>CM028131.1:378140000-383140000 GCA_016271365.2 Neoceratodus forsteri
TTACATATTTGTATCCATTTTTAAGTAAACCCTTTATTCCAAAGACTGCCTGGGTGTGTCTTCGAAGTTCTTTTTTTCTTGTGACATATTGAGGGTTAAGACTGACAAAAACTGTTCATAGCATAAGCTTGATGGTGTTACCAAGTTGGAAAAAGGTAAGAATATACCTACGGTCTTTTATAGAGTTTTAAGGGTTCATTTTGGATACCTGGTTAGGTGCCCTTAGGCAAAAGATATCTGCCATCCCCCTGAAGAGCAGATTATCTGAGCTTGTACATTTGGGTATGCTAGCATAAGGTTCACAGTTTGAATCCCCCCAGAACTTGAGACTAAAGGTGATTCAGACCCACAAACAGACAGGAGAGTTACCCTGTTCTGTTACCTGTTCACAATACTGTGCTTGGAGGTTGGCACTATGGGAGCAGAGGGCCTGACCTGCTGAGTGCGTTTGTGACAGACTGGTTGGCAGCAGTGCAGATAAATTTGGTAGCACAAGCTTTAACTAGTCAGTGTGTCAGCTTAATACTGTACAGCACACTTGCAAAAAAAAAAGCAGTGAGTTATTTTTAAAAAGGAAACAGAACTATATCATTTTGCTTACAGTCATGTTCCTGCCTGTTTTATTTTTTTCTAAAGTGCAAGTTACAGTAGCCATAGTTAGGGAAGAAGATGTCCTCCAACTGCAGCGGGCACACTGTAGACTACTTGAGGCAGTTGTGCCAGGACAGTGGAGTCCTGTATGAGGGGAGAGACACCAAGCAGAACCTCATGGATGCCCTGACAGCAGCAGATGCCCAGAGCATCAAGTCACAGACTGTGACTGTAAAAGACCAAACCTTGAGCATGGAGGGGCTAGCGGCCAGTGCAGTGTCCAGATCCAATGAAGATGACGGCAGGGCCAGTGCCAGCAAAGGACCACAGCAGCAGGGGAAGGTCACCAGCATTCTGGAGCCAGAAGCACTCAGACTGCAGATTCAGTTGTGCAGAATGGAGCTGGAGTTCCAGAGAGACACTGAGTGAGAGGAATGAGCCACAGAGGAGGAGAAGAGGGAGCGAGAACAGAGAAAGGCTGACCGTTAAGAGTGTGAGCACCAATGAGCCACAGAGGAAAACAGGGAATGAGAATAGTGAGAAGCTGAACATGAGGAGCATGAGCGCCAGAGGCAACATGAACTGGAGAAGTTACGACTCCATCCACCAGCCCCAGAGCAGATAAGTGGCTTAGATTTAACTGGAACTAAAGGACTGGGTTACAAATTGAATTCCAAATTGATAGCTGAATTTAAAGAGGGGGAGGATATAGATGCCTATTTAAATTCCTTTGAAAAAGTTTGTATTCAGGCTAAAATTCCTGGAGGGTCCTGGAGCTTCCGACTATCCTCACTACTTACTGGGAAAGCTTGGGATGTATTGGGTCAAATGGACAATAAGGACAGTAATGATTACAACAAACTTCAAGCTGCACTTTTAAAAAAGTTTGATTTAACTGCGGAAGCATACAGTGCTAAATTCCGTAAGCTCAGGAGAATCCCTGATATGAGCTACGAGGAGTTGGCCATGAAATAATGTCAGTTTTTAAAACGTTGGTGGGAAGGAATTAAAGCAAACTCTGTAGATAAAAATTGAAAATGCTATTTTGTTAGAACAGGTTTTTTTGACATGCCCAGCAGAGTTGAAAACCTGGCTGGAGGACCAAGATCCCAAAACAGTGCAAGAGGCTGCTGAACTCTCGGACCGCTATGCCAAGAGCAGACCTGCTCTGAGAGCGAATGGAGCAGGCGTGGTAGTGCAGAAAGGGAAAAGTATGCCTTGAGGGCAGCTAAAACCCTCACTGCCTCCACTGAAACCAGTTAGCCCCAGGTTTCAGAGAAAAGATTTCTCTGAGAAAAGAAAGGAATGTTGGGTTTGTAAAGAAACTGGTCATGTTGCCAGACAGTGTCCCAAAAGGGTGAGCAATACGCAACATGGGGTTAGGAAACAAGTGGGTTGTTTGTGTGTCCCTGGAAGCAAGCCTGTGAACATGAAGGAACACATGCACCCAGTCGCGGTGACTGGTGTACAGACACAAGGGTGAAGGGACACAGTGGCATCCCTGACATTGGTAAAAGGGGATCTGGTAGAGCCTGGTCAGCTTATACCCAATAAATATGTCACTGTACAAGACTTTACTGGTGAGGAGAAAACATTGCCCCTCGCTAGTGTTCTCCTAGACTGGGGTGAAACAGGGGGAACTGTGCAACAGGTGGCTGCAGCCAAAACGTTAGTAGTTGACATCATCCTTGGCAACAATCTCAAACAGGAGATGGTGTGTGCAGTTACCTGTAGTCAAGCGGGAAGGGGACATTGTAGTTCCCTGGACCCCCAAAGAATCCAGTGTGGAAATCCCTAGGAGGCCGATTCCCCAGCCTGTGTCTCCTGATATGGAGACTAATGAAAAAGGGGTAGATAATTCTCCAGTAGCAGTTAACCACACAATTACAGAGGGTTACTCCGAAGGGAAGGGTGACCCATTGTCCAAGGGTTAGGGAGGACAGTGATCCTGAGTGCCCTGATGCTAGTGCTAGGGACCCTAGTTTAGAGACTGAAGGGGACCTGTCCCCTGCTTTGGGAATGTGTAAGGAGTTTGCAGTTGCTCAGAAAAGTGACCCAAATCTAGAGAAGCTGAGGGTTTGGGCAGACGCTGATGGAGTACAGGGAGGTGATGGTAAACATAAGGTTTATTGGGAAAATTGACTGATGTATACTCAGGCTGTGCAGACAGAGGGAGGGATGATAGACAGGCAGCTTGTCATTCCCCAGGGGTATCACGAGCAGTTGCTCAAGATTGCACATGATATTCCCTTGTCTGGTCATCTAGAAATCAGGCGCACTATGCAGCGGTTGGTCCAGAATTTCTATTGGCCCAACTTCACCCAGCAGGTGAAGGAGTATTGCAGGTCTTGTCTTCGGTGTCAAGAAATAGGGAAGGCAGGTTAGAAAACCCAAGCCACCCTAATTCCATTGCCCATAGTGGAGGAGCCATTCCAGAGGGTGGGAATGGATTTTGTGGGGCTTTTGAATACGCCCAGCTCCTCCAGGAAGAGGTTCATCCTGACTGTGGTGGATTATGCCACCCAGTACCCAGAGGCAGTCGCCCTATCCTCACTGAGGACAGACAAAGTGGCAGATGCCTTACTTGGGATTTTCTCTCGTGTTGGGTTTCCGAAGGAGGTTATCACCAATCGAGGGGGTTCCTTCATGTGGGACCTGATGAAATATTTGTGGGAGAAGTGTGGGATGGTGCAGAGATGCATGACACCTTATCACCTGCAAGCCAATGGGCTTGCAGAAAGATTTAATGGTACCCTGAAGTCAATGATCCAAGTGTTTGCTGAACAGCATGGGAGGGACTGGGAGAAATACCTTCCCCACCTGTTGTTTGCATACAGGGAGGTGCCCCAAGTGTCGACAGGATTTTCCCCCTTCGAGCTCTGATATGGATGACGGGTACATGGCCCCTAGACTTGCTCCGGGAGGAATGGAAAGGCAAGCATGCCACCTAGGGAACTCTCATAGTGGATTACGTCCTTGGGTTTAGGGAAAGGCTGAAGGAGCTTATGGAGATAGCCCAGAGCAACCTGGCAGCTGCCCAACAGAAAACAAAAGTGTGGTACGACTGCAGAGCCAGAGCTTGCTCATACACGGTGGGTCAGGAAGTCATGGTCCTTATTCCGGTCCAGAAAGATAAGCTGCAGGCTGAGTGGGCAGGACCGTACAAAGTAGTTAGGAAGGTAAATGATGTGCACTATATCATAGAGTTACCTGACAGAAGACAGACAGAAAGAATGTACCATGTCAACATGATGAAGCCATATGCTAATAGGGCTGACATGGTGTTTGCAGTATGTAGTCCTGGAGAGGGGAAGGATGAAGGAGACCCCCTTCTGGACTTGCTAGAAGAAAGCAAGCAGGAGTCCTCCATAGAAGCAGTTAAATTGTCTCCCCAGCTGGCCCTGGACAAGATCCAGGAAGTAAGGGAGATTTTAGCAGACTTTGCCTCCCTGTTTAGCACCAAGTCTGGACTAACCCCCATAGTGACACACGATATACAGACAGGAACACAGATGCCCATACAGTGGACAGCATATCAGGTGTCAGAGGCTGTCCAAAAGGACATTAGGAGGGAGGTGGAGGAAATGCTGGATTTAGAGGTAATCCAGAGATCCCACAGCCCCTGGGCCTCACCTATAGTCCTTGTGCCCAAGCTAGATGGCTCTACTCATTTCTGTGTGGACTATCATGGACTGAATGCAGTCACAAAGTCAGATGCTCACCCAATGCCCTGACTGGATGAACTCCTGGACAAGTTGGGAGGGGCGACATACCTTACGACTATTGACTTAACAAAGGGGTATTGGTAGGTCGAGTTAACTGACAGAGCTAGGGAGAAGTCAGCCTTCATCACTTCGATAGGCTTTTTTAAATTTAAAGTAATGCCTTTCGCAATGAAGAACACCCCGGCCACTTTTCAAAAGTTGGTGAACCAGGTGTTAAATGGTGTTGAGGAGTACACCGTGGTGTACCTGAATGACATTGCCATCTTTAGTGCCAGCTGGGAGGAACATCTGGCCCACCTTAAGGAAGTGTTGGACAAGATAGAGAGGGCCGGGTTCACTGTCACAGCTGAGAAGTGCCAGGTGGCCATGGTTGAAGTGGCATACCTTGGGCATATTGTAGGCCGGAGACAGCTCCATCCTAACCAAGTAAAACTAGAGGTGATCAAGGCATGGCCCAGACCAGAAACACAGAAGCAGGTCAGGAATTTTCTCAGGACAGCTGGGTACTGTAGGAAATGTGTACCCAATTACAGTGCCCTGGCTGCTCCCCTATCTGACCTGGTAAAGAAAAGGATGCCTAAGAAAATTACCTGGGAACCAGCCTGTGAAAAAGCTTTTACCAGACTGAAGGAGGCACTGTGCAGTGCTCCTGTATTGACAAGTCCTGACTATAGCAGACCCTTTATAGTTCAGACTGGCACCTCAGACGTGGGTATTGGGGCAGTACTGAGTCAGACATCCAACCAAGGGAAAGATCACCCAGTAGTGTACCTGAGTAAAAAGTTACTTCCCAGGGTGCAGGCCTACTCTACTGTGGAAAAAGAGTGTTTTGCCATAGTGTGGGCCCTAAAGAAGTTAGAGCCATACTTATATGGGCAGCATTTTGAGGTACACACTGATCACAACCCCCTGGTTTGGCTGACGCAAATGGGAAAAACTAATGGTAGACTATCAAGATGGAATCTTGCCTTGCAAGGGTATGACATGACAATCTTAAATAGGGCTGGAGCGACCAATCATACATAACACAGATGGCTTGTCGTGTGTTTATCAGGAGTGAACTGATTTGGGAAGCTCATCCCACGCAGGAGATAAAGCCTCCAAATTCAGTCTAGGTGGGGAGGATTGTGATGCTTGGCCACCTGGTTATGATTGTTCTATGATATCTGTAATATAGGATGTGGTATGTGAGTGTCTTACATGAAACATCCTATGCTCCTGGGTGACAACCCCCCCCCCCAGGTTTCAGTTAAGCAGGGACCGTTTAATTAACTGACTTACTTCAGAGTGGCATTGTATTACCTTTTTATGATGTGCCTAGGCTCTTTGAAGTGGAAATGAAATGAGACTTTATGAGTCTGCCAGAGGATGGAGATCATAAACTTTTATGATGTCTTAAGAGGAAGAACATTTAATATCAACTGGTGTTAAAAAGTTATATTGCACCTAAGTGAGATATGGTAAAGTTGCATAAAACCTTTGATGTTCTTGGGGAAAAATAGGAAGCCAGCCTCCAGTTCAAAGGAAAGGGCTTGATTTAAAGACTGTCATAATTTGGGGAATTTGTTTTTGCTGAAGTCACAGTATTTTATATACTTCCTGACAGGACATCCTATTTTGTATATTTTTTATATTCTGAAAGAATGAGCTAGATGACATCATGGAAGAGGTGTGTGAGAAAGACACAGTTTAAACTGAATACTGTGTCTGATCTGTGTGACATTTCTTTTTGGACTCTTAAGAAACAAGACCTAACTAAGGCACTTATAGAGGTAATACATTAGATAGAAAAAGTCTAATTGTATTGTAGTAGGAGTTTTAGTTGTACTTTTCCTTGTTTTCTTTTAAGTGATTGTATGCTTTGTGATATAGTGTTCTTTGTTTACATTTTACATATTTTTATCCATTTTTAAGTAAACCTTTTATTCCAAAGACTGCCTGGGTGTGTCTTAGAAGTTCTTTTTTTCATGTGATGTATTGACGGTTAAGACTGACAAAAACTGTTCATAAGCTTGATTGTGTTACCAAATTGGAAAAAGGTAAGAATATACCTTTGGTCATTTATAGAGTTTTAAGGGTTCATTTTGGATACCTGGTTAGGTGCTCTTAAGCGAAAGATATCTGGCATCCCCCGAAGAGCAGCTTATCTGAGCCTGCGCATTTGGGTACACTAGCATAAGGTTCACAGTTTGAATCCCCCCAGAACTTGAGACTAAAGGTGATTCGGACCCACAAGCAGACAGGAGGCTTACCTGTTCTGTTACCTGTTCACAGTACTGCACTTGGAGGTTGGCACTGTGGGAGCAGAGGGCCTGACCTGCTGAGTGCATTTGTGACAATAACTACATCTAGTTTACAAATTAGGGAACCCAGTTTCATACTGTATATAGGCAAGGTAGAGGCAGTAAAAAGGAAAAGGAAAGAACAGCAAGTGAAGGCAAGATTTGACTGTGCAGTCCAATAGAAAAGACAGAAATACTAGGCAGAATCCTTGCTTCAAACTCTCTTTACACAACACAAATGGGACAGGGCCTAACCAACCCTGTCACAGGCGGACCAAATAGCTTGCTATTGTTAGAAACAGGAATTGGAGTCCACACATTGGCTTAAGCCAACTGGGGACATTATTTAGCTAATGTTAACATTGATAACAAGCAAGTGATGGGACTGATAGGCTCTGGCAATAAGCAGACATTGATCTGATCAGATCTCCTGGACAATGTGCCAAACAGACGTCCTTGTACAGGTGTCATTTGTATTCATGGGGACACACACCATTACCCAACCACTGTTGTAAATATGACTGTACAAGGTAAGCCAGTTAGAGTAACTACAGGACTTGTGCCAAGACTCCCCGTACCTGTGGTTATTGGGCATGATTTCCTAGATTTTGGCACTTTGACAAAGAGGGACGAAACCGTGTCTAAAATGACTACCAGGGCCCAGGCTAAGCAAGAAAAGACCCTTAATGACACCTTTCCTTTTGAAGGAGATGTAATAATGGGCTCCAGGAAAGGATAAACATTTCAAAAAAGATTAAAGAAGCAATGGAACAAAGGACATAAAGAACTGTCTGAGGTGCACTTAGACAAAATGTTTGAAGGGTGTGATATTGGGGTTGAACAAAAGAATGATAAAGCAACCCTTTTTTTTCAACAGGCAGGGAAAAGCATATGTAAAGGGTCACCCAAGTATAAGGAGAAAAATAAAATGTTATACCTGGTCTAGGTTAATCCAAACACAGGAGAAGTAGTAGAGCAGTTGGTCGTACTTGAAAGGTTTCGTCCCCAATTGTTATACTTGGCCTGTTACCGTTAGCATGTCATGCTGGGAGGGACCGTACCTTGACTCGCTTGTTACAAAGGTTCTTTTGGCCCAATACCCATGCGCAGGTAGCTCAGTATTGTTAAGCCTGTGCAGAATGTCAAAAAGTTGCACAGATAGGAAGGAAGGATTCGGTGCCCCTGATGCCCTTACCTTTGGTGACTATGCCCTTTGAAAGAATAATTATGACATGGTAGACCCATTAGAGAAGAGCTCTCGAGAGAACCACTTCATACTATTGTGTGTGACTATGTCACCAAATAACCAGAGGCCATACCCTTACATACAATCACTACACCAAAAATTCCCGAGGAGTTGGTAAAACTATTCAGCAGACTAGGCATCCCAAAAGTGATCCTGACTGATCAGGGAAGCCATTTTAATGCTACACTGTTAAAAGAGTTGTACCGCCTATTTGGTGTAGTAGCAGTCTGGACGTCCCCATGTCATCCCCAAACAGATGGGCTTGTGTAAAGGTTTAACCAAATCCTAAAATGAATGCTGAGAAAGTTTGTGCATGATGAAGGAAAGGACTGGGAAAGGTATTTGCCTTTCCTGCTGTTTGTGTACCATGAGGTGTCCCAGGCTTCCACTGGTTACTCCCCATTTTCACTGTTATTTGGAAGGAACCCTCAGGGCCCTTAGAGGGTGTCATAGAATATTGGGAAGAGGGAAATGAAATTGGACAGACAAGCATAGAGGAGAATATGATACAGTTTCGTAAGTGGCTGGTTATACTGTATATACTGAAATAGTACACAACAACAATGTACAGGACCAGAGAAAGCAAAAGTATCTTTATGATCAGGGAGTGATACATAAAGAATTCAAAGAAGGAGAAACAGTCTTGTTACTTCTACCCACCTCTGAAAATAAGTTGTTTATGAAATGGCAGGGGCCTTACTAGGCCCTTAGGCAGACAGGACCAGTGACATATGGGAGAGAGACCCCAGAGAGACACCAGAGTAAAAAGATATGTCATGCAAACCTTTTAAAAAGTGGCATCAAAAAGACAACCCCTTTGATCTGAGCGTGATAGTTTTTTCCAGAGAGAGAGAGAGGACACAGAGATGGATTTGGCCTCTAAGAGTTTAGTAAAATCAGGTGGGTTGGAGGAGCTGATAATCAACTCTACACTGCAGTGCACACAACAGAACGACGCAAAACTGTTACAGACTTTTCAAACCACTTTTACGAGCATTCCAGGAAAAACAGAATGGGTGGAATATCAAGTAGTTGTTACCCAAGCACAAACTGTAGGACAAAACCATATAGACTCCCTGAGAGAGTGAGAAGTGATGTTATGGCAGAGACAAAACAAGTATTTGTCAATGCCGAATGCTCGCCGCTGGTATTGCTGTTGCCTCAGGTCTTGCTTGTACACAGTTTTGCTTTATAATTACCCAGGATAGAGCATATGAGATGCAATATCTCATTTTCAGTGATGTCCTGTTTTTACACATTGTTAGACTGTAATTACCCAGGAAAGGGCAGCTGAGAGACCACTCTCTGTTTTCTGCCCATCAACCAGTTTGGCACTCAGTTGACCAACTTCTGACCCACCCCGAGCCTACCCAGCTTATTAATCAATCTTCTATGTAGAACAGTATCGAAAGCTTTGCTGAAGTCAAGGTAGGCAACATCAACTGCTCCCCCTTAGTCCACCACTCTGGTTACCCAGTCAAAGAAATACATGAGATTAATTTGACAGTACCTTCCTTTTGTAAATCCATGCTGTCTTGGATCCTGTGATCCTATGAATTCCAGATATTGCACTATCCTTTTCTTAAGGAGTGCCTCCATAATCTTGCCCACAACTGAAGTAAGACTGACTGGTCTGTAGTTCCCTGCCTCCTCCCTGCTACCACCCTTGTGGAGCTGGATCACATGAGCCCTTCTCCAGTCTTCTGGGACCTCTCCTGTGCTCAGAGACTCACTAAACAGTTCTGATAATGGCTCTGCTAGTTCCACCCTTAGCTCCTTTAGTGCCTGGGATGTATGCCATCAGGTCCCATTGCCTTGTCCACCCTCAGCTTATCAAGCTCTTTTAGGACCCTTTCTTTTGCGAAGGGACTAGTGCACACATCCCTCCCCCCTGTGTCCATGGTGCTGAGCTCTGGGCCCTGCCCTACCTTCTCTTCAGTAAATACTGAGCAGAAGTATCTATTTAGGAAAGATGCTTTTACATGGTCCTCCCCTCACATGCCCCTTTATCCCCTTTGATCTTAGCAATACCCCTCTGGACTTTCTCCTTTCACTAATGTATCTATAGAAAGTCTTGTTACCTTCTTTTACTGTTTGTGCTGGTGTTTCCTCGGTTTGGGCATTTGCCTGCCTTACTGCCTTCCCTGCTTCCCTTAGGGAAGTTTGGTATGCCTCCTTATCTTCATCCTGCTGCGTTCCCTTATATTTCCTGAAGGCCAGCCTTTTGGCTCTGACCTGTTCTGCTACTGTTTTTGAGAACCAAAGTGGTTTCCTTTCAGAAAGTTACATTTCAGAGAGGATTTGAAAAATGACACCTGCCATGGTCAGGAGGTGACGTAACACAAGGGATATGCTAAACATTAAATTGAAAATCTGCAAAAACTGAAGTTATGAGCAAATGTTGGAACAATTCGTTTCCTCATAACTTAGTTGGTTTTTCACATTTTGACAGAGGACCAGCTGTGAAAATGACATACAGCTTCCCATAGGTTTCCATTCTGAGATAAGGATGATAAACATTTGGCTTGGTCCACACAAAAACTGTGCTCACATTTCCTGTGACTAGGCTGAAACCTGTTAATATAGCAGTGTCAGTGGTTCAGTAGGTAGCACACTCGACTCTGAGGCCGGGAGATCAGAGGGCTGTGGGTTTAGTTCCCAGTACTGACACTGTAATGCAGCATGAGAGGGGTGCTGCACTTCTGAGGAGCCGTCTTTCAGATGAGACGTTAAACTGAGGTCCCATCTGCCTGGATTGGTGGTAGTTCAGGTGGATGTTAAAGATCCCATGGCACTTATCGAAAAGAGCAGAGGAATTTACCCGGTGTCCTTGCCAAATTTCCCTCATTCACTAAAAATACTACCAACAGCTTAATCTGGTTCAGTTGGCATTCATCTATATCCCCTCCCCCGGGTCGTTCCTGAAAATAGGCAGGATTTGTCTAGTGCACTTACCCGGTCAACAAAAAAGCTAAAACTAAAATATAAAATAATACAGAAATCACCCATAGTGTGTTGTTGCAAATGTATACTTGTTTGGATACATTGAACAATTATGTGCAAAGGTTAGCACAGTTTTAATGTATGATGTTTTTAGGTGACCATGAAAAATGACCCTCCTATTTTTACCAGCTAGCCAGGGCAGTCTCTTCTGCTTATCCTATCACAGATCAAATTGAGACTTAGGCTTCACGAATGGCCTTCTGTTATGTATGTGTGTGTATGTGGGGGGGGTGAACATTCTATCAGAGGAATTCGGCCGAAGTTTAAATATTCTGTTTTCCATAATAAAGAAACATCCCATCTATTGAATGCATGGAGTGACAGAAGATTGACAGGTGCTACTTTTCACAACAAAAAAGTACATTCTTAATTATTTATTTGTTCAATTCCACAGTTTACTCTAGAAAGACACAGTGAGCTGCTAACACCTCGGAGACCGTTCCGATTGCTTGCAGGAATTTTTTTTTTTTTGGTTGTGAGGGAATCGGTGTGCACTGCAAGTATTGGACTGGACACAGGACTGGAGTGAGCCAAGGCAGCATGGATTCACAGTGGGAAGGTCATGTCAGATGAATCTAATAGATTTTTTTGACTAGGTGATCTAAGTAGTAGACCAGGGAGGGGCTGTGGACATGGCCTACCTAGACTTTAGCAAGGCATTTGACACAGTCCCACACAAAAGATTAATAAATATGTTAGCCAGCTTGGGAGTGGGTCCCAGGGTGGTAGCCTGGGTGACAAATTGGTTGGACAACAGGACGCAGAGTGTAATAGTAAACGGAGTACACTCTGAAGAAAGGGTGGTTACTAGTGGGGTACCGCAGGGTTCAGTACTGGGACCGGTCCTCTTTAATGTCTTTATAGGAGACATTGTGGAGGGTTTGGAAGGAAAAGTATGCCTCTTTGCAGATGACACAAAGATCTGCAACAGGGTTGATACACAAGGGGGGGTGGAAAGGATGAGAAGGAACTTGGCAAGGTTGGAGGAATGGTCAAAAGTATGGCAGCTTAGATTCAATGCAAAGATGTGCAAAGTAATGCACCTGGGAAACAAAAACCCAGGGTAAGAGTACACAATAGGGGGGGTACTAACAACAACAAAAATGGAAAGGGACCTGGGGGTAGTCATATCAGATGATCTTAAGGTAGGCAAGCAATGTGAGAAGGCAGTAAAAAGGGCTGGGAAGATACTGGGATGCATAGGGAGAGACATCACAAGTAGAAAACAGGAAGTTGTTGTCCCTCTGCACAGACAGTTGGTGAGACGCTATCTGGAGCACTGTGTGCAGTTCAGGAGACCCCATCTCCATGAGGACATAGACAGGATGGAGGCAGTCCGGAGGAGGGCTACTAAAATGGTGCAGGATCTGCAACAGAAGCCATATGAAGAGATATTAAAAGAGTGTGATATGTATGCCACTGAGGAAAGAAAGGACAGGGGGGACATGACAGAAACTTTCAAGTACCTCAAGGGAATCAACAAAGTCCAAGAGAGGAGCATCTTTCAGAAAAGAGATGTGCAAGAACAAGGGGGCACAATTTGAAGACACGGGGATGGCTCAGGGGCAACGTGAGGAAGTAATTTTTCATAGGGAGGGTGGTGGATCAAAAAGTGGGGGAATTCAGGAATTCATGGGACAGACATAAGGCAATTATAGTGGGGAGTAGGAGGAAGTAGTCTGTTGATTAACTAATCTGCAGCTAATCCAGTAGGTAGGGAAATGGGCATACTGGGTGGGTCAAGCGATCCTTATCTGCTGTCAAAGTCTAAGTTTCTATGTTTCTATGAGTGTGAGCGGGGGTTGGTGATACACTGGGTGGATTTGGAAGTAGTTGTTTTTTGGGTTTTTTTGCTAACTGTGAGAAATAAGTGTACATATTGTATAAATTCTTTTTGTGTGCTGCTTTGTCTATGTCCACGCATGTTTTAGACATATTTTGTAACTTTTAGTTTAATATGAAACAGGACTGTCTTGCAAACTAGGCTCAAAGTCTAAATGACATGTATATCCTGTATAAAAAGAAAGTTTTACCTACCTACCGTGGTTTCACTTCAGCCCTCACTCTGGAGTGCCTAGCGGAAAACTGTATTCCACACAGTAACAGTTTTTTTTTTTTCTGTTTTCTGTGAGCAGGCTTGTCTGGCTACTGAATGACCTTTTGAGTTTAAGCGCTAATTGAGGTAATTTATTTTATTAATTTTATGATTTTATTAATTGTCTGGGATAACAACCTTTAAGCTTGGAGCTCATTTACAAAGGTTCCACATCTGTTACAGAGAAACATGCATCAAGATAAAAGACAAAGACAGGTGTTATGTGCAGAAGGAATACCAATTGACTAGTTGCTTTGAAACAAAATATTAATAAAGCATTTACATAGGATCGTAATTAAGCTGAACTGGAAAGTACTAAATAAAGTAGGGGAGAAAAGATATAAGAGCAAAGTGGGGGAAGGGTGGTATGCAGCCAGGCTATGGCTTTGTTAGAGGGCAGTGGTGTGGGGCAGGGAGACAGTAAGGATGTGGGGTACACGGGGGGGAGAGAGGGGAGAGAATTTAGCTAAGTAAGTGCAGTGGTGTGATCGGGTCAGGGTTTATCGGCAATTCAAGATGGCAGGTTTCATTTTGGGGGGTCAGAAGTATTCTTTTAATGTCCCACTGCAGATGCAGCTGACTGGCACCTTTTGCATGGGTAATGCTAGGATTTACCATGGCTGAAAAGTGCCAGACAGCCAATCACAGTATCCAATTCTTGGTCCCCATTGTATACTAAAGCACTTACATAGATTGTCATTAAGCTGAACTAGAAAGTATAAAATTAAGTAGGGGAGAGAAAATAGATAGCATGAGAGCAAGGGGGGGTGGTGTGCAGCCAGGATATGGCTTTGTTAGAAGGCAGTAGTGTGGGGCAGAGAGACAGTAAGGACGTTGGGTACACAGAAGGAGGGGAGAGAGGGGAGAGAATTTAGCTAAGTAACTGCAGTGGTGTGGAGTCAGGGTACATGTAGGGGAGGGAGAGAGATCTGAAAGGAGTTAGCTTTTTCAGTGTGCCGTAGTGTGGAGCATGAAGATAGTGAGGAGGTAGGGTAAATGAAGGGAGTTAGACAAAGTGGTGGGTAAAGGGTGTACATTTTAGCACAGTCCAGTGGTTGTGATCAGGTTGGGGTTTATCAATAATTCAAGATGGCAGTTTTTATTTTGGGAGGTTGGAATTATTCTTTTAATGTCCCACTGCAGATGCAGCTGACTGGCACCTTTTGCATGGGTAATGCTAGGATTTACCACAGTAGAAAGGTACCAGTCAGCCAATCACAGTATCCGATTCTTGGTCCCCATCATATAATGTGACATAACAAACTTCCTCCTCATGCTGGAGACATGTAGTATTCAATTGAGACAGTTTTGAAACATTTTTGATTTCCTGAATCTGGTTCATTTCAGTGTTTAGTCTGTATGACACAATCCAAAAAAATGGCAAGGTTATATCTGTTACAAAACTACAGCCCCTTTGACAGAAATATTTTTTCCTTTTGTAACATGATACTTAGCTAAAGTGGCAGTTGTGATTTGCAGTGCTGCAGCATGAGAAGCCACTGTACTGATTTGTATCTATCATGATTTCAGGCCACCTCCCTCCCTGTCCTCTGTTCATAGCACCCAAAAAAGGTTTGCAGTGTTTAAGTAGTGCGATGGGATCACTCACATCACTTCTAATGAAGTCTCATGGTGGAGGGGCATGAGCCGGTGTTACTAATATCAGAGGATGTCATTTAGTTCAGAAGACAAGCACATGCTGCTCTGCCATGAGATTTCCATAGAAGCAATGTAAGTGATCCAGTCACACTATAATCAAAACACTGCAATTTTTTTCCTTTTGTTCGGTGCTATGGAGGGGGAGGGAGCTGGGGCTAGTGGGTGTGCTTGGTGGGGGAGGGTTATAACTCAAATAGGGGCTATAATGACCTAACGTCTTGTGCCAGGTTGTGGTGGGAGCAGTTTGAATGATTTGGCAAATTGTTTACTAGAGAAATTGCATTTTTCAATCCTCTGGTTTAAATCCCTACCACAACCACACCCAACCTGTAGCAGTGAATCATTACTAATGAATACAATATTATGTCAATAGATTATTTCACACCAGCATGTCTATGTTCAATGGGTCTATTCTGAATGCAAAAACTTGTGGTTTGGAAAAAAATGCAGATGCTGTTGTTCATACTGCAGGTCTCAAATGAAAAAATGAGGGATTAGAATGACATAAAGAAATATTTCACTGCCCTCAACATTATGTGTCTTAAAATTTAATTAGATAAGGGTTTAAAGGAAGTAAAATTCATTTGAAAAACTACTATAAGAATGAAATGAAAGTGAAAACACTGAAGCTGCAAAAGCAAGATGATGCTGTCTCAGTCTTTAACAACTGCCTCGCTAAGATTCAGGACTGGATGAGTGCCAACTGGTTGAGACTGAACCCAGAGAAGACTAAGGTGTTGGTGGTGGACCCAGGTCATCAAGGAGAGGGGCTACCTCCTGGTTGACCATCTGGTATTATACTGGTGGACAACCAGTTGAGGGCCTTTGAACGAGTGCATAACCTGGGTGTTGTACTTTATTGCAAGCTGATACTTAAAGCTCAGGAGTTGGCCATCATCAAGATCTCATTCTACCACCTGAGGAACATCACCTGGGTAAAACACCTTGTTCCACCTGAGGACCTTCCAACACTGGTCCATGCCTTTGTGTTTACCCACCTTGACTATTGCAATGCTCTATACCTAGGGCTTCTGGGGCTGGATATCCACCACCTGCAGCTGGTGCAGAATGCAGCAGCCAGGCTGTTGACTGGCTTATCAAGAGCCAGTCATACTATGCCTGTGCTCCGTGAACTGCACTGGCTGCCAGAGTGGTGGAGAATCACCTTCAAGGTAGCTTTGCTGACCTATAAGGCCCAACATGAACAGGGACTGCGTTATCTGCAAGACCTTCTTGTCCCTGCTGCCCACTTTGCCCACTCCAGTCTGCCGATGAGGGATTGCTAGAGGTTCCCAGGGTCCATTTGAAGACCTCAGGGGCCAGAGTCTTTGCTTTTATGGCCCCAACCCTGAGGAATTCTCTACCTCGTCGGTTGAGAGAGTGCCTGTCCACTGAGTCCTTTAAATATGCACTGTGACTTATGTATTTGAACTAGCATTTCCTGACATGATTTGATTTTAACACTGAACTGGAATTTTATGATCTGGGATTTTAATTTAAAGAGTTTTAGCATTGTACTGTACAGGCACTTTGGTTTTGGAAAAGTGCCTTTTATAAATAAATTTGACTTTGACAAATGGATTAGAAACCCGATGGACATGCTGGAAAGTCATTTGTGCTTCCTTTCATCATCAACACTACTCAACACATGCAACATGTTGCTGTTTTTTAATAGCCAGAGATAAAAAAAGGAATATTTTTTTCCAATGTTAAAATATGTAAACTGACAAAAATGTGCTTCCATATTCACCAACAGTACATTTAGATTGAAACTTGTATTTTCTTTCAGTGTATCAGCGTTATTTATAGAGATGGCTGAATCGTGACAATTGAAAATAACGGAAGCGGGGAAGACATCAGTGTTCAGGGGTCAGAAAGCAAAGAAGGCAGTGGGCTTTATATTTTTCATCTTTGTGTGAACAGCTCAGTATGTAGGAGCTGCTGTCACTTAGAGGAAAATGGCAGCTCAGTGACAGGGATGACACAGATCTTCATTGTCTGACAGTGAATCCACAAATGAACCTCTAGTTTCACAAATACAGTGTTTTCTGACATATTATGATAATCACTTTCTAATTCAATTAATGGCATAAATCTGGTCTCATTATTTGTGGATATGAATTGTAAAACTCACTACAAATACATATGTTTACGAAGTTCCTCCATATTCTGGAGGTTGCCACCTCTTGAAGGTATGTATACTCTTTCTAGTCCTACAGATCAAAACATGGATAGGCTATGTCTGTTCTCTACGTAATGTTTTGCTACCGCTGTTTCTTGGTCACCTCTTCTTATATCACTTCGGTGTTGATTTAACCTAATCTTTAAGGATCTTGAAGTTTGCCCAATATAATGTAAAGCACAGGGACATTTCAGGGCATAGATAACTTGATCAGTCGGACAAGTAATGAATTTGTTTAATCTTGATGTGTTCATTCCTGTATGGATTATAGACTGCTTTCATTTTTCTGGTGCTATTACAGTTTTGGCAATTGCCACATGGGTAATTGCCAACAATTTTTGTCCTGCCTTCAAAGATCTTATATTTTGGTTCTGGTTGTCTGTATATAGCATAGCATAAACTATCACTAAGTGATTTATTTTTTTTTCACGATAACTAAAAGTTTGTTCCCCTTGTTGGTTAGCTTTCAAAATGTCCCAGTGTTTTAGTATGACAGATCTGATCATGTTGAAATGGACTAAGAAGTTGAGTGATACTGTAATTATGTCTGCAGCAACTTCCTCTTTTGTCTTAGTTCTTAGCAAATCTGTTCATTCCCTAGCGACACACTTCATTCTAGCATCAGTTAGTACCTTTTCCTTATAGCCCCTTTCCCTAAAGCAATCCATCAGGTCATTGGCTACTTCTGTGTAGTGGTCACTGTCTCTACAAGTTCTCTTGATTCTAAAAAGTTGGCCATAGGGGATGTTTTCAATGACAGATTTCTTGCGAAAACAGTTGGCGTGGAGCAGTACATTTCTATCCGTTGGTTTTCTGTATACATTTGTTTTGAGTGTCATATTTACATTTGCTATTTTTAAATCAAGAAAGTTTACCGAATATTGGTCATAGTCATGATGAACTTTAAGTACTCAGTACATTTATTGAGGTACTCAAGGAATGTATCCAAAAGTTCCACTGGTCCTTTCCAAATGCAAAGGCATTCATCAATACATATTTTCCAACATGTATTGTTGGACTTGTATGGTTTGGTATTATGATATATAAATTCTCTTTTGAATTTGTCAATCACTACATTTGCATAACTGGGTGCCATAGAGGACCCCATTGCAGTGCTTTTTTTTTGCCAATAAAATTGGGTATCAAATTTGAAGTAGTTTTTTTTTTTACTTTCTCTTTTATTCTCCCCTACCTGCGCCCCCCACTTTTCAGGAGACACATATGGTCTTATTAGTCCCCACCCTCTTACCTGGAGCCTAGCATGGTCCGCTCCCAGCCTTGGTTATACCCCCAGGTGAAGTGCAGTGGGGCCCTCACACCCCGAGGTCCTTCCTGTTTTCTTCGGGATGCCGTCACCTAGGGCAGGTAGGAGCATTGGGGATCAGGGCCATTGTGCTCCATCTACCGGTGGTGCTGCAGGATAGTTTTCCCATTTTCTTGGCATGCTGTGTGCCCTGACGTCAAGGCACTAAGCATCGACGTCCAGCACGCCACCTTTCTCACTGGCTTGGGCTTGCCGCATCAGACATGCACTGAGCCCTGGATCCCCCTCCCCGGAGAAGGTGAGCTGCCCCTAGGGTGCTCAAGCCTCCTCCCCAGCCAGCCCTCCAGCTCCCGGGCTCATTTCCGAACCCGGGTCACTGGCATCGCAAGCAGAAATCCAACCTCTGCACCAGCAAGCCGGCAATAGTTTTTTGTTAATACCAACTCTGTGAGTTCCAATAGGAATTCATTCAGTGGATTTCTATCGCCTTCTCTATCTTCAAGTTTTTCTTTAAGTGCCTCTAGGCCTACCATATGTGGTATACTCGTATACAGGTCCTTGACGTCTAGAGTTACTAGAATACAGTCTGGTGTTAAGAGTCATTCTTTATTGATATCTTCTAACAGTTGCATAGTGCCCTTACTGTCCTTTAAGTAGGATTGTGCTGTTGTCACTAGTGGTTGAAGGTAGTAATCAATGCATACAGAAAGTGCCTCTAGAGTGGAGCCTATACCTGTAATAACAGACATCCTAGGGGGTCAGTTAAATTTTTATGAATCTTTGGTAAGATGTAAAAGACTGGCATTATAGGGTATTTTCTATATAGTACATTATGTTCCCATTCTGATATGTAGCCCTCTTCCATTCCATTTTCCAAAATGGTCTTTACCAAGTTTTTGACTAATTCCATTGGATTTTGATCACATTTAGTATAACGCTCCATTTTTAACTGTTTCAGACATTCACTTTGCACTTGTCTCCATCCATAATGACAATTCCTCCACCCTTGTCTACTTTTTTATAACAATCATTTTATCATTTTCAAGATTCCTCAATGTCTCAAATTCATTGGCTGATAAATTGAATGTCTGTCTTCTGTCACTCGTTTTTTTCTAATCTTTCTAAATCTCTATCGACCATTTCCATATAGGTTATAATATTGGCTGGTATGGGTTCTGGTGGCATAAATTTTGAACTGTATTGTAAACTGAAGGCTAGGGTCTTGCTTTTGTTTTGTTTTTTTCATTTAGTTCTGTGTTGTCAGTTATGTTGGAGAAGAAATATTTTAACCGAACCTTCCTGTAACATTTCTGAATATCCATTTTTAAATGGAAAAAGTTTAACCTTTCATGGGGACAGAATGTCAGTCCTAAGTTTAACACTTTTAGTTCTGTTTCTGTACATTTTCTCTTGGATAAATTAAAAACTATATTTGGCCCCTCTTTTGATGTTTCTGTACCACTCTGGTTCCTATCATTTCTTGGTTTTGATTGTTTCTTGGTCCTTGTGCGGATCCTATTTCTAATCCTTGGTCCCCTCTTTCTGTTGTTTCTCCTTGGTCTTTTTTATTGTATCTTCCTCTATGACCATCTGTTCCATCTCCCTCTGCCTCTCTACTGACCTCTCCTTAAAAAAGGTTTGTAACCTTGTTGCCGAGCACTATTTTCTAAGCTGCTGTCTGAACTGTATAGGTTGCTGTCCGAGTCAGGGTTATAAGCATATTGCATTTTGTAAAGTGTAAATTTATTATATGTGTACACTTTCCCCTCTTTGTAATTGTTTAGATCCCATCTAAATTTTCTCAAATTTTTGATCTATCAAGTTATTTTCATAATCCTCCAGGGCTTTATTAATTTTATCTAAAAATTTTGAAAATTCCTTGATGTGAGGTTTAATGTACTGATCGTATATACTTTTAATTTCCCCACTAGTGTTTGTTAGCTCAATATTCAAGGCTTCCACCAGGAGCAGTAAGAAGTCTAGTGAACTTTTATTACATACTGAGTCCAATTTTTTTTCCAAATCATTTGTTGTGAATCCTAGATTGGGTTCAGCTGGGACTCTTAGACCTCTTGGAATACGTTTCTGTTTATAATACTCAGTTAGTGTGACACAATGCCATTCCAAACTCAATTCTCTCTGTTTGAAGTTCTCATATTTATGAACCAGATTTATAGTATTAAGTTCACCTGAGAGTTTTTTCTTACTAGCTATGCCTTGTAAGATTCTTTCTTCATCTGTCTTGGATGTAAAGATTGATGAAAATTAAGCGATTATAAAAACGAATGAATGGTCAAAATAGCACCTAATCTAAATGTTGACATTGGTACACTTTGACCAAAGCTTCAACAATATTTAATTTATTATCTTTTATCAGATAAATATAGAAAGAAGAAACAAGGTGCTTCTCCATAAATGAAGGTGTCATCTACGAAGGTAATTAGAATTTAATTAAACATGATGGGGTGTATCCCAGTTTTTCTATGTATAAAACAATGGCATATAATAAGATAATTCAGCCATTTTTTTTATTTATTTTTTTGGTCTTTGGGTTGTTTATGACTAAATACACATAGCTCCAAGCAGTGCCAGGGAAAAAATGTTTTACACTAGATGCATTACAAATTATTTCAACAATAAAAGCAGGTATTGGAATTTCACCAAATATAAAAAAAAAATTTTGTTAGCAAAGTACCCATGAACTTCATGAAGTTTTATTTTTCATTATATTATAGAATGATATGATACGCTGAAAGGCTGCACTAGCCGAATTGGATTTATGTCACTAAGGTGTGAACTATTTAAATCTTATCATCTGATATACAGAGGCATTTATGTGATTTCTTAAACATATCCCATTAATTTATTTTATATATTTAAGCACTGACAAAACTGAATACTTTTGAATAACAAACGATATAGCATAATGACTGTGTTTATCATGTATTTGAATATTATGTCTACAGACTTATCAACATGTATTTATTTATTCACTTAAAATATAGATCCTGATGAAGCAGTGTGTTATAACTGTGAAACGTTGATAAATGGCAATAAACAATTTTTGTTGAACCTATATTCAGAACAGAAGGAACAGAAATGCTGCACTATGGATTTACACAGCGTTGTCTAAGAAGCTTCCAAATTATATCTTAGACTGCTTCACACAGGCCACAGCTAGCTCCTATGCCCTAAGATGCAACAACTTCATCATGCTCAAGGTGCCTAAAGTCAACACCCGGCAAGGGAGGTCTGCAATCAGCTATTCTCTAGCTATGGCATGGAATACTTTACAGAAGTCCCTGAAGGTAATCAATCTTATACCTCTAGCATCTTTTAAACAGCTTTGCATAAGTCTCTTCTCAGAGAAATGCAACTGCTACCACAAGCTCTAGTCTATTCACATTCCTTACCCTCCCCCTTCCAGACAACTATCATAATTTGCAACTCATTTCCCATAACTTATCCCCACAATTCTCCCTCCCAGGCATCCCTCATTTTATGGTACTTCAGTTCCCTATAACCTTATCTACACTGATCTTGCTACCCCTGGCTATAATCTTCTCCCACTAATTCCTGGCCCCTTACCCCAGCCCATATTACCCCTACACCTCCTAGTATTAGCCCCAGCCCCTGTCCGAGTCCCCATACCCTCCCTTCCATGTCTTTTACCAGAGGCTGTGATCACCATTTTCTCAGTCACTCAAACACTGTGTCTCCTTGTCTGCATTGGCTTGCCCTGGAACTTGGAAATTTTTGGGTGCCTTATGTTGAATGTATGCCTGATTCCTCCACTGGGATATGTATTATCTAGTGTACTTTTCTTACGTCCTACCTTGTCCTGTTATGCTTTAATCAACTTCTGTCTTTTGATTATGTATATATAATTGTTTTAAATGTATCTGTTTATGTACCAACTATTGAACCTTGACCTTATCAGGTCCATCTTGCAAATGAGCTCTGCTCAATGATGTTCACCTGAATAAATAAAGATTTGATTGATTGATTGAATGATTGATATTGAAAATTGTTTTCGATTATTACTAAAACTATATCCAGTGAGTGGGTCTATATTCTCCAGTTCTGCATTTCTAGTTTATTTGAGGTCCATTCGAGCATGATCCCTCACAAAGTTTTTCTTTTTAGATTATAGACACCTGGAGGGCCACACTGCCAATCTGTGGTTTTATTGTACTTTCTATCACCACAGGGTTAAACAAAAAAATAAACTGAAGCATGGTCATCTGCAGGACACAACAGTCAGTGATTAGTTTCTTTGCCTTGGCCATCAGGAAGAGGATAAAAAAAGTAGAAACAGTGGCTTATTTTCTGCCTTTCTGTGTGTGTGCAGACTGCAGCATGAGTAGCATGAAGCCACATTTACAGCACTGCAACAGAACGGGTGAAAGAGCAGCTTAAAATGGGAACAACAGTCTGTGACTTAAACAGATTGGGCAGGCTGGCAAACAGATGGCAGTATTGCTGGGTGTTATTTTTGGTAACTTTGGGGGCACAGCAGGCTGATCATGATGCGATCAACTCTACTTGCTGGGCAGCGTACATCACAGGAAAGAGCTGACCTATGATTGAGTCAGCTCTTTTCTTTAAAATACACAGAGTTTCCACCCATCAAGCCAGAACAGTGTCATGGTCAGCCTGACTGATGATTGGTGTGAGACTGATGAGCCCCCCTGCAGACCACTCTGCATTGGACTGGCAGTGTCACACCCCTCAAAAGGCACTCTCCTAACAAAATGTCTGTGTGCACGTGTGCACACAGTGAACATAAAAACTGAAACAGTTAGGCATCATAGAGCCATCTACTGGTGCCTGGGCCTTATTGTAGTGGCTGGTAAGAAAGAGGGTGGACTTAGACAATGCTTGGATTTTCCTGAAGGTAAACACTGTATCTTACTTTGATGATTACCCCATGCCACGGGTAGATGATATAATAGACCGTATAGGAAATGTCAAGTATATTACCACTATGGATCTGACAAAAGGGTACTGGCAAATCCCTTTGGAAAAGAAATCTAGGGCTAAGATTTTTTTTACTCCAGTAGGTCTCATCTAATTTGTAAATATGTCCTTTGGCCAACATGGTGCCCTGCTATTTTTCAGTGGTTTGTGGATCAGATTTTAACACTACATATAGAGTATTGTTTGGCCTACCTAGATGATGTGGTAGTGTACAGCCCAGACTGGAAAACACTCCTCACACAGTTAGCTGCTGTTACACAGTCTATAAAAACAGCAGGGTTGACCATCAACCCAGCTAAATGTGCAGTGGCTATGACTGAAACCAAGTACTTAGGATTTGTGTTGAGAAATGGGCAAGTCAGGCCCAAGAGTGAGAAAATAGAAGCTGTGGCAAGGTGGCCTATCCCCCAAATAAATAAAAAACATGTTAGATCATTCCTGGACTTGGCAGGTTACTATCGAAGGTTCATCCCTAATTTTACCACAGTAGCTACCACATTAACAGATCTGACTAAGAAAAGGTGTTCTAACAAAGTCAAATGGAGCCCAGCCTATGAGGAAGCTTTCAAGTCAAGTAAGGCTGCTCTTTATTCCACTTCATCCTGTTTTAAAAATGCCCAGATTTTACAGTCCCATTTAGGTATGGACAGATGCCTCTGAGATTGGTAACAGAGCTGTACTCAGCCAGGCAATACAGGTGGAAAAATATCATATATATATATATATATATATATATTAGGGGCACAGTAGTGCCACTATAGTTAGGGTTGAGTATCCCCGTTTAAGGTTAAACTCTGAAAATTGGCAGCTTAATAACTTTGCCACTGTATGACAGATTTGCTTGAAATTTGGCATGCATGGAGCGGAACATTGATCTCTGGATCTGCCACGTTTCATAATAGTCGGATATACAGTTGCAGAGCTACATAGCACCATAGAACATGGTAATTACGCATTTTTGCACATTTTTTGCTCATGCCTACAGGTTGCACAGTCTGTGTGACCAGTCCAAAACCTTCAGGGAACATGCCCCAATATGCCTTTCGAAGAGTTCATGAAAAAATATTTAACGGTTCAAAAGTTATTCAAAAAATAAGTTTCCCATTATAGCCAATGGGAAAGTTAACAAAAAGTTCGACAGTGTCACAAATGCATTTTTAGTGTCACAAATTACCCTGTAATGTTGCAAATCTGCCATCTTGTTTTCAGTTGGTGGTCACAGAAGTGCTTGGTATTTAAATTTGGGACCATCTAGGGACACAATTCTTTTTGTGTTCACCTAGTCAAGCCCTGAGGATGCTAGCCATGTCTTTTTGGGGGATTAAACACCCCAGAAATATGTTTTTAAAATTTTTGGAAACAGTAGTGTCACAAAGTAATGTCACACTTGCAACACTTTCATGATTTTTTTGCAAAAGTGTTGCAACAGGAAATCTTTGCCACCCTGTTGCAAAAGAACAGTTTTGTCTTTTGGGCTGAAATTTGGAGGGAAGAAAGCCAAGATGCCACAGATGTGCCTTTTGGTGGTTTGGTGAGAAAATATTAAAGGGCTGCAAAGTTACAGCACTCTGAAGTTGACAATTTCTCCCATAGGCTAACATTACAGCGACCGCCTCGTCTTTCAGGGCCCTATCTCAAAAACACTTTGAGATACAGACTTTTCGTTGGAAAAATGCTTAGCCCTCCACTAGGGGGCTAAGTGTAAAACTAGCCAGGAAAGTCATAAATAATATGAGATTTTAATTTTTTTTCCTACATCGTACGGTCCCTGAGATATAAGCAATTTAGTATTCCAAGTGTTCATTTTCTGCTCTGAGGGCCATTATTATGCATACATTCTTTATAGTCACTGTGCTTTTGAATGCACTTTTTTGGGACAAAAAGTGGGTGCGTTTGTGTTACTATTACAGTTAGCTTTTCCGCTTGCATTTCCGTGACCATTTGCGTTAGTATTTCCATTTACATCGCCGTGTGCATTACCCTTTGCATTTGCATTTACATTTGCATTACTGTTACTATTTGCATTTCCATTACTGGTTTTGTTTGTGTTTCCTCTTGCATCACTGTGTGCATTGCTGTTTGTGTTTGCATACGTGCTTCCGTTTGCATTTCTGTTTCCTTTGGTGTCATCGTTGCTGTTACCGTAAGTGTTTGCATTTCCAATTGCGTTACCGTGACCGTACATGTGATGATTTGCATTTACTTACTCACTTGCTTTTCCGCTTCCATTTCTGTTACTGTTCCCTTTGGCATCCTCCTTGCTGTTACCATAACCGTTTCTGTTTCCAATTGCATTACAGTTACTGAAGGGCCCCGCACTCGCACCACCACATTCCATTCACTATTTATACTGCACATACTCAAAAAGAAGGGGAATTCATGGCAAAAAAAATCCATTTCATGCATCAGTTAGGTTGTTCCACAATAAAACAAGAAATTCAATGAGGTTGCCACCCCTTTCACCCCACGCCCACCCTGCCCCCACCAACAGGCATCGGGGTGTGTGTTGGGGTCATCGGTCTGAACTCTCACCCCATTCTCCTGTACTGCACTGATTCAGCTTTTTTACACATGGAATGGGGTGAGAGTTAGGGCCAATGACCCCATCGCACACTGTTGGTGGGGTTGGGGTGGGCATGTGGTGCAAGGGGTGGAAACCCTAACATCGAATTTCCTTGCTTTTGTCATAGTGAAACAACCCTAACTGATGCATTAAATGGAGTTTTTTGCCATGAATATATATATATATGTGTGTGTGTGTGTATATATATATATATATATATATATATATATATACGAAACTGCATGAAAAAGAACAAAAAATATTCTACCATATAGAAAGAATGCTTGGCAGTAAGATGGGTCATAGAAGCACTACAATTTTATTTGTAGGGTGCTGAGTTCAAACTGACAACAGACCATAGCCCCCTTTGTTGGATACAACAAATAAAAGATAAACAGATCCATGAATTATGAGGTGGCATCTTGCTTTGCTGCCCTATCATTTTACTGTGCAACACAGACCTGGTACCCAACACAAAAATGCAGATTTTCTGTCTAGGCATGGAGCAGATACAGGACATGTATAAAATAATGCGGTGAAAGGTATCTTAGATATTAGATACTATATAACCCCAGGGTATATGTACATGATTGTATATGTATAGAAACTTGAAGAAATGTTTTTCTATTGTTTAAAGGGACACTGTCAACCCTCTTAGATCTCAAAGTGTCCCTAGTTTAAAAAACACATTTTATGATTGCCAACATTCTGTAAAGATTGCTGATGTAGCCGGTAGTTTGATTTTGACTGTTTTTTTCTCTAAAGAAGTGAAAAACAGACTGTCCACCATACTGGTGTAACCACACAAACACAGGTTTGTTTACATTCCTTGATCAGGTCCAACTGCATCTTTCCTGGACTCAGGAATACCCACAACACAGTCTAGCCCCTCATGATGCAGTGGGAGTTTAATAGGCTACTGCCTCATGAGCAACTGCACTGTTTGGGTGTGTTTGTAATGTTCAGAAAGCATGCAGTAAGACCCAATCCATGATTGTAAACAAAACAAGGCTGTTAATAAATATACCTTACAGTGCATTTCAGTTCCACTAAACAAGGAGACAGACAAAACAAACAGCAGCATTAATGAATTTTAGAGCAGGCAAGCAATCATAAAATGTAGGTTTTAACTAGAAATAATATGATGAAAAACAGGTTGACAGTGTCCCTTTAATATGGATCCTGGGGTGGAGCTTCTATAAAGATTGGGTGGGAGCTCCCATTGCTCCATTATGCCTGAGTGTATGAAAACCAGTTAACTAAAAAGTCACTGGTTTCCTCCTGAACAGGGGTGTGTGTGGTAGGACTGGTCATCCTACCTAGGAATTAGAGGGGCTCTATTGTAATTTATTTTTTCTAAAGCCTGTTGCAACAGTATTCTAATTATTCTATACTGTACTATACTCTACCTGTTCTGTCAGGATGGCCACAAACAGAATCCCCCCCTTCTTCTTTACTCTGTTTCCCTTTCAAGTCCCTCTAAAAGGCATCCTGTATGGCTCAAAGTGACCAAACAATGTAATAGCTAGCCAGCACAGTTTCATTTGTGAATGTAAAAACAGATACCCATTGTTTAATATTTGCACATTTAAAACATGAGCCATTTTTTTTTTGCGGCACTGTTGTTATACAGCACATACAGTATAGTATACAATATGTTTGATTGCCTAAAGTACATTGAAAATGTTATATACTACATAGTGGTTTGGTGTCTGAGAAAGCCAGATTTAGTATAAATGAAAAGTTTCCCTCGATAGGGAAAAGGCTGGAGAATGTATTTGTTTTATTTTAAATTCATAATGGTATCCGATGTAAGCAGCCTGGGGTTTGCAGACAGCCCAGAGCCGGATGCAACAGCCTTGGTTTGCAGACTGCCCAGAACCATTTGCAAATAGCCTTGAAAACAATTGCAAGCAGCCTTTGTTTTTAAGTCTGCCTGGAGCCCGTGAGAGGGAAGGACATGCAGTCTTCATGTCCTCAAAGCAATTGGAAGTACAGATGAGAAAAGGATCTCAGTGATGTTATGTGATGCTGACAGTTGCATCCTGATGTAATGATTTATTTTCTTTTATTTAGTTTTATGTCCTTGTGTTTTTTGTTTTCAGAATCTTGTTGAACTAAAATCACGTAATGATCTTGTTGTACCTTATACAAACTGAATCAGTGTCTATCTTTTACACTCACAGCCTGGGACACAATCTACGGTCAGCATTTGCCCTAGAACACTATGTTGACAGTTAGACCCCTCCTCGTGCTGTACCTAAGAGTGAGGGACACACTCTCCTTGCTGCATTATCTTATGTCAAAAGAACTCCCCCTAGTATTTCAGTAATTCCCCTTGTTCCTTATTTTTATTGTACTTTTGTTCAGTGCCATAATTTTATTGTATGGCAATTACTCATTGTCACTTTATTATTATTGTTCTGTTATTTTGACATACTTACCTCCATTCTATGTATTTTATATTCTGTATTTTGTATCTGGTATCTTTTCCTATCTTTCTCCTCTCCCCCAGGACACTTTCTGAAAACTAGCTGTTACCAGCTCAGTATGTCTTTCCTGGAAAAACTTTTGAAATAAATAAATAAACCAACCAATTAACCAACAAACTGACTGTATAATAGAAATGAAGACCCAACTCCACTTTTGTATAAACAGTAATTTTTTAATGTATGTTGTGCTGGACTGTGCAGACTTGTTCTAATAAAAGCAGTATAAAAAAAGGTGTCTACCCAATTTGTATGACAATTTGGTCACCTCTTTCACACCTTTTGCTGCGTTTCCCTTCATGGTCCCCCTTGCACCCACCACTGCTCCCTCTGCTCTTCCCTTGTTCCCCCTCTCTCAAAGTCAGACATCTCAAAGTCAAGCATCTCTCCCACTGTGCCTCCTTCATCTCCAAATCTGGGCTTTGCTTCTTCTACCCTAACTCCCTCCTCTCATGTCTCTCCTCTTCTACGTACTTCCTTTGTAACACTGACACTGACACTCACTCTCCCTTCCTCCCATTAAGTTCTCTGGCAGTCAAGTAGCTTTCTCCTTCAGATTCTTCAAGCTTTGATCAACTCTCTCCCTGCTATTCCTTTTGTCTCCTCTCTCTACCTCCTCTGTGACTTCTCATCTCACTCCTGCAAATGCCCTTGACTCCTCCCAGCCCTCTTCTTTACTGCACTATGTATCACGTTTAAGGGTTTGCTGCTCCTTGGGACTGCCTGTCCCATGACTGCATCCTAATATTCTGTATATTGTAAATGTGCTGCTAATGTCTGCTGCATTGCAGCTGGGCTTTATCATCATGGAGTAGTTGTACTGATTATAGACAGACCTGGTTAATCTATAAACATTTGTTTTGCCCATTTTGTTACATACTAAAATATATATACTAATCAATGACCAGAATATGTATTTGGTTACTTTATTAGAAAAATGAACATGTGGAAATAAAGTGCTAAGCAGCTAAAAATATTTCCTTTTCATTTATTAATCATTCAGTAATGCTTAGGTGATGTTTAGTTTAATTTTAAATAATCCATTATTTGTCTGCTTAAAAGTTAACTTTCCACCCTTTCTGTATGTACTTTTTTATATATATCAAGAACACAGTCCACAAGTTTCTATGTTTCCTTCCAGGGGTTTTGCTCCAGGTAGGAGAGAATAGCTCCACATCAGTCCCATGAAACTAATATAGCAAAGACAACACCACGTGGACAAAATGGCACAAGTCCAAACCATGCCAGAAGAGTGCTACCATGAATATTTGTTTTAAGTGCGATTTACTAGTCCAACACCATGCTACCATGGACCACCACTCCAGTGAAATGTGTTGACTTACATTTTTCTTCCTTTTCCACTGGTGTTCCCAGGCATGGTTGTGACTTGCGTGGTTGTGTCTGTGCTGTTTCTGACCACATTAAATTGTTTGCCACAGACTTGACATGTTACCAGAAAGAATTACATTAAAAATGTTATTGGGCCCTTGTGACGTGATCAGGCAGGCACAACATTTTCAACAGGCAGTATTCTTTGCTAACTCACCAGAGGGGATTGAGAGGGATTAAGAAAACTGCAATTAACATACTCATTAACACCCACAATGGATTCTCCAGGTTAAGATGAATGGGGATAATGGTCACTGTGCTCAGAACACAGGATTCAGAAACAGAGGTTTCCACAGTAAAGAGACAACTAACATGGCAAAAAAAAAAAAACAGATTGAGAGGTTTTCTGTTCAGATAACCAGGTACCAAATCTGTAATAAAGCATGGAGTAACCAGATCTGACAGTATCTGAATTTTTGTTATTGTTTACAACTTTTTATTCCATGTACATTTACTGTGTTATGGTTTTATTTTACTGTTTACAACTTATTAGTGTATTGCTGTTTTGCACTCTTCTTCCCTCTCACACTCCCCTTAGGACATATCTGGAAATGAGCTGCTACCAGGTCATTATGTCTTTTCCGGTAAAACATTTTTTGTTTATATTTTTATCTTTATTATACGGTTTCTATAAATACAGTTCTAGTGTATATACTAAGTACTTAGAAAAGACCAAAGCTGTAAATTGTTGAATTTATGGGAAGGCAAAAAAGGAGGAACTCAACCTTGGGGGAAACAATCTTTAGCCAAACCACTTACAAATTAAGGAACAAAATCATCCTGTACACCCATTATATATGTGACCCAGTTGTGAAATAGTGAGAGACTGTGTTTGCAGACAAAGACAGCTAGTTGTTTTCTTTGCAGCCGTAATTAAACTTTAGCCAAAAACATGTGTCCTGCACTTATATTTTTTCCAGGTAAAACAGGAAAAGAAAGATTGCTGGTGTATATTTTTCCACATCTGAGACAGTGTGAGAGAGCTCTCTTTTTATTTATAACCAAAATGTCTGCAGCTGAGGGCACAAATAAAATATACATGCATGTGTGGCTTTTTTTCATAGCATTTCCAGCACTCAGCAATCCCACTCTCTCCTTTACGCACTTGAAGTACTGGAGTACAAAAAACTGACTTGAACTTTCCAGTCATATTCTTGCCAGATGTGTGTTGAGGTGGTGCTATATTTGTTTCCATCTAAAATTCCAGTCTGTATCAGTAATCAGAATTCCCATATCTGTCTCCCATCTGGTTTTAATGTGGTAATATGAATTGGGAAAAGCTTGTAATGACATCAATAGATACAAGATATTAGATGAGATTGTGTTTTGATTGCCTATATTATTTGACATGCTAATGAGATCTGAAAGGGCAATAAAAACCTCCAGCACACTTCCACGAGCAGTGCCGCAGCTTCCAAAATAAGAGCATAAGAAAATGCTAAAGATCCACACACAAAACACAAATGCTGTATCTGAGTATGGTGAATGCAAGGTGGTTTATTAGGGTGAGTAAAAGGAGAGTGACCAGCACTGAATACCTCGGCATTTTAAACCTAAACAGTTCTTCTCCAGGGGATGGGGTCTGGCCAGGCTGTCAATCAATTTATAAACCAGTATTAAAGGCATAGACTCCAAAATATCACAAATGCATCCAACCAGACATAATAAAGTGTAAAATACGTACTGCACAGAAAATGCAATTCATAAAGCTCCAAAAACGAAACATTGCCACAAATTAATTATGCTAAGTTATATTAAAAGAGCAAAAGTTTCTGGAGGATTGGAAGACAAAAAGCAAGCAGGAATATTACTAAAGAAATGTTAAAAGTAATAGCAAAGCAAGTTTCAACAGTGTTAGTATTTATATCAGACAAAGCAACAGTCTTGCTGAAAAAAAGTTGCAATGCAAAAAGCAAGTTCTTGCGGGTCAGTCATTTCTAAGGATACCTAAACAAGGGTAAAAAGCAACAACACAATTAAAATCAGAAACATCAAATGTACAATAGCACTAACTAAAATGAAGAAAGGAAACATCCACTGATATACAAAACTATTAATCTGCAAACAGAATAATGTCCCAATCATCATTGAGCCCTATACATGAAAGGGCTCCAAGTGTATAGATAAAATGACTCTCACTCTGGAGTAGCTGCTTAAGGTGATCCCCTCTGCTAAGATGGCTTGGGATGTGTTCTATCCCCATTACATGAAAGGAACATAAATTACCCCCGTGTTTGCTGTGCCAATGTTGGCCTACAGGCGTATTGTATTTTCCAGAAGTAATAGACTGGATATGCTCCTGGATTCTATGTTTCATGGAACAGATTGTCCTACCTATGTAAAGTGTGGGACATTCACAAAAAAGTGCATATACGATATACTCTGTCCTGCAGGTGCTCAAATGTCATACTTCATAAATAGACTGGTTGATTGGGCTAACAAAAGTTTTTCCATGACTGGTATAAGGGTAAGCATTACAAGTGCCACATTGGTAAGAACCGGGGCAAAAAAACCTGGAGGTGGATTTCTATCTGTTTTCTCTTGAAAGTAGTTCCTAACTAAACAGTCTTTGATGCTATCATTTTTTCTGTATACCACCTTAGTTGCGATCATATGTAATTCTTCAAGATGTTTTCAGCAGCTAGGACACCCCAAAATTTTTTCAAGATGCCAGCTACGTTGGGCTAACAGCATTATATTCAGTAATAAAATTTACTGACTGCATGTTAATGGGTTTTATTAGGTTTGGGGGTTGAAAGGTCTGGCCTTTTTGTTTCCATGGCTCTTGCTTTGGCTTTTTCTAAAAGTTAAGGTCATAATGTCATTCAAGAAATCAATGTTTTAACTTCTCAGCCTTTTTCTGGTACACCATGTCCTAGGAACAGCTTTTTCAAATCTGAAGAAACTGTACATAGGAAATCCTGCTTTTTAAATGTTTGGGATGGGAGCTATCAACTCATAAAAATGTATTCCTGATGTGGGCTTCCTGTAGTTCTGAGTTTGGACAATGTGGTTAGGCACCCCATCAGCATAAGGTCTAAAAAAATCATATGTGGGTGGTTTTGTTCCAAGTGCTTGTAAAGTGGATACCCCACTCATTGACATTAAGTACCTCAAGGACCTGCATGACTCCTTTCTTTGTGCACTTCAAAATGATGATAATATCATCTATATAATGCCCCCAATAAATAATATTCAAGCTGAATGGGTTAGTGATGGGGTCATAGATGAGCCAACCCATAAATAGGTTGGTGTATGATAGTGCCATCAATGACCCCATCACTGTACCAAAATTCTGTAGGAAAAACTGCCTGTTAAATGTGAAATTATTCATGTTCAAAATGTGTTTTAATGCCAAAAGTACAAATTCAGTGTTAAGAATGTGGTCAGTGTTCAGTTTGTCCATTAAAAAAACTTACTGCACTAAACCCCACATGATGTTGGATGCTTGTATAAAATGAACTCATATCAGTTGTGAGCCACAAATAGTCAGCATCCTAGGTAAGTTCACTAAAGGTCTCCAGCACTGCCATGGTGTCCATATAGTAACCCCCATATCCTGTAAAAAAAACTATCTAAAAAGATAGAAAGCTGCTCAGTGGGTGATCTAATTGAAGATACAGTGGGATGCCAAGGGGGTGCTGGAGTTTTTTTAGAGATTTGATAGATTGTAACATGTAGGTGCTATGGGGTGTCACACTTGAGGAAGATATATCCTTTCATAGTAATGTGGCCTAATTCAAGAAACCTTTTATAGAAGTAATTCAATCTTTCTTAAAACAATGTAGTCAGATCTTCGTTCAGTTTTCTGCAGTTCTTGATGTTCAACTGATTGAGTTTTTCCTGTTTGTAATACAAAGTGTCCATCACAACAGTCAAGCCCCCTTTGTCAGAGGGCTTTATGGTGATTTCAGGCATTGCCTTAAGCTCATTCATTGCCTGGTATACTTCACTGTTTAAATTCAAATGCCTATAGTAATTTGTGCAAGACAGTAGAGCATCAACCTCTACTGATCAAGTTCTCAAAAGTTATAATGGTAGCCAACTTTGATTTAATAGGATAAAAGATGGATCAAGGTTTAAAATTTGTCTCTTCCCATGAAATGGTAACTTGATATCCACAGCTTGGTATAAAAATAGTTTTTCTTGACTAAATACTTCTAGGGCTAGTTCAGGGTCTATTCCTTGCAAGATGGGGAAGGGACTACATTCACTGCATTTTGTGTGGCAGATTGTGCAGGATTAGGTGCATTAAATCTGGATCACTTGTTTCCAGATCAATGTCCATTTTGATGGTGTTCAATGGTGTGGCTTCAGTAAAACCCATTCTTCTAGTTTTGTGGAACTTTTTTAAATGTAATTTTCTATAGGACCACTTTAAGATTAAACTTGTCAAATTTCTTGTCAGGCACAAATAACAAGCCTTTTGCAAGCAAACTTAGCTGAGCTGCAGTTAGTGTTTTTGTACAGATATTTAACACTGTGGCTTGGTGTGTGGATTGTGCTTGGCTTGCCTCGCTGGTCACTAAAGAGATAAATGGAGTCTCTGCATCTGCCAAGGCCTTCAAATTTAACTTAACTACTGTAAGTACAGTAATCCAAAATTTGTAAATATCTAAAACAAAAACTCTGTCCGGCAAATCAAACTGATTCTTATTCTTTAATACAGCAAAAGAGCACATTTCCAAATCCTGCAAAAAGTGAAAAATAAAATGAAGTCCTTTGCGCAATCATCGTTTATAAGTCAAATCTTACTGAGCTGGCTTAAAAGCTGAATATAACGAAAGGGAGTGTAATAAAATCATTTTCATTTTTATCTTTCTACACCTAACAGTCTATTGTCAAACTCTTAACATCTGTGTAAAATGCTCATCCCTCAAAGACACAATAGAAGCCAGTGGGTTGGTAATAAAAATGTAACTAAATGATGTAGATGCTCCTGAATAATTTTGATTGATTTCCAATTAGCTTGTTAAAAATCCTATAACAAGTACCATATTGTAGACAACTGGACTGCATTATAATGTTCTTTTAAGTTAGGGAGACCTAAACCTCATGTAAATTTTGGTAATTGTAAAAAGCTACAATTTATCTGAGGTTTTTCTCCAGCCAAATAAACATAGAAATGTGTTTATGCCATCGATCAAATTCCAGTGATGAAACAGGAACTGTCAGGGTCTGGAATAAATATGAGGATCTAAGTAGTATATTCATCTATATACAGTAATTTCTAAGTGCTGCACATAGCGTATGGAGAGTGTAGCCCAATACTTAGATCTTCTGCTATATGCAATCCTAAAGGGGCATTATTTAATACATGTAGTTGTCCAGTGTCTAAATATAACTTAACCACCAGTTACTTAAGATTAGTCAAAGTCCAATTAAAATTAAATGCTCTCCTCAACTCCTCTATAGGTTCAGATTTATATGTAACAACTCAGGTTTTGTGGTATTAACCTTACAACCAGCATTAGTTTGAAACTGACTCAGGAAATCATCTGCATAAAACTCTATGATGTGATAAAACATTTGAATTAAATAAATAAGTACTGTAGGCCGGAAATAACTGGTTAGTACTCTGGAAAGTAATATTGACCATGAACTGATTTTACAATAAAAATCATGATTGCTCACTGACGGAGCAAACATTGATTTTGTTCTCTCCTCAAGTGCAGAAAAGCAGTGATCACAATAAATGTAATCAAGAATTGTTAGTACCCTTGAATGAGAGAGACAAGACTTCCATTTAGAAATGAACTGTCTCTCATACACAAAATTTCTTCTAATATTAATTCACCACAGAGCTTCTCAATATAGCAGGTTAGAACAATCTAGTCTGTTCACCTTCATCTCCAGTTATAGATGATTGTAATTGGAACCTCCATTCTCCTATTATTAGTGAAAGTGGAATTCAGAATTTCATTGATAAAATTAGAAATAATGCAATACCACATGATTCATATGTAAGTATTCATAAATAGCATTTAGAACCATATGGTCCTTCAGTTGGTCAAAGGGATTATAATAATTCTATGGTAAGGCTTAGTGAGGAACTACTCCTCTTCCTAAGAAATCTCGATACTTCAGACTTTTGTATTACTGAACAATTGTGAAACATTTTGACAGCATCAGGATACTTTGAGAAGATATACTGTAGAGGAAGTAAAGCAATTAGTCTGAAATTTGCAGATGTTTATTCCACCAATAGCACCTGACAGCACTGGTAACATGATTCATTTGGACCCGGACACTCCACTACCAGGATGGAGGGATAAACTTTATTAATAACAATCAATTGTAGCTGTTTTTCCTCCAGTTATCATTCAAGATACTCTAATCCCTCACAAGGAAGTGGGAAAAGTATGCAAAGAAAAAAAAAACTAGAAGCTGAGTTAATCAGCCTAATAACTGTCTAGTGATTGATTTAATTTCAGAATTACATCTTACATCAGCTAAGACTAGTATTAGCACACAAACAAATACATTGGTAATGGATGATATCTCCATTCTCAATGATATATGGAAACATATTACACAACTAGAAAGAATCCTCATAATTCAAAATCAAATTAGTCTGAATAATAAACGTGGAAGGCTTATCCCCCGTAACACAGTTACTCATAAAGAGCACAGATCAGCTGGAGAATTTGGTCTCAGTAAACAATCACAAAGAAAGAGTTTAGACACTCAAACAGCTATAGATGATATAAAGGGGGCACATGGATTAAAGTATAGAGAGGCTTGTATATCTTCCGATGGCATATTCAAGAAATCATAAGAATTCCATTTCCGTAATAGAAACTATTTTTTTTTTTTTACTCAGTAAGGAGTAAGAAGTTGATATCACAATGTACAACTACTTCATGTATTTAAGGAAGAGGGTTTTGATGTAGGCAGGAAAATAGTGTTTTTTCTTAGAGAGAGTATGTTAGCCTGTGATATTTTATTTACTATCATCATCCACTTAAACTTAAGATAGTGGCTTGTTCATTAATTTATGCATCTAATTTTTCTACTTTGTACTGAGCTGCTACAGTAGTTGTAAAAATTATCAAAACATTGTGTCCCCTTTGCTCACTGTAATGTTGAGGCAAATTGATAGGGAATATTCAGCAACTTTTCCCCAGAATGCAAACTCAACATTTACTCAGCCAGTTATTTCAGTTCATGGCATGAGAAAATTGATAAATGAAACTAATTCTTCTCTAAAATTTTTCTTACATAACCTGTTAAAAAATAATGTTGGAGTACACATACTGTTTCTGGATTTATTGGTATATGACTCAGGTAGAGGACGATAGAGGATTAAAGAGACCAGGAATGGTGAAAGTACTGTAAAAGGGAAGAGCTGAGTCAAGAGAGGCTTCAGGGCACAACACAAACAGGGATGGGAGGGAGAAGCAGGGTAGCAGGCAGTGGAGAAAAGGTGTAGGGAGTCACATGTGCTAATGCACAGAGTCTTGGAAATACAATTCCAGACCTAGAAGCCATTATGGCAGAGGCTAATCTGGATTTAGTGGCCATAACAGCATTGTGGTACACTGGGCACTACTGAGACATGGCCATACCAGGCTACTCTCTGTTCATAACAGAGAAGGTGGGGAGGAGGGGTTGTATAATATGTGAAGGTGGGAATAAAGACCACAGAAGTACAAGGGCACCAAGAGAGAAAGGAGGGACTAAAAGTGCTGTGAGTCATCCTGAAGCCAAGCTGCAAGACTGCTTTCTATACCAGGGTAGGGTACAGACCTCCAGAACAGGGCGAGGAGATGGATAAGTCATGTGGAGAACCCATCAACAGAAAGGCAAGCAAAGGGGAAGTGTTGGTAGTTGGTGACTTCAGTCTGCCAGATGTGGAATGAAGTCTTCCAACTGTTACTTTGTCAAGGAACAGGGCACTCCTGTCTCCTTATCAGGGCCTTTTGTCAGGCAGCTAGTCAAAGTCAAAGACCCAACTAGAGATGGGGTAGTGCTGGATCTGGTGCTTACAAAGAAGGACAGCATTGCAGACGTCACAGTGGGCAGTCCCCTAGGTACCTGTGATCACTGTACAGTGTGGTTCAACATAAGGACAGGAGCACAGGGAAACCACACAAAGATGAGGCTCTTGGACTTTAGGAAGGGGAATTTTAAAGACATGGGAGACTGCAATAGAAATTGCCTCGAATAGGAGAGGGGATTGCTAGGGAGGAGTAGAGACACAGTGGGGAAAATAAGGAGGGGGCATACTTGAAGCCACCAACCTCTGCATGAAGGAAGTGAGCAAAGTAGAAGGAAAAGGAAACCATTAGGTTTGTCCAAGGAAGTGGCAAGGGTGGTGAAAGAAAAAAGGGTGGCATTCTAGAGGTTAAGGAAACACAGAGGGAGGAGGAGAAAGAGGAATACCAAGCAAGCAGAAAGAAGCAGGTAAGATGGTTAGGGAACCACAGGTGCAACAGATGTAAGCATTGCCAAATGGATCACTAAAGGGGATAAGACAAGGTATATAAGTGAGAAGAGTAAAGCCAGGGGTGGGATAGTAAGAATTAGAAGGGCAGAAGGGGCTCAAGAAAAAGCTGACATCTTAAACAGGTACTTCTGCTCAGTCTTCACAGTGGAGGGAGGAGGAGATGAACCACTAGGGAGAAACAGGGTGGGAGAAGGTGGACACAAGTTCATTTTCAGAGAAAAAAGTCCTGAAGTCCTGAAGGTGGACAAGGCTATGGGAGTTGGGACCAGACAGGATGCACCCCAGGGTACTAAAAGAACTCTGGGAGGTGCTAGCTGCTCCTCTGACAGCCTTGTTTAATAGCTAACTGAAAACAGGCATGGTTCTGTAAGACTGGTGGAGAGCTGACATGGTCCCCCTACATAAGAGCAGCAGTAGGGAAGAAGCTATCAACTGTAGGGTGATCAGTCATACTTCAGTAGTGGGAAATGATTGGAAACCATACTGAAAGAAAGGCTGGTAGGATATCCTGAATCCATTGGGCTGCAAGACCACAGGCAGAATGGATTCACAGGTTAAAGATCATGCCAAACTAATCTGATAAATTTCTTGGACTAGGTGACCAGGGAACTAGATAAGTGGAAGGCAGTGAACATGGCCTGTCTGGAATTTAGCAAGGCATTTTGCACTGTGCCCCACAGGAGGCTGACTAAGAAGTTGACCAGCCTAGGAGTAGGGTCCAAAGAGGTGGATTGAGTTAGAAACTGATTAACAGATAGGAAGCAGAGGGTGGTGATAAACAGACTAAGGATGGAAGTGTGAACAGTGGGGTACCACAGGGATTAGTACTAGGACCAGTCCTCTTCACTGTGTTCATAGGGAATATTGCACAAGAACTAGAAGGCAACATATGCCTTTTGTGGATGACGCCAAAATCTGCAACATGGTGGACACTCAGGAGGAAGTGTAGTAAATATGTAGGGATCTTGGTAAACTTCAGACATGGTCAAAAATATGGCAGTTGGGGTTCAATGCCAAAAAGTGCAAAACCATGCTCCTAGGGCATAGGCACCCTGTCACTGAGTATAGGATGGGAAGGGGGAGGTACTGACAGTTATTAAACCGGAAAGGGACCTTGGGGTATCATATCTGAGGATCTCAAGGTGGCAGGGCAGTGTGACAAAGTAGTGGGTAGGACTAGTGGGATGCTGGGGTGCATAGGGTTGGGCATCTCCAGCAGGAAGAGGGAGGTGGTGTTGCCACTGTACTGTTCGCTGGTAAGACCCCAACTGGAGTACTGTGTCCAGTTTTGGAGACCACACCTTAGAAAATTCATAGACAAAGTGAAGGCGGTCCAGAGGAGGCCAACTAAAATGGTGCTGGGTTTGCACACAAAGCCTTACGAGGAGAGACTGAGGGATCTCAACATGTACACCTTAGAAGAGAAGTGAGAGAGAGGTGACATGATCAAGACCTACAAGTACCTCACAGGGGTGAACAGGGTGCATGAGGGGAGTCTCACATTAAAGCAAGCACCAGGACCAGGGGATATGTGATGAAGTTGGAGGGGGGAAGATTAGGATAGATGTGAGAAAATATTTCTTCACTGAAAGGATGATGGACATCTGGAACAGACTGCCAGTGGAAGTAGTGGAAGCTAAAACAGTGGGGGATTCAAGCATGCCTGGGATAAACATAAAGGTATATTAGAAAAGAGGCACTGAGGAGGGAGGGTCACCAGAGAACAGATAGAGTCTGCAGAGGCAGTACAGGCAGGGGCCATCTGGGCAGACTGAGTGGGCCAAGTGGGCCATTTCTGCTGACAAAATCTATATTTCTGTGTTTCTATTAAAGGTAAAATGGTATCCAAATATCAATGACCTGGTTCAGATGCATAGTTTATTGAGTAAAAAAGATCTGTGAAGTCATATTTTGGGAATAAAGGTACTAAATTGGATGTAATGGGCTAGTATTCTTTAGATTTAGAAAATCTTACAGATGAAATGTCAAATGTGATATTTCACATACTACAGAGGCTGCTTTGGAAACACCGCTTGATACAGGGATTACATTCAAAGAGATTTAAAATATTAAAATGGGTTTAAAAAAACGTCTAATAATTATTCCATCTTACAACAAATACTCCTGTCTTGCTGCCTCTCAGACTTGACCTTATTGAAAAAAATCTTGGTTGTCCTGACACAGAAATTTGTGATAATCCTAGTACTGCTTTTGAGTGTTTTGACAAAGAAGTGGTGAAGATCTTGAGTTGCTCGAGTGTGTTTTGTTCTCGGGACAGCAAACTTTAGCTGCTCTTCTGTCTTACTCCTATTGGTGGATTTTGCCCACTGGTAGTGCTGCCCCCGGGGCAGCACCCTCTGCTCTGCCTCCCACCTATCCCTATTGGTTGATTCCATCCCATGCCCCCAGGGCAGCAACCTGCAGCTGTTATTCTCCCACAAATCTGATTGTTGCAAGTCTGTCGAATTGAGAATTTTAAGTGTAGATGAGAATGCTAGGGAAATGCTCCCCCCAGCAGTGTGCACTGCTTGACTTTGAATTTTGGTAGCTCAAGGTGTATGTCTGTCTGCATCCAAAAACACCAACTTCAAGGGTTCAGATCTTAACCAGGGACATTTTTTTGTGCTTTGTGTCAAACTCAGTTGTGAGCATTTAATCATATAAGTGTCACTAATCATTATCTTTTTTTTTAATATTGCTAAATTAAGACAGACATAAGCAAGAGAATATATTTTATTTATAAATTGCAATAAATGGGGCAGTGTCATGATGACTGGTTACTGGCGCTGCCCTGGGGCAGTGCCATGATGGTTGGTCTCTGTTGGCGGCCCCTGGGGCAGTGCCTGTGTAATTGGTTACCATGGGCTGCTGCTGGGGCACTGTCCTCACTGCACCTGGGGCACTGCCTGTGTAATTGGTTCCCGTGGGCTGCCCCTGGGGCAGTGTCCTCGCTGCCCCAGGGGCACGCCATGGGAACCATACATGCACTGCCCCAGGGGCAGCCCACAGGAACCAATTACACAGGTGCTGCCCCAGCGGCAGTGAGGGCTCTGCCCCAGGGGCAGCCCAAGGGAACCAATTACACAGGCGCTGCCCCAGGGGCAGCCCACGGGAACCAATTATACAGGTGCTGCCCAGGGGCAGCCAACAGAAACCAACCATCATGGCACTGCCCCAAGGCAGCGCCAGTAACCAATCATCATGGCACTGCCCCAGGGGCAGCCAGTACAAACCAACATCCCAGGTACTGCCCCGGGGCAGCCCACAGGAACCAATTACACAGGTGCTGCCCCAGGGGCAGCCCACAGGAACCAAATATACAGGTGCTGCCCCAGGGGCAGCAAGAGCACTGCCCCAGGGGCAGCCAACAGAAACCAACCATCATGGCACTGCCCCAAGGCAGCGCCAGTAACCAATCATCATGGCACTGCCCCATTTATTACAGTTTATAAATAAAATATATTCTCTCGCTTATGTCTGTCTTAATTTAACAATATTAAAAAAGGGTAATGATTTGTGTCACTTATATGATTAAATGCTCACAAATGAGTTTGACACAAAGCACAAAAAAATGTCCCTGGTTAAGATTTGAACCCTTGAAGTCTGACTCTGTTGGATGCAGACAGACATACACCTTGAGCCACCATAATTCAAAGACAAGCAGTGCACATTGCTGGGGGGAGCATTTCCCTAACATTCTCATCTACACTTAAAACCCTCAATTCCTCAGACTTGCAGTAATCAGATTTGTGGAAAGTAAAAGCTACAGGTTGCTTCCCTGGGGGCAGGGAACAAAATCCACCAATAGGGATAGGTGGGAGGTGGAGCACGAGGGTATTTCCCTGGGAGCAGCACTGCCAGTGGGTGAAATCCACCAATAGGAGTACGGCAGAGGAGTAGCTAAAGGGTGCTGCTCTGAGAACCTCGCTATGGGAACAAATCACACTTGAGCTCTTGAGTTGGAATGTAGCAGGGTTATTTACAAAAATTAGTGATCAGGAATGATTTTTTTTTGTTAATACCTTTACAGTATCATGTTTTCAAAACTTGATTATTACAGAATGAAAATTTAGATTGTCTCAATTTTGGTCCCAGCAGTGATAAGGATCTCCCTAGGATGACTCATGATGGGGAGGGGGGGTCTTGTTTTATTCATAACTGTTTCTAAATAAGAGGAATTGCATCTTGTCTAGACTATCTAGGGTGACTACAGTTTAAGATGGGTAAAATCAGGACCCCACAAAAAAAAAAAACAGATATTGTATCTCAGCCAGGTTAGTCTGACTAAATACAATGCAAAAATACCACTTTTGTAACTTTTAATGAATGTGTATTTTGTACCAGTTTTATGTACCTGTGTTTATATTTGCCACTTTCTGATGTCTGTTCTCCTTTTTCAGCCCCCCCCCCCCCAGGTCAAATAAGCACTGGCTTAGTTTGCATTTCCCAGTCAACACATTTTGAATAAAACTGTGTAAAAGCAGGACAATGCTGAAATTAATTAATTTGTAAGTTTTTTACCAGGACAGACACACTATGCTGTGATAACTTGCTTCCAGGTGCATTCTGGAGGTGGGGAAGGGTAACATGGACCTGTTTTATTGACAGGGGAAATGCTGGCCATGACACCATGGAAACTCCCCTATTTAAGGGTTAAGTATTTTAGTCACGTGTTTTTCTTGCTTATGATTTAATCGATGAAAAGCTCCCCCTAGTCTTCCTCAAAAAGTGCCATGGGATCTTTCATTTCCACCCGGAGAGTGACAAGAGATGGGCAGAAAGGACATCAGTTTAACATCTCATCTGAAGGACAGCACCTCTGCAGTGATGCACCCCCATACTGCAGTACAGTGTCAGTTATGGATATTACCCCAAGTACCTGAAGTGGGGCTAGAATCCATAACCTTCCAATCTTCTGGCCATTATGAGTAAATGTTGGACCCCAGTGAAAATTAAATATTGCATTCACTCGCTATATAAATAGGTGAATGTAATTCTTTTTCACTGGAGGACCTGCATTTCTACACTTGGTAAATGCAATACCTCAGGGAAAATTAAATATCTGCATTCATCCTGAACAAGGTTATCCGGGGCAAAGACAGCATTAAAATGGGTAAATGCAGTACCCCACTAAAATTAGATGTTGCATCTTTATTTATTTATTTATTTTTTGTTGACTGGGTAAGTGCACTAGACAAATCCTGCTTATTTTCAGGCACAACCCTGGGAAGGGGGATACAGATGAATGCCAACTGATCTTGAACCAGATTAAGCTGTTGGTGATGTTTTTACCTGGGCTATCCTGGGTAAATACAATATAAAAATGGATGAAACCAGGACTCCGCTGAAAATGAATTATAGAATAAGCAAGGAAATTCCTGCATCATGATTGATTACTGTATTACCTGTGCATTGAATCCATTCAACGCACAGGTAAAAACAAGTACTAAAAAGTAGGACTGCACTACAAAAAAAAAAAAAATCACTGTGCCATCAGTTTTCAAAAGTCGTCATTTATTGCCTGGCTCTTAACAAGGAAACCATGGTGCAGTAAAAGCCCTCCACTAAACATATTTCTCAAGGTTTTTAGCAGTAAATACCATCCCTACACATATCTCACTGTTAAACTAAAACAAAAAAATGTATTTATTAAGTCCTCCGGTTCCATGACACGATAATCATGCTGCTGCTCTTACAGAAAGGCTGCTCCTGCTGTGTCCACTGCCAATGGATCACACTAGTAGGTTCCATGTCAAGTCAGTGATGGAATTTTAGTGATGGTAAAGTCAGCGACAGCATTGCAGCGAATGTTAAAATGGTGATGGTGGATTTCAACACATTACAGTAAGGGTGGCAATTGCATTACTGTGTTTCTGTGGGGGACTTTTCCCACTGCACTCCCCTTACATATATAACTAACTCCAAGGTCATAGCACCTTGGGGGGGGGCAAACAATTGTCACTCTTACTGCAGTGTGTCGAAATTCACCATCGCCATTTTAACATTCGCAGCAGTGCTGTCACTGAATTTACCATTGTTAAAATTCCATCGCTGACTTGACGTGATACCTTCCTGGTTAAACCAGATTGTTTTTTTGTTTATTTGTTAACTTTTATATTTTATTTAATTTTTGTTTACCAGGTAAGTGCACTAGACAAGAGCATCGCCCATTTTCAGGCATGACTCAGGAGAGTTACAGACAACATTAACATCAATAGTAGGAAAATACAACACAACAAACAATAGCAGGTGAATACAACACAACATAGGACTGGCTATGGTCAAACAATGCTACGAACAAGATAAGCATTAATAAAAGGTAAATATACTTCAAAAAAGCATAGACAGCGAATACAACACAACATAGAATCAACAATGGTCAAGCATAATAATCAGTTACCCTAAAACATTGTACCATAAAGAACAGGTTAGAGACAGGCTAGGTTAAGTGTAAGTAGACTTATGGAGAGAAGTTTAGGCCAGGTTAAGTGATATGCAGGGACAGATTACACGAACATTTATTAGTGCTCATGAGGAATTTATGAAGCTTGCTCTCAAAGATCTGATGAGCCTGCGCTTGATTTATAGTCACAGGGAGGAAGCTCCACAGTTTGGGTGCAAAAGCACAGAAAGCTTCCTCAACCATTTTTGTGACACATTTAGGGACATCTAGGGGAGCTCCATCTGCAGACCCCAAGGGGTATGCTAGAGGGGTGCATCTTAATATGTTGGCTAGTGTAGGTGGTGTGCCAGTTCTTATAATACTATCAACTGTACAGCCTGCAATGTAAATTCAATAGGAAGACTGGGACAGCCACCCAAGATTCGAGTATAGAATTGGCAGGCACAGTTCTTGAAAGCTGGGATGGAACAGAAGTACTGCCACTCGATCGTGGCCGCTCACTCTGGCATGGGAGGGGGAGGCGAAGTTTGGTCCTGTACGAGTGCGCACTCCTGTATGACAGCATGTAGCAGTCATGCTTCATGGAAGACAGCAGCGTTACTCTTCTGTTGGATACATACAGGCTTGCTGTGCCATTCCAGGCTCAAATGAATGCCAGTGTTACATTGACCCAATACATACTGCAATGGTGGGATGGGAGTTCTCCTGGCTCACAATAACAGAAACAGGCAGCTGCAAAGCGCCAATGGAGGGGCCAAAAACCAAAAAGATTACTCATGGAAGGCAGGCAGGTCAGCTCCTCATCACTGTCTGAACTTTGAGATAAAATCCACACACAATGTAGAAGGATGAAAGCCAAATTTTAATTCACAAACCAGGCAAACCAGTAACACAGGATATGCAGTGCCCCTCCCCTAGACCAGCCAAACATTTCCGGGTGAAAATGCACTTTCTCAAGGCTGAGGTGGCAGGGGACAATGCACTTCAATAAATGATACATTAAAGGTAAGGATTAAAGTTAAAGTGCAGGAAGTGCCTGGTGCAAAATAAATCTTGGTACTGTACATACTTCAGAAGTAGCAATATAAATACAGTGATACATGGCTAAATAACCATTTGTTCTGATATCCCCAATAAAAGGTTTTTAAAGCCACCCATAACAACAATGTAAAGTGCATGTATTTAAATATGTATGTATATGAATAAATAAATGGAAAAAAGTTAAATAACTACTTATGAATATTTAGTAGTATGGTAAAGTCCATGTGTGAACACAGAGACAGATAAAGTGAGTGCAGAGAATTTTTTAAAACCATATACTTAATATGTAAACACCTCAACAAATTTCCACATTTAAAAAGGATGCTGAAGTTCTCATGTGCAAAAAAAATTCAGTATGCACTATGGCCCAGATATTCAAACTGCGCCAGTCTGAGGCGCAAGCCCTCGCCGCTCAAAATAGTTGCAGAGGGTGGGAGCTGGGGATATTCAGGAGTTGCGCTTGCTGAGCAACCTCTGAATATCACCCCGAGATACAAGCACTTACAAGATGGCGCAGTGGAACTTGCGCCACCGCAAGTTGCCAGAGTTGAGTATTAAACTTGCGTATGCGAGTACCATTGCGCTCATGCGCAAATTTCCAATATTCAAAAGGTGACATGCAAATGGGGCCATAATTTATACAGCGCAGGGGGACCATTTTGCATCTATTTATAACCCCATTTGCATGCCATTTTGCATGTAGGTGCGCCGATCCCGAGGACTTGCTCCTGGCCACCCTGCCAGGCAGCAGCTGTCGGGGACCCGGCCTATAATGCAACCGATCGCGGGCATCACAGTTACATGACACCCCACACATCTCCACAGCCCGATCCAGGCAGAACACGTACATGTAAGCCCCACATCTCCCACAGCCCGATCGCGGGCAGAACAACGTACATATCGCCCCCAACACATCTCCACAGCCCGATTGTGGGCCAGAATGATATGACCCCGTGCCAAATCTGGACTGTCATGCGGTATGGGCTGCCGCCCATTGGCTGTAGCTCTGCACAATGACGGCAGCCCTACCGACAGTCAGTCGGCGGGCGGCGGGCGGCAGGCGGTGATGCTGCCGTCACCGGGCTGCAGGGGGAGCGGGGTGGAGGGCTGTGGGTGGGTGGGGGACACCAGACACCAGGGAGATGTTTGGGGGTTGTGCTTGACATTCTGCCCGTCGATCGGGCTTTACGGTCCACTGGACCACCAGGAGTTATTCGAGTTGGGGAGGGTTACATTCTGCCCGATCATCGGGCACTGGGGGTTCATACAGGTTCTGCCGCGATCGGGCTGTGGAGAGATGTGTGTGTGTGTGTGTGGGGGTTCAAGTACTTGTACTGCCCAGCGATCAGGCTGTGGAGATGTGTGTGGGGGGTTCATATACGTGTACTGCCCGCGATCGGGCTGTGGGAGATGTGGGGGTTTCATGTAACTGTGATGCCCGTGATCGGGCTGGTGGGGGCACAGGGACCGGAAGTTGGGGGCCAAAATAGGGTGGCAGCTGCTGTGTTGCACCCTGCAACAGCAGCCGCTCACCTGTGGGTGGCCTCAACTTGATCCTTTTTTTTTTGGCTCAAGGTTGTGCAGGCGCAGGTTGGGGGTTGCGCATGCACAACTCTGCACAACCCGACTGAATATCAGGTTGCGCAGGTTATGCATGGTTCCTCCCCCTCCTGTTGAGCATGCATTCATTTGCATTGCTCTTTTGCGCAACCTGTTGCCAGTGGAGCAACTGCCTCCTGCTGAATATCGCAGAATGGCGCAATGTAGGACTTGCGCATGCGCAACCCTGTTGCGCATGGAGCAACCCTTTTGAATATCTGGGCCTATGTATTCAAACAGTGGGCAACCATCTATACAAAGTGGAGTTCTGCCTATGAACCCACAATTCTTAAAGCCTAATAGATAGTTTTAGGACAATTTTATAAGGACAAAGCTAAATAGTGTCAAACCTAAACAGTTTATATAACCCAGACTATAGTACATGAACAAGGACTAAAGAACCATGTCTACAGTATTTTAAGCAGCATGGAAGTCCTAATTGAATATCAGCGTTAACATAATGTTATAAACCTATTATAAAAAGGGGGAGAGTTGAAAGAAATCATAAAGTCCTCAGGTGGTATAGGATTGTATAGTGTACTGCAAGAATGTTTCTCTGGCGTAATTTCAAATCCAAATTTCCCCCTGTAGGGTTGCTGAACACTTTCTCTATAATCTGGAAGCAAAATAGTGTTCTTCTCCATAAAGACGTATATGCTGTGAGAGGGCACTTATACCATCTGCATGGGCAGTACTCCGCACATGTTGCCCAATTCTTTCTTTAAACTTTTGGGTAGTCTTTCCGACATAAAAACTGGGACATGTCATGCAGCTTGCTAAATAATCAATGTCAGAAGTGCTACAGTTTCCAAAAGTCCTGATCTAATATTTCTTGTCAGTCACCGGGTGATGCAATTCTCTTCCTGGTTTTATAAATTTACAAAAACGGCAATTGCCACATTGAAAAGTTATTTTCAGTAAAGTGTTGTTTTTCTCTCTCTCCATATCTGCTAACCCCTCTTGAAATGTATTATTTACAAGGGAGTCCCTCAGATTGGTTCCCCTTCTGTAAATAATCCTGGGGGGGTCATCAGCCACATGTTGCAATTTTCTTTCAGTGGTGAGAATGTGCTAATGTTTTGTATGATGTTATTGAGCAGAAAAGCTTGTGGACTGGATCTTATCATAGTGAAAGAAAACAATGGCAATATTAAGGCTAAGCTCTTCCGAAAAAGTACAGATAGAAATTTAATATTGTTTTTCAAGGCTGTCATCCAAAACATGTTACAGCTAACATTCCTGAAAGCTATGAAGATCTCACAAAATGGTTAATATAACAGGGCTACAACACTGACACTATGCAGAAGGGACGAGAAGAAGCAGAGAAAGTGTAAAGGAACATTATATTGGATCAGGTCCACAGTCATAGAAAGAAAAACAGAAATATTACTAACAGAGATGAACGTCCCAAATTCATCACAACCTTCAGTCCACAAGCTTTTCTGCTCAATAACATCATACAAAAACACTGGCGCATTCTCACCACTGAAAGAAAATTGCAACATGTGGCTGATGACCCCCCCAGGATTATTTACAGAAGGGGAACCAACCTGAGAGATACTCTCATAAATAGTACATTTTGAGAGGGGACAACAGATATGGAGAGGGAGAAAAACAGCACTTTATAGAAAGGAACTTTTCAATGTGGCAACTGCTGTTTTTGTAAATTTATAAAGCCAGGAAGAGAATTTTATCATCCAGTAACTGACAAGAAATATGAGATCAGGACTTTTGGAAACTGTGGCATTTCTGACATTGTTTATTTAGCAAGCTGCATGACATGTCCCAGTTTTTATGTTGGAAAGACTACCCAAAAGTTTAAAGGAAGAACTGGGCAACATGTACAGAGTACTGCCCATGCAGATGGTATAAGTGCCCTCTCACAGCATGTACTTCTTTATGGAGAAGAACACTATTTTTGCTTTCAGATTATAGAGAAAGCGTTCAGTAACCCTAGAGGGGGAAATTTGGATTTGAAATTATGCCAAAGAGAAACATTCTTGCAGTACACAATGGAATCCTATACCACCCCTGGACTTAATGATTTATTTCAACTCTCCCTCTTTTTATAATAGGTTCATAACATTATGTTGACACTGATATTCAGTTAGGACTTCCAAGCTGCTTAAAATACTGTAGACATGGTTCTTTAGCCCTTGTTCATGTACTATAGTCTGGGTTATATAAACTATTTAGGTTTGACACTATTTAGCTTTGTTCTTATAAAATTGTCCTAAAACTATCTATTAAGCTTTAAGAATTGAGGATTCATAGGCAGAACTCCACTTTGTATAGATGGTTGCCCACTGTTTGAATACATCCATATTGAATTTTTTTTGCACATGAGAACTTCAGCATCCTTTTTAAATGTGGAAATTTGTTGAGGTGTTTACATATTAAGTACATGGTTTTAAAAAATTCTCTGCACTCACTTTATCCTTCTCTGTGTTCACACATGGATTTTACCATACTATTATATATACATTAGTAGTTATGATTATTATTGTTATTATTTTCACTATTATTAATTTGTCCATTTATTTATTTATATACATACATATTTAAGTACTTGCACTTTACATTGTTGTTATGGGTGGCTTTAAAAACCTTTTATTGGGGATATCAGAACAAATGGTTATTTAGCTGTGTATCACTGTATTTATACAGGTACTTCTGATGTACATACCAAGATTTATTTTGCACCGGGCACTTGCTGCACTTTAATCATTACCTTTAATGCATCATTTATTAAGGTGCATTTCCCCCTGCCACCTCAGCCTTGAGAAAACGTATTGCCACACGAAAACATTCAGCTGGTCTCGGGAAGGGGCATTGTGTATCCTGTGTTACTGGTTTGCCTACTTTGTGAATTAAAATTTGACTTTTATCCTTCTACATCGTGTGTGGATTTTATCTCAAAATTCAGACGATGAGAAGCCGATCTGCCTGCCTTCCATGAGTTCTCCTGGCTCACGCTGGTAACTAAGTACAAATGGCAGTTACAGATAAACTACACCAAAGAAAACAACATCATTTTCTATCTGGCAGAATATCCTTTTTTATAAAAATAAACATGGTTTTTCTAACATTTAAAAGTATAAAATGGAGCCCATTTTATAAGCACAAAAAGACACTCCAGGAGTGTGCAATGAACAGATCTGACTGCACTTCCATGGGCTGAAGACACTCAGCTTTTGTCCTCATGCCTCACTGCACCTCCTGGGGTGCAGTTAGATTTGTTCAATGCACACCCCGCTGTGTGTTAATGCTTATATACTGCATCTCAGCTGAACTATCCTGGGTAAGTACAGTGTAAAAATGGGTAACAGTGAGACCCACTGAAAGTGAGATGCTGTATTGCATCTCATTTGTGCTGGACCTTCTGTGTTATAAACAGTGGAAACATCAATTTTTATTTTTATTTAAACTTTTGGTAACCAGGAAAGGCACACTGAGCTGAGGCTCATCTCCCTAAAAGTTGTATCCCAATGAAAATGAGATATTATAGCTTATCATATATAATATCATCTATTATTTTTAAAGCACACTATCCTAGAGGCTTAGAATAAAACACATACTTAGATTATCCTGTGTGGATGCAATGTAAAAACTAATAATGACAGGACATCACCAATAAAGTGATCACTGGCATCAAGTGCTCCTCTCCCACCTGATGGTCTTGTTAGTAGTGGACACATCCATCAGTAACAAGCCCCCATAGATTACATGAATTACATAGAAATTGCCGGCAGATAAGGGCCACTTGGCCCACCCAGTGTGCCCGTTTTCACAACCTACTTCAGTACCGCAGACATTACTTTGACTCCGGCTTTACCCCCCATTCCAAACTCATAAAATTCCCTGTGCCTATCCCATGCATTTTTTGAAACCGGTTACAGTTTTTGCTTTGACCACCTTCACTGGGAGGTTGTTCCAGGCATCCACCACTCTTTCTGTAAAGAAGTACTTTCTAATAATTCCCCTGAACCTACCCCCTACAGTTTCATTGCATATCCCCTTGTTCTTGAGCATCTTTTTTCGGAAAAATGCTTTCCTTTTGTACTGTATTTATACCCATGAGGTATTTGAAAATCTCTATCATATCCCCTCTCTCCCTCCTTTCCTCTAGTGTGTACATATTGATGTCCTTTAGCCTCTCCTCATAGGGCTTATGATGTAGGCCCATCGCCATTTTAGTTGCTCTCTTCTGGACCGCCTCCATTCAGTCTATGTCCTTATGGAGATATGGGACCCAATTTTCAAATGGGAATGCAGGGTTTGAGACCAAGCCCTGTGTCCCCACAAAGTGTGCCGCACCTGCGTCCAAGGGTTCGACACAACCTGCACCTGGTTTTAGAACCCTGGATGCAGGCTGCAACAGTGCCCTCAATTTATGGCAGCTTGCGCCAAAGCTATAGGGCAAGCCCAGTAAACTGCCCTCCCCTCGGGTGCAAAGGTACACCAGGGGGAGCTGGTGAAACTGGTGCATAACTGCAAGGGACTTGTGGCAGAGGAGTTGCAGCAGGAATCTTCCGAAAATAGCACTGTGGCACAGGTTTGACGCAAGTTGCTACTTGCGTCAAACTCCCTGTCACAAGTTCATTGCAGTGACCGTAGCTCCTTTGAAAATCAGGCCTATGGTCTCCAGAACTGAACACAGTATTCCAGGTGAGGTCTCACCAATGTTTTATACAGTGTATAACTACCTCCCTCTTTCTGCTGGTGATACCCTACCCTATGCACCCTAGCATCCCACTAGCTCTACCCACTGTCTTGTCACACTGCTTGGCCACCTTTAGGTCATCAGAACTGATTATTCCCAGGTCCTTTTCCTGCTTGGTGGTTGTCAGTACCACTCTCCCCATCATGTACTCTGTCCCTGGGTTTCTGTCCCCTAAGTGCATGACCTTTCACTTCTTCACATTGAATCTCAGATGCCACACTTTCAACCACTCCTCAAGCTTTCTTAAATCACTATTCATTCGTTCCACCCACCCCGGAGTGTCTACCCTATTGCAGATCTTTGTGTCATCTGCAAAAAGGCACACTTTCCCTTCTAGCCCCTCTGCAATGTCACTAATAAAGACATTAAAGTACCAATCCTTTTGGAACCCTGCTAGTCAATCTCCCTTCCTCAGAATGAGCTCCGTTTACCATCACCCTCTGTCTCCTATCCCCCAACCAATTTCTTATCCAGTTTACCACTTTTGGACCCACTTCCAGACTGCCCGGCTTCTTTACAAATCTCCTATGTGGAATGGTGTCAATGGCCTTATTGAAATCCAGATAGGCTACAGCCACGGCTCCACCTTGATCTGCCTCACTGGTCACCCAGTCAAAGAAATCTATCAGATTTGTCCAGCATGACCTCCCTGTTGTGAATCTATGTTGCATCAGCTCTTATAAGCCCCTGATTTCCAGATAATCCACAATTCTTTCCTTCAGTAGTGATTCCATTAATTTCCCCACCACCGAAGTTAGGCTCACTGGCTTGTAATTTCCAGCCTCCTTGCTGCCACTTTTGTGAAGTGGTACCACATTAGCCCTCTTCCAGTATTCCAAAATCACTCCTGTCTTCATTGAGGGGTTGAACAGGAGAGCCAGAGTTGCAGCCAGCACCTCAATATTCTGGGATATATCCCATCTGGCGCCATGGTCTTGTCCACCTTCAGATTAGCAAGTTTCTTCATGAATCTCTTCACTGTAAATAGACTTGTGTCCCCTTCCATTCCCTAATCTGTGGTCTCTTTCCTTCCCCTGTGAACACTGAACAAAAGTATTTGTTCAGGATGTCTGCTTTTTCCTGGTCCCCTTCCATGTAGTCCTCCCCCGCTTCCCTCCTTAATCTTACTATTCCTCCCCTGGTCTGTCTTCTTTCACTTACATACCTAAAGAATGTCTTGTCCTCCTTCATTACTGCCTGGGCTATTTTCTCCTCCGTTTGTACTTTTGCGCACCTGATTACTTTACCTGCCTCCCTCTGCTTTTCCTGAACCCACAAGCTATTCCCATACTGCTACCTTCAGATATGTCCCCAGTGTCCTCTACCATCCCACCTCCTACTTCAGGTTCCAGTGACCTTCCTTAAATGTAGTGCCAAGCTCCTGGTCCTGTAACAGTGGCCAGCAAAAACTCTTTGCACACCACCATGACCAACAGTCATCTGCATGCAATATTGCAATGTTCTCTGAAGCATATCACTGCAGTACTAGCCAAATTTCTATGCAATATCACAGAGCTTGATGTGTCACAGATGTCCTGCGAGCATGGTAGTGATATACAGTACTTCAGAGAATATTACTATAGTATATGCAGCGGCAGATGACAGTCATGCTGGTGTGTGGAGGGTTGTTTCTGGATGCCACCATAGGATGGGGGATTGGGGAGAGGGAAGGTGAGCACTACACATACAGTAGGAAAGGTCAACAGGGCATATTTTATTCCACTCTTGATCAGTTCAAAAATTGGTAATTTTTTTAGCAACTTGAAGTATGATTATCCTGCTGCTATTCTGTCCAGCTTACATTTTTAGGCACCAACAGCATAGCAGTAATTGCCTACTGTAGTCGTGCATACTCCTTTTTTTGCATTTAGTCAAGTTCAAAAGTACAGTTGGTGTGAGTGATTCAGCAGCACAATAAGTGATAGTGCTTTCAGTTCTTGGTGTAGGGTTTTAAATCTACACAAGCACAGGTTCGGTCCCCAGTGCAGAACATGTTTTTCCCTGTCCTTTATGTAGTATGAGAGAAATTGCCAGATGTTATTGCTGATGTTAGTGATAAACTTACAGCAAGGTTTGAAGTGCTTTATCGAAATATATCACTGCAGTACTTGTAGGACTTCTATGCATCTGCCCTTGCAGGTACTGTAGTAATATTCTCTGAATTATATCAAGGGAGGCAGTATAGTGTAGTGGTTAAGAGTCCTGAGATGTGGATGCAGTGCATGGAAATGCTAATGGTGCCGGTGGCACAGAAACCTTTTTTTCCTGCCTGGACTCTCAGATGGTGGGTTCAATAAATGGGAGGCTAGGGGTGTAAATTGTCTGGGTGATCTTTATACTCGGGATGGGATCTGCTCTTTTGATGATTTACTGGGCTAGCGCACTCTCATTTATTTTGATGCTTACAGGTCTAGGCATTCGGGAGGATGTTGGACAGGGATCCTGCCACTGTGGCACCAATGGCCCAGTTTAAGCATCTAGTGTATGTGGCTAAGTTGGATGCCCAGGGCTTTGTCCATAAGGTGGTGCATAAGGACAGCCATTTTTTCCCTGACACCACACTCAAGAGTAAGTTGTCCTTGGAATGGGATTTGGGGTTCTCATAAGAGAGGAGGATAGGGGCCTATTGTTACAATCTATATGGGGATCCTTTTATGTAATATGTACAAGGAGTCTCAACTTAAATTTATTCATAGATTACACTGCCCACCCAGTGATTATACAAAAATACCAGCCTGCAATTTCTTCTTTGTGTGGCAGGTGTCAAATGGCAGTTGGTTCATATATATGCTATTTTTGGGCATGCCCAGTCCTGAAGACTTTTTGGGAGGCTATTTCCTGTGAGATTTCAAATATGGTGGGTTGGCAGATACCAGTGATGCTGGTAGCCATGCTTTTCAGCATGGAGGACATGGGTGTAGAGGGTTGGGAACTATTCACACAATGGCTAAGGGTATTACTAATTCTGGCTCAGCAATGTATTATGAACACCTGGGTGTCTTGTATTCAGCCTATGACCAGTCAGTGGAGAGCTTTATCAATACAGGCACTCACCCTGGAGCACTTGTCATTTTTCCTAAAAGGTAGGGGAGATCGATTTCTCATAGTGTGGGAGCCCTTTTTGAATTCTTTGTCTCCCCAGAAAGCTCAAATACTACCAGAGGGAACACTGTAGACCCCTTAAGTTTCCTCCCCCCACTCACTTAGGGTATTGATTGGAGGACATTACCCCCCACCCCGATACATGGCCTCAAGTTGGATATAATGGATTCATTTTGATGTATTTATATTCTTTTATGCCATCTTCTATAGGAATCTAAATTTTCTCAGGTGAATGGACTGTATATTTTGTTATTTATATTTTATCATTTATATTTTTGTATATTCTTCATACTGTATAACCATCAGCAAGTCACTTAACTTCCCTGTGCCCCCAGGATGCACCTGGAAACAAACTCCAGCTGCGTATTTCCTGGACAAAAGTTGTAAAATTAAAAAAATACATAAATAAATATTGCTGATAACTTGAAAAGTTCAAGCTTAGACTTTGAGGCTTAAATGCAGCTTGGGAAACACTGATTTAAACAGACAGATTGTTAATTATGAACATCCACTGCAGCTGTGTAGGGGAGTGTCTGCATTCATTGCTTGATGTACTTTACCACAGTATGTGTCTCCTGTATAGGATGCTTGGTACAGTGGTAGAGTTACGGGCTGTCAAGCAATAAGAGGTATGGATCCTAGATTTGAGCACCAGAGTGGAACATATTTTTCTTTCTCACTACAATTCATGTAGTAAGATAGATGTCATTGCTGATAATATTGATAAACTTTCAACAATGTCTGAAGTTCTGTATTACTGATAATGTGAAAAGTTCCTGCTCAGACTTTGAGGTTTAAATGCAACTTGAGAAATACTACTTTAAACAGACAGACTGTTATTTATGAACATCCACTGCAGCTCTGTAGATGGGCCTGCATTCAGTGCTTGATGTCCTTTACCACAGCATGCTTTTCCTGTATAGGAAGCTTAATACAGTTGTTGAGCTACAGGCCATGAAGCAGCAGAGAGCCAGGGGACTGGATCTGATCCCCAGAGTGCAACAATTTTTCTTTCTCACTACAAGTTATTTATTTATTTATTTAAATGTTTAACCAGGAAGCACATACTGAGCTGAGAACAGCTCATTTCCAGATGCCTCCTGGGGGAAAGAGGAGAAGGAAATACCTAAACAATAAACTGATGGAAATAAGAAGTCAATTACAGTAATATAGTAATACATGAAGCATAAACATAAATAATTAGAGGCAAATAAATGAATGCAAGCAGAAAATGAAACACACTCATATGTATAGAGAACAGTAATAAGAAAAGGAGAGAGTCATAGTTGCAAGTAGGAGAACAAGAATCATAAAAGAAGATACTTTAGGGAGGAAGGAGAAGAGGCAGATTGAATAGAAAAGGGAAGGGAGAACCAAAGTTTAGAAAATCATTAAGAAAAAGCAGATTGTCCAACAGTAGATTTTCTAGAATGAATAGAAAGAGAAGGGGAAATAGTGTTGCAGAGAAGGTTGTAGAAAGAAAGAGGAGAGAACAGAAGGGATTTAAAGATAGGAGGAAGGAGCTGAACCAGAATTTGGATATAAAAGATGCCAATAGGAAAGGCACTTAGCATCAAGAGAGGGGAGAGAAAGTGATGAGAAAAGAGAGTAGTGGTGAATATGAGGGGAGTATCCAGTCAGTTTGCCAAAATGAAAAATGTGCTGTCAAAAACCATGTTGGAATAAAAGCGTGCGTGGTCCAGGAGTTGGTATATATCATCTAACGCTGTTTGGGATGGTGCTTAGATTACAGGACCACACCACAAGGTTTTTGCCAGCACTGTCTTTCATTTCTGCAAATTGACCCCATGCAGTCTAAAACAAAATGACAGAAAGAATGGAAAAGGGGATCCAGTCTGGCAAGGGAAGATTTAGGGGAACCACTGTAGACTAAGTCACCATAGTCAAAGATAGGGAGAACCATTTCTGCTACAATTTCTTGGCAGGCAGAAAGTGGAATACTCGCTTTATTCCTGTACAATGCTCCAAACTTAGGGTGTAGCTGATGGTGAATAGCATCAATATACACTGAGAAATCAAGATGCCGCTCAAGGCTGATTATGATTTGCTTAAAGGAGGAAACATCTTCTATCTTAATACTATCAAAGGTATTCAATAATGGGAGAGAACTATGTCTGGCAAGCCTCTGATGGGTGCCAAAAGTCAAAGAGATTGTTTTTTGGGCATTGAGGGACAACTTGTTAGACTCAAACCAGTGCTGAATGTTGTCAAAATCCAACTGCAGCCGGGAGGTTAGGTCATTGGAAGAGGAGCCAGAAATAAAAAAGAACAGTGTCATCAGCATACATGTGAATGGATGCAGAGGAACAGACAGTGGGGAGGTCATTTAAAAAAATGGAAGAGAGAATAGGACCCAGGACAGACCCTCGAGGGACACCTACGCTTATGGGAAGTGGACATGAAATAGATTTTCCTATCCAGACAGCTTGAAACCTCCCGCCAATGTACTGTAAGAATGAAACCAACTGACTGAACAGTCAGAGAGTCCTGCTGCTTTAAGTTTGTCCAGAAGGAGGGGATGTGCCACAGTGTCAAAAGCTTTAGCAAGATCAACAAAAATAGCAAAAGTAATCTGTCCTTGATCCATACCTGTGAGTATGGAGTCAGTGAGGTGAAGTAGGGAGGGAGGTAGAAATGGAGTGGAGCTTCCTAAAGCCAGACTGGAAAGGTGTGAAAAAGAAGAAGTTGTCAAGAAAGGAAGTAAGCTGAGAAAGAACACTGTGTTCCTGTAACTTGACCAAAGTGGGAAAAAGAGATATAGGACGGAAGTTACCAGGAGTGGTGGGATCACCACCTTTGTGAAGAGGTATGACAATGGCATGTTTCCAAACATCAGGAACAGTAGCAGAGGTAAATGAAAGATTGAGGAGTAGAGTAATGGGCAGAGCAATGGCAGGTACAGAGAGAAGAAACTTGGGGTCAAGGCCATCTGGACTACCTCCCTTCATAGGATTAAGGGCAAGCAGAGCCTTTAGGGAAGCAGAGGGAGTGATAGGAGAGAATAAAAAAGAAGAAGGAGAGGAAGGTAGAGAAATTAAGTAAGTAGTAAATAAGTATGCAGTAAATAAGTAAGTAGGTAACATTTTATTTATAAGCACTCTATCCCTGAGATTCAGGGTGCTTTACAATATACTGAAATACCAATAAAATAAAATAAATCACAAATCAAAACTAAATAGTGCCAATCACAATAGAGTAAAAGATCAATTATATTCATTTACTGCTGTAGGACAGATCCCAAAAGCCTCCTTAAAGAGATGTGTAGTATGAGAGAAATTGTTAGATGTTATTGCTGATGTTAGTGATATACTTTTAGCAAGGTTTAAAATTCTATATTGCTGATAACTTGAAATGTTCCAGCTCAGACTTTGAGGTTTAAATGCAGCATGGGAAACATTACTTCAATATACAGGCTGTTCATTACAAAACATTGCTGCAACTGTAGGGGAGGGGCTACACTCAGTGCTGGATGTCCTTTAACACAGTATGCATCTTCTGTCTAGGAAGCTTAGTACAGAGTGGTAGCACTACAGGCTACCAAGCAGTACAGGGTAGAGAGCCTGGGTTCAACCCCCAGATTGGATATTGTTGTTTCTCACTACAATATATGCAGTATGAGAGAAATGGTTAGTTGTCATTTCTGATTTTAATAATAGACTTTTGACAAGGCTTGACATTCTATAGTGCTGATAACTTGAAAAGTTCCAGTTCAGACCTTGAGGTTTAAATGTAACTTGGTAAATGTTACTTCAGACAGAGTGTTACATTATGAAAATTCACATCAGCTATGTGTATGGGGGGAGGGGTCTACACTTAGTGCTGGATGTCTTTTGCCACAACATACATTTCCTCTCTAGTAAGCTTAGTACAGTGGTGGAGCTACAGGCTACCAAGCAATAGAGGGTAGGGGTCTGGGTTTGATTTTCCAAAGCACAACTTTTTTTCTTTTTCACAACGGTTGATTGATGTTGTGTTTCAGACTCCATCCCCCAAGCTATTTTCCTTTTCATTGTCAGGGGAAGCCTGTTAGCCTTCTTTCTGACCACATAATTATTTTGTACAGACCTTCTTTGCCACCTTTAGTACTTTGATTTATAATACCCTTAAGTGCAATGTATACTAAATAGATCTTGTTCCATAATAGTTATGAATATAACATTATATTATATAGTATACATTTTTAGTACAATATGATGGATTATCAGGTTGTCCATAGATCTCCTTTGAATGATCCATTGTGTCAAATGCTGATGCAAGATTGAGGAGAATGCCAGGAGCCAGTCACTAAACACCTTTACAAGCATGGTCTCAATGCTGTGCCAAGACCCAAAACCTGACTGAAATGGCTTGTAGATGTCAAATTTCTCATTGTGAGCCTCAAACTGCATCTCCACAACATTCTCTTTCACCCTCATAAAAAAAGGGAAGGTTTGAGACAAGTCAGTAGTTTGTTAACACTTCCGGGTCTGAAGATGGTTTCTTCAGAAGGGGCCTCACTGAGGCTTTTTTCAGAGCCTCAGGAAAGTAACCCTATGAGAGGGAACATTGGACAATGCTCATGAACACCAGACTGAGGGCCTCATGGCAGTCCACCAACAATTGCATAGGCCCTGGGTCCGACTCACAACATGCTGAATGCAGGCTCAAGACCAACTGAAGAAACGTCACTTACAGAAACTGCCATCCATTGGCACCAGTTCATTCGGGGGTACTGTAAAACAGTTTTTATTTGTTTTATTTAGTACTGGTGGGGTGATTTACAATGCTATAGGCACACCAGGGCCACGCATGAGTGGTTCTCGCCAGTGCTAAGTTAAAAATGTATTTTATTTGTTTGTAGGGCTGTGCTGATTTCTTGTGACCCTCCAGACTATTTCTGGGCCACAGGCACTATTTAACATTGCCCTGCAGTGAGCAGTGTGAGCCATGCTGGGCAAGTGCATGACTCGCACACGGAGACATGCGCAGACGTGTGCATTTGTGTGCATGTCTAACATGTCCAGCGGAGATGAGGAAAGGTAGGCATCCATATAGGAATTGTTGTGTGCAAGTGGGGAAGCTTATCTCCACTTAAAATTTGTGTGGAATAATAACTGGGCTGAGAGTCAAGGTTTAGGTTACTTATGTAGAAACCAGCGGGCAATTAAAACTGCTCTCTTGTTCTAAATCTGTTACAGCTCATGTGTGAAACACAAGCACTCATTTCCCCCCACCCCCACACTGCTGTATTAAACATTACATGAGGACAACCACTATCCTAATTGTCTTGGGAATCACTATATGTAGAATTTACTCGAGTCTGCATTGAGCTCTAATGTGTGACTGTTGGTGAAACAGAAGTAGAACCCCATAATTTATGTCCTTATAGTTGAGCTCTAAATACACAGTGATAGCTTATAAGCATAATTTATTTAATGCAGTACAGCCCAGGGCTTCCACCACATATAGACAGCACTTCTTGGTTAAATAGTTGTATAAGGTGCAAAAGCCCATATTATTTAATATTCTTTTGTAACTGTGGTACATAATTGGGAGTACAGATCAGTCACACTATAGTGTGAACATGTCAGACCCTCCCCCCCCCGTGTACAACTACTATGGAATCCTCAGATCCAAGTACAACATTCTAGTTTAAGTCACCTACAAGCTCCAATGAAATTGTGTTACCACTTGATGGGGAATTGGCGATTCAGTGTAAATCATGTAAAATGTATCTACTAGTGCAGTCGAAACAGCAAGGGAATTTGACATTCATCTGCAGTAAATGTCAATCTAATCTCGAAATGTCGATGGAACTGAACATTCTTCACACTAGGCTTGCCTAACTAGAAAATAGTAAATTAGCCTTGACTAAAAGGCTGTAGACCCCTTGGTCTATAAGTTTAATAGCCCCCCCCCCACCAATGAGCCTATGGTCCCCAGCCACGATAATCTCTTGATTGACATACCAGATACATCTTGCACTGTGTCAGTATCACATTAAAACCAATCAGCAGTTACTTGTGATGCAACTCCTATTGTTCCAACACTAGTTAAGGGACCCATGTGTAATCTAAGAGATTCCACATCCAAAATAAGAGACAGAGAAGAAGAACATGAGCAAGAAAATGATGCAGATTGGTCATTAGTCCCTACAACCAGAGTTTGCAAGAAAGATAGGAAGGCTGAGCAGTTCAAAATACCAATTTCTAATAGCTTTAGCCCATTAAAAAACTACAATGACACCTCCAATTCTGGTACTAATTCTGATGGACAAAAAATAATTCAAGCTACTGTATGCCCCCAACTTGAAGTTAATGTCATTGTTTCCTCCTCAAATTGTGTGGAATCTACTCAGTCTAATTCTCAGGCTTCCACTAGTACGATATCTAACACTAATCCTCATTTGAGTATAAATAATCCTCAGGTTGTGGATGCTGGAACCTCTGGTTGCGTCTCTTTAGTGGCACCACCAAGGAAATCAGGGGTTCCAAGGACTACAGCTACTTCACAGTCTACAAATAGTAGTACTCATGACATGGACACAGAAACACACCCCTCTGTGGACACAAATGCCAGACATGTGTACGTTTTAGGGGATTTGATTATTAAACACTTGGATAAAGCCATCTGTAATCCCAATAAGTCTACCAGGACTTGCTCCAGCTTTAGAGGTGCTAAAGTTAAAGACATTCCTGCTATGATTAGAAATATACTGAAGGATGCTGGTCCTAATCCCCTGATCATTATACATGCAAGAACTAATGACATAGGAGCCACTGATATTAATGACCCAAAAAAGGATTTTGTGGCCTTGAACAATCTGCTAGTGGCCTTGGGGTGTACTGTATGCTTCTCGGAAAGTTTACCTGTGCCAAGGGCCTCTACCTTAAAAACCTCTCTATTAAAACAGTGCAATGAGTGGCTAAGAAAATGGTGTCCTAAACAAGACATTACTTGTATCACACATTGGGAGGACTATGTTGATTAAAACACCTTATTTTGCTGGGTTGGTCTCCATTTAAGTAGGAAGGGCAGTGCTCTTCTGGGTAAATCCTTTCAACACACAATAAACAATCATTTAACATAATGGACAAGGGGAAGAAGGGGAATGCTCCTACTTCCCTGAATTCCAAACACCCTAAAAGCAGCATACAGACCAAAGTGCTAATGTTAAATGCTAGGAGCCTGAACAGTATGAAAATGTCCGAATTAATAGCCATAACGCTATTAGATGATTTAAGTATAATAGCAGTAACAGATACATGGTGGGATGCCCATGCCAATGGGACTAAATAAGTCCCTAACTATAAACTCTATTATAGAAACAGGGATGACAGATTAGGAGGAGGAGTTTGTATATATATTAAAGACAACATCCCATCTTACAAAATAATGGTATCTAATGTTACTGAAAGTATATGGGTTCAAATACACATCAAGGGTCACTGTAAACTCATAGTGGGAAACTGTTATAGGCCGCCATCAGCTGACTTAAATTACACCAATACATTACTTAGTGAAATTGCTGAAATGTCAACCAAAGGTGATGTATTGGTTCTAGGAGACTTTAACCTCCCTAAAATTGACTGGACCAACATGATTGGGGGGAGTGACATAGAAAACGTATTTGTCCGCAAAATGGTTACCTATGGTTTGGAACAACTGGTTGATAAACTTACTAGAGGTTCTAATGTTTTAGACCTCATTCTCACAAATACTGAAGATGAAATAACTGAAGTTGATATAAAATCTCCTCTAGGTAATAGCGATCACTACTCCGTCTAGTTTAACATTGCAACTGAGAATATGTCTATTCCCTACTATTCTATGTTTAGGAATTATAACAAAGCAAATTTTCCAGAAATTATTAAATCAATCCAGGAAATCAACTGGACTAAAATACTTACCAATATACCAGCTGATTATGCCTGGGATACATTTAAAACTATTATTTTACAATTAAAAAACATATATGTACCATGTAAAAGAAAGTATAATAAAAAGGGTATAATTCCAGTATGGCTAAATCAAGCAATCATAAAGCAAATTAAAATTAAAGAAAAACTATTTAAGAAACTAAAAGAGTCACCCAAGTGATACTAATCAATTGTTGTACAAAAAGGCATTGACTAAACTAAGGAACATGATTAAAAAGGCAAAACAGAAAATTGAATTTAAATTAGCTCACTTTAAGGATGGGAATAAATCTCTTTTTTCACATATATACATATATATATATATATATATATATACATATATATATATATATATATAATGAAAAGGGTTCTAATTAGGTGGGACCAGCAATTCATGAGGATAATATCTTACAGGCCGATACTGAGACAGCGAATCATTTTAATGATTACTTCTGTTCCATATTCTCAAATAAGTCATTTATCCCATGTACTCCAATTAAGGATATTAACTACAACAAATATTTTGTTACCACAGAGGATGTTATCTCTGCTGTATCTACCTTGAAAAAGCATTCCAGCCCTGGCCATGATGGAATACACGCTATGCTTTTATCTGGTACTACCACTGCGATAGTTCTTCCCTTATCCATTATTTTCAATAAATCTCTTTCTGAACACTGTATACCATCAGACTGGCTACAAGTGACTGTGATCCCTATATTTAAGAAGGGAAGTAAAGCTGGAGTACAGAATTACCATCTGGTAAGTTTAACCTCAGTAGCAAGCAAACTTTTGGAGCGTATTATTAAAACTTATTTCGATAATGAGGTCATTGACTTCGGCCTTACAGATCTTGTCCAGCATGGTTTTAAAAGAGGTTATTCATGTAACACCACTGATTTCCTTTTACAATCATATAAGTAAGAGACTTGACAATGGCATCCTGGTGGATGTCATCTTACTCGATTACAGCTGAGCATTTGATTTAATACCTCACCATAAATTAATAACCAAGCTCATAACCTTTGGATTATCCCCGTGTTTAGTTAATTGGGTCAACTTGTGGCTTTCTAATAGAACCCAAAGAGTTAGAATAAATGGTGTTCTTTCAAACCCAGGTATTGTCAGCAATGGTGTTCCCCAGGACTCCATTTTGGGGCGTTCTTGTTTAACATCTTTATAAGTGATATGGCAATTAACAGTTCCAATGTTCTTTCCAAATTTGCTGATGATACAAAGTTAGGTGGTAAAGTGGATAATGTTGGAAGTATCTCTTCCCTTTTATCTGACCTTAAAAGAGTGAAACAATGGGCCATGGAGAATGAAATGAAGTTCAATGTAGACAAATGTATGGTCATCCATTTTGGGAGGAGTAATCCCAACAGACACTACTTTGCAAACAATAGTCTTATTAAGGTCTCTTCATGTGAGCGGGATCTTGGTGTCATTGTAAACGACAAGCTAACTTCATTGAACCACTGAATCAAAACAACACATTCGGTTAATGCAGTTTTAAAATGAATTAGATGGACCTTTATAACTAGGACAGAACAGTGTCTAATACCTGTACATAGAACTTATATTAGGCCATTTCTTGATTCCGGTTCCCCTTTTTGGTGTCCCTATTTAAAGGGGGACATCAACATGGTTGAAAAAATCCAGAGGAGAGCCACCAAATTTGAACCAAGACTATCTAAGTTAAATTACCAATCTAGGCTGAAAGAAACTGGACTGCTTTCCTTAAATGATAGAAGACACAGGGGAGATATTCTTCGAACTTATAAAATCTTGCAATCGCAACAACTGATGGAGCACTACAGCCTTACATTTTCCAAAAGACGAATTGTTGCTAGATCCTAAAACAAACAGTTAGTAGTAGATTGGGCCAACACTGCAAAAAGGGATCAGTTCTTTACTACTGGAGTCTCTAAAGCATGGAATTGCTTACCACAGGACATAATTGGTTCTGAAAATGTTCATACCTTTAAAGCTAAATTAGACAAATGGTTATTCCAATCCAACTTAAGGTAAATTACCCACCCTATGTGGGGGACAATCACAATGGGCATAAGCATACTTTTGTCCTAACTAACCCAAGTAACCCAAGTAAACTGGCTTGAATTTGCTCCAGAACCATGGAGTGCCCGCAAGCCTTTCCTTAAGATCATTACTAGCCCTTGTCAGGCCGCCTAGAATGATACCTTTTCTTGTGATGGCAATCTCCCAGATCACAGACAGGCTGGATGAATCTGTCTATAGCGTGGAAAGGATAGGCCAGTCTATTCTTACCTGAGACAATACCTGTGACAGGAATTCTGCCTCTCTCAGGGTTATTGCTCTCTGATAGTCTCTGTAATGAGACCTCAGAGCCATCCTGTCATCCACAGAGCTGGACCTCTTCCACAAACACTCTAACCTCCACCCTGTTGCCTTCATCCACTAAAGCTTGTTGTTTTGCCATGGCGAGTTATGGAGAGAGGTCAGTGGGTGGACATGGCTTGGTGTGATGGAGTCCATCACTATTGAGATAGCCAAATTATAGGCCTTGACAATTGCCTCTGAACCTCCAATGCATGCTGCCTCCAAACCCAAGATGTCTAGTACATCAATGAGCTCATATGGCTCCAGATTATGTAACAGGCGATACTGGATAATCTCCGTGGTGGGGTATGTGGTGTAATTCCTCAGGGGGCCCTTGCAAGGAACTGCATAGCAAATAGATCTGACCATTCCATTGGATCCACTTTGACACCACTGATGCCAACCCCTTGAAAGAAGACAAGGTCCAGTGTGTGGCCATGCTAATGGATAGCAGTGAAAATAACCTGTGTCAGGCCCAGTGAATTCATTAGCTGGAGAAACCATTGAGCAAATTGAAATAATTCATCATTTTTTATTTATTTATTAAAAAATTTGGTAACCAGGAAAGGCACACTGAGCCAAGGCTCATTTCCAGGTGTGAAGGGGGAGGAAGGAATACAGGGAGGATAAACATACAATATATGAAAACAATAACTGGATAACAAAAGTATTTCCAAATACAAATGAATGTGAGTAACAGTAGGCATTTTTACAGATAGTACAATACGCAGCTTTACAGATGAAAGAAGCATGTGCAATACATGTAAAATTTGCAACAGATGTATCATGCAGTAAACATGGACCCTACTTAGAGAGTCATGAAAAGTGATCAGCGCCTGTTAGGGCAGGAGACATGACAATCAGTGAGGGAAGACTGACCATGGGAAGTCAAAGGCAGATACATAGGGTGGGACTAAACAGGAGGGGGTGACAGAAGTGGGAGGAGGAATCAGGTAGTGAGTTGGCAGGTATGAGGAGGAAATGAAATATACCTTAGTAGGTATTTAAAAACAGGAAGTGAGAGGGGCAGGCATGGGGGGAGGAGAGTTGGTTCCAGAGAGAGGGGAATTGGTAGCAGAAGGCTGCTTGACCTGCAGAGGAGTGAGGATGGGGGATAGAGAAGGTACGGGAGTCCCTGGAGCAGATAGGGTATGAGGAGGATGGCACAGGGGAGATTAGTGAAAAGAGCTAGGAGGGAAGGGACCCAACCCCGTATTTGGCTATAAAGGAAGCACAGTGGGACTGATGATGACATGGAAGTGGGAGGATGGAGGGGGGAATAGAGAGAACAATGGTGAGTGTGGGAGGGGGGAGGAAAGTTGGTGGCAAAATGGCAGAAGGAATTGAAGAGGGAATCCAATCTGGCAAGGCAGGAGGAAGGGGTGGTACCATAGACCATGTTGGCATAGTCAAAGATCAGAAGACCCATTTTGGTGATTACCTCCCAGTGGACCTTGGAAGGAAAGGCGAGGTAATTTAGGAAGATTGAGACTAGGATAGGGCTCAGGATGGAGCCCTGTGGGACCCCAGCTAGGATGGAGAGGGAAGGGGACAGGGCACCACACACATATATCAGTTGTTGGTGGACTGTGAGATAAGAGTGGAACCAGTCCACAGGGAAATCTGAGAGACCAGCCAAGCTCAGTTTATTGAAGAGGAGAGGATGGGACACGGAATCAAAGGCTTTGGTCAAGTCAATGAATATTGCTTGCAGTGATATGGCCCTGATCCATTCCAGAGAGGACAGAGTCAGTTACCTGCAGCAGGGATGAAATGTTGGAATGGTGCTTCCTAAAGTCAGATTGGAAGGGGGAGAGGAAGTTAGAGGAGTGCAGAAAATCAGCAAGCCGGGAGCAGACAACAGTCTCTTTTAGCTTTGCAAGAGAGGGAAGGAGAGAGATCAGCTAGTAGTTTCCAGAGGGTAGCACAGTCATGACATTTCCTGTAGCAAGGCAGGAAGGGACGGATCAGAGGGGTATCCACACAGTGACCTCATTTACAGGGGCACAAGTAATTTAACTTGTTATAACAAGTTATACAAAAACAAACAAACAAAACACAAATTCAAACTTTTGCTTTCATTTTCCTCCTTCTAATTACTCTAACCAGGTTATAAACCCTGCAACTTATCTGGAATGGATATTAACTGCAGGTACTGCAGGACACTTTTCAAAAGGGCAGTTATACAGGATTTAGGGCACTGTCCTTACATGCTGGGCTATTGGAGATCTAAGGGCTCAGCTCCAGGCAGCATGGGCAGAGACTGCACACCTCAAACTGCATATTCAGGAGAAAATATATTATAAGTACCGCCCGCCATTTCCCCAACATCCAACAGAAGCACCTTAACCACAGAGGGTAGTTGGTCCGGGAGGTTGGCAGGTGGTTAGCAGGGGCAAATCAGGTGCCCCATCACTCAGTGCTCTCCAACATATCACCTCCACAAACTATATAAAAACTACACACAGGTATCTTCCTCTATTTCCAAAATTAAACAAAGGGGGCAGAGGACACTGCAGAGCAGGACAATGCTGCACAGGAGCAGGCACAACAAAACTCACCCAAAACAGGAACCAAAACAAAAAAAGCAAAAAGGAAATCCAAAACACTTCTCATCATAGAAGACTCCATGATTTGGGGAGCTGATACCTATATCCAGCTAGGGATAATGGTCAGATGTCTCCCAGGTACATCAGCATGGAGAGACACTGACCGCATTGCTAAAATTTTACAGGAAGCAGGAGAAAACATTGACATCCTGGTACACATAGGGACTAACGATCACGCCAGCCAGTCAGTTGTAGAGACCAAGGAACACCTGACCAGGCTGGGTGACAAACTATCATCCATTTCGTCCAGCATCTCCTTCTCTGAGCAGATGGACATAAGGTCAGAGAAGGGGAGTTAGGGGAGCTAAATATGTGGCTCTAGGGCTGGTGCCAGGAAAAAGGACACAAATTTGTAGGTAACTGACCACAGTTTTGGGAGCGAAAATTCTTTAAATTCGATGGACTGCATCTGACTAAGGAGGAAGTCAGTGCATTGGGGCAGAAGTTTGACGTCTTTGCAGAATATTTAAACTAGCAAATGGGGAGAGGGGTGCAGCACCTAATACATTGAATGGGAAGAACACCCCTCTCCCCTCAGCTAGTGATCAAACAGGAGTTCAGCATGTTTGTAGTTCATTTGCATCACCAGGTGAGGGAAAAGGTCCGGCTCCCCATACGACGCATAGAGGAAATGACAGACCTCACCAAACAACTAACACACCGAAATCTGGCCAATGGAAAATCATGTACACAAATGCTCGCAGTCTGGGAAACAAGATCCCAGACCAGCAGGCAATAATGACAGAGGCTAAACTGGACGTAGTAGCCATTAACAAGACATGGTTCATCAGTAACCACACTTGGGAGACTTCAGTACCTGGCTATGTACTGTTCAGAAGAGACCGAGGTGCAAAAAGGGGGGGTGGGGTGGCCCTTTATGTCAATGAAAATATCAAAGCTACAGAAATTCAGAATACACAAAAATCCCAACCATTCAAGATTGGTGGCAGATTACTAAACAGATATACTATATGGAGCGGATAACTCATAACCTAAATTACCAAGGAGATCAATTTAATTCCAGATGGTCACGATGGCAGCTATATTATATGTTACAAGATGACTCCTTTGTCCCCTGAGTCTCACTACTGGGAGAAAGAATCTCTTAAAATAGTTATAGTCACTCAGAGTCTTTCTAGTCCTTCACATGTGATTATCTACCCACTACTCCCTCCCTAATCCTACTTTACCAAAATAAATACCTCCTCCCCCGCTTTCTCCTCCTCCTAGAAAAGCTGGGTTGAGATACTCATAGGACATTATGAATCTCCCCTCCTCTCCCTTTGCCATCTCCCCCCCTTAAGTGAATTGGTCGAAGGAGATAAGATAATCCTCGCATGTAAGATGGGTCGCTAACTAATATGAAATTTCCTCTTAAACTGTAGATCTGACGATCTTCTCTAGTCAATATTAATTGTTATAGATAGATCTCTTATAATGAACATGGAGTATTTAGAGCCTTTTCTCCTTTTTATTTAAATTATTGAAGTTAGTACAATAGAAACCTCTGTCATAAAGTTGTAAGTCTACTGTATTAATGCTTTCTGGAATTGATTCCATAATCATATGTAAAATCTGGATGCTGTAAACAGTCTGATATGTCGACTATGTATGCTAAAAGCTCAATAAAAATGAAATTATAAAAAAAAAGAAATTCAGAATACACATAAGGAGCCAGAAGAACTGTGGGTCACCACGGAAACAGAAAATGGGACAGCCATACAAACTGAGGTTGTCTACAGGCCTCCAGACCGGGGGGTGGAGGACATAGACACATTACTGTTAGAAGATATACAAAACATGACAGCTAAAGGGGAGGTTCTGATAATGGGAGACTTCAACACGCCAGATACAGTTTGGTCAATACCAGTGGGACATCTGCCAGAACTAGACACATAGTGGATTCCCTGCCGGGTGAGGGCATCAAACAACTGGTAAAACAATCTACAAGAGACAGGGCTATCCAAGATCTAGTACTGACTAACAGGGAAAGGATCACAGATCTCCAGGTAGAAGGTCACCTGGGGCCAGTGACCATCACATGGTATGGTTCAATTTGGCCACTAGAACTAAATCATCTCATTCCAAGGCAAAAATATGGGACTTCAGAGGAGCTGACTTTGATAAGATGGCCAACAGAGTTAAGCTAGCCCTGGCAAGAAGAAATATAGGTGAGGGGGTACAGGCAAAGTGGGCAAGCATTAAGTATGCAATACTTGAAGCAACATCCCATTGCGTTAGAGAGAAAAGGAAGTGCAAAAGAAGAAGAAAACCACTTTGGTTCTCAAAAACAGTAGTAGAAAAGGTCAGATCCAAAAGGCTGGCCTTCAGAAAATATAAGGCAACACAGTGGGATGAAGATAGGGAGGCATACCAAACTTCCCTAAGGGAAGCAGGGACGGCAGTAAGACAGGCAAAGGCCCAAACTGATGAAACACTAGCATGAACAGTAAAAGAAGGTGACATGACTCTCTATAGACACATTAGTGAAAGGAGAAAGTTCAGAGGGGGTATTGCTAAGATCAAAGGGGATAAGGGTGTGTGTGAGGAGGACCATGTAAAAGCATCTATCCTAAATAGATACTTCTGCTCAGTATTTACTGAGCAGAAGGTAGGGCAGGGCCCACAGCTCAGCACCATGGACACGGGGGGGGAGGTGTGCACCAGTCCTTCACAAAAGAAAGGGTCCTACAAGAGCTCGATAAGCTCAGGGTGGACAAGGCAATGGGACCAGATGGCATATCCCAGGGTACTAAAGGAGCTAGGGTGGAACTAGCAGAGCCATTATCAGAACTGTTTAGTGAGTCTCTGAGCACAGGAGAGGTCCCAGAAGACTGGAGAAGGGCTCATGTGATCCCTTCACAAGAGTGGTAGCAGGAGGAGGTAGGGAACTACAGACCAGTCAGTCTTACTTCAGTAGTGGGCAAGATTATGGAGGCACTCTTACGGAAAGGATAGTGCAACACCTGGAATCCATAGGAGCACAGGATCCAAGACAGCATGGGTTTACAAAAGGAAGGTCCTGTCAAACTAATCTCATAGATTTCTTTAACTGGGTAACCAGAGTGGTGGACCAAGGGGGAGCAGTTGATGTCGCCTACCTTAACTTCAGCAAAGCTTTCGATACTGTTCCACATAGAAGATTGATTAATAAGCTGCGTAGGCTCGGGGTGGGTCAGAAATTGGTCAACTGGGTGGCAAATTGGTTGACGGGCAGAAAACGGAGAGTGGTGATATATGGTATACAGTCAGAAGAGATGCGAGTCACAAGTGGGGTACCTCAGGGATCAGTCCTGGGGCCAGTCCTCTTCAATATTTTCATCAGTGACATTGCAGATGGACTGGAGGGTAAGGTTTGTCTGTTTGCAGATGACACCAAGATCTGCAACACAGTAGATGATCCAGATGGAGTGGGCAGAATGAGAAGAGATCTGGATAAACTGGCAAAATGGTCAGAAGAGTGGCAACTGGGGTTTAATGCAAAGTGCAAGATCATGCAACCTGAAGCCACCTATAGGTTGGCAGGGGAGTTGCTGGCAGTCACAAGGGAAGAAAGAGACTTGGGCATCACCATCACAGATGACCTGAAATCATCCAAGCAGACCACTAAAGCAGTAGGTAAGGCTAGAGGGATGCTGGGGTGTATTAGTAGGGGTATCACAAGTCATAAGAGGGAGGTAATAATCCCTCTTTACAAGACACTGGTTAGGCCCCATCTGGAGTACTGTGTGCAGTACTGGAGGCCTCACCTTCACAAGAACATTACCAAATTGAGGCAGTTCAGAGAAGAGCAACCAAAATGGTGCAGGAACTGCATCAGAAAACATATGAGGACAGATTAACGGAGCTCAATATGTATACCCTAGAACAAAGAAGGGAGAGAGGTGGTATGATCGAAACATTCAAACACCTTAAGGGCATTAACAAGGTGAAAGAGTCTAACATGTTTCAATATAAGAAAAATAGCAGGACAAGAGGGCACAGCATGAGATTAGATGGAGGCCGATTAAGGGGTAATGTGAGGAAGTTCTTTTTCACAGAAAGGGTGGTGGATGCATGGAACAGCCTACCTCAGGAGGTGGTAGATATGAATACAGTGCAGGGCTTTAAAAAGGCATGGGATAGGCATAAGGGAGCAATACAGATGAGTATGAATAGATAGGCCATTGACAGCGTACAGGCCTATGGCACATTCATAAGGTAGAAAAAATGGGCAGACTTGATGGGCCTTGCTGTCCTTATCTGCTGTCAACTTCTATGTTTCTATGAGGAGGGGTCACCTACTTTGTACAGAGGCAGAACCCTTGCCAACTTCCAGGCCTAAGGGACAGTACAGAGGGAGAAGGAGAGGTTCAGAATGTGAGCAAGTGGAGAGGCTATTGCCAGAGCAGAGATCTGTAGAAGTTTGGGGTCTAAACTGTCAGGACTGGATTTTAAGAGGTTAAGTAAGGTGAGGGTGACAAGGTCTTCCTGGGGAGTGTGGTGGAGTTGTGGGATAACAGATGGACCAGACACCAAACTTCAGGTTCAACACACAGTCTCTGTGTGATGTATATTCAAAATACAGTAGCTAACCTTAAACTATGGCATATCACTTCTTCAGTACATCAGTTTGCAGCAACAGACTTTGTATGTCCTTCATCTGCACTTAGCCCGTACCTACTGACTCATTGATCTCTGATCTAACGTAGCATTTGAGATTTAGCCTCCCCTATGCGGGCCTTGTTTGCTTGGGTGGTGGGGGTCAAATAAAAAAACAAAACAAGATAAAGACAAAGAACTTCAGTGCAGAAGCACTGAAACAAGGGTTACCCCCAAAGGGCATTGACAATAAGCCAAGTTTCAAAGAAACATATCATACATATTTCCATAATGCAAAGCATCATGGGCTATATGCAAATCACCATGAAATGTCAGCTTTGTTCAGTTTACAGCAATTTACATGCATTTTAAATAGCACAACTAACTTAATTTTTATCATACAGTCCCCTTGTAACTTTTTACTTTTATCAAAAACACCTAGTGCCATGGTATTTTCAACATTTACAGGTTTCATACATATAAGGTGTTATATATATATATATATAATGTATTTTATGACATAATGCCATTGCATACTAAATACAACAATGATAAATACAGCCTGTTGTTTTACATAAGCTTGGAGGTCACCACAATAACCTCCCTGTACGAGGACCTGATAGGGAAAAGGAAAATTAAAGAGGACACTATAGCATAGTCAAGAAAGGGAAGTGGTTGCCCATAGGTGGCCAACCTTATGGACTAGAAATTGTAAAGAATAGAATAGGCTAAAAAAAAGAACAGTTGTAACAGATTCAAGAAAAGGTCCATCCTCAAGATTGTCAGGAGCTCACTGTCACATATCCCCCACCTTAAGAGGGAAGCAGTTATTGCAGACTGCTTACCATCTTCCTGTCCCAGGAAGGGATGGAGCTTCCATCCATCCATCTTCAGAAGCTCATTTCAGGGTCCCTATTAACGATAAACATTCTGTCATAAACATAGTGGATATCATCATTCTTTACCCTGAGGCATTAACACATTTCTCAACAGAGACTAACGGTACCTTCCCTGAACTATCTCCTTTTAAGGAAAGTATGTCATATTTCACAGATATCAATTCCTGCACCATATCTAGACATGAAATCAGCATTTACGTGTTTTTTCCCTGCCCTGTGGGACACAGTAAATCGATAGGGCTGAAGAGTCAAATACCATCGCATTATACAGGGATTTTTTTCTCTTATTTGGTGTAACCAGCAGAGGGGGTTGTGATCAGTTACAACCTTAAATTCAGCCCCCCCACAAATAATATTTCAGACTCAATAGCTCACTTCAGAGTTAAGCATTCTTTCTCTATGGTAGCATATCTTCTTTCCCTCTCATGTAGTTTCCTGCTGATATACATGATTGGATTTTCTCCATCTATTTTCTGAGACAAGACTGCCCCAATACCGTTCTCTGAACCTCAAACACTTGTTTGAAGTCAGGACTTTTCAATGCAGGAGCTGTACATAGAATTGCCTTGATATTCCTAAATGCCTCATCACAAATAGGTGACAACTGAACCTTATTCGGGCACCACTTTTTAGTGAGATCACTCAAAGGACTAGCAATGGCTGAGAAATTAGAAATAAATCTTCAGTAATTACCAGCCAAGCCTAGGAAAGATCTCACATGCTTTTTTGTGGTAGGTATTGAGCTGTTTGCTACTGCTGTAACCTTCTCTATCTCGGGCTTCACTTGTCTGTTTCCTAAAATGAACCCTAGGTATCTCGTCTTGGTCTTTGCTAGGGCACACTTTACAGAGTTAATGGTCACTCCTGACTCCTTTATTGCTTGCAATACCTGGGACAAGTGTCTAACATGGGTTTCCCAGTCAGTACTGAATATGGCCACATCGTCCAAATAAGCCACACAGTACTCAGTGTGTGGTTTTAGTACATGGTCAATAAAATGCTGAAAAGTGGCTGGGGACCCATGTAGTCAAAATGGCATTGTGACAAACTGGTATAAACCGATTGGGGTGCTAAATGCAGTTTTTTCTTGTGAATCAGCTGACAAGGGGATTTGCCAATATCCCTTAGTAAGGTCCAGGGTGGAGATATACTGTGCATTGCCTAGCCAGTCAATGATGTAATCTATTTGGGGCATTAGGTAGCCATCGATTAGTGACACGTTGTTAAGCTTTCTAAAATCTAGGCATAGACATATCCCACCCTCTTTCTTGTCCATTATGACCATGGGTGAAGACCATGCACTCTTTGAGGGCACAATTATGCCTAACTGCTCCATTTTTTTGACTTCCTGAATCCCTTCATCCCTCACCTTCATGGCAAATCTGTGGGGCTTTTGGTGTATGGGCTTGTCTTGTGTGGCCATTATGGTGTGCACAGTTCCTTTGGCTTGCCCCAGGATGTTTGTGAATATGGGCTCAAATTATTGTAATACCCACTGCAAATCTGTCTGTTGCTGAGGCTCCAATTCAGGGTTTATCTGAATCTCCTCCAGTGATCCTGACTGCTCTAGCCTTTTATAGGCAAGCTTCAGCTCTGACTCCCTAACTTCAAGATGGATGTAAAAGGAGGGGTTAGACTTCTCACGCCATTTCCTAATGAGGTTCACGTGGTAAACTTTCTGGGTGGGTTTCTTTCCGGGCATGCTAAGCTCATAGTTCACTGCTCCTGTTTGCTTTAAAATGGTGAAGGGGCCCTACCATTTCATGAGTAGTTTGTTCTCGTGGAGGGAAGGAGTAACAACACTTTGTCCTCTGACTGAAATTTTTTGTCTTCAAACCCTAGCCGTGTCTTTCTTTCTGCAAGTTTTGCTTCTGTTTTAAGTTCTGGTGTGCCAAGTTGATATACCTCACCAGGTGTGTACATAACTGAGTCATGTACTTACGACATTAAGATGTCTCACTGCTTTCCCTTCTTCCCAGTGTTTTTTAACCACATCCAGTGGTTCCCTCAGGTTCCTCCTATACAATAATGAAAAAGGTGAGAAATCAGTGGACACTTGAGGGATTTCTCTGTAAGCGAAAAGTAAATAAGGGAGGTACCTATCCCAGTCTTTACCACCTTCTTTTACATATTTCCTCAACATTCTCTTTAATGTCTGATTAAACCACTCTACAAGGCCATCAGTCTGTGGGTGGTATGAGGAAGTATGCACTGCTACCACGCCCAGCAGACGGTACAATTCTTTTAGCAGGTGTACATTAAAATTACTCCCCTGATCAGTACGTATTTCCTGGGGGATCCCCATGTGGATAAATACCTTCGCTAGCTCTGCTATCCTTGGGGTGGTGACAGTTCTCATGGGGATAGCTTCTGGGTAGCAGGTAGCATAATCACATATGACCAGTACAAATCTGTTACCCTTGGAGCTCTTTTCCAGGGGGCCCACTACATCCATGGCTATCCTGTCAAAGGGGTTAGTCACAATGGGGATGGGTTGTAGTGGTACTCTATCCCTTTTTCTGGCCTGAGCTACCTTCTGACACTCAACACATGCGTTACAATACTCAGCTATGTTCTCGTGGATAGAGGGCCAATAAAACCTGGGTAATATCCTATTCCTGGTGCTATCTCTGCCTGCATGGCCTGCTAAAAGGATGTCATGCACCAGATACATGATTTGGAAGTGTAATTTTTCTGGAACCATTAGTTGGTCTACTACCTCTCCAGTTCTGGGGTTAGTGTATACTCTACACAGTATTCCATTTTACAGCAAACAGGGGCACCTTTTTCCACTCCTTTCCCCATCTGTGGAAAAAAAGGGTTAAGTGAAGGGTCTGCTTTTTGCTCGTGCTGCATATCACATTTAAAAGTGTGTCCCAAGTCTGGCTGTACACCAGCATGAGTATCAATCCAGTCCTTCTTTAGCTTCCTCTTCTCCATCTTAGTTTTATGGTCCTTGCCAGGATCCTCAAAAAATCATCAAATGGGAACACAGATGATAAATGTCCCTACTTCACTTGAACTCTGGTGATTACAGCAACCACAGCACAGTCCTGGGCGGCATGACAATGTATCAATGAAGCAAAGTATGGGTGGTCATGCCCTAAAACAACTGGCACAGGTAGGCGAGGTACCAACCCCACTTCTACCTCATGTGTCCTTTCTTGAACAGTCATTTGTATGGTGGCTGTAGGGTAATGATGGGTATCACCATGCACACAGATGACTGCTGTATTCGGTCCTTTATTATTCCCAGTCACCAGATCTGCTCGCACAAGAGTCTGGCGGCTCTCTGAATCAATCATTCCCATCATCTGCTGTGATCCAATCTGTACAGTAGCCATAAAGTGACCCAAGTTCACTAAGGCTATGTGAGCTGTCTCTTTCTTTATATTAGGACAGTTTCTTACATAATGTCCCTTCTTTTGGCACCCATGACATAAAATCTCAGCTACTGGAATTCGCCCCCCCCCCCCGCTCTCCAGTCTTGTTTCTCTGGGGCTGGATTTGACAGTTTATAAGTAAAAGGGTTCCTTGCTGGATTGTTGGTGGTCACAGCTGCTGATGTCCCTTGGAACCCTCTGAGTCTGGATGGTCAAGCTGTCAGGAAGTCTTCCGCCAACATCATGGTTTTATCAGTGGAATCCGGCTTATGCTCCCAAACCCAAAGTTGTACATCCTGGGTTAAACTTAAACTGTTCAGTAATCACTGCCTCCAGAGTTGGTCCTTGCTCTTGTTCTCTGGTTGTAACCATTTGTAGCAGAGCTTCTTGAGATGGGCATAAGTCTCTTGGTGGGTATCCAGACTGCATTTTAAGAAACCTAAACCTCTGGTGATAGGTTTCAGTGTTTATGTCATAGTGCCTGAGGATCTCCTGCTTCACACGGTCATAGTCCTCTGCCTCTCGGGAGTCCATGTGGCTATAAACCAACTGGACACTGCCTGTCAGGTGCGGTGCCCTCAAACAACCCACTGTTCCCTTGGCCATGTGCATGTTTGAGTGATCCTCTCAAACATTGTGAGGTAGGCCTCAATGTTGCTACTGTCCGAAAGTTTAGACAGTTTTATGTCTTTTGGGTTACTGTCTCTTTCTGTTTGCCCTGCACTGATGGCATGCAAGACCCTTATGGTATCCGTCCATTTGGCATCTTGACTTCTCCGCTCAATGTCTCCATCTCTCTGCTCAGTGTCTCTATCTCTTTCGATCTGCATCTGTTTTATGTAGAGCTATTTCAACAACTCCTCTACATCCTCAGGTGCAGCGTCTTCAAAAGGAGGCAGTTCCCTCGATTCTTCCACATCCTCTTGCATCTCTCCATCATCTTTAGGCTTGGCCTTCCTCTGAGCTCCCAGGTCCAGTCCAGGCAGCAGCTTCTCTCCCAGTCAGTCGGCCATGGTTCTGGTCTGAACTCCACAGACTTTTTTCTCTGGGTTCTCCTCCGGCAACTCCTGGTGCATCAGTCCACCTGGGATATCTGGGCAATATCCAACAGAAAATATCCCTCTTCGGCTAGTCCAGACACTTCCAGCAAATTATCCCACTTCTGTCACCATGTCTGTGGAGGGGTTGTGGGATAACAGATAGACCAGACACCAAACTTCAGGTTCAACACACAGTCTCTATGTGATGTTTATTCAAAATACAGTAGATAACCTTAAGCAATGGCATATCTCTTCTTCAGTATATCAGTTTGCAGAAACAGATTCTGTATGTCCTTCCTCTGCACTTAGCCAGCATCTACTAACTCACTGATCTCTGATCTAATTTAGCAGTTGAGATTTAGTGTTGTTTGCTTGGGTGGTTGGGGCTCAAATAAAAAAAAAAGCTAAAGACAAAGAACTTCAGTGCAGAAGCACTGAAACAAGGGTTACCGCAAAGGGCATTGACAATAAGCCAAGTTTCAAAGAAACACAACACCACACATACCTCTATAATGCAAAGCATCATAGGATATATGCAAATCACCAAGAAATTTCAGACTTGTTTAGTTTACAGCAGTTTACATGCATTTTAAATAGCATAACTAACTTAAGTTTTATCATACAGTCCCCTAGTAACTTTTTACCTTTATCAAAAACACATAGTGCCATGGTATTTTCAACATTTACAGGTTTCATTCACATAAGGTATATACAGCAATGTATTTTATGACATAGTGTCATTGCATACTAAAGCCAACAGTGATAAACACAGCCTGTTGTTTTACATAAGCTTGGAGGTCACCACAATAACCTCACTGTACAAGGACCTGAGAAGGAAAAGGAAAATTAAAGAGGACACTACAGCATAGTCAAGAAAGAGAAGGGGTGTCCATGGGTGGCCAACCTTATGGACTAGAAATTGTAAGAATAGATTAGGCTAAGAAATAGAAGAACTGTTGCAACAGATTTAAGAAAAGGCTGGTCCTCAAGAGTGGCAGGAGCTCCCTGTCACAGGGAGAAACCGGAGGAAATTGAAAGCCAAGTATCCGAAGGCAAAATAAATGGTAGGATGATACAGACAATAGGTTACGTGAAATAAAAAATCAAGCAATAATGACAATCCATGGCAAAATGTGCAGAGAGCAATGCCCTAACAAAGAATTTAGGTAGGTTGTACTGGCAGTATGATAACAATGTAACCAATATAAATATTGGAATAGTCCCAAAACATGTTTGTATACATTTGTGTCACATGTATATACTGCTGTAATTGCTGTAATCTTTTCTTTACCATTACTTTACCCATATGCCATTGTCTTTTCACTGTTAAAATTGTATGCCTGCATTCCTTCTAACCTCCCAGGTTGTACCTGAAAATAGACATTTATTTGTCTAGTGTGCTTACCTGGTCAATTAAAACTAACTACATAAATAAAAAACAAGCCCAGAAAGTCAACTGTAGTCCCCATTCAATGCACAGTAACCCACTCCAGGGTGTACAGTAAGATAGATCTCACTGCATTTCCCAGGTGGCTGAAAGCACTCGGTTACACCTCATGCTTCACAATCCTCCTGGGGTGTACCATAAGATATGTCTTACCGAACACCCTGTTGTGGATTATTGCTTGCTAATTAACTTCACCTCTGTAACATGTAAAGTGTACTATTCTGTACCTATTATTGAGCTGATTAATTACTGTATTGTGCAACCCCCCCTTTCCTCAGATCACATCTGAAAACAAACTGCTACTGACTCAGCATCCTGTCTACTGTCCCTCATTATGAGGGACGTTCCTAAAGTACCCCTAAAAATTACTCTGTCCCACATTGGGAGGATGCTACCCCTCTCAGAGAAGGTGCTGCAAACTCTGACATTAAAACAGTAATTCATAATATTTTGATTTGCTAAATCAAAATTAAACTTTGCACTAACTGAGGTACTAGTTTCTATAGCGATCGTTGCTTGTATCTGTGTTTTTTATGTTGCGTCCCGTATTCTGGTGGCCAGCACCCCCCACTGTCCCACATTTCAATGATGTGTCCCATATTCTGGTGGCCAGCATCACGCACTGTCCCACATTTCAATGATGTGTCCCATCTTCTGGTTGCCAGCACCCCCCACCATCCCACATTTTGATGATGTGTCCCGTATTCTGGTGGCCAGCATCCTGCACAGTCATACATTTAGATGATGTGTCCCATATTCTGGTGGTCAGCACCTCCCATTGTCCAACATTTCAAAGATGTGTCCCATATTATGGTGGCCAGCATCCCCAACTGTCCCACATTTTGATGATGTGTCCCATATTATGGTGGCCAGCATCCCCCATTGTCCCACATTTCGATGATGTCTCCCATATTTTGGTGGCCAGCATCCTGCACTGTCACATATTTTGATGACATGTCCCATATTCTGGTGGCCAGCATCCTGCCCTGTCCCACATTTTGATGATGTGTCCCATATTATGGTGGCCAGCATTCTGCACTGTCCTACATTTCAATGCTGTTCCCATATTATGGTGGCCAGCATCCCCCATTGTCCCACATTTCGATGATGTGTCCTGTATTCTGGTTGCCAACATCCCGCACTGTCCCACATTTTTTTTTTTGCCTTATCTCTTTATCCCTCCTACGTGCTCCACCCCAGCCACTCCTTCAGGCTTTATGCCAAGGCTGGAATCCAACTCATTGTACTCCCCAAGCCACCATCTCATATAACAGCCAGTCCCAGCTTAACCCCGACGTAACACTGCGTGGGGTGGGTCCCTCTCCTCCAAGGGGGAAGGCACCGGCCAAGGGGGAAAACCAGTGCAAATGCTTGGCCCTGGGATGCTGCTGAGATGGATGGCTCTGCGGGACTTTCAATAGCCTCAGACAGCCAGGCAGCCATCATCCGGCTGATCGTGGAGTGGGTATTTCCGCTTTTCTGGTGACATTCCCTACATTGCATCTGCAGTGCTCCCGGTCTAAACCGGAGGCCTCTGCAGAGCGGAGTCATCACTCTACCCACCCCAGGAGAGGACAGCAGTCCCACGGACACTCAATCCCCTCCTTTCCCTGCCAGCCGCTGGCATCCTGAGTCTGTTCCCGAACCCAGGTCGCCAGTGTGGCTCGAGGTAAGGCACCAACATCTTAGCCCTCTGCGCCACCAGGCTGGCTTTATCACACATTTTGATGATGTATCCCATATTCTTGTGGCCAGCACCCCCCACTGTCCCACGTTCAATGATGTCTCCCATATTCCGGTGGCCAGCATCCCCCACTGTCCCACATTTTAATGATGTGTCTGGTATTCTGGTGACCAGCATCCTGCATTATCCTACATTTTAATGATGTGTCTCATATTCTGGTAGCCATCATCCCACACTATCCCACATTTTGATGATGTGTCCTGTATTCTGGTGGCCAACACCCCCACATTGTCCCACATTTTGAATATGTGTCTGGTATTCTGGTGGCCATCATGCATTGTCCCACATTTAGATGATGTGTCCCATATTGTGGTGGCCAGCATCCCACATTGTCCTGCATTTTGATGGTGTGTCTCATATTCTTGTGACCATCATCCTGCACTGTCCCACATTTTGATGTGTCCCATATTCTTGTGGCCAGCAACCCCTACTGTCCCACATTTTGATGATATGTCCCATATTCTGGTGGCCAGCATCCCCCACTGTCCCACATTTTGATATTGTGTCTGGAATTCTGGTGGCCAGCATCCCATACTGTCCCACATTTTAATGATGTGTCCCATATTCTGGTGACCATCATCCCGCACTGTTCCACATTTTGACAATGTGTCCCATATTATGGTGGACAGCATCCCCCACTGTCCCACATTTCAATGATGTGTCCCATATTCTGGTGGCCAGCACCACCCACTGTCCCACATTTTGTTGATATGTCCCATATTCTGGTGGCCAGCATCACGCACTGTCCCACATTTCAATGATGTGTCCCATATTCTGGTGGCCAGCACCACCCACTGTCCCACATTTTGTTGATGTGTCTGATATTCTGGTGGCCAGCATCATGCACTGTCCCACATTTTAAAGATGTGTCCCACAGTCTGGTGGTCAGCTCTCCCACACTGTTCCACATTTCGATGATGTGTCCGGTATTCTGGTGGGCAGCATCATGCACTGTCCCACATTTTGATGATGTGTCCCATATTATGGTTGACAGCATCCCCACTGTCCCGCATTTCGATGATGTGTCCCATATTATGGTAGCCAGCATCCGCCACTGTCCCACATTTTGATGATATGTCCCATATTATGGTGGCCAGCATCCCACAGTGTCCCATGTTTTGAAGATGTGTCCCATATTCTAGTGGCCAGCATCCTGCACTGTCCCACATTTTTGATGATGTGTCCCATATAATAGTGGCCAGCATCCCGCACTGTCCCACATTTTGATGATGTGTCCCATATTCTGGTGGCCAGCATCCTGCACTGTCCCACATTTCAATGCTGTTTCCCATATTATGGTGGCCGGAATCCCACACCGTCCTACATTTTCATGATCTGTCCTGCATTCTGGTGGCCAGCATCCTGCACAATCCCACATTTTGATGAAGTGTGCCATATTCTGGTGGCCAGCATCATGCACTGTCCCACATTTTGATGATGTGTCCTATATTCCTGTGGCCAGCACCCTCTACTGTCCCACATTTCGATGATATGTCCCATATTCTGGTGGCCAGCATCCCCCACTGTCCCACATTTCAATGATGTGTCCCGTATTCTGGTGGCCAACATCCTGCACTGTCATACATTTAGATGATGTGTCCCATATTCTGGTGGCCAGCACCTCCCATTGTGCCACATTTCAAAGATGTATCCCATATTACGGTGGCAAGTATCCCCCACTGTCCCACATTTTGATGATGTGTCCCATATTATGGTGACCAGCATCCCCCATTGTCCCACATTTCGATGATGTCTCCCTTATTTTGGTGGCCAGCATCCTGCACTGTCACACATTTTGATGATGTGCCCCATATTATGGTGGCCAGCATCCTGCACTGTCACATGTTTCAATGATGTGTCCCATATTATGGTGGACAGCATCCCCCACTGTCCCATATTTCGATGATATTTCCCATATAATGGTGGCCAGCATCCCCCTCGTCCCACATTTCGATGATGTGATGATGTGTCCCATATTATTGTGGCCAGTATCCCACACTGTCCCACACTTCAATGATGTGTCCTGTATTCTGGGGGCCAGCATCCCACACATTCCCACATTTCAATGATGTGTCCCATATTATGGTGGCCCGCATCCCCCATTGTCCCACATTTTGATGACATGTCCCATATTCTGGTGGCCAGCATTCTGCCCTGTCCCACATTTTGATGATGTGTCCCATATTATGGTGGCCAGCATCCCACATTGTCCCACATTTTGATGGTGTGTCTCATATTCCAGTGACCAGCATCCTGCACTGTCCCACATTTTGATGTGTCCCATATTCTTGTGGCCAGCACCCCCACTGTCCCACATTTTGATGATATATCCCAATTTCTGGTGGCCAGCATCCCCCACTGTCCCACATTTTGATAATGTGTCTGGTATTCTGGTGGCCAGCATCCCATACTGTCCCACATTTTAATGATGTGTCCCATATTCTGGTGACCATCATCCCGCACTGTCCCACATTTTGACAATGTGTCCCATATTATGGTGGACAGCATCCCCCACTGTCATACATTTCAATGATGTGTCCCATATGCTGGTGGCCAGCACCACCCACTGTCCCACATTTTGTTGATGTGTCCCATATTCTGGTGGCCAGTGTCACACACTGTCCCACATTTTAATGATGTGTCCCATATTCTGGTGGCCAGCTCTTCCGCACTGTTCCACATTTCGGTGATGTGTCCGGTATTCTGGTGGCCAGCATCATGCACTGCCCCGCATTTCGTTGATATGTCCCATATTATGGTGGCCAGCATCCGCCACTGTCCCACATTTTGATGATGTGTCCTGCATTCTGGTGGCCAGCATCCCGCACAATCCCACATTTTGATGACGTGTGCCATATTCTGGTGGACAGCATCCCCCACTGTCATACATTTCAATGATGTGTCCCATATGCTGGTGGCCAGCACCACCCACTGTCCCACATTTTGTTGATGTGTCCCATATTCTGGTGGCCAGTGTCACACACTGTCCCACATTTCAATGCTGTTTCCCATATTATGGTGGCCGGAATCCCACACCGTCCCACATTTTGATGATGTGTCCTGCATTCTGGTGGCCAGCATCCCGCACAATCCCACATTTTGATGACGTGTGCCATATTCTGGCGGCCAGCATCCTGCACTGTCCCACATTTAGATGTGTCCCATATTCTTGTGGCCAGCACCCCCTACTGTCCCCTACTGTCCCACATTTTGATGATGTGTCCCATATTCTGGTGGCCAGCATCCCCCACTGTCCCACATTTTGATAATGTGTCTGGTATTCTTGTGGCCAGCATCCCATACTGTCCCACATTTTAATGATGTGTCCCATATTCTGGTGACCATCATCCCGCACTGTCCCACATTTTGACAATGTGTCCCATATTATGGTGGACAGCATCCCCCACTGTCCCACATTTCAATGATGTGTCCCATATTCTGGTGGCCAGCACCACCCACTGTCCCACATTTTGTTGATGTGTTCCATATTCTGGTGGCCAGCATCATGCACTGTCCCACATTTCAATGATGTGTCCCATATTCTGGTGGCCAGCACCACCCACTGTCCCACATTTTGTTGATGTGTCCCATATTCTGGTGGCCAGCATCACGCACTGTCCCACATTTTAATGATGTGTCCGGTATTCTGGTGGCCAGCATTATGCACTGTTCCACATTTTGATGATGTGTCCTGTATTCTGGTGGCCAGTAACCTGCACTGTCCCACATTTCGATGATGTGTCCCATATTCTGGTGGCCAGCACCCCCCACTGTCCCACATTTTGTTGATGTGTCCCATATTCTGGTGGCCAGCATCACGCACTGTCCCACATTTTAATGATGTGTCCTGTATGCTGGAGAGCAGCTCTTCTGCACTGTTCCACATTTCAATGATGTGTCCGGTATTCTGGTGGCCAGCATCATGCACTGTCCCACATTTTGATGATGTGTCCCATATTATGGTTCACAGCATCCCCACTGTCCCGCATTTTGATGATGTCTCCCATATTATGGTGGCCAGCATCCCCCACTGTCCCACATTTTGATGATGTGTCCCATATTATGGTGGCCAGCATCCCCCACTGTCCCACATTTTTATGATGTGTCCCATATTCCTGTGGCCAGCACCCTCTTCTGTCCCACATTTTGATGATATGTCCCATATTCTGGTGGCCAGCATGCCCCACTGTCCCACATTTCAATGATGTGTACCGTATTCTGGTGGCCAACATCCTGCACTGTCATACATTTAGATGATGTGTCCCATATTCTGGTGGCCAGCACCTCCCATTGTCCCACATTTTGATGATGTGTCCCATATTTTGGTGACCAGCATCCCCCATTGTCCCACATTTCGATGATGTCTCCCATATTTTGGTGGCCAGCATCCTGCACTGTCACACATTTTGATGATGTGCCCCATATTATGGTGGCCAGCATCCTGCACTGTCACATGTTTCGATGATGTGTCCATATTATGGTGGACAGCATCCCCCACTGTCCCACATTTCGATGATATGTCCCATATAATGGTAGCCAGCATCCCCCACTGTCCCACATTTCGATGATGTGATGATGTGTCCCATATTATTGTGGCCAGCATCCCACACTGTCCCACACTTCAATGATGTGTCCTGTATTCTGGGGGCCAGCATCCCACACATTCCCACATTTCGATGATGTGTCCCATATTATGGTGGCCCGCATCCCCCATTGTCCCACATTTTGATGACATGTCCCATATTCTGGTGGCCAGCATTCAGCCCTGTCCCACATTTTGATGATGTGTCCCATATTATGGTGGCCAGCATCCCACATTGTCCTGCATTTTGATGGTGTGTCTCATATTCTGGTGACCAGCATCCTGCACTGTCCCACATTTTGATGAGTCCCATATTCTTGTGGACAGCACCCCCTACTGTCCCACATTTTGATGATATATTCCAATTTCTAGTGGCCAGCATCCCCCACTGTCCCACATTTTGATAATGTGTCTGGTATTCTGGTGGCCAGCATCCCATACTGTCCCACATTTTAATGATGTGTCCCATATTCTGGTGACCATCATCCCGCACTGTCCCACATTTTGACAATGTGTCCCATATTATGGTGGACAGCATCCCCCACTGTCCCACATTTCAATGATGTGTCCCATATTCTGGTGGCCAGCACCACCCACTGTCCCACATTTTGTTGACGTGTCCCATATTCTGGTGGCCTGCATCATGCACTGTCCCACATTTCAATGATGTGTCCCATATTCTGGTGGCCAGCACCACCCACTGTCCCACATTTTGTTGATGTGTCCCATATTCTGGTGGCCAGCATCACTCACTGTCCCATATTTTAATGATGTGTCCCATATTCTGGTGGCCAGCTCTTCCACACTGTTCCACATATCGATGATGTGTCCGGTATTCTGGTGGCCAGCATCATGCACTGTCCCACATTTTGATGATGTGTCCCATATTATGGTTGACAGCATCTCCACTGTCCCGCATTTTGATGATGTGTCCCATATTATACTGGCCAGCATCCACCACTGTACCACATTTTGATGATGTGTCCCATATTATGGTGGCCAGCATCCCACAGTGTCCCATATTTTGATGATGTGTCCCATATTCTAGTGGCCAGCATCCTGCACTGTCCCACATTTTTGATGATGTGTACCATATAATGGTGGCCAGCATCCTGCACTGTCCCACATTTTGATGATGTGTCCCATATTCTGGTGGCCAGCATCCTGCACTGTCCCACATTTCAATGCTGTTTCCCATATTATGGTGGCTGGAATCCCACACCGTCCCACATTTTGATGATGTGTCCTGCATTCTGGTGGCCAACATCCCGCACAATCCCACATTTTGATGATGTGTGCCATATTCTGGTGGCCAGCATCCTGCACTGTCCCACATTTTGATGTGTCCCATATTCTTGTGGCCAGCACCCCCGACTGTCCCACATTTTGATGATATATCCCATATTCTGGTGGCCAGCATCCCCCACTGTCCCACATTTTGATAATGTGTCTGGTATTCTTGTGGCCAGCATCCCATACTGTCCCACATTTTAATGATGTGTCCCATATTCTGGTGACCATCATCCTGCACTGTCCCACATTTTGACAATGTGTCCCATATTATGGTGGACAGCATCCCCCACTGTCCCACATTTCAATGATGTGTCCCATATTCTGGTGGCCAGCACCACCCACTGTCCCACATTTTGTTGATGTGTTCCATATTCTGGTGGCCAGCATCATGCACTGTCCCACATTTCAATGATGTGTCCCATATTCTGGTGGCCAGCACCACCCACTGTCCCACATTTTAATGATGTGTCCCATATTCTGGTGGCCAGCATCACGCACTGTCCCACATTTTAATGATGTGCCCCATATTCTGGTGGCCAGCTCTTCCGCACTGTTCCACATTTCGATGATGTGTCCGGTATTCTGGTGGCCAGCATCATGCACTGTCCCACATTTTGATGATGTGTCCTGTATTCTGCTGGCCAGTATCCTGCACTGTCCCACATTTTGATGATGTGTCCCATATTCTGGTGGCCAGCACCCCCTACTGTCCCACATTTTGTTGATGTGTCCCACATTCTGGTGGCCAGCATCACGCACTGTCCCACATTTTAATGATGTGTCCTGTATGCTGGAGACCAGCTCTTCTGCACTGTTCCACATTTCGATGATGTGTCGGTATTCTGGTGGCCAGCATCATGCACTGTCCCAGATTTTGATGATGTGTCCCATATTATGGTTGACAGCATCCCCACTGTCCTGCATTTTGATGATGTGTCCCATATTATGGTGGACAGCATCCCCCACTGTCCCACATTTTGATGATGTGTCCCATATTATGGTGGCCAGCATCCCACAGTGTCACATATTTTGATGAAGTGTCCCATATTCTGGTGGCCAGCATCCTGCACTGTCCCACATTTTTGATGATGTGTCCCATATAATGGTGGCCAGCATCCCGCACTGTCCCACATTTTGATGATGTGTCCTATATTCTGGTGGCCAGCATCCTGCACTGTCCCACATTTCAATGCTGTTTCCCATATTATGGTGGCCGACATCCCACACTGTCCCACATTTTGATGATGTGCCCTGCATTCTGGTGGCCAGCATCCCGTACTATCCCACATTTTGATGATGTGTGCCATATTCTGGTGGTCAGCATCCTGCACTGTCCCACATTTCAATGCTGTTTCCCATATTATGGTGGCCAGAATCCCACACCGTCCCACATTTTGATGATGTGTCCTGCATTCTGGTGGCCAGCATCCTGCACAATCCCACATTTTGATGATGCGTGCCATATTCTGGTGGCCAGCATCCTGCACTGTCCCACGTTTTGATGTGTCCCATATTCTTGTGGCCAGCACCCCTACTGTCCCACATTTTGATGATATATCCCATTTTCTGGTGGCCAGCATCCCCCACTGTCCCACATTTTGATAATGTGTCTGGTATTCTGGTGGCCAGCATCCCATACTGTCCCACATTTTAATGATGTGTCCCATATTCTGGTGACCATCATCCTGCACTGTCCCACATTTTGACAATGTGTCCCATATTATGGTGGACAGCATCCCCCACTGTCCCACATTTCAATGATGTGTCCCATATTCTGGTGACCAGCACCACCCACTGTCCCACATTTTGTTGATGTGATCCATATTCTGGTGGCCAGCATCATGCACTGTCCCACATTTCAATGATGTGTCCCATATTCTGGTGGCCAGCACCACCCACTGTCCCACATTTTGTTGATGTGTCCCATATTCTGGTGGCCAGCATCACGCACTGTCCCACATTTTAATGATGTGTCCCATATTCTGGTGGCCAGCTTTTCTGCACTGTTCCACATTTCGATGATGTGTCCGGTATTCTGGTGGCCAGCATCATGCACTGTCCCACATTTTGATGATGTGTCCCATATTATGGTTGACAGCATCCCCACTGTCCCGCATTTCGATGATGTGTCCCATATTATGGTGACCAGCATCCGCCACTGTTCCAAATTTTGATGATGTGTCCCATATAATGGTGGCCAGCATCCCACAGTGTCCCATATTTTGATGATGTGTCCCATATTCTAGTGGCCAGCATCCTGCACTGTCCCACATTTTTGATGATGTGTCCGGTATAATGGTGGCCAGCATCCCGCACTGTCCCACATTTTGATGATGTGTCCCATATTCTGGTGGCCAGCATCCTGCACTGTCCACATTTCAATGCTGTTTCCCATATTATGGTGGCCGGAATCCCACACCGTCCCACATTTTGATGATGTGTCCTGCATTCTGGTGGCCAGCATCCCGTACAATCCCACATTTTGATGATGTGTGCCATATTCTGGTGGCCAGCATCATGCACTGTCCCACATTTTGATGATGTGTCCCATATTCCTGTGGCCAGCACCCTCTACTGTCCCACATTTTGATGATATGTCCCATATTCTGGTGGCCAGCAACCCCCCACTGTTCCACATTTCTATGATGTGTCCCGTATTCTGGTGGCCAACATCCTGCACTGTCATACATTTAGATGATGTGTCCCATATTCTGGTGGCCAGCACCTCCCATTGTGCCACATTTCAAAGATGTATCCCATATTATGGTGGCCAGCATCCCCCACTGTCCCACATTTTGATGATGTGTCCCATACTATGGTGACCAGCACCCCCCACTGTCCCACATTTCATTGATGTCTCCCATATTTTGGTGGCCAGCATCCTGCACTGTCACACATTTTGATGATGTGCCCCATATTATGGTGGCCAGCATCCTGCACTGTCAAATGTTCGATGATGTGTCCCATATTATGGTGGACAGCATCCCCAACTGTCCCACATTTCGATGATATGTCCCATATAATGGTGGCCAGCATACCCCACTGTCCCACATTTCGATGATGTGATGATGTGTCCCATATTATTGTGGCCAGGAGCCCACACTGTCCCACACTTCAATGATGTGTCCTGTATTCTGGTGGCCAGCATCCCACACATTCCCACATTTCTATGATGTGTCCCATATAATGGTGGCCCGCATCCCCCATTGTCCCACATTTTGATGATGTGTCTGGTATTCTGGTGGCCAGTATCCCACATTGTCCCACATTTGGATGATGTGTCCCATATTCTGGTGGCTAGCCTCCCCCCACTGTCCCACATTTTGATGATGTGTCCCATATTATGGTGGCCAGCATCCTGCACTGTCCCACATTTCGATGATGTGTCTCATATTCTGGTGGCCAGCATTCCTCACTGTCCCACATTTCAATGCTGTTTCCCATATTATGGTGGCCGGCATCCCCCACTTTCCCACATTTTGATGATGTGTCCCATATTCTGGTGGCCAGCATTCTGCCCTGTCCCACATTTTGATGATGTGTCACATATTATGGTGGCCAGCATTCTGCACTGTCCTACATTTCAGTGATGTGTCCCAGACTCTGGTGGCCAGCATCCCACACTGTCCCACATTTCAATGCTGTTTCCCATATTATGGTGGCCAGCATCCCCCATTGTCCCACATTTCGATAATGTGTCCTGTATTCTGGTCTCCAGCATCCCGCACTGTCCCCCATTTTTTTTATTTTGCCTTATCTCTTTATCCCTCCTACGTGCTCCACCCCAGCCACTCCTTCATGCTTTATGCCAAGGCTGGAATCTGACTCATCGCACTCCCTAAGCCACTGTCTCATATAACAGCCAGTCCCAGGTTAACCCTGATGTAACACTTCGTGGGGTGGGTCCCTCTCCTCCAAGGTGGAAGGCACCGGCCGAGGGGGCAGACCAGTGCAAATCCTTGGCCTGGGATGCTGCTGAGATGGATGGCTCTGCGGGACTTTCAATAGCCTCGGACAGCCAGGCAGCCATCATCTGGCTGATCTTGGAGCAGGTATTTCCGCTTTTCTGGTGACATTCCCTACGTTGTGTCTGCAGTGCTCCTGGTCTCCGCCGGAGGCCTCTGCAGAGCAGAGTCATCACTCTACCCACCCCAGGAGAGGAGAGCAGTCCCACGGACACTCAATCCCCTCCTTCCCCTGCCAGCCCCTGGCATCCTGAGTCTGTTCCCGAACCCAGGTCGCCGGCGTGGCTCGAGGTAAGGCGCCAACGCCTCAGCCCTCTGCACCACCGGGCTGTCTTTATCCCACATTTTGATGATGTATCCCATATTTTTGTGGCCAGCACCCCCCACTGTCCCACATTTCAATGATGTCTCCCATATTCCGGTGGCCAGCATCTCCCACTGTCCCACATTTTAATGATGTGTCTGGTATTCTAGTGGCCAGCATCCTGCATTGTCCCACATTTTAATGATGTGTCCCATATTCTGGTAGCCATCATCCTGCACTGTCCCACATTTTGATGATGTGTCCTGCATTCTGGTGGCCAACACCCCCGTACTGTCCCACATTTCGAAGATGTGTCTGGTATTCTGGTGGCCATCATGCACTGTCCCACATTTAGATGATGTGTCCCATATTGTGGTGGCCAGCATCTCCAGCTGTCCCACATTTTGATGATGTGTCCCATATTATGGTGGCCAGCACCCCACATTGTCCCACATTTCGATGGTGTGTCTCATATTCTGGTGACCAGCATCCTGCACTGTCCCACATTTTGATGTGTCCCGTATTATGGTGGCCAGCATTCCACACTGTCCCACATTTCAGTGATGTATCCCATATTCTGGTGGCCAATATCCCGCACTGTCCCACATTTCAGTGCTATTTCCAATATTATGGTGGCTAGCATCCCCACCGCTCCACATTTTCGATGATGTGTCCCATATTCTGTGGCCAGCACCCCTACTGTCCCACATTTTGATGGTATGTCCCATATTCTGGTGGCCAGCATCCCCACTGTCCCACATTTTGATAATGTGTCTGGTATTCTGGTGGCCAGCATCCCATACTGTCCCACATTTTAATGATATGTCCCATATTCTGGTGACCATCATCCCTCACTGTCCCACATTTTGACACTGTGTCCCATATTATGGTGACCATCATCCCACACTGTCCCACATTTTGACACTGTGTCCCATATTATGGTGGCCAGCATCCCCTACTGTCCCACATTTCGATGATGTGTCCCATATTATGGTGGCCAGCATCCCCCACTGTCCCACATTTCAATGATGTGTCCCATATTATGGTGGCCAGCATTCTGCACTGTCCCACATTTCAGTGATGTGTCCCATATTCTGGTGGCCAGCATCCCGCACTGTCCCACATTTTGAAGATGTGTCTCATATTCTGATGGCCAGCATCCCACACTGTCCCACATTTTGATGATGTGTCCCATATTATGGTGGTCAGTACCCCCCACTGCCCCACATTTTGATGATGTGTCCCATATTCTGGTGACCAGCATCCTGCACTGTCCCACATTTTGATGTGTCCCGTGTTTTGTGGGCCAGCATCCCCTACTGTCCCACATTTCGATGATGTGTCCCATATTATGGTGGCCAGCATCCCCCACTGTCCCACATTTCAATGATGTGTCCCATATTATGGTGGTCAGCATCCTCTACTGTAGCACATTTCGATGATGTGTCCCATATTATGGTGGCCAGCATCCCACACTGTTCCACATTTCAATGATGTGTCCTGTATTCTGGTGGCCAGCATCCCACACATTCCCACATTTCGATGATGTGTCCCATATTGTAGTGGCCAGCACCCCCCAGTGTTCCACATTTTGATGATGTGTCCCATATTCTGGTGGCCAGCATGCTGCTTTGTCCCACATTTTGATGATGTTTACCATATTATGGTGGCCAGCATTCTGCACTGTCCCACATTTCGATGATGTGTCCCATATTCTGGTGGCCAGCATCCCTCACTGTCCCACATTTCAATGCTGTTTCCCATATTATGGTGGCTGGCATCCCCCACTGTCCCACATTTTGATGATGTGTCCCATATTATGGAGCCAGCATCCCCGATTGTCCCACATTTCGATGGCGTGTCCCGTATTCTGGTGGCCAGCATCCTACACTGTCCCACATTTTGATGATGTGTCCCATATTCTGGTGGCCAGCATCCCGCACTGTCCCACATTTTGAAGATGTGTCTCATATTCTGATGGCCAGCATCCCACACTGTCCCACATTTTGATGATGTGTCCCATATTCTGGTGGCCAGTACCCCCCACTGTCCCACATTTTGATGATGTGTCCCATATTCTGGTGACCAGCATCCTGCACTGTCCCACATTTTGATGTGTCCCGTATTATGGTGGCCAGCATTCCACACTGTCCCACATTTCAGTGATGTATCCCATATTCTGGTGGCCAATATCCCGCACTGTCCCACTTTTCAGTGCTATTTCCAATATTATGGTGGCCAGCATCCCCCACTGTCCCACATTTCGATGATGTGTCCCATATTCTTGTGGCCAGCACCCCCTACTGTCCCACATTTTGATGGTATGTCCCATATTCTGGTGGCCAGCATCCCCCACTGTCCCACATTTTGATAATGTGTCTGGTATTCTGGTGGCCAGCATCCCATACTGTCCCACATTTTAATGATATGTCCCATATTCTGGTGACCATCATCCCGCACTGTCCCACATTTTGACACTGTGTCCCATATTATGGTGGCCAGCATCCCCCACTGTCCCACATTTTGATGATATGTCCCATATTATGGTGGCCAGCATCCCCTACTGTCCCACATTTCGATGATGTGTCCCATATTGTGGTGGCCAGCATCCCCTACTGTCCCACATTTCGATGATGTGTCCCATATTATGGTGGCCAGCATCCCCCACTGTCCCACATTTCAATGATGTGTCCCATATTATGGTGGTCAGCATCCCACACTGTTCCACATTTCAATGATGTGTCCTGTATTCTGATGGCCAGCATCCCACACATTCCCACATTTCGATGATGTGTCCCATATTGTAGTGGCCAGCACCCCCCAGTGTTCCACATTTTGATGATGTGTCCCATAGTCTGGTGGCCAGCATGCTGCTTTGTCCCACATTTTGATGATGTTTACCATATTATGGTGGCCAGCATTCTGCACTGTCCCACATTTCGATGATGTGTCCCATATTTTGGTGGCCAGCATCCCTCACTGTCCCACATTTCAATGCTGTTTCCCATATTATGGTGGCCGGCATCCCCCACTGTCCCACATTTTGATGATGTGTCCCATATTATGGAGCCAGCATCCCCCATTGTCCCACATTTCGATGACATGTCCCATATTCTGGTGGCCAGCATCCTACACTGTCCCACATTTTGATGATGTGTCCCATATTATGGTGGCCAGCATTCCGCACTGTCCCACATTTCAGTGATGTGTCCCATATTCTGGTGGCCAGCATCCCGCACTGTCCCACATTTTGAAGATGTGTCTCATATTCTGATGGCCAGCATCCCACACTGTCCCACATTTTGATGATGTGTCCCATATTCTGGTGGCCAGTACCCCCCACTGTCCCACATTTCAATGATGTGTCCCGTATTCTGGTGGCCAGCATCTTGTACTGTCCCACATTTCGATGATGTGTCCCATATTCTGGTGGCCAGCATCCCCCACTAGCCCACATGTCGATGATGCGTTCCATATTCTGGTTGCCAGCATCCCCCATAGTCCCACATGTCAATGATGTGTTCCATATTCTGGTGGCCAGCACCCCCCATTGTCCCACATTTTGATGATGTGTCCCATATTCTGGTGGCAAGCACCCCGCACTGTTCCACATTTCAATGGTGTGTCCCATATTCTGGTGGCCAGCATCCTGCACTGTCCCACATTTTGATGATTTGTCCCATATTATGGTGGCCAGCATCCCTCATTGTCCCACATGTCAATGATGTGTTCCATATTCTGGTAAACAGCATCCCACATTGTCCCACATTTCAATGATGTGTCCCATATTCTGGTGGCCAGCATCCCACACTGTCCAACATTGCAAGTGTCAGTGTTCCACATTTCATTGACAAAAGGTTGAGAGGTATGCAGCTCAGTATGCTTTTCCTGGTAAAACTTTCAAAATAAATAAATAATACAGTTCTATAGAACTGGAACTTTATGTAAGTATGTATGTATTTATCTATTAGAAAGCACTTTAACAAGGGTAACTCTATGACATGCATTTATTTTCATGGAGCTCCCAGGAAGGACAGCAACAGTCAGGATTGATATTTATGTATTATCATTTTTAGATTTCATGCTAGGGAAGTAGTTTCATTTAGGTGCAGTGGAGCACCTAGTTTACAGAATCTTAGACCTCATAGCATGACAACTGGAACAAGGACGTGCAGCCTTGCAATGTTTTGCCTAGGAATTTTGGCCTAATACTGATTTGTCCTCCGAGATGTTTGCTCCAATGCAGCGACTACAACTATGAAGTAGCCTCATCTATCGCACAACCACCTTCTACATGCTTACTGTCCCACTGCCAGTGGGTGGTGGAGTTGTTTTTGCCATTTGTCGCATTACGGAAAATGTCGTTAGGCTGCATGGCTGCAGCAAGATGTCCTTGTACTAACTGTTGCAGATCTTAGACTCCAATCTCTGCCGTAGCATAGAGCTCTCAAGTCGACACTACTCAGGGAGCAATGGTGTAGGAATGCATACACCAGGTAAGCCTTTGTGTAAATATTTTATTTTGAGGGGCAACTAGAGATGCAGTGAAATTTTACTTCGATCACAAAATTCTGGCAAAGTCACCGGTTTCGACTTTTCAAAGAACTTCGCGAAAGTTGGCCATTCTGTGGCATAGATACATAGATGTTGTCGGTAGATAAGGGCCTTGTGGGCCATCCAGTCTGCTCAATTTCAACTTCGAAAAACCTTGTCAGCACTTTGCATGTAAATTCACCTTAGATGTTGTTTTACAGTGAATTCGGGTGAAGTTTTCTCAGAAAGAACCGGTATTTTGTGGAGGGGGTGAATTTTTCTATTTTCTTTTTGGGGGGGGATTTGTTGGGGAGTGGGGATACAGATTTTGTTTGTTTTTTGTTTGGGTGTTTGTTTGATTCATTATTGTGGACTGTTGTTGAGTGTGTTGGTAGTTTCGTACTGCTATGTGTTGGTTGAGGGCTCTTCCGGTTAGGCGCTACTCCCCTTCTGAGCTCCGTGGCCTCCGGCCTTTTGATTGCCCTCCTTTGCCCAGTGAGGTATATGGGCAGTGTTGAGCTTTGGGGATTGTGAGGAAGAGGCGTGAGGCCAGGGGTTGCGGACCTGGAGGGTGAGTGAAGCAGATTGGGCAGATTGGGGTGGTGAGGCCCAGGGGTCACCCTGGGGTGAAATGGTTTCCAGAGAGGGGTCCTCCATCTGGTCCCCATACCCAAGGGCTCCACATTAGGTGAGCAGTTAGCTTGGCCAACCTCGGCAGCTCATCCTACTCAGACGGTGTTGTGCAATGTCAGCTCCATTAAAAACAGGACAGCAGTAACTGCTGATCTTGTTGAGTCATCGGACCCGGCTTGCGTCACCGAAACCTGGCTGGATGAGAATTCTGGCCCTATTCTTGAGTTAGCTGTTCCAGCCGGGTTTTTGGTGATATACCATCTGAGGATGGATCACAGGGGCAGAGGTGTAGCGATCTGTTTTAGAATGGAATTGGGCCTTACTGATGTGCCAGTTGGGGAGCCCAAGTCCTTTGAGTGCATCACTGGCACAGGTGTGGGGAGCAGAATCCTTCTCGTCTACCATCCACCCGAGGGTGAGAAGCAGTTTCTGCAGGAAGTCACGGACTTCATCGTCTATATGGTGTTGGAGTCCCCCAGATGGGTGGTGCTGGGGGACTTCAATGCCTGGGTCGACAATGAACTCTTGAAATTTGGTCAGGACTTCCTCCAACTAGTGAATTTGTTGGGCTACACACAGGTGATTACCTTTGCGACCCATATTCATGGTCACTCATTGGATTTGGTCTTCCTACTCGGGATAGAGACCTCTGACATGGTGGTGGAACCGGTCAGATGGTCTGACCATCACATCATAAAGTTCAATTTCTTGGCTCCTCCAAATAGGCCTGCCCCTGTGGAGATGGTCCGGTACTGCCCTTTGAGGGATTTGACCTCAGATGGCCTAATGGCGGTGCTGGATCTATCGAGCATGCCGATTGTAAGCATGGACCCAGAGAACCTGCTACAAGCTTATAATAGTGCTGTGGTGGAGGCTCTGGACTCCGTTGCTCCTACCTGTGTTCACCCTCTCACTCTTCGCCTTTAGTCCCCTTGGTTTGATGGGACCTTGAGGGAGTTGAGGTGAATGGGATGAAGGCTGGAGCAATGTGACAGAAGTCTGGTCTTGATGAGGACAGACTTAGACTGATGTCTCATTATAAAAAGCATCAGTCAGCTACTTCCCGTAAGAAGGCAGAATTCCTGTCCAGTGAAATAACTGCTGCACAGAACCGACCAGCTCAGCTCTTCTGGACTGTGGACAGACAGTGCAATCCAGCCTGTCTCCAGTCACGGACAGCATTGTCACAAGGGAAGTGTGATGAGTTTGCTTGGTTCTTTGCAGATAAGTCTGCCGGCATCAGAGCAAACATCTGTGCGGCTCGCTGTAATGGGGATTGCGGTGATTGGTGGAAGGTCACGTCTGCTTGGTTTGTTTGGTCGGATTTTGATTGGTTGGCGATCGTGGATGTTGTGAAGATCATCCAGAGTCTGCAGCCAACCTGCTGTAGTTTGGACCCGGGTCCAACTCGCCTCCTTGTGGGGTGTGTTGAGGTCATCGACCCATTCCTAGCAAAGATAGTCAGGTGTTTTTTAGAGACAGGTGTGTTTCCACACACCCTGAAGGAGGCGGTGGTGATATCCCTCCTTAAGGAATCCTCTCTTGATCCTGATTGCCTCGCTAACTACAGGCCTGTCTCTAACCTTCCTTTTGTAGGGAACGTTACAGGGAAGGCAGTCATGCTGCAGCTGGAGGATCACCTTACCATCTGCAAGATCCACGATCCTCTCCAGTCAGGATTCAGGAAGAGGCATAGTACCGAGACGGCACTTGTCCGGGTACTCATTGATCTCCTTATAGCGAGCGATCGGAGGACCCATTCCATCTTGGTTCTCCTTGATCTCTCTGCAGCATTTGACACCATGGACCATGGTGTGCTTCTGGAGTGCCTGAGGCTCATCTCTGGACTGTCAGGTATGGTCCTCAGGTGGTTCCAATCGTACCTCACCAGCAGGTTTCAGAGAGTGCTGTCGGGGATTTATTCCTCTGACCCAATCTCCCTGCCGTGTAGGTTCCCTCAGGGCTTTGTGTTGTCACCCATGTTGTTTGCAGTGCATATACTGCTGTTGGGAACATTGTGAGGTGGTATGGGCTGAGTTTTCACTACTATGTGGATGATACTCAGCTCTACATGTCCTTTGTGCCCATACAGGATGATCCGCTCTCGGTATTTAACTGCCTCGCTGAGATCCAGGACTGGATGAGTGCCAATTGGTTGAAGCTGAACACTGATAAGATTGACGTGCTGGTTGTGGACCTGGGCCATCGGGTTGAGGGACAAATGGCTGGTCGGCCTCCCAGGCTTTGGCTCGGGGGCAGCCAGCTGTTGACCTCAGATCGGGTGCGTCATCTGGGCATTATTTTTGATGAAGGGCTGACACTTAAATCACAGGTATCGGCTGTCATCAAATCCCCTTTTTACCATCTGAGGAATATTGCCCGGATAAAACATCTGGTCCCACCCAATGACCTTCCAACTCTGGTCCATGCCTTTGTGACCTTGCACCTTGATTACTGCAACTTCATATACCTAGGGCTTCCGAGGGGTTGACATTCACTGCTTGCAGCTGGTGCACAATGCAGCAGCCAGGTTGTTGACTGGCTTACTTCAATCTTGCTATGTCATACCTGTTCTCCATGGCCTGCACTGGCTGCCAGTTTAGTGGCGAGTCACCTTCAAGTTTAGTTTGCTGACCTATAATGCCCTACTTGGACAGGGTCAGCGCTACCTGCAAGAACTCCTGTGTCCTTAATGCTCCCTCCTCCCACTTCACTCCACCAATGAGGGATTGCTGGAGATTCCCAGGGTCAGACTGAAGACATCAGGTGCCAGGGCATTTTCGTTTGTGGCCCCAACCCTGTGGAATTCTCTACCTTGTTCGGTAAGGGAGTGCCCAACCGTGGAGAGCTTTATATCAGCCCTGAAAACCTATATATTCAGTCTCACCTTTCTGGAATTCAGATAATTAACTGTTAATGAACTTTGTTGTTCCTTTGTTTATACTGTAATATGTTGTTTTTCGCTGCATCTTTTTATCTTTTGTACAAGCGCTTAGATATTTTGATTTGCACTTTTTAAAAATAAAGAAGAGTTGAGTTGAGTTGAGTTGAGTTGAGTTGAGTTGAGTTGAGTTGAGAAGAGAAAATAATTTCATGGTGTCTAGAGGTCCCCCCTCTGATCACCAGCCCCATATTATATCACATATTCCCTGGCATCTAGCGGCACACCCCTCCACCTATCCCCATCCCCAGAACAGCATAAGCTTTCCCGCATCTAGCATCCCCCTACAACACCAGCATGGACCAACACACCCTGCCATCCCCCCTTTACTGGTTTCGCTGGTGCAGCAGATTCACTATGGCAACCGGCACAGATCCCCTCTCACCACATCAGCTGGGTGCTATGTGCAATGACAGGGTATGCATCACCTCTGTACTGTAAAGAGGAAAGGGAAATTATTTAACCAGGAAAGGCACATTAAGCTGAAGCTTGTTTCCAGGTGCGACCTGGAAGCATGTGGAAGTTGAGTGAGTTGCTCAGGGTCACAAAGTATGCAACTGGGGGCTATGGGATTCAAACCCAGGTCTCCATGTTTGCAACTCAGAGCTCTAAACCACTGCGCTACACTGCCTCCAAGGGAGCGCACATATTATTAGACAGTACACACACTCTCTTTACAGTACCAGAGGACACACGTTACCTGTCAATCCATATGGCAGCTGGCCGAGGTGGTGAGAGGAGGGCTATACTGGTCACTGTAGTGGATCCATGGCACCAGCAAAACCAGTAAGGGGGAGTGGCAGGGATGCACACTACATGAAGTCCATACAGCAGCCAGCCAAGGTAATGAGACGAGGGCTGCGGTAGATCTGCAGCACCGGTGAAACTGGTAAGCTGGGGTGGTAGTGTGGGTTGGTCAGTGCTGATGGTGAGGGGGGTCACTAGACACCAGGAAAAGCTTACACTGGTATGGAGAAAAGGACTTGTGGGTGGGGGTGCCACTAGATGCCACAGAATATGTGATATAATATGGAGCCGGCAAGCAGAGGTCTGGGGGACCACTGGACACCACAGAATAATCGATATTGAACTGAGCCAGGGATCAGAGGGTTGGAGGAAACACTGGACATCAGAGAATATTTTTCTGTCTAGAGGACCATGGATCAGAGGACTGGGGGACCACTGGACACCAGGGACTAGGTGTATTGCAAGACGGCCAGGGAGCAGAGGGTGGGGGACCACTGGACACCAGGGTAATGTTTAATTTTAACGGTGAATGGGATCAGTGGATGGGGGGACCATAGACCACCAGGGTACTGTCTATTGTAATGGGGATGGAGTTTGGAGGTTGGGGGGACCACTGGATGCCAGAGAAGCCTATTCTTTTAATGGGCCTGGGAATTGGAGGTTGGGGGTGACCACTGGATGCCAGGGAAGACTTTTCATTTAACAGGGCCAGGGATCAGAGAGTGGGGTGACCACAAGGCACCAGGAAAATATGTTATTCTACCAGGGACAGGGATCGGAGGGTGGGGGGGCACTAGGTACCATGGCAATATGTTATTCTACTGGGAATGGGCATCGGAGGGTGGGGGGACCACTAGACATCAGGGAGCAGGTGTACTTCCTCAACCGCCAATGTGGCTGTTGGATGCAGGGGCTCTGCTGGCCACTAAGATTGCCCCGAGTAAGTTAGACTTCTTCAAAGTGGTAATTGTGCTGCATAAGGTTGCCTGTGCTGTTCCCCTTACGCAGCGCTATCATGCTGAATATTGTGCTGCTCTGTGATTCATGTCCCTGCCCCTCCCTTTACCCACCACAGACAATGTTTTTGTGCACATGCAAACTCTTTTAGCATGCATCACATCCCCCTTTGAATATTGCACTCTGGCGCAAACCCCGGGACAAACAGGGCACAAACGCTTTGCCCACCAGGCAAACATTTTAATATCTGGCCCATATGTCTTAAATTCTCATTTCCCCTATTCTTCTCATGTAATTCTTGTAATTCAGTTTAGTGCCCAGAAATACACCATGTAAAAATCTCATTATTTCCACTTTTTTTCTTGTGTTCCAGAAATGACTTGCTACATGCCTCTGCGCTGCTCTTTGTCAGTCAGTCTGTCTCCCTCCACAGCAACAGCACCTCCAACTTGTAATTCACTTTAGTGTTCAGAAATGCACTATATGACATTCTCATTTCCAATTTTTTCCTCATGTCCCAGAAATTATACATACTTGCTACGTGCTACTCCGAAGTGTCAGTCAATCTCCAACAATAGCATTTTTCTCAAGTCACAGAAATAATAGATGCTGCTGCTATATGCCACTGGCAGTAGTGCTGTGACATGCAAACTATGACAGACAGTTGCTTAGCTTGGTAAATGGGGCTCACACTTGGGCACTGGTGGGCAGCACACCCACCTCAGAGTAAGGCACCACTGTAAGTGAAAAGAATACAAGAAGGCAACTGAGAGGGATGGAGGTGGTACTGCTAGTGATCCTTCTGGGCCACATGGAGGGTGGCACAGCAAGCGACGGTGAGGTGCACAGTTGCTGGGAGGGGGCCAAGATGATTGAAATGGTACCTGCAGCCAGACTAGGGTGCTGTGGCCAAGGAAAGAACCTGAGACTCCAGCTATAGATCCTCCTCTTTCTCAGTTAAGAGATGAAGTCGCACAATCCAGGCGTTAAGATAGGGGACCTTAGATGCTGAGGTGTGTCCAGGGAGGCTACACACCAGATGCTGCTCTCAAACCAGCAGACTCTCCTTGAGGGAAAGATGGAACTCCATGGTGAGGGTGCATCCTCTGTTACACTTAGCCCATTGCAATAATGTACACTATGAAATTTTCATTGCCATATTTTCTCAAGTCTCAGAAATTATATATGCTGCTGCACTGTGTCAATCTGTAACCACAGCACCTTTCTTGAAGCACTTTAGTGGACAGAAATTTGTGACAGGAATGGAAGAGACCAGTGAAGACAACAGTGAAATTATTTAGACTCTAGTCCACTCCGTGTTGTGTTGTGTTGTGTTGTGTTGTGTTGTGTTGTGTTGTGTTGTGTTGCACCTGTGAAAGCAAAATTAAAAGTATAAGAAAAAGACGAACTTTTGGAAATGATACTTACCATCACATTGGTGATAGCCATGCCATGTAATTTCACAATGGTGCCCCAGTGGGGGAGGAGGAGAAGGAAGTGGCTTGCTGGCTGCTGAGGATGAGGCAGCAGGAAAGGAGACCTGTGAACATAATAGTGAAATTATTTAGAGACAGTTTCACTCGCGGTCTTTTGTGCCTGTAAAAGGAAAAGGAAAATAGAAAAGTAAAAAAAAAATAAAAAATAAAATGATACTTACCATCACATTAGTGATGGCCATGATGTGTAATGGCACAATGGTGCCCCAGAGGTAGAGGAGGAGGAGTAGACATTCTGATGCTGGAGGAGGCAGCAGGACAACAGAAGCAGGTTCACACAGTAGTCAGTGTGCTTGGCATTTCCACTGGGTTAAGAGTCTGTGTGTTTCTGGCGGCATGCATGAGATGGAGGAGGAGGCCCATGTTGTTCCCGGGTGAGGAGGATTGGAGGAGGAGGACAAAGTGCAGACCATCATCAGTGGGGGCAGGCATGGCAGCAGGTTCACGTTAGGCTGGTGTCTGGCATTTCCACTGGGTCAAGAGTCCGCCAGTCCTAGGGGAGTACAAATCTGAAACACAAATATAGTGAGACCCGCTGAAATAACTTGGTTAATAACTGAACCTTCTATGTGATGGAGAAAAATTGAAAACAAAAGTCCACCAGTCTGAGTGTTTGTGGAGGCATGCATGAGGTGGAGGAGGAGGTTGTCCATGTTTCCAACTGAGGAGGACTGGAGCCCAGAGTGCAGAGTTACAATCCCCTCCTTTCGGTGTCCTCCAAATTAACAAATCTACTGCTCCTCATCCCCCACAACTAATACCCCCACTGCATCCTCAATATCTGAATTTTCACCACATGGGAATTCTGTATCAAGTCCACATCTACCTCTGTGGTGAGTGATTGTCCTTCCCCTGCTTCATCCTGGTGCGCCAGTGGTGCCCACAGCAATGCACTTCTATTTGGAAGTATACATGCACTATTCATTTTAATGAATGTCAACATAATGACATTTTTGGAAGATAGGTTTGTACGTCAGTCTGTGATGATTGCCCCTGCAGCACTGAACAGATAAGATGGTGGACAGTTTAAATATTTAAAAGCCACATCTGCTAGTGATGGCCACTCTTTAACATTGCTGTTCCAGTACAGCAGGGATTCATCATCAGCTCCAAGGTGTTTGGGGTCTGCCATATACGCCTCAACAGAAATGGCTGCTGCCTTAATCCAGCATCCTCCCAAGGTTCCTCCTGCTCTCCTCCTCCTCCTCCTCACAATCTGCACTGTCAATCTGTGCAAGAACTGCCTGCAGAGGATTTGATTTTGGAGATGGTTGTCTGGCTGTCTTACTCACGGATGTCGAAGCTGCATCTCCACATCTCTCACTTCTCTTGCTGACTGTTGGTGAGGGTGACACACTGCATCTCATTTCAATATGCTGTTTTTTTTGCATTTACAAACCATGTACATGACTATCAGTAGTCTTTGCAGATGCTCAACTTTCTGACTACCGCCATCATGTATAGTCAAAAGCCCCTGTTTGTACTGTGGATCCAGCATTGTTGCAGTACTGATATCCACAGATGTCAGAATAACATTCAAGTGTCTCTTATGACCAAATACACAAGTAAGTAAGTAAGCAAGTAACTAAAACTTTATTTGTTAAGCGCCTTTCAGATATCAAGGTGCTGTACAATGAGATGAACAAACAGTATAATCAAATAATAAACATACAGTTAAAATTGCAAAAGCCTTCAGAAAAAGCCTGGTAAAACAAATAAGTTTTGAGCTCAGATTTAAAACTCAAGATGGTCAGGCATTCCCTTAACCGATGAGGTATACAATTCCACAGGGTAGGTACAGCATAAGAAAATGTACGTGCTCCAGATGTTTTTAACCGAACCCTGGGAATCTCTAGCAATCCCTCATCGGCAGATCGGAGTGAGCGGAAGGGGCAGTAGGGAGTAAGGAGATCTTGCAGATACCGGGGTCCCTGTTCATGTAGAGCTTTGTAGATCAGCAACCCGACCTTGAAGGTGATCCGCCACTGTACCAGCAGCCAGTGCAGTTCACGCAGCACAGCCATAATATGACCAGTCCTGGATGTGCCAGACAAAAGCCTGCCCGCCGCATTCTGCACTAACTGCAAGCGATGGATATCAACCCCTGGAAGCCCTAGGTAAAGGACATTGCAGTAATCAAGGCAGGTGGTTATGAAGGCGTGGACCAATGTAGGAAGATCAGCTGGAGGAACCAGGTGTTTCACCCGGGCGATATTCCTAAGATGGTAAAGGGAAGATTTCACAATGGCAGACACCTGTGATTTCAGGGTCAAACCGCTGTCAAAGATAAAGCCCAGGTTACGCACCTGGTCTGAGGTCATGAGCTGGACACCATCAAGCCATAGGCCTGAAGGAAGCCCAGCCCTAGGACCCGCCTCTGGGTGACCCGGGTCCACAACTAACACCTCGGTCTTTTCTGGATTTAACCTCAGCCAGCTAATGCTCATCCAATTCCTGATCTCGGCTAGACAGTTGTTAAGCACGGAGATCGCATCACCCTGTCCAGGAATAAAGGACATATACAGTTGGGTATCATCTGCATAGCAGTGAAAACCCAAACTGTATTGCCTAATGATATCTCCTAATGGTAGCATATACACTGCGAACAACATGGGTGCCAACATGGAGCCCTGAGGCACCCCACAGAACAGGGGGAGGGTATTAGAGGAATAAATTCCAGTGACAACCCTCTGTGACCTGCCCATAAGGAAAGATCAAAACCATCTTAAGACCATCCCAGACAGTCCACAAAGAAGTCACAGACTCCAAAAGCACACCATGGTCCACAGTGTCAAATGCCACCAAGAGATCGAGAAGGACTAAGATAGTACAAGCCTTTTGATCTCTCACAATTAGAAGATCATTTAAAACCCGGACCACGGCAGTCTCGGTATTATATCTTTTCCTAAACCCAGATTGGAGAGCATCATAGACACTGTGAGTTGTAAGATGGTCATCCAACTGCAATGCAGCACCTTCTCAATAACCTTACCCACAAAGGGTAGGTTAGAGACAGGTCTGTAGTTATCTAGACAGTCTGGATCCAAGGAGGGTTTTTTAAGGAGTGGTTGAATGACCACCTCCTTGAGGGGATCAGGAAAGATCCCCTGCTCCAAGGAACTCCAAACAATTTCACCAAGGATTGGACAGATAACATCTACACAACCTACCAATAGTGGTGTAGGGCCCGGATCCAAACTACAGCTGGTTGGTCGCAAAGTCTGGACAATCCTCACAATGTCCGTGAATTCTTGCTGGCTAAAGTCAGACCAGGTAGAATGGGCACTCGCCACCTCCCGCCAATCTCTGCAATCCCTTATAGAGAGAGTTGGGCTGATACCCGACCTGATGCTGGCAATCTTATCTGCGAAGAATCGAGTAAGCTCATCACACTTCATTTGTGAAAAATCTCTTCTAGACTGAAGACAGACTGGACTGCACAGTCTGTCCACAGTCCGGAAGACCTGAGCCGGTCGATTCCACGCCGCAGCAATCTCCCCAAACAGGAATTCTGCCTTCTTACGGGTGATTGCTGATTGATATCACTTATAGTGGTCTATCAATCTAAGCCTGTCAGCATCCAGGCCGGATTTCCGCCAAGCTCTCTCTAGCCTTCACCCCACTCTTCTCAGCTCCTTCAAGGACCCATCAAACCAGGGGGTCCTCAGGTGCAGGGTGAGTGTGTGAACACGAACAGGACCAATTAAGTCCAGGGCTTCACCCACTGCCTTATTATAAGCAAGTATGAGACCCCCTGGACTCATGCATTCACTCGATCAACCCAATAGTTCCAGCACCACCTATAGGCCCTCTGGGGTAACTCCCCTCAAAGGGCAATACTAGATCATCTCCATAGGGGCAGGCCTATTTGGGGGTGCCTCGAAACTGAACCTTATGGTGTGATGGTCCGATCAACCGATTGGTTCCACGCCCAATTCTGTGATCTCCATCTGCAGGAGGAACACAAGATCCAAGGACTGACCCCCTATATGGGTAGCAGAGGTAACCACCTGTATAAGGCCCAGCATAGTCATAAGCTGGAGGAAATTATTTCCAAATTGCGCGAGTTCATCATCGATCCATGCAATGAAGTCGCCCAGAATTAACCATGTGGGCGACTCCAAAACCACGTTGACAATGAAGTCTGCAAACTCCTTCAGGAATTCTCCACCATCACCAGGTGGACGGTAGATGAGGAGTATCCTGAACCCTACACCTGCTCCCAGGATGCACTCAAAGGATCGAGTGCACCCCACTGGCACATCCACAAAGCTCAGTTCCATTTTAAGCATAATGGCTACACCCCCGCCCCTACGATCCAATCTCAGATGGTGTATCACCGAGAACCCAGCTGGAACAGCAGATGCCAAAGTAGGGCCTGCATTGTCATCCAGCCAGGTCTCGGTGATGCATGTCAGATCTGATGTTCCAACAAGATTAGCTATAATAGTCATCTTGTTCCTAATCGATCTGGCATTACACAACACCGCCTGGGTTGGATGGGTCATCGAGGAAGATCCCAGGACCTGCCCACTATTTTTGGAGACCTTGGGTATGGGAATCAGGCAAGCAGCACCCCTTTACTGACCCCATTTTGCCCCAGGGTGTCTCCTAGTCCCCATGACCTCTATTCGTCCGCCCCTCTCCATTCTCCCACCATGCCCAGACCTCGCATTAAGCATGTGTTCAGACAATACACAGCTTACAGAATCGCCTGTTGCTCCAAACTGCTGCTGCACATCACAGGCAGCCTGTCTCAACACCCAAAGCAGTGGGATGGCCTGACTAATAGCAGCATTGTCCCCACTCACTACATGTGTGGCATGATCAAGAGGCCTCAAGATCAAAATCAACCCATCCAAAAACCTCGACTGTTCTGTTGTCAGCAACATAGAAGCTCCAGAACTGTCACAGCTTATATGAAACAGCAGCATATATTCTGATAGGGCCTTATGCTGTTCATACCTCTGCTCCAGCATATACAGGGCCGAATTCCACCTCGTGACAACCTCTTGCTTTAATTGGTGCCGAGGCAGGCCATGTTTTAATTGCAGTGCATGCAACTGCTCCCTGGCCTTTCCAGACTATGCCAAATGGTAACAAATTTGATGGCACAGAGTGAGCACTTCTTTAATGTTACATTTTGACAAGAACTCTTGAGAAACCCGGTTTAGGCAGTGCACAAAGCAGGGCACCCTAACAAAACCCCCATCACTAATAGCTTTGACAACATCTGCACCATTGTCACTGGCTATGAAGCCTGCCTTTAAGGATAGTGGGTTCAACTAAGTGTCAATCTCCTCCATTACTGATGCCAAAATGTTGTCCTCGGTGTGCAAATCAACCACGCTCTTCATACCCAGTGTTGCATGCTTACGAATTCCAGGCATGCAACTTTCATTACAATTAGGTCGCTTGCTTCTGCTGCCAAGGTAATGAACAACCCCTTCAGTTCTACGCGGTGTGCTATTATACACATAAACAAACTAGCAGCTGTTGGCCCACTGCTCCACATATCTGTGGTACAATGGAGGTATGAACTGGAGGAATGCTGCAGGGCATGTTAAACTTCTTTTTCAACAACATCCCTTAGTTCAGGAATTGCCCGCTGTGAAAAATATGTCCTGGGCAGCACTTTCCACTTGGGGTATGCTCTGTAGCTAAAGCGAAGGAAACTCGAACTTTCCAGAACAGAAAATGGGAGATCAATAGTGATAATCTTTGCCACGGCAGCATTCAGTTCCCTTGCCACAGAATGATTCGGAGGGTTTTACATTGTTTAGATAGAATGCTAGTAATAATTGGCTTGATCTTTTTTGAGTGGGTGCTTTTTGGGAATAATTTGTGTGGGCACCACTTTGCTTGGAGGATGTCACAGACAGAGCAGGTGTCAAGAAACTTGTAACTTGGCTGAGGGGTTTTGTCAGGGTGATGCTGCTGCTGTTGCTCATCAGTGATTTCACACTTTTAGGGGTACTACTGACCTCCTCTTCCTCAACTGTCTTTTCCTCCGCAATATCCTCTGCCTCATCTCTACCTCCCATCCTACCTACAGACACTTTACGCTGATGTGCTTGCCACCTAGCCATATGTTTGACTTTAAGATGAGTATGCTGTCCATCTGTGCCAACACAAGACCCTTTCTTGCCATGGTTTACTCGGGCCTGACAAAGTTGGTATATTGCCACAGTGTCATCTTTTGGATCAGTAGTAAAAGAGTCCCACACAAGGGATTTTGAGGGATGCACACATTTACCTGGAGCTCCAGTTCTGGTGGCCACCACACCCACACTTGTTTCTGCTCTGGGATATGTGTCATCCTATATTATCTTTTGTGACAGAGGTTGCCTACCCTTCAATTTGAAAGATTTGTATGCTTTGCTACCACCCCTGTTTTTTTTCTTTTCAGGCTCCCATGAAAGATTGATGGCAGTGTCATCCTCACCTTCACTCTCCATTTCCTCCGCCTCCTTTCGCATGTCCTCCTCTTCCACATTTTCCTGAGATGGCAGTGGCACACACAATTCTGCCACTGTATCATCCCCAGATTCAAGTTCAGTAACTAACCACTGTGGCCTCTTGATATTTTTCAGCACCACCGTATTCACTCACTGGTGTGGATGGGGTGGAGGAAATTTCAGATAACAGATCTTGGCTCTGGCTACCACCTCCCTCAACTAACAGAGCAGCCAAATCAAGTGCTGTAAACTTTTTTTTTGACAGTTCCACTCCCATCACACACTGCTGGTACACTACTGCCTCCTGCATCCATACCATGCCCTCGTCCGCCTTGACTGGTGGTCACCACTGCTGCCTTTCCTCCCTGTCTACCCTTTCTTTCCCTCTACCACTCACTCGAATATGGTAATGTGTAACAGTACTAGCAGCTTGAATAATAAAATACTGCAAACAGTAAAATAGTTACAATCAAATTAACAAAATATTTCAAAATGACAAGAAAGGGTTACAGTAATATGAAAAATAACAATCACAAATATTATACTAACAACTACCAACCAGAGCTCTGGACAGACATTGGTATTTTAGCAGCACTGGAGCACTGAAAGTGTACAGAAATTATGGGACTTGAGAAAAAATGGGAAATGAGATTTTCAGGACTTGATAAAAATGAATTGTCTGAGAGTGACAGTGAAAACTGAAAATGCACTGAACGTTTCTGAAACTAAAGCTGTTGCTGGCTTCAGACAAAAACCTAATCGTACCACACAGAAACAGAAAGAAAAGAAAAGAAAAGAAATTATCTAAACTGTAGGTAAAAATATTCAAAATTAAGTCTGCACTGTTTTATGCAATGAACAGCAGTACAAATCGAGTCAAATCTGAGCTCTAAGTATAGCATACCACTCAGCTGTTCCTGATTTTCAGCGATATCCCTGATTTTACCTCAGAATTCTCCTCTGTCCCTTGTAAAATTTGTGTTTTTTGTGACTGAACAGTAGGGACTGTAAGCACAAAATAATGTCAAACATTAAAGTTACAGACTTATTCTTCAGAAAATGCATCTTACACTAATCCCCTTATTCTATCAGCTTTCTGGGAGAATATTACCATTTTTTAAGATGTGTCCCTGATTTGGGGTCTTTGTCCCTGACTTTTTTTAAGCCTTGTCCCTAAGTTATGAGCAAGAGGTTGAGAGATATGATGTACAGTGCAGATCCTAGCTCCTGAACAAACTTCCTAGAGCTGCACACAGCACAGCGGGTGTTAGTCAGAGGTGAGGCGTGGGAGCAAAGGGAGAGGAAATACAGTGAGGTAGAATTAGGAGCTAGCTCTTTTATTTTTTAGTTAGACTTACAGTACATGGAGCATTGGAACATTTGTTTTCTTCCAGTGAAGAGGATCGTGTTGAATCCCAGGAGGCATCTGTGTCTTTTACCGGAGAAAGGACCTGGGCAAGTTTGAATTGCTGCGGGGAAGCCAGGACTGGAGGACTGCTGTTTACAGTCCTGGAGAAGCGGAAGCACAGTCAGCTGCTTGAGTGGCGGAGTATTGGAGACAAGCGAGGATCGAGGGGCTATATTGCCCCATTGCTCTCTTCCTTTGAAGAGTAGCTTCTAGGTGGCTCCTACAGAAAAGAGCCTGAAAGATGCTGAGTGGGGAATTTCTGCTTTTCAAGTCAGAGCCTATTACGGGACATAGCGGAATGGGTTGGGTTCCTACAGGAAGATTTCTCTCTCCCTCACTTTGCCATGAGTAAGAGGTGCTGCCTTTTTATTATCCAGGTTTCTGGACTTTGGGATCGATTGGTAGACCATGAGAGGACCATGGTCATATCCTATCTCTGGAGTGTATTTGGATGTTTCAGAACTAGCAGTTTTGTTTTACCTTTCTCCAGTGGAGTTATCTTATGTTGGAGTGGGTGATTGTGTGGGTGAGTGTGTATGGAATTGAGATTGTGTGGTGTGGTAGTCTATTTGATTTTAAAGTTAGTGTAGTAGTACAATTATTATAGAGTATTAGTGGTGGATTCTAGAAATGTTTTTTTTTTTTACTCAGGCTCCTGGCTTCTGTCCCTCCACTTCTCTTTTAAAAGCTTTGCGTCCCTTCCAAGACCCACCCCTTCTGGCCACAGTCTCTCAGAGATGTGAGGAGTTGGGCACTGTAAGGAAGAGTGTAAGGCGGGGAGATCTGAACAGGGATGAGTTTGGTGGGGGGCTGATTTGGATGGTGAGGACCAGAAGATGCCCTGGGCCGAGAAGGAAACTGGAATGGGGTCCTCTGTGCTTTGTGTCTCTGCTCAGGGAGCCCTCCAGACCAGAGGGCAGGTAGCTGAGGGACCAGCCTCAACCATTCATCCTCTTTGGGCAGTGTTGTGCAACACCAGATCAATGGCCAACAAGACCGCTGTAATGGCAGAGCTGGTTGCGTCAGTCGACCTGACGTGCATTACAGAGACCTGGTTGGGGGATGCTTCAGGCCCTGTGATAGAAGCATCTGTCCCGGTTGGGTTTACCACAGTTCATTGCCTGAGGAAGGAATGCGGCGGGGGGGCCATTTATTTTAGGTCACAGCTGGGCTTGGTGGTGCACCCAGTGGGGGTAACCAGTTCTTTTGAGTGCATGGCGGTGCGTGGGGGTCCCTGGGTGGAGTTTAGAATTCTTCTGGTCTACCATCCACCTGGGTGAGACCAGAGTTTCCTGCAGAAGTTGATGGCCTTTGTCACCAAGAGGGTGTTGGAGTTGTCGAGATGGCTTAATCTCGGCGACTGCAGCACCTAGGTGGATGACAAGGCTTGATCTGGGGCCAGAGACTTCCTATCCAGCATGGAGGCTCTTGGCCTTACTCTTGAGACCACAGCTGGAACCCACCACTCTGGGCATGTGCTCAATCTGGTTTTCTCCCAGAGTCTCAAAATTGATACCATTGAGACTGATCCAGTCATTTGGTCAGATCACTGCACCATCAGGTTCAGCTTCAGACCCCCCCATGTCCCTTCTCCTGTGGAAATGGTTCAGTTCTGTCCTTTGAAAGGGTTATGACCAGAGGGACTGATGGCAGAACTGAATATTTTGTCTGTACTGGAGGCTTGCGCTGATGGTCTGGGGAATGCAGTGATGGTCTATAGTAGGGCTGTCATGGAGGCCCTGGATCCCCTGGCGCTGATCTGTGTACGCCCACTGGTTTTGTACCTCAGTTCACCTTGGTTTGATGGTGAGCTGAGGACACTGAATACCAGGAGGCAGCGTTTAGAGAGGCGTTGGAGAAAGACCAGGTCCCAGGAGGACAAGCTGGTTCTGATTGCTCATTACGATGCAATCACCCCCAAAAAAGGCAGTTTTTATGTCTAGGATGATTACAGCTCTTTTGGGTTGTAGACAGGCTACTACATCCATCTTGTCTGGAACCCATTAGAGCTTTTTCAGCTCACAAGTGTGAGGAGTTCAATCATTTCTTCTCAGACAGAGTGTCCTCCATTAGGGCTGGGATTTCTCCAAGCAGGAATACCATCATCCAACAGTGGTGGGTCTTTGGAGGGCAGATGTGCATGGTTACCTTGGGGAGAGTTCCAACTGGTGACAACAGTGGAGGTCTGTGGGGTGATCTCGGGGTTTAAACCAATGTTCTGTGACCTTGACCCGGGCCTGACATGATTACTTGTTAGTTGCACTGGGGTCTTGAGATTGTCGGGAGTTCCCTTGCAGCGGATGTCTTCTCAGAGTCCCTTAAATGGGCTCTGATGAAGCCCCTGCTGAAAAAACATCTTTGGACCCAGATGTATTGGCGAATTACCAGCCTATCTCGAACCTCCCCTTTTAGGGAAGGTTCTTGAGAAGGTGGTCGCAGAACAGCTCAAGAGTCACCTCATGGACTTCCAGATTTATGAACCATTCCACTCTAGATTTAGGGATATGTACAGCATGGACACCATGCTGATTAAGGTGTTGAATGACCTGCTCAGGGCAAGGGATACAGGCGAGTGATTGATTCTCATTCTACTCGATCTCTCATCAGCATTTGACACTGTGGACCATGGGGTGCTGTTGGACAGACTGAGAGAATATGTAGGGCTCACTGGCAAGATCATCAGCTGGGTTGAGTCCTTTCTCCAGGGCAGGTCTCAGAGGGTGGTACTGGGGAATTATTCCTGAGGCCTGATGGCCCTGCCCTGTGGAGTATCCCAAAGCTCTGTCCTCTCCCCCATGTAGTTTGCAGTGTATATGCTGCCCCTGGGTGAGGTCATAAGACGGTATGAGATGAGTTTTCATTGCTATGCTGATGATACTCAGCTCTACCTGTCCTTCACACCCAGGGAGATCTCACGTGGTTGATGTGCTGAAGAATTGCTTGACTGAGATCCGGGCTTGGTCGTCTTTGAACTGGCTGGGACCTAACCCAGGGAAGACTTAAGTGCTGGTGGTTGAGCTGGGTCAAAGGGGGGGGGAGTGGTGCTCTATGAGGACAGGTTGGGGCTTTTTATTGGTCTGACTGAACTGGAGGCCTCCTTGAAGGTGAAGAATTCGGGCGTTGTTGACTGGTTCAGTCATATTACACTGGAGCTACGCGAACTGCATTGGCTGCCAGTGTGCTGGCACATCACCTTTTAAAAAGGGCTTTTGAGCCAGCCCGGTGGTGCTGAGGGTTGAGGTGCTGGACGCCACACCTCACACCATGCCGGCGACCCAGGTTCGGGAACAAGCCCAGGTTGTTAGGGGTTGGCGGGGGGGAGGAGTGGGACTGAGCTGCTGCAAGGTGGCTCTCCTCTCCCGGGGAGGGATGTGTGCTTGCCCCCCTGTAGTTCCACTCCCATCGGGTGGAGGTCCGATGGGAAGCATAGGCAGAGGGGGCAGCAGGCAATCACCAGGAGCAGGGTTGAAGGGACCAAGCTGGTACTCGGCATGCATGTGTGCCTCCACGCACAAGCACACGCATGTCTTCCGGGGTCCTGGGTGGGGAGAAAACCGGGAAAAAAGCACAAACTACATATGGGGAAAAAAGGGGGTGCTTTTAACCTATAAGACCCTATACAGGTTGGGTCCAGACTACCTGAAGGAGCTTCTGCATCCCTACACCTTGAGTCGCTCTCCTAGATCGGCAGGGGAGGCCCTCCTGGAGGTCCCTAGAGCTACTTGACCCAGGCCCGATGCAATTACTTGTTAGATGCATTGAGGTCCTGGGTCTGGTTTTTGCCAAGATTGTTGGGAGTTCTCTTGCTGCAGGGGTCTTCCCAGAATCCCTTAAACAAGCTCTGGTGAAGCCCTTGCTGAAAAAAACATCACTGGACCACAACGTTTTGGCAATGTCCAGCCTATCTCGAGCCTCCCCTTTTTAGGGAAGGTTCTTGAGAAGGTGGTCATGGAACAGCTTGAGAGTCACCTCACAGACTTCCAGATTAAAGAACAATTTCAGTCTGGATTTAGGGCTATGCACAGCATGGAGACCACACTGGTTAAGGTGTGATTGACCTGCTCAGGGCGAGAGATAGAGGACAGTTATCAATTCTCATTCTCCTCGATCTCTCATCAGCGTTTGACACTGTAGACCATGGGGTGTTGTTGGACAGGCTGAGGGAATATGTAGGACTCACCAGCAAAGTCATCAGCTGGTTTGAGTCCTTCTTCTGGGGCAGGTCTCAGAGTGTGGTACTGGGGAATTATTCCTCAGGCCCAACGGCCCTGCCCTGTGGACTACCCCAAGGCTCTGTCTTCTCCTCCATGTTATTTGCAGTGTATATGCTGCCCCTGGGCAAGATCATAAGGTGGTATGAGCTGAGTTTTCATAGCTATGCTGATGATACTTGGCTCTACCTGTCCTTCACGCCCAGGAGATCTGACATGGTTGACATGCTGGATAATTGCTTGGCCGAGATCCAGGCTTGGATGCTGTCGAACTGGCTGGGACTTAACCTGAGGAAGAGTGAAGTGCTGGTGGCTGAGCCGGGTTGGGGGGTGGGGACCTCTGTAGACAGGTTAGAGATTTGTATTGGTCCGACCTAACTGGAGGCCTTCCCAAAGGTGAAGAATTTTGGCCTTGTTTTGGACAAAGAGCTGACACTTAAAGCTCAGGTGTCAGCTGTTGTCCAGACCGGTCTTTACCATCTCCGGAACATCGCCCAAATTAAATCCCTTATTCCCCCTGATGACCTGGCCATGCTGGTCCAAGTGTGTGTTGCCTCGAGGCTTGACTACTGTGATGCACTCTACCTCAGGGTCAGAGGAGATGCGATGCAGCGCCTATAGCTTTTGCAGAATGTGGCAGCCTGGTTGTTGACTGGACATTCTAGGTTCAGTCATATTACACCAGTGCTATGCGAACTGCATTGGCTGCCAGTGTACTGGCACATCACCTTTAAAATAGGTCTTTTGACCTATAAGGCCCTACATGGTTTGGATCTGGGCTACCTAAAGGAGCTTCTGCATCCCTACACCCCGAGTCGCTTTCTTAGATCAGTAGGGGAGGTCCTCATGGAGGTCCCTAGAGCTAGGTTGAAATCTTCCGGGGACTGGGCATTCAAGGTGGCCACCCCAGTCCTTTAGAACTTGTTGTTGGGTACCTCCAGGAGGCGCCTTCCCTAGAGGTATTTAAAAAACATCTTAAAACATTCGTCTTCTTACAGGCCTTTGGGACCTGAGGAATATATTTAAACCACTAGACTGCTTAGGAATTAGCCTGTATGGAATTTTTTTTTTTTTTATGATGCTTTTTGCCCCCACTGCCTACGACCTAGCGCCTCAGCCTAGTCATGGACCCTAGCCTCCACCTCCACATTAGGCTGCAACCCTTGGATACCCCCTGGCTTGCCCCTCAGGGTGGGGTGCAGTGCCAGTCCCCTTAACGGCACCGCACATCGGGGCTAGGTCCAAGAGGTTGGTCCTGGAGGCTGATGAAGGCCAGGGCAGGCTTCATCTAGGGCCACAGGCAGGAAGTATTTTGTGCTGTACATGGGGGGTGGGTGGGAACGTGAATGTGCAATGATGGCCAGCATCCATCCCACCCCTCCAGCCACTTTCTGATGCCGGTTGTTGCGGTACCCCCGGCCTCCGCCAGGGGTCCGTCAAGCACTGGACATTCACCCTGCCCTCCCCTTGGAGAAGGAGAGCAGTCCCTGGGACACTCGATCCTTCTTCCCCCCGGCTGGCCCTCCAACGACTCGGGTCCGTTCCCGAACCCGGGTCACCAGCATCCCAAGCATCCCAAGTGGAAATCCAATCGCTGCGCCGATGGGCTGGCTACCTGTATGAAATTTTGTATTTATTGATTTTATTTATTTTTGTCTTTGGTAACCAGGTAAGGCCCACTAGGCACAGGTGCCTGTTTTCAGGGACAACCTGGGAGCACTGGGGAGATTAAGTGACTTGCTCAGAGTCACACAGCATGCAAGTGGAGGCTGTGGGAATCAAACCCAGGTCTGCAGGATGTACCAAGCTCATTCTCAGCTAATTACTCCAACCACTAGGCTATACTGCCAGCCCCCCTTTTATATGCATTGTAATATGAGTTTTATGTTCCTGATGCTGTTTGTTTTATATTTTGTAAGGGCGCCTCATGAGCAAACGAGGAAAGGTGCCCAAAATAAATAAACTCTACTATTACTACTCTTCTGGTCCGTTTCCTGCTGCAGTGTAACCATGTGATCTGCAGGTCACATGGTGCAGCAACAGCACTGAATGACTCAGCCGTCTTGCAGCCCCAATAAACTTCGCCATCAAAGATGTAAATTTGCAACTTCACAAAATGGCCAATGCCTCGAAGTTTGACTTTGCGACATAGCTGGATTTCACAGTTATTGGGATCAAAGTTTTTCAAAATTTGTACACCGCTAGGGCAACATTTTGCACTACCACCAAAACACCATTTACCCCATCTTCTGATTTTATGATTTTTTTTTGCACTTTATAAACAAGCCATTATGTAACTGCATCCAGCTGAGTGCTGCTTTAGTTTTCTGTCATGCTTAACACAACACTAGGGTATACAATTGTATAGCAACAAACAAAGTACAGCTGGGGATAACAAACACAGTAGGGGACAACAGACAGGGCAGGGGCAACAGAGATGGTCATGGTGTACAAAGGGGTGTACAAATGTTATTTTCCTAGCTACACTCCTGTCAGGGAGCGTTCCTAATTTAAAAATCAGGAAGATTTTTGGCAGATCCCTACTGTAATTAATGTGCCCAACCAATTATAACATGGTGGAACCAAACAGACTAATTAGGAGACAAGAGGAGCCAGTGGTAGCACTTTTACTAATGAGTAGGAGTGGAGTCAGGAATTTCAGTTTTGTAAACACTCTCTCCAGCTACTGCCCCCAAGTGTTGTCATGTATCACTGTGTATGGATTTTTTTTAATCCGATTGTTGCCAGAACATGTCTCTTGTAATCTCTAATGGTTTGTACATTTATATCCACTTATATTCATGCCCTAAATATATAGATAGGAAACTGCACAAGTTTGTGTTTCCATTCTGGAGATTTAATGACATCATAGACCTCAAGAGCAAAGCTCTTCCCTGTGCAGTTTCCTATCTGTTATTTTATATAGTATATGGTTTTCCCTTAAAAAAAGACTGAAGGAAAATATATTTTTCAAATATGAGAGTGTTTCGGTAGTGAGAGGCAGAGCCGTGGCAGTGGAATAGTTGTGCACATGGTGTTGGCAGCAAAGGTGGAGCTGGGGCTGAGCCAGTGATGGTGGTGGGACAAGTTGAGCCCAGAAGCAGACCACCCACAGCAATTCCCCTCAGCAGCCCAGTGAAAGTGATCTGGATTGGGTGGTGAGTAGGTGGCAGCAGCCATGTCTCTACCTCAGGTGTCGAAACTGTGTTTTGAGCCATGCCAGACCTTTCCAAACCTGACATAGTGGTGTGTGAGGGAAACTGCGCTCATGAAGTTAGAACGGAAAAGCTGTACCAAAATAGTGGCATGACTACTATGGTACAACAATTTTTTGACCTATGAGTGGTCCTGCAACAACTTTTTTGCAGTGTATTGAAGTGGCTCAGCAGGTTGCACACTCGCCTCTGAAGCCAGAAAAGCAGAAGGTTATGGGTTCAAACCCCACACCAGACACTTGAAGTAATATCTCACTATTGACACTGTAGTGCATCATCTGGGGGATTCTGCACTTCTGAGGTGCCGTCTTTCACAAGATACAATAAATTGAGAGTTCCTAAAAGACTAAATGCATAACTTTTAAATGTGGCTGAATACCTGGGATCCAGGTGCCCTTCTACCCCACTATCTTTACCTGATAAAATCAGAATAACTGTGTAACAATGCCTTTTGTATTGTTTCAATATTATTGTTTGTCAATGTCTGTTATGTAAAAAATACTTCATAAACAACAATCACAAAAAAAAAGGAAAGTGATTCTGACTCCTAATTTTTTGCTGGAATTTGGGCGCTCGGGTCGGGTGCTAACGTGGATCAGAAAGTAGGCTGATTAGAATGCCAAATGAGCAAGCAAGTAAAAAATGTATGTCCCGATTTACAAGAATCCAGCGGGACTTCCTGTCATGGACTATGTTATGGGCTCAGTCTGTGAGTACAGGGCAGCATGTGAGGCAAACAACAGCCAACAGTGAGGTGCCGGGGGAAAGTTAAAGCGAGCAAGAGGTTTGGGCAGCACAGACAGATGTTAACCAGCCCATATTGTTTTTATCAGCTGGTAAGGGGATAAACCGGGAGGGGGGTAGACTGTTACGGTGTACAGTACTGTGGTGCTTGGGGCCTGGATGTGGTGGTGGTGGTAGTAGTCTGTCTGCTTTCACCCTTTTACTGACTTTATACAAATATTATAATGAATCAAAGGTTGTTTTTTTTATATTTATGCTAGTGTACTCCTCCCAGATCCTTATGTATAGAGCTAAAGCTCATGAGGTTTAGCGGGGAGCAAGTCAGCTGCATGGACTGTGGGGTACTCCTCTACAGGGTTAAGCTCTGGAAGAGGGGTCACTGCTCCCTCTGCAGGATCTTTGCAGAGCTCCATGCTCAGCTGGTTGCAGCAAATGAAGAAATATCTCTCCTGCAGCACTGGCTCAGCTGGAGCCCACACACCCACTCCCCCAGAAGATCACTGGTCCATGGGGGGGGGGAGAGTGGTAGGAAGGGTGGCAGGGGTAGCCACAAGGAGGTCAACCCAATCCACACTATCCCATCAGCAAATTGATTTGCACCACTGAAGAAGACTAAGGTACCTGACTCAACCAGGGGGGACTCTGGTATGTCGGAGGAAATAGGAGTGACGACCTGGTGACACCCAAGGGTGACAGTAAGAAGAAGGCAGCTAAGAGAATCTTATTGGTCGGATACTGTATGATCACGACAGTAGTGAGGGTGGTGGGTAGGGGGGAGGAGGTGTGGGGGATGGTCAGGTGCCTTCTGGGGTATCAGCCATCTGTAACATTTAGACAGAATAGGGAGGAAAGTAGAGGGGGCAGCTGGGGGTGCTGGTACATTTGGGTGCCAATAATCTGATGAACTAGACTGTGGAGAAAATGAAGCAGAACTTTCAGAGTCTGGGGGACAGACTGCAGGCCCACTCCACCTCCCTCACCTTTTCCGAGGTCCTCCCTTTTTGGAGTGGGGGAGAAACAGCATGGAGGGAAGTGGTAGAGTAATTAAATAGGTGGTTAAAGGAATGGTATTATGTGAAAGGGTACCACTTTTTGGGGGATTGGGGGGACTTCTGGGACAGAAGCCTCTTTAAAGGTGACAGACTTTACCTGTCAAGAGTGGGTACCAGTGTGTTGGGGCAGAAGTTTGACATCTACATTTGAAATTTGTAGAACCCCAGGGGGCAAATGAAAGCTGTCTTCTCACAGTCCTCCAGGGCCATTGGAATTTGATAGTATCCACTGCAAAGATCCAAAACTGAGAACCACTTGCTCCCATTTAGACAATCCAGATAATCTTGGATACAGGGCATGGTGTATTGGTCGGTGATAGTCCACCGATTCAGGGTCCGATAATCATCGCACATTCTCACAGCCCACTTTTCTTCTGCACAACCACAATGGGCAAAGCATATGGGCTTCTGGATTCTTGTATCACACCAGCCGCAAGCATTTCCTGCAAATGTCTTCTCACATCATCTATGTCAGCTGGAGCTAGGCGCCGAGACCTCTTTCGAAATGGCCATTCATCATGTAGACATATATATGATGCTCCGCACCCTGGACACATCCCACGCCCCATTCCTTCAGTGAAAATACTTGGTCTCTCTGGGCAAGTTTCTTGCTGATTCTACTCTTCCATTCAGCTGGCAATGGGGAGTCACCAAAATCAAACTTGTCTGGGGTCACTCTATCTGTCATACCATGATGCTTGTTGCTGGGTAACACTGCAGTGTCTGCGCTGTGTACTGTAGCCATGGTGCAGCCTCTGTTGACCCGAATCTCCCCATCTGATACATTGTGAATCTGGACCATCATCCACCATGCACAAGCACGGGCACGAGCGGGCAAGATGCTGGGCTTGACCAATAGCCCTTCTGGCAATTTTCCATCGCCTGGCACATCCAACATCAGTATTCTATTCTTGACATCTTTCTTCAGGCGGACCTCCCCTTGGAGAGTACACTGAGCGTTAGGGGCCAAAACCATTGAATCAGGATCCTTTTTCCACATGATCCCTACCGGTTCATCCTGATCCACTGCCTCGGACTTCTGCTGCAACTCATAGGCCCTCTTAATCAGGGCAGGAATTCTCAGAGCCCTACCAGTCCGGTGCCCCTGTTTCTCATACCAGAGTTGGGCCAGTCTTACAAACATATGAGCATTTGTCCCAATTAGCAGGGGAACCCCATCATACAGTCCAGTAGGGGGACACACTAAGGCCAAGGTCTCTACTTGTTCTGCCACTCCAGCCACTGAAGTAGGGAAAGACAGCCAGATCTGGATATACCCGGAGTATGGATACGACTTTTCACTCAACCCCCAGACATGTAGGCCTTCCATGGGTTGTAGGGGCACATCAGGCAGGTGCTTCCTGTACCAATCTTGAAACACGATAGTCACTTGAGACCCACTGTCAAACACGGCTCTGGTGGACACACCACTCACTTTTACTGTCATTTCCATTGAAGGGCCCACTATTTTGGACCAGTCTGGAGAGGCCATAGCAGAGGCCTGGACAGATGATTTAGCCACAAAGAAATTTGAGTTAGTATTTCTTGAACCTGCACTGTGGTCATTTCAGGCACCCCTCGGCCATTGATTTGCTTTTCGAAGCTCCCCTTGGAGTCTGTTTGCTACCTTTTCTAAGTCTTTCTGAGACCGGCATTCTCTCTTCATATGGCCATCCTTCCCACAGTTGTGACAAATGATAGGCTCCTGGGGCATCCTTGGGGAAAACACTGCAGGGGGTGCTGCAGCATCGATGGGAGATTGTGATCTGGCTCCTGCTGGTAATGTGCCATGTCTCAAAAGTTCCTTTAGGGTGGCAGTCAATTCCTTGAGTTCAGTCGAGAAGTAACTCTCTGTAGAGGACATTTGAAGGTGCACCCCCACTCCCATAGCTGTCATGTCCTGACAGGGGCCAGGTCTTGGTCAGCAAGGGGTACCTCAGTAAACACACTGGTTGTACCTTTCTGACTTCCTTCAGCAACTCTTCTCCCCGCCGGTTAGCCCACGGCAGGGCACTCTTAGTGGCCTCCATTTCAGAAGTTCTTTCTGGTGCCATAATCACAGTGGCTGCACTCACCCCATAATCACAATCTTCCTCTTCACCTTCTACCTCCTGGAGTTCTTTTATCAGGTCACAATAGTCAGGTGGGTTCCCCCTCCTTTCCTGGAGCCTTAACTGAATGATCTGCAGTTTAGAATGCTTGGCATGTTGCAGTATGTGCCTCAGTCTCACGTGGTTCAGATCACTGGCGGCTACCCCACCTTTCCTGTAAGCTTTCTGCAGAGCTCTTTCTAAGTGAGTGACATACGCAGACAAGCTTTCCCCCTTCCATTGTTTCGTACTTTGGAACTTCCACATCAAAGTTTCCCCTGACTCAATGTTCCCAAAATTGCCTTCAAGTGCTGATAGGTACTTCTGCGCAGAGGCCTCAGGGTTTGTGGACCTCAAAAACTTAATGGCTTCAAGTGCAGGGCCCCTCAGACTTTCTATAATTCTTTTCCACTTCTCAGCCTCCGCACATTGCCACTTGGGTATCAAGGGGGCAACATGGTCAATCCAGGTCTCCCAGTCATCCTCCCCCTGGAGGGTAGGGAGGGTGCCCGAGAAGATTCTCAGTCTTCGGTAGGAGTTGTAACTAATGGCGAGTACAGATATTGGGCCCGGCATTGTCACAGGCATAGAAGGCGGGGTAGTAACAGGCACTGGAGTGGGAGGGGACGTTGGGGAAGGAACACCCCCAGGTGGCAGGAACAGTTTCTTAAAGTCCTCCACGGTTTTCCCTTCCTCCAGCAACAACTTAGCAAATTTCTCCTCAAAAGTCTCAGATAATGGTGGGAGCTCATCCTCCTCAGGGTCTTTACTGTCTTTTGTTATCACTCTCCAGGTGGCTGGGGCCCCTTCTGGGTCAACGGTCCATGGCACTTTGGAACTGTCCACTGGGTTACTACACTCTACTAAGGCCATGAAAAGTTTGGGCGGTCAAGTCAGCCTGTCGCCCCACCACCACAGCATTTGTTAAACATTCAACCTTGGAAAGTACTCCTTCTTCAGCATCTTTACCAATGTTCAGGGGAATATCCAATACAAGCAGGGCATTGTGGGGGGTCGATCTCCTGCCCAGTACACCACCCCACTAACTGGTGTACAGCCACTGCTGTTGGGGTAGCCATTTATGTTTGACAACAGTTCATAATTTCAGTCACTAGCAGGCACAAAATCCCAGCAGTGAGCCTCCACGATGTAACCTCTTGGCTATCTCAAGGGCTACTACCCCTGCTTGCTTAGCTACTGACAGGTTAAGGGGCCTGAGTTCTGAAATGGGTGCCTCCACCCAGAGGTCAGGGTTGGTAGTGGTCAAACTAGCCTGGGCATAGCCCTCTGGGACACTGCAGCCCACCTCAGTTCCTGCTAGTGGCCCACACAATACACAATAAGCACCTTCACGATTGACACTTACCATCAGGGTTGATTTCTCCACTTCGACCCTGAGGACCCCCTGTAAAACAAGGTTAGGCAGCACAAATGACAACAGTAAAAACCTACAGCACAAACTAGAAACACAGTCTGGTTGAATTGCAGAAAAAAAAAGAGTAGATCTGATTTATTCACGGGGCTACAACAAGGGAGGGGCATAATCAGGATAATTAGCTTATACTACATTAATTACACTGTTATGCATGCAGTACAGAATCCCCTTCACACAGTCACACACACACTGGGTACCCAGGTAAAAGGCAGATGGACTAGCCAGGATCGTTGCCCAGGGAAGGCCCGTGTCACAGCTGTTTGGGGCCCTGTGATGGAAAGAACAACATGCACACACGCAATTTGTAATCTGGAGCCAGATGGCTCAGTTTGTGAAGAAAAGGAACTAACAGAGGAATCAGATGACACACTTTGATTTAACAGAACGTGCAGGGAGCTACCCTGATGTTTACTCATGGTACCCAAGACTGGACACAGGATGGACAAAATGGAGACTGCTGACAAGTAGTCTGGATGGCCAGGGAAAAACAGGACCCACAGAGCGCAGCAAGGTGTTGTTTCCAATCAGGCGTGGAGTGGAGGGCTGACCCCCGGGCAGGTCTCTCATCGACAGCTCTTCTCGGTGCAGCAGGGTAGTCTGGCAGAGCCCTCATGGCAAGGCCCAGCCATATGGAATCAACTGCGGATTCAGTCCGTTTGTGCAGGCTACAGATTTTTGCAAGCAGCCCACAGTTCACACAGTGGGGAAATACAGCACGGCCCACTGTATTCAAACAGCACATTTATATGTAACAGCAAGCAGCACACAGTTCGCACAGTGGAGAAATTCAACATGACCCACTGTCATCAAACAGCACATTTATATGTAAAAGGTTCTACAATACCTGGAACACTGCTCCCCGGTCCCAATCGCAAAGTTACTACTCTAACCGGGACCTCAGAAGTAACTGGAGTTCCTGACGGGCCGATCGCATTCAGCAAAATCTTCGGTCTTCTACAAGTTAAGCCTGGTCCCAGTTCTGTAGCTTGCTTAAAAGCACACAGCTTGGATTTAGTCCGAAGCAATTCTTTCTCTTTCTCGGGGCCGAGAACAGGCAAGCAGGCCAGAAGTCAGGCCTTCCACACTTCTCCCGCGCGAACTACCACGCAGACTGCTGCTCAAACTAGCAGAGCTGTTGCTCTCTCAGCTTCCAACTTAGATCTGCCTTCACAGCAGACAGCCCAGGCATTTCCTTCAGATCCAAAGAGGTCCAGTTGGCTGATTCAGCTGTCAGTCACAAGATGCTCCCCCTGTTGGTGCAAAAAGGCGCCAACAGTCCAAAACTACAATTCCTAGAGTCTTACTCCACATATTCCCTTCAGTTGCAGGCTCCATTTTAGAGTCCCTAAGTGCTGATTGGTCCAATTCGGCAGTTCAGGACCAAGATAGTGGAGCTAGCAGAAAAAATATTTGCTGCAAAGAAGGCAGGTTAGAACAAACTTCAATATTATTATTACTCTTAACAAATGCTCAATAAACGGTTACACCTTTTAACAGGGCTCCCTCTGCACAACTAGCGATGGCATAAATGGAGCAATTATTCAGCAGCCCAGACAGGACTCGAGCAGGGAAACACTCAGACCCCACTCTGGATTAATTATAACTGCAATCAGGCAGCTCTTAAAGAGACAGTACATGGAGGCTTTTAAGGCACTCACTGGCAACACATTTAAATGGCTATAGCACCGAACACCAACCTGGCAGTGAGCCTTTAGGCAAGCTCAAGGAAGACTTTTCGGGAACCCCCATTTGTAGGGGGTTGCACCCTTCCCTGCCTGGGGAAAACCTGGCATCTGCGTCAAGTCAGTACAACCAAAATAATTACAATTGCAAGTTATACTATACATCTATACCATTAGCAGATTAAGCAAATACTGTACCTTCTGATGCATCAAACAACATACTGAACTTTTACTATACATATTCTCTACATCTCACAGTACAATATCCATTCTGAATTACATCATGCATATTTCACACAGGTAATTTACACATTACTATATGGATTCATGTAATAACCTCTTGTACATTGAACAATCGGGGGGGCCCTTCCCTATCAGCTCACTCAGGGCTAGACAGGGCAGGGCACTGTACCTAGAGGGCAGGACAATTAACCTGGAATTGTTACTTAGGCTCAGTTTGGGCAGTGAGCTTCAAGATACATACACCCCCTTATGGACCACATTGAGAGGCAGATCCACGGGCCTCCCAGGGGAATCATAGGTAAAGCGCACTACAGGCTTGACAGTTCGGCCAGTTTTTCTGGGGGGAACAACCACCGTCTCTGTACTTTCAGCACTAACCTAGGGGCTTTCACCACTTATGATGGGTGCTTTGGCCTGGGTAGAAAGATTCAAACTTGGACCATTGTCAGCCCCTGGCTCTGTGGATTCTGTTTCTACAACACTTTTCTCACTTGAAAGGCACTCTGGCACCGGAAGGGAATTACTATCACACTCAAAGTATTCTTCAGGTTCTGTCCTGTCACCAGAATGACTCATATCATCAGCCCTTTCCTCAGGTAAATCATATAGTTTCACCATACAGAGTCAATCAATCAATCAATCAAATCAAAATCTTTATTTACCCAGGCGATCACCATTGACCAAGCTCATTTACAAGGTGGATCTGCAGTTTGCAAGGATGAGAGTACAGAATAGAGTACAAGTAAAATATACATAAAACAACAGTAGCAAGACGTATACAACAAAATATATACAGTGTAGAAATAAAGGTAAATAATATATACACAGATGCCTTTATAATCTTATCCATCAATAACATGTTCATAGCCTGTAACGGAGTCCCTGGGATATGGAAAAGCTCACGCGTAGGAGGCAGGGACGCTGGCAGAAAGATTCTGGAATACTAAGCAGGTGGCATCAGGGCATAAGAGTGGGTGATGGGGGGGGTGTTGCAGTGAGTACGTAGTACTGGTGGGACTGGAATGGACTGAGGTGAACCGGTAGTACCGGTGGGACTAGAATGGACTGAGGGAGGGGGGACTAATCTTGGTAAGGGAACACTTAGTTCGAACAGGAAGAACTTAGATTGAATGGAAATGTCAGCTGGACAACTAGGAACGGTGGAAACAGTTACAGAGCTCCACAAATGTTTTGGCATACAGGATCTTGAACATAGCAAGACTAACAGAGGAGCTAAGTCTCAGTGATTTCTGTATCCTATTCCAAAGTGTGGGCAGGACAAAGCTTATGGCTGCTCTTCCAAAGCAGGTACCGACCCTAGGTACTTTCAGGGAAACCAGCGAGTGACTTCTCAAGGCATAATTCCCAATCAGGCTTAGTGGGAGGCAGTCAGCAATGTATTGCTGGAGTTTGTTGGTGATGGCTCGGAGCGTCCAGAGGCTGCATTTCTATACCTCCTGTGTTGAAGGGAGGGCCAACCCACAGCTGCATATAATGAACATTGGTGGGTGGAAAAGGGGAGGCCTGTTATAAATCTCAGAGCTCTATGATACAGTACATCCAATTTAGCAAGGTGTGAGGCTGGGCACTGGCCATATATGAAGTCAGCATAGTCAATTAGTGAGAGGAACGTGGATTGGATGAGCTGTCTTTTGGCATCTGCAGTCAGGAGGCAATTTATTCTGAAGAAGAGTCCAAGCCTCTGCCTCAGCTTTTTCAGCAGTTCTATATGTTCCACAAAGGAGAGTTTATTATCTATCCAGACACCCAAATACTTGAATTTCGGTACATATTCAAGATGTTCACCTAGTAAGGTGGAGATAGAAGGTAATGGACCAGCAGCGGCAGAATATGCCCCCTGGCCAGTTGGTGAGAATAGCATTGCCTTGGTTTTCTTGGTGTTAAGTAGTAGTCTTTTACTGAGGAGCTAGTGCTGCAGGATGTTAAAGTCAGTTTGCGGGTCGCCACAGGCAGCTTCAGGAGATTCACGGCTTATGTAGAGCACCGTGTCGTCAGCAAACAGGTGAATGCTTGCTTCCTTAATGCCTACATCCAGGCAGTTGATATAGATAGCAAACAGTAATGGTCCCAATATGGACCCCTGAGGGTCAACTCTTTTTTATCAGTTTAAGTGAAGAAAGCTCCCCTTCAGCCAGAGTGACTCAATATTGTCAGACTTGACACTTTGCACTTCATTTGTAGGGTGCATTGGCTCCAAGGACGAAGCTGGGGGGTTAGGCAGTCCAGAAGGCCCAGCTTCATACCCACAATTTATCAGGGGGTTACTTTGAAACAGCTGACTCAGTTCATAAAAGGAGTAATAAGCATAGCTGCACTCACTATCATCAGAAGTGGACTGACAGTCATTATCATTTTGGGCTTGCTGTGAAGAAAACCTTAAGTCTGTGACCACTGGGGTAGGTTGACTCTTTCTTTGTTTGGCAGCAGTACGAGTCACTTGTCCAGGGGGATCAATCTCAGGGAGGTCAACTTCAGTCATGACTTGGCCAATAGACAGTAAATGGTTACGGTGCATGATCTTGACAGATTTTGAGTTGTTTTCAGGCCGCACTTTACACTCGGGTAAATCATTCAACTTGCCTACTACTATATGGGGAAGATGGTGCTATCGGTCATCAATTTTATGTTTACCATGCAGTCCCAAATTCTGTAACAACACACGGTCTCCAGTTCGAAGCTCTTGGGCCTTTACTCTTTTATCATGTCTCTCTTTATTGGCTAAGTTTCTCTTGGCAGCCATTGTCTGGGCCAGTTGGTATGCATGATTCAATTGAGCTTTCAATTTTTGCACATATTGCAGATAATTTTCAGCTCAGACCCCATCTGGAGAGACTCCAAAACAAACTTCAACTAGTAGCTGGGCCTCTCTCCCGAACATGAGGCGATAGGGAGAGAACCCAGTAGCATCGTTTTGAGTGCAGTTGTAGGCGTGTACCAAGGTGCTAATCTGCTGGCTCCATTTATGCTTGTCTTTTGGGTGAAGGGTGCCTAGCATGTTGAGCAGGGTGCAATTAAAGCATTCTGGCTGTGGGTCTCCCTGCGGGTGATAGGGGTGGTTCTTGACTTTCGCCCCCCCCCCCAATAGAGAGAGCATTTCTTTGATTAAGCGACTCTCAAAGTCTCTACCTTGATCAGAATGAATTCGCTGGAGGGCTCTGTAGTGGACAAAGAAGTTTTCCACCAGCACCTTGGCTACGGTGGATGCCTTTTGGTCTTTGGTGGGGAAAGCTTGGGCATATCTTGTGAAATGATCCATAACCACCAACACATTACCAATGTTCCGCTGATCAGGCTCTAAACTCAGGAAGTCTATACAGACCAGCTCCATGGGGGTACTGGTAGTGATGGTGATGAGGGGGTCAGCCCTCTGAGGCAGGGCCTTTCTCGCAGGCATCGAAAACAAGTCCTGACATGATGCTCAACATCGTACCCCATCTTGGGCCAGTAGAATCGTGATCAAACTAGGTTGAGGGTCCTGTCGATATCAAGGTGGCCCATATGATTGTGAAGGAACCTCAGCAACAAATCTTTGAAGGCTGTGGGTAGGACCAATTGCTGCTTGTCTAATCGGCCATCTCGGTCTACTGTCTCTCAGTACAACAGTTTATTGAGCAGCTTCAATATGGGGCCTTCTTTAAACAGTAAAGCAGTTCTCAAATCGGAGGAATGCAATTTTGACACATCTTTCCCTGCATGGAGGGCATCAAGGGCTGGCTGAATCATAGGGTCCTGGGACTGAGCCCACTGAATGCTGTCATTGTCGAACTGAGGTAGTACACTAATGTCTAGCGCTGAAAAGTGACAGCACACAGCCGCTATGCGTGTATCAGAAGGGCCCAAGCAATCTACTAAGCAGTTCACTGTGTCCGCAGACATCTGTTCATCTTTATCAAACTTTTGGCACAAAGCTCGAATGTCACGCTCAGACAGCCGGACCCAATCACTCTTGGCCGTGGGCCTTCGGGATAGGGTGTCAGCATCGATGTGATTCAGGCCTGGCTTGTATTCAACAGCATAATTATAGGTGGACACTGCCGAAAGCCACCGATGCCCGGTGGCGTTTAACTTGGCTGAAGTCTGTACATAGGTCAATGGGTTATTGTCAGTTTTCACCAGTATTTTGGCCCCATACAGGTATTCATGAAACTGGTCGATGATTGCCCACTTCAACATGAGGAATTCCAGCTTATGCACAGGGTAGTTTCACTCGGATGGGGTCAGACTCCTGCTAGTGAAGGCCACTGGTCTCAAACCATCCTCATGGTTCTGATACAGCACCGCTCCCAAACCTTGTAGACTAGCATCAGTGTGCAGCACATAGGGATTGGTGGGGTTGGCATAGGCGAGGATGGGGACATGGGTGAGCTGGTATATGATTTCATGAAAAGCTGCTTCACAATTAGGCATCCAGCATGACCCAAAAAGTTCTCCAGGGCGGAAGTATACTCTTTCTGGTCCGGGGCCAGCCCCTTTCTTGTATTTGCAATTCGTGGGAGGGTAACCCTGGGTGAGATTCAGAAGTGGGTGAATCACCTTAGAATAGTCCTTTATGAACCTGTGGTAGTAGCCACAGAACCCCAGAAAGCATTGCAGTTCTTTTAGGTTATGGGGCTGGGGTCAGGTAGTCAAAGCCTCAACTTTACTTTGATCAGTCTCGATTCCCTCTGTGGATACTATGTGCCCCACATACTTCACAGAGGTCTGGAAAAACTGGCATTTATCTATGGACAGCCTAAGGCCGAAATCTTCTAGCCGGTCTTTTTGGGAACCCCCATTTGTAGGGGGGTTACACCGGGAATTGGTATCAGTAAGACGGTTAAAAATAAGGTTGAAGTTTATAAAGGAGTAGTGGAAGAGGCAAAGGAGGGAAGGCTCTCAGGGTCTGCAAGCAATAGAAAAAAATAAGAAAGCATACAGAGTGGAAAGAAATGCAGGTGCATGGTCACAAAACAAGGAAAGAGGATCTGGAACTAGTTGAAAGAGGGTCTTCCTTAATGTCAGGAGTCAGGGTAATAATATCAGTGATCTCCAGGCATTGGCGATAGACACTGAGGCGGACCTTGAAGCCATCAAAGAGATTTGGGCCATAGAGAATAATGACCGGGACCCAGATTACACAATATTTAGACAACACAGAGGGAAAGGTGGGGGGAGGTGTAGTCCTATATGTCATGAAGAGCTTAGAGGCTGTGCAGGACAGACAAATCTGGGGTAGCAAAGGGAAAACAGTCACTATGGGATAACCTCATGGCACCCTCAGGCAGAAAAACATAGGTGAGGGTGATCTATAGACTGCCAGGACAAAGGAAAGAAAAAGATAGGGAGCTCATGGAAGAACTGGTAAGGGGAATGAGGAAGGGGAACGTGATGGTGGTAGGTGATCTGAACTTGTCAAATATCGAATGGGACAGTCTAGCATCCAGGGTTACCAGAAGTCAAGCCCTGTTGGACACATTGCAGGACTGCCTGCTGGTGCCGATGGCTAAAGAACCCACTAGACAGGTAGCCATTCTTGATCTGGTGCTCACCAACTCAGAGATTTGTATTTATTTATTTATTAACTCTCGGATTAACACCTTTGAGTAAGAACAGCTCATTTACAAAGGTTCCACGTCAGACAGGATGCTAGACAACAAAACAGGGTGAACATTGGTACAAAATTATACAGAGAAATACACAGATAGTAAAAAACACACAGGGGTGAATGTTGTTACTTGAATTATACATGATTACACAAAAAAGATAGGGGTAAAGTTAAACAACCTGAGGTGCAGGAGAAGAGACTAGCTGTGACGGGGGACTAAGTAGAGCTAGGAAGAAAGACTGGAGAGGCACATGAGGAGTAGACAGTAGGGGGATACCCAGTAGATACCCAGTAGGAGTAGGAGTAGGCAGGCTAGAGGGCAATTGTCAAGGGTGGGGGAATGAGGGAGAAGTGATTGTTGGTTAGAGGGAAGGGGACAGTGAGGAGAGAAGTGCTAGTGTAGGTTAGGATGGAGGGAGAGGGGCAGAGTAGGTGGGGTGAAATGGGTGGACTAGATAGCAGTAGTTGACTGAAGGGGAAGCGGTGCAAAAAGGATGAACAGGTGGGATTAATGGAGGTGATACCTCTATGCGAAGCAGTCACAGGTACTGGAGGTGGTGAGGTGTTCCCGGAGCAGTCATTTGAGTGGTCCAAGTTTGGGGGTTGTTTGGATATCCCAGTTGAGAACATTATACCAGTGTGGTGCCCTGTAGGCAAATGATCTCTGCCCCATAGAGGTCCGACATCTGCAGACCTGGAAGGCTTGGTTTATGGCATTCTGGGTATGCTGAGAGCTACAGTGTGAGATTAAAAGCTTTTCTACACCTGGTGGCATGAGGCCTAGGAAAACCTTCTTTGTTAACAGACAGGTCTGATATTGAATCCTGCACTGGAGTGGAAGCCATCCAGCTTGGGCGTAGAAGTCACAGGTGTGAATTAAATGGGCAGCACCAATGAGAAGTCTACAGACTTTATTAAGCGCCACGGTGATCCTACGGAGGGCAGTAGGGGAAGCAGTGCTATAGATGGCTAGACCGTAGTAGATGATTGAGGTGACAGAGCTGTGGCTTGCTAGTCTCAGGGCATCAGTGGGCATACAATGTTTTTGCCTGTGTAGCATTCCAATCCGAATGTTTACAGCCTTCGCAACATTCACAATGTGACATGCGTAGGAGAGGAAGTTATCCAACATGATCCCTAGGTATCTGAACTGCTTGACCTGTTCAAGCAGGACTCCAGAGCCATTCCTGATGGTGAGGAACTGTGTTTTATTGTTTGCTATGCACACTGCTGAATAGCATAACTTTGGTTTTGCTGAAATTCAGGATCAGCTTGTGGAAGCTGAACCATTTTTCCACCTGCTCAAAATGAAGCTGAAGATGTTGCTCAATGTGTTTAGTGTCATGGTGTCCGGTAAAGATGACAGCGTCATCTGCATATAGTAGCATTCTCTGTTGACAAGCACTTGGAAGATTATACAAGATTAGGCTAAATAGTAACGGTCCCAAGATGGAGACCTGGGGTACACCTGAAAGGACCGGCTTTCGATCTGAGGTGATACTGGTAATCCTTACTTGTTGGGACCGGCCAACCAGATAACTTTCAAACCACTATAGTGCTTGATTTGGAAAGACCAATAGAGGACAGCTGTCTGAGTAAAAGTGGGTGGTTGACGGTGTCGAAAGCTTTTGTTAGGTCAATGAACACCACACATGCACCATTCCCTGATCAAGTGTGTTTTGGATGAAACCCGTAAATTCAAACAGGGCAGTGGTGGTGCTGTGCCCTTTTCCGAACCCATGCTATTGGGGGCATTGGAGCTGATATTTGTTCAAATACTCCATGAGTTGATCAGAAACTATGCATTCCAGTGCTTTGGAAAGTGGAGGGAGAATGGAGATAGGCCTATAATCGGTGTGTAGTGCCCTGTCTCCACTCTTGTGAACAGGCGTGACAAGCGCCTGTTTCCAAATTGAAGGGAACTGTGCAGATCTAAGTGAGAGGTTCAAAATCTTAGTGATGGGCAAAAGGATTTCTTCGAGGATGAGTGAGACTAATTTTAGATCAAGAGAGTCACTAGTACAAGGTTTAAGGATGGCCTTGCATATGTACGTTCTTGCCAGATACAGAGGAATCTCCTTGAAGTAAAACTGCAGGGTGGGGCCACTCAAGGATGCCTCGCTCTGGTGAGCATAAGTGCTGGATGTATCAAAAAAATCAGGCAGAAGAACAGGGTCCAGATCCGAGAAAGCAACATTAAAGGTGTTAGCAATGGTCCCGAGGTCAAGAACTGGTTATCCACTGATGTTAAGCATAGTGGGTGGCAACTTGGGATCTTTCCCAGTGAGGTCCTTCATGTTGCTCCAAAATTTTTTCCCATCTCCCCAGGAGTTAGTGAGCATGTCCCTGAAGTATTTACTTTTTGAGTTTTGAATGGCTCGTGTACATTCATTTCTGGCAGCTTTGTATCTTTGGAGATCTGCTTGGCTGGATGAGGCTCTAGCACAGTGCCAGAAGTGGTCCCTCAATTTCAGCTGAGATATAAGCTTAGGTGTAATCCATGGGTTTGAGTTCCCTCTAACCTTCATCTTTCTGACAGGTGCATAGGTATCACAAGTAGCTGAGAACTGTGAGATAAAAAAATTCCAGAGCTACGTTAGTGTTGGTGATAGTGTCACGTAGGATCCAGTCCAGGTTATGATGTAGGTTAGGATATGAGATAGTGAGTGGAGTGTGGGTAGGACAGCCACTAAGGTCCAGCACCGTAACTCCATTTGGTTCAGGCTGGCCCTCACAGCCAGAATGCCCCTAACAAAAATTGAAATCTTAGATTTCAGAAGAGAAGACTTCAACCGGATGAGGGAGCAGGTCCCAGAGCCAGATTTACTGTTGTATCAATTACGCTTGTGCATAGGGCGCTTAGTTTTTTGGGTGTCCATTCTCAGGTTAGTTTGTTTACACTTGCAGTGCATAAACGTAATATTTTTCTTCCAAAGTCATAAAGATTTATCAGCACTACCCTTTCTCTGGGAAATGTCAGACATGGTGCTACTTGCTTAAAAGTGCAATCTTAAACACAAACACAGTTACCACATAGCAGCGATCAGCAATGCACTTATGTTGCAAAAAAACATTAGATGCAGTCAGTAATGCTAAGCTTACCATACTCCAGAGTTCTCTTTATTCCTCCAGCTGATTACCAGTACTAACAGGTTTGCTTTGGCATGCTGAATTCCAGTGCACCATACAGTAGTTCTATAAAAACTCCATTTAATTCATTCAAACCATAGGATAGTTTGCAGCTTCTCAATGGGGGAAGGTCTGCACATGCTTATGTCACACACATAGCAACAATGCTAATCTTTCACACACATCTTTTTCAGAGCCAAGGCATACTAGCATGGCATTAAACACCAACTGGTAGAGCTGGTGGCAGATGGCAGATGGAACAGGACACATTAACATGGCTTGGCAGGAACTGTTAGGAGCAGAGCAGGGCCAGAGGAATGGCAGTCAGGACACTCTGGGCACTGTAATGAGGACACGCACCAGACAATAATGCTGGTGGCAGATGGCAGGCAGGACACCTTAACAAGGAGGCAACTGTTTCATTCTGAGTTCTCTAAGAATGCAAGGAAGCAAAATGAGGGTCTCTACCACTGTACTTGATTGATTTTTTTCCTCCGCACCAGTCAGCCCTTGTTCAGGAGGGCACCCCAGTCCCATCCCCCCCAATGTCCATCAGGAGTTACCACGAGCCGTATTCCCCCAGGGCTTGTCCCCCCCGGCGGGGTTAGCAGGGCGGTCCCCAGGCCCCCACCAAGGACTGGATCTGGTTCAGGCTGACGAGCCCAGCTAGTCAGGGAGCGGGACCTGTGGGCACCCACTGTCATCCAGCCACTTGTATTTTCTGGTGTTCTGGTCCCCTGGAGGTCTGACATGCAATGACTTCCAGGTGCACGCCACATGCTCCCATGTGACATGTACTGACATCTGCCCCATCTCTTGATCTGCTGGCCTGAACTGCCTTTCCCCCAGCTTATGCCAGAGACAGGCAAGTGGCAGGCTCTACCCAACCCTCCTCCAGAGGAGGACAGCAGTCCATCAGACACTCGATCCTCCTCTCCCCAGCTACCCCCAGTGCCCCAAGGTTGCTCCCGTCCTCAGGTTGCCAGAATGGTGGCAAGTGAGTCTTGGTGCCTCAGCCCTCCATGTCACCAGGCTGGCCACTGTGCTTGATTGATGGCAACAGCATCACTATGGTCAGCAAGCACAGGCAGCAGCAGCAGTGCAGTAAGTAAGAATTTTGTATAATTACATGCTGAAGCAAACCATCTCATTGCCATTAACTTAGTGTGTGACAGTTTGAACCTCTTCCACTTTTGGAGTAATGGAGGTTGAATAAACCTCTTCATATTTAGTTAATATTGTTGGAGGACACCAGTGACATCTGATCATTCTCATTTCAAAAGTCAGAAATTCTGTTTGTTGTTGGTGTGACATGACAGTGACAGAAAGATGAATAGCATGTATTCTAAATCCTTCCACACTGCTCTTTTATCAGACAGCATGCATTCAGCATTCACCTTCATGCCCACTAGAAACTATGGGAGTGAGTGCAAAAAGAAACTGTGTGCATCTAGGTTGCTTGGGTTCGGCCGTTGTTTGATCAGTGTCATGGGGCAGCCTGACAAATGAAATAAGTAACTAATATGTCAGTGGGCCAAACTGAGACAAAAACAGCACCAGACTCACTTTGATTTTAGTCATTGCGAGTGGTGTAAATTCTGTGAAAAAGAGAAAGGGCTAGCTAGATTGTTGTCAATGTTCAGGGGAGAGAGGGTCTCCCATTGTCAGTCTTCATTTTGTTATGTTCTTGTTCTTTAGTGGCAAGCACTAGCGGCTTTTCTTTAATGTAAGAAAACAAACATGAAGATGGTTGTCACAGATTTATGCATTCTTTGTGCAATACGATGCATACATGTTCTGGGAAGGCAGTGGCGACACCATGTGCGGAGGGCTCATGGTCACTATAGTGTATGGACAGTCTATTGTGTATGGACTTCCATACACTCCAAAATGCTGTTGTGGTACAGTTCAAAAGTCATGATAAGTTGTTGTTGTACTGTGCTGACATCACAACGATACCACAACAACTTTTCAGCCTTGACGTGCCACCTGACTGGGTGAAGATGTGGCTTCGATGGAAAAAACTTGTGGAAACATGGAGGCCCCATTTAGCGAGTGCCAAGTGAGAGACCAAGACACTTTGGACACGGACAGCTATAGACAGCTCCATGTTACCAAACTGTTCTTGTTTATCATTTTGTTTTAATTAACACTGTGGTCATGGACAGATGGCTGGAAGCGGAAGTGATGGATCCTCAGGAGTGACGCTGTCAGATGCACAATGAGGTGCTGGAGACAGAGGGAACAGTTATTCAAGGTACTGATGACAAACCAACAAACTGACAGAGGTTAAACTGTACGAGAAAAAACATGCACTATATAAAACAGTGTATGGGTACCAATACACAACTAAAGCTGGGTTTCCCTCTTGGGCATGTGATGACATAATGGAGACCTCTCAAGCTTTTCTCTCAAGGCCTCTATGATGTCATCACATGCCCTCAATGGAAATACAGCCTTGTTGTGTATGGGCACCCATATATTATTCTATATGTTGTGTACAGGGCTCATGAACATGTAATTCTGGCCTGGCTAATCCAAGACAAATTGACTAGGGTGGACAGTATTGGAGGTGTAGAAGAAAGATTGGGGGGGGGATTAAGGGGACCATGCTTGAGGCAACAAAGTCATGCAGGAGAATTATTACAAAATGGGTAGAAGAGATCAATATGGCTGTCAGAAATGGTTAGAGAAGCAGTGCTGGCCAAGAAAAAGGCTTTCACCAAGTACAAAGAAAAGCAGGGGGAGGAGGAATGGGGAGCGTACCAAATAAAAACTAGTGAGACAAAAAGAACAGTCAGGGAGGTAAAGGCAGACATGCAGCTATGCACTGCAGAGAGGGTCAAGTGTAGAGAAAAACAATTCTTCAGATATATTAAGGGGAAAAGGAAGAAGGGAGGAGGTATTGTTAGGCTACAAGAGTGGGGTTGCTCTGTCTTCACAGGTGACGACAGTGGGTCCCTGCCTGAAAGTGGCATCAAGAACACAGTCAGATGCATTCCTGAAATAAGACAGCCAGTATTTACCAAAAGAAAGAGTCCAGAAGAGACTCAAAACCCTAAAGGTAGATAAAACCCCAGGGGCAGATGATGTGCACCTAAGGGTGCTCAAGGAAGTGGCTGCAGAACTGGTTGAACCCTAGTAGGGCTATTCAATAACTCAATTTAGACAGGGGTAGTTCTGAAAGACTGGGGGGTAGTGGATGCTGTCCCGCTTCACAAGGTGGGGCAAGGAGCAACCGGGGCATTACAGACCTGTCAGCCTTTCCTCTGTAGTGGGTAAACTGATAGAGTCACTGATCAAAGGGGATCTCTATAGACTACTTAGAGACAAATGGTCTACAGGATAGTAAACAGCATGGGTTTGTGCTAGGGAGGTCTTATCAGACCAACCTTACAGTTTTCTTTGACTGGGTAACAAAGGTAGTAGGTAAGGGCCTTGTTGTGGATACACTCTATTTTGATTTCAGCAAGGCTTTCGACTTGGTGCCATTCAGAAGACTGATGAATAAGCAGCAGGACCCAGACATGGTGAGGGATAAAGTTAGATGGGTAAGAAACTGGTTGAAGGACAGACAGAAGAGGGTGGTGGTAAAGGGGCTCAAATCGGAAGAGAGGGATGTCATCAGTGGGGTGCCGCAAGGATCTGTCCTGGGTCCTGTCCTCTTCAGTTTGTTCATCAGTGATGTTGGAGAGGGTACCCAGGGAAAGCTGTGTCTCTTCGCAGATAAAATGAAGTTCTGTGGTAGGGTAGATAGTGACAAAGGGATCAGGGAGATGCAGATGGATCTACAAAGGCTAGAGAGGTGGTATAAGTTTTAGCAGTTGAAATTCAGTGCTAAAACAATGCAAGGGTATGCACTTAGGGAAAAAAACAGGTAAGAGTACTTGTATGGAAGGGGATAAACTGAGCACTATGGCATAGGAAAAAGACCTGGTAGTAATCATTCATGATTGTCTCAAATAATCAGTGCAACAAGACCTATAATAAGGATAACAGGTAGGTAGGTAGGTAGGTAAAATTGTATTTGTTCGACAATAGTCATTACAACATTTTCATAAATACATTTCATTCAAATTCACAGAATTACAAACAAGATATCAAATTACTATCTGACTAATATAAATACATATTAACTAGGCTCATTTGTCAGTGCTCATTTTGAATCATAAATTTAAGAAGTATTATTATAGATTCAAAGATTTCAAGTATCTGTACAACCTATTTAATACAGTAGATCTTCACTATTAAATAAATGACTAACCAATTGGTCCGAGGGAAGACCAAGGGTAGTTAATTTTGGAGCCAACAATTTCCTTCTTTTAATTTCAAATTGAGGACAATGTAGTATGTGTTAGAGATCATCTGCTACTCCAATAAAAACAACTACAGTTGGAGTCACATATCCCTAATCTTTTTTGGTTGAATAATATATATTTTGCTTTATAAAGCTCTAATCTGTATCGTGTTATCACTCTTCTTTGCTCAGGATTTCTAAGTATAGTTAAATAAGGCTCCAACTTTTGGACTTTTTTATTATTTTGTACCATTTAAAGTGACACAAATCACTTATTTTTACTAAATGTTGTTGAACAATAACATCTCTTAATCTAGTCTTTATCATCTGCTTAATTTGGAAAAAAGGAAGTCTGTGTATTTCATATAATAGATTTCCAAGCCCCAGGGAAAGAATATCATCCTGTATGGTTTTAATTATATTCAGTGTGAAATTCATATTGCAATATTTTATTTACTCTTCAAAACATCTCTGAGGAAGTCAGTTTTCGTCTAAAAGAAATAAACGGAGCGTAAATACAATTCTTTTCTCTAAAGTCAAAGTACTTAATGGCAGGTGGCCCAACTCTCTTGTTAAGATTTCTGCTGGTACTGATTGCTGAGCTTTCAGAAGATACCTATATATTTTATTAATTTCTATTTCAAGGGATTTTATATTGGATGGGGTCCAAATTTCCATGGAATATAATATTCCAGCCTTTATCTTAGAACTGATTACTGTAATTATGCCTAATATAGAAGATTGTCCTAATCTCCCATGATATTTTTTAAATGCCATAAAAGAGGTCTTTAATTGTTGTAACATAAATTTAATATGTAAATTTCATTGTAAATTGTTTGTGACTCTTAGCCCTAGATAGTCATAGAATACTGTAGTACTTACCTTAATTCTATCAATATATAGGGTATACTGTTTATTGGATCTATTCCCAAAGACTACCATATTCATTTTTCCCATATTTATAACCAATTTATCTTTCCTACATAGGTCCGAGAAATGGGTAACTTTTCTTTGAAGACTCAACAAAGAGGTTGAAATCAGAACTACATCAGCTGCATAGGCTAATAAAGTCACTGGATATTGATCTATTTTGGGTGAATGGAATTCAGGATTGTCCATAGACTCGAGAATCGAGTTTATATAAATATTAAACAAAAATGGAGCTATTAGGCAACCCTGACGGACTCCTACATTTGTGTTAATTTTGGATGTTAGGTTCCCCTCCTGATCATACTTAACTTTCAGCCATGTACTCTCATGAAGCCTTATTAGTATATTTAATAGTTCACTGGGGGTACTATAATATTCCAACTTACCCCAGAGTAATTTTCTACTTATGGAGTAAAATGCTGTTCTTAGATCGATGAAACAGCAAAATAGTTTTGATTTTTTAATTGTCACATATTTCCATGTAAGATGGTTTAGAACAAAACAATGTTGTGTTGTTGAATGATTCTCTCTGAAACCATTCTGGATTTCAGAGATCAAATTATTATTATCAGCCCACTGTTGTAAATGGTCTAATATAATTCTACAAAAAAATCTTCTGTGAAGCATCAAGTAGGCTTATTGGCCTGTACATGTCTGGATCATTTATGTTTCTTTTTCATGTTGTCACGCTTGCGCAGCCAACATCGTGGGACAGTGCAGCTTTGGAGGCGGGGTCGCTGTTGGGCGAATGCAGGGCATGCACTGGTAGGTGCGTCCCTCATTCCCCAATCAGCCTGCATGCCAGCACCACACCATGCATACATAATGTGGTGAGCACATCTAAGTAAAGGTCCGCTGCAATCCAAGCAAAGCTTGTCATATGCAGTGGACTCTTCCTACGTGCTCGCCGACACTATGAGCATGGTCGGCGATGGTGGCCGCCCAACTACTGCCGACTTCTGGGGTGCCCAATCCTGTTGGTTAACCCCCGCTTTCTTTGTGTGCCGACGGGAGCCCACTCCCCATCAGCATAAACTCCCCAATTGTTGAATGCTGAGGGTGCCCAATCCTCCGTCCTTTCTTTGTGTGCTGATGGGGTGTCCAATCCCGTCGGCATTACTTCCTCATCCCCTGTGTTGTGTGCCGATCAGGGTGCCCAATCCCGTCGGCTACAGACAACCCCCAAACAGTTAGTAAGGCTGGGAGCCCACCAGCGTGCCAAATCCCGCAAAAACTGTCGGACTTCCGTGATGTCACCTAGATGGTAGCAGCCTAAAGGAACTCCCCAACTATATAAGTTCATTTTACCTCATCTGATTAATAAAGTTCTGAAGTCGACAATCAGGGGCTGTTTTAATGTCAACGAAACAAATCAAGTCGAAAAGGTTGAGGCAAGACCAGAAAAGCAGTAAACTAAAGCAGCTCACTCCCCACAAAGGTATGGAAGGCCTAGCAACCAAGATGAGAGTGCGGTCCCCCTCTGTATCATCAATCAACTTCAACGAGTATGACTCCCAGGCCGAGGTACCAATGGAAATTGCAGGGGCCAAAATCCTAAAATCTGTACAAAAGATTGAAACATCGATCGCAGATCTCAAAATGGAAGTTAAAAATATAAACAGAAGGGTTGAGGGAGTAGAGAAACGAGTGACACAGACTTCGGAGAGACAAGATGCATTACACAGATTGATTATTCACCTCCTACACAGAGAAAGGCAAATACATACCCGACTGGAAGATTCAGAAAATAGAGCATGGCGAAACAATTTTCGAATTTATGGGATTAAAGAAGGAGAAGAAGAGGGTTATCCCTCTACAGCAGATTTTATCCAACATGTGCTGAGATCAATAATAGCTATACCTTCAGACTACTCCAACACAATCGTGAGGGTTCACAGAGCTTTAGGGCCTAAGCCAACTGAAAAGAATACCAGACCACGATCTTGGGTAGTGAGAATGTTGAATTTCCAAGAGAAAGACTATATCCTAAAAGAAGCTTGGTGAGTAAAAAACATCACATTTGCAGGTGGACAAGTGTTTCTCGACCAAGGTTTTTCTACGGAGCTGCAATATCGCAGTAACCAAGTCAGGGCAGTCATACGAGAACTTAAGAAAAAACATCAAATCAAAGTGCAGATAAACTACCCAGCAAAACTGAAAGTATTTACAGGATCCTCATTTAAAGTATTTCCGACCTTGGTAGATGCAGTTCCATTTTTGAAGGAGCAACAAATAGTGATCCCGAATCTGGATTGTGACCTCCTGGAGTAAAAACTGATAGAAGGAACATGGGGCCTGGTGAATCGAGGGAAGAAGAGGGGCCCCACTTGGTCGTGGCCCAAGTATCTGATGCCAGATCTCATGAGGATGCTTAACACGATAGATGGTCAAGAGACAGAAAAATGGATAGATGAGTGAGAAAGATGTCTACAAGTAAAAGCAGACTCAAGAGGATTTAGAGACGAAAGCCGAAGAGACTTTCTGAAAGACGGGGTAATGAAGGGATGGGACTAGGGAGAAGCTTTTGGGGGAATTAATGTGACACAGATTATTCATTGAAAGACTTCGGATAATCTAGTAAATGATTTAATAATGGTATGAGGTAACATCTTGCTAGAATGTAAAGTCAGTTGGGGAGGGGAGGCACTAAGGTTGGGCTGCTGCTAACTTACTCTTTGCTTAAAATTTGTTTTGGCTGAGACTGTTAATACTGGGGGACTGCTGCCGTTCTTTATAACATCTGGAGCGAATCCCTCATTAAGGGATAGGCGGGGCAGTGGCCTATCGAGCCCACCCATATAGACTACTGGGAAAACAAAAAAAGCTGTAGCTGAAATGAGCAGTAGCACCTAGGAAGCATAAGGAAGGGGATTGATTTAAGAAGAGAGGCAAGCTCTATGAAGCAGCTGCCATGGTGTTGAAGAGTTATACAAAGTTGATGTATGTTAAATGATGTTTATTTAATGGTTCAGTAAGTTTATATGTAAAAGCAGGAGGGAGTTCTACGAGAAATATACAAAGGGGATTGAGAAGGTGGAGAGGGACAAATCAAGATAATGGTTAACCTTAAAATAATAACATACAATGTTAAAGGAATACATGCCCCGGTTAAACGTATGAAAATCTTAACTGAATTGAAATGACTGGGATGCGATGTGGCTCTTATTCAAGAAACACATCTAAGGGAAATAGAGGGTTTGAAATTAAGACGGTCGTGGGTGGGAGAGGTGTATGCCTCGCCGAGTAGAAATGGGAGGAAGGCAGGAGTGGCAATTCTGGTGAAAAGAGGGTGCCCCTAGTGTTTAACCGGACGGACACAGATAGGGAAGGGAGGTATGTCAGAATATCTAGTACTGTCATTGATGTTCCTTTCCACATTGTGAATCTCTATGCTCTGGATGTCAAGGGGGGCATTTTCTTTAAAGAAACTCTGGACAAACTGATAATACTGCCACAAGGACGAGTACTGATAGGAGGGAATTTTAACTGTGTTCCATGTCCATCCCAACACAGATCGTCAGGTTGCACCCAGACAAACAGAGAAGTGACTAAATGGCTTAAGTGTTTACTAAGAAGTTTAGATTTAGTTTATGTGTGGCGATCATGCTTCCCCAAGACACAGGACTATACTTATTATTCGACGGTTCAGAGGTCATATTCTAGGATCGACTTATTTCTCCTTCAGAAATCATGCATGTATATGGCCTCTGGATCTCGAATACACTCGATCACTAACTCAGACCATGCTCCAGTTGAGATCGTCCTGATGGTGGAACAGGAAATGAGGCACCCTATCTGGAGACTGAATGTCTCTCTTTTGACAGACAAATACATAATTAAAATGATAGAGGATAGATTTAAAGAATTTTTTTATGCAGTAGAGAATAAGGATTGCCAACCTATAATCAGATGGGATACAGCAAAAGTAGTAGTTAGGGGCAAACTGATAAGTGTAGCCTCCAGGAATAAAAAGTTGGCCAGTCTTACCCAGGAAAGACTCCTACAAGAGGTTCAACAGAGGGAAACGGAGCATAAACAAGACCCGAAAGATGGGGAAAGGTTACAACAACTGGAATCAGCCAGAAAGAGATTAAGTGAATATGAGGGAAAAACAGGCAGAGAGATGGATAAGATGGCTGGGATGTAAGTACTCGGAGGTGGGACATAGGGCAGCTCATACATTAGCACTTAGATTGAAACAACAGGAAGCAAATCGCACGATTAAAAAAATAATAATTGATGAGAAAACAGGAGAGAGGCGAAGCAAACCAGCGGAAATTGCACAGGCCTTCAAGAATTTCTATCAGACATTATATACAGAGTCCATAGCTCCAGAGCACGTAGCAGAAGAAATGCATCATTTTCTCAAAGATCTTAAGTTGCAAAAAGTAAGTCAACAAGACAGGGTAGGATTAGGAGCCAAAATCACACAGACAGAAGTAGTCCAACTAATAAGGAAATTGAAGCAATGGAAAGCACCTGGACCAGACGGGTTCAGTAGTGAACTATACACAAAATGTTGTGGAACTATTGCTCCCATCTTGACTGAAGTTTTTAATAACTGTCTGGAAGAACAGGCCCTCCCTCCAACATGGTACTCAGCAATTATAACGGTAATACCAAAAGAGGGGAAACCACAGGATAGGTGCGCCTCCTACAGACCCATCTCCTTCCTGAATCAGGATTGTAAAATCTTGACCAAGATTCTGGCTAATAGGTTACAAAAAGTAATCACTAAGTTAATTCATATGGATCAAACGGGGTTTATTCCAGGGAGGCATCTAGCAGATAACATCCGGAGATTATTGAATGTTATTACGGGAGCGAGGGAATTTAAAGACCAGGGAGTAGCCATTTTCTTACACACCGAAAAAGCGTTCGACCACTTGAATTGCCAGTTTTTGATCGCTGTTCTGGGGGAGATGGGTCTGGGGGATGAATTCCTGAACTGGATAAAACTACTTTATAACAGACCAACAGCAAGGGTGAAAGTAAACGGGGTGATATCTACGCAGATCCAGATACAAAGAGGGACAAGACAGGGCTGCACCCTGTCTCCATTACTATTCGCAATCAGCATTGAACCCCTGGCTCATGCCATAAGGAGACATCCTAAGATTACTGGTATAATGGTAGAGGGGTCTTAAACAAAATATCTCTTTATGCGGATGATGCATTAGTTTATGTGTCTAATCCAAAGCAGGCCATACCTCACCTTCTGGCCCTAATACAAAAATTTAGCAAAATGTCAGGATACAAAATAAATCAGGAGAAAACTGAAATAAAATTAATTTCGGGAGAGTGGAACCAGGATTTAAAAGATAGTTTACCATTCAAGTATACAAAAGAGCCAATAAGATATTTAGGAATTAAAATTCCATACGATATGAAAGATCTGTACTAAATAAACCATGGGGCCTTAAAAACACAGATCTCGAAAGATCTGGACAGATGGAAACCATTATTGCTAGGGACTACTCAGAAAATAGACACTATTAGGATGAACATCCTGCCCCGTTGGTTATTTCTTTTTAGTACCCTCCCAATAGATATACCTTGCAAGGATTGGAAAGATTTAGAGAAGGAATTAGCTAACTTCATTTGGGCGGGGATAAAACCCCGGATTAAGAAGCAAGTGATGTCAATACCTAAAAAGGAAGGGGGGGTATGCCACACCTGCGTACATATTATTATGCAGCACAAATGATGCCGCTCTTGAAATTCTTAATACAGGATGAACCTCAAGATTGGGTGGAAATGGAAAGGAAAGCCCACACAAGTATCCCAGTACAAGTTCTCCCATGGACCATAACAAAAGCAAACCTGACTAAGGTCAGGAATAGCTGGATGAGACAAACTCTTGGGGTATGGCTCCAGATCCGACAAAAGGGGGAGATGCCCATATCGATATGACGGAAAGTTCCGCTTGAATATGTACCAACTATGGTGGGAAAGAAGGAATTTGTTTCCCTCGAAGGGTGGACTAGAAAAGGTATATTGACATTAGCCCATTTGGTGGAGGGGGAAGGGGTGAAATCTTTTATGAAGTTACAACAAGAATTCCAGTTGCAACAGAAGGAATTATTCAGTTTTTTTCAGTGTAGAAATATAATAGTAGGGGAAATAGGAGTGGCGGAAGTTGCTCACCCCTTAACTGAAGAGGTAGTTATGATACAAAACAGAATAACTTTAAAAGATACTAAGGGGATAGTAGCACAAATGTATGCTCTAATATGCCAAGGAGAAGGCAGGATATATAGGGAAAATATACAAGTAAAATGGGAAAAGGAGATGGGGTACAGAATCCACTGGCAAGATGGAGAGGGATTTGGGAAGGTATACAGAAAACTACTAGTCTACAAATTTGGAGATAATTTAGATGGAAGGTGGGCATCAGATTTTTTAGGGTCCCAACAATATCTTAGCACTATGATGGACAGAATTCAGACAAATGTTGGAGAGGTTGTGAGGGTGTGGGCTCGCACTTCCATATCTTTTGGGGCTGTCCAAAGTTAGTTGAATACTGGATCTGGTTGAAAGAAATTATAATGAAAATGTTTGAGCTGCACCTACTCCCTCAGTTTGAGAACTTGGTCTTGGGCCTCCCCCCAGTAGAACTTATAAGGAAAGATAACGGATACTTATACTATATCTGTGTGGTGGCGGCAACAAAAGCAATTACACAGAAGTGGCTTGCACAGATTCCACCCTCAGTAGGTACATGGGAACATAACATGGAAAGAATCAAACAGTTAGAAGGCATAGTAGCAAAGGTCCAGTTAAAGACAGAAAGGTTTAATGCTAGATGGCTACCTTGTTACGAATACATCCAAGAAAAAACCCAGACACCGGTATTGGACCAATATTTAACGTAGGAAAGTGTTGAAGAGGATGAGAGATAGAGATAGGAAGAAACAAGACAATAAAACAGAAGGAAGGAGAGTATGATATGAATAGAAATTGTTGAAATGTTGGGGGTGTTCCGAAGGCTGCTTGGGGAAGGGGGAATTAACTTGTAGACACATCCTGCTGAAGGTTATAAAGTTGATTTTATTGTATTAGATAAAATGTTAGTTATTAATAAATCTTAAGGTTTGTAATATAAGATATGAGGACATGGTAAAAAGAAAAGGAAGATTCCTGGAGATCCAAAGGTTGACTAGGGAGGGGGGACGGAGAGATCCGATAGAGAAAGAAAGAAAGAGTGGATAATGGGTCAAAGTTGGAAAAGTTAAAACCTTGGACTCTTAGGGTACTATAAGATTGAGTTAGGAATGATTTCGACACGAAGAAGAAAAATAAATTAACATGATTTGGAAATGACATAAGAAGACTGTAATGATCACAAGGATGATTTTAGACCTTACTTTCTTAATGTCTTAAGAACTGAAGATGTACTTACCTGTAATGAATAGACTTTGTACCATGATTATTTTTTAAATAAAAAGACAAGTTACAAAAAAATAAAAAGTCCTACAATGTTTTTGGTTTTTTTGTTTTCTGTAAAATGAAAATGGTCCCTCGTAGTCTCGATGCCCCTCCCCACCTGCACCCACCCTCTGTGCACCCTGCCTCCTCACCCCACCCCATACCGCACGGCGGAGTCCGCACAACGACCTCGTGGACCGGGAACATGTCTGCACTCTTCAAAGCCGACCGCGAACTGAAGAAATGCCGGTAAGCTGTATAATGGAATGAATGGGGGGTTTTCAACTTTAATGCATATCGCGGGCATTTTTGAGAATTTTGGCCCCAGATTTTCAACATGGGGTTTTTGGGGCCCCTTCTCATGAATTCTTGCACTGTCATTGCGTTATTCGGTCCCAAAAGGTGATTTCACACCCACTGTGGGAATCACCTTTTGGGACCGAGTAATGAAATGACAGTGCCACTGTTCATGAGAGGGGCTCTCAAAAAGCCTATGTTACTAAGTTTAGTGGGAAAAATCCAAAAAATTACTGTTTCACGAGTGTGCATAGCAACTGTGCAACGCACACTGGTAAGTTAGCGCATTTGCACTATTTTGAAGGCAGATTCGCAACATTGGCATTTTACCACACCTTCTTGTGAACCGTACAGCTGTCATTTTTCACATCCTGGCTGAAATGTGTTTTCGCACGTCTGGCGCAGACTAGTGCGGTCGCTGTATGAAATCAGTGTTTGGGACACATTACGAAAATGACAGTGACACTGTTCATGAGCAGAGGTCCTAAAATGCCTTTGTTGAAAATTTGGTGACAATACTCCATAAAATGACTGTTTTTCGAGCATGCGTAGCAACTGCACAATGCACGCTCATAAGTTAGCACATTTGCAATATTTTAACACCACATTCTCAACATTGGCGTTTTACCACATCTTCTTGTGAACCATACAGCTGTCATTTTTCACATCCCTGCCAAAATGTGTTTTCGCACTTCCGGTGCAGTTCGCAAACTTATAATATTTTCACTCCACATTTTCAACAGTGCCATTGTTCTACACCTCCTAATGAACATTACAACTGTCATTTTTCATATCCTGACCAAAATCTGTTTTCGCAGTTCTGGCGCACACTAGCGCGGTTGCTGTGGAAAGCCCATGTTCGAGGCACATTATGAAAATGGCAGTGACACTGTTCATTAGCAGATGTCCTAAAATGCCTATGTTGAAAATTTAGGGACGAAAGTCAATAAAATGAGTGTTTTACGAGCTCGTTGCACAGTTTGCACACACGCTCATGACTTTGTGAATTTGTAATACTTTCACTCCAGCTGTTCATCATTGGCATTTTTCCATACCTCCTTATGAACAGTACAGCTGGCTGAAGTGTGTTTTCGCATGTCCGGTGCAGAATTGCACGGTCACTGTGCAAAATCACTTTTCGGGACACTTTGAGGAAATGATGGTGACACTACTCATCAGCAGATGTCCTAAGATGCCTATGTTGAAAATTTGGTGGCGAAAGTCCAGACAATGATTGTGTTGCAAGCGTGCATTGCGCAGTTTCCACGCACCCTTGTAACTTTGTCAATCTGCAATATTTTCATGCCACATTTTCACCACTGGCATTTGTGCACAACTCATTATCAACAGTCCAGCTGCCATTTTCCACAGCCTGCCCAAAACATGTTTCCACAGCTCTGCCGCACAGTGGCGTACTCACTGTGCAAAATCACCTTTTGGGACACATTAACAAACTCACAGCGCTATGCCTCTCCACCTCCGCCACTGCCAATGCCAGCACAACAACATTCGGCACTGACAAATGCTTGTTTAAAGATGGGTCAAATTATACTCCCCTTCCATGAGTCAGGGAAATATTATTCCTGTATACAGTGATTATAAAATACATGAAAAACAAGGGTCCACTAATATTCAAATGATTTATAGATATCTGCCAAAATTCCATCGGGCCCTTGGTCTTTGTTCTTAGATACTTTATCAAGGCCTACACCCTAAACTACCTCCCTACATTTACACACCCCCTCTCTCATATGCCTATATCAGAAACATAGACTTTGATGGCAGATAAGGACCGCTTGGCCCACCTAGTCTGCCCATTTCCCTACCTACAGGATAAGCTGCAGATCCTAGTTAACCAACAGCCTATTTCTTCTTACCCACCACAAGAATTGCCTTATGTCTGTCATATGTATTGTTGAATTCTTCCACAGTTTTAGACCCCACAACCTCCTCAGGAAGGCTGTTCCATGTGTCCACCACCCTCTCTGTGAAAAAATACTTCCTCACATTGCCCCTGAACCGCCCCCCTCTATCTTTAAATTGTGTCCCCTTGTTCTTGCACATCTCTTTTTGTGAAATATGCTACCCTCTTGGACTTTGTTGATTCCAATGAGGTACTTAAAAGTTTCTATCATGTACCCCCTCTCCCTCCTTTCCTCAACAGTATACATATTAAGCTTCTTTAGTCTCTTCTTGTATGGCTTCTCTTGCAGACCCTGCAGCATTTTAGTTGCCCTCCTCTGGACTGCCTCTATCCTGTCTATGTCCTTGTGGAGATGGGGTCTCCAGAACTGGGCGCAGTACTCCAGATGGGGTCTCACCAACTGTCTGTACAGAGGGATAACAACTTCCTGTTTTCTGCTGGTGATGCCTCTCCCTACACATCCCAGTATACCCCCAGCCCTCCCTACTGCCTTCTCACATTGCTTGCTAACCTTAAGGTCATCTGATATGATTACCCCAGGTCCCTTTCCATTTTTGTTGTTGTTACTACCTCCCCTCCCCATTGTGTAATCTTCTCCTGGGTTTTTGTTTCCCAGGTGCATTATTTTGCACATCTTTGCATTGAATCCAAGCTACCATACTTCTGACCATTCCTCCAACCTTGCCAAGTCCCCTCTCATCCTTTCCACGCCTCCTTGTGTATCATCCCTGTTGCAGATCTTTGTGTCATCTGCAAAGAGGCATACTTTTCCTTCCAGTCCCTCTGCAATGTCACTTATAAAGACATTAAAAAGGACTGGACTCAGTACTGAACCCTGCGGTACCCCACTAGTAACTGTTCTTTCTTCAGAGTGGACTCCATTTACAATTACCTTCTGTGTCCTGTTGTCCAGCCAATGTTTTACCCAGGCTACAACCCTGGGACCCACTCCCAGGCTGGTTAATTTGACTAGTAATCTTTTGTGTGGGACTGTGTCAAATGCCTTGCTAAAGTCTAGGTAGGCCATGTCCACAGCCCCTCCTTGGTCCACTACTTTGGTCACCCAGTCAAAGAAATCAATTAGATTCATCTGACATGACCTTCCCGCTGTGAACCTATGGTGCCTTGGGTCCTGTGCCCCACTGGCCTCTAGGTACTCAACAATTCTTTCCTTCAGAAGTGATTCCATCACTTTCCCTACCACAGAGGTCAAACTGACAGGTCTGTAGTTTCCTGCCTCTGTCTTAGTCCCACTTTTGTGAATCACATCCACCTTCCTCCAGTCCTCAGGTACCACACCATCCTCCCATGATTTGTTAAAAAGGGTAGTCAGTGGTTTCACTAGTTCTCCCCTTAGTTCTTTTAGAATTCTGGGGTGAATTCCTTCAGGCCCCATTGCTTTGTCCACCTTCAGTTTTAGGAGTTCTTTCAGAACCCTTTCTTCTGTGAAAGGACTGGGATCGACCCCCTCCCATCAAGAGTGCTTCTACACTGGATTAGGTACTCCCATCCTTCCTTTTGTGAATACTGAACAGAAATATTCGTTCAGTATTCCTGATTTTTCACTGTCCCTCTCTGCCCACCCACCGCCCATTCTATTCATCCTCACTATCCCTCAGTTTGTATCTTCAATCCCTGCTACTTTTGAAACTCTTCTACTCCGATGACAAGGCTTAATTTTGCTGCATTATAATCGTATAATAGTGTCCGTGTAGTCCACTATCTGTAAAGATATTTCCTGTTTTTCACTGTATAGGGGGGTTTCTAACCATAATGTCCCACCCTGTACAGACTGACAGGCATTGGGGTGTGCCTTTGGATTTCGGACTGTACTGCTCATGCCATCCTACCCGCACCCCCCAGCCACTGACAGGCATCGAGGTGTACCTTGGACTCTTTGGTCTCAGACTTCACCCAGTTCTCCTATGCTGCACCCATTTCAGCATATGTCCTTATGGAATGGGGTGACTGCAAAGCCAACAACCCCAAGGCACACCTCAACATGTGTCGGTGTCTGCAGAATAGGACGAGGTGACATGGCATGACTGTCATGGGTGACAACCCAAACACTTACCCCAATGCCTGTCTGTCTGTACAGGACAGAGGTGTGATTGGCGTGAAGTTCAATATTTCACTGCCATTCCTATTCTGCATCTGTCTCACTCCTGCATTTCCAATGCTAATACCAGCAAGCAAACATTCGGCATTGACAAATACTTCTTAAATGTTCTAATGTTGAGTATACATTGTTTGTGTTTCTGAGTGTAATCTCAGCTGTACCTATTTTTTTATTTTTGTTTTGAGCATCCTCTCCAGAAATTGACTCGATATTAGATAAACTACATGCTAATCCAGAGCATAAGATCCCTGGAGTACCAAAGCTGCCTTTGGGATGAGTTAAAAGTAATATCGATTTGTGAGTATTTCGAGGTGAATGAATGTACACGAATATATTTTATTGAACTTCTACTAATGTTCACACACAGTACACAACAGAGGAAATCCGCTATATCTCTTTTAATGAGACATATCGGTTGATGCTTTTCAATTTCCCATCTAAAAAGCGATAAAGTCTTAGTTTCCCAAGTGTTTGACCTTTTCTTATTTTGTTCTTCAGCTACTTTAGTAAAGCACTTTATCTATTCTTTGTCCATATTTACTTCTACTTGTTTTTCTTTAGATTGGACTGAGCCCTGTGAAGGTTGGAACCAGCTGCGGGGGGTACAAATAAATACCCTTCTCATATAAAATTCTTTCTTGATTCCAAATTCTTTGGGCTGTACGATTAGTTTGACAGTACAACAAAACACAGTTTTGGTACTCTTGATTTGGGGGTCTCATAACAAATATTTCCTTAGACTGTTCTTTTAAGTGTAATAGGTTTAATACTCAATCTGTCAGCCTGATAAGGCTAATAGGATGTTGGTGCGCATGAGAAGGAGTATTGACAGCAAGAAAAGGAAGTGATACTACTACCTGTATATAGGTCACTACGAGGCTGTATCTGGAACACTGTGCTCAGTTCTGGAGTCCTCACTTATACATAGATACATAGATACATAGACAGTGTCAGCAGATAAGGGCCTATGGCCCACCCAGTCTGCCCATTTAAGTTTGTAAGTTTGTACTTAACGAAGGAGAGGGACAAGCTGGAGGTGTTGCAGCTCAGTATGACCAAAGATAATTCAGGGCCAACAGGGAAGCCTTTCTGAAGATTGTCTGAAGGTATTGGACATGTACTTACTGGAGACCAGGCCGGGGGGGGGAAGCATGACAGAAACCTTCAAGTTCCTTTCAGTAATAAACAAGGTGAACTGTGGGGAACTATTTAGCAGAGATACAGAGTCAAGAACCTGAGGTCATGAATGGCGGTGGGAAGGTTTAAGAAGGATGTGAAGAAGTTCTATTTTACGGAAAGTGTGGTGGAACAGTGGAACAGTCTGCCAGCAGAGATGGTGGGTGCCAAAACTGTAAATGGTTTCAAGCATGGCTAGGACACAGTGAAGGATTTGGTGGTTGCTCAGGTCAGTAGCAGTAGGGAGGGGAGCAGAGGGTGGACTGGGTGGGATAAAGCCCCATATGGAGAATAGGTTGTAGGACAGATAGGTAGCTCTGGGCAGACTGGATCGACTTTTGGTCTTTTTCTGTTATCATTGTCTATGTTTCTATGTATGGGCAGGCTTGTTTAGGGGAGGTGTATAGTATATAATAATGGAAGGTAGGTAGGGTGAGCCTGGGGTCCTATGAAAATGTTGCCTGAAATTTGCATATGCTCTGGGCTGGTTCTAAAAAGATACACTCCTGAGATACAATGCCATGATGGGGACCTGAGCAGAGACCTTTATTAAGAACATCTCCCCCCCGACCATCCAGAATACTGGGCAAGAGCAACTGGGCTTCCCCAAGGAAGAGCAGAATCTGTCCTGACACCCCAGCTGACACTACCCCATCCAGGACCCAGGACCAGGACTCTGACAGGACACAAAAACAGGGCTATAAAACAGGTAATGGACAGGTGGTTGGTAGGGTAACAGTCCAGTTTTTTTGGCGGGGGGCAGATAAGGTAATGCACCTGGGAAATAGGCAAAGTCCAGGGGCAAAGTTGTCAAAGCCCTAGGCTAGTGTCGCTGCAGAAGAGTGACCATGAGGCAGGTTTCTGGACACAGGCTGTGAGTCTGGGGTTGTGAAAGCAGGAGACCCCCAAGGAGACTGGCACAGCAGCAGGAGTTGGGAACAGGAGCAGAAGCCAGGAGAGTGGTGCTAAGAGTGTCCCAGAAAGCACTGGTTAGAAGCCTAGTCAGGAAGGACAGAGCTGAGTAGAGAGCCCGGGGGGGGGGGGGGGGGGGCTGAAAAGAGGGCTTAAATTGTCCCAGAAATTATCATATTCTCTGGGCATAACTTGTATTATGAACCAGGATTAGGAACAAGGCTCAGAAGCAAAGGAATTCTATTGGTGTGTTTCTTCCAGATACTTATTAGCCAGAAAGTACTAATTTGCAATCTAAATGCAGTTGCTATCTAGAGATAACTTGCCACATCTTGAGTCTGTCATTAGACTTAAGCAACTGAGTGCATTTGTGTGTGTGATTTTATATGATACACTAGCGTGACAGTAAGTTGTGTAATGTAATCTCCTGTTTATTCTACAGATCATCCTTACAAAAGAAACTTACATCCAAATGTGATTTTCATCAAAAGATAAGGATATAGAGAATAAATGACGGGAAACAACAAGGCTGTGTTTTCATCGAGGGGTTGAGATGGCAACATCTGAACCTCGAGAGTGAAGCTTGAGAGGTCCATGCATTCATCTCTACCCCAAGATTAAAACACATGCTGAGTTGTGTTTGGTTATGCATATTTTTTTATATTGTGTTACCCCTCTATGGAAGCCCATTCATTTGTGGGTGTCTATGGACCTTTGGGCATGTTCTGCTCCATTCCCATGGAAGACTGGGTCAGCTGGTCAGATCTGACATTCCATGGAGGAGGAGTCAGCAGTCTGAGCTGGAGGGCACATGCTGGTGATTGTGATGTGGTGGAAGGTGGCATCAGGCACACAGTTCCTGTTCCCAAGTGCTGAAGTTTCTTGATTAGAGTTTGCAGTGTTTGAGTACTGTCTTGTGGTTGCTGCCATTTGGAAGTATCCTCAAAAGGGGAGTGACCCTCTCACTCCAGCAGAAGAATGATAAGGAGGAATGGGAGTACAGCCAAAAGATAAGTAAGAGATCTGTGACAATGGGGACTGAGGTGAATTAATTTTATCTGATATATAAAAGTGACTATGTTGGCACCACAGGTGCCCACCCTCTCAGTGTGAGGCAAAAGGATATTAGAGCTGGACCTAAAGAGGATATTAGTCCTGTGCCTAGGTATTTTCCCTAGAGTGTGCTTGATGGGTTTGCTGTGCCCAGAGACTGTGGGGAGCACCTTCTTGGCTTTTGGTGACCATATCTCAGAGTGTGCCAGATGGTCAAGTACAGTCCAGAGACTTAGGTAGCCCTGTTGCAGTGAAGCCCTGAAGTGACAGGAAAGAAATCCACCAGTTGGAAGTGTTAGACCTTACAAGTGTGTTATATCTCTGAGACACAGTTATGTTTATTTGGCAACTACCTGCATGAATGATAAGAAGAATTGGGTAAGATAGATGCAGGAGGTTCCCATTCATGCTGCCTGGAATGTGGACCCCGGTATGACTGATTTATTTGCCTCCATCAGGACCAGAATATAGACCACTTGTACCCCACCTCTGCTTGCATGCATCCCCCCAGGGATGCCTGGACTTACACCACCTGGTGATCATCCAAAGACTTTTAAAGGCCTATTGAAGTAGAGAAGAGAAATGAGTAATCTGACATGTATGGGAACATCTGCATATTTCCTCCGAGCTCATGAAATGGAGAAATAAAAGGATCCTAGTTTATATTTACACTGTTTGGACATTCAAGTCTGTTTTCTTTATCAATGTTTGGCTGCCTCCCCTTTGCAGCTGTGATCGTCCTACTGAGTGCCAGTGGTGTCCCTGGGGTCAAGCTCCTGCCTGGAAGGTTAAGTTGGTGTCTGTGTGGGGTCTCCTTCCTGAAAACGTTTGTTGCCATTGTAGTTACCCTTAAAGCAAGAAGAAGTGCTTACATTGGGGGCTCATCTGAGATTTGGGATCCCCTGTGGCTCCTGGTATGTTGGAGGGCATTGTAGGAGGCTACAGGACTTCTACCATTAAATTGCTGCATAGCGCACAAGTTACAAAATGGCACTAGTTGAACTGCTATGTTTGCACCATTTTCAAAGGCAGTAAGCCCATGTTGTGCATAGTCGGGAGGAAGGCTGCACGTGAAATGCCAGTGGAGTGTACGTGTACTGACCTAATGAATATTCAAATGAGCCTGAGATCCTGGATAGTTGGTTGGCTCAACCTCGAAAGGCGTGTTTGGCTGAGACCGTGTGCCTGGGGCATGTGTGTGCTGGCATCGTAGAGTGGGAGTGAGCTTGAAGAGAGAAGGAGTGAGAGTCTACAATTCCATGACGTTGGTAATAAACTAGACCATCCCCCATAAATAAAATCATGTGCTGTGTTAAGCAAAATAGAATGTCACCTTCCCTCCCTCAGAGTACATCTGTCCCTGTCAGGAGACCTGCCTTAGTTTGAAGGACTGAGAGACCATAGGAGATTGCCGACCCCCAGACCCCATAACTGCGAGTACTAGGTTACTGGTGCAAAGGATCGTTAAAGAACTGAACAAGTTAGCTGGTGACAGGATGGTTTATAGTGCAACTAGGGCAGGTGGGAGAAAAATAGTGAGAGCAGGCTGCAGTGAGAAAGTTGGGCAAAGAGATAATCTTGTATTTGTTTTGCAGGAAGTGTGGGACTTTAAATCCCTTCTGGGAATCAGAAAAAAACAAAAGACATGGTAGGGTACTCAAAAGAGCTAGAGGTCAAAACACTGCTGCAACAGCTGGAATGGCTCACCAAGTGGAAAGAGAGTGCCCCCACTGCTATACAGATCTTGCAGTGTTTCAGATGCAGCCACTCTGGGGTAGATGTGTACATCTCCATGTTCCACCTGCAAGGATGGGGGTATTGCAGTGCTCAGAGAAGCAGCATGGCTGGCCACAGCCTCTGGTATGTTGTACGGGGCAAAGTCTGAAGAATCCATTTTAGACCCCTGGGAGCGCCTGATACAGAGCGAGTGGACCAAAGCCCTTACTATCCCTCTCAGGATGTCTATGACCTGGAGGCCCTGAATGTGTGGGAGCAGCCAGCTGCAGCTAAACCAGACAGTACAAGTGAACCACAGCTTGCCCCCCCCTCCAGGATCTAGGAGCCAGGGGGGCTAAGAGTCACTTTCCCCACCAAGAAGAGCACCAGGAAGAATGACTACCAATAAATGCTGCCACCCCTGGAGAACACATCCCAGTATGGGCCCGCACCCAGGTCATCAAGACTGTGGTAGGAGTGGTACAACCTCCTGTGGGGCCACTCAGATGAGCTGGGGAAAGGGGGGGACCCCACACCAGAGGAAGTCGCCAAGAAGCCAGGACCTCAGGCCTAAGCTACTGCCATAGAGCCAGTGCCAAGGAATTTACAAAGTTACTACAAACACACCTGGTTGCCACCCAGGGAAGTCCCTTCCCCCCACCTTGGTAAGGGTACTGCCACAAGGGAGCCAGGCGAAGAGCATTGTACATCAGAATGTGAAATCTGATTACCCTGAGCATTTCTACCTTTATGTTTCTGAGTCGCTATTGTAGATTATTGAGAAAAACAGGGGTATATGGCTAAGGTGGACCATTCTGGAGAAGGTATGGATAAGGTATGCGATAACCTTAATTTATTATGAAGCTCACATGTGCCATGCCAGTATCCAGGGCTTTCATTCCTTATTGTTGGCTAGACTCCTTGGAGCCACAGTTATTCATCTATGATTATACCCATATACTTATACTGTCTACGCTGACTATGCTCCACTGGAGCTGCAGGTCTTGTTTTGTCTATAATTTAAGTCTGTGTTAATCCCTTTTATCATCCTTGACATGGAACCTTTGTAACTGAGCACATGTGCACAGAGGTGTCTTCCGAATGACTAAATAAACTACAAAAGTGATGACGCCATGAAGGAAGAGGCAAGCAGAGTTGCTCACTCTATCATGGGGAGCATCCTTGAAGGGCTGACCCTATTTAAGAATCATGCACTCGTCCACTCCCCCAGTGGGATATGAATATGTTTAGAGTGCCGGCAAAGGTCAGTTGTGGACTGCCATGGTTTACTCCTGACCCTAGATATTATTTCTAACTGTTCATCCTCCTGGGATTTCACCCACCCATAAGGGGTGCCACGAGTTACTACCTTGTGGGGTATTTTTTGGTTACCTGACATGCCACAGAAGTTCCTGTTTAGCTCACTGGCCTTGCAAGAAGAGGGGATTGCCAGGCCTTGAAGTCCTTATGAAGTTCTGTCACAAGACCAAGCACTCCCAGGACAAAGACCCACCACCCAGCCTGCAGTGCCCTCTGGGGCCACCAACATCCCATAGATGGAGTTCGAAGTGGGAGAAGCTGACCTCCCTGACTGCAGACTGGTGATGTACAACCCTTTTTTTTTTTTTTCTTTTGGGTGGGACACAGGGTTTGGGGTTAGCACATGGGGTAAGATTGCATACTTTCGGGCAGCACTCCCCTGATGACATTAAGTGACATTTGTGATCAAGTGACATTCACCCCTTGGGGGCTCATTATCCCTAGATGGACTACAGGGGCACATTCCTCAATTTGGTAAATGTGGAAAAATATTAATAATGTGGTCATTAAGATATGGCACATAGTAAAATAATAATGCTGTTATATGTGTGTGGTGCTGTTTTTCTGTCTTCCCTTTTTTTGCAGTTCCAGCAACCATAAGGGGTGGAGTGTAGCAGGTAAAAGAGTATGAGGATGCACAGTAAGATGCCATTAGGAGTTGTTAGAGTTGAGTAATTACACTGCATGTAACCAGTGTGATGCCACTACATGATATGGTAGGGTACATTTACATTTGGTGTGGTATAGGCACTATGTGTTAGTATCCCTAGAGTTGGTAACAGGGTTTGATTATGTTGCCCTATGGTTTAGAGCTGATGTGCCACTCTGGGTCACTTGGGCACAGTGCCTCGAGAGACCTAGGGGGGGTTGCGCTATCAGAAAAGCATTGAGGGGTAGGACCTCAAGGCTTAGGAAGCTCCGATTTCCTTTTGTGTTTTATGTACAATGCATTACCTGCATAGTGACCAGCCATATTTACCTCTGGGGGCTGGTTGGTGGAGGGTGGCCAATCCTCTGCCGGATGGGCCTCTGGGCAGAAGGCTGTAGTCTTGACTCTTTGGTTTTCACTGAAGGCAATAGACCTCAAAAGAAGGCTGTGTGTAGCTCCTCTTAGGAAGACTGTTCCCCTAAGAATGTCAACAGACATCTGGGCATGTCCTGCTCTGTGCCCATGGAGGACTGAGTCAACTGGTCTGACTTGACATTCCAGGGGGGAGGAGTCAGCAGCCTAAGCTGAAGGACACAGGCTGGTGATTGTGAGATGGGGAGAGGTGGCATCGGGTACACAGTGCCTACTATCAAGTGCTGAAGTTTCTCGATTAGAGTTGGCGATGTTTGAGTACTGTTTCATGGTTGCTGCCATTTGGAAGTACCCTTGAAAGAGGGACAACCCCCTCAGTCCAGCAGAAGAATGATGAGGAGGAAAGGGAGTAGAGTCAAAAGAAAAGTACAGGATCTGTGACCATGGGGACCTAGGTGAATCCATTCTATCTGACATGTAAAAGTGACATTGTTGGCACCACAGGTGCCCCCCCCCCAGTGTGAGGCAAGAGGGTATTTAGAGCTGCACATGAAGAGGGTTTTAGTCCCATGCCTAGGTAGTTTCCCCAAAGTGTGCTTGATGGGCATGCTGTGCCCAGAGACTGTAGTGAGCCTCTTCTAGGCTTGTGGTAACCATATCCCCGAGTGTGCCAGATGGGCAAGTAAAGCCCAGAGACTCGGGCAGCCCTAAAGTGACAGGGAAGAAATTCACCAGTTGATAGTGTCAGCAGTTAAGAGTGTGTTACACCTCTGAGACACAGTTGTGCCTATTTGACAACTACCTGTGTGGGTGACAAGGAGAAATGGGCAAGATAACCCCAGGAGGTCCACTTTCATGCTGTCTGGAATGTGGACCCTAATATGACTTATTTTTTTGCCTCCATCAGGGTCAGAATATAGACTGCTTGTACCCCACCCGGGCTTGCTTGCAGCTCCAGGAATGCCTGGACTTACGCCACTTGAAGCAGAGGATGGAAATAAGTAATCTGACATGTATGGGGACATCTGCATATTTCTTCTGAGCTAATGAAATGGAGAAATAAAAGGATTCTTGTTTATTTTTACACCGTTTGGACATTCAAGTCTATTCTGTGTCCCTGTCCTGCTAACACCCTTACCTTTGCAGCCTTGATTACTCTGCTGAGTGCCAGTGGTGTCCAGGGGGGAGGGGAGTCAAACTCCTGCCCAGAAGGTCAAGTAAGTGTAAGTCAGTGTCTGTATGAGTCCACTCCTTGAAAACGCTTGTTGCCATCATAGTTACAACACAACCAAGGAAGAGGATAATATATATATATATATATATATATATATATATATACACACTGTATATATATTTTTTTTTTTTTTTTTTTTTTACACAGGAGTCAAAGAAGTCTTCCTCCTTTAGTAAAACAAAACAAAAAAAAATTTCTCTGTTCTATGATCAAAATTAAATTTACAGACTGTTACAAATTAAATACAACTTTGGCCACTTGGTAGGTAGCAAGCAACTGGGTGTGAGGTAAGTGAGGAACTTAAACATTTTCGACCTTTGAACTGTGCTAAAAAATTGTTCAAATGTGCACAGCCACACTTTGAAATGTCCACATTAGTTTAGAATGTGCAGAGCAAGAGTTTTGAGCTGGCTGATTTGGATACAGAACATAGAGAATACTGGTAAGGCAACCATGCACGAGCAGCCTGTGCTGCCACAGAGGGGTTCTGACCACATCAGACTTTTACACCGAAGCTAGAGAGGTCCAAAGTAATCAGAATCCCAAGGTGGCAGCACAGGCTGGTTAGACATTTGGTTGCCCAATCAGTATTTTTCATAGTATATGGTTTTTTTTTTGTTTGTTAGAGTTAGGGGAAACAGAGTGAGTGGCGAAAGTGGGAGTTGTCTTGAGACTCGTGCTGAAATGACAGTTTAACTAGTCATGTTTTAAAAGCAGCAAGATAAAAAAAGAACAATTTAACACATAACTTATCTGTGTTTGTTCTGAGTTTGTGTTGGGTTGGTCTTCCTCTCACACACCCATGGGGCTCAGCAGCTTTGTTTAAAAACAAAACCAAAAAAATGCATGCATAGTAGTTCTCAGTGCAGGTGCCTTGTGGATTTCCAATCAGCTGGTATGCTATTGTACCACAGAAGGGTACAACTGCATTCTTTGACCTTTGAACTGTGGTACAACAACATTTCAGCAAGGATGGAAATGCATACTGAACAATGATCCACTATACACTATAAAGGCTAATCATATACTTTATAGAGGATTGCGTATGGGCAACCATACACAGCAAGCCTATGTCTGAATTAAGAGGTATCCACAGTAACCAGGAACCTCGAGAGCAAAGCTTGTGAGGTCCCCTGGTTGCCATGCATACCTTAAGATTCAGACACAGGCTTGTCTGTGTATGGTTACCCATACACAATTTTTTATAGTACATGAGCGACCATAAATTAAAAATACAGATTAGGTTTTCACAACTTTTTTTTCCATATTTGTTTAGCATTTTTTCCCATTTTCACCCACCCTCATGTCCTTGGTGTGAGCACACACATGGGAGGCATGCACACGTCATGTACTGTGGGACGCCCCACCCTACCGGTCACCCATTACCCGCCTGCACTACCACCGGACCTCCACCCAGAGGCGGCGGGACTGTGGGAGGGTAATCCCCCCCTTTCCGGGAGATGAGAGCTGCCATTAGGCAGCTCAACCCTGCTCCCACCCTCCCCTCCATGATGGCTCCCGGACAACCTGTGTCCGTTCCCGAACCCGGGTCACCAGCATAGCGCGAGGTGTGGCATCCAGCACCTCAACCCTCAGCACCATCTGGCTGAGTATAGGTTTTCACAACTTTTTTTCAATAAAGTTTTTTTGCTCCCCCATTACCCTTACGCCTTCTTGGCCATGGGGAAGACATGCTTTTTTTCTGATTTTCTCCCCGTTACCCCGGAACACGGACGCACATGCACATGGAGGCGCACATGTGTTCCGCAGCTTCAGTGACAGCCTCTTTCCGCCACCTGGCCTACTGCCAGGGTTCCCCTGTGACTTGACGCTACCACTCAGCCTCCACCAGATGGCAGCCAAGAGCCAGGAAACCATCACCTCCCTCCCCCAAGAGGAGAGCTGCCTTGCAGCATCTTGATCCTGCTCCACTCCCTCCCACCCCCGCCGACCCCTGGTGACCCGAGCTCACTCCTGAACTCAGGTCGCCAGCATGGTGTGAGGTGTGGCATCCAGCACCTCAACCCTCAATGCCACCAGGCCAGCTAGGTTTTCACAACTTTTTTAGCTACTGTCCGATTCAGGGTTGTCAGCTGGCATATTACAAACACCCTATCCCCACAATGCTACTTGCTCCCCTATGTGTCTCGTGGTCATTGGCAATATTTTCAAATGCCACCTGAGAGAGTAAAGATTTTTGTAATTTGTTGCTCAGATTAGAAACTGGCAGAAACTATACCTACTCCTTAAAAACAAACTACTTCACCTGCTCTGTTTGATTCAGAGTGAGTGACAATCATGAATAGGTATCCATCGAGTTGGCAGGTGCACACATGAGTGTTCGATGTTGTTGTGCTGCAGTAGTGATGTAGCTGGTGCAGCACAACAGCATAATGTCGTACCTACTGTAGCACAACAAGGAACTTCCAGTAATGGATATCCATCGGCAACAGCATTCTACCATACACTATGTATGTAATAAGACATGACAGAGTGTTGGTTGTTATGTGATAACTGCATACCTAAGTGCGTGGTGAGGCAGGAGACCGCAAGCCAAGTGTGTTCCACACCTAGGTGTGCAGTTATGACATAACAACCAGTACCCTGGAGTGTCTTGTTTCACTGATATAATAAGTAACATTTATAATAATAAAAAAAGACACTGGTAAGTATTTTGCATCTTGTAATTGTATAATTTTCATTTAGAGAATTTATTTAAAGGAGAGAAAATATGGTCCCTAACTAAGCTGCTGTCTGCAAGTTTTTGAAGCTGTTTTCTGTTAAATAAATACCATAAAATGCCACAATGGATGTAAAATATTAAAGGCTACATACAATAAACAAACACATAGTAAACATGAATGTTTGACATAGTTGAAAGCTGTGAAATAACACACTAAGGCAAAAGTACTGTCTCTTGCTGATTCAGAACACCAGAATATCCTGATGGCATTTCAATTGAGGAATCATTCAAGAGAAAGCCTGCTGTCCCCACAAACAGCATGACGAAAACTGATTATTGTGCCTAATGTTTACTTTTGTCAACCCCCACCACATAGCCACCGCATCCACTGAACACATCTTTCTTGGACGCGTGACTTAGAGTAGAGATGAGCTGCACAGACATGCGCGCTAACCAACTTCAACACCTTCACAATCATTGCACGTCCGTGAAGGTGTCGAAACACATTGTTTAAGCTTATAGTCACACATTCAAGAAGGACACGATCAGCACCAGAGGGGGATACTTAATTTTTTGAGTCTGCATTGACAGTGCTGAGGTTGGTATTAAAATTTTGTCTGCTTCTGCAGCTGGTTGGGAGGCTGGTAACATATTTAGTACTGTGATCACAGTATTGTTTGCAGGGAGGGTGGGTGGTCTGTAAGCTGGTATGGGAGAGAACTTTATGAAGGAAAATTACCTGCTAGTACACTAGGGATCAACAGATTACAGTTTTGAAAAAAATAATGACAAGCGCAAAAAGGTCTAGTAGTATAGTGATACTGTAGTATAGTTGATACAGTGGCCATTACTGAGTCATAGTGCACCAAAAACCATGACTGGGACATGGCCGTACCAGGCTACACTCTGTTCAGGAAGGACAGTATGGGAACAAAAGGAGAGGTGTGGTGCTTTATGTGAAGGAAAGCATAAACGTGATGGAGATACAGGAAATATGGGGAGGGGCTGAGGTACTGTGTGTGACCTTGGAAAAGGGGAATGGAGGCACTATTCACACTGGTATGATCTACAGACCTCCAACACAGTGAGAGGAGTTAGATAAGGTACTGGTAGAAGTCACTGGCAAGATGACAGAAAAAGGGGAGGTGATGCTGGTGGGGCATTGCAGTCTCCTAGATGTAGATTGGAGCCTCCCAGCCATGGCTTCAAATAGAAGCAAGGATATCCTGGACTTCCTGCAAGGGACATTCTTCAAGTAACTAGCCAGTGAACCCACACATGATGGGGCAGTAGTGGACCTAATACTTACTAACAGAGACAGTGTTGCAGACGTGATGGTGGTAGGCCACTTGGGGACCAGAGATTACTGCACAGTGTGGTTCAGTATAAGGATGGCTGCAGAATCAAACCACGCAAGGGCAAAGGTCCTAGACTTCAGGAGGGCAGATTTTATAAAGAAGGATGAATGCTTCAGGGATGACCTGGAATGGGGGGAATGACCTAGATGGTGTGGAAGAACAGTGGTTGAAACTAAAAGGGGCATGGTGAAGGCAACAAACCGCTGCATCAAATAAGTAAGTAGAAGTAAGAGGAAAAAGGGACTGCTATGGTTCTTGAAAAAGGTAGCTAAAAAGGTTAAGGCTAAATGGGTGGCATTCAGAAGATATAAAGAAACGCAGAGGGAGGAGGATAGGGAGGTGTATCAGGAGAAACAGAGAAGCAGAAAAGACAGTAAGGAGCACAAAGTCACAAACTGAAGAATGAATAACCCAAGCAGTAACAAAATGGGATAAGACATTTTTTAGGTAATTTAAATGAAAAGAGGAAGACCAGGAGAGGGATTGTAAAGTTTAAAAGGGATGAGGGGGGATACTGCAGAGAGGGCCCAGGAAAAGTCAGCCATCCTAAACAAATACTTTTTTTTCAGTGTTTACAGTAGAGGGAGAAGGGGAGGGGCACAAAAAAGTAACAGAAGTTCCGAAGGACAGGAGGTGGACACTAGTCCTTTTTCAGAAGAGAGAGTCCTAAAGGGACTTGCTAATCTGAAGGTGAACAAAGCAATGGGACCAGATGGGGTACATCCTAGGGTATTGAGGGAGCTCCGGGAGGTGCTGACTGCACCTTTGACAGTTGTATTTAACAGCTCACTTGAAACAGGTGTGGTTCCAGAAGACTGGAGGAGGGCCGATGTAGTCCCACTTCATAAAAGTGGTATCGGGGAGAAGGCTGGCAATTATAGACCAGTCAACCTCACATTGGTAGTAGAAAAGTTAATGGAATCACTGCTAAAGGAGAGGATAGTGGAGTAGCTTAAATGAATTGGGTTATAAGACCTAAGACAGCATGGTTTCATAGTGGGAGGTCAAGTCTAACGAATCTGATAGATTTCTTTGATTGGGTGACCAAAGAAGTAGATCAGGGTGGAGCAGTAAATGTGACCTACCTAGATTTCAGTAAGACATTCAACACAGGTCCACGCTGAAGACTATTAAGCAAGCTGAGTAGCCTAGGAGTGGGTAATAAGGTGTTGAACTTTGTAAGAAACTGTATGGAACAAGCAGTGGAGGGTGGTGGTTAATGGAGTTCACTCCAAGGAGGGGAGGGTGACCAGTGGGGTGCCTCAAGTATCAGTGCTGGGAGCAGTCCTCTTGGAATGCCTTTATAAGTAACATGCAGAGGAGCTGGAGGGGAAGGTCTGCCTATCTGCAGATGACACCAAAATCTGCAATAGGATACTCCAGGGGGGAGGAAAAGAGGAGAAGAGACCTGAAAAAACTTAAAGATTGGTCACGAGTATGGCAGCTGGGTTTTAATGCATAAAAAGTGCAAAATAATGCACTTGGGGAACAGAAACCCAGGGGCAGAGTACAAAATGGGGGTAGTCTTATTGATGACCACCAAGCATGACAGAGAACCTAGGGGTAATAATCTCTGATGACCTAAAGCTGGCTAGGCAATGAACAGAGCAGTTGGGAGGGTCCATGGGATGTTGGGATGCATAGGGAGAGGTATTACCAGCAGAAGGAGGGAGGATGTGCTGCCTCTGTATAGATTGTTGGTAAGACCCTCACTTAGAATACCATGTACAGTTCTGGAGGCCACATCTCTGGAAGGACATAGACAGAGTGGAGGCGATCCATAGGAAGGCAACTAAAATGGTGACGGAACTGCATCAAAAGCCCTACAAGGAGAGATTAAAGGAACTCAGTATGTATACCCTGAAAAAGAGAGGGGGGAGAGAGAAGATATGATAGAAATACCACATGGAGGTAAATAAGGTACAGGAAGAAAGATTTTTTTTTAGAAAAAAGGATACACAAGAACAAGGGGACATGCTATGAAGCTGGAGGGAGCACAGATTTAGGAGAGAGATGAGGAAGTATTTCTTCATAGAAAGTGTGGCAGATTCATGAAACAGCCTACCAGCCGAGGTGGTGGGGGCAGAAACGGTAATGGGGTTCAAGAATGCATGGGATAGGCATAGGGGGGATCTTTGTGGAAAGCAATGGGGGGGAGGGGAAAAGCGACAGAGATCAAATAGGGTCTATGGTGATACAGTAGTTAGGGGAAAATGGACAAACTGGGTTGGCCAAACAGTCTTTATCTGCCAACAAATTCTACATTTCTATCTCTGTAATTAAAGTCATTTTGTCAGATAGCAACTTGCTTTACATTATTGCATACCATAGGTGGGCGAAAGTCATTTCTGCACTATTTCATATTTAATCCACAGTACATATTTTGATAGAAGAGATTGTATTTCTGTCACAAGAAGGCGCCCCAGCCAGTTCTTGCAGTTCCTGACTGCTGAACACGCCCCCATGCAGAGATTTCCACCGAGGGAGAGTGCATGGACGCACCCCATTGAAATGCAAGGGGCTCGATTTTGCATCCAATTTAATACCTTAAGATGGCCAGTTGGAGATTAATGAAGGACACCACTCACCTATCAAGGGCTTTGTTAGCTGAGCGGTGTCCTTCATTAATTTACAACTGGCCAGTTTGGGGTTTCGTGCCATGGGCTCAGGCCTTTGAAAGCAGTCATTGACACTCATATTCTTTTAAATGGTGAATTTTTAAATTACATTTAAAGTTTTTTGCCCTGAGTGCAGCCTGTGGTGGGTTTTTCTGTGTTTTTAAGGTGGGATAAGGCCTAGTAGCCACTGCATGCCCATGAGGCAATTTATGTATGTGTAGCATTGAGGCCTGAGGTACAGCCTAGTGCTAGGAAGGCAAAGTATGTTGGGCAAAAGGGGTGAGTGGGCTGCCTGAGGTGGGACAAGGCCTGGAAACCACTGTACGCCCTTAAGGCCAAAGTGTTAACCGCTACAGTGACTAAGGCCAGGGAAGGGCTTTATCCTGGGACCATTTGCATTCTGGAGGACTTGTGGGTGGTGTTTGCCTGCAGTCTCAAGGGGAAAATTGTGGCAGGGTGGATTACCCTGCAAGGGAAAACAAAAGAAGGTGTTATTCTGTTCTGCATTTTACAACTGTGTTTTATTTCTGATATTTTAACTGCAAAGCGTGCATGTTTACCATTCATGGCTGCACAATGTGTTACAATTCCTTCAGTAAAACTTACCTTATTTTTTCCTCAATCCAAGTGTCAGTGTCCTTATTTACAGTGTCTGTGTCTCACATTCTTGAAGGTTTCCATGCCAGTCCAGTGCAGCACCTCTCTCTCTTGGCAACCCACAGCCACACCAGTTGGGGAGGTAAAGTACAGGTATGCAGGTTGTACCCAGCTGGAGGGGTGTGGGCAGGGGAAGAGGCAAAGAATCCAAAGAAACTGCAGTGCCCAAGCTATTGTTACACTGCAGTGCCCAAGTGTATCTTCATCACCCTTACAAAGTGGGGCAGGTGCTGTTTAACTCACTCCACGTGGGTGCCCAAGGGTGGTGTTGTAACCTTATAGTGTGGCACCCAAACATGTAGGCTGCACTGTGAATGTTTTCATTGCTTTGTGTAAGATAAACACAATTGCAAGACTGACCTATTCCAGGTTATGCCAGCCTAACCATGGAATATTCTAAACTGTTGTTTGTTTTTAAATTGGTTGGAGACTCTGCAAAGTTTTATTTCTTGCTTAGGAACCTTAGTGTTATGCCTGACACTAAAGGAGGTGGATTTTTCATGAAATCGCCTGTGAGTATAAGGGTTGTAGTGAAGTTGGCTCTACTTTGCTCAGTCTTGCTTACTGTAAAGTTTGGCTTGTTACTGGGTAAGAGAAAAATAGGTATGGATTCGAGGCTCTTGGTAATGTTGGATCAGTGTGATGGACCTAGCAATTTAGAGGGAGCACACGGTCTAGATCCAGTTGTGGGGGTCGGAATGAATATTTCTTCAGTGGAAGCACCTGAATTCAAATCAAGAAATATTGAATCACCTATGGCAGGATTCATGAGGATGGCTGTTGGATATGGCAGAGGTTCTGACAGAGAAATGCCTATGGAGAAGATGCCATTTGATGCCAAAGAATTAGAAAAAAGAATGGGTCGCAAATTAGAATTGTGTATGGAACAGAAGTTAGAAGCATTCATGGACAAGGTCATGAATAGTATCCATAATTTAAGTGTAACGCCACGACAGAGAGAAAGTACTCCTACTGCAAGAGCAACTAGAAGACATGAAATGCCAGAAAGTCCTGTACGGAGACGTGAAAGTCATGAAACTCCACAAGGGAGGCAGAATGTATCACTGCTCTATGAGAAAGCTGTAACATCCAGTGTTCAGCGGAGAGAAAAAAGAAGATGCTTCAGAATTTTTGAACTTTTGAGTGAATTTTGAGACAAACCCAACTGACCGAAGATATGTGGATACAACACTTTGAGGGAGCTGTTCAAGGTGTAGCAAGCAAGTGGTGGGAGCTACAAGCAGGACCAAATACAAGATAGGAGGCAATCCAGTTCTTGGAGTATTTTGATAAGACGCATAGCAGACAGCACTTACAGAGAGAGCTAGATCATTCACAAAGGCCTGGAGATTAACTCAACATGTTAGTTTTGGACAAGAGGAACATGTACAAACAGTTGTATCCAAGAGCACAAGAAAGAGAAATAGTAGAATTCATTGTTGGGACACTGCAGCCAGATTGACAGAATTTGTTGATGTGTGCAATGCCAAGAACCACTGAAGAACGTATATAAAACTGAAGAACTTTACAGGAAAATTTATGCCAGACAAAACCTGCAGAAAGCAGTCGTTATGAGAGAAGAGAAAAGTTCCAAGAAAAGGAACCTGATCCTCAGGAAAATACAGCACCAGATCGTACAACCAAAATGCAACAGCAACCTTATCCACCTAGAAGGAGTGACTAGTTTGAGTTATGTTGTTATGGGTACAATGAAGTAGGCCATAAGAAGCTAGATTGTTCCAAGAGGAAATCTGAACCAAGTACCAATAAAGAAGCAACTACACTAATGAGAGATGAGGAAAAGACAAAGTCAAAGCTGGTAGAAGTGGTGGAAGAGAAGAAAGTGCCTGAGATGGTGACAGCAGTCACAAGTTCTAATTTATTTTATTTACCTGTCAAACTGGAAGATATGGTAACACAGGATTTAGTGGATACCGGAGTCACTACTACTAAAATCACAAGGCCTATGTTAATGCAGAGTATTGCAGCATGGACTTGGTTCCAAAGAAAGCCAGAAATGGAGCTCATATTAGCTTCTGAAGAATTGTACAGCCCATGGGGACATGGAGAGATTAGTCTTAGTATCCAGGATATCCCATGGAAGAGAAGAGTGATCATCTTTGACACAGCTGTGTACAAAGTAATTATCAGAACAGACATCCCAAAGGACTTGCAAATGGTTATTGACATAGTTAACAAGAATGTAGTGAGTAACAAAAAGACAGTAAAACACAAGCTGCAATCGAGAAAAGAGAAGAAGATGATAGTATGTCAGAGTCGACAGAAAAGCCTGTGTCTGATGGGCACCGGCACCAGATTTCTACCGTCATAACCATGCAACCAGAAGACATTTTGCAAATCATTAAGAGATTTGCTAGTCCATGCCTGGAGGGACTTAGTGAGCCTGAAGTTAATAGAGAAGAGCAGCTTGAATGAGTTTTGAATTAATTTCCTGAGGTGGTTACTGAGAAAATAGGCTGCACTAATCTAATTCTGCATACAATTGATAAGGGTGATGCACAGCCGATAAGGAGCAGAAAGTATGCCTACTCGCCTGGAAAGAGAGAAACTGTCATAGAACAAATTAAGTAGATGTTAAAGGAAGAAATAATTCAGCCATCATTGTCTGCATGGTCATCACCAGTGGTTTTAGGGCCTAAAAAAGATGGAACTGCAAGATTTTGTATAGACTACAGAATGGTCAATGCAGTGACTGCAGGAGACACCTATCCTATGAAGAAAATGAGAGAAGCATTCGACATGCTCACCGGAGCACAAATATTTTCTATAATAGACTTGAAAAGTGGGTATTGGCAAATACCTGTGGAGACACAAGATTGGTGTAAGACAGCATTTATCACACATGAGGGACTGTATGAATTCAATGTGTTATCATTTGGTCTGAAAAATGCAACTACGACTTTCCCAAGAATGATGGATGAAGTGTTGCAAGGAATTCAAAACAGATTCTGTTTTGCTTACATGGACAATGTAATCATCCATTCCAGAACAACAGAACAGCATTGGGGGCATCTAGGAGAAGTGTTACAGAGACTAAAGAACCATGAGCTCACTATAAAAAGAGAAAAATGCTACTTCCTGCTATCAGAAATCACATTTTTGGGCCATATTGTCACAGACAGAGGAATATTGCCCGAATCAGCTACTGTTCAAGTTACCAGAGCCTGCCAGAGACCAAAGAAAGTGAAAGATACACACAGATTTATTGGACTATGCAACTGGTATGGACCATTTATTCAGCAAATGGCAGCTATCATGGAACCTTTGAACCAGTAAGACGAAAAAGGACTAAGTGGGAATGGTCGCCCGTCCAAGAGAATGCATTCCAGACAATAACGGACGGAATGGCAGAAACTGAAAAACTACTTTCCAGACTTTGAGAAACCATTTTACTTAGCTATAGAAGCACGCGGCAAAGGAATTGGAGCAGTCTTATTCCAGGAGGATCAAGGAGAGAAGAGAGTAATTTCTAATGCCAACAGGACATTGAGTGCAGCAGACAGAAAATATCACATGTCAGAAAAAGAGTGCCTAGCCATTGTTTGGGCCATTAAGAGGTATTGAGGACACCTGGACAGTAAACCATACACTCTGTATACCGACCACAATGCACTAACCTGGTTAGTCACTATGAAAGAGACCAATGGCAAATTGGAATGTTGGTCACTACTTTTGCAAGAGTACTCTTTCAAAGTGCAACATTGTTAAGGAACTTCAAATGTAATGGTAGATTATTTGTCTCAAACAACTTAAAGTAATGAGGAGGAAGACTTTGAACCAGACGTCATGGACATGAAATGAGTAATTCCTGACACGTGTTGTAGTATCATGTCAGCAAATGTTGAAGCTACTGAAGAGGAAGAGCAACTGCTACCAATTGACTGCAGGGAAGTGAAAGAAGCACAGAGAGGTGATTCTGAAATAAAGTAGCTTACAGAAATAATCCAGCGAGGAGAAGAAACTGAACCTTTGCCTGCCAAATGGAAAGTGCCCAGTCAAGAGCTCCAGGATGTGTTAGTAGATGACATATTAATGTTACACACCACAAATCCAGAATAATGGAAAGTAATCCTACCATGGAGTCAGAGTAAAGGCTATGCAGTTAATGCATGACTGCACCATATCAGGGCATATGGGAAAAAAGAAAACCTTAGAAAGCTTTAGAGCATGTTTCTATTGGCCAAAAATGAGACAAGATGTTTTGTAGTATGTACAGTCATGTGTTACCTGTCAAAAGACAAAGTCAAGTAATCCAAAAATGATGGGACAAATGATTGTGAATTATCCAAGTGGACAGCGGACACCTACAGTCACAGATTTAGTCGGACCGTTGCCTAAGATGAATAAAAGAAGCGAGTATATAATGGTGGTCGTGGACCAGTTCACCAAATGGGTGATAGCTCTTCCACTAAGAAGAGCAAATACAGATGTAATAGTAAATAAGATGGATATAGAGATATTTTGAAGATGGGGAATTCCGAAACACATTGAAACAGACAATAGACCTCAATTTAAGTCTGAGCAATGGGAACAGTTTTGTAAAGCTTGGGGGGTCAAGCCTGTTTAAACCACACCATACTATCTGCAAAGTAACTGGACAAAGAGAACTAACCAAAACTTACTTGACAGCGTATGTGCATGATAGCCAACAGAGATGGGATCAGTATTTACCTAGAATATAATGTATAGGTAGCCCTTATTACCCATTATGAAATGGGCAGAAAAAATCAAGGTCTCTGACTGGTCAACTAGCCAGTTGACCAGGGCTGATATCCCAGCACAACAGCATGCTGGGACTACAGTGACCTCATCATTTCATCTGACAGACCTGAACATTCCATTTGGCAGCCATTGAATTCACCTGACAGAGAAACATTTTTTTACAATCTTTGAACTGTTCGCTGACATTCTCAATGAATCACATCAGGAAACAACCCAAGAAACCTCAACTGAAAATCCACAACAAGAAACAGGCAACCTATCAACTACAAATGAAGGAACTTCAACAACAGTAAGCCGTCATGTCAATGCCTCAGAAACCGAGCTGTCAAATCTGGAGCTGACAAGAAACGAAGCCAACACAATGAGACAAACAACCTGGGCCATCAACCAACTGAGTGACTGGCTGAGAGAAAAAAATGGTAGTAAACTCTAACACAATAAATAAACAAGATCTTAACCTGTTACTAAGGCAACTGTATGGCACAATCCGGAATAGCAGTGGTGAAATGTATAGCATATGTGTCTCCAAGCTGGCATAAATCGGTACCTAAACAACCCGCCTCTCAGTTGCGGCTTTAGTATAATGCAGGACACAGAATTCACCACCTCTAACCATGTATTTCTTGGTATCCTAAAAACACTAAGGTGACAGGGGAAAGACAAAGCTTGCCACCATCCATGTATTCCTGCAGCAGTACTAAAAAAAATAAGATCCAGTGAAGCTCTGAACATTAATACCGCAGTGGGACTGGTCCGAAAAGTATGGCTGGATGTACAGCTTTTCTTTGCTGGCCACAGCAGAGAAGGACTCTGTGTACTGAAACCCAGCAGTTTTAACATCTTAACCGATGAAAATGGGCTCCGTTACTGCACCATGTCATACAATGAGGCAACAAAAAATCATGCAGATCCCCACGAATCCTCATGATGTAGTAACAGAGGTTATATGCCTGAATTACCAGATGATCCACTGTGTCCCATCAAATCTCTCCTCCTGTACCTAAGCAAAATCCCGTCGGATGCACCAGCGTTTTATTTGCACCTTCGCCGCATCCCCGAAGCACAGCTTGCTACAGAACAAATCTGGTTCACCAAAGAAGTGATGGGCAAAAACTTTCTAGCCACAATGTTAGCCCGAATTTGCAAACTCGCAGATGTACCCACCTTTACCAACCACAGTCTCCCTAGTACTGCCGTTCATCTGCTGTCTGCTGCTGGTCTCGAATCCAGGTAAATTATGTCCATGACCAGCCACTGATTGGAATCATCACTAAGGAGTTACTGGGCTCCCAGTTTGCAAGACTGGCGACTTTGGTCACAAATTCTAGTGGGGCAACGTTCATCCACTTCTGCAAATCACCAGCAGACTCCATTTTGTGACCACCCATCAACGTCAGCATCCGTCAGTACACCATTTTCCTCTGACGAAAACCAGCAGGATCTGCCTACCACAGGAAATGTAAACGACTTCCTGATTCCTACTTCTCCGTTCCTTGTCTCAAAAAATGTGCCATTAAAAGCTACAGCTCCTGATAACCAGACCCCCGATCCCGATGTCTCTATGAGGCAACCACGAGAAACGTTCGAAAAGAACCAGGCATCCAAAGAAACAGCTGAAGTCAGCCAGGCGCCAGGAGGAACTGCTGAATTCGGCCAAGCAGCAGCAACAGAAGCTGATCCCAGTAAGTTCGCAATGCCTTGTACCACAGTGCCTTTTGAAGGTTATATTAATACAGGCACCCTGCAAGGAAACCATCAACTAAACGTATACAATTATGCAGCTAAATGAAGTGATAAACTGCTGCAAAGTAATCAGAACTGTACCGTCTATGCCGTTTAAGTTATTCAGCTGTTAGTGAAGCATAAATACTATCTATGCAGTTTAAGTTGTTAGTGATGCATAAATACTGTACTTGTGTAACCTGTTACAACTGTTACAACCTCAGTTATCTGTTTATTGATTTATTGTGTTCATCATACAAGAGTTGTATGGCAAGTAACTATCCAAACAATGCTATTTATTCTGTTAGGGACTATTTCATGTCCATCTAGTGTAAACATAAAAAAAAAAAACTTGATAAAACTTTTCCAAACATAGCAGCTTCTATGTCTTTATTTCATACAATTATATGTTACCATGCCCATTTCATAATAGCAATAAGTCACTCCGGGGGGGGGCATTGTGTTGGGACAACGGCCCTTCTTGGGTGGTGGAAGCACTCCGCCTTCAGCGTCGTGCTTCAACCCACCAAAGCGAGCCGTTATCCCACCACAACGCCCCCCCCCCATCGTGCTTATTGCTTAATTGAAATTAAGCAGATTACAACCTTGTAATGTCACTGTTATGATGTCAGAACCTTATAAACCTATCTCATCTATGTCATAGCAGTGGGTTTACAAAATGGAATGCTAGTGTTATTCAGTATTCTTCGCACCCAGAATGTGATTGTTAGTCTGAGTACAGTATTCAAATAACATTCCAATTGTCTCAGTTTACAGTTACTGAATCTAGCAATCACTATGTCTGATAGAGATTTTAATTCTGGTGCTATTTCAGCCCGCTGTCGTTCAGTCAATGTATTCTAATAAATAGTTTTCTTACACAATCATGTGACTGTAGTGCAGATTTGTTGATAAGGTAAGGCTAAATTACCTGTGCTGGGGGTAACTTCTCATGCTGAGTCTCATACACTATAAATGACAATGCCTGATGTACAGGCGATAACCATGGTGTAATCATCTCTCATGGTTACTAAGGCAATGGTAAACCTCTCGAGCTGCGCTCTCGAGGTTTACTGATGCCCTAGCCACCATTCATGGTGATTACACCATGGTTATCACCTGTACATCGGGCATTATCCTCTGTGTTAATGGCATTGAGAAGTGCAGTGCAAGATTCAACAGGATGTAGCCCAGCTTTATTAAAGCAGCAGTGCAATCTAAAAAAAGAATATGCACTTTTCAACAGTTTATTCCCTGCATTGTAATATCACTCGTAATGTGCTCGGTTTTCCTTTGTTTTTGTTTACATTTCTGCCACCCGCCATGTTGAAAGCAGCAGTAAAAGATAGGCAGCCGTCATATTTTCTGTAGCGCACAACAACTGGAAAGCGATCACTTCCTGATTATGTAGTACTGCTGCTTTAATGTATGGAAGAGAAATTATGTTGCCAATAGACAGAGAACTGTCTGGAGAACCAGAAATGATAGAAGATGTACCTGCGTATACAAGGACTTTGAGAGACAATATGCAAAGATACTGGGAAATTGCAAAACAAAACATGGATAATGACCAGAGACACCAGAAACAATATCATGACCAGAACAAGAGAAAAGTAATTTTGGACTCTGGTGAAATAATATTGTTGAAGAGCCATCTGTAATCGGCTAGAGTACACAAGTTTTTTGCACAGTTAGTGAGAAAATGGGAAGGACCATATGTTGTTGCTAGAAGATGTTCAGAGGTCAAATACCTTCTGAAAGACACATCCACTGTTCTAGACAGGGGGATACACTACATTACTAACCTTAGGCAGTTTAGAAGCAGAGACAGGACAGACTACACTGGAATAAATTATGGGCGTGCACCAGAGGTGCAAACTTCTTTGGACAAGCCAGAAGAAGTGCAAATTTAAACAAGGTAGAATTATGCAGAGTTATAGCTTTAGGCCGAGGAAGTGTGTGGAAAATAGAATCCTACTATCCGGGGAAACTCAATCCTAGTAGATCAGCCTCACCCACAATATTGAAAAACAGAATGAACATAGTATGTAAATAGTTTTATACAGAAAATGTTGTTATAAATCATTGTTGTATGTTGTAAACATAAAGTAGCAAGGCTTCCTATGTAGTTTAGGCCTTGGTTAACATTGTTGCCCTTTGAGGGGGGAGAGTGTAACAGTCATGTAATGCCTGTTACACTGAGAATAAAAGAAATAGTTAGATTTGGGTACCTTTAGATGTTAGACTTTGCAACCTGGGTTCTAGTCCTGGGGTAGGAGGGTACTGCCAGTTAGAGAGAGAGGGTGGCCCCTCTAAATAAAAAAATAGAAAAAGAATAATTAGTAAATAAATAAAAGGAAAATCGGAATAAAAAAATAGTCAGAAGTTCAGTGTGAGCATAATATTAGTGGTGCTGTTTTAAAAGTGTGATAGCAAAGGGGGAGGAAGGAAAGAACTACTTTGCCCTGGCTTTCATACCCACATGCATTTTTTTTTATACATGTAAGCCCCCCGCCATGGGGCTTACTACAAGGCCCAGCATGTGTCAGTGCAGGGATGGGTGCCAGGACCCATAGAGAAGGCAGGGACTGGGACCTGTTATAAAGGGAGGAGTTGTGGTGACAAAAAGGGAGATCGGGGAGGCAAGAGTTCTGAGCAGATGTGAGAGGAGAGGGCCCGTGGGCCAGGCCTCCATGCAGGAGACTTGGGGCCAGGGTAGGGTGATTACCACCCTGGTCCCCCGACGAGAAGTCAGGTCCCTCTCAGGAAGCAGTTTGTGGGATGAAGTAACTGAGGTGCCATCCACACCCTGCCTTGTCCTGTTGGGTCCCAATTGCAGTGGAGGAGGAGCTGAGGCCTGCTAAGGAGGCCTGTATCATGCTCCTTGGCATCCGGGTAGGCAGACAAGGAAGCCTGGTAGGGTTTGGAAGTTTGGTGGCTGCCATGGCTTGGTCAGAGTCCAGAGGTGAGAGACTGAACTGTGGGGGGTCCGGGGTAGCAGCTTAGACCCGCCGCTGCCCACTGCTGTGTCCATTGACACTGTGTGTCATCCTCATAAGTTTGAGTCCCGAGAAGAACTCCACACTGCTGCTGTGTATAGTGTGGGAATGCTGGGTGCAGGGGTGTCCTTGTGGGACCTGCATCGCAAGGTGCCCACCCTGGTGAGCAGCGGGAGTGAAGAAAAGTGAAGTAGTAGTATTGTGGAAGTGGGACAGCTGAATCCATCCGTCCGTGAGAGGAATAACTTCCCCTGGCTGCACATTTGGATTTGGGAGTTAGCAGCAGGTGTTCTGCAAGAAAGTGAACTGAGCTGCCGCCATTACATCTAAACTGGAGCTTGCTTGCTCCTCGGAGGACTATCTCAGGGACTGTTCTGGCCCCCTCACTGAGCAAGAGATGTACCGTGGCTCTGGCCCCTGAAGTGTGTTCATTTAAATCAAATCTATTTCTGCCCCCCACGCTCCATGGATTGGTTTACTGTGTGTGCCTGAGCCTTTATTTGACTGTGATTAACTTTTCTGCAACTTATCAATTAAATCCAGTTACCGTTTTTAAATCGTTAGCCTGGACAGTGGACTCATTGATAAAATGCAACCTGAACAAATGAATGTGTAACCTGTGATTTGCTAACAAGTTTGGCCCCCCAGAGTCTGCTAGCTGTGTCCCGCTATAAGGAAAGCACCCCAGTAGAGCCAACCCATCACCAGCAGCATCTGAGAAATCCAGGTACTGTTTTAGTTGTTTGATTCTGGACTGTGTTTCTGGCTGTAGGTGCCCCTCTTCCCCTCTGCAACACCATCAAATACCCCTAGACAGGGAAGGGAGGGCTTACATACACTTTTTGTAAGTAATTGGCAATATTTTTATACAAAAACATGTTAGAATTTAAGAAAAAGGTAATTTTAGCATTGGTGGCCAGTGAGTTAGTAAACGGTATGCCCTGGCTACTGGAACACAAGCCCTGGTGATCATGGCCTCCAAGTCTCCAGCATTCTACTAGAGTCTACAGCAATTTACTGCATCATTCAGACCTCCAGCAAGCAATAATAACCTCAGCATACTGAGCTGGAAGTCAGCTACCTTCTGCCAGCTTTTACTATTTTCTGGTCGGGAAGTCAAATCTGGAGCTAAGGCACTTGTAAAGTGCTCGTGTCATTGGTGATAGCTGATTGCTTCTAAATAAAGATTATTGGGTGATCGTGTTGAATATTGAGTACGCCTAGGACCAGAGGAGCAGACAGGAGAGACAACTGCCCCTGGTCCAGTGGCTCAGGGGGGCCCATGGGGGACCTGTGGCAGAAGATGTGAGGCTAAGGGGGGCCCCAGTCCTAAAGGTGTGTCCTGAGTCCAGGAATTTCAATTGGCACCCTTGCCTAGGACCTACGCTATTAGCGTAGCGCTCAAGTTACACTATTTGGTACAGCCGCCTTTACTTTATATTCATTTATTTGGGTTGAGGTTCGTCCCCACACTAACCAGTAATAAAAAAAGAATGGCTGGTGGTGGGGCAAAGCCCCTCCCCTAACTTAAACTGACAACCAAGTGAGGAAGGTCACGAAAGCAGTGCTGTATTCAGAAAGCTTTTACGGCAAGCTTCCTAGGTGTACCCGATATTCTACACTATCACTGATTATTGATTAAAAAGGAACCCAGCAATAGTAGATCACACCAGAGGAGGCAGTGTAGCGCAGTGGTTTAAGGCTCTGAGCTGCAAACCTGGAGACCTGGGTTTGAATCTCACAGCCCCCACTTGCATACTGTGTGATCCTGAGCAAGTCACTTAACTTCCTTGTGCTCCCAGGTCACATTGTAAACAAGCTTCCAGCTTAGTGTGTCTCTCCTGGTAAAAAAACTTGTGCAACTGTGTTTCAAAATTGGACACCAGCACACAAATAGGGTACCCTACGGTAGCAATGTGATATGTGCTCTGTCAGTTATTTTTTAGTTTCTTTGATTTGGTTGAAGTTTGCCCCACCGTGTATTTTCAACATTTGGTGTGAGGCAAAACCCCAATTGAACAAACTAAAAAGTAACTGACTAAGCATTACCTTGATAGAGTACACATCATGGCATCATGTTTGTCACTCTGTCTGAGTAGAGGCTCTGCCCCACACCCTTTGTGTCATTTTAACACAGGGGATGTTGGGGGATGAAGCCTAACTCAAACAAACTAAAGAACAACCAGCAGAGCATGAATCCTGAAGCGGACATTTAAAAATACTGATACTATCACTGATGCTGTCATGCAATCATGTACACTGGTGCAGTCGGTCAGATGTGACCTACGCTAATTCCTTACAGAAATGCCGGTGGTCCAGTGTTCTCCACTTCTGCCAAAAATCCCTGGTAGAGTAGCTCATGCAGCATTAATGGAGCTGAGTGTTAATTGGGTAATTTAAGGTTGTAGCTGCCAGGATCCACCCATTTACAGCAGCGGCAGTTTTAGACTGCGTGTGTGGTGTCGTGGTGGCAGTTTGTCAACAACAGAGCCATTAGCTGACTGCAGAGCTTCCACTTACCTAAGCATTTTTACTGCTACTGAGGAGGAATTAGCCAGCAGAGGTAAAACTGATACCTTGTATAGAATCAATCTAATGTCTTATTGGTGCCTTTATAGCTGCAGTCTGATGTTGAGAGATACAGAGTTCACACTGATAGAATTTACGTTTTAAGGGATGCAGTAGCTATCAATAGTGTCCTCCCATATGGGGGAATGAATTTCTTGTGCAAATCCTAGGTATTGGCTGGAAAGGAAGCTGATACGGTAGGATCACTACTACATATGGGTGGTGGTTGATAACTTGTATCTGGACAATGCCGGTTGTGCACTGTGATGTGTGTTATGTGTTTGTTCATGCCAGTTGTGCACTGTGATGTGTGTTATGTGTTTGTTTATGCAGGGAGTGTCTGCTTTGTTGATATGTAACAGCGGCCATTGAATGTTTTATTTTTGGTGCTCGATAGTGGAATCGCACTTGATGTTCCAAAACAGGGCACCATCTATTAAATGAAAGCATGCGGCTTTTTAGTGCCCTATCCCAAAATAATATTTATTTATTTAGTTAGTTAGTTTTTGTTAACCAGGTGGGTACACTAGACAGCATAGCTGCCTATTTTCAGGCACGACCCAGGAGATTACAACAAACAGTATGTAGACAGTAGCAGACACAAGAAAACATCATGGGAACAAGTTGAAGTCAGACACGGTACACTTATACAAAATTTTCAGCAATGACAGTACATTTGCAGGAATCTATATGTAGTAACAAAACAGGAATATAAGTGCAACTAACTAATAGTTATGATTCATTTAACTAGTAAGTGTTAGAAGAAAGGAAATAGCAAGATTTCCAGGCAGGTTTGAGAGTAGTAGAGATTGGAGCCGGTAGGCAACTAGGAGGAACCAGTACAGGAGTGGGTGGATAGAGAACAGGAGCAGAGTTCAGAGCTTAGAAGAGCCATACGAAGCTCCTGTTTGAAGCTCCATGGAGAAGGAGAGATTCTTAGACTCAGTGGAAGGGAGTTCCATAGTTTAGGGGCCCAGCTAGAGAAAGCATTCTCCCTCATTTTGGTTTTACATCTCGGTTGGACAAGAAGGGATTTGTCAGCTGATCTCAGTGGGTAGGAAGAGGTCACAGGTTTGAGCAGTAGAGCCAATTTGTCAGGTATCTGGGAGGAGATTATATTCTTTATAAAACAGTAGGAAGTAAACTGATGGAAGGCTGAAGGGGTAAACCATCCCAGACTGGAGTATAGTGTGCATCGGTGAGTAAGTTTGGGTAAAGACAGAGCAAAATGGCAAATGCTGTTGTAGCAGACATCCCACTTCAGAGGAACCCTCCAGTAGTTGCCAGTAAGGCTACTGGGTTATATGCCAATTTGGGTCTCAGGATCCCTGTGCAATGGCCATCCTCACCGTGGATGTTAGGCTATGTCTCACCTTATATGCCAGCCCAAGTTGAATATTGATGGGTTTAATGACTGAGGCTAGGTGCAGGTCAAAATCCAAGGCGGGATCAAGGGTTACTCCTAGGTATTTAAAAGAGGTAACTGTGTTAAGGGGAGAGCCATCAAGCACTCTGATACTTAATGTCTGGGTGCAGGACCGAATTTTTGAACCTGAACCGAACATCATAGTCACCGTTTTATTTTTATTTAAGACAAGCTTGTTTTGCAATAGCCGGCTCTGAAAGGTATTGAAGTTACTATTGAGATTCAGGTTGATATCTGAGATTTTTGAAGAGTATGAATAAAGAACAAGATTGTTGGCATACTATTCCCTAGTCAAGTGCCTCGTTGCAACTTTCAGTGATGCAGCATTCGGGCACTTGACAATCCTGCTGTTTACTTTTGAATTCCTGAAATAAGACTACCACAATGTTATATTAAATTTGTTTTCAGGGTATTTGCACATCTATTACAAGATCATCGTCATGAAACTCATTATTTCTTATTCAAAGAAATAATTGAACATTACATTAGCAGTTTGTTACTTGTAGAGTCTAATAACAGCTTATGCTGGATCATCTTGGTTTTGACCTGAAGATACCTTTCCCTTCCAGCTTTATTTCTAAGGCAGTCATGTACCAATCTCAGTACATTAAAATGAATAAAAAATGATTCTGACACTTGTGTGTTATTACATTTTCAAGGGATTTTCCACAAGTTTGCCCAATTCCATAGATGGCAACATTAAGGACTGTAAGTCAGTCTTGTCATTAAAACTTCTCTTATTATGCATTTGAGAATACAGTACCTACTGTACCATCTCTAGAGTTTGACAAATGATGTATGCCTCTGTTAAATTTAAGGACTATAGAACATTACCAGTTTTGAAGTTCAACTGATTTATTTTCTCATGTGCTGCGATATAGTCTTTATTGTGCATTTAAAGTGAGAGTATGATTACAATTTTCCAGTTTTGTACCTTAATGCCCATTTCCCTGTGGGCATAGTCAATCTGTACCAGAATTACAAAGCGTTACTAGCGTCCAGTAAGGAGGAAGGGTTCAGTAACTGTGGCTGGACCACTGACCAGCTGATCTGTTTTCACGTCCTGTCTGCCTGTTCTGTAGTGGCTTTAATTTTTATCAAAGGTTGCTTAATGTGCTGTAAAAACATTTTGAAAATGATCCCCATAGACTTGTATGGGGTACACCCTCATGTTCTCCCTGGGTAAATGTCACAAAATGTGAGGCGCAGGGGCAGAGCAGGCAGACAGGGAAGCGGAAGGGATCGACTGGCTGGTGGCTCAGCCACAGTTCCACCAATCCCTCCCTTACTGGACACCACATAGAAACATAGAATTTGATGGCAGATGAGGACCACTTGCCACCTAGTCTGCCCAATTCCGTAAGTGACAAGCTGCAGATCCTAGTTAACCAACAGCCTACTTCCTCTTACCCCCACTAGAATTGCCCTATATCTGTCCCATGCATTCTTGAACTCCCCCACTGTTTTTGACTCCACGACCTCCTCAGAAAGGCTGTTCCATGCAGCCACAACCCTCTTTGTGAGAAAATACTTCCTCACATTACCTCTGAGTCGTCCCCCCCCATCTTCAAATTGTACCTCCTTGTTCTTGCACATCTCTTTTCCTGAAAGATGTTACCCTCTTAGACTTTGTTGATTCCCTTAAGGTACTTAAAAGTTTCTATCATTTCCCCTCTCCCTCTTTTCTTTGAGGGTATACATATTAAGCTCCTTTAGTCTCTCTCTTTGTATGTCTTCTGGTGCAGATCCTGCACCATTTTGGTGCCCTCCTCTGGACAGCCTCCACCCTGTCTATGTCTTTGCAGAGATGGTATCTCCAGAACTGCATGCAGTACTCTAAATGGGGTCTCACTAACTGTCTGTACAGAGGGATAATGACTTCCTGTTTTCTACTGGTGATGCCTCTCCCTGTGCATCCCAGTATCCCCCATCCTCCTTACTGCCTTCTCACATTGCTTGCCCACCTTTAGGTCATCTGTTATAACTATCCCCAGGTCCCTTTCCATTTTTGTTGTTGTCATGTATCTCACCCCACTGTGCACTCTTCCCTGGGTTTTTGTTTCCCATGTGCATTATTTTGCACTTCTTTGCATTGACTCTAAGCTGCCATACATTTGACCATTCCTCCAACCATGCCAAGTCCTTCTCATCCTTTCCACCCCACCTTGTGTATCAACCCTGTTGCAGACCTTTGTATCACCTGCAAAGAGACATACTTTTCCTTCCAAATCCTCTGCAGTGTCACTTATAAAGACATTAAAGAGGACCGTCCCAGTACTGCACCCTGCTGTACCCCACTAGTAACTTCATTTCTCCACTGTGGACTCCGTTTACTATTACCCTCTGTGTCCTGTTTTCTAGCCAATTTGTTACCCAGGCAACCACCTTGGGATCCACTCCCAGGCTGGCTAACTTGTATATTAATCTTGTGTGTGGGACTGTATCAAATGCCTTGCTAAAATCTAGGTAGGCCATGTCCACAGCCAATCCCAGGTCTACTACTTTGGTCACCCAGTCAAAGAAATCTATTAGATCCATCTGACATGACCTTCCCGCTGTGAATCCATGCTACCTTGGGTCCTGTGTCCCGCTGGCCTCTAGGTACGCAACAATTCTTTCCTTCAGAAGTGATTTCATCATTTTTACTACCACCGAGGTCAAACTAACTGGTCTGTAGTTTCCTGCCTCTGTTCTGCTCCCACTTTTTTGGAATGGAATCACATCTGCCCTCCTCCAGTCCTCAGGTACCACCCCATCCCCCCATGATTTGTTAAACAGAGTAGTCAGTGGTGTCATTAATTCTACCCTTAGTTCTTTTAGAATTCTGAGGTGAATCTGTCAGGCCCCGTTGCTTTGTCCACCTTCAGTTTTAAGAGTTCTTTCAGAACCCTTTCTTCTGTGAATGGACTGGTATCGACACCCCCATCCAGAGTGTTTCTCTTGTTTGGTATAGGTACCTTCCCCTCCTCTTCTTTTGTGAATACTGAGCAGAAATATTCGTTCAGTACCCCTGCTTTTTTTACTGTCACCCTCTGCCCACATTCCTTCCCCTTTAATAAGCCTCAGTATCCCTCCCTTGGTTTTTCTTCACTCCCTACTGTACCTAAAAAAGGTTATTTCCCCCCCCCTTAACAGAGTTGGCTATCTTTGCTTCAGTTTGGGCCTTTGCTATTTTGACTGCCTTCCCCGCCTCCTTCTACTTTAACTGATATAGTTCTCTGTCCTGCTCCTTCTGTGTTTCCTTATATTTCCTAAATGCTGTCTTTTTCTCCGTAACCTTCCCTTCCACCTCTTTTGAGAACAATAGTGGCTTTTTATTTCATTTTGTTTTGTTGATTTGCTTTACACAAAGATTTGTTGCCTCTGTGATGGCAGTTTCGATTTTCCCCATTGTTTCTCAACCCCTCCTTCTTGCCTGTTTGCTAGTACTTTTCTGAGGCACTCTCCCATTTTGCCAAAGTCAGCCCTCCCAAAGTCCAATACTCTTGCTTTTGTAAGGCTTGGACTATACAGTTGTGTTTATTGTGAACACACTGTTTGGTGGTCACTTGTTCCCAGATGGCTACCCACTTCTAAATCTGAGATCCCTCTCCATCCCCATTTGAGAGTATCAGGTCTAACATTGCTCCTCCTGAGTGGGTTCTAACACTAGCTGTCTGAGGCATGCTTGCAGGCACCGAGAATGACCCTGCCTGGATGGCTGCAGTAACTATTAGTAACTTTTGTAACTGTGGCACAGATTGACTGTCACCCCCACAGGGAAATGGGCTCTGAAGCCCAACAAGGTATGTCACACATTTCCTTTGAGGTTTTTGCTCACCTTGCTTGCTTCTTTATGGTGCATCTCCGTTCAAGAGGGTCTTGGGGGACTCAAGAGCAGCTGAGTTGTTACATAGTGTTGTGCCCTAATGTGGTGCCACAAAAGGATTGCCCTCTCCCTTGGCAATCATGGATGTGTGATGGTGAAAGGGCTTCAGGGTATAAAGTGACAGAGCCAGTGGCACCCTCTAGGTCCCTCACACACACACACACACTTCCCTTGGCAAGGCAGTAGTAGTAGGGCAGGAAAACACATATATATACTGTCTATTAATTTTGTCAACAAAGAGAATGGGGATGGTTTGCTAGTTTAAGAGCTGTTATAGAGTGTGTGTGTGTGTGTGTAGAAGATGGAATGATTGGTTCTGCTCAGGGAAATCAGGTACGATAGAATACCTCACAACGTGAATTTGTTATAAAAGAAATAAATAGTAACATATGTGAACTGGATAATAAAATGGGTCTTCAGAGATCCCCAAAATATTACATAAAGAACAGACAGATCATTTCCATGGAGCCAGGTGTGATCGTGTTCCTGTTCTTAGCAGAATGTTAGCGCCTTTTCTTTTTTTACCTTTTGTTTTACCAGGTGAGGACACACTAAGCTGAAAGTTTATTTACAGGTGCAATCTGGGAGCACAAGGAAGTTAAGTGACTTGCTCAGAGTCACACAGTATGCAAGTAGGGGCTATGGGATTCAAACCAAGTCTCCAGGTTTGCAGCTTAGAGCCTTAAACCACTGCACTATACTGCCTTCAAATAGTATGTTCAACATGTTCAAAATAAGCTCTAAAAGAGCATCTAACACCCCAGAGCTTCTGGCCCAGCTTTCATATAAACTATTTGCTCCAGCAAAATCTGCAAATATCCTGCAAAATTACTAAAATAATCCAGCAAAACTTCGAGTTCCCATAGAAGGTATGGATCCAGAAGAATGATTTGATACCTTTAATGGACAACATAGATGTAACAACAAGAACAAAGTGCTCTAGCTTGGACCAACCAGTCCTTCTTCAGAAGCTCATGGCAGTTGTTTAGAAAATACAATACTTATAACAGCTAGATAATGCAGAGAAAACAGAAAAATCCCCATTGGTTTAAAGTACTCATTTAAAAAAACAGAAGATGATGTCAGAGAAGTTTAATAGTACAATACTGCCTTCAGCCAGAAAGACCCTTGGGAATTACATTATTGTTTCCGCCAACAAGTCAGTGGTCAGATCCTTACAGGCAAAAACAACCCATTATAACCTTTCTCCACTGAAACGGACGGCTATAGGGACACTGAAATCAAACCACAACATTGTCATCAAAAAGCTGATAAAGGCTCTGCAGTGGTGATTCTAAACAGAGGATTATATTACTGAAGCTAATAGACAGCTAACAGATCTTACATACTACAGAGAACTGGAGAGTGACCCACTACAAGATATAAAGACTAACCACGTGACTTAATTAAAACTTTTCCTGACCACGCCCGAGAAAACTAACTCACCACATCCCTGATGAACCCAGGCCAGGGACATTCTATATGCTGCCTAAAATACATAAACCTGGCAATCCAGGAGACCCATAGTCTCTGTATGGTACCTTGACTGAGGGGATCTCAGGGTTTGTAGAGACCATTTTGAAACCGCTGGTTATGGAAAGAGACAGTTATATCCAGGACACTATGCACTTTTGCATGTACTTTCTGGTTATAAGGATTTACCACCTGACACCATTTGTAGTGACAATGGATGTAACATCCTCACATCTAATATTCCACACACAGATGGCATTGCAGCATGCCTTAATACATACATGAGAAAGGACCGGAGCAAAACATCAACCCTGGAGTGGGTGGGAAACTTATGGAATTCATTTTGCACACATAACAACTTCAACTTCAATGGTAAACATTATGTTCAAATTATGGGAACAGCAATGGGCAGCAAAATGGCTCCACAGTATGCTAACCTCTTTATGGCTGACTTAGAGAAGGATTTTTAAGGCAGTATCCCATAAACCACTAGCTTATTTCCGTTACATTGATGATTTGTTTATCATCTGACGGAAGGCACAGATGCACTCCAGAGATTTTCATCACAAACTTAATAATCTCCACCTACCATAAAGCTTACCCTGGAGTACTCTACCACCAAGGTTAACTTTCTGGACACCACAGTCACCATTAAGGATGGAACCTACATACATGTATTTACAGGAAGCCAACAGACAGACAGAGATACCTGCACAAGAAGAGTAACCACCCAAACCATACAAAAATCTGTCATATACAGTCAAGCACTTCGTTGTCACCGTGTTTGTTCAAATGAGAATGACAGATATACACATTTGGCTATGTTGAAAAACACCTTTATTGAGCAGGACACTCTTCCAGGAAATTGACAGGATAACAGAATGGGCAACGCAAGTACTAAGACAACAACTACTTCAATATATAAAGAAAAGACAGCTACAGACAGAATACCCTTGGTAGTCACATATCATCCAGACCTTGAACGTCTGCGTGAGATTATTAAAGATCTCCACCCAATATTTAGTGAGGATGAAACCCTTAATTGTATTTTTAAGAACTCCCACTACTATCTTTAAACAACCACCAAATTTATCCAGCCTAATTATTAGGAGCAACTCACTGAACAGAATACCATGGTCACACAATGGCACACGACCTCTGCAATCAACGCCTGTAAGACTTGTGGGCTCATTTCACCTCAGACTGTGTGGTTACATCACAAACAGACAATTCCAGGTGATGGAGTTATACATGCATGTCACAACATGTTGTTTATTTCATTCAGTGCAAGAGATGTCCACAAACAGGTTATGTAGGAGAGACAAATCAACAGCCTCGCACTAGGATGAACTCACACAGACATACTATTACAGCAAGGGAAGACTGAAAACCAGTGGGCACCACTTCTCCCAGCCTGACCACCAATTTCAGATATGTCAGTAATGGTTCTTAAAAGGAAATCTCAAAACACACAACAGAGACGAGCTTTTGAGATTAAACTTATTTTTACATCTCAATATGGTAGCAGATGGGATGAACGTTGATCTTGGTTTTATGGGACACTACAGAAACTAACATCCAGAGACCTCTACTGGAACACAAGCCCTGGTGATCATGGCCTCAAGTCTCCAGCATTCTACTAGAGTCTACAGCAATTTACTGCATCATTCAGACCTCCAGCAAGCAATAATAACCTCAGCATACTGAGCTGGAAGTCAGCTACCTTCTGCCAGCTTTTACTATTTTCTGGTCGGGAAGTCAAATCTGGAGCTAAGGCACTTGTAAAGTGCTCGTGTCATTGGTGATAGCTGATTGCTTCTAAATAAAGATTATTGGGTGATCGTGTTGAATATTGAGTACGCCTAGGACCAGAGGAGCAGACAGGAGAGACAACTGCCCCTGGTCCAGTGGCTCAGGGGGGCCCATGGGGGACCTGTGGCAGAAGATGTGAGGCTAAGGGGGGCCCCAGTCCTAAAGGTGTGTCCTGAGTCCAGGAATTTCAATTGGCACCCTTGCCTAGGACCTACGCTATTAGCGTAGCGCTCAAGTTACACTATTTGGTACAGCCGCCTTTACTTTATATTCATTTATTTGGGTTGAGGTTCGTCCCCACACTAACCAGTAATAAAAAAAGAATGGCTGGTGGTGGGGCAAAGCCCCTCCCCTAACTTAAACTGACAACCAAGTGAGGAAGGTCACGAAAGCAGTGCTGTATTCAGAAAGCTTTTACGGCAAGCTTCCTAGGTGTACCCGATATTCTACACTATCACTGATTATTGATTAAAAGGAACCCAGCAATAGTAGATCACACCAGAGGAGGCAGTGTAGCGCAGTGGTTTTAAGGCTCTGAGCTGCAAACCTGGAGACCTGGGTTTGAATCTCACAGCCCCCACTTGCATACTGTGTGATCCTGAGCAAGTCACTTAACTTCCTTGTGCTCCCAGGTCACATTGTAAACAAGCTTCCAGCTTAGTGTGTCTCTCCGGTAAAAAACTTGTGCAACTGTGTTTCAAAATTGGACACCACACACAAATAGGTACCCTACGGTAGCAATGTGATATGTGCTCTGTCAGTTATTTTTAGTTTCTTTGATTTGGTTGGAGTTTGCCCGTGTATTTTCAACATTTTGGTGTAGGCGAAACCCCAATTGAACAAACTAAAAAAGTAACTGACTAAGCATTACCTTGATAGAGTACACATCATGGCATCATGTTTGTCACTCTGTCTGAGTAGAGGGCTCTGCCCCCACACCCTTTGTGTCATTTTTAACACAGGGGATGTTGGGGGGGGATGAAGCGCCCCAACTCAAACAAACTAAAGAACAACCAGCAGAGCATGAATCCTGAAGCGGACATTTAAAAATACTGATACTATCACTGATGCTGTCATGCAATCATGTACACTGGTGCAGTCGGTCAGATGTGACCTACGCTAATTCCTTACAGAAATGCCGGTGGTCCAGTGTTCTCCACTTCTGCCAAAAATCCCTGGTAGAGTAGCTCATGCAGCATTAATGGAGCTGAGTGTTAATTGGGTAATTTAAGGTTGTAGCTGCCAGATCCACCCATTTACAGCAGCGGCAGTTTTAGATCTGTGGTGTGGTGTCGTGGTGGCAGTTTGTCAACAACAGAGCCATTAGCTGACTGCAGAGCTTCCACTTACCTAAGCATTTTTATCTGCTACTGAGGAGGAATTAGCCAGCAGAGGTAAAACTGATACCTTGTATAGAATCAATCTAATGTCTTATTGGTGCCTTTATAGCTGCAGTCTGATGTTGAGAGATACAGAGTTCACACTGATAGAATTTACGTTTTAAGGGATGCAGTAGCTATCAATAGTGTCCTCCCATATGGGGAATGAATTTCTGTGCAAATCCTAGGTATTGGCTGAAAGGAAGCTGATACGGTAGGATCACTACTACATATGGGTGGTGGTTGATAACTTGTATCTGGACAATGCCGGTTGTGCACTGTGATGTGTGTATGTGTTTGTTCATGCCAGTTGTGCACTGTGATGTGTGTTATGTGTTTGTTTATGCAGGGAGTGTCTGCTTTGTTGATATGTAACAGCGCCATTGAATGTTTTATTTTGGTGCTCGATAGTGGAATCGCACTTGATGTTCCAAACAGGGCACCATCTATTAAATGAAAGCATGCGGCTTTTTAGTGCCCTATCCCAAAATAATATTTATTTATTTAGTTAGTTAGTTTTGTTAACCAGGTGGGTACACTAGACAGCATAGCTGCTATTTTCAGGCACGACCCAGGAGATTACAACAAACAGTATGTAGACAGTAGCAGACACAAGAAAACATCATGGGAACAAGTTGAAGTCAGACACGGTACACTTATACAAAATTTTCAGCAATGACAGTACATTTGCAGGAATCTATATGTAGTAACAAAACAGGAATATAAGTGCAACTAACTAATAGTTATGATTCATTTAACTAGTAAGTGTTAGAAGAAAGGAAATAGCAAGATTTCCAGGCAGGTTTGAGAGTAGTAGAGATTGGAGCCGGTAGGCAACTAGGAGGAACCAGTACAGGAGTGGGTGGATAGAGAACAGGAGCAGAGTTCAGAGCTTAGAAGAGCCATACGAAGCTCCTGTTTGAAGCTCCATGGAGAAGGAGAGATTCTTAGACTCAGTGGAAGGGAGTTCCATAGTTTAGGGGCCCAGCTAGAGAAAGCATTCTCCCTCATTTTGGTTTTACATCTCGGTTGGACAAGAAGGGATTTGTCAGCTGATCTCAGTGGGTAGGAAGAGGTCACAGGTTTGAGCAGTAGAGCCAATTTGTCAGGTATCTGGGAGGAGATTATATTCTTTATAAAACAGTAGGAAGTAAACTGATGGAAGGCTGAAGGGGTAAACCATCCCAGACTGGAGTATAGTGTGCATCGGTGAGTAAGTTTGGGTAAAGACAGAGCAAAATGGCAAATGCTGTTGTAGCAGACATCCCACTTTCAGAGGAACCCTCCAGTAGTTGCCAGTAAGGCTACTGGGTTATATGCCAATTTGGGTCTCAGGATCCCCTGTGCAATGGCCATCCTCACCGTGGATGTTAGGCTATGTCTCACCTTATATGCCAGCCCAAGTTGAATATTGATGGGTTTAATGACTGAGGCTAGGTGCAGGTCAAAATCCAAGGCGGGATCAAGGGTTACTCCTAGGTATTTAAAAGAGGTAACTGTGTTAAGGGAGAGCCATCACACTCTGATACTTAATGTCTGGGTGCAGGACCGAATTTTGAACCTGAACCGAACATCATAGTCACCGCTTTATTTTTATTTAAGACAAGCTTGTTTTGCAATAGCCGCTCTGAAAGGTATTGAAGTTACTATTGAGATTCAGGTTGATATCTGAGATTTTTGAAGAGTATGAATAAAGAACAAGATTGTTGGCATATTTATTCTCAGTCAAGTGCCTCGTTGCAACTTTCAGTGATGCAGCATTCGGGCACTTGACAATCCTGCTGTTTACTTTTGAATTCCTGAAATAAGACTACCACAATGTTATATTAAATTTGTTTTCAGGGTATTTGCACATCTATTACAAGATCATCGTCATGAAACTCATTATTTCTTATTCAAAGAAATAATTGAACATTACATTAGCAGTTTGTTACTTGTGAGTCTAATAACAGCTTATGCTGGATCATCTTGGTTTTGACCTGAAGATACCTTTCCCTTCCAGCTTTATTTCTAAGGCAGTCATGTACCAATCTCAGTACATTAAAATGAATAAAAAATGATTCTGACACTTGTGTGTTATTACATTTTCAAGGGATTTTCCACAAGTTTGCCCAATTCCATAGATGGCAACATTAAGGACTGTAAGTCAGTCTTGTCATTAAAACTTCTCTTATTATGCATTTGAGAATACAGTACCTACTGTACCATCTCTAGAGTTTGACAAATGATGTATGCCTCTGTTAAATTTAAAGGACTATAGAACATTACCAGTTTTGAAGTTCAACTGATTTATTTTCTCATGTGCTGCGATATAGTCTTTATTGTGCATTTAAAGTGAGAGTATGATTACAATTTTTCCAGTTTTGTACCTTAATGCCCATTTCCCTGTGGAGGCATAGTCAATCTGTACCAGAATTACAAACGTTACTAGCGTCCAGTAAGGGAGGGAAGGGTTCGTAACTGTGGCTGGACCACTGACCAGCTGATCTGTTTTCACGTTCCTGTCTGCCTGTTCTGTAGTGGCTTTAATTTTTTATCAAAGGTTGCTTAATGTGCTGTAAAAACATTTTGAAAATGATCCCCATAGACTTGTATGGGGTACACCCTCATGTTCTCCCTGGGTAAATGTCACAAAATGTGAGAGCGCAGGGGCAGAGCAGGCAGACAGGGAAGCGGAAAGGGATCGACTGGCTGGTGGCTCAGCCACAGTTACAATCCCTTCCCTCCCTTACTGGACACCACATAGAAACATAGAATTTGATGGCAGATAAGGACCACTTGGACCACCTAGTCTGCCCAATTCCGTAAGTGACAAGCTGCAGATCCTAGTTAACCAACAGCCTACTTCCTCTTACCCCCACTAGAATTGCCCTATATCTGTCCCATGCATTCTTGAACTCCCCCACTGTTTTTGACTCCACGACCTCCTCAGAAAGGCTGTTCCATGCAGCCACAACCCTCTTTGTGAGAAAATACTTCCTCACATTACCTCTGAGTCGTCCCCCCCCATCTTCAAATTGTACCTCCTTGTTCTTGCACATCTCTTTTCCTGAAAGATGTTACCCTCTTAGACTTTGTTGATTCCCTTAAGGTACTTAAAAGTTTCTATCATTTTCCCCCTCTCCCTCTTTTCTTTGAGGGTATACATATTAAGCTCCTTTAGTCTCTCTCTTTGTATGTCTTCTGGTGCAGATCCTGCACCATTTTGGTTGCCCTCCTCTGGACAGCCTCCACCCTGTCTATGTCTTTGCAGAGATGGTATCTCCAGAACTGCATGCAGTACTCTAAATGGGGTCTCACTAACTGTCTGTACAGAGGGATAATGACTTCCTGTTTTCTACTGGTGATGCCTCTCCCTGTGCATCCCAGTATCCCCCCATCCTCCTTACTGCCTTCTCACATTGCTTGCCCACCTTTAGGTCATCTGTTATAACTATCCCCAGGTCCCTTTCCATTTTTGTTGTTGTCAGTATCTCACCCCCCCCACTGTGTACTCTTCCCCTGGGTTTTTGTTTCCCATGTGCATTATTTTGCACTTCTTTGCATTGACTCTAAGCTGCCATACATTTGACCATTCCTCCAACCATGCCAAGTCCCTTCTCATCCTTTCCACCCCACCTTGTGTATCAACCCTGTTGCAGACCTTTGTATCACCTGCAAAGAGACATACTTTTCCTTCCAAATCCTCTGCAGTGTCACTTATAAAGACATTAAAGAGGACCGTCCCAGTACTGCACCCTGCTGTACCCCACTAGTAACTTCATTTCTCCACTGTGGACTCCGTTTACTATTACCCTCTGTGTCCTGTTTTCTAGCCAATTTGTTACCCAGGCAACCACCTTGGGATCCACTCCCAGGCTGGCTAACTTGTATATTAATCTTGTGTGTGGGACTGTATCAAATGCTTGTTAAAATCTAGGTAGGCCATGTCCACAGCCAATCCCAGGTCTACTACTTTGGTCACCCAGTCAAAGAAATCTATTAGATCCATCTGACATGACCTTCCGCTGTGAATCCATGCTACCTTGGGTCCTGTGTCCCGCTGGCCTCTAGGTACGCAACAATTCTTTCCTTCAGAAGTGATTTCATCATTTTTACTACCACCGAGGTCAAACTAACTGGTCTGTAGTTTCCTGCCTCTGTTCTGCTCCCACTTTTTTGGAATGGAATCACATCTGCCCTCCTCCAGTCCTCAGGTACCACCCCATCCCCCCATGATTTGTTAAACAGAGTAGTCAGTGGTGTCATTAATTCTACCCTTAGTTCTTTTAGAATTCTGAGGTGAATCTGTCAGGCCCCGTTGCTTTGTCCACCTTCAGTTTTAAGAGTTCTTTCAGAACCCTTTCTTCTGTGAATGGACTGGTATCGACACCCCCATCCAGAGTGTTTCTCTTGTTTGGTATAGGTACCTTCCCCTCCTCTTCTTTTGTGAATACTGAGCAGAAATATTCGTTCAGTACCCCTGCTTTTTTTACTGTCACCCTCTGCCCACATTCCTCCTTTAATAAGCCCTCAGTATCCTCCCTGGTTTTTCTTCACTCCTACTGTACCTAAAAAGGTTATATCCCTTAACAGAGTTGGCTATCTTTTGCTTCAGTTTGGGCCTTTGCTATTTTGACTGCCTTCCCCGCCTCCTTCTACTTTAACTGATATAGTTCTCTGTCCTGCTCCTTCTGTGTTTCCTTATATTTCCTAAATGCTGTCTTTTTCTCCGTAACCTTCCCTTCCACCTCTTTTGAGAACAATAGTGGCTTTTTATTTCATTTTGTTTTGTTGATTTGCTTTACACAAAGATTTGTTGCCTCTGTGATGGCAGTTTCGATTTTCCCCATTGTTTCTCCACCCCTCCTTCTTGCCTGTTTGCTAGTACTTTTCTGAGGCACTCTCCCATTTTGCCAAAGTCAGCCCTCCTAAAGTCCAATACTCTTGCTTTTGTAAGGCTTGACTATACAGTTGTGTTTATTGTGAACCACACTGTTTGGTGGTCACTTGTTCCCAGATGGCTACCCACTTCTAAATCTGAGATCCTCTCTCCATCCCCATTTGAGAGTATCAGGTCTAACATTGCTCCCTCCTGAGTGGGTTCTAACACTAGCTGTCTGAGGCATGCCCCCTGCAGGGCACCGAGAATGACCCTGCTCTTGGATGTGGCTGCAGTAACTATTAGTAACTTTTGTAACTGTGGCACAGATTGACTGTCACCCCCACAGGGAAATGGGCTCTGAAGCCCAACAAGGTATGTCACACATTTCCTTTGAGGTTTTTGCTCACCTTGCTTGCTTCTTTATGGTGCATCTCCGTTCAAGAGGGTCTTGGGGGACTCAAGAGCAGCTGAGTTGTTACATAGTGTTGTGCCCTAATGTGGTGCCACAAAAGGATTGCCCTCTCCTTGGCAATCATGGATGTGTGATGGTGAAAGGGCTTCCAGGGTATAAAGTGACAGAGCCAGTGGCACCCTCTAGGTCCCCCCCCCCACACACACACACACTTTCCCTTGGCAAGGCAGTAGTGCAGGGCAGGAAAACACATATATATACTGTCTATTAATTTTGTCAACAAAGAGAATGGGGGGATGGTTTGCTAGTTTAAGAGCTGTTATAGAGTGTGTGTGTGTGTGTGTAGAAGATGGAATGATTGGTTCTGCTCAGGGAAATCAGGGTACGATAGAATACCTCACAACGTAGAATTTGTTATAAAGAAATAAATAGTAACATATGTGAACTGGATAATAAAATGGGTCTTCAGAGATCCCCAAAAATATTACATAAAGAACAGACAGATCATTTCCATGGAGCCAGGTGTGATGAGGTTCCTGTTCTTAGCAGAAGTGTGTAGCGCCTTTTCTTTTTTTTTACCTTTTGTTTTACCAGGTGGGACACACTAAGCTGAAAGTTTATTTACAGGTGCAATCTGGGGAGCACAAGGAAGTTAAGTGACTTGCTCAGAGTCACACAGTATGCAAGTAGGGGCTATGGGATTCAAACCAAGTCTCCAGGTTTGCAGCTTAGAGCCTTAAACCACTGCACTATACTGCCTTCAAATAGTATGTTCAACATGTTCAAAATAAGCTCTAAAAAGAGCATCTAACACCCCAGAGCTTCTGGCCCAGCTTTCATATAAACTATTTGCTCCAGCAAAATCTGCAAATATCCTGCAAAATTACTAAAATAATCCAGCAAAACTTCAGAGTTCCCATAGAAGGTATGGATCCAGAAGCAAATGATTTGATACCTTTTAATGGACCAACATAGATGTAACAACAAGAACAAAGTGCTCTAGCTTTCGGACCAACCAGTCCTTCTTCAGAAGCTCATGGCAGTTGTTTAGAAAATACAATACTTATAACAGCTAGATAATGCAGAGAAAAACAGAAAAAAATCCCCATTGGTTTAAAGTACTCATTTAAAAAAAAACAGAAGATGATGTCAGAGAAGTTTAACAGTACAATACTGCCTTCAGCCAGAAAGACCCTTGGGAATTACATTAATTGTTTCCGCCAACAAGTCAGTGGTCAGATCCTTACCAGGCAAAAACAAACCCATTATAACCTTTCTCCACTGAAACGGACGGCTATAGGGACACTGAAATCAAACCACAACATTGTCATCAAAAAAGCTGATAAAGGCTCTGCAGTGGTGATTCTAAACAGAGGATTATATTACTGAAGCTAATAGACAGCTAACAGATCTTACATACTACAGAGAACTGGAGAGTGACCCCACTACAAGATATAAAGACGAACTACGTGACTTAATTAAAACTTTTCCTGACCACGTCCGAGAGAAACTAACTCACCACATCCCTGATGAACCCAGGCCAGGGACATTCTATATGCTGCCTAAAATACATAAACCTGGCAATCCAGGGAGACCCATAGTCTCTGGTAATGGTACCTTGACTGAGGGGATCTCAGGGTTTGTAGAGACCATTTTGAAACCGCTGGTTATGGAAAGAGACAGTTATATCCAGGACACTATGCACTTTTTGCATGTACTTTCTGGTTATAAGGATTTACCACCTGACACCATTTTAGTGACAATGGATGTAACATCCCTCTACACTAATATTCCACACACAGATGGCATTGCAGCATGCCTTAAATACATACATGAGAAAGGACCGGAGCAAAACATCAACCCTGGAGTGGTGGGGAAACTTATGGAATTCATTTTGGCACATAACAACTTCAACTTCAATGGTAAACATTATGTTCAAATTATGGGAACAGCAATGGGCAGCAAAATGGCTCCACAGTATGCTAACCTCTTTATGGCTGACTTAGAGAAGGATTTTTTAAGGCAGTATCCCCACAAACCACTAGCTTATTTCCGTTACATTGATGATTTGTTTATCATCTGGACGGAAGGCACAGATGCACTCAGAGATTTTCATCACAAACTTAATAATCTCCACCCTACCATAAAGCTTACCCTGGAGTACTCTACCACCAAGGTTAACTTTCTGGACACCACAGTCACCATTAAGGATGGAACCTTACATACATGTATTTACAGGAAGCCAACAGACAGACAGAGATACCTGCACAAGAAGAGTAACCACCCAACCATACAAAAATCTGTCATATACAGTCACACTCTGTTGTCACCGTATTTGTTCAAATGAGAATGACAGAGATACACATTTGGCTATGTTGAAAAACACCTTTATTGAGCAGGGACACTCTTCCAGGGAAATTGACAGGATAACAGAATGGGCAACGCAAGTACTAAGACAACAACTACTTCAATATAAAGAAAAGACAGCTACAGACAGAATACCCTTGGTAGTCACATATCATCCAGACCTTGAACGTCTGCGTAAGATTATTAAAGATCTCCACCCAATATTTAGTGAGGATGAAACCCTTAATTGTATTTTTAAGAACTCCACTACTATCTTTTAAACAACCACCAAATTTATCCAGCCTAATTATTAGGAGCAAACTTCACTGGAACAGAATACCATGTCACACAATGGCACACGACCCTTGCAATCAACGCCCTGTAAGACTTGTGGGCTCATTTCTACCTCAGACTGTGTGGTTACATCACAAAACAGACAATTCCAGGTGCATGGAGTTACATGCATGTCACAACATGTTGTTTATTTCATTCAGTGCAAGAGATGTCCACAAACAGGTTATGTAGGAGAGACAAATCAACAGCTCCGCACTAGGATGAACTCACACAGACATACTATTACAGCAAGGAAGACTGAAAAACCAGTGGGGCACCACTTCTCCCAGCCTGACCACTCAATTTCAGATATGTCAGTAATGGTCTTAAAAGGAAATCTCAAAAACACACAACAGAGACGAGCTTTTGAGATTAAACTTATTTTACATCTCAATATGGTAGCAGATGGGATGAACGTTGATCTTGGTTTTATGGGACACTACAGAAACTAACATCCACAGACCTTTTCTTCTTCAAACTGACATATTATAGGACTTCAGCATGTGTGGGATGTGGATGCGTGTGTGTGTGTATGTGTGTAGGTATGTGTTGTGAGGTATGTGATATAACAGATGTGGGGCTTGCAGTCACATTGAGGTAAGTCTCTATTTAGATATATGGAGTTAAAATGTGCTACTATTCTTATTTCACACACATAATGAATATTAATTCCTCCTTACTTTTTATCTTTGCCTGGGGGGGGATTGATTCCATTGCACCATATTTAGATTACCCAGCCTGCTAGTCTACATACAGGAGTGTTATCATATACTGTTATATATAATTTTTGTAACTCTGTACATATTGGGGTGTGGATTTCATTTGCATGGGGTCCTGCACAGATCTTTTACATTCGGCTAATATTGTAGTAATTTGTGGATATGTAGTTAGGTTAGACCTCTGGTCTTACACATATACTTTATATTTACTTCTAGTTACCTTATCCTGGGAGGGTGGCAGGTTTATTTCATGGTAGTTCTATCTAGTATCCTTGGAAATGTTACTTTGTAGATAGTAGTACGGTTATATAGTGTTACATTTTTACTCTGTAGATATTAGGAGACATAAGCCCTTTTACTCAGGATTTCATGACAAGTTGAATTCCTTTGGGGAACAATTGCAGTAACTGAAGTTAATATAGGTTCACTAGGAGAGATAGTGTGTATGTGTGTGTGTGTGTGTCTGTGGGAGAGAGAGAGAGAAAAAAGGGGGGAGAGAGAGAGACATCTCCTTTAAGCTATGTATCTCCCCCACCCACATTATTGTGATGTGGGGTGGGTTAGGTTGTATTGTTTGTATGAAGAGGAGGAGAGAAATTACATTTTTATCTCTTTTTCAGATTCCTTAGACACTTGTGATACATCAAGTTGCTACATTCTCAGTATATATTGACATCAGTACATATCAGGCTATGTGGTCTTAATTCCTTGAGGTTCCTCGACTAGAGTTTTTTTTGTTTGACACTAATATTATCAATTTATATTTAAATTATCATTGATATAGCCCTGAGGTTTTTGAAATTTCTTGGGCCTTATATCTAGCTTGAGAATACAGCTGGGTGACAGGTCCAGCTAGGTTTTACACATCACACAGTGTGCACTGATGTTTTTAAGACAACTTTACTGGTAAATTCTTGTCTGTAATGCTAACATTGAAATTTCATGAGCCCTATAACAATCTTAGTTTGTCTTTAATCTGGGTGGGGGTTTCCTTTCAGTAATCACATCCTTATACTAACTGTGACACTCATAGCTTGATTTAGGAGTTATCTGCTTCAGCAGTGTTATCTTACGTCAATTAAATTTATATGCAGTAGGATTCTTTGAATGTGTGTTCCACCAAGCGCATCTGACCCAAGGGTCTTTCTGGCTGAAGGCAGTATTGTACTGTTAAACTTCTCTGACATCATCTTCTGTTTTTTTTTTTAAATGAGTATTTTAAACCAATGGGGATTTTTTTTCTGTTTTTCTCTGCATTATCTAGCTGTTATAAGTATTGTATTTTCTAAACAACTGCCATGAGCTTCTGAAGAAGGACTGGTTGGTCCGAAAGCTAGAGCACTTTGTTCTTGTTGTTACATCTATGTTGGTCCATTAAAAGGTATCAAATCATTTGCTTCTGGATCTATTCTTGCAAGGACCAATACGGCAACTACTAAATCTAGATTTCATAGAAGGTATGGGTGATCCAGTGGTTTTATTTGGGTCTAGCCTGAGTCTCTAAGTAATTAACAGTGTCGGTGGCTCAGTAGGTAGCACACTTGCCTCAGAGGCCGGGAGATCAGAGGGCTGTGGGTTCAGTTCCCACATCTGGTACTTGGACTAATATCCCAGTAGTGACACTGTAGTGTAGCATGAGAGGGGTGGTGCACTTCTGAGGTGCCGTCTTTCGGATGAGATGTTAAACCGAGGTCCCATCTGCCTGGATTGGTGGTAGTTCAGGTGGATGTTAAAGATCCCATGGCACTTCTTGAAAAAGAGTAGGGGAATTTCCCTGGTGTCCTGGCCAAATTTTCCTCTTTCACTAAAAATACCACCAACAGCTTAATCTGGTTCAAGGTCATTTGGCATTCATCTGTATCCCCCTTCCCTGGGTTGTACCTGAAAATAGGCAGGATTTGTCTAGTGCACTTACCTGGTCAACAAAAACTAAATAAATAAATTTATTTTGCTTTTAAAACCAATGGATTGTGTGTAAATAAGTAAAAAAAGGCTGCAGTTGTTGCTGGATTTTAATGTTATGCAAAGTGGCAGCTGCAGGCGCCGATGTGCCACCTTGGAGAGAGGGGAGAGTGAGTAAGCAATCTTTAGTTCCACAGCAGAGGGCTGGTGCGCTTGTGTAGGGAATCCCCAGCACTGCTTCAAGGCGGCCACTCCTCTACCAGCAAAACAGACCTCAGCCTGCAACAGACTTCTTGACAGTGTGAGACGGAGACGCAGAAAAGGCACTCCTCTTGCAGGCAGGACAACCAGATATTTATTTCTTTTTTAGTTGTGCAGGAGACAAGCGCCAGGAAAATGTGCTTAGGGATTGTCTCACAGATTTAAAAAATATATATCGGGCACAGTCTGGACTTTTAGGCTCCGAGGACTCCCTGTGTAAATAAAAGAAGCACTTTTAATCAGGCTCAGTGCAAGAGCCATTTTAGAGCGGAGGAAGCACACTCTACTTCACGGGGGATCCATGGCATAAACAAAACAATAAAATACACAAAAACACATGTTTCTTATAAAATTAAAGCCACAGGGGGCTAAAGGAAAGTCTTGAGAATACAGGGGAAGTTAATTAAATTCACAGATATGTGTGAATTTAAAAACAGAGCAGTTTAAAGAAGAGCTCTGTTTGGGCGAAGCAAGTTCAGTCAGAAATGGATTCAGAAAGCATATACATTTTCAAGTAGTGTGCTGCTGAGCCAGTTTTCGTCAGATGTTCATCAGACTTGGCAGACTTATTGTTTAAAGTGTGCTCTATATGGGGAGGTAAAAGGGCAAAATAAAGGAGTCACTATCCTTAATAGGGAGAGTGGGTCCTGGTAAAGCATAATCCATGCAGGCAGTTGCTCAGAAGGTGGAGCTAAGCATAGGAAAAACAAATAAGTAATTTTAACTGGAAAAAAACTGCAGAGGCAGCTTACTTGAAGGAAAAACAAATGTTTATGTGGAAAACTAAAGAGAAAGTCACTCAGGAAAATGGTATTTAATATTTTAATGAAAGAAAAGTTTAACTCTTAGCGACTTGGGGTTCCTGTGGAGGAGTTTTAATAAAAGATGTTTTGGGGAAAGCTGAGAATGTGGGCTTTCTAGTCAGAAAAGTGTGGAAGTGCTTAAAGAGCAGGTTCCTACTTTTGGGCTGCTCGTCTCCCCCCACATGTTTGATCCCTTACCAGATCAGTAACTCACTGCTGAAGTTTGGCTTAAAAATTCCACATACTGCTGAAGTTATAGCCCTCGTAAATTTGTATATTCGTATAGTGGCCAAAAAAGACCTACTTCCCAGTCCTAAAACACGCTTCAACAACAGCCCACGAGCCCTGTTTTTGATGTCACAAAACGGTTGCATGAGTGTCATTCAGTTCTATGGGGCTGGTATTGTCCGGCCATATTTATACCCTTTACTGCTGGGATTTGGCACATCAAAGTGATCGATCGATTTAATTGGGTCCCTATTAGTGCGATCGATCGCTTGATATAACGTAAAATCCCAGCAGTAAAGGGTATAAATATGTTTGACAAATACCAGCCCCATAGAACTGAATGGGGCGCCTTCATGCAGCCTTCGCTTTTAGACATCAGAAAACAGGGTTACGTAATGGTTATGGGGGCGTTGTTTTTCAGACCGAAAGTTGGTCTTTTGGCCACTATACTTAATATACAAATTTACGAGGGATATAACTTCTTCAGTATGTGGAATTTTTAAGCCAAACTTCAGCAGCGAGCTACTGATCCAGTAAGGGATCAAATGGGCTGGGACAGACAGCTACTAGGAACCTGCTCTTTAAACATTGAGAAAATAGTTACTTTTATGTCACAAAAGTGCATGCAGTAAAATTGGAACCCAGACTGATGGGGAAAAACAGCCTCGGAATGTTCAGGAGAAGCAGTTAAATTTCAAGTGTTGGATTCCATTGTGGCTTATGGTGCTGAAGGACTCCATGGAATGTTCCGAGGGGATAAAAGGAGCTGGACTGCCAGTGCGTAGGGAGAGCGACTAGGGAGGAGGGACCTGTGTGAAGTGGGTGTCCAGTCAGAAGAGGCCTGCTGTAGTGATAGAGCCTGAAGGGACAGCCCTTAATCAATTAAAGTGTAGTGTGAATAGGGGATCACCTGTATCCCAGTGCATGGTAAGTTAGGGTGACCCCCTGAGGAAGGTGAATTCCAAAGCAATGGGGTTCTGTTGTGGCTGGCAGGTCTCTGGGTTTGGGTAAGTCTTTTTTACCTATTGTCTATATGTGCTATTTATATTTTGTATACTGAATTTTATATTTGCACTGGACGAAGTTTAGTGAGAGCACAATAAATGTTACTTAAATATAATCAGGAATCTGTGTTTATTTGTCATTTAGACCTTTACCAGTTGCTCACCTTTATTTCTGCAGTAATTTGACATTTTTCTGAGTCTTGACCAGGTCTCAGTTAGGTAGAGTACCCTCTTGTTTTACTAGAGCGCAGTTTTTTTTTGCCCCAATGCTTGTTCTACTGTAGTGATAGGGCCTGAGGGGACAGCCCTTAAAGTGCAGTGAAAATAGGGGATCACCTGTATCCCAGTGCAGGGTCAGTCAGGGTAGTGAGTGAGAGCAGGCAAAGTATAGTTAGCTTACTGCTTCAAGTACCTGATGATTCTAGAAGCTGTCAAGTGATCTTCATGGAAAAAAAGCTGCCATAAGAAGAAGAATTCATCGCATCTCCACAACTGCTTGCTCCAGAGGGCCTTCAGAAAATCTTCTTCAACAGCCAAATGAATGTGGTTTAGTAACAAAAAAAATCTTCAGCTTGGGAATTTATTTAAAAGGAAAAGGACACTGAACTGAACTTAATTTACCTCAATCCTTCTTCAAAAGGGACTCTTGTGTAAGTGAAGGACTGAACTTTTAAAAGACTGGGGAAGGGGAATTGTGTCCTCAAAGTTTATGTGCAAATACTGTAAACTGTATGTTACATGCCACTATTTTGAAACTGTTTAGAAATGTGTCTTGTTTATGTGCCAAAGATAAATGCCAAGTAACTGAACTGTTTTAGCCTTAAGAGTCTAATTTTAAGGTAAAACTGCTGTGTGGGATACCTGGGAGGGTATCTGTGGTACAGGAGTCAGTGTGCTGACTAAGGTGGGATAAGACCTGGTAGCCACTGCATGTCTGTAAGGCAATTTATGTATGTGCAGCATTGAGGCCTGAGGCAGAGACTGGGCCTCTAGTGAAGTGGACCGGATAAGACTGGATCATATACTCTGCTCTGCCCAGCACTCCAGCTGGGTGTTGCTCAAATTGCAAATGCATCAAAGGAAATCTGGTCCCTTGCCCTTCCATGTGTTGATGAAGGAGGTACGGGAAGTTGAGCAGGAGGAAGGCTTTTCGGAGCCCTATGCAGTCATAGCTGCTGCAACCCCTGCTCCAGGCACGGGGTCAGTCGCTGATGGCCTGGAATCACTGCAATCACATGATGGAATCCGAGAACTAAATGTCAGCCCCGGGGGGCCCAGCCAGAGAGGGACTGCTATGGATGCTCTACCATGGGATGAATTGCTGAGGGAGTTCAGAGAAACAAGAAACAGTCTCTTTATGAAGGCCGATCCTGCGAGTACAGGCCCCGATCCTTATCCGACTGCATCTGCTATGGGGGTGGGAGTGCACAACCAGGCATCTCCTGCTGACAGCAGCTCAAAAATTGATGTCTTGACTATGGAAGTGAGAGAATTGATGAGATGTCTCCAAATGCTCGCCACACTGCAGACAGAGTGGAACCAAGGTTTTCTGTTGGTAGTACCCCCCGCCTCAGCTCCCAATGTGATGTCTCGGCCACACCAGACCCCAGAAAGCATATTTTGCCATAATTGTGGGAAGGATGGGCACATGAAGAGAGAATGCCAGTCCCCAAAACACCTAGATAAAGTTCTATACAGACTTCAAGAAGAGCTTTGGAAAGCGAGACCACGGCCGAGGAGTGCCAGAAATGACCACATTGCAGGACTGAGAAATCCTAACTCAAATTTCTTTGTGGCTAAATCATCTGTCCAGGCCTCTGCTACTGCCTTTCCAGACTGGTCCAGAATAGTGGGCCCTTCGATGGAGACTTCTGTGACTGTCAATGGTACCCATGCTTGGGCTGTGCTCGATAGTGGGTCGCAAGTGACCACTGTATTCCAAGACTGGTATGACAAACACTTATCTGATGTGCCACTGCAGTCTCAGGAAGGTTTGCATGTGTGGGGCCTGAGCGACAAGTCTTATCCCTACCTAGGATATGTCCAGCTCTGGTTGTCTTTCCCTGCAACTGTAACTGGTGTAGATGAACAAGTAGAGACACTAGCCCTGGTGTGCCCTCCTAGAGGATTGTATGATGGAATTCCCTTGCTCATTGGAACCAACGCCCACATGTTTGGAAGACTAGCGCAGTTGTGTCACAAAAAACAAGGGAAATAGACTGGGCGAGCACTGAGAATCCCAGCCCTGATAAAGAGAGCCTATAATCTGCAAAAACAGACTACCAAAGCCAACAGAGATAGTGTGGAAGAAAGATACCGATTCTCTGGTACTCTCTCCCAATGCTCAGTACACCATTCAGTTAGAGGCTCACATTAGAAAGGAAGTGAAAAATAAAATATTAATGTTGGATGCACCGGGTGATGGAAAGCTGCCAGAGGGATTATTGGTTAAACCCAGCATTTTGCCTGCATGAGCCCACGCCCACGCATGACGAGTGATGGTCTAGATTTGGAATGTGTCAGATCGGGAGGTCCGGTTGAACACAGGGTGCACTCTAGCTACAGTACACTGTGCAGACGCTGCTGTATTACCCAGAAACAAGTACTCTAGTGAAAAGGAAAGACTGATCCCGGACTTATTCGACTTTGGTGATTCCCCGTTGCCAGCTGAATGGAAGGCTAGAATTAGCAAGAAACTCGCCCAGAAAGACCAAGTGTTTTCATTAAAAGAATGGGACATGGGGTGTATCCAGGGTGCAGAGCATCACATACGCCTGCATGATGACCGGCCATTTCGAGAGAGATCCCGACGCCTCACCCCAGCGGACATAGATGATGTTAGGATGCACATGCAGGAAATGCTCGCTGCTGGCATTATACAAGAATCAAGGAGCCCATATGCCTCTCCCATTGTGGCTGGGTGTAAGAAGAATGGATCCATGAGGATGTGTGTTGATTATCAAATCCTGAACAGGCGGACCATCCCAGATTAGTACACCATGCCCCATATACAAGATGCCCTGGATTGCTTGAATGGGAGCAAATGGTTCTCGGTATTGGATCATCACAGCGGACATTACCAGATTCCGATGGCCCCGGAGGACCGTGAGAAAACAGCCCTCATCTGTCCTTTGGGGTTCTACGAATTCCTGAGAATGCCACAGGGGATTTCGGGCACCCCGGCCACCTTTCAGTGACTGCTGGAACGTGCAGTGGGAGATATGAACTTGCTGGAAAGTCTAGTGTACCTAGATGATGTCATTGTGTTCGGACGCACATTAGAGGAGCATGAGACCCAACTGTTTAAAGTGCTGGACCAATTGGAAGACTTCGGCCTCAAGCTGTCCATCGACAAGTGCCAGTTTTTCAAACCTCCGTGTAGTATGTGGGGCACATAGTATCTGCAGAAGGAATAGAGACCGATCGAGTAAGGTTGAGTCACTAACTACTTGGCCCCGGCCCCATAACTTGAATGAACTACAACATTTTCTGGGGTTCAGTGGCTACTACCGCAGGTTTATAAAAGACTATTCAAAGGTGATTCGCCCGCTCCTGAATCTTACCCAGGGTTACCCCCCTACCAACTGTAAATATAAGAAAGGGGCTGTTAAAGAACCAGAGAAAGTGTACTTCTGCACAGGCGAACCTTTTGGGCCCCACTGGACAGCCAAATGTGAAGCAGCCTTCCACGAAGTCATATACCAGCTCACACACATCCCCATCCTCGCCTATGCTGACCCTATCAAGCCCTATGTGCTGCATATGGACGCTAGTCTGCAGGGCCTAGGAGCTTTGCTGTATCAGGACCATGAGGATGGTTTGAGACCGGTAGCTTTCACCAGCAGGAGTTTGACCCCCCTCGGAGCTAAACTATCCTGTGCAAAAGCTGGAGTTCCTTGCCCTAAAATGGGCCATCATTGATCAGTTTCATGAGTACCTCTATGGGGCAAAGATATTGGTGAAGACTGACAATAACCCGTTGACCTATGTACAGACTTCAGCTAAGTTAGATGCCACTGGGCACCGGTGGCTCTCTGCCTTATCAACCTATGATTATGCTGTCGAATACAGACTGGGACTGAACCATATTGATGCTGACGCCCTGTTACCCTGTCATGAAGGCCCGCTTCCAAGAGTGATTGGGTCAGGCTGTCTGAACCTGACATCCGAGCATTGTGCCAAAAGTTTGACAGAGATGAACAGATGTCTGCAGACACAGTGGACTGTCTAGTAGATTGCTTGGGCCCTCCTGATACCTGCATAATGGCTGCCTATTGCCATTTCTCTGCTCTAGATATTAGTGCACTACCTCAGCTTGACAATGACAGTATTCAGTGGGCTCAATCCCAAGATCCTATGATTCAACCCGCACTTGATGCCCTGTGTTCGGGGAAAGATGTGTCTAAGTTGCGTTCCCTGACTTGCAAACTGCCCTATTGTTTAAAGAAGGCCCCAGGTTGAAGTTTCTCAATCAGTTGTTATACAGAGAGACAGTGGATTGTAGTGGTCAAGTAGACAAACAATAATTGGTCCTGCCCACGGCCTTTAAACACTTGGTACTGAGGTCCCGCCACAATCACATGGGACACCTCGGTATTGACAGGACTCTCGACCTGGTGTGATCTAAATTCTACTGGCCCAAGATGGGGGCCGATGTTGAGCACCATGTAAAGACCTGTAGTCATTGCTGCCAAAGAAAAGCCCTGCCTCAGAGGGCTGCCCCCCTTGTCAATATCACTACCAGCACCCCCATGGAACTGGTCTGCATATATTATTTGTGTTTAGAACCTGATCAACGGAATATTGGCAATGTGATAGTGGTTACGGATCATTTCACATGGTATGCATAAGCTTTTCCAACTAAAGATCTAAAAGCCTCTACCGTAGCCAAGGTGCTAGTGGAAAAATTCTTCATCCACTATGGTGCCCCTCCAGCGGATCCACTCTGACCAAGGCAGAGACTTTGAAAGTAGGCTAATCAAAGAAGTGCTCTCTCTGTGGAGAGTGTGGAAGTCAAGAACCACCCCTTATCACCCGCAGGGGGACCCTCAACCAGAACGTTTTAACCTCACCATTCTAGACATGATGGGCACCCTCCATCCAAAAGATAAGCATAAGTGGAGCCAGCAGATTGGCACCTTGGTACACGCATACAATTGCACCAAAAATGATGCTACTGGGTTCTCCCCCTACCGCCTCATGTTTGGGAGGGAGGCCTGACTGCCAGTTGATGTCTGCTTTGGGGTCTCTCCAGATGGGGTCCGAGCCAAAAACTACCTGCAGTATGTACAGAAACTGAAAGCTTAATTGAACCATACATATTAACTGGCCCAGACAATGGCCACCAAAAGAAATCTCGCCAACAAAGAGAGGCACAATAAGAAAGTAAAGGCTCAAAAGCTACGGCCCAGAGACCATGTGTTGTTACGCAATTTGGGACTACATGGCAAGCACAAAACTGCTGATAGGTGGCACCATCTTCCTCATATAGTAGTTGGAAAGTTGGATGATCTACCAGTGTACAAGGTACGCCCAGAAAATAACTCCAAAGCTGTCAAGACCATGCACCGTAACCACTTGCTGCCTATCGGCCAAGTTATTATTGAAGCTGAGCCAGCAGACATTGCCTCCCCTGGGCAGGTGACTCGTGCTGCTGCAAAAAAGAGACAGAGTCAACCTACCCCAGTAGTTACAGGTTTAAGGTTTCCTCCACAGCCGGCCCAGAATGATAGTGACTGGCAGTCCACCTCTGATGAAAGTGACTATGGTAATGCCTATTATCCCTCCTATGAACTGAGTCAGTTGTTTCGTCGAAATCCTTATGCAGAATTGTGGGGATGAAGCTGGGCCTTCTGGACTGCCTAACTCCCCAGCTTCGCCTTGGAGCCAATGCTCCCTGAAATTGATGTGCAAAGTATCACATCTGAGGTTGCAGACTCTCTGTGTTTTGTGGAACTGTGTGAATTGCCCGAAGAAGAGGCTGATAGTCTGAGTCTCCCTGGTGACACACTAAAACCTGAAGAACAATGTGAGAGTGTTGACAGCCCCCCTTCAGTGCCGTAAAGCCTAACTGTGCCACAGCCTCCTCAAAATGAGCAACCTGGACCTTTGTCAGAAGATAATAATGAGCAAAGTGTTGTGGGAACAGAGCATACAGAGCAAGTAGCTGACAGTGCTCCCAGTTTGGACATTCCCATCCATGCAGAGGCACCCCTTGCAAGTGACGAAAGCTGAAAAGCTAGTGCTGAAAGTACAGAGACTGTGGCTGTTCGCCCCAGAAAGACTGGCCAAGCTGTCAAGCCAGGGCTCTTGGTAGGATTTTTTGTTGAAGAGTCCCGGACTTTCTTGAAAAAAATATGGGGGTCCGGACGGAAAATCTGGGAGTCCTCGTGAAATTTTTGGGGGTCCCCATTAAAATGAATGGAACGAGTCTGGAAAGTGCATTTCAGTGTTTTTTATTTATATATCCATGTTTTTTTTATATTCCTGAATCATTATGTTGCTAATATAATGCCAAAGTCTTTTCTTTTTCAGCAGACAGTGTTGTTTTGCATTCCCACAAGGTACCAGTGATGACTAAGTAACAACAGCAGTAAATGATCACATAAAAATAAAGAATCACCTGTGTGACAGTTGATTGACTGTTGTTCATTCATTTGTTCAATGACTGTCACAAACTACAGTGAGAAAAATGTACTTACAGTTTTGCAGTTCTGGTACATTGAGTTGGAATTCTACTGCTGCAGTGCAGTTGCTCAATTATTTATTTACCAAACTGCTATAAACGAAGTTTGCCATTAGATTAGGTACTGACAGTAAGGAGATATAAACATTAATAGACACTAACAGTCATTGCTGACAGTCACCTATGTCTCCCAGTCAGTCACCTCCTGCCCAAAATACTTCTCCTTCGTTCTCTCCTGCACATTGACATTTTAGATACAGTTATAATCAGCCCCCCCATTTCAGACTCCCTGGCAGTGCCCACTCACCAAACATTGCAGAAACCTCCCTTCCTCCCAGCTCCCACCCACCAATGATGACTCAGGCTTAGTTAGATGACACAATCTACAGTAACATGATTGTGTGGTTGCTGCCCCGTGGCTTAGTGCAATTTTTTTAACTGGCTAAACCAGACTGGCTACACTATCTTGACCTGGCATAAAAGTGGTTATTTCTTCGCCTACACCCTCCTGCCCACAACTTCTCGAAAAACACCTTCCTGCCCACAACTTCTCCTAAAACATGACCCTCCTGCCCACAACTTCTCCTAAAACATGACCCTCCTGCCCACAACTTCTCCTAAAACACCCTCCTGCCCACAACTTCTCCTAAAACACCCTCCTGCCCACAACTTCTCCTAAAACATGACCCTCCTGCCCACAACTTCTCCTAAAACACTCTCCTGCCCACAACTTCTCCTAAAACATGACCCTCCTGCCCACAACTTCTCCTAAAACACCCTCCTGCCCACAACTTCTCCTAAAACATGACCCTCCTGCCCACAACTTCTCCTAAAACACCTCCTGCCCACAACTTCTCCTAAAACATGACCCTCCTGCCCACAACTTCTCCTAAAACATGACCCTCCTGCCCACAACTTCTCCCTGCTAGTCTCCTGCACAAAATCTTCTTAAATTGTAAGAATACCTCAACCTGGCTGTACCAGAGACACTGGATTTGACTGGGGTGACTGAAAGCCCCCCTCCCCATTCCCACCCATCCCACCCTCTTAGCCTGGACAGCTGATCTGCTGTTAAAAAGAGACAGTGGCACAATCTGGTGGATATGACAACTGAGTCTGCAGTGTGTCTGCTTTCTGTGTGTACGAGTCATGGGTACTTCTATGCTGGCAGGCATTCTCCTAACACCCCTTCTGCCCAATTAACGTCTCCACACAACTTTCCTGTCCATAACTTCTCCGACTCTCCTTCTGCACATTTCTTACCCACCCCACCCACAACCTACCTTGGCTCAGCAAGTCTCCCAGATCTGTCCAGTTGAACAGTGGCACAATCTAATCTGGTTGGTGGCATGAAATCTACACAGTCTGCTTTTCTAGTGAACTTTTTTTCATGGCATTAGATTGCCATTTTTTCTATGGCAATTTCTTAACATCTCCAGCCCACAACTTCTCCTAAACACCCTCCTGCCCATAACTTCTCCTAAACACCCTCCTGCCCATAACATCTCCTAATACCTCCTGCCCATAACTTCTCCAAAACCCTCCTGCACATTTCTTAATTGTGTGTGTGGCAGCTAAAAGAGAACTCAAGTGCCAGTGTTCATGACTGGATAGCACATGGGGTGACTAAAAAGCTCCCCCATCCCCACCTACCCACCCCACCCACAATTACCTCGGCTCAGCAGGTCTCCCAATCTGTCTGGTGTGTGGCACAATCAGGTGGTGCCTTGGTGGAATTATCTGCATGCGACCGCGACACTGCAAGTGCATGATTCTGCTTTTTTCTGTTTGAACTTTTTTCATGGCATGCCATGTTTTCTGTGGCAATATCTTCTCCTAACACCCTCCTGCCCGTAACTTCTCCTAAAAACACCCTCCTGCCCATAACTTCTCCTAACACATCCTGCTCATAGCTTCTCCCGTAACCCAACACCTCTTCCTCCTGCACATTTCTTAATTGTAGTGTACTGTTGATGACAGTAGAAGAAGCCACTGTTGCAGACAGACTGTGGAAAGAGCAGAATGGGTTAGATAACTACATTTGACAATAATCTCAGACAGTCCCCCACTAAAAAAAAAACAAAAAAACACAGAGACTGCATTGGGGCCATAATAGTTTACCCCTCCCCCACCACACACACACACACACACACACACACACACACACACATCTAAACTTGTTAGACTGTGATCCTCTACCACCAAACTCAAAATGATATTAAATTTAGCAGAATGGGGTATGACCATCCACCCACCACCTGGGGCCGGGCCAATCTCCAGGAACTTTAAATCTTAATCCGTTCCCCTGAACAGGACCCCTACCAAAAGTAGCATTGACCTTAAGGGGCTAAATTTAAAAATTGTATCCCCCCCCACCCTTGTTGAAACAAAACATTTTAATACTTATCTTCTACTCCTGTGCCCAAGTTCTTCCATCGTCCTGTCTCGGGTCAGTGTCAGTCACTCAAATTGTCTCTGAAACTAAAAAAAAAACTATTAAAGACAATTATTAAAGCATTTTAAAATTTAAAATAATTATTTTTCACGTAGTCTTATGGCGTTAAATTTCTTAAGTGCTGGATGAGGGTCATAGTCTTCAAGTTCAGCTCCTTTTTGGGCAATCCGCATGAGCTTGCTCACAGTGTCTGCCTTTAGGGAACATCTACCTTTGGTTTTTATTTTGTTTTGTACAGAAAACCCGCTTTCACATGAAACCGATGTAACAGATGACACAAGTAAAATCTTGGCCGTTGTGACAAAATCTGGGAAAACATCTGAGCAGTTCTCAATCAAATCTTGGCAGACACTACTGAGCAAAGTCAGTCCTTTTTTAGATTTCAGAACAAGTTTGAATTGTCCATAATCTTTCTCAGCCCTGTGTTGGTCAATAAGTGCTGGCAGTGTTTCTTCTTTGAAGGTTGTTTCTTGGAAATAAGTGCAAACATCCTTGAGTTCCTGCAGGCCATGGTCCATTATGTTGGAGTCATCTGAGAGACACTTTGGATTTAAAAGAACATTTAAGTTATGCAGCAGCTGCATTGAAGTTGTCTCAAATCTTGTGTGAAAGTTTTCAATGAGTTGCATCAGAAATCCCTGAGATGCTGTCTGGAACTGCATTCGCAGTGATGGCTTGTCATTCACTTTTTGATCCTGCCACATGCCAGGACATTGGTTTGAGTACCTGAAATGTGTTCTGTAGCTCTACCCCATTCTGCTCTTTAAACTGCTGCAGTCTAGTAACTGTGGCTTCTATCATGCTGCTGGCCACCGAAATGTCAACATTGTCCCGTTGCACGACTAAAGACAGTTTATTCACCACATCTAAGACATCCATGAAAAAAGAAGTGCATAAGATAAAGCAGACTGATTTCAGTTTTGTGTGATGGCCCTTTGCTTCTGCCACACTTTTTGCTGCATCATGCTCTAGGGCTTGTAAAAGTGCAGGGTATGATCTATGAATTGCTTGAACTGCAGTATGCAGTGACTGCCACCGAAAACTTGCAGGTTCTTTTAGGGACAGATATTGGATATTTTCATCACTGAGAGTTTCCTGGATGAAACGCAAGGCATTGTACCCTACTGCAGAGTTGCTGTACTATCGGTACACATTTTTGATGGTTACTTGATATTTATTGAATACAGGTTTGTCCCGACATGCTTGACCTGCTGCCAGTGCCAGTCTGTGGGCAACACAATGAATCTGACTCAGCCTTGGGTTAACTTGCTGTCTTAACTTTGTACCCACCCCATTGTGCATTCCAGTCATGATGCTGGCACTGTCACTTGCTAATGTGATGCTCTTGATAGGGTCAACTGCATTAGCAGTACACGCACAATTCTACCACAATTGTGTCTGCCCTCCCATCAGGTATTGCAATACAGTCAATAAAATGATTTTTGGCCTGTGCTTTGTGTATGCACTTCACATAAATGTTCAGTTTTTTGTGAATGGTTACATCAGTGGTTTCATCCACTATTACCCCAAGGAACTGAGAACCTGCTAAGTGAGCTTTGATTTCTTCATGTAGGACTTCGTTTATGGAGTCCAGCATATCATATCTTGCATCCCAACCAGAGTAGATTGTGTCACTGTCTTTCAAGGCTGGACAGCCATTTCGCTTCTGTAGATTGACAAACACACCAACATTAGTGTCAATCCTCAAGCAACAGCTGCCACGACCCTGTGCCCCGGCCCAAAAGATTCTATTCCTCACCTGCAGAATTATCAGTGTTTCAAACTGATTGAGTGATTGCCCTTGTTTGGTAAGGTAGTACATTGTCATTAACTGAGCAACTTTACTGTCATCCTTTGCCTCAGGACCCGGATCTGCTTCTCAAATGCCACTGGCAGAGATTGTTTTTCTGCTGTTTTCTTTCTAGTTTGCACCAGCAAATGTTCTCGGTTTCTTTCATGTCTATAGAAAGCAGACACTTGCAAATTTGTTGTGCCAGTTGTGGCAAATGGATTGCTTTTGCCACCTTTTTTGCACCAACTGCACTTCCCAATGACATTCCCCTCTGCTTCCTCCTTTACAAGCCATGGAAATAACTTGGTCCAGCTGTCCCTCCACAGCCTTAATTTCTTGCTGCTGTTAGCAAATGCAGTCTGTTCAGACTGATCATCAGTTTCAACATTCACAATGTCAACTGTCTCCTGAGATGTGCTTAAGTCATACTCAGAGGATGATGTTGTTTATTCCTTATCCTTTGGCGTGGAGGATTCTCCTCCACCAAAATAATCAGTAAGGCTTCGTTGAGACATGCTGCTCACGAGGCTTCCCCGCCCAGCTTCTTCACTCTCCTCCTCTCCTGGGAACAATGCTACTTGGCCCTGCACAAAGCACAAAAAAAAAGACACAGTAAACCCTAAGCTCACTAAACCGTCACCAGAAATAGTCACAATGCCCTAAACTGCCTAAAATAATTGTAAATAAAACAATTTACCCTTTCTGTACTGTCTAACACTGGTGCCTCCAGGGAATGTGTGCAGCATGCACCCGCACAAATCTGTTGAGTGACTGCACGTTCTGTCCGACCACGCATTTGTTTTTAAACAAATAAGAAAGCTTTTTCTTTTCTCTGCCTTCTCTCTCTCTCTCTCTCTCCTGCCATGTTTTCTCTCCATCGACGGCAAAATGGCTCGGAAGCCTGTCACTGAGCACTCCTCTAGCTCTCTCCCCTAGCAGAACCAAGGCACAGGCGGCTTGAAGGGGGAACTGATCACACCCCCCCGAATACTGCTGCTTGAATGGTCTTCATCTTCATTTCCCCCCTCCTCACCTCATCTGGTGGTGTGTGCCACTCTCCAGGGTGCCAAAACCACCAGGCGGCAGGAAAAAATAAACCAGTAGTGCATTTTATTTGTCATGATACGACCCTCAGGACTCCCTGAGGCCTGTACTGTGAGGAGAGTCTCAGGGACTCTCTGGGCTGGTGGGCGAGCATCCCGAAGCACAAAATGTGTGTAAAGGACACGGGCGCCCGCGTCCCTGAGAGCCCTGCAAGCTCGTATTGCGCCTCAGTTTTGATTTCCCTGGGAGGCCTGTGGACTTGCCTCTAAATGTGGTCCACAAAAGTGTTTATGTTTCCTAGAGCTCACTGCCCAAACTGAGCTTGACGGCCAACTCCAGGTTACTTGTACTTCCCTCTCACCATGGTGCCCCCGTCCCATCCAGACCCAAGTTAGCTGATAGGGAAGGGCCTCCTTTTACACTGTTCAATGTACAAGAAGTTATTACATGAATTAGTATAGCAATGTTCAAAGTATGTTAATCATAGTGAAATTAGTATTACCTGTATGAAACATGCATAAGTATTGTCAGTACGGATACAGTATTGTGAAGCATGTTGAAATGTATAGTAATGTGACAAGTTTATGTTAACTGATGTATCAGACTGTATTTGCATAGCATACTAATGTCATATGTGTCTTGTTTATATTGCATTTTCAATAGTGCGATGGTACAGACTTGATACGGATGCCAAGTTTTCTCCAGGCAGAGAAGGGTGTAACCCCGCTACAAATGGGGGTTCCCGAAAAGTATTCCTTGAACTTGCCTAAATGCTCACTGCCAGGCTGGTGTCCTGCATTTTAGCAGTTTAAATGTATTGCCAGAGAGTGCCTGTATAGTCTCTGTGTACTGTCTCTTCAAGGACTGCCTGGATTGCAGTCATAATTAGTCTTGGTCCTGGACTGCTGAAATGGGCCAATCAGTACCTTTGGGGACTCTAAAATGAAGCCTGTCCCCAGGGGCTTTGTGGGAGCAAAATTCTGTAGGAATTGTAGTTTTGGGGTTTTGACACCTAAATGAACCTGGAGGGGGAGCCCTTGTTGTGACTGACAGACAAATCAGCCAACCGAACCTTTTCGATCCTGGGGAAAGTCCCAGGTTGCTTGCAGCAGTTTCAGTTTTGAGTTGGAAAGTGAAAGGAGTAACTGCTTGAGATAGTCGAGCAGTAATCCTGCATAGATTCGCACTGGAGAACTGTGAAAGGGCGGAGTTTTGGCCTGCCTGTCTGCCTGCTGTCCCTGAGAGGGAAACTGAAGTTTATTCAGACTGAATCCAAATTGTGAGGACGATTTAAGCCACAGAACTGTGAACAGGCTTTAAACTGAAGAAGACCGAAAATTTGCTGAATGCGAACGGCCTGTCAGGATTTCCAGCCACCTTTGAACTCCCGGTTTGTGCAGAGACTCTGTAATTGCGACCGGATAGCAATCTGCCCGGTACAGTAGAATTTCTTACATGTAAATGTGCTGTGTGCTGTTAGAGGGTCGTAATTTGGTTCCCCACTGTGTGCTGAACTGTGTTCTGATTGCTGGAGGCTGCATCCAGCTCCCATGGACTGATTCCATATTCATCTCCATTGGGCCTGGGCTTTGCCACACTGGCCCATCCAGACTACCCGCTGCACAGAGAAAGCCATTGACGAGAGACCTGCCTGGGGATCAGCCCCCTGCTCGTGCTTTGAACAGGAACAACACCTCGGTGACTTGTGTGGGCCCTGCTTCTCCTCGCACTCCAGTTCAACAACCTGCTGTCTTTATTTCGTCCTGCCTGTGTCCTGTATTGGGTATTGTGAGTAAACATCAGGGTAGCTCCCTGCAACAACAGCTAAATCTAAAGTGTTGTCATCTGATTGCTTTGTTGTATTTTCTGTCATGAACTGAGCCCTCCTGCTCCAGATTACAAATAGTGTATGTTGTGCATGTTGCTTTCTTCCATCACAGGTCCCCAACCAGCTGCGAGCCGGCCAACGTTCCTGGCTAGCCCACCGTCTTCCTACCTGGGTGCCCAGAGTGTGTGACTGTGTAGGGAATCTGAAGTGCACGCATAACTGTCTGATTGATATAGCCTTTAAGCAAATCAACCTGATTACACCCCTCCCTTGTTTAAGTCCCCTGAATAAATCAGATCTAACTTTTTTTTGCATTTAACCTGACTGTGGTTCCAGTTTGTGCCAAGAGTACTGTACTGTTGCTATTTGCTGTGCATTACCTTGTTTTACAGTGGGTCCCCAGGGTCGAGTTAGAGGAACCAGCCCTGGTAGTAAGTGCAAACAGTGTGGGTAACTGCATGGTGAACCAGGGTCATTGTGAAAGTGATTATTTATTGTATATTGTTCAGGCCACTAGAAGGGAAAGAGGGGGGTTACAGTGTCCTGGAGGGCTGTACCCAGGTTAGCTTGACCACTAACAACCCTGACCTCCGGGTGGAGGCACCCATTTCAGTACCCAGGCCCCTTAACCTGCTACTAGTCAAGCAGGCAGGGGTAGTAGCCCTTGGGATAGCGCCACCTAGGGGTTACATTAGTGAAAGAGTCTGGGATTTAACTGAATGCCGTCGGGCTGATTGGGTTTTCTCTGGAGCAGTTGAGAAGGTGCACATGAAGAATCAACTTGATGTCTGAGATGCATCCTACCATAAGGTAAAAGTGACATCCCTAGCTCGGGGGATGTTAGTAGCTACTGCTTAGACATTTGCATTAGTGCAGGACTGAGTGGGACATCGGATAAAGTACTATATAGTGCATCATGACAGACGAGGAATGGAGTGCACCTAGCCTGATCCTTGTTTTTATTTTGCCCCTAGGGATCCCATGGCAAAATACAAACCAACATCACGTGCCGTAACCCCTTAGACTTTCTTGCACCCCTGGTGTTGAGAGACAGATAACACTGACAACAGATACTGCTTTACATGGTCCATGCTGACTAAGAACTCAGTGATATTTAAAGAGACTTTTTACACTTTTTTCCAGTTTTACCATATTGTAACTTTTTTCCCTCTGATGTAAATTTTAACCGTGATTTATCTTAGCTGATAGTTAGTGTAGTAATGGGATAACCATACTGTTAATTTTTGCTAAATCCATAGGACTGTTAAGTAGGGACCCCATAGTTATTAAGGCACTTATTTTTCAGTTTGGATTTTACAGGCTGGGATGCTCAGACATGGGCTAATATTTCATCCTATGGACAGTTTATTTGGACTATAATATTTAAAGGTAGAGTGCCACCCCATAGTATTCCCCTAATGCTAAGTAGTTTAGAGTTTACACTGGTAGGTTTAATTATGGTAAGGCAGTGGTAAAGTGTTTCTGGGGGGAACAGTATGTTTAACTGGGTATTAGGATCTGTTGTAGGATAGTCAGTATTACAGGCCTGGGTGGGTACTGGTGATAGGTCCATTCTAGGAAAGTTTTGGAGCCAGAATTTGGTAAGGAAGTCCCTAGAAGGGTGAGACGGGTGGAACGCCAGTTTGGTGGACCCACGGCCAGTGTGGAATACCATGCCAGGTGGCCATGCTCCTGAGGCAGGTTCCCATAGGTAGGGTTTATAGGTGGATGGATATCCATCTAAGGGAGGTAGGTTGTGTCTTGCAACCAGACTGGTGGACCCATGGTGATGTTGGTTAATGGGGGAGTGCGCATTATCCCAGAAATTACAGCTACCTGGCTCGCCAGTGGAGGGCTTTCCTGGGAGGAAAAGCATCTCTGTGGGGGAAAAGTGTAACCCTCCTGCCATTGCAGGGAGTTACTAAGTGGTGCCTTTAAGATACCAAGAGAGTGTGCATGTTGGCTGGGTGTGTGCACGCACGTAAGTTTTTTTCACGCCTATCAGGCGCGAGGGGAGAATCAGTAGTCGGTTGGGAGTTGAGAGTCATGGAGAAGTGTGCGTCAGGGAGCAACTTATTTATTTATTAACGAGATTTACCAGATAAGCATACTGAGTGGGAAATCCACTCGTTTCCAGATGCGACCTGGGTGTTACACAACTTAACAGTGCTAAAATCACACTTGGCGGTTAATTGTGGCGTCAGGTAGCCCAGCATGTCGAAGTCACCAAGGCCTGTGGAAGGAGGGCGAGAGAGATAGCCCCTTCCCAAAGTATGGTAGAATGAGCAAGTATCCCATCATCCATTGGTGGGACAGGAGCTTTTGAAGGGCAGTAATCCTGATGGGAGTTAGGAGGAGAGAATCCTCTCCTCAGCTTGGCAAGAGAGATGGTGGTTGCCAGAAGGGGCAGCTGGATCGATGGAAGGGTTCAAGGTGGCAGATTTTACTCCTTTTGCCCTCTTATGTCCACCAGGTAAAGGCTGTCCAAACTGTTTGTTTCGTCTGCTATATTGCTGTTTGAAAGGTAGGCCCCCCCCTCCTCGATGTCCTCTTGTTTGGGCCAGGTGCAGGAGAGCCTTATAGACTGCACATATAACTGGGGAGTATTTACGAACTGGTTCCAGCTTCCCCCCCGACTTTAAGATATGTCATGAGGTGAAGTGATTTCTACCCTTCCCACTGGTAGAAGTTATCAGTTCCTCTAGTACAAAGTTTAGCAAGTGGGAGTAAATTTCCTCCATGCTTCTCGATGACAGGGAAATGCAGCTGGAAGTCCGCAAGATATTAAAAGAGCCTAGAATTGGGAATCAGCAATGAACTGACCCCCAGCTATGGGTTAAACATTAGCCTTGTGTATGCTGTGTTTAAGCTGCAAGTAACAGAGGGTTGGAGATTCAAATCCCCCTTCCAGAAAATAAGAATGTGCCACAAGAATGTTGTAGTTTGAACGTCTGAACTCACAAAAAGTGCGCTATGTAAATATGTTTACCTCGAGAAAAAGATGGCTTGAACCTTTTAATGAAAAATAAATGGTTTGCAGTTTGCATCCAACTTTGGAGTGGAAGTCAAATCTTTTAAAGGAATTGCATGTATGTGGTCTGCTAACCCCCTGCTTCACAGGACTGTGGAAATAAACTGGACAGTGAGATCTGAGGTACAGTGTGGAGCTTGTTTCTGTGGGCGGTCTCCAGCTGCCAGAAACATAGAAACATAGAAGTTGACAGCAGATAAGGACCACAAGGCCAAGGGTGTAGACAGGCATACTCACTGTACACATTTGTGTACAGTTTTGTTGAGTGCCTGTCACAAATCATAAGCCACTCTGTTAATATTATCATTCTAATCTGTAGCATTTGGGTTAGTGTAGGTACTGAGGAGTGTCCAATACATGTATAACCTCTTTAGAGAGTAGAGGAGTCATCTGACAACAATCTGACTTGTTTGGAAGGGGGTGCCATTTGGAAAGGATGTGTACATTTTATAATTGGGGGGGGGGTGTAACTGTTGGAGATTGTGTACAAAATGGACATTTCTGGCTACACTCCTGCACAAGGCCCATCCAGTCTGCCCATTTCTTTTTCTACCTTAGGAATGTGCCATCGGCCTTTGCTCTGTCAATGGCCTATCTATTCATACTCTTCTGTATTGCTCCCTTATGACTATCCCATGCCTGTTTGAAGTCCTGCACGGTATTCATATCCACCACTTCCTGAGAAAGGCCGTTCCATGCATCCACCACCCTTTCTGTGAAAAAGAACTTCCTCACATTACTCCTTAATCGGCCTCCCTCTAATCTCATGGTGTGTCCTCTTTTCCTGCTATTTTCTTATATTGAAACGTTATACACTTTCACCTTGTTAATGCCCTTGAGGTGTTTGAATGTTTCGATCATATCACCTCTCTTCTTCCTTTGCTCTAGGGTATACATACTGAGTTCAGTTAATTTGTCCTCATATGTTTTCTGATGCAGTCCCTGCACCATTTTGGTTGCCCTTCTCTGGACTGCCTCAATTTGGTTAATGTCCTTGTGAAGGTGTGGCCTCCAGTACTGCATGCAGTACTCCAGATGGGGCTTAACGACTGTCTTGTAAAGAGGGATCATTACCTCCCTCTTACGACTTGTGATACCCCTACTAATACACCCCAACATTCCCCAGCCCAAGAGTTCTCACACTTTGTCATAGTGAGCCTCCCCAAGCCTTGGAAAAGATCTTGAGCCTCCCCCTAATATGGAAATAATTTTGGGCCTCCCCACAGTTGGAAAAACTATCATACTTTGCACATTACTGGAAGAATACACTGAAGTGCATTTGAGTAGATGAGGTCATTCTCATTTTATTGATGCTATTATTCTCCCTCTCTATAACCCCCCTTCCCAGGCCAGCCAACTCACTCCACACTTCTGAGTTTTGGCCCTATTTACCCCTCGTTGCAATACCTCCATGAGTCAGACTGTTTTCTTTGTCAGTTTTACCCTGCTGTTAAACACCTTCTCGGGGACCATTTTGCTCCCTCCTGGCCTTGCTCCTAGTATCTCTCTGCTTAGCCTCTGTATTTGTGCTTTTCTGCAGCCAGTATAATGGGTCAATTGTTATCTTGTTCCTATTCATTTGTATTATTTTGCATTTTGTTTTGCATAGTTTCCAAGAATTGTATTTCCTCCATTCAGCTTTCCCCCATGTCATACCAAGAAACAAGTGTTTGTTGAGCGTGTTTTCCTGGTAACCATTTTGTACATAAATTCGCATGCCATTATTCACTTTCAGTTTGCTGCATCCTTTCACACAAAGCATCCAAAACTTGACATTTAAATATAGTACATTTAAGGCTTGTTTGTAACATGGTAATAATCATACTGGTGGAATGGGCAGCAGCGATTGGTGAAAGTGCATCACGGGGTCCAACTTGGAGCGGGTATTAATCCACGATAGATGCCGTGCCTGAAATGGTAGTACCAAAGTGAGCCAGACCCCTAGCTTAGCAGCACTGGGCACAGGTGGGGAGCAAGTGTAGCAGGCGCAAGACTGGCACAGCGACAGGGAGACCAGCTATCTGCTAACAGAAGCAGGGGAAGGGGACAGAGCAGCGACGCACAGAACTGAGAGAGAGATAGGACAGTGCTGAGACAGAAATAGCGGACGAGTCAGTGAGTGGCAAGGGGAAGTGACCGGGGGTTCCATGCAAATTTCGATGCAACCGCACACCACGGCGAGTCAGCAGTGCACCGGAGACCTCCAGCACCAGGTATGAAGCTAATACCCGCGGACAACGGCAGAATTTTGGGACTGTGATGTGAGCCGTACTATCTTGTTTACTCACACCTACTCATTATGTTGACCGCATCAGTATGTAAATATTGTTTGGTCCGAAGATTTGAAACTGCAGTAAAACTCTTTCCTCACAGCCCCGACTCCCTGTCTTATGTTGTTCAACGCACACCTAGGCAGCCTCCTGGCTGACGCCACATGTCGCCTGCGCCCAGCCAGTCATTAAGCCACTCCGGGTGGCACCTAATCGACGACTGATGCATGGCTGGGTGGCTGTTCGCCCTCGGGCCACAACCCTCCCAACCATGCATCAATCCAGCATTAGATGCCACCTTCGTTGTGGCTTAATGCTTACTTGAGCCTCCCCTGGAACAGGTTCGGGCCTCCCATGGGAGGCAGGCCTCACCATTTGAGAAACCCTGCCCTAGCCTTACCTACTGCTTTAGAGGTCTGCATGGATGATTTCAGGTCATCTGAGATGATGATGCCCAAGTGTCTTTCTTCCCTTGTGACTGTCAGCAACTCCTCTCCCAGCCTGTAGGTGGCTTCAGGGTTTCTCTTCCCTACGTGCATGATCTTGCAATTTTTTGCGTTAAACCCCAGTTGCCACTCTTCTGACCATTTTGCCAGTTTATCCAGATCTCTTCTCATTCTGCCCGCCTCATCTGGATCATCTACTCTGTTGCAGATCTTGGTGTGATCTGCAAACAGACAAACCTTACCCTCTAGTCCATCTGCAATGCAGAAGTCAAATCCAAATCATCATAAGGTCAGTAACCACCTACTAAATTGTTAATGTACAAGCCTTTGCTCATTTCTGTACTGTCTAAGCATTTCCAATTATGTATGTGGGTCTCGGCCCCAGTATATTTTCCTGGTAAAACTTGTAAATAAATAAATAAACGTGCTGCTTACAGTATTAAAGGACTCACAGGGTCGGACCCCCTCCCTGAGACCGAATTCCATCAAAACCCCTAGACATGAGGGGTGGGGGCCTGCCTTGTTTTTACAAGTCAGGTCAATGTGTGAGATGTCATCAGGTTTAAAATCCTATTTCCCCCACGGACTGGCGTTCAGTGTTAAAGTAGACTGTATATGGCAGCCAAAATAGTTGTGAGTGGAAAAGAGGTGGTAGAGTGGTTACTCTAGAAAGTGCAGAGCAGCGTGGCTACCACTTTTCAGAGTGCCACTACCCCACTTTTATAGAGTGCCACCTCCGGGAAGACACGGTACTAACATAAAGGAAAAGAAAGAATTATTTGTACCATTTGTTTTTCTTCGCACTCTTTTTTTTTTCACACATCAACCGCTGAAAACAAAGTCGGCTCTAAGCTATCGCGGCGTTCAAAAAAAATATCACTTCTCTGTGGCCAGCTCTTGCTTTAAAGGCGGAGAGGCCGTGTAAGTTTAAATACAACACTTCAGGAGGCAGAGAGAGAGCAGTTACAAACGACGGAATCACTGGTGTGAGATAGGCTCGGGGGGGAACGCGGGCTGCTGCAAGCTGGCTGTGTGTGCATCTCAGGGCAGTTTGGTTATGCAGGCATGAATCATCCCAGAATACACCGAGAGGTAGTGGCAGCAGAGAGCAGTAAAACATGGCTGAAGTTGGGACTGGCTTTCTGGAGCAGCTGAAGTCCTGCATCGTCTGGTCCTGGACCTATCTGTGGACAGTGTGGTTCTTCGTAATGCTCTTTCTAGTGTACATATTACGAGTGCCTTTAAAAATAAACGACAATCTCACCACAGGTAAGCGAACGACAGCCCCTACATAAAGCATGCAGCTTCTTTTTTGGGGAGAAAACTTATTACAAGTTACAACTTCTGGAGACACGTCTGCAAATTTTTAATGTACATGCATGGCAGGCACTGGCAGCAGTCGCCCTGGTTTGAAAAGTGTTTTACAAGTCCCGCCAAGAACAGTGCGAGTTGGCTTTGCTTGCTTTCACACTGTTTGGTTTAATGATGTTGCTGTCGCCTGCGAATGCGTGTTGTACAAAATTGAACATTTTCCATTATTTGCGGGCTCGGCTAGGAAACAACGCCAGCTCTACTCCCTCCGGGTCCTAAAGCCTGCTACGTTGAGTGGTGTCAAAAGCAGATGTAGCCCAAATCACAGGCGCCGTTTATGTTGCATTGCAAATGTGTATGATCTTTTTATTCTAGTTTAGATTGAATGTTATTTTCTTATGTCATGTAACGGGTCATTTTGCCCATTGTACGTGTGTGGGGGAGGGGGAGATGAAATAAAGGAACGGTCTTAGGTTGTTCCTTTCCCCAGGCTTTCAACGTTTTTTCAGCACCCTAGATCTACAGGGATTCATGTATTTTACAGAAATTTGAAGCCATCTGCAGGGAAATGATTTCCTTAGACTTGCATTGATAATACAGGAAAACAGAGCAATCTAGCCTCAATGGGATGTAATGTAATCTACAAAAAAAATAAATAAAAAAATAAAAAAAGGGAACATCACCCTGGAGTTACAGGGAAATGTCAGATCTGTCTGGGAGCACTGCTTGTTAATTTTTCTTGTAAACATTGTTGGAATTACTGGGGCTTGCAGGGCTCTGCCCCCTAACGCTGAAGTGAGCCCCAGTAGCTCATGTGTCACTGCCATTGACTTGTAAAGGGGGGGCTTAAATTTAAAGATAGCGCCTTTACAGACCCCCGGAGCTCCCAAAGCTCAAAGATTGCAATTCCAACACTGCTTACGACTAAGGTGAACTGGCATGCAACAGATATGGCTCATTGACCTTATTGGAGAATGGGTGTTAAAAAAACAGCTGAGAAAACTGACAAACATCTGGGGATAAGTAAAGTAGCACTCCTTTAGTTATCTCGGATCTAAACAAAATAGAAAATAGTGAATAGGCAACTATGTACAACCAATGTGTTGTGCCCCACAGAGGGGTTCTGATTCCCTGTGACCTCGAGAGCAAAGCTCGAGAGGTCAGTGGGAATCAGAACCCCAAGGTGGCACAACACACTGGTTGGGCATAGAGTTGCTCATCCACTATTTTGTATGTATGGCACCCCTAATAATAAATAATAGGAAAATTGTTAGATTTTTTTTTTTGAAATAGAAAAATAAATGTTTGCTGCTGCGTGTTTTTCCGGGTTTTAAAGCTGGTTGCTAGGGTCAGTGGTGTGGTTGGTGGGGTCCAAATGGCCTTACGTTTATAGTGCTGGCTTCCATTGGTTGTTAGTTTCATGTGGGAGGGATTTTCAGAAAAAAAAAAACTGGTGGACACATTTCTCACTAAGTGAGAGGATTGTGACAGTTACAAATCGGCTTTGATTTTGTGAGTAGTTATAAATATTTAGCTGACCCTGCTGTTTTTTGTTTGTTTAATAAGTTAAAATATCTGGTTGATCCTGCTTTTTGTCTCGTATCTGGTTGATTTTGGTCGGGTCGCGGGTTTGGTGATCGTGCCACTGCGAGTGTCTGTCTGGTTAATCCTGCCATTTCTGTGGCTTGTGTGCTTCTAAAATAACCTGAAATAATGTTGTACCTGTGGTACAACAGCATTTCAAACTACTATGAATTTCTATTCAGAACAAGCCCTCACCATACACTATATGTTAATAAAATGCAGACTCAGAACTGAGGGATGATGGCCTCTTACAAAACAGGAGAAGGTGCAATCTAAAATACGAGGATTGTATACAACAATTCCACAATATTGTGCATTGTCTTAACTAACAGTAAACACTGTATCCTTGTGGTGCAGGCTGCAGAATTTTTTTTTTTAACATTACTTATCCATGGGCAGTCTGGATCTTACATGTGGTTGTCCATGAAAAAACAAAAGGGTTGCTCCGTTTTATCCCCTGCCCAAAATAAGATAACATGGGTCTTTGACTGTAAGGCTCCCTCACTATTGGCACTTGCCATTAGAAGGGCTTGTTGGGGGTCTGGGACACACACAGCAGTTGGTGGTGATAGTTGCCTACTGGCTAACCTACTGAGTTCATCCCAGTAATCTGCTGACGTTGCTTCTACAGCGCATGCAACTGTGGCTTTTTAATTTTGGAGGTGGGGGGGGGATGTGGCAGCACAGGATTGGTGGGTTCCAACTCCGTTATTTATACATAATTCCCTGTGAGCCCCCACAGCCATTATTAGGATGACAAAACACCTGTGGCCAGAGCCTTCAAAGGTTGGAGTAAGATGTTTTCAAATTTTTAGGTATAAAATAACTAATTTCAGAGGTGGTATTCAGCAAAAAGTTTAAGATCTATATTAAAACATCTAAGACTCAAGCCCCTGAGGCTCACTTGTATATCAATTTAAAGGAACAAGAACACAGAATACTGTGAGGCCCACTTGTTGACAGCACCCCGACATTAGCTCTATCCCTGCCATATCCCCTCAGCTAGTCATCCTTTGTAAGTAACGGCTCGGTGATCTTGCAGAGCCTAACTTGATCAAGCAGAGATGAGACTAGTTGTACTGCAGAAAGAAGTAATTCATTTTAAGTTCCTCTGATGGGCATTCTTGTTGCCCCAGGCTGCCAGACAGCAGCATTCTTCCCAGACTGTGTGTGCTTAGCTGTTGACAATCTTGTATAGTTTTCCTTATCAAATTATAGGATTCTCCCAGATTGGTTCAACAGTTTCACTCTAAACTCTATAGTGATTTTTTTTTTTTTTTTTTTGTATTTTCCTGCTAAGCAATTCGCCCTTCACACCAGCATGCAATAGAGACATTATATATTTGGTATAACTCCATCATGAACTCAACGGAAGCTAGTGACAGGTATTGTAAGTTATTGACAAAAGCCGTTTGGCTTACAGTTTAACAGCATGTTATCTGCACCAGTTGGCCTTCATGCTTTGTATAACTCCAGAATCCTCTAGGTAAGGGCTCCTGCATCCTTACATTCAGCAACATCTGTTCGCAGAGGCTGGTACTGCATTGATCTCCTGATCACAGCATGTAAGTACCTGCATCCAGGTCAGCTCAAAATGCTGGGTCAAGGGCTTGGCCATCTGAATGTGTTGCCGCACCCTCTATACCCCAGCATTTTGTTTGCCTTGCCTCTGCCTTATTACTTTGAGCAGAATGTTTAAGGTTACAGTATGATAACCTGCAGAGCCCTCACACATCCTGCACTGTGTTCTTGGTTTCTTTGCTCTAGTGTGTGTGTGTGTGTGTGTGTGTGTGTGGCTTTGCACTTTTTCTGATTGAAGTTCACCTGTCATACCTCTCTTAATCCTCTTTCAGCACTCTTATGGCTTCCTCAGTGTCCACACTCTGGCAGATTTTTGGGTCATCCACAAAAAGGAATATCTTGCCCTAAACTCCTTTGTTGATGTCACAGATGAATATGTTAAAAAGTACTGGTCAATGGACTGATCCCAGCAGTACCTCTCTAATAACCTATTTTGTCTCTGAAAATTTCCCATTCAGCACTACCCACTGCGCCCTCCCTCCTAGCCAGTTTCTGACCCATTTCACTAGCCCTTCCCCTATGTTCAGGTCTGCCATTTTTTAAACCAGCCTTTTATGTGGGACTGAATCGAATGCCTTACCGAAGTCCAGGTACAGTATGTCTACAGCCAGGCTCCTGTCAGTGGCCCCTAGTTACCAAATAAATAAAGTAAATCTGGTTTGTCTGGCAAGATCTTACCCCCACAAACCTGTGCTGTTAACAGTCCTGCAACGCATTTACCTCCAGGAACTCCACCAACCTCTCCATGATCATTCCTTTCAGTAGCTTGCCCTCTAATGAGGTCAGGCTGACTGGCCAGTGGTTACTTGAATCATGCCTACTTTCACTGTTGTGTAGCAGCACTGCCGTGTTGGCTTCCTCTCCTGTTTATAATGAGCAGTTGAAGAGTGTTGTCCATGGTGTCGCTAGCACTTGAACTATTTCTTATAGCACTCTTGTGTGCAGACCATCTGGGCTGGGGTATTAGTCTACATTTAGTGCCCCAAGCTCTTTCCTAACTAACCCTCTCCTCCTCTGTAGCGCCCATGTCCATGCAACCCCCCTCTCGCTCACCAGATTTATCCCAGTGTAGGAGTGGTCTTCTCTCACTGTAAAGACAGAAATATTCATTCATTATGTCTACTTTACCTTATCGCTGACCACCCACTCCTCTCTATTCAACCTGACAATCCTGTCTTTGATCTTCTGTTTACTTTCTTCCTAATGTAGCAGAAGAAAACCTTTTTCCCCTCTTTTATGCGCTCTGCAATTTTAAGCTTGCCTCTGCCTTCACCCGCCACACTTTACTGTTGGCTTCCTTTTAGTTTATCTAAGTAGACCTCCCTATCCTCATTCAACTGGCTGGCTTTGTACCATTTAAGCTCCCCATTCCTCAGTGCCTCACCCACTTCTGTCGTACTAAGAAGGATTTCTTTCTGCTCTTCCCCACTTTCCTTATGCAGAAATTAGCGACCCCTACCATCCTTTCCCATGTTGTACATCACTTGTTTTCTACTTCCTGGCTGGCTGTTGTTCATCCTAACTCCTAAAATAGTTTCCCTAGGATTTGATTAAATAAAATATGGTGGGTGTGAAAGCTTTGCATTCAGATTTTGCTGAAATAGTGCTTTGCAGCTGCTATAATTCTGCTGAAATGGTTACACTAGTAGGAGGAGGTCTGCTTCCAGTTTGGTCACCAATGTTTTGACACAGACTGAATCACAAAAGGGCATATCCTAATGCATGGGGTGGTGTGTCAGTGCATTGGTATATGCACAGAAACAGGAAAACTAGTCTGCACTCGCTCTCAAACTCCAAAAAGGGCACTGAGAGCTAAATTGCTGCCAGTCACATAGTTTGTGCAATGTAAATCAAATGGTGCAAATAAAGTGGGCCAACGTTTCGAGCTATACCCAGTAGCACTTTGTCCCTTCAGAGCACTGTCAGGTATAGGGCAAAACATTGTGGTGTTTTGTTTCCACTGTTGTCTGAGTTACTTTGCACAAATGAACTATGTGAGCAGCAGCAGTAGTTTAACTGTCAGTGCCCTTCTAGAAATTTAAGGGTGAGCAGACAGTTCTCCTGTTTCAGTGTTTTTTATAGAAATGTACTGTAAGCCACTGGATCAATGTAGTAAATTGCTCGCATTTATAACTTGCCCAAGACATCGGTAAAAGTCAACAGTCATCACCCCCAGGAATTCTGCTTCCAGTGGGGGACCTGGCTAGGATGCCCAACGTCCCTTCTTTTGTCTGCGGTTATATCCACATGTACAGGCCATATGCGAGGCCCTCACATTTGAGGGTCTCTGGGTGGAGGGCGAGGAGCATCATGTCACCCTCTACACTAGTGACGTGCTACTTTATCTTAAAAATCTCGAACAAGCGCTACTGGTAGTCTTTCAACTTCTTGAAGCATGTGGCAGGATGTGTGGATACAAGCGCAACGCAACCAGGACCAAAACACTGACTGTTAACTAGCTCCCTTCCGCTGGAACTTACATAAACTCTGATATCTTGACATTTAGGTAGCTAAAACATGCATTACAGCCTATGATAATAACTGCAAGTCATTTACAGCGAAAATGTTACAGGACTTCTTGAGATGGGGCACTCTCCCATTAAGCTTTTCCTGTTGTATTGAAGTTGTACAGATAATGACTCTTCCAGAGCTTTTTACTTATTCCAGAACGTCCTGCAATTCCTGCCTCCAGTAATCTGTAGACGATGGAGCAGAGAGATTTCTTGCTTCATTTAGGTGGGACAGCGATCCCGCATAAACCAGTGGGTACTTATTCTTGCTAGACAGGCTAGAAGCCCAGCCCTGCAGCATCTAAAACTGTAATATTGGGCAGCCCACACCCAGTATGTCCTGTTCTGTCATCTGGGAGGCTCCCCACAAGTTGTCTCACTATGGAGAGGGAGCTGTTCTCTGCCTGGAATTTTGCAGCTACTGAGTATCATGCCCCCCCCAACAAGTGGCAGGGCAAAGCCTGTGATTCATTCAGTCACAGATCAAATTAAGGCTGTCAGTATGGCTGTCAGCTCACACCTTTCTTGCCCCTTTTCTGCCCTATTGCACTATGGGAAAACTTTCAACCTCTCCAGCTAGATCCAGGATTTCGTAGCCGGGAGCAATCTGGACTTCCTTACATACATCAGCTGATGATGGGTTCATCGCTCATTTCATTCATAGAGGTCCATAAGAAGTATGGCCTCCGATAAACAGAATTTTACTGGGTTCTTCAAAAACAACATTGCATTTCCTCTGTTCCCAATTGGAGTCTGTTCCCCATGTACCATTATACATATTGTATTATATTTCTGAGTTTTAGTCTGTATTTCTAAGACATGTACAGTACTAATCAACTCTAGTCTCAGATTGTTAGCCTTCACTGTTTCTTTGTAACATGCAAGACTGTGTTCTGGTTTGTTCTGTATTCAATTATTGTGATGTGGATCCTTTGCAAAGGAGTCTTTGACTCACAGGTATTTCCAAATCCTCAATAAATAAAAGACATGTACCCAGCAGTGATACACACTTTATTTCTTTCCTGGAAACGGGACACACATCACATATGATATCCTAGATATGTCAGGCCTTGTTGGCATCCACAGGTGATAACACCCAAGAAATAGCATTTAAATTGGAGAAGGAACTGGCCATGTCAGTCCCACTAACACCTGGTCTGCAGCCTGCCAAGTCTCCTCTAAAGGCACTAGCTCACACCTCTGGATGGAGTACTCTTGGAAGCGGCTGGTGTGATTTTGTTACCCCAGTGAACTCGGCACATTAGCTGCCACTGAGGAGCTCTTCCTGTTGGTGCATCGGTGGCAAGATTCAGCCACACCTTAGGCCTTGGGTCCCTGAGGGTAGACAAGGCACCTGGGCCAGATGGAGTTCATCTCAGGGTGGTGAATGGAGCTGGCAGAGGTCCTGGCAGGGCCATTGGCGGACCTGTTCAACACTTCGCTAAATATGGGATGTGTGCCCAGCAATTGGAGGGAGGTGCACGTGATACCTCTCCATAAGAGTGGGCCCAAGGACGAACCGGGGAACTGCAAACCCGATGAGCCTTACCGCAGTTGTAGGAGAGCTGATGGAGTCTATCCTCAGAGATAGGCTGGTGCAATTTCTTGAGGCTAAAGAGCTACAGGATGACAGGCAGTATAGGTTTGTCTCTGCCAGACCCTGTCATACAAACTTGGTTGACTTTTTCGACTGGGTCATGAGGGCACAGGACAGGGGCCATGCAGTGGATGTACTCTACCTGGATTTCAGCAAGGCCTTCGATTCACTGCCACACAGTAGGTTGACCTGCAAGTTAAAGAGTCTAGGAGTAGGGTGGAAACTAGCCAGATGAGTTGAAAACTGGCTGGGGGATAGGCAGCAGAGGGAAGTGGTAGGGGGCGAGGCATCGGAGCTCAGGGCAGTGACAAGTGGTGTCCCACAGGGCTTGGTACTGGGACCAGTCCTGTTTAACATTTTCATCGCAGACATAGCAGTAGGCATCAAGAATAAGATCAGTCTCTTCACTGATGATATCAAGATCTGTGCTGAGGTGGATGGAGGGGGGAGGGTGGTAGATTACTTCAAGAGGATTTGGCAAAACTGGAGGAGTAATCGCACACCTGGCAGCTTGGGTTCAATGCCAAGAAGTGCAAGGTGATGCATTTCGGAGCCAGGATACAGTTACTGGTTGGATGTTGTCCAATTGTCCACATCCAATGAGGAGAAGGATCTGGGGTGCTGGTGACCAGGGAAATGAACCACTCGGCACAGTGTAGGAAGGCAGTGGCAAAGGCAAACAGGATGCTAGTTTGCATAGCAAGGGGGATTACATCTAGAAGTAGTAAAGTCATATTGCCCCTGTACAGGTCCCTGGTGAGGCTGCACTTGGAGTACTATGTGCAGTTCTGGCGCCCTTGCTTAAAAGGGGACCTCAAACTACTGGAGACAGTGCAACGCAGAACCACAAAGATGATCCTGGGGTTGAGGGATAGACCTTATGAGGAAAGACTAGGAGAAATCAACATGTATACCCTGGAGGATAAGAGAGAGGATGAGAGAGAGAGAGAGAGAGAGAGAGAGAGAGAGAGAGAGAGAGAGCTTTTCAAGTGCCTGAAGGGGATGAACACAGTGGGCTTCAGGGGTGGGTTCACTCTCAAGAGCGGAAGAGTAACCAGAGGGCACTCCCCGAAATTGGAGGGGGTGAAGATTCAGGAGGGAAATGAGGAGGAGGCACTATGTCACTGAAAGGGTGGTAGTAAGGTGGAATGCAGTGTTTAAGGAACTTGTATCATTGCAGACAGTGGGGAGCTTCAAGGGGGTGGGACAGATTCAAGGAGAAAGTACATACCGGAAGAGGGTAGGGGCAGGGAGGAGAAGGAGGGTGGGGAGGGCAGCTGCAGTCTAATGGACTGATGATATGCTGCACACTCGAGCAGACTAGATAGACCATAAGGCCTGTATCTGCTGGCAATTTCATATGTTTGTACACATACTGGGGAATGCCAAGTGCTGCAGACGTTCCTCTAAGCCCTCAAAGAAGACCTAGAAGAACTATATAGTAGGGCAGTACCTCTGACACTAGAACTTTATGTGTTCCTCCGATACCCAGCTGGTCTCAGAGACCCAAACTCCCAGTAATTGGGCATTTATTGGGCATACTAATAACAGTGGCAAAGAAGGCCACTACTAGGGTGTGGCTGACCCCACAAGTCCCAGATTTGAAGTCCTGGCAAAATATAGTGAATCAGATTTATAGGATGGAAAAAAAACCTTACTTCCTTAATGAGTGCACTGAATTGTGTAACTCATGGACTGGATGGCTCTTGCTCATGCTTTTTATATCATAAGCTTATAAAGTGATATCCACTCTGGTTCTCCCCTCTGTGACAGTTGGTGAGTTCTTAACATCTCAAGACAATTAGTCCTCTAAATTGGGAGGAAGTATTATTTATTATACCTCAGATGCTGGGCCCCGTCCCCTAAACTTCTGCACGCTCCTCAAATATGTGTCCCAAATTCCTATATTTATTTTATTTATTTAGTTGTAAATATATATTCTGTAAGTATATATTCTAATTCTGGCAGCAGTCTGTAGTGGATTATGGTTTACTATGCTGAAACATTCTTGTCAAATGCAAACCTTTTTTTATCAAATTTTAATTCTTCTCTCTCATCTTCTGTATTTAACCTTGTTAGATATCATAAGCAAAGCCACTGATTTAGGGTGGTTAAAATGATGAAATGGTGATTGTTAGTCTAATTTCCGGATTTTACTGGGATTCTAATGTCACTCTTTTAGAATGTGAATAAATAATCAGAATAGAAGGCTCAACATACTGAGCATTACATGAAACGAAACAAATATAGTACGGGAAGTAATTACAAGAAAAATACAGGTTTTGTAGAGTTATTCATTTGGTATCACATGCCAAATTTCATGAAAGTCTTTGTTTTTACCAGCATTCAGACAGTCCGAATTGTGGAATTTTTCCAGGTTTTGTGGTAGAAATGACAAACCAGTAGCCTTGATCATAGGACCATGGTAACTTTCTGAAATGGAGGCCTGGAAGTGTGGCTGTGTTAAAACTAGGTTAGTCCCTGGTGGGAAGCGGCTAAGTAATGCAGTGTTCCCCAAGAGGACTACCGTTTGTAGTAAAGTTGTATAGTGGGCTATGTGTATTACAAATATGGGTAACGTGGATGCATCCCCGGGGGGGGGTGGGGAGTTGATTATTGTGTACTTTATAATAGGATGTTGTGTGTCGGCTCCTATGGGCAGACAGTGAATTTTTATGGACTGTTTTCCCATCTCAGCTGGGACAGGCAGAAGATGTATAGGGCTGCCTGTTCGTCCCTTTAGAGCTGTCATTGTGCAGATGATGTCCTGCCACCCCATAAACTTAATCCTCCATCTGGTCTGACTATTGTGTAGAGAACACTTTGAACATTACCAGGAGGCGGAGGGGATGATCAATGGCTTGGAGTTCTGCACAGCACAAGTGGACGTGGTAGGGTGCAGCAGCATCACTGGCCAAGCCCAACTACAGTATTTCCCAATGTTTTCCCAGTGTTACTACTATTCCTTGCATTTGGATGCAGCCTGAAGCGCCACCATGGGATTCGACAGCTTGTCATGGTATACCTGGAGAGGGGCCACTGGATAAAAAAAATCTCAACTGCCCCCTAATGCTTTCCTATTAGTAATGCCTAAAAGAAGTTCCTTAGGACACTATGTTATATTGTATTATGATTTAGTTCAGAGGAAATGTCAGCCCAGAATGATTTTAGGTTTGGATAGTCCCAAAGATAGTGAATAAGGGTTCCACCCACCCCTCTCCCCACTGCACATGTAGGACATTTATCACTAGTATCCTTTACAAATTGTTTGGAAATCATAGGAGCAATATACTGTATAATCTGCGGAAGACTTTATTACAATTCACAATGCTAGCAATACTTATAACCCTTTTGTACAGTATGCTCTGGATAGCAGAATTCCGTTCCTTCAGAGCAAATGGGGAAATAGAATCCCTTTGTTATTTACATGGGTGCAGTATTAAATTGGTATTGTGTGCCCCCAAACTGATAAAGCCTAGATTATTTTCCTAGGCTGGTACACTCCTTCTAGAAAGAAGGCCTCTGATTGGTAGAGCTGCCCCTTCTCGTTTTAATACTCAAAACAGCTAGGAAAAACGTAAGACTACAAATACCAGAGAAAAACTGTTGCCAAGAAATAGAAAACATTTCTTGAAGCTCGGCAAAAATAGCATGTAGTGAGACAGGGTCCAGAAAGTTGATCCGGATCTGCCAGATCAACTTAATAGTGACTGATCTTATCCTATGCAAATCTGCCAGAGAAAAACTGTGCAACATTTGTCCTAGATATATAGTAATACTTTGGGTAGCACATGCGTTTTAACTACCACTATTCTGCCTAACGTTGAAACAGGTACTACAAACTCTACTTCACTGAGGGTGTGGTGGAACCGTGGAACCGATTGCCAAAGGAGGTATTGGCGCCGGAATCCTAGCTCTTTACAGGCATGACTGTGACAGAGCAAAAGGGCTCATAGTCCCATAGCAGAGTACCAAGGGGTGGGGGTTGTTTGGGTGGGGGCAAGGGGGACAACCCCTCAGAACACTAGGTCGGGTTGTGGTAGTATAATTTGGGCAGACTCTATGGACCATTGATCTCATTCTGCTGACAGATTCTATGTTTCTACAGGTATATTTCAAAATCATTCTACCTAGTTAACTTTCTCCAAGATGTCAACTGAAGTGGTAACATTCACTTTGTATCAACCACTTAACTGGGGAGGATTTAACAGGTTTTAGTTAAAGTATTTACATGCTCTCTTAAGGGCCCGGCGGTGCTGAGGACTGAGGCATCCACTTTACCTCACACCACGCTGGTGACCTGGGTTCGGGAATGAGCCTGGGGAGCCGGGAGTTGGTCAGAGAGGAGAGGAGAGGATTGAGCATCCGATGGACTGCTGTCCTCTCGGGGTCCCGTCCCATGATGCTAGTGGCATCCATTGGAGACTAGGTGCACTGCAGTCTGGGAGTAAGTGAGGGGCCGATGTCAGACAGTTGTCCTGCGAGTGTGGGCGGGAGCATGCACGTCCCGCGCTGGACAGCATTGCACATCCTGCATCAGTGAGGGGTGGAGAGAAGCGAAAGAGCCCTGGCACCGGGGAGGTGACAATGGAAACCCAGTGACTGATCCCACATGCCCAACGCCAGCCCCAAACCCGGTTTGATGCTCCGAGGTCCCCCCCTCCTCCTCCCGTAAGGGCCGCCAGGAGAGGAGGGACCGAACACTTAGTTCCTTGGCCGGGGGAAGGGTTCAGGCGGGTGGTGGAGGCAAGGTTGAGAGGGTCCATCAGAGATATGCTTTGGTCGCCCAGAGAGGGGGATAAAAGAAAGTTAACAAAAATAAATAAATAAATACATTCTCTCTTAAAAGGGAAACTCTGGACCGATAGGGGAGATTGATTATTGAGAGTAGCGTAATTTCTGACTTTTCTAATTTTACAGTAGTCCAATATCAGAGAGTTAATAACTTCAGGTAAAGCCTGCTGAGGCTTGGTCTGAAATAAATGTGATCTGAACATCTAAACTCCATGACATCCCCACCCCCACCCAAGAACACCCTGAAACATTCTGATGATGGTGTTGGTACTGCTCAACCCTTCCAGGTGCACAGTTTTACATGCTAAGGTAAACAGAGGAGGTAAATGGAGCAACCCTGTCGAGTACATCTAATGCAGAGATCCACCAAATTGCCCCCTTAAACTGTACATATATCCTGGAGTCTTGGCAAACCATGTGGAGCCAGTTCCCATCACATACAAACACTTTTGCAATGTCTAAGGCCACTGACTGTGTTTTACTCAAAGCTGGTTGATGTAGTATAGTAAACAGCCTTCTGATATTATGATTGGTCTGTTGTCCTTAACAAAACCAGTCTGAGCGACCTTCACTGACGAAAGGAGCATTTTTTCTAAACTTAGAGACAATACCTTAGTGATGAACTTTGTGTCAGAATTTATTAAAGAGATTGGTGTGTAAGCTACATATGTGGGGTGCTCTACCAGGCTTCGGTGTTATTGAGATTGTCACTGGTCATGGCTCGATTCAAGGTAGCATGGAAGTATAGATTTAAACGTAGCATTGTTATTTGTCTGGAATAAAGAAGCTTTCTAGAACTCTTCACGAAACTGTTTAGGCCAAGCACTTTACAACTATCAAGTACTTTAAAAGCATGGAAAATCGCTACTTCAATAGTACTAGATGGCATCTGGATGATCTCTAGCTACCTCTTCATGTTTGGGCAGCATCAGTTGTACAGGCACGTTAGAAAAAGTCTCAGAACTCCGAGAAACCTCTGGGACATAACAAAACCTCTTCATATCTACGAAATTCTGACAGAAACCCCCCTGGGACATAAAGCCTCTTCATATGTATGAAATTCAGACCGAATGTCTGCCTGTTCAGTCACCTTAGTAAGAACTGGGGCGACTGAGGCTGGTCCGTCTGCACAGCAGTATGACACGGCTGACCTGGGTGTGGGAATGAGCTTGGGTCATCAGGGGAGTGGAATCTGAGGACTGAGTGTTCGAGAGGCAGCTGTCTTCCTGCGGGGGGACTGACGTGGCGGCATGTGCACCACCACTTGATTCATGGTGTTCAAGGGGCTGGGAAGAACACTGCGGAAAATCAGTGACTGCCTCAGGATGATGGCTGGCCCTTTGCAAGCCCTGCAGTGACAACTAGGTACCCTCCTAAACTGGGTTTGGTCCCAGAGAGTTACCTGGACAGTCACGCTGATCTGCACCATGGGGGGCAAGCCTTGAAGGGTAAGTACCTAGGGAAGACAGGTGACAGGCTGGGGGGTGCATCCAGAGTGGGGCTGGTTGCCACTTGGCACAGAAAAACCTTGATGAAAAAAACAAATTGCAATAATTACTATTGGAGGGTTTTACCAGCTGAAGGTCTAGTCAGTAACCTACTAGGCTTATTAACTTGCATAACAAACCAGGCCCTGCTCCAAAAATGTTCTTTTCTGCTTTTGGTGCTTATATTTTTCCAGGGTAAACTTAGCAGACCTTAAAAGTGCCTTTGAAGCTGGTTCCATGGTGCTAAGCAGCAGGGGACAGCCCTGACACACTGGTGACCTGAGTTCATGCCTAAGCCTGGAACGTTGGCAGTGGAGGCAGGCAGGGAGGACTGTGAGTGCCCACTGGATTATCCATTTTGGGGAGGGTGCTTATCGCACCGCTCCAGTAATGACTCCTGGTGGTGGAATGGTGGCGGTACCATAGATAGCGTAGGCGACCACGCATGTTAGACAGCTCCAGCCCCAGCCGCTGGCATGTGGAGTCGGTGGGGAGGAGGGAAGGAGAAAAGCGGCAGAAATGTGGCACTGGCTCACTAGGTAGTGGCCATTATAGCCCCCATGCCAGCAGCCCTCCAGTGCACATTAGGACCCCTCCATCCACCACCCAGGTAGATAAATGCTCCCTCCTGTAGGCAAGGGGAGGCCCCCGGCAAGGACATGCTGACAAAAGAGAACATTAAGGCCAGGACTTGATCCCCAGCTGGGCCAAAGGGGGAGTGAGCAGGAGCAACCAGTCCCCGTGGGCTGCTGGAGGTCTGAAGTGGCATAGTAGGTGTTGGAGCGGGGGCAGTTGTTGGGCCTGAAGGAGTTGCTCGCTGATGTCACAGGATTAGGCAAAAAACAAGGCCTTTGAGGTGATCTGTCATGGGGTGTTAATATAAACAGAGTCCACATCCTTCAGGTATCACTTATGGCCCACACTAGTAGTTATTCTTCCTCTCTTTTTACATTGTCTTTAATTATGTATTTATTTGATAACTGGGTAGGTATACTGGTCCCGGGGACCATTTTCAGGAATGACCCAGACCATCTAGATGGCACATACAAAACATGAAATACAATACATGAGATACAGCATACAGTGCAAAGTTAACAATCTGAGAGCCTCTTAAAAAGGCCTTTCTTGTTTCCTGTTAGATTCCAGGGTCCAAATCAGCTCTGTTTGTATATGTAGATAATTCCAATTTTGTTGGTAAGATACTCTAGAAAATGTTTCATCTATCAGCAGGTATGGAGCAAGCTTACACCCTGGCCTAACAGCCGAGGTGTTATTTTGTAGTGTAACCATTATAGCTACTAACCCGATCCCTTTAGGAGGCAGTATAGCGCTCTGGTTTAGGGCTCTGAGCTGCAAACCTGTAGTCCTTGCATCCCCCAGTTGCATACTGTGTGACCCTGAGCAAGTCACTTAACTTTCTTGTGCTCCCAGGTCGCTCCTGAAAACAAGTTTCGGCTTAGTGTGCCTTTCCTTGTTAAACAATTTCCCCCTTCCCCCTGTACACTGGACCATGTATGTAGTAGAGAGCCTCAGAAGCATATAGTCAGTCTGCGACCAGGAGTTGCATTTGGCAGAAAAAAACATCTGTTCCCTATCATGCGGGTGCTGGTATCTCTGTACATCCATTAACCCATGTTTTGAGGAGAGTGCCACAAATATGAGGCACTAGTGATGGACACAGTCCTTTTCCCAGTTAAGGGAATATTAAAATTGTCACCCAGTATTTCAGAGTTCAACGTATTGGAGGCATAAACATCAGCAAATTGATTTTACTACGTGCAAGAGTCTAGTAGTACCACCATTGCCATTTGTAGCAGAGCGCCTCTCAGGCAGTACAGTGACCGTCCTGCATTATTGCCAGAGATGGGGTGGGCATGGCCTAGGGTACTTTTTCCTGTATTTAGGGATATAGATGATCTGCTCATCGGGGAGCTCCTTGCACCCAACACTCAGGTTGCTTGACTGCCTGTAGGAAATGATGAACATGGGCACCTTTGGGTGTGTGGAACAAACTACACAACCTAGCTGAACTCTGAGTACTTGATTTCTTACTGGAGGTCAGGTTTGATAAGTAAGCAATAACCCACGACAGAGTATAGGGTTATAGACATTTAATCTACGTCTGGGGTGTGTTTTGAGGCACAAGGCCGCAGGCCGACTCTTAATCGCAGTATTACCCAACACCTGCCCACCCTCACCTTCCTACTCCCTTCATCTTTCTCTCTTTGACAATACCTACTCCGGCTGCAGCCTACCCTATCTATTCTTTACTGACAAAGTCTATTCAGGCAGCTACTCACTTACTGACTTGTTCCTTGTAACACTAAGGGCTTAGTTTTCCAGTTGCAATGTTGATTCTTGCAAGAGTGTTATTGTGTGCCACAACTGATGCTGTTTTGTAACTCTATGCACTTTTAAAACTGCTGACTCTATATATACTTTAAAGGAAAGCTGTCATAAACCCTATTTTCCTGCCATCCTCTACTCACCTGTTAACTTGCAGTGAGAGAGTTTCATGTCTGTTGTAGGGCATATCTTTCAGTTAAAATTTGCATTTTTATGTCCCAGAGTGAGAGGCGCCATGTCATGGATTGTAGCAGCAGGAGCCGCAACCTGCATGCAAATTAGAGTCCTTATCTTCCTGTTGTGTGCCGACACGCTGCTTCATGACGATCTGGGCATGTTTTTACAATGCAAAAAGAAACGTGGTGCTTCGTAGTAGTCTTTGAGCTCTACGTTTAGCAACAATCCCCGTCGGAAACGGAGCAGTCTAACCTGTTTAATCTTGTTACTGAAAGTTGCAGCTCTGAGTTTGGGCATGTGCAAGAGCTGCAACTTTCAGTAATAAGCATAAATTGAACTGCTCTTTTCGACGGGTTTGTTTCCAAAGGTAGAGCTCAAAGAATACTACGAAGCACAATGTTGCTTTTTGCTTTGTAAAAACATGCCCCGATCATCATGAAGCAGCATTCCGGCACACAACAGGAAGCTAACCAAGCTCACCAACTAGCCCACAATGTCAAGCTCAGTCTCCGTGCAGTGGCACTTTTGAGAATGGCGCTTCCAGGACAGCACTTGCAACCTCCATCAAGGCAAGGAAAGGTTACAATTACATACCATATGTTAGCAGCAAAATTTAAAAAACATAAAGTTTGTGCTAATCGGGTGTTTCTGCAGCCCTAGTGATTGTCAAAAGAGTTTATGACAGTTTTCCTTTAAATAGCTGGTGACACGTTCAGGATAACTTTAACAAAACCCAATATTTATACACAGTCCAGCTTGTATTCCCCATTAGTGCTGTATTCCTCATCCCCATTATTTATTACTGAGGTCATCTGTATGAAAACAGGATCTTTGCTCCTGAAGAGTTTGTCTGTTCTTGCTGCTTTCTCCCTACCTGAAGTCACACAGCACTGCTTGTAATAGCACAGTTGCTCCCATGGCAACAGATTGTGATGTCACAACAGAGGATTATGACTTGAAGTGGGAAGTAAGTTATAGAGGCAGATGGACTCTAAAGAAACTCTAAGAGATAAAGTTATATATTGCAAATTTCCTTAGTAATAAATAATGAGAAGGAGAAATATATGAAATCTAAATGTAATGCAAGCAGAATTGTACCTAATTATTATGCTTTTTTTTTTTTTTTTTTTGAGCGTCAGTAGTTCTTTAACCACACATGTGTCTGTGTTTTGTACCCATATATTATTGTCTTACGAGTCCATGAATTGACTTGGACCCTTTGTAAAAGAGCCTTTAGGCTCAAAGGTATTGATCCGAATTGGAAATAAATAAAATACCCTGGAGTGGGTTATTGTGCTTATAACATGGGTAACCCTGAGGACAGGGTACGACCCCCCAAAAAAGTCTCTTCCCCTTGTTTTAAGGCAAAAAAGGGACTGTATCCCGCTGACTTGACAAATAGTCTCTAAGAAAATCTTGCATACTGTTGCTTGTGATGCATATAGAAGTGTGACGGATAACCAACCAAGAAATGAACTGTCATCACTTTTGCATAGCAATCTATGATGTGAGCTGGGGGTGACAGATGCTGTACATGTGACCTGGGGATGATGCATACTGCACCACAGCTCTGATCTAGGGATTACAGAAACTGTACTAGCCAAACCAGAGCAGAGACACAGAAACATCCCTTGCGGTGACTACACAGTTAGACACATAGACCTACACACTGTAAAGAGGACAGTGCAGGAATACTGAATTAAATGTTCTGCTGTCTCATTGTCAGTCTGTCTCTCTCTCTAACTCGCTTTGTGCGAACAGTAATGTCATAGCTGTCCCTTTTGCCCAACTGCGAGCCATGTTCAAACCATTGCTACTTTCCTCAACGCACCGCAAGACTCTCTCACGCTGTTTCTCTCGCTCTGTTCCAACTGTACTCTGATAGCTGCCCCTTTTGCCTGACTGCAAGCTGTGTTCAAACCATTGCTACTTTCCCCATCACACTGCAAAGCACACTGAGGCCGTGGCGGGGGACATGACATCACTGGTTACGGTCTGCTGCCTGCTTGTCTGGTTTCGGCAGAGGGGCAAGGCCAGATTCTATCTGTGGGGGTGAAAACCAGATTCAACCTGTGTGACACAACGAACGGCAATATGCCACTGTTTGTGTGGGGTGTGTGGGTGGGAAAAACTGCAAACATTGCTGTGACAGCTGCACCGTTCGCCGAACTGCGAGCCATTCCACAAGACACCCCAAGGATCACTGGTGCTGTGGCAGGGGACAGGAGAGCACTGCTTTGGGACTGTTGCACCACAGATTGCGATTACTCTGAGCGGCTCCCTTACGTGCTGGCATGTGAGGACACCCGACCCATGGCTGTCTCTACGCTTGCTGCTGCCCGATGCTTTATACTAGACTTGCTACTCTGTTTCAGTAGTGGTGGTGACAATGGGGTGTGGCTTCTGTGTTGTGGGTGGAGGTAGCCTGCGGTGGAGGGTGAAGCTCCATCTGGACAGCAGCAACACTTCATAGAGGCACACACGAGGAGGGGGTGCAAACTGTGGCTCCGTGGCCCACCCCATCTTGGTCACTGGGACTAGCTGCACTGTCCCAGTATGTCATGTGTACATGACTGGTATGGACATGTCAAGCCCGATCTCCCTACTACCGACTGACTGTGCGGTGTTGTCAGTCATGCTGTCCTTGCCGTCTTGCTGTGTGGGACCCGCCGCTGCCTGCCTTCTGTGCCTTGTTTTAGCCACTGGTTCGGTAAGGAGTCAAACAATGAAAATGTGCCATTACCGTGGTGGCCACTCTCTGCACTGCTCGCTAACATGAACAACAATAGTGGCTGCTGGCAAGAGCAAGTTGAGCAGCAACAGTGGATCCATCCATGGCGTGATGCAGTCTTTCACTCTGTGTAAACTAGATCAGGCACAGCAACTGTGGATCCATCCATGGCGTGATGCAGTCTTTCACTCTGTGTAAACTAGATCAGGCACAGCAACTGTGGATCCATCCATGGCGTGATGCAGTCTTTCACTCTGTGTAAACTAGATCAGGCACAGCAACTGTGGATCCATCCATGGCGTGATGCAGTCTTTCACTCTGTGTAAACTAGATCAGGCACAGCAACAGTGGATCCATCCATGGCGTGATGCAGTCTTTCACTCTGTGTAAACTAGATCAGGCACAGCAACAGTGGATCCATCCATGGCGTGGTGCAGTCTTTCACTCTGTGTAAACTAGATCAGGCACAGCAACAGTGGATCCATCCATGGCGTGATGCAGTCTTTCACTCTGTGTAAACTAGATCAGGCACAGCAACAGTGGATCCATCCATGGTGTGATGCAGTCTTTCAGTCTGTGTAAACTAGATTAGGCACAGCAACTGTGGATTAAATAGGGAATTTACTCCACAGTCAGCTGCTGTCCTTCAGCCAGTTGCTGTTAGTATCTTACTGAACCCATGTTATAACGTTAATTTATACAATGCAACATGTTACTGACCCAAGGACCTTAACTCGTTCATTCATTAATAGTTTATTATGGTAGGCAAGGCAAGCCAATTTTATTTGTATGGCACACAATCCCAGTGGCTCTGGGCACCTTATAACATGTACAAACAGATAAGCTCTAAAACAATAATCATAATAAGTAATACTATAGGAGGACACTTTAAATAAGCAAGCATTCATCTCTTGTCAGCGATCTTGGTAAAATAAAGATTTGGGCAGCAACAAACGGAATGTCCATTAACATCAGCAAATGCGCTGTTATACATTATGGTAGAAACAACCCCAACTACACCTACATATTGAATAACAAACCTATTAAAGCTTCCCTGCTAGGACATGACCTTGGAATACCAATAAATAGTAGCTTTCCTCCATAGACCACTGCAGGTTGGTAACAAGAACAGCAAATGGAATGATCAAAAGAATCAAATGTACTTTTATTTGTAAAACTGAGCAGTGCATTGTCCCTTTTATTTAGAAGCTGTGTTAGACCCCTTCTTGACTACGGGTCCCCTGCCTGGTCACCTTTATTTAATCAGGGACATTGAGCAGCTGGAAAGGGTACAAAGATCAACTACCAGGTTGATCTCCAGATTAAGAGGTATGAGCTACCATGAAAGGTTATAGGCAATGGGTCTATTTCCTTTACATTACAGACACCAGAGGAGTGACCTATTATTAATAATATTATTATTATTATACAGAATACTGGAGTCTCACGACTTCACTTCTCAGTGTAGTCTACAGTTCTGTACTGACAGAGAAAATCTTCGATCCAGTAATAAGAAGCTGGTGGTACCACGGGCCAGAACAAATAAAAGGGACAGTTATTGTACAGTAAGAACAGTGAAAGCCTGAAACAAACTGCCGCAGGAGGTAGTGAATTTTAACAATGTTTCCAGCTTTAAGAACGTACTAGACAAATTATATTACTCAAAACAAAGATTGGTATAAAATGACCCACACATGTGGCGGGCAATCTTGATGGGCAATAATGCCTTCCTTTATAAAATAAACCTAGTAAACCTAGTGATATGAGATCACGAAGCCAGGCCAAAGCTTAAAGTCAAAAAGAGTTTTTTTTTTTAAAGATCTTTTAAAAGCTGCTAGCAAAGGGGCATCTCTCACCTCCCGAGGAAGGGCATTCCAAAGGATAGGTGCCACAACACCAAATGCCCTATCACCAGAAGATTTTAACCTAGATTTTGGGATGCCGACTGGAGGGCATGGCCAGGACCGTATGGCACAAGGAGGCCTTTCATGTAGCCTGAACCCAAACCGTGCAGGGCCTTGTAAGTCAGCAAGCACACCTTGAAGTTGAGTCCAACTCGTCTCATGAAAACAACATTCCTTTCTCGACCTTTGAACTTAGATCTGTCAGTTATGTGGCTACCTCCCACCAATAGTTCTCCCTCAACCTTAGCGGTTCATGCTTTGCTGAATGCACTTTATCTGTTTGATGGCGTCACTGTGCCAGGGGCTTCCATGTCCCCATTTACACTGGCATCTAATGTCCTGCTTCACCTAAAGGGGTTGTTTCCCAAACCTTACATGAACTCTGAAAGCAGTTTCTTGGTAGGCCAGGATGACACCCAGTGCTCAGCATGAAAAGCAGACTGTGCAAACCTTCAGACTGGCCTTCCAGACCTGAGTGCCTAAATTATTCCAGATGTAAACACCCAGGGCACTCCCTGCTGCACACCCTTGCAGTGGGCCAGAAATTGCAAGGCCGCAGGTGCCATCCAGACCTTCAAGGATTCCCTTCCCCACTGTGGTACCAGAGAGGGTGTCTCCTACCTTACAGTTGCTGTACCTTGGAATTTCCTGCTTTACCAGTCACTGCTGTGCTCAGTAGTTTTCCTACACAGCTGCGGGGTTGCCCCCATCATCCAGGATGCCCCAAGATGGTCTTTGGGAGAGCTACTGCCAGCTTGAAAGCCATTGGGAGTTATCTCACGAAGGGATACCCCCTGGGTGTTCTGTCACCCTCCTTTTGGCCCCTGTATACTCCCACACTATGAACTGACCCCTAAACTCCTCCCAACAATGTAAGGTGAGGCAGGAAATTGCCCAGGTGTTTGAGGTCCTCCCTGGTGGCTGCCAGGACTCCAGCAATGTCCCTACCCGCCCTTGCTGCAGTGAGATGTCTTCAACCTCGTGCCACTGTCTGGCTGTCAGGGCAGTGTGACACCCGCATTTCCAGGTGGGACCAAGCAGCGGGATCCCCTGTGCCTCTGGCCCAAGTCCTGAAGCCAGCCACTTGGCGAAATACAGAGCATAATGACCCCTTCAGACTCTTATCAGGGTTGTTGGCATCCAGTACCTTACTGCTGATGTCTGCTGCTTCCCTCGCTGGTGTCCTAGGGCACCTATCTGGCAAGGGCACCCAGGGTGTAACATCCCCTCCTGCACCAACAGACTTGAGGGGAACATCACTCTCTTCCCATACTCCCTCTATGAACTACAGGGAGCTCCCTCAAAAACTGAACTTGATGCCACGAGGGCACCATATGCAGAATACAGAAGTGACAATGCAGAAGTATCCCATTGTCTTGAGAGGCTACACTAAATGAGATACTCGTGCTGAGCAACTCCATTGTCTTCAGTGATAATTTGCTCCAGTTACTTCAAGGTACCTTAAAGAGAGAGCTGCTCAAGAGTGCTGCATTGAAGAATTAGAATCATTATATCATCAATGAGCATCATACCAGAGATTAGATCTGTGTAAGATGTCTAAGTTAATTTATTTAGAAGTTCTGAGCCATTTTACAAGCCTAATTTCATTCCCTGTTCAAAAACAGCCAGTTTCAGTGAAGAGCTACTGATAATGTCATAACCAGAACTCACAGCCTAGGTCTCTGTGTCAGCAGCTATATTGGACTTAACACGTGTCTATGTCTTCTGTTAGCACCCTTTGCAAACTGTGTGAGAGGCCTTTTGGCACCATGCAATTCTGCTTAAAGTTGGACCAGCATAACATTCTGTGGTGATTTGCATATGCAGCCCATGATGCTTTGCATTGTGGGGGCGTGTGTGATTTTGTATTTTACGGATAGCTGTACTAATCTTTTGGAAAAAGAACTGGCACAGGGTTGGGAGCAGTGCTTGCATTTCCAGAATGTTCAGATGCAAGGTACTGTACTTTAGAATACAGCAGGAGGTGGTTTTGGAATGCAGCACTGGACAAAAATGTGGAATGTCAAGGTGATGCACAATTTCAGAATGTTGGTGGGACATACGACCTCGGAATGTGGTAGGGATACACAGTCTTGGAATGTGGTGGGGACACTCAATCTCTGAATGTGAGAGGGGCACACAGCTAGGAATTTGTCGGAGACTAACAATTACAGAATATAGTGGGGATGCACACATTTCCGATGTAACTGGGCACATAATTTTATTTGAAATTGCTTGTCCAAGCCACATTTTAGAACTGTATGCACCCACCGTATTTCAAATTGTGCATCGCATCCTCACCACATTCCAACATTGTGCATTCCTGCTACATTCCAAAAATACATGTCGCCGCCATATTCCAAAATTGCACATTCCTGCCACATTCCAAATTTGAGTGCAAATACTACATTCTGCAATATTGTCACCTCCACATTCCAAAAGTGTGTCACAGCCACATTCTGAAATTGTGTATCAGGGCCATATTCCAAAATTGTGCATCCCTGCCAATTCTAAAATTGGGTCACCACTACATTCCAAACATTGTGCATCCCAGTCGCATTCCAAAAACACTTGTCCTCATCACATTCTTTGAAATTGGGTTTTCCAGCCACATTCCAAAGCTAAGCATCCTCACCATATTCTAAAATTGTGTATCCCAGCCACATTTTAAATGGCACCTTCCTGCCACATTCTGAAATTGTGTGTCATTGCCACTTTCCAGAATTGCTTGTTTTCATCACATTCCGAAGATGCACGTCCCTACCATATTCTAAATTTGTGCATCCTCATCACATTCTGAAAATGAGTCCCTGCCACATTCCGAAATAGTATGTCAGAGCCACATTCTGTAATTGAGTATCCATACCACATTCCAAAATTGTGCATCCCCACCACATTCCAAAATTGTACGTGCCTGTCACATTCCAAAAAATGCATTTCCCTGCCAAGCTCCAAATATCACACATCCTACCACATTTAAAAAATGTGAACCTATGCCACATTCTGAAACTGCATGTGACCACCACATTTTGAAACTGCATTCTCGCTGCATTGTGAGATTCCATGTGCATGCCACATTATTAAAGTGCAAGTTGCCACCACACTGTGAAATGAAGCATTCCTGCCACATTCTGAAATTGTACATGACCACCACTTGCCAAAATGATGCATCCATGACACGTTACAAAACTGCATTTCCCCGCCATGTTCTGCAGCTGTGTCTTCCGCATTTCAAAATTGTATATCTTTGGAACATTCTGAAAATTTATGATACCACCACATTCTGAATTTTAGCATTGTTGCCACATTCCAAAATTGTATGTTCCAGCTAATTTCTGAGATTGTGTCATTTTCATTCCACAGTTGCAACCTGGTGGCATTCTGCAGTCTTATCCCTGCAGTATTCTAAAAATTGCACACAACTTCTGGGTTTGAAATGAAGTTTGGCAGTCGTTAGCCAGCAGTGCTAGTGACTGGGAATATCCACTTGCCCATCTGACTTTTTCACTGGCCCAGCTGGTGTACATATTGAAATGTTACCTTCTTCAGCACAAGCCCGCAGGGCTAGTTAAAGGAAAATCTTAGTAGCCCAATACAGAAGCTGCCAGCATTTGGCTAGTGAGCTGGTGCCAGTTTCAATCCCTGAACTTTAGTCTTCTAACTTTTGTTTGCCACTCCACTACACCAGCCCCCCCCCCCATCACATTCTTAAGTACCTTGCATCGGCACATTATAGAAATGCATGCCCTGTACCTACCCAGTGTCAGCTTTCCTATTTCAGATGTTTACTACAACTGCAGTTTTATGTAGTGTGGGGGAAATCAGTCCTATAAGGTAGCTTGCAGGGAGGGCTGGCCTATGAGTTCTTGTTATGAGATCATCAGTAGTTCTTCATTGAAACTGTTTTATTTATTTATTTTTTTTGGAACAGGCAGCAAAATTAGGGTTACAAAATGACTTGTAACTTCTAAATAAAGTAACGTAAAGCTCTCTTTTTTGGCATGAGGCCGAGTGGGAATATTCTGATCCAAATTCTGAACTTATTAATGGTAGAATTAGAAATGGTGGCTAGTTACTTCTTTAAGGCATGCTGCAGTTAAAGGGGATTTTTTTTTTAATTGCTGCCGCTGTACACTACCTAAACTCCTCCCACACCAGCTCCTCCCAAAGAGGGTAGTGCCAAGGCACCCTTCCCTCTACGGGCCACTTACAGGAATGACCACCTCCCCCTACTGTAAGGAGGGGGTTGCTGCTAATGCATCAACATAAATATCTCCCTCAGTGTCTTTGAGTTAAAAGAATGTTTTACTTGCGTCCCTCACCCAACCTTTTGTTTTTCAATTTGTTTACCCGGTATAGCCCAGCTAAGCTGCAAGATCTTATTTCAAGGGTGGCCTTGCTTGTACCCATTTCTGTAGCTGGGTGGAAAGAAGCACTGGGAGGTTAAGTGAGATGCCCAGGGTCACACAGTGAGTATTCAGTAATGTAGTATTATTTTATTCATAGAAAACATATGAACAGGGAAATCACTCAATTAAGCAGATGCTCTTTTTCAATGAGATGGCATAGAAAGCTATATTACATAAATACACACATACAAATCCATACTAAGTATTAAACAGTCTCTCAGTACAAAACACAATTATAGGCAATTAATAGGAGCCTAAACAGAACAATAAATTTCAAAATTTTAAACATGAAGTCCACTGAAACAAGTTACTTGGGCTACACCCTCTTTTAAAAACCAATTTCTGATGTTAGTCTATTAGGTAAATTACATGGTCTCAAACATTGTGGAACTGAGTTCCATAGTGTTACATCTCTTTTAATCACTGTTGATCTACCAATCTCCAGATTATATGAACTATGACAGAATTCCAGGCCATTAGCTGATCCGAGGCAGCTCTTAATGACTCTTATCTCAAAAAACTTGGTTAAATGTGTAGGGACAGAGCCCTTCCATATTTTAAACATGAATAACAAGGTGAAAGTTTCTCCTATCATGGGGTCTAAGCCAACCTGTGGTATTCTACAGAGAACAACTATGGGTTCTAACCTGTGATGCCCAACAGCTGCTGTATAGTGCCCGCACATCTTTACATTATTCTCTTTAAATGTGCAGTTTTACTTCATATCATTCTTCTCTAGTACAAGAGAAATTAAAACATTACTAGGAAAGGAAACTTTAAACATGATACAGTATCATACAAAATGCCAGTCAAAACTCCGCTACATATAACTGAATGTCCCAAGGGGAAACGAAACATAAATGTATAAACTCTAATCATCTTCAGGTATCAAGGGTTCTGTCATATTTGGAGTCCCTGAAATTCTGTATTTTTCTGACACACACAACTTCAACTTGCTTAAAAATGGTGTACTGTTTAGTGATAGTACCTCAGGTATCATAAATGTTTGTCAAGTATAATTACAATTCAAACAACCTCCAGTTAGTCCGGCACCAAGAAAACTGCAAGACACCCAAGGCTAAGGCATACAAAAAACGTTATTCAACTTTATGCACGGCACATACCAGCATTTCATGCCCTATATCTTGGCACTTTTTCGAGGTTTTGAGGGGGGTTGTACACCTTACCCTTGGGTGTCTTGTGGTTTCTTGGTGCCAGACTGTCCAGCTGTTGTTGGTAATTGTAGTGTCCTTAGCACAAGTACCCGTTGGGAGTGACTCTGTCTAGCCACATATAACTACAGTGGTCTAAAAAGAAGATCCTGTTTATAAAAGTAATACAATTGTTGCACAAAAAAAAACCCAGCAAGCAGGTCTTTTTTTTTTTTTCTTTCTTGGAGTCCTAAATGAACAAATATTATAAATGATGCAAAAATATTGTTGAAATTCCAGCCATCTGTCAGGGAACTCCCAGGCAAAAACTTCAGGCTCTCAACAGATACTCCTGTCGCTCTAGCATGGTCAGAACCCCATGGCCCATCAACAGAAGGCCTACTGGGACCTTCCTTTCACATTGCTTCTTCATAGAGTAACTGATAGTAAACTGAATAACTGGATAAACATCACCTCAAGCACAGGGCACTGTACAGAATTCCCAAGGATTATTTCTGCCCCCATTACCTAACTTGAGAGCCACCAGATTGGTCAGTCATTGTTTTCTGGAGTAGCACACACACTAAAGTAGGTAAATGAACATAGAGAACAACTCTCATGTTCAGGTGCAAGAAGTGTCAACAGAAGTCCGTCACCCGATGGCATAGTGGAAGCACATAGAGCTTCCATGCTGGCAGTCTTGGTTCGGCTGTGAGCTTGGGGGACCTGGCAATGACATTGCCAGAGCAGGTGGCACGAGCCAGCATCGGGAGAAAGATGGCCAGGTTCAGGGAGGTAGGATGGGGGGGAAAGAGGACAGAATACTCACTTTCTTTGCTTTTCTACTCAGTATTCTGCTAGCTGCACAGCATGTTCCATAGGAAACCCCCCTCCTTTGTTTTTTTGCCTAATACTCACACCACCACCATAGTAATGATGGCTGGTGACTGTCTTGGGCCCTGGACCATGTGTCCTTCAGTGTGGGCTGGGTAGGAAGGGCTAGCAGAGGTTGAGACTTGGTAGTAACCATGGGGGTATGCAGCCAGGCTCATGGACTGGGTGGATGGTGGGGAAGGAAAAACAGTTTTATATTGAAAAAAAAGTCCATCAGATAGTTCATGTAATGTCTAAAATTATGAACTCTAATAATAATTAATTATAGTAATAATGATAATAGGACATGGCCTCTCCTCTTGCCCTAGACAGAATGCAGTTGCTCCAGCTTCAGACAGCTGTGCTTCACAGGAAATCCTAACACCTCCGGTTGCTGTTTACTAATAAAGCTCAGCAGGTCCTGCTCGCTAAACCCCTTCTTAAATTGCTATAATCCATACATTAGTCTGTAAATTGTTTATCCAAATCATCAGTTTCATGAGTTGAAAGTTTTCTTGAATTTACTAGTTCTGACACAAGGGCTAGGACTGGGTGAAGGCAGAAATGAAATCCAAGGCTGAGATATTCAGTGCTACGGACCCTCCAGTTGTTCACCTTGATCTCCTGATCAGGCTGTCACAATAGCCAGTGTCTGAAATGAAGCTCAGTTTCTGGTCCAGTCTTTCAGTTGTCTTAGTGGTTCTATCATTTATGATTGCTGCTGTCTAGACGGACGTAACGGGTGTCGGTACTATCTTGACCTTCTGATTTAGCAGGACTCACTGGTCCTCATATTTCTGCATCCTTCCTGGCTGGTGTTTGGGGTTTATCAGCCCAAAGGTTGATCAGTAATGTTTCAGAAAGGTACTAGGATCCGTAGATGCCTAAATGTTTTCTGACAAAAAAGAAAAATGGTGTGAGCTGTGGTTGTTGAAATAAGACAGGGCTATGTAGAGCTGTGTAGGGTTACACCTTCCTAAGCAAGATCACTTGGACCCCATCTTGAGTTGTATTAAAGAGGAGTTGTATCATGGGCTGTCTTTGCAAGTGCTTTGAATGCTTGAAGGTCTTAGATATAGACTCCCAGAACTGTGGAATAACCTACCCAATACCCTAACTTTGTTGCCCCGCTCTGGTCTGCCAAGTATACAGTGTCCTTTCCTCCTGCCCTAACACATGATTACTTACTCCGTTTTGCAACACTCACTGTACTGTCTCTCTAGTAATGACGTATCATGTGTAAAGGTTGTTACATCCTATTTTGTATTATCGTCTACTATACCCCCCCACAGTTAGTACCTGGAGATGGGTAGCACCTGGCAATGGGCTTACTTACTACATCGAGAGTTGTTCAACATCTGACCTGTATCACTCACTGTATTGTCCTTGTAGCCATTATGTGTAACCCCTAGATGGCACTATCCCAGGGGCTACTACCCCTGCCTGATTTGCCACTAACAGGTTGAGGGGCCTGGATCCAATGGCGGGTGCCTCCACCCAGAGGTCAGGGTTTGCAATAGTTAAACTAACTTGGTCACAGCCCTCTGGGACACTGCAACCCCCCTTTCTTCCCACTAGTGGCCCACACAATATATCAGAATTACCTTCACAGTATACACTTACCCCCAGGTCTGGTTCCGGCACTGGGACCTCCTGTGAAATGAGATACAGTGCAACAATCACAGTACAGTACTTTAACATAGACAAATACCTCAGGCAGTATAACTTTGCTGAAACAAGCAGTTCTGATTTATTTAGGAGATATAACAAGGACAGGGGAAATCAGGTTAATTAGCTTATCACTCTAATAATCTACTTATGGCTCTGTGCACAGGCCTATCCCTATCAGTTACTGTCCCTGGGTACCCAAGCCCTAGTGGCTAGTCCAAACCGTGGCAGCTGGTAGGGGCCCTTTCACACAGAGAAAAGGAGAATTAAACAGTCAGCAGTACAGTAATTCCATTTGGATTTAATGTGGCAATTCAACAGGGAGCGACCCTGAATTAGTACTCACGACCTCCAAATAAGATAGGGTCCTTCAATGTCAGCAGGGCTCACTTGAGGTACACAAACCTCTTCACACATCCATATAAAAGAAAGCACTATACCAGGCAGGCTGCATCTGTATCCCGATCGCAATTACTGCACAATACCCGGGAGAACACACAGCAGATTCAGTTCCTGACATACCGAATGCAATTTTCAGCAATTCCTCCAGTCTTCTACAGGGTGAGCCTGGTTTCTACTCTTCAGAGATCCTTTGATTCTTTTCACAGGACTGATTCAGTCCTAACAAGCTGTTACACAAGCTGCAGACCGAACTCTGGCCTTACACACGTTTTGACTAAAACTGCACACTGAAAAGCACAGGGCTCCTTCCTTCTTCACTGCCAAAGCTCAACTGAAACTCCAACCGACAAAACCGGCACTTCTTGAGTTCCTCCCAGTTCTTGACTGGATTGGCTGTCACTCACAATAGACTGCTGCTGTTGGTCCAAAAGGCACTGAAGTCTAAACTACATCTCCCAGAGTCACTGCCCATACAATCCTCTTGTGGCTGGCTCAGATTATGAGTCCAAGTTCTGATTCGTCCAAGGCACCATTTTAGAGCTAGCTTACCCCACACTGATTGGTCCAGTTCAGCAGTTCAAAACTAGAATGGGAACTAGCAGACACAGTTCTGACTGCAAAGAAAGCAGGTTAGACAAACTGTAATTTCATTATTACTCTAAATAATTTCTGGTAAACAGTTACATCTTTCAGATAGGTTCCCTTTGCACTCCTAGTGACTGCAAAAATTAAGTGAATTGGCAGCAGCTCAAGTGGTACTCAGAGAGAAGCACACAGTCCCCCATACAAACTAATTATGTCTGTAAGCAGACAGCTCTTAAAGAGACAGTACCAGAGGTTCTAAAAACACTCACTGATAAATGGCTTAAATGCCAAACACCATTCAGGCTTGGAGCATTCAAGCAAGCTCCTGGAAGTCTTTTATGAACCCCCATTTGCAGGGGGGTTACATATGTATCATATGTAATATGATCTTATTTGCAATGTTTGTTTTATCCATTACTATACCACTACCCTGGGTCGCACCTGGAAATGAGCCCTGGCTTGGTGCACATTTCATGGTAACCAAAAATTTTAAACAAAAATAACTGCCCTCGCCCTCCATCCTGTACCTGCTGTCCTACTACTAAATTGGCCTGGTTGCCTCCTTGATTGTTGCTTTTGCTATATAGCCTCAATGACGTTTTAAAAACAGAATGTATACATGCTGTTTACACATGTGTGTATATACAGTAGCTTACTGTTACTGTGCTGTTCCCTAGGTTATAATCTGTTAATTCTCTTCTGTGGCCCCCAGGTTGCAGCTGGAAACGAGCCTCATAGAAACAGAATCTGACGGCAGATAAGGGCCGCTTGGCCCACCCAGTCTGACCATTTATTTTTCTTTGCCTTCTGGGCTCTGCTTTTTTACCTGGTCAAATATGTTTTAATAAATGAATAAATCCTGTTCATTTTTACAACTTACCATCAGAGATCAAATGCAGTGATGCACTTTAATCAAGTTACGCACCCTATAGACGCACCTTTTTTTTTTTTTGTGTGTGTATTATTTATTTATGCTCCCCTAAGCCTCCTGTTGACCACCCTTTGGGTGGTCTAGGACTCCCATCACTAGTCACCCCATCACCATCTTGCCAACCTCCTATTGTTGCCGCAGCCTAGTTAACCCAATGTATCCCTTGGGGGAGGGGGGCCCACCCTTCTGTGGAGGGCACTTGGAGAGAAAATGTGCCCTAAGGCATGCCATCTATGCTGGGCTGGGCGAGGGATCGGCTTGGACACTTCCAGGCTTTGTGGTGCACGGGGGACTGGCCACAGTCATTCAGTCGGCAGGGCAACTGTGTTTTTCCCCCTTCCACCCCCTTCCTCCACCCACAAGGCAGCTGCATGCACGTGATGTCCTGGCTGGATGCAGTGTGGCGCGTGGTCACCCACGCCATAAAGTGCAGCACCCCAACGGGCTGCCAGGAGCCGCTCCAAAGTGACGTAGGTCTGCACCCCCCGAGGAGGAGAACATCCAACAGATAATTCAAACCCTCCCTGCTGGCCTCTGCTGCTGTCGACCTGGCCTTGTATGTAAACCTGTGTCACCAGCGATCCCCTATCGCTCGGCACAATGGAGCTGGCCTGACACACCTTTTAAAGGGAATATAACCCTGGATTTCTTTTTTGCAAAATAATAGTGAATCAGTACACAAGTCTAGTCTATTTAATACCCCTTTTGAACTGCTGCTTCTGTGGGTTTTGAACTAATTTTCATTTATTTATCCACTCATTGCTGATAACCGGATAGGTCCATTGGGCAAAAAATGCCCATTTGTAAAGAACACACTACATACATGAGAAACGACATAACAAACATAATTAAAAATTACATCAAAAGACATTTAAGTTATTTAAGTACAATTTCAGACACTTTCTAAAAGAAATACTTGCATTAATGTTATTTTTTATGTTTTCCTATTATGAATGCCCACTTTTTTTTTTTCCTTCGAATTTATTTCCCTCCGATCGCGGCCCCATTGACCTCTTTCAGGCATCCAAGTCTGTATCCTGCCTGCCAGAGGCCTCCCTGAGCTGTGCCTTCTCTCCCCCCACCCCCGCAGCCATCACCCCTGGTCTAACCCTCCCAGGGTGGGTCGCCCTCCTCCTCCTCTTGGGCACGCACTTATAGTTAGACTCTGGCTGCAGGGTAGGGCCCGAGGTGGAGGACCTGGAAGGTCAGCCAGGGATGGTCCAGCGAAGGGCATAGGGGACTGGTGTCGTCGCCTATCCATGGCGCCGTTGTTTTCCTCTGTTCTTGTGAGCCCCCAGAGCTCGGACATGCAATGATGTCCAGCTCAGCTGGTGCACGCTCGCCTGCACCCCCGAATGACGTCTGCCGCAGGTCCAAATCCCCAGCATCTTGCAGCTGAGCACTGCAGTGCCTCCAGCCTCCGCTAGAGGTCACCAGTACATCGGCTGGTGGATTTTCCCCCTCCCCGGGGAAGGAGAGCAGTCCTAAGGACGCTCAGTCCTTCCCCTTCCATGCCGACCCCCGACGGCCCGGGCTCGTTCCTGAACCCGGGTAACTGGCATGGCGTGAGGTGTGGTGGCCTGCGCCTCAACCCTCAGCACCACCGGGCTGGCTTGATGAATGGCCATGTTAATGTTGACTTTTTCCCTGCCTAATATTTATTTTAGTTAACAATCAGATCTGAAACCCAGCAGCATCAGTTGAGTAGAGGCCCCAAGTGAAGGTGTCAATCTGAGCTCCTTCTCAACTGATGTCATATATGTATGACCTATTGGTAATTTAAATATATATAGGGCAAATAGAACTAACAGCCTGATAGGATGTGCACTGGCAATCACACTCCTGCTGCAGGACTGCAAATAAAGAGAATTTATGTGTTTATTTTATTATTACGTAAGTGATAACAGTCCGTTACATGTAGCATACAAAGGAGTAACTGGCTGATGTAGGTAGCTGAGGTGTTTTATCTACCATAGAAGCCGGTTATTCCGTGTATTCTCGGGGCTAATTGAATGTTATTACAGTACTGTTACGTGACTAGGAATTTAGAACCTAGGGTTTTGAATGTTCTGTGGTAGTTACAGTGGAACGTGCCTTTTTTTCCCCCCTGTGGGCTAAATACATAGAGTACTGTTGGCATGTCTGAAATGTTTTAAACTACCGTGGGCATGTCTGAAGTGTGGATAACTTACTGTGGGGGTGTATGAAATGTGGATAACTACTGTGTGTGTGTGTGTGTGTGTCTAAAATGTGATTGTAGTAGTTTGTGGGGTGTTAAATGACAGTTTTACTGTGTTCTGATTGGCTTACAGTGTCCTATAAATGACCTATATTTTACATTAAAAGCTACTAGCAGTGCAACCTTTGCTGTGGGGAAACTGTAATGACCTTTTTCCATATCTCGATTGGGTAACTGAGGACCCTTTTAAGAAGGTCTCATACCACTGGTCTTTGACAGTAATTCCAGACCATGCAGGGTAATAATGATTTGGTATGGTCACTGAATGCATAGTAGCCTGTATGGTTTAATATATGGGACTGGGTGGGTTACTGTGTACTGCAAGAGATGCATCTGAGAATCTCAAGAAAGCTACGACTGGGCTGGCCCAGTGGCGCTGAGGGTTGAGGCGCTGGATGCCACACCTCGCTCCACGCCGGCGACCTGGTTGCCAGGGGTCGGCAGGGAGGGAGAGGATAGAGCATCCAGAGGACTGCTGTCTTCTCTCGGGGTGGGATCCAGGGAAGCTTGACATCCTAGCGGACCCCGATGGAGACTGGAGATACTTCAGGCACGCCAGCTAAAGCAAGGGGGTGGAGTGCGGCGATAACTGCAGGGACTGCCTTGCTCTAGCGCCATTGCACGCCGCACTCCCGTGGGACTTCACTCTAAGGTCGAAAACCCTCTGCAGGCGCTACAGAGATGATGGGGACTTGCAGGGGCAGGTCAACATCCCACCGCCGGCCCAGCGCACCAGAAGACTCCCTCCCTCCCCCGACACCCAGGTAGGGACCTTTGAGTCTGCAAGGTCACCATGGGAGGGTGGACCCTCCCCCGGGGGTACCGGGTTAGCTGGGGGACTGGACCTACCGGGTGATTGGGAGGATTCTGGTAAGCGGGGGTTCAGGCACGGGAGTAAGAGGCTCCGACGAGAGAAGTACCCCGAAAGGATGCCCAGAGTGACAAACAGAACTGGGGGGGGGGGACCTACGACTGCCACTAATCACTAAATATAAGATTCTCTAGCTCCATATGGAACATTTGGAAAATGTGTAAGAATGAAATATTAGTACTGTAATTGGAATGCCAGAGGAAATGGAGGGGGACAACCCAGTGAAGCTTCTAGAGTACTGGATTCCTTACATGTGATGGAGGGAACAATCACCAGATGGGTATGTTGAGTGGGCATATAGAATAAATTGAAGCAAAATATGAGTTTAAGACAGAAGCAGGCCAGGTAAACCCATTAAGATTACCACCCTACTTTCAGCAGTTATAATGTGAGGTCCACCTCCCTTATTTATCCAAATTAATATTGTCTTCTAGACATAGTGACCTTTGCTAGCAGATTATTTATTTAAGCATCCACTATTCATTATGTGAAAAAAAATTTTCTTCGAGCTCCCTAAATTGCCCCCCCTTTAAACTCTTTATTATGACTGCTAGTGATGTTGTTGTTCCCAATTAATTTTATATTTAACGCATGCATTAGAATACAGTCTTTCACCAGTTTGGACACTTTGATCAAGTCCCCACTTGGTCTCCCTCTTTTTGTATTTTTTTTTCGCCCCCCCCGATCTGCCCCTAGAGTGCCTCTTTCCTCCCTCTCCTGCACAGCGGGTTGGTTCTGGGATCGAGGGTCCCTATTTTTCCATTTTTCTGTCCTCCCTATAGCCTCGCCTCTGGGACGCCGAAGGCGACACAGAAGCGGCCCAGAGAGGCTACATGCAAACACACGCCTCTCAAGCGCCTTCCAACATCCCCACCCTCGGACTCGCGAACGGAGCCACAAGCCCTTGAGTGCCAGTGCTCCCACTGGCATTTTCAGGTTGGCGCCTCCCGAGGTAGGGAGAGCATCCATTGGGACGCTCAGTCCTCCCCCGCCAACCTCCCGCGACTCTCCACTTGTTTAATGTTGTTTTGAAAATTTGGTGCCTGTAACTGACAGCGGCTCTCCATATGTTTTTCATCAAGCTTTGTGCCTCTGTACCAATGCCTGCTTCTATCTGCTGGCCATTGTTGGTGACCTCCCTTCCCCGTCTGCTACTCTACCCACTGTTGAGGGCTGTGAAGATCCAGATTGGGTGGGGCCTGAGAGTACTAGCAGCCATCATACTGGCAGCACTGGACATGTAGGATTTCCTTGGTTTTTCTTCCCAGTCTCCTAAGCCCCTCCCACATCCCTGATGTTGGGCAGTTCCCCAACAGACCACGCACACAAGCAGCGATGTACTATACCTGCAAAGAAGGCAAGATCCCAGGCCCGCCATAAGGATTGCTGCAACAGTGGAATCAGCACCATTCCTACCTGGCTGGTAGCACTGCCACACAGCAGTGCTACCACCGTCCACATGGCAACCTGAGTCTGCTCCCACATTTGCTCCTGAATCTGGTTGCTGGCACAGTCGTGCAGTGCACTTTCTGCTGGGCCACTGGACAGCCCTAGATATTTTTTTTTTTTTTGTGAACCCAAGTTATGCCACCCAAATGCATAACAAGGAGTCATTACAAAGTGGTGATTTTATGAGGGTCATTGATGTAAGGCCAGACCCTGCATCATTTACCAATCAGACATGATAGACCACGTGGTCTTCTTCTGCTGGCTCTTTTCATATGAGATTTCAACCTTCCCATTGCTCTGCTGTACTGGCACAACTCCAGAAAAGAAGAGTGGAGAGAAGACCTATATGTTTTCAGGCCCACAGTATGCAGGTCATCTCTCAAAGACTTACTGGTTATCCACCAGTTACCCAGGACAGTGACAGTGGTGGCTTGCCTGCCCTGTTGATCATGTATGAGCCGAGGGGAGTGCTGACATGACGACAGGCCAGGGCTTTTTCTCCAGCTCCTGTTTTTTCTCCTGAAGGGTGCTAGCATGCAGTGACGTGTGCTGTGGTGCACATGTGTGCCGGTGTCTGTTGCCTCTCGCTTTGCTGCCATTCCATTGTTCTGCATCCCAGCCTCTGCCAAGCAGCGGGTGTACAGCAGAACACTATGAGCCCTCCTCTTTGAGGGAGGAGATTTGTCCCTGGGATGCGCAATCCTTCCTCCTCCAAGTATACCCTGAGTGACCGAGTCCGTTGCTTTAGCCAGGTCACTGGCATAGCTAGTGGTTGTCCTACCACTTCACTGATGGGCCAGAGGGGATGCAGGGTATCTTAATACCCAAGGTGCAGAGCTCCAGATAAGAGGTTTTTGGGATGAGTACTGTACTCCTCGTTATGAAAGTGAGGTTAGTAAAACCAAATTCAGATGCATAGAAATGTATGAATGGAGTGGAGTGAGGCGTACTTTTTTAAAAACAATGTTTTTTTTCTAGACAAGAACTGATCAGGTGCCAACAGTTCTCCAAATAGTGTCAGGTAGGAATAATTTACTCACCAGTTTTAAAATATAGTGAGTAAAAACAAAATTAGGATGTGTAGGAGTGCTGTAAATCTGGAAAAAACTACTTTTGAATCACCAATTATGTTATGAAGCACTGTTCTGTGGAGTGTGTCGCATTTGTAAATGTTGAGTGAAGTATTGGTACTCATCCCAAAAATCTTCTGAAGAGTATTTTCTAAAATGAGATGAGTAAACTAGGTCGGTACTTACCTTATCTGGAGCCCTGCCATGGTGTAAAAAAATCTTTTTTTCAAGTTTGATGGCCAGGTGGGCACTAGACCAAATGTTTTAGTGACCAGAGCTCTTGTAACGGTGGCCCTTTCATGCAGTTGTACAGAGTAGGCACTCAAAACATAGTGCCTATATGGCCACTTAATCAATATTTTACTGGCCACAGATGATACTTTTAAGTGAAGGCCGCCAGGGCACTTGATTTCTTCAGCCTGCTAGTACTAACATTGGAGTGGAAGAGAGATTGTCTCTCAAAGTGGGATATATCGGAGAAAGAGGTGTAGGTGGTTGAAGCAGAAGGCCTCAGAACTTGCCGAATAGGTGATAAGTATGTCTGTACCTCCTGAGAGATTGTTTTACGTTAATGGGACCTCTGTGTATACTTCTTACTGGAACACCTGACTCGTTCCTGTACATCTGTGATACAGTATTATGAGACTGTTGTGATAATGGTTTCTGAAAATGGCATTTGTGTTCTTCACTTGAAAACCTGTTGGCAATATTCCTAGGCGTGTTGGGAAGATGGTAGAGCTGGGTCTGCACATTTGCCTAAGAAATCTATATTTGTGTACTCTGAGCATAAGCTGTGCATGTATCAACATATTTTTGCATACAATGTATTTCTTTGTGTGTGTGTGTGTGTGTGTGTGTGTTTTTTTTTTTTTTTTTTTTTTTTTTTTAATTTGTTTAACTAGGAAGCGATCTGGACAGTTTGTTCTCCTTTTTAGACACACCAGACAGATAACAAATACACAATACAGTTAATAACTTATTAACCAAACTTATACAAATAAGTAGTATAACACCTTAACTTACGTACTACATATTGTTCAGTCAGATATTGAATATGAGGTGTTGCGATATTTAAAAATGAAATACAAATCATGCATTCATGGTGTATTAAAACGCGTACACAATAAAGCAACCATTCAGATGTTTTGTGAGGCATTCTTAAAACATTGTATGTTCCAAGTGAAATGTTGTTTGGAAAACTAACAATTTTGGTTCATAAGATTTTAATACATTTTCTCCAGTTTCAGTTTTTCTTCAAATTGTGAGCTACCCATGCTGGAGTACTGTAGCATTTATTCAGTCACACAAACTTGCTTCCCAGTAGTGTAGGAAAATTTATTGTAGTACACTTGATAAGTGAAATGAACATTCTAGTTCATAAGTGATTTTCTGCTAAAAAAAAATGTTCCTGACCAAATAACGAAAATGGTGGTGTTGATTTTGTTAGCTGATTTTGTGACGTTAATGTGTAGATTACCATCATTTGTTTGGCTAAATTGTGCTGTAAAAGTGCCATAGCAGATTACATAGAGTGGCATACTGTTTTCACAAATGAAATTACAGCTTTCCTGTTAGTGGGTATTCATTTCCTTGGTTGCTTCATTCTGCAGGAGCCTCTTTCCTGCAGTTCGGGCTTCTGCATTATTACCAGCTTGCAGATATGGGAAGCTAGTCTGCCACTGTGGCCTGTGGGCTCAGATTCGTTAGTTTGTTTTTATTTGTTTGCTTTTATTTTTGTTTCAGAGTCACTGTGACCTAAATTCCTTTTACAGGCACCACCTGGGGGCGCAGTGTACAAGTATACATACAAAATACATAGCTCGTAGTACAATAAATACATCAAACAAACATATACTGTATCGTATAAAAATTTAAACAAAATGTGCAGATATCCTAATCAAGAAGATACTTTCTCAGGGCTGTAGAAAACGCATCAGAGGCTGGTAGCATCCTAATGGTTACAGGTAATTTATTCCATGGCAGAGAGGAGTTGATGCCTTCTACTCATACTAAGAAGATGCCTGTCCGAGGAGCTTATTTTACTAGTTTATTATTTTTTGGGGCTTGTAGAAAAATAAATATGTACCAGAGGTAATGTGAGGAAGTATTTTTTTCATGGAGAGTTTTGTGGATGTATGGAACAGCCTCCCTGAGGAGTTCGGAGTCAAGAACAGTAGGGGAATTCAAGAGTGCATGGGACAGACATAAGGCAGTCCTAGTGGGGGGTAGGAGGAAGTAAGCTATTGGTTAACTAGGATCTGCAGCTTATCTGTTAGGTAGGAAAATGGGCAGACTAGGTGGGCCCTTATTTGCCGTCAAATTCTATGTTTCTACCTTAATATGCTCAGATCATAACTTTCATGTCTCCGAATGCTGCAGCCCACCCCTGAAATAAACTTTAAGATAATGTGACATGAAGACCAGTCCTGCAGACACACACTGTATGTATTAAGAGGATCAGGAGCGGGGGTCTCACTGACAGTTCTACATGTGCTGTTTGGGGCATATAGACATCCCCCAATTTTATTAATATGTATATAGAGCGCCTGCAGCCCCATTCCTTATGTACCTGATGTCATAGATTCATAGATTCTTCAGCAGATAAGGACCTCTTGGCCCACCTAGTCTGCCATAAAATCCCCCGAATAGTGCTATCCAGGCCACTACTGTGGAGCCGTGGTTCACCCCCCTCCTTTATCCAAGATACCCATGTGTTTACCCCATGCACACTTAAAACCTGTGACTGTATTTGCCCCACCACCTCGTTGGGAGGCTGTTACAGTCACCCACCACCCTTTTCCGTAAAGAACTTCCTCAGGTTACCCCTAACCCTACCTCCTCCAACTTCATATTGTGATCCTTCGTCCTAGAACGTCTTTTTTTCTGGAAAATACTCTCCTCCTGCACCTTGTTTATTCCCTTGAGGTATTCGAATGTCTCAATCATATCCCCCCTGCCTTATCCTGTCCTTCAGGGAGTACAAGTTTAATTCCTTGAGGCTCTCTTCATAGGTCTTCTGATGCAGGCCGTGCACCATTTTGGTTACCTTCCTCTACACTGTCTCCACCTTGTCCCTGTCCTTTTGAAGATGGAGCCTCCAGAACTGCACACAGTACTCAAGGTGCGGCCTCGCCAACGAAGTAAACGGGTAGTATTACCTCCCTCCTTCTGCTGGTGATACCCCTCCCTATGCATCCAAGCATTTGATTTGCCTTTCCCACTGCCTTCCCACACCGCTTTGCTACCTTCAGGTCATCAGTGATGATAATTCCCAGGTCTCTCTCTCTCTCTCTCTCTCTCTCTCTTGCCTTGTGACCTCTGGTACCTCTCTCCCCAGAGTGTATTCTGCCCCCGGGTTCCTGTGCCCCAGGTGCATAACCTTGCACTTTTTTGTGTTGAATTGTAGCTGACACCTTTTTGACCACTCTTTTAACTTTTCTGGGTCCTCTGCCATCCTTTCCACCCCCCGGCCCCCGTGTGTCCACCATATTGCAGAAGTTTGGGTAGTCCGCAAATAGGCATACCCACCCTCCAAGTCCCTCTGTCATGTCTCTAACATAGATATTGTAGAGTACAGAGCCCAACATGGACCCCTGGGATACTCTGCTGGTCACCTTCCCCTCCCCAGAGTGTACCTTGTTTACCACTCTTCGGCTCCTATCCCTAAGCCAGTTTTCCACCCAGTTTATGATTTTAGACCTCACCCCTAGGTTGCTCAGTTTCATAACCAACCTTTTATGTGGGACAGTGTCATCTTAAAGCTTATTTTAGGGATGGGGCTACAAAGCTTGGCTCATACGTCGAAGTTATGAGCTAAGCATATAAGGTGTGTGTTTGTGTGTGTGTGTGTGTTGTGTGTGTGTGTGTGTGTGTGTATGTATGTATGTATGTATGTATATATGTGTGTATGTGTATGTATATGTAATATATAAAACCCCTAGATGGCGCTATCCCAGGGGCTACTACCCCTGCCTGATTTGCCACTAACAGGCTGAGGGGCCTGATCCGATGGCGTGGTGCCTCCACCCAGAGATCAGGGTTTGCAATAGTTAAACTAACTTGGTCACAGCCCCTGGGACACTGCAACCCCTTCTTCCCACTAGTGGCCCACACAGTATATCAGAATTACTTCACAGTATACACTTACCCCAGGACTGGTTCAGGCACTGGGACCCCTGTAAAATAAGAAGATACAGTGCAACAATCACAGTACAATACTTTAACATAGACAAATACCTCAGGCAGTATAACTTTGCTGAAACAAGCAGCTCTGATTTATTTAGGGGGATATAACACGGACAGGGGGAAATCAGGTTAATTAGCTTATCACTTTACTCATCTACCTATGGCTCTGTGCACAGGCCTATCCCTACCAGTTACTGTCCCTGGGTACCCAAGCCCTAGTGGCTAGCCCAAATCGTGGCAGCTGGTAGGGGCCCTTTCACACAGAGAAAAGAAAAATTAGTTAAACAGTCAGCAGTACAGTAATTCCATTTGGATTCAATGTGGCAATTCAACAGAGGCCGACCTTGAATTAGTACTCCGACCTCCAAACAAGATAGGGTCCTTCAACGTCAGCATGGCTACTCTTGAGCTCCACGAGACTCCTCACACATTTATATCGTAAACAGTAACAGGCAAAAGTCCTTTAATGGTAGCAGGATTCACTTGAGCTACACAAGCCTCCTCACACATTTATATGGCAAAAAGAAAGTACTATACCAGGCAGGCTGCTTCTCTATCCCGATCGCAATTGCTGCACAATACCCGGGAGAACACACAGCAGATTCAGTTCCTGACAGACCAAGCGCAAATTCAGCAATTTCTCCAGTCTTCTACAGGGTGAGCCTGGTTTCTACTCTTCAGATATCCTTTGATTCTCTTCAAAGGACGGATTCAGTCCTAACAAGCAGTTACACAAGCTGCAGACCGAAACTCGGGGCCTTACACGCGTTTCCCGACTAAAACTGCACACCGAAAAAGCACAGGGCTCCTTCCCTCTTCACTGCCAGAGCTCAACTTGAAACTCTAGTAGACAAAACCGGGCACTTCCTTTGAGTTCCTCCCAGTTCTTGGCTGGATTGGCTGTCACTCACAATAGACTGCCCCTGTTGGTCCAAAAAGGTGCCGAAGTCCAAACTACATCTCCCAGAGTCACTGCCCATACAATCCTCTTGTGGCTGGCTCAGATTACGAGTCCAAGTTCTGATTCGTCCAAGGCACCATTTTAGAGCTACCTTAACCCACACTGATTGGTCCAGTTCAGCAGTTCAAAACTAGAATGGGGAACTAGGCAAACACAGTTCTGACTGCAAAGAAAGCAGGTTAGACAAACTGTATTTTCATTATTACTCTAAATGATTTCTGGCAAACAGTTACATCTTTCAGATAGGTTCCCTTTGCACTCCTAGTGACTGCAAAAATGGAGTGAATTGGCAGCAGCTCGAGTGGTACTCAAAACGAGAAACACACAGTCCCCCCGTACAAACTAATTATGTCTGCAAGCAGACAGCTCTTAAAGAGACAGTACCAGAGGCTCTAAAAACACTCACAGATAAATGGCTTAAACGCCAAACACCATTCAGGCTTGGAGCATTCAAGCAAGCTCCTGGAAGTCTTTTGGGAACCCCCATTTGCAGGGGGGTTATATATATATGTATTTTTTTTCCTACTGTCCAAACAATTAAAAATGTAGGGAAATTAACTGCTCGTGCTGGCAGCTGTTTGGTATGAGTTACCTACCCAAAGTCTGAGATTGTGTCAACTGCTCTATAGTGCTGAGTGATAAGCAAAAGACCGTTGAGCCATATTTGTGCATATTGAAGGTGACTGCTAAAGATTGTCTCAAGTTAAACGTGAGATAAAATTACATTTGTTAAATTTGTTCCTAGGCAATATCTGAAGACAAACATTAGATATTGAAAATTTAGTAGTATGGTAGTGACATCAGTTTACGCAAGCTGTGCTACCCTTGTTTACATTGTGTTCATTTATTTGAACAGCCAAAATTAATTGAAATGCGCCCCTCCCACTGTTTTTTCTTTGCTATCCATGAATTGATTTCTTATGCTCTATGGGACCAGTGATTACTGTGATATATCTTTATTTTGAGTAACATCCCTAGTTTTGTGCTTTACTTCCTCTTGTCCTCTGAAGTAGTGCTCCCTGTGCCATTAATGCCAGCATGGACAATGATGGCCTGCTTTTCTCCAGTTGTGTTGTTTGACCCTGGATAGCACTCATTGGACACACACTCCAGGCAGGTAAACCACTTCGCCTAACTTACCATTCTAGTTCAAAAATGGCCCACCTCATTCAGTGCCCTAACTATGGAGTTTCCAGTGATAACTACCTTCCTGACAGTTCGCTCAGCCCTTTCCTACCTCCTCCTTGGCAGGTTGGGAGTCCTGGTTCCTTCACTGCCCCTGTCACCCCTCCCCCTAGCCTAGCCTGTCAGATTTCATAACTGTTGCCAGTGTTCGCTGGCGATGGTGCTCCCTTATGACCTTGCGTGCTGTACTGTATCCCTTCTCCATTCAGATCAATTTTGCTTCCCTACCACTAGAGATCAGAGTACTGCTTCTCTCCTTCCTACCCTACTGCCACTGCCTCTGCCAACTGCCTCTTCCTCCTGGCCTAGTTCCTTCATCCCTTTCCTCCTTTCCCTCCATCCTCCTTAGCTGCCTGCTCACCTCCTTGCATCCTTATGGTGCCTCCAGTGCCACTTAAGCCTGGCAGTGCACCTCTTGAGAGTTTCGATCACCCCACATTAATCCCAGATGTATTCCCCTCAGCACTCCATGGGCAGGATCGTGCACATCAAATAATCCCACTCTGCCAACTCTGCTTGCCTTGTTCGCTGTTGGCTCGCACAGTGTCTGGCTTAGAAGGCGGCAATGCACAGTAGCCCTGGTTTCAAGCAGCCAGTCTCAGCTGGTTGCTTAATCCCTGACTAATTTTGTGCAATCTTGATCCACTTGCCCGTGGATTAAAATAAATGGTCTTGGTACCATACATGTAAAAGAATCACCTGACTCTAGTATTAAATTACACCCCCTTCTACCTGAGTTAATTACTGTAGCTTACTTTCAGTTGAATATTATGCATCCGTGCTCCCCCTTCCCCACTTACCCAATTTAAAACGTCCTTTCACGAAGTACAACTATCCCACCACAAATTATGCACCAATCACTTTTCTTACAGCAGGATAATTAACTCATGAACACTTGCTTATGGGATCTTTTTCAGCAGACTCCAATATTATTACTGTAGTAGAACCAAGTTATAGTAACCTTTGAATGTTTCATTTCATGGTCATGCCACGCTGCAACTTTGTGAGTCTCCTGGAGGAGGCTACCACTGTAAAAGAGTACTTGTTCTTTGAGGTTAATAATCACCGACCTGTTCCAGACAATCAGTTTTCCCGAGACAGCCATTTTCATTTCTCTGCTTGTCCCTGGGACTGGCACCAAGTGAGAAAGCATTGGTGGGCAATAGGACCCAGGAGATGCCGCTACCTGTGAGACTGGCTGACTGATGTTGTGACATCCTAGTGTCACATGATAAGGGATGTCCATTTAACCCACTCTTCCATGATGGCCTCTTCTATACTGTTGGTGGTTTTGACAAGCATCAGATATGAAACGAGAGCTGCAGTAGAACTAGACAGCAAATACCTTCCCTGTCATTGCACATCTTCAGTTGCTTGTCTTCCTGTTGCTTGCTGCACTGTATTTCTCAGTTCTTTGTGTGCAATACTTGAAGTACTGCAGCAGCACAAGGCAAGCACTTCTCACAGGCAGCAAAGCTTCATGGGAGCATATTAAAACCCCTTTTCAGGGATGTCTGAGAGGGGACTGATGAAGACTGAAATCTTTCTATGGGCTTGAAAAGAGAATCTGAAAGTCATTTTCAGGGAAGGCAGACAAGGAGGCAATAGGGGGAGAAACGGCGAAATAGCCCTCCATGGTGCAACTCTGTAAGCAGTAATGAGGTTCTGGGCAGTGTCCATAAACAGTAAATCCCGTAGCCAGGTTGGCAAAAAAATCTGAGTGAGTCTCCCTCACCTCATTTTTTTACCACCAGGATTCTTACTGCAGCCCAGGATTCTTACCACATGCACAGCATTTTCCAATTGCTCTTCTTGAGGCATGAGTAAGGATTAATTCTTCACTGTTGCAGCTGCCGCTGCAAGAGTCTATCTTGAAGTCCTCTCCAATTCCTCCACCACTGTGGTCTTCTGTTTCACCTGGCTCTGTACTGTCACTAACCTGGTGGAATACATGTCCAATTTCTTATCCATTTTTATGTTGCTTGCATGCATGTGCAAGAAACATAGTGCCATCATCCAAGTTTTTGGAGGTGTGGCACCCCGTCTTCCAATTCAGTCACTGAGTTTGCAGGCGCGGCTGCAGTTCCTCCAATGACTGCTGCAGCTGTCTATGACAGCGTGAAATGCAGTGGTACACAGTTGAAAGGGAGAGCCTGCTTCAATGAGCAGAGCTCTCCCCCCCCCACACACACACACATGCACGCAAGCACGCATATTGCGTGCTGATGTGCTCCCTCCCCCCACACACTGTATGGCTGACGGGGGTGCCCAGTCCCTTGTCGGCTCCACACCCCCCAACAAAGTTGCCCAGGTGCCACACTGGGAGCCCACCCAGCATGGCAAATGTTATAGCCAACGGAGGTGCTCAATCCCCGCTGGCTCCACGGCTGCATGCCCCGCGCCAAAACCTTTCCAGGTGCCACTCTGGGAGCCCACCCCAGCGTGGCAACTCTTGTTATGGCCGACGGGGGTGCCCAATCCCCAGTCAGCTCCAGCCCCCACAAACAGCCTTTCCAGCTGCCATGCTGGGAGCCCACCCCAGCGTGGCAAACGTCCCGCGTCGTCTTAATTAAAAAAAAAAAAAAACTGTAAATAAAAAAACAGCCCCTCGCAGTCCGTGCCCCACCCGCACTCCACCCACTGTGCACCCTGCCTCCCCACAACCCCCACCCCATACTTATCTCTGGAGCTCGGCGCAACGATCATCAGTGAACCGGGAACATGTCTGCACTCTTCAAAGCCGACCGGAACTGAGGAAATGCCGGTAAGCTGTATAATGGAATAAATAGGGTTTTTTCAACTTTGTTGCATATCTCAGGCATTTTTGGGAATTTTGGGCCCAAATTTTCAACAGGGTTTTTTTGGGACCCCTCCTCATGAATTCTTGCACTGTCATTGCGTTAATCGGGCCCAAAGAGTGATTTTGCCGTCACTGCGTGAAATCACCTTTTGGGCCGATTAACTAAACGACACTGCCAGTGTTCATAAGGTGGGTTTTAAAAAGCCTATGTTGAAAAATTTGGTGAAAAAATTTAAAATGACTGTTTTATTTAGCTGCTGGTTATGCAGTTCTTATGCACGCTCGTAAGTTCGCGAATTTTCAATATTTTCCTTCAGATTTCAACATTGCCATTTTACCATACCTCCTTATGAGCAGTACAGCTGTCATTTTCACATCCTGCCCAAAACATGTTTCCCCCATGTAACGCTAATGGCAGCAGTCGGGTGTGCTAAATCCATGTATGGGACACATTAAGAAAATCACAGTGACACCGCTTATGAGCAGAGGTCTTAAATGGCTATGTTGAAAATTTGTGAAAATTCCTAAAATGATTTCTTTACGATGCATGCTATGCAGTTCCTATGCACGCCAGAAGTTCGAAAATTTTCAGTATTTGCACTTCAATGACTTCCAAGTACCTAAACAGCATATACAAGCAAGCAACATTCGGCATTGGCAAATGCTTGTGTTTTTTTTTTTTACCACATTGGTGAGGCCTGTAACTGCTCATTGTAGGGAGGAGCTCAGGGAGACCAGCTGTGCATTACATTGCCTGCTATACAGGGACCTGGACTGGGGTGAGCCTGGATGACCGGAGGCAGCATTTGGTATGATGTACTGTGTGTATATATAGCTGTGTGAGATGAAAGGCCTGTTTATACTGCCACATTTGCTCTGCAGCAACCCAAGCACTCGGGTTGCTGCAGAGCAAATGTGGCAATGTGGACATTTACCAGATCATGGTAAGTCAATGCCCAGTCCGCTCCTGGAGTCCCAGCCAAGTTGGGGACGTGTTGTGATGCAAGCGGTGTAAGCTGCCATGTGAACCAGCAACACTGCTCGCATTGCCATAGATATATATAATAACCAGCTTCCCAGCTTATTGCAGAACACCCACCAGCCCTTCAAACTTACAACCCCCCCCCCCAGCACAACTTGCATGTATGCTGAGAGGGGACCATATAGATGCGGCTGCTGGATAGGCATGGGAGGTCGGGCAACGTTCAGAAATGTACACTGCAGCCTTACCCTGACCATATAAATGCGGCTAGAGAGTACCACCATATATTTTGGAACTTCTGAAACAAACAACCCAAAAGACAGGGGTCTGGTACTCAAACAACATAAACGTTTTTGTCTCTGCGTGTAGGAACACAAATAGGGCCTTGCAGACTTTACATCTGCTGCACCCCTTGTTTGGAACAGACTTCCTTGTAGCCTGAGAACCCTTGCCAAATACTGTTTTCAGTGGAAGCTCCTAAAATCTTGGCTACTTGTGTCAGCTGCTAAACCAAACAATTTGATGTAGTCATTTAGATAATGTTTAGAAGTATTAACAAATCAATCACTGTGTTTCAGGTCAAGTACAGTGTCTCAGAATATCCTAGACTGGGACCTATTTTGCTGAGCGGTGGCTTTCATTTTCCTCTAAGATTCCTTAAACTTACATGAAAAGGCATTGAAAAAATGTCCCATAGACTTGTATGGGCACACCCCCGCACTTTCCCAGCTTAGACGTCACAAAACATCTGAGCGTGGGGGCAGGGCCGGCAGACTGGGAAGTGGGAAGAGATTGGCTGGCCATGGGTTCAACTGCAGTTATGATCCCTTCCCTTCCTAAAAGGACAAAGTTTGAAATTATAATTTTGGCAGCAATTGGCTGACACTACCATAAGGTATTCTGCTATGAAGCTCTCATTTGTAGATTGGAACATTCCTTTATGCAATAAGGTATGACCAGGGGTTGCATTAAGACCCCTAGGATGTGATTAACTGACGATTAATGTGTAAGCACCCCCTATGGGCGATGCTTACTAAAGTGACCCTCTCCTCCCACCTCTTTCCATGTTTGGATGGAGGGGACAGCTGCCCCTGCTGGCCGGGCAGAGCCAATCCTGCCCCCTGGGTATTTAATGGATGGATTTTGGGGTGGGAAGGGAGGCCGGTGGGAAGGAGACAACAGCATTTAGTGGGTCGGGGCGCCAGCCCCAGTCCGGGATTTAGGCCTTGGCGACTCCGTGTCTGCTATTCTGCTTGGTTGTGTGGGTGGCCTAGGAGTTTGTTTATTTATTTATTTTTGAAATTACTGTTTATCCTCTCCATACTGCCTGCTAGCTCCGACACCTCGGGACATCCAGTGAGTCATCCTCCTACCACACACATGCCCGGACTCGCCCCTCGCTCCTCCATGGAGCTTCAGTTTTCCCCCCAAGCAGGGACGAGGTGGGGACTTTCACCCTGTAATCCTTCATCTCGTCAGGGTGAGTTGGTGGTCCTGGTGAGCGGGGCACATCAGAGGCACGCTCTGGGAAGTCCATCTTCGTGGAGCCAGTAGGTGTGTTTCCTCTTTTCTCCCCTTCCCTACAATAGATAACCCCTGATGTCAAGGCGACAAGTGCCGACATCCGCACTGTAAGGCGGCTGCCCATCCCCCTTCCATCGTGACTTGCAGTACTCCGAGCCTCCGCTTGGAGTCAGACGAGTGTGAGGGTAGTGGCCGCAACCCTCCCCGGAGAAAGCAAGCTGTCGTCGGATGCTCAAGCCTGTCTCCCCTAGCCGACCCACCAGTGACCTGAGTCAGCTCCCGAACCTGGGTTGCCGGCATGGAGCGAGGTGTAGAGTCCAGCGCCTCAACCCTCAGCGCCACTGGGCCAGCCTGCCTAGGAGATTATACAGCAGTATGGGGACTGGGTCCATTGGGGAGCTGCAGCCTGGGGATTTGTAGGAGGCCCACCTGCGGGCACTGGGATGGGATCTGGGCCCAGTCCTCGTCCTTGTAGCCTAGTAGTTTTGGAACAATGGGGGTGGTGCAGTGGTGGCAGCTTGCATTGAGGGGTCTGGTGGTGGAGGCAGCTCGCCTTCCCTATACACGTTTTGGCGCTCTGTTCCAGTTGAAAAGCCTGCAGGGAGACTTAGAGGGTGTCCAGCGAGTCCCTTATATCACCTTTTTTTTTTTTTTTTTTTTTTTTAAGGTCGGGGATACAGAGGGCCCGGGCTCCATAGCCCCAAGTTACAAGATGAAGGGTATGTTCGATGGCAGGGTTCAAGCTGCTTTGTTAGGGTGGAGGCTGTGTGTGTGTGTGTGTTCGAGTCTGGCCTATTTCGTACTGCTGCTAAAATATTTTGAGTCTCTGGGCTTCGTATGGGATCTAGCTCTGAGGCCCTACGTATTGTGCCGTGGCTCTGTGTCATTGAAAAGTGTGTTCCTTCCCCTGTGCCGCGTCCCCAGCTCCTGGGAGCTGTTGTTTTTGGCCAATTAATAAATTAATTTGTTGGTTTTTACACTTTCATCAATGCATGGCCTCTGTGTTGTTTTTCTATGAATTTTGATGCTGCCCGATAATTCCAGCTTGCCCCTACAGCCTCCTGCTTGCCAGCATGTGATATACCCTGATATTGGCTGCTCCTGGCAACCACAAGGAAACCCTTAGAGCTACAAAAAGGTATGTACCATCTTTACTTTCTTTATCGGGATGGATCTTCACTGAGTTTGTGCCCCTCCCTGTTTCTTAACACTAGGACCCCTAGACACAGCAGGGATGGGGGGCTTCCAAATGCAATCCCTGGGAGTACCTTATTGCTTTTATAAGAATGTAGTCTGTAAAGAAACAAAAAAAAAATATATATATATTTTCTCCTGCAACCCCCCTACAAATGGGGGTTCCCGAAAGTCTCCCTTGAGCTTGCTTAAATGTTCACTGCCAGGCTGGTGTTCTGCGTTTTAGCAATTTAAATGTGATTGCCAGAGAGTGCCTGTGTAGCCTCTGTGTACTGTCTCTTTAAGAGCTGCCTGGATTGCAGTCATAATTAATCTGAGAGGGAGCTCTGTTAGAAGATGTACTTGTTTGCTGATTATTTGTTAGAGTAGTAATAATATTGCAGTTTATTCTAAACTGCCTTCTTTGCAGCATGGACAGTTCTGTTTGTTTCCATCATCTTGGTACTGGACTGCAGAATAGGCCAATCAGTACATTTGGGACTCTAAAATGGAGCCTGCCTACAGGGGCTTGGTGGGGCCAAAACCTGTAGGAATTGTAGTTTTGGGCTTTTGGTGCCTAAAATAACCTGGAGAGGGAGTCCTTGTTGTGACTGACAAACAGATCAGCCAACCGAACCTTGTGGATCTTGGGGAAAGTCCCACAATCAGTTAGATCTGAGTTGGGAAGTGAAGACGTAACAGCTCGAGATAGTTCGAGCAGCAATCCGTAGTGGATTCAAGCGGGAGAACTGTGGAAAGGCCTGAGTTTGGCCTACATACCTGTCTGCTGTTCCTGAGGGGGAATGTGTGCTTTTTTTCTAACTGAATCTGAACTTGGAGAGTGAATTAAGCCACTGAATTGTGACCAGGCTTTAACCTGAAGAAAACTGAAGATTTGCTGAATGCGCTAGACTTCCGGTGACGTCAGGAAATCTATGGCTGCCTAATCTTGGAGCTCCGGAACGGCCTCATCATAAGCTAAGTTCATTGACTGCTAAAAAACATGAATTCGCCTGCCAAAGCTACCAGATCGAAAAATGCAAACCAAAGCCACTCTGAAACCCCGGTTTCATGGCTACGGGAGCTTCGAGCCAGAGAGAAAACAGACGGGATGCCTAGTGAGGAGGCCGCAAGGGAAAGCATGTCACCAGAACTTCAATCCGACATGGCAGATAAAGACCTCATTGCTACCATTATGCAGAGTGCCTGAACAGTAGAAAAGATTGACAAAACACTAACGGAAATAAAAACGGACATTAACAAAGTAGAACATCGTACCGACCAGCTCGAGCTCGGCCTAACTTCTGTCTCAGAGCAGTCTGATCAGCAAGACCGACTTCTTCTCTACATCCTAGCCAGAGAAAGGGAACTGAATCATAAAATTGATGACCTAGAAGGCCGCAGTAGGAGGCAGAACATTAGAATTTATGGCATCCCGAAGGGGCAGAAGATAAGGCCCCTAATGTAGCTTCCTTCATTCAGACAGTTCTTAGAGAAGCGCTGGGCCTCTCGCAAGACCATGACCTCAGTATTGATAGGGCTAATCTATCGCTAGCCCCCAGGCCTTCTAATGCAGGCGCCCAACCTCGTTCATTTGTGGTCCGCCTAACTTATTATGCCACAAAAGAACTCCTGAGCAAAGCCTGGAAAATTAGAGAGAGAACCTATAAACAAAACCGCATTTCTCTTGATAATAATTACACTGCGCAGATACAGGAGAAGAGGAGAAAACTTTGGCCTGTCGTTAAACAACTGAGAAGTAAAGGGCAAAAAGCACAAATCCTACACCTAGCACGCCTTTGAGTGGAAACAGATCGAGGTACCAGGACTTCTGAGGATTTACTGTCTGCTCAATCATATCTGCAAAACCTAGGGATTTCTTTACCAGCATTGTTTAAGGAACAAATGGAAAAGGAACTGCTTCAAGCAGCGTGGTCAGTGGCACAGAGGCAGTAAACGCAAGGGCTCCCAGCAATTTGACCCACAGATAAACCTCCGTGCAGATCTGGCTGCGATCATGAAACCTTTTGATTCCCCCACGGCACAGCGGATTCTTTCCACACAAGAAGATCAGAACATCGAAAACGATAACATGAAAAACAGACCAGCACCTGAAACAGAATGTGAAGGCACCACCTGAATAACAGTAAAGTTGAACTTGTAATCCATACTTTTTCTCAGTCTACATAGTGCCCTGAGACCACAGGGCTTTGGATGTGTCCAGTGACGTTTGCTCAGACTGAGACTCCTGCTACCACATCTGAACTGACTGCTGTCCTCTTCGGATATGCTCCTACACTACACCCATGAGAGAAATACTGAAATAAGGGGTTGGGGAAAGACCGTGCGTTAGTTACCTGTGCCGGAGCTCCTGCTGTTCAAGTGACTTTGCCTGGAATCATCTGTCACTTCTCCCCCGCCTCCCCGAGGAGGACTGAACGATTAACCTTGCTACGCAAATATCCTTAAACATTACAAGATTTACTGATATTTATCGTTTTCTTAGCTTAATCTCTATTGATACATAGTCAAATTTTTGATATGTTAAGCTACCAAATACTTTAAAGGGTTTACAATGTTAAACGAGGTTGGGGGCTGTATTGGATGCCTACCTTTAGTCAGTTAGGCAGTTCCTTGTGTTATTTTGGGGCTGGGCTACTACCTGAAGCTGGAATCGGGGCCTATCTTCTCAATCAAGTGAACCATTTGTAACTTGGTCACTGAATCTTTGTTCCGTGTGCACGAGGCGACCCCTTGTGATACGCAGCCTAGAATAGGACCACGAGCGGCCCCTCGAGGCTTAAGCTTTAAGTTTTTACTTAGATTACAGCCCAAGCAGAACCTTTGTAAATAAGCATGAGGTCGAAATAGTAAAAGGGGATTTCTTTCCCCTAATGTCGCCTTAAACTGTGGCCGCTTTGATCTTGGGCAAGGCGGTTTCAATCGCTTAGCCTTGGAGTACTGACATAGACTAAACTCAGGGGAATCATATAGTCATTCTCTAGAGTGAAAGTACCCACTACACCTGACGGGTACTAGGCACAAACTAAGTGCCCGCTAGTAGCCAAATTTGGCTCTCAGAACCTTGGAAGCCTGTTTATCTGCAGAACAGGACATACTTAAATACTATGTAAATAGTTTACCTTCGGCCAGGATAGCATTCAAGATACGGTTTTCCTGGAATTTCGATTATACATATAGTTTAGATCGAGTCTGCCAGCCTCTTAGCCAATACTGAAGCAAATTACAGTCTAAGAAAAGTGTTGTGATTTCTGAAAGCTTTGGGAAGGGAACATGTCACATATAGGAACAAAGGTTTTAACTTATAATGTTAACGGGCTTAATAGCCCAATTAAGCGGAAAAGAGTACTTAAGTATATTGGTGAACAACGCAGCCATTTTGTCTTCCTACAAGAGACTCCCCTCGTTCCCCATGAAGCTACTATACTTAAGTCTAGGGCCTACCCCAAAATCTATCATGCCTTGTTAGACAGAGGGAAAAAGAGGGGTGTAGCATTATTAATCTCCGACTCCATCCCATTTGAGGAGGAGACGGTGGTGGCTGACCCGGGAGCGAGATATGTAATTGTCATAGGCCGTATTCAGGAGGAGTATGTAACGCTAGCTAACATTTACACCCCCCCCCCCCGGGCTCTTCTTTCTCCTTTTACTCAGAACTTATTCAGACGATACTAGAAAAAACCAAGGGCACACTGCTATTGGGAGGGGACTGGAACCTTACCCTGGATAGGCACTTGGACACCACATCCCAGATCCCCACACAGAGCAATAGGACTGCCAAACTGTTCCTCCAGTTGTTGAGGGAGATGGGACTAAGGGACATATGGAGGGAAAGATACCCCCTAGCTAGGGATTACACGTACTATTCCCCACGCTACAAAATTTATTCGAGAATAGACATGTTCCTTACTCAGACCAGAGACCTCTCCAATTTTGGGCAACTTCAAGTGGGATCAGCAATTTACTCAGACCATCAACCCCTATTATTGCACTGGGACCTCGGTCTTCCAAAAAAGAAATCCCAGTGGAGATTAAACACCTCCCTGCTGAGAGATAGACACCCTAAAGAAACTCTCAGAGGTAGTGTCTCAGACTTTATCACATAACCCTGAGAAAGAGGTCTCCCTGCAGATACTCTGGGATACAATTAAAACAATGATGAGGGGGAAGCTCATTGCTATAGGGACATACAAGCAGAAGGAAAGGAGGGTGCTATTAGAGCAACTTAACCTCCAACTCCGAGACCTAGAAACACAGCAAAAAGTAAGATGGACAAAACAATTGGATGACCAAATTAGAGACATCAAATCCCGTCTGCATAAGCTTCACTTAATAGAAGTAGAGAAATCACTTGCCTATGTACGGCAGTCTTATTATGAGGGAGACACATGGGCAACTAAAATGCTTGCTATCAGACTTGGGCAGAGACAGGCTAGGGCCAACGTTGTAAAGATCAAACATCCTAAAACTGGGGCCTTGACCTACAATCAAGGGAAAATTATGGAGGCATTTGTGGAATATTACAAGCAACTTTATAAACCCCAACCAGAGTCCTCTAATGAGGAAAAGACTAATTTCCTTGAATCTCTGAACCTGACCACTCTTTCCCAAGATCAAAAAGAGACCTTGACTACCCCCGTAAAGATAACCGAGTTGGACCAAGCTGTCACAAGACTTAAACCCGGGAAATGTCCTGGACCTGACGGTTTTAGTGGAGACATCTATAAAAAATTTAGAGGGGAGCTGGCTGCACAGCTGCTCAGAGTTTTTTAATGAGGTCTGGACGGGTGGGGAGGCGCCCCCATCATGGAACTATGCTAATATTTCAGTTTTACACAAGCTGGGCAAGGACCCATCCAAGTGCACTTCTTACAGACCTATCTCCCTACTCAACATTGATTACAAGATTTGTACTTCCATCATAGCTTCCAGATTAAACGCCCTTCTCCCATCCTTAATAGATAAAGACCAAACAGGATTTATAGCCGGCCGTCAAGCCCCAGACAGCATCAGGCGTACCATCAATATCATGAAGTCTCCATAGATAGAACCCCCAACATGCCTTATGAGCCTTGACGCAGAAAAGGTGTTTGACAAGGTATTCTGGCCTTTTCCTTTTACCACCTTGGAGCACTTTGGTATCCCCCAGAACATGATTGATACCCTTATGAGTCTATACGCAGCCCCACAAGCCTATACAAGGTTAAATGGTAGCATCTCAGATAGATTCTTCCTCGGCTGTGGGACTAGACAGGGATGCCCCCTCTCTCCCTTACTATTTGCCCTATCCATCGAGCCTTTAGCTTCTGCTGTACGGGGGAATCCAGAGGTGGAGGGCATTGGGATCGGAGATACCGAACATAAGATTTCGTTATACGCGGACGATGTCCTTCTATATCTTGCAAACCATGACAAATCAATCCCAAAGATCTGGAATCTTTTGGAGGAGTTTGGCCGACATGCAGGCTACTCACTAAATAAAGAAAAGACAGAAATCCTGAAATTCTTTTACAACCCCTCACTGGAGGTAACTAAGTTACTACCCCTTAAATGGAACAAACAGAAAATTAAATATCTGGGGATACAATTGACAAAACACATAGGGGGACTCTTTACTGCAAATTATGGCCCACTGCAGTCGCAAATTATACAAGACGTAGCTAGATGGCAACTTCTTAATTTACCATTATATTCTAAAATCCAAACAATTACCTTAAACATCCTACCCAGATTTCTGTATCTCTTCCAATCCCTACCAATATTTATTCCAAAGAAGTATTTTAAAGAATAGCAGAGACTGGTAGGTTTGTGTGGCACCCAGGCAGACCCAGGGTAAGAATGGCACTACTCCAGACAGATAAAGCTGATGGTGGCAGAATGGTCCCTATCTTGGAAGATTACTGTATGACCGCTTACCTTAAGAATGCCTGGCTCTGGTCAACTAAAACATATGAGGCCTACTGGAAAGACATTGAGTCTCATTTAACTGAAGGTCCTCCTCTTGGAGCGAGGATTGCGGATGCCTCTATTCTTAAGGGGACACAGCGTCCCCCCTCAACAGTCGATGGCACCATGAAAATGATCCACAAATTATGGACTAAGTATGATCTTTTTAAGGAAATGTGGCCTGTACATTGGTTCGCCTGGTCCCAGTACTTCCTCCCAGCTAAGACAGACCACTCCTTCAGAAGGTGGGCCAAATAGGGATTTACCAGTCTGGGTCAGATGATCTTGGGGGACACAATACTAGATTTTCATTCCATTAAACAAACATACCATCTAAGGAACCAAGATCATTTCGGATACCTACAACTTAGAACACACATATATACACTTAAGAAATTACAAGAATTGAACCCGAAGTAAAGAATTTCTTGGAGGTCATAGCATCTATTCAGGAGGGGGCCCTTGCGAAGGGACACACATCAGCTCTTTACAGAGCATTGAAGCAACTGCACCCTAGATAATCCCTTAGAATTAAAAATAAGTGGGAGCAGGAAACGGGACTAAACATAACAGAAGAGGAGTGGAGGCCAATATTCCAGATTGTAAATAAAACCACACTATCACCCAACTGGCGCGAATTTGCCTGGAAAATAAGAATCGGGTACTTCCACACACCTGAAAGCTTAAGCAAGTGGGATACAGGAATAACCTCACTTTGTTGGAGGGGATGTAGTGTCCAAGTGGCTCATCACTCCCATATTTTCTGGGAATGTGATGGTATACATCCTTTCTGGCAGGGGATCTCCAGAATTCTGGAGAATACATTCTCCCACAACGCACAACTAACAATTAAGAACCTAGTTCTGGGAATACCTCCTGATGAAATTAAAGGAGCCAATGGTATGTACCTCTGGGGTACTATTGGCAGCAGCCCATAAGTCAATCACTAAAAAATGGCTCTCCCCGGATGTGCCTGACTTACCCCTTTGGCACTCTATTATAAAAGAAATAAGAGAAGTGGAGGAATTAACATATAAGATAAATAACAGGGTGAACACATATGTGAATAAATGGACCAGATGGGACCTAGCTACGGGAACCTAGAGTGGCCTGAGGGTTAGGGTGGAAGGAAGGAGACATGGGAAGAAAGGAACATAAAAAGACTATAATAAAACTGGGGAATAAGAAGTAATAAGCAGCTGTCTCTGACTTTATCTTATAGATAGAAAAAGAGTATATATCCCAGAAAAGAAAATGAATTAAGTTTTGGAAACTCAACTAATTCTGAACCAATGTTATACATCGCTTATGAAATCTGTAAATATTTGCAGTATGTATGGCTTGTGATGGTACTCAGACTCTGGAGTTTCAATAAACTTGAATTATATAAAAAAAAAAAAAAAAAAAAAAAGATTTGCTAAATGCGATCGGCCTGTCAGGACTTTCAGCTGTCTCTGAACTCCCGGATTGTGCAAAGACTCTGTAATTGCAACCGGAGAGCCATTTGCCTGGTACAGTGGAATTTCCTTACATGTGAATGTGCTGTGTGCTTATAGTGGGTCATGATTTGGTTCCCCACTGTGTGTCTGAACTGTGTTTTGCTTGCTGGAGGCTGTATCCAGCTCCATGGATTGAATCCGTATCCATTTCCGTTTGCCTGGGCCCTGCTACACTGGCCCAGCCAGAATACCTGCTATGCAGAGAAAGTCATCGACGAGAGACCGGCCTGGGGATCAGCCCCCTGCTCAACGCCTTGAACAGGAGTGACACCTCGGTGATTCATGTGGGCCCTGCTTCTCCGGGCACTCCAGCTCAACAGCCTGCAGTCTTGATTTCATCCTGCCTGTGTCCAATATTGGGTATCATGAGTAAACATCAGGGTAGCTCCCTGCAACAACAGCTAAATCTAAAAGTGTTGTCATCCAATTGTCTTGTTGCCTTTTGTTTCACGAACTGAGCCCTCCGGCTCCAGATTACAAATAGTGTGTGTGTTGTACATGTTGCTTTCTTCCATCACAGGGCCCCAACCAGATGCAACGTTCCTGGCTAACCCACTGTTTTCCTACCTGGGTACCCAGAGTGTGTGACTGTGGAGGGACACTGAACTGCATGCATAACTGTCTGATTAGTATAGCTTTTAAGCAAATCAACCTGATTACTCCCTCCCTTGTTCAAGTCCCCTGAATAAATCAGATTTTACTTTGTTTGCATTTAACCTGACTGTGGTTCCAGTTTGTGCCAAGAGTATTGTACAGTTGCTGTTTGCTGTGTTTAACCTTGTTTTACAGGGGGTCCCCAGGGTCAAGCTAGAGGAACCAGCCCTGGTGGTAAGTGCAAACAGTGTGAGTAATTGCCTGGTGAATAAGGGTCATTGTGAAAGTGATTATTGTGTACTGTTCAGGCCACTAGAAGGAGAAAAGGGGGGTTACAGTGTCCTGGAGGGCTGTGCCTAGGTCAGCTTGACCACTACCAACCCTGACCTCCGGGTGGAGGCACCCGTATCAGAACCTAGGCCCCTTAACCTGCAACTAGCCAAGCAGGCAGGGGTAGTAGCCCTTGGGATAGCACCACCTAGGGGTTACACGCCCTTTTTTTAAATTAAATGTGTCATATTTTGGTGAAAAATAGTTTTTTCACCAAATTATCATCAGGGTGCATTCCATGCAGCTTATTCTGCGGAATCCCTGATCTGCATGATTGTATGTAAATAATTTCTAGCTACCATTACTCTGTACCTTACTATTTTTGTAACTAAAGTTTAAATATGCCTATAAATAAACATCTGCTTACAGAGGGAGATTTGTAGAAAAGTACTCACTTTCATAACTGCAGCAAACTGCCGATGTTTACTTATGTTGCTATATATTTGTTGATTGCAGACTTAGTGGCTGAGCGATCATGGCAGGGGGTGAGGGATCGTGGCAGGCAGTGTCCTGTATCAGCTGTAAGTTGGTGCTTCATCCCGAAATCAAAATCTCCCCTACTACCACTGATTGCTCCCGATTGCCCATTATCATGCTGGCCTGCAAAAGTTGACAAACAATCAAGTCACTGTGCCGGTTGTGAGTAAGAGCTACAGTGAATGTGTCGGTGAGAGTAAGAGCTGAGCTGTTCCAAGAGCGAGGTATTGGATGGAGTACTGGAGAGAAACTCTAGAGAGACAAGCATGGTGAGTGAGCGGGTGAAAAGCTGAGAGAGAGAGAGCTGCTGTAGAAACCTGTAGGAGAGATGGGGCAGCTATATGATGTGTCTGTAGTCTGAACATTGCTGTTGTGAGTGAGCATTGTTGAGAGAGAGAGAGAGAGAGAGAGAACACACCGGGATATCCGAAGAGAACGTAGCGTGTACATGCTGAGTGATATCTGTGCTGCGGTAGTGAGCAGTAGAATGATTGCTACTAAAACAGTAAAATCAAAAACCTGATTCTAACTTGCTAAGTAGTTGAGCGAGAAAACTGTCAAATAGTACCACCAATCTCGGTTCGTTAGTGGCATGAAACACGCTTGATGGTGGTTAAGGGGAAAGTAACGGGACTAGGCTTGATTTATATGGAACAGGCAGACATTTCACTTCTTTAATGCGGCAAGTACTTTATTGGGACCATAGTTTAAAGTTAAAAGCATGTCTCACTTAGCGAGGAAATCAGCTGGGTCACCGGTATGAAGCGAAGACCGTAATGGCAGCCAATTGAAACTTAATCAGAACTCACTCTTATAGAGCATTCCAGGAGGGACTAACTGTTGGGGGTCTTTGCATAGGTAATAAGGCTCTAACATACTAAAATGCTGGCAGAATAGGCCTGACGGTCTTTCGTGTCTGCTAGTTTGGTCAGCCCCCACCCTGGGAGCTGACCTTGCTGCCCCCCTCTCCGGCTTCTCCCTTCTCAGTCCTGGATATTCTTGCTGCGCTGGTTTTTGCTTCCAGAACCCTTCCCCTGTACCTGTCCCACCCCCTCTTGAACCCCTCCACCGTTTCTGCCTCCACCAGCCCCTAGGCAGCACATTCCATGGCTCCACCACCCTCTCAGTGAAGTAGCACCTCCTCCTTTCTCCCTGAACCCCCTCCAGCTTCCACCATGCCCTCTAGTTGCCCCACTCCTTCCTTCGAGCACCCTGACTGCTCCTCCCTATTTACCCCTTCATGTACCCTGAAGACCTCTATCATGTCCCCCGGTCCTTCTCTCTTCCAATGTGTACATATTTAGCTCTTCGAGCCTCCTCCTATAGGTCCTATCCCCCAAGCCCCAAATCATTTGGTTGCCTCCTCTGGACCCTCCAGGAGTTCAGTGTCCTCTTAAATCTGGCCTCCAAAACTGCACGAGCACTCGAGGTGCGGCCTCATCAAGAGTTATACAGTGGAGTATCACTTCCTTCCTTCTGAGGTGATACCCCTAGCGATGCATCCAAGCATCCTGTTGGCCTTTGCGCTGCCCTCCTACAAGTCTCCGAGTTGTTCATTTTGACATCCACCACCAGGTCCCTCTCAGCCATCGAGACTTTTAGCATTCTCTCCCCGGTGTACTCTTGGCCCGGTTTCTGGCTCCCAGGAGCAGTACCTTGCATTTCCCTGCATCGAACCTCCGCTTCCACTTTCTAGACCACCTTTCCAGAGCCTCCTAGTCCCCCTGTAGGGCCACCCTCCCCTCCTCCACATCCACCACAGCCCACAGTTTTGAGTCATCCTCAAAGTGACTCATCTCACTCCTGATACCCTTCCTTATATCAGAGATGTAGGCGTTGAACAGGAGGGGCTCAAGGACCCATCCCTGAGGGACTCCACTAATGACCCTCCTTGGGGATGAGACTATCCGCCAACCACACCCTCTGGGTCTGGTTCTGGAGCTAATTTCCTATCCATCTGATCATCTGGTTCCCCACCCCCATTTCTCCCAGATTATCCAACAGGTCCCCATGAGGAACAGAGTCAAACGCCTTGCTGAAGTCAAGAAAAAGGACGTCCACTAGTCTACCAAGGTCCAAGGCACTCGTCACCCAGTCAGAACTCCAAAAGGTTTGTCTGACACGATTTCCCTGCGACAAATCCAATTTTTCCAGGTGCCCCCCAGTCTCTCCTTGACAATGCCCTCCATCACCTTGCCGACTACCGATGTCAGGCTGATGGGCCTGTAGTTCCCTGCCACTTCCCTTGATCCCCCCCATGTGGATAGGCACTATATGCGCCACCTTCCAGTCCTGGGGCACCTATCCTGTCCTCAGAGAGATGCTGAAGAGCTCCGCCAGGGGTTTCGCCAGGACATCCGCCAGTTCCTTCAGCACTCTGGGATGTCATTTATCCGGCCCTGGTGCTTTCTCCGTCTTTAGGGACCTGAGGGCTTCCCTCACTCTCTCTGCCATGATTTCCACCTCCGCTACCTCATCCCCCCGCTTTGCCTTCCCCCCACCTGCCAGTGATGCCCCCCCAGACCCGCCGATCGGTCAGGGTCCCCCCCCTCAGTTTCACAGTCTCCTCCCATGTATGATGCAGCCTTGGTGAAAACTGAGGCAAAGTACTCATTTAGTACCTCAGCCTGCTCCCCCGGGTCTTGTGCCCATCCCTCCCCTGTTTTAATCCTGCTAATCTGTCCCTTCACCCTTCGTTTTTCTCCAATGTATCTAAAGAACACTTGTTCCCTCTCCTAATTTCCCTGGCCAGGTTCTGCTACTTCCTTGCCTTAGCCGCCCTCACCACCCTAGTGGCCCTTCTGGCCATCAGCACTTACTCCCCTTGGCCCCTTTCAATCCTTGAGCACTTGAATTGCCTATAGGCTGCCTTCTTTCCCCTCACCACCTCCTGAACTTCCCTGGTCCACCAGCAGGGTTTTCGGGCCCTACCGCATTTTCGTCTTACTCTTGCGTAGGTGCTGGTAGCATCCTGCACCCCCCTCCTGATGATTTCCCACTTACTGTCAGCGTCCATGTCTGGCCCAATCCCATCCAAGTGCTCCTTAAGATCCTTCCCATTTCCTTGAAATCCACCCCCTTGAAGTCAGTTACCTCCGTCTTTGTGCAGCTTTCTACCCCTCCTAGGTTCAGACAGAACCAGACCATGGCATGGTCGCTCCCCGCCAATGGGGCCCTTACCGCCAGGCCCCCAATCTGGTCACTGTCTGCCAGGACCACATCCAGTATCCGCTCCTCCCTGGTCAGTTCCCCCACCTGGTGAGTTAGGAACATGTCCTGAAAGACATCCAACAACCTCTGTTCCCTGGCCACTGAGGATGTCATAGTCTCCCAGTCTGTTCCTGGCATGTTTAAGTCCCCCAACACCACCACCCTTCCCCTTCCCAATCTGCAGTGTCTCCCAGCATGTGCTACCAGACTCTCCTCCAGCTCCTCCGCCAGCGCAGGGGGGGTCTATACACCGGTCCTATTTTTACTCTTGCCCCCACCTTGTTATCAAGGTGACCCATATTGCCTTCACAGTTCCCTCCACCTCCTCCACTCCTCCTATGGCAATGCAGTTTTTGACTATTATTGCTACCCCTCCTCCCCTTCCCTCCCCCCTGTCCTTCCTGAACATGGTGTAATCCTCCAGGTTCAGGTCCCAGTCATGCCCTCCGGTGGCCCAGGTCTCAGGGACCGCTGCCACATCCACCACTCCCTCAGTTAGCATCACCTGGAGCTCAGGCATTTTATTGCCTACGCTCCTGGCATTTAGCAGGACTACCTTCCACCCTTTCCCTATACTTCCATTTCCCCTTCTCATGTTCCCGTGGGGATTCTGTCTTCCCCTGGTCCACACCTTACCAGTTGGCCTTTTCCTGCATTCCTCCAACTCCCCGGGGCGGGGGGTTGAGACAGAGTCCCTCCTTTATCGGACCCCCCCTCGACAGCCTTTTCTCTCATCCCCTCCCCTTTCACAAGTTTAAACCCTACTTTTCACCAATGAAACCCATTATTTTCAACTTAAGGATTTCCTTCCTTCCGAATTGAGATGAAGCCTATCTCTAGCATACAGCCCCTTATCCTCCCAGGTCTCCCCCCAACCCCCCATCAACCCATACCCTCTGGCCCCACACCACTCCCTGAGCCACTGGTTTATCACCCTAATCTTCCTCTTGCGTTCCCCACTAGCCCTTGGCACCAGCTGGATTTCCGAGAAGAAAATTGCGCATCCTATATCATGACAGACCCTGGCAAGCTCCCTGAACCTTGCCTGTATCTCTAGCTCACTATTTCCTCAATGTCATTGGTACCCAGGTGGACCAGTATGTCCAGGGAACCTCCACAATCCTTTGCCAGCTGATGTACCTCATGCTTGGCCCGTGCACCGCTAGTCCAGGGAAACATTTTGTTCTAACCGGGAAGGATTCTCCCTCCCTATCCCATTTGATCCCCCTGACCATGGAATCACCCAACAGAAGCACTCTGGCTGCCCCTTTTCCTCCATTCCCCCCTTCCATATCCCTCATCCCTTCTACCAGCCCCTCCCCAGCCGGCTCCTTGCTCCTCCCCTATCTGTGTGCCACCTGCCATCCCTCCTTATTTACCCTAGCCACCCCCTCCCTCCTGATCCTGTGCCTCTCGTCCTCCTGAGTATCCTTCTGCACCTTGCTACCCCCACCACTGCTCAAGCACTGGTCCTCCCCTCCCAATCTGCTAAACTAACCTGGCTCGTCCTCCCTTCCTTCCCGTCTCTGTTCAGCCCCTCCTTGCTTGTCGTGCTCCCTTGGCTCCGTGCATTTTTTTTTTTTTGTGTGTGTGAACTCTCTTTATAACTGCTGCACTGGAACTCTCTCAGGCGACCCTCACTCACCGTTAACCATGCTAACACCCACCTGAAGCCCGCCCCAGTGGGAAATCGGGGACATACACTCTCCCACCTACCTGCTCCTGCCAGCACTAATTTGGGGACAGGCCTCCCTCAGCTGAAATGATGTACCTCTCCTCATGTGTACTGTGCCAGTTGCCTAATTTAACATTCTTTTTAGGTGTTATGCAAACCTAACCCCCAGCCCACTTATTCCCTCCTCCCTGTTAGGACGATAGCTATCCCTCCTAAACAGCCTCCATCTCCATCAGGTGTGGCCACAGTCCCTTAGGAATTAAACCCCCCGCCCCCGACACCAGCCCTTCAGCCACATGTTGAACTACTTTGTTTTCAGCTGCTCCACGCTGCTGTAATGTGGCTGCGGTAAGACCTAAAAGGAGGTCACCACTCCTGCCCTTTCCCTGAGCATCCTGCTTAGTTTCAGTTTCAGGTTTTTTTTTTTTTTTCAATACTGGAAAGGCATGTGAGTAAGATTGCCAATTTCACAAGCATCCAGTTAGGACAAGCAAACAATATCTACAGTAAACAATTGATAAACATTACAAACAGTAAACAGAATAACAGTAAAACAATATTTATGAAGAGGCCATAGGAAGTGCTTATGCATGTGGAACAGCAAAATCTGTGGAGGAAAAGTGCAATACAAAATGCAGCTGTGCAGCAACTATTACAAGACGGCGTAGAGTAAAAAACCCACACTATCCTGTACGCAGGAACGTTACGGTTTTTTAGGTTAGTGGCTCATCAGTTGCACATGCTGGCTAAGGCCTGGGGCAATTACAAGTGTAACCCCTAGATGGCGCTATCCCAGGGGCTACTACCCCTGCCTGATTTGCCACTAACAGGTTGAGGGGCCTGGATCCAATGGCGGGTGCCTCCACCCAGAGGTCAGGGTTTGCAATAGTTAAACTAACTTGGTCACAGCCCTCTGGGACACTGCAACCCCTTTCTTCCACTAGTGGCCCACACAATATATCAGAATTACCTTCACAGTATACACTTACCCCCAGGACTGGTTCCGCACTGGGACCTCCTGTGAAATGAGATACAGTGCAACAATCACAGTACAGTACTTTAACATAGACAAATACCTCAGGCAGTATAACTTTGCTGAAACAAGCAGCTCTGATTTATTTAGGGGATATAACAAGGACAGGGAAATCAGGTTAATTAGCTTATCACTCTAATAATCTACTTATGGCTCTGTGCACAGGCCTATCCCTATCAGTTACTGTCCCTGGGTACCCAAGCCCTAGTGGCTAGTCCAAACCGTGGCAGCTGGTAGGGGCCCTTTCACACAGAGAAAAGGAAAATTAAACAGTCAGCAGTACAGTAATTCCATTTGGATTTAATGTGGCAATTCAACAGGGAGCGACCCTGAATTAGTACTCACGACCTCCAAATAAGATAGGGTCCTTCAATGTCAGCAGGGCTCACTTGAGGTACACAAACCTCTTCACACATTTATATAAAAGAAAGCACTATACCAGGCAGGCTGCATCTGTATCCCGATCGCAATTACTGCACAATACCCGGGAGAACACACAGCAGATTCAGTTCCTGACAGACCGAGTGCAATTTCTAGCAATTCTTCCAGTCTTCTACAGGGTGAGCCTGGTTTCTACTCTTCAGAGATCCTTTGATTCTTTTCACAGACGATTCAGTCCTAACAAGCTGCAGACCGGAACTCTGGGCCTTACACTTTTTTGACTAAAACTGCACTACTGAAAAGCACAGGGCTCCTTCCTTCTTCACTGCCAAAGCTCAACTGAAACTCCAACCGACAAAACCGGCTCTTCCTTTGAGTTCCTCCCAGTTCTTGACTGGATTGGCTGTCACTCACAATAGACTGCTGCTGTTGGTCCAAAAGGCACTGAAGTCTAAACTACATCTCCCAGAGTCACTGCCCATACAATCCTCTTGTGGCTGGCTCAGATTATGAGTCCAAGTTCTGATTCGTCCAAGGCACCATTTTAGAGCTAGCTTACCCACACTGATTGGTCCAGTTCAGCAGTTCAAAACTAGAATGGGAACTAGCAGACACAGTTCTGACTGCAAAGAAAGCAGGTTAGACAAACTGTAATTTTATTATTACTCTAAATAATTTCTGGCAAACAGTTACATCTTTCAGATAGGTTCCTTTGCACTCTAGTGACTGCAAAAATGAAGTGAATTGGCAGCAGCTCGAGTGGTACTCAGAGAAGCACACAGTCCCCATATACAAACTAATTATGTCTGCAAGCAGACAGCTCTTAAAGAGACAGTACCAGAGGCTCTAAAAACACTCACTGATAAATGGCTTAAATGCCAAACACCATTCAGGCTTGGAGCATTCAAGCAAGCTCCTGGAAGTCTTTTGGAACCCCATTTGCAGGGGGTTACACCTTCCTGGCCTGGGAAAGCTTGGCGTCGCGTCAGCAAGTACCCATAAGTTTCAACTGCAACCATATCATTTGCATTAGGCTCGCACATGTAATCATCAGTCAATATATCATTTTACCAAGAACACATTTCTGAAACATTGCAGTACGTCACACTTTACACAGTATTACATACATTGTTACCATAACTCAAGTTATTACCTCTTGTACATGAAACCTGAAGAGAGGGGCCCTTCCTATCAGTTACCTTGGGGCTGGATGGGGCAAGGGCACCATACTAGAGGGCAACACAAGTAACTTGGAGTTAGCACTGATGCTCAGTTTGGGCAATGAGCTCGGGGACACATACACTCCTTTATGGACAACATTGAGAGGCAAGTCCACAGGCCTCCCAAGTGAATCATAACTGAGGTGCACCACAGGCTTTACAGCTCGACCAGTCTTTCTAGGGGAACTGTTATAGTCTCTGCACCTGAGCCTCATTTTCAGCATTGTCCTCACTTGTCAGGAGTCTCTATGGGGGTAGAGAGGCTAGAGCTTGGGGCACTTTCCAGCTCCAGGAGTTACAGTTTCTGAGTCCACAACATTTGGCTCGCATGGAGAGCTTTCGGACACTGGCAGTGGACTGTCAGGGCACTCAAAATACTCTTCTTGTTCGGTGTATCACCAGTCTGCCCCAATCTATCATTTTCCTCCCTGAAAGCTCAAACAGTTCAACCATGCACAATGATTCCATTTCATCTGATCTGATGCTTTGCACTTCACTTTCTGGGAGCATTGGCTCCAGGGATGAAGCTGAGGCTTAGACAGTCCAGAAGGCCCAGCTTTGTCTCCAGTATTGACTAGGGGATTGCCCCGAAACAATTGACTCAGTTCGTAAGAAGGATAGTATTCAAAGTCACTCTCACTTTCTTCTGATATGGACTGACAGTCATGCTCAACTGGGACTTGTGGAGGGGAACACTTTAACTTTGCTTCTGTAGGTGCAGACTTTCTTGATCTTTTCTTAGCAGCAGCTCTAGTCACTGGTCCAGAGGGGGCATCTTCTGGGGGCTCAGACTCAATCAGGATTTGTCCAATGGGCAGTAAATGATTTCTATGCATTGTTTTACATCTTTTGAATTATTCTCAGGCCTTACTTTGTACACTGGCAGATCATCTAGTTTGCCCACTACAATGTGAGGGAGATGGTGCCATCTGTCAGCAATCTTGTGCTTGCCATGCAGTCCCAGATTTCTTAGCAATACCGATCTCCTCCTGGAGTTCCTGTGCTTTCACCTTTTATCATACCTTTCTTTGTTGGCCAGATTTCTTTTGGCAGCCATGGTTTGAGCCAGTTAGTACGCATGAGTTAGCTGGGCCTTTAACTTTTGCACATACTGTAAATAGTTGTCAGCTTGAACCCATCAGGAGAGACCCCAAAACACACATCTACTGGTAGTCGAGCTTCTCTTCCAAACATCAGGCGGTAGGGAGAATCAGTGGCATCACTTTTGGTGCAGTTATAAGCATGTACCAGGGTGCTAATTTGTTGGCTCCATCTAGGCTTGTCCTTTGGGTGCAGGGTGCCTAGCATATCTAGCAAAGTCGGGTTGAAACGTTCAGGCTGTGGGTCCCCTGGGGTGGTAAGAGTGGTTCTGGACTTTCGCACTCCCCACAGAGAAAGCATCTCTTTGATCAGGACGATCTCAAAGTCTCTCCTTGATCAGAATGGATTCTTTGTGGAGCCCCATAGTGAACAAAAAGTTTTCTACAAGTACTTTGGCCACAGTGGATGCTTTCTGGTCTTTGGTGGGAAAGCTTGGGCATATCTCGTGAAATGGTCAGTGACCACCAGCACATTACTGATATTTCTTTGATCTGACTCCAACTCAGAAAATCAATACAGACCAGCTCCATGGGTGCACTGGTGGTGATGTTAACAAGGGGCAGCCCTCTGGGCAAAGCTTTCCTCTATAGCAGCGACTACAAGTTCGAATGTGTTGCTCCACATCAGCCCCATCTTAGGCCAATAGAATCTGGATCTCACCAAGTCAAGTGTTCTGTCTATACCAAGGTGCCCTATGTGGTTGTGCAAGGACCTCAGTACTGAGTCTCGAAAGGCAGTGGGCAGCACTAGTTGTTGTTTGTCTACTTGTCCCCTCTGTCTACTGTTTCTCTGTATAACAGTTTATTGATCAGTTTCAACTTAGGACCTTCTTTGTATAACAGTGCAGTTCTCAAATCAGTGGAGCGTAATTTGACACATCTTTTCCTGCATAGAGGGCTTCTAAAGCTGCTTTGATCATGGGATCGCGAGATTGAGCCCGCCGAATACTGTCATTGTCCAGCTGAGGCAGTGCACCAATGTCTATTGCAGAAAAGTGGCAATAAGCAGCAGGTATGCAATTCTCAGAGGCTCCCAAGCAATCCACCATGCAGTCCACTGCGTCCGTGGACATTTGTTCCTCCCTGTCAAACTTCCGGTAGAGTGCCCGAATGTCAGGTTCTGCCAATCGGACCCAATCATTCTGGGGAACAGGCCTCCGGGAGAGAGCATCAGCATCTATGTGGTTCAGACCTGCTCGGTATTCGAGAGCATAGTCATATGTAGATAATGCAGAAAGCCACCTATGGCCAGTGGCATCCAACTTAGCTGAGGTCTGCACATAGGTCAAAGGATTATTGTCAGTTTTTACTAGTATTTTAGCCCCTACATAAGTACTCATGGAATTGGTCAACAATAGCCCACTTCAAAGCTAGGAACTCTAACTTATGTACAGGATAGTTCTTTCGGATGGGGTCAGGCTTCTACTGGCAAAGGCCACTGGTCTCAGGCCATTCTCGTGCTCTTGGTACAACACAGCCCCAACCCTTGCAAGCTAGCATCAGTGTGCAGGACTAAGGTTTTCTTGATCGGCATAGGCCAGCACTGGAGCATGGGTAAGTTGATATATGATCTCATGAAAAGCAGTCTCACAATCAGGAGTCCAGCGGGCCCCAAATACTTCACTTGGATGAAAATACACTCTTTCAGTCTTGAGGACGCTGACTTTTGGTATTTTTTTGGGTTGGGGATACCCTTGAGTAAGGTTAAGTAAAGGCGGATCACTCTTGAATAGTCCTTGATGAAGCGTCGATAATAACCACAGAATCCCAGGAATCTTTGCAGTTCTTTTAGATTTTTGGGCTGTGGCCAGGTGGTCAAGGCCTCAACTTTACTTGGGTTGGTCTCTATTCCCTCGGTGGATACTATGTCCCACATACTTTACTGATGTTTGAAAGAATTGACCTTATCAATGGACAGTTTAAGGCCAAAGTCCTCCAGTCGGGTCCAATACCTTAAATAATCTGCTTTCATGTTCTTCAGTGAGCTGCCAAACACAATAACATCATCTAGGTATACCAGGCACTCTAGTAAGTTCATGCCCCCACTGCAGCTCCATCAATCGTTGAAAAGTGGCTGGGGCACCTGAAATCCTTGAGGCATCCTCATGAATTCATAGAAGCCAAGCGGACAGATAAAGGCAGTCTTCTCACGGTCCTCTGGGGCCATCGGGATCTGGTAGTACCCTGCGGAGATCCAGCACAGGAACCACTTGCTCCCGTTTAGGCAGTCCAAGCATCCTGAATGCGGGCATTGTGTACTGATCAGGATAGTCCGCCCGGTTTAAGGTGCGATAATCACACACATCCTTACTGTTCCATTCTTTTCCTCACTACCACAATGGGGAAGCATAAGGGCTTCTGGATTCTTGTATTACACCAGCAGCTAACATCTCTTGCAGATGCCGTCTCACATCATCTATGTCAGCAGGTGCCAGGCGTCGAGACCTCTCAACGAATGGTCTTTCGTCATGCAGCGGATATTGTGCTCAGCCCTTGCACGCATCCTACATCCCATTCCTTTAAAGAAAACACCTGGTCTCTCTGGGCAAGCTTCTCACTGATCCTCACTTTCCATTCAGCTGGCAGCGAGTCGCTGAAATCAAACAAGTCAGGCGTTACTCTGTCATTCTTCCTTGAACTCTTGCTGCTGGGTAGCACTGCAGTGTCTGCACAATGCACATTAGCCAGGATGCAACCTCTGTTTACTCGAATGTCTCTTTCAGACACATTATGAACTTGGACCATTACCCTTCTGGCATAAGCATGGGCTCTAGCGGGCAAAATACTAGGCTTGACCAGCAGTCCCTCTGGCAATTTCCATCGCCTGGGTGCATCCAACATTAATATTTTATTCTTAACATCCTTTCTGATACGGACCTCTCCTGTAGGTACACTGGGCATTTAGGCGCAGGATCAGAGACTCAGGATCCTTCTTCCATACAATTCCGACCGGTTCCTCTGGTTCTGTTTTTCAGCATCTCTCTGTGCCTCATAGGCCTTCTTAATTAAAGCGGAACTCTTAAAGCTCTACTAGTCTTTGACCCTGTTTTCATAACACAACTGTGCCAGCCTTCCGAACATATGAGCATTTGTTCCAATCAACAAAGGACACCATCATACAGTCCAGTGGGGGACACACTAAGGCTAGGGTCTCTACTTGTTCGGCCACTCCAGCCCAGGAGGTGGGGAAAAGACAGCCAAGTTCGGATATACCGGAATAGGGTAGGCCTTCTCACTTAACCCCATACATGCAGTCCTTCTAATGGTTGTAAGTGGCAGTCTGACAAATGCTTCTGATACCAATCCTGGAACATAATTGTCACTTGGGAGCCACTGTCTAATACAGCTCTTGTAGACACTCCATTCACCTTTACAGTGGTCTCCATGGAGGGACCCACTATTCTGGACCAGTCTGGAGAGGCGGTAGTGGGGGCCTGGGCAACTGACCTTGCCACAAAAGGGCGTGAATTAGCATTTTTGGTGCCCTCACTGGGATCATGTCGTGCACCTCTTAACCACTGATTTCTTCTCCGAAGCTCTCCTTGTAGCCTATATGCAACTTTGTCAGTGTCTTTTGGGGACTGGCATTCCCTTTTCATGTGCCCATCTTTCCCACAATTATAGCAAAACATACTTTCTGAGTTTGAGCTGGCCGGTAGCCACACTGGGAGCCAGGGCGAAGTATTATAACTGAAACCTGGGTGCCATCTCTGTCTGCGGTGTGATAAGCATTTGGAGACATCTGTCGTCAGTTCTGCACTTCCATGGTCAAGGAATTGAGTTTGGAGCTGTTATCAGCAGGAGATACATGGTGGGTACCCCCACCCCATAGCAGATACAGTCGGATATAGGTCAGGGCCCGTACTTGCAGGCGTGGCCTTCATAAAGGGACTGTTTTTGAATTCCGGATCTCTCTCAACAGTTCACCCCATTGTGGCATATCTTTTCCTTGTCAGAGCACTCATTGACTGTCAACCTCTGCCCTGAACTTCACTTGATGGGTCACCCTCAGTCACTTTCGGGTCGTAGCCACAGCTGTTGGTGCAGGTACCTCCCGAGGTCGCCTTTTCTCAACTCCTCAATTTCTCTCATTAACTCATCATAGGAGGGTGGGGATTCAGTCGATTTGCCAGGCGTAACTGAAGCAACAGCAGTTCTGAGAAGGGGCAGACTTAGGATTCTGTCCAGTCTGGTTGGTCCAGTTCAATCGCTGGCAAACTACCCTTTCTGAGGCATTCTTGCAACAATTTTTCCAGCCGAGAGACATACACAGACAACAACTCCCTTGGTACTGTTGTGCATTTCTTACTCTCCACCATAGGTCCTCATCAGAATCTGGGCTCCCATACACATTCTCCAAGGCCTCAAGATAGGCCTGTGCAGTCGCTTCAGGGTTACTGGCCCGTTTGCCACGGATGGTAGCCAGGGCGGGACCTCGGAGGCTCTCACTAACCCTCTTTCTCCGCCTTCGAGCATTGCCATTCTAGCACTTGGGGCAACATAGTCTATCAGGTCTCCCAGTCATCCTCCCCTTGGGGGGGGGAGGGTGCCAGAGAGATCCTCAACCTTCGGTAAGAGTCGTGACTAATGGCAGGTGCAGAAATAGGAGTCTGCATTGGTTCCAGCCACCATTACGGGCACTGGAGCAGGAGAGGGTGTTGGGGGAGGAACACCCCCAGGTGGCAAGAATAGTTTCTTCAAGTCCTCCACAGTTTTCCCCTCTCCCAGCAACCATTCAGCAAATTTCTCCTCAAAAGTTTCAGATAGTGGCGGGGGCTGATTCCCCCCCGGGTCTTTACTGTCCTTAGTTATCACTCTCCAAGCAGTGAGGGCTCCCTCTGGGGTAATGGTCTGTGGCACTTTGGAGCTATCTATGGGATCCTTAAACTCTACTAGGGCCAGGAAAGTGTGGGTGAGCAGATTAGCATGCCGACCCACCACCACAGGGTTTGTAAACCTTTCACCTTGGAAAGTACTCCCTGCACAGTGTCGTATTGATACCCAGGGGATGTCCAGGATAAGCATCAGCATTTTGGGGGTCGATCTCCTCCCAGTACACCACTCCACCAGCCGGTGCACAGCCACTTCTGTCGGGGTACCCATTTTTTCTTAACAGTGGTTCGTAAATCATGGCCACTAGAGGACACACAATCCCAGCGGTGAGCCTCCAAGATGTAACCCTAGATGGCGCTATCCCAGGGCTACTACCCTGCCTGATTTGCCACTAACAGGTTGAGGGCCTGGATCCAATGGCGGTGCCTCCACCCAGAGGTCAGGGTTGCAATAGTTAAACTAACTTGGTCACAGCCCTCTGGGACACTGCAACCCCTTTCTTCCCACTAGTGGCCCACACAATATATCAGAATTACCTTCACAGTATACACTTACCCCAGGACTGGTTCCGGCACTGGGACCTCCTGTGAAATGAGATACAGTGCAACAATCACAGTACAGTACTTTAACATAGACAAATACCTCAGGCAGTATAACTTTGCTGAAACAAGCAGCTCTGATTTATTTAGGGGATATAACAAGGACAGGGAAATCAGGTTAATTAGCTTATCACTCTAATAATCTACCTATGGCTCTGTGCACAGGCCTATCCTATCAGTTACTGTCCTGGGTACCCAAGCCCTAGTGGCTAGTCCAAACCGTGGCAGCTGGTGGGGCCCTTTCACACAGAGAAAAGGAAAATTAAACAGTCAGCAGTACAGTAATTCCATTTGGATTTAATGTGGCAATTCAACAAGGGCGACCCTGAATTAGTACTCACGACCTCCAAATAAGATAGGGTCCTTCAATGTCAGCAGGGCTCACTTGAGGTACACAAACCTCTTCACACATTTATATAAAAGAAAGCACTATACCAGGCAGGCTGCATCTGTATCCGATCGCAATTACTGCACAATACCGGGAGAACACACAGCAGATTCAGTTCCTGACAGACCGAGTGCAATTTTCAGCAATTCTTCCAGTCTTCTACAGGTGAGCCTGGTTTCTACTCTTCAGAGATCCTTTGATTCTTTTCACAGGACGGATTCAGTCCTAACAAGCTGCAGACCGGAACTCTGGGCCTTACACACATTTTTGACTAAAACTGCACACTGAAAAAGCACAGGGCTCCTTCCTTCTTCACTGCCAAAGCTCAACTGAAACTCCAACCGACAAAACGGGCTCTTCCTTTGAGTTCCTCCAGTTCTTGACTGGATTGGCTGTCACTCACAATAGACTGCTGCTGTTGGTCAAAAGGCACTGAAGTCTAAACTACATCTCCCAGAGTCACTGCCCATACAATCCTCTTGTGGCTGGCTCAGATTATGAGTCAAGTTCTGATTAGGTCCAAGGCACCATTTTAGAGCTAGCTTACCCCACACTGATTGGTCCAGTTCAGCAGTTCAAAACTAGAATGGGGAACTAGCAGACACAGTTCTGACTGCAAAGAAAGCAGGTTAGACAAACTGTAATTTTATTATTACTCTAAATAATTTCTGGCAAACAGTTACATCTTTCAGATAGGTTCCCTTTGCACTCTAGTGACTGCAAAATGAAGTGAATTGGCAGCAGCTCAGTGGTACTCAGAGAAGCACACAGTCCCCCATACAAACTAATTATGTCTGCAAGCAGACAGCTCTTAAAGAGACAGTACCAGAGGCTCTAAAAACACTCACTGATAAATGGCTTAAATGCCAAACACCATTCAGGCTTGGAGCATTCAAGCAAGCTCCTGGAAGTCTTTTGGGAACCCCCATTTGCAGGGGGGTTACACAAGCAAGGGAAGTGTAAAACCTTTCCTTCCCTTCCCTTTCTGTACACCCCTCCTGGCCAGATAATTTGTGCCTACATGCACTGTTGTACCTGGTCTCTCCCATCCTTCACGGTGAGCTCCAGGATCTTCTTTCGAACAGTGTCCACTGTTGCTCTTGGGCAACATAGGGTCTTCCTTACAGTGCCTGGTGAGGAGAGCATCATATCATCTGTAGCCCTAACAACAGAGTCCTCTATAATCATGGCCCTTATGCCACTCCCTTTGGGGTTTTCATCCTTCTCAGGCTTGTGTATGGTGGCTAGAGCCTCCTTATCTGGAGTGCTTGTTCTCAGTCCTGTGGTCTACTAGCCATGAATTAACCTCTGCTCCTACTGAGGCAGTGGCACCTGTAGTCCCCAGTGTTGCTCACTGGTCTTGGCCCTTAGGAAATGGATTTCCACCCTAGCAGCCTCAAGATCAGCTCCCAACAGCTGCACCCTCCTACAGCTGAGGCATTGACTGTAGACTCAGAGTAACTTTTAGGTCCCGACTGTCCCACAGTTCCCGCACTTCGCTTACTCCCCCCAGTGGTACCCTGTCTGCTTGCTGGAGCGCATTCTAGTTTGTGAATGTGAAGTCCTTTCTGTTCTGTAGGGCTACTGTACAGTATCACTAGACTCAGAATTTGCAGCTTGACCCTGGATAATGCTAGCTGATTTTAGAACTTTTAGTACTACTTGGTGAACAGTGGATGTTCTTGTAGCTGTACCCCAGATAGGGAGACTGACATATCCCTGTTATTTGTTCATAGTCTAGCACCTATACCAGCTTACCCTTATTTGAGATTGGGTAGCTGGCTTCTGCAGAGTATTACCTATACACAGCTGTCGGATACCTTTTTCTCACAGTTTCGCACTGTCCTCCCTATTGGTACCTCAGTGTTTGGAATCTGTGTGGTGTACCATCAGAGTCTCTTGTGTCCTGCAGTCTCCTGCTCTGGATCCCTTTTTTCAGATGCTGGTGCTACACTCCTACTCAATGGTACTCAATAGTACTTACACATAGAGACACTTGCAGATGTGGGTCTCAAATGGCTCTCCTGGGTTTCCTTCTCTGCCCTTGTATGTCCCGTTATCACATATCTATGCTCTACTTCTTTCTCAGCAGAGCCGCTGTTTGGTTCTCGCCTTTCTTTTAACACTTTCAGCACAGGGCCCCCCAACTAACTAGCCCCTTAACATTTCTGTCTCTTGTAAGCCTGATTCAGCTCCTCCTCCAATCACACCTGTTTCTCAGGTCACAATTAACCACTCAGCCCACACGAGGCTGGGGTACAGTATGCTTCCAGCTAGTTTCTCCACACTGACTACTAAAAGTTAAAGAAATTCAAACATGCCCTAAAACACCGATTTTAAATGCAGACATATTTCTGCCTACTCACACACCACCATTAAATAAAATACATTTCTAGGGAGGTGGATATGATGTACCTATCCACAGTTCTGGCAGTATTCCTTTCCCCTTTAAATCCTGCAGGAACTTCCTCAAGCTGGCTCCTCCCACCCACTCGGGTAGTAACTCCCTTGGCACTGCCCCGTAATGTCAGATCTTCCTTTTCGCTGGTAGAAGAAGGTTCCATCCTTACCGATCTCCATACTGAGTATACCCTTTGCTACAAAACATTCGAAAACTACTCCCGTCTTCAAGCAAATTCGAATCTTTTTTTAATCCTTGACATGAACAACTCCAAGTTGGCATCAGGCTTCAAATGATGAGAGTGCGGGCAGAAGATGTCCCGGATGGACCCGCACACCTTGTGCATCTACTGCCTAGGCCACGATCATGATCCCAGGTGTGTGGCCTGTGTCGCACCTTGCATCTCAGTACTCTGGACAACTGGCATGCTAGCCTACTTTTAGTGTGTCCAGATGAACAGGACCTTCCTATTCAGTCGAAGGATGCCCATTTGGGCAGTCTCCACAGCTGCGGGGTCCACTGAACAACTTGCGGCATTTGAAAAGGCAGTGCCACTTTCCTTTGGTGCCACCATCATGGCGGCATTTAGGGATTTGTGCCAGTTCTTTCCTACCTGTGAGCAGGGCCCTTCTAAGGGCACGAAATCCTCTAAACCTTTAAAAAAAGGAGACTCTAAAAAGAAGTTTTGTTGTTGATCGTGGGATCTCGAGCACTCTTGGGCCTCAGATTACCACGCTTCTCTGGAGGTTTCGACTACGGTCAATCCTGTGGGCCAGGCTGCTGGCTCCACCTTCTCCCCATTGGGCCAGACAGTCAAGATGCCCGTCCACCAATCTGTCGAGATTTTTGTCGAGCCGGTCGACGCACTGTCACAGGACAAGGTGGATATCTCACTTTCTAGGACTCTGGTCCCACCTGTCACATCCCAGGGTGGGTCAGACCAGCACACTGAATCCCATTACCCTGGAGGATCCTTGGCTTTTGCCTGTTCCCTTCGATCTCGCCATCGGCTTCCCTGATGGTCGAGGTCATGATTGCGATCCCGAAGTCTGGAGTCGAGCAACCCACACTGACATTGGCATTCCCACTCTCACCATACAGCTAAGCGGCACCGCCACAATTCTTCTTAGTCTTCCTCTTTGGGTGAGGAGAGGCTTCAATGCAAAATGCGCCAGTGCTATGAAGAACTCATGTGGCATCAACGCATCCCACCACCGAGGCCTCAGCCTGCTCTGGCCTGGATGGTTCTGGTTTGGCCTATTCTGGCCTCTCGACCCATCCAGGTGGTGCCACCGCCTAACCAGCTGAAGGAGGGCCACCTCCTAAGGATGCCGGTACCGCTTCCAGGCTTCCTCATTGGTTGTTGGTCACCGTGACTCCTGACAGATGCCATAGGGCCAGTGGGGACTCTGGCGGTTGACCACTTTTTGATGAATCCTCGGAGTCTGAGGACTCCTCCCTTCATTCCTGTCCTTTGGACTCCAAGTCGGGGGAGCATGTTCCCACTTTTTTGGGGGGGGCTTGCATCACTTAATTTCGGAATCCACTTGGATCCAGATGGAGCCCGTACAAAAACAGGCCAAGTATCCCTTGACTGAAATTCTTGACCAGAGGGACACCCCGGGGTAGCCTTCCTGGTCACCAAGGCCATTCTTGTCCCCGCTCTGGAGCTTTGGCAGTACCCTGTCTCTTGCCCTGCAACATAGGCCCATATGGCCTGCAAGTATGCAGTCCTCACAGGTTCCGTGTCGGGTTTCACTGAGCACCCCTCGGCTGATGGTCTGCTGGCTGACTTGGTCTTTCAGAATATTGGCAATTTCGGGGACATGGATAAGCCTCCCAACAAAGAATCCAGGAAGTTGGATCATCTGACCAAAAAGGTCTATGCAGCCTCTTTATTCAGCCTTCGGCAGGTGAGTTCAGCCCTTTTTAATGGCTCATTTCACTCATGCCCTTTTGGGCACTCTCAACGAGGTGCTTGCCTAGCTCCTGGCTGACTTACAGACCATGGTCAAGCAACTCCAGGACCAGGGCCGAGCGGTGGCAAAACAGCAGCTTCAGATAACTATGGACATTGGCAATTCCTGCACATGGTCAGTGGCTGCTGCGGTGGCCTTGTGCCACAGGGCTTGGCTGCAGATCTCTACCTTTATGGCAGATACCCAGCAAAGCTGATGGATGTCCCCTTCTTGGACACTGATCTGTTCGGGCTGGAGGTGGAAGGACGCCGTGACTGGTATGTCAACATGTCAGGGTACACAGTCTACAGGGGGGACAGGGAGGAATGAGGAGGAGAAGGAGTAGCTCTCTGTATAAGGGAAAGAATCAAAGCAACAGAACTGAAGGGTAAACAGGGAGGAGAGGAGGCACTGTGGGTCACCCTGGAGACTGGAAATGGCACCACAATCCGCACAGGGGTTGTATACAGACCCCCATCTCAGGGGGAGGAAATGGACAAGGAAATGATGGATGGCAGAGAAAGGGGAGATATTGCTGATGGGGGACCTGAATATGCCAGATAACTTGGAGCACCTTTGCTGCAGCCACATTCAAAAACAGGGCCATTCTCGATGCCCTACAGGGGGCATGCCTCAGACAGCTAGTTTTGGAACCCACTCTGGAGGAAACAATCTTAGACCTGGCACTCTCAAATGGGGACGGAGAGAGGATCTCCAATCTTGAAGTGGGTAGCCATCTGGGAACAAGCGACCACCAAACAGTGTGGTTAATGATAACCTTAGCTGTAGAGTCAAGCGATACAAAAGTGAAGGTACTGGACTTCAGTAGTGCTGATTTTGTCAAAATGGGAGAGTGCCTCAGAAAAGCACTAGCAAACAAGTAAGAAGGTGGGGTGGAGCAACAATGGGGAAACATCAAAACCACCATCACAGAGGCCACAAGCCTTTGTGTGAAGCAAATAAACAAATCAAAATGAAAGAAAAAAAAAACACAATATGGTTCCCAAAAGAAGTGGCGGGGAAGGTTAGGGGAAAAAAGATAGCATTCAGGAAGTATAAGGAAACACAGAAGGAGCAGGACAGAGAACTGTACCAGTTAAAGCAGAAGGCAGCAGGGAAGGCAGTCAGAATAGCAAAGGCCCAAACTAAGTAAAAGATAGCCAACTTGGTTAAGAAGGGGGATAAAACCTTTTTATAGGTACATTAGAGAGCAAAGAAAGACTAAGGCAGGGATACTGAGGCTGAATAAAGAGGAAGGTGGTTGGGCAGAGAGTGACAGTGAAAAAGCAGGGATACTGAAAGAATACTTCTGCTCAGTATTCACAATGGAAGAGCAGGGGAGATACCTAATCCAGTCAACAGGAGCACTGTGGATAGGGGAGTTGATATATTAGTCCTTTCACAGAAGAAAGGGTTCTGAAAGAACTCTTTAAAACTAAAGGTGGATAAAGCAATGGGGCCTGATGGGATTCACCCCAGAATTCTAAAAGAACTAAGGGAAGAGCTAGTAACACCACTGACTACGCTTTTTAATAAATCATGGGAGGATGGTGTGGTACCTGAGGAATGGAGGAGGGTGGATGTGATTTCCCTTCACAAAAGTGGGAGCAAGACAGAGGCAGGAAACTACAGACCTGTCAGTTTGACCTCGGTGGTAGGGAAAATGATGGAATCACTTCTGAAGGAAAGAATTGTTGAGTACCTAGTGGTCAGTGAGGTACAGGACCCAAGATAGCATGGATTCACGGCAGGAAGGTCATGTCAGACAAATCTAATTGATATCTTTGACTGGGTGACCAAAGTAGTACACCAGGGAGGGACTATGGACATGGCCTACCTAGACTTTAGCAAGGCATTTGACACAGTCCCACAAAAAAGATTAATAAACACATTAGCCAGCCTGGGAAAAACACTGGCTGAACAACAGGACACAGAGGGCAATAGTAAATGGAGTCCACAGTGAAGAAAGAGGGGTTATTAGTGGGGTATCGCAGGGTTCAGTACTGGGGCTGGCCCTTTTTAATGTCTTTATAATGACATTGCAGAGGGACTGGAAGGTAAAGTATGTCTCTTTGCAGATGACACAAAGATCTGCAACAGGGTTGATACGCAAGTTGAGGTGGAAAGGATGAAAAGGGACTTGGCAAGGTTGGAGGAATGGTTGAATATATGGCAGCTTAGATTCAACGCAAAGAAGTGCAAAGTAATGCACCTGGGAAACAAATACTCAGGGGAAGAGTACACAATGGGGGGTGAGATACTGACAACAAAAAAAATGGAAAGGAACCTGGCGGTAGTCCTGTCAGACAACCTAAAGGTGGGCCAGCAATGTGAGAAGGCAATAAGGAGGGCTGGGGGGATACTGGGATGCATAGGAAGAGACATCACCAGTAGAAAACAGGAAGTTGTTGGCCCTCTATACAGACAGTTGCTAAGACCACATCTGGAGTACTGTGTACAATTCTGGAGACCCCATATCTGCAAAGACATAGACAGGGTGGAGGCTGTCCAGAGGATGGCAACCAAAATGGTGCATGGTCTGCACTGGAGGACATATGAAGAAAGACTAAAGAAACTTAAGATGTATAGCCTCAAGGAAAGGGGACGTGATAGAAACTTTCAAATACCTCAAGGGAATCAACAAAGTCCAAGAGGGTAGCATCTTTCAGAAAAAGAGATATGCAAGAACAAGGGGGCACAATTTGAAGATAGAGGGGGGACGGCTAAGAGGTAATGTGAGGAGGTATTTCTTCACAGAGAGGGTTGTAGATGCATGGAACAGTCTTCTTGAGGAGGTCGTAGAGTCAAAAACAGTGGAGGAATTTAAGAATGCATGGGACAGACATAAGGCAATTCTGGTGGGGGATAGGAGGAAGTAGGCTGTTGGTTAACTAGGATCTGCAGCTTATACAGTAGGTCGGGAAATGGGCAGACTACATGGGCCCAAGCGGTCCTTATCTGCCATCAGAGTCTATGTTTCTGTGTTAAGTCCATTGCCACCCTGGACTGTGTTACCTATGCCCAGAGGGATCCCAAGGGCTCTAAGCTCCAAAGGAAGAAGCCCTTTCAGACCCTGTCTGCCTTTCGGACAAACTGTCCCAGCCCCAAGCTGGGCAGCAGGCCCAGTCTTGGCATTTCTGACCGAAGTTGGTTGCTTTGGTCATCTAGAAACCAGCTGGTCGAGGTCCTGCTACATTCTCAGCCGGTCCCTCCTCTGTCTCCAAGGCTGCCCAGTGACAGGATGGGTGGTGCCTTCCCCATGCTTGTCCTGCCTCCCCTTGGTCCTCCCATGGGGGCCAGCTCTGCCAGTTCTTTTCTGCCTGGTCCGCTGTCACCATGGATAGGTGGGTCCTTGAAGTAGTCGGTCAAGGTCTGCCTCTAGAATTCGAGACTTACCCGCCACGACGAGCCTTCGCCCCATGGGAGGACATGGTGTCCACCGACATGCTGTCTGCCCTTCTGGAAAACACTGCCCAGCTTCTTCAGAAGGAGGTAGTGACTCAAGTCTAGGACCCTCTAATAAGCCCAAGGTTTGTCTCCAGGTACTTCGCATCCCAGAATGGGGAGGGCGCCTCCTTAGATCTGTACAACCTGAACAAGTTCCTTCAGTCGTGCACCTTCAGGATGGGTCACTCTCAGATTTAATTAATTAATTAATTAATTAATTAATTAATTAATTAACTAACAGACTTTAGGATTACAACCTTTGAATCAGGGACTCATTTACAAAGGCTCCGCGACAGAAAAACAAACATAAACACTTAATACATATAGACATAGACTGGCAGCTAAAGGTTACGGTTCTTTTAGTTATACAATATTGCAGAATCAAGATCAGCTATACATTGCATTAAACGTGTTACCAAGAGCTGTATTTTACAGTTTTCAAGAGAACAATAAGTTTGCTGATAGAGGGAGGGAGTAACAGGTTTGATATTTACAGCGAAGTAGAGAATTAGACAGATACCTTGTGAGTGCAGCCAAAGGAGGCATTGTTAATAGGTAATGTTTGGTAGCCCTATCGGTAGGAGTTCAGTGGCAGGGTGGTCCCGTAAGATGATCGATAGATGACCCAGCACTAGCTGGTACATTGGCAGTGCCGTGAAGCGAGAATGTGCTCTTTGAGGGCTGACTTGAAAGGTCCTAATTTGGAGATGGAGGAGACGTCAGCGGGGAGTTCATTGTACCAGACTGGGGCCCTGTGTGGGAATGACCTTTGGGCTAAGGAAGTTCTAGCCTTCCGGATGGACCACACCTGTCGGTTGGCAGTGTGGTTGTTCACCGAGGCGTGGGAGGATAGGAGAGAGGCAGAAACCCCCAAGTGGGCAAGCCCCAGGTGTATTTTCTTTGTAAGGAAGCATGTTTGATAAAATAGCCTTTCATCCAGGGTAAAGAGATTTGTCAGGGCATATAGGGTACAGGTATGGGTACGCTTGTCTGCCCCAGTGAGGAGATCATTCCATCTCTAGAGCAGAACATGTGGTTCTTCTTCCTGGATCTTCGAGATGCGATTTTTCACGTTCCCATCCATCCGTCCCACCGCCGGTTCCTGCAGTTCTGTGTGGAGGGGAATCTCTTCGAGTTCCAGACCATGCCCTTCGGCCTCTTCTCAGCTCTCAGGGCCTTCACCAAGTGCATTGCAGTGGTGGCAGCACACCTGCGGTGCTGAGAGGTCCTGGTGTACCCCTACCTGGATGACTGGCTCAGAGCAGGTCCTTCCAGGGTGGAGTGGTCCAGGGATCTGGCCCTCCAGACCTGCTTATCCCTTGGCCTCCTGGTAAACGAGGCCAAGTTGGAGCTCATACCTTCTCAGGTGATTCAGTTTATTGGGGCAGAGCTCGACTTTTGCAGAGCCAGGGCTTGGCTTCTGGTGGACTGGGTGGAGGTAGTCTCCTCCTTTGCCTGATCATTTTTTGTTGGGCAGTTGCACCCTGCTCGGGACTTCTGTGCCTCCTGGGATACATGGCGGCATGCACCAGCATGGTCCATTGGTCCCAGTGGAGAGTGTGCTCTCTTCAGTGGCAGCTCATCTGTCAGTGGTCTCAGCATCTGGGCCACTTCAACCAGCCGGTCACTGTGACCCAGCTGATGTGGGACACCTTCCAGTGGTGGTTAGTCCCAGAACATCTGCAGGAAGGAATACCATTTGTCTGCCCAGAGCCGATGGTCACCATCACGACCGATTCCTCCCTGATGGGCTGGGATGCCCACCTGGGGAGCACAGAGTCTGCTGACTCTGGACCCCGGAGGAGTCTTGATGCCATATCAACCCGCTGGAGTTTCGGGCAGTTCAGCGGACGCAGACAGCCTTTGCTCCACACATTCAGGGTTGGGTCATTCAGGTCCAGCCAGACAACACCACGACTATGTACTACGTCAGCAAACAGGGCGGAACGCACTTCCTTCATCTGTGCAAGGAAGCTCTCTGCATATGGACCCTCGTGCTCAGCCTGGATGTTGATCTCCAGGCCATCTATGTGGCCGGCATCTCCAGCCAACTGGTGGATGCTCTCAGCTGTGTGGGCGAGGCGTCTCACGAGTGATCTTTCCATCTGAAGGTAGTACACAGTCTGTTCTCCCAGTGGGGCACCCCTCTGATGGATCTGTTTGCCTCCAGAGAAAATGCCAAACTGAGGCTGTATTGTTCCCATCCCCCTCAGCAGAGGACGCTATAGGGGGATGCCTTTTATTATTTATTTATTTAGTTAGTTAGTTAGTTGAAGAAATCGGATAAACCTTTGAGCCAGGAGCTCATTTACAGAGGCTCCACGTCACAGACAAAAACACACAAGTAGAAGGAAAATACATAAAACTACAGTACATAACAAAATGGTGGAATGAACCATTACAGAGATTACATGAATCAGGAAAATAGTCACAATGTCTAGGCATTAAACAATGCAAGTAGTTAGTAATTATAATAATAATACATTTTATTTATTTAGTACTTTTCATGGACATCAACGTGCTTTACATAAAAATTAAGTAAAAACAGATTAAAACAGGCACATAATAAGATTGATAACCATTAAAACAATACAGTTAGGCAGCATATGCTTGAAGCCATAAGTGTGCTTTTAATGCCTGCTTGAAACCCCCCATGGTTGCGCACTCCCGTAGCAGACTGGGTTGAGAATTCCAAAGGTCTGGGGCCGCATACATAAATGCATGGGCCACAAAAGATTTTAAAGACACTCTTGGAATCTCTAGCAACCCCTCGTCAGCCGAGCGGAGCGATCGCTTGGGGCAGTATGAAACAGAAACTCTTTCAAGTACTCTGGGCCAAGTCCATGTAGGGCTTTATAGGTCAAAAGTCTGACCTTGAAGGTGATCCGCCACTGAATTGGCAGCCAGTGCAGTTTGCGCAGCACTGGCGTGATATGACACATCCGAGGAGTCCCCGTCAACAGCCAGGCTGCTGCATTCTGCACCATCTGCAGGTGGAGGATATCAGCCCCCGGTAGCCCTAGATAAAGGGAGTTGCAGTAATCAAGGCATGAAGTCACAAAGGTGTGGACCAGTGTAGGAAGGTCGCCGGGCGGAACAAGGTGCTTGACTCTGGTGATGTTCCTTAGATGGTAAAAGGACGACTTGACTACTGCCGACACTTGAGATCGTAGTGTCAGCCCATCATCAAGCACCACCACCAGGTCCCGCACCCATTCAGAGGCAAGAAGCTGGGAGCCCCCCAGGAAAAGTCCCATAGGCAGACCAGCCCCTGACCCTCCTGTCCAGTGGCCAGGGCCCACAACCATCACCTCAGTCTTTCCCAAGTTCAACTTCAACCAGCTAGTATTTATCCAATCCTGGATTTCAGCAATGCAGTTATTAAAGACCCAGAGTGCACTATCCTGGTCAGGTGCAAAAGACAGGTAGAGCTGGGTATCATCAGCATAGCAGTGAAACCTCAGCCCGTACCGTCTTACAATTATCTCCGTGGGGCAGCATGTATTGAGCACCCGAACCAGCGCAGTCTCGGTACTATACCTCTTTCGAAAACCAGATTGGAGAGGCTTATAGATGCTATGGATGGTCAAATGGTTCTCCAACTGTACGGCCACTGTTTTCTCAATAACCTTCCTCACAAAGGGGAGGTTAGGGATAGCTCTGTAGTTGGCAAGGCAGTCTGGGTCCAGAGAAGCTTTCTTCAGAAGGGGGTCACCACCACCTCCTTCAGGGAGCTGGGAAACTCACCCAGCTCAAGGGAGCACCAGATTATGTGTGGCAGGACCGGGCCAAAGATGTCGCAACAACCCAGCATCAGGGAAGTTGGGCCCGGATCCAAACTATAGCACATAGTGCACATACTGTGGACAATCCGCCTAACATCCTCGAGCTCCAGCTGGTCAAAGGTACTCCAGGAAAAGAGAGAGAAAGTGACCGATCGCCAATCAGTAGCATCCCCCTTAGAGTGTGCTGGTGGGATCCCTGCCCTGATGTCCGCCACCTTATCCACAAAGAACCGAGTGAGCTCGTCACACTCCAGTTGTGAAAAGGCTCTTCGAGACTGCAGACAGGCTGGGTTGCACAGCCTGTCCACAGTTCAAAAGAGCTGAGCTGGTCGGTTCTGAGCAGCAGCAATCTCCCCGGACAGGAACTCTGCCTTCTTATGGGAGATTGTTGATTGATAGACTTGATAGTACTCTAGCAATCTAAGATAGTCGGCCTCCAGGGTGGATGTCTGCCAGCAATGCCCTAACCGTCATCAAAGTCACTGTATCTCCCTCAAGGTCCCATCAAACCAAGGGGGCTGAGGGCAAAAGGAGAGAAGATGAACACGGGCAGGAGTTATAGAGTACAGGGCTGTGGTAATGGCCTTGTTATTGGCCTGAACCAAAGCCTCTGGACTCCCCGCTTGCCACAGGAAACTCTGATTGATAGGTCAAGTGCCCCCACTAGGCCTTCAGGACTCGCTTCCCGTAAAGGGCGGTCTCTGACAATCTCCACAAGGGCAGGCCTACGAAGCAGAGTTGAAAATTGAATCCCACAGTGTAGTGATACAGGTTCCACCCCCAAATCAGAGGCTTTGATCCCCAGGAGGAAAACCAGTCAAGAGAGTGACCGTGTTTATGCATAGCAGAGGTAACAATCTGTGTAAGGCCCAGTGATGTCATCAACTGGAGGAAGTGTTGTCCAAATTGCGAGAGTTCGTCATCGACCCAGGAGGTAATGTCGCTCAGGACCATCAGCCTGGGTGACTCAAATGCCATGTCAATCCTGAAGTCCGCTACTTTCCTGTAGGAATCGTTTCTCATCCCCAGGTGGATAGCAAATGAGGGCTATCCTACAACCTACACCTGCTACTACAGTACACTCAAATGACTCAGCTCCTTAACTGGTACACTCTGAGACCCAATTTGGTCTTAAACAGACCCTCACTTCACAGGGTCCAATCTCAAGTTGTGTATCAGAGTACCCGCTGGAATCGCAGCTCCAATATGGGGCCAGCATTTTCATCCAGCCAGGTCTCGGTGATGAAAGCCAAATTAGCTGACCCAACAAGATCTGCAATAATTGCAGTCTTGTTCTTAGTAGATCTGGCATTGCATAACACCACTTGAGTTGGACGGGTCTCCAGGGCTGTCCGAATTACCTGCCCACCAATAATGGAGATGCCCTTGGGTATAGAGACCAGACATGGCGGACCATGTTCCAGAATCCATTTTGCCCCAGGGCATCTTCTGGGCCTAACAACCCCGATGTGAGAACCCTGCTCATTCATCCTCTGCCATTTGCATCCTCCGCCCTGACCCCTCCTCCCCTGCAGGCAATGCCCAGTGCTCTGCAGTACTGATAAGTTGAAAACTTTAAGGGGGGGAGGGCAGAGGGTGCGAGGGCAGAGGACGAATAGTGCATGACTTGGGGCGCAGTTCTCTGACACATAATACACGCCAAGCTAAAACAAATTAATAAAACCCCAAACGAAAAACGGAACACCACCAAACAAAACCCAAAAATAAAACAGTACAGCACTCCCACAACTCTCACTAGGGGAGTAACCAACAAAATAATATGAAACAGTGCAACAGCAAAAACCCAACCCACCCTTTCCAAAATTATACACAACTTGAAACTCGCTCACCATGTACACAATCCTTATAACCACCCATACACCCATGCACACAACTCTATGTTAGAACAAAAAATACAATAAAAAAACAGCTATAATAAATTTAAAAATAAAGTCCAAACAAATAATGTCCAACAGCCAAACAGATGGTAAGTGTATAGCCCAAAGTCTTCCAACAGTATATGATAGTGACCCTTTTGGTGAGCTCTCATCTCACCAGAACAAAAAGAATTTAATCTTCCGGCCTATCTCTCACACAGGCAAAATAAATAAATAAACAGGTTCCCAAAAGTAGTGGTTAGATAGATAAACAGAAAAAAACACTCTCACTGCTACCAGTCCTCAGTTAGAGAAAAGCAGATTAGACGTCCACCAACAGTACTCCTTCCACCTCCTGGTTCAGACTCTGCATCCAGCTACAAGAGTCTCCAACGCAGATTGCTTGGCCAGCCGTCCCCCGAGGAGTTGCCAGAGACACCAGCCATGGCCAACTCAGAGAGGGCAGGCCTTCTAGCCTGTCTGGCCAGCCTAGGGACCTCGGGGTAAACAGTGCTCATCCTCTGAGAACACCGGACCCAGTTCCCCCCACTGCAGTGACCTCAACAAACAACCCCCAGGTTCAGGCTGGGTTCACAAGCAAAAAATCCATCTCTTCGAGATAGCTCGTGGGCTGGCTCAAAACCCAGGAGCCGCCGCAGTTGTAGATCTTAGAACTCCAAGGAAAGGACAGCAGAACCAGAACCAAACAGCAGCACTAGTTCCCAAAAGAGTCTTCCTGCTGATGGTACTTCCTAGGACCAAGCGACCCGCAGTCCCCATACAGCAAATCATATTGATTCCGCAGTTCCTTCCTCAGTTAGATGCCCTGGCAGAGATTTAACCCAGTTCGGAGGGAAAAACAAAGCGGTCAACTCCATGCCTCTGGCAGAGATTTAACCCAGTTCAGAGTGAAAAACAAAGTGGTCAACTCCATGGTTGACTCCGCGCCCCAAGCCGGCCCCGAGCCAATTCCCAGTAGAGGATAAATGCCATCGGACCTCAGGCAACCGAAGCCATCCACCAACGCCAGCAAAGCAGGTAGGGGAAATGAGGGGGAACAGTATCTCGACCCCCGAGGTTGAATGAGCCCAGCACCAGTGGAAGTTCTCAAAATGTCTGTATCTCTTTGTTCACAGGCTATCAATTAGATGCTTATGGACAGAAACTAAATGAAAATACTCACACCCAGTTATCAAATATGCTGAAAAGAGGGGGGAAGTAGCCAGAGCTGCTGGAGTACAACAGGTCTGTTGTCGAAGAGCTAGTAGGGAACAAAAAAAGCCTGAAGTGAGTAAGAGAAGTGCTAGAGAGGGCAGGTGGTTAGGGAAGGGGAACTGGCAGCAACAAAAGACGATTAAAAGGGGGGGCAGAGAAGGGAAGGGGGAATGGGCAGGTGGTAGGGAGGGTATGGTAGGAGAAAGGAGGGCGATAATAATGAGGAGGAGGGGTCAAAGAAGATACTAGGAGGGTCAGAGGAGATACTAGGAGGGAGAATGAGAGGAAGGGGTAAAGGGGAAAAACATATGGAGAAAAAAGGAGAGGAGAAATGGGATGTGAGGGAAACGGAGGAGGGTGCGATGGGGTGAATGTCACAAAAGATCCAGCAGGGGGCAGGGAAAGTAGGGGTAGTAGGTGAAGGAGGAGGAAGAGGAAGGGGCAGAAGGGGAACAGGAGGGGGAGAGGAGAGAACTTAGAGCCTAAAGCTTAAGGCCTGGAGAAGGGGCGGGACTTGAGCTAGGTTATGTAGTTATAGTCACTGGCAGCTGGTAGTAGTGCCCGAAGTTTTGTTTTAAATGGGCCAAGCTTAGTTTGCTTGTGTAAATCTTCACCGATTTGAGTTTAGCCAGAGAGGGGCACGGTATACAAAGGATCGTTGGCCTTGCACAGTCCGGTGGAATGGAATTTTAAGCATCCAGTTATTCATGCTCCTAGTATATCTAGAGGGGTTGGGTGAAGTGAGGAGGTTTTGCACCCCTGGAGGTGTTAGGCCGAGGGTGGATTTCTTCGGTAAAAGGCAGGTTTGATATTTCACTCTACTGGCCAAGTTAAGCCATCCAGATTGTAAATACAGCGTGCACGTGTGGGACAACCTATCTGCACCAAGCACAAGTCTACAGGCATTCTTTAGTGTGGTATTGACTCGTTTCAGAGCCGTGGGGGTTGTGGCCCTATAAACCACTAGGCCATAATCTATAATGGTCAACACAGAGCTTGCAACATCAATGTTTAGGACTTCAGTGGTTAAACAGTGCTTGCTGCGGTACAGCAGGCCCAGCTTGGCACTAGCTGCCTTAGCAACTTGATCGATGTGTTGCATGTAAGGTAGAGTGCAGTCCAGCATTACACCAAGATACGTAAAGCTTTGCACCATTTCTAGTGGGGAATTTAGACTGTTACGGATTTGTAACTGGTAGGATCTGTGCTTGTTGTGGTCAGAAGCAAAAATCATTGTCTTTGTTTTTTATGGTTTAATAATAGTTTTGATCTGAAAAACCATACTTCTTGAGGCCCTGGACCCCAGTCCTCTTTTATGCCTTCCATCTGTTTCCTCTGATCCACAAAGTGCTGATCAAAGCCAGGAGGGACAAGGCATGGCTGATTCTGGTGACTCCAGACTGGCCCCGCCCATTCTGGTATCCCGATCTCCTCAGCCTCAGCAGCAGGCTCTTGGGGCGTCTTTCTCTACACCTAGACCTGCTCTCTTGCAATCAGGGGAAGGTACTTCATCCAGACTTTCAATCCTTGTACTTGACAGCCTGGTTCCTGAGTGGCTAGAGTTCCAGGCTCTGGGTCTCTCCGAAGATGTCCTCACTGTGGTTGAGGCTTTCCGGAAGGAGTCTACCCAAAAATGCTATGCCTTCAAATGGAAGAGGTTCTTCATTTGGTGCCTGGTGGTTAGCATTTTCGACTACCTTTGGTCCCTCTCTGTCGGGCCTTCCGTCAACAACCCTTAAAGTGCACCTTGCAGTCATCTCTGCATACCAGGGGTGGGCTGGTATGTCGCTGGTGGCCCCGGAGAAGGTGGTCTGGCGCTTTGGTCAAAGGCCTTGATCACATTTCCCCTCTGGTGCATGAACCACTACCACTTTGGACTTGTTGCTGGTGTTGGCAAAGCTCTTGGACAAGCCATTCGTACCAATGCATAGGTATGATACGTCTCATCTGTCATGGAAGACCATCTTCTTGGTCGCTATCACGTCAGCCAGAAGGATCAGTGAGCTCCAGGCACTCTCGGTGGAGTCTCTTTAATTGGTCTTCCACAGGGACAAGGTTGTCCTTTGCCCCAACCCAAAGTTCCTCCTGAAGGTTGTGTCTGAGTTTCACCTTAACCAGGTGATTAATCTCCTGGTGTATTTCACCAACCACACCTCTGAGGCTGAGCACAGGCTCCATACTTTGAACCTGTGGCGAGCACTCACCTATTACAATGAGCGCACGGCTGGAGTTCGGGGAGATGTTCATCAGCTCTTTGTCACCTACACTGAAGCCATGCCTGGCAGACTGGCAGCTGAGCGGACAGTTGGCAGGTGGATTGTATCCTGCATCGACCTCTGCTATAGATTTATGGGTAGGGAGCCTCCCATAGGGCTAAGGGCTCATTCCACCCATCATACTGCTGCCTTGGTGGCTGCTTCCAGGGATGTCCCTATCCAGGAAATCTGCTGGGCTGCTACCTGGAAGTCAGCACACAACTTCATTTCCCACTGCCACATTGACCTTGAGTCATGCCAGGATGCTGGTTTTGGGGCCTCACTTCTCCGATCTCTGTTCCCTAAATAGGGGGTGTGCACCTTGCCCCCTTCTCCTGGAGAACTGCTAGGAGTCTGCCAGAAGTGTGGATAGGTACATCATATCTGCGTCCCTAGAAAAACTGGTTACTCACCTGTAACAGTAGTTCTGGGAGTGGTATATGATGTACATCCACACTGACTCACCTGACCTTCCTTTGCAGGTGGCACACCGGTCTTGCTTCCAGCGCGTAAGATCTGATGCCACGGGGTGGTGCCAAGGAAGTTACCACCCGGTTGGATGGGAGGAGCCAGCTTGAAGATGTTCTAGCAGGATTTAAAGGGGAAAAGAACACTGCCAGAAATGTGAATGTACATCGTATACCACTCCTAGAACTACTGTTACAGGTGAGTACCCTGTTTTGTTTAACCTCGGGGGGGCGTTATGGTATGCCAGCAACCCAGTTTGTGCCCTGAGCCTGGGACATCAGGAGGGGAGCTGGCAATACATGGTAATTTTTTGTATGCTGTGCCAGTTTTGTGTCGGTCTTTGCTGTGTACTGGATTTGCACTGCAAACAAAATGAAACTGATAGTTTAAATTCAGTGCTAAATGGGCGGCAGTGCTTATCAGAGAATTGAAAACACACACATTGTCTGTCCAGCTCTGTGGCGCTGAGTAGAGGGGAGGACTCTTGGATGCTGGCAGTGGAGGTTCCCGCCCCGAACCCAGGAGGTCAGGAGTGGAAGCCAGTAGGGAGGGTTCAGAGTGTCCAAAGGATGCTCTCCTACCGGGTTGGGATGGGATGCAGTGCCACACTAGCAGCGACACCTAGGGTGGGCCCTGTGGAGGTGCCATTGGCAGCACAGGTGACCACATGTGGCCTAGTATTCCCTTCTCTAGGGCAGTCATGTTCCACGGACACAGTCCTCAGGGTAGTGAGAGGACCTTAAATTAATAAAATCATTCTAGTTGGTGGCAGCATAATGGGACAGCCAGTCACCACTCCCGCTGACCACGATCTCCAAAAGGTTGGCCCCTCGCCTGATGCTGGGCTTCCACAGAAAGACTTCACCTCCCTTTAATTGTCCACGGCTGAGCAGAAAGGGAGAAAGAGGCCCAGCCACAGGGACAAACCACAGACATCCTGCAGCCCCAGATCGGTTATGGATGGAGGAGACTGATGTGACCAGGAGTTGTCAGGAGCCGTTACATGGCTGAAACAGAGATCAGCATGGCCGAAGAATCATAAAGACAGAAAATAAAAAAAATAAAAAAATAAAAAAAAAAAATACACACAGACTGAATACTACTGTAACACACTCGCATCCCAACCATTTTAGTGTCATTTGCTGTTTTTTCCTTTTTTTTTTTTTTTCAGAGGTTAAGGTCAGAATGGCAGCGGTGGAGACTGCATTGCCCCTGGCCAGGGTTGAGGCACTATAGTACTGTAGCAGAGTGTGGGTTTGCTCACACTGTACCCACCAGTACAGTGTCTGTCATGGGAACAAGGACCTTCCGTTTCAAATTCCATCAACTTCCAGCTGTAATTTGTAATATTGACATGCCAACTGTTTCCAGAGGAAAAGGGAATGCATTAGTTCAAGCAGCAAGATGTAAGGAGATGATTTTGTGTGTAGACTGTGTATTGAGGTAAACAGAATTTCTATTATCGTAGCCTCCTATGTCTCTACTCGGATCCTAGGCTAAGTTGCTAAAGCTGCAATAGTCTCCTTCAGTCCGTAAATACAGTAGATGCCTCAAATTTTCACCCTTGGTGTAGAACTGTGTTGTTTCGTGTTCGTTTTGCCAGTGTCCATGTCCACTTGTAGGAATGCATTACAAACACTGAAGGTTGGAAATGAAGTACTCATTTTGGCACTTCTTGGACCTGGTGATTGGCTGTTATATAGTCAGATTGACCATATGTGAACAGTTCAGCTGAAATAAAATGGTGAGAAGAAGAAATGCATGGTTGTGGTAAAATAACCTATACTCCAAGTTTCTTTAAATGCCTGGCATTTTTAAAGCAACCATCTGGCTAAAAAAGTCAGTAACACAGTCAGTACACTAGTGTTTGAATCAAAAATGTTGCTGAGCCATCCAGGGACGGGTCATCAAGGGTAATGCCCTATAGTCTAGGGGTCAGTTTACTACTGGAGGCAGGTGACAATGACCCCCCCCCCATGCCCATGTACCCTTAAGCTGGCATTTCACTTTCTCTGGTTGTTTTTATTTTTGTTAACTAACTTTATTGAGATTTATCATGTTAAACACAATAAGGACAGTACAGGTATATACCTAATCCAGTGAAAAGTCAGTTAGCATTACGGAAATGCATTATGCCGGGAATACTGTAAAAATATACATTTGATACATCACTTGAGGGTTCAACTATGTGGTTCAACTAAAGAAACGTTTAGCTCAAATGTGCATAATGCCATTGAGGAGCATGGCCGCAAGGAGTGACTAGGTAGTGCTCGAAAAGGTTTTACATAGTCCTTAAGACCATTAAGGTCCGGTGCAGTAACCAGGAAGGGTAAACTAGGATGGGTGAGAGACTTTGCTTCCATCACAGACTGGGAAGTTTAACCTTCTACTATGGCTTACTGAAAGATGCAAACAGGACAGGAAAAATTACATAGGATACACACACAGATTTTCCTCACACTGCCCCCGGGACCATATGGATCAGTGAAAAGTAAATTGGTGAAAAGGTAACAATTAAATGTTACTAATAACAGGGAAAGAAACCTTGAATACAACCTTGCAATGTCCAATGCGCAGTGAACCATAGCGGGAAGCAAATGTCACCCCTCCTCCCTGCTTGTCCATTGCAAACTGAACTGCCTTGCAGTGCACTGACACCTAGTTCTTCATACGCCATTTTGATAGTCTGAAGTGTGTTGTTGAAAGTTGTTCAGGGCAAAGCGGTACACAAATGCTGTTCAGTTAGGCATAGTTTTCAGTGTCTTACTGTCCAAAACCAATGGTAATAAAGTCTTGCGTAGCTCAGAAGTGTATTTCATACTGAGCAAGGAAGTCGCAAAAGGAGAGGGTGGTGTCCCAATCTGTGCTGTCTAGATCATAATGGAGGAAAGAACACACTTTATCAATATTTTGGGTGTCTATGCTACCCTCCGATAAGACCTCCTCTTCAACAGTAAAGCGAGACTGGAGCTCTCCAATCCATGTCTTTCTAGGCTGATGGCTAGCCACGCCCCTCTCACTGTCCATGTTATAGTATTTGGTTATAAGGGATTTTAACCTCATTGCTAATTTGAGTTTTCATGTTTTTGTTGTCAGATGCACACATTGAAACTATGTTTTGTTGATTTAATAATATTTTTGAAGAATAAACAAGGGATTTGTAAAGAAGTGGCAGAGGCATCTTTGGTGTACCAGGAGTAAGTATTTTTCAGACTTCCGGTTCTGGCACGGACCTAATGGCTACTTAACTAACATAACTCCAGACCAATGGGAAAAAAAAATCCTTTCAAGTAGTGAAATTCTAATGTCAAACTTCTCAATATGGCTGGTGGGGGTAAATCGGAAGAGAAAAGCAACAAGAATCGTCCTCTAGATCACTTAAAAATGAAGGATGTGGTGGATTTACAACGGAGACCCTGGACCGCAGCAGATCTTCCTTACCAACTAGCTCTCAGGCCGCTGAATATGATACTGACTGCGTAAAAGAGCAGCTGTCCTGGTCCCGATTTTGAAGCATTGCTGTGCTCGGAGAATAAACAGGAATTTAAAGCTCTACATCAGCGGCTTAACAAGTATGAAGCACGACTGAACCAGTTGGAGGAACACGTGTCCGAAGTGGAGGGTGGTGCTCTTAAGCTAACGAACCTGGTGGAAGTCCTCCTCTTATGACTGGTAGACTTGCAAGCTAAGTGTCTCGACCTGGACGGCAGGTCAAGACAGGACAATCTCTGGCTCAACGGCTTGCCTGAGGGTGCTGAAACTGCCCCAGTAAGTGCCTTCATTGAAAATTTACTCCGGGGCACTCTGGACCTCCCACCTACCTGTGAGCTGTCGGTGGAAAGGGCCCATCATTCCGTGGTCCCAAAACCGGCAGATACCAAGGCTTGCCTGCACTCAGTTGTCTTTAAAGTAGGCTCATTCAAAGTAAAAGAAGACCCGTTAAGACTAGCGTGGGTCAGGAAAGGCTTCACTGACCTCATGGCTAAATTAAATCTAGACCATGTTTATCCACCAATTGTTCGGCAACAAAGGGTGGACTACCCCCCCCCCCCCAAACTTCGTATCCTAAAAGAAAAAGATATAAGATTCCACACACATTACTCAGTTAGGCTGTGGGTCTTTTGGTCCAATTGTCCGAAACTATATGATTCTTATCATGCTGCCTGTTCTGCATTTAAAGAAAGGATCTTCTAGTCTAGACTCCTGGGAGGGGGGGGCACAGACGATGACAGTGGAACCAAGGATGGCAGCAGGTGTTTCAACTGAAGCGTCGGGAGTAGTGCCTTGATGCCAACAGAGGCAATCGCTCAATTACAAGAGCTGTTGCAGAAAAAAAAAAGCAGCAACACAGCAACCTCCCCGAATACACCGCACCGTCGAGGGCTCCTTCGAGAAGATATTTGGAAATCTGTAGCCACACACCCTCTACTCGGAGACTGCTCTAACATGTTCTGAACTGCCAATCCCTAGCATTGATACCCTTGGAGAATGGGAAGGTAACTTCCCCCTTTTTTTTTTCTCACCAGCAAAGTGTATAAGCAGTGGTTCTGGCTTGTGCATAATGCCTATTAGTTTGACTTCAGCCACTGACAAAGGATATGCTCAATGGCAGTGACTTTGATCCTCCAAGACTTTGACTGTTTAAGTGGAGATATGAACACTCGTTACAAAAGATTAAACTTAAAGCCCTGAAATGATTGCTTTTTCACTTTGTCACATAGCGGATTTTTGTTCTCATGGTGCTATGAACTTAAACAGTGGACACTTTAGTTTTATTTTGCATCTGCAGAACTCCAAGCTAAGGACTTAAGTAGATGCCTTTAAATGTGAGCTTCACCATCGTGGCTACAGCTGTATCTAAGCAGATGTGCAACAGTGACTCTGGGGAGGTTCGTAGTAGAGCTTGAGGCTGGGTGTACTTTCTTCTAACTCGGGACTTATTGTGTCACATAATTCTTCCATAAAGAACCATACTTAAACAGCAGGTCCCAAGGTCGGAGTGTGTAACGCTCCATTTGTTCCGAGCCCTTTAGTGCTGACAAGCACTTGTTTTCAGTACAGGGTCACTTTGTGACCATGCCCTGGAGGAGGACCCTCCCATTCTGGGAAGGATTACATACCTCATCCTGACTACCTCGACACAGCGGGGTAGAACTAGAGATCAAACCTCTGTGTTAGTGATCGCCTACCTTGGAAGCAGTTAACATACACCATATGTTAAGCCCGGTTGGCTTTGTTTGTTTTTACTGTACTAGGCCAAATGGGGATTATGTGGGACAACTGAATAATGTTAAAGGAAATGTTACTTTACATATATCATTACTTTCAGACAGGACAGATTGGGATCTTCAAATAGCACATACTAGCTTTACTCAAGGATTACAATATCTGTTCATATAATGTTAATGGGTTAACAAATCCCATTAAAGGAAAACAGTCATTTTTGTAACCCTCCCACCCTGAGAGCCCTACCCCCGATTTAAGATTTTGTCATAAGTCATTTTTTTTTCGCTAGTTTACTTACTGTATTTTAATTTTCTGAAGTCCGTGATTGTCAAACATGGCGGATGCTTGCGCAGTCATTTCATCCAGTAGCAGGCTGCACCGCCGCCTCAGTACAGAATGTATTGAGCGAATGCGGTCAGCGCTGCACCATTAGATGAAATGGAACTCAGCAGCTCCGCCAAGTTTGCAGTCATGATTTCAGAAAATTAAAATTCAGTAAGTAAACTAGCAAAAAACATTTTCTTATTATGCCAAAAGCTTAATCCGGGGGTAGAGCTCTCGGGGGTGGGAGGGTTGCAAAAAATTACAGTTTTCCTTTAAGCAGAGCAAGATGCTGTCCTCTCTAAAGAAAGCTGGGGCAGATATTACTTTATTACAAGAGACGCACCTCTCTACACTGGAACATAAAAAACTAGAGAGGTTTGGCTTTGCCCATGTCTTTACCACGTCATATAAAGGTGGGAGATGTAGAGGGGTAGCAATTCTTATTCACTCTAGGGTTCCATTTGAAATAAGAGAAGTGGGTTGATGGAGGGGGATGGTTCGCTATGGTAAAGGGCAGACTGGACAGTCAGATGGTCACCATTGTCTCTATTTTCCACCCAACTCAACGTACCTGACATACTGTTCCTTCCTTCCTTCTTTCCTTGGTGCAGAGGGAAGAAGGGCAGATAATCTGTGGGGGGGGGGTTGAAACATAACTTTTGATCCTAAACTGGATTCCACCTCACAGATTCCAAAGCGAGAGCACAGAGTTGCCCATCTGGTCTCCAAACGTCTGTGGGAAATTGGATATCTAGATACATGGTGCTATTTAAGTGGCCCAGTAAGAAACTATAGCTTTTATTCAGTGGTGCACTCTGTGTACTCCAGGCTAGACTATATTCTGAAGCCACAGGAATTTGTGGGGAAAATGGTCGTGGTTTGGATGGGAGAGCTAACCTTATCTGATCATGCTCCGATATTTCTCAAGATTAGGTTGGGAACATTTAGGAAAAATACCTTTTGGAGGATCAACAACTCGTCGTTGAGGGACCCAGAGGTGATGCAGCAGCTTAAAAATGTTATCCTCCAAGCCTTAGGGGATAATGACACTCCTGAGGACAATGCCTCCATTCTGTGGGATACTTTCAAAGCCCTCCTGTGAGGTAAACTTATAGAGTTGGCTTCCAGGAAAAAGAAACAAAGGGAAGCAAGGAGGCTAGACCTTACAAATAGAATCCAAGAGCTGGAGGATCTTTAGAAACAATTGAAAAACATGGTCGAGGGAGCTTGCGACACTAAAGAAAGAGTTAAATGCTCTGTTAGACTATTATGTAGAGCAGAAACTGATGTTTTTGCGACAAACATGTTATGATGGGGTCCTAAATCACTCTGCTTGTTGGCTGGGCGTCTAAGGGTGCAGTGTGCCAGGGCCACCATCTCATCTATTAAGGTAGTGTAGGCCCCACGTCTCTGTAGATCTATTGCTGAAATATCTAAGGCCTTTAGAGACTACTATGCTGCTCTGTATGCTGCTGTCCCCTCACCCTCCGAGTCAACTATAGATGAGTTTCTACAATCCCTCCACCTACCTGGACTAGCTGAACCACAAAGGGAGATGTTATTGGGTCCTATCACAGAGGCTGAAGTAGGCACCCAAATAAGCAGGCTTAAAGCAGGGAAGTGTCCAGACTCTGATGGTCTTACAGGCAAGTTTTATAAAGTGTTAAGAAAAGAACTACCCCCCACACCTCAAAAAGTGTTTACTTTTGTTTTTGACCCAAAAGGTGTCATTCCCCATTCCTGTGCCCATGCTATTATCTCTGTTATTCCGAAACCAGGCAATGACCTGACTAATTGTGCTTTGTACAGGCCAATTTCAAATTTAAACATAGACAACAAACTCATAACTTCCATCATGGCAGCATGTATGCAACAGATGATTCCAAATCTGAGACATGGACCAGGCAGGGTTTATACCTGGTAGGCAGGTGCAGGATAATAATAGGCACACTGTGTGCCTAATAGACCATATCCGAAAAAAGAACACTCCTGCCCTGATGCTCAGTTTAGACACAAAAAAGGCCTTCTACAAGATTTTGTCGGCATTTTTGCATTGGGTCTTTGCCTACTTCGGATTTCCTGCTTTATTCGTTACTTTTCTTTTCAAACTCTATGATAAACCCCTAGGTTTTATAAGAGCTAATGGTCACCTTTCAGGAAATGTTGTGTTACAGAGGGGTACGCGTCAGGGATGCCCCTTATCCCCATTGCTTTTTGCTTTATACATAGAGCCTTTGGCCCAGAGAATACAGCAGAGGGAAGACATCGAAGGTATTACTTTTGCACAGCAGAAACATAAATTATCCTTTTATCTCACAAGCCCGGACACTTCCCTCCCAGCATTACACGACCAGCTTCGATTATTCTAACATTTGTCTAGTTACACTTTGAATGCTCAAAAAACTGAGGTTCTGGTGTTTAACTATGAACCCCCCGCTCACTTCTACACTGAATATCCTATGAGATGGGGACTGACATCCCTTAAATATCTGGGGATTAACTTATTACCTCCAGTAGCTCCATATGAAGTCCAAACTATCCATTGTTTTCCTGATTCAAAATGGCCGCCAAGGAGGTAATGAGTTAAGTTAGCACTGGACCCCTCCCAATTATACTCACTAAATTGCCCCCCCCCCGATCTCCCAGTTAAAAATAGATATGAGACGCCTCCTCCTATAACTCTGTATCAAAGAATGCAGGCTATAAAGATGAATGCCTTGCCAGGATTGCTACATTTCTACTAATGTGTTCCATGTATTGTCCCAGTTTCTGATTTGAAGAAATGGCAGTTATCGTTCTTATCATTTATTTGGCACTACAAATGCCCTCGTATACACCAGCACATATTAATATTGCTGAAGACTCAAGGGGGGGCTGGCATTCCCCTGTCCATCAAGTTACTGGGCTGCAGCCCAGATGAAATTAGCATTACTATGGGGTAACCATTAATATGAAGCCACTGGAAAATAATGGAGCTCTCTAGACCATCTCCCACTGCCCTTTCAGCAACCTTGTTTGCCCCTTCCTCTCATGCTAAATTAAGACAAGCCTTGCCATAGGTGACATGGATCATCCTGGAGGGATGGCGGAGAGGCACTTTCTCTAAAAAGATGAAGCCTCTTCTCTGGAAATATAGTTGGTGGACATGTAACCCATCTTTTGCCCCAGCAAGATTAGATCCTTGGTTCCATGCCCATATTCTAGAGGCTTTTTATGCCCCATGGCAGCTTCGACAAGGCTCAAACATAATCACATTTGAACAAGCCCAGCAGAGATACAGTTGGAGAGAAGCCAGCTGTGTCCAGTACTTACAGATGAAGGACTGTATTCTCAAACATCTAAGACTGTGTAGTCTGCAACCCCAGTTGCAAGAGGAGTGGCTTCCTTTCACTAAGATTTGGTTATTTTATAGAGGGGAGGAAGCTATCTCGTTGATTTATCAGGCCGTGTTAATACCCAGATACCAACAAGCAGACTTCCTGAGGGAAAGGTGGGAGGGGGAGCTTGGTAAGACCCTCACAGACAAACAGTGGATGCAGATCTGGAGGAGAACTTGGAGTACCGCTTTCTCCCCTCTGTGGAGGGAATACACTTGGAAAGTAAAGGTGAGATTTTTCCTAGCCCCCAGGCTCCTCTGCCAAATGTTGGCGGAACTGGGGGAAGGATCAGGCTACACATGCCCATATTTTTGTCAAGTGCCTTATTTTAGCTCCTTTTTGGGCCTCAGTGATACAGCACATTCCGGAATTGCTCAGCTTGACTGAGCTTCTCACTCCAGAACAGTTACTTTTGAATCTTCCCCCACATTCTCTTAAAGATAAAGGTGCCCTCTATTTGTGGGACATGGTGCTAGTCGCAATTTACAAAACTATAACGTGGAAATGGCTCCAGACAGTCCCCTCTTTAAAAGATTGGAAACAAATTATTACTAACATACAAACTGGAAAAATTGACTTATGACCTGCAACAAAAAACTGATTTGTCAATCGTTGGACTAGGTGGGAACTATACCAGATGAACATCACTGATTGGCCTATGAGATACTACTTGGGAAGAACTCATGTTACAGAAGATACCTTTCTTCCTTATATCTATAGCTCTGTCCTGCATGCCAAACTTGAGCAGACTATACCCGTAGGAAACTGGGAATGCCCCCCTCCCCGCTTTATGTAAGAGGGCAAGGTATCTAGTATTGGAGTGGTTTTTATACTGTCCAAAACTATATAGACATAGTCAGTAATATGACTATTCATTAAATGAATGCTGATTTTCTTGACTCACAGATTAATTAGATAAGAGTAAATAACTGATGTGAGATTTTAAAAATATATTTTGAAACTTATTCCTATTGTTTTAGAAATATAACAGTATTTTAATTTAATTCCCCAACTCCCCAATGCCTAATTAGTTGGAGTTGATTATTCTTTTACTGTTTTACATGAAGATTATTTATGTATTTGTTTTGTCGTACTTCATTTTTAAGTACATGGAAAATAATTTATGTGATGTTTTGGATGTTTCTACAAATGTATGTGAAATGATTATGCTGCAAATAATAAACTTGAGTATAAAAAAAAGGAGTGTGTGTTTTTCGTAGCTTATTTAAACGTGCCTGTCTACACTACCGAAGCTTGAGGCACCACTGTGTTTTGCTGTTGATGATAAAATCCGATTGGGGAGCAAAATGTGATGCAACACTAGCATTTGACACAGTCCCACACAAAAGATTAGTAGTCAAATTAACGAGCCTGGGAGTGGGTCCCAGGGTGGTAGCCTGGGTAAAACATTGGCTGAACAACAGGACACAGAAGGTAATTGTAAATGGAGTCCACTTTGAAGAAAGAGGGATTACTAGTGGAGTACCGCAGGGTTCAGTACTGGGTCCAGTCCTTTTTACTGTCTTTATAAGTGACATTGCAGAGGGACTGGAAGGAAAAGCATGCCTCTTTGCAGATGACACAAAGATCTGCAACAGGGTTGATACACAAGAAGGTGTGGAAAGGATGAGAAGGGACTTGGCACGGTTGGAGGAATGGTCAGAAGTATGGCAGCTTGGATTCAATGCAAAGATGTGCAGAATAATGCACCTGGGAAACAAAAACCTAGGGGAAGATTACACAATGGGTGGGGGAGGTAGTAACAACAACAGAAATGGAAAGGGACCCGGGGGTAATCATATCAGATGACCTTAAAGTTGGCAAGCAATGTGAGAAGGCGGTAGGGAGGGCTGGGGGGATACTGGGATGTATAGGGAGAGGCATCACCAGCAGAAAACAGGAAGTTGTTATCCCCCTGAACAGACAGTTGGTGAGACCCCATCTGGAGTACTGTGTCCAGTTCTGGAGACCCCATCTCCGCAAGGATATAGACAGGATGGAGGCAGTTCAGAGGAGGACAACTAAAATGGTGCAGGGTCTGCAAGAGAAGCTATACGAGGAGAGGCTAAAGGAGCTTAATATGTATACCCTTGAGGAAAGGAGGGAGAGGGGGAGCATGATAGAAACGTTTAAGTACCTCAGTGGAATCAACAAAGTCCAAGAGGGTGGCATCTTTCAGGAAAAGAGATGTGCAAGAACAAGGGGACACAATTTGAAGATAGAGGGGGGACGACGCAGGGGCAATGTGAGGAAGTATTTTTTCACAGAGAGGGTGGTGGACTCATGGAACAGGCCTCTTGAGGAGGCTGTGGGGTCTAAAACTGTGGGAGAATTCAAGAATGCATGGGACAGACGTAAGGTAATTTATGTGGGGGTAGGAAGAAATAGGCTGTTGGTTAAATAGGATCTGCAGCTTATCCTCTAGGTAGGGAAACATGCAGACTAGGTGGGCCAAGTGGTCCTTATCTGCCATCAAAGTCTGTGTTTCTATGTAGCAAGGGTTGCTCAAATGCCTGGCAGCTTGCAGGCTCCCTCCCTGGGAGCCAAGTACTCACTGATGCAAAGTGGGACTCGGGGGCTCAAATGAGAAAGGAGCTGCAGACTTTAATATTCCATTCCTTTTCGTCTTTGCTTTTGTTTTCTCAGTTAACATACTAACATACTAAAATGCCAGCAGAATAGTCCTAAAGGTCTTTCGTGTCTGCTCGTTTGGTCAGCCCCCACCCTGGGTGCTGACCTTGCTGCCCCCCTCGCCTTCTCTGGCTTCTCCCTTCTCAGTTCCGGATATTCTTGCTGCATTGGATTTTGCTTCCAGAACCCTTCCTGTACCTGTCCCACCCCTCTTGAACCCCTCCACTGTCTCTGCCTCCACCAGCCCCTAGGCAGTGCATTCCATGGCTCCACCACCCTCTCAGTGAAGTAGCATCTCCTCCTTTCTCCCTGAATCGCCCCTCCAGCTTCCACCCATGCCCTCAGTGGCCCCTCCTCCTTACTCAAGCACCCTGACTGTTCTTCCCTATTTACCCTCTTCATGTACCTGAAGACTCTATCATGTCCCCCGGTCCTTCTCTCTTCCAATGTGTACATATTTAGCTCTTCGAGCCTCTCCTCATAGGTCCTGTCCCCAAGCCCCAAATCATTTTGGTTGCTCCTCCTCTGACCCCTCCAGGAGGTTAATGTCCTCTTTAAGTGTGGCTTCCAAACTGCACGCAGTACTCATGGTGCGGCCTCACCAAGCAGTCATACAGAGGGAATATCACTCTCTCCTTCTGGAGGTGATCCCCTAGCTGGCGCATCCCAGCATCCTGTTGGCCTTGGCTGCTGCCTCCCATAAGTCTCAGAGTTGTTCATCTTGACATCCACCCCACCCGCAGGTCCTCTCTGCCATTGAGACGAACCCCCCCCCCCAGGGTGTACACTTGGCCTGGGTTTCTGGCCCCCAGGTAGAGTACCTTGCATTTCCCTGCATTGAACCTCAGCTTCCACTTTCTGACCAATTCAGTAATGCCACTTTGCTGTAATTTTTTAGTGCAATGAGACTTCTTATTTTACAGGTATGTGGTAAATGTTGGTGCAGGCCTGCATATAGGATATGGAGTCCAAGGGCTGAATTATTCCCAGAAGCTTTCATTGGTGGAGAAGACTAACTTGATGGTCATATGATAGGACAGGCTGGTGAGCCTGGACCATTCACACGAAAATGCGTGGGAACATACCGTATGAAATGTAGTAAATCCAGCTGCATTGAAATCTCTAGAACCATGCCAGGTGCTATTAATGAAGCATGATGTAAAATTTGCAGCAGTTTGCCAGAGGATAAAATGAACAGAATGCAGCACTGCAACCAGCATGTGCCATGTTTTTAAAAAGTTTGAGTTATTACTGTAAGGTGACGTGGGCAGTATTTACTGAATTTGGCAAAACAGTGCCCCCAAAAAAAAATACTAAAATTAAATTTTGCAGTGGAACAAGATTTCTAAGCCTCTGATGTGCAACAGCAACTTTAACAGAGAGTTTCCATTGAAATTTGTACCGCAAAAAAATGAAGCTGTCTACAGCAGAGAGCAAGACAGTAGTCTAGAGCTTTAAAGATAGGGCCTGTGTAAGAAGCTGCTAGCAGTTGTCTTCCCATTGCTACCCATGTTGCTTTTCTTTTGAGAAAATCTTTGAGAAGAGCTTCTTTTTTACAGCTTCCTGTTTATTTTAGTATTAGTGTTTATGCAACAGCTAGAAGCTATCAATGTGGTGGTGATGATGATGATACAGAACAATGCATTAGAGTTTTTATGTAGCAATTTTTATATGAAGTATTACAAACTGCTTTACGGAGTAGTCAGAAGAAAATAGGCAGTTAAAACTGTGAGTAAAACAACTGAAAGCAGTAGATAATATACAAAATAAAATGGATGAATAAGTGCTACTAAAATAATATGAAAGCGGCAAGTGATTATTGTAGTGTATAGTGCTACTAATAGACACAATGCATGCATATTATCATAATCTGGGTGAATGCTAGGGTCTAAGAAGTTTCTGCCACTGTGGCTAAAGTGCACCCAGTATTTTACATACACATGAACATATGAAATGCCAGCAGAAGGAAGGCCTGAAGGTCTGTTGAGTCTGCTTGTTGTGGAACTCGTGTGTTGGCTACATGTTGTTCCGCCCCTTCTGCTGTCGCCCTTACATTTTCCCACTATCTTTTAAATCCCCCAATTGGACTTTGATTTGCTACCCCTTCTGGCAGTGCGCTCCATCCTGCCATTACCTTCTCAGTAAAGAAGTGTCTTCAGGCCTCCTTCCTGCCCCTGCCCCCCACCCCCACACTAATTTGAAGTCATGTCCCTGGGTGTTTTTGTTCTCACTTCTGCAAGAGACTCCCATGTTGACTTTGTTAAAGCCTTTAAGTTGTTTTTTTTTATTTAAACTTTATTTTTAAAACTACTGCATTACAGTATAGCATATAGGAATGTAGGCAAGCTTACTCACATTTGATAAACTCATATACTTTACAACAGAATATACTTCATTATGACAATAAGGTCACGTCTATGCCCCAAACTCTGATACAACACTGAGGGGTGCCCCATAGTTAATTCATTAAAAATACCACCAACAGCTTAATCTGGTTCAGTGTCAGTTGGCATCCATCTGTACCCCCTTGACGAGGGTGAAAATAGGCAGAATTGTCTAGTCCTCCTTTCTCGGTCAACAAAAACGAACTAAATAAATGGGTAAATCAAATCAATGTATTTTCTATAAAAATACTGAATATCCAATACTACCATGAGCGTCGGATATTTTAAACATTAGAAATAAGTATTGTTCTGTCTTATTTAAAACAGTAGGGTTTACTCCCCAGTACCCAACATGTCTAATAAGTAATAATAGGCAACCTTTAATAAGACCTAGTGCAAATAGTAGGGCATTGTTAGTCAAACTGATATGCCGTGGTCATAAAAACAGTGACTTACCATTACTAGTCTGTGCATCCTACCAAACGCTAGAATTGTACTATCTATGTCCATGAAAGTAGTACAACCAGGAAATAATCACTGAGGTATTAAAACAGAAAATAAAAAAATACACAGTTTACATTTCACACGGATATAGTTGAATCCAAGAGTAGAGGAGCTTATAGTCTTATTTATAGCCAGTCAGACAAAATGTTCGATAAATTGCTTTTAAAACACAAACCGTACTAATAAAAACAGTAGGCTGGCAGTCTCCTTAATGCTGGAATACTAGTCCTGAGGAGTTCAGCTGACAAGCAACAACTGGAACAAGAAGCCATCTTTTTTGGATGAGTAGTAATTACATAGAAACATAGAAACATAGACTTTGATGACAGATAAGGACCACTTGGCCCACCTAGTCTGCCCATTTCCCTACCTACTGGATAAGCTGCAGATTCTAGTTAACCAGCAGCCTACTTCCTGCAAACCCCCACTATAATTGCCTTGTGTCTGTACAATGCATGTTTGAATTCCCCCACTGTTTTAGACCCAACGACCTCCTCAGGGAGGCTGTTCCATGTATCCACCACTCTCTCCATGAAAAAAAATTTCCTCACATTACCCCTGAGCCGTCCCCCCTCTATCTTTAAATTGTGCCCCCTTGTTCTTACACATCTCTTTTCTGAAAGATGCTACCCTCCTGGACTTGTTGATTCCCTTGAGGTACTTGAATGTTTCTATCATGTCTCCCCATCCCTCCTTTCCTCAAGGATATACATATTAAGCTCTCTGTCTCTCTTCATATGGTTTCTGCTGCAGACCCTGCACCATTTTAGTTGCCCTCCTCTGGACTGCTTCCATCCTGTCTATGTCCTTGCGTAGATGAGGTCTCCAAAACTGCACACAGTACTCCAGATGGGGTCTCACCAACTGTCTGTACAGAGGGATAACCACTTCCCTTTTTCTACTTGTGATACCCCTTCCTATGCATCCCAGTATCCCCCCTGGCTCTCCTTACCGACTTTTCACATTGCTTACCCACCTTTAGGTCATCTGATATGACTACCCCCAGGTCCCTTTCCATTTTTGTTGTTGTTAGTACCTCCCCTGCCCTGCTATTATGTACCCTTCTCCTGGGTTTTTGTTTCCCAGGCGCATTACTTTGCACTTCTTTGCATTGAATCTAAGTTGCCATATGTCTGACCATTCCTCCAACCTTGCCAAGTCCCTTCTCATCTTTTCTAGCCCCCCTTGTGTATCATCTCTGTTACAGATCTTTGTGTCATCTGCAAAGAGGCATACCTTTCCCTCCAGACCCTCTGCAATGTCACCTATAAAGATGTTAAAGAGGACTGGACCCGGGACTGAGCCCTGAGGTACTCCACTAGTAACCCCCCTTTCTTCGGAATGTGTTCCATTCACTATTACCTTCTGTGTCTTGTGCAGCCAGTTTGCTACCCAGGCTACCACCCTAGGACCCACTCACAGGCTGGCTAACTTGATTATTAATCTTGTGTGCGGGACTGTGTCAAATGCCTTGCTAAAGTCTAGGTAGGCCATATCCACAGTCCCTCCCTGGTCTATTACTTTGGTCACCCAGTCAAAGAAATCAATTAGATTCGTCTGACATGACCTTCCTGCTGTAAATCCATGCTGCTTTGGGTCCTGTGCCCCGCTGGCCTCTAGGTACTCAACAATTCTTTCTTTCAGAAGTGATTCCATCATTTTCCTACCACTGAGGTCAAACTTACAGGTCTGTAGTTTCCTGCTTCTGCCTTGCTCCCACTTTTGTGAGGAATCACATCTGCCCTCCAGTCCTCCGATTTCGCCCCATCCTGCCATGATCTGTTAAAAAACGTGGTCAGTGGTGTCACTAGGTCCTCCCTTAGTTCTTTTAGGATTCTGGGGTGAATCCCGTCAGGCCCCATTGCTTTGTCCACATTGAGTTTTAGGAGTTCTTTCAGGACTCTTTCTTATGTGAATGGACTGGTGTCAACCCCTACCCAGAGTGCTTCTATTGTCTGGTTTAGGTAACTCCTCCTCATCTTCTTTGTGAATACTGAGCAAAAGTATTCATTCAGTATCTCTGCCGTTTCACTGTCTCCCTCGCCCACCTCCCCTCTCCTTTATTAATCTTCACTATTCCTCCCTTAACCTTTCTATGCTCCCTAATGTACCTATAAAAGGTTTTATCCCCCTTAACTGAGTTGGCTATTTTTCCCTCGGTTTGGGCCTTTGCCAATCTGACTGCCTTCCCCACTTCTTTCTGCTTTAATTGATACAGTTCCCTGTCGTACTCCTTCTGTGATTCCTTATACTTTTTGAATGCAACCTTTTTCTCCTTAACCTTCCCTGCCACCTCTTTTGAGAACCATAGTGTTTTTTGACTCCGCTTTGTTTCCTTCATTTGTTTCACACAAAGGCTTGTTGCCTCTATGATGGCAGTTTTGATTTTTCTCCATTGTTCTTCCACCCCTCCTTTTTGGTCATTTGCTATTGCATTTTTCAGTCCCTATGTGGCATGAAAGTAGCTCCTCAGGAGTGAGGAAGAAGGAGGTGCTGCCTGTGTATACTAGCTGATGCAATGCAGCGCTGCCATATTGTCTTTAGCGTATACCGCCAGGGTTATCTTTAACCAACGCTGTTAGTTTTATTTTGTCCTTATTATAAAAGAGTCACCTGGCAACAGCTACACCACTAAGAACCCCAGTCCAGTTAAATGTTCCTACAAAAATATACCACCTGGCAAATCATACCTCCTCTCTGTCTGTGCACTGTTTTAAAGTGAGCACTAACTTAAGTGTCCTCTGCCTCCTCCTCTGAATCTTGATCTCGCCTCTGGAATTCCTTTTTAGTTCTCTTCAGGAGCTTTGTGGCATCGTTGGGTTCAGAGAATTGGTAAGTCTTATTCTCGTAAGCCACTTTAAGACTTGCAGGCAGAAGTAAAAGATGTTGTACATCCTGTCAAAACTTTTACACCTCTGCTGAGTTTCATAGCTGTGGTTCGGGAAAAGGTGTGCTTGATATCCCTCCATTCAGAAAGGCCTTTTTGTTTAGCTTTGAACAACAATTCATTCTGCTCCCTTACTGAAACCAGTTTGACCAGGATGGTCTGTGGCTGTACTTCATTGGTCAGCTGCCAGCTTTGGGCTCCTCTAGGGGTAGTCTGATAACTTTTAAAACATATGGAACTGAGGCCAGTTGATAATGGTAGCACAACCAGGATGCAATAAATTCCTTGAGATTGTCCCCCTTGGCACCTTCAGGCACTACCAAGATGTAAATGATAGGCTCTGATTGACTTGTCTAAGTTCTCCAGCTGTTTTCTAAGGAGAAGCTTTTCCTTTTTAAGGCCCTTGGAGATGGTAAGTGCTCGATCAGCTGTCTCGGTGACTTTTTAGGCATCAGCCATGAGGTTGCCTATTTTATTATCCATTGACTTAACTTGGCCATGAAATTCTATAATTCTTCGGTCAGTAGACTGAATTGTTCGTAGCAACATGACATTTGTGTATTGAGAGGAGTCTCCATCTGGGACTGACTGCTGTACCTCTTGCTGCTCCCGGGCTGTTGTTCTTTCGGCTGGGATCCTTCTCCTTCTGCACTCGCTTGTTTATTTGACCCCTCCATGCTGATCTCTATTGTCCAAACCTGAGCAAATGTGGTGGCGTTAGAGTCTGCTTGACTTCCTCTTTCAAACGGTATCATTTGTAGTAGGATCAGTGCACTGTAGTATGAAAAGTTAACAATGGCCCCTGATAACTGCAGAGCCTTGTGGAGTTGCTGCTCAATGCTCGGCAGTTGTCCATGCCTAGCCTTATGGTATTTGAAGGTCTCAATCATATTCCCTGTCTCTTTTCTTTCCTCCAGTGAGTACATCTTCAGGTTCACCAGCCTGTGTACATATGATACATGCCGTTGCCCCCGTATCATCTTGACAGCCCTTCTGTGCACTGCCTCCATATGATTTATGCCTTTCTTCAAATAGGGGATCAGGTGCTGCACACAGTACTCCAGCTGCAGAAGCACCATGGACCTGTACAGGGGCAGAAAGGCCTCTTTCCTCCTGCTGGTGAATCTCCTCTTCATACCACCCAGCATCCTGTTCACCTTCCTGCTGCCTTCTTGCGTTACATTTATGGCTTCAGGTTGCTTGTGATGGCTATCCCCAAGTCCTTTTCCACCTTCGATACTGTGACCTTTTACACCCCCCAAGTCGGTACATGGTGCTGTAGTTTTTGCTCCCTATTGCTCTTTTTAGCATTGAAACCCAGTTGCCAGATTCCAGAGCACTTCTCCAACCTTGCCATGTCCTCCTTCACATCCCTTATGCCTTTCTCAATGTCCAGTCTTCTACAGGGCTTGGTATCTTCCACAAAAAGACATATTTTGCCTTTGAGTCTGTTCCCAGTGTCAATAATGAATGCGTTGAACAGGACCAGAGCAAGCAGTGGCCCCTGTGGGACCTTTCTAGTAACTTCTCTCATCCTGTAGTGCTCCCCCCACCACCACCCACTGCGTTCTACCACCTAGCCAGTTTGCGACCCACCTGGTGAGTTCCTCCTCTTCCCTGTGTGCCAGCTTTTTGATCAGTCTTGTGAGGGACCGAGTCAAATGTCTTGCTGAAGTCCAGGTATGGTATGTGTACCACCTAGCCCCCATCTGCTGCCCTAGTGACCCAGTTGAAGAAGCTGATCAGATATGTTAGGATTGACCTCCCTGCCACACCCATGCTGCCTGCCATCTTGGGGCCTGTTTGCCTCAAGGAACGCATTCGGTCTTTCGTATAGAATGGTTTACATCAGCTTGCCAACAATTAATGTCAGTGTGTCATGCTAACTAGTCTGTAGTCTCCGGGTTAATCTTGTGGTTCATCCTTATACTGAGGTACCACATCAGCTGCCCTCCACTCTTGTGGAACTACCCCTGCGTCCAGAGAGCAGTTTAACAGGACAGTCAGGGGCACTACAAAGACTGCTTCCTGCTCTTTCAGCACCCTCAGGTGCATGCCATTTGGCCCTGGAGACTTGTCCACTTTGAGGACCTTGAGCCCTTTGAGGATTCTGTCCTCTGCTGTTGCTTCCTGTCTCACTTCCACCGTCCCACCCCCATCCCTATTTTAACCTGTGTAAGTGGCCCATCCTTCTCCACTCCCCCTCTTAGCTTTACTATGTGTTCTTTTGTTGTTTTCTCCTGGATGTATCGGAAGAAAGTCTTATCGCACATTTTTTTTATTGTATTTTGGACGGTACAGGCAATGAGACATCTAATCAAGATTTACAGAGGCATTTGTCTGCACATCAGTTATAACATTCAGAAGTCACAGGATATATTATTACTAATATATAATATGATCTCCCTAGGGAAGACTAGGTTGGGGGGGGGTAAATAGCGTGGTAATGAGGGTGGCCAGTCTTGGGGCCTGCATAATTACAATGTTTCTGGCTAGTGTAACTTACTGTAGCTTGGGAAATAAGAGAAATGGGCTGACTGGACAGTCAGGGATTGTGTTTCATCCCCAGTGATCTGTGGCACTAGGCCTTGTCTGTGTGAAGCCATACAAGTAAGCCATGTGGTCCTTGTATTCATAAGGGTGGGGGTCCTGTCCTGCAATCTTGCCATCATACTCTGCATTCTATATACAGCATATCATATACTGTATCTTCCCAACTCTGAATCGACGGGGGAGTGGGTTGGAGCCATAATCTTGTAATGACCTTCTTAGCCGCTGCAAGGAGGATGCTAAGTCAATTAAACCTGATGTTTCTGTTTAACATGTTTAGGTAGGTGTAGTGGTATAGCTATCTCCAGTGTTAGATGCCCCAGGTCAGAAACAGTCTCCTCCAGGACCCTCCCCCTTATCACCCAGTTTGACTCCCTCAGCTCTTCTAAGTTCTGTCGACACCTTAGCCTGCCTTACCATCCTGCAAGTTGATTTCGGCTGCCCTGTGTATTCAGCCCTGTCCTCTTCCCTCTGGATCTTTTTGTATTTTCTATATGAATCCCTTTTCTGTCTTACTGCTCTGCCTACCTCCTCTGTAATCCTTTTTTTTTTTTTTTTTTCCTCCTCCTTTTCCTTAAGACAGGTTGAGGTGAAAGCCCCCCTATTACAGCCCACCTGTCTTCTGCACCCATGTACAAAATATGCCAGCCCAGCCACCCAATCCTTCAGGTGGCCAGCTCCACCACTGCTGCTCCCCCCGTTCTGCTGTCTGTTGCCACCATCGTCCCGATGTATCCCTTCATCAGGGGGGCCCCCTACATGCCGGGGATACTGGGCTAGGAGATCAAAGTGCCTGTAGGCAATTCCTTGCATCTTGGTTGGGTGGAGGTGCAGCTTGGGGGCTTCCTGGCGAGGGGAGGTGAGGCGTCCATGATCCGGCCAGCATGGGTGACTGTTTTGCTCTTTTTCTCCTCGCCCACCCCACCCTTATTGGAGCCCAGAGTACAGCGACCTGCAGTGAGGATGCAGGGGCGCTGCTGAGCTACCACCACCTTAGCATGTCCACTCAATCCACCACAGGTTATAGGCCCTGCCCACCCCACCCCACGAGGGAAGTGTCCGTTGGATGCTCTGGACTACCTCCCTGCCGGTCTCCTCTCCTGACACCCGGGCTCAGGGCACGAACCCAGGTCGTAAGTGTGCCGAGTGAACCCCTTCGCTTGGCACCACGGAGCCAGCATGTGCCTTTCGGAAGTCAGAAATGCGTGTTTTCATGTTCAGCACTTCCATGTCCCACATCCACCTGAACCCATACAAACTGGTGGTTGCTCCTTCCCAGGGGCTCAGCAGCTCTGATGCTTTTGATGGGATCGATATTTTTGAGTGCCAGGTTCAGGATGTCCCAGTCTCTTGTCAGCTCCTTCATGCCCCTGCATCAACAATTCATCCTAGAATGCATCTAGGATAGCTTGGCTCTTGCTGCTACTGGCCTGTGGGATGCTCCAGTCCACACAGGGCATGTTTTTTTTTTTTTTTTCCAGCTATTTTTATCTTCCTGTGGCGGGTCAACTTCAGCATCCGTCTAGCCTACCAAACTCGGGGTCCTTCGGGGGCTTCTAGCGTCATGCACGCCCCGGCAGATCCCAGAGTTGGTCCGGGGCATCATCCATGTCGGCCTCACAGTTTCCTCCGCTTCTCCTGCATACCCTGGGACCCCTTGAAGCGTGGCATGCGCCGTGAAGGTGCACATGCATACCGCAGCTCGGACCTGGTCCCCTCAACCTTCCCCATCGACCTATGTCAGAGCTCCTTATGAGTGGCACTGTCCCTGTGGCCTCCACCAAGGGGTGGCCAAGCTGCGAGAGAGCTGGATTTCTCCTCCCGAGGTGGAGCGCTGCCAGCTGGTAGCACCTTCCATCCTCTCTCTCTCCCTTCCTCCCCCCGCCAGCCTCCGACGACCCTGGCTCGTTCCCGAACCCGGGTCTCCAGCATGGCGCGAAGTGTGGCATCCAGCGCCTCAACCCTCAGCGCCACCGGGCCCACACAGGGCATGTTAAAGTCCCTGAGTGTTACAATTTCCCCTGACTCTGCAGCCATCCATATGTCATCTCCTAGCTCGCTGTCTCTGGTTTCGTCTTGACTTGGTGGCCGATAGTGTTTTCTTCTCCACCCCTTGCTGTAGTTGTAACCAAAGTGTCTCTGTACTTGTCCCCATCAAGTCTTCCCTTGTGATCTTAATCCCTTCTCTAACATAGATTACCACCTTCTTCCCTTGTGCTGTCCTTCCTATCGAGTATGTATCCTGGAACAGACAGATCCCAGTCATGGTTTGGGGTTGCCCAGGTCTTGGTGATCACCACCAGATCTACTCGGCCCTCCATCATCATGGCCTGGAGGTCATCCGTTTTGTTCCCCCAGACTCCTGGCATTCACAGATATCGCTTTCCACAGCCCATGTTTCCTGCCCTCCCAGTCCCCCCTCCTTCCTCTCGCTGTCCCACTAGCTTTCCCTCTTTTAGCCTTGTGTGAACTGGATTAGCACCTGTATACAATACTTTTTGCTTTATACTGTCTATGCTTACTCTGTTGTTGTACCCTGCATTGTCTGTACATCCCTGGAAGTCCTGCTTTATTCCTGTGTAAACCTTGTCTTTTTGTATGAATGTTCCATGTAATCTCCCGGGTCACACCTGAAAATAGGCATATGTTTGTCTAGTGAGCTTACCTGGTCAACAAAAGCTAAATAAATACACACTAAACATTCAGTGCTGTCTCAGAGGACAGATTTCATAGTAAATATAATTTATTTGTATGATAAACTTACAATAAATATTGTGGTATCTGTAATAAGCTGCTGAAGTGCTGGCATGTTTCATCCTTCAGTCCAACCTAATGCCAGTACATCGACTCTTTAAACGGGAGATATGAGTTGGACACTGCTTTCCTCTGTGCCCGTCAGTCATCCAATGATTGGTTTGCCTAGCCTGGATGATGTTTTCAGTGGATTCACCCCAGGCAGACTAAATCTCCTATGGCATTGATGAGGGAAACAATAACTCTGCTGTCGTACAACGCCGACTGTCTGAAGTTACTGGTGCATGTGACACAGCCAAATACACAGTCTCAGTCTCTATCAGTGATAGGAGAAGCTTATCGACAGAAGAGGGAGAAATGACGTTGCCACAGTAGCAACAGGTAAGGAAAAAATTGTAACCACAAAGAATTTGCAGTCGCCCTCAGCAATGTTGGCAATCCCTTAGCATGCACCCAGATAATATGCTTTGATAGTGAGATCCCGATGATGATGACGACTTGATATCAGTGCTGTTTGCTACTATTCTGACCTAAAACCCTGAGAATTTTTAATATCACAGAAAAATCGTGCACTCACCACCATAAATAAATATAAGTCCAGGTCCATTAGGTTAAAAAAATATTTATTAAAAAACAGTTTTTGGCATAAAATCAGGTAATACCTGATGCATTTCAGACACACTGTCCTTTGTCAAAGGTATAACCTGAAATGAATCACACAGCTCTTAAATACTCCAAAAATGATGTCACAGACTTACATCACAAATTGGAAACTATACTGAGCCAGAGGCAGTATAGCACAGTGGTTTAAGGCTCTGAGCTGCAAATCTAGAGACCTGGGTTTGAATCCCACAGCCCCCACTTGCATACTGTGTGACCCTGAGCAAGTCACTTAACTTCCCTGTGCTCTCAGATTGCACCTATAAACAAGCTTTCAGCTTAGTGTGTCTCACCTGGTCAAACAATTGGAAAAAAAAAGGGAGGACCGAAGCATCTGCCAGGGCTGAGGTGAAAAAATGTATATGGACAAAACAAAAAAGATGTGCCTTGAAACCCCGCTTAAACACCTCTACCAATGGGGCCTCCCTCAAAGATCTTGGAAGCGAGTTCCATAATATAGGTCTCCATAATGCAAGCCAGATCGACTGAAGAAATCAAGTCCACAATAATTGCAGCTTTGTTCCTAATCGATGTGGCCAGCCAAAAGGGACTACTGGAGGTTGCCGGCCCAATGGCTACCTGCCCAATCAGTCCAGTGGGAGCCCTAGGTACAGGTGCCAAACACGTCTGGAGACTCTCAATGCCCCATTTAGCTCCAGGGCACCTCCTGGTCCTGACCACCCCAGTATGGCTCACTCCCGCTGCACTCCCAACATCCCACTGCCTACCATCCCACCTTCCCCAAATCCCAGCCTGCCTAAAGTGCCTAATCGCTGTAGCTGATAATGTGAGGTCAGTGAAAGAGCGGGGGTCAAGTGGCAGGGACACATGATAGGTAATCTGCTGGGGTCTGAGACCAAGGCTCATTTTCCGACTGCTGTTCACACAGTTAAAAATCACCTCATTTAAATTACCCAAACCCACCTTCAAATAAACATATAATGTGCTAAAATTAAATTAAATTATACAATACTTCACATACACCATAATCCTACACAAACAGCCATCAACTATTCAATATTAATATGATAAACTAACTCAAGCACCACCTTTCAAACCATCTAACACACTCATACAACCCTCCCACTCCCTCAGTCACTGAAAATATGCCGTCTATGACCCAGTCCCTCCCACACCCACTAACATAAGGTATTCATAAAACAATGGATTAGTGCAATAAAAACTATAAGTAATACGCAAGTAGGAGAACATTAATAAAGTGCTGTGGGAGAGTAATGTCCAATATGTAGCTCTGGGCCAGACAACAAAGAACATATGTTAATTTACAGTAGAAGACTGCAACCATGTACTCGGTGCGATCTTGGCTGAATGAGCATGTAGATGCAGCCCCCTTGGAGACACTGTTTTATTCCTGGCGTAATAGGTATGAGCATTATAGAGGCATTTGGGATCCTTTTTATGTCTGTCTCAATACCCAGGCTGAGCATGTCTAATGGATTATACTTGGAGGTAATTAGTACTTGCTTTTCCAGTGATTGATTTTGTGTGGATGTGTTACACGTACTTTCCTAGTGTTTTTTATTGGGTGTATTATTCATTTTAAATTGGTGCTGGAGAAGCACACTGAGTCCGTGTCTTTGCTTTCAGGTGTCGGGGAGGTGGCAGAGGATATAGAACCAAAAGTCAAACAGTAGAGTCAGAAAACATATGGTAATGTGGCAGAATGCGACAACTGGTTATAAGATACAACTGCACTGCAAAAAGCTCGGAGAAGGTGAAAAATAAAACAAAGTAGGCAGATACTGTATATGAACCAAAACAAAGAAAATATGCAATGACTGTATGTAATATATGAGTGTAAGTAGAATAAACTGTAATTATAACATTTTATAAATAAAGTGCACAATGCAGCTTACTTAGGGTGTAGTAAAAAACCGTGAAAGTAGACTGATGTTATAGTCATTAGGTGAGAACAGGCCAATCCACTTACTCTGGGGAGTAGAGTGGGGGGAGACACATAATGAAAAGTGTAGGGGGCCAGAAAAGAAAGAGCAGGAAGAGTCGCATACGTTCGAAGGGGGGGGAGGAAGCTAGTGATGATGGAATGTACACAGGTGGTATTGCTGTGTGTTTATCTAGTGATGAAACCAATAAAATAAAAAACTGTAGATTTATTGCTTCTGTTGAGAAAAGGTGCCCTTTTCCTACCCCTGCAGTGGCAAATAGTTGTTTTCAGGTTAGGTATTTTGTGTAAGTGACTGACAGGTTATCACCAAGTCAATCATGCAGACATCAGCAGGAAATAATTCCATCAGACTGTTTTATGTAAAGTAAGTAATGTGTTTTTTAAACAAAACCAGTGGTGAATGACTGCTGAATAAAATTCCCTGGGCTTATCATGAGACGCCTAGATGATATCCAGAATACTTAAACCGATCCTAGCCTTGGGATCTTTAAGCTGTATAACTTAAACTTGATAGATGCATAAGAAAGGAACATAATTTAAATTTATGTAGTGTCTTTCATCTGCATTGTATCCCAGAGTGATGTACAAGCCATGAATAACTTCCTAAGTTATTAGGTGAGCACAGGGAGGCAAGTGAAGTTACTGAAAGATTACAGCATCAGTATCTGTTAGCAGCAAAGAGAAGTCGGCAGTTGTGTAGAATATCATACCACCGCTTTTAGCATAGCGTAAAGCTATAGAGAATACAGCATAGTTTCATTGTGTGCGTGCTGTGCTGTGCTGTACTGTAGCTGTGCTAGGCTACTTTCATCGCGTGCTTGATGTTAATTTAGTTGTCAATTTTGAGTTGGGGGACTGCCCCCACACCCCCCTTTGTTTTTTTAAACATGGGGGTGTGTGGGGGGGGGCAAACCCCCCAAACTCAAATAAACTTATAAAAATAACTGACAGTCTGATGTGGTGTAGCTGCCATAAGTGAGAGAGTTTGTCGTTTGAGTTGGTTATGCCCCCACACTCCCCTTGTTTTTTTAACACTGGGGTGTGGGGGGTGAAGTCCCTCAACTCAAATAAACTAATAAAAAATAACCAGCAGGCCAACCTGGCGTGGAGCGTGCCAGTGGTCAAGCAGTTAAACTGGAGTGCTACGCTAATAGCGTAGATCCAGTGCTGGTCCAATATGCTACAGTCACTAAGAAACCATCATAGTGAAACATAGAATTTGATGGCAGATAAGGACCGCTTGGCCCACCTAGTCTGCCCATTGCCCTACCTAACAGATAAGCTGCAGATCCTAGTTAACCAACAGCCTACTTCCTCCTACCCCCCCACTAGAATTGCCTTATGTCTGTCCCATGCATTCTTGAATCCCCCCACTGTTTTTGACTCTACAACCTCCTCAGAAAGGCTGTTCAATGCATCTACAACCCTCTCTGTGAAGAAATACTTCCTCACATTACCTCTTAGCCATCCTCTCTAGCTTCAAATTGTGCCCCTTGTTCTTGCACATCTCTTTTTCTGAAAGATGCTACCCTCTTGGACTTCGTTGATTCCCTTGAGGTATTTGAAAGTTTCTATCATGCCCCCCCTTTCCCTCCTTTCCTCGAGGCTATACATCTTAAGCTCCTTTGGTCTTTTTTCATATGTCTTCTGGTGCAGACCCTGCACCATTTTGGTTGCCCTCCTCTGGACAGCCACCACCCTGTCTATGTCTTTGCAGAGATGGAGTCTCCAGAGCTGTACACAGTACTCCAGATGTGGTTTTACCAACTGTCCGTACAGAGGGCCAACAATTGTTTTCTACTGGTGATGCCTCTCCTTATGGATTCCAGTATCCCCCCAGCCCTCCTTACTGCCTTCTCACATTGCTGGCCCACCCTTAGGTCGTCTGATAGGACTACCCCCAGGTCCCTTTCCATTTTTGTTGTCAGTATCTCACCCCCATAGGGTTTACCAGTAGGAATGTATCCTTGTTATAGAAGTCCCGGATTTCATGATTTTTCCCATTTTTCTGAAAACACCATGATTTTCATCATTTTCCATGATAACCTCATAATTTTGGTGTTTTCTATGACAGCTCCATGATTTTTAGAATGTTCCATGAAAACACCATAGTTTTTGGTGCTAGCAAATGACAGTGCCGTACTTTGTGCCCCATATCTGTGATGCATTTGGTCCCCAGTCAACCCCAGTGTGGGACCTTGGAGTTGCAAACGAGCCGTGGTCTCCCAGGTTGTAGCTCAGTGTGCTAGCTCCTGCAACTGAGCCAGCCTGACAGTGTCATTTGTGCGTGGGCTCCAGTGGGCAGGCGGCATAAGGTATCGGCCACCTCCCCCTCTCAGTTGGGACAGATAGAAAAGTCTGAGAATGCTGTATGAGGACGTGTTCCCTATCCCATAACCCTCAGTCTTTTCTATCTGTCCACTGAGCTGGGGACAGGCCCTGCCTTTACAAGGAATCTTTACTGTTTATTTTTATTTTGGTTGTTTTTTTGTACGGATGGAAACTGTTATTTTGGGAGTCAGTCCCCAGCAGCTTAGATTCATCATCTGACTATTTTTTGTTTCCTTTTGAGATTATTAAATAACATGTATTAGTGATTTTGTAATTAATGACTCGTGTCAATAAATGGCACATCACACCAAGATGTTTAATTGAGTCATAGCGGTATGTCAAAAAAGCTGGAACTTTTAAAACCTTCCAAGCCACATATACTGTGTCCCAGTTGAGAAATCAAACAGAAAAAGAATAAAACAACGGACACTGCACTGCAGGACGTTCTTTTTTTTTCTTTACAGGTAAAATAAAACAAATGTTGCACGCACTGGGGTGGGCTGCCCATTGACTTTTGGGAGGGGGGGTGATGTTAGCCACACTGGGGTGGGCTTCCAGTGTGCCACATAATGGGCGTGGGGCAGGGGGAGGAACATGCCGACGTGATCGGCTTTCTGTGGAGTGGAGGCATACTAGGATGGGCTCCCCAGTGTGCCATACAGTGTGTTGGGGGGTTGCGGACATGCCGACACGGGGATTGCACCCCTGATGTTGGCTTTCTTTGCGTATTGGTGCCGCCATGTTTATTGAAATGTTTCACCAGGAAAGGCACATATGAGAGACGTGTCATCTGTGCCGCTGTATGATGAGCTTGTCTCTGATTGCAGTGGCACATTTCTCTCAAGTTGGTGGCACTTTGCATAATTCTTATGTCAGCGCTAGCATGCTGAATAACTGGGGAAAGAGGGACGCACCTTCTAAAGCGTGCCCTGCATTCGGCAACACTGACACACCTCTGCATTTCTCACACTACCACAAGATGTTGCTTGCGTGTGTGCAAGACATGAAAATGGATATATAGATGTTTTTTGCCTGAAATATATTATTGCTAAAAAAAAAAAAAAACCCTATATGATGAAATGTTTTCAGCTAATCGTTACTGCTGTTTTAAGAAGGTCTTGCAAAAACAGAGAGTGAGAGAGCCAGAGAAAGGAAATTGGGTTCAGGGAGGTTAAGTACTTCCTGAAAGTCATACAGATAATATGTACACTGTTGGATTCAGATCTCTGGGACTCCACGTGTACAGGGTTTGCACTATAATCACAAAGCTACATTGTTCCCCCTCTTGTAAACAGTGGTGGGCATTTGTGGGCACCTGAGTTTTGGAGTGAAATTCAGTTCCAGAAAACAGTTGATTATGGAATATTCTTACATGGGTTGGGGATAAATGTTAAAGGAAATTAAAATGTACCTAAATTTATGTAATTTATACTCCCAAACTGCTTATGTATACTTCAAGTAAAGAATAAAAATGCAGTGTTTGCTATGGAGGGAAAATGCTTTCGGACCCAGACCTACCCGTGTGACCTTATTTTGCACATCAATTGCAACAGGTTCCCCAGTGTTTTTTTTTTGTTTGTTTGTTCTGCACAACTGGCTAATAATGGGATAAGACAGATTTGTTGTACCGAAATATGTAAGTCTGTTCCACAATACCACATAAACCTGCTAGCCAACTGAGACCTGTACACCTCATTATCTCTACAGATAAATTCTTGAAGGCTAGTGTTTAGTAATTCTGTTAAAAAAGACGAAACTAAAAAATGGAACTGCATTATTTTTTCATGAATCGAGGTGCGTCATCAATGAGTTACCTCATTTACTAAATAAATAAATAAATCATGAGGGTACTGTTTAACTCGGTACAGTTGCTGTGAATTATGGGGCCTTTCACATCTAGGTCACCACCACAGGTTAGAAGTAGTGGTTTCAGACTGATTCCCTCATGGACAGGCTTGCATACCACAAAGCTGCCATCACTGGCGCCACTTTTGTTAGCGGTCTCTCGTAATAGGCCAAGGACGGAATGGGCACGTAACCTGAATTGATCCTTGGGATGAGGTCCCATTTAGACCATCTCTGGTATCTGTCCAGGTGAAAATAAAAGATCCCAAGGCATTTATTGTATGAGTGGGGGATTTTCCCAAGTGTCCTGGTCAGCATTCCCCCTGTCAATAAAACAGATCCTTGTTACCCACACTTCTGACTATAAAATAGGCATCCAGTGTGGCCCTCCCAGTATCTCTAAGTAACTGCAGAACAATTAGGAGGAGCCCGATTCCCATACAGCCTTACAACTACCCTTAACAGGTATCAGAGCAAAGACTCACACATTTTTTATTGGTTATTTAGTTTTTGCCAGAGGAGTAACTGTATAGTCTAGGTACCATCGTTCGACCATTCCACCAACATTACAAGGAAAACCCACTTATTTAGGGTGTGCAGTTACTGTATTCCTGAGTGTTACATTCTGTCTTCATTACTGTACTGTAATGTAATGTATTATTGGTGTAATGTGCACCACCTGTGTCTGCACCCGTAGGTAACCCCCCTGAATGTCAACCAACCCCCGAGTTACCTTAGAGTGTATATGTCTCTGTATATTGGCTCTATTTTTGTGTGCTCTGTATTTTATTTTTATTTTGTTCTAATCTAGATGATCCTGTCATGTACATTGTTCCTACTGTAGATACCGTAACATTTTGCAAATATTGTTTTTACCTTTTTCTCTGTATAATCGAATTTCTGTACCACTGGACATTTGTGAAAACGGGTATTTTTGCTCACATACTTTAGAAACATAGAAACATAGACTTTGATGGCAGATAAGGACTGCTTGGTCCACCCAGTCTGCTCATTTCACTACCTATTGGATAAGCTGCAGATTCTAGTTAACCAACAGCCTACTTCCTCCCACCACCCCCCATAATTGCCTTATGTCTGCCCCATACATGTTTGAATTCCCCCACTGCTTTAGACCCCACAACCTCCCCAGGAAGGCGGTTCCATTCATCCACCACTCTCTGTGTAAAAGATTTCCTCACATTGCACCTGAGCCATCCCCCCTCTGTCTTTAAATTGTGCCCCCTAGTTCTTGCACACCTCTTTTTCTGAAAGAGGCTACCCTCCTGGACTTTGTTGATTCCCTTGAGGTACTTGAACACTTCTATCATGTCCCCCCGTCCCTCCTTTCATCAAGGGTATACATATTAAGCTCTTTCAGTCTCTCTTCATACGGTTTCTGATGCAGACCCTGCACCTTCTTGGTTGCCCTCCTCTGGACTGCCTCCATCTTGTCTGTGTCCTTGCAGAGATGGGTTCTCCAAAACTGCACGCAGTACTCCAGATGGGGTCTCACCAACTGTCTGTACAGAGGGATAACCACTTCCCTTTTTCTACTTGAGATGCCTCTCCCTATGCATCCCAATATCCCCCTGGCTCTCCTTACTGACCTCTCACATTGCTTGCCCACCTTTAGGTCATCTGATATGACTACCCCCAGGTCCCTTTCCATTATTGACCTGCAGGTGTCTGCGTGGCTCAGTTGGTAGCACATCCGCCTCTGGACCAGAAGGTCGTGGGTTCTCGTCCTACACCCGGATTGGGCTTGCACCTAAAAATCGCTGGCATCCGAGTGCAGTATTGGGGGGTGCTGTACTGCTGGGGTGTGCCGTCCTTTGGATGGGACGTTAAACCGAGGTCCCTTCTGCCCATCCTGGTGGGTGTCCAGGTGGAATTAAAAGAACACAGGGCACTCTTCACAAAGAGTAGGGAACATTCCCGGTGTCCTGGCCAACATTCTCCTTCCCATAAACCGGTTCATGCAATTATCCAGGCTGTGTGTGGTTGATGATGTGCGATATAGCCGCCACTACACATTCAGTCACTTCACTATCAGTCTAGCATTGCTTGTAAAGTGCTTTGGGATACAATGTGTATGAAAAGTGCTATATAAATGCTGATTCCTCCTCCTCCTCTCTCTTCCTCCTGCTGTTAGTACCTCCCCTGCCATTGTGTACTCTTCTCCTGGTTTTTTGTTTCACAGGTGCATTACTTTGCACTTCTTTGCGTTGAATCAAAGTTGCCATATGTCTGACCATTCCTCCTACCTTGCCAAGTCCCTTCTCATCCTTTCCACCCTCCCTTGTGTATCAACTCTGTTACAGATCTTTGTGTCATCTGCAAAGAGGCATACCTTTCCTTCCAGATCCTCTGCAGTGTCACCTATAAAGACATTCCAGACTTTCCAGTATAAGAATTGAGTTGAATTGAATTCAGCACTCATTTCTGTACCTTGGTTGTTACTGCCACTGTCCTGTTTGCTTGCATGCTGTTTAATCTTGATACAGCAAGGTCAGACTGGTCTGGCCGGATACACAGAAATTTCCAGGTGGGCCCCCCTGCTGTGCATACTTTGCATATATCAATGCATATATGGAGGGGGCAGCTGTTAGAATGGAACAGAAACTGTTCAGGCCCCTAGTTTACGTACGTTGAGAGTGAGTGAGACTGGAACTGTCAGTGCAGGATGATGGAGACTGAGATCAAACGAAATGTCCGGTGCAGCAAGTAAATGTGGCAGTGCCGCTCTGCCTTTGATCTTCTTCAAGCTAAATGATTTAGTGTAATAAACACAATTTAGGAGTAGCCCAGAGCAGAGAAAAAAACAAAGGAGGGATTGAGACATGAAATCAGACACTGGCAAACCCTGGCGCCTTCCTTGCATGACTTTTGTCCAGTTGCCGCTAAGCTAATTGGTCAACTGGTGTGAGAGGGAGTAGTAAGCACTGGTGGTGGGCTTTTCAAAATACCAGGTTTACCTATGTCAGATTCCTGGGTCTGATTCCATTTGTTGAAATTCTTCTTTTGGTTGTTCAAGGTGTCTAGTGGCGGATTCATGCTTTGGCACAAGGGCGCACGCCACGGTGCAACATGCGGCTCGCACACTGGCTCTCGAGTGAGTCTCTTTCCGAAGAACTAACTGGAAAAAAATTTCGGTGTCACTTTCCCTCTCTCTGCTGCCAGCGATGGGCCATTGCCTGGACCATTTCAGTTTTACAGGTACTCTGTATGTAAAATTTGAAACGGGAGGGACAGGGACTCAGAAGGGGTGAGTCAGAGTTGTGTTGGCTGCCGGCCAATCGGTAAACAAAAAGGGTGGGAGGCGTGCCTTACATAGTAAACTATTGAGCTGTTGGAAGGGGGATCAGTGGGCTTTTTAAAACAGATTGTATTTTTACCTACTGATTGTGCTTGGAAAACAGCAGCAGATGGTTTCTGGTGGAATCGGAGATGCAGCAGCAGGCGCTCGGACTGAGTCATGCACAGGCTCCTCTCCTGCAGGTCAAAAATTCAAAGCGGGCTGCGGGATCGATAGGCACATGGCTGTAGTCACAGCCGGCTTACATCAGGTTAGAGTGTGAGGCTCAGGCTGTGGTTGAGCTTTGTGCTGGTGGATGGTGGTCACGACTGGGGGTGGGTGGATGTGGATGCCATAAAGCTCTGTGCTGGTCGTAGGGGGGATTCTGCTGTTTGAAGAGGCTGCAGCTGGTAGTGTGACTGGGTAGAGGGTTTTAAAAAGCTGATATATGGGGGGGCTTGAAACTATCAACTATTGTGAGGTGGTGTTTGAACAAAGTTTAGAGGGGATGAGCAGAGTCTGGTGCTGGGTTTGGAGATAGTCTGCTGTTGGTGGGGAATCTGTGTCTGCTCGGGGGTGAGAGGGGGACTGAGACTGCAGTGTGTGTGTCTTTATAGGTGGGGGCTTCACCACTTTGGGACTGAGTCAGAGTCTGGTACTGGGTCTGGGGATCATCTGCTGCTGGCGGGAATCTTTGTCTGATTTGGTGGTGGGGGCAACATTGTCTGCAGTGTGGGGGCTTGAGACTGTCCTCCACTGGGCAGCATTGAAGCAGAGTCTGGTGCTGGGGTTGGGGATCAACATCTGCTGCTGGTGGGAAATCTGTGTCTGATCTGGGAGTGAGAGGACTGAGACTGCAGTGTGTGTTTTTTTTTTTTTTTTTTTTTTGGGGTTGAACTGGAATCTGGTGCTGGGTTGGGCATCATCTGCTGTTGGCAGGGAATCTTTGTCTCATTTGGTGGTGTGAGGAGGTCTGAGACTGTGTGCAATGCGTGTGTGTGTGTGGGGGGGGTGGCACTGAGGGCATCGAACCAGAGTCTGGTGCGGAGGTTGGGCATCATCTGCTGTTGGTGAGGAATCTTTGTCTTGTTTGGTGGTGCGAGGGTGAGGGGGTCTGAGACTGTCTGGAGCTGGGGATCATCTGCAATGAAAATCTGCATGGTTGCTCACCTGCTCTGGGGAAGGCATCAGGACCCACTGCAGTACCCCCACCTGGGGGTGGCAGAGACATCAACGGTATGTATTTATTTTACTGTCTTACCTTCTATTTATTTTAAAATCACCAGTTGAGATAAACCTTATATTATTACTTGAAGGGAATTGTCCACCTGACATCAGGCCCCACCTCAGTGTTAGGCAGGGCCGAGTTAGCATTTTCGCAGACAGTTTTTTTTTAACTTGCACTGAGATTAGTTATTTAGATTTTATCTGGTTGATCCTGTTGCCACTTTGAAAGTAGTGAACTGCTAATCTATACTTGATCTTGGTATAGCACTGAAACATCTACTGTACAAACTGGAGCCATTAATAGCTCCAAATATACAGGACCCCATGCACTCTCCTGCAGCAGCTCCATGGCTCATATGCCATTCTCGGGACAACTGCGGGAGGTTGTGATGTGTTGCTAGGAGGCGCTTGCTTTCAAAATGCTTGTGTGGGAGGGATGGCAGGATCAACCAGATACAATATAAATAACTAAATTATGTGTAAGTTAAAAAAATTAGATTGTTTGCAAAAATGTTGATCAGGCCTTAAATCATATTGAAGTGGAGCCCGATTTCAAGTGGACATTTCCCTTTAAGTCTTGGAGAGTGTTAGTAGAAAGCATTGCTACTCCATCAATGCACTCCACTGTGGGCACTGTATAAAATAAAATAAAATAAAAACTATCCGTGAGGATTGCAAAATAATAATGCCAGCTAGACTGACATGTTTGGTGATTGAAAGCAGGCGTCCGAGACAAGAGTTGATTGCAACTAGCAAACCGGTCCCCATCTTAGAGTTACTGTTTGATTGACTGACAGCACAGGGTCAGATCTAGAGGAGGGAGAGACTGTGTGTGCAGTGTCTAGGGGTTGTGGTATTAGAGGCCGCTGGGATGAGTCTTCTATTGGTCAACTCAGATGGAGTTGTTTGGACCTCTGTCTTGACCTGTGATGCTCTAGGGCCACCACCTGAGGAGTGAACCATATGAGCAGGATTCAATAGCCAGGATCTTCAGGAGAGAGTGGAAGAGGGTGAGTCCAACAACAGGTGTTATTATATATGAGTGATGAATGAGGGCAAACTAGCAGGGATCTATTGTATTTGTGGGTGTTTTTCTTTGGCTTTTTCTAAAGCTGTCAGGGTTGCTAAAATGTGGAGGGGGTGTTTGCTGGGAAGGGCTAAGCCAGGAGGTGGTCTGCTCTTGCTCATTGACTTCGTGGGTGAAACAAGTTACATTTTGCCTTATTGATTTGAAGGGGATCCACCCCACCCCTCGACCCTTCTGGGCTGCATGCACCCTTTAATCTACCCCCCCCCCAGTTGCCAGCTACTAATAGGTGCAATACTGCATGATGATCCCAATCTTTCTATTACCTTCAGGCCCAAATACTAGCGTTAAGCATTATTGCCCCAGTAGTGTACCCCTCATTGCACTACTGAGGCAAGAATGATGCTATTCAGGTCAAGATGTGATGGGAGGATCTGGACTATCATAGAGTGTTGGCCCTATTATAAACTTAAACTTGCATGGGTGACTGGTTGTTGGATGGTGGTATTCGTGCAGGAAGGTCATATCAGATGAATCTAATCAATTTCTTTGACTGGGTGACCAAAGTGGTAGACTAGGGAGGGGCTGTGGACATGGCCTACCTAGACTTTAGCAAGGCATTTGACATAGTCCCGCACAAAAGATTACTAATCAAATTAACCTGCCGGGGAGTGGGTCCCAGGGTGGTAGCCTGGGTAAAACATTGGCTGGACAACAGGACACAGAGGGTAATAGTAAACTAAGTCCACAGTGAAGAAAGGGGGGTGACTAGTGGGGTATCGCAGAGTTCAGTACTGGGACCGGTTGTTTTTAATGTCTTTATAAGTGAAATTGCAGAGGGACTAGATGGAAAAGTATGTCTCTTTGCAGACGACACAAAGATGTGCAACAGGGTTGCTACACAAGGTGGGGTGGAAAGGATGAGAAGGGACTTTGCAAGATTGGAGAAATGGTCAAATGTATGGCAGCTTAAATTCAGCGCAAAGAAATGCAAAGTAATACACCTGGGAAACAAAAACCCAGGGGAAGAGTACACAATGGGGGGCTAGATATTTACAACAACAAAAATGGAAAGGGATCTGGGGGTAGTTATATCAGATGACCTAAAGGTGGGCAAGCAATGTGAGAAGGCAGTAAGGAGGGCTGGGGGGATACTGGGATGCATAGGGAGAGGCATCACCAGTAGAAAACAGGGAAGTTGTTATTCCTCTGTACAGACAGTTGGTGAGACCCCATCTGGAGTACTGCATGCAGTTCTGGCGACCCCGTCTCTGCAAAGACATAGACAGGGTGGAGGCTATCCAGAGGAGGGCAACCAAAATGATGCAGGGCCTGCATTAGAAGACATACAAAGAGAGACTAAAGGAGCTTAATATGTATACCCTTGAGGAAAGGAGGGAGGGGGGACATGATTGAAACTTTCAAGTACCTCAAGGGAATCAACAAAGTCCAAGAGGATAGCATCTTTCAGAAAAAGAGATGTGCAAGAACAAGGGGGCACAATTTGAAGATGGGGGCGGCTCAGAGGTAATGTTAGGAAGTGTTTTTCACGGAGAAGGTTGTGGATGCATGGAACAGCCTTCCTGAAGAGGTTGTGGAGTCAAAAACAGTGAGGGAATTCAAGAATGCATGGGACAGACATAAGGCAATTCTAGAGGGGGGTAGGAAGAAGTAGGCTGTTGGTTAACTAGGATCTGCAGCATATCCATTAGGTAGAGAAATGGGCAGACTAGGTGGGCCAAGCTGTCCTTATCTGCCATCAAATTCTATGTTTCTATGTTAAGCCCACTGCATGCCCAGACAGTACATCCCCTTAATACTTTCATTCAGGTGCCAGTGGTATGGGCTCAATCCTGGTGTGGGACTAGAACCCACAACCTCCTGGTCTGAAGATGAATGTGCTGCCAGTTGAGACATGCTGACAACTGTTTTGGTCCTAATTCCCTGAACTGGTAAGATGTTGCCTTGATCTGTTTGCATCATGCCCTAACCTTGGGGGAAGGGGTTAATGTCTCTTCTGTGGTGGGAAGGGAAGCCAAACGGCCATAGAAAGGGAGGTGCCATGGGGTATGCAAACAAAGGAGAGAATGAGGACACTTGACTGAAAGCATAGTTGTCCACAGTCCACCCACCTGTTGGGGAATGAGAGCTTTACTACCAATGCCATTATGTCTGGGGTTCGGGGCAAAGTTACCCAGAACTTTGCTGTCATTAGGTTATTTTTAAAATCTCTTACTGCACATATGGGATGGATTGGAGTAAGTGTTAAAACTGGGAACATCCTTTATATGGAATGTGAGGAAGGTTAGTGCAGTAGAAGGTCCAGTAGTAGTAGGAAGTATACACAAAGTCTTGCAATTATTATCAGACAGCAGCCAATGGTAGCACATTCGGAGGTGTGTGTTTGGCCCAAGGTTTGTGGGATGGCTGTGTAAATGGCAGAGGGGATTAACCCCAAAACATTAAAGCAAGGGTATAGTCAAATGAGCACAACTGTTGGGCTGAAAAAGAATGAAAGAATGCTGGAAAGACTGATGAAAAGATGAATCCACGGTAAAAAGGGTGAAAATCAAAGGGAATGAGGGAAATGGAGAAAAAAAAAAAATCACACTGACAATGCCGATCTGAACTTTTTAATATGTTTAATACTTGTCTGTCACTGCAGGACAATACTGAAGTAAAAATGTATGCATTACTAATAGTAGTAGACTTAGTTAACACAGTTCCCAATGCAGGCTGAGTGGAGCCAGTACAAGGAGAGGAAGTTTAGTAGAAAATTGAGAATAATGCATTGTAACTGTGTGTTATGAAGTTTGGTTTTATTTACTGTACATAACCAGAGGTACGTGATATGTAATACATAATCCACTTGGTCCTCTGATGTTTAATGTCTACGTTAACAATATAGTACAAACAATTAAATATGGAGAGACTAGACTATATGCTGACGATATGGTTTTATTGGTTTCGGCAGAGAATGTAGAAATTCTGGAACAACAGTTACAGAGTGATTTAATTCAGTTGGAGCAGTGGATGGGTGACTCTGGTCTCTTACTTAATGCGAAAAAAACCCAGTGCATGCTGTTTTGCCCGGGGCATAGGTTGAAAGCTGAGCCACAGTTACATATCCACTTATCCAATGGTATAAAAATTGAGGAAGTAAAAGGATATAGGTATCTGGGATTATACATAAATTCTTGTATGACTTTTGAAGATTGCATTGATTTACAGGTAAAAAAAGTAAACCAAAGATTGGGAGCTCTCTGGAGATTATCTGGAGTTTTGCCTAAAGTAGCTAGAGAGAAACTTGTTAAAAAATGTTGATTCCAGTACTGGAATATGGAGCATTGATTTATATGAACTCTTCCCAGAGAGTATTAAAGAAGGTTAATCAAACAGTTTATAGATTGGGAAAGTTTATTATTAAGGGTGAATATAAAATACATCATTGTATAGTACTGTATATAACCAATTGAACTGGCTATATCCTGATGCTCAAAGAAATTATACATGGTTAATAAATTGTCATACGATTATGTATGGGAAAAATAATCACCCATTAGCTAGGTATGTTGTGTTTCAATCTACAGATAATTAAAGTTTTTGTACAAGGAATTCAGAAAACAGAATTCCAATATATAAATATTGTAGTAAAATAGGGAAATTGAAGTTGCAAAATAGATTTGCTTCTTCTTGGAATAACTTGCCTAAACATCTAAAAAAATCTAACTAGCCTGTCCAGTTTTAAAGACAAATTGTTTGAATACTTGCAAATTGTATGTATATGTTTTGGTTGATGTTGTTAAGTGTGTTTCATTGTGTGCTGTGTATGTATGTTAATTGTTGTTGTAATTTTATGAACTTACTACACAGGACTTTGATCGTAAACAGTGCCTAATGGCGCTAATCATTTGTTCCAGCATAAAAATAAAGTCTTAACAAATAAACTACAGGGTGTGCAGTTGTAGTCTGATATCCACACGCCTTGGTGTGTGTTGTGGCGCACAAGGCCGTAGGCTGAGTGCGTTCAACCATCCAAAGCATTCATATAGTAGAGCATGACAGCACGCCCTGTAGTGGATTATCCATCTTATAAAATGTCCAGAAAGTTCTAAGGGATGAAAAGAAGGGCAGATGTGTGGTCCTTGTGGCTGGCAGTATATCCTAGAGGTTTGAGTAATGAGCTGTGAATGAAATTGGTACCGTACATCCAGCAGACCTGGGTTTGATTCCCACAGCCTTCACTTGCATACTGTATGACTCTGAGCAAGTCACTTAGCCTCCCCAGTGCTCCCAGGTCACCCCTGAAAACAGGCAGTTGTGCCTAGTGGGCCATACCTGGTTACCAAAGACCTAAAAAATAATGCTTCATCCAATCAGGAGGCTGGCCTTTTATATAGTTTTCTTACCCATCTTATAAACATACATATACTATGTGTATATGTAATAAACTTCATAAACACAGTCCCTTATTTCTTTATAACTGGTGCAGGGAATAGCTATCTTCCAAATGGGATACATGCTGTTACTTTATGGTTGAAACTACAGAATACAGTTTGTATGCTAGGGCATACCACTGATGGTAAAACTGTGCAACAGCTTGTACATGAGGGTATAATGCGGCTGGTACCAGGGTCCCTGTGACCCCATTTCCAGGTGGGCCCTTTGCTTCCCAGTCCGACCCTGTGATATGGCATGGCTCTTGGGATGTCATGTTGGGAGACAGTATAAGAGCCATGCTGTGCCAAGACTAAATGGCATGCAAACAAACAGTGTATAGTGTACAGTGTGCAGTACTGGTACCCATACCTTAAACAAGTATTTGTCAATGCTGAATGTTGTCTTGCTGATTTTGACTTTGGTAGTCTAGGAGTTAGAGAGATGCATAATAGGAATGACAGTGAAGTATTGTATTGACTCCAACCCCACCCCCACCCTGCAGAGACTGACAGGCATTGGGGTGTGCCTTTGGGTTGTCAGCCATAACGCTCACACCATTTCACCTCACCCTACCCTGCAGACACTAAGTGTTGCGGTGTGCCTTGGGGTCTTTGGGCCTTATACTCACCCCATGCCATAAGGAAATAAGCTGAGATGGGTGCAGTATAGGAGAATGGGGTGAACTTTGGGGCCAAAGAGTCCAAGGTACACCTCAGTGCCTGTCGGTGGCTGCAGGGTAGGGGTGGGGATGGAATGACGTGAGCATTACAGCCGACAATCCCAAGTATCACCCCTTGTGCGGGTCAGTCTCTACAGGGTGGGGTGTTATGGTTGGAAACCCTAACGCCCTGGGCGTTTGTTGGTATTTTCACTCCAGATTTTCAACATGGGCTTTTTGTGACCCCACCTCATGAACAGTGGCACTATCAGTTTGTTAGCTGAAAGATGATTTTGCACAGCGACAGCACCATTTGGCGCCACAGGTGCGAAAACACATTTCAGGCAGGATGTGAAAAATGACAGCTGTACTGTTCATGAGGAGGTGTGTAAAAAAAAAAAAAATGGCAATGTTGAAAATCTGGAGTGAAAATAAGAAAAAATTGGTGAAATCACGAGAGTGTGTAGAAACTGCGCAACACACGCCTGTAACGCAGTTATTTTGGGGATTTTTTTAAATTCTGTTTATCCACCCCCCCTTCCCAAGCTCCGCATCCTTGAGAGCACCTATGGAGACTTAACCCCAACGTCGCCATCTACCTTCACCTTTCCAGTTTGCCCCATGGAGTCGCGGCTTTCCCCTGGGCGGGGACGAGGTGGGGCAGCTGCACCCCGACAATCCTGGTTTCATTGGGAGCAGGAAGGGAGGTCGGTGCGAGGCAATGAGGGGTCTACTCCTGGTGCTCCATCTCCCCGGAGCCTGGAGAGCGTTTTTCCTCCTTTTTCTCCCTTGCGAGTGGTGTGCACCCTGATGTCAAGGCACTACACGCTGACGTCCACCACACACCATCGACTGGCCCCCTCCTGCTACTGCAGGACTTGTCTTACCCCGAGCCTCCGCTCAGGATCAGGCAAACTACAGACCTTAGTCTCCTTCCTGCCCCCGGAGAAGACGAGCAGTCATGGGATGCTCAAGTCTTCTCCTCACCCGGCCCTCCAGTGGCCCGGACTCGGTCCTGAACCCAAGTCGCTGGCCGCAGACGGAAATCCAACTTCGCGCTGGGCGTGTCAGCCCCATTTTGAGATTTAGAACCAGATTTTCAATATAGGCATTTTGGGACCTCTGCTCATGAACAGTGGCACTGTGACTTTTTTACTCTGTCCCAAAAGTTGATTTCCCACAGCGACTGCACCGTTGTGCAGCAGATGTGCGAAAACACATATTGGGCAGGATGTGAAAAATGACAGCTGTACTTGTTCATAAGGAGATATGAAAAAATGGCAATATTGAAAATCTGGAGTGAAAAAAATATTAAAATTTGTCGTAGTTACGAGCGTCCGTGGAAGCTGCACAGTGGACACTCATAACACAGTCATTTGTTGGAATTTTTTCAAGAGATTTGCAACATAGGCTTTTTGGGACCCCATCTCATGAACAGTGGCACTATCGTTTTGTTAATCGGCCCCGAAAGGGGATTCCACGCAGTGACTGTGAAATCGCCTTTTGGAACCAGATAACAAGATAACAGTGCATGTGTTCATGAGGTGGGGTCCCAAGAACCCCGTGTTGAAAATTTGGAGCCAAAATTCAAACAGATGGCTGAGATATCCACCTAAGTTGAAACCCCCACCATTGATGCCATTATACAGCTTACCGGCATTTTTTCATTTTGCAGTTTGGCTTTGAAGAGTCTAGACGTGTTCCCGCTCCACCGAAGATTGCAGTTCTGGACCTCCAGAGATAAGTATAGGGTGGGGGTGGGTGTGCAGAGGGTGGGTTGGGGAGGGGGCCTGGATAAAGAGAGATTGTTTTTTTTTCAGGTACAAAAACCCCGGACATTAACATGGGATGGTTTCTTTTACAGGTGAAATAAAACAAATGTTGGGCACACTGGGGTGTGCTCCCAGTGTACCCATGACTTTCGGTGGGGGATGTTGGGCACACTGGGTGGGCTCCCAGTGAGCTGCACAGAGGGGAGTGGGGAAATACCATGTCGGTTACCTGGGTCGACTTTGTGTAGGCAGCGGCACACTGGAGTGGGCTCCCAGTGTGCCACACAATGTGGGGGACATGCTGATGCTGACATGGGGATTGCACCCCCGATGTTGGCTTTCTTCGGGGATTGCCGCCACCATGTTTATTGAAATGTTTCATCAGGAAAGGCATGTATAGGAGGCGTGTCATTTGTGCCGCTGCATGACGAGCTTATCTCTGATTGCAGTGGTACATTTCTTTCAAGTTGGTGGCACTTTACATAATTCTTGTGTCAGCGCTAGCATGCTGGCTAATTGGGAAATGAGGGACACACCTACTAAAGTATTCCCTGCATTCGCCGACACTGACACACCACTGCATTTCTGCTACTACAGCAGGATGTTGCTTGCACACGCACAAGACAACATAAAAAGGGCATTAATCTACAAGAGACAGTATAAAGGAAGGCAGTGAAGATGACCATGAGCCAGCAGTAGGACGTATGAGGAGGGATTGGAGGCTTTGAACATGTACTCATGGAGGAGAGGAGGGGGGAGAGAGATAGAGAGAAAAGAGAGCGAGAGAGAGAGGAAGAGGGAAGGGACATGATTGAGACCTTCATGTATTTGAAAGCATTAAATAGGGTAGATAAGGAAGGTCTTCAAGCTTAGTGGGAACTGAAACACGAGGGGACACTGTCTCAAGTTGGAGGGGTGAGGTTTAGGAGAGAAGCTAGAAGGCACTTTTTCATGGAGTGGGTGGTGGCGGGTTGGACTGTACTTCCGGAAGAGGTGGTTTTGTTGAAAATGGTAGGCAGCGTCAAGAGAGGCTGGGATAGAGTTAAGGGGAAAATAACGGTCAAGTAACGGGTGGACAGAGGGGAAGAGTGGATTGGGGGCAGGGTCAGTAGCTTATGCTGAGGACCCAGCGCTATGAGCAGACTAGATACTGTAGACCCAGTGACCATGTTCTGCTGGCTTTGTCGTATGCTCATATGTCGCATGTTCTTATGTAAAACAGTGGCAGTAAAAAACAAACCTACAGGAACGAGTGCTGACTTACAGTATAGTCATGAAGAAGGAATGTAATACTTACGGGTACAGTAACTGTGTACCCTGAAGATGTGGGTTTTCCTTGAAATGTTGGTGGTTTGTCATATGGTGCCACGTAGACAGTACTGTTGTTCCTTCGGTTAAAATTGCATGACCAATAAATCCAAGAACAGTTTAAGATTTGGTGAGTGAGTCTTTGTTCCAGTACCTTTTTGAGGACCATGCAAGCCCCCCTCCAGGACACAGAAACCAAGCTGTCATAGCTCAGTGTGACTTTCCTGGTCAAAACATACAAACAGAACTACCCTCCCCATCCTCTAGAGGTGGACCATGACAGAATGTGTGGAAGTTTGACTCGTGGGCACCTGTTACAGTATACCTGCTATGTGGATAAATGGTGGACTTTGCTTTTCCATCAGTCTTGGTACCTTTCAGGAGTTTTTTTTTTTTTTTTTGGGGGTGGTGGTATTGAAACCAGTCTAATTGATTTATTCTGTTTTTGTTAATCAGGTATGCGCCCGAGACAAATACATGCCTATTTTCAGGCACGACCTGGGCAGTTACTATAGTCACATGAAATAGACAAGTCAAATACCTGGGGTGAATTCAACTCGAATATCACAAATTGCAGATGAGGGCAAATAATACATACAAATTATGCATACAGTGTACATTGTATTCCAAACACGTAAAGCAGGGAACTAGTAAAACAGACCCCAGGAAGTACAAGTGATGTAAGTGGATCAACAAAATATATACGAAATTTGGGACCAGAACTACGCTGTTGGTAACAAGAAGTCAGCAGCTAACATTTGATTACGCACGTGTACTGTACACACTGATGACAGAAGGAGATAGTTGTGGTACCTGCTTTGAAAAGTGTTCCTGGACAGTTTTCTGCCCGCGCAACATGACCTGACATTTAGCACATGGTCCAGGCAGGGCCTTTGTTCCCTAAAACAGTTTATGAAGTGGGACACCTCTTTAGATTTTCGCACACTTCAACAACCCTTTTTACTACCTAATTCAGATCATTTTAGATCTCTCCAACTGCGTACTTATATTCTGGAGCAGTGCACAGCAGCCTCAAATGATCAGAAAGCAAAACCTCGACTGGATGTCACGGACGTGATCCTGATGCACGTTCTTAGAACAGGATTAATTTCAGCCTTACATAAAGCTCTTAAATCCCTACATAATGACTTTGCTTTCCATATAAAGCAAAGGTGGCAGCAAGAAAATAATAAAGTGCTTGCTGAATCTGATTGGGCTAAGATTTTCCATTCAGGACTTAAAACTACTTGCTTACCTTTGTGGCAGGAATTTACCTGGAAAGTCGTGACTCGTTTTTTTTCATATGCCTGCCATACAGGGACAGTGGGGGCCCGTTTTTCGTCAGCATGTTGGAGGAAGTGTGGAGAGTAAAGTTTATCACACACCTCTTTTGGACCTGTCCGGCACTGGCGGAATTTTGGCAACAGATTGGGACCATAGTAAAAAATATAAACCCCACTCTCTTTTGAGAATGCTATTCTGGGCTTCCCCCGGCAGGCCTGGTAGGGCATGGGAAGATATGTCTTTGGAACATATTATTGGCTGCAGCCCATAAAGCCGTTACCCGACATTGCCTTCAAACAGATCCGCCACATCCCAATTGTGGTTAACTATAATCCATGACATACAGACTATGGAAGACTTAACCTATAAAGTTACTCTTCAGACCCATACTTTTGTCCGCAGATGGACGCTTTGGCTGCTGCGCAATGACTCTTGTTATTCAATTCAACTTTACCTTCCAGTTCTCTTTTAATAGAAATTACTAGGTTGTGGTGCCGTTCACAGAGGGCCAGATATTCAAAAGGGTTGCGCCATGCGCAATAGGGTTGCGCCTGCGCAAGTCCGAACTTGCTCCATTCTGCGATATTCGGCAGGAGGCAGTTGCGCCACAGAAAACATGCTGAGCAACAGCGCAATGCAAATGAATGCATGCTGAACTGGAGGGGAGAACCATGCATAAATTGCACAGCCGATATTCAGCGGGCTGTGCAGAGATTCTCTGGCGCAACCTAACCTGCGCCTGCACAACTTTGAGCCAAAAAAGAGCTCAAGTCGAGGACCCACCCACAGGTGAGCTGCTGCATTACAGGCGCAACACAGCAGCTGCCACCTGTGGCTGGCCTCCAACCCACTCCTGTGCCCCCCTGCAGCCGATCGCAGGCAAAAGAGTGTAAAATCCCCCTGCCACCCCCACTGGCCCGATTGGGCATAGCTTAAACCCCCCCCACCAGCCTGATCGCGGGCAGCAATGTGTCTTTCCCCCCAAACACATCCTTGATGGTCCAGTGGACTGATAATCTGTCGCGGGATGTAATAATGAACCAGAACATAACCTGGTGGTCCAGTGGACCCGATAATCCCGATCGCGGGATGGAATAAATAAACACCACCCCGAACATAGCCCTGGTGCTAGTGTCCCCCCACCCACCTACCCACGAAGCCTGCCGCTCCCGGCAGCGTGGCGGCAGCATCCACCGCCTGCCGCCCGCCCGACCGACTAGTGTATTCATTCCAAATCTGGACTGTCTTATGCGGTATGGGCTGCATGCCCATTGGCTCTTGCTCTGCACCAATGGGCGTGCAACCCTACCGGGCAGTCGGCGGGCGGCGGGCGGCAGGTGGTGGGATGCTGCCGCCTGCTGGCTGCCGGGGGAGCGGTGGTGGGGCTTGGTGGGTGGGTGGGGGAAACTAGGCACCAGGGCTATGTTCGGGGTGTGTTTAATTATTATATCCCGCATTGGGATTATCTGTCCACTGGACCACCAGGGCTATGTTCGGGGAAGGGGGTGTTTCATTACTTCAGCCTGCAGTCGGGCTTATCGTCCACTGGACCACCAGGGATGTGTTGGGGATTAAAATTGCTGCCCGTGATTGGGCTGGTGGGGAGAATTTAAGCTATTCAGCAGTCGGGCTGGTGGAGAGGATTTAAGCTATAGCCGCGATCGGGCCTGTGGGGGATGGTGGGGGGGATTTTACACTCTTCTGCCCGCGATCGGGCTGCAGGGGGCGTCGGTCCTCGATGGCTGCTGCCTGGCAGGGCGCCAGGCGCAAGTCCTCGAGGATCGGCGCACCTGCATGCTAATGGCATGCAAATAGGGCCATACTGATGCAATGGGCCCCCCGCGCCTTGCATGAATTATGGCCCCATTTGCATGTCACCTTTTGAATATCGGGATTTTGCGATGGCGCAATGGTACTTGTGCCACCCATGAAGGTGAATGCTCCACTCTGTCCCGCTGCGGTGGCGCAAGTTCCACTGTGCCATGCACAGTGGCTGTGAAGGGGGTGATATTCAAAGGAGTTGCTCAAGGCGTAACCCTTTGAATATCAAGCCTGGTCATTCCCTGCGCAACTATTTTGTGCAGTGCAAGGGCTTGCTCCACAAAATAGCGCAGTTTGAATATCTGGCCCAGTATGTTTAAAGTCTGTGTTTGAGATAAGGAAGGTTTTTTTAAGTGGAGACTGCTGTGCCATGTTGTATTGTAAAAATTAGATACAATGTTGCATAAAGATGTAAATACCCATGTTACTCAATAAAGAAGATTTAAAAAAAAAAAAAAAAAAAAAAGAAAATTCTTCCCGGATTGGCTGCAGGTATGGAGTTCCATAGACATGGGGCAACACTGGAGAAGGCAATAAAATCTCAATTTTGTTTGGTTTTGGGTATGGTGAGCATGTAATGATTGGAGGATCTCTGTGGGAAGGCACTGCATGGAGGCTGGAGGAGCTTGGCGAGAGATAAAGGGCACAGCTTTTTCATAATATTGAAAATGACACCTCCTGGGGTAAGGTCACATAGAGCTGGAGTAGGAAGGAAAAGGACAAATAAACCCTACAATGAAAGATTGATTGAGAGACGTCTCTTTTCACTTCAGGAGAGAAGGCAGTGTGGTGACATTTTGCTATTGTACAAGATTTTTAATTATCCAGATCTAAACTTCCTATGGCGGCTCAAATTAAATCCAAGGGGTAACCATTTATGTTCCCACGACAAACAACTTGTAGTACCTTGGGAAAATACATCAAAAAGAGACAATTATTTTATGATTTGCACCATAAAATATTGGCATAAACTGCCCCAAGATATGGTGGACAAAAGTACATTCAATGGATTTAAAAAGGGCCTAGATATATAAAAATAATGCATGGGGTGGTGTATTTAATGAGATTTTACACACAATCCGAGGTGTTGGATGCTACATAATCCCAGAGAGCGAAGCTCAAGGGGTTTATTTAACCATTCAACACCTTGGGGTGTGTGTAAAATCTCAAGTTAAACACACCACCCCATGTTTTATTTAATATTATTGCTGGGGATCGTTTTTTCGCCACAGCAACTATATAAAATAAAAAAAAAATTCCTTTGTGATCCAGTCGGTTTTGGTGCATTCCATGCAGTCAGAAAAGAAAACAGCCGAATGGAATGATGTCCCTTACTTTTTTATATTTATTTTTTAAAAATGATTCATTTTCTTGCCGAAGTGCCATTTACTTTTTATTTATTTTTTTAAAGCAAACTCACCGCCGAGTGGCAGATCCAGCGCTGAAGGACTGGCAGCTGGCATGGAGCACAGGAAGAGCTGCTTTTGGGACATGCACACAAGGGAAACCAGGCACGTGTTCGCCGTTATAACCCATGAGTCATAACTGTGAATTATGGCCGGCCCGGTGGTGCTGAGGGTTGAGGCGCTGGACGCCACACCTCGCGCTGCGCCGGCGACCCGGGTTCGGGGACGGACTCGGGTGGCCGGGGGTCGGTGGGGAGAGGGAGGATCGAGCGTCCCAACGGATGCCTCCTCCTCTGGGGCGGTTACCGGTGAGCGCATTGCGCCTGCATTCCGCCCGTGAGGCCGTGGAAGCACCGGCAGTGGAAGGGATGGAGGCGGCTTCGCTTGTCGGAGCCGGGAGGGGGACGCCGAAGATGAGGGTCTGCGTGGCGGAAGCACGCTACCACTGGGACGATGTCCTTAGCGCAATGCCTAGGGGAGTGGGGACGTAAGGGAGAAAACTGAAATCCTTCCCGACAGCCCTAGATGAAGGTCGCCTTTAGTCCACCGGACCACCTACAGGACAGACCCCACTGTGCGAGGAGAGGAGATTGGCACTCTAGGGGCAGATCCCTAAGGTAGGTACCGGGGACATGGAGCGGACGGAAGGAGGGGGCACCGGAGGTAGGAAGGAGGAGGATAAGATGAAATAAAAAAATAACTGTGAATTATAACCTGGTTTCCCAAGTTGTTATGTAAACATAATACCCTCAGGTGGGCATTGTGGAAAATACGGACCGCCCAGGGGCATAATGAGGCCCGATGCCACAGGCGGAGGGCCTTATAGCCCGTGAAAGGTCTGGTATTTTCCAAAAATACCCACCCTGGAGGGTATTATTGCACATAGAAAATGGGCATCTTAGTAAATTTAAATTAAGTGGCAAATTAAGACAGGAAATAAGTTTCAAAAAATAATAAGTACTAGAACAAATGTGTTTAGTGAAGAAATAGTGCAGATGTTTAATGGGTGTTCCAGCTGCTGTTGCTTCTCCCCACAGAGCTGTTCTAATCTGTTGAATCCCCCCCGACACACACACACACACACACACACTGCCTAATCTGTTTAACCCCCCCACACACACACACACACACGCCACTTTGGGAAGAAATGTGTGTCTCCCTTAATGAATGACTGTTTTTTTTTTTTTTTTTTTTTTAGCCTCAGAAGATGCGTCAGTTGCGGTTTGCATGAGTCTAAGGGATAATGAGGAACAGCCCGAGGTACATTCTTTGTTTCTTTTTAAGTTTTATGAGGAGCTGGACGTAAGTGGGGAGATTGTGGTATGAGGGAGTCGATTTGGGTAGTTTTAAAAGACGCCTTCGATAAATTGAAATGGGAGACGGCTTTGTTTTTGTTTTGGTTTGCTCACTGCATTGCAAACTGCCATAGTCAGGAGAGGAAGCCGCCTCCAAAAGAATTCGCTCTGTGAAGTTTGTATTTCCTCACTCTTTCCGACCAGGAATTATGCAGACTGTGGGCTATTTTTTTGTGTTGGCAGTGCAGTGAGATAAGGAGTGTGTGTTTGTTGGGATAGTAGCTCGCTAAGCTAAGAGAAAAACATGGCGCTATTTGAAATTTCACCGGTGCTTTTATCCAATGAAAAACAGGCTGGGCACCAGTATAGGAGGGTACCTGGTGAAGTGGCACTTCGACTGGTACTTATTTTTACCTGGGCATTTATTGAAAACAAATGCCCAGGTTGGAGATGCTTTTGGCCAATGAGAATGGAGAATCCATTCTTACCATTTTCTAAAATTATTTAATGACTAAAGGGAGAAATGATGGGACGGCTGTCCTAGCCCTCTTTTGTCTGACAAAATCCAGTAAGTCTGGAATATAACATACTGTGGTGGATATGGCAGCTCGATGACAAGGCAAAGTGACATATTGTTGTAGGTTATATACCACTTCTGTATTGTGGTTATTGCACAGGCTGATAAAAACTGATACCCCATATAACATTTTGGAGAGTAGTACACCAAGGGCAATGTATAGATGGGCTGAAGGGGTGAGACTATGACTGATTTTGTACCACAGCCCTAACTTGAAGTTTACTGACTTATAGGTGCCCATGACATGCAGAGAGAAGTCCAAAGATAGGTCAAGCATTACACCTAGATAATAAAATGAGGATACTACTGCAAGGAGGGTACCAACACCGCACACAATGGAGAGGGGAGTCTGACCATTTTTAAGCTTGGGCGCAGAGCCATATAACATTTCCTGGGTTTTAGCACTATTCAGAAAGTATTTATCTGCTAGATGCCATTTTTGAACTTCCTGGATGTCAGTGGACAGCCGATCATTAACTTCAGTTGTTTTTGAGCCCATAAATAGTACCATATCTTCAGCATAGAGGATGGGGGTGCTTGGGGCAAGAAATGTATGTATATCTTTATATGTAGGGGAAACAAGGAGTGGTCCAAGGATGGAACCTTGTGGAACACTGACTTGGGTAGCAGGAGGTTAGGAACCTCACTTTTTGCTGCTTATTGTCCAGATAGTTTCTGAGCCAGGGTGGCGCAGTAGAGGAAACCCTCAGGTTATATAATTTGACACAAAGTAGTTGGTGATCAACCAAGTCATAAACCTAATGAATACAGCATCAGTAAAGCCCCTTCTGTCCATGGCATTAGCAGTACTTGTGGTGAGGGACAACAGAGCAGTGGTGGTGCTATGGCCTGTATGAAACCCACGCTTTGCAGCGGATAGGAGGTTATGCTTGGTCGGGTGGTCTGTGAACTGAGAGGGGACAGTTTTCGCAGGGATTTTATTAAACACTAGAAGAATGGTCATTGGTCTGTAATTATTAATGCATTCACATTCCTTTTTTTTTTTAATTAAATTTTCCTATTTGTGGTCCAGCCTCCCCTCTCATCAGGTCTCATCTGTCTGCCACCCCATGCCCAGGCTTACCACCCCTGGGTGGGGCTGTCGAGGTTCTTCCCACTCCCTAATGGACTGTGTGGGCAAGTCCCAGATTACCCCCCCGGGTCGGGGCCACGAGAGCGGGACCCCCTGTCGTGTGTTGTAGGCAGTGGATGGCGGAACAGAACAGGCCGTCATGCTGGGGGCTGGCATTTTTTTTTTTTTTTTTTCTTTTTTCTTTTTTTGCTGCCCTGGGGGCGGGGACGTGCAATGAGGTCCAGCGTCCACCCCACCCTCCGAACTTGCTGGCATCGGTCACTGCGGTACCCCTGGCCTCCGCCAGGGGTCTGTCAAATGCCGGACACTCTTCCTCTCCCTCTCCCCAGAGAAGGAGAGCAGTCCTCAGGACGCTCCATCCTTCTCCCCCCCCCAGCTGGCCCTCCGACGCCACGGGTAGTTCCCGAACCCGTGTCGCCGGCGTCGCAAACGGAAATCCAACTGCTGTGCCAACAGGCCAGACTTAACATTCCCTTTCTTAAAGATAGGTACAGTGTGGGAGAGCTTCCACAAATCAGGTACCACCCCAGACATCAGGGACAGATGAATTATTCTGGTAACAGGTAAGGGAAGATCTTACTTTGAGGAAGGCTCTTGCAGCAGGCCACAATGGTAGGACAATGCAGCCAGGCACTAGCACCACATGAAAAACTTCTAGCTAGCAGTCTACTATGGGGGGGGACCACCCCTCACTGATGTCAGTCATCTGACGTCTGCACAGACTACATAGGAGAGCGGTTCCCCACACCACCTCAGTTCTTTTCCTGCCATCAACCCGTGCACGTTGGACCTCAGTAAACATGGAAGCTGCAGTGGACCGCCATTCCCATGCTTTCACAGACTTTTATTTTTTCTTTCAGTGTTAACATCGATTGTTTCCTTCAACGGTTTTATGTCTTCTCCACCCGCCTCATCTTCCGATTGCTCCACTAAGTTTGCCTGCAGCAAACAGATTCCAGAAAAGGATGGCCATTCTTCGTGCCCAGCCATGACACTGAATCCTGCCAACACTGCCAGAAATTCAACCAGGCCACTTGGAGATGTTGACTAAAAATGCTGGAGAGCCACCTTCTTAAGCAGACGCTCCTTGCGATGGAAAAAGAACTGCAGGCCAGGAGCTCTTCGACCTCGCTGGCACAGTCCTCCGGGGCCTCTTCTTCTCATAAGGAGAAGTTAGGAAAGCACAAACACAGGGACTAACAGAGACTGGGCCCGGTCTGCTTCCCAATCGCGGTTGCCCCACAAACCCTCGACAGCGTCCTCTCACGGGGGGTTGGCGCCTCCAGTCCCGCCAACCCTTACTCCTCCTGGGCTATTGGTGGCTCAGCCGCTTACCCTCATCTCTGTTTCGGGTGGCAGCTCTTCAGGGCAGGGGACTTTATCTCCTACTCACCAGCCCCTGATGCTCAGGCCCTTGACCTCTGCGGGCTTTCAGTCAGGTGGCTTGGCTGGTTCTCCACTCTTGGGCAGCAGCCTTGCGCCCGTTGCCCCCCCCCCCCAGCAATGGTTCTGCCTTCATCGGCTCCCAATCCTAGGATGGAGGCCAGTTTGGATTGGCAGTGCCCAGGGCAGATGACTGCCGTTTACTCCTCCCTAGTGTCACCTCTGTCTCTGTCAAGGGGATCTCCCTTCCCTGTGGTGCTGGCCTCTCCTGTAGGGCTGGTGTCACCTAGCCCCTCACCTGGGCCCTCTAGGCCATCGCCCATCAGGCCGCTGCTTGTACTGCTGGTGCCCCAACCTACGGGCCCGACGCCAACACCACCTTCACCGCAGCCACCACCTGCTAATGTATCACTGGATCACTTTGCTGGCGCCTGATGGGCCCATGCTGGGTTATCCGTCGCTGGCTTCTCAGCCATCATACCCTAACCCGATGCCTTCTTTACCCTTTCTACCTGTCTATAACTTTATGCCACAGGTAGACTTTAATGCCCTGTTTTCCATGTGGTGGTCATTGGTTCTGAAGCAGACCCCTGTTCCTCAGGGCCCACCCCCTTCCCAGGGACTGCAGTGGGGCTGGCCCGAGTGAACCCAGAACGATTGGGTCCTTGGGTGTCCGTACGGACACCGGCACCTGCTATAAAAGGGACGATTGTCTGCCTCTGATGCCAGTCCCTGATAGTGAGTCCTCTGAAGGTGATTTTCTCTTCAGGATCTTCCTCTTAACCAGAGGAGTCGTCTGCAGGGGAAGATCAGCCCAAGGAGGTACCCAAGTCCCCCCTGATGACCCATCCTTTGTGGACATTATGCATCACATACAGTCCATCATGGGATGGGAGACCTAGGAACTTGACCCAGAAAGGCGTCACTTGGCTGTCTTTCTCAGAAAGAAGGATGCCGTACCTATTGAGTGCCACCTTTGATTGAGTCCTACAAGGGCATCACCCAAGGGGCTTGGGCTCACCCCTCCTCCATTCTGCCTCTTCCTAAGAAGGGGGGATTGGATTTACCATGCTCCGACTAGAAAATCTTCTTGGGGAGTAACCCCGAGGCAGACTCTATGGTCTTTAATGCTGCCTACAATTGCACCAAGAAGCCCAAGCACCTCAGTTTGCTCCCCCCAAGACCGGGAGTCCAGGCACCTGGACCAGATTGGCAAATGGGTCTTTGCCTCAGCCACGTTAGCTATTAGGACCATCAGCTATCTGACCCATATGGTTCAATACCAGAATGCTCTCTGGGATCAGGCCTGGGACCTGGTCCAGATGCTGTCTGAAGATTCCACTAAGACTCAGCTTGCTCAGCTCATGAAGTCGAGTTCAGAAGTGGGCAGCCATGTCGGGGCATCCTACGATGCCGTTGATGCCTCTGGGTGTGCGGCTGCTGCCGGTATTTGCCTCCGGCGTCACTTTTGGCTCAGAGTCTCTAGGTTTGCCCCAGATGTCCAAGCAAACATTTAAGATGCTCCCTTCCGGGGCTTGGTCCTTTTCAGGGTGGTCCAGGACGTCATTTCTAAGCTGCAGGAGTCTGGTAAAGCCCTTAGGTTGGTTCATTCGCTGTACCATATCCAGCCTAGGGCGAACTAGCATCAGTCCTTTGGTCAGTCCTCCCACAAGCAGTCCCAGGGACAGTCCACCAAGGGCCAATACAAATGTAAGGCCACCAACGCCTCCACAGGCGCTGCCGCTCGAGCTCTTGCAGCCCCCTGCCCACTCCAGCCCCTACCTCCTGACTCCTTAGCTGATCTCCCTTTTCTAACCGTAGGTCCGAGGGAGGTGGTTGGGGATTGGTTCTCTCTTCACTTGCTGGGGGGGTGGGGCAGTGACCATGGACAATTGGGTACTCCAGCTAATAGCTCAGGATCACACTCTGGAATTTCTGGAGTGGCCACCAGAAAGTCCTCTGGTCCACTCTACCTACCCTCCCACACACCTACCCCTGATCTGAGAGGAAATTCACGCTCTGCTGCAAAAAAAAAGCCATAGAACCTGTGCCTCAGGCTCAGTGGGGAAGGGAGTTTTACTCCCACTTCTTCCTCATCCCCAAGAAGTCCGGGAACCTCCGGCCCATCCTGGATCTGAGCAGTCTGAACCTGTACATCGAGTACAAATGCTTCAGAATGGCAACCCTTCAGGGACTACTACCCCTGTTCCACCAGCGGGATTGGCTTTGCTCACTGGACATGCAGGATGCCTACCTGCATATCCAAGTCTTTCCTGCCCAATGCCACTTCCTTTGTTTCCAGTTTCAGGGTGCCCATTTCCAATTTTGGGCCTTTCCATTTGGTCTTTCCTTGGCCCCTGGGTATTTACCAAATGACTGGCAGTTGTAGCGGTGGCATTAGGGAGGCAGGGCTTCTACACATTTCTCTACCTGGATGACTGGCTGCTAGGTAGCAGCCCCCTCCAGGGAACGCCTGATTCAGACCCTGGATTGCACCTTGCACCTTTTCTAGGAATTGGGGATCACAGTAAATCTGCCAGCCACACTCCCACTCTCAGACGTTCTGTGATGTCTAACCAGGGAGAGAGTGGAGGTGCGCCCCACTGATGTCTATGGAGCCAATTTTGAAAAGAACTTTATGTATGTTTAAGCAGTCTTTGATATAAATGAAAGCCAGTGCTTAATTATTAGTTAAGTGCGGCTTTCGATTATATCAAAGACTGCTTAAACATACATAAAGTTCTTTTTAAAAACGGCCCCATAGACTTCAGTGGGGCATGCTACCACGCTCTCCCTGGTTAGACATAACAAAATGTCGGGGCTCGGGGGTGAGGCCAGCAGATCATGAAGTGGAAGGGTTTGGCTGGCTTACAATCCCTTCCCTTCTGAAGAGGAAAACATTTAAAATTTCACTTATTAGCTCAAGACTTTTGCCACCATTAAGTAATGGGCTATGGTATTAAAAAGCTAATTTCTGTATCTTGGACAGTTCATCTAAAGTCCCCAATCAGTATGAATTCTTTTATGTTTAACGAGGGGTCCAGTGATTCTAATAATGGATGGGAGTACTTGATGACTGCCAGCTGAGGAGATGTAGACACAAAAAAGGTGATTTTTTTTTTTTTTTTTTTATTTGGGTCCACCTAGCAAAAGAACAGAATGACAGCGCTCGAAGCCTGTACCCGAGGGAACAGCCATTCTTGGGGAGGAGGCATTAACATGTGACTTAATGTGCAAAATGGTGCCTTCTCTTCGACTTAGCATGATTATTCCTGATAAGGTTATACCCAGGTGGTGAACAGATATTGTCAGGGATAGACGGTGTTAGCCATATCTCAGAGACCCCTAAAACATCAGGGCTGTAATTTTATTTATTTATTTATTGGAAACAATCAGAATTACAACCCTTTGAGTCACAGACTCTTTTGCAAAGGCTCCACATCGGTTACAAGGGTGGAGGGTAGACAAATACAGTAGAGAACATACTTGGAACAGGCAGAATATACATAACAAAATCAAAGGAGCAGTCCAGGCAAAACTTAATGACTGTTGAGGAAGTTAGGCAGCAATCTTGGGATACCCAGGCGGGGATTCTTGGTGAGATCGTGGGGCATGTGTGTGGCCCTGAGTCGAGTAGAGGGAGGGAGGGCAGTTAACTGGGTGAGCAGAGTTAGCCGCAGCCACATATGGCTCTCTCAAGGAGGTGAGCTTTGAGGCCTGTTTTAAATTGAGAGATGCTGTGGGTCTGTGAGAGTAGTGTGGTAATGCATTGAGCCAGAGGGGCTCGGTATCGGAAGGATCTTTGCCCTAGGGAAGTTCTACATTGAGGTACAAGGAAGGGGAGCTATGGTGGTTTGTATTGCACCTGTGAGGTGCAGAACTGATTAAGGGGAAAACTGGACAAGGGCTAGGAAGGTGTATTTTTGCAAGGATGCAGGTGTGGGAACTGTAATCGATGTTGGAAGTTTAACCAACCAGATAACGCATAGATTCACAGGTGTGGTTAGCCTATCACAACCAGTGACTAGGCGGCAGGCTTTGTTCAGGACAATGTTTATCCTGTTCAGGAGGTGGGTTCAGCAGAGCCAGATATAGTGATCCCGTAGTCCACCAGGGAGAGGATGGAGAAGGTGACTGCGAGCTGCATCGCCTGCAGGGGTAAGCAGTGCTTGAGCCGATACAGGATGCCTACCCTAGAGCTGATAGAGGAGGAGAGAATTTGGGTGTGCCTCTGGTAAGAGAGGGAGGTGTCTAGAATGACACCTAGGTATTTGAAATTGGAAACTTGTTCCAGAGGGGCACCTAGAGCATTCTTGATGAGGAGAGCAGACTGACTATGAGGACTTTGGCGGTGGGCAAAAATCATGGACTTAGTTTTATTATAGTTGATAATTAGGCGGTGTTCAGAGAACCAGGTCTCTAGTTCCCGGAAGTGCCTTTGAAGGGCCTGCTGGAGGGCGGTAGGGTGGGGGTGTTTCAGAACAGAACCGCATCATCGCATAGAGGAGCAACTGACCACTGCAAGCCTTAGGAGGGAGTTTAGGAAGAGGGTGAACAGCAGTGGGCCTAGGATTGACCCCTGAGGGACCCCTGAGGAAACTGTTTTAGGGGTGGAGAGGGTGGAGCATATCCTGACTTGTTGCGAGTGGCCTGTGAGGTAATCCTTGAACCAGGTCAATGTCTCCGGGATCACATTTAGTTTAGGGAGGACTTGAAGCAGAAGCTCGTGACTGACCGTGTCGAAGGCCTTGGTTAGGTCCACATATATGGCCCCGGCAATTGAGCCATGGTCGAGGGCTTCATGTAGGAATGAGGTGAGCTCTGTGAGAGCGGTGATGGTACTATGACCTGAGCGGAAACCATGCTGCTCCTGGCTAAGGAGCATATGCTTAGATAGGTGTTCGGTTAACTGGTCAGAGACTATTCTTTCTAGGGCTTTGGAGAGAGGTGGAAGTATTGAGATGGGTCTGTAGTTGCTGGTGTTGGTGGGGTCACCACCCTTCAGGATGGGCGTGATTATGGCTCTCTTCCAGGTAGAGGTGAACTGGCCTAGGCAGAGCGAGAGGTTAAGAATTTTAGTGAGGTGTTGTAGAGTGGCATCAAGGGAGAGCCTCAGGAGTTTAAGATCAAGGGAGTCATTGCTGTAGCGGGTATGAGAGATGGCCCTGGTAATATGCGTTTTGCCTCGTGGTAGGTGATGACTCGGAGCCGGAAGGGGGTATGGTAGAGCCCGAGTTGGGGAGTTAGGAGGAGGATGTGGGATAGATCCGAGAAGGCCGAGTTAAGGGCTTCAGCGATAGTGGATGATCTTGAGTGACCTCACCATTAATAGTGAGTTGCGTGGGGATGGGGAAGCGAGATTTGCCACTGAGTTCCTTTTTATTATCCCAAAATTTTTCCCATCACCCCAGGTAGAGGTTAGGGTGTGTTGGTAGTAGTGGGCTTTCGCCTGCTGCAAAGCCCATGTGCATTTATTGAGGGCCTCCCTGTAGAGTTGTCTATCCAGGGTGCTTTGGGAGTCTATGGCTTTGTGCCAGAGGTTATCTCTTTGCTGGAGCAGGCTTAGTAGGGGGGGTGTGATCCAAGGGGTGGATCTGGATTTCTCAACTAGCTTAGAAAAGGGGGCGTATAAATCACAGGCTTTGTTGAAGGTGGTTATAAAGTGATCCAGAGCGGAGTCAACTGACTGGGCAGTGTAAATGGGGAGCCAGTTGCTGTTGATTAGGTGGGCTTTAAGGTTCTTTAAACCGCCCTGTTTGAGTCTACGTTGCCAGGAGATTTTAGGGGGTGCTGGGGGCAACTTGCATGACCACCAGCAAGTAACTGGAGAGTGGTCACTGATAGCATCAGGGAGTACTGTAGTTTAGGAGAGATTTCCCGGCTGGTTGGTGAAGATGAGGTCCAGGAGGGTGGAGGTCCCGGATCTGAAGTCCCTTCTGGTGGGGGAGGCGACTAGTTGGGTGAGATCAAAGGCCCGGGCGGCATCTTTGTAGCTGGAAGAGGCCAGGGATAACCAGTTTACATTGAAACTCTATAACGATGACTTCGCTAGTGTTGGGTAGATGGGAGATGATTTGGAGAATAGAGTCAAATGAGTTTTTGATTTCTGGGGGATGTAGGCCGAGATGATGTGGAGTGTTTTGGTACCCAGGCTGAGTTTTATTGTGAGTACCTGGGCACCGTGTTGTGATGCTGGTGTATGGACTTCAGTGGCATTGAGAGAGGATTTGACATATATTGCACAGCCCCTGCCTCTCTTGCTGGGCCTATCTGCCCGGAAGAGAGCATAATTAGGGAAGGAGACCGCTTTTTGCATGGACCCATGCAAAAAGTTCAGCAAGTTTAGGGATCAGACTCCCGATGTTCAGGTATGCAGTTATTAGACCTTTGCCACCATTCCATGGCGGATGACTGAAGGTGATATGATCAGTATGCACAGGACCAGGATTAGGTTCTGTGGCTGCAGCAGTGAGGAAATATGAGCGGGCCAATAGGACTAAATGACCTAATCTTAACTGGGAACATGCAGTAAAATACCTCCTTTGACATCTTATGAGAGACAGGACCATCTGGCACAAGACCAGATTACTGAAAAGGCACTTAACATCCCTATTACTATAGCAGTTCAAGAGGATGTTAGACAGTGCAAAACCATGGTTACCACTTAGTGAGGAGCTAGGAGGATACAAAGTGGCACATGATCCAACAGTAGGAACAGGGTAGTAAGCAGGCAGACAAAGACAAGTACATGAAACATGTGCCAGATGTAGTAGGTGAATGTCTCCAAGCAATAAAAAGAGGCAGTAAGATGTGACTGAAATATCAGGGCCATCCAGATCAAGATAAACTGTGGCACACTTTAAAACCAGTAAAGAGAGGCCATTCAGATAGTTTCATAGTGCTACCCAGTATATCTCTAATAGCACATCCTTAAGCGTCATTTTGTAGCTAGGATATAGGGGCCACCCAGCTAGGGATGGTATCACTATAAAATTGCAATTACATAGGCAACACTCTGATGCTGGTATTCGGATGCCAGTCAGATAGGGATATGCAAGGCAACACTTTAGAACTGAGAACAAACCCAGCCTTTAAGGAGCACCTTTCCCAGTCCTTTTGACTTTCATGCATAAATCACCCCTTCTTGCATTGATTCTGGAATTGTATTTCATTACTATCCTCTGCAGTCAGTTTTTGCATTCTGAGCTGCTAAAAACTGCAGGGTTTACCACAGCTTCTATAGCAAGCCTTGTGTTGCTGCGGACCCAGGGCTATACTGCTGATATCGCTATATGGCAGAGGAGTGACTCACACTGCAGTACAGTGAAGTTGCACCAGTTTTGCAAAGGAAACCTACATTACTAGGTGTACATACTGTGGTCCCTCTTCACCAAGACACCCTGTTAGCAGTGCATTATACCAAAATCCTAATGCCTTGTCAGTATGCTTTTTTTATAAAACTGACTTTTGTCTCTGTAACAAAGCATGGGGAGTGAGAGAAGATCGAGCTGTTGTCAGTGGAGACAACTGTCAGTTTATGCATCGGTGTGATTAGTGTCTATACCTTGATCATTTGAAAGTAGTAGTGCTTCCTTACCCATGCCATACTGGTGCTTTCCATGTCTTCTGTAGTAAAGCACCTGGCAGTCACCCTGATCGAAAATCCGTTACTACTCCTCCTCCGTTCTGCACCTCCCAACATTAACACAGAATGCTGAAGACTAATTTTGGTACCATCTAATACAAACTATGTGTTTTAGATGTCCTGTATGTGCTATATGCACTGTAAAGGTGGTTTTAAAAACTGAGGATTATTTCCTGAGAAATTCTTATTTGACAAATGAAACCTGGATTCTGCGCATGCGAGGACCGGTGGTAATATATGGTACCCAAATTAGTCTTTGGCGTTCTGCGGTGCTATGCTGATGTTGAGGAGGTGCGGCACAGAGGAGCAGTAAGGGATTTTCAATCGAAGGTGATCAGTTCTCAGGCGGCCCTCTCGACCCTGGCGTTGCAGCTTGTGGAGGGGCAGCTGTGATTTACAGCTCAGTAGCAGGTCAGGTGCAGGCAAAAGTGAGAAAAAGCGGATTATAGTGAATGGGGACTCCATAGTTAGAGGAATAAAGAGGTTAGTGTGTTACTTGAGTCAGGAGGAGAGATATGTTCTTTTTTTAAAACTTAAAAGTTTATTGATTTTTCGTGTTTATAATACGTTAACAGTAAACACTGATAAAATGACAGCATGGAGGGAGCAGTTCATTACATATCAGATTTATGTGACATAGCAGTCTCACTCACTCCCATAGTATATATTTATTTATTTTATTTATTGAATTTTGTTAACCTGGTAGGCCCACTGAGACTAGAAGTCCCTTTTTCAGGGGCGACCGGTTGGAGTGGGGGGGTGGAGGATACAGATGATAACCAACTGAAATTGAACCAGATTAAGCTGTTGGTGGTATTTTTAGTGAATGGGGGAAATTTGGCCAGGACACCGGGGAAATTCCTGCCATGGGATCCTTGACGTCAACCTGAGCAACCGCCAGAACAGGCAGACAGGACCTCGGTTTAACATCTCATCCGAAAGACAGTACTTCAGGAGTGCAGCACCCCCCTCATGCTGCACTACACTGTCAGTATTGGGATTTAACCCAAGTGCCTGGTGTGGAGATAGAACCCACAGCCTTCTGATCTTCTGGCCTCAGAGGCGAGTGTGCAACCTGCTGAGACACTGACACTTGTATATACGAGTCGAAACGCTCTGTGTTTAACATTAGTCAAAATGGCCACCTTGAACCGAGTGAGAATGTAAGCAGTACTTCAAACAGAAAAAACAAAACGACATTACTGCAATTACATGATCCCACATGTCTGCCAAGGACTTACAGAGGGTGAGCCCTACAGATCCTTCACCCAAGGGACTGAACTGCTAGTGAAACAAAATACATTTTAATTGGTCAGATTAGGTCACAAATGAAGTATTGTGCTGCATAATATATAGCACCCATGGTTGCCAATGTGGCTGAAAGCTGCTCATTCGACCTCTCGGTAGATAAGTGAGTTTATTTCATTTTATAAATGTTAGACATTGTGTTGCTCTAGACCCTTGTTAGCTAAGCGCTGGCTTTCATTTTTTCCAAAGTTTAGGTTAAATAACATAAAATTGCATCAGAAAAGTCACTCCATAGACTTGTATGCAGCGTGCCCCTTGGCTGTGTCTATTCAGATGTCACAAAACATCGGAGTGTAGTGGCATGGCCAGCACCTGAAAAGTAGAAGGGATCGAGCAGTGAGCCCCTCAAAGGCAAATTACAATCCTTTCCCTTCATTAGGAGCAACTTCTAAAAAAAAATAATCTCGCTTGCAGGGGAACTCCCCTGAAGGTAAGGTAGCTTCCTGTTTGTTGTGAAATGCACCAAGAAGGGTTCTCTGTTGCTACTCGGCCAAAATCTTGCAGTTTCTACCAAGCTGCAGGGATGCCGTGATCTGGGGTAAGCAATGTCAATACTATATCATCAGCATATACTGCAAGTTTAAATTTCTCCCCGAAGAGAGGTATCACCTCTGTCCTCGTGTTATTCTGGATATCCTGTGCTAATGGTTCTACGTAGACAGCAGATAATAGGGGGAGAGGGGGCACCCCTGACATATTGCTCGCTCCTTGGGAACAAGCAAGGAGAGATTGACCATATATTCTGTGTCTTGAAGCGGTGAGCACATACAAGTAATCCCACAGTTAGAGAGGCTGACCAGTGCTGAGTGGGGCAAACCAGTCACAATGGTACACTTGAGAACAAACAACCTGCATTCTTCCAGTGTAGAAACTGTGAAGGAAAGATTCAGGACCCTAGGTAGTCCCGTTAAAGCAATTGCAAATGCAGTAGCCTTCTTGGAAGTGCTAGCTATGCCTTATGAGAACAAGTATTTTTTTGTTTATTTATTTGGTTTTGGTAACCGAGTAAGACCACTGGGAACCAAGATCGATTTTCAGGAGCAACCCAGAGATAAGACATTTTAATCACAGAGTACATGTACAACAACAGAGAAACTTTCCACAAGAGAGCTGCTCACACATGCAGTGCATTTTCAGGGCACACACATGCAGTGCATTCCAAGTACATCAGGAAAAAAGGCAGATGAAAGAAAGCACTGAGAGAATAAGGGAAGATGTAGCTAATGTGGAGGATAAAATGGGAAAGGCAGATGTTCAGAATGAATATTTTAGTTCTAAGTTTACAATCAAGACGCAGCAGTAGAACTAAATGTGTGGGTCCCCAGGAACAAAAGACAGGAAGGTGATAGGCAGGTGGGTGGAAATATACAGTCGTGGCCAAAAATATTGGCGCCCTTGCAATTTTCACATAACTCACAAGTTCCTCTAAACGTAAGTTGAAATTAACAACAGTACAGTATTTGGTCTCCACAATGCTTTATTTCTCTGTTAATATTACAGAACCTTTGTTTTTGATTCAGAATTTAATATATCCTTTTAAATCAGAAAATGAAAAGAAATGGCATTGACAAAATTATTGACACCCTAGACTTAATATTTGGTAGCACAGCCTTTGGTCAAAATAACTGCCATCAACCGCTTCCTATAGCCATGGATGAGCTTCCTGCACCTCTCTACTGGCAGTTTGGCCCACTCTTCTTGTGCAAACTGCTGCAGTTCTCCCAGATTTGAAGGGTGCCTTCTCCCAACTGCTATTTTCAGATCTCTCCACAGGTTTCCAATGGGATTTAGATCTGGACTCATTGCTGGCCACTTCAGAACAGTCCAGCGTCTTGTCTTGAACCATTCCTGGGTGCTGTTTGAAGTGTGTTTGGGGTCATTGACCCATGACCTTCGACGGAGACCTAGCTTTCGGACGCTGGGTTCAACATTGCGCTCCAAAATGGCCTGGTAATCTCCAGATTTCATGATGCCATGCACACGTTCAAGGCACCCAGTGCCAGAGGCAGCACAGCAACCCCAAAACATCACTGAACCTCCTTCATGTTTGACTGTAGCGAAGGTGTTCTTTTCTTTGAAGGCTTCATTTTGTTTTCTGTAAACATAGAGATGGTGTGCTTTACCAAAAAGCTCTAATTTGGTCTCATCTGTCCACAGGCCATTCTCCCAGAAGGATTTTGGCTTGTTCAGGTGTGTTTTGGCAAACCCCAGTCTGGCTTTCTCATGTCTCTCTCTCTCTCTCTCTCTCTCTCTCAGCAGTGGGGTCCTCCTGGGCCTCCTACCATATAACCCCCTTTCATAGAGTTGGCGACGGATGGTGCGAGTTGAAACTGTCGTACCTTGTGTCTGAAGGTCAGCTTGAATCTGTTTGGCAGTTGATCGAAGCGCTTTCTCCACCATTCGGACAATCCTGCGCTGCAATCTTCAATCAAGTTTTCTCTTGCGGCCACGTCCAGGGAGGTTGGCTACAGTGCCATGGGCCTTAAACATCCTGATAACATTACGTATGGTGGAAACAGGAACATCAAGGTCTCTGGAGATTGATTTGTAGCCTTGAGATTGTCCATGCTTGACTACAATCTTCTGTCTGACCTCCTCAGACAATTCTATGGCTGACTTTCTTTTCTCCATGCTCATTGCGGTACACACAGTGACACAAAACAGGAGAATGAGTCCTTTTCTCTATTCAGACTGGTTGAATGAGTGATTTTTATATTGCATGCACTTGCAACTCACCACAGGTGAGTTCAATTCCAAAGTGAAGGAGAATCACCTGCTTGAAATCTAATTATTTCTAACTACTTCTAAAAGGTGCCAATAATTTTGTCCGGGCCATTTAAGGATTTCCTTGTGGAATAAGCTAAGACTTAGTAAATTTTTCTGCTTTTTGTGTTTTATTCCACTGCAAACCAAAGAAATACATATGTGGATACCAAAATATTTTTTTAATTTCAACAATTTTCTGGAAGGAATGGTGCATTATTAGAAAAAACTGCAAGGGCGCCAATATTTTTGGCCACGACTGTACATAGATAGGATGCAGAATGGGCTATTAAGCCTCAGTGTAAACAAATCTTTTGGGCCGGACTTGCACCCAAGGGTGCGTAGGAAGACAGACAGACCCTGGTGGCATTCGTAGCGGACCTATTCAGTAAGTTCTTAGAGATGGGTGAAATTTCACTGGACTGGAGGGTTGTGGAAATGCTGCCCTCTCCACAAGGCCAGGGTTGAGAAAATACATGGCAGTACAGGCCAGTGAGCCTGAATTCCTTTGGAGATAAGCTGCTAGAAATAATAGTTAAATAACCAATTGTGGAATTCCTCGTTGCACTGGGGACTGCAAGACGGTATGAGTTTTCATGCATAGGTTGTGTCAAATTTAACAGACTTCTTTGATTCAGAGGCCAGGCAGTGGACATCCTCTACCTGGACATCAGCACGGCCTTTGATTTATACCATATAGAAGGCTGGTTTTAAAAAAAAAAAAAAAAATTGAAGGCATGAGGCTACGGGAAGTACTGACTAGTGGATAGAGAACTGGTTGGAGGTAGAACCCAGAGAGTAGCCCTAAACGATGTATACTCAGGAGTGAGGGTAGTGACCAATGGATTCCACGGGATCAGTACTAAGTCTAGTCGTCTTCCATGTGCTCATCAGTGACAAAGGTGAAGGGTTGCAACTTGCAAGGGAAGGTGAATCTTTTTGCAGGTGACACCAAATCTGTGGGTGGGTGAACAGTATGGAGGGCATTAAAACAAAGAAAAAAAAAAAACTGTAGATAGTCTACAAAAGTGGTCTAACATCTGACAGCTGAAGTTCTACACCGGGAAAAGCAAGGTCATGCATGTAGGCATTAATAATCCAGAAACTGAATATAGCACTGATGAGGCAAAAGTTGAAGATTCTAGGAAAGAAAGGGATTTGTGGGTAATAAGTAATAATACACAACTGAGTGTGGTATGTCATGGGATATCCTAACACTTCTGGTGCATTATGAGGCACAAAGCCAATGACGGAGTGTCTGAGGTACCTGAGAAGTAATGATATCTCATGACATACCACACCCTAGAGCAGTGATACTCATTTTGCAGTTTGCGAGCCACAAGCGGCTCTTCACTGTGAAACCTGTGGTTCTTTAAAGAGCCACTGACGCCTCAAGAAGAACTTTGAAAAATATAATATTTAGACACAAAGCAGTTTATAGTTCTCATTAGCTCTGTATTTCTCATCCCCATTATTTATTACTGAGGTTATATGCCTGACAACAGGAGAGTTGTTCTCTGAGGGTTCATTAGTGCCTATTGTATCTTCCCAACCTGATGTCATAAAGCTCTGCTTGTGACATCATAGTTATTCCCATGGCAGAGCATTATAATTTCAAATAGGGAATAAGCTACAGAGTTCAGATAAACTCTGAGGGATAAAAACTTGTATTTTGTGAAAATTTTTTCAGTAATAAGTAATGGGGAGAGAAATACTACAAATATATATATATATATATATATATATATATATATATGTGTATGAAGTACAAGCTGAACTTTGTCCAAATATTATGTTTTCCAGAGTTTTTCCAAAGGTGTCAGCTGCTCTTTAACACCTAATCAACTCCTATCACCTGTGGCTCTTCGACGTAAAAAAAAACATGGTTTATTGTACAGCAGGCACATTTGTTTTCCATTTGTTCTGTTTTTAAAGATTTGAAGGACCCTGGCACACAGACTAGCGAAGGTGGGTCCAGTGGACGACCCCCCACTCTCTCAGCCGGATCTGTCCCGACTGGTCTCCATGTCTCCTCCACTCCCCAGCCGCCCTTCTAGATTCTAGATAGAGCGCCGAAGGAGTTAGGGTGGTCCCACCCCAGGAGCCTTAGAGCCGGGGGGGGGTGGACTGTGGACGTGGAGGAGTGCTCCCGTGAAACGGAGACCAGATTAGGGAGGATCTCAGGCCAAGCGGGATAAGGTCGAGCCAAGAGATCTCACTGGAGAGAGGTCTAAGGGGCCATTGCAGGAGCATAAATAGTCAACAAAAAAAATAAATAGTTTCATACTAAGAACAAAGCCATCATTGCGAACAGCGTCTTCAAAACAGTACAGTGCGAACTCTTGAACAGACTAAGTGCATGCACACTGCACTTGGTGCTCCACTTACCAAACAGTGATTAATGTGCTCAGAAATTGTGAAAGAAAGGGAATCTGTGGCTTGCAGTCTATAAGTAAGCAGGTCTGGCAGACTTCTCAAATCTGTTGGGGGGGGGGGGACAGGGAACAGAGCCTCATTACTAGCATTTAAAGACAGAGAGAGGTTGGTAGGTAGGGGACAGAGGCACTCCAAGAGCACATCAGCTCCACCTCCTGGATAGGAGTGGGACAAAATATGAAATCAGCATTACTTTTTATGTAAGTATATACATCCATTTAAAAATGACTAAAAATCAAATTTTAATAAATGTTTTAATCTTTTTTTCCTTTGTTTACAAATGTGCCATTTTATAATCAGAATAATGCACTTCAGGGTGTGTGCTGTGCTGGTATAACGTCACTTCTTTGGGTGTTCGATGCAGCTTTGCTTGCGGCTTGTGCCCAGCCACCTGAGGCATGATGTTATCACAGTATGACACACACCCATATGGTGACTTCTTTGTTAATGCTGACTACTCATGTGGCTGCTGAGCCAGTCAGGACTGAGTATCACAGCCCTAGAGGGTAATGTTATGCAATGGTTCAGTTTTCTGTGCATTTCCCTTTTGGCCAGTAGGTGGTGCTGTTTTGAGGGATATGCTGGACTTGTGAGGTGGAGGGATTCGAAATAGAGAACAAAAAAAAAAATTGTTGACAAAGTCTTTTTCTTGCCCATGATTATGTGCTGGGATTTAATTATGGGTAACGTGTATTAGTCAATCAAGTTGCTGATTCTTGCCACTGACTTCATAGTTTGTAACAACATAAAGCCCATTTGCCAATGAAGTAAGGTACATGGGAAGGCAAATAGGATGCTGTGGTGTAGTAGGCAGAGAGTCACTGGTCCCAGAACGGAGGTGATTATGCCATTGAACAGGGCACCAGTGAGGCGGCACCTAGATTACTGTGTTTGGTTCTGGAGGCCACAACTAAAAAAACAGGTTCAGGCTGGAGACATAATAGCAGAGGGCAACCAAGATGATAACAGGGGCAGCATGATAAGACTGATGAGGACAAGATAGGGAACCTTAATATGTACTCCATATAGGGCAGGAGGGAAAGGGGGACATGACAGAGACTTTACAAATACCTGTAGGGGTTCAGCAAGGTGGACCACGTTGTGCTGTTCGACTGAACAAAAGTTTATCCACCAGGATACACAGTTTAAAAATAGCTGGGGGGGGGGGGTAGTTCAGAAAAGATGATTGGGAAGTACTTTCATGAGGAGAAGGCAGTGGATAAGTAGAATAGCGTACCCAGTGCAGCAGTCGACACAAAAACCACTGCTGGGTTTAAAAAACGGCTGGAATGACTGCAAAGGGGAGTGTTAACCAGGGTATGGTGAGGAGGATTGGGAAGAGGTAACTCAGAGTAGCTCCAGGTAGGGTTCAGCGCAGACTGGATGGAGTCCAAGTCCTTTTCTGCTCTTACTTAAGTTTCTATGAAATTTGTATACATCTGCCAGCGAGTGTTCATCCGAAGAAAATGCTTTGTTTGGAAGATGTCTTCCATCGACTTAAGTAGCTGTTAATGTTCACTTGGTCGACTACAAGTATAACAATGATTGCATCAAAGGCAAATGCTATTTAAAAATTTCTTCCAAAGATATGCACAGCTAGGGCATCCCCTCTTGAAACCAGCAGCCCTTTACAAGCTCGTGGATCGTCGCTTACTTCTCAGTGTATATGTGGAACTGCAGCATCACACTGTTCTTCCTTAAAACAAAGTGCATAGACATAGACTGTACAGTAAGGATATTATAACTAGAGACTATGTTGTACTGACTGGGAAAAAAGTTACTGACGCGTCACTCTCTAGTGAAGCTTTTGTTTGCCTTTTCATTATACGAAACGCTATCATAGTTTTTGGCAAGTCCCTTAAGACTTTATAATCTTGTGCCCCAATCTCCTTAACATTGGTGTGTTTCATTAGGTGGCAGACATGGCACTGAACATTATGCACTGCCAGTGTTTGAGCTGTCCAGTGTAGAGAAAGAACAGTCTTGTTTGAGTCTAGTGAAAGCTGTATCCTTGACATTATACTCAGGAATCAAAGCAGCAGTTGAATAACAGAGATCCGATATATATTTTTATTGCATTCAAACCCCACTTTCTGTTGCTGATCAGATTTTGTTCTAGTTTTAGTCTGATTCAGTTGCACTAACAAACTTTAATATGTGTACAGAAGCTACTGGTAATTAACCCTGTGTCAGTATTTTTATTTATTTATGTATTTAAAATAATCTACCACTAAAAAAGTCATACTGAGCGAAATAGCTTGTTTCTAGATGTGTCCTATGGGAGGGGGAAGAGGAGAGCCCAACAGTAAGTTGCAACAGATAGGTTGCAATAAGCAAAATACTACACAGTAACAATAAATAGTAACAAAAACAAAGTGGGAACAAGGCACTAGCGGGTTCAACGAAAAGTGCAGATGGAGGCCACAGTTGTAGGGTAAGCAGGGCACTGCTGTGTACAGCAGGTAGCGGAGAATGGAGGAGGTAAGTGGATGGAAGGGGTCAAGTCAAACTTTATTTGTGCAGTGTTTTATCCCTGAGGCTCTAAGTGCTTTACATGAAGGTAGTAGAGGGAACATACATTTAAAACAATTTAAATTTCAAATTTCTATGCAGTAGTCAAACAATAAAATAATACCATTCCACCCAGCAATATAAGAACTTCCTTAAAAAATTAAAATTAGTGGACATCAAATGCCAAAGAGAACAGATGGGCTTTCAAGGCCCACTTAAACACATCCACAGAGGATGCCTCCCTCAGAACTCTAGGTAAGGAGTTCCATAGAACTGGTCCCACCACTCCAAAGTCGCAGTCCCCTGATGTTTTCAGCTGTGCCCTTGGGACCACCAGGAGGCCCTCTGTGGACAACCAGAGTGAGCGCACTGGGTGGCAGGCAGGTGTTAGGAGGTCAGTCAGGTAGCCCGGACCTGAGCCATATTGGGCCTTATAGGTGAGCAAGCCCACCTTGAAGACAGTCCTCCATCTGACCGGCAGCCATTGCAGTTCGCGCAAAACCGGGGTTATATGAGCAGACCTAGGAAGGCCCGTCAACCTGACTGCAGCGTGCTGCACTAGCTTCAGTCGCTGGAGGTTGCCTCCACTGACCTCGAAGTAAAGAGCGTTACAGTAACGAAAGCATGCACCAATGATGGTAGGTCCTCTGGTGGAATTAAGGGTTTAATCCGCGTGACATTTTTTTATATATATGCATATATAGGTGTTTATCTCCTTCTCTGCCCCCAGCTGCCCCCTTCTAACTGACACCCCCCACCTGGTCTCACCGGGACTTACCCAGAGCCTGCCCGGTCACTGGGTGCGGAGCCTGCGAGGGGTCGGTCGTCATCCACAGCTGGGGGTGTTTTTTCTCCATTTTCCCTTCCCCATTGCTGGGGGGCACATGCAGGACATGCGCACGTGGAGGCATGCACGCGTTCACGGAAGTCCCACAGCACCCTCCCTGCCATGGCACCCACAGTCCCACACTGCCTTCAGGTCTCCACCTGGGGGCAGTCAGTCGGTGGGAGCACCAGTCCTCCCTCCCTCCCCGGGAGAGGAGAGCTGTGCTCTGGACGCTTGATCCTCTCCCTCCCCTGCCAACCACCGGTGGCCCGTGCTCATTCCCGAACACCGGTCACTGGCGTGGCATGAAGTATGGCATCCAGCGCCTCAACCTTCAGCACCACCGGGCCGGCCTCAGGTGACATTTATTAAGTGGTAAAAACCTCTACGGATAACAGCAGACATCTGATGTTCCAGTGTCAGGCCGTCATCAAAAATGACACCCAGATTGCACACCTTAGTGGCCACCTCCAAAGCGATTGTACCCAAGAATAACCCAGTTCCTGCTCCGGGAGTCAGCCACATCTCATCAGTGACCCGGCTCAATCATTAGTACCTCAGTCTTGTCTGGGTTGAGCCTCAGCCAGTTAGAGGACATCCAAGTCTGGATCTCAGATAAGCAGTTATTTAGCACATCCACAGCACCCGATGTTCATGGGACAAAGGACATACACAGTTGGGTATCATCTGCATAGCAGTGAAAAACCAAACTGTAATGCCTAATGATATCACTTAGGGGCAGCATGTACACCGCAGACAACATGAGTGACAGGATTGACCCATGAGGCATTCCACAGGTCAGGGGCTTCGGGCAGGAGGAAAAGGTTCCCATAACTACCCATTGCTTCCTGCCTGTCTGAAAGGACTTAAACCAGCTGATGACTCTGCCGACAAGTCCACAGTGCTCTCTTAGGTGATCCAGCAACATCATGTGGTCTACGGTATCAAACACTGAGGAGAGATCGAGGAGAATGAGAATTGACCATGCTCCTCTATCTCTCACCCAAAGGAGATCATTCTGCACCCTAACTAACACTGTTTCAGTGCTATGCTTTCTCCTAAAGCTAGACTGGAGTGACTCGTAGATGTCAAAGGCCACCAGGTGGGCCTCGAGCTGCAGTGCCACCACTTTCTCCAGCACCTTCCCCAAGAATGGAAGATTGGAGACAGGCCTGTAATTCGCCAAGATGTTGGGGTCGAGTGATGGTTTCTTCAGAAGGGGCCTCATCAATGCCTCCTTCAAGATGTCGGGGAAAAGCCCCCCTGAGAGCGAACATCCAACAATCTCAGTGAACACTGGACCAGTGGATTGCATACATCCCACTAGGAGATGCGTCAGGCCTGGGTCCAGTTCACAAAAGGTGGTTTGCAGCTTTGAAATCACCTCAATGACCTCAGACACCCCCATTAGCTGAAACTCCTCCCAGACCAACTGAGTGCTTCTGTCACCTCCCGGCCCAACACTGCGGGACAGATCTTGCTCCACTGGCGATATTCCAGACCTAATGGAGGACACTCTGTCAGAAAAGAATAAAACAAACTCATCACACTGTGCGACTGAAGTTGCTCTTTTCGGCTGCAGACAAGCTGGATGAAGAAGCCTGACTACAGTCCGAAAGAGCAGAGCTGGTCTATTCCATCCTGCAGCAATCTCCCTTGATGGTGACTGGGGTGACTGACTTATGGCAGGCGCAGGGGCACAGGGGATGTGGAGTTGTGGGGAGGGGAGGGGGAATAAAGCCCCAGTGTGGGTCAGGGAAACTGCAGGAGTGAGAAGAGAATTTATAGAGGAGCGATTTGAATGAGTGGATGGAAGAAACATTGTGAATGGTGGGGGGTGGGAGAGCTGCACAGTTTAGGAAAGCAGAAGGAGAAAGCAACTTGACCTGAGGAGTACTTTACTAAGGGAAATGCGAAGGAGCAATGGTGGGTGCGGGGCGAGAGCCACAGAGTTTAGAAAAGCAGAAGGAAAGTGCAACTTGACCTGAGGATGACTTAACTGAGGGGAATGTGAAATAGCAAGGACTAGAGTTGTGAAGGGAGCAGGAGGTAGGGGGTGGAATTGAGGATGAAGAAAAGGTGTGTGGTGGGGGAGGGTCCTGAACCACAATTTAGAGATCAAGATAACGCAGTGAGTGGACTTCTGGTGACGTCATGGCACCTATGGGTGCTTAGGCGAGCTTGCTTCAGACACCCAAGATAAATAAACCCCTCAAAACCTAACAAATCTACATCAGAACTTTAAAAATGCCTGGGGGGGCTAAAGGGACAGATAAAGGCACAAAATCCCACCACTGGGGCTGCTCTAAAATGAAGGATGATCACGGATTGAATGCCGAGGTATAAGACCGCAGTAGAACTTCCTCACCGGTGGGCTCCCAGGCTGCAGAGTATGACATGGACGGGGAACAGGAACACCTTACTAGAAACCCTTTTGAGACCCTTTTAAGGGAAATCAAAGCTTCCAGGAATGAAAATAAGAAAGAGTTCAGAAGCATTCAGCAGCAACTCTCAAAACTGAACACTCGCATGGAACAGATAGAGGGGCGAGTATCGGAGGTGGAAGACTGGGCCTGTTAATTAACAAGCCTAGTGGAGATCCTAATGCACCAAACCACAGAGCTACAGGCAAAGTGTCTCGACCTTGAAGGTCAGCTGAGACACGATAATCTTAGATTATGTGGTCTACCTGAAGCAGCGGAAACAGCACTGATGCATGCCTTCTTAGAGAACTTATTGAGGGATACATTGGATCTACCAGCCACATACACGTTCTTAATAGAAAGGGCGCACCGCTCCTTAGTGCAGAAGCCCCAGGATGCGAAAGCTAGGCCACGCTCTGTTGTTTTTTAAGGTCAGCTCCTTTAAAGTACAAGACCTCCTGAGACGAGCGTGGGCCAAAAGGAACTTTAATTATTTAACTGCAAAACTCACCATGGATCATGATTACCCACCGCAGATCCAACAGCAACGTCTGGAATATGCTCCGATACTCCGGGTGTTAAAAGGGGATCCGGTTCCAGACCCCCTTTCCAGCTAAGCTCTGAGTTTTTTGGGATAATGGCCCAAAGGTCTACGAATCAGCTTAGACAGCTGCCACCGCATTTAAAGAGGGACCTACAGATTCCAGCAATAGGAGATCAGTGGAACCAAAATCCTAAACCCTATCAAAAACCCTATTTACAGTTTTTTTTACACCTTCTGTCCTGCTCTGGTCTTATGCAACTGCATCTCCCATCAGGTTTCTGGTTCCTAACCTGGAACAAATTTTACCCTTCCATGCCTCTCTGTGTCTTTTTACTGTTGTAAATTTCCCCTACCTCTTCCCCCCCTTTTTTTGTTTCCAGGAAAATGTAACTCCTGACTCTTGAATGTACTGGACCTGTAACTACTCTGTATCATAGAATCATTTTCTTTTTTTTTTAAATTTCTTTTTCTCCCCTCCTACGTCCCTGCCAGAGCTGCCCCTTCAGGAGTCGCCAGTGAAACCCATCCCTGCCACCAACTTACATGCTGCTTAGGGTCTCTCATCCTGCCGCGGATTACCCCCCAGGTGGGGTTCGGGGTTGGGTGAAACCCTACCTTATTGTCTTCTCCGGTCCCTGAGACAGCGGCAGTCGGTGGCACATCAGGACTGGGTTCGGAGCTCCGTCTGCCCGGCTCTGGAGGGTGATTTTCCCTGTTCTGTGAGGACGTTGATAGCCCTTGACATCAAGGCGTGAGCACCGACGTCCGCAATGTCCTCCCCCCCCCTTGCTGATGCAGCCTCTAGAGGTGATTGGTCCACAGGCCTCCGCCCGTGACCAAATCCCCGAGGTGCTGATGAGCTGTCATGCCCCCAGCCTCCGCCAGAGGTCACCGCTCACCGGAATGGATCCCCACCCTCTCCCCGGAGAAGGCATGCTGTCGTTGGATGCTCAGCCTTTCTCCCCTCAGCCGATCCCCGGCGACCCGAGTTTGCTCCCGAACCCGGGTCACCGGCCTGGTGCGAGGTGTGACATCCAGCGCCTCAACCCTCAGTGCCACCGGGCCGGCAGAATAATTGTTTTCTGTACTAAATGTTAAATGTACTATTTCTTATGCTCTATATTTTGTTTCATGACGTGCAACCTTTGTCAACGAGCCTCTGGCTCAAAGGTATTTCCGAAAACTAATAAATAAATAAAAACGCCTGCAGGGGAACCACAACTGGCAGCAGGTTTTCCTCCGGAAACGTAATGCTGGTGGCACACTGATGCCAACGGAAGCTCTTCATCAACTGCAGGACCCCAAGAAACGGGTGCGTAGTTCTGACTCCTCCTCACCCAAGCCAAATCGCTGAAGGTTCAAACTGAATCTTTTATGACTAAGGCGAGTATCAATGTAAACTGCTCTGGCCCTAAAAATCAGGGAACCGGGAAGCTCCACTTTACCCTGAGCTGACGGAAGACCTGCAGGTACTGTCCTTTCAATGTAACCAGGGGCCCTGTCAACTGAGCAATCTGCTTACACAACCTCAAATGGACCTTTTGTTACTAACTGCTTAATTTCAACAAGTTAGCTTTATAATGGTTTTGAACTCCCATCTACCATACCTCTCTACTTAAAGACTAGACTATGTTGCTGAGAGGCGCTTACTCGGACTGGAGAATGTATTATTTTTATCTACCTCAGTGATTTCAGAATGGGTATATGAGAAAAGGGCTTAATGTGAAGTACCAGCAAATTTTGTTTTGTTTAGCGACATTTTTGGCTGCAGTACAAACATATATCAGGGGAACAAATACTGATGAAGGGTTTCGGTTCTTACCCCATACAAAGGAGACAGCCTTATGTTTAGAGAAGTTATTTCAACAAGCTAGTTTTCTTATAATTTGGAACTTTCATTTCCTATACTACAATACCTAAGGACAAGAGACTGCGTTATAAGAGATGTTTATTCAAGATGCAAACTGTACTATGTTAATTTGCCTCATAATTGTTATAAGTTTACAGGGGAAAGGGGCTCACTATGAAGTACCAGTGAATTGTGATATATTGGGTTATATTTTTGGTTGTAGTGTAAGCATTAAGGGTGCAAACGATGAGGGCTATGCCTAAGCTACTGATTAGGCTGTTGGACCTAATAAGTGAACTGTGCCTTATATTGCTCCCATTCCAGGATGACTCAAAATATTTAAGGAATACTCGGGTGGATGGAGAGAGGATGGTTTGTTGTTTAGCAGCCTAACATCCAGTGACGGCAAGTGCTAGCTAGCGCTTAATTTCAGAGCCACAATACACCAGGCTCTGAGGGAGGGCTCTCCCCCTACGGGAGGCATAACACACTTCCTTCTTCCTACCCTGTTACCTCTATAGGGTAGAACTAGAGATCAAATTTTAATTTTGATCTCCTACCTTGGAAGTACAAGATCTTGTTACAAGTTTTAAGGCCATGTTGGCCAGTTAGGTTGATACAGTTTATGGCCCTGAGGAGGTTCCTTGTGATTTTACTTTGAAATACCTGGGGAACAGAGTGCTTTGTACCATTACAGAAGATGCGAGGGAAGTGGGGGGTAAGATAATACTGGGTTCTATCCTTTCCAATGTTAGTGTCAAGTTATAATATCTGCTTCTACAATGTTAATGGGCTTACAAACCCCATTAAATGGAGCAGACTCTCTTCATTTCTCAGAAAAGCAGGGGCAGATATTTTGCTTCTCCAAGAAATTCATTAATCAGTTCAAGAACATAAAAAACTTGAAAGGTTTGGTTTCAAGCATGTTATCACAACATCATATAAAGGTGGCATAAGGAGGGGGTGGCAGTGTTGATACCATCCAAACTACAAGATCAACTAGTGGATAAAGCCACTTTGTTGTGGTTAAGGGCAGGCTGAACGGTGACTTAATTACAGTAGCTTCGGTTTATTTTCCACCTAACTCTCCTTACACCCTATATCGTACCTTCTTTTTAAACTTAGCTCAGTGGGGGGAGGGACAAGTCATTTGCGGGGGAGACATGAACTTAACCTTTGACCCTAAACTGGATTCTACTTCTCAAATACCAAAACGGGACAATAAGGTGGCCCATCAGGTCGTAAAGTTGTTAAAAGAGCTGGTGTACATGGATACATGGCACTCTCTGAATGGCCCTATTAGAAACTATAATTTTAACTCAGCAGTACATGCCATGTATTCCAGATTAGATTGCATATTGACCCCACAGGAAGCTATTGGGAAGGTAAATAAAGCTTGGATGGGGGATATTACACTCTCGGACAGTGCCTCAATATTTGCTAAGGTAAAACTAGGCGCCTTTCGAAAACAAACCTTTTGGAGGTTAAATAATTCTTTACTTAGGCATCCAGAGGTGTTACAACAAATGAAAGACCTTATTAAGGTTTCCTTAGCTGATAATGATACCCCAGAAGACATCTCCGCCACACTATGTGATACATTTAAAGCTATCCTCAGGGGTAAGTTCATTGAGATCTCCTCAAGGCATAAGAACAAAAGGAGGCAAGAAAGGAAACTCTCCTTTCCCAAATCAGGGATCTGGAGGATCTACAGAAACAAAAAATAGGCACAGAACAAAGGAGCTGAAAGAGTTGAAAAAAACAATTCAATAAATTCCTAGATTATTATGCGGAACAAAAACTTGTGTATCTGCGCCAGAGATTCTATGATGGGTGTCCTAGGTCATTAAGCCTCCTAGTAGACTGCTTATGTTCTCAAAAAGCTAGGGCCACCATTGCAATAATTAAAGTGCCAGGAACTTCCCAGCCATACAGAACGATATCTGACATTTCACAGGCATTTAAAAGCTACTGTGCTGCTCTCTGTGCTACAGGCAGCCCATACCCCCCTCCCAGATGCAGAGCTGAATAAGTTCTTGCAAGGGCTACGGCTGCCAACCCTAGCCAAGCAGCATAAAACCTCTTTGATGGCTCCTATTTCAGGAGCAGAGATTATATCTCAAATAGGGAAACTTAAGGCCGGGAAGTGTCCGGGGTCGGATGGCCTCACAGGCGAATTTTATAAGGCATTTAAAGCTGAGGTATCCCCTATCCTGCAAAAAGTATTTGCTTTTATTTTGAGGGATCAAGGTAAGATACCACCCTCCTGGACCCATGCTATTATTTTTGTTATTCCAAAGCCAGGCAAGGACCCTACCAACTGTGCATCATACAGACTGATATCTGTTTTTAAATATAGATAGTAAGATATTAGCAGCAATATTTGCTACACATATGCAACAACTGATACTGGTCTGAATCCATGTGGACATACTAACATACTATGAAGCCAGCTGCTTAGGCTCTCTGGTCTATCAAGTCTGCTTGATAATCAGTGCCTTCCCAGGGCACCGTTATTTGCCCCTCCCCCTCCCTCCCTACAAGGTCCCCCACCCCCCAGCGGGGCTCTGGGTTGCACCCTCCCCCTATACCTATCCCACCTTGAACCCCTCCACAGTTGCAGCAGCTGCCAACTCCCCAGGCAATGCATTCCAGGGCTCCACCACCCTCTCAGTGAAGTAGCGTCTCCTTGTTTTCCCCCTCAGTCTCCTCCCATCCAGCTTCATTGAGTGACCCCTGGTGGCCCCACCTCCCTCAGCTAAAGCACCCCCTCAAGGCTTATCCTATTTATTCCTTTGTGATAGTTGAAGACCTCTATCATATCCCCCTGTTCCTTCTCTTCTCCAGCGAGTACAGGTTGAGCTCCTCCAGTCTCTCCTCATAGGGCCTTTTCCCTAGTCCCAGTATCATCCTGGTCACCCTTCTCTGGCCCTTTCCAGAAGAGCAGTGTCTCTCTTTAAGTAGGGATGCCAAAACTGCACACAGTACACACCTGGTGGCGCTGGACACCTTACCTCATGCCACGCCGGCGACCCGTGTTCAGGAATGAGCACGGGTCGACAGTGGTAGGCAGGGGAGGAGAAGATCGAGCGTCCAATGTATTGCTCTCCTTCGGGGAGGGGGGGTCACCAGCAGTTGGTGCTTGACTGACCCCTAGTGTGGCTGGGGGACAGCATACCAGTGCTTCAGAGATGGGGAGGAGAGGAGGCAGATGCCTGAAGGGAGTGCATGCAGACGCGTGTGTGCTCCCTACATGGGTGTCTCTACACGCCTCCTCTCCAGAGGGAGAAAAACAGAGGTAGAATGTGTGTTCTGGGCATGGCTGGATGACATCTGGGCCCTGCAAGAGCCGCTCCGCAAACAAGCAGTAACCCTGGCACCAGATCCATATCAGTGGGTTGAAGGGTCCCGCCTCCCCGCCATTGGGGACAAGCCGTGCAGGTAAGCCAGAGGTAAGCTGCAAGCAGGAGATGGAGCGGGGGGACTGGCTAGAAGGAACGCCGACCGGGATGAGGTGGCAAAAAGAGACTAACTGTAAATAAAATAAAAAAAAAAAAAAAAAAAATGCACGCAGTATTCAAGGTATGGTCTAACCAGGCAATTGTACAGCGGAAGGAGCACCTCTCTACTCCTTGAGGTTATCCCCCTGGCTATGCACCTCAGCATTTTATTTGCCCTTCTGCACTGCTCAGAGTTATTCTTTTGGCATCCACCACCACCACCCCGAGGTCTTTCTCCCCTTTAGAATCCTGCTGTGCCCCCCCCCCGTGTGTATACATGAACCAGATTTTTGGCCCCCAGGTGCAAAGCCTTGTGTTCCTCAGCATTAAACTTTAGCTTCCATGCTCTTGACCACCTCCCCATAGTCTCCAGGTCCTCCTGGAGAGCCAGCTTCCCCTCCTCCCCTTCCAAAACTGCCCACAGCTTTGAGTCATCAGCAAAGAGGCTCATCCTGCTCCTGATACCACTTCTGATGTCTGAGATATAGGCGTTAAACAGGAGTGAGCCCAGTACTGATCCCTGAGGGACCCCACTAATGACTCTCCTGGAGGATGAGACCTCCCCCTCACCCTCACCTTCTGTACATGCCCCACTAGCCAGTTTCCTATCCACCTGACCATCAGCCCCCCAACCCCATATCCTCCAGCTTCTCCAGTAGACAGGGATGTGGCACCGAGTCAAATGCCCTGCTGAAGTCCAGAAAGAGGACATCCACTGGCCTTCCCTGATGCAGCGCCCTTGTCACCCCTTCATAGAGCTCCACCAGGTTGGTCTGACACGATCTGCCCTTAACAAAGCCATGCTGGCAATCATCTAGGACCAGGCAGGGTTTATACCAAGTAGACAGGCGCAGGACAACATTAGACGTCCGGCCTACCGTATTGACCATATTCGGAAATGCAATACCCCAGCTCTCATGTCAAGTCTTGACGCTGAGAAGGCTTTTGATAAAGTCTCTTGGACATTTTTAAAGAGGGTCCTCGCCTGCTTTGGATTTTCTGCTTCCTTTGTCACCTTGTTGTTCAAGTTGTATGATGGTCCCTGTGGATTTGTTCAGGCGAATAGTCGCATCTCAGGCAGTTTTCTACTACAGAGAGGCACTCGACAGGGTTGTCCTCTATCCCCTCTTCTTTTTGCATTATATATGGAGCCCTTAGCTCAAAGTATTCGACAACATAGAGATATTACGGCAATTTATTTTAACAATTTGGAACATAAATGATCTTTATATGCAAATGATGTGTTTGGTCTACCTCACAAACCCGGACACTTTGCCAACTCTGTTTTGAACACCTCCATCAGTTTTCAACCATGTTTGGTTATGCTTTAATTACCCAAAAGACCGAAGTCCTAGTGTTCAGTTACACCCCATTACCCCACTTCCATACGACTTTCCCTATGAAATGGGTTTTATCTACAATCAAGTATTTAGGTATTAACTGAGTTGGATCTGAGGTGATATTTGCACTAAGTTATGCACCTCTGCTTTCTCAATTAAAGAGGGACTTGAGGAGATGGCATCTTTTACTCCTAACTCTTTATCAGAGGGTACAAGTGGTTAAAATGTTTTACCAAGGTTGTTATACCTTTTTCAATGTGTTCCGTGTATAGTTTCCAAGCCAGACTTGGTGAAATGGCAATCAATGTTTTTATCATTTATTTGGCAATATAGGAGACCATGAATCCACCAACAAGTACTGTATGTATCTCCCCAAGAGCGGGGAAGGGGGCTTGCTCTACCAAGTTTAATTAATTATTGGTCAGCTGTACAAATGAAGATGGCCTTGTTATGGGGTAGTGAGGGCTATAGAGCTCACTGGAAATTAATGGACCTGTCCAGACCAGTTCATATGCCTTTAGCAGCCACACTTTTTGTCCCCTTGACTTCGTTTGGCTTGAAACCTTCTCTCCCACCTAAGACATGGGTGATTCTGGAGGGCTGGCGTAGAGGTACATCCTCAAATGGGATGAAATGGCACTTTTGGAAATACAAATGGTGGATCTGTAAACCTTTGTGTCCCCCCCACCAGACTAGACCCCTGGTATAAAGTCTAAGCTATGCGATGCATTTCAGCTCCCTGGCAGTTGCTACAAAACCAAACTATACTTACCTTTGAACCAACCCAACAGAGGTATGGCTGGGGGGAATTTGATCGTATCAGATATTTCCAAATGAGAGAATACATTTTAAAATATTTAAGACTGAGTAATATGCAGCCTCAGTTGCAGGAGGACACACTGCCCTTTTCTGTTTGGTCTACGGAGAGGGCAGATAGAGCAATCGTGACACTTTACCAAACCTTTCTAACTTCGCAGCTTCAACATGCTGATATTTTGAAAGGGAGATGGGAGCGAGATCTAGACATGGTAATAACAGAGAAGCAATAGTTGCAAATCTGGAAAAGAACATGGAGTACCACCTCAGTCATCTCCCCCATGGAGATAATACATGTGGAAGGTTAGGCCATGCTTTTGTCTTGACCCAGCTTTCCTAGCTAAGTGGTCATCTGTCACTTCCGCTCATTGCTGGAGGGAATGTGGGACAGATCAGGCCTCTCAAGCCCATATTTTTATTAAAAGCCCAAAATTAGCCTCCTTCTGGAAGTCGATACTACACCATATTCAATTAATATTTGACTTACCAGACCACCTGGCATTGGAACTAATAATTTTGAGTCTCGCTCCTCCCTCCCTTAAAGGAAGGGATGCTTTCTATTTGTGAGATATATTGTTAGTGTCTGCATGCAAGACTATTACAAGAAAGTGGCTGAAGGCCGAGCCACCGACCCTATCAGAATGGAAACAGACAATCCTCTCCATACAGACTATGGAGAAACTGACTTTTGACCTGCAACAGAGATCTGAGGTCTATGTCCCCAGGTGGACCAGATGGGAACTTTACCAGGCTGATATTTTATAGTCACAGCATGATGAGCTGCCCCTAACTCTATAGATTCGGCCATCCTCCATAGAGTATGAGCTAAGCCACTAATAGTAATTTATGATAGCCTCTGATTTGCCTCCTACCTACCCCGCCACACACATAAAAAGAGAGAGGATACTGATCTAAGGTAACTTACTGATTTAGATAATTTCTTTGGGTTATTTACTATAGAATGTTTTATGCCTTAAGTCTTTCATGAAGTCTCACCCAGAAAAAAAATATGTGAAAATTAAAATATGAATTTCTGTTTTACTATACATACCTTATGGCCTAAGATATTGAGGGAATACATGATGGGCATGAGTGTGATATGGAAAATATTTTCACTCCTTTAGAGTGACCGCTGGATATTCACGAGTGGCAAAGCCACAAGTGAGTGTACAGAGGTCACTGTGCAGGAGTGAAAATATTTTCCATGTTACATAAGTGCACATCATGTATCCATTTTATATAATAGGTGCATGATGACTAGAGAGAACTCCAGTTATCACACTGTGATGTTGTCATCACAGAGTGATAATTGGGGAAAACTCCAGTTATCACACTCTGGTGATGTCAGAAGAGTGTGATATCTTATGGTGGTGGTTTTATGCTGAAATAAAGAATGGCATATCATCTCGCCCCTGTTGTATAAATTCTGTTATCACACTGCAGTGAGAATACATGTTTTTATCTAATGAGTTATCTGCTTACTTCTATTGTATAATAAGTTATTAATTTATTAGGATGTTCAATGTTGGTATATGATTTTATTCTTTTTTTGGTTTTTGGATACTGGATGTAAAACACATGCAAGTTTATGATATGTATGTTATAATGAGATTACCTTTGTTGGTGCAAAGATTTTCATTCAATAAACTAAGTATAAATAAAAAAAAAAGATGATGCAGTGAGCAAAGCACCTGACATCAAGTGACGGTAAGGAAAGGGAGGAATACAGTGAGCAGTGGTGGGCTCTTGGGGACAATTGTGGGCAAAGCGACAGAAGGAGTGAAAAAATGGACCAGTCTGGCTTGGGTGGACTAGCGAGCAGCACTGTAAACAATGTTACCATAATCGAAGATAGGGAGAATCCTCTTCGAAACAATCTCTCTGCAGTCAGGAAGTGGGATGCATGCTTTATTCCTGTAAAGTGCACCTAGTTTGGGGTGTAAACATCTTGTGGATGGCGTCCACATAAACTGAGAAATCAAGGTGACGATCCAACCAGACCCCAAGGTATTTAAAGTAGGAAACATCCTCAATTCTAACACCATCAAAGGTATGGAAGGAGAGGAGGAGGCATAACGTAACAAGTCTTTTTCTTGTACTATAAATTATGGAGACAGTTTTTTTGGCATTGAAGGACAACTGATTAGCCTGTAATCAGTGCTCGATGTTGAAGTCCACTTGGAGTCAGGCCATGAGGTCAGAGACAGAGGAGTCAAAGGCATAGAGAACTGTGTCATTTGCACTTATGTGAGTAGGTGCAGGCAAAGGGAAAGTTGTTCAGGAAAATGTAGAATAAAATAGGGCCAGGGACAGGCCCTTGTGGGTATGCCAGAGCAGATAGGAAGTAGAGGGGAAGTATCCTCTAGTGGTATCCTGTAATGCAGACAACAGTGCTATTACAGCAGTGTCCTTAGTCTCTCCATATCTCCACTTCACTACAGGCTGCCTGGCCAAAACTGAATTGTTGTTTACTAGCAACTTGTACTCCAGTATGTTTTTGGCTCCCGACTTGATCAAATGCACTACAACCAAACATCTACCAACACTGCTAATAATGTTGAACTGAAGCAGCTCCTCATTTTAAATACTTTGGCTGGATTCCTCCTAAAAACATATTGAGTATACCTATTCCAATGTAGGATAGAAACTCTGTGCGTTATGTAACTTTTTTTTTTTTTTTTTTACTATTTCTGGCTCGGTGGGGATATACCCCATGTCAGCCCACAAACTCCCTCCCCGCCCCCTCTCCCAGCACTCCCACTGCTTCCCAGTCCAGGAGGACCGTGACTTTCCTGTCACGGAGGGGCTGTGGCTTCCCTCAGGAAGAGACCAAGATCACCCCAGAGCCTCTGCTAAGACTCACATGTGGTCATTTCGGCGATGTGGCAGTTCATGGATCCTGGACTTCATGCTGCAGCCTGCCTGGTGGGTGTCCTGCTTAAGGTTCCCCCCTGCAGGTGCAGATGTGCAGTGATATTAGTACACTGACGCTCTTGCTTCCACGCACATTCTGCAGACGTCCGCCATCACCTTCGTCCCACTTTACATGATCCTGGCCAGTGTACACTCAGTCTCCACTGGGTGTCACTCATGCACTTGATGTTCATGGCCTCCCACCCAGAGGAGGAGAGCTGTCCATGAGATGCTCATCCAGCCTCCTCCGGCCAGCTTTCTGATGCTGTGGGCTTGTTTGTGAACCCATGTCATCAGCATCACAAGCAGTAGCACTACTACTGTGTCGGTGGGCCAACTTGCGCTATATAAATTTAAGTGCTGCCTGACCACGTCTCTTGGAGACATTGGGCTCCATTGGGACTCACTATTTTTCAGTATGTTGCATCCACAGAATGCACTGTCGACATGTCATGGTGCTCAAGATGCTGCCTTGTGCCCACCAGTACAGTATCGGGACATGCTAAAATGTTGTGAAGTAACTTGCTGTGACTTCCAGAATTTGGTCCAAGACCCCAAGCTTTTATCTTGGGAGTCCTAGACCCCTGGTGGTCAAACTCTACCAAAAGCCCTGATTTGTGCACCCTTTCCAGGTAGCAGTTAGTAACACAGTTCCTCTTGCCCATTCTGGATTACAGAAATGTAGATCGATCTTCGAGAGGGCCTTTGCAGTAGGTAATAACCATTAGGACTAGAACCGCCAGGCACTAGGACCACATGGAAAACTTTAGCTAGCAGTGTCTGGTGGTGGACCGCCCACCCGACGTCACGTGATGCACATCAGCGTGACACTATATAGTGGGCAGTCCCCACACCCGCCCTTCAGTTCTTTCCTGCCATTGACCTGAGCATGTTGGACCTTGAGTCGACTGCCATTTTCTGATGAGTATTTCTTCACTTTTATTTCTTTCTGTAAATTGTTGAAAAGTATTACTATTTTCATGCATGTCTTCTCCGATGTCTTCCGAGTTGCATAAGAACACATGCGATTCCTGTGGCACTTGGCTCCCTCATAAGGATGGCCATTTCCTCTGCCTCTTCTGCCTGGGACCAGAGCACAAGACCGAGGACTGAGAGGCCTGTCAGAATTTCAACCAGGCCACATGGAAACGCCCGCCAACAGGCTCTGGGAAAGCCCATATCCTTAAACTAAGGATTGCTTCCATGGAGGAGGAGCTACAGAAGCTGAGAGGATCATCCTCCTCCCGGGGGTGGGGGTGGGGTTCTTCGGACTCCAGTAAGAAGAAGAAGAAAGATGAGGAGAAGCACTGGGACCAAGATCGGTCTCCTTGCCCATGGCCTCCTGCTGCCGTGGATACCGCTCCTCCGACCAAGCCTGCCCCTCCTTGCGGGGAACAGTCCTTGGTCCCCCCACCTGAGCTGGTCACAATTCAGGTGGGCGCCTCCAATCCATCGGAGAGCACCACCACCCTTAGGCCCCTCAAAACCCCGGGGCCTAAATCTGGTAGCACGGCTGATAAGTTGGTCATCGGCTCCTCTGACGAATGCCCGGCCCCAGCTGATAAGTCGCACGCAAGCTCCTCTGGCATCTACCCAGCTACTGTGCTTCCATTGGGCCCTGATTACAGGCCTGGTACCGATCCTCCGGATGAGCGCATGCTGCCACTCTGGCTGCAGCCTGCCCCAGAGGCTTCTCCCTTTCGGGTTCCTCTTTCGCCCCCTCTCCTGGCGGTGTCTTCTGGCTCTCCTGCACACTCGGAGTCAGAGGAGCGTCCTTCCAACACAACCCTGGTGCCGGAACCGGAATGCCTGGCGCTGAACCTCCTTCGGGAGCCGGTGTCCCCTGCACTGCAGGCTTCCCCATCTGGACCAGCTCCCCAACTGCAGACACCAATGGGACCCTCAGCCCACTTGCGGCTGACGGTCCAGCATCTGACCTGACGTTGTCAGGCCCTATTAACCCTCCATCTTGGCCCCTGTCAGGTCATTGAGGCCCCCTTCCAGAGCCCATGCCTGGCTACCCACCATCAGGGCCCCTAATGGGGCCTTTGGCTCCTCCATCTGGTCTGGTGCTGGGTTATCCACCATCAGAGCCTCTGGCTGGTTCCAACGGCTCTGCCATTGGGCCCTTTGGTGGCCTCCTGATGCCAGGCTATCCTGTGCCTCACTACCCTTCGCTAGGGTACCTGCTGCCAGGGTATCACATGCCAGGATACCTCACGCCGGGGTATCTGATGCCAGGCTATTCGCCCTATGAAGTACCAGGCTACCATTACCCAACACCGGTTTGTTTTTCAGAAATTTTACCAGTTCCCAGAGCTACCCAGGACTTGACTGATAAAATTAAATCCATTAACAACTGGCTTAGAAAATGGTGTATTGAACAGAATATTCCATGTTTAACCCATTGGGAAAACTTTGTGGACAAATCCCCCTTGTATTGTTGGGATGGCCTGCATTTGAGTAGAAGGGGCAGTACTATGTTGGGTAAAACATTTCTGAATACTATAAACAATTATTTAAACTAATAAAAAAGGGGGAGAATGGGAATCTACCCATGTCTCTAAACAAATCCAAGAATGAGTCACCAAAAACTTTTAAAATTCTGTTATTAAATGCCCATTCTCTAAATATATCCAAACTTTCAGAGTTAGAGGCAAAAAGTAAACTATTGAATTTAGCAATAATTGCAGTGACTGAAACCTGGTGGGACTCTCATTCTCAGTGGAGTCAACATTTAATGGGTTATCAACTCTATTATAAAAACAGAGTCCTAAAGAAGGGAAGGGGTGTGTGTCTATATATTAGAGATGATATCCCCTCCTATGAAATACCAGCCCCAAATGGCAGGAAGTATCTGGGTGGTAATCCAACCTCAGGGACTCCAACAAATAACAATTGGAAATTGTTATAACCCCCCCATCAAGTGATCCAAATTTATGGAAAGCCCTAATGAATGACCTAATCCATTTTACATATTTAAAGGATGCAATAATATTGGGCGATTTTAATATGCCTCAAATTGATTGGACCACTAATTTAGGACATAACAATCATGACAATGAATTTTTATCGGTATTAACAGATAATGGACTAGTTCAACTAGTTTTGTCCGCTACTAGAGGTACTAATATTTTAGATCTCCTTATTACTAACATTAGTCACAAAATATCTAATATTCAAATTTTGGATCCCCTGGGAAATAGTGATCATTCTTCTATACTGTTCAATTTAATGGGAGCAAAAAATAATCAGAACAACAAGTCAACATATAGAAACTATGATAGTGCAGACTTCATCAGTATTGATAAGGAAATCAAAAAAATACAGTGGGATAAGATTTTCCAGGCTGTTTCTTCAAACGAGGCCTGGAGTATATTAAAAGATCTAATTTATTTCTTGGAAAAGAAGTATGTTCCAATAAAAAAACAAATACAATAGTAAGGGCAGAATTCCTAGGTGGTTTAATAATTCTATTAGGTTACAAATAAAAAAAAAAAAAAAAAGAAAGAAAAGAAAATTGTTCAAAAAATTAAAAAACACTCTTAGTATTAATAATAAATATATCTTCAGTATAAAAAAACTTTACAAAAGCTTAAACACATGATTAAACAAGCTAAATCTAAGTTAGAATTTAAGTTGGCACATACTAAGGATGGATACAAGTCTTTGTTTTCATATTTAAATAATAAAAAAGGTAATTTGCATAAGATGGGGCCAATAACTCATGATGGTAGTACTATACAATCAGATGTAGATATAGCTAATATCTTTAATACTTATTCTAGAGACATGGATATGTTGTTCATCCACACTTATTGGCAGGTTCCTTGCCGCTTTAAATCTTGCCGGAAGGTCTTCAAGCTGGCTCCTCCCACCCACCCGGGTGGTAAAACTCTCGGCTCCGCCCCATGACGCCAGATCTTCCTTACCGTTTGGAAGCTCAGGTTCCCTCCTTAATGCGTTGCACTTAAGACTGGTTCCTAATTCTTCGAAAAGTTTGAAATTGAAAAGTTTTTGCAAAAAGACTTCGGTCTTCTTCTCCTCGCGGCTGCGATGGACAAATCGACTCCTGGATTTCAGAGGTGCCCTTGCGGGCAGAAGATGTCTAGGACGGATCCGCACTCCACGTGCGTCTACTGCCTGGGCCTTGAGCATGACCCGCAGGCCTGCGACTTGTGCTCTTCCTTTTGGCCTACGTCCTTGAAGACCGTGCTGCCCGATTACAACTGGGGCGCCCCGAGAAAAGAATTCCACCGGTGAAATCTAAAGAGGCCCGATTGGCGGTGTCCGTGGCGGCGGGCTTGGTGGATCAGCTTGAGCAGATGATCGCCCTCGAAGAGGAGGCGGCGCGGGCCGCTTCTACCTCGGCTGCGGCATTTGTCCCGCTCTCTCTCAGTGCCTCTTACTCGGCTTCTTTTAAGGAGCTTTGTCTGACCCTCTCGACCAAAGGTGAGGGTCCAACTTCTTCGGGACCTTCTTCCCGGTCCAAAAAGAGCAAAAGTAAGTCTCTCCGTCGACGCTCTTGGGAGTGGGAAAGATCCCCCTCCCCTTGTTGACAGTCGACTTCGGTCGACCTCAGCTTCTCGCCACTGGCTTCACGGTGTCCCCGTCAGGCCAGTTGGCTAAGACTCCCGTCGACGCCGTCGATTTTTCTTGACTCGTGGACGGGTTGTCGGCTGGAGAAGCTGAGAATCCCTCTCCCGGTTCCCCGGGTGGGAGTTGAGGATCCCTGTCGGCTCGCCTGTGCCTCCGGTTCCGGAGCCTTCGTGATCGTCCAGCCAGGGGAGTGCCATTTCGACACTTCTCCTCGCCTCGGCCTAGTCGAGACTCTCGGTCTCGGTCTTCGGACATCCTCGCGGTCCAACCGATCCCCGTCATAGGCGGTCTCGATCCAGCACCGCAGCAGCGGGCGCGCCGCTTCCTCTTCCTCGGACGAGGGAGGCTTCGTGCAAGTTGGCCTGGAGGTGCGAGGAACTTATGTGGCAACAGCTCTTTGACCGGAATAAGCTGACCCAGTCGTCTTCCCCGGCCATTAAGTGGCTGTCACCGGAGCAGCCGAAACAACCCCTCGTTGTAGTCGAGGAGCCTGTTCTAAGGCCGGTTGTTCGGCCAATTCCAGCTGCCCCACCGATTCTGGTGGAACCTCCGCCCCCACAGCCATTAGTTGGGGCTCGACCAAAAATTCTCGGTCGGCTTTGGGTTCCTGCCCATAGGCTGTTGGTCACCCTCACTCCCGATAAACCTCGGCAGGTGGAGGGTGGCTCAGGCCGAGGCAGCTCTTTGAGGACTCTTCTGAGTCAACGATGGTTCCTCCCTCTTCTCCAGCGATAGACTTGGAGTCCTCGGAGGACAGTCAATGGACGATAGCCCTTCGTCCTTCTTAGGGTAGCTTCGACTCATCTTGGAGTCCACCGGGATGAAGCTCGAACCCGTTTCTAAACGGGCCAGGTATCCCCTCACGGAGATTCTGGACCGAGGGGATTCTCCTACGGAGGCCTTTCCGGTGGCCGGCGCCATAGTGGGTCCGGCCTTGGAACTTTGGCAGCGTCCTGCTTCCTGCCCTGCGCCTTCGGCCAGGTTGGCCAGGAAGTATGCGGTCCCTACCGGTTCCCTGTCCGTTTTTTCGGAACACCCTCAGCCGAGGGGTTGGTTACCGACAGCATTTTCCGCGTGCCGGAACGCAGGATGTGGACAAACCTCCGACAAGAAATCCAAGAAATTGGATTATGCCGGGCGAAAAGTCTATGCTGCGTCCTCTCTCGGCCTTCGTCAGGCCAGTTCGGCCGTCCTCATGGCACATTTTCTCACGCCCTGTTGGGCTCCCTGGATGAGGTTGTCCCTCATCTTCACGCAGATCTGCAGACTACCGTCAGGCAGGTGCGGGACCAGGGCAGGGCAGTGGCTAAACAGCAGCTCCAGACTGCGTTAGACATCGGGGCCTCATGTGCCAGGTCTGTGGCGGCCGCAGTGGCCATGCGTCGGGCTTGTCTGAGGATATCCACCTTTACCGGATACCCAGCACAAGTTGGCGGATGTTCCCTTTTTGGGGACTGACCTTCGGCCCTGGGGTGGAAGGTCACCTGCAGAGGGATCGAGAAGTCCAATGCTACCTTGGACTCGGTTTCTTCCGCTCAGAAGGACAAAGGCCGCAAGCCACGGCCTAAGCCCTTTCGTCCTTCTGCGCCTGCGGCGCGCCCGGCCCAGCAACGTCAGGGCTAGCAGGCTCGACCTTGGTATCCCAAGCCCAAGCCGTCGGCTTCCTCCAACAGGAAGCAGGGAGGTAAAGGCCCAGGAGGTTCCTCGGCTGGTCCCTCCTCCAAGCCTGCCCAGTGATGGGCTGAGGGGTGTCGCCCCCATCCCTGTCACCTCACCCCTGGATCCCCCCGTTGGGGGACGGCTCAGACACTTCCTTTCCGCCTGGTCCACTGTTACCACGGACAGGTGGGTACTGGAGGTGGTGGGGAAAAGGCCTACCTCTGGAATTCGAGCAGGCCCCGCCCTTCAGAGCCATCGCACCTCGGGAGGCCTCGGGGTCCGCAGCCTCACTGGCGGCTTGCCGAGCCGACATCGCACTCCTCCTCCAAAAGGAGGTGATCACGGAGGTGGAGGACCCCCCTTCAGACCCGGGGTTCGTGTCCAGGTATTTCCTGGTTCCGAAACGGATGGGGGGCTGGTGCCCCATTCTCAACCTACATGACCTGAACAAGTTCCTAGGGTCTCGAACCTTCAGAATGGTCACTCTGGCACAGATATACCATCTCTGAAACACGTGTGGTTCTGCTCTCTGGACCTACAGGATGCGTTCTTTCACGTCCCTATCCGTCCGTCCTCTTGAGATTCCTCCGCTTCCAGGGAGGGATCCCTCTTGAGTTCGAGCCATGCCCTTCAGCTTATCTCCAGCTCCCAGGGTCTTCACCAAATGCATGGCAGTGGTGACAGCATTCCTGCAGCACCGAGGGTCGGGTGTCCACCCACCTGGACGATTGGCTGATAGCAGCCTCCTCAGACGGGAGGTGGAGCGGTCCAGAGATCTGGCCCTCCAGGTTTGCTCTCGAGTTGGCCTTCTCATCAACGAGGCCAAGTCGGAACTCGAGCCAAAGCAGGTGATCCTGTTCATCGGGGCAGAGCTCGACTCTCTTCGAGCCAGAGCACGACTCGGCGGACAGGCGCGGGGTTCTTACCTCCTTTGCCTAATCATTTCTGGTTGGGCAATGCGCCTCTCCGGGACTTCCTGCGCCTTCTGGGTCTCATGGCGGCCTGTACCAAGCGTGGTCCGTTGGTGGCGCTGGCACATGCGCCCCCTTCAGTGGGGACTGGCCAGCCAGTGGTCACAGCGCTGCGATCCTTTGGACCAGCTAGTGATAGTGACCCAGGAGATGTGGAACGCTCTCCAGTGGTGGACCGTTCCATTCCATTTGCAGGAGGGCATCCCGTTTGTCCGCCCCAAGCCGACGGTCTCTCTATCGACCGATGCCTGTCTGATGGGTTGGGGTGCCCATCTGGGGGAACACCGAGTGCACGGCCTCTGGTCCCCGCGGGAGTCCCGATGCCACATCAACCTGCTGGAGCTCCGAGCGGTCCTCCTAGCTCTCACCGCCTTTGCTCCGTTTCTCCGGGGTCCAGTGGTCCGAGTCCAGACGGACAATACCACCACCATGTACTACCTGAACCGCCAGGGCGGGACGCGCTCCATGCTTCTATGCAAGGAAGCTCTCCGATTTGGTCACTGGTGGCGCAGCCTGGAGGCGGATCTCCTAGCCATTCATGTGGCAGGAGCCTCCAACACCTGGCCGATGCCCTGAGCCAGATAGGGGCTGCATCTCACGAATGGTCTCTCCTGCGGAGGTAGTACAGATCTGTTCTCCCACTGGGGCACACCTCAGGTGGACCTGTTTGCCTCCAGGGAGAACGCAAGCTGAGCTGTTTCATGCCCCCTCAGCAGGGCTCGCTGCAGGATGCCTTCTCGAGGCTGTGGACCCCGGCCTCTTCTACGCCTTTCCCCATTTCCCTTGATTCACAAGTGCTTCTCAAAGCAAGGAGGGACAAGGTGCAGGTGATCCTGATAGCCCCAGACTGGCCCCACAGTTCTGGTACCCAGATCTCCTCAGCCTCAGCTCCAGGCTCCCAGGCAGCTTCCAGCTCGCCCCGGACCTGCTTTCAGTCAATCAGGGGAAGGTGTTCCATCCGGACCTTCAATCCCTGCACCTGACGGCCTGGTTCCTGAGTGGCTAGAGTTCCAGGCCTTGGGTCTTTCCGACGAGGTCCTTAATGTTGTTGAGGTGTCCCGTAAGGAGTCGACCAGAAAATGCTACGCCTTCAAATGGAAGAGATTCTCCATTCGGTGTCAGGGCAAGGGCTTGGACCCTTCCTCCTGTTCTGTGGCAAGCATTTTGGACTATTTATGGTCCCTTTCTAGTCAAGGGCTTAGGTCGACGACCCTAAAGGTGCACCTGGCAGCCATCTCTGCTTACCGGGCGAGGGCCGGGAAGCAGTCGGTGGCACAGGAAAAGGTGGTCGGGCGCTTTTTCAAAGGCCTTGATCACATTTCCCCTCCGGTGCGAGAACCTCCACCTCCGTGGGATTTACTGCTGGTACTGGCAAAGCTCATGGGCAAGCCATTCGAACCAATGCACAGGTGTGATCTCTCTCACCTGGTTGGAAGACCGCCTTCTTGGTGGCTATCATGTCAGCCAGAAGGATGGGAGAGCTCAGGCGCTTTGCATCGAGTCTCCTTACCTGGTCTTCCACAGGGACAAGGTTGTCCTGCGCCCCACCGAAATTCCTTCCGAAGGTGGTGTCGGAGTTTCACCTTAACCAGGTGCTGACTCTGCGGTGTTCCCCAATCCACACCTCTGAGGGCGAATATAGGCTCCATACTCTGGACCCTAAAGGCTCGCTTATTATAAGGAGCGCACGGCTGAGATTCGGAGAGGTTCGCCAGCTGTTTGTCACTCCACGCTGAAGCCGCACCTGGCAGACCCAGCCAAGCGGACGATAGGCAGGTGGGTCACCTCCTGCATAGATTGCTGCTATAAGTTGGCGGGCATGGAGCCTCCCAGAGGATAAGAGCTCATTCTACCGTCATACTGCTGCATCGGTGGCTGCTTCAGGGCGTCCCTATCCAGGAAATCTGCAGGGCTGCTACCTGAAATCAGCACACACCTTTATTACCCATTACCACATCGACCTTGAGTCACGCTGGGATGCTGGTTTTGGGGCCTCGGTTCTCCAGTCCTTATTTCCCAAGTAAGTATTGGTGTGTGCGCTTCTCCTCCCTCCCGAGAACTGCTAGTAGTCTGCCAATAGTGTGGATGAACAACATATCCATGTCCTAGAAATACAGGTTACTCCACCTGTAACGGGAGTTCTAGGAATGGATCATATTGTTCATCCACTATGCATTCCCCCGACCTTCCCGGCTTCGACGCACAACCTGAGCTTCCAGCGGGCCAGATCTGCTGTCATGGGGCGGAGCGAGAGTTTTACCACCCGGTGGGTGGGAGGAGCCAGCTTGAAGACCTTCCGGCAAGATTTAAAGCGGCAAGGAAGCTGCCAATAAGTGTGGATGAACAACATATACCATTCCTAGAACTCCTGTTACAGGTGAGTAACCTGTATTTTTTGTTCAGTCTTTTCAAAAAAAGATTATTTTTTTCCCCCTAAAATCTACAAGTGTCAATACTAAACTATCTCGTGTATATATAATATTAAGGCATCAGATGTATTGCCATTCATAACAAAATTAAAAAAAACTACAAGCCCAGGTCTGGACCAAATTAATGCCAGATTCCTAATCCAAACTGCTAAGGCTTTAGCACTTCCTTTAAAATTAATATTTAACAAATCTCTTCACAATGCAGAGATTCCTCTAGATTGGTTAGCAGCTTTTGTTACGCCAATTTATAAAAAAGGTAGTAGATCTGTAGTCCAAAATTATCGTCCAATAAGTCTTACCTCTATAATCTGTAAAATAATGGAGAAATTGATTAAATCATTTCTGGAAAAAGAAATGATTGAATTAAAAATTACTGATCATACCCAACATGGATTTAAGTCAAACCACTCTTGTACAACAAATCTGATTTCATTCTACAACAATATTAGCAAGGGCCTAGATAATAAAAATCAAATGGATGTTATACTTTTAGATTACAGCAAGGCTTTTGATAAAGTACCTCATAATATCTTGATCAATAAAATGTATTCATTAGGTTTTTCAGATCAATTAATCAATTGGGTTTCTGCCTGGTTAACAAATGGAACCCAGAGAGTGGTATTAAATAACCATCAATCTCAATTAGGAGCAGTTACTAGTGGTGTGCCTCAGGGCTCGGTGTTGGGTCCAGTTTTGTTTCTTATTTACATAAGCGATATTCAGGTAACTAATAACAACTGGTTGTCCAGATTCGCTGATGACTCGAAGCTTGGGGGTCCTGTAAACAATTTGTCAGAATTTAATTCACTAAACTTTGATTTAAAATCAATTGAAAAATGGGCTGTTGACAACCTAATGGAGTTTAATATGGACAAGTGTGTTGTTCTGCATTTTGGACTCCACAATCCACAAAATAAATATTATATTTATAATTCATTATTGAAGTCATCATATGTGGAAAGGGATTTGGGAGTTTTAATTAACACTAAGCTGTCCTCAAAAAATCATTGCACAAAGATAGCAAATACTGCAAATGGCTTATTAAGACAAATCCATCGTTCCTTTGTAAATAAATCTGAGCAATGTACTATGACCCTTTACAGATCAACTATTCGACCTCTTCTCGATTATGGGTCTCCTTTTTGGAACCCACATCTAAAAACAGATATTGACTGTTTAGAAAGAGTTCAGAGACGAGCAACTAGAATGATTCCCAGATTAGCTAAGCTACCTTACAAATCAAAATTATCACTGACTGGTTTACATTCTCTACAGAAAAGAAGGGCTAGGGGGGATTTATTATTAATATATGTAACCCCTAGATGGCGCTATCCCAGGGGCTACTACCCCTGCCTGATTTGCCACTAACAGGTTGAGGGGCCTGGATCCAATGGCGGGTGCCTCCACCCAGAGGTCAGGGTTTGCAATAGTTAAACTAACTTGGTCACAGCCCTCTGGGACACTGCAACCCCCCTTTCTTCCCACTAGTGGCCCACACAATATATCAAATTACCTTCACAGTATACACTTACCCCCAGGTCTGGTTCCGGCACTGGGACCTCCTGTGAAATGAGTACAGTGCAACAATCACAGTACAGTACTTTAACATGACAAATACCTCAGGCAGTATAACTTTGCTGAAACAAGCAGCTCTGATTTATTTAGGGGATATAACAAGGACAGGAAATCAGGTTAATTAGCTTATCACTCTAATAATCTACCTATGGCTCTGTGCACAGGCCTATCCCTATCAGTTACTGTCCCTGGGTACCCAAGCCCTAGTGGCTAGTCCAAACCGTGGCAGCTGGTGGGGCCCTTTCACACAGAGAAAGGAGAATTAAACAGTCAGCAGTACAGTAATTCCATTTGGATTTAATGTGGCAATTCAACAGGAGCGACCCTGAATTAGTACTCACGACCTCCAAATAAGATAGGGTCCTTCAATGTCAGCAGGACTCACTTGAGGTACACAAACCTCTTCACACATCCATATAAAAGCACTATACCAGGCAGGCTGCATCTGTATCCGATGCAATTACTGCACAATACCGGAGAACACACAGCAGATTCAGTTCCTGACAGACCAGATGTAATTTTCAGCAATTCCTCCAGTCTTCTACAGGGTGAGCCTGGTTTCTACTCTTCAGAGATCCTTTGATTCTTTTCACAGGACGATTCAGTCCTAACAAGCTGCAGACCGGAACTCTGGGCCTTACACATTTTTTGACTAAAACTGCACACTGAAAAGCACAGGGCCTTCCTTCTTCTACTGCCAAAGCTCAACTGAAACTCCAACCGACAAAACCGGACACTTCCTTTGAGTTCCTCCCAGTTCTTGACTGGATTGGCTGTCACTCACAATAGACTGCTGCTGTTGGTCCAAAAGGCACTGAAACATCTCCCAGAGTCACTGCCCATACAATCCTCTTGTGGCTGGCTCAGATTACGAGTCAAGTTCTGATTCGTCAAGGCACCATTTTAGAGCTAGCTTACCCCACACTGATTGGTCCAGTTCAGCAGTTCAAAACTAGAATGGGAACTAGCAGACACAGTTCTGACTGCAAAGAAAGCAGGTTAGACAAACTGTAATTTCATTATTACTCTAAATAATTTCTGGCAAACAGTTACATCTTTCAGATAGGTTCCCTTTGCACTCCTAGTGACTGCAAAAATGAAGTGAATTGGCAGCAGCTCGGTGGTACTCAATCAAGAAACACACAGTCCCCCATACAAACTAATTATGTCTGCAAGCAGACAGCTCTTAAAGAGACAGTACCAGAGGTTCTAAAAACACTCACTGATAAATGGCTTAAATGCCAAACACCATTCAGGCTTGGAGCATTCAAGCAAGCTCCTGGAAGTCTTTTGGGAACCCCCATTTGCAGGGGGGTTACATATATAAACTACTAAAAAACCCGGATTTGATTAATAAATGCAGACTAGCTCATGACACCCGACGTATTGTCCCAAGATGCCATACTAAACAACTAATGGTACTTAAAGCCAAGACTAATTTAAGATTAAACTTTTTTTCATTAAGGGCACCGAAATTATGGAACAGGTTACCACAAGATATAGTGGATTCAGTTAACATTGTATCATTTAAAGAGGCTGTAGATAATTGGTTAGCAATGAGATTATAATTTCAGATGTTCCCACTGTGAGTGGAGGGAAAATCTAGATGGGCTTCGGCCTTCTTTTTTCTCAAAATAACCAAGTAAACCGGGGTATACGATACGGGGGTTTACCTTCACAGGATACCCACCCATCTATCAGCCCCATCTCCTCTGCTCCTCCACCAGTTCAGCCTCAGGTGGATTTTTGGGAGGCATTACTGTCTTGGTGGTCCGAAGCCAGGACGCAGTTGGTCTCGGAATTGGACCAACGGCAACTGGCTGCAGCTTCTACGCCAGCCTGCATGGACCTTACACCGAGATCTCCCTCTCCAGTGGAGTTGTGCCCCTCTACCTCGGGACAGAGCTCGTGTCCTACTGTGGTAGCCGGTGTTGGCAGGGCCCTCATGGTCTTACTACAGGAGATCCCACTCCCATGGGCTTTACCTCCGGACGGAAGCCCATCGTCGGACTCTGACTCAGACACTACAGACTCCTCCGCCTCAGGTTTTGAGACCCCCTCTCTGGTGGATCCAAAGCCCAAAGAGTCTCCCAGATCCCCTCTGGAGGATCCCTCCTTCACTGAGATCGTTAAGAATATTCGGGAGGCAAATGGGTGGAAGACTGAGGATCAGGATCCCCAACGCAAGAGGTTGGTGGAACATCTGGATATGCTCAAGCTGTCCCCTCTGCTCATTCCTCCATGGATAGGACCACATGAGGACCTGGCCTCCACAGTCTGGCAGCAACCTTCATCAATGGCTGCAGTCTCCAAGAAAGCTGATAGACTGTATCGAGCCCCCAAGGGTAAAGACCATCTTAGTTCTAACCCTAAAGCGGACTCAGTGGTCATTAATGTGGCCCATGACCATACAGCTAAGCCTAAACACATGAGCACCTCTTCTCCAGACAAGGAGTCACGGCAGATAGACCAGTTTGGATGCAAGGTTTATTCCTCTTCCACTCTGGCCCTCAGAGCTTTCAACTACCTGGTTGGCAAACATGATTGTGTACCAGAAATCTATCTTGGGACAATTGAAATCAGAATTTGAGGCTTTGCCCGATTCTGAGGCCGAAACCAAAATTTCCCAGACTGTCAGTACTGCGGAAATCTCCTGCCGTCATTCCCTCAGAGCGACATATAATATGGTAGACACCTCTACTGCCACGGCTGTCAGCATGTGCCGGTACACCTGGCTGAGAGCATCTGGACTGGCCCGAGATGTCCAGTTGGCCATGCAGGATGCCCCTTTCAGGGGACCAGTTCTTTTCAGGGGGCAACATCGAGGACATAATCACTGAGCTCCAGGACAGTGGCAAGGCACTCCACTCTGTCCAGTCTATGTATCACTCTCACACTGAGCCAAAACAGCCATTTCATTGCCAACAACGGTACCAGAAGGCAACAGCCAGCCCGACATCGGCACAAACAGGCCCCTTCATCGGGAGCCACCCCCCACAGCCAAGTTCCAGAGGGCTGCCAAGGCAGCGCGTCCCCATTCCCCTCTGCCTCCTGACTTGTGTCAGGGTTCCAGCCTCCACCACCAGCTCCGGAGGAACCAGTGGAGGACAGATTTGCCAACCACCTGGCCAGGTGGGAGGCGATCACATCAGACACGTGGACTCTTCAGCTCATCGCTCAAGGCCACACCATTGATTCACAGAGAGACCTCCAAGAAATCCTCCAGGTCTCTCTCACTATTCTAAAAAGTTCTGGTCTACCATAAAAACACTCCTTGGTGCAAATACTAGGGGCCCATACAAGTGACATGCTTTTAAACGGTATTCACTGCAACAATCCGGTGACCATAGCAAACTCCTTCTATCACCATTTTTTTGGATCTCACTAGCTACCTGACATCTTTCCCTACAATATGTACCGCCTCACCCCCTAGTGAACCTCAAATCAAGCACCCTCTATTTAGGTTCTGGAGTATCACAAGGGCAGAAGTGCTAGAACTACTGCTCTCCGCTCCTGATAATACCAGCTCTGGGTCTGACGGTCTGGAACCTAGGCTCTTGAAAGCAGCTGCCCCTCTCATTGCCTCTCCCCTAACCAAAATTTTCAACCTTTCCCTATGTCATGGCTCAGTTCCTGATATCTGGAAAATAGCTAAAGTCACCCCAATTCCCAAAAAAGGCGATACCAAAGAAATCAAGAACTACCATCCCATAGCTATTCTCTCCATGCTCAGCAAATTTCTGGAAAAGCTAGTGGCTACCCAATCAATAGAATATCTTCAGAAGTACAACCTTCTCTCTTGCTCCCAGCATGGTTTCCGCAAAGGCCACAGCACCTCCACTGCCCTTCTGAAACTCACAAATGACATCTATGCCTCTATGGACTCAGACCTCCTGACAGGTGCTATTTTCGTTGATCTAACCAAGGCTTTTGACCTGGTAAACCATACACTTCTAGATAAAATACGATCCCTAGGCTTCTCCTCTGACGTAGTAGCCTGATTCAAAAGCTACTTATCTGACAGGAAACAGGCTGTAGTTTTCAACTCGGCCATATCGGATCTCTCCCCTATACATGTTGGAGTGCCCCAAGGCTCCATACTTGTCCCCTTGCTTTTCTCAATTTTCATTAATGACTTACCGCTCCTTGCACCAAACTACTCGTCTCTGCTCTACGCTGATGACCTAGTTATTTACCACAGTGTTAGAAATGCCGCTGACATAACCCGCCCTCTTGCTTCGGACTTCGCAAATATCCAATCCTGGCTTACAAAGAACAAACTTGTTCTCAACATTTCCAAGACATACTCCATGCTGTTTGGCTTGCCAGGCAGGCTTAAGATGAACCATCATGCCCTAAATATCCAGGGTGCAGACGGCTCCCCTCTGGTCAGCACCAGATCCTTCAAATATCTGGGAGTCACACTGGATGAATCTCTAGACTTTGACCTGCACATGACAACTGTCTGCAAGTCTGTGAATGCCAAGCTAGGTAGCGCCTACAGAACTAGCTATGCCCTTACCCCTTCGGCCAGACTAGTAGTGGTGCAAGGTTTCCTGCTCCCAGCCCTGGCCTATGGCTCAGTCACCTTCCAATCTGCCTCAAAATCCTCCCTCCATAAATGGGACACCACCTATAATAGCATCTGCCACTATGCCTCTGCATCCCCACGTTACAAACACCATTGCCAGCTCTATGCTGACCTTAAATGGCCTGGTCCCTCTACCCACTGACTCCAGTCTTTTGGCACCCTAATTGACTGCATCGCCAGATCAGGCCTCCCCCATTCCTTGCCTCCCTGCTGCACTCACAACCTCTCTCCTATGGACTGCAATCTACAGATGAAGCTCCTCTTCACATCCCTAGATGCAGAACAAACATGGGTGCACGTGCATTCTCTTACACTGCTCCAAAATACTGGAACTCCCTACCCCACTCAATTCGTCAAGCAACCTCCCATGCCAGTTTCAAGAAACTGCACCGTGAGCATCTGCGGGTAACCAGCCCCTGCACCTGCTTTAATCCACCTTAGACCATCCTTTCTCTGTCCTCTTACAAGTTAATCCGCTCCTCTGACACCTCCTTCCCACCTATCCTACACTCCCTCCTTTCATTGTCCTCTCTCTCTCTCCCTCCTGTTTTCAAACCCTTTTCTCCATGCTTCCCACCACTCTTCCTTCTTCACCTCGTGCTTAACCAACCACAACCTGGCACTTAAATTGTTTTACTGTTTTATTGCTTTTATTGTTTTGTTTTATGTATGCTATTACTTTGCACTGCCTGTATTTCTTAGTGTTTTGAATTGCATATACCAGTACATACTGTATTGTTGCTGCATTACCTGTAAACTTGTGTACTTTGTGCCCTGTTACCGCATGTGCTGTGTCACATGTACCCCTGTGTATTTTTTAAAACTGTTCTCTCCCGGGTCGTGCTTGAAAATAGGCATTTTCATGCCTAGTGTACCCACCTGGTTACCAAAAGCAAATAAATAAATAAATAGGACACATTCCTCTCATAAGGGAAGAGATCCAGGCTCTTTTGTCAAAATCGGTTATAAAGCCCATTCGTTGGGTCCAGGAAGGAAAGGGATATTTCTCCCACTTCTTCCTGGTCCCCAAAAAGACAGGGGACCTCCGTCTGATCCTGGACCTCAACACACTAAACCTGTACGTGGAGTACAAGAGGTTTCACATGCTGATACTACCGGGTCTGCTGCCTCTTCTGCACCAGGGCCATTGGCATTGTGCTCTGGATATGCAGGATGCATATCTGTATATCCCAATTTTTCCCTCCCACTATCGCTTCCTACGCTTTATTTTCCAGTGGGAACACTTCCAGTTCAAAGTGCTCCCCTTTGGCCTCTCCTCGGCATCCAGAGTGTTTACCAGGTGCCTAGCGGTGGTGGTGGTGGCTCTACATTGCCAGGGAATTTGTCTTCCCATACCTTGATGACTGGCCCCCGTCAGCACCATCGAGGAACAGCCTGGTGGCCTCCCTTACTACTACCCTGTCATCGAGGCACAGGTCAGGAAGCATGGGAAAAAAACAGGAGCAGTTGTAGAATTCACAAAAAGTGTTTATTAGTACTAGCAGTATCATAAAAAAATAAAATTGTTCAGAATAACTATTTACAAAGGCAGAATAAACAGAAAATATTCATCTGAGTTTTCCTTCAATCTCTGTGTTTCTAAAACATTGCAGCTCTTGCTTATAAGTCTCTGTAACCCCTCTCCTTAACAAGCATCCTATTTTTTCTAAAATGTTCTTGTAAATTTAAGGCAGGTGCAGCCAGAACAATGCACTGTGATCCAGAACTAAGCTCTTGTTTGCAGCTTCTGCAAAAGGCTTAAAAATTGCTCTCAGGTTAACTTCTTGAGTTCCCAATAGCTTTTTGCAATCATCTCAAACTATAATTGTATACATTTTAACAGTAACACTGTATCATTTCTAAACAAAGGGATCCCAATATCATTTACATTTTCACATAATGATTTGCATATATTTTTATACCAGCAGATATGCAAGGGGGGAAAAATGACAGAACAGCAAGTGAGGGTAGAAAGATAGCAAGAGGCAAAGAATTGCGAGACTGTCGGAGTGATCAAGTCCTAGGTCTTACGAGAAAATTTGGTTGCGCAACCAGACAGATAAGAGACAGGAAAGGAAAGAACAGAACAGATCCCTGCATTCAAACTCTCCATAACAAGTGGGACAGGGTCCTATTTAACTGTGTCACATACACCCACCTCCTTAAGAGGGAACCTGTTTTATCAAACAGGTTTCCAAAATGTTCTATTAATTCTATACTAACATTAGCTTCTACCTTTCAGAAATTAAGCACGTGTGCAGTATCCGTTTTTCTATAACTGTACAGCAAACAGTAAAGTTTAAACTCATACATTTTTTTCTACCTTCAGAACCCACAATTCCTGATCCATATATTGACAGAAAATCAGCATTGCTATTCTCTTTACCAGATTTGTAGATCACCTTGAATGTAAATGGTTATAGTGCCAGGTACCACCTTGTGATTCTGGAATTTTTATCTTTCATTTGGTTAAGATAACAGAGAGGATTGTGATCTGTTGTAAGTACAAAGTCAGTTCCTAGCAAATAAAACTTAAGGGACTCCATGGCCCACATTGCTGCTAAACTTTCCTTTTCAGTGGTGGAGTACCTTTACTCTCTGTCATGCAACTTCCTGTTTATGTACAGAATAGGGTGTTCCATCCCATCTATATTTTGAGTGAGGACTGAACCTATGCCTACCTCTGATGCATCTGTGTGTAACAAAAATGGTTTCTCAAAATCTGGGCTTCTTAAAACAGGGGCTGAATATAATGCAGCCTTAATGGCTTGAAAAGCTTCATCGCACTCTGGGGTCCATTTCACATTATTTGGGTAACATTTTTTCATGTGTTCAGTGAGGGGAGTAGCTAACTCAGCAAAGTTAGGAACAAATCTCCGATAATAACTAACCAGCCCTAGAGATGACCTGACATATTTCTTTGTTTTAGGGACAGGGCTGTTAGATACAGCTTCTGTTAGAAATTTCTGGCTTAATGTCTTCATTTCCTAACACATAGCCCAAATATCTGGTTTCCTGCATGCCCAGTGCACATTTGGTAGGATTAATGGTCAGATCTGCATTTTTGATAGCTTGGATAACTGCTTGTAGGTGTTCCAGGTGGCATTTGCAGTCTGGATTGTACACCACAACATCATCCAGGTACGCAGCACAATAACCAGTGTGGGGGGATAAAATTACATCCATGTACCACTGGAATGTAACTGGTGCACCATGTAAACCAAATGGCATGGTGGTGAACTGATATAATCCAACAGGAGTGGCAAATGCAGTTTTGTCTCTGGATTCTTTAGCTAAAGGGATTTGCCAGTAACCCTTGGTGAGATCGAGGGTACTGATATACTTTGCACTCCCCAGTCTGTCCACCAAATCCTCTATTCTGGGCATACTGTAGGATAACTGTCAAATTCTAACACTTGATTAAGTTTCCTAAAATCAATGCAGATTCTAACACCCCCTTCTTTTTTGTTTACAATTACCATTGGAGATGACCAGTCACTCCTCGACTCTTCTATGATATCCAGTTCTTTCATTTTTTGTATTTCCTTAACCACTTCAGCTCTTAACCGCTCTGGTAACACGTATGTCTTTTGCCTAAAACGGTGAGCATTCCTTGGCACTATTATGTGCTCGACCCCTTTTGATTGGCCTGGTACTGTGGTAAAAGTACTGTTAAATGTCTTTAACACAGTATGAATTTCTGCAGTTTGTTCTGAGGTTAAGGAAACATTCACCTTTACAGCATCAGCAGTTAGTTTGTTCCAGTCTATCATAAGCTACATCAATATCTTCTTTATCATCCAGTGGCCCTGTTGGCTGCCTATCATACATCATTTCAAATGGTGAAAACCCTGTTGATGCCTATGGCACTTCTCTGTAAGCAAAAAGTAGGTAAGGCAAGTATTGGTCCCAGTCTTTCCCTTCCCCTTTTACAAACCTTTTTAACATGCATTTTAGGGTTAGGTTAAAACGCTCAACAAAACAGTCTGTCCGAGGGTGATAGGGGTAGGTTCTTATGGCAGTGATACATAGTAGTCTGTACAGCTCCTTAAGTAATGCAGCACCAAAATTATTATCCCGATCAGTAATAATTTCTTTAGGTACGCCCACTCTGCTGAAAATCTTTGCAGTCTCTACTGCTACTTTTGAAGCTGTGAGAGTACGCATTGGAACTGCTTCTGTGTATCAAGTAGCATAGTCGCAAACTACAAGAATAAATCTATTACCCTTTCTACTTTTGTCTAAAGGACAAACCACATCCATTGCAATTCTCTCAAAAGGCACATCTACCAAGGGTAGGGGCACCAGGGGCACCTTGTCTTTTCTAGTGACTGGGACAACTTTCTGACATTCGGCACAAGAATTACGATAGGTAGCAACATATTCATGAATTCCAGGCCAGTAAAATCTATACAGCAATCTGGCATGGGTGTGATCCCTCCCTGAGTGACCATCCATAGGACTATCATGTGCTATCTGTAACAACTCTATTCTATACTTCTGTGGTATAATCAATTGTTCTGCCTGTTCCTGTGTCTGAGGTTTAGCCCAAACTCTGTACAGTAACCCATTACATTTTTTAAACATTGGTCCACCCCATTTTGGTTTCACCCCCAGCTGCTTAAAATAACCCTGGAGAGAAACATCTTTAGCTTGTTCTGAACCAAAATCACAATCAGTTATCAGTTTAGCTTCAGCATTTTCATATTTTAACCCTTTATGTCCATCAGTCTTTTGTTGCCACTGTTGTTTCAGATGTCTTTTTTATTTCCTGGACTTCCGGATCTTGGAGCTGTTCTCAAACAAGTCCGAATCAAAGTCACTGAAAGGAAAAGTGTCCCCACCATTTGAGATTTTCTTTGCCTGTGCTCTTGTTACCACTGCTGCTGAAACTGCAGCGTTCAGTTCTTCTGAGATTAACTCAGTAAATCCTGGGTAGTCATTTCCAATAATCATGGATGCAGGCAACTTAGGTACTACCCCCACTTTCATTTAGTGTGACACACTCTTAATGGTCAGAGGCACTTTGGTGGTGGGATAGTATCGAGTGTCCCCTTGGATGTAGATGACACCAGTACCTGGTCCGTTTGCACTGTGTTTTCCCAGCAGTTCAACATGCACTAGGGTCTGTCTTCTTCCCGAATCAATGAGTCCCTTTACAGTCTTATCCCCCACCTTCACGTCTGTTAAGTACTTGCCGCAATTTGCTAAGGACAAATCTGCTCCAGTGTCACTCTTACGGCAATTTCTTGCAATGTGACCTGGCTTATTACAGTTATAGCAAATAAAGTCTTTTGGCACAGATTTGTTACCCCCACCAGAGTTCTTATTAGACTTGGAGTGGCCAGACAGATGCTGTAGCATCTGTCTGGCCATTTGGTAGTCCTCGGCCAAAGAAATAGCCTTTTCCCCACTGTCTGATCGATGTTCTTTCACCCAATGCTGCACATCTGTAGGCAGGCTGTTGATGAATTACTCCGTTGCAAATGTGTCGATGATCTGTGGGACTGTTTTGCCCTCTGGTTGGAGCCATTTACTAAGGAGCTCTGAGTTGGGTGAAGGCTTCTTGAGGATTGTCGACTGAGTTGTACTTCAGAGATCAAAATCTCTGCCTGCAGGTCTCTCCTGAGACTTCGTACCATTTCAGTATTTCGCTTTTCACCAGGTCATAGTTTTCTGACTGTGCAGTGTCCATATTGCTGTAGGCAAGTTGGACTTTACCTGTCAGGTAGGGTACCAATCTGATTGCCCATTGCGGCTTTGGCCACTGGCAGGCTACGGCAACCCTTTCAAAAGTTGTCAGGTGTGCTTCAGTGTCATCAGAGGGACACAACTTTGTAAGTTTAATGGTTTTTAAGTTGCTTGTGTTTTGTTGCTCATCTGGATCCATGCCAGATCCTCTGCCTTTGATAGCTTACAAGGCATCCAGCCATCGCTGCTCCTGTCGCAGCATCTTTTCTCTCATCTGCTGCTCCTGTCGCTGCATCTCTCCTCTCCTCTGTGCTTCTAAACGTTGAAGCTCTTTTTCTCTCTGCTTCTCTGTCTCTTTTTGTTGTATAGCCCACCATTTGAAAAAGGCAGTCAGGCTTTCAGGTTCTGTCACTGCCTGTTCTTTTTCCATAAGTAGTGCTGGCTGTTCAGTCTCATCTTGGACTTATGTCTCTGCTAGTTTGGCTGCTAGTCTCCTGGTAACCACTCCTGGGCTTGCTGCTACAGAATCCATACCTTTCTCTGTGCTTCCCTGGTACTAGGTCCAGTATCCATGCACAAAACTCCTGGCTTAGAGTATGCACGGCGTAAATTCCACTTGGGCTGACACCATCTGTCATTGTGGTACAGGTCAGGAAGCATAGGAAAAACTAGGAGCAGTTGTAGAATTCGCAAAAAGTGTTTATTAGTACTAGCATTAACATAAAAAACTAAAATTGTTCAGAATAACTACTTACAAAGGCAGAGTAAACAGAGAATATTCATCTGAGTTTTCCTTCAGTCTCTGTGTGTCTAAAACATTGTGGGCTGGATATTCAAACTGCGCTATTTTGTGGCGCAAGCCCTTGCGCTGCACAAAATAGTTGCGCAGGGGTGTGTCCAGAGCGATATTCAAAGGAGTTGCGCCCTTGAGCAACTCCTTTGAATATCACCAGCTCCACAGCCACTATCGCTAGCGCGAGTGGACTTGCGCCACCGCAAGTGGTCAGAAGTGGAGCATTCAACTTGCGGTGGCACAAGTACCATTCGCCATCGCCTAAAATCCCCATATTCAAAGGTGACTACAATGGGGCCATAATTCGTACAAGGCGTGGGGGCCATTTTCATCTTATTATGGCCCATTTGCATGTCATTAGCATGCGGTGTGCCGATCTGGCACCCTGCCAGGCAGCAACCGTCGAGGACTGACACCCCCTGCAGCCCGATCGCGGTGAAACAGTGTAATCCCACCACCACCCCCACTGGCCCGATCACGGGCATAGTTTAATCCTCCCCACCAGCCCGATCGCGGCAGCAATGTAACTCCCGGCGTATCCCTGGTGGTCCAGTGGACGAACATCCGATCGCGGGATTGTGTATCTAAACCCCCACCTCCGATTGCCATCCCTGGTGGTCAGTGGACGAACATCCGGTCGCGGGATGGGATGTGCAAACAACCCCCAAAAACATCCCTGGTACCTAGTATCCCCACCTCACCCACCGGCGAAGCCTCCCACCTGCTCCCCACCCGCGGCGTGAGGCAGCATCCACCCGCCTGCCGCCCGCGACTGACTGCCCGGTAGAAGACGGCTGACGCATCGGTGCAGAGCAAGGGCCAATGGGCGTGCAGCCAATACACACTAAGACAGTCCAGATTTGGCGAATGAATACATTCATTCATTCACAAAACTGGACTGTCTTATCTGATAGCTGCATCGCCCATTGGCTCTTGCCTGCACCAATGGGCGGCATCCTCACCGCCGGGCAGTCAGTCGGGCGGGCGGCGGGCGGCATATGGTGGGGATGCTGCCAGCCGCAGGGGGAGCGGGTGGGGAGGGCTTCGCCGGTGGGGTGGGGACACTAGGCACCAGGGATGTTTTGGGGTGGGTTGTTGCACACTCCATCCCGCTGATCGGGATGTTCGGTCCACTGGACCACCAGGGATATATTCGGGAGGTGGGGGGGTTGTTAATGCACAATCCCGCGATCGGGATGTTCGGTCCACTGGACCACCAGGGATATATTCGGGAGGTGGGGGGGTTGTTAATACACAATCCCACGATCGGGATGTTTGATCCACTGGACCACCAGGGATATAATCGGGAGGTGGGGGGGTTGTTAATACACAATCCCTGATCGGGATATTCGGTCCACTGACCACCAGGGATATAATCGGAGGTGGGGTTGTTATATACAACCCCGCCGATCGGGATTTACGGTCCACTGACCACCAGGGATATGTTGGGGAGACACTTTGCTGCCCACAATCGGGCTGGTGGGGGAATTTACGCTATGCCCGGACCGGGCCAGTGGGGGTGGTGGTGGGGATATTACTTCTCTTTGCCCGCGATCGGGCTGCAGGGGGGGCACAGGGTGTGGGTTGAGGGCCAGCCACAGGTGGCAGCTGCTGTGTTGCGCCCTGCAATGCAGCAGCTCACCTGTGGGCGGCCCTCGACTTAGGCCTTTTTTTTTTTTGGCTCAAAGTTGTGCAGGCGCAGGTTGTGGGTTGCGCCTGCACAACTCTGCACAGCCCGGCTGCATATCGGCTGTGCAGTTTATGTACGGTTCCTCCCTCCAGTTCATCATGCATTCATTTGCATTGCGCTGTTGCTCAGCCTGTTTTCAGTGGTGCAACTGCCTCCTGCTGAATATTTAGAATGGCGTAATTTCGGATTTGTGTATGCAAAGAACTCCTATTATGCAGATGGCGCAATCCCTTTGAATATCCGGCCCTGTAGCTATCTCTTCTACATCTTTACAACCCCCCTCCTTCACAAGCATTCTGTTTTTTCTTTAGTGTTCTTGTAAATGCGATGGACCTAATTTACGCCATGGCAGAAGGCCAGATCCACATGAGAGGGTTGAAAAAGATCATCTTTGGAAATTATTTTACAGTAATCATATATTGGTTTTGTTGCCATCTTATTTCTTAATCTGTACCACACTTGAAGAGTGCCGGATGTGATCTGTGTAAAGTGCCTCAGTGCAGGTGTATTATCAATGGAGGAAAAAAGAAGGGCAGATATATCATGCATATCATTTAAAATAAACTCCAGGGATTTACAGGGTGCAGAGAAACTGTTAGTCAGCCAATGGATAAGGGTATGAAGAAAAACTGCTTGAGCATAAAGTTTAAGATTGGGGAGATTTACTCCCCCTTGGGCCACGGATAGTTGGAGAATGGAGAGACGAACTCTCAGGCATTGTTTTCCCCGTAGAAATTTAGGAAGTAGTTTGTCCCAGGATCTAAAATAAAAAGATGAAGGAAAGTAAGGGATGTTTTGGAAACGGTATAAGAGCCAAGGCATGACATTCATGTGGATAGTTTCGACTCGGAAAAATGACAACGGTAGGGATGTCCATCTCTCTAGAGCTTTTTGTATTGTAATGGTAAGTGATTCATAATTGACCAACTCTGTTACCTCATGATTTAATGGAATATGTATTCCTAGATATTTTATCTTCGTAGATCGCCACCTCAGAGGAAGGAGATTACAGAGATTATTTGTTGGGGAGTAGTTAAAAAGGAGGGCTTCCGATTTTGAAATATTTAATTTAAATCCTGCCAAAGTTTCGTTTTCCTGAAGAATTTGTCAAACTGCAGGAATAGATGTACCCGGTGAGAGAAGGGTCAAAAGGACATCATCCGCAAACATGCTGACTTTATATTGTTGTTGTCCTAGTGGAATACCCTCCACCTCAGGGAAGTTCTAAGGGCCGACGCCAACGGCTCCATGTATAGGGCAAATAAAAGGGGGGAGGGAGGCAGCCCTGTCGTGTGCCTCGGGATGGGATAGAAGCACATATGCCCGAGGTGCAGCGTAAAGGTTTCTCAGCCATTTTAAGAGTGACTCTGGGAAGTGGAGCCTCGACAGGGTGTCCCACATAAACTGCCAGGACACCCTGTCGAAGGCCTTCTCTGCATCCAAACAGCAGCAGGGATCCGCCGATCCCGAATGTATTCCATTAGTATGAATATCCGATGTATATTGTCTGTAGTATTTCTGTTTTTTTAATAAAACCAGATTGGTCTCGGTGAATTAGGCAGGGTAAGATCTTCTCCAATCTTGAAGCCCATATGGCCATAAAAAGTTTAGAGTCTGTGTTAAGGATTGAAATCGGTCGACAAGAAGAGGGATTGGTAGGGTCTTTATTTTGTTTTAGTAGGGTAGTTAGTGTGGCATATGCCCAGGAGGGAGGGGGGAGACCCCTCTGTCACCTCTCTAAAGGTAGAGAGTAACTTGGGAGATATCTCGATCCTGAATAGCTTGTACCATTCGGGTAGAAATGATGGGGAAGTGGGAGCTCTCTCAAGAAGGACTCTCTCTTTCCTCAGGGGTAGATTGATCATCTCTCTGATACAGGCGTTGGTAAAAAGTAACAGAGTGGACAATATCCGCCTCCCTATGTGATAGCTTGCCAGAGGTTGGGTCTTTAATCTTTAGGATGGTTGTGGAGCCCTTCTGTCCCCTGATACATTGGGCGAGCCTACGGGCGCACCATGGGCCTCCCTCATATCTGGCCTGTTTTTAAATAGAGAAGGGCCTGCTGGATTTTAATGTCCATTAATTTCTATATGTCCGCCTTTTTGTCTCGGATCTTTTGTTGGACTTCCCGATCCCTCTCTGTGTATAGTAGATGGTAAGTGCTAAGGTGGTCCAAAAGGGTATTGTATTTGGATTCTAATATCTGCCGTCTTCTTGAGGCATATTCAGTGGTCTCCCCTCCGAGTGTTGCCTTTAGGGCATCACATACCAAGGCCTCTGAGATATCTGGAGAACTGTTTTCGTGAAGAAAGAGGGGAATGCGCTTCTTAATATGTTCTACATATTGTCTTTTAGCAAAATTGAATTAAAGCGCCACAGCGTGTTTTTTTTTTTTTTTTCTTCCTACCCAGATCCAATCTGAGAATGAGAGGATGATGATCAGACAAAACACAGGGTGTATTGTGATGTTCTGCACCTGACCTAGATGTTCACTGGTTACCCCAAAAGTAATCTAGTCTAGAGCAGGTGTGATGCCTGTTCAAGAAAAAGGTAAAATCTGGGTCAGAAGGGAATACCCGGCGCCAGACATGTACTATGCCCAAGTGATCCATTGTATTTTTTTAATATTTAGCTGTGCCTGATTGACGCCTATGGTCAGGATTGGAGCTGTCTGGATGGGCTGACATGGTAGTATTTAGATCCCCTCCTAAGATAAGCTGACCCCGAAGGAGGTCCATTACTCGTGCCATTAGGTTTTGAACTAAAGAGGGTTTTGACATAGGTGGTAAATAAGCACTCACCAGAGTCACCTCTTGGGAGTACAGTCTGACCTGTAGAATGACAAATCGACCTTTATTGTCCATATGGGACTAGGTGTCTTCCAGTGGTGTAGAAGCAGGGACCAAGATGGCCGTCCCCCTACGGCGACCACCAGGGTGAGAAGAGGCATAAACTTTATATCTCCCTCCCCAACTCAATGTTTTATGTTCTTCCTCTGATAGATGCATTTCTTGAATCATAAAAAGGTCAGCATTTTGTTTTTTAATATACTACATAAAGCATGACCGCTTTATCGGGTTATGTAGGCCATTAATGTTCTTTGGACAATTTTTTATTGGTAGAATAGCCATAACTTATTAAGTATTTTTTGTCGTTTTGTTTGTCGCTCAGGAGAATAGCCCTGACAGTCAATTGGACCACTCCCCCCGGAGGACCACAACAGTATGAGGATGAGCCGCCAGTGTATTTCCAGCCTTTTCCAGCAACAATAACAGTGTCATATGTATTATATCTGTTGTGCATGTGTTTTTTTTTTTTTTGGACCAACCCTTCCCTCCCAAACTAAATCCCAATACCTCCTCCTCCAATTGAAGTATAACCCACAACTTGTACCAATCACATGACTATTAAGCCCTTTAACTATATATAACTTGGCCCCTGTAACTAAGGAGCCTAAAACTAAATTTAACACTAAATTCCTATTAAGGCATGAAAATCTAGTAAACAGCAGGAGCTTGGATAACTTAAAAATAAACATGATGACTCCCATCTGTGAAGTGTCCGTGAGAGGACACCAACAGAAGGTCTTGAGCAGTTCCCTAGGAGGGAACGCAATGTTGGGTTCATGTTGCCCCCCCCCCCCAGTGGATGTAAAGCCACCTAAGGGACTCTAAGATCACCCAAAATGTGAGGATTCTCCACAGGAAGCCCCCACTGATGTGGTCCAGCATTTGCCTCGGATGTTACTAGCTCCTTGACCAACCCTCCTGCAAATATATAGGCATTGCATTATCCTGGTCTGTTTCATAGCATACGGTGGAGAGGGGGTATTACAGGGGAAGGGACGAACCAGTCCCTCCTGGTTAGCATCTGATCTGAGGTATTTTCGTTACCACCTTCTTGTTACTTGGAGGAATGGGATACAGAAAGAGAATTACCCAGGCCGGAGCCCGGATTTACCAGTTGGCATTTCCAAAACATTTCCTTTCCCATCCTCCCTGTGCCCTCTTCGGGGGTCATTTAATTCCAAACAAAAAATAAAATTATAAATGGTAAGCAAATATCTCCTCAAATTATTTCTTTGGGATGATGGAGATCTTCATACTAAGGTATGGACTTAATTATCTTATGAGGACTTCTCAGTTTAAGCATTTCGTAACAGTTCAGGCATATCAATCCTTAGGTCCAGGGTTGTTTAGTTAGAGCCCTGGCAGATGTTAAATGTCCAGATCAAAGAACAATCCACAGTTGTAGAAGCTCAAAGCCACCACCAGCCCAGAAGGGACAGGATCGTCTCCGAGCAAACCCCTCCATCCTTCCAGACCGCCCCCCATCCTGAGTCCAGTCAGCCCCCCCTTCCAGCAATTTTCTGGAGGAGCATCTGCTCAAGGGAGCAATGGGAGAATCATGGGTCGAAATACTGAGGGGGAGTCCATCCATGCTCCATGGGATCCCATGCATTAGAAAAATATAGTAAACTTTTTATAGCCACTCAGCTTAGGGAAATCCCCGCCATTGGGTGGCTACCTTTCCCCATGTGCAGCCCTCTACATCCAGCTTGGTTCCACCGTAAAAGGTCTGCTGTCTGGGAAGAACATATAAGATCAGGAATCTCGAGACAGGACTAATTGAACCCCCCCCCCTTAGCTCAGCTCCCGAGCTGGACAAGACCAGATGAGAGGGTAAACCAGACCCAGACAAGGAAGAAATAAGAGAAAGCCCAGATCAATCCTACCGTCGTCCTTCAGGGGGCCAAGGTGGGGGTTTGGTATTGATGTAGCCTTTTAAGCAGGTCGGGAAGCAGAGCATTGCGCAGTTGGTCATCAGGTTCACGCTGTGCCTTCGGAGCTGGTCTGGGCTTCATATATACGCTGCTGGCCTGTTCTTAAGCATGCCCTTGGAAATTAGGTCTGTAATTGCTTCTTGAGCCATGGTGTAGGTGACTGTGCCTGAAGGGAGTTGCATTATTAATCTGTACTAATAGGGTGTGTGTAATTTTATTTTTTGCGCTCGAAGCAGGGGGAACAACTGGGTGTACTCCCTTCTCATTTTTTGGGTGTAAGGGGCGTAATGATTATCCATAATTAAACAATGTGATCCTAACATTGTGCAGCCCATCTGCCATGCTTTTTTCAGCAGTTGTTCCTTTGTGTGGTAGTTTTGGAACTTAATGACAAATGACCTAGGTCTGGCATCTATTTGGGTGGGTTTGGGACCCAGGGCACGATGAGCCCTTTCTATATCTATAGCAAATTCTGGTTCCAGGTTTAAAATTAGCCGTAGAAGGTAGTCTGTGTAAGCAGCCAGGTCTGACTGTTCCTCCCTCTCTGACAGCCCGTAAATATGAATATTTTTCCTACAGCTTCTGTTTTCGGAATCCTCCTGTCTGGCTGCCAGGTAAATTTGTTCTGTAAGTATAGATTTTAAGTAGTCCTCCGTGGAATTGATTTTGGTGGTGTTAGACGTAATTTGCTGATCAGCTGCTTCCATATGAGATTGGAGGGCCCCATGGTCTGTTTTTAATTCCCCTATAGATTTGTGCATTTCGTCGCAAAATTCTGCAATCACCTGTAATATATTGTCCCCTATTTGTGAATCCTGGCCCTTTCTCTTGTCGATTTGGTTAATGGGGTTGATTTACCAGGACCAGAGTCCTTCGGTTGTTTGGAGGCCTGCTCTAGATTCTGATCGCCTCGCTCCTCGCGGTTTACCATGTCTGACAGGAGATGGAAATGATTCTGTTGTTGTTTTGCCATTGTGAGCAAAATTTTATGGAGAGCCCATCTTCGTGCAGCGGTAGAAGGAAAATGCTGTGCTGTTTGGGCTGGAGATAAAGTTTTAAATTAAAATTGTTTTCTGACATTGTGGGATGGTTTGTAGTAAGGCTGTTCATGGGCTCATACCAGAAACGGAAGTCCGATTTGCATATATTTTTATACCAGCAGATATGCAAGGGGGAAGAAGATAGAACAGGAAGTGAGGATAGAGAGATAGCGAGAGGCAAAGAATTGTGAGACTGTCGGGGTGATCAAGTCCTAGGTCTCACGAGAACATTTGGTTGCACAACCAGACAGACAAGAGACAGGAAAGGAAAGAACAGAACAGATCCCTGCATTCAAACTCTCCATAACAACTGGGACAGGGTCCTATTGAACCCTGTCACATACCCTGAATCTATTCAAGCAAGTGGGGATCACGGTGAATTACCCCAAATCTCACCTTGTTCCTTCACAATGCCTCCAGTTTATTGGGACGGTGCTAGATATTGGTTGGGGTCAAGCTTTCCTCCCTTTGAACCGGGCAGAAACCTTGCGTCAACAGGTTATCCAAGTGGCAGCCAGCCAGTGGACTTCGGCCTGTTCGCTCTTACACCTTCTGGGCCTGATGGCAGTGGCTATTCTCACTGTCCCACTAGCCAGGCTCCATATGCGAATTATGCAGTGGACTCTTCAGGTCCAGTGGGACCAGGAATCAGACAACCTGCATCACAGGAGTCTGGTATCCAGCCCCATGTATTGGGACCTCCTATGGTGGCAGGATCTGTCCACTCTCACCAGAGGGGTTCCTTTTCAGATGCTCCCTCTGGCTCACACCGTGACTATGGATGCTTCAGGTCAGGGCTGGGGTGCCCATCTCAGCAAGCACAGGACACAGGGATCCTGGTCTCAGCAGGAGCTATCTGTGCACATCAGTTTGCAGGAGATGCCAGCTGTACTATATGCCCTTCAGGCTTTTCAGCACCTATTCCTCTCTGGGGCCCTACTGGTACAGACGGACAGCATGTGCATGGTCTGGTACCTGAATAAATAGGGAGGCACACGGTCATATCCACTGTGCAGGGAAGCGATACATGTGTGGCATTGGGCGATACAGCACAACCTGCAGCTCATGGCAGTGCATGTCCCAGGCATTCAGAATGTCCTGGCAGACACCCTTAGTCGCACTCCGGCAAGGGCACACAAGTGGGAACTGAGGCAGTTTGGACATTGCCTCTAGGCGCAGGGCAGGCTTTGGATTAGCTGTTCATCAGGACCTCCTGGCTTAATCTGGTACCTACTGCAGACCTTTCCTGCCTCTCGTGCTCTAGCCTTTGTCTGAATTACACTGCTTAGGACTGGGTCCTAATGGTTAGTACCTACTGCAAGAGCCCTCTTGAAGTTAGATAGTACAGTTACGTAAGAACTTACCATGCCAGTAGATCTTTGAGAGAGGCTCTTGCAGTAGGTACCTTTTTCCCTCCCACCTTCCCTCTACTTCTGCGGCTATTTCTTTCTAGCCTTTCTTTTGGCTCCAGGAGCCCACTCCTTTCTCCTATCGCTCCTTCTCAGGTCTCCAGTGGGAGAACTGGAGGGCAGGCGTGGGGACTGCTCACCATATAGTGTCACGCTGACGTCCATCATGTGCCGTTGGGTGGGTGGTCCCCTGCCGGACACTGCTAGCTAAAGTTTTCCATGTGGTCCTAGTGCCTGGTGGCTCTAGTCCTAATGGTTATTACCTACTGCAAGGTCCTCTCTTGAAGATCTACTCTTACAGTAAGTTCTTACGCAACTGTACTTTTTCCTGTTAGATGGTTGTGTAGCAGTGCATGGAAGTGTTTAACAAGCTGTATTGATTTGTCTTAAACTGCAATGTACATACCCATTTTTGCGTCCTTTTTCAGTCAACTAAATAAGCTAAGCCCCTGTCAGCATCAGAAACGCATGTGGATCTTCCTCCTTTATAAATGTGCCTATAGCTATGTCCCCGACTACCTCAAGGCTTTCTTCCATCTGGTGAAATACAGCTTGAGTGATAGTCAGAGATATGTCACAGTAAATTCGGATCTGAACATAATTGTGTCACAGGAAATCTAGTTGAAATTTTTTTTTTTTGTGGAATATTCCAAATTATACCATGGACCTCTGACACCGATCAATGAAAACGGCTGGCTGGCACCTTACCTCTGTTGTAAATCCTCTGATAATCACCGCAAAAGGTGCCAGCCAGCCGCATCTCAATAACAACAACAAAAAAAATTGAAATCATTCCGAGCCGCCATCTTCGTTTCCTCGCTAAACGTTGGTGTACTAACTAGCCCTCTACCTGTGTTATTCATACAAAAAAAAAATTAAACAGCCAGAAAAAATCCCTGCAATAAATTCCCCTCAATACCATTTTTGCTGCTTACCCGGAAACAAAAAAAAAAAAAAAAACACGATCTCGGAAGCTCCACTCTGCCCAGTTGTAGTGCTGAACAAAATGTATGCCTCATTTGACCTCATTGACGCAACTGAACTTCAAAACGGCAGTACATTTTATAAGCAACAAGAAAATGTACCTCAGCCAAATACAGCTATGCCGTACATCGCTCTGGTCCCACCATCCGAAACCCCGATTCTCCAGTCCTCCCTACAGCCGACTATATCACCTTGAGTCTCCGCAGCTACCAGCTTGAACTCTGCGACACTCTTCACCTCAGACGCAGCAGCCCTTTGTCCTTTCCTCAATAGGTCAAAGGTCTCACATTACTATATCCACAGAATGAAATGCAGCCTACCTTACACTAATTTAAAGAAGCAGACTCAAACAAACTGCACTGCACCACAGCATAATAAAAAAATCTACACAATATATGAGCTGTTTAAAAAACTCCTTTCTAATAAAAAGAATGGCACCTTACATTGCAGTATTTTTTTCTAATAGAATGTACTAGTATTTAACAATTTTTTTACAATTTACTACTGTTTAACAGCTTAAAACCCTCATTTCATATTATTTGCCACTGAAAACCTCACTGTCTGTTATTATCACCCACTTAACAAAGCTTAAATAAAGAATTGCATTGAAAACCCTGGACTACTTTTTTCCATGGAAGGATATTTAAGCAATAAGCCATAAGGGTGTGTGGGTTATCGGGAGATTTACCACGGCTGGAGTGGGTAAATCCTCGCCAGCCGTGGTAAATCCCCTGATAACCCACACACCCGAGTGGCTTATTGCGATTATACCATCACAACCTGTCATGGATGAAAGTTTAAATTGTTTTATTTTATTTTTTCCTGTGGAAAAAAATTATGTTATTAAAAAATATCCTTCCATGGAAAAAAGTAGTCCAGGGTTTTCAATGCAATGCTTTATTTAAGCTTTGTGAAGTGGGTGATAATAACAGACAGTGAGGTTTTCAGTGGCAAATAATATGAAATGAGGGTTTTAAGCTGTTAAACAGTAGTAAATTGTTAAATACTAGTACATTCTATTAGAAAAAAAATACTGCAATGTATGGTGCCATTCTTTTTATTAGAAAGGAGTTTTAGCAGGCTTGTCGGCGCAGCGGTGGGATTTCCGCTTGCGACGCCGGCGACCCGGGTTCGGGAACGGACCCGGATCGTCGGAGGGGTCGCCGGGGAGTAGGATCGAGCATCCGATGGACAGCTCTCCTACTCCGGGGAGGGTGTGGGCAGCACTCGGGAGCGCTGAGGACTCCTGGCGGAGGCCAGGAGTTCCAGCACCGCCCGGCAGCAGCGTGGGAGTGGGGAGGCGGGGCAGACGCTGGCGTCATTGCATGTCCCCGCCTCCTCTGGGAGGAAAATTGGAAAATGGCGGGCGGGACCACCGTAGGATGAAGCCCTCCCTGGAGAGCCTCACCTCGCCACCGCCGCTGCGGGACCCCAACCAGTCACAGTTCCGGGATCACGAAGGTGGCCTGCGGCCCCACCCTCCAGGGGGTAAGCCGAGGGTGACCGGGGTCCTCAGCAGCTATAGGCGGTGGTGGAGGTCTCCGGGGGCCGTGACCAGGGCGGAGGGCAGACGGTGGTACCATCAAAAAAAAAAGAGTTTTTTAAACAGCTCATATATTGTGTAGATTTTTTTATTATGCTGTGGTGCAGTGCAGTTTGTTTGGGTCTGCTTCTTTAAATTAGTGTAAGGTAGGCTGCATTTCATTCTGTGGATGTAGTAATGTGAGACCTTTGACCTATTGAGGAAAGGAGAAAGGGCTGCTGCGTCTGAGGTGGAGAGAGTCGCAGAGTTCAAGCTGGTAGCTGCGGAGATTCAAGGTGATGTAGTCGGCTGTAGGGAGGACTGGAGAATCGGGGTTTCAGATGGTGGGACCGGAGCGATGTACAGCATAGCTGTATTTGGCTGAGGTACATTTTCTTGTTGCTTATAAAATGTACTGCCGTTTTGAAGTTCAGTTGCGTCAATGAGGTCAAACGAGGCATACATTTTGTTCAGTGCTGCGACTGGGCAGAGTGGAGCTTCCAAGATCGTGTTTTTTTTTTTTTTGTTTCCGGGTAAGCAGCGAAAATGGTATTGAGGGGAGTTTATTGCAGGGATTTTTTCTGGCTGTTTAATTTTTTTTTTTGTATGAATAACACAGGTAGAGGGCTAGTTAGTACACCAATGTTTAGCGAGGAAACGAAGATGGTGGCTCGGAATGATTTCAAATTTTTTTTTGTTGTTATTGAGATGCGGCTGGCTGGCACCTTTTGCGGTGATTATCAGAGGATTTACAACAGAGGTAAGGTGCCAGCCAGCCGTTTTCATTGATCGGTGTCCGAGGTCCATGGTATAATTTTTAATAAAATAATTTTTTTCCACAGGAAAAAATAAAATAAAACAATTTAAACTTTCATCCATGACAGGTTGTGATGGTATAATCGCAATAAGCCACTCGAGTGTGTGGGTTATCGGGGGAGTTACCACGGCTGGTGAGGATTTACCCACTCGGCTGCACTGTGGGCAAACCACTCCAGCCGTGGTAAATCCCCCGATAACCCACACACCCTTGTGGCTTATTGCTTAAGTATCTAGCTATGCTGGGACATATCTCTGGCTACCACTGTATGAGCTGCATTCTCCTCTTTGAAGTTTTCAGTACCCACTGCCTCTGTGAAGTATGCTACCATATCATGTTGAGCTGTCCTCACAGAAACATAGAATTAAACAACAGAGAGAGACAGAAGGTACATCGAACCTGCCCTTTTGAAACCGGCTCCGATCAAAAGCAAAAACTCCGAGCTAATATCAGCAGAACTCAGTTGCACTGCATTCTGTAAAAATTTGAATTTCAGGCAAATGAAATCTATCTTTCTTTCTGCCACCACACTTGCCCATCGGCACCCCACTTCTTCTGGCACCACAGCTACCACTTCTTCTCCACCACGCCATGCCGGCTGTCATCGAGCACCAACCTGACCACCAGTAATTTGAACCTCCAGGGGGCTGGCTTGTCCTTGTCATGGACTTCCTCTGAACTAGAGGAAGGAACCCCTTTAGAGACCTTGGAATGTTGGCTGGAGAGACCCTGATGATATGCTGAGGTGTGCTGAGGGCTTCCAGATGGGGGTCTACGAGGGGTGCCATCCAGATGCTGGTGCAGCATTACCACCACTTCTCTCCCAACGCTCCTCCCACAGTCATGAACACTCTCATGGCTGGTCGGGGAGTACCTAATGATGTGTGGTCACTAATATATTCAGATGTTTTGAAACTGCTGAACAGCCTCAAGTGCAGTGCTGTTTAACACTTTCATGTCCCTACTTTTACCACTGCATAAAGTGGTGCGTGAACACCCACTGCCCCAACTTGGTCAAATGCTGGGTAACAGACTAATAGGACCTGTCCATCCCTGTCAACATCCCCCTCCACCCTGATCACCATAACAATGCCTCCTACATCTGTTGGTATATAGTATCATTCCTGGCTCTAGTGGTACCCCAACCTCCGATCGCTCGCCTGATGTCAGAGGAATCATTCCTTGGTGTCCTGTGCATCTCCCCCCCGATCATATGTCTGACCCCCCTTCCTATACTGTTCACTTGGATACCATCACCAACCCCCATCCTGGTGACCCCCACTTACCACTGGTGAACTACTCCAAACCGGACGGCAACCGGCAAAGCCCCACAGTTTACCACCTTGGCTGGCCGCCATCTGGGTGAAAGGGGGAGAGAGCATACACCTACTGTAGAGTCAGCTGATTCTCCAGTCCCCCAGAGGCCCACTGGTCCAGGGGGCTGGAAGGTAGTGGGGAGGGAACCAGCTCAGCTGGTGGCACTGCAGGGACATCCCTTTTCTTGCTGCTCCCAAATATGCCTGGAGTTCCACAGATCTCCTGGATAAGGTGAAACAACTGCACCAAAGTGCAAACTTCCCCCAAAGCAGGATCAGTATGGGCACACACATCTCTCTTTAGTAACCCAATAACTATTTTATTTATAATGCAATCTGCAGTTGTGCAGAACCTTATTCATGTGCAAAAATTAAGCAGATACTCAGTCACTTTTCAGAGATAGTTAATTTCAGCAGCCTGTAAACCTCTTAGCTGCAATCTTATAGTCATTTTTAACTTTTGTGTATTTGCAAGACCATATCTTAATGTTTCTTATCTTTGACTGGCCTGATATTCAGGTGGCTGATGGTTTCCAAAGTGCTGGTGCCTGCAGGGTAGTGCGCTCCACTTTCACAGACGAACTTCCACATTGACTGGCTGTGCAGACTGCCTGCTTTGGGGAGTCTTTATTTTAAAATTCCCTCCTGACGTCCTTCCACTGCCTGCAATGTTGCTCTCCTTCTTGCTGGTCACATACAATAGCTGTATCCTTACGTACTGGTGCTGAAACTGCCTTCTTCAGGGCCAGTGTTTCCTTCTCCAGAGTGTAACTCGGGAGGTTAGCACCCCAGAGTTCCTACAGCTGTCTCCCCTCTGTATCTATGTTCCATACTGTCCGCTGATGAGTCCCTATACAATACTTTCCATTTGTAATGCTGTTATTCCCTGGTGCTAACCTTACTGTCTACTATCTTATCTACTGAAGGAAAGGATTGTGGAGTATCTTGTATCCAGCAGATTACAGGACGCAAGGCAGCATGGTTTCACAGAGGGAAGGTAATGCCAGACAAATCTGATAGATTTCTTTGACTGGGTGACCAAGGAGTTGGATCAGGGAGGAGTAGTGGACATGGCCTGCCTTGATTTTTAGCAAGACTGTTGACACTGTTCCACTGCTAATCAAATTGGATAACTTGGTGTGGGTAATAAGGTGGTAACTTGGGTAAGAAAATGGTTAACAGATAGGACACAGACGGTAGTAGTAAATGGAGTTCACTCTGTGTAAAGGAGGGTAACCAGTGGGATACCTCAGGGATCCATGCTGGGACCAGTCCTCTTCAATGTCTTTATAAGTGACATAGTGAAAAAACTGGAAGGGAAGGTCTGCAGTTGCAGATGACACCAGGATATGCAGTAGAGTGGACACTCTGGGCAGGGTGTGTGTGCGAAAAGGATGTGCAGGGATCTAAAAAGACTGGAAGAGTGGTCCTGTTCACTGTGCTTAAAACCCTGGACTGGAGGGTAGAAGGAGCCCACAGTAGTGTTGGGTAATTACACCCCGATTCCTGACAGGTGCTTCTGTGTACCCAATAGTTGCTTAGCAACTACCATATCCTGGTTGGGGTGGTGGGCTTCTGCGGGTGCAGTCATATCATTGATATGGTGCAGTCAGGGAGGGCTGATAGACTGGGATCAGGTTCTGTCATCCAGCCCAGTGAGATAAAGAGAGAGAGTCTTTAAGCGGTCATCGCAGTTGAGCATGTGCACAGCCACGATGCGCTGCTTGTAAAGTAAGCAAAATCTTACAACCCATGTCATGCACTCCTTGAGTTCAATCATTGTATAAATGGGGAAAAAATGAGAGGAACCTAATCAGCAAAACTGTTACTGTTACTGTTGGCAGGTAATGAATGCTAAATATACTGAAACCTGGGGTCCGCGGGTCAAGAGGGATGCAAGGAAGCCCTTCCTGAGCTGTGCCAGAGATCGTCCCCCCCCCTGCTGCTGCTCGAGCTGCAGGTCCGCGGGTCGAGAGGGCTGCAAGGAACCCCTCCCCGAGCTGTGCCAGAGATCATTCCCCTGCTGCTGCTCGAGCTGAAGGTCCGCGGGCCGAGAGGGCTGCAAGGAAGCCCTCCCCGAGCTGTGCCAGAGATCGTCCCCCCCGCTGCTCGAGCTGCAGGTCCGCAGGTTGAGAGGGCTGCAAGGAAGCCCTCCCCGAGCTGTGCCAGAGATCGTTCCCCCCCCCCGCTGCTGCTCAAGCTGCAGGTCCGCGGGTCGAGAGGGCTGCAAGGAAGCCCTCCTCGAGCTGTGCCAGAGATTGTCCCCCCTTGCTGCTGCTCGAGGTATGAGGGAAGCAAGCGTCTCTCTCGCTACGCTGCAGTTGTTGAAACTTTTTGAAAATCCAGTTTTGGCGCCAAGACCAGACCCCAGATAGGATCCAGGATCCAAATGAAATTAAATGCGCCTACTTACTGCAACTGAACTGTTCAGCCTACTGTAGTTTTGCCACAGAACCGGAGGGAATTGCTTAGTTTTTAAATCTGTATGTTAGTGAACTGCATAAACTAGTGGGAAACCCCGGGGGATTTTGTGCAGACTGCTTCAATTATGTAGATTGCAGATGTAGAGAACCCCGAGTAGTGACTGCCAGTAGGCGCCCAGGCGGAACGGCATCCAATCTCGGCTGTTTTTCCATTGCTCTCCCACCCCCAGCACCTCCCTCCTAGCACCCAATTCCCCTACTTAAAACTAATCTCTGTCCTCTCCTCTCTCCACAGCTGCAGGTCCGTGGGTCGAGAGGGCTGCAAGGAAGCCCTCCCTGAGCTGTGCCAGAGATCGTCCCACCCCCGCTGCTGCTCGAGGTACGAGGCAAGCGAGCATCTCTCTTGCTACACTGCAGTAGCTAATACCCCGCTGCCGCTCTGCGGCAGCTCCCCAACGCCTCCACCACCACCCTTGGTCGGCTCTCTGATTTATAGAGCAGGGAGATCACGTGCTGCCTACGTATTGCCCTTCTCTCTTTTTTTTTACTGTCAACTTTACCATTAGCAGGTTATCCTCATTCGCCACTAGAGGTCCCCCCGTCACTCACGTACAGGATTCCTACTCCTTAGCTGATCCCAAAGCTGTAACAAACCAAACACACCAGCTAAGAGACAGCTCCTATTTCCAAAATACAGCCAGACCAATCTTTGGGGAAGCAGAGAACCATTTCCTGATTGATCTTACTCTAAAGCCTGACTCGCAATTTAAAATAAAAAGGGGTTGATCCTCCCTGATTGTTTCTAGCCTCCACATATAAATCCAAGATCCAGTGCACGCAGATCTGCAGTTCTTTTCTGCTACCCCTCTCGAGTACATCTGTTTCAGTCAGCACTAATCTTGGCTAGTCTCATTAATTGCATGATGAAGCAGGGACTGATATCTATGGCCCTATATATCCTCTTAGTCCTCTGCTCCGACCTAGTCTTTGACCACTTAAGCCAAAACCAGGGGCAAGGTAGACAATGGTCTCGCGCAAGGAGGACCCTGACAACCCCCGTGGTTTCACTCCGCTACCCCTCGTTATATCTCCTAGGTCTTCAGAGACACGGTAACCTATATAAACTTACAGCCTATATCAATGCCCTACATTGCAAAAAAAGAACCTGCAAAGCCCCAAGCTCTTCCCAGCTTGCTCCACTTGCTATTACTACTGCTAGCAGGGGACGTTGAGGAGAACCCTGGCCCAACAGTAACCAATATCCAGGTCACCACTGCCAATACTCATACATGGAACAATCATAAAGGGCTGAAGCTGACACATATAAATATCAACAGTCTTAGGTCCAAAATACACGAGCTGCAGGCCTGGGCAAGCCTCTATGCACCTGATGTCATAGCTATCACTGAAACGTGGCTTAAACCCCATATAAGTGACCATGAAGTTGGTTTACTTGGATATCAGTCCTTTAGAAAGGATAGGCCAAAAAAGAAAGGTGGAGGGGTCTTGATCTATGTTAAGTCCATCCTCAATGCCACACTCGCTCCAGTAACAATCCCTACGCTCTCAGGCTGTGAAGCCATATTTATAAAACTACTACTAGACAGTATCAAACCACTACTAATTGGAGCCGTTTATAACCCTCCCAAATCGGCAAATGAATCCCTGAAAACTCTAGTAAACATCATCCCCACCCTACCCAGGGTTGAAAAAGTAATTCTGGGAGACTTCAATATTCATTGGAGGACCCACACCAGGGATATAATAAAAAACTCACTGCAAGACGTGCAACTAACCATTTAATTCAGGAACCAACTAGACTCAATACAAAAACTGGTAAACATATCACTCTGGACTGGATCCTGGCCACAAACTCAGACAAATTCAAAATGGTTGGCACCTTCGCAGACTCCCTGAGTAATCACTCCCCCACGTTTGGGATATGGAAGAATAGTTTCCCTGTCCCCCCAACCCGCATCTTCCTGACCAGAGATTATTCTAACTTTAATACTAGTTCCTTTCTCAGAACACTCACAGACGTTAACTGGCTGCAGGTAAAATTAGCCCCTAACCTGGAAACCGGCGTAGAGTTCTTCAACAATAATTTGTTTGCCATTAACAAACATGACCCTCAAAAAAAGATCAGAGTTAAAGGCCTAGAAGCCAGGTGGCTCACTCGGGATCTAAGGAAACTCATGGGTTACAGAGATAGGGCATGGAGTACATATAAAACCACAGACCAGATCACCGACTGGCAAAAGTACAGGGAACTCAGAAACAGATGTAAAGCTGAGTTAAAGAAAGCCAAAATGAATCACCTTAGACATATCCAAGAAATAAACCTATCAAATCCCAAAAAATTCTGGTCTCAGATAAACGCCCTTACCAAGGGGAATAACAAACCTGAAGGGGGCGACATCATAGCAAATAGCACTCACTACTGAACCCCAGTTGAGGCAGCACAGGCATTTAATAAATTCTTTACTGAAATAAATACCCCCAAGTCCTCCTGCCCAGGTCCAACCTCACCACAAGTCCCCCCAAAAAACGGCCACAACATTCCTGATTTTCATTTCAAATTAGTCTCCAGCCTAGAAGTCCAGAAAATTTTAAAGGGTATTAAAACCCATGGTACAGCAGGCTATGATGGGCTGGAACCCAAACTAATAAATATTGCGGCCCCAGTCATTGCAACCTCAATCTCATGGCTAATCAACCGATCACTCATGGAGGGAAAAGTTCCCTCCCTCTGGAAAGTGGCCCTAGTTATCCCTATCCACAAAAGGGGTGCCAGAGACTCTGTTGAAAACTATCGTCCAATATCCCTACTCCCGACACTAAGCAAAGTGCTGGAGAGAGTGGTGTACTCCCAGGTCATGGATTACGTGGAGAGACATAATATCTTCTCCGAGGCCCAACACGGCTTCAGAAAGAATCATGGTACTGACACTGCCCTGCTTAACCTTACCACTGATATATTCTCTGCCCTTGATAAAGGACTGCTCACCGGTGCAGTCTTTATTGATCTAACCAAAGCATTTGATCTGGCAAATCACCAAGTACTCCTGGCAAAACTGGCACAAAAATCGGTCTAGTCTCTCTAGTAGTACAATGATTTAGGAATTATCTCCAGGACAGGTCCCAATTAGTTAAATGGCAGGGTGCCAAATCTGACAAGATTGATATAAAAGATGGAGTTCCACAGGGATCTATCCTAGGATCACTGCTATTCTCCCTATTTATTAATAACCTGCCTACTTTCTGCAAAGGCCCTGAAATCATCCTCTATGCAGATGACATCGTTATCTATAGATCAGTGGAGGATCCGAACAAACTCAGCAGAGTGCTATCCAAAGACCTAAAATCCCTGGAAATTTGGTTGTCCACAAATCAACTTCTATTGAACTGCAAAAAAACCAAAGGGATGCTGTTCGGGCCCAAAAATATGGCACCCAACAGATCAGATACACTCAACCTCTCCCTCTCGTCTGGGGAAAAGGTGGTGGTAGTAGATTCACTAACATGCCTGGGGCTTACCATTGACCGGGAACTCAACTTCAAGGCTCACATAGATCACCTATCCAAAACGCTGAACCAAAGGATAGGTCTCCTGTACCGACTCAGCCCCTACCTTACCCTGGGGTCACGAGCTAAGATTGCCCATGGTACCTTGCTACTCAAACTACTGTACGGCTCCCCTGTACTTCTCTCCGCTAAAAGTACTGAGATAAATAAACTTAAGACACTGTACCACCGGCTCTGGAAATTTGCTATAGGGGCACCCCAAAGAGAATACCATTGCCAGATCCTGTAAGCCCTAAAATGGCCCACCCTGGAAGGTAGACTACGCTGTTCCTCTCTATGCCTAGCCTACAAACTCAGATTGACCTCTGCTCCACCTAGCCTGGCTGAGTTACTTCAACCTAAAATTAATAGGACTCTAAGGTCATCAAACAGACAGCTTCTCAAGGTTCCCCGGACACTGTCCTCCCAAGGGTCCAGGGCCTTCTCATCCCTCATTCCTCCCATATGGAACTCACTTTCACCCAAACTCCAGGAATGTGAATCCCTTGGGGGGTTTAAAAAGGGACTTAAAACATACTTGCAGGGATTAAACCAATGCACTTGTAATCGCTGAACTTCACACTTCATTCCTGTTGCTTGTCTGATGTTTGATTATGATTGCTGATCTCACCCAACGTGTATGACAAAAAACTGATAATAGTCCCCTGTATTACTCTGTATGCCTAATGACTGTCTCCTTGTATGAAGTATAATCTAACTGTATGTTGTTGAACTTAATGTAACAGTATATCCTGTTGTACCATTGTTGTAATTAACCCCGGGTCGCCCCTGAAAAAGGGACTATTATTGGTCTCAGCGGGCCTACCCGGTTACCAAAATTTAAATAAATAAATAATAAGTAACAGAGATTAGTCTATGGTATGTTTTACCTTAATTATACACATAGAAAAGTGAGACACTTGCTAAGCATGATTTTTTTTACGTTGGCAGGTACTGAATAATAAATGGTTTGGGACCTGAGAGTTTATAATATAAGCCACTACTGTCTTGGTATGTTCCTTCTCGTGATAGATACAGATGTCAAAATAGAAATATTGTTGTAAGTTGGGAATCGATTTGAGTGTTGTAAAAATAAGAGTGATTACAGAGTTATATGGAAATGGTGATAGTGACATAATGTGTGCTAACAGAGTATTTAAGTTGATGATGATGTTGATTGATGATGATACAGAAAGGAGATTAAAGTACTCTTGTACACAGAGTTTAAAATAAATGTATTGTCGCAACTTGGAGGTATGTGCATAGTGTGATAGGGTGTGGGAAAGGATAACACCAACAACAGTAATTTCAGTTTTGAAATGCACCGAAGTGCGATTTATTTTTCTCAAAAAAAACAACTAAAAATAACAACAAACTAAAAAAAAAAAAAAAAACTCAAACAGAAAAACACTACCACATGTAGTGCTTTTATAGGTATGGATCTATATAAAAAGCTCTCATTCGCTGGACCCTACTCCGCTTGGTAGGTCCTCCTTGTTCCTTCCTCAAGTCTAATCTGAGGAACTACAGTAACTGTGAAAGAGGGGTTTATATACAGTCTGGTCAGGTCATCTGACATGGACCTGTTCTAACACAGCATTTTTCCTCCTCTAACATATACATTTCTGAAAAGTTTGACACATTTTTCAGTTAAGCAAGCCATTAGGATACTATTTTCAAAAGCTTCAAATTATAGCATAAGTATAAATCCTAAATATGCACCCTGAATATACAAGTGATAGATAATGAGCTTTTGCTCCTCCCCCTTTTTCTATGATTGATAGCTGTCCTCCTGTAAATAGTCCTCACATTGAGACTGCCTGCTCCTAAAGGAGGTAGCTTCAAATAGTGTGGTATAGCAGGTAAGAATAATATTCTTTATTACAAAGTACCTGGTTACCTTATAAAATACTTGTAGTGACTTTATTAAACAATTCCACATTTGTTTCTGTTATCACCTGACTCACATCTCTGGGTTTAGGAGAGAAGAAAATACGGGGGTGGGGAAGAATCCCTCTTCTCTTTATTCAGTTTATGTTACACAGCCCCTTTTTATTTGTTCTTAGATAAAAGCTATGTTATTCTTTCCTTTTTTCCACTATTAATCTGTTTTCCCCATTGACTGTGTACTGTTTTACTGTTAGGTGTTCTTGCTGCATCACAGAATTCCGAGAGGGAGCGCTGGAGCAAAAGTGAGAGAGCGCTAAGCCCAAGCTCATTTTACCAAACTCTCTTTCTCCAATTTATCTTTCAAAAGAACATCTTGTCTATCATTTCCAGGACCTTTTTATTTCATTAAAACACTGATGTCCTTCAGGGCTAGTCTACTGCGTAGCATATCTTTACTGTTTACAGTTCTTTTTGGGGAAGCGCCACAACTAAATTCGTTATCCCCCCCAAAAAAAACTCATACGTTCTGCTGTGATTCTCTAGACATCAACAGTGTTCTCCCTGAGCTAATCTTAGGCTTCCCAGTGGACGGTGCTTATTCGGGGAATTACATATTAAACATTGGAGCAGCTTTCAGCTCCCGGTGCGGCTTTTTGGCATTCAACTGGAGATTTCCTAATATTTAACTAGCATCCCAACTGCCGACAGCAAATGCTAACCTTTCTTTTCTTAAAAAAAAAACAAAACACAGTATTGTCCCTTTCTGCAGAAACTTCCTAATTTTTAAGGAGACTATAGGGAATATTGCAAGTCGGAGTGGCTTTCTGGCTCTTAGAGAAATGTAAAAGCTGCTCTGTGCTATCGTTGTTTAAATAGCGTCCTGTTTTGCCAATTCTACATGACAACAGAAAATCATTCCTAGGGCTCGTATATGGTATATAAGGGATATTTTGAAACAGGTCTCCTGTTTAAATGCACGTCTGCACTTTAACTCTTATCTTTCTTTTACTCTGTGTGTACACATATATTTTTAAATAGCTTATCAGTTTATGCACTACAGCACTTTATTCTTAGCAATTCCTGGCAGGTGAAGGAGAAGAACTGAAAGGAAATGGAGAGAGGAACTGAAAGAAAATGGAAAGATAAGACACAGGATAGATTAAGGAGAGGGTACCTTGGTAGATGCTCAACCTACCTAAGGAGAAAGATGAAAGGAATACAGCAGATAGGAAGAATGCTGGGAGAGAAGATAGAAAAAGGTCCCTTTGTCGGCCCAGTGGCATTGAGGGTTGAGGCGCTGGACGACACAACTCGCACTACGCCAGCGACCCGGGTTCAGTAGTGGACTCAGGTCGCCGGGGGTTGGCTGGGAGGAGACAGACTGACCATATGATGACAGCTCGCCTTCTCCGGAGGGAGGGTGGGTGATCCATCCCGGCGAACGGTGACCTCTGGCAGAGGCTGGGGGCATGACAGCTCGTCTGCACTTCGGGGGTTTGATTGGTCACGGGCAGAGGCCTGTGAACCAATCACCTCCAAGGGCTGCATCAGTGGGGGGGGGACGTTGCGGACATTGGCGCTTGCGTCTTGACGTCAAGGGCTAGCAATGTCCTCACAGAACAGGGAAAAAAACACCCTCCAGAGCCAGGTAGAAGGAGCGCCGAACCCAGTCCTGATATGCCACCGACTGCTGCTGTCTCAGGGACCAGAAAAGACATTAAGTTACAGGGGTTCACCCCGGCCTGAACCCCGCCCAGGTGGTAATCCACGGTAGGATGAGGAACCCAGAGCAGCAGGTAAGTCGGTGGCAGGGATGGGTTTCATTGGCGATTCCTGAAGGAGCAGCTCTAGCAGGGACGTAGGAAGGAGAAAAATAAATTAAAAAAAAAAAAAAAAAAAGAAAAAGGTCCCTTTATGCCAAACAAGTTCTCGAGTAGAATGCAGCTCTGTCACACATAGGCAGGTTGTAACATTTGTTGATGTATGAATTAAAGTAGTGAGGGAGGTCTAGTGAAGTGATACTGATTGGTAAGGGGAAGTATTCTTAGTACCTTAAGCTGACATCTCACAGACATGACTGTAAATTGATATATGCCCATAATCTCTTTCTTAAACCTTCAGTTGCAGTATTGTAATAATTGGAAAGTATCTTGAACATAGAGATCAGAAAATCGTTTAGAACTGTATGACACCAAGGTATTGGTATTAACCTCTCTCTCTCTCTCTCTCTATATGTGTGTGTGTGTGTGTGTGTGTGTGTGTGTGTGTGTGTGTGTGTGTATATATATAATTTTTTTTAAACTTAAAAATGTTCTATTTAGATTTGTTTATTAATAACGCCTTGTATTTTCCTTATACATAGTTATATCGGAGTGCATAACAACTTTGGGATGTGAGATTTTAAACAGAGGTAATTATTTAATAATTACTATGCACTATAAGAATAACTACAATAGACAGCAGTAGAAAAATGGATGTAAAGAAGTTGGACATTAGATTTTGGGAAAAATTATAAAGAAATTTTTAAAACAAATTTTTTTCATTGAAAATACAGTATACCATTATGGAATTTTATGAATATTAATTAGGTTTTTATGTATTCATAGAGATTCTACCCCTGAAGAATCCCATGTAGGGCGAAACGATGGGTGTGGTCAGGGGCTCTGGTGTCAAGTGATCATGCAATAAATTGAACCATATTTTGGAACTGTTGAACTGTTGAAGTGTGGCAGGTTTCTTCTTGCATATTTTGGAACATTCCATTTTCCCAGCCCACCACCTACACTAAACAGTACATGTAACTAGAAGGGGACCCACCTTATACTGGAGTGGAATGGACAGTCTTTTTGAGGCTCGAACGGAGGGCTTCTTTTGATGGATGGACTTCTGATTCCTGATTACAAGGAATAAACTGAGGCTTTTATAAGCACTAAGGTGATTTTCTCCATTTGATGTGTTCACCTCATATATATCTGGACTTTCATTTTTGTTAACGTTGAATTATAATCTTGTGTGTATTGAGAATATGATTATATTAGTCATAAGTTTGTTGGGATTGTCTTTAGTGTCCTGACTGGTAGATATGGAGAGTTTTTCTGAAATAGGAACTAGTTTACAAACTAAACAGGTCACGTTTGGTTACTCTGAAGCAGAAAAAAAAGCTGTTTACAGCAATTAAGGGCCAAAAAAATTTAGAAGTGGAATCAAAGGAAACTAGGAACTACTCATAGAACAATTAAAGAAAAAGGATGTAAAACTTGAGTGGCATGGTATCATACTAGAGGAATACATGCATTATAAATGAATCCCTGGGGGACTGAGGGACTTAGCAGAACCCAGTTTAGGCATCAAATTTAAAACTTGTGATGAAAGATGGGAAGGAATTAGAACAAGATTTTCTATAGACTTTATGTATTCTCAGATAGAGGCAGTGCTAGAAAGGAGGAGTATACTGGCAGAAGAAATCAATAAAGTGCAGGACCAACTCAAGGGTAAAACTGAAGAACAGTTTAAAAAGACACTTGCAGATATCAAGAGAAGACTAGACCAATTTGAAGAAGACCTTAAGAAAACTTAAATTAGGAAATTTAAAAGGGGCACGAATGATTATCGACTTAATAGAGTATACAGTTTGGAAAATACACCCTCAGTGTAGGGGTAATAGAGAGCAGTGGTTGAAACTGGCACCGGCTCACTAGCCAAATGCTGGTAGATTTTGTATTGGGCTAGTAAGATTTTCCTTAAACTAGCCCTGTGATCTTGTACTGGAGAAAGCAACATTTCAATAAGTACACAAGCTGGGCCAGTGGAAAAGTCTGTGGGGCTAGCAGATTTTCCCAGTCATTGGCCCTGCTGGCTAGTGGTTACAAAACTTAATTTTGACCCCAGAGAGATGGTGCAGATTCAGACAGCTCAGGGAGCCACACAAGGAGAACTGACAGACCACCTTACAGTAGACGAGATCAACAGATGTTTTTTTTAGACTGGGAGACCCCAGGAAAGGAGGTGTTTACAGGAAACTGAACAGGGGAACTGGCCCTGGCATTACAACACATGACGCAACGGCCAGTACAGGGGGCAGATCTAGAGGTTTATCACACACCCAGAGGAGGAGGAAGAGAGAGAGGGGGAGAGAGAGATGGTGATGATGATGGTGATGATGATGATGGTGATGATGGTGATGGGAGCCATCGACATCCATTCTTGCTGTAATCCCCTTCAAATGCCTCCCTGAAGTCTACAGCCAACGTTCTAGAACTATTCCCTCCTCCCCCAAAATTTATTCGAAACCAGACCATATCGTGGTCGCTCCCTTCCAGGGGATCCTCTTCTGTTAGATCCCTCACCAGATCCCCTTCCGCAAGGACTACATCCAGAATATGCTGTTCTCTCATAGGCTCCAACACGTGCTGAGTGAAGAACACATCCTGGAAGCCATCCAGCAGCCACTGCTCCTCGGCCACCTTAGAAGTCATGGTTCCCCAGTTTGTAGCTGGCATATTGAGTTTCTCCTTCAAAACCACTCCCTCACCTTTTGATCCACACTGAGCTTTAATGTTATCCAGCAGGCTATCCTCCAGAGCATTCTCCATCCCTGGGGGCCTGTATACCACTCCCAGCTTGACCTTTCCTCCTGAAGAAGTGCGCAAGGTGACCCACAAGGCCTCCACATTATCCTCTGCCTCTTCCACCCTGGAAATATCTATGCTATCTCTAACATACATAGCCACTCCCCCCCGCCCTCCTTTCTGTCCTTTCTAAGCATAGTGTACCCCCTCACATTTAGGTCTCAATCGTGGTTCGCGTTTGCCCACATTTCCATGATCGCTGCCGCATCCACCCTTATGTCAAACAACATGGCCTGGAGCTCCGGCAACTTATTTTACAAGCTCCTGGCATTTACTAACACCAACCTCCGACCCTTGTCCCTGCTCCCCTTCGGCATCCCCCCCCATGGATGCCGCCTGCCTCCAACCTTCTCCTCCCTGCTGAATCGCCCCTCCTAGGTTCGTTATCTGTCTCTCCCCCCCAATTGGGGGCTGAAGGCCAGGCCCTCATCAAGAGTGTAAGGTCTTCCTGTCTGCCCCTCCCATAATCCTCCCCCCCTCACAAGTTTAAACCCCACCTAGCTTGAATATAGTCCACCAACCCTGTTTCAGGACTTCCTTCCCTATTGGGTTAAAGTGAAACCTATCTCTGCATACAGTTCCTTATCCTCCCAAACTCCTAACCAGTCCTCTAACACCCCTGACCCCCTTTCCTTGCCCCACTTTCTAAGCCAGTCATTAACCTCCACTGTCTTTATCTTCTTTTCCACCGAGGCCTTTGGTACTGGCAATATCTCCAAGAAGGAAATGTTGCATCCATTGTCCCGACAAACTCTGGCCAATTCTCGGAACCTTGCTTGGATTTTCAGTACGCTATTACCCTCCATATCATTTGTCCCCAGATGCACCAGGAAATCCGGTTGCCCCCCACAGTCCTTTGCCAGTTCATACACCATGAACTTTGCCCTGTGCACTGTCAGACCAGATATACCCACTACCTTAACCTGGCTGTGTTGTCCCCCCCCCCCCAGTGTATACCCTTAATCATGAGGTTCCCAGTAGTAGAACTTTAATGTCCCCATCGCCCTTTTGATTTCCTTCATTTTGTGCACCTGACCTCCCCCCACCTCCATTAACTCCTTTACCTGGGAGTCATCCTGCCTTTTTATGAGAACACCTTGTTACCTTCCCCTTTCTGCCACTCTTATTTTGCCCACTTGCCTCAGATCCCCCCTGATTTGGTATCCCCTTTCTCCCTCTCCTGTCCTTGCTTTCCTCCCTGGCCCAGATAGTTTCCTCTTCTCCCCCTCTATCATCCTCTCCACTCATATCAGTCCTACCTTCAGTGGCCCCCTGAGGGTCCCCTTTACCAGTGGTCCCTTCCCCGGTATAGTCTCCCCTTCTCGAGTGGCTCCCCTCCCTCTCCTCCTTTTTAGCCAGTTTCATGCCAAGTGTGCCCTCATCCCCCATGCCTGCCATGTGTGGCCTCTCTTTCTGCCTGACATTGAAGTTCCCTCTTTCTCCGCTGGATCTATTTCTAGCCTTACCAGTTTTGGGCCCTAACCCCCTCTGGGTTTCCAACTCCCTCCCTCCAGCCCCAATTTAATTTCCCTTTTTTCCACTTACCGCTTCCTCACCTTCTAGGTTTCTTAATAACTCAAATTTATTGTAACACTCTATGCCAGCCTGTCTCTGGGCCCGTTTTTCCCCTGACTGCCCCTCTAGTGTGCCCCCATCCACCCCACCTAACCTGCCATCCTTTTAGTTGGCCATTTTTCTCTTACCTGGGCCCCCGGTCTGTATCCACGTCCAGGCATCCACCTCATCCAGCCCCCATCCAGATCGCTCCGACTCCCACCTGGGGCTTCACTGCATACCCCCGCAGCTTGCCCCCCATGATGGGGTGGCGTAGAGATCCCCCCATCTCCACTGACACAGGATCCAGTCACTGCAGTGAGCCCTCAGAGCCGGGCGTCCCACCGAACGGCCATCAAACCGCCACAACCGGTGCCAATTTTTGCCCCTGTTCTCAATTCCCTGGAGTCAGAGGGCGTGCAGTGATGCCAGTGGATGTGAGTGTGCACGCATCCACATGTAGTCCCATCCAGGCGTCTGCCCTCGACTCCTCCCCAGAGTATGGCATGCGTCCCCACTTCCCAGCCTCTCTGCCAAGGGGCAATGGGGGCTTGACCATTATGGACCCCCCTCCCTGGAGAGGAAGATCAGTCTATCAGACGCTCGATCCCTCTTCTCCCCTGCCAGCCCTCGGCGACCCGTGCTCGCTCCTGAACCCAGATCGCTGGCGTGGCACGAGGTGTGGCGTCCAGTGCCTCAGCCCTCAGCGCCACTGGGCTGGCTCCCTGCCATCCTACTGTCTGCTCTTCTCGGCTGCCCCATTTCAGTCTCTCCTGACCTGACCCCATCCCCCTTTTGTGAGTCGGATCTTCTACCCCACAAGTTTTCTCCCTGCCCAGAGGTCCATGTTCCCCACATTCTCCCCTCCTGTTTGTTGAAGTGTTGCCCCCCTGTTTGCTGAGTCATGCTCCAGTCTCACTTCCACCCCTCCCACATGCCACCCATAGCCCCTCCCATATTTCTTTGTCCCACCTCCCAACTCCCCCAGCTGCCTCCTTAACCAATTTATCTCTCCTCTGATCTGGAATAGCTGCCTGCAGAGTGGGCATCCCCCTTCCTCCAGGCCCAGTTTAGAATTATGACCGCCCCACAGCCTGTGCAGCCTTCAACTCTTCCAAAAATACCTGCCGTGGTTGCAGGAGGCCTCCCTGATATTCCTTCTCTAGTCATATTGTGACCGTCCCCCTTTTCCTGGTCTCTTCTCCATGGAAAACTACCCCTCTCTCCACTCCAAGTTGCCACACTGGTGTGTTTTACAAGATCAGTCCTTAGCCCCTTACCATTCTAGCAAAACTAAAACCGCAAAACCTTGAACCAGCTCCTAATCTGCACAAGCAACTTAGCAGCTAACAATCCTATCCTCATGTAGGAATAGTGACCAGTTCTAGCCAGTGTCCTCAGCCTTAGAAAACAGCTCCTGAACTAAGTAGAATTAAATTAACCTTTAACTCTTCTAGCAGCTTAGACTCATGTAAGAAAATTAGCTTCTAACTCTTATAACAGTTTAGACTCTTGTAAGAATAGTGACCAGTTCAAGCCAGTGACGTCAGCCTTAGAAAACTGCTCCTGAACTAAGTAGAATAAAATTAGCTTCTAACTCTTCTTACAGTTTGGACTTGAGCATTGTGAGAGATTAATAGCTCTAACAGATTTAACTAGAATATCCTTCAGATATAATCCACCAATCAATGTCCTACCCCCCCACTAGGACTCACACCCTCTGACCATTTAATAGAGGTCGGGGCCGGGGTGAGTGGGACAAAGAAGCTCCCCTACTGTTCAGTCTCAAGTCCCCATGAAGCGGCTAGGCCTGCCCTTAAAAGCCCAGCCGAGAATTTTAATTTTGGTGCCTGGCTGTCTGATTGGCCTGGGCACCCTGTCGCTCCTTGTTCTGCCGTCCAAAGTTGCCGAAAGCAGTAGCCCTTCCTTTGCCACAGTCCTTTCTGAGTCCCAGACCCTGCCACTGCCAATTGTGGCCAAAATCCTCTCCCTCCAGCTTTCTCTGTGCCCTTTGATGCAGTTGCCATGGACCTGCACAGCCCTGGATCTCCAGCCACTGAATCGGCCAAAAATGTGCTCCATCCGGGCTTTACTGCGACTACCGATGTGGTCTCCCGCTCCCCGCTGGCTGCCGGCTCAGAAATCCCCAAGAAGTGGCTGGGCCTGCCCTTAAAAGCCCAGCCGAGAGTTTGAATTTTGGCACCTGGCCATCTGATTGGCCCAGGCACCCTGTCACTCCTCCTTCTGCCATTCAGGGTCACTGAAAGCAGTAGCCCTTCCTTCGCCACAGTCCTTTCTCAGTCCCGGAACCTCCAGCCGCCAATTTCAGCCGAAATCCTCTCCCTCCGGCTTTCTCTGCACCCTTTGATGCGGTCGCTGCAGACCTGCACAGCCCTGGACCTCCAGCCGCTGAATCGGTCAAAAATGTGCTCCCTCCGGGCTTTCCTGTGACCACCGATGCAGTCTCCCTCTCCCCGCTGGCTGCTGGCTGAGAAGGATGCCGGCATGGGACAGATTAGACTTTGTCCACCATCCTGCAGTTTTCTCCCCAGGTGTTTCGGCATACGGTGAGGCAAGCAGGCATGTGTACCATGGCAAGGTTGCATGCTAGTGGTATGGCATGACCAGAACGTCAAAAAAGTCTTAGCACAAAGACCTCACCACTTCACATACATCAGTTTAAGGAATAGTACAGTCAAAATTTGCGAAAACGTATGTTGTGCAGAGTGTTTTGATTTGTGTGTTTAGTCCTGGTGTGTCCTTCCCTTTGTCATTTGCCTGCCATACCCATGGGATTTAGTCAAACTCTGTGAAATAGCAGTGGGCATCAGACATACAGACATTGTAAAATCTCTGCACAAAAGGGCACTATTAAAGCAGGGTCTGTGCAATGTCATTTTCTCGTGATGTTTCCAGTGAGATTGCGGGGGGTTGGAGTTGAGGAGCACCGTACTTAAAATGCCGGATCTACCGTAGGTTTGAACAAATCTCACGAGTAGTCGGGTAAAGAAACTATTAATTTACTATAGTGCCTTCAGGGGGCATCGGAGAGGTGAAGCACAGATCTGTGCAGCGGTTGGGGCTTTATATCTGCCTGTAGAACTCCTTTAATAAAATCCACAGGATGATAACTATTCTTGGAGTTTTCCCCTTTCACGGGACCAGTCAAGGACAATTGTTAATTCACACTGGAATACTTTAAGGCCTGTAGGAGTACAAGAATTTAACACCAAACCAACAATAGCTTCAAAAATGGTGAGTATGTTAAGTGACCAATTAGTACATTCAGAACAGAGAGGCCCTGAAAAGAAAGAAGGAAAACCATTGCTACTAGGTCCAGTAGAACCAGGGATGTATCCATGTGGAAGGTGTTCACATTGTGGCAACACCTTAAAAAAATTGGAAATCTCACATCTGAATGGTAATACAAAATATGACATCAAATCATTTATTAATTGTGACACTGACCATGTAATTTATGTACTTACTTGCCATTGCTTTATGTGGGGAAAACTACCAGGCCATTAAAACTAAGGATCGGTGAACACAAGAGTTGCATTAGAACTAGGTCAGAGAGCTCACCTGTGGCACAGCACTTTGCTACAGGAGGGCATTCCATTGCATCTTTAAAATTCTGGGATATGGAGTAGAATCACCAGTCTGTGGGGGTGACTGGAATAGAATAGTGGAAAGGAGGGAGATGTATTGGATCTATGCCCTGGAGGCAATAGATGATAAATTAGGAATAAATTAGGTTGAAAATTGGTCTGTATACTGGTGAGGGACTATGACTTTTAAATGGGACAGTGAGGACTTTTTTGTTCCATTCTGACTGAACCTATGACAACCCACTCTCACCCCAAACCTCTATCCTTCACTGGATTTTGGTTACAGTGCTTAGAAGAATTAGGGAATGTAGGATCCCACTTGGGAGGCTCCTTGAGAATCTCCATGACTGTATATTGAGGAAAATGTCCCTTCTAAGAGAACATGTTTCCCCCTCCAACGCCAGAATCCCCACCACCACCACCACCACTGCCACCTGTAACTTAGACCCTGGCTCTCACAGTCAAGCAATTACAAATTCATGATGACAAAGTGCAATGACATTATGGCAAATGCCTGAGAAATACTGTATAGCAGGTTATATTAGCGCCTGATAAATTTAGCGCAGCTGGTATGTGGTATTTATTAGCGCCCGATTATATTAGCGATTGCCTCACCCGCAATTATAGTACCGAAATGGGTGTGACAGACTGCACTTAAAACCCAGCTCACTTACAGATCAATGCAGAGTGTAGATCTGGTTGTGTTGTCTGTGAATTTACTTGTATACTGTGTTTACTGGTCCAGGTTTTTTTGGTTTTTCCTCCATCGTGCAGCCAACTGAGTCCTGACTGCTGACAGAGATCAGTTCCCCAGCAGCAGTGGCGGGATCATTGGTGGTGCAACAGGCCAGTAAACTTCTGTTGTCGATGTGGGAAATGGATGGGAGACAGTTAAGTCTCCGTCAAAACCCACGATTGGTCTGGGTCCAGCAGTCCAGGTTCACACTGCATAAATCGGGCTGCACAGAGCCCCGGAAATTACCCTGGCTTTGTGGGAGAAGATCTGAGGCCACAGCAGAGGACAGAGCTGCATCTGGAGCCATTGGATGAGCCAAGGATGGAGCCGAGTCTGGAGCTATGGGGGAAATCATGTCTGGACCTGCAGGAGCAGTGGAGACTAGATCCACGGGAGGAGCTGAATCCAAACCCATGATGGAAGCTGAATCTGTACAAGCACAAGGTCAGTTCTGTCAGTTGGCTCACTCTTTCTGACAATCATATCCTGTTAACGCCGCTGTACTGGGGAGTTATAATTTCCACCTGCAAAAAAACATTAGCACATATATTCTCAATTTAATACATAATAGCAAAGAAACAGATAAGATGTTGCTAAACCATATACAAATGCAATAATGAGTAGCTAATATTAGCTATCCGAATATATTAGCGGTATTTCCGTTTCAGCTAATATTGCTAAAGTAAAAGGAGTGCTAATATTACCTGCTATACAGTGTATCTAGCTTATAAGATAAGAACTATGAGTAAACAAGCTCTATGTTTAAATTGAGAAGTGACTGAAAAACCAGCATATTCGAGACTTGGAAATGAGAGGAACTATTTATTAGAACAATTTCACCTTGCTGAAATAGGACAGATTAACATGTAAGATGATGTATAGACGCTATGAGGAAACTTGACCGTTTAGATGCGTGGGCTGCCGAAATCCTCAAGACTCACAAGTGAATCTGTGTCAGATTAGATCATTGTGGTCTGTCTCCTAACACTGACAGCGCAATGCAAGAAAAAACATTAAAAGAGCTGTCCACGACTTTGGTGGTGTCGGTGTGTATTAGACAGTCCAATTTACTGTGCTTAAAACCCTGGACTGGAGGGCAGAAGGAGCCCACAGTAGTGTGGGGGTAAATATTCCCCGATTCCCCACAGGTGCTTCTGGGTACTCAGTAGTTGCTTAGCAACCACCGGATCCTGGTTGGGGGCCGCCATCGGTGTGCAACGACATCATTGATGTGATGCAGTTGGTGGGGCTGATAGGCTGGGATCAGGTTCTGCCCACTAGCCCAGTGAGATAAGAGAGATTCTTTAAGTGGTCAGTGTAGTTGAGTATGCGTACTGCCACGATGCACTGCTTGTAAAGTAAGCAAAATATTCACAACCCATGTCATGCATTCCTTGAGTTCAGTCATTGTATAAATGACTGAAAATGAGAGGAACCTAATCAGCAAAATTGTTAATGTTGGCAGGCAATGAACACTAAATATACTGAAACCTGAAGGTTGGTAAGTAACAGAGATTAGTCTACGGTATGTTTTAGTTTAATTATACACATAGAACATTGCTTAAAGTGAGACACTTGCTAAGCATGATTTTTTACATTGGCAGGTACTGAATAATAAGTGCTTTGGGACTAAAGAGTCTATGATATAAGCCACTACTGCCTTGGTATGTTCCTTCTACTGATAGATGCGTATGTAAAAATAGAAATATTGTTGTAAGTTGGGAATCAGTTTGGATGTTGGAAAACAGAGTGATTACAGAGTTTTATTTATTTATTAAGTTCTTGGATTACAATACCTTTGAACCAACTGTTATTTTACAAAAGTTCTGCATCAGCATAACAAGGAAAAAAAAATGAGAAAAAAAAAAAAATTGGGGATGAGACAAAACAAAATTCAATGGGTAATCATAACAAATAGGTTACACTGGATAAAGAGCAATGACAAGTTGTATGGAAATGGTGATCGTGACAGGGTGTGCTAACAAAGAGTGTTTTAAGTTGATTATAATAATACAGAACGGAGATTAAAGTACTCTTGTACACACAGAGCTTAAGGTAAATGTATTGTTGCAACTAGGAGGAAATGCATAGGCAGATTGCAACTTCTGTTGATGTATAAATTAAAGTAGCGAGGGAAGTCTAGTGAAGTGATACTGATTGGTAAGGGGAAGTATACAGTATGTGTTCTTAGTACCTTAAACTGACATCTCGTATTCTTGACTGTAAATTGACATATGCTCATAATCTTTCTTAAACTTTCAGATGCAGTATTGTAATAATTAAAAGTATCTTGAACACAGAGGTTGGAAAATTGTTTACAACTATATGACACCTGTATGTTTGTTTAATAGAAAATTTTTTTAATAGATTTGTATATTAAAAAAGTATGTATAAGGAGAATACAAGACTTCATCAGGGGTGCATAATAACTGTGGGATGCGATATTTAAACAGTGGTAATTAATTATTTGATGCTAGTTACTGTATACTATAAGAATATGTAAATGCAGTAGGCAATAGTGGAAAAATGGATATAATGAAGTTGGACATTTGATTTTGGGAAAAGTTAAAAAGAAATTGTTTTCATTGAAAATGCTGCCTTATGAAATTTTATGAATATTAATTTGTTTTTTTGTGTATCCATAGAGATCCCAGCCCCTGAAGAAGTCCACACAGGTTGAAACATTGGGTGTGGTCAGGGGATTGTGGTGTCAAGTGGTCATGCAATAAATTGAACCATAGTTTGAAAATGTTGAAGTGTGGTTGGTATCTTCTTGCATATTTTGGAACATTCTGTTTTCCCAGCCCACCGCCTACACTAAACAGTACTTGTAACTAGAAGAGGACCCACCTTACACTGAAGTAGCTGGGTTTTAATACCAAAAAGTGCAAAATGATGCACTTGAGCCATAGAAACCTGGGAACAGAGTACGAAATGGGCAGAGCTGGAAGGGCTAGTGGGATGCTGGGATGCATAAGAAGTGGTATTGACAGCAGGAAGAGGGAGGTGGTGTTGCCCCCTGTATGGATTTCTGCTAAGACCCTATGTTGAGTACTGTGTCCAGTTCTGGAGATCGCATCTCAGGAAAGACATAGACAGAGTGGAGGCGGGCTACCAAAATGGTGCAAGGTCTGCATCAAAAGCCCTATGCGGAGAGGCTAAAGGAGCTAAATATGTACACTCTGGAGGACAGGAGGGAAAGGGGGAATATGATGGAGACCTTTACATATCTCATGGGGGTAAATAAGGTACAGGAGGGGGTATTTTTTTTAGAGAAAAAGGTGCTCTAGAACAAGCAGGAGGGGGGTAAATTCAGGAGGGATGTGAGGAAGTACTTCTTCACAGAAAGGGTGGTAAGTACTTGGAACAGCCTTCCAGTGGAGGTAGTGGGGGCGAAAATAGTGGTAGGATTCAAAAATGCCTGCGACAGGCAGAAGGGAATCGTAGGGGTGAGGAAGAGGGGGGGGAAGAGATTGTGCCGTAGATCAAGTAGCATTTGCAGCAACAGTGAAGGTTAATAAACATGGCAGACTGGGTGGGTCCAGCAGCCCTTATCTGTTGTCACAGTCTATGTTTCCATCTGCCTGAACCTCTTTAGTTACTTTGTATACCACCCTACCCTAGATAGGAAGTTGGCGACAAAATAGAATTTACATGTGTAACACAGTTGCACGGATAAGCACTATAAATTGCAGTGTTAAGCCACCCCAGATAGGGTATCAGTAGGATCCGTTACAACCTGCCCTACCACTTAAAACTGTAGTTGAAGATACCCATACCATTCAGAGTTCCCTGCGGAACTCCAGACTAGCCCACAGACACCACTAACACAGTGGGATACTTGCAGACATGGGGCTTAAATTTCCTGCCGCCTCTAAAGGCCCTTTTACGTGTCGATCAACTGTAGCATTGCCTTTTTTGCATGTACAGGCACCCCGAACCTCATCCAAAATGAGCGCTCGCTGAAATGGGGTTCCCCGTTTTCCTGGGTTTGAGGTTTCTGTGCATCATTGTGGAATGGATCGGGTGGCCATGTAAATACATAGTAGCACACACAATGCTCCAGGAGAGAGTCTCGCGAGACCCTCCGGGAATCCATTGGAGATCTCACAGACGGTCACAAAGGAAATTGGGCTGAAGTGCCCAGAGGCTCGTGAATGGCTCCCAAACTCGAGTTTAAGCTATACTCATCCTGTTATTGCTTGAAGAATGCTACCATTTTTAAATTGTACAGTAATGAAAACCAAGGGCTGCAACTTACAAAAATTATGTCAGAAAAGATGAGTCGTAATACTGGGCATGCACTTATACATATGCATATACTTTGGATATGTATATGTATCCGTGCATGCCCAGTATCATGGCTTGGGTTTTCTGACATGATTTCTTTATGTTGCAGGTCTTGACTGTATGTTTACAGCTTAAGCTTGAGTTTGGGAGGTGTACACGGACTTCCGGGGGCCTTACTGAAGAATAATGCACACCCCCAGCTCCAAGTCTCGGGCTCTCCACTGGAGGAAAAACTAATAAAAATGCTGTAAGAGCCCCGAGACCAATGCCCAGCAACTGCATCTAAACAAAAACGTAAGCAACACAGACTGAGCGGAGGGAACAGATTGAAACCGCAACGCTCAGATGGTCTGCTTGTAAAAGTGCCTTAAGACTTTTTCAGCTCCTACCCCAGTCAGACACCTCTTTCACAAGTTGTAATTAACCACTAAAACCACAGGGGCCTGCAGATACTCTCCCAGCTAGCTCTAATCGCTGGCTATTAGGAATTTCCCATCTAGTTATATTCCCTGGCTATTAGGAATTTCCCAACTAGTTCTACTCCCTGGCTATTAAGAATTTCCCAGCTAGTTCTACTCCCTGGCTCTTAAGAATTTCCCATCTAGTTATACTCCCTGGCTATTAGGAATTTCCCAACTAGTTCTCCTCCTTGGCTTTTAAGAATTACAGAAATTTAAAGAACAGCTCCAAAATACTGCCCCGAAGGCACTTACTTCTGCCTAATCACTCACACAGGCCAATTAAGTATGAAATGAAATAAGTGGTTTCATTATTTACTGTAGTTTTTGTTGATGAGGAGATGAAGACCAGGTAATTCATTTTTAGCCTTGACCGGGGGGTTGGGGATGATATAAATACAAACTGACATACTGAACCAGATTAAGCTGTTGGTGATATTTTAAGGTGAAAAAGGGAATTTGGCCAGGACACCGGCGAAATCCCCCTACTCTTTTTTACACCTTTGTCTGCATTTCACGTTCCTGTCGTTTTCATTTCCTGATGTAATATGGTATTCCAGCAGAATCTGTAGAGTGGATAGAAAGGCTGTATGAAGCAGCCACACTTACGCCTTTGATTAAGAAAAAGCTGGGGAGTCCTGTCAGGCACTGAAATGTGTTCAGCAGAGCTGTCCACTCAGTCCTCTGCTATGTATTTTTGGACTGAACCCAGTACTGAGGAATATAGAACAATATGCAGCTATAAATAAAAACAGTTTGCACCCCTATAGGTTCCATACTGTAGCACTTCGTGCCTTATGCGGTCGATGCTTGTCTGCTGCTTCCAGATACCTCTTCAGGAAAAAATGAATGACAGTACATGCAGAATTATGGTAAAGTCTCTGGCTAAGTGAATCTTGTTGTACGTAAGAGAATGCCAGTAAGCCCCATAGCAACTTTACCACAACCAATCGGAGGAATTGAATTGGTAGCGTGGTCTTTATCTGTTCTGGTTATGGTTGATTTGGTTTTAGCTGCCCTCAACTGGAATGTGAAAATACAAATTGCAGAACGTAAAGGGGAGAACTAGAAGTCATGGCCAATGTCCAGATAGAAAAGGGTATATATGACCAAAACTTTATGCTCCTAATTTTCCTTTACATTAGTTGCATCTACCTACTACCGGGTACTTTGGGAGCTGCTTTATACAGTAGTTTGTTTTCAGATTGTTATGGGGAAGCCAGTTAAACTTTGTAAAAAGAAATAAAGCACATATTAAGTCCATACATGATGGGGTGGTTTGTCTGTGATCAACCATCTGCGTTTCCTGTATTTATTTACTGACAGTAATTTGTGCCCCATGTTACAGGGAGTGCCTTGGACATGGCGGACTTTTCTCCAATTTTGATATGCTTACTTTCTTGATTTTTATGGAATAGGGGTCAGATGGATGCTTTCAGAGGCCTTCTGGGAATGATACCAGACTATGTATTAAGTCTTTAAAAAAAAAAAATAAATTAAACAGTGGGACCTTGTGATAGACATGGTGAGGTACTGTGTTACAAAGAAACTGAATGTAAATGTCCTTGAACATTGTTTTCCAGGAGAACCAGTTTTTGACTGCACCCCCAAGATCTCCAGCCATTGGCTCACAGCTCAATTGATAAAGCATTGAATACCACCAACAAATTCTGGTCAGAGCCAATATGGCTGCTCAGAGCGGTGAAAATGTGCACCGGAGTGTGCCCTGAACGTAGTCTGAAAATTATAGTGCAAATCAGAGTAATCAGACCAGTTGGACCCCACAGAGTCTGCCATGGTCAAGATGGCGGCGCTAACAGAACTGTGCATGCTGATAGTCGCGCATGTGGAGTTTGAGTTTATGCCACCATCTTGTGCATAACGGATGTCAGTTCTGGAGCAGCGAAAGAAAAAGAGCGCTAGCGAAGCGGGTGTGTTCATGCTGCCCACGGAGTGGAAGGGCCACATAAGCAGCACTATTGGAAAGTCACCAGAGCACTGTGGAAGCACACCAGACAGCAGTCCAGTCAGGTGCTTCCACAGTGCTCTACTAAACATTGTATGCTGGCACAATGTCTGCGGAGCTCCTCCCATGCAGTCATAAAAATGTGGAATACAGTATGGGTTTGCTGTCATGACCATCTGAATGTGCAAGAAAACAACCAGCACAAGAATCTGGAGGACAGATATTGTGTTAGTATTTTTCATCAATACTGGAGACTGTGGGCCATTTATTTTTTCATTGTGCTTATATCAAGGGCTTATGGACACAATTAGCAACAACATGGCAAGAATCCCTTTTTGCCAAAATGAATTATAATGCTCTCGTTATGGGGTAATTGCAGGAGGATGGAGAAAATAGCATATGGGGACTTCAAGAGTGATTTTTGCATGTTAAAAATGGTGCTTTTGGCAGGTTAGATGCTAGTTTGTTTTGCAGCAGCAAAATGTTACCTTACTTGGACTAATGGAAAACATTTCACATAAATGTCGCTTGATTTATGAAAAAGAACTGCTTTCTTTTCTTTATAATATACTGAATGAGTATAGAAAACATATGGCATGGATACACCCCTGTCACCTAGAAAGGAATAGGGTGTAGGAATGCCTTCAAATTTTTGAAGATATTGTTTTTTAATTTTGTGGATATTGTCCTTAAGATGATGTTGGGTCTGTACTTTATACGACTGGTTCATTTGTAACTTTGTTGGTTTTGTCTAAGTGTCTTTTAATAAAACATTACTGGTACCCTACTCTTTCCAAGACATGCCATGGAATCTTTAATGTCCACTTGAACAACCACCTGAATAGGTAGACAAGACCTTGATTTAACATCCAATCTGAAATATTACATTATGGGTCTGTTCTGTCCTTCCTCTCAGCTCTACCACAACAAATTAATGATGTGGCTATAACAAGGTAGACACCAGTGAGTTATTTACGATAAAGAGTCAGAGAAAACACTCAAGGGCACAATCTCTGATTGGCAGGCGAAAAGATTAGAAAAGACATGAGGAAGTATTTCTTTACTGCTAGGGTGGTGAACCAGTGGAACAGATTGTCCAGAAAGATATTTAGATATGCTAGCACAGCATGACTCCTGAGGCATTACAATTAGCTGTCACCAGCTCAATACTCCCTATAGTGGACTATGGATTACTTGTTTATGGCTCTGTCACTGACACTACACTTAAAAGAATAAGTACGTCACTCAACAAATCCTGTTGTCTGGTCTTCGGTGCTCACAGTTTTATCCATACGTGTGACCTATGTGCCCTGACCAACTGTTTGCACTTTAAAGGGAGGATTTCATATCAGACCTGCCTGCTTGCGAAAACAATCTGTTTAGGGCTCACCCCGCCAACCACCCAGCATCTTCTCATACGCACAACAACTCGCATAGCACCAGGCGTGCGTCTAAGCACACCTACCTGGTACCATTCGGTTGGACCACCCAAGCTCAACATTCTTTTATGTTCCGAGGTCCTAGCAGCTTAAACAGCCTCCCCCAGGATGTCCTCGACGAACCCAAGCTTGGTTCCTTCAAACACAAACCCTGACTGCACTTAGCAACTAGCTTTTTACCCTAGCGGAACATTGCCACCCCATTCCCTATTTTGCGTTAGCACCCTACTACTCCCTCCCTCTATCAGCTTACCTTCCCTTCGCTGGTCACTCCCTCCCTACTCCCCCCCATCCTCACCCCCTGACAGCTCCCAGATTTTCTACACTCTCCCCGATCCTTCTTTCTGTCACCGCCATGTCCTCTGTGCTCCTCTCTCCCACTCTCCCCCATACCACCCACTCCCCCCCCAGCCCTCGGCCCGACAAAGTCTCCTTGCTGACTGCTCTGCTTTTGCCCCTTCTCCTTCTCTCCACTCTGTTACTTGACAAAACCAATAGTCTGACTGCTCAAATGTTGCTGAGTTACACTATTGGTGCACTAACCTGTAATTCATATTGTAAACTTGTATGTTCTACTTGTAACCCCCCTTACCTGTTTCCCTGTACATGTTCATGCTTTTACCTTTCCTCGTTATCTATCAATTTGCACTGAGATTGGAACCCCACGCTCCTTTGACAATGTCTCCTTACTAATAGCGCAAGTGTCACATAATGTTCTCATTGTCTGTGCCCCCTATTATCATCATCTGCACCCACTGTATCCACAGGTGTACACAATGCCAACTGTTAGCCAAATGTGTATGCATTCATATACCACAGAATTCTGCCTTGTGATTCAATATCCCATTGTTTGTACTATTTTGTTGTACTTTTATTGTACTCTGTCTGTATTCTAACCTATTGTATGCATAGACGTGGAACCTTTGTAAATGAATCTCTGACTCAAAGGTATTTATAATTAAGAGAAATAAATAAAAATAAATATTTAATGCTGGCTCATCCCAGACAACAAGATCAAATGGGACAGATACAGAGGGATAATTATGAACGCAAGGGATTGCACAGGTACTGGTAATATATTAGCGAGGCAGTAACTTAGGAAGTAGGAAACCAACCAGCTGAATGAAAATCTTAATCTGTGCTTTACTGTTTATGTAATAGTCTCAATACCAAGGGCAGGATTTGTGGAGCCAACCTAATGGAGGATGGGAAAGAAATCAGGGGGAAGGATAGGAAAAATACAGATAGATGGTGAATGTAAAGTAACAGCTTAACAAGGAAGGAAGAAGGTGCAGCTGGCCCATTGGCACAGCGATAGGGTTACTGCCTATGATGCCAGTGACCAGGGTTCATGAATGAACCTGGGTCATCACGGGCCGGGGTGGAATGATTGAGCATCCCAGAGGACATCCTTCTCTGGGGAGAGGAGGAAGGTGCAACCTCCGAAGCAGCATCAGGTGAAGCTGCAGACAGATGTACTGCACACAAGGAGGGGGAATGCTGGCAGACACCACACAGCAGCACACTCTGGCAAGCGGACTTGTGCATGGTGTAACAGAGCTGGCATCTTGAGGAGGGACTGGAAAATAGTTAAAATATCCTTGGCGGCTGTACAGGATGGATGCCAATACATTTGGGCTCCCCTGCCCCCACCTGTCAACTGGTGAATAACTGCTGTCAGTGGTACATCCCTCTGACCCTACCTGGGGGAGGGGGGAACCATGGTTTCTGGGGGGGCCGACATCATCATTGCTGGGGGCGTAAGGTTCAAGGGATACCTTGGGGACTCCAGAAGGAGGCAACAGCTGGGATATAAGGATGGGGGGAAACTACTGCTTAAAAAAAAAAAAAAAGAAAGTTGAATTTCTTCCGCACAGTGCTAGAAAAAGACTAGGTGGCAAGGCTGGGTTAAAAACACTATAGTGTTGTTTCAAGCTAAGAACAAGTCAGTCAGCAGTATAATTGGGGAAGAAGGCTGTAAAATGTGGGGCACATCATGACACAACAGCTGGATTTAAAGCTGTGTGGCTGCAAAGGAAGGGGAGGAGAGCACCTATCTAGGAATATTGATTGGGATGCGTAGCTGATATGTACCACCTGGTGTTGGATTGCAGTCAAGTGGAAGTCAGGGGTGTCTGCCGGGAGTTGATTGCCCATGTATTATCAGCACAAGGAGAGCTATGTCTAATTAAGTGGCTACTGCTTAGTTACGAAAGATTATAAGATCAGTTTTTAAAAGTGTATTTTTTTAAGGACAAACCAGAATTGTACTTGTATTTTATTTATTTTACCAGGGGGAAGTTTCATTGAGCAATGCTTATTTACAAGGAGATCCTGGCTAGAACAGACAATACAGAAATAAATTGAATTCAGATTTACAACATAGATGGCATATCTAGCTACATGTTAATGTTGCAGAAAATAGTGGCAGAGTAATTCAAACTCAGTAGTGAAGGAATAACTTAATTACCTGGCAAATTTGCAAAGATATCAAAGCAGTTACTGACAATCCAAGTTTAGCAGAACCAGCAGGCCGATCCAGATCAGTAATACATATTCTAGACAATTACAATACATTCCATGATAAACATCCCCACCAGGCGCAACTATAGAACAGGCAACAGCACTCAATTAGGCCTACTTCCTTACCAACCATCCTGAAAGGTCTGTGGGCACTGAGGTCTTATCTGACTCCCTCAGTGACCACTCCCCGGTTATCAGCTTCTGGTCTAACAAGGCCCCTAAACTCCCCCCCTTCCCCCAGGCAAATTACCAGCATGTCCTCAAAAAAGGGCATGCGGCAGCAGTTCTTATATTACCTTCAGCAGTGTGACTGGATGCTTATTTTTTTCAGCTGTTAATATTGATTCTGCACTAGAATACTTTATCACCACTTTCAACACAGCCTGTGATATCTTCGCCACTCTCAGAAAAAGGAAATCCAAAGGTGCCTGTAACCCCTGGATCTCCACCTCTCTCCTTAATCAGATGGCTGCTCGAGATCATCTGTGGCATATAAAGCCCATGCCAGTGGGAACCCCTCTGACTGGGAGAGGTACATGGTGGCTGGAAACAACTGCGCTGATGCAATTCACTTTGCTAAATCTGATTACAAAACTGTGTTTACTGACACATGCGGTAACAGTAGGAATTTTTGGGAGACCATCAAGGAACTGACTGGCAAGCCCAACATAACTCCACGCTTAATTATCAACATCAGCAGGGTTTCCACCTAGGATCTACAACAAATTGCTGACATCTTTAATAATGCCTTCTCAGACCTGAGTGGAGTTCTTCCCCCTGACGTCTTCTCTAATGCCCCCTCTACACCTGGAAAGCCTAACAGCTCCACTAGAGTTATGACCACTCCCAACCCCCACTTTAGGATAGTCTTGGCCAGAGAGACAAAAAAGTACCTTCTTTGGGTCCTTAACAGATCACACTACAGCAGTGATTCCCTTGACCTAAAACTTTTCTTCCTTGCCCTAGATGCTGTACTGCTACCCCTCACCAAGATTTTCAATCAGTCCCTAGCCATAGTCACCCCTGTCTACAAGAGCGGAGACGAGACCTTGCACTCTAACTACTGTCCCATCTCTATACTCCCCCCCCCCCCCAAAAGCGCTTGAACATATAGTTTCCGATCAGCTCTCCGATTATGTGTCCAAATACAACACTCAATGTCCGCAGCAACACGGGTTTAGAAAAAATCATAGCACCACTACCGCACTTCTTGAATATACTACATTTGTTCACAGAGCACTCGACCGTGGCCACCGAGTTGGGTCCATCTACATTGACCTAACTAAAGCATTCAACACAGTTAACCATTCCCTACTTATTGAGTTTCTCCCCATCCTTGGTCTTTCACATGCAGTTACCTCCTGGTTTCAGAACTACCTTGCTGGCAGAATGCCATGGGTGAAAATTAGGGGTCCCTCTCCACCTCCTGTCCTGTGCTCTCCGGTGTACCGCAAGGTTGCATTCTTGGCCCCCTCCTTTTTAATATCTTCCGCAATTCACTCCCCCAAGCCTGCCCCAGTCAACTCCTCCTCTATGCGGATGACGCTGTTTTATTCATGAGCCAGCCAGACCCCTCCCTCCTTATTAGAGAGTTGAAGCACAGCTTTGAGCTGGCCGAGTCCTGGTTTACAGGACACAAGTTAATCCTGAACTATAAAAAGACCAAGCTTATGTTATTTGCAAATTCTCGCAACAATCATGAGTCAGCTGAACTCACCATCCTTAACAACCGTCGTGATGCTTTGGAGTAAGTACACAACTTCAGGTACCTAGGCATTATACTTGACGGCACCTTATCCTTTAATGACCATATAAACATAATTTCTAAAGCTGTTAATACTCGAATAGGGCTCCTCTACAGACACTGTTACAGCTTTACCCCGATGCACTCTGTCTTGCTGTCAACAGCTTTGTCCTCTCGTAGACTACGGTCTAGTCATTTATGGAGCAGCTACTGACACTTCACTTAAACGTATTAAGGTTGCCCTCAGTAAGGCCTGCTGATTAGTTTCTGGGGTTCACAGGTACACCCACACCTGCTTTCTGTATACCCAAACCTGCTGGCTGAATTTTAATGGTAGGATAATGTACCAGACTTGCCTACTAGGTAAGAAGATCTGTCTGGTTCTGACTCGTCCAACAGAACTCCTCCTTACTCCAGTAACCAATCCTTGAGGGACGAGAAGTGCAGTTAGACCTACCTATAGGGTCCCATTCTGTCGGACTAATCAAGCGCAGCGGGCCTTTCTCTACAGAGCTCCCACCTGGCTATCTGATCTCCCTCTTGATGTACTGTACAAACTGCCTCCAAGTTAGGGTAGTTTAAACACAGCCTCAGACAGTACCTTCTTTCTCTCAACCGCTGCGACTGCCCAACTTAAACTACTTCACCCTCACATATCCCCTCATTTCCTGGCTAAACAGCTGCCACTCTCCACCACCCCCCCATAGGTACCTCTCTCTTGACATGTTTCCTCTCTACTTCATCTCACTCTGTAGCTCCTGAACCCTGATTTCCACCTATTCTCCCTCCTCCCTCCTACCCTTTTTCACTGCTCCTTTTTATTTATCTTGGCTGACCCATGTTAACCTATTGACTTCGACAAAATTATTCTTGACCGTCTATTATCACATACTGATATATTATTGTATTTTATCTTAGCTTTTACCCTCATATCTAATTTTGATTCTTATTTGCCAACTTTGACAAAGTCTGATATGACTGCTCTGATCGTTTTATGGGTTTTTTTGCTTTTTTTTTTTTTTGTTCTATCCATGTCATGTTTTGTTACATTGTTGTATTTAGCTAATTGTTATGATTTCTGTTGGACGTGGAACCTTTGTAAATGAGTCTCAGACTCAAAGGTATGTCAAATTCCGAGACCGTAATAAATAAAATCTATTGAATGTATGGATAGGCAGATGCTTGATAGCAGGGGAAGGACTACTTTTAATTACATTTAAAGAATAAAATAGAGTTGACATTTTTTTGTTTCTTAAATTTTCTCAGTTTACAGATTTATATGTGCAATAGGACACTACAGAGGGTGCATTATGCAGATCTAACTACACTTCTGGGTGCTGAATGCACTCTGCCTGCAGCTTTGTATCTCAATATGCTGCTGGGCATGCTGTTAGATCAGCATAATGCATGCCCTATCATGGGTTATTGTTTACATACTAAACCCTACCAGTTCTCCCCACTGTTCCCTAAGCATTCTTGTGTAAGAGCTGGATGGCCCATTCAGTAGAAGAGCTTCACCTGTAGTTCACTGGGACAGCAGATGACCTCACCACGCTCTGCTAAGCTGTTTAAACTGCTCAAGCCTGAGCATCCATTAGATTCCTGGTATAGCTGCTGCCACCATCCTCCCTCCCTCCCTCCCTCCGGTTGTGCCTTTCCTCCTTGGGGCGTAAGGCTTTCTTAGCTAGATACCATTGATCAGTGGGACCGCATCCCTGCAACACCTCTAGGGGTGAAGCCCTGCTGAAGAGGGTTGCTATTTTCTTATGGCACCTGGACACTGTATTAGCTCCTTTAACAGGAGAGAGAGAGAAAGTGAAAATTAAAATCATGTTGCATAAGTGTATTACGTACTCCTGACAGACAGCCACAGTATCTCCTCCAAATACCATTGCTTCCAGGGGTCGAAATAGCCACCTGTCTACCTGTCCCAGACACCCATTTTTTTCTCCAGGGACAGCTGGTTTAATTTTTCTGCCTGTCCCTGGGACGGGCACCAAGTGAAAAAGCATTAGCAGATACTAGGACCCAGGAGATGTTGCCATCTGTAAGGCTGGGCTATGGACATCCCGTTTCCACATGTTGAGAGATTTCCATTCAACTCAACATCCAGTGATAGGCTCTACTGTGTGGTCAGCAGTTTCATCAAGTAGCAGAACTGAAAACCGTGCCACAGTAGGACTGGCTAAGGGTAATTAAAAGCCTTTGTAAGGGCTAGAAAACCATATTTAAAAACCCTTTTCAGGGCAGATCATCACAGCAGTAAGGGGGAAGACTTGGTATTTAGAGATTAGGAGAAGAACATAAAGGGCTGAGACAACCACTTAAAATACTTAAAATACCCTGTCAGGGCAGGAAGGGCTTCACAGATATGATATGAGGAGACTGGTTAAAAGCCCTTGTCTGGGTTACTAAGCAGGGAGAGACATTTAGTGTTGGTGTTATATACAGGAGTAGATGAAGGTGATCCATTTGTCGGGGAAGAACAGAAGGGAGGTTTAAGGCCCCTTGGCCCCTATTAGGGCCATGAACTGGGGGGCACACTTGTTATGTCCTTTTCAGAGCCACGTAGCAGCCATTCAAACAACATGAAGTCTTGCTGTATTCTGACAATTGCAGTGATTCCCAACCTTTGAACTGCCCCAGAGAACAGAGTTAACTTTCTATGCAGGGCATAGAATGCTGAGCTCGAGCTCGGTAGAAGTCTCTGTCTGGAGTTTTCCAAACGTAAACCGTCAGATTCTTTACTCCGCCTCACTGAATGGTCGCTCCGGAGATTTCTTCTTCAGCTCGGTTCGAAAGTCGGTTAAAGTTTCAGTTTTCGTCGGTTTTTAAACCGAAAATGTATCCGCTTAGTCGGTTCAGTCTCTGTCTGTGGTGCCGTGAGTACTAGATAGGAATTGTTCGGTTTTTTCTGTGTAGAACTTGTAAAAGTGTGGCTCGGTTCGGCTGAACCGGCCATTTGATAGTGAAATTTTGTGTGTTTTACTTAGTCTGTGGTTACCGGTTCTTATCGGTTCTAAAAAAAAAAACATGCTTTAATACGTTTTTTTTCCAATACCTGTGACACGGCTAGGAACCGATAAGGGAGTCTTGCCTAGCGGTTGCCGTAAAAAGGGTAAGTTGGTTAGGTTGGCCATGTCTGAGAAACCCAAGAAAAAAAACGTGCCCACTGGGTTTCAACACTGCAGTGAGTGTGGGGAGGTCTTTGCTAAGGCTGATCCCCAAACCACCTGTGTTTATTGTCTGGGGTTTGACCATCTCGATTCAGACTGCCAAATATGTAAAAACTTTCCCAAATCTACCCTTGAGAAGAGATTAGGTAGACTGAGGGAAAAGGAAGTCGAGAAGTCCGCTGACCTGGATGGCCAGCCCAGTTCGGTTTTGACCGAACCAGAAGGGCGCCCTCTGACCAGGGCAATACTTCTTTGGGCAAAAGGAGAGCCGATTCCGAGGGATTGGTTCCGACAAAAAGAAAACGCAAAGACTAATCGACCGGTTCGGATCCAGAGGTTCATGTTCTGACTGCCGAAGAGATAACCAGAGTGATTCAGATTGTGGAATTGCTCCGTCCGGTTCCGACCAATCCGGCTCCTTTTGGCAGGGGTTCGGTTCGGTTGATTTCCCCCGGTTCAGGATTATACCCTTGAAGATTTTTATGAACCGGAATTTGAAGAAGAAGGGGAATTTGAGAATGATGATGTAAGTGAAGGTCTGGATGTGCCTGTGGAACCAGACATCTCCCCAGACAGATCATCAGGTGTTTCCCCTCCTAGGCTTTCTGAGTCCCCTGTGTTTTACAGAAAGGAGGCATTCTCCATCTGAAGCCTCCCATCCCGTAATCCAGTCTCGCCTTGGGACTTGAATTTTGTGTTGGAGAAACTTACTTTGGTTCCTTTTGAGCCAGGTGTGGCCTACAAGCATGCTTTTTGTCGTGGAAAGTGTTATTTTTATTTGCCATTACTTCTGCTCGAATTTTTGAGCTTCAGGGTCTGATGTGTGAGCCTCCTTATTTGGTTTTCCACAAAGACAGGGTGTCTTTGCGGATGAATCCCAAGTTTCTTCTGTACGTGGTGTCTGAGTTTATTCTAAATCAGACCATCCAGCTGCCTGTCTATTGTCTAGAGCATGCCAATCCAGGGGAAGCATTGCTCCATACTTTAGATGTACATAGAATTTTGTGATACGCTACACACTGTACAAAGGGCTATAGGAAGTCCTTGCAGCTGTTTGTTTGTTTCGCCCCTGACAGGGGATGAAAAATCCCCAAGTCCGAGGTCCGGGACACAGAGAAACAACAGGAGGACTTGAACTGCACAGCCCTTGAAAGTCTGAGGGACTTGCCAGCTGCACAGTTCAGTGTAGCGCACATGCGCAGTGCGCATTGTTTCTGGGCCGCATCCACTGTCCTGTCTCCTCCTCCCCCCCAAGGGAGTGCACAGACAGTATCGCGGGACTGTGCTGGACGCGAGAACAGCCACCGGAGATCACATGAGTGACAAAGTAGTGATCATGTGGTGGGCGTTCCGCACATGTCCCGACTGTGATCTTCAGTGCTGCACCATTTCACAGCAGACTCAAGAGGAGACTGACGTGTTCCTCAGTCTGTGTTGGTGCCTCCGGGTGAACTTGCTGCTTGAGTCAGTGACTCGTGTGGGGCGTAATTAAGGCTTTCAAAAAATATATACACGAAATAGGCAAGAATAGTGGCTAAATATACTTTGACAGGGAGTTTTTTTAACTTGGTGACTGTCTGGGAAAGCAGGAGGGAGACACTAACTGTCTGGGGCTGCAGCATGTGGGCGTGAAACCAGAGGGTTATTTCAGATTTGGGGACAAGTCTGGCACAAACGGGAGGGAGAAACTAAACAGAACTGTCTTGGACTGCTGCAGCTCGTCGTGGACTGAAAAATAAGCCTCTGAATTGACTGGGCTGGCAGTCTTGGTCTAGCTGGGGCACAGACCAAAGTTCACATCTGTTTCTGAGAGGGGGCAGACTATTTGTGACCTGCTAAGGAAAAAACTCATTTTTTTGGACTACAATTAATGAGCTAGCTGGCAAGCCAATATTCATTAAGAAATGGGTAGAAAGAATGATTTATTCTGATTGGCTGAGAGCTGCTTTCAGCTGGGTAATTATCCCAGCACAACGGCCCAGCTGAAAATATTATGTTTAAAAATGCATAAAATGTACTAAAAATTACCCATTTTATGTAAGCATTAATCACCGCCAGAGGAGGGTTCTGCCGGTGGATTAATGCCTGCTGGGGAGGGTTGGTGCCAGAGGGCGCAGCCGAGGGTCCAACCGCCGTGCGCATTAATCGCCACGAGAGCCCGATGCTGAAGGTGATTATCGCGCTTGTAATAGACTCGTCGCGGCAACGACGAGCCTATGTTACCGGCATCACCTCCGGCAGGCACCATGGACATGAGAGATAAACTGGACGGGAACCCACTTGTCCATTTGCTACCATGTTTACTCATGTTTCTCCAGCAAATAGCTGGAAAGTGCAGCACTTTCTTAACGTAGAAACAGTTTCATAATTGAGTGCACTACATGCTCAGTTGTAACACACAGGTTTACATGTCCAGATTTAGCTCTAACTTGACGAGGAACAGCACTGTATCTTTGGGGATAAACGGTAAATTTGAGTGCAAAGTACAAAGCACAGTCGGAAATGCACAGCGAGAACTGCACAGCACTTGAGCGGCACGACTGACTGTCCAAAATGCCCCCAATTCCAGCCCTCATCAGCGACCGCCAAACCTTGCCCTGTCCCCAGCCCACAACTGCCGCTAATTACAACTGATTGAGTCGGCAACCACCATTTGGCCTAACACAGGCAGCAGCTACCTTTACAATGTGCTGTACTGAGGAAAACTACCGTCAGCGTGAACACTTTGCCCGATTCAGCAATGTCGCACTGAGCACCATAGGACATTCTGCTGGCTAGATCGAGTTCGTCAAAGGACAGTAACCTGGTGCTACCGCTACATCTACTATGCGGCTCTGCAGCGCCGCCGGTGGGGGCTCGCAGTGGTGACGGGGCGGGCGGCTACCCTCTGGTGCCTCCATGGCCACAGCTGGTACTGACAGAGTGGGCGTTACCTGTGGCTTAATACCCGCTCGATTTCAGTCAGCTGTGGCCATTCGGCGAATCCTGGCTCTGCAGTACAGGGGGCGAGACTGAGCCGTGTTACAAAATTGCAATAAGGCACTCCGGGGCGGGGTGTTATGGTGGGCTAATGGCCCTTCTCGGGGAAGCCCTCTGCTACACCTCGTGCTTCAACCCACCCTGAGGTGGGCCGTTATCCCACCATAACACACAGATTATTTTCTGAGCTCCTCCCGTTAAACTCGGTAGAGTGATTTACAGAGAATATTAAATCTCTGCTGTGGCCTTATGTCTGATACAGTGAGGAGATTTAGATTTAGATTTAAGTCATAGAGATCAGTTCCTTTGTGGTAGCTCAGATAAGTCAGAAGTACAGTAAAATCATAAAATTCTACTGGCCTGGAGCAAACATCAGCCAGACAGTGTGTGTCTGATAGTCATTTTGTTTGATTCAGTCAGATTAAGTACTACAGTCTTCAGTCAGATTATTTCTCTGGGCTAAAGCAAGCCTGTCTGTCAGTCCTTAGAACTAGCCAATTTATGCTCTAACTTAATTTTATCTCTTTTAATTAAGGCTTTAAGTAATCTTTGTTGAGTCCTATATTTTAATTTATTTAATGGTGTAGGGTTTAATTTAAATTTCCTAAAGGTTCACTGCTTCTTACTTATCAATGTTTTAATTGACTTAGAAAACCAGAGTGGAATATTACCCTTACTATTAAATTTTTTACGTATTGGAACATGCAATGTAATTGCCTCAAGTATCTTAGTTTTCAACATAGTCCACATTTGATTTACGGTTAAGTCTTTAAGGAGAGATATCCAATCTAATTTACCAAGTTGAAGAGTTAATTTGGACCAATTGGTTCTCTTGAAATCCAGTATATCAGTTATACCATGTATCTTGGTTTAAAAAGTTTTAGTGTACATTCAATGGTTTTATGATCACTAGATCCCAAATGAGCACACACATTTATATTACAAATGCCTTCCTTGCAGTTTGTTATCACAAGATCCAAGTTGTTATTGCCCCTAGTTGGATTCCTAACTAGTTGATCACAACCATGCAGGATTAGGGATTCTAAAAAAGCTTGTTCAAATATAGTTGTTCCACTTAACACCTCCCAAGATATACCAGGGGCATTGAAGTCACCAATGATTATAACATCACCCAATTTGCAAACTTTGTTGATTTCATTTATTAACTTATAATTATAACACTGATTGCTATTAGGGGGTCGATAACAAATGCCTAACCTTACTTTTGGTTGATGAGTAAAAGTTAAATCTATCCATAATGATTCAGTTAACTTATTGGGCATATTAAATATTTCTAATTCCTGACATTGTATATTCTCAGAGATATTCAGGGTAAAGATGGGGCTGTGCCATTTAAATAGGTGTATGGGGGGAAGATCTTCTTCCTAAAGCTCCAACGATTTCCAGTGAGCTGCATATCCTAGTGTAAGCCAGTACATGGCCATGTATAGTTGCACAGCTGTATGACAGAGCGTGAAATTTAGTAATGCCAAACCTCCCTTTGATCTGGTCCTTTACAAAGTGACAAATTTAATGCGAGGGTGTGTTCCATTCCAGATGAACTGAGAAAGCATTCAGTCCCATTTCTGACACATCTGGACTTGGGGGGTGGGGGACCGGTAGTGTTTGTGCAAGATATAGAAATCTGGGTAGAAGTATCGTACGTATACTGTCTATTCTTTGTATGAGTGAAAGTGGCACAGCGTTCCAGGTATCTGTGTCCTTAAGGGACTGTTGTGTCAGGGAGTCATAATTTAGGGATTGCACTTGATCATTTTTGACTGATAGTATTATTCCAAGGTATTTCCATGTGGGGAGGTCCCATTTAAACTGGAAAGATTGTTGGCTGTAGGCACTGGGCACACAGTGATTTTGAAGGTCTTCCATTTTAGTGGTATTGAATTTAAATCTAGACAGGATCTGAAGTTCCTGGAGTGTCTGCCGGGGGGGGTCGGGATTTTGGAGATATACATGTAAATTGTTGGCATGTAGGGCCAGATTTGGTCTTTGGTTAGCTATCATAGGTGCGTCAATGCTAGTGTGCTGTGTGATGGCCTGTGCTAATGGTTATAAATATAGGGCAAATAATAATGGGGCTGGGGGCATCCTTGTTGCTTGCCCTATGTAAAGAAAATGGAGTGGAGAGTTGCCCATTCACATTGACACATGCCTGAGGTGAAGCATATACTCAAGGGCTCATGATACATCAGTGAAGGTAGGTGGATAAATTCATAACATTCATCACTGTAAACAGGCATTGCCATGCCACCCAAATGATTCCTCCATGTCCAGGCTAAGTAAAAGGAATGGAGATTTTGACCGGGTGGCATAGTGTAAGATATGTAATGTTCACTCTATGTTATCTTGTGTTCGCAGACTTCTCACAAACACAGTTTCTAGAGATATGGATATGATATTCTATTCACACTTTCTGGCAGTTGCCTTCCCCCCTTTAAGACTAGCTGGAACGTCTTCAAGCTGGCTTCTCCCACCCTTCCGGGTGGTAACTCCCTTGGCTCCTCCCCATGACGTTAGATCTTCCTTTCTGCTGAAAGAAGCAGGTTCGCTCCTTATCGCTTTCATGCTGTGTAGGCCCTTTACTACAAAATCTTCAGATTTCTTTCCAGAAGTGATTAAAATTTAATTTTCTGGCTTTTTATTTCAGACCGTAATGGATGACAAGTCCTCTCTGGGGTTCCGGCGATACCTCTGCTGGCAGAAGATATCCAGAACGGATCCGCACACTGCGTGCAGCTACTGCCTGGGCCACGAGCACAATCCCCAGGCCTGCAGAATCTGTCACACATTTCATCCCTCCGTTCTCGAGGACTGACATGCCCGCCTTACTTTAGGCTGTCCAAATGAACGGAACCCGCCGGTAAAATTGAAGGACACCCATCGGGTGGTCTTTGCGGCTGTGGGGTCTGCTGAACAGTTAGAGGCTTTTGAAGAAGCATCGGCCCAGGCCGCAGCTCGCACCACCTTGACTTTGGCCTTTGTATCGACTTTTCTGGGTGCCTCCTTCACGGGAGCGTTCAAGGATTTGTACCAGGCTATACCAACTCTCAGTCAAGGCCCTTCGGTGCACAAATCAAAATCTAAAAACAAGACCAAAAAAATGGTCTCGCTGTCGTTCGTGGGATCAGGGCCACGTTCAGTCCAGGGCTTCCGATTCCCGCGTTTCTCCATATCTGACTTCGGTTGAATCTTCGGCCCAGGCCACTGGCTCCATGGTAACCCCATCGCTCCAGTTGACTAGACGCTGCTTGATCTTCTGTCAGAGATTTTTCTGGATCTAGTCAACCAATTGTCGACTGAGGAGATGGACACTTTCATATCCAGGACTCCAGTCCTGACCTAGACTGTGGGAGGGACAGATCCACCCACTGACCTGCTGCCTCTTGTCATTGACTAGGAACCGGAGGCGCTACGGCATTTGCCGACACCGTCCAAGGCCCGCCACCGGTCCTCTCGGCGGTCAAGGTCTCATATTCCCAGGGGTTGAGCGGCCCCTGCTGGCATTGTTGTTCCCGCTCTAGATGCTCTGGGAAGCAGCATTGCCGTTATTCTTCATCCTTGTCCTCGGGTGAGGTGAGGTGAGGCTTCAGCACAAGTTACGTCGATGCTTCGAGGTTCTCATGTGGCAACAGCTGGTGTTTTCTGGTATGAAACCTGTCCCAGCTTCTACCCTGGCCATCACCTGGCTTTTGCCTCAAAGGCCAATGCCTTCTCTGCCTCAGGAGCTGACCAGACTGGTCCCGGCTCTGCCGACTCTGGTGTCTCTACCAATTCCAGTGGAGCCACTGCCCAAACAGTCAAAATCTGGTGCTCCGACCAAGGAGTCTCAGCCGGCCTCTGGTCTTCCCCCATCAGCTGTCGATCACCGTCACTCCTGACTGTCCGCGGCTGGTCAGTGCTGATTCTGACAGTTGACCTCTCTTCAATGGCTTCTCGGAGTTGGAGGGTTCCTCCTTTCACTCCCATCAGGTAGACATTGAGTAGGTCGGGGGGGGGGTTGAGGGATGAAGGCCCTACCTCCTTCACGGGCCTCCTCCGCCTGATCTCGGAATCCACGGGTCTTAAGATGGAGTCTGTTCAGAAACGGGCTCAGTACCCTCTTACTGAGATCTTAAACTGGGGAAACTCCACTGGGGAAGCCTTCCCGGTGGCAGAGGCCATCTTTGGTCCTGCCTTGGAGCTTTGGTAGCGCCCCGCTTCTTGCCAGCACCATCGGCCCGGATGGCCCTCAAGTATGCTGTCTCTACCGGCTCCCTTTCGGGATTCACAGAACACCCCTCAACTGAGGGCTTGGTGGCCGATTCTGTGTTCCAGTGCTCTGACAAGGTGGAGGATGTTGCCGAGGAGTCTCAAGAACTTGGACCATGCAGCTAAGACAGTCAATGCCGCCTCTTTGCTCAGCCTTCGCCAGGCCAGCTCAGCCTTCCTGATGGCCCCTTCTCCCATGCCTTGTTGAGTACCTTGCATGAGGTGCTCCTTCATCTATCAGCGGACCTCCAGGCTATGGTCAAACAGGTCAGGGACCAGGGCCGGACGGTGGCTAAGCAACAGCTCCAGACAGCCATAGATTTGGGGACTCCTATGCCTGTTCTGTGGTGGCCACAGTGGCCATGGCTGCAGATCTCAACCTTCATAGCAGATACCCAGCACAAGCTGGCAGATGTCCCTTTTCAGGGAACTGACATGTTCGACTCTGGGGTCAAGTGCCACCTCACCCACATTGAAAAGTCTAGTGCCATCTTGGACTCGGTGACATCTGCTCAAAGGGAGCCCAGTGGCTCCAAGCAACAGAATAAGAAGCCCTTTTAGCCCACCTCCACTCCTGTGGCCAAACCAGCACAGCCCCAAGCTGGGCAGCAGGCTCGGGCCTGGTGACCTGTGCCAAAGTTTGTGGCCTTGGTTGTCTGCAAGCCTGGAGGGAGAGGTCCCGGTAGTTCCTCAGCTGGCCCTTCTCCTCCTCCAAGCCTGCCCAGTGATGGAATGAGTGGTGCCTCCCTCATGCCCATCGCACTTCCCCTGGGTCCTCCTGTAGGGGGCTGGCTCTGCTACTTCCTTTCCGCCTGGTCCGCTGTCACCACAGACAGGTAGGTTCTCGAGGTGGTTGGTTAGGGTCCGTTTCTGGAATTCAAGCAGTACCCTTCTTGTCAAGCCCATGCCCCACAGGAGAACTTGGTATCTATCCGCAGACATTCTGTTGGCCCTTCGGGATGACATTGCCCAGCTCCTCCGCAAGGAGGTCATGGTTCCTTTCACCTATCCTCTGGAACACCCAGGATTTGTCTCCAGGTACTTCCTGGTGCCAAAATGGATGGGGGGACTGGTGCTTCATTCTAAATCTGCATGACCTGAACAAGTTTCTCAAGTTGTGCACCTTCAGGATGGTCACTGTCTCTCAGATTATACCATCTCTGGAGCAAAACATGTGGTTCTGCTCCCCTGGGTTTACAGGATGCATTCTTTCACATCCCGAGATGTCCATCTCACAGAAGGTTCCTCTGCTTCCAAGCAGAGGGAACCCTTTGAGTTCCAGGCCATGCCATTCGGCCCATTCTCGGCCCCCAGGGTCTTCAACAAGTGCATCGCAGTGGTGGCAGTTTACCTGAGGCGCCAAGGGGACTGGGTTTACTCCTACATGGACAACTGGCTGATTGCAGGTCCCTCCAAGCAGGAGGTGGAGCAGTCCAGGGACCTGACCCTCCAGACCTGCGTCTCCCTTGGCCTCCTGGTCAGTGAGGCCAAGTCAGAACTAGTACCTTAACAGGTGATCAACTTCATTGGGGTGGAGCTTGACTCTTGCAGAGCCAGAGCCCGGTGGACAGGGCAGAGGCTCTCTTCTCTTTTGTCCGATCATTTCTGGTTGGGCAATTGCGCCCTGCCCAGGACTTCCTGCGTCTGTTGGGTTACATGGCGGCCTGCACCAGCATGGTCCGTTGGGCCCACTGGAGAATGCACTTCCTGCAGTGGGAGCTGGCCAGCCAGTGGTCTCAATGCAGAGGTCACTTCAACGTTCGATTTGGGACGGTCTCCAGTGGTGGTTAGTCCCAGAACATCTGTAGGGAGGGATCCCGTTTGTCGACCCAGAGCTGACGGATGAGCAATGCCTCTCTCATGGGCTGGGGTGCCCACCTGGGGGAACACAGAGTCTGCGATCTCTGAATCCCCGAGGAGTCCTGATGCCACATCAACCTGCTGGAGCTCCAAGCAGTTTGGCTGGTGCTGACTGCCTTTGCTCCTCACATTCAGGGTCAGGTGGTCCAGGTCTAGACGGACAACATCATGGCCATGTACTACCTCAACAAGCAGGGCAGCTGGCCTGTTGCCGCAGAGGATTGAGGCGCTGGATGCTACACCTTGCGTCACACCGGTGACCCGGGTTCGGGAACGGACCCATGTGGACGGGGGTCGGCGGGGGGGAAGAGAATGAGCGTCCGGAGGACTTCTCTCTCTTCCCTGGGGAGGTTGGGGTAGAGAACGCTCAACGAGCGCCCTCTGTCGGAGGCTGGGGGTAGCCAACCAAGCGTTGAGGCATATGCCAGGGGGTGGAGCCACAGCATGCGCTGCCTTGGTAGCCGGGCTCCAAAGGGGGCATAGCACACAAAAAAGGACAACCCCCCTCACCGCCGATAGGTGAAGGCGCCTCCCTCCACAGACCACACTCCCAGGACATGGGCTCGGCTCTCAGGCTATCCCCCTCCTCTTCGGCCTGGTGTCTCAATACTTAGAGAAAGTGCTCCCTGGGCGGGAGCTGCCCTTCCCCAGAGGGTAGACCCGGGGGATGCCTGGTGCGGGAGAGGAGCCTGTGACCACTGAGCCATGTTGGGAGGTAGAGACTGTGGATCCAAGAGGTCACTGGAGAGAGTTTGGAGGTAAGGGGTGAAAAAATAGAGTTCAAAAAAAAAAAAAAACAGGGCAGGACGCACTCCTTGCCTCCGTGCAATGAAGCTCTCTGTGTGTGGACCCTCATGCGCAGCCTGGGTGCTGATCTGGCCTTCCATGTGGCCAGGGCCTCCAAACAGGTGGCGGACGTGCCCAGCCGTGTGGGTGAAGTGTCTCACGGGTGGTCTCTCCACCCAGCGGTAGTGCACGGTCTGCTCTCCCAGTGGACACACCTCAGGTGGACCTGTTCGCCTCCAGTGAGAATGCAAAGCTGAGGTTGTTTTGTGCCCACCCTCCTTCAGCAGGGAATGCTGCGGGGGATGCCTTCTCAAGGCCCTGATCCCTGCCTCTTCTGTGCCTTCCCTCCACTCCCCTTGATCCACAGGGTGCTACTCAAGGCCAGGAAGGACAAGGCACAGGTGATCTTGTTGGCTCCGGACTGGCTGTGCCAGTTTTGATACCATAATCTCCTCAGCCTCAGCAGCAGGCTCCCGAGGCATCTTCCTCTCTGCCTAGACCTGCTCTCCATCAATCAAGGGAAGGTACTCCATCCAGACCTTCAATCCCTGCACCTGACAGCATGGTTCCTGAGCAGCTAGAGTTTCCCAGGCTTTGGGTCTTTCTGAAGATATCCTCACTGTTGTGGAGGCATCTCGGAAGGAGTCGATCAGGAAATGTTATGCCTTCAAATGAAAGAGGATATCCATTTGATGGCAGGGCAAAGGGTTGGAACCTCTGTCCTGTCCTGTGGCTAGCATCCTTGATTGCCTGTGGTCCCTTTCTCAGGTGGGCCTTTGGTCGAAGACCCTTAAGGTGCACCTGGCAGCCATCTTTGCTTACCGGGCACGGGCCGGTCAGCAGTTGGTGGTGCAGGAGAAGGTAGTCTAGTGCTTCTTTAAAGGCCTTGACCACATTTCCCCTCCGGTGTGTGACCCACCACCACCACCACCTTGGGATTTGTTGCTGGTATTGGCAAAGCTCGTGGGCAAGCCATTTGCATCAAGGCACAGGTGTGAGATGTCTCACCTGTCATGGAAGACCACCTTCCTGGTGGCTATCTGGATCAGTGAGCTCCAGGTGCTTTCGGTGGAGCCTCCTTACCTGGCTTTTCTCAGGAATAAGGTTGTCCTTTGCCCCAACCCGAAATTCCTCCCGAAGGCTGTATCAGACTTTCTCCTTAACCAGGTGATTAATCTCCCAGTGTACATCATCGACACCTCGGAGGCCGAGCATAGCTCCATAGTCTGGACCTGAGACGAGCACTCGCTTATTACAGTGAGTGCACGGCTGGAGCTTGGGGAAAGGTTCACCAGCTGTTTGTCACCTACGCTGAAGCCACACGTGGCAGACCGGCAGCTAAGAGGACGATTGGCAGGTGGATTGTTTTCTGCATCGATCTCTGCTATAGGTTGGCAGGTAGGGAGCCTCCCATAGGGCTAAGGGCTCATTGCACCCATCATACCGCTGCCTCGGTGGTTGCTTCCAGGGATGTCCCTGTCCAGGAAATCTGCAGGGCTATTACCTGGAGGTCAGCGCACACCTTCATTTCCCATTACCACATCGACCTTGAGTCACGCCGGGGTGCTGGTTTTTGGGCCTCAGTTCTCCAATCTCTGCTCTCTAAGTAGAGGGTGTGCACCTTGCCCCCTCCTGCAGGAGAACTGCTAGGAATCTGCCAGAAAGTGTGGGTAGAACATCATATCCATGTCCCTAGAAAAATAGGTTACTCACCTGTAACAGTAGATCTTTCACAGAGTGGTCTCTTGCAGCAGGTAATACTTTTGTGTAATCACCAGAGGGCGCTGTGGCACACGCAGCTCTTCTCTAGCAGTCGTTTCCAAGGGCCACCCACACATATCATCATCTTCCTCTTTCCTATATGTGTGTGTGGTCCCTGGTATCCTCAGTTCATTTTCCACCCAGCTTGTGCTCGCATGCAGCAGCTAGAGTAACTTCTGAACAGCAGTCATCGACGAGAATTTGAGCAAGCTACGAATGTCCAAAAAATCTTCAAGCAAGATAGTGCTATTTCATTCTTGCCATTGTGGTAGGAAAATCTATTGCTTTGACAGCCACCGTCTTGTGTAAGGTGTCTGGGACCCACACATGACACCTTTTCCTGCATACAGTAACATTGCCAAGATTTTAATGGGGCAACCCGTCGATGACGGCTGCAGGAAATCAAAAACCTTCTAATGGAGCAGAAATTGTCTCTCATGGAGAATCAGGGGGCTCGTTCCAAGAGCTCCCTGACCACTGATTCTCTTAAAAGGCACAAAAAGGAGAAGAAGCCCTCCTCAAACTCTGTGCCTCGACGCTCGTCGACAGCCACCGTTACTGTTCTCCACCATCGACGAGGTGTTCACACACTGCCTCTTCGTCGATGGGAGGTCATTCCATCTCGTCGACGGTGCTTTCCACTGCATTGACGGCAGTTTATGATGAGCCTTTTACAGGCTCCGTTGATGCTCTGTCGATGGGAACTCCTCTCCCATCGACGGCACTGTCATTTTCAATACCTCCTATTGTTTCCCAGGCGGTTCTGTCAACAAGCCGCATTCCACTGGGAAAACTGGTTGCATTTGCTATGCATACTGCCCCTCTACCCTCACAGGTGGGTACCTATAGGGGTCAGGCGGACGGGGATCGGGACCCTGGACTTTACTACCCAGGGGCAAGACCTGCTGAGGCTATGCGTCCAATCCCCTCTATCCTCCCTTTGGTTTCCCATAAACCCCCCCCCCTCTCTTTCTCAGAATGAACTGGATGTTACTTCAGTAGTACAGCATGTCTTGCATGCCATGCGGCATGCTCAGCCCTCCAATCCAGGAGAGCTGAGTCACCCATCCCGCTCACCTACTCCTGCACCAAAATGATTTCAGGGTGACAGGGACCCCTTGCCTACCTGGTCACCTCCCTCGTACGTGGATGACTACCTATCAGATGAGGCTGAATTTCTGGGAGATTTTACCAGAGATCTGGAGGACAAGGAATTCCAGGATATGGATTTCCAGCCCCAATCTCCTCTATCAGAGATTTCCTCATTAAATGAGGACCTGTCCAGACATACGGTGCCTATCCTCCAGATGATCCATTCTTCCATGAGGTGATGGTCCAAATTCAAAAAGTCATGGGATTCTCTACTACTGAACATGACAAAGTTAGAATATGGCAGACTATCTAGAGTTACCAGAAGATCCAGTCTTGGTGGTCCCCCACTAATACAAACATACCAAAATGCTATGCTTGCAGCCTGGCACCAGCCTTCTTCAGTTACAGCTGTTCCCTGCAAGGCGGACTGCCTTTACCAGGCTCCTCTGGATCACCCCATTTTGCCTGCGTGGCTCAGTTAGTAACACATCCGCCTCTGGACCAGAAGGTCGTGGGTTCTCGTCCCACACCGGGATTGGACTTGCATCTAAATATTGCTGGCATCCGAGTGCAGTATTGGGGGGTGCTGTACTGCTGGGGTGTGCCATCCTTTGGATGAGAGGTTAAACTGAGGTCCCTTCTGCTCATCCTGGTGGGTGCCCAGGTGGAAGTAAAAGAACCCAGGGCACTCTTCGCAAAGAGCAGGGAACATTCCCGGTGTCCTGGCCACCATTCCCCTTCTCATAAACTGGTTCATGCAATTATCCAGGCTGTGTGTGGGTGATGATATGCGATATGGCCGCCACCACACATTCAGTCACTTCACTACCAGTCTAGCATTGCTTGCAAAATGCTTTGGGTTACTGTGTATGAAAAGCACTGTATAAATGCTGATGATTCTTCTTCTTTTATCCACCACTCCTGAAGCAGATTCGGTGGTGATTGCTGCCGCTCATGAGCGTACCAAATGGCCGAAACACATGAGCTCCAGCTCCTTACCTCCTGACAAAGAGTCCCATAGGATAGACTATCTGGGGAAAAAAGGCATTCCAATCCAGTACCATGAATCTCAGAATCCTAAATTATATGGGACATATGGTCAAATACCAGCATACACTCTGGTCCTCGGCCATCGAACTGGTCAATTAACTCCCTCCTTCACTGGAAAAGAAACAATTATTGGCCACGATATCTACTGACAACTCCATTTCCCAGCAGTAATTCTGTTCGGGTTATGATCCTCTTGATACTTCAGCCCGCATGTCAGCAACTGGCATTACCTTACATCGCCATGCTTGGCTCCGCATCTCAGGCTTCATACCTGATGTACAGCACAGAGTAGTTAATGCCCCCTTTAATGGGTCCAAACTATTTGGGCCAGGTACCCAAACATTGATAGAAAATCTCCAGGCTTCAGGAAGAACCCTGCTTACAGTATATGGCATGTACCATACTTCTCAACCAGCTTACCATCCTCAGTCCTCTTTTTCTACCAGAAGAGGTAATAAATACAGAAGCTCAAATAGAGGCGGATCCCAAGGTCGTTCCCAATTTACCAAAACCAACACCTCTGCTGCCAAGGGTCCCCGCTCCCACCATCCTGGTGGGGCTAGTTAACCTGCCCACCAGTGACCTACTGGAGTTCTATCCACGCTTCCTCAACCAGCCCTTGGAAGCTGTGGGAGGTCATTTTTTTCCCTCCATTTGGAAGCCTGGAAGACGATCACATCAGACGAGTGGGTCATTCATATCATTCAGACAGGCCACTCTCTGGAACTCCTTTCCAGACCACCCCCACATCCCCTCCACTCTGTCCATTACCCGCCCGACCATATTGCTATTTTCCAGGACGAATTACAGGCTCTTCTGACCAAGAAGGCCATTTACCCAGTACCCCCATCAGAACTCTGAAAGGGGTTTTACTCCCACTTTTTCCTGGTACCCAAGTGAACTGGAGATCTCAGACCAATACTGGATCTCAGACAACTGAACCTATACATCCAGTACAAAAGGTTCCACATGATCACCCTAAACTCTGTCATGCCAATACTAAAACAAGGGGATTGGCTATGTGCCCTAGATATGAAGGATGCTTACCTTCATATCCCTATCCATCCTGCCCACCACAGGTTCCTTCACTTTCAGCTGATGGGTCAACATTGCCAATTTCGGGTGCTCCCGTTTGACCTCTCCTCGGTCCCACGTTGTTCACCAGATGCCTAGCGGTAGTAGCAGCAGCCCTACGAAGGAATGGGCACTTTGTTTTTCCATACCTGGACGATTGGCTCATAAAAGCGGAGTCCAAAACTGCTCTGCTTTCTTCCCTAGAAGCCACCCTAACTCTGTTCCAAGCTCTGGGGATTACGGTCAATTGGCCGAAGTCCAATCTGACACCTACACAGTTGCTCCAATATATAGAAGCGATCCTCGACACCGTCTCCGCCAGGGCTTACCTCCCGGCCGACAGACAAGACAAGCTTCTGTCCCTAGCATTGCAGATAGAAGCCCAGAAAGTTGTCACAGCCAGACGCATGTTGTGTCTCTTAGGACACATGGCCGCTACCATCCCCCAAGGTAGCTTTTGCCCATCCTCGGATGAGACAAGTCCAGTGGGTTCTCCAGAACCAATGGTCTCATAGAACAGGAAATTTTGAAGACAAAATCAGAGTCACTCCCTTGCTGCTGTCCGCCCTTACATGGTGGATGCTCCAAGCCAACCTAAGTCAAGGCATGCCCTTCCAGTTCCCCCCACCCCTACAGACGTTGACCACGGATGTATCCCTGGAAGTGTGGGGTGTGCACCTGGGTCCTTACAGGACACAAGGCAAGTGGACCACTTCTATCCCTCATCCCCACATCAGTCTTCTGGAACTGAGGGCAGTTCACTTAGCCCTCCAGGCTTTTCAACCTCACCTGTCTCCAGGATGGTTGCAGATTCAGTTAGACAACACAGCAGTAGTATTCTACATCAACAAACAAGGAGGTACAAAATCCCATTCCTTATGCAGGGAGACGCTAGCAGACTGGCAGGAAGCCATTCGGCAACACCTCACACTAACAGTCATCCATCTACCAGGACGTTACAACCTCCTAGCGGACTTTCTCAGTCACCAGTCATCCACTCATGAATGGACACTTCATTTCGAAGTGCTCAGAAAATATTTCATCTGTGGGGGATCCTGCAACTAGACCTGTTTGCCTCCCCGGGCAACCACTGTCTCCCCAGATACTATTCCATCATCCCAAACAAAAAGGGACAGTCTGCTGATGCCCTGTCCCAAACGTGGACAGGGCTCTTCTTATATGCTCTCCCCCCCCCCGTCCCACTCCTGCAACAGACTCTACTGAAACTACAACTTGAACCTGCCACCATGATTCTTATAGCCCCTCTGTGGTGTTGGCAGGTGTGGTTTCCCCTGCTTCAGCAATTTTTAGTAGAGGAACCCGTTCCGTTGCCAATCAGACCAGATCTCTTGACTTGAATCAAGGGACCCTTCTACATCCCAATTTGAAGACGTTACACCTTCATGCTTAGCTCCTGAGGATGTTTTCAATAACATGTCTACAAGTGTTCTCTCCTGTTTCCAATATATTGCTGGCATCACGTAAACCAGCAACCAGGGAAACATATAATGCCAAATGGAAACATTTCTCCATATGGGCTGCTTCCCAATCACTGGATCCCTACTTTTGTCCATTGATGAAAGTCTTGGATTGCCTAGCCTCGATTGCCAAAACAGGGTTAAGCTATTCCTCCATCAAAGTCCATTTGACCTCTATTTTAGCCTTCCACGAACCTCTAGGTTGTAGATTACTGTATCAACATCATTTAGCCAAAATGTTCTTAAGAGGCATGTTACATATTAAGCCACCTATCAGAAGACCCACTCCTCTGTGGGATCTCAATTTTCTAATAGAAAAACTAATTCTTGAGCCCTTAAAACCGGCGGCCACTTGTGACCTCTGTTTCTTTTCATGGAAAACACTGTTCTTAGTGGCTGTCACTTCAGCTCGCTGTATTTCCAAACTTCGTGCCCTCATGTGTAGAGAACCTTACTTGATTTTTCATAAAGATAGGGTGGCACTTCGTACCAGCCCTTCCTTCCTACCTAAGGTAGTGTCTGAACACACCTTAAACCGGTCCTTGGAGTTGCCTGTAGATTATCCTGAACACTCCAATCGAGGTGAACACCTCTTAACATACTTTAGATGTCCATCATATACTACGATACTACACTAATTGAATTAAAATGATTAGAAAAACTTCTCAACTTTTTGTCATCTTCGCCTCGGGCAGGGAAGGTCTCCCAGTCACTAAACAAAGTCTCTCCAGTTGGCTAGCACATTGCATAACATTTTGTTATTCTGAGTACAACAAGCCATTAACTGGACCTGTCCAAGCCTATTCTACCAGAGCTATGGCCACCACTGCGGCCTGCTTTAAAGGGGCCTCTATCATGGATATCTGCAACGCAGCTACCTGGTCCACAATTCACACTTTCATGAAGCTTTACAACTTAGATATTGCTTCACACCATAGGACAGCCTTTGGCCGAGCTGTCCTACATGGCCTTCTGTCATAATGTCCACTCTTTCTGGGTTTACTGCTTGGGATTCATCCCCAAAATATTACCTGCTGCAAGATACCACTCTGTGGAAGATAGTACAGTTACGTAAAATCATACCGTTAACAGTAGATCTTTGAGGAGTGTCTCTTGCAGCAGGTGCGATCCCTCCCTCCGTCCCCTTCCTTCTCTGAGAACAAATTCTGGTCCAATGACTTATAGATTGGGACACCTTTGGTACCTCGGCTTCCCCTCGGTCCTCGCTTAGCGAGTTGAATCCGGCGGTGGAAAGTGAGGATTCCAGGGACCACCCACACTTATATAGGAAATGGGAAGATGATGTCATGTGTGGGCGGCCCCTGGAAAAGACTGCTAGAGAAGAGCTGCCGTGAGCCACAGCGTACTCTGGTGATTACCCAAAAGTATTACCTGCTGCAAAAGACACTCCTCAAAGATCTAGTGTTACAGTAAGATTTTACGTAACTGTACTTTCTAGGAGTGGTATATAATGTTAATCCACACTGACCCACCTGACCTTTCTTTGCTATGGCACATACCACTGCTTCTAGTGGGCAAGATCGGGCATTATGGGGCGGAGCCAAAGGAGTTAACCCCTTGGTGGATGGGAGGAGCCAGCTTAAAGATGTTCTGGCCAGTATTAAAGAGGAAATGCGACTACCAGAAAGTGTGCATGAACATCGTATACCACTCCTAGAACTACTATTACAGGTGAGTAACCTGTTTTTAGTCTCCATCAATCAAAAAGGGCAGAAACTTATCCAAAAGTTTAGCTAGGGTAGATGTAAAGATTTTGTAACCTATATTTAAAAGAGAAATAGGGTAATAGTAGGGGCACAGGGTTGTGTCCTTAAGTATTGCTGATACAGTGGCATGGTCCCATGAGGGATGTATTGGGGAAACATCATAAATTTCCTGGCATACCTCTAACACATGGGTTAATACTGACTCTCAAAACTGTTTGTAAAATTCAGTGGAGTACCCATCTGGGCCTGGACTTTTCCCAGTTTTCAAATTTTTGATTACATGTTGGAGCTCTGTAGATAATCTTTCTTGTGCTTTCAATATACTGAAATGGCATAACTAAATAGCGAAATAAGGAACTATATAACAGGACTGGGGAAGGGAGTCACTTTGCAGATTACATATGTGGCCTGAAACAGTTCCTGAAAGTAATGTTCGAGCAAGACTCCCACTGGTGGCTCTCTCATATTACAAGAAAAGAGCTCGATAAGGTCAAGAAGTATCTGAGGAGTTTCAACGCCTGCAGTGCACATCGCCTCTTCTTGTCTTTTCTGTGCTTTTTGTTCCAGTTTGTAAGCCTTTTTGGTGTAATACAGTCCTGCTTAAAGCCATGCTAGCTACAGTTCCTTTGTGGTGAATTGCATACACAACACACAGTGCTTTACATAATTGTGGGTAGTAATATGTAATTTTGTATTTCTTTGAAACTTAACTTTCTTGTCAGTGCCCTCCCAGGATAACCCTTGCTTTGGTGCATTTGTGCCAAGGTTCAGGTCTTCTAAATTGCTTTCCAGTTTGGGGCTCATCATGACACAGACCACTGATACGGTCTAGCTGGTTCCCCCTTCTTCTATACTAATTCACAGCTAAGGTACACTGTTGGGTCCTAACAGGGACCGAATGTACGTCTGTAGTATGCTGTTTTTGCACTGTACATCCTTTATTAAAGCTGTGCTAACTGCAGTTCTTTCTTGGTGTTCTGCATATACTACTCACGATGCTTAGTCTTAAGGTAATATGTGTAGTTTTGTATTTCTTCAGATATAGATATAGATATAGATATATATATATATATGTGTGTGTGTATGTGTATGTATATATATATATATATATATATATGTGTATATGCGTGTATGTATATGTACGTATATGTATATGTGTATGTACATATGTGTGTGTGTGTGTGTGTGTGTATGTATGTGTATATATATATATATATATATATATATATATATAAAATGAAGCCCTTTTCACTCTTTTTCACACAGTAGCAGCTGTATATTTGTGTTTGCTTGTGCAGGGAGGCAGCATTACACAATGACATGAGCTGTGAACCAGTAAATCCAGGTTAGTATCCCATCAAGGCCATTAACCAGGTGGTTTTGGACAAGCCATTGAACCTCCCAGTGCTACAGTTTTGTTAGCTGTAATATTGGGGTAGAAAGAAGCAAGACCCCACTGCAAATAAGATGTAATAATTTCTGAGTATTTTGCCCTCTGAACCCTTCTGGAACACCTAAGAAAATAACCGTTAGGTCTGCCAGTTGGAACTCCCCCCAGATATGGCACTCAATGCCACCGTAAATTGGTTCTAAAATAACTGAAGAATGGGGCAGCTCTAGGAGACATGGCTGTGAGTTGTTGGGATGGTCCCACATCTACGCCACCATGTTGCAGCTAATTCTGGCATAAATTGTGCTACGATGTGGGGTGTCTGAAAACAATGCACACAGGTCTTCCAGGAGAATTCCCCTTCCCAAATAAAATGATTACTTGTAAGTCATTTTCCCATTGGGCTCTAATATAATCAATATTGCCCCCTAGTAACTGCATTAAGGCTTGATATATTTTTGAGATACATTATGTGAGCACCTCTCCACTGAACACCCTAATAAAAAGTTGGATAAGTAAGGGTATATCTTGTTTTGGGGCCATGTCTGCTGACAGTACAGTAGCATTATGTACTATTTGGGGGGAGTTCCAACTGTGAGACCAAATGGTTGTTGCCAAAAAAAGAATAACAAAGTTATGGTTGACAAACCAGATATCAACTTTGAAGAACTGGCAGGACGTTATGTGATCAGTTTATGACATCTATTTATTTTTTTTTTTACAATTTTTGACCATGAAAACCACACTAAGCCAAGGCTTGTTTCCCGGATGTGTCCTGGGAGCACAGGAAAGTTAAGTGACTTGTTCATGGTCACACAGTATGCAAGTGGTGGCTGTGGGATTCAAACCCAGTTCTCCAGGTTTGCAGCTCAGCGCTCACTATGCTATACTGCCTCCTCTAATGACATGGAGAAACTGACATACGAACATACGAAGAAGCCAGCAGAAGAAGGCCATTTGGTCTATCAAGTCTGCTCATATTGCAGTGTCCACAGCTTGAGCTACTGTCCCTGCCCCCCCACTCCTACCACCCTCCCTACCCATGACCCTTACCTTCCCCCTATGCTCATTCTAGCCTCTCTTGAAGCCCCCCACTGTCTTCAGTGAGACCACCTCTTCTGGTAGCAAAAGTAAATCATATGGTTTCTAAATTCGACATAGTTTGGGCCTGCTGGGTCCAGCACATGTTGGATCAAAGACCAGACTTTGTGCCTTGGTTGGCTTTGGCCACAGGACCTGTAACACTTAACTTGCATTGTATAATGGACATATGGCAATGTAGAGTTTCACATTACTCCTACTAGATGCCTATTGTTTATATATTATTGTGTTGTTTTTGTATTATGATACATGTGTTAAAATCAAAAAATTTAATAAATGTAAATTAAAAAAAGTGTCAAAAGGCTGTTGACCAGTAGGAGGCCATCAGTTTGTTGCTGCTGTTTATTTCACTTGTGCTGACTTGTCACTCTAGTCCATGTAGGATATTGCTTTGTTCCTAATTAATTAATTACTACTCCAGTATAGTGTAATAGCCAGCAGCTGATAAAAAGCGCAGCTTTTTGTCCAAAAGGTTCAAAACCCAAGTGCCATGCAGCAGACCTTTGTCTGATATTAACAGTGGGAAAAAGATATGGCATTCTGAAAAAAAGGAGGCGGGATGGTGGTGCCTGGCTTTTGCTTTTGGACTAGCTGATAATTGACTCAAACGATTATGCTGCTGAGTCGTTCAAATAATGATGCTTTCCACAGCTACAGTGTGTCAGGAACAAAGCCGACAGCAGCTCCCTACCAGTAAAGGCAGCAGCTGCCAGTGAAGCAAATAGAAGAATAAAACTCACCTGCCACCATGGTAACAGAAGATCACTCAGGCTTGAGTGTGGCATGATGTTGCCATGGTTTTTGTGACCCTGGATGCAACTGCCAAGGAAAATGAGTCCCCCCAATATGGTACATTTTTGGCCTCTCCGTTAAGAGCATCAGTCTTCAAGTGGTGCTTAATTCTTCATGAAAAAAAAAATGCTTATCTGAAAGCCACAATACTGCTTAGATGATGAACAGAAATCCATTGTACGTTGATTTTAGTAGCACTGTATTCCTGACCTCTTTACATTTTTTTATTCACTTAGCTGTTTTCTAAAATTACTTGCTGCTATTAATTTTGTCCTACTTTTAGCATTTCACTGTCAAAAAGACGGCCATCCCTAGTTCAACAACTCTGCAGTGTCTTCACTATCTGGATACTTTAGGGTGGTGCTCTCAAGTGTTTCTGGTAACAAGTACCATGATATCTCTCAGCTACTTAAGAGTCATCATGATGAAAATAGCAAGGGAGCAGGCACTTTTAAACACGTCATAGAAACAGAGAATGTTACAGGCAGTGAAAGACCCATGGGTCATTGAGAAGCCCGGTTCCTATTTTAGTCCCCACCAGTCTTCAAAGGCAATTGTCAGGAATGAAACAAAACAGGAGGTAGTGTAGGTTTGTGAAGGTGGGGGACCACCTGGGGTCCAGCAATCACCGTACAATATGATTCAGTATAAGGATGGGTGTGGAACTGAACTACACAAAGGCGAGGGGGTCCTGGGCTCAAAGTCAGATTTTAAAAAGATGGGTGAATGCCTCAGGGATGACTGCGGGGGGGGGGGGACTAGAAACAAATGTGACCACACACCAGATGCCAGCCCACTAATTTTACTAAATTTTATTGTCAATGTAGGGGTTGAGCTTGCAAAACCCTTCATACTGATTTGAATGTAGGAGCATTGTGACTTTCTTCTAATTGGCGACTTCCCCATTAAACACCTGTGAGCTTTTCATTGGCCAGAGCATGCTATATGTTTTGTGTTGCTTTTATGTCATCATATAATTGTATGAGTGGTATGTGTATTAGTCAAGTAAGAATGATATGTATATTATGACTGTAATTATGAGTGTTGTAACTTTTGTAACCTAAACTTTGTATAAACAGGTTTGCCTTGTAAATAGGGATTCTTTGAACCCTAATGGCAAAAATTCTGTATAAATACATTTTTACTACTTTACTACTACTATATAAGTAATGAAGCCAGGAGAGTGGTCTCTTCATTAAAAATAGAGAAAGCAAGGAGACCTCAGCTCTGATATGGCAAGTTAAAATGTGATGCTTTTTACCTGACCTGATGGAGGTGGTCACTTTGCCGAAGTGGTCAGGCTTAATGATGGTTCTGCTGAATAATGAGACCAAGAACCCCTCTGAAGTGTATGACAAGTAAGAACATTGGAGTTGCTTTAACAAATTGCAGGCTTTGATGCAGCAGAATGGGGGCAAGGGGAGAGCTCTGGTACTATAACTATATGCAGGAAACTAGAAAGGGCTATAGTGAAGGCAGCAAACCTCTGTGTCAAGCAAGGGAGCAAAAGAAAGAGGAAAAAGAGACCACTGTGGTTCTCTAAAGAGGTCGCAAAAAAGGTAAACGCCAAGAGGGCAGTAGTCAGAAGATATAAAGAGACGCAGAGGGAGGAGGGTTAGGGAGGTGTATCAAGAGAAACAGAGGGAAACGGGGAGAGCAGTAAGGAATGCAACTGCGCAAACTAAAGAGAGACTAGCCAAGGTAGTAACAAAATGGGACAAGACATTTTATAGGTATATAAGCCAGAAAAGGATAACCGGGTGGGACTGTACGGTTAAGAAGGGAAAGGGAGGGGAATTCTGCAGAGGGGGAACAGGAAACCGTAGCCATCCTGAGCAAATACTTTTGTTGATTGTTCACAGAGGAACGAGATGTGGAGGGGGCACAAAAGTGTAACAGGAGCATTGGCCGGACAGAGGTGGTCACTAGTCCATTTTCGGAGGAGCGAGTCCTAAAGGCACTTGGAAATCTGAACATGGACAAAACAATGAGGCCAGAGGGGGTCCACGCAAGGGTATTGAGGGTGCTCAGAGAGGTACTGGCTACCCCTTTGACGGCCCTAGTTAACAGCTCATTGGAAACAGGAGTGGTCCTGGATGACTGGAGGAGAGTGGATGTAGTCCCACTACACAAAAATGGTAGCAAGAAGGAGGCTGGTAGTTATAAGCCAGGCAACCTGACATCCTTGATGGGAATGTTAATGGAATCATTGCTCAAAGAAAGGATTGGGGAGCCAGCCCGGTGGTGCTGAGAGTTGAGGCGCTGGATGCCAAACCTCATGCCATGCCGGCGACCCGGATTTGAGAACGAGCCCGGACCGCCGGGGGTCGGCAGGGGTGAGAGAGGATCGAGCATCCGGAGGACTACTCTCCTCTCTCAGGGAGGGATCCAGGGGTAATCTAGTGCAGCTGCGGCCCCTGGTGGAGACTGGTGGCGCTGCAACGCACTTGGGCTCACAAGCAGGGGAAGACGTCGGGTAGCTGCCTTCTGGACGTGGGTGGGAACACCCATGTCGTGGGCTGGGTGGCATTGCATGTCCCAAGTCGGGGGCGTACCTAAGAGAAAAAGGCCCTCCCAGCATGGATAGGTGATGGCCCTTCAAATGCCACCGCCTCACGCCCAACGCTGGTTCCCTGCCACTGCCCCTTCGGTCTCCCCAGGTCGTTTCTCCTTCCAGCCCGGGGAGGGCATGTAACTCCTTGAAGATGGCAGGGAATACAGCGGACAGTAGTGCGAGTTGGTGCATGAAGTGGCCTGAGAGAGTTCCGAGCTGGGGGGTGATAAATAGAATTAACAAAAAAAAAAAGGATTGTGGTGGAATATTTTGAATCTAGTGGGTTACAAGACCCAAGGCAGCATAGATTCATATATATATATATATATATATATATTGATATATATATTGATATAGATATATATATGATATGACATGGCCTGATTGAAGTTATCATATATATCTTCATGAGAGGCCAATAATATCTTGATGTCATTGGCCTTGAGTGAAGATAAATATGATATCTTCAGTCAGGCCATGTCATGTTCTGTTTATACAGCATATGTTTTGGGCTGCGTCACGTGCGAGTGCACTCACTACATGTCTCCCTGAACACAGTTCTCTAGTTACAGGTTATGAAATTTGCAGAGGTGTTGGATCTCCTCGTTTGTAGGTGACTTTATGTTTTACTGTCCCCCGGCCCCCAACTCTGCATATCCTGCAACACAAAATACATTATTTATTTACAAAAATGTATCTGGTTGATCCTGTAATTTGTGCTGTGTTTTAAACCAGCACTTTCAGTTTTCATGCTGGTAGCACTTTCACTTTAATATGTGCTCCTGTGTAGCGTGACCGAGCGACGTGAATGATGTGGTGGTACACAGTTTAGGTAAGGCAGTGTAGTAAAAAGATTTTGTAAAACATTGGCTTATGCATAATCAGGCTCCCTTTCATTTTAAAGAAGCTGTCGACTATGGAGAGATGAGAGGGAGCGAGTTAGTGCTTTCAGAGTAGTAGACGCATGAGCGAGTGTTGCTATAGGAATGTTCGTGCTTGCATCTAGTACTGTGAAGCTGCCGACTTGCTCCCTCCCATGTTTGTACAGTTTGCAGTTTGTTTTTAAAAAATGCTGTACAATTATGAAAAATCTTCCATTTGCCAAGAAGTTTTTAGTTCAGAATGTGTTAGCTAAATTGTCTACTAGCCAATCATTGAGACCGCTCGGTCATGGTGTCAGCAGGACAACTGAAAAGCATTTCTTTTAGAAGTCTCAGGGATAATTTTACACTGCCACTGTCGACTCTGTACAGTCGATGTGTTTTTTTTTTTTTTTAAAAAGGTGAGCAGAAATTTGAAGTTTCTTTAATGCAGAGTTGCATAGTTTTACAGCAGTCTGTCACACTAGATAACACAGCACAAATATTGATAGTGCTTGTGTTAGCATGAAAAGGCTGCAGAACTGGCAGACTGAAGCAGATGACAAAAAGGATCATTGAGATATCTCCATGACGTATAGGAGCATGGAGATATCACAATGGCCGTATAGGAACGTGGACATATCAGTGATATCTCCACTGCCTGGCAGAGATGGTAGTTTTTATTCCTGTGTTTATACCAAAACATACATTGTTTAAAAATATATATAATATGTTTGTGTGTGTATAATGTAAAAGGAATCTGATAAAATTCTTCGACTGGGGGGGGCCAAGGAACTCAGAGTGAAGTGGTGGATGAAGCCTACCTAGATTTCAGTAAGGTGTGCGACACCATTCCACATAGTCTAGTAAGCAAGCTGGGTAGCTTAGGAGTCCGTCCAAATGTAATAAACAGGGTAAGAAATTGGTTAAGAGATACACAGCAGAGGGTGGTGGTAAATGGAGTTCACTCAGAGGAAGGGAGGGTGACCAGCGAGGTACCTCAGGGATTAGTGGTAGGACTGATCCATCTTTATAAGTGACATTGCAGAGGAGCTGGAAGGGAAGGTCTGCCTCTTTGCAGATGACATCAGACTCTACAACAGGGTGGTCGTTCTGGGGGGTGGGTGGAAAGGATGCGTAAAGACCTAAGAAAACTCGAGGAGTGGCCAAGGGTATAGCAGCTGGGTTTCAATGTGAAAAAGTGCAAAAATAATGCAGTTGTAACACAGAAACCCAGAGGTGGATTACAAAAGTGTGTGTGTGTGTGTGTGTGTGTGTGTGTGTGGGGGGACTGATGGCCACCAAGCAGCAGAGAGCCCTGGATCATATTGGATGACCTGAAGGTAGCCAGGTGCGCAACAAGGCAGTTGGGGAGGTGAGTGGGATCCATAGGGAGGGGTATTATCAGCAGAAATAGGAAGGTGGTGTTGCCTTATTGTAAGCTAGAGTACTTTGTGCAGCTCTGGAGACCAACATCTCAGAAAGGACATAGACTGAGTGAAAGCGGTCCAGAGGAGGGCAGCTAAAATGGTGCAGTGTTTGCATCAGAAGCTCTGCAAGGATAGAGTAAAGGACCTAAATATGTACACCCTGGAGGGGGGGGGAGATATGACAGGGATCTTTAAATACCTCACTGAGGTAAACGAGGTACAAGAGGGAAGTACTGTATTTTTCAGGAAAAGTGCTGAAGAACAAGGGGGCATGATAGGAAGCTGGAGGGGAGTAGATTCAGGAGAGATATGAGGAAGTACTTCTTTACAGAAAGAGTGTGGGTTTCCTGGAACAGTCTTCCAACAGAGGTGTGGGTGAAAACAGTGGTGGTGTTTTTAAGAATGCATGGGATAGGCATGAGGGAATTTTAGTGAAAAGGAAGAGGTGGGTGAATGGGCCAGAGATTAAGTTGGATTTGCGGTGATACTATAGGCAGGGAAAAATCGACAGACTAGGTGGGCCAAGTGGTCCTTATCTGCCGGCAAATTCTGTGTTTCTATGTGATTTGAACAATAGGCTGTGAGCATGGGGACCCAGGTTTGAATCCTTCCACCACCACCACTAACTTTGCGACGTTGAAGAAGGTAATTTACGTTTCAGTACAGTGCTCCCTCGGACTTCCGGTGACGTCATGCACTAAGCAACAGCTTGGGTCGCGAGGCTCCCTACGGAAAATAGTTAATACCTCAATTTGAAAAGCTTAACAACAAAACAGAAGCCACTAATTGTAAACCAGAGGTAGCAGAATGCCCAGAAAAAGAGGCAACTCCGTTCGTGGATCCCCAAAACGCATAGATGGAGAGAGATCCCAGGAAGAAGATTCGAGAGCGGGACTGCGGGCATCATCGACTCCCGCCACGGAACACAGGTCGACTCAGGTCCCGCTTCCATTTTACAGAGGCAAATGTCCCAAATGTTAACAGAAATAAGGGACTTTCGGAAAGAAATGCGGGCAATGGTCACTGCACTACGTATGGACATGGGCAAGCTCGAGAAAAAGCAGGAGGAACATGCAGAGCAACTGACCGCCACGGACAAGAGAGTCGGGAGGCGGAATGTCGATCGTCCAGCTACATGCACAATTAAGAAGCCCAGGATCGAAAGGGAGGATGCAGAGTAGGAGCCACGAATAATATCCGGCTGTCGGGTTCTAGAGGAACGGAAGGCACTGAAATTATTACTTTCACCCAGAAAATGCTGAGAGAAATCCTAAAATTACCGGAGGGGATATTGCTAGAAATGGAGAGGGTACACCGCACTCTCGGTCCTAGGCCAGCAGTAGGCGCCTGGCCTCGCACACTACTAATAAAATTTCTAAGACACCAAGAAAAAGAAACGGTGCTACATACTGCTTGGAGACAGGGAACAGTCTGTTATGGATCGCACAGGTTATTCTTCGAAAACGACTTTGCCCCCGAAGTAATGGCGCGCCGGAAGGCCTACATTCCCGTCATGAGAAAGCTTAAAGCGGCAGGAGTACGTTTTAAGACACTTTACCCGTCGAGGATTGTGATCCATTTTAAGGAGGGTCCCACACATTTGATAATGCGGCTGAGGCAATTGCTGAACTTAAATCAAGGAAAATCGAGATCGCGCAGCAGCAAAGGGGAACTGCAGCTACCCCTGCCTCTAAGTTGGCCCAGAAACTGTGGAATGCTGGCCAACGGGACTCCAGACGTCGCCAGGGTATAGAACCCATACAATCGATCGTTAATCCCCTGAAATCCAGACCCAGTGTTCCGATTGAGAAAGTTACCCCAGCGCCTAGCACCTGAAGTGGTCGCAAGTATTTGAATGGACTCTGCTCATTAAATGTGGTCATGACAGATAGATCCAGCTATAATTAAGCCTAAATCTGAACGTTTTTCCTTTTCGCCATGTTCCGGGTAGGACGTAAGGGGGGGGAGTGGTGTAAAAGTATGGGAGTCCTTGGGGTAATATGGACAGGGCTTAACGTGGGGTAGGGCAGGTACTGGAGAGCTGTAGAGGTTATTGAAACAAAGACAGTCTTTGAAGAGGGTGGCCGTCGGGATCTCCAGGGGAGGTATTGGAATCACGGGGTATTAATCATTGTGCCAGCAACGGCGCGCATTTTTGAGTAGCCACGTGTTGCAATGGAGACTGCTGGGGGTCGAGATTCCGACCAGGCCTGTACATTAATTGGCTATATTACACTGTAAGCTTTGGTGGGGAGATGGAAGTGGGGACCAGCCTGGTGGATGGGGGATCTCAGGGTGGTGCCTCCTTGTACTTCTGTGAGCTGGGCTTGGGACATTGTCGGTTCTGAGTCCCAATGGAAGAGACAGCTGACTCATGGAGGTGCTGAGAGGGAAGGCCTTAGAGCCTGGGCAGTGGCACATGACATGGTGTGCTGCTGGGTGTGTCTGGGTGGGGGCTTTTCGCGGGACCGCCGATGGCAGTGACTGCACTTCTTGGGTCCATACAGGGGAGGCGGGTTCGGGGAGGGCCGGCGTTGCAATGGGCTGAGAATGCAAGGGGAGGGGTGGGGGTACATGTTCGGGATCGGGACTAGCACGTGGTTAGATGCGACGCTAACGGGAAAAGGTGCGGTCGAGTGGGGGTGGGACAGGATACTGAATGATGAGGTGGTCCCAGAGGTCGATCCCCACCGGCCCTGTGGTTCCTTCATTGCTTTGGACTCCAATGCCAGCTGAGATGACATCACAAATATTGACCCCTAGCTTTTACACCCGGGAGGAGAGCCCTGCATGTGCAATCGAGGGAATGGAGGGGTGACTTAGGGAGATGAGGTTACAAGCTACTCACCCCAGGTACAGTGGACCGTATAGCCTGCAAAGAGTAACTGGCTGCGAGATAAGGGGGGTGGGAGGGAAACTAATTAGATGGAGGGTGATAGATAAACAGGTGAGAACGGAGGAATCCACCTAACTGAAGACTATATATATAAGATACGGGCAAGAAGGTCAAAGTGGACAAGTGTAAAGGATCAACTGAAATAGGATGTCCAGGACTATTAGAGGTGGGGAGGGTGGGGGGATTGTGGACAGACTAAGGTTGGATCAAACAAACAACTCACACCAGTTGGGTCTTAATGGGGTGTGGATTGATCCCAGCCCATGGTCCACGATGAGGTGCTCCTTCACCTAGGGGTGCTGGATCTGGGCTGAGGGAGCCCTTCTCCGGTGACCATGACGAGGGATGGGAGGTTGTTCTGGGAGGGCAGAATAGGATTTCCTGCTCTGGACTAGCAGCCTTTATGGAGGGAGCCATAGTGGAGATGCTGGGCTGCACGTCCACGGAGTTCCGTGAGAATGGAGAAGGCGTGAGATCAGGGAAATGTACACTCATGGATGGAGACTTTCTCACCCAGGGGGCTCCATGACGGGTTGGTAAAGGCCGAAGTTACAAGCTGGACATACCCGCTGGATGGTGGAAGGACGGCGTCGCCCAGTATGCACGACGGAAGTCCTCTAGGTCCATTATAGCTCGGGAGCCTACGACCCTGACATGGCTGTCACTTTCATCCTATTCACTTTTCCCTCACAGGTACGTGGTACCTTAAGCCCTGAATAAATAAGGGCTGCTCAGGTTGGGTCATACACTCACCTTTGGATCAGGGCTTAGCCCAGATCGGTGGAAGTGCCAGCAGTTGTTTAGTTGGCCAGGTTGGTCATTAAGGGTATATTATGTACCTGTTTCTTGTTGGTCTATGTTACCTGTTTTGTTGGTATTGTTCTGTTTGTCTAGGAGTCACTGAATTCATGCAGTACAGAATACAGTCACAAGCTATGTCTGACCCCGGTGGGGGGCCCTGCGGGGGACTAGGGAAGCCGGGCGTTAAATACCACAATGATTGTTTACAATGCAAGCTCATGCATTGAAGTTGTTGTCCCTTAATGTCAAGGGTCTGGCCTCGCCCATTAAGAGATCCAGGGCACTGGCTTACATTAGAAAGTCAAAGGCAGATATTGCCTTCCTCCAGGAAACGCATATGAACCCCGCTGAACATAACAAGTTAGCTAAACTAAGTAGGGGGCAAGTGTTCCATTCATCTTGTAAAGCTGGTAGAAGGCGAGGGGTGGCTATTATTGTATCTTCGCACACCCCACTTTGGGTAGAGACCACTTGGTCCGACCCAGAAGGTCGACTAATAATCACCCAAGGGAAAATTAACGATACAGAGGTGACGCTAGCAAATGCTTACCTACCACCAGGCATTACGGTCTCAAGACTGAGACCTCTGTTGGATAAGATAATTCAGAAGACCAAGGGCATCCTCATGCTGGCAGGTGACTTTAACCTAATTATGGTCCCCCGGGACGACTCCACCAGCCAGAGATCTCAAAACAAACGTCTACCCAAAAGTTTTTTTAGTAAATTCATATCGGAGGTAGGCTGGTGTGACGTGTGGCTGAAACTACACCCAAATACGAAAAATTACTCCTATTATTCCCCGGTGCACCATACTTATTCCCGAACAGATCATGCAACACCCAAATAGAAAACCTAAGCACCATGCGGATGCCCACTCATGAATATATCCATCTCAGACCATGCGCCTGACCACCCACTGGGACGAGGCCTTCAACTGAGAAACACGTAGTGCGAATGAACCCATTCCACCTGCGGTCAAAAACATTCCGGGAATTCTCTCAGATAGAATCGCAGAAATCATAGCGGATAACCACACGATGACTCCACGCCCTCAGTACACTGGGACACATTAAAGCAGTCCTTAGAGGACATATAATTAAATATACAGCGGAATTAAGGAGGCAGCGAAAAGAATACAGGAGTAAATTGGAGGGCACACTTCACTTCCTCCAAATGGCGCACCAACAGGGGGATGAGTCGGTCCTACCCCAACTACAACAAACCAGGCGGGAGCTGGACTCGCTGATTCAGCAACAAACCGAAATTGCCTTAACCTTCCTGAGACAAAGATTTTATGAGGTAGGCCCGCGGGCTACACGTTTGCTCGCATACCAAGCGCGTAAACAAAAGAAGGGGGCAACTATTGCATCCATTAGGCACCCTAGAGGGGGCCAACCGTTATCCCGGCTACATGACATAGTGGATGCCTTTGCAACATTTTATAAAGCCCTTTACACCCGGAGACTACGCCTCAGAAGCAAATGATGGGGCACCTGGACTCAGTATCCTTCCCTCCTACGGAGGCACATAGGGAGGACCTGATGAAACCCATCACGGAATTGGAGGTAACTCAGGCAGTGGCCAAGGCTAAATCCATGAAAGCCCCGGGACCGGATGGCTACGGCCCAGAGTTTTATAAGGCGGTTAAAACCCAGACTGCTCCCCTACTTCTTCGGGTCTTTAACTCGGTTCTGAAGGGGGAACCTCCGCCCCAATCGTGGTCCTACGCCACAATTTCAGTAATACCTAAGCCAGGTAAGAACCCCCAAGAATGTGCCTCTTATAGGCCGATATCCATACTTAACCAAGACTATAAAATATTTATGAACATACTGGCGCACCGTTTAGACAGAGTGCTACCCCTACTAGTACACAAAGACCAGGACGGGTTTGTTAGATCCCTTTACTACCACGGATAGCATGACTATCCTTATATATAGTGCAACAGATGCAAGAGAACAGAGATCCGGCAGTTTTAATAAGCCTTGATGCAGAAAAGGCCTTGATAGGGTTGTGGCCTTACCTATACCAAACCTTAAACAAATTTGGATTTCCCCTTATTTGTCCAAACCCTACAGAATATATATTCTGCTCCCAGAGCATGTGTTAAAGTGAATGGGCACCACTCTGGTTTTTTCCAACTTCAAAGGGGCACCCGTCAGGGATGTCCTTTATCACCCCTATTGTTTGCCATAGTCATCGAGCCTTTAGCGCAACATATCTGGGAATCCCAACGAATCCGAGGGATCAGAATAGGAGATACTGAACACCGTGTGGCTTTATACGCGGATGATATACTTTTGTACCTTCGGGACCCCGACCTCACGATCCCAGCTGTGAGACTGATATTGGATGCCTACGGGCGGTATCAGGATATAAACTTAACTTTGCTAAAACAGAAATTCTTACCTTTAACTATGCCCCCATGCAGAGTATCCGAGATTCTCTACCAGGCAGATGGGACTTGCAGAAATTGAAATACCTTGGTATATACATTCCAAAAGATCACACGAAATATTATAAACAAAACTATACACCATTTATCTTACAATTAAAACAAGATTTGCAAGCTTGGGCCACCCTGCCCCCTTAGCCTATCAAGGAGAGTGGACCTAATCAGAATGACAATCCTACCAAGAGCCCTATATCTATTTCAAAACATTCCCCTATACATTCCATTAAAAACTTTTAAGGAAATAAACCGCCTCATACGGAAGTTCATATGGGCCTCCCAAAAACCCCGAATTCGGCTAGGGATACTCTCCCTCCCACGCCAAGATGGGGGTATAGCTATGCCGGATTTGATGCTTTATCAACAGGCAACTACCCTCACACATATAATGACTCGACAGAGTGGGGCCCATGCGCCGCACTGGCTTGAGATAGAAAGGACCCTTATTAGCGATCAGGCATACCTCAGGACCCTATATCGACAGGACCCAGGGGGAAGAGCCCAACAGAGTCCCAATCTCTGGCTGGAGGCGCAGTTTAAAAACTGGTGCATACTTAAAAAAAACACAACACTTGGCACCCTATCAGGCACTCATCTGCCCGATCTCAAGCCTAACTGACTTCGCCCCTAACAGCATGGACAATGGTTTCATTCATTGGGAAAGACAGGGGTTAAAATACTTGTTACAAATAATGACACAGGGCAATATCTGGTCGTATGCTGAAATCCAGAGAAAATTTCACCTGCCACACACGGATTTTTTCCGCTATCTCCAGCTGCGACACTATATAGAGGGCCTCCCACAAATGTTATGGAACCCGGAAGGATACCCCGCGTTGATTCAATGCCAGATACAGCTAAATGGCACAAGGACACGAGAGCACTTGATCTCGCGGTATTATCAGGCACTTAACACACAAAGAAGGGCTCTCACTGAGGGCATTCGTTCACAATGGTCACAGGAAACGGGACATCAGCTTTCCCTAGAGGAATGGAGACAGGCTTGCAGTCTGTCAGGCCGAGTCACTAGCTCACATCAGTGGCGAGAATTCGCCTGGAAAGTTCTGGTCCGATATTTTCACTCCCCGGTGGTTACACGGCATTATGCCTCAAACAACACAGCAGAATGCTGGAGGCAATGTGGGGAGCTGCAAGCCAATTTGTCCCATGTTCTGTGGCTGTGTCCGGCTCTCTGAGGATTCCTCATACAGCTTGAGGCTCAGCTGCAAGAACTAATTGACCCACAACTCCGACTGTCCCTGGAGATGTTTTTATTTCTAGATCTCCCTAGAGCCTTTAGAAGCCCCAACACCAGGTACTTGCTTATTCTGCTCTTAACGGCTGCAAAAAAAGCAATCACTAGGCAGTGGTTAACAACAAAAATCCCTTCAGTCCAAGACTGGGGGATATCACTACAAATTTATAACATGGAGAAAATAACACATAACCTAAATGAACAGGAAGAGAAATTCAAGGCCAGATGGACACGCTGGCAGATATACTATATGTTGAAAGATCCTACCTTTACACCCTAGGGAATCTTAATGTGGGAGTCGGTTGGGATTCGTGGATGGAGATGGTGGTGGATTGCATCCTGCTGCCCCTCGCCTGGCTTCCCTGGTCCCCTGCAGGGCAACGATCCATAAATAAAGGTGATGCACTGGGGCTGGTCCAGGTAAGGAATGGCCATTGAATGAATAAGGTAGTGGCAAGAGAACCAAGGGAACGATCAAGAGATCGGTATAGTTAGAATGTAACCCGAAACGGGAGATAGGACAAACCAAGGCCATGTATTGACACCTCAGCCCCTTTCTCTGATGCGGAGGGGACTATCTGGGGTTTGACCTGGAGTGCCATGGCATCAGGGTGGAGCAGCTTAATGCAATGGTGAACCTGTGCCCTCTGGGGGGTAGATACCCATATGCTTGAGGTCATCTATAGAGGGGCGGGTTGGAGAGTAACTTCTAGCCCTCAAGCCTGGGGTGAGACCCCCCTGCAAATATTAACCGCTCAGATCCTGAAATTGAGGGTACGGTCCGGTTGTATTATTATAATGAACTAAGCATATAACTGTACATTAGATAATGAGCCACACAGGGGATGAATTTCATTGAATTTCGCAACATCACTATTGTCTGACTGTATATTATGAACTTTATGAAGATTTTATAACTGTCTAAATACTGGTGACTTATATGTATATATGTTGGAAACTTAATAAAAAGAAGAATTACAAAAAAAAAAAAGTACAGTGCTCCCTCTATTACCCCGCCCAACTTTGTGCCACTGTTTTCTGGCGTATAAGCGAGGGTGGTGTATAATAGAGGGTGTATGTTAAATGATGGCACCTGTAATATTAAAAAATTTTAAACATCATATCAGGGTGATTTGCTGGTGTATATAGTGTGCATACACTTTTAAACCCTTAGATATATTGTATTTGCAAAAATGTTTATTTTGTGATAATTTTTTCACTGAATAAAATAAAACATATTTATTAAAACGATGCTCGCACATACAGTACAGTGGAGTGGGAAAGGGAGTGAGTGACCTAGAGAAGGATGTCCCTGTACTTGTTGGTTATTCCAGTAGGGGGAGGAGGACGTACATTCTGTGATTTAAGGCAAGGAGGAGCTGAGTACTGTGAGAGTGCTTTGTGTCCGATTATGAACCCTCTAAAAAGATCAGGTTGACAGCATTGTTGAGCGCACCAAAGGGATTCAGGTGCCTCAGAGGAGGAACAAAATAGAGAAAAAAAAATGTCTCATGCAGGTTAGATGGGCATACCATTACATGCCACGTTCACTTTATACACGCCGACTCAGCCATCGCATCTGCCACTGACTTCCTGGTTCCCACTTCTGCATAAGCCACACCACCAGCTCCCCTGCACAGTACAAAATATACTAATAAGGCCAATGCAGATCAGAAGATGTACGGACAACCGATGGGATTGCAAGGGGAGTTATGGGAGGGAGGTCTACATACTGTACTGTACAGTACAGCACTCTCCTTGTATGTCCAGGATGCTTCTACAAAGCTATTTTTTTGATAAGAACACAAATAAATTTGATTTAAAAACATCGTCAGTTTTCAAGCCCATTATGCAGTGCGTGTGACGCAAGACGCCAGACGGCTTGGATGGCAGAAGAAGGAGGGAAATTACAATGGTAGATATAGTGGTTGGGCGGAATAAAATGCTGGCGGATGGCGGACACAGAGGAAGGCGGATGAAAGAGGGAATTAACATGGGGATCTGTCGGGACATGTCATGAGACTGGCAGTAACAGAGGGTGGCGGATAATAGAGGGGTGGATAAGTGAGGGACCACTGTACTTCAAACCACTCAACTGTAGAAAGGGGAGCAGCAGGACCCCATTCCCCACTGAAAATGAGATGTTGCATAAATAACAGGTTGTGCTGTTCATACCTTTTCATCTTCCCCAATTTATTGAACTAACCAAGTACTGTAATTAATGCAACATCATTTTGATCTCATGCTTTCCCAGAAACTAAGTTGGACACTCTTCTTCCCAGCACAGTGTGTGTGTGTGTGTGTGTGTGTGTGTGTGTGACGTGTGTGTGCAAGAGGCAGTGTCTTTGTCTCCATTTTAGAAACTCCGAGCTCACTCCATTCGCAGTCGGAGGACGGTTATCATTAAAAAGTAAGTCCTTAGAGATGGCCTGGTACTGCTCCTGCTCACTACGCCAATGCCTAGGTTTGGGAATGGACTTCATTTGCTGGGGGGGGGGGTGGCAGGGCAAGGGGGGGATTGAGCATACCATGGACGTCTCTCCTGCCTCGGGGAGGAGAGATGCTGGGTTCCTGTTATCTGTCTGCCATCCTAGTGGACAGCAGGGATAGGGCGACTGCTGAGTGCCCTCATGCAGTCATGCCTCTGGACATGGCCGGGTGTGTCATTGCACACTGGCAACCTTCAGGTGTGACAGCTTGGAGGACCCCCCCCCCCAGTCGGCCAGCAGGATGATGCTGGCACCTTTGCCTGCCCCACTCCACCGACTTTAGTACCCACTTGCTAGATTCTGGTCCAGGACAAGTTGTTCAGGGAAGTCCAGGGATGTTGGATGATGGGTTTGAGGGATGCTGGCAGATGGGAGCAGGATGGACAGATTGAGAAATGGCCTGGTGGGCCCAATACCACAATGGCTGGGGAGCCACTTATCGTGCTGAGGCCTCTGAGAAGGGTTAGCCTGTTGCCTGCCTGTCCCCTGGAGAGTAGAAAAATGTTGCCAGTTTAACACAGGGAAGGGAGACAGACTAGCTCTGCATTGCTATACCATTAGTGTCCTGGGGTGGGGGGGGGGCACAGGAGGAAACACAACACTGGTGTTGGATAATGGCTCCAGCAGTGCTGGGCCCTGCCTTGCAAGCATGTCATTCTTGATTGTGTCTCTGAAAGGTACACCCCATAGGCCCTTCGTTAGAAGGTAAGCCACTGGGGACTTTAGCAGGTGAGTTGTTGCCAATGATGCAAGGTTGCTGGTAACTGGCCTGATGTAGGGGTGATCATCCTGGAAGCAGGGGATAAAAACCTATATGAAAAGCATACCCCAGTTCCCACTCACAGTTGAGGGCACTGTAAAAGCTGTTTGCACCTGGAAATTTGCACCGCCACCCAAAACTACTCTACACGTCAGCTGGTGCACATGCAGGGAGCTGGAGTGTCACTTGCAACTTCAGCACAGTGGAAATCGTGGTTCTAGATGTCAGTAGGTGCATTCAGAGATTGCACCCACTAACATCTTGGACAGTGTGCGCCTGCAAACAAGTGCAGGGCTCATAATGTGTACTACATTTGCAGCCCTTGGCATAGTCCCTTACCCACTCCTCCAGTGGAAGATTTCTGTGGTGTAACAGTAGTTCTCATTACCCTAAGCCTTATTCCATTTCTGCCTGGTGATTCAGTGGATCTTTCTTCAAGAGGGTTCCTGCAGTAGGTCATCACAGATAGGACTGTGCCGTCTGGCGTCAGGACCGCATGGTAAACTTATCCAGCAATGCCTGGCGGGGGACCGCCCACCAGATGTCACATGACTGATGTTAGCATGACCCTATATAGTGGATGGTCCCCACACCCGCCCTCCAGTTCAGTTTCCTGCCATCGACCTAACAGAGTACCGCGTTACACTTGCACCAGCCGAACGCCATTTTTGCCCAATTTTTCGCTCGAAAACTAATCTCATAATTTTGTTTTTGTGTTCTCCACTGCTGACTAATTTGAAGAAGAAGTGCGATGCCCTGAATAAGGATGGCTACCTTCAATGCCTCTTTTGCTTGGGCCCAGACCACAACACCATGGCCTGCCCAGACTGCCAGCCCTTCAACCAGGCCACTTGGAAAAGGAGACACCAGGCCCTGGAAGCCCATATTTTGAAGTCTAGAATGGCTTCACTTGAGAAAGAGGTGCGGTGTCCCTCAACTTCTGTATCTTCCCCTTCTTCAGAGTCTAAAAAGAAGAAAAAAGAAAAATAGAAGCATCGAGAGAAGGAGCGCTCGAAGGATCGGGACCGAGGGGATTCCAGTAGGCCCTCGACCAGCAAGGCTGCTCCTCCGCCGCCTGCCTTTGTGGTTCTCCAGGCCGTGCCTGGGACTCCTTCAGGTACTACTACTGCTGCTTTTCTCCTGATTTCCACCGCCAGCTCCCCCAGCGAACGCCCGGTTGTCACCAAAAAGTTGGACCCCGGGTCCTCCAGGGTCCGCCCGGCTACCGTTCCCCAGGGCTCTGTTGAGACTTGCCCAGCCTCTGCTGGTAAGTCGGTCGAGGGTTTTTCCCCTCAGCCACCCAGTAACTTCTGCATCTGATCAGCTGTCCATCTCTGACATCCGCCCAGATCCTGCTCTCCCGTCAAGGGCTCATGCTGTCTGGCACGACGTCCAGACGAGCACTGCCTTGGCTGTTAGCCTTCCTTCACCCCAGGTTTCCCCTACATATATACATAGACAGGGTCGGCAGATAAGGGTCTATGGCCCACCCAGTCTGCGCATTTGAGCTTGTAAGTTCACTTTATGTTTTCCTAGAAATCTGTTGCCCCTTAACCCTGACCTCCAGAACTCCTTTATGCCTATCCCATGCATTCTTAAATCCCATCATTGTTTCTGCCCCCACCACTTCTTCTGGCAGGGTGTTCCACTTGTCCACCACCCGTTTTGTGAAGAAATTCTTCCTCACGTTTCCTCTGAATCGTCCTTACTCCAACTTCATCCCATGCCCTCAGTCCTGGATCATCTTTTTCGCTTAAAAAAAGTGTACTCCAGCACCCTGTTCCTCCCTGTAAGATACTTGTATGTCTCTATCATATCCTCTTTCTCCCTCCTCTCCTCCAAGGAGTACATATTCAATTCCTTCAACCTGTCCTCATAGGACTTGTGATGCAATCCATGTACCACCTTTGTTGCCCTCCTCTGAACCTTCTCTACCCTGTCTTATGTCCCTACGTATGTAAGGTCTCCAGAACTGTACACTATACTCCAGGTGGGGCCACACTAGTGTCTTGTATAGTGGAATTATGACCTCCCTTTTCCTGCTGGTGATGCCCCTGCCTATGCATCCCAGCATACTATTTGCTCTACCTGCTGCCTTGTCACACTGTTTCCCTACCTTGAGGTCATCAGAGATGATAACCCCAAGATCCCTTTCCTGCTTGGTGCATGCTATATCCTCAACCCCTAACTGATATATTGTGCCAGGGTTTTTGTGCTCCATATGCATTATCTTGCACTTCTTTGCATTGAATTTCAACTGCCAAACCCCTGACCATTCTTCAAGTTTCTGCAGATCCCTTCTCATTCTGTCTGCACCCTCTGGTGTGTCTACTCTATTACAGAGCTTTGTGTCATCAGCCAACAGGGAAATTCTGCCTTCTAGGTTCTATGCAATGTCACTGATGAAGATGTTGAATAGGACCGGTCCCAGCACTGATCCCTGTGGTACCCCACTGGTCACTCTTCCCTCTGTGGAGTGACGGCCATTTACCACCACCCTCCGTGTCCTGCTGCCCAGCCAGTTACCTACCCACCACACTACTGTCCTGCCCACACCCATATTCCCCAGTTTGTGTAATAGTCTTCTGTGTGGCACCGTGTCAGAGGCCTTGCTGAAGTCTAGATAGGCCATGTCCACTGCCCTCCCCGATCCACCTCCCTAATCATCCAGTCGAAAAATTCAACGAGGTTGGTCTGATATGACCTCCCCCTGGTGAAGCCATGCTGCCTTGGGCCCTGTAGTCCATTGACAACCAGATGTTCCACCAATCTCTCCTTCTGTAGTGCTTCAATGATCTTCCTCACTACCGAGGTGAGGCTGACTGGTCTGTAGTTCCCCGCTTCCTCTTTGTTCACACTTTTGTATAAGGGAACTACATCTGCTGTCCTCCAGTCTTTGGGTACCTCCCGTTTTTCCAGTGATCGGCTAAATAGGATTGCCAGAGGTTCAGCCACCACCTCTCTTAGTTCTTTAAGGACCCTGGGGTGCACCCCATCTGGCCCAATTGCTTTATCAACTCTCATCACTTCCAGTTCCTTCAGGAGCCTTTCTTGTGTAAAGGGACTTGTGTGTTTCTGCACCATTCCCACCCCTTGTTCTCCCTTCAGACCCGTTATCCTCCTCTTCTTCAGTAAAGACTGAGCAGAAATACTGTTCAATATGTCAGCTTTACTGTTGTCATCCTCCATGCGGCCCCCATCCTCCCCCCACTTCAGTCTCACTATCCCTCCCTTTGCCTTTCTTTTTTCACTTATGTACCTGTAAAAGATTTTCTCCCCTCTAACCACTGATTTTTGCAATGTGCTTTTCTGTCTGAGCTTTGGCTTCCCTTACTGACCTCCCTGCCTCCCTTTGCTTCTCCTGGTACTTCTCCCTATCCCCTTCTGCCTGTGTCTTTTTGTATTGCCTGAATACAGTCTTCTTGGCTTTCACTTTCTCTGCTACCTCCTTGGAAAACCATATTGGCCTCCTCTTCCTTTTCCCCTTGGTAACCTGCTTAATGCATAATTCTGTTGCTCTTGTAATCCCGTTTTAAATACTGCCCACTGTTCCTCAACCCCGGATTCCTACCCCATTCCCCTTAATGCCTCTTTCAAGCATCTCCCCATTTTCCCAAAGTCTGCCCCCCTAAAATCCAGGGTATGTGTTTTTTATGTGGTTTGGTTCTGCTCCTTCTGTGATTTCAAACCACAATGACTGTTGGTCACTGTTCCCCAGGTGCTCCCCCACTGTTACCCCCATCACACTGTCCGTGTTTGCGAGCACTAGGTCCAGTATTGCCTTCTTCCGAGTTGGTTCCATGACCAGTTGCTTGAGGAAGATGCCCTGAAGGAAGTCCAGGATAAATCTGCTCCTAGTTGATGCTGCTGCTGGGATGCTTCAGTCCATGTCTGGAATATTGAGGTCTCCAACCAGCACTACCTCACCCTTGTCTGCACCCTTTGGATGGCTAGCATCCGCTCCCTATCTGTTTCTTCCTCCTGGGCTGGTGATCTATAGACCACACCTGTGCAGATGGCTGGCCCCATTTTCCTTTCCAGCTTAACCCACAGTATCTCTTTCCCCATTTTGTTCCTCCTGGATCTCTGTGGCCCTTATGTCATTTTTCACATACAGTGCCACTCCTCCTCCACCACCCTTCCTACCTGCCCTGTCTGTTCTGAATATGTTGTAGCCAGGTATGGCCATCTCCCAGTTGTGGTTATCATTACACCAGGTTTCTGTGATGGCCACAATGTCCAGGTCTGACTGCACCATGACAGCCTCCAGATCCCCCATCTTGCTGCTAAGGCTCCTGACATTGGCGCACATAGCTTTCCATGATTTGACCTTCCTAGACTGTTTAGCTGTTCTATTCCAGCCCCTTCCCTGGTTGTCATTTATCCCTGGTTCTCCTTTCTGTCTGCCCTACTGTTGAATTTTGCACCTTTTCTGCCTATCCATCTCTTGGGCGCTTATCTCCATCTTTGCACACTGCTTTGTAGAGATATCCACTCCTCCGGGTCACTGGTTCCTCTGCTAGCTGTGGGGGGTGGGCAATTAGGTACCCTCCTTGCAGGCCTGCCACCCCCCTTGGCTAGTTTAAATGCTTGTCAATGTAGCATTTAAACTTATCATTGAGTGCTTGGATTCCCCTCCAGGACGGATACAGGCCATCAGGCTTGAACAAGCCTCCATCCCTCCAGGTGGGTCCCCAGTCACCAATGAATCCAAACCCTTCCTCACAGCATGAGTTCTTCAACCATGAGCTAAGTTCCTGGTGCATGCACCCCTATGCTCTTCCATGCCTCTCGCAGGTAGTACTTCCGAGAAGGTGACAGAAGTAGCTACTTACTTGAGACCCCTCCTCAATTTCCTAAACTCTTCCTGAACTTCCTTTGGCTCCCCATTTGCCAGGCTATTAGTACCTAGGTGGATAATGACATCCAGCTCACCCTCCCGTCTTGCCTTCCCAGTGATTCCCCAGGATCTTCCTTCCATCCCTCCATGCCATGGCACCTGGTAGGCACCTCATCTCCCTGTCATCCCCATCCTGTGTTCCTAGCTGGATCCCTCTTATGATGGAGTCCCCACCAGGATTCGCTTCCTCCTCCTCCTCTGGGGTCCACTGCTCTCCCCTCTGAGGTCACCTCCTTGGCTAACCTCCACATCCATTCCTTCCACTTCTCTGGGTACCTCTATGTGGCTGTCCCAGTTGTCCAGTGTGGCATATGAGTTCTAGAGTGGAATATGATCTGGGATGTGCCTCTGCCTGACCTCCCTAACCTTTCCTGAGCCCACTGTCATCCAAGTGCTCCTTGTTCTCAGCATCCTTTGAGGCAGCGGCGTTGGACTGGGTGGTCTCTGGATAGGGGTGATGGTACTTTTGACCCAGTTTACTTCTGCAGTGAGTCTGGCTACCGTCCTGCAGTCCAGAGAGATGCATGCAAATAGGGCAGCACCTCAGCGTCCAGAAGGTCTGCCTGAATATGGCTGCCCCACAGCCACTACATTGCACCGCTCCCCACATTATACTGCACTTATACTGCTACTCCAGTACTTGTCTGTTACTGGAGCTCTCCTAGTTCCCTTTTTATTAATTTACTGTCCTAAAAATCCTGCCACTGATCCTCAGATACTTTTCCTTAAAAAAGAAAAAAAACAGAAAGAAAAAAACTGAGTCAAAACACTTGTCGTGCTGAGGGCAGGCTTCTTCACCCATATGCCCCTCCTACTCCACAACCTCTACTATCCCCTGTGCTTAGCTCCTGTCAATCAGATTTAACAGGGGATATAATTAAGAGTTGGGGGCGGGGGGGACGACAATTTGCAGCAGTTAAAGACAGCAAAGGAATAGACCATCACTACAAGCACACCAAACTTGATTTTAAGTTTTCAACTGCCCAAAAACAATTCTAAGTAAAGACAGCAAAGAAATTACACTGTCACTAAAAGCCCACAATCTAACTTTAAAACAAAAATAGCAATGAACAGTTACTGTAAAGCACTGAAATGAATCGGATTCCTTCCCCTTCTGGCAGGAACCTTCCCTCCCACCTCCCCAAGTGGTCCCTCCGGCCCCTTTGGTCACCACCATTTCAGAGGAGTGGACAGAATCGCTGGATGTGGTTCTTCCTTCACCCACCCCAGGGTCGATCCCTCAGATGCCTGCAGAAGGCCCCAGACCAGAGGCTCCGATGATGACCGCAAACGTCTCCGTTTTGCTCTCTGGAACATCAGACCCTTCATTAGGTCTCCTCACGTCTGCACCACCTCTCCTTCCTTCAGATGCTCTTACATGTGTTTGGTCTACCCCTCGTGTCTGATCCCGACGACTGCACTGACCTGTATTTGGTTGCTCTTCCGTCGGGGCCCTCACGTCTGAGCTCGATGACCTCATTAATTTTGTTGGATTTGACGTTGCCTACCTACACGATGGCTAGTCTGATGATGATTACCCTGACGTCAGTTCCTCTGACGTCAGGAATTTTTCCCAGGCTTTCATGCCTGGACCCCCTCGACCTCATGTCCCAGGCTTCTTTCCTCATGGTCTGACGTCAGCCTACCCTCCGTCGGGCCCTGCGTCAGACTTCCAACTCTGACTATGACACCAAGATCTGCAACAGAGTAGATGATCCAGATGGGGTGGGCAGAATGAGAAGAGATCTGGATAAACTGGCAAAATGGTCGGAAGAGTGGCAACTAGGGTTTAACGCAAAGAAATGCAAGATCAAGCACATAGGGAAGAGAAACCCTGAAGCCACCTATAGGTTGGGAGGGTAGTTGCTGTCAATTATAAGGGAAGAAAGAGGCTTGGGCATCATCATCATCACAGATGACCTGAAATCATCCAAGTAGACCACTAAAGCAGTAGGTAAGGCTAGGGGGATGTTGGGGTATATTAGTAGGGGTATCACAAGTCGTAAGAGGGTGGTAATAATCCCTCTGTATAAGACACTGGTTAGGCCCCATCTGGAGTATTGCATGCAGTACTGGAGGCCACACCTTCACAAGGACATTAACAAAATGGAGGCAGTCCAGAGAAGGGCAACCAAAATGGTGCAAGGACTGCACCAGAAAACACATGAGGACAAATTAATGGAGCTCAATATGTAGACCCTAGAGCAAAGGAGGGAGAGAGGTGATATGATCGAAACATTCAAACAGCTTAAGGGCATTAACAAGGTGAAAGAGTCCAACATGTTTCAATATAAGAAAAATAGCAGGACAAGGGGACACAGCATGAGATTAAAGGGAGGCCGATTAAGGGGTAATGTAAGTAAGTTCTTTTTCACAGAAAGGGTGGTGAATGCATGGAACGGCCTACCTCAGGAAGTGGTGAATATGAATACAGTGCAGGGCTTCAAACAGGCATGGGATAGGCATAATAGAGCAGTACAGATGAGTATGAATAGATAGGCCATTGACAGAGTAAAGGCCGATGGCATATTCATAAGGTAGAAAAAGAAATGGGCAGACTGGATGGTCCTTATCTGCCGTCAGCATCTATATTTCTATCTTTCTGTTTCCTTTATACGGGGTACCACTATTCAGGGTAACCCTCTTATCAGGGTTACCCTCATCATTCCTTTCATGGGCAGAGTACTCTGGCCTACCACTATCCACCCACCCATGCTCCTCCTCCACCCCCCCTACACCCCCTCCTGCTCCTCAGCAGGATTTTCAGACCTTAATCCATTCATGATGGAAGGAGGCCAGATCTGAGCTGGTGTCCCATCTGGAAAAATGCCTACCAGCCCCAGTGGTTACCCCTCCCCCTTGGTCTTTATCACCTGTCAGCTCAGTGTGCTCGAAGGCGCATGTGTCAGGGACCCATCCTAAGGAGGTTATTCTCCCGGATTTTGAACCCCTTGAAGACAAGTCATCCCTTTCAGGGGGAGAGTCCCCAGAGGATTCTTCAGACGAACATTCCACCATACCCAAAGGGAAGGATTCTCCTAATTCCCCCTGAGGATCATTTCTTTACTGAGCTCTTGCAGATTATCCAGCATTCCAATGGCTGGAATACAGAGGAGCAGGAACCCAAGAGGAAGTGCATCGTGGAACATTTAGATATGGAGACAGCTTCCCCGATCCCTGTGCCCCCCGTGGACGGCTCCTCATGAAGACCTCACCAGTACCATCTGGCAGCTGCCATTTTCCATCCCGGCAGTCCCCAAGAAGGCGGACCAGATCTACCACACTCCGGAGGGAGTTTCCTTCCTGGACACTCACTCCAAGGCCGATTTTGTCGTCATTGCTGTGACCCATGACCATTCGGCTGCTCCAAACATATGAGCACTTCTCCCCCAGGTAAAGAGTCTTGGCAGCTGGACCAGTATGGCAAAAAAGTTTACTCTTCAGCCACGTGTGTTCTCTGCTCCCTCAGTTATGTAGTGCACATGGTGTCTTTCCAAAAGGCAACTATGGCAAAACTTGAGTCCTGTATCCTAGCCCTGGAGTTTTCGGAACTCAAGGAGGAGTTGGTTGCACTTATCAAAAATGTTGTGCCGCCACATGCTCTGTGCTACCTGTGATACTGTGGATGCGGTAGCCTGCTTCTCTGCCACGGCAGTGTCCCTCAGGCAACATGCCTGGCTTCACATTTCTGGCCTCTCTAACGACATCTAGTCTGCGATTCAAGACGCCCCTTTTAGAGGCTTGGTCCTTTTTGGAGGTGACACCAAAAACATTATCACGGACCTGCAGGAAAGCGGCCAAGCCCTGAGGTCCATGAGGTCCACGTACCGATCGTGAACCCAGAAAAACAGTTGCTCTTCGAGACTGAATTGGCAACGAGGGTAAATAACCCTTCGCTCGCCACAGGGAAAGAAAAAGGCCACGGATCCCCTTCTTGTTCTCCCCACCGCTGTAATCTCAGCAAGGATCTGGAGGGCCTCCTCCCTCTCAAACTTTCAAACTTTATTGGATTTCAAATTGAGATTAAATTATCTCTTTTGCAATTGAATCCACATTTAACATAACATCACATAAACAGACATACATACATAATTTCAGTTTCAATATAATATTGATTAATTTTAGTTATACACAAACCCAGATATCAATAATTTATCCATAACAATTATAGTGTTTGCTATATAAAGTCATTAAAAAAGATTTAAAACGATTAAATAGTAACAATACTGTGCATTTCCACCTTTTGGATATTAGTTCCCAAGTTTTAGGCACTAAATTTGAAATTGTTTTATCACCAAATTTTGTTCTGGTTCTAGATCTAATAAAACCTTTCCGGACAGAAGATCTTAAATTATATTGACTCTGTATTCTTACTTGCAATATATTTAACAAAAAAATAGGCAATGACCGTTGTACAAACTTATTCACAAGTAAATTCCAATGATAATCTCTCCTATCAAATAATGAAAGAAAACACGAATTTTGATATAGCACACAACGAGTTCTAAAAGGAAGATTTGTTATAAATCTCAACGCACTATTAAAGAGAACATCCAAGGAACACAGCAATGATTTTTTTTGCATTTTTGTAAATTATATCACCATAATCTAATATTGGTAAAAATAAGGCAGAAACCAATAATTTCCGAATCTTTAAACTAAAGAGAGTTCTGTCCCTATAAAAGAAACTCAGAAGTCTCTTCAGTCTCATTGACATAGACATTATATGCAATTCAAAAGTCAAATTTTTATCTAGTATAACTCCTAAATATTTATAGGAGTTTACTCTCTCTATGTCAATTGCTGATAAAGATCTAAGCTCCTTTATAGTTGAATCTTTAAAATCTTTTCTGCCAAACATCATCCACTGTGTTTTTTTCTCATTCAGAAGCAATCTCAAATTAACAAGTTCCCTCTGTATTTTATTAAAATCTTGTTGCAAAACAACCATTGCATATCCACATCATCACTCATGGTGTATAAAATTGTATCATCCGCATAAAGTTGTATACAAGTTTTAGGTGAACAATAATTTGGTAAATCATTTATATATAATAGAAAAAGGAGGGGGCCAAGCACAGACCCTTGAGGTACCCCATTTAATAGGGTAGCTGATGTTGAACACATACCTCCTATTTTAACAGATTGTAATCTCCCAATCAAATAGCTATGAAAGCAGCCTAAAGCTGGAATACGTAATCCAACATTTTTTAACTGATTAAGTAATATAATATGATGAACTGTGTCGAATGCCTTTGACAAATCCAGAAATAATGATGGAACTTCCTGTTTTTTGTCGAAAGCATTCAACAGGTCATCAACTACTTTTAAAATTGTATATGTAGTATTATGCCCCTTTCTAAATCCTGATTGTAAATGTGTTATTATATTATACTTAATAAGACAATTAGTTAATTGAATACTCACAAGTTTTTCAAGTATTTTTGCACATATTGGTAATACTGAAATTGGTCTATAAGATCCTGAGTTTGATAGGTCACCCCCTTTAAATACTGGAGTAACAAAAGCTGTTTTCAGATCAACTGGTAATTCACAACTATCCAAAGAAAAATTAAAAATATATGTAAGATGAGGTGCTAATAATTCAGCTGCCAATTTCAGAAAAAGGGGGATCTCATCACATCCAGGACCTTTCCTAATATTTAAAGTCTGTAACTGTTTTTTAACATCATATAATTGAATTGGACCGATCCTGTTTAATGCGTACATATCAGACATCAGGGAGGGTATAGGGTGTGAAATGACTCTCTTCGCTGATGGCTCCAAGATGGGAGCAGTAGTTGAGGGAGAAGAGGGGAGGTTGGCCCTGCAAGGGACCTGGACACCCTGGAAAGCTGGTCTCACACATGGAATTAAATTTCAATATCACCAAGTGCAGGTGTTACATCTTAGTGAAACCTAAACACAGGTACACCCTGGGAGGGAGGCTGGATGCCTCAATAGGGAAAAAGACCTGGGCGACATGGTGGATGCATGTATGAATAACTCTGAGCAGTGCAGGAGAGCGGCTAGCAAGGCAAACAGGATGTTGGGATGCATCGTGAGGGGATCACCTCTAGGAGCAAGGAAGTGATCCTGCCGCTGTACAATGGACTGGTTAGACCACACCTTGAGTACTGTGTACAGTACTGGAGACCACACTTGAAGAGGAACATACAGCTCCTGGAGAGGGTACAGAGGAGGGCAACTAAGATGATACGAGGGCTAGGGGATTTGACGTATGAAGACAGACTTGAGGAGCTCTGCCTGTTTTCATTGGAGGAGAGGAGAGACAGAGGGGACATGATTGAGGTCTTCAAGTACCTCAAGGGAATAAATAGGGTAAACATGGAGGGGATCTTTAGACTAAAGCAGGGAGGTATCACCAGAGGGCATGGTTTGAAGTTGGAAGGTGGAAGGGTGAGGGGAAGAGGAGGAGGTTTTTCACTGAGAGGGTGGTGGACCCTTGGAATGCACTGCCTGGCGAGCTTGTTCAGAGATCCACAGTAGAGGGCTTCAAGAGAGGGTGGGACAGACACAGAAAGTGGATGTATCAGATGATGGCCTGTCCCAGGGGGGTGGAGATGGATGATAGGGGTTTCTGGAACACGGAGGGGAGGGCTTCGGCATCCAACTAGGGATCTGAGGTTCGAGCAGACTCGATAGACCGTAAGGCCTAATCTGCTGGCAAATAGTATGTTAGTATGTATGTTAAATGAAAACACAGGTTGTTTTAAGTCCACTACCAAATCAATATCCAAAACAGGGAGTGGCAAGTCTGAATGCATTTTATTAAATGCATCACCAGCAGAGACAAAAAAGGAATTCAGTACATTCATCTTGTCAACATCCGTTACAAAAGTTTTTCCTTCAAGTGACAAAGATGTTGGCAAGTTAACTGAACCTTGACTTCCCTTCATCAAATTTATGCCTTTCCATAGTGCACGTGGATTTTTTTCTGATAAGGAGAAATAATCTTTATAATATTTCCTTTTTTGTTTCCTAATATTTTCGACCCTCTGCTTCCTGACTGGCTATCACCTCCCCCTCCTCTGCTTGCCATCAAGGAGATGATGGGAGGAAGATTCGTCCTCCATGCGCAGGAATGGAGGGACGTGACATTAGATATATGGGTTCTGCAGCTTGTATCAAAAGGGCACACTTTGGAGTTTCTGGAGATCCCCTCCAGACTCTCTTCCAGGTCACTTGTCTTACTCTCCTCATCAAGCTTCTCTAGTCAAGGAGGAAATCAGGTCTCTAAGCCAGAAGGCGGTCATATAGCTGGTCCCTCTGCCTCAGAGGGAAGGGATTTTATTTCCACTCTTTTCCTGGTTCCGAAAAAGACTGGTGACCTCAGACCCATCCTAGATCTCAGCAGTCTAAACCTTTACGTGGAGTACAAATGGTTTTGCATGCTGACACTCCAGAGTCTCCTGCCCCATCTGCAGGAGAATCATTGGCTTTGTGCACTGGCCATGCAGGATGCTTACCTGCATATCCCAGTGTTCCCAAGCCACCGCCTCTTCCTGCGTTTCTGCTTCCAAGGGGAGCACTACCAGTTCACAGTCCTCCCCTTTGGCCTTTCCTCAGCACCTTGGGTTTTTACCAAGTGCATTACGGTGGTGGCAGCGGCCTTACGCCATGGGGGGATAGCAGTTTTTCCTTACCTGGACGACTTGCTGTTGACAGCTCCGTCCTGGGACAATCTCCTGGAAGCTCTCTCATGCACTTTGGACCTTTTTTCTCACCTGGGTATTGCGGTCAACTCCCAAAGTCGACCATTACCCCTTCCCAGAACCTTCAGTTCATTGGGGCCGTCTTGGACACGGTCCAGTGCAAAGCGTTCCTCCACCTGGACAGGGCGGAGACCATTTGAGAACAGGTCAATGTTACGATCTCTCCCAGATACCTTCTGGCCAGAGCATGGTTACGCCTCTTGGGCTTGATGGCAGCCTCCATCTCCACGGTCCCGTTTGCCAGGTTGCATATGAGGATCACCCATTGGACCCTGCGGGTCCAGTGAGATCAGCGCTGTGACGACCTGGACCATCCGGTTCTAGTCTCCAATGCAGTCCAGAAGGATCTGCTCTGGTGATTAGATCCTCTGAACCTTTCCCGGGACCTTCCATTAAGGAGTTCCCCACCGCTTTGGACTCTCCACAGACATGTCCTGTCTGGGTTGGGGAGCCCACGTAGGGGACCACCATACCCAGGGATCATGGTCCCAGTCAGAAATGGATCGCTACATCAATATTCTGAAGATGAGAGTAGTTCTTTATGCTCTCCAGGCCTTCCAGTCCATTCTGTCAGAAGGATCACTGCTAGTTCAGATGGACAATATTTCGGGTAGTCTGGTACATCAACAGACAGGGAGGCACCTGATTGTACCCCCCTATGCAGGGAGGCAATGCGGGTGTGGAACTGGGCAATTCAGCATGGTCTGTTTCTCACTACTGTGCATGTTCCATGAGTTCTGAATGTCCTGGCAGATCACCTCAGTCGGACCTCGTCCCTCGCCCATGAATGGGAACTCAGTCAGGAGGTAGCAGATTTTCTATTTCTGAGATGGGGTCACCCAGACTTAGATCTGTTCGCCTCCCCATTCAACACAAAGCTGCCCAGCTTTTGCTCGCTCGTTCCAGAGCCTGGTGCTTTCTGGAATGACGCATTGTCACTTTGTTGGACATAGAGGTCCTTGTACGCCTTCCCTCCCTTTCCCATTCTGAAGAGAGTTCTCCTAAAGCTCCAGGCAGAGGGAGCCTGGATGATCTTAATTGCTCCCCTCTGGCCGAGACAAATCTGGTTTCCGCTACTGCAGCAGCTCTCAGTGGAACACCCAGTTCGTCTTCCTTTCAGACATGACCTGTTGACCCAGAATCAAGGCAGGTTAGTGCACAGCGGGCTCAGGACCCTGTATCTTCATGCGTGGCTCCTACAGACATAATTCTCTTGATTCGGGGTATCACACAAGGTCACTCAGGTCCTGGTAGAGGCCAGGAGATCCTCTACCAGATCAACCTATGCTATGAAATGGAAGCATTTTTCCATTTGGGTGGCACCTAAAGGCTGGGACCGCTTTACGTGCTTGGCTCCACAGATTATGGAGTATCTGTTACACCTACCTAATTTGGGTCTTTCTTACTCCTCCCTCAAGATCCATCTGTCAGCCATTTTGGCCTATCATGATTAGGTGGGGGAGGGGGCCTGTGGCACAGCTGGAAATATTGAAAACCTTTCTTAAAGGGATTCTCCACCTGAAACCCCCTATCCATAACCCCACACCACCTTGTGATTTAAATTTCATTATTGAGAAGCTTGCGCTCCTCCCTTTTGAACCAGCGATGAGCTGTGACATGCGCTATCTCTCAGCTTCCCCGATCATGGAAGGCACAATTTTTGGTTGCTGTTACTTCTGCTTGAAGAATTTCCAAGCTTCAGGCCCTGATGTGTAAGGAACCTTATTTGATTTTTCATAAAGACCGGGCGGTCTTACGAACAAATCCTAAGTTTCTGCCCAAGGTGGTTTCAGAGTTCACCCTCAGACAGTGGAACTTCTGGTGTATTACCCTAACCATTATAACAAAGGTGAGGCTCTTCTTCATACACTGGATGTAAACAGGATCCTGAGATGCTATGCATACAGGACTAAAAGCTCCAGAAAGTCTGATCAGCTTTTCATTTCCTTTGCCCCTAAATCCGTGGGTTCTGCAGGGTCAAAGCAGTGCTTATCCAGATGGCGCGTTAACTGCATTCGCTTCTGTTATCAGAAGTATGACGAACCTCTTGGGAGGTCAGAGGTCATTCTACTCAAGCAATGGCAACGTCAACAGCCTTTTTGAGGAACATTTCTGCAGTGGAGATTTTTGCAGTAGCTACCTGCAGTTCAGTCCATACCTTCACAAAGCATTACAGCCTGGACATTGCCTCTAGGCGTAGGGCCAGGTTTGCCTCGCCGTTCTGCAGGGCCTGTTGTCCTAAGGCTGATCCTGTTCTGTCCTTTCAGTTGTGCCCCCTCCTGCGACTCTCTCGATCTCTTTATGAGTGACTGCTTGGGATTCAGTACTAGCTGTGATGACCTCCTGCAGGAACGCTCTCGAAGTAAGATAGTACAGTTACTTAAAAACGTACCATAACAGTAGATCTTCGAGAGAGGTTCCTGCAGTAGGTCACATTTTCCCTCCCTCGTTCCCCCAGTTTTTCCATTTCCTTCAGCATTTTTCTGAACTGGGCTCCAGGATTCTATCCTTTCTCCTGTCTCATCCTTCTTGGATCACTGGCGGGAGAACTGGAGGGCGGGGGTGGGGACAGCCCACTATACAGGGTCATGCTGACGTCCGTTATGTGACATCTGGTGGGCGGTTCCCCGCCAGGCATTGCTGGAAAGGTTTGCCGTGTGGTCCTTACGCCAAAGGGCACAGTCCTATCGGTGATGACATACTGCAGGAACCTTTCTTGAAGATCTACCGTTAACGGTAAGTTCTTATGTAACTGTACATTCCTCCTGCTCTCACCACCTTTGTCTGAGACATAGAAATTGAATCTGTCAGCAGAAGAAGGCCCGTTTGCCTATTGTGTCCCATTTCCATGTGATCTGGTGATTCCCCTCTAATAGGTTTTGATAACCAGGTAATGGGACTACAGCTTGTACCCACTCGCATGGTTACAGCCAAATCAGTAACCTGAAGCAGGTACAGTGGCATGCCAATGAGACTGTGAGGTATAGTATGCACTGCACATGGCCCTGCTGGCCTTTTGTGTAGGGTAGCATGTCAGGACATTGACAATTCTACAGTGAACACCACCACAGCGCCAGATCTCGCCAGATCACTGTGGTGGTCTGCTGTATGCCAACACTGTGACTCCTAGTGTTTCACCCCCTTAGAGGTGGGGGGGGGTGCAGGGGTCAAGGCCCCCCAAGAAAAAATACTTTCCCCCAATGGGAACACTGCTGACAGTTGTCATTGTTCCGTCGACGTCGGAGGTTTCAACAACATCACTGTTGATGTCCTGAAATGGAACCTTTGTGTAGTGTTCCTGCCTTCATTCCTGTGCTCTGCTCACTGTTTGTGTGTGTAAAGGAAGCCGTGTAACCTCATCAAGCATTAGCCTTGCAAGTCCACCTCTTTTTATGCAAAAATGGAACATCTGTGTGTTAAAAAAAGAATTTGCCATTTTTAAACACCACTTAGTCAATTTTCTGTACATAAAACCAGTTTGCACTGCAATTAGAATTACACATGGTGCAAAACGTATGTGGGTCTGTCCACACTAAATGGGTACATTTATGCCATACCCTCTTTACATGCCATTAATTCACATAATATAGCAATTCCAGTCTAAAAAAGTGCACTGCACTGTGCTATATAACAAGCTTAGATAGGATTTATAACCTTGGAGTGGCAACACTAGCCAATCTGTTTTATTTTTTTTTTAAATTGCATAAATGTCCCCTCCTTTTTTCATGCTTCGAGTGGGACACTTAAATTCAGTGTGTCTTGTGCACATTATTTCTGTGATTCAGCCTGCACTGCCAAACACTAAAGACTGCGTGTAGACTTGCATGACACATACTTCCAAACGTAGTGCGTGTTTGTCAGTTTGCTGCCTTTAATTTTTAATTTAAATGCCACCAAAAATAGCAATCACCTATGTAACCTACTCCATCCCCCTTGGTTACATACGAGATTGCAATGCAAATTCCTCCTAGTCAGTGATATTTTGGTGTTCCTATGTCTGCTCACAAAAACCCAAGGGCTTACCGGAAGATTGCTGCTCTTTGTTCCCCCAGAGCTCCAAGCTTCCCGAGCAGTCCCATTTTCAAATTGGGCATCTCCGATTCCATCCCTCCCCATTCCTGTATGTAAGGGTCCCTTTTCATGCCCTGGGAGCGTGATCAGTGCAGGAGAAAAGATTGGATTATCTGTGGCCAATCATCTGTGGACCCTGAAGGTTTTCAAGTATTTGCCCACAAGCCCAGGCCATTTTGTCATCTGTAGCAACAGTAAAAGGTTTTCTGTCTCCTGTACTCCAGAGTTCTTATGTACAGGATCATTTACATTGAGATACTCTTTTTATTTAAATTGCAGCACATTTTTGGGCAGTATAGTTACTTTTACAGAGTGAGGTTGTTTAGGGCTCTATTCTTGAACTAGGGATGTTCATGTTTGGCCTAGTCAGCCGATTCAGCCAATGCTAGCAGGCTTGAATGCAAGGATCTGAATTTAAAGGGCAATCCTGTTTGTAACAGGGATAGCAGTGGTAGTATCTGTCCCTGTTACAACGGGATATAAACATTGGGCAATGTTTTTTTATAGCACAACTCACATTATAATATTTATTTCAATGTAATTAATAATTGCCATTGAAATAAGTAATATAAAGTCAGAAAATTGCATCTTATGTTAAAAATGGCAAAAGTGGCAATAATTGTCCTGGGCAAAGTATGGAAAACTAATGTTTAGTGGTATAAGCACTGTAAGGATGTGGTGCTGCTATGATATGGCAGTGAGTTTAAAGTCAGTTCATCTTTTAAACCTTGCTTTAATGTCCAAAAGTTGTTTTTAAAGCTCCCTCCCCAGTGCAGTCCTGTTTGTAACAGGGACGGATTTTTCTTTCCCCCAGGAAAGGCTGTCAGGGTTAGGGAGAGGGAAGCAGGTACCACTAGGTCCCCAGGGACAGCTGGAATGGTGTGGGGTGGGAGACAGGAGCCTCCAGGCCCTGGGAAAGGCTGTCAGCATTAGAAAGAGAGAAGCCAGTGCTGACAGGTCACCAGGGACAGCTTGGCAGAGTGTGGGGTGGGAGACATGAGACACCAGGCCCGAGGAAAGGCAGGAATGGTTAGGGAAAGAGAAGCGGACACTACCAAGTCCCCTGGGACAGCAAACAGGGTGTGGAGGGGCAGACAGGTGTCACCAGGCCTCAGGAATGGCTGACAAGTTGGGAAGTGGGAAGCAGGCACCACCAGGTCTCCTGGGACAGCAGGAAGAGTGTGGGATGGGAGATGGAACCATCAGGCCTCAAGGAAGGCTGACAGGGTTGGGAAGAGGGAAGCAAGTGCCACCAGGTCCCCTAGGACTGCAGGAAGGATGTGGGGTGGGAGACGAGAGACGGGAACCTCCAGGTCCAAGGAAATGCTGGAATGGTTAAGGAGAGGTAAGCAGGTGCCAACTGGTCACCAGGGACAGCTTGGCAGGGTGTGGGGTGCGAGATGGGAGACACCATGCCCGGGAAAGGCAGAAAGAGTTAGGAAGAGGGTAACAGGCACCACCAGGTCCCATGGGACAGCAAGCAGGGTGTGGAGGGGCAGACAGGTGCCACCAGGCCTCAGGAAAGGATGACAGGGTTGGGGAGAAGGAAGCAGGCCCCATCAGGTCACCTGGGACAGTAGATAGGGTGTGGAGCGATGGATGGGTGCCACTAGGCCTCAGGAAAGCTGACTGGGTTGGGCAGAGGGAAGCAGGTGCTAGAAGGTCCCCTGGGACACAGTCATGGTGTGGAGGGCTGTGCATGCTGTCACCTGTGGTCTTCCAGGTCCCGGGTCCATTTTCTTCAGGGACCTGGTGGGACCGCATGAAGAGTACTGCACACACCTGCCTGAGTATGTCACTGTAGGCCAGCACCCATGTTCTTGTCTGGTGGATTCAGCTGTGCTGTCACCTGTGTTCTTCGAGGTCCCTGATCTGTTTTCTTCAGGGCCCTGTTAGGTCTGCAAGAGGAGTACTGTATGCACTTGCCAGAGTATGTCACTGTTGGCCAGCACCCATTTTCTCATCTAGTTAATTTAGCTATGCCATCACCTGTGATCCTCCAAGTCCCTGGTCCATTTTCTTCAGGGCCCTGGTGGGTCTGCATGAGGAGTACTGCATACACCTGCCTGATTATGTCACTATAGGCCACCACCCGTGTTCTCGTCTGGTGGATTTATCTACGCCATCACCTGTGGTCTTCCATGTCCCTGGTCCTTTTTCTTTATGGCCCTGGTGGGTCTGCATGAGGAGTACTGCAGAATATTGACAAAGTAGATGTAAACTGTATAATATGTGGACCACTAGTCATTGTGGGAGATGGGCCTTATGTGGTATAAGGCATAGAAACTGTCAACAAAGCCTTCAAAATAATGAAGCTATAAAGCAACTGGGCAGTATGAACATTTACTGATATGACTGAGGCTGTAGTAATCAGTGTATATAAGGGTCTTAGATATTCAGAAGAGTTAGCATGGCGCAACACTGTTATGCCATGTACAACCCACTGATCGCCCTGTACGATATTCAGCAGTGTGCCTGGCACAAATCGAAGCACCGAGCATCAGTAATGTATGCGAGTGCAGGTGGGCTTGCCCATACATACCCACACATCCTGATATTCAGTCCGGGATGTGCTAAGTCCATGCATGCGCAACCCCTACTTGCGCTGCACACAGGTGAGCCAAAAAAAAGGAACAACGGCTGGCCATCCACAGGTGAGCTGCCATATTGCAGGGTGCAACACAGCAGCTGCCACCTGTGGGTGGCCACCCGAGCTCCGACTGCACCTTCGTGGCGGCGCCCCCCCAAGCCCGATCGCGGGCATATGTTTAAATGTAAAAGTCCAATATTCCTGGTGGTCCAGTGGACCGCTCGCAGCCCGATTGCTGACATAAGTAGAATAACAATGTAAGTCCTATCCCTGGTGGTCCAGTGGACCGCTTGCAGTACGATCGTGGGCATAAGTAGAATAACAATGTAAGTCCTATATCCCCGGGGGTCCAGTAGACCGCTCGCAGCCCAATTGCGGACATGTCCTGTAAAAATACTAGTCCCATATCCCTGGTGGTCCAGCGGTACTCCCCTCCCCAACTGCCCACTGAGCACCACTGCCACGCTGTCCACCCCAGTCAGTGGCAGGCAGCAGCTCTCCAACTGCTCACCGATCCGCCGCCCGCCTCCCTATGGTAGGGCTGTACACCCATTGGTCCACAGCATGAGCCAATGGGTGTGCAGCCCGTACTGTACTACACAGTCCAGATATGTGATCCATTCACTGCTGACTGGGGGGGGGCCTAGTGGGCGGGTGAGGGAGGTACCACTGGACCACCAGGGATCTGGGACTAGTATTTTACAGGATATGCCAGCGATCGGGCTGCGAGCGGTCCACTGGACCACCAGGGATATAGGACTTACATTGTTATTCAACTTATGCCCGCAGTCGGACTGCGAGCGGTGCACTGGACTGCCAGGGATATAGGACAATATTATTATTCATCTCATGCCCGCGATCGGGCAGTGGGGCACTGTGCCGCGATGTGCAGGGGGCATCTGTCCCCGACAGCTGCAGCCTGGTAGGGCGCCAGGCGCAAGTCGCCGGGGATCGGTGCACCTACGTGCAAATGGGGCCATAATGGCATGCAAATGGCCCCATTTGTGCCTTGCATGTATTATTGCCCCATTTGCATGTGCACTTTTGAATATTGCGGTTGTTGCGCCTAGCGCAATGGATCTTGCGCAAGCGCATCCCACTGCTCCACTCTGGCCACTTGCGCTGGCACAGTGCCACTGTGCCGTGCGCATTGCGGGTGGCCAGGGTGTGATATTCAACGATGCTGTGCCATGGCACAGCTCTGTTGAATATCACCCTGTCAACACCCCTGCACAGCCCAGTTGCGCTGCGCCCAGGCTTGCGCCACAGCCTGGCGCAGTCTGAATATCCGGGCCAGTGTGTTTAATGTGGTTTGTGTATAGTGTAGAGTTTTGGTTAAGGTTTTAGTTGAAATCTATTGTATGTATCTACTATTTTATTTAGTAATGGTGTTGATCTGTTGTATGGTGAACTTCTTTTGTGGTGGTGGTATGCAATATTATAACTTTTCCTCTAATTAATTCATTAATACTATGACCTTAAACAGTAAAAATATTAGTTGGAAAAAATAAAGGACTTCAGTAACCTAGTTTTATTTTTTCCACAGTGTTTTCAGTGACAACTTGCACTTTCTGGATTTTTCTCCGTCCTGTTACATACGTTAATATACTGCTCTTTCACTGGTTTTGGGGGGTTAATTTGTAAAATAATCAAAAAAAAGTTTTAAATGTTATCTACTCTTATTCCCATTTACTCACAAATGCATTTTAATCTATGAATACCCAGGAATTCTGGGTAAGGAAAAACTTTGAAATTACTTCACCCCATAGAATTGCACCGTGAGTTAGATTGGTGGTAATCACACACAGCTGCATGCAAATATTTTGGTGTTGCTTGGTGAATTAACTAAATGAAGTGAAGTACTGCAAATTCATGTGAAGACCAAAAAATATTTACGCATAATTTTTTTTTTCATTTTGCATATTCTCTGTCCCTGTTACATATGTTACATGGTTACTGTTTCCAAACATTGGGGACTGTACCGGGAAAACCACAACTGATATTATCTTCCTGTTTACAGTTTAAGTAAAGGCCCTTAAGGATAATATATTGATGGTGAAAGAAGAAAGAAATAACATTTTTTTTCCATAGTCATGTCCCATATATGTCCCCTATTACTGTGGACTGACCCATATACTCCCCCCTTCCCAAATCGTGCACCACATTTTCAGTGCAACACATGCAGATGTGTACTCAGCTGTGGAAAAAAAAATATTTGTATGTTTTGTAAAATGGAATTGCCCATTTTTAAAATAGGAAGATTGTATTCATGTATTTATTTATTTGTAACTGTTGACCAGAAAAGGCACACTAAGCTGTGAGAACTTGTTTTCATGTATGTCCTGGGGTGCTAGCTTATTTGCTGATAGGGGAATGTTGGCCATGACACTGAGGACACTCCCCTACTCTTCATCAGTAAGTGTCATGGAATTTTTTGCTTCAACCTGGACAGTGTCCTGGGATGGGCTGAAGGGACCCCTCCCAATACTGCACTACAGTATCGTCTATTGGTGTTACCCCAAATACATAGCATGGGGCTAGAACCCTGAACTTTACGATCTTCCGGCCCCGGAGGCGAGCTTGCCATATACTAGCCTCTGCGACCACCACTGAGCATGACTCAGCTGATTGGAAAGACTCTGCCTATGCAAACTGCGTCATGGTTTTTGTAACTAATTCCTGCTGGCAGCTGTAAAAATTTAGCATTAGGCTTCAAGTTCTTATAATATTTTTGTTTTAGTTTAAGCAACAAAATAATGGGTATCTGTCTGCCATGGGACCCAGCAAGAAGCTGAGCATGTTTTTGGTAACCGGGTAAGGCCCACTAGGCACAAGTGCCTGTTTTCAGGAGCGACCTGGGAGCACTTGGCGGTTAAGTGACTTGCTTAGAATCGCCCAGCATGCAAGGTCTGGTCTGCTGGATGTACCAAGCTCATTCACAGCTTGTTACTCTAACCTCTAGGCTGTACTGCCAGCCCAGGTGTGATGCTCAAGGGAGGAAATGTTCTGCTCTTCATCCATGAAGAAACCATGAGTTGACCATGGAATGGCAGGACTTGCATTGACCCCCTACTGATGTCCCCAAATTGGATTTTCTTTTTTGGTAATTTATATTAGTTTGTTTTGAAACAAATCCATACAGTTACATTGACTGTGACAGCAGCAGTATGTGAAATCACAATCACTGGGGGGGGGGGATACATATAGGTTTTGCAGTAAAGTCCACAGAGTAACAAAACTGTTAGTCTTTTCATGGCAGTGCAATCAACACTACTTTAACAAATGGCTTCTGCAACACATATTAGTTGTTTAAAATCCACTAACCCCAGCAATTTGTGGTCACCATAATAAGGCTTCTAGTAGGGGTATCCCTTCTTTGCAGATGATTCATACAGTGTCAGTATAAAAATATAACTTTCAGTAGGACTGAACAACATTCATCCTTATTTTAATTGTTAATAAACTAATGCCTTCTCAACTAGGCATTTTTAACAGGGCATAGAATGATAACTGCTCTACTGGATACATCCCAGGACTGTCTGCTGGTGAAGCTAGTTAAGGATCCGACCAGGCAGGCTGCCTTTCTCAGTGTGTGCTCACCAGCTCAGAGGAGGTAGGAGGTGTTCGAGTAGGGGAGCCTCTAGGGTCCAGCGACCATAATTCTGTTTGGTTCTAGCTGGCCCTTGGCCCCAGTCGAGGGCTGAGGTCCTCAAATTCAAAAGGGTGGTCTTCAACAGAGTGAGGGAGTTGGTCCGTGACAAATTAGTTGGGGTAGGCTATATAGGAGGTGTGGAGGAGAGATGGGGGGGCAGTTAAGGGGGCCATTGTCGAAGCATCTGAGTTATGCCTGAGAACAGTAACCAAAAGAAACCGTACAAGAAACCAATGTGGTTCTCAGAAAGGATCAGGGAAGAAGAGAGGGCCAAAAAAGGCCTTTGCCAGGCACAAGGAAATGCAGGGGAAGGAATAATGGGAAGAAATACCTGCTGAGAACCAAAGAAGCAAAGAGGGCAGTTAGGGAGACAAAAGCAGGCACTGAGCTGCATATTACAGAGGGGGTCAAGGATGGGGAACAGCATTTCTTCAGATGTATTAGAGAAAAAAGAAAGAAAGGGGGGAATTGTTAGGTTACAGTGTTTGCGCACAGAGGTTCTTTGTATTGTTAGGTTATCTGAGAGAGGTAGGGTAGTGGCATGGGGTCATACTGTCGCAAGACATTATGCTGCAGCAATATACCGCACTGCCAATACAGCGCAATATATTGCCAGCGGCATAAGTCTCTGTTTTGTGGGGTGGCTCTGCCCCCCCCCACTCACCCCATTACGGGGGCTGCGTCCCCGAATCCTGCCCCCAAGTAAAATAACTAACTGGGGGGGGGGTTAACACTTAAATTTGCACAAAGTGCTAAAAATATAAAAATTCCATGCATCTGGGACCGGGAATTGAAACCTGGTCCACTGACGCATTGCCTCCCCTGCTGCATGTGGCACATCCCATCAAGCCATGGCAGCTGCTCGGCAGTTCCTCATCCCAGCAGGATTCTTATCCTGCAAAGGGAAGAGTGAGAGAGTGCAGTACCGCGCATACATCCTTTCGTGGTTTTGCACCCTCTCGCTCTTCCCTACCGTGCTGTTGCTGTTACGCAGTTATGTTGTGCGCTGTAAAGCATACAACATCTTGACCTAGTAGGTAGGGGCAGTAGAGAAGGACCCACAAAAGGCAGCCGTGCTTAAAGGGGCACTGTCAACCCCATTAGGGCTCAGTGTCCCTGGTTTAAAAACCACATTTTATGATTGCCAAAATTCTGTAAAGATTGCTGATGTAGCTGGTAGTTTGATTCTGACTCTTATTTTCTTAAAAGTGAAAAACAGATTGCCCAACATACTGGTGTTACCACACCGAAACAGGTTTGTTTACATTCCTTGATCTGCTCCAGCTGCATCTTTCCTGGGCTTGGGAACACCCTCAACATGGTCTAGCCCCCTCATGATGCAGTGGGAGTTTAGGAGGCTACTCCGTCATGAGTGACTGCACTGTGTGGGTGTGTTGCTAATGCTCAGGAAACATGTAGTAAGAACAGATCCAGGATTGTAAACAAAACAAGATTGTTTATAAATATACATTATCATACATTTCAGTTCTACTAAACAAGGAGACAGACAAAACAAACAGCAACACCAGTGAATTTTAGAGAGGGTAAGCAATCAGAAAATGTAGAGTTTCAACTAGAAATAATATGATGAAAAACAGGTTGACGGTGTCCCTTTAATGATTACTTTTACTCCGTCTTCACAAGAGAAGACAGCAGGCTTCTGCCTGGGAGTGGCATCAAGGCGGCCATAAAGGTGGTCCCAGAGATGAGGCAGCCAGTATTTACCAGTGAAAGGGTCTGGAAAGCGCTAGCAGCCCAGAAGATAGATAAGGCCCTGGGTCTTGATAGTATGCATCCAAGGGTGCTCAAGCAACTGGAGGCAGAACTGGCTGAACCTGTCATATGGCTACTCATAGCTGATTACAGTGGGGGTAGTTTCAAAAGACTGGAGGGTAGCAGATGTAGTTCCACTCTGTAAGTGGGGGGAACAATGAGAAGTGGGGAAATACAGGCCTGCCAGTCTTACCTCTATTATGGGTATACTGATGGAGTCATTGGTCATAGAGGACCTCGTGGAATACCTGGAAAGCTGTGGTGACTAGAATAGTAAACAGCATGAGTTCATAGAAGGGAGGGATTTGTCAGACCAATCTAATATTTATTTATTGAATTTTGTTGACCCAGTAAGACCACTGGGCCTAGAAGTCCCTTTTTCAGGGGTGATCGGAGGGGAGAGGGAATACAGATGGTAAGCAACTGAAATTGAATCCGATTAAGCTGTTGGTGGTATTTTTAGTGAATGGAAGAAATTTGGCCAGGACACCGGAGAAATGCCCCTACTGCATTGCTGACAGTAGGGGGAGCTGCTGGTGTCCATCTGCAGAATGACAGACTGTGTTCAGACTTTGGCAGAGATGGATGTCTTTGTGCTTGAGGGACAAGAGGATTCTAGAGAGCTGCCCGATTTAGCTTTGCCCAGGGACTGTTATTGAAAGTGATTTACCTCAGGAGCTTGGCGGTGATGTGCATGGCGTTATCCATGCAGCGGGAGTTGTTGGTGATGATTCATATTCGGAAAACAATTCTGAAGAGCTGCCTGTCCTAGAATCATTTCCTGAGCCTGTTCCAAGCTGTAGCAGTGATTTCTCTAAGGGTTTTCCTCCTGGCTCAGCTGACTGTCACCCGTAGAGTTGTGTGCAGGCTCAACCGATGAGTCAGCCGGCTGACGCTTCTCACACTGGAATGCGGAAGCACAGGGGCGCTGACGTGGCCCATCCTACCTCTGAGTGGAGCAAGGAGAATGCTTTGGCCGATGCAGGCTGGGTCTTCCCAGATGGTCGCTGGCTTCCTGATTCGAATTGGGTTTCTTTTTCCCAAGAATCACCACAAGATCAGGGGGCCCCAGCTCAGCATGAGCAACTATCGGTTACGACTCCACTGGCTTCAGGTGAACATTTTGCTTCAGAGTCTGCATTTTCTGTGGGTGTTGGGACTGGGGCAGGATTACACCTCCTTATACTTTTCCCCCTCCCGCCCCTCGTAGAGACCAGTTTAGGTCTGGACCATGCTTCTCGGACTTATTTCGGCATGATAAACTTGAACAAGCCCCAAGACGTACCGTGGTGCGTTTATGCTATAGAGGGGGTCTTCAGGAGTACCCTGACAGATTCTATGTGGCTTGGAGACTCCTGAAAAATTCCATGAGCTTTCAGGCATCTGACATTTATGCTGTCATCAGCATTAGGGGAAAAGACGCATTTTAAATCCTTTGCTGGCCTTGATAGGTTTTGGCTGAAATATGACACACTGAAATCTACACCTTGCTGGACACCTTTTTGGGCTATTCCCATTACCAAACCCTTATTTAAGACTGTGAATATTATGCTTCGTAATGAAGGGGTTAATGTGGGGGATATTCTTTTTTGGTTGGAGAGTAAATGTACTATGCTTGGTCCCCTGGAACCTGTCATTGATGGGGAAGGGATCTGGACTGGGAGTTGGAAATTTTAAACTAAGTTGCATACTGTGGGGGATGTGATCCAGCATATCCTGACTAATTTTTTATCTGGAGAAAGACAGTGGGGGTTGTTTTTATCCAGGACAGCCTAAGGGCCTGTTATAAGTGTTGTAGCACCAGACATTTAAGCAGTGCATGTGGCAAAATTAAATGTGCATTATGTGGGAAATTAGACCATGATAGTGGGACCTGTCGTAACGTTTTTCGTTGCAATCTTTGTGATGAACAAGGCCATGTGTATCACCGGTGTCCATGGGCTGGGCAGAACAAGCCAGGGGGGTTGGATAAAGAAACCTTGATTTCTGAGGCCCAAGAGAGATTTAGGCCTCGATCGGAGGAAGACGATACTCCCTCAGGCTGACCCCCGGACCCTCCTGATTCTTCCGGCCTTGACTTCGAACCCGGACCCCTGCCCTGATGATTCCACTACCATACATTCAGATATGATACAGGAGTGGAGCAGCCTGGGGTGATTTCTGTGCCACCCCCACTTCTGAGTTTCAGATGCCTCATCCTAAGAGGGTTACTAGGTCTAATGCCAGAAAACTTACCCAGGCCATTGGTGTTTCTATGCAAAACTCCTTTCAGGTGTTACAGGACCAAGATATTGACTCCGAGTCTGATGTTTCCACCAGGCCGGGGGCGACCTCTGAAATGGAGTGTGATGATATGGGTGGGTCTGAATTGTTGGTGGCAAAAAAGAAAACTGGTCGTAAGAGAAAAAAAGATAACTCTTAAATTTAATTTCTGGCTTCCCTGAAACTAGTTTCTGTTAACGCCTGTAGCATTAAGAATTTTAAAAAGCGATAGGTTTTTTGCAATTTTTTGTAAATCTTTACATGCTGCTATTATTCTGCTATAGGAAACTAGGTTCGCTTCCTTGTCAGGTATAGTCCAAACTAAAAAGCTTTGGGTATCTGGGCCTTCTTTTTTGGTCTTTTGGAGCTGAGGCTCCTGACAGAGTTGGGATTCTTTTTTTGTCATCCTTGAGTTATGGTGCTTTGTCTGGTGGACATTGTTCCCGGCAGAGCTTTGCTCTTGGACTGCACGTTTAAGGGGTGCTCTTTGAGTATGGTGAATATTTGTGCCCCGCAAGTTAAATCTGCTAGGATTGACTTGTTTCATGAGATTGAACAGTACCTCTTTACTCCAAGGCATGTCTTGTGGGGGGGGGTTCAGTTTGAGTTTGGATTAAAAATTAGAGACCAAGCGCAACAGAAAGTCTATTGTGACTCGCAGGCTCTGCGTGCTGTCATTACTAAAGCCTCGTTGTGTGATGCGTATAGGGCTTTGCATCAAACTCAGGGATTTACATATAGAAGGAGTTGTTATGCCACTAGGATTAATTTACTCGAAACATTTACTCCCTGTTGGTTTTATTTTAGCCCCTTGTGAATTTTCAGACCATGTGGTTTTGAATGTTTGTTTCAGTTTTTCTCGTATTCCTCCCAGATTCCTTGCAGTACCCTCTAGATGGAAACTTAGTTCTACTTTTTTAATACAAGCACAGTTTCAGTATACCATTGCGGAGGTCCTTCAATGTCAAAAGTCAGTAGCAGGACTCGTATGATTCCTGGGTTGCATGGTGGCAGAATGCAAAAGCAGAGATTAGATGCTCCTCTCTTAGTTTTTCCAAGAAGCCCTTGACTACAGGCTACATTGCATACTTAGGTTACAGGGATCAGTTCTATAAATTGATATCTCTTCTTACTGCCTTGGATGTTTGCATTCAGGAACAGATATCTCTTAAAAAATCCCAGGTGCAGCATTTTCAATATAGTAGGGCTTGTGTCCTGCATGATGAAATGACTTATGGATTAAAGACGCCACCTGTCTCCAATCCGTATTCAGCATGTAAACAAGTCATGGACAGAAAATTGATGGATGGTCTGTTGGACTCCAAGGGCACTCTCAAAGTTTCAGATGTGGAAACGCTGGACATTGTTCAGGATGCCCTTCTGGACCAATATGGTCGGGCCTTTCATCCTTCAGTAACATGAATGGGTCTTTTTTCCTTCCTTCACCCTGTTCTGACTTCTCAGCAATCGCAGGAGTTGGAATTACCTGTTACTCTGGAGGAGGTTAGGTCAGAAGTTTCCCTTTTAAAGATGGGTATTTCACCTGGACCGGATGGCTTAATTACCAAATTTTATAAATTTATTTTTGGATGATTTTAGTGACATTCTTGCTAATGTTTCTAATGAGATTTTGGAAGCAGGTACTATGCCTCTAGAATTTTCTGCTGCTGTGATTGTTTTTACGTATAAAAAAGGGCTGAAACATCATTTGGGTAACTGGAGACCGATTCGTTTGTTGAATACTGACTATAAGATTCATTCGGCTATTTTATGCCATAGACTCCAAAAGGTAGCCCCTTTTTTGATCCACCCAGTACAGACCTGTTCTATTCAGGGCAGGACTGTTCAGCACAATCTGATGCTTTTAAGAAATATCTGTGAATGCAGCTGAGTGGGGAAGCTTTCAGGTTGTTTATCGCTTGACCAGGCTACAGCCTTTGATAAGGTCTCTCATGATTTTTGTTTCAGGTTTTACAGCACTATGGGTTTTCCCTGAAGTTCAGGTCCTGGATGCATACTCTCTATGACCAGGCAATGATCTATCCAATGGTGAACGGTTTGATTGGGACTCGTTTGGGATTCTGTAGAGGTGTGCAACAGGGTTGCCCTATTAGCCCCCTGCTGTACTGTATACCTTTGTATTGGATCATTTGATTAGGGAAATCTTGCATCGACCTTATATTTTGGGTCTTATGCCCTCTCTGGAAGTTCCATCCCAGGTATTGGTGGTTTATGCAGATGATATGCGTCTTATTTTACATGATCAGAATTCTGGGCTTGTTGCCCTTGATATTATGGACTGTTTTGGTACTATTTCTGGTACTGTAGTCAATTCTATGAAAAGTTTGGGGAATTTTTTAGAAGGGTCTCTTGCTTCTTCTATTGGACAGATTGCTGTTACTACAGCTGCTATTAAAATTTTGGGGTGTTTTTTGGGGAGTGGGGATTTTGCAGATCTTAATTGGAATTCTCGAATTGAACTGGGGGAATGTAAGGTACAATTGTGGAAAACCTGGACGTTTTCCAAACAGAAGCGGGTTATGATTATTAAAAAATGTATTCTTCCTTTGTTTTTGTATTTTAGTTTGATTTTTCCTTTGCCTAAAATTTATGAAACCGGATTATACAGTTTTTTTTTTTTTTGTTTGTTTTTTCAGATGCTTTGGGGGAGTCGTTTGAACCTGGTCAAGAGAGATTTTACTTATTTATGGATTAATGTGGGAGGACTTGGTATGATAAACCCATTGGTATTTTATTTTTCTCTTTTTATTGTCTACTTTTAAGGAGCCTGTTCAGTATTTATCTCATCCTTGGGATTTTTGGACCTATTATTTGGTTAAGGATTTTCTGTCTAAATGGGTCACTGAGGCCCCGATTATTAAGGTAAATTCTGGTACGCCTTTCTTTATTTACTTGGTAGCAACTAAACTTAGAACGTGGAAAATTTCTCAGACTTTGGTCCACCAGCTGCCCCAGAAAGCTCTTTATTGTGATATTATGACCAGGAATTTTTTGGTTTCTGTGGATTTTCCAAAATGTTTTCCCTCTAAAACTCACCTGGCTTCGAAGGTTCTTGCTGATAAACGCCTTCCTTCTAAAATGTGGGATGTGGTCTGGCTTGATTGCCATGGGAGGTTGGGGGTCAAGGGTAATTTGAAACATAAAGCCGTAGCTGACCGACAGTGTATTCAATCTGAGTGTGCTTATCTTGAAGAAACTATGGAGCATTTTTTTCCTTTTTTTGTAATTATGCTAAACATTTTTGGACAGATTTGCTTTCCAAATGGGGTTGGGGCCTTGCTAGGCATGTTTCCTATGAAAGCTTAGTGCTTGGAGATTATTCTGGGTTTCTTTCTCGGTATCATCCTAGTACTTTAAATGTGGTCTTTGCATGTAATACGTTTTATATGTGGCAGGCTAGAAGTCAATTTTCCTTACAGCACACTTATACCTTAACTTCAGTCCTGCTTACTCGTATTGAAATGGCTCTCAGGAAACAGAGGGATTTTGAATTTACCTTTTTGCCTTCTCACAAATTTCATGAATACTGGAAACATGTTTTATGGCTTTAAAGATTTCTTGGTTCTGGGTGTTGGGGATTTTTCGGGAGTTTTCTGATTTATCTATGATGTTCCTAGTATTGCTTGTTTATGATTTTATGATTACTCTTGTGTTCTTTATTTTTTGGATATTTTGTCATTTTCTGGTTTTGTAATAGTGATTTGTATTGATGTTTTGTTCTTTGCAATAAAAAATACCCCTACTCTTTTTCGGTAAGTGCCATGATATCTTTAGCATCCACCTGAACTATCACCAATCCAGGCAGATGGGACCTTGGTTTAATGTCTCATCCAAAAGACGGCACCTCAGAAATGCAGCTCACCCCTCATGCTGCACTACAGTGTCATTATTGGAGTATTAACCCAAGTGCCAGATGTGGGAACTGAACCCACAGCCCTCTGATCTTCCGGCCTCAGAGGCGAGTGTGCTACCTGCTGAGCCACTGACACTGATAATCTCCTTGACTGCGTGACAAGGGTATTGGGTGGGGCCATTCCTTGGATTTACTCTACTTTGACTTCAGCAAAGCTGTTGACTCGGTACCTCACAGAAAATTGCTGAAGAGGATGGATGATCTGGGTGCAGCAAGGGACATAGTAAGATGGGTAGGAAACTGGCAGCAGAGGGTTGTGATTAATGTTGTCAAATCACAAGAGAGGGCGGTCACAAGTGGGGTGCCGCAGGGATCTGACCAGGTCCTGTCCTCTTCACAAGAGGACTGGAGGAGGGCAGACATAGTCCCACTTCAAAAAAGTAGGAGCAGAGAGGAGGCTGGCAATTATAGGCCAATCAGCCCAACGACAGTGGTAGAAAAATCAATGGAATCACTGCTGAAAGAAAGGATAGTGGAATATCTTGAATCCAGTAGGTTACAAGACCTGAGACAGCATGAATTTACAGGTGGGAGGTCATGTCAAACTAATCTGATAAATTTCTTTGATTGGGTGACCAAGGAATTAAATCAAGTGGAACAGTGGATGTGATCTACCTGGATTTCAGTAAGGCTTTTGACACCATTCCGCATAAGAGACTAGTAAGCAAGCTAGTATTTTAGGAGTAGGTCCAAAGGTGGTAAACTGGGAAAGAAATTGGTTAGGGGATAGACGACAGAGGTGGTAGTAAACAGAGTTCATTCAGGTGAGGGGAGGGTGACCAGCGGGGTGCCTCAGGGATCAGTACTGGACTGATCCTCCCTTAATGTCTTTATAAGTAGCATTGCAGAGGAGCTTGGGGGGAGATCTGCCTCTTTGCGGATGACACCAAAGTATGCAATACAGTAGACACTCCCGGGGGTGGGGTTAGCAGAGACATGAGAACTCAAGGAGTGGTCATGGGTATGGCAGCTGAGTTTGTGTGAAAAAGTGCAAAATAATGCACTTGAGACCCAGAAACTCTGGGGTACAGTACAAAATGGAGGGAGTATTATTGATAACCACAGAGCTGGAGAGAGATCTGGGGGTACTCATATCTGGTGACCTAAAGGTGGCCAGGCAGTGCGACATGGTGGTTGGGAGGGCTAGTGGGATGCTGGGGTGCATAGGGAGAGGTATCACCAGCAGAAGGAAGGAGGTGTGTTGCCTCTATATAGATCACTGGTAAGACCTCACCTGGAATACTGTGTATAGTGAGTTCTGGAGGCCACATCCCTGGAAGGACATAGAGTGGAACCAGTCCAGTGGAGGGCAACTAAAATGGTGAGAGGTCTGCATCAAAAGCTATGTTAAGACAGACTAAAAGAATGGAATATGTACATCCTGGAAGAGAGGAGGGAAGGGGGATATGATAGAAACCTTTAAATACCTTAAAGTGGAACATTTAAGTGCATAGGAAGGGGTATCACTAGCAGAAGAAGGGAGGTGGTGATACCACTATACAAAACACTAAGGTGGCCTCACCTATAGCACTGTTGGCAGTACTGGAGGCTACATCTTTATAAGGATGTAGACAGGGTGGAGCTGATTCAGGGAAGGGCAACTACGATGGTGCAGGGCTTGAACAGAAGACATATGAGGAGAGATTGAAATGGGGAGATATGATAGAAACCTTCAAGTATCTTAAGGGCATAAACAAGATGCAAACAGATGACATCTTTCAGTATAGGAGAGGTACAAGAACGAGGGGGCACGATATGAGATTGGGGGCAGGATAAGGGGTAATGTGAGGAAGTTCTTTTTCACAGAAAGGGTGGTGGATGCATGGAATAGCGTACCCCAAGGGGTGGTAGGAGCGAGCACAGTGGTGGGATTCAAACATGCATGGGGTAGACATATGGGAACCCTAAAGGTGGGAAGGAGAAGCTAAAGCCGATGACCAAGTAGGGTCAGTGGTCACTGATACAGGTAAGGTACAAGAGCAGACTGGTAGGGCCTAGCGGTCCTTATCTGCCGTCAGTTTATATGTTTCTGTGTTTACAGGGGTAAATAAGGTATAGAAAGAAGGTATTCTTCAGAAAAAAAGGTGCTCAAATACAAGGGGGTATGCTATGAAACTGGAGGGGTGTAAATTCAAGAGAGATGTGAGCAAGTATTTCTTCACAGAAAGAGTGGTGGATTCATGGAACAACCTACCAGCCGAGATGGTGGTGGGGGGGGGACCGTGGTGGGATTCAAGAAAGCATGGGATAAGCATTGGGGAATCTTAGTTGAAAGGAAAGGGTGGGGGAGAGAGCCAGAGATAGATAGGGTCTGCTGTGATACTGTGGGTAGGAAAAAATGTGCAGGCTGGGTGGGCCAGACCGTCCTCATCTACTGACTAATTCTGTGTTTCTATAAATTCATTGGTGACATTAGAGAAGGAATCCAGAGCAAGTTGTCTCTCTTCGCAGATAACACTAAACTGCATGGGAGAGTAAATAGTGATGAGGGAATTCGGGAGATGTAGAGTGACCTGCAGCTGCAAGAGAGGTGGTCTAAGGTTTGGTGGTTGTAATTCAGTGCCAAAAAGTACATGGTGATGCACCTAGGGAACAGAAACCCTAGAACAGAGAACTGTCTGGCAGGGGTAAATCTGAGCATTATGGCCGAGGAGAGGGACCTAGATATCATCATCCGTGACTTCCCTAAGCAATTAAGCCAGTGCAATGAGGGCTATAGCAAGCCAAATCGGATTTGGGGATGTATCTGGAGGGGCATTGACAGTAGAAGAAAAGATGTACTATTACCTCTTTATAGATGTTGGTGAGGCTGTACCTGGAGTACTATACCTAGTTCTTGAGTGCTTACCTTAGGAAAGATAACAGGCTAGAGACGGTGCAGCGAAGGGTGACCAGGATGATTCGCGGCCAGCAGGATAGATCTTATGAGGACTGGCTCATGGCACGAAACATGTACTCACTGGAGACCAGACAAGAGGGGTGATATGATAAGGTCCTTCAGGTTCCTGAAAGGAATAAACAAGGTGAACTGTGAGGAGCTATTTACCATGAATAAACAGTTCAAGGACAAGGGGGCATGAGTGGAAACTGACAGGAGGGATGTTCAGGAGGGATATCAGAACGTTTTATTATTCAGAAGGGGTGGTGGGACCATGGTACAGTCTGCCAGCTGACGTGAGGGATGCCAAAACCATAAAGGGTTTCAAAGCACAGCTGGGACATAAGAGAAGGGTATACTGGTTACTCAGGTTGGAGGTAGTAGGGAGGGGAGCAGGGAAGTGGATAGTGAGGGCTAGCACCCTGTATGGACAATAGGTCCCAGGGTTTGATAGGAGACTATGGGCAAGCTGGATGAAATATTGGTATGTTTCTGCATTCATTGTCAGTGTTTCAAGCAATCAAATCTTAGCCGCATTATAGAAACATTGGTATCATTACAAGTGTCCATAGAGCTAATGAGGATTTTAAAGAACAAAAATAAAAGCAGTTCTTCAGCACTGACACTATATTGAAAGATTTTTACCTGTATCGTTAGGAGAAAAAATATTAAATGGTATAGGACATCAACAAATTTCTGCCCTTCACATTTGCAGGGCTGACCACCTAACAGTTGAAGCAGAGGTTTTAACTGACCCCTACTTTTTTAGTGCTAATGCAAGCCTGGGGCTGGCATCGCCATGACCTATGAAAGTAGCTGCTCACTTGTTCTCAGGGCTCTTGAGAATGGTGCAGCTTTGGCCACTCCATGTTTGGGTAGGGGATAGGAAAGTCAGAAACATTGGCACTTGACCTACAAAATTCCCAGAATCCCCTGCTGGAGCAGACTGGGGGCTGTACAACTCACAGAAGTGAGATACTTGGCTCCTGGAAAGGGATAGGGGGTTGTCCGCCTCACCCTGCATTTGTGCACCCTCTGTTGGCCATCTAAAGCAGTGAAGGTGAACCCTTGCCCAGATTTCGGGCTAAAGGAAGGGTACAGCTGAGGTGACCCTAATCTTTGTGGGGGAGAGGAACCAGGGAGAATGGGGATAAAAAACATAATATTAAAAAAGTGGCGATAAGCTGAATAAACGGGGTGATTAGGATTGACTGGTGAGGAAGGGTGAAATCAGCTATAGAAGAGTGTTAGAGAGTCTCTCTAGCATCTCCTGCCATCATAATGTGGAAGCCTGGGGTATGTACTAAACACAAAATTCCCTGTTTTTGGGTGCTACTGTTGTTCTTTTTAGACAGTGTTTAGCACACCCCCTTACCATTTGACTTGTCCTCCTTCTTGCTCCGCCAGTGCTTTCTGTCCGACTGCAGAGTTCCTGCCTAACAACCCCTCCAAGGCACCTCTAGCCACCTTAGTATTCCTAACTTGCCATCTGGGGGGTGGTGCTCCAGTGTTCACCCCCTAGGTTAGGGAACCTGCAAGTTTCAGTGCTGCAGCCAGGGTCGTATTCAGCCAGGAGAACCCTCAAGAGAGCTGTTGGGAAATGGTGGCAAGGAGCCTGCGGAGGTCGTGAGGGCAAGGCTGGAATTAATCCAGCCATTCAGAAGCCTTTTCCTTTTTTTTACTCCCATCCCCAAAATTGCACAACAGTACATTCGTGGCAGCTACGTCGTCCAGCATGCAGACGTTTGCATACTTCCCTTCACATGGAATCCAGATGCCAGAGCCATGCTGTCACTCTGAAAGAGAAGACATTGTTTTTACATAAGATTAAATTTAGCAGTTTATTGAATTATGTTAGTAGCATCTGATAAAACAATATTTATTTACTTTAACTGGGTGGGCTCACAGGGACAGTGTCTCTTTTACAGGAACAGCCCAGACACCGAATAACGAACGTAACACAGGAATACAGAGATGAGTATAAAAGGGATGTACCATTTGTCGTTTTGTTATGTCATACAAACATACGTATGAACTTGTGAAATTGCCAGCAAATACAGGCCTTTCGGTCTATCTAGTCTGCTTGAGTGTACAGCACGCTGTTTATTAAACTGCAGCTGCCCCCTCCCCCTTCCTTTGGAGATAGTGTTCCCCACCTCCGACTTCTCTTCCCCACAGTTTTGACCCTCCCTTTGGCCCTATCTCACTCTCTCTTGAAGCTGCCCACTATCCTCAGTGATAATGAAGCTCGAAAATCCCTGTGCACCCTGAATAAGCAGTGAGATTACTGGGAGCATTACTGACACACAGGATTGGCTGCACTGTATGAAAAATAAAAATAATCTGATTATTAGAAACATTTGGCAAGTGAGGCCAGTCCATTGACGAAGTAGTAGGGTTATCGCTGGCAACCTGGGTTATGGAACGTGCCTGAGATGTTGGAGCTGGCTGGGGGAATGAGGATTGAGTATAATACAGGGTGCTCTCCTTTGGAGAGGGAGGCAGTGTTCTCTGCTGCACTACCACCAACTGGGTGAAGAACCCTTTGTTCTTCTGACAAGCATGAGAACTGGTTCTATAGCACATTTGTGTTTTAAGGCCTGCACTTCCTCTTTCAGAAGGGACAAATGTCCTGGAGGATAACTGGAAGGAGGTGGAGGATGCTCTGGAGAGGCCTCCCAAAGCTCCAGACCATTCCCCAAAGCTGTTATATCCAGGACCCATTCACCCCACTCGCCAACCTTCTTAACCTCTCTTTTGCCACTGCAACTGTCCCCCATTAATGGAAGCACACCGTTGTCATCCCTCTTCCCAAAGGGGGGACTCCCTCCTCCACTTCAAACTACCACCCTATCTCCCTCCTCCCAACTGTTGCAAAACTACAAGAACACCTAGTGCTTGCCCAACTTACCTCCTATTTCTCAGCCTCCAATTTTTTCACACCATTCCAGTCTGGTTTCAGGAAGGGTCACTCTACTGCCTCCTCCCTGCTAAGGCTCACTGGCACTATCCTCTCCAGCATGGATAATGGGCTGACCACCTCGGCCATCTTCACAGACCTCGCTAAAGCTTTCAATACAGTCTCCCACCCCTTGCTGTTATCGAGCCCTTCAGAAACTGGCTTCTCTGATTCCGCCACCAACTCTTTTTTTTTGCCTACCTCACAGGCCGAACTTAATCAGTAAGAATTGCTGATGTCACCTCCTCCCCCTTTCCAATGACAGCTGGTGTCCCCCAAGGGTCTGTACTCTTCCCCATCCTATTCTCCATTTTTCTTAATGATCTGCCACTAATCTGCTCATCAACTTCCATCCATATGTATGCAGACAACATGGTCTTATTCGCCACTGGCTCCTCCATGGAAGAAGTAGCTTCCAACCTCCAGGCCAACTTTGACAAAGTTCATCTCTGGTTCAGCTCTCACCAGCTCTCCCTCAACGCTAACAAAATGGTCACCATGACCTTCGGGACTAGACAACATCTGTCTAGGTCTCCCTCCCTTCCCCCCTTCCACACCCTGGATGGGACAACACTGGAGGATGTCACTACCTTCCAGTACCTAGAGGTATGGCTAGACCGCCACCTTTCCATCTCTGACCACATCGACGCAGTCTTAAAAAAGCTGCGCCCCAAGCTCGGTGCCCTCTGTAGGAACTGCAGTAGCCTCCCTCATGTCATGAGACATGATCTAGTGCAGAAGATGATCCTGCCTTTGTTTGATTACTGTGATATAGTCTATAGTGCCATGCCCAAGATGACCTTGTCTCATCTGGACCTCGTCTGCAATGTTTTCTGTCATTGTGCTCTTGATGCCCCCACCGCACCCACCACTGCAATCTCTACCGTTCCCTTGCACTCCCTTCCCTTGACAGTCATCGCCTTCTGCACTGTACCAAATTTGTTTCAAAATTCTGGCTGGGCACCCTCCCGTCTTGCCTGTCAACCTTGCTACTGCCAACCCTCGCTCATGCCCTCAGGTCCCTTGACTTCCATCAATTGCTAATCCCTAGGCACAGGACCAACGCAAGGCAAGCTGCCTTCTCACACCACTTTCCTAAGCTCTGGAATGATCTCTCCCCTCAAATTCGCCTCTCCTCCAGCACCCTCTCTCTATCCACCACCCTGGCAAACTATCTCATGGTGAACTGCTCCTGCACTTGACACCCACAAGTCCCATTTAAACCCCCCACCCCCCCGACTGCCTGACCAGCGGCACCTAGCTTGCACTACTGAAGCTGGCTTATATATGTTTGTCCAACTCTGCACTTCATGTCTCATGCCTGGTCTCGTCCTGCCCCAGTATGCGCTTAGTATTCTATGTTGTATACTGCCTCAATGTTTTACTATATGTGCTATGTGCCTCAGAGACATGTTTTCTATGTACTATGTTCCTAAATGCTCCAAGTGTTATTCTGCTGTAACTTGTCCAATGTGACTTGATAACCTGCGAGTTACCCTCCCTCTGTACCCCCTCCCCCCAGGTCGCACCGGGAGACGAGCTTCTTTTGCTCAGTGTGCCTTTCCTTAAAACATTTCAATAAATAAATAAAATATGTTGTGATCTCCCCCCATTGAGTGAGGTAGGGAGAGTCAGCCCCATATAACCACCCCTGGAGGCAACAGTAGTGTAGGAGTCATTTGAATCAAGTCATGCTGAACTGGTGGGAGCAGCTTCAATGGCTCCAGTGGAGTTGGGTGCTTTGGAATGGGCACTGGGGAGGGCTTCTGAGGCCCGCTACTCTTACCTCAGCCTTTATAATAGGCAGCGAACTCTAGCAGCAGGCTGGCGGAAAGGTGACCATAGGTGGCGGTACAGATGGAGGAGCTTGAGGGGAAAGAACATGCAGCCTGGCTGCGGAGCACAGCCATGCAGTAGCATGGGCATTAGCAACATGGAGTCCTTGCTGCGTGCGTCCTTGGGGTTGGGGAGAATCAAAGTGGAAAACCCTGGAGTGTGACAACATAATGCAAGCACACTCTGGTACCACCACTCCAACTGCCAGTGTCCTCCGGAGGGGCATTTTCCCATCAAGCCCCCCCCCCCGATGTAATCCACCGTGGGCAGAATGCCCTTTAGACCCCATGTGGACAGGTAAGTGCCAGACATGGAGTAGGCTGGGGCTGGGTAGTCTTCAGTCAGAGGTGGTCAGCTCCAGTGACCAGGAGATAAAATATATATATTTCTCCCTCCTTGTGCTGGTCACAAGGCTCTAGGACCACTGGGATTTCCCTCTTATGCTCCTCTGTAGACAAGAAGCAGAGTGGCAGCATCCTGGATATCAGCTTCTCCCACCATGGATAATGCCAGTCTTTTCCTGCCTCAAGTTAAGCAGGCAGCTTGCAGCATCGGCTCTGTCACTTTGTGGCACAGCTGAAGATTCTCTTCGTATTTTGTTGTTTTATTTCTGGGCATCATTAAAGCGACTGCCATTGGCATGTTGGTGAGTGCTGTTGAAGATCTCACCTTGGTCAGCTCTACCCTACAGTCAGGCTGTACAGCTTACAGCCAGGGCCTCCCAGACATCACCTTGCTTGCTTTAGTATGGCTTAACCCCGCCACCCCACCCCACCCCACCCCAGAGAAGTCCTATTCGGCAACCCATCAGTGAAGCACGAAGCAGCAAGAGGAACCAGGTCCAGCAGTAAGGCAAGAAGCAGAACAGGACTCAACCAGCAAGAAATTTAAAAGTCAGTCTGTTCGAGCACCTGGGACCATGCTCAACTTTGAGGCCACCCAAGGAGACAGCCGACCCTTAGACCACCCCTGGAGGTTACCGATGGAGCTGAAGCATCGACCAAGATCAAGCTAACTGGACAGCTACTATGAGTACCACATGGCCTCAGCAGCATAGGGTGTGTACAGCATGGTGTCATTAGGATTGGGGATGAGGCGGGCAGCCTAGTACAATGGGCCGTGCGTCTCTATGCACAGGAAAGTGTGCCAGCAGCCATCTTAAATAGCACTTCTACTTCCTCGCTGCCAAGCTCTGGAGGGGAAGTAACAATCATATGAGGGACCCTACGAGGCTACTTGGGGGCTATTTAAACAGGGATCCCTACCCCTTATGACCACAGTTAACTACGTACCAGCCATTTAAATCCAGGAATCCTAGAAAGGCTGTGAGCCCCTATGGACTATTGGGAGTTTTCTTTTTATTTATCTGGAAGCTTAGTGATGCTAAACCCTGCATAATTGCCACCAGTAGTGAAAAACTTTGCAGGATTTCCTCAAACATCTGTATTGGGGTGTTTGGTGGCTCTTCTCGGGAGCGTCTCCCTACTTCTCTAGACTCTGCTCCTACATATAGCTAAAACCCTGCAGTTTTCTCAGCTGAGCTACATCTGAGCTCTGCTACCTTACAAGGGGACATTAGTAGTGCTGCCTAGGGGTTCCTTGAGTGCCATATTCTGTCAGAGCCCCGGACCTAACCCACGGCTAAATCTTATATCGGCGTGACTGATTACGGGACAGTGTTTTTTGAGAAGTCTGCTACCATATCCTCAGACAAATCTTTCAGGGGGAAGAAATGTTCTAAATGCAAGTCCACCCTGTTAGCTATCTTCATTTGTCCCCTGTATCTCAAATAGGAGGCCTCAGCGACCACAACCAGAGGAGAACACCTCCATTTTCTGTCGTTCCAAGGAGGTAGCAGAACAGACTCCAGTTCAACTAGTGCCAGATTTGATCGCTAAACTGACCAGGCCTTTTACTTTAGATTCAACATGCTTTGATCTTCAGTCCCCGGCATCCACACAGAGCCATGTCAATAGAAAAACATCATGAAAGAGAACTCCCTTCCCCTCCTCAGATGAGGAGGACCATTGGGAACAGCCCTACCACAAGAAAAAGAAATGTACTATACTTACTCTCCACACTCCAGGGACAAAGCAGACATCCACTCCTATCATTACAAGAGCAAGAAGTGGTGTGCCAGATCGCCTTCTTTTTCAGACTTAGATCCATCTTCTGTTGAGAAGGGAGAATTCCATAGCAGTTACTTGAATGCAGAGCCAGAGTCTGAAAGTCACTTTGACAAAGATGACCTAGCCTTTTCATTAAAAACATCTTGTCGAAAATTCACCTAGGACCCCCACCTTCCACTTCCAAAGAGGACAAACCAACCTTCCAATTGGCCAGATCAACTATTATTCCTTCTTCTACTGGCAATGGAGGATCTACTTAAGGAGGTGTGGCAAGGCCCTGAAAAAAACATAACCTGTCCCACACAGTATCAACAAACTATCTGATACCTAACTGAAGCGTCACAAGACTGACCTCATGATTTCAACCCTCACGAGGAAGACCATCATTCCAGTAGATGGCAGGACCACCCTCAGGGATACAGTAGATTGCAAAGTAAAAACATCCTTGAAAAAGGCTTTCCAGACCTTCACGGCTTCCTTGAAGGCTGCAACAGTCAATCTGTTTTCATCCAGGGCTGCTCTCTCCTGGGCTACGGAGTTGGCATTTTAAGCTGGTGGAGGATTCCAAGAAGAGCAAAAATCTGGTCCAACAACTACAGCTTGTGGGCCTTGCTTTAGCCTACTCAACAGACTTCTGTACTCACTTTGGAACCAAATGGTGCAGTCCATGGTGGGAGCAGCTTATGTCCAGGATGCTGCAACTCTGTTTCCTGCCTACAGAGGAGCATGAGAGGGAGAACCCAGTGGTCTTTAAAGCCCTGTGACCAGCAGTTGGAGGCAGAAAATTTACAGGTGTTTAAATTTCTATAATGGGTGAATGAGTCTTATGTTCTTGGCTGTTTTTAGTACATTTGATACTTCATTGTAAGTTTAAGGGCCATACAGGGAATTCTCCTTTCTCTGTTTGGACTAATCTCTGACCCAGTTGAGACGGCTAATTCACTGAATGGCCACTTCAGCAACTTGGATACACTGCACTCAAATAAGTACCGAACCCACTGCTGAAAAGCACATGTCTGAAACCCAGCTCTACCCTTGCTGTAGTCATAGGACCCCCACAGTTTTCATTCACCCCATTACTCATGCAGAGAATCTTCCACTGTTTTAAAAAAAAAAAAAAAAAAAAGGATCTGTCTAAGAGCCCTGGGGCTGATGGCCTTGATTCTAAATTGACTGTTTGCTGCACCCCTGTTGGTACCACTGCACGCCATTCTCTTTTAACTTTCACCTCATGACTGGCAAGAGCCCATATGCCTGGAAGAATGCCATAGTATCTTTCTTACACAAAGCTAGGGATTTAGGCGACCCTAACAACTGCAGACCAATTTTGGTACTGAGCACCCTGACCAAGGTGCTGGGGAAAACTGGTCCGCTTCCAGATCCACACCTTTGCTTGCAGTAGTGTTCTCTCTGCTAAGCAATCTGGTTTAGACCACACCAACCAACATTCACAGTACTGCTTAGCTGATAAATAGTTGTGCCCTGGCTCGAGACTCTAGTCTTTCTTTTGGTGCCATATTTATTGATGTCACAATGGTATTTGATCTGATAAATCACAACATCTTATTAAACTAACTGCAGTCCACAACCTCTAGCCCTGGATAGTTAAACCAAGGTGTGCCACAAGGTTCAGTCCTGGGGCCATTACTCTTCTCACCTCTTTATAAATGAACTACTTCCTTCTGCTACGACTCCTCCATTCATATGTACTCTAATGATCCCCTATCATCGACGCTGGTGCAAACTCACCCTTTGAACAGAGCCTAATATTACAGAAGGATTTTGATGGACTACAACACTGGATGTTCCAGAATGCCCTAGTACGAAATACTAAAAATCCAAAACTTAAAACCTTGCTCTAGGAAAGGCTTTTTCAATCAGATAATTTTCTGGAGAACTCCTACTGGATATGAAGTTATTCAGATACTTTGGAGTCTGCCTGGATCAGTACGTGTTATAAAATGATCTGGAAAAAAAGTCAGAATTCTCCAAACCTCATTGGTTAAAAGTCATCATATGGCAATTGATTAATCCCTAGTAAACTCACAGTTGCCTTACTGAACTATAGATCGTGATTGACAGCAATGTAAAGTGACCTAGTCAGAGCACTCCACCAGAGAGACATAGAGATGTGGCGAATTTTGCACGCAAAGTGCAGAATTTCACGAGCAAACAGTGGAATTTTGCCTGCGAATGGTGATAATTCCACTGTTCGCAGGCGAAATTCACCACATCTCACTACAACTTTGGCATCCTCATTAGGACAAATTCACCAAGTGGAAAACTACAACTACGGCATCCTCACTATGACAAACCCATTAGGCATAAGAACCGTTTTATTACAAATGCATGTAGACAGTGTTTTTTTTTTTTTATATATATTTATTTAGGTAAACCGCTAACATAAAGTTGCTCATTTTACAAGCAAATTGACCCACTTTAGGGCACGGGTTTACTGAGCGTTAATTTACGCCTAGGTGGTTGAAGTCACTCAGCTTGTGGCTTTGTGCTTCACCCCCCACCCCCACCCCATGCGTGGATTAATGCTTAGTAAACCCATGCCCTGTCTTGGGTTAATTCTTACTTAATTGAATATTACATGGAACGGACCCTTTAAAAAAACACCAGAAACAGTTTGCTGTATAGAAACAAGCAACGTCTCAGTTTTGAACGTCTCAGTTTTGATACTTGGAAACTGCTGATGAACTAATTTCGTTTAGCTCCCTTGGAATATACTGATGTAATGCACACAATGGCAAACGTGGGAAAACTGCAGTTATGAACTTGGGATCATAAATACGTGAAGCTGATTGGCTGAGAGGTTTTTGAAGCCATGATGATATCGGGCTACATCATCACGGCTTCAGAAAACCTCCAGTCACCAGCCTCCTCACTGACCGCACAGTGTTCTTAATCTCCCGCAGTCCAGAGTGAGTCAGACTTGTAGTTGGCTGCTATTTAACAAAAAAAAAAAAAACGAACTCTGTTTACACTGAATGAATGATATTGCCTACTCTCTCCAGGACCCATAACATTCAGACGGACATGAAAGATATTGTGGAACCCATAAAACCAACCTGCTGCCGCTCGCAAGCTACACTGAGCAGACGACTGTTCCCATGTCTCACAGGCACACGCAGATTCAAAACGGCATCGCTAGACACACTTGTCCTCTCAATCCTGCTGCTTCCTAATCCAGTGATATTGGTTGTTGGCTTCATTTTCTCTTTAGAATCTCATTACCGCAATCATCTACTGCGGGGGAGGAGGGCAGACAAAGACACTGTTGCAAAGTTCACAGGTCACACCATCACAATACTATTACCTCTTCTGTCAGCTCCAACTACAGGAGCGCCACCTGCTGTCTTCTAGAATTATTTTTTTAAATGTATTCCTACACTACCAAAAAAGCTTTTTTTAAGAGGTTTAAATGGTGTTTTTTTTAATCTTTTATTTCTAAAACCATTACTCCTGTTCATAATAGCAATAAGGCACTCCAGGATGTGGTATATCATGGGATAGCGTCACTTCTCAGGTCGTTGGACGCACTCGGCCTGTGGCCTCATGCCCAGCCACCCGAGGCGTGACGATATCCCATGATATACCACACCCTGTCATGCCTTAGTGCTTAATTATACCATGGACATAAAAAATAAACAAAAACCCTGTACTGTGATTGACTGGCTGGCACCTTTCTGCCATGGTAAATCCTATGATATACCCACGGCAAAGGTGCCAGTCAGCCGCATCAGCAATCGCAAGTCTAGAAAATCAATCCGATCCACCGTCTTTACTCCACGCTAAACCGAAGCTGGAGTGGAGTGGGAGATTCAAAATTATAGACCGATGCCCAAACACTGTAACACCCCCTCCCCATTCACGTTTGTCTTGCAAGATCTCCACCTTTGTAACGTCCTGCCTTGTCTGCTAACATCTTCACCCTCGAGCTACTGCTCCACAATGTGGGCCGCACTAACACTGCAGCTCTCTCCGTACTTAACCTGAGATACAAGTAACCACCCCAGCATCAACTCCAGTGTTCTTTACTGTCAACTCATGGAAAGCACAGCAGTGGGAGGACGTTCACAAAGTGCCACTCACCTGAGCCTGCGACCTTCACAATGGAGTCCTGCTTCCCCGGAATGAAACAGTCATGCAGATGTTGCACAGACCGTGAATGGAATCACACCCTGAACTTCCGCACTGTTGGGGAGAGTTCAAATAAAAAAAACTGAGCCCAGATCTGTGATCGCGCTAGGCACCCTCCCCAGTCTTCCGGGAGCCGAGGCAGAGGACAGAATAATGAAAAACACTTCCTATCATTCCCGGACCCCACAAACCGAACAGCAGCAATATTTCCCAGGTTTCCCAGTAAGGTACAGTAATTTTAATTACACATTGCAGCTCCATTCACAGTACCAAATGGCAGGATCTCCCCAAGCAGAACTATTTTTCTGGCAGAGCAATACATTTTATATAAGTAATTTAAATCCCCCACCCACAATTTTTTTTTTTGTCACCAAACAAAATGAGGGATGCCAGCCATGGTAACCCACACCCTCTCGAGGTTTATTGCTGAAATAACTGCTGCATATTTGTACTGGGTTGTCCATCACTGTGTGCTGTGCAGCAGGCTAGGATTGCTATCTCTACCTGACAGATATGAATATCACTGGTACTGGTCCACGCAAATCTAAAACTACATCATTGATCTATGACCTGATTACCTGAGTTGCCTTCTGAACAAGACAATCTGCGTCTGTCACTGAGGTCACAAGTTAAGCCTATACTCAAGGCCCCATGCATCCTCAGGATCAGGGGCAAGAAGGTGGTCCCCTATTCTGCCTCATCTCCTGGAAACCTTCACCAAATTATATATAAATGCCTCCATTATCTCCTTTTTCAAATACTCCCTGTAGATTCCTGGACAAACCCTGTCAATGCATAAATTAAGTTTCCCATTCACAGCTGAAGCACCTATGAAATATAATAACTATTAGCATAAACTGCTAAAATTGCTTATTTATTGTGTTGCATTTTGTTGACCGGGTAGGCCCACTGAGACTAGAAGTCCTTTTCAGGAGACAGCAGGGGGTGGATACCCAACTGAAATTGATCCAGATTAACCTGTTGGTGGTATTTTTATTGAATGGGGCAAATCTGGCCAGGACACTGAAGAAAATTCCCCTACTCTGACTATAAGGGGAGATACTGTTTGTAATGGCAGACAGTCCGGAGGGGCCAGAGACTGCTGGTGTACCTGCAGGATAGCTGACCTCCTTCCGTGCAGGTCCAGCCCAGAAGATCACGGTTTCATCAGAAATTTGCTGTAATGTGCTGGAAAATAGAGCTGTACCTGCGAGGTCTGTACCTGAAGCCCTGTTGCAAGGGTGGCCGGAAGGAGAATGGCTTAGGGAAATATTGCGGAGAAAACACCCACTTCTCTTGACACTGCTAAATGACGAGCCACATGAGTCTACTGTGCATGATAAATTGCAGTACAGCAACATTGTTCTACAGAATTAGAACTGGGCGCTACGGAGCAAAGTGCTGACAAGCAGAACGAAACTGTCAGAGAACCTCACCCAGCTGCATGTGACGTAGCAGCATCAAAGGCACTGTCACTCAGCCCAGCAAAAAGTCGACAGCTGAAGCTTCAGGAGACTCTTGACGTAGAACACATGGAAATTACTGCATTGCAAGATTCCACATCAGAACCTGCTGCTCCTTCTGGTACTGTGAGTACCTCCAAACCTGGAGATGTTGTAAAATCAAAGCCACTTCTGACTACTACGGCCACTTTTAATTTGGGACTTAGGAAGGGGAGGACGGGAACCCGTCCAAAATTAAAGATGCCTTGAAAAATAAAAGACACCTTGGTCTTTAGAGAATTCACTGCTAAATGCTGGTTGGAAAAAAAAACACCCATTGGTCAGTGGATACCGAACCCAGAACACAGCCTTTTTTCTGGGTCTCCGGTACAAAACGCTGCAGCAATACAGAGCACAACACCTTCTATAAATAATTGTGATAAACCTGACTCCCCTCTTATCATGGGGGAAAATGACCAGTTTGTGACTGAATCTGATCTTGATTTACGAGCGGATGATGTTGTCCACGAACTGCAAGAGGCCCATACCCCCCCTCCCCCACAGTTCCTGCAGATTCTGATTGAGACTCTGGGGATGAAGGGCCCAGTACTAGCCATATCTTTTGGGGGGATAGGATGGATGCTGAGTCTCCTGTACCACCTCCTATGTTAAATACAACTGAATCATCAAGAAATACATGGGCATCTTTTTGTAAAAGGGATAATTGTTTTCGCCAACCACCCCCAGCACAGCGCAGGAATGCTGTGCGTTTGCAGTATATAGGAGGCCTTGATACCCCCCGATAGACTGTACATCGGCCAAAAGCTCATCAAAGAATCTGTGTTGTTTTTTTTTACTAATGAAATCTATGCCCTCATCCATGCTTCTGGTGATATTTTATTTGATGTTGGCTTTAAAGTACCACACGGTCTGGACAGGTTTTGGGCAAAATACAACAAATTGAGATACTCAGCCTTATGGCTGCCATTTCAGGCAATACCTCTTACTAGAGCAGCTATAAAAAATGTTACTATATTATTCCAAAATGAGAGAGTGACTATTCATGACATCACTCACTGGCTAAAACAAAGATGTGATTTATTGGGACTACTGCAACCGATCTTTGATGAACATTTATGGACTGGAGGCTGGAAATTCAAAGTGAAATTACACATGACCTCTATGAGACCTACCCATTTGCCTAGTAGCCTGTTTTTATGAAGGGACCGTGGCCACTGCTTTTACCCGGGGCAACCCAAAACTTGCTTCAAATGTGGGTCTTTTGTGCATCTCAGCTCTGCCTGTGATAAAATAAAACATAGTTTCTGTTTGGAATATGGACATTTGAGTGCAGACTGTGAGAATGAAATGAAATGTAACTTTTGTGATGAAGCTGGACGCTCCTACAGAACTTGCCCATGGGCCACTCATAACAGCACTGACCAGCCAGATCAAGATGCAGTTCTGATTAACACCCCCCAAAAAAAGATATTGCAGCCCAGAAACAGTCCAGCACATCTGCTACTATGCCCTATCCTTCGGAGAACCAGGAAGAGGATTTTGGAGAACAACCCATGGATACTGTTGCTCAGCCCACAACTGAACCAACCATACTGGTTGAACAGACTATACCCCCTTTATCTCCATTTCCTAGAGATCCTGTCCCTCCTGAGATGACTATTAAAGTATGTCATGCTGAGTCTGAAACTTCTCTGGGTAAGTCTGTGGACTGCCCTAGTGGTAAACCATCTGAAGAAATGCCCCCCAAATTATGGTGGTATCAAAAAATATCTTTACACTAAAATAACCCAAAATCAAAAGTGGCAAAATCTGCTGTAGCTCCAGGTCCCTTACAGGACAACTATGAACTTTTGCATACAGGCTCACATGATTCTGACCAAGGGGTGATTCAGAGAAATCTTCTACACTCTCATCCCAACATATGGCATCCACAGATTCAGAGGATGAACCTGCATCCCAAGTAGCCCCTGAAGGACGTTGGAAAAACCTGGGTATTGGATCACGTAGAAGTGCCACACTAGGGAAAACCACCTCTACAGCCATCACATGACATCTCCATTAACTATTTCTATTGCAACTTGTCAATAGTTTTAAAAAAATGTGAGGAAAGGACTGGTGACTATTTCTTTGTTGAAGGATATGAACTTTGACATAATGTTCCTTCAGGATACTCGTTTAAACACTATTTCTTTAAAACAAAATGCAAAAAAATTGTGGTGTTGGGATCCTTCTTATTTTTCATTTGGCACAGATGCATGTGATGGACTGGATGTACTATTTCGGGGGAATAACTTTAGTATCTCTAGAATTGTAGATATCAAGCCTGGCAGGGCCCTTCTGTTGGACTTTTATTATAATGGTGCTGTTTGGAGAGCCTTGAATATATATGCTCCACAATTGAAAAAAAGAAAGGGTGGATTTGTTTAATTTAGTGAAACCTTACTTGCACACAACCAGACATATGATCTGGGCTGGGGACTTTAATTGTGTTTTATCAAAATCAGATAGAGGTGTAAAAACCACAAAAGAATGTTGTGATATGAATTGTTTAAAATCCAAAATACAAACTGCAGGCCTGCAAGATTCATATACAACCGTGCATACATCAGGGGGCTCCACATTTCATAAAGGGCAGTTGCACACCAGAATAAATTTTATTTTTACTTCAAAAGGGATTACTGTCCATAATGCCAAGATATACAGTACATCCCATTGAAACCTTGGATCATGTTCTGGTAGCTATAGAAGGAGGACTACAAAATAAAATCCCTGTAGGAAATGGGTATTGGAAGCTGAATTCTGAATTATTGGAAGATCCAGACAGGGCTCCAGATAAGGTGTGTACCGGCCTATTTTACTCATCTCATTTTAGGAAATACTCTTCAGAATTTTTTTTAATGAGTACCAGTACTCACCCAACATTTGTAAATACTCCACACACCAAAGAATAGTGCTTCATAACATAACTGGTGATTCAAAAGGAACAGTTTTTTGCCAGATTTACAGCACTTGTATGCATCCCACTTTTGTTTTACTCACTGTGTTTTAAAACTGGTGAGTAAATTCTTACCTGCCAACATTATTTGGAGCATTGTTGGCACCTGAAATTCTTATCTAGAAAAAAAACTACATTGTTTTAATAAATGTACTCCTCAGTCCACTCTAGCAAAACATTTGTACACATTTGAATTTCATTTTACTCACCTCACTTTCAAAATGAGGAGTACAGGTACTCATCCCAAAAAATCTGATCTAGAGCCCTGGATCCAGATATTACTTCCTAGATACTGGCTGTATTAAAAGCTAGAATGTCTATCGCTTGTTTAGTGGAAGATTTAAGTCAGTGGTGGGTAGAAACGAAAACGGAAGTAAAACAAGTGTTTATACGGAATGCCACAAGTATACACACAGCACAATTGAAAACATATTTATTTATTTATTTGAATTTTGATAACCGGGTAGGCCCACTGAGACACACAAATACCTTTTTCAGGGGTGACCCGGGGAATAAAACAATTTTATAGCTAGATAAATTAAACATTAGGTAACTCATTACATAGACTATGTACAGGTAAATCATTACATAGAGTAGTGTAGGTACAGGTAAAGGTGTTACGACTTGGAGGATTGGACATCGATCATCAATATTTGTACATAATGAAAAATTATTTACAATATTAGTAATACCAAGTTTATTTGTACCATTAGTATTACCTAATTTAGGATATTTGCGTAGTATTATCATTGGGTAAAATGAGAGGAAAGGGGAGAGAGAGGAAAGTACAGATATAGGTAAGCCAAGCATATGAGAAGGGACTGAGAGACTGCATATGTGGGATGTAGGTCAGTGGAGTACGACGGTAATTGCGATGGCTGGGAGTTAAGTACAATTACCACCGCACGCTGGTGGAGGAAAGAAGATCTTCTTGTATAATCTTTTGAACAGGGGAAGGGAGGTACAGGAGAGTAGTCTGTGCGGGAGGGAGTTCCATTTTAAAGAAGCAGAACTGTCAATGGCTAGACGAACTTTTGGTGGTGCCAGCAGTGGAAGATGGGAGTGTTGAAGGGTTTGGGTAAAGGATTTCCGGGTGAGTAACCCAGCGAGTGCAGGTGGCGGGGGCAGGTGGGTTAGTTTGAATGTGGTGCAAAGTACAGAGAAGTCCATTCTTGGCTTGAAGGATGGCTAGTTTAAGGCTTTGAGAACATTGCAGTGGTGTGCCCGAGTTGGAACTGTGCCAATGAACCGGGCAACCCTGTGGTAGGCCAGTTTGATTTTGGCAAGGGTGGTTGTCCTGGCTGAGTGAATTAGGGGTGCACCATAAAATAAGACAGGGAGCAGGGTTGCCGTGGAGATAATCTTCCTTGCACAGGGTGTAAGATAGGGGGAGGTTCGATGGAGGAGGCTGAGCTTCTTGTTAGTAGTCTTGACGATGTCGATAATGTGTGTCGAAGGGTAGGTGTTCGACAAGTGTCAGGCCTAGGTATTTGAAGGATTCAACTCCTTCAAGAATTTTACCAGAGGATGTCCTGATAATCAAAGACTGGGAGGTTGTATTAAAAGATGTATGATGGAAAAGCATGGACTTGGACTTTTTTAGTATTCAGCACTAGCAGGTTCTCTTTGAACCAGGCTTTCAGTTGCTGGAAGTCGTTTTCCAGCTTGACACTGAAGGAGGAGACGTTAGTGCCATGATGGTAGAGAATGGCATAATCAGCGTACAGCTGTACTGATCCTTCTCCACAGTTTTGGGGCAGGTCATTTATAAAGATGGAGAAAAACAGGGGCCCCAGAATGGATCCTTGTGGGACTCCGTCAGTGATTGGAGAGAGACAGAGGAAAGAGTCCCCACCCATTTTACACACTGGAATCGGTTGGATAGGTAATATGATATCCAAGAGAGGGAGATGTTATCAAGGCCTAGTGATTGTAACTTCGAGATTAAGAGGGTATGGTTGACAAGGTCAAAGGCCTTTAAGAGGTTGATGAAGACAAGTCCCTGTGGCATTACCATGGTCCATGGCATGGTAAATGTCGGTGGTGACCTTTAGGAGAGCAGTTTCTGTTCCGTGTACTTTTATGAAGCCATGTTGATGATGTGTTAGGGCGTACACTTGACTCTTAGAGCACATCTAACTAGATTATAGTCATATGTTAATGAAGGAAAACAAGGACTTAGTGCTCAGATTACTAATATAAAGTGGGAAATGGAATCACTACAATATTCCAGACCTGTCTTCTTTGCAGGAACATTGAATTTGCACCCCGGGTAAGACAGGGTTTTGGAATATATTTGAAAGTTGTAGGTCACTGGTAGAGGCTAGGATTGTGGGGCAACTGCTGAGAGATGATGGGACTTTGGCAATCACTTCTAATGATGTACTTAAAGTAGTTAATACACATCTAAGAAACCTTTGCACAGAATCCCCCACTACCATACCGTATGCTGGAACCTTTTTACATTCTTTCCCATGACCACCTTTTCCTCAAGATAGAGTGGGTTCCTTAATAGCACCAATATCACCGCAAGAAATTAGTACTGCCATTAAATCTTTAAAGAATTATACAGCTCCAGGTATTGATGGCCTTACTTCAGAATTTTATTTTAAAAATTCATGCAGAATTGGTAGACATTTTGGGAATGATGTTTAATTGGATATTGCTCTCAAAATCTATGGCCTTTCATTTAGGGATAGCTATACACATCTTTAGTCACAAGAAATACTCTAGGACAAACTTAAACAGTTGGAGACCATTAAGTCTATTAAATACAGATCTTAAAATACTCATGAAAATCTTGACACATAAGTTGGCTAAGGTAGCACCAGACTTGATTTCCACTACTCAGACCTGCTCAGTAGCAGGCAGAAAAATCAGACAATCTTTAATTAATAAGAAAACTAGTAGAACAATGTAAGAAGGATGTAATTCAGGGATTTAGTCTATCATTAGATCAAGAGAAAGCATTCGACAAAGTATCATGTAATTTTATGAAACAAACTCTACTGGCACATGGCGTCCTGCCCCAATTTTGTGAATGGATTTTTTTAATTTATGAAATATCAACAGCAATATCACTAATAAATGGACATGTAGGATCGTATGTTCCAATATGTAGAGGTGTATGACAGGGATGTCAAATGAGTCCCCCTTTGTATGTATTTTGTATAGATCCCCAGCTATGAGCACTGCAGCAAGATGGCTCTATACATGGTATTATACCCCACATCTGTTTCTTGAAATAAAAACTGCGCATCATACGCAAATGATGTCTGTTTCTTTATAGCTGACCACACGTCTAGTCAAAATGCTGACAAGTTACTAAATATTCCCTGGTAGCAGAGGCTTCAATTAATATACAAAAAAGTAGAGGGTATGCTCTTAGTAATTGTACTACATGGAGAGATACCTTACAAGGGATACGAATTTCAACAGATCCAATTAAAATATTAAGAGTAAAGTTTGGACGTGGGGACAATAATACTTGAAACTGGGAGGAGAAATTGGAGTTAGGACAAGAAAGTTTCCATTAAGAAAAACTGGCAACAAACGAAAATGAAAAAAGTGTTATTGGTAAAAACCTTTCTTTTTCCCAATATTTACAAACCTAAATATAATGTATCCAATCCCACAGAACCTTGAGACCCTATTGCTAAGTTTAGTATTTTAGGTAATTTGGGGAAGCCAATTGAATCCTATTAAAAGAGAAATTTTATATCTTCCCATTAAAGATGGAGGCCTAAATTTACACAACCCTAAAGCTTTTTTGGTTAGTATATTCTTTTATAATAACCTGGCCTGTACTGATATGCCCTCACCTGCTATATGGACATTATTTGCTAAAACATGGTTACCACAGCTGTTGTATAATCAGAACCTGGATCAGCTTTCTTTGAAGGATGTGCGTACAGGACCAAGCTTTATTAAACCTCTAGTTATGAAACTGAGAAAATGGAAAATGCAACCTCAATTAATATACACTCAGAATATAAAGGAATCGCCACTGCACATTACCAGGAAGTGTCTCTTACCTTACAAGATAAAAGAACACCCCCCCTCCCAAAATGTGGGATACATTATGGCTCTGCTGTCATGGTCGATTAGGAGTTGGGTGGAATGCAAAGCACAAGAGTTAAGACGAAAAAATGTGTCCTACGCAGTCCTGCACACAGTAGAGACTATGGAACATTTTTTGATACAGTGCCCATTTGCAAAATCATTTTGGGCCATACTAGCACAAAGATGGCAGGATCCTAGGTGGGCGAGTGTTACATTGCAGTGTCAGTGGCTCAGTAGGTAGCACTCTCGCCTCTGAGGCTGGGATATCAGAGGGCTGTGGGTTCAGTTCCCACATCTGGCACTTAGGTTAATATCCCAGTACTGATATTGTAGTGCAGCATGAGAGGTGTGCTGCACTTCTGAGGTGCCGTCTTTCAGATGAGACGTTAAACCGAGGTCCCATCTGCCTGGATTGGTGGTAGTTCAGGTGGATGTTAAAGATCCCATGGCACTTAACGAAAAGAGTAGGGAATTTCCCCGATGCCTTGGCCAAATTTCCCTCATTCACTAAAAATACCACCAACAGCTTAATCTAGTTCAAGGTCAGTTGGCATTCATCTGTATCCCCCTTCCCCAGGTCGTGCCTGAAAATAGGCAGGATTTGTCTAGTGCACTTACCCGGTCAACAAAAACTAAATAAAATAAATAAAAACATATGAGGAATTGATAGGAGGCTTTTCATCACAGTTCCTGGAACTAGACCCGAGCACAGTCAGATTGATATTTACATGCGTTATGTTTATTTTGTGGCAGACATGATGTCGGCTGTTATTTCAGCAACAAGACCTTGCCTCATTATATGTAATACAAATATTGGAAAATGAATTGCAATCTCAATACCAGCATGAAAAGACATATGGTAGACAGAAGCAATGGAGAAAAAAATGGAAAAATATCCAGTTCCTGTATATCTGATTAATTCTTTGTACTGCATGGCCTAAAAATATGTGTCATACACTGTATAGGATTATGTTTTTGTTAAACGTTCTTTGAATTTGTTTTTGTATCTGCTGATTTTTATTTATTGTGCCTTATAATAAAAAAATTCCCCATCTCTGCCGGAGGACAGTGAACAAGTATTATGGGCACATCTAGAGAAATGCTCCAGGATGACTGGCTCTAGGATGAATGATAACAAAAGCTTGGGTACCACTTTGGGTTCCACCCCATACCCAATAATGGAGAATTTGCTTGGATACCCATTAGGATAATAGAGATACGAATTTTAAGAATAAACTATGGCCCAGGAAATATGAGATTATGGAACTGGGAAATGGGTATACAGACAGCAAACAGAATATTAGCCATTTAGCAGGGTTGGCAGAAATCGAAGAAAAAAAGAGTAGTTTTGGTAAAAATACTTTTATTCCATTTTTTTTTTGTATACGTCATGTTCCTTCCTCCTCTCCCCGCAACTAGCCAACGACATTACTCAGTATATTCTTTTCAGGCATTTTGGGGAAGCAGACAATACTGTTAAAAGAGAAATAACATACGGTCTCTACAAGACGGGGTTTAAATATGGTCAATCCAGTTGCTTTTTACAGCAGTCTATTTACTGCATACAACATGGGCCATGCACTTAAACCTGGGGAAAAGCTATGGAAACCGCTGGTATTAGAATGGCTAAACCTGAGTAGAGAAGCCTGGACCAATATAAACACCAGATTAGTGACAAGAAACAGCGCAATTCCTGCATATGTTAAGGACCTTTTGAAAAATATTATAAGATGGGGGATTACCATAACCAAAGTGTAGACAACTGACAGGAAAATGCTAGGCAAATGCCAAAGTGAGCAAAAGGAAAACATTTCTTTCCCACACTGTTCAGAAACGAATATACTGTAAAATTGGTGTTGCAGCAGTTGAATAATCCCAGAATACCAATCTATGCTTGGTACCTGTTGTAGTTAAGTATGGAAAACTGGAGGTTAAAACTAATAGTAAACACGCAAATGTCAGAAAGGTATTACCCAAGAAACACTTGTTTCATGATACTTAAAACCTGAGAACACTTATCTCTGGGAATGTGATTATATTGAAGCCTTTGGGGATCTGAAAGCAAAAGAATGGGAAGACCTACTCTGTTCTACCCTGACCTATACAGAATTGCTGTATGGGAAATTACCAAGCGGTTGGCAGAAATATGCAAAACAATTGCAAGTCACATTTGTGGTTCTGAAATATTACATATGGCAAACTAGATGTTTGTGGGTAACGCAACAAAAGAAAGTTACACACTTGGAAATTTTCAGTAATGTGCAGATAGCGTTACACCAAATACAAGTTAGAGATTTGGCTGCATACCCCCAAGAGAAAGTAAGAAAGCTAAGGTAGAATTGTAAAATCTAGTCACTTTGAACATAGAGAAGCATAACTGTGGTTCAGAAAAATAAGGAATGAGGATAATCATTGTATGTAATGAACTTTTGATCTGAATGGAAATTTATGTTGTACAGCATGTATCTCTGTATTTTGTACTGTTTGAAGTCCTTTTTTTTCAATAAAATTCCCCTACTCTTTTCGAGAAGTGCCATAAGCTCTTTAATGTCCACCTGAACAACCACCAAAACAAGCAGATGAGACCTTGGTTTAATGTCTCATCCAAAAGACAGCACCTCAGGAGTGTAGCATCCCCTTCATGATGCACTACACTGTTAGTACTGGGATTTACCCCAAGTGCCTGGTGTGGGGCTAGAACCCACAATATTTCGATCTTCCAGCCTCAGAGGTGAGTGTGTAACCTGCTGAGCCACTGACATTGTTACAACTGCAACTTATTTGTATACTGTGCATGCACTATCTTGCTATCCTTTTTGTAAGTATGCCTCTTGACATATCAGACTATGTTGTGATTTACTTACTGTAACTTGCTGTACATTTGCTGCTGCTGTTCTCTGACCCTCTGAACCCTCTTGGGAATTAGGCCCAAACTTAAATGATGCTATCCTGGTGTACAAACAAATGAGTATAAATATACTGTAGTCATGTTACAGCATGACCAAAGATGTAACAGAATTTCTAAAGCTCATTTTATAGCATCAGAATATCACTGCTCCGGCCCTGTTTTATTACAAGAGTTACTGTGTATGTTTGGACAAAGTATATTGATGGGCCCATCTAAATGTTAAGTGCCAGAGACTGCATTTTCATGCTTTCTGATATTAATGATGCGATGGGGACATGTTTGTGGTCCAAATCATTATCAGAGCCCAGATTATTGCTGCTGCTATTCCTCTGTACAGACAGTTGGTGAGACCCCATCTGGAGTGCTGCATGCAGTTCTGGAGATATCATCTCTGCAAGGACATAGACAGGATGGAGGCAGTCCAGAGGAGGGCAACTAAAATGGTGCACGGTCTGCAGCAGAAGCCATACAAAGAGAGACTAATTGAGCTTAATACGTGTACCCTCGAGGAAAGGAGGGAGAGGGGGGACATGATAGAAACTTTCAAGTACCTCAAGGAAATCAACAAAGTCTAAGAACGTAGCAGCTTTTAGAAAAAGAGATATGCAAGAACAAGGGGGCACAATTTGAAGATAGAGGGGGGACAGCTCAAGGACAACATGAGACAGTATTTTTTCATGGAGAGGGTGGTGGACACATGGAACGGCCTGTCTGAGGGGGCTGTGGGGTCAAAAACAGTGGGACAATTCAAGAATGCATGGGACAGACATAAGGGAATTTTAGAGGTGGGAGTAGGAGGAAGTAGGCTGTTGGTTAACTAGGATCTGCAGCTTATCCAATAGGTAGGGAAATGGGCAGACTAGGTGGGCCAGGCAATCCTTATCTGCCATCAAAGTCTATGTTCTGTGTTTTGTTGTAGTTGTCTCAACTGTTGTAATAATTTGCTTAAAATATTAAAAGTAAGCTTGTGATACTTCCCTCATGTTGATTACCTTCAGGGGTATCTCAAAATTTAATGAGGAATTCCTGGAGGACATGTCTAGTGTAAGTTAATCCAGCACGGACCAGTGTGTAGATGTGAATCATGCCGTTGAATTCTTTGTTAGGAGCTTCCTGGATATTGCAAACAGACATGCCCCTTATACCAAGCAGGATCAGAAGCACAAGTTATAGCTAGGGAATTACTGTATGCACCATAATGAGGCTTAGTGACAGAATGTGGGTCATCTATAAAAACAGTGGATTACAACAGGACTTGCAAAATTACAGGTGCCTGAAGAATAAAGATAAGATAGAAATAAAGTGAGCAGAAAGTCAATACTGCAGACAGATTGATTGCTCAAGGTAACCTAGACATTTCTAGTCATAGATAAATGAGCTAGTAAGGGGCAAAAATAGGCTCAAAATGAAAGGTCTAGTAGTAAATGGCTCAGTGCAATCTGACCCTCTATTCATGGCCAATGTTTCCAATGAATGTTTCAAAGATTTGAGCATGTTTGAGTTCTACTTAAAACTGGTCATAGCTAATGAAGTTCAGAATTACCTGAGAAAAACATAAACAGGGAACGTCAGCTGGTTTTGATAGTCTCGAACCTATGCTGCTCAAACAGGCTGCGCCTGCTTCTGCATCCCCAGTGGCCAGCCTGTTGAACCTTTCTTTTATCTCTGGAAAAGTACCTGATGCATAGAAAACTGCCATAGTGCAACTGGTGCCCAAGGGAAGACCAAGTCATTTGCCTGCAAACTACAGGTTTATATGACCCCTCTCCACTTTAGGTAAGTATCAGGAAAATACCATCTACAACCAACTGCAAACTTACATTGAAATGTACGTTCTCCTCTCTGCAGCTTAGCATGGTTTTAGGAAAATCCACTGCAATGTTATGGCAGTGTTCACATTTATAAATGATTTATCCTGTGCATCTCATGCAGGACTGATGACTGGAGCAGTATTTATAGACTTAACCAAGGTCTTCGACCTTGTTAATGATATTGCTTGTCTTGGATAGCAAACTACTTATAGGTCAGACAGCAGATGGTTAAACTGAGTGTGATCCCATCCTGTCCTGGAAAGGTGCTAGTTGGAGTTCCCCAGGTCTCTATCTTGGGCAACCTGCTCTTCTTATTGTTTATAAATGACCCCCCCGGCAAGCTGCGGATTAACTAATGTATTACTATATGTGGATGATGCAGTCATTTATAAAAGAGCCTCAGATGATATTGAGATCAGCAAAAGTCTGGGAAGTGATTTCAAGATGTTACAGGTGGGGCTCAAGTAAAATAATGTAGTACTAAACAAGGGAAAATCTAAGGACACGCTGAAAGGCTCTAGGGCAAAGGTAAACAAAAATAAGCAGCCACTGTATATCAGAATGATTGATGGCAAGGGTCTGGAAATTTCTAACAATTTTTGTTATTTGGGCATATACATGGACTCATTCCAGATCTTTGATACACACTTGGATTACTTCACCAAAACCTTAAACAAAAGATTTGGTTTACTGAACCAGGAAATATCTGACTGGGGATTCCTGAACAGTGATCTCTGTACTTGACTGTGGGATGGTTGCCCTAGCAACCTTATGCGAGGAGGAATTATTTTGGATGCAAATATTATACCACATGATAAGGCGTTTTGCTCTCAGAATCTGTAATTGAGATCAGTTGTGGAAGGTTTTCTGCTGCTTTCCATGTTCTCTGGGATATTGCAATGACTGTAAACAGTCTTTGCCGTCTCCTTCTATTTACTGCTGAAAACGGGCTTTGTTCCCAATGGGCTTACCACAGTTTCCAAAATCCAAATAAATATGAAGATATGAAACAGCCAGCAGAAAAAGGCTCACTGCCTAGTCTGCTCAATTGTGGTGCCCCAATCCAATCCTACCCCCTCCTGTGTTCCAGGGTTTACATATTGAGGTCCTTTAGTCGCTCCTCATAGGGTTTCTGATGCAGACCCTGCACTATTTTAGTTGCTGTCCTCTGCACTGTCCCCACTCTGTCTACTTCCTTGCAGAGATGTCTCCAGAACTGGGCACAGTACTCTAGGTGGGTCTTACTAGCAGTCCATACAGGGGCAACACCACCTCCCTCTTTCTGCTGGTGATACCCCTCCCTTTGCACCCCCTGCATCTCACTAGCCCTCCCAACTGCCTTGTCACACTGCCTGGCTACCTCTAGGTCATCAGGTTTGAATACCCTCAGGTCTCTTTCCTGCTTGGTAGCCAGTTCCACTTCACCCATGTTGTACTCCACCCCTGGGTATCTGTGCCCCAAGTGCATTATTTTGCACTTTTTCACATTGAAACCCAGCTGCCCTATCCTTGACCACTCCTTTAATTTTCTCAGGTCTCTGCTCATCCTTTCCACCTCCTCTAAAATGTTCACACTATTTTGGTGTCATCCGCAAAGAGGCAGACCTTCCCTTTCAGCTCTTCTGCAATGTTACTTATAAAGATATTTTATTTAGTTGTTTAACCAGGTATAGCACACTAAGCTGAAAGCTTTTTTACAGGAGCGACCTGGGAGCACAAGGAGGTTAAGTGACTTGCTCAGGGTCACACAGTATGCAAGTGGAAGCTGTGGGATTCAAACCCATGTCATATTGAAGAGGATTCGTCCCAGCACTGATTTCTGAGGCACCCTGCTGGTCACCCTCCCTTCCTCAGAGTGAAGCCTTTTGTTGCCTATCCCCTCACAAATTTCTAATCCAGTTTACCGTCTTTGGACCCACTCCTAAGCTTCCAAGCTTGCTTACTAGTCTCCAGTGTGGAACAGTGTCGAAGGCCTTACTGAAATCTAGGTAGACCACGTCCACCGCTCCACCCTGATCTAACTCCTTTGTCACCCAGTCAAAGAAACCTATCAGATTCATTTGACATGACTTCCCCCGAGAACCCATGCTGCCTCAGGTCTTGTAACTCACTAGATTCAAGACATTACACAATCCTTTCCTTCAGCAGTGATTCCATTAACTTTCCCACCACCTATGTCAGGGTGACTGACCTATAATTGCCAGTCTTCTCCCTGTTACCACTTCTGTGTAGTGAGACTATATCCGCCTTCCTCCAGTTCTCCGGAACAACTCCTGTTTCCAGTGAGTTGTTAAAGAGGACTGTCAGAGGTACAGCCAGTACCTCCCTGAGCTCCCTCAATACCCTTGGATGCACCCTGTCTGGCCCCATTGCTTTGTCCACTTTCAGATTAGCGAGTCTCTTCAAGACTTCCTCCTCTGAAAATGGACTGGTATCCACCTCCTTCCTGCAAAGCTTCTGTTACTTTTTTGTGGTCCCCTCTCCTTCTCCCTCCTCCGTGAACACTGAATAAAATTATTTGTTCAGGGTGCCTGTCTTTTCATGGCTCCCCTCTGCCAGGGGTCGACAAAACTTAAAATGAAGTGCTTGTCCATGGACAAGTGGCTAGACTAAAACTAGTAGTCCCAGTGCTGGAGCTGATAGTCCTGCAGTTGAGAACCAATCCTCCTTATGTCCACTGTGAGACTGTAACTGTGCTGACCCTAATTACCGCACAGTCCTCACATTAGTACAGTGACTTTCCCTGTCTATGCTGTCCTCACTGGCTTACCCCAGTCCACCCACCCACCTCCGATCTGCATGGAGTCATTACACATAAGATTTCCCTTGCTGCAGGCAGCAGTAATCTCCCCACACAAACTCACTCAATTGAAGCCTTATTGACAGCTGCATGACAGAGACCTGATTGAGCCTGCTGATTGCTACTGTCAATTCCTTAAGACCTCCTTCTGTTCCGACCCCTCAGCTCTCAGTGTGCCTGCATACCGATCAACGACACCGCTCCCTCCCTCCCTCTCAGACTGCTCCTGTGTGGATGAGTGGTCATAGCAATTAGATCATGACTCCTCCTGCTCACAAGGTAAACCATTAACAAACTGTTTTCAAAAGCTGGTTTCAAAACTACTGTGTCAGCTCACTTAGGGAAGCTACCCTTGTTATGGAAACGGCTAGAGAAGCTGGCAGGAGGAGAAGAGGTGGACTTACGGTCTTACATATTAAGTACACTGTACTCCGAAATCATTCCCTCTCTTACCTTGCCAGTCGCTTGCACAACAGCAAAAATGTGAGATAATATTACACCGGCAAAACCTCTGTTTGTAGAAGTGCACAGAAGCAGGTGTGAAAGCAGGCAAGAGGAGCCCGCGATAGGAATCAGAGTAGCACAGAGGGAACATCAGTTTTTTAAATAACTTACTGTAATCGTACATTGATTACAATTTAAAGCCGGATGGATCGCACTGCTGATTACGCTCTGACTTTCATTGGATGCGAATCTTACTCCAGCGCCAGCCTCATGTAATGCTCACTTCACCACTCACACAACATGCATCACCATAGTGACAGACTCAGGAAAAGGCAGACAATTGAAAAAAATTTGCAATGCATTTACTTTTACTGGTTGTCCTTGGGACAACCGGCTTCCTGACACATGCTTGTCCCTGCCAGTCAATTGATGGCCCAGGACGTCGGGCTGTGGGATTTGTCGACCCCTGCCCTAAGCACAGTCCCCCCCTTCCCTTTTTAACTTTACAATCCCACCCTTGGTCTTCCTCTTTTCACTTGCATACCTAAAAATGTCTTGTCCCCTGTTGTTACCTCCTGGGCTGTTCTCTCTCTCCAGTTTGTGCTCCTTACTTCTTTCCCTGTTTCCATCGGTTTCCTCTGATACATTTCCCCATTCTCCTCCGTCTGCATCTCCTTATACCAGCAGTGTCAGTGGCTCAGTAGGCAGCACACTCACCTCTGAGGCCGGGAGATCAGAGAGCTGTGGGTTCAGTTCCCACATCTGGCACTTTGGTTAATATCCCAATACTGACACTGTAGTGCAGCATGAGAGACGTGTTGCACTTCTGAGGTGCCGTCTTTCGGATGAGACGTTAAACTGAGGTCCCATCTGCCTGGATTGGTGGTAGTTCAGGTGGATGTTAAAGATCCCATGGCACTTATCGAAAAGAGTAGAGGAATTTCCCCGGTGTCCTGGCCAAATTTCCCTCATACACTAAAAATACCACCAACAGCTTAATCTGGTTCAAAGTCAGTTGGCATTCATCTGTATCCCCCTCCCCCGGGTTGTGCCTGAAAATAGGTAGGATTTGTCTAGTGCACTTACCTGGTCAACAAAAACTAAATAAATAAAAATGAATGTGATCCTTTTAGCTTTTAACTTTACAGACCCTCTTTCAAGAACCATAGCAGTCTCTATTTCCTCTTTAAAAATCACGTCCCCTCTCTCCCTCCTTTCCTCCAGCAAGTACATGTTGAGTTCTCTTAGACTATCTTTATATGCCCTGCACTGCTGTCCCTGAACTGTCTTTGTCGCCCTCCTCTGCACTGCCTCTAGCTGATTTGCATCTTTCTTCAGGTATGCACTCTAGTATTGCACACCATGCTCCAGGTGTGGTTGCACCAAGGATCTGCACAGCGGCAGTATAACCTTCTCCCTTCTGCTCAAGAACCCTCTAGCAATGCAGTGTAGCATTCTGTTTGCTCTAGCTACTGCCTTCCTACACGGTGTAGCCTGTTTAAGGTCTTTCGTGATGGCTATCCCCAAGTCTGTTTCCTCAGATTCAGTGACCTTGACCCCCCTTCTCCCGACTGAACTCAGACCTTGGGTTCATCCTTCCTGTGTGCATGACCTTGTGCTTCTTTGCATTAACTCCAGCTGCCAGATACATGGCTGCCTCTCTAGCATCACCAGGTCCTCCTTTAGGTCCTGTGCTCCTTCATCAAATACACCCTCCCACAGAGCTTGGTACTGGCCACAGAGAGGCAGATCTTACCTTTTACAGTGTCCCCAGGGTCATTAATGAACACATTAAACAGCACTGAGCCAAGCACAGACCCCTATGGGACACCACTTTTAACTTTATTACAGTATACTTTACACTCGGGGCCAGATATTCAGACTGTGCTGGGCAGTGGTGCAAGCCTGGGCGCAACGCAACTGGGCTGTGCTGAGGCCAGGACCAGGCGATATTCAACGGTGATGCACCATGGCTCAGCACCGTTGAATATGACTGAGGAGGGCACACATACTGCACATGGGCGCAGTGGCACTTTCTTGGCCTGAGGCTCAGAGGGAGCACAGGGATCGCCAAGCGCAAGGTAAAATCCCTGGTGGTCTAGCGGTAATCCATCGCCCCGATGCAGCCCTGTACGAGGCTGTAGAAATGTGTAAATATCCCTGGTGGTCCAACAGTAACCCCCGCCTCCACCATAAGCCCGATTGTGGGCGTTCTGGAAAGTCACATTTCTGGTCCTGTAGTACAGTATGGTTTGCAAGCCCATTGGTCCACTGTGGACCAATAGGCGTACAGATCATGCTATGCGTTGTCGTCGGCCAGGCAGCGAGCGAATCTGGTGAGGGGTGCTGCCGCCCACCCGATGATGGGGGCTGCTGGGTGGCTGGGGAGCTCTGTGGGGTGGGTGGTGGGGGTACCATTGGACCACCAGGTATTCCTTTCCGAACGGCCTGTGATTGGGCGGGATGGGTGCAGGTTACAGCTAGACCCCTCAGGGATGTCATACATTTCTACAGCCTGCGATCGGGTGTATTGGGGGTGGGTTACCGCTAGACCACCAGGGTTTGCACCTTTTACTACAGCTCATGCGCGGGCGTTCTGGGGGAGGCTGGTTACCACTAGACCACCAGAGATTGTACCTTTTACTTTAGCCCATGATCGGATGTACCAGGGGCAGGTTACCGCTAGACCACCGGGGGATATTGACATGTCTTACAGCCCGCGATTGGGCCTACGGGGTTGTTGGGGGGTCCACTGGATCACCAGGGGGTATGTGTGCCTGGCAATAGTGTTCTGGGTGGGCGGGTGGCCACCTACTGCTGGCAGCTGCTGTGTTGCGCCTTGCAATACAGCAGGCCACCTGTGGGTGGCCGGGTCTTGCTCCTGCTTTTCTGGGGCTCGACTATGAGCCCCCTATGCAGCGCAATGCAGGGTTGCGCCAGCATATGCACCGCACATCCCGGGCTGAATATCAGGATGTGCTGCATATGCATGGGCACACCCCCTGCACCTGCGCTGCATAGGATTACATTGTGCCCCTGCGCATCGGGACTTGTGCTGCGCCTGGCAGCATTTTGAGTATCCCACAGGGGCACAGTGTGGGGTTGCGCCAGGTGCAACCCCTTTGAATATCCCGGTCTGAGTGTTCAGTATCATTGCCCATGTGCACTACTCAAATAACAGGCTGAAAACATGAAATTTATCTTACCTTATCCATATGTCACGTCAAAGCTTCACCCATATAACGGTCCCCAATGTCTGCACCCAGTTTGGGAGGGCTGCTATCAGCTACTCACTAGCAGTTGTTTGGAATTGACTCCAAACAACCATGAAGCTAAATAACCTCCTACCCTTAATATCCTTCAAAAGATTATTCACCACCCTATTCCCAGAACTCTGCAACTGCTTCCACAAGGCCTAAACCCCGGCCTACCTACCCCTTTTTTTCATTGTTCTATATGCTGATAAAACTCCGTTTCCAGTCCCAAGATTCACTCTCAAAATGCCTGCTAGGTCCTATAATCTACATATTACTCCTGTTGTGCCCATTGCCTTCTGTCTCACAGATTAAAAGTTTTAATGTGCCATGTACATATGTATATTGTTATATATTAGCACTTATGTCATTGTATTACTGTTTATGTTACCCCTGTCATTGTATTACTGTTTATGCTACCCTTGTCAATGTAATAACACTTGCACTTCTTGACCACTCAGGTCCATCTTGTAAATGAGCTATGCTCAATGATGTTCACCTGATTAAATAAAGATTTTGACTGATTGATTGATTGATTGATATACAGTGCATTGTGGCCCAGGATGCTAAAAAACTTTCCAAGATAAGTTCATTCTTCATAGCTAAATTGCTAAGATCCCGAATGAAAATAGTGATTATATTATTGTTTTAAAGCACTCTGGAACACTTAGTTCTTTATCTAGTGCCATGTATTTCTTTTAGCAGTGATGCCATTGCTAAGGGTACTTACTTCTGGCAGCTGGTGGGGGGCCTGTATGTGAACGCACACTTGCACGTGTCTTGTGACCACTAGCATTTAGGCTCTGAAGAAGGCATCACAACGCTGCTAAAAGAAATACATGGCATTAGAATGATTAGATAAAGAACCGAGTGTTCCAGAGTGCTTTGAAGCAATGATATAAGCACTGTTTTCATTCGGGATCTGCCGAAGCCGTGAAGAATTAACTTATCTTGGACTCTGAAAAACGTTTTTGGCATCCTGGGCCACACTGCACTGTATATGGGTGAAGCTTTGAGAAGGAAAAATGGGTATGGTAAGATACATTTTGTATGTCTCCAGTCTATTTGTAGTGCACGTGGACATTGATACTGAACACTCAGTGTGAAGTATACTGTAATACCGTTTGAATCTTCCTGCTATTGTGCACCTCAGTTTTTCCCAAGGGACCCTATAGAGTCCAGCAGAACACAAACGCTTTGGTCCTTGTAACACTTTTAACTTCTGTTGTACCTGAGAGCCCCCACACCCTCTGGGTCCTACTGCTGAGCCAGTTTGCTACCCACTTGGTTAATTTACTCCCTATCCCTAGGTCTTCCAATGTCCTAATCAACCTCTTATGGGCACCGAGTCAAACGCCTTGCTGAAATCCAAATACAGAATGTTAACTGCCTGACCCTCGTTCACTGTTCTTGTTACCCAAAGAAGTTAATGAGGTTGGTTTGACAGGACCTCCCTGACATGAACCCATGCGGTTTCTCATTCTGTAGCCCATTAGCTTCAAGGAACTCGACCAGTCTTTCCTTCAGAAGTGCCTCCATCAGTTTACCTACAGTGGAGTTTAGGCTGACCAGCCAGTAGTTCCCAGGGTCATCCCTTGGCCACTCTTGTGCAACAGCACCACACTGGTAGTTCTCCACTCCTGCGATACCACCCCTGTATCCGAAGAGCTGTTGAGCACATCTGATATTGGACCCACCTTCTCTGCCACTGGTTCACTAAACACTCATTGGTGCATACCATTTGGGCTAGAGGACTTCTTTACATTTAGGGATGTGAGCCCTCTTCTAACCCTGTTCTCAGCCATGTTCCCCTCCTCCCCTTACTCCCCCATCCTTTCTTGTGGCACTGGCAGCTGGGGTGTGCTGCAAGGGAGAGAGGATAGAGTAGAGGGAGGAGGGGGAACATGGCTGCAGACAGGGTAAAGTCCAGGAGCGGAAGTATTCATTCAGTGCTTTTGCTTTCTCTTTGCTGCCTTCCACCCACTTTTCCTTTCTTAGCTTCTCTGTACCTACCTTCGTGTCTCTCTTCTCACTGGTATACCTGAAGAAGGCTTTCTCACCCTCCTTAATCCCTACTGCAGCTTGAAGCTTCTTCCTACCCTTGACTTTCACGACAGTACTTCCAAACACCCAAGCTTTCTCCATGTAGACCCCCTCATCCTTGTCCTTCCAGGACGTCCATCTACTTTCAAATGTGGCTGTCTTATCCCTCACTGCCTGACTCATCTGCTTGATGAATCACCCTGGTTTCCTGGTATTGGAATTTTTCTCTTCTGCTTTAGGCATGTTTTAGTGGCTGCTGCGATCTCTTTCTTGATCATGATCTACCTTTGTTCCACACTCATATCTTCCTTGAGGCTAGCTTGATGTCCCCGTCAAAATTTCTCCCATCTTACCATAGTCAGCCTTCCTGAAATCTAGCCCTTTTGTTTTCGTGCTTGGTGTTTCTTTCCCCATCTCGACATGGTGGTTTCTTGCCAGGCTGCTGAGCTTATCCATTGCATTCATTTTTAACCCATGTCCAGCTGTAGAAGTTGCCTGGAGGTGTATCTGAGTTTACCAGCTTATTCAGTTTGAATATGTGGGACAAAAGCCACCTGAAATGACCCAGTAATCTACTTTAGTGGATTAGTATGATGCAGTTGTTCTCTTGTGTATGTACCTTTGAGATCAAACAGCCTCTTTCTATAAAACATAGTTGTGAAAATAATGTTTCGCAAATGATACTCAGGTGGTTGCAAAGGCAACATGTCAAGGGGCCAAAGCTAGTTTCACAGCTGTCATTTAATAGAATAGTCTGGCATCTTAAACTTTGCAGTCCTCTTGGCTAATTACCCGAACCCTGGATTATAGTCAGTCATCTTGCACATGTTACATATGCCTCTCCCTCTGTCTTCCACCGACAAGCATCATTATGCTTGTATCTTTTTGTTGTGACCATAAGCATGAAAAATAAGCACCGCAGAATCCGTATGTCTGTTGTGGTTATGGCTGCAAAGGTATTTACAGTACGTGACCCGATGTTTCAGCAGTAGAAGAGTACAGGGCTCTCCTACTTCTGTCAGCCTAACCAGCGTACTGTTTATTTTCGCCCTGTGGCTTGCTTTCAAATGCTGATAAAAACAGAATTTTGTCAACTTGATAGCACAGGCAAGGTGCAGCTGTTGTGTGTGTGTGTGTGGACTGATGAAATATACAGAATATACATTTATTTATTACATTTTATTAAATTAACCACGAAAAGCACCCACTTTGACAGGTGAGACACAGACAAAAAACAGTTAACAGTGGTTTTAGCTCTAGCTTGCAATAGATCAAGGTAATTCATCTGACTCTAGTGGCTCTGCTCTCAGATTTACCAGTGTTAATATACTACAGTTTTATTTATTTGGCAAGGTTCAACTGGAGCTGGGGGTAGAAGGGGGGGTAGACAAGAAGGGAGAGGGGATGATAAGCAGACACAGGCTGAGGGAGAAGAGGAAGATGACAAGGGAGTTGGAGAGGCAGTAGGATGGTTGGAACAGGTAAAGATAGATTCAGTAGCAGGAGGGGTGGAAGGGAAAGGTGGTGGTAGAATCATAGTGATAGGGGATTCAGTAATGAAGAGGGATTAGATTGACGGGGGGGGGCAGCAAGATAGGAGAGTGTTTGCCTCCTGGGAATGACAGCAGAGTGCATAGGACCAACGGTAGGCACACTCACCCAGGGGATAAGGGGATAGCCCATATGTGGTCATTCACCTAGGTACCAGTGACCTAGCTGAGTGTGAGGTAGCGACTGTTCAGGAGAGGTTTAGTGGGGTGGGACAGATCTCTAGGGGGAGGCTACGTCGGTAGCCTTTTCTGATGTGCTGCTGGTACCTAGACCCAGCACAGCTAGGAAACCGATTATAGAGAAATTTAATGACTGGCTGAGTGAATGGTGTAGGGAGGAATGATTTGGATATATAGGAATGGGCGGGGGGTCCACTGATGATAAAACCCTATAAGCACCTGATAGGTTGCACCTAAGCAAATGGGGAACCATGCTCCTAGGGGAACAGTTTTGGGGATATATAAACATAAGCTCAAATTTAAACTGAATTTGAGGGGGGAGGGGAACAGCAGCACCCAGGGTTTTCTTGAGGAGGGGGCAGACATGCCCTTCCCTAAGTAAAGTACATTGAGTGTTCTGATAGGGGAAGGCATGGAAAAAAAAAAAAAAACAAGGGCTTGGGGAATGGTTTTCTGGAGGGGAGGCAGTAAACCCTACAATTAGATAAAGAGTGCAGGGAGATCAGTGAAGGAGGAGAGGGGTGGGAATTGGAGGGGTCTGGGGTAACTGAAAGCAAGGAGGAGAAGAGGGGAGAGGCAGGCAGCCAAGCAGAGGGGGAGGGAGACACTTGGTCACCAAGGAGGGGAGACGATCAGGAGTGGTGGAGGGTAGTGTTCCTTATTGCTAAAAGTCTTGGGAACAAAATGGATGTCCTACAGGCCATGATGGTGGAGGGAAAGGTAGATCTTGCGGCAGTCACCAAGACCTAGGTTACACCAGATCTTGACTGGGATCGTTCTAGTCTTCGGTATGCTCTCTACAGAAGGGAAAGGGAGAAAGAGAAGGGAGAGGGGTGGCACCATATGTCATGGAGGGCATTACTGCCACTAGAAGAGAAATGGGATGGGTAAATACAGGTGCTATGGGTGTAAATCCAGATGGAAGGAGGAAAGAAATTAAGGCTGGGTATAGTTTATAGGCCACCTAGTAAGAAGGAGGACAAAGATAGGGAGTTGGGTACCATGATGAGGATGACAGCTGAAAGGGGTGAAGTGGCGGTGATGAGAGAGTTCAGTTTGTCTAAGCTGGATTGGAATATCTCATCCTCCACCTGCACCAGGAGCCTGTTGATTCTGGATGCAGTCTAGGACAGGTTCCTTGTTCAGGAGGTGAATCAGGCAAGAGAGGGAGCCATCCTGGACTTGGTATTAACAAACGAGAATCCTGTCCCGGACATTGCTGAAGGAACCCTTGGGCAATAGTGGCCACCGGACCATATGGTTCTGAGTTGATGTGGGCTTTAGGTAGCTGGTCAAATGAAATTATTTAAAAAAAAAAAAACTATTGGAGTACAGCACAGCACTTTGCAGCGCAATGCTAGAGGGAACAGTGCAGTTTAATGCCAGTTAAGCCCTTTTGTCAGCAAGAATTTGTGAAGTATCTTTTACTATGCTGCATCTTGACTGTCTTCACTGCATACCCCAGTTTAATAGTCTTATTCAGTTTGAATCCATGGGAAAAAAGACCCAACGGTCTACTATTTTGGGTTAATGTGATGCAGTTTTCCTCTTGTGTTTGTACCTTTGGGACAAAAGCCACCTGAAAGGACCAGTTAGGTTAAGGAATACTGTGTTCTTTAATACCATGACACTTCCTGCCCAAAAATACTCCACTGTCAAACTAATGAAAAATGCAAGTCTTTTGCTATAGTTGGCCTGGATTTTCTGGAGTTTGTGATACCTGTAATTAGACCAACAGAAATATTTTGACATATATGTTCCAGTACACAAAATTTGGGTCACTCAGATCTCTCTGCAGGTGTTTTACCAGCCTTAATTGATTGAAGAGTCTGAAATGTGGGTGTGTGTGTGGGCGGCTAACATTTTTCGCTTCACTGGAGAATCACCTTGGCAGGCATGGCTTTTGGCAATCCTTGTATGTATTTTTTCAGTAGCAGAAGAGAAGAAGGATGGAAAATGAAACATCATTTTCATTTTTGAGGAAAGCAGAGCAAATGAATACAGCTGTGCAGATGATGACTTCTGTAGGGGAGCTATGGAAACAAAAGCCTAAAATAGCTCACACTCAAGTCAAGGACTGAGCAGTGAGCTGTGCATATCAAAGTGCAAAACATACTACAAACAGAGAAAGAAAAAGCAGTGTTCAACTTTAGATACATTTGCCTCAGCGTGTAATATACCCAGTTACTTGATCATTATTTAGAGTGGAAAATATCATTTCATTTTGTTAGTGCCTTTCATATGTAATGTATACGAGAACACTGTACAAAGCAACGTGTTGGGTTGTGGCAGCTCAGTGACTAAATTAGGGTGACTGAGAGAAACATTATACTCTAATATCCTACACAGCTATTCACAATGTTACTGTGATCTGTTTTAGCACATATGTATATGAGTGAGTGTGTGTGTGTGTGTGTGTGTGTGTGTATATTTATAAAATGAGCACATTCAAATCCAAAGTTCTGATTGTATAAAACACATCACATGACCGTGCATATATCAGAGCGCAACCGCACACCTGCACTTTTACCCCCAAAACAATTTTGACATTTTATAAAATAGAAACCACTTTGAGGTGTGGTAGTGCTCTGATATCCTGCGCGCTTTGGGATTGACACATCTGCCTGCAGCCCATGCGCATATCAGAGCGCGACCACACACCTCAGAGTGGTTTATCTGTGACATGTGACATATACATATAGATAGCCTTCCACACTGTCCCACATAGAAGGCTGATTAACAACATAAGTACTCTGGGCATGGGAGACAAGGTGGTGAACTGGGTTAGGAACTGGTTAACAGACAAGAGACAGAGGGTGGTGGTAAATGGTGTACAATCTGGGAAGAGGGGGTGACCAGTGGGGTACCTCAGGGATCAGTACTAGGACCAGTCCTGTTCAATGTCTTCATTAGTAATATTGCAAAGGGGCTGGAAGGAAAGGTCTGCCTGTTTGTAGATGACACCAAGATCTGCAACAGGGTGGATACTCCAGAAGGGGTGCAGAAAATGAAGAGGGGCTTGGAGAAGCTTGAAAGATGGTCAGAGATGTGGCAACTGAGGTTTAATGTAAAGAAGTGCAAAATAATGCACCTGGGTAGAGGGAACCCTTGGGAGAGCTACAGGTTGGAGGAGAGGAGCTGACTGTCACCAAGGAGGAAAGGGACCTAGGGGTTATCATCTCTGATGACCTTAAAGTATCAAAGCAGTGTACAAAGCAGTGGTATGCTGGGGTGCATAGGCAGAGGTATCGCTAGTAGGAGGTGTGAGGTGGTGATGCCATTGTATAAAACATTGGTAAGGCCTCTCCTGGAGTACTGTGTGCAGTTCTGGATACCACACCTGCGCAGGGACATAGATAAGGTGGAGACTATCCAGAGAAGATCAACAAAGATGGTATAGGGCTTACACCACAAAACATATAAGGAGAGACTAAGGGACCTCAAAATTGTACTCACTGGAGGAGAGGAGAGGAGACAGCGGGGGGGGACATGATTGAAACTTTCAAGTACCTTAAGGGCATAAAGCTGATAAGCTGCATTAATCCAGCAACCCCACTGGCCCCTGGGCTAATTGAGTGGCTCCTTTTTTGAGGTACCATCATGTTGGGCCCTATATGGCTCCTTATACTGCCCCTTTTTCTGCTGATACCAGCTGCCCAGCATTGGACACCTGAATTACCATCATGTTTGGTCTACAATGGCACCTTGTGCTGTATACCACATGGCAACTTATCCTTTAATTGCCTCCGTGATTCCAAGTACCAATACCTCGAACCCTGCTCTTGGACCACACATACCAGTAGTACTTATAACACTCCCCCACCACAAGGCCCACCTCCCACCATGCAGACTTTTATCTCCTCCCTGCCTATTGTGATAGGGGTACTAGCTCTTGCTACAACAGATCAGCTCTTCTATGGTGGCTACTTTCCAGTCCCTAAAAACATCAGATCTACTAGACGGGAGAAAGGCAGGAATTACAACCTTATAATTAGCGCTCTTAGAAAAATCCTACTTATCCTCCTGCTATGTTCAGGCAACGTAGAACTCAACCCTGGCCCCCCAGAAGCTATTGCTTTGCCAGCAGAACTAGCAGATTTAAAAGGAATAAGCTTTTTGCATATTAACGTATGTAGCCTCCTTAAAAGATAACCTTAATACAAACCTGGTAACTCATACTTCCTGACATACTTGTGATTTCCAAACTTGGCTTAGACCCAGCACCACTGATAGAGAAGTAAACATACCCAACTATGCCTTGTTCAGAGCTGATAGGCATGCCAGAGGAGGAGGGTAGCTATCTGTGTTAAAGACAAATTTTCTGCCTTCTGCTTATCCTCGGCATCTGTCGCCAGTGAATTCGAATGCCTAATTCTCAAAGTGAAATTACACAGACTACTGCACTCTACGTAATAGGATGCTACAGACCACTGTCTGCTGGCCTACAGCTTGTGTCATATCTAAGTGACAAGTTGGGACAGGGGCTGCCAGAAACTATTATTTTAGGAGACTTCAACTTTGACTGGCTCTCTAACACAGCTGCCCCCCTTGCATCCTTCTGTGATGAACATGGGCTGACGCAACTTATTACTGAACCAACACGCCCAAACGTGAAGAACCCCAGTAAAAGTACACTTTTGGATGTGCTAATGGTGAGCAAACCTCATCTCTTCCCACGCTGATGTCTTCTGCTCAGACACCAGCGACCATTGTTTTATTGCGGAGTAAGATCCACCAACAACCCAGCACCCATCAGCAAGTTCTCTATGACGAGATCCAGGCGCAACTTCAATGAACATGCCTACCTAAATGAGCTTAAGTACTCCCCTCAGTGGCAAGATTTCTACCTGGCCAAAATGATTACGTCAGCTTACAATATCTTCCACAACATTCTATCAAGGTCCCTTAATAAGTATGCTCCCCTGATTAAAGTTCGAACTAGGACCAAAACCTGTAAATGGTTCACCCCTCAGATCAAGTCCTTGCTTCTAGAAAGAGATAAGCTCTGGAAAAAAGCGCACAGACTGAACACTGCAGAGGATTGGAACCAGTTCAGGAGACTACGAAATTTATGTACCAAAACAATCAGAGAATCGAAGGCCACCTTCTTCAAATCCGAACTCGACTCTGCCACAAGAGTCCAATCAAGCTCTGGAACACAATCAATGATCTGCTAGCCACTCCCAGGAAATTCACTCCCACCAAGATTACCTCTGGCAACTTGACTATAACCGAAAAGATGGATATACTAGACGCATTTAATAACCACTTTGCTGCTGCAGGCATGGCATTTGATAACTCCCCTGCAAACATACTTCGCTCCCAGACTGCCAGCCAACTGCCTGAAACTCCGATAGCTTTGTCGCCTTTCTCGCTTCAACCTGCCCCACTGAAAGAGGTAGAGGACCTCTTGCTTCAGTTGGATACTAGAAAAAGTACTGGGGCCGACATCCTTGACCCTTACTTCCTAAAAATGGCCTACCACGTACTAGCAATACCCGGCCACCCACCTTTTAACTTATCCCTGTCTCAGGGCACTTTACTCACCTATATGGAAGACAGCACATGTCATACCACTGTTCAAATCAGGTGACCCTGGTGATCTTAATAACTACAGGCCAATTTCTCTCCTTCCGGTCCTGTCCAAGCTCCTAGAGAAAATTGTAAATGCACAGCTGAGGACTCACCTTGAGTCTAGGGAACTGCTAAATCCTATGCAGTCCAGATTCAGAGCTAAACATAGCACTATCTCAGCCCTCGCCGGAGTTACTAATGACTGGCAGCGTAATCTTGAAAGCAAAAACTTTATTTGTGCTGTTTTCCTTGATCTAAGCAAGGCTTTTGACAACGCCAACCATAGACTGCCTTTCCTCCCACACCATAGGTGTGGACCCTCCCTCTCATGCTTGGTTTACTGACTATCTTATAGGGCTTCAACAAGTTAAAGTCAAGGAGGCCTGTCCCCTTAAAAATCCTGCAAAGAGGGGTACCCCAAGGTTCTATATTAGGCCCTACTTTTTGCAATCTACATTAATAACATCGACTACTGTATAAAAGAAGCCAACATCCATCTGTTTGCAAATGATACAGCTCTCACGTGAGTCGCCTAACACCTGAAGCTGCCTGCAATGACCTACAGTCAGAATTCAACCTTTTGCACAGCCAACTCCTCCAAAAAGCTACTCCTTAATGCCAAAAACTAAAGCGATGGTCCTCTCCCCTTTTATCCGTACAGCTAACCCTGTGTCCAGTGGGACAGTTCCCCAAATTACCACAGTTCTAGGTGAAAAACTAGAATTTGTTACAAAATTCAAGTATCTGGGAGTTTGGATAGACCAAAGACTCTCCTTCATTGAACATATCGAAGACTTGCTAAAACGACTTCGGCAAAGGCTTGGACTGTTTTTTAGAATCAACCAGTTTCTCACCAGAGATGCCAAGAAACAACTGGTCCAATCCATTTTCCTATCATTGGTTGATTACACTGATTTCCTCTACAGCCAAACAACTGTTACATGGCTAAACTGGACACACTCTACCATCGAGCACTGAGGTTTATAACGGGACTCCCCTTCGACATGCATCACTGCACCCTATATGCGGCAGTGGGGTGGACATCACTAAAGTTCAGGCGCACAGAAAGCGCGCTCTCTGGACCTATAGAGCCATCTCTAATAAGCTGCCTTACTATATCTCCTGCTGTCTTCCCTGAGTATAATTGGGAAATACACGTTAAGAAGTTACTCAGCTATTACACTTAAAGTACCCAAAGCAAAATCCCTCATCAGCAGGGCAGCCATAGTTTCTGCGCTACCTACCTTATGGAATGATCTACAAAAACCCTCAAATTAAGCACTCTAATCAGTATAAATGCCTTCAAGACGCTTTATTTCCATACAATCAGAGAGTATGTAACTGTCACCCACTCAGACCCAGTACCGTGTCTGCACTGGTATATAGCCACTTAGACCCAATTTTAAGTACTGACCCCCAGCTTGCTCCTCACCAGCCTAATTGTTCTCTCTCTTTCCCCTGTCTTATCAACACTAGGCCCGCCCATCCCCTTATTCTTCCTTTCCCAACCCTCGGATAGAGCTCTCACTATCCTGGGTTGTGATATCCCACTGCCCTGCACTTTATAGCATTCAACTCGGCTCACATACCCTTTTCTCCATCCACCTTCTCTACATCCCATTTTACCAACTCCTCTCTGTGCACATCTGCCCTCCTAGCCTTTCTTCCTCTACCCTCCTCCCTTCCCCTTCACCTCTACCTGGTGTATATATTTTTTTTTTCTTCCGTTACTTCCTCCTGCAACCTTAGATAACTTGCTTTATCTTCCTATAGACACTTCTATGTATGTAAATACCATGTAATCTGTACAATATCTGTATAATTCCATGTACATATGAACTTCTTTTTCTTCCTCTCTGTAAAGAGTATTATCTGTATTGCCTTGTAAATACCTGTGTTGACCTGTATATACAATTGTTCATGCTCTACCCAGGTCCATCTTGCAAATGAGCTTCTGCTCAACAATGAATGCCTGGTTAAATAGAGACTTGATTGATTGATAAATAAGGTGCAGGGGAGCTTTTCAATGTAGAAAAGTACTAGAACAAGGGGCACAATATGAAATTGAGGGGTAGATCAAGAGGTAATGTGAGGAAGTTTTTCTACACAGAAAGGGTAGCTGACACATGGAATAGTCTGCCACAGGAGGTAGTGGGGGCAAGCACAGTGGAAGGGTTTAAGCATGCTTGGGACAGGCACAAGGGAAGCCTGAGAGGGGAGGGAGTGATGACAAGCCATTGATCACATAGAATCAGTGGCCAGTGGGCCACATACAATGTATTGGGCCTACGGGCAGACTGGATGGGCCTATGGTCCTTATTGTTGAGTAGGGAAATGTGGCTTTAGAGTTTTGAACTGGAAATTGTCTTTTAAAGCAAATCAGAGGGAGTCTTCCTGGGTTGTCAGTCAACCTTAAAGCTACCCCATTAGTGTGTATGTTTCTGGAATGTATCGAATGGGGTGAGCTTTGGGGTTGACGATCCCTAGGAAGAGTCTACCCCTGATTTGCTTTAGGGATGGGGTTGGAATTTTAGGGTTGAAAACCTTAGAGCCACATTTCCCTACTTTTTTTTTTTCAATTCAAGTTTATTAACATCAATCGGGCACATCGACAGAAAGAGATTTATAGGCATAGTTAATGTCAGTCTCACACACTATACCAACATCAGTTACATTTCATTTCCATACACCTTTCAAATCCATCAAAGTATCAGTAGGTTACACTCTTTGCAATAGCTTATTTGAAAAATCCCATTACCCACATCCCACCCTCAGTCCAACCAACTTATTCCCTCTCCAAACCCAGACCAGGAGCATATGGTTTCAGGAAGACGAGCTTGGAATACCCCCAAGAACGACCAAGTGAGGGTCAGGCCCGGCCTGGTATCCAGCCGAATCAGCCACCTTGTCCATCTGCGGGTGTAGATGTGAGTTTTCTGGTTGATTTTAAATGTCCGCTCCTCAAGCTCTGAGATTTCCTGTTCACCTGAGTCCAAGTATGGATAGTGGGCGACTCAGCCTTCATCCAGGAATGGGTAATGGCTTTGTGAGCTGCTGTTAAAAGTATAGCCCAGAGGTAGAGTGACTCTACACCGTTCAGGCCCTGGGGGGGGACTACCTAGAATTACATTGGGGCAGTCCAGGGGGTGTTCAGAGTAAAGAGATCTCTCAGTGCCAAAATTACATCACTCCAAAAGGGCTTGATTCGTGGGCAGGACCAGAAGATATGTAAATGATTTGCTAGTGCCTCTCCGCATAACCGCCAACAAACTGGTTGTCTTGCAGGGTCCCTCTTATTGAAAACTGAGGGGGTGAGGAAGAAACGCACCCTGATCCTCCAACCAAAGTCTTGCCAGTGCGGAGAGCAGGTAGTCCTAGAAGCGACGTGAAATAAAGAACCCCAGTTGACCTCCCCAAGGTCTGCCCCCCCCCCGCCAGTTGAATTTAATTTTATCTAGAGGATCATTTTTTAGGCCAGCTAGGGATTTATAAATTACAGAGATTAGACCCTTTTGTGTCTGGGCAGACAACATTTCTTGGAGGCATTCAAGAAAAGGGGCAGTCATGAGGGGGTCCTGGTCTGCCTTTTGGCAGCTATTGATGTAGGCCCTAACCTATAGATACCTGAAGTAATGAGAGTTTCATAGCCCAAATGTATTTTTATGGGTTTAAAAATCTTTTTCTGTATCTCCCTGAAGAAACTGACCCATGTATACTAAGCCCAGTTTGTTCCAAGTCCTAAAGGTGTGGTCAAGAAAGGCTGGGGACAAAATTAGGGTCCCAAGCTATCCTATAGAGAGGCCAAAGTGAGGTCTTCAGTTTGTTTTTGCCAGACCCTGCAGGTTGCTTTTATAGTGTCCCTGACAGTAGAAAGCGAAGGGGGATGGGCATTATATGTACTGAGGAAGTGTATGATTTGAGTCCCCAGTGGAGGACCACGCTCCTCCTCCTCTCCCTTTTCCATCTCTTTCCAATTGGATGAGTAGGATCTGGGATGGACCACTGCAGGGCTGCCTTCAACTGTGCGGCTAAATAGTAGTCCTTGAGATCCGGAAGGGATCTCCCACCTTTACTTTTGAGTGCCTGGAGGATGCGGATGTTTATTCTGGGTCTTCACATTTCCCTACTTTTGTTGCTGTAGCCTGAACCATAAATGTTGCATTAATGGAGCTGTTTGCAAAGAATTTCCTTACTTTTTGAGATGGTATAATTGCACCCTTATGTGTCTGTGGGCCCTGTGCTCCCATCAATCCGTAGTTTTTCAGATACTGTAATTGTATCTTTGCCTGTGGGAGTTCAGGGCCCAGGGCCCTGTGCTCCCATCCCTCCATAGACGTATATATATATATATATATATGTTGCTGTGGAAGCGCAGGGCCCTGAGGGCCCTGCCCTTCCATTCATAGCACAACTGTAGCCAAATTCTCAGCATAGACTTATTACCCAACATCATGAAGCCAGTCGTGAAAGTTTTCAAATCCCTGCCGAAACATCATTCCACTCCACCGTAACATCATTCTGTGCCACAAGTACAAAAACACATTTTGGCGAAGATTTAAAAAATGACAGCGGTCACATTCATGAGTTGGTGTAAAGAAATTGCTATGTGTAAAATTTGGAGTGGAAATATTGAATATTAGGAAAGTTACGAGCAAGTGTAGGTTAATTTTAACAGATGTGAATATCTTCGCCATTGTAACATACTTTGACCCCACATTTTGAACATACCCTTCTTGTGACCCCACCTGATGAAGAACGATGGTGAAAAGTTTCAAATCCTGCCGGAAAGGTGATTTCATCAAGCGACAGTGAAATCACCTTTTCAGGCAGATTTGTGTAATTCCACTGACATTGTTCATGAGGTAAATTGAGTCAAAAAGGTCATATTAAAAATTTGGTGTAAAAATATGGAAAAATGGCAACGTTATACACCAGAGTTGAAAACCCTATTGAAATACATTGAACAAGGCCAGCCTGGTGGTGCTGAGGGTTGAGGTTCTGGATGGCACATCTTCAAGACGCCGCCGCACCCATGTTCGAATGAGCATGGGGCCGGGACATGGGAGGGGTGGAGGTTCAAGCATCTGTAGGACAGCTCTTCTCTCCTGGGGAGGAAGACTGATGTACTCCAGCTGAGCGACTGCCTCCAGGTGGAGGTCTGGAGGAGTGGAGGGAATGGGACTGTGGGTGTCATGGAAGGAGGGCAATGCAGGACTTCCGACGCTAGCAGGGGCATCCACGCACACTTAGATTCAACGCAAAGAAGTGCAGCAATGCACCTGGGAAACAAAACCCAGGGAAGAGTACACAATGGGGGTGAGATACTGACAACAACAAAAATGGAAAGGGACCTGCGGGTAGTCGTATCAGATGACCTAAAGTTAGGCCAGCAATGTGAGAAGGCAGTAAGGAGGGCTGTGGGGATACTGGGAAGCATAGGGAGAGTCATCACCAGTAGAAAATGGGAAGTTGTTGGCCCTCTGTACAGACAGTTGGTAAGACCACATCTGGAGTACTATGTACAGTTCTGGAGACCCCATCTCCGCAAAGACATAGATAGAGTGGAGGCTGTCCAGAGGAGGGCAACTCAAAATGTGGTAGGGTCTGCACCAGAAGACATATGAAGAAAGACGAAAGGAGCTTAAGATGTATAGCTTCGAGGAAAGGAGGGAGAGTGGGGACATGATAGAAACTTTCAGATACCTCAAGGGAATCAACAAAGTCCAAGAGGGTAGCATCTTTCAAAAAAAGAGATGTGCAAGAACAAGGGGCTAAATTTCAAGATAGTGGGGGGGACGGCTGAGAGGTAATGTGAGGAAGTATTTCTTCACAGAAAGGGTTGTAGATGCATAGAATGGCCTTCCTGAGGAGGTCATAGAGTTGGAAACAGTTGGGGAATTCAAGAATGCATGGAACAGACATAAGGCAATTCTAGTGGGGGTAGTAGGAAGTAGGCTGTTGGTTAACTAGGATCTGCAGCTTATCCATTAGGTAGGGAAATGGGCAGACTAGGTGGGCCAAGCGGTCCTTATCTGCCATCAGATTCTATATTTCTGTGTTTCTATGTTGCTCCAAGAAAGCTTGATATACCTTATGAGATGATGTCTGTCACACTGGCCTTGTATGGTACTGATAAATAATTGAATGAATGGGGGAACCTCTGTCTCCTGACATCCTGATTTAAGGGATGTTTGTACAAAGGCTCGGGCATGTAAATAACGAAAAAAAAAATGGTTCGGTAAATTAAAGGAAGATTTAAGCTCCTCGAAGGAACGCACCTCCTGTCCTTGTAGAAACTGGAAGATATGCGCAGTCCAAGTCTTGCCCATACCTGAAATCCGGTTTTCAGTGCCGTTGGAAGGAAGGTGGGTAGGTCAGGGAGAGAGAGTAACAGGAACTTACTGTGAGCAAGTTTTCTGTCATCAAGTAATTGGCGCCATTGGATGAGTGTGGATTTAGTGTATGGATTTTCTAACTGCAAGGGAGTAAAGGGGTTGATCATAATACCTTGGGTCTGTCTATCAGTTGCCCATCAGTTAGCTCAAGAGTCTTCCAGTGGGCCTGATATGGGGGATGCAGCCAGTGAATTACTGTCTAGATTTGTGCTGCTGCGTGAGAAAGGAGCAAGTTCAGCAGTGCTAATCTACCCTTTGATTTAGGAAGCTGAAGAACTCTAATATGGATTCTGGTGTGTTGTCACTATCATAAATAAATAATGTGAAATTAATATATTCCATTTTTGGAAATAACTAACTTGTGGGGTTATCAGAATTATTTGGGCTAAATATAATATTTAAGGGAATATATTCATGCGTATGCTATCCACTCTATGTATGAGAGGAAGGGGCAGGTACAATCAAGTTTCAAGGTATCTGGCTAAATGCTGAGAGATCTGATCATAATTAAGAGAAATTACCACATTAGGGTCTTTCGAGATTACTACCCCCAGATTTGTTATGGATGGAAGGTCCCATCGGAATTGGAATCACACCTAATGGTCTTCAATGGAGTGTAGTAAATGTGTATGTTGATTCCATTTCTAAAGGGACCTTCGCAAATGAGGATATAATTTCATGTTCACAAAAAAGGAAATTTCTTCAAAAAAATTGTACACTAATGTGGATAATTTCACTGTTATAACTCTTGTTTTATCATTCATTTGTGCATGTTTGCTGCTGTGCTGTCTATACCCAACAACTACATAGCAAATACAAGCAAGAACACATTTGGCCTTGGCAAATGCTTGCTTACTGTGTGCATGCCTAAATTTCTTTGCCTGCCTTGCCTGAAATGCTTGCACTGGCACTGTGTTTCCCTTGTCAATCAGTTGTACATTTGCAAAATCAGATTCTGTTTGGAATTCAGTAGTACTGTAATAGCTTTTTCAAAGTACAGTTGCAGCAGTTGACATGGTCAGCTATATCCTGAAATGTATGTGTTATTGCTAGAATAATTCTCAGCTTGCCTCCAGTACCACTATAGCTCCACCAGAGAGAATCTGTTTAGTAATATTGTGAAATATCTTACCATGCCAGTTGCTGTAATTTTAAGTCAAGGTTCTAATAACATACAGTACATTAACAAACACATGGATTGCAAGTCTTTTCTACTACATGCTCTCATAACAATCTGTTAATCATATCTATAAAATCACAAGAGCATTCCAATTCCTGGATTGCAGTGGTTTTTTGGAGCATTGGTTTGTTACATATAAACATTGGGGTCCCTCAAGGGTCAATTCTTGGCCCCCTTCTATTTACCATTTTCATCAATGATCTCACTGTCAGAGCTACAAATTGCTCATCTTTACTTTATGCAGATGACCTTGTCCTTTACAATAGCTCTAAGGCCATCACTCCATCACTGACCTCAACTCTACCCTCTCTGTAGACTTTGTCAATATCCAAACCTGGCTCTTGCAAAACAAACTGGTCCTCAATGAAATCAAGTCACAGTCCATGCTATTTGGCTTTGCAAATAGATTAAAACATTGTGGGCAACTAAAAGTCCCTTGTTATGATGGCTCCTGACTTTAAGATGTTTGCAGCTTCAAATACCTTGGAGTGATGCTTGACCCCTCTCTTGACTTTGACCTTCATATTTCCACCACTTGTAAATCCGTTAATTCCAAAATTGGCCTTGACAACAAAAAGCAGCTATGCTGTTACACCCTCTGCTGGAGTTGCTATCACTCAGGGCATACTGCTGACTGCTCTTACCTACGGCTCTGTCACTTACTTGGGAGCTGCCAAAACCTGTCTCCTTAAATGAGACTCTGCTTACAACAGCATCTGCTGTTTTGCCTTAGCATCGCACTGTCTCACCCACCATTGCCAACTATACAAGGATCTAAATTGGCCCTCTCCAGCAGCTAACTGCCTCCTCTCCCTAGGCACCCTGATTGATGGCATAATTTACTCTGGTGTCCCTTCCTCACTTGCTTACTGAATCAGCCCAACCCTCACTATAACCTGCATTCGGGGGATCAAAGCCTCCTACATGTCCCTAGATGCAAAACAAATATGGGATCCCAGGCCTTTTCCCACACGGCTCCTCAATATTGAAACTCTATACTGCTAACCATCTGTCAATTCCTTAATCATAATTGTTTCAAGTGGTTGCTTAGTACTCACCTCATCGCCTCTGACCCCTGCAACTGTTTTCATCCCCCGTGAGTTTTCTGCCATTGGACTCTTTCCTACCAGTCCCACTCTTTTAATGTCTCCATTGCATCTCTGTGCAGACATAATGTATCTCCACTCCTCTCCTCCCTCTATCCTACTTGTCATTTTGTTCCTTCCTCTCTCTCTCTCTCTTCTGCTAAACCTGCTCCAACACTACTGGCACTTTTAAATTCTAAATTGCTAAATTTTGCAGTTTGTAATACCTGTTTATGTTTTTTTTGTTTGTTTGTTTGTTGTTTTACTTTTTATTTAGTACTTTATACATATGCATAAAACACATATTTCCAGAGCATGTATAATCACAAAGGCCTAACATTGTACATTACTAAGGAGCAAGATAACATACTACATCTGGTACAGCATTAGTGGGTGATATTCAGGTTCATACCATAAAAATAAGTCGGCCTTTATGAGCTATATATTCAGCCAATGCCCAAATTTATCATATACCACTTGAAAATGAAAAACAAACAGCATATCGTAACCGACCCTTGTGTGTTCTTTGGGTTAAATCATAAAAGCAGATACAAGTTTCCCCATTCCAGAACTCCCTTAAAGCTCCCATTTAGATAACAATTAACAAGTACTTCTCTAATAACTAGACCAGGAAATTTAGTTAGAATCAGTAGAACATTTTCAATCTGTATCTCTCTCTCTCTCTCTATAGAGAAATTAGAGGATATCATAGTGAGCTAGAGACCAGACCCTAGCCCCTGCACTGTCATACTGGATATAAAGTGAGGGCCATATAAGTGACATTGCAGAGGGATTGGAAGGAAAAGTATGTCTCTTTGCAGATGATACAAAAATCTGCAACAGGGTTGATGTAGAAGGTGGGATTAAGAGGATGCAAAGGGACTTGGCAAGGTTGGAGGAATGGTCAAATATATGGCAGCTTAGATTCAGTGCAAAGTAATGCACCTAGGAAACAAAAATCCAGGGGAAGAGTACACAATGGGGGTGAGATAACAACAATAACAGAAATGGAAAGGGACCTGGGGTAGTCATATCAGATGACCTTAAGGTGGGCAGACAATGTGAGAAGGCAGTAAGGAGGGCTGGTGGGATACTGGGATGCATAGGGAGAGGCATCACCAGTAGAAAACAGGAAGTTGTTATCCTTCTGTACAGACAGTTGGTGAGACCTCATCTGGAGGTCTGTGTCCAGTTCTGGAGGCCCCATGTCTGCAAGGACATAGACAGGGTGGAGGTTGTCCAGAGGAGGGCAACTAAAATGGTGCAGGGTCTGCACCAGAAGACATACGAAGAGAGATTAAATAAACTTAATATGTATACACTCGAGGAGAGGGGGGACATGATAGAAACTTTTTCAAGTACCTCAAGGGAATCAACAGAGTCCAAGAGGGTAGCATCTTTCAGAAAAAGAGATGTGCAAGAACAAGGGGGCACAATTTGAAGATAGAGGGGGGACGGCTCAAAGGTAATGTGAGGAAGTATTTTTTCACAGAGAAGGTTGTGGATATGTGGAACAGCCTTCCTGAGGAGGTAGTGGACTCAAAAACAGTGGGGAATTCAAGAATGCATGGGAGAGACATTTGGTAGTTCTAGTGGGGGGTAGGAGGAAGTAGGCTGTTGGTTAACTAGGATCTGCAGCCTATGCATTAGGTAGGGAAATGAGCAGACTAGGTGGGCCAAGTGGTCCTTATCTGCCGTCAAATTCTATATTTCATGTTCAGTAAGACCATCTCTCCCAGGAATCTAAACCCTTACAATCAGAGGTAACCATTGCCTGTTATGTTTTGATGCGATGTTGCTCGCCAAGCTGCTGTTTATTTTGAAACTAGCACTCTATATTCCCAGTCCTCACAGCCTATTGTTGATTTTGTCTTATGATTTATAAGTATTGTACTTCACGGCGGTGGAGATTTAATTGGATAATGCATGGTTGGGACCGGTCGACATCGTGCCTACAGCGGTCCCAACCATGCATTAATTCCCCATTCAAGGCCACCTTCAGAGTGGCTTAATGCACTTGTAACATGGCATGCTTGAGATGAATGACACATTTTTGCCTGTTTCTGTTCTATGGAAAAATGACTGAGACAATTTTTTTATGCACATAATATGTTCAGTGCATTTTCATTAATTCTTTCATTTCACAAATCTTTTTATAAACTGATGTAGTCAGCACAAGAGCACATATTACTATTAATTTACTGCAGTTCTCCCTGTTTCTATTAGTGTTTTGCGTTTGTAGATGGCTAGTATTGTTACAAGCTGTCTAGGAGGTCCACAATACTCACATTTCAGGGTTCCGATATGTGCTACTGCTGCTTATTTGCATATTGCAGACTGGAACTCTGCCTGCGTCTCCCCTGCTCTACATTTCTTGTGTTACTTGTTCCAGTCACCACGGGACGCTAGCCTGCTAATTTCGCTGTGTTTGTTTGAAAGATTACTTTTCTTTTACTGATTCTTGCCGTTCTCCGATCGCTTTGTGCAGTCTGTGACAGTCGCTTCTGCCGAGTGTCACAGTCGCTCCTTAGTGGAGTCATCACGGTTTGTGACCATACTCACAGCCATGTTGGTAGGTGGGTAAGTAGAAAGCACACTTTGTGCTTACATTTGCACTTCGGAAACGGTGCTGTTTTTCCTCCATGGCGGCTTTCAGTACTTCACGAGCAACGCGGCATTATTGCTGCAATAATGCTGTGTTGAGATAGTCCCACGTGAGTGCTTTGAACCAGTCTGTGTCCTGGATTGTGTGCTTGTTATTTTAGCCATGTTACGGATCTCCTATTTTCACTGTAATCCTTATTGTAACCTGCATGTTTCCTATACTGTACTGTCAATTCTGAAATTTACTGACTGTAACCATCTTGTACTCTCCCGCGTCGTGCCTAAAAATAGGCATTTTATGTCTTGTGCACTTACCTGGTTATCAAAAATAAATGAATAAATAAATATCTTTGAGGATGCAGACAAAAATGGTGCAGTTCGGGAACTTACATTAACTTGCTGTGCAAAAAATCAGTCTGTAGTGCAGCAACAGAATCCTTTGTAGTATCTGCACTGTATCTGGTAAGGTGTAGAAAATGTGTTTGCCCCATGGATTGTGATGTGTAAACAGTACTTCAATTTCAGGTTTAGACAGGCAGCTAGAGCAGATAGGGTAGAAATGCTGTTTTCATGGGTGTTAATTATGGGGGGAAAATGAAACATAAACTGACTTGTGTCTAAATATTAAATTTCTTTAATTGGCTAATGACATTGGGAGCTCTTTAACCAGCTTCCTGTTCCAGCCGGTTTTGTCTCTGAATAAAATTAAGGCAGTACCGAGGATATTGTGAGTTTGATTTTCATCACTGCTATAAAATTGATCGTATTTCTGTTTACCTGCGGCTGTAAGTAACCTTTAATAAAACAACATTCAGCTATGTCTGAGGTGAGTTGAATCAAGTGTAAGGCCCTAGATAACTCAAATTCTTGTCTGGTCATACTGACGTTTTTAAAACCTGATGATCCATATAGATCTTTCACAGTTAGAATGCCTTTTTCTTGCAGTGAGAGCATGAGTCAGTGAACATTTTTATACATTTAGTAAACAAGTTCACATTAATTTACCAGGGTGCCGATATTCAAAATCATGCAAAACAGAGCACAGAAATTTGCACTGCGCCTTGGAAGTGCCCGGGTGCCCAAAGATGCTATATTCAGTTGAATAGCGCACCGGCGCTGTTTGACTGAAAATAGGGCCATTTTGGCACAGTGCTAAGCCTCTTAGCGCTGCCCTGACAGGACTCCCAAAGTACACTGCCAGAATGGACAGTGCCGGAGCACTATCTGCAGTATTCAGAGGGACCCATGCAAATTAGCCCATTGTGCATGCAAGGCACTAAGGGATCATTTGCATGCCCATTATGGTCTCAGTTGCATGGTAGCAGGGCAGGTAAGTGCGGCGCTGCCCCCCAGTTGCCTGGTCCCAGACATGTAGATATCCCTGGTGGTTGTGGTCCCCCCCTCCGATTGCTGGCCCATTCTGTAAAAATATATCCTTGGTGCTAGTGGTCCCCCCCCAAATCAATCGCCAGCACATTCTGTAGAATTATACTATAGAAGTATGTATCTATGCTGCTAGTGGTGCCCCCACCCCCGCCGGTCACTGGCCTGTACTGTAGAATTTATATCCCTGTTGCTAGTGCCCCCCACTAATCAATGGCCCATACTGTAGAAATATATATATTGCTGGTGGCAGTGGTCCCGCCCGCTGATCACAGGGGCCAGTACTGTAGAAATATACATCCCTGGTGGTAGTGGTCCCCTTCCTCTGATCGCTGGCTCGTACTGTACAAAAGATATCCCAGGTGCTAGTGGTCCCCCCTCCCCACCAGTCGCCAGCCCATACTGTGATAACATGACATCCCTTGCGTCTAGTGCCCCCCCCCACCGCAGCACCAATAACCCATCCCACCAATCACCCTCGCAGTACTCTTCGTGCTGTGGGTGCATACAGTGACCAGCGCAGCCTCCCTCATCACACCTCCTTGGCTGGCCACTGTATGTCCAGGCGGGGAGCGTGCCTCTTACTTGTAGGACAGGGTGATGTAACCCATGTCTTGGATGCCCTGGCCTGTCAGTGTTACATGTCCAGTCACTTCCTGGTCCCAAAACGGACAGGGGGGCTGGCGCGTCATACTGGATTTGTATGATCTCAACCAGTTCGTGTGGAAATACAAGTTCTGGATGGTCACTCTAAAACCAGATTATTCCATCCTTGGAGCAGAGCATGTGGTTCTGCGCTCTAGAACTTCAGGATGAATTTTTTCACATCACTGTCTGTCGATCCCACAGCTGGTACTTCAGATTCCTCGTGGAAGAGGTCCTGTACCAGTTCCAGGTCATGCTCTTCTGCCTCTCCTTAGCACCTAGAGTCTTCACCAAATGCATTGCAGTGGTGGCGGCCCACCTGCAGGGCCTTGGGGTTGGAGTGTACACCTATCTAGATGACTGGCTGTTGGTTGGTCTCTCCAGAGAGACCATGGAGAGATCCACAGATCTGGTCCTCCAGACATGTTGAGACTTGGGCCTGCTGGTCAACCCAGCCAAGTCCGAACTGGTAGCAAAGCAGGTGATCAAGTTCAGTGGAGCAGAACTAGATTCTCTGCAAGCCAAGGCCTGCCCCACTGCGGACCAAGAACTGGATCTTACCTTCTTTGCCCAATCATTTTGGGTTGGGCTCTCTTGTGCCCTACCTGGAATTTCTGCAGCTGCTGGGGGTATATGGCATCCTACAGCAGCATGGTCTTATGGGCCCGCTGGCAGATGCTCCACCTTCAGTGGGAGTTGGACTGTCAGTGGTCTCAGCACCTAGGCCACTTGGACCAATTGGTCATAGTGACCCAGCTGATGTACTCCATACAGTAATGGCTAGTCCCAGAACACCTTGAGGAAGGAATCTCATTTGTCCGCCCAGAACTGACCATAATGTTCATGACGGATGCATCTCTGCTGGGGTGGGAGAAATGCACCTGGGAGACCACAGAACCGATGGATTCTGGTCACCCAGGAAGTCCTATCACCACCTCAACCTGCTGGAGCTCCATACAGTGTGTTTGGCTGTGATGGAAGCTGTCCAGAGGAGGGCAACTAAAATGGTGCAGGGTCTGTACCGGAAGACATATGAAGAGAGGCTAAAGGAGCTTAATATGTATAGCCTAGAGGAAAGGAGGGAGAGGGGGGACATGATGGAAACTTTCAAGTACCTCAAGGGAATCAACAAAGTCCAAGATGTTCTACCTGAACAGGCAGGGTAGAACTCTGGTATTTCACACCTGGATGCTTGTGCGCAGCTTGGGTGCAGATCCATGTTGTGGGAGAGAAAACTCAGCTGATAGATGCTCTCAGTCGGGAAGGAGAGACGTTGAAGGAATGGCCCCTGCCTCAGGAAGTGGTGAACCACCTGTTCTCTCAATGTGGCACACCTCTGGTGGACCTGTTTCCCTCCTGGGAGAACGCCAAACTAAGGCTGTTTTTTGCCCACTCCATGAGTCTAGGACACTGTTGGGGATTCCTTCATGAGGCCTTGGACCCTGGGCCTAATGTGTGCTTTTCATCCTTTCCCTCTGATCCACAAGGTGGTGGTTAAGGCCCGGGAGGACAAGGCATGGATGATCCCGATAGCTTCAGACTAGCCATGGCAGTTCTGGTGCCCAGATCTCCTCAGCCACAGCAGCAGGCCTCCATGGAGACTACCTCTCCACCCAGACCTGCTGAGCAGACATCAAGGGATGGTCCTGCACCTGGAACTTCAGTCCCTGCACCTCACAGCCTGGTTCCTGAGTGGCTACAGTTCCAGGCCTTGGGTCTCTCATAGGATGTGCTCCACGTGGGCTTGCCCACTGGCGCAGTGATAGCGCTACTGCTTGCAACACTGATGACCCAGGTTCAGACGTGAGCCTGGGTGTCAGGGCCAGCCGGGGGGTGGGGAGGATTGAGCATCCAGGGGGGAGGGGAGGGAAGCATCCAGTGTTCTAGTGGCCCCCAGCGGAGGCTAGGAGTGACAGACAGCCAATACTTGAATACATCGGGGGCATGCCAGATGTTCGGCCTATGTGCCACACATCATTGCATGCCAGGCCTTCCCGGGATTCAGCACGAAGAAACACCAGGCTGTGCATTTGGATGACATCCACTTCACTGTGACCCACGCAGCCATCTAAGGCACTCAGTCCCTCCAGATCGGTTTCAGGCATTCATCGGGGAGTAGGATCTCTCCCCGGCATCTCCACCCTAGGGTGCAAGCCAGGTGCGCTATGGAGGGTCGAGGTAAGTCCTGGGGGATGCTTAGGCGGTTGCAAGCCTGACCGATGGTCCGCTGGCTGGCAGCATAAAGCATACTAAATAAAATTAAAAAAAAAAAAAAAAAAGGATGTTTTCCATGTTGTGGAGGTCTCCAGAAAAGTCGACTGGCAGATGCTATGCCTTCAAATGGAAGAGATTTTCCATTTGGTGTCAGGGCAAGGGGCTGGATCCTCTTGCTTGTCCAGTGGGTAGCATCCTGGACTAGCTCAGATCCCTTTCCCAGCTGGGAATGTGAACGATGACCCTTGAGGTGCACCCAGCAACTATCTCTGCTTACTGGGTATTGGCTGATAAGCTGATGGTGGCCCAAAAGAAGGTTGTCTGGCATCTTTTCAAAGGCCTGGGCCTCTTGTACTCTCCGGTGCGTGTTCCATCTCCACCATGGGACTTACTGCTGGTATTATCAATGCTTATGGGCAAAACTTCCAAACCCTTGCACAGGTGTGAGATGTCGCACCTGTCATGGAAGACGACCTTCCTTGTTGCCATTACATCTGACAGAAGGACCAGGGAGATCCAGGCACTCTTGGTGGAGTCTCCTTACCAGGTCTTCCACAGGGACAGAGTCGTCCTTCACCCAAATCCGAAGTTCCACCCAAAGGTGGTATCGGAGTTTCACCTCAACGAGGTGTTTAACTTACCAGTGTATTTCACCAGCCCATCTTCGGAGCTGGACCGCAGGCTTCATACCCAGGACCTGTGGAGGGCGCTATCCTACTATGTGGAGTGCATGGCTAGAATTCGGGGACAAGCTCGCCAGCTGTTATCACATATGCTGAAGCCATGCCTCGCAGACTTGCAATAAAGCGGATGACTGCCAGGTGGCTTACATCCTGCATCTACCTGCGCTATAGGTTGACTGATACGGAGCCTCCTGTAGGGCTTAGGGCTCATTCCACCAGACATACGGCTGCCTCAGTGGCTGCTTCCAGTGATGTCTCTGTCCAGGAGATATGCATGGCTGCTACCTGGAAGTCAGCATACACCTTCATTTCCCACTACTGCTTCAACCTGGAGTCATGCCAGGATGTAGGATTTGGGACCTTGGTTTGCCAGTCTTTGTTTGCCAAGTAGGAGTACGCGCCTTGAACTCACCTCCCAGAGAACTGCTAGGAATCTGTCATTGTGGATAAGTGAACCATAGCCATGTCCTTAGAAGAATAGGTTACTCATCTGTAACTGTAGTTCTAGCAGTGGTATATGGTTCACATCCACACAACCCACCTGGCCTCCTCTGGCAAGTGGCACACGGATTCTGCTTCTATTGTGCAAGATCTGATTACATGGGGTGGAGTCAGGAGATACACCGCCCAGGTGGTGAGAGGAGCTTAGCTTAAAGATGTCCAGCCAACAACATTGTTCCAGTGAAACAGCCGGATTGTGGCTGTGAACCATATACCACTCCTATAACTATGGTTACAGGTGAGTAACCTATTCTTTTAGACCTGAGAAACAGCAAGTGAAAGAAGGAAGATATGGGTTATGACAATTCCTGCAAGCATTGTCATCCATAAGGCCATTTTGAAACATTTGTCGAGTATACAGTACCAATTACAAATAATCATATATTGAATTAGGTGTCCTTGTATGGCTTTGTTGGTTTTGTAGGGATTTTCCCAAATCAGTTTCCAGGTCTCTTGGGTGATGATTGTATCCAGGCTTTCTCCCCATTTTTCTTTTGAATTGGTAGTTAGGTCAGGGCTTATTCCCCCATATACTATGTATAGTTTCCCTGCACCTCCCCTTCGGTTAGCAATTATAACTAATTTATCCAACTCCTTGTTTAAGGAAATGGCCATATTAGATTCAGATATATCTGATATCCCGTCTCAGTTGTAAGTGTGCATGGAACTACATAGTTGGAATTGAGAACTTATTTTTGATTTCTGCAAATGAGTGCAGGATTCCATTGCTAGGATTTGTAACATTGTAGGATTCCGACGGCGGCGTGGTTCAGTCGGGAAAGGACTGCCGCTACCTCCAGGCAGGTCGCGCCCCCACCCCCACAGAAGGATTCCGACGGCGGCGTGGTTCAGTCGGGAAAGGACTGCCGCTACCTCCAGGTAAAGAAAAAAGCCTCCTACAACGTGGCTCTGGGCGTACTGACGGCCGTGTCCCGCTAGCCCCTGGCTTCCTAAGCTCCACAGCCCACTGATTGTTTTTTTGTGACTCGCTGTGGGGAGCTAGTGCCCGCCCCTCCCCAACCACCCCCCACCCAGGGTCGGTTTGTTTTATAGGCGCCTCCCCGCCATGCCACTTCCTGTCCCTCACCACCACCTAAGTCCCCACTTTCCCATTTGCAGATCATACCGGTGACCACTAGGCAGTGCTTACACCTCTCATCCCTTCCTAGCTCATAAAGCCCACCTCCTCCACTACCCTGTGTTCGCCCCTGGGCTCCAAACCCATCCCTGTGTCTCTCACATCTCCTCCCACTCACAGAATGGCTATTACCCTGTTACCACCTGCTCCCCACTCCTCTCCTTATCATCGTTATTCCTCGCCTATCCTAGAACTACATTCTGCCCCTACCCTGCACTTGTGCCCCTAGCCATCCCCACCCTCCCTCCCCAGCCCCACCCCATCCTCCTTCACTCACCCTACTCCTCCCCACATCTCCCCATCCCCTTGGCCTCCCACCTCCCCTCCCCAGCCCCACCCCCATCCTCCTTCACTCACCCTACCTCCCCACATCTCCCCATCCCTAGCCATCCCCACCCTCCCTCCCAGCCCCACCCCATCCTCCTTCACTCACCCTACTCCCTCCCCACATCTCCCATCCCCTTGGCCTCCCACCCCTCCCTCCCCAGCCCCACCCCCATCCTCCTTCACTCACCCTACTCCTCCCACATCTCCCCATCCCCAGCCATCCCCACCCTCCCTCCCCAGCCCCCACCCCCATCCTCCTTCACTCACCCTACTCCCTCCCATCTCCCCATCCCTTGGCCTCCCGCCTCACCCCTCCAGCCCGCCTCCTGTATCTTATCACACTAGCATTCCCAGTATGTGCTACTCTGCCTACCCCTTATACAGCTCCATCCCCCTATCCCCCCAACTGGCAGAACTTCCCTCCGCCACCTCCTTTCTAGGCAGCTCTCCTCCTCCTGCTCCTGTCTGGCAACATCCATCCCAACCTGGCTCCAATGGCTTCCCTTTGAAATCGACTGACTCTGTATTGCTTCCATAAATATTTGTAGCCTCCTCAAAAACTGGACCTTACATTGCTGGGTGACTGTTCATAATCCTGATGTGATTGCCTTAGTTGAAACCTGGCTATCTGGCTCACCTCTAATGCCCAGGTCTCTCTCCCAGGCTACTCCTCCACCGATTGGATCGGATCGGCAGGAGAGGTGGAGATGTGCCTTCTATGTTAAAGACCCACTCATTGGGATTGCCTTCCCCCCATCCTTGATTATAATGCCCAGGCCTTAACACTAAAATTATCTCCTGACCCTCCAGTGGTCCCATCTTCCTGACCACAGCTTACATACCCCTCAAAACCAAGCCCTGGCACTGTGTCCCCTAATTGACTATATGACCTCCCTACCTAACTCCTCTGACCAAGTCCTGGTAGGTGATCTAAACATCACTGGCTTTCTCCTCAGGCTTCTGCCTCCGTGACGCTCACTGCCATTGATCTAATACAGTTAGTCTCCCAGCCTACCAGGTTAAATCCTGGTAGGGCTCTTGCACCCTTCTGGACGTGGTTCTCACCAACAGGCCCAGCCGTGTCCACAATATTCAAATCCTCCCGACTGCCTTAGTGACCACTCCCAGTCCTCTCTCATGGATAACCTCTCTGCCCAAGCCCACTGTTCAAATCACCCGTCGTCGCTGACTTAGACCTGGTGGGCTAAAAGACTTACAACCCATCTGGCCAACACTGATTGGTCCACCCTATTAAACACCCCTGATATTGACAAGGCCCTTGCCTCCTTTGTTCACACCTTTAACTCTGCCTGTGACATCTATGCACCTCAACCCCACGTAGATCTAAAGCACGACACCCCCTGGATTACCCCTGCCCCACGCTCACACCTTAAGCAGCGGATAACCTATGGCACATCGCTGTTGAAACAGGACGCCTGCCGACAGACAGGCTCATGCAGCAGCCCGAATAAGTGTACACGGCAGTCCGCAGCAAAGGCTGACTATTACCAAGCCTCTCTCACCTCCCTCCTGGGTAACCCCAGGTCCTTCTGGACAGTATCAGCAACCCAGTGGTGGAGCACTCTTCCCCCTCTCTCGCTGCTTGACATCAACGGGACTATCTCCACTGACCCCACCTCATTGCATCACACCTCAATAACTCCTTCACTGACCTTAGTGCAGTGCTCCCTTGCAACTTCTTCCAACACTCCTCCCCATGTCTGCCCCCTCCCATCTCCCGACCCCTTCCACCTTCGTCTGTCACTCCCACGAGGTCAGGCCCTACTTACTAAAAGCCCTAAAGTGCAATTCCATTGGCAATGACTCCCTCGATCCCTTCTACTACGCCAGGTCCTGGAACAAGTCATCTCTCCCATCACCTGCCTTTAATAAGTCCCTCTGCCTTGGGAAATTCCCCGGCTGGAGGGTCGCCACTGTTACCCCTATTCACAAGGGTGGTGATAGGACGCTCCCAGGCAATTCACCCCTATCTCTATCCTCTCCCCTTCTAAAGCTTTAGAGAAAAGTTGCTACCCAAATATCTGATTACCTCAGGAAATAGATGTCCTCTGTCCTGAACAACATGGATTCAGAGTCGGACATAGCACCAATACTGCTCTCCTGGAGTTTGCAAACTTCCTCCATAACTCACTTGATGCAGGCTCCTCGCCGGTGCGTATTTATAGACCTATCAAAAGCCTTGATACCGCCTCACACCCCTCCTTCTGGCAACACTTGCCAGTGGGCTTTTCCTGGCCCAGCCTCGTGGTGCGCCAGCTATCTGTCCAACCGCCTCCCAACGTGTTAGGATTGGTGGCACTCTTCTGATACCTGCCCAGTCCGCTCGGGAGTTCCCCAGGATCCATACCGGTCCTTTACTGTTCTCTCTCTCCTCAACTCCCTGCCCAATGCCTGTGCTGGAAATGTCCTACTCACGCTGATGATGCAGTACTCTTGCCTCTGACAGTAACCCGCCGCCTCCAGAACTCCTCCAGCGTGCCTCACACCTGCAAAACCTGGTTCTCTGACCACCGCCTCATCATCAACCTTAAGAAAACTAAACCATGCTGTTTACACACCCTCAAAATAAGTCCAGAAACTTTTCTCTCTCTGTCCGCTCCGCCCTTGTGCACCCTATAGAACTTGTCAGCTCTTATAAATACCTTGGCATAATCTTCGACTCTGCTCTCTCCTTCCATAACCACATCGCTGCCCTGACCTCTGCCACCAATGCACAGTTGGGCATCCTCTACCGGCACAAAAATGCCTCCCGCAGGCGCCCCTAGCCTGGCTGTTACCTCCTCGATATTATCCTAATGAGCTACAGCCTTCCTGTGTATGGCGCTGGCCAGACTGCTCAGCCGCAAGGTATGCCTACGCTCAATAAAGCCTCGCCGACTTATCACCGTGCCCATAGACTCACCCATACCTGCCATCTATACTCCATGTCCTCTATACTCAACCTTGACGAGCGCCCTGTTCCAAACCCGTCAAATTGCCTATAAAGCTCTCCATGGTCTATCCCCTCCTGGCCTTGCTAACTCTATTCATCGATCTAACTCCTCAGCTGCATCAAGACCTCCGACAGAGCTGCCCTTGTTGTCCCAAGGGCTCGGACCACCCAGGGCCAAAGGGCTGCCATAGAGCCCCTCCGGTACAACTCCTCCCAGCATGCATCACAAACGCCCGCTGGCTAGCTTCAAATACAGACTGAAAACTCACCTGCTCACTTCTCACTCCTGCCATTGCCCCTGACCCCTACCTCCACCCCTAGACAAAGCTCGCTGAGCTGCATTCCTCCTTATCCCCAGCTCCCACCTCCAACTCTTCTGCTACCTCCTCTCTAAAAAAAAAAAAAAAAAAGGGTGATTTATATTGGCTGCCAAGAGCCAGGAATCACATATTGCTGAACTGTGTTGCTGATTGCTTTGCCTTACATGTACCTGCCTGTGCCTTTTGCTGTGCTGTATTGCATTTGTCTATTATATGTATGTCTTTGTCTCCCTTCTTGACGAGGTACCTTTGTAAATGAGCCTCTGGCTCAAAGGTTGTTAAACTGATGTTAAAATAAATAAATAAGTAAATAAACATTCCTTTTTTCTCTCATTGTGTGTTTATGAGGTTTATTCATAAATGTGACTTGCAGATTTCTCTATAAAGTGTACTGGACAGGAAGAGTGTCATATTCTAAATGAGAAGGTGTATACACGATCTAGCTGATTGCTTTAAATAGGGGTGAGAGGAGCCGTATTTAAATAAAAGATGTAAATGTGAATGAGGGTGTAAGAGTGCCTTATAAGAGAGAGAGAGACTTGTGAATGAAGGTGTAGTAGTGCCTTTTCAAATTTAATTCATGTAGGAAATTGTCCAGATGATAACCAATGGCAGGCATGCTTGAATTGATAAGCAAGGTAATGTACTTTGAGGTGTGGGAGTCCAAGCACTCCCTTGACTTCCCATAAAAACTATTTTATTAACCGGTCAAATCACATTCTCAACTTTCCCCTTTCCTTGACAGCTCTTCCTTTTTCACTCCGTATCATTCTGGCTTCAGGAAATCCCACTCCAGCACCACAACCCTACTTAGACTCATGGACTCCATCCTTTCTGGCACCAACCGTGGGCTGGTCACCTCTGCTGTCTTTGTTGATCTTGCCAATGCCTTCATCAGTGTTGTCCATCCTATCCTCCTGGACAAGCTAAAAGCAGATGACCTCTACTTCTCTGTTGAATGGTTCTGTTCATACCTTAAGGATAGAACCCAATCTGTCCCTATTGGTGACACCATCTCCTCTCCTTTCCCTATCTACTCCAGCATCCCCCAAGGATCTGTTCTTGGCCCTATCCTAGTCTCCAGTTTCCTAAATGACCTTCCCCTTACCTGCTTGTCTTCATCCATTCACATGTACGCAGATGACATGGGTCTCTACGCCTCTGGTTCCTCCACCTCGGACCTCCAACTGGATTTCAACAACATCCGGCACTGGTTTTGGGCAAATCAGCTGTTCCTCAAGGCCTAATAAGGTCTCTTTGACCTCTAGCACTAGGCAGAGACTTGTCAAGCTTTCCCCTTCCCCTCCTTTCAGACCCTTGATGGTATTGTGATTGAGGATGTTTCCTTCTTTAAATAAATCGGGCATGGTTGCATTGTCATCTTGATTTCTCTACTCACGTGGATGCCATCCACTAGAAGTAGCTCCCTAAACTGGGGGGCACTTTACAGGAACAAAGCCAGTATCCCATTTCCTGCCCATAGAGAGATTGTTACAAAGTGATTCTGCCTATTTTTTTTGGTCACTGTTTATCTCCTTTTTTCCTGCCGGCGTCCCCTTCAGCCCAGCTGGCTCCCCCCAGCCCAGACATCCCAGAATTACTGGGGCTTACCTTATGCCCGGCCCGGGAGTGGAACATGCATAGGGCCAGGCGTCATCCCACAGCTGGAGAATCTGTTTTCTTTATTTTTCTCCCCTGTTACCCCAGGCCCCAGGAGTAGAAACGCATGCTCGTGGAGGTGTGCATGTGTACTACTGCCCTGGTAACCGCCCCTTCCACCCATCCATCAGCCTAGCGCCTGGCGCTGCCTCTGACCTATGCTGCCCCACCGGCCTCCACTGCTAGACAGTCAAGAGCCGAGGATACCACCTTCCCTTCCCAGAGAGGAGAGCTACCTCTTGGTGGCTCTATCCAGCTCCGCCCGTCTACCTCAGATGGCCTGTGCTTGTTCCTGAACACGGGTTGTTGGCGAGGTAAGGCATCCAGCACCTTAGCCCTCGGCACCACCGGGACAGCTGATTCTCCCTATTTTACTTTAGAGTGATATCGTATATAGTGCTGCTCCCACATCTACCCATGCCAGGATGCATCTCCTCTTTTACACCTTCTGCCACTTTGCCCTGGATCCCCCGCCCCCCCCAAAACCCACCACTGTTCCCTGTATTCCTCCCACTCCTTGCCCTCCTTTGACTCCAGGTGCTTCGCTCACTGTGCTACCTTCGTCTTCAAATTCTGGCTTGGCTCCTCTCCCTATCTTTCCTCCTCCTCTGCTTCCTGCTTCAAACTCCTACTCCTCTGAAACCCGCTCTCTTACCCTCCCCTCTGTAAAATCCTGTACTGGTCAAGCTGCTTTCCCCTTCCGAAAACTTTGGAGCACCCTTTGTGACAGGGTTGAGTATGATTATGTCCCATTTGTTAGGCAGAGACAGTTAAAAGGAAGGATCTGTTCTGTCCTCTCCTGTGTTGCCACTTATCTGTCTCTTACCTGTCTGTGCAATCAAATTTGTGTTGTGGTACATAGGAATCAGCCACTTCCACAGTTTCCTCCTGTTATCTCCATTCTTTCACTTGCTGTTTCTAGTCTTTCTTCCTCCCCTTTCTGTGGTTAAAAATCATATATATGAATCTTTATGAGAAACTGGGATCCTTTGGTTTGCAAATGTATATAGTTATATTATTAAAATGATTGTAGAAAGCGATTTAAGTTTCTTAAAAAGATAGTCTGTAATATAGGGGGTTTACCTTGAGATGCATTGACAAAGTTCTGGTACATTTTGTGAGAAATAGGAGATACAAGTTACATCAATCAGGATGCAGAGTTTAAACTACCAGGAAAATACATCTTATAAAAAGAAGGCAGTGTTTTGTTTAGAGAGAATGAGATTTAAATTGAGAGAGAGACTGTCAGATGTAGGACTTTGTACTGCCTGTATGAACTGTCCTGTACAGTTTACATTTTTCTTACTTTATTATTTTCAAATGCTGCTTGTGAATTGTAACTTCTCCTGGTCTCCCTATGCTTTCTGATCTATGCTCCTACGACACCCACCCCCATTGCTATTTGCAGTGCTGCCTCCTTCCTATCACTAAAATCCCTCCTGTGAGTTCACTACTCACTCTTGCAGTTGCTACTGATCCTAGTCTAGTCTCACTGATCCTTTCTCCAGATTACCATCTGCCATGATTCCTTGGTCTCCTATCTCCCCTAGACTTGTCCCTGTTGTACTTTCTATCTCCCTTCCTTCCCTTATTTTGCTGCCAGTTGTGCTTTGCTGAACTGTTGTATTTGATATGCTAATGTTTTGCATTATTTGCTCACTGTGCTTCTTCTGGTGTCTACCATGTACATTTCTTATTTAATAATTGTTATAATTGTAACATTACTGATGTAATTGATTGCAGTCTACTCATCCTGTGCCCCCCCCCCCCCCCACCCCCGGACACATCTGGAAATGAGCAGTTTAGCTCAATATGTTTTTCCTGGCGAAACTCTTGAATGAACCAACTAAACCAAATTGTATTAATATTACTTGGCAGATTCTCTTACAGATATAAAATATTTGGTGTCTGAATCATCTTGAATGCATTTATCTTGCCCCATAGAGATGAATTAAGCTGTTTCCATTTACCTTAGTCAATCTGTGGCATGGAGAGGATAGATTCTAAGTTAACCTTGGCAAGCTCAGAGAGGGTCGTTGGGAGTTTTTTGCCTAGTTGGGTTATTTTTAACTTTTTTTCTTTCTATCCTTAGGTAACCGCGGGTAGGGCCCAGTAGGCACAAATGGCTGTTTCTAGGGGCAACCTGGGAGCACTGGGGAGGTTAAGTGACTTGCCCAGAGTCACACAGTATGCAGGTAGAGGTTGTTGTAGGAATTGAACCCAGGTCTTCTGGATGTGCCAAGCTCATTTGCAACTCATTTTTCTAACCTCTAAGCTATACTGCCAGCTCCCAAGTTGGGGGGGGGTACAAATCCATTATAAGATTATTAGATAAAATTGCTTTAGAGAATTATTCTTATCATTAAATGTTAGGGCTTAGCCGCCGGTCCGCCGGTGCAGTGGCAAGGTGTCCACGTGTGGCGCCGGCGTCCTGGGTTCAGAAATGGACCTGGAAAGTTGGAGGGTCAGCTGGGTGGAGAAGGATTGGGCATCTGACAGACTGTTGTCCTTCTCCAGGGGGGAGGGTGGTGTGTGTCTGGTGCAACAGCAGCTCCTGGCGGAGGCCGGGTGTCCCACGGCATCCAGTGCCCATAGTTTCGGGAGGTGGGACAGATGTAGGGGCTCGCTCCACTGATGTCATTGCACATCTTGCCTCCAGGGAGAATATTGCAGCATCCAGAAAATCAGGTACCCCCAAGGCATGAAGCCCCCGCTCGCTTCTGCTCCCATTGCCCATTCTCGTCCTCCGGGGGGGGATCCTGCTCTCATGGTCCCGACCCTGGGGGGGGTAAGACAGGGCCTGCCTAGTACTGTCCGTTGGGGGGCACTCACTGTGGCCCTGCCCGGGACGTTTCCCCGGCATGGTGGGGTGGAACGGAGCAGGGGCAAGTCTTCTGAGTCAGGAGGCAGAAGGGGGATCAGGCCAAATGAAAAATAAATAAATGTTGGGGCTTCAGGCTTTTTCCAGATTATGGTGAAGCCTGAGAGATGTTTAAAGTGAGTTAAAATGGACAGTGTAGCTAGGACAGAAGACCTAGAGTTTGAGACGGTTAACAGCATATCATCAGCATATGTTAATATTCGTTTTTTGTATTCTTGGCTCTAATGCATATAATAATGTTAAATTGTCTTATTTTACAGAGCAGTGGTTTTAAAACTGGTACAAACAATGAAGGTGGAAGAGGGCTGCCTTGCCTTGTGCCCTTCTCCAAGAAGAACCTTTCTGATAAGTTTTTGTTTTTACATATCCTAACAGAAGCACCCTCATAATAAACAATTCCATGGCCCACATTAAATTCTTGAAGGGCTTCTGTCAGATAAGTCCAGTTAATGGAGTCAAAGGCCTTATGAGCATCAAGAGAGATTGTAGTAGATGGAAGGTTGTTCTTTTTACCTAGCCAAATGGCAGATACTAATCGTCTTAAATTTTCAAAGTCATGTCTTCCTAGGATAATCCCTTCCTAGTCCCTATGAACTAGATTTCATATAATTTTCTGTAACCTTGAAGCAAGTATTTTTGTACTAAAATCTTGTTATATGTGTGAAGTAGCAAAATAGGCTTATAATTAGCTGGTTCAAGAGGGGGTTTATATTTTTCTGTAAATCCCAAGTGTAATGGTTTCTCTAAATTTGGGAGGAAGACTTCTGTTTGTATTGGGTTCCTTGTAGCATTTTAATAAATAAGGACTAATTTTCAGCATTGAAGTGAATATAAAATTTCCCAGGTGTGCTATCTGGTCCTGGAGTTTTATTTTTAGAGAAAGATTTCACAATCCCCTTAATTTCTTCTAGACATATAGTCAAATGAATTTTATTTTGGTCCAGTTCAGATATGGAGAGGAGAGTAAAGTTTTTGAGGAAGTTTCTATGTTTTTATTGTGGTGCTCATCTTTGTGACTATATATGTCTTTGTAGAAATCTTGGAATACCTTATTTATATTTTTTAGTTTGGTGAGGAGGTTTTTCTGTTTGTCATGGATGCTGCTTATATAACTTCTGTTCTGAGTTTGTTTTAGTCTGTAGGCTAGGAGCCTACCTGCTTTTTCTCCCGATTCCCAATAAGATTGTTTCATTCAGAACAGGGCATAATCGACTCTTTCAGTATGTAGTTGGTTTATTTCATATTTCTGAAAAATGATTCTGTTAAAGGAATAATTGGTTGGAATATTGGGTTGTTTATGGAGTCTCTCCATTTCTTTTAGCTTAGACTCTATCTTTTTAATAATTTCTCTCTTTTTCTTGTTGCTGTAAAATACATTATCCTACCCTATATAAAGGCATTATATGCCTCCTACAGACAAGAGTCTAATGTGTCTTCAGTATCATTCAAATAAAAAAGTGTAGTTCCATTTTTTTATCCACATACCTGGAAATGTATGTCTTTAAACACTGAGCAGTGTAGTCCTCACATACGTGACCCTGTGACTTCTCACTCAACCTCCAAGGGCAAAGAAATAAGTACATGATCTGAAATGATGCATGAACCAGTTCCAGTTATTGATAACATTTCTTGAGGTGAGAAACATATTCATTTTGGCAATAAGAGTCCTGCATATTCAAGTAAAAAGACAGGTTTTTGCCCTTGGTGTACATCAGTCTCTATTCTGTCTTTCAAGAGCCACCGATGCCTCAAAGAAAACTTTGAAAAACATAGTAATTAGGTACAATTCAGCTTGCATTCCATATGTATTCTGTATATTTCTCTTCCCCATTATTTATTTATTAATTACTGAGTAAGTTTGCATGAATACATGATCTTTATCCCTCACAGTTTCCATAGAGTTCATCTGCCTCTATAGCTTACTCCCTGCTTCAAGTCATAATCCTCTGTAGTGGCATCACATTGTATTGCCATGAGAGTAACTGTGATGTCACAAGTAGTGCATTATAATGACAGGTAGGGAGAAAGCAGCAGGAATAGATGAACTGTTCAGGAGCAAAGGTTTTGTTTTAATGCAGTTGACCTCAGTAATAAATAATGGAGAGGAGGAATACATAATTAACCTGAAATATAAGCTGAACTGTATAAAACTATTATGGTTTGTTAAAGTTGCCTTGAATGTGTCAGCTGCTCTTTCAGTACTTTTTGAGCCTTGGTGTTTGTTTGTTTAACTTTCAGTTAAATCTGTCTAAAAAATGGTCTGGTTTCCAAATTGAAATCAACCCCAAAGATCAGGATTCCATTTTTGATTTTTGACACGTCCTTAAAAAAACTCTGAGAAAAGGCACCAGAATCTTCATTACTTATAGTGGTCTGTGACCTATTAAGAAAAGCCTCTAGAATCTGCCACCTACCCTCTGCATCAATTTTATGGCTTATTAAGCTGAAATTAATACCTTTTCTAAAATCACAGCTTACTTTTTCTTCCTACTTACTGAGTTGTGAAACACAGTTACCACCAAAAAACATTTTAGTTTTTCAGCTTCAGAAGGTAATAGATGTGTTTCTTGAATTAAGCCTATGTCTCCATTTGAGTTATTCAAACAAGTTAAACCCATTTTTTCTTTTAATGGGTATTCCAACCCTTTGACATTCCATGAAATTAAATTAACTTTGTTTGTACTACCCATAACAATGTAATACAGCTCTAAATAACTTAATAAGTAAGGGAATAAAGTTAATTATCCATAATAGCCATGCATCCACAACGTTCAGGAACTCAGGCTAAAAATTGTTGACATCGGAAATTTAGAAACATTCTATATACGGTAGAATCCCAATTATCCAACCCCCTTCTGGAAATCCCTATCTGACGGACTGCCGGCATGTCCCCCAAGCTATCTTGCATATTAATGAGGTGTTGGCTCTTTGCCATAGTATAGCAGGTGTTAAGTACTGTACTCACAGCAGATCAGTTGGGATTGAGGGCCTCCCTGCTACCCTTCTATTACACAGGTCACTACAGTATTGCTTAGCATGTCTTAAATGTTCATCTCAGGTTAGTTCTTAGCATCTGCATACCGAACACGTGAGTGCCTAGCTGAAGATGTGCAGAAATTGGCTCTAGTGCATAACAGGATGAAGCACTTCCCCTGCAATGCTGCTCTGATTACGAACAAGGGCAAGTTAAAAAAAAAAAAAAACGTGATTCAGTAATTGATGCGTGCTGTTTGTGTTTGTGGGCTACATTTTAGCTTGAACCATGGTAGCATATTTATGGTACCTTTGCTAATGACTGACTACTGGAAGCTCAGTCTGACTGCAACCCTGTGGAACTGATGCTGCTCCAATTACAAACAAGGATAAATTAAAAAAACGGATTCAGTAATTAATATGTGGTGTACGTGTTTGCAGGCAACACTTTAGTTTGAACTGCTGTGGCCTATTTACAGTAACTTGTTGGCAATAATGATTTTAGATGAAATAAACTGAACTGTAGAATCAAAACACATTGGTTAATGTTGCCAACACTACAGTACTGTATCTGCTGTCTTGGTAAGCATAGATCAGTGCCATGATACCCCAAATTCTGACTATCCAGACTCCCAATTACCTGAACAAGATGTTGGAATTCTATTCTGAGGGACTTTCTCCTTGTTGCTAAGGCAATTAGTGTGGTATGCTGTCTAGTAGTGAATGATCTTATACAGAGCTAATGCCATGTAAATTTATGATACAGGTTCAACGTTGGTGACATCAAGTATCTCTGATGTTTAGAATGCATTTAACCTGTGGCTCCAGAAAGCATGAAATCAACAATAAACAAGTATATAAGTAAGCAATAACCCACTATAGCGTGTATGGTTATTGGGGATTAATCAACATCCCGGGTGCGTTGTGAGGCATGAGGCCGCAGGCTGAGTGTCCTCACAGTGCCCGGGGTGTTGATTAATCCCCAATAACTGCACACCCTGAAGTGGGTTGTTGTGCTTATAACATGGGCTATGTTTAAACAACAAAAAATATCCAGAAAGGTGTTTTATTGTTGTTTAAATAGCAGAAAAGGAACTGTATGCAGTACAAAATGATGCAGGGTCTGCATCAGAAGACATATGAAGAAAGACTAAAGGAACTAAAGATGTATAGCCTCGAGAAAAGAAGGGAGAGGGGGGGACATGATAGAAACTTTCAAATACCTCAAGGGAATCAACAAAGTCCAAGAGGGTAGCATCTTTCAGAAAAAGAGATGTGCAAAAACAAGGGGGCACAATTTGAAGCTAGAGGGGGGACGGCTCAGAGGTAATGTGAGGAAGTATTTCTTCACAGAGAGGGTTGTGGATACATGGAACAGCCTTCCTGAGGAGGTCGTAGAGTCAAAAACAGTGGGGGAATTCAAGAATGCATGGGACAGACATAAGGCAATTCTAGTGGGGGTTAGGAGGAAGTAGGCTGTTGGTTAACTAGGATCTGCAGCTTATCCGTTAGGTAGGGAAATGGGCAGAATAGGTGGGCCAAGCGGTCGTTATCTGCCATCAAAGTCTATGTTTCTATGTATCCTGCCACCTTGTAAAATAGTCCATCAGAAAACATCTCAACTGCATTGCTGTCATGCATATAGAAATGTCACAGATTCACCAGTGAGGTGATTTATGACATTTCTGCTGCAAACCATAAAGACACACACATGCAGTTCTGTTGTATGTATCTATGTCTCCCTCGCTTGGCACAGGACGGGATTTAATGTACGGTGTCCCTTGCTAGCAAAAACACACTGTTCTGAGACACAGTGCCCCCCACCACGCTGCCCAGTAGCAGCATGTGCATTTGTCCATGTCCATATGCTGCTCCTGAGCATGCTGCTCTCTCTGGGGTGTCTGTAACCTCACTACCGAGAGCAAGCGAGAGAGAGAGAGAGAGAAAACTGTCAGGTGTGATTTGCTACCAATTTCTCAGTGTGCGAGCAAGAGGCACAACAGCTCACTGGTATGGCTGTGTTGCTTTTGGTGGAGACAGAGAGCACGGAGAAACAACAGTCACTGTTGTAATAAATATCGGGAGCTGCGTTGCTGTTCCCCAGTCATCCCATGAATGCCTTGCACATGTGCAGCACCATATAGTGGTCAGTGCACCCGGTTCAGGGAGATCCATGGGGTGGGGAGACAGAGCGGTGAGGAGACAAGAAACGCAGCACAGGCAGCAACGGGGGACTGCAGAAGAACAGGACAGTGGGGAGGGGGCTAGGAAGCAGCACTAGGCAGCCAGGACGAGAGACAGTGACAGAACACTGCAGCAGGGAGGGAGCAGCAAGAGAAAAGTGTAGCACATTATAACACTGGCGCCACTGATGGTGCACTGTGCTGACGGACTTTGCTACACTACATGGCAGGCTCAGAACGGCTGCAATATGGAGACACCGACAGAGACAGACACAGAGAAACACACCCTATCGCAAGGCTGCAATTAGATCTGCCGCTCTTGGTGTCTCTCTCTTCTCCTGCTTCTGATGAGCACTGCAATGGGGAATGGAGACTGTCAGCATCGGTTTCAGGTGGCCGACTGCTCGCACAGTGTGGTGGGGGGCAGCGGGGACTCTGCCATGGATGGACACAAGGGATACATGTAGCTAAGACACTGCAGCAATTCACTGAGGTATCACGGTGAGGAGCGGCAGCAGGAGATCAGCGGGGTGGCTGCTTAGGAATGCATGTGGGGGTCTGAAGATACTTGTGTTATTGGATAGCTACTAAATAGTCGCTCTCACTACTGGGTTGCTTTCTTAGCAAGTAAAACAAAGGCTGCCTGTGACACTGTATTTGCAGCACAGTAATGAGACTGTCAGTTAAACATCTGAGTATTGATCTAAGTAAGAGACTGCTCACCCTCAGCATGCGTATATCAGAGATTAATCAACTGTCAGGTGACAGTTCTTAACCAATGAATTTACTTCTTGATATCTCCCATGTTATAATTGGGATTTAAATAGGCACAAGTCTAAATTATGATTGGCTCATTTTGAGTGCCTCCAAATAATACACAGTTAAAGTTTGAGGGATTTCTCTAGACAGAGTTAGTAGAAGGAATGACTCAGGATGACAGGCATAATCCTTTCAGTATACTGTGAACTGTCTACAACTCTACCCTGCTCTGATGCTCAGGAGGTAAATTTGTGATCACTTTAATTCTTTGTTTGGGGGGGGGATTAGTAGTTGTCCCACAAACTAGGATCCTTGAAAGTGCAACTTTATTTAGAGTAAGATGTTATATGGGTAGTCTACAAAGGCTAGCAACACTGCCAGTGCTGCGATTGTAGGTCACCCTTGCCATGAATGCCAAGTACATGAATATTTTGTTTATTATCAATAGTTGTAGTCTAGTGACTGTACAGAGAAGTCCTTCAGTTCAAGAGGCTTATAATTATAAGAGAGGTGAGCAGAAGAGTGCAGTCTTCATTCTGTCCATCTCATAATTAAATAATGCAATAATTATGTTTGAAGTCGCCCAAAACTGTTCAAAAGCCACTCTAAGATGAAATATGATCATACCAGTAAGGCACTGTAGTGGAGGGGTTAAATAAAACAGTGCAATGACTAGTAATAGAATTTGATCCAAACTGCTGTCAAAAGAATTCGATCCAAACTGCTGTCAAAAGAGTCATAAACTAATAATGATAAATCATAATACTTTTAGATGGTTTGGTTTCATTTCCACTTCTTTAATCATAAGGTTGATGTAAACTACTATTTTACATAGACATTACTGACTCTAGTCTTTTTTGTGCATAAATGACATATAAATATGTATTTAAAAGTCTCTTTCCACTATTCTGACTGTACAGCAATTTCAGGCCCTTGACACAGTTCTTGTCAGTAGATTGTTGATGCAAATGGTTCCCAATCAAGAGTACAGCATCTTCGTAAACAAATACTGTAATGTAGATGATTTCCTTCTTTTAATTGAGGATTACAGGATTCAAGACTACTTTTATTATTTATTCTGGGAGCACCAGGGAGGAGTGTGTGGCTAGCAAGCCTTTTAAACTGTTTGTAAAGTGATTTGGGGCAGTTACTGAACACAGAGTTCTGAGCCCTGATCTGTTACCCCAACGAGAGCCAGGGGTAAGTCAAACTTACTTCTGCAGCTAGTGTGGTTGGAGCTGCCCATTAGAGCAACAACAGTGGCCTTCAGACTTTTTTTTAAAGGAATTCTATGGCCATACTATTTTAAATTGTAACCCTTCATTGTACAGCAAACCGGAAGTCGGCTGATGTCATTTCCAGTCCGCTGGGCATATAACTCTGTGCCTCAGCGAGCGGAGGTGACACTAGCAGAGGCAAGCTGCGTCTGCCTGCAACTGCAGAGGGAGCAGGCCATATACTATACTGGTTTGTAAGTATTATAATAAGCAATTTGGGGTCCGTGTGATTTCAGGGATAGAAAACTGAACCAAACTGAGGCCATTTTAGAGTTACTAATAAAAGAAGGATCCTTGTTGTTAGCTGCAGTATGTTTTCACCATTTCTGCCCACTAGAAATATCTCTACTAGCAGTTGCCTTAAATGATCCTCTTTAGAAGCTTCTAGAAAATAAATTAATGGTTTAAAGACTGAGCTAAGAAATGCCATGGAAATCAACAACATTGAAACATTTTGTTAATAGAATTGAACAAGAAACTTTAGACAATTTTAATATAACAAATGAAAAAAGAAAGAGCACCCAAGAGCACGAAAAACAAGATTCTAACCCTAGTTCAGTATATCAAGCCAAACAAAGTTATATTAACAATGTGGATGACTGGTACCTTGTTAACCAAAGAAATACTAACAAAGGCAGAAGAGCAATGGTTTCAGGTAGTAAAACAATCACTTTACAAAACAAATATGCCCCACTTAGTACAGGACTTGGCAAAAATGGTACCCAACCAATTCCTTCAATGGAGGCAGAAGATACTACACAGAAAACATTGATAGGTGATTTAGTTGCAAAGTTTACAGCTAGCCATTAATGCAGAATACACAGACAGAATACAACAGTTTGTGCCTACCAGGAGCAAAAGCAGATGACATTAAAGAATGTGTTAATAAACTACATATTCCACTATCATCATCAGTAATATTGCATGTGGGCAGCAGTGAGGTAGGGAAAAGCCATGAAAAAGCGATCTGTGGAGACCTACTTAATTTAGGATTGAAACTTCAAACCAGAAACTGTAAAGTGGCTATCTCAAGTATCTTGACAATCCCAAAAGCCCACCCGTGGAAAAATAAGACTATCAATAGAATTGGGTGTAGACTTGCAAACTGGTGCAAGAATAAAAATATTGAATTTATTGACAGTTGGAACAGCTTTGATCAGAAAAAATTAGTTATTTTCCAGAGGTGGATTGCACCTGAATAAATATGTGGCCAAGACACTTGTGTTGGAACTTTGAACAGGGCTTTACTTCCTTGTTTTTAAAATTTGAGAATAAGGGCGGACCATCAACTACTTCCTCTCAAAATAGAAGTAGTCATGCCAAGCTTCAGGGTACTAAAATAAATGTAAAAGCTATGCTATTTAACGCTAGAAGCCTGCCAGATAAAATGGACCAGTTTGTTTCCCTGGTCAATAACCAAGGTATTGATATAATAGACATTACAGAGACCTGGATGGGTAACAATGGAGCGTGGTATTTTAAAATGGACGGCTTCAATATTTACACATGTAGTCAAATAAATAGAAATGGGGGGGGGGAGTAGCTGTGAGGGTAAACAATAGTTTACCTACCATGGATGTTTCCAGTAATATTAAAAAACGCTGGTTCTGATACTGAGAGAATTTGGATTAAATTACTTATGAATTCGCAAAACCCTTTATTATTAGCGGAATGTTATTGCCAAATGACTACAAATGAAGATCTCTTGACAGAAATAGAGGTAGCAGGGGAACTTGGGGACTTTCTTATCATGGGGGATTTCAAGCAAGGTGAAATCAACTGGAAAGATGAAACAGCAAGTAGTCCTTGTGACAATAAGCTCCTTTCAGTATGTGATAGAACTCAACTGATACAACATGTTAGTGAGCCTACACAAGGGAATAACATTCTAGACATAATTATGAGTACAGACTGTTTAGAAATTGACCAACGTATTATAGGTCCTCCTATTGGAAATAGTGATCATAATGGAATTTATACTGATGCACAAATACAAGGAAAGCTATGGAAAAAACAATTATTCTGCAGTATAGTAAAGCCGATACTAAAACATTTTTGGAAGAACTTGCCAAAATAAACTGGGATAGTGAACTTAAACATAAAACAACTGAGGATATATGGGTTTTATTAAAAACACTATATTGAAGCTTACCAACAAATATATACCAGGAATAAATAAGTATTCTAATAAAAAACAGAAACCTAAGTGGCTTAACAAAAAAATCAAAAAATTGTTAAGTAATAACAAATTACATAAGGCCTACTTAAAAAATAAAAGTGCTACCACCTGGGGGGCCTTTAATGCAATGCAAAAAAAATGTAAAAATGAAATCGGAAGAACAAAAAGAACATACAAAATTAACGTAGCATTACATGCTAAAAAAGGTTAATAGCAAAACATTTTCTTGTACATATTCAGGGTTTTAAATAATTGATTAGCACTTTTTTTCTTGGAACTATACTAACTGTACAGAAAGTATTTCTATTCATTTTCTAGAAGTGTTGTGTTTGTTAAACACAGTGAGGCAAGAGCTATGCATTTTCACAAAGATTTAGCACTTTTATGAGCAAAACGCTAATCAATTTTTAGAGTTAAATAAATCCCTGATATTAACTCTCTTAAAAAAAAAAATAAATAAATAACTGTAAGCAAAGTGGGATCTGTTATAAACAATGGAACAATGATTCAGGACAATCTGGAGATGGCCGAAGAATTTAATAAGCACTTTTGTGAGGTTTTTGGGCCAGTGAAAAAAAACAACCCACAAATAAGTTTTCAACAGATAGCATAAAAAATATTTTACTGCAACAAAAAGCGAAAACATCACCTGGTCCGGATCACATTTTGGGGCATGTGTTGTATATTATGGGCAAATATCTTTCCTACCCATTAAAAATACTTTTAGAAAAATCCATTTAAAAGGGGGAGGTGCCATTAGATTGGAGAACTGCCTATGTGATACCAGTCAACAAAAAAGGTTCTAAACAAGACAGACAAAATTACAGATCTATTAGTCTCATGTCTAACATATGCAAAGTCCTGGAAACATTAATTAAAGATATTATATCAGAAACAATAATCAAAATTGATCCTGACCAACATGGATTTCAGCAGGGTAGAAGCATCGCAACTAACCTTATATGCTTCTATGAAAAAATAATCAATTTATTGGATAAAGCAATACCTTGTGGCATGGTTTAGATTTTAGCAAGGCGTTCAATTTGATGCCACACTGGGCTCTTACTGAAAAATGTCTGAATTATAACTTCAATAAACACATAGTTACCTGGATTGTAAATTGGTTGATAAATCGAATGCAGAGAGTGATTATAAACGGGTATGTATCCGGCATGGGTAGGGTGACCAGTGGGGTCCTGCAGGGCTCCGCATTGGGATCATCATTGTTTCAGATTCTCATATCTGATCTGACAAGTAATATACTAAAATAGACTGTGAAGTTTGCAGATGATGCAAAAATTGGGAGCCCGTGTGATACGCAGTCCTATATAAGTGATATTCAAAGGGATCTGGACAAGATAAATGCACGGTTTAACCTATGGGGCATGAAACTAAACATGGACAAACGTAGAATTGTCCATCTTGGTAAAAAGAATCCAAAAAAATGTTCTTTGGTTAAATGGGAAAGAACTTTTAACATCATACAACAAAAAAGATCTGGGTAGCTGCATATCTAATGACTTCGAAAACAAACAAAACAAACAGGAAAAACACAATCTCTAAAAGTGAAAGAGTATTAATGCCACTATATTGGGCCTGTATCGGGCCCCTTATGGAATATGCATCTCAGCTTCGGTGCCCTTTTAAAATAAAATCAGGAAAAACACTGGAGAATGTACAAAGGAGGTTCACAAAAAGCATAACATACCTAAGAAATAAAACATATGAAGAACGGCTGGAATATTTACATATGATGGCTCTGGAGACAAGAAGAATGAGGGGGACTTGCTACAGTTGTTTGACATCATTAATGACCCCTACCTTATGATTGAAATGGGTATAGAATTTAAGACCTCCTCTAAGGAAACCAGAGGTCATCCCCTACGGATAATAGATAGGGCTTTTAGAACTGACAAATGTAAATACTTCTACACGCTATGGATTGTCAACTTGTGGAATAGATTACTAACAGAGATAATAATCAGCAAAACAAAAAGGAATTTAAGACCAAATTAGACAAATATATACTAGCTGGCGGAAAGGTTCGTTGTTATGAAAATGGAATGCTGTAGGAGCATTCATGGTCACCTCGTCTTTTGGCTACTTAACATCCTTAGTATTCGTTTATTCATTACAAATCGGGTTTACAACCTTTGAGTCAGAGACTCATTTACAAAGGCACCTTGTCGCGGTGCGGGGGGCAGACATCAAGACAGTTATTACAGTGCAGATTAAAACAGAGGATAACATTACAAGTGCAGTAAAAGGAACATTTAACATAGATGCACTTAGGTTACATAATGTAGTAGTTTGTATGTTACTTAGGTTACATAATGTTACAAAATTGTGAGTTACACCCATGGATATAGTAGGTCCTCAGAAGACAGTGGATTACATCCCTGTTTGGACCTAGTAGGGAAGGGAGTCTGGGAGGGAGGCTGTCCAGTGGGCGCTGTCGAGCCAGGGCAAGGCGGCGGAACCACAGGTTACAACAGGGGTTAGTTGCACCTACAACAACGGATATTAAAGATATGGTTCTGAAGGGCTGTTTTGAAGGAGCCCATTTTGGCAACTGGAGATGCAGCTAGGGAGGAGTTGAACCAGGTGGGGGCTCGGTAGAGAAGGCTCTCTGGGCAAGAGAGGTCTTGGTTCTGGGCACCTTGAAAAGTGGCTTTAACAGAGCTACTGGTGGTGCCAGGGCGAAGGTGGCTGCTGTGAAGGAGGTGGACACCCCGGAGAGAGTCTAGCAGAGATTTCTCTAGCGAGAAGGCAGGTCTGGTAAAGCAGCCGCTTCCTCAAAGTTGAGAAGATTGGTGGTAGTATAGAGAAGGCAGGTGTGAGTTCGGCTGGGGGCACCAGTCAGGAGCCTACAGGCCTTATTGATGGAGAGTTGGATTTTGGAGAGGGCAGTGTTGTCAGCTGCAGCGTAAATGGGCAAGTCATAGTCCACAAGGGACAAGACGGAGGAGGTGATGGCCAGCCTGAGGGCAACCTGAGGCAGGCAGTCCCTGTGCCGGTATAGCAGGCTAATCCGAGAGTTAATGGCGGCTGACAGGGCAGTATCGAACGTGATGCCTAGGTACTTGTATCTGGTTACTTGTTCTAGCGGGTGCAGAGTGCTGGGGATAATCAAGAGGGAGGTATTTTTAGCTTTATTTTGGTGGTGGGAGAAGAGCATTGATTTGGTTTTCTTTAGGTTAATGACCAGTCTGCAGTCTCCGAACCACCTTTCAGCTTGGTTGTAAGCTTGCTGGAGGGATAATTGGAGGGAGGTGGAATTGGGATGTGAGGCAACGAGGACTGCATCGTCTGCGTATAAACCTTAGTAGTATGAAGAAAGCATGGGATAAAGATAAGGGGATCTTAGAAGTAAGGCAAGGGGGAATTTGAAAACCAGAGACCAAGTAAGGTCTGCATTGGCACTGTAGGTAAGGAAAATAGTGCTGACTTGGTGGGCCAAGAGGTCCTTATCTGCCGACAGCTTCTACGTTTCTATTAACTTACACCCAGTACATTCTGATCAAATAAAATTTAGGTGGGTGGATGCTTTAATTTGGCAGCTTGTTTGTAACATTGAATCTCATAAATTTTAAAAAGAAAAGATAGTGTTGCAAGGAGCTATTATCCTTCAGCTTGAATTGTAGGTGCAGGAGGCTGTGTAGCAGACCCAATAGGAGAATCTTCCATAGGCTCTGACAGTTCTGCTACCTGAGGGTATACGGGAATGCTGATGTTGAAATAATTTGGAGATGGGGATCTGGAAGAGGACTTCTCAGTGCTGCCCGGACTAAAACACCTACCTCTCTTGTGAGCATTTGGTCATGGGAGAGGCTGTACATTGCTGTTTTGTGATGATTTACTTTTTTTATATACCATGTTCCATCTCCGAGGTAAGGATTCCTGTCTTTGTTGTGCATGGCCCATGAAATTAGGGCTTCTGGGGTTGGTTTTTTTTTGGCTATTTTTTTACTCTCCTGAGCCAGCTTGTCCTCCGGAGGAGCCCCCAGCCCCGTCCCCTGGCGTCCACCTGCCGATGCTGACCCTTGCTTCCAGGGCTTGCCCTCCCCCCCAGTGGGGCCGCCTGGGGTTCCCCAACCCCCATCGGGAGCCAGATTCAGTGGGCCAGCACTGTGGCTAGTCGGGAGCAGGGCTTGCAAGGTGCCCTCCACCAGAGTGCCACGGCTTATCTTCTGTTTTCACTGATTTTCTCCCCTGGAGTTGGGAGGTGCAATGACGCACCCTCTCCAAGTGTCTGCCCCAACTCCTCCCCTTCCTGCAGCTCGGTGTCCTGTCCCCCACCTCCGCTAGGGAGCAGGGAAGTGCCAACCACTGAGGACCCCCCCTTCCCGGAGAGGGAGAGCAGTCTGTCGGATGCTCGATCCTTCTCCTCCCCTGCCGACCCATGGCGGCCCGTGCTCATTCCCGGACACGGGTCGCCGGCATAGCGCAAGGTAAGGCATCCAGCGCCTTGGCCCTCAGTGCCACCGGGTCGGCCCAGGGCTTCTGTTTTGATTGAAATCTTGAGAGCTTCTGGTGGCAGCATTTTTAGATGCATTCACAGATTTGTTTGAGAGTGAGTGACCTGCTTTGTGATTGTTAGGGGAAACAGTAGAGTTCTGAAACTAATTTGGAAAGGGCTCATGAGTGTTGGGAAACACTGTGGAAGTTATGAAATTTACCATATTTTTTAGTTGGAATACTTCTGGGTATTTCATCTGATACTTCTCCCTTACTCTCACTTCTGTGAACACATTTCTTTTATCAGTTATTGCAGACGCGTAATCTTAGAATATTTGTATTTTGCCGCCCTGCCATGTTAAGGATTGTCTATCTTTTGCCACTCTTAAGTTCTTCTTGTTTGATTGAAACACATATCAGATAAGTCACAGCTTGTCTTGGCTTGTCCCCTGCTTTGGTTTTGACATTAAGGATCTATTAAAGGGGTGGTCCCAGGGTATTAAGTAGTTGATATAGGCATTGAAGGAGCAGCAACATGGTGACCCACACGGAAACCAACCTGCGATGCTAGAGTCATTATAGAGTGCACTAACAATGATTTATTTTGTTTAGTTTTTGTTGACCAGGTAAGTGCACTGGACAAATCCTGCCTATTTTCCGGTACAACCCGGGGGGAAGGGAATACAGATGAATGCCAACTGACCTTGAACCAAATTAAGCTGTTGATCACTGCCGTGATCCAGCATATTGATAAAAAATTGGACTTATAAAATGAAACAGTGGTCCTGTTGGAGCAGAGAGTGGAAGCAATGGCGGGATCCATGGCAGAGGCTGGAAAACCGGCAGGGAAAGCATTGGGAGCATCCACTGCTATGATCAAGGAACAAGGTGCAATTTGGGCCAGATTGGAGCAGTTGGAAAATTTTAGCAAGATCAGCCAACATTCGTATTCTTGGATTGAAAACTGAAAAACTGGGCACACACCAGAGTGCTGAGTTTCATTAAGGATTAATTATTACAGAAGCACAGAATGTATAGACATAGGGCTAACAATGAAACTCAGCATTCTGGTGTGTGCACAGTTTTTCAGTTTTCAAGTTGTATATTAATATGACTGGAGCACCTTTGTGACAGCTGATGTGCATCCCTCTAATTTTCTTCTAGTATTCTTGGATTACCAGAAGACACAGAAGAGGGAGATTTGCATACCTTTCTGGAATGTTGGCTCACCGAAGCTATTGGATAAAGTTTTGCAGCTCCTATATTGAAAGCATACAGGATTAATCTTAAAAAGGCTGTGAACATTCAAGATAGTTCCCAAACTGTGTTATTTACAACCACCACATCTACAGTCCAAGATCAAACATTAAAGGCAGTCAAAGAGCACTCACCGGTTATGTTGGGGGAGGCGAAGTTGTTATTTTTCCCTGACTATGCTTATGCCACAGCGCTCAGGCAGAAAGCGTTTGAGGGAGTGACTGCAAAGTTACGAGTAGCAGGCATCCCTTGCAGAATTTTATTTCCAGCTTGACTTCAGTTTACTTACAAAGATAAACCTACAGTTTCACTGATCCTAAGGCGGCTGGAGACTTTGCTGGAAAACTGCTTAGGTGGAACCTGCTCCTGAAGAAGATCATTTGGACAGTGAGTAACTGAAAGGCTCGATATACTGTGTCCCTGTGTATGCAATTGAATGTTGAAGGACTGAACTGCTTACTGGAACTCATCTTTAGGAACTGTCATGGTGTTATTTGTGGATTTCACAGACCCTCTACTCACTCACAATCAATGTGTATTCTTATGAGTTATCCCTAATGTAATACAAAATGCTGTATTGCCTATGTGGGTGTAGGGGGTCCGTAATATTAACATAGACAGTTAATGTAGGGCCTGGCTTTGTATTGAAATATAACAATTCATAGATAAATAAGGCCTTCTGTATTAATTAACAGTAGTTGAAATGAGGTTAAGATGGCAGTTCCTACAGGTGCGATTTAAGCCTCCACACGGTGCGTGAAGACCAGAGCCCTAGTTCCTAGGTCTTTTATGCATTGGAGCTGTTTGAGAGGGTTCTAGCTCTGCCTGTTAACTTTCCAAATTTGAAAGCCTCATGAAAGCATATATGGTCCTGTTTTGAATTGTACCTCTTACGTTGGCAAATTATATAAGCCCTTATAAAGAGGATCAAATGTTGCAAAGTGTTTCTGTTTGAATGGGTTCTGTGTAGTTGAAATCATTACGTTTGTTTAATTGATAGGTGTATAAGTTGCTCCACAAAGCTATTTCATAAATGTGTTACATTATATGTGAAATATGGACTATAATGCCATTTGGCAAGTGTAATGAGACATAATGTTTATTAACTCATGTGTTAGTCCAACAATGCATTGGCTGCAAATTTGGTTGCTTCTGTGTATAGGAGACTATTCTTGGTACATCTCTCCTATGAGGTTACAATAGAAAAGTGTCACAATCCTTCCTGTAGTAAGAGTAATGGTGTATGTTTAAATGTTTTTGATGTTGGGCCTTTTCTTGGACTATTACTTGATATAAACAAGAAATTGAAAATCAATAAAAAGAAAGTTAAAAAAAAAATGATTTTAGATAAAGTAAGCCCCCTTTTGGTGTATTGCTAAAATATACCAAAAATGGGCCAACTTTGCTATATTTTAAATACATTTTTTACAGTTATGGAAGATATATTTCTGGATGGGTGAGTTCATTGAATATCAGGTAGCCTTACTGCAGGATTGGTACAATTATGGAGGGTCCATAGGAGGCTGTGGCAGCCTATAATAGGGTTGTCACGGGGGCCTTGGCCCTCTTGGTGTTGTGTACACCTGCTGGTTTTATGGCTTGGCTCCCCTTGGTTTGATGTTGAGCTGAGGGCGTTGAAGACCAGGGGATGGAGGTTAGAGAGGTGTTGGAGGAAGACCAGGATCCAGGAGGACAGAAAGGTTTTGATGACTCATTACGAAGAGTATAAGAATGCAATCACCTGAATAAAAGTAGCTTTTATGTCTAGGGCGATTGCAACTAGGAAGAATCGACTAGCTCAGCTCTTTCGGGTTGTGGACAGTCTTTTACATCCGGCCTGTCTGGAACCCGTTAGAGCATTTTCAGCTCAGAAGTGTGAGGAGTTTGCTCGGTTCTTCTCAGACAGGGTGTCCTCTGTTAGGGCTGGGATTTCTCCGGTCAGTGTGTCACCTTCAGACAGGGTTGGGCCTGGGGGGGGTGCATTCATTCTCCCTGGGGAGAGTTCTAACTGATGACGGTGGTGGAGGTCTGTGGTGTGATCTCAAGGCTGAAACTAACTTTCTGCAGCCTGGATCTGGGTCCGATGCGATTACTTGTTGATTGTGTTGGAGCTCTGGGCCCAGTTTTTGCCAAGATTGTTGGGTGTTCGTTAGTGACAGAAGATTTCCTGAGCCTCTTAAACAGGCTCTGGTGAAGCCCTTGTTGAAGAAACCATCTCTGGGTCAAGATATCTTGGCAAATTACCGATCTCCTGTCTCGAACGTCCCCTTTTTGGGAAAGGTTCTTTAGAACATGGTTGTGGAGCAACTTGAGAGTGATCTCATGGACTTCCAGATTTACGAGCTGCTCAAGTCCTGATTTAGGGCTATGCACAGCACGGAGATCACATTAGTACGGGTGCTGAATGACCTGCTCATGGCGAGGGATAGGGAAGAGTGATCTAGTCTCGTCCTCCTCGATCCCTCATCAGCATTTGACACTGTGGATCATGGGATGTTGTTGGACAGGCTGAGGGAGTATGTTGGACTCACTAGCAAGATCATCAGCTGGTTTGAGTCCTTCCTCTGGGGCCAGGTCTGAAAGATTGATTTGGGGGAATTATTCCTTAAACCCAGTGGCCCTGTCCTGTGGAGTGCCCCAAGGTTCTGTCCTCTCCCCCATGTTATTCGCAGTGTACATGCTGCCCCTGGGTGAGGTCATAAGGCGATTTGGGCTTGGGTTTCATTGCTATGCTGATACCCAGCTGTACCTGTCTTTTGCACCGAGAAGATCGGATGCGGGTGACATTCTTAATCAGTGTTTGTTCGAGAGCCGGACATGGATGTCGTCTAATTGGTTAGGACTCAACCCAGGGAAGACTGAAGTATTGGTGGTTGAGCCAGGTCGGAGGGGGGAGTGGGGGCCTGTGGAGGGGATTTGGGGCTTTTTATTGGCTCAGCTAAACTGGAGGCATCTACAAAGGTGAGAAATTTGGGTGTCCTTTTGGACAGTGAGCTGACATTTGATACTCAGGTGTCAGTGGCTTTCCGGAATGGAATCTATCATCTCTGGAATATCACCCAATTAAATCCCTTGCCCTCCCCCTCGATGATCTGGCCACACTGGACACGCGTTGTTACCCTCGAGGCTTGACTATTGTAATGCCCTCTATCTCGGGGTCAGAGGAGGAACGATGTGGCGCATGCAGCTGTTGCAGAATGCTGCAGCACGGCTATTGATGGACCTTTTGAGGTCCTGTCATATTACGCCAGTGCTGCATGAACTGCACCGCCTGCTGGTATGCTGGCACATCTCCTTTAAAATAGATCTGTTGACCTATAAGGCCCTGCATGGGCTGTGTCCAGGCTACATGAGAAAACTTCTGCATCCCTAGACTCCGGATCACTCTCTCTGATCAGCGTGGGAGGCCCTTCTGGAGGTTCCCAGAGCAAGATTAAAGTTACCTAGGGATTGGGCTTTTGAAGTGGCCGCCCCAATCCTTTGGAATTCTTTGCCGGGAGGCCTTTGGGAGGCTCCCTCCCTAGAGATATTTAAAAGACAACTGAAAGCCTTTTTCTTTCAGCAAGCTTTTGGGGTCTGATATAGCTACTGAATATGATTAATAGTTTTATTGTTTTAAGTTGCTAGGGTTTATTTTTATGTTGATATATATTATTTATATATATGTGTGCTGTTGTTGAACTTTGTCTGTATGCTGTTTTTAAGTGTATATTTGTAAGGGCGCCCTGAGCCTTCGGGGAAGTGTGCCCAAAATGAATAAAATCATCATCTACCACTACTATTACTACTACTACAAAATGTGGAGTAGCTTATGCAGTTTGAGCTAGGGTGAAGGGTGCAATGTGGTGGCTTGCTTCAGATGAGGTGGGCAGAGGGTATTTAAGGGATGAAATAGAGGTGCACCAGGGTTGTCGGGGATTAGGGGCCCCATGTCCTTGATGCACTGTCAGCCCATTGGATGCATGTTCATCTGTGTGCTGGATTCCTGGGACGTACTGCTGGCTTTTCAGGAGGTGCACAGTCTGCTATCTGGCACTCAGTGGCAGTGGAGTGGGATGCAGAAAAGGAATTTGCTGGACTTTCACAATTTTGTACAACACCCCTCATTTTTTGGTAGTCCTGGATCCAGGGGAGGAGGGGGCAAAATCAACTGGGAACCCTGTACACAACATGAAAGGAAAAGCTTAACCAGACCCACCCACACTGATGCACTGTACCTGAAACAGGTGTCTCTGGCTGAGACTCTCCCCCCCCCCCAAGGCATACACCACAGGGCTGAGGAGTTGGGATTGGGGGAGGGGGTGGAATCTACTAGGAAATCTGTAAACAGCATGAATGGAAGAGCTTAATCAGATCTGCTTGCACTGGTATACCTGAAACCTGAGTCACTGACTCTGATCGCACCATTTCCCCCACAGCATATGCGTATGTACATATATACACACACACACACACCATATGATGCAGGACCAAGTTGTCTGTTGTTGAAAGGAAGAGTCATCTTAAATTGAATAATGACAAACTGTGGCTGCAGGAGGTGCCAGTAACTCCACGGGTGCCGATTCTGGTTTATTCCTTTTTCCCCTTTATAGTACCCCCTCTTATTCCCCACCCTAGCAGTGGTTTTGCCATGTGTGCACCCTTTCTTTGTCTGGAAGTGGCAGGGAGTGGCATCCTTCACAGACAGTGAAGCCCACTTCATGGTCTGCTGGTAGGGGGAGTATGCATCCTAGGCAGCCCACACCCCCTTTCTCAGGAACTGAGCACCTTATGTCTGCAACGTTACCAACCTCCTGGTGTCCCAGTGTGAAGTTCAAGAGTCACGTATGAAACCCAGTTTCACTGGTGTCAACACCACATGCTACTGTTGTGCTCCTGGGCTACCCTGGAACAAAGTTCTTAAACTAGTGTCCATGTTCTCTGTGTTTATTTTACCAGGTGAGCAAACGCAGCCCAAGAAGGCTCGTTTCCAGTTGCAACCTGGGGAGAGGGGAGACATAGGACAGCAGAGAAAATGAATAGTGCAACAAAAATACTTTTGCATTACATTGCTGTAAGTAATACATGTACCCCCTGAATACATATTGCAACAGAGGCACATTTACAGTCAACAGAGGTACATTTACATTCCAATTTTAGGTACATAGTGCAGATAAGTGTTAACCTTACATGCACATTGAGTAACTGGGGAATAAATAGCAGTGTTAGCAGCAATAGCAGTGTCAGTGGCTCAGCAGGTTGTACACTTGCCTCTGAGGCTGGAAGATCAGAAGGCTGTAGGTTCTGTCCCCGCACGAGGCAATTGGGTTACATCCCAATACTGACAGTATGGTGCAGCATGAGGGGGGTGCTGCACTCCTGAGGTGCCGTCTTTCGGACGAGACATTAAACCAAGGTCCCGTCTGCCTGTTCTGGTGGTAGTTCAGGTGGATGGTAAAGATCCCATGGCACTTCTCGAAAAGAGCAGGGGAATTTTTTATTTCTGGAAGCAAAACATAATACAAAGTACAAAGAAAATGAATATTTTTCAAAATCATCAGTCTATTCAAAATCATGTAATAACTGAAAAGATATTCTGTATGTGCTGATTAGCAGAAAAGCTCATTAAATAATATTATATAATATATATTAAAACCAGCTCCAGGTGGCCATTTTAAATAAGGTTAAGCATAACATAGATTTTGACGGCAGATAAGGACCGTGCCCATTTCCCTACCTACAGGATAAACTGCAGATCCTAGTTAACCAACAGCCTATTTCTTCTTACCCCCCCACAAGAATTGCCTTATGTCTGTCACATGTATTCTTGAATTCTCCCACAGTTTTAGACCCCACAACCTCCTCAGGAAGGCTGTTCCATGTGTCCACCCCCCTCTCTGTGAAAAAATACTTCCTCACATTGCCCCTGCACCCCTCTATCTTTAAATTGTGTCCCCTTGTTCTTGCACATCTCTTTTTCTGAAGGATGCTACCCTCTTGGACTTTGTTGATTTTACTGAGGTAACTTAAAAGTTTCTATCATGTCCCCCTCTCCCTCCTTTCCTCAAGGGTATACATATTAAGCTCCTTTAGTCTCTCCTCGTATGGCTTCTCTTGCAGACCCTGCACCATTTTAGTTGCCCTCCTCTGAACTGCCTCTGTCCTGTATATGTCCTTGCGGAGATGGGGTCTCTGGAACTGGACGCAGTACTCCAGATGGGGTCTCACCAACTGTCTGTACAGAGGGATAACAACTTCCTGTTCCTGTCCCACAGAACATTTTGATGCGCATGTGAGTTCTGGGGCTGAGTGAGACTTTTTAACCCATATACTAACTAAAATACCTGAATCGTGACATTTGCTTTAAGAACAGCCTAGATCATTCTTAGAATTTATTTATAGTTGATGAAAAAGGTTAAACCTTTCCACCACTTTTTTACATCCATTTTTAATGCTTTATACACTTCCAACAGTGCTTTTTCAGATAGTAATTGAAGGATGGGGAATGTCATTCGTTGTTGGCGTAACACCCATTGGACCCTTGATTGCCACAAGTGAAATTTTAATACAGCAAAAAAAAAAAAAAGGTTAACGTGCCTGTATGAAACCTTGATGACCTATTTTTAGAGTTGCCAAGCCTAATATTTTCATAAGTTAAGTTATTTAGGCATTCTAGTTTGCATTAGCATTCTAGTATGAAATGCTCTATTGTTTCAACTTTATTGACGCACGCAAGATATGGGCATATTCTCTGTTCCAGTGTTTTATGCTTACTGTTACCACGCACGTTCAGCCTACCGTAGCACATAACCAAATGGTTTCCCACATTTTGGTTGGGATTCTTTTTTCATTTAACATGTTTCCTGTAATGTTATGGTAAGTAGGTGCGCACTTTTTGAACTCTGGTTTAGCAGGGCCTATTTTTTCCCAAACCAGGGAATATAGCTGCTTTCTATTTGATGTATTAACCGTTTGTCTAGATAGTTCCCATTTATATAATTTTTGAATTGATCAGCTGAGAAATCTGGTGTATTTAAATGTTTAGAGAATTTAGGGGGTTTATCTGTCCATCTGTCCAAAAAGATGTGCCAGTTGTTAAGTACCCCAGAAGTAATTTTAACATCAGATGACTTAGCTAAGGGTTTAATTGATAGTAAAAAAGAGTGTATGGAAAAAAAACACTGGGTCTGTCATACCTATACCACCTTTATTTTTAGGCAGATATGTAAAACCCCTTTTAATTGGGTTGAGGCGGCTGCCCCACAGCATATAAAAGAAAATATTATACATTCTTGTTTCCAGCGTGAAGGGTGGGGGAAATATAGCCCCCACATACAACAGGAGTGGGATTAAAAATTGTTTTATAATATGTACCCATTTGAGTTTAGCCAGTTTTTCCAAATGTTTACCTTGGTCTCACATCTGGACAATGCTAAATTCCAATTTACATAAGCTGGATGAGGAGAGCTGAACAATAAACATAACATTTTAATTGGTTGTACAACCACAGGAATACTCAATGTGGGAGGGTATATTTTCCCATGGTCCCAGGGGACATGCTATTGGATATGGTAGCTAGCTTGTTGATCATGGTTTTTACATGTAGTATGCTTTCTTCATTTTTGTCTGAGACTGGTATCGTCTTCATATGCTAGTATCTTGATTAGATCCAAGTTGAAAAGAGCAGGGGAATTTCCCCAGTGTCCTGGCCAAATTTCCCCCATTCACTAAAAATACCGACAACAACTTAATCTGATTCAATGTCAGTTGGCATCCATCTGTAGCCCCCCTTCCCCAGGATGAGGCTGAAAATAGGCAGAATTGTCTAGTCCTCCTTTCCCAGTCAACAAAAACTAAATAAATAAAATAGAGAGCTGTATTACATAATACAGTGGCAGTTAGGCTATCTCAGTAGGGCTTGTGCCCTAGGTAAGTCTATGTAGGGCAATTATGGCTAACAGAGCGGACTTGTAGTGTGCCTTGATCAAGGTTTTAGCATTCAGAAGGATAGGGACACTTAAAAATGAAAATACCGGCAGCACATGAATAGGGTCAGGTAAGGCTTCTGTTGTGTTCTTGGGGATAAAAAAAGCTGTAAAGTTGCTCTTTAAAAATGAGCCACAGCTTAGCTGTTTGTAATAGCATTGCTTGATTTCCTGTTAAACATTATTGATAAAATCTAAGCATTTTTTACATAGTTTGTGGGCAGAATCCAACCTGATTTTCATAACTGCTAAGTTTTTCAATAATTTTAAAAACAACGGCACTCACATTCTTATCCCACTATCTTTCTTCCATGCTTTGCACAATTAAGCTTGTGCCAGCTTTAAACACTAATTCGTGAAATTACTGCCAAATTTGATCTCCTTGTAGTTTCCGAGAAACCTTTTGCCAATTTTTTTGCTGCAAAGCTTGAAATAAATAGCTGTTTTTGAGGTCTTACAGTCTTGAAAACTACTTGGCCAGTATATCAGAGATTTGCCTGGTTGGGCGATATTACGAATGACAACACACCGTAAAAATGTTATGTCTCTACCCCTAAAGATGGCTCAGTAATAAGGAGGGAATAACTGGACATTTAATGTCAGCTACCTATTGAATCCAGGTATAAAGAGGATATTGCCCTACTTACCCTTTGAGTTAAAAAGAAAAATTCCATTATTTATTTATTTTTCACTCAGTGCTCTCTTACCATCCACCGGTCTCCCCAGCCACGTTGCCCCGGCATCTACTAGAGCTCACCTCATGCAGCTTTGGAGTTGTCCAGCTGGCCGGGCGCAAAGCCTGCAGTGGACCGATGCCACCCACTGGTCGGCAGTGTTTTTCCTCCCCTGGTGCAGAGGAAAGGCATGCAGTGATGCCAGTGGCAGTGCCAAACATACTCCCGTGCATGGCACACCTGGTGTCTGCCCGGCCTCCGCCCCCCCATGTTGACAGCGTCAGTTTGCCAAACCCCAACTTCCGCTAGGGGCCAGCCCACAGCAACCTGCTCGCACCGCGAACATGGGTCGCTGGCGTGGCAGGAGGTAAGGTATTGATGTCTCAGCCTTCCGCGCCAAAATCCCGTTATTTGATTTTGGTTCAAGCACTTCATACAAGTCCTTCTTCGGCGGGCATTATCCTCTCTCATGTAGCAGTTATCTATAGTAATCCAGTTACTATAGAGGAAGACTGTCATTTAACATCCCACAAGCTACTAAGACCTCTTGCTTAGTCAGTAATCCAAATTTTAGACACACCCGCGATGGTTTATCCACATTGAAGATTAGTCCATGATAGTTTATCCACATCTAATGTACAGAAGAGAGGAAATGAGGCACTTTCCACCTCAGCTGCCACAGAACTTTTAAAAACCCTGTTTCAAAACTCGTACCCATATTATAGTACTACTACTGTTGTTCAGTTCTAGGGATGTGGATATGGTGTACTTCTCCACACTTCTGGCAGTGTCCTTTCCCCTTTAAGGCTTGCTGGAAAGTCTTCAAGCTGGCTCCTCCCACCCACCTGGGTGGCTACTCCCTTGGTACTGCCCTGTGACATCAGATCTTCCTTTCCACTGGAAGAAGAAAAAGGTTCCCTCCTTGCTGCTCTCTACGCCGAGTAGTCCCTTTGCTTTCAAACTTTCGTAATTGTGAATTTCATCCGGCGATTTCTGTCACTTCTCCATGATGGACTACTCAAAGTTGGCACCAGGTTTCAAAATATGAGCTTGTGGGGAGAAGATGTCCCGCATGGACCTGCACACCACATGAGTCTACTGCGTTGGCCATGAACACAATCTCCAGGTGTGTGGCCTTTGTCGCATTTTGCATCCTTCAACTTTGGAAGACCGGCACACTTGGCTTCTGCTGGGGCACCCTGATGAATGGGATCCTCCCTATAAATCGAAAGATGCCCGTAGGACAGTGTCCACAGCTGTGGGGTCCACTGAACCGCTTGCAACTTTTGAGCAGGCTGTGGCTCATGCAGCGGAGCATGCCTCTTTGTCTTTGGCCTTCCTGCCTCTTCCCGTAGGTGCCACCTTTTCAGGGGCGTTTCGTGATTTGTGCCAGTCCGTTCCCACCTTTGGGCAGGGCCCCTTTTGGGCACTAAATCTAAATCTTTGAAAAAGGAGAATAAAAAAAAAGTCTTGCTGTCGATTGTAGGATCGCAAGCTTTCTCGGGCCTCAGATTCCTGCGCTTCTATGGAGGTTTCGACTGTGGTTGATCCTTTGGCCTTGGCCGCTGGCTCCACAGTTCCCCCTTTGGGCCAATTGGTTGAGACACCCGTTGACCAACCTGTCGAGATATTTCTTGAGCTGGTTGAACCGTTGTCACCAGATGAGGCTGATACCTCCCTCTCTAGGACTCTTGTCATGCCTGTTACCTCCCAGGGAGGGTGGGACCAGCCTGCTGATCCAGTCCCTACTACCCCTCAGGATCCGGTGATCCCAGAGGATCCTCATCTTTCGCCAGCTCCTTCTGAGACCTGCTGTCGGCGGCCCCAATGATCAAGGTCGCGGTCCTAATGCCCCGAATCGAGCAGCCCATGTCCACATTGGCCTTCCCATTCTCGACATTCAGGCAAGCGTCGTTGCTGCTACTCCTCCTCTTCGTCCTCCTTAGATGAGGAGAGGCTCCATCGCAAAATGCGTAGGTGCTACGAGGCACTTACATGGCACCAGCTTACCAGGGTTAAGCCGGTTCCAGCCCCCACCCCAGCTATCACGTGGCTCTCACCACAGAAGCCTCACCCTACCCCAGCTTAGTTGGAACCTGCTTGGCCACTCCCCGGCTTCCTCGCCTATTCAGGTGGAGCTGCCTCCTAAACAGCCGAAGGGGGGGCCCCCTCTCTAAGGATGCATGCACTGTTTCAGGGCTTCCTCATTGGCTGTCAGTCACCATGACTCCCGACAGACCCCATAGAGTTAGCGGGGACTCAGGCAGCCAACCTTTATTTGATGAGTTCTCAGAGTCTGAGGGCTCCTCCCTATACTCCTGTCCGTTGGATGTTGAGTCAGGAGAGGATTTGTCGACTTAGCACGGTCCCACTTTTTTTGCAGGTCTGCGCCGTTTAATCTAGAGCCTGTGGGTCTGCAGATGGAGCCCATCCAGAAACAGGCTAAATACCCTCTAACCAAGATTGTCGATTGGGGTGACTCCCCTTGGGATATCTTCCCAGTCACTGAGGCCATTCTTAGCCCTGCTCTGGAGCTTTGGCAGCACCCTGCCTCTTGCCCTGTATCTTTGGCCCAGATGGTCCACAAGTATGCCGTTCCTACCGGTTCCCTGTTGGGCTTACACGAACACCCCCCAGCTAGGGTTTCTGTTGGCTGACTCGGTCTGTGGCGTACAGGCAATGTTGGGGATGTGGATAAACCTCTCGACAAGGAATCCAAGAAATTGGATCATATGGCCAAGAAGGTCTATGCGGTCTCGGCCTTCGGCAAGCGATTTGGGCCCTTTTAATGGCCTACTTTGCTCATGCCCTCCTGGGCACCCTCGATGAGCTGCTTCCTCATCTCCCTACAGACTTGCAGACCATGGTTAAGCAGGTCCAGGACCAGGGCCAAGCTGTGGTTAAGCATCAGCTCCAGATGGCTATGAACATCGGCGACTCCTGTGCCTGTTCTGTGGTCACTATGGAGGCCATGCACCGCAGGGCTTGGCTGAGGCTCTCAACCTTCACGGCATTTACCCAGCACAAGTTCGCGGATGTCCCCTTCTGGGGTACCGACTTGTTCGTGCCAGGGGTTAAAGTGCACCTTACTTGCATTGAGAAGTCCAGTGCCATCCTGGACTTGGTGACCTCTGCCAGAGGGATCCCAAGGGCTCTGAGGTTCAAAAGAAGAAGCCCTTTCAGCCTCTCTCTGCTCCTGCGGCCAAGCCATCCCAGCCCCCAGCTGGTCAGCAGGCCCAGGCTTAGCATCCCCAGCCACAGTCAGTTGCTTCGGTTGTCCAGAAACCAGGAGGTTGAGGTCCTGCTGGTTCCTCAGCCAGTCCGTCCTCTGCCTTCAAGCCTGCCCAGTGACGGGATGGGGGTGCCTCCCCCATGCCCATCCTGAGTCACCTGGATCCTTCCGTTGGGGGCTGGCTCCACCACTTCCTTTCCTCCTATTCCACTCTTACAAGGGACATGTGGGTCCTGGAGGTGGTCAGTCAGGGTCTGCTTCTGGAATTCGAGGCTTACTCGCCTTGCTGAGCCTGTGCCCCACGGGAAGACATGGTGTCGGTCGACATTCTGTCAGCCTTCTGCGGAAAGATATTGCCCAGCTCCTCTGGAACGAGGTTGTGGATACTGTTTTGGACCCTCCTGTACACCCAGCGTTTGCCTCCAGGTACTTCCTGGTGCCAAAACGGATGGGGGGCTGGCACCCCATCTTAGATCTGCACAACCTGAACAAATTTCTTCACTTTCAGGATGGTTACTCTGTCTCGGATCATACCATCTCTGGAGCAGAACTTGTGGTTCTGCTGTCTGGATCTCCAGGATATGTTCTTCCACATCCCAATCCATCCATCCCACCACCGGTTCCTCCGGTTCCGTGTGGAGGGGATTCTTTTAGAGTTCCAGGTCATGCACTTTGGCATCTCCTCAGCTCCCAGAGTCTTCACCAAATGCATTGCAGTGGTGGCAGCCTCCCTGAAGGGCCGAGGGGTTTGGGTATACCCCTACCTGGATGACTGGCTCATAGTGGGTCCCTCCAGGGAGGAGGTGGAGTGGTCCAGGGATCAGGCCCTCCAGATCTGCATGTTCCTTGGCCTCCTGGTCAACGAGGCCAAGTCAGAATTCGTACCCTCGCAGGTGATTCACTTCACCAGGGCAGAGCTCAGCTCTTGCAGAGTCAGGGCTTGGCTTGCGGCAGGCCATGCGGAGGCCCTCTCTTCCTTTGCCTGATCATTTCGGGTTGGCAGTTGTTCCCTGCTCGAGTCTTCCTGCACCTCTTGGGATGCATGGCAGCATGCACCAGCATGGTCTGTTTCGCCTGTGGAGAATGCGGTGTCTGCAATGGGAGCTTGCCCGCCGCTGGTCTCCGCAGAAGGGCCACTTCAACCAGCTGGTCACTGTGACCCAGTTGATGTGGGATGCACTCCAGTGGTGGTTAGTCCTGGAAAATCTGCAGGAAGGGATCCCATTTGTTCGCCCAGAGCAGATGGGCATTCTGACGACCAGTGCCTCCCTCATGGGCTGATGTGTCCACATGGGGGACCACAGAGTCCACAGGCTCTGGGTCCTGTAGGAGTCCCAATGCCATATCAACCTGTTGGAGCTTCGGGCAGTTCATCTCATGCTGACAGCCTTTGCTCCACACATCCAGGGTCAGGTTGTTCAGGTCCAGACGAACAACACAACAGCCATGTACTACCTCAACAAACAGGGCGGGACGCACTCCGTTCCTCTGTGCAAGGAAGCTCTCCGCATCTGGACCCTTGTACTCACCCTGGACGCCAATCTCCTGGCCATCCATGTGGCCGGCACTTCCAACCAGCTGGTGGATGCCCTCAGCCATGTGGGCGAGGCTTCTCACGAGTGCTTCTTACATCTGTAGGTAGTACACAGCTTGTTCTCCCAATGAGACACCCCTCTGGTGGGCCTATTCACCTCCAGGGAGAACACAAAGCTGAAGCTGTATAGTGCTACCCCCCTCAGCAGGAAATGCTGCAGGGGGATGCCTTCTGGAGGCCCTGGACCCAAGGCCTTCACTATGCCTTTCCTCCATTTCCCCTTGATCTACAAAGTGTTGTTCAAGGCCAGGAGGCATGGATGATCCTGATGGCTCCAGACTGGCCCTGCCAGGTTTCGTACCCCAGTTACCTCAGCTTCAGCAGCAGGCTCCCGAGGCATCTCCCTCTACGCCTGGACCTGCTCTCTTGCAATCAGGGGAAGGTACTCCATCTGGATCTTCAATCCTTGCACCTGACAGCTTGGTTCTTGAGCGGCTAGAGTCCAGACATTGGATCTCTCTGAAGATGTCCTCACTGTGGTTGAGGCTTCTTGGAAGGAGTTGACCTGAAAATGTTATGCCTTCAAACGGAAGAGGTTCTCCATTTGGTGCTAGGACAAGGGCCTTGACCCCTTATCTTGTCTGGTGGCTAGCATTCTCGACTACCTATGGTCCTTCTCTCAGTCAGACAACCCTCAAGGTACACTTAGCTGCCATCTCTGCTTACTGGGTGCGGGCTGGTATGTAGTCGGTGGCACAGGAGAAGGTAGTCTGGTGCTTTCTTAAAGGCCTTGACCACATTTGTCTCTGGTGTGTGAACCACGACCACCTTGGGACTTGTTGCTGGTATTGGCAAAGCTCATGGGCAAGCCAAATCGAACCAATGTACAGGTGTGAGATGTCTCACCTGTCATGCAAGACCGCCTTCTTGGTGGCTGTCATGTCAGCCAGAAGGATCAGTGAACGCCAGGCACTCCCAGTGGAGTCTCCTTACCTGGTCTTCCATAGGGACAAGGTTGTCCTTTGCCCCAACGCAAAGTTCCTCCTGATGGGTTGTGTCTGATTTTCACCGTAACCAGGCAATTGATATCCCGGTGTACTTCACCAAACACACCTCGGAGGCCGAGCACAGTCGAGTGCTAGCCTACAACAAGGAGCGCATGGCTGGAGTTCGGGGAGAGGTTCACCAGCTGTTTGTCACCTACGCTGCACCTGGCAGACCGGCAACTAAGTGGATGATTGGCAGGTGGATTGTATCCTGCATTGACCTCTGCTATAGATTGATGGGTAGGGAGCCTCCCATAGGGCTAAGGGCTCATTCCACCCATCATACCGCTGCCTTGGTGGCTGCTTCCAGGGATGTCCCTATCCAGGAAATCTGCAGGGCTGCTACCTGGAAGTCAGCACACACCTTCATTTCCCACTACTACATCAACCTTGAGTCACGTCAGGATGCTGGTTTTGGGGCCTCAGTTCTCCAATCTCTGTTCCCTAAATAGGGGGTGTGCCCCTTTCCCCCCTTCTTCCAGAGAACTGCTAGGAATCTGCCAGAAGTGTGGAGAAGTACACCATATCCACATCCCTAGAAAAATTGGTTACTTACCTGTAACATAGAGGATAATGAATGGGTCGCGATCGGTAACCAGCTGGTTAACCATTGAGAGGTTGTCTTGGGGATCGTGTAAACCTCAAGAGTGAAGCTCAAGAGGTTTACATCAACATGGCAACCTTGAGACAGTTAAATAAGTTGGTTGCCGATCACGACCCATAAATTATCTTTCATAGTGTATGGTCCCATAAAGAGCAAAAAAAAAAGGCAGGTACCGTAACTAAAAGTAATTTATGTCACCGAGGGTCAAGTTCTCGCTGCCGCAGCCATTTCGAGGAGGCCCTCGCTTCCTGTACCATGCATGCCCAGAGCGACCCCTGTTGTTATAGCATTGTTATGACATGCCATTGATGTGTTAACAACAAAGTGACGTCACATCGATGGTATAACAACCTTAGTAAAAGATAGATTTTGGTAGATAACGTTCTACCATACATTATAATAGATATTACTTTGAGGAAGGCTCTTACAGCAGGCCACACCAATAGGACTAAGCCACCAGGTGCCAGGACTACACAGAAAACTTCTAGTTAGCAGTCTACCATGGGGGACCGCCGACCGCAGATGTCAGTCAGCTGACGTCAGCCTAGCCTATATAGGTGGGCAGTCCCCCACACCTACCCCAGCTCTTTTCCCACCGTTGACCCATGCACATTGAACCTTAGCAGATGCTGCAGCTATAGTTGAATGCCATTACCCACACTTACCGTGCTTTTTTTCTATTTCTTTCAGTTCTGTTCCACTTAAACATCAAAATTTTGGCATTTTCTTTGATGGGTTTATGTCTTATCCACCAGCCTTGTCTTCTTACCATGCCAAGAAGTGTGCCTGTGGCAAACAGATCACTGGAAAGGGTGGCCACTCTGCGTGTCTCTTCTGTGTAGGCCCAGGCTATGACACTGAAGCCTGCCAGCATTGCCAGAAATTCAACCAGGCACCCAAAAATATCGTTAAAAGCAGAAGTTGGCCATGATGGAGCAGGAACTGCAGGCCAGGAGTTCCTCGGCCTCACAGGCACAGTCATCTGGGGCCTCCTCTTCTTCCCACAAGGAGAAGTCAAGGAAGCACAAGCACTGGGACAAACACGGGGACTGACCTGTCAGCTTCCCGTTCGCGGTCACCTCTTAAAAGGCCTCTAGTCGCGTTTTGGTCATCCTCCTGCGGTTGGTCGACCTTTTCTTTTTTTTTTTTTTTATACTTTATCTTTATACCCCCTTCTACTCCCGGAGCCCACTCCTTCCTTCCTCTCAACTTCCCCCATTTCCACCTCCGGTGGGATCTGCCCCTAGAGTGCCTCCATCCCTCCTGCACATTGGGGTCTGTCCTCTTTTCCGTGGTCCTGGGATGGTACAGAGCTATCATCTGAATGCTACCGGGAGGATTTTCGTTTTCTTCCCTAGTTTCCCCATCCCTCTGGGGCGACCCATGCTGGGACATCGTCCCGAAGGCAGCGTGCTGGCGCATGCTCATCCTTCATGCGTGGCTGGCGTCTCCCTCCCGGCTCCGGCAGGTGGAGCCGCCTCTGTCCTCCCTTGGTCAGTGCTTCCACCGGCCCCTTGAGGTAGCGCAGATCGGCGTGACGCGGTCATGGCTCCCACCCTGAGGAGAGCATCCGTTTGAGACGCTCGATCCTCCCTCCCCCTGCCGACCCCCGGCAACCCGAGTCCATTCCCGAACCCGGGTCGCCGGCGTAGCGCGAGGTGTGGCGTCTAGCGCCTCAACCCTCAGCGCCACCGGGCCGGCGGTCGACCTTTTCAAGCCTGCAAGCCCTCTCTTTCTCTTGGCTTCCAGTGGCTCCGCTGCCCGCCCTTATTTCCATGTTAGGCAACGGCTCTTCAGGACAGAGGACTTCATTTTATGCCCCCCAGCCCCCTGAAGCTCAGGCACATATCCTCAACAGACTCTCAGCCAGGTAGCTTGGCCGGTGTTGGTACCATGTGTGTTGGTTCTACCACCATCACACCCCCGGCCATGGCGCTGCCTTCGTCAGCTCCCACCATGGGGACCAACGTTAACCTTAATGGGCAGTGCCCACAGCATGCACTCACTGTCTCCTCTACACCAGCTTTGCCTCTGCCTCAGGGGTCTCCATCCCCTCAGGTTCCAGTTTCCCCAGCTGGACCAGCGTCGGGGCCTAGGTCTCCGGAACACTCCAGGCTGTCTACTGTGAGGCTCTCACAGTGCTGCAGCAGCCCCAGCCAGTGGGCCTGACTTCATAGTTGCCTCTGCCTCTGTCTTTGCTGCAGCCAGTGCCTGTCAGGCCAATGCTGGATCCCCATCCGGTGCCGGGCGGCCCTTTGCTGGGGTACCCTTTGCCAGCTCCTCAGCCATCATTACCCTCTTTATATTTCCTACCTGTGTATAATATTGTACCCCAGGTGGATTACAGTGCCTTTTTTTCTGCATGGTAGTCCTTTATGCAGTGCCAGATCCCCACCCCTCAAGGGCTGCCCCCTGGCTTCTCCCCACTGCCCTCCCCAGGACCCTCCGCCCCAGGATCCAGACAGGGAAGGTCCTAGTAACCCCCGAATGTTGGGGTCTTCAGAGGATCAACCTGATGTTAGTGCAGGTTCTAGGCGGGATGAACACCGGCAGCCTGTGTCTGTGCCAGGCTCTGATACCACAGAGGATGACTCTGATTCTTCAGGGTTTTCCTCCTCTCCTGGTGACTCTTTTGAAGGGGAGGACCAGCCTAAAGAGGTGCCCAAGTGCCCCCCCCCCGATGATTCATCCTTTATAGATGTTATGCACCATATCCAGCCCATTATGGGCTGGGAGACAGTGGAGCAGGACCCGGAGAGATGATGTTTGGCACAGTACCTCTGGCAGCGTGATGCCCTTCCCGTAGTGGTGCCTCATGCCTTGACCAAATACTATGAGGATGTCACCTGGGCAGCCTGGAACCACCCTTCCACTATTCCTCCTCTGCCCAAAAAGGCAGACCGCCTTTACCTCCCCCAAAGGGCAAGCCCTTTCTGGGAACCCACCCTAAGGCAGATTCTGTGGTCATTCATGTGGCGCATGACCATAGTAAGAAGCCTAAACATCTTAATACTCCCCCCCCCCCCCAGACCATGAGTCTAAGCAGTTGAACCACCTTGGTAAAATGGGTCTTTGCCTCTACCATGCTGGCTGTTCTGGCCATAAATTATCTGACTCCCATGATCCAATATCAAAATGTTCTTTGCGACCAGTCCAGAGATCTGGTGCAAACCCTACCCGAGAACCCCACCAAGATGCAGCTTGCCCAGCTCATGAAGTCGGGCTCAAATGTTGGTAGCCATGTCCTTTTAGATGCTTATGATGTGGTGCATACCTCAGGGTGCAGGGCAGCTGCTGGGTTTTGTCTGTGGTGCCATTCTTGTTTCCGGGTTTCCGGTTTTGCCTCGAATGTACAAGCCAGCATCTTGGACACCCCCTTCTGGGGATCGGTCTTTTTTGGGGGAGATGTCCAGGACATCATCTCTACTCTGCAGGAGTCTGGGCAGGCCCTCAATTCGATCCACTCGCTCTATCATACCCAACCTAGAGTGAGCCAACATCAGCCCTTTCGCAGGTCCTCCTGCAAGCAATCTCAGACCGAGCCTGCAATGACTCAGCACAAGTGTAAGGCCCTAACAGCCCCTGTTGTTGCCGCTGCCAGAGCCCCCTGCTGGTGCCTGCCCCACCTCTTGACTCTTTGGCCGACCCCTCCCCTTTGGCCGAGAATCTGAAGGAGGCGGTTGTGGGATTTGTTCTCCCTCCACCTGGAAGGGTGGCAGGGAGTCACCACAGACAACTGGGTGCTCCAGATCATAGACCACAGTCACACTCTGGAGTTCCTGGAGTGGTCACCAGAAAACCCACCAGTTCCCTCCACATACCCCCAAGCACATCCTTCTTTGGTTTGAGAGGAAATTCAGGCTCGTCTTCAAAAAAGAACCATAGAGCCCGTCCCTCAGGCTCAGTGGGGAAGGGTTTTACTCCCATTTCTTCGTCGTCCCCAGAAAAACTGGGGATCTTACGCCCATCCTGGACCTGTGTTATCTGAATCTGTACCTCAAGTACAAGCACTTCAGGATGGTCACCCTTTAGGGACTGCCCCCCCTTTTGTACCAGGGGGACTGGCTCTGTTCACAGGACATGAAGGATGCCTACCTGCACATCCAAGTTTTTCCTGCCCATCATTGTTTCCTCTGCTTCCACTTTCAGGGAGCGCATTATCAGTTTCAGGCCCTCCTTTTTGGCCTTTCCATGGCCCCCTGGGTATTTACCAAATGCCTGACAGTGGTGGCTGCTGCATTGAGGAGGCAGGGCTTCTATGTGTTACCCTACCTGGATGACTGGCTGCTTGCAGCCCCCTCTAGGGAATGTTTAGTGCAAGCCTGGAATCAACTTTCAGTCTTTTCCAGTTCTTGGGGGTCACCATAAATCTGCCAAAGTCCTGCTTCTCTCCTTGCCAGCACCTCCAGTATATTGGGGTGGTCCTGGACACCAGTCAAGGCAAGACCTTTTTGCCCGAGGACAGGGTGGAGCGACTGATGTAGTAAAATTTTATTTATGCAGGAATATGAAGACAACTTCAAACACCATTAGGCCAGGGCTTGCGTTAACGCACTACTGACGTCCCCCTCAGGCAAAAATCCTAATTTTGATGCACTACTTTGAAAGCACTGCATCTGCTTTGACGCAGCCCTTCTCTGCTTAATTGGTGCTGCTGTCACTTTATATGCACTGCTTCTCTGTGGGACAGTGAGGGGACGGTGATGATCGGTCTTGTGTTGTTTTTTCCTTCTTTACATATCGGAGGTGAGCTGTGATTGGTGATGTCACTGTAAGGGGGCCGGAGACCCAGCTGAGTAGGCGTTGCCAAGTTATCAGCGTGGGCAACGATTTGACAGTAAACCCAGCGGGAGGAATATGTGGGCCGGCAGTCTTTTTCAGTTTGTTTACCTGATCTGTGGCAGTTGAACCAGTAAGGCAAAGACAAGTAACTTATAGAGTGGTAGTCCCTGTCTGTTTGGGTCGGAATGAGCCGGTGAATCGGGAGAACAGAGCACGGAGGAGCCAGGGGTGACAGGCTTGATAGTAGCAGCAGCAGAAAACAGTGCCCGGTTTGGTGGTTCCACCTATGAGGTAATGGTGTCAGGCAGAGCAAAGGAACATGTGTTCCTTTTTTGTGTGGGTCCTCTGAGTGCGTCAGGAATCCGGGATAGTGCCATACTGGACACTGGGTGACGGTCATTGAAGCCGACATCAATTCAGAGAGAGAGAGAGACTGCAAAAGTTACTGTTATGGGGTGTAAAGCCAAGCATTTTCTTGTCAATCTACTCACTCAGTGCCTCTGAGTAGTACTGCCTTCCCTGAAGTGATGCTCGACTGGAGACCGGCTTCCTGCATTTTCAATGGGCTGGCTGAGGAATAAAAAAGTTACTGTTGATAGATGAATGCCTGTGGCTGCCCCATGATAATTAGGAAAGCGGGGTACTTTCTCCGTTTTCCTTGGCACCCGAAAACAACAGCGTTTTATTTGGTGACTTCTGCTCCACAGACTGCCTCACACTGAATCTGATTCAGTCTGTGGAGCAGTCCGGTGGCCAAGGCAAACACAGATTGCACCTCTGCTTTTGCTGTTGATGTGGCAGCCGCAGGCATTTCTAACAGCCGTTAACTACTTGTATGTATCTGCTGGTATTTATTTATTTATTATTTTTATTCGACACACAATAATAAGGCAGGAAGGGCTTCACTTTTACATGTCATGCAGGGCAGAGTACTACTGTGCTGATGAGGCATAGCAGTAACTTGTGTATACTATACCTTCTGGCAAGGGGAAGGGGAAAATTGTTTAACCAGGAGAGGCACACTAAGCCGAAGCTTGATTCCAGGTGCAGCCTGGGAGCATAAGGAAGTTGTGACTTGCTCAGGGTCGTACAGTATATGTAAGTGGGGGCTGTGGGATTTAAACCTAGGTCTCCAGGTTTGCAGCTCAGAGCCTTAAACCACTGCGCCACACTGCCTCCTAGCTGACATATTAGCCATTTTAAAAAGAGACAGTTTTTTTTTTTTTTCCATGAACATACAAATTTGGTGCAGTGACCCCCAACCTTTGGCTTCTGATCCCCTGCTTTGGGGGATCAAAAGGGAGTCAAACTGACCCCCTGATTTCTGACCCTAACGCAAGGCCTGCTTAGGGTTACAATAACCCTCTTTACAAGGTGCACCCGTTTTAGATGTCAATACAAATTTCAGTAAAACAAGCAATAAAAATTGCACGTTGGACAGTGCAATGAATACTTAATACAAAACAACAATGTTATATCATAGCGCTTAAACATCTTTAATCCATGAGAATCATCTATTACATTCACAGATGGCGCAGGCCTGTCTGGTTTCCTCCAGTCACAGGTCCCAGCTAAGATCTTCCTACACATTCTGGGCCACATGGTGACGGCAATTGCCATGGTTCCTTTGGCCTGTCTATATATGTGGATTCCTCAGTGAACCTCAAGGGTCTAGTGGGACCAGCATTCCGATGTCCAGGGCCAACTGGTCCTGGTCTCCAACCCGGTCCGGAGGACTATGTTGTGGTGGCTGGACCTGGTCAGCTTCCTTTGGGGAGTCTCCTTTCAGCTCCCAACCCCTTGACAGGTTCTCATGACAGATGCATCCGGCCTGGGCTGTGGTGCTCATCTGGCTGATCATCAGACGCAGGGTACCTGGATGAAAGTGGAGCAGGATCTTCACATCAGCATCCTGGAGATGCAGGTGGTCCTCTATGCCCCGCAGGCCTTTCAGACTCATCTCCTCCCCACTCTGCTACTGGTGCAGACAGACAACATGCGTGTGGTGTATTACATCAAAAAGCAGTGGGGTGCCCATTCTTACCCCCTGTGTCGGGCGGAGATGAGAGTCTGGTTGTGGGCCATCGAGCACAGTCTGGAGCTCTTGACCGTGCATATTCCAGGCATTCAGAACATCTTGGCCGACAGTCTCTGCCGCTGCAGGTCATGGGCTCACAAGTAGGAACTTCTGACCTCAGTGGTTGAAGATCTCTTCAACAGGTGGGGCTCTCCAGAGTTGGACCGCTTTGCATCCCCACTCAACGCAAAACTGTCGCTGTTTTGCTCGCTCAGTCCCAGGCCTGGAGTTTTCTGGTGAGAAGCATTTTCCCTCTCTTGGAAGGGGAAGTTTCTGTACCCCTTTCTTCTTCTGCAAAGGGTTCTGTTCAAGCTCCAGTTGGAAGGAGCAGAAATGATTCTCATAGCTCACTTCGGGTCATGCCAGATTTGGTTTCCCTTGCTACAACAGCTAGCCATGGAACCTCTAGTGTCCTTGCCCCTGTGTACCAGCTTGGTCTCACAGAACCAGGGCACCCTAGTCCATCTGAACCTCAAGTCCCTGCATCTCCATGCATGGCTCCTGCGGACCTAGCTGTTGCCCGCTTTGGGGTATTCTCTGGGATCACTGATGTCCTGTTAGTGGCCAGGAAACTTTCCACCAAGGTCACTTATGCTGTGAAACAAAAGCGCTTCTCAAATGGAAGCGCTTCTCCATTTGGGCTGCTGATCGCCATTTCGATCCATTCAACTCCGGGGTGAATCAGGTGTTGGAGTACCTCCTTTCCCTTTTGGATTCAGGCCTGGGGTATGCCTCCCTTAAGGGGTGTAACCCCCCTGCAAATGGGGGTTCCCAAAAGACTTCCAGGAGCTTGCTTGAATGCTCCAAGCCTGAATGGTGTTTGGCGTTTAAGCCATTTATCAGTGAGTGTTTTTAGAACCTCTGGTACTGTCTCTTTAAGAGCTGTCTGCTTGCAGACATAATTAGTTTGTATGGGGGACTGTGTGTTTCTTTGATTGAGTACCACTCGAGCTGCTGCCAATTCACTTCATTTTGCAGTCACTAGGAGTGCAAAGGAACCTATCTGAAAGATGTAACTGTTTGCCAGAAATTATTTAGAGTAATAATGAAATTACAGTTTGTCTAACCTGCTTTCTTTGCAGTCAGAACTGTGTCTGCTAGTTCCCCATTCTAGTTTTGAACTGCTGAACTGGACCAATCAGTGTGGGTAAGCTAGCTCTAAAATGGTACCTTGGACGAATCAGAACTTGGACTCGTAATCTGAGCCAGCCACAAGAGGATTGTATGGGCAGTGACTCTGGGAGATGTAGTTTAGACTTCAGTGCCTTTTGGACCAACAGCAGCAGTCTATTGTGGTGACAGCCAATCCAGTCAAGAACTGGGAGGAACTCAAAGGAAGTGCCAGTTTTGTCGGTTGGAGTTTCAGTTGAGCTTTGGCAGTGAAGAAGGAAGGAGCCCTGTGCTTTTTCAGTGTGCAGTTTTAGTCAAAAAACGTGTGTAAGGCCCAGAGTTCCGGTCTGCAGCTTGTTAGGACTGAATCCGTCCTGTGAAAAGAATCAAAGGATCTCTGAAGAGTAGAAACCAGGCTCACCCTGTAGAAGACTGGAGGAATTGCTGAAAATTGCACTCGGTCTGTCAGGAACTGAATCTGCTGTGTGTTCTCCCGGGTATTGTGCAGTAATTGCGATCGGGATACAGATGCAGCCTGCCTGGTATAGTGCTTTCTTTTATATGGATGTGTGAAGAGGTTTGTGTACCTCAAGTGAGCCCTCTGACATTGAAGGACCCTATCTTATTTGGAGGTCGTGAGTACTAATTCAGGGTCGCTCCCTGTTGAATTGCCACATTAAATCCAAATGGAATTACTGTACTGCTGACTGTTTAATTCTCCTTTTCTCTGTGTGAAAGGGCCCCTACCAGCCGCCACGGTTTGGACTAGCCACTAGGGCTTGGGTACCCAGGGACAGTAACTGATAGGGATAGGCCTGTGCACAGAGCCATAGGTAGATTATTAGAGTGATAAGCTAATTAACCTGATTTCCCCCTGTCCTTGTTATATCCCCTAAATAAATCAGAGCTGCTTGTTTCAGCAAAGTTATACTGCCTGAGGTATTTGTCTATGTTAAAGTACTGTACTGTGATTGTTGCACTGTATCTCATTTCACAGGAGGTCCCAGTGCGGAACCAGACCTGGGGGTAGTGTGTACTGTGAAGGTAATTCTGATATATTGTGTGGGCCACTAGTGGGAAGAAAGGGGGGTTGCAGTGTCCCAGAGGGCTGTGACCAAGTTAGTTTAACTATTGCAAACCCTGACCTCTGGGTGGAGGCACCCGCCATTGGATCCAGGCCCCTCAACCTGTTAGTGGCAAATCAGGCAGGGGTAGTAGCCCCTGGGATAGCGCCATCTAGGGGTTACAGGTGCATCGTTCCGTCATCTCTGCATACCATGCACTTATTAAAGCAAAGCTGTTGCCTAGCTTGAAGTGTCCTGCACATTCCTGCGGGACATTTTGTATCTGAAACCTCCCATTTGGGACCTGGTCCCTCCATGGGACCTGAACTTCATGTTGGAGAGAGACTTACTTTACTTCCCTTTGAATCGGCTGCAAGTTGCAAGCTGTATTTTCTGTTGTGGAAAGTGCTCTTTTTAGTTGCTGTTACTTCTGCTTGAAGGATTCCTAAGCTACAGGCTCTTATGTGAAGCTCTTGCAGCAGGTCCTGATTTCCTTCCGTCCTTACCCCTGCTGTTTTGTCTCTCACAGTACTTCTGCCTTTCTTTTGGCTCTCTGGAAACCTCCTCGGTTCCCCTTTAGCTTCCTGTACAGGGTCTCTGGCGGGAGAACTGTGGTAGGTATGGGGACTACCCCCCTATATAGGCTAGACTGCTAGCTAGAAGTTTTCTATGTGGTCCTGGCATCTGGCAGCTTAGTCCTATCGGTGTGGCCTGCTGCAAGGGCTTCTCTTGAAGATCTACTGCTGCGATAAGTTCTTGCATAACTGTACTTTCTAGGAATGTTACTATATATGTACACCATATACTACTCCTAGGACTACTGTTACAGGTGAGTAACCTGTTTTTAGCCAGTGTATACATGGAATAATCAATTTCTGCAGTTGATTAAATGCCTCAAGCCTTTGGCTTCGGGCAGTTAATCACCCACATCAGCTGGTTATTCCTTTGTTTAATTTATTTATTTATTCAAGAGTTCCACCAGGAAAGCATGCTGAGCATATTGCTCGTTTCCAGATGCATCCTGGGGGAGGAGGGGGAAGTGGAGTTTAACAAGCAGTAGTACAAGAGTAACATTAGCGGCAAGTAATACAAGGGCAATATAATACAAAGAGCTATATACATACTAGGCAGCTAACAGGAAGCAGAACAATAAGTGTCATGTGACTATACATTTGTATAAAATTGCAACATGAGTTTAGGTAAAGATACAGCAGGTAGTACTCTACATACATACAGTTACAATGAACTTTGGCTAACTAAATGTCATCACTAAATAATGCTCATTGTAACATGGCTCTAAACATATGAGGCAAATGGAGTCTGGGGATTGGTCCAAAGACGTCATGTGACTGAGAACGAGCAGTGATTAAGCCAGCAGTAGAGCCCGCTTGTGTAGTACCTACAGTGTCCACACTCGTAGCAGCCCAGTAATGCTCACTTGTGTAGTACCTAGGGTGTCCATCAGCCACAGGGTGCAGCACTGGGATGGTAAGTAGCAGCGGTGAGATGCAGCACAGGGTCACCGCGAACTAGAAGAGCTATACAGCGGTGGCATAGGCATAGATGTCTCACTAACTGACCGCGGTATCACAGTGCGGATTCTAGGGAGCTATCGACATATTGCAGAGATAGACAACTGTATAGGTGCATTCTTGTTGTGTGTACTGAAGGGAATAGCGCGATCTGTCGACGATGACTATTGGGGCGATCGACAGGACATTTATAGTGGTAAGAGTAACAGAAACACAGAAAACTATGCAAATCAGGCAGAGCGTTACTAAAAGACACACCAGAGTTGTGCATGCATCGCATATTCAAATTCAGTTGTGAGGAACCGCACGCTTCAATTTCATCGGCTGTCATAGTGGGACACTATTCATGCTCTAAACTATGAAAGCGTAAAAATTTGTCTTTGTACTACTAAAGAAATCATCACGTAAATAAATGTTACTTAAGGAAGCACACTGGGTCTCGTAGCTTAGTGAATCTGACCTTGGATGTGTATCGTTGTGATCAAGCAATACCAGGCACAGAATCACACACCTAGTATGTTGTGCCCATGTTACAAGTGCATTAATCACCTCCAGCGTCGGGCTCTACTGGGTGATTAATGCCCGCTGGAGCTGGAAGTACCCCGCCCGCGCCGCCTCGCACCAACCCTCTGCCGGCAGTATTAATCCACTGGTAGAGCCCTCCTCTGTCGGTGATTAATGCTTACTTAGATGTAATTTCTAATATGATAACTCTACATACTAACCCTTGCAGGGCCGCAGACTGATACATCAGTCCAAAATTCCTATACATTCTAATTCTGTTGGCAGCCTAAGGGTTAAATGTTATCACATTGTAGAGGTTCATTTTTGCTCTTGAAAAAGCATACCACAGATGCATGCTAACAATGAATAGTACACTTTCCTCCCCTGCGAGGTAATTAACTTTTCTGCCCTTTATTTAACTTGCTGCGTGGCCCCTTTCTGCTCCAGCTAGCCCCATTTAGCCAGGCTTCCCCCATCTTCCATGGGACTTACCCTTACCTTCATCAGTCTCCATGGCTTCCCCTCATGATGAGGTTCTTGGTCATCAGGGCATGCCCTTGTGTCCTTCGAGACATTCTCAGCCAGCCTCATGAGTTGACACTGCATTCGATAGTGTGAGACCTACAGAGGGAGCCATCCATCATCCTACTAGGTTGGTTTTTTATCTTGGTTGCTTCTATGCCCTGTTGGATGTAGGTGTACATGGAGCTTGGGAAGACAGGAACATGTACACAATGGTGCAGTGTCCTCGAGCTTGAACAACATCTGCCCACTCTGCCTTCATCACGCTTCCATATGTGGTCTCCGGCAGAGGCAATGACCTTCCCTCATCAGATATGGGGAACATACTCTGGGATGCTATGTCATATCCCCGCACCCACCAACCAGTCTTCTGGTTTGTGCCTTACTTCTGCACAAACAGGCTGGCACTTTTCTACCTTTCTAACCAATTTTTTTTATCCATGTTCACATGGTTTTGAGATATGTACAGTATGGGCACAGGATATGTGGTTATTGTGAGACCTGTATCCTAAACAATAGGTGAGATATTAAAGTTCAACAAACATTGCAGTTTTCTATGGAAGTGGTTGTTGACTCTTGGCTGTTGTGCACTTTTTCACAGTTATGGGATTATTAACCCTTGCTGTGCTGCCGACATGTATACATGTCCTAAAAACCTATACATTCCAAATCTCTGGCAGCCTAAGGGTTAATAATTAACACTTTCCTATTTTCCAAAGTTGATAATATCTTGTGAATGTCAGAGACCACAGAATTTTTGTTTTACTCTGGTCCACCCTCCTCCCATATTACTGGAAAACCCTGCATTTCTTTACTTGTGTATGAAGCTTGGCCGTCAGTTATAGATATTAATAAATGGAATACTTTGGGAGCAATAAAAAAAAAAGAAATCTGACAACACAAAAAGCTGTTTGAATATTTAAAAAGGGCTTTTGCTGCAGCTACAGTAGGCCTTCTTTATCTTGTTTTTCTGTTCAGTAATGCATTACTTGGAATTGATACCTGACTAACTGTAGAAAGAGTGACTGCCTCGTTTTTGACTATAGGGGCAGACATGCAAAACTTTGCCTGGTAGGCAAAGTGATTGATTGTGCCCCTTGTGCTTGGGGTTTGCGCCTGAGTGCACTATTCAACAGAGGCAGTTGCATGTGCTAAAAGGATTAGTGCACGCGCAAAAAAATAATATATTCTGTGGGTAAAGGGAGAGGTGGGGACATGATTCCTGGCACAGTGCAGTATTCTGCCTGGTAGCACTGTGCGAAGGGAACAGTGCTGGCCACCTTGCGCTGTACTGTTACCACCAAGAGGAAGCCCGATGTACTCCGGGGAGCCCTAGCAGCCAGCGGAGCCACTGCAGCCAACAACCACATTGGCGGGTGGGGGAGTACACCTGCTCCCTGTTGCCCAATGGTCTTTCCTGCCCTCTGATCCCCATCCCCATTAAAATGAAACATTTTCCTGCTATGTAGTGGTCCCCCATGTCCTCTGATCCCCCTCCCTGTCAATAACAAAGTAGTCCTTGGTGTCCAGTGGTCCTTCCACCTACGATCGCCTGCCCAAATATAAATAAACTATATATTGGTGTCAAGCAGTCCACTCCCACCCACCCTCTGATCCCTGGCCCCAGTACCAATAAAATATATCTTGGTGTCCAGCAACCCCCCCATCCCCAATCTCTGGCCCTTGTAGATTCAAAGGATTTCCTGGCATCCAGTGGTTCCCACACCCTCCAATCACTGGCCCTGGTATGAGTAAAAATATACATTGGTGTCCAGCAGTTCCCCCATCCTCGATTCCCAGCCCTGTTAGAATCAAACAGTTCTCTGGCATTTAGTGGTCCTCCCCACTGTCCGATTGCCAGCCCTAGTATAAATAAAATATACATTGGTGTCCAACGGCCCTGCCCCATCCCTGATGCCTGGCCCTGGTAGAATCAACTGATTCCCTTGGCGTCCAGTGGCCTCCCTCACCCTCCAGTCTCTAGCCTTGGTAGAATCAGCTGATCCCCTGGTGTCCAGTGGACCACCCTAACCTCCGATCCCCCACCGTTGTTCTGTAGACAGAAGTACCTGGTGTTCGCACCCCGAACTGCCTGCATAGTTCTTCTACACCACCACCCCTTACCTTACATGCGGCACCGGGGAGTCCATACGGTGACTAGAACAGCCATTCATACACTACTTTGGACAGCCGCTGTATATAAGGACAGGGAGTGTACATCCTCTGTATTGTAGAGGGGGCACACGTGTACTCCCTTTACAGTACAGAGGATGTGTGCTTCCTGTCATTGCATATGGTGGCTGGCTGAGGTGGTGAGAGGATGGTGTGTGCTGGTCACCATATGGGCTTCCCGCAGCACCAGCATGTAAGGTAAGTGTGGGTGGCAGGGTGGTGTACCTGGTGTGGGTGGTGCACGGGTACACTAAATGCTGGGGACATTGTCTATGGAACAGTGGTGGAGGATCAGAAGGTGGGGGGGGGACCACGGGACACCAGAGAATCAGTTGATTCTACTAGGGATCAGGGACGGGGAGGGCGCTGAACACTAATGTATATTTTATTTATGCTGTGGCTGGCAATTTGGAAGGAACCACAGGACGCCAGGGAATCCTTTGATTCTACTGGAGATGGGGGACCCCTGGACACCAGTGTGAATTTTATTTATACAAGGCTGGTGGTCAGAGGGTCGGGGGGCCACTGGACACCAATGTATATTTTATTTTTACCGGGGCTGGCGAATGGAGGGTGGGGGAACCACAGGACACCAGGGAGTAGGGTTATTTCAACGGGGCCAGGGATTGGAAGACTGGGGGGCCATGGACCATTATGGGGCATATTTATTTTAATGGGGCTGAGGATCAGAGGACTGGGGGGGGGGGACCACATACCACCAGGGACATAATTATTTTAACAAGGGTGGGGATCAGAGGATGGGGAGACCATGGACTGCCAGGGACATGATTATTTTAACAGGGATGGGGATCAGAAGACAGAGGAGACCACTGGACACCAGAGAAATATTTCTTTTGAGGGGGATGGGGACTGGAATAGGTGGGGCTGGCTACAGGAGGGGGTGCAAACTTGCTGCCACTTCTCATGCAAATAAGCCCATAGTGGGCATGCAAATGACCCGTTAGTATCTTGCATGTCTAGTGGACTCATTTGCATGGTGCCGGATGAATATCGTGCTGGGGGCTTCCAGTGCTATCAGGCCTGGGAGTGCTGTTTCTTGTATTTCAAGGATCCATGTCGGAGCAGTGCTACTCGACTTAATGCTGCACCGACATGCCTCATATTCAGTTGGATAGTGCCGAATATGGCACCCTTGGGGTCATGGGCAATGGGCAAGTGCCATAATAAACTGTTTACTCTCATTTAGAGTATGGAAACTGGCCCAGATAAATTATTTATCCTGCATTCTTTTCACTAACATGCCAGGGTTCTCTATAGCCTGCAGATATAGGGCAGTGATTGGGGTCAAAGGTGTTCAAACAACATGAAGTCTTGCTATGTTATAGACATTAGCAGTTTGTTCCAGCTCTAGAACTGCCCCGGAGTGAAATGGTTAAAACCATTCCAAAATAGAATTTTGGCACGAGAGCAGCTCTATCTGTGTCATTTCAAACTTGAACTGTCAGATTCTTTACTCCGCCTCAGTGAACAGTCGCTCCGAGATTTCTCCTTCTGCTCGGTTCATTTCTCGGTTTAAAAGTGTTTTCTCGGTTGGATTTAACCGAGAATAGTTTATTTTAACACATAAAACCGTTCGGTTCAAGCTCTATCTGTGGTAACCGTAAGTAAATGAAGGTTTTGTCTGTGTGGAACTTGTAAGTTATCGGTTCGGTTTTGAACCGATCAGTGGGTTAAAACTCATTTAAAACTAAAGTTACTATTTTAGAGTGCGGTTCCCGGTTCTTATCGGTTCTAAAAAGCGGATTTATTCGTTTTTCCAATACCAGTGACCTTGCGGTTAGGAACCGATAAGTGTCTTCTCCTGGCACTGCCGTTAAAGGAGCAAGTTTTGGTTAGGCCTGGCATTATGTCTGAGAAACCCAAAAGAAAAACCGGGCCCACTGGGTTTCAACACTGTGATGTTTGTGGGGAAGTCTTTGCCAAGGCTGAACCACACACCACATGTGTTTATTGTCTGGGGTTTGACCACCTCCAGTCAGACTGCCAGGTATGTAAAATTTCCTGCAGCCACCCTGGAAAAAAGATTGGGCAGGCTCAGGGCGAGAGAACAAATGTCCGCTGACCGGATGGCCAGCCGGTTCGGTGCCAGCAGACGAAGTGCCCTCTGACCAGGGCCCAGACTTCCTCGGGCAAAGAAAAGCTGGTTCTGAGGAACCAATTCCAATAAAGAAAACAAGAAAATCAGCAGGTCTGGGTCCAAAATTCCTTCTCCAACTGCTGCAGAAATAACAAAAGCCATACAAATTGTCCAGTCACTGTCTCAGGGTCCGTCCGAACCACCACTATCTGGTAAAAGGTCGGTTCGTCCGGTCCCAGTGGTTCAGGATTATGATATTGAAGAATTTTATGAACCAGAGGAGGGGGAGGATTATGAACAGTATGAATGTGGCTGGGAAGGTCTGGGTGTGCCCATTGAACCGGACATCTCCCCAGACAGACCTTTAGAATCTCCCCCTATGCTGTCTGAGTCCCCATCTCATTTTATGTTTTATAAAAAAGTTGCTGAAACCCTCCAGCTTCCCTTAGAAGAGGCTGTGGATGAGCAAGAGGAGCCTGATTTTGTAGAAATGATGGATATTCCAGGGTCTAGGAGATTGTCTATTCCTTTACATAAGTCTTTTAGGAAACAAACAATTAAAATTTTAAAAGCTCCTAATTCTGTGCCTCCTGTAGATAAAAAGATGGACAGAAGGTATACATTGTCAGGCCCTGATACAGAATTCCTTTCTCAGCAGTGCAGTCATGTTGGGGTAGTTCAGGCTGCTGCCTGTGATAAGCTAATATTCCCTTGGCTTCACATCCTCCTGACAAGGATTCCAGGAAGATTGATGCCATGACAAAAAAACAGTATATGGCAGCCTCTCTGGGACTCAGGCAAGCAAATTATATGGCTTATGTAGCTAGGTATCAGAAATCTAGATGGGATACTGTTATGCAATTGGCTAAGCAGGCCCATGGCCAGCTGGCTAGTGAACTAGAACAGGTGGCTGCTGATGGCATTGAAGCCTCTAAGGTTCAGTTTCATGCTGCTGTGGATGTTAATGATGTTTCCTCTAGGGTCATGGCCACATCTGTAGCTTTTTGTAGGTTGGCCTGGCTCAGGTGTACTAGTTTGTCTGGGATGCCCAGACTAAGGCTATGGATTTTCCTGTGGTGGGAAATTCTCTATTTGGAGAGCAGACAGAGAATTACATGAAGAAGATGGATGAATATAGGACTACTTACAAGAGTGCCCAGGCTAAGGCGGCAAGCCACTCCTCAAAGGCATGCCCAGGGTAGGTGAGCCTTTTCACAGGCCTTTCTACCAGACTCAGGCCTCCTCTGCCTATGCTCAGAGGGCTTCTTCAGAGGCAAGGAGCACGAGGTGGGCAGACCTGCCCCACCCCCAGCCTAAACCTCTCTCATAAACAGGCACCCTGATGGGGTGCCCAGGGCCGATTCTCCTGTACCAGTCGGGGCAGGCTGGCTTACTTCAGTCAGAATTGGGCTTCTTTAACCTCAGACAAGTGGGTTCTGGAAGTAGTAAGCCAGGGTCTGGTTCTCAGCTTCAAAGTTTCCCAAATTGAGAAGCAGACTTTTCTACCTGCAAGTGCTTAGAGACCCTCGCTCTGAAACAGAGGTCTCATCCTGTTAGCTCTCAGAGCAGTAGAAGGGTTCCTCCCTGCATCAGGGCAGGGGTCTGTATTCAGATACTTCCTTACCCCAAAAGAGACAGGAGAATGGCGGCCATTTTAGATCTCAGATATCTGAACAAGCATCTTTTGAAACCAAAGTTCAAAATGGTAACTCTGGCAATGATTTTACCTTCCCTAAGGCCAGGGACTGGCTAGCCTCCCTGGACCTCAAGGATGCCTATTTCCATGTCCTAATCAGAAGATCCCATCAAAGTACCTCAGATTGAACTGCCCTCAGGTCATTACCAGTTCAGAGCAATGCCCTTGACCTTACCTCTGCTCAAGGGTATTCACAAAGTGTCTAGCAGTGGCAGTGGCCCACTTAAGGAGGCAGAGGATTGCTGTTTTCCCTATCTAGACGACTGGCTTATTGTAGGCCAGTCCCAGAACAGGTAAAATCTCACCTGCAGGTCACCCAGCAGCTTCTCACCTCCCTGGGTTTCCTGCTAAACCTACCAAAGTCGGTTCTGGAACCAGTCCAGGTACTCACCTTTATAGGGGCAGAATTGGACACAAAGCTAGCCAGAGCCTTTCTTCCCCAGAAAGGGTAAGGAATTTAGTGGCTCTGGCCTCTTCCTTCCTCTGCAGGTCTCTCGACCAGCAAGACACTTTCTGCAGCTCCTGGGGCACATGGCTGCATCCACAGCTGTTGTGCAGGGGCCAGATTTCAGATGAGAGACATTCAGTTTCACTTGAGAACCTTTTGGTCTCAGAGAAGAGACCCCCTTTCAAGTTGGTCCCAGTGACTCTAACCTTGATCCTAGCTCTCCAGTGATGGCAGGATCAGAGCAATTTAAAGGGGTCCCCTTCATTTCCCTTCTCACGACTTGACTCTCACTACAGATGCTTCCCTTCTGGGTTGGGGAGCCACGTGGGTGACCTTTCCACTCAGGAGTTTGGGCCCCCAGGAATCTCTGCTCCACATCAATTTGCTGGAACTCAGAGCTGTCTTTTTAGCTCTTCAAGCTTTTTCTGCATCTGTCCACGACAAGGTGATACAAGTCAGAACAGACAACACCACAACAATGTGGTACATCAACAAGCAGGGGGGCACTCGGTCTTCGGCCTTGTGCATCGAGGCAATGAAGTTGTGGTCTCTGGCCTATTCCCTGAACACTTCCCTCATAGCAGTTCATCTTCCAGGGAAGGACAATGTCCTAGCGGATGCCCTCAGCAGGATTTCCCAGGGCCATCACGAATGGTCCCTGGATCCTCAAGTGCTGGGGATGGTTTTGCCAGGTGGGGCATCCCTCAGATAGATCTTTTGCAGCCCCAGACAATCACAAACTTCCTCTGTTCTGTTGCAGGCCTCCAGTGCTGGGCTCAGTTCCCTGGATGCCCTTCTTCTGGATTGGGAGGAAGTTCCTCTTTCCCCCCTTTCCTTTCCTATTCAAAGTACTAGTCAAAATCAGATCTCAGCCTTGCAGGGTGATTCTGATTGCCCGGATTAGGCCAGGCAGCCCTGGTACCCATTCCTTCTGTCTCTGACAGTCCATCTTCCCTGTGCCTCCCCAGGAATCACAATCTGTTGACTTGTGCCCAGGGAAGGGTTTGGTATCGGACCTCAAATCCCTCAACCTCAAGGCCTGGCTCTTAAGGAGTTAGAGTTTGCTGATTTACACCTCTCTCAGGGTGTTCTTGAGATCCTAAAGGCTTCCAGAAAGCCTTCCACAGCTACTTATAGTTCTAAATGGAAAAGGTTTTCCATTTGGTGTGCTGGAAAATATTTCCCCAGAATCTGCTGAATTGCCCATTTTGTTAGATTACATGGTACATCTTTATTCCTTGGGTCTCAGACCAGCTACCCTGAGAGTTCATTTGGCAGCTGTGTCTGCTTTTCTGTCAGCAGGAAAGTCATCCCCTCTTTCCTCTCATCCTGTGTTTTCCAAGTTTTTTAAGGGATTACTCCATACTAATCCTTCCTTTCGGGAACCGGCCCCTGCTTGGGACCTTAATGTTTGCATTGCCCAGTTAATGCAACCCCTTTGAACCTCTGTCTTCTGCAGGCTTAAGTACCTAACTTGGAAAACATGTTTTCTAGTGGCTATCACTTCTGCCAGACGCATAAGTGAATTGCGAAAGCCTTGTCAGTGGAGACTGACTTTATTTCTTTCCACAGGGATAAGGTAGTCCTTAGGACTAATAGGAAGTTTTGCCTAAGGTGGTTTCAGATTTCCATCTTAATCAATCTATCTCCCTTCCAGTATTTTTCACTGATCACTCCTCTTGGTGAGAGGAGGTTGCACAGCCTGAATGTTAAGAGAGCTCTTAGTTATTACATAGAGCTGCACTAAAGGTCATAGGTTCGAATCCTCCAACTTTTCCTTACCTATGGTGAAGTTGGGAAAGGCAAACCTGCTACTAAGAGATCAATAGCCAGGTGGATTGTCTCTTGTATCCAATTTGTTATCAGAAAGTGGGCAGAGCCCCCCGGTTTGAGGGCTCATTCTACCTGAGTACAGCTGCGCCTCTAGCTGCTGCCAGAGATATCCCTTTATTAGAGTTTGCCAGGCTGCTACTTGGAAAGCGGTACACACTTTTTACAAGCATTACTCCTGGATGTGCAGGCCAGGAGAGATGCTCGGTTTGCCACAGCTGTTCTTCAGAGCCTATTCCCTAAGTAGGTTCTGCCCTCCTCCATGGAGGTACTGCTGTGTATTCTGCTAATGTCTATAATATAGCAAGACTTCATGTTGTTTGAAGAAAAATTACTCACCTTAGTAATGTTGTTTCTTCTAATGAGTCTTGCTATATTATGAACCTCCCAACCTGCCCCTCTCAGAACCTCTACTTGGTGGGTGCGGCAACTTAGTGTGGGCACTACTTATGTCCTGTTAGCATTTTGCCCTTTGGGACTTTGGGGGTGTGTGTATGCCGTGTGTGTGTTTTATTATACTTATGTTCCATTTTCATATCATTAGAATGGTGTTAGTATTTGTGGTCCCCTGACTTGAGTCTTGGGTGTTGGGACCATCAATGGTTGTTATTATTTAGGTAGCCATTTTGGCTAGTGTGAGTTACAGCTTCCACACAGACCTTAGTGAGTTTGGCTCATAAAGATCTGATAGTTCAAGTTTGAAATGACACAGATAGAGCTGCTCTCGTGCCCAAAATTCTATTTTGGAATGGTTTTAACCATTTCACTCCGGGCAGTTCTAGAGCTGGAACAAACTGCTAATGTCTATAATATAGCAAGACTCCATTAGAAGAAACAACATTACTAAGGTGAGTAATTTTTTCTTTTATTCCTTGGGCCTCCTGTATACGCTGTACATGTACATAAATGGTTTTAGATAAGGTTTAGAGTACTGGTATCAAAGCAAGAGTAGTAATGCAATAAAGGATGGTGGTAGAAGACAATTTTGGAGGATTTTATAAAAAAAATTAGGCTGATGGCTAGAAATATAGGGTGGTTGTAAAAAAAAAAAAAAATATAAGGTTGTGGTAAAAAAATATAGGGTTTGTTTTGTTTGTTTTTTATTTCGATGACCGGGTGAGATACACTGGTGCCAGAGGCACCTTTTACAGGTATGACCCGGTGTACAGCAGTACAGTATAACAGTACAAATATCAGACAGATGGGTTACAGTATATACAGGTACTACATTACATGGGTTGTGGCCAGCCGCCCAAAAATACTGAATGGGAGAGCACTGCATACGTTGCATAAAATAGGAATATTGTGAGGGAAGATCTGGAACAACGGGACTGTGTACTTGTACAAAGTTATTTTTATTGGACGTTCAGGTGTCTTCATTGGCATAGGACTAGAGCAAGGATCTAATGGGGGCCCATGTATTATGTTCCCTTTAGGGAGTTTGGTAGCTTGTTCTAGCTGTTGAAAGAAACAGGTTGGGAAGCTACTTTCTTTGATCACAGCTGAAATATGCTGCTAGCAGCCACTCCTACTGTATGAGAGCAGAGATGAAATGAAATGATTTTTTAACTTATTTTTTTTTTATGTTTCAGAGATATTTTACCATGTCTAAAGTGTTGTTTAGTTTCCATTAGCAGTATTGTGACACAACGTAGTTGATAAAAATGTGAATTTTCTAGCGGGTTGGAATGTGTTGCTCCCATGCCCTTTTTCCCTTCTCAATTTGGTAAATGTTAGACTAGTAATTCTTTTTTGTTTCTCCTTAATTGCCTACCTGGATATCTTTAAATGCTCAGTACTCTCTTAATCCAATGCAAATATGGCCAGGTGTACTAGTAGCACATTAGGGGTACGTACTATACTGTACTGTATCAATTCACAGGGCAGTGCGGAGTAGAAATTCCCCTGTGCTGATAATGGATTTCCTTTTGCACTAACCGCTGGTGACAGATTCTGAACATGACAGATGGTGTCTGGCAAGACTGAAAAATTCTTCCTTCGGCATTGCTTAAAACAAGGTGAAATGATCTTCCCTTAGTTGAACAGTATGTTTCTAAAATACGATTTCCACAAAACTAGCTTTTGAATTTTATCCTAAAGGAGAACAGCCTTTCTTATTTCAAAACGGAGAACCCTGTGTCTTACCATTTGTGTCAGCCAGTGCAGACAGCAAGGCAGACGTAGTCCCTGAATTGGCTCTTGTGGGGAGGGGGTTATATATGTGTGTGTCTCTTGCATTTTGTAACAAAGGAATCCCCATTTGAATTGCTGTGCTCCACTCAAGCCCCTCGGAGCTTCTGGTTAACGGCAGTCAGTCAGTCTTTGCAGTGTCTTGACGTCACTCAGTGCATGCATGGGCTGTGCTATTGTTTTACTGGGAGCCAGGACTGTGAATTGCAGTATCTGGTTTCTGCTACCTAGTCCTGCCTCACTGCATCCATCACAGGAGGGACACAGTGGCCTTGCCTTGTCTCTTGGATTAAAAGAAAAAAAGAAGCAGCTTGGGATTTCTGCCTTTTTTTATCCTGAAAACACTCTGTTTTGGTGAAGGGAGAGGCTCTGAGCAGATTTCAGCTTTGGGAAGGAGCATCTGGCAGCTGGGGAGCTTGGGCTGCATTGTCTGCTTTCATGACCCCTGCCGTGTGACTGCCTTATCCTTTTTTTTTTTTTTTAATTTATTTAAACCAGCATCTTTGAACAGCCATGTTTGGCACTGAATCTTCATGTAAGTAACCTTCTCCCACCAACCTTCTTGTCTGTATAGTCCTCATTTGCCTCTGTTGCAGCACTTCATTGTTCTGATGTCCTGTTGGTTTTTGGCTCAGTCATGTCGCCAAGGAACTGGTGCATCTGAATGATGTAAATTTTATTGTGTACATCCTGGAGGCTCCAGTCAGTCGGTTCCTAAGGCTGAAACCACACAGGGCTGTCAGCTCAGCTCGGCTGGGCTGCCGAGAAAAAAAAAGAGAAAGAATGAGCTTTCACTTGTGATCGTGATGACTAGTAAATATTAAGCAGCACCACTTTTGTGCATATGATGACTCACTGCTTGAGGAATAATGTGTGCCCTCAAGAAGGTGGCTCCAGGGTTTGCTGGACTGGGAGGCTGCTGGGAGCATGCATTGTGGGGAGAGAGGGAATCCTTTTCACAAGGTGTTCCTTTCTTCCCCTGGATGCCCATTAACGAAGGAACTAATCAAAATGTTCTTTCTCCTGCTTGTGTAATATTGGAGACATGAGGATGCTAGAATTCAGTAAAGAAGGGATTGTGTGAGTAGACTGTAGTCCTGTGCACTTTCATTTGGGTAAGCATCTTAGAGATTTAAGAGGATATGCCGGTCAAAGATGTCAGTTTCCTTTCATTTATGGAATTTTTTGGATAGGTGGACAAGAGTCTGGAAATGGAATCTTTGCTTCTTAACAGCGAGACACCACAATATATGTGCATTTCATCTGAGTTGAATTAGTTATTCCTGTGCAGGAAATGCAAAGTGTTAAACTGGCTGAAAGCATCAGTGCTATTCCCTTTGGCAGTGTGTAGATTATGTAATATACAGAAGCGAGGAAAGATCGTTTCGGTAATGGAGTACATAGCTGTTGCCCCATGGCCAGCATACACACTATTTTTCTGTCTCTGTAACCCGCTGTATCTTTTGCCACATCCAACAGAATTTAAGCCTATGAAGAAAAGTAGTCGAGTAGTACTGTGACATGTAGAGGACTTTAGTGCTTGCAAAGTTAGTTTGGGCAGCTGTGGTTGAACCGAATTAACATCATAATGGTTAGTTACTACATAAGCAGAAACTCTCGGATTTCCATTACAGCACTGAAACTCAGCTAGCCTGTGACTGTACTGTAAGTGTTGTTTTAGTTGTGCAACTGCAATGGTCTTGCACCATAAAGCAGAATATGATTGAAGTATTTTTTCAGTAAATGTATAGTATCCTACCAGCCACTGTGTAAGAGACCATGAGCTGTCGCAAACATGTGTGCTTTAATTTATTTCTTGATAAAGTCCTCTGCACACTTCCCAGCTTGTCTTCACAGTTGCCAGGCTGAAAGTGAAGAGTAAAACGGTAACATTGTCAGAATTGTTCCACAGGTCTAAAGGAAAGGGTAGGCCGATGCAGCTTCGGTACAAGTCTAAATTTAGCAGAAATAAAGGTATCTTGTTTCAGGTCAGGAATTAGCTGACTTCTGGTTTCAGAGGTCAGACTATAGTTGCTAAACAAATTCCCTTCAGTGCTGTGCAAACCTTGCAGCTGGGCTACTTCTCCTGAGAAACTCCTCCACAAGAATCATTTCTTCTTTTCCGCTTCCAGACTTCTTGTTCTTTGTTTAGTTTATCCCCACCATGGTGAGATTGTTGGGGACTGGGGTGTTTTTAATGTGCTGTGTTTTTACTAAAACTGAACCCTGGAACCAGCATTCGAAAACTGAAAACAAAACCAGCCAGATCATACTGAGTCATGCTGGTCAAGCTTATCAGATCTGCCCTTTCTTTCCTGCTGAAGTGCTACTTTTAAGTTGCATTTCTTGAAATAGTGAAGGGGGGAGGCTTACTTTTATCCCTTCATTTTCTTTGATTTTATGGAGTTGTCCTCTGTTTACTGAACAGGTTTACTAGAGCTGTGCAGGCATCTCTCAGAGTTGGACTCTTCTTCAGTTTTTCACATCAAGGCTGCAAAAGTAATGCAAATTTGGTTGAGTTTGTGAAAAGTACCCTGTCCCCAATGGCTGCTTTTAGCACCTATAACTGAAAGGAACACCATTTAAAAATTACCCTTACTCTCCAGTCACTGTTACTTTAAATTGGTAGGGTGTCCTGACTCCAGTTGGCTCCTGCAGTAGTCTGTCCTGAAGGGTGGAGTGGGGGGTACCTTATGGCCTACACCATCATTGCCCCGAAACCTCTTTCTGTTCTGGCAGGGATCCTTTGTGATGGGGACCTTATGATTGGCCCCACTGTGTCACCCCGACTTGCCACTGCCTTGCCTGGTAGACTGGGTCCTTCAGCTGCTGCATAATTCTGTCTGTACCTGTGATGCCACCATGCTGGTTCCCCAGTACCGCACTACTAAGCCTCCCCCACATCTGCCTGCACTGGCAGGTGAGGGAATAGCATTGGGGGGCCTTTCAGTTACCCTCTAGTACTACCTAGGCAGGCAGTGGTAGGAGAGCATCTATATTCAGGGGGGCAGAAGGCCCCACAACCATTAAAGGTATTGTTTGGAATTGGGGCTAGGGCAGTAGGTAGGTAGGCAGACGGTGGGGGCTGTATGTGCATGTTGTTAGTGTTGGTTTTACCATTTACTGGAGTTGGGGAACTTTTTTGTTTTTCAAAACAAATTTGTAACAGCTGCCTTGTGTCATGTGAATGTGTAACAGATGAAATCTCATGCTCTGTAATGCCACCATGTGTGTCACACCCACCCAATTCAGCATGAGCTGGACTTGCTGTATCAGTGTAACTTAGTAGGCATAACAGTGCTGTAGAAGGGGAAAGCTGCTGGTCATGACAGCGTAAAGCCAGTACCAAGTAAGAACATCGAAAAGAAGTGGTCATAATAACAGAAAAAGAAAATGAATGAGTTTTCATCAAAAACATGTGTTTGTTACAGGCAGTGACGAGAAAAAGGTTGAAAAGTCAGTATGTGTTTATACATTTCTAAAGATAAATAGTGATATCTTAGAGCTAGCATTCAAGATATCACCTGTTAGGTACCAAGATAATCACCTATTAGATAAATCACAATTGACCTACTGATTACTGACCAATAGCAACAGGGCATACCACATTTCCTCATAATAATGCTACCTTGACATCTGTTACTTCACACATTCTTCAGAGGCATTCCATTCATAGAAACGAGCATAAAAACTGGGAATGAAAAAGAAACTGCTTGTTTTCAGCTTTATTTACGAAACTTTCAGGTCCTGATATATACATCAAATATGAAATTAGCTAATGCATGATATCAAACCTATCTTCTTTCATTGTACTTGACCTATTGTAACATCACTTGTGAGATCAGAGGTCAAGTACAACTCGAAGATATTTCTGATATCTTACATTAGCTCATCTCAAATCCTCCATTTATATAACACATATATTAATGGATAGAAATCATCTTTACCTAACATAGCAAGATAATATTATCCTGCAAAGTAAGGTATTTTTATTTATTTATTTGAAGATTGGTGACTGAGAGGCACACTGGACCAAGGCTCATTTCCAGGTGTGACCCGAGAGGAGGGGGAGGGGCAGAGGGAGCATGCAGCTATAAATACAAACCAGAGTGATGAAATTACAAGAACAGTAACACAGTGCATACAGTATGTCGAGTGCAGTACAGACAGTAATGTCAAACATTGCAACTGGATGCCAAATAAATAGTGTACAAAATCAAATGCAATGGTACAAAATATGGTGACTTCAAAAAGTGCAGGAAATGGGTTGCTGAAACCAGTGCTGAGAGGTGGGGTCAGGAGAGGTAGGGGTTCAGGGAGAGGGTTGGCAGGAAAAACGGGGAGAAGGGAAATGCTTTAGTTGGCATCTGAGGGAGAGAGATGGGTGGAGGAGGGAACTGGTTCCAGAGAGAGGGGAGAAATGGTATGAGAAAGCAGATTTTCCAGCTGAGGAATGAGGGTGGGGGATGGAGTAAGTCAGGGGGTCCCCTGGAGTGAAAGGAGTAGGAGGAGGAGGGCTTGAAAAATGAGGGGGAGGAGTAGGAGAGGTATGTCACAATGCACACTGAACCAACCAGAGAGCAGCTTTCACAATGCTGATGATATCACAGTAGCCATTTGCAGCACTGAAGCCAGCAGTTGAAATTAACAGATCAGTTAAAGCATCATAAAAACATCAGATTTAAAAGGTATACTGTAACTAGTAAATTGATGTTGTATAAATCAAATAAACAGTGGTCCGACTCAGAATACACACAGATTATCGTCACTTGTAAGGGAGCAGGACTTTAATTATTCACTCGTGGCACCGCCACTTGATCCTGCCCCCTCACACATGAAGACAAATTGAGTATTTTGAGTCAGCCTATTTTATACCGTGCCCTGTGTATATACAGATATAGCTACAGATATAAATAAATGATGGCAAAGTGTTACGTACAATGAAATAATACCATCAAGGGGCTAACGCTAGTATAAAGCCTTTTTGAGCTTATTATCCCCAAGATGGTTATTATTTTACAAGTACAGCAGACTTTGCCATCATTTATTTTATGAAATACATTGAGATGGCTACAGTTTGTGTACTATCGCTTTTGATCGCAGTCACAATCCTTTGCATTGCATTCACGCCCTAACCTGGTGGTCTACTCATGCAGGTGTACAGGTGCTCTGCTGTGTGCATGAGGACTGTAGCAAATGTGCATGAGTGTGTAGAGAAACATGCCTGCATGTGCATCTGCATTACCCTTGGGAGTTCCTATGTAAGAGGAGGAGGAATTGAAGTTTTTTTTTTTTTTTTTATTTAAAAGTTGCATGAAATACAGGATAAATGCTGTGAGAAACGAGTCTCGTTTACAGAACATCCCAAGTCATAAAAATAAGACCAAAAAAGACAAATGTGCACAAATTAGCTAATACTGTAACAATTACAAACAGATTGTTCCCGCAACAGTGTTTTTTTTTTTTTTCAAACCATGTTTAAAAATACTGAGAATATGCAAATTTCTGAGTTGAGTGGAAGGATTAGTCCAAGAGAAAGGGGCACCATGTGAAAACATTCTTTGCCCTAGTGTATGTAAAACTTGGGTAAGGAAAAGCTGTGCAGAGGCACATCTCTGAGAATGAATTGGTAAGGAGAGATAGTTAACCTTTCAGATATGTAAGTGGGAGTCTGCTTATTTGCTGTTTTATAAATAAGGGACAGCCAATGAAAAGTGTGCCTAGAGGAAGGTGAGCATCAATTTAATTGATGCAGTAAAGTGAAGTGATGCTCAACCCATTTTGATTTTAAAATAAAAAGGGAGTAACTGGTAATAAACGGTATTTAAAGGAAGAAGATGTGATTCAGCAGCATGATGATAAATAGTGTCACCGTAATCCAAAACGGGGAGAATGACTTGTCCAGTAATGTGTTTGCGATCGGCACTTGACGAGCAGTGACTGGCACGTTTTAAACACCCAGACATTGGCAGACTTTTGAAATGTCAGTGTGTGTTTTAAAGGTCAAAGAAGAATAAAAAATTAAACCAAGATGTTTGAATTCATTCACTAGTTTGAGTGGGTGGTTGTTTAATCAAATTGAAAGAAAGACTTTGGCAAAGACAGAGAATACTTAGACCCAGCAGCAGTGCTTCAGTCTTCTTACTATTTAGGAGTAACAGATTATCAGAGAACCATTTTACAACTTTGTCAAAGTTACCCTGGCAAATCAGAGCAAGGAAAGAGGGAGATCTGTGAGCATAGAACAGTACCGTGTTATCAGCATGAAGTCTGAGCAAAAATCCATTAAAGAAGGTAGTGGATCTACAAAGAGATTGAATAAAATAGGACCAAGTATAGACCCTGAGGAACCCCAGTGAAAACAGGAAGAGGAGAGGAAAGACAGCCATTCTGGGAAACAGGTTAAGTTCTCTCGTGCAAATAAGATGAAAACCAAATAGTTGAAGAACAGCCATAAGACGATAGATGAGTTAGAGCAAAAATGATTGATCACGTCACAAGCCTTTGAGGGATCAGCGTGGAACCCACAAAACACCATTTATCCAGAGCCCTAGAGAAGGTCATAAAAGTCAATCAGTGCTGTTTGGGTGGAGAATTTGGGCCTGAAACCGGACTGAAAATTAAAAAGAACCCGATAATTAGCCAGCTGTTCAGTAATCTGAGACAGAATGATTTTCTCCATGAATTTAGAAATTATGGGACACAAAGAAATTGGGTGGTGGTTCTGTACCAAAGTTTTATCCCAGCCTTTATGCAAAGGGATGACTAATGAATATTTCCAGGCTGAAAGAAAAGTTTGAATGCTAAGTGATAAATTAAATATGAAAGTTATAGGAGGGGCCGGAATATCATTTAAGTAAAAAATTATCTAAGTTGTCAGTTCCCGTGGTAGTGTTCTCTCTCAGGGAGCACAGTAATTGCTGGTGGTGTCTTAGATCCTTTGTTGAAGTCGCCCTCAAGAACAGCATATGCAGAACATGGTTAGAGTGTGGCGTGTTGAGTATGTTTAATAGCTTGGATTCTTTTGTTGGGTTTTAACTTTAAGTGCTGGGCTGTCACTTTGCTGCTGTGTTAAGGTTTTGCTTTTTTTAGTTTTTTGCTGCTGTGTAAAGTGTTTTGATATTGAGTGTGACTGTGAGTGTACGCCTTTTTCTGTTTGGGGTGTGTCTTGGATGTAGGTTGTGGGTAATGTTTTAATAATCTGCAGTGTATTTGCGAGAATGGGAGAAAAAGAGTGTCTAGGTTGGAGATGTGCTGTGATTTAAATGGTTTGTTTTATTTATTTCTTTTTATTGTTCATTTTGTAGGTTAGTTTGCATAGGACTTAACTGGTTAAGGATTTTTTTTTATTATGTGAACAAGCATTTTTGTCAAGTGTTATTAACATGTGTGAGGTGGTTGTTACAAGTGTTAATCAGGATGTACTAAGATCCTTCAGTGTGTGTTTTTCTGGCATTAGTGTGTTAACTGTGCAACAGGGTTGAATGAAACCCTGCCCCATTTGTTATGCAGAAAGAGGTGAACGCCAAGGATTTGCCCTATCTTCTCCTTTTCTATCTGTTGTCTGTCTGATTGCACAATCAGATGTTCTTGTGAGACTTAGGAACTGATCACTCTGACAGTCTCATGATCCCCCCCCCACTGTTTTCCTGCCTTCACTTGCTGTTGCTATCTTTTCTTCCCCCTTGTTTATCCGTGGTTATAAAAATATATATGGATCTTTATGTGAAACTGGGTTCTTTGGTTTGAGAATGTATATAGTTATATTGTTGAAATGCTCGTAAAAAGTTATTTGGAACTCAGGGGGTTAACCTTGAGATGCCGTTTGACCTCCTTAGGCCTTGTTTGCAAAACTGTCAGCAGGAGGCCAGCTGGGGTACAGTGTTCTATTTCTAAGCCTGCCAGGAAAGAAACTGACAAGAACTCTGATACATTTTGTGAGGAACAGGATGTCTCTTAACGTGCTCAGGATGCAGAAATTAATTGCCAGGCAAAACTTCTTATAAAAGAGAGCAGTCTTTTGTTTGGGGGGGGGGGAGAGAGATTGACATTTATAATTAGAGATGCCCTGAGAGGAAGGACTTTGTTTTGTTTGAACTGCCTGTAAAAATCCATCCCGTACACTTTTTTATTTTATTGTTATTGAAAATAATAAAATGCTACTTGTGAATTTTATAACCGCTCCTGGTTTTCCTGTGCTTTCTGACCTTTGCCTTGATGACAAACTGCAGTGTTCGTAGATTGTTAATGAAGTGGTAGTGGTTGACCGGGTATGTATGTGGCACTTAATTGGGTAGGTGTACGTGGAAAATGGCAGTGTTTTTTCCAGTGATGAAAAGTGCCCATTCATGTACTAAATATACTGTACACAACCAATAAACAAGAGAGTTGGTATTTTTTTTAATCCCAGTGAATACATGGTGTAAATGTAAAATTCATTGTATATGTTGACACATAAGAAAGAAAACAGAAGTAATTTACTGTATTTGAAAGCTGAACATACGTATTTAAATTGGAAAATCAAATCAGGTCAGTAGACACACTACACAATTTAGGAATTAATGAGCTTGTTGTCTTTGTTTTAATTTTTTTGACTGAACAAAATACCAATAACTGGGCATCTTACTTAGCCCCATATTGATGAATTGGGAAAGTATAATGGTTCGATATTCTAAAATGTAAAAAAAATATTTTTAAAGTTTTGCTGAAATGAATTAAAATTATTATATATTGTTGTCTATACATGCCATCTTGAAGAAGAGATTTTAGTTGCAAAACACTGGTGGGAGTAAACAGGTCTAATGTACATAAGCACAAACTAAATGAGCCACTATCTATAAAATTGTTACATTGGCTAATTGAGTCATTTTATTCAACTTTAATCTCCAACTTAAACATTTGGTCAGGTTCAACTGGTTCTCCTAGCTCAGGCTAGGGCGATACTTAGTTCACAATTTTGTCCCAAAAAGTGGTTTGGTTTGAAAGTGTTAGAACAACCAAAATTTGATTTGTTTGAGTCATTAGTAGAACCAAACATGCAGCTTTAATTTCTTTCTCCTTGTCCCTCCCATGTCTCTGCCTTCAGGTGACCTTCCAGCCCCTGATTGTTTACGTTTGGGCAACTATCCTAATGGCTTCCCCCCATTGCGGGGACTTTAGGGCTGGCAGGAACCCCTCCAAAAGCCAAACATCCAGTGCTGCCAGGGGATATGTATGGCGCCCAAGAGTGCCCGGTCATCATCCTGAAGCTTGTCAGTGTTTCTGCAGTTTTCTGGCCCAGGTCACCTGCCAACATGCTGGTGTCAGTGTGGCTCGGTAGCAGATCCACCTCTAGGCCAGAAGCTTGTGGGTTTAGTCCCACAATGGGATGATAGCATACCATTAATGCTGGCACCTGAGTGCAGTACTAGGGGGATACTGTATTGTTAGGGTGTGTAGCCCTTCAGATGAGACGTTGAACTGAGGTTCCCTTCTATCCATCTCTGCTGCTGTCCTGGTGGTTGCCCAGATAGAAACGGAAGAACCCAAGCCATTTTTCAGGCAGAGATTTTCCGTGGTGTCATACCAAACATTCCCCTTCCCATAAAAACAGTTCACGTAATTGTCCAAGGCTGTGTGTGGGTGTTGATGTGGAAAATGGCTGCCACTACATGTCTGCAGTCATTTTACTGCTAGTCTGTCATTGCCACTTTGGGATACAGTGTGCATGAAGAAACCTATATAAATGCTAATTATTCTTCTTCTCTCCCCCCACCCCATTCACACCATGGTGTGCTGATGTAGAATGGCGACCTCTGTACCATAAGCCTTAGGTTACAACAAATTTTGCTGCATTGCTGCCACTGGTGGAAGTTGTTCACAACAGAAGTACTGCAGTGATGTTGATGGTTGGTTAATCTAGGATAGAGTAGCTCATTCTGTTAGATTCATTAAAAATGAAACCTTCAATAACAGTGCCAAATAGGAGGGAAGTCATTCATGTGAATACAAAGTAACCTTTTTCTCTCCTAGTGGTTGTTCCCTAGAGGAATCCTGAGACAACGTCTCCCTCATCTAAATTCTGTAGATCACGTGCAGCCCTTGTGGATGCCTTACCTGTCCTGGACTGTTCTCAATAGCAATTGCCAGGAGAGGTTTTTCCTCTACCTCCCCCCAGCTCCAACACACACACATACCTTTCATTTGCTGTACAGTAGTGATGAGATGCTAATTCCCTTCATTGTTATCCGAACTGACTCCACTGCTCTTACTCGCGCAGTAATAAGACATGGTGTGGTACAAGGCATGAGTCGTGCCAGCAGTCCTTTCAGGTCAGAGATGTGGTGGTTGTTTACTAATAACCCTGGTCCCTCTATAGCCTTGGAGGAGAGCACAGGGAGGATATTTAATCAACAATCTTCCTTCTTATTTATCAGGTGATAATATGCAAGGAGGAGAGAATTGAAATCTTCACTGTGTTGAAGTAATGTGTCCCACATGTAGCAAGAACTTGTAATGGGAACATAAACTCTGTTGTTTACAGTTTTTATATAATTGTAAATTTGGGCATGTGTGAAGTCTGTTTAATAACTCCAGTGCATTATTTTGTAATAGTCCTGTTTTTCCTTATTGAAGGTCCCTTGCTAATGCTACCTTTTTTGCCACCTGAAATAAATTTTTTACTTAGCAGTTTCAGAAACCAGTGACATCGGTTGAGCGGGAAGCCTTGCATGGAAAGCATTATTGTAAGATGCTTCAGCTCAGCTAATGCCACTGAGGCCCAGAACTATTGCGTAATTAAAAAATGAGCACTGTGGGAAAAGGCAGCATTAACAAAGGACTATTTCAAAACGCAGATGAACCCATACACTGGGGTTATTAGACAGACTTCACACATGCCCAGATTAGCAATTGTATTTATAAAATGCAAACAACTTGATGTGTGTTCCTGTTGTTTTTTTGTTATTCTTTGGTAACCAGGTAATGCCCCTAAGGCACAAGTTCCTGTTTTCAGGGTGACCCAGGAGCACTGGGGAGGTTAAGTAACTTGCTCAGGGTCACGCAGTATGCAAGTGGAGGTTGTGGGAATCGAACCTGTGTCTGCTGGATGTACCAAGCTGATTCACAGTTCATTACTCTAACCTCTGTGCTATCCTGCTAGATCCTTTAATGAAAACTCAGTAGTTCCCATCCGATCATTTCTAATGAGGAGGAATTGTGCTTCCATTCTAACAGCGACTTTTCACTTTAAAGAAGTGCTCTAGTCACCAAGCTGACCCGTTGGCACAATGGCATGGCAGCCTGTTGTGACAACAGTAACACAGTTCATATAAGAGTTTGGGGTGTCAGAGGGCCTGCAAGGGAGAAGAGGATTACATGTCCCAAAGGATGCTCTCCTTCTCCTCCAGAAAAGGAAGAATGCCTGGCATTGCTGCAGCACTGCTGCCTGGGTGACCACAGATGGAAGTGCAGCACACAGCCAGACATAAGGGAGGATGTTGGCACACTCCCAGCATCGCACATGTATGCTTGCATTGGAGCCGTCCTCTACATCCAAAGGTGGAGAAACAGGAAGCTGCCCCCTTCCCAGCAGTGCCAGATGGTGCTGGGCATACTCTCCAGCTGTACCATGCCGATGACTTACCCAAAGGAGGATGATCCAAAGGTAACACTGACCCAAGGATCCTGCTGTGAGGTGGAGGTGGAGTCACTAGCAAATGGGGTGAGTGGCAGAGATAGCATAGTCTGGGCTGGGGGTAGCCCACAGCAGGAGACAGCAGGGTATCTTCCGTGAAAAATCAATTAAGAATACATTTTAAAGAGGGCTTCAGGTTCCCAGCAAAGAAAAAAAAAGGTTGGCATCAGCAGAACTCGGTTACCCAACTTTTCAAACAAAGTGAATAGCAAAAACATAGAAAATAATACATGGGCAACCATGCCTAACAATGTTGTGTTTCCATCTAGGGGTTCTGATGACATCATAGGGACTTCAGGAACAAAACCTGAGAGGTCCCTGATGTCATCAGAACCCTGAGATGGAAACAGTGCATAGCTGTGCATGATTGTGTATGTGTTATGCTGTATAGTATATGGTTTAAAATATAAACTAGCAAAATACTGCTTTTTCTTCCCAACAGATCTTTGTTTTAATTTTATTATATATAAAATAAACTTAACCTCACCCAGCTACTGAAGAACCACCTGGGCGATGGGTGGGTATCTGCTTTTTTAAATGATGGAACAATGGAAGATTGTGTGTTAGGGGAGGGTTTGGGTTCTGTGTGAGTGTAGGAAAATGAAAGTAAAACGGCAGGTAGTAGGAGTTTCCATTCTAATTAAAAAAAAGCTGTTGCACCTCAGAAGGGTGCAACAGCATTTTATGACCTTTGAACTGTGATACGCTAGCTTTTCAGTTAGGATAGAAATCCATGCAGAACAAGGGGTAGTCATCATACACTATAGAAACATAGACATTGACGGAAGAAAAAGGCCTAGCAGCCCATCCAGTCTGCCTAACTGTACCTGTGGTATGTTGTGAGTACTCTAGTGGGGCAACCAGTCAAAACCCCGACCACACATACGCGTAATCAAAAAACGCATGGGTATAAAAGTGTGCGTGGTCTCAGAGTTTGTTTATATAATCTAGTGTGGTTTTGGACCGCGCTAGATTACACAGACCGTGCAGCACGTTTTTTGCCCATGGAGTTTTGACACGGTGACTCTAGTGGTCACTCTATTCCTATTCCATTATGCTGTTCTCCCCACTTACTTTAATCAGCTCCATATGCCACCCATACTTAAATCCCACAACTGATTTGGCACAGGACACTTCCCTCGGTAGTTTGTTGCACTTCTCCACCACCCATTCTGTAAAGAAATACTTCCTGATATCCTTTTTCAATCTCCCTCCTGCCAGTTTCATAGAGTTCACCCTTGTGCCAGTGTTTCCACTAATCGTGAACAATTCTTTGCTTTTCACTCTATCTCATGAAGAAACTTCTGTTTCTAGAGATGTGGATATGGTGTACAGATCCACACTTCTAGCAGTATTCCTTTCCCTTTAAATCTTGCCAGAAGGTCTTCAAGCTGGCTTATCCCACCCACTCGGGTGGTAACTCCCTCGACACTGTCCCATGATGTCATATCTTCCTTTCTGCTGGAAGTAGGTTCCCTTCTTATCACTCTGTACTGAGTAGGCGCTTTGCTTTCAAAACTTCAAATTCAACTAAAATCTTCAAGTGAATTTCAAATTTGTTCGTTAACTCTCATCATGGATGACTCAAAGTCGGCACCCGGTTTTATAAAAGTGTGACTGAGGGCAGAAGATGTCCTGGACGGACCTGCACACCTCATGAGTCTCCTGCCTAGGCCTCAGTTATAATCCCCAGGCTTGTGGTTTGTGTTGCACCTTGCATCCCAGTACCTTGGAGGACCGGCACACCCGATTCCTTCTTGGACGACCGGATGAACAGGACTTTCCCGTTCGATCAAAAGACGTGTTGTCACAGAACAAGGTGGATACCTCATTTTCTAGGACTTCAGTCCTACGAATTACCACTCAGGGAGGGTTAGACCAGCCTCCTGATCCAGTCCCTAACCCTCAGGGTCTCGGTACCTCAGAGGATCCTCGGCTTTCTCCGCTTCCCTCCCCTTTTCGCCATCGGCTTCTCCACTGGTTGAGGTCAAGGTTGAAAACATGTAGTCCGGAGTCGAGCAGCCCTCGCCATCATTGATGATCCCACTGTCAGCACTCTGGCAAGCGGCACCACCACAGTTCTTCCACTTCTTCCTCCTCAGGCAAGTAGAGACTCCACGCAAAATGTGCTGGTACTGTGAAGAGCTAATGTGGCAGCAGCTCATGCTTTCCAGGCTTAAGCGGATTCCGGCCCCACCCCGGCTCTTCCATTGCTCCCACCACTGAGGCCCCAGCCTGCTCCGGCTCGGCTGGTTCTGACTCGGAATATTCTGGCCTCTCTGCCCATCCAGGTAGAGCTGCCTCCTAAGCAGCTGAAGGATGCTCTACCTCCTAAGGATGCCTGCACCACTCCCAGGCTTCCTCGTCAGCTGTCTGGCACCGTTACTCCTGATAGACCCTGCAGAGTCAGTGGGCACTCTGGTGGTTGACTGCTTTTCAGTGAATCCTCGAAGTATGAAGACTGCTCCCTGCCTTCCCATCCGTTGGATGCCGAATTGGGGGAGGATTTGTCTAAAGAGCATGGTCCCACTTCTTTTGGGGGCTTGCTCTGTTAGATTTCGAAACCCACCAGGATCCAAATGGAGCCCATCCAAAAATGGGCCAAGTATCCCTTGACCGAGGCGACTCCCCTGGGGTTGCCTTCCCAGTTGCTGAGGCCATTCTTGGCCTCACTCTGGAGCTTTGGCAGCACCATGCCCCCTGCTCTGTGCCCTTGGCCCATGTGGCCCACAAGTACATGGTCCCTATGGGTTCCCTGTTGAGTTTCACTGAGCACCCCTTGGATGACGGTCTAGTGGCTGATTTGGTCTTTTGGTTTACTGACAATGTCAGAGACATGGACAAGCCTGCCGAAAAGGAATCCAAGAACTTGGATTACATGGCTTAAAAGGTCTGTGCGACATCTTCGCTTGGTCTTCGGGAGGGGAGTTCAGCCCTTTTGATGGCCCATGTTGCTCATGCCCTTCTAGGCACTCTCGATGAGATGCTACCTCAGCTCTCGGCTGACTTACAAACCATGGTTAAGCAAATCCGGGACCAGGGCCAAGCAGTGGCAAAACAGCAGCTCCAGATGGCCGTGGACATCAGCGATTCCTGTGCCTGGTTCGTGGCTGCTGCGGTGGCCATGCACCACAGGGTCTGGCCGCGTATTTCTACCTTTAAAGCAGATACCTAGCACAAGTTGGCGGATGTCCCCTTCTTGGGCACTGACCTGTTTGGGACGGGGGTTGAAGGCCACCTCACATGCATTGAGAAGTCCATTTTTTTATTTAGTTGTTTAATCAGGAGTAGCACACTAAGCTGAAAGCTTTTTTACAGGAGTGACCTGGAGCACAGGGAAGTTAAGTGACTTGCTCAGGGTCACACAGTATACAAATGGAAGCTGTGGGATTCAAACCCAGGTTTGGTCTGCTGGATGTCACCAGATTTGCAGCTCAGAGCCTTAAACCACTGCGCTATACTGCCACTATATTGCCAGCCTGGACTCTTGTCACCTCCGCCCAGAAGGATCCCAAGGGCTTCAAGCTTCAGAGGAAGAAGCCTTTTGGTCCCTCTCTGCCCCTGCAGCCAAGCTGTCCCAGCCCCCAGCTGGCCAGCAGGCACAGGCTTGGCGTCCTTGACCAAAGTCACTTGCTTTGGTCGTCTGTACATCAGGTGGTCGAGGTCCTGCTGGTTCCTCAGCTGGTCCCTCCTCCAAGCCTGCCCAGTGACGGGATGGGGGCACCTCCCCCATGCCTGTCCTATCTCCCCTGAGTCCTCCCAAGGGGAGCCGGCTCTGCCACTTCCTTTCCACCTGGTCCACTGTCGCATGGACAGGTGGGTCCTCAAAGTGGTCGGTCAGGGTCTGCCTCTAGAGTTCAAGGCTTATCTGCCTTGCCGAGCCCATGCCCTATGGGAGGACATGCTGTCAGCCCTTCATCAGGACATTGGCTAGCTACTCCAGAAGGAGGTAGTGGCTGAAGTCCTGGACCCTCCAGTAAGCCCAGGGTTTGTCTCCAGGTACTTCCTGGTCCCAAAGTGGATGGGGACTCAGTCTTAGATCATTCCATCCCTGGAGCAGAACATGTGGTTCTGCTCGCTAGATCTTCGGGACATATTCTTCTACGTTCTCCTCCATCCAATCCACTGGCAGTTCGTTTGGTTCCATGCGAAGTGCAATCTCTACGAGATCCAGGCCATGCCTTTCGGCCTCTCCTCGTCTCCCAGGGTTTTCATCAAGTGCATTGCATTGGTGGCAGCCTACCTGAGACAGAGGGGTCCAGGTGTATCCCTATCTAGATGACTGGCTGATAGCAGGTCCCTCCAGGGAGGAGGTGGAGTGGTTCAGGGACCTGGCCCTCCAGACCTGCTTGTACCTTTGCAGGTGATACCTTTCATCAGGGTGGAGCTCGACTCTTGTAGAGCCAGGGCTTGGCTCCTGGCAAAATGGGCGGAGGTTCTCTCCTTTGCCCGATCATTTTGGGTTGGGCAGTTGCACCCTGCTTGGGATTTTCTGCACCTCCTGGGATTCATGGCAGCATGTACCAGCTGGTCTAATGGGGCTGGTGAAGAATGGGCTCTCTGCAGTGGGACCTCACCCGTCAGTGGTCTTAGTGCCAGGGCCACTTCGACCAGCAGGTCACTGTGACCCAGTTGATAAGGGATGCCCTCCAGTGGTGATTAGTCCCAGGACATCTGCAGGGAGGAATCCCATTTGTCTGCCCAGAGCCGATGGTCACCACAATGACTGATGCCTCCCTGATGGACTGGGGTGCCTAGCTGAGGGAGCACAGAGTCCATGGACTCTGGGCTTCCGAGGAGTCCTGATGCCATATCAACCTGCTGGAGCTTTGGGCAGTTCAGCTGGCACTGACGGCCTTTGCTCAGGGTCAGGTTGTTCAGGTTCAGATGGACAACATCATGACCATGTACCACCTCAACAAACAGGGCCGGACACACTCCATTTCTCTGTGCAGGGAAGCTCTCTGCATCTGGATCCTCGTGCTCAACCTGAACGCCGATCTTCTGGTCATCCATGTGGCTGGTGTATCCAACCATCTGGCAGATGCCCTCAGTCGGGAGGGCGAGGTGTCTCATGAGTAGTTTCTCCATTAGGAGATAGTGCACAGTCTGTTCTCCCAGTGGGGCACCCCCTCTGGTGGACCTGTTTGCCTTCAGGGAGAATGCAAAGCTGAGGCTGTATTGTGCCCACCCCCTCAGCAGGAAACACTGCAATGGGATGCTTTCTTGAGGCCCTGGACCCCGGGCCTCATATATGCTTTCCCTCCATTTCTGCTGATACGCATGGTGCTGTTCAAGGCCAGGAGGGACAAGGCTCAGATGATCCTGCTGGCTCCGGCCTGGCCCCTCCAGTTCTGGTATCCTGATCTCCTCAGCCTCAGCTGCAGGCTCCCGTGGCGTCTTCCTGTACGCCCAGACTTACTCTCTTGCTATCAGGAAAAGGTACTCCATCCAGACCTTGGATCCCAGCACGTGGCAGCCTGGTTCCTGAGCGGCTAGAGTCTTGGGTCTCTCCGAAGATGTCCTCACTGTGGTTGAGGCTTCTTGGAAGGAGTTTACCCAGAAATGCTAAGCCTTCAAATAGAAGAGGTTCTTCATTTGGTGCTAGGGTAAGGGGCTTGACCCTTATCTTGCTCGGTGGCTAGCATTCTCTACTACCTTTGGTCCCTCTCTCAGTCGGGCCTTCGATCAATGACCCTTAAGGTGCACCTGGCAACCATCTCTGCGTACCGGGCATGGGCTGGTATGCGTAAGTGGTGCAGGATAAGGTGGTCTGGTGCTTTTTCAAAGGCCTTGACCTCATTTCCTCTCCGGTGCGTGAACCACCACCACCTTGGAACTTGTTGCTGGTGTTGGCAAAGCACATGGGCAGGCCATTTGAACCATTGCACAGGTGTGACATGTCTCACCTGTCGTTGAAGACCACCTTCTTAGTGGCTATCACAGCCACTAGAAGGATCGGTGAGCTCCAGGCGCTCTCAGTGGAGTCTCCTTATTTAGTCTTCCACAAGGACAAGGTTGTCCTTAGCCCCAATGTGAAGTTCCTCCCAAAGGCTGTGTCTGAGTCTCACCTTAACCAGGTAATGAATCTCCAGGTGTTCTTCACCAGTCAGACCTCTGAGGCCCAGCACAGGCTCCATACTTTGGACTTGTGGCGAGCACTTGCCTATTACAAGGAGCACATAACTGGAGCTCTGGGAGAGGTTTGCCAGCTATTTGTCACCTACGCTGAAGCCGCACCTGGCAGACCGGCAGCTAAGTGGGCGATTGGCAAGTGGATTGTATCAGGCATCGACCTCTGCTATAGGTTGGCAGGTAGGGAGCCTCCCATAGCACTAAGGGCTCATTCCACCTGCCATACCACTGCCTTGGTGACTGCTTCCAGGGATATCCCTACCCAGGAAATCTGCAGGGCTGTTACCTGGAAGTCAGCACACACCTTCATCTCCCATTACCACATCGACCTTGAGTCACAATGGGATGCTGGTCTTGGGTCTCCTGTTCCTCAGTCTCTGTTCCCTAAATAGGCTGGAAGTGTGCACCTTGCCCTCTTCTCTTGGAGAACTGCTAGGAGTCTGCCAGAAGAATGGATCTGTCCACCATATCCAAGTCTCTAGAAAAATAGGTTACTCACCTGTAACAGTAATTCTAAGAGTGGTATATGGTGTACTTCCACACTGACCCACCCGACCTCCCCAGGCAAGTGGTACACGGGTTCTTGTTTCCAGCGGGTACAATATGATGTGACATCAGAACATTGAAAGGTGCCGAGGGAGTTACTACCTGGGTGGGTGAGAGGAGCCAGCTTGAAGGGGAAAGGAATACTGCCAGAAGTGTGGATGTACACCGTATACCACTCCTAGAACTACTGTTACAGGTGAGTAACTTGTTTGTCTTTACCATGTCCTACTCTCCCTCTTGGCCCATAGTGCATGCATGTTGAAGTCCTCAAGCCTCTTCATAAAGGTCTTTTAAGTTTAATTTAAAAAAATGTTTAATGTCCAAGGAGGTCTGTAAAAGTTTTTCATGATATATTGTTCTTTTTTTGTCACATTTGCTTTTTTTGTTCTTGTTGTCATGGTTGATTATTTTGATAAGTTTGTTGTTTATTTTTCTGTTGGGTTGGGCCTGAAAAAGGACTTCTGTCCAGTGCTCTTACACAGTTAACAAAGTTTAAATAAAATTAAATAAAAATAAAAAAGGGCTTCATGTGCTGCACCTGAATCATCAGGATAACCCTCCCATACACCGTTGTCACCCTATCCCTGTCCTTCATCTGACTCCTAAAGTGCACACAGTACTAGAAACATAGACTTTGTTGGCAGAAAAGGGCAGCTCAGTCTGCCCAGATGTTCCCTGTCTATTCTGTCTCTGCAGACCCTAACAGGTCTCTGGTGAACCCCCCCCCCGCTTGCTTACCATTATACAGTGGGGTCTAAAAATTCACTTTCCTGATTGGTTGCTACTTTATGCCATAGGGTAATTTCTGTATAACCACTACATAAAGTACCAGCTGACTGCACACACAAAGTACAGTAAAAAGAAATCAAGAGGTGAATCAGTAGCCTGGGGCGGAGCTGAATTCAAGATGACGTTTTGGAATGAACTACAGTGTGTAGCTCGGCGTTTGCTCTCCCCTGCCATGCATTATTAATGCAACAGAAACCAGCTCTGAGAACTTAATTCGCACAACTATTCCCTTACGGTCCAGACTAAACTTTTTCTGCTTGAGTATGTCAACAACGAACGAATGTCCACTCAAAGCTGTCGGCAGTCTGGCCTGCAAATGATGCCCAAGAAAGCACAGTGTGAAGCTCATTCGGTACTCCCTAAGAAATTGTCGAGTAAGTCATCAAAGTATTAAGAAAAGCAAATGCATTTAAAAGCTAACAAACATAAATTAAACCCCACTGAACCTCTCTCATTAAGAAGTACATCTTCATCACCTACGAATATTGAGAAAACAGAATCCAGCAACCAGCACATCTTGGCAGCTCCAATCTTCTTCTTTAAAACACCGCAAAGTATGATACAAACAAAGGGAAAATCAGAGGCTGAAACAGAACACCTGGATAATGAAGAGATAGTAGTGAGGAGGAACGACCGGAAGAAACAACTGCTAATGTGGCCTTACCTGAAGTGGAGCCTGTTGTTGAAGATGGATCAGAAAGGGCTGCTTCACCTCGAAGAGAGTCTGCATCTATTAAGGAAACACTGCAAGATGCCACTAGCCCTCGAGCTGAGGACCACGTTTCATCTGCGGATGTGGAGTCAGTATCCACTTCAGGTACTGTTCCTTTTATCTCATCGGATAACAGGTCTAACTCTCCTATATCTAAACAGCTATATTATACAGAGAATATTGAGGCTCAGGCTGAGCCAAAACAACTAGTGGGGAACTGTATTATTTTGCCTGATAACATGGAAGGAAGCATGAATAATGAGGTCCACAATCAAACGATACCAGATTGGGCCAACTGTTTGTTGCAAAATTTGGAAAAAATAAATGCTAAAACTGAAAAAATGGCAGGGATGGAACAGAAAATTGACCAGTTCAACATACTTACGCCAGGGTTGTTAAAAGAAAACCGTGAGTTAAAATCAGATCTTTCGTAAGCTCAACAGCATATCTCAGACTTGGAGGATATGGTTCTCCCTATGGAACAACAGCTAGGAATTTTACAAAAAGCTCTAAAGGGCTCACAAAGTAAACTGACGGATTTCAAAACTAGAGCATGCAGGAAGAATATACGTTTAATTGGGGTCCCAGGAAGCTGGGATTCTCAAAAGACCCTATGTGATTCATTGAAAACCAAGTGGTGGATGCATTTCTTGACACTGACCCTGTTAAAACTAACATAGAAGTTGATCGTATACACAGAGGCTTTCGAGATAAACTAGGTTCAGGACCTCCCAGGCCCATTATAGCAAAGATCTGCAAGTCAGACGATAAAGACTCAATTATGTGAGCAGTCTATAAAAAGAATCGAGTCACTGTTTTGGGAGCATCAATCTCAATTTTCCATGATTTCCCTCCTGAAGTTGTCGCACATAGGAAAAGTTTTGAATTTATTAGGAAAAAACTTTGGGAAAATAACATAAACGTTTCTATTCTTCCTCCTGTGAGACTCAAAGTTATTATCGATGGAGTTAGTTTGCTTTTTGAAAACCCAGAAAAGGCATTGAAGGCTCTAAAAATTAAACTCTCGGACTTGTTTAAAAAATAATCTCTTAGTCCTTGAAATATCACAGAACTTTAAGAGGGGTGCCACCTTCCTTGGGGGGGTGGGGACACATGTCCGATTGCTAGATAGTAAAATATGGAGCTCTGGTTATGTTATGCTTAAGTTATATATTTATATATTGAAATTGTTTCACCAGGAAAAGCACACTGAGCAAGATCTGCTCATCTCCCAGTGCGACCTGGGGGGAGGGGTACAGAGGGGAAGAGGACAAGGGTAGTCCAAGTCCTGACATATATACATACAATTACAATATAGTTGAAAACATTTGACAGAAATAGTTGGGCATAGATGACAATTTACCCTTACTTATAGTATAGTAGCAATTACATGGGGAAATAATGCTTTATACCTTGGAAACATATAACTAGATAATACAGCTGCATACGTTTAACAGGAATAGGTGAGTGTGGATTAATACATATACCCTAATAGTCGAGAGTAACAGTTACAGTGAGGAAATCCTGCTTAGGTATTGGGATGTGGTATATAATGAGATAGGGGTAAGTGCAAGCTAGCTAGCCTAAAAGTTGGGATCAGGTGCAGTAGCTGGGTGTGATTAGCAAAGTAACACTATTGGGCCTACTGGGAGAAGAAATATAGGAGTGTCTGAGGTAGCATAGGTTGGAGAGTTAGCTGCAGGAGCAGTTTACTGAGCAGTGGTTGGCAGGGGCATAGGATAGCGAGCGGATAGAGGAAGAGTGGCAAATTTCAGAGGGGAAAGAGTTCCAGAGTTGAGGGAAGCAGTGAGAGAAGGCAGCCTGGCCAGCTTGGGTCCGATGTCTGGAGACTAACAGGAGCCGGGAGTCTAGGGACCTCAGAGCATAGGTGGGTGCCAGAGGGGGCGATAGTACGGAGGTCAGATACACTGGGAGGGTACCAAACCAGTTCTTCAAGATAAACTTGGCACAGTGCATTATGCGGCGATTCTCAAGGGAGGGGAGAGCAAAGGAGCGGTATAGCTCGCCGCGGTGGGTGCGAGGAGGAGCATCAAGAGCAAACCGGCAGAAAGCATTAAAAAGGGTATCCAGTTTAGATAAAACTGACTTGTGGGTGGCACTGTAAACAATATCACAATAATTGAAGGAGGGATGTATCATCTTCTGGATAAGCTCACGAGACCAGATAGGGGAGGCTAGAACAGTTCTGATATAAAGCTCTGAGCTTGGGGTGGAGTTTTGTTAGTATAGAGTCAGCATGGACTGCGAAGGTGAGGTGGTGGTCAAGCCAAACTCCAAGATACCGGAAGGAGGTGACGTCCTCCAGCTCTGACCCATCAAGGGTGTGGAAAAGTGGGAGGGAAGGGAGCCTGGCTAGTCGTTGGGATGTATCAAAAGTCATAGTTAGTTTTTTGTTTTTTTTAGCATTTAGAGCTGGTGAGAGTTGAACCAGAGCTGGACTTTGTTAAAATCCGCCTGGAGAGTAGAGGCAACTGAGGCTGAGGAGGAGCCAGAAGAATATAGGACAGTATCGTCGGCATACATGTATATTTTCAAAGTAATCCCTAACTAAGCCCCCTCCCTTATTGAGGGGGGGGACAAGTGTGTGATTCTCTGCTGGTAAAGTATGGTGTTCTGGTTACGTTAAACTCAATCTGCACACCTTCAAAGCAATCCTTAGCCAATTCTTTTCCTTTCTTTTTTCTGTGTTTTGTGGCTGCTGGGAGGAAAGAGGAGGACTATCGCAACATTATATGTATTACTGGTGTTCCTTTTGGAACGCAGGGGAGGGGGAGTTGTGCCTACCTGGATGGTAGGTGGTTCATGAGGAGCAGGTAACAGGCAACCTACGTATGTATAAATTCAGGAGTTATTTGGTCCTTACACAGTATTTCTGGAGGGGAATCTATAGAAATAGATCTGGTTTGATTCCTACTGCTTCAGAAATCATGGGTTCTCATGTACAGGTGGAGATTAACAAATAACAGCAGAGATCAGATAAGGCAAGGGCATGTTTTGGGGTTCTGTGTTTTTTCTTAATCAGGAGGCTAACTTTTTGTTAAAGCAACCAAGCCGCCATGTAAAATTTAAAAAAACAGTTCAATAATGACCACACATAATCATTTATCATGTGCCACCTGGAATATGAATGGTTTGGGCACCTCAAAAAAAGTAAGACAATTTTAGCATATTTAAATAAACGTTATTGCATTGCAGAAATCCCACTTTCTAAGTACTGACCTTAAAAAAACTTCAAAGAAATTTGATTTCGCATAGATTTTCATCACCAGGTACCAGTAATTCATGTGGTGTTATTATTCTATTTCGGAAAAACTGGAATTTTCAACTCATAGAAAAATGGACGGACAGGGAGGGACGAATAATTTTAGTGAAAGGCACTCTGTTTGGTTACTTTAATATAACCATGGGTTCTATATACGACCCTTTTCAGCAATATTCTTCCTTCTTAGCTAAAATTACTCAAGCTATTGTTCAGATTCAGGCTCAACAAATGATTCTAATGGGGGACTTTAATGCACTAAACAACCCATTATTGGATAAGAATAAAAATATCATTGACTAATTTAGACCTTTCAAAACAGTTACATTTTTTTCTACAAGACAGCAGTTTAGTAGATGTTTGGAGATTGAAAAACCAAATAGGAAGTATTTTATTTTTCATGAAAAGAAAATTAAAAATCTCTCAAGATTAGACTATATTTTTGTCTCAAAATCCATTCTTTCTTTAGTGACTGACTCCCAAATAGATGGAATTCTCCTCTCGGACCATGCAATGGTGAAGATGGTTCTCAACCTACAAAATGATTGTAATAAAACATATACTTGGAGTCTAAATAATGAAATTTTAAACAGCCAGAACTTTATTAAAAAAATTTCAACAGCTATTCAAGACTTTTGGTCAACAAATCACATAGGGGTTAATTCTGTTTCGTATTTATGGGAGGTAATGAAGGTGGTCCTGCGTGGGCTTTGCATATCTGCTTAAAGCTATTTCAATAAAAATAAGAGGAAAGAAGAACAGATCATACAAACTAAACTTTTGGAATTTAACGAACTAATTGTGGAAAACTATCAGAAATATGTGCAGGGATGGCAGGACTATAAATTAAAATGGCAAGAATATATAAACAATGAGTGTGAAAAGAGTATTCGGAAAATTAAAAATGCTGGATACCTACAAGGAGATACATCTGGGAAGTTATTGGCTCATTTATTAAAAAAAAGGAAAGAGACTAACATAATTGCTGGGTTGCGTGACACACATAATAAAATTAAATCAGATTGGTTGGGCGTATCCTCAATTATGTCAGTCTATTATAGTAACACTTTAAAAAAAAAAATACCCATTAAGGACTATGATTTAATGGATTCCTTTATTCAAGATAGTGAAATGAAGCCTTTCAGCCTTCCAGATCAGCAAATCACTTTAGAGGAGTCAAGCAAGCAATAAGAAGTCTTCCTAATAATAAAGCTCTAGGTCTAGATGGTTTCACTAGCAAATTCTGTAAAACCTTTTCTGAATTGCTGGCCCCTTGGATATTGAAAATGCTTGCTGAATGGGTGGACGTGGAGAGTCAGATTCCTCCCTCAATGTTAAAAGCTAAGGTTATTCTAATATACAAGGAAGGGAAACCAAAGGACTTGGCCAGCAGTCATATACCTATTGCCTTACTTAATACAGATTATAAAATCGTAGCCAAGGTTATTGCTTTCAGATTACTAGAGGTATTGCCCCTCCACATCCACCCAGATCAGAAAGGTTTTATCCCTGGTAGGACTGCATCTATGGCAACTAAAAGAATTCAGCTGTGTTTAGAATATGTACAAAACGGTAATGGTCCTTATTATGCGTTAGCCTTAGATGCTTCCAAGGCTTTTGATCTAGTTAGTAGAGCCTATATGATATATATTTTAAAGAAATGGAACATTCCTTCTAATTTTTTCAAATTATTCAGAATCTTTACAGTAATCCTACAATTAATATTTCAATGAATAGTAAATTAACCCCTGAAATTGGCATGAATACAGGGGTGTGACAAGGCTGCCCCCATCCCCCGTAATTTTTATGTTTTGCATAGAACCCTTATTATACACTATCAGGAGGGATTCAGGGTTTAATGATTGATAAAGTTGAGCATAAGCTTAGTGCTTACACAGATGATATTCTATTAATTTTTACAGATTTAAGTAGATCGGTAACCACTTTATAAAAATTATTGATGCTTTTTCCTCATTTGCAGGATATCAGTTAACTCAACAAAAATCAATGAGCTTTCCCTTAGCGGAAAGAAAAACTGATCATGAATTAGCTTTGTTAACGAACTTTAAAAAGGTTCAGAAATTGAACTATAGTATTTGGGAGTAGTTTTAACTAATAACTGAAATGAAACAATTAAACGAAATTACCACATAGCAAAAGATAAGATTTCTCAAAAATTACAACAATGGAATAATTTATTACTATCATTATGGGGGCGTGTTCAGGCCATTAAAATGATGGTTCTACCCCATCTAATATTTGTTTTACAATCGATAATAGGGATTCCCCATTTAAAATGGTTTGAGGACATAAAAATAATTTTTACAAAGTTTTTATGGAGAGGCAGAAAACCTAGAATTGCATGGTCATTATTGATACTACCTATTAGGGTGGAGGGGTTTGGGTGTCCAGACCCTATTAGTTATGTAGTTGCACAATCGTATGCTTTACTATGGAGCTCTATGGAGCTGGTTTAAGTCACACCGGGCGGATGCTTTTATATTGCAAGAATTGATTAGAAGGAAAAAGCCTAAATTCAATATTCAAGACTTATTATTTTTTCAAAATTATAATGGTTTGAAGGATTTTGAACTCATTTTCTCGATGCTAGAGCAGCTAACTATATCCAAGAGGAAAATTTTTTCAGAATTCGTACCATGGTTACACTCACAAGTAATTATTGTATCTACTACATCAGATCATAATTTCGAAAGAACTGGACACAAGTTACAGATCCAAGGTATGAATCAGTGGCTTAGGTTTATAGAGGACAAATTTCTCTGTTACATTAAATACATGGAATTAGTAGGGAATACGAATATTCAGAGTTACATAACATACTTAAACATATATTCCCATTTCAAGAAATTTTGCTTAAAAAACAAGACTGATCAGGATAACTTGCTTAGGATTTGGGAAAATGAAGAAAGGATTATTAACCGGTTAAAAAATAAAAAATTATCAGTGTTTTATAAGCAGTTTGTCAAACCAATAGTGTACAGGAAATCCAAGCAAGACTTGAAATGGGAAGATGATTTGAATATTACGTTACAGATAAATCAGTGGAGACCAATTAGAATTGCAGCAAATACCAAAATCATATATGCAAAAATCAGAAGTATTCGACAAAAAATTATAAACCGCACATATATTACTCTCTGTTGTCTTACAAAAATCAGCCCTCAATACCCATCAAATTGCTGGCATGGGTGTTCGGTGGAAGGAACACTAATGCATCATTTATGGGAATGCTGAGCAAGTAAGTTGTGGTGGTAAGATCTGGCAAAAGAGTTGTCAAATATTTTAGGAATAAACATTCCACGTTTACCTAGCATATTTCTTTTAAACTCGTATATTATATTAGAAGCTAGCCCCTTACAAGAAAGGATTATTAGTTTGGCTGCTTTAGCATTAAAAAGAGTAATATTAAAAAATTGGAATGTAAGCACACTCCCCTCCAGTAAAGGGGCTAAAAATGAATGGTGGTACACTTTTAAAGATACTCTCCTTTCCGAGAAATTGGGCTATGTTATTGAAGACTTAGGGAATCAGGAAGTTGTTGATGGTTCTTGGAAAGAATTAATGGATTTGTTACCTGCCTTAATGAAATTATAAGGATTCCAAAAAATAAGCAGAAGCGTTTGTATTATTATAAATGAAAAAACCTTATTTATCAGAACTATATAAAATCTTTGGTAGCCTGTTTTCTGGATGGACCATGTTGATTGTGCTGTAAAATATGTTAAATTATAATAAATTATGCATTTAAAAATAAAAAGTAAAAAGAAATCACTACACCTTCCCAAGCGAACTGTAAACGCTGCCATCTTTGTTCTCAATAACTAGCACCGCCAAGAGTGAACGACTGCAATTTGAGCTATAATCGCTCTCTCTCAGCACTCAGCTCATTCACGTTGTGGCCAGCTCTCACTGTAGCTTACTGAGCCACGCACTCTGAGCTGTGCCCTGCTCTCTTCGTTGCCTGCCCACTGCTTGCCCAATCGCAGTTACGGAGGCATGGGATGGCTTCTGTCCAGTAACCACTAACTATTTGTGTAGGGGGAAGAATAAAGGACATTAAAATCAGCATAAAAAAAATAAAAAATGCTTTTCCTTTACTTTGTGTCACTGTCATGTTTCTTAATTGTATATCTGGAATAATCCATGACAGGGTGTGGATTGGGGTAGGATTTACCCAAGCCTGATGTTGTTGGTCACTCAGCCTGTGGCCTTGTAATCAAACCATGCATTACATGGGTAAATTCCAGCCCAACTCGCACCCTGTTGTGGATTATTTCTTGATTATTCCCCATGTCTATCTCATGCATGTTTGAAACTTCCACCAGTTTTCGTCCCTACTACCTCTAGTGGCAAGCTATTCCAAGTGTTCACTATTTTTTCAGTAAAGTAGTATTTCCTCACGCCCCTCCTAAACTTCCCTCACTTCTTGTTTTGTTGCATGCTGTCTGAAGTACTCCCAAGTGTGGCTGCACCAGTGATCTCTACAAGATCAGGATCACCTCCCAGCTGCTTGTGCACCCCAGCATTCTGTTGAATGTCAATGTGGGCGTACTGATATACATGTCAGAGCCCTGCTGGCTTCCTCCCCCCCTGAGCTCTGCAGCTTGCACTATCTCCTGTGGATTGCTCCTTCCCAGGGAGGAGAGTGTCCTCTGGGCTGCACAGTCTTCCACCCTAAACAAAGAAATAGCATGAAATTCAACTTATTTAGAATGTAGCTGAGTAGAGCTGCGGTCAACTGTGATTTTTGCAGCTGATGTCCAGATCTCTGACTTAAAAATCATGAGCAATTACTTTTTTTTGTGTTTTCTGTTTAGGGGAAATGTGTGAGCAAATGTTTTTATATATCTGATCTGACCACTCTGGGGGATTAAATGGTGACTTGGGTTTGGCTTCTTCCAGGCTTTTTTTGCTTTTTTGAGTTGTGGTGAATATGATCAGCTTGGGCCATCAGATTTCAGTGTTTGCTACTATAAGCCCCCCAACCCGCCAGTTATCCCTGAGAAAACAGAGATGTACCCTTAATAGCAGGAGTAGTATACATTCAAGAAGGGTAGATAGTAATTATGCAGGTAAGACTACAAGTAGATGAATACAGTACTTGGAACTCACCCCCAATCCTCTAGAGGACTGACTGCCTGGTTGAAGCCTAGAAACTCCTGTACACTGTCTCTCCTCCTCTTCCCCGACCCAGACTGCTCGAGGTGGGTAGAGGAAACTGGAGAATGGCTTAACAACCAGTGCCCAGAGGAGCTTTCTGAGCCCTGTACTGAGGGCAGCTAAGTCATCGAGAAAGGTTGGTGGATAGGGAATGTAGTAATGGTAACAGAAAAACAGTTCTAGAACTGCCTTGATGTCTCAAAGCAATCTTTTTTTTTTTTTTTTTTTTGTGACTCTTATCTCCTTCTTCTAGCACCCCCTTCAGCCCGACTGGCCCCCCCAACCCCGATATCCCAGAATTACTGGGCCTTACCTTATGCCCAGTCCGGGAGCGGAGCCTGCGGAGAGTTGTGCGTCATCCCGTGGCCAGAGTATCCCTTTTCTTCATTTTCTCTGATCTTTACCCGGGCCCCAGGGTGAGAGATGCATGCATGTGGAGGCATCAAGATGCACTGCTGCCCTGCACAGCCCCTTCTGCTTACCAGTCAGCCTCCAACATCTGGCGCACCCTCTGCCCTGGCGCTGCCCCTGGCCTCTACTGTGAGGCAGTCAGGATCAAGGATACCACCATCCCCTCCCGGAGGAGAGCTGCCTTCGGAGCTCCATCAACTCGCACCCCCACAACCTCTGATGGCCCATGCTCGTTTCCAACACAGGTCGTCAGCTGGTGCAAGGTAAGACGCCCAGTGTTTAACCTCAGTGCCACTAGGCTGGTGCTGAAAGCAATCTTAATGGCTTGAACAGAGATCACATGCCTTTTCCAGTAGTAGTAGTAGTAGTAGTAGAAGTAGTAGTGATTGCAGAAGTAGTAGTTTATTTGTAGGGTACCTTACACAGAGAAAACATTTACATAAAACAGTATATAATAAATAATCAAATACTTTAAACAGCAATGACTATCAATAAAAGCAGACAGCATCAGCAAATATAAATGCAGAGCCACCTAAACATATCCAGAATCCTCATTAAATATAAAGATCTTTAAGCCCCTCATGGAGGGCTCCATCGAGGGAGGCCTCCCTCAAAGATCTTGGTAGAGAGTTCCACAGGGCTGGACCAGCTACTTCGAATGCTTTGCCCTGGCAACCGCTAAGAGGCCCACCTCAGAGGAGCGAAGGGGGCATAAGGATCAATGAAGAGTCAGACTTCCAACAGGTAGCCAGGGCCAAAACCATATAGGACCTTATGACATTTGTGCACACATTCTGTCAAGTGGAGTGTACCTTTGGTACTTGATTTCCAGCAGTGCAAGGCTACATCAGGAAAGCATAAAGAACGTTATGGTTAGTAGGAGGTTAGAGCTTCCTGTGTGGAGCTCTGAGGTCAGCTTTCACTATCAGAGGTCACAGGAACTGGCTTAATGATAGTCACATTAAGGTGGTCACAATATACAGACCCTTCTTTTCAGTGTTTTGTCGTAGATGCAGAACAGGACTAACACCTGAAAATAGGACTCAGAGTTTATACGTTTTTTCAGATTTTAGTTCAGAGAAGGGGGTGTGTGTGTGTGTGTGTGTGTGTGTGTGTGTGTGTGTGTGTATGTAATGTTGAACACTTTTTTAGCACCAAAGTTAAAGTATATGTCCTTCTCCCCTTTTTCACCTGAGCTTTTATAAATTGGATTTGTCAGCAGCGGCATAGCTGACTCTCAGTTGCAGAAGGAGTTTTTTATAGCTCCAGCCCCTAATGTGTGCTGGCGCATCCTGTCACTCAGTCTGATGACTGCTAAAAGTTTTCTGCATTTGGTGTTCTTGGGTCGTAAAATAATACTGCCTGTGGAGCAACAAAAATTATGGCATCCCAGGGATTTTGCTGGTTGAGCACAGAAGTATCTGTAATGTAATTCAAAACATGGCTACTAATATTACATTTCACCAGATAATACAGTGCATTACTAATATTGTACGAACTAGTGAGCTTGAAAATGTCTTTCTTTGTGTGGAGAAATACATGAGAGCTACAGCTGTTTTAGTCTCTTACATAGAAACATAGACTTTGACAGTAGATAAGGACCGCTTGGCCCATCTAGTCTGCCCATTTCCCTACCTATAGGATAGGCCGCAGACCCTAGTTAACCAACAGCCTATTTCTTCCTACCCCCCACAAGAATTGCCTTATGTCTGTCCCATGCATTCTTGAATTCTCCCACAATTTTAGACCCCACAACCTCCTCAGGAAGGCTGTTCCATGCATCCACTACCCTCTCTGTGAAATAATACTTCCTCACATTGCCCCTGAACCGCCCCCCCCTCTATCTTTAAATTGTGGTCCTTGTTCTTGCACGTCTCTTTTTCTAAAAGATGCTACCCTCTTGGACTTCATGATTCCACTGAGGTACTTAAAGTTTCTATCATGTCCCCTCTTCCTTCTTTCCTCAAGGGTATACATATTAGCTCCCTTTAGTCTCTCCTCATACGGTTTCTCTTGCAGACCCTGCACCATTTAGTTGCCCTCCTCTGGACTGCCTCTATCCTGTCTGTGTCCTTGTGGAGATGGGGTCTCCAGAACTGGACGCAGTACTCCAGATGGGGTCTCACCAACTGTCTGTACAGAGGGATAACAACTTCCTGTTTTCTGCTGCTGATGCCTCTCCCATGCATCCCAGTATACCCCCAGCCCTCCCTACTGCCTTCCCACATTGTTGCTAACCTTAAGGTCATCTGATATGATTACCCCAGGTCCTTTCCTTTTTGTTGTTACTACCTCCCCCATTGTGTATTCTTCCCTGGGTTCTTGTTTCCCAGGTGCATTGATTTTGCACCCTTTGCATTGAATCCTAGCTGCCATACTTCTGACCATTCCTCCAACCTTGTCAAGTCCCTTCTCATCCTTTCCACACCTCCTTGTGTATCAACCCTGTTGCAGATCTTTGTGTCATCTGCAAAGAGGCATACTTTTCCTTCCAGTCCCTCTGCAATGTCACTTATGAAGACATTAAAAAGGACTGGACCCAATACTGAACCCTGCGGTACCCCACTAGTAACCCCTCTTTCTTCAGAGTGGACTCCATTTACAATTACCTTCTGTGTCCTGTTGTTCAACCAATGTTTTAGCAAGGCTACCACCCTGGGACCCACTCCCAGGCTGGTTAATTTGACTATTAATCTTTTGTGTGGTCTCTTTGTGATCAGTAGCATTATGGGGTCACACAGCAGTGCTATCATGCGGACGACCCTGGTTCTGGACTGAACCCAGGTCTCCTCTCGTCAGCGGTCCAAGGACCGCAGGCACTTCTGAAGGCAGTGCTGTCTAGCTCTGGTAGTGGGTGGGAGCACCATTCCCATATAGACCTTTCCAGTGATCCAAGGAGAACATTTGATGCATCCATCCCTGCCTCATAAAAACATAGAATTTGACAAGGACCGCTCGGCCCACCTAGTCTGCCCATTTTCTGTACCTGTTTGATATGCTCGAAATGGTGTGCTCTGATTTTAGTAAGCTCATGTTCATAATGGGCCCTATTCACAAAGTTGTGGAGTGGCTATGCGCCGCATACATTTGGTGTGTAGCCACCCTGCACCTACCTGCGCTCACTGTGCCCCCTGCATGGGATTTAACACCCACATATGCTCCCCACACACCCAATCCCCCAGCTGATCGCGGAGCTCCATGTCAGGGCGGGATGGGGTGGCAGTGTGGGGGCATGCCAGCACTCCCTGGCATTCTGCAAGGTGCGAAATGCTGCGTGTGGTTCCAGGGCAGCTGTAAACCCAGAACATGCCCCCAGATGGTGGCTGCCGGCTATGGTGGTGTCAGTGGGGTTCTGCAGCCCCCCCCCAAGTGGATGCCCCTGCTGTTGGGGCACTTCTTGGGTGTCAGAGGGTGAAGAACTGGGCACATACCCCTCAGTGTGGTCAGCGCACTGCGCGCCCGCCACCAACATGCAAGTGATCCACCAGTGAGTCCTGGAACAGGCAACTGATTGGCTGCCTGCCCGGGTCCCCTGCTGCACACCCAACCACCCCCAGGGATCGTGCACACTGGGGGGTGAGGCCGCAGAAGGGAGCTGCATGGAGGCCGGTGTTGGTGACTACGACCTGCGTGTGGAATCCCCACGGGTGTGGAGCTGCATGGCCTGACTACGCGCCTGTTGCGTGTTGTTTGTGAATAGCCCCCATCAATAGCTTGGAGCTCATGTGCATCAATTCCTTTAGAAAGGGCATCAACTCCGTGTTCTGTGCACATCACAACACAAATATAAAGGTGACCTCTTATCCTTGATCGTAAAGCAACAGTCCTTGTTAGCATTTGCTCAGTTTTATTTAAGAAACATGTTAAGGGAACTTTCTGGAAATTACCAGTGGTGTTAAACCTTAATTTCTAGTTTTGTCATTTTAAATTGAGGCATGTACAGAGGTACATGTCTTTTATACTAACATACTAAAAGCCAGCAGAATAGGCCTAATGATCTGTCGTGTCTGCTCGATATCCAGCAGCCTAGTGGGTGCTTGCCTTCCTGCCCTCCCAGTTCCCGAGAGGGTCTTCTTTGGCTTCGGTTTCCCCTTATACCTGTCCCACCCCTTCTTGAACCCCTCCACTGTGCCCTCCTCCACCAGCCTCCCAGGCAGCACATTCCATGGCTGCACCACACTCTCAGTGAAATAATGCTTCCTACGCTCCCCCCTGTAATTTTTCCCCCTCCAGCTTCCACTCATGCCCCCTGGTTGTCCCCCCCTTCTTTAGCCTAAACAGCTCCTTGGTTCTGCTCTCGGTTATTCCTTTTATGTGTTTGAAGACCGCTCATGTCTCCCTGTCCTCCTCTCTCCACTGTATACAGCCCAAGCTCTTCCAGTCTCTTCTCGTAAAGCCTCCCTCCATGCCCTTAATCATCCTGGTCCTCCCTTTCCTTTTTTTTTTTTTTTTTTTTTTTTTTGAGTTGTTTAGCCAGGAGTAGCACACTAAGCTGAAAGCTTTTTTACAGGAGTGACCTGGGAGCACAGGGAAGTTAAGTGACTTGCTCATGGTCACACAGTATGCAAGTGGAAGCTGTGGGATTCAAACCCAGGTCTCGTCTGCTGGATGTCACCAGATTTGCAGCTCAGAGCCTTAAACCACTGCACTATACTGCTTCCGACTCACTCTGCCTTGCATTTCCCTCTTGCTCTTCCAGTCTCTCCTCCTAAGGCCTCCCCTCCATGCCCTGAATCATCCTGGTCACTCACGTATGACTCACTCTGCCTTGCATTTCCCTCTTGCTCTGTCTCCTCTTCCCTATACTCTGCAAAATTGCTATGGGTGTCTTGTGAAAGAGCAGTTCAGGGAGGTTGGGCAAGGTTAGTGCAGACTTTCCTTCCATGGGCCTTCCCCTTTTCATGAAGAGGAAGGATGTGGGCCTAGCAAATGTCTGTTGAGCTCTAACATTACCTTTATAAAATAAAATAAAAAATGTATAGCATGAGTTGTTAGTGCTGTGCACACATTTAACGACAGCTGTTTGTTTAGCTTAAGAACCTTCATCTTGGGCAGATGTTTTCAGACATAACCAGGGGTCAAAATAACCACCTGTCTGCCTGTCCCAGACACCCAGTTATCCCTAGGGACAGCTGGTTTAATTTCCCTGCCTGTCCCTGGGACAGGCACCAAGTGAAAAGCATTAGCAAGCACTAGGACCCAGAAGATGCTGCCACCTGTTCGGTTAGGCTATGTACGACCCAACTGTCTTTAAGAGATGTTTATTCAACCCAATCTCCTATGATGGGCTCTTCGGTGCAGTCGGAGGTTTCGTGAAGCTGCCAAAATGGAAATAGTGCCATGGTAAGACTAGACTGCGCAAGTGTTGTCACTGCATGTGCAGTTGCCAGTCTTCCTTTTGCTTTCTAGAAACATAGAAACATAGAATTTGACGGCAGATAAGGACCGCTTGGCCCACCTAGTCTGCCCATTTTCCTACCTAACAGATAAGCTGCAGATCCTGGTTAACCAACAGCTTACTTCCTCCTACCCCCCACTAGGACTGCCTTATGTTTGTCCCATGCATTCTTGAATTCCTCCACTGTTCTTGACTCCACGACCTCCTCAGGGAGGCTGTTCCATGCATCCACAACCCTCTCTGTGAAAAAATACTTTCTCACATTACCTCTGAGCCGTCCCCCCTCTATCTTCAAATTGTGCCCCCTTGTTCTTGCACATCTCTTTTTCTGAAAGATGCTACCTTCTTGGAATTTGTTGATTTCCTTGAGGTACTTGAAAGTTTCTATCATGTCCCCTCTCTCCCTTCTTTCCTCAAGGGTGTACATATTAAGCTCCTTTAGACTTTCTTCGCATGTCTTCTGGTGCAGACCGTGCACCATTTTGGTTGCCCTCCTCTGGACAGCCTCCACTCTATGTCTTTGCGGAGATGAGGTCTCCAGAACTGCACACTGTACTCTAGATGGGGTCTCACCAACTGTCTGTACAGAGGGATAACAACTTCTTCCTGTTTTCTACTATTAATGCCTCTTCCTATGCATCCAGTATCCCCTAGCCTTCCTTACTGCCTTCTTACATTGCTTGCCCACCTTTAGGTCATCTGATATAATTACCCCAGGTCTCTTTCCATTTTACTGTTGTCAGTATCTCACCCCCCATTGTGTACGCTTCCCCTGGGTTTTTGTTTCCCATGTGCATTACCTTGCACTTCTTTGCATTGAATCTGAGCTGCCATGCATTTTACCATTTCTCCAACCTTGCCAAGTCCCTTCTCATCCTTTCCACTTCATCTTGTATATCAACCCTGTTGCAGATCTTTGTGTCTGCAAAGAGACATACTTTTCCTTCCAGTTCCTCTGCAATGTCACTTATAAAGACGTTAAAAAGGACCGGTCCCAGTACTGAACCCTGCAGTACCCCGCTAGTAACCCTCCTTTCTTCACTGTGTACTCCATTTACTACTACCCCTTTGCGTCCTGTTGTCTAGCCAATTTTTTTATCCAGGTTACCACCTTGGGACCCACTCCAAGGCTGGCTAACTTGTGTATTAATCTTTTGTGTGGGACTGTATCAAATGCCTTGCTAAAATCTAGGTAGGCCATGTCCACAGCCCCTCCCTGGTCTACTACTTTGGTCACCCAGTCAAAGAAATCTATTAGATTTGTCTGACACGACCTTCCCATTGTGAATCCATGCTGCCTTGGGTCCTGTGCCCCACTGGCCTCTAGGTACTCAACAATTCTTTCCTTCAGAAGTGATTCCATCATTTTCCCTACCACTGAGGTCAAACTAACTGGTCTGTAGTTTCCTGCCTCTGTCCTGCTCCCACTTTTGTGAAGAGGAATCACATCTGCCCTCCTCCAGTCCTCAGGTACCACCCCATTCTTCCATGATTTGTTAAAGAGAAGTAGTCAGCGGTGTCACTAGTTCTACCCTTAGTTCATTTAGAATTCTTGGGTGAATCCCATCAGGCCCCATTGCTTTGTCCACTTTCAATTTTATTAGTTCTTTCAGAACCCTTTCTTCTGTAAATGGCCTGGTATCGACCTCCATCTTTAGAGTGTTTCTCTTGTTTGGTTTAGGTACCTCCCTCTCCTCTTCCTTTGTGAATACTGAGCAGAAATATTCGTTCAGTATCCCTGCTTTTTCGCTGTCACCCTCTACCCACATTCCCTCCCCTTTATTAAGCCTCAGTATCCCTCCTTTGGTCTTTCTTCGCTCCCTAATGTACCTATAAAAGGTCTTATCTCCCTTCTTAAAAGAATTGGCTATCCTTTCCTCGGTTTGGGCTTTTGCTATTCTGACTGCCTTCCCAGCCTCTTTCTGCTTTAACTGATAAAGTTCTCTGTCCTGTTCCTTCTGTGTTTCCTTATATTTCCTGAATGCTATCCTTTTCTCCTTAACTTTCCTGCCACCTCTTAACCTCCTTAACCTTCTGCACTGCACACCTCATTTCTCTGTGTGCTATGCCTGCAGTAACAGCCAAGACTAGCTCTGTTCACAGACAGCAGAGTTTGGGGATGCAAATTAAAAACACTATTCAGAGCCGTCTACCAACTACAAGGGACCTGGGTAAGTCTAATAAAGAGCCATTTTAAGTGTTAGAAAATGGTATTTAAATGCCCTTTTAGGGTAGGCAATCCAGGCAGAAAGAGGGAGACTGTATTTAGAGATTAGAGAGGAACTAGAGGGCTGAAACAACCACTTAAAACCCCATCAGGGCAGGAAGGGCTTCAAAGACAGAATATGGGGAGGCTGGTTAAAAGCCCTTGTCAGGGTTACAAAGTAGGGTAGACTTTTATTGTCCAAGCTATACACAGGAGCAGAGGAAGCTGACTGACTTGTCAGGGCAGAGCAGAAGGGAATTAAGGGCCCTGGGTCAGGGCTACTACTGAGCAGTGTGGTGAAGTAAATTAAAAGGCCTTAGGCAGTGAGTTTGGTCCTTTCTGGGACATGTACCAGCCAGTGGGTAGTATTCAGTAACCCTTTTTAGGGTACATTATAAGGGGCACTATCAGTTATTAAGCTCTCAGCCAGGGGCACACTTAATTATCAGGCCATATTGGAAACAAATATAAAATTAGTCAACAAAAATCAACAGGACAGGTACAGATTCTGTGGGACAGTCAAAATGAATATTGCACCTGTCCCATGGACAGCCATCTACAAAAAATTATTTCTAGCCCTGGACATAACAATTAGCAAACAGGTTGGTGTACATAGCTTGCACCTTTATTCAAGCCCGGGAACCCTTACTAAAATAGGTTTGCCGGCAAATGTTCTGTTTTGTACACCACCGTGTGAGTCACATTCCAGGATTATGAGTAACAAGATCTTGTGTAGAAGATAGACTTTAGCATGTATTGTAGCCCCATTCTCTGAAGCGTTTAGCTTTTTCTGAGATAAACCTTTGTAACCCCCCCTGCAAATGGGGGTTCCCAAAAGACTTCCAGGAGCTTGCTTGAATGCTCCAAGCCTGAATGGTGTTTGGCGTTTAAGCCATTTATCAGTGAGTGTTTTTAGAACCTCTGGTACTGTCTCTTTAAGAGCTGTCTGCTTGCAGACATAATTAGTTGTATGGGGACTGTGTGTTTCTTTGATTGAGTACCACTCGAGCTGCTGCCAATTCACTCCATTTTGCAGTCACTAGAGTGCAAAGGAACCTATCTGAAAGATGTAACTGTTTGCCAGAAACCATTTAGAGTAATAATGAAATTACAGTTTGTCTAACCTGCTTTCTTTGCAGTCAGAACTGTGTCTGCCTAGTTCCCCATTCTGGTTTTGAACTGCTGAACTGGACCAATCAGTGTGGGTAAGCTAGCTCTAAAATGGTGCCTTGGACGAATCAGAACTTGGACTCATAATCTGGGCCAGCCACAAGAGGATTGTATGGGCAGTGACTCTGGGAGATGTAGTTTAGACTTAGGCGCCTTTTTGGACCAACAGGGCAGTCTATTGTAGTGACAGCCAATCGAGTCAAGAACTGGGAGGAACTCAAAGGAAGTGCCCGGTTTGTCTGTTGGAGTTTCAGTTGAGCTCTGGCAGTGAAGAGGAAGGAGCCCTGTGCTTTTCCAGTGTGCAGTTTTAGTCGGAAACGGTGTAAGGGCCCAGAGTTCCGGGTCTGCAGCTTGTGTAACTGCTTGTTAGGACTGAATCCGTCCTGTGAAGAGAATCAAAGGATATCTGAAGAGTAGAAACCAGGCTCACCCTGTAGAAGACTGGAGAAATTGCTGAATTGCACTCTGTCTGTCAGGAACTGAATCTGCTGTGTGTTCTCCCGGGTATTGTGCAGTAATTGCGATCGGGATAGAGAAGCAGCCTGCCTGGTATAGTACTTTCTGTTTTACCATATAAATGTGTGAAGAGGCTTGGTTAGCTCAAGTGAATCCTGCTGCCATTAAAGGACTTTTGCCTGTTGCAGTTTGCCATATAAATGTGTGAGGAGTCTCGTGGAGCTCAAGAGTAGCCCTGCTGACATTGAAGGACCCTATCTTGTTTGGAGGTCGTGAGTACTAATTCAGGGTCGCTCCTGTTGAATTGCCACATTGAGTCCAAATGGAATCACTGTACTGCTGACTGTTTAAACTAATTTTCGTTTCTCTGTGGGAAAGGGCCCTACCAGCTGCCACCGGTTTGGACTAGCCACTAGGGCTTGGGTACCCAGGGACAGTAACTGGTAGAGGATAGGCCTATGCACAGAGCCATAGGTAGATGAGTAAAGTGATAAGCTAATTAACCTGATTTCCCCTGTCCTTGTTATATTCCCCTAAATAAATCCGGCTGCTTGTTTCAGCAAAGTTATACTGCCTGAGGTTTTGTCTATGTTAAAGTATTGTACTGTGATTGTTGCACTGTATCTTATTTTACAGGAGGTCCCAGTGCCTGAACCAGCCCTGGGGAATGAAAGTGTATACTGTGAAGGTAATTCTGATATATTGTGTGGGCCACTAGTGGGAAGAAAGGGGGGTTGCAGTGTCCCAGAGGGCCGCGACCAAGTAAGTTTAACTATTGCAAACCCTGACCTCTGGGTGGAGGCACCCGCCATTGGATCCAGGCCCCTCAACCTGTTAGTGGCAAATCAGGCAGGGGTAGTAGCCCCTGGGATAGCGCCATCTAGGGGTTACACCTTAATCTGCTGTAATATATCAATACACTAGTCTCATTTCCTTCCTTACTGAACAGCATTTAAGATCAACATTCATATAAAGCAAAAACTCCTGGAAACTGTTTCTTAAATTCGGCATCTACAACCAAACTGCCCTTTAGCTGGTGTCAGCAAATATTTGAATATAAATTTTTATAAAACTTAGAAGGCCTCACTTGCCAATCCATGTAAAATGCATAAATTTTTGGCACTAATTGACAGCCTAGTTGGCAGTCCAAGGATTGAATGGGTGTAGCGTCTGAATGATCCTCTTATGTATGTGGTGGTCCCTCTGTGACTGGGCTGAGAGACATTGGCAGGGCAGTGTAGTAAGGCTTGCACTGCGATTGCTTGTATTACACCTGTGTAAGAACAGAGGGCTGTAGTTTCTAGTGATGTCAATTCAGCACTTTCCAGGAGTATTAAAACGGTACTACAGAAAGTGCATCTTTGTCCTTTTTACAATTTTGTAGTGAAAAAGCTCATGAAATATGCCAGCTTAACAGTACTGGACACTGAGGTTCCTTATCCACATGACTGGTACTGCTCCAGTGGCCTCAGTGCATGTTACCCTACACAGCCCAACCAGTATGTCTCAGCCTTGTCATGAAGTGACCACCACTAGTGGGCGAGAGAGTAGTTTAGATTCAGACTCCATGCCCAGTCTGTCCTTGCGCAGTGGTGTGAGACGGCCAGCAGGAGTGCACCTAATGCCGGTTGTAATGGTGGTTGTGTCTTGTGGACACCTGTCCTCTTGGAACTAGTAGGAGCTGACCACAACTCATATTGCAGTGGTCGCTGAACGCTCTCCAGATGGTTGTGACTTTCAGACACTGCCATCCTGAGCCAGCTTTGACCTGCAACCAATAGGTGAAAAGCTTTATAACTCACAGCCAATCCATTGCGCTGTCCAGTCTCCAACTGTCAAAGTACATTGTCTGAAGGGCACTTGAATATTTCTTGGTGTAAAACATAACCAGAAAGACAAGCCCAGTTGTGAACATTCGAATAGAAACATGTATGCATTCACAGGTCAAAGTACATTTTTAACTTATCCAAGTATTTACTGATGTGTAATCTCAGATCAGGAAAGGCAAGGCAGTTTTATTTATTTGGCTGCCATTCCCAGGGGCTCTGAGTACCTCACAATATTTGGAACAATGCAATAAAACCATACCAGTAAAACACTTAAGTAAAAATGTTTTAAAATAAAATTAATTTTGCAATAAGATTAAACAGCAACACTAGGCCCAAAACACAATGCAAAGAGGTGTGTTTTTAAGCATGACTTAAACAAGGCCAGGGATGAAGCACCTCTTACCTCTGGAGGAAGGGTGTTCCAGAGAATTGGGGTGGTCAGTATGAATGTCCTGTGCCCCGAAAATTATAAATGGGCTCATGGAGCAGATAAGAGGCGTGTACCACTGACCGAAGGGGGGGGCCAGGAGCATATGGGTTAAGGAGGTCTTTCAGGTAGCCCAGACATAGACCGTGCAGGGTCTTGTATGTTAATAAGCACACCTTGAAGTTGATATGTGATGTGCCACTCACCGGAAGCCAGTGCAGAACACAGAGGACTAGCATGATACGCTCGAACCGGGAGGCCTCAGCCACCAGCTGGGCTGTAGTATTTGGAACCAGCTGCAAGTGACACATCAACTTCGTGGATAATCCAAAGTACAGATTGTTACAGTAATCCAGTCTTGATGAGACCAGCGGGCATGCACTGGTGTTGCTAGGCCAGCCGGTTCCAGAAAGGCACACTAAGCTGTGACAGTTCACTTCCAGATGCATCCTGGGCCAGCAGTGGTACATTACATGGACCTGTTTTATAGACAGGAGAGAAAGACAAAGGGAGGGATAGTGAGGCTGAATAGCATGGACAGTGGGTGGACAGAGAGGGAGAGTGAAAAAGCAGGGATACTGAACGAATACTTCTGCTCAGTATTCACAAAAGAGGAGGGGGGGGAGGTACCTAATCCAATTAACAGAAGCACTCTGGATAGGTGGTCGATCCCAGTCCTTTCACAGAAGAAAGGGTTCTGAAAGAACTCCTAAAACTGAAGGTGGACAAAGCAATGGGGCCTGACGGGATTCACCCCAGAATTCTAAAAGAACTAAGGGGAGAACTAGTGTCACCACTGACTACCCTTTTTAACAAATCATGGGAGGATGGTGTGGTACCTGAGGACTGGAGGAGGGCAGATGTGATTCCCCTTCACAAAAGTGGGACCGAGACAGAGGCAGGAAACTACAGACCTGTCAGTTTGACCTCTGTGGTAGGGAAAGTGATGGAATAATTTCTGAAGGAAAGAATTATTGAGTACCTAGAGACCAGTGGGGCACAGGACCCAAGGCAGCATGGGTTCACAGCAGGAAGGTCATGTCAGACAAATCTAATTAATTTCTTTGACTGGGTGACCAAAGTAGTAGACCAGGGAGGGGCTGTGGCATGGCTTACCTAGACTTTAACAAGACATTTAACACAGTCCCACACAAAAGATTAATTGTCAAATTAACCAGCCTGGGAGTGGGTCTCAGGGTGGTAGCTTGGGTAAAACTTTGGCTGGACAACAGGACACAGAAGGTAATTGTAAAGGGAGTCCACTCTGAAGAAAGGGGGGTTGCTAGTGGGGAACCGCAGGGTTCAGTACTGGGTCCAGTACTTTTTAATGTCTTTATAAGTAACATTGCAGAGGGACTGGAAGGAAAAGTATGCCTCTCTGCAGATGACGCAAAGATCTGCAACAGGGTTGATACACAAGGAGGTGTGGAAAGGATGAGAAGAGACTTGGCAAGGTTGGAGGAATGGTGAGAAGTATGGCAGCTTGGATTCAGTGCAAAGAAGTGCAAAATAATGCACATGGGAAACAAAAACCCAGGGGAAGATTACACAATGGGGGGTGCGGTAGTAACAACAAAAAAAAATGGAAAGGGACCTGGGGATAATCATATCAGGTGACCTTATGGCTGGCAAGCAATGTGGGAAGGCAGTAGGGAGGGCTGGGGGGATACTGGGATGTATAGGGAGAGGCATCGCCAGCAGAAAACAGGAAGTTGTTATCCCTCTGTACAGACAGTTGGTGAGACCCCTTCTGGAGTACTGTGTCCAGTTCTGGAGACCTCATCTCCGTAAGGACATAGACAGGATGGAGGCAGTCCAGAGGAGGGCAACTAAAATGGTGCAGGGTCTGCAGGAGAAGCCATACGAGGAGAGACTAAAGGAGCTTAATATGTATATCCTTCAGGAAAGGATGGAGAGCGGGGTCCTGATGGAAACTTTTAAGTACCTCAGTGGAATCAACAAAGTCCAAGAGGGTAGCATCTTTCAGAAAAAGAGATGTGCAAGAACAAGGGGACACAATTTGAAGATAGAGGGGGGATGGCTCAGGGGCAATGTGAGGAAGTATTTTTTCACAGAGAGGGTGGTGGACGCATGGAAAAGCCTTCCTGAGGAGTTTGTGGGGTCTAAAACTGTGGGAGAATTCAAGAATGCATGGGACAGACATAAGGCAATTCTTGTGGTGGGTAGGAAGAAATAGACTGTTGGTTAACTAGGATCTGCAGCTTATCCTCTAGGTAGGGAAATGGGCAGACTAGGTGGGCCAAGCAGTCCTTATCTGCCATCAAAGTCTATGCTTCTGTGTTTTCCAGGGCACCAGGTAAAATCTTTCTCATCATAAGTGCCATGGGATCTTTAACGTTTGCCTGGACAGCCGCTAGACATGAGCAGAAGGGACCTCAATATAACATCTTATCCAAAGAATGGCAGCTGAACAGTACTTCAACCCCCACACCCACACACACACACACCGAAATGTAGCACTGTAGCCTTAGTATTAGGTATAAGCCCAAGAGCCTATTGTGGGTATCTGTGAGTCAGTCAACTTTATTTGAGTTATTTTACCAGGAAATAATGCCTTGAACTAAGCAGGTTGATATCACGTATGTCCTGAGCTACAATGTTACAATTACATAACACAGTTGCAGCAATATATTGTTACACAACCAAGCCTAATTTTCCCTGTATGTTCATTTTAAATATAGAGTAAATAGCACTATTTTGAGTGCATTTAAAAGTTGCTTTGCTTCTCCCTAAAGGACACTACTCTTGCCATTGAAGCGTCTGGCACTGTTTGGACTATTACATGGACAGTACTTAATTTTTACAGAAATTCCCCACTTCCTACTGTGCCAGAGTGCAGGACATAGTTAACTTACTTACTCCCTAAATCCTGTTTGGATTTTATAACTTATGATGTCTATAGAGTGCCTGCATGAGAATTGTATAACCTGTATTGTTATTTTTTAAATGGCAATAAACAGAAAGTAAAAAAAAAAAAATCAGGTTGGTCTGACATGACTTTCCACCTGTGAACCCATGCTGGTTGTCGTCTGTGAGGCCTTCCTCCTCTAGGTATTGTACCAGCCTTTCCTTTATAAGTGCCTGCATCAATTTTCCCACCACGGAAATAGGGCTAACCGGGTGGTAGTTGCCCGGCTCATCCTTTCCTCCCCCCTTGTACAGTGGCACCACATCAGCCCTTCTCCAATCCCGGTCGCTCCCTTTGTCTAGAGACATATTAAATAACTTTGTGAGTGGTGCAGCAAGTTCCTCCCTTTAACTCCTTGAGCACCCTGGGTGGATTGCATCAGGGCCCATTGCTTTGTCCATGCGTAGTTTTCCTAACTCCTCTAGTACCCTCCCTATCTATATATATATATATATATATATATATATATATATATATATATATATATATATGTAGTGCATCACAAACTGATAAATATTTTCTTTATCTCTTTGTTACTCATTGGTTCAAGAGGGTGGGACAGGTACAAGGGAAGGGTTCTGGAAGGAAAGTCCTGTGCAGTAGGAATATCCGGGACTGGGAAGGGAGAAGCCAGAGAGGACGAGGGGGGCAGCAAGGTCAGCTCCCAGGGTGGGGGCTGACCAAATGAGCAGACACGAAAGACCGTTAGGCCTATTCTGCTGGCATTTTAGTATGTTGTTAGTATAAGCACAAACATCACTCCCCTACAAAGCAATTGTTGCAGGCAGCTCAAAAATAAATTGACCGGTTTATATCTGCAGCATCTCTTGAGTCACATGTTCTGAAAGCTACACATCTCCTGTCTCTCAAAACGGACATATATTTAGTATCTCAAGCACCTCAAAACAACAGTAAATAAATTCTCAAAGCCTGTGAACTCTTAGGCCTAAAACAGCCAAGTGCAGGATGCTTTCCTTGGCTTGGAGGAGAATGAGAGTATGATTAGACGTGAGCATTTCTGTTCCAACCATGAAATATACAGATGACAAGCACTATCAGCTGACTTACTGCACAGGCATTACTAAGTGACAGTATCTCAGCTGTGTGGTTCAGAAGCAGATTCTGTATAGTTAAGGCATGATGGTGTGTTCTAGAGAGATGGTATACAAGGCAGCGTTTCAAACAGATGCATCAGACATACACAGATGAAGAAACAGAATATATTTTTAAGATTTTGTTTTCAATATTACTGCTTAGATGAACTTAAAAATGTGACAGAACTTTGTAAACACAATTTAATAGCAAAAATGTGTTCATGTGAGAGGAGAAAACGGTCTTAAGTATCCTAAATGTGTAGCTGTTAGTGTTGCTCAGATAGTGCTTTTGTGGATCCTACCACTATCTGTCAGATAGTGCTGGCATCCTGCCTTGGATCCTACCAGATATCCTGCCAAAGACAGATACAGGATCCAGAGTCAGATGGTGATGGATCCTAGTTAGGATCTAGGTATCCTAGTTAGGATCCACGGATCCTAGGGCAGATAGTTAGGATTTGGGGCCAGATCGTGATGGATCCTGGTTAGGATCCAGGTATCCTTGTTAGGATCCAGGGATCCTAGGACAAATAGTTAGGATCCAGGGCCAGATAGTGATAGATCCTGGTTAAGATCCGATGGCCGGATCCACAGGCAGATAGTGGAAGTATCCGGCAGATCCACTATCCTGCCGCAAAGGGCAGGTATCTGTGGATCTGGATTTGTCCAGATCATCTGAGCAACACTAGTAGCTGTAGTGAATATGTTTAATTCTCCCACCTCAATGGGGCTGTTACAGTACCTCGGGGTACTCAAAGCCACTGAGATCTGCATCAAGAGGGTAGGTAAACACAAAAAAAGGAGACCTCTCTGGTTTACCAGGGAGGTGGCAGGGGCAATTGGGGAAAGAAGGATAGCTTTCAGATCATACAAGAAGACCCAGAGGAGGGAGGACAGGGAGATTTATACAGAGAAGCTGAGGGTGGCAGGACAAGAGATTAGGAGGGCAAAAGTGGATACAGATAGAGAGAATGGCTAAGCAGGCCAAAAGCGGAGATAAAACTTTTCTTTTAGATCTATTGGGGGTTGGGGAGAGGAAATCAAGGCAGGGGATAGTGAGGGTGACAGGGGAGGGTGTGCACTGGTAGAGGGAGATTTTGTGAAAGCAGAGGTGCTGAATAGTTACTTCTCCTTGGACTTTACAGTGGAAGAGGAAGGGAAGGGAAGGGACCTGAGTTAAAGAGGAGGGGAAGACAAAAGAGTGGATCCTAGTCCATTCAGTGAGGACAGGGTAATGGAAAAACTAGGCAGGTTGAAAGTAGACAAGGCAATGGGGCCTGACAGCTTGCATCCTAGGGTACTCTGGGAAATGAGGGAGGAGCTGGTGGCACCTCTGGCAAAGCTGTTTAATTTGTCCCTAGATGCTGGATGGCTGCCAAATGACTGGAAGACAGCAGACATGGTGCCACTACACAAGGGGGGGAAGCAGGGAGGAGACAGGAAATTATCGCCTGGTCAGCCTCACCTCAGTGGTGGGGAAGGTGATGGAGGTGCTATTAAAGGAAAGAGTGGTAAACTAACTGATAGACAGTGGACTACTGGGCAATAAGCAGCATGGCTTCACAACTGGGAGGTCATGTCAGATGAACCTAATAGAGTTCTTTGATTGGGTGACGAAGGTGGTGGACCAGGGAGGGGCAGTGAACATGGCCTGTCTGGACTTCAGGAAGGCCTCTGACACCGTCCCTCACAGAAAGTTAGTAAATAAGCTGGAAAGCTTGGGGTGGGACAGAAATTAATGAGGTGGGTGGAAAACTGGTTGAAGTACAGAAGCCACAGGGTGGTGGTAAATGGGGTACATTCCAGGGAGATGGGAGTGATGAGTGGGGTGCCCCAGGGGTCTGTACTGGGACCCTTCCTTTTTAACCTCTATATCAACAATATTACGGATCGGCTAGAGGGGAGGGTGTGCCTATTGCAGACGACACAAAGATCTGCAACAGGGTGGACACACCGGGGGGGGTGGAGGCCATGAGGGAGGATCTGAGGATTCTAGACGGGTGGTCGGAAACTTGGCAGCTGAAATTCAGTGGCAAAAAGTGTGCAGTGATGCACATGGGGCATAAAAACCCACAAGCAGCTTACACTCTGGGTGGACAAGGTAATTAAGACAACTGAGCAGAAGAGGGATCTGGGGATTATAATATCAAGCAACTTTAAGATGGGTAATCAATGCAACAAGGCGGTGGGAAAGGCAAATGGAATGTTGGCGTGTATTGGAAGGGGCATAACAAGCAGAAAGAGGTATGGGATGCAGTTCTGGAGACCACACCTATGCAAGGACAAAGTGGGTTGGAGAGAGTGCGGAGAAGGGCAGCCATGATGGAGCATGGTATGCAGGGGAAGCCTTATGAAGAGAGGTGTAGGGAGTTGGATCTGTACACATTGGTGACTAGAAGGGAGAGGGAGGACATGATACAAACCTTTACGTATGTGATGGGGATCAATAAGGCTAAGGATGGGAGCATATTTAAAAGGAAGGAAGGTGTTAGGACTAGACGATGTGGTCTGAGATTAGGAAGAAGATTTAGAGGCAATGTGAGGGGGCGTTATTTCACGGAGAGAGTGGTGTGGAGGCCTGCAGTAGACTGCTGAAGGAGGTGGTGGTGGCTGAAACTGTGGAGGGATTCAAGAGGGCATGGGACAGACATAAGGGACTGACAAATGGGGGGAAGAGATCTCATGTCACAGGTGAGGAGTAAGGGGGGGCAGTAAGGGGCAGACTTGATGGGCCAGAGGGTCGTTTTCTGCTGTCATATTTCTATGATTCTATGATTGGTTCTCTCCCTATTTGACAATGCAGACTCCCTACTTGTATGTGTATTTGTTGCGCTCAACACCCCTGTGTCTCCTACCTCCATCCTGTGGAGTGTTTGGTTCCATGAAGATCCAATGCTGGATGGTGGCTTCAGGGGACAACCTCAGGAAACTGGGATGAAGAGAGACACAGGTGTCATCTTGCCATGCTGCCACAACTTTTTTGTTTTTTATGTTAATTTTTCTGCCTTTCAGCTGCCATCCTTTAATAGGTTCTAGACAGCATATATGCTATATGGTATAGGCTATAGGCTATAACCTTGTCAGGTACCACCGTCCTGTATCTTCGGAGGTCAGTTCACAACCCTCATACTTTGCTGTGGTTTTTCCAGCATAAGTATATCCTGACTCATGAATGTAGAGGAGGTTTTACAGGGCCAGTAGGACGTCTTGCCACTACATTTATTCATTTAATTTCATTTTGTTGACTGGGTAGGCCCAATGGGCCCAAGTGGTCCCTTTTTCAGGGACGACCCAGATTTAGTTACACAGAAACCTGTAGGATACAGGACATATCAATGATACAATTCAATGACGTAAGCAGTTTTTAGAACAATCACTGTAAGACAATCACAGAAATTACAGAAGACTCGCTCTGGTGGAACATACATGTAAGGTTTAAGCCACAAGAAAGGATGGGTCTACTGTGGAATTAATCCATGGTTGGGGGGGTTGCCGAGTACCTCCAACCACCCAACCATGGATTAATTCCACAGACCCATCCTTTCGAATGGCTTAATCCGCTTGTAACATGGCAAGCAATATAGGAAGTTAATATGTATTATTATTAAATCAAATTAATATAAATAACAAACTGGAGTGAAAGCATCAGCTTCCTATGTGTCAGTAATGTCTCCATAACCTTCTATACACTTTAAAATGTGTGCGTGCACATTTAACATCTCTTCATATAGTTATGTTGTTTTTTGGAAATATAGACGAAGTGGGTAAAATATCCAGCACAAGTATAGATAATGCTGAGTGTACTTACTTTTTTCCCTTATGGCTTCTCTTTTCCCGTCTCAGGTCAGTTGTAAACGTTTTATGTGGCTCTCTGCTGTTGCACTTTGGGTATGTGTCGAGATTTGCATGTTCACATACACACCGGTATGGGTAAACACAAATTTCTGTGGCGATGACCGTCTTTTACCATGGCAAGCTGGTGATACTCTGCTTGTTTCTATTCCTGGAGTCGCACAGCTATGGGTAAGAAAGATTTTTATGCCGCTCACCCTTTTTTCCACATACAAGCCACTGAGGGTCTGCTTGTTTATATTGTACTGATTATGTTATGTTCCATTTACTTTGCGAGTCTGCAAGGTCTGACAGGTGGGTGGGTGGGTGGATGGGTGTTTGGGCAGAAACTATGTTCGCACGGCAAGGAAAAAAGTATTGACTCTCTTGTACAGTACATGGTTTCTTCACCTCAGTCGTCACCGAGGTTGTGTAGCACGACCTCGATCCCAACCGTGGTCTAATTATTTTGGCTCGCACCCGATTCGCAACCATGGTCTACTGTGGAATTACACCATGCTTGCTCATGTACCACATGGTATGTTTTGACTAATGACATTTCTTGTTTTTGTAATCACATGTGTTTAGACAGTGGGAGCGGAGGCTAACCAACATTTACAATATTGTTATTACAAGTTACTATGGATACAGGTACATGACATCAGGCTGCAGTATGCCTTTTTCATATTATTCAGTTCAAGTAGGAGTGTGTTTTATGCAGGGGCTTTTCCCTCACAGGCAGGATAGGTTACTTGGGGGTTGAAATTACGAGGGTCATCTCTGGCACATGCATGTGGGTCAGACTTTAGGACTGAACCTGGGTCTCCACACAGCACTACCACTGAGCCATTGCGCAGAAGGGCAAGAGGCTGTGCAGTCATGCACGATAGCCAGTGGTGCTTATAATACCTCTAAAGGAGGACCTGAAGTAGTGGTGATGCAGAGTTCTCCCTTCACCCAGAGTCTGAGTGACCTCTCTAGTGTGCCCTAGATTATTCTGCCCCAGTGACAAACATCAGACTCACAGGTGATCCACACGGTCACATAAAGGGCTGCCCCAATGTCACCAGACTGGGCAGAGATTTATTTGTATTAAAATTAAATTATAATGTATAAGGTACTGTGGGCTAGAAACCATCAATTGTAAATGTAATCATTATTCAAGAACAAAAAACATATTACCTAGTTAACTTCTACCTGTTCAGTACTGTCCATGAAACTGGCAAAGGGAGATATACTAGAAAACACAAATGAAACCAAAATCCGTTCTGGAAATGCTCATAAATCCTGGTTCACTGTTGAATCATGTATATCTGTCCTTCTAGTAGCTATAGTTTTATTTTTAGTTGTGCTGCCTTTGGCTGGTTTTAGCAAAATTAAATAAATATATAATTTGGAATTTCCAGCACTGACATAGTTTTGTTTTTGTTTTCTAGTACATATCCCTTTACCTGGTTCATGGACAATATTTAACAGTAAGAAGTTAATTAAGTAATTTGGCTTTCATTCTGGAAAGAAATTATTGGATTCATAATTGGTGATTTTGTAGCCTGCAGCACATTATAAGTTTTTTTCCTAAACTGTTTGACAAAGGTAGGCGGAAAGCAAAAAGAAAAACAATCTGTCGTGCTGCTATTTATATGTACTACCTACCTGTTTTTTTTCTGTTTTACTGGATCCCTGTGTGTATGGTTTGAGTCGTCTGATAAAATGCCTATCTATCCCGGCGTGGATAGCGGTACAACATGTTTGATTTGATTGTCCGGTTACCTTGTCCTGATTGTACCATTGTTTTTTTGTACTCTGTATATCCCTGCGTGGATATCTGATGCAAACTGTTCTAGATCTGTCTGTTTGATTACCATGTCCTGATTGCACTAATTGTATCCTGTAGTTTGTACTCTCCCAGGTCGTGCCTGAAAATAGGCAGGGTTATTGCCTAATGTACTTACCCGGTAACCAAAAGCCAATAAATAAACATACAGTATACAAATCTAAAGAGATCTGTAACCCTGCCTGCTCCCTGATGAAACATTCGGGTGAAATGTTGTTGTATTCTAGGGATTATATAATAACAGATTCTAAGCTTGTTTAGCAAACATTGATGTAATATATCTTTTGGGTGAGTTAGTTTTCCAGTCAGGTACTGCTTTGTGTAAGTTGCCTACCCAAAAATGGAATTAGCAGTGTGAATGAAATTCGAATTCCTGGTTCCATGAAGAGAACTAGGCAGAAAGTAATTTCAAACAGTACAAATCCGTACTTCACATTACCGTTTATTCCTGCACAGTTAATGTGGATTATGTAAATTATGCACATAATTTCTGAAAACCAAGACATCATAAGCAATTGGGAATTGGCACACATTTCCTGTTCCCTTTAACACTTAAAATCTGAACTATTTTCATGTCAGTGATAGTCACCTACTCGTGCTGCTTTGGTTTTCTTTCACAGCTGTTCCAGTTACATAGATACAGTATATACAGTAGACGGTAAAAGAAAGAAAAAAGACCAGTAGTCCATCTCATCTGCCCTATTTTTCCTACATAGTGTTACTCAGCCCCTCAGTGCTCTCCCCACACCTGCCTCTCTTGTGTTTCCAGGTACCCTCTTGAAACTGTTCCATTTGGTTTTGAACAGTGAAATCATCCTAGCATTGATCTCATCGCTGGGTGCATTGTTGCATCTATCCACCCCCTTCTCATTAAGGTGTCCCTTAACATAAATAAATCTAAGGAGTCTATCCTGTTATGTCCCTGCATGTGTATTTGTAGGCTTCTTTAACGTATTCTTTTTGTTCCTCCATTCCCTCTGTTTGCATCAGGCCTTTCTTCAGGCCCCACAGAACCCGGACCGTAGTTGTACGTTTCTGTCATGCTCCCCTTTCCCTCCTTTCTTCCAGTGAGTACGTGTTAAGAGTTGGCTACCCATTTGTTCTTGGCTATGTGGGTCTTACCTTGCTGCCCTGAATCATTTAGTAGTTAGTGATATGGCTTCATAGTCGTTTGACATTTTTTTTTTTTCCATATAGCCTTTTCTTTTGGCGCTCCGGGGGCAGGCATGCCGTGGTCCTCCCTCGGAGAATCTCAATCTGCCCTGCACACAGGGTTTCATTGAGCCTCCCCCGGTGTCCAATTTTCTATTTCTTCCTCCCCCTTCGTTATCCCAGGTCCCCCAGAACACAGTTATGCATGCATGTGGAGGTGCACATGTGCTCCATGACTCCGGTGACGGCCCCTTCCTCCCACCCGACCTAATGCCTGGCTTCTTACGGCTTGGCGCTGCCACCTAGCCTCCACTGGGTGGCAACCAAGAGCCAGGGAAACTCTCATCCCTCCCCAGGAGAGGAGAGCTGCCTTGCAGCTGCTCAATCCAGCTCCTCTCCCCCCTTCCCGGCCGACCCTCAGCACTCCAGGCTTGTTCCTGAACATGGGAGGAGGTAAAGTGTCCAGTGCCTCAGCACTCCACGCCACTGGTCTGGCCTGTCGGTTGACATATTTTACCTTGTACAAAATAAGCAAGATGTTTTCAGTCTTGAGGTGTGTCTGGACTGCCTGATTGAGCTGATGGTAGAGCAAATTGCAGATGGAAAAGGAAGCCAGTTGGACTGAAACAAAACCACAGTGGTTCCCTTTCCTTGTACTGCTGCTTTAATTTAGTTGGCAGACTTTTTTGTTTTGCGAACAAGATTCTTTCTAAGCTGTGATGTGTAGCTGTGTCTACAAACATAAATTAACCCTAGACTAACCCCGCCAAAATATTACATCTCAAACTGTCTTGGGTTTGAGTGTGTAAGCTTCTTACTAACCACTATTTGAAAATTATTTTGTCATGGCTCATAAACATATGATTGTGAGACTAAAGCATTTGGACTACCAAATGAAAAAAACAAATTGGCTTGGTACTTGTCACCTGTGTGTCATAAATTATCCACTGCCTTCCCTGTCCAAATGGCCATTACGGTAACTTATCTGCTGGTTAAAACTGACATTATGAATTAATTATGCCCATAATTAGGAACAGACCCACAGTACATAAGGTACCTCCATTTCTTTTATTTTCATTTGTACACTGAAAATAGTATTGCTGTGGCCAGCAGTGAATTTTGGGTGGTCTTGGGCTGTCTGGCCACTGTGTTTTATGTTGTGCCTGACTGTGTAGAGTTAAAAAAAAAAAAAAAAAAATGGTAAGGACTATGGATGCCAATTTGGCCCGTTGACTCTTGCCCATTCTGATAGCTATATCTCCTGGGTGGGATTGGATTTTTTTTCTATTGACCCCAATGTCGGTAACTTGAGTTTTACCCTGTGGGTCATTCCACACATTTATCACTCGCTGAGTGAAGAAATGCTTGCCGACATCTGTTAAGAATTTTGCTGTTTCTTTCATTTCCATTTAAGCCCCCTGGTCCTGTCCTCTGTGCTGTCCTTAGCAAACCTAGACCAAAGATTCCACTCTTAAGATGTACATGTCATGTTGTAACCTGAAATGCCGTGCTAATACCGCAGTTCACACTTCTCTGTTTTCTGCAGTCAGGGTCTCATTATTGTTTGTTTTAAAGAGCTAAAGTAGTACCGTAATGACTAGCAAATAAAAAATATTCATTTTTTTAAGTACAATAGCCAGTTATTAGATTTTATTTGTAAAGCATTGTTCTTTTATTTGCTCATTAGAAAGTTTTGTACCCCACAGTATTAGGTGTGATTATATATAGAATAATACCGGGAGGCTGACTTATTTAGTTCTGTTCCCCTTCATACCTCATCAGCATTATGATTTCACTCGTAGTGACATCACAAGTGACTGCTCTGGTAGTAGGTGTGTGGTTCCTCTTTCTTGCGAGGTCCCAGTCAGTGAGGTCACAATGCTGATGAGTTACAGTTTGAAGGGGAATAGAACTATATATGTCAGCTTCCAGATGGCGTTCTGGTCACACATCATACCTAGTATTGTCGGGCAGAATATTTTCCTATTAGCAAAAAGAAAAGTACTCCAGGTACTAAAAGTAATTGAAACATACGTACAACGAAACATAGATTGTATCAGCAGAAAAAGACCCAGAGGTCCATTGTGAATGCCCATTTTACTGCCTAGTTCTGTGCTTGGCCTACGCTGGACTGGACTTAGAGACAGGAGAGCCCTAGGAGCTTGATCGTCAACCCGTCAACAGTAATAGTTGAGTGCTTTTAAAATGTAATATTCATTTCGGGCACTATACTAGCTCCGTAAATGACAAAATTGACCATCGACCTGATGGTACTGAGATAGCATTCTGCACTGCTGACTGGGACCAAGCTTTAGGAGACTTGCTGCACAAGGCTCTAGTACTATGGCAAACATTTAAAAAATATCTATGTAGCTCTCTCTATATATCTATATATATATTTACATTTGAACAAATATTCGGTTGCCTTTTTTTGCTTGTTGGGCGAAGGAATTGTTATCTGTGCAGTTAGCTAGGTGAAGAAAGAAACTGTGAATTAGGGGGAGTGGCTTAGAGAGAAGGAAGCCAGGTGTTTGCATTTAAAAACTGACCTAGATAGCTTGTGGCAGAGAACAGCAAGAGGAAGAAGCTGCTGTTAGAACTTTACTACTCTACTGGACTAAAGAACTAGAACTTTACTGTTGGGAATTTTAATTTAGGGTAAAAACAAACAAAAAAGAGTGCATTTGTCTGAGTTGAGTGAAAGAATTGTTATCTGTGCAGTTAGCTAGGCGAAGAAAGAAACTGTTAATTAGGGGGAGTGGTTAGAGAGAAGGAAGCCAGGTGTTTGCATTTAAAAACGGACATGGATTGCTTGTTGCAGAGAACAGCAAGAGGGAGAATCTACTGTTAGAACTTTCCTGGGACTATACTGCCCTCCATCCCTCCCCTCCACCCTTAACTGGTTCTACTTTTATAGGCACAGGATTTGACTGACAACAGGAACTTCCTGTTTGGGAGCAGGAAGTGAGTGATCACAGAGGAACAAAAGACTCACCATCCTAGAAGGGCAAGAGTAGCTCTCCGTCCCCCCCAGCTGCTGGAGGACTGACTCTGAGCAAGTAAGGAGACTACTGAGAAATATAGGAACTTCTTGTCTCAGAACAGGAAGATCAGGAGCTTTAAGGGCACGGAGGCAGTAAGAAAGTAGGGAGAAAAAAAAATATATATATAAAAAGAAATAAAATAAACTGAGAGAGGAAAGAGTAAGTATACAAAACAACAGTTAAGGGGCCACAAATAAGACATGATGGGAGTGGTGCAGTGGCTGTGGAGCAGCAGTCTTCCAGGAGGTGTTCTGGAGGATGCAGTGTTGTCCCATCTACAGGCACCTCTCTGGGCTGAGGGAGGAGGTTGCACATCTAGAGGCTGAGTTGGCCAGGATTCGGGGGACCTCCTTTCCCACCCAGGGACCACCAGGGCCACCGCCGCTGCCTCAGAGGTTGCCAAGAAAGAGGAGCGGTTGGACCACAAAGGGCTCAGGGAGGGTGAGGGTGGTGGAACAGAGGTGCATCCCTCCCATGGTACCTCTCCACAGTTCATATGCCATTCTGGCAGAGTGTGGTTCCTCTAAGGAAGCACCTGCAGTAGAGACCAAGGAGGATGCTGGGACCCTCCACAAAGGAGACCCACAGGAGGGTGGCATAGGACCCTAAAGGGGAAGGAAACAACTCCTGGTGGGACACTCCATTATTAGGAGGGTAGAACTGGGGGAGGGAGGGCAGAGGGAGGTAAGATGCCTGCTTGGCGCCAAGGCTTGGAGGGACAGGGAACGGATCCTCAGGATTGCGGGAGCAGCTGCACAGGGGAGGGAGCTGGATGTCATTGTCCACCTAGGGACAAATGATCTGGCTGGGAAAGGGATCGGAGCAGTGCAGAAGGAGTTTGTGGAGTTGGGGAGGGGTCTTAGACAAGTAGCATGCACGGTAATCTTCTCCGAGGTGCTGCCTGTCTGTGGTATGGGTGAGGCTAGGGTGCTCCGCACCATGGGATTCAATCAGTGGTTGAAAAACTGGTGCAGAGCTCAGGGTTTTGGCTTCATTGGGGACTGGGGTCCACCTGGAGGGATACAGGCCTATTCTGGCACGATGGTGTGCATCTGTCCAGGAGGGGAATCAGGATCTTAGGTGATAGGTTTAAATGCTTCATTGGCAAACATTTAAACTAGCCAAGGGGGGGGAGGCACTGAAATGAAGGGAAATCCTAGCCCCCCCCCCAAAAAAAAATCAGAGTAATTAATGAGGTAAACACCAAGATAGAGAAGTCGATAGGGAGAAGGGTAGGGGTAAATGGAGAAAAAGGCAATAAGGACAGGGATGGGGCAAAAAGGGGTAAGGCCATCAAAATATGGATTGTAATGAGTACCAATGCCCGTAGTCTAGGTAACAAGCTCCCTGAACAGGTGGCCTTATGGAAGAGGGATGCCTGGATATCATGGCAGTCACAGAAACATGGTACACAGAGAAAGATGACTGGGATGTCAACATACCAGGGTTCACAATCTACAGGAGGGACAGGCAGGTAGAAGAGGAGGAGGAGGAGTAGCTCTCTATATAAGGGAAGGGATCAAAGCAATGGAATTAAAGGGTAAACAGGGAGGCGAGGAGGCACTGTGGATCACCCTGGAGACTGGAAATGGTATCTCAATCTGCACAGGGGTTGTATACAGACCCCCCATCTCAGGGGGAGGAAATGGAGAAGGAAATGATAGAAGGCATCCTTAGGATAGCAGAGAAAGGGGAGATTTTGCTGATGGAGGACTTGAATATGCCAGATGTTAACTGGAGCACCTTTGCTGCAGCCACATCCAAGAGCAGGGCCATTCTCGATGCCCTACAGGGGGCATGCTGGAACCCACTCGGGAAGGAGCAGTCTTAGACCTGGTACTCTCAAATGGGGATGGAGGAAGGATCTCATATCTAGAAGTGGGTAGCCATCTGGGAACAAGTGACCACCAAACAGTGTGGTTCATAATAAACTCAGCTGTAAAGTCAAGCCATACAAAAGTGAAGGTACTGGACTTCAGGAGGGCTGATTTTATCAAAATGGGAGAGTGTCTCAGAAAAGCACTAGCAAACAGGCAAAAAGGGGAGGTCCAGCAACAATGGGGAAACATCAAAACTGCCATCACAGAGGCAACAAGCCTTTGTGTGAAGCAAATGAATCAAAATGAAAGAAAAAACACTATAGTTCTCAAAAGAAGTGGCGGAGAAGATTAAGGAGAAAAAGATAGCATTCAGGAAGTATAAGGAAACACAGAAGGGGCAGGGCAGAGAACTATGCCAGTTAAAGCAGAAGGAAGCGGGGAAGGCAGTCAGAATAGCAAAGGCCCAAACCGAGGAAAAGATATCCAGCTTGGTTAAGAAGGGGGATAAAACCTTTTATAGGTACATTGGAGCAAAGAAAGACAAAGGGAGGGATACTGAGGCTGAATAAAGAGGAGGGTGGGCGGGCAGAGAGGGACAGTGAAGAAGCAGGTATACTGAACGAATACTTCTGCTCAGTATTCACAAAGGAAGAGGAGGGGGAGGTACCTAATCCAGTCGAGAGAAGCACTCTGGATAGGGGGGTTGATATCGGTCCTTTCACAGAAGAAAGGGTTCTGAAAGAACGCCTAAACTAAAGGTGGACAAAGCAATGGGGCCTGATGGGATTCACCCTAGAATTCTAAAAGAACTAAGGGGAGAACTAGTAACACCACTGACTACCCTTTTTAACAAATCATGGGAGGATGGTGTGGTACCTGAGGACTGGAGGAGGGTGGATGTGATTCCTCTTCACAAAAGTGGGAGCAAGACAGAGGCAGGAAACTATAGACCTGTCAGTTTGACCTCCATGGTAGGAAAAATGATGGAATCACTTCTGAAGGAAATAATTGTTGAGTACCTAGAGGCCAGTGGGGCACAGGACCCAAGGCAGCATGGATTCACAGCAGGGGAAGGTCATGTCAGACAAATCAAATTGATTTCTTTGACTGGGTGACCAAAGTAGTAGACCAGGGAGGACATAGACACATTACTGTTAGAAGATATACAAAACATGACAGCTAAAGGGGAGGTTCTGATAATGAGAGACTTCAACATGCCAGATACAGATTGGTCAGTAGCAGCAGGAACATCTGCCAGAACTAGACACATGGTGGATTCCCTGCCGGGGGAAGGCCTCAAACAACTGGTACAACAACCCACAAGAGACAGGGCTATCCTAGATCTAGTACTATCTAACAGGAAAAGGATCACAGATCTCCAGGTAGAAGGTCACCTGGGGGCCAGTGACCATCACATGGTATGGTTCAATTTAGCCACTAGAACTAAATCATCTCATTCCAAGGCAAAAATATGGGACTTCAGAGGAGCTGACTTTGATAAGATGGCCTACAGAGTTAAGCTAGCCCTGGCAAAAATAAATACAGGTGAGGGGGGTACAGACAAAGTGGGCAAGCATTACAGATGCAATACTTGAAGCAACGTCCCATTGTGTTAGAGAGAAAAGGAAGTGCAAAAGAAGAAGGAAACCACTTTGGTTCTCAAAAACAGTAGCAGAAAAGGTCAGAGCCAAAAGGCTGGCCTTCAGGAAATATAAGGGAACGCAGTGGGATGAAGATAGGGAGGCATACCAAACTTCCCTAAGGGAAGCAGAGAAGGCAGTAAGGTAGGCAAAGGCCCAAACCAAGGAAGCACTAGCACAAACAGTAAAAGAAGGTGACAAGACTTTCTGTAGATCCATTAGTGAAAGGAGAAAGTCCAGAGGGGGTATTGCTAAGATCAAAGGAGATAAGGGAGCGTGTGAGGAGGAGGACCATGCAAAAGCATCTATCCTAAATAGATACTTCTGCTCAGTATTTACTGAAGAGAAGGTAGGGCAGGGCCCACAGCTCAGCACCATGGACACAAGGGGAGGGAGGTATGCACTTGTCCCTTCACAAAAGAAAGGGTCCTACAAGAGCTCGATAAGCTCAGGGTGGACAAGGCAATGGGACCTGATGGCATACATCCCAGGGTACTAAAGGAGCTAAGGGTGGAACTAGCAGAGCCGTTATCAGAACTGTTTAGTGAGTCTCTGAGCACAGGAGAGGTCCAAGAAGACTGGAGAAGGGTTCATGTGATCCCGCTCCACAAGAGTGGTAGCAGGGAGGAGGCAGGGAACTACAGTCCAGTCAGTTTTACTTCAGTAGTGGACAAGATTATGGAGGCACTCCTTAAGGAAAGGATAGTGCAACACCTGGAATCCATAGGAGCACAGAATCCAAGACAGCATGGATTTACAAAAGGAAGGTCCTGTCAAACTAACCTCGTAGATTTCTTTGACTGGGTAACCAGAGTGGTGGACCAAAGGGGATCAGTTGATGTCGCCTACTTTGACTTCAGCAAAGCTTTCGATACTGTTCCATATAGAAGATTGATTAATAAGCTGGGTAGGCTCAGGGTGTGTCAGAAGTTGGTCAGCTGGGTGGCAAACTGGTTGACGGGCAGAAAACAGAGAGTGGTGGTAAATGATATACAGTCAGAAGAGATGCAAGTCACAAGTGGGGTACCTCAGGGATCAATCCTGGGGACAGTCCTCTTCAATATCTTCATCAGTGACATTGCACATGGACTGGAGGGTAAGGTTTGTCTGTTTGCAGATGGCATGGAGATCAGCAACAGAGTAGATAATCCAGATGGGGTGGGCAGAATGAGAAAAGATCTGGATAAACTGGCAAAATGGTCAGAAGAGTGGCAACTGGGGTTTAATGCAAAGAAGTGCAAGATAATGGAAGAGAAAACCTGAAGCCACCTATAGGTTGGGAGGGGAGTTGCTGGCAGTCACAAGGGAAGAAAGAGGCTTGGTCATCATCATCACCGATGACCAGAAATCATCCAAGTAGACCACTAAAGCAGTAGGTAAGGCTAGGGGGAAGTTGGGGTGTATTAGTAGGGATATCACAAGTCAGAAGAGGGAGGTAATAATCCCTCTTTACAAGACACTGGTTAGGCCCCATCTGGAGTACTGCGTGCAGTACTGGAGGCCACACCTTCACAAGGACATTAACCAAATTGAGGCAGTCCAGAGAAGGGCAACCAAAATGGTGCAGGGACTGCATCAGAAGATATATGAGGACAGATTAACAGAGCTCAATATGTATACCCTAGAGCAAAGGAGGGCGAGAGAGGTGATATGATCAAAACATTCAAACACCTTAAGGGTATTAACAAGGTGAAAGAGTCTAACATGTTTCAATATAAGAAAAATAGCAGGACAGGAGGACACAGCATGAGATTAGAGGGAGGCCAATTTAAGGGGTAATGTGAGGAAGTTCTTTTTCACAGAAGGGGTATTGCATGCATGGAACGGCCTACCTCAGAAAGTGGTGGATATGAATACAGTGCAGGGCTTCAAACAGGCATGGGATAGGCATAAGGGAGCAATACAGATGAGTATGAATAGATAGGTCATTGACAAAGCAAAGGCCGATGGCACATTTATAAGTGTAATCCCTACACCCCTGCCTTTTTGCAAACGACAGGTGGTATGCTGTTGAAGCTGACAGCAGTACCAGGTGGGGGACTGGGTTCGGGGAGGACTAGGTTACTCGGCACAAGGGCCCAGGTTTGGCTACTCTGCACAGGGGCACCCAAGTAAATCCAAACACAGGAAGCAATAACTGTAATGTCCAGTACCAGGAATGGGATTCTAAAGTGTGGCTTTTATTCTCATCCAAACTGAACAAACAAAGCATAGACGGACCCCCACGGGGCTACATTCCTGGTAATGCAGATAAGAGATACAGAACACTTCTTTAACACTTCAGCCGTCAGGCTCTGAACCCACCAGGCACACAGCCCGGACTTGCACGCTGCTTTGGGTACACAGCCCGACTTGCACACTATTTGGGTTTTTCCTGGCCTGGCTCCCCTGCCGGCCACTCAAACCCCATCCATATGGCAGTGGACACATTTTCCTGGTGGCTCCCTAAACCACCTTAGAGCCTTTGACTCCATAAGGGAAATTTCCTTTCAATCCCACGTCTGGGTACTTCCCTCAGCACTGGCCAAGTGCCTGAGGCAAAGTAAAAGATCCACAGAGCAAATCCGTAGAGGTGAACCTGGTTACTAATGATGGGGGGTCTCCCACCACTAGCTTCCACAATCCATACCCAGCCATTTCTCTGGACATTAAACAACTCTTTTTGAAAAGCTTGGCAACTTTCCCCTTGTACTAGACTCGAACATACTTAAACACCTCTTTCTGAAAAAGCTTGACAGTGTAGATTAAAGGGTAAATGTATAGCACATTTCCTCTACATGTCTTGGCTTTCCCCTTGTGCTGGACTTGAACATACTTTTACTTGGCTTAGCCTATTCCTCTAGGCCTACCACTGATTAAGCAGTCCAATCCCCACTTTAACAACAGTTCAGGTGAAACATAGGCCGAATGGAAAGAGCAGAACTCACCCTTTGGTTGCAGGTGCCCCACAGGCGAATCTTGACAGCTTCTGGTGCCACAACACAACTTAGAAAATAAGGCAGCTTCTTCCGTAGCCGGAACCAGGAGGTTGCCCCTGGAATAACAGGCAAACCTTTTACCCCCATCCCCTCAGTGATGGGGCACAGAGACCAGTAACAGCGGTATCCACTACTTCAAGAACAGCTTACTGTGTTCCTCTTTTGGCGGAAACACACACCCTTCCCTAAAAGTAGCTCTATATCAGAGCTTTAGGCTCCAAGAGCCTGTGCACAGACTGCTGTGCTCCTCTCTTCAAGACTGCTCACACACAACTCTCTTACACACTGTTCAAAAACTCCCAACATTCTAATCTAACTCCCATCTGCAGATTCCAGTGTGGCTCATGCAGCTGCGATAGTTCTATGATGATGTCATCCCTCAGTCTCAGCTGAGACTGAGAACAGAGTGAGACAGTGTGAAATCCATTTAACTGGAGTTTCACAAGCTGTCTTCCCTGCCTACCACTAGGTCTTACTGGGATTCTAGTAACCCCGGGTAACAGGGGGGTTACATAAGGTAGAAAAAGAAATGGGTAGACCGGATAGGGCTTGTGGCCTTATGTGCCGTCAACTTCTATGTTTCTGTGGACATGGCCTACCTAGACTTTAGCAAGGCATTTGACACAGTCCCGCACAAAAGATTAATAAATCAGCCAGCCTGGGAGTGGGTCCCAGGGTGGCAGTCTGGGTAAAACATTGGCTGGACAACAGGACACAAAGGATAATAGTAAACGGAGTCCACAGTGAAGAAAGGGGGGGTTACTAGTGTGGTACCGCAGGGTTCAGTACTGGGTCCGGTCCTTTTTAATGTCTTTATAAGTGACATTGCAGAGGGGCTGGAAGGAAAAGTATGTTTCTTTGCAGGTGACACAAAGATCTGCAACAGGGTTGATACATAAGGTGGGGTGGAAAGGATGAGAAGGGACTTGGCAAGGTTGGAGGAATGGTCAAATGTATGGCAGCTTAGATTCAGTGCAAAGAAGTACAAAGTAATGCACCTGGGAAGCAAAAACCTAGGGGAAGAGTACATAATGGGGGGTGAGATACTGACAACAAAAATGGAAAGGGACCTGGGTGTAGTTGTATCAGATGACCTAAAGGTGGGTAAGCAATGTGAGAAGGCATTAAGGAGGGCTGGGGGGATACTGGGATGCATAGGGAGAGGCATCACCAGTAGGAAACAGGAAGTTGTTATCCCTCTGTACAGACAGTTGGTAAGACCCCATCTGGAGTACTGCGTGCAGTTCTGGAGACCCCATCTCTGCAAAGACATAGACAGGGTGGAGGCTGTCCAGAGGAGGGCAACCAAAATAGTGCAGGCTCTGCACCAGAAGACATACGAAGAGAAACTAAAGATGTATACCCTCGAGGAAGCGAGGGAGAGGGGGTCATGATAGAAAGTTTCAAGTACCTCAGAGGAATCAACAAAGTCCAAGAGGGTAGCATCTTCAGAAAAAGAGATGTGCAAGAACAAGGGGGCACAATTTGAAGATAGAGGGGGGACGACTCGGAGGTAATGTGAGGAAGTACTTTTTCATGAAGAAGGTTGTGGATGCATGGAACAGCCCTCCTGGAAGGTTGTGGAGTCAAAAACAGTGGTGGAATTCAAGAATGCATGGGACAGACATAATGCAGTTCTAGTGGGGGAGTAGGAGGAAGTAGGCTGTTGGTTAACTAGGCTCTGCAACTTATCCATTAGGTAGGGAAGTGGGCAGACTAGGTGGGCCAAGCGGTCCTTATCTGCCATCAAATTCTGTTTCTATGTTTCCTGCTTCTCCAGTGCTGTACTCCTTGTGGCCCCTCAGAGCCCTCACTGTCCATTGGACTAGCCTCCAACTACTACTCTCTACCACTGGGCTTCACTGTGGTCAGTCCTTTTTCCACTCATCTGTCATAACCCTACCTGGGGCCCCCGACAGCCACCAACACTTCCAACATTGGGACGATAGCTGGGGGGTGTGGCGAGCCAGCAAGCTGAGGTCATTGAGAGGGGTGAGAGGATCCTGCAGGCTGGCATTTAGGGTACAGGGGGCCTCTTTTTCCATTTGTTCCACTGACCTCCCTCTGCGCACCACCTCAGAAGTGCGCATGACACTGTGTCATGGGGGGTGCACGGCAGTGTGTGGTCACCCACGACATCTAACACACCTACACCACGTCAACTCCATGAGCTGCTTCAAGAGCGGTTTATCACTGAACCCTCCTCTAGGAGGTGAGTGTCCCCTCCCTGCCTTATCCACTACTGCTCGGTGGGGGGGGGGGGTGAAACCGGGCAGACAGTATTCTGAATGAATACCCCACTGCTTAACATTAAGGAGCTGGCTCAGTTGCCTTTTAAGTTTTTTTTTTTGTTTTTTTTTACACTTTATTTTCTGCATTTTCCCAATTGTCTCCTATTCCTATCACTTATTGGAGATATCTGTGTTCAAATAATAGGGCCCGATTCTCAGTAGCAGATGGTGGCATTCTGTTTAATGTCATCATTGACTCACTGAGTTGTATTTGGGTCACAACCTCTTCCTGCATGGTTGCAAATATGTCTATGACTGTGTGGAAAAAGATGGGGTCTGCCATGCAGATGACCCGTTCATATGCACAGCAACCCTGTCAATGCCGGTAGCATCCTTTAGTGACCTTCTGCAAATACAACTAATACAGACAGGCAGTAAGGGGAAGGATACGCAGTGCTATCATCAGAAATGATGGGCCGGCAGGAGGAAAAGGAGGCAAATTGGAGGAATGCTCCAGAAAAATAAAAGAACAGCGAAGGAGAGCTGGAGGGTGTGCCCTGGATTACAGGAGAGTGTGCCTTCTAGGGTGTGGGTGCCCATGTGTCACCAAGTCTCAGCATGGTGTGGTGCCATGTGGCTGATACTATGATGTAACGGCATTGTTTTGCTAATCAGAATATCTGTTGGTGCAAAACAGTTGTGATGGTGGTCTCCTGTGACTTACGGCAGGCTTTGAGTATAATGGAAACAGGTGGTGGCACTATGGGGAGTCAGTAACCACTACAGCATTTTGTGCTGTGATCCTCTGAGAGTGAGAATGTGACCCAATCTTTCCACATCAAATTGACCGTACTGCTGTCCTTTGGGTATAGAGTAGTCCCAATCTTGTGTACGTGACATCATAACCATTTCCAGTGTGGCAGAATGTAATGACATGCTCAAATATTAGATGTGGATGTGTTGGGATGATAAGCTCTTGTTTCGCACTTAAATCTCATAATATGGAGACAAATGGAAGAAACATTACACAAAAAAAATAAAGGATTTTCGTTTTAGGAGTGCATTCCAGTATGGGAGTCCCCCTGAAAACCAAATGTACAAAATTTGATTGAAAGCATTACGAGACCTTGGAGCTATCATGAGCAACTCTCTAAAGCAATCGAATGAGTGAAACAGGGCTTATAGCAAGGCTAATAGCATGTCTGGATGTTTTGGGAAGGATATGAAGAGCAGAAAAAGGGAGTTAATACTTCCCCATGGATTCTAATCTTGGTGATGCCACGTCTGGAGTATTGCGCCCGGTTCTGGGGTCCTCACCTCAGGAAGGACAGATATCAGCTCGAGACGGCTCAGCACAGGGTAACAAAAATGATTCAGGGCCTGCAGGCCATGTCCTGTGAGGAGTACCTCAAGGCACTGAACATGTACTCCTTGGATACCAGAAAGGAGAGGGGGATATGATAGAGACCCTAGAGGGTGAACTGTGGGAAACTATTTAACTGGCATATCAGCGCACAGTCACATGATCATGAGTGGAAGCTAACAGGAGGGAGGTTCAGGAGGGACATGAGGATATACTACCTTACAGAAAGGGTGGTGGAGCCGTGTAACAGGCTGTCAGTCGAGGTGGTGGGTGCAAATAAATGTTAGTGACTTTTAGCGTGGCTGGGACAGAATGAAGGGTGCAGTGGTTGCTCAGGGCATCAGAATCGGAGTGGAGAATGAAGGGGGTGAGGAGGGCTAGAACCATGGAGGAACAGTAGGGCAGCACACAGGACTAAATAGGGAGCTCAGGTAGACTGGTTGCTGTGTTTCTAAATAAAAAAGTTCCTTTAGCGCTTCATTATTTTTTTCAGTATGTGGTAATCCCCAGCTACAAACAATCCTTTTTTCGATAAGCTGTCACTAGCCATATAGCATTTTGCTAAGTATGTCTGTATTTAGCTACAAATAATAATGTTCAGGTAACCAAATTGCTACTGTGTGCAGTTCTACGAGCTGCAGATTTAGATTCAGCAATGCTTTTTAAGGTTTTTCTAAGCATTTTGCCATTTGACTAAAATGTTCAAGTGACAATTAGCTTAAGTGCTAGTTTTTGTTTTATACCTTCAAACATTTTTTTTATACTGTGCTATTATAAGATGGCAGCTATATGCTGAAAAAGTGTATTGAACATTTTAGTCTGCTCTAGGACATTAGTCAGTGTAAGGCTGACTCGCTGAGATGTTAGAGAGGAAGTTGCGGGCTCTGGCATTCCCACAGATGCAGATTGTCAAGATGGTGGTCCAGACAACGGTTCACAGGCATAATAAAAAGACAACCCTCAGATGTAACTTTAATATATATACCTTGTTGGCATTACAGCCAATTAGCAGACTGGCAGTACAGCCTAGAGGTCAGAGTAACAAGCTGTGAATGAGCTTGGGACATCCAGCAGACCTGGGTCTGAGTCCCACAACCTCCGCTTGCATACTGTGTGACTCTGGTCACTTAACCTCCCCAGTGCTCCAGGGTGCTCCAGGGTTGTCCCTGAAAATATGCACTTGTGCCTAGTGGGCCTTACCTGGTTACCAAAGAACTCAATATAAATAAATAAATGAAAATACTTGTGTAACCCACTCTCCCAATTTAAGGAGCTTTACAGTGGTCTTGCTTCCACTACCTAGAGGGTTTGGTTGGTCCAGTGTGAGTGGGTGTAAGCAGAAGTCCCACCTCTCTTTTTTTTTTTAAAGAGAGAGATACATCTGTTGAGGGCAGTTCCAGAGTGCCTGGTGTAGGGCACCCAGTTTTTAGGAGGGTCTGCCACCCCATGGTATAATTCAGCGACCCAGGTCCGGGTGCAGTTCCGAACTTATTTCCCACAGAAATTGAAAGCAGCAGAGATTGGCAGGGCTATGCGCTTGCTGTTCCTGTATGGGAGAGGTTAACTGTTTAGCAGATGATTTGTAGTCCAGGGATTGAAGTCAAAGGAGAGAGAGAGATGTAGGAGCCAACAGCGAGTCCCTGCCCAGCAATAAATGTACTGTTCCTTGAAGAAACACAGGTGCAGTTACTCTGCAGCTGTTCTAGTGTCATTGTGTACCACAGGGGATACCATTCTCAGGTGAATGGATCCCAGGGTGACTAAGTCCATGGGGATTGGGATGAGTTGAGGTTTGAGGGACTGTTATAATCCCATGGGAAACCGAGAATATTTTTTTTTTCTTCTTACAAACTGTTTTGCATACTTGTTTCCTAAAGTTACCAGTTCCAGAAATTCTAAGTTTTAAAGTACCACAGTTAAGCAAGGGCTGCTTTGCGTATGCCTGTGTGACATGTTCTCTAGCACTTTAGACTGTTGGTTGTTAGGCCCAGGTTACAAAAATCCATGAACATTTTCTTCCAAAGTTTCATTTATTAAATAATAGAGGAATCAGTTGGTTAAAACAGCTATCTGTGTTCGTGTCAAATGTTTTGACTCCTGTGGAGAAGAGTGGCTGTGAACCTGGGTTCGAGAAACTTCCCCTTCCAGGGGATGCCAAAGCTACTGTAATTTTATACAACCTCCAGTGAGAAGGGATATGATTGAAACTCCCTACCTTCTTGTCTCCACACCAGTACTTTAATGATTGTGAACCCTGGCTGGCTTCCTTACAGTCTGGTGTAATATCCTGAGGGACCTGGTGCTACACTGAGATGGATGGACATTGGGCAGGGAGAATTCATTAAGATGATAAGAGTAAAATGAATGTGAACTCCTGTGAGAGTAATTCATCCCTGTTAAGTTTAACCCTTTGGGCCATCCCATCAGCTCTGTGGTAGCGCTACTGCTGCCGACATCAGCGACCTGAGTTTGAGAACAACCTCGGGTTGTTGGGGCCCGAGGGTGGGTGGTGGAGCATCCCAACGGATGCTCACCCCTCGGGTATAGTGGGGGCTGCGGTGCTCCCATTCTCCCGCCACCGTGGAAGGCACGGGTGGGGATGCACTTGTTCATATGAGCACTGGAGGTGAGAGAGCACTGTTAGGCGCTGACGGCAGCGTGTTTTGCCGGGCTGTTTCTGGGTGGGAAACTTAAAGGGGGAAAATAGGGACCTTGGTCGCGAAAGCAGGATCCCAGTATGCCAGGATGAAGTTGTGAGCAGTTGGTGACACCCAGTATGGCGGGGTCCAGCTGATGACCCCAGAGGGTGCAGTACTAAAACGATTCCCCCTGGAGCGTTGTCCGAGGATCTCAAGGATAAAAAGAAATTTGCACACAAAAAAAGCTCAACCCTTTAGGAATAATCTTGAACATTCCCTATCTGTTCTCTCGCTGTAAGCAAGCTCTAGTAAAGTTAAAAAAATTAAAAAAAAAAAGTCACAACAGGGAACTGGAAGTGCTTAGGGTACTGTATGCTGCTGTGTAAGTAACAGAAAAGAAATCCAAGCACTTGCCTACTGCACATGAAGAAAAGCACTCGCATTCTAGATCGAGCCTATTGGTCCTGGCCAGCCTCAGGGCAGAGGAGGCTTTTGATAGGGTCTCTTGGCCCTTTTTGTGGCAAACCCTTGAGACTTTGGGCTTTTCCTAGGAGTGGGTGGAGACTTCACAGGAGCTATACTGTTCTCCTCAGCCTACGTTTGGATTAATGGAACCCTTACTGATCTATCACATTGGAAGGGGGCACCCATCAAGGTTGTCCCCTTTCACTCCTTCTTTTCACCATGTATGTAGAAATCTTGGCAGCTCTCACTTGGCAAGAGGTAGACATGGAGGGGCTCCTGGGAGGGAAAAGAGAATGTAAGGTGGTACTTTCATATACTCATTACCCCAGAGACTTGCCATCCTAAGAATTGGGAAATTTTAGCCCACTACAAATCCCTTCAGGATTCAGCCAAAATGCTTCAAAAACTGGGGTGCTTGCATATCATTTCTCTCCTTCACAGTCCTTGAAGGTCCAGTTTTCTTTCCAATGGACAAGAAACATCATTAATCTAACACAAGATCTTACACATTTAGAACTTCTCAACCTAGAACCCATTACTAACGTTATTCAACAAGACCTACATACGTGGTCACAGCTATCCTTTGGGTTCCTTAATCGGACGGATATTATTAGGCAAAATGTTTTACCCAAACTTCTATACTATTTCCAAACCTTACCTAATATGCTTGACAGTGATATAATTTTGTTTTTCTCCTCTGCTCCTCCTGACCAGACTCTCCTTTGAGCCTCCTTGGTCCTGTTCCCGTCTGCTTGTCTCCCCCAACCCCGACCCTTACCTCACATTGTGATCCCCCCCCCGGAGGTAGCCCAGCATATCCCTTTGCCAGGTGGGTCCTCCTCCTATGAGAGGGAAGGCACCGGTGGGGCCGTCCAGCGCACTAGGCAATCGGCTCCAGGTGTCACTGAGGCTGGTCGGTCGTGAGGGCTGACGGCAATGGGGGGGGCCGAAGACCATCATCCAGCTTAGTCAGGGAGCTATTTCCTGGGTTTCTCCCTGGAGAGTGACGTGCCACTGATGTCAAGGCTAACGTCGACGTCCGTCACTCCCCCAGCGATTAGAACCCTGACATCTTGCTGTGCTCCTGGCCTCCGCCAGGGGCCAACAGGTGCCCGCTTCACATCTCCACCCTCCCCCCAGAGAATGCAAGCTGTCTGTGGACGCTCCCTCCTTCTCCCCTGCCGGCCCTCCAGTGACCTGAGTCTGTTCCCGAACCCGGGTCACTAGTGTCGAAAGCGGAAATCTAATCGCTGCGCCAATGGGCTGGCTGGAACAAGTATATTTTAAGGTTTGTTTGGGGGTAGAGGGTGCCCTCGGGTTAAGTATGCTATAGTATCTTAATGTTTTCTAGGGAAGGAAGAGTCAACCTTCCTAATTTATGTAATTATGCTAGGGCGGCTCACCTCAGGATGATCAGCCTCTGGAATACTTGTGCTTATACGTTGCACTGGAAAAATATTGAATTAATTCTTAATAATTTTTAACCTATTGAAAAATGTGTGTGCTTCTCCCCCACAGGTTATATTGCATTTACAGTTCTTTTTGGATTTACATTCCAAATGCTTAATGTCTGGCATACAACATTAAAGGAACAGGAATTTAAATCTTTACAAATTTAGACTCACACTCTCCCATATCTGAAGGGAATGTCCCTTAAATCAACTGGGCAGCACCTTACATAGGTGGCCCCTCCTGGGTTTGCCGTATATCCACTAGATGGTTGATAAAATGGTATTTCACCTTTAGAGACATTGCAGTGTCTCTTTTCTTTACCAGTGAGGGAGAATTTTAAATATTTGCAGCTCCAGTCATATGTGGTTCACACCTATTAGTATGCTCTGTGAATTCCAGAGAAAAGAGACCAACTCTTTGCTATTCTTCAGGGAATGCCGGGGGGGCCGGGTATGTCTCTGGCTGCACCTCATTGGGGATATCTATCAAGGTGTGGCAGTAGCAGTCCAGGAATCAACCCATCCTATTCTCGCTAAATGGAATACAGAACTAGGCACTCCGCATGCACAGGACATGTGGCTGCGCTATGCCCTTCCAGCATATCCTTCAGCTCCGTATTTAAAGGGATTCTCATGGAAGTGCAAGTCCCAGTACTTTAGAACTTCTGCTGTGTTGGAGCATTATCTAGGATCAACATGGGGATTTTGCTGGAGAGTGTGTGGGGTGCACATTGTGCATGTTTTTTGGAGTCATGTGGTCCTGTGTCAGTACTAGCGTGATGTTCAGCAGACCTTAGAATTTATCTTTCAGAACCTAGCTTCACCTTCTTTGATCTTGTTGAATATTTCACCTGCTGAACATAAATCAAAAGGCAAAATGCTAAAATCGTTATTCATACTGATTACACTAGTAAAAAAGTTATGTGAATATGGATGACTCCTAAGATGCTCACAGAACACATGGGGTTTCGCTTAGTCCATAGCATGTATACATTGCAGTGTGAAACACCAGTATATACTAATACACCAGAATCATTTGATGAGTTATGGCATAGATGGGTGTTTTATTATATTGATTCCTGTTTTGTCCCCTAAAGTCTTGGGACAAAGGTGGACCTTTCCACACAGGGACTCTCATCCCCCAAATTGGAACATTCTGTAAGCAAAGAGTCTTTAGTTAAAAATGTGATAAATTATTTTCAAAAATATTTAAATGTTACTATGTAAACTATGCACATGCTATGCTTATTTCTTATCTCTTTTCTTGTACCTGGCTATGTACTTCGTGCTTCTGTATCTTACTTTTCTTTGTACACGTGTTTGTAAATGCTGAAAATGTTAAAATGAAACATTCAATTACAAAAAAAATGAAAAGCACTCATGGAGCAAATATATGATACACACTCGATTCATTGAACTGAAAAGTGTCGCACAGTACGTAGATACAAGCAGTGACCCACAAACAGTCCCAGACCTAACGTTTCAAATCTCAGAAGGCACTTTTTTTAAAGGTATCAGTCCCTTTGATCTGCTGCTCTTTATACTGCTCAGTTAAAGAGACAAGGTTCAAATACACAGTCATATACTGCAGTGGCCACAATGGCTAATGAGCCAAAGCAATGTGCATAAGGGACAGTAAAGGCCATAGAACGAAAGTGCACGTGTAATAATGACACAGATAAAAACTTTACGTGAGGTCAGTAAAAAGTTCTGCAATTTGGTAGAAAAGCAGGAATTCAGGTTCTTCCTATATGATATTAGGCTACGATAATGAATGAATGAATTAATTTGATATGTACCTAAAAAAAAAAAAATGTCAGAACACATTGGTTAGTATAACAAATGGAACAAACTTTCCATATTCATACAGTTATACCAAGAATGATGACAGACTACAGTATACAGTATGTAAAAGTGTTAGTCTGTGCCCAAGGCACACAGTATGTTTGTAGATTTTGCCAACTGCTTATGTAGCAATAAAAGAGATTTTCTCCTATATATCCAGCAGTGTATGCCAGCCTGTTTTTGTTTGCTGATGTCAAGAAAGGCACCAGATCCAACGCTAACCTGTTAAAACCTGCCAGATCGCAGGCCTCAGTAGTGAAGATACAGTAACTTTCTTTTCTCAATAATATTAGGTTAAAATGGATCTGTTTGTGATTCACTGCATGCATCTTTGCATGGTATGGCATGTTACTGCAAGGTTTTAAATAGTCGATATTGCATCGCACTTTGCGATGCGAACTGGTAGTTCATGCTATCCATTTTTACTTTTCCATCGCAAAAAGTACGATGCATTTCAGAGTGCCGCCCAGTGACCGTGCTACTAAACATGACTAAAGGTAAAAACATTACAGGATTTTTCTGTTTGGGTGCGCTTCTGCCGATATGGAATTCGACATGCGCTTTTTTTCAAGTGACTGCTCAGTATCGGGGGGGGAGCTAAAGAGCAGTGATTGGTGCGCCCAGCAGTACGGGTAGTTTTGGCGCCATGATTAATCTGCTGCTAGCAGCCTAGCTCAGGTCAGAACAGCACCAGGCAGCAATTAATTTTACCTGCCATCAACAATTACCGGAAGAGGACTCTGGTGGAGTGGAGCAGCAGGAGCAACAGTTAGATTGGGTCTGACCAGGACTGTCGAGATGTTCAGCAGAGGTCATCCACTTTGTATGGTGAGTGACTGCATTATGCACTGGCAAACACACGGCAGCCACCCTGCCCGGTAGCATAGCGGTAGGCCAGCTGCTACAACTCTGCTTAGTCTGTGGGAGAGCCGTTTGACTACTTTTTGTCGTCCTGTCTCGTGTTGATCTTGGATGCTGTTATTAGCGAAGTCCAGAGAGCGGAGACTGCTGCTGATCTCTTGTACAGGTTAGCTGTCAGAAATGTATTTGCAAGTGTTTAGAGAGATACGGAGGAAAGTACACACAAAGGCATAAAATAAAGAGAAGAAAGGAAAGCCAAGGTTTTAAAAGAACCTAAATGATAGTAGGTGTACTTTTTCTTGGGGTTTACTCCAGTGTGTATTTTATAGGTCATTCTTTCTTTTGATTGCCCCCATGATGTAACTCTAGTCAAAAACTCAGCCTCCTGTCTTGTAACTTGTTCTCTCTGAAGTCTTATTCATTCATGCTGAGAATGCAGTTAAGAAATAGGTACAGGTGTCGGTCTGCAATTCTGGTCTGGCTGGATTGTTTGTTGTGCTGGGGGGGGCTAAGTGAGCTACATGTCACATGCAAAGGGAAATTAAATGACATCTTTTTTGTATGTTGAGTGTGTGTGTGTGTGTGTGTGTGTGTGTGTGTGTGTGTGTGTGTGTGCGCGCGCAACCAGACTTGACTGTGTGGGGGATATTTTGATGAGTAGATGAGTCATTACACAAGGCAGGAAAACTTAAGTCCTGTATTTTAGAGGGCAGGGAACATGAGTGGCGACTATGGTGGTGGTACAGAGATTGGTGGGGGTTGCAATGGGATGGGTGGTGTGTGTGTGTTTAGGATATTGAAACAGATAAAGCAAAGACAGTGCTAATTTTAATAAAGGATTTTATTTCAGGTTTTAAAAAGTACATTTTTAGCATTTTAATTTTGCTAATCAAATTGAGGCAAGAGCTATGTATTTTCACATTTGATTAGCAGTTTTGCGCGTTAAAGTGCTAATCAATTTTCCCAGCTTATTTAAAACCCTGTACTGGATCAGTAAAGGGGGTGTGCATCCTGTATGCCCTCGGTGAGTGCCTTAGCACATGTGCAGCAGGTGAATGCCAGGTTTTCCTTTCTGTTACTTCTGCTAGAAATCATTGCATTAGCTAATGCTATATATGAAGCTACTATCATCTGGTGAGCACTGACAAACTGGGAGCTGGGAGAGGACCCTGGATTGATTTGATACAGAAGGAGGGAGGATAGACACCATCATAAACCGAGAACTTGTTAGGTCAAATCTTTTACCACGGGTGGTATTCCAGCAGATATAATATCGATTGAGCCACCTAAAGGCTGGGGCTGTGCTTACACATCCTCCAAGTTGTTCTAATAGACTGACATGATTCACCAAATTAAAAGCTTCAGTCAAATCTATGAAAATGGAACCTGTTCATTTATTATGATCTGAAGTATTAATTACTCTGTATTATTTATTTAACAATAATCGAGGTTGGGGTATGGTAAGGCATCCTAATTATGTCAACAGCATATGCCAAAGAACACAGACCAAGAATTGCTAGTAAACTGATTTTTCTAGCATTTTAGTTTGTCAGTCAAGACTAAAATGGGCTTGTAATTAGTTAAATCTGATTCATCATTAAATTTAAGCAAAGATGTAATTACGGTACGTCTCCAATCTTGTGGAATTAAAGGCTAGATTAAACTGCTTTGTGTGACGTAACTGAGGCTGCATATCTAATTAGTGCAGACTCTGCTGGTGGTATTTTTTTTGTTTTGAAAAGTAGAACCAGCAATTCCTGCTTTTGGTACCAGTTAATATCATAGTGTTCTGCAATTCTAGTTCATTAGAAGGTATCTGCCTGATGTTCAACTGGGTAATTTACTAACATCTTAGTGTAAGTCAACCCCTGGAAGTCAGGCTATATACAGGGCCCTCCCTCCCTCACTGAGAGAAGGTCAGCCATGTTCCTCAGTGCCAAGGAAGGCCCTTTTGGGTGGGCACCCATTTTGTGGCTGTCTAGGGGTATTGAGTGCAGAAGGCAGTGGTGATCCCATAACACAAAGTCAGTTAATTCACAGCCATGTATGCATTTCTTCAGCAGGGCATTTATTTTAGTACTCACAAGTTACGCTCCATTCTTCACGCAGTTCAGTACTTTCCAACGGCCACTGCAGTCACTATCTGGGTGTTTCCTCCTACTCGCAGAGATAGGTTGAGACACTGGGTCTTTGCAGGAAGTGCTAGAATGAGGCTCTGTTCTTGTGAAGCAAACATGCTGGGCACATTGTTCAGACACAAGGTACACGCAGTCTTGTACTCTGCCATGCTGGGCAAGTCATTGCAATCAAATTCAATTCAGTTAAATCCAACACCTAACCATGTTCCCTGAGTTCTGATCTCAGGTTACTGTTTGGCAGTTCAGGTATGAGCAGGTTATGTTGTTCGGCACCATACCGGTCCCAAGAGATGTCGTACATACATTATACCTGGACCCATAAGTCCTTTACTGGAAACAGATATTCTGAGCCAATCTGTTCCGCACTCCAGTTAGTACCACAGTTGTTCTTCAGATACTAGATCCTGCTCTTCTAACTTCTACCCCCAGAAGGGCAACAATGTCATTGACTGCCTGCTCCACATCAGTCGGTTCTTTAGTATTCTACACAGTTCCAATAAATCTCCTGGTTAAACAATTGAAAATAAAACAAAAAAAAGTTCTGGGATCAGGATGGGCGCTGCAAGGCTTCGACCTGAGAGACGGGCTCCAGGGCCTCCTCCTTTCTCACCTCTCCCTCCTCCTCCTTTTTCTCACTCTCCACTTCTCTTACACTAAAATGTGAGTCACCTGGAACTGTTAATCACCCCACCCCCACTGGGTGTGACTGGCACCAGTAGCCCCAGACAACCTTTCTGTGGAGTACAGGAAATCTAGCTTGGAATCCCTGGGGTCCTGTGGATTACTTAATCATTAATGGAATCAGTTTTCATGATGTTTCTATGCCTCTAGAAATCACTGAGGTAGAGACCCAAAGCAGACAATCCTTTAATCACAGTGACAGTTTCATTTCAGTTGCTTCCTAAACCACTTCTGTATTTCCAGTCCAGTTTGATCATACGAATCTGCCAGCAGATACAGGCTGCATGGTCTATCAAGTCTGCTCGAATGTGCAGCTAGCAATCCCTTGCACTGCAGCTGCCCCTCTCTTCCCTCGCTCCTCACCTTGTCCCATCCCCTTTTAAAACTCCCTACTGTCTTACAGGATACCACCTCCTCTGGCAGTGCGTTCCACCTAGACACCACCCTTTCCAAGAAAAAGTGTCTCCTCATTTGTTTCTTGGATCTCCCACCCTCTAATCACAGACCATGCCCCATTGCGTCTCTCCCACCCCTCATCTTAAAAATCCTCTCCGTACCCGTCTTGTTTATGCCCTTCATGTCTTTAAAGGTCCCAATCATATCAACCCTGTCCCTTCTCTCCTCCAGGGAGTACATGTTCAGCTCCAGAATAAAAACAACTTGGCATATAGTGTGTAAGCAATAATACCTGACAGGGTGGGCAGTATTAGGATATACCGGAACGCCTAGGGGCATAATGAGGCCCGACACCACAGGCAGAAGGCCTTATAGCCCCTGGAAGGTCCAGTATATCTGAGGCAGTCTATACTGGAGCTGGAAGGTATTATTGCATTTAGAAAATGGGCTTATTTAGAGTGTTTTTTTTTTTTAAATAAAAAAAAATTGTTACAAGTTAAAAAAAAAAATTGTAACAAGTTAAACAAAAAGTGGAAAATCTTTGAAACACAGTTTATTGTAAAGTAGTCTCTCTACTGGCAGGATTGCCAGTAGAGGGGTACTGATGTTTCTGAGACCCTATGAGAACCTGTTTGTTTTCGACTTGCTTCTTGACTCTCTACCCCATCCCTGCAGTACAACATAGCAAAGATCACACACTGTATAGAATCAAAAAGAGGGCAATGTCCCATAGTAGTTTTTTTTATTTTTTTTATTTATTATACTTTTTTTATCTGCAGGGGGTGCCGACATCTGTCGTGGTCACGGACCTCCAGCTCCCACCTCCCATCATTGACTCTGTTGCTCCCCACAGCACCCCTGGCTTACCCCAGAGGGCGGGGTTGCGGCACCCACTCCCTGATATGGGTGCCGCAAATCTAGTATCTAGCGGGGAAGCGAGCCATGGAAGTCTTAATTGAAGCCGGAAGTAAGGTTTCATAGAGGTGGCCCTGCAGAATTTTCTTCCCCTCTATGTGCAGGGGCAGGGACGTGCAATGACGACCTGCGTCCGCCCCGCCCCTGAGAGGTATACTGCGTCGGTGCAATGCGGCAGCCCCAGCCTCCGCCGGGTGCCGCTGTTGCACTGATCACGATGCCACCCTCCCCCCAAAGAGGAAGAGCTGTTCGAGGATGCTTGATCCTTCTCCCTGGCCAGCCCTCCAGTGACCAGAGTCCGTTCCCAAACCTGGGTCGCCAGCCGCAAGCAGAAATCCAACCACTGCGCCAGCGAGCCAGCCTTTAATTTTTATTATTATTATTATTGGCATTATTTTGGGTGGCTGTTGCAGCCTGAGCACCGTGGGGACAAACTGCTGGGTCAGCGCATTTGGGAAAACTGTTGAGTGGCTGAGGATCTGCAACTGCGAGTCAGTGTGAGAGATCTGTCCCTTTCTTTGGCACTGCCAGGGTGAGTGAGTTGTTGCTGCTGCATGGGAGAAGGCTTTGAAGTAATAGGCATGGTCGGGGGATGAGAGGAGCGGTACTTGTCTGAATATCGCTCCCGGAGATGGATTCACACTGCCAGGTTAGGGCTTCACTGGGAGCGGGCGAGCGACTTGCAGATGGCAGCAAGCCACAAGAGAAATGGCGTGAGACCACTAGTGTCAGGAAAGGTCATGACTATGCTGGCCGGTTAGTTAAAAGAAAAAGAAAATTGTTTATTTGCTGTGTTTCCACTGATTACATATATTTCTGTGGGTAGGATGGATTGCTCAAACATAAGAGTTGTTAACAGTGGTTGGTGACACGGGGGGGGGGGCTCGCTCAGTAAGCTAGGGGAAACAAATGGCTGGCAGTTAGTTTTCAAATCCAATGTGGCACAAGGATATTTTTAAATAAGCAGGCACTGCCAGATGGCACTTGTTTTTCACTGAGCATGGTTAAAAAATATATGTATGCCTGGACGGGACTTTCAGTCAGTCAGCATACAGTATTTTTCAAGCCCGTTTTCTAATTTGAATTATGGAATGGCAATAAAAAATGCACCTGATCGTCTCAGAACGATAACATGACTGTGCATTGATTTTACACTGGTGCATGGTAACGTTTAGCATCCCCTTTTTTGTAGGAGTAAAAACTGAAAAATAATCATGTATTCATTAACATAGAAACACAGAAATTGACAGCAGATAAGGACCACTTGGCCCACCTAGCCTGCCCCTTGTCCCTACCTACTCCAGTACCGCAGACCCTACTTGATCTGCGGATTTACACTAACTTTTCTATCACTAGGTTCCCCTATGCCTATCCCTTGCATTCTTGAATTCCCCTACCATTTCTGTCCCTGCTGTTGGGAGGCTGTTCCATGCATCTGTCACCCTTTCAGTGAAAAAATATTTCCTTCTGTTACCCCTGAGTCTGCCCCCCCAGCCTCATAGCATGACCCCTTGCTCTTGAACATCTTTTTTTTTGAAAGATGATACCCTCCTGAACCTTATTTAAGCCCTTGAGGCATTTGAAAGTCTCTATCACATCCAGTAATAATATCATATTAAACGTAATGCAGTTTTCTGGCACTTTCAGGCAGTGTACGATGTGGACCCCCACTGGTGTGTCGGTGAGAGGAGTGGCAGTCAGGACTGAGGAGTCGCTGGTATACAGGACCCAAAAGTAAGGAGTATGTGGTGGCTTGGGGTTGAAATAGCTTGGAGAGAAAAAAAAAAAAAAAAAACAGCATAAAGCCGAAGTTTGGCCACCAGGGCGTAAAAAAAACTGTGTCCCTTGACACATGCTACATGGCAGGGTGAACAAATAGAGTACATAAATGTTCCTAGAGGCACATATTACTAATAGCGAAACATTGTTAAGCATGCTACCATCATCTTAAAACTTTAAATGATTCATAATGCAGCTGCCACATTCCTTCTGAAAACAAAGAAATGGAAATCTCTTGCATCACTTTGGTCTTCAGTAACATATAGTCCCTCACGTAAACTCTAGATCTATTTTTAAATCGATGTTTTTTGCAAGGTCCTACTGCCCTTTATCTGCAAGATTGCCTGTTACATCTGTCCCTGGCATTCTCTACATTCTTCCAAGTCTACTGTTTTAATATTTTCAAGTGCCAGGTGGTAGATGTTTGGTGACTGGTTAAAATTATTTGACGCAGTCAGTCTTGCTTCAGATGAAACTGTGCCTGTACTCCTTTGCTTTTTGTGTGCGACTTCTGTTACCATGAGATTTTGATCTGTCCTTTTCATTACAGTGTCTGTTTAGTTGATTTTTGGATTTTGTTTGCGCTAGGCAAGATAGACTTGTGTTTGCTTGTTCATGAAGTTTTTCTGTGTATGTGGCAGTTTTTGTGACAAATTGCTCTTTCTCATGAAAAAAAGCATAAAAAGAGCAGCCTGGTGGCGCGGAGTGCTGAGGCGCTGACGCCACACCTCGCGACACGACCGCACCCGGTTCAGGAACGAGCTTGGGTGCTGGGGGACGGCAGGGGAGGGAGAGGGTCGAGCATCCGTGGGATTGTTCTCCTGTCCCTGGGGAGGGATCCAGGGCAACTCTGATGCAGCAGGGACTCCCGGTGGAGACTGGAGGTATCGCTTGTGAGGAGCTGTTTAAGGGGAGGAGCGCAGCAGACGTCTGCGGCCTCCTATGCAGACGTCATTGCACGTTGCGCTCCTGGGGGAAAATAGCAGCAGAAAAAATCTTACCGACGGTAGGTGACGATGCTGGCCAGTGGTGAGGCCCCATGCCCAATGTCGGGCCATCAGTCCTGGTGTTCCGGTCTCCCTCCGCCTCTCCAGTCGCTACATTAGATTATAGATAGAGTGTCAGAGGAGATGGTGGTCCCACCTCTGGGGGCTCAGAGCCGGCGGATCGAGTGGCTGGAGGAGGTAGAGAGTGGAGATGCAGGTCAGGTAGAACACCAGTGACTGGGGCTTCAGATGGACAGCAGAGCCATCATTGAGTGCTAATACCTGAGAGAGTCTGATGGTGAGTGATAAAGTCCACAAAAAAAAGCATAAAAATGGGAAATATGGTGCAGAAGTTGCCTTTTCCTTGTTGTACAATCACATGACCTGCAAAAGTGCCATACCCTGCATTCTCTGCAAGCATTCTTTGTAGAGCAAAGAAGCAGTGACGGAGTGAGCACTGTCTTTCTTTCACTCTTCATTTCTGGAAAGTATGACAATCAAAAAAACAAGTTAGATAATTTACCAGTCACACAGAAATTTGAAGGCAACCACAGTGGGTAATGTAGTCTAGCTGGAGTAGATCAGGGTTTTTTTTCCCTTCATTTTTAGGGCTTTAAAATAACTGAGAGAGAGGGAGAGAAAGAAGTAGGCCTGCCTAGCCTGAGTAGGTGAGTTTTGCTGACATATTTTCATCTGTAGCCATCCTCAAGCATGGTTAATTTTACAGGCGGGTACTGGCTAATACTGAAAAAGTTGTTTCTGCTGTTATGTACTAGAACATGTATTTATTTATTTGAAATTACACCACCCAAGATAACCCCATGAGATGCAGCATCTCATTTTCATAGGGGTCCAGGAGAGGACAGCAGCAGTCAACAGGTTAACATAGCAACCCATGGAGGTCCAAGAGGTGGATGGTAAGTCCTGGGTGGGTGGGTGAAGGGGCTTGGGGCAAGACACTGGATGGGGCCACCCTGGTGTGTAGGCAGAGAAAAAAAAAATATCCAAACCAGTGCATTTTTATTCAGAGGCCCATATCTGTCAGGTACAGCTTCTCCTTAATTCTGGACACCTACTAAACAAACATCACCATTTGTAAGCAGTCCGCAAGGTTCCAGGTGTCAGCCCATTGGTCCTGGCTGATCACTTGGGTCTGCCCTGTCCTTTGGTTCCCCTCGGCTGGCTAAGATGGCTGCACTTCCTATTCTGCCTGTGGAATACTGAAACCCCAGTAAAAGCAAAAGAAATGGTGAAAAATGCCCATATCAGTGTGTTTTTATTCAGAGGCCCCCAACTGTCAGGCACAGCTCCTCCTTACTTCTGAGTCCACTTTAATTTATCTGGTGCCCTATCCGTAGGCTCAGGGTGCCATACAACTACATTAAAATAGGTTGATAAGTAATAAAAAAAACATTAGCTGCACAGGATTCAGAGCTAAAACGAATTAAATATGTAAATATTCTGAGTAGGCCTGATTAAACAGATGTGTTTTCAAGGAGGCTTTAAAGGTCTTAATTGGGTGGGTGGAGCAGATACTCATTGAGAAGGAATTCCATTAAGAGTTTGGGCAGCAACTTCAAATGCCCTGTCCTCCAACTGCCTGAGATACGAGCAGGGAACAACCAGTAATCCCACATCAGTGGAGCCGAGGGGACAGGTAGGGGTATAGAACACTGAGATCTGTTAGGTAATCATTTCCCAAAATATGTAGTCCTTGAATGTCAACAGGCAGATCCTGGAAGAGATGCACTGCTAAATTTGCTGCCAGCGGATAAAACCAGCATGATTTGTTGACTTCGGGAAGTCCCCGCCACCAGACAGGCGGCTGCAGTCTGGATCAGCTGCAGAGTGTGTTTCAACCCTCCAGATAGCCCTAAGTATAGAGTGTTATAGTACTCCAGTCTAGAGGTAACAAAAGTGTACTTCTAGACGGGGGGATAGTGGGGTATGAAAGGATACTAGGGAGGAGGAGAGGCATAGCATTGAGGGAGGGGTGGCCAGGAAAATAAGGAGGGGGCGGCAGGGAGCACCTAGATAGGGGTAGGAGCAAGGAGCCGGCTGGGGGGAGGGGCCAGTAGAAAGGATGAGGAACATGGAAGGGGGGGGGATGGAGGAAAAGGGGTGGTCAGAGTGCTCCTGTTAGGTGATTCCATGATCAGGGGTATCAAATGGGATAGGGAAGGGGAAGCCTGCCCGGTTAGAACAAAATGCTTCCCTGGACTAACGGTGCACAGGGCCAAGCATGAGGTATATCAGCTGGCAAAGGATTGTGGAGGTTCCCCGGACATACTGGTACCTGGGTACCAATGACATTCAGGGAAATAGTGAGCTAGAGATACAGGCAGGGTTCAGGGAGCTTGCCTGGGTCTGTCATGACATAGGATGCGCTATTTCCTTCTCGGAAATCCTGCCGGTGCCAAGGGCTAGTGGGGGAACACAAGAGGAAGATTAGGGGGATAAACCAGTGGCTCAGGGAGGTGTAGGGCCAGAGGGTAAGGGTTGATGGGGATTGGGGAGACCTGGGAGGATTAGGGGCTGTATGCTAGAGATAGGCTCCACCTCAATTTGGAGGAGGGAATCCTAGTTGTAAATAGAGGGTTTGTTGGTGAAAGGTGGGGTTTAAACTTGTGAAGGGGGAGGGATGGGAGAAAAGGCTGTCGAGGGGGGTCCGATAAAGGAGGGACTCTGTCTCCACCCCCCTTGGGAGCTGGAGGAATGCGGGAAAAGGCCGACTGGTAAGGTGCTGACCAGGGGAAGATGGAATCCCCATTGGAACGCGAGCAGGGGAAATGAAAGTATATGGAAAAGGTGGAAGGTAATCCTGCTATATGCCAGGAGCTGGGGCAATAAAATGCCTGCGCTCCAGGCTATGCTAACTGAGGGAGAGGTGGATGTGGCAGCGGTCACTGAGACCTGGGCCACCGCAGGGCATGACTGGGACCTGAACCTGGAGGGTTACACCATGTTCAGGAAGGACGGGGGAGGGAAGGGGTGGAGGGGTAGCAATAATAGTCAAAAACTGCATTGGCATAGGAGGAGTGGAGGAGGCGGAGGGAACTGTGGAGGCGTTTTGGGTCACCTTGATAACAAGGGGGGGGGCAGGAGAGTAAAAATAGGAGTGGTGTATAGACCCCCTGTGCTGCTGGAGGAGAGTCTGGTGGCAGATGTTGGGAGACACTGCAGATTGGGCAGGGGAAGGGTGGTGGTGTTGGGGGACTTAAACATGCCAGGAATGGACTGGGAGACTATGACATCCTCGGTGGCCCAGGAACAGAGGTTGTTGGATGTCTTTCAGGATGCGTTCCTAACTCAGCAGGTGGGGGAACTGACCAGGGAGGCGCGGATACTGGATGTGGTCCTGGCAGACAGTGATCAGATTGGGGACCTGGAGGTAAGGGACCCATTGGTGGGGAGCGACCATGCCACAGTCTGGTTCTGCCTGGACCTAGGAGGGGTAGAAGCCTGCACAAAGACAGAGGTAACTGACTTCAGGGGGGCGGATTTCAAGGAAATGGGAAGGATCCTTAAGAAGCATTTGGATGGGATTGGGCCAAACATGGACACTGACAGTAGGTGGGAAATCATTAGGAGGGGGGTGCAGGATGCTACCAGCACCTGTGCAAGAGTAAGACGAAAATGCAGTAGGGCCCGAAAACCCTGCTGGTGGACCAGGGAGATTCAAAAGGTAGTGAGGGGAAAGAAGGCAACTTATAGGCATTTAAAGTGCTCAAGGAGTGAAAGGGATCGAGAGGAGTACAAGCTGATGGCCAGAAGGGCCACTAGGGTGGTGAGGGCGGCTAAGGCAAGGAAGGAGCAGAACCTGGCCAGGGAAATTAGGAGAGAGAACAAGGGGTTCTTTAGATACATTGGGGAAAAATGAAGGGTGAAGGGGCAGAATAGCAAAATTAAAACAGGGGAGGGATGGGCACAAGACGCGAGGGAGCAGGCTGAGGTACTAAATGAGTACTTTGCCTCAGTTTTCACCAAGGAAAATGGGGGGGCTGCATCATACATGGGAGGAAATGGTGAAACTGAGGAGGGGGGGGACCCTTGCCGATCGGCAGGTCTGGGGAGAGGGGGGGCCATCACTGGCTGGAGGGGAAGGCAAAGCAGGGGGATGAGGTAGCAGAGGTTGAAATCACGGCAGAGAGAGTGAGGGAAGCCCTCAGGTCCCTTAAGATGGAGAAAGTACCAGGGCCAGATAAATTACATCCCAGAGTGCTGAAGAAACTGGCGGATGTCCTGGCGAAACCCCTGGCGGAGCTTTTCAGCATCTCTCTCTGAGGACAGGGTGGGTGCCCCAGGACTGGAAGGTGGCGAATATAGTGCCTGTCCACCAGGGGGGGGATCAAGGGAGGTGGCAGGGAACTACAGGTCTGTCAGCCTGACATCGGTGGTAAGCAAGATGATGGAGGGCATTGTCAAGGAGAGGCTGGGGGGGGACCTGGAAAAGTTGGGGTGCCTGGACAATAGACAGCATGGATTCATCCCGGGGAAATCGTGTCAGACAAACCTTGTGGAGTTCTGTGACTGGGTGACGAGTGCCTTGGACCTGGGTAGACGTGGATGTCCTCTATCTTGACTTCAGCAAGACATTTGACTCTGTTCCTCACGGGGGCCTGTTGAATAAGCTGGGAGAAATAGGGGTGGGGAACCAGATGATTAGATGGATAGGCAGTTGGCTCCAGGACCAGACCCAGAGGGTCATGGTTGGCAGGATAGTCTCATCCCCAAGGAGGGTCATTAGTGGGGTCCCTCAGGGATCAGTCCTTGGGCCCCTCCTGTTCAACGCCTACATCTCCGACATAAGGAAGGGTATCAGGAGTGAGATGAGTCTCTTTGCAGATGACTCAAAACTGGGGGCGGTGGTGAATGGGGAGGAGGGGAGGGAGGCCCTACAGAGGGACCTGGAGGCTCTGGAAAGGTGATCTAAAAAGTGGAAGCTGAGGTTCAATGCAGGGAAATGCAAGGTACTGCATCTGGGAGCCAGAAACCTGAGCCAAGTGTACACCCGGAGGGGGGGAATGGTACAAGTCTCAATGGCTGAGAGGGACCTGGGGGGGGTGGTGGTGGATGTCAAGATGAACAACTGTGAGACTTGTAGGAGGGCAGCGGCCAAAGCCAACAGGATGCTGGGATGCATCGCTAGGGGGATCACCTCCAGAAGGAGGGAAGTGATACTCCCTCTGTATAACTGGTTGGTGAGGCCGCACCTTGAGTACTGCGTGCAGTTTTGGAGGCCACACTGAAAGAGGGACATTGAACTCCTGGAGAGGGTCCAGAGGAGGACAACCAAAATGATCTGGAGCCTGGGGAACAGGCCTTATGGGGAGAGGCTCGAAGAGCTAAATATGTACACATTGGAAGAGAGAAGGGACCGGGGGGACATGATAGAGGTCTTCAGGTACATGAAGGAGTTAAATAGGGGAGGAGCAGTCAGGGTGCTCCGAAGGAAGGGGAAGGGGCAACTAGAGGGCATGGGTGAAAGCTGGAGGGGGGGAGATTCAGGGGAGAAAAGAGGAGGTGCTACTTCACTGAGAGGGTGGTGGAGCCATGGAATGCACTGCCCAGGGGGCTGGTGGAGGCAGAGACGGTGGAGGGGTTCAAGAGGGGGTGGGACAGGTACAGGTGAAGGGTTCTGGAAGCAAAGTCTTGTGCAGTAGGAATATCTGGGACTGGGAAGGGAGAAGCCAGAGAGGGTGAGGGGAGCAGTAAGGTCAGCTTCCAGGGTGGGTGCTGACCAAACGAGCAGACATGAAAGACCGTTGGGCCTATTCTGCTGGCATTTTAGTATGTTAGTAAACTGTCGCTACCAAGACAAGTCAGTGGGTGCCAGATGTGGCTTGACCCGGGCGATGCAACATAAATGCTGTTGTGCACTACAGTTGACACCCGTTGTTCTAGTGACAGCCTGCAGTTAACAATGATACCCATATTCTTCACCGCATCCACTGCACCAAGTGAATGACTATTTAAAGATGGAAAACAGCCATTCCACTTGTCATAGCTGACTGCTGGTTCAACATATCTCCTTCTTATCATGGTTGAGGCACAGCCAGTAGAGGCCATCCCGGCAGTGATCTCCTCCAGGTACTCCTGTAAGACAGAGGCAACATTGCTCCCATTAGGAGTGCGAGACAGATGGAGTATCAACTGCATAACAGTGAAACTCAACACCATGCCATCTGATGATATCACTCAGTGGCAGTGTATGAATGACAAACAGCTCATGGACAAGGATTTAGCCTTGAGGAACTCCACAGGTGACCACAGCCTCTCCAGAGATGAAATGAAGTAATGCAACCTGCTGCACCCTCCTGGTAATGTAGGACTCAAATCAGCTAAAAACAGAGCTGATGAGTCCCACCTACCTCCTCAGGTAGTCCAACAGCACTCCATGGTCCACCGTGTCAGATGTCGGCAAGAAATCCATGAGGCCTAAGATGGAACAAAGCATTTGATCTCTTGCAATGAGGAGATCATGAAACACCCTGACGAGAGCAGTCTCAGTGCTATGAGGGGGTATAACTCCCATTTGGGGAGGCTCATAGATGTCAGATGTTTCCAGTTCAGCCTCAAGCTACACCGCAACCACCTTCTTGATTACTTTCCCCAGAATGAGAAGGTCCAGCAAGAGTATTACATAAACTACCAAGTGGAAGACCTTGGAGAAGTCCATATGGACGGCCCCAGTGAGAAGAAAATTATCCACGGGTACATAGAAAACCTTGGTAATTTTGAGCAATGCAGATATGGTAGAATGCCCATGTCTGTAAATGTCAGCAAATAAAATGTTAACTTATTGCTTAATTTTAGCATGTAACATTACTGTTGTTCAAAACTGATTTATAATAACATTACAGATCAGTAGTACTGATTTCATATTCTTCAATGCTTATCAGTCATTTATTGATTTACCTTTTGTGCATTGATAAGCACGTTTGCAACCCAGCAGATGTTGCTATGGTGATCAATTGGTATGTATTTTGTAGCAAGGGGACTTACAAGGGGTTTACATGGGAGACAAAAAAAGAGTAGGGGACCCTAATGACGTACCTGTGTAACCAGTAGTAGCTATATGTCTCTGAAGGACTTGCATTTACTGTTAATAAAGCCTGCCGGCAGAACCCTCAGCCTTCAGAATTGGCCTGTCTCTGCAACAGAAACTGTTACAACAGGGAAAAAAGATTTGGAAGGATTTGTTTCTCCAGGATAACTGGTGCAAGAGGTAGGCTGCAGCATCTGTCACCATCTGGTCTCAAATCAGCAGTCAGTGGCAGGGATTAAGTAGAATCTAGTTTTAAAAGGGAAGTACAGTATGTATATTTTTGTACAATTTATGATATTTTGATCACACATTTTTATGTTTTTATCAGGGATAAGTTATCTCTGTCAAAGCATCTGAAGATAGGGCCAATACATTAATCCTTTTATTATTTTCAACTTGTATATTACATTTTTTTGTTGCGATTTATGTATATAATGTAAGCCTCCATCTCTTCTGTGCAGCTCCCATCCCCTAGTTGAGCCCATTTCCGAGTCCCCAGCACTTGCTACTTCCATTGCCCCCCCCCCCGACTTACCCCCGAGGCGGGGCCTGGCCACACCCAGGCAGTTTTACTGTGGCACCTCCTGAGTGCTGGTGCAAGAGAATCCATGGCGGAGGAGTGGGGCTGGTGGGTAGAAGTGGGACACAAGCATGCGGTGGGTCATCTTGTGCACTTCAAGGCTTTTGGCTTTTTCTTGGTTTCCCACCTTCAGCACACACAGCACGCATGGGACTCCAAGCACATGCACGCAACTGTGTATTTATGCAGAACTCCTCCATCTTCCCCCCTCCCCTTCAACACCTCTACTACACTGCCACCCGTGGTCACGTAGGTAGGTGACAGTGCTGCAGCAGAGGCAGCAACCCTACCCCTCACCCCGAGGAGGAGAGGATCCTGTGGGGCACCCAGTCCTCCTCCTCCTCCTTCTGGCTGGCTCCCAGAGGACCCCGGTTCGTTCCCAATACCGAGGGACTCTTATCAGTCAGGTCAGGCATTCTGTCGCCATAAGAGGTGTGGGTTCTTGCACACAGGGAGCTTCAAAGTTGTGTTTATAGTTTGTTAGTCAATTTTTGTGCCCTACAAAATTCCCAGTGCCACACCAACATCTCTGCCAGGTCAATTTTAGTTAGACCCCCCAGCCAGTGTTAAAATTATTTATTGCTCACCATGACAGGTGTGGTCACTGTGCACAGCACGCTACAAAACTGTGTTAATAATTTGGTTGTTGATGTTGGTACCCTAATAAAATGTTCAGTGCAGCGGCCCTGTGGTACACTGTTAGCTGTACTGCCAGCCACGACAGTGAGCCAGGTTCCGGAAGCAGATCTCAATCATCAGGGTTTGTCCATGGAGAGAGGATTGAGCATCCAAAGGACTGCTCTCCTCTCTCAGGGAGGGGGGGCGTGGGGGGGATGGAATCAGGCAGCCCTCTTACTGGCTGCCACTTGGTAGAGACCCAGTGGTAAGCACTGTAGAGACTGCCTAAGTAGGGCAAGGGTCACCCTTGATGCTGATACACGTATGTGTGGTGGGATGCACAGATGGTGCATCATTGCATGCTGGTGGTGCTGGGGATTAACTAAAGAAAAATACACTGGACAGCTAGATGAATCCCTCACTCACTTTAGGCTGTCTACCACCAACTAGGCTGGCTCCAACAATCTGAATGTGGATGGATATGGGGAGGGGGGATAGAGTGGCTTTCTGGCACCACCACTGGGGGATATCTGTGGTGGATTCATGGGAGTGTGGTGAGTCCCAGAGTAGGTGGGCGATGGGGCTGGGTGTGTAAGGGCTGATAGGGACTGGAGGGAGTATGAGCATTAATGCCTGAATAAAAAAAATCCTGAATGGCACATCAGCATCTCAGCCAGATCAGTGACAGTCACACCACATAGCCAGTGTTAACAGTGTTTATAAAATGGCATCTGGCCCTTTATTGGTCAAACCCCTGCCACATGGGACTTCATTAACATACAGTAATCCAAGGTAGAGGTGCATCATATACTAATCCAAGGTAGAGGTGCACCATATAGTAATCCAAGGTAGAGGTGCACCATATAGTAATCCAAGGTAGAGGTGAACCATATAGTAATCCAAGGTAGAGTTGCACCATATAGTAATCCAAGATAGAGGTGCATCATATAGTAATCCATCTTCCTAACTGACCTGCCTGCGGCCTGCTCCCACACACCCATCCACATGTATGCAGAAGACACGGTAATGTATACCTCTGGCCCCACGTCTTCTGATATGGAAACTAGACTGCAGCAGGACTTCAAGGATGTTCAGCTCTGGTTTTGCGCAAATCAGCTTTTCCTCAGTGCCAAGAAAACTGTCTCAATGACCTTCAGCACTAGGTAGAGACTCTTGCTTGGCTTCCCACCACCCCCTCCTTCCACACCCTGGAAGGGACCTCTCTGGAGGATTACTCCTCATTTAGATACCTCGGGGTCTGGCTTGACCAACACCTCGACTTTTCTGCACATGTTGGTGACATTCACAAAAAGCTCCACCCCAGAATGGGTGCCCTATATCGCAACTGTGGATGCATCCCACCGCACACTTGTGCATAAAATGATACTCCCTATTTTTGACTATGGGGATGTAGTCTACAGTGCCGCTTCCAAGTCCACTCTAACTAGACTGGACCCCCTCTTCCACTCTTTCTGTCACTTCGCTCTAGACTGCCGTCCCTCGATGCATCACTGCGACCTCTACAGAGCCCTTGATCTTCCATCGCTTAGTGATCGTAGACTGTCGCACTGTGCTAGTTTCCTGGCAAGGTTCTGGCACAAATCTCTACCCCAGTACCTCACCTCAGTCCTAACATCCCAGGCTCCGCCTGTGTACCCACTCAGGAACATAGACTCCCACCTCATGTCTGTGCCATGTATGTCCACCATTGCTGGTCAGGCAGCTTTTAGACACCGCATGCCCAAACTGTGGAAATCCCTTCCTGCGGACATCCGGCACATGCCCCCTTCGTCTCTCCTCAACACCCACATCATTGCCCATTTCTCCACCTCCTGCGACTGTGGCTAATGTCTCATCCTGGGCGACCGGCTTCTACAAATTTTGCTAATTTTTGCTAACTTGATTTTGTGTGTGGTTTCTGTCACTCCACTAGCTCTGCTAACTCAGATTCCAAATTGCAGCTCTAATGTGCATGTGTGTTTAGGCCCTAAATTTCACATTCTTTAAATGTTTAAACTCAGATCTGAATGTATAATTTGTAAATGACTGTTCTGGTACACTACGTTTTTGCAACTGCTAGTCTGTAAAAGATAGCCAAATAGTTCTGTAATTTTCTGTCTCCACTCTAGTTGCGATGTTTTGTTTTGTTCCATGTTTCTTCCTGACCCCTTCCCCCCAAGGTCGCATCTGGAATCGAGCAGTACTCTGCTCTGTATGCCTTCCTGGTTAAACTCTTAAATAAATAAATAAATGTAGAGGTGCACCATATAGTAATCCAAGGTCGAGGTGCACTATACAGTAATCCAAGGTAGAGCTGCACCATATAGTAATCCAAGGTAGAGGTGCAACATACAGTAATCCAAGGTAGAGGTGCACCATACAGTAATCCAAGGTAGAGAGAGGTGCACCATACAGTAATCCAAGGTCGAGGTGCACCATATAGTAATCCAAGGTCGAGGTGCACCATATAGTGATCCAAGGTAGAGGTGCACCATATAGTAATCCAAGGTAGAGTTGCACCATATAGTAATCCAAGGTAGAGGTGCACCATACAGTAATCCAAGGTAGAGAGAGGTGCACCATACAGTAATCCAAGGTAGAGGTGCACCATATAGTAATCCAAGGTAGAGGTGCACCATATAATCCAAGGTAGAGGTGCACCATACAGTAATCCAAGGTAGAGGTGCACCATACAGTAATCCAAGGTAGAGGTGCATCATACAGTAATCCAAAGTAGAGGTGCCCCATACAGTAATCCAAGGTTCAGGTGCACCATACAGTAATCCAAGGTAGAGGTGCATCATACAGTAATCCAAGGTAGAGGTGCATCATACAGTAATCCAAGGTAGAGGTGCACCATACAGTAATCCAAGGTAGAGGTGAGTTAATCAAACTAGACACTTTTCAGTAATCACAATGTAGGGCTGCATTAGTAGAGACCACAACCTGTCAGAATCAAATGTGCATATGCAAATGAAACAACCACATACCAAAAATGACCATATCCCACAACAGAACATTGCTTTAAAAACGCAACAAAATTTTAAAAATCATATACAGCAAAGCAGACCATCCAAAAGAATACAGCAGAAATAAACAGGCAGGCACACTGTCCAACTAAAGAAACCTGGCATCCATCCAGAAATACCTGTTTTACAGAAAAAGCTAACTTCAAAATGCCTTATTGGTTCCATTGCTCGCAGTGCAAGCCTTATTAAACAAACAAATTAAAAATACAATGTCATGCAAGACAAAGCACATATAAACACACAGCAAGAGTCATTTAATCAAAAGTCTACATATAATGCTCTACAATAAAGTACAAACTATTTTTTTTCTACTTGTTTAAAAGCACCATGGGGTAAAACCCATCCACTCTCCTGCAGGTCTTGGTTGCACCACACTGCTTTCCAATTGAGTCAAACAAAAGAAACCTTCGCTTAAATGTGCAATGCCACTAACAGAACAAAGAAAGAAACCTACAGTAGGTTCTAATGGGAGCTAATAGGATAAGTGTGCTCAACAGCTCAGTGTAAACAGAACCCATTTCATGAAGGGGAAATGACTTTTCAACTACAGTACACTGATGATAAAAGCATTTTAGCCTATTTATAGGTAGAATAAGACATTTTTATGGGGAAGTGTTATGCTATGTCATTGTGTACCTCCTGGGTCTCAAATCCACCATTCGATACACTAACATACCATAATGCCCCCTCAGTTATGTCATATTATGAACATAGAAAGGATCAGCCAAGAGGAGGCAAAAGCCCATCTAGCTTGTCCACCCTATATCTACAGGAGTAACCACTGATGCCCATTTTAGTAGATATTTGTGTAGTTCTGACGTAAAACTATTCACAGTTTTACATTCCACCACTTCTGTGGATAAGCCATTCCATATTCGCACCACTCTCTGCGAGAATCATGCTCTCCCCCTTTCAGTTTTAAATTGCTTACCCCTTTACTGTAATTTAGGACTTATTGTTACTTTTTTATTGTCTGAAAATTCAATGTGTAGACTTGATCTCAAATTACTGGTATTAGTGGCTTTGACACTAGTATTGTGTCACCACCCCTTAGTCTCCTCATCTCCCGCTTGTATAGGCCCAGTTCATTTAGCCTTTGCTCGTAACGCAGCCCGTTCATTCCATTTATTATCTTTGTCGTTTTCCTCTGTACTCTTTCTAAGTTGTGTATGTTTGCTTTATTAGATGGGTTCCATAACTGTCCACAGTACTCCAGATGTGGACAAACAAGCGGCCTATACAGTGGCATGACCACCTCCCTCCCTCTCCCTACATATTAAGCTTCCTTCTTGGCTCAGTGGCACTGAGGGTTGAGGCACTGGACACAACACCTTGCGCTATGCTGACGACCCGGGTTCGGGAACGGATTCAGGTTACCGTGGGTCGGCAGGGGGAGGGAGAATCGAGCGTCCCAGCGGATGCTCTCCTCCCTCAGGGGTGGGATACTAGGGGCACAGTAGTGTCCGACACCCCCGGAGAGAGTTGGCGGCTCCGATATATCGGGGAGGGGGGATGACGTATGGTGCATGAGAGGATGATGTGCATTGCATAGATCGCCTCTCTGGACATCTGTCCTAAGCGGTGTCCTAAGGGGTTGGGATTGTGGGAGAAAATCGGGAAAACGTGAAAACTCCAGACCTACGAACAAAATTAAACTAGGGGTTGGATGTTTGGGATTGCCCTGACGGACGGAGTAGGAGGAGGTATGAGGCAAAAAAAAAAAAAAATTCCTTCTTATACAACTCATAATCCTGTTACACTTTGAGACAACCTCGTCAGTGTTTTGAGAATTTCAACTTGCTGTCTATTAAAATTCCTAGATCTTCTTTATGATCCGAAGTTCTTAATTCTGTACTGCCTATGTAATATTTTGCCTGCATATTATTTGAGCCAAAATGCATCACCATACACTTTTGAAGATCAAAGCTCATTTTGTTTGTTAGCGACCATGCGTATAAATTATTAAGATCATCCTGTAGCTTTATATTGCCCTGCTCTGTGTCCACAGTGTGTCCCACCTTGGCATCATCTGCAAATCTGGCTAGCCATGTCTCTCTCTTTTAGCATATTCTTTATGTAATGACAAGGTAGCAGAACATTAATCGTAATACAGTCTTTCTATGATCATCACCTGGGGGAGGGGGCATTAATCAAAGAGTGCAGCCAGTGAACTCGAAGGGTATCATGTAAATGAAACAAGCAAATTACAAAATTACCATAAAGCACACCTGCAAAACTCAGTATGTAAGGGAGACCACCACGTGACAGGAGTGATCATAGCATCTCCTCCCTTGCACTCACAAAATTGTGCAAGTACTGTATCCTACATTGCAAACCAATGCTTGAAGAAATATCATTGGAAAAACAGTCAGTTCCCGAGTCAGCAAGCCTAAATTCCCCTCAAACAAAAACAGCAATTAATTAATCATATATAGCAAAGTAAAAAAAAATCAGAAATACACCTGAAAGAACAAACACAGTGTCTAGCTAAGGAAACCTGAAAACCATCCAAGTAAACTAAAAAAAAAAGTACTTCCTACTGATGGATTTAAACTAAAAAATGTTTCAGTAAAGTTGCCATTCAAACAACCAACCAACCAAATGTACACACACACTCACGGAAAAGTTCCCATACAAACACAGACACACGGAAAAGAAAACAGAAGTCAATAAAAAAGTCTGTACAATTGCAAACATATAGAGGATATTGTACCTTTATGTATAACTGGTCACTTGTAAAAAAAGGTAGCTCATCTTGCTGTCCAGTATATAAAAAAAAAAATTAAATAAAAACTACATAAATTAAAATGACTTATGACATCGGGTAGGAAATACAGTAACTCAGTTGGTGGAATCACAGCATGTGACTGTTCGTTAATCACTGGTAACAGTCAGTGAGTAGGCTCAGTGGGTCAATCTCTGTGAACGAGCCAGACTTTTTTTTACTGTCAAGACACACAGTTACTGTATGGCAGCCATTTAAATTCTTGGTTAGTGAGAGCACTGTAGGTAGATAATTGCCGTGTATCACTGTGCCATGCAGTTATACCCACCGCCCACCCTGTGGATGTCCATGCCACTCCCAGAATGTCAGGTGTCCCCTATAATTTGAAATACCCACCGCCCCATGGACTTCCATGTCCCTGCAGTAACCCTGATATCCGGGCAGTGTACCATACCCACCACCCCCACAAACCTCTGTATCGCTACAGTAAATATCACCTCCGTTGCTGTCCCGTACACCAACCCTGTGGAGAGACACATGTGCAGCTCCCTCCCAGCGAAAGTGCCACACGGGTGTTTCCAGACTAAGTGGTAGTCGGCGACTATGTGCTGCGATGTGCGGCAGTTCTTGTACGCTTCTCCAGCCTGTGTTGTCTGATTGCAAGTTACTCAAGGTGATAATCAGCAGCAAATGAAAAGTGGTCGCTGGCGTGCTGGAGCTCCATCTGAAGTGTCATCAGTGGGATTTGGTGTTGGTGCCTGTCACCCAGCACCCCCCTCCCCGACAAGATAAGCCCCAGTCCTGTTAAAATGTTATGTAACTGCAAGTAGACACCACTTGTCTGTAACAGTGGTCACAGAATCCAGAACATCACATGTCACGCTCAGCAAAGGCAGACCAATGCAGATTCCTGCATGAAGACACCTTGCCTGTAATTACCCAAATACATGCAGCATGACATCATGACATGGTTACCACCGTTCCTCCTGGCGTCTGTGCCTACATGCTTCTCAAAATGGACACTAAATTGTTGTAGCACTCAGAAGCTGTTTGTGTTCCCGGCGCCAGTGAGTTAATTACTTTTTACAAATGTAACGTAGTGTGTACAGCGGTGGTAGATTGTCAGTAACTGTGTGAACCACTTGTACATTACTTCTGCTAGTTTTCTGTGCTGTACAGTAAGGGAGCGGCACTTGCAGGAATGCCAATAAGTCTGTGCAGCCCTTCTAAATTACTAGTCGTTATTTTTTGCACTGTGAGTAACTGAACTTGACCCGTGCATTACCAGTTACAAAACTGTTTTCTGTGCACCCCTTCTAAATTAGTTATCCTTGTTTTCTGTACTGTGCAGTACGTGAATGGCACCCACACGGCTAAGTCCATTACCACTGTGAAAACTGTTTCATTTGTGCGTGGCACCCGCAAAGCCTAAGTGTCCAAAGTGTTTAATTTCTCTCTGAGCTGCACAGTATCATTGCTGTGGATATGCTGCAAATCACATTGGTTTGTGTTCATATGTTTGACAAACCGTTGTCCTGCTGCTTTTGCTGTCCTGCCTCTCTTTCACACAGTTGTCCTGCTCCTTTTGTTGTCCTACTTCTTGTTTCAGTGATCTGCTGGTGGCAGAACACATAATAAAGTTCCAGCCTTCATGCATTCCGTGTGTTTTGCACAGTTCTACAAATAATGCATGTTGTGTTTCAAGACAGGTGAGATACTCCATGTTATAAGCACAATAACCCCCTTCAGGGTGTGCTGTTATTGGGGATTAATGCACACCTGGGTGCTGTGAGGGCACTCAGCCTGTGGTCTCGTGCCTTACAACGCACCTGGGTGTGCGTTAATCCCCAATAACAGCGCAACCTGTCATGGATTTTTCTTACATGTATGGGCAGCCATACACAGCAAGACTGTGTACATATCAAGAGGTTTCTGTGGCAATCTGGAACCTCAGGAGCGAAGCTTGAGAGGTTCCCTGGTTGCCATAGAAAACTCGAGATGAAGACATAAGCTCATGAGTGTATGGATGCCCGTACATTATCTTTCATAATGTTTGGGCATCCATGCCCATTTCAGAAACCCTGCTTCCTCTAAGTGAACTAGCTGTTGGGGGGAGGCACTTGAGGGTTGGTGGTGGGCTGAAATTACTGAGTCAGCATGCAGCTAGGGACTGCAACTGCAGCTGTTTTTGTATTTTTAAGTTTAAAAGAAAAACAGCTTTCCGCTTGACTGGCTCGAGGAAAGTAGCTGTGCAGCGGCATTCTGAGTTGTGCTGCAGTAGTGACATCACTGCTGTGGCACTGCAGCCCTATTCTAGACATGGATTTCCATACAAAACAATATTTCACTATACACTATTTTTTATATATTAATTGATAGCTGGGTAAAGTGGACTGAGGCCTGAGTCTGTTTTTCAGGGTTATTGACTATGTGATGAAGTTTGTTCTTATAATAACTATGATTGTAATTGTACTTTAAAGTAGTTATAGCACATAGTGAGATGGAATTAAGATGCTTTACAACACAGCAGCACGGTTTTTAAATTGTGCTTCTGGTTTTGAACAGCAGCTGGTAACTAATTATATAGCCATAGGCCCTAATAGGAGAATGTTCATTCACCAGTTTTTGGTTTTTCCTGGGAATTGTGACTACCTTGGTAATTGCAAAGCGCAGAGTGTAGTGGCTATTTTGTATTTGAAGAAGATTTTACAGTGTCTCAGGTTTGCTATTTTTAATTATGTTGAAGGATTGCTTGTGCCACAGGTAAGCCCATGTTTCATGGATGCCCATTTGGGAATACAGTGTAACCCCTAGGTGGCGCTATCCCAAGAGTTACCACCCCTGCCTGCTTGGCTAGTTGCAGGTTAAGGGGCCTGGGTACTGAAACGGGTGCCTCCACCTGGAGGTCAGGGTTGTTAGTGGTCAAGCTAACTTGGGCACAGCCCTCCAGGACACTGTAACCCCCCTCTTTTCTTCTAGTGGCCTGAACAATCTACAGTAATCACTTTCACAATGACCCTTATTCACCATGCAATTACCCACACTGTTTGCACTTACCACCAGGGCTGCTTCCTCTGCCTCGACCCTGGGGACCCCTGTAAAACAAGGTTATGCACAGCAAATAGCAACAGTAAAGTATTCTTGGCACAAACTGGAACCACAGTCAGGTTAAATGCAAAAAGTGTTAGATCTGATTTATTCAGGGGACTTGAACAAGGGAGGGGCATAATCAGGTTGATTGGCTTAAAGGCTAAATGAATCAGACAGTTATGCATGCACTTCAGAGTCCCTACACAGTCACACACTCTGGGTACCCAGGTAGGAAAAAGGTGGTCTAGCCAGGACCTGTGCCTGGGGTAGGCCGGTGTCATAGCTGGTTGGGGCCCTGTGATGGAAGAAAGCAACATGCACAACACACACTCTTTGTAATCTGGAGCCGGAGGGCTCAGTTCGTGAAGGAAAAGACAACAAAGCAATCAGATGACAACACTTTAGATTTAGTTGTTCTTACAGGGAGCTACCTTGATTTTTACTCACAATACCCAATACAGGACACAGGCAGGACATATTCGAGACTGCTGGTTGTTGAGCTGGAGTGCCAGGAGAAGCAGGGCCCATATGAATCACCAAGACGTTGTTCTTTTCAAGGCATTGAGCAGGGGGCTGATCCCCAAGCAGGTCTCTCGTCTATGGCTTTCTCTGTGTAGCGGGTAGTCTGGCTGGGCCAGTGTGGCAAGGCCCAGGCCAAATGGAGATGCAAACGGATTTAGTCCATTGGAGCTGGATGCAGCCTCTAGCAAGCAGAACACAGTTCAGCACACAGTGGGGAACCAAATCATGACCTACTAACAGCATACAGCACATTTACATGTAAGACATTCTACTGTACCAGGCAGATTGCTATCTGGTCGCAATTACAGAGTCTCTGCACAAACCTGGAGTTCAAAGGTGGCTGGAAATCCTGACAGACCGATCACATTCAGCAAATCTTCGGTCTTCTTCAGGTTAAAGCCTGGTCACAGTTCTGTGGCTTAAATCATCCTCTTAATTCGGATTCAGTCCGAATAAACTTCAGTTTCCCTCTCAGGGACAGCAGGCAGACAGGCAGGCCAATATTCAGCCCTATCACAGTTCTCCTGCGTGAATCTATGCAGGATTCCTGCTAGACTATCTCGAGCTGTTACTTCTTTCACTTCCCCACTCAAACTGAAAGTAGCTGCAAGCAGCCTGGGACTTTTCCCAGGATCCAAAAGGTTCAGTTGGCTGATTTCTCTGTCAGTCACAACAAGGGTTCCCCCTCCAGGTTCATGTAGGCGCCAAAAGCCTAAAACTACAATTCCTGCAGAATTTTGCAGCCACAAAGCCCCTGGGGACAGATTCCATTTTAGAGCCCCCAAAGGTACTGATTGGCCCATTTCAGCGGTCCAGGACCAAGATGGTGGAGATGAACAGAAATGTCCATGCTTCAAAGAAGGCAGGTTAGACAAACTGCAATATTATTACTATTCTAATAAATGATCAGCAGACAAGTACATCTTCTAATAGAGCTCCCTCTGCGCTAATAGCGATAGCAGAACAGAGTGATTATTTGGCAGCCCAGGCAGGACTCGAGCATAGAAACACTCAGCCCCCTCCCAGATTAATTATGACTGTAACCCAGGCTGCTCTTAAAGAGACAGTACACAAAGGCTATACAGGCACTCTCTGGCAATACATTTAAACTGCTAAAATGCAGGACACCAGCCTGGCAGTGAGCATTTAGCCAAGCTCGAGGAAGACTTTCCGGGAACTCCCACTTGTAGGGGGGTTACAACAGTATGCAGTGATGAGTTACTCCGGGTTTATTTAGCCCAAATATGTAAATACTGTTATATCCAGTGCACAACTTAGTTCTGGAGAAGCCCCTGTAGACAACTCCATATTCCAACAGTAGTAACTAAGTGTGGGAGGCAATAGCTTTCCTAGCCTCGGATGATGGGCAGTTTCTTACTCAGAGCACCTACTTTTTTACTTACTGCTTTGGTTGTCTTTATGTGATCAGAGAAGGTCAGGTGTATAGAGCAAACAGAAATCCCACGTATTTACAGACCTTCCTGTTTCCAGGGTTACCCTATCCAGGCAGCGGATATTTAGAGTTTCCTTCAACTTGGCTTGTTCGTACATTGATTTGAAGAGCATTGCTTTGCGTTGTGGTTTCATTTATTAGTAGCTTGTTACAGAGCATCCACTTTTGTAGCAAGTCAGATCTGTTTTGCATTGTAATCTGTAGAGAACTTCTGGAGTATTGGAGTCTCTCAATGGCATAAATGGCTATCCTTAGCGTACAGCTCTATGGAGACATCATTGAAGGTACCTGATAAATCATTAATGTGCAGTGTGAAGGGACTATTACCAATGCTTGGGAGACTCCTGCAAGAACCATGACAGGTGAGGAGAGACTGTTGTTTACTTTAACCTTTTGGGTTCTGTTGGTGGCATAGTCCTGAAAGCACTTGAGTGCTGGCTAGCTTGTGCCTAGTAATTTCACTTTCTGCAGCAATAGTTGGCAACCCCCTAAATCAAGTGCCTTAGATCGACAAAGCTAACAGTGCAGGGTACAGATGCAGCAAGACATGTGTCACTGAAACATTTAAACGTATTTTCAAAAATACAGTGAAATTAGTTTACCTCACTGAAGTAGGGAGAAATAATCCAGCCTCTCTGGAAAGCATACAACTGATCAGTCAACACATTAACTAGCAGCTGTGCTGGTCGCTCAGAGATGCCTTTTTCAAGGGGAGAGCCAGAGATCAAATTATTTAAAGTGATTTTACAGGCTTCAATAAAACGTGGAGAGTTTGCATCAGCAGGACGCAGCTCTCATATCGTTCTAAAATACAAGTAGTTGAATTTCTTGACATTAAACAAACAGGAGAGAGAACATCACACCCTTATAAAAAAAAATGTCCACTTCATTCCGTATCACTAAAAACATTTGCAGGAAATAGTGCTCTTTGCCACTTTGAGATCGTATGCCTGTGCAGCTTTTTCTGCCACGAAGCCAGAATGTTCTGCTGTGACATGACAACCTCATGGTATATACATTATTCTGATCACAAGCAGGTGACTGTGACTTCAAGACAGGATATGCTACATGAACATACAATGTCTAAATGCTTAAAAGACGGTTTTCATGCAAAATATGTTCCACAATAAAAAAACGGAATGTCCAGAAATTCACATTTTGGGTGAATTTTGTACAACATGAGTTCTGCTGATACCAAAAGTAAATTGTCTGAATTCTCTCTTAGTGCAGGTCACAGGGCTTTCATACCACGGGGGTCTTCCCTTTTAGGCAGTGGCGCAAGTGGTAGACAAGAAGTATAGGAACTCGTTCAATGGCAAATATGAAGTACAGAATGAAGATCCTCAGTCTGAAGGATGGTTGTGTTAATACATGTATCTGTTTAGACACTAGTAGATTCAGTTAGAGATATTAAAGTGTTTCTTGGAAAATAGCATAGTTGTACAAGTCAAATGTTGTTATGGAAACCCTGATTTCAGGTCACAGGCCCAGAAATTGTCATTATGTTGCTGGTTTAAGAATTTCAGTTCCAGTATAAGTTGGAAGAAGTACAGGAACTCCGTTCCTGCTACAAAAAAGGTACAGGAATTCCTGTTCGTTTTCATCTCTGCTTTTAGGCTTCCATAGAGGTAGAAAGCAGCCTTTTGACTCGGGTGGACAGACTTGACTTCCTGTGGATTGTGCAAGTCTTCCTCCTGCTTCCATGGAGACAGGGAGCAGAGGACACAGGCTGTTACCCCATGACGGCAGCACAGACTTTTATCTTCTACGTTAATGATTTTTGCAAGCCAGCACTAGGAGATTCCTGGGCTTTATTTTTAGGGTCAGGAAGTACTCCTTCATGGACCTACCCGGCAGCCATTTTCACGACATGGCCTGGTTTTAGACTTAGTTACCCGGATTTAGTCCACCACTGCGGATCAATAATTTGCAGGAGCAAGTAGCATCAAAGTGAGAGGGACACAGCCAGGGAGAGAGAGATGTTGCCACTCACAAAAAAATGGGCAACTTGGCAATCAGAGATAGATGATCAGCACTTCCACACAGAAAAAAACTTGGCAAGGAGTAACTGGCAAGGCATCTAAAGAAGACAGACCAGCACACAGTGAGTATGGGGGGATCCCGTGGGAGGAGGGGAAAGATCATAGACCTTTCAGTGTCTTTGCAGTGCACGTTGCAAACCTCTTTCATTTTGCAGTGGACTCTTAATCAGGCCATTTTTTTCTCATTTCTGATGGACTACCTGCAACAAAGACTGCACAAATGTCAGAGCGCCCTGGAGATGGAAAGTCCCAGCCAGCAGATCCACCGATCAGCTCAGTCCGGATGGGCAGGGCCCAGAACAGCCCAGGGAGTATCCTTTCTTGTGCAGGTCTGCTTTGCTCCCTGTAGTGCTGTCAATCACTGAATCTGTTGTGAGAGAGGACAAACTCAGATGCTTGCATCCAGGAAAAACTGGTAGGTGACCATCCAGGCTGTCAGACAGCCACCCGAGTCTTTCTGGCGTCATGCCTTTAGAAGTAAAATCTGCAGAAGCCAATGCAGGTAGAGGCAGGAAATGCACTAGCTACAAATCTCCACTGCTGCCCACATATCCCTCTGCCTACAGTGTGAAGTACCACAAGAGAACCAGACTTCCCAAGCACCCATTGTATTACAAACCCAGTAGATGCCGTCACAAAGAGAAATCAATCAGGATACCCAGATCTTTCAGAATCAGGCACCTGTGCACCCATGCCCCCTGGCCTACCCCCATCCTATAACCCACACAGCCATGTGCATGGATAGGGATCAGGTGCAGGGGGGTGCATATCTCCCATTGCGGATGCCGTACCCCAATGGTGCAAATCCTACACATTGTGGGGTACTCCAAAGCTCTTCCAGTCCTTCTGCATTGCAGATAGACTGGGGACCTGCTGTGGCTCAGGCCCCAAGGCTTAACTGTAGATGTGGGGTTTGAAGAGATGTATAAAACACAAATATGGTAATTTAGATTTTTCTCTCTCCTGTCATCCTTTTACATATTCAGTACACTGACGGTGTGCTTATTCCAAGTGTGCTGTCTGTTGCCTTGGGGTTCTGAGTTGGTACCTGGCAGAGGTAATGACTGCATTACACAAAAGGGTCCCAACAGGATTAAACATGTGTCTGTAGTTTGTCATTCTCAGCCTATATTGGATCAGCTGTGCAAGCCTGCTTCAAAGGTTAGATCTGTTCTGGTAAAACTTTTTCAGCCTGCTTTGCATAAGGGCTGATATACCCATGATGCCTTGCACTGGGATTGAGGCTGTAGAGTATGTGTGGGGTTTGGATAGATGCACAAAGATCAAACCATTTGGATATTTCTTCTCCCCTAACATCCTGTTATGGACCTATGCACTACTCTTCTTGCAAACTGCTTCTTTGGTATGCTGAAATGTACTTAATACACTAAATCCCCAGTGTATCATCTCATTTTTGGTAAAGCCCGGTACCTGCAGTGAAAAAAAAACCAGTGGGTTAAATATGATTTGTTAAGCAACAATAGTAGTTAAAAGAAATGAAACAATATTAGTAAATCAGAATCCGGAATAATGCAAATGTGTATACAAAATATAAGAAATAAGAAATTACACAATACCCCCATAATCCACAACATTATGGAAGCATATGCAAATCACCATAAAAATGTTATACTCGTTCTGCTTTAAGTAGGAGTGCCTTTCATACAGTCTTCAAAGGCTGAGAACAGATGACTCAGAAACCAGTAGCATAGCAAATTCCCAGAGGGTCTGCGTGCAAGGTGATGTTACAGGGCCCCTCCCCAGTTTTGAATAAACACCAAAATTATGATTTGGGCCCCTCAAACCTCGTGGGCCCGGGTGCCACTGCACCCCCTGCCCCCTTGTAGCTACGCCCCTGACAGAAACGTGTTTCTTCCTTCTCAGGACTCATCAATGTGCATGATATATCTCAACCTAGAAGAAAATGAACCAGTCCTAATGTTTGTTGTTTCTGTGTGTTGTGTATATGTATGTATGTGTGTGTGTGTGTGTGTGTGTGTGTGTGTATATATATAAAATGGTAACACGGTAGTGCTACCATAGTTAGGGTTGAGGAGCCATTTACATGTTAAACCCAAAATTTTGCACCTTAGTAACTTTGCAGCCGTTTGACGGATTTGCCTGGAATACACGATCAAGACCCATATGCCTAGGGATCTGCCAAGTTTCGCACCGGTCGGATATACGGTTGTGGAGTTATTACTTGATTCATGCCAGCATGACGCTTCTGGGAATTCTACGAACAGCTTACAGGTCGCATAGTTTAGGGTGTACCAGTCCGAAATCAGGAACGTAAGGGTTGGGGTCCCCGATGTGCCTTCAAGATTTCGTGAAAATATTAAACGGTTCAAAAGTTATAAAAACAAGTTCCCATTATAAATCAATGGGAAAAGTTAACAAAAAGTTCGACAGTGTCACAAGTGCAGTTTTTACTTTCGCAAATGGCCCTTTTACTGTCGCAAATCCACCATTTTGTTTTCAGTTGGTGATCAGAAAAATGCTTGGCATTTAAATTTGGGACCCTCTAGCAACCTAATTCTTTTTGTATTCACCTAGTCGGACCCACTTTGAAAATGCTAGCCATGTCTTTATTTTGGGGTAAAACACCCCAGAAATATGTTTTTCACATTTCTGGAAAAAGTACTTTCGCAAAGTACTTTCGCACTTGCGACACTGTCGAATGCATTTGTGAAAGCTTTGGCAAATTGCGACAGTACTTTTCTAGGCTGTGGGAAAATAACAGCAATTTCTAGGGACATGGATATGTTGTTCATCCACACTCATTGGCAGTATCCTTGCCGCTTTAAATCTTGCCGGAAGGTCTTCAAGCTTGCTCTCCCACCCACCGGGTGGTATAACTCTCGGCTCCGCCCACGGCGCCAGATCTTCCTTACGCTTGAAGCTCAGGTTCCCTCTTAGCGCTCTGCGCTTTGGCTGGTTCCTATTTCTCCGTTTGCGGATTTAAAAATAAAATTTGCAAAAAAGACTTCAGTCTTCATCCTCGCGGCCATGGCGGACAAATCGACTCGGATTTCGAGATGCCTATGCGGGCAGAAGATGTCTCGGACGGATCCACACTCCACGTGGTGTTCACTGTTAGGCCTTGAGCACCACCCGCAGGCTTGGCGACCTGTGCTCATCTTTCTCGGCTCACGCCCCCGGAAGACCGTGCTGCCTGATTGCAACTGGGCCGCCCCGAGAAGCGTTTCTCCGGTGAAGTCCAAGGAGGCTCTGTTGGCGGTGTCCAGCGCGCGGCTTGGCGGATCAGCTCGAGCGGATGGTCGCTCGAAGAGGAGGCGGCGCTGGCCGTATCTTCCTCGGCGGCATTTATCCCGCCTTCTGGGTTCTTCCTACACGGCTTCTTTTTGGGAGCTTTTGTCTGTCCCTCTCCACTAAAGGAGAAGGGCTCATGCCTGCTGGACCTTATTCTCGGTCCAAAAGAGGACAGTGGTAGTCCCTCCGTCGACTCCTGGGAGCGGGAAAGGTCCCTTTCCCGGCCGCCGTCTGTCAGCTTCGCCCATCGCCGGCTCGGGCCACTGGCCTCACGGTGTCCCCGCCAGGTCAGTTGACCGAGACTCCACTGATGAAGTCGAGATTTTTCTCGACCCATTGGACGGGCTGTCGCTTTAGCAGCCGAGATTCCCTCCCGCTTCCCCGGAGGAGTTGAGGATCCCGTGGCTCGCTGTGCCTCCGGTTCCGGAGCCCTCGATGGACCTTCCGAGCCGGGGAGTGCGGTTCCGGCCGACACCTCCCCGCACCGACCCGGAAATTCCGGGACTCGGTCCCGTGTGCGGACTCTTCGCGGTCCAGCTACGTTCCCGTCATAGGCGGTCTCGGTCCCGCATCATGTAAGCGGGCGTCGCTGGCCGCCTCGCCCCTCCTCCTCGGATGAGGGGAGGTCGCGAAATTACGCCGACGGTACGAGGACCTTATGTTGCAACAGCTCCTCCTGGCCGGAATAAGCCGACCCGCGCCTTCCCGCCATTAATGGTTGTCACCGAACGGTCGACACAACCCCTCGACTTGTCCGAGGAGCTTATACCAGGCCGTTGTTCGGCCAAAACCAGCTGCTCCACCGAGTCTCGGTGGAACCTCCGCCCTCCACAGCCACCAATTGGGGCTCACCAAGGATTCTCGGTCGGCTAAGGGTTTACCCCATCCTTGTCAGTTACCCTCACTCCCGACCGACCTCGGCAGGTGAAGGGTGGCTCAGGCCAGAGGCAGCTCTTCGAGGACTCTTCCGAGTCCGAAGATGATTCCTCCTTCTTCTCCAGCGACTGGACTTGAGTCTTCAGGAGGTCAGTCAATGGACGATAGCCCGTCGTCCTTCCTAGGACTGCTTCGCTCATCTCGGAGTTCTACCGGGATGGAGCTCGAACCGCTTCCAACGGGCTAGGTATCCCTCACGGAGATTCTGGACCGAGGATTCGACGGAGGCCTTTCCGGTGGCCGAGGCCATAGTGGGTCCGCACTGGAACTTTGGCAGCGCCTGCTTCTGCCCTGCGCCCGGCCAGGATGGCCAGGAAGTATGCGGTCCCTACCGTTCCTTGTCCGGTTTTTTTGAACACCCTCTGCTGAGGGGTTGTTACCGACAGCGTTTTCAGCGCCAGCGCAACGCCAGGGATGTGGACAAACCTCCTGACAAGGAGTCCAAGAAATTGACTACGCCGGGCGAAAAGTTCGCCTGGCTCCTCTCTCGCCTTCGCCAGGCCAGTTCGGCCGCCTCATGGCACATTTTCTCATGCCCTGTTGGGCTCCCTGGATGAGGTCATCCTCATCTTCCCACCGATCTGCAGACTACGGTTAAGCAGGTGCGGGACCAGGGCAGGGCAGTGGCCAAACAGCAGCTCCAGACTGCTTTGGATATAGGGGACTCATGTGCCAGATCGGTGGCGGTCAAGAGGCTATAAGGGGTCATGGCTTGGCTGAGGATATCCACCTTTACTCGGATACCCAGCACAAGTTGGCGGATGTTCTCTTTGGGGACTGACCTCTTCGGCCCTGGGGTGGAAGGTCACCTGCAGAGGATCGAAGTCCAATGCCACCTTGGACTCGGTCTCTTCCGCTCAGAAGGACAAAGGTCACAAACCACAGCCTAAGCCTTCGTCCTTCTGTGCCCCCAGCCTTGCCCAGCAACGTCAGGGCCAGCAGGCTCGGCCTTGGCATCCCAAACCCAAGCCGCCGGCTTCCTCTAACAGGAGGCAGGAGGAAGGGCCCAGGAGGTCCCTCGGCCGGTCCCTCCTCCAAGCCTGCCCAGTGACGGGCTGAGGGGTGTCGCCTCATCCCCGCCACCTATTCCCTGGGTCCTCCGTGGGGACGGCCCGCACTTCGCTCCACCTGGTCCGCTGTTACCACGGTCAGGTGGGTCTTGAGGTGGTGGGAAGAGGCCTGCCTCTGGAATTCGAGCAGGCACCACTCCTTCAGGAGCCGCCGCCTCGGGGCTTCGGATCCCTGCAGCTCACTGGCGGCTCGTCGAGCCGACATCGCTTCCTCCTCCAGAAGGAGGTGGTAAGAGAGGTGGTGGACCCTCCTTCAGACCCAGGGTTTGTGTCCAGGTACTTCCTGGTTCCGAACGGACGGGGCTGGCGCCCATTCTCGACCTCACACGACCTAAACAAGTTCCTAAGGTCTCGAACCTTCAGGATGGTCACTCTGGCTCAGATAATACCATCCTTGAACGCGGGGCGGTGGTTCTGCTTTCTGGACTTGCAGGACGCTTTTTCCACGCCCCTATCCGTCTGTTCCCACCAGAGATTCCTTCGCTCCGAGCGGAAGGATCTCTTCGAGTTCCAAGCCATGCCCTTCGGCTTGTCTCCAGCTCCCAGGGTCTTCACCAAATGCATGGCAGTGGTGACAGCATTCCTGCGGCGCCCGGGGGTCCGGTGTACCTTACCTGGACGACTGGCTGATAGCAGCTCCTCCAGGAAGGAGGCGGAGTGGTCCAGAGATCTGGCCCTCCAGGTCTGCTTCAACTGGGCCTCCTTATCAACGAGGCCAAGTCGGAACTCGAGCCAAGCAGGTGATTCTATTCATCGGGCGCAGCTCGACTCTCTTCGAGCCAGAGCTGCTCCCGCGGACAGGGCCGAGGTTCTTCCTCCTTGCCCGATCATTTCTGGTTGGGCACTGCGCCCCTGCCCGGGACTTCCTGCGCCCCTGTCTCATGGCGGCCTGTACCAGCGTGGTCCGTTGGGCCGCTGGAACATGCGTCCCCTTCAGTGGGGACTGGCCAGCCAGTGGTCATAACGCTGATCCCTTGACCAGCTTTGTGTCGGTGACAGGGATGTGGAACGCTCTCCAGTGGTGGACCGCTCCAGATCATTTGCAGGAGGCATCCCGTTCGTCCGCCCGAGCCGACGGTCTCTCTGTGGACCGATGCCTCTCTGATGGGTTGGGGTGCCCATCTGGGGGAACACCGGGCTCATGGCCTCTGGTCCCCGGGAGTCCCGATGCCACATCAACCTGTTGGAGCTCCGAGCGGTCCGCCTAGCTCTCACCGCTTTGCTCCTGCTCTCCCGGGTCAAGTGGTCCGGTCCAGACGGACAATACCAATGACCATGTACTATCTAAACCGCCAGGGCGGGACGCTCCCATGCTTCTATGCAAGGAAGCTCCCATTTGGTCACTCGTGCGCAGCCTGGAGGCGGATCTCCTAGCCATTCACGTGGCAGGAGCCTCCAACACCCTGGCCGATGCCCTGAGCCGGATAGGGGCTGCATCCCACGAGTGGTCTCTCCTGCCGGAGGTAGTACAGCATCTGTTCTCCCTTTGGGGCACACCTCAGGTGGACCTGTTTGCCTCATGGAGAACGCTAGCTGAGTCTGTTCCATGCCGCCCCCTCAGCAGGGCTCGCTGCAGGGGATGCCTTCTAGGCAATGGACCCCGGCCTCTTTACGCCTTTCCCCATTTCCCTTGATCCACAAGGTGCTTCTCAAGAGGCGAGGAGGGACAAGGCGAGGTGATTCTGATAGCCCCAGACTGGCCTCGCCAGTTCTGGTACCCAGATCTCCTCAGTCTCAGCTCCAGGACTCCGCGGCAGCTTCCAGCTCGCCCGGACCTGCTCTCAGTCAATCAGGGGAAGGTGTTCCATCCGGACCTTCAATCCCTGCACCTGACGGCCTGGTTCCTGAGCGGCGCAGAGTTCCAGGCCTTGGTTTCCGACGAGGTCCTCAATGTAGTTGAGGCGTCCCGTAGAGTCGACCAGAAAATGTTATGCCTTCAAATGGAAAAGGTTTTCCATTTGGTGTCAGGGCAAGGGCTTGGACCCTTCCTCCTGTTCCTTGGCAAGCATCTTGGACTATTTATGGTCCCTTTCTAGTCAAGGGCTTAGGTCGACGACCCTAAGGGTGCACCTGGCAGCCATCTCTGCTTACCGGGCGCGGGCCGGGAAGCAGTCGGTGGCGCAGGAGAAGGTGGTCTGGCGCTCTTTCAAAGGCCTTGATCACATTTCCTCCAGTGCGGGAACCCCACCTCCGTGATCTACTGCTGGTACTGGCAAAGCTCATGGGCAAGCCATTCGAACCTATGCACAGGTGTGCTCTCTCTCACCTGTCGTGGAAGACCGCCTTCTTGGTGGCTATCCGTCAGCCAGAAGGATGGGAGAGCTCCAGGCGCTTCCATCGAGTCTCCTTACCTGGTCTTCCACAGGGACAGAGTTGTCCTGCTCCCCACCGAAATTCCTTCCAAGGTGGTGTCGGAGTTTCACCTTAACCAGGTGTTGACTCTGCCGGTGTTCTACCCCAATCACACCTCGGAGGTCAATATAGGCTCCATACTCTGGACCCTAGAAGGGCGCTCGCTTATTATAAGGAGCGCACGGCTGAAATTGGGAGAGGTTCGCCAGCTGTTTGTCACCCACGCTGAAGCCGCATCTGGCAGACCTGCAGCCAAGCGGACGATAAGCAGGTGGGTAACCTCCCGCATAGATCTCGTTATGTTGGCGGGCATGGAGCCTCCCAGAGGGATAAGAGCTCATTCTACCCGCCATACTGCTGCAACGGTGGCTGCTTCCAGGGACGTCCCTATCCAGGAAATCGCAGGGCTGCTACCTGAAGTCAGCAACACCTTCATTACCCACTACCACATCGACCTTGAGTCACGCGGGATGCTGGTTTTGGGGCCTCGGTTCTCCAGTCTCTCTTCCCAAGTAAGTATATGGGGTGTGTGCGTTTTGCCTCCCTCCTCCCGGAGAACTGCTAGAGTCTGCCAATGAGTGTGGATGAACAACATATCCATGTCCTAGAAATACAGGTTACTCACCTGTAAGGAGTTCTAGGAATGGTATATGTTGTTCATCCACACGACCACCCGACCTCCCGCCCGACGCACAACCTGAGCTTCCAGCGGCCAGATCTGGCGTCATGGGCGGAGCCGAGAGTTATACCACCCGGTGGGTGGGAGGAGCAAGCTTGAAGACCTTCCGGCAAGATTTAAAGCGGCAAGGATACTGCCAATGAGTGTGGATGAACAACATATACCATTCCTAGAACTCCTGTTACAGGTGAGTAACCTGTATTTTTTGGCACCCTGCTGCAAAAGAACGGTTTGGAGTTTTGGGCTGAAATTTGGAAGGAACGCAACCGACATCTAGCAGATGTGCCTTTCACTGCTTCGATGAAAAAATATTACACGGCGGCAAAGTTACGGTACTCCAAATTTGACGTTTTTTCCCATAGGACAACATTACGCATCATCATTACGCATTATCATGGCGCAGGACCTAGAAGGCAGAATTTCACTGTTCGCTGATGACACAAAGCTCTGTAACAGAGTAGACACACCAGAGGGTATAGACAGAATGAGAAGTGACCTGCAGAAACTTGAAAAATGGTCAGGGGTTTGGCAGTTGAAATTCAATGCAAAGTAGTGCAAGATAATGCATATGGGGCACAAAAACCCTGGCACAATATTTCAGTTGGGGGGTGAGGATATAGCATGCACCAAGCAGGAAAGGGATCTTGGGGTTATCATCTCTGATGACCTCAAGGTAGGGAAACAGTGTGACAAGGCAGCAGGTAAAGCAAATAGGATGCTGGGATGTATAGGCAGGGGCATTACCAGCAGGAAAAGGAGGTCATAATTCCGCTATACAAGACACTAGTGAGGCTCCACCTGGAGTACAGTGTACAGTTCTGGAGACCATACCTACGTAAGGACATAGACAGGGTAGAGAAGGTTCAGAGGAGGGCAACAAAGATGGTGCATGGATTGCATCACAAGTCCTATGAAGACAGGTTGAAGGAACTGAACATGTACTCCTGGAGGAGAGGAGGGAGAGGGGATATGATAGAGACATACAAGTATCTTACAGGGAGGAACAGGGTGCAGGAAAACACTATTTTTAAGCGAAAAGATGTTCCAGGACTAGAGGGCATGGGATGAAGTTGGAGGGAGGACGATTCAGAGGAAACATGAGAAAGAATTTCTTCACAGAACGGGTGGTGGACAAGTGGAACACCCTGCCAGAGGAAGTGGTGGGGGCTGGAACAATCACGAGATTTAAGAATGCATGGGATAGACATAAAGGAATTCTGGAGGTCAGGGGTAAGGTGCAACAGACTTCTAGGAAAACAAACTGAATTTACAAGCTCAAATGGGCAGACTGGGTGGGCCATAGGCCCTTATCTGCCGACACTGTCTATGTATCTATGTATGTATCTATGTATTACGGCATCCAACGCATTGCAGCAATCCTTTGGCGCCCTGCTGCAAAATAACGGTTCAGTCTTTTGGGCTGAAATTTGGAAGGAAGACAGCCAACATCCCACAGATGTGCCTTTTAGTGGTTTGGTGAAAACATATTACAGGGAGCCAAAGTTATGGCACTCCGAACTTCTCTTTTTTTCCCATAGGATAACATTACGGCGTTCGCGGCGCCTTTCAGGGCCCGTATCTCGGAAACGGTGTGAGATACGGACTTTTCTTCAGAAAAATGCTTAGCCCCCTGATGGGGCCTAAGTACAAAACTAGCTAGAAAAGTCTTAAATCATATGACTTTTAAATTTTTTTTTCCACGTCGTACGGTTCCTGAGATATAAGCAATTTAGTATTCCAACTCCTCATTTTCTGCTCCGAGACCCATTATTATGCATACTTTGTACTCACTGTCTTTCTCTATGATGCTTTTGCGGAAAACCAGCCTGTGTGCTTCCATTACTGTTACCGTCGCCCTTTCCACTTGCGATTCCGCACCGCTTTCACTTACCGTTCACGTCTACCCCACCATGTGCGTTATCCTTTGCGTTTTCATTTGCGCTTGCGTTTTCGTTATTTTTTACCATTTGTATCTGCAGTACTGTTTCTATTTCTGTTTCACTTTGCATCACCATGCCCATTACCATTTGCGTTTGCAGGCACCATGTTACTATGTGACAAGACATCACGTGGCGGACCGTTCCCATCTACGCCACCGTGTGCGTTAACCTTTCTGTTCTCATTCGCGCTTGCATTACCATGTGCGCCACTGTTAGCGCTTCTGTTTGCGTTGCTATTACTGTTACTATGTCACAAGGCATCACGTGGCGGGAGCGCGGCCTATTCACTATTTCCTCGCTATCATTCTCAAAAGAGGGATTAGAGACAAAACTCCATTTATGCAGTCAGTTAGTTAGCTCATTAGCTTGCAAAGTAGTTCGGTGTTAGGGTTGAAAGTCTCCTTCACCACTCCAGCTCACCTCCAACTGGCATTGGGGTGCGCATTGCCTCAGTCCCAACTCTCACCCCATTCTCCCATACCTCTGCTTCTTTACGCATGTGATGGGGTGAGAGTTAGGGCCGATGACCCCAACGCGCACGCCGATGCCAGTTGGGGGATGGGCTGGGGGTCCAAGGGGGGGCTTTCAACCCCAACACCGAATTTCCTCGCTTTTGTCACTGTGGAACAACCCAACTGATGCATTAAACAGAGTTTTTTGCCTCTATATATATATATATATATATATATATATTTATGTGTGTGTGTGTGTGTGTGTGTGTGTGTGTGTGTGTGTGTGTGTGTGTGTGTAGTGGTGGACTCGGTACTGGGGGAGAGAGGGTTTCCCTGAATAAGATAGTCAGGGTACAGCTGCAGCTTATCGGCTAATTGGCTGCAGCTGTTGAGACAAAAGAGCGTTAAAAACAGGAAGGAAAAGTCAGCAGGAGGGTTGCTGCAGGAGTAGAGGGCTGACAAGCTGCCTGTTTGTGTTCCGGATCAGGAGTCCCATAAGCAACTCTCAGGAGATTGGTCTCCTGAATTTGGCCAAAAGGAAAAGTTTATTTTCATTGTGAGTTTTTCGTTTTACTGGTTGCTTTCTTCCAGAAGGTCTAGCCTTCTGGAAAAGGGGGTTTCTAGTTAGGGTCAGGGATTGTTTAGACAGGGCTCCCACCCAGAGCAAGGCCTCTTTATTTCTGTTTTTGTTTCATTTTCCCCGGTGGGGCTTAAAAAGAAAAGGGCAGAAGCCCAATGTCCTGTGTTACCAACCATATTAAGGAAATAAAAATATACCTGGTTGGTTTGATGTTAACAAACTGGTCTTCCTGAGACTCCTTACTCACCGCAAAGCTGATCCTGAGTCCTGTGGCGAGGTCGTGCCTTGTCACTATATATATACTGTACATACATATATATTGGTGTGGTAGCACCAGTATAGTTAGGGTTGAGTGGTCATTTCTATGTTAAAGCCAAATTTGTGAATCTTAATAATAACTTTGCAACCGTTCAATGGATTTGCAGGACATATGGCATGCATAATCTCTAGGGGTTAGTCTCTAGACATGACACATTTCGTGTGAATCTGTTGTTAGGTTTCTGAGATACAGTGTGTCAAAAATCCCTAAATGTACCTGTTTTTTGCTGTTTCTTTGTCCACCTGTATCTCAGAAATGGTTTTAGGTTGTGTTCTGCAATATTCACGGTAGAAAGCCTTTGCCTCACAGATGTCCCTTTTGCAGGTTTGGTGAAAAAATATTAATCCGTTCAAAAATTATTAAACTTTGAAATTTCCCATTATTTCCTATGGGGAAAAAATAGATGTCAGGCATGAAAATACTTTTATTTTCGCAGGAGCTAGTATTTTCGCACACAGGGTCATACATAGTGTTTTCTCAGAGGCCTTCTGTGTCCGCCATCTTGTTTTCCAGTTAGCAAGGTAACAAAAATAAAGAAAACACATTAAAATGAATGAAATTAAAAAAAAAATAGAACCTAACTAAACTGGAGCTGTTTAGCTACATTCTGATGTTTGTTTTTAAAATTTGTGGCCAGAAATACCTTTTCTGGGTCCCCGAAATCTCTGGCGCCGAGGTTAGCAAGAGGAGTGCATTCCTGCGTTCTCCGTATGAGAACAGCAGGATTTTCTTGACTTGAGCAACCACAGTCATGTGTCAGCCGCTGTTTACCTGGTATCTAGTGGCATTCCCCCACCCTCTGATCCCCGTGTTTAATTTTATAATAACTTTCACGGTGATATCCTCCCCCACCCTCTCTTGTGTACCCCTGGCGTCCAGTGGCACCCCCCCCCACCCTCTGATCCCCATATATTTTTATATATTTAATTTCTTACCCCCACTACCCTCCCGTATCTTTCTCTGGTGTCTAGTGGCACCCACCACCCTCCAATCCCCATATTTATTAATAGTTTCTTTGTTGGTGGCTGCCCCCTTATTTATGTTTTACATCCTGGAAAAAAGAAAACCATCCCTCAATGTTTTTTGTTTTGTTTTTAAACCTGTAAAAGAAAACAAATCCATCGGCGATCTCACTCGCACCTCCCATCCAACCTCCCACTATGCACCCACCTCAATTCACCCCCCCCAGTACACCCCCACTCACCTAAACAGGTCTCAGCTTTGAGAGCCACTCTGCGATTGAAGACACGTTTTGCTGCTAAACCAGTGACTGCGATTTGCGAAAGTAAGATAAATGCGGTTCAGTGTATTTCAATGGGGGTTTCAACTTTTATTCATACTGTAACTCAGCTGTTTTTTGAGATTTTGACACCAGATTTTCAACATGACCTTCGGGGATCCCACCTGATGGCCAATATGACTGTCATTCCGAGATTCCCGCTTGAAAGGTGATTTTGCAGTTGCTTGGCGAATTTAACTTCTGGGTAGGATTTGCATAATGACAGTCATATTGCTCATGAGGTGGGGTCATAAGAAGGCTATGTTGAAAATTTGGGGTCAAAATCTTTAAAAATGGCAAAGTTATGACCATTCGTGGGAATTTTGTTATGCACGCTCGTAAGTTTGGAATTTTTAAATATAATCTTCTTATTACTCCACTTCACACCTGTGGCATGGAATGACATTGCAGTTGTGCAGAATTATGTTTTTGCGGGGATTTGAACATTTTCTCTACCGGGTACATGTGCTGGGGTAATAAGAGAGCTATGCTGATAATTTGTTCACGCATCTACAGAGGGATGGGTGCGCAGCATCTGAAGGACCCTGTGCTCCCACTGTAAAATAAAGAAAATCACAGAACATGCTGCACCCCCACTGCGACATAAAGATGGTTATAGAGGGTGGGAGCGCAGGGCCGTTTGCGCTCCCACAGGCAAATAAGGATACAAGTAAACTATCTGAAAAAGTGAGGAAATTCATTGCATAAAACTTCATTAGTGCATCAGTTAGGATTGTCAGTAAAGCAGCAAAAGTAGGGAAATATGGCGTTAGGGTTTCCAACACTAACACCCCACCCCCATCCTGCAGTCACCGACAGGCACTGGTGGTGTGCCTTGGAGTTGTCAGCTCTAACGCTTGCCCCGTTCTCCTATACTGTACCCATCTCAACTTATTTACTTATGGAATGGGGTGAGGGTTAGTGTTGACGACCCCCAACAGCTTTTTTTTTCCCCCTGAAAAAAGAAAACGGTCCCTCGACATCCCCACTGTCCCCTCCCCCATCCGGAACCTCCCACTGAGCACCCACCACTCTACCCCCCCTTACCCTATACTTACCTTTGGAGGTCATAGGTTGTCATCTTCTGTGGACATGTCTGCACTTTTCAAAGCCAAACCTCAAACTAAGGAATCAAGGTAAGTGCCATATAATGTATTTCAGTGGCATATAATATATTTCAGTGGCATTTTGAACGTATGTTCATTCCTTTGCCATTTTTAGATATTTTTTCACCAGAGTTTCAACATGGGCTTTTTGGGACCCCACCTCATGAACGCTGGCAACTGTCATTTTGTTAATTGGGCCCGGAAGGTGATTTTGTGGTTGCTGCGTGACATCACCTTTCGGGACTGAGTAATGACATTTCTCCACCAGTGTTCATGAGGCAGGGTCTCAAAAAGGCTGTGTTTAACATTTGGTGAAAAAATTCATAAAAATGGACGAGTCATGAGTGTTTGTTGAAATTTTTGTATGCACGCATATAACTTTGGTAATCTTTAATATTTTGAATCCAAATTTTCAACATAGTCATTTTTTCACACCACCTCATGAACAGTACAGCTGTCATTTTTCAAATCCTGCCCAAAGTGTGTTTTTGTACGTGTGGCTCAGAATGGTGTTTTGCCATAGATTTTAACATTTTCACCTAAGGGATTTGTGAGGTGGAGTCATAAAAAGACTTAAAAATTTAACATAGAACATAGAAACATAGACTTTGACAGCAGATAAGGACCGCTTGGCCCAACTAGTCTGCCCATTTCCTTACCTAGAGGATAAGCTGAAGATCCTATTTAACCAACAGCCTATGTCTTCCTACACCCCACAAAAATTACCTTATGTCTGTCCCATGCATTCTTGAATTCTCCCACAGTTTTAGACCCCACAGCCTCCTCAGGAAGGCTGTTCCATGCATCCACTACCCTCTCTGTGCAAAAAGACTTCCTCACATTGCCCCTGAGCCGTCCCCGTCTATCTTCAAATTGTGTCCCCTTGTTCTTGCACATCTTTGTCTGAAAGATGCTACCCTCTTGGACTTTGTTGATTCCACTGAGGCACTTAAACGCTTCTGTCATGTCCCCCTCTCCCTCCTTTCCTCAAGGGTATACATATTAAGCTCCTTTAGTCTCTTCTCGTATGGCTTCTCTTGCAGACTCTGCACCATTTTAGTTGCCCTCTTCTGAACTGCCTCCATCCTGTCTATGTCCTTGCAGAGATGGGGTCTCCAGAACTGGACGCAGTACTCCAGATGGGGCTCGCCAACTGTCTGTACAGGGGATAACAACTTCCTGTTTTCTGCTAGTGATGCCTCTCCCTATACATCCCAGTATCCCCCAGCCCTCCCTACCACCTTCTTCTCACATTGCTTGCCAACCTTAAGGTCATCTGATATGATTATTCCATTTTGTTGTTGTTACTACCTCCCACCATTGTGTAATCTTCCCTGGGTTTTTGTTTCCCAGGTGCATTATTTTGCACTTCTTTGCATTGAATCCAAGCTGCCATACTTCTGACCATTCCTCCAACCTTGCCAAGTCCCTTCTCATCCATTCCATGCCTCCTTGTGTATCAACCCTGTTGCAGATCTTTGTGTCCTCTGCAAAGAGGCATACTTTTCCTTCCAGTCCCTCTGCAATGTCACTTATAAAGACATTAAAAAGGACCGAACTCTGCGGTACCCCACTAGTAACCCCTCTTCTTCAGAGTGGACTCCATTTACAATTACTTTCCATGTTCTGTTATCCAGCCAATGTTTTACTCAGGCTACCACCTTGGGACCCACTCCAAGGCTGGTTAATTTGACTATTAATCTTTTGTGTGGGACTGTGTCAAATGCCTTGCTAAAGTCTAGGTAGGCCATGTCCACAACCCCTCCCTGGTCTACTACTTTGGTCACCCAGTCAAAGAAATCAATTAGATTTGTCTGACCTGACCTTCCCACTGTGAACCCATGCTGCCTTGGGTCCTGTGCCACACTGGCCTCTAGGTACTCAACAGTTCTTTCCTTCAGAAGTGATTCCATCACTTTCCCTACCACAGAGGTCAAACTGACAGGTCTGTAGTTTCTTGCCTCTCTCTTGCTCCCACTTTTGTGAAGGGGAATCACATCTGCCTTCCTCCAGTCCTCAGGTACCACACCATCCTCCCATGATTTGTTAAAAAGGATAGTCAGTGGTGTCACTAGTTCTCTGCTTAATTCTTTTAGAATTCTGGGGTGAATTCCATCAGGCCCCATTGCTTTGTCCACCTTCAGTTTTAGGAGTTCTTTCAGAACCCTTTCTTCTGTGAAAGGACTGGGATTGACCCCCCTATCCAGAGTACTTCTGTTAATTGGATTAGGCACCTGCACCACATCCTCTTTTGTGAATATTGAACAGAAGTATTCATTCAGTATCCCTGCTTTTTCACTGTCCCTCTCTGCCCACCCACCGTTTATTCTATTCAGCCTCACTATCCCTCTGTTTGTCTTTCTACGCTCCCTGATATACCTATAAAAGGTTTTATCCCCCTTCTTAACTGAGTTGGCTGTCTTTTCCTCAGTTTGGGCCTTTGCCATTCTGACTACCCTCCCTGCTTCCTTCTGCCTTAACTGATACAGTTCTCTGCCCTGCTCCTTCTGTGTTTCCTTATACTTCCTAAATGCTATCTTTTTCTCCCTAACCTTCACCGTCACCTCTTTTGAGAACCATAGTGGCTTTTTCTTTCATTTTGATTTGTTTATTTGCTTCACTCAAAGGTTTGTTGCCTCTGTGATGGTAGTTTTGATATTTCCCCATTGTTGCTCCACCCCTCCTTCTAGCCTGTTTGCTAGTGTTTTTCTAAGGCACTCTCCCATCTTGCCAAAGTCAGTCCTCCTGAAGTCCAGAACCCTCACTTTTGTATGGCTTGACTCTGAAGCTGAGTTTATCGTGAACCACACTGTTTGGTGGTCACTTGTTTCCAAATGGCTACCCACTTCTAGATCTGAGATCCTCTCACTGTCCCCATTTGAGAGTATGAGGTCTAAGATTGCTCTCTCACAAGTAGGTTCAAAAACTAGCTGTCTGAGGCATGCCACCTGAAGGGCATCGAGAATGGCCCTGCTTTTGGATGTGGCTGCAGCAAAGGTGCTCCAGTTGACATCCGGCATATTAAGGTCCCCCATCAACAGTGTCTCCCCTTTCTCTGCCATCCTAAGTATGCCTTCTATCATATCCTTGTCCATTCCCTCCCCCTGACATGGGGGCCTGTATACAACCCCTGTGTGGATTGTGGTGCCATTTCCAGTCTTTAAGGTGACCCACAGTGCCTCCTCTCCTCCCTGTTTACTCTTTTGTTCAGTTGCTTTTATCCCTTCCCTTACATAGAGAGCTACTCGGCCCCCTCTTCTCCCCTCCTTGTCTCTCATGTCGGTTGTGTACCCTGGTATGTTAACATCCCAGTCATGGTTCTCTGTGTACCATGTTTCTGTGACTGCTACGATATCCAGGCATCCCTCTTCCATCAAGGCCACCAGTTCGGGGAGCTTGTTGCCTAGACTACGGGCGTTGGTACTCATTACCCTCCATTTCTTGATGGCCTGACTCCTTTTTGCCCCATCTCTGTCTTTGGGGTCAAAATATGACAAAATGCCACAGTTATGACCATTCATTGGAATTTTGGTACGCCTGCTCGTAACTTAGAAAATTTAAAATATTTTGACCCGAGTTATTCAACATAACCATCTTATTACCAGACCTGATGTATGTCACAACTGTCATTTTTCAAATCCTGTCCAAGATGTGTTTTCGCACCTGTTGCATGGAATGGCACCGCAGTTGTGCAGAATTATGTTTTCTGCATCGAGGTACATGAGGTGGGGTAATAAAAGGGCTATGCCGACATTTTGGTCACTGTTGTCCTGTAAATGGATCCTGTGCTTTGACACCTACATGCACATGCGCACAGACAAATAAGAATATGATTAACACTGTCTGAAAAGTAGGCTTCATTGGTAAAATCTCAGCACGCATCGTTAGGGTTGCCAGCAAAAGTAGAAACAGGAGAGTCAACCCCACTGATTCCTGACCATTCCCTTGTAAGTGACACCGACAGGCGCAATTTGAGGCCAAGTAGGCCCTAACCCATCACCCCATTCTCCTATACTGCACCAATTTCAGCTTATTTACTTCTGGAATGGGGTGAGCGTTAGGGCTCACGACCCCAAGGCACATCCCTGACGCCTGTCAGTGTCTGCAGGGTGGGGGTTGGATGTTAGGATTGGAAACCCTAATGCCACATTTCCCTACTTTTGTCTCTTTAGTAACGACCCTAACTGATGCATTAACAAAGTTTTTTGCAATGAATGAATAAACATCTCTCTCTCTCTCTCTCTCTCTCTCTATATATATATATATATATATATATACACATATACATATATGAAATAATGGGTAAGTGGTATACATGGATGTATACCCAATGACGGATCTGACTGTGGCTATAAGGCCACAGTCCTGAAGGACAAGTGGCTTTATTGCCCTGATTAGCCCCCAAGATGGGTATACTTCTGACTGTGCCACCTTTATCAATTGTTGAATATAATACAGTAGGATGATCATTTTTATGGTGATGTAATGTGTGATTGTGTTATGGTACCTGAAGGCTCTTGCTTCTAGGAAGGTATGATGTGCAGTGAGTGCAGGTAAGAGTCTGGGGGATTTCTGGGTTCGGTAGAGTTTTGTGTGTCTTTTTTTCCAGATTATTTTGCAGCTTGTTAATTGGGCTGGCTAGCTTCCAAAGGATGTGCTAATTGTGTTATTAATGCTGTCCCATAGGGTTTAATGAAGTGTAGGTACTGTATATACTTTTTATTAGTGTAGGTATATACTTTTAATTGTTTCATTAGTGTAGGTATAGACTTAATTGATTATTTAGTTGCAGGGTTTTAAATAATTGTTTAGCAGTTTTTTTTCTTGGGACAATGCTAACTGTACAGAAAGTATTTATATAGGTTTTCTAGAAGTGTTATGTTTGTTAAATACAGTGAGGCAGGTGCTATGCATTTTCACAATGTCTTAGCACTTTTATGAGCAAAACGCTAATCAATTTTTTGGAGTTAAATAAATCCCTGAGTTGCTGGTATACGGGGAAGAAAATAATGGTGTTTTGTATGGAGAAATTCCCTATCCATGTATTTATTTATAGATATTTATATTATAAGGGTGCGGTCGCACCCCTTTAGTTAGGGTTAAATCTTCACTTCTATGTTAAACTAAAATGTTGCACTTTAATAACTTCACAACCATTAACATGATTCGCATGAAATTTGGCATCCGCCATCAGGGACCAAAGGTCTCTTGATGTGGCACACTTAGTTCCAGTTGGATGTGTGGGTGTGGAGATACAGAGTGTCAGAAAACATGTAAATTACAGTTTTATTGTCAAATTCTTTGTCACTGTGTTGCACAAAAACTGTGTGGAATTATTTTCAGGGAATATACAGTAGGTCTTTGGTCACAGTGGTGCCTTTTCAAGGTTTGGTGAAAAAATATTCATCCATTCCAAAGCTATTAAATGTTAAAGTTTCCCATTAATTCCTATGGGAAAATATAGATATGAGTTTTGAAATAGGATTCTTGATCGCAAATGCGGAATCCTTACATAGATACATAGACAGTGTCGGCAGATAAGGGCCTATGGCCCACCCAGTCTGCCCATTTGAGCTTGTAAGTTCAGTTTATGTTTTCCAAGAAGTCTGTTGCCCCTTACCCCTGACCTCCAGAATTCCAAACACAGAATCCTAATTCGTGCTGCCATCATCTTGGTTTCCCTTACGAGGGAAACGGACTTAAATTACAAAAATAATAGAGGGGTTTGGTAAACACCAACAGTTGTGTTTACCTAATTGGGTCCCGAGGAATCAGATTCTGGGGTATTTTTTTTTATAACTTAATGAGAAATGTGTTTTTTTTTTTGTTTTGTTTTCTTTTTTAATTTGCGGATATCCTTTGCTGCAAATCGTGGAAAACTATTACCACAAAATAGGATCCTTTTCCACAGTTTGTGAAAAATAATTTTGTTTTGCCTCAAATTCATAGGTTCATGGTGTGGCTTACAAATTCAAACAGGCAATTGCCCTTTAAAGAACTTGCCACCCAACCTGTGGATGAAATTCATGTTTAATATTACCCATAAAAATATCAAGTTTTTTCATAAAGGTATCAATGGTATCACTCTCAATAATAGTTTGTGGGAGCATATTCCAACTGGATATTATTCTTTGTGTAAACCATCTAGTTCTTTTTACAGTATTATTTCTTTCACCAGTCATCTGCATATTATGAGATCTAGTATGTTTATTTTTTCCTTAGTAATAATGCCTACTGTCTCGTTTAAACAAGGGTCGCTCATGGTTTTAAAAGCTAGACATAGATCACCTGTAAATCATCTATACTTCATTGAATAAAGTCCAAGTTTTTGTAATTGCAGGAAAGGATTTGGAAAACAGGATATTTTTTCACAATTTATGAAAAAGGATTTTATTTTTCTGCACAAAATTATGACAAAGGAAGTGCGGAAAAGGATTCTTTTTTGCAATTTGTGAAAAAATAAGTTTTATATGCTTTTTTTTTTTTTTGTCACTTCATAGCAAAGAAACCATTGGGAATTTTTGGCTGAAATTTTCGGGGTACAAAGGGCTTGCCCCACGGATGTACCTTTTGCTGGTTTGGTGAAAATATATTACTTTTGGCTTAGACTTCTGCAGATTTCAATTTTCCTTAACTTCCCGTAGGATAACGCTGTAATGGGAGGTTTACAGAGTCATTTCTTTGTCACTACCCTGTTAAGAAGTGGTTTGCAATTTTGCACTGAAATTTCCAGGGTATAAGGGGCATATGCCTCTAATGTGCCTTTTGGTGGTTTCGAGAAAATACATTAATTTGGTGTCACGATACATAGCTTTCCAATTTTGCTATGTTTTCTGTAGGCTATGATTGCAATGCGAGGTGTTTTTTTGATGATGTACACTACGGGATGACAGCACGGGGCTCAGAGGGAAATAAAGATACAATTACAAGCTCTCTACATTTGTGGATGGATGGGGGACCCTGCGCTCCCACAAGCAAATAAGGCTATGATTATAATTTCTGAAAAGTAAGCGTTAGAGCTGAGAACCCCAAGGCACCCCCCGATGCCTGTTGGTGTGTGGAGGGTGGGCGTGCGGTGGGGGTTAGGGTTGGAAACCCTAACACCACAATTCCAAACTTTTGTTGCAGTAACCCTAATTGATGCATTAACAACGTTTTTTTGCAAAGACAATGTATATCTATCTATATATATATTTAGGGTTTGGAGTCTCAGGAGTTTTGGTGAGTCAGTAGTGTGGTGTTTCTTGGGGTTCTGAAGCCTAATGCCCACTACCTTCCTCAGCTCCTAGCCTCCTGCCCAGAGCACAAAGTACAGGTCCAAGTCCGCACCTTGTAGGCATATAGAAGTATAGATCGGGGGCGGCAGGGGAAGGAGAGGATTGAGCATCTGTAAGACTGCTGTCCTCTCCTGGTGTGGGCTGTGGGAGTGCGTCGCTCTGCAGTGACTTCCGGTGGAGACCTGGGGTAATGCAGACGCAGTGGAAAGGAGGGAACGTCACCAGAAAAATGGAAAAATGGCTCTGCACTTAACCGGATGACAGCCCAGCAGTCCAATGCCGTCAATGTCCCGAGCCAGCCTCAGAGGAGGGGAGCCCGCCCGGCGAAGGGTTATGTCCAGGTTACCCTGGGGATGTCTGCAATGTGAGGGACAGGTCCTGGAACAGGACGGATCGTGCATAGCCTTGGCACAGCCTGAAGGAGTGGCTGAGAGTGGCAGCACGTAGAGGGGGAAAAAGATAATACAAAAAAAAAAGTATAGCTCGCCACATATGGGCAACAGAATCAGTCCTAACTTTCTTCATGCAGGGCCCTGTGTGAAGCAAAGAGATCACTTATAGTGAAGCAAGAGAGCAATGTCATTCATAACTTTCTTTGCACAAGGCACTGTGAGCCCTGCACAAAGCATGAGATCGTGAGGAACTTTGGTTTCTCGGGGTAGGGGGTGGGCATTAGAGTTGGAACCCCAAGAAACACTGCATCACTAATTTGATAGGACTCCTGAGACTAGAAACCCTGTTTTCATTTTCCTACTTTGTGTGCTCTGCATTCTTCAAATGTAATGTGTGCATCAATGTAGTGTTTTGAAATTGTATCATCATTCGCTCATGTCCCTTTGGGACCAGCATAAAATTAAATAAATGGAATAGTTAACATATCTCAAGTCCTGTATCATCAACTACCTAACAAATGAAAGCCAGCACTGTCTTTATTGCTTGGGGTTGCACCGTTTCAGCTTACTGTCCTAGCAAGATAAATAAGTAAGCAATCTCTTACTTGGGTCCTGGAGAGCCTGGGATAGGGGGTCTCGAGAGAATATCCAGTTGTACTTGTAAATTAAGAATAGCAATGTGGTAATAAGGGATCTGCAGCTCTTTAAGAACTATCTAAGACAAAGTATGGTAAACATAAAACAGTATTTTTCTGATACACTGGGTCAGTGTCTTGCTAGACCGGTGTTAGTGTCCTGTCGAAGCATGGTTGGTGCTCTGTCAAACCTGTAGAAATAAATGGAAAAAAGAGTTAGTGTGAAAAATAAATTACCAATCAGCTGGGTCAGGCAGGAGGGGCTTGCAGATGGATTTTTTTTTGACCGAGTGGGTTGGACGGGAGGAGGGATGCTGGTATCTGTAAGGGAGTAAACAGGCAGAACAAGTGCTCTTAGTCCTTTAAATCTTCCAGACTACCAGTCAAGTGGTGCAGTAAGCACCCCCCCCACCACCACACCACCCCCCAGGCTCTGGAATGGACACAGATCACTCTGGGACTGGTGATGGAGAGGATTGAGCACCCCTGGGACCGCTTTCCCCTCCCAGGGTGGCAGGGGGCCATGTCGCTCCACTCGTGGTCCACTGCAGGTGGGAGGCCTGGTGGCAGTGCAGTATCAGCAGCTCACAAGGGTTGTCTACCATCTGCCATTGGTAGGCACATGCCTACCCACAGATGGCGTATGGCAGAAGTGTGGAAGCAAATGTAGGGAGAAACCTGGTGGCAGGGCAGGACGAAGCCACTAGCTGTCACAAGTCCTGCACCACCACAGGGTACCAGACTGCCAAATTGGATGAGTCTTGGGGTGGGGGGATGCGCCCTGGCCCTCTTGATCCTTCCTGGGGTATCCAAGGGGGTATCAAAGTTCCAAGATATGTCCCTGGGATGGTGGGTGATGGGGCTGAATGACTAGCAGCAAACGGGGGCCTATCAGTAGTATGGGATGTGCAGCAACTGGACCTTTATCCTGCTGACTGCTGTTTTTCATGTTTTTTATGCCCACCCACCTCCCCAACACAGTGCGCTGACCCTTGTGAGGGAAGACTCCCATGCATGCCATAAGCTATTGCCCATGCAGCAGAACACTGGGGCTGTCTCTCCCCCGGCTGGGAGTACTGCCACAAGGCACCACTGTGCTCCAGCTTTGGGCTACCCTGACAGCTTCCTAAGCTTGTCCCGGAAACTGGCTCAGCAGCATGAGAGCGAAACATGTTACCCCCCGAGCCAACAGACATTTCTGAACACAGTGTTTTTTCATAACTTTGTTGCTTTTGGAGATTTTGACTTCAGATTTTCAACATAGTCTTTTGATGACTCTACCTTATGAACATGACAGGCGGTATTCATGAAATCCTGGCCAAAGAAATTTGCAGCACAAGCATGAAAAGGCATTTTGGGCAGGATTCGACCTGTCATGTCCATGAGGTGGGGACAAAACGGTGGTGTTTAACATTTGGGGTCAGAATCTTCAGAAATTTCAGTTAAAAGTAAACAAAGAAAAATGTCACTGTTTCTTCATAACTTTGTTGTTTATAGAGATTTTTACCCCATATTATCAATGTAGTGTTTTATGACCCCCACCATATGAGCAAGACAGGTGGAATATTTTTAAATCCCATCTGAAAGGTTGATTTTTGTGGAGTGACTGCGAAAAGCTTCGAATGAGATTTGGAAATTACACCTACCTTGTTCATGAGGTGATGGTAAAAGGCAAATTCTTCTAGATTTGGGATGTCAGGTATGCAGTCCTGGGATCTATGTGCAAACCTGAGTTGCTGGTATTGCAAGCAGCCTCATTATTTATTTATTAAATATTACGCTGACCCATCACCCTGGCTAGAGATTTTCTCCACTTCATTGTTTCCCAGTATATAAAACAGTAACTATGCTAGGAGCTGTAAAACATTTCCAATCTGGCCCATTGGTGTAGAAAGATGGGTCAAAACTAGCTCATACTGGGGTCAGTGCCAAAAAAATATAGCTGGAAATAGTGAAAAGTCCTTACACTGGTGATGTAGAGCTACACTACCAGGTTTTTCAGTGGGACTGAGCCCTGAAACAAGTCAGTTCAAAGCCATAGAGAGAAGGAGGGCATGCCACGTTCTGCTAAACTGCAACTTTTCCCTCTCCAGAAAACATTTGCACTGCCCCTTGAAATTGCTGACATCATCAAAAAAATGCACAAAGGAAAGTGAAGATGAGTTTTATTTTACAAGTGGGTTTGCTGAAAAAAGGCAAGTCATTATCATTGAGAGAAATTTAGAGCGAGAACTTGAAACTGTAAATGGAACCTTAAAACAAAAAGGAATGAATAGTAACAGTATTTAAATATTAATGACTTCCGGTGACGTCACTGGCTTAATAGCGGCTTAGAACTCACTCTCCAGTCCGACAGATTAACAATCCATGGTATATCAGCACTATTTACAGCCATCCTGCAGAAATAATCGTAAGATAACAGATTACATTATGTCCACCAGAAATAGATCGAAAGAAAATATGCTGGGATTGACGGGTAAGCCACCTAAACACAAAATAAATGGCCCAGCCCAGTCCACCGCTTGATCCTCGGCCACCACGCCAATGCAGTCCCCTCCAACTAGCGATGCAGAGGACGGAGATTACACAATTACTTCTAAGAAATTGTGTACAGCTCTACAGCAAATCAGTGCTACTCTCCAGTGTCTAGAAGCCAAGGTGCTTGAAGATAGGAAAGATCTAACTGTTAGAGCAACGTATGACAGCTATTGAAACATCTCTCATGGAATACACCACCACTACCGACGTGCATAACTCGGCCCTCTTAGACTTGCAAATACGGGAACAACTATTAGAGCAGCAGCTGAAGGAGCTTAAAAAATGAAATTGCAGAAAAAATCTTTGCATTCACGGGGTTCCGGAGGGGACTGAGTCGGGGAAATATGCCAACCTTTATGGAGAGTTTCATGAAAGAGTTATTCAACTTACCGAAAGACAGGGATTTAAATATCATCAGGGCACATCACTTCTTGATACCGGGCCTCCAAGACCCAAAGGCATGCCCCAGATCTATTGTTCTGGATTCTAGAGTAAAAGAAGAAATATTACACACCGCTTGGGGCCCAAAAAGAAATACATTTTGGGGACACACGCTTGTATTTTGATCAGGACTGTGCCCCTCAGACTTCATGGAAACGACAGCAGATCTTTCAAATGGTTAAAATGCTAGTCACCAAGCCTTTATAGAGTACTCAGCAAAACTCAAGATACAAACAAAAGATGGTCCTAAACGCTTTCCCGGCCTGGACTCTGCAGCTCCCTTCTTACTGAACTTGGGCATCCGCATTCTGGAGGTGTGTGAAAGGGTTCAGTGAGTGGCCTTCTAATGCCGGACATGGCAAAAGGCAGGAACCACCAATCAAAGGCGTAGAGCTGAATGGAACTTTTCCGCAATTTGGTCTGCAGTCACAATCAAAATGGTCCCTCAGGTCTCTGCACCAATTACAGGATTGGATACTGATTCAGCTATGGCTCCCACAGATGCCTCACCACCCTGAGTAAAAACTCAGTGAACTGTAATGTATAACTAAATGCTCTCGATTAATCAAATTACAATGGGCTGATTATTAGATTGGAAGGTGGGGGGGATTAGGTTGCTCTGCTTTGCACCCACTCTCCTTTCATCAGGGCTGATGACCCACACAACCCTATATTTCCTTTTTCCTCGCTTAACTTCCTTGTTCTCATAATGTGGATATAGTTGGGGGGTGGCCTCTTCGGAGGTCATTGATCTGAGGAAACTCAGGGGTGGAACTGAGGTGTGGGCGCACTTCTTACGGGTGGAGTGGTGCTGCTGGCGGGGAGGCTAGCCTGGGGGTGGGGGGGATTCCCCCTTGGGGTTGCCTTGCACTGAAGCAAAAGTAACCAGATCGATTGCCCTTTGAGCTTTCCTGTGTATTTTTCATCAAAGGCCACTGCCTCAGTTGTCTGCTGTGGGCTTCCAGTCTGAGCAGATCTGTAGTAATAGGAAACTAAGAGCTGCACAATCGGGCAGGCTTGATAGATCTGTGGGACTTTTTCTGTTGGCAGTTTTGTATGTTCATAGCTATAGCTGGATGCTTTAGAGCAGAAGGAATCTTGAGGGAGTGAGTCTTTCATGTGGCCTAGCACTGACCTGGGGACATTGATTATCCCATGAAACTGAGCTCCTAGAAAGAAAGACAGTCTGTCTTTAAGAGCCTTGGAGATTGGAGGGGGTTCCCGTAGGGGTCCCTACTCGGGTGGTAGGCTCCTAATAAAATGAACAATTTACTCATTAATTGCAGTGGGCCTAGGTGGCTGGTTGGAGGGGCCACCATGGGGGCCTCTCCCCAGTGGATGACCCTGAAGTAACTACTTGGCTATCTGGAGACTGGTCTCTAACCTTATTCCTGTTGTGGAGGCTCAAGGTGATGGGGCTCGGGTCAGGGAGTGACCCCTTTGGTTTCTCCAAATCTGTTACATATCATGGGCAGCTTTCAGCTAAGGCACTTGGCACTAATCTTTTTCCTTTAAAGATGCTTCTGAGCAGTGTGTGTTTCTTGGTGGGCTGAGGGGGGGGAGTTCTCCACTTGGTTTGACTGCTCTGCTGCTCGGGGCGACCCTTACCCGTGGGCAGCCCACTAGTCCCTGGGGGGTGCTATCGACCGCCACTGGAGTTGAAATTCCTCATATGAGCATTTTTGTTATAAGATTAACTCACAGACACCCCTCACTCTTACTGGTTCGGGTTCATCTCCATGAGTTTACCCCCGCAGATTACAAGGGGGTTAGGTGCCCCATAGAGGTTGGATACTAATATCTCTCTCTGTCGGATGGGACATATTTATTTCCTGTTGCCTTATCGGAATTATCCTTTTTAGTTCCAAAGCCTACAGCAACTGGCTTTATAGCCCGTGACACCTTTACCCTGTCGATCCCCCACCAGTTTTAGAGATGTGGTGCACTGGACCAAGGTTCCTCTACAGTGACACCTCTCCTCGTCCCACAGTGAGACTCGTTGAGGACGAGGCTAGGATTTACCTAACTTTAAAATATTCTGTAAATATTTTGACTATAAATTTTTATATTCTGTTGATTGTTACCAGCTACTACTATTTGAACATCTATTGTGGTTGGTTACTAAGTTATCAGTGCATATCCCCCTACACTGTGGTCCCTCAATACATACTGTTTTTCTTCAATACTATTTCCCATGGTAAACGTTAAGGTAGTCTCCTATAACGCGATGGGTATTAATAGTCCTATTAAGAGGGGCCCATATTCTACAGGAACTTCAGACACAGCGGGCTACTGTAACCTTCCTGCAGAAGACTCATTTGACTCCTCAGGAGCACCTTAAGCTGTGGCGAGGATGGGTTGGGGAAGTTCATGCAGCCCGTTATATAGAGCACCCTCATTGACGAGGAGCTGCAATCTTAATTAGGCAAAATATCCCCCGTCGGGTATCACAGGTAGACATGGACCCAGGAGGGAGATATGTCCATCTTCTGGGGGAGTATAGGGGTTGACAGAGTATTAAAAAACACAGTCAAGGATGCCCATAGTTTGGTACTGACAGGTGGAGACTTTAATGCGGTAATGAACCTCAACTCTAACAGGGTGGGCTCAGGGGCTACGGGACCAGTTTGGTTGGTGAAGGTGCTGTCCCATCTTTGTGCAGAGCTCAGTCTGTTTGATGGGTAGAGGTTCCTTCACCCAAAAGGGAGTGATTTTACCAATTTCTCCCCTAAATAAAATATGTATTCCCATATTGATTTCTTTTTACTTTCCGCCAACTGGATTCCCAAACTAAGCAGTGCTGGAATTGGCTCCGTGTCCCTTTTGGATCATGCTCCTATCCATATTCAATTAGACACTTCCCCTGTGCCATCAGAATCTCTCTGGAGATTAAATGCAAGTCTCCTCACTCAAGCAAAGTTTAAAGATATGGTGACTGAGGCAATTAAGACGTTTCTCCAAACAAACCCTCCAAAAGAGACAGGAGCTGGAGTTAGATGGATGCAATAAAATGTTATCTTTGGGGATTATTAAATTTTCTTATCAAGCTAAAAGCCTCGTGACTCAAAATGGCTAGAATTAGAACAAAAGAATCCAGATTTGGAGTTCCGACATCAGATCTCCCTAAATGACGAAGTAAAACAGCAGTTGGTGCAAGAGAGGCAAAAACCCAACCAGCTACCTGATGCACAGATCAAGGGCCAACTCCAGTATTCGAAGCAAAAGTACTTCGAGCATGGGACTAGAGTTGGTAAACTACTTGCCTGGCAACTTTGGAAGGAGATGGCCAGCAGAGCGGTCCTGTGTCTCTGCTCCCCAGCGGGGACTTCTAGTACTACTCTCCCACCTAAAATTCACAGTTACTTTGCTACATTTTATAAATCTCGGAACAGATTCCTAATCACCAAGACCAAGTGACTACTTATCTCACTCAATTACACTTGCCCACATTCAGTACGATCAACGCGAGACTCTCAGTTCCCCCATTGTAGCCGCTGAGGTTCTAACCAAGATTAAACAGCTAAAGAATGGCAAGGCCCTGGGGAAAGATGGTTTTGCCTCTGAATTCTACAAAGCATTCTCACTCTTACTTTTAACTCCAGTGTTGGAGATGTTCAATGAGGTGATGGGGGGGGAGCGGGGAGTGCCAAAATCCTGGAACCAAGCCCACATCTCTGTAATCCAAAAACCCGAGAAGAATCCGGAGGAGTGTGGTTCCTATCATCCTATCTCTTTAATACCTGTGGATCTCAAGATTTTCACAGGTTTCTTGGCAGATCGCCTTCAGTGTTGTATCTCCGTACTAGTCCACAATGATCAGACTGGCTTTATTGTGGGCCACTTTCTCCAAGACAACATATATCGTTTGTTAAACTACATCTCAGCCCAATGTCAAAAAACAACATTTCAATTAGCACTAAGTATGGACCTGAAAAGGCATTTGATAGGGTGGACTGGCTTCTTATGACCTCCACCCTAGAGAAATGTGGGCTGGGGGACAGATTTATTGCAGCTATTTCCTCACTCTGTATCACACCAGAGGCCCGAGTAAAGGTGAATGGATTGTTGTCTGAGCGTTTCCCTTTGGAGAAGGGCACGTGGCAGGGTTGCCTCTTCCCCCTTGCTTTTTGCCCTTTCCTTGGAGCCTCTGGCAGATGCTATCCAACCCAATACCCAGATTAAAGGAGTAATGGCAGGTGGAGCAGAGCAAAAAGTAGCTCTTTATGCAGATGATGCATTCTTCTATTTTTCGGACCCCTCTTCCTCTCTTCCCCATTTCCAAAAAACCCTGCAGGAATATAGCTCACTGGCAGGCTACAGGTTAAATTTCTCCAAGTCAGAAGCGCTGATTCTCAGTGGACCCCCCCACCCTGGAATTCAGAGGAATGTTTCCATTCCCCACCCAAAGGCAGTTCTACTTTTATAGGCACAGGATTTGACTGACAACAGGAACTTCCTGTTTGGGAGCAGGAAGTGAGTGATCACAGAGCCACCAAAGACTCACCATCCTAGAAGGGCAAGAATAGCTCTCTGTCCCCCAGCTGCTGGAGGTCTGACTCTGAGCAAGTAAGGAGACTACTGAGAAATATAGGAACTTCTTGTCTCAGAACAGGAAGATCAGGAGCTAAAAGGGCACAGAGGCAGTAAATAAGTAGGGAGAGAAAAAAAAAGAAATAAACAGAGGAAAGAGTAAGTATTCCAAACAACAGTTAGGGGACCAGAAATAAGACATGATGGGAGTGGTGCAGTGCAGTACTGTGGGGCAGCAGTCTTCTGGGAGACGTTCTGGAGGATGCGGTGTTGTCCCATCTGCAGGCACCTCTCTGGGCTGAGGAAGGAGGTTGCTCATCTCCAGGCTGATTTGGCCAGGATTTGTGGGACCTCCTCTTCCACCCAGGGACTACCAGGGTCACTCCCGTTGCCTCAGAGGTTGCCAAGAAAGAGGAGCGGTTGGACCACGGTGGGCTCAGGGAGGGTGAGGGTGGTGGAACAGAGGTGCATCCCTCCAGCTGTACCTCTCCACAATTTCTATGCCGTTCTGGAAAAGTGTGGTTCCTCTGTGGAGGCACCCACAGTGGAGACCAAGGAGATGCTGGGAACCTCCACAAAGGAGACCCACAGGAGGATGGCATAGGACCCCACAGGGGAAGGAAACAACTCCTGGTGGGGGACTCCATTGTTAGGAAGGTAGAACTGGGGGAGGAAGGGGAGAGGGAGATAAGGTGCCTGCCTGGCGCCATGGTTTGGAGGGACAGGGAGCGAATCCTCAGGCTCGCAGGAGCAGCTGCACAGGGGAGGGAGCTGGATGTCATTGTCCACCTAGGGACAAATGACCTGGCTAAGAAAGGGATCAGAGCAGTGCAAGCAGCATTTGTGGAGATGGGCAGGGGCCTTAGACAAATAGCACGCACGGTAACCTTCTTTGAGGTGCTGCCTGTCTGTGGCATGGGTGAGGCTAGGGTGCTCCACACCATGGGATTCAATCAGTGGTTGAAAAACTGGTGCAGAGCTCAGGGATTTTGCTTCATTGGGGACTGGGGGTCCACCTGGAGGGATGCAGGCCTATACTGGCATGATGGTCTGCATCTGTCCAGGAGGGGAACCAGGATCCTAGGTGATAGGTTTAAATGCTTCATTGGCAAGCATTCAAACTAGCCGAGGAGGGAGGCACTGGAGAGGAGCAGGGAAATCCTAGCCCTCCCAAAAACTCAGGGTACTAAGTGAGGTAGACACCAACATAGAGATTTTGATAGGGAGAAGCGCTGGGGTAAATGGAGAAAGTGACAAACGCAGTAAGGACAGGAATGGGGCAAAAAAAGGGTAAGGCCATCAAGAAATGGAGGGTAATGAGTACCAACGCCTGTAGTCTAGGCAACAAGCTCCCTGAACTTGTGGCCTTGATGGAAGAGGGATGCCTGGATATCGTAGCAGTCACAGAAACATGGTACACAGAGAACCATGACTGGGATGTTAACATACCAGGGTACACAACCTACAGGAGAGACAGGGAGGGGAGAAGAGAGGGTGGAGTAGCTCTCTATGTAAGGGAAGGGATAAAAGCAACTGAACAAAAGAATAAACAGAGAGGAGAGGAGAGGAGGCACTGTGGGTCACCTTAGAGACTGGAAATAGCACCACAATCTGCATAGGGGTTGTATACAGACCCCCATGTTAGGGGGAAGGAATGGACAGGGATATGATAGAAGGCATGTTTAGGATGGCAGAGAAAGGGGAGATACTGCTGATGGGGGACCTTAATATGCCAGATGTTAACTGGTGCACCTTTGCTGCAGCCACATCCAAAAGCAGGGCCATTCTCGATGCCCTTCGGTTGGCATGCCTCAGACAGCTAGTTTTGGTACCTACTCGTGAGGGAGCAATCTTAGACCTCGTACTTTCAAATGGGGACAGTGAGATGATCTCAGATTTAGAAGTGGGTAGCCATCTGGGAACAAGTGACCAGCAAACAGTGTGGTTCATGATAAACTCAGCTACAGAGTCAAGCCATTCAAAAGTGAGGGTTCTGGACTTCAGGAGGGCTGACTTTGGCAAGATGGGAGAGTGCCTTAGAAAAGCACTAGCAAACAGGCTAGAAGGAGGGGTGGAACAACAATGGGGAAATATCAAAACTGCCATCACAGAGGCAACAAGCCTTTGTGTGAAGCAAATAAACAAATCAAAACTAAAGAAAAAGCCAGTATGGTTCTCAAAAGGTGAAGGTTAGGGAGAAAAAGATAGCATTTAGGAAGTATAAGGAAACACAGAAGGAGCAGGACAGAGAACTGTACCATTTAAGGCAGAAGGAAGCAGGGAGGGTAGTCAGAATAGCAAAGGCCCAAACTGAGGAAACGATAGCCAACTCTGTTGTAAGAAGGAGGATGAAACCTTTTATAGGTACATCAGGGAGCGTAAAAAGACAAAGGGAGGGATAGTGAGGCTGAATAGAATGGACGGTGGGTGGGCAGAGAGGGACAGTGAAAAAGCAGGGATACTGAATGAATACTTCTGTTCAGTATTCACAAAAGAGGAGGTGGGGGAAGTGCCTAATCCAATTAACAGAAGCACTCTGGATGGGGGGGGTCGATCCCAGTCCTTTCACTGAAGAAAGGGTTCTGAAAGAACTCCTAAAACTGAAAGTGGACAAAGCAATGGGGCCAGATGGAATTCACCCCAGAATTCTAAAAGAATTAAGCAGAGAACTAGTGACACCACTGACTACCCTTTTTAACAAATCATTGGAGAATGATGTGGTACCTGAGGACAGGAGGAAGGCAGATGTGATTCCCCATCAAAAAAGTGGGACCAAGACAGAAGCAGGAAACTACAGACCTGTCAGTTTGACCTCTGTGGTAGGGAAAGTGATGGAATCACTTCTGAAGGAAAGAATTATTGAGTACCTAGAGGCCAGTGGGGCACAGGATCCAGGGCAGCATGGGTTCACAGCGGGAGAGTCATGTCAGACAAATCTAATTGATTTCTTTGACTGGGTGGCCAAAGTAGTAGACTAGGGAGGGGTTGTGGACATGGGCTACCTAGACTTTGGCAAGACATTTGACACAGTCCCACACAAAAGATTAATAGTCAAATTAACCAGCCTTGGAGTGGGTCCCAGGGTGGTAGCCTGGGTAAAACATTGGCTGGACAACAGGACACAGAAGGTAATTGTAAATGAAGTCCACTCTGAAGAAAGAGGGGTAACTAGTGGGGTACTGCAGGGTTCAATACTGGGTCCAGTCCTTTTTAATGTCTTTGTAAGTGACATTGCAGAGGGACTGGAAGGAAAAGTATGCCTCTTTGCAGATGACACAAAGATCTGCAACAGGGTTGATACACAAGGAGGCGTAGAAAGGATGAGAAGGGACTTGGCAAGGTTGGAGGAATGGTCAGAAGTATGGCAGCTTGGATTCAATGCAAAGAAGTGCAAAATAATGCACCTGGGAAACAAAAACCAGGAGAAGATTACACAATTGGGGGAGGGAGAGTAGTAACAACAACAGAAATGGAAAGGGACCTGGGGGTAATCATATCAGATGACCTTAAGGTTGGCAAACAATGTGAGAAGGCGGTAGGGAGGGCTGGGGGGATACTGGGATGTATAGGGAGAGGCATCACCAGCAGAAAACAGGAAGTTGTTATCCCCCTGTACAGACAGTTGGTGAGACCCCATCTGGAGTACTGCGTCCAGTTCTGGAGACCCCATCTCCGCAAGGACATAGACAGGATGGAGGCAGTTCAGAGGAGGGCAACTAAAATGGTGCAGGGTCTGCAAGAGAAGCCATACGAGGAGAGACTAAAGGAGCTTAACATGTATACCCATGAGGAAAGGGGGGGGACATGATAGAAACGTTTAAATACCTCAGAGGAATGAACAAAGTTCAAGAGGGTAGCATCTTTCAGAAAAAAAGATGTGCAAGAACAAGGGGACACAATTTGAAGATAGAGGGGGGGATGGCTCAGGGGCAATGTGAGGAAGTATTTTTTTTACAGAGAGGGTGGTGGACGCATGGACCAGCCTTCCTGAGGAGGTTATGGAGTCTAAAACTGTGAGAGAATTCAAGAATGCATGGGACAGACATAAGGCAGTTCTTGTGGGGGGTAGAAGGTAATAGGCTGTTGGATAAATAGGATCTGCAGCTTATCCTCTAGATAGGGAAATGGGCAGACTAGGTGGGCCAAGCGGTCATTATCTGCTGTCAAAGTCTATGTTTCTATGTTTCTATTCTCCTGGGCCAAGAAAAACACTTTTCCTTACCTGGGGATCCATGTCTCAGTAGACACCTCAGTTCTCTTCCACAACTATATTAAGCTTTATATAGCTCTTCAGGCTGATTTGGCCAGGTGGCGCTTGTTACCCCTTACCTTATATGGCAGAACCCAAACTGTTAAAATGAACATCTTACCTCACTTCCTTTTTCTTTTACGAACCTTGCCAATCCTCATACCCACATTTTATTGGAATATGCTCCAAAAAGATATCTCAAAATGTATTTGTTCTGGGTCCCATCCTCGTGTCTTGATGGAGGTTCTTAGGGCCCCCCACTCATTGGGAGGATTAGCGCCTCCTAATTTGCAGCTATATTACTTGGCCACGCAGGGAGCCCAGCTATGCACCTGGGTAAAACAACGTACCAGACTGAAGAGGCATCCTTGGAGGGATGGGCATTGTGGACTCTGCCTACCAGTGTTATCCAACCTCATTTATGGTCACGGGTTGATGACCTGTGGATTAAACATTCCTTACACATTCTATTGCATCTAAGGAAGCTCACCCACACCCCTAACACGCACGGCCTGCTGTCCCTTATCTCACACGAATGCTTTTCATTCCCCCTAAGTTAGACCCTGGTTATATGTATTGGGAGAAACGCAAGCTGGCCACTTTCCAACAGTGCACTGATGGACGGGGGTCTGTCTCTCTTTTGCCCAGTTACAACACAGAGACACCTCTTCCACCTCGTAGGTTTTGGCCTCAACCACTTCTCCTCCCCCGCACTTATTTGCTGTCATGGCCACCCTACTCCCCACCCTCAAGCTGTTCCTGGCCCCCACCTCCCCTCCGGACAGCACCTTCCCCCCCTCCACTGTCTGGGGTCCCCTACTCTTCTAGCTCCCTCCCTCGGGGCACCCGACGGTCCCGTTGCTATCTCCTGACCTGTCCACTGGGGCCTGCCACTGGATTGGACAGTACTCCCCCTGCAGCTCGTGCCTGCCTCTGCCGTGGTGGTCCACCAGGTTGGGTTCCTCACCCACTAGCTCTATGCTGTCCAATGCAACATCTCGCTCAACCCCCTGCCCATTTTCCCGACTGCCACATGGGGTGTCTGCGGATTCAGGCCCCCCCCATTCAGCCTCCTGTACCTGTTGTTCTCCTCACCCCCTGCCACAATGTGGGCTTATCGTATTGAGCCTGTAATTGTACTCATGTTTGTTAGCTCTGACTCTGTACTATTGTCTATATGCTGTTACTCTGGCCCCACCTGTGTGTGGGTGAGATTGTTCTTTGTCTATTCAATGTACTGTGTACTGTATTCTATCTGGCCTACTTGTAGTTGTGGGCCTGTATGCCACCCTGAATATGTACCATGCTTTTCTGTACTGTAACCTCCCGGGTCGCACCTGAAAATAGGCACTTCTTGTCTAGCGTGCTTACCTGGTTAACAAAAACAAATAAATAAATATACACACACTTAGAAAAGAAGACCATTATCGGTACCTCCAGATCCGTCATTATCTCATGTCATCAGGCATCTTACCCAGATTGGATGAGATGAGAGTGCTCAGAGTTAGAGTCCTTCTTTTACCATATCATTACCATTAGGGGGAAATTCCTCTCTCTCAACTTTACTCCATACTGACATGTTCGGATAAGCCTCCTTTAGAGGCCCTCTGCCTTAAGTGGGAACAGGAGAGTGGCACTCTTATTGCCCCTGAACATTGGGCACGTAGACTGACTTTGGGCTGGCAGGTTACCGCCTCCCCATCCGTGGGAATTTAACTGGAAAACCTTGGTTCACTTTTTCCGAACACTAGCAGTAACAACGCATTTTAACCCCAGCCACACAGACCTGTGTTGGCGTAATTGTGGTATACAGGGTACACACCATCACATATTTTGGGAATGTACAAAACTTTCAGAATTCTGGAAAAAGTTGCATTTCATTATACAACGACTCACATACCTCACATTCCCCATGACATTTAGTGAACTGGTGTTGGGTTTCCCAGCTTTGTTACAATGCCCTAGTGATACCACAGGTTGGGTCAAATATTGAGAGTAGCAGCTTTGAACTGTATTACTTGTTGTACGCTTGTATGTGGCGATCTCCTCCCCCCCCCCACCGTAGATTAATGGAGTATTAGAATCTTTAAGCTGGAGAGAATGGAGCCAATAACGAGTGTGGTTAGACTACAACATGAGAGGTTCCTGGCACCGATGACAAACTGCTCCTTAGGGGTCCGCTTTAATAACATATTATATTTCACTATTTTGGGAGGTTCCCGGTTGAGGGGGTTATACGCACTATGGGTTTGCGTTTAAGATTTTTTCTTTTTGTTCGAGGCACGTTTAGGTTATATCTTGTTAAAAACGAATGCCTCTTTATTATACACCATTGGCATATAACTGGACTACCTTCCTTGGTTAGTTTCCAATTGGACCAATTGAAAGGAGTTTATTGTAAATGGGCTATCAATGAACAGCTTCCTAAGAGTGTGATTCTACCACCAAGCTGCTTTAAATATTTTATATTACGTATCTTTTGAAATTTACATCTTATTAATGCTGCCGTATAAGATCTTTTGGCTGTTGTGTCTGGAGATTTTACTCATGTATGTAACATATGTCAAATGAGTGTATTCATTTAATCGTTTAATAAAAGGCATGACGTTAAAAAAATATTTAAATATTAAGGTAGGACCAGGGGTCGGGATAGTGTCAGTCTATGCTTAGGGTATTATGAAGCATGAGGTGCAGTCAAGTTTCTTATGCCCCTAGGGTTACATTTACAAAGGTAATCCAACCCCTGCACTGTCTTAATGCTTCTGTGAAACTAAACTATTTTCATAGTTTTTTTTTGTTTTGTTTGTTTTAATAAATGTGTTTACAGTTAAAATGGTAATTGTTATATTGTGCATAAGGGTTTCCAGTCATTTACCTCACCCTTTTAGAATGTCAGCCAAGCAGAATGCTTCATTTATAAACATTGTTTTATAATCATCATAGTAATAATATCCATTAGCTAGAGTACCGGTTGAGAATGCTCTTTAAGGAATGTGCCGCTCAAGACTAATACATTATCCTGTTTCAACCCCCTGGTGAAACACCAACTACAGTGCTATAGACTGGTTTGAGAAGTGAGGTAATGATCAATCTCAGGTGTTTAGAGAATAATCCCATGTGCACTGTCAAATTATTTTACACAGACTGAGCCTCTACGGCTAACATTGAGAACAATATAGAAGGTGTCCTGTTTCTTCAGCTGAAAGGGTGGTTGTGGAAAGCACAAGCATCCTTATTTCCAAATTATTTTGGCCCAGTCTTTTTTGAGCCAGCTAGTCTGACTTCTTTTTATTTGATGTAAACCTGTCATCCTCGTTGGTATCAGCACATACACACAAAAAAGGTCAAAGCCAATGGTACTGACTGGTATTGAGCTGTGCCAAGCAGAAGTAGGATCCCACAGGAAATTAGGTGTGGCATCTCAGCTAAGCTATACTATGCAAGTAAATTGCTTGTAAATCACTTTGGGATACTGTATGTAAAGTTCAATATAACTATAATCTGTTCTATTCTGCAGTTCACACACTACAAGTATTTGACAGTGCTATTTACCAGTGCTAAGCTGACCTTCTCACTTCGTGATGACTTCTTTAATCTGCTAAATACTTTTTCAATTGATTGTTTAAGAGTGAAGCATGACAGGGCATGCGTTACTGTGGGATAACAGCACACTTCGGGAAGTTTTCGCCTTGGGCTTTTCGCACCTGAAAAGTGCCGTTATCCTCAATTACGCACACCATGGAATACCTTATTGTGATTATAAAATGGCTTCCCTGATTTTTTTTTTTTTCATTTTAAGACCAAATAATGGCCGGCCTGGCAGTGCTGAGGCGCTGGATGCCACATCTCATGCTATGTCAGAGACCCGGGTTTGGGAATGAGCCAGAGTCGCCGGGGGTCGGCAGGGGAGGGAAGGGATTGAGCGTCTGGAGGACGGCTCTCCCTTCCCTGGGGAGGGTTTCAGGGTTGCGCCACTCTGCAGCGGCACCTGGTGATGGTCGAGTGCAGCGCAAGCAGCGGTGGCTCATACAGCGGGGAGGAGCTTGGCAGGTGGTGGCACACTGTGCCCAGCCGCCATTACACGTCCAAGCTCCTCGGGGACCAACAAGCAGAAAAAACCCTACCACATCCGTGGAGATGATGGGGTGTTTCCAGGGATGCAGCCCACATCCCAATGCCGGCCCTGTGCTTGGGGGGACTCTACGGCAAACCTGCCATCCAGGTAAGGCCTCTCTAATCCCAGAAAGGCAGTCACGGGAGGACGGGCCCACCCGGGGGGGGTGATCCGGGGGCTAGGTCTGCCTGGGTGGTCGGGGAGTCCCTCTGAGGGGATACAGGGTTCAGGCCAGGAGTAGGGGCTACCGTTGAGAGGACACACTGGAAGGATGCCCTGGTGTGGCGGCGAAGAAACAGAATAAAAAAAAAAAGCAAATAATGAGGTTCAGAAAGTTACACATTTCTGACCTGTGCTGTTGTGCTGGGATAACAGCACAGTCATGTGACTGGATTCCACCAATCACAGTACAATATTTCTCGTACCCATTTTATAATTAAGGAATAAGACATGACAGGGTGTGTGTTATTGTGTAATAATGTCATGCCTCAGGTAGTTGAAGCACGAGGCCACAGGACGAGTGTGTTCAACGCCCGAGAAGTGACATTACACAATAACACACACCCTGGAGTGCTTTATCGCTATTATATAATGGCCGTTTAAAAAAAAAAAAAAAAAGGGAAAGATTTGTTTTAAAAACTTTTTTATTTTTGTTTTTTTTTTACTAGCGCAGGTATACCTATTGAAAAAAAAAAAAGTCCATAATTTCTGTTTTGTCTAGCAGGTGGGACTGCTCTTACATCATTGCTTTGTATTCCCAAGGTCTCTCTTTTGTGGCTTTGCTTGTGTATCTCTGGACCCCTGTGCCCCATTGTTCGGTTGTCGTTTGCCCCCATCACACTCAGATAGTGTACATAGAAAGTCTGTGTTTGAATTTGCTCTTTAGATTTTTTTTTTTTCTTCAGTGAAGCCAGGACCCTGAAGCGTGACCAACACTACAGTGCCATCGGATCGGGTGAAAGTGGAGTTGGGACTTGCAGGGACCAGGAGAGAAAAGGGTTGTCTGTAGACTGTCTATAGATGTATTTTTGTTAAATATTCGGCTCCGACTGCAGAAAGGTGAAAGCAACTGTACAGTATGGTGCTGAAGTGTGCACTTGCTGTCAGTCGCAATGAGGAATGGGTCAGAAAAGCCGTTAGTAGCTTTGGCATTTTGCTGGTTCAGGATACTTTTTCCTTTTGTCTTTTACCTCCATGGCTGTGACTGGTAGGAGCAGAATGATGTGTGTTAGTGTTTCTCGTTCTCTACTTTTATTCCTGCTCTCTGGCCACGGGACTTGCAGTTTCATTTTGGTGCAGTTCAGTACCATTCAGTGAAGCTGCTCAATTCCGAAAAAAAGGCTCTCAATGAAACCACTCTGTTCCAAAAAAAAAAAAGGCTCCGCAGACAAGCTGCCATAAGTGTTTTATAAAACTGTTAGAATGTGGGAAAAAAGATTTTTGTGTTGGTGGGGGAGACACTGTGACTTGATCTGCACGTGGTCACGCATCTTCTCAGAAACTGTTCAGTGCAGCTGTTTAAATGTGTAAGGGAAAAAAAGCTTGGTGGGATTTGATGGGGGGGGGGGCTAGTTTTAAACTGCTTGTGGCTGGCCACGGAGGAATTTAGGGCTGTACAGAGTTTGTGAAGTGGGCTGTGTCAGTGGTTGTGGTTGCCCAGGGACTGTGAAGCTGTGTCCATTTAGTGGTTGCTTCGGCTGGGAGGGAGGGATTTTATTGACTGTTCTGTGGTCATCCCTGTGCTTGCCCTAGATACAGTGATGTTATTGTCTAATAACATCACTGTCTCTAGGGGTCAGCAGCTAAGCAGGTTGCTAGAATTTTTCTTGCCGTTGTATAATGAGCCATATTGAATTTCGGTTTGCTTAATCAGCTTGTGTAGTCACTGCCAGCCACAAAAGAATTAAAACAATACTTTACAATACGTATTTCTGCAATTAATCTTCCAGACTAGTCTGTAAGACACCCATTACAGTCGGCATGACATTCATGAGACACTGCGGCAGTGTGCAAGAAGAGCACTACGTAGAATGCATAAGCAGTGCAGGAAAACTGATAATTTCCAATTTGTCTTTTTATTTTCTTGTAAATCTCTCTAAGGCATATGCATACATTGCAAAGCATAAGCCCCATTGCAGAGCATCATGGGTATGCAAATCCCTTTGTGTGTGGAAGGTGCTGGGACCGCTCCTGTTCAATGCCTATGTCTCCGATATAGGGGCAGGGGTTAGGAGCAGGATGAGCCTCTTCGTGGATGACTCTAAGCTAGGGGCCTTGGCCGATGGAGAGGAAGCAAGGGTGACAGTCCAGGGGGATCTGGACACCCTAGAGGGTTGGGCAAGGAGGTGAGGGCTGAGGTTTAACCTGGAAAAGTGTAGGGTGTTGCATCTGGGGGTCAGAAACCCAGGGCATGTTTATACCTTGGGAGGGGTCCCGCTGCAAGCCACTTCGAGCGACAAGGATCTCAGAGTGGTGATAGACACCAAAATGAACAACAGTGAGAACTGCAGAAGAACGGCGGCAAAGGCAAACAAGATACTGGGCTGCATAGCCCGGGGAATAACGTCCAGGAGGAGGGAAGTGATCCTACCTCTGTACAATGCCTTGGTTAGGCCAGACTTTGAGTATCGCAGATGCAGTTCTGAGGCCGACTTAAGAAGGACATAGTACTGCTGGAGAGGGTCCAGAGGAGGGCAACCAGGATGATCCGGGGCATGGGGGAAAGGACCTATGAGGACAGGCTGAAAGCCCTTGGGCTGTATTCACTGGAGGAGAGGAGAGATAGGGAGGACATGATTGAGGTTTTCAAGTATGTGAAAGGGATTAACAGGGGTAGAACCAAGGAAATGTCCAGGCTAAAACCAAGCGGCACAACCAGGGGCCATAAATGGAAACTGGAGGGAGGCACCTATAGGGGAGAACGTAGAAGGCATTACTTCACAGAGAGGGTGGTGGAGCCATGGAATGCTTTGCCTGGGAGTCTGGTCGAACAAAGCACTGTGGAAGGCTTCAAGAGGGGGTGGGACAGATGCGTGGGGGTGCTGAAGCCAAGATTGGCCCTCATGGGGGCAAGGGGGGAGGAGCGAGCGCCTGATAGGGGCTGCCTACCGAGCAGACACGAAAGACCATCAGGCCTATTCTGCTGGCTTTTAGTATGTTAGTATGTTAAGGTAAGCAGTATAGGAAACCTCTGGACAGGCAGTACATTTTGCTTGCCATGTCACTCGGACCTCACAAAAGTCAACTCACATACAACTAAGTGTAAATGTAATCTTTAAACTCTTCAACACTTCAAGAGTCATTACAAACCATCGCTCCCCCCTTAAAAAAGCAAATGTGGACAGCAAAAAATTGCTCACAGTGGGTTTGAACACAGGCACAAGGGAGCACTCTGAAACTGGTCAGAGGAAGATTTAGAAACGATGTTCAGAACTATTTCTTTACAGAGAGGGTAGTGGAGAAGTAGAACACATTTCTAAGGGAATTGGTCTGTGCTAAAACTGTAGAAGGATTTAAGCATGGGTGGGACAGACGTGTGGATCTGGTGAAGGTGAGGGGAGGATGGCACAAGAGACTGAGGTGTGAGTGACTGCTAGGGTACTGTCAACACATCGTAGGTAGATGGGCAGACTGGTTAGGTCTTGAGGCCTTTTTCTGCTGTCACTGTCTATGTTTCTATGTTCTTTTGTTAAAAAAAATTGGGTAAGCTTTAGCCACCATAAATGGTACCCTTGGTTCAAGGATGAGACATCTTCATGACCATGTTACTGCTAATCAAAGTCTTTATCCAGCTAAAGAATATACAGACAAAAAAGTAATTTGTGAGGTGACTACACAGTAAAATGTCAGATACTGTAGTAACATGGTAATTTAATGTCTGAAGGGTCTCGACGGCCATGTCTATTAGTGTCACAGTATGAAATTTTTCATGGCATGATAACCTTAAAAGAATGATCATGGTTTTTGTGGTATCAAGGTGATGTTAAGGCATCTGGTTTGGGTTGTGTGGGAGATATCCTCTGCACATTATATTTGTTTGGGAAGCTGGAGTAATGGATTTAAAATATATCATGGAATATAGTCAAAGGCAGTTATCACCATGTAGGAAAACATACACACTGTCAGTAATACTAACATACTAAAATGGCAGCAGAATAGGCCTAATTGTCTTTCTTGTCTGCTCGTGTGGTCAGCCCCCACCCTGGGAGCTAACCTTGCTGCCCCCCCTCGCCGTCTCTGGCTTCTCCCTTCCCAGTTCTGGATATTCTCGCTGCACTGGATTTTGCTTCCAGAAACCTTCCCCTGTACCTGTCCCACCCCCTCTTGAACCCCTCCACCGTTTCTGCCTCCACCAGCCCCCTGGGCAGCGCATTCCATGGCTCCACCACCCTCTCAGTGAAGTAGCACCTCCTCCTTTCTCCCCTGAATCTCCCCCTCCAGCTTCCACCCATGCCCTCTAGTTTCCCCCTTTTCTTCGGAGCACCGTGACTACTCCTCCGCTATTTACCCCCTTCATGTACCTGAAGACCTCTTTCATGTCCCCCTGGTCCCTTCTGTCTTCCAATGTGTACATATTTAACTCTTCGAGCCTCTCCCCATAGGTCCTGTCCCCCAAGCCCCAAATCATTTTGGTTGCCCTCCTCTGGACCCTCTCCAGGAGTTCAGTGTCCCTTTTTAAATGTGGCCTCCAAAACTGCACACAGTACTCCAGGTGCGGCCTCACCAAGCAGTTATACAGAGGGAGTATCACTTCCCTCTTTCTGGAGGTGATCCCCCTAGCGATGCATCCCAGCATCCTGTTGGCCTTGGCTGCTGCCCTCCTACAAGTCTCCGAGTTGTTCATCTTGACATCCACCACCACCCCCAGGTCCCTCTCAGCCATCGAGACTTGTAGCATCCCCAGGGTGTACACTTGGCCCAGGTTTCTGGCCCCCAGGTGCAGTACCTTGCATTTTCCTGCATTGAACCTCAGCCTTCACTTTCTAGACCATCTTTCCAGAGCCTCTAGGTCCCCCTGTAGGGCCACCCTCCCCTCCTCCCCATCCACCACTGCCTCCAGTTTTGAGTCATCCACAAAGAGACTCATCTCACTCCTGATACCTGTCCTTATGTCAGAGACGTTGGCGTTGAACAGGAGGGGCCCAAGGACTGATCCGTGCGGGACCCCACTAATGACCTTCCTTGGGGATGAGACTATCCTGCCAACTGCGACCCTTTGGATCCAGTCCTGGAGCCAATTGCCTATCCATCTGATCATCTGGTTCCCCACCCCATTTCTCCCAGCTTATCCAACAGGCTCTGATTGGCCAGGACTTTTTCCCCTGTTTTTGCCGCCTGGCGCTTTTTACAAATAGATCTAGCTGCAACTAAGCAAAATTCTAGTGTCTAATAGAATGATTTCAACTGTATTAGCCGGATTGTAATTTCTACTACTGTTTTAAAGTGCTTACAGCTCTTCTGCTGTTTCCTTGCTCCTGTACCCCCAACCCCCCATCCAAGAACTCTGCCTTGGTGCCGAAAAGTCTCACTTCCCTTTGTCTTGCTAAATTGCTCAATCTAAACCTGCCCTGCCTCTACACTATTTAACCCCTGCTATTTTTCCTTCTCTCCAACTGTCTGCCCTTGAACAAGGCTGCTTCAGTCCCCCCGCCCCCACGGTCGGACGGCACCCAGCCAGCCACTGACCGAGACCAGCATGCCCGCCTGCAGCTCCTTGGAAGGTACGGCGACAGCGCAGCCAGTCGGAACACGGGAGCTTCCAGCAAACCCTCTCCGATTGGCCAGGACTTTTTCCCCTGCTTTTGCCTCCTGGTGCTTTTTACAAATAGATTTAGCTGCAACTAAGCAAAATTCAAGTGTCTAATTAGAAGGATTTTCGGCCTCCCCACCCACCTCACTCACTCCCACCCTCCAGTGATTAAATACACTTATTGCCCAACCACATTCCCTCTCGCTCCATCATTGGATGGTAAGCCTAGCAGCACTCGCTCCCTCATTGGCTAATAAGCTTAACAGCACTGCTCGCTCCCTCATTGGCTACCTAAAACCCTCATTCCCTCTGCTCCCCCATTTGTTCCTAGTCCTTGCAGGTCCCTATCATTTCCCTGCCCCCACATCCCAGCCCTCCACCTTCTCCACTAAGTAACTACAGCACCTACCTTCCCCGCTAAGTAACCACAGCAGTAAGGTCCTTCTAGAACCTCATACGCGCCATGATCCTTCTACCAGGCCAGCTGACCCTGCTCATCCCTATTCTCTTCTCTTCTCCCTCCCTCCCTCCCTCCCTTCCTTTCTGACATGCCACCCACCTCTCCCATGCCCCCCTCCCACATCCTGCCAAACCTCCTTGAGCTCTCCCACCCCTCCAGCCTGGCATCCACCTCCCCTTTCACCCAAGCATGGACACACACTGCCACATGTCCCAGCCTATTTCTTTTCAACCCATCGCTCCCCTGGGTCATTTTTCAACTTATTCCCCTATGCCCAGCTCATACAGGCCATCAATCTAAGAGACGACCGCTCTCAGTCAGTCATATACAGCTATTCGCTTACTACCTAACTCTTGCTCTCCTGCTACTTGCAGCAGGTGACATCCACCTTAACCCGGCCCCAATACTACCCCCCATGCCCCTCTCCAACATCGGCCTCTTCTTCACCTCACTCTGGGGACCTTCTCCCATGTGGCCTGCACCTCCTGCACCTAAATATAAGAAGCCTTGTCCACAAGCTTGACTCCCTTCAGGTTCTTGCCGTCCACTATGCTGTCCAAAACCTGGCTCAACAAAAACATCAACGACTCCTCTGTCGCTATCCTAGGCTACACTATGGCCTGCCAAGATAGAGCCTCTAAAGGCGGCCGAATAGCCATCTACATAAACTCGGACTTGCACTATTCAGTGGTCCTGACCAAGTCCGAACCAAAAGTCCTTGAAGTAATACTAATTCAGCTTGTCCTTCCCTTCTCACTACCAGTCTACATTGCTGGGATATACTGCCGACCTGGTACACCAGCTTCTGCTGTCACCGACCTCCTCAAGCAAATCTCCTGCCTAGACATGACAGGGGAACTCTACATTATGGGCGATCTTAACGACAATTGGCTAGTTCCTTCCCTCAACAAAACCAGGACTGAAATTTCCGCCCTAAACCTCTCTCAAATCATTACTGAGCCCACCCGGCTTAACCTAAAATCTGGTAACCACTCACTCATCGACTGGGTCCTTACCACCCCCCCCCACCGGGTCAAACAAGCCAGTATTCTTCCTGACTCCCTCAGCGACCACCACGTAACCTTCTCAGTGCGTAAAATCCACCACCCAAAATCCCCCATTAAATTTGTAGTCCAACGCTCCTATAAATCCCTCAATCTAGCCCCTGTATTAGATGACCTTGCGCTAGCAAACTGGGCCCCACCCCTGTTACGATCTCCATTGATGATGCCTTCCTACACTTTAAAAACACATTCCTCAGCATCTGGAACACACACACGCCCCACTGCGTCGTACAAGAGTACGAGGAAACCACCTACCTTGGATCACCCAAGAACTGATTGCATATCAAATCGCACGGGACAAAGCCTGGAAAACGCATAAATCCTCATGCCTCCCACAACACCTTTCCACATACTGCATGCTCCGTAACAAGTGCACCAGAGCCACTCGTCTTGCAAAAGCAGAGTACTTCAGCAGCTCCCTCCAGTCAAACCTAAATAAACCCTCAAAATTCTGGAAGGTCATTCACTCCCTTTTCACTCCACCGCTGCAAATCCCACTCCAATGCTAAATGTTAATAACTTTCTCCTGTCAGAGCCCACAGCAGTCACCACTGAGTTCAATGTGTACTTCTCTATTTGCGCTGCCACCCTCCTGTCTCCCCTGCCCAAGACTACACCTCTCGCACCACCTACAGACATAAAAACCCAGACTAGGCCTCGCTCTTTTTCCTTCAAAGACATCTCTGCAACTGAGGCCCTAGGTGCATTACTTTCTGTCAACCCTTCAAAAGGCAAATCCTCGGATGGATTAGATCCCAAACTTCTATACCTGTCCACCCCCACTATATAGCAACTCTGCTTGCCAAACTCCTAAACCAATCCTTTGCTGCCGCTGCCTTCCCCTTTGCATGGAAGCATGCCATTGTCATCCCTCTGCCAAAAGGGCAGCCGCCCTACCTCCCTCCTCCCAGCCCTAGCAAAACTACAAGATCACCTTGTGCTCACCCAACTTACCTCCTTCCTCACTCACTCCAAATTCTTCACGCAATTCCAGTCTGACTTCAGGAAGGGACACTCCACCACCTCCTCCTCCCTGATCATGCTTACAGACACTATCGTGACAGGCATGGACAGTGGACTGATCACCTCAGCCGTTTTTGTTGACCTTGCAAAAGCCTCCGACAGTGTCACCCACCTCATATTGCTCTCGCGTTTCGCTGAATCAGGCCTCTCTGTCGCAGCCACAAACTAGTTCAGATCATACCTCTCTGATAGAACTCAGTCCATTAGAGTCTGAAATGCGATCTCCACCCCCCTTCCCTTAACTGCCGGTGTCCCACAGGGGTCGGTTCTTGGTCCCATTCTGTTCTCTATATTCCTAAACGAACTGCCACTCATCTGCTCTACTTCCTCAGTCCACATCTATGCAGATGATACTGTACTCTACTACTCGGGCTCCGCCCCTGATGTGGTACAATCAAACCTCCAAGCTGAATTATTTATTTATTTATTGATGACTTTGATAACCGGGTGAGTGCACTGATCCCAGGGACCGTTTTCAGGCACGACCTGGGCCATAACACATGGCGCAGGGTGACAGTGGAGTACAAGGTAACAATAATACACATGAAACAGATTTGTTACAAGCAACAATAGTAGACACAATATACAGGTTTGATGCATAGGTCCATTTGAGAACAGTGAATACAAGATTTCAATATCAGACATGAGAATACTTGGTACAAACAAACAAATTGTAGGCACAGTGTACAATGTGAGACTGAATCATCCAGTGAGCAAGTAATATACAGAATACTCAGTAAAAAATATATATACAATATGTACAGGCAAGGGACAGCAATGGTTTAGCTTGCACTAGCTCTCCTTAAATGCAAAAAAAACTGTCACTATGACCTTCGGCACACAACGCCTGGCCAGACTCCCCTCCCTTCCCTACTTCGCCACCCTGGATGGCCAAAAACTTGAAGATGTCTCCTTGTTCCGTTACTTGGGGGTCTGGCTCAACAGCCATCTCTCCTTCTCTGACCACATCGATGCTATCTCAAAAAAACTGTGCCCTATGCTCAGTGCACTATATAGGAACCGCAGCAGCCTCCCTCCCCGAGTCTGACGTGAACTGGTCCTGAAGATGTTACTGCCCTCCATCGACTACTGCAAAACTGTATACAATGCAGCCCCTAAGTCCACCCTATCTAAACTGGACACACTTTATAATGCCTTCTGCCACTTTACTCTCGATGCCTCTCCCCTCACCCACCTCTACCGAGCCTTGGCACTGTCGTCCCTTGAAAACCGCCGCATCTCTCACTGTGCTAAATTTGTCTCCAACCTATGGCTTGGGTCCATCCCCTCCTACCTTGCCACCGTGCTCACAGATGCCCCCCCTCCCCCATCATCTTAGATCCAGTGACTCCTGCCAACTTTCAGTCCCTAGGCGGAAGACCTCTGCTGGTCAAGCTGCCTTATCACACCGGCTACCCAAGCTCTGGAACGCCCTCCCACCACAAATTCGGCACTCCTTCTCTTCCTACTCTCTGTCTACCACCCTAGCAAACTTCCTTACTACAAATTGCTCCTGTCCCTGAACCTGCCATGCCCCACTATCCCCTCCCCAATGCCTGACCAGTGGTCTTAGCCTTTGCTACAGAAGCTGTCATGTAACCCCAACCTTGCACTTATGTCCTGGGCCTATTTTGCCCTATGTACTGTGTATAACTGTGATATACGTCCTCTGTTGTTTACAGCTGTTACTACTGTGCTAATTTACCTTGTCTGCTGCTTCTTGTCACAAAAATTGTTATTTGATACTATAATATCCTAAACATTCAATGTGCGCTGCTTGTATATTCATGCAATCGTGTATCCTTGTGGTACTTTTTATTTGCTTCTGTTAACTGTTCACTTGATAACCTGTGTGTTATCATATCCATGTGTATCCCCCGCCCCCCCCCAGGTCGCACCGGGAGATGAGCATCTTGTTTCTCAGTGTGCCTTTCCTGGTGAAACAATTGCAATAAATAAATAAAATAAATAAATAAAAAGAGTAATTGGTGGAGTCTGCCTCTGTTGCGCAACAATGAAATCTTTGTTGTGGTTTGAGGAAGGCTCAGTACTTCTTTTTACTTCTGGAGAAAAATCGTTCTTTTGGTTCAAGAGGGTATTAGTGAGCCACCTAAATGCACTGGCCAATGTTTTGTGGCTTTGGGGGCCACTTCCTCAGGGCCCACGGTAGTCCTATTTTGAAAAACAGAGCAGTATTGTTATTATTGCATTTTTTACATAAATCATACTTTAAAACTCAACAAACATCAGTAATTTAGACTCTGAATGATGTTACTTATCTTCCACAGATTACAGAATATTTACTAGTACATCCTGCGATGTATTAAATCACATAGAAACATAGAATTTGACAGCAGATAAGGACCGTTTGGACCACCCAGTCTGCACATTTCTCCCTACTTACATTATTACTGCAGACCATACTTGATCTACAGCTTTTTCCCACTGCTCTTCCTTTCCACTATGATTCGCCTTCTGCCTATCCCATGCAGTCTTGAACCCCACCACTGTTTTTGCCCATACCACCTCACTGGAAGGCTGTTCCAGGAATCCAGCACTCTTTGTGTGACAAAGTACTTCCTCACTTCTCTCCTGACTCTGCCCTCCTCCAATTTCATAGCATGTCCCCGTGTTCTTGAGCACCTTTTTCTTAAATATACTCCCCTCCTGTACCTTATTTACCCTTGTAAGGTATTTAAAGGTCTCTGTCATATCCGCCCACTCCCTCCTCTATTCCAGCATGTTCGTGTTGAGGTCCTTTAGTCTCTTCCCATAAGGCTTTGGATGTAGACCCTGCACCATTTTAGTTGCCCTCCTCTGGTTTGTCTCCACTCTCTCTATGTCCTTCTGAAGAAGTGGTCTCCAGAACTGGGCAGAATTCTCTAGGTGGGTTCTTACCAAGTTAGTCCTTTATTCCATTGCCCATTGTTGGCTCCATGACATCGCACTAGAACCTTTGGTGTCATATGATAGCAACATGCTGTAATCCATAGTGTAGGTGATCATGCCCACATATTCAAAACTGTATTTTGAATAAACTTAAATCACGGTGCAAATCATTATTCAGCTTGTTCAAATTGTACAGTGCATGCTTTTACCAGACAGGCTTACTAGGAGCTCTTTGCTTTATGATTAATCTTATCAGCTTGGTGGTTAAACATCTTGTTTATTAGTTTTTGTCGACTGGGTAGGTGCACTAGCGATAAAATGACTATTTTCAGGCACTATTTGAATTTAGTAAAGAAATAGCATATAATTATATCTGTTGAGTTAGCACTGCTGCAAATGTTTCACAGACATGTCAATATTTCGACTTAGCAAAGTATAAAATGACAGTTCTAAAAATACCTGTGTTACTAAATTGGCTTTTTAAGCCGCACCTGACCTTGCTTCATAGTACAGCTTGGAGTGCTCTGTATTGGGACATGAAAAACCTCCTGATAAACCGCTGTGCAAAAACTTTAAAACAAGGCTGCTGTATTTTTATAACCGAATCCACACTTCTCAATAATCTTAGCCTGACATTACTCATCATCTGCTCTTTGACTGCACCTAGTGTTCTGAAATGCTGTGTGACCAGTTTGTGCGAGTTAAAAATAATAACTGGTGACCCCCTTTATAACACTGCTTATCAGTGTGATCAAACACCGTAATAACCGGCTATGACATCATACCCAGTTTTTACAGCATTTGGAGTGCTCAGCTTCGCTTTCCCTATTGGGAAACTTGATGTTTGTGCTCATGTTCCTGCACCAGTTATTATACAAAATAAAACACAAGCGACTGGGTGCTTACAAAGTTTTTTTTACACACTCTCAATGGATGATGGCAGACCGTATAAACGTCTCAAGTTTCATTGTCCAGGTTTATGGGTAATCACACACCTTGGGTGTGTTAAAAACAAAACTTTGTAACACAGAGTCACCAGTTCATTATTCAGTATGCAATAATAATCAAATAAATGTGCTGTTCATCTCATGGAATAGGATTTAAAACCACATTACTCATGTGTCTAACTTCAATCCACTAAATCCTACACTTGTGCAGTACTGAAAGCCTCAGATTAGAAATTAACCCAGCGGTTCACAATTCATGTTCACTTGTCCTGCTATTAGAATATCCCTGCAGTTTAATTTCTTGTTTCAGACATGCTAATAATGCTTTTGTTTAGACTTGTACTCATCTTTCTGCACTATATAGTCTGTTCAGAAAATGTACTCTACTGTTTATATAAAAAACAAATTCTGTCCCTGTGCACAGTTTTCATGTGAGATTTTGCTTAGTAAAGAAGCTAGTATTGCTTTCTCTTCGGTGGCATGACTGCAGTGCTGTGCTAAAAGTTTCTCTTGCAAAGGAAAAGTGAAAGCTTCTACCCTGCACTCCAGTTCTTGAATGCTCCTGATGGCCCGCTCACTACTCCGCCCATGGTAGTAATGGCAAGGCCTGTTGTCTTTTTGCTTTAGGTGGATTCAGCTCCTGCGGGTCAGGGCGATGTGTCATGACGTCACTGCCAACCTAGCACTCCTGTCCAGCACTTGCCCTGGAAGAATAGTAGCACTGGAAGCTCAAAGATGGGTTCCATCTATACCCTAGATGGCTCCCAACAGGTGTCTGTGTGCTCCAGGGAAACCAGGGGGTGCAACTAAAGCGTGGCCAATCCCAAACAATCAAAACAAGTCCAAGGAAGTTGCACTCCAGCGGAAAAAGTTGCAGCTCAATCAAAATGCTGAGGCAAAATTATGGTTTATAAAGCAAAACTTGCTTTGTGAATGGCTGCAAGTCAGCCACCAAGTGAAACACCATCCACCCTAGCGCTTCGCCTGCCAATGAGGCTTCATCAGGGGACTCAAGACAGGTGGTGTCCCCAGTAGAGTGCTGTCTGGACATACAGCTAGGTGCGATAAATAGGTGTTTTGTCAGGTTTGCTCATGTGAACCACCTCAGATGTCACCACAAGTTCAAGTCCCACTACATGGCCTCCTGATTAATTTTTATTTATATATATTTCATTCAAATTGTCTTTTTCAAATCTCAGAAAAAACACGTATTTTATAGCTTCTGTATTTTGTCTCTGTAGTGGTAAAGAAGGGTGATGTGGGATGGAAGGGGGGTGCTATGTTAGAAATCGTGCGCAGATCTGTATAGATGCTCTTAAAAGGATCTAAACATTGAAAATAAACACTTTTGTATACTGAATGCTGCTCAAAGTAGAAATGTGGGGATTACAGATAGTAGCCCCTATTAGGTCATCAACATAAACCATTGTTATATTTAGTTGCTTAAAAGAGAAAAAATAAAAAACAAGAAAAACAGTCTCTGAACTCCAGTATACCTTCTTCTTTGGGGTCTTAAAAGAAGAGTTGACACGCCTCTTCCTCATTCATGCCCTGGTCTTGTTCTGTCGTCCCCAGAGTGTAGATCCACCATGTCTCTCGTCATTGCAGGTGCAAATTCCAATCCGCACCTCTGCTATGTTTCCTTATAAGTTCCAAGTCTCAGAACTTAAGAGAAGCCATTCTGTGTCTACCAGCATTAAAGTGTCTGGCAACTGACGCTCTGGTGTCCTGCCTGCTAATGCTTCCTTTATGTTCCTGTATTCGAGTGTTTAACTGTTTTATGGTCTTGCCAGCATACATCCTGTCACTTGGGCAAGTGATCACATAGACTACGTGGTCACTGGTGCATGTGATGTGCTCCCTGATTTTAAATTCCTCTCCAGTGAAAGTGTTCTTGAAAGTTTCTTCTCGTGGTATGGGAGCAAACAGAACATCTCCCATGTGGAAAGTTACCCTTTCTCAATGGTCCCAAGAGGTACTGTTGTGGTAGTTGTTCCTCTGGTATATTGTGTAAAGTATTTACAGTCACATCCTTTATCGTCGGGTTCTTCTTTGACACCACCAGGGGTCTCTGATCGAACATAGGGACTGGTCTGCTGCAAACTTACAGCGTGTGCCAGTGTTTGCTAATAATTGAGGTTATAGTACTAGTGTAGGATGTGTAGCATGTACTAACAACTATCCAATCTGATTCTTGCTGTTTTCCTGTGCTTCTAAGCGCCTCCTGACATGTGAACTTACGTAGCCTATCAGTGGCCTATGCCAGTGTACTGGTGTTGTACCCTGTCTGTTGCAACTGTTTGAAAATTACACCTTCCTCCAGTTGTCGTGTCCTTGTGAGCTACAGTTTCTGTTTGCACATAGAGGCTGGAAATATGGGATGCTGTTGATTAGTCTGGGTTTGTGGAAGCTTTTACAATGGAGTATTGTGTTTCAGTCGGTGGGCTTACGGTAAAACGTAAATCGTTTTTAATCTTGTTGAAGTATTGATGACCATAATGTTTAAGAAAGGAGTCTGATAGTTGTCAAGACTGAGGGTGAACTGTAGGTTTTCCCTGATTCTGCTCAAGTACTCATGGAAGGCCCTTAAAGGGGAACTGTCAGCAGTAAGAGCCTCATACCCAGGTGTGAGGCTGAACCCAGTTTGCACTTTGTGTACAAAAACTTTTTTTTACTTACTGTTTATTGCAGTATAGTAGATTGTATTCGGCTAATTTTGCTGCCTTGTAAGGTTACATTTCATGTAACCAGAAATCCCAGAATCCCCCTGCAGCTGACCTCAGAGGAGGGCTGCAGAACTGGGAGATTCAGTAGCTCACAGTATACATGTCCAAGATTTTGTAAGCAGAGATCAGATGTTTGCTGGCCCCGCCATGCTCACTGGGCTTAGTACATTCCTTTGTGACAGTACCTAGTCCCATGAGAATAGCAGACCAGCAAAGAGAAGATTACAGCTTATAAAAACTGTAATATACACTGCAGGCTATTGAATCTCCCACTGTTGCAGCAGCTCTCCTCTGATGTCAGCAGCAGGGGAGTCTGACATTTCTGGTTACAGGAAATATCAGCTTAGAAGCCAATGAAATTAGCCTGATACAGTCTACTACACTGCAATAAACAGTATGTAGAAAAAAAAGTGTTTTTGCATACAAAGTGCTATTTGGGATCAGCCTCACACTTAGGTATGAGGCTCTTATCTCTGACAGTTCCCCTTTAAGTAATTTTCTGTTCCAGTCCACAGGACAGATATATCATCAATATATTGCTCCCAATAGACACTGTATTGATGGTATGAATTTTGTTCTGTAGAGAGGATGTGCTCTGTTTAAAAAAATGCTTCATGTATAAATTGGCATCAAATGGGGCAAAAGTGCTTTCCATCGCCACGCCTCTCACTTGGACATAAAAGATGTCCTCAGAAGAAAATACATTTCTTGTCAGCACGATTTCCACTAGTTGCACAAGAAATTCATTGCTTGTGTTTTTTCACCTGCAGATCTCTTTTGTAGGCCTGTTAAAAGAGAGTGCAATCCTTCCTCACATGGAATGCAGATGTACAGATCTCGGACATAAAATGTCACAAGCCATGTCTGAAATTCTGTTGCCCGGTCCCTCTAGAATTAAAAAAAAAGTCTGGAGTCCTTAACATATGTGTAGTGGTGCCAAAGGTTTTATGAAGTAATCAATGTATGTTGATAAGGGTTACTGAGTTTATGCCAGACTCTTTGGGTCTTCCAGGTGGGATAGTGAGGCTTATATGTATTTTGGGAATACAATTAAAAGCAGCTGTTTTAGAATGTGGTCTGTCCAGTATTTCAGCTTTCCAGACAGAAATCCACCCTATGTCTACCCCCTGTTCTAGGAAATTCTTGATTTCTGTCTGGATTTCTGGAAATTGGTCTCTAGCCAGTATTTGGTAGTTAGTTTCATGTAAGCAATAATACACAACAAGGTGGGCATTATTTGGAAATATCGGACTGCCCAGGGATGTAATGAGGCCCGACGTCGCAGGCGGAGGGCCTTATAGCCCCTGTAAGATCTGGTATTTCCCAATAATCCCCACCCTGGAGGGTATTATTGTGCTTAGAAAATGGTCAACTGCATAAATTTTCATGAAGTTATAAAAAAAATATAGTAAATGATTGTGAAAAATTAATACAGGTGTTAGAAACAAATGTATTGATAAAGTAGTGTTCTGGTGCTGTCGCCCTCCCTGCACCATTCTGATGGATTGTCTCCCACCCCATGAGATAGTCACACAGGCACTGATTCGAAAGAAGAAAGGCAGTGTGTTGCGAACATTATTTGTAGGACTCTGGCAATTTTATTTTTGTTTTTTGGAGTAAGATTGTTTTTTTTTCCTGGTCTGATGTTGTTTCTATGCTGCGTGCGACCTTTAACCGCGATATGCGAGCAAGGCAAAAAGCGACGTTTGACCCCGAGGTATGAGGAGAGAAAAGAAAAAGATTTATGTTCACTTTCTAGTGAGTGTTTTTTGTTTGTTTTTGTACAGGAGGCTGAGTGATTGTTGGGGTCTTGTGACGAGGGATCACTATGGTTCTGTTTGCGGTCAGCACGGTAGTGCAAGACTGCGATCAGGAAATGGTTAGAATGATAGTTTGACACTGCGGTCGGGAGAGTGGTGCCGTTGTGTCACTGTTCGAACTGTAAGATGTAATTAAAGTGTGTTTTGCTTTTCAAATCAGGGAGCGGCTGCAGGTGAATACTGTTTGGTTTGGGCTGGGGGAGATAAGTACCTCTCACTAAGCCAGAGAAAAAGATGGCGGGCATTTTAAATTTTGTTTGGTGCGTCCAGCCAATGAAAAAGTTGCCTGGCCACCACTGTGGAATGCTGCGTAGTGAGGTGCCACTTGGAACTGGCACTTATTTTTTTACTGGGCATCTATTGAAAAATAGATGCCCAGGTTGCAGGTAGTTTAAGCCAATCAGGGTAGAGAATCTAGTCTGCCCATTTTCTAATTGGCAATAATCTCAAGCATTCCTACTTGTAGTTAGTGTAGTCCGTAATAACTACACCACCCCCTTTGTTGGCTGGCTGGCTTGAGAATAATGTTTTTGTTGTTTTGTAGTTGCTTCAAGGCTTCCTTTTGTGCCTTTGTTAAGTTTTGTTGTATGATTTTGGTGTGAGTTCTTTTCAGATTCTCTGTATCTTGATTTACAAATCTGAGAAACGTTTCTATGACCTGAAAACTGTTTTCTGATGTGTTGTAGCTGGATTTGACTCCTACCTCCATTATCAAAATCTCATTTCCTTTGATTTTTTGATCTTTCTGGTTGTGAAAACTGATACTCTAGTCTTATTTTTCTGTAAAAAGTTTTTTTAAATCAGTTCTTCTCAAGTCAAAGATGTTTGTGTTTGGAGAGAAGGACAGTCCCATAGTTAAAACTTCAGTTTGTTTCTCTGTAACTCATTTATTATACATACGTTAAAAACGACCTCCTTCATTGTCCCCTGTGTCTGGTAGGGTCTCCTGCCTCATCCGCTGCCTCCTCCTCCTCCTCGGTTTCCTTTCTCCTCAGACAGAAATTTTGGCCTGTGGGAAGCGAATTCTGTGGTGTCTGTGGTTCTTGTAAGTCTCCCTGCCCTGGTGCCATTCCTTGTGTGTTGTTTCCTAGTGCTGGTCTAAAAAAAGTCTGTTCCTGGTTTATGCTGGGTCCTTGTCTACTGTATTGACTTCTTATGAAACTACAAGATCTATTGCTATCTGGTCCTCACTATAGCTACATGGTGTCGTCTGGTATTTTTTTGACCCCGTTTTCCCTATAATCATTGAGGTCTCTCTGAAACTTCCTTATTTTGGTATTTTTGGTCTTACCTTGAAGGCCTGTATTGTCTTCATGTTCAGTGTCTCCACTGGTAGGCTGTTTGATAGGTTCACCAACCTGTAGGAGAAGTGCTTCCTAATGTAACCCATGAATTGACTACCTTTGAGCTACAACATGGCGTGCCCCTGTGTCCTGCTGGAGGAATCGAATCAAACAGCCTGTCTGTGTAAACTTGCCAGTACCCTTGAGACTGCAGAGGGCTAAGATCATGTCCCCTCTCAGCCTCATTTTCTCTAAATATACTCATATTCATATTTTGCATTTTCTAGTATTTATGCTGTTTCAGGGATTAACCTTAAAAGTCTTATGATACAATGTTTCCAGTCAAGCTTTAAGACATATTTCAGTTTTTGCCCTCTTATTGACTGTCCAGTTTCTATTAGGTTAGCATGACTGGGTTTTGGAGATTCTTCGACAGACATTATGTTTTGTAACATGTTTTCCCTAACAAATTATAGTATTTCTTCAGTCTACCGTATCTGACTACATTTTTGCTGGCAAGTATTTATAGCAAGTACTTTAAATTCAGTAAATGTAGTTAAATCTTTCAGACGTTATTGAATTAGACAATAGTAAATTAATCAGTAATGACCAAGGAGACTCATTTCCAAGGGAAAATGACTGGCTGGGGGAATGGGTGACCTCAGGGCACTACTGAGAGCCACCTCCCACTAGCCAGTTTGTTTAATTCCAGGAAATGACCAGCTCTGAGGTTATTTGCAACTAAAGGTCTTTTTACTTATTTTTTCTTTTTTTTCAGGCCGAGCATTGTGGTATGAGCAGTGTGGCATAGGGACAGTTCATGCTGTGTGTTAGTGTGTGGTACTATTTGGCCTGGATACCAAGTCGCGGTTATGTGGATACGAATGGAAGTTAACAGGAGATAGGTTCAGGAGAGATGTGAGGAAGTACTACTTTACGGAAAGGGTGGTGGAACCTTGGAACAGACTGTCAGGGCTGGAACATAATGAAGGGAATAGTGGTTGTCGGGGTCAACAGGACCAAGAAGGTGAATAGAGAGAGGACGGGGAGGGTTAGTACCCTGGAGGAACAGTAGGTTCCAGGGATTATAGGGAACTTGGGCAGACTGGATGGACCGCTGGTCTTTTTCTGCCATCATTGTCTATGTTTCTATGTTAACATGTTGGCATCTGGATCAGTCATTTCTTAGAGACTAATGACTGATCCAGCAGCCAGTGAAAACCAGGAAAAAGCTCATGAATATTTAAAGAACTAGTGGATCCTGCTGGTTTTTCATTTTCTGAACTACTGGAACACACATATGTACTGTTTTTTTAGCATCTGATGAAACTGAAGTGTTTATTACACATATGAATTAGATGGATAGAACCATGTCTTTAGCTATACCTAAGCAATCTGACTTCAGCTACCAGATCTTGGCCAGTCCCATTGTGCTGACTGGAAGCAATATCTGGGGGGTGAGTGGAGAGGGGACACAGTCATTTAAATATTAATTCTGCTACTCAGCTCGCAGTACAGATCTCTGTCTGTCTGCTCCATGTGTCCGATCAATACTGTATGTTCATTTAATCAGTAATGTACCCTGTCATAACTGGGAAACATGAATAAACCGGACATAAATGTATATGTTGTTTGAGTTTTTGGTTTTAATTACTATTTTTGACAAGAAAATCCAGTGTCAAGAATTAGTTTGTGCAGCAGTAATAACAAAAATCTTCAGCTGTCTAATCTGAACTGAAACGGCATCTAGGTAACTACTCCGTGTCACATATGACAGTCGAGTACCAATCCTCTGTAACAGCCAAAGTTACACCTCGCACTACTACAAAAAAAAATCTAAATTTACCCAAAAAGAAAACAATCATGAGGTGAAGTCCAGAGTATTTTGTATGATAAATGTGCATCAGTGGGTTCTCACAGATTCATTCCAGCACTAGCTAGTCAGTTCACTGGGTAGGCAGTTCACATTGGAACATTTTCTAGACATGTGAATGTGGTCAAGATTTCCAAATACAATGACTGCGTTTTATTTATTTTATTTAAAATGTTGGTTACTGGGAAAGGCACACTGAGCCAAGGCTTGTTTCCAGGTGCGGCCCATGGAGCAAGAGATACATGTACAGTACAGAACAATGGTAGACGGCCTAGCAGGTACATAGCAACTTAGAACATACAACCGATAATGATAATAACAGTATAATGCTAGCATAGGAAAGCAATCAAACAATAAAACAAACAACGCAAAAATTTCAGGTGGGCAACAAGGATTTTATGAGATGAGAGCAACGGGTTTATATATCTTTAGGGCCATGAAGATGTTAGTGGGGATGAGGCAGAGAGACATGGGCATTATTGGGGCAAGAACAGGGGGGAGTGGGGGTAAGACGTAGCAGGTGGTTGAGGACCGGAAGTGGGGAGGAAAGGCGAGTGTCAGAGGGAACCTGATTCTAAAGGAAAGGGAAGTGATAGGAAAAAGTAGAAAGAACACAAGATGTGTGGGGTTGAGGACTGGAGAAGGTGCAGGACTCCTGGGAGCACAGAGGGTAGGAGGAGGGGCTAGCAGGGGATAGAAGGGAGGACAGATAGGAAGGAACCATTTTAGTTAATAATTCATGACGGACAGGGAGTGAGATGCTGTCTTTGTTCTGGTAAAGAATACCTAACTTGGGGCTGAGTTTAGAATGGATTGAAGCAATGTGTGTGGTGAAAGTGAGAAGGGTGTCCAGCCAGATTCCTGGGTATTTAAAGCAGGGACCACCTCAGTGGGGGAGGCCATCGGGGGTGGAGAACTCCAGGAGAGTCTGAAACCTAGGCAGCTTTTTCCTGGATCTGAAAGTCATCGAGACTGTCTTTTTCGTGTTCACTTTGAATTGGCTGGTATGAAACCAATAAAAGACTTTATTGAAGTCATCCTGAAGAGGGGCTTGCACGACTGCTGGAGATGGAACTGAGGTGTAGGTGACAGTATCGTCCACATACATGTGGATGTAGGAGTTAGAACAGACAGAGGAGAGGCCAGTGATGAAAAGGGAGAAGAGAATGGGGCCAAGTATGGACCATTGGGGAACCCCTACAGTGACAGGGAGAGGGGGTGATATGATATTTCCTACTGGGACTGATTGCTGCCTGTCAGATAGGTAAGACTGGAACCAGTTTACTGTTGGGGCAGACAAGCTGACTGTGTGAGTAGCTTGTTTAGTAGGAGAGAGTGGGAAACCAAGTGAAACATCTTAGGTTGATAAAGATAGTTGCAGTGATATGGCCTTGGTCCATCCCCGAGAGGATGGAATTTGTGACCCACAATAAGATGGAGATGGTTGAGTGATGCTTCCTGAAACCTGGTTTGGAAGGGTGAGAGAGTGTCGGGGCAGGATAGGAACTCCGAAAGTCTAATGTAGACAATGGTCTTTTGGAGATTAGCGAGAGATGATGCAATGCCTGATGCCTCAATGATATAGGTTTTCCCTGGTGGCCAGTGGTCCGACACCTCTCTCCATAGCTTTGAATCCCACTGCCGCTCACACCCACCTGACCTGGACCCTACACATCCCCCTGTAGGTTCAGCACCCCCTGACAAGCCTGCGCAATCCCAGAACCACCCCCCCCCCCAGCAACTGGCACAGACCCTCCACTCGCCTCCATGGTTTGCCACTGACTGACAGGTCGCAATGCCGCACTGTTCTCAGCTCATATATATAGTGGATGTGCAATCGCATGTCCAGTTGGTGGCAGGCCATGGAAGTGAGTGGAGGGTCATTGCTGGTTGCTGGGGGCTATGGCTTATTGGTATCCAACCCATAGAGGGAAGATGCAGGGGAAAGGTCAGATGAGTGGGGGGGCAGTGGGGTGCTGTTGGAGAGGGCATACTGGCCCGATTTAACCCACAGAATTAAGGCCCTGCATTGCTCATACCGTGCATGCATGTATAGTGCTACAGGGTACCATGCTATTCCAGCTCTGTTCCCTGGCTCTCTTCAGTTGCTAGCATGAAGAATATCATCAAAAAAAGCTGCTGTTCCATTTTCCTGCCCCCCGCCTCAGCCTCAACACAGTCCTGACAGCTAAGAGCAGAGGAAGCTGTGTGGTGACAGCTGTGGAACTTGAAAGTGGAGCCCTGGTTAAAGTCCCATCAGGGATCCTGGCTGTGAACCTGCTGGCCCTGCCACCCCCCCCACCCCCCGGCAGTCCTGAGGAGACCAACCAGAGGGTGAAAACTGGAGTGGGAAGAGGCAACAGGATAAGCCCCAGATTTTGGGGGGCTTGCATAGTTCTGTAGAGTTTTATTTTTTTTTTTTTTGCTGTAACACCGACCCTAATCCTGCAAGATAGTTTTGTTTATTTTTGCCTACAGTACATTTATTTGTAAGCCATTCTGATACACAGTCATCTTCAATAAACTGTCAAGTGTTCTCCCTCTCCCCTCTTCTCAGCCACCTCTATAAGGAAACAGCATCCCACTCCAACACAGCCCAGTCCAGATCTCTGCTGGTTCCCCCTCCCAGATTCACTAACCTAAGGCATGGTTCCTCCCACAGTGACTGGTACATTTCCTTCCGCTTACCTCTGTGGCCAGTTGTTGTCTGAATAACAGTGTGAAATTGCAATCTGACTTTATAAGCTGTTGATAGCAGATTGCGATCGACACTGTCATTCAAATGGTGGCCGGCGCAGAGGTGAGTTGAGGGAAGGTACCTGTTGCTGGGGAGACCTTGTATCAGATTAGTGGATTTGGGAAGGGAAACCAACAGAGATGGGGGCTGCGCTGTTTTGGAATGGGGATGTTGTTTTCTTACAGAGGTGGCTGAGGAGAGGGGAACACTTTACATTTATTTGTTCCACTACAATATTGAAGACAATTGCACATCAGATTGGCTTGCAAACAAATTTACAGTAGGCAAAAATAAGCAAATCTCTCTGGCAGGATGGGGGTGGATGTTACAGGAACAGAAATACTTTTATCTGTACAATAATGCAAAAATTGTAGTTGGTGCTGTGAAGGCTCAGTATTTGAAAAAATAGCAGACAATGTTTTACTTTTTAAAATGCAGAACCAGCCTTTATTACCCGAGAACACTACCTACCAGTTATTATTGATGTTGGGTGTGTTGTATCACAGTACACTTTAAAGTCTAATATAAAGAAAACCTTATTAAGTATGACAGCCCGCTCCACAAAAACACAGCCATGGTTTCCCCACAGTGTGTCACTTCCGCCCTGTATTTCAAGAATGGCGCTGCACGTATTGTGACTACTGGAACCATAAAAATATGCGAATATATAAAAACAAAAGGTAGTCCTATCGCTCTTATTCACTAGATTACATGAAACCAACTTAGAACCTATTTAGAACAGAAAACAGAAAGGTAAACCAGTTAATTTAATCCAGTCCATTAGCTCTTTAGACTTATAATATGTAACATGTTACTGGTCTTAGGTGCCTTTCTTTGGGACAAACTAGCTTAGAAGTTGCTTGCTGTATACTACTTGTTGAGTTTGGCATTTAAAAACAGTAGTGAAAATATTATGACTGGCCTGACTCACTGGTGTCAGCTAGTAGTGTAGTACTATACTGGAGACTTAGATCAGATCTAGATCTCATTTCCCAAGCTCGGGTAAGGGCATCACCGCACTCAGACTTGTTGGAGAGGAAGGAAGGAAGCAAGCGGGCTGGTCTGCTTATACAGCACCTCCTATGGGGGGATGGGAGGTGTCACTGGTGTCATGGGTAAACATGCATTGCCTATAACCCCCCAGTCCTCAGCCTCTTTGGTTGCATGGTGGGAGGGATTGAACAATCCCACTCTGTTTTGACGTCGGATGTAATTTCTGCCCACCTTATACCCATGACTAGATTTCTGTCTCCATTTGCAGGCCAGGTAATGCGTGGGCTAAAGGCTGAATAGGGCCCTGTTGAGGGTAAACCACAGCGCTTAGAGATGAGTGGAGGGGGTCTGGATTGGAGACTGTCGGCTGCCAGTAAGTGTGCATGAGGATACTACTGTATGCTGACTGGAGCAGATATATGTGGAGACTAGGGGGATAAAATAGGAATGATAGAAATAGGAGGTCTGATATATTTAGTTAATTTTTGTTGACCAGGAAAGGAGGACTAGACAATTCTGCCTATTTTCAGCCTTGTCCCGGGGAGGGGGATACAGATGGATGCCAACTGACATTGAACCAGATTAAGCTGTTAGTGGTATTTTTAGTGAATGGGGGAAATTCTCCTGCTCTTTTCAAGAAGTGCCATGGGATCTTTAACATCCACCTGAACTACCACCAGAACAGGCAGATGGCACCTTGGTTTAACATCTCATCCGAAAGTTACTGACCCACATTTTGTCCAACTCCCACTGCGACTGCAGATGAATCTCCTCTAAAAAAAAAAAAAAATCTAAACAGTTTTACTGCAGTATTTGTTCTTGTGTCTCCAATACATGTATCAAATATTCACACCTCTGATGTTGCCATATGTATGTGTTATGTATTTTCACCTCTGTATTTAGTGTTGTAGTAAGCAATAATACCGAACAGGGTGGGCAGTATTGGGCAATACCGGACCGCACAGGGGCGTAATGAGCGGCAGAGTGGCTTATAACCCCTGGAAGGTCCGGTATACGTCTATACCATCCAATTTGAGGGTATTATTGTGCTTAGAAAATGGGCACTGTATTTATAATGCTTGAAATAAGTTTGTATGGTAAAACTTTTAATATTTTAAGTATTTTATTTGTATTTAAAAAAATAGTCCCCCAAATACAGGGCTTACGTCTGATAGTATTTTTTTTGTGGTCTGTTTGTTTTTTTTTACGCTTGCAGCCTCTTTTCTTGTTTAGTGTAGCGGTAGAGTCATTAAGTCAGGAGATCAGCCGTTACGTTGGGCGTGCGTGAAACCGGAAGTATAGTAGAACATGATAGCACAAAATATTTTATTTCCAAAAATACAGGCAAGGTTTGCTTTTTTTGTTTTAAATTTGTTTGCAGGTTGTGGGTGCTGAATGCGAGCAGGGATCAGCAGCAGGTGCAACGACTGAGGAAAACTTCAACATGAGCGTGCAGGATTTTCAGCGTTCACTGGACCTCAGCAGCAAGAGCGGAATTCAAATGAACAGACTTCTCAGTTCGGAGCGGCACAACCGGACTGCAGAGACTTACTTGTGCAGTGGAGTTGGTTACTAGCACAAGGTATGAGGCATAACAGAAAGAAAGTTTTTTTTATTTTAAATTTACTTGAAAGAAATATTGCGTGAGGTTTTCTTGTACAGGTACAAGTATGGTATAGAGCGAGTGCTGACATGAATCTCGCTAAAGCGAGATAAAATCAACATGGCGGCTGGCCAGTTCGGGGTGCACAAGAATACCTTAAATAATGGGGCACCCCGAATTGGCACTACATGTCTAGCGGGCGGCTATTGAAAGTTAATGTACCCCCACTGTGTAGCTGTCAGCCAATGAGGGAGCTTCTTGTATCTAGCCCATTTTCTAATTCTGTATTAGAGCAGTAGTCTGTATTATGTATTTATGTTATACTGTGTGCCAATCTTTATTTATGTATGACGTGGAGCCTTTGCAAATGAGTCTCTGACTCAAAGGGTTGCAATTCCTAGAACATCAATAAACAAATCAATAAACAAAGACGGCAGCTCAGGAGTGCAGCACCCCCTCATGCTGCACCACAGTGTCAGTATTGGGATGTAACCCAAGTGCCCGGTGTGGTCTCAGACTCGTATTCTGAGCGTGTGTGTTGCCTTGAATTCAAAAAGGAATCCCTGCTCATATGCATACGCACTGAAGGACCGTGATTAGCAATGGTACTGAAGAGATTGATCACCATCAGTATCTGTTTATTTGTCTACACTCTCTGGAACACCCAACAGAGCACATTACAGTAAAAATCCACACCTCATAAGCACAGGACACATTCTACCCTTTCAGATAGCCTTCATCATTTAACTCAAGCTGCATCCTTAGAGCATCTTTCTTGTTTGGCCTCAGACAGAATGAATGAATTTAGGCTTTGCTGGCAGAGCTATTGTGCTTTTTTACAATCTACCTGATTAGAGGTATTACTTGGGCTCTTTAGAGTCTTGTACTGTATGTCTTTCTTATATTTAATGTACTATTACTCGATGCACTTATTGTATCTCTCATTTCTAGGTAACTTGTTTATATTGTTACTTTACGGTGTTGTTTCTTTATATAATGCAAAAATTGCTGGTCCACATCTCATGTCCCACTGGATATCAAGTATTGCATTTTATACATGCAGCTTTATTCCCTTCTGGTTTCTTTTAAGTCAGTGGTATTGTTTGTAGTTTACAACAGACTGTCTATTCATTTTTAAATGCTTTCTGCACTGTGTTTTGGTATTACTTGAAAATGTTTTAATAAACAGATTAACTGTAAAAATAAGCACAGGACACAAGCAGCAGGTAAAGCAATAGACACAGATAATTATTACAACATCACCAAATCAACGACATGCTCAACACCTTCTAAATAGAAATATGAGGTTAATAGTTTGAATTATGCTGCTGACTTTGCTGCTTGCATCCTCTAGATATTAATCTATTCTGCGTTTGTTTATGAGACTCATTAACTTGCCATAGATAGTACAATAGATTGGATATAGTACTGTATGCTGTTTAAAGGGAATGAGAGTGGTTTGGCCTGAGTTTCAGCATGTACAATGAGGAGGACTGGATTTTAATTTCTGATACCAGTACCCCCAGACAAAAGGAAATTGTGTGCAGACCCTAGGAGATTCACAAGGTCTGTGTTGGAGGGAGGGTTTAAATCTAACTGCAATTATTTTACTGACACGATAGTGTATTGAGGATACTGGAAGAGGTCTGGCTATGTGTTGATTTGAACATATCATTTATTTATTTCATGTATTATTTATTTAACATTGTTACGCAGGAAAGGCACACTGAGCTGTGACAGCTCATTTCCAGTTGCTTTCTTTCGGGGGGTTAGGTTACATGGACCTGTTCTTGATCAGGACACTGAGGAAAATCCTCTTCTCTTATAATAAATGCAATAGGATCTTTAACTTCCATCGAGACAGTCACCAGAGATGACAGAAGGGACCTTGGTTTAACATCTCATCTGAATGATGACATCTCGACAGTGTAGCACTCCCTAGTGGTCAGTATTGGGTATTATCCCATATTCTAGGTGTGGGATGATAACCTGCGATCTGTGACCCAGAAAAAAGCCTGCAACGTACTGCGACGTTGACAGTGCATGTATATTCATTACATTATTGTCCAGAATGCAAGCAGGGTTTACTGTTTTCTTCTGGTTACTGTTTTACCAGTCATCATACTTATTCCTGTTGTTATAAATAAGAATAGTAATTATGGTAGGCAGAGTTACAAACAGTCTGGCCTACTTGAAACTCACAATAACAGTAAAGACACTATCAACTTACCGTGCATTCTTGCTGGTTGATAGGCGCTGAAAAATACAAAGGTATTTTTGAAAACTTGTAGCAGTTAAGCAGTAATATTATAGTGCATTCAAGAGGCAAAACTCTGCCTTGTGGAATAATAATAATAATAATAAGAATCAGGATGTCTTACTTCGAGAGGGCTCTTGCAGTAGACAACACCATTGGGACTAAGCTGCCAGGCGCCAGGACCACACAGAAAACTTCTAGCTAGCAGTCTATAACGGGGGACCGTGTCCTGACGTCTGCACGCCAGTGTCCGCCAATGGTATAAAAGGGTTGGTCCCCCATGCTCACCTCAGTTCTTTTCCCACCGTCGACCTGTGAGCATCAGACCTAGTGGAACATTGAGTCGGCTGAATCTCTTCACCAACCTCCTCTGTGGATAGCCGCAAATCTAAATGTACCTACTGCAAGCAGATTCCAGAAAAGGATGCCCATTCTTCCTGCATGATCTGTCTAGGCCCGGATCACAATACTGAAGCCTGTCAGGCCAACCAGAAATTTAACCAGGTCATGCAAAAACAATGCCAGAAGGTTGTGGAGGCCCATCTTCTCCAGCAAAAATTGGCCACCATGAAGAAAGAGCTGCAGGCCTGGAGTGCAGGCTTGGGGACCTCTTCCAAGGCCACTGTTTCTGCCATGAAGAAGCATAAGAAACAACAAGACTGCAGGTGGTCCGCTTTTGGGCCACGGTTACCTCCGGGGGCCACGGCCAATGCTGGGTCTTGCCTCCGTGGGGGGCCGAACCCAGCGGCCACACCAGCCCTGCTTCCCTCTACGCTGCCTTTGGCCATGCCCCCGTCTTGATCATGGTGGTGGGCGGTGCTTCTACAGGTTTGGGGCACTCTTCCTCCGTAACACTGCCCCTGTCACTTCGGCCCCTTCATCCTCCAGGTTCTCAGCCAGGTGGCCCGGCTGGATCTCTGGATGCCAGTAGTTCTACTGATGCCCAGCCAGCCCTGGCATCTTTGCCAGATTCCAGTCTGGGATCCAACGATGGTCCTCTGAAATGACTCCAGCTGTCACCCGCTCCTGCTGGGCCACAGTCCACACCCGGTGAGTCTTCCCCTGGGCGCCTTAGGCTCCTCAGCCACTGCCTGTGGTCCCTGTCCTGGAATCTCCCCATCAGGCATCAGCCGGGCCACTGTTCACCGGACTTCTCCTCTTGGACCCGGTGCCGGACTGCCCGTTGCCTGGATCTGCCCATCCTTCCATGGACCAGGCTCCTCTGGCTCTGCCACCATGATCCCTCCTTCGGGTCCCCGGGCACTGCCTCAGAACCCAGATCTTCCAGGGCCATCGCCCGACCAACAGCAGCCATCAGGTCTGACTCCTGGCAGTCCTTCGGGTACGTCTTAGGGCCTGACTCTGGCCTCCCGTCCGGTCCATCTGGACCGTGGACGGGCCCCTCATATTGTCTCCCGATGCATTACTCGATGTTCCTACCTCCCAGTGTTCCTTTGTCAGATGCCAGCTGACAACAGTGCTCTCCTCCGTGCCTGGTGGGTGTCCGCTAAACGCCGGGCACTGGCCTGGGAGATGCCAGTGTTGGTCCATTTCACAACACGAGATCCTCCTTTGCCGGATAGGAATGCTCATCCTCTGTCAGTGAAGCACCTGCTGGGCGCTGGGGCTGTCATTGTCACTGGCCTTTTGCTGCCTCAATGCCCCACTTCGGAGTCTGAATGTTCGGTCAACGTGACCTCAGACTCCTTGGAGCCTCTGGGTTCCCTTCCCCTCCTCACTCACCCCTGGAGGAAGTGTGGGTTAGGGACACCCCTAAATCCCCTCCAGAAAACCCTTCCTTTCTGGAGATGTTGCAGCTTATCCAGACCTCTCAAGGCTGGCGTATGGAGGAGCTCGACCCCAACGTCACTGATTGGCAGAGCATCTGCGCCTCCCAGAGGTGGCGTCAGTGGTACTCTCATTGCCAGCAGTCCTCCAGACCTCAGAGAAAATGCTGGACCTTTCCATTCCAGCCGCTCTGGCCTGCAAGACCCACAGGGCAGAGGTGTCTGTGCATTCCGTGCCTACCGCCGCCTCTTTACTCACTGATATAACTCCCCTAACCCCGACGGGGATACCGGGAGAACGAGAGGTGATGGGGTAACTTTCCCTTTCTTCCTCTTCATTTAGCCCATAGTTTCAGCTCTTCTTCTTGAAAATTCTCAGAAGCATCTGGGATGTATTTTTAAGGGGCCTATAGCCAACACGTTCCCGCTAATCTGACAGAAAGCCTTATTTCCCTATTAGTTAGGGCAAGCTTTAGTTTCTCCCCCCCCCTTCTGTTGCCTGCTGATGACAGAGGAAGTTGGGGGCTTCCAGGTGGGCCTGGATCCCCACCCCCTGCTCTGGTGTTTGGAACCTAAGCGTGTCTCGGGGGGGACCTGCTCCGGTCTGTTCCCGGGAGTCCAGGCATGCACTCTCCCTTTGTGGGCCACTTGCCCACATCCATAGGTCTTCTTGCTTGACTGTTACAGCCAGCATCTCTCTGGGGTTTGGGGTTTTCTTCCCCCTTCTCGCCGTCCTGGCAACCTTTCCTCAGGGCTTCTCTGGACCCTCTACCCGTCAAGTAGAACGGCTGTCCGCTTGCCAGTACTTAGACTGGCGTCTCCCTTGCTGTCTCTTCTTTAAGTTCTGATGACAGTTCGGCAGCTGGATATCGTTAGCTTCCGCTTCTCTCGCTTCAAGGTGGCTATTGTGGGGTGTGACAGGACTCCTTTCCCTTCAGGGCAGTTCCTCAGGAAGGGGACTGTGGACCCCCCCCCCCCGCAAGCGCCAGGCTGCAGCCTGATTCTTCTCCTGGCTGATGAACCCCGAGTTTGAGGCACCTCCTAGGGTGGCCCTGTCTGGGACACCCAGGTCACCTTCCAGCATGCAGACCCTTGCGGTCCAGAGGGCTCGGATTTGACTGGCCTCAACCTTCAGGTCCAGTCCTAGCTGCGATGGAGAGAACCCTCCCTCCAATGACACCAATTCTGGATGGAGCTTTCTGTGGCTACTTAGATGCCCTGGCGACCGACTGGGTTTATCTGTCTCCTCACCTGGCTCTCCAACCTCCAATTTCTGCTGGAACTACAGCTGCCGGTTATTAGGTATGCATGTGTTCTGGTACCTCTTTTTGGTGAGAGGGTCCCTACTCATGTCTCCTTTCCCCAGAGACCAGACAGGCTGGGCACGGGCCCATAAACTACGGCCTTAGTCGGTTACCCTTCCTGGTGCCCCAGAGTCCCAGTTGTACTAGCGGACATTCCAAGCTGTATGTGGGCTTGGTCTCACCTGCAGGTTCACTGTGCATAGGCTTAGCTTCAGTGTTTAGTAGAGGGAGGGCACAACCCTTTTCAGGTCTATCTATGCCCCCTCCCAAGCACATCCGTCCAACCTCTGCCTCTTCATTCAGAGTCTGGTGATGGTTTAAAAAAATAATAAAAAGGAAGGGAGAAGGGGGAGACACACATCTGCCCTTCAAAGGATCTCCTCCTTCCTACAGTTAGAGGGAGCAGGATGGCTCCTTAGCAAGTATAGGGGCATTGCTCTGGTTCCCCTACCCTCCCTGCTTTCCTTCGACTTGTAGGGCCTTAGTCCTTTGGATTCCAGCCCTATCCTCCATTTCCCTTTGCTTCATCTCTGTGTAGCCTTCCCTCGTTTTGGAATGTACCCTTTCCATACTGACTATGGTGCTGTCAGAGGTCAGATACCGTTTTTACCTGAGCCCCCTCCCATGTTTTTTGGAGGGGAACTACTGGTTGTTCGAGGACACTTTAAAGGGTTGATTCCTCTTCCCATCTCCTGCTTCCAGGTCTGGGAGCACCTCTTGCTACTGTCAAGTTCAGGAGATCCACTCTGCTGGAGGGTCTGCATTACGAACATACGAAATTTGCCAGCTGATAAAGGCCTAGAGGTCTATCAAGTCTGCTCGAATGAGCAGCTAGCACCCCTTATTCTGCAGCTGCCCCTTCCTTCCACCCTTCCCCTTCATTAACCCTCCCCCTTGTCCTGTCCCATCCTCGTTTGAAGCAGTCCACTGTTCTACTGCATACCACTCCTGCAGGTAACGCATTCCACCCAGCCACCACCCTCTCTGTAAAAAAGTGTCTCCTCATCTCCCTCCTGAACCTTCCTCGCTCCAGTCTCATATCATGGCCCCTGGTGGCCCTCCCCTTCCTTACTTTGAACAGCCCCTCTGTACCTGTCTTGTTTATTCCTTTCATGTATTTAAAGGTTTCAATCCTTGTCCCCCTATCTCTCCTCTCCTCCAGTGAGTACATGTTCAACTCCTTCAACCTCCTCTCGTATGATAAGTGCCCCAGACCCTTGATCATCTTTGTCGCCCTGCGCTGCACTCCCTCCAGTAACTTAATGTCCCTCTTCAGATACGGATGCCAGTACTGCACGCAGTACTCCAGGTGTGGTCTAACTAATGACCTATACAGTGGCAGAATCACCTCCTCCCTCCTCGAGGATATACCCCTTGCAATACAACCCAGCATTTTGTTGGCCTTTGCAGCTGCCTTCCTACACTGTGCCGAGTTGTTCATTGACCCTGTGATGAGCACACCCAGATCCTTCTCCTCCTCTGTCTGGGCTAGCTGCACTCCCCCTAGCTGGTAACTCCTCCTTGGGTTCTTCATCCCAAAATGCATCACCTTGCACTTTTTTGGCATTAAAACCCAGTTGCCAGGTGTCTGACCAGGTTTCAAGCTTTGCCAGATCATCCTGCAACCCCTGCCATCCCCCTAGGTCATCCACCACCGTGACCAACCTTGGTATCATCAGCAAGCAGACTGATCTTGCTCTTGATGTCCCATGATATGTCTGCAATGAATATCCCAAACAACACTGGTCCCAACACCGAGCCCTGTGGGACACCCGCTCATCACTGCCCTTGGGTGTGAGAGCTCCCCACCCACCACCACCACCCTCTGTTGCCTTCCCTGCAGCCAGTTTCCTACCCATCTCTCCAGCATTGCACCTGCCCCTGTGCCTACTAACTTCCTTCCCAGCCTTCCATGTGGCACTGAGTCGAATGCCTTACTGAAGTCCAGATACAGGACATCCACTGCATGTCCTCTGTCCAGTTGCCTAGTTACCCAGTCATAGAACTCGACCAGGTTGGTTTGGCAGGATCGGCCACGTATGAAGCCATGCTGTCTGCTGTCCTGTAGTCCTTTGGCCTCTAGGAGGGCCACCAGCCTCTCCTTCAGGATAGTCTCCATTAGCTTACCCACGATGGATGTAGAGGCTCACTGGTCTGTAGTTTCCGGTTCATCCTTGGGGCCACTCTTGTGGAGGGCACCACATGAGCCATCCTCCAGTCCTGAGGTACACACCCAGATGTAGTGAGGCATTAAATAGGTCTGCCAAGGTCTGCAAGGACCTCTGCCAGCTCCTTCAGTACCCTGGGGTGGATGCCATCTGGGCCTGGCACCTTGTCCACCTCAGTGCCTTCAAACCCTCTCGAACTCTGCCCTCCATGATTTCCCCATCTGTCACCACTCCCCCACGTCTGCCATTTCTCCCATCTTGGGTGTCACCCCCTCTTCTCTTTAGTAAATGCTGAGCAGAAGTACTCATTGTGCTTGCCTTGTGTGCACCCTGCTTCACCCACCCCCTCCTTCCTAATCCTTACTATGTGGTCCTTACAGCTCCTCTTCTCCCTGATGTACTTAAAAGTCCTTCTCCCCCTTCTTAAGCACCTCGTGCCAGCCTGAATTCCGTAGATGCTTTTGGAACCCCTTACTGCCCCTTGTCACCTCCTTCTATCAAGTACTCATCTCTGTCCTCCCCCCTTCCTGTTTTCTTGTACTTCCTAAAGGCAGCTCTTTTCCTCCTTACCTTTTCCATGACCTCCTTGCTCAACCAGCTCGGTTTCTTAGTCCTAGCCTTCTTGCTCTGGGCTTTGCAGCAGGTTTTGGTTGCCTCCACTATCGCCAACTTTATGAGCTCCCATCTCTGGTTAGTATCCATACTAGATTGAATTCTGGCCAGGTACCCTTTTACCACTTCCCCCATCCTCCCAAAGTCGGCCCTCCTGAAGTCCAGCACTCTTGTGCCAGATTCCACTCCTTCCTTGCCCATATCCAATGTGAGCCATACTGAGTGGTGGTCACTCCCTAACAGCGGTTCCTCCAAGCTCTCTCACAAAGTCCCCATTTGCCAGCACAAGGTCAAGGGTATTCCCTAACCTGGTTGGTTCACTGACCATTTGCAGCAGGAAGCTGTCCTGGAAGGCATCCAGCAGTACCTGCTCCTTTCTGTTCCTGGTTGTTGGGGTGCTCCAGTCCACTCCTGGCATGTTAAGTCCCCCACAATCACCACACTACCCTTCTCGCAGGTCCTCCTGATCTGTCCCGTTAGTTCCCTGTCTAACTCCTCCATCTGAGATGGTGGCCTGTACACCACTCCCATTCTAAGAATCCTATTCTTGGAATCCTGGATTTGCACCCAAAGTGACTCTGTACTACCCTCCTCCCCTTCCTCCCTTACACATTTCAGTCCTTCCTTCACATATAGTGCCACCCCCTTCCCAGTCACCTGTCCCTAAAATAACCTGTACCCTGGTACAGACAGGTCCCAGTCATTATATTGGGTGGCCCATGTCCGTGATGGCTGCATGTCCACCTCTCCCTCTGCCATGAGAACCTGCAACTCTGCAGTTTTCCTCCCAAGGCTCCTAGCATTAAGGGTAACCACCTTCCACCCTTTCCCCTCCTCCCATCCTGCCCTCCTTTCCTAGCATCACCAATAGCACTTGCCATTTGTCCTTTGTCACTGTTATGGGGGGTAAGCTCATATGATTTCCCAACCTGTGGTCTCTGCATATCTCTTCCCCAACTGCCATCCCCCACTCCTAGTTTAAACTCCCAACTTCCTCTATATATTCTTCTATCCTCTGTTTCAACACTTTCTTTCCCTCCTCACTCAAGTGTAGTCTGTCCTTGGCATAGAGACTACTGTCCTCCCAGGTCCCTCCATTGCATTGTAACTCTCTGTTGCGGACCAGACTGGGGTCTTATGAAGGGTCTCCCACGTCTTATCAGGTGACACCCTTCGCCAGGTTCCTTCTGCCTCTGGCTGTGTTGCCTGCAGCTCGGAGGACTGTCTAATCAGTTAGGCTCTGGGGTCCTCAGAGTCCTACTGTTCTCTTGCTCAAGGTCTTGTTGACCTTCTGTTTCTTTCCTCAGCCCCTACCCAAGTTGGGGACTGTCCCTTCCCTAGCTGGGCCTATGCCTGGACTGGCGTTCTTCTGGGAATATTTTCCTCAGAGGGGTGTTCCTCTTCATTACCCTGCAAGACAGGTGCACTCTTGGGGACCACTAGACTATGCCTTTATGCAGTCCACTAGTCTCCTTTTTACCTTTGCTCCATAGAGGAGCCACTATGGTTGTTATAGTAGGCTGGCCACTTCTCTGCCCCTCATTCAGCCCTCTTTCCTTCTCCTGCCCCCTCCTTAGAGTTATTTCAGGCCACTCCTTGAGGGGAGGGGGTTCAGCCATTTTGCTTGCAGACTTCTAGGTCATGTCTGTGATGGCTATCTGTACGACAGCCTCCTGGTTTTGATGCCCTCTCTTTGCTTTCGTAAGGGTAGTTGGAGAGCTACTCTCAGCACTCAGGGCTGACATTGAACTGGAGGCCTCTTGAGGGTTCTCTCTCTCTTTCCTTTCAGCATTGCTTGGGATTCAGTCCTAATGGTGTTTCCTAATGCAAGAGCCCCCTTGAAGTAAGATGGTGCAGTTACGTAAGAACTTACCATAACAGTAGATCTTCAAGAGGAGCTCTTGTAGTAGGCCAGTTTTTCCCTCCATCCATCCCTCCCCCTGCTCTCTATCTCCAGCTCGGCCTTTCTGTGGCCCCGGGAGTCGTCTCTCTCTCTCTGTCACTCTCTCTCCCTCCTGTCGGACCTTCTCACAGGTCTCCAGCGGGAGAACTGAGTTGGGAGTGGGGGACCGCTCCGCTTATGCCATTGGCAGACGTCAGCGTGCCGACATCAAGGGGCTGTCCCCTGTTATAGACTGCTAGTTAGAAGTTTTCTGTGTGATCCTGGCGCCTGGCGGCTTAGTCCTAATGGTGTTGCCTACTGCAAGAGCTCCTCTCGAAGATCTACTATTACGTTACATTCCTATGTAACTGTACTTTATGTAGCACTTTTCATATACCCCATATCCAGTGGCGTGTTACAAGCAATGAGAGCCTAGTAATGAAGTTGCTGAATGTGTAGTGGCACATAGTTTGCATATTAACACCCGCAACACAACCTTAGACAGTTCCAAGAACCAGTCTTTTATGGGATAGGGAATGTTGTCCCCAAGGATCCAGTTCAGCCCACCTTGGTATAAACAGTAAATATACAGTATTGTTAACTTGGGGGCGCCCCATCCAATCACGACTAGTATTCACATACTACAAATTGGATAATTGGGCTCGCAAACCAAATGAGCTTTTCTGTTTATTAGAGGATATATTTTATTAAAACAGTTCACTTCCAGTACGTTATTCCAACATTTCAGGGCTTACCCCTTCCTCAGGGAAACTGGTATAACTACATAACAGTAAATGTGTCTCAAGGCATGGGACTCACTAGTGATTTTATTTTAATCAAATGGCTTTACAAACAATTTTATATATATATATATATATATATATTTAAATTTAAAACAGTGATATAATTTTGTTTGACATCAGGTGAATAGTTCTTTACCCATTATGAGAATAGCTGATTTCTGATAACAGTTTTGTTGTGACGATTTCATGAAAGGGTTGTGGACTATACACAAGATATCTTATTACATACGAACATATGAACAAGCCACTGTAGGTTGAGGATATATTATTAAGGAACTTAAGGCTGCTATATGAGATATGGGTGCATACACGTTTGTACATTTTTTTATGTTTTTTTAATTAATAGTATAAGAATGTGATGCATAGTATAATCATTTTTTTAATGTTATGTAGTTATAGCAGTTTCCCTGAGCTCATTTGGTGAGTGAGTCTGATTATCCAGTTTGTACAATGGGGAATATTGGGCAGGACACCAGTGAAAATCCCCTACTCTCACAAAAAGTGCCTTTGGTTCTTTTACTTCCTCCTGGACATCACCAGGACAGCACCAGAGATGGGAGGAAGGGACCACAGTTTAATGTCTCATCCGAGGGACAGCATCCCTGACAGTACAGCTCCCCCCCAATAGTGCACTCAGCTGCCAGCATTTATGGTATGAATCCAATCCCAGAGTGGGACTAGAACCCTCGATGTTCTGACCCAGAGGCGGATGTGCTGCTAACTGAGCCACACTGATACCAGCTCCATACTTTATCTACCCCACAATCAGATTGCCTTGCAAGTGTATATTATCCCTTTAATGTACAATGTGAATGATTTGCGGATATGTCTATAATTTAGACTGTTCTCTTGCTGGTGCCCAGTACAGGGAGTTGCTAGAGTTTCTTGATTTTGCTGTTGCCCATACTGGCACAGGTATGGAACACTGGTAAAATACATTCCCAAAAATAATAAAACAATTTGCACCAGCATTATCTATGCAGCAGTACATTTTTAAACCGATAATGTGCTGTTCGTCCTTCCTATCCAGTAGAAAATTATAAGCCATTTTGCACTGATAAGTCCAACAGTGTAGTGAAATATTCAAAACTAAATCAATATTGATCCATTGTCCTAAAATGGAAGTGTCAAATGTTGAATTGCTGTCTATGAAAAGTAGTTATTTGATGCTGGAGGCTGTGATGACTTCTTACTGTACTATCTACCTTTGTGAGGCCCACTCTTGCATGTGAGTGTACTCCCTCCCTGCCTCTTTCAGTCTCTCTCTCTCTCATTCTCACGCGCTGTCTTCTTTTGGGTTTGTCTTTAATTACATAATTTTGTTGCCTCACCCGCAAGCCTGCCCCATGTAGCTCACCTCTTGCCACCAGTTTTCTGTTACGTCCCCCTCATGGCATGACCCCACCAGGCTGCCGTTACTAGTGAGGAGTGTATGTGCCAGAGTTCAGTAAACAAGTGAAAGTAGGAAACGTCTAAAAGGGATTTTTTTCTTCACCCAAAGAATCGTGGCATTGTGGGGCAGTCTTCCCCAAGAAGAGGGTGATAATGCATAGTGCTGCATGCTCTATAAATAAAATAAAGGGCTCGAAAACCTGTGGGGTTGAGGTTGTGAAATGTGTACCATTGCTATAAAATTGTAATCTCTTAGGACTGTATTAATGTCCCAGTCCTGTGATGTGTGATTGAGTTCCCCATATCTCTCAACCTTCTGCATTGCAAATCAGGGACAAGGCTTAAAAAAATCAGGGACAAGTGGCCAAAATCATGGACACAGCTTAAGAAATGCTAATGTTAGCGCAACAATTCTGCTGTAATGTTTGATGTAGTGTAAAAGGCATTTCTGAAGGAGAACTAGACTATAATACTAAAGTCTGCCATTATTTTATGCTGTGAATCCCTACTTTTCTGCAACAGAAATGCCAAATTTAGGAGGGACGGTGACAGTTTTTGAGACAAAATCAAGGACAGTTGAGAGGTATGCAGTGCCCCTTCTCTGTTGTCTGTAACCCAGCACCTACTAATGATTTATCTGTTACTTCTGTAATGTGAATTCAGTCTCCTTGCCAGTAAAAAATAAATAAATAAATGAAGCAGATGATAGTGGTACAAAAAACATTTAAAGAGGCATATAGATGATTTATTAATGAAGTGATATACACTAAAATATTGCCACTAAGAAATTGGGGCAGTGTCAGCGTACCATACGGTCTTCTTCTGCAAATAGAGCAAAGTGTAGGAGTTGGAGTATGGGTTTTAGAGCTGCTTCTTAACTAGAGTATCTGAGGTGTGATTCAAAACCAAACTTGACAAGTACATACTTGAGGGACATTAACTATCCTATTGGGGCAAAAGAGAATGGAACATATAGGCAAACTGCCTTCATACTGTAGCTCTGAAAACAGTTAGTATGACCTTTAGTATCACCTACTATATACAGTATGGTCTGAAACTTCCAGCAGTGTCTCTTTGCCAGCTGAGAAATGAACAGTCAGTATAATGGATATTTGGCATTGCAGAGTTGTATTTCCATGGGGGGAGGGAGCAAAGTATACTGTCCCTTTAAGGCCATTTGCACTTTTGGGCCACTGACACCCTGCCCTTCTGGGTCACTGAACCCTTGATGGACTCCCCATGATGGGAAAAGCCCACATAGGTGCTGTAGGAATATGCAGAGAACTATACAGAGAAAATAGTATGTATACTGAATTTATGAGCAAAAATGCTTAAAATGCTACCCCCCCCTTTTTTTCCTTGCTGATGGCCTGAAAGGGTCAACAAGAGGTTAAGCGAACCAGAGGACTGATTGGAAAATCCTTACCTTTCTTGCTGCAAACAGGTAGTGTTTTAAGAAAATTGGTTGGCTGATTAGGATGAAGAGTCTGGTATACTTGGTAGTGCCTAGTCTCAAAACATAAGTCTGCGTCTGGGTAAAGATTCAGACTATTCCAATAAGTGACCAGATTAAGACCCTGGGCTGGATTTTTCAAAGGGCTGAGAATGCCACAAGCCCTGGGTGTGGTGAATGTATGGTGCACGGGGCTTATGGCATTCTCCTGGCCAGCGATTGGGATTTTCGATCGTGTGCATCAATTGCCACAAGTTAAACAACCATTTTCTGGTCTAGTTTCAGTAATCTCTGGTACCCTTTTTATGGAACTTGTGCCAGATATTTGGCACAAGTTTCTGTAAATTGGGTAAAGTGTCGTAACTGCACCCAACCTACTAAAATTGGGCACAGTTTGTGGTAAAATATGTTGGTGCAGCTATGTGCCAACAAAGGGTATGACGCAGGGCTTGATGCAAGCCCTGCGTCTCCCTTTGAAAATCCAGCCCCCCTATGTTTAAAGGGCATGAGTAATTCATGCTTTTGATGTTACCGTGTGGTAAAAAGATTGTGTCAGTGACTGTTTGATATTACCTGTGAGAGCCTGTGACAACATTCCCTCATGGATTTGAGAACTAATGTAAATGGAATGAGCCTGTTTAGCCCTATAAAAAGGCCTGACAAAAGAAACTCTGGACATTTCTAGGGAGGAACTGGGGCTTCAGTCTTCAGATAGAAGATCTCCCCTCATATCAGAATTTATTCATGGGTTGATGGGGGGAGGCCAGAAGCTATATCCTGCTATAAAGGTATACAAGAGCCATGTCAGAAAAAACAGTTTCGAGTTAAAGGAAGAGGTTCAGGGAGGGACCACAACCTCTAACCTGTTACACAGCTATGCCAAAGACAAGAGTTTAGAGATGAGAGAAAGTGGTTCAGGGAGGGCCCCAACCTACAGCCTGCTGTGAAACCTTGTCAGTCAAGCGTTTGGAGATGAGATGTTCAGGAAGGGACCTGCACCTAGGTTTGCTGTAAATCTATGTCAGAGAAGAGAGTTTAGGGATGAAGGAAGAAGTTCAATGAGGGATCTGCACCTACAGTAGGTCTTTTATAAAGCTACGTCAGAGAATAGAGTTGAGAGCTATAAGAGAAATAGGTTCAGGGAGGAACCCAAACCTATAGCTTACTATAAAGCTATGCTAGGGAAAAATGCTGAGACAAGAGAAGATGGTAAGGGAGGGACCTACACCTATAGTCTGCTATAGTAATAATTACAAAAATCCTTATTGCCTTAAGTGGATTTTAAGGTGTTGTACACATGACAGGAGAAAAACAGAAATGATAAAATATTGATACAGTGAACTATGAACAAGCAACACCAACGTCAGAATGGTACAGGAATGTTTTCAGTTTGACTTTAAAGGTTCAGATGTTAGAAGACGAGCAAAGGTCTAGACAAGACAGTTCCAAAGATGGTCCATGGGATGAAATGATGTCAGCTATGCCAGAAAAGGATTTGAAGAGGACATTAGATATTTAAGGAGGGCCCTGAATATATAGTAGTCATCGAGGCACAGGTCAGAAAGCATAGGCAAACCAATGAGAAACATAATTCACAAGTATCATTTTATTATTATCAGTAACAATAAAATAAAATAAAAATGAAATTGTGCAGAATAGCGCTTACACAGGAAGTTCAAACAAAACAAAGTCCTTCATCTGAGGGTATCTCTAAATTTAAATCTCCATCTCTCTCTCTCTCTCTCTCTCTGTCTCTGTCTCTCTCAACCTCTAAACAAATGTTGTTCTCTTTTTAGAAGATGTTTTCACCTGGCAATTAAATTCTGCATCCTGTTCTCGTTAAAGAGCATCTTTTTCAGTGCATTAGAAAACAAATTGGAGGCTCCCTTTACTTGCATTGGAGTTCCTCCATAGCAGTTTTAAAATGATAAGATTTGCCACCCACGTAAGGGAAGAGATCATGTTTGCCCCCCCACGGAAGGGAAGGGATCATATTTTGCCCCCAAAGGGGTTAGCCGCTCGATCCCTTCCCTTTCCTGATCTCTGATGCCGTCCCTGCACTTCCTTGTTTCGTGATGTCACTGTAGGACCAACACGGGGACGTGCTCAATGTAAGTTTATGAAGCATAATTTTAAAAGTTATTTTCAGTATTTTAATCAAACCTTTGGTACAAATGGAAGTCTGTATTCAAGTAACAAGAGCCTTGTTATTGACGGAAACTTCCATTATAAAAAATAAATATTGAAAATAAACACAAATTATGCTCCATAGACTTGCATTGAGCATATCACGCTAATCCCATTGACATCACAAAACTAAGAAAGTGAAAGAGCAGCATCAGAAATCAAGAAAAAGGAAAAGATGACATGCTACCCCAGAAACAAAAACTCCGTCCACTAACGTCTACGTAGTAACAAACTACTATAAAAACTCCAAATAAAGAAACCTCATTATTTAAATTAAAAACTGAGAAATACCAGGAAAAATTACTCTGCACAACTATAGCTCCTTTTTTTTTACAAAGTGTACCAAACTTTGTCAGTTTCTTTCTTGTGACCAGTACATCCACTCTCCACAGCAGGTGTAGGTGATTAAGGAATTCTGTGCAGAACTGGTTTTCCTGCTGACAGCTGTGCAAGCAAGCTTGTGGAAGGTCAAAAGGCTTCTCAAAGTCAACCTCCTGTGTTCCAGTTTGGTATCTTTTCCAACAAACCCCAAACAACTTTCTGCAGTTCATTTCAACAATAGAAATATATGCATTTGCAAACCAAGGGATCTCAGTTTCTCATAAAGAGTCATATATTAGTTTTCACCACAAAGAAGCAAGAGGAGAAAGAAAAAACAGAGCAAGTAAAGGAAGGAGGATAACGGGGAAATTGTGGGACCATTGGAGTGGCCAGTTCCTAGGATCCACAAGGAAAATTTGATTGCATAATCGGACAGACGAGACAGACAAGTGGAGGAATAAGAGAGAACAGAAAAGTAGATCCTTGCTTTTAACTCTGTCTGTATAACAGATGGGACAGGGTCTTATTACAACCCCACCACAATAGTCAGCTGTAAAGCTATACCAGAAGAAAGACAAGTTTAAAAAGGTAACTAAGAGAGATTCTGGGATGGGGCCTAAATCTGTAGCCTGATTTTGAGCTATAGCAGATGGTAGTGTAAGAGAAGAGGTTCAGCAGGGGTTTGAAGCAACTCTATAGTCTGCCACCTTTGTAAGAAGTAAAAGAAACAAGTTGGGAAAAACATTCAGAACCCTGAGAATAAGGAACTGTTGTAAGATCCTGAGAGCAAAGCGTTTGAAGAAAATCAGCAACTTTATTTTGGAACTTAGAAACAAATCTGTGTTCATTAGTATTTCTGCTGATGTGTGATCATCCACACAGTATTCTGTTACAAGCAGTTTTAATTTACAGACTGAGAGTAAATCTTAAGTAGCTTAACAGAGTCATCATAAACCCTAGATAGAATTATTGCCTACAAATCCCTGATTCTTGGATGCTTGTGTAACCCCTAGATGGCGCTATCCCAGGGGCTACTACCCCTGCCTGATTTGCCACTAACAGGTTGAGGGGCCTGGATCCAATGGCGGGTGCCTCCACCCAGAGGTCAGGGTTTGCAATAGTTAAACTAACTTGGTCACAGCCCTCTGGGACACTGCAACCCCCCTTTCTTCCCACTAGTGGCCCACACGATATATCAGAATTACCTTCACAGTACACACTTACCCCAGGTCTGGTTCCGGCACTGGGACCTCCTGTGAAATGAGATACAGTGCAACAATCACAGTACAGTACTTTAACATAGACAAATACCTCAGGCAGTATAACTTTGCTGAAACAAGCAGCTCTGATTTATTTGGGGATATAACAAGGACAGGGAAATCAGGTTAATTAGCTTATCACTCTAATAATCTACCTATGGCTCTGTGCACAGGCCTATCCCTATCAGTTACTGTCCCTGGGTACCCAAGCCCTAGTGGCTAGTCCAAACCGTGGCAGCTGGTGGGGCCCTTTCACACAGAGAAAAGGAGAATTAAACAGTCAGCAGTACAGTAATTCCATTTGGATTTAATGTGGCAATTCAACAGGGAGTGACCTGAATTAGTACTCACGACCTCCAAATAAGATAGGGTCCTTCAATGTCAGCAGGGCTCACTTGAGGTACACAAACCTCTTCACACATCCATATAAAAGAAAGCACTATACCAGGCAGGCTGCATCTGTATCCCGATCGCAATTACTGCACAATACCCGGGAGAACACACAGCAGATTCAGTTCCTGACAGACCGAGTGCAATTTTCAGCAATTCTTCAGTCTTCTACAGGGTGAGCCTGGTTTCTACTCTTCAGAGATCCTTTGATTCTTTTCACAGGACGGATTCAGTCCTAACAAGCTGCAGACCGGAACTCTGGGCCTTACACACGTTTTTTGACTAAAACTGCACACTGAAAAAGCACAGGGCTCCTTCCTTCTTCACTGCCAAAGCTCAACTGAACTCCAACCGACAAAAACCGGGCACTTCCTTTGAGTTCCTCCCAGTTCTTGACTGGATTGGCTGTCACTCACAATAGACTGCTGCTGTTGGTCCAAAAAGGCACTGAAGTCTAAACTACATCTCCAAGTCACTGCCCATACAATCCTCTTGTGGCTGGCTCAGATTATGAGTCAAGTTCTGATTCGTCCAAGGCACCATTTTAGAGCTAGCTTCCCCACACTGATTGGTCCAGTTCAGCAGTTCAAAACTAGAATGGAGAACTAGCACACACAGTTCTGACTGCAAAGAAAGCAGGTTAGACAAACTGTAATTTCATTATTACTCTAAATAATTTCTGGCAAACAGTTACATCTTTCAGATAGGTTCCTTTGCACTCCTAGTGACTGCAAAATGAAGTGAATTGGCAGCAGCTTGGTGGTACTCAATCAAAGAAACACACAGTCCCCCATACAAACTAATTATGTCTGCAAGCAGACAGCTCTTAAAGAGACAGTACCAGAGGTTCTAAAACACTCACTGATAAATGGCTTAAATGCCAAACACCATTCAGGCTTGGAGCATTCAAGCAAACTCCTGGAAGTCTTTTGGAACCCCCATTTGCAGGGGTTACACCCTTCTAGCCTGGGAAAGCTAGCGTCCAGCGTCAAGCAAGTACCCATAAGTTTCAACTGCAACCATATACATTTGCATTAGGCTCGCACATGTAATCATCAGTCAATATATCATTTACCAAGAACACATTTCTGAAACATTGCAGTCGTCACTCTTTACAGTATTACATACACATTGTACCATAACTCAAGTTATTACCTCTTGTACATGAAACCTGAAGAGAGGGGCCCTTCCTATCAGTTACCTTGGGGCTGGATGGGGCAAGGGCACCATACTTAGAGGGCAACACAAGTAACTTGGAGTTAGCACTGATGCTCAGTTTGGGCAATGAGCTCGGGACACATACACTCTTTATGGACAACATTGAGAGGCAAGTCCACAGGCCTCCCAAGTGAATCATAACTGAGGTGCATCACAGGCTTTACAGCTCGACCAGTCTTTCTAGGGAGACTGTTATAGTCTCTGCACTCTGAGCCTCGTTTTCAGCATTGTCCTCACTTGTCAGGAGTCTCCATGGGGTAGAGGCTAGAACTTGGGGCACTTTCAGCTCCAGGAGTTACAGTTTCTGAGTCCACAACATTTGGCTGCATGGAGAGCTTTCGGACACTGGCAGTGGACTGTCAGGGCACTCAAAATACTCTTCTTGTTCGGGTGTATCACCAGTCTGCCCCAATCTATCATTTTCCTCCCTGAAAGCTCAAACAGTTCAACCATGCACAATGATTCCATTTCATCTGATCTGATGCTTTGCACTTCACTTTCTGGGAGCATTGGCTCCAGGGATGAAGCTGGGGCTTAGACAGTCAGAAGGCCCAGCTTTGTCTCCAGTATTGACTAGGGATTGCCCGAAACAATTGACTCAGTTCGTAAGAAGGATAGTATTCAAAGTCACTCTCACTTTCTTCCGATATGGACTGACAGTCATGCTCAACTGGGACTTGTGGAGGAACACTTTAACTTTGCTTCTGTAGGTGCAGACTTTCTTGATCTTTTCTTAGCAGCAGCTCTAGTCACTGGTCCAGAGGGGCATCTTCTAGGGGCTCAGACTCAATTAGATTTGTCCAATGGGCAGTAAATGATTTCTATGCATTGTTTTACATCTTTTGAATTATTCTCAGGCCTTACTTTGTACACTGGCAGATCATCTAGTTTGCCCACTACAATGTGAGGAGATGGTGCCATCTGTCAGCAATCTTGTGCTTGCCATGCAGTCCCAGATTTCTTAGCAATACCGATCTCCCTCCTGGAGTTCCTGTGCTTTCACCTTTTTATCATACCTTTCTTTGTTGGCCAGATTTCTTTTGGCAGCCATGGTTTGAGCCAGTTAGTATGCATGAGTTAGCTGGGCCTTTAACTTTTGCACATACTGTAAATAGTTGTCAGCTTGAACCCCATCAGGAGAGACCCCAAAACACACATCTACTGGTAGTCGAGCTTCTCTTCCAAACATCAGGCGGTAGGGGAGAATCCAGTGGCATCACTTTGGTGCAGTTATAAGCATGTACCAGGGTGCTAATTTGTTGGCTCCATCTAGGCTTGTCCTTTGGGTGCAGGGTGCCTAGCATATCTAGCAAGCGGTTGAAACGTTCAGGCTGTGGGTCCCCTGGGGTGGTAAGGAGTGGTTCTGGACTTTCGCACTCCCCACAGAGAAAGCATCTCTTTGATCAGGCGACTCTCAAAGTCTCTCCCTTGATCAGAATGGATTCTTTGTGGAGCCCCATAGTGAACAAAAAGTTTTCAAGTACTTTGGCCACAGTGGATGCTTTCTGGTCTTTGGTGGGAAAGCTTGGGCATATCTCGTGAAATGGTCAGTGACCACCAGCACATTACTGATATTTCTTTGATCTGACTCCAAACTCAGAAAATCAATACAGACCAGCTCCATGGGTGCACTGGTGGTGATGTTAACAAGGGGCAGCCCTCTGGGGCAAAACTTTCCTCTGTAAGCAGCGACTACAAGTTGAATGTGTTGCTCCACATCAGCCCCCATCTTAGGCCAATAGAATCTGGATCTCACCAAGTCAAGTGTTCTGTCTATACCAAGGTGCCCCATGTGGTTGTGCAAGGACCTCAGTACTGAGTCTCGAAGGCAGTGGGCAGCACTAGTTGTTGTTTGTCTACTTGTCCCCTCTGTCTACTGTTTCTCTGTATAACAGTTTATTGATCAGTTTCAACTTAGGACCTTCTTTGTATAACAGTGCAGTTCTCAAATCAGTGGAGCGTAATTTGGACACATCTTTTCCTGCATAGAGGGCTTCTAAAGCTGCTTTGATCATGGGATCGCGGGATTGAGCCGCCATGAATACTGTCATTGTCCAGCTGAGGCAGTGCACCAATGTCTATTGCAGAAAAGTGGCAATAAGCAGCAGGTATGCAATTCTCAGAGGGTCCCAAGCAATCCACCATGCAGTCCACTGCGTCCGTGGACATTGTTCCTCCCTGTCAAACTTCCGGCAGAGTGCCCGAATGTCAGGTTCTGCCAATCGGACCCAATCATTCTGGAAACAGGCCTCGGGAGAGAGCATCAGCATCTATGTGGTTCAGACCTGCTCGGTATTCGAGCATAGTCATATGTAGATAATGCAGAAAGCCACCTATGGCCAGTGGCATCCAACTTAGCTGAGGTCTGCACATAGGTCAAAGGATTATTGTCAGTTTTTACTAGTATTTTAGCCCCATACAAGTACTCATGGAATTGGTCAACAATAGCCCACTTCAAAGCTAGGAACTCTAACTTATGTACAGGATAGTTCTTTTCGGATGGGGTCAGGCTTCTACTGGCAAAGGCCACTGGTCTCAGGCCATTCTCGTGCTCTTGGTACAACACAGCCCCCAACCCTTGCAAGCTAGCATCAGTGTGCAGGACGAAGGTTTTCTTGGATCGCATAGGCCAGCACTGGAGCATGGGTAAGTTGATATATGATCTCATGAAAACAGTCTCACAATCAGGGTCCAGCGGGCCCCAAATACTTCCTCGGATGAAATACACTCTTTCAGTCTTGAGGGACCTGACTTTTGGTATTTTTGTGGGTTGGGGATACCCTTGAGTAAGGTTAAGTAAAGGCGGATCACTCTTGAATAGTCCTTGATGAGCGCCATAATAACCACAGAATCCCAGGAATCTTTGCAGTTCTTTTAGATTTTGGGCTGTGGCCAGGTGGTCAAAGGCCTCAACTTTACTTGGGTGGTCTCTATTCCTCGGTGGATACTATGTGTCCCACATACTTTACTGATGTTTGAAAGAATTGACACTTATCAATGGACAGTTTAAGGCCAAAGTCCTCCAGTCGGTCCAATACCTTAAATAATCTGCTCTCATGTTCCTCCAGTGAGCTGCCAAACACAATAACATCATCTAGGTATACCAGGCACTCTAGTAAGTTCATGTCCCCACTGCACGCTCCATCAATGTTGAAAAGTGGCTGGGGCACCTGAAATCCCTTGAGGCATCCTCCATGAATTCATAGAAGCCAAGCGGACAGATAAAGGCCGTCTTCTCACGGTCCTCTGGGGCCATCGGGATCTGGTAGTACCCACTGCGGAGATCCAGCACAGAGAACCACTTGCTCCCGTTTAGGCAGTCCAAAGCATCCTGAATGCGGGGCATTGTGTACTGATCAGGGATAGTCCGCCCGGTTTAAGGTGCGATAATCCACACATCCTTACTGTTCCATTCTTTTCCTCACTACCACAATGGGGAAGCATAAGGGCTTCTGGATTCTTGTATTACACCAGCAGCTAACATCTCTTGCAGATGCCGTCTCACATCATCTATGTCAGCAGGTGCCAGGCGTCGAGACCTCTCACGAAATGGTCTTCCGTCATGCGGCGGATATTGTGCTCAGCTCTTGCCGCATCCTACATCCCATTCCTTTAAAGAAACACCTGGTCTCTCTGGGCAAGCTTCTCACTGATCCTCACTTTCCATTCAGCTGGCAGCGGGAGTCGCGAAATCAAACAAGTCAGGCGTTACTCTGTCATTCTTCCTTGAACTCTTGCTGCTGGGTAGCACTGCAGTGTCTGCACAATGCACATTAGCCAGGATGCAACCTCTGTTTAGCGAATGTCTCTTTCAGACACATTATGAACTTGGACCATTACCCTTCTGGCATAAGCATGGGCTCTAGCGGGCAAAATACTAAGCTTGACCAGCAGTCCCTCTGGCAATTTTCCATCGCCTGGTGCATCCAACATTAATATTTTATTCTTAACATCCTTTCTGATCGGACCTCTCCTGTAAGGTACACTGGGCATTTGGCGCCAGGATCAGAGACTCAGGATCCTTCTTCCATACAATTCCGACCGGTTCCTCTGGTTCTGTTTTCAGCATCTCTCTGTGCCTCATAGGCCTTCTTAATTAAAGCCGGAACTCTTAAAGCTCTACTAGTCTTTGACCCCTGTTTTCATAACACAACTGTGCCAGCCTTCCGAACATATGAGCATTTGTTCCAATCAACAAGGGACACCATCATACAGTCCAGTGGGGGACACACTAAGGCTAGGGTCTCTACTTGTTCGGCCACTCCAGCCACGGAGGTGGGAAAGACAACCAAATTCGGATATACCGGAATAGGGGTAGGCCTTCTCACTTAACCCCCATACATGCAGTCCTTCTAATGGTTGTGAAGTGACGTCTGACAAATGCTTCTGATACCAATCCTGGAACATAATTGTCACTTGGGAGCCACTGTCTAATACAGCTCTTGTAGACACTCCATTCACCTTTACAGTGGTCTCCATGGAGGGACCCACTATTCTGGACCAGTCTGGAGAGGCGGTAGTGGGGGCCTGGGCAACTGACCTTGCCACAAAGGACGTGAATTAGCATTTTGGTGCCCTCACTGGGATCATGTCGTGCACCTCTTAACCACTGATTTCTCTCCAAGCTCTCCTTGTAGCCTATATGCAACTTTGTCAGTGTCTTTTGGGGACTGGCATTCCCTTTTCATGTGCCCATCTTTCCACAATTATAGCAAAACATACTTTCTGGAGTTTGAGCTGGCGAGCGCCACACTGGGAGCCAGGGTGGGGGTATTACTAACTGGAAACCTGGGTGCCATCTCTGTCTGCGGCGTGATAAGCATTTGGAGACATCTCGTCAGTTTCTCCACTTCCATGGTCAAGGAACTGAGTTTGGAGCTGTTATCAGCAGGAGATACATGGGTGGGTACCCCCACCCCCATAGCAGATGCAGTCGGATATAGGTCAGGGCCCGTACTTGCAGGCGTGGCCTTCATAAAGGGACTGTTTTTGAATTCCCGGATCTCTCTCAACAGTTAGCCCCATTGTGGCATATCTTTTCCTTGTCAGGCACTCATTGACTGTCAACCTCTGCCCTGAACTTCACTTGATGGGTCACCCTCAGTCACTCGGGTCGTAGCCACAGCTGTTGGTGCAGGTACCTCCAGGTCGCCTTTTCTCAACTCCTCAATTTCTCTCATTAACTCATCATAGGAGGTGGGGATTCCAGTCGATTTGCCAGGTGTAACTGAAGCAACAGCAGTTCTGAGAAGGGGCAGACTTAAGGATTCTGTCCAGTCTGGTTCGGTCCAGTTCAATCGCTGGCAAACTACCCTTTCTGAGGCATTCTTGCAACAATTTTTCCAACCGAGAGACATACACAGACAACAACTCCCCTTGGTACTGTTGTGCATTTCTTACTCTCCACCATAGGTCCTCATCAGAATCTGGGCTCCCATACACATTCTCCAAGGCCTCAAGATAGGCCTGTGCAGTCGCTTCAGGGTTACTGGCCTGTTTAGCACGGATGGTAGCCAGGGCAGGACCTCGGAGGCTCTCACTAACCCTCTTTCGCTTTTCGCCTTCTGAGCATTGCCATTCTAGCACTTGGGGGGCAACATAGTCTATCCAGGTCTCCCAGTCATCCTCCCCTTGGGGGGTTGGGAGGGTGCCAGAGAAGATCCTCAACCTTCGGTAAGAGTCGTGACTAATGGCAGGTGCAGAAATAGGAGTCTGCATTGGTTCAGCCACCATTACGGGCACTGGAGCAGGAGAGGGTGTTGGGGAGGAACACCCCAGGTGACAAGAATAGTTTCTTCAAGTCCTCACAGTTTTCCCTCTCCCAGCAACCATTCAGCAAATTTCTCCTCAAAGTTTCAGATAGTGGTGGGGCTGATTCCCCAGGTCTTTACTGTCCTTAGTTATCACTCTCCAAGCAGTGAGGCTCCTCTGGGGTAATGGTCTGTGGCACTTTGGAGCTATCTATGGGATCCTTAAACTCTACTAGGGCCAGGAAAGTGTGGGTGAGCAGATTAGCATGCCGACCCACCACCACAGGGTTTTGTAAACCTTCCACCTTGGAAAGTACTCCTGCACAGTGTCCGTATTGATACCCAGGGGATGTCCAGGATAAGCATAGCATTTTGGGGTCGATCTCCTCCCCAGTACACCACTCCACCAGCCGGTGCACAGCCACTCTGTCGGGGTACCATTTTTTTCTTAACAGTGGTTTGTAATATGGCCACTAGAGGACACACAATCCCAGCGGTGAGCCTCCAAGATGTAACCCCTAGATGGCGCTATCCCAGGGCTACTACCCTGCCTGATTTGCCACTAACAGGTTGAGGGGCCTGGATCCAATGGCGGGTGCCTCCACCCAGAGGTCAGGGTTGCAATAGTTAAACTAACTTGGTCACAGCCCTCTGGGACACTGCAGCCCCTTTCTTCCACTAGAGGTAGCCACGATATATCAGAATTACCTTCACAGTACACACTTACCCCCAGGTCTGGTTCCGGCACTGGGACCTCCTGTGAAATGAGATACAGTGCAACAATCACAGTACAGTACTTTAACATAGACAAATACCTCAGGCAGTATAACTTTGCTGAAACAAGCAGCTCTGATTTATTTAGGGGATATAACAAGGACAGGAAATCAGGTTAATTAGCTTATCACTCTAATAATCTACCTATGGCTCTGTGCACAGGCCTATCCCTATCAGTTACTGTCCCTGGGTACCCAAGCCCTAGTGGCTAGTCCAAACCGTGGCAGCTGGTAGGGCCCTTTCACACAGAGAAAAGGAGAATTAAACAGTCAGCAGTACAGTAATTCCATTTGGATTTAATGTGGCAATTCAACAGGGAGTGACCCTGAATTAGTACTCACGACCTCCAAATAAGATAGGGTCCTTCAATGTCAGCAGGGCTCACTTGAGGTACACAAACCTCTTCACACATCCATATAAAAGAAAGCACTATACCAGGCAGGCTGCATCTGTATCCCGATCGCAATTACTGCACAATACCCGGGAGAACACACAGCAGATTCAGTTCCTGACAGACCGAGTGCAATTTTCAGCAATTCTTCAGTCTTCTACAGGGTGAGCCTGGTTTCTACTCTTCAGAGATCCTTTGATTCTTTTCTCAGGACAGTTCAGTCTAACAAGCTGCAGACCGAACTCTGGGCCTTACACACGCTTTTTGACTAAAACTGCACACTGAAAAGCACAGGGCTCCTTCCTTCTTCACTGCCAAAGCTCAACTGAACTCCAACCGACAAAACCGGGCACTTCCTTTGAGTTCCTCCCAGTTCTTGACTGGATTGGCTGTCACTCACAATAGACTGCTGCTGTTGGTCCAAAAGGCACTGAAGTCTAAACTACATCTCCCAGAGTCACTGCCCATACAATCCTCTTGTGGCTGGCTCAGATTATGAGTCCAAGTTCTGATTCGTCCAAGGCACCATTTTAGATAGCTTCCCCACACTGATTGGTCCAGTTCAGCAGTTCAAAACTAGAATGGGGAACTAGCACACACAGTTCTGACTGCAAAGAAAGCAGGTTAGACAAACTGTAATTTCATTATTACTCTAAATAATTTCTGGCAAACAGTTACATCTTTCAGATAGGTTCCTTTGCACTCCTAGTGACTGCAAAATGAAGTGAATTGGCAGCAGCTTGAGTGGTACTCAATCAAAGAAACACACAGTCCCCATACAAACTAATTATGTCTGCAAGCAGACAGCTCTTAAAGAGACAGTACCAGAGGTTCTAAAAACACTCACTGATAAATGGCTTAAATGCCAAACACCATTCAGGCTTGGAGCATTCAAGCAAACTCCTGGAAGTCTTTTGGGAACCCCCATTTGCAGGGGGGTTACACTTGTTTACTAAATAATTTAAATAGATCAATAAACAAGTACCTAATATAAAGTTGCTCAAGAAGTCTACATGAGACTTTTTTTTTTATGTTAAAGCAATCTGCTGCTATGACAACATAGACCGGTTTGCTATTTTAAGTCCCTGGTATCAGGCCTGCAAAACTATTCCCTGTAATCTTACAGAATAAATGTTCAGTTCTGGAGTTTGGAGTACAGTAAATCTGAAGTACTGGAGAACTGAAGGTTTACAAAGCCATATATCAAAGGTACTGTGGAGCCCACCAAGAAACAACACAATACTGCAGTGTTCTGCAGTATAATGACTATTGGAAACAAGAAAATCTCAATGGCAGTCAATCCTTTTTATAGTATGTGGTTAGTCTTTGTTCTGTGTACAAATCAGTCTGCTCAGAATCCTAGATCTTTGAGGATATTGCCTCCATTAGGCAACACCTTTGGAACTATAAGCCATCAGCGTTAGGATCACATTGAATCTTTTGCTAGCCGGAGCCGGGGGGCCACGCACCGTGATGTGCAGCATGTACATGTATTTTGTGGGCAGCCCTACTACTCCTTAGTTCTTTTCCCACCATCAGTCATCCTCGTTGGACCTGCTGAAGGAAACACTGTCAACTTAGCCATTGCAGTTTGTTCTTTATTAGTGTTTTATAGTCATCTCTGTATGCTTCTGAAGTCAAAAGAGCCTTTATTTTGGTATTGTAAGTATGGAGATGAGATTTATAAGAGGACAAATGCACATGGTTTGTGTGTGCTGTTTGGGCCTGTCTCACAATGTGAGGACTTGTGAGATTTGCCAGTGCTTCAACCAGGCTACAATGCAATGCTGTAAGAAAGCTCTAGAAAATGTCCTCCTAATAGATACTGTGAAAGCCATGTAGAAGGAAAAACGTTCAAAATCTGCTTCTCCATTCCCATCAGCTGAAAGGCAGCTACTGAAGTCTAAGAATAGAGAGAAGGAACAGTTGTCGTTGCAGCCTTCCTCGTCATCTGTCCATAAGCACAAATGCAGAGAAAAAGACAAGTCTGCTTTGCTAGCGAGGTCCCAGTCTCCGTTGAGACAAGGTAAACCATCGTCGGTGTCCGCTCAGGTGGCACTGACTACAGCTCTCCCCACCCCCCCGACCGTCGATGAGATGCCAAGGTCAGGGTTTGGCTTATGCACTGCCGTACCTACTATAGATAGTACAGTGCCATCACCGTCAGGGCATGGCCCATCGATGCAGGTAGTCCTGACCTTTTGCAGGGCACCGTCAACTCCCAGGCTATGCTAGCATTGTATTCTGAAATGATTTGATGCATTCTGCCAGGATTTCCAATGCAGGCAGTTATTCAGCCAGCAGGGCCTTCTGGTACTTAGAACTCATTGATGGGTTCCAATAGCACACCACAGATTCATGCCTCTCAGCTGCCACTGGTGGCGCAGGTTACTTATGCGGCTCCTATCGTTGATTGTGCTGACGATGACAAAATGGAGTCTAAACCTGATGTCATGCATTAGAGGAGGAATATGAGGGAGAACAATTTCTGTAGGGTCCCCCTCATTCTAGTTCTACTCTTTTGTCTTGTAGTAAGGACTGAGTGGTTTATACCCAAAGATCTACTCCTGAGGACCAATCTTTTCAAGCCATGATGCAGCAAATGCAATCTGCCATGGACTTTGATGTGGAAGAGGAAGATTCCACTAAAAGGAGTCTCATGGAATTTTTCGAAGAGCCCTGCTCCCCCCACATTATCATTTCACCTATATATCTGCATTAGGGAATGCTACTTTGGCTGCATGGTACAGACCAAACTCACTGCCTGCAATTCCCAGATAGGCTGATAAGCAGTGTCTTGCACCATCTGGCTGCTAAGCAGCCAGAAACTAACTCTGTGGTCATTATGGCTGTTCATGATAGGTTTATAGCCCCTAGACATATGAATACATTGCCTCCTGATAAGTAATCTAGGAGGCTGGATGTGTTGGGAAAATATACTTATGTCTCAGCATTATTGGGTCTTAGGATTGCAGGCTACCAGGCCCACAATATTAAATATCGGAACAGCCTGTGGAAAACTGCTTGTACGGATGTCAGGCTTTGCCTGATGGCTCTGCCAAAACTGATCTTCTAAAAACATTGTCTGCTTGTACAGAGGTTGGCAAACATGTGCTGCACTCAGCTTATGACGCTTACGCCAAGGCTGCAACTTCTGGCATTTGCATGATGAGACATTCTTGGGTTAGAGTTGCTGGCTTTGCCAATAATGTTCAATAAGCAGTTTAGAATGCTCCCCTTAAAGGGACAAAACTGTTTGGCTGTGATATTGAAGAGACCCTACATGGCCTTCAAACTTCAAAAATGACTCTTAAGGTCTGTAAACTCCCTGTATCCCACTCCTTCTAGAGGCAGTGGCTGGTGCTCCTTTTGTCTGCCTGCTGCCCAAGGTAGTCATGCCTTCCGACAGCAAGGCCATGGCAGAGGAGGTGGTCCCCTTCTGGGTCCCCTCCCCCCTGGTGCCCACGGAAAAGCACCCAAAGGAATCGGTTCTGATATCTCTGCAGCCTCCCCCCCCATCTCTGTTACCTTCAGTGGTGAGTACAGGGTTTTAAATAATTGATTAGCAGTTTTTTCTTGGGACTATACTAACTGTGCAGAAAGTATTTATATAGATTTTCTAGAAGTGCTCGGTTAAACACAGTGAGGCAAGTGCTATGCATTTTCACAAAGATTTAGCACTTTTATGAGCAAAATGCTAATCCATTTTTAGAGTTAAATAAATCCCTGGAGTATGGGGGGGGGGATAGGATCTCCCTGCATCAATAATAGTTGGGGGGGAGATTACTATGGACAAGTGAGTTCTGGAGATAATTGCAATGGCGCATGCTCTGGAGCTGTTACAAATTCCTCCAGATCATCCTCTGCCCCCTTCATTTCTAACTGGATCCATGCAAGTTCTGATTACCCTTCTGCCAATAGGGGACTGGCTCTGTTGTCTGGAAATGAAGGGTGTACAGTATATCTTCATATAAAGATCAAGAAATCCCACAGATATTACTTCCAATTTATGCTGGAGTAAGAACACTATCAGTTCAAAGTATTGCCCTTTGGCTTGTGTTCTGCACCACTGGACTTTACCAAATGTGTGGCAATAGTTGTAGCAGCCCTTCACAGGGAAAGTTTGCATGTCTTTCCTCTATCTGGATGACTGGCCCCTGAAGGATAGCTCCAGGAAGGCTCTGCTACATACCCTGTCTCTAAAACGTCAATTGTTTGTGACTTGGGGGTCACACTGAATGTGTCAACGTCTGTGTTGGCTCCTTGCCAAAGACTGCAGTACATAGGGGCAATCTTGGACACAGAGAAGGGATGTTCTCTCCTGCCATAGGACAGGGCAGGCACTCTTGATTGATCAGGCACATTCGGTATACAGGAACCATTATTTTATTTATTGAAATGTTTCACCAGGAGGGCACACTGAACAACAAGTTGCTCGTCTAATGGTGTGACCTGGGGGGAAGGGTTACATAGGGTTGTGAAGGATGATCAGTTACAATAGTATGTGGGTAGTACAAACAGTACAACATTGTAAGATTGTGCAACAGTTGGAATACAAGGTATTGTACAATAAACAGTAGTGGAACATTGGGTAAATTACAATACATGTCCAAAATAATACAAAAAACATATAAATGTACAAAACAGTAATAACGCGATAGAACCATTTATAGTACATGAGTATACCAGGAGCAGGCTCGAGGCACGCAAGTGCTGTTGGGGAGTAAAAGGATGGGGTTAGGTTGTGCACACTCGGTGACCCAGAAGGGCAGGTGGAGAAGAGAAGGGAGAGGCAAGAACTGAATATGAGGAGAAGGGTAGCCATTTCCTTATTTCGCATCAGGATGTTGAGAACCCTGTTTGGGGGTCATGGTAGGAAGGCAGAAACTGGGGATAGTTATTAAGGTGTGTTAAAGCAGGAACAGCTGAGGGAAACATAATTGTGTAGGGCAGAGGTAAGGGAGTAATTTGAGGAGGAGTGTTGTATTTCAGGGGGGATAGAATTCCAGATTTTAGGGAAATGGTGGGCAAAACCAGTCTGACCGATGAGGGTGGAGCGGCGAGGGACTATCAAGGTGTGGGCGTCATTTGATCTGAGAGCGTGGGTGGGGGGAAGTGGAGTGGAGAGATAGGAGGGAAGACCCCTCAAAACAGAATTTAGAGGTTAGTTTGGCACAGTGAGAGATGCATCTGTGAGATAGTGGAAGGAAGGTTAGAGAGTGATAGAGTTCACAGTGGTGGGAGCGGGAAAGGGAGTCGATAACAAAGCGGCAGAAGGAGTTAAAGAGAGTGTCTAACTTGGTCAGGGAAGATTTGGGAGCAGCACCATAGACTATGTCACAGTAGTCAAAGATTGGGGGTGGGGGGGGGAGAGTATCATCTTCTGGACAGTTTCGCGCCTTGCTGTCAGTGGGATGCAACTATGATTCCTGTACAGAGCACCAAGCTTGGGGCACAGTTTCTTCAGCATAGCATCGATATGCACAGAGAAGTTGGAGGTATTATATTTTATGAGCAAATAAATAAAAACATCCATGAAAATAAGCCAATGGATGTTTTCTTCCTTGACTTTTAGAAAGCATTTGACAAAGTACCACACAATCAACTCATTGCTAAAATGGAGAAAATAGGAGCTGATAGTAGATTAACAAGATGGGTGCAGAGTTGGTTGGGGGAAAGAAAACAGACAGTTATGATTAGGGGTGTACTGTCAAGACAAGCGAGTGTGATGAGTGGGGTGCCGCAGGGGTCAGTGTTGGGCCCTACACTGTTCTCGTTATATGTAGGAGATATACACCGTGGTATACAGACCTTTATGGTAAAATTTGCAGATGATGTTAAGTTGGGAGGGTAGGTGGGTTCAGTGGAGGGTATTCAGGGAATGGAAGGTGATCTGAAACAACTAGAAGCATGGGCGAATGAGAACAAGATGCCATTCAGTACAGAGAAGTGTAAAGTGTTGCATATGGGGAACAAGAATCCCAGACATGAATACTATTTAAATGGCTGTAAGGTGGAAGCTGCGGATAAGGAGAAGGACTGTGGAATAACAATAGATGATGGCATGACATTTAAGGCACAGAGGTCAGAGGTTATCAGAAGAGCAAACCACATGATAAGAACTATAAAAAGAAACTTTATAAATAAGTCTAAACAGTGCCTTGTTCCACTGTACAGGGTGTATGTAAGGCCCTACTTGGATTATCGATCACCACTGTGGAGTCCATTTACAAAGGGTGAAATAAATAGAATAGAAAGAGTGCAAAGGACCTATACCAAGATGATCTAGTCAGAAAAAAATAATGGGTATGAAGAAAGGTTAAGAAGGTTGAATATGTTTAAACTGGAGGATAGAAGGAAGAAAAGAGAGGGGATCCACTAACGAAACAGGGGGCCTTACCCCCCCCCACAACCCCCACTCCCAGGGAAGTACCTAATAATGACTACACTAACCTAATGCCAAACTCAGCATATGTGACCAGCTGACGTGCAACTATGTATTACCCTGTATTATGTCTTGATTGCGTCTTATGTAATGTACTTATGTTGTATTTTATACCATGTAAACCCCGGGTCGCCCCTGAAAAAGGGACCTTCGGGGCCCAGTGGGCTCACCCGGTTACCAAAATTTAATAAATAAATGAAGGACCCAGAGTTAGTAAAAGAACTAGGATTAGAACTGGTGAATGAACCAGAAGGGCTAAGAGCACATAAGCTTCAAATAAAAGTAAAGATGGTTACAAATTTTTTTTAGATACTTTTCTTTTGTGCAGAGAACAGCCAGAATATGGAATGCATTATCAAAATATATTGTCCAGAGTAATACATTGGATCAGTTCAAAAGAAAGATCGATAAAATAATATGTTTAAGGAGTTAAAATGTGCCCCTATGCGGGGAACGGTATAATGAGCTAAGATGCCTTCTTCCGTTCTGTCACCCAGTATGAAACCCAGTATGTGCTGGTCCAGCCAAACCCCCATATAACTAAATGAGGAGGTGTCCTCCAAGATGGTCTCATCAAGGGTGTAGAAGGTGGGTAGGGCCAGGAGCCCAGAGAGTCTCTGCCTGGTGCCAAAAGTCATTGAGACCGTCTTCTTGGCATTTAGAAAAAGCTGATGAGAAGCAAACCAGAGCTGAACTTGGTTGAAATCATGGTATAAGCTGGTTTGCACAGCAGCAGGGGTTTTGCCAGAACTGTACAAAACAGTATCTTCAGTGCACGCGTGGATAGAAGAGGATGAACAGGCTGTCTCTGCAAGAACAATGTTCCATCTCCAGGGTCACATGGATGCGACCATAGTGTCTGTGCCACTGGCACGTTTTCATATGAGAATCCTTCAGTGGACCCTCAAGGTCCAATGGGTTCATTTGACAGACCTGAAGGACATTCATTCCTTATACTACCTCTTGTACAGATTCTCACCACGGAAGTCTTGGGCTCCGGCTGGGGTGCTCATCTTGGCCCTTTCCAGACACAGGGGACGTAAACCGAAGTTTGAGGCTGACCTGCACATAAATGTCTTGGAAATGCAGGCTGTCCTGTACAGCCTCCAGGATTTTTAGAATCATAGCTGCCCCGAAGCATGTCCCAGTCAGTGGTTCACAAATGGGAACTGCTGCCCTTCATGGTAGACAACCTCTTCACAAGAAGGGGTCATCCAGACCCAGGCCTTTTTGCATCCCTTCACAACACAAAACTGCATATTTCTGTTTGCTCGCACCAGGGCCTGGAATTTTGTGGTGAGATGTGTTGTCCTTCTTCTGGAAAATTCCTTTATGTATTTCTCCTTATTCCTCTAATATAGAAGGTTCTGCTCAAGCTGCGTGTGGAGAGTGCCACTCTCATCCTCATTGCACTGTTATGGACTCACCAGATATGGTTTCCACTCCTTTAAAGGAAAACCATCATTTGCGGGGGCTCTCGCGCCTGCAAACCTTACCCTCCAGTTAGCTTTTGTCCAAAAATAGCCTTTTCTGTGCCCAGGAAAATAATTTGATTTACTAACGAAAATGCGCTACCTGGAGTATGGCGGACTATTGGCTCCATTAACTGTAAGGTGCTGCGCACACCTTTGTGTAAAGTTAATGGAGTCACCGATAGTCCCATTTACTCCAGGTAAAGCGGATTTTTCGTTAGTAAAACTAAATTATTTTCCTGGGCACAGAAAAAGGCGCTTTTTTGGAAAAAAGCTTAACCGGAGGTTAAGGTTTGCAAATGACTGTTTTCCTTTAGTATTATGTGGTAGAGTCTTCTGTCCCCTTACCTCTGTGTCTGTTGCCACAGGACAAGGGATCTCTGTTTCATCCAGACCAGAAGTCCTTAAATCTGCTTGTATGGCTCCTGAAGACATAGCCATTGCACATTTCAGCTATCTCCTAAGGTTGCTGATGCCCTGATTGTGGCTAGGAAGCCTTCTACCAGGCATACTTATTCCCTGAAATTGAAGTATTTCACTTTGTGGTCTGCTTCCAGGAATATTGACCTTTTTATATGACCTGTAAATGCTGTTTTGGAATACTTGCTTTCCTTGTCTGACTCTGGCCTGCAGTATTCTGCGATAAAGTTTAATTTGGCTGCTATATCAGCTTTCCATGCTTCTATTGATGGTCCTACGGTTGCCCAGTTAGAGGCGTCCCATTCATTTCTGAGAAGCATAATTCATATGCAGGGTTCCCCACTCTCTGAAAATATAGGGCGGTGGCAGTAGTGATAGGGTCAAAAGGTGCATTATTTCTCTGGACCTCCTATACGCACTGTACGTGTGCATAAGTAGATTTTAAGTAACTTATAGTGTGCTGGTATTAAATTGGTAGTAGTGCAATAAAATATGTCAATAAAAGACAATTTTGGAGGATTTTTTAAAAAAATCAATAATGGATAAAAATATAGGGTGGTGGCAAAAAATACAGGGTGGTGGTAAAAAATATAGAGCGGTGGTAAAAAAAAATATAGGGTGGTGGCCCACCGCGCTAAAACAATGAATGGTGAACACTGATATGAAACCTCCTATCCATAGGCCAGTCCCACCGTGGGACTTAATTTTATGCTTGAGAAATTGACATTGGATCCTTTCAAGCCTGCCACGAGTGGTGGCTTATGTTTCCTGTCATGGAAACTTTGTTTTTTAGTTCTGATGATACACCTTCCTGTATATTATTCTAAGTATACCAATCAGGCTGAGGCACTGCTTCATGCTTTGCATGTACATAGAGTACTATGATACTATATTACTTGCACCGAAGACTGCAGAAAGTTCTCTGAGCTCTTTGTTTCATTTGCCCCTGGGAAAGAGGGCACTCCTATCCAAATGACTGACACAGTGTATTATGTTCTGTTATAGGAAATAGAGTAAGACACTTCCTGAGGCTGTTTGTGGTCACTCACCAAGGGATATGGCCACTTCTGTTGCCGCTTTCGAAAATGTCCCTGCTGCTGACATATTTGTTGCAGCCACATGGAGCAGTGTTCACACATTCATTAAACATTACAGTATAAACATTGTCTCTTGAAAACATGCTGGCTTTGTACTGCATTTTGTCTTGATTACTTATCAGACTGTGCCATCATCCCAGTATACTTTGTGCTGCATATGAATCGTTCCAAATGGAGGAGATATCCTTGAAGAAGATAGAACAGTTAAATAAGAACTTACCATAACAGTAGATCTTTAACAGACTCTGTTAGGCCGTGCTGTCCCTCCCTCCTTTTTACTTTCAGTGGTGGTCATATTCGATGCTGTGCCTGAAACCTACTCCATACGTCCTGTCTCCAGCCTGTCTCCCATGCCTCTCCTTGTATGCCTGGTGCTGGTCTCATCTCCTGGTTTTCCAGGGTGGGAGGTCATCCAAGGCTCATCTCTGGCGAGGAACTGAGGAGTAATGGGGCCACCCGCGTCTATATACGCGTGGATGCTTCACGTCATTGTGGGTAGTCCCCAGCTAGAAAAAGTTTCTGTGTGGTCCTAATACTGATAGCATACAGTTCCAGAGTTGTGGCCAAATGGAGGAGATTCTCTCGAAGATCTACTGCTATGGTACTGTTCTTTGTGCACATTCCAGTCTGTTGTGTGCATTCCAAAATAGTATTGTGCACATCCCGAATAGTTGTTCAGAACAGTTCAAAGGGTCCTAAAATTTTACGTTCCACATTCAGCCCACACCCAGCTGCTTATTGACCATCCAGTGCCAAAAGTTGTACCTTTCAACTTGTAAAAGTCTGTAATTTGTTTTTCGATCACAGAACAGAACAAATATTGTGGTTTTTTTTTTGTTTGTTTTTTTTTTTTACTGGGAAGGGGGCACTTCTGTGACTCCTTTGTATAAAAAAAAATATATAATAAAATATGGGTAACCACACAGCAACTTGGCACACGTTTCTATCATGGAGTTGAGATGACAGCATGGACCTCTTGAGCTTCGCTCTTGAGGGTCATATTTTGTCATCTCAACCCCTTGATGGAAATACAGCCTTGTGTGTGGTTGCCTATACATTTTTCTTAATGTCATGCAGCTGTGCGGTAATCTGAGACACTGCATTGCATCTGGGCAGGCCATATACCACAGTACTTAAACAATTATGACATCATAATTAATGATTTACAGTATGACATCTCCAGCTGACAGCTTTTTAAAATGTCTTACTCACTGTCAAAACCAGGCATGCCAGCCGGTGGCATAGAGGAGTTGAGGGGCTGGATGCTACACCAAGACTCGCCAGCGACCTGGGTTCGGGGAATGGACTCTGGCGCCGGGGGCTGACCGGGGTGAGAGGACTGAGGCTCCAAAGGACTGCTCTCCTCTCCTGGGGAGGGTTGGGGGTAGCTCTGCTCTTAAGTGGCCTCTGGTGGCAGGAGTGACTCAGAAAGCCAGAAAAACAGCTTCGGCACCACCGGATGACAGCCTCCGTGCTCCATGTTCCCCAGAACCGCCAGGATCCTCCTTCACCACAGCAGTGCCCCCGGACTGTGGAAAAATAGTGTGCTGGGGTTCCCTGTCACCCGGTGCCTTCCCCCTAGGAGGAGGGGGACCCGCCCGGCGATGGGATACGCCGGGACAACTCTGGGGGTCAGTTGCGATGTTTGTGCGTGTGTGTGTGTGTGTGTGGCAGAGCTCCAAAGAGGACTTCTGGGGCATGGAGCACTAGGCGGTCCGAAGGAGAGGTGGACGCCAGAGTGTAGGGGAGGTAAAAAGATCACACACACACACACACACACAAAAACAAGCTTTAATGAAAAAGTGTTTCTTAACAGTTCAAGTTACTGCAAAAGCACATTTTAATGTTTAAAAGCGTGACTTTCATAAAAAAAAGTTTATGAGTTGAATCAAGTAGATTTTAAAAGCAGTTAATAAAACAGCTTTGCAAACAAGTTTGGGTCATTTACCAAAAAGCACATTTCAGAAGCAACATTCTAAAATAAAAGTAAACATTTACTTTCAGAAACTGGGGGTTCAGACCTTTTCCAAACACTGAGAAAAGCAGGCACTTCCAGCGCTCAGAGGTCGACGGCAGCCATGTTGCACTGCTTGAAGGCCACATGATCTGCAGGTCAGGTGACTAGAGGAATGACTGCTTATTTATTTATTTAGCTTTCGTTGACCAGGTAGGTACACTAGACAAGTTATATGCCTATTTTCAGGTAAGACCCGGGAGAGTACAATGTAAAATACAGGTTCAAACAAGGTACATAACAACAAGAGGGGCAATGTACAGAGTAACAGAAGAGCAAGGTGAACATAGATAGTCTACAGTAAGTAGTAATAGGTAAAAATATATATATATATATATACACACATGTATACATATGGAATAAAATAGGCTATCATTCACTAGCAATAGCAGTAATTACAGTGTGTGTGACCCTTTTTTTTTAGAGCAACAGAAACAAATAATTCCTGAGCAGATAAACAAACAAATAACATGCTTCCCAGAGTTAAAGGACAGTAGGCAGCATAATAGATCCCACAAGGAGTATCCCAGAGTTGGGTGAGACCAATGAGAGACCTGGTTAAGGTGGCTTGGGACATGCACACACAGAGGCCGGTTTCAGGTGCGCCCACAGGGAATTCCGGAGGCTCAATTAAATGATCATTTTAATGTTTTCTCCCATGCTACATAAGGGTACCTTCTACACTGCTGGAAAGTTTTTCACAGCTCTAACAAAAAATTAAAATAAATAAGTTTTTTGACTAACCAAATGTATAATATAAAACCAGCACTAGAAAAGTGATATGTAGTCATAAAATAATGCTACCACAGGGGGCTAAAGCACATATAAATCCACTCGCCCTTTGGCCTCATGGTTAATGAGCTAGCTAGATCCTTTGATGCATTATTTCCTTATACACCACACATTCCTAGCATATTATATCTCCCATTGATTGTAATTTAAAGCCTGACTGAATAAAATAAGGTCACATGACCAGAAGTAGTTTGTACTATGTTACTGAAGGTTAGTCCTTCAGTAGCCAGTTTTGTCTTAACTGTTGCCCTCAACCAACTCAATAATCTTACTGAGCACGAGCCGTACATTTCAACTGAGTGTCCATCTTTAAAATCTGCTGCTGTTTATTAAATAGTTTCAGACACGCACAAAGTAATGTGCTGTAGAGAACAGTGGGTGCTACCAAACAAGACCATGTGGTTCACAGGCACTGTAGTTCAGGACGGATGGCGATCACTTGGCTGCACAAGAAACAAGCAAGATATTCAGTCAAGTTTCACAGTGCAGACATAGATGCATTGTGGTACCATTAGTATAATAAACTGTCTTCACAGACTGTAACTGGACTCCCCAATATGTTGCAGTATACTCATCTTTTTCAAGGGGTCATTATAAGCTGCAGTTGCTTGTTTAAAATTGTTACAGCTCATCAGAAGTAGATAATGCCTATTAAAAGCAGTGGGTGACTGTTACAAGCTGCTGGTGGTTAACCGAGAGCTGCACAAGAGTTTCACAAAGTACTGTAGAAATTAAAAAAAAAAAAAAAAAAAAATTTCTGCTAATAGGGGAAAACTGCTGCCTCTGACATTGAAAAAAGTACCTCCAGTAGGCACTAGTGCCCTCACTATATGCAGCTTCAGGAGTTATAACCCACAGTTGGTCACATTTTCATCCTCGGGACAGTAGTTTCTATTATAAGGCTCATCTCCAGTCCATATATGTTGCAGTCCAGTTAAAGAGCAGCTTTGCACTTAAGTATGTACTTTCAAAAACATGTTTCAGCTATTACAGTTTACTAGAATGTACACTTATTTATTCGGTCAACATTGAGCAACTCTCATCACACAAGATGGTACAAGGAATGTAAAATACACACAGATATATCAAACAGTACAAGATATTCTATCTTAACATCCCAGATATAGAGTTACATAAAGTACAGAAAGAGAGATTGGGATAAAAATGGCATACCATAGGGTAATAAGGCTGCCAGCTAGAGATAGAAACCTTTGTGTTTTTTAGGGCTGGATGGATGGTCAGGAAGAGTCCCCAAATACAGATAGTATATATACTACAAGCATTACATTAATAAAATATAGAAATAATGCATGTAGAGTATGGTTAACAAGGTTTGCACTTTCGGTGTGTGATGCCCATAAACCCCGACAGCGAAGCCCAAGGGTGTTTATCTGGGCATCACACACCAAGGGTGTGCATAAAATCCTCGTCAACCACACTTCCCCCATGATTTATTTTTTATATTTGCTGGTTTCTGGAAAAAATGATAGAGAGAGAGGAAATCTGTAGTAGTGACCAATCTGTTTATGTCAGCAACCTGCCAACTCGTTTTTGTCTTAAGAGCATTGTGCTTTTGACCAATTTAGTGTTTAGTGAAGGAAAAATGCAAACTTATCTGGAGGAACGGTTTAAAGGACAGAACAGTCTTTTTAAAGCATGTTTTTTTTGTTACTGTTCTTCCATTGATGCGAGTGAAATCCGTTGCTGTGCATCCGGGTGTTTGCAACATGTGATGCGTAGGACAGAGGTAAAAGTGCAGTTCTTTAGTACCGTGGAAAAGACTGACTGAGAGCAGCTTCTTTTGCCTTTCCAATTCATTCAGAGGCATGAAAGGTGATGCGGTTGCCATTTTAAGATGTTTTCTTATTAAAGTTTTATTTAAACAGTGCTGCGGGCTTTTTGCTGGTAGTTCTCCGAGAAGGCTGTTTTTCATGCTGGCGGTTTTCTGTCAGCAGTGCGAGCGGCCTGCCAGCGCGAGGACAGTTTTTCAGAGAGGTGCTCAGGGACGCTCACTGCTATTTCTGAGAGCTGTGGTTTACGGAACTCTGTAATTCACAAGTTTGAATTATGGAGTTTGTAGCGCTTTCCTAGCGGTGGTTAACTGACCCTAATCAGTAAATATAATACCAAAATCAGGCAAGACAAATTTCTACATCATGCACCCCCTTCTCTGAGCAAACAGTGAAACCCCGAGACACACCCTGAATCTACCAGTCACTGCTTGACCAAATGTAGCACAGAGATAACCTCCGGTACAGAGCACTGGACTTTCGGCTCCCACAGGACAGGCAGCGGTACAAAGAGGCAAGAAACAAGTGCACCTGGGTCATCTGCCAAACCAAAGCCACCTATTAGAAACAAGCCCTCACCAGCTCCTGGGGATCCGGGCAAAAATTCTGGAGCAATATTAAAGAACTCAATGGGAAAGTTGTATCCCCTGCACCTGCTCAGCTACTAGTTGATCAGAATGTAACCCAGGATCCCACCACAATCTCAGACGGCCTAAATGCCGCCTTCTCAGACCTCAGCCATATCCTCCCCCAAAACTTTTTCAACCCAATCCATAAGTGTCCCACAAACATACCGGCCACTCCAGACCCACCCCTTTTCCGGCTAAGAGTCATCACCTATAGTGAAGCAAAATGCTACCTCAGCAAAGTCCTGGTGAATTCTCGCTTTAGTAGCGACTCCCTTGACTGCAAACTTCTACGTCTCACACTGTACGAGACCCTCCCCCAGATCACCTTTTAACCTATCCCTATGCCTCTGCCAGTTTCCTATGCCCTGTGAATGTGCTGTTATAACCCCCATTCTGAAAATTGGAGACTGCTCATCCGACATTAACTACTGGCTCATCTCGATTCTACCCCCCATCTCCAAGGCTCTCAAAAAAATTGTCTCCAACCAGCTAACAGGTAACAGGGATAAATGAGGGTGGAGCCAGGGAAGTGTTCAGGCTTAAAAAGGGGGAACTACCAGGTGGCACGAGTGGAAGCTGGAAAGGGGGGGGGTACAGGGAGAGCACAGGAGACACTTCTTCACAGAGAGGGTGGTGGAACCATGGAACGCACTGCCCAGGAGTCTGGTGGAAGAGTCCACAGTGGAAGGATTCAAGAAGGGTTGGGACAGGTACAGGGGGAAGCTGAGGCCAGGGAGGGCCACCTCTGGGGCCGGAGGGGTGGAGGAGCAAGCTCCCAGTAGGGGGGCTAGCTTCTGAGCAGACACGATAGACCATGGGGCCTATTCTTCTGGCTTTTACTATGATACTATGAACATGACCTGCTCTGTCCTGAAAAGTATGGCTTCCACAGGGGCCATAGCACCACCACTGCCTTTCTCGAGTTTACATCGTACATACATGAGGCCCTGGAACAGGGCAACCTGGCGGGAGCTATCTATGTCGACTTAACCAAGGCATTCGATAGCGTTAGTCATGAACTGCTCCTCCACTCCCTCCCTTCCCTGGGCATTTCCCCGGAGACCACCTCATGGGTCAAAGATTATCTCTTTGGCAGAACACAACAGGTCAAAATAAACACCACAATCTCCTCCAGTAGGCCAGTCCGGTCTGGAGTGCCACAAGGATCCATACTTTTCACCCTTTTCCTGAACTCCCTCCCCAAATCCTGCAATGGGAAATTATTGCTCTACACTGATATTGCCATAGTTTTCTGGAAACACCCCCATCCCAACTGCCTTCAACATGCCCTCCAGGGTTTCTTTAGGGGAACTCTAAACCTGGTTTTCTGACCACCGTCTAATACTGAACTATAAGAAAACCAAGTCTATGATCTTTGCCCACTGCCAGAGCCCACAAGGAAGCTCCCCGTTAACCTTCATGAACTCTCTGGGTACCCCCCACCCTTGAACAAGTTGCTACTTTCACGTTGGACACCTCACTCACTCATATCCAACACCTCTCCTCCTCCATTAACAGCAGGCTGGGGCTGCTATACTGACATACACACTGCCTACCCCCTGAGGCCATCCATCTTGCTGTATCCTCCTCCGTCTTATCCCTGGTGGACTACGGCATCGTGATCTATGGGACTGCAGACCAAACTGCCCTACACCATGTAAAACTAGCCCTCAATAAAGCATGACGCCTGGTCTCGGGATGTGATAGATTAACACACACCTGTGAGCTTTACAAGCTCACAAACAGGCTTAACTTTGAAGGTAGGCTTAAGTACCTCACTTGTCTTCTTGCAAAGAAAATAAATACTACAGAAGCAAGCCCCTTCTGGCCTCCACCCTCTCATACAAGTGATCCCTCATAGAAGGACCTCCAGAGGCTCTGCCAAAGCCTCACTCCTAGTCCCCCACAGTAGGACCTCCCTTGGTCAAAGATCCATCTGCTACCATGTCCCTCTCTGGCTTAACTGCCTACCACCCACCATCTCCTTGGAACCCAGTCTTGGCCACTTTAAAACTGGTCTAAAGACCCTCCTACTAGACTCCTCCTCCTGTTATTGTCATTAGCCCCTCTATCACTAGAGGACATGCTGGCCCCTCCCAAGGCCCAATTTTCTGTTTCTCCTGGCCAGCACGGCACCTCTCACCAGCAGGGTGCCCTAACTGCTTCAAGTTGCCCTAGTAACTATCCTTATGATGTCTAAACTATGTGTTGGATTCTTAATTGCTTCATCTTCTAAAATTGTATTGAGCTTCCTCCGACGCTGGGTCACTGACCCTACATTGTTTGTACTTCTGAGCTGTGTCACTGTTTATATAACTGCACTGTTTGTTATCCTTAAATGCTTTGTACTCTGACGTGGAGCCTTTGCAAAAAAAGTCTCTGACTCAAAGGGTTGTAATTCCGATTGCATACCAAGTCAGCAGGGTAACTATAAATTATTTAGCAATAATTCGAGGATTTGGAATCCAGAAGCCCTTAGATACTGCACCTCTACTAAAAAGTAAAACGTGGACAATAAACCTGTCTAATTGAGGCTGTAAAAAAAAAAAAGAGAAGTGACCAATTTCTAACAGTACAAAAAAGGCATCAGGTCTTGTGAAAATGAAGCACTGCCCCCAACCCCCCAACCCCCAGTAATGAAAAGAGCTTTCTGCCAGTGCAAAATATGCAATAGCTAGATAGAGAAAACAAGCAGACGAAACACTTTTGGAACATATGTAAGAAGTATAAACAGTATTAAACTTTAAAGTTCAAAACTGCATCCAAGGAGCAGCAACCTCTAACCGTTAAATGGTCTACAGTATATACTATCTCAGTGGACAGTCTCTGAGACAATAACAAAATATACACTAAGTCCAACAGTGGGAAAACAGTTTATCCCAAGTACTGTTTCTCAGTTTAGGTAGCTCCTCTGAGTCTGATTCAGGTCTTGCTGGAAGGAGTCCAGAAAGCAGTTTCTGCCTCTGGGTCTCTAAAAATGGTAGGATTGACCCAAATGCAGAGGTGTGCAGATAGTCCATGATGAGCAAGCGTATCATTGCATGTGATCAGCTCTATTCTTTTCAGCTGTGTATGAGCCAAGATATTTGGAGATGTGGACTGCTGCCCTGAGTCTTCAGCACATGAACATCCTGAGCCACTGATAGCACTCTGTGTTTCCCCCAGTGTACCCAACGCCTTCAGATCTGTTTAGAGATTCTAGGTGCCAGCTTGCTGTCTTATGACAGTTTGGTACTCAAAATGCTCTTTTTCATCAGGTGACAAACCCCTAAAAGACCCAGCAGAAGTCCTGTAAAATTTCTTTTAAAATATACATTGTGAGTTGGGACCCCTAGGAAACAAATATTGCGTGCCTTTAAAGGGGAACAGCCAGCACCAAAGGCCCCACACTCAAATGTGGAGCAGTCTCAGTATGCACTTTGTGTACAAAAACTTTTTGGTTTACTTACTGTACATTGTATCGGACTAATTTTGCTTAGTTCTAGACTGACATCTTCTGTTACTACAAATCCCAGAATCCCCTGCAGCTGACATCAGAGCAGAAAGTAGCAGTGAGAGGGTCAGTAGACTGTAGTGCATGGTAAAGCTTTCATAATGTCCGATCAGATGCTTTCCAGGTCTGCTTTTCTAGAGTGGATGGTTACAGTCCCCTGTGACTATACTTCACCCAGGGAGGACAGCGGGACCAGCAAACAAAAGATCAGAACCTTCTGTCAACTCTAATATGCGTTGCAGGCTATTGAATCTCCCACTGCTACCTATTGCTCTGATGTCAGCTGTAGGGGATTCTGGAATTTTTATTGTTTTTATTTTTTATTTTTTTAATTTGTTTATCCTCCGCCGACCGGTCCCCTTCCACCGGCTCCCCCCCATCACTGCCACTGGGCGTCATGCCGGCCATCGCCTCTCGCCAGTTGAGGCACCAACTTAACCAGTGCAGTGGGGAGACCGGCCTCATCCCGCCGGTTGGCTTCTTTTCTCCTGGTTTTTGTCCCGTCCCCGAGCATGGAGCCAAGGCGTGCAATGGCACCAATGGCTGAGCCCCGCACGCTTCTGTACATGGCACGCTGGGCATCTAGCTTGGCTCTGCCCCTTTATGTGGGTCTGTTGCACCGGCCCTCAGCTACCGCTAGGGGCCAGTCAGGCAGCGGACTCCATCCCCACCTCTCCCTGGAGAGGAGAGCTGTCCTCCGGGTGCTTGAGCCTCTCCCTCTCTGGGCGACTTCCGGCGACTCGCTCGCACTGCAAACATGGGTCGCCAGCATGGCAGGAGTTAAGACATCACTGCCTTAGCCCTCCACACCACTGGGCCGGCTGATTCTGGGATTTGTAGTAATAGAAGAGGCCAGCCTAGAACTAAGCAAAATTAGTTTGATACTGTTTACTGTATAGTAGATTGTAAGTAAACCAAAATGTTTTTTTTTTACATAAAGTGCCCATTGGGACGAGCCCCACATGGGGCCCTTTGGGCTGGCTGTTCTCCTTTAATTGGTGTTCAAGGGCTTTGGTATTATTACACAGGTACCTCATGTTCTTCACCTGGGCCCCAGTAAAGTGGTCATGTCCAGCCTCAAGTCAGTAATCTTTCAGACTGCAGGATATTGGAGCAACATAGACCCACTCACCCAGGTCTAGTAAATGTAAAATAGTCTTTTTACTTTTCAAATAGTGGAGAACATCACTTCATCATGCCTGTGGTCCACTGACGTTCTGGTGTGTTACTACGCCCCTTCCTCAGGGTGGGCAAGTCAGTGCTTCTGCTGTTTCACCACTTCTATGTGAATTTATGTGAATTCTCCATGCCTTATCAGATTCTTCACATCCTTTATACAGTATATGGTTGGGGCTTATTGTGCATGGAATTCAGTGGCTCTCTAGAAGCTGCTGTAGGACAGTTCAAAGGTCACAGAAAGTTATAGTATTGTTGTGATATTATCAACTTTTTTGTGACCTTAACCACCCGCATTCATCATTACCATTAGTGAGATGGTTCTGAGGTGCACAAGCCAAGGTAAAATCACCTCCCTCCACCTGCTCCTGCCCATTATCACCCAAAAATAAAGTTAAATTTTATTTTTGTTGTTGTTAGTGGTGCGAGCATGTCTTGGCAAAGTCGGCTGGCAGCAGTTCACACTCGTCATTACGGATACAACAAGAAAGCCTGAAGCTAACCTAAAGAAAGGGGCCCATAAAAACAGGTAAGTGAAAAGCAAACCAAAAAATGTAATACATATTTCATTATACAACTACCACAGGCGCCATCACAGCAACCTGAATATGGGACTGGTGGCTGGCAGGCGGATGTGCAAGCAGGGTGCTGGTGAGAGAAGTGCTCCACTCTGCATTTTAAATTATTTGTTTGCAACCATATACAGTACTATATAAAACAGTGTGTGGGCAACTGTACACCTCAGGGCATGCATTTACCGTCTCAGGGTTGAGATGACATCAGGGACCTCTCGAGCTTGACTCTGGAGGTCCCTATGATGTCATCTTAACCCCTCGATGGAAATGCTGCCTTGTTGTATATGGTTGCCCATATGCTATTCTATATATTGTGGCCCTCAGTGTGTCTCTGGGATCTTCAGAAACAGTAGTTTCATTTCTTTTGTTACTCACTTTGCTTTTATGGCCAGGACAAGGTACCCTTACTAGGGTCTGCGTGTGCGTGGCTATGCCTGCACTCTCTTCCAGCAGTCTCTCATGACTGCTTCTCCGTAGCCAGTGACCACCTTACTGAGCTTGTTTGCTTCAGTGACAATATCTTTGATCGCCTGTAAAAATATTAAACATGTGGTCAGTCACAGGATCCTGTCTTAACAGCCAGCTGACTTTCTGAGATATGGACTCTGGCACAAGGTAATCTTCCGAAGACTTTGTTCCGCCTATTGCAGGGTTTTATTTAACTCTAAAAATTGATTAGCATTTTGCTCATAAAAGTGCTAAAACTTTGTGAAAATGCATAGCTCTTACCTCACTGTGTTTAACAAACACAGCACTTCTAGAAAATCTATATAAATACTTTCTGTATAGTTAGTATTGTCCCAAGAAAAAGACTGCTAATCAATTATTTAAAACCTGCATTGGTCATGATCTTTTTCACGAGACATATAGACAGACAGGAGGGTAACATAGTGATAACAAAATAGTAGCAGTAGTAAACAAAATGTTGTCAACACCAAAAGAAGGCGCTCCAAACGAATGCATCTGATTAAATTGCTGTCTGACTCAGACCCCCTCAAGCATGCATTTTTTTTTTTTAACTTCCAGTTGTCCTGCCTGGGGTTTAGGACACATCTTGGCAGTCTGTCCAGAAGGTCCGTATGAAATGCATTTGACGGCATGGTGCTGCTATCGAACTCCCATTGTTTAACATCACTTTTGTTGGGACTAAGGTGAACTAGTATGCTGCACTGCAGTGCTCCCTGACCCTGAAGGGCAGTGGGGGCTCAAAAACAGCTAAGAATATGATGAAAATGTGGGGATAGCCATATTGAAAGGAGTGCTTCTTCAGTTATTTCAAACCTTAAAAAAATACTGAAGCCGACTCAAAAGGGGGGAAGGGCATCTAACAAGACGGGAGGAAAAAAGTGATCTAAAATACAATAAATAATAAATAAATAGGTCCCTGATACTCACTGTAACTTGCACTGCTGCTTTAAAGGTTTCTGGAGGAGCCTAAGTGACATTAAATTCCAGATTACAAGTGTTGGAAATTGGCATCAGTTTGCGTGCATGTTTCCATACAAAAAAATTAACAGTTCTGGGCCAAGTAATGGCCTCTTGAAAGCCAGAAATGTTAGCAACTCAATCCAGGAAGACTTGTAATATAAGCTGGCATTCTTTAGGCAAGCAGAGTGCTTATTCAGGACATAGAACAGAGATTTTCACCTGAAATGGCTTTAGATAATGAGGTTTAGTAATTGGCTTTCATTTGGTTGTTGCTTTAAGAGATTAGACTGTATAATGCCTGGAGGTAGTTGATAGGATGATAGCTATGGTAGCACTAATGAACTTAGCAAGTAGCAGGTTCTTTGTCTTACAGGTTCCTGAAATGCAGTTTAAGCCAGGTGGGACATTGCACTTCTTTGTTGGGAAGAAGCAAAGTTGCCCCCCTTTTTAGGGCTGTAGTGGGCGGAGCCCTTTAGACCTATTGCATTGACAAAATGACTCTTGCGAACTTACAGATTGATAAGGTGACAGTAGTTGCCTTTGCCTCTACACTATTTTTTATTTTCCACGGTCTGTCATGCACACTGATTTCCTATATATACAACTTATACAAGAAACCCCATCGGACCCTCTCCTCAGCACCCACCACACCACTCCCCCCCCCCCCAAAGAAACATAATATTAACACTGGGGGTGCCAGATCCCTCAGTGTCGCAATCACAAATTCCTCATCCGGCCCCTCATCCCTGTCGAGTACCGCGTATGCACAGTTACTTCTGCGTCCATCCACTGCTGCACATGTGCAGTTACTTTGCGTTTTTTCATTAGCCCGAGTACAAGGAAAATGATATTTTAAACAATGTGTAATCACTTGTGCTGCCCAGAAACCTCAAAGCATCGAACGCTCAGTAAAGGCAAAAAATCCAAGCACTTCGCAGATGGCCCACTGCCAACAGAGGACTCCCTCAGACCTCTTAGGACCTACCACTTGCATCGTACGTAAGTGGTCGTGGCCATTTCAGGGTGTTTTTACCTCATGTTGAATAGTTTGTGAGCAACATAAAGGAAACGGGAACACTAGGCTAGGAGGACTGTAGGACTTGCTGGTGAAGTCAGAAAGCATTTTGGGTTTGACCGTTCAGCTGCGATTAAAAGTAACCCCTTAAAAATAACATCTAATTGTACTTGGTTTAATGCAAAGTTGTGATCCCCTTAAATGTATTTTTGGGTGTTGCTTCCGCCTTCCCAAAAACATATTTGGATGGGATTAAGGATTGGCCACTTAAACAGTATGTATGGTGCGGGAACCTGAGGAGAGAGCAGTAGCTGGAGGGACTTGGGAGTGCAAAAAGATTAGAAGAGTGACTTCTACTAGTCCCCCCCTTCCCCAAAGCAATTTGTGTGTGTGTATATGTGTGTGTGTGTGTGTGTGTGTGTGTGTGTGTGTGTCTCTCGCTATGTGGCAGTGCACAGTCTCATAAAATGTTGCGTTTGCTGTGTCCCTTAAAGTGCCACCACAACTTGGTAGCTACAGAACAAAGAAAAAAGACAGAAAGGCAGCCAGTAGGAGTGGTCTGGAGCCAGCTGTCCCACACTAGTCATGCTGACAGAAAGCGAGAGAGAGAAAGAGACAGTGAATGTCCCCTGCCCTGGTGGTAGAGCGAGACACCAGAGAGAGCGACAGCAAGCAGCGACCCCCAAATTGAGCTACTCTTGTCTCCCCTGTGTCCCTCTCATGGTAGATGTGCGTTGTTTCAGGGGGGCAGCGATCAGGCAGCTGAAAAGTTTGATGCAGAAGCTGTGCTGAAAGGCAGGCGCTCCATGAGCTCCTTTCCTAATTGGTATCTCGGAGCTCCTGCTGCAGAGACAGACCACAGTGATGTGGAACTGGGGAATGTAGGATGGGAGGCAGAGGTACACATGATGGCACTGCATCTGTCCCCAGCTCCCCAACATGCTGTGTGGCATCGCCACAGCACTTGCCATTAGCCGGAGGACAGCAATGATGTGTACTGTTCTTGTGCAGCAAAGATGTACAGTGCTAAACTTCACACAGTCATACCACTTTACATCATTGCTGTAGAAGTACATGAGTGGTATCCTCCATGTTTGGCACACAGTTTGTCTCCCTGTTCCGCTGTCAAGCTCCAGCTGTCTCACGGCAGCACTGGTAAGCTACAGCACTGCAAACCAGTTTGGAATCTGCCGTTGCCCCACTTCACAGGTCCTTTCCTAATTGTTGTCTCAGACTGTGGTGGTGTGGAGCCGGGGAATGCAGGATGGGGGGAGGGGGGCAGAGATTTACAGTCAATGTTAGCCTAAAAAAGGAGAGGGAGAGAAGACATGTTCACAGGCACGGCATTCTGAATACTAAAAGGGACAAACATGGCAGAGTATAATAAAATGTTTGTTACATGTTGAGGAGCTGGGGGACAGATGTGCCATTGTGTGTGTCTCTGCCCCCCATCCTACATTCCCCAGCTCCACACCACCGTGGTCTTTCTGTGTAGTAGGAGCCCCGAGATAACAATTAGGAAAGGAGCTCATGGAGTGTCTGTCTTTCGGTGCAGCTCCTACATCAAACTTCTCAGCTGCTTGATCGCTGCCCCCTTTCACACACATCTACCTTAAGAGGGACACAGGGGAGACAGAGTAGCTCAATTTGGAGGTCGCTGCTTGCTGTCGCTCTCTCTGGTGTCGTGCTCTACCACCAGGGCGGGGGATATTTACTCTCCCTCTCTCGCTTTCTGTCAGCCTGACTAGTGTGGGACAGCCAGCTCCTGACCACTCTTGCGTGAAGGTGGAGGCTTTAGCAGATTTGCCTTCTTTTTATTTTTTTTGCTCCTTTCTTCTCCTTCTTCTTTTTTGTTGTTGTTACTATGAGGTTTTATAATTATGAGTGGCAGCAGTGTGCCTTACAGACGGCCTCCTCTTTTTGCGGCAGCTACACTAACAGCAGCATGTATACTGCCTGGAGGATCTAAAAGCAGCTGGTGTTAAACTCTGTTTACTGAATCAAACTGTCCATCAGAACAAATAGTTACGAGTCTTGGGGAACCTGGTCCACCCAGGGATGCAAAATTGTGCTTATCGATGCATTCCACATGAAATACTCTTTTTTTTTTTTTTTTTGTAAACTCTGTTTATTCTCTGGCAACTTGGGGCATCTCTCAGGCGAGCCCCACTCGACATTGGCACCTAACTCCCCACCTGAAACCTCCCAACTAGGGAATCTGGGACAGAGACACCCTGCCCTGTTTCCCAGACCACAGCTGGCCCCCCAGATCTACGCCCCCCTTGGGCGGGGCCACCCTGTGCCTTACCTGGGTGTCCTGTCTGAAATCAAGACAGCCGGGTCTGGGAGCAGAACGAGGGCTTGGGAGAGACGGTCAGGAAAGTCCAGTGCTGGGGATGTGGACCACAGTCACTTGGGGCCACTGTCGCCTCCTCTGAGAGGCAGGGTTTTTCCTTTTTGGTGTTGAGAGGGCTTGGATATGTAATGGCGTCCTGCTCGCAACAGGCACGCTCCCGAGCAAAAGACGCCCACCGCAGACCAACCTCTACTTCTGTGCCCACACAAACTGCAACAATCCCCAGAACACCAGGGGTCACTAATGCTGCGCGAGGCAGAACCCACCCACCCCCAGGAGAGGAGAGCAGTCCATTGGACATGCAATCCTGTTTCTCCCTAACGACCCGAGTCTGTTCCCGAATCCGGGTCGCCAGTGTGGCGCTAGGTGTGGCGTCCAGTGCCTCAACCCTCAGCACCACTGGGCCAGCCCCACACAAAATACTTGTGTGATTGTCTCTCTACCTTTGCCATTTTGACTCAGAAACCAAGAGAAACAATAACAAAGGAACATAAATTACAAATCTAGGCAGAGCCACGTTACTCTTTTGGTTTGTCTTTTTCCCAAGCGCTCCTCCAAGCAATATTTGAAAACGTATATAGTGCCGGCTAATTAAAGGGTAATTAAACATTGCAGGAGTCATGCAAATTATGAAAACCCATAAAAAGATCTTTCAAATGAGGTATTGGGCTTACCTGTAGGTGTCCGGAATCCTGAGATATGAATACCTAAATCATCCGTAAATCAATACAAGGTAGCAGCCATTTCATTGAATCATGAGACCAACAGTGATGTCACTAAGGGGCAAGCTATAATTAACAACATGCAGCTTGCCCCTCAGTGACATCACTGTTGGTCTCATGATTGAATGAAATGGCTGCTGCCTTGTTTTGATTTACAGATTAAAGGGATGCTGTCAACCCCCTTAGGTCTCAAAGTGTCCCCAGTTTAAAAACATATTTTATGACTATCAACATTCAGTAAAGTTTGCTTATGTAGCCGGTTGTTTGATTCTGACTCTTATGTTCTTTAAAAAAAAAAAAATGAAAAACAGACCGCCCAACATACTGGTGTTATGACACCAAAACAGGTTTGTTTACATCCCTTGAACAACTCCAAACAAATCTTTCCTGGACTTGGGAACACCCATAAAACCGTCTAGGCCCTCATGATGCAATGGGAGTTTAGGAGGTTTCTTTCTTATGAATGACTGCACTGGTTGGGTGCGTTTCTAATGCTCAGAAAGTATGCAGTAAGAACAGAACCAGGATTGTAAGCAAAACAAGGTTGTTTATAAATATACATTGCCATGCATTTCAGTTCTACTAAACAAGGAGACAGACAAAACAAACAGCAACATCAGTGAATTTCAGAGAGGGTAAACAATCATAAAATGTGGGGTTTCAACTAGAAATAATATGATGAAAAACAGGTTGACGGTGTCCCTTTAATTAGATAGTCCTATCTCAGGACTCCTGACACCTATAAGGAAGTCCAGTGCCTCGTTTGAAATAACTTTTCATGGGCTTTCATAATTTGAGTGACCCCTGTAATGTTTACTTCCCCTTTAATAAATGTTGCATGCTGAGTATGTGCTGGTCTGCTAGGCTTCAGTAGTTAGCAAATGTAAGGAAGAAACATTTGCAGTTCAGAAATGGCAACTCTATTAAAAGTGCTGTCAATGGTAGAAATACAATGCGAGTTCCATCCACAAGTTGTTCAGTCTTCTCCTTTTTTCTTCTTCTTCTTCTTGGCTGTTGTTACCATGGGGTGTTGTGATTATGAGTGGCAGCAGTGTGCCTTATAGACGGACCCTTCTTGTTATGGCAGCTACACTAACAGCAGTATGTATGCTGCCTGGAGGATTTAAAAGCAGCTGGTGTTAACCTGTAGTTACTTAAACTAGCAGAATAAATTTTTTTTTTCGTTACGGGAACGAGTCTTGGGGAACCTGGTCCACCCTGGGATGCAAAACCACTGACAGCAATTTTAAAGGAAAGCTGTGCAAAACACTGTTTCCAATTCCCAGGGCTGCAGAAACACCCCTTTAGCACTGCCTGTATGTGGTCACAAGCCTCCAGCTAACTTTTCAGCATTAATTTGCCCCGTTTCTGTGCTCCTGAGCTCTGCGCTGAAGCTACCATTTGGACACTGCCTCCGCACCGGAAGACCGAGTGTGCGCTCCGTTCAGCAGTTTCCTTCCTGCGCTGTGCTAGAAAGCTCGTTTGTGACGCACTGGGCACATTTTTATGGAGGAAAATGAACTTGTCTGGTATGTACTACTGATTTAAGTGAACATTTAGAAGTAAGCCCCGTTAAAAATGGAGCATGGTAACGGGTTTAAGTTTGTAGTTGAAAGTTGAAGTTCTGAGTTCAGACATGCGCAGTAGCACACTCGGTCTTCCGGTGCGGTGGCAGTGTCCAAATGGCAGCTTCAGCGCAGAGCTCAGGAGCACAGAAATGGGGCAAATTAATGCTGAAAGGTTAGCTGGAGGCTTGTGACCACATACAGGTAGTGCTAAACGGGTGTTTCTGCAGCCCTGGGAATTGGCAACAGTGTTTTGCACAGCTTTCCTTTAATAGAATTGCCATTTCTAAACTGCCAATGGTAGTTTATACTACTAGTTCATACTCGGACCTCTGGGAAAACCTCTCTTGTTATCCCTAGAGCTAGGACCTCTCACGGCCAAAGAGCCTTCAGCTTTAGGGCCCCCCCCTGGTTCAACACACTGCCCCCCTCCATCTCCGAAGATCCAACTATATCGTGCTTCAAAACTTCCTTACGTAACCACCTTATTAACACCCGATGCTGTAACTGCCACTAGTCAAAGCTGTACTCAATACTTATGACAAAGCTTATTACTAAGCTGCTAAGGACGACATAGGTGCCAGAACAGGGGGGCCACTAGGGCCATGGCCCTATCACTTTCATTAGTGGCCCTAGCACTTTTTGCTATCATGGTAATATATTTAATAGGGGAAAATTTACCTCTTACGTCTATGGCCCTACCACTTTTCAAACCGTTCCAGCACCATTGAAGGACGACATAACTCTGGTATTGTTTGCATCCATCCTACCTGTACCAGCTTGTTTGTATCTATGTCTTAATTTACTGTTATACTTATGTGTTGTACTGCTATACTGTGTATTTTGGTTTGTCTTACTGTGACAAGGTACCTTTGTAAATGAGCCTATGGCTCAAAGGTTTTCCAAACTGCTGTTTAAATAAAATAAATAAATAAAATAAAAACTTTCTTCCTTACAATTGCTCACTACTGAAACCTAGCAGACCATCACGTGCTCAGCATGCAGCCTTTATACACCCTAAATAAACGATGGAGGCCATATTGAAAGTTGGTTCTAGCAGGCTAAAAGTTTGCAGGCTTTATCAAACGTGCATAATCCTTTCCCTATACTGCTCCCTGATTCACATGCTATTTGAAAAAGACAGCTCCACACAGTTTCTAAAATTATGTAAAGCGTATCCTAAATGTATGGTCAAGCACTGTGTCCTAAATTAAAATATGTAACCCATTTTAAAACGTGGCTTCAGCAAGCACAGTGTCATGTTATATTCAACTTTAGATATACAGTAACTTATTGAAGAAAATCAAGAGCAAAGCAACAAGATTGTGTCTGGCTTTTAACATATAACTACCAACAATAGACCCTCTAGTAAAGGTGCAAAGGGAAGGTGGGGAAGGGAGTTATAATTAGGATAGAGAACATACTGTATGCTGCCACCGTATCAGAGGGAATACTCGCCATGCTACAATTCTTAAGAGACTTGGACCAATTACCTAGTGGGGGAGGGGCACTAAGGAGCCCATTTGATCCTGTTTGATAGAAGTGGACCCAACAACTGGATTGATATGAGTACATTAACTATGCAAAATACAAATACCATAATTCAAATGATGGCCTATGTTTATATTTTTGTAATTAATTTAACCAAACACACACACACTGACAAGTCTCTGCTGCTCACTGCTACACATTTAACATGAAGAAAGATGGATGCTTTTAGGCTATTCCTAAAATTATATGTTCAGCCTACCCTATAGGTGTAGTCATGGAATACATGCTAAATAAGGGACGGAGCCCATATTGAAAGTTGGTTGTAGCAAACAAAATGTTTTCAAGCATTATGAAACCTATGTAGTCCTTTCCCTGTACACTCTGTGATGCACATGCTTTTTGGTAGGAAAAAAAAAAGGCTCCACACTATTTCTAAAATTATGTAAAGCATACTCTAAAGGTATGGTCAAGCACTGTCCTAAATTAAAATATTAAATAATTTTAAGACTTGGTTTCAGCAAGCACAGTGTCATGTTATGTTCAACTTTAGATATAACTTACTGAGAAAAATCAAGAGCAAAGCTACAAGACTGTATTTAGCATTTAACACATAACTCCCAACCACAGACTACTCTGCCACAGAACCTCGACTAAAGGTGCAAAGGGAGGGTGGGGGGAAGAGGTCCCTGGGTCTGGAAATTTTATAATTAGGGTAGAGAACATATTGTATACTGCCACAGTAGCAGAGGGATTACTCACAATGCTTCAGTTCTTAAGAGCCTTGGACCAATTAGCCAATCCAAGAGTGGGGAGGGGGGAGAGGGTGCGTAAGGAGCCCATTTGATAGAAGGGGAACCACCTACAACTGGACTGAAGTCAATACCTTAACTATCCCAAATAAAAACAACAATTCAAGCTATAGTCTCTATTTATATAGTTGTTGTATTCAATGTACGCCCCGACCCACCCTCCAACACACATACTGTACACACACACACACACACACACACACACACTCTCAAACAACTGTGCTGCTCACTGCTGCACATTCAACATGAAGAAAGAGGGATGCTTTTATACCGTCCCTAAAATTATGTTCAGCGTACCCTATAGGTGTAGTCATGGAATATGTCCTAAATAAAGGATGGCACCCATACTGAAAGTTGGTTCTGATTTTATTTACTGTACTTTTTTGCCTGTCATCCTTACCTGCCAGTCATCGGCCATACCACACATCCAGCCCCACCATCTGCCTGCTCCAGGACTTACCTCACCCATGTGTTCCTCCCTGCCTTACGCCCATCCTACCCCATGGAAGGGCTACCAGGGGACCTGACACCCGGCGAAGTTAGAGTCTGGTGTCAGGAGAGCATCACGGTTGGCGATGCAGGGCCTGTAATGTGAGGCAGGCATCATCCTGCTTGGTCAGGGGTGTTTCCAGATTTTCTGACTTAATTCCCCATGATGCCCCTGGAGCACTGTTCCATGCATGCATGCACTCCGAGCATACCAGCATCTATCCTTCCCGATCCTTGGCTCCTGCGTGCACCACCACCACCTATGGTCACCATATTTACATTCCTGTGCTTCTTTCAGACTTGTCGCTTGTGCACGAATTCCAAATCCCTACAATGCCACAAAAATGAAAGCAGTCTTCAGAGCTATTTGAGCGTGTCTATTAAAATGACCAGCCAGAGCTCCCTTCCAAAACCACATTGACTCTGTAGACCTCACCTCAGCCAACTTCAGCAAAGCTTAGAACAAAACAGGACCAGAGAATGAGCACAACCATGAGAAAAGTACCAAGACAGGCCACTGATATTAGGAGTGCTGCTGCAGATCAGATCCCCATGGATGTTAAAAGTGCTGCTCACTGCTAAACGAGGTGCTACAGCTAAGTTCACTGCATCAATCCTCAAAGTAACAAAGTGCACATTGGAGTGGTGGTGCTCTTGAATAAATTATCAAGACAGTCACTCCAAAGTTTGAGCACTTGCCTGCCTTCTCAGATTTGACTCCAAACACTCGGATTTCTTTTAAAGCATTTTATTGTACACAAATAAAAAAAGAGGCTGACCACAAAGTCTAGGTACACGCTTGACACATTTTGGATTACTGATAAAGGATTCCTCAGTAATCCAGAAATCCAGAACGCGTCAAGTGTGTTCCTAGTCCTTGTGGTCAGTCTCTTTTTATTTTTTTTTTACAATAAAATACTTTAAAAGAAATCCGAGTGTTTGGAGTCAAATCTGAGAAGGCTGGTGAGTGCCTTTCACCGCATCAATAAACAAAATATAACCTCTCTGCTAGTACCAAATAATAACCGCACTGATCCAAGAAAAAAAATCAAAAATATGTGGGAGTAAGGTAAACTACACTGAAATAAGGAACATTCTAAAAATCTGAGACTGGGAAAGTGATTTGAAGGGAGAAACATTGGAAAATATGCTGAATAGATTATATTCAAAGCCACAATATTGTGGTAATTATGTACCTGAAAGATGTAAATATAATCAGCAAGGTAAAATTGCAATGTGTAGTAATACGAAAAAACAGAGATTAATCATAAGGAATAAGAAGGCATATAGGGTTGCTAAAAGTAATAATGCACCAGAGGCACGACAGATCTACTGTACAAAGAAAAAATGAGGGAATATAAAAGGAGGAGGAAGAGCTCATGTTGGCCACCAAGATTTTAGATAATAAGAAATGCAATATATCACTCTCAACAGTAGATCGGGCAGCATTCAAAGCAGGCAACATTTCAACCACTAGCCAACAGGGCTAGTGACTGGAAAAATCCATCGTCCAAACAGGGTTTTTACTAGCCTAGTACAAATGACCAAAATGCTACATTCAGAATATGAAGTGAAGCCCAGCCCCACAGTGCCATGAGGGCAGGTATTTCCACATCTTCTGCCATTAGAGAACAAAATAGCCCTGGAAATAGGCCCCCAAACAGTGCAGTGTTGGCTAGGTCTTTATTTTGTTCAAACATTACAGACAGTTATCAAACTCTTTTCTTATGATCTGGTTTCCCCTAGGGCAAACCTTATAGCAGTTTATGTAAGCAATAAGACATGACAAGGTGTACATGGAACAGATTTTACTGCACGCCTAGGGGTGTAGTGAGGCAAGGGCTGCAGGTTGAGTGCCTTCCGCTCTTGGAAGTATGGTAAAAATCTGTTCCATGCACACACCTGCAGTGTCTTACTGCACTTATAAAATGGGCTTTTAATTTAAAATTCAATAAAAAAAAAAAATTTTACCAAATAAAATTTGCAATAAATGTCTTTTTTTTTTTTTGGTAAAATACTCCTTTCCCCTACTTGGACAAATTCAGTTTACTGCATTCATTTAGGTCTTATGACCTAATGTGAATTCCCTAGTTGTCGTTTAACCTGCCACCACAGCCCCCGCCCCCAGTCATTCATGTTGAAAGGCAGTACCTTTCCTCATTTTGTTTCTTAAATCAAACAGAGGCGCAATATGAGAGGTAAGAACCTCTGGTGAGAGCCTCTGTGTTTGTGTGTTGTGAGGGAGACCGATAAGCATACTGTCTGATTTCTGTGGCAGAGATGGATCGAGACAGTGTCCAGCTCAAAATGTACTATGGCACCAGTCACTGCACTTCTCCTTGAAGAGTCAGTCTTACATTAAAGAAAGAACAAAGGTCACTCTCGGTCCATCTCTACTGCAGAAACTGAAAGTGTAGTGACTTCAACAGGTGCGAGCACAGGATACTCAAGGGAACAGCCATTCCAAACCACCACAGTGGGTTTTTTAATTTGATGTAAAAAATATTACAAAACAAATTTATAAGTCTGTTACATTTTGTGAACACAGGCTTGTAACTTTGGTAATTCTCAATATTTTTACCTCAAATTCCTCTACTGCAGCCCTATTGGCTCTGGTCAGAATTTGTTTGCTGTTGTCTACATTAGGTACTGTCCAAGAATGGATCTAGTGCGCCATACAGGGCCAAAACATCACTCCATTTTATGTATTTTGGATGGATAGGATCACTTTGGTGCACTTTTGTTTTAATATGAAATCTTTTTAAGGCGTGGAGGGGTGTTCATGTAGCCCAAACAAAACTGCACCTGTGTGTGTGTGTGTGTGTGTATGTATATATCTTCTTTGCAAAAAACTTCTTTTATGCGCTGGTTAGGGTGGAAGTTAACGTTACAAAAGTGGGGAAATGTGTTGGGGGTTTCAGTCCTATTGGTACAGTGCTGTTCTCATACCCTCCATAATATCTCTCCTTTTCAAAATCTTTTAGCTTTATAGCATCTGCCCTATGAGCCTGGCACAAACTCCTCTCTGGGGACCGCCTAGGGGACCAGGGTCCCGTACTGGGTATCCTGGCAGGGAACCATTCTAATCCACTAAATAAAATGGATCCTCTCCTACGCAGATGGTCCAAGTGCAGGTTAATTTACCTGCATGAGCTCCTGTATAGCAGAGGTATACTTCCCTTTGCAGATTTCAGTGCCAGTTATTCATTACCAAACGCATGATGGATTAGTTTCTTTCCTGTAATTGATACTGCTAAAGCCACGTTTAAAGAAACCTTTTGGTTTCACTGGGATCCAACTTTCCTCCTTTTTCTTACATAAAGTGGCTTCTGTTCAAGCGATCCTTTAAGCTTTTGCTATTACTTTTGGTTCATGACCTGCAACCTGTTTTAATGTTGTATCGCTATACAAAACTGGCCACTGTTTATGAACGGCATTTTTCATCTGCCCTGCTGTGGTATTAAATTCTGTGACAGAAGTTATTTATGTACCCTCCCTCATTATCCTCTGTTTAGGTGTTAATAAACGTTGCCTGTCAGTGTTTCTGACCTTAATGCATTCTTCAGTGATTGTGTATCATAACCCCTGGACTACAGTTTTGTGATCAATTCTTGTGCCTGTCTCTCAAATTACAATACTTCAGAACCTTTTCTTCTAAGCCTTATTAGTTGTCCATAGGGGACACATTGCGTTAACTTTCTTCGGTTCATGCTGGTTACATATAAAGCATTATTTCCTGCATTGTCTTTTATATATCCTACTGCACTGTCTCTCCCACATCTTTTAAGATCCAGAGATAATATTTCATGCATATCAAACACTAAGCATTAGGTTTGTATCATGTGAACATACAAAATTGCTGGCAGAAAAAGGCCCACAGGTCTATCAAGTCTGCCTGATTGTGCAGCTCTTAGTTTCATATTACTACAGCTGCCCCACCCCCACCCAAACCCCTCCTTCCTCCTCTTTCCCGTTCTGTTCCCCTTTTGTGTTTTTGTCTGTACTAACCCTGCCCTTGACTCTATCCCAACCCCGCTCACAGCTAACCACTGTCCTTTGAGCGATTAACTCCTCTGGCAGTGCGTTCCAACCCGCCACCACTCTCTCTGTGAAGTAGTGCCTCCTCATCTCCCTCCTAAACCTTGCCCCTTCCAACTTCAGACTGTGCCCCTTATTGACCCCATCCCCCTTTAAGTACAACAATTCTCCCTCCCTGACTTTGTTTATGCCTTTCAAGTACTTAAAGAGCTGCTGACACCTCCAAGAAAACTTTGGAAAACATAATAATTAGGTACAATTCAGCTTGTAGTCCATATATATTCTATAGATTTCTCCTCCGTTATTTATTACTGAAGAAATTTGCATGCATACATGATCTTTATCCCTTTAGAGTTCATCTACCTTTATAGCCTACTCCCTACTTCATGTCACAATCCTCTGTTGTGACATCATAATCTGTTGCCATGGGAGGAACTGTGATGTCACAAGCAGTGCATTATAACCTCAGGTAGGGAGGAAGCAACATGAATACAGTTACTCTTCAGGAGCAAAATCTTGTTTTCATGTAAATGTCTTCAATAATAAATAATGGGGAGGAGACATACAGAACTAATATGAAATACAAACTGAACTGTGTCTAAACATTATGTTTTGTAAAAGTTCTATTGAAGGCATCGGATGCTCTTTAAAGGTCTCTATCATGTCCCCTCTTACCCTTCTGTCTTCCAGCGAGTACATGTTGAGCTCCTTCAGCCTTTCCTTGTATGACAACTCCCCTAGTCCCATGATGATTTCTGTAGCCCTAGGCTGTACCCACTCCAGTAATCTCACATTGTCTTTTTTTCTTTTTTTTTTTTTACTGCTCTTAACTTGTTTCTTCCCCAGGCCCCCTGGTCGGCACCCATCTCCAGCCACCCATCCAGCCTCGTACACCAAGATCAGGCAGCATGCCCTCTTCCCCCACGGATTACCCCCAGGCAGGGAGGTGAGGAGCTCCTGAAGCTTAACTCACCTCTACCAGGATCCAGTTCAGGGTCAGTGCCTGCAGCGGATGGCTGCTTTATTCTGCTCAACTGACGGGACCACTGTTTTCCGTTACGTAAGCATTGCATGCAGTGACGCTAGTGGAGGGTGTGCGCACATGTCCACATGCACTCCTCCCGGCGCCTGCCCCATCTCATGTCCCCAGTGACTATTACCCCCAGGTCCCTTTCCTCCTCCGAAGCCATTACCTGCACTCCCCCAGCCAGTAGCTGTTCTTGGGATTTCTGGCTTCAAGATGCATGATCTTGCACTTCTTAGTGTTTAACCCCAACTGCCACTCCCTAGACCAGTGTTCATGTTTAGCTAGATCCTCTCTGAGTGCCTGCCTCTCTTCTTCATTGTCCACTTTTGCACAAATCTTAGTGTCATACATGAACAGGCAGATCTTACTCTTGACCCCCTTTGCAATGTCTGCAATGAAGACATTGAACAAAACAGGGCCCAGCACTGAACTCTGTGGTACTCCACTCATTACTGGCCGTGGCTTGGATGTCTCCCCTTATAACTGCCCTCTGTTGTCTGCCCTACAGCCAGCTCTCAGCCCACCCCACCAGTGTTTCCCCACCCCATGTCTCTCAGCTTGCTCATTAACCTCCTTTGCAGCACAGAGTCGAAAGCCGTGCTGAAGTCCAGATACAGGACATCCACAGTGTGGCCTTCGTCAACCGCCCTAGTGACCAAGTCAAAGAAGTCGATCAGGTTAGTTTGGCAAGATCTTCCCATTACAAACTCATGCTGTCTCTTATCCTGCAGCCCATTGCTATTGAGAAAGGTTATCATCTTCTCCTTCAGAATGGTCTCCATCAACTTCCCCCACTATGGAAGTCAAGTTCACTGGTCTGTAGTTACCTGGTTGGTCCTTGGGTCCACTCTTGTGAAGGAGCACCTTGTGAGCCATCCTCCAGTCCCTGTGTACATTCCCCATCTCCAAAGAGGTGTTAGACAGGTCCATCAGAGGGCCTACCAACAACTCTGCCAGTTCCTTCAGGACTCTGCGGTGTACACCGTCCAGTCCTGGTGCCTTGTCCACCTGCAAGACTTTAAGGCCCTTCAGAATTCTATCCTCTTGGATGACCTCATCTGTTATCTCTGCCCCCCCCTTGCCCCTTTTCCCCTGCGATATTGGGCAACCCCTTTCTTTTGAGAACATCGAGTAGAACTACTCACTGAGTGCATGTGCCTGATCTTCCCCTTGTTCTGCCCATCCTCCCTCTCTCTTGATTCTAACAATGTAATCCCTACAACTCCTCTTCTCCCTTATGTATTTAAAGAACTCCTTTCCCTCTCTTTGATCCCCTGAGCCAACTTCAGCTCCTTTGCTGCCTTGCCTGCCCTGACTGACTTGGTCACCTCCCTAGATGCCTTTGAGAACACTTCTCTGTTCTCCTCATGACCAGATTTTTTGAACTTAATGAAGGCCAATCTTTTTTCCCCTTACTTTCCCCTCCACCTCCTTGCTGAGCCAGCTAGTTTTTTTTTTTTACCTGCACTGCTTACTCTGAGATTTGGCACAAGTTTGTGGCCTCATTTATCCCTTTCCTAATGATTGCCCACTTCTGTTCAGCATCCATCCCTGGGTGAATTTCAGCTAAATACCTCTCTAGGATACTGCCCATTCTTACAAAATCTGCCTTTCTGAAATCCAACACTCTTGTCCTGATCTTAGCTGACTCCCTTCCTATGTTGAGGAGGAACCGCACTGAGTAGTGGTCGCTTCCTGCTAGAGGGTCCTGTACTACCACATCCTGGACCTGGTCTCCATTTGTTAGCACCAAGTCCAGTATGTTCCCCTCCGTAGTAGGATCCATCACCCCTTGCACTAGGTAACTGTCTTGGATAGCCTCCAGCAGCACCTGTTCCCTGGCGTGTACTGTAGTTACTCTCTACCAGTCAACCCCAGGTAGGTTGAAGTCTCCCACTATAACTGCATTCCTTTTGAGACTGATCTTCTTGATTTTCTCTCCCAACTCCCTATCCAGCTCCTCGCTCTGTGAGGGTGGCCTGTACACCACTCCCATCCTGAGCTTCTTACCTTTAGGGCTTTGGAGCAATACCCATATGGCTTCTGGCCTCCCCTCAACCCCTTCCTCCCTGGTACACGGTATCGCATCTCTGAGATAAATGGCCACCCCATCACCCCCTTCCAGTACCTGTGGAACACCTTGTATCCCGGGATCATGCAACTTCCCCCTCCCCCGCCATCATTGCCTGGAACTCTGCCACCTTGTTTGCTAACTCCTTGCATTCAGGGATACTACAATCCACCTTGTGTCCTGCCCCTCCTCTTCCTGTCTCTCCCCCTTCCACTTTTGTCTTGGTTATTTCCCCTTATTCTCCTCCTCCTCCCTCTCTTGGGGGGGGGAGGCCTTCCAGTCTCCCCTGGAAGGTGCCTCCTCCCTTCTATCCGACTCAGCCCCTTCCGCTTTCTCAGTTTAAATCTATGTTGTTTTTAATGTACTTCTCCAGCCCCTGTGTGAATGCCCTTGTACCCTCGATGTTGAGATGCAGTCTATCCTTGGCATAAAGCCCCTTAGTGTTCCATGCCTTGCCCCACCCCCTACTACCCCATACCCCATTTCTGCACACCAACCCTTCAGCCACCCATTAAACTTCTGTATTCTTAGCTTTCTTGCTGTGTTTGCCCTAAGTACCGGGAGTACCTCGGAGAACGTCACCGAGCTTCCCATCCAATTGCAGATACCCCCCACTTCCCTGAACCTCTCCTGCACTTCTTCCATTGTACTGCCCTCTTGGTCGTTTGTTCCTAGGTGCATAATGTTATGAGGCTTCCCTTCCACTTTCTCCACACATTTCTGAATGCACTACCCTACTCTCCCCACTGTCATACCTGGCATACACTCCACCCAGGTTCATCTCTTCTTGCTCCTTTACCTCCCCATCTCACCCCCTTGAGCACAGAATCCCCTAATACAAGTACCCACTCTCCCATCCCTTGCACTTCCTCCATGGTTTGCCCTCCTTTGAACCCCTCTTCCTCAGTGTCCTCTGCTTTCATACCCTGCCCTTTTCCCCTCCTTTCTCCTCCAATTGCGCCTCCACCTACTCTCCTCCTCCTCCATCCTTTCTGTGCTTGCTCCATTCTCCAACCACTCCCCCTCCACTACTTTTACATTCTCCCCCTGCATTGTACCTCTTCTCCCCCTCCCAACATGTTTTGGCCTTCTGCCTCCTCCTTTGTTTAGTGTGTTCGTGCCAACTTGACCTACTTCCCTGCCTCTCCCCACTTTTACACCACCGTCTTCCCCCTCTCCTTATACCCTATATTCCCCCCTTTCCTCCTGGTCACCTGACTCTTGTTCTGTGGTGGCTTCCCCAACCTCTTGCTCTGTTTCCTCAACCAGTACTGCATACCTGTTTGTTGTCTCCAACCACCTGCCCCTGCCCTCCCCTGAAATCCCTTCCTGCCTCTGCTTACCCTGAACCTCTTTCCTACCTCCTCTCTGTCTACTTGTATTCCCTACCACCTGCCAACACCCCCTTTTGGTGCTTCTGGAACCCTGTGGACTTGGCCACCCTTCCAGCCTGTGGCAGCCTGGTCTGTCTTGTGATAGAACCCTCTGTACCCCTCTGCCCCATCTCCTTCTCAACCCCTTGTACCTGTCCCCTCCCCCCCACCAGTTACTGTCTCAAGCTCTCTATCTCCAGCGTAAGTTGTCTAAACATCCTGCACACTGGATAACCCCCCACCTTCCATCAGGTTCCCAGAAACAGTGCTGCCCCACACACCCATTGCAGCTCACAACCCTCCCAGCCTCCCTGTGCCCCCAACCCCAGTCATCCCTACCTCTCCTCTCCACCCCTCCATTCCCCCACCTGCCTCCATGCCCTGGCCTCCACATCTCCCCGTCATAGTCTCCAAATGTTCCCCAGCTCTTTACAATTATATCCATATGTCTATAAGGGCTGTAAACCTGCAGCACTGCCCATACCTCTCAAGTGTCCCTGATTTTCAGGGATGTCCCTGATTTTGCCTCAAAATTTTACTCTGTTCCTCCTAAAATTTGTGTTTTTGTGGCTAAACAGTGGGGACTGAAAGCACAAAACAATGTCAAGCATTAAAATTACAGACTTGTTCTTCTTTAGAAAAGGGATTTTGCACTAAGGCCCATATTCTGCTAGCTTTCTGGGTAGATATCTCAAATTTTGAAGATATGTCCCTGATTTTGGTCCTTTGTCCCTGATTTTTTTAAGCCTTGTCCCTGATTTATGAGGCAGGAGGTCGAGAGGTATGGCACTGCCCCAAAACTCTTACTCTCTCTCTCCTTCTGTAGGGACTTACAGCTCTTCTATCCTCCTCTTGTATGTGTCTTTTGGACCTAGTTACTGGCTACACCCTTCGTAATTCTGTCTATATGTATCAACTAGGCTACTGCCTGTGCTGCCCAACTGTTCCTGCCTCTTTAAGTAGGTGTGGCTTGGCCATCCACTATAAAGGCAGTGCACCAGGAGGTGGTTGAGGAAAGGGGGTGAGTGGACAGTTCCTTTGGTGCATAGTATCTACAAAAACAATTAAGTAAAAAAAAAAAGTCATACTTCCATAAACCACAGGGCAAAAACACAGCTCTAGTTCAACATACGAGCTAACAGTTTCTCCTACTCCTGCTCACACTAAATGGAGACACCAACTGAAGGTCTGTTAGGCACACACTTGAATTTCAACCCTCACTAATCCCCTGTTGAAATGTGATACCTGCAGTTAGGGTACAAACCTCAGCCAATTTCAAACACTCACCCACCTTCCTGCAAACAGTTTCTCCTACTCCTGCCTGCACAAAATGAAGACACCTTGAGACCGCCAGTGAATTTTGCTAGCTCTTTCTTGCTACCACACCAGATGCACAGAATGTTATCTATGTTTCTGTGCCATTTTGTTTCCACAAAGGTTTATAGATGACCATGTCCACCCACAGACCCATGAATACGTTGGCGTGGGCTGGGGACATCATGGCCCCCACTGCTGTGCCGCACTCCCGAAGGCAGCACTTTCCATTGAATGTAAAATAATTTTTAGTTAATACAACTTCAGGGACCTGCAGGAGGAATGTTATCAGAATGTCTTTTATATTTGTGTATCTGTACCATCTCTATGTTTCATACAAATATATAGAGATGTCACAACAATTATCATTCACATAAATGATTATTTCCATTTAACATCTTGAAGTTTAAGGACATCCCTGGTGTCAGGGAGGTGGGATTGCAAACCAAGCACACAAGGTTGTAAATAATAGTCCACATATTGTACACATTTTGAGTTAAGAACACCCCCCCCTGAGACATTTGTATATCCTGGAGGATTTATTCCTTTATAAATTGTAAGAATTGCTGGATGATCCACCTTAAAACATTTTGCCTCATTTAACTGTATTTGAAATGTTGCTGCCTAAACAAGCCCCCCCCCCGTCCAAAGGTTTATAACTGTATTGTTTATGTTTTTTTAACCCTTTCTAGTGCATTCCTTTCATGCATTGGAGGTTACAGTGCCTGCTGTTTGTGAGAGTCTTTATAATTTTATCACTTTTTTGATGAAGCATTTACTCAAGTGTCAATATTACTAGATCTGTGATCACTGGCACAAATGTCCATTTTGGCCTGAATTAAATTTCTCTTCCTCATTGTCGTAAGAATCTTTGTTCCAACTATTTAGATCTGTACTTAAAAGGTCATATAAATCTACAGAATCAATGAGATATTTGCTTTCTTTTTTTTTTTTATTTATTAGTATTTGGAAAATACCTTTGAGCCAGAGGCTCGTTTACAGAGGTTACACGTCATAACGGTTAAACAGTTAAAGATCATGTGCAACGGTTTTTACATATTTTTAATAAAAGCCGTAAAAGCTGAAACTCAAGTCTTTGTGTCATGATTAGTGTTTCCTGAAAATTTCATACTTGTTTGGTTTTGTGGTTTTCTTTAAATCAGCATTTGTTAACGTGCGCTACAGTGGCTGAAAACAGTGGAGTTATTTCTGTCTTCTCAGTCAAGCTGAGAGAGATGACATCATTTTTGAGTAGCTTGCTGTTTCAGATTCCCAATCAGAGCAGCACTCTGTAGAGTTAATGGTTTGCTGAACTCTCCAGATTTCTTACAGACAATCTCTGGTTTGTGTTTAGAATAGATGCATCAGCTTAAAATCTATGATTCTCTTTCTTTAAAAATCTGATCATTTGAGTTTCAATGTTGAATTAAAGTAGTGGAAATCTTTGTGAGAAATCAGCTTTTCTGCATCACATCTCTCAGTTCTTTTTTAATCAAAACTCTTATTTTTTTTCTAACTATATAACACCGGATTGTTTAATGAATATAAAATGAATCTAAATGTCTGTCATTCGCAGAAACAGTTTGTCTTTGTAGCCTTCATAAATGCATTTATGTAAGGACATTTTTTGTCAGATTGACAAACAGGGGCCTGTCACACTCTGCTACAGTAGTCCAAACACATGTACTGTCTGAACTCACAAATTTCAGTTCTTTGGTGGTTTCTGTGTGAAAATACATCATGTATGTGTATAACTAGAAACACTGTATGGCATCCCGATGTAACGTGTCTCTGCCCTGCAGTTCAGGCAGCTGCAGTCTACTGCCACTAGTCCCCTGCCCCATATGCCCCTTGCTTTCTGCTCCACATTCGAGGCTGCTGCGCCCTGCTGCCCACGTCTTCTCCCACACAGTCAGGGATTATGTACCCTGCTGCCACCACCCCCTGCCTAAAGAATCAGGGATGCTACACCCTGCTTCCCCTTGCCCAAACAATTGGGGGTTGCTGCACCCTGCTGCCCTTTCTCCCCCACCCTCACAGGGATGCTGCTCCTGTTGCTCCCTGTTTCTGTCTCCACAGTCAGGGCTGCTGTGCTGTGCTAAGCCCTTGAGTGCAAAGTTCCCTGCCTCCACAGCTAGGGGTTCTGCACCATGCTACCCTAGTCTCCAGAGGTGGGGCTTTTGCTGCACCCTGCTGCCCACTTCCATTGCCCCAAATGGGCAGGGCTGCTGCACCACCTGTATCCCATCTCACAGTCAGGGCTGCTATACCCTGATGCCCCCTGTGTCCCGCCACACAGTCCAGGCTTTTGCACCACGCTGCCTTATATCCTCTGTCACCACAGACAGGGCTGCTGCACTCTGCTCTTTTCTACAGATTTGGGGTTGCTGGGCCTGCTTTGCCGTAGAGCCCCATGCATCTACAGTTAGGGTTGCTGCACCATACTGCCACTTGCCACAAGATTCAGGGCATTTGCTGCACCCTGTTGCATGCCTCCAGAGTTGAGGCAGTTGCACCCTGCTGTTCCCTTGCCACCAGAGTCAGATGCTTTGCTACAACCTACTGTGGCAGGAACAGGGGGCACCAGGTGCAGTGTCCCTGACTGTGAGGGTGGGAGAGAGAGAGAGGACTGATGGGCGCAGCAACCTCAACTGTTATGGACTGGTGCAGCACAAGAGTAAGGACATTTACTGCACCCTGTCCCCTGCCTGTAATTGCAAGGGGCTCTGTGGTGCAGCAGGGAACAGTGGTGGCAGGGGACAGAGGACAATATGGTGCAGAAGCCTTGACTGTGGGGCAAGATACAGGTGGGCATCAGGGTACAGCAACCCTGACAGTAGCACAGGGAGCACATTGTGCAGCAGCTCAACCCATTTGAGTCAGTGGAAGTGTGTAGCAGGGTTCAGCAGCACCAACTGTGGAAGCAGGGGGCATGAGACTCTAGGGTGTAACACAGCACAACAGCCGGGTGTAACACAGCACAACAGCCTGGACAGTTAGGAATAGGGGGGCAACAGGGTGCTGTTGCCTTGACTGTGGGGATGGGGACAGAGGGCAGCAGGGTGCTGCAGCCCTGAATGTTTGGGCAGGAGATAGGGGTGGCATCAGGATACAGCAGCCCAAACTGTGCGACATGGTGCAGCAGCCATGCCTGTTTGGGGTAAGGGATGTGGGCATAGGGTGCAGCAAAGGATCTGACTCTGGTGGAAGGGGGACAGCAGGGTGCAACTGCCTCAATTGTGGAGGCATGTAACAGGGTGCAGCAAATGCCCTGGATCTTGTGGCAAGTGGCAGCAGTGTGCAGCAGCCCAAACTGCAGAGGCATGGAGCTCTAGGGCACAGCAGGCCACAGCAACCACAACTGTGTAGAAAGGAGCAGGGTGCAGTAGTCCTGTTTATGGTGACAGGAGATAGAGAACAGCACGATGCAGAAGTCTCAACTGTGGTGCAGAACACAGGGGGCATCAGTTTACAGCAGCCATGACTGTAAGATGGGGTACAGGTGGTGCAGCAGCCCTACCCATTTGGGGCAATGGAAGTGAGTAGCAGGGTGCAGCAAAAGCCTCACCTCTGGTGGCTAGTGCAGTATGGTGCAGCAGCCCCAGCTGTGGAAGCCAGAACCTGGCACTCTAGGGCTTAGAACAGCACAACATCCCTGACTGTGGAGACATTAACAGAGGGTGAAATGTGCAGCGTCCCTAACTGTGAGGGTGGGGGAGAGAGGGTAGCAGGATGCAGCAACCCTAACTGTTTGGGAAGGGGGCTGCAGGGTGCAGCAGCCCTGATTCTTTAGGCAGGGGATGGAGGCAGCAGGGTGTAGCAGCCTCGGATGTGGAGTAGAAGGCAGGGGGTTTGTGGGGCAGAGGACAGGTGGCAGTAGACTGCAGCTGCTTCAACTGTGTGGCAGAGACATGGTGCATCAGGATGCCATATAGTGTTTCTAGTAATACACATACTGTATATGATGTATTTTCACACAGAAACCACCAAAGAACTGAAATTTGTGAGTTCAGACAGTACATGTGCTTGAAATATACCTTCCCTCTTTTCCCAAATTAACTGCTACCTTATAGAATCATGGAATCATAGAAATCTGTCAGCAGAAAAGGACCCCATGGCCCATCCAGTCTGCCTGTAACCCCCAGGAACACCCCTTCCCTCCATTACCAGCCTGCACCCTGCCCGTTAGGCCCATGTACTTGTCCCAGGCTCTTCTGAAGTTTTCTACCGTATCCATCCCCACCACCGATTCCGACAGGCTGTTCTATGGCCGTACCACCCTCTTGGTAAAGAACTTACTCCCGATGTCCCCTCTGAATCTTCCCCCCTCTAGTTTGTAGGTATGCCCTCTAGTGGAATTGTTCTTACTCATTCTGAAGATGCTGCTGACCCTCACCCTGTTTATGCCTTTCAAGTACCTGAATGTTTCCACCGTATTCCCCCTTCCCCTACTCTCCTCCAGTGGGTACAGAGCCAGCTCCCCCAGTCTCTCTTCATATGACTTCCCCTGCAGCCCCCTCACCATTTTGGTTGCTCTTCTCTGGACCCTTTCCAGCCTGTCTTTGTCCCCTTGCAGGTATGGGCTCCACAACTGGACCCCATATTCCATGTGTGGTCTGACCATGGTTTTGTATAGTGGCAGGATCACCTCCCTCCTCCTGCTTGTGAATCCCCTCCCTATGCATGCCAGCATTCTGAGTGCCTTTCCTGCTGATCTGTCACACTGACTCCGGACTTTCAGGTTGTCTAAAATAGTGATCCCCAGATGTCTTTCCTGTTCTGTTACCTCCAGCACCCCCCAAAGCTGGTACTTTGCCTTTGGGTTATTGCACCCTATATGCATAATTTTGCACTTTTTTGTATTGAACTGCAGCTGCCACCTTTCCGACCACTCCTCCAGCCTAGCCAAATCCTCCCTCATATCCTCCACCCCCTTCCGCTGTATCAACCCTATTACTATATATCTTAATGTCATCAGCAAACAGACACACCTTCCCCCATAGACCCTCTGTGATGTCCCCATTGTATATATTGAAAAGTATGGGTCCCACCACAGACCCCTGGGGAACCCCACTCGTCACCTTTTCTTCCTTTGAGCGCACCACATTCACCACAACCGTCTGTGTCCTCCCTACCAATCAATGTTCTACCCAGTTTGTGAGCTTGCTCCCTACTCCTAAGCTGCCTACCTTGCCTATCAGCCTTCTGTGGGGGATGGTGTCAGATACCTTCCTGAAGTCCAGGTAGACCATGTCCACTGCCCCACCCTGGTCTCATACCTCTGTCACTCTGTCAAAGAATTCAATCAGGTTGGTCTGACAAGACCTATCACCTGTGAATCCATGCTGACTGGCATTTAGGAGGCCCTTCCTCTCTAGCTATTTTGTCGGCCTTTTTCTTAATAAGTACCTCCATTAGTTTACCAGCCACAGAGGTAAGACTAACCGGGTGGTCATTTCCCGGCTCCTCCCTTCCTCCCCCTTTAAGTAGAGGTATTACCTCAGCCTTTTTCCAGTCCCCAGGAACTCTTCCCTTGTGCAGTGACAGGTTAAATAACCTCGAGAGTGGTGTTGCCGATTCCTGTTTTAATTCTTTAAGTACCCTCAGGTGTATCCCATCCTGGCCCGTTGCCCTATCAGTCCGCAGCTCTCCTAATTCTTCCAGTATCCTATCCTCTGTGAAGGGGCGCAAGTCTATCTCACTACCCATCCTTCCCCTGTTTTACAGCTTTGGCTCCTTCCCCTCCTCCCCGTGAAGACCAATGCAAAGTATTTCTTGAGGACATTGGCTTTTTCTATATCTCCTTCCACCATTGCCCCCCTCCTTTCCCCTTGAGCTTCATAATCCCACGCTTCCCCTTCCTTCCATCGCTCATGTATCTGAAAAACTTATTGTCTCCCCTTTTTGCCTCCCTTGCTATGTGCTCTTCCGCTTTTGCCCGTTGAGATAGAACAGCCGCCCCCCCCAGCAAGAGACGGGTGCATGAGGGATTCTGTCCTATTTTGTTTTCCCCCCTTTCCCTGCTGAAAGTCTGTTGCAACAGCATTCTGCTAGTCTATCCTGTTCTATTCTACCTTGTAGGCTGGCCACCTTCATCCTCTCTCTTTTATTCTCGGTCTCCTTTCTGTCCCTTTATATAAATCTTCTCTCTGCCACTGGGATACGCTCAGCACCAGTAATTAAACATGCTGTGCAGCAGCTTAATTTGATAAATAGCTGCTGGCTGACAATGCAGGTTTTTTGGACAGAAGAAGTAAAAAAGTTATTGCTTTCCCTGTTAAATCAAGCTCCGTTGCCATTTAGAATCAGGATGTAATAGTGAGGAGCAGCTTTGCGTACAGCGCTCTGGAATTGCTACATTATAATGTAGACTGGCGGCTAGCGCTGTAAGAAACCTCTGCAACCTTGCGTGTGTACTTTTTTAATTTTTTTTTTTATTAGCATGCCTTAGCTTGGCATTATAGGGAAAAATACCCTATTATGTCCTTTGCATTTCCCTCCGTCCATTTTTCTCCAGTGCTGTTTGTTTTGCAGAACGTTTTTTTTTTTTTTTTCTGAGTTAGAGACACGGAGCAGTGCATGTAGCCAGTGCTCCAGATAACGTTTTAGGCCAGGAAGTAAAAATGTCCTAGTTTTCCAAGCTGGTAGTATTTCGGTATGCCAGGTAGTATTTTGCGACGTGGTCACACTGTTCTGGTAGACTGAAGTGTGAATTGCGCGAAGTCCATGGAAACACCTGGTCATAATAACACTACCCAGGACTCTACACAGGGCATAAAAAGGGCAAAAATGGGTGTAAAATACACCGATGCACCCCTTAACTGGACCACTGCCTGTAGCAACTGCTGGTATGCCGCTCCGTGTCAACTCTGTGTGAGCTGCAAAAGAAAAGAATAGCGGGCCTGCTAAAAAAAATGCTCTTATCCTGTGCCTGTTCAGGCATAAAAAGAGAACCAGAGAAAGCCTCAAATAAAATAAATAAATAACTAAAACTGGAGGACTTGGCGTTTTGGGACAAGACTTTCTAGACAGTTTAAAATTGATTGACAGCCCTGCCTGTGGTCCCAAAAGTCCGTGCAGATATTTTCTCCTGTGCAATTTAAATTAATGTCTGTACATTACTTGCCAAAGTTGCTAACACGAAGAGATCTGATTTTTCTTCTTCTGCTCTGTGTACAGAAATTTAGCCTTCTCAGAAACGGGCAGAAAAGCTGCCGGAATGGGCGTTGTCCCTACCTTTTTCCTCAGTTGCCCAAACACTATAAGCACATGAATTTACTGTATAAAACAAAACAGTTGCCTAATAAAATGAAATGCTGGTGTTATAGTCTGCTGTGAAAGGTTCCAAAACTCTTTCAGAAAATGTATTATTTGTTTGATGCTTACCTGTGCTGCAGTTGTGTTGGACAGCCCTAAGGGGCCAGCGCCCCATACTGCTGTCATTCTTATTACAAGGTACTGTCAATCACAACTGAATGGACGGGACTACAGGGATCATTTTGGTAGTAAAAAGGTTTTCTTAGTCAAAACACATTCTGGTATATTTTTTCTTGTAAAGTACGAAGGGATTATTACTACAAATGTTTTCTTTTGCCTTGCCATCTATTTTTATTATTATTTAGCATAGGTGTCTTTATGTGTTAGAATAGGAGGTGGATCTTGGGAGATCATGTGATGCTATCTGTTGTATAAATGTCAGTCCCTTGGTCCAGATAGACAGATCAGTTCAGCCTTAGTACAGATTGGAGTAGGATATACAAGAAAGTATATTCCAAGGAACACAGAGCGTGGGACTTATGCCTTAAAGTCCTAACTGTGTGCATTATTTTTTTGGTTTTTGTTTTATATTTTTGTAAATAAAATCACACTTTGGTGTGTGTTTTCACCTTACTTCGGAGTTTGTGTTTCCTTATCCCACACCCACGGCCACAACCGTCTGATCACCCTCCCCGCTTCCTGCAGTTTTTCCTTATATACCTCTCTGTCTGCCTCCCTCTGTGATGCCTTATATTATATATCTTGAACGCCCTCCTTTTCTCCCTAACTGCATTCCTCACTTCTGTTATGAACCAAAGTGGTTTCCTCCCCCTCGTTTTCTTGCTCACGATCCTAACGCACAGTTCTGTCACCTCCAATATGCCTCTTTTAGTTCCCCCCATAGCTCCTCCATGCCTTCCAAGTCTTCCTTCCCCTCAGTTCCTCCTGAACCATTGCCCTCATTCTCTCAAAATCTGCCTTTCTAAAGTCTATCACCCTAGTGTTGGAACTGCTCTTAACCTGACCTTTCCTGATTCTGAAGTTTACTGTCCTATGGTCACTGTCGCCCAAATTTTCCCCAACCACTACCACCTCAACACTGTCACCATTTGTCTTAACCAGGTCAGGTATGGCCCTCCTCCTAGTAGATTCCATTACCAATTGGTTGATGAACACCTCCTGCAAGGCTTCCAGCAACACCCTACTCTTTTCTGTGAATGCTACCGGGATGTCCCGATCCACGTCTGGTAGATTTAGATCTCCCACCACCACGACTTCCCCCTTACTGGCCATCTCCTGTATCTCCCTACCTATCTGTCTATCTGCTTCCTCCCCCTGATTTGGTGGTCTGTAGACCACTCTACCCCCGCATTTTGCTTAAAGTCACCAATAGAGTCTCTGCTGGTCCACCCCCTGCACACCATCGCCTTAATCCCTCTTACATAAAGAGCAACCCCCTTTTCCCTGTCCTGTCCCTTCTGTAGAGTACACACCCAGGTATTTCCGCCTCCCAACTGTGGTTTTTAGTCCACCAGGTCTCCGTAACTGCAGTTAGGTCTAGGTCATCCTCTGCCACATTGATAAAGCCTTTACACCTGGCTGCTTTTACCTTAAGAACTTTGATTGATTCTCTTACTCATAGTATTTTACTGTATCCATATTTACCTGATGATATGTTCTTTGAGTGATCCTTTAATGTACCCATGTCTGTGTATTTTTTGTAATCAATTGTTAATTTCCAATGTGCTGTCTTGTGCTTCTGCTGACGTGGAGCCTTTGAAAAAGAGCATTTTGATCAAAGGTTATTTCCGAGAAGTGAAATAAAAAAATTACTATAGCAGAGTGTGACAGGCACCTGTTTGTCAATCTGACATGAAAAAAAAAATTTATACATGAATGTATTTATGACATCAAAGACAAATGGTTTCTGTGAATGACCAAAATGTAATCATTAAACAGCCCTGTGTTATATAGTTAGAAAAAAATCAGAGTTTTGAGTAGAAAGAACTCAGAGATGTGATACAGACAAGCTGATTTCTCACAGAAAGATTTCCAGTACTCCAGTTCAGCACTGAAACTGAATAGGGTTACCACCTGTCCTGATTTTCACAGGACAGTCCTGATTTGAGTAGGTTTGTCCTGCGAAAAAACATGAAAAATGCTAAATGTCCTGATCTTATCGTAGAAAAAAATATTTTCTTACTTTCCTCTAAATGCTGCAGAAAACTATACCTTAACTAAAATACCTTAAGATGATAAGAAACCAATGAAAAACTACAACACTTAGTCTTATATCTGATTGTTTTCTCAAAATAATCAGATATAAGACTAAGTCTTTTGCATTGGTGGTGGTTGCATACTGTCCTGCGACAAATCATGTTTCAGTAAGAAATGTCCCACTTTAAGTTGGCCCACCAGAGCAGTGGTTGATTACGCCAAGTACCCTGGTTTGGAACGGACTCGGGCTTCAGAGGCCGGCTGGGGGTGGGAAGGATTGAGCATCCCATGACTGTTCTCCGGGGAGGTGCAGGATGACGCTGGTGTAAGGGGGACCCCTGGTGGAGGTCCGGAGTGCCGCAGCATACGGCGCCAGCAAGGTTACAAGGGGGTGGGATGGACGCTGGTATCATTGCACGTTCCTGCCCCCCCCAGGAGGAGAAAACCAAGCCTACCTCCTCTCTGCCTAAGTGATGCCTGCCCCTCGGCTGCGATCAGCTCCCCAGGCCGCCTCCCACCCTATCCCGTTGTTCGTGGCACCTTAAGGGCCGGGTGGCACGTCTCTGCCCTGGGGGTAATCCAGGGGGTTCCGGGAGAATGGCTCATGGGGGGGTTGCCGCGGTTGAGGGGTCCGTGATCGGGTGGATGGCCCAGCAGAGAGAGAGAGGTGTGGCACAAAAAGACTAAATAGAAAAAAAAAAAGAATTGTCCCACTTTGGGCTTCTTAAAAGGTGGTAACCCTAAAACTGAAATGATCACCTTTTTATAAGAAGATAATGATACATTTTAAGCTGTTCTATCTAAACACAAACCAGAAACTGAGTTTGTAAGAAACTTGGGAGAGTTCAGCAAACCATTAACTGTACAAACTGTAGCTCTAATTGGGAAATTGAAACAGGAAGCTACTCCAAGATGATGTAATCGCTCTCTAAGTTTGACTTAGAGGACAGAAATAACTCCACTGTTTTCAGCCACTGTAGAGCAAGTTAACAAATGCTGATTTAAAGAAAACCACAAAACCAAATAGCATGATATTTTCAGGAAACACCAATCATAACGTAACTATTTGAATTTCAGCTTTTCAACTTTTATTAAAGATTTGTAAAAACCGTTGCACATGATCTTTAAACAGAGGAGAACAGTTACATACAATGAGGAGATACATACCCTGAGGATATAACAAGACTTAAAATAGCACAATTAATTGGCATAGTATTTCACATCCAGACATGTTTTGAGAAACAGTTCTTTTGTCATTAAGTGCTACTAAGATTAAACAACAGGTTTTGTCTCTAATCAGAGAAATAAGTGGGAGGAGGGTCTACATTCTGTAAGGGTAGTAATTCAGTTCACATGTGTGAGGGTAGGGGGGAGAGAGCCACTTCGGAGGAAATAATGGGGCGGGAAATTGGTAGGGGCAGAAAAGGGAGGAGAGGGGACAAGATAGCTGTGGTGGAGGTGAGCGGGAGGGGAACTAAGGGCAGAGGCGATCAACAAGAGAGGGAGGGAGCAAAAAGGAGGGTAGTGCAGGAATGAGGGGGAAGAGGCTCTGGGTGAACTAAAATAGGCATGGGTAGAAGCACAGTAGTTCTGGGACAAATTGGACTAGTACTGGGATAGAGGGTGAGGGGGGTGTAGGGTTATCAGTGTAATCTACTATTAGAAAATCATTCTGAGTTTCTAACCGTAGATTGCCATCAGCAACACTGTCATTTGTAACAGAATCACCGTGTGTGTTCTGCTATAGTTTGCTCAGTTAATGAATTCTTTTCATCATTGTTAATCCTGTAACCTATTCATTTTCCAGATTATCATAGGAAAACTTTTTGATATTAATATCTCAGTGTTCAGTCTCTTTGGATGTCCTTATTTGTAAAAAAAAAAAAATAAATAAATAAATAAATTCTGAGTTTAATTTTCTGAATCAGTTTGTAAAAATTAATCTTACCCTTACATTAGACCACATTTATGGTGCGAGTGAAAAAGAGCCCTTGGGATAAGAGAGTTGTTCCTGTGTAAAGGTTTTCTTGGACAAATTTACCACTTTACTGTGGTTCTCCTGGCCCTGAAGTTCAATTTTTATCTTTATCCCTTTTCTTGGAACCACCCCCTTGCATAACGTCCCCTCCTGGTTTTGCTCCCAGTTGTTGTTGTTTTTTTTTTGTTTTGTTTTTTATTGTTTGGGCCTCATGGCTGTATCCCCTAAAAAAAAAAAATAAAAAAAATCGGTGCTTATTATGGTGAAACAATCACACAAGAAGATAGCTCCATACAGCACTGGACCAGTGCCAAAGCAAGAAAAAGTCACAATTGCAGAATGGCTCGGCTCTTTGGTCTCCACCAAACAGAGGTAGACACGCTGAGTTGTGTGTATAGGATAAGCACTTTCATTTGAATGCAGCAGAATATGTTAAAAAGACTGCTCCCTCCCTCAGCTAAACGTTTTCATGTTCTGCTAAGTGCTTTTCAAAGCTGATTATGGTGATATGCTTTGAGATGCTGCTGATGCATCAAAAAACACTCTGGACATTGTCTACTGGTATATTTTTTTTTATTTGCTTCATAAGGGTTATGGTTCTCAGGTCTAACTCTGTTGTGAATTTTATTTTTGTGTCTGTGGTTTGACCTAGCCGTCTATCTTACCCCAGGGCCACATTAAGGTAACCTGGGGCCCTAGGCCTAAGAGAAATCTGGGGCCCTCTTGCCATGACCATGCTCCTTTGCCACAAAGGGACCCTGCCACACCTTGGAAATACATTTACATACAAAATGTATCCCATGTTAGGATACAGTTTGTATGTAAAGAAGTACAGGCAACAGAATACAAATAAAAATTCCTACCCTTCTGGTACCCTCTCTCAAAATGATAGTAGTGACAGTGCACACCATTCTCTCCTCTCCCTTTCCCCAAGTGTCACATACTGTTTGATTTCAGTCTGATAATCTACAGTGCACATTTGATTATCTGCCCATTTTTGTACAAGCAAAATTAGGTCGATAATCAAGGGAGCGAGATAATAAGGGGCAATGGAATAGCTATAATTTTGTACAAAAATTTGGTGGATAATCAAGGGATCACTGTATGTTTATTTATTGAAATGTTTCACCATGAGGGCACACTGAACAAGTTGCTCATCTCACGGTGCAACCTGGGGGGAGGGGTTACATAGGGTTGTGAAGGATGATCAGTTACAATAGTATGTGGGTAGTACAAACAGTACAACATTGTAAGATTGTGCAACAGTTGGAACACAAGGTATTGTACAATAAACAGTAGTGGAACATTGGATACATTACAATACATGTCCAAAATCATACAAAAGAACATATAAATGTACAAAACAGTAATAATGCGATAGAACCATTCATAGTGCATGAGTGTACCAGGACCAGGCTCGAGGTAGTACACAAGTGTTGTTGGAGTAAAAAGGATAGGGTTAGGTTGTGCACACTGATGATCCAAAAGGGCAGGTGGATAAGAGCGGGGGAGAGGCAAGAACTGAATATGAGAAGGGGTAGCCATTTCCTGATTTCCCCTTCAGGATGTTGAGAACCCTGCCAGGGGAGGCATGGTAGGAAGGCAGAAACTGGGGATATGTATTAAGGTGGATTAAAGCAGGAACAGCTGAGGGAAAGATAATTGTTTAGGGCAGAGGTAAGGGAGTAGTTGGAGGAGGAGTGTTGTATTTCGGGGGGGAATTCCAGATTTTTTTTTATTTTTTTTTTCCAATTGTTTTACCAGGAGTAACACACTAAGCTGAAAGTTTGTTTTCAGGTGTGACCTGGGAGCACAGGGAAGTTAAGTGACTTACTCAAGATCACAAAGTATGCAAGTGGGGGCTGTGGGATTCAAACCCAGATCTCCAGATTTGCAGCTCAGAGCCTTAAACCACTGCTCTATACTGCCTCCCAAGATTTTAGGGAAACTATGGGCAAAACCAGTCTGACTGATGAGGGTGGAGCGGTGAGGGACCGTCAAGGTGCGGGCGTCATTTGATCTGAGAGAGTGGATAGGGGGAGGTGGAGAGAGAGAGAGAGAGAGAGAGAGAGGATGAGAGATAGGAGGGGAGCCCCCCCGAACCAGAATTTGGAGGTTAGTTTGGCACAGTGAGAGATGCATGTGTGAGACAGTGAAAGGAAGGTTAGAGAGCGATAGAGTTCACAGTGGTGGGAGCGGGAAGGGGAATCAATAGCAGAGCGGCAGAAGGAGTTAAAGAGAGTGTCCAGCTTGGTCAGGGAAAATTTGGGAGCAGCACCATAGACTACATCACAGTAGTCAAAGATGGGGAGTATCATCTTCTGGACAATTTCACGCCTCGCACTCAGTGGGATGCAACTACGATTCCTGTACAGAGCAAAAAGCCTGGAGGCGCAGTTTCTTCAGTATAGCATCGATATGCACAGAAAAGTTGAGGTGCTGGTCCAGTCAAACCCCCAATATATCTAAATGAGGAGGTGTCCTCCAAGACGGTCAAGGGTGTGGAAGGTGGGTAGGGCCGGAAGCCTAGAGAGTCTCTGCTTGGTGCCAAATGTCATTGAGACTGTCTTCTTGGCATTTAGAAAAAGCTGGTGAGAAGCAAACCAGAGCTTAACCTGTTTGAAGTTGTGCTGTAAGCTGGTTTGCATAGCAACAGGGTTTTTGCCGGAACTGTACAAAACAGTATCGTCAGCGTACATGTGGATAGAAGAGGATGAGCAGGCTGTGGGAAGATCATTAAGGAAAATGGAGAAGAGTAGGGGACCAAGCACTGAGCCCTGAGGGCACCAGTGTTGAGGAGGAGTAGAGGAGAGATGAAATCTAGGATTCTCACCAGTTGGGTCCTGACAGTGAGGTAGGATTTAAACCAGTTGGTGGCTGATGGAGCAAGGCCAGCTGAGGAGAGTGAATCAAGAAGCAGGGGATGGGAAACAGTGTTGAAAGTTTTGGCTAGGTCGACAAAGATGGCCGAGGTGAACAGGCCATCATCCATCTCTGAAAGGATGGAGTCAGTAAGCCTGAGGAGGGAGGTGGTTGTTGAGTGATTCTTCCGAAAACCAGATTGGAAGGGGGTGAAGAAGGAGGAATCAGAGAGGAAAGGTGATGGTTGAGACAGAACTAACTGTTTTTGAAGTTTGGCAAGGGTAGGAAGGAGGGAAATCGGGCGATAGTTGCCAGGAGTGGATGTGTCACCACCCTAGGGGAGAGGAAGGACTACAGAGTGTTTCCAGGATGAGGGTACTTGGGCAGAAATAAAGGACAGGTTAAGGATTAGGGAGATAGGATAAGCAATTGCAGGAGCAGAAAGGTAGAGAAGATTAGGATTGAGCTTATCTGGTGAGGAACCTTTAGAGGTGTTGAGGGATAGGAGAGCATTAAGAGCTTCATCAGAGGAGATGGTAGAAAAGGAAAATGGGGTAGGGGTAGGCACTGGCTGGGGCGAAGGGCTGAAGTTAGTAGGTGGCAATGGGGAGAGGGAATTTAGAAGAGACGTGGCACACAAGGTGTAGTAGGCATTCAATTAATTGGCCACGGAGCCAGGGTCGGAAACTAGAGAGTTATTTATTGTGAGAACTGGAGGGGAGTGGGGAATAGGGCATGAACTATCCTCCAGAATTTAGATGGAGAGTTAGTGTTAGTCAGGAATGAGGAGTTTAAATAATCGGACTTAGCCAGTCTAGTAGCTTTAGTACATGAATTGCGAAACATTCTGTACTTGGCGTAGTCATTTGGATGTTTAGTAGATTTGTGTTTTCTCCAGGCCTGGTCATGCTCCCTGAAGCAGGCCAGTATTTTGGGGGTGATCCAGGGGAGGTGAAGCCCATGGACTCTGGTCCTTCTGAAAAGAGCAAAGGCATTCCAGGTGGCAATGAATTTATCCTTAAAATAGTCAAGCGCTTGGTTGACAGAAATGGCAGTGGAGAGGGGGGCCCAGTCGGTAGAAGCGAGTGCAGAGCTGATTGGGGTAAGGTGCAAGGATTTAAAGGTCCAGAACTGTATGATTTTAGGGGGAGGTTTGGGGTGATGAACCTTACATACAATAAAAATGGGGTTGTGGTCACTAAGGGCATCGGGGAGGAGACCAGATTTAATGACGCGGTGCAGGTGGGTTGTGAGTGCCAATTCAAGCAGGGTGTGGTTTTGTGTTTTGGGATTAGGGTGTGTGGGCTCAAGTATAAGTAGAGTGAGGTTTAGAGCAGTGACAACCTTGCGTAGCTTGTTTAACTTGGGAGACAACCAATTTAGATTCATGTCGCCCATCATGAAAAGTTCACCAGATTACGAGAGGGAGGTGATATTGGCTAAGAGTTCAGTTGTGACCGAGGATTGAATGCTTGGGTGGCAATAGATGCCATCCACAAAGATTGGGATTGAGAAAGGAAGGGTAATACGGCTGACAAGGGCTTCATAGGTAGCTGGGATGGAGGTAGATAGGGTGGTAATAAAGTGCAGTAAGGACAGGATATACATGGTCTCTTCCCCTCTGCGACCCGCTCGATCTTGTCTGGAGATGGAATACCCAGGGACAGCAATGGCACTGTCAGGGGTGCTTTTTTTGAGCCATGTCTCGGTAATAATTAGGATGTCAGGGGTGTGTGAAATCATAAGAGTTTGTAGGAGGTCGATTTTAGGTAGCAGGCTGCAGATGTTCAGGTGGAGGAACTTCAACCCATTAGGGAGGGTTGTAGTGGAAGTGGGGTTTGGAGACATGTTATTTGGTAAGGAGCCAGGGTAGGAGAAATGGGGCCAGGGTTGGGGTGGATGTTTATTTATTTTATTTAGTTTTTGTTAACCGGGTAAGTGCACTAGCCAGCAAGTGACTATTTTCAGGCACGACCCGGGAGGTACAATTACAATACAGATAGGACAGTATAGGTTTATACAGTACAAGTAAAGGTACATAAGCATACAATTTACAGTTAACATCACAAGGTACATTGGTACAAGCATACAAATTAGAGAAAAAAGCAGAGCAGAGGGTACTGGAGGAAGTACAGATTTGGATAGGGTAGGGAAAGGAAGAGGGGGGGGAATGATTTGGATAGGGTAGGGGAAAGATGAGGGGGAAAGTGAGCAGGAAGGGGTGGGTGTAAGACTAAGTAGACTAGGAGGTGAAATGGGCTGGAAGACAGGGTATGAGTGATCCATTCGGAACCGTAGATTGGCAGGGCAAGGAAGAGGGACATGGTCTACGGCAAGTAACGGCTTTAGCGGGGTGAGGTTATGGTCTTTGCCCAGGCTTGTGGAACCGGGGGCCGGCTGGGCAAGACGGGGGGTTCGGTCAACAGGTTGAGGGTTGGGCTATGTAAAGTTTTAGCGAGACAAGGCGCAAAATGACCCTGAGCTATGGAACTGGAACCCGGAAGGCACAAAAAGGGGTTTAGCAGTGTGTGGAGGGGGTAGGAGTAGAGGAGAGACAAGTACCCACTCGAGCAGGGGCAGGGAAGAGGGAACGGTCTACAGGAGGGAGACACGAGCACGGCTTTAGCAGGCAAGGTTATGAGGGGTGCGGAACATACGGTTTTAGCGAGAAAAGGTACGAAAAATGACCCAGAGTTATGGAACTGGAACCCGGCAAGGCACAGAAGGGTTATGCGGTGTGGGGGGGGGGGAGTAGAGGAGAGACCAGTACCCACTTACAATAAGTACATCATAGGTTTTAGTGCAAAACAGTAGGATGAGAAAGCGTGCCCAAACTAGAGTAAGGTTTAGGCAAATTATACACAACATGAGCAAAAGTAAGGCAATTTTAGACATTGGTAGCGCTCATGAGAACAGTAAGGAGAAAATGTTTAAATGACATAATACACGTTCTAGAGAAGGCAGAGTGATTAGGCATTTTTAAGACAGTATAGCCATACAGATTCCTTTGTAAACATAATATAAAGTGCAAGCAGCCAAACAGATAATTGGTATGCAAGGCATCAAAATGTAGGATAATATACAAGGATAAAGGGGGTGGACTTAGGCGGAGGTATGGGGAGGTCAAAGTAGAAGGGTTTAAGTTGGATCAAAACAGGTACATTGGTCCATAGAGGTAAGGTGAATACATAATCTTCGCTTGAAAGCAAGGTGCGAGGGAGCACTTCTGAGGTCCATAGGTAGCGAGTTCCAGGAGTGAGGGGCAGCATGCCTGAAAGCTCCAGTGCCCTTAGTAGTACGGCAGCCGTGAACACTGAGTAAAGATTTGTCAGCCGATCTCAGCTCACGCGAAGGGATCATGGGCTGGAGCAGTTCAGATAGCGTCACTCTGATTATGGAGTCTGAGAGGCAGCAGAGGTAGTACTGCCTGATGGAGGAGGGGGAAAGCCAGCCTAGGTCTTTATAGAGCTGGCAGTGATGTTTTAGGCGGGGTGCCTTTGATGCATAACGGCACACATTGTTATAGGTGGTGTCCCATTTTTGTAGTGTAGTTCTATTTGCCATGGTTAGGATGGGAGCACAGTAGGATAGAGTTGGTAGAAGGATTCCCCTGGCGATGGCAAGCTTGGCAGTGGGTGTGAGCATGTAGTTAGTCCTGTAGGCTGCCCCCAGCTTGCAATTGACCGTTTTGCATGTTTCTTGGATGTGCTGGTTTAGGTCAAGGGATTGGTCAAGCAATATTCCCAAGTAGCGGAACGTGCTTACAGTCTCGAGTGGGGTTCCGTTTAGATCAAGAATGTTCAGTGGAGATGAGCAGGTTCTAAGTTTATGGGCTGTTCCAAGGAGCATAGCTTTTGTTTTGCTCGCATTGAGTATGAGGCGATGAGTACTTAGCCAGTGTTGTGCCAAGTGGAAGGCAGATGTCAGAGCGGCATTAAGGTGTTTAATACTGTCTGAGTGGGCATAGATAACTAGGTCATCAGCATATAGTAGTGAGTTGCCTGATGTTATACTGTTGGGTAGATTGTTTATAAACAGTGAGAAGAGGAGAGGGCCCAGTATAGACCCCTGTGGTACCCCAATGTTGATTGTGGCACTGTCAGAGATAGCCGAGTTGAGTTTGACTGCTTGCGACCTATTAGCTAGGTAACTACTGAACCATGTTGTTACAGGGGATGAGAAGTCCAGATTCTTGAGGGTAGTAAGCAGAAGGGAGTGATCTACGAGGTCAGAGGCCTTGGTGAGGTCGATGAACACAGCTCCGGTCAAATGCCCTTTATCCATATTTGTGAGTGTGTCCGAGGTAAATTTTGCCAACGCTGTTGTGGTACTGTGATGTTTTCTGAAACCATGTTGCGCTTCACAGAGTGAGTTAGAGGAGTCGATGAATTGGATGACCTGGGTGGCTATTATTTTCTCAAGAATTTTGCTAAGGACCGAGAGAATGGCAATGGGTCTGTAGTTCGATATTTCATTTTTGTTCCCTTTTTTGAAGATGGGAGTGATTTTAGCGGCCTTTCATATCTCTGGGACAGTGCCCGTGGAGAGTGATAGTGTGAAAATCCTGGCTAATGGATGGGAGATTAGATGGGCAGCAGCTTTCAGCAGTCGTGGTTCCAGTGTATCAGAGCCAGGGCTGGTGTTTATCAGATATGATGTTCAGGAGTTTGAGAACTTGATTTCTGGTAACAGCTTTAAAATAAAATGTTTTTGTTGATGATTGTTGAGGGTCATTTGTCGATGCATCAGTGTTCTCTATGGCAGAGAGTGGGTGAGGGGCAGCAGGTGCAGATTTGAGGGAGGAGGTAAAGGAAGATAGGTCAGAGAACTGCTGATTGAAGGCATTAGCTATGGTAAGTGAGTCATTGAGTGGATCCCGTGAAGAATCATTTCTGAGGGGGTGACAGATTGGGGGGTTCCAAGGAAGGTTTTGATGTGACTCCAGAATTTACGAGGGTCTTTAGAGGAGCTGGTTAATAGGTTCTGGCAATATCTGCTCTTTGCAAGCCTGATTTGTTTTTTACAGTCACTTCTGTGCTGTTTGTAGATAAGATGATCCCTGGATAGGCCAGTAATCTTGTATTGTTTCCAAAGCTTGTCCCGGTTTTTAAGTTTGTGGAGCAGTTCTTTGTCAAGCCACCTTGTGTGTTGCCCTTTGACCCTTCTCTTTTTTTTCGGTAGATGCCTCCTTTGTATTTCCCCAAACTTGGTGAGGAACACATCCAGGGCAACCTCAGCACTGGTTGCATGGTAGATTTCAGACCAATCCATGTTGGCAACGTCAAGAAGAAAGGCTCATACATCCAGTTTTGCAAAGTCAGTGAAGGTGATCAGGTGGGAACTAGGAGCAGGTGGAGGGCAGGAGCGCCAATGGCAGACCGTGGGCGAGTGGTCCGTTAGAGAGTCAGCTAGGACCGCAGTTTTGGTTATGTGGTCTGGTCTGTTTGTGAGGATCCAGTCCAATAGCGTTCCTGTTTGTGAGTTAGTCATTCTCGTGTTTTCAGTTAACGGATGGAAGTTGTGCCTGATGAAAGAAGGAGGGTGGCAAGGATGAAATAGTGATGTTTAGGACTTTTGTAATTGGAGTAGGAAATACGTGAGGGAGGTGAAGAGGGAGGGGAGGGGTGTAGAGAAGGAGATAAGGAAATGAAGAAAGGCAAAGAGACTAGGAAGGGAAAACAGGCTGGAGGGTAGTAGGGAGAGTGGGGTCTGTTTACAAGGGGAGCTGTGGGGGTGATTGACATAATGGAGGAGGTATCTGGAAGGGAAAGAGGGAGAGAGAAGTGGCAATAGGTGTAGAGGGGGGAGACTGGGATAAGGGTAAGAACCAGGAAGGGTATGAGTAGGAGGGAGATGGATACCATTGTGGGTAGGATAGTAGAGGCTTTATACAGGCTTACAGATTCAGATCACACCACTGAATGTTAGGATGTTGATAATTTGCTTAAAGTATGAATGACCCAGGACTAGAAGTGTTAGGGGAGAGCAGTGGGAAGAGGATTGCAACCTACACATGTTGTTGCCCTCTAGTGACTTTACAGTATAATTTGCAAATGGAAAAGTAAAAAAAAAAAAAGCTACAAATCACTGACAGGCCAGTGCAGGTTGCGCAAATGCTGCTCTGCACTGAACTGCTCACAGAAGTGTGCAACTGAGTGAATTGGCAAACAAAAAGATCAGGACTTCTCTACACAACTGCTAAAGGAAGAAACGTCAAAGGTCAGTGTTTCTCTGCAGTCATATGCCCTAATCCAATTATTTCAGCACTGGCTGCAGCATTGGGCAGGAAACCAATATCAACGCTCCAGGCCATCTGGAACCTTTCAGTTCCCACTGGGAGGAAGGCTCAAAAATCCTCTTTCCCTTGTTCTGGGTCCAGGACCAGATGTTACCTTATGGTATGGGCCAAGGAGAAGCATGGGCAGCAGGCACCTTCTTGGCCAGTCCTAGGCAGGCGGGTTGTTTGTGGAGGGGAACGAGTCAGTGGTACCAGCCCAGTGGGCTCCGATCAGCCTGAGAGGAACAGAATGCAAGACTACTCTTAGCATACATGATTGCTATATCTTTGTTACGCTACTTAACTTGGTGCAAGTGCACTCTTACTTCCTGATACAGCCCCACCCACAAAACCACATAGGGAAGTGGGTTGTAGTGCTATAGACAGACTTATAATGGTCAGGGTTAGTAGTGGCTATTGTGACGTGGACAGCCAATTCTGAGTGCTGTACCATTTTTATTTATATATAAAATGTATTACTGACTGTCTCTGCTGGAAAATCTGGTGCTCTTAGAATGACCTCACTCACCCACCCCCCCCACCAGGTTTCAGCTGAAAGATGAAAGCCATGAGAAAATGCTGAAAACAGCATGTGAGATCACACACACAGTTTTAGATACTAGGTGTTACATGGAAGGCCTTAATCAAGGATCTCCTTTTTGTCTGAGTTAATTACAGCCGTAGTTGCTATATCATATCCATTTTATGACGTTGGAGGAAAAAACCCAGGTTATTACGTAGAGTAAAGTCGGAGCTCTGAGTTCGGTCATGCGCAGTAGCACCTAGCACTCCAAATTGGCACGTGCAGTAGCGCCAGGTGCTACCGCGCATGACCGAATCCTGAGTTCGGACTTACTAACAAATTTAAGTAATTTTACACTGCGCCATTTACGCTTGGGAATTGCTTCAGAGGTACAGCCAAGAGACCTCTATATGGGGCACTGTTTGTTTTTATTCAGTTTAAATGTGCCTCGCTCGTCATTTTTACCAGCATTCCGGAACAGGACAGCATGCCAGGGTAACACTCCGTCTTCCGGAGCAGCGGCTCTTTGGACATGGCCACCCAGGATCAATATTTCAACAAGAAATAACTAATTAAAGGTTAGCTGCAGTCATTTTAAATTATACAGGTTGTCTTAATCGGGCGTTTCTGCAGCCCTGGTAATTGCCACCTTCGTTTTGTGCAGCTTTCCTTTAAAGGACTTAAACAATTCAAACCAATTTTTTTCATAACTTTGATGATTATTTTCATGACACTCATCGCCCCAACCCAAACTCAACTATGAACCCTCCTACTAATTTTCCCTGAGAGGAGAACTGCATTTAACAGTTATAATCCACTTCCAGTCAAGGAGTGAAAAAAATACATTGGGCAGTATAGCCTTGTGACTACAGCCCCAAGCCAAGAACCTGGAAAACATGTAGATTAGACCACTTGGATTTGAGAACCACAACATCTATCTGCATACTATGTGAACCAGGACCAGGGCATGTCGCAGAACATTCATGTGCTAATGAAATGCTCCTTGAACATGGAACAGGCTCTTTGGTAAGCAGGCTCTGCTGGCTCTCCAATCTTTCTAATAAGAACTATAGGGCCCCGTTCAAATGCACAAGATGAGGCAAGTAGTGGACACACTACTGCAGGGGGCCCCCATTTAGGTTGTGCACCAGTCACTCTCTTTATTAGGAACACCAATTGGGGGCAGAAATCTCTCTAGCCACTTCTTCCCACCTGGGATACCAGGGGGTGGGAGACAAAGCAAAGGAAAATGGTCTTATCTTCACCTTAAAGGTAAATCTGTCTGGAGCCACCTGAAGCTATCAACTGTACTTAACACTTAATCAGGGAGGTGAGATTCACATCACAGTTCAGCTCCTGGCTTGCTCAGGTTACTCAGCAGGCAAGTCTATTACAAAAACATGTAGCTCAGGCAGAAATGAATGGGTATGTAGTAAATATATTTTGGGGCTTGTTGGGGGCCCCCTGCCAGGTGGGGACCCTAGGCTAGTGCCTGTGTTGCCTATGCCTTAATCTGGCTCTGTCTTACCCTGCTTTGCAATCTATTTTTGTGATCCCTTTTGAATATTTTTCCCTTGAATAATTGGTTTGATCTGTTTGTAGTTTACCTGTTTTATGTAATTAATTAATTTCAAATTTTGCTATCTTGGGCTAACATTTCAGAGCCAGCATTTTAAAATATTTTCTCTTTCTATTGCACCAATTCTGATCAATTTCTTGTACCACTTCTTTATACAGTAGCTTCTGAGTCTTATTTTATTTATTTTTATTTATTGAAAGTATCAGAATTACACACCTTTGAGTCAGAGACTCTCTTTACAAAGGCTCCAGGTCATAAGAACAGGTACAGTTGTGAGGTGCAATTACATAATCACAAGCAACAAAAGACAGTGCAAAACCAATTTCCAGTAAAATATACAGGAGGACAAAGTATGAAGAAATACAGTATCACCCAGGTAAGCTGGGAATTTGGCTAAAAAATTTGTGGAGTACAATTAACAGCGAATATTAACAGGTGATATATATAATGGATGATAACTATAGCTGGAACAAACACAAGTACAAATAATTAAATAGCAGACTTAGTAACATAAGTAGATATCTTATCTTAGAGGAGATAGTTACATAGAGGGAATACATTAGTAAGGGATTACAATGGGGGGTTTGGGGGGAGAGAAAGGCAACAGAGGGGGAGGCAAATGGGAAGAAAGCAGATGGGACTGGGAAAAGGGGGACAGTCAGAGGAGGGGAGTTGGGGGGGAGAGAGGAAATTAGAAGGAAGCAGTCAGTACTGGCCTTGTCATAGTAGATTAACGAGTTTGGGGAGGGGAGGCTAGGAAAGTCTTGTCTAATACATATACCAATAGTTTGACTAAGCAGTCATGCAGCTCACTAAAACTGTCAGTGAATGACAAGAAGAGAGCATTCAGAGAATGCAAGAAGAACACAAATGATAAAAATAGGGCCACATACAAGGAGAAGCTGGCTCTTACCAGGGATATGACAAAAAGGGTTAAAACAGACAAAGAATGGAGGATTGTAGTGGGAGTTAAGAGTAACAACTAGATTTTCTTCAGATACGTAAGAGAGAAAAACATTAAGGACAACACAGAAAGACTTAAAAAAATGGGGGTAATGAACACAGGAACATAGAACTGGTTGGCAGAAAAGGACCGCTTGGCCCACCCAGTGCCCCCAGATGGTCCCTGCCTAGTCTGTCTCCACAAACCCTAGCTGGTTTCCAGCAAACTTCCCTCCTCCCTATTTACTAATATTCCTCTGTCTCTATCCCACACCAGCTTTAAGCCCCCTGTGGTTTTCACCTCCACCACTTCTGCTAGCAGTCTGCTCCAGGTGTTTTTCAGTGAAGCAGTACTTAATCACATCCCTCTTAACTCCCTTCCCCCCCAGCTTCATCATATGTTCTCTGGTCCTCGTGCTATTTCTCACTTGAAAGAGACTTCCGTCCTGCACCCTGTTTACCCCAGTGAGGTACTTGTAGGTATTTGTTATGTCCCCTTTTGCTCTCCTTTCTTCCAGGGTGTACATGTTGAGATCCCTCAGTCTTTCCTCGCAGGGCTTTTTGTGCAACCCCTGCACCATTTCGGTTGCCCTCCTCTGGATTCCTTACACCCTGTCTATGTCAGTTCTAGAGGTGCGGCCCCCGGACACAGTACTTAAGGGGGGGGGTCTTACCAGCGAACATTATAGTGGCAACACCACCTCCCTCCTCCTGGTGGAGACACCTCGCCCTGTGTATCCCAGCCTCTCAGTGGCCCTACCCACCACTCTGTCACACTGTCATGCCACTTTGAGGTCATGAGAAATGATAACCCCAAGTTCCCTTTCCTGCTTAGTGACTATCAGTACTTGCCTCTCCATCCCATATTAGCTGCTGGGTTCCTATGCTCAAGTTGCATGAGTTTGCACTTTTTGGCTTTGAAGCTCACCTGCCATGCTCTTGACCACTCCACAAGTTTCCCAAGATACCTTCGCATTTCCTCCACTCCCTTCTGAATGTCAGCCCTATTAAAGATTTTGGTGTCATCTCCAGAAAGGCATACCTTCTCGTCCAGTTCTTCTGCAGTGTCACTTATGAAGACATTAAAGAAGACTGATACCAGTACTGAGCCCTGGGGCATTCCGCTGGTCACTCTTCCATCATTTTAGAGTGAGTGCTGTTAACTACCCCCTTTATCTCCTATCTGTTAACCAGTTTCTAACCCAGCTCACCAGTTTGGAGCCCACCTCTAGGCTGTTCAGTTTCTTTATCAGTCTCCCATGTGGCACAGTGTCGGAGGCCTTGCCAAAGTCCAGATAGTCCGTGTCCATTGGGGATTTTTTACAGCAGATTTTCAACATAGGCATTTTGGGACCTCCGCTCATGAACAGTGTCACTGTGATTTTCTTAATCTGTCCCGGGCACTAATTTCCTACAACAGACGTGCAATTCTGTGCCAGAAGTGCGTAAACACATTTCAGCCTGGTGTGAAAAATGACTGCTGTACTATTCGTAAGTTCGTGAATTTACGAGGGTGTGTGGAAATTGCACAATGGATGCTTGTAACAGAGTCATTTTATGGACTTCTGTCATCAAATTTTAAACATAGCCATTTTAACACCTCTAGTCATGAACAGTGTCACTGTGATCTTCGTAATGTGTCCCAAACATTGATTTTGCACACCAACTGCACCAATGTGCGATACATGTGTGAAAACATATTTTGGGTGATGTATGAAAAATGACAGCTGTACTTTTCATAAGGAGGTGTGGAAAAATGTCAATGTTGAAAATCTGGAGTGAAAATATTAAAAATTCTCAGTTACGAGCCTGCGTAGGAACTGTGCAACACACGCTCTTAAAACAGTCATTCTGGGGAATTTTTTCATCAGATTTTCAACATAGGGTTTTTGGGGCCTACCTCATGAACTGAGACACTGTCATTTCATTTATCGGTCCAGAAAGGTGGTTTCATGCAGTGATTGTGAAATCACCTCTCGGGACTGAATAACAAAATGACAGTGACTGAATTCATAGGTGGGGCCCCAAGAACCCCATGTTGAAAATTTGGTGAAATAATTCTCAGAAATGGCCGTGATATGCACCAAAGTTGAAAAAAAACCATTTATGCTATTATACAGCTTACCATAATTTCTTCAGTTTGCGGTCGGCTTTGAAGAGTGCAGACGTGTTCTCAGTCCACCGAAGATTGTCACGCTGGGCTCCAGAGGTAAGTATGGGGTCAGGAGGTGGGTGCGCAGAGGGTGGGCTTGGGTTGGGGAAAGATAATCAATGAAGGACCTTTTTTTTTTAACAGGTGTTGTTTCTTTTTCTTTTTTAGGAAGATGAAGCAGGACTTTTGCCACACTGGGGTGGGCTCCAAGCATGGCAGCTGGAAACTTGTTTGGGGGGGCAGTGGAGCCGACTGGGGATTGGGCACCCCCGTTGGCCATAGGGACTTTTGCCATGCTGGGGTGGACTCTCAGCGTGGCACCTGGAAGTCTGTTGGGGGGGGCAGTGGAGCTGACAGGACTGGGCACCCCTGCTATTACACAGGTAAGTGGGAGGGTGGTGGAGTGCATGAGCATGCTGGCATAGGCTCCCAGCATGCTATGTGGGTGTTTGTTGGGAGGGGCAAGAAAAAAACGGAGCTGTCTAATACTTGTTCAGGTGCAGTGCTGACATGTAGGCACTCTGCATACTGCTGACGGCAGTATGTAAATTGCCTGCCGACAACAGTATGCAAATTGCCGACACATTACCACCGCTGATTGTAGCGGTCTTTTGCTTTCAGCTGTATGCCACTGCATCTGAACTACTGTTACAGACAGCTCGGACATTTATTGTTGCGGTGAGGCTGTACCTGCAAGAAGGAGCAGGGCATTGGAAGCGGGGTGGCACTCTTATGAAAATTCGTATGGTGGCACTATGTTTCTTGCACATGCGTGCAAGCAAACATAGAATTTGTCAGCAGAACAGGACCGCTCAGCCACCCAATCTGCCCAGGTGTTCTCTACCTACTTGTAACTCCTGCCTGTATATGTTGCTGCATGTCTTATTCTGCCTGTGTCCATCAGGACCTCCTTGTGAATGAGCTTGCTCAATGGATTTTTCCTGCAATGAACTTGAATCTACTCCACCTCCATAGCTCTATTGATCTCTGTTGACACCCTCCTTCCCCTTTTTCTAATATACTCTTATGTTTCTCCCATGCATGCTTCATGCCTCTTACCATTTTAGCTTCCACCACTTCTCCCGGCAGTCTGTTCAAGGCGTCTACCACCCTTTCAGTAAAGAAATATTTCTTCACATCTATCCTGAACTCCTCCCTCCCAACTTCATTGTATCACCCTTGGTTTGGGTGCTCATCCTCATTTAAAGGAAACTCCCCTATTGTACCCGTTTGCCCCTGTGAGGTACTCTGTAGGTCTTGATAATGTCACCTCTTGTCCTCCTCTCTTCCAGAGTGAACGTGTTGAGATTCTTCAGCCTTTCCTTGTAGGGATTCCTGTGAAAATCCTGAAACATTTTAGTTGCCCTCCTCTGGAAAATCTGCACCTTACTTCCTTTCTGAAGTGTGGACTCTAAAACTGGACACAGCACTCCAGCTGGGAGTATACCAGGGAGTGATACCATGGCAGCACAACATCCCTCCTCCTCCTACTGGAGATGACACCCCTTATGCACCCCAGAATCCAATTTACCGTGCCCATAGCCTTGTCACACTGTACTGCCATGTTGAGGTCCTCTGATATAATAACCTCAAGGACCCTTTCACATCTAGTGAGTATCAGTACCTCCTGTCATCCTATACTAAGCATTGGCGTTCCTATGCCCTATGTACATGATTTTACACTTGTTGGCACTGAACCCCAACTAAGTAAGAAAATGGAATTGATTGAAATGAATTGCAGGCTTTTAAGTAGCTTTTCGGGGCGTGTGAATATGTGTGTGTGTGTGTGGGGGGGGGGGCTCTGCTACTATAACTATTATCTTTTGATTTGGCCTCAAATCTGGTGCACTCCTGTAAACAGATAAAACATGTTTAAGAAAGACTCATAAGAAATGTGATAAAGTCTTTGTACATTAGCCTGGGCTGAGCTTGCAGACAGGAGAGATAGAAACATAGACTTTGGCAGCAGATAAGGACTGCTTGGCCCACCTAGTCTGCCCATTTCCCTACATTCAGGATAAGCTGCAGATCCTAGTTAACCAACAGCCTATTTCTTTCTACCCCCACAAGAATTGACTTATGTCTGTCCCATGCATTCTCCCATAGCTTTAGAGCCCATAACCTCCTGGAGGTTGGCTGCCTGCAAGGCCCACCACCCTCTCTGTGAAAAAATACTTTCTCACATTGCCTCTGAGCTGTCCCCCCTCTATCTTCAAATTGTGTCCCCTTGTTTTTGCACATCTCTTTTTCTGAAAGATGCTACCCTCTTGGACTTTGTTGATTTGTCATCATTTAAGCCCTTAAGAGTACATGTCTGCAGGGTGAAAATCCAATATGCTGCACGCTGCATATGTTTTTTTGACAAAATCACCACTCCTTGCATTCATTTCCACTTTCTCAGTTGCTGTGAATTTCAGCTGAGCTGTTGATCTGTGATTCGCCTCTTTAAAGTGTTTTGCCATTGCATATGAAAGGTTGCCGCTCTGAATGGCCGCTTTGTGTTCTCCTGTACATTGCTTAAAGAAGTGCTACAGTCAAAATTTGCAAAAACATACGTTGTATGGAGTGTTTTGATTTGTGTGTGTAGTCCTGGTGTGTTCTTCCCTTTGTTTGCTATTAAGAATTTTTTCTAAATTAGCCTGCTAGTTATATGGTAGTTTTAGGGCCCCTGGGGATCTCCATCTTATTACGATTCATTGTTGTTCTCTTTCCTACAGTACATTCTGCCCCATATAACAGTGATGCATGGAGGACCACTGATTCATTAAGTACTAGAGATAGGAGCCTGATATTCTCGCCTCTGCTAAATAACTCTGATTCAGTATTTTTGTTTCCTATGTGTGTGTCAAGCCTAGCCAGGAGGGGTAAATGATCTTCCTCGAGGATATCTCTTTCATCAGGCCACACCTATGGAACTATAGCTGCCAGGCACTAGGACCACACAGAACCTTTTTTGCAAGTAGTCTGCTAGGAGCTGCTCATGACGACGTCCTACGTCAGTGCTTCCCATATAGATGTGGGAGGCCCTTGCCCCCATCAGTTCTTTTCCCACCATTGACCATACTCACCAGACCCCATACGGAAATGCTGCCACTACAGTCAACCTCTTTTAGAGATAATACTCTCCCTACTTCGTCATCACTTTTATAAGTGATACCTAATGTTGTATGTCAACTAAAGAGTCCTCGAAACTCTTCAGATACTGCGAATGTGGTGAGAAGATATATTCGGGGGACTCACACGACATCTGCGTGTGCTGCTTTGGTGCGGGCCCATGATGTGAAGGCCTGCCAGATTTGCTGTCAATTGAATAGCTGACGACAATAAAAGAATGTCTTGGAGACCCACCTATTTAAACAGCAGGTGGCAAAAATGGAGAAGGAGCTCCAGGAAAAGAGCTCCACCATGTCACTGACCCCCTCCTCGGGCTCCCGCTCCTCGAAGTCCCAGGAGAAGACTTCAGGACAGCACAAACACAAGCACCAGGAGAAGGAATGCAGTAAGGAGAAACCTCTCCGGTTCGCTCACGGTCGCCCCTTCACTGCAGTGCGACCACTTCTGTGCTGTCAACTGCCCCAGCGGTGATGCTGCTAGCTACCCAGACCATCATCCCTTCCAACTCGGGACAGACTGCAAGCACCACCAGGTCTAGTACAGCTAGTGTGTTGCTGTCAATGTCGAGGACGGTGTCTCCCCCATCGACATCACCCGGCATTCTTGCTGACCATGCATGCACCAATGTTCCGGCGGTACTTTTGTCCTTTGTGGGCAATTTTTTTTTTTTTTGTCAATTCTTTTTATTGAATAGAACAAATATAGTCTTACACAGTAACAATCAGAAGGAAATAACAAAATACATAAAGAAATGAATATAGATATGACCACTGTTAATTATAACAGTCTTTCAGCCGCCGGCACAGTGGTTGAATTTCTGCTTGTGGCCGTGACCCGGTTGGGAACCGATCCGTAGTCGTCGGGAGGGCCAGCTGGGGGAGAAGGATTGAGCGCCCCTAGGACTTCTCTCCTTCTCCGGGGGGAGGGGGACTATGCGCTTGGCACAGGAGCGGCACCTGGCGGAGGCTGGGTTTGTTGCCCTGGACCAATGCAAGGTCGAGCATCTCTGAGACGGGACAGATGCTGGCATCATTGCACATCTCCGCTCCAGCTTACAGGGGACAAAATCCTCCAAGCCTGCTGCCTAGATGAAGCTCTGTCTCTGGGCTTCGATTAGCCTCCTGGCCCCAAGCTCTCCCAATAGGTAACAGTATCACGGTACCAGTGCCCTATACGGTGCCATGACCCCGCCCCCTGGGGGGTAAGCCAGGGGTAACTGGGGGGAGCATGAATGGGCTTAGTAGGAGGTGGAAGCCAAGGGGATGCTGTGACTAGGGCAGAAACGCTGGTGGCAGGAGAGGGGCCAAAAAGTAGAATATAAAAAAAAAACAGTCTTTCAAAAATCAGACACATAAATCTGTGGTTTAACTCTATGGATTAATTTTGGAGTGTGAAAGATAATTTAACATTAATAGGCTAATGTACTAAACCAACAGTATCCACCCAGATGTAACTCTGTACCATATGAGTATACGGGATAAACACATATCAGGGAGCTAGTATGGTCAACAGGGGGCCAGGGAGAAATGGTGGATGTGTCCTCCCCTGTCCCCATCCACAGGGAAGTAGGGGAGAGGAAATGGGATGACCTCATGGGGAATAAAGTAAGGCAGGCAGGGCAGGACCCATGACAGTCCACCACTTAGACAGGGAATGATCCTTTTTCAATGGCATTCGCTAAAGGCAACCACATGTCTAAGAAAGCATTTTTTTCCCCGTTGGTGGATAGCAGAGCTCTCTCCAATGTCATACACTGTTTAAGGTTTTAGCCCACTGCTGAACAGAGGGAGGAGTAGAGGACATCCAGAGCTATGCTATTGTTTTACGGGCGTTAACCAGAGCTAGTGACCACAGCGGATCACCCGCTGTACAGCCCAGGTGTTTAGTGTCTGCTTCCAGCAGTAGCTCAAGGGGGGGGGATTTGGCAGGGGAATATCCCAATACTGCACACATCACTCTGTGCACCTCGTGCCAAAAGGGGCAATTCTCAGACAGGTCAGAGCCATGTGTAAGATGTCACCCTCTCCTATGTACTTCTTATGGCACTCACTGGACTTTTCAGGGTTATATGCATGTACACATTTAGGGGTGAGATACGCCCTGTACATAAAATTTAGTTGAACTTGCCAGAGTTTATTACTCCTTGAGCATGTAAGAAGATGCCTCCCTGTCAACTTCCATGTCTCTGTACTGATTGGAATGTCCAAATCTCCCTCCCATGTGGCCCAAATCCCCACCGCCGCCTGACAGTCCCTCCCCAGTGTGGTCTGTTACTAAGTCGTCAAGGGTTTCCTTCCAGGTTGTGGTCTGTAAAGTTCTTCCTCAAGAGGAAAAGGGCTCACCCAATTGTTTGCGAGGTCCAGTGAATCTCCCAGACTGTTTCTATTAAGTAAATATGCAAAAAAATCTCCTGGTTTTAACCCCCATATTCTGCACAGAGAAGCGAATTTAAGTAGCTTTCCCATCTCATACAATTGATGTACTATCTACAGCCCCAAATGTGCCAACTCAGAAGCTGCTGAATTAGTTGAACAGTGCAAGAACCTTTGCGGTTTACAGCAGTTGTGAGGCCAGCGTAAGGCGAGGGCTGAGACTTATGTCCGATGTATGAGTGAGCCGCCAGCTAGGCTTTTAGGGTGGATGCAGTAAAGGGATTGGCCACCTCTTTGTGGATATGTTAAGATGCCCGCTACCTCTTCCTCCTGTAACAGGAGACATGTCGACGGGGCAGCTTCTGCAAACCCCAGCGCCGACAACTGGCAGACTGATGCACCAGTTCCCATCTCGGGTGTCACCAGCTTCACCTGCTCTCTCCTTGAGGCCTACTGAATGCGTTGATGAAGACCAGGACTACAACCTTGACTTCATTATGCAGGAGGAAGAGGAGGAGAAAGAGTATGTGGAAATCTACTATGAGAGGTCCAGTTCCACAATCTCTACAGGGTGCGAGGACTCGTTGTGTACACCAAGGTCCCCTCCTGAAGACCCACCATTCATCTCCTTGATGCAGCAACTCCAGACTGCTGTGAGGTTTGAATAATAAGAACAGGACATCACCAAGAAAACTTTGGTGAAGTTCTGGAATTGCCTGATTCCCCACCCATCATTATTCCTCCCCTACTACCTGCCTTGTAAGATGCCACCCTTGCTACTTGGCATACGCACAACATGATACCTGCCATACCCAGGAAGGCAGATAAAATGTATCAGGCCCCCTCAGGCTAGCCTTTTTTTGCAGGCCAACCTGAGGCTAATTCGGTGGTCACAAATGTTGCCCGTGACAGATCTAAGGTACCAAAACACCTTAGTTTCCTCCCCCCTGACAAGGAGTCCAGGAGGCTAGATGTTTTGGGAAAGAGAACTTTTGCTTCTGCCACTTTGGGCCTGAGAATTGCAAAATATCAGGCCCATATGGTTAAATACCAAAATACCCTCTGGAGGAAGGCCAAGGCAGTGGCCCAAGCCCTCCTAGAGTGTACTGCTAAGCAGGAGATGCTCTACAAGCTGGAGCAGATGTAGGTAAGCATCTGATGTATTCTACCTATGATATTTCTGATGCTTCTGCCAGGGCAGCATCTTCTGGGGTATGCCTTGGTGGACATTCCTGGTTAAGGGTGGTGGACTTTGCAAATGATGTTCAACAGTTCATTCTCAATGCCCCCTTTAGAGGATACAAATTGTTTGGTGCAGACGTACAAGATATCCTGTCCAAACTGCAGTCCTCAGGCAAAACCCTGAAGTTGGTGTATTCCCTCTACCACACTCAACCAAGGAACAGACAGAGGGTGCTTTTTCATCTGGCCAGCAACAGATATCGTTCAACGGCCAGACAGCAGAGTAGGAGTAGAGGAGCATCAGCTTTGCCTGCCCCAGGAGCCACCTCATGTGCCCACTCAAAAGCCCCTAGAGGTGGGGGTGTAGTAGCAGCTGCAGGATCTGGCTCAGTAGGATTACTTCTTCAACCACCAGCCACCAGTACCTCCAGGAGTGGTTGTAGGGGGTAGCTTCTCCCTCCACCTAGACCAGTGGAGGATGGGAATATCAGGTTTATTTAGATTTTGGTAACCGGGTAAGCCCACTGAGACCTGAGATCCCTTTTTCAGGGGCGACCCGGAGTTAGTTACAATGACTACTTACATAGATGTAAAATACAGTAGAATAGAGTGAAATACATATGAAGTTACAGTGAGTGCATACATAAACATTGGGGTACAGTAGATTAATAGCAGGTACAGGTCAGGGAGTGGGTAACATACATGGGGTACATGCTTGGGTCCTGCAGATAATAGAACAAGGTCATGCTCTAGAGCGTCTGGAATCACCTCCAGACCATCCACCAGTGCCTTCCTTCTATCCTCCAGAGCACATGTCATTGCTGCTAGAAGAGAGCCATACTTTGCTCCAGAAAAGGGCTATAGAACCTGTTCCTTGGGAATAAAGGATCACAGGGTTCTATTCCCATTACTTCTTAGTCCCAATGTGCACAGGAGATCTGAGATCCATTCTAGATCTCAGAGACCTGAACTTTTTCATCCAGTACAAGAAGTTCAGAATGGTAACTCTGCAAGGCCTACTCCCACTAAAAGTAGGCGACTGGATTTGTTCCCTGCATATGCAGGATATTTACCTGCATATCAAGATTTGCCCCCAGGAAATATCTCGGTTTCTGTTTCAGGGAACACTACCAGTTCAGGATATTGCCCTTTGGCTTATCTGCACCACAGGTCTTTACCAAATGTTTAGCAATTGTGGCAGCTGCCCTTTACAGGGATGTCTTCCCCTACCTGGCCGATTGACTGCTAAGAGCTCACTCCAAGGAGCAGCTTTGTCACACTCTAGCACACACCAGGCAGCTGTTCGATGCTGTAGGGATTACTGTCAGTGTTCTAAAGTCAGTCTTGACCCCTTGCCAGTGTCTACAGTACATAGGGACAGTCCTGGACACAGCCCAGGGCTTAGCCTTCCAGCCCCAGGACAGGGCCAAACGTCTGATTGCACAGGCCCAGATGGTATACAACAGGAAGTATGGCACAGCCAGAATGTTCCTGAGACTCTTAGGCCTGATGGCAGAAGCCGTTGTCACAGTACCACTGGCCAGACTGCATATAAGAATCCCACAATGGACATTGAGTCCAGTGGGACTAACGCACAGATGATCTAGAATTGAAGGGTCTAGTAACCTCTCCTGTCCAAAAAGTTCTTCAATGGTGAATGGAACCCAGCCATTTATTGAAGGGGGTTCCTTTCCTTATCCCCTTCCCACATCAGATTCTCACTACAGATGCCCCAGGGATGGGCTGGGGGGCACATTTGGGCCCCCATCAAACACAGGTGATGTGGACCAAAGTGGAGAGCAAACTTCACATAAACATCCTAGAAATGAGGTCTGTTCTATACATTCTACAAACCATCCAGACCCATCTATCCCTGGGATTTCTGTTAGTGCAAACAGACAACATCAGCATGATGCACTACATCAGTAAGCAAGTGGGAACTCATTCCTACCCCCCATGCAGGGAGGCAAGGAGAGTTTGGTATTGAGCTCTAGAACATGATCTAGAACTATCAGCAGTACATGTTCCAGGCATCCAAAATGTCTTGACAGACAGGCTAAGCAGATTGCAGTCCAAGATGCACGAGTGGGAGTCAGTGACCTCAGTGCCAGAAGACCTGTTCAATAGAGGGGGTCATCCAGAGTCGGACCTTTTTGCGTCTCCACACAACGCAAACCTGCTGCTTTTCTGCTCACTCATTCCAGGGCCTGGAGTTTTCTGGTAAGATGCATTGTCCCTTTCTTGAAAGGGGAGATTCCTCTATGGCTTCCCTCTAATTCAGAGGGTACTAATTGAGCTATAAATGGAGGGGGAACTCTGATACTCATTGCCACCCTATGGCCTCGTCAGATCTGGTTCCCCTCACTGCAGCAACTGGCAGTGGAACCACCAGTACCTCTACCATTATGCCGGGGTCTGTTGTCACAGGAATAGAGAACCCTGGTCCATCTGGACCTCAAGTCACTTCATCTTCATGCATGGCTCCTGAAGACATAGCCATTGCCTGCTTTAGGGTGTCACAAAAGGTGGTTGATGTCCTGATGGCTGCCAGAAAACCCTCTACCAGTGCCATTTATTCCATGGAATGGAAGCAGTTTGTCTTATGGGCCACTTCCCTTCATTTAGACCCATGGCTCTCTGGTTGTAGATGTGACAACCAAAGTTAATTTTGATTAATAAAAGTTTTAGATCATAAAATTACAAAGTTCATCTGTCAAAACGAAATCAGAGTGCACCACTGTTTGATCTTAGAGGGTTTGGGTTGGCTTCCCTTTGATAGGAAATCGAAATTAACTTTAACAAATTTTAGCTTTAAATTGCTGAGTAAGAAGAAATCTACTAGTTTAGTATGTTTGCTTCAATCAGTTACACTGAATTTCAACTCAAGATCTATCCAAAATATTTGTCTGTCCCTTGTACGCTAGCAAATATGGGTCAAAAATCATTCAGTTATTGGGCTTCTTCTTCAGTTATTGGGATTCCGGTATCAATTAGATCTTTAAACAGTTTTACTACATTTTCAAAAGAATTGAAGCTGCATTATTCAGCATTGACGAATTGTGTTTGTTCTGCTTGAATTGTTGTATTCTCATTAATATTTTTATCTTCTATTGAGATGTACTGTAGTTTTTATAATATATTTATTATGTATGTACTTTGTACCTTTGTACACTGGCTCGTACTTGTAAAAGGTGCCTTATGGCACAAGTGTATATTACCTGTTTGACAAAATAAAAACAAACATTCACCTGTCCAGTAAACCAGGTTCTAGAGTATTTGCTGTCCTTGTCAGATGCAGGCCTGCAGTATTATTCTATCGAAGTGCACTGGGCTGCCATTTCAGCTTTCTGTGTTCCTATTGATGGTCATACCGTTGCTCAGCTGGAGGTAGTGCATACATTTTTGAGAGGCATTGTGCACTTGAAGTCCCCTATTCGCAATCCAGTCCCAACTTGGGACATGAATTTTGTTTTAGAGAAGCTTACTTTGGCTCCATTTGAGCTGGCCATGACTTGTGGTCTACACTTCCTTTCTTGGAAAGTATTATTTTTAGTTGCCATTACTTCTGCTTGAAGACTTTTAAAGCTTCAGGCTCTAATGTGTGAGCCTCCTTATTTGATTTTTCATAAAGACAGGGTGTCTTTACATACTAATCCTAAGTTTCTTCTGAAGGTGGTGTCTAAGTTTACAAATCAAACCATCCACTTGCCAGTTTATTTTCCAAGGCATGCCAATCCAGGGGGAGCATTGTTCCATACCTATGATGTACCTAGAATACTCAGGTACTGTATACGCCACATGTCAGACTGCAGGAAGTCCTCACAGCATCTTGTTTCCTTTGCCCCTGGGAAAGAGGGCATACCTGTTTCTAAACAGTGCCTGTCCAAATGATTGGCCAGCTGTATTACTTTTTGTTATAAGAAGTATGGCAGGGAACTTCCTGGTGGTGTTTGTGGTCATTCCACCAGAGGCTTGGCCATTTCTGTTGCCTGTTTAAAAAATATGTCGGCTACAGAGCTCTGTGAAGCTGCTACCTGGAGTACTGCCCACATCCTCACTAAACACTACAGTCTAGACATTGCCTCCCCAAAAAAGGGCAGGTTTTGGCCTAGCTGTGCTTTAAGGCCTTCTTTCTTAGACCTGGGGGTCCCGGCCACCCAGACTGTTTACTATAAGTACTGCTTGGTACTCGTTTCATAGGTGTGGCCTGATGAAAGACATATCCTTAAAGAAGATAGAACAGTTACGTACTTACTGTAACAGTAGATCTTCAAGAGAATCTCTTTCATCGTGCCATGCCATCCCATCCTCAGTCCCCCTAAGATTTAGAGCTCTGTCACTCCTGTCTCTTTCTCCAGGACAGTTTACCTGCTGTTTCCTGCTTTGCCTGGTAGGTGGAACCATAGGTTCTCTCCTAGTTCCCTAGAGGGAGGTCCCTGAACATGATCTCTGATGAAGAACTGAGGAGAGAAGGGGCCACCCGCATTTATATGGGAAGTGCCGATGTAGGACGTTGTCATGGGCAGCCCTTAGAGGACTGCTTGCAGAAATTTTCCATGTGGCGCTAGTGTCTGGTGGCTATAGTTCCATAGGTATGGCATGATGAAAGAGATTCTCTTGAAGATCTACTGTTATGGTAAGTACTGTACATAACTGTTCTTTTTACTTTAAAACTTTTGATTTCTTCAAACTGCACACAGTCAGTAAAAGTATATATATATATATATATATATATATATATATAGATATATATATATATATATATATATATATATATATATATATTTTATATATCACCCCAGATCATCAGTGCTGTAATTAGAAAAGACTCTAGCCATTTTCTTACAGAATAACACACTCAGTTAGCCCTCAGGTATTTGCTAAACTGTAAATGTAGCCTTTAGTGTTCACTGGATAAGGAGAGTTGCTTAATATCACAGCCCTGTTGTTGTAAAATTGACTCTAACCCAGTACTTGCTGAATCTATGGTCCCGGCTACATCACTGTCACATGGGACAGGAGGCATTATAGGAAAAAAGAAGAGCAATGGACCATACTAAGATGGAGATCCCCAGCGGTCATAAAACTAGCAGACTAATTTAGAAAAAACTTTTAGTGGCAGACAAAGGGAAGGCCACACCAGGACTACACACACAGACCAAAACACTCTGCACAGCATATATTTTTACAAATTCTGACTGTAGTACTCCTTTAAGGCATCTCTTTGTTTGTCCTACATAGGACATCACACAAGGACAGGTTAACATGTAGATGACTGCACTTGTAGCGCAGTTGATAAATGATTTTATTTCAAACTGTTTTCCGGTCCTTTGCTGTTGAAAAGTTTTACTGTCTCTTGTGTTACTGCAGCAAGTGCATTTGCCACAGTGATAGTTGCCATTAGGCAGATTCAGCAGCAATGTGTTAGGTTTCTGTCTTTTATCTTTATAAAAGCTGTGCAGTAATAAATCCCTTAAGTTCTGTTCTCTTCTGTAGCTGATGCAAAGTGTTTTGTTGTCCTTAACACTTCCTAGTGTCTCTTAAAGGAGTAGTCCACCCAGAATTTACAAAACATATGTTATGCAGAGTGTTTTGATTTGTATGTAAAGTCCTAGTGTGTCCCTCCCTCTGTCTGCTATTAGGAATTTTTCCTAAATTAGCCTGCTAGCTTTATGGTAGTTTTATGACCCCTGGGGATCTCTGTCTCAAATAGGTTTATTTCCTTTCTTGCTCCTACAGTGCACCCTGTCTTATGTGACAGTGATATAGCCAAGCCCATAGATTTTAGCATATGCACTGATTTAAAATTGGTTCACAACAGCAGAGCTGTGTAACTGTTTTTATCCAGTGAGCACAAATGGCAACAGTTACAGTTTAGCAGATACCTGAGAGCTAGCTAACTGGGGTTTCTGTAAGAAAACAGCCACTAAATAGCTCCAATTCACCATTTGTGTTTTCTATGTGCGTCAGGTCTAGCTAATAGTAGTAAGTGTTTTCATTTTAAAATTTAATTAATCTGCACACAATAAAAAAGCACAGAAATTGCCCCAGATCATCAATGATGTAATTAATAAAGACTGTAGCAGTTTTCTTACAGAAAACCCACTCAGTTTGCTCTCAAATATTTGCTAAACTGTAAATGAAGGTACCAGCATTCTATTGGGTAGAACTGGCAGTTTGTGCTGATTTTGCTCTGTGACATGATTGTCAATTTTTTTTGGTTACAAATGTGAAGTATCTTTTTAATAAAGTATAAAAATATGTATGTGTGAGTTATTTAATTAGTTTGGCAAATATTTGTTTTATTATTTGAAAAAGTGTGATACACTAAATGGGTAGTGCAGTGAACCATTGTAAAATGGAATCAAATGTGTAGCTGAAATAGTCACTGTCATCCTGTTGCCTTCATGCCTTACCACACACAGGAGAAAAACTGACTTCAAAGTATATTGCAGTTTCTAGGCTGCAGCTTTATACTATACACTTCATTTGTAAAATGACAATCATGTCACAGAGCAAAATCAGCACGAACTGCCAGTTCTACCTAATAGAATGCTGGTACCTACATTTACAGTTTAGCAAATACTTGAGAGCTAACTGAGTGGGTTTTCTGTAAGAAAACAGCTGGAATCTTTACTAATTATAGCATTGATGATCTGGGCAATTTCTGTGCTTTTATGGTTGTGTATAGTTTGATAAAATTAAAAGTTTTAAAATTAAAACACTCCTGCTAGCTAGACCTGACACACACAGAAAACACAAATAGTGAATTAGAGCAATTTAGTGGCTGTTTTCTTACAGAAACCCCAGTTAGCTAGCTTTCAGGTATCTACTAAACTGTAACTATTGCCATTTGTGCTCACTGGATAAGAACAGTTGCACAGCTCTGCTGTTGTGAACTGATTTTAAAGCAGTTCATGTGCTAAATCTATGGGCTCAGCTACATCACTGTCACATGAGACAGGGTGCATTGTAGGAGCAAGAAAGGCAATAAACCTATTTGTGATGGAGACCCCCAGTGGGTTGTAAAACTACCATAAAGATAGCAGGCTAATTTATTAAAAACTCCTAATAGCAGTCAGAGGGAAGGACACACTAAGACTTTACATACAAATCAAAACACTCTGCATAACATATATTTTTGCAAATTCTGGGTGGACTACTCCTTTAACGATATTTAACTTCCAAGATTCTGAGTTGTAATTTGTCACAAAGGTTGTTTGTTTGGTGTTTTCTTCTTGTGGCTTTGGTTGCAGTAAATCTTGTCTTGCAGTCCCGTATGCCTGTGTGTTGGCTGTTGCTGCTATCAGTGGGTCACAGTTCCTGTAAAAACACCTATGGCCCATATCTTTCACTTTTTCTTGGAAATCTGTCTCCTTACTCTAACCATCTGACTGAAGGGAATGTTATTCTTGAGACGCTTTGGATAGTTGCTTATGTACTTCAGTAAAGAGATTCTTTTTATTATTGATTTTTATCCTCCAATTATTTTGTGGAGCTGGCAGGTGGGCTGTGCGCCCCCCCCCCCCCGTGGGGACTCGCATCCATCAAGGTCAATGTCCCCATCACTAGGGATCATGAAGGAGCCTGCCAGACCCGTTTTTCTCCCCTCCCTGTTGTGGCCACACTTGTGTGTGTGGAGGCATGCGCACGCTGCAGTCCCACAATGCCCTCCCTTTATGCCGCTCTCTGTCCTGCGTTGCCCACAGACCTCCGCCTGGGGGCAGCCATGTGGCAGGAGTGGCAGAGTCCTTCCCCGGGAGAGGAAGCTGCCTCATGGCTGCTCAGTCCGGCTTCCATCCTCCCCTCTGCCGGTCCCCAGCAACCCATGCTCGCTCCCCAACCTCGGGTTGCTGGCGTGGCATGAGGTGTGACATCCAGCGCCTCAACCCTCAGTGCCACTGGCCGGCCCAGTAAAGAGTTTCTCTCCATCCATTTTCTGTCAATACGGATACCAGTTTGTCACTGCACAATTTAGTATTCAGGTCCTGGAAGTCAGTATCGCTATCGCTTGCTGTCCAGCTGAATTTCAGGGTATCGCATCCTTTGATACATTTCAAGAATTCTTCCAAGTCAGAGTCTGTGCCATTCCATATTAACAAAAAATCATTAAAGTGTTGTTTCCAGATTGTTATACCATTTCTAAAAGGATTTCTGCTACTGTAAATATACGTCTGTTCCCATAGGCTGACGTATAAATTTACCAGGCTAGGGGCAAAGGTTGTCCCCATCACTGTGCCTTTCTTATGGATAAAGAAATTGTTCTCGAATGGGAAATAATTTGACTCGGATATCAGATCCACCATACCTAGAATTAATTTATTTGGTGGTAACAGTTCTATGCTTCTTTTTCTCAAGTAATGTTTCATTGCTCTTATGTCCCCATCATGTCATACATTGCTGTATAGACAGTTGATGTCCAGTGTGACAGGTTTACTGTTTGGTGACACACCTACCAAACTTGTACTTTAAATCATATTTAACATGTCTTTTGTACATAACAAGTAGTGTGAAGTGTGATTGAATTTCTTCCACTAGTGATCTCAAGAACTGTTCCATGTATTCATAAAAGGGCTCCATACTGAACCCTATACTAGTCACAGTCGGCCAGCCAGCTGGATCCGTTTACATTTTTATGTAGCTCCCTTAAAAGGGAAATACATAAAGTTGTTGAGGAGGCTCGCCACAAGTATAAAGAGCATGCTGGGAAGGGGGTCCATAGGCCCTTGACAAAGCATCTGTAAGTGGTGTGAAACGTGTCAGTTGAGTGAGGTATTATTCTGGTTTCCTGTTTTTTTTTTTGTTTTTTTTTTTTCTTTCTTCAGAACTTGCACTTTGGTCCTTTATGCACCTCAATAAACCTCACTTGTGAAGCTGTATTATATTTATTGCCTGCTGCTGGTTAGCTGGGTTCAGAACCTCTGCTGCTAGATTACATTGATTTTGTTTAGTATGAATGTCCTTGGGTGTATCTTGTCCTCCTATTTAGCTTGCTTGTGACCTGGGTTCACACTGTAAGCCCTGTACGATGGATGTGGAGGCCAGCAGGAAGGAGAAAGAGCATCTGCTTGAATGCTGTCTTCCCAGGGCGAGATTTTGGCACACATCGCTCCTAGAGCAGCTTCTAGTTGTGCCCTGGTGAAGACCCCCCCAATGCTGTGACATGTACTGTCATGACAGATGAGGGATGAAGGAATGTGGGAGATGAAGCAAACACATTGCCTTCCCGGGGCACATCAGATGATGGCCCTCCTGCCTCCCAATCCAGCAGGTCACCCAGTACACCACCCTGATCATCCCAGTTGGCTCATCCCAAGATTGGTTTCTGCTTTCTCTCCCTTTCAGATACCTCCAAAGAGGGGCCTTATAGAGTGAGGGATACTCTGAATTTAAGAAAGATGGCTACGGGGTACTGGGAGATCTGAGTGATCAGCCATGGCATTGAGTGGTGAGCACAGCAGGAGCTTGCAGGGCCTAAAGGAAAGGGGCATTTGGGAAGGTTTAAGAAACAAAATAAAAAAAAACCAGTGTAGCATTCTTTCATACCAGTCCATACCCCCAGGTTTGTGCTTGCTGTGCTAGCAGAAAGAGAGAGAACTGTAAATGCATGTGAGATCTAGTCCCATGTTGCAGTTGTGTCACTAAGCAGGGGAGACATATCCCAAGTTTGCCCAGGTCCCCCTCGTGCCTGAACGTCGATGCTGGAGACTAGGCTAGAGAGAGTGAGTAGGGGTTAGGGGCCAAACAAGCAAAAGGATTTTGTTTTATTCTTTCTTTTTTGTCTTATTTATTTATGCTCCCCGAGCTTTCGGCCAACCACTCCAGGCTGCCTAGGCCTACCACTGCCACATCCCTTTGCCATCTGCCGCTCCCATAAGTGCCATGACCTGGGTAACTCAATGAATCCCTTAGTCAGGAGGGTCCCTCCCCTGTGGGGGACAACTGGGAAAGGAGAGTTGCCCGTAGGCATTCTGCATATCCTGGGCACGGCAGGGGTCAGCACGGACACCTTCAGGCTATTGTGGCACGCGGGGACCATCTGTTGTCATCCGCTCAGCCAAGTGGCTAATTTTTTGGTTTTCAACCTACCCACCCACCACCCTCATAGTAGTCCAGCTGTGGCAACATCCTGGGGTGAGGATGTTCAGGGGTGCATTAAGGCCACACACCACCAAGAATGCCAACCACTAGCCACCACCAGGAGTCGACAAACAGTGGTCCGAGCCACACTTATCCTCCTGGGAGGGATTCTTTCAGCTCCCTCCCTGCTGGACTCCACTCCTGATGTCTGGGCTCAGGGCATGAACCCAGGTTGCCAGCGTGCTGAGCAAACACCATTCACTTGGCGCCATGGAGCTGGCTTTGTTTTATTCTAAAGCTCTCTGACATGTCAGTTCATTCTAGTCTATGTGCTCTGTGACATCTCGCACCGGGCTATTAGCTCTGGTGTCAGTTGACTCCCTGCACAATTCATTCCCAAATTGTGCCCCACCCCAGGAGTTTATTTAATTCAATTTGTATTGGGGGGGGGGGCTGATTGATACCGGAGCAAATAGTATGGCATGAGCTGTCACAGAGCACAGTGACCAGAGCGAATTGACATGTAGGCCTAAAGCTCAGTGCTAAAATTAATTTTGTCCCCCCCCCCGTTTTGGCCTATTTTCCCGTCACAGTTGTACCCATCCTTTGAGTGGGTGACTGACTTTTCGTAGTTGACTGGCAGTGGCAGGGTGTGAATGCCAGGAGGCCCACTTCATTCCTTGCCAATTGCTTTGCTTGCACCCTGAGCCCTGGATGACACAAACAGAGGCCAGCAGGAAGGTGAAAGAGCATGCAGTTGGATGCTCGCGTCTCAGGGGAAGGGTTTGTCACTAAGTGGTCATAGAACCCCCTAGAGTAACTCCTGCTGGTGGCCAGATGGGAACATACTTGCCAGCATAGATGACCACATATGCCAACCCCCCCAGATGCTGCGATCTGGCAACCATGCAGTATTAGGGAGGGAGGCTTGCAGGAGGAGAAGCAAAAACGTGGCCTTCCTGGGCACACAGGATAATGACCCTCCCTGCCCTGCCAAGCCCTACATTGCACCACCTTAACTGCCTCAGAAGGTTCATTCCAAGGTGGGTAAGTCCCCGTTTTCTCACCCTTTCAGGCCCCTCTAAATGGGGGGGGGGGCTATGGAGACAGTGATACTGTTTAAGCCAAGGGGGATAGCTGGTTTTACTGTGGAATATTTATGATCTGCAATAAAAGCAAGTTATGAGCAGAGCAGGGGCTTACAAGGCTGGAAGGAGAGAGGCAAGGCAAGGTACGGCAGGGCAAGGCAAGGCAAATTTTATTTGAAAAGACGCCCATCCCGGAGGCTCTGGGCGCCGTACATACCAAAACTTCATTATACACATCATAAACATACATAGTCAGCATACTCTGAACATAAAATACAATGTTTCCAGCAATTTAAAACAAGATTATATAAATACTACCCTCAGCAGCAGTAACTAAACTCAAGATAGCCAAGGTTTACATTTAAACCTAAAATTCTAAGACCAGGTGAGGGCTATAAAACGCAGTCTGGGAAGGCTTGATTATACAGGAAGGCCTTGAGGTGGACCTTGAATACCTCAACAGAAGGGGCCTCCCTAACAGCTGGAGAAAGCGAATTCCACAGTACGGGGGGTGGCGACACTGAATGCTCTGTCACCTGCTGTTTTTAACCTTGTCCTGGGAATCACAAGGAGGCCCCTAGAGGAGGAGCGGAGGGAGAAGACCAAGACAGAAGGTGTAATAGGGTCCTTCAGGTGGCCCACCTTAAAGAGGACCCTCCACCTAACTGGCAGCCAGTGCAATTGACGCAGCCCCGGAGTGATGTGACAGTACTTAGGCTGTCCTGTCAACAGCCTAGCTGCTGCGTTCTGCACCATCTGCAGTCAGCGCAGGGTACCCCCAGAGACCCCGAGATAGAGTGCATTACAGTAGTCAAGCCAGGACGTCACGAGATTTGCTTGGGAGGCTTAGGGAAGGAAAAAAATAAAAAAGGAAATGCAGTGTGGCCTTCTTTCTTACCAGTCCAAACCCTCAGGTTGGTGCTTACTCTGCTAGCAGAACGAGAGAGAGAACTGTAAATAGCAGTGATGTCTTGTCCCATGTTGCAGCTGTGTCACTAAGCAGAGGTTGACATAGCCCAGGTTTGTCCAGGCCCCTTATGGCTGAGGGTTGATACTGACGATGGGGCTAGAAGGAGAGGGTGGCTGATATACAAGTCCAACAGGCAAAAGGATTTTATTCTAAAATTTTATGTTTAAATTAGTTTTGTGTTCCCCCCCCAACCCATTTGCTCATTTTTCGCAGGAATTGTATCTTTCTATCAGCTAGGTGAGTGAAACATAGAAACATAGAATGTGATGGCAGATAAGGATCACTTGGCCCACATAGCCTGCCCTTTTGCCTACCTAGTGTATCACCGCAGACCCTACTTGACTACTTTTACAGCTGATGCCAGTGTTGCTTCATGGTTGACTGGCGAAGGGAGGGGGTTATGTAAATGCCAGGAGGCCCACTCCACTCCATTCCTTGCCGTTGCCATGTGTCTCACCTCTGCAGTGTGCTCATCCCTCATCTGACACCAGTGTGGGAGTCTAGGGTTCCAGTGCAAACTCCACTGCACTGCCACCAGATCACTGGGCTGTCCCCAAGTGGTCTTACTTATGCATTTATATGTTTCTTTATACTGTACGCTGTATTGCCTACCTTTTTGGAAATGATTCTATTTTCTGCAGCAATAATCAGAAATTGTGATTATCAGAATATTAACCTAACCACATATACTGTACTTGTTTTGCCTAATATGTGACAGTGTATCTATTGGAACATTGCTATAGGGTTGTATAATGGCTTCTCAAATTCTTTTGTTGTCCAGTCAGAAGCTTGGGGTAACTTTCCAAAGTACGTTGGTAAATACAGTTTAGACCCTGTCCCATTCTTGGTACGGCATGTAAAAGAGAGTAAAAAAACAAAACAAGGAAGTGTTTGTGTTGGGGGGCGGAGTGGATTCTGTTGAAGGCTATGTACATCAGCTCTAAGGCTCAGTAAATGCAATGTTTTTAGCACTCCATACCTTGCTTTGACTTCATGAACTTCTCCTTATTGTGGTGGGTAAGTAATGGTTTATCAACTGTGGCCAGCTGTAGCCTGTGGGTTAACGCAATATGCTGAAATAACTAGTAGACCAGCTTCATAAAATTACTTCCTGTTTTGTTGGGCAACAGTCACCAGTGAGTGGTACAGCAAGTTGGAAAGGCACTTACATGTGTCTGTTTCAAGCAAGCTTTGTCAGTATCATCTCAGTTACTACCTACTTCTGCCATTGTGGTACACAGGATTTGAAGGAACTTGTAAACAACACGGATCCTAAGGTAAAAAAAAAGTGTTGGTATTTTATTGAGTGTTATTAATTGAAATGAACTGTGAAGCTGAAATTAGAAAGGTGCCTTATTTGTAGACGTGTATTGTGCCAACCATGTAATTATCATCTTAATTACAGCCTGCTTCTGTCATTGCCATAAGCAGAATGTAAGAGAATTGGTACACACCACCAATCCTGTGGTAAAATAACAAGTTTGGTATTTTATTGAATAGTATTACTCCAAATAAAATGTGAGACAAAAGGGGGAAAATCCTTTAAAAAAAAAAAAAAAAAAAAAAAGTGGAATACCCATTACGAGAAAATTTATTGACATAGAAGTTGGAGTCATTGTAAAAAAATATCGTTTCCTCTTCAACTTACTACTGTACAATAAATGAGGACTGTAGATCAGTCCATTTGACCTATCCTGTGCAGTATGCGATAGAAGGCATAAAGTCATACGGAAAGGGAAGTGGTTTGGTTTTGCTGTTTGTAAGAGCCACATTTCATTATGTGTAGTACTGAAGGCAGTTAGAAAAGGTCATAGGGCTGGACTTCTCCATGGAAACAATGCAGTTTGGTGTTCCACTTACAGAACATGTTGAAGAACTGGTTGTTGGTTAAAATTGCCCTTTACAAGGAAGGCAAAACTGTATTCTAAAGGGCAAAAAATGAACAAACCAGCTTTGTATAGCATTTATTTCACATTCCCAGTCTGGGACAGTGCAGGGATCATCACACAGATTATTGAAACTGCAGAAATGGTAGCCCAGCTGACACGGTTTTGTTAAAAATAAGTAGATAATCTGCCATTAGTGTTTTGGTTTTTCAGACTGTTATAGATTGGTATATTTTAAGCTGTATTTTTAAATGTATGGTCCCATTATTACCTCTGTGTAAAGTGCTTAGAGTCACAGGGATAAGGCACTGTACAAATAATGACTTGACTTGATATGCTGTAGCTGGACTACCAAATTTTCTGGTGGGCTATTGAACTTGCTTATATTATAACCCAGTAATAAGACACAAATCCCAGTGTCACAGGTGGAGGGCTTTACAGCCCCTGGAATGGCAGTATCTCAGCATTAGGCTCACAATACCGTGTTTTACTGCACATATAAAATGGTTTGCTTTTGTAACCCCCCTGCAAATGGGGGTTCCCAAAAGACTTCCAGGAGCTTGCTTGAATGCTCCAAGCCTGAATGGTGTTTGGCGTTTAAGCCATTTATCAGTGAGTGTTTTTAGAACCTCTGGTACTGTCTCTTTAAGAGCTGTCTGCTTGCAGACATAATTAGTTTGTATGGGGGACTGTGTGTTTCTTTGATTGAGTACCACCATGCTGCTGCCAATTCACCCCATTTTTGCAGTCACTAGGAGTGCAAAGGGAACCTGTCTGAAAGATGTAACTGATTGCCAGAAATCATTTACAGTAATAATAAAATTACAGTTTGTCTAACCTGCTTTCTTTGCAGTCAGAACTGTCTGCCTAGTTCCCCATTCTGGTTTTGAACTGCTGAACTGGACCAATCAGTGTGGGGTAAACTAGCTCTAAAATGATGCCTTGGACGAATCAGAACTTGGGACTCATAATCTGAGCCAGCCACAAGAGGATTGTATGGGCAGTGACTCTGGGAGATGTAGTTTAGACTTCTGGTGCCTTTTTGGACCAACAGCAGCAGTCTATTGTGAGTGACAGCCAATCCAGTCAAGAACTGGGAGGAACTCAAAGGAAGTGCCGGTTTTTGTCTGTTGGGAGTTTCAGTTTGAGATCTGAAAGTGAAGGGAAAGAAACCCTGTGCTCCTTCAGTGCACAGTTTCAGTCAAAAACGTGTGCAAGGCCCAGAGTTCCGGTCTCACAACTTGTGTAACTGCTTGTTAGGACTGAATCCGTCCTGTGAAAAGAATCAAGGATCTCTGAAGAGTAGAAACCAGGCTCACCCTGTAGAAGATTGAAGAAATTGTTGAATTACACTCGTCTGTCAGGAACTGAATCTGCTGTGTGTTCTCCTGGTTATTGTGCAGTAATTGCGATTGGGATACAGATGCAGCCTGCCTGGTATCGCTTTTTTACCATATAAATGTGTGAGGAGTCTCTTGGAGATCAAAAGTAGCCCTGCTGACATTGAAGGACCATATCTTCTTTGGAGGTCGTGAGTACTAATTCGGGTCGCTCCCTGTTGAATTGCCACATTAAATCCAAATGGAATTACTGTACTGCTGACTGTTTAATTTTCCTTTCTCTGTGTGAAAGGGCCCTACCAGCTGCCACGGTTTGGACTAGCCACTAGGGCCTGGGTACCCAGGGACAGTAACTGGTAGGGATAGGCCTGCACAGAGCCATAGGTAGATAGTAAAGTGATAAGCTAATTAACCTGATTTCCTGTCCTTGTTATATCCCCTAAATAAATCAGAGCTGTTTGTTTCAACAAAGTTATACTGCCTGAGGTATTTGTCTATGTTAAAGTACTGTACTGTGATTGTTGCACTGTATCTTATTTTACAGGATGTCCCGTGCCTGAACCAGCCTTGGGGGTAAGTGTATACTGTGAAGGTAATTCTGCTATATTGTGTGGGCCACTAGTGGGAAGAAAGGGGTTGCAGTGTCCCAGAGGGCTGTGACAAGTAAGTTTAACTATTGCAAACCCTGACCTCTGGGTGGAGGCACCCGCCATTGGATCCAGGCCCCTCAACCTGTTAGTGGCAAATCAGGCAGGGGTAGTAGCCCCTGGGATAGCGCCATCTAGGGGTTACATCTGGAGGCTCACCGCTGGGATTGTGTGTCCTCTAGTGGCCATATTTACGAACCACTGTTAAGAAAAAAATGGGTACCCGACAGAAGTGGCTGTGCACCGGCTGGTGGAGTGGTGTACTGGGAGGAGATCGACCCCAAAATGCTATGTCTTATCCTGGACATCCCCTGGATCAATACGGACACTGTGCAGGAGTACTTTCCAAGGTGGAAGGTTTACAAAACCCTGTGGTGGTGGGTCGGCATGCTAATCTGCTCACCCACACTTTCCTGGCCCTAGTAGAGTTTAAGGATCCCATAGATAGCTCCAAAGTGCCACAGACCATTACCCCAGAGGGAGCCCTCACTGCTTGGAGAGTGATAACTAAGGACAGTAAAGACCCGAGGGGGAATCAGCCCCCACCACTATCTGAAACTTTTGAGGAGAAATTTGCTGAATGGTTGCTGGGAGAGGGGAAAACTGTGGAGGACTTGAAGAAACTATTCTTGCCACCTGGGGGTGTTCCTCCCCCAACACCCTCTCCTGCTCCAGTGCCCGTAATGGTGGCTGAACCAATGCAGACTCCTATTTCTGCACCTGCCATTAGTCACGACTCTTACACAAGGTTGAGGATCTTCTCTGGCACCTCCCCACCCCCCAAGGGAGGATGACTGGGAGACCTGGATAGACTATGTTGCCCCCAAGTGCTAGAATGGCAATGTCGAAGGCTAAAAGCGAAAGAGGGTTAGTGAGAGCCTCCGAGGTCCTGCCCTGGCTACCATCCGTGCTAAACGGGCCAGTAACCCTGAAGCGACTGCACAGGCCTAATCTTGAGGCCTTGGAGAATGTGTATGGGAGCCCAGATTCTGATGAGGACCTATGGTGGAGAGTAAGAAATGCACAACAGTACCAAGGGAGTTGTTGTCTGTGTATGTCTCGGCTGGAAAAATTGTTGCAAGAATGCCTCAGAAAGGGTAGTTTGCCAGCGATTGAACTAGACCGAACCAGACTGGACAGAATCCTTAAGTCTGCCCCTTCTCAGAACTGCTGTTGCTTCAGTTACGCCTGGCAAATCGACTGGAATCCCCACCTCCCATGATGAGTTAATGAGAAATTCGAGGAGTTGAGAAAAGGCGACCTCGGAGGTACCTGCACCAACAGCTGTGGCTACGATCCTAGTGACTGAGGGTGACCCATCAAGTGAAGTTCAGGGGCAGAGGTTGACAGTCGATGAGTGCTCTGACAAGGAAAAGATATGCCACAATGGGGCAACTGTTGAGAGAGATCCGGAATTCAAAAACAGTCCCTTTATGAAGGCCACGCCTGCAAGTACGGGCCCTGACCTATATCCGACTGCATCTGCTATGGGGGTGGGGTACCACCCATGTATCTCCTGCTGATAACAGCTCCAAACTCAATCCTTGACCATGGAAGTGCAGAACTGGACGAGATGTCTCCAAATGCTTATCACGCCGCAGACAGAGATGGCACCCAGGTTTCCAGTTAGTAATACCCCCGCCTAGCTCCCAGTGTGGCGCCGCCAGCTCAAACTCCAGAAAGTATGTTTTGATATAATTGTGGGAAAGATGGGCACATGAAAAGGAATGCCAGTCCCCAAAGACACTGACAAAGTTGCATATAGGCTACAAGGAGAGCTTCGGAGAAGAAATCAGTGGTTAAGAGGTGCACGACATGATCCCAGTGAGGGCACCAAAATGCTAATTCACGTCCTTTTGTGGCAAGGTCAGTTGCCCAGGCCCCCACACCGCCTCTCAGACTGGTCCAGAATAGTGGGTCCCTCCATGGAGACCACTGTAAAGGTGAATGGAGTGTCTACAAGAGCTGTATTAGACAGTGGCCCCAAGTGACAATTATGTTCCAGGATTGGTATCAGAAGCATTTGTCAGAAGTACCCTTACAACCATTAGAGGGACTGCATGTATGGGGTTAAGTGAGAAGGCCTACCCTATTCGGGTATATCCGAATTTGGCTGTCTTTCCCCACCTCCGTGGCTGGAGTGGCCGAACAAGTAGAGACCCTAGCCTTAGTGTGTCCCCCACTGGACTGTATGATGGTGTCCTTTGTTGATTGGAACAAATGCTCATATGTTCGGAAGGCTGGCACAGAAGGTGTTATGAAAACAGGGTCAAAGACTAGTAGAGCTTTAAGAGTTCCGCTTTAATTAAGAAGGCCTATGAGGCACAGAGAGATGCTGAAAAAACAGAACCAGAGGAACCGGTCGGAATTGTATGGAAGAAGGATCCTGAGTCTCTGATCCTGGCGCCAAATGCCCAGTGTACCTTACAGGAGAGGTCCGTATCAGAAAGGATGTTAAGAATAAAATATTAATGTTGGATGCACCAGGCGATGGAAAATTGCCAGAGGGACTGCTGGTCAAGTTTAGTATTTTGCCCGCTAGAGCCCATGCTTATGCCAGAAGGGTAATGGTCCAAGTTCATAATGTGTCTGAAAGAGACATTCGAGTAAACAGAGGTTGCATCCTGGCTAATGTGCATTGTGCAGACACTGCAGTGCTACCCAGCAGCAAGAGTTCAAGGAAAAATGACAGAGTAACGCCTGACTTGTTTGATTTCGGCGACTCCCCGCTGCCAGCTGAATGGAAAGTGAGGATCAGTGAGAAGCTTGCCCAGAGAGACCAGGTGTTTTCTTTAAAGGAATGGGATGTAGGATGCGTGCAAGGAGCTGAGCACAATATCTGGCTGCATGACGAAAGACCATTTCGTGAGAGGTCTCGACGCCTGGCACCTGCTGACATAGATGATGTGAGACGGCATCTGCAAGAGATGTTAGCTGCTGGTGTAATACAAGAATCCAGAAGCCCTTATGCTTCCCCCATTGTGGTAGTGAGGAAAAAGAATGGAACAGTAAGGATGTGTGTGGATTATCGCACCTTAAACCGGCGGACTATCCCTGATCAGTACACAATGCCCCGCATTCAGGATGCTTTGGACTGCCTAAACGGGAGCAAGTGGTTCTCTGTGCTGGATCTCCGCAGTGGGTACTACCAGATCCCGATGGCCCCAGAGGACCGTGAGAAGACGGCCTTTATCTGTCCGCTTGGCTTCTATGAATTCATGAGGATGCCTCAAGGGATTTCAGGTGCCCCAGCCACTTTTCAACGATTGATGGAGCGTGCAGTGGGGGACATGAACTTACTAGAGTGCCTGGTATACCTAGATGATGTTATTGTGTTTGGCAGCTCACTGGAGGAACATGAGAGCAGATTATTTAAGGTATTGGACCGACTGGAGGACTTTGGCCTTAAACTGTCCATTGATAAGTGTCAATTCTTTCAAACATCAGTAAAGTATGTGGGACACATAGTATCCACCGAGGGAATAGAGACCGACCCAAGTAAAGTTGAGGCCTTGACCACCTGGCCACAGCCCAAAAATCTAAAAGAACTGCAAAGATTCCTGGGATTCTGTGGTTATTATCGGCGCTTCATCAAGGACTATTCAAGAGTGATCCGCCCTTTACTTAACCTTACTCAAGGGTATCCCCAACCACAAAAATACCAAAAGTCAGCGTCCCTCAAGACTGAAAGAGTGTATTTTCATCCAAGTGAAGTATTTGGGCCCGCTGGACTCCTGATTGTGAGACTGCTTTTCATGAGATCATATATCAACTTACCCATGCTCCAGTGCTGGCCTATGCCGATCCAAGAAAACCTTACGTCCTGCACACTGATGCTAGCTTGCAAGGGTTGGGGCTGTGTTGTACCAAGAGCACGAGAATGGCCTGAGACCAGTGGCCTTTGCCAGTAGAAGCCTGACCCCATCCGAAAGAACTATCCTGTACATAAGTTAGAGTTCCTAGCTTTGAAGTGGGCTATTGTTGACCAATTCCATGAGTACTTGTATGGGGCTAAAATACTAGTGAAAGCTGACAATAATCCTTTGACCTATGTGCAGACCTCAGCTAGTTGGATGCCACTGGCCATAGGTGGCTTTCTGCATTATCTACATATGACTATGCTCTCGAATACCGAGCAGGTCTGAACCACATAGATGCTGATGCTCTCTCCCGGAGGCCTGTTCCCCAGAATGATTGGGTCCGATTGGCAGAACCTGACATTCGGGCACTCTGCCGGAAGTTTGACAGGGAGGAACAAATGTCCACGGACGCAGTGGACTGCATGGTGGATTGCTTGGGACCCTCTGAGAATTGCATACCTGCTGCTTATTGCCACTTTTCTGCAATAGACATTGGTGCACTGCCTCAGCTGGACAATGACAGTATTCGGCGGGCTCAATCCCGCGATCCTATGATCAAATCAGCTTTAGAAGCCCTCTATGCAGGAAAAGATGTGTCCAAATTACGCCCACTGATTTGAGAACTGCACTGTTATACAAAGAAGGTCCTAAGTTGAAACTGATCAATAAACTGTTATATAGAGAAACAGTAGACAGAGGGGACAAGTAGACAAACAACAACTGGTGCTGCCCACTGCCTTCGAGACTCAGTATTGAGGTCCTTGCACAACCACATGGGGCACCTTGGTATAGACAGAACACTTGACTTGGTGAGATCCAGATTCTATTGGCCTAAGATGGGGGCTGATGTGGAGCAACACACCGAACTTGTAGTCGCTGCTTACAGAGGAAAGCTTTGCCCAGAGGGCTGCCCCTTGTTAACATAACCACCAGTGCACCCATGGAGCTGGTCTGTATTGATTTTCTGAGTTTGGAGTCAGATCAAAGAAATATCAGTAATGTGCTGGTGGTCACTGACCATTTCACGAGATATGCCCAAGCTTTCCCACCAAAGACCAGAAAGCATCCACTGTAGCCAAAGTACTGTGAGAAAACTTTTTGTTCACTATGGGGCTCCACAAAGAATCCATTCTGATCAAGGGGAGACTTTGAGAGTCGCCTGATCAAAGAGATGCTTTCTCTGTGGGGAGTGAGAAAGTCCAGAACCACTACTACCCCAGGGGACCCACAGCCTGAACGCTTCAACCGCACTTTGCTAGATATGCTAGGCACCCTGCACCCAAAGGACAAGCCTAGATGGAGCCAACAAATTAGCACCCTGGTACATGCTTATAACTGCACCAAAAGTGATGCCACTGGGTTCTCCCCTACCGCCTGATGTTTGGAAGAAGCTCGACTACGGTAGATGTGTGTTTTGGGGTCTCTCCTGATGGGGTTCAAGCTGACAACTATTTACAGTATGTGCAAAAGTTAAAGGCCCAGCTAACTCATGCGCACTAACTGGCTCAAACCATGGCTGCCAAAAGAAATCTGGCCAACAAAGAAAGGTATGATAAAAAGGTGAAAGCACAGGAACTCCAGGAGGGAGATCGGTATTGCTAAGAAATCTGGGACTGCATGGCAAACACAAGATTGCTGACAGATGGCACCATCTCCTCACATTGTAGTGGGCAAACTAGATGATCTGCCAGTGTACAAAGTAAGGCCTGAGAACAATTCAAAGATGTAAAAACAATGCATAGAAATCATTTACTACCCATTGGACAAATCCTGATTGAGTCTGAGCCCCAGAAGATGCCCCTCTGGACCAGTGACTAGAGGCTGCTAAGAAAAGATCAAGGAAGTCTGCACCCACAGAAGCAGAGTTAAAGTGTTCCCCTGCACAAGTCCCAGTTGAGCATGACTGTCAGTCCATATCAGAAGAAAGTGAGAGTGACTTTGAATACTATCCTTCTTACTGAACTGAGTCAATTGTTTCGGGGCAATCCCCTAGTCAATACTGGAGACAAAGCTGGGCCTTCTGGACTGTCTATGCCCCCAGCTTCATCCCTGGAGCCAATGCTCCCAGAAAGTGAAGTGCAAAGCATCAGATCAGATGAAATGGAATCATTGTGCATGGTTGAACTGTTTGAGCTTTCAGGGAGGAAAATGATAGATTGGGGCAGACTGGTGATACACCGAACAAGAAGAGTATTTTGAGTGCCCTGACAGTCCACTGCCAGTGTCTAAAAGCTCTCCATGCGAGCCAAATGTTGTGGACTCAGAAACTGTAACTCCTGGAGCTGAAAGTGCCCCAAGTTCTAGCCTCTCTACCCCATGGAGACTCTGACAAGTGAGAACAATGCTGAAAATGAGGCTCAGAGTGCAGAGACTGTAACAGCTCCCCTAGAAAGACTGGTCGAGCTGTAAAGCCTGTGGTGCACCTCAGTTATGATTCCCTGGGCCGCCAGTGGACCTGCCTCTCAATGTTGTCCATAAAGGAGTGTATGTGTCCCAGAGCTCATTGCCCAAACTGAGCGTTAGTGCTAACTCCAAGTTACTTGTGTTGCCCTCTAAGTATGGTGCCCTGCCCGTCCAGCCCCAAGGTAACTGATAGGAAGGGTCCTCTTCAGGTTTCATGTACAAGAGGTAATAACTTGAGTTATGGTACAATGTGTGTGTTATACTGTGTAAAGAGTGACGTACTGCAATGTTTCAGAAATGGTTCTTGGTAAAATGATGTATTGACTGATGATTACATGTGTGAGCCTAATGCAAATGTATATGGTTGCAGTTGAAACTTATGGGTACTTGCTTGACGCGGACGCCAAGCTTTTCCCAGGCTAAAGGGTGTAACCCCTGCAAATGGGGGTTCCCAAAAGACTTCCGGAGCTTGCTTGAATGCTCCAAGCCTGAATGGTGTTTGGCGTTTAAGCCATTTATCAGTGAGTGTTTTAGAACCTCTGGTACTGTCTCTTTAAGAGCTGTCTGCTTGCAGACATAATTAGTTTGTATGGGGACTGTGTGTTTCTTTGATTGAGTACCACTCAAGCTGCTGCCAATTCACCCCATTTTTGCAGTCACTAGGAGTGCAAAGGGAACCTGTCTGAAAGATGTAACTGATTGCCAGAAATCATTTACAGTAATAATAAAATTACAGTTTGTCTAACCTGCTTTCTTTGCAGTCAGAACTGTCTGCCTAGTTCCCCATTCTGGTTTTGAACTGCTGAACTGGACCAATCAGTGTGGGGTAAACTAGCTCTAAAATGATGCCTTGGACGAATCAGAACTTGGGACTCATAATCTGAGCCAGCCACAAGAGGATTGTATGGGCAGTGACTCTGGGAGATGTAGTTTAGACTTCGTGCCTTTTGGACCAACAGCAGCAGTCTATTGTGAGTGACAGCCAATCCAGTCAAGAACTGGGAGGAACTCAAAGGAAGTGCCGGTTTTTGTCTGTTGGGAGTTTCAGTTTGAGATCTGAAAGTGAAGGAAAGAAACCCTGTGCTCCTTCAGTGCACAGTTTCAGTCAAAAACGTGTGCAAGGCCCAGAGTTCCGGTCTACAACTTGTGTAACTGCTTGTTAGGACTGAATCCGTCCTGTGAAAAGAATCAAAGGATCTCTGAAGAGTAGAAACCAGGCTCACCCTGTAGAAGATTGAAGAAATTGTTGAATTACACTCGGTCTGTCAGGAACTGAATCTGCTGTGTGTTCTCCTGGTTATTGTGCAGTAATTATGATTGGGATACAGATGCAGCCTGCCTGGTATCGTGCTTTCTTTTTTTACCATATAAATGTGTGAGGAGTCTCTTGAGATCAAAAGTAGCCCTCTGACATTGAAGGACCATATCTTCTTTGGAGGTCGTGAGTACTAATTCGGTCGCTCCTGTTGAATTGCCACATTAAATCCAAATGGAATTACTGTACTGCTGACTGTTTAATTTTCCTTTTCTCTGGTGAAAGGGCCCTACCAGCTGCCACGGTTTGGACTAGCTACTAGGGCCTGGGTACCCAGGGACAGTAACTGGTAGGGATAGGCCTGTGCACAGAGCCATAGGTAGATAGTAAAGTGATAAGCTAATTAACCTGATTTCCCCTGTCCTTGTTATATCCCCAAATAAATCAGAGCTGTTTGTTTCAACAAAGTTATACTGCCTGAGGTATTTGTCTATGTTAAAGTACTGTACTGTGATTGTTGCACTGTATCTTATTTTACAGGATGTCCCGGTGCCTGAACCAGCCTTGGGGTAAGTGTATACTGTGAAGGTAATTCTGCTATATTGTGTGGGCCACTAGTGGGAAGAAAGGGGGGTTGCAGTGTCCCAGAGGGCTGTGACCAAGTAAGTTTAACTATTGCAAACCCTGACCTCTGGGTGGAGGCACCCGCCATTGGATCCAGGCCCCTCAACCTGTTAGTGGCAAATCAGGCAGGGGTAGTAGCCCCTGGGATAGCGCCATCTAGGGGTTACACTTTTAAAACTTAAATAGCTCCTCCGCTAGCTGTCACTACTGGGAGCTGTGATGTACTTGATTGCTATGTCTCCAGCTGTTCCCAGTCCTAGCTACCTGGGCAGACTTTGTCAGGTTTTTTTCTGTTTCTAAACAGTTTGTCACTCGTGGCAATTTCCTACAGTTTTCTGTTGCTGTTTTCCCAGTCCTCGATGCCTGTTTTGTTGAGGACCAAAACGGACTATAATTACTGTTAGCAGTGTTATTGTTTATTTTTTTAAATTTGTTTGATCAGTTTATCCCTCATTGTGGCTGTCAGACTCTTTCTGTTGGTGTTTTCCAGTCCTTGCTGCCTGCTCTGAGGACTGGCAGTGAGTGAGCGTAAGTGCTACCTCTTTTCCAGTCCTTGCTGCCTGCTTTGCGGACCACAAGTGAGCACTGTTTCAGATTTCAGTGTCTGGGTTGATCAGGTAGCCAGGCGGAGGTGAGGGAGCAAAGTAACTGAGCACATTTGAAAGTGTGGAAAAAAGGAAAAGGCTGGAACTGGAAGGAAGAAGGAACATGGGAGCAGACTGAGCAGTGCAGTGAGCAGTGGATCTGAGGGTTGGGTAGGTCTCTGAGGAACAAAATGGCTTCTGTTTTAAAATGTACATATCAAACTGGTATAATGATATTTTGGGTAACAGGGCACGCCATCAACGATACTTTTTCTAGGGACATGGATATGGTACACTATCCACACTTTGGCAGGCTTCCTTTCCCTTTAAGTTAATCCAGAATGTCTTCAAGCTGAGCTTCTCCCACCCACCCGGGTGGTATACTCCTCAGCTCTGCCCTGTGATATAAGATCTTCCTTTCCACTGGAAAAGTCAGATCTCCTCCTTCATAGCTCCATGCACGATGTAGGCCTAGGCTAAAGTGCGCCATTGGTGATTTTGTTCAGAGTGTTAGAGTGTTCTCGGATTCTGCTTCATCGCTAGACGCCACTATGGATCAAGAGGAAGCCAGGTCCGCTCCAGGATTCAAGCGTTGCATTCAGTGCAACCAGAAGATGTTGAGGATGGACCCATACATGTCGTGCATTTACTGCCTTGGGGCAGAGCGCAAGGTGGCCACCTGCATCTTTTTCAAAACCCTCCTGCCATCATCCCTCGAGGACCGCTATACACGTCTTCTCCTCAGCTGGCCAAACAAGATCCTCTGGTTTGCTGTAAGGATGCCCACAAGGTGGTTTCTGTGGTGGTGGGCTCGTAGCCCAGCCTGTGGCAGTGGAGAAGGTGGCGGCACAAGCTGTGGTGGGAGCCTTTTTAGCATTAGCGCTGCTCTCGGCTGGGGCCAGTGTCGGGGCGTCATTCACTGGGACATTCTGGGAGATGGTTAAATCCCTCCAGACCTTCAGGGAGGGCCCTTCCCACCACAGCAGTAAGAAAAAAATCTAAGAAATCCCACCATCGCTCGTGGGACTGGGAATGAGCATGCGAAATCCACTAGAAGTCAGATCATCCTAGACTCCCTACAGGACGGCATGCTAATGCAATGGGTAAAGGTTCCAACCAGGCAAGAGGCAATCCTGGATATAGTTCTTACCCATACCGAGGAAGTGGGGATAGTTAGGGTCAGGGAACCGCTATCCCATAGTGACCATAACACCATAAAGTATGAGAGTTCCTCTGGGACTGAAAAACCTAAATCCCAGACGGAGGTCCTGAACTTTAAGGGAGCAAACTTTGAAAGGTTAAGATAGACAGTAAGCAATAATCTGGCAAATATCACAGAAATCACAGAAGTCAAAGACATGTGGTGGCAATAAAGAAATCAGTCCTGATAGCAACAAAACTGTATCAGAACGGTGAAAAATAGGAACAGGTACAAGAAACCCATTTGGTTCATAGACCGGATCAAAACAGCAGTCAGAAACAAAAGGGAGGGCTGGCCCGTTGGTGCAGCGGTGGGATTTCCGCTTGCGACGCAGCGACCCAGGTTCGGAACGACCCGGGCTCATCGGAGGGGCCGGCCGGGGGGAGAAGGATGGAGCGTCCTATGGACTGCGCTCCTTCTCCGGGGGAGGGTGGGGGAAGCACTCGGAGCACTGAGGACTCCTGGCAGAGGCCGGGAGATCTCACGCTGCCGACGCTAATCTCTCTGGGAGGCGGGGCAGATGCTGGCGTCATTGCACGTCCCTGCCTCCGTGAGGAAAAGACAGGAAAACATAGGCGGGCGAGGGCCACTGTCTAAATGAAGCCCTCCCGGAAGACCTCGCATAACCACTATCACTGCGGGTCCCCCGACCAGATACTAGTTCCATGATCACGGAAGACGTGACCATGGCCCCGCCCTCGGGGGTAAGCCGGGGGTGACTGGGGGACCCCGGCAGCCATAGATAGTGGCAGAGGCTTCCAGGGGCTGTGACCAGGGCCAATAAAGTGACGGGATCCTGTCAGGGGGGAAAAAAAAAAGAAACAAAAGGGAGGCATTTTACAAGTTTAAAAAGAACCAAAAGATGGACAAATGGGAAGATTACACTTAAAAAAAAAAAAAAAAGAAATGAAGAGGGCAGTAAGGGATGCAAAGGCAGAAACTGAGCTCTGGATTGCAGAAGGGATAAAATCGGGGAAAACGCTTTTTTTCTATACATTGAAGAAAAAGGGGGAGGGATTGAAAAATTGGTGGATAGGGATAGACTGGTAGAGGAGGGCGACCAAAAGGCTACGGTCCTGAACAACATTTTCTGCTCAGTATTTACCAAGGAGAAACCAGACCAGTGCCAGAAAGTGAGATAAGGGTGGCCAATAGAGGGAACAAGGTAATGGAAGCACCAAAATTTACTGCAGATAGGGTCAGGAAGGGGCTGGCAGCCCTCAGACCAGACAAAGCACAAGGGCCAGATGAAATGAACGCAAGAGTACTAAAAGAATTGGCAGAGGAGTTAGCTAAATCCCTAGCACACCTGTTCAACTGCTCAGAGAACAGAAGTGGTACCGGGAGACCGGAAGAGGGAAGATGATGTGCCACTCCACAAGGGAGGGGGGTGGGGAGGAGGTGGGGAATTACAGACCAGTTAGCCTCACTTCTGTTGTGGGAAAGCTAATGGAGTCCTTAATCCAGCAAGACCTCGTACAATATTTATAGAAGAAAGGGCTCCAGGACAAAAAGCAACATGAATTCATGGCAGGGAGGTCGTGTCAGACAAATCATATTATCTTTTTTTGATTGGGTGACAAGTGAACTGGATGAGGGGCACACAGTTGACCTTCTGTACTTCAGTTTCAGCAAGGCATTTGACTCTTGTCACATAGACAAATACTGAAAAAGTTGGAGGACATACGGGCCGCAAAGGACATTGTCAGGTTTATGGGTAACTTTCTCAAGAACAGGAGGCAAAGGGTAGTGATCAAGCGAAGGTAAGGTCATAAGTGGTGGCCCTCAGGGTTCGGTGCTGGGCCCAGTTCTATTTAGCATATTCATCTGCGACACCGGTGATGGTATCCCGGACAAGCTTGCCCTTTTCGCAGATCACACCAAGCTGGGAAGGCGGGTGGACAGCCAGGTAGGGGTCAGGGACCTACTAATGGACCTTCGAACATTGGGAAGGTGGCCTAATCTGTGACAGCTGAAATTCAACACAAAGAAGTGCAATGTCGTGCATCTGGGGAAAAAGGAATCCTAGGACAGAATATTGGCTAAATGGGGTCAGACTAAGCATCTTCCAAGAAGAGAGAGACCTGGGGGTCATCATTGCTGACACCATGAAACAGACAAGCCAATGCAATAAGGCACATACAGCAAGGTGACTAGAATGTTGGGATGCATAGGCAGAGGGATCGATAGTAGAATAGAGAAGTGATCATCTCCCTTTACAGATCTCTGGTAAGAACGCACCTGGAATACTGTGTATAGTTTTGGAGGAGTTCTGAAAAAGGATAGGGATAGGCTGGAGACAGTGCTGAGGAGAGCAACGAAAATGATAGTCTCTACAGGGACTCACCTATGAAGATTGTCTGACATCATTAAATATGTACTCATTAGAGACAAGGAGGGAGAGAGAAGACATGATAGACATTTAACTTCCTAAAAGACATAAACAAAGTTCCAGACACAGGAGTTATTCTGTAGGATCACCAGCTCAATGACTAGGGGACATGAGTGGAAACTGAGGGGGGGGGGGAGTTTCAGGAGGGATCTAAGGAAAAACTACTTCACTGAAATAGTGGTGGGGCCATGGAACAGTCTGCCGGCAGAGGTGGGGGGAGCAGGGACTGTCATGAGTTTCAAGCATGGGTGAGATGGATACCAAGCTCAACTAAGGAGCATTACAATAGGTACAAAGAAAATAACCCGGATGGGGGGAAGCCCTCAGGATCAACAGTAGGTTCTAGGTATCTTATGGGAAGACACGGTGGACCCTCTGTCTCCTTCTGCCGTCATTTTCTATGTTTGTGTGTTTCCTGGCATTCCCTCGATTGCTCAATGGCCATCAAGCACTCTGCTTCGGCTGAGCCTGTTTTGGTCAAGGGCCAAGCCACTAGTTCTATGGCATCCTCATCAGGCTTGTTGGCCATGACACAGGCTGACCAGGTGGTGGAGATTTTTCTTGACCCAGTCGACCCATAGTCTGAAGAGGTAGAGGATGACTCGATCTCTAGAACTCCAGTCTTTTCGACTCTCTCTCTCAGGAGGGTCAGGAGCAGCTGGTGGACCAGCTGTCTCCTCTCAAGAGCTGTCTCCCTCAGGGGCCAAGGCCCCTCCACCTGCCTCTCCTTGCTATTGACAATCCAGTCATTGGTCAAGATCCCGGTCTTGGTCGAGATCACGATCGAGGGTTTCCTTGCACTCCCAATCTCATTCTTCTGCGAGGTGCTGCTGCAGGTACTCCTCTTCCTTCTCCTTGTTTGATGAGTAGAGGCTCCATCACGGGTTGCTTTGGTGCTATGAGGAGCTGATGTGACCCCTACCCTCGATACCGGCGATCCCCTGGTCACCTACACTCTGTCCCGTTACAGTCCTGCCAAAACCAGTGTTGCCGACAACCATCTGTCCCCCAGTTTGGGTGGAACTGCCGCCTGGCAGCTGTTGTGAGGAGCCCCTACCAAAGACTCCTGTCTGGCTACCAGCTTGCCTGGCCAGTTGTCCATATAGATTACCCACTCAGATGAGTCCCAGGTGGTGCACGGAGAGAAGTGACCGAGGGCGATCTTCAAAGAGTCTTTGGACACCGATGGGTCCTCCATGCAATCCTCGAGGACCCCTGGCTTCGACCATGTTCTTTCGAAGAACTAACCACTGACCATGGGCCACTGTCTTTTGGGCTATGCTCCGGTTGAGCTCCTGAGTCCATGGAAATCCCTACAGAAGCAGTTCAGAAGCAGGCAAAATACCTCCTCACTGAAATTCTGGATCAGAATGATTCCCTGGAAGTAGCCTTCCTGGTGGCTGAGGCCATCTTAGGTCTGGCTGTGGAGCGCTGGCAGCATCCAGCCTCCTATGCAGCACCCTTGGCCTGTATGATCAGCAAGTATGAGGTCCCTACTGGCTCCTTGTCCAGTTTCTTGGACCACCCCTTGACCAAGGGGTTGGTGGCCAACTCTGTTTTCTGGAAATCGGCAATGTTGGGGACATGAACAAGTCCTCTGACAAGAAGTCCAAAATGGTGGACCTGGCATCAAAGAAAGTGTATGTTGTGTCCTCTGTGAGTCTCTGTCAGGCGAGTTATGCCTTGATGATGGCCAACGTCAGTCACTCCTTGATGGGAGTCCTCAACCATGTCCTCCTTCACCTTTACTAATCTGCAGATGGCAGTTAAGGTGGTCAGAGACTAGGATCAAGCACTGGCTAAACACCAGCTCCAGATGGCCTTGGACATTGGCGGCTCTTGCGCCCTTTCCGTGGCAGTGGCTGTCACGATGCATGACTGTGGATTTCCACCTTCACGGCGGACATCCAGCACAAACTGGCTGCTGTCCCCTTCTTGGACACTGACATCTTCGGCCCAGGGGTGGATGGGCTTCTCCCCAGGATTAAGAAATCCAGTGCCAACCTCGATTCTGTGACATCCTCACAGAAGGACCTGAAAGGGCAGAAGCCAAAGAAGAAGCCCCTTCAGTTTTGACCATTGCCATTGCAGCAGCCCCAGCAGGGGCAATCTTCAGGTTGGCAACCCAAGACCAAGTTCGCTGGTCAGGGTCCCAAGAAGAGTAGTAGTAGGGGCGGTGGTACTCCTCCGGCAGCTATTGCCGGTGCTTCCTCCAAGACTGCCCAGTGATGGCTCAGGGGGTTTCTACTTCCTGCCCATCCAGTCCCTGTCTCAGCTGCATGTGGAGGAGTCGGTTTTGCCACTTCTGGCAGAGCTGCTCCATCATCACCTCGGACAAGTGGGTGCTAGAAGTGGCAGGCAAAGGGTTGCCTCTCGAGTTAAGGGCTCTCCCGCCATACTGACCCCGTGCACCAGAGGGAATCCATTGTGTCACAGTACACGCTGTCCGCCCTCAGGGAGGATGTTACTCATCTCTTTGAGAAAGAGGCCATACCCACATCCCAGACTCTACGTCAGGCTAGGGTTTTGTTTTCCAGGTACTTCATGGTTCTGAAATGGGGGTGTCTGGCACTCCATACAGGATCTTCATGATCTAAATTTGTTTTTCAGAAAGCAAATGTTCCAGATGGTCACTCTGAACCAGATAATTTCATCCCTGGAGCAGGGCAAGTGGTTCTGCTCCCTGGACCTCCAGGACACCGCCTTCCATATTCCAGTCTACCCATCCCACTGGTGGTACCTCTGGTTCCATGAGTTCCAGGTCATGCCTTTCTGCCTCTCCTTGGCCTCCAGGGTCTTCACCAAGTGTGTTGCAGTGGTGGCTGCATTCCTGAGTCACCAAGGAATCCAGGTATACCCTTACTTGGACGACTGACTGATAGCCGGACTGTCCAAGAAGGCTGTGGAGCAGTCCAGAAACCTGGCCCCCCCCAGAGCTGCAATGACTTGGGCCTTTTGGTCAACCCGGCCAAGTCCAAACTCCACCCCTTGCAGGTGATCCATGTCATCGGGGAAGAGCTAGACTTCCTTGGGGCAAGGCCCGATTCCCTGCAGACCAGTCATTGGATCTTACCTTCTTTGCCTGATCATTTCAGTCTGGGCACTCGCGCCTGCCTGAGACTTCCTGTGACTGCGGGCTACATGGCATCCTGCACCAGCATGGTCAGATGGGCCCGCTGATGGATGCACCACCTGCAGTGGAAACTGGGCCATCAGTGGTCTCAGCGACTAGGTCATATGGACCAGCCGGTCACAATGACCCAGCTGATGTGGGATGCCATCCAGTTGTGGCTAATTCTGGAACACCTGGAGAAAGGAATCCTGTTTGTCTGCCCAGAGGTGTCAGTCACCCTGATAACTGATGTGCCTCTGGTGGAATGGGGAGCGCAGCTGGGAGACCACAGGACCCATAGGTTCTGGACCCCAGGGAGTCCCGTTACCACATTAACCTGTTGGAGCTTCATGCAGCGTGCCTTGCTCTGATGGAATTCATTCCATGGGTGGGTCCAGGGTCAGGATGTGCAAGTCAAGTTGGACAATACCATGATCATGTATTACCTGTACAAGCAGGACAGCACGCACTCCCTCTGTCTGCATTACCAGTCTTTCCGCACCTGGTCCCTCATGTGCAGCTTGGATGTTGATGATCTGACAATACATGTAGCAGGAACCTCCATCCAACTAGTGGACTCCCTCAGCCAGGTGGGCGACGTGTCACATGAGTAGTCCCTGCATCAGGAGGTGGCGAACCACCTGTTTTCCCGGTGGGGCACACCCCTGGTCAACTTGTTCGCCTCCCAAAAGAATGCAAAGCTGAGGCTGTTCTGTGCCCAACCCCCATCATGCAGGACACTGATGGGAGATGCCTTTGTGTGGCCCTGGACCCCAGGCCTCCTCTGCGCCTTCCCTCCCTTCCCCCTGATCCATAGGGTGTTGGTCAAGGTGCAGAGGGACAAGATGCAGATGATCATGGTAGCCCTGGATTGGCCACACTAGTTTTGGTACTCCGATCTCCTCGGCCTCAGTGGCAGATCTCTGGGTTGATTACCTCTATGCCTGGACCTGCTTTCTTGTCACAAAGGGAAGGTCCTGCATCCAGACCTTGAGTCCCTGCACCTGACAGCCTGGGTCCTGAGCAGCTAGAGTTCCAGGCTTTGGGTCTCTGCAAAGATGTTCTCCATGTTTTGGAGACTTCCATGGGTCAACCCATCAATGCTATTCCTTCAGATGAAAGCAGTTTTCCATCTCGTGCCAGTTCTGGGAGCTAGACCCCCTGGCCTGTCCCTTGGCTAGCACTCTTGACTACTTGTGACCCCTATCCCAATTGGGACTGAGACTGACGACCCTCAGTGAGCACCTGGCAGCCATCTTGGCATACCAGACATGGGCTGCTATGCTGACGGTGGCACAGGAGATGGTGGTTAGGTGTTTTAAGGGCCAAGACCACCTGTCCCTGCCGGTGTATGAACCACCATCACCTTGAGACTTGTTGCTGGTGCTGACATTGCTCATGGACAAACCAGTTGAACTAATGCACAGGTGTGAGATATCACACCTGAGTGGAAGCCCGCCTTCTTGGTGGCTGTCACCTAGAGATGTTGCGCAATTAAATTTCGTTGGCAAAATTGGCAGTTTCGCCGCGTGAAATTTTTCATGAAAATGCGGCGTAATTTCGCAGTTTCACCTGCATTTTCGCCCTCTGAGCAGTCCACCAACAATGGCAAAATTTCACCTGCGAGTGACGAAATTCTGCCAAAAATGGTGAAATTTCACCCGTGGGTGGTGAAATTCTGCCAACAATGTTGGAATTTCACCAGCAGTGGCGAAATGTCACCCACAGGTGAAATTTCACTGGCTTGGGGGTGAAAATTCGCTCACAAACGCGGGCGAAATATTTCACGTAATGTGCTAATTCCGCACGATATTTCGCCCGGCGAAATATGCCAATTTCACACAACACTACAGTCACCTCAGCCAGAAGGATCAACGAGCTCCAGGCTGTCTCGGTGGAGTCTCAGTATCTGGTGTTATACAAGGACAAAGTTGTCCTCTGTCCCTACCCGAAGTTCCTCCCAAAGGTTCTGTTGGAGTTCACTTTAACCAGGTGATTAACCTCCCGGTGTACTTCATCAGTCCCACTTCAGAGACTGAGCACAGGCTCCATACTTTGGACCTGTGGCAAGCGCTCACTTACTACCAGGATTGCATGGCTGGAGTTCGGGGAGAGGCTCGCCAGCTGTTTGTCCCATATGCTGAAGTTGCACCTGGCAGACTGGCAGCTAAGCAGATGACTGGCAGGTGGATTGTCTCCTGCATTGACCTCTGCTATAGGTTGGCTGGTAGGGACCTTCTTGTAGGGCTTGGGGCTCATTCCACCACATACTGCTGCCTCAGTGCCTGTTTCCAGAATGTCCCTATCCAGGAGATCTGCAGTGTTGCTACCTGCAAGTCAACACACACCTTCATTCCCCATTACCACATCAACCTTGAGTCATGTCGGGATGCTGGTTTTGGGACCGCAGTTCTGCAGTCCTTCTTTACTAAGTAGGGGTGTGTGCCTTGCCCCCTCCTTCTGGAGAATTACTAGGAGTCTACCCAAGTGTGGATAGTGCACCATATCCATGCCTCTAGAAATGAGGGCTACTCGCCTGTAACCGTAGTTCTAGGAGTGGTATATGGTGCACATCCACATGACCCACCTGATCTCCCTTGGCAAGTGGCACACGGATCCTGCTTCCAACGTCCAAGATCTGATGTCATGGGGCGGAGCCGAGGAGTATACCACCTGGGTGTGTGGGAGGAGCTTAACTTGAAAATGTTCTGGCTGAATTTAAAGGGAAAGGGAAACTGCCTAAGTGTGGATGTGCACCCTATGTCACTCCTACAACTACGGTTACAAGTGAGCAACCCTCATTTCTTTTCTGTGGATCAGGCAGAGATAAATGTATGGGTGTCAGCCCGCCTCAAAAAGTAGGACATATTTAAACTCATTTATAAACCTGTATAATGCCAGGAACAACCTTGTCTACTGTCCTTCCTTGAATGGGACAGCACCAACATCTAACATTTACGTCCTTGGAAGTGCAGCATTTCGTTCCAAGTCTAGAGTTAGTTTAAAAATGGCAGTTGCTCAGGATTCAGGTTGGTTTATTTAGTGGGTAATGAGCTTTGGAAGTGCTTGGAAGGCCTAGTACTGATTCGAAAAATTTTAACCAATAACCAAAACAAAGGACTGGCAACATTTTACTGTAGGTTAGTACTATTGGCAGAAAAACCTGAACTCTTCATGATCGTGTTATGTATAAAGTGATGAACAATTCAGTACTAATGAAAGGTACATGACACATTTTTAGGCTTCTCTACTACCATGAAACAACTGTCTGGTCAGTCATTGTGACTCTTTTGATACTGCTTAGCACTCTTGCATCTGGGACAGGCAGTTCAAGTCCCATGCCAGAGACTTGAGATCATGCCCAGTACTGAGACAGTGGGGTAGTATGTACCACAGTGATGCTGCGCTGTCAGAATTGTTGCATTTCTGATAAGATATTTAACCAATGTCCCTTCATCCCCGCTTTGGTGGCTGTCTGGATGGAAGTGAAAGATACCATAGCATTTTAATAAAAGATTCAAAAGTGATTTTCTGTTAAATTACTTTTTTTAATAACAGCAATAAGGCACTCTCAGGGAGTAGATTAACGGTCAGTCAATGATCCCCCAGGGGCAGTGTGGCATTCGGCCACATCTTGTACCACATTATGCCCCTAGCGGGTGATTAAGGACAGGTAATCTTTCCCCTAGTGCTTTAGAGCTCTGTCAACCCTTTTTGTAACACTTGATTTTTATGGCATTGTATTTTAATGATGACTTATCTAGACTTTTGCATTCATACAAGGAGCACTGAAAACAGGCTCAAACTACGGTTAATGGTACACGATTATCAAAAAATGCTTCCCATGATACTGATCCTCGGCACTGTATTAATTTTAGCAAAGCCTTTAACATTCAGATTATGCTGCCAAACGTTTAATGAATAAGCAACACTCCACTACTGCTGGCTAAAGGTTCACATTTAGTCCCTGGGTTTTAAAATCAAAAGGCAAATTGTATGGATTATTAATGTGCAGTGTCCTGTTGGCACAAACAGATTTCTGCAGCCTCCTTTTCACATCTCCTACAACTGCCCCCACCAATCTTCTTATTTCTTCCTTCTCACTTTGTACAGACTGACTCCCACGGGTGGTTATGTGAAACAACATAATTGTAGGCCAGTGAAATTCTGCCATCACCTGCCATGGTATTAGCAATGCCTACTGACTTGGTGGTGTTGTAAGGTTCCTCAGGACCCCCTTGTTCCTGTATTCCGCTCCTTCTAAGAGGTATTACTTTAGAGGGTGACCCATTGTCTGGGTAGTAAGAGGTGGTAGGTCACTGTTACTATGGTTACACTTATTAAGTCAACCACCAGCGACTCCATGATAGGAGCCACAGTTTCTCACTGTGCTGGGGTGTCAGTTGCTTATTTTGATGTGTTTTTGCATTGGTTTTGATAATGTTCTTGAATGAGGACAAAGGAAACGTCTTTAACGCTTTTACAGCATATAATGGGTTTAGTGAAACTTAGTTTTGTGTTTTTGGAAAGAGTGTTGTTTACATTAACTGCTGGTTAGCAAGGGCTTGCTCACGTGGGTCCATAGTGAGCGTTGCAACTGATAAAGGTAAACCAGACCATGCTGATTGAAAGGTTACACAGTGCAGCCAGATTAATCCAGTGTGATACGGGTTCTTGCTGGCTCCAAGCTAACACACTATCTGTTTCAACTTCCTCTGAAATAAGACATAATGGGTTGCTGTTCTTATGACACCAGAAGCTTTATTTTCATACTGCTCAGAAATTGCAGGAAAGTCAGATTGCTGTTTTCTGAACAAAGCGTCTTTCCTTGTTACACTAAAGCCCTATGTCTTTTCCACTCAGTCTCAGCTGCTATTACAACTCGACAGCAAAAATGGTATGCTGAACAGTTCACAAGATTGTTCAACTCCTTCTCTCCTTCTAATAGTCCTTATTTTCAAAAGATGTTTGCCATAGGCACAGAATGGGACAACCCATTATGAAAATGGGTCTCTCAGTTTTTTGCACATCACAACAGATTCAGCTATTTTGTGATTCATTTTCTGTCCCCCATGTGGTGTGAGAAAGCTCTGAAATGGGGTAAGGGTCTCAAACATAACACAGAATGTGTCGGCAGAAAAGGACCAGTTAGCCCATCTAGTCTGTCCTGTTTTCCCTGCCCATTACTACACCTCAGACCCTGTTTGGTCACAGGTGTCCCTCCTTCCTTCCCTTACCTCTGCTTATTATACCCATGTATCTATCTTATGCATGTTTGAAGCTCCTCACTGTCTTCGCTGTTACCACCTCTTCTGGCAGGCTGGTCCAGGTGTCCACTGTCTTTTTGTAAAGAAGTATTTCTGCACATCCTTAACCGCCCCAACTTCCACAGCATGCCCCCATGAGAAATGTGTGTGTGTGTGGTGGGGGGGGGGGCTCTAGTATTTCTAAAAGAGACCATGATTGCTGCCCTTCTGACCTGGTATACATTAAAAAGGCACTTTGAATGCCCATGGGCAAAAATGGAGGTGTTGCTGCCGCCCTCGCCCGTGGGTTCTGGCACCTGTGATGCCACCATTTTCTGGTACTCCTCCTCTTGGGAAAGAGACTGCCTCCTTCATTGTATTCACCCTGTGAGGTTCTTGTAGGTCTCAGTCATGTTGTCTCTTGCTCTCCTCTCCTCCAAGGAGTACATGTTGAACGCTTGTAGCCTCTGCTCATAGGGTTTCTCTTTATTTAGGTATTTTATAGCCTTGTGCTCATTCCACCACCAGCAGTGAGGGAACCAAGATGTCGGCCACGCTGGGCTAGTCATCGGGAGCCACATTAGAGTTGTGTTTTTGATTTAGTTTATCCTTGCCTGTTGTTTATTTTACGTTTAGTCATAAGTCTAGTTCGTTTTTAGTAAATCGTTTTCTATTATTTCGATCCATTTTTGTGAACTGTGTCAGTTTTCTTTAAATGGGAAAATTGGAATATTGGACATTCCCACTACCATTTGTACTCTAACTATGATCTGCTCACGATTTGGAAAGAGCTGAATCGGGCTTGAGGACGAGGAGACTAATAATTAAGAGTTGGTACCCTCTGAGAGTGGGAAAGAGGAGCCGTAGTTTTTGTTTGCCGCTTTCCGATTGCCGACTGTTGAACTAAAGCAAAACTTTGGTTTCGGCAACAAAGTGAGGTGTTGTGCTGGGACTGGGCTGATGGGCTTCGGTGGAGTCTTGTTGACTATTGGAGCCACTCCTGCTATTCTTGCCGCTTGACTCCGGTGAGCTGGTTGATTGGGCTGCCTTTTGTCTTCTCTAGCAGTTGAGAAGATCGCTGACTTTTCTGATTTGGTTACCCTGAACCTGGGGGGTGCTACTGGTGGGATTCGGTGTGAGGACTGGACCCGCTGTTGTCAGAGGACGAGTAGCGGGTGCAGGAGCCTTGTGGGTTTTTGGGGGAGGGGGGCTGAAGAGCTTGTCCCTCACCCAGACCTAATTCACTTAGATCCCTGCTGGTGTTCCTCTCGGGGGGGGTGGTTTGCTGTTTGGTATTAGAGAAGATTAGAAGGCTAAGAACTGGAATAAAGAAGCAGCGTTTGATGTGGAGGCCCATCGACCTTTGAATTCAGTGAAAATCAATATCAGAAAGTGAGCTGGTGAGATCCCCACAGCCCAGTAAGAATGTTTCTTCTGTTCTCTTACCTGATGGACAGTTTCCTTTTTTTTTTTTTTTACAGTCAGTTTAAAGGACTTATTTTTACTCTCTGCCTGGTGGACAGTATGAATGTTTTTCTCTCTTACAGACAGTTTAAGGACATATTGGGAACATTGAAAGTGTTTTGCTTTCTTTTAAACATTATTTGATTCATATATTATATCCTGAATTGTACTGCTAAAGTGAGAGTTTGGTGGGGGATATTTGTTTCTGGTGAGGTGAGAGCTCTCAGAAGTTATAAACTGTTTTGGAGAGAATTGTGGTAACTTTCCCCTCATAAACTTGCTGTAACTTATAATTTGTTCTGTTTTTATTTAGTCTGTGTCTGTTTGGTTAGTGGTGTATAATTGAGAGCTGAGTGGTTGGGTGTATGGTGTTGTGTTATTGGTCTGAATTTAGTGTGTGTATTTTTGTGTGAAGATGCGTTGGGGAGTTATTCGGACGGTCAGGCATTATTCCCCCTTCCGGCTTAAGGACCTCCACCCTTTTAACTGTCCCCCATTATCCCCAGAGGTATATAGATGTTGTAGGGCACTGAGGATTGTGAGGAGGAGGAAGGTAGAGGCGGGGCCTGGAGGGGGAATGGAAAAAAGCGGACAGATTGGGATAGTGAGGATGAGAAGACGCCCTTTGGTGAAATGGTTTCAGGAAAGGGGTCCTCCTTGCCTGATTCCCATACCCAAGGGCTCTGCCTGTGGCAGGCAAGTGGCTCGGTCTTCACCGGCAACCCATCCAACCCGGATGGTGTTATGTATTGCCAGGTCCATTAAAAACAAGACTGCTACAATAGCTGATCTTGTCGGATCATCGGACCTGGCATGCATCACCGAGACCTGGCTGGATGATAATGCTGGCCCTGTTTTGGCTTCAGATGTACCAATCGGGTACTCGGTGATACACCATCTGAGATTGAATTGTAGGGGCAGGGGGTTGACAATCTGTTTTAGAACGGAACTGAACCTGATGGAGGTACCAGTAGGAATTACCAATTCCTTTGAATGTATCTTGGGTGAGGGTGGGAGGTACAGGATTCTTCTCATTTACCGTCCACCAGGTAATGGGGATGTTTTCCTGCGGGAAGTTGCAGACTTCACTGTCGATATGACATTGGGATCCTCCAGATGGCTGATCCTGGGGTATTTCAATCAGGGATGGCGTTAAGGTTTTGGCACAGTGTGCTCCTTCGAAACTGAGGAGCACACTTTGGCAAAATCAAGACCCAAAATCTGTGCTCCTGCCGATCGGATCCGTGCTCCTACATACTGATTTCCCACAGCTGCTGCGGGCTTAAGAGTAAGTGACCATTATCGCCACATTCACCAAGCTGTCCCAGACCTTGGCTGAGCAGATGGTTCCTCAACCAAGCATCCCATTCCCTTCAGCCTCCTCCCCCCAGAGCTCCACCCCCACAGCACTGAATAGCAGTAGGTAGCATGCCTAATCAAAAAACAAAAAAAAACAACAACATAATAGTACAGTACCCAGGTCATAACTGAGTGGAATGGTAGTCACATTCCTCACAAACCAATGTGTTTTTTCTGACTGTCATGAATGAGCAGTCGGCACTGACTCGGTACTAACTATAGTCAACATTCAGTCTTCCAAATCTCTGATCTCGCTGTACTGGCTAGGGACAAACTCAAACAGCATTCTTAATTTCAATCTGTACTTCTTTATGGGTTCTCTTGCACAGAGCCACAAATGGCATACCAGTCAGAGCCATGCAGACCAGGCACTGTGCACACACAAGGCATTTGCCGAGTTCACTCAGAGTCCGACCACGATCTACATTCTAGATATACAACAACAATTGCAACCTCAAACTCCATAATGAAATCCTGTCTCCCCCTTCCCACCACGGCTGCTGCAGGTTCAAGAGTCAGTGGCCATGACTGTCATGTTCACTATGCTGCCCTAGGTCCTGGCCTGATCGGATGGATCCTCAACCTCAACCAAGCATCCCATTCCCTCCGATCCAGCACCCCACCCCCACCCACTGCAGCACTGAACAACAGTAGGAAACTTGCCTAATTTAAAAAAAAAAATGCTGGAGTTGCAGGAACATGACATCTAATATTATCTTTTTGAGCAATTTGATTAGGAACTGCTGCTGCATCATCTGAAAAGCATGGTGAGGGAACAAGGAAAACAGAGAGCATAGCTACACATTAACTGACCCGTCACCACGGCATGAGGGTCAGAACCAACTCGCTACATGATTCACAAGATTGGGCAAACAACTTACTTAAATTACAGAGCTTACATGATCATTTCTTTTTCTCCACAGGTCTAATCCTCGAAACAGCAAAACTAAACTACACACACCAGTCACTTTTCCCACACCACATGGCGGAGAACACTCAGGCAGCTGCTACAGCAGGACCTCTCTCTCCTCAGCATGCAACGCAAGCAAGGTGGCAAGACTCGAGAGGGAATCTTTGTTTATAACACCACCAGAATTTCTATTTACAGTAACTCCATATACCAGTAAAGCACTTAATCGGTTTAGAAACTGCTCACTCGGCTGTGCTGTCAGATATCAGTAATCTCCTATCTTTTTGTCCTCCCTAGTAACTCGACTGAGAACAGCAGACAGCTAACGTTTTCACTGAACTTACGAGGCGTGAAATGACTTGGCTGGAAACTCCATATTAAATTGCTGTGGTCCTAATCCTTCATGGTACTGGTCTTGAAGGCTTATGGCATTTTGATGATTTTGCCACTTTAAATACAACTCCATATAAATCGCAATACCTAAACCTTCAAAATGGTATTGTGGCCTCCTGAGTGGGAACACTTAACAGACTGCCAGAATCAGCATGAATTAGCTTCAGTCACTACTAAGACGGTACCTGCCATCAGCAGTCTCCATCTCTCTCACTCACAAGTTAGCGAAAGTAAATTGGTGTGAAGAAAACTCAAGGGAACAGGAGGCAACCACCAAAGGGACGGGACACACACCAACCTGCACAATTTATCTGAGGCTGTCAGAGTGGCTCGCTCTGCAAACAACAAACAAACCAAGTGCTGTGGGCATCATGGCAAAAAAAAAAAAAAAAAAAATCACCTCGAAGAGTGTATTGGCTCTCACTCTTCGCTCCTTAGACAAGTCGACCTCACTCCTCCCAAGGAGAGAAAAAAAAGAAATTTCATCTCTGCCGCTTGATGTTCAACTCGGACTCGCTTCGGCCACATCTCAGTCCAACTCCCTCATGTCTGTTCTGCAGTTGGCTCACGCTTCCTCTGCAACCTAAAGCTGGACAAGCAATCATTCAGTGTTCCCTAGACAACAAGTGATTGCCCGCCCCCACAGTACATAGATTATTGGACAACACAGCTGGTAGTTTTGACAAACTCCCGCTTTCAAATAACTTTTTTTTTGGCAAACGACCCCACAGCTCCGGGTTAAAATAAAAAGTCTCCACGTGGTCAGTACAATGTTAATGGCCTTTTCCCATCTCTGTGCTCCTACTGTACAACAGGAGCACACACAGTCTAAAAATCATGATTTTAAATGTGCTCCTATAAAAGCAAAATGTGCTCAGAGAACGGAGCACGCTTTTATCGCGACCCCTGATTTCAATGCCTGGGTCGACGATGAACTCTTGCAGTTTGGTCAAGACTTCCTCCAGCTAATGAATTTGTTGGGCTTCACACAGGTTATTTCCTCCTCTACCCATATAGACGGTCATTCATTGGACTCGGTATTCCTCTTGGGGATGGAAATATCTGACTTGGTGGTGGAGCCAGTCGGATGGTCTGACCATCACACCACTGGGTTCAGTTTCTTGGCCCCCCCTCCCGGTAGGTCGGACCCTACGGAAATGGTCCGGTACTGCTCTTTGAGGGGTGTCACCCCGGAAGGCCTGATGGTGGTGCTGGATCTATCAAGTTTGCCGAGTGAATACATGGATCCTGGGGACCTGGTTCTTGCCTATAACAAGGCAATAGTAGGGGCCCTGGATTCCATTGCTCCTGTACGTGTTCGACCCCTCACCCTTCCCCCCAAGTCTCCTTGGTTTGATGAGACTTTGAGGGAGTTGAGGAGAATGGGAAGAAGGTTTGAGAGATGTTGGCAGGGTCGGGTCTGAAATGTGACAGGCTTAGTTTGATGGACCACTATTGTGTTTATCAATCAGCAATTACCCGTAAGAATGCAGAATTCCTGTCCAGGGAAATTGCTGCTCCACAGAATCGACCAGCCCAGCTCTTTCGGACTGTGGACAGACTGTGCAATCCACTCTGTCTTCAGCCTGAGAGAGTATTTTCACAGGAACGGTGTGAGGAGTTTGCTCGATTCTTTGCGGATAAGGTTGGCACAATCCGGTCCGATCTCCTTCTAACTCTCTCAAACAGGAGTTGTGGTGGTCGGCAGGAGATGTCGGACACCCAGTTTGTGTGGTCTGACTTTGACCGGCACACAATCAATGACATAGCGATGATCATCCAATCGCTGCGACCAATCAACTGTAGTTTGGACCCGAGCACCACCCACCTCTTAGTAGGATGTGTGGATAAAATCGGCCCGATCCTTGCCGAGATAATCTGGTTGTCATTGGAGAAGGGGATCTTTCCTGACTCCTTGAAGGAAGCCGTGATCAGGCCCCTTCTTAAAAAAACCCTCCTTGGAACCGGAATGTCTGGCTAACTACAGGCCTGTCTCTAACCTGCCTTTTGTGGGTAAGGTTATTGAGAAGGCAGTCGCGTTGCAGCTGGACGATCCACAATGTCTATGATTCTCTCCAGTCTGGATTCAGGAAGAGACATAGTACCGAGACAGCCAGGGCTCGAAGTAACTGGCTGTCCGCCTGTCTGGGACAGCCGGTTTTCACTTGGGACAGCTGGTTGTGGTCTAATGCCTGTCCCTGGGACAGGCGCTTAACTGGCAAGCGCTTTACTAGCGCTGAATCCCGAATCTCCGTCTTTACAGCAAGGGGATGTGCTGGGCACTAGGACCCAGTGGAGATCGGAGCCGTGGAGGAGCAGCGCGCACAGTGTGACCGACCACCCGCCCTGCCCATCAATGCCAATGTCAGGTGACTTACCATTGCCTTAGTCACCTGACGTCTGTCTCTCTGCTCTGGTGGTCGGGCTGGAAGAGCTGATGCAACAACGGGCATTCTCGTCAACTGTGCATGCGCAGATCACTTGCACATGCGCGGTTGACGTTTCAGTACTCACTCTGCTCATTTTCACCACAGATCATGTAGGAGACGGATGGAGAGCAGAGCGAGTGTTTAGCCACAGTCAGCCAACGCTGTAATTCACTACCATTCTACCAGGCAAAAAAAAGCCTGATACAGATACTGTCCACAAGCGATGTCACTGTACAACAAAAAAGAATTAGCTGTCAGACTCTCAGGCTAGCAGAGGGGCGAAGGAGAAGGAATAGCACTGTCTGAGTCTGAGAGCTTGAACTTATAAGTTACTACCTGTACCTTATAAAAGGGGGAAAAGTCTACAAATAGCAGCGATTCCCTGATATTCTGGTCTTAGTCACAATAGCTCTACTGATCCCAACCCAAACTGCAGTAGTTGAGAGAGGATTCAGCTTGATGGGCAGAGTGAAGTCTGACTGGCGGTCCTGTCTGTCTCCTATGACTACATCTGAACTAATGCGTGTCAAGCTGTCAGATGCTAGCGTTGCTACATTTGACCTGCAGGATGCCATAACACTATGGTTCAAATCTGGAAAACAAAGAAGAACCTCATGTGAGACCATATGGCTGCAGACTAGATTCAAGTTCTGATTCAGAAATAGACTAGCCTCAATCAGTGTTTTACCTTGAAAAATAACCCCCCAAAAATCAACAGTTTTCTCTATTTCCACTTTACAGTCCATTTTATGTTTTAAGTTTAAAATTCACCTCACAAAAATGTGGACAGGTAAAACTTTGTCCGGACAGGCAACATTTACATTCCACCTGTCCCTCGGACAGGCATCTCAAAAAAATTATTTCTAGCCCTGGAGACAGCCCTTGTTAGAGTACTAGATGAGCTCCTAATAGCAAGAGATCAAAAGACTTGTTCCATCTTGGTCCTTCTTGATCTCTCTGCGGCATTTGATACCATTGACCATGGAGTGCTTTTGGAGCACCTGCGGTTTATCTGTGGACTATCTGGTTCAGTCCTCAGTTGGTTTCAATCACTCCTCGAGGGTAGGACTCAGAGGGTGGTGTCTGGGATTTTTTCCTCGGCATCACTCCCCCTATCCTCTGGGGTGCCACAGGGCTCTATTCTAGCACCCATGTTATTTGCGGTATATATGCTGCCGTTGGGAGCGATTATTAAGCGGTACGGCTTGAGCTTTCACTGCTATGCAGATGATACTCAGCTATTACATGTCCTTAAATGCCGACCAGGGTGATGCTGTCTCGGTCTTTAATAACTGTCTCACCGATATTCAGGACTGGATGACTGTGAGCTGGTTGCGGTTAAACCCCGGAAAAACTGAGGTGTTGGTTGTGGACTCAGGTCATCGGGGGGTGGGTTTGCTGACTGGGTCATCTTCAGGTCTTTGGCTTGGGGGGGACCCAGTTGGTGACCTCAGACCAGGTGTGGAACTTGGGTGTTTTGATGACTGTCTGACCCTTAAACATCAGGTGTCAGCCATTGTCCAAACTTCCTTTTACCATCTGAGGAATGTAGCCCGAGTGAAGCATCTGGTTCCTGCTGATGACTTTCCAAAGTTGGTCCACGCCTTCTTTACCTCCTGCTTGGACTACTGCAACGCCCTGTACCTAGGGCTGCCAGGGGTAGATATCCGCCGCTTGCAGCTAGTGCAGAATGCAGCGGCCAGGCTTTTGACTGGTATGTCAAGGACCAGTCATATAACGCCTGTCCTCCGTGGACTGCACTGGCTGCCAGTTCAGTGGCGAATTACCTTCAAGGTCAGTCTTCTGACCTATAAGGCCCTACACGATCAGGGACCTAGTTACCTGCATGATCTTCTCTGTCCCCACTGTCCTTCCCTTTGGCTCTGATCCACCGATAAGAGATTGCTAGAGATTCCCAGGGTTCGTTTAAAGACATCTGGGGCAAGATCATTTAGTTTTATGGCTCCAACCCTGTGGAATTCTCTACTTCATCGGGTGAGAGATTGCCTGACTGTCCAAAGTTTTAAGTCAGCCCTAAAGACATATTTGTTTAATCTGGCATATCCAGATTTTTAAAATATATTTATTGATTGAGTTTAGGATTTTGTTTTAATTTTATGTATTGATCTGTTGTAAAAGCACATTGGTTTTGGAAAGGCGCTTTTTAGAAAATAAAGTATTCATTCATATTCATTCAATCATTCAACTCCGCACCCAAATGTCCACCACTATTCCTTTGCTTTCCCTATCTTTTTAACCTACTCTTATGTACTGTAGTTAGGGTTGCAGGCTGTAATAATTTCCTAAGAAATACATGCATGCATGTTTTACTGGCATTATCGCCACAAGCAGCTTTCAGCTGGCTGATTGATGCATGACAGATGGGGAATTATGCTATTTTAATGTACCGAGTGGTGAGTTGGATTCTCGAGCCTGAGGTGCAAGGGACTTTAGCCACCATGAGTACTTTGTTATTACATAGTCCCCCAATGGAATTGACTTATTCCACTTATTAAATGGTTTGCAATGTTAGTTTTTAACAGTCTAGTAGTGTTGTAATTTGGTGCTGTATCTTTAAATCATTAGCTTTAGGACAGTAGCATAAATTACATATGTTTCTGGGATTAGGTTGAAGCTAACAAGCCACACTGGTTGGGTACAGTTGCACTGCAAGGAGTAGGTTATGGTTAGATAGTTGTAGTGGTCCTGTTGCTTTAAATAGGTATTCATTTTTTTTTGTTTACTACTATATGCTTTGTCCTTCTGTGGTTCAGTTGGCCCCCATCAGTCGTTGCCACTCTTCCCAGGCCCATTACCCACCATCTCTGAGATGTACTTCCACCTTGGATTCCCCCCATGGATGAGCCCCACCCCCCAGGGAAGGGCTGCTGGGACTCTTGCATCCCTATGGACAGAGTTGCAGTGTTGGTTGGCAAACTGGAGAACCCTGTCGGCATATGAGGCCTGGCAGATGGCATCCTGCTTTGGTTGGGACTGGGGGGGGCTTCTGTTTTCTGTCCCACAGCCTGACCTTGACTAATGTGTAGTGTCATGTGACTGTTGTCCCCCTCCCTCGAGCAGTGGTGCTGGCTGCACTACCACCTGTGGTCACCCAGTCAGCGGTGTTGCAAGGCCCGTAAGGAGGCAATCACCCATGGGATGCTCAGCCATCCTCCCCCTGGCGGGCCCTCAGACGACCCAGGCTTGTTGCTGAACACGTGTAGTGTTCATGACTTTTAACTTCCTACATTTCCCATTAGATCTGTGAGGCTAAGCTGGAAGGCTGGACTGTGCTTCCTTTTACTTTCCATCTGATCTGAGTCAGACCTGGAAGCCTTTGTAATTGATTAGATGTCATGTGATCTCATTCAGGTGCACTGTAGTGCAGTTAAGATTCAAACAGGGAGTTTTAAGCTGTCCTTTGTTTCTTTCTGCATGTCAGATAGGTAAGTGGATATTTTACTAGCTTTTAGAGCAGTGTTTGTAGAAGTTTTGCTGATGGTTTAGTGATGTGTTTATGCATGCTTCAGTTGTTGTGTAGCACCATTGTTTTGTCATATATTTTGCAGTGGTCAATCTTAACATTGTTTAACTAGCCATGGGCATAGTGCAAACTGCCTCGGGCCAGTGTAATTGTCTCCCCCGACTTTCCCGGCTTGGCTAGTGCAATCTAGCCATTATTTGGTGTCTGGCCCTTTAAGGGAATCACAAGAGAAACGTGGTTCGTGTTTTTTTTGTTTTTGTTTTTTTTTGTCTGTCTGAATACACATTTTAGCATGGAAACTCCTCCCAGGTCATCGATGTACAGCTCTCCAGTTGGCAAAGAGGCAGAGTTTGAACCTCTTGGAGCCCTCCGATTGATGAAGAGGCACAGTTTGTGCCTCTTGGAGCCCACCCTGCCTTTTGAGCTGCTGGCACCTTCATGTGCAGTTGGATGAAGCATCAGCAAGGATTTTGGAGAGAACGGAGCATCTCACAGTATGCCCCAATTTTGCCACCATAACCGGTTTCTGGTAAGCAAGGATCCTTAAAGCAACAAGTATTGGTATCTTTCAGAAAAGGACACTTTTATAATGTCATAATCTGAGGTGTGTCGTTGGCAGTCTGAGGTGCACTGTCTGCTGAGATTTGATTGGCGCTGTAACACAAGTGGGGTAGAAAACTGTTAGGTTTACACTTGTGGGGAGAGGTAGTCACGGTTTTTGAGCATAGAGGTCCCACTATGTTGCCGGCAGTATATATCCAGACAATCGCTACTTTTATCCTACTTGTTCTAAAGTCTTTTTCTTTGGTGGGTGGGCTGGGGGTAATATTCACATACTCAGTTTCAAATGGAGGTGTTGATATTCACCTGAAAGGTTGAAGGTTGAAAGTTGATCCCAGAGGGCCTTGCTGAAGAAGTGCCACTGACTGGCAGTCCAAGGAGCCGCAGCACACACTATGTCTGTAACTCTCCCTCTCATGTGAAATCAGCTCCGTAAAATAAATAAGCTTAACCAGCCCACCTCTGACTGTGCCATAGAGATCTTGAGCGTTATTGCAGGCACTTTGGAGACACTGTAAGGCAGCTGGATAGGTGCATGTCTGGCCCAGCTGCAGTGGTAATAATAAGAAAAAAATTAAAAAAGAATGCAGGTAGGAGGGTTCTTTCTTGGATCAGTGTGGCTGGAGTGTGTGTGTGTGTGTGGTCTGAGTGTCTGTTTGGAGGCTCAATTCCCACTGCTGCAAGATTAGAATGCATGTCTGATCTCGATGTGAGATCCTAGTAATGGCTGAGGTCGGGATTTAATGAAAGTTTGTTCTTGTGCAGATCCAAGTTGAGAATGCTGAACTGTTGCCAGCATTGATGGGTACTGTCAGTCTGCATGTTTGGATTTATGCTGAATGGATCGTGTGCAGACCTGGCAGAAAATCATGCATGCCAAATGATGCCAGCACCTAATCAAGCCAAGAGTGATCATGGTGGGAATTCTGGCAGGCATAGGGGGAGATGAACTTCAACATGGTGAAAAGCAGAGAAAGGAATCCCAGGCTAGCACAGTCTTAAAATGGGGGTGGGGGCTGGCTATGCCACTCTTGACACATCATGGAGGGTGTGGTAATTCAGTGGGGCACAGAAGGGAGGGATCAGGGATGGAGGAGAGAATTCTAGGCCAGCACACAACATGCCCGGTGGTGGTAGGGGAAGGGGGCAGCGAACTTGAGGTCGTCCCCCCCTTGGTGACAAAATCCTACAACTTTGCTCAGCTCTGAGTTGTGGTGGGCAACAAGTGAGAATCTCTTTTCATGCCAATTTTTTGTAACATTTACAGCAACAATGCTGCAGCAGTTGCATTCTACCCACAACCACCACCGACATCGCTGATCACAATATGGCACACCACTGCAGCTGACCTAGTGGGAGCATCCTCTGTTCGTAGGAGCCGCCAAATTTTAGGCCACTTACACTGTGTGGCACAGTGTGACAGAAAGCGATGGGTGTAACATCCAACTTTGTCACTGTGTGCTTCTTGTCACAAAATGTTAACGTTAATGTTGGGGCTAGTGCAGTCTTTTGGGGGGGGGCAGTGCAGCTGGGCCATCACTTTCCCGGGTGGACCAGTGCAAAAAAAGTTAAGCGTGACCCCTGTTTTGTGTTTGTATTAGTTATTTAACATCTTTCTCCTGTGTGAGCAGCACTGAGGCTTTTTGGGATTGGATTTTTGAGTAGAAAGTATGTTTTTTCAAAGCTGTTGGATGAATTTCCTTTACTGTTTGTGTTTCTTGAGCAATGTTGCTGTAAGGGTATTGTGTTTTTTTTTTTGTTGTTGTTAATTTACATGATTTCTTTTTGGGGTTGCTTGTTTGATTTGCAATAAAATGTAGACTTTGACGGCAGATAAGGACCGCTTGGCCCACCTAGTCTGCCATTTCCCTACCTACAGGATAAGCTGAAGATCCTAGTTAATCAACAGCCTATTTCTTCTTACCCCCACAAGAATTGCCTTAAGTCTGTCCCATGTATTCTTGAATTCTCCCACAGTTTTAGACCCCACAACTTTGCGTCCACCACCCTCTCTGTGAAAAAATACTTCCTCACATTGCCCCTGAACCACCCCCCTCCCCAATCTTTAAATTGTGTCCCCTCATTCTTGCACATCTCTTTTTCTGAAATATGCTATCCTCTTGGGCTTTGTTGATTCCACTGAGGTACTTAAAAGTTTCTATCATGCCCCCCCTCTCCTTTCCTCAAGGGTATACACATTAAGCTCCTTTAGTCTCTCCTCATATGGCTTCTCTTGCAGACCCTGCACCATTTTTGTTGCCCTCTTCTGGACTGCCTCTATTCTGTCTATGTCCTTGCAGAGGTGGGTCTCCAGAACTGGACGCAGTACTCCAGATGGGGTCTCACCAGTTGTCTGTACAGAGGGATAACAGCTTCCTGTTTTCTGCTGGTGATGCCTGTCCCTATACATCCCAGTATATCCCCATCCCTCCCTACTGCCTTCTCACATTGCTTGCTAACCTTAAGTTCATCTGATATTATCACCCCAGGTCCCTTTCCATTTTAGTTGTTGTTACTAACCCCACCCCACCGTGTAATCTTCCCCTGGGTTTTTGTTTCCCAGGTGCATTATTTTGCACTTCTTTGCATCGAATCCAAGCTGCCATACTTCTGACCATTCCTCCAACCTTGCCAAGTCCCTTCTCATCCTTTCCACGCCTCCTTGTGTATCAACCCTGTTGCAGATCTTTGTGTCATCTGCAAAGAGGCATACTTTTCCTTCCAGTCCCTCTGCAATGTCACTTATAAAGACATTAGAAAGGACTGAACCCTGCAGTACCCTACTAGTAACCCCTCTTTCTTCAGAGTGGACTCCATTTACAATTACCTTCTGTGCAGTGGAGTAACTAGGCTTTTAAAAAGTGTATGCACAAGTCAGCGACTCCAGCTAATCGGGCGATGGTCTAGGTGCTGCCTAGGCCCCCAGAAAATTTTGGCATTTTTGATGCTTTCTGGTGATTTTTGGGGTCAATTGTGGGAGTATTCAGCACCCTTCCACCATAGCCTTTTTACAAGGTGCAGGGGGAAGACTGACATTTTCCAGTGTAGAATGAGTACAAGATTGAGGGGGCATGATATGAAATTGGGGGAAGGGACAGATTAAGACTAGAGAAAATGTGAAGAATGGTGGACACATGGAGTAGTCTGCCACAAGACATGGCTGGAGCAAGCACAGTGTTTTGTTGTGTTTTCCAAACATGCCTGGGACAGTCACAAGGGAACCTTGAGGTGGGCAGAGAGCGATGAGAAACCACACTGACCAGACTGGGTCAGGGGCCAGGCCTGTATACAAGTATAGGGCTTATGGCCAAACTGGATGGGCCTGGCAGCACTCCTCATCTGTCAACAGTTTCTATGTTTCGATGTTTTTAAAGGTTATTTAACTGTGGTAAATGGTCAATAAAAATGTAAAATATATACTTGTAATCAGCATTGATCAACATCTCACATGTTTAGAATAATGAAAACGGGCAGGAAACTTCAGCACATTTTACAGTTGCTTGTAAATGTCTCTGCCCATTTGCTGTTTACCCCACCTACGTGATGCGGGGAACCAGCCAACAATCTATATGTGCCCAGAACTGGAAATTGCTTCTACTGTAATCTACAAATACTATTTTCACCTGCACAAATGCCAATGATTGTCCTCCACTTTGCAACCCTAATAGTCTCTCAAGGAAGCAACACAGACATAATTACTGGGGCTGGGGGCACATAATACATATACATAGCGCACCTCTATTAGGGCAACTCCTGAATTACAGGGGGCCCATACACATGTGATACTGCCCTCTACTATATACACAGCATACACACAGGTGTTTTACATGACTAGGTCTACTGTCCATAAATGATCCATAATCACTGAAGATCAATAAACACTTTACAGCTAAGATGGTACATGGAAAATAAAACCCTCAGTATTCACAGTGGCAACACCTGAACCAACAATGCCATATTAAGAAAAAAGAACCATAAAAAAATGTTGCAATACCTTCTATCTCACTTCTTCACAGTAAAGCAGCCTTAGATCACCATCCCTCTCACTTGACTGATGAAACAGTCATACACTGTGCCTGGTAAATAAAATATTCACTGCATTTTTTTCATTATTATATGATGGAGAATGCAGTAAATATACAATTAGAACTTAGGAATACTGACCCTGTATATTTACTGCATTCTCCAATATATCACATTAGTATTGCACATCAGTCATTTGCAGTAATAATAATGCTATATTGAAGAAAACAGTAGATATACAGGGATTTCTAAATTGTTTGTAATTGTGCATTTACTGCATTCTCCAATGTATCAGATAGCTAATATTAATGAACTTCAGCAGCACAACAGATCAGCAACATTTAGATCACAGACGACACACTGGGCATGAACATGATAGATATTTGGTGCAGAAGGCAGAATTTATAAAAAAAAAAATTGCAACTGCAGCAGATGCTGATTGTGTCTGTCTGTGTCAAAACTGACATCACAGCTCCATTCCATGATTCCTCTACACCACATCCAAAATGCCTTGGGCTTGAAGTTACAAGCTGTACATTATGATACAAACATGCTTGGTGTGGTTTGGATAGCTTAATGTATGTCTAGATGACTCTCTGGATCTATTCTGTATAGCCTGTAGGTAAACAGGTAATCCAAACAGAATCAGTTTTCATGCGTGATGGATGAAAACCTAAAACGAGCTCGTAAGAGTTAGCTAGGTCACACTCTGCAAAGTGGCAAGCAAAGGGGCTAAATCAAGACCAGGAGGAGCATTCAGATGGAACAGTTTATTTTTATATTGATTTAGATTTAGGGTCCATCCAAATTATGTGCAAACTGCAAAATGGCCCAGTCGAGCCTCAAGGTGCTTAGTAGTTAGTTGACTGTCAGTGACACACTTCAGAGATAGACTCAGACTGCTCATCAGCTTGCTTCCCCACACAATATACTTTTTTCCAACTTTATAGTATCACAGAATAGCACAGAGTGTGGAAAAGGGATCTTGGAATGTGTTGAACAGTTCTGTAAATATTAATCTAGAAAATAATAGTTATAGTTTTGCAGTACATTTAAAATGTTGCAGGACCCCAGGGTGGGGGAATTCACTTAGACTATCAGAAATCAAATACAAAATGTGACAGTGATTTAAGGGATAAATGTTATCTCAATAAATAATGCAGCAGAGCAAATACTTCAAAATTAATTTTTATGTAGCTCAGCCACATCAAACCATTTAGGATAAACAAACAAGGTTTGAAGATACAGTTGTAAATCCTTCAGAAACAGCACAAGGAAAATAAAAAAAGGGGGGGGTGGTATGCATATCTGAGATATGCAGCATATCTCCTACCTGAATAACTTTACTGAATGATAAGCAAAAGGAATTTGGAAAAGGTCTTCCTTGGATGCCTAGCCTAATGTTATCATCCCCTTGAAAGATTTTTAATAAATGTTAGGTATGTGTACAGCCCTTGAATTAATTTAATTGAGCAATCAAGGCAGCTCATAATGAGCCTGGCTGCTCTGTGAGTGAGATTGGGAGGGACTGCCAGCAGACAGGAATGGCTCAATGGATAGTTTTTTTTTTTTTTTTAGGATATGGAGGTATTGGACTGGTACTCCTGAGTTGCCTCTTGGCACCGCGGCAGGCCCACAACTTTTATTCTGCAATTTGCAGCAGTCATCCCTTCAGTAAATAAAAGTTATGTTAGGCACTGCAGTAGACTGGAGTCACCTACCTCGACTGGCTGCTGGATGCTGGCCCTCGGACGAGTCCTGGGTCTCTCTCTGCTTTTTTTTCTTCTCCTGTAGTAGTCATTGCCAGTCGGTGTCAGTGGCGCCATGGGCTGGCTGGTGACGCTCTGCTCAATAACTGCTGCTCAGTCTTCTACTGGGTGCCACGTGACCCGGCCAATGACCGGCTGGCCTGTGGCTGGCATAGGCTTATATCTTTACACTTCCAAGACCGATCCTGACTCCTCTTTCGAGAGCCACTGTGGCCATGGCAAGGGCCAGACAGAAGCTCAAAGACAAATCCGGCCTTGGGTTGGGGGGGGGCGGCTGCTGCAGAGCAAGAAGGCAACCAGACACCATGTCCAAGCGGCGCTCAGGAGAACGGAGTTGTCAGAGGCGCTGAAAATAAAAAGGTGGACTGGCATGGCTGGTGGAGCCAGATTTAAGGATTGAGCAAGGCACAAACTGGGTCTGAGGTGGGAACCGGAGGACCGAGAGGGTAAGGCAGGCAGCCTTAGTGGTGCACGCTGTCTCGCAGTTTGCCTGATGAAACTGAAATAGAAAGTCCGACTTCCCTATCTCTGGCAGTGGGGAAAATTGCAGCAAGTGGTTGGTGGAGCAAAGAAACACATGGACAAAAACTATTCAGTTGCTCCACTGGATGCCGAAACTGCTGCAGTTGCTGCCTAGTGAAAAGGAACAACAGTGCAGCGGTGCCAGGCATTGATGTCTGATGAGTCAGAAGTTTCAGAACTTGAAGTCCTCTTCCCCATGGCTACTGAAACTGAGGGACCAGGGTTCGGGACCAGCTTAACAAAAAATCAAAAAAAGTGAACTGAAATTTTTTCTGTACGCACTGGCGTACAGTAAGTATGCATGGTTACGCCACTGCTTCTGTGTCCTGTTGTCCAGCCAATGTTTTATGCAGGCTACCACCCTGGGACCCACTCCAAGGCTGCTTAATTTGACAGTTAATCTTTTGTGTGGGACTGTGTCAAATGCCTTACTAAAGTCTAGGTAGGCCATGTCCACAACCCCTCCCTGGTCTACTACTTTGGTCACCCAGTCAAAGAAGTCAATTAGATTTGTCTGACATGACCTTCCTGCTGTGAACCCATGCTGCCTTGGGTCCTGTGCCCCACTGACCTCTAGGCACTCAACAGTTCTTTCCTTCAGAAGTGATTCCATCACTTTCCCTACCACAGAGGTCAAACTGACAGGTCTGTAGTTTTCTGCCTCTGTCTTGCTCCCACTTTTGTGAAGGGGAATCACATCCACCTTCCTCCAGTCCTCAGGTACCACACCATCATCCCATGATTTGTTAAAAAGGGTAGTCGGTGGTTTCACCAGTTCTCCCCTTAATTCTTTTAGAATTCTGGGGTGAATTCCATCTGGCCCCATTGTTTTGCCCACCTTCAGTTTTAGGAGTTCTTTCTGAACCTTTTCTTCTGTGAATGGACTGGGATCGACTCCCCTATCAAGAGTGCTTCTGTTAATTGGATTAGGCACCTCCACCTCCTCCTCTTTTGTGAATGCTGAGCAGAAATATTCATTCAGTATCCCTGCTTTTTCACTGTCCCTCTCTGCCCACCTGCTGCCCATTCTGTTCAGCCTCAGTATCCCTCCTTTTGTCTTTCTACTCTCCCTGATGTACCTATACAAGGCTTTATCCCCCTTCTTAACTGAGTTGGCTATCTTTTCCTCAGTTTGGGCCTTTGCTATTCTGACTTCCCTTCCTGCTTCCTTCTGCCTTAACTGGTACAGCTGTCTGTCATGCTTCTTCTGTGTTTCCTTATACTTCCTGAATGCTACCTTTTTCTCCCTGACTTTCCCCGACACCTCTTTTGAGAACCATAGTGGCATTTTCCTTTGTTTTGATTTGTTTATTTGCTTCACACAAGGGCTTGTTGCCTCTGTGATGGCAGTTTTGATGTTTCTCCATTGCTGCTCCGCCCCTCCTTCTAGCCTGTTTGCTAGTGCTTTTCTAAGGCACTCTCCCATCTTGCCAAAGTCAGCCCTCCTGAAGTCCAGTACCCTTACTTTTGTATGGCTTGACTCTGCAGCTGAGTTTATCATGAACCACACTGTTTGATGGTCACTTGTTCCCAGATGGCAACCAACTTCTAGATCTGAGATCCTCTCACTGTCCCCATTTGAGAGTACGAGGTCTAAGATTTCTCCCTCACGAGTGGATTCTAAAACTAGTTGTCTGAGGCATGCCACATGTAGGGCATCGAGAATGGCTCTGCTCTTGGATGTGGCTGCAGCAAATGTGCTCCAGTTTTGGGTTTGGAGGCTAATGGGCAAACAATGTAGGTGGGTGGGCATCTCGGGGGGTATGGGACGGCAAGGTAGGGGCTCTGGATGGCAGTAATGAGTTCCTAAGTGGGAATCCCTGCAAGTGATATGCATTGGTGGCTTCGGGCCCGGAGGGTTCTCTGAATGTGTCAAGGTGCAGGAGCTGCAGTGAGTCATGATCTGGAGAGACACTTACGGGACCACTGTGCAAAAGGTAACCACCCAAAGTAGCTGCTAGTTTAAGGTAAAGAGCATGTATCCTATCTCCAGAGAATGGGCAGAGGCTTATTTGGGATATATGGTCAATAATTGGGTGCCAGAACTAGAGTTAGGCATGATATCCAAACTGGGTAGCAGTAGTTCCCATGCAGGTAGAAGTGGTACAGTGGGATGCCAAATGTAACAGTATGGGAAGGGAGAATCTCACTTAAGAAATGAAAGAAACATAGACAGTGACAGTAGAAAAAGACCAGTGGTCCATTCAGTCTTCCCAAGTTCCCTATTTATCCTGGAACCTACTGTCCTTCCTGGATTCTAGCCCTCCATATCCTTACCCCCATTCTCCTCTCAATTTCTGCCACCCTGAGCCCCGGCTATACTCTTCATTGTGTCCTAACTGTGCTTGAAGTCACAAACGGTTTTAACACCCACCACTTCAGCTGGAAGACTGCTTCACAGCTCCACCACCCTTTCTGCAAAATAATACTGCTTCATGTCCCTCCTCAACCTCACTCCTGTCAGTTTCACTCATGACCACGTAACGGTGAACTAGTATTCAAGCGAAGTAGTTTCCCGCAGTTCACCTTGTTAATTCTTTTTAGGAACTTGAAGGTCTCTAACATAGTCCCCTGTATATGACTGTATAAGTGTCTATCGTATCACTCCTATACATGATATATGACTGTGTTTGCCAGAAGTACGCAAATGAAATGTGGCCTACGTACTTATGAACTTTGATAAAGGGCACCTCAGCTACGCTGCTTGTGCCAGACTTTTGTCCTTTAATTCACTGCATGTAACTCTTTAGGAATTGGGTGTCTCTCACTCCTTTCAATATCTGGTTAAACTAAAAATCATCACTGTCCGGGAGGTGCACAATTTTTGGTGATCCAGTGGAGGCCAGTAATCTGTTGGTGAAGATTAAGTGGACGTTGGAACTAAGGAAACATTGGAACAAGAAAAACAGATGCTGGACAAGAAATTAACCTTATACGTTCGTTCCTGCATGTGCTTTGATGTGAGGTAGGGGGTGTTGGGAAGGATTGAGTTTGTGAGGAAGGGAGGTGCGGTGCTTATTATTTTCTGCATACAACTACAGTATATTCAGTATTTTACATAGTTTGGGCTTGAGACAGGTATGTCCTGTCTTCATTGTTAACCTCTCTAACCCCCCACACCACCACCAACAACAAAAGTGGTCACACAGGGTTCTGGTCCTTGTCGTGCCTGTCTGAAGCCCCACTAACCCCATCCATCTGCTGCGCCCCGGCTCTGAGTACCCCGAGGCAGGACCGCCAGATGAACTCCTCCTGGCGCTCGCTCTGTTAATCTAGTCTGGCAGAGCGTGGTGGATGGGAGCACACAGAAGGCCTGACTCTGGGCGTGGTGGACCAACTCCCCCCAATACCCTCCGTCACCTATCAGGAGGTGGAGGGGTTTTCTGTATTTTTCCTTGTTCCGTCCTACCCCACCAGACGGAGCTGCAAAATGTTATGACGCCAGGGACCGTCTTGTGGCTCCGCAGCCCTCTAACCAAGCCCTGTAGTGTTGTGGTACCTCCAGTCTCCACCGGAGGTCACTGCAGTGCCGGACATAGTCCCTGTATGCCCGAGGAAGGAAAGCTGTCCTCCGGATGCTTGATCCTTCCTCTCCCCTGCCGACCCCCGGCGCCCCAGGCTCGTTCTCGAACCCGGGTCGCCGTCATGGCGCGAGGTTTGGTGTCCAGTGCCTCAACCCTCAGTGCCACTTGGCTAGCCCAAGCAGCTCATTTCTGCTGCTGATGTTACTATATTTCATGTTGTTCTTTTAACTGAACAGTTAGATGGGCATTTTTCTGCTGAACTATTGTACTTCACGGTCTGCAAAGTTACAGTATGTTAACATTTGAAAATATGCTATAACTTTAGAAATCTGGTAGGACCTGCTATTGGCCCTGTAGACAGTTTTTATATACCTTTTTTTCTCTCAATATGGATTCTAGAGGTTAGTATCTTTTTTTTTAGGGCGATTAGTAGGTCTTATTCTCTACTAGGAATATTTTCCAATAGGTTTTGAGTTGGTTAAGTTTGCGGAGGGCAGAGCACCCATGAAGCAGCAGGTCTAACTGGCAGCTGCGCTCAACAGCCCCCCCCCCCACACCCTGATCTTTTATGCAGTACTCTTCCTTGGTGAAAAAGGAATAGCACAAGTACCTGAAGCAATTAGTACAAGTCACCGAAATTCCTGTAATTCTGAAGAGTTCTAAAAGTTTGCCTTAAAGGAAAACTCCATGTTAAAATCAGAAAAAGTTATGTAGTAGTCTTCTTTTCCTGTATTCTAACCAGTTCCCAGCATTTTCTTTTCCTCTGGCTGTGAGAGATGTTTTTTCTAACTTTCCCTAACTGTTTTATTGCCCTTGGAGGTTGCCATTCTGGTTTCTTTTATGGCCTCTAGTCTTCCCAGAGTGCCCTTTGGTGTGATGTCTAATTGCCCCTGCAGAAAGCCAGTGTCTTGTTACAGGGTCTGTCACAGCTCAGCCACAGAGAAAATACTTCTTCCAGAGAAGACAAACTGCTAGATTTTGGGTGAGTGTAATCATTATTATTTTTTGATATTAGTACCTTGTCCTGCTATGCTCTGCTCTGTGTGTGTGTGTGTGTGTGAGAATCATGTCACTGTTTACTCTATTCCTCTCAGTCACTTTCAGGTTTTGCACCAGTACTAAGTAGCAAAAACTGAACATCACCTTATAGGTTGTAACACAGCAGGACAAGGTACTGATATCAAAAAATAATAATGATTACACTCACCCAAAATGTAGCAATGTGACTTCTTCTCTGAAAGAAATATTATCTTTGTGGCAGACCCTGCTAAATCTAGGGGCATAGCTACATCACTGTCACATGAACCAGGGTGCATCATAGGAGAAAGAAAGCCAATAAACCTATTTGTGATGGAGATCCCCAGGGGTCGTAAAACTACCATACAGCTAGCAGGCTAATTTAGGAAAAACTCCTAACAGCAGACAGAAGGAAGGACACAGTAGGACTTAACATACATATCAAAACACTCTACATAACATATGTTTTTGCACATTCTGGGTGGACTTCTCCTTTAACCACTAGGAGCCGGATTTTCATACCATTCGAAAGTGTAGCAAGCAGTAGTTTGAGAGGAAAAATATGTGGGAATTTTCTGTCTACTAATTGTTTCCTGCATGCAAGTGAGTATTGATGTTATCTGATGATTCAAACCACTTTACTTACTGTTTTTATTTGCCAGAAGTTGCATAGATGGGAAATGACAAAAAAAGTCACTGGATACCTATCTTTTTTGAAAGTCGGAAGTTTCAATTAAGAAGTAGCTACCGGGTTGGAGTGGGGTGATAGAGAAATGCCTACAGTTACTCTTTGTTGGAAATGACTGACTGAAAACTCAGTTCTAAATGTTGGGAATTGCCTTCAGGCTTTGCTATTGCAAAACTTTGTGAACAGATCCCACATAGTCACTGTCTACTCTTCTTTCAGTACAGACAGCTCTGTCTGTCTGAGTCTGCCTACTTAAATGTTGATCGAGATCATTTTTATGTTTGCTTCTGCATGCACAAAGCACACATATTGTTACAGTAAAGCCTGCCACAGGCGTGTCACTGTCGGATCCAGTGCAGCTTAGACTGCAGTGGGTTCAACAGTGGCAGCCCAATGATCAGCGAGGCTGATCATGACACCGTTGTCTGTTGCGGGATGCAAACTCCATGTAGTTGAAAGGAGTGAGTCACTCCTATCACAGAGCAGCTCGATCCATTCATCTGCTGTATGACATTGCCAACAAGCAGCTGAGTGCCGTCACAGTCAGTTCTGAGCCCCCCCCTGCTCTGCACAGAGGAGATGCACAAAAACAACTCCCTCCCACTGCCTAGTATCATTCCCACCTCCCAGTCCTTCCCCTGGTGCCCTGTCCTTAAAAATAAAACATATTCCTACTTCCAACTATCCTGCCCAACTCCCAATCCTTCCCTTGGTGCCCTGTCTGTAAAAATTACATTCCCACTGCCAATTGTCCTGCCCACCTTCTGTTCCTTCCATGTGCCAGTGACAAATTATATGTATATGCATCCTTTGAAGCATAAAACCAGCTATTTGTATTTATTTATTCTTTGTTAACCGGGTAAGGCCTGCTAGGCACAAGTGCCTGTATTCAGGGGTGACCCGAGAGCTTAGGGCTGTTTAAGTGACTTGCTCAGAGTCACACAGTATGTAAGTGGAGGCTGTGGGAATCCAACCCAGGTCAGTAGGTACAAGCTCATTTTGCTGCCAGCCAACTTTTTTTTTTTTTTTAAATAAAGCTCGTTATGGTCTCAAATAGATGTCTGTTTATTTGTTACAGTGCCGAGTGCACTTGTTCTGTAGTTCCAGAATGTCATTATGAGGGCCAGTCAGTGCAGAGCTATGCAGCAGGCTCCCGGAAGTGAGGGTTGAGAAGCAGCTACGCAGAAGCATTTCTTGTGGTTGGCGCTGGAGGCATTGACGGCATAGAGTCAAGATTGTATGTGTATAAAAATATACAGTCGCTATGGTCGAGGGGTTGAATGGTCACTGTCTGGGGTGAAAAAATAAAAGCGAATACAGTTTAGGTTCCTAACTGTGTGAGGCTAGAGTGCATGATTTGGGAAAGTCGTACGATTGAATCAAAGCATGAACATTTGCAGGGCAACCAGTAATTAAGCATATGTGGGGGTATTCGGCTTGGTGGCGCTGAGGGTTGAGGCGCTGGATGCCACACTGGCGACCCAGGTTTGGGAACAAGCCTGAACTGACGGGGGTCAGCAGGGAGGGAGAGGATTAAGCATCCTGAGGACCGCTCTCCTCTCCCGGGAGGAGTTGCGCTTCCGACGAATGACTGCCCCTTGGTGGAGGCCTGGGGGAAGGGTGGGTCTGCAGAGTGCACAGAAGGGATGGGTGCTGCGGGACCTCTGTAGACATGTGCATGCCTCCACGTATGCACATTTGGCATGTGCACCCCAGCAACAGGGATCGGGGAGAAAATGGAGGAAAATAAATCTTCTGGCCACAGGATGAAGCCTGACTCTTCGCAGGCTGCGCTCCTGGGCCAGGCAGAAAGGTAAGCCCCGGTTATTTCGGGAAGTAGGGGCTGGGAGGGTCGGTCTGAAGGGGGCACGGGGGACAAGGAGTATAAACAGAATTTGTAAAGGGAAAAAAAGAAAAAGGAAAAAAATGCATATGTGGGGGGTGTCTTTTACGAGGGGATGTTTTTAGCAGGTCATCCAAAGTGCTTAACATGTAGGAAATCTTATTGCAAGAGCTAGAAATTACTGGTGTCATGTTCATGGACTTTGCGGTTGCGTGAGAAGCATCTTGAATTTTAACATCCCTTAAACTGTGCAGAGAAGATGCAGATTGCTATAACTGTAACATTAGTTTTTTTATTCCACTGGCTAACAACCACCAGCAATTATTTCCATCTGCCAACATCTATAAACCCTATATAAATGTTAGTTGTGGCACCAAAAACATCAGGATGACCAGGACATAGTGTGCTGGGCTGGGTTGGGAGTTGTGACAGACTTTGGCATGTGTGAGTTTTCGAGAGCTGGAAACTCTGTGTTGATGCTTGCTGCTTCTGCACTTTCTTTGTCTAGCCTGGAGCTGTCCCCTACTAGCACAGCACAAAAATCTTCTCAGGTGACACTGTGCACTGCAGGGTTATGAACTAGAAATTTAAATCTACAAGTTTTTTTGGCAAATTGCTACTGAAATTGTGTAGTGAAATTCCCAAATCTGTAGCCAAACCCAAACATTTTATTTAGTTAGGCACACGTACCACAGCCATTAGCATCGAAATTTGGTGATTTGGAGCACAGAAAAAAAATGACCAAATCCAGAAATTATTAGCAAAATGTGATTTGGTGAGTGGCAGCTTAAAAGAAATGTCCTGTCAACATGTTTTCTGTATGCCTGTGTCATTTGTAGGCATGAACAATGATTCCCTCTCTTGCATTCTCTTTATATCATTCTAATTTATAGAAACATAGAAGTTGATGGCAGATAAGGACCACAAGGCCCATCCAGTTTGCCGATTTCTTTTTCTACCTTATAAATGTGCCATCGGCCTTTGCTCTGTCAATGCCCTATCTATTCATACTCCTCTGTATTGCTCCCTTATACCTGTCCCATGCCTGTTTGAAGCAATGCACTGTATTCATATCCACCACTTCCTGAGGTAGGCTGTTCCATGCATCCACCACCCTTTCTGTGAAAAAGAACTTCCTCACATTACCCCTTAATTGGCCTCCCTCTAATCTCATGCTGTGTCCTCTTGTCCTGCTATTTTTCTTATATTGAAATATGTTGGACTCTTTTACCTTGTAATGCCCTTAAGGTGTTTGAATGTTTCAATCCTATCACCTCTCTCCCTCCTTTGCTCTAGGGTATACATATTGAGCTCCATTAATCTGTCCTCATATGTTTTCTGATGCAGTCCCTGCACCATTTTGGTTGCCCTTCTCTGGATTACCTCAATTTGGTTAATGTCCTTGTGAAGGTGTGGCCTCCAGTACTGCACACAGTACTCCAGAGGGGGCCTAACCAGTGTCTTGTAAAGAGGGATTATTACCTCCCTCTTCTGACTCGATACCCCTACTAATACACCCTAACATCCCCCTAGCCTTACCTACTGCTTTACTGGTCTGCTTGGATGATTTCAGGCCATCGGTGATGATGATGCCCAAGTCTCTTTCTTCCTTTGTGACTGCTAGCAACTCCCCTCCTAGCCTATAGGTGGCTTCAAGGTTTCTTTTCCCTATGTGCATGATCTTGCACTTCTTTGCATTAAACTCCAGTTGCCACTCTTCCAACCATTTTGCTAGTTTATCCAGATCTCTTCTCATTCTGCCCACTCCATCTGGATCATCTACTCTGTTGCAGATCTTTGTGTCATCTGCAAATCGACACACCTTATCCTCCAATCCACCTGCAGTGTCACTGATGAAGATATTGAAGAAGACTGGCCCCAGGACTGATCCCTGAGGTATCCCATTTGTGACTTGCATCTCTTCTGACTGTATACCGTTTACCACCACTCTCTGTTTTCTGCACATCAACCAGTTTGCCACCCAGTTGACCAACTTCTGACCCACCCAAGCCTACCCAGTTTATTAATCAATCTTCTATGTGGAACAGTATTGAAAGCTTTGCTGAAGTCAAGGTAGGCGACTTCAACTGCTCCCCCTTAATATTTAAATACAAGTAAGGTTGCTTCTCTCGTTTCTTCCCTGGTGTGAAAACCTGTTTTACTCCATTGTAAAGCTCATGACCCCACTAATGCAAAGTATCATGGGAGTTGATGGTACGTATATGTAAAAGTCAGCAGAAGTTATAATCTCAGTCATTTCTGTTACATGTCTTGTGAAGTCCCTGTATTCTCTAAAAGCATTTTTTCTAACTCCAATACATTTTAAACTACAGAGAACAGCAGGGCACTTACTATACCTTGGAAAGTTTCATGGCCATCATAAGATAGGAACATAGGAACTGCAGAGGACAGCAACAACACTGACAATACAGTATAACTACTTCAGGCTTTAGCAATAAAACATCATAAAATTACAAGAAGCCTTACATTAGTTGGGTCATGATTTGCAATGAAGTCGAGAAGGTTTTCACACTAGACTTAAGCACCTTCATTTACATTTAAATCCTGATGAAATTAGGAGGGTGCAGTAGAGGTAATCGTTGTTCATACCTACAAACTACACGGTAAACAGAATAAAAAGCTAAAGGAGCCTTCTTTTTAAACACTAGCACTGGCACTGGGCAACATTTTGGAGGGTCTTTCCAACTCTTCCTGAGGCAGTGTGGTTTACTGGCTAGAGCACAGGCTTCGGAACTGAAGACTTTGTAATGAATCCAACCACATACTCTGTGTAACCCTGAAAAAGTCACTGAACTTCCGTATGCTGTAGATTTCCCAGCTAGAAAAATAGGAGCAGCACCCACAGAAGAGGAGATTATTATATAAGCAATAATACCTGACAGGGTGGACGATATTGGGCAATACCAGACCGCCCAGGGACGGCATCGGGCCTTGTAGCCCCTGGAAGGTCTGGTATTGCCAATACCGCCCACCCTGGAGGGTATTATTGCACTTAGAAAATGGCAAACTGTGGCATTTTTTAGATGGGGATTTTAAAAAATGTAACAAACATTTTAACATTTTAGAGTAAGAATAATGTTTATGCCTCTGTGTTGTAAGGTAGCCCCTTCATTTTGTGCTGTTCCATCTTATGTTGCTCCCCCTCACACACAAAACCATTCTGTTCAAGTTATTCTCCCCCCATGATCACCAGCTCAAGAACAAGAATTTTTTTTTTTTTTAAGTCCACCACCATCACAGGCTGTTTTTATTCCTTTTTAAGTGACAGTAAAATTTTTCTTCTAGACTGTCCCCCGCCTGCTTGAGAGTTGCAGCTGTTGCACGCAGAACCTTATGTGACCCTGCTACAGTCAGCACTCGGATATCCATTGCCTTCTGTTCTCAGGTCAGGTGACGGATATCTGGGAGAAACGGTTAAGTGGAAATGGGATGCTTCAGTCTGCAGTTGTATCTATGGCTGTTGTGGCTGTTTAGATCTGTGGCTGCTTTGGTTTGTGACTGCCTTGCCTGCTTTGGTCTGTGGTTTTCTGTACAATACTCTACTGGGGATGAAAAGGGTCAGTTATCTGAGAGTAAACATTGAGATCTACATAGGAGACAACAGGCAGGATGGGCAACGGAAACGGATAACGCGAGGGACAGATAAACGAGTGTAAACAAAATGGGAAATAAAAAAATCATGCAGTCAAAGACGGATACATGAGAGAAACAGATAAATGAGAGCCGGATAAACAAGTGCTGACTGTATGTAAAAGCAGGACGTGCACACCGGGACCTACGATGTGGCTTGGGAGCTCTGTAAATATTTTTCTTGTAAGTATATATATTTAAGTTCCACATAGCAGCGATGTTAAGAATTTTAGATTGAATGTCGTTGCTTTGCGGTCACTCGTTAAGCGCTTCCTGGGTTGTGGTTGATAGGCATCAGGGATGTCCCCACTGCAAATCTGGAGACCTGGGTTTGAATCCCACGGCCCCCACTTGCATACTGTGTGATCCTGAGCAAGTCACTTAACTTCCCTGTGCTCCCAGGTTGCCCCTGTAAACAAGCTTTCAGCTTAGTGTGTCTCACCTGGTTAAACAATTGGAAAAAAAAAAAATTCAATGGAGTTACCTCATGAAGCAAATTTAAACAAGTGTCAGGTGATTGTCGTATTTTTAAACAGGAGGAGTTTTTGTTTAATGTTATTTTATACTTGTGAAAGGAAACGAAGACGGTGGGCCAGGGCACCTGCCAGCTCGTACGCTAAGTGAGACACAAAAAATGGCAGTTAGTCAGTTTGAAATTCAGGGTGCCCAGTGATTACCCAAGTAGTGGGGCACTCCGAATTGGTACTTATTTTTAGCGGGCTGTATTGAAAAATACCTGCTTGCTGATGTTACTCTGCCAGCCAATCAGAATGGCAGAATTTACCTTGTCATTTTCTAAATCTTAATAGGGCCTCTTAAGGATGTCTCTTATGGTGTAAGAAACCCTGAGCATGAGGGCTGGGAGAGAGGACTGCAAAGTGAAGCAGAGCATTTGTCTACCCAAACCTCACAAGAGGAGTCTTTCTTACCATAAGAGACTCCCCTCCGAGGCCCTTTTATCTTATTATAAATCACTCCAGTTTAGCTCTAGTGATTTATAATAAGTTTAAAATCTTTTTTTTATTCTATTTTGCCGTCCTCCACCCAGCACTGAAGTGGAGTGCTGCCTCCTAAGGCTTACACCAGAGAGCACACTGTATACAGGATAAGAAGCCTAGGCGGCGAAAGGTATGAGCCAAATTTAGCATAAATGTTTCTTCCAGAAAGGTAATCTTTATGCTCCTACTCCTCTCTGGCAACATTCACTCGAACCCAGGCCCACTCACTTCAACGGGCCCAGGTGTTCATAAGGTTAAAGACCTAAAAATAGCCTCACTGGACATCTTCACTTTAAATGCAAAATTTGATCAAGTACAGGCATGGATGGCCCTCTATACCCCTGACATCCTCTGCCTTACGGAGACCTGGTTGACTAGTAGGATTAAAGATAGTGAAGTTGCCCTCAAAGGCTTCCAAGCATACAGGATTGATAGAATAGGCAAGAGAGGCGGGGGATGCCTCATCTATGCCTGGGAGACTGCAGTGCACCGTCCTCCCTGGAACCAGGGTGACTGAGGACCATGAGATAACAGTGATAAAGGCACAGGTCGATCAGAATGGCAAAACTCTCATCCTTGCCACAATTTACCTGCCCCAAGAAAGCCACAGCAGGTTTTCCCACAATTAATGATATCAGCACCCTGCCAAAGGGGATGGAGCTTGTCATTACTGGGGACTTTAACATAAACTGGGATGGGAAGGAGGCTGCCCCTTTCAAGGATCTGATAGCCACCTCTATCCTGACATAACTTGTCACCTGCCCCACCAGGCAGAACTATAAGCCAGGAAACAGTACCCTCCTTTACTGGGTCCTAGCAAGCTCACCATCCTGGTTCTCAGAGATCAAGGTTCTCCCAGACACGCTAAGTGACCACTCCCCAATCACCTTCCTGTGGTCTAACAAATTTACCAAAAGCCCACCCATCCTCAGTGAAAGCAGGGTCTTGAGAAGAGTAAACTTGGAGCCCTCAAATCAGCCCCTGCCCTGCATGACTGGACTCCTATTGACCTGGCTCCTACCCTTGATCAGGCCCTCAATTACTTCATTAAGGGCTTTAGCTCCATCTGTGACATAGATGCCCAGCTCACGAAAAGAAAAATTCGGGGGCAGGCAAATAGCTGGGGGATGGGGAGCTCCTCTTCCACCTGAAAGAAAGGGACCTACTCTGGGAGAAGGCCAGAAACACAGGTAGCAAGCATGACTACCAGTGCTACAGAACAGCCGGGAACTGTTGCACCAAGCTAATACGGCTCGCCAAAGCCAACTATCATAAGGGCCAGCTTTGCAATTCTTGGGGTGATGGGAAAAGATTCTGGGATAACATCAAAAGCATCCTTGGAAAGGAGGACAAGAAGCACCCTCAGCTGCTCAGTATTAGTAACACCCCCATTACAGACCCTTTAGTTATTGCAGAAGCCTTTAATAAGGCCTTCACCAATCTTATCCCAGTGCTACCACCGACCTATTTTTAACCTGGTTTGAATCACTGCAACAACATATCTACCGAGTGTTCTCACCTGACATTCTATTTTAAAAGGGTTATGGTGAAGGAGGCCCTTACTATGGTCAAGAAAATACTAGGTAAGACCAGACTGGGCAGTGACGGGATAGACATGAAACTTCTATCCCTCACCCTGGATGTTCTTATAGTGCCCATTACCATGCTGTACAATAAGTCCCTGGCTATGGCCCAGTTTCTGGCAGTTTGGAAGCAGGCCCTAGTAACGCCAGTGCATAAAGGAGGCAACAAGTCTCTGGTAGCCAACTACAGACCCATCTCAATCCTCTCCCCCCTGTCCAAGGCACTGGAAAAAGATTGTGGTGGGTCAACTCATCGACTACCTCAATAAGTATAATCTACTATGCCCCAACCAGCGTGGCTTCAGACAAGATCACAGTACCACCACTGCCCTGCTGGACTACATGAGCTATGCAGATAAGGCCCTGGATGAAGGCAGACTGGTGGGGTCTGTCTTTATTGACCTCACCAAAGCCTTCGATACAGTCAGCTACCCGCTGTTACTGACCCAACTGCAAAACCTGGGTGTGGCGCCTAATTCCCATTGCTGCTTCCACGACTACCTGATATGGAGAAATCAATGTGTCAAAATTGGGCAAACAGTATCTAGCGCAATATAAGTATCATTAGGGGTACCCCAGGGATCAATACTGGGGCCCCTACTCTTCAGCCTCTTCTTAAATGACCTTCCCACAGCCTGCAACACCAAACTCATACTATATGCAGATGGTGCTGTGCTCCTGAGCAGCAGCACGTCTCAGGCTGCCCTACAATCTGAGCTGTAGAACTCCTTCTCCAAACTCGAGGGCTGGTTCTGTAGTCATAAGTTGCTACTAAACTACAAGAAGACCAAGGCCATGCTTATGTCCGGCCCTCACAACAAAAATAAGCACCATCCCCATATCATCTCCAACTCATGCAGTGAGCTGATGGAACAAGTTCACTTGTTCATGTATCTGGTGGTCATAATAGATGATATCCTCACATTTGCACACCATATTGACTCTCTGGTCAAGACGGTCAATACCAAGATTGGTGTCCTGGAAGCCGGCCCAGTGGTGCTGAGGGTTGAGGCGCTGGGCGCCACACCTTGCGCAGTGCCGGTGACCTGGGTTCGGGAACAAGCCCGGACTGCAGTGGGTCGGCAGGGGAGAGAGAGGATCGAGCATTCGTAGAACTGCTCTCATGTCTTGGGGAGGGATCCAGGGGTAGCCCAGCGCAGCAAGGGCCCCCGGCGGAGACTGGTGGCACTGCAACACCCAGGGGCTTACAAGCAAGGGGATGACATTGGCAGCTGCCTTCCGGACGTGGGTGGGAGCACCCACATCGCGGGCTGGGCGGCAGTGCATGTCCAACATTGAGGGCGTAAACATCCAGAAAAAGATCCCTCCGGCATGGATAGGCGACGGCTCTGCCAGTGCCACCGCCACACACCCAACGCTGGTTCTCTGTCACTGCCCCTGTGGTTTCCTTGGGGTTGTCCCCCCATCTCGAGGAACCGTGATGAAATTGAAGATGTAGGGGAACACAGCGGGTGGTAGAATGAGTCGGTGAGTGCAGTAGCCCGAGAGAGTTCCGAGCCGGAGGGCCAGAAAAAAACAGTTGTAAAAAAAAAAAAAAAAAGATTGGTGTCTTGTACAGGCACAAGCAATACGTCTCTCCGGGGACCCTCCACCTCTCAGTCCACAGTTCAATTGTATCTACTATTGACTATGGATTGGTGGTCTACGGGTTGGCAATGGATACAACACTCAGGAGGGTTCAGACTGTGCTCAACAAAGCCTGCAAACCGACCCGGTGGCGCTGAGGGTTGAGGCGCTGGATGCCACACCTCGCGCTACCCCGGTGACCCGGGTTCGGGGGTTGGTAGGGGAAGGAGAGAATTGAGTGTCCGGAGGACAGCTCTCCTCTCCTGGGAGGGAAGGGACCCTAAGGGTAGGAGCTTGACTGCCCTCTGGTGGAGGCACAACAAGTTCCCTGTCTTACAGTGGGGGAATGTGTATGGCGGATGTCGGCAGGGGAGGGCCTTGATGTCGGGATGCACGCCAACACAGGAACACTGGAAAAATTGCCCTCTAGGCTCCTGGAAGACGGAGCACTCTAGCGCAGACCCCATAGCCCGCCTGCCTGTCCCAGCCCGGTGCCCTGACGAAATCAAGATGGTTCGAGGGTGTAGGCGCCCCTTCCCTCTTCCCGCCTGGGGCGCAATCCGAGGCTACATGGAGGAACTACCGCAATGCAGGTAGGATGAGGTTGGGGCAGACGCAATTAGTGATAGCGGAGTCTAGGGGGCAGAGGAGGAGTATAAACAGCAAGTTAAAAAAAAAAACAAAAAAAAAAACCTGCAGACTCACCCTGGATGCTGAGCGTGGCACTCACACCTGTACTCTGTACGAACATGCAGATTGGCTGTCATTAAGAAACAGGGTCAAATTCCAGACTTGCATCCTAGAGAAGAAGGCTATATTGGGTAAAACACCACCTTGTGTAGGCAATTTGATCAAGGCGACCAACTCGTTATAGGTCACCAGAGGGAGGACTAGAGGGGCCTTGGCCATCCCCTTCCATCGCACCTCACTTTGGCAACGTGCATTTGCCTACCGGGCCCCTGTGTGGATGAGTGAACTCCCTGGGTACCTCTTGGCCACCAGTTGTCTGGCACAATTCGAAACTGACTTCAAACAGCACTTAATAACACTCTCTAAGTGCACCTGCCCCTGAGTCCAGCCACATCTGCTCTTTCTGCCCCCAGCGAGCACTAGGCAAGCCTTGGGTACCCTCTCCCTCTGTCCCTTCTCATGACTTGCCTCAGCAATCAGTTTGCATCATGCTCCTTTGGCACCCTCCCCCAACTCACAGTCCCGTGAGTTTCCCTTACAGTCATTACTAATGCAGGCTGCCTGACCATGCCTCCTCACACCCCACCATTTACTCTAGCATGTCTTCTCCGCTCAGCCTCCCCTCACTCCACCATTTCTCCCTATACCTTATCGCCCTTCTTCCCCCACCCTTCACCTCCACTGCAGTACCTACCTCTCTCTCTCTCTCTCTCTCTCTCTCATACCTCCTTTCTTCACCCCACTGCCAGCTATCCCCGTCCCTCTGAACTAGTGACACAAGGCACTTTGTGGCTGCTTATTCCCCCCAACCCCATCCTCATAAAGTGTTTTTCTTGTTATTTTAACTTGTACCTATGTTTTGAGTTATTCTGTAAGTTCTGAATCCAAGCTGTTATGGTTCATTGTAATGTACCATTGCTTTCTTCTGTTGTACTTTGTTTTGCAATCTGTGACGTGGAACCTTTGTAAAAGAGCATACGCTCAAGGGTCTTTTCTGAATCACTAAATAAATAAATAAAAACAGTGGCTCTGTGTACTGATTGGATGAAATCATGTTACTGATTTATAATTTAAATCACTTTACCTGATTTCAGCCAATCAGTGTACACAACCACTGTACCTCTTATCCTGTGTACAGTGGTAGGGGGGAAGGCAGCTTCATTTAACTTTTGAAATAAAAAATTACTTAAAACATATTATAAATCCCTCTAACTCAAGTGTTTTATAATAGGTTAATAGGGCATCCATGCAGTGTCTCTTATGGTATTGAAGACTCCTGTCATCAGGACTGCAGTGCTAGCAGGTAGCCACAGCGCACTCCTGTTCTCAGACTGTATATACAGTGCACTGTTGGCTATAGCATGTACAGTGCTGGAAATGTAAAAAAATGTATGGGGGAAAACCAGTACCTTTAATGTGGGATTAAACATTCCTGGCAGGGATCTGAATGCAGGTTGCGTCATCATATGTTGCATTTTTACCCTTTATTTAGTCAGTTTTATGTCTTTAGGAGGGCACATGTTATACAGAAACAGACATTTTTATTTATTTAGTTTTTGTTGACCGGGTAAGTGCACTAGACAAATCCTGCCTATTTTCAGGCACGACTCAGGGGAAGGGGATACAGATGAATGCCAACTGACCTTGAACCAGATTAAGCTGTTGGTGGTATTTTTCATGAATGGAGGAAATTTGGCCTGGGCACCGGGGAAATTCCCCTGCTCTTTTCGAGAAGTGCCATGGGATCTTTAACATCCACCTGAACTACCACCAGAACAGACAGATGGGACCTCGGTTTAACGTCTCATCCGAAAGATGGCACCTCAGGAGTGCAGCACCCCCCTCATGCTGCACTACAGTGTCAGTATTGGGATATTAACCCAAGTGCCTGGTGTGGGGATATAACCTACAGCCTACTAATCTCCCAGCCTCAGAGGCCAGTGTGCTACCTGCTGAGCCGCTGACACTAGTTCTAGATTGACATTTAGTTTTGGTTAATAAGGTAAATACGCTAAACAAGAAACTGTCTATTTTTAGGTACAGCCTGGAGGTACAGTGGAAATTTGGCAAACAGTAGGTGGAGAGTAAACAGCAATATGAATAATTGGGTTGAAAGCAGAGAAGCATAGCGACACTACAAATTATAAGAACTTAAATACATGAGAATAATAATTCTATAGTATGTACATAATTTCAAATTGTACCTTACCAATTGCTTCCAGATAAAGGAAGTTGTAAGGGAGAAGTTGAAGCTCTTCAATGGACAGGTAGTTACTGAACCAGCATTTAGTTTAGGAACATGGATTGCAGACCATCACTGCTAGTACCATTATGGTTGGAGAGGGTTTGGAGCAGCCAGCAGAACTCTGCAGGGGGATGTAGCCTTAAAGTAAAAGAGGGGCTGGCTAGAGCCAGTTGTCATAGACCATACCATGGGAGTATTGTATGTAATCAGGCCCCTTAGGGGTAGCATGGAGACATAAGCGGTAATAGTGGTTGAAAAAGTGAGTGAGGGACTGCTGGCACTGAAAACTGACAAATCACCAGGGCCATATTGCATACACCCCAGGATGCTGAAGGAGCTGGCAGAGGAGCTGGTGGTACCACTGGCTGTTCTGTTCAGTAGATCCCTGGAGTTGGGTGTGGTGATGCTGGACTAGATCAATTTGTCAAAATTTAAGTGACTTGGTCATGTCATCAAACTCCCTCTTCATATCCAGTGAGTACATATTAAGGCTTTCTTGCTTCTTCTCATATTTCTTCCTTTCTTGGCCTTGAATTATGTTATTCGCTTTCCGTTGTGCTGAATCCATTTTATCCCTGTCCTTTTTTAGGTGAGGTCTCCAGAACTGTGCATATTTGTACAGACGTAGCCTCATCAGGGATCTGGACACAGGCAAAGAAGAGCTTGCACACAAGAACGGCAACGATCAACTTAAATATTTGTTAAAAGGGCATTCTTAGTGCTATCAGTGGCTACCTGCTGTAACAGGCTGTGCTCCCCTTTATCGTCAGGGATGTGTACTGGCACAGGACCACCTTCTTACCCTTTTTTTATTTATCTACTTATGTTTTTCTCTCCTCTCTGAACCCACATCCAATGTGCCCCCCCCCCCCCAGCTCTGTCCCCTGTTTTTTCTCAGGACTTGGGGCTTGCCTTCCTTTGCAGGATCAGCGACTTTCCCCCAGCTCTCACATGTACAGGATCTGGTCGGGGGTGGTGCCTCAGTTGCCAATACAGGGCCTGTGAGAGACCAGAGCAGTCATCCAGTCAGTTCTGGGCATTTCTGCTTTTTGTTCATAGACCACTCCAGGACGTTGGAGAGAACGCATGTGTGCATACTCAGACGTACGTAACATGGCACAAGCTGACATCCTACCTTCCTCTGAACTGCTCAGAATACATTGCCACATATGGTTATCCAGCTGGCAGTATGAAAGCGGAGCCAACTGCCCTCCCTCCTCAGAGGAGAAGAGCATCCTCTAGGATGTGCAGTCCTTGTCACCAGTTTGTCCCCAATGACTCGAACTCATCCCTAAACATGGGTTGCTGGCATTGCAAGCATTAGCGATTTCATATAGTAAAACATGGTTCTGGTCAAAACATTTTTTGTGTGTGCTTCTTTCTTTCCCTCCCGACTGGCCCTCCCAGCCCCGTCAACCCCGGCATCTACTGGACTCAACTCTGGCTTCGCGAGGTGGCAGCTGGCCAGGTACGGCACCTGCAAGGGGCTGGCATCATCTCGCCAATTGGGATTTTTCCATCCTGTTTTTCTTCCCATCCCGTGAGTGTAGTGCAGTGGCATACAATGACTCCAGTGGCCGAGCTGCTCATGCCTCCATGTGTGGCACGCCGAGCATCTGCCCCGCATCCGCCCCTTCATCTGTGGGTCCATTGTGCCATTCCCCAGCTGCCGCTAGGGGCAAGGCAAGCAGCGCACTCCATCCCCACCCCTTCCCTGGAGAGGAGAGCTGTCCTGCAGACGCTCAATCCTCTCCCTCCTTGGCCAACCCCCGGTGGCCCGCTAGCACCGTGAACACGGATGCCTCAGCCCTCCACGCCACTGGGCCGTCTGTTTCTGGTCACTTTTAAGGGAAATGTATACAAACAATAATGAAGAGATTTTATAAATTTATATGTTATACTCCCGAAAAGGAACGTGAAAAATTAACAACGCCACTGCTCCGATGAGCTGGCCCTATCAACTTCTTACTCCTTCTAGAGAACCCCCCTTCCTATGCATTCCCGCATCCTATTGGCCTTCCAATGTACCCTTTTTTTAACTCTACTTTATTGAAATAAATTTATATTATACAAAGTTCAGAAATGTTTCTAGATGCATCCATAATACTGCATTGTTACGAAGAATTTGGCATAAAGTGGTGAAATGAATACATTTCTTTAGGACATTTCAGTATTTGATTTTTATCTGGCTACAGCTCTAGATTCGCTTCCTGCTCTTGCACATTTGTTCAGCTTTCGTCTTACAGAGAGTTCATTTGTACTTTTTTTTTTTTTTAAATAAGGATATCTCCCCACCCACCCATGGTACCTTTTTACACCAGACCATGACCTTTAAGAAATTAGCTATGATAGCCAGAAGATCCCTTTCCTCAATAGCCTGGGCTGCTGTGCCACTACCTAGTGAGTTTTCTGTTTTCGGGTTTTCTGCCAATAGGCATGGGTTTGCATTTTTTCGCATTTCATATGACTTACCAGACCCCTGAGCAGTGCAGCAACCTTTGTAGATTCATTTTCTTCTCCCTGATACTTTTCCTTCCTGTCTGCCCGCCCACATAATTTAGTACATCATCTGGAAATGATCTAATCTTACCCTGTATTCCTTCCCCTGTGTCACAGATGAACAAATTAAAGATAACTTGTCCCAGGACTGATCACTGGGCACTCCATTTATCACCCCTCCCTGTGTTGCCCAGTCACCACCACTCTTCGGGTTACCACCCCAGCACCAATAAGTTTGTAATACATCTGATCAGACACTCCCCATCCCCATGTCCTTAACTTTTTTATCATCCTTCTGTGTGTCAGAGGCCCTGTTGGGTCCAGATACAGGATATCTAAAGCCCGACCTTGTCTCCTGCCTGAGACACCACACTGAAGAAGTTAATGCAGGGGTTAAAATTCAGTTTTGCAACCACTAACCAACAGGATTAGTGACTGGGAAAATCCATTAATCTCACAGGCCTTTCCACGAGCCCAGCTGTTGTACTTACTGAAAGTTAACACAAGAACATAAAAGGTTGAGATGGCAGGAGGCCAGAAGGCCAGGTTGAGCCTGTCCCCTTCTTTTGAATGGTTATAGCTTTGCATTATTTTTAGCCTGCAGGTGCTTGTCCAGGTTGTGTTTCAAGAGCTAATGTACTGCCTTAAATTAATATTAGGTCTTAAAAGCAGTCCACTATTACTTTTTAATATCTGAGGTGTTTTTTTTTTTTCTTTTCCTTTTGGGTAATCAGAAGCTTTTTTTTTTTTTTAACGTGTTGTTAGTAGGTGTGATCTTGGAACAGCACTCTGCCTGGTAGCTGACATATCTAGTTCTGTTCACCCCATTACATCATCAGCATTGTGACCTCACCGATTGTGATATCACAGGTGCTCAGGAAGAGCAACTCAGTAGCTGCCAGGTCAGTCACCTGTGATATCACAGTCAGTGAAGTTACAGTGCTGATGGTGTAGTGGGAGGACTAGAACTAGGTATACCAGCTGACAGGCAGAGTGCTGTTCTACACATGCAGCAGAATATTGTCATATTGAAAACTTTCTGTTGAGCAAATGGAGCAAAAAAAATAAATACTTCAGACACAAAAAGCTACAACTGACTGCTTCTTAAAATTTGTAACATTTTCCTGGCTGCTATTTTTGGTTCTACTTACTCTTTAAGTAGAGGAATGAATTCTGTCACTCATAACTACTCAATCAGGTAAACCATTCCAGATGTCTGCCACCCTCTGAGTGAAAAAGTGCCCTTTCTGTTCACTTGCAAATAGCTCTCCCCTGAGCTAAACAAAGTGTACTCGGATATCCCTTTTGCAAGTGTGTTTGTTAAGGTGAAGTGTTTCAAGGAGTGAATTGCACTTCACAGCCTAGTAAGCCAGATCATGCCCCCACTCAGACTCCTGTATTCGAAGGAAAACAGGCGGCCTTCTCCAAGCCAGCAGGGCTAGTTAAAGGAAAATGTCACTAGTCGGATACAGAATCGAAAAACATTTGAGTTGTAGACCGCTGGCAATGTCAAATCCTGCAATACGTTTAGTCTGGCAAGACCTTCTATTTTTCAAAGCTATGTGACTTCCTATCCTGCTGGTCATATTTTATTTATTTAAAAGCTTTACCAGGAAAGCATGCTGAGCGGACTACCACTCGATTCCAGATGCGTCCTGGGGGTGGGGGGCGTCGGGGAGAACACATATAGAGTACAGTGTACAATGAGCAAGCAAGCAAAAACATACAGAAACATTGTGGTACAGATTGGTAGATTGTGCGACACACAACAGTTTAGGTACAGGATGCATCACAAATGAGCAGTCAGAATAATGGAGAGCTAGACTCTTGAGCTAAAGCATATCTTAATTGCATGTGCAGGTGGAGGAGAAGTGCTCTTTGAGGAGGGAGTTGAGGTGCTGTGTGTGGGAGCGTGCCGAATGTCCTCTGGCAGGGAGTTCCACAGTTTAGGCATGTGGAATTTAAAGGCTGCCTGGTCTGCTGTGGTGGACATGTGTGGGACATTTAGGAGCCGGAAGTCGCATTTCCTGAGTGAGTACGCGGGTGGGATATTTTTTAATTTTTTTATTTATTTAAATCTAGGATTACAAGTACCTTTGAGTCGAGGCTCTTTTACAAAGGTTCCACGTCAGTAGAGACATTACAATAGTACAAGACATAGCAAATGCAGTAAAAGGCAGTATCAATTGAGTAAACACACCATTTCATGAAAGGAGAGAGTATACTTATAGCTAGAACAGATAGGGCAAGGAAAGAGTACAGGGGGTTACAGGAGGGACAGTGGTAGATATGAGCTGCCAGAGGCAATTGTTGACACATAGAGAAGTGCTGTATGCGGGGCTGGAGGGGGGGAGGAAGTACGGGGAGGTGAGGAGAATGAGGTAAAGTGCTAAGCAGGGTGGAGCAGAGCTAGGGGATAGATGGGGAGGCTAGCTAGGTGTGGCAGTCACAGGTGCTGGAAGCAGTGAGGTATAGCCGGAGCCTTCTTTTGAAAAGTCCTAGCGTGGGAGTGGAGGTGATCTCGATGTTGAGGTTATTCAGTCAGCTAGGGGCCCTGTAGGCAGATGAACGTTGACCCAGGGAGATTCAGCAGTGAGGGACCCGCAGGTGGTGAGATTCAGAGCCCCTGGTGCGATGGAGGTTATCAGTGGCACAAAGGCGGAATTGGACCCCTTGAGTGGCAAGGCCCTTGGTTATCTTCCTAGCCATAGTACAGGTTTGGTATTTTAGGCGATTGGAGAGTTGGAGCCAGCCAGTTTACGCATATAGATCACACGTATGGGGTTAGTCGATGGGATCCTGTGGTAAGTCGACAGACTTTGTTGAGTGATGTAGAAATGCGTCTAAGGGCAGTTGACGTAGCCGATCCATATATGATGAGGCCGTAGTCGATAATGGATACAATAGAGCTCTGCACTGCGATGCTTAGGGCAGCTGGGGTTAGGCAAGACCTGTGCCTGTAGAGAAGACCGAGTCGTGTGTTGGCAGCCTTAGCAACGTTGTCAGTGTGGGCCCTGTAGGATAGGTTACTGTCAAGAGTGATCCCTAGATATTTAAAGGTTTGAACCTGTTCGAGGGTTGTTCCTAGTCAGTTTGTAATGGTCAGAAGGGGCAGTCTGTGCTTACTATGGGAGTTGCAGAAAAGCATGGTCTTTGTTTTCTTATAGTTGAGAATGAGTCTCTGTTTGCTGAACCAGTTCTCCACTGAGGCGAAAGCGAGCTGAAGATTATTTTGCAGAGATTGGGGGTCCTTTTGGGTGGAGTGAATTACGGCATCATCAGCATAAGGTATATGTGAAGAGTAACAGTGCCTCTAGTTACTGCACTGTCTACTCCTTGATAATGGTATCTAGTAGTTTTCCAGTAAGAAAGGTCAGGCTGAACTCCCTGTAGTTCTCGGGGTTGCCCTTGTCCCCCAATATATAGGTGTATCAGAGAAGAATGACTAAAGCTATAATAGGTTTGGCAAATAAATCTTACAGGGAAAGGATGGAAATATTGGGCTTATATTCATTGTCCTATCGTAGATTTAGAGGTGATATGTGTATGCTTTTTAGAGTTCTGGTTGATCCCTTATTGTGGGAGGAATTGGGAATTAAATTTAATATGGCCCGTGTCAGTTTTAGGAAGCATCACAAACAGCTTTTTCTGTCAAGATGGAAGTTGAAATTAAGAAAGCATTGGTTTAGTCAAAGGGTTGTGACATCCTGGAACAATCTACCTGCATTGATAGTGGAGAGTCCTAATATGAATACCTTCAAAGCAAGATTGGATGTTGAGTTTAGACAGGATTTATGAATTTTAATCAATATAAATGGGACTGGGCAAGCTAATAGGATGTGTAGTCCATAACTACTTGTATTTTTTCCTATGATCACATATACCCTCCTTCAGTCTGTCAGGACAGCGTCTCTCTCCAGTGAGCAGTTGAGCATATCTGCCAGAGGTGCAGTCAGTGCCTGCCCACCACCTTCAACACTCTGGGGTGTAGCCCATCCATTCCTGGTGACTTGTTAACCTTCTATGCCCTAAGCCCTTATAGCACTCTGTCTTCAGGAATGTATGTGTTCCACTCCCAATTGATGCCCAGGCCCATGAGCCTTTTTTATGCCATAGTCTGGCAGCAGTCTATCCATTTCCTTAGTAAAAACTTAACTGAAATATTCATTCAGTACAACTATCTTTTTCCAGTCATCCAGCACCCACTCAGACCCCTTTGTTAAACTTTCTGTGCCCTCATTGTTACTCTTCCCATATGTATCTGAAGAAGGCCTTGTCATTGACTATCACTCCCTCTGCAGTCCTGAGTTCTGCCTCTACTTTAACCTGCTTCACAGTTCTGCTGGCTGCGTTTAGCTTTCCATGGTAGTCGTCCTTGTTTCTTTCTGTTTAGACTATTTTGTATACCCTGAAAGCAATCTTTTTTTTCTATTATTGCCTTCCTTACCGTCTTGAAGAACCATATTGGTTTCTTATGCCTCTTGTACTTCCCAACCTGTTTCAGACAGCACTTCCAGACCTCCAGCACTTCTCTTCTCTTTGTGATGGTCTCCCACTTTATTACCACCCCCTCAATCAGCCCTACTCAAGTCTGGTCTCTAGTATCTCTTACATCTTGCCAAAAATTTGCCTTCCTGAAGTCCAACATTTGTGCCTTAGTTTTTTTTGTCTCCTTCTCCAAAGAGGGGTTCTGAACCCCACAGAGTTGTGGTAACAGAGGTGTATCTCGATCTTAACATCCTTTTAATGAGCTCCAGGTTTGAGAGCACCAGGTGCAGAATAGCCTCTTCCCTTGTTGGCTGACTTATAGTGCTTTGTGGAATGCGGAATTCCGATGGCGGAATTAGTGCAGAATGACCATGCCGCTAGCAGAATATCCATTGGAATTTTGCTGGTTCTTCAGCGAAATTCTACCTGCTGTGATCCGCGGAATAATATTCCCACGAAACAGCATCTTTCCATGGAAAATTATTCTGAAAACATTTTCCGGGAAGATACTGAGATCCGTGGAATAATATTCCGTAGAAATGTTGCAGAAAGATTCATTCTGCATTTTTCTGCCGCAAAATTCCACCATTCTATTTACAGTGAAATTCAGCGCAATTTCAAAACTTCTGCGGAATTTCGTTCCGTCGGAATTTGAAAATTCTGCACAGCACTACTGATGTACATATTGGACCGTGAAATTGTCCCGGAAGGTGCTTGTACAAGTGTGCCTAATAAATAAATAAAAATGAATTGCAGTTTAACAGCACATATAGTGAAACTTGTTTGTGGTCACTTTTAAGACACATGTATGCAAACAGTAGTGAAGAGATTTTATAAACTTAGAGAAATATATTTAACTCCCCAAAAGGAACATGAAAAGTTAACGCTTATGTTCTGATCAGGCTATCATTTAATGATCTGTGTATCCAGTTGACAAACAGCTGCTGCTAAACTTAATTCTATGTCCCCCCCCAATAAAAACTCCATATTTAGCAGTCACTGAAAACAAACAAACGAACAAAATTATGACAATGAGAATGTGTTTGTGAAGCTATAAAATTTATATAATCTCAGCCTTGACATATTGTCCTGGAGATAGAACTCAAACTCTGCAGTGTGGCATACCTCTCAACCTTTTGTCCCCCAAATGTGGAACATTGCCTCCCAAAATGTGGAACAAAGGAGCAAAATGTGGAACACTTAATCAAATCTTTACCTTAGAAGCTCAGAACACTGTTCAAATGTTTGTATTTATGTTCAGAAAGTCTGTTATTAATTGAATAATATATTTTTTGCATCATTTACTATAGATTTTTGCTTTAAAATGTTAACACTTAATGTGGGACAAGTCCTCACAATGTGGAACAGGGAGCTTTTGTGAAGTAAAATGAGGGAACGTTCCTCGTAATGTGGTACAGTTGAGAGGTATGCAGTGTGGTCATACTCCATCTGACCCCTCAATGGCAGATCTACTTCTTGCCGAACAGATCAGATGCCCTGGAGTCGTGTTCCAGTCAGTGTGGCTAAGTTTTCTTAGTTTTGACTACTGTTTTATTATTTTATAATACTTCACAGTTTGGCAAGGCGTTGCCTAACCTGAGGACCTAAATCACACAAAAACTTTTAAGAAATTTAAGTTACATTACCCATGATCTCACATTGGTGTTCAAGAAAGCTGCTCCGCTCCCGCCACAGCCCTGCCCCTGAAATCAGTGTTTTGATGATGCTAAGAAGGGAAGGTGTCTGCATGGCTTCTAATGGCTATAAATAGCAGTTGGAAGCAGTAGCACACTGTAGATTCACATAGTTTATATTGCAGGCACTTTCACATGTTAAGGGGGCATTACATTTATATACCCCCCTTAACATGTGTAAATGTCTACAAAGTAAACTATGTGAATCTACAGAGTGCTGCTGCTTCTGACTGCTGTCTATAGCCACTAGCAGCCATGCAGACATCTTCCCTACTTAGCGTCATCAAAACACTGATTTTAGGGATGTGTCTGTGGCGGGAGCTGAGGGGCTTTCTCAGATGCAGCAGACAGATCGGGGGTAATGTAACTTAGTTTTCTTTAAGTCTGCTTTAAGAGCCTGCATTAAAAACTTCCCGACTCGCATCTCCTCCACCCACAACCAGAGGGAGATCGACGAGCGAGACAGCAATCCCTCCCTCCCTGAGAGAAGAGAGCAGTCCTCTGGATGCTCAATTCTCTCTCTACCCTGCCGACCCCAGGTTGCCCGGGCTCGTTCCCAAACCCGGGTCGCCGGCGTGGTGCGAGGTGTGGCATCCAGTGCCTCAGCATCCAGTGCCACTGGGCCAGCGAATCTAAACTGTTTTTAAAGGATTGTTTGGTGTTCCTTATGACCACGGATGTTGGAAGCGAGTTCCATGGCTTAATCACCCTTTGTGAAAAGAAGTAAGCCCTTTTGGTAGAAGCAACCTTCCTTCTTTCTAGTTGCAGTGGATGTCTCCTGGTATGGATGTTTATTTGTTTGATATCAAGGCCCATTTCTCTCATAATATGTTGGTCCCTAATCACCTCCCTAGTTAATGAGAGGTCACCACACATTCTTTTTGTTTTGAGTGACACGACTGCTAATTTTTTTAGTCTCTCATCATAACCTAGAGTTTTATATCCTTGGATGTATTTTGTAACTTTTTTGGTATTCTTTTTCTTAGAATCATCATGCGAGCAGTTAGCATGTTGACCCCCGTCCCCTTCCCTACGCAGTCGCAGTGTGTTACGGGACCACACAGGGAAGGTTTGTGACCCTGTTGTGCATAGCATAATATGACACAGAAACCATGGTGAAGTTCCTGGCAGCTGTTGAGGCCTATGAATTCCCCAATTAGTAATCTGCAGTCATTGCTTACACTGCTGCCAGAGTGCTGTTTAGGTACACATAACTTTCTGACTGGGTTCTCCTTGTGTTGGAGACAGTAGCTATGCAGTTAACAGTGTGCTCTCTTATGGAAAGAACTGAACTCTGAGGGTATACAAGGAACTCTAAATTAGTATGAATATGACTGTTACCATAAGATGGGCAGGAAAAAAGTAAGAGTGACTGTCTTGAGGCTGCAAGTATGTGGTGGTGATTTCTCCCTTGGAGTGACATGGTCATTTTGGTGAAATGGTTTCCAAAGTGAGGAAAGAAATATTTGTATTAGCGTAATATTGTGTCACTCAAAGAAATCTTGTTAGTTTACAGTTTGGTTACATCACCAGCCTTTACTGTCATATTGACTGATGAGAAAAAAATTCATCTGTGGACAACTAAATGGCATAGTGGAGAATCCGTTCACTCTCCACATGGGGAACCTGACTTTTGTGCCCTGTGCACAGGATCATAGTTGGGGCTGGTAGAGGCTGGAAGCAGTACCCAAATAAGCCGTTTGGTCTCTGAGGCAGGCCTGTCATCTCCCGGCATCCCAAAGTGAGGAGAGGCGTGAATGACAGAGATTTCATACTGGTGTCTCCATAAGGCTTGCTGAGGTGTTGGGACAAGCTGCATAGGATGGAAGCATGTGACCTGTCCCTTAATTTTGATGTCATGTGTGGACCCAGCTTGGGATCACATCTGAAACCACCAGGCTAAATATGATTTCTCTCCTGGGAGTCTACTCTGTTTGGGTGGTCTGGGTTCAAATTCCAGCCAAGACACTTATTTCTGTCTCTTTTCTGTTTGTTTCAGTTCCATATAAATATATGCACACTGCATGCACTCTTGTGAATAAAAAATGTAATTATTTGTGTAGCACTAGGTTGTGCAGAAAGAGTAAGTTGCTTCTGTGAGTCCCAGGTTTCGAATAGCCTTGGTGGCACAGTTGGTAGCACAGCTGAACAGTTTTCTGTGTTCAAATCCCAGCTAAGACGCTCATTTCTCTCTTTCTCGCTGTCTCTCTTCTGTTTGTCTGGGTTCCATATATATGCACACTGCACTCGTGTGAGTAAAAACTGTGTTTGGAAGAACTTCACGGTGGGGGAGAGGAAGCTACTGGTGCTGTTGATGTGAGAGGAGAGCAGCTGTACTCTGGAACATGTCTGTGACAGGTGCATGAAGGAGTTCAGGAAGGGTGGAGTGGTAAGAACAGGGACATTAGGGTACCAGCGGAGAATCAGAATGATACAAGAACCTAGCTCTGTAATCAAGGTAAAGCATATTTTGTAAGCTAGCTACCTGGTCCCAAGTAATAAGACACATGGTCAGCATGTTGGCAACCTGGATTTGTGCCCCAAACACACAATATCTGGAGTGGAGGCCAGCTGGAGAGTGATGTAGAGTCTACTTGGTTGCTCTGCTAGATGTATAAGGGTTAGCAGAGTGCACACCTTGAGTGACTCTTGGTGGTAGATCAGCAGAGATGCTCTAGGTGGTGTGGGTGACTGCACGCTGCTGCACAACCCCCTTGGCACCACAGTGTGTGCAGCCATGCTGCAGGAGGGAAATGGGGACAATGTAATGCATTACCCTTCCTGACAGCATGTCCGACAGCAGCATAACCTACTGCCTTGTGGAAGGACCAGATGGAGGTATTGGCCCTTGGCAAGGACAAGTAGGACTACTGGTGAAATGTAGATGACCTGAGTGAGTCTGCAGGTGAGGGACTACAGGAGAGGTGAGTCTGACTGGCAGCAGGGGACATGTAGAAAGACACAAAGGAGTGGTTTACAGAGGAGCAAAGGTTGAGGAGCACAAAACACATTTTGTTGAACCCAAATTCCATAGTCTTCTTATTACAAGGGCACTTCTTTTTAGATTTGTTATCTACTGTAGTTGTTAATTGTGCAGTTCCATGAAGATTTAAACCTGCACTGATCCTATAAGTCACCATTTCCTGTTGACCTATTGAAACAGTTTTTTTTTACTCTATTCACCCTGAAGGGCAGGGCATCCTTCCAGGGTGCTTGCTGAGTGAAGGCCTCTCACTCCCTGCCTGAACTCTCATGCCTGGGTCTCCCCACCCACGCTGCCCAGACCAGACCCCAGCCTCCCGGCATGGCTGGGATCCGCACAGCCTATGGATTGGCGCCAGGGGAGATCTCAGCGAGCTTGGCTGGCTGTGGGATGTGGGCTATGCCACAGAAGCCCCCATCATCTCTGCTATCCTTCGGAGGGGGTTTTCCTTCTCTGCTGGTCCCTCCCTCCGAGTGTGACGTCATGGCACATGGCAACCCTGCCGACGACATCGCACTCGCCCCATGTTACGAGCCGGTCATCCTGCCATACCCCCGATCTCCATCGGGGGTCACTGGGACAGTGGACAACCCTATGCCCTCCCCCCGGGAGACGAGAGCAGCCCATCAGATGCTCCATCCTCTCCCTCCCCTGCTGACCCCCGGCAACCGAGTCCACTGCCAAACTCGGGTTGCCAGCATGGTGCAAGGTGTGGCGTCCAGTGCCTCAACCCTCAGCGCCACCGGGCCGGCCTTGAAACAGTTTAAAAATTATATTTTTTCTAATTTTGTTATGGTTCTTTCTTTATTGGCTTTTTCATAAACTGGGTATTTCTGAGGTAAACATTAGTGCTAAGCACTGTTACAGAGCTGAATGATGCAGTTTATGTCCCTTACAGAGTTCTGAAGCAAATGTGTATTCGGTGTGCATTGGGGCAGAAGTTTGATGTCTCTGCAGAATATTTAAACTAGCAAATGGGGAGAGGGGTGCAGCACCTGATGCATCAAACGGGAAGAACACCCCTCCGCCTTCAGGTAGTGATCAAACAGGAGTTCAACATGTTTGTAGTTCATTTGCATCACCAGGTAAGGAAAAAGGTCTGACTCCCCATACGATGCGCAGAGGAAAAGCTGGACCTTGCCCCACAACTAACGCACCGAAATCTGGCCAATGGAAAATCATGTACACAAATGCCCACAGTCTGGGAAATAAGATCCCAGACCTGGAGGCAACAATGACAGAGGCTAAACTGGATATAGTAGCCATTAGCGAGACATTGTTCACTAGTAACAACACTTGGGAGACTTCTGTACCCAGCTATGTACTGTTCAGAAGAGACCGAGGTGCAATAAAGGGGAGTGGCCCTTTATGTCAATGAAAATATCAAAGCTACAGAAATTCAGAATACACATAAAAGCCAGAAGAACTGTGGGTCACCCGGAAATAGGAAATGGGACAGCCATACGAATTGGGGTTGTCTACAGGCCTCAAGACCAGGGGGAGGACATAGACACATTACTGTCAGAAGATATACAAAACATGACAGCTAAAGGGGAGGTTCTGATAATGGAGATTTCAACATGCCAGATACAGATTGGTCAATACCAGCCGGAACACCCACCAGAACTAGACACACAGTGGATTCCCTGTAGGGGGAGGGCCTCAAACAATTGGTACAACAATCCACAAGAGACAGGGCTATCCTGGATCTAGTACTGACTAACAGGGAAATGATCACAGATCTCCAGGTAGAAGGTCACCTAGGGGCCAGTGACCATCACATGGTATGGTTCAGTTTGGCCACTAGAACTAAATAATCCCATTCCAAGGCAAAAACATGGGACTTCAGAGGAGCTGACTTTGATAAGATGGCCAACAGAGTTAAGCTAGCCCTGGCAAGAAGAAATACAGGTGAGGGGGTACAGGCAAAGTGAGCAAGTATTAGGGATATAATACTTGAAGCAACATCCTGTTGTGTTAGAGAGAAAAGCAAGAGCAAAAGAAGGAGGAAACCATTTTGGTTCTCAAAAACAGTAGCAGAAAAGATCAGAGCCAAAAGGTTGGCCTTCAGGAAATATAAGGGAACGCAGCGGGATGAAGATAGGGAGGGATACCAAACTTCTCTGAGGGAAGCAGGGAAGGCAGTAAGGCAGGCAAAGGCCCAAACTGAGGAAACATTAGCACGAACAGTAAAAGAAGGGGACAAGACTTTCTATAGATACATTAATGAAAGGAGAAAGTCCAGAGGGGGATATTGCTAAGATCAAAGGGGATAAGGGGGAGTGTGTGGAAGAGGACCAAGGAAAAGCATCTATCCTAAATAGATACTTCTGCACAGTATTTACTGAGGAGAAGGTAGGGCAGGGCCCACAGCTCAGCACCATGGACACAGGGGGGGAGGGAAGTGTGCACATGTCCCTTCACAAAAGAAAGGGTCCTACAAGTGCTTGCTAAGCTCAGGGTGGACAAGACAATGGGAGCCTGTGACATACATCCCAGGGTACTAAAGGAGCTAAGGGTGGAACTAGCAGAACCATTAGCAGAACTGTTTAGTGAGTCTCTGAGCACAGGAGAGGTCCCAGAAGACTGGAGAAGGGCTCATGTGATCCCTCTCCACAAGAGTGGCAGCAGGGAGGAGGCAGGGAACTACAGACCAGTCAGTCTTACCTCAGTAGTGGGCAAAATTATGGAGACACTCCATAAGGAAAGGATAGTGCAACACCTGGAATCCATAGGAGCTCAGGATCCAAGACAGCGTGGGTTTACAACTGGAAGGTCCTGTCAAACTAATCTCATAGATTTCTTTGACTGGGTAACCAGAATGGTGGACCAAGGGGGTGCAGTTGATGTCACCTACCTTGACTTCAACAAAGCTTTCGATACTGTTCCACATAGAAAAAGGATTAATAAGCTGGGTGGGTCAGAAGTTGGTCAACTGGGTGGCAAACTGGTTGGCGGGCAGAAAACAGGGAGTGGTGGTAAATGGTATATAGTCAGAAGAGATGCAAGTCACAAGTGAGGTACATCAGGGATCAGTCCTGGGGCCAGTCTTCCTCAGAAGTTTCATCAGTGACATTGTAGATGGACTGGAGGGCAAGGTTTGCCTGTTTGATGATGACACCAAGATCTACAACAGAGTAGATGATCCAGATGGGATGGGCAGAATGAGAAGAGACCTGGAAAAACTGGCAAACTGGTCTGAAGAGTGGCAACTGGAATTTAACGCAAAGAAGTGCAAGATCATGCACATAGGGAAGAGAAACCCTGAAGCTACCCATAGGTTGGGAGGGGAGTTGCTGGCATCACAAGGGAAGAAAGAGACTTGGGCATCAGCCTCACAGGGGACCTGAAATCATCCGAGCAGACCACTAAAGCAGTGGGTAAGACTAGAGAGATGTGGGGTTGTATTAGTAGGGGTATCACAAGTCATAAGAGAGAGGTAATAATCCCTCTTTACAAGACATTGGTTAGGCCCCATCTGGAGTACTGTGTGCAGTATTGGTGGCTGCACCTGCATAAGGACATTAACAAAATGGAGACAGTCCATAGAAGGGCAACCAGAATGGTGCAGGGACTGCATCAGAAAACATATGAGGACAGATTAACGGAGCTCAGTATGTATATCCTAGAGCAAAGGAGGGAGAGAGGTGATATGATTGAAACATTCAAACATCTTAAGGGCATTAGCATGGTGAAAGAGTCTAACGTTTCAGTGTAAGAAAAATAGCAGGACAAGAGGACACAGCATGAGATTAGAGGGAGGTCAATTAAGGGGTAATGTGAGGAAGTTCTTTTTCACAGAAAGGGTGGTGGATGCATGGAACGGCCTACCTCAGGAAGTGGTGGATATGAATGCAGTGCAGAGCTTCAGATAGGCATGGAACAGGCATAAGGGAGCAATACAGATGAGTATGACTAAATAGGCCATTGACAGAGTAAAGGCCTATGGCACATTCATAATGTAGAAAAAATGGGCAGACTGGATAGGCATTGCAGTCCTTCTCTGCGGTGAACTTCTATGTTTCAGTGTTCTATGCTGAGATCCAAATAAGGACAAACAGTAAACTACATCATGCAGTTTTAAAATGGTCCTTGCCAAGAGTGTGTAAATCAGAAATTCACACTAGGGTGCCAAAAAGGCCAGTAAAGTTTGAACAATAACAGAATAGGAGCCCGACATTTGAAAATTAGCTTCTACAGAAAGTATTAGCTCATTGGTAGAATGCAGTACTTCTTTAGTGTTTATTTTGTGCTTTTCTTCCCTCACTTTATCTCCCTCCTCTTTCCAGATGTAGTGGTTTCCTGTTGCCAAGGCCCAGAAACATCCACTGGCAGTGGCAGAGTCATGATATGCTACCTCCACACAGACCCGTTCACACTGGTGCTGCACCATTGCTGAGATGACTTACTGTAACAGGCTTTAGTTTACTCATACTTCAATAATTTATTGCATTCTCCGCCCCCCTTTTTTTCTCTCTCCCCTTCCAGGGCAGGTACCACCAACATGATGGTGATGGTGGTAGTGGTGAGGTTTCGGGGATTTCTTAAAATCCTTTGATTGTTAGTGTGTAAGGCAGTATAAGAATTCATGCTGTGGTCATTAATGTAGAAGATCAGTCCAGTTATATTAGTTATTGTACTTCTTTTCTACTTTTTAATTTTTTATGAAATTGTTTTTCTCCTTCCACTGGTGCTGCTACCTCTGCCAAGCCACCTCCAAGTCCCATGCACTATACTTCTCTTGTCTTTTACCTGGTCTCCAGGGGGACACCTGGGGGTTTGCCCTCCATGGTGGATTCCATCGGGAGCATCAGCAGCCATGACCGTGTATGGGAGATCATTGGGAGCGGTGGGGCATGAGAGTGCTGGCATCATGTTGTTGCACCCTGGGGTTTCCACATAGTTTCACCTTGCCCTCAGGATGCAGCTGCACAGTGATGCTACAGAGCCAGGCTGTGTCACCCCACCCATGACAGAGCTGCACCACCACCTGTGGTCTCCGAAGTGGCAGTGTCTCATCAGAGAATGCTGCCCTTGCTCCCTGGAGGAGGAGGACGGTGTCCTTTGTGACACTGTGTCCTCCTTAAGCTGACCACCCCCGATGTCTGAGGCTTGTTTTTGAACCCGGGTGGTCAGCATTGCAGGTGTCACTGCTGCAGCTGCCCTAATGGGCCGGACCTCCCCCTCGTATTTGAATGATTCATACACTCTGATATTGGTGATTATGTAATTTAAATAATCAGAGGATGATGTTTACGTCTGGCATACAGCCTTTGTAGTCACTTTTCTTTTAGTATGGTTCTTACATTGGTCTGCTGCCTACCACCTGCCTGAAAACTGCACTTTTTAACATGGTGTTGCATTTCAATCGTTAATAATAAATTGTCCACGCACTGATATAGCTCCCTCTCCTTTGTGCAGGGGATGGTATTCAGTGACTAGACTGTCATTAGCTAAAAATGGAAAGAAGTATAGTGCAATTAATTGATGGCTGCAGGTGTGCTACATACAGAATGCCTCCTTCCTCAAATAGCATTGTTAGTAATCTTACACCTCAGAATATACTGCACCTGTATTCTAATGATCTATGAATTTTTTTTAACCTTTCCACCAGAAAAGTACGCTTCCAAATTCATTTTTGATAATGCTTTCTGATGCAGCAGAATGTCTCTGTTCAGATACCACTGTTATGAAAAGGGATGGTGAGTGTCATTTGAAGATTCATTAGACAGTGGCAAGAAAAGAACAGCAAAATGCATGGCTATGGAAGAAGCATCAGATTATAACTTGGGGCCTGATCCATAAAAGTGATTCTGAGCAATATGCGTCCACATAAGGCACAGAAAAGCAAATGCAGAAACATCTGTGCGTCCCTTGTGGACTCCCTATATGGAGGCTGGCTCTGACCCAATCCACAGCTCTGTCCAGGCAGTTAGGGGCAGGTTCATGATCTGGCTGAACCAGATTAGGAGTTTTCTGATGCTAAATGTGTGTGAAGAGTGCAGGCTGTATGTTGGGGGGACTTTGCCATAGCACTTATGTGACTGATTAACACAGACTCCCTAGGGAATTTTTTTGGGGTCTGCATCTCCCTCCCCAACTGTTGTCCCCAGCCCTCCATTATAGCATTAAGGCCTGGGAGGTAAAGGTCTTAGATTGTTGTTTTTCATAAACAAAAAACAATCTGTATGAGGGCAAAGTAGCCTGTATCTTGCAGTTCCCCTGCTCCATGGGGAGAAAGGGATCCACTCTCTTGCTAACCTGGGCATCTGATTAAATGCCCAGTGTCTTGCCCCGCTCATCCCCAGGAACATCCCCAAACACTGCATGTCCTTCAGCATTTGCAGATCTGGGCAGCCTGGATCTGTGGCATCTGCAGTGTTCGAAATCCACAGAAGGTGCATATCATTGTGTGCTGGCTATTCCTAAAACAAAAGTACAGTTGATGGAACCCCCATTAAGTCAAGTGTCGTTACCATGGCTGAAAAAATATAACTTTATCCAGGTGTACAACTTTTTTTGCTCCTTACTTATCCATGACTGATGGAATGAAACTTACTCATCAAATCTGTAAGATTTAATGGTTATCTTTAACATTAGTTGCAGCAGAAGACAAGCAGAATATGTAATTTCCCAAGTATCATCCAGCTTTTAGGGAGACTTGTTGAATGAACTGGGCACATCCTAATAATATTGTGTTGCATCTGTTGTGTCAGATGAAGAAAATAAAAATATTTTTCCTGTAGCTGTGCCATACTTTAATGGAAAAAAGTAGAATTCACTGGAGATGCTGCTATGAAAACATTCATAAAGGCTCTGTGCAAACATTTGTCTAGCTGTAATGCTTATATAAGAAAGAAGAGGAAGGGGAAATTGTTTAACCAGGAGAGGCACACTAAGCCAAAGCTTGATTCCAGGTACAACCTGGGAGCAAAAGGAAGTTAAGTGACTTGCTCAAGGTCACACAGTATGCAAGTGGGGATGGTGGGATTCAAACCCAGGTCTCCAGGTTTGCATCTCAGAGCCTTAAACTACTACGCTATACTGCTTCCCTATAATTTCTTCTGTTAGCTTCTGAAAGCATCATCCATGCTTTGTCATCAAAGCCAAACGTAGTGCTGCTGTAGGGAAACACCAATTCTTATGTCCCTTTAATTGTGGGAGCAGGCTCCAGATGCGATAAAGTCAATGCAATTTTTGCATTGTAAATTGTATCAACTCTTTGTCACCAAATGTGGGACACTCTGTGGGGAACAGAGACAAAATGTGAGGAACAGTATCCTGTCAAGAAGACTGAAACTAATTGCTCCCATGTTCATACAGTTTGCTGCTTCTGCAACAAAGATTAATATGAATTTCTGCTTTAAAACCTCAGTGTTCAAGTGTTCAGTGTGGGACAGCAGAGTCTCAGTGTGGGACTCTGTGCTTCTGCTGGAAGTGGCAGTGTATGACATACACACACACATACACCTACCTCTGATATATAATTGACATATATGAGCATAATGCTGCCTAAAATACTGTTTTGTGTCTTACACATGAGAAATTAATCAAGACAGAAGACCCACAAGTATTCCATCTAGTCTGTCCTCCTGATGTCTTGACAGCTGTGCTTGTCATGTGATTTGCTGTAGCAGTAATGCGCTTGTGTCCACAGTAGTGTTTTATTTTCATTATAATCTTGGCACTGAGGGAGTCTTGCGTCATCTCTTTGTTTGAAATGTAATTTATAACCATGCAAACGATATACAAGGAAGATGTTTGCCAAAACCCTCTCGTTAAAATAAACAGTGTAAAAACTGCCATGTGGCTGCACGTTGCCAGCTGTCAGAAGCTGTTTCATTAGTCAAAGACCAGATGATGGTCACCTTGTTGTGTGAGAAATTTCAAATTTAGATATAGATGGATTCAGTGGTCATAATAATTTGTCTGGACCTTACCATTATCTCTGTTTTTAAAGTAAGTAACCAACTATTTGCACACCACCATTGCAACCTGAGGGAGAACCCCCGGTTGAAGTACATTACATCATATAAGAGTTACATACATTCAGTCAATATACTGGTTACAAAAGTTACGTATTTCTTATACCTTCATATGCATTGTTTTAATAAAATTTTTTACTGTGTTGCACATACTTAAAAATATTATTTTTTTGCATTTTTATAACTACTCTAGCTCTTAATACTTGGAGAGCATGTGCAGGGTACTGACACACTTAAGGATTTTCATCAGGAACTTAACTTCTACCCAACCATAAAGTTTTCCCTTGAATATTCTGCCACAGGTGTTAATTTTCTGGACACCACTGTCACCATCAAGGATGGAACCTTACATACATGTATTTACAGGAAGCCAACAGACAGACAGAGATATTTAAACAGGAATAGTAATCACCCGAGCCACACTAAGAAATCTGTCATGTACAATCAAGCACTTCAATATCAGCGTATCTATTCAAATGAGGAAGACAGAGATACACATTTGGCTATGTTGAAAAACACCTTTATTGAGCAGGGAGACTCTTCCAGAAAAATTGACAGGACAATAGAACGTACATCACAAGTACTGGTGGCAGTATAGCGTAGTGGTTAAAGGCACTGAGCTGCAAACCTGGAGACCTGGGTTTGAATCTCATAGCCCCCACTTGCATACTGTGTGACAATGAGCAAGTCACTTAACTTCCTTGTGCTCCCAGGTTGCACCTGGAAACAAACTCTGGCTTAGTGTGCGTTTCCTGGTTAAACGATTTCCCCCTTCCCCTTTACCAAGGCAACAGCTACTTCTATATAAGGAAAGGATAGCTACCAACAGAATACCCTTAGTAGTCACATATCATCCTGACCTTGAACTTCTGCGTAAGATTATTAAGGACCTCGACCCAATATTTAGTGAGGAGGAGACCCTTAATTGTATTTTTAAGGAACTACCACTACTGTCTCTTGAACAACCACCAAACTTAGCCAAACTAATTATTAGGAGTAAACTTTCACAAGAACAGAATGCCATGACACTTAGTGGTATACAACCCTGTAATCAACTCAGATGCAAGACTTGTGAGCTAATTTCCACTTCGGACTGTGTGGTTACATCACAAAACAGACAATTCAGGGTACAGGGGAATTATACATGTGCATCACGGCATGTTGTTTTATTTCATTCAATACAAGAGATGTCCACAAACAGGTTATGCTGGAGAGACAAGCCAACCACTCCGCACTAGAATGAACTTGCACAGACATACTGATCTCATGGTAACTGAAAACCCACTGGGGCAACATTTCTCTCGGCCGGACCACTCAATCACAGATATGTCAGCAATGGTCTTAAAATGAAATCTCAAAAATACACAACAGAGATGGGCTTTTGAGATCAAACTTATATCACTTCTCAATATGGCAAATGATGGCATGAACACAGATTTAGGATTTATGGAACATTATAGGACTTAAACATACACAGACCTTTTATTCAAAGAATAGAAATGGTATAGGACTTCATTGTCTCCTTGGGTGTGGGTGTGTGTGGGGGGTTGTGTTGAGTGTGGTGGATGTGGGGGTTGCTGTTACACTGAGGTGTGCTTATATTCAGGTACATAACATAATGGTGTTACAGTGTGTTATGACTTTTATTTTACACCCATAATGAATATTATTTCCTTTAATAGCTCTCTTCCCCGGGGGTGGGGTTAGGGTTAACTCCATTGGGTCTTATTCAGATTCCTTGTCTGTTACTCCTCATATAGTAGTTTTATTATATACTGTCACATTTTTGTACTCTGAACATATTAGAGTGCAGGATCTCGTTTGCATGGGGGGTCCTTAGACTAAATTACATTGGGCTAATATTGTAGTGATCTGTGGAAGTGAAGGTATGTTAGGACTCATATCTCACAGAAATATAGTGTACCTTCACTGCTAACTAGGTATCTTACCCTGGGGATGGTGGAGTTTTTTTGCATTTTCGAACTCTGTACATATCTCTTTTACTTGGAGGTTCAAGACAAGTTTAATTCCTTTGGATAACATTTGAATTGATTAATGTGAGTGATGGTGCATTGGGTTTGTGTGTGTGTCTGTGTCTCCTTACAGCTAGTTATCTCCCCCCCGGGGGGAAAAGGGGGGGGATTTAATTCCTATGATTTCTTATTCCAATTCCTTAGACATTTTTAGTACATCAAGTTGAAATATGTACATATCAGATTGCATGGTCTTAGTTTCTTGGTGGTCCTGGACAAGCAGCTTTTTGTTTGGCTCTTACACTGCCAATTTACATTATCATGTATAAACTCCTGTTACAACACTAAATGACTTAAGGTTTATGGAGCATAATAACCAGTTTGAGAGTATAGTTGGGTAATGTTTCCAACTATTGCTCACATTAGGTAAACTTTACTTTAAACCCTTTGTATACCATGTATATTTATTTTTTCGTAGTTCTATTGTGTGTGGCTTATTTTTAACTTGCAATTATGACAATCTGAGTGGGGTTTGTTTTTCATGAACTGCACTCGTAATTGAGCTATACAGATCTATGCTCCAGATGTCCTTGTCTTTCTCTGACGGTATCTCTAAGTCACTTTAATTTATGTGCAGTGCACTCCTCGCATGATGTTACACTTTAAGCTCATCTGACCTTTAGGCTTTTTCAGCTGAAGCTGAACTGTTTTATTGATTCTCTGATGAGTCTTGTGTTATTTTCAAATGAGTATTTTAAACAAATGGGAATTTTTTCTGTTTTTTTCCTGCATGATCTGGGTGTTAAAAGTATGGGATTTTCTAAATGACTGTCATTACGCTTCCAAGGAAGGGCTGGGTTGGTTCAAAAGCTAAAGCACTTTTTTCTGTTACCTTTTGTTGGACCAACATAGATGTATCAGATCATTTGCTTCTGGATCTGTTCTTACAAGAACCAACATGGCAAAGGCTAAATCCGTGTGTCTCATATTTTTAGGCAGTGCAGTCTGCAGCTTTCTCACAAAGCTGTAGCACAGCTGGAAAATGATTTCCTTGGTTCTCCTAAGGGTAGACACTGGGTACGGGGTTATTTTCTGATATGTCCTGGTCACCAAGAATAATTATGTGTTGCGACCCATCCTCATTGGTCTAAACAGTTGCAGGAATCTTGGGTACAGTACCTTCAGAATGATCATGCTGGGGCAAACCATCTTTCTCTGGAACACTGAAATTGGTTTTGCATCTTGGATTTCAAGGATGCAGTCCTGACCAGATCCTCCATCTGGCATCTGGTGGTTGGTTGGTCAGTCAGTTTATTGTAGTTGTAAAAATATAATTGAAGTTTAAACAATAAGAATCAAACTAAATAAACAATTACAGACAATATGCTACAATTACGTGTACTATTGCTTGATAACACACTGTACACTACATCTGGAAGGTTAACATTTTATGCTGAAGAGGCATCATTTTATATTGGATGATCAAAGCTCCATGTATAAGCTAAATGCCAGAAATACAATACTGAATTGCAAGAAGAGTGCATCACATAAAGAAACTCAGTAATGTCTTAAATAGTTAGGGGCATCCACTTCAACTTGGCTAAACAACTGGTTACCCACACATGTAGGATTATCATTTGAAGTCTACAGAAGATTTACTGTTCAAAACTTTGAACAGTTCATGGAACATATGTTAAATCTGTTTATTGAACCAGTATTAGTGGCCCAACATTTCTTCTTTGATATATCTTGTTTGGGCATTTGAACAGGTCAAAACTATGGATTCTACAATCAGTATTTGTCTTAATACTAAAAACAGTTCTACACACTTGTAGGCATCTCTCGCACAACACAGGCACATTGATTCTTTAAGGTCCCTTTTCTGAATTGGGGTTCTCTTCCAGTTCTGAGTGAGGACATCATACCATTCAGCCTCTTCCCAGCAATCCAAGTGTTCACAAAAGTGCCTCTCAGTGGTGGCAGTCTACCTTCATCTGAGGATATCAGCATCTTTCCCTACTTCAGTGATTGGTGATCAGAGGCTGGTCAGCACTGGATGTGATACAGGCTTTCCAGGTGACAGTGAAGCCCTTCTCCAACTTGAATTTTCTCATCAGTTTGGAGAAGCTGAAGCTCAGTCGTAATCAGTTTCTGGAATTTATCTGGGCCAAGCTCGACTGACTACAGGGTTATCAGATCCTGGCTAACTCTTCCAAGGGCTCAGAATCTGATGGCTACATACCCAACTTTTCCAAGCATGTGGCAGTTGCCTGGCCAGGGACTTCTTGCAGCTCCTGGGTTTGATGGCAGTTCACCTTCATTGTGTTCTGGGTGCAGTTGGCATTGTGCAGCTTTCAGTCAGAATTGAAGGCACAGTGGTCATAGCGGACCTCACATTTGTTTCTGGGGAGAGATGTTTACCCTTTTGAATTATGACTTATGCTATTGCCTGGTTGCTGAACATTTCATCAGAGAGAAGGGGTAGCATTTATCCAGCTGACTGTCTCTCTGATCACTGATGCTTCCCTCCTGTGGGAGCTGACCTGGTGGAGCTACAGGCACCCAGGTGGTACATCAGTGTGCTCGAAGTATGAATGATTCACTTGTCATTACAGGTGTTTTCAGTGGTAGTGGATTGATCGGTCTAGGTGAACATGGACAACATGTTTGCCATGTTCTGTGTGAGCAAACTGGGAGAGTCATGTTTAGCCTGGGTTTGTGAGGACACTCTTTAGATGTGATATCTGGTGATGAGTCTCAACACTCATCTAGTTCCCCTGTATCTGGTGGGGTTTACAGCACATTGACAGACATCCTCAGCCACCATAGGCACATTTCCTGTGAGCGCCCATTGCCTCAGGATGTTTTGTGCAATATTTTATGTCTATCTCTGTCCCCAACCCCCCCCCACCCATGAACTTCTTTTGTATCCTGGGAGAGACATAAACTACTACTTGTTTGCATTCATCCTCTCATGAGAGGCACAGTTCTGGATGAGGCCCTTACCCTGACCTGGGCAGTAAAGTTTCTGTATACTTTCCCACTCTTTCCCTGTGTACCCAAAGTCCTACTGAACACCTCCCACAAGCAGACTCATCTGATAATTCCACTGGTGTGACTGTTTTAGCTTTGACATCAAGACCTGCTTCTCCTTAGCCCCAGACTGCCATTGTTGCTCCCTCTCTGTCCGGACCTGCTCACCTAGTTCAATGGGACAGTACTGCATCCAAACCTGGCACCCCTGCACTTAATAGCATGGTTCCTGAGAACCTAGTATTTGTGTCCCTTGGATGTATGGAGGAAGTTATCTTTGCTGAAAGCCTTGAGGAAGTTTTCAACTTGCGAGACCTATGCATTTAAATAGAGGAGCTTTTCACTCTGGTGTCAGGCATGTGAACTGTCACCCATGGAATCTGAGTTCTCCTAGATCCTCATCTTCTTGTTGCTGCTGGGTTTGGTGGTGCTCAAGCCCACCTTCTTAATAATAATAGTAATAGTAATAATAATTTTATTTGTATAGCACCTTTCAGTATATCAAGGTGCTGAACAGTTTTAAAACAATTAATTAAAACAATTAATGGTGCATATGGCTTGCAACTTTATTGACCTGAGAAAAGTCTTCAATACTTTTATTCACTTTGCGCTCCTTCAGAAATGTTCTGCTGCTTGGCTGTAGCTGCTTCAGAGTGTTTAAGAGCCTACCTGACTACTCTGATACAAAATGGTGTGCCTCAAGACTCTGCCTTTGGGCCACTCTTGCTGAAGACCTTTTTTTTGCCTGTGCCTCTGCACACATCCGCATGTATGCTGTTGACACTGTGCACTAACCATGTTCTTAATGTCCCTGATGTCAACACTACAGTCCAGCAGACGTTAAAAACGCACACTGGTGGTTTTGGTCTAACCAGTTGGCCCTGACCCCAAAGAAGAGTATCAGAATGACATTCAGTAGCAAGCCTAAATATGCAATGTTCCTCTTTCCCTTGCTTACACAAAAACAACTCCCAGTTGGACCATTTTCTTGCCATTAAGTACCTTGGGGTTTGACATGATTAGCGTCTTGACTACTCTTACCACCTGGACCCAGTAAATGCTAAACAGGCCCCTAAGCTTGAAACTCTCTAGAGAAACCAAGTCTGCCTGCCACTCACTGCTAGATGGACTACCGTAAGCAAAATGGTCCTTCCTGTCTTAGATTATGAGGATGTAGTGTACAGTTGCACCTCCAAATCCTCTGTGGACAGATTGGACCCTTCTGTTTAAGTGCTTTTGTTTGGCTTTAACTAGCAGTTTTTACTTGGTCGTGGTATGGCACTGGGACCAGTAAAGAGCAAGCTGGATCTGTTACTATCTCCTGTTAGTACAGTGGAGCCTGCCAGGATGTAACGCAGTGTCACAGATTCCTGTATGACAAAAGGGATTAACTACCATTGACATTTCTTTGTTTCCTGCAGCAACTCCATAGCAGAATTCTGCTGTATTGGGTTGCATCCTGATGGGCACCACTGTAAGTACGCTCTCCCGTGGCTGATCCTTGGGTCTAATGTCAGCTGCGGGAGGTTCTGGGTGTGCCCCTAGGGGCACTTGTTACAAAATGCAGGGTAGGAGGGACGGCAGGATCAATTGCATAAAATAAAATTGTAGCACTACCAGTAAAGGTAAAATTATATTTTACTTACATAAAGGCTAATCGGGGACTGCCCCACACTAAGGCATGGGTTAATTTAAGAAGAACATTGTTCCTTTAATGTATAAGGATGGCTTCTCTGTTTCAGAGCAAGAAAATGGTGAGGTGCTGAAGAAACATGAGTGCAGACAAAATTGGCCAGTTTCGATAGTTCTTCTCTTTATTGTATAAAAGTGGCAATAAACTCAACGTTTCACCTACTATGTAGGCTTTCTCAAGAGCTGCCTTTGAAATATACTTTTTCAGGATACAAATATTGTCTTTTATCAATAACTTAACCTTCTATGACGAAATTTCCGCACACGTCCTGTATCGCGTAGATATAAGCATGTCTCAATATCATGGCATTCTTCAATGTAATCTACTTATTTCAATAGCTTTGTTGTCCCTTAGGTTTCTTGTCTTTTACTAAAATTTTCATTGATGCGTAAGACGCTGACTCGGACTGCTAATGTAGCCAGGATCCAGATTGTATAGGGCCTTGAAGACTATCAAGCTAGTCATGAAGGTACAGTAGCATGCCATTTAACTGGGAGCCAGTGCAGATTCTGCAACACAGTTGTGATATGACAGCTGGAGATGATGCTACAAACCCCTAGAAGGCCCTAGATACACAGCATTACAATAGTCAAGTCATGATGTCATGAATGCATGCACTACAGTTACCATGGTCTCCTGTTTAGATTTCACAGCAGACAACAGCTGCCCCCTGAGCTTCAAGTGACTGTTTGTCATCCACAGTGACCCTCAGACTTTCAGCCCTATCCGCAGCTCTGAAGAAGTTGCCTCCCAATGAGGGCATGAAGATGTTGCTCCTGTTCATTGCTGTAGTCTGGGAACCTGGTTCTAAGAGCAGTAGCTCTGTCTTGCTTGGAATAGGGCTCAGCCATCTGGCAGGCATCTAAAAGCTTAGTTTAGATAAACATCAGTTTATCATAGTCATCGTGTTACCCTGGTTTGGCACAAATGAGAGGTACAACTGAGTATTAACTGTAGCAGTGGGAACCCAGATTGTACCATCTCCATACTTAAACAACATGTAACAAACAGAAAAATAAGTGCAGTGCAGTGAGTATGCAACAAGGGGAGTGTGTGGACACATCTTTCATCCATATTCGTTTTGGAGATCTCAGGGAGAGACGCATCACTCGTGAGATCATCCAAAGTCACCACAACTCATATGGATAAAAAATGTATCCAACACTGCGTTGATGCATATCCCCTGTGTATCCTTGTACACACAAGCTAGAGTAGTCCCATCTAAAGTAAAAAAATCAAATGTGTTGATTACCATGGCAAGTTTTGCCTTCAAATAAAGTAGCATATAACCAGTGCTTTTTTACATACATGGTTTATTTTGTATCACATTTTATTGTTGGAGAGTCATGCTTTTAGTAAATTGCATTGTGCCCCAAATATTGATTTTCCAGATATATACAATATGGTGTTATCTGCTTAAATAAAAACTTTTGGTGTGGACAGCAGTTATTTCTGGTGCGGAGCAGTAAGTTCCGTGACTGTTCTGTTTCAATAGTGTTACTGGTGTCCTGCTGAACTGCACCCTTGCTGAGTGGCTCTGCACTGTGGGCTCTTGTAAGAATCAGTTTACTGCAATATTTCTGGCAGTTCTGTTATTATCAAACAAATGAGATATGCATCTGTTGTTGCAGACTGCTTTTGAAGGCAACATGATGCAAATAGATGTTTCCTATTTGAACTTCCAAAACCCCTTTCTCTTTAAAAAAACAAAAAAAAAGAATAATAATCCATTTTATAAGTGCAGTAACCCACTCCAGGTCATGGCTGTATGGGGGCAATAATGCACTTCCTGGGTGGTTGTAGATCACTCAGTCTTCGACCTCATGTCTCAAAGTGCGTCCAGGGCTTGCATTAAAGACCCCCATACACCCATGGTGTGAATATTTGAATTAATTTCTAGTAACTGTAGCCCTGATGAAGAGGGAAATTAGTCCTCAAAACATTGACAGTGATACAAGACTGTAACCAGATTGACAAAATAAATGACTGAAAATATTTTCTAGTGAGTGAGTCTCATTTTCTCCAGATACTTTACAACCAGGCTTACCAGCACTCAACGAAATCATGTTTGCACTCTCGGGGTGGGGTCAAATGACAAATATGAGTTCCACTGATTGGGAAGATTATGGCCGGCATACCCCCACAACCAACACAGGCTGTTATTCATTGTTCCCAGAAGGCTACTGGGCAAAGCGAAGCTGAGTGGTTCTGGGACCCTAAGATGTCCTGAGATGTTGTTATTGATTAGAAGAGAGACCTCTGTGAATATCCACGTACTTTTTATAAAGTTTTTTTTGTTTGTTTTGTTTTGTATGTTACGAGTTGATGAAGTCAAGATTTAGTTAAAAAGACTTGTGCTTTATGATGTCAGTAATATGAGAAACAAAGTAAAAAGTACAGTACCTGTGAAGCTGTAATAGCAGTGTTGATACAGTTCGCTATCCCTACTCTGGCAGTTCTGCTGCATACAGCTGAATCATTGGAAATCTTCAAGCTAAATTCCTATGACCACCCGGGTGGTACTGTTTATCCTCTGGCTCTGCCCCATGAAGTCAAATGTTTCTTTCCACTGGAATGGACAGGTCTCCGCCTTAGCAGTTCTGCAACGTTGAAGGATTCTAGTATTTCAAACACTTATCAGGCAGATATTTGACTGTTTCAGTCCACATTCATCATTAAAGTCACTCTTTCATCTTCCGGCTCCACTTTGCAATCGACTGTTAAGAGCAAGAAGCCAAGTTTTAAATTCTGCACTGTATGTAGGCAGAAAAATGCTGGCCATGCATCTGCATGACACATCCCTATACTGCCTGAGTGATCAACATGGCATCGAGGGCTGCAGTTTGTACCAGGCCATGCTGACAGTCTCCATCGAAGACCAGAAGGCTTGACTGGCCTTTGGTAAGCGGAAAGACTGCAAGAAGGCCTCAGTGTCGGATGGTTCAGCTGCTCAAGTTGCAGTCATGGAAGAAGAGGTGATGGTTGCAATGATGAGTTTTCTGTCAATCTCAATGCTGTTCCTGGCTGGGGCCAGCATTGCAGGAGTCATTCTTTGAGAGTTCAAGGAAATGTGTCTGGCCTTCCAGACCTTCAGGAGACCCCTTCTTAGCATAGCAAAAAACACAGAAAGTGTCGTCACAGGTCATGGGCTCAGGAAAGATCACTGTCTTCTTGCTCCTTTGATGCCCCTGACTGCTGAGTCTTGGCCGAGTTCCCTACGGTCAAAGGAATGGCCAAGGAGTCCACGGTAACCCCATCAGACCTTTCTACCTCGACTCCAGTCGAGCAGGTGATCAAGATCTTTCTCAAGCCTGATGACTGGCTGTAAGAGGAGATTGACAAGGAGTTCATCTCCCAGAGTCCGGTGCTCCCTTTCCTCAGCAGGAGGATGAGGCCCAGTTGGTACCCCAGCTGAGTTGCCTCAGGAGTCACCTCCACTGGTGATCTTACTTCTGAAGCCTATCTTGCTTAACCTGCCAAGGCAGGTGGTTTATTCAAACCCTCCTGGTCGATGTTGATCCTGGAGTCAGTGGTTGAGGTAGTGGCACCGTTCATGCGCTTGATCCCACTCGACCATTCTGTGAACGGCCTTTGACTTGGATTCAAATCTGCCCCTGTACATGAAGCGAGCCCATAGAGTGCTGGGTCCCAACCCGTCCTCCCCCAACGCTCACTCCTGCTCCATCATAATTTGTTTCCTAGACTGTTCTGTGAAAGAACAAATTTTATTAACTGCATGGAGACGCAAAACTATGTTTTATGGGCAAACTCATATATACTTTGACCAGGAGGTGTTACCGTCAATATTCCTCAACCTCCTCAAACATGTAGAGAGATCGACAGAAAATGTGTCAACACTACAAGAAGCTCTTCTTGCAACAGTGGACTATTGCTGTGGGGTAGGGCTCTGCCTCCTGAGCCTTCAGTCCCTTGGCCTTTGCTGGGTTTTTTCTTGCCAGTCCATGTTTCTCAGCAGTCCCCAGTGTCTGCTTCTCAGCCTCTTTGGATGGAGCCTTCTTCATTGCAACCTCTGTTTGGAGCTCCGACCAGAGATTTTCGCCCTGTGGCTGGCTTGCCAGATTGGCCCTTGGTGGAGATCACCCAGGGTAAGGATACCAGGGTGATCCATGGTGGAAAATGGTTGAGGGCTGTCTTTGAGGAATCCTTCGACTCCATAGGTGAGTCATTGATGGCCTCAACTAGGACTCGTACTTTTGACCAGGCATCAGTTGAAGAGCTGACCACCAACCACAGGCCAATGTCATTTGGAGCTCTGGTTCAGCTTATGTCGGGCTCCATGAAAGCTTCCTTAGAGTCAGTTAAGAAACTAGTTAAGTATCCATTTACTGATATAGTGGATTTGGATGATTCCCCGGGGGTTACCTTTCCTGTGACTGAGGCCATCTTGGAGCTAAGCCCTGGAGCTTTGGCCTCATCCAGTACCCTCTCTCTATATGGTCCACAAGTACAGTATGCGATCACAGCGGGCTCCCTATCTGGGTTTTCTGAACACCCCTCTGTGGAGCACATGGTTTCAGATTCTGCCTTCCACATATTCAGAGGCCAATGGAATGTGGACAAACCGCTAGACAAGGAGTCCAGGAAGAATGGCCAGACAGCTAAAAAGGTGTTTCCTGCTGTGTCACTGGGTCTCCATTAGGCCAGCAACACTGTCATGTTGGCCATTCCCTGTTTGAGGTGTTAGGAGAACTCTTCCCCCATCTTTCAGCTGACCAGCAGCTTCTAGTTAAGATGATTAGAGACCAGGGTGAGTCGCTGGCTAAACGCCAGCTTCAGATGACTTTGGACACAGGTAACTTCTGTGCCCATGCCATCACAGAGGCCATCACCATGCATCGCATGGCCTGGCTGAGATACTCCACCTTCACAACAGACACTCAGCATTAGGTGGCAGATGACCCCTTCTTGGGTATAGGCCTCTTCGTCTCTTGTATTGAAGGACATGTTACGCAGATTGAAAAGTCCTGTGCCACCCTAGATTGTGTGGCTTCATCCAGAAGGACCAAAAGGTCCAAAAGCCTAAAAAGAAGGCATTTCAGTTTCTGTCCTTTCAGTCACATCAACCTCAGCAACAGACGCAACAAGGGTAATTCAAGCACCAGTATCTGAAACCCAAGTTTGATGGCCAGGGGCAAAAAAAAGGGGGGGTGATGTCTTTGCAGCTGTAGTCCCCTCTAAGGCTGCCCAGTGATGGCGTGAGGGATGTCATCCCCCCCTCCCATCCAGCCCCTGTCACAGGTCCTGGTCAGGGGTTGGTTGCACCACTTCTTGCGATGGTGGTCTGCCATTCCCTCAGATAGGAGTTTGTAAAAGTGGTGGGCAGGGGTTTGCCTTAGGATTTCTGTGCTCTCCCACCATAATGACTCCAAGCTCCTCGGGAGTCCAGCATGTCGTAGGCCACTGCCCATGGTTTTAGTCAACATCACTTGGCTTCTAAAGCGAGGGGCAAGAGCCTGTGTTCCAGACACCCTGGCCACTCAAGGATTTGTGTTTAGGTACTTGCAGATTCAGAAACAGATGTGGGTGCTGGTGCCCCTTACTGAATTTGTGTGATCTGAACCAGTTAATGCAGAAGTTCAAGCTCCGAATGGTCACTCTGAATCAGATCATACCATCTCTGGAGCAGGGCATGTGGTTCTGCTCCCTGGACCTCTAAGGTGTGTTTTTCCACATTCCAGTCTGTCTGTCTGTCCCATTGCCGATATCTTCAGTTTCATGTAGATGGGATCCTGTACTAGTTCTAGATCATGTTTTTCAGCATCTCTCCCACACACAGTGTCTTCACCAAGTCTGTGGCAGTGGTGGTGGCCTTCCTGTGGCGCAAGGGTGCCCGGGTATATCCTTACCTGGACAACTGGATGATAGCCAGGTGGTCCAGAGAGGCTGTGGAGAGGTCCAGAGACCTGACCCTCCAGACCTGTCAGCACTTGGGCCTTCTGGTCAACCTGGCTAAGTCAGAGTTGGTCCCCTTGCAGGTGATCAAGTTCATTAGGGCAGACATCCGGTGATGCCATGGGCCCTAATGGCTGCCTGAGAAACTAGCTCCTGATTCTCCTTTCTAGATATCTCTGTTAAAAACAGCAAAAATTGTTTTCTCAACATGAGGAAGGGATCCTGTGACATGGAGCGAACAAACAGAACCAAATCAGATGACTCAGGGGAAGATGGACGCAGATCACAGACGGAAATGTCTGACTCCGAGCTTTCCCAATCCTAGGAGCAGGCTGTTGGTGTCACTATCACTGAAGGCCTGAAACAGTCTCTCACCCTTGAGAACAAGAAAGTTAAGCTGGAGACCATATACCAGGAGCTAGTCTCCTTCTGTGCTGAGATTAAAGAAACTTTCATTGAATTTCGGAGGGATGTGGCGAATTTAGAAAAGACGGCCAATGATGCAGAGTGTCAGCTTACCACCACAGAGAACCAGGTGGACGATCTCAAAATAGTCATTCAGTAAATCAAAGACAACCTGGCCCAAATCGTCTCTCCACAGAAGATTCTGGAAACAGCCCAGAGGAAAAAAATCTCTAAATTTATGGTATGCCTGAAGGCTCTGAGGAAGCGGACATAAAAGACTTCCTTACAACTTTTCTGTGAACGGCCTTGGACTTGGATTCAAACCTGCCCCTGGACATGAAGCAAGCCCACAGAGTGCTGGGTCCCAACCCGTCCTCCCCCAACGCTCACTCCTTCTTCATCATAGTTCGTTTCCTAGACTGTTCTGTGAAAGAACAAATGTTATTAACTGCATGGAGATGCAAAATTATGTTTTATGGGCAAACTCATATATACTTTGACCATGATTTACACCCCCTATACTACACGGTGTGGTAGAGAATACCTGCCTTTACTTAGTTTCCTACTCCTTATCCAGTCAGGCTCACTGTCCAATTTCCAGACAGCAATAAAGAATACAGCATCACCAAGAAAGCCAGGGCACACCTGATGTACAGAGGATTCACACTGCCAGATCACAGTTCAGGCCCTCTTACTTTCAGCTCACAGCCACCCTATTGGCACAACACAACAGCATCTGAACAATGAGCCCAACAAACGACCCTGGCTAAGGGAGAGTCCTAGCGCTCACCTCATTTTGCAGAGATGAACCAGTTACTTCAGTCTCTGTGGAGAGGACTTTGCCGTTAACATCAGACTGAGCTAAGTGTATTGTGTGTGTGTGTGTGTGTTGGGGGGGTGCTCGGGGAGCCGGGACATTTCCTATGGTGTGTGGCTTGGCAGTGAAGCAGCCAGACTTGGGACTCCAATCTACTGTCTGCTGATCTTTTTGATGGGGTTGGACAGGAGGAGCTATGATTCTGGCTTCCAAAGCTGATGAATACTGAAGCTCCGAGAGGTCTCATCCCCCCTCTTTGCACACTAATTAACACTTGCAGTCACCACCCCATTAGCTGAGCAGCAGATTAATTGGGTGTCCTCCGTGCTGTGTGCTTTGCCCCCTGCTCCAGCACTACCTTTCAGTGATATTAGTTACTACCAACCACCATGCTTTCTCCTGGCTTCCCTGTCCCTGCTGCCCCCTTCCTGTTCTTCCCCTCCTGCAGGGCAGATCAGACTCCACATTAACAATGGTAATTTTTCTGAGCCGCAGCCTCTCTTCCAGGTAAAAGCTGAGCTTACCTTCTTTATTTGCTACCATTATTGAGATGTCGCCACTTATGGACTAGCTTTCTACTAGTTACCCTGGCTAAAAACAGAATCGGGCTTGAATAGCTCGGCAGTACATTATATACGCTAGAGCCCCCTGCCATTTGACTTTGGTGCCTTGGATTAAAACTGCTCCAACTGACAAGTTTTAAGCTTTTAGTTCTGTCTTCTGAAGGCAGCAGTGTCAAACAGACACCACTGAGACATATACAGATCCTGTGCCTCTTTAATTTTTAGGTTTTGATATAAATTATATTTGGGGATGACTGGCGAACTGCACAGACTCTAATGTCAGGTTCTTTTTTTTTTTTTCTTCCCCATTGGCTGCTACGCTTAGTATACTTAACAAAGAAGGATGTGGGTTCTCCCAATGAACAGTCTCCGTTTTCAAACACCTGAGGCTGTACATTAGTACGAAGCTACTGGCTTAGAGGAGACTGCGGACGACCCTGAGGAGCCCAGACCATTCATGTGCATTATGGCTCTATGTTTTCCATTCTGGTTGAGGGGTCAGCGGATTTAATTTAATTTTAAGGACACCCTGGATTTTAATTCTTAAAGACATACACCATGCCAGGAGCGATAACCATATTTTAATGGCACCAGCTATCCACAACTTGTTTCCTTGGCCACCCCTGTTACTTGGATAAAGAACCTGACTAGACAAGCTGACGGACTTGTAATGATCCACCAGTACTCCTGGCAATTCAGATGGATGGAACTGAAGTACTTCATTTGCATTGTAATATTGTTTTACCTAGGTTGCAGTATCAGTTCACAGAGGTCGCCTTACAGGGGCACTCCTGGGTCAAACACTGCCCAAGTGCCTTCTTATTTCTGATCTTTGATTTTTTTCCAAAAATACTGGAAACAGCAGACACTAATATACCTGCCTCAGTGCCCTGGTGCTTTCTTTTTTTATAGGTCTCAAAGTTAACAAGGCATGGATTGAGGTAGGTACCTGTTTTCCCAAGGACTATTTTTTTTTCTGTAAGTAGTTTGTAAATTTTTCAGCTTTTGTTCCTCGACCCCGTATGTCCCGGTGTCCCATGTGCGTATGGAGGCATGTGCATGCCATGCACTACGGGACACCCCACCCTACCTGTCATGCAGTTACCACCTGTGCCTGTCACCAGTACCCCCATTCGGTGATGGCGGGACTCTGGAGAGCCCCCCCAGTTCTCGGAGAGGAGAGCCAGTGCTCAGTCCTGCACCCATCCCCCAACCCCCATGCCGGCACCTTGACAATCCAAGGTAATTCCTGAACCCGGGTCACAGCATAGCACGAAGTAAGGTGTTTAGTGCCTCAGCCCTCAGCACCACCGGGCTGTCCCCAAGGAATAATCTGACTTCCCACCTCAGAGATAAGGGGGACTATTTTATGGGACGGCCCACATCATAGCCTGAGCTGAACTCCTGAGACTAAAGAGGGAGAGCCTAATACACTCATTAGTACTGTTAATACATATTTCATCCCCCTACTGGGGACACTGGTGAAGTGTCTCTGTTTTGGGGACTTCTAGTATTTTGTGTGTGTGTGTATGTGCCTGTTCTTCTGTTGGAGTGGGCGTTGGACTAGGAGGGCCAGTGTTTATTTTCCTAGTACTGCTGCGGGCTGTATGCCTGGATTCGGGGCATAGTTTGGCTTGTGTTCCTCAAGGGGGCAATTGTAGATAGATAGATAGATAGATAGATAGGTACTTTATTTATAAAGCGCACCCATTCCAGGGAATCTGAGCACTATACATTCAGATACAAAAATGAACGGCAGTCAAAAAATAAATAGATTTAACTGGGGGTCAACAATTAAAATGATCTATCTAGCCCCTTAAAACAATCAGATACATATTAACAATTAAAAGCATACTGGAACAAATAGGTCTTAAGACCCTTTTTAAAGGCTTCTACCGAGGGAGCCTCCTTAAGATAAATAGGGAATGAGTTTCACAGGGTAGGTGTGGCTACCAAAAATACACGATCTCCCGAATGCTGCAGCCTAACCCTGGGAACTCGAAGGAGGCAACCCTCGGCAGAACGAAGTGCCTGGGACAGTCAGTAGGGAACAAGGAGCTCTTGCAGATAAACCAGCCCCCTTTTGTGCAGGATCTTGTGTTAAGCCCCTCACGTTGATGAGCTCAATAGTGACTGTGTAATCTAACTCTGCCCGACATCTACTTTCATTCATAATTCCTCCCAAGTTTTTACTGCCCTGGAATAATACAGTATACTTATGTACATAAACAAGGGGTCTGAGACAGTCACAATGGATGCCCGCGATGGTTTCTACCCCTTCTAGGAATTACCATTTATTTTTCCCCTCACTTATTCTTTTTCTCCATGTTAGGGGACCTTTTTGTACCCTTGAAGGCCTGGTAAATTTTGTTCTCTGGACAATCCTTTGGCTCTGGAGATGGTTCTCACATAGCATTCCCTCTCCTAAAGCCATTAAGGAGTGACCATTTTCACTCCTTTCCCTGGGAAGTCATCCTTTTATATAAATGGCAGTCCCTTGATTCACAGACATCTCCTGGTTTTGTTACGGGATCTCCTGATTTACTCCCCCTTTTTTTTTTTAGAGGGTTGTTACTAGTTACAGTTGTTATACCTGCTATTGTTATGGGACCTCCTGATTTATACCCTATTTTTTTAAGGGGTTGTTACTAATTACAGTTGTTATAAACATAGGTATTAAGCTAGTTATTTACTAGTTTGCAGATATCTTGGGAAGCCCTGTTGGCACCATGCTTGAAATGTTGTTACAGTGTAGATTATATTTCTGCGCCAGTTTGGTTTATGAATGTTAATATAAAATTAATTGCAGAGGATCAGACACTAGAATTGTTTGCATTCAGGAGATGCAACATACATGCATACATTTGGGATGGGCTGGGCTTTTCCTTGGGGTGGGCTCCAGGAGGGGAGTGCTCCTGAACGTTCAGTTGTTTTATGCCCTATGGGACAGATGTTGAGTTCCACTTGCTCCCCCTTCAGAGCACACCCCTGGGGGTGGGTCCAGCGTCTTCCTTTGTTTTCACATATGCTCCCAGGCTTGAACGAAAATTCCCTTATGATACCATGGCTGTATCCCCAGTAATCTTTCTCTCGCAAAATATCATTGGACTGAATAATTCAGTCAAATGATCCAGGCTGTTCCAATATCTTAAGACACAAAAGGCAGACTTGGCATATCTGCAGGAGACCCACCTCACTCCAGTTGAACACCAGACACTTGCCCATGGTGGTAAATACCAGCTTTATGCCTCCTCATATCTCAGGGGTCGGAGATGCAGGGTAGCTAGTCTTGTCTCATCGTCTCTCCCTTTTGCTGTGAAAAAGGAGTATAGTGACCCTAAAGGCTGTTATATAATATTGATGGGTAGATTATATGACACTACTGTTACTCTAGCTAATGTTTAACCCCCAACTCGACCACTGCTATATTTAAAACGTTGTTTGGAAAATTGTTGGATTTGTTAGAAGGGCAACTTATTCCTGGAGGGGACTTTAATGTTACACTCTCCCAAGACATGGACACTTATCATCCTTCCTGCCACAGACTCCCCAGCCCAAAAATGTATCTGTTCTCAACTCCCTCAACTAGGCCTGCTCGATACTGTAGAACTATTTATTCTCATGCAAGTTATATTTAGCACGTGGCCCTAATCCGCTACAACTGAATAAATTTATTTTCACACTCTGCAGTTAGCTCCTAATTCACACCCAGTGAAAATATACTATTTTGGCCAATTGGCGCCATTTTATTCTCACCAGTTATCACTTGAGTGAATATAGCTATAATTATTTTACAACAATTATAACCTGTTGTACAGTATTTGGAAGCGTTTTTGCCATACTACTACAGCTTATACTTATAATTCACACCATTTTAATACTTATTCTTTTTCACTACTAAGAAACATTTCAGTGCTATCCAGGATATAATCTGCGGCCTATTTCTTCCCTCCCACCATACCCCTCTCTACTTAAGGGTTAATCTAGGGAAACCACACAAATCTTCATGTTGGAGATTCAAATCTCTTAAAGATGAAGAATTTAAAAAGCATATCACTGAATTAGTAAAACGGTCTGTTGCAGAAAATGCCTCTTAGGAGATATCATTTCCTATACTCTGACACACTTAAAGTTATTCTTCACAAAGAAATAGTGGCCTGGGCGTCTGATAAAAAATGATTGTGAAATCAACGGTTTACCCATCTCGGGTCAGAACTGAGCACTTTAAAACAACAGTATGATTTGGGTGATAAATCCATTAAGACATGTATTCACCAGGTGAAAACTGAATTGCAAGGTATTCTCGATCTCTGGGTCTAGCAAACTTTGATATATCTTAAATACTACAGTTATGAAGGGGGACAAGACTATTAGTGTGTTGGCTTCGAACCTGTAAGCATATGGTGACTGTCACCAGGGCTCTTGGGGACGCAGGTGCCCGCATCCTTTACGCACATTTTGCTCGTTGGGACGCTCTGACTTTTTTCGAGAACGTCCCTGAGACACTCGGCCACCAAGCCCCGGGAGTCACTTTAGGGCATTTTTTTATGTTACAGAGGGGGAATTATAACAAATTATAGCCACTGCTCAACTAACAAAGCCCTTGTTAGTTGAGCAGTGGCCATAATTTGTTTGAATACACCCTCTGAAACATAACAAAATGTAGATTAAAATGCCCCAGCAGAAATGAATGGAGCTTTCTGCAGAATACTACAGTAAAAGCAGTGCTGGCGCAGAGGCGCGGCTCCCATGTAGTTGAATGGGGACCCCTGGAAATTTTCCGAGGACTCCCACTTTTCGGCTGTGGACTCCCTTTTTGTTTTCATAGCCAGTCCCGGACCCCCAATCAAAAAACACTTCCGAGAGCCCTGTATCATGCAGCTTAAAGACCCGCTTACAGGCACAGTCGCAAGAGATATGCGTGGAATAAACAGCATTTTTCAGCAATACCACCACCAACTCTGTACTGAAACTGCATGCCCAGCTCCAGCTAACATCTCTAACTTTCTCTCTTCTCTCCTCATTCTGACTCTCTCTCAGTCTCAACAGGAGCTACTGCATGCCCCCACCTTCCTGGAGAAGTCCAGACCTTACTTAGAAAGCCAAAACTTTAAAATGTACTGGTCCGGCTGGATTCCTGTCAGAATGGCATAAATCCTTTTCAGATATTTGCTCTCCCATCTTCTTCAGACTTTTCTGGCTGTTCAACAGGGAGATCCCCCTCCTCCCTCCTGGTTAATGTTATCTCCACCATTCTGAAATCTGGTCATGACTCCAAATGTCCCTTGTTTTACCGCCCCCTATCGATACTTACCGTTGACTATAAACTGTACATGTCTATTTGGGCACAGAGATTAGATACCCTTCTTTTTATTTTTTTTTTTATTTAGCTTTTGTTGACCGGGTAAGTGCACTAGGCAAATCCTGCCTATTTTCAGGCACGACCCGGGGGAGGGGGATACAGATGAATGCCGACTGACCTTGAACCAGATTAAGCTGTTGGTGGTATTTTTAGTGAATGAGGGAAATTTGGCCAGGACACCGGGGAAATTCCCCTACTCTTTTTGATAAGTGCCATGGGATCTTTAACATCCACCTGAACTACCACCAATCCAGGCAGATGGGACTTGGTTTAACGTCTCATCCGAAAGACAGCACCTCAGAAGTGCAGCATCCCTCTCATGCTGCACTACAGTGTCAGTACTGGGATATTAACTCAAGTGCCAGATGTGGGAACTGAACCCACAACCTTCTGATCTCCCGGCCTCAGAGGCGAGTGTGCTACCTACTGAGCCACTGACACTGCACGGCTTTTCTTCCAACACTTATCCATCCCAATCAATGAGGATTTGTTTGATCTAGGCAAACCACAGATAATATACGCTGGACTTTATTACTAATGCAATATCTATAACAGCATCACATTCTGGCGGCTGTTCTCGGCCTAGACGCCAAGAAGACATTTGACTGGGTGTCCTGGGGTTTTCTCTGGGACACTCTGTCTGCTTTTGTGTTTCTTCCAGGTTTTTTTACAGTAGCTACAGAATTTGTACACTTTCCTTATGTCCTACATCCATGTGAATAGCACACTTACCTCCCCTGTTTCCTTAGAATGTGGTACACGACAGGGCTGTTCTCCTTCCCCTCTGCTGTTCGCCCTATATATTGAGCTGCTAGCAGTTGCAATAAGGCAGGCACCTACCACTGAGGGTGTCCCCGTTGGGGGCAGCAATTTCAAATTATTGCTTTACGCGGACAACATTTTGCTCACTCTGTTAGACCCTGAAAATTCCATCCCAGCAGCCTTGTCTGTAATACCAGCACTATGGAACTCTTGCAGGTTTTTTATTAAATTCCCACAAACCCGAAGTGCTACTTCTCAGTTATATTCTGACCGCAGTGCTTCAACTTTGGTTCCCTTTAAGATGATAAAGTACAAAAATTAAATATCTAGGGATACAGAGCCCCCCCCCCCCCAAAAAAATCTGGAGAACCTTGAACTGCTGAATTAAGAGCCTTTAACACTTGTGATAACACATGACATCACAAGATGGAATTCATTGCAGTTGTCCTTTCTCTCTAAAGTTTACACAGTCAGAATGAATATTCTCCCTCATTCCTATACCTTTTTGAAACCCTACCATTAGTCCCTGCTTCTTGGTATTTCTCTTCCTGGAATAGAATGCTCTTGAGGTACGTTGGGGGTGGGTGTGTGCAGGAGGCTCTGACTATGCTTCTCGGTTCTCCAGCTACCTATAGCTCAAGGAGGGCTCAATTTACCTGCTCTGTTGAATTATTCCCCAGCTTCCCATTTATGTACAGTATTTGTATGGCTACAATCTCAACTCATTTTTGCTTGGAAGCAGATAGAATTTGTTACTGACGATCTGTTTGATATGGGGAAACATCTGCTGGTAGTTTAACAGACCTCCTTTGTCTTGCTGACTTTAATAAACTGACAGCCTACACACTGCGACTGTGGTTTGGTCTCAGGGCACTTCCTTCCCTTCATCACCAGGCCTTGCATTAGGGTCAGAAATCAGGGGGTCAGTTTGACTCCCTTTTCCCAAAGCAGGGGGTCAGAAGCCAAAGGTTGGGGGTCACTGCACCAAATTTGTATGTTCTTGGAAAAAAAACCAAAACTGTCTCTTTTTTAAATGGCTAATATGTCAGCTAGGAGGCAGTATGGCGCAGTGGTTTAAGGCTCTGAGCTGCAAACCTGGAGACCTAGGTTTAAATCCCACAGCCCCCACTTACATATACTGTACGATCCTGAGCAAGTCACTTAACTTCCTTATGCTCCCAGGCTGCACCTGGAATCAAGCTTCGGCTTAGTGTGCCTCTCCTGGTTAAACAATTTCCCTTCCCTTGCCAGAAGGTATAGTATACACAAGTTACTGCTGTGCCTCATCAGCACAGTAGTACTCTGCCCTACATGACATGTAAAGTGAAGCCCTTCCTGCCTTATTATTGTTGTGTCGAATAAAAATAATAAATAAATAAATACCAGCAGATACATACAAGTAGTTAACGGCTGTTAGAAATGCCTGCGGCTGCCACATCAATAGCAAAAGCAGAGGTGCAATCTGTGTTTGCCTTGGCCACCGGACTGCTCCACAGACTGAATCAGATTCAGTGTGAGGCAGCTTTTCAGGAGCAGAAGTCACCAAATAAAATGCTGTTGTTTTTGGGTGCCAAGGAAAACGGAGAAAGTACCCCCGCTTTCCCTAATTATCATGGGACAGCCACAGGCATTCATCTATCAACAGTAACTTTTTTTTTTATTCCTCAGCCAGCCCATTGAAAATGCAGGAAGCCGGTCTCCGAGTCGAGCGTCACTTCAGGGGAGGGCAGTACTACTCAGAGGCACTGAGTGAGTAGATTGACAAGAAAATGCTTGGCTTTACCCCCCCCCTTCCATAACAGTAACTTTTGCAGTCTCTCTCTCTCTCTCTGAATTGATGTCGGCTTCAATGACCGTCACCCAGTGTCCAGTATGGCACTATCCCAGATTCCTGACACACTCAGTGGACCCACACAAAAAAGGAACACATGTTCCTTTGCTCCGCCTGAAACCATTACCTCATAGGTGGAACCACCAAACCGGGCACTGCTTTCTGCTGCTACTACTATCAAGCCTGTCACCCCTGGCTCCTCCGTGCTCTGTTCTCCCGATTCACCGGCTCATCCCGACTCAAACAGACAGGGACTACCACTCCATAAGTTACTTGTCTTTGCCTTACTGGTTCAACTGCCACAGATCAGGTAAACAAACTGAAAAAGACTGCAGGCCCACATATTCCTCCCGCTGGGTTTACTGTCAAATGGTTGCCACGCTGATAACGGCAGCGCCTACTCAGCTGGGTCTCCCACCCCTACAGTGGCATCACCAATCACAGCTCACCTCCGATACATAAAGAAGAAAAAAACAACACAAGACCGATCATCACCGTCCCCTCACTGTCCCACAGAGAAGCAGTGCATATAAAGTGACAGCAGCACCAATTAAGCAGAGAAGGGCTGCGTCAAAGCAGATGCAGTGCTTTCAAAGTAGTGCATCAAAATTAGGATTTTTGCCTGAGGGGGACGTCAGTAGTGCGTTAACGCAAGCCCTGATCACATTTTTTACTTCTTTCGTCTACTTTCTACCAAGACTGACTTTCTACTGGCTCGCACTGACCACACCTTTCGATGATGGTATCAGTCAGGTCTGCTCTACATTTTCCAGTTTCTGAATGAGCAGGGCGTCATCTCTTTTGAACATCTTCAGGCCCAGTATGGGCTAACAGGTAGAGAGTATTTTTGCTATCTACAAATTCGCACCTTTTTACTGCACAAAGGGCATTTGTTCAATCGTATTCCTGACCCTCTTCCTTTTCTGTATCAGATTCTTACAGGTGCAGCAAAGGGCAGATGTTGGCAGCATTTACTTGGACACCTGTCCCTAGCATTGCAGGAGCAATTGAGTGATTCTATCCTTTCCATTCTTTTGGCCTGGAATGCTGAATTATCCACTTCTATTCCATATTATACTTGGCTTAAATACACCCTCCCCTCCTTAAAGTCTCAACAGCTCCTTACTGACAGGAATTTGCATGCAAATGTAGGAATCGGTATGTCTATACACAGGCTACACTCACTACATTCCTTCCATTCCATTTTGTCCACTGGTGGAGATGTTGTGGACACTCCATAGCTTGCCACATGTATATATTTTGGTCATGCCTGGTCTTGACTCAATTCTGGGAGCAGATTCAGGAACAATTTAACAAACTGTCATGTGACACAGAGCTAATTTCCCCAGAAATGATATGTATGTCTGGTGCCTCTTTGGGAATACGAAAAGCTTCTCATTCTGTGGTGCTTACATACTTTCTGACTGCTAAAAAAGCCATTACCATACAATGGTGGCAACCACAGCCTCTCTTGCTAGCCATCTGGCATCAAATTCTGGTTGAAATATATAGAATGGAACACTTAACAATCTATCATTGGGCCACCTCTCCCTGTTTGAAATAAAGATGGACACCCTAGGTAATATACATGATGACTGAGGAGGACTCCTTTTTCCCATGAGGAGAGAGGGTCCTGCCCACTTGGCACCCCAGAGCTACATAGCCTTATGATTTATGTGTTTTCAATCAACTGTGCTGTCTGGATTGATTCGTATCTGTTACTGATGTTGATTTTTCCAGCCCATATTATAGCTTTCTTTTCTCTGAGCTGTGTACATGATCATATTCGTATAGCCTGGAGCTATACTAGCTTCTGTGACTGTACCTGCGATTAGTATTGATAATAGTATGTTATGGCCAGTCTGTCAGTGCAGTGGTAGCACTACCGCTTGCGGTGCCGGCAGCTGGGGTTCAGGAGCGAGCCCAGGTTGCTTGGGGGGGGGATTGAGCTCTTCTCTTCTGTGGGGGCCTCCACTCCCGCTGCAATACCGTCACCTGGGTGCACACAGGTGGAGGTGCAGCTGGGAGCACCATGTGGGAGGGGCGGATGTCGGCTGGAGTCTGGAGTAGCATCATGTCTCACCGTGCGCCGCCTCCATGGACTCCATTGCACACCGACAGCCTCGGGGAGAAAAGTACCTGAAAGAAAAAAATGGCCCTGCTTCCTCACCTGGAGCCGGTGCTCAGACCGGAAGTGGCCTGACACCATGGGTTGATTGACGGGGAGGATTGAACCTCCCTCCTTCCTCGCCCGGGGCGGAGGGGGGGCAAACCGCGGCAGGATTGGGAATAGCTCTGTCCAAGCTGCCGGTATGCCTGGGTGAGGGGCAGAGAGGAAGGGAGCACCAAAAAATATAAATTAAAAAAAAAAAGATAATATGTTAACTGTAACTCTGCAATACTATAAATAAAGAATTTTGAAAAAGTTTATCAGGGCAGAACTAGATGCTCTGCAGGTCAAGGACCACCTCCCTTTGGACCTGTCACCGTACCTTATCTCCTTTGCCTGACTATTTCAGGTTAGGCACTTGTGACCTGTCCAGGACTTCTTGGGGCTGCTGGGGTACATTGTATCTTCCACCAGTGTGATTCACTGGCGGATGCGCCAGTTGCAGTCAGAGTTGGGTCAGCAGTGGTCCCAGTGCCTAGCTTGCTTGGACCAGTTATTTGTGGTGACCCAACTAATGTGGGATGCCATACAGTGCTGGCTGAACCCACACAGTCTGGAGGAGGGACTCCAATTTGTCCACCCGAATGCATCCATCATGCTCATAATAAACGCATCTCAGGTGGGGTGGGGAACACACCTGGGAGACCACAGGACCCACAGGTTCTAGTCTCCTCTAGGAGTCCCGTCACCACATGAACCTGCTGGAGCACTGTGCAGTGTCAGGCTCTGACAGACTTTACTTCACTGATCAAGGGTCAGGTCGTTCAGGTCCAGATGGACAACATGACCACCATACTCTACTTAAACAGGCAGGGTGGGATGCACTCCCTTCCACTGTGTCAGGAGGCTGTTTGCACCTGGATAGTCATGGACAGCTTGGGTGCAGATATCCTGGCGAGCCTTGTCATGGGAAAAAACAATCAACTGGCAGATGCTTTTAGCCGGGTCAGAGAGATGTTGCATGAGTGTTCCCTGAATCAGGAGATGGTAGACCACCTGTTCTCCCGGGGAAGACTTCACTTTTGTGGATCTGTTCACCTTCTGGGAGAACAGAAGTCTGAGACTGTTTTATGCCTGCCCCAACAGTCTGGGACACAGTTGGGGGATGCTCTTGTGAGGCCCTGGCCCCCAGTCCTCCTGTATGCCTTCTCTCCCTTTCTCTTTGCTCACAAGGTTATGGTCAAGGCCAGGAAGTACAAGGCATGGATGATCTTGATAGTACCAGACTGGCCTAGACAATTTTGGTATCTGGATCTCTTCAGCCTAAGCAGGCCTCCATGGAAGGTTGCCTCTGCACCTAGACGCTCTGACCAGGCAAAATGGGAAGGCTCTGCACCCAGACCCTCAATCCCTGCACCTCTCAGCTTGGTTCATGAAGGTTCTGCACCTGGACCCTCAATCCCTGCACCACTCAGCTTGGTTCCTAAGTGGCTAGAGTTCCAGGCTCAGGGCCTTTTGGAAGACGTCCTTCATGCTGTGGAGGTATACCATAAGGAGTCGACTCAGAAATGCTATGCATTTAAGTGTAAGTGAAGGAGGTTCTTGATCTGGTGCCAGAGTAAAGAGCTTGATCCCCTTACGTGCTCCATGGTGAGTATCCTTGACTACATATGGCCCCTCTCTCAGTCAGGACTGCGAGTGATGACCAAGGCCACTGATTTATGGTGATTAAAACAATTAAATTCCGTTTTCAAGACTTAAGATTCCAGAATTTCACCGGTGATGGTTACTCTAATTTCCGGATTTTACCCAGATTCTGCTATCATTCTTTTAGTATATGCATAAATAACCAAAATTAAAGAAGGCTTAATAGACAGAGCATTAAATAAAGCAAACTGAAAATAGTACAGGAAGGAATTAAAAGAAAAACACACTTTTTTATAGATTTACTGATCTGATCTGATAGAAAATGCCAGATTCCATGAAATCTTCGTTTTTACCGGTTTTCAAGCAGCCCTAATTCCGGAATTTTACTGGATTTTCCGGTAAAAACCGAAAAACAGTGGCCTTGGTGATGACCCTTAAGGTGCACCTAGCAGTCATGTCTGCCTACTGGGCCTGCGCTGAGTGCTTTTTCAAAGGCCTGGATCACTTGCCCCTCTGGTGCATGAACTTTGTCCTCCTGTTCCTCATCGGCACCTTCTGCTGGTGTTGGCAGTGCTCATTGGCAATCCGTTTGAGCTACTGCACAGGTGTGAGATGTCACATCTGTTGTGAAAGACTGCTTTCTTGGTGCTGGTCACGTCAGCCAGAAGGATCGGTGAACTACAGGAGCTCTCAGTGGAGTCTCCTTACCTCAAGGACAAGATCTTCCTCAAGGACAAGGTCATCCTTCACTCTTACCCGAAGTTCCTCCTGAAGGTCATATCGGAATTTGCATTAACCAGGTGATTAACTTGCCAATATACTTCACCAGCTCAACCTTGGCGGTCTATCATAGGATCCATTCTTTGGACCTACAGAGGAAGCTCTTTTACTATAAGGAACTTACAGTTTGAGTTCAGTGTGAGGCTCACCAGCTGTCTGTGACATACACCGGAGCAGCGCTTGACAGAATAGCAGCAAAGCGGACAGTTGCCTGGTGGATTACATTCTGCATCAACCTCTACTATAGGTTGGCAGGTAGGAAGTTGCCCGAGGGGCTTAAGGCTTATTCCACCAGACATGCAGCTGTCTTGGTGGCCGATTACAGAGATATCCCCATTGCAGAGATATGTGGGGCTTCAACCTGGAGTAAAGTGTGCACCTTCATCTCCAATTACAGCATAGACATAGTGGAATCATCAGGATGCTGCTTTTGGGTCCTCAGTCCTCAAATTTCTGTTCGCCAAATGGGGATGTGCACCTTGCCCCTTCCTTCCATTGGACTGCGAGGGGTCTACTAGATTGTGGATAGTGAACTGTATCCACATTGTTAGAAATACAGGTTACTCACATGTAACAGTGGTTCTTCTTGTAGAATATAGTTCAAATCCACACAACCTACCCAATCTCCACTAGCAAGGGGGACCTAGATCCCTTATCCCAGTGTGCAAAAGATCTGAATTTACAAGGTGGAGCCAGAGGATATACCATCCAGGTGGGGGAGGAGTTTACCTTGAAGACTTCCGATGACTCTGCTGTCTCTAGCAGAACTGCCAGAGTGTGGCTATGAACTGTAAACCACTAGTGGAAGTGTGGTTACAGGTGAGTAACCTATATTTTTCAGTCATTAGATAAACACTGTTACAGAAGTGCAACAAGTACTGTTGTGAAAGTGTAACAAGTATGACTGCGACACGAATCACACGCACACACACGTATTAAATAGCTGGTATAGCATAGCAAAATGGGGTAATGCTAACCATTTTCAGAAATGTTTAGCAGTAGACTGCTAACCATTTTTTGAGTGAGTCCATGATATAGTACACAACTTTAATAAAACTATATAATTTTTTAAAATTTTGCTAATCAGTCTGTGCCAAGTGCTATGTGTTATCAAAACTGATTAGCACTTTCATGTGTCAAACTGCTGATCAGTTTTTTCAGCTTATTTAAAACCACACACACACACACACACACCAGTTGATGAGAATTTATTTTTTTGAATTTGAAAAACATTTAAGCTTTCGGATTGAAACATGTAGTCGAAAGAAATATTTGACAAATTACATTCGCAGATGCATTTATTTTTCACTGCCAGTCTATATTTAGTGCCACATTTTCTTTTCTGATGTGCCTGTTCTGGACTTGCATTGTAATGATCATAAGCAGCTAGCACTGTTTGTCGATTTTTGTGCTGTTTTTATTATTTTCCCCCATTGTATTTACTCATGGTGTCTGCAGTTGATATTTACTGTTAACTGCTTCTTATACAGACAGAGTGAAGATATTTGCAGGTACAGAAAATAATTATAAACTTGCCACTACTATCTTTCAGTTTTTTCTGCGGAAGGAACTTGGTATGTAGTCTAATTAAGCAAAGTCATCTAAAAATATGTGGGATGTGTGAAAGTGTTATTTATCGTTGGTATGACAGTTCTGGTGCCTCTCCCCAGGCTTGCCGTTTTTATATCATTTGGAACACTGAGACATTTATATGCTGTATTAGACTGGGGAAGTTAAGGAAGGCGCAGAGAGAAAGAGCGTTAAGCACAGGGAAATTATGACTTGCACAAGGTTGTACATTGAATAAATATGGGATATGACATGGGTGAGAGTGAGACAGCAGAAATATCTCCACAAGCTGCCACTTGAACTTTTGATATCTGGATACCTAGAGTTCAGTGACAGCGAGTGGAGATATTTCTACTATCTCACTGCCACCCATGTTATATTCAATTTATACAACAATTGTGGGTCTCTTTTTTTTTTTCAGTTTTAAAATTATTTACATTTGTTTGTTGCAAAAAATGAAAATAATTGGATTTTGTGCTGTTTTTTGCCAATTATAAAAAAAAAAAACTAAAAGGTATCTGTAAATGAAACACCACTCATTTTGTAGATCTTTTTATGCTGAACAACTTATGTGCTCACAGTACCATGCTATCATTTTTCGTTTTAAAGTTATTTGCATTTGTTTGTCGAAAAGTGAAAAGAAAATACATTTTCTGCCATTTTTTTTGATAATTATAAAAAAAAACACCCGAAAAGGTAGCTATGAATAAAACGCCACTCATTTTGTAGATCTTTTTGTGCTGAACAACTTTTGTGCTCACAGTACCATGCTTCTTTTTTCATTTTAAAGTTACTTGCATTTGAATACAGCTTACTGAGGCCGAACATTCTACGTGAGTTCCGAACCTTTTGTGACATACTCAGCTGTCCAAGATATCCATTGTTACATACCCAACTGTGAGTATATAAATGATATCTCACATGTAGTTAGTGAGCTATCTCTTTTATGTTTATGAAAAGAGACTCACACATGTTGTATAAGTGAGAGTCGGTGGTATTTAAACTGAGTACAGGAGGGTCATATTATCTCTACACTCTATGCACTAGACTTACCTTAATTAAATTACATAAAAATAACAGCAGTGATTAGAAAAGGAAAGTCCTGCATCCTCAGAAAAATATAAATGTAACCGCTGAAATGTTTGGCTAGCGTGAACTTCTGTTTAAACATAAATTGTTGACTATGTCCACAATTTATAATGTACTCAAAAGATGACATGTAAAGTCAAATTTCCACATTGTATTTATTTGCATGGCCTTTCAGATATTGAATTACTGTTCCTGTAGTGTAAATTGTAACTTAACCCCATATAAATCAGTCCATTTTTCTTGAAACGGGGGCATGGAGTACAAACAGCTGTTTCTACTGTACACGTGCTTCAGTCCCATTCAGTAAGATGGTAGTCGGCTGTGGTAGTGAGTGGAGGGTTTGTGCTAGTCACCATCCTTCTCTCTCTCTCCACCAGTCGATATCTGGTTTCTTAGGGTGAGTTGGGTGCCAGAAAGGGGGGAGGTATGTGGAGGTTGGTGAGTGGGCTTGGGGGGGGTATGTAATTGTATAACTAGGAAAGAGGAGGCAGGGGGAACACTGAACTGCCAGGAAAACTGACCTTCTTACATTGGGCATTGGGGTGGGATGGAGGCACCTGTGGCCTACCAGAGAAATTGACATATGTACTATGGGGATTGGATGGAAGGGTGGTACCAATTGACCACCTGGGAAAGTGACTTACTTACAACAGGGATCAGGCTGGGGGATACCTCTGGACTACCAATGAACTTAACATATATACTGAAGTGACTGGGTTGGGTGTAGGGGTTACCACTAGACTACCAGGGAACTTCACATATTTACTGTGGCAATCAGGGCGGGGCAGAGTACCACTCGACTGCCAGGGTTATACTAGATATATATATACTTTAGGACATTGGGAATCAGGCTGGGGGAGATTTTTATGTGATTGCCTGACACCAGTGCTGCTGTGGTGGGGGGGGCAGGGGATCGTGTACCACTGTGCACATTGTTAAAAGTAGGATTTTGAAAGTGGTGAATGGCATTGCCTCGGCATCTTTTTAGTACTTCCAGCATTCTCTTGGTATACCACTACACCCTGTGTGCAAGAGGGTTACCTCATTTGAATAGTCGCAGTATGTATTTAGCAGGCTCACGCTATCCACATCACGCCATGCTGTGGATGATGATCCCTTTGAATATGGCTCCCTGTCCCATTTGGAGACATTGTGTCCAGTTAACAAGGCACTGTTCCTGTTAGTACCGCTCTTTTTTTCTAAATATGGGGCCTTCGTATGTGTATTCATTTATGTGTAAAACGGTTCTGCCCAGTTCTTGCATTTGTTGGCAACTTACCTAATTTGAATTTATGTCCACCATTTTTTTAAATTACATACCTGGGTAGACAATGAGATCATCTTGTATCAGTTCCCTTCATAATTTTAGACATCTTAATTAGGCAACCTCGGAGCCTTCCCGGTTTTATTGATAATACCTTTGATAGGCTTTGCTCATAATATAAAGAGCCCCTATCACCCATGGGGAAACTATGGGAAAAAACACAACCTTTATACACAGTTCAGCCTATAATTCACGTTTCTTCTGTATCTTCTTCCAGGTTTTCCTTAAAACTACGCACAATACCATGACAACTAGATCACAGTCCACTGTCATCTGCTGTGGCTGCTTGTCTATGACTGACATCGCAGTGCCTTGTTTATGACATCATAATTGTTTCCGCAGCATTAGATTATGTTGTCACAAGCAGAGGGTTATGACGTCAGGTGTAGACAAGCAGCCAGGACAGATTAAGTCTAAAGGGGCAGTGATCCTGTTGTCATGCTAAGGTACATATTTGTCTAACCACAAAAACTGTATGAAACCTAAGCTGAAATATTTTTAAAATGTTGTCTTCAGAAATTACTATTGAAACATCTTGAGCTCTTTAAACTTCTTGATCCACAGAATCCTTTCTGTTGCCATACACTTCCTTTCCTTAAGCTCAGTAATGCCCTTTTTATGGGATGATGGCCAGAACAGTACATTGTACTTGAGATGCAGTTGCTCCAGAGCAGTCATTTCTGCTAATGCCGAGTCTCTCTTCAAGAAAGTCCACCATAACTCCTATAAGTCCATAGCTGTAGGCTGTGTTTACAGACCTCCAAAGGGAGTTAATGACTTGGATTCTACAATTGCTCCTTCTGTAATCAAGTGTAACCTCGAGACTTTCATGTTAGGTGATTTTAACTACAAGTGACTGGGCAAAGACTCATTCAAATACAAATATGCCGTCTCCAGTACACACTTCTCCCAAACCTTTAAGCTGTCCATGAGGTTCAGCCATGCCTCTTGCAATCACAGTGTCCTTGATCTGATTCTTGTTAATTGCCCGGATAGAGTCAGAGCTGCTGATATTCTTGTAGATTGCTTTAGTGACCATGCCATCACCTTCTGCAAACAATCTTTTCTAAAACTGATCACTGCTCAGTCATACAGGCATTTCAGCCTGGAGGCCTTCTATGCAGATCTGTCAGCCATAAGATGGGACCAAATCCACCTGATCTGAGGTGAACTGAGGTGTGCTGCTATCCCAGCACGGCGCACACCCTGTTATGTCTTATTGCTTAATTCTCACACACTGATGCTGCCTGGGACAGATCTGTCAGCAATGGCATGTACAGTGTTATAGTTGTGTCCAGAAACAAAGTAAAAGTGTACAAATTACCAAAGCACTTACCTTGTACCCAGCCTGCTGAAACTTCATTTGCTGTATTCTGCAAATATCTCTGTTACCTTGTTTACTATCATATTTGTTGCACTTTCATTATTTTGTGCCCAGCTCTCACTGGTGCACTTTAGTTTTTCTACCTAACTTGCTGCACTATGTTATTGTCTAACTGTGACTTTGTAACCTCCTGGCTCGTGTCTGAAAATAGTCACCTCTGTATTGAGTACACTAACCTGATACTCAAAAACTAAAATAAATCTGCAGTAGTAAACCCAAAGTCTGATTACTATCACAACAACTGGGAGGGCAATCAACATTTTTTCAGTGAATTCCGGTCTAGGGTTAGAAACCTGTTTGAGATGGGACATAAAGAGCAAATTGACCAGGTAAGAAACTACATTGAGGATATTTTTATGTCCCTTCATGATATTGTTAATTGCTTTAATCACCACTTTACAAATTCCAGTATTGTCCCTAAGCTCTTGGGTCCTTCAGTCCCTCTCCTGGATAGTTGCTCCCCAAAAATCTCTGGGCCCAATATGCCAAGCCTACCACTCTTTATCTTCAGGAATGTCAATCTTGCTGAAGTCTGCGAAGTGCTGACTGGTCTGTGTCCAAGCATAAGGGCTGGTGCAGATTCCCAGAATTCAAAGAAACTTGTGGGGACATTGCATACAGATTGGCAAACAAATCCACTCTTCCAGCCTTGAACGACTGTATAAAAAGCAATGCAGATTTATTCTCTTGTGTGATTTGACCACCTAACTCTTATTAAATGTTGTATTTATTGTTGAAACTTACACGTTGATGTTTGTATATGTGTATAATTTTTATGTACAGTGCAAAACTGTGATTGACGTGGGCGCTAAAGAGCTGTGTTCATGACAGGAAGCACCTTTGTGAAGATTTACACCTCGTGCTGCCATTTATCTGCAAAAAATACAATTGTTAGCAATTTTGATAAAAATCAATTCACATCTTCAGACAGCTGATAAGCCATGGATCTGAACGACACTGAACTTGTAATGGGAAAGCCAAAAGGATCTACGGGAGTCTTGAGTCAAAAAACAGCACCTCAAGCCTCGCAGAACACACATGAAGGGCCAGAGCAAGCCACGGGCTCAAGTGGAGTGAAGGATGTGCCGCCTTGGGAAATGGACAAGAAAGTGGAGCAGGTCCTGGAACATCTTGAGCACAAGACATCAAGATAGCAGCCCAGGAAGCCGACGAACACTCCCAATGGACCCAGGTGGTATTTGTTAAGTCAACCACAGAAATTAACCATTTAAGAGCCCCGCATGGAAATGATGGAAAACTCCATGAGGGCAGCGAACTTGAGGTTACTGGGGGATCCGGAAGCCATAGAGGGGGATGACCTGCTGGAGTACCTAAAGAACTGGTTGCTTCACAATTTACCCCCCCCCCCCGAGCTGCAGGTGGACAATGACTCATTAAAACAAGCATTTCGAATAAACTTCCATCGGGCCCAAATGAACAGGGAAACCCCATGCACCGTACTGTCAATCACTACTGGAGCCACTATCAGAGATCGTGTCCTGCAGTGGGCGAGGTTCAGCTACCCAGTTGATATGGAGGGACATGAAGTAAAAATGTTCCCTGACTGGTCTTATGCCACCTGGAGATGGCGTAAGCTGTTCAACCCGCTACGGAAACAGTTGCGAGGCCTAGGGGTGGCACAGTCTCTCCTGGCACTGACCCATCTACACCTCACTTATGGAGGCAAAACCTACCAATTTTTTAATGATCCTGAGGAGGCAAAGAAAAGGGTGGAGATGATAGTTGGCGAGTTTAAGAAGAGACCCCCAGAATCCTGAAGCCTGCCATCTGAATCGGGCAATGAAGAGGATTAACTGACTATGATAACCTCTCTCTGGTTTTTCTTAGTTTCACCCACACTACCATACTGACCCAGAGATCGGTTAGTATCGAGACTCTGAATTCCATTGACATTTTTTCTTTTACGAACTAATAACTATCATGATATGTGCTTTCCCTAAAGAATGGAAAGAATGTATGTTTAACCCAAGGAGTTTGGGTCTCGAACTGACTTTGTGACCACCAGACAGTGCATATATGTTTAATATGTGACAGTGCCGAGACTAGACAGAGCAATGACTACATGCTGCAAGATGGATTTTAAGCTAAAATAAGACGTGGTCAAAAGTTTTACACCTAATAGAAATGTTGCTAATAATTTAGCTTCGGAGTGAGCAGGAGATGTTTACGCTCTGCACACCCCATATAGAGTGAGGGGCAGGTAACAGAGGATTACCAAAGATCCCTGGTGGGGGGCTGTTTGTAATAAATGTGTGGTTACTTTTAGATACTGGTTTTGCAGATGTTATGGCGGGTGGAGATTTTTGGTAGAGAGGAGATATAAAATTGCTTGATACAGACATATGAATATGTGGGGACAATGGCTAGAGATGTCATGGCAAATATATTCTTCAAGTACCCTACCTAATTTTGTCTTCACCCCACAGGTTTTAATGGGGGGTAGCCATCCTATAGATTATTGTAGTAAACTGCAAGGATGATACCCCACATGTGGTATCATATGACAGCAGACTAAAAATCCTGAGGCTAAAATGTATGTAGTGCTCCTAACTCTAGGAGCCGATGTAACCTTGCTTCGTTGACTGTAACACTTTCTAAGTGCTCATTGGAAAATGAATAAAAGAAAGTTAAAAAAAAAAAAAACAAACAAACAAAAAAAAAACTGTGATTGACTGTTGTATGAATGCAGGACTTCATTGTAAATGAGCCCCTGGCTCAACTGAACTATCCTTTTCTTGATTGCCAAGAATAAATAAATTACTACTACTGCTAGATTTATCTATTGAGATACCAACTGTCTGGAAACGTAGAAGTCATCAGTAGAAAAGGACAGCTTGTCCCATCCAGTCTTCCCAGAAAGTGTGCAAGAGTTGTTCCTCTCTTTCCTGGCCGGGGGGGGGGGGCTAAGTATAATCTAAACCAAAATAGACTCATATCCATCCTCCCTGCTGTCTTAGAGGTCTTGAAAAGTGTGTCCATTCACAGTTACCTGATTATCTGAACCAGCACCATCTTCTCGTATCCATGCAATCAGATTTCAGGAAGGAGCAATCCACCATCTTCGTCCTGCTCAGTGTCAGCAATGATTTCCAATCATTAGCTGTGTTCTTCTCATGGGGCCATCCTCATAGACCTCTCCAAGGTCTTTAATTTGATGGCTCATGTACCTCTCTCACACAAACTCAGGAATCTAGGTTTCAGCCTAACATCCATCAAGCGGTTCGAAAACTACTTGAGTGTGGACATAACCAATTAGTTTCTAACTCTGCTCTAGGTGATACTAAGATGGAAGTTCCGAAAATCTCTATACTCGACTCTATACATTGCTTAATTTTTGTAAATGAGCTCCCAAGGCATTTGGGGAGGTGTAATTTTCCCATGTACCGGATATAGACAATATTGTCTTTTACTGCAGTGCACCATCCATGTCCCAGGTTAAGACAGTTCTCCAATCTAACTTTGATATAATCTGCCGCTGGTTCTTCAACAGTCATCTGTTCCTTAATGCTGCCAAAATGAGGGCAATGATATTTGTATCCCAGAGCATACTGAGGCATTCACTAGAACCTCTCAATATTGGGACTCAAGATTGCAACCCCATTTAGCAAACAAGTGTTTTTAAACATTGGAGGTATGGCTCAGTTCCTCATTCTCATAACCAATGTGCCAGTGTGGGCCCAAGATCACCTTTCTTTTTAGGGCCAGACTTTGCCTCAGTGCACATGAGATGAAGCATGATGTCTTCCACTTCCTACACCTGACAATTGTGGGGATATTGCATACAGATTGGTGAACAAATTCACTGTTCCAGCCTTGAACGACTGTATAATAAGCAATGCAGGTTTATTCTCTTGTGTGATTTGACCACCCATCACTGTACTCTTTCTGACAAGCCCAACTGGCTAAGTCCATCAACAGATGTTACCTAGTACTGCTGTACAATTGTTTACATGGGAGACGAGCCCATGATTTATCCTTTAACTTACTTTACACAGTCCAGAAATGTGTACTCATTTCGCTAATCTACAGCACCCAACTTTTCAACTCCCAGAATGAAACGTCATTCTAGTTAAAAGACCTTTGCATATTTTAGCATGAATTCCTGGAATAAGCTCCACACCTCAACTTAGGAATGTTCCTTACCTATACATTGTCCAAACCAGTCTGTTCCCACCACCTGAGTACCCCCTTGTACCTGTTTTGGTCCAGTGTCCCACACCCCATCATAGTACATAATACATTCATGGCCCAGTTTTCCATGCAACTGTTAATTCCATCTGTGTCATCCTGTATTGAATTATGTTTTGTTTGTGTTTTGTTTCTTTTGTTTGCATTTTGACCTTATATTTGTAGTTTGTTTGTAACTCTGTATTACTGCCTGTTGTCCTCCTTGAGCCCCCATGGAAGTCAGATGCTGTATCTCATGAGGTTGTCCCAGTTGGATACATTTCAAATAAATAAATATCACTGATTAAAATAAATAATGAATAATAAATATAGTTTACACAATGACTATGACAGCACAGTTTTGCAAATACATGCATTTATCTTCATGTCTGACAGGCCTGAAGTGGGAAATATATAATTTATTTCAATCTTAGGAGGGTCATCAGCATTTATTTGCATGTTAGGCTGATCACAAAGGAGCTCTTAACAAATGGGAGAACAGCTTGCACAGTGCCTGATGACATCGTAATGGCATCTGCTGCAGTTAAAAAACTAGAGCAGTGAAATCAAACAGAAAGAGTAAAATCTTAATTGCAAGAACTCATTTTGCCAGAGAGGCACTACCATTATATAAATGATATATGCCATGGGCTGACTAAAAATACCACATTTATTTGTATCTGCAAGATTTGACCTCCACAGACGTCACTCGTGGTTTAGCCACTCGTGAGGTCATAGAAGTCAGAACCCACAACTAAAAATAAATGTGGTATTTTTAGTCAGCCTATGGCATATCCCGTGTGTGTGTGTGTGTATGTGTGTGCGTGTGTATATATATATATATATATATATATATATATATATATATATAATCATCTGCAAAACTCCGTTAAAGCATCAGTTAGGGTTGTTTCCACAGCGACAAAAGTTTGGAAATTTGGTGTTAGGGTTAACACCGACCCCATCCTCAAACCCTAACTCGCATTCCCCCACACACACACATACAAAGCAGTACAAGAAATCCTCGTCATGGTGCAGGAACTGTACAAGTTCTGCTGCCATCAGAGTGCCTTGTGTGTACACATGCACGCTGGGCAACCATGGGAGATGGACCACAGGTAGCATTTTTCTGTTACAAACGTCAATAACAAGATTTAAGCAGATGCCTATATTTCAAATGTTAAGAAATGATGAAACACACATTATGTTACCTATAGATAGCTGTATTGGAAATAAGAGTTCGGATAACCCTAGCAGCAGTTAGTGGATGTTTGCGTATTTTTTTCTGATAGAGTGAGTCAGTCCTAATAACAAATAGTAATAATAATAAAAGTAATGTTTTGTAGTATAGTTTGCAAGCAACATATGAGAGCACCAGTTGTAACATTCAAAGCTAACCATAACATGCTGCTGAGTATTTGCAGTTAACGCAGCAGCATTACAACATGTGATGGTGCTAGTTTCATGCCTGAGCAGTATGTGTATGTATGTATGTGTCAAGTGTCTGTACTGCTACCACATGCCTATGTGGTGGCAGCGATACCTGCAGCGAGCCAATCGTTGAATAATGACAAATAAAAAGCAGTATTTAGAATGTTTGTGCAGACTAAGTTTCACTTTATGAAAAAGATATACCAGCAATAATGTGTCGTCATACTCTGGCAGTATAGAGTCAATCATACTGTATATGTTTTTCATTACATTGTGGTATGTGAAAGGAGTACAGTGTTGTGATTATTGTGCTTACAGATGTGACTGACTGGTATAGTGTCTTACAATCATGCATGTGTCTTGCATGTGTGGGGGGTTGGGGAATGCATAGCTTGGAGTTTGAGGATGGGGTGGTAACCCTAACACTGAATTTCCAAACTTTTGTTGCTGTGGAACCCACCCTAACTGGTGCATTAATGGAGTTTTTTTGCAATGAATTTCCCTTCTTTTTGAGAAAGTGTAATATGAATAGTAAATGGTATGTGTTGGTGGAAGCGCGGGGCCCCTCCCACCAAGCTGCCCATTTGTGCATAATGATATGTGTTTGTGGGAGCGCAGGCCCTCTGGGCCCTGCGTGCCCACTTACACATAAGCAGGGAGTCATACACTGACACTGTAGTGCAGCATGAGGGGGGTGCTGCACTTCTGAGGTGCCGTCTTTCAGATGAGACGTTAAACTGAGGTCCCATCTGCTTGGATTGGTGGTAGTTCAGGTGGATGCTAAAGATCCCACGGCACATATTGAAAAAGAGTAGGGGAATGTCCCCAGTGTCCTGGTCAGAGTCCCCCTATTCACTAAAAAAAAATACCACCAACAGCTTAACCTGGTTCAGTTTCAGTTGCTTACCATCTGTATCTCCCCTTCCCTCGGTCGCCTCTGAAAAAGGGACTTCTAGGCCCAGTGGGCTTGCCGGGTCAATAAAAATTCAATAAATAAGTACAGCAGCCCTATGGGGCAAGGAACCCATGCAACAATAATTTGCCATTATCTCGTGAACCGTAGCATGTAGAAAAAAAATTTAAAGTGTCGTAATCATGAGAGTGCATATTTCTCGCAACATAAAGTCGATGGAATCCATATCGCACATCGTTTCCGAGATACGGGCACCGAAAGGCACTGTGTGTGATAACTCTGAGTGCATAATACTGACCTACAGACATGAAAATGAGCAGTTGGAACACTAATTTGCAAATATCTCAGGAACCTCAGGGCATTAACAAGAGATAATAATGGTTATAATAAACACACATATAAAACAATACTAAGGGAATGTAAACAAAAGATTAGAGCAGAAAAGAAAATAATAGAATTCAAATTAGCATATATAAAAGACGGGGGTAAGAGTTTTTACTCATACATTATTAACAAACAACAAGCCACTAAGGCCATTGGCCCCTTAAAATAGGACTCAAGGAAGTTGTAAATCCACAGGAAATGGCTGAAGAACTAACTACATATTTTTGCTCAGTATTCAATACAGCAACCTCTACTAACCAGAGTACACTTATTAAGCCTAGCAACTCACAAGAGAATCTTGCAGAAATAACCAAAAATGAAATAAAAAAACAGCTAGATAAAATAAACATAAATAAATCACCTGGACCAGATAGATTACATCCCAGATTCCTTGAGAAATTATCTAAATGGCTGATTGATCCTTTGCATAACATTTTTAACCTTTCCTTATTCTCAGGGTCCATTCCCAGTGATTGGAAAATAGCCATGGTTACCCCTATCTTTAAGAAGGGCAATCCATGTGAAATGACAAATTACAGACTAGTTAGTCTAACAAGCATATTGGGCAAGATCTTTGACGCTATACTCAGAATAAAACTGGAGCATGACACGGCAAACAAAAAATAAACAGATCCCACACAACATGGCTTTAAAAACCAAAGGTCATGCCTTACTAGTAATCTAGTATTCTATGAAAAAGTAAGCAAATTGCTGGATGAAAAAACACCTGTGGACATCATTTACTTAGATCTCTGTAACGCATTTGACAAGGTGCCTCATAAAACCCTTATTCAAAAAATGTACAAACTTGGGATAAACTGCATTTTAGTTAAATGGTTGGAGGAATGGTTAAAATACCGTACCCAGAGAGTTTGTATTAGGGGACATTGCTCGAGTATGGATTTGGTAACCAGTGGTGTGCCACAGGTTTCTGTCTTGGGGCCAGTTTTATTTTCTATTTTTTTATCAGATATGACAACCAACCTAAAGAACTGTGCTATAAAATTTGTGGACGATACAAAAAATAGTTTCCGAAGTTAAATTGGATAAGGACATACAAAATATGGTAAATGATCTGAAATTACTCGAAGAATGGGCAGAAAAAAACGATATGTTTTATAACACTAATAATGCATAATTATGCTCCTAGGAGACACAAATGCCAAACACCAATATACCTTAAATGGCAAGACATTGAACACTGTCCGTGATGAAAAAGATCTTGGAATAATTCTCTTCAGATCTATCATTTGGCAAACACTGTGGATAATTAATTAATAAGACAAACAGAATAATAGGATGTATCAAGAGATCATTCATATCCAGGAATTGGGACTGTATGTTGCCCCTTTATACAGCCTGTGTTAGACCTCACCTGGATTATTGTTCACCACTGTGGAGCCCATATCTGAAGAGGGATGTGAATAGGTTGGAAGGAATCCAGAGAAGGGTCACAAAGATGATCGACAATATGCACAGTAAAAATTATGATGATCAGTTAATGGAGCTGAACATGTATCCCCTGGAGCTGCAAAGAACCAGTGGTGACTTACTCCTTCTGTTTAAAATATCTAGAGATAAGGAATTCATGTCAGAATTGGGTATGACATTTAATAGAAGGGATTGCAACCTGAGAAGCTTCACTTATCAACTACCGTTAACTTATCCTAAAAATGACAGTAGACGTTTCTTTTTTACACAAAGTATAGTTCCATTGTGGAATTCTCTTCCAAAACACGTAGTAAATGCCAGTAGTCCTGAGATCTTTAAGAAGAATTTGGATATTCACTTATTAAATCACCGGTGATAAATTCCAGCTTGCTGGAAGATGTACTTACATGGGCCACTGCTCTCTGTACATCTGTCATATCCTAGTATGAATCCTAATATGAACCGTACAAACTAGAAAAAAATTTAAATTTCCTGGGTTTCATGGCTTTCCAACCTATTTCTGAATTTAGTCCCCCTTTAGGGGGGACAAAGAAGTTTTGCAACGAGAAGTCCATATCTTGAACCCTTTTCGAGATACGGGCCCGGAAAGGCGTCATGAATGCCTCAGTGTCATCCTATTGGAAATTTCTGAACTTCGGATTGCTGTAACTTTGGGCCCCTGCACTGTTTTGGCACCAAACCATAAAAAGGCACATCTATGGGACCAGGGCTTGCCACCCTGCAGATTTCAGCCCAAAAGACCCAAGTGTATTGTTGCAGTGGGGTGTCAAAGATTTGCAGTTATTTTGAGAGTACTTTCTCAAATTACTTTTGCAAATCACGAACGTTTCATGAGAAAACCTCAAGAACCTTTCGCATTTGCGAAAGTATTTTTCCAAAAATGTTGCTTGCGTTGTCTTGATCCTTCCCCTACTTCCATATATGTGTGTGTGTGGTGGTGGTGGTGGGGAATGCGCAGTTAGGGTTTTCAACCCTAACACCGAATTTCCTCGCTTTTGTCGCTGAGGAACAACCCTAACTGATGCATTAAACAGTTTTTTTGCCATGAAAAAAAAATATATATATATATATATATATATAAATACAGAATAACGAACATGCACTTGTGAGTAATGAGTCTGGTAACACACTAAGAGTTTCTTGTGGCAGATGTCAGCAGAGACTGAGATGTGCTCATGGACAAGGGATTACGACTAGCTGTTTTTTTTTAATTTTGTTATGGATTTTTTTGTGTGTGTAATGAAAATAAACTGTATCTTTCGAGATGAGGGTTGTTAGGCAGTGACAGCAGCAGCTGTTTGTGTCAGCATTGAGAAAAGCTGTGTAGAGAAGCCTGGTGGGCAACACAAGGAGATACTGTAAAGATTTTAAAAAAAGTTGTTATTCACTCTAGTAAACATATCACAGTTTTGCATAAAGGCATTCATAATGCCACTAACATCACATGCTGAGTGTACACAACACATACTAACCTTTTATTATAAAGTCGTTGTAACCCCTGCTTTTCCCCGTGGTACTAGGAGAGGTGTGAACCTCCCATGCCTACAGGTAATTTATGCTTGCTGGAAGGTCCTTTACAACCCAACTTATTTGCTTTCCTTGCTGGGTTGGAGCTTCACGGGGACAAACCCAAGATCCAGTACTCACTGAAAAGAGTCATGAAACCAGAGTTTTAGAGCACACAAGTCCTTTACTGAGATTTAAACTATACAAGTTCATTTAGAGATCATCTTCAATTGGGTTTTGTTTTCCGGTAAATCTCTTCACTTTCAGAGCATTATACATTTTCCAGTGTTTTTTATTTAGATCCTGATCCTGTCTACAGGCTGTGTCAGTCTGTCTGATATTTCCACACACTCTCCTGCTAAGATGCATGATAAACTTTCTCATTTCAATGATTTCCAGTTAGCCATAGTACCATTTCCATTACTGTTGTTTGCATTTTTATACCTCGGTTCCTTTATTATGTACAGGTTTCCAGAATAACCCTAGGATCCATTTCCTCCAATTTACCAAACTGCTTTTAGCTCTGTGCATAATTCCCACCTCATGCCTTCCTGATGTGAAATTGCAGGTTGCAAAACTGTTAGTGTGCTTCATTTCATTTTCCTTCATATCTTGTTACTTCACTGTGAACCCACTTCATGTTGTCAGGCAAGTAGTCAAGAGCCTGGTGCATTTCCCACATAGCCATCTTCTGGCACTTCCCTGCACTAGCATGAGCTACAATTCACACGGCTAGAAACCGTGCAGAGCCATGTGCGATTCTCAGTCAAACCAACTGCCATGCCCTCACAAGCCATCTTTCCTGTGGAGCTGAACAGTAGCAGCAATACTATGGAGCCCGTACCCTAAGGTCACCTCATCTGTTCTCGAGATGAGTCTCCTACCTTGTCTGGCAACTTTTCTTCCTGTCAGCTTTGGGTGCTGTATCTCTTGCAACTGGCACTTTCGCCCCCACAAGAGTCCCTCAGTGTCTTCCAGAGAACCCACCACAGGCCTGCCAGCCATCAGGTTGTTTCCTTGAGGGCAAACCCTATGGGGTTCCCTACTCACTTGGTGGTCCCACTACATATGCCCTACTAACTGGCAGTTTGCCATAAATATCTCCAGATCCCCAGGATCTGGCCAATGCCTCGGGCATCCATCCTGTCTCCAACACTTTCTCAAGTGAACAACATCCTCCAGTGCCTTGAGATAAAGGAAGCTCCCCCTGGTGCAACAAGGGCATCCTCCTTTTTTACACTGTTTTCCTTCCACTGAGCTATCCCCAACAGAACCCAGTCAACTCTGAGCCAAGGACTCATTGTGAATAGCCTCCTTGCTCTGTTGCCCTATTGGTAGGAGGGGATTGGTACATAATAATAATAATAACACCTCCTTTGAGATGTATTATGTCTCCTTACATCCCCCAAACCACTGAGGAAGATAAACTGCAGAAACCACTAATATTTACCAAATCGGTCATTTGTGCTGTACTAGTAATGTTTTTTTTTCTTTTTGCAAGTGTTTTGGATGTTTATCCTTTGCAAACATTGATCGTTTCTACTTATGGCAACCTTGGAGTGGGTTATTGTGCTTATAAAACAGCTCACTGTTGTTTAGTAAGCATTCTTTTATGCTATAAAAAGAGGATTTGATGGTCTGGTGGTGCTGAGGGTTGAAGCACTGAATGCCACACTTCGCGCTACGCTGGTGACCCGGGTTCGGGAACGAGCCGGGGTTGTTGTTGGAGGGTGACAGTTGGATTGAGCAGCCAAGAGGCAGCAGTCCTCTCCTAGGGAGGGTCTCTATCGCTCCCACCATACAGCCACCACTAGATGGAGGTCCAGTGATGGTGCAGATCGGGATGCAGCACACACTGGGAGGGTGTCGCAGGTCTGCGGCATACGCATGCCCCCACATGCGCTGCGCAGCTGCAGCTGGGGATGGGAGAAAAAAACAGGTGGAAAATGCTGCCAACCGGCAGGATTACGCCGGCTTCCTGCAGGCTCCACACCCGGCCAGCTGGGTACCTCCGTGCCATTGAGGTGAGTCACGGTAAACGTGGGGGTGACGAGGCTGGGGGAACTAGTAGAAGGGGGCCAGTCAGCACAGGGTGTATAATGAAATAATAATAAAAAAAAAGAGGATTTGAAACGTGACTGTGTATAAATGTTAAAGTAAAGGTGAGGCTTTTTTTTTTTTTAATTGCTCTTTTTTATCCGCCTGCTGCGGCTCGACCTGCAGGGGCATCCAGCTGCTGGCTCCCACCACACGGGAGTCAGCAGGCTCACTCGCATGATGGGCTCTGGTGCAGCCATGCCCCAACCCACCGGGGGGCCCTCTAAGCCTCCCCGTGCCTGGCCGGGTCCAGACCCCAAATGCGATTCCACAACAGACCTCCCAGGCAGTGCTGAGCACGGCCATCAAGCTGCACAATCATGCCCAGCCATTTTCCTCCATATAGTGCCCCATTGGAGTGTGGACGTGCAATGACGCCAGAGGCACTATGTGCCGATGTCCGCTGCACTCCACCCGCTAGTGTACAGCCCCTGCAGAGCACCCGATTTCCATCGGGAGCCACTGTAGAGTGGTAGAAACCCCAATCCCTCTCCAGGGATAGGAGAGCAGTCCTCTGGATGCTCAATCCTATCCCTCTCCTGCCGACCCCTGATGGTCCAGGAACGTTCCGGAACACGGGTCACCAGTGTGGCGTCCACTGCCTCAGCCCTCAGCGCCACTGGGCTGGTAAAGTGTGACATATTTTAATAACATTTTGGGCTTCATAGCCCACTACCCTGGGTCAATGATAGTTGCTCTGTGTTAAAATTATAAATTTTACTGCTCTGTTGTATGGGAGGGAAAGGAACATAACTCTGGACGAACTGCTAGCCAGCCGATCCCTTTCTACTTCCTGGTCTGCCTGCCCCCCCCCCCGCACTTCCTTCTATTGTGATGTTTAACCAGGGAGAGCACAGGGGTGCACCCCATACAAGTCTGTGGGGCTCATATTCAGAATATTTTTACAGATCTTTAAGCAAATTTTTGATAAAAATGAAAGCCACCGCTCAACTACTAGTGTCCGATCCTGCTTCGCAAGCAGTCAGCAAACCAATAGGTCAGTACCACATGAAATCTAACTGAGTCAAACCCTTGAAGCTGATACTGGGCCATCTCTGCAGGGGAAGGATTCTCGGGGGGACTCAAGCGGAACTTCATCATGCAGTAATCCGACCAAATGGCAGATCAGCCTCGAGATTTTCAACCGAGACCCAGTGTGAAACACTAGATCCAAGGAGTGATTGTGCGAGTGGGTCGCAGAGGTAATTACCTGTGACAGGCCCAGTATTTTTTGGCATTGAATTTCAGTATCCATAGCTTAGATCACCTTTCCAGTTTCCCAGGTCTCTCTTCAGTTCCCTCCCAGCCTTGTCACTATGCACCCTGTCACGTATCTTTGTGTCATCCGCAACTAGATGCAGCTTACCTTGGATCCCTTCTCGGACATAAACACACTGAAGAGCACTGGGATCAGGCATGATGACTGGGGGATCACACTCCTAACCCCTTCCCCAATGCTGGAGTATATACAAATTAGTACCACCCTTTGGGTTCTCCCTCTAGCCAGTTCTTCACCATCTAGTGACTTTTACTCCAACACCTAAGTCCCACAATTTCTTTACCAACCTCCTGTGAGCACAGAGTTAAAGGCTTTAATAAAGTCCAGGTATAGGACTTCGTTTTTTTAAGTTTTTTAAATTTATTATGCTTTTTGCTTCCGGTCCTCACCTGTCGCCCCTAATGGAGCTTCCGCCCCATCCCATGCACTGACCCACCATGCCCATGCTTACCCCCTGGGTGTGGCCACCAGGCGGGCACCCCCTTCCCACAGTCAGTGTAGGTAAGCTCTGCTTTACCCCTCAGGGCAGGGCGCAGGAGCAGGACTCTCCTGATAAACACTGGTGGCAGTGGGAGCGGTGGCAGAATGGGGGCGTCATGGCCAGGGGACTGGAGATTTTTGTTAGCTGTGTTCCCCTGGGAGGAGGGGCATGCAATGACACCAGCCTCTGTCCTGCCTCCCAATGTAAGCAGGCACTGGCTTTTTCTGGCGATTCCCCCGGCCTCCGCCAGAAGACGCTATCAAGCTGGACATTCACCCCCTCCCCCGGAGGTGAGCTGCCCCTCGGGTGCTCTGTCATTTTCTGCCCAGCCGACCCTCCAATTCCCGGGTCCATTCCCAAACCCGAGATGTCAGCATTGCAAGCGGTCACTTTGCTGCTGCGCCGGTGGGCTGGCCCCAGTATAGGACTTCTGACAGTTGGCTTTTCCAGTGCCTGTGACACCATGTTGAAGTCATCCATGAGGTTTGTCTGACAGGACATTGTCCCAGTCATTGTTGGGTGATGCCCATGTTTCCTTCACTGCCATTGTATCAGGGTTGCCGTATGCGGCAGCTCCCTTTATAAAGCCATGTTACTTACTGTTCTGGAGACCATGAGACTCTAGGAAGTTGGCCATCTGCCTCTTGATTATATTCTCAAGGAGTTTTCCGACAATGGAAGTTAGACTAATTTGTTTGTAATTCCCTGTGTCTTACCTGTCCCTGCTGTTGTGCAGAGGGAGTATGCCTGTTACACTCCAGTCCCTGGGGACTACACCTGTCTTGCTGGATCATTTTAATGGGTCTGCCAGAGCCTACCCCAGCTTCCTGAGTACCCTGTGGATGCAAGCCATCTAGTACGGTGACTTACCCACCTGTAACCCTTTCAGCCCCTGAATCACCATTTCCTCTTTGATACTAGTCATTTCCACCTGGATGCTATACTCTGGCACTGACTCTCTTGACTGTGAAGACTGAGCAGAAGTATTTATTCAGAATGTCAGCTTTCTGCCTTTCTCATCCACCCATTTCTGGCTCTTTCTCAATCCCCCTTGTTCCTTCTCCATTCCCTGAGATACCTGAAGAAGGCTTTGTCATTTTGCCTACCCCCTTCTGCAGTCTTTACTCCTACCTCTGTTGTACTAGCTTTCTTTGTCTTGACATGGTGCAGCTCTCTGCTTGCCATCATCTGCTTGAGTTTGTACACTTTAAATGCCACCTTTTGTTCCCCTCACTGCTGTGTCCCAGTGGTTATGCAGAAAGCAAGGATCTTTTCTGTCTTTTGTCTGTCTGATTGCGCATTGTTCATGTGAAATCTAGGACTTGATCACGTGGACGGTTTTACATTCCCACCCCGCCATCTCCCTGCCTTTGTTTCTTGCTGTCTCTACCTTGCTTATATATGCTTGTAAAAATATGTGTGAATCTTTATATGAAACTGGAGTTCCCTGGTTTCAAATTTATATAGCACGTAGCAAACTGTAGCAGAGAGTTTGTCCTTTTTTTTTTTTTTCTTCAGGGTTTTAAATAATTGATTAGCAGTTTTTTTTCTTGGGACAATACTAACTGTACAGAAAGTATTTATAAAGGTTTTCTAGAAGTGTTATGTTTGTTAAACACAGTGAGACAAGTGCTATGCCTTTTCACAATGTTTTAGAACTTTTATGAGCAAAACGCTAATCAATTTTTAGAGTTAAATAAAACCCTGTTTTTTTTTTTTTTTAAACTCCGCTTTATTGCAAAACCGGTGATAGCAGTACATCACACAGAAGTCCATAGGAAGTTAACAAGTATTTATAACACTTAATCAACTAACTAGCTTACCCTCCTATGATACTGGAGGCGCTTCTATTTGAATATGACGAAATCTTCAATGTAGCTGCTGTCTAAGATCTAAGACGTGTTCCCCAATAAATCAGGGTAATAAAACTTTAACAGTCTTATGACAAACAGAAAGGAAAAACAAAACCAAAGGGCTCAAACAGCGAAGCCCTACAGTTGGTTGAACTACTCCCCTCCCTATCCCCCCCATATCACACTTTCCCTGTCCTTAAAAATAAGTTTTGATCTTCACACTGTTCCTAAAATTATCTCCGGTCTTCAGAAAATAATCTGGAGGCTGGCTTTGTTCACTCCCTATCCGCCCTCCTGCCCACAGAGAAAAAGATCCAAAGCTCTCAGCTTCCCAATGTAAAGTTTCAACTGTAGTGGCTTCAGCTGTATAGAGGAATTGTTCCCTTCCCGGTTCAGCAACCATGTCTCCCATCCCCTCCATCTAGTTTCTTGTTTCTCAAAACTGAGACGGAGTCTTTCTATCAGGGCTTCCATCACTATGACCTCCCTAACTCTGCCTATCTACTCTGCCAGTGTGGGGGGCTTGGGTTGCAGCCATCTTCCTGCAATACATTTTAATGCGATTGGCATCAAAATCAACGAGTCTGTCCTTTTTGACCTCAGGCTTTTGCAAACTATCAGCAGAGGGCCAGCTTGGTTCACAATGGGGTCTGTTCTCCAAAGGGTGTAGTGCCTACACGCCACGTATCTGCAGCGGGTAGGCAGTCCTACATGAAATACCCGAACAGCGGGGGCCGGTGGCATGCACTAATGGTGTGCCCACCAGTTGCATGCCGGCCCCCCCAGCTGATCTTTCCAAACCTGGACTGAGAGTGTGCCAGGGGGCGTAACCACATTCCATGCCATTCACAAATGTGCGGAGAGCTAGGACGCTGTGGGAAATGGTACACCTCAGGGACCCTGTCATAAGTGTCTACGTGCCCCCCAGCAGTCACCAGTGGGTGCCGCAGCAACAGGGTCCCCCTGCACACATCCGCCCCAGCACACCCGGCTGCCAGGGGGCAGCCATTCAGGCGATTACTCATACAGTCAGAGATCCCAGACCCACACCGTCCCACACCCCTCTACCCGCAGCACAAGGGATCCACTCCAGGACCCAGGACAGGCATCCGATTGTATGCCTGCCTGGATCCACAGCTGTGCACTCGTCTGCCCCCCATGGTCCTGTGTGCCGAGGGGTTGGGCCACAAACAGGTGCCCTGCAGATCCTTGCAGTCATGAATCCATGCACCTTGTGCCTGTCCGTGGCCACGTAGGCATGCAACGATGCAAGCACTTGGCACGCTAGAGAGAATAGCCCCCATTGTACATTTTTGCAGAAAGAAAACTAACAAATTCTTTACAAGCAAGAGGCACCTTATCTCCAACAAGAGGTAGCAGTTAACCTGTTTAAAAAAAAAAAAAAAAAAAAAGACCTTATAAAAGAGATGAGAGACAGATGGATAGTTTAGTTTTTATTTTGGGTTTTCTTTTGAGCTCAGAAAGTGGACTTATGTTTGGACTGCCTATCTTTGAAACCATTCTGTACATTTTTTTTGTTTATTTTTCTTCGATTGTTATTGATAGTAATAAAACATTACTTGTGAATTTTACAACTTCTCCTGGTCTGCATGTTTCCTGACCTAAGCCTCGACGACGGGCCTCTTCCTCTTGCCCACTTGTCTCTGGTAACATTTTGTTACAGCTAGAATCCCTTATTTGATATGCCCCCATTTTCTCTCTGATCCATCCACTTGTTGGTACCCCATGAGCCTCTCCCTTAGGTCTACTTCCATCCTCCTGATGTCATCCCTCCTACGGTTGAGGACCATTGTCCGGGTTAACCACCGCTGCGATTTCAGGGCCTTTTTGAATAACACTGTGTTGCAGCTGTTAGACTCTAGTGTATTCTGCACTGTTAACCTCTGGTTGCTCTCTGAATTGGTCAGAACTAGGTCGAGAATGGTCCCGTCCCCTGTTCTGCTCCTCCACTAGTTGAGTCAGGAAGCAGTCCTGGAAGGTGTCTGCCAATGCCTGATTTTTGCGCTCCATGCCATTGATGTGTTCCAGTCAGTGTCTGGTATACTGAAGTCTCCTAAGAGGATGACTTCCCCTCTAGCTACTGCCTTTGTCTTTGTCTAGAGCTTTTTCCACCTCTTCTGTCTGACTTGGGGGGTGCTTGTAGATTACACCCAAGCGGTCAACCCTGCCCCATCCACTATATAAGCTGCACTCATAGTATTTCTACCGTGCCCCCACCCCCCTGTCTCCTTATCCTCCATCACTCTGATACCTTCCCTGATGTGCAGTGCAACCCACCCCTTTTACTGTCTCCCTGCTGTTAACATGTAGCCTGGGACAGTGAGATCCCAGTTGTTGTTGGTTGATGTCCATGTTTCTTGCGGCTGCCGTTATGTCATGGTTGCCACCTTCTTCCACTCTCTAAAGCTCAATCATCTTATTTCCAAGTTTTCTTTTTTATATGTAAAGTTTATTAAACCTTTTTTTCAAATACAATGCATTCCATCAGCAATGCAAAAATACAGAAGAGGTATTTCAGAATACAGATATTGATAGCCAACTGACCGGCAGACTGTCACCAACAAGGTGCAGTTCAAATAGAGTAAAAGAATTAGAATAGCAGAAGAAAACAGTATCCCAGGTAGCATATCAGAATCTCCTAGGAGCTTAGCAAAATCAATTTCATATACTAAAAAGTGCAATAGCTCTAGGGAACAAATTGGTTATTCTGTGACATATAATACCCAAGGTTGCCATCTATTCTGAAATTGCATCGACTTTCCCCTCAATTGCTCTGTTAGTTTCTCTAAAGTGTAAATCTGAACCACAATCTGTTGCCACTGGGGTATCGTTATGGCCTTCTTTACGGCCAAGAAATAAACATGAAGAAAGCAATTTTGACATCTCTGCCCTTTCAATGAGATGGCCAAAAGGAAAGTGGCAGGATTCAGTATCTGAGGGTCCAGGGAAAGGGAGTCAGGTGAGTTCATAGTTGTTGTCAAAAGTCTTTCAGGACAGGGCAGGACCGAAATATGTGGGTCTGATCAGCTCCCTCCTTCCCACACCCTCTCCAGCAGGAGCCAAACTGATCTCCCATATATTTAGCCTGGATCCTAGAGGGTAATAAAGTGTCTCTCTTGGCATTTCCAGGAAAACTCCCTACAGCCGAGACCATGGCTCAAAGAGGCAGGAGGATTATCTAACCCAGTGATCATAGGCATAAGAGGCACCCAGTTTTCAGTTCCATTTATCCAGTATATACTTGGTATCGTGTGACCATAATGCCTGTATACCCCTATACAAATGATCAGTTAAGTGGTGGCAACAGTGCCCTCATAAAAGACCCATAGATATACTAAGGAGACGGGGGCAGGACTTTTAGGAGAACACTGCGGTTTATGTAGAAGGTACATATGTAGTTGTCAGTACCTAAAATGTTCCTGGCCTGTCAGTTCATAGGTGGTTTGTTAATTGCTCAAAAGGAAGCATGCCTTGTTCATTAAAAAATGAAAAACATAATAAAGGGCCAAGTGTCTCCAATGCTTGAAGGACTTTCACCTTTTCTTGCACTAATTTCTGTATCTGATTCTGGACCTCCAGTACTTGGGCTTTCTACACATTGGCTATGCGGTAGCAAAAGAGATTGCAGGGTGGACAGTTTTGTTGTCAGTTCAGTAGGATGGAGCTCTCTAGGTTATCTCTCCTCAGGCACTGGTTACATGCGCTATTGTGTTTTCTTAAAGGGTTGATGGTGGCCTGGAAAAGAAGTCAACTTGCAAGGATACTTGTCTTTTTAAACTTAAGGTATTGTTAAAGCGGCGTAACTATGGGAAGCTGCAGAGCAGCTCAGAATGTATTTCATTATTTTACTAGCCAAGTTGGTTACTCTTTTGGTGCTCTGTTTCTTGTGGCTCAGTAATGTAATCATCACTGAACCCTGTTAATAAAAGGTACTTTTGAAAAAGATATTAAAATCAATGCCAATTCATCGAGGTCGTAGGCCTCCTGATTTTAGAACAACATACTAGAATGACCTGTAATGGGAAAATTAACACAATTACTTAATTCTTGGGGCGATATGCTTGGACTAATTCATCAGGTTGTTTATAATTTGAGAATTAAGGGTTCAAGAGAGACGGAATGCTGGACGCTTGTACTTGGCAAACTGTTAAAAGCATGAGTTACCTCAATGAGCTGCCCTGGGATTAAGAAAGGAATTTGGCAATAAAGTTTTATTTAAGATGAACAGATATAGTAAAGCCACGAAGCCTGAACACTTTATGGAAACACTTGATCTTTTTGTTGTTTTTGAACTTTATATGGAATAATCAGTCTGATTTCCTTAATTAACTCTTTATCAGAAACAGCTGGCGGATAACATGTCAACATCCTTAAATATTCTGAACAGTGTTTAAATTCAGCCTGATTTGTTTGAACTTTTGCTGAGTCATAAAGTATTTTATAACATGGGTTGCTGAAACTGAGTAAAAACGTACCGTCCCATTGGTTGAGTCCCTCTGTGTGGCCATGTATTAAATTCCCTTTTTAATGCACAGTTCCTCGAAGGGACTCAGTGACAGTACTGTCAGGACTTTTTACTTTTGAACTGTGCTGGGCAGCCATTTGTAAGTGTGTGTAAGCCACAGATCCCCATCACTGTTGTTGTCCCTAAAGCCCTTTACGCCGAGGCGGCAGATGTAGCTCTTAATTGCCCGGAGTGTAATAGTGGGTTGTCAAGCACTGTATTGTGGAAGCCATGTTCTTGTGTGCCCCTCATTTGCCGTCAGTTACCCCCAAATCTGGCAGTACAGTCCCGTAGTGCCATACATGTGTCCTGGCATCCTTTCTGTGAGTGGGCGATATACAGGAGCAAGACAGGGTGGTGACTTGTTGCTGCAGTGCCATAGCTACAGCAGTGAATGGTGCACTTTGGGACACATAAATAAGAACACAGGGATGTGGAGTGTGGGTCCGAAAGCCATTCCCACCCCCAGCGCCCGCAACCTACATACAGACACACGTGGCAGTTTATCTGTCTGTTGTCCTTGTTGGCGAACAAGTATCTGTTCTCCGCTAAGCATTGCTCAGCCGCTCAGCATCCTCAATGGCCGCGCTTGGACAGTGATAGCAGGTAGATGGAGCGTGGCACACTGAATTGAGCCATCCGAGCACTGGCTGATAGTGTCCTGCAGCCACAGAGGAGATCCGATTGGAAAGCAGTGTCCCGCAGCTAAATTCTGCCTTGTAGCCCCCCCACCAAGGTGTCTGGTCCCAGAGAAACTTCTGTGTTACTGTACTGTTGTCTCTCTCTGTGTCTCCCCTTGTGCTGCAGCTTCTACAGCAATGCACAGCAGCAGAAATAAAACACAGAATTGAGACCCGGAGCACATTGGCAGCATCTACGGGTCACAGTGCTGTGGTGCGAGAGAGATCAGTGAGAGCAACAGAGAGAGAGACTGAGCTGGCGTGTTCCCTGGTCAGCGCATGGCTCAGCAAACATACAGCAGTACATGAAAGATAGTACAGGGCTTCCCACCCACCCTGCGGATCTCTGCTTACTGGTTGAACCACTTAACATGCCAGTGTGTCTCCTTACAGTCATTCAATAGTGCACTGAGAAGAGTGCCGCAGTGCGTTCATGTCAATATCCGTGTTTCAGGTGCTGTGTGTCAGGCACTGTTTGTGTGGCACAATCCCTCGGGAGCCCGAGCATTGATCGGCATAGTCCTTGTTCCAGACAGAGAAAGTAACCATCAATTGTCAGTGCCACAGCTTGCAGCAGAGAGAGAGAGAGAAAGAGAGACAGAGAGCTGTGTGTCCTGCGATCCCTAACACAGTGTGTGGAAGGCCTGTGTCTGTATTGGGGGGGCGGCAAGCAGTAAGGTTCATTTGACATGTCACACAGAAGATTATGCATAAGCAATGTCACAAATCCTGCCAGCAGTGTATTTGTGACATTTCATTGTCAATGTGTGTGTACGTTTTTTGTTCTTTAAATGGGGGAAAAAAACATTTTGTGTGTTTTTTCCATTGTGTAAAGATAACCTATGTTATAAGTGCAATAACCCACTCCAGGGTATTATGTCGCCTTTTAGGCATGCATTAAATGCCTATAAACACATACCCTGTTGTGGGTTACTTCTTACTTATGTTTTTTTTTGTTTTTTTAATTGGCTTAACAGGAGAGACTGTGGTGTATGGTGTGTGGATTGTAGTCCAAGGGATTTACCGGCACTATGTAGGGGTTTGTCCTGGACTCATATTAACATTAATAATTTTATTGTTTTTTCTCCTTTTTATATATTACATGTTTGTTGAATGTTTGCTTAATGTCTGTTTCTTGTTTTAAACTAGAATTTGCACGATGTGCAAATGGTAAGGAAGTATCTACATTGGAGTTCTGAAGGGAGTCTCTAAATGAGCCCTTCTTACAAGATTACCAGGTATAACTTGGGAGGGAACACAAATGAACAGTCCAATGAAGGGTGCACCGTGAACTATAGCAGAAATCAACCGGTGCAGCACTACAAAATGGAGGCAGCTTACCTCCCCAAAACACAGATCCAAAAAACTAACAGTAGTGTGCAGACAAGGAAAAACTGAGAAGCAGGCAAAATATTTGCAAAGTATTTTACTTTACAGCGAAAATGCAGCAATTACAAACTTCCTGGTTAAAGGCTTGTCCCCTAGTGCCTCGACTCTCGTGAGACTTCGGGGGAGGGGGGGACAGGATTAAATCTGGGGTTGGTGTATACTTTAGAATCCCTTGAGAACTGACTAGGCTGTGCTAGTATTGCCCACTGTTTGTAGGAGTCAGGAGTCCACAAGAGGCAAAAAGTGCATAAGGGCAGAATGGGGTGTACACCCGTAGTATGTTGGTAAGAGAGGAATCACAGGTAGCTGCTAAAACCTGATTTTGTAATTAGGTGTTATGGTGGCCCAATGAAATCCTTCAATGAATACGAAGTATCCATATGGATAGTAACTGGACCTAGATTGTGGTATCATTGCTAAGGGAGGACATGCTGCTATCGAGATAGGTCTCCAGTGCTGGCCCGCTGGCACAGCAGTAGAGCTACCGCTCACAGCACCCGTGACCTGGGTTCAGGTACGGACTCAGGCTGCTGGAGGGCTGGCTGGGAGGAGGAGGATCAAGCAGCCACAGGCTGCTCTCCTCCTCCAGGGAGGGTGGGTTGCAGGTCCCGCCGCTCTACCGCTACCTTGGTGACCACGGGTGGAGGTGCAGTGAAACAGGCAAGAAGCAGGAAGGAGGACTTCGGTTGTGAGCTGGAACGTCTGCACGTTGCGGCGTGCACTGCCCACCCAACACCCTTGCGTGCTGATGCCCAAGGGGAACACCAGAACACAGGAAAAATACCCCATTTCGGTGGTCGTAGATGGGATCTGGCTGCTCCAGATCCTACAACCAGGCTCCCGGCGAAGTCCACCAAGGACCTCCTGATGCACACTATAGTGGACTGGAGGGGGGAGGCGGAGACCCCCTCCTCCCCGCCTTGGGGGGGGGGGTAAGCCGAGGCATGATGGGGGTAGGTCCTGTGGCTTTGTACGGGAGGTACCCGGGGAGGAACTAGGCAATCAGCAGCCTAGGATAAAGGGGCTGGGCACAGCCCAAGGGACACTGTGCCCCATTGGTCAAGCTGTGACATGGTTGGGCACTGCCTAGTACTGTCCATTGCTAGTCATGGAGTCCAGAAGCAACAGTAGTGCCTAGGGGCAAAATCAGGAGTGCGCCTGCAGTATGTTTTTGGTAGAGGAATCATTAGTGGAGGCTAGACCAATCTTTGGTATTCTGATACCATGGTGACCCAAAGAAAGCCTTTCAGGCCTTGATGTTCCTATATGGATAGTAATTGGCCCCTGGATGTAGCATTATTGCGAAGGACTGAAATGCAGCTACTGGGCTAGGTCTCCAAACAACTTAAAAGGGATAGATACACTTGTGATGAAACCCATAAGGCACTGTGCTCCACTTGGGCAAGTGATGACCCACAAGGGAGCTTGAACACTTTTGCCTGAGCGCTACTGGGGAGGATCCTCTAGGGTGCCCCGCCTGGTCAGAGTCATTTCTCTCCTAGTTAATTTTTGTCTTCAAGGGAAAAATAGGAAGTATGACACTAGGATTTTTAATTGCAGTACAAATTCTGTGTAAGTTAATTATGGTCAGGTAGTCGTCATATTCTAGTAGGTTTAATGTCTTTCAATACAGCTCTAATGATGGGTAATTAACTGATTTGTGATGGCTTCTAAATGTTTTAAATATTTCTAAGATGCATAAAAAGGAGTGTGCATTTATCTACAACTGCTATTAATATTTACTGGGTTTTATTGAATGGATTTGGATATTTTATTAAATATGTAATTTTCCTTGTAGAAATTGTAATGACCAGAATGGTTGAACAATAAACTTGAACTGAACTGAATGGAACACTCTTCGGGCAACTACCTTGATAATGTTCCATAATATGGGGTTTGACACTTCCCGGGTGTCATCAGTGAGCAAGGCAGTTTGGAGGGAATCCACCAATTGGGTTGTAAATGCTTCATCTCAAAGAAGTGAGCGGTTCAACCACCAGAAAATAGTTTTTTTTCTGTTGACCTAGGCAGGGCTCCAAATAATACTTTGTTGGGACGAGTACTGTAATCCTCATTTTGAAAGTCAGATGAGTAAAACCAAATTCAGATGTGTACAAATGTCGGGATGGAATGGAGTGGAGAGTAAATTTTTTTTAAAACAATGTAGTTTTTTCCTAGATAAGAATTGATCAGGTGCCAGTGCTCCAGATAATATTGGCAGGTAGGATTAATTAACTCACCAGTTTTAAAATATAATGAGTAAAACAAAATTGGGATGCATTTATTTATTCATTTAGCTTTTGTTGACCGAGAAGGGGGGGGGTACACTAGGCATGTATGTGCCTATTTTCAGGTATGACCCGGGAGAAATACAGTACAACATATAGGAGACAACAGAACAAACAGCAGTACTAGTGAGATATGGCAATCAAAAGGACAAGCACTAGGGAGACAGTTGACAAGAATAAATAATTACACAGGTGAGGGCAAAACATTAAGACCCAGATATTCAAAGGGGTTGTGCCTGGTGCAACGGAGTTGCGCCAGCGCAACCCTACATTGCCCCCCAATGGGATATTAAGAAGGCTGCCTGGCACAGTGCAAATCCCGATGCGCGGGGGCGCAGTGATAATGTATATGGCGCAGATGCAGGGGGCGTGCCCATGTATATGTAGCACATCCCGATATTCAGCCCGGGATGTGCGGCGCATATGCTGGCGCAGCCCTGCACTGCGCCGCATAGAGGGGCTCAAAGTTAAGCCCAAGCAGAGTAGAAAAAGATTCCAGCCAGCCACAAGCAGGCTGCTGTATTGCATGGTGCAACACAGCAGCCGCCAGCTATGGGTGGCCACCCACCCAACCAGCACACTGTCACGAAGCACCCACACAACCCTGGTGGTCTAGTGGCACCCCCTCCCACCCGTTTCCCCGATGGTGGGTATCCGACATCTAGTCACATCCCTGGTAGTCCAGTGGACCCTCCCCCATTCTACAATTGTGGTAAATGTAACGTACAACATGCCCTGGCAGTCTAGTGGTACTCCCCCACCCGCCCTTGTGCCCGATCACCGGTAACTGTAGTTTTAGTAAATCTCTGGTAGTCTAATGGAACCCCCCCCCAACCCATTGCCACGATCGTGGTACATTGCCATATAATAAATCCCTGGTGATCCAGTGGTACCCTACCCACCACCCACACAGAACCCCTGCCCCCCGTCCATCGGTGGGGCAGCAACCTGCCCGATACTGCCCCGGCCGCCAACCGAATAGCAGGTACAGTATGGGTTGTAAGCCTATTGGTCCCCAGTGTGGACCAAATGACTTGCAGGGCATACTGTACTAGACAGTCCCTAATATGTCAATGATGTCTGCATTTGAGCTGCAAAAATATTTTCCCAGTGTAGGGATCACTAACACTCGTCTTTAGTCAGAGCCAGACTTGCACTATACAAAGAAGGACAGACATGTGCCTGCATAGTCAGCTGAGTATCTCACTATACCCTGGAGTAATTAGGAATAAAATAGCAGTGAGAATTCTAAGGGCAGCAAGGTATAACATTAGAACAAGATAGAGCTGCAGCCAGTGGTGACAAAAGGGTTAAACGGCATTCCGCCTGCAGCCACTAAGATCCGGGCTAGGGACAAAAACTGGTGGCGTTTCAAGGTCTCGGGTCTTCTGTCTGACTACAATGACTGCAGAACATGGTGAAACTCTTTCAAAAGGAACATTTGTTTAGCTAAGAGCTCGTTCTGCAAGGGTCTATTAATAAATGCTGCAGGTGATTCCAGGAGATTCTGGTCTCATATTAAAACACTCCATGGAGCCAAACACACCAGAAGTACAAACGATATGATCCTAAATGGTATGCGCTGCAATAATTCGACCACTATCGCAAACTCCTTTAATCTCCACTTCACGGATTGATCCAAACACTGCCCCCCCATGGACAACGAGCCACTGCACAACCACCCACTTTTTAGATTTCGAACCATTACCAGACTGGAAGTCCAAAAGATGCTACAAGCCATCCCTGATAGCACTAGTACAGGCTCTGATGGTCTAGAACCCAGGCTTCTGGAACTCGCTGCCCCTGTTATTGTCTTACCCTAAGCTAAAATATTTAACTTGTCACTATGTCACATCTCTGTCCCTAGTATCTGGAACATAGTGAGAATCACTCCAATATTTAAAAAAGGTGACCCCAAGGAAATTGACAACTACCGGCCTATAGCCATGCTGTCCGTTCTTAGCAAAATACTTGAAAAACTAATAGCTAAGCAAAGCATCTCTTTTCTACATGACCACAGCCTCCTCTCTGTCTCCCAGCATGGCTTCCGCAAAGGCCACAGCACTACTACAACCCTCCTGAAATTCATAAATGATATCCATTCTGCAATGGATAAAGGTCTCCTGAATGGTGTAGTCTTCATTGACTTAACCAAGTCATTTGACCTTGTTAACCACTCCTTTCTCCTCACCAAACTCCGGTCTTTTGGCTTCTCTCCAGATGGTATAGCCTGGTTTAATAGCTACTTGTCAGACAGGAAGCAGGTTGTGTATTACAACTCTGTCCTATCTGATCCCTCCACCATACATATTGATGTTCCACAAGGATCCATCCTGGGCCCCCTACTTTTTTCCATCTTCGTTAATGATGTACCCTTGCTCTCTCCAGATTGTTCATCACTGCTGTACGCAGATTACCTAGTTCTTTATTCCAGTGCTAGGAACATCTCAGACGTAATCACTCTCTCTCCTCAGACTCCCTCCACATTCAGTCTTGGCTAACTGAAAACAACCTCATTCCTAACATGGGCAAAACAAACTCCATGCTTTTTGGCTCCCCTGCCAGACTCAAAACAAACCGGAACCCTCTCAATATCTTATGCACTGATGGCTCACCATTGGTCAACGCTGACTCTTTCAAGTACCTTGGCATTTTGCTTGATGAATCTCTGGACTTCGATCAACATGTTACTGCTACCTGTGAGTCCGTAAATGCCAAGCTTGGAAGCGCATACCGGACCAGTTATGCCCTCACCCCATCAGCTAGACTTGCTATTGCTCAAGGCATTCTGCTCCCAGCACTAGCCTTTTGCACAGTCACCTACCTAGGAGCATCAAAAACTACTCTTCAGAAGTGGGATGCCACCTATAATAATATTTGCTGCAATGCCTCTGCATCCCCTCATTACAAACACTACTGCCAACTTTATGCTGATCTAAAATGGCTCTCCCTTACTGCCTATCAGCTCAAGTCCCTTGGATCTCTCATTGATGGTATTACCAGATCAGGTCTCCCTCAATCCCTTGCCTGTCTGCTGGGCACTCAAACCATCTCCTGTGGGCTTAGATCCAGTGACCTAACTCCCCTCCACATTCCAAGATGTAAAACTGCCATGGGTGTGCAAGGTTTCTCATGTGCGGCACCCACATATTGGAACTCCCTTCCCCAAGACATTCATTTTGCTCTGACCCATGCCTGTTTTAGGAGGCTACACCACAGTCATCTACTTGTCTCAACTCTCTGCACATGCTTTTGCCCACCTTAGACCCTCCAGCCTTTAACTCCTGACTGCCATATCTCTATCTACTGCTGCCCTTCTCCCTTCCATCTTTCTTCTCAACCTGGCTTCCTGCCTTCTTTCTTTCTAGCCTTGCCCTTTACTAGACTCACCCCCCCTCTTAATTTCCTACTTCTCCCTCCTCTAAATCCATGCTTTCTGGTCGACAGTATAGCACATATACCCTGGTGTCGATCATGGATCTTTTCTCTAAACTAACACTCTTGTACTTCTTAGGACCTTTAGTCTTGTGGTTGCTCACAATTTGATTCTATTGTGTTCCTACTTAAGGCAATGTTTAAATGCACTTTTACTGTATTTTGTAAAATTTTGTAATGATATCTCTCTTATTTTGTATCCTAAATATTGTTGAACCTACACTTGCATCTCTCTTGCTTTCGTCCCAGCTGTATTTCTGTGTCACTGGTAATTGTATTTGTACCTGTATCCTCTGTATTACCAATTGTTGTACTGCTTCAAACTGTTTATTTGTATCCCCCGGTACCCTCCTGGGTCGTGCCTGAAAATAGGCATTGCTATGCCTAGTGCACTTACCCAGTTACCAAAAGCAAATATATAACTATAAAGCCTATAGCTATAAAAGCTACTAAAAACAATAAAAGTATATAAATCTTTAAAAAGTCCTTAATTCAGGTAGCAGAGGAAACGCCAAGTCCCAGGAGTAAAGCAAATCGGTAAACCTGAAGTAAAAAACAAATCCAGTGGAGTCACGCCTTTGTCTGCCACCGGTGTAGTAGTTGATAAACCGTCAAATAAAGAGTATTGAAATGCAGCAGATGGGGAAGAGACGCGTCAGTACTTTCAGCCTATCTACCCACAACCACAGGAGCCGGGTAAGTCCCAGTTTGAGCTTTGTCCATAAAGCAGTGTTTGTCTGTCAGTGAAAAGGGGGGCTCAGTCCAAGGGTGCAGGAGGGGAAGGATGGCTTCCGGCAGCAGAAAACCAGTGTCAGCAGCCAAGGGAGAGGAAGTCCCTGCCACAAAGAGTTGAATAAGTGGGTTTGTTCAGTTGTTATCTGCACATGGCACCCCCGGACAATCACTTCCCTATGTGATCTACAACGCTTCAGTTTCAGGGAGCAGTCAGCGAGGAGTGGCATATCTAGCTTTCTTACAGTATAAGAGCCCAGATCGCAGTCCATTCAATCTGCTGCCTGTGTTGTCGTGGCTAAAGTCAAAGGACCAAACAGGTTATCCAGCTCAGGAGCAGGTGTTGGTGCCAACCAAGGCGGCTGACAAGGAGCTCCCGGCCAGGGCGTCCCTCTTCTCTGTTCACAGATCAATGTAGAGCAGTGGGTCAGTGGGAGAATTTGGGAGAATTTCACCTCCTCGTATAGGTCAGAAGCTGCAGGTGGGCTAAAGCACTAAGAGATAGCTAATGGTGGCATAAGAGGAGTCTTCCCCCCCGCCTGAGCTGTACCTGAACCAAAAGCCATTTCTCCTCCTTACCTCCATGTTGTTTAACTGCTAATGAAGTAAGGCAGAGTGATAGGAATGAATACAGTTAATAAATAGCACTATGGTGGAGCCAGTATTCAAAAGCAGCGAGGTTCCTCATCTGCTCGGTCTCCCAAATTGTTTAAGGAGACCTTTAATAGTTTTAGGAGCTGCCTGGGATTGCTGTTATCTGTCATCCTGCTCATTATGGGCCACAGAAGTCTCCCCTGATGGAATATTGGGTGCTGCATTCATTTGGTTGTGATTTCACTTGAGGGCAGGGGTACTACGGTGGGCAAGGAGATGGAGGGATGGCTATACTCTTGCATTCTAAATCCGCCTTTGACTCCTGTGGAATATGGTAGAGGATTTCACCCTCTGGATGTAGTACCCTGAGTTTCACCGGGTAAGGAGTTTGAAATTGGATGCCCACCTGCTTGAGGGTGTGTAGATACGGGTTGTAGGCCCGGCATTGTTGTTGGATGGTGGACGCAAAGTCGTGGTTAAAATAAATCTGAAAATCCTTATACTTGACCTTTTTTTGCCTCCAAGCGGTGAGTAGAACCAATTCTTCAACTTGAAATCTCAAAAACTTCATAGTGATGAAGCAGGTTTGCTCTCCCAGGGCCAAATTTGGGTCCGAGGGCATGGTGGACGCTTTCCAAGTCTAAGGAGATGTCTGCAGGGAGCTGGAAGGTGTCTCAGAGAAACTTCTCTGTAAATGCCTTTGTGTTCCCTCCTCACCTTCAGGGACCCCATAATTCCTCCGATTTTTCCTCTGGAGCTAGATTTCTAGGTCCCATTGTTTTTTTTATCCAGTTGAATGACTCGGTGGTTTCATAGTTTCATAGATGTGTACAAGTCTTTAGCCATAGGGCCATGTGACTCGTCAGTTGTTAGTCATGATAGCTAAACTTTCTGACCTCCATATAGGCATCAAGTGCATTTCCTGAAGGATTCCATTGTGTTACTTATCACTACGTTATTAGGCAGTTGATTCCATACTTCCACTACTCTCTGAGAAAACCAGTTTCCCCTCATAGAAGTTTTATATAGAGATCCTTTAAAGGAAAACAGTACAAATTGGGGGGCTCCTGCCCCCGAAAGGTTTACCCTCCAGTTCAGCTTTATCCATCAAAAGCGGTATTTTTCTCGTGCTGCAACAGAGTTTATTTTATTTTCAAAAAGTCCACGTTCCGGAAGTATAGCAGACGCTGGGGGGTCTCCGTCAACTGTAATGGTGTGGTGCTGCACCGCTTGCTTCAATAGATTTGTATCGAAGCGAGCAGTACGGCGCCGCACCATTACAATCAATGGAGCCCTCCCAGCATCCACCATACTTCTGGGTTGTAGACTTTTAGAAAATAAAATAAACTTTTATGTCGTGAGAAAAATGCTGCTTTTGATGGATAAAGCTAAACCGGAGGGTAAGCCTTTCAGGGGCAGGAGCCCCCCAAATTGTACTGTTTTTTTTAAAGTTGAAGTCTGTGACCCTTGATGTCTTTATCAGTTGTTTTTAGCTATAATCAAAAACACTCAAACAGTACTTTGTTTTTCAAGGCTCTGTATACTATACAGAGGTCCCCCCCCCCCAATTGTCTATACTCCAGGGAGTATAGGTTTAAGTCAACCAGCCTTTGCCGATAGGTTTTAGTAGCATTTCTTTTGATCTTTTTAGTTGCCCTTCTCTGGACTTTCTCTAGGAATTTAATATTTTGGTTCTGGGTGCCCCATACTGAGCACAGTATTCCAGGTGGGGCCGTACAAGTGAACTATAAAGGAGACAGATTACCTTACTATCCCTACTTACTATGTTATGAAGTATAGTGCCCATTGCCCTTTTAGCCTTTCTGACATTGCGGTGATAGTCATATGTCATTCTGTTAGACGTGATCACTCCCAGGTGTTTCTCGCACTGAGTTGTGGGAATTTCTTGCCCATGCATACGATGTGATGCCATTTTGTTTCGATTACCTATATGCATTTTTTTGCACTTGTCGAGATTACAATTCAGTTTGTGTGCCCTCCCCCATTCAGTTATTTTATTGATTTCATCTTGGACCGACTCTATTGCCTCTTCACTGTCCACTACTGCTTCAATTTTTACATCGTAAGCAAACTTGGTGTGCCAACAGTTATTGGATGTTTGTAAAGTAGATATAAATACCCCAAAGAGAGTAGGCCCCAGGACAGACCACTGAGGCACTCTACTCGTCACCTGGACCCAGTCGGACAAATGACCCTTTGAACTATATCGAATAGCCACAAATGCACCTAGCTTATTAATTTACTTGGTATATTCACGACCTGCAATTATTTTATTCAAATGTCAGGGGGCACCCTATCAAATGCCTTGGAGAAATCTAAATGTAGCACATCAACTGGGAGGCCTTCATCCAGGGCATTACTCACAGGTTGAAAAAAGTGCAAAAGATTTGTAATGCACGATCTTCCACCAGTAAAGCCATGCTGGTATAAGTCCTGTATCCCTTTCTCTCCTATGTGGTGAAGCTGCAAAAAGAGATCTGCCACAGTGTCTGTTTTTTCATTAAGGGCGGCAGCAGCATCCTGTAAATCTTTTTGTTCTTATTAAATGGTATTCATTTCTTGATGAACTCCCACCAATGGGTCCTGTACTTCAGTGCACAAGGCCATAAGTTCCATCAGTATACGGTCATTGGTAACCTCAGAGGGGCCTGTAGCACCGCATGGCGAGGAGGCCTCGTTCCTGGGGATGAACAGATGGTGTTCCCCGATCCCTCTGATGGAGCTGCTGGTGTCTCTGCAGCATTCCAGGTCTCTTTACCCAATCCTCCTATCTACTAGCCATGCTGAGGTCTGGTTTCCGGTATGTTGAATCAGTTTTAGTGGGTTTGAGCAAGGAATTTAGCTGCGGTGCCTCTGGAGCAAAAGCTTCAAGCTGCCGCTCGAGTTGGTGTCATCACTGGAAGTCCTTCTTTTCCAAAGCTTCTGTCCGTTTAGCAGAACAGTCCTGCATGAACCCTGCCTGCCATCCTTCCTCTGTCTGTTGGGCAGTCCTGCTTTGTTACCACAACAAAGCAAGGTCCCCCTCTGCTTAGTGTGCACTATAATCAAGGAAACAACTGGCAACAAACCAGATCTGTGCCAGCACTGTCAACACCAAAATGATACCCAAGAGGCTAATATTTCTGCAAACATGTATTTCATTTATTCACAGAAGAAAGCCAGGCTACCTGTAATGTCAGCTCCTCACTGAGATGCTCTCTGAAGATGCTGTAATACGTAATCAGTCGGAGTTCTTACTGTGATCCTGCAGGCATCTCTGTGAGCTGCTGGCACTGCAGGTAGCCTGGCTTTCTTTTGTGAATATATGAAATACATGTTTGCAGAAATGTTAGCCTCTCTGGTGTCATTTTGGTCTTGACAGTGGTGGTGGTGCAGATCTTCGTTGCCACTACTACTTTGTTCCCTATGACCAACATTTTTTTTTTTCTGGAGACTGTTTTTTCTCCTCGGACTCTGGTGTTTTCAAGTCCTCAGGCTATACCCTATTGATAGGGATGCATCCTGCTTAGGCAGAGGCCATCATTTAGATGTCAACTGGGCACTTTTCCCCACAGTTTTTCTCCCTGTATATACCCTCATTTCCTTTTGGTATGAGCAATGCTGATCAGCCACGGCACACATGGTGTACCCCTGCGGAAGTAGCAGGCTCCCTGGCAGGGGGTCACTGTGGCACTGCAGCCCACACACCAACCCTCCCCAGCCCAAGGCATATTGTCTGTTAGCAGCTGCCTCTGCCTGGCTTGCCTCCTGACATGGCGACATGAGCCCGCTCCCGAATTGGGCCATTGGGGTGGTCTCACTGTGATAAACGTTTAACCAAACCTTCACTCCTTTTGGTTTTGATACTCACTTGAGTATGAGGCCCCATCCTGTACCCTTTCTGTATTACCCCCAACCCCCTGATTGCCTCTTCCAGACAGGGAGTGCTTTCTAGATTTCCCTCATTTGCATGTGCCCCTTGGATGACGCTAGCCCCAGCCTACCCTCTGCTAGTTGAATTGCCCCAAGATGAAAGCCTGAAACTTCTATCCTGGCACCCTTCCTCCCTCCCACATGGGATAAAAGTTATCTAGTTTAAACAGGCCCTTGTCCTACCAGAAGGCACCACAATCCCAAGGAAATGAAACCGGCAGGAAGCTAGACTTGGGTGTAGGAGTGACCGTGGGACTTTGATTTGGGGCTGGCAGAAGTTTAGACCATGTTGCAGAGGAGATATACTCAGCCTCAATAGGGACCATATAGGTCACATTTCTGTTGTAGCTGCTGTTTAAAGGATTACGGGGGGGGGGGCTCTCAAGTTAGTGTTGCAGTGCTTCCAGATTGATTTGGCATTTTCCCTGCAGCTCCAGTGCAATTTTCCTATGTTCCCCTGTTGATTACATGATTTCCTATGGAAGCCAAAGTGCTCTGTTTTCCTATATAACCAGTGCAAGTCTCTGTAGATGGCTCCAGATCCCTGTAAAATACAGAAATCCCTGTAGATCTGGGAGCCCTGGTGTTGGTCAGATTGCAGGGGTCTCTCTCCCTGAAGCCACATGCTAGTCTGCATGTAGGAGACTTGGCAGGATTTGACCTGCCTTCTAGGGATAGTAAAAACTGATGCAACAGATATCATAGCAGTATGCACTCTCAGCAATGAGTGGAATGCTGCTGTGGTGTGAAAAGTGTAGAATATCAGGGGGAAGTGGGAGTAAACTGCCATTTCTCAATGATGACCTGAGCAATAATTCAAGCATTTACGTAAGGACAGTGCCCTCCTGTGTTAGCATCAAAGTTCGCACAAATGGCAGCTCCTTCTAGGAGCCTGTACTCTCATAAACAGTACTCCAGCAAACCAAATGATTGCCATTGCCACAGCTGTTTAAAACATCAAAGCTGAATTTGCTTTATTTTCCTTTAGTTAGAAAAACTACTGCTTTCTAAAAACTGCAGTGTTCTTTAGTATGCACAATACGTAGAAATATAATAATAAGTAGGCAGTTGCATATTACACAAGGGCCAAGACTGTAATTCTGTGTTTTTATAAATCTGGTCTTGTCCATGATTAAAGTGGTAAGTAGTTTTATTGTATATATTATAAAATAATTTACACCAGGAAGTGCCAGTTTATATCCCATTAATTTTACGCGTGTGTGTGAAGGCATGTGGCTGTCCAAAAATGGTTGGAAATGAATATATAATTTTAAGCAAAGTCATATGAAAAATTATCACTTGTGGTAACTAGCCCCAGGGCTCGTGTCTGGAAGGGTTGACTGATGATACTTGACTGGTCTGCTTTGTTGTAAAACAGAAAAGACTTGGATGTTGAGGGATGACTCTCTGGGGAACTAGGAAGGTTCTCTGGTAAACTGGGTTGGGAGGGGGGATCATGTAGGGCAGTATTGCCCCTCCAGGGAGTTCCACCTCTCAACAACAGGTTGGGTGTCGGCATTGGTCGCAGAGGTGTGTCATGACCTGTACCTAATACTAACATCATGCACTGAGTTCTGATGACGGCCTGTCTCCCCAGCTGCCTGTTCTAGATTTCTTTTACTTCTCCTAAAACACTGCCACCCAGGGGGAGCTCTGCCATTGGGGGCATTCTGGGCGACTAGGTTCTGGAGTACCAACCATAGCAGAGGAGGTACAAGGCAGAGACAAACCCACAAACCTGAGTTTCAAAATGATTTCTCCCGTACTGCAGCTCTCGAAAAAATCTTTGGAAAATAAGGCCCCAAAGGGGAGGCATAGATGGTAAGAGGGAATACAAAATCCAGGAGAAAACAAAACAATGTCTTAGAGTCTTGAGATAAAAAATGTTAACTTGTGTTTTTTATTTTGATTTCTATACCCAAACTAACAAAACCTGGTACAGTCAGCAGTGGGTGGGGGATGAATTTGGTTGCAGGAGTACAATCAAGAGTCTGACTCCGTTCTAAGAGCAAAATGGGGAAGGACTGCTTGTGTGTAACATGCACCCACCAAAAGACAAAACTGAGTTAAAATGCAACATACAATGAGGAAATGTCTCGCCAGACCCTTGCCAGGTGTGTTCAATCCTTCATGAAAGGTGGTGGGTTCCCCCCAGTGAATGTTGTCTTTATTTCCAACACTGGATACATTGTCCTTGACACTTTGTATAAACAAATTATATAAAATGCATTACAGTAAAAGACAATAGACTTTACTGAATTTACAAATAAATACAAATAAGTAAAACAAAAGAACTTGTAAACTATATGTTTGTGTATATATATGGAGTTTGGCCCAGTTTTCACGGTACAGTTCAATATAGCATACTGTAACAACCCCCTACTTACAACAGGAGGAGGTGGTTGTTACAAAGTGTGGCCAGTGGAGGGAAGGGGGCCTTTGTACAACACTCTCATGGAAGAGCTGGTAGAGCAGTAATGCAGGTTGGTTGCCATATCACCTGAAAAGGGGGGAAGGGATTTCCAATACCACATGATGCTTAGCGTCACATAGGCAACCAGTCTAGGTCACCATAAAGGTAATTTATGGTACCCCATCAGATTATCAAGAATGGTTACTCCCTCAACATTAGGATTTCTTGTCACCTTCTGTGTCCCAGGAGCCTCAATCTTTCATGCCCCACGCTGTACCGCTGTTCTGCCTGACGGACTTCCTCTCATCTGCATCATCCACCATCAGTCCCTGAGTGTCACTGTGGTACCCAGGTTGGTTCTGTCCTTCCCCGGGGGAGGACAGAACCAACCTGGGTACCACAGTGACACTCAGGGCATAGGAGGAATGGGATAAACGTGCTGCAGTGTTCACTGACTGGTCATCAAGGGCTGGGTAGCAGACATGCTACCAATGAGGGTTGGGTGGCATGGAGGAGCCCACTGGGAGGCTGTCAGCCAAGACTGCCGTGGCCTGGCATTTTCCCCTGTTCTCGCCAACTATCCAGGCCTTTTGATTGACTAAGTGTGAATACCCCACAGTATTCACAAGGGTGATTCATGCCATGCTGCTGCCTTATGCAGGGGTACCTGATCAAGAGCTGGCGGGAAGTTTTTTTTTCTCTAAAATGTATGAATGTCAACAAACTGCTTTACCATATTTTATAATAGCGGTAATGCAACTCTGTGGGTAGATTTCCGATCAGTTATCCCACACCCACCTTCAGCTTAGGCAACTCATAATTTTCCACAATTTTCTAGAATGTAAAACGGTTAAATTCAGGGGTAACATACAAGCATACGAATGTTCCAGCAGAAACAGACCACCCGGTCTATCTAAGTATGCTTGAGTGTGCAGCCAACACCCCTAGTTTGCAGCTGCCCCACCCCCCTCTCCTTTGTCATCCCACTGCCAACCCCCCCCCCACCCTCACTCACCCCTGTTCCCTGTCCCATGCCCTTCTGAAGCTGTTCACAGATTTACATGATATCACCCATTCTGGTAGGGAGTTCCATTTTGCTACTACCCTCTCTGTGAAATAGTGTCTCCTCATTTCCTTCCTAAATCTTCCCTCCTCTTTTCTTAGCCTGTGCCCCCTGGTGACCCTCCCCCTCCTTAACTTAAAGACCCCGTCTGCCCCATCCTTATTGATTCCCCTCAGATACTTGAATGTCTCTATCATGTCCCCCCGTCGCTTCTGTCCTCCAGGGTGTACATATTCAGGTCTCCTAGCATGCTGTCATAGTCTTTCCCCTCCATTCCACATATCATCTTTGTTGCATTCCTCTGCACCCCCTCCAGTAGCCTGATATCACGCTTTAGGTATGGCCTCCAAAACTGCACACAATACTCTTTAAGTGCGGCCTTACCAGCGACCTGTAGAGGGGCAAGATCACCTCTCTTTGCCTGGATGAAAACCCCCTCACTATGCACCCCAGCATTTTGTTCATTTTTGCAGCCGCATTCCTGCACTAGGCAATGTTGTTCATGGTCCCTGTTATCATTACCCCTAGGTCCTTCTCCTCCTCAGTGATCCCCAGCTTAACCCCCCACAGCCAGTATTCTCTCCTTGGGTTCTTCACCCCAAAATGCATAACCTTACACTTCTTTGCATTGCCACCTCTCTGACCACTCCTCTAGCTTGCGTAGGTCCCCCTGCAGCTGCTTCCATCCCTCCTCCACTGCTTCGATTTTGGTGTCATCCGTGAACAGACTTACCTTGATCACCACCCCGTGTGCAATGTCTGATATGAAGAGCCCAAACAATACTGGCCCCAACACAGAGCCCTGTGGCACCCCACTTGTCACTGGCCTTGGAGATGAGAGCTTGCCGCTCACCACCACCCATTGCAGCCTGCCACTCAGCCAGCTTGTAATCCAGTTTATCATTTTTGCCTCGACTCCTACACCAGTTAGCTTCCCACCAAGCTGCCCATGAGGCACCGAATCGAAGGCCTTGCTGAAGTCCAAGTAAAGAACATCCACCGCATGACCCTTATCCAGCTCAGCTGTCACCCAGTCATAATATTGTATGAGGTTGGTTTGACAAGACTTCCCTGAAACAAACCCATGCTGCCTCACATCCTGGAGGCCATTGTCCTCCAGGTATGACACCAGTCTTTCCTTTAGTATCATTTCCATGAGTTTGCACACTATGGAGGTGTGACTTACCGGATGACAGTTACCTAGTTCATCCCTTGGCTCGCTGTTATGTAACGGTACTACATGTGCCATCCTCCAGTCCAGTGGCACACATCCCGACTCCAGTGAGGTGCTGTACAGATCTGCCGTCGGCTCTGCCAACACCTCCACCATCTCCCTCAGCACGCTGGGGTGGACACCATCCGGCCCTGGTGCCTTGTCTAACTTCAGTACCCTCAGTCCCTCTAGGAATCTATTTGCCTCAGTTCTTCCATCTGTCGCCTCCTCTTCCCCTGTCCCCACCCTCCCAGCCCATGCTGGTAGTGGTCCCCTTTTTTCTTCCATGAACACAGCAAACGTATTCATTCAGTGCTTCTGCCTGCTCTTCCCCCTTTTCCATCCACTCCTCACCCCTGTGTATCCTCACTGTTGTCTTCTTGCACTTCCTTTTCTCCCTGATGAATCTGAAAAAGTCCCCCCCCCCCCTTAATTCCCTATGCTAATTTCAGCTACCTCTGGGCCTTGGCTTTTCTCACTTTTCTGGTCACCTCCCTGGACCATCTTGCATATTCCTCCCTGTCCACTTCCTTCCCTGTCCTCCTAAACCTCTGGTGCGCCACTCGTTTTGCCCTCACCACCTCCACAACCTTGCTGTTCAACCAGCATGGTTTTCTTGCTCTGCTCCTCTTACTCTGTGCCTTGATCCAGGCTTCTGTTGCCTCTGTAACCCCCCGTTTAATAATATCCCATTTCTGCTCCACGTCCATTTCCTGCCTTATGCCCTCTAGTTTCCCTTTCAGTACTTCCTGCATCCTCCCAAAGTCCGCTCCCCTTAAGTTTACCACCCGACTAACTGATTTCTCAGGCTTCCCGCACATCGTGATATTAAACCACACACTGTTTGGTGATCGCTGTCGGCTAGGCACTTCTTCTCCTATAGAGTGGTGAACCTATTGAACAGCCTATCAATGGAGACAGTGGACATGAGGATAAGACATGCCATCAAAGTAATATTGGAAAAATTCTGCTAACCAAGGGAATTGGTAGATAGCCTGGGTAGTAAGGTGTAATACAGTACTTGGCTCAACATACTTGTAGGTCCCTGCTTTTGAAGCTGTGGGGGGTTGGTGCTTGATGTTTTATTGAATTAAGTACTGATTCCCCTAATGTGGACGTCACGACACCACCTTGTGGGTCCTGATTGAGAGACAGTGATGCATCATGGAAAATCCTGCAAGAATTGTAACATGTATCCTGCCACTTCTGTGAATGAGAGTAATGTTTAGAATAATACTTACTGAAAGGTTCAAATCACATTTCACCAATTATTTGGATTTGCTTTTGTTTTAGTGCACAGCAGCAATATACAGTACATCTCAAACCCTGAACCAGTAGACGTTTTGATCCCTGACGTGCCAGGGCTAGAAATGTAGTTTGAATTGTCATGTTCAGATTCATATTTTTGTAATCCGTGCAAAATTCTTGTATATTGCAATATTAATTAATATTAGCCACTTAATTCAGAATTCTACTTATTCATGGGTGAGATAGGATTGTTCTGGGGTATGATGTCATATTATATAAATAGTGACCAGAGTCGAGGGATACAGTGGTAAAATATTGACCCTGCAAGATAAACTAAGACAATAGTTAAGTTGCCTTTAGCCAAAGGCTGAGGGCAGTGTGACTACTGGAAGTCAGTAGTTCATCTGATGGGTCAAGATTTTGCCACTATATGCTGAAACAACTCCAGTCAATTTCTATTCTTATTAAATCTTGCCCGGGTTACCTTGCCCCCCAAAAAAAAAACACCACCAGTTGTACTACAGTTTACCTTCATTCTTTGATGGCTATGATTTGTAGAATTCTTCTTTTTCATAAATGTTTCTTGGTGGTCTAGTGCCCTCCCACCCCAGTCCTTCATGATTCTTAAAACGTATTTTACTGATTGTCCAATCCTTCTGGTGCCTGTGAGTACTTCCCCTCTCCCCTCCCCCGATCAGACCTCAATATGGGGGGGGGGGTGACTGGTATTCACTCTCTACTCACCTTTGCTGCCAGTCATTGTATCACCCAAGTAAACTGACTTGCGCTATTGCCTCAGTGCTTGCGCGCTGAGGTTCTTTGTCTTTTAACTGTATCACTGTTGTACTCACGCAAATATGAAATTGACAAAGTTATTTAAATAACAGAAGTCATATTCTTGCATGAGACGGTGGATAGTGGAGGAGGGTGAATACCGGCTGCCATCTAGGGATGGACGGGGGAAGGAGCGAGGTGGGGGAGTGATTAGCAGGTCTGGGAGGGGGGTTAAGTCATTGGACTAAAAGAGAAATTTAAATAAATAAATAACAAGCTACTATTTATGTTTTCGTTTGTATAGGATTGTGCACATGTGTGAGTTTAGCAAGCGGTGGTTTTTTAATACTATTGCCTACTGTTGGGGACTAGGAGGCAATAGTGCCTGCTATTTCTGCTCATGTGACCAGGTGTTTTTGCCAGTCACAGGCCAAGATTTCTGTTCAAGTAACTAATGGCAACAATGCTGTGAATAACGATAAACAACCTAATAGTCCAGCATGGCAAAACAGAACACGTACCAAAAATGTGTACTGTTAATAAAAAAAAAAAAAATGAGTGCCTCAGAGATAATTTTTGTCTTGTGAAGCTGGAATTTTTGTGTAAACATGGAAACAGTTTTGCATCCTGGTTGGGCTGCTAAAGTCTGATGTGTCCCTATAGTTCTGATTTTTCCTAAATCTATACGGTAAAAGGGAGTGGGTCGACTTATACCCAAGGTCAACTTCTGCATGAGTATCTACAGTGTGTCAAATATATATATTATATTATATACAGTATTAAATGGTCAGAGCATTCCCATGTGGTGGAGGGGAGGGTCAGGTGGTCTGCATGGTTCAGATGGGTGTGGGACTTCATGGCAGTGACATCTACCTAAATCCCACTCACACAGGGCTGGCCCTACCTTCTGTCTGCAAAGCTCATTGTTAATATTCAGCTGGAGACCAGATAACTTTGGCTTCCTGATGTCATCACCAAGTTTATGTTGTGGGCGGTTGTGGCTACCAATCTTTCTATTCCTACCCACGTGGTTCCATACCTTCTGAACCACTAGGATGCAGTCATGCTCTAACATGAGCCACCTCCATTCCCCAAGACAGGAGGCATCCAGGAAGGATGTATCTGCTATCTGAGCTGCACTGATCCAGGCTTGGGTAGCGAGCCCAAGTTGTCAACGTGGCAAACAAGGCTGCTTACCTCTAGGTCATCAGGTGGCCTGTCGGTTGTTTTTTAATATGCTTGGGAAGCTATTATTTTTCATTTTATTATTTTTGATTGAGTCGGTGAGCTAAGAAGCTATTTGGCAGCTGCCCCGATGTCCCAGCAGCAGTGCTTTCCCACTGCCATACAGATGACTGGAGTTTGGGAGCGGACTCTGGTTGTCACATTGGGAGATGGGCTGGGGCTGCAGGCAGCTACTGGAAGGCAGCATACCTCAGCAGGGGAGGGCTGGCAGCGGTGGTTTCCGGCATGCAGCCACCCCTGGGTGATAAGCCAAGGATCTTTCTCCTTTGGCAGGGGCCTGCTGTATCACTTAGGCAGAAGGGCATAACCCACGCCTGGAGAGTAGAGAAGAACAAGGGGAGACAATGTTGAAAATAAAATCCCTTGCCATCTGAATGACTGTGAAATCACTTGAATGGTGTATTCCTGATTTACAGGGTATATTCCTGGGTGATGGCAGTGGGGCGGGGGAGGGCAGAAAATCTTTATGAAAAAAAGAAGCTCTTTGGTGTCCAGTAATACCTTTCATTTAAAGTTATCTGTTTTTGTAATGTTTGGCCATTCTGCTTTTGGTGGTGTTTTCAAGGCTTACAGTTAGTGATAGACCAGTGTAATGAGCGATGAACTACTACTGTAATCTTTGGAGTCTTCTTATTTTTTAATATTTCTCTCTCTCTCTCTCTCTCTCTCTCTTGCAGTGAGCATGTTTTTGAACACGTTAACGCCCAAGTTCTATGTCGCTCTGACAGGCACCTCCTCATTAATCTCAGGTCTTATACTGGTAAGTGCCAGCTTTTTTTCTTGTGGAAAAGTCGTGTTCCTCTAAACCCCAGGATGTCTGCACCAAACCTGCATCATGTCCCTGTGACTCCCTTTAATGTCTGCCAATGCTTGCTTTAGCAGCCCATCCAGGCTACCACTGCCAGCAGGATTACAGTCCAGCGGGCTTCCTGGAGTTTGTTGCTAGCTGCCACTCCTTGCAAAAGAATTTCAACAGTTCTTGCAAGCTGCTGCAGGAGGCTAGTAACATTCCTACCTGATGCTTCACGAGCTGTGGGTTTCTCGATTAGCCAAAAGAGAACCACATAACTCCTTCCTTGCTCATCCCAGAACAAGCTGCAGCATCACTCTTGTAGAGGCGTGTACTGTGTGATGGGCAGCAGTTTTACATCTGGGAAAAAAATGTCTGCTGTTTGCCAAGAAATGAAATAGAACAGAAGGTGTCTGTATCCCAAGGCACAACTAAAATAGACAAACTAAGCAGCTGCCTAGGGCCCCAGGAGAAACAACCCCAGAGTTACTCAGCCCAAGTCCTGACCCAAACTTTAAAGGACTCATTCATTTTTAATTTTTCTTACAGACGCACAAAGTCCAGTCTCCCCCCATCTGTAGCCACTACACCCTACTAAGATTGTATGAGCAGAGCTGACTTCAAGTCCCTTTTCTCTTAGTTTATAGGACTGTCTGTCTCTAATTTCCATGATGTCCTAATCTTTTGTTTAGACACATCTTTTTTTATGTAAATGTTCTTTTTTGTACTTTGCTGCCAATGTAAGTTATAAAATTAGGAAAAATGATGTGGTATATAGTACTGAGCCTAATTCTCCAGTGGCTGTGACGGTAGAGTGAAACTGTGGCAAACAACTTTTTCTCATTTTTTTATTGTAAATCTGCATCCACACTTTTGCACCATTTTGTGATGTAAATCCATGACTTTTGCTGTGGATGGTCGTTGAGTCTAAAAATGCCCATCTTGTGGCCTCCAGTCCAGCCTCCTGCATAGATCCATGAAATGGATTGGGCCACCATCTCTGGGTGGGGAGTTTTAGCTGGTGAATGCGTGAAGGCCTTTGCATCAGCGGAAAGGGGCCTTTCGTTTATCCAAGGCTGCCCTACGCAAGGTAAGGCTCTTAGGATCAGTATAAGATGGAAGAAATGCAGAGCACAGGTCATTAAAAGGTGAGAGGAAGTTTGGTAATTTGAGTCTGACGATGTCTGGAGGATTGAACTTGTGCAGTGACAAGCACAGTAATGTCAAAATATGAGCAAAATCAGGAAGACTCCATGAAAATTGGGAGACTTGAAAGGTATGAATTAGTATGCCATGCCCACATAAACAGGACTCAAGGAGATGGTTTATCTGTGCAGGATTGCTACCTTTATGTTTTATAACTTAAAATGTAGAAAGATGGTGTTCCCATTTATGTAGAGATTTACATTTATTTCTTTTGAAAAGCTTCACCAGGAAGGACCATCATGAGCTGTAATAGCTTGTTTCCAGATGTGTCCTGGGGGAGGGGGATACAATGGAGTAGGCCGTAACTTAGCATTACAGCTTGAATACAGAAGAATACAGTACAGTCCATCACTTTGGAGACAGGAGGAATAATACAGTAGTATACAACTTAAATTAGAACATACACAGATTGGGATACAGAGATACACTCACATATACACTCACAGAGCAGGTTATGCATTTCCAGGTAAACTGTACAATACAGGCTTAGGCTTGCTTATAAACACTTGATTTATAGTGGACTCAAATAACACGCTTGCAAAGTGCAAAATTATACATTATACATTGCCATGACTGAAACATAGTCCGAGAAAGTGCTATAGTCAACCAATTTAAATTGTAGTTGTACAGTTGTTGCAAGGGTACAGTTGGATAGCTAGAGGAATGAGGGGTGGGAGGGGGAAAGGTCAGCCAAAGGCTTTCTCCTCTTTGGGATGCTAAGAACCCTGCAAGGGGATAGGGAATTGGCATGAGGGAGAGGCATCAATAAAATTTGCCGAGCTTGTAGTAGGGGAGAGTAGAACTAGAGGAGGAGGAGGAGAATTAGGTGTAGTTGCAGAGGGGTGGGAGGAGAATAGAATTGAAGAGGAGAAGGAGAATTAGCTGCAGTTGCGGGAGGGGGTGGGAGGGAAAGACCACCAAGGCCTTCTCCCTTCAGGATGCTAAGAACCCTGCAAGGGACAGGAAATTGACATGAGAGAGGGGAATTGATCAGATTTGCTGGGCTTGTAGCAGGGGCAAGTAGAACTAGAGGAGGAGAAATTAGGTGCAGTTGCAGGAGGGAGCTATGTGTTTATGGAGGAGGAGGGAGTGGGGGGTCTGAGCGAAGTGGACTTCTAATGGGAGGGAGTTCCAGATACTTGTGAAATGATACGAGAAGGGGGCACGACCTGACGTGGTATACCGGGTACATGAACCATGTGTGAATACTGAGGTTCTCATTCAGCTCTCAAGTTGAAAGGTTAAAGGGCGTGTAAAGGAAATCTTAGCCCCCCCTACCCACAATAAATAAATGTTAGAGTTTTGTGGGCAGACTAGGTGGACCAGTGGTCTTTTTCTGCCATAGTTGTCTCTGTTTCTATGTTTAAAAAAACCCCCTCAAAACTCCCTCTTTGACCTGCCAAGTAATCAGTATCTTAAGAGCATCTAAAACCCCCAAATCTTCAAGTTTTTCTTTTCCCTCTGCTGTCCTGCGGTCCATCATGCTAAGTGCTGCTCCTTTTTCTGCGTGCAGTAAGCTCTGATGTGGTGCTAGCAGTGGTGCCTTCTTTGAACAGACGGCAGTGATAGCAGAGATGGTCTAGGGAGAAGAGAAGCCTACAAATTTGGTGTTTTCATATACTTTTGATGGTATTGCTTACTTAGTGTCTGGGAAGAGGGATTCTGACATTTTCATTGGGGGAGGAGTTGAGGTGGTTGGCTGTTAATGAAAGCAGATCCCACCCCCCCAATTCCGTTTTATGGCCTCTTACTTGCCAACTGGTACCTTACTTCTTTAAGCCTCACAGCCCAGCTGCCTGCCAAAATGACCTATGCTGCCAATAGAGAAGCAGCCAGGACTCCAGTATCCTTGACGTTCCACAGAGCCAACTTATCCCAGCTGCCACCACCCACCAAGCCTAGAATGACAGAACTTCTTCAGCCTTTGGACATCAGCTGGAGGGCCCGTCGGTGGTTGTGGTGTGTGAACTCAGAGGCCATCACCTGGCACGCGAGTGTAGCACTACTGTGGCTTTTGCCCCCTCCTCCCACATGCTTGCACACACATGCTTACCAGAGAGGCACTTGATGCTGCATGGTCATCCATGCTGTCAGTGGCACCTCTACCACGCTGCCACCAGGAACCACCACAAGAGCAGTGTGGTGAGCCTCCTCTGAGGAGAGTGTCCAGTGGAAGCTTTGAGCCCTTCCTGCCAGTCTCTGCACCTGGTGTCCTGGGCTGATAGCATCAACCCAGGTTGCCAGTCTGACAGAGCGATGCCCTGTTGCTCAGTGCCATGGAGTCGGTGTGGAAACAGATTCTTGAAATGGATGGGATGGGCATACACAGTGCTTCAGATAAGGTGAGTATTGGCCTGTTTGACTCACCAGCTTTTAAGAAATACTCTTTAAAAAAATTTGACGAGTACTGCTCCATATGTGCTGCAATAGGAACAGTGTTTTCCAAGTTTTAAGCACTTTCACTCATCAAAATTATACTTTATTCACCTAATTTAAAAATCGGTGAGCACATCTTTCTCGAATGCAAAAGTTGTCTGGAGCACTGGGCATAGACTTCGACATGTAATGTTGTGTTCCCAAAAAATATTTTAGGAAGGGCACAGTAAATCCTCGAAGTTTAAGAGTGAATGGGAAGACTGAAAATGAGTTGGTAGTTTGACTTTAGCTACTGCTATACATTGGAAATATAAATTGCTGTAATAAATGTATGACCTAACTGTACCAGTGGTTGACAATATCTACTCAATCCATTGAAAATAATGGCTTGGGCAGTGTCATTCATTTACTTTTAATGGGACTCTGTATAATGCATGGTATTGTTATGGGAGGGGCTTTAAGCCTGAGGTTCAGTGGGCGGAGCAGCTACATCACTCCCCCATCAGGCTTATAAGGTCACTCACCGTGGACCTCTCCAGGATTCATTTCTCATTGCAGCCAGAGGTGCTGCTCTTCTACCCATCTCTGGGTTCCTGTGTGCTTTGCTTTCCCGTTTTGGCAGCTGCCTCCAGCTGCCCATTAACTTCTCTGTGCCCTCCCTCGCTTGTTTTGTGGTGCTTCCCCCCGCTCAATTTTACCTTCCATGGTTTGCTTCTCGCCCCCCTGCTCGCTTTCCTTGTTTATCCTTCCTTCCCCTGCCCTTGCTCTAGCTACCCCATACTTCCCTGTGGTGCTCCTTTCTCCTTGAGTCTCTTGTGGTGCCCTGTCTCCCTCATCGATTGGCGCGCTTACCTCCCTCTCGTCTCCAATTTGTGCCAAAGTCCATTCGCTCCTTTCAGCATTGCCTCCTGTTTTGCTGGTGGCCGCCCGTTCGACTCCATTGACTGCCGAGTTTCCCTGTTGCTGTTCTTTTCCAGCATGACCAATGAAAGCACCGCTGTTTAGTGCTCTTCATTCCACTCCTCCACCTGCTCCCTTCGTCATCGGATCATTGTAGTGGCCCTTTTCCTCGTTCGCTCTCCCACAACAATCCGGAAAAGACTGTACTTCCAAACAGGTCAGTCCTGCCTCGCCTAGCACTCAGATGCACGCACTGCATAGCACCTGCAGGGACCCTGGGTGACTGCTCTGGGAACTGGATTTCCTATATCCCATAGGAACTCCCAGTAATTACATTACTCATTCTGGCATATGTGGTTCTCCCTTTTGGAACTTCGGAATCTCTTTCACCTGGCTCAGCTTTCGAATCATTGGGTGCACTCTGTGCAGGTATCGGCTCCTCCCCGTTGGTCGCAGCAGCAGTGAGGTGCTTACTTGACTCCCCCCCCCCCTGCCGCGTTAGTACTGGCCTGCCCATCCTCTCTCATGCTGCTTATCCCATCAGGGTCCGTTGGGATACTACCATATGCTTGAATTGTTTTTACCATGTTTTCTGTTGTCAGTGCACTCCATGCCTCCTTGACCCATTCTGCCTTTTTTGTTTTGGAAGGCACATTCACATTTTCATCTGCTGAGTGTGTGCTGTCCTTACGGGCCAGCCAGTTTTCCTGGCTCTGATGGTGCTCTGCCTGTGATTTGGACTACCCATGATTTTGTCTTCCCTGTCTCTCTCCTGTCTGTTGGCCTCCTTGTGTGCTCGCTCCCTGACTGGATTCTGCTCGGACTGTCTCTGGTGTTTCCTTTGGCTGTGGTACATGCCTGGGTGTCAGCCTGCATCAGTCTTTCCTCCTTGTTCCTCCTTGATTGCTTCCTTTACCTACTCCCACTATCGTGCCTTGTTCCTTTCCATACTTCCATTCTCATATGTCTATGCTTCAGGGTGCACTCATTCGGCTTCCTCTCCTCAGCTCCTTGCTCTCTATCGGCTGCCGTTGCTCGCTTGTTCTGCCATCCATTTCATTGGCTGTGTCTGGCTGCCTCCGTCTGGCTCTGCAGTTCTCGTCCCATACCGGCCATTGAGGATTCACTCCAATCAAGGCTCATCAGTATGCCTCAGCTGGCTCCATCTGACCTGCACTCGATATTTCTTTTGGCATACCACCAGCATACAAGTTCACTTCCTGTCTCCTCTTCTTCACACTCACATTGATCAATCGAGCATACCTCTCAGCTTATCATTGTCCATCTTTATTATCCTCAGTCTTCTCATCTTGGACTGCTGCACTCCTGTAGTGATTATCTTCAGTCTTCGTCATCATAAGTCTGCTCCTGAGCGCCTCTGGATACCCCTTGCTCCTCTGACTTCCCCGTCGATCTGACTTCCACATTGATCTACTCCTTCCCATCGACTACTCGAGCATACCCCTCTTGTGTCCCTACTGCCTCATGTTCCTTCTTCAATCTGTGCTTTCTTTTGGGGTTTTTCCCCTAACTTGTGATCATCTTCTCTACTCTTCTCTTCATCGAATCTTTCTCTTTAACGACATACGTCCTCAAATCAAGTGTCATCAGCTTGGAGGGAAGGTGACCTAGGCCTTGGATCCCCAGAGGTTTCCTCCTCAAAGGGGGCTTTCCTCTCCTCCTTGCCAATGGTCATAATATCAGTAAGTGTTGGTGCTTTCTTAGGTTAATTAGTTAGATTCTGCTGTTGGATGGAGGTGGATGGTGTCCCCACCTTTCCCCTTTCGAAGTCCACCCTTATCTTCTTCTCAGAATTCATTAATTCATCCTCCTCGCCTCTTTGATGCTCTACACCCGATTGGGTATTCTTTTTAGGCTTCTTCCTAACCTACCTTTAGCCAACACAATCATTCCCACGGTACCTGTAAGGGGGGAGCCGTCCTCTAGGGTTCCCTGCATCATACCCCTACAGGGTGGTATATCTCATGGATAGAGAGGCAGAAAGCCACAAAGTAAATCAAGTCGCATGAACATCATCTCATCTAGTTGTGTAAGCACAATTGAACAACTTTTAGGGATACAAAGAACTGTTTTTGCATCTTTATACTGTATTTGAAATGAGTTTTATGGCTGAACAACACTGGAAGTGAGACCATTTTGTCACAGTACTAAAAGATGTTATAGCATTAATGTTCAACCTTTGCTGTGCCTATAGTATCGTAGACCCGAAGAGCTATATTTCAGTTATCAAATACTAAACACATCCACTGTAAGGGTGTCTGTTCTTACAGTATGTAACTTTTAGCGTAAAGCTCTGTTACTCTGACTTTCCAGTCTACATTACCTTCTGTTGGCAAATTACTTTGTGCTGTCAATTTGGTGCGTCAGGATGGAGTTAGAATAGAAGAAGCATGTATTCATCATAACTGTTTATTAGCAATATTTAGACAGACTGTCTACCTTCCTATCAGCATGCAATTGCTCCCAATTTATTTTATGTTTTTGTTCACTGGGTAAGTGCATTAGTATGAATAGCTTATTTTCAGGCACAACCTGGACAAATAGACTAGCACATTAGGACAATAGTTAATCAATACACAAAACATGTAACGGAGTTCACACTGAACAATTACATTCCTGTGTAATTAGCAGATGCAACTTTAACGCCATTCTAAAAAGCCAGTAGTTTTCTGTATTTCTTACAGAGGTAGGCAGTGGATTCCAGAATTTGGGTGCATACAAATAGAAGGAAAAAGCTTCCTGCCCCATGCTGGTAAATATCCTTTGCACTTTGGCAGGGATCTGCCATTAGACCTTAAATGAAATGATTACGTTGAAGAAACTCAAGCAATTCTTTAAGGCTTTCAGAACTTAGTGACTTTTTAGTCAAGCAGCCCATAGTGAAGGGTCTTTTGGCAATGGGAGGAACCAGCCCAGCTCAGTGTACAATGTACATTGGTGGGTTCTACATAGTAACATAGTAGTTGACAGCAGATGAGGACCGCTAGGCCCACCTAGTCTGCCCATGTTTCCTGCCTGCTTCATATGAACATACGAAATGCCAGCAGAAACAGGCCTCACGGTCTGTCTGGTCTGCTCGATTGTGCAGCTAGCCCCTCAACTTGCAGCAGCCCCACCCTTTCCTCCTCATAACCACCCCCCGACTCTGTTCCACCCTCTCTTAAATCCTCCCACCATTCTACACGATACCACCTCCTCAGGCAGAGTGATCCACTTGCCTACCACCCTTTCCATGAAAAAGTGTCTCTTGATTTCCCTCCTGAATCTCCTTCCTCCAATCTCGGCTGATGTCCTCTCATGTCCCTCCCCCTTCTGATCTGAATAACTCCTTCTGTATTAATCCTGTTAATACCCTTTAGGTGCTTATAGGTTTCAATCATATCCCCCCATCCTTCCTGTCTTCCAGGGAATACATTTGCAGCTCTCCCAGCCTCTCCTCATAGAATTTTCCCTCAACTTCCTGTATCATCTTTATTGCCCTATGCTGCACTCCCTCCAGCAGTCTGATGTCCTTCTTCAGGAATGGTCGCCAGTATTGCATGCAGAATTCCAGGTGCGGCCTGACCAGTGACCTGTACAGGGGTAGGATCACTTCTCTGTGCTTGGAGGAGATTCCCCTCGCTATGCACCCCCAGCATCTTGTTTGCCTTTGCAGCCGCCTTCCTGCACTGAACTGAGTGGTCCATACTCCCCATTATTAGTACCCCTAGATCTTTTTCCTCCACTGTACTTTCCAACTGTACCCCTTCCAACTGATATTTCCTCCCCTGGTTCCTTGCTCTGAAGTGCAGTACCATGCACTTCTTGGCGTTGAGGCGTTGAGCCGCAACTGCCATGTCTTCGACCATTCCTGTAGTTTGGTCTGGTCTTCCTGCATCCCCTCCACCCCTGTACGTCATCTACCACTGCAATGATATTAGTATCGTGAAAACAGACTGATCCTACTCCAGATCCCGTTTGAGATATCAGCTATGAATATCCCGAACAGCACCAGTCCCAGTACTGAACCCTGGGGCACCCCACTCATAACGTCCCTTGGTGATGAGAGTTCCCCCATCACCACCACCTTTTGCTGTCTATCCCTCAGCCAGCTGGTGATCCAGTTGACCATTTTTATCCTCACTCCAATGTATTCCAGTATTCCTCTCAGCGTCCCATGCGGCACCAAGTCAAAGGCCTTGCTGAAGTCCAGATATAGCGGCCCTACTTGGTCATTGGCTTTAGCCTGTCTTCCCCACCTCTAGGGTTCCCTTGTGTCTATCCAATGCATGTTTGAATCCCTCCACTGTGTTAGCACCCACGGTTATGCTAGCAGCACAAAACAGCTAAGATTGTTATATACAGTAGGGAGCTTAACCTATGTAGAACAGGTTCGAAAGTACTGCAATATACAGTACAAACAAACTATTTTCTAGTGTTGGCAATAAAATAATTTGTGCAATGCCAAACAAGCTTCTTTAGTCAAATCCTCCTTTCTTCTGAAAGCCACACCAAGTTTCACGTTTAAGGATTTTCTGTCATATGTCATGTGAGCTTTAGTACCAAGGAAGGGTCCGACATGATGCCCAGGTACTTTAGCGGTTTCAGAAGGTGAACAGTCCCAGTTTACTATTAACAGGTTACATACAGCAGACTGAAATGTCTGCTTTGACCCAAATATTTATTTATTTAAAGTTTGATCATCAGGAAAAGCACACTGAGCTGAGGCTTGTTCCCAACTGTGACCCCAGGGGAAGGGGAGAGGAATTAGGCATACAGGCAGATACAAAAACCAGAGAAACAAATATTGTCAAAAAAGTGCTGTATACAGTTAGCAGCAATGCAAAACGACAGAGAATGCGGAGTATAAACTGAGAGTCATACAGTGAAATGTGAGGGTATAAAACTAGGTTGATAAGGTTGCATCAAGAAAGAGGAAGGGGAAATTGGGAGGAGGGGTGACAGGGAGGAGGAGGAGGAGAGAGCCTTAATAGTGGTTTTGAAGGGTTGAGAGAGGGGGGAAGGTGAAGAGGATAGGGGAGATGGGCTAAGATTGGGTTAATGTTCACACATAAGGGGGAAAGAGCAGGGGTTAGGAGGCTCCAGTTGTAGGAGCATACGGACAGAGTGGTGGGGGAAGACGCGATGAGAAAGGGAGATGAGTCAAGGGCAGGGTGACAGGAACAGGGAGGAGGAGGAGAAAGCCTGAGTAGATATTTTAGAGAAGGGGAAAGGTAAAAAGGATAGGGGAGTAGGTTCCACAGGGAGGGGAGCCAGTAGGAGAAAGGAGCTTGGCCAGAATATGAGCCATAGTTTTAGCCATACCGCTGCCATAGTTTTAATTTAGAAGCAGTTTTCACATTAATATTCATAGCCTCCTTCTCAAGATTGATCTTATAATGGTCTGGGTTACTGAGACCATCCCTGATGTTCTAGTACTCTCCAAAACCTGGTTGTCTACCAAGAGTCCCTTGTCAGACATTGACCTTCCATCCAGTGGTCACTGTCCACTGACAGGATAAAGAAAATAAGGTGGGGGGTGGCATCTATGTATCTTCTGCCTTTACTTTTACTCTCACATCCAAGAAAGCTATTTCTAGGTCCAGTGAACTTATCTGTGGGAAAATTACCTCCCCACATTCCATTCCCTGGTTAATTACTGGTATATATTGTTCCCCTGGCAGGGGGTGATGGTGCTGTTGCTGATCATTTCTAGCCGCCTAGCTCATATCAGTATTCCTAGGCATGAACACATCATCCCAGGAGACCTAAATTGCAACTGACTTGGTCCTAAATGCTCTACTCTCCACTCCAAATTCAAAGCCCTAAATCTGCACCAGTTACGCACTGACCCTAACAGATACAATAACTAGGCCTCCAACCATTCTCTCTTGGATTGGATCTTGTCCACACACCCCCACTGTATTGCTGCTGCTGACACCTTTCCTGGTTTATTCAGTGATCATTGTATCACCTATTGTATCTGTAAAATCAGGATGAGCAAGGCCCAACCAAAAAATTATTATGAGTTGTTCCTTCTGTAAATTCTCCCTGCCCAATTTCCTGTCTGATCTACTGATTGCTGATTGGAGCCCAGTATGAATTCCTTAAGCCTGAGCAGGTGCCATCTAATTTGTTTTTGGTTTTTTTTTATGCAGATTATTCCCAGCCATTTGAGACACCCATGCCCCAATCAGGTCAACCAGAGTAATTGTGTGTGTGTGTGTGTTGGGGGGCTCATTTCCCCTGGTCTTTGCTGACTATATTGAACTACATAAATTAAGAGGTGCTGCCTGGTCAGTCCACAAGGCTTGTGGTACTTCTGCTCATTGTCAATGGTACATCAAGCTCAGGAACTTCTGTACTAAGACTCTCTGTAAAGCCAGAGCCTCTCACTTGCATTCCAAATTTATTAGGAAATCACCACCTCCATCCAAATTCAGGAATGCAGCAAATAATCTGCTCCATCCCTCACATTCAGTTTCGCTATCACCAGCTTCAGGTGTACCTCTTGAATAGTCGTAGACCAGAAGGCCATAGCAAGTACCTTGAATACCCAGTTTTTTGAAGGACTCCTTGGTTATTGTCCCCTTTTGTCCTCCTAGTTATAGCTCCCCTCCCCCCCATGGCACCTCCAACAGTGCTGGAGTCCAATTTGTTTTCTCCAACATCACTTCCTCAGAGGTCCTTGGGGAGCTTACCCTCATTAAGCCTAGATCTCTCTCTCTGGGCATGTTGCACCCCCGCCTTTACTGAAGTTGGATGCTCCTAGTATTGCTGCCCCCTTGGCCCATAGTTTTAACTGCTCCCTTACCACTATTATGTTCCCCTCACTTTGGAAGCATGCCACAGTTATTCCTTTGCTTAAAGGTGGCCTCACTGACTCCCTGTGAAGTACCAGTGTATCTCCCTACTCCCCATTCTTTCCAAACTATTGGAGAGGCTGGTTGCCAAACAACTAACTGCCTGTCTTTCCAGAATATCGTTCTTCTCTGATTGCCATTCTGGATTTTATGAAGCATGTTCTACATCTATCACTCTGCTCAGACTCACTGATTTTATTCTCTCTAACAGAGATATGGGCCTTCAGACTGATGTTATTTTCTTTGATTTGACTAAAGAATTTGACACTGTTGGCCATTCTCTTCTGCTGAATAAACTCAATGCCTCTGGCCTCACCTGCCCTTCCCTTTCCTGGTTCTCGTCTTACCCCTCTGGTTGCACCCAGTCTGTCTTCATTGGACCAGCATTATCTGATCGTAAACATATCACCATGGAGGTTCTACAATGCTTTGTTCTAGGACACCTCTTTTTTACTGTTTTTATAAATGACTTACCACAGACCGTAAAATCCTGCAATGTACACATGTATGTGGATGACACTTCCTTTACTCATCTAGGCATCATCCTGCTGATATCTCTGTTGCCCAGAAGTTGAACTTACGCACTGCATTAAGTTGGTTTAATGCAAGTTTTCTGGCTGTCACTCAATCCAAAACTGCCTCTATGCTGTTTAGCACCAAAAAATGTCTAGCTGCTGCTCCCGCCTTGACTGTTAATAACTCGAATGGTGCCCCACTATAAATATCTCAGTGCCCTTCTGGATAATTCCCTTGACTTCTCTTTACATATCCAGACACTAGTTTCCAAATTCCACAAGAAGCTTGGTGCCCCCTATCGGGTGGTGACTCCCTCTCCCTAGGTATGCACAAATGTCTGCTTAAGCGCTTGGTTACAGTGATGCCCCAAAATGCCAGTTAGTAAAACTATATACGCTATTTAATGCCCTGCCTAGGTTTATCCTATGTGCCTCTGCTCGGATGGATGCATCATTGCGTGGTATATGACCATTTAGGCTGGCTTTCACTCACTGACAGACGTGTACAACACCTGCCTTTCTATGGATTTAAATACAGGGTTAACAAGTTACATGTGCTCCCTCCTCACCCCTGCATCTTTGCCCTGCTAGCATGCCATCTTTGCTCCCTTTCTGGTAATAGAGTAATTGTCCCATGGCATAAACCGAGTTCTGGGTAGTTTACTTTTAGTTACAGACTCGGTTCACCCAGCATTATTGCCTCTGCTAAATTGCTTCTCAAGAATACAGTGATTGTACCTGATTTGCAGGTAAACTGTTACAACCTGTCCACTAATTGCTGATTATACCTGGTAGATATGTAACCTTTTTTTATTATTGTATACTGTATTTATATTGTTTGTTTTGTATTTTCTGCATACTTGTTCCCCCTTTCCCCATCTCCCAGGTCACATCTGTAAACAGGATTGTTTGTATATCTCTGCCTGGTGAAATACTGTATTTATTAAATACATTTATTATTGACTAGCTGGCATAAGTGGAAGACTGGGGAACCCATTCATTCTCAAAAATGCTATGCAAGCTATCATGCAGTAAGATGGGACAGTTACTAGGTGCATGTACTGTGCTATGTTATGCTGTGCTAGCAGTAGTGATAATAGCATAAACAAATATGCTACCTTTTAAATTAAAATTGGTGGGGTGGATGAGGGTGGCGCACACTTAGTCTTAACAAAAGCAGCTGATTACTTAGGTTTTTGTTACATGGGGGGCTCCAGCACCCACACACCCTTTTTTTCTTGCTTTTAGAGTGTCCCTTAACATTCAGGGATTTAGGGCGTTCAGTATTCGGACATCTTTTGACAGGCCTCTTAGTTTTCCGCTTACGCTAACTAGCCAATCCTGCAGGTTTCCTTAATAGTTTAAGTGTGTATTTCATCCATTCAAGCTGTTGGATTTAGTACAGTTTATAAAATTAAGCTGTCTACATATAATAGGGTGTCACACAGACGAGGCACACTGATAAGTCCTGGTAGGATGAAAAACGTGTATGTGTCTTCTGTTAGCATCCTTTGTAGACTGTATGAGAGGCCTTTTGGCACCATGCATTTTTGCTTAAAGTTGAACCAACATATTATTATGTGGTGATTTGCATATACAGCCCATGATGTTTTGCATTATGGGGGTATTTGTGATTTTGTATTACATATAATAGGGTTTTGCATCTGCTATAGGAATAAGGTATGCTTTGATTAACAAGGAAAATAGAAAATTCCCCAATATAGAGTCTTGCTTGACCCCTGTGCTTACATTTATAGTATCAAAGAAGGAGTTTCCATCTTTTATGCACTACTAATGATTGTATCAATATTTGATGAATGAATTTAAAGTAACGGGTAAAAGTATTTTTTTTATTTTGTTTTACACAAATCGTTTACCCTGGATAGACTGGCTGTGATGCAACATCTTGTTTCCAGTGGGGTAATGCTTTACTCATTTCCACAGCTGGATGGAACTGGAGCATTGGGAGATTAACTGACCTTTCCAAGGTCACACAGTCAGTATTTGGCTCTTGCAGGGTTTGAACCTGCAATCTCCCATTTTCCAGGCCGGCACTCTAACCACTAGACTACACTGCCTCTCTTTGTGAAAGTAGCTTGTGGTCAGCACAGTTGAACGCCTTGGTCAGGTCCACAAGCACCACATCAGTGTACATTTTATACAGCCTGTGTCACAACCCATCTCAGAGTAGGCAGCAGCAATGTTTGATTAAAACCTTACCACGAGCACAAGGATAAAACAAACTCCGGGCAGAGCCGATAGGGCTGCAGGTAAGGAATTTTGGGTAAAAATAATGAAAATTACCAAAGTTACAAGCCTGTGTTAGTAAAATGTAATGTAGGCTAAAAAAATTTGTTTTTGTAATATTTTTACACCACATTTTCTTTTTTTTTTTAAGTATAGTTTTTATTAAATTAAGTTTCATGTACATAAAAATAGCAAATTACTACAGAATAAAAACAACAGTATTGCCAGCCTTAAAAATTAGGCCTTACATTCTGGTGTGTGTGTGTGTGTGTGTGTATATATATGTATGTATGTATATATATATATATATATATAATATGTATAGTCACAGAGTCTCAACATTATGGAGAGCTACATCCCTGGGATATAAAGAACAGCTCTCAACTTCTGGTTAAATTCTCACAGAACCATTAATAATTCTGAGTCTACGGGACTCAATACACACTACTTCATACATTGAAGTTATATCTAGAGCCAGATGAGTTCCACCATGGCTAAGGAGGCACCTCACTAACCCCTGTCGCCCCCTTTTAATTAAGGTACAAAGTCAGCATCTATTTGTGCCATGTACCATCTCCATCTCTGCCACTTGACCCTGAAAGGAGTGAGCCTGTCATGGATTCCTGCTGTCAAGTTTTCAAATCTATATATATCCATAACAATTTGCCTCCATTCCAAAAGTGTGGGTATGGCGGTGGATGTCCATCTACGCATCATTGCTTTGTTAGCTGCTAAAATATATAGGGGCAACATGGTTTTATGCCATGATGGACGATGCTCTGGAAAGATCGACAACAGTACCATTTCTGCTGCGAGTTCCACCCGCTCACCCAAGCAATCCTGCAACTCCTCCTGTAAAGATCATCAAAAAGGTGTTAACATGGGACATAACCAGAAAACATGGCCCAAGTCCGCCACTTTACATTTACATCCCCTCCAACAAGCACCATAAGGGGCCGGGAGGTATTTTGCAAGGACTGCCGGGGAGATGAAGAATCTGTATCGATATTTCCATGCAAATTCTCTCCATATATTGGAGGATGTGATTTTTATGGTTGTTATGGTTGTTTCCGACCAGGAGACATGAGACACCAAGAGATCCAGATCCCTGTTCCAACCCTCCAGGACCGTTTGAGTCCCCCAGATGTTCTCACGGGGTTTTATATAGGAAACCTATTAGGTGACCCCATGGGTAAGTCCCTTGGCATGATCAGGAGAGTGGGTAATGGAGTAGGTAGTTTTGAGACATCTGAACGTTGACATAGTATATAATTTTTAACTTGCAAATATCCAGAAGGGTTCTTAGGAAGTCCATAGTCCCGCTGTAAAGTATCAAAAGGAATTATACCATTAGGGAATAGAAACTGATAAATGTAAATGAGCTCCAATGACCACCAGTAGGAAAAAAAAAACACATCAGATTGAGTTGGTGGAAAATCTTCATCCTCCGACAGTAATCTGCAAGAGAAAAATATATCTTGTAAGGCAGGTTGCTTTTTTAGATAGTACCATACTCTCAAAATATTGGCAGTGTATTTAGTAAAAAGACAACGTCGAGGAGACCATCACCACCACATTTTCAACATAGCCGTGTTATGACCCTGCCTCATGAAGAAGGGCAGAGCAAATGTTTAACTCCTGCCCGAAAGGTGAATTAGCGTGGAAACTGCAGAATAAAGTGTCGGGATGCAAAAACGCATTTTGGGCAGGAGTTGAAAAATGATAGCTGTCACATTCATGAGGTGCTGTAAAGATATGGTTATGTGGTAAATTTGGGGTAAAAATATTAAAAGTACCAAAGTAACGAGCCTGCATTCACAAAATTCAATGTAGGCTCGTAACTTTGTTATTTTTTAATATTTTACACCAGATTTTCAACATAGCCTTCTTATGAGCCCACCTCATTAGCAAGGGCAGTGAAAATATTCAGCTGCTACCGGAAAGGTGATTTCACGCAAGGACCACAAAATCACCTTTCGGGACAGATCTGCCTAATGACAGTGCCATTGTTCATGAGGTACAGTTCCAGAGAAGGCATGTTTAAAATTTGGTCCAAAAAATATGCAAAAATACCCAAGTTATGCCACTAAGTTCAAAACACCACTGAAATACATTGAAGCGCATGCCTGTTTCTTCAGTTCGTGGTCCGACTTTGAAAAGTGAAGACATGTCTACGGTCCAGAGAGGATTATGCCGTTGGACCCCCAGTGGGTAAGTAAGGGCTTGGGGGTGTTGCGGGGTAGTAGGTGCTGATTGAGAGGGTCACGTGGGGGATGGTAACAGTGCAAAAGACATTGGTGAACTTTTTTTTCTTTTTACAGGGTAAAACAAAAACATCGCAAAAGACATCGATGGATGTTTTTTCCTTTTACAGGGATGGAGGAAGACAGAGGAATCGCCATCACAACACTTGGGCATCCCCAATGTCACTATTGTGTTTCGGGGGAAATTATTGAGATGGAGGGAGGGTGGGGGATAAAAAGTATATATTTAAAAAGGGGGGGCATGGAACACAGTAGTGACACTGGAGGATTGGGCACCCCCAGTGTCATTGTTATGTTTTTTGGGGGTGGTGGGTGCTGAGGGAGGGTCAGGTGGGAGAGGATATGCAGAATGTTTTAAAAAGAAATTAGCAGTCATGGTGGAACGTGGCACACTCTGCCGTGATCAAGATGGCCGCTGCACTGCTCTGCGCATGCGCTAGTGATCACACATGCACAATGGAGTGCGGTAGCCATCTTGTACATGGCAGAGTGTGATGTGTTCTGCCATGATCGCCATTTTTTTTTTTTAATTAGTGATATCCCCCCACCCAACCTTCCTCTCAGCACCACCCCCTACCCCGAAGCATAAAGAGTGACACTGGGGTTGTGCAGTCCCCCAGTGTCATGATCAGGACTGCTGACCCCCCCAGTACAAAATAGTGCCGTGTGAGCGGAGTGCTCCATGGGCACTGAGGTGACTGTGGTGCAACTCCAGCATGTTGTTCAGTCGCAAACAATGCAAGTAATGCAGAGTCCCTTTTTTGAAAGCAAGAGGTCTGCAGGGCTCCACCCACTGCAGCCCTAAAAAGGGGGTGCTGTCAGTCCCTGATGAAGCCTTATCTATAAGGCGAAGTATACAGCTGTTTGTTTGTTGACTGCCTCAGTATTCAGTCAGTTTTGTTTTTAATTTAAGTGGCACTTTCTGCACTTTACTGTATGCACACATTGGTGTAAATGCCCTGGAGAAATGTGCACTACAGATAAATAAAAGGAACTGAAGAGGAAACCTTGGCATGCTGGATCCTTTGCAGTAGTGCCTGGTACTGGAAGGAGTAGGTGCTGTCTGTCAGGAAGCATTCCTGAGGTACTCAACTGGTTTTCCAACTATCTAAGCGGCAGACTTGTTAAGTATGGGTAGGAGTTCTCGGACACTATCTCTGTTACCATAGGTGTCCCACAAGGCTTCGTCTTGGGGCCCTGCTTTTCTCCCTATTCGTGAACAAACTCCTGGCTGCTGCTATCCACTGCAAGCCTATCCTTTATGCAGATGACCTGGTCATCCTGACTCACTCCCCTGAGATAGGGGTCATAAATCACCACCTGAGCGAGGACATGAACATCCAATCCTGGATATTGTCACATAAGTTGGTTCTAAATCTCAGGAAAACCCAGGCCATGCTCTTTGGGTCTCAGGCCAAGATTAAGGCCGCCTCTACTCCACTATGTGTTTTTGGTGTCGACGGGGTCAATATCCCAGTTACTGACAACTTTAAATACTTTGGGGTGATGCTGGACCCGCAGCTTGACCTTGGCCCCCACATTCAGAATACTTGCAAGACTGTAAACTGCAAACTGGATCTGGCATACAGAGCAAAAAGTACTCCAGCAGCTCGGATTGCACTTGCCAGAGGGGTGCTCCTACCCTTGCTCTGCTATGGGCTCCTCTTGTTTGCTCACTCTTCCAAAGTCCACCTCACTAGGTGGTCTACTGCCTACAATAATGTCTGCCGCTTCATGCTGGCTGCCCTCCGGCTCACTCACCATTGCGACCTCTATAGTAGGCTAAATTGGCTCTCACCCGCTAACTACATAGACTCGTCTTAGGGTGCTTCACCGGAAAGGTTCTTGGCACTGGCACCCCTCCAGGGCTTGCGAAATTTCTTGTCCCGTCCGTCTCCTCCTTCTACTCCCTCAGGTCCCAGGGACAGGCCCTCCTCAAGACACCGGCTACACAGACTCAAATAGGTGGGCGGGACTTTGCTGCATTCGCTCCTAGACTGTGGAACTCCTTCTCTGCCCAGGTCCGTGCCGCGCACTCACAGATGTGTCTCTGTTCCTCCCTATGGAAGCATCTCAAACTTGCCTCAGCCTGTGGCTGCCCCAAAACCCCCATGAATTGATCCATCACAGCACTCCCCTGCTCTGGAGCTACTCCTGGACAAAAGACCAGACTCCAAGAGGTTGCTAAGCTGTATATAGTGTCACATCTGAAGGATTTCGATACTGTGCCCCTGGAACTGCTCTTGGCTTCCATAAGGTGTTTATGTTGTTAATACTGTATAATCTATGCCTTACCACGCTCGTACACTGTGTTGAATCTGTAACATTACTGCTCTTATCTCCCACAAGGTGTTTATTTTTGTTATGTTAATACTGTATAATCTATGCCTTACCATGTTTACGTATGCTGTGTTGAATCTGTATCCTCACATGAACTGTAACATGTCTGATTTGTACAATGTCGTTGTATGTACCTAAATCTATTATTCCTGTACTCTCCCGGGTCGTACCTGAAAATAGGCAATTGTCTTGTCTAGTGTACCTACCTGGTTAACAAAAGCTAAATAAATAAATCTTGGGGACTGCTCTCCTTCTTGCGGAGGGTGGAACAAGTCTCCTGCTGTGCAGAACTATATGCATCCCAGTCAAGTGCTGCTCTGTGCCTGACCTGACGGTCAGATGGTGACAGCTAAAAAACACAAGCATTTGTCAATGCCAAATGTTTGCTTGTTGGCATTGGCATTGGTGGGGTGTGCCTTTGGGTCGTCAGGCATAACGGCCATTCTATTTCACCACACCCTATCCTGCAGACACCGACAAGTGTCACGGTATGCCTTGGGTGTTTGGCCCTTATGCTCACACCATTCCATCAGGAAATATGGTGAGATGGGTGCAGTATAGAAGAATAGGGTGAACTTTGGGGTTGAAGAATCCAAGGCACACCTCAGTGCCTCTCACTGGCTGCAGGGTGTGGGTGGGGGTGGAATGGTATGAGCATTACAGGTGACAGTCCCAAGTCACTCCCCTGATGCTTGTCAGTCTCTACAGGGTTGGGCGTTATGGTCAAAAACCCTAATGCCTCAGGCGTTCGTTGGTATTTTCACTCCAAATTTTCAACATGGGTTTTTTGTGACCCCCAGCTTATGAACAGTGGCAATATCAGTGTTAGCCAAAAGCTGATTTTGCACAGTGACTACGGCATTTGGAACCACAGGTGTGAAAACACATTTCGAACTGGATGTTAAAATGACAGCTGTACTGTTCATGGGGAGGTGTAAAAATGGCAGTGTTGAAAATCTGCAGTGAAAATAGTAAAAAATGGTGAAGTCATGATCGTGCGTAGCAACTGCGCAGCGCACACCCTCAATGTAATTAGTTTGGGGATTTTTTACAGCAGATTGTCAACACAGGCATTTTGGGACCTCCACTCATGAACAGTGTAACTGTGATTTTCCTAATCTGTCCTGAACAGTGATTTCCCACAGCAACCACGCATTTTTGTGCATAAAGTGTGAAAACACATTTTGGCCATGTTGTGAAAAATGACAGCTGTATTGTTCATAAGGAAGTGTGGAAAAATGCCAGTGGTGAAAATCTGAACTGAAAATATTAGAAATTCATGAACTTACAAGGGTGCATGGAAACTGCGCAATGCTCACTCGTAACACAGTTATTTCATGGACTTTTTTCACCAGATTTTCAACATAGCCATTTTAACACGTGTACTCGTGAACAGTGTCACTGTGATTTTCTTAATCTGTCTCAAACATTGATTTTGCACACTGACTGCGCCATTGTGCACTACATGCGTGGACAACTGTACTTCTCAGAAGGAGGTGTGGTAAAATGGCAATGTTGAAAATCTGGAGTGAAAATATTGAAAATCCACAAACTTACAAGCATGCGCAGGAACTGTGCAACGCACGCTCGTAAAACAGTAATTTTTTGGGAATTTTTTCACCAAATTTTCAACATAGGGTTTTTGGGGGCCTAACTCATGAACTATACTGCTGCCGCTGTCGTTTCGTAAATCGGTCCTGAAAGGTGGTTCCGTGCAGTGACCGCAAAATCACCTTTCGGGCCCGATTAACAAGATGTCAATGAGTGAAATCATGAGGTGGGGTCCCAAAAACCCCATGTTGAAAATTTGGTGAAAAAATTCCCAAAAAATGCCTGAGATATGCATCAAAGTTGAAAAAACACAATTTCTTCCATTATACAGCTTACCGTCATTTCCTCAGTTCGCGGTTGGTTTTAAAGAGTGCAGACATGTTCCCGGTCCACCAAAGATCGTCGCGCTGGACCCTGGAGGTAAGTATAGGGTGAGGTAGGTGTGGGAGGAAGGGTGCACAGAGGTGGCGCAGGTGGAAGTCAAGACAGTCAGCGATGGACCATTCTTTCTTTGCAGGTGTTTCTTTCTTTTGGAAGGCAGCGCAGGCCATTTGCCACGCTGGGGTGGGCTCCCAGCGTGGCACCTGAAAGTGTGTTTGGGGGGCAGCAGATGGACGTTTGCCATGCTGGGGTGGGCTCCCAGCGTGGCAGCTGCAAATTTTTTTTAGAGGGGGGCACTGGAGCCGATGGGGGATTGGGCACCCCCGTCGGCCATATTGCATATGTTGAGGGGAGTGCATGAGCATGCTGGGGTGGGCTTCCAGCATGCAACTTTTTTTTTGAGGGGAGGAGCTGTTTATGACAGCTCTTGCACTGCAGTGCCGACGTGGAGGCACTTTGCATACTGCCAACGGCGGCAGTATGCAAATTGCCTACATGCTGCAGCTCGTTCTTTGAACTGTACGCTACTGCATTTGCAAATGCTGTCATAGACAGCTCTTACATTCATTAGCGCAGTGGGGCCATGCATGCAAAAGGCAGCAGGGCATTGGAAGTAGGGAGGCACACCTACGAATTCTCATATGGTGGCACTATGTTTCTTGTACATGCGTGCAAACAAACATAACAACTGCTGCCCATAACCCAATAAAGCATTGCCTCAGGATCCCTAAGAAGCATCAGGCAAGACTGGTATTCCACTAAGCTTATTTTAAACTCTTTAAATGCTGCCTACACTTGGTGCACCATTCCCATATTGTGGATGTCTGTGGTGCTGCTTTCATGTTTGTCATCCACAATTGGTGTCCAGTGGCATCCCCTTGTCCCCATCCTGGCTACATGATCCCTGATATCCAGAGGCATCTCGGTCTCTCAAGCCATGCCATATACCTGATGTCTAATTGCATCCCCCTCAAGAGGACAGTTGGCACTGCCCATCTCTGAACTCCTTGGCCAACTACTGTTGAAAATTTATAGTTGTGACAGAATTCATAAGGCAAGCTGAAAAAGTGAGAGGGGGCTGTGCTGGTTGTCTTCCTTTTGGAAGGAGTACCACTTGACATCAGGCTTCATGTTTACATGGGATGGAGTGAGGGAGGAGGGGGGCTGTTTTTGGAAGGGGTACCACTGGTCACCAGGAATCCTGTTAGTCAGACAAGCACCAGCCTCCCTGAAGCTGGCACCCTCTCTGGAGCCAGAGCATCCCACAGTCCCTGGACCAGGTCCCTCACATCATGTGTGTCACAACTTGGTAACTAGGGAACTGATCCATAGAAATTCTCTATAAAGAACATTAGAGGGTGCACTGCATATAATCCCCATAGAATGAGAAAAAAGACAGGGTCCCACCTCCTTGGCTGCCAGGTTCTCCCTTTAATGTCTGGGGATGCTGGGCCCCCTCTTTTGATGCCCTTTGGCCTTTTGTCTCCCTTTAGGTACCTGAGTGCACAGTCCCCTCTTCTCAGGTGACCATGTGTGTAGAATCCCATTTTCTCCGCCAGCCCACTTGCATAGCTCCCCCCATTCATGAGTGCCAGACGATTGCCAGGTTCATACTTCTCAGGTGCACAAGTGTCGGATGCACCTCCTCAGATGTCTAAGTGCCCAGTGCATCATTGTCAGGTGCCCATTAATTTACACTTACATCATGATGTATGTTAGTTGTCTGCTCTCTGTATAATGAATTGTTTTCATGGTTCTTGAGTGCAGGCTTCCATTTTTTGTTTTGATTCATTATTTGTGTAATGTGCACTGTAGACAGGTGGTGTGGTGTGGTTCTTAGTGGCCGCCCATGAATGCCTGCCCAGTACTGCCCTCCTTGTGTGCCCATAACTGGCAGGTTTCCCTATCTTCATATGCTTGTGAGTCCAAGGTGCCCCCTCCCAAAATGCTCGTAAGTGGAAAGTACCCCTGTCTGAGGGCAAGGTAGCCCCATCCTCATCAGCTTGCCCATTTTCAAGTGCTTGTAAGTAACACATGCCCCCCCTCATCAGGTACCTGTGAGTGCTGAATGGCCTCTTCTCAAGTGCTTGTATCGGTGCAGTGTCAGCATCACTGATGTCACAGTGTGGTGTCTGCATCGCACAAGGCACAGTGCACTGTTGGCATCCTATGTGGTACAGCACGGTCAGCAGTGCATGTGTCACAGTGCAGTGTCAGCATCGCACATAGCATGGCACAGTTTCAGCAGTGCACATGGAATGCTGCAGTGTCAGCAGCACATATGGCACAACAGTGTCAGCATAGTATGTGTCACAGCAGTGTCAGGATTGCACATGGCACAGCACAGTATGATATCACACATGACACGGCACAGGGTTGGCCTCCCACCTGTCGCAGTGCAGTGACATCACACGTGGCACAGCCCAGTGTCTGCAGTGCATTTAGAATGCCACAGTGTCCACATCACACGTGATGCAGCAGTGCTGGCAGTGCACATGGCACAGTGTCAACACTGCACATGGCATTGCATAGTGTTGGCATCACAAATGGTATGGCGTAAAGTCAACATTGCATGTGGCACTGTGCAGTGTTGGCATTGTACATGGCATGATGCAGAGTTGGCATTGCATGAGCCACACCATGGTGTCATCTCACAAGTGGCACAATGCTGTGTCAGCAGCACTTGTGGCACAGTGCAGTGTTGGTATTGCATGTGGCACATTGGGGAACTGGCATTGCACGTGGCACAGTGTGATGTTGTCATCGCATGTGGCACAGTGCGTTCTTAGCACTACATGTGGCACAACGCGGTGTTGGTTGTTCATATGGCACAGTGCAGTAACGCTAGTGTATGTGACACAGTGGTGATGCCAGTGCAAACTGCACAGTGCAGTGTCAGCAGTGCATGTGTCACAGCTCAATGACAGTAATACCTGTGACACAGCAATGTGTCAACATTGCATGTTACAGCGTAGGCAGTGCGAAGTGCAGGTAGTGTACAGTGCAGTGATGACTTTGCACATGGCATTATGTGATGTCAGCAGAGCATGTGGAACTTTGCAGTATCGGCAGTGAATGTGGCACAGCACAATGACAACAGTCCATGTAGCACAGTGCTGAGTTGGTAGTGCACTAGGCGATGCATGGTTTCTAGACATTGCATGTTGTATTGTGGGGTGTCAGCAGTGTTAGTGGCACAGTGCGGGGAGACAGTACACATAGTGCAGTGCAAGTAGTGTACAGTGCAGTGCTGACTTTGCACATGGCACTGTGTGATGTCAGCAGAGCACGTGGAACTTTGCAGTATCGGCAGTGAATGTGGCACAGCGCTGAGTTGGCAGTGCATGAGGCAATGCATGGTCTCTAGGCATTGCGTGTTGCATTGTGGGGTGTTAGCAGTGTTTGTGGCACAGTGTGGTGGAGACAGTACCCATGACACAGTGCAGTGATGGCAGTGCATGTGGCACAGTGTGGTGTCGGCAGTACATATGGCTGAAGGTCCAGCCTTCTCTCAGCTTCCCACTCTCCGTGCAGCTAGACCACTCACAGCTGTCTAGGCTCCCTTCCCCAGCTGAACAACCTCCATGCAGCTGGGGGTTGGCCTGTGAGTATGAACACGGAATATGGGGGGGGCTCAGGTGACTGTCGCCAGGGTTTGGGGGGCTCTGGATCCTGCATTCAGAGGTGACAGAGTGGCATTGTTGATGGTGCTTCTGGCACTGGGCCAGGAGGTTGTGGGTATTGGTCCTACTGCTGGGCCAGGGCTCATACCAGAAATGTGGGCACCCAAGTGCAGTGCTTTTGTGGGGCTGATGCACTGTAGGAGTGTTCTGTCCAAATCGGATGAAAGTTTAAACCAGCTGTACCTTCTGCCCATTTCTGCTGCTAGTTGGGTGAGGCTCCAGGTGGAAGGAAAAGAGCACAGTGCACTTTTCACAAGAATAGGGGATTTTTCCCCAGTGTCCTGACCAACTTTCCCCTTCTCATAAAACCAGTTCAGACAATTGTCCATAGCTACAGTATGTTTAGGTACTGATGTGTGAAAAGGCTGACACTACACGTTTACCATCACCTTACTACCAGTCTCTTATTGCTTGTAAAACAAATTGGGATAAAATATGTTATGTATGGAAAGTATGAAAGCTAGCTATGCACTAATTCTTCGTATACCACACCAGTGGTGAATACAATGGGTAAAAAAATCATGTTATTTCGCGATAAATATTTATTTTCACTTAGAGCACCATTTATTTCACTTAGAATACAATTTATTTCACTTAGAACACTATTTATATAACTTAGAACACATTTTTTCGACTTAGAACCTGGAAATGGAACACAGAGAACAATGGGCCAGCTAGGGAACTTACAATGGAAAGAAAGGTGGTTGTTAGCTAAAATAAGGTAAAACACCAGAAAAACACTACAAATGGTGTGGTATATATCCTACACATAATGGATTGTAGTAGAACAACACATTTATATCCACTTGTGAGTTATGTGTCTTACCATTCACTAGTGGAGATAAATGTGTTATTCCACTGCAGTCCATTATTGTATTCCCTATTTAAATTGCGTACGGGAGGGAGGAGTGCCACCCTCAACCCACAATTAAGCAATTAAGTTGCAATGTAAATAGGATTGCTGCCAGTGTTGGAATTACACTTTCTGAGTTTTGGGAGCTGGGGGGCCTATAAGGGCACTATTGTTAAATTGAGCCCCCCTTCCCATTATAAGTCAATGGCAGTGATGCGTGAGCTACTGTGGATCACTTTTGAGCTAGGGGGCTGAGCCCTGGCAAGCCCCCCTTCCCCTGTAGTTTCAGTGCTGATTGCTATATGTTAGTAGATTCAAATTGGGCGTTGCTCCTATTAACATTCTGGTTAATAATTACAAATTAGATTTTTGCATGACTCCACAACAGTCACATGAACCCTTGGCACAGGGACAGTGAAAAAGCAGGGATACTGAACGAATACTTCTGCTCAGTATTCACAAAAGAAGAGGAGGGGGAGGCACTTAATCCAATCAATAGAAACACTCTGGATAGGGGTGTCAATACCAGTCCTTTCTCAGAAGAAAGTGTTCTGAAAGAACTCCTAAAACTGAAGGTGGACAAGGCAATGGGGCCTGATGGGATTCACCCAAGAATTCTAAAAGAACTAAGGGGAAAACTAGTGACACCACTGACTACCCTTTTTAACAATTCATAGGAGGATGGTGTGGTACCTGAGGACTGGAGGAGGGCGGATGTGATTCCCCTTCACAAAAGTGGAGTAAGACAGAAGCAGGAAACTACAGACCTGTCAAGTTTGACCTCAGTGGTAGGGAAAATAATGGAATCACTTCTGAAGGAAAGAACTGTTGAATACCTAGAGGCCAGTGGGGCACAGGACTCAAGGCAGCACTGATTCACAGTGGGAAGGTCATGTCAGACGAATCTGATCGATTTCTTTGACAGGGTGATCAGAGTAGTAGAACAGTGAGTGGCTGTGGACACGGGCTACCTAGACTTTAGCAAGACATTTGACACAGTCCCACGCCAAAGATTAATATACAAATTAGCCAGCCTTGGAGTGGGTCCCAGGGTGGTAGCCTGGGTAAAAAATTGGCTGGACAACAGGACACAGAGGGTAATAGTAAACGGAGTCCTCTCTGAAGAAAGAGGGGTTACTAGCGGGGTACCGCAGGGTTCAGTTCTGGGACCGGTCCTTTTTAATGTCTTTATAAGTGACATTGCAGAGGGACTGGCAGGAAAAGTATGTCTCTTTGCAAATGACACAAAGATCTACAACAAGGTTGATACACAAGGGAGATGGAAAGGATGAGAAGGGGCTTGGCAAGGTTGAAGGAATGGTCAAATGTATGGCAGCTTAGATTCAGTGCAAGGAAGTGCAGAGTAATGCACCTGGGAAACAAAAACCCCAGGGGAAGAGTACACAGTGGGGGGTGAGATTCCTTCCTACATGAGATTCTTAATCTGCCACCAGAGAAAAATCTCAATATTATCAGGGCACACAGATCTTTGATTACAAAGCGTTGCGACCCTAAAGCTGAGCCACGCTCAATTAACTTGGCATTTTTAGACTATCGTACCAAGGAAGAAATTCTGCAGCTGGCATGGTCGAGGAAAGCGGTGTTTTTTGGGGACTTCCGGTTTTACTTCGATCATGATTTCACCCCACAACTGTTGTCCCAGAGAAGGAGGGTACTTACGGTGGTTAAGCTCCTACAGCAACACAATATTAAGGCCTTCGTTGAGTATCCGGCTCGCCTGAAGGTAATGCAAGAAGATGGCCCAAAACGGTTTCCAGACCTGCAGGCTGCCGGGACTTTCCTACAGCAACTAGGCATTCAGCTGCCTGCCGAGGAAAATGTGGGACAACAATGCCTAGAGGCCAGAAGCTGAAGTCCAGTCAGAAAAAAGAGACAGGGAACCGGGAGCAGCACAGCCACTTCCGCTTTCTGGGACACTGTCCTCCATAAAAAATGTCCCAGGGGCCTGCATGGAGAGAATGAGCCCAAGAAGACACACCGCTCATAAGGGAGTCCTTCAGCCTCTCAAGTTGGTTCAGCGACGACATGAAAACATCATAGGGGTGACGTTTATCTGATTTTTTCCTCACACTTGCTCCTCGCCTACTTTCACTTAATGGAAGAGGACCCAAGCTCACTGTGCCCTGGAGCTTTTGTGCTCTGAGGGGAATCACTTTCTTTCTGGTCAGACAATCGCTGTATGATCTTATATGGTTATGTTGACAGTTGTTCAGGCTACATTGCCAGTATATTTCATTCAAAGAGTTTGGGGGTAGCTTCTAAACTTTGGGGACTGATTTTTAAGCAAATAGAAATATATTGATCAAACTAGTGGAATATGCCCAGCACTTGTGTGAAGAGGGGGGGATGGCCTTGGGGCTGCATACCCCCGGAGATACCATTGGGTAAGGTCGTCCCCCAAGGAAGCTGTAAGCTGCTTGTCCCTGCAAATACTACCTTGCACCTCTGGTAACAGACCGGCTTGGTCAGTCCCACCTTGGATTTCTGGTCCGAGCGGGGGGTAGCTAGCTCTATGGGGCATATGATTATGCATGTAAGCATTTAGACTTGATTGACCCAAAGGTGCCGGCCTTTTGCAGGGGGGTCTGAGTTTTCTGATCCAGTCATGTGGGGGCTATGTGGTCCCTCTGGGGGTGGGGTTGGAGCCTCTTGGTTCCCTGCGAAGCTGGAGGGGTCGGTCCTCTAGTGAGCCTTGGCTGACTGTGCACCTGTTTGGTCCGGTGGATGAAAGGGTGAAGTAATCATTGTCTCAGCTCCCTCAGAATTGGATTGGGAACAAGGTTAGTGCAAGGTTCTATAAATAGAGTGATTCAGTACGGGATGCAGCAAGCTCCGTCAGCTCCTGGGGTCGGGGCTGCCTTGACTGCGATTTCTGTGGGATGTGCTGGCTCGGGGGTCTTGTGGAGGACTTCTGATCTCTCAGCCCCCTCGCTCTAGCACCAAAGTTTAACAAGCAATAGAATAATTTGATGGACTCATGAGCTGGCCGGACAGACCCAGAGGGTTTGATTCAAGGCAAGACTCCGTAAGAGCTGAACTGCAACACCATCAGACTTTTATGGGGTGTCCATTTAATTCCACGCCTAGTACTTTCTGTTGTGTTTCTTTTTTATTTCCTTACAGCAGCATGGCTAGCCAAAAGCTACCCTGGACATTGACTTCTGAGCTTTATTTGTGACTTAACAGCACCAGCTCTTGGTGGGAGCCCCTCAGTTGAGGGGCCAAACAAATCCTGCCCTCTAGACCATTCCCTTGTATTCTGGGGAGGTATAGATAGAGATCCTACTAACTGGATTTCCTACCTAGGAAGTTAGTTTTTGATCACTTTCTAATGTTACTGCCAGTTTGGTATGGTTATTGTTTATACTGTATTATAGTTATTAGCCTGGAGAGGAACCACGTGGGCAGAAGGTATATGAGAAGAGGGAGTACTGTTTGGTGGTGGGGGAGGGGGGAGATGTCCGGGTTTTAAATAAGTGTACTTGCTTTATGCCATATATAGATGGCTAAATCAGGTATAGTAATCAGCACTTTCAATGTAAATGGCTTAACTAGTCCTGTCAAAAGAAGTAAGGTTATAAGTCTCTTGAGGAAGTCAGCTGTGGACTGTATACTTCTGCAGGAGACCAACCTCTCAAGAGTCTGAACACGGGAAGTTTTTGAAGTTGGGGTTCAAAGACATGGCGGCCTCCTCTTATAAGAAAGGGACACTTCGGGGAGTGATGTTTTTAATACCTAATAAATCCCAGTTCCAAAGAATAGATACTAAGGTAGATAAGGAGGGGCGCTATGCCCTCATGAAGGGTAAAGTGGGAGGTCAATACTTACACTGACATCGGTCTACTTTCCTCTGGGAATGGTTTACCAAGATTACCGGACATTCTTATTGCTGCTGCAGGAATGGGGGAAGGGGTAATAGTTTGTGGGGGAGACCTCAATCGAACTTTCAACCCGGCCATGGATACGACTTCACGGATACCAAGGAGGGCACATCAGGTGGCGAGGAAAGTATATAAGTTATTGGGTGAGTTGGGAATGATAGATGTCTGGCATCACCAGCATGGGAGAGTGAGGATTTAAACCATCTTCTCGGCTACACACAGTATGTATTCCAGAATTGATTACTTTATGACCCCAGAGGATGAGGTAAGCAGAGTACAGGATTCTTGGATTGGAGATTTCACCATCTCTGATCATGCTCCACTTTTCATGAGATTAGATGTGGGGGAGATGCACAGAAATACTTTTTGGCGCCTCAACATTTCCTTATTTAAGGACAGAGGGACTAGGGGCAAGATAGTGGAGACCTACAAGGAAGTTTTGGCAGAGAACGAGGACCAGCAAACAACCCAGGCTATTTTGTGGGACACGACAAAGGTAGTCCTTAGAGGGAAATTTATTCAGATAGCCACGAGGGAAAAAAGACAGGAGGCATTGATGGCCCAGATTAGGGCCCTGGAGGAGGCACAGAAACAGAAAGTTGCCAGGGAAAGAACGAAACAATTGAACCTGCTTAAGCAAGAGCTTGGAGTGCTTCTTGACTATCAGGTGGAGCAGAAACTTCTGTTCCTTAGCAGAAGTACTATGAGGGGGGACCGAAGTCAGTGAGGTTACTAGCTAGTATGCTAAGAGCGCAATGGGCTAGAGCTACCATTTCTGCCCTTTGGCATGAGAAACAGAAAAAGATGGTATATGGTACCAAAGAGATAGCCGAGACTTTCCATGAGTTTTATGGAGAGCTCTACGCCAACTAGTCATCCCCACCAGCAGGAAGTATTCAGCAATTCTTGAACAAGATGAAGCTGCCATGCCTGTCTAGGGAGCAGGGTGCTCAACTAATGTCTCTGATCACAGCGGAGGAAGTTAAAGCAGAGATTAGGAGATTACGGACTGGGAAGTACCCGGGCCAGATGGACTGCCGGCTGAGTTCTACAAGAATTTGGGGTACCTGGTTCAGCCTCTGTTATTGAGAGTATTTGGTGGGATGGTGGGTGGGGAGGATAGAGTTCCACCCTCTTGGACTAGGGCTGTGATTTCAGTGATCCCAAACCAGGGAAGGATGCCACTAAATGCACCTCGTATAGGCCAATTTCACTGTTAAATACGGACTATAAGATCCTAGCGTCTTATCTTGGCTAAACGTATTCAGATATACCTCCTCTCTCTGATACAGCTTGGCCAGAATGGTTTTATACCAGGTAGGCAAGCCCAGGATAATTTATGCAGAACCTCCCATCTAATTGACCGTATCAATCTCTCAAAGACCCCAGTGTTGTTAATGAGCTTAGACACAGAAAAGGTGTTTGATCGTGTGGCCTGGGATTTCTTGAGGTCCGTCCTTTCCTGGTTTGGGTTCCCGGGGGCATTCATACAGTCCATATTTGAACTATATGACTCTCCCAGTGCTTATGTTCGAGCCAGTGGACATGTATCTGGTGCATAGAGTTTGAGCAGGGGAATGAGACAGGGTTGTCCCCTGTCACCTTTGTTGTTTGCTCTCTACATTGAGCCATTGGCTCAGTCTATCAGAGAGAATGAGGAGATTAAGGGGATTAGGATAAATGACTTTGAGGATAAATTAGCACTCTATGCCAGTGACGTGCTCCTTTACACATCTGAGCCCTGGTCAGATGTGTTTAGACAAACAGAGGAATATTCTGGCCTCGCTGGATGTAAGCTAAATAAGAGTAAAACCGAGGTTCTATGTCTACACTGTGTGCCGAGCCTGGAGTTTAGGCAATGCTTCCCTATGAGATGGGGGTTAGAGCATATGGGCTATCTTGGGATCCGATTAGGTCCAGTCACGGGTCAATTATGGGATCTGAACTACCCTTCCCTGATAAGACAGCTGAGGATGGATCTTAGGAGATGGGTCTTACTGCTGCTCTCAATATATGCCAAAACACAAGCTTTGAAGATGAACGCCCTTCCTAGATTACTTTATTTCAGTGTATTCCATGCATAGTTCCAAAGAAGGAGTTAGATACCTGGAAAAATATGTTTTTTACTTTTTTATGGGAGAAAGAGAGACCTAGGGTGCGGAGAGCACTCCTTTATGCACCTAAATCTGAAGGGGAGCTCACCTTTCCACACCTTCAAGGATATTGGGCCGTGGCCCAAATGAGGGTCACTCTACTCTGGGGCTGCTCAGGATTCGATTCACACTCAAAAGAGATTGATCTGTGGAAACAAAGCAACCCTCCCTTGCAGGCACTGCTTTTCAGTGAAGGGGATCAGGGAAGAATAGTTGGGTATTCTGGGACATGGCTGTCCTGGAGGGGTGGAAAAGGGGCACAGCTAGGGAGCGGACTAAAGAACAAATATGGTAGTTCAGATGGTGGGCCTATGACCCAAAATTTGCCCCGGCATCTTTGGATCCCTGGTTTAGGAAATCGGCGCAGCAGGACTTCCACTCTCCGGACCAGATAGTGACTGGGGGGACAGTCATATCATTTGGGGCAGCCCAACAGAGATTCAGTCTCCAAAATGGAGATACCTTTCAGTAATACCAGATCAGAGATTTTTTAAATACACAAATACGAGGCTGTGTCCCGGGGAGGAGGGGGGGCGGAGGAAAGGGGACTACCATTCAGAGGTATCTCGGCCTCAGATGGAACAGATGGTGTGATTGCTTTATTGTATAAGGGTTATATGGCAGACCCTGCTCTCTCCACGATATACCTCAGAAATAAATGGGAACGGGAGTTGGGGATCACCCTAACAGAGAATAAGTGGGCAGGAGTATGGAGAAGTACATGGACTACGACAGGGGCCCCCATTTGGCAGGAGTTTGGCTGGAAACTGAGGACCTGCTGTTTTAGGGCCCTGGCTCAGGTGGTGCATTACGCTTCAGGGGTGGGATCGGTTTGTTGGCGGGGATGTGGAGAAAACTATGCCTCCCAGGCACAGGTTTTCTGGAGCTGCCTAGGGATTGTTAGTTTCTGGGCTGAAATAGAGCATCATTTGTGAGGTGTTTTTCAAATAGGTAGCCCCTTAGGTCGAGAACACTTAATTCTAGGAATGCTCCATAAAGAAATTAAAAGTAGAGAGGCAGTATATTTGTGGCTAATATTACTTATCGCTGCCATCACGTCGATCACCAAAAAATTGGGCCAGGTATCCACACCCATTAGAGGTGAGTGGAGAGAGGTTGTGAGCACTATACACACGATGGAGTGAGTTACCTTCAGTCGCCCTCTCTGTAAATACGATGGATTAGGGGCTGTAGGGGTAAAGTATCTGGAAGGGGAATGCTGCATACTAATGGCCTTTTTCTTATTTGACCCTGTAGCCCCACGGGGGCAGGTCTCAAAGACCACTATCATTGACTCTCCTTAGCCCCCACCCTTCCTTTCTCCATATGTACTAGTAAGTAGTAGTAATACAATTTATTTATACAGTATAACACCATTAGGACAATTTACACCCTTTTACAAGGTGTACCTGTGCAGTAACACATGAAGTTCATATTACCTGTGCAGTAACACATGAAGTTTATATTACCTCACATAACAATGAAACATACACTGCCCTTGCTGATATTTGTCCGATTCTCTCCTGCAGGCTAGTTTTATTGGTTTGTTTTCCTTCTCTTTGTGATATGTTTAACCAAGCTACCTCCCCTTCTCTCCCATCCACTTAGTCTCCCCGATTTCACCCTCCTCCTTTCCCTTTCCCTTCCCCAAAGTTTCACCTTATTGTTCTTTTTTCATCTACAAGACTGGGTTTTTTTTTTTTTTAAATTTATAAACTGTTATCTTTGCTTATGATTGTCTCAATTGTACCAATGACGTGGAACCTTTGTAAAAGAGCCTTGGCTCAAAGGTATTTGTAATCCTAGAACAAATAAATAAACAAATTAAAAAATTAAAGCTAATTACTAATGATTGAATCTTTCCTATCTTGAAAATGGATGGCTTAGTTTGTTTATATAGTAACTGAATGTCTGTTAAATCTGTACTGCCTAATTTGTTTGTAATGTATGCTGTTTATAGCCTAATAGGGTGCAATATAAAAAAAAAAAGTATATATAAAAAAAAAGAATGCATGGGACAGACATAAGGCATCTCTAGTGGGGGGTAGGAGGAAGTAGGTTGTTGGTTAACTAGGATCTGCAGCTTATCCATTAGGTAGGGAAATGGGAAGACTAGGTGGGCCAAGCGGTCTTTATCTGCCATCAAATTCTATGTTTCTATGTTTGGCACCAGCGCTACAGGATTAATTCGCACTGGCCCAAATACCAGATTTTTCTCCTCTCCCCACATCCCTGCCCTGTACCTTTTAACCGCCCTTCTTAACCAGATTCTCATTTTAATTTTGCAGGCCTCTGTGTGGGGAGTTGGATGTAGGGTACAGGCCATGCATGGGGTGCAGGCCCATGTGTGTGAGGGGGTTGCAGGCCCTTGCATGTGTTGGGGGTTTATAGGCCCTTGCGTAAGGATTGGATGTGCATGCCACTTGTGGTAGTTAGATGCGGGCAGGTGTGTGCTGGTTGGATGCGGGCACATGCGTGGGGTGGGTTGCAGGCCTTATGTGGTGGTGGTGTGATACAGGCCCCTCCTTGGGAGAAGGTGCTCTGTGTGTGGTGGGGATGCAGGTCTCTGTATGTGGAGGGGTGAAGCAGACGCTTGCACGTGGTGGAGGGTGCAGTCCCGTATTCATTACAGACTAGAAAAAACAATTTGTTTTGTTTGCTTTTTTCATTACTATGCACTGCACTTGGGATGTCTGTGGCAGTTTGGAGTGAAATTCTCCAACTTTTCAGTGAAAGTAGAGCTGTTTGGAAGCACAGTTAGAGCAGGAATGGATTTGGAATCTTGGCTGTTGCATAGAAGCAGCTGCCAGTAGCATTATCTACTGAGGCTCAAGTCTGTCCTTTGTCCCTAATACAGATGGTGGTCAAGCTGCGGGTGGGGGGAGCTGGGTTGGGGGTGTTCCAGCTGCAGGTAGAGGGGTTGGCAGGAATTGGTAGCTGGCCCATGGGTGGAAAGGGTGGTCCAGCAGGATCCAGCTGCAGGGAGGCTGGTCACGTGTGGGGAGAGGCTGGTCCTGGAGCTGTGGAGTGATCCAGTTACAGTGAGGGTGCTCCATTTGGGGACACCTGTCCATAGGCTGGAAGGTTGATCACGCTTCAGAGAGGGTTCGAGAATTCTGGTGGGTCAGAGGGCCATTCCGATGGGCTGAAGGCATTCTAGTGAGTGGGGGAGATTCTTTCGAGTTGTGGGAATTCCAAAAGTCAGAGGGCCATTCAGATGGGAGGGTGGATATCAGTGGGTCGGTGCAGGCCCCTACCTGAGGAGGGGGATGCAGGCCAAGATGGCACCCTTGCGCCTAAGGAGACTGCATTTGCACTAAGGAACCACTCTGAGCCCATGCCACGTAAGCATATGGAAACATAGAATTTGTCGTCAGAAGAGGAATCCTTGGCCCACCCAGTCTGCCCAGATGTTGTCTGCCTAATCTGTATCCGCAAACCCTGACTTGTTTCCGGCGACTCTCCCTCCTTCATGCCTGTTTTGTAATACACCCCCATGTTTATCCCAAGCATGCTTGAAGGCCCCCCTCCCACTGTTTTTGTCATCACCACTTCCGCTGGCAGACTGTTCCTGGAGTCTGCCACCCTTTCAGTGAAGAAGTATTATCTCACATTTCACTTAACTCCCCTCTTCAGCTTCTTCACATACCTCTGGTCTTGGTGCTCTTTCTCTTTTTTTTTAAAATTTTTTTATTCTATTTATCACCCCCTCTCCCCAGGCTCTGCTTCATCACAGACACCCTCGGAGACAGCCCCGCCTTAGATAGCCTACCTTCACCTTCTCGAGCTCACCCCATGGAGCCGCAGCTTTTTCCTCTCAAGGACTAGGTGGGCAGGCACCCTTGACAACCAGATTTCGCCGGGAGCTGGAAGGAGGTTGGTGTGAGGCCATGAGGGGTCTGTTCGGTGCTCCATCTCCCCCGTGAGGCATGCCCCTGACGTCAAGTCGCTACGCGACGACGTCCACTCCACGTCGTGGAATCGCCCCTCCTGCTACTGCAGGACTTGTACCCTGAGCCTCCGCTTAGGGTCAGGCAATCTGTGGACCTTGGTCCCCCCTCCCGCCGGAGAAGGCGTGCAGTCATGGGACGCTCGAGCCTTCCCCCCCCGGCCGGCCCTCCAGCGGCCTGGGCTCATTCCTGAACCCGGGTTGCTGGCGTCGCAGACGGAAATCCAATGGCTGCACCAGCGGGCCAGCTTGCTCTTTCTCATTTGAAATAGACTCCCCTGCTGCACCCTGTTCACTCCGGGGAGGTACTTGTAGGTCAATATCATGTCACATCTTGCTCTCCTCCCTTCCAGGGTGTACATGTTGAGATCCCTCAGTCTCTAAGGAGGCATTATAGTGCAATGGGTTAAGGCTCTGAGCTGCAGATCTGGAGACTTGGGTTTGAATCCCACAGCCACCTGTGTGCATACTGTGTGATCCTGAGCTAGTCACTTAACTTCCTTGTGCTACCAGGTCGCATCTGGAAACAAGCTTCAGCTTAGTGTACTACTCCTGGTTAAACAATGTTCCCTTTCTCTCTCCTCATAGGGCTTCTCATGCAACTCCCTGCAACATTTTAATTGTCCTCCTGTGGACTGCCTCCACCCTGTCTGTGTCCTTCCTGAGTTGTCTCCAAAACGGGACACAGTACTCAAGGTGTGATCTCGCCATTGAGCCCTACAGTGGCAACACCATCTCCCTCTTCCTGCTGGAGATACTCCTTCCTATGTACCTCAGCATCCCACTAGCCCAACCCACTGCTTTGTCACAGTTCTGCCACTTTGAGGTTTTACCACCCCAAGCTGAGCACCCTCTCTGGAGCTGGAAAACCCCCAACCCCAGCAGATCACCCTACCTGCAGGTGCCCCCCCCCCATATGAGCAGAAACAGGACCACACTTAAACACTAGATATTCTGGGTAAATAAACTGTAAAGACCCTGTGCAGTGCCTTGCTAGGCAGGCCCTCTGTGGAATTTCAGGGCTCCTGGATAACCTATCTTCTAGTTCAGATTAATGTTGCAAAATGAGGCTGTGAATGGGGCTAAATGGGGGTCATTGGCTGGGGGGAGGTCCATCATGAATGATGTTTATGGCTCAGCATGTCACATGGGGGCATGGAAAACCCACCTCCCCAATGTCGGATGTTTGGTTTCCAGCAGCACCAGTGGGTCTACTGTGTGGTAGGACCCTTTTAAGCCAATATCCTGCTCTATTTCCATGGCCTCTTGCTTTGGTGGCATTCTATGTGTGGCACAGAAATGGAGTTTATCATTTATTAAGATGTGTTCCTTGAGTGTGTTCATTTTTCCAAATTTTATTCTGCCACTTCATTGATTTGCAGAAATGGAGTGAGATATTTGTGTAGTGTTATTGCACACCTCACGCCATCATTTGCATTATACCGCTAATGGTGTACATCGACCCTCCCGTTATTACCACGGCACATCATAGCCAGTCAGGTCACAGAACAAAAAGAAAAGGTTTTTATTTATTGACTTATTTTTTAAAGCTGACAGTGCTGCAGAGGCTGAGCATACTGCCAGAAACATGTGGATGTCAGTTGGCTGCTTCTGGGTCTTGACCTTCAGAATATAGTGGGGGCGCTTTACGTACTTCATGATGACGCGTTGCCAGCATAGTCTTTCCTTTTGAGTTTTGTGAGAAAGACCCTAGCCAGACGTTGCTGGCAGCACCAGATACTGGGGTGAGTGCTCCCCATTGTGTGTAGCCCTTCTGGAGCTGGACCACCCAAGCCCCCACCCCTCAACAAAAGCAGACCAACCCCCCCCCAAAAAAAAGTGAACAGCCCTTCCTGCAGTTGTCACGTCCTCCTCCCTCCAAGAATGGGCAGAAGCATCATAGCTAGTAAGGTCACAGAATGAAACGGAAATATATTTGTTTATTAATTTATTTTTAACTGCTGACAATGCAGTGGAGACTGAGCACACCACCTGAAACATATGGATGTCAACTGGCCACTTCTGGGTCTTGACACACATTATGTTCAGTGCGGTGATGTGTTGCTATTCTAGTCTTTCATTTAGAGTTCTCTGGGAATGACCGTGTCCAGAGCTTGCTGGCAGCACCAGATATTCGTGTGAGCACTCCCTATTTTGTGTGTACCTCCACTGGAGCTAGACTGTCCCAGCCACCCCAACAAAAGTAGACTGACCCTCACAAGCAGGCAGCCCTTACTGCAGTTGTCATCTCCTCCCCCTTTGACCCCTCAAAATGGGTAGAAGCAAAACCACACAGAAAACGGGATGTTTAATTTCATCTGGGATAAACAACATTCCATGCTGTCAATAACCCCCCCCAGTGGATGGTGGGGAGCAGGGAGCATGCTACCATTGCTAGGGGGAGGGCCCTATGAGCCTGCCCTGAGGCGGGGGGGGGATCAAAATCTAGAGGCCAGTTAAAGGTAGTGGGCCCAGGAGCATGCTGCCATGACTGTGTGGGGACTCAGAAGCCTGCCGCCATGGCTGAGCCTGAGGCCAGGGATAGAGGATTACTAGGTTTACTAGGTGTTTTTGGAAAAAAGAAGGCCGAAGCCCATCTAGATTTTCCCCCACACAATGTGGGCAATTTTAAGACAAAGGCATCAGAGTTAACTAGGTATTGAGCCCCCTTTTGAAAACATCAACGCTAGCTGAATAGACCAACGTTTGAGGTAGTTGGTTCCATAGTCTGGGAGCCCTAACTGAATAAAAATGTTTTCTGAGGTTGGTACGGGCATATGGTACAAAAAGTTGTCTATTATTTCTCCTTGGTATGAGTCGTCGATTTGCAAGGAAAAGACCACACTTATTCATTAGATCTGGGTTTCTCATTAATTTATAAATTAAATTTTGGTCCCCCCTAATTCTTCTGTTTTGCAGAGAGTGCAAACCTATTTCTGCAGTCTAATTGAGTAAGAACTTTTTGCTAGTCTTGGTACCATGCTTGTAGCCCATTGCTGAATCTTCTCAAGTCTGTTTATGTCTCCCTTTAAATAATGGCTCCAAAATGGGGACCCATAATCAATTAAGGGTCTAATACATGCCCTATAGAGTGGTATCAAACATTGTTCAGCTTTTGTAACAAAGGAGCGTTAAATTTGCTTGAGTATGCCATTTGTTTTATTTGCTATTTTTAAGCAATGGTCCGAGAAGGTTAATCTGGAATTGACCAAAATACCCAAGTCTCTTTCTTTATCAATAGATTTAATCAAACTATTGTTTATGTAGTAATTGTGTTTAGGATAATGAATTCCAAAATGCAATACCGTGCATTTATCAGTATTGAATTTCATTTTGCTATTTATTGCCCATTTTTCAACATTTAGTAAATCCAATTTAAGTGAGTCATAATCATGAATGTTATCTACTACTCCCCCAAGCTTAGAATTATCGGCAAATTTACACAGCCAATTTTTATTACTTGTTTGCATATCAGTAATGTATATGTTAAATAAAATGGGGCCAAGTACTGAACCTTGTGGAACCCCACTGGAGACTTCAGCTATATTGGAAAAACAATTATTTATAGCAACCCTCTGAGTTCTGTTTGTCAGCCATGCAGTTATCCATTTAATAAGTCCACAGGAAAATCCCAATGATTCCATTTTTTAATAAGGTTTCCATGGGGAATTTTGTCAAATGCCTTGCTGTAATCCAGCAATCAATGTGTTGTCTGTTTTCTAAACCCATGCTAATGTTGTTATAAAAAGACAATACATTAGTTGTACATAAGTGACCAACTTTAAACCCATGCTGTGTAATGTCGTCTATGTTTAATTTCTTCATTTCTTCCATTAAATATGCTTTTTATTATTTTTTCCATGGTTTTACAAATGATAGATGTAAGACTTATGGGTTGAAAGTTCTGAACAAGTGATCTACTACCCTTCTTATGAATAGGGGTTATTGCAGCTGTTAGCCAGTCTGCTGGAATTTCTGCTGAGTGCAAGGATCTATTAAATAAGATTGTTAATGGTGTTGAAATTGCTTCTGCAGTTTCTTTTAGAAACCTGGCACTGATATGATCAGGTCCTGGGCTAATAGATTTTTTAAGGATTTAAGAAGTGGAAGAATTTCAGAAGTAGTTATATTATAGCTGATATTGAGATTATTAACTGTGATTGAATCCATGTTAGGTATATAGTGATCTTTTTTGAAAACACTGAACAAAAATAAGAGTTAAAAAGGTTGGCTATATCAATGTCTGACTGTATTATATTACCATTTTGTGTAAGAGGCCCTGCCTTTCTGAAGTTTCCCCTTTTATTGTTTAAGTATGAAAACAATGCTCTCTGGCCATCCTTGGTGTGGGCCAATTTGAATTCAATATTGATTTTTACTTTTTTAATCATACTTTTTAAGACTTGTACGGATTTTTTATATTTAGTATAGATTGCATTTTTCTCTATTGATTGACTTATTTTGAGTTTTTGAATAACTTTTGTTTCTTTTTGATCTGTAGTTTAATGGATTTATTTAGCCACTTAGGTATTCTACCTTTATTATTGTATTTATTTTTTGTAGGTACAAATTTTTCCTCTAATGTAGAGATTACATCTTTTAATTTAGTCCAGGCCTCATTGACTGTAAGGCCATATAACAATTTTGTCCATTTAATTTTATTTAATTTATTAGTAATGGCTTCAAAATTGGCACTGTTGTAATTCCTTTAAACTGACTTCTTTTTGAGTCTATTAGTTCAAACATGATAGAGTAATGATTGCTGTTTCCCAGATGATCCTGTATTATGATCTTGGTAAGTTTGTGACTTATATTGGAAATAAGAAGATCAAGGATATTCCCACCTCTAGTAGGTGAAATAATTAATTGAGACAAACCATTTTCAGTTAACATGTTCAGGAAGGCAGTGTCTTGCTTGATATTACTTGTGTTGGTAGACCACTTAATATGTGGCACATTAAAGTCTCCCATGATTATTACATCTTTATGGTCTGAAAAAATTTCAATGTCCCTTAATAGGGCTTCTCTATAAATAAGATCTGACGTAAGCGGGTTATAACAATTTCCCACAATAATTTGTGGGAGACCAGCTATGTGGCTAGCCACCCATATACTTTCTAAGTTATACTGTGACTGTAATTCATGGGATGGAATATCTTCTCTTACATAAAGTCCAAACCCCCCCTCCTTTTTTATCAATTCTATTTTTATGATAAAGCTTAACCTGAAATATGTTGATTCCATACAGAATTTGAATCCCACCAGGTTTCAGTTATCCCTATAATGTCAAGATTTAATAATTCACTTTTAGCTTCAAGTTCCGTTAATTTTGAGATATTTAATGATCGAGCATTTAATGAAATAAACTTGTACCCTTGGAGTGACTGACTTTCTAGGTGTTTATGAGATGGGGGTAGTACCCCTTTCTTCCCCTTCCTAGTTAGTTTAAATGATTATTTATGATTTTTGATAAGGATTTTCCCATCATGGTACTACCCCGTCTACTAAGATGAAGTCCGTCCAAGCTATACAAGGAAGGTTTATCTATAAAGTTTTTTCAATGGGTTATACACACTGTGTTTTGTGACATACACAATTTTCGTAACCATTCATTTGTTTGTTTAATCCTTGTGGTAACATAATGAGTAGCTCTAGCAACAGGTAAAATTTCAGAAAAACATACTGTGCATCCTTTCTCCACCAACAGGTTGTTCAAAGCAATAATGTCCTGTTTCAATGAATTTTGATTTGTACTTTGAATATCGTTTACACCGGCATGTATAATAACTAGAGGATTTGTACCAGAGTTTTGCAGAATGTTAGGGATCATATTAGTAATATCTGATATCCTTGCCTTCCTAACACTGGAGCAGGTACGATTTATCTGGGGAACTGTAGTCATGGGCTGGGGGTATGAGCGTGAATGAAGGCTATAGTGGGGGGGCTTGAGAGCATAAACACAGGGCTATGGGTGGATCGAGAAGAACGTTATGCCAGGGCTGAGGCTCAGGAGCCTGCCACGGGGGCCGGGTTCTGGAGCCTGTTTTCACAGTGGGGGGAGGGGTAGGTTTTGCACTGATGTGCTGTACAACCTATAAAAAGAAATTTAGGGGCCAGGAAAAAATTGCTGCTAGATGGGAATCTAATCACTTTGAGCTAAAAGGTTGTTTTGGGGGGTAGTTTTCCTCTTCCATGGACGTTTGGCTTAGTGATCAGCTCATAGAGCTGTGACCCTGTTGACAGTTTTGATTAAATCCCAAAGCTGCAACTTATGTATTGAGAGACATGCAAACATGTGACTAACCTCCATGTAATCTCTCCCCCCCGCTCTAATTTACATATGCAGCTGCCTGATCACCCCTGATCATTATTTACCCACATCCTGATAGCCCATCCTTGTCTGCATCCTCCCCCTGCCTATATGCTCCCCAGCACAGTTCGGGAGAGGGCTGTGGAGCAGAAGATACAGCAGAGAACTGCTGCTATGGTGCTGTACAGGGTCCCAGCTTTTACTGCCTGGCAGACAGGAAAACTTCACCACTGTTCCCTCCCTTTCTCTGTCCCAGACTCACTCACGCTGCTTGGTGGCCACTAAATTTTACTTTTTAAAAAAATGTATTTAAGTTACAAATGCCTCAGAGACTGAGCGCACCTTCCAAAACATGGATGTCAGTGGGATACTTTCTGGTCTTGACATCCACAATATGGTAACACGTTTTACGTACTCCACGATGGTGTGTTGCCATTCTAGTCTTTCTTATTTGAGTTCTTTGACAGAGACAGTGGTCAAAATGGGACCAAAAAAGACATTGTTTTCCAGGAGCTGAAAGCAGTCAGTTTGGCCCAACACCATTTTTGTTTGCCATCATTCAGGAACTAAGCTGTGCTGGTGGTCAGCGATGACAGAGAGATTGGTTCTGGTTTATATGAGCAAAACAAGGTGATACTAGTAGCAAGACCCTGCTCCAGGAGATGCTTAGGTGTCTTTGCTGTGTGAAACAGAACTTGTTTTTAAGATTGGCAGTATATTAAAGGGATCCCTTAATTGCAAGGACTGGCTGATCCACGATGTGGGCAAACAGGAGGAGTGGTCGAGGGCTTCTGGTGATGTCATGGACTGAGTAACAAGCTAAGCTTTGCACTCTGTTCCCACCTTGCATAAAAAAAACTCCTTTGCATATATAACATTTCGGTCCATAGCTATTTAAATGTCTGGAGGAGGTTCTCAATGTGAATGTGGCACCAGATCCAAATCAAAAACTTGGAAAATGGAGCAGGATGAAAAGGTATCATTGTCTACCCCCTTGGGTCGCAGCCGAAGTCCTTCACAGCAGCGTGATTTGTGCTCCAGTTATGATACGGAGGATGAAATGGAGCATTTGTCTTGGAAACATGTTGACCTGTTATTAAAGGAGATAAGGGAAATGAGAGCTGAAAATAAGGCTGAATTTAAACAATTAAATAAGAAGTTGTCGCAAGTGGAACGACGGGTTAAGGAAGCCAAGGACCGCTTGTTGACTACTGAGGCAACACACTACATTTAGGACATGCAGTTCAGGCCCTCTTTCATCATGTGGCTGAATTAGAAAATATATGTCTGGACCTCGAGAGCCACTTGTGGAGGGGTTGTGGGATAACAGATTGACCAGACACCAAACTTCAGGTTGAACACAAAATCTCTGTGTGGTGTTTATTCAAAATACAGGAAATAAGCTTCAGCAATGTCATATTCCTTCTTCATTACAGGGTTTTAAATAATTGATCAGCACATTTTTTCTTGGGACAATACCAACTGTACAGAAAGCATTTATATAGGTTTTCTAGAAGTGTTATGTTTGTTAAACACAGTGAGGCAAGTGCTATGCATTTTCACAATGTTTTAGAACTTTTATGAGCAAAACGCTAATCAGTTTTTAGAGTTAAATAAAACCCTGCACTACATCAGTTTGCAGCAGCAAACTATGTATGTCCTTTCTCTGCACTTAACCAGCACCTACTGACACTGATCTCTGATCTTACTACTTTTCAGTGAAAACTCTTCACCCTATGTAGGCCCCGTTTGCTTGTGTATTGGGGGTTAGACAAGAAAAAAAAACGCTAAAAACAAAGAACCTCAGTGCAGAAACGCTGAGGGTTACCCCAAACGGCATTGGCAACAAGCAAGTTTCAAAGAAATACAACATCATACATACTTCCGTAATGCAAAGCATCATGGGATATATACAAATCACCATGAAATTTCAGACTTGTTCAGTTTACAGCAATTTACGTGCATTTTAAGTAATACAACTAACTTAATATCTGTAAAGTCACCTAATACTTTTTACCATTATCAAAAACACCTAGTGCCATGGTATTTTCAACATTTACAGGTTTCATAAACATAAGGTGTATTATGACATAGTGCTATTACATACTAAATCCAACAATGATAAACACAGCCTGTTTTACATACGCTTGGAGGTCACAACAATAACCTCCCTGTACGAGGACCTGAGAGGGAAAAGGAAAATTAGAGGAGACTATAGCATAGTCAAGAAAGGGGAGGGGGTGCCCATAGGTGGCCAACCTTATGGACTAGAAATTATAAAGAATAGATTAGGCTAAGAAATAGAAGAACTGTTGCATCAGATTTAAGAAAAGGTTGGTCCTCGAGTGGCAGGAACTTCCTGTCACACCACTCATGACGTGAAAACTTACGGTTATATGGTCTGAAGGAAGGAGCGGAGACCAATAATATGGTTGAATTTATTAATTTATTAGCTTTTGTTTATTGGGTAAGCACACTAGAAAAGGACTGCCTATTTTCAGGTACGACCTGGGAGATTACAAGAGCATGGTTTACAAAACAGTGCGAGGGAATTACAACAGTGTGAAATACAAGCAATGATCAGGGTGATACAAATAAACAGGTACAGGATGAACAGATAAGCATATACAATAATGGTAAGAACAAACAAGCAATAGTTACATTTCATGGAAATAATACAAGTGCAGTTTGTCTCATTTTGAGGATGGTAAGTGCTGAGGTGAAGGGTATACAGGGTAGATAATTCCCCTTGGTAGAGCTCAGAGGGGGTAGGGGAACCAGGGAAGTGGAGGGTGCACACCAGGGTCAGAGCAGGGGTAGGGGATATGAAGCAGCCTTGGAACAGTTACAGGCTGAGGCAGACTTCATGTGCAACCAGAGGGAGCTCTTAAAGATTGGGTGGTAGTACATCTGATGGTTGCAGATAGGGTATTCCAGAATCAATTGGCACAAATAGCAAAGGCACGATCACGTGACAGTGTACAAGTTTTTGGGACAAGGAGGGGTTGCAAGTCAGCTGACCTTAGCTGGTATGATGGTAGAGCCGGCTGAAGGAATTTGGTCAGGGCGGGTGGGGTGGCATTGCAGACGATTTTGTCTGTGAAGCAGCCCAAGACAAATGAGTGATAATTACCCGGGGACAACCAGTGTAGTTGATTGTATAAATCACAGTGATGGGTAAGTCAAAAATGGCAAGGGCAAAGCGGCAAATATTATTATAGGCCACATCCCATTTAGCAAGGCTAATTTTTGCGGTGAGGGTAAAGGTTGCCAGCCCATAGCTGAGAGAGGGAAGGAATAAACCTTTAGCAAGGGCAAGGGCAAGCCATGCAGCAGCAGTAAGAGACCCACGAGTCCGGTATGCAAGTCCAAGCTAGATATTTGTTGCCCTGCAGACATTTTGAATGTGTAGAGTCAGGTCTAACTGGGGGTCAAGAGTAACTCCCAGGTATCTAAAGGACCATGTAGTGCCAACAGGAACACCATCAAGACTTAAGACATTGAGTGGGTCAGGACACTGTTTGAGTTTGGCAGAGGAGCCCAAGAGCACGAGTTGAGTTTTCTTTAAGTTCAGCACAAGCTAATTTGTCAGGAGCCAATGCTGCAGTTTATTGAAGTCAGCTTGTAGGTTGTAATTTATGGCACGGACATCACCTGAGCTAGCTAGGAGGACCAGGTTATTGGCATATAAGTTTGTAGTGCTATGGGTAGGGACCATTAGGAAGTCATTGATGAAAAGAGAAAATAGGTTAGGGCCCAGAATAGATCCCTGAGGGACACTGATAGTGATAGGAACAGGTTCCGATAGAGCTCTGTTGTACTTAACAAGCTGTAGGCTGCCAGCAAGATGGTTGGAAAATCAGTATAGGGCTGGACCAGCAACACTGAAGGAGTGAAGCTTGGTACAGAGTAGGGCGTGATTCACCAGATCGAAGGCCTTTGAGAGGTCCACGAAAACAGCCCCAGTCAGCATATCCTGGTCCATGGAAATCCTTATATCAGATATAACTAGCAAAGGCTGTACCAGTGATATGTCCTTTATGAAATCTGTGCTGTTCGGGTGACAGAAAGGTATGTTTAGATAGGTAGTCCATCAGCTGCACTTCCACCACCTTTTCCAGTGTCTTGCTAACAGCAGACAGGGTGGCTATAGGACGGTAGTTTTTTATGCATTTCCGGTCACCCTGCTTGAAACCAGGAACAGCCTTTGCTACTTTTGAGATTGCAGGAACAATTTCGGTGGTGAGGGAGAGGTTAAGAATATGGGATATTGGGAGCGCAAGCAAAGGTTTGGTTTAAGGTCATTGTGACCAGCTCTCATATGAGGAGAGAGGCCAGCGTGAAGCTTGTAGGTTTCCCTCACTGAGATTGTCTTAAGATAGAAAGGTGGACGAGACAGAGATTCTAGTGGGGAAGAATAATTAGAGGGAGGTGTATGCCGAAAGATTGGAGAATTGCTTGTTAAAGGCGCTGGCAATGGTAGTAGAATTATTGCAATTTCTACCATTGACAATCATGTCTGTAGTATCACACCAGCTATAACCCCGACTACGTTTTTAATAGTGTGCCAGAAGTATCGTGGGTCCCTAGCAGAGGATAAGAGGGCAACCTTGCAGTATTCACTCTTGGCATTACATGTGGTGTTTTTATTTATTTATTTATTGAATTGATTCACCAGGAAAGGCACACTGAGCAAAACGATGCTCGTTTCTCGGTGCGACCTGGGGGGAAGGGAACAAGCTGGAGGACTAGCAACATACATATAATTATCACATTAATATAATGCAGATGTTGTGGAGCCGCTGGTATTCATGGTAGTCATACAATTCCTTAGAGGCTTAAAATTTACCCCAGTGCTTATTGCGGGCTTTCATGAGGGAGAGCAAGTCCCCATGTAACCATTTAGTGATGGTGCCTCTAACTCTTTTTCAGACACAAGGCACATGCTTATCCTGCAGAGAGGGGAGGATATTTAGATGGTTGTCAAGTGCACCTGTTTCATCCATAGCAGAGAGTATTGTGGCCCAATCTGTGGTTGCAAGATCTTGAAGAAAGAGGGCTGAGTTAAAGAGGGAGAAGTCTCTCACTTATATACTTTTATAGGGCACTTTGGGAGAGGAGACTGTCCAAATGCAGTAGATGGGGGAATGGTCAGACATGGAGTCAGGAAGGACTCCAGATGTTAAGATCCTATCAGGCCTGTTTGTCAGAAACCAATTAAGGAGTGTTCCTTGACTCCCATTGGGGTGGTTTCGTGTGGGCTCACTGATGAGATGAGTAAGGCCGAGGGCCACTAGCAGGGGTTCATACTGCTTGATGTTGTCACCAGACCAGTTTAGATTGAAGTCACCATATATAAGTACCTAATTTGAGGTGATTTTAGGGCTAATGCTAGCAAGCAGATAGGAGAGCCGATCTGTCAAAAGATACTTTGGACTTACCTCCCGGTTATACTCTCAAAATCGAACGTGCCTATAGAGCTTTATTGCCTAGACCAAAGGATCCGAAGGCTCGTCCACGTTAGATTGTCATTAAGTTTTTCTGGGTTTTTTTTGTTGTTTTTTTTTTTTTTTTCAGTTATTGAACAAAGGAGGACATTCTTCACCGGGCGTGGCAAAAGAAAGAGATTCAGTATTTGGACAGCTGTTTATTTTTTGACCACGACTACCCGCTGGATATTTAAAGACAGCGTCAGGCATTTGGTGAAATAATTAAAGTATTGCAGGCGAAGCAAATCAAGATTCAAACTCCTATCTCAGCTAAACTTCGAGTTTTTTGGCCAGAGGACAGTGAGTTACATGAATCAGTGCAGGCGGCCCGGGAGGCAATGGAGAATAGAGGAATTGAATTGCCAGCAGGGTGCAGATCAGCTATGCAGAAGAGGAAGTAGCCGTTGTTGGAATGGCAGGTGGTGGGTTCACGGAGAGCGTGGCTTGCAGGTACCTGATTTACCTCTGCGGCATTGCAACAGCTCAAAGAATTGGCAAGGAAGCTCCCTGGCTCGCCTGAAGAGGATCAGCCGATGGAAGACGTCTGAGAGACTGAACGGGATGATCATACTTGTTTCCTGCTTTACTTCATCAGCAGTGAGTATGTGTAGCTTGCTGGTGATGGGGCGCGCTGCTGGAAAGGATTGGTAGAACTCCTCTTTCCCCCAATACGTTTGTGAGACGGAGCTTTATAGTGTTGACTTAGGGACACTACGCCGGGTATTATTTTTAAAGAATTTTTCATTTCTGTGACTCTGAACAGTTGTGGTCAATCAGTATTTACTGTACATATATAAACTGGAGTAATTTAGTTTCTTGGATCCCGGCAGCATGAAACCATGCAAGTTTGTTATATCTACTATTATTTATAACAGGGTTGATTGGACTGCATCGGACCTTTGCAGGGATTTATGTATTTTTACACAAGCAAAATTATCTACAAGACGAGCACTGAGATTTATGATTTAATCTGAGCTCGACATTCCTGATTTTATGGTAGTCCTCTATTTTTTCAGATGAGATTTTCAGTCATGCCTCAAGATAAGAAAGAAATTAAAAAGAAGAAGAAATTGAATTACATTGGGGGGAGGGTGATCACTCCAACTACTTTTATTTCATATGTAATTGATGCCATTACCTTCTCTGACTGGTTTACTGGGGCTTTTAATTATTTTAAATGAGCCCTGTGCACTAAAAATGGGTGCTCAGGTCACCAATGTGTTCCATCCTTTTTGGTCTTTGGTCTGGGGGAGGGGGGTAATATTAAGAGAAAAGAATACTTATCCGTGTAGCCAGATTAGTTCATTTCAGAATTACATGCAAAAGAAATAGGCTCCTAGGACATGAGGTTATTTTATACCTGGATCATTCTTTTGTTTATCTATATTACTTACTATAATTCTGGATAGTTTTTTTCCAATTGTTTTAACCAGGTGAGACACACTAAGCTGAAAGCTTGTTTACAGGTGCAACCTGGGAGCACAGGGAAGTTAAGTGACTTGCTCAGGGTCACATAGTATGCAAGTGGGGGCTATGGGATTCAAACCCAGGTCTCCAGATTTGCAGCTCAGAGCCTTAAACCACTGTGCTATACAGCCTCCAATTCCAACTCCAGTTTGGTCTATGAATGCAAGGTGGGTCAGAGGGATGGTGGCCCAAGTATTTCATTTGGATATCAGGGCTATCTCTCTATTGGCTCATAGAGTAGTAGAGGTCACATGTCTAATAAATAATTGATGGAGAGTCCTTATTACCAACAATGGGCTCTGCAAAAGGGTCCCTGTTATGGGGGCATACTGTACATACCTCTTATATCCCTTCCCTCATTACATTAAAAAAAAACACCTTCAGTTTCAGAGGGTTGGGATTAGAGGTCTGCAGTTCCAGACCTTCAACCTTGGACATGTATTTGATCATTGTATTGTAGTTTTCTTGTTCAGTGTATTATTCTTCTTTATTAGTTTTGTAGTTTGGGCCGCTGTTGCTCGCTCCTCTTTTCGGGTTTGTCATTTGCCTGTCCATTGCAGTCAGTCTGTGGCTCGGGTTGGGTGGCGTGCACATATGACAATATTTAATTGTAATTATGGCTAACGCAGCTATTACTTTTATTTCATATAATGTTAAAGGTTTCACTAACCCGGTCGAGAGGTCCAAAATGTTTTCCTTCCTAAAAAAACACAAGTGCTGATTTCATTTTACTTCAGGAGACCCCCCTGTCTAAGACTGAACAGGAAAAAACTCTTAAAATGTGGTTATGTTCATGTGGTATCCTCTACGCACAGACAGGGGTGTAGGATGTGGCACAGTAATTTTGGTCCCAAGGCATTTCCCTTTTGATGTGACAGCCACAATGGCAGATTCAGAGGGGTGTTATTCCTTTCTAAAGGGTTAACTACTGTGGGACAAAATTAACAATTGCGTCAGTGTATCTCCCCCTCTCCCCAATTGGATTATGTTTTTTTTCTAGGCCTGTTTACAAAATTAATGAAATGGGCAGAGGAATTACTGATTATAGGTGTAGACTTGAATTTAGTTTTTGATTCCCACCTTATGAACATACGAAATTAGTCAGCAAATAAAGGCCTATTAGTCTGTCAAGTCTGCTCGATTTCGCAGCTAGCCACCCTACTCCACAGCTGCCCCTCCCCCTTTAACCCTCCCTCTTCCCATGTCCCAGCCCCTTTTGAAGCAGTTCACTGTTCTGCAGGATACTACACTACTTCTGCTGGTAGGGCATTCGAGTTGGCCACCACCCTCTCTGTAAAAAGGTTTCTTCTCATCTCCCTCCTGAACCCCCCCCCCCAATCTGATAGCATGGCCTCTAGTATGTCTCCGGCTCCCTTGCTTTGAAAAGTCCCTCTGCCCAGTCTTGTTTATGCTGCCCCTGTACTTGAAGGTCTCTATCATATCTCCCCTGTCCCTCCTCTCCTCCAGCAAGTACATGTTCAGTTCCTTCAGTCTGCTCTTGTATGGTAAGTCCCCTAGCCCCTGGATCATCTTTGTACCCCTTCAGTAACTTAATGTCTTTCTTCAGGTATGGGCACCAGAACTGCATGCAGTACTACAGGTACCTTGATTCTACCTCTCTTGCACCCTGGACAGATTGCAGAGTGGTACAGAAAGTGAACAAACTCTATACAGAACGTGGTTATTTGGACACATGGAGATACAAACAAGGGCACATTAGAGACTTTACTTGTTATCAACTGTACATAAGGTATACTCCAGACTGGACCAATTTTTAAATTCCAAAGAGTTTGTGTCCCAGATTTATTTATTTATTTATTGAATTGATTCACCAGGAAAGGCACACTGAGCAAAACGATGCTCGTCTCCCAGTGCAACCTGGAGGAAGGGTACAAGGGGGAGATAACACGCAGGTTATCATAATAACACAGTAACAATTACACAATTAACATTTTTGCACTTTCACAGGAAAGAAGGGTATAACTTGGTTACCAGCTTAGTAACAGACAGCTAAAAGCATCCGCTCTAGTACTACATGTAACTGCTATACATACATACAATGCTTGCACACATATATGGAGAACTGTTTGGTGCTAGACTGACCCATAGGCTAGAGCTAGGTAGGCCAGAGAGAGAGACCAGGGTGTATGCGAGTAAGTGCTATTTTTATATATATATATATATATATATATATATATATATATATATATATATATAGTATATCGCCAGCTAACGTGGATAGGGCGGTGCCGCTGGTCAAGCCGCGGAAATTTGGGAATAAGGGGGAATTAATTATGTGCGCAGACAGAGTTTACTGTGAAGTAGTTTGTCAGTGCAGTTGCTAGGGAGTGGGTAGAGGAAGAGTGATGAAGTTATGGGAGGAGAGCATTCCAGAGTTTCGGGAATCGGTGAGAGAAGGCTGCTTGTCCAGTGGAGGTCTTTCGACTGGGAATATTTAGCAGTCGGGAGTCAAGGGACTGGAGAACATGTGGGGCGGGTGGGAGCCGACAACAGTATTGAGGAAAGGTAGATTGGGGGGGGGGTTGAGATAGGGGACATAACAATATCAGATGATGCCCCACTATATTTAAAATTAAGTCTCGAACAACCCAAAAAGAATACTTTTTGTAGGCTGAATCTCCCTTTGCTGCAGGAAAAGTAAATTCAAAAGCAGGTTTGTGATGATATTAAAATAGCTTTGTCGGAAAATGATTGCCCTGGTGTCTCCCCTACAATATTATGACATACAATTAAGGCAATAATTAGGGGGAAATTCATTGCCATATCAGCACAGAAGAAAAGGCAGAGGGAGCCTGAGAAATTAAAATTGCAAAATAAAATAAATGCCGTAGAATCTCAGCAGAAAATTAGGTTTGAGTCTTCCTGTGAATCCTGCTCTGTCTTAAAAAAGGCCTGAAGACATTGTTAGATTATCAGGTTGAACAGAATCTGCTTTATTTGAGACGTTATTTTGAGGGGGTCCTCGTGCCCTTCTCTTATTGGCTAATCGGCTTCAGCAGCAGTAAGCCAATGCTAAGATTACGAAAATGTTTCACCCGCAAAATAAAGTAGTTTATTCTTCTACTTTAGACATAGCATCAGCTTTTAAAGACTGTTATGCGGAGCTATATAGGATAGACTCCCCTGCAGATACTATTTTAATGACACCGTTTCTTGCCCCCTTACATCTGCCGATGCTGTTTCATGAGGAAAATCAGATGTTGACAGCTCCTAATTAGGGTGGACGAAATTAGTGCTGAGATAGCTAGATTGAAAACTGGTAAGTGTGCAGGGACGGACAGGCTCCTGGGAGAGTTTTATAAGCTCTTCCGGAACCCTGTCATCCCAGTATTGAATCAGGCTTATACTTCAGTTATGGATGCTGGAGGGATTGTGGCACCCTCATGGATGCAAGCAATTGTGGGGGTACTTCCTAAGCTGGCCAAAAATCCAACTAATTGTGCCTCTTATAGGCCAATTTCAATTCTTAATATTGATTACGAATTATTAACAGGTATTTTAACTACAAGGCCAGAAAAGACGATACCAAGACTCATACACATAGATTAAACTGGGTTTGTAACTGGGCGTCAAGCCCAGGATAATATACGTAGAGCTGTTCACATCATCGATCACTTAACCAGTTCTAAAAAACTGCTTTATTAATGAACCTTGATGCTGAAAAGGTCTTTGATAAGGTCCTTTGGCCTTATCTTCAGGCAGTTTGGGCCAGCTTTGGATTTGCTGACCATTTTCATCAGCTTATTCAGAAGTTATATGCTTCCCCTGTGGGATGTGTCGGGGCTAATGGGCATATGGTGTCACCTTTTAAGTTGGAAAGAGGCACTCAACAGGATTGCCCCCTCTCTCCCCTTCTTTTTGCCCTATATATTGAACCTTTGGCTCAGAGTTTTAGGCTAAACCTGAAAATTGAGGGAGTTGAGTTGGAGGGTGTGGTCTATACATTAGGACTTTATGCAGATAACGATTTGCTTTTCTTGGAGAATCCCACCTCCTCCTTACCAGTGGTTTTTGAACAAATTCAAACATTTTCTACAATTTCTGATTATAAGTTAAATACAACTAAAATGGAGGTTTGGGCTTTTTCTTTAGCTTTCCCCAGGGAATTACTGTACAACTTAAATATCCCATGCAATGGGACCGTCCCAAAATGAAGTATTTGGGAAAATACCTTGGGCAATCTGTGGCATCCCTTTTTACAGATAATTACCCTGCCTTGACCAAGTAGTTAAACTCAGACTATAAACGTTGGTTGCTTTTACCGCTCCCTTTACATGCCAAAGCCCAAACTGCAAAAATGAATGTTTTGCCAAGGTGTTTATACCTTTTTAAGAGTGTCTCTGGTGTAATCCCACAGCAAGAGCTTTTACTGTGGCAAAAACGGATGCTTTCTTTCTTGTGGAACTTGAAAAGACCCAGGGTGAAACAGTAGGCCTTATACCTCGGATGAGACGTTAAACCGTGGTCCCATCTGCCTGGATTGGTGGTAGTTCAGGTGGATGTTAAAGATCCCATGGCACTTATCGAAAAGAGTAGGGGAATTTCCCCGGTGTCCTGGCCAAATTTCCCTCATTCACTAAAATACCACCAACAGCTTAATCTGGTTCAAGGTTAGTTGGCATTCATCTGTATCCCCCTCCCCCGGGTCGTGCCTGAAAATAGGCAGGATTTGTCTAGTGCACTTACCCGGTCAACAAAAGCTAAATAAATAAATACCTGCCCAAGGCGCTGGGAGGTTTAGCTTTACCTTACCTCCCTGGGTACTGGGTTGACATCCAAATGAAGGTAATATTATTATGGCAGAACCTGAGATTTACTGCTTCGAACTGGTGTTGCCCCTTGATCCCCCATTGCCAGCGTTGCCCTATTTAGGAACTCAGTCTTATGGGGAGAAGGTGTCTATACTGAGAGGGGTGGTCACTGCCCTGGAGGGTTGGAGGTGGGGAGTAATTAAAGGTTATACTGCCCGCTTTTTATGGCTTTATAGGTGGTGGCCCTAGGATAATTTGTTTCCGCCTGCGAGAATGGACCCTTGGTTTAAACAGCAGGCATGCCTGGGTTTTCACTCCCCTTGGCAACTTTTGCAAGGCACTATGATATTGCCTTTTGAAGTATTGGCTCAAAGGCACAATCTAATTCCAGGGGATAGATTTTGTTACTTTCAACTAAAGAATTTTATCCAGGCACAGCTTAATAAACCTTCCAATATTAGAGATTTATCCTGCTCCCCCCCCCCACCCCCACCATTTGAGGCAATTTTGCAAACTTCACATGTTAAGGGTGCAATTCCCCTATTATATTCTATATAGCTTAGTGATCAGGGGCTACCACTGTACATGTTAAGACTAGATAGGAGGTGGACTTGGGTATTCAATTAGATCTGAGAGACTGGGAGAGAGTTTGGGTGGCCACATGGCAAACTTTCTCCTCCCCAGACTGGCGGGAATTTGGTTGGAGGGGAGGATTCGGTATTTTATGGTGCCGGTGGTACAGGCAAAATGGGACCCAGGCAGGACAGCAGTATGCTGGAGGCAGTGTTGGGAAGACTACTGCAACGCAGGCATACATTTTTTAGAAGTGTTTAATCTTGTCCTCATTTCGGGTGGGGGTGACGGAGTATTTGAAGGGTATTTTTATTTTGCCTGAACAAGTGGGCCCAGAGAACATTATATTGGGGATTCCTCCAGAGACCTTGCAGAGTAGAGAGGCTAAATATTTATGGGGGATTTTAATAATAGCTGCTCTGAAGGCTATTATTAGGCGGTGGCTTCAAAGGATCCCCCTAAGGTGCAGGAGTGGGTACAGATTGTCCAGCAAATATAAACCATGGAACGTATCACTTATGTATTACAACATAGAGAGAGGGTTTATACCAGTAGGTGGATATGGTGGGACTTATATCAAACAGAATATCCCTCCTAGTTTCCTGGAGGAGTTCCACTTTTTACCTTTTTTCATCTTTTTTACTTCTTTCACCTGTTTTTTCTTTATTATTAGGGTACTGTTTATTTAAATTATAAGACTGAGGCCCATTTATAGTAATTAGGGTTAAACATTAATTTTTGATCTTCGGTCATTGGTTCTCCTGATCTCAAGCTGTGAGTAGCAACGAGTATTCAAAGTTTATTCTGGTAGGTGACAGGGACTGGATATAGGAGATTATGCAGTATGTTTATAGAGTTGGGTATATTTCAGAGGGGGGTTGCAACAGCTAGCCTTGAAACTTGGGTTTGTTCATTCCGGTTTGTTAATGTTTTTGTCTGAGAACTATCTGTAATATTACAGGTTGTGAGCAAATCTTCGTGGAGTATAAGTTAATATAAAGGTATGTCCTTATTCCATGTTAAAAGTTATAGTATGGAGTGATATTTGAAAAAATGTCATGAGAATTGTATCGTTGGGGGATACAGTTGACTGTACAAGACCTGTAATCTGTGTCAGATTGCTAATAAAGAAATATAAACAAAAAACATTTAAAAAAAAAAACAAACAACAATGAGGAATGGTCACTGCATCCTGAGTTTTATTTACGGTATATATTTGTTGAAATGTATTTAAATGAGGCAGGCATGCACAAATAAATTACTTAATCTTGCAGCAACCTGGGATAACACTGGAATAATTCCAGAGGATAACAGAGTAGGGATTTATCCCATGGATAGGCCCATTTACATCCATACACAACCACAAGATAACCAGATTTTGCTCCAGGGAACAGGACAGAATAGCCTACATGATGAATGCACTCAGTCATTTGTGGTTAGCAAAGACCAGCTGTGCATGCCATGCCCCCTGATCTAGCTCATTCACAGGGAGGTGAGAAAAGTCATCCTAGACCAGGCTTGGGTCATTCTAGTGGTGCTGTACTGGCCAAGATGACCGTTGTTCACATTATTGCTGAGGTTGCCCATGATGAGACCCTGGCGACTGACGAAGAAGCACAGCCTGCTCTTCCAGCACCCAGATAGGCATCTAAACCTGGACAGCTGCAGTTAACTGCCTTGAAAGTGAATAGAGTGCTCTCAAATACAGTTGGTGTACAGCAGATGTGGCAAATTCACTTTTTCTGTCTGGAAATAGTTCCACTAGTTGAGGGTATTATTACAGTCAGTCTTGTCATCTTGGTTGGTTGAAGTATGGTAACCTGTAATCTTATTTCAAGGGGGCTCTTGCAGCAGGCAACACCGTTAGGACTAAGCTGTCAGACGCTAGGACCACACGGAAAATTTCTAGCTAGCAGTATACAGGGGACTGCCCCCGACGTCGGCCCACCCTGACATCCGCTTATGGTATAAAAGGGGCGGTCCCCCAGCTGATCCTCAGTTCTTTTCCCGCCATTGATCCGCACAAGTTGGACCTCCATGGACTCCTGCTTCTAGTCGACCACCATTTCACCGCGTTTTACATGCGCTTTTTTATTTTACTTATCCTTTTCAGTGTTTCTTTATTTTTCTGATATGTCTTCTTCTCCTACTACATCTTCCGATCGGCGAACAAAGTGTGCTTGCAGCAAGCAGTTTCCCTCCTAGGATGGTCACTCTTCTGCCTGCTCTACTTAGGCCCAGATCATGACACCGAGGCCTGCCAACACTGCCAAAACTTAGACCCGACCTCTCGGAGATGCCGTTGGAAGACCCTGCAAGGTTCCTGTTCAGTGGAGAAGAAGCTTCAGGGCGACAGCTCTTCCTCTTCACCAATCCCCAGGGCATCAGCTTCTTTCCCCCTCTCTAAATCTCCAGGAGAAGTCTAGCAGAAAGCACAAGTGCTGGAGCAAGCACAGGGATTGACCCTGGTTAGCTTCCTGCTTTGGATCACTGCATAAGTCGGTGGCTGACTCTCAGTCTTTCTCCTGCGGGAGGTCAGTCCCTCCTCCACCAGCTGCCCTTACTCCTGCTGGGCTACCCTTGGTTTCACCTCCTGCCCTCCTTTCTCTTTTGGGTTGGGGTTCTCCAGTCCTTGGACTTCGTCCCCGGCCTCTCAGCCCCAGAAGCTCAGGCCATTCTTCCCTGCAGGGTCCCCAGTCAGGTGGCTTGACCAGTTCTCTGGTCTTGGTGTCGCTTACATCGGTCCTGGCCTCTGGGTCAGACACCTCTCAGGCGATGCCAGGGGCATGTGTCCGCCTCCCCTGCATGTGTGTCACCTCTACCCCTGTCAGGAGTCGGCTCCCCTTCACAGGACCCTTCCAGGCCTTCACAGGTGACTGCACCAGACCGGCGCCTGGATGTCGGTCAACCCGACATCAACACAGGCAACACCTCGGCCATCGTAGTCTGCTCCACAGCCCACCTCATTGGGCTCTGTGGATCTCCCTTGGCCTACGCCTGAGGACCCGACGCCCGGTCCTTCGACTCCTCAAAGACTGATGTCAGATACTCCTTTGTCTTAGGGGCCGACACCCGGATAGTCTTTTCTTCTGGATCTGATGCCGTTTGCCCCTTTGCCCCAAGGGCCGACACCAGGTAACCTGGACCTGCAAAGACCAATGCCAGGGTAACTGGCACCACAGGGACCGATGCCAGGGTTTTTGAATCCCTCTAACCTGGTGCAGCCTCCCTTCCGTCCACTCAGCGACATTGCAAAGGCAGCCGTCATCCACCAACACCAGTCCCTGATCTTGGCTCGTCCAGGAGTGATTCTTCCTCCTCCTTTTCGGATGCATTCAAGGACTGTAACTTGCCTTCAGAGCCAGAGGAGCCAAAGGATACCCCTCAATCCCCTCCTGACAGCCCCACTTTCGTGGACATCATGAGGTGCATCCAGTCCCTTAGGAACTGGAACATGGAGGAATTTGACCCAGAATGCTGTCACCTGTTTTTTTTTTCCTTCCATGGGAAGGAGACCCTCCCCATGGTGGTCCCTTCAATTACAGACTCTCATCCTCTGGACAAGGAGTCTCGCCAAGTAGACCAGTTTGGGGAAAAGGTCCATACTTTTGCCACCCTGACCATCTGATCCTTGCATTTCCTAGCCCGCATGGTACAGTACCAGAAACACCCTATGAGACAAGGTCCTAGAGTTGGTGCAGACTCTTCTAGATGCCCCTGTCCAAAACAGAGTTTATCCAGCTCCTGAAGTCTGGATCTGACATGGGCAATCTCTTTCTTAGAGCCTCTTGCTTATGGTATCATGTCAGTTCTCTTCAGCTTTTGACACCGTGGATCACATGGTATTGATAGCACGCCTGAGGCATATATGTGGAATATCGGGAACCGTCCTTAGATGGTTCACCTCATTCCTCACGGGGAGATCACAAAGAGTTGCATCTGGGATTTTTTCCTGTGAACCAACGGCTTTGTTGTGTGGGGTGCCTCAGGGTTATGTGTTGTCACCCATGCTACTTGCGGTGTATATGCTACCCCTAGGAGACATTGTAAGAAGGTATGGGCTGAGGTTTCACTGTTATGCAGATGATACCCAGCTATACCTGTCTTTTGTACCCGACCAGGATGGCACTCTCTCGGTCTTTAACAACTGTTTGAAAGGAATCCAGGAATGGATAGATTCTAGCTGGCTGAAGTTGATCTCAGAAAAGACAGAGATATTGGTTGTGAACCCGGGTTAACAGATAGAGGGGTCTGGTGTTGGTATGCCTTCGGGAATTTTTCTTGGCGGTTTATCTCTACCGACCTCTGAACGGGTGCGCTCACCCTTTGGAATTCTCTACCCCATCGGTTACGGGAGTGCACCTCCGTGGAGGAGTTTAAGAGAGGACTAAAAACCTTTCTTTGGCAAATGGCCTTCCTGGGAATTTGAATTGATTTCTGAATATGATTCTCATTTATATTTAAGACTGTGGATTTTGATGTTTGTTTTAATTGATGTTAAAGCTGTAAGGCGCCATACAAATAAAGTTATTATTATTATTAGTTCAGCACGGTAATAACAGCGAGCATTTCAGCACATCAATATATGTGCATATCATTTACTGCTAAAGCCACAGTTCAGTGTACAGCAGTAGCAGCTGCATACAGATCCACCATTACTCCTGTCTCCAGGTTTCAGACTTCACCCCAGATGTGCAGGCCAGAATACTGGATGCCCTCTCTCAGGATGCTGTTCTTTCCATTTAGGATAGCCAGAGTATCATTTCTCACCTGTAAGAATCAGACAAGGCCCTGAGGTCAGTTCTTATGTACCATTCCCAGCCTAAGTCCTACCATCAGTCCTTTTGCCGGCCCCAGCATCAGCATTAGCAGTCCACGGGCCAACATCCCTGAAGTGCCTTCAAATGCAAGGCTACTTGTCCAGCGACCGGGGGCTCCGACTATAGAGCTCCTACAACTTCCCCCACTGCCTTACCCATCCCTGACTCCTCAGCCTGATCCTCTGCCCAACCCCCATCCCCTGGCAGAACTTTTGGGGGAGGCGGTGAGGGGGCACTTTTTCCTATACCCAGAAGGCTGGTGCATCACAACCCCAGACCCATGGGTTCTTCAGCTTGTGGAAGGGGAGCACACTCTAGAGTTTACAGGGATCCCTCAGACAATCCTCCCTTGCACTCCCATTATCCTCGGGCTCACATTGCCGTCATCCAGGAGGAGATTCAGACTTTGCCAGACAAAAAGGCCATAGAACCTGCCCTACCAGCTCAGAGAGGAACAGGGTTCCCCGCCTACCCCTTACTGGTTCTGGAGAGGACCGGCAACCTGAGGCTGATACTCATTCTCAGGCATCTGAGCTTGTTCATGGAACTCAAGCGTTCCAGGATGATCACCCTTCACAGTCTTCTCCCTCTCCTCTGTCAAGGGGACTAGCTTCTCTCCCTGGACATGCAGGATGCTTTCCTCCAGATCTGAGTCTTTCAGCCTCACAGTGGGTTCCACAGCTTCAGCTTTCAAGGTAACCATCTCCAATTCAGGGTCCTCCCTTTTGGGCTTCCCTTGGCCCCCAGAGTTTTTTTAAGTGCCTGGCAGTAGTCGCTGTGACCCTCATGAGGCAGGGCTTTTATGTCTTCCCATATCTGGCTGATTGGCTGCTCGAAACCCTGTCCAGAGAACAGCTGATCCGGACCATAGAGGATACCTTCCATCTGTTCCTGACCTTGGGGATTACTCTGAACCTGCCCAAGTCCATCCTTTGGCCATACCAATGACTGCAGTTCATTGGGACAGTTCTAGACTTTGCCTAGGGCAAAGCCTTCCTAGCTACAGACCAAGCAGAATGCTTTCAAGCGCAAGCCTAGCAGGTCTCTTCCTCTCGCCAGGTTCCAGACAGCATTCCTGAGGCTCTTTTGACACATGGCAGTGGCCATAACTTCAGTTCACAGGGCCTGCCTGCACCTGAGAGTTCCCCAGTGGACTGTCCGAGTCCAATGGGACCAACACACAGACAATTTGGACCAGCCAGTCTTGGTTTCCAACCCGGTGCAGCAATCCTGGCATGGTGACAGGGCCCTCTCACCATTCTATCGGGGTTCCTTTTCCAGGCAGGATCTCCACCTCAGATTCTGTGACGGACTCATCGAACTTGGGCTGTGGCACCCATCTAGTGGACCGTCAGTCTCAAGGGTTTTGGTCTTCACATGAACAGCATCTACACATCCATGTCTTAGAGATGCGTGCGGTCCTTTATACTCTGCGAGCCTTCCAGACGCACCTACGCCCAGACCCTCTGCTTATCCATACAAACAACATGTTAGTCATCTACTCTCTCAACAAGCGGGGTGGGGGGGACTTGATCTTTCCCCCCTTTGCAGAGAGGTAATGAGAGTATGTTTCTGGGTCATAGGACACCACCTGGAACTAAAGGCCATCCATGTTCCAGGCACCCAAAAGTCTTGGCTGATGGCTTGAGCAGATCCAGGTCAAAGACACACGAGTGGGAACTTCTGGCCTTAGTGACTGAAGACCTCTTTGACACATGGGGTCTTCCAGAGTTGGACCTTTTTGCATTCCCACTCAATGCAAAACTGCCCATTTTCTGTTTGCTAGATCCAGGGCCTGGTATTTTCTGGTGGGATGCATTGTCCCTCTTCAGGACAAGGAGGTTGCTGTATGCTTTCCCTCCCTTCTCACTTCTGTAGAAATTTTTCCTCAAGCTGTGGGCAGAAGGATGGAGATATTGTTTTGTATTTATATTGTGTTGAACCAGGGTATATGATTGAGACCTTTAAGTACGTAAAGGGGATAAACAAGGCAGGCACTGAAGGGATGCTCAGGCTGAGGAGGGGGAGGGACACAAGAGAGCATGGCCTTCGATTGGAAGGGGGAAGATTTAGGATGGAAATGAGGAGACACTTTTTCACAGAGAGGGTCGTGGCAGAATGGAATGCTCTACCAGGGGAGGTGGTAGCCTGTAAAACAGTGGGTAGTTTCAAAAGGGGATGAGACAAGGTGAGAGGGAGGATAATTGGGAAGGGGAGGGGAGCAGGGCAGCTGCAAGGTAAGGGTACTAGCTGCACACTCGAGCAGACTTAATAGACCAGGTTGCCTATTTCTGCTGGCAAATTCATATGTTTACTCTGCTGCAACATCGGGCAGCAGAGCCTCCTGTCCCCCTGCCCCTGTGCCCCGACTTGCTGTCCCAGGAGCAGGGATCTTGGTCCATCTGGACCTCAAGTCACTGCATCTACATGGGTGACTCCTGCAGACCTAGCTGTCACTCGTTTTGGAGTTTTCCCTCTGGGTGGCAGATGTTTCAGTGGCTGCTAGGAAATCTTCCACCAGAGCCACTTATGCGATGAAGTGACAGTGATTCTCCATTTGGATCACCAATCAACTGTTGGGCCCCTTCGCCTGTCTGGTGAATCTTATTATGAAGTACCTCTTTTCCCATTCGGACTCTGGCCTGGGTTACTCCTCCCTTAAGGTGCATCTTTCAGCCATCTCTGCGTATCATGCACCAGTTGAGGACAAGAACCTTGCCCAGCTGGATCTTTTGTGCTCTTTTCTGTGGGATATTCTTCACTTGAAGCCCCCCATTAGGGACCCTGTCCCACCATGGGATTTGCTCTTTATTTTAGAGAATCTTTCTTTATCTCCCTTTGATCCAGCTACAAGCTGCGAGCTACACTTTCTGTCATGGAAAGCACTTTATTTTTTTGTGGGTTGGCATTACTTCTTCTTGGAGGATTTCCGAGCTTCAGACTCTGATGTGTACAGAGCCTTACTTAATTTTTCTCAAAGACAGGGTGTCTCTGCGGACCAGTCCTAAGTTTCTGCCTATGGGGATGCCTGAGTTTATGTTAAATCAGTCCAATCCACTTGTCTGTTTATTTTCCTGAATATTCCAATCAGGGGGGCAGCCTTACTTCATACTCCGGATAGTCACCAGGTGCTCTGCTATTTTTTGGATGGCGCCTGTGATATTCGAAAAATTGATCAGTTTGTTTAGTTTGTTCCCAGGAGAGAAGGGGCTCCAGTTTCCAAACAGTGTTTATCTAAGTGGTTAGCAAATTGTACAGTTTATTGCTACCGCAAGTATGACAAGCCTTTGCCTGGACCGGTCAAAAGTCATTCTACCAGAGCCATGGCTACCTCAGCTGCTTCTTTCAAGAATGTGTCCACTGAGGATGTTTGTGCAGCCGCCACTTGGAGCTCTGTCCATCTCATCATCAGACATTATGGTTTGGACATTATCTCTAGGTGCAGAGTGGGCTTCGGACTTGCAGTCCTTCAGGGCCTTCTGTTATAAATTTCCTTATGACTGCTGTTTCCTCCTCCCAGCTGACTGGGTCAGATCCTTTACTGCTTGTGACACAGTCCTAATGGTGTTGCCTGCTGCAAGATCCCCCTCAAAGTCAGATAGTACAGTTATGTAAGAACTTACCGTAACAGTAGAGCTTCGAGAGGAGCTCTTGCAGCAGGCATGCTTTCCCTCCCTCCATCACCTTGGTTGCTATTTTCTCCATCACAGCTGTTCTGCTTTCCTCACCTTAGAGGAACCTCCTCGGTTCTTCGATTTCAGAACATGCTGCAGTGGTAGCACTAGAGCTCACGATGCCAGCAACCTAGTTTTGGATGCATGCCTGGGGAATTGGAGGGCAGGCCAGGGGAGGAGGCATGAGCATCCGTGGACTGCTTACCTTCTCCGGAGAGGGAGGGGGAAACGAGGCTCAGCACTTGACTGGCCCCCAGGGGAGGCTAGAGGTACAGCAAGCACCTAGCTATACGAAGGAGAGGGGGCATGATGGACATCGGTGGCTCAGCCTTGTTGTCAGGGTGCACGTCAGGCTCCACAGGATACAGGAAAAAAGGTTTCTAGGGACATGGATATGTTGTTCATCCACACTTATTGGCAGGTTCCTTGCCGCTTTAAATCTTGCCGGAAGGTCTTCAAGCTGGCTCCTCCCACCCACCCGGGTGGTAAAACTCTCGGCTCCGCCCCATGACGCCAGATCTTCCTTACCGCTTGGAAGCTCAGGTTCCCTCCTTAATGCGCTGCGTTTAAGACTGGTTCCTAATTCTTCGAAAGTTCGAAATCAAAAAGGTTTTTGCTAAAAAGACTTCGGTCTTCTTCTCCTCGCGGCTGCGATGGATAAATCGACTCCCGGTTTTCAGAGGTGCCCTTGCGGGCAGAAGATGTCTAGGATGGATCCATACTCTACGTGCGTCTACTGCCTGGGCCTTGAGCACGACCCGCAGGCCTGCGACTTGTGCTCTTCCTTTTTGGCGTACGTCCTTGAAGACCGTGCTGCCCAATTACAACTGGGGCGCCCCGAGAAAAGAAGTTCCACCGTGAAATCTAAAAGAGGTCTGACATGTCGTCCATGCAGCGGGCTTGGCGGATCAGCTCGAGCAGATGATTGCCTCGAAGAGGAGGCGGCGCGGGCCGCCTGCACCTCACGGCGGCATTTGTCCCGGCCTCTCTCGTGCCTCGTGATCGCTTCTTTTAAGGAGCTTTGTCTGACCTCTCGACCAAGGGTGAGGGTCCAACTTTTCCAGGTCCAAAACAGCAAAAGTAAGTCTCTCCGTCGACGCTCTTGGGAGCGGGAAAGATCCCCCTCCCCTTGTCGACAGTTGACTTCGGTCGACCCCTCAGCTTCGGCCACTGGCTTCACGGTGTCCCCGTCAGGCCAGTTGACCGAGACTCCGTCGACGCGGTCGAGATTTTTCTCGACCCGTTAGACGGGTTGTCGGCTGGAGAAGCTGAGAATCCCTCTCCCGGTTCCTCGGTGGAGTTGAGGATCCCGCGCTCGCCTGTGCCTCCGTTCCGAGCCTTCGTGGGATCATCCGAGCAGGAGTGCCCGATTCTGACACTTCTCCTCGCCTTCCTCGGCCTAGTCGAGACTCTCGGTCTCGGACAACCTCGCGGTCCAACCGATCCCGCCGCCATAGGCGGTCTCGGTCTCGGCACCGCGGCAAGCGGCGCCGCCGCTCTTCCTCTTCCTCGGACGAGGGGAGGCTTCGGCGCAAGTTGTGTCAGAGGTACGAGGAACTTATGTGGCAACAGCTCCTTTTGACCGGGAATAAGCCGACCCAGTCGTCTTCCCCGGCCATTAAGTGGCTGTCACCGGAGCAGCCGAAACAACCCCTCGTTGTAGTCAAGGAGCCTGTTCTCAGGCCGGTTGTTCGGCCAATTCCAGCTGCCCCACCGATTCTGGTGGGACCTCCGCCTCGACAGCCATTAGTTGGGGCTCCGACCAAAAATTCTCGGTCGGCCTTGGGTTTGCCCCATAGGCTGTCTGTCACCCTCACTCCCGATAAACCTTGGCAGGTGGAGGGTGGCTCAGGCCCGAGGCAGCTCTTTGAGGACTCTTCTGAGTCCGATGATGGTTCCTCCCTCTTCTCCAAGCACATGGACTTGGAGTCCTCGGGAGGGCAGTCAATGGCCATAGCCCTTCGTCCTTCTTAGGGTTGCTTCGACTCATCTCAGAGTCCACCGGGATGAAGCTCGAACCCATTTCTAAACGGGCCAGGTATCCCCTCACGGAGATTCTGGACCGAGGGGATTCTCCTACGGAGGCTTTTCTGGTGGCCGAAGCCATAGTGGGTCCGGCCTTGGAACTTTGGCAGCGTCCTGCTTCCTGCCCTGCGCCTTCGGCCAGGTTGGCCAGGAAGTATGCGGTCCCTACCGGTTCCCTGTCCGTTTTTTGGAACACCCCTCGGCCAAGGGTTTGGTTACCGACAGCGTTTTCCGGCGTGCCGGGAATGCCAGGGATGTGGACAAACCTCCCGACAAGGAATCCAAGAAATTGGATTATGCCGGGCGAAAAGTCTATGCTGCGTCCTCTCTCGGCCTTCGTCAGGCCAGTTCGGCCGTCCTCATGGCACATTTTTCTCACGCCCTATTGGGCTCCCTGGATGAGGTTGTCCTTCATCTTCCCGCAGATCTGCAGACTACGGTCAGGCAGGTGCAGGACCAGGGCAGGGCAGTGGCCAAACAGCAGCTCCAGACTGCGTTAGACATCGGGGACTCATGTGTCAGGTCGGTGGCGGCCGCAGTGGCCATGCATCGTCGGGCTTGGCTGAGGATATCCACCTTTACCTCGGATACCCAGCACAAGTTGGCGGATGTTCCCTTTTTGGGGACTGACCTCTTCGGCCCTGGGGTGGAAGGTCACCTGCAGAGGATCGAGAAGTCCAGTGCTACCTTGGACTCAGTCTCTTCCGCTCAGAAGGACAAAGGCCGCAAGCCACAGCCTAAGCCCTTTCGTCCTTCTGCGCCCGAGGCGCGCCCGGCCCAGCAACGTCAGGGCCAGCAGGCTCGACCTTGGTATCCCAAACCCATGCCGTCGGCTTCCTCCAACAGGAAGCAGGGAGGTAAAGGCCCAGGAGGTCCCTCGGCCGGTCCCTCCTCCAAGCCTGCCCAGTGACGGGCTGAGGGGTGTCGCCCCCATCCCTGTCACCTCACCCCTGGTTCCCCCCGTGGGGGGACGGCTCAGACACTTCCTTTCCGCCTGGTTCGCTGTTACTACGGACAGGTGGGTACTGGAGGTGGTGGGAAAAGGCCTACCTCTGGAATTCGAGCAGGCCCCGCCCTTCAGAGCCGTCGCACCTCGGGGGGCCTCGGGGTCCGCAGCCTCACTGGCGGCTCGCCGAGCCAACATCGCTCTCCTCCTCCAAAAGGAGGTGATCACGGAGGTGAAGGGCCCCTTCAGACCCGGGGTTCGTGTCCAGGTATTTCCTGGTTCCGAAACGGACGGGGGGCTGGCGCCCCATTCTCGACCTACACGCACCTGAACAAGTTCTCAAGGTCTCGAACCTTCAGGATGGTCACTCTGGCGCAGATAATACCATTTCTGGAACACGGCGTGTGGTTCTGCTCTTTGGACCTACAGGACGCGTTCTTTCACGTCCCTATCCGTCCGTCACCGAGATTCCTCCGCTTTCGAGCGGAGGGATCCCTCTTCGAGTTCCGAGCCATGCCCTTCGGCTTATCTCCAGCTCCCAGGGTCTTCACCAAATGCATGGCAGTGGTGACAGCATTCCTGTGGCGCCGAGGGGTCCGGGTGTACCCTTACCTGGACGATTGGCTGATAGCAGCCTCCTCCAGACGGGAGGTGGAGCGGTCCAGAGATCTGGCCCTCCAGGTTTGCTCTCAAGTTGGCCTTCTCATCAACGAGGCCAAGTCGGAACTCGAGCCGAAGCAGGTGATCCTGTTCATCGGGGCAGAGCTCGACTCTCTTCGAGCCAGAGCACGGCTCCCGGCGGACAGGGCCGAGGTTCTTACCTCCTTTTCCCAATCATTTCTGGTTGGGCAATCGCTGCCGGGACTTCCTGCCTTCTGGGTCTCATGGCAGCCTGTACCAGCGTGGTCCATTGGGCGCGCTGGCACATGCGCCCCCTTCAGTGGGGACTGGCCAGCCAGTGGTCACAATGCTGCGATCCTTTGGACCAGCTAGTGATAGTGACCCAGGAGATGTGGAACGCTCTCCAGTGGTGGACTGTTCCATTCCATCTGCAGGAGGGCATCCCGTTTGTCCGCCCCGAGCCGACGGTCTCTCTATCGACCGATGCCTCTCTGATGGGTTGGGGTGCCCATCTGGGGGAACACCGAGTGCACGGCCTCTGGTCCCCGCGGGAGTCCCGATGCCACATCAACCTGCTGGAGCTCCGAGCGGTCCGCCTAGCTCTCACCGCCTTTGCTCCGTTTCTCCGGGGTCAAGTGGTCCGAGTCCAGACGGACAATACCACGACCATGTACTACCTGAACCGCTGGGCAGGACGCCCATGCTTCTATGCAAGGAAGCTCCACATTTGGTCACTGTGTGCGCAGCCTGGAGGCGGATCTCCTAGCCATTCATGTGGCAGGAGCTCTCAACACCCTGGCCGATGCCCTGAGCCGGATAGGGCTGCATCTCACGAGTGGTCTCTCCTGCCGGAGGTAGTACAAGATCTGTTCTCCCACTGGGGCACACCTCAGGTGGACCTGTTTGCCTCCAGGGAGAACGCAAAGCTGAGGCTGTTTCATGCCCGCCCCTCAGCAGGGCTCGCTGCAGGGGGATGCCTTCTCGAGGCTGTGGACCCCGGGCCTCTTCTACGCCTTTCCCCCATTTCCCTTGATTCACAAGGTGCTTCTCAAAGCAAGGAGGGACAAGGCGCAGGTGATCCTGATAGCCCCAGACTGGCCCCGCCAGTTCTGGTACCCAGATCTCCTCAGCCTCAGCTCCAGGTTCCCGAGGCAGCTTCCAGCTCGCCCGGACCTGCTCTCAGTCAATCAGGGGAAGGTGTTCCATCCGGACCTTCAATCCCTGCACCCGACGGCCTGGTTCCTGAGCGGCTAGAGTTCCAGGCCTTGGGTCTTTCCGACGAGGTCCTCAATGTTGTTGAGGCGTCCCGTAAGGAGTCGACCAGAAAATGCTACGCCTTCAAATGGAAGAGATTCTCCATTTGGTGTCAGGGCAAGGGCTTGGACCCATCCTCCTGTTCCGTGGCAAGCATTTTGGACTATTTATGGTCCCTTTCTAATCAAGGGCTTAGGTCGACGACCCTAAAGGTGCACCTGGCAGCCATCTCTGCTTACCGGGCGCGGGCCGGGGAGCAGTCGGTGGCGCAGGAAAAGGTGGTCGGGTGCTTTTTCAAAGGCCTTGATCACATTTCCCCTCCGGTGCGAGAACCTCCACCTCCGTGGGATTTACTGCTGGTACTGGCAAAGCTCATGGGCAAGCCATTCGAACCAATGCACAGGTGTGATCTCTCTCACCTGTCGTGGAAGACCGCCTTCCGGTGGCTATCACGTCAGCCAGAAGGATGGGAGAGCTCCAGGCGCTTTACATGAGAGTCTCCTTACCTGGTCTTCCACAGGGACAAGGTTGTCCTCGCCCCCACCGAAATTCCTTCCGAAGGTGGTGTCAGAGTTTCACCTAACCAGGTGCTGACTCTGCTGGTGTTCTACCCAATCACACCTCGGAGGCCGAATATAGGCTCCATACTCTGGACCCTAGAAGGCTCGCTATAAGTTGGTGGGCATGGAGCCTCCCAGAGGGTTAAGAGCTCATTCTACCCGTCATACTGCTGCATCGGTGGCTGCTTCCAGGGACGCCTATCCAGGAAATCTGCAGGGCTGCTACCTGGAAGTCAGCACACCTTATTACCCATTACCACATCGACCTTGAGTCACGCCGGGATGCTGGTTTTGGGACCTCGGTTCTCCAGTCTTTATTCCCTAAGTAGGGGGTGTGCGCCTTGCCTCCCTCCTCCCAGAGAACTGCTAGGAGTCTGCCAATAAGTGTGGATGAACAACATATCCATGTCCCTAGAAATACAGGTTAGTCACCTGTAACAGGAGTTCTAGGAATGGTATATGTTGTTCATCCACACGACCCACCCGACCTCCCCGGCTTCGACGCACAACCTGAGCTTCCAGCGGGCCAGATCTGGCGTCATGGGGTGGAGCCGAGAGTTTTACCACCCGGGTGGGTGGGAGGAGCCAGCTTGAAGACCTTCTGGCAAGATTTAAAGCAGCAAGGAACCTGCCAATAAGTGTGGATGAACAACATATACCATTCCTAGAACTCCTGTTACAGGTGAGTAACCTGTATTTCCTGCACACCAGGAAGACAGAGCGCCTGGCACAGATCCTCCACTCGACTGCCTGTCTCGATAGTGTCCTGACGAAAACAGGAAAGTTCGGGGGTGTTCGGGCCGCACCTCATCTTTGCCTGGGGGGAATAACCAGTGCTCCAATGGTGACCACATGGACTCCAGGTAGGGAGGAAAAAAGGGAGGACAGATGTCTTGGCAACTCCTGATGGTGCAGGAGGTGTGTGTGGGGGGGGAGCATAAATAGAAAGGAAAAAAGAATAAAAAGAACACGCCGGGGTCTCCAGTGGGAGAACTGAGGATGGGCTGGGGGACCGCTCCTTTTATACCATAGGCGGACTTCAGGGCAGGCCAATGTCGGGGGCACTCCTCCACTGTATACTGCTAGCTAGATGATTTCTGTGTGGTCCTAGCGCCTGACGGCTTAATCCTAACAGTGTTACGTGCTGCAAGAGCTCCTGTCTAAGATCTACTGTTATGGTAAGTTCTTCCATAACTGTACTTTTCCAGTCTACCGTAAGGCTTTGTTATTGGTTTCAGTCATATAACCCTCAAGATTCATGTTGCTGACTTGCAAAGCTTGCTTTTTCTACTTAAATAACCCCTTGGAGCTCACCCACATATTTGTAGATTTTTTTCAGTTATATTATAGAATAACCCCTTGCTCAAATCTAGGGGTGCCTGACTGTAGTTTGAATATAGTTTTAAAGGCTGTAACCAATGTACCTTTGGAGCCTCTGCACTCAGTATTTCTCATGTTTTGGTTCATTAATGTTCATTTCTTGGTGGGAATTACATCAGTCAGACAGGTCAGTGAGCGGGAGCTCTGTCAGTAAAGGATCCTGACATAGTATTTCACAAGAAAAAAGTGACTGTACTTCAGTACCACTTTACTGTGTTAGAATAGTGATTAGAATTAAAACTTGTCAGTCCTAATATCACTAATGCATTTATAACCAAATGGTGTGTGGCGATCGGAAGTTTGTTTGGGAATGACAGTTGTTTATGTTAGAAAAAATAACAGCAGAATGCAGAATAAGGAACTAAGAACACCCGGAGGCTGCAGCACAAGAAGCACCCTTGCTGTATTATAGATCTAGGGAGCGTTCCCAGCCAATTGGAAAGGACTTTCCTTTGTGCATGAGAAACTCTTATTCTGGGAAGAGTGTCTAATGCGCAGCTGTCCTGGTAACGTGCACGTTCGGGTAAGGTTTTCAAAAAATGTTATATATGGTTGCTCAAGTTTGATCAATAATATATTAATACTACCGTCGAGACCACTCTTACAGTTGGAAGAGTGGTCTCACTTACATTCTTAAACACACACAAACCACTTGCTTATTTCTGTTATATTGACGATTTATTTATAATTTTGACAAAAGGTACCTACACACTCAAAGAATTCCATCAGGAACTTAACCTCCACCCATCCATTAAACTTTCCCTGGAGTACTCTTACATCAGTGTTAATTTTCTGGACACCACAGTTACCATCAGTGATGGAACATTGCAGACCTGTATTTACAGGAAAAAGACAGACAAAGATACTCTATGTTCACATGTATTATTGTCTGTACCCTGACACAGAACCCTCTGTAAATGAGCTTTTAGCTCAAAGGTTGTTTAATCCTAGTATTCAATAAATAAAAACAGCAATCATTCATTCTAGGCACACTAAAAAATCTGTAACATACAGTCAAGCACTTTGATTCCACCATATCTGTTCAAGTGAGGAGGACAGAGATGAGCACCTGGCCACACTGGAAAAACATTTATTGGACAGGGAAATTCCTTTAGAGAAATTGACAGAGTGGTGGAACATGCTACGTGTACACCAAGAGAACAACTACTACACTATAAAGAAAAGACCACCACCAACTGGATACCCTTGATTGTCACGTACAACCCTGGTCTGGAACTCCATGTAAAATCAGTAAGGACCTTAATATACGTAATGGCCATGTACCACCACATCATCTGGAGGTTAATGGTAATTTGGTGAAAGATGAGGAGGAAATAGCAACCATATTTAATAAATACTTTGCTAGTATCTATAGGCCGAAAAGCGATATGACACCTGATAGATGGAATCAACAAGTCTTGGGATTACCTAATAATGACATCATTATCTCAGAAAGTGATATTTTGATGAGGTTACTAAATTTAATCTCTTATAATGCTCCAGGTCTAGATAATAGACACCCTGCTTTATTAGAGAAGCTTGCAGATGTCCTAGCTGGCCCCTTGACAGACATCCTAAATAACTCCTTCAAAGAGGGTTTTATAGTACAGGCCTGAAAGAACACTTCTGTGACACCACTTCATAAGAAGACATCCAGAAAAAATTCTGCTAACTTTAGACCAATCAACATAACGTCCACTGTGAGTAAAGTTTTTGAAGGTTAATTAAAGACCTAATTTGCATGCATGTGGCCAAAGTAGGATTAATTGACATAAATCAACGTGGCTTTCAGTCAGGTTGATCTTGCTTGACTTATTTATTGCACTTTTTCGACCTGGTGAGCAGTGCATTGGACGTGGGCTTTATCAGTAGATGTACTTTACCTTGATTTTTCTAAGGCCTTTGATACCCTTCCACACAACCTTCTGATTGAGAGACTTATTGATGTTGGACTTGATATAAAAATTGTTAAATGGGTTAGTGCTTGGTTACAGGAGAGACAGCAAAGGGTAGTTGTGACAGGACATTCAAGACCATAAAAAGTGGTGATGTGAACATAATACTTCCTCTGTACACTTCTGTTTTGCGCCCACATTTAGAGTACTGCATGCAGTTCTGGGCACTGGAGCATACAGAGAAAAGCAACAAGATACATTAAGCAGGTAAAGAACATAAGTTGTGCAAATAGATTAAAAACCTATAAAAGGCTGAGAGGAAATCTGTGTCTGCTACACAGAGCAACACTTAATCCTGCTCTCTGGGAATCCCTAGGACTCACCTTGATTACAACTAGAAACAGAAGGTTCCATCAGTTTCAATTAAAAGGAGATTTATTTTAAACAAATCAAAGAAAATATTGGTTTAGTCAGAGAGTAGTTCCAATTTGGAACAGACTACCAGAGGAGGTTGTAACCAGCTCTGCTATTGATAGTTTTAAATCATCCCTGGATAGTGTTATGGGGAATAAGAAATATGTCTTTCTAGATTAACATTGTCTGATTTTTAAAAAGCCTCTTGGCTTATGACTTGTATTTTCTATGAACATATGAACCTACAGTATGAACCTCCAACCAATATTCAGTGAGGATGACACCTTGAAATGCATCTTCCAAGAACTACGTCTACTTTCTTTCAAACAACCACCTAATTTATCCTACCCGATTGTCAGGAGCCAACGTATACCTCAGCAAAACCACAGAACACTAGGTGGCACGAGACCCTGCAGTCGTTCTAAATGTAAGACGTGAGCACATTTCCTCTTCAAACTATATCAGCACCCCCCAAAACAAATAATTCCAAGATAGAGGGGAATTATACATGTGCATCTCAGAAGTATGCAATAACCTACGACCGGGTGTGCGGTTATTAGGGAGTAATCAACAGCCCGGGTGCATTGTGAGGCACAAGGCACAGGCCGAGTGACCTCACAGCACCCGGAGTGTTAATTAATCTCCGATAACCGCACACCCTGGAGTGAGTTATTGAGGTTATAACATGGGCTGTACAATAACAGCAATATAATTAACAGAAATGGTTTAATTAATGTAGAAACTCATGAAGTGATACTGTATCCTGCCATCTGACAAAGCAGTCCTCAAGAAATAATGCATTGCACAGTTATGTTGTGAGACACAAATGGTAGATATGAACTATTACTGCATTTCTGCCATTTGTAGTTCAGAACATAACTGTGCCTATGACTTTTCCACTGTGGAACCTGACAGACACACTGACAGGAGAATGCGACCAGGGGAAAGTCACGAATTCAATAACATGCACAGTCGAACCCCACAGACACAGTCAGAGTGCGTCCGGGGGGAAGTCATGATTCTGACATCTGCAGATGTCGCTGCACTGAACAACTGGCTACCAGTGCACATCTCGGCCCCATTATTACACAGGGTATGGGTCTGCAGTGTGTCACAGAACAGGGGCACTGACTTGCTGTTCAGGATGGCATGGATTGGGGGGTGCTTTGAAGGAACCGACGCTTTCTCCCTGCCAGTACCCCTGGTCCACTGCTCCCTGTCTGTTGCTCTCTCACTCACAGCACCAGTTGGTGATACAATTGTTCCCGATCACAACAGACAGTGCCCTGATTGCAATGTTTCTCTCTCTCTCTGCTCTGCCCCTCTCTGTTTCCAGTCCTCACAGCAGCTCACCGTGATGTAGGCAAACTTGAGAGAGACACACACAGTGCAGAGAGTTTCTTTAGCTAGTTTAATGAGCACGCTGTGTCAGCATGTCTGTCTCTCTCTCTTGCTCCGTAATGACATCTCTCTCTGTCTGCACAAACCATGATGGTGCGGTTGGTGAGCCAGCAAACGGGCGGGCAGCCGGGGAAACGGCAAACATACTGCTCTTGCTTTGTTGCTGCCACTGTACAAATGGAGCAGGACACCGACACAGAGGACTGCAGGGTGCGGGGAGACCGGAGCATGGGGACTAGAACATCTTTTTTGGGAGAGTAAGCCACGGGGACCAGAATCACTCACTCTCTCCCCACTGCCCACACACCAGAAGCCATGATCAGCTGAGTGCACTGTCAGTGCATGCCCCCTCTCTCTCTCCACCCAACATACGGTTCAGCAATGCTTCGCTCCTTGCAGGGACAAGCTGTCAGCGGGAATTGTACTGTTGCAACAGAGAGAGAGAGAGAGAAACAGTTGTCTGCTGCATCTCGCCCTCCAGAGATAGAGAACAATTTGTCTTTTGGATGACCACCTCTCACTCTCTCTCTCTCATGCTGTTTTGTCACTCTGTTGCTGGGGCTACACACTGTGTGCTGCGTTGCTGCGTGTGTGTGTGTGTGTGTGTGTGTGTGTGTGTGTGTGTGTGTGGCTGTTAAATCAAATGTGGACTGGCACTTGCTCACGGGACCGCTGTCACATTCTCTTACTCCTGCTGGCTCCTGCACCCTGTGTTTCCTGGTCGCGCCTGCTGCTGTCATCCGCATCTGTCTCTCCACAGTGCTGTGGCAATCTGGTGTCATCTCTCTCTCTCTCTCTCTCTCTCTCTCTGACAGGACAGGATCAGTTGTTGGGGGAGGGCGTCCGTAGGTGGGAGTCCACATACTGTAGTTTAGAGAAACAGACACACAGACACACATGCTGAACAGTCAGCAGTCTCTCGCTCAAAGCAGTGTCCATTCCCTGCTCCGAGATCCATGGGACAGGTGGATGGGCAGGGCACTACCGCTCGCTAAGCTGATGATTAAAAATGGCTGTTGCTCACGCTGCAGCTGTTAGCCAGAGAAAAAGATCTGTTCTGCCCAGTGATTCCCACTCTGAAGTGCTCACAGCAGCTGTGAGTATATGGTGCATTAATGCATGGTCAGGTGAGAGCCCTGCACCAATCAGCTGAGTTACTTTGCTATGCCCTTGTTATAATGTTCTTTATTACATTCAGTGCAAGAAATGTCTACAGACAGGTTATGCAGGGGAGACTAGACAACCTCTTCAAACCCAAATGAACTCGCACAGACATGATATTAAAATGAAGACTGAAAAACCAGTGGGATAACATTTTTCTCAGTCCGATCACTCCATCTCTTACTTCTCTGTCCTGGTTCTCAAAGGACATTTCAGAAATACACAACAGAGATGAGTGTTTGAGGTCAAACTTGTTTTTCTTCTGAATATGGTTGATGATGGTATGAATGTGGACATTAGTTTCATGTCCCATTACACTAGTTAAAGTGCTCCTGTTTCTTTCTTGTTTCAGGTACAACACATGGACAGATATTTGTATTTACATCTTTCTAATATGCTAAAATATAAAATGGTTCTATCTAATCTGTGTAACTATGTGTAGTTATAGGTTTGATTTTTAAGTGGTGGGGTTGATTTTGTGGGCTTCAGATTCATGTATGCAGAACTGCTGTTTCTAGTGCTTAGAGCGTGTATACACACACACACACACACACACACACAGTCTTCAATTTATCTTCAGTAAGACATTTAACATTAGATAATTTATAGACCTTCTAGAACTATGTAACACTCCTTTCTGTGACATTTGACCTACACACAACTATAGTTTCAAGGATGCTTTCTTATCTCTGTTTAGTTGTGTTTCTTATCTATATTACTCTCCTAATCCATCACATTCATGTGTAAAATGTTTTTTTTCTTTATAATATTGTCCTGGGCACTTAAAGGGATCTCTTTTAAGAAACTGCTATTTCCGTCTGAGGAAGAACTATGTAGGTTTGAAAGCTTAAGGATGTTCTGTAAATCTCTGTTGGGCTAAAGAAAGGTATCAAATCACCCATTTTGTGCATCTTACATTTTTAGGGTCTCAGAACTGCTCACCTTTGATTAGCGGTACTAATAGTCCTAAAATTACGAAGTTTTAAAAGTTCAGTTGGCAGAAACAAAGGGGGTGGATGGCCACTAAGGCCAGTGCAGAGTAGTTGGGTGGGGTGGGCAGACTGGATGTGCCCATGGGCCTTTTTCTGCAGTCATTTTCTTTGTATCAATGTGAGAAGTACAACTTGGGGTCAAGCTGGAAGATCAGGAGTGCTGGCAAAGATGGAACAATCTCCAGAGCATCAGACTTCCCGAGGGACAGGAAGCAGGTGACATGATCAGGTAGCTTACAGACCGTCTCCAATACTACTGAAAATTGGTCCGGATGTCCCAGTTTGACTCGAGAGGGCGCACTTTTCGTTCTGCCCTCAGCTCAAATCTCAGGAATGAGCCAGGCCAGTCATTGTTTACCTGTTGTGCTTCCCTGTCAGGAAGCTACTCCTTTGATGTACCAAGGAACTATACAGGGTTATTTGTGATGGAGCCCACCTCATGTTTTATCTTGAGTGCCCCAGATTATTGGTTGACAAGGGGAAAACATATGAGGTGGTAAAAAACATTTTAAAGTCACAGAATGTGCAGTATGCTCTCTGCTTCCTGGCAATTTTGCATATCAAGCCAGACAGCGCATGAGGGGGTCTCGGCTGCTGAGGGACTAGTATAAAGAGTCTGGAACTAATGGGCTCTGATGGTTTGGGTTTGTAGCATCCCCAGGATTCACAACTGGTGGACAAGTGTGGCAATTAAGTTAATGTGTCCTACTCATTGTTATCCCCCTCAAACCTGTCCCCATTCTCCTCCTGACTCTAGACTAGTAAAGAACCCTGTGTCAGCTTGTGTTCTGCCTCAACCAGCCAGTAATTGAATTGTCAACTTTTTTTGTCAATTTTGTGGAGCCTGGTCATAATATGGGCTGTCTGGAGATCTGTGCCAGTGGTGCCATGTTGAGCTGGCTGGTATGTTTCGAACTTCCAGAAGTCTGTTGCCGGAAGTAAGTGTCAACAGCTTTCCCAACATGTTAACTCTTCTTTGGTCCAGTTTTAAAATGCAAATATTCCTCAACTGAATAACTGAACAGCACCAAGAACAGGTAACCCAAATTGAGATTCATATAATTATAGGCAGAAAGCAGTGATAAACATGATACCATTTAGTTTGCTGTTCCACATTATCCCCTCCCCCAAAAATGTTCTTTGTTATTCACTTATATGAAATACCATATGCAAAATCATTCACTCTTCCTGTTATGATTTTGAGGTTTCATATAATGATATGCTAGAGAATGTACTGTGCTTTCAGATCTGTGAATTTTGCTTAGAACTATTGCTGGACCATTTATCAGTGGAATGTCCTTTTTTGCTACCATAATAGAGAGAGAGAAAAAAGACCAATTTTCAACCAGCTTTCTTCCTCTGTGGTAAACGTGTTTTCTGCTTTAAGCTGAAATGTTTGAAGTCATTTTTGTTTCTAATGCCATTTTACCTTCTTCTATTCTTTCTTTCGTTTTATTACACAGTAGAATACCACCCCGGAGATTTGAATACTACTAGGGTGATAAACTGATCTTTAGGTGACTAATTCAAGCTTGATGCCTAGAGGCGCTGCTGGGAATACTTAATGAACACAGAGCCTCAGCCTAAATCATAATTGATAGACTGTGGAACTTTCTCCAGTTAATCCAGCTGGCAAGCCTGGTTTCCAGTTGTCTCCCCTGTTGGCATCATCACTGTGGTTCACAGGTGTGCAACAGCTCACTCTGCTCTCCTGAGGGTTTGCTGATGTATTAGCATTGGTAGAGCATATCCACCTTTAATGAAAGCCCAGAGGGGTAATTAAATAATGTTGCCATTGTTGCCTGTAAACACCAATAGCTAAGCAGTACTGTGAACAGACGGTTGTGATCCATGCTTGGTGCTTCACTGCACTCAGTTTCCCAGAGCTGCATAACAGCATTGGTAATTTTTAACTAGATGTGCTGGTGTTTACTGTTGTTTTGTTTTCTTGTCCATTTCACAAGTTTCTGCAACAAAATGTGGAAAGTGTCATCACATGTGCAGCAATGCTGTAACTTTCATCAGTGTACTTACACCCACAGGGGTGTCCCCCCTCTTCTGAAAGGAAAGTAGTTAAAGGAGAAGTCCACCCAGAATGTGCAAAAACATACGTTATGTAGAGTGTTTTGATATGTATGTTAAGTCCTAGTATGTCCTTCCCTCTGTCTGCTGTTAGGAGTTTTTCCTAAATTAGCCTGCTAGCAGTATGGTAGTTTTACAACCCCTTGGGCTCTCCATCACAAATAGGTTTATTGGCTTTCTTTCTCCTATGATGCACCCTGGTTAATGTGACAGTGATGTAGCTATGCCCCTAGATTTAGCAGGGTTTGTCACAGCTCAGCCACAAAGATAATACTTCTTTCAGAGAAGAAGTCACATTGCTACATTTTGGGTGACTGTAATCATTATTTTTTGATATTAGTACCTTGTCCTGCTATGTTACAACCTATAAGGTGATGTTCAATTTTTGCTACTTAGTACTGGTGCAAAAACTGAAAGTGACTGAGAGGAATAGAGTAAACAGTGACATGATTCACACACACACACACACACACACACACACACACACAGCAGAGCATAGCAGGACAAGGTACTGATATCAAAAAATAATAATGATTACACTCACCCAAAATCTAGCAGTTTGTCTTCTCTGGAAGAAGTATTTTCTCTGTGGCTGAGCTGTGACAGACCCTGTAACAAGACACTGGCTTCTGCAGGGGCAATTAGACATCACACCAAAGGGCACTCTGGGAAGAATAGAGGCCATAAAAGAAACCAGAATGGCAACCTCCAAGGGCAATAAAACAGTTAGGGAACGTTAGAAAAAACATCTCTCACAGCCAAAGGAAAAGAAAGTGCTGGGAACTGGTTAGAACACAGAAAAAAAGACTACTACATATCTTTTTCTGATTTTAACATGGAGTTTTCCTTTAAGGTTTCCACTGGCCAGCTCGAGTGATGTCTAAGTTTATAGGTGCTGTGTGGGATGTCACTTATTGTTTAAGAGCATCATCTAACTCAGTGTGGACAGATGGAACTGCAAAGCTTTTTATTTGTCTCACCCAAACAGCACAAGGCAACAACTTGTATACCATAAGAGACATTTCTCACAATACACACAAACCTATGGAACACCCATGGGGAAAGTAGGACAGTAAGTAGTCTACAAAGCGTACATAGGAGGTGGATAGCAAATTGACTGACAGGTTGAACGCAGAAAGAGGTAATGGATAGTTACCATTCAGACTGAATGGATGTTGTAAGTGGAGATCCCAGGGGTTTGTAAAGGGTCTTTTGTGCTTGCTGAAGGAGGGTGTCAGTAGCAGGCTGCTAAAGTTTGCCAATGTCAGTATGCTGCCAAGAAGAGTGACACAGCAAGGAGTGGGGAGGTGCTACAGGGGGCCTTGCACACATTTTTGGCATGGGCTAAAAAATAGGATCTTAGATGCAATGTGGGTGAGTGCAAGTTTAGCACACGTAGGGGTATGGAATCTAAGTCACTTATATATCCTGTAATACAACTGCGAACAACACAACTGATGAAATAGATCGTACAGTAATTGTGAACAGAAGGCTGAAACCAGGCAGATATTGTAATGCCGTAGTTAAGACAGCAAATGCAATGTTAGGATGCATTACGAAGGGTTGTAAATGGGTTTATCAAATGCTGCAATCTGATTGGCTGTCACTGCCCCAACGCCATACATATATCTCAGTACAACCCACAGTTCAGTACTGTTTCCAAGGAACCCCAACCAATGTAAACTATTATTAGAGAATGACATTGAACCTGCAAGCTATTTTTTCCTGTAAAAGCTGTATTTTATTTATTTATATATTTATTGAGTTTTTATTAATCAGGAAAAGGCTAGTTAGGAAGTACTTTCTGTTTGCGGCCTCACCCTGGGGGAGGGTCTAAAAATGCAAATGGACAGATATTAAATCAGGTTAAAGGTGAAAGGAAACAGATCTTCGAGGATATCTCTTGTAGCAAGCTACACCTATGGCACTATAGCCGTCAGGCACCAGGACCACACAGAAAACTCTCTAGCTAGCAGTCTACTAGGAGCCGCCCATGACGACAGTGTCAGCCAACATTGTCTCTGCCATATAAACGTGGGCAGCTCTGCGCCCTCCTCAGTTCTTTTCCCACCATCGACCATCACACGTCAGACTCCATGGAGAATGCCGCTACTTCAGTCAACCATCAAATCTTCAATTTTTACTTTATTTTTCTCACATTAGTTAGTAATCACTTTACTTTTCAAAGAGATTCTTCCCATCATTTGTGTCTTCTGTCTCCAAGAAACTTTTCAAACTTTGTGGGTGCAGCAAAAAGATCCCCGACAAGGACGACCACAACGCCTGTGTCCGTTGTCTTGGTGATGCCCATGACGTCCAGTCCTGTGAGGTCTACCGCAAATTCAACCAGGTCACTCAGCAGCACCGCCAAAAAGCTCTAGAAGCCTTCCTCCTGGAACAGAAGGTTGTCCGCATGGAGAGGGAACTCCAGGAAAGAAGCTCCTCTGCCTCACCAGCTCTGTCCATGGACTCCTACTCCTCCAGGGCCCAGGACAGATCCACTGGCAAAAATAAGCACCGAGATAAAGACAGGCCTAGGGACAAGGTCTCCCCGGCACACTCTTGGTTGTTTCTTCGAGCACTGGCCATTGCTAGCTCATCGATCGCTTTGGTGGTGACCCCTGCTGCTGTCCACACCCTCTCTTCCACAGCATCAGCTTTGGCAACGCTATCCACTGGTCTGTCCTTGGCCAGTGCTGGCTTATCAATGTTGGACTTCCTGTCATCCCCTCATTGACACTTCTGCCCCTGTCGTTCAGGCTCATCCAGATTCTGGGGCCATAATCAGGGTGTTCTGCCGGATGTCTTTTGTCCAGTGATGGCCTCTCAATGCCAGGATTTTCACATCCCTATCAACGCCCTTGACTATTTCATTGATGTAAAGGATTCAGCCTTCCCCATCGATGCCTCTGGCAGTTCTGTCGACGCCGGGCCTTCCGCCTCCCCCGTTGCCAGTGCTCGGGCTTCAGCCTCTTTCATCAGTGCTGCAGGCCATATCCCTGATGTCGGGGCCTTAGCCTCTCTCATCGATGCTGCAGGCTGCACCTCCAAGGCCGGAACCCTGCTCACCCGCCTCATTGACGCCTCTGGGTGCTCCACCGACGCCAGTTGCCTTCTGATATGGTTTTTATTTTCCATTTTTTGTTAAACTAATAATCTAATTGTGTTGCCTTTGTAACTACCTTGAATCCCGCTCTCCTCAGCAGTTGCTGTCCTCTCTTTTCATGCTGCCTAAACGTTCTGTGACATCATGTGTCATATGAAGGATATTAGATAGGGAAACGGGCATTCTAGTAAAAGCAACAAGAGGTGGAATGCTTACCAAGCATGATGGCAGGGAGAGCGGGAGTAATAATACCAAAGTGTGCGGGATGGGGAAGCCACACATTGAGGTGTATTTAGGCACCAATGATCTGGCGGGCTGTAGAACAAATATAGTGCAGGAAAGAGTCACTGAGCTAGGACAGACCTGTAGGGAGGTGGGACAAACAGTTGCCTTCTCTGAGGTATTACCAGTACCTAGAGCAAATGCAGTTAGAAATCTGAGGATTGAGTTCAACCAGTGGCTATGGGGATGGTGTAAAGTATATGGGTAAGGGCTGGTGGATGACTGGGGTAGGACGTGGGAGGATAAGGAACTATATTCATGGGACTGGCTTCACCTAAGCAAGGAGGGCAAACTGATCCTGAAAGGCAAACTGGAGAGCTATACGCCAGACAGTCTACATTTAAACTGAAAGGAGGGGCAGTAGAGGAGAAGGCTCTCCGCCCCAGGTATGGGGGGCCACCAGGCCTCCCCCCGAGGGAAAGCAAAAAAGGAGGGAGGACAGTAAGGGGTGGGGATGTTGGGGGCAAGGGGGGAAGAAGGGACACAGTAAGAACAGGAGCAAAGAGGGACAGAGGTCGCACTGGAGATGGTGTCGTTGAATGCTAGGAGCCTGGCTAATAAGGCAGCCGATCTTCAGGTGCTGATGGCAGAGGGGGACGTGGACATAGCTGCCATCACAGAAACATGGGCAACTCTGTTCCATGAATGGGACCTCGAGATCCCTGGGTACCAACTTTTTAGGAAGGACAGAGCAAAGGGGAGGGGAAGGGAGGGTGGTGTGACATTGTATGTTAGGGTCCAGGGATGGAATAAAGTGCAGCAGAGAGGAGAGAGAGGAAGGCACAGCTGAAGAAATGTGGGTGGTATTCCAGAACACCACTGGGAAAAGGGTTCATGTAGGGGTGGTGTTTAGACCCCCCTTGACAGGGACTGGATTTGGATTGGGAGCTGGGGGAACAGATCAGGTGGGTACAGGGGAGATGAAGCACTGTCATTCTAGGTGATTTCAACCTACCTGGAATAGACTGGACTACCCCACCTACCACATGTACTGTAGCAGGGAACAGATCCTCTTGGATGCTTTCCAGGACTGTTTCCTGTCACAGAGTCAACAAGGGAGGGGGCCATTCTTGACCTAGTGCTATCTAATGGGGAGCATGTCCAGGAGGTGGAAATGAGGGAACCTCTAGCAGGCGGTGACCACCGCACTGTCTGTTTTTCTGTCTGCATAGGGAAGGAAGCAGTCAAGACGAAAACAAGGGTGGTGGACTTTAAGAAGGCTGACTTCAGCAAAATGGGGAGCACAGTTCAGGAGCACCTGGCTGAGCTCCATCCAGAGATGGATGCAGACCAGAAATGGACCATCATTAAGAAAGGGATACTAGAGGCTAGCAACAGTTGTACAAGGAATCAAAAAAAGCATCACTGAATCAAGAGGCCTAGCTGATTTGGAAGAAATGTGGCTAAAAAGGTAAAAGAGAAGTGGTACAAGTGCACCTCGAAGGAGGAAGACAGGGAGGCTTACACTCTGAAATCTGGGGAGGCAGGGGCAGAGGTCCGGGGGACCAAGGCAGAGAAAGAACTTAGGCTGGCGCATTGGATTAAGGAAGGGGAAAAGGACTTCTTCTGATACATTAAGGAGAGAAGGAGGTGAAGGGTTGGGATAGTTAGGATAAAAAGGGAGGGCAGATGGGTAGGAAAAAAGTGATGAGCAAACTGAAGCACCGAATGAGTACTTCTGCTTGGTCTTCACCAGGGAGGCTAGCGGGCCTGTGCCGCAGGGTATGATTGGGGAGCCCGGGGGTGGGAGTATGAGGGGTAGATTGATGTAGATAAAGTATGAAGGGGACTAAGGGAACTGTGGGTGGACAAGGCACCTAGCCCAAATGGGATACACGTAAGGGTCCTGAGTGAACTGACAGGAATATTGGTGGCACCACTGCCAGATCTGTTTTAACACCTCGCTAGAGACAGGGTGTGTACCTCAGGACTGGAGAACAGCTCGTGTTGTACCTCTCCATAAGAGTGGTCCCAGAGATGAGCCTGGTAATTACAGGCCAGTTAGCTTAACTTCCATAGTGGGTAATTTAATGGAGACCATTCTAAAGGAAAGGCTGGTGTCCTTCCGTAAGGAAAATGGTTTCCAGGGTGAAAGACAGCATGGGTTTGTTAGGAGGAGGTTGTGTCAAACCAACATATTACACTTCTTCAACTGGGTAACAAGGACCTTGGACAAAGTGCAGGCAGTGGACGTACTTTACCTGGACTTCAGTAAGGCGTTCGATTCAGTGCCACATGGCAGGCTGATCAGTAAGCTGGGAGACCTAGGATTAGGGGAAAAACTGCTTGGGTGGGTCAAGAACTGGCTACAGGACAGGAACCAGATTGTGGTGGTGGGTGGGGAGCTGTCCGAACCAAGGCCTGTGACTAGTTGTGTCCCACAGGGTTCAGTACTGGGACCAGTGCTGTTCAACGTGTTCATTAGTGACATTGCATAGGGGGTCAGGAGTTAAATCTGCTTGTTTGCAGATGATACTAAGCTCTGTGGGAGGGTGGACACGGAGGAGGGGAGACAGGATCTAAGAAAGGACCTATCAAAGCTGGAAAAATAGTCAGGCATATGGCAGTTGGGTTTTAATGCTAAGAAGTGCACGGTCATGCACATGGGAGCCAGAAACTTGAAGACCAGTTACTGACTGGGTAGAATTCAGGTGGCAGTATAAGAGGAAGAAAAGGACCAGGGGGTAATGGTCAGGGGGGACATGAAACACACTGCACAGTGCCATGAGGCAGCAGCCAAAGCAAATAAAATGCTGGGCTGCGTCACCTGGGGAATCACCTCTTGAAGGGAAGAAGTTATTCTCCCATTGTACAGGTCACTGTTGAGGCCTCACCTGGAGTATTGTGTTCAGTTCTGGTGCCCTTACCTGAAGAAGGATATCAAACTGCTGGAGGGGGTCCAATGTAAGGCAACCAAAATGATCCACAACATGAGGGACAGAACTTATGAGGAGAGGCTGACAGCACTGAACATGTACTCCCCTGCAGGACAGGAGGGAGAGGGGGAGATGTGATCAAGACCTTCAAGCATCTAAAGGCCATAAACAGGATAAGCACAGAGGGCATCTAACTTAAGGATGGAAGGTACAACAAGGGGTCATAGCCTGAAATTGATGGGGGGCAGATTTAAGAGGGAAATGAGGAGGCACTTTTTCATGGAAAGAGTAGTAATGGAGTGGAACAAGTTGCCGGAGCAGCTGGTGGCGGCAAGGACAGTGACTAGTTTCAAGAGGGGGTGGGACAGGGTAAAGAAGAAGGTTAGGACTGATTTGGGCCCTGGAGGGTGGGGATTGCTGGATGGGACTGAGTATTTGAGAAGTTCAACTCCAGGAGGAGTGGGGGGGGGGCAGCTTCATGGTATCTAACCTAGCTGCACATTCAAGCGGACTGGATAGATCGACATGGCCTGTTTCCGCTGGTAATTTTGTATGTTCGTATGTATCAATAACACCATTCTAAGCCATTCAGATGAATAGCATGGAATGGTATTATTTTTTTTTTTTAAGCTCAGGTTTATTCAAGAAAGTCAGAATATGTGATACATGATACATCCAACTTGCCAGCATTACAATAAATAACAGTGGATTAAGCCCAAGTTCTAGATATATTATTAAATGCATTCTAGACCATGGTTAACCCTCATTACTCAGGCTTCTCTGTCTGTTTGGAATGATATTATTGATGTCATAGAGTGTGTTATGTAAGGAATAAGACATGATGAGGTGTAGTTTATGGCCTGATAAGAGAACACCCCAGATGCGTAATGAGGCACGAGGCAATTGCAGGGAGTGCCTTTAGCACCTGGGAAGTGCTCTTATCAGGCCATAAACCACACCTCAAAGTGTCTTATTCCACTTATAAAATGGGCCCACCCAAGAAAAGATTAAGGAAAAAAGTGTTGAAAAGGGGTGGAAAAAAGGTTTTTACAGTTAAAGGGGAAAAAAATAATTCCCCTATTTTGTATAGTGTATTGTTTAGTGTATTGTGATTAATCGTCAGTAGGGTCCCCCCTGGTTAGCCATGCTGGACAACATCCCCCAACCCCCAACAAAGACGCACACTATCTCTTATTCACAGTTCAGAAACAATGTCAAGCACTGTGTTACATTGAAACAGCTGCAGTTCCATGTTTGGAGCAATTTCACAGGGAGTGAGCATGTCCCTCTTAAGCCACCGTAGTGCAGAGTGTCTTTCCTTTTCAGCACGTCTTTCAAACGGAAGCTGCTGAGGAAGAATTGCAGCGTATCTTGCCGAGGATGTGTTTTATACTTTAAATCATGGTCTGTGAGGGGGGAAGGGGGAATGAAAAATGGAGCGGGGAACAGAGATGAGCTTCAGGGAGAGAGTGCTGAGGAACACTGCAGGGAACGGAGATGAGTCGCAGGAACGACAGCGGGTGAGCCATGGATCAGTGGCCTGCCATAATTTTGTCAAGTGAAAAAATGGAAATAAAGGTCAGTTTTTATTTTAAGTATCTGGAATATGAAACTGCGGCTGTCTCAGTCTAGCGCAGTGCTTCACAGTGTTTCTGAACTGTGAATAAAAGACAGTGTATGTCTTTGTTTGGGGGGGGGGTTGTCCATCTTGGCTAGCCAGCTCTTACTTTTAAACTGCAGAGGCTGGCACAGTTACCTCTCTTGTGAAAAGTCCTGAGTGGCTGAAGAGGTACCGGTTGGCAGAATATGCGCTGATAAGGACACGACCTAAGGTACCGCTCAGTCAGTTAGGACCCAGAAAACTCCAAATCCACATTGTAAAATTATGTAAAGAAAGAGCAGTAGGTGGTGAGTAGAGTGGAACTTTGTATGGATCTGAAGGCATCCAAAACCTGGCGTATTTATTTATTAAAAACTGGTCAGTGCATATCAGAATACATAAGTGGCATGGAAAGGAAGATGGAAGGGCAGTTAACTATGTAAAATCATTTTCTATCTCCTTTAAGCTATTAGTGGTTTTGTGAATGAGGGGAATTTGACCAGGACATCGGGTCAACTCCCCTCCTATTTTCAAGAGGTGTCATGGGATCTATAACACCCACATGAGCAACCACCAGAACAGACAGACATGACCTCAGTTTAACATCTAATTCAAAAAATGGCATTTCCAACAGCTCCGTATCTGTCAAACCCTATGCTCTGGGGGCATTGATACAGTATGCTTACTTTTAACTAAGGTTAGAGTGCCACTTACAGAGCTAACAGCACCACTTCCTGTAGCACCAGTTGTTCTTTGGAGTTCCAAGGCATAAATTAGTGTCGGAGACTTGATTATCGGCCTTCGCTAATCAAAGTAAAAAATGATTAGCAATTGGCCGAAGTTGATTAGCAATTACCAAAAATTGATATTTTTGCTAAAAATCCCATAAAATGTACTTATCTTGCTCCATATTGATAAAATACACATTTACACATGTTTCTGAGACTGATACTGTTTTATTTAGCCATTTCCAGAGAAATACAGCAATTGTGGAGCAGCACATGCATTTTAAGAGCTGAGATAGGATGTCTGCCAAAGCAGATGTGACTTCATGAGTGGGATCGTGAGTCGTGACAAATTAAACATAATGAACCCCTGCCCCAGCATAAAAACTCTGGCACCTGGGACCGTGATTGATCACACAGTTACCAACAAGGATTGGGTGCGATCTGGTTTGCTACTGTTCTTCACCAGGCATGTAGCTGGTAATTCTGGCCTGTTTTGCGGGGGAGGGGGACGACTTGGGGGTGGTCCACCATCCTCAGCTGCCAAATCACCAGGATGTCTTGGTTTAGTGCTAAAAAATATGTCTACAGCCCTCTGGGTTGAATTCAGCTGGAAAGGGCCCTGCTTTTTAATGCAAATCAATGTTTCTACAGCATCCTCTGCCAGACTTGCTCTCCAGTCAGTTTTTACCTTGTTCATAGTTGAAAAACACCTTTCTACAATTGCAGTAGACACAGGAAATAACTCTCAATGCATTGACAAGCTTCAACAGATTTGGATAAGAATTTTGGAAATCGCATACCAGCTTTGACCAGATAGCGGAGGCAGAAAGATTGATGAAATTGGTTTGAGCAAAAATCTTAAACTCTTGCCATTCTGCAAGTAGCAGAGTACTGTCACAGTCAGGCTGCAAAAGTGCTGAAAAGCGGTCAGCTACTGCAGTAATGTCACTGTTAACAGCTCCAGTTCCTTTCTGTCTGCAGCCATTGGCCAAAGTCTGGTATCTAACATTTTTGCACGGTTATAGATATTACTTTCATCAGTCAAACCGAACCTTTGTTCACAACAATTCTCAATGTTTGTAATGTATTTCTTAGTTTGCTATTTAAAAATGTTAACAACTTGGCCACTAAAATGTGTTAATTTCACACCCTTGTAAGTGACTTGAGCACATGCTCATTAAAGAACATCAGACCCATTTTTTAAGAGAATGTCAAGTTCACTGCCACCTATGGGACCATTCCACTTTAGGTCAAGAGTGTTTCTCAAAGTTTCAACAGAGCTAAGGAACTCTGGCATTTCAACTACTTATTTTTGAAGTGCTAGTGAGAAGCTGGCAAGTGGCTGAAGCAGCTGTTCAAAATACAAAAGGTGTGCCACCATTTGGAATTTAGTCATAATTTGCAACATTCCCTTGGCTTTGGCTTGGTCATGAGCTGGGTCTGCGGCCATAGATTCTAAATGGGTACAAATTACGGGAAATGATTTGGTGACAGCATGGGTGGCAAGATGTTTATGCTGTACCGAACGTGTGCCATGGGCCTTCTTGGGCTTTTCAACTGTCTTCTCCATGACCTGGGCAAGGGACCATAACTCTCTGAGTGTCTTACGACTTTTCAGATAATACAGTTAGGTCAGAAAGTTTGACATGTCGTTGGGATAGGTGTTATCCAAAGCGTCTTTTATGGCCAGTTCTAATCTGTGTGAGAAACAGTGAACACCAACTAACCATTGTACGTCTTCCTTTAATAGAGCAGCAAGACCCCGTCTTACACCCATGTTGACAGATGCCCCATCAGCTCCAAACCCAACCATGTTTTTTTATATTCAGGCCAGACTCTGTAAAAATGTCTAAAAGGAGATTTTTCAATCCCTCACTTGTGTCATCTGTTACAGCTTTCATTTGTAAAAAATTAGTCTCCACTTGACTATTGATGGGATTTACATAAATTAGGTAAACTAGTTTCTTTTCAGTTACACTACCATCAGTACTACTGTCCACAAGCACTGAAAAATAATTTGCATTTTTGACAGTTGCCAGCAGGTTTTCTTCTAGGTGCTTGCCAATACACATTGTGAGTTATTTCCCACTAACAGCATTAATGTATTTATTGCCTAAATGAACTCTGTGGCTCTTCACTTGTTCTGCTATAACTTCAAACTTTTTAATAGGGGAGTCCTCTTTGGCCATCATATACAGGATCTCCACCAGCCTACCTAGAATCGTTCTATGCTGTTCCTCTATATTACTGAAAGCTCTCCTGCAAATAAATTAAATCGTTTTAAGTTTTGGTCCAAACTCCTACCCCAATTTTAAACTTTCCAATTGTGGTATGGCGATATATATCAAGTGGTGACCTTGTTCTACCAAATTTGAAAATGTTAACAGCTTTCTTGTGCTGCTTTATCAGAAGATGTTTCCAGATGGTGTCAACTTTTAGCTGGGGGCTTGTAATCCCTGCAATTAATGCCTCACTGAAGTTCCTCAACCCACATAGCTCGTCTCTGTACTCACAGCACAGTTTGCATCTAACACACACTGCACATTCTCCCTCACTGCTAATCTGTAGCCAGTTTTTTTCTAGATCATATTTTTGGCGCCATTCCTGTGCAGTTGCTATTTTAACTCCAGCCATGTCGGACTGCAATTAAAAAGTTTGAAGTTAGCAAAACAAGGGTCTGTCAAGTTGTGAATTTACACATCAAGTTACTGTAATCTGGCTAACTCTCTGTAAATAATAAAAAAAAAAATATATATATATATAATGGCAGCTGCAGATTTGCTGTGACCCCCCCCCGAGCCCCCCTCCCCCAAAATGTCCCCATCGCTGCAATAGGCAGGGCACACACTTAAAGTTTCAGAGCTGTGAACAGAACACTTTCCCAAAGTTCACTGCTGCAGGAAAGCTGGCAGCAGGGCATTATTTATGTGTAACTTGTCCCCGATCTCTGCCATAAGCAGGGCACACACTTAAAGTTTCAGAGCTGTGAACAGAACACTTGACTTCCCCAAAAGTTCATTGCTGCAGGAAAGCTGGCAGCATGGTCTTACTTGTCTCCGATCTCTGCCATAGGCAGGGCACACACTTAAAGTTTCAGAGCCAGCTGTGAACACTCAGATCATTTCCCCTTAGTTCACTGCTGCAGGAAAGCTGGCAGCAGGACATAGTCTTACTTGTCCCCGATCTCTGCCATAGACAGGGCACACACTTAAAATTTCAGAGCTGTGAACTGAACACTTTCCCAAAGTTCACTGCTGCAGCAAAGCTCTAGCTGGCAGCAGGGCTAGTGTTTTAATTTGTAATGTCCCCTTGGGTCTGATGGGCAGGGCAGCACACAAGAGTACAACTTCCCCAGTGCAACAGAGCAGGTTTTTTTTTGTTTTTGTCCCCTTCATTTTTGCCAAAGTAGGGCAGGCACAGATACAAATTTTTTACTGCTTTGTTTCCTCTCCCCTGAGAACGCTGGAAAAACCAGGACACAATTCTTAATCATCACTGCCGCAAAAAAGGGCTGTCTGGGTACAAAAAAAGCAGGCAAGGTGGGAAGATGACCACTCATTGTCCCCTTCATCTTTGCCAAAGCAGGGTACATTTCACTTAAATGTCACAGAAGTTTTTCATTTGTTTCCTCCCCTTCATAAAAGTGTCTGGAGTAAACCAGGGCACAATTCTTCTTGTTCTGTTCCCAAAAATGTTCTGCTACTTGCAAGTCAATACACTTTGTTTGCTTATCCCCCATCATTGCTGCAATAAGGGCTGGGCGCATTTTAAAGCTTGGCATGACTATTTAACCACTAAGTTGCCTCTTCATCTCTGCCAAAAGCAGGGCAGGCACAATACATTAGTCCTCAGAACTCTCTAGAAAAACCAGGGCACAATATTTGTTTTCTGTTCCCAAAGTTTGCAAGAGCACAGTTAAGTCTGATATTTTCCCCCATCAAATCAGTCACTGGCATTTGATTGGGCGGGGCACAAAATAAAGACTGCTTACACCTGTTCACTCTGCCAAGCAATAGTTAGTTCACATTTACTTGTTTCCTCTCCCTGATTCCTATCCGTTAATTTTTGCTCTGTGCCTGCCTTGCCCTGACTGCTCCCCCCCCCACAGTCATGCCACTGCCCTGCCGCTTGCCCTCCCGTTGAGTTCACTCCTCCAGGCTCCCCGGTCAAAAAATTGAAAAGTTTGTACTTTTTTTTTTTCTGTAGAGACTCCCCCAATTGTCTGCTCAACTCTGCGCATTGCTCCTCCTCAAGTAAGTTGCTCAGCCAGGTATCTGCGTCATGCCTGCTCGCCCCGCCACGATGCTTTGCACATCTCTCTGGTCTCAGTCCCCTCTTGCACTGTCTCGGCCTCAGCTCCCCTGCTCCAGTGTGACTCCTCCCTGCAAGACAAATAAAAAAAATTATTACCGGACACCACCAACAAGCTAAAAAATAATAATAAAAAAAAGGAAACTGGAACTTGCCTTAAGTTTTGCTCCGGCTGGAACTTTTGGACCTGCTTGCTCTTCTCCTGGGGTCACGCTGCAAGAGGACATGTTTCTCCTGTGCAGAGATGGGGGGGGGGGTTGCTGGCCAATCAGGAGGGGTGCAGGATAGGAGGACATAAAAAAAGGGGGGGGGAATTTAAAGTAACATGGCCCAAAATGCCAAAAAGGGCATTTTTAAAGGACCCAAGGCCAATTCAAAACAATTAGCAATGACTGTTAGTCATTCCAAAAGTTGACTCGCTTTTTCCCGATCTTGGGTCGCAAATTGCGATGCAAACCCGCTTATTTTATGCCTTCGGTTCCTACTACTGACCAGACCCAAATGGGCTTGTGGTAGCTGCTGAGGTCTGACGGGCTCTAAAGTAGTAATGCTGCAGGCAAAATACTGGTTCCAGTTCTGTTGTTCTGTCTTTACTGGCATTTTAGTTGACACTGGGTGTTTGCACTTTACACACTGATGATGGTCCATTTTATAACCATATACCAGCGAAACATCAACATTTTTACAGTGAAGACCATTACAGTGACAATTTCGAGATGGTCGCTGTAATGGTCCTGCTATACACCAACAGTGGTTTTGCCGGTGTTTCACCCCCTTTTGAATCAACTCCATCTCGGAAAAATGGTGATTTCCTGACAGGTAAAATTTCTCCTGTCAATGTCAGGGATTTCAACAACTTCATTTTCAAGGTGACTTGGTAGAAACTTCTATAACAGTATGATGTAGTTTATGTCCCTTTCAACCAACCACAGGGTTCTGTAGTAGAAAATGGATGCACTATGACGACAGTGGAATAGCTGAGCAATGACATATACTGCATTATACTGTTCTTAAATGAGCCTTACATCAGTGTGTAAATCAGATATGCTGACTGAATATAATAAAAGATCAGCAAAGCTGGAACAATAGCAGAACATGAATCTGCTGCCCTAGTCAGTGCTCCTAACTTGGCAAGCTTTAAACTTAGTTTGGATAAATACATCCAGGATGGTAACTTAGGTTACCAGCACTGAGAAGTGGGGACAGCATTTACGGGCCTCGGCCTTCTACTGTCCTAAATACCATAGCATTAACTGTAGTAATCAATATTATAAAATCAGCTTCTACAGATAAATCAAGCTTATTGTTAACACACTTCTCCTAAAATGCACGCCAGCTGTGCCACTGTTTCAAGGCACCCTAACTACAACAACTGGAAAAAGTTTCACTTTTTTGTTTCAAACTGGAGTTTTGTTTGTTTTTTCCTTTTCTCACTCCAGGGTTTGTTGGTTGTGCTCGAATAAACCACTCCATGGTCAGTAGAAGCTACAAGGTGAACCCACCCATCTACATGATGTATTAGAGCAGAACTCACAACCTGTTGTGTGTTATTGCTTGCGTAAGGAGCAGCTCAAGGCAGGTGATCTTGCCCTGTACTTTATTTCTCAAATTGTGTTTGTCCCCCGAGTTTATCACTGTAGTTCTGTTTTTTCTGGGCTTTTTTTCACATTTTACTCTTCATTTATGTCAATTTTTTTTTTTTTTAGCAGTGACAATGTACTGTATTTGTGATATCCAGTTTGCATCATTTCAGCCCTGGCCCCTGAGGTGTTGCTCCAGGGACAGAACTCAAACTCTGCAATGTGGTCATGCTCCATCTGACCCGCAGTGGCAGATGTATTTCTCTGCTGAAGTGATCAGATGCCCTGGAAATCTTTTTCCAGTTTTCTTAGCTTTGACTACCATTTTATTATTTTGTAAAGTTTATGAGCACATTTGAAATTTGGTTTATCTTAGTTTTGTTCAGTTTTAACATGTTTTTACCCATTCTTTCTCAAGGTTGGCAAGCTTTAAACTTAGTTTGGATAAATACATCCAGGATGGTAACTTAGGTTACCAACACTGAGAAGTGGGGGTATTTCTGCTCAGTCTTTACTGAGGAAGAGGAGGGTAATGGGTCTGAAGGGAGTACAAGGGGTGAGAATGGTGCAGAAATGGACACAAGTCCCTTTACACGAGAAAGGGTCCTGAAGGAACTGGAAATAATAAGAGTTGATAAAACAATGGGGCCAGACGGGGTGCACCCCAGGGTCCTTAAAGACCTAAGAGAGGTGGTAGCTGAACCTCTGGCTATCCTGTTTAGCCGATCACTGGAAACAGGGGAAGTACCCAAAGACTGGAGGACAGCAGATGTAGTCCCCTTATACAAAAGTGGGAACAAAGAGGAAGCAGGGAACTACAGACCAGTCAGCCTCACCTCGGTAGTGGGAAGATCATGGAAGCACTACTGAAGGAGAGATTGGTGGAACATCTGGTTATCAATGGACTACAGGACCCAAGGCAGCATGGTTTCACCAGGGGGAGGTCATGTCAGACCAACCTCATTGAATTTTTGACTGGGTGACTAGGGAGGTGGATCAGGGGAGGGCAGTGGACATGGCCTATCTGGACTTCAGCAAGGCCTTTGACACTGTGCCACATAGAAGACTATTACACAAACTGGGGAATATGGGTGTGGGCAGGACAGTAGTGTGGTGGGTAGGTAACTGGCTGGGTGGCAGGACACAGAGGGTGGTGGTAAATGGCTGTCACTCCACAAAGGGAAGAGTGACCAGTGGGGTACCACAGGGATCAGTGCTGGGACCGGTCCTATTCAACATCTTCATCGGTGACATTGCGCAGGATCTAGAAGGCAGAATTTCACTGTTCGCTGATGACACAAAGCTCTGTAACAGAGTAGACACACCAGAGGGTGTAGACAGAATGAGAAGCGACCTGAAGAAACTTGAAGAATGGTCAGGGGTTTGGCAGCTGAAATTCAATGCAAAGAAGTGCAAGATAATGCATATGGGGCACAAAAACCCTGGCACAATATATCAGTTGGGGGGTGAGGATATAGCATGCACCAAGCAGGAACGGGATCTTGGGGTTGTCATCTCTGATGACCCAAGGTAGGGAAACAGTGTGACAAGGCAGCAGGTAAAGCAAATAGGATGCTGGGATGTATAGGCAGGGCATCACCAGCAGAAAAAGGAGGTCATAATTCCGCTATACAAGACACTAGTGAGGCCCCACCTGAGTACAGTGTACAGTTCTGGAGACCATACCTACGTAAGGACATAGACAGGGTAGAGAAGGTTCAGAGGAGGGCAACAAAGATGGTGCATGGATTGCATCACAAGTCCTATGAAGACAGGTTGAAGGAACTGAACATGTACTCCTAGAGGAGAGGAGGGAGAGAGGGATATGATAGAGACATACAAGTATCTTACAGCAGGAGGAACAGGGTGCAGGAAAACACTATTTTAAGCAGAAAGATGTTCCAGGACTAGAGGGCATGGATGAAGTTGGAAGGAGGACGATTCAGAGGAAACATGAGAAAGAATTTCTTCACAGAACGGTGGTGGACAAGTGGAACACCCTGCCAGAGGAAGTGGTGGGGGCTGAAACAATCATGGGATTTAAGAATGCATGGGATAGACATAAAGGAATTCTAGAGGTCAGGGGTAAGGGGCAACAGACTTCTAGAAAAACAAACTGAACTTACAAGCTCAAATGGGCAGACTGGGTGGGCCATAGGCCCTTATCTGCCGACACTGTCTATGTATCTAGGTTCATAGAGGCAGGAGATGCACGGTTTTCAACAATTCTAGACTGAGGGATCCCTGTTCCAAATCAAACAAAAACAAATACATTTTATTTAAATTTAACTTTATTTGCTGGGCCACTGGCATAGAGGGCTGAGACGCTGGAGGCTCTACCTCTTGCCATACTGGTGATCCTTGTTCGGGAATGAGCACAGGACACCAGGGGAGGATCGAGCAGCTGCTGGCAGCTCTCCTCTCCCGGATGAAGGAGGTTGGTTCTCCCGGCCTTTGACCGCCACAATGTGGAGGCGTGATGGTGGCGCAGGCAGGGCACGATGCTAGGCACTATGCCAGGGGTGAGTGGAGCGGAGTCGGTTCGTGCCAAGGCACGCATGCATGCCTCCATGCGTAAGCTGACCTTATCTGGGGGCTACGGGGAACGAGGGGAGAAAGTGGAACTATCGAGGGCTCCGACAGGATGAAGCCCACCACAACAGCTCTGATGGTTCTGTCAGGGTAGTGGAGGAGGTGTCCCGAATGATCGTGGAAGTCCGGTGTCGGAGGATGGCTGACACAAGCCAGTGCCCGCCAGGAGGATAAACACAAGATGGGAAAAAAATTTCTTTTTAAAACAGTTGTACTTTTGTGCCGGCCTGGTGGCGCTGAGGGTTGAGGTGCTGGACGCCACACCTCGCGCTACACCGGCCACCCAGGTTTGGGAACGGACTCAGGTTATCAGGGGTCAGCCGGGGGAAGGAGGATTGAGCATCCATGGGACTGCTTCTCTCCGGAGGGTGGGTGGGTTACCCGCGAATGTGTTGGTTCCTAGTGGAGGCTGGGGGTAGTTTGAGTCGCAGCACGATTGAGGGTACAGCGTGGGGAGACATCCGACATGTGGTACATGGAAGCACACACTGCAGCGTCTTTGGTGTCCCTGCACGCCTGCGCTGTGGGGGGGACTCTAGGGACAATAAACTGCCAGTGCTCCTGCGCGAATGAAGGCCAACCTGCGGCGCTGCATCGGATGCTCCCAGAAGCTCCCTCTGGTCCTTACCCCTTGGTCTTCCGCGAGGGGGTCCGCGATGCGACCTTAGAGAAGGAGAAGGGCGAGGAGGTTGCAGCTCGGGCACAGTGCCCAATGCAGGAGCCACCAGGACATGACCGGAACAAGGGGAACCATAGGACCACCCCAGCAGGAGATAAGCAGATAAAACAAAGAAACAAAACAGTTGAACTTTTGATTCAGTACAGCTCCTAAACCAGTTTTTCTTTTGCTTCCTGTCTAATTGGCATGATTGGGCAACCTAAAAAGAAAACAGGACCTACAGGATTTAATCAGTGGACATCCTGTAAGTATTGGTTGGCTAAAGCATATAGCCACAACCTTTGCTTTGGTTGCTTGGGACAGATCACGATTTTGAAAAGTGTGAACTCAGCAAAGGTTTCTGCCCTATAAAACTAAGGGATAAAGGGCAGCTAAATGTCAGTCTTTGTCTATACCAACTTTCACAATAGCTTCAGCTTCACGAGAATGCTCACCTGTAAAATGAAGTGTCTATAATATATATGGGCAAAAGTAACACTGAAGGTAGAAAGGATACTTCTGATGGCTATTCTCCAAAGGAGACAGGAAGTTGTCATAGTTACTGTAAGTGCTGTGGAGAGTATTACAATTTCCCAGCAGGGAAAGGGCTTCTTTTCCAGGTATATCCGCAGTCTGAAGAACAAACTCTGGTCAGAGCCGATATCGCTGTCAATGCATTAGCCAGATAAGGGATGTACTGTAGAATAAAAATGTGTGGTTTATTTGTAATTTACTTGTATTATTGTGATGAAAAATCCCACATTTACCGGATGACAGGGAAATAATTTACAGGGCATGGATTCATCTAACCTCCAGGAACTACTTAAAATTGGAAGGGGAGGTTTTAAGCAGCTGGTATGCAATGCAGTGATGTATATTCCTACACAGTCTAAAGTACTGCAGTACAGCTCTGCAGTGGTCAGCACCCCACTATATTTTTCCCTCTGAGGGGTTAAAACAGCAAAGTCATATTTTATGATTTTGGCTGTGCTCAGCAGAATGCTAACAAGAAGTCTGCGTTCAGTGTTGGAAACTGAAATGATTCACAGAGGGAACCCACCACTTGTGATCTAGTAGCAGACATATCTGACAGGGGTCTGGTGAACGTATGTTTCTTCATTATATTCATATATTCATTATATTCAGGATGAGGAGAGAAACAGGGAACTGAGCGTGCAAATATTGGAAGCTGCAGGGAAAGAAGAGGTGGTAATTGTGGGGGACTTCAACCTGCCCAAGGTGGACTGGCACATCTACAACATGTGCTAGGAGTCAGGTGATCCTGGAAGGACTGCAAAGTGTATTCCTGACTCAGGGCATCACAGAAGCAACAAGAGCAGAGGCAGTTCTTGATCTGGTGCTCACAAATGGGGAGCATGTACAGGAAATAATGGTCAGGGAGTCCCTGGGTAGGAAAGACCATTGGACAGTGTGATTCCATTAGGATATGGGCAGGAGAAGCATCCTGACTAAGACCAAAATCTTGGATTTTAGGAGAGTGGACTTCAGGAAGATGGGCGAAGTGCTAAGGACCCATCTAGTGGACATCAGAGTGGATATAGTGGTAGACCAAAGGTGGTTCATCATTAAGGAAGGAATACTGGTTGCCACAGAGGAGTGTGTTAGGCTCAGGGGGAAGAACACAAGGGCCAAAGCACCCAGAAGGTTCAGTTTTTGGGTCGCCCAGGCAGTTATTGAAAAGAAGTTAGCCTATAGAATATTCAGGAAGACCAAGAGAGAGGTGGACAGGAAAAATTACCTAAGGTTGGCTAGTGAGGCAAGTAAAGAAGGCCCATCGAGCTAAGGCACAGAAGGAGCTGCAGATAGCCGAAGGAATTAAGAAAGAAGAGAAGGCCTTCTTTCGCATTATAAGTGAGAAGAGGGACAAGAAGGATGGGATTGTTAGGCTTAAGAAAGGGGAGGAGTGGGTGGAGGATAACGGGGGGATCAGAGATACTAAATGACTTCTGTTCTGTCTTCACCAGGGAGAAGGACGGACCAATGCCTTCAGGAGGGAGAAGAGGAGTGGGGAGAAGGGGAACACAGATGTAGTGATAGAGGAGGATAAAGTGAGGGAAGGACTGCTAGCAATGAAAGTGGACAAATCATCAGGCCCGGATAGAGTACATCCAAGCGTTCTGAGGGAACTGGCTGAGGAGCTGGCAGGGCCACTGGCAGGTCACTTTAATAGTTCACTGGAGTCTGGCATGGTACTGCAGGACTGGAGAACAGCACATGTGGTGCCCATCCACAATAGCAGTCCCAAGGATGACCCAGGGAATTACAGACTGGTTAGTCTGACCTGAATCTAGTGCAAGCTAATGGAGACTATACTTAAGGAAAGGTTGGTAGATTATCTAGAGGAGTATGATCTCCAGGGTGCGAGGCAGCACGGGTTCATGGGGGGGGGGGATTGTGTCAAATGAATCTGATTGTCTTCTTTGACTGGGTCACTAAGACAGTAGACAGGACAAGTGGTAGACATCCTCTATCTGGATCTCAGCAAGGCCTTTGACTCTGTGCCCCACAAAAGGTTGATTAGGAAGTTAGTGGATCTTGGGGTTGGGGATAAGGGGCCAGATGGGTGGAATACTGGCTGAGGGAGAGAACCCAGAGGGTGGTTGTTGGGGGAGAGTTATCTGGCACCAGAGAGGTCACCAATGGGGTCCTGCAGGACTCGGTGCTGGGGCCAGTGTTGTTCAGTGTCTTCATCAGTGACATTGGGGATGGCATTAAGGGCAAAATGTGCTTATTCATGGACGACATCAAGCTCTGCGGGAGAGTGGACACAGCTGAAAGGATACAGGACCTACGGGATGATCTGGGGAAGCTGAGGAGGTGGTCCGGGATCTGTCAGCTTGGCTTCAATGCCAAGAAATGCAAAGTTATACGCAGCAGAGCCAAGATCCTAGGACAGAGTACTACCTGGGTGGAGTCCAGGTGTCTGCATCAGAGGAGGAGAAGGACCTGAGAGTGATGATCACTAATGACTGTGACAGGTTAATTGAGGCTCTGTTCCATTTGTTATGCAGAAAGAGTTAAATGCAAGGATGTGTTATATCCTCTCCTTTTGTGTCTCTTGTCTGGTTGCGCAACCAAATGTTCTTATGAGACCTGGGGGGTGATCACTCTGGTGGTCTCGTGATTCTCTGACTCTTGCTGTCTCTCTGTCTTCACTTGCTGTTTCTGTCTTTTCTTCCCCTATGAATCTCTGCAGTTATATAAATATATGTTAATCTTTGTATGAAAATGTAAGTGAAACTGTGATCCCTTGGTTTATAAATGTATATAGTTAGTTATACTGTTGAAATGATTGAACAAAGCTATTTGGAATTTAGGAGGTTAACCAGAGGTGCAGTTTGAGCTCCTCTCAGACTTGTTTGCAAACTCTTTTGCAGAGCTGTCAGCAGGTGGCTAGCTTGGGACACTGTTCTGTTTGCAAGCCTGCTGTACAAAGAAACTGACAAGAACATTTTGTGAGAAACAGGATGTCTTTTAACGAGTTCCCAGGCAAAGACTTATAAAAAGAGTAGCAATGCTTTTGCTAGTGAGAGAGACTGAGACTGAAACTTGGAATTGAGATACCCTCAGACGAAGGACTTTGTTTTCTCTGTTTGTACTGCCTTTGTAAATAGTTATACTGAACAATAATTTTTTTTGTTTTACTGTTGTTGATAATAAAACGATACTTGGGAATTTTGAAACTGCTACTGGTCTTCCTATGCTTCCTGACCTGTGCCTCAATGACAGTGACCTGAAGCACTCCATGCATTGTCAGAAAACAGCAGCAAGGGCAGACAAGATGCTGGGATGCATAGCTAGTGGAATCAGTAACACGAGAAGAGGAGGTTGTACTGCCCTTGTACGGATCACTGGTGAGGCCACATCTAGAGTATGGAGTTCAGTACTGATGCCTGCTCCTCAAAAAGAACATTAACCTGCTGGAGAAGATCCAGAGGAGGGCTACAAAGATGATAGTGGATCAGCAGGGTAAGGCATACAAGGAGAGGTTGAGGGCACTGAACTTGTACTCCCCGGAGGACAGGAGAGAGAGAGGGGGACATGATTGGGACCTTCAGATACTTGAAAGGGATAAACAAGGTGGATAAGGAGAGTCTCTTTAAACTGAGTGGCAACAATAACACTAGGGGGCACAGTCTTAAGTTGGAGGGGGTAGGTTTAGGAGGGAGGTCAGGAAGCACTTCTTCACAGAGAGGGTGGTGGACAGTTGGAATGCGCTGCCAGAAGAGGTGGTCTCATTGAAGACAAGGGCAGCTTCAAGAGAGGATGGAATAGGCATAGGAGGAAGGTGAGGGTAGGGAGGATGGAATGAGTGGGGGGGGGAGGGACTGTAGCTCAAACTGTGGACCCTGCAATATGAGCAGACTAGATAGACCAAATGACCTTCTTCTACTGGATTCTTTGTATGTTCATATATGTTGCATTTTTACACTTTATTTAGTCTGTTTTGTGTATTTTACATAGAAGCAGTCATTTCACATTTGGGTAAAATTTGGGTAAAATGTGATGCAAAGCAGTGTAATTACTTCTGTTATGGTGTTGGATTGGAACAGTTCCTTGGTGATACAAGCAGTTGAGCAAAATTTAAGCCAGAACTCAGATTTTAGTTTAGATTGCCACTGTCTGCATACCTATCTAAATTGCAGTCATTAGGTTAATGCCAGACTGGCTGTTTCATTCTCTTTACCTTTTGATGTTCTCTGAGACCATACAGTACATCACATGGAAGTAAAAAAAGATGTTTCTGCTGTGTCAGATCTACATTAGTTGATAGAATTGATCTTCTTCAAGGATATCACTTATGGATCTTATAGCCACCAGGCACTACGACCACATGTACACTTTCGCAAGCGGTCAGCCAGGGGCAACCCATGACGACGTCAGACATCTGCTAATACATAAACATGTATGGCCCCTCCTCAGTTCTTTTCCTGTTGTCGATTAGACTCGTCGGACTGCTATAGGAAATGCTGCTGTAATAGCCACCGTTTTATTTTTCTCTTATACTAAAGTAATCACTTTTACAGTGATTTACAATGACCTGCATGTTGCCAAGTAACTGTTGAAACTCTTTCCGCACTGTGAGGGTGGAGACAAGATGTACACCTATGGCTCCCATGATGTCTGTGTCTGCTGCCTAGGCCTGGACCACAACTTGAAAGCTGGCAAAATTTGCCGGGGTTTCAATTCCATGACCAGGCAATACTGAAAAGGAGCTCTAGAGAAGCATTTCCTCAAGGGGAAAAAAAAAGTCACCAGAATGGAGAAGGAGCTCCAACAGAAAGGTGTAGCATCGACGGCCTAGTCGGTTGAATCAGGGTCACCCAAATCCCAGGACAAGGCATCAGGGAGTCACATACATAAGCACCAGGAGAAGGACAAGAACAGAGCCTCTCCAGTGCATTCCAGGTTGCCACTTTGCTCTTTAGGGACGACGTCCTCAGCTTGGTCATCCGCTCTGGCAGTGACACCACCCACCCCCGACTGTCAACACGGTTTCAAGTTCAGGGCTTGGCACAAGCACTACAAGGCCTAGTACAGCTGGTACGTTGCCATCATCAGGGACTCAGCCTCCCCTGTTGAGTCCTCCAGTCGCACCAGTTGACCACATGGGCGCCGACTCTCAGGCAATTCTCATCATTTTCACACATAAGACACCTGTTACGTGGCCTCCAAGCTCTAGGGGACCCATCGACGGGGCCTGACACTAAGCCCCAATTGATGCCACAAGGTAACCCTTGCCACAGCCACCTCCTGTGGTGCCGTCGATGGTGCGCTCCCTTCTCCCCATTGACCCACTCGACGATGAGTATGAATTCAGTCCTGATTTAATAATGCAGGTGGAGGAGGAGGATGAGGCTGAGGATTATGCTGAAAGTAAGTATGACCGTGGCAGCAGCTCCACTGTCTCAGCATACAGTGAGGACTCTGTGTTAAATACACCATGGTTCCCTCCTGAGGTTCCCACTTTCCTATGATGCAGTAGTTAAAAGCTGCCATGGGTTTTGATCTGGAAGAACAGGACACTACTTAAAAGAAGTTAATAGAGTTTCTGGAAGTACCAGAATCTCCTGCCTTTGTGGTGCCACCTCTGCTTCCTGCTTTAGAGGATGCCACCTTTGCTGCCTGGTACAGACCAAACAACATTCCAGCTATACACAGGAAGGCAGAAAAAAGTACATAGCCCCTTCTGGGAGGTCATTCTAGGCCACACAACCTGAGACAGACTCGGTGGCGATTAAGATAGATAAAATCTTTATTTTTATACAGGAATAAATCATGTCATTAAGGTTATGCAACCCTGTTTTCAGAACAGTCCTGTCTTGAAAACAGGGTTGTATAACTCATGATAGGTCTAGGGCACTTAAGCACCATTATTCCCTCCCTCCTGATAAAAAGTCAAGGAGGTTGGATGTCTTGGGCAAAAGGACATTTGTCTCAGCATCATTGGGCCTTTGTATTGTCAGTTACCAGGCCCATATGATGAAATATCAGAACACCCTCTGGCAGAAGGCCAAAGCAGCTGCACTGGCCTTACCTGAGGGTACCTCAAAACAAGAATTCTTAAAAGCTCTCTCTTCTGGGGCTCATGTGGGCAAGCATTTGCGCCGTATGGCCTGTGATGTTTCAGATGCTTCTGCCAGGCTGGTAGCCTTGGCATCTGTCTCAGGAGATACTCTTGGCTTAGAGAGGTAGGCTTTGCAAATGATGTGCAACAGTCCATTCTTAATGCTCCATTTTGAGGGCAGAAGTTGTTTGGCCCTGAGGTCCAAGAGACTGACAGCTCTTCCGGCCTCAGGTTGAACTTTTAAATCTATGCATTCCCTCTACTACACCCATCCCAAGGATTGGAGCAGGGGTCCCTTTCATCCAACTGGTGTCAGACAGTGCCCAGCCAGCAGGGCAGGGGCAAGGGAGCAGGAGCCTTGCCAGTCCCAAATACTACCCGAAGTGCCCATTCAAAAGCTCCTAGAGGTAGTGGAGCCTGGGGAGCTGCCCACACCAGCTGTGCCTGGCTCCTTATATGCACCACAACCACCTTTATATCCGGGGTGGTTGTAGTGGGTCGCCTCTCTCTTCACTTAACCCATTGGAAAGAGGTGACTACAGGCACATGGGTTCTGGTGGTCATAGAAAAGGGTCCTGTTCTGGAACTTCGGTACAATCCTCTAGCTCATCCCCTATTTGTCACCGCCTAGCCTCCAGGGCATCTGCCCGTATTGCTGGAGGAAGTGGAAACTCTGCTTCAGAAGTGAGCCATACAGCCTGTGCCCCTAGAACAAAGGAACACAGGTTTTTACTCCCGGTATTTCCTTGTCCCAAAGTGGACAGGGGACCTAAGGCCTGTTCTGTATCTCGAGGATCTCCGCTTCTTCATAGAATACAAGAAGCTCAGAATGGTCACTTTTCAGGATCTCCTTCCCTTACTGCAAACAGGGGATTGGATATGTCCCTTCGATATGGAAGATGCATATCTCCATATCAAAATCTGGAAGCCTCACAAAAAATACTTGAGGGTCCTGTTTCAAGGGGAACATTACCAATTCAGAGTGTTGCACTTTAGTTTGTCTTCTGTGCAGTGGGTCTTTACCAAATGCTTGGCAGTAGTGGCAGAGGCCCTTCGCAGGGATGGCCTGTATGTTTTCCCTTATCTGGATGATCGACTGTTGAAAGCCCATTCCTGGGACCAGTTGCTCAAGACCTTAGCTCGAGCCAGACAGCTGTTCGATGCTCTGGGGGTGACAGTCAGCATTCCAAAATTAATGTTGATGCCCTTTTTCACGGAGAGGGTGGTGGATGCACAGAACTGCCTTCCTGAGGAGATCATGGAGTCAAAAACAGTGGGAGAATTCAAGAATGCATGGGACAGACACAAGGCAATTATAGTGGAGGGTAGGAGGAAGCAGGCTGTTGGTTAACTAGAATCTGCCGCTTATCCAGTTGGTAAGGAAATGAGCAGACTAGGTGGGCCAATCAGTCCTTATCTGCCATCAAAGTCTATGTTTCTGCCAGTGACTGCAGTTCATAGGCACAGTTCCAACCATGGCCCAGGGCTCGGCTTTTCTGCCACTGGACAGGACCGATCACCTGATTGTCCAAGTACAATTGGTGCATGCCAACCGTTATGTCTCAGCAAGGATGTTCTTACATCTGCTGGGACTTATGGCAGTGGCTGCTGTAACAGTGCTACTGGCCAGACAGCACATGCAGATACCCCTGTGGACTCTGAGAGTCCAGTGGGATCAACTCACAGATGACCTAGAACAGATGGTTCTAGACATGTCCCCTGTTCGCAAAGTGCTTAAGTGGGAGATAGAACCCAGCAACTTGCTCAAGGGGGTCCCATTCCTGATCCCCTTCCCTCTTCAGATCCTCACCAAGGATGCTTCAGGGATGGGCTGGGGAGCACACTTAGGTCTTCACCAGACACAGGCCAAGTGGACTCCAGTGAAGAGCACCTTGCACATCAATGTTTTGGAAATGTGGGCTGTTCTGTATGCCCTCCAGGCGTTACAGAACCACTTGTCCTCAGTTAATCCAGATGGATAATGTCAGGGCGATGCACTACATTAACAAACAGGGGAGACTCATTTCTATTTGCTGTGCAGGGAATCAGTGAGAGTTTGGTACTGGGCTCAGGAATATTGTCCAGAACTGTCGACAGTACATGTTCCAGGTGTCCAGAATGTCTTGGCAGACAGGCTAAGCAGGTTGCAGTCCAGGTTGTATGAGTAGGAACTGCTGACCTCAGTGGTCGATCACCTGTTTGAAAGATGGGGTCATTCAGAGTTGGTCCTTTATGCGTCCCCACACAACACAAAACTGCCAAATGTTTCCTCGCTCGTTCCAGGGCGTGGAGTTTTCTGACAAGTTGCACTGTCCCTCTTGGAAAGGGAGGTTTGCTTTCCATCCCTTTCCTCCAATTTAGAGATGGGTACTCAAGCTGCAAATGGAGGGGCAACTCTGATGCTCATCACTCCCTTATGGCCTCAACAGATCTGGTTCCTTTCTTCAACAACTGGTGGTGAAACCCCCAGTGCCGCTGCCTGTGTTCAAGGGTCTACTGCAAGAGGAACCGGGAACCCTTGGCCATCTGGACCTGAAGTCTCTTCATCTCCATACATGTCTCCTGAAGACATAGCTATAGCTTGTTTTGGGGTTTCCCAAAAAGTGGCCGACGTTCTTGTGACTGCTAGAAAGCCTTCCACCAGATCCACCTACTCTATGAGGAGGAAGCGGTTTGCTTTGTGGGCCACTTCTCACCACCTGGATCCATTCATCTGTCTGGTTAAACAGGTTCTACAGTATCTGCTGTCCTTGCCGGATTCAGGCCTGCAATATTCCTCAGTCAAAGTGCACCTAGCTGCTATATCAGCTTTCCATGTGCCTATAGAGGGTCGTATGGTCACTCAAATGAAGGTAGCACGTACGTTCTTGAGGGGCATTTTACATCTAAAGCCTTCCATCCATAATCCAGTCCCAGCTTGGGACTTGAATTTTGTTTTGGAAAAGCTTACTTTGGATCCTTTTGAGCCAGCTGCGAGTTGTGGCTTATGCTTTCTTTCTTGGAAAGCGTTATTTTTAGTTGCCATCATTTCTGCTCAAAGGATTTCAGAGCTACAGGCTGTAATGTGTGATCCTTCTTATTTGATTTTCCACAAAGTCAGGGTGTCTTTGCATACTAATCCTAAGTTTCTACCAAAGGTAGTGCCTGGGTTTATTTAAATCAAACCCACCTGCCAGTGTATTATCCTGAACATGCCAATCCAGGGCAAGTGTTGCTCCATACTCTATATATGCATGGAATACTCAGATAATATATACATTGTACAAAGGACTGCAGGAAGTATTCACAGCTTTTCGTTTCATTCGCCCCGGGAAAGAGGGTGCCCCAGTTTCTAAACAATGCTTGTTCAAATGACTAGCTAACTGTATTACTTTCTGTTACAGGAAGTACAGTAAGGAACTTCCTGGTGTGGTTCAAGTTCATTCCACTAGTGGCATGGCCACTTCTGTTGCTTGGTTTAAAAATGTCTCTGCTGCAGATATTTGTGCAGTTGCTGCCTGGAGTACTGTTCACACCTTCACTTAACACTACAGTCTCAACATTGTCTCTTGTAAACAGGTTGGATTTGGCCTAACTGTACTATAAGGCCTCCATTCATAAGCCTATAGGCTTCAGACACCTTGAATGTTCACTGTCAGTACTGCTTGGTACTCGTTCCGTAGGTGTGGCCAGATGAAAGTGATATCCTCAAAGAAGACAGAACAGTTATGTACAGTACTTACCGTAACAGTAGCTCTTTAAGAGAATCTCTGTCATCAGGCAATGCTGTCCAACCCTTCTTCCCTTTATGGGCCTGCAACTCTAGATGTTGCTGCTCCTATCTCCATTCTGTTCTCTTTATAGCCTTCTTCCTCACCTGGTTCGCTGAGCACTCGATCCTCTCCTGGTTCCCTACAGAGAGGTCCTCCCGAGTATGATCTCTGGTGGGAAACTGAGAAGAGATGGGGCCGCCCACATTTATGTATGAGTTGACGTCTGATGTCATCGTGGGCGTTCCCTGGTGGACTGCTTGCAAACGTTTCCATGTATTCCTAGCGCCTGGCAGCTATAAGTTCCATAGGTGTGGTCTGATGAAACAGATTCTCTCAAAGATCTACTTTTACAGTAAGTACATGGCTGTTCTTTCTCCAGTCACTGACACGTGCCCCTATGTTAAGTACAGTAGTGTCTGTAGTCAGCAGCATTCTTCCAGATGCAGAGGTGGCACAGAAAACAGAAAAAAGTGCCACAACCATAGAGTCACGAATTAAATAGATCTGATGGAGGAAAGGGGGGGCTTGGGGGGCACAGACAGACACAGAAGAACAAGGATCTCATGCATACCAATAAGGTAATAAAATCCCACTGTGGAAGTGGAAGGTGATATACATCAGTTCCTGTTCCTATCTTGTTTTCTCTCCTCTCCTCTCTTGTTAGCAATGACTATGCAGCTGTAAAAATGGACAATGTTGTCCCATTTTAGACTTAACAAGGCTCCCGAGCAGGCAGCTGAAAAAAAAGAGACGCTCAAAATGGTAACACCACAAGACAGTGATTTTGCCCCTACAACAAGGGGATTGGCTAAGGCATATTTTCACATCCCAAAAAGATCCTGCCACAGAAAGTATTTATGATTTGAACTTGGCATACTTAGTTTCAGTTCAAAGGATTGACCACAGCACCCAGGGTGTTCACAAAGTGCACATCATTGGTGGTAGCCTTAGGATGTTGTGATATATCATAGCAGTGTCAGTGGCTCAGCAGGTAGCACACTCGCCTCTGAGGCAGGGAGATCAGTAGGCTGTGGGTTCTATCCCCACACCAGGCACTTGGGTTAATATCCCAATACTGACACTGTAGTGCAGCATGAGGGGGGTGCTGCACTCCTGAGGTGCCGTCTTTCGGACGAGATGTTAAACCGAGGTCCCATCTGCCTGCTCTGGTGGTAGTTCAGGTGGATGTTAAAAGATCCCATGGCACTTCTCGAAAAGAGCAGGGGAATTTCCCGAGTGCAATGGTCAAATTCCTCCATTCACAAAAAATACCACCAACAACTTAATCTGGTTCAAGGTCAGTTGATATTCATCTGTATCCCCTCCCCCGAGTCATGCCTGAAAATAGGCAGGATTTGTCTAGTGCACTTAACTGGTCAACAAAAACTAAATAAATAAAATATTTCCTTACTTAGATGACTACCTTTTCTGTGGAAAAACAAGAAGAAAAATAAGCAGAGTGCTTGACTCGAACAATGAGGAGCACTCTGAAGAAATTAGGCTTCCTCCTAAACTTAGAAAAGGTGCACTTGGAACTGGGACAGGACCTGGAGTTCATTGGCACAGAGTTAAACAGAACTGGGCTAAGCTTTTTTGCCTTTGCAAAGAGTGGACGTTCTGAATTAGGGTGTATACACATTTCATGGAGGTCACTCAAGGACTGTACAGGAATTCATGAGACTTCTGGGACACATTGTTTCTTTCATCGCAGTGGTTCCATGGGCCAAGTTCTAAATAGTACCATCTTAGAAGACACTAGTGCCAAAGAAGTGCACCACTGTAGCAACAGGTGTCCCTACCAAACAAGTTGATACAAGCACCAGAGTGGTGGAAAGAAGTGGGAACCTCAGGGAGGATCTTCCCTTTTTTTCAGTCTCAGTCTATAAAACTTCTCGTCACAGATTAATACGTGCAAAGATGGGGAGGACATTTGGATGGGAGAACAATGAATGGAATTTTGTGCCATCAGGAAACAAAGGAGTTCATATATCCATGAAGTCTTTCTCCTCCTCCCTGTTACTGGCCCATGCAGTCCTGATAAAGGCAGACAAAACAGCTGTGTACTGCATAAATAAAGAGGTACCCTATCTTCAGAGCACTCTACGGAGTCAGTGAAGATCTGGAACCTGGCATACAGTCTGAATGCAACCCTCTCTGCAGTGCACTTAGCAGGAAAGAAGAATGTACTAGCAGATACAATCAGCAGAATGGGACATGTAGTCTACAAATGATCTCTGAACCAGTGGGTACTGAACTCAGTGTTTCAGAGATGGAAAGTGCCAGACATACTGTAGGTCTGTTGGTCTCATGTGAAAACAGAACACTGCCCCAGTTTTGTTGCAGACCCCCTCAGTGGGAACAGTTCCAGATTCTGTAAGGGACGTTTGTGTCAGACTAACGTAACTCACTTTCGCCAAGGCGATCATTTTGTATCAAGGTTAGGCAATGGAATGTTCGGACTTCTAAGAGTTGGAAAAAATTGCTTGTTAATTTATTTTTTTATGTAGTGACACAAATGCCAGATTGGCCAGGCAACGGATGTACTATACCTGGATTTTTAGCAAAGTTTTCTATTTGGTGCCACATAGGAGACTGATTAAGAAGGTGAGTGGTTGAGGGGAGGCCGAGAAAACATTAAACGTGGGAGGAGGAAGTGACATGTATCAATGAAGTTCTGATAAGAATGCATAGCGAGGCTGGTCTACTGGCGCAGCGGTAGTGCTACCGCTTGTGATGCTAGTGACCCAGGTTTGGTAGCGAGCCCGGGCTGCTGGAGTGCTGGCCAGGGGAGAAGGATTGAGCACCTGTAGGGCCGCTCTCCGGGGAGGGTGGGCTGCAGTCTTCGCTACTATACCACCACCTGGGTGACCACAGGTGGAGGTGCAGCTAAGGATGCAGTAGCGTAGGGCGGGGCAGATGTCAGCTGAGGGTCTGAGTAAAGGCATGTCTCTGCTTGCCTTCGTCTCATTGGCCTTCCTGGCGCACTGGCATCTGCAGGGGGTGAGACCAGAAGCACAGGAAAAACACCCCACGGCTGCGTTGGGAGATGGGTCCCTGCGCCGGTGACCAGGGAGAGCCCGAGGAGCAGCTCCGAGTGTCTGCTCCACTTGAGTTTCGGAGGAATAGAGGCGTCCACTCCGCCCCACCTGGGGGGGGGGGTTATCCGGTGCTTGAAGGGTTCCAGGGAATGGATCACTTAATTGGGGCAGGTGTCCTTGAGTCTCTCCGCCACATCTTGGTCGCATTGGGACACAATGGATGGGGCAGCCGTGGTGATGTAAGGGGGCATAAAGTAGCAAGTTAAAAAAAAAAAAAAACGCTTAGCTAGGCAGTCGACATGATGCAGCGTTTGCTTGTTTGTAAGCCCCCAATATTGAAAATACAAAAACAGGAGACTATCGAACAGAAGGACATCATACAAAGAATACGGAAAACTGAGGAATGTCAGAAGCAGTGAGATGGGAAAAAGAAATAATGGACACCCATTTCAAAGAAAAACGCAGAAGGAAAGCAGCAAAGAGTCTGACTAATCTGTAGGTTCCTCTTTCACTGAGTCTCCCAGATCTGCAAGCATTGGAATTTACACTACTCACCCCATTGTCAGAACCCTCCAGAGATGGAACTCCCATGCTCAAGAAGGTAGCGTTCTGAATTACTTTGGAGGTGGGAAGGAACAGGGAGAAGTAAAGCATAAAAGTGCAACGGAAACAGAAATGCTGCCTAGAAAGATTTGGACTAAATCCATGGAATCATTAAATATCAGCACTAGCTCAAATACAATTTTACTTAAGCCAAATGAGGAAAATAAAAAAGTAGAGGGGGCAGTGCAAAAACGGTCACCGGTCACAGATCTGGGGCTGAGCCAGTAAACAGTAAGGACTTGCCTGAAAAAATGGAGCACAATTTACCATGTCTGCCAAAATACAGGGGAACATTTCAGATAAACCCAGTGAAAACGTGATATAGGAACACAATCCACAGTCATAGACACAGGATTTACTGGGGGTTATAAATGTGCTCCGTCATGATGCAATGGAGACACTGACAAAAATTAAAATGTCAGTTAAAAAGGTTCACGATTCATTGGGGATTTAAATCAGAAATTTGAGGCACTCTTAATGCGCACAGATGAGATGGAAAACAGAATATCTAAACTGGAGGATGATATTGCTCCATTGATAAAAAGGCAGACCCCACAAGATAAGCAGCTACAAATGTTAATGCAGAAAATTACAGAGCAAGAAGACGGGAACCGTCGGGGTAATCTAAGAATAACCAGGTTGCATGAGGGGGTGGAAGGCACCGGAGATACGCTGACTTATTTTGAAAAATGTTTAACAATAGCAACAGGGAAGTCATATCCACAAGATAAAATGCAGTTGAATCGAGCGCATAGAGGGGCCAGCATAATGAGGGCGCATGGCACTTACAAACAGTATTCGTAAAACCCCAATCGATACCAGGATAAGGAATATATACTACAACAAACCAGAATTCAAAAAGGACTTAAAGTAGAAAACTACCATTTCATTGTTTACCTGTGATTTATCTGCAGAGACTACCATGAAGAGAAAAAAGGTTCAATCCATTAAAACAAAAGTTGTACGAAAAGGGCATAAAGTTTCCGATGTTTTATCCAGCTAACAATCACATTCATTGTAAATGGTAGACTGCAGACGTTTGACAGTATAGATGATGCAAATGAGGCCTTTGAAAACTTGCATGAGGAAAATGCACAGCATAAACCACAAATGGACCAGCACAAAGACCATACCCTGCTGCATCCCAAAAAATGCCTGAAGAACCATCAACGTCAGAAGACAATGGATAGGCAGATAGGCTGAAAAAGAAACCTTAACGGCAAGAAAAGTGAAAGAGAGAAGGAAATTGGAGAAAGAAAGAGGACGAAAGAAGGGGAAGAGAGAGAAAAAAATATATATACTCTTGACTTTTAGTGACTTTTTCTTTATGTATATTCCTATTCAATATAGCTCTGCTTTCCCTCCGTAGTCACCCTCCTTAAGTTTATACAATGCTATATAATAATATGAATATATAATAAATGTCTACATTGTAAAGGCAAGCTATCCCATCAGGAAGATCTGGGAGGATGGTTGGGGGGGCGATGAGAGAGGGCGTAGGATAGTGGAAAATTTGATTAAAACTACTGTAAAAACAAGATGATCCCGGCAAAACTGGGTTGGGTGGCAAACCACCTACCCTAGTTGCTTTTAATCCTCTGCTGCCTCTCCTCTGCCTAGTTTTTTTTTTTTTTTCAGGAGTGTGGCCACACTAAGAGAGCTCCCTTAAATAAAGTATTGTGAAATAAAAATGAACAGCGATTTTAAGTGCTAACTGTGAGTCACTTAGTTTTGTTCACAGCACCACCTGGCAATGTATCTGACTTCAGAGTGACTGGATACACAAATACTTCTATTTCACTTGCATGGAGTTTCACAGAAGGAGCAACAGGGTACCGAATATCTTAGAGCCCTGCATCTGGTAAACGTGGAATTGTTGATTTCTCCCTTTTATATTACTAGATACACCTAATCGCTCAGTCTTCCCTCATAAGGAAGGACATTCCTAATTTTATCACTTAGAATAAACTTCTATCTCACATGGACAAAATGCTGTTCCATAATATACAGCGAGACTGAAAAGCAGTAAAACTTCACCATACTCTATGAGGCACAATCAGCAGCAAGCTAGTTGCACATGGTGAAACCCAACAGGATATGTTGCAACCAAACCATTTGAGTTCAGTGGAGAGAACGGCATTGTGTCATGTGATTGACATATCACAACATGTGATGCCAAGTCGAGACTTGCTGTTTGTCATTACTGTATTATAAAATAACTACAGAGCACTAACTTCCACTGTGTCGTAAGCTTGTCTCTCAATCATTTAATGAGGTCTTTTCTTTAGTCACATCATCCATGGCCTGAGGGTCAGTCTCTCTCATCTGGAAGATGAAACGTTGAAAGGTATGCTGACACGGCACATATTTTATGTTAATGAGCTGATCTTGCCACTGGGAACGCTTTAGAGAACATAATATTTAAGCACAGTTCAGTTCATACTTCACATACAATATCTTCTATAGATTCTCTCTCTCCCCATTTATAACTGTGGGTATTTGCATGAAGACAAGATCCTTTTCTTAGAGTTCCTCTCCCCCAGCTACTTATTCCTTGACTGAAGTCATAATCCTGTGTTGCCATGTCACAGCCTATTGCCCTGCGAATAAATGTGATGTCACACGCAGAGTATTATGACATTAGGTGGGGAATAAGCAATAGGGGTTAATGAACCTTCAAGGAACAATGATCCTGTTTTCACACATATGACATCAGTATTAAATAATGGGGAGAAGAAATACAGAGCTACTAAGAAATAAAAGCTGAACTGCGCCAAATTAATGTGCTTTGTCAAGTTCTCTGGGAGTTCTTGGCTACCCCTTAAAGGGATTTTCCTGTTTTCTGCAAAACGCTGACTGTTGCCATGAGCTGCACTCAGTTCTTATAACATTCCCTCAAATTTTAATTTCAAGACATTTTGTTCTTTATTACTAAAGATGTTTGCATGAAAAAAAATGATTTGCCCCTTAGAATTCATCGGTCGTTACTGCTTTCCATGCCTTGATGTCGTAAGCCTCTTTTGTGACATCACACCCTGTTGCCATGGAAATGTTTTTGTCACAAGCAGAGGATTGTGAACCCAGGGCAGAACAAGCAGTAGGGACTAGCAATGTGCAGAATATGGAATTCCACCAGTGGAATTGTGTGGAATGACAATGACCAGAATTTACTCTCTCTTGAATTCTGAAAAGAATTGCTAAGTACACCCCAGAAAAATATTCGATTGATTACGTAGCATGGAAAAATAATCCATGGTTATGTAAACTGCTGAAACCTATTCTTCGATTTCTGTAAAAATAAATCCACTTTTGGAATTTCCAGAATTATTATTCTTCCAACAAAATTCTTAAAAATTAGGCAAATTTCTGAAATTCTGTTGAATTCCTGTGGAAGTAGAATTTGAAAATCCTGCTCAGTTCAAGTAGTGACATAGACAATCTAAAGGGAAAGAACCTGCTTCCATGCAAATTTCTTCAGGAAGAAGCAACTGGAATGCCCAGAATGTCTGATTTATGGGGGATGGTGCATAACGGAGTGACACTAATTGTTATATACTGTATAGAAAATTCCTATGAGAAGACCAACTTGTTGTTGGTGGTCAGTGTTAAGAGTACTCACATCTCTTCTGATTTACGGAACTGAGAACCATTTTTAAAATTATTGAATGAAGACAATATATAAGAAAGTAGAAAAACATTAAATGCTTTGTCTTTGGTGAGGGAGATGTAGGTGCACTGGGTCCTATTTGTGCAGTATGTGGACAAACTATAAAAAATGACATGTTGGATGGTCTTTATTGATTCCAGCTAATGACTATTTTCCCAAACGAAGTGTTACTAGGGCAAGCTGATGGGCAGTGGCACTTTGAAGGTAGGCACTGCAGCTGGCCAGGTTCCTCTTGCTGTAGTTAGCTGACAGAATGTTAAAAGTTAAAATTTTTTATTATAAAAACTATTCTTTTAGTGAGGCATATATCTGAGATAGTAGTGTGTAACCTACACATGAAGCTCGCCAGGATGAAACCCAGTTCTGCAGCACTCTGCATCATGCTGCAGCAGAGTTACTGTGGAAAACAATGTAATTTCAATGGCAATTAGTCCCTTTTGTCATGCAGGAAACTGTGACATTCACTTTATCCTGTCAGTGTCACATTTCCATTCATTCCCATTGAAATTACATTGTTTACTGCAGTAACTCTGCTGCAGCATACTGCAGAGTACAGTAAAAGTGAGTTTCATCCTGGCGAGCTCCACCGTATTAGCAGGTGATACTACTGTGGCACCTTGAGGTTCTGCTTTACATCAGTTCAGTGATGGTGAATTACATTGCCTCATATGACAGAGAAGATCATCTCAGTAAAGGCTGTGAATTATAAATCAGTAGCCAGGCAGAACTGAGCTTTCAGTTACAACTGGTTTGGCTGCATCACACTCATATCAACAGTGACTGGGAGGGAATAATTTAATCTTATAAAATGGGTTTAAAAATCAAAGAAACTTAATTTGGTAAAACCAGTCAGTTGATCATGCATTATTACAGCATACCGCATGATCATCCTGGTCCTAAACCTGACCAGATTTTTTTGGTACCCACATTACAAAATGAGAAAATCAGTTACCTTAAACCAAGAACTGACATTCCATCACAAACATGGCTGTCACCTTTCCTCATTAAAAAAAACTTCAACTAGGCCCTAAAATTGAAACTACCTAAAATAAAAAAAATTAATTCAGTGTTGTTTCTCTGATTATTACATTATCCTTACACATACAAAAACATCTTAAAAAATGAAGTACTGTTCGTATTTTTAGGTCTGCAGTAGGTGTAGCCCTGCAGACCTCTTCCTATCAGAAAAACTTTGCGTATTCCTTCCAACTGAACAACATGTTGGAGTTTCTACACAGTTGCCTCTGCGTCTGTGAAGCACTCCACTTATTCTGTCCAGTGGAAGTCGCTCTGCACTATTTTGTTTTACTGTGTTGGCGGTCATGGCACACTCTGCCGTGTCCAAGATGGCTGCCAAACTGTATTGCGCATGCAAGGCTACTAGCGCGTGCACGGTACACTGCGGTGGCCATCTTGGTCACTTTGGACTGTGCTGTGTTCTGCTGTGACTGCCGATTTTTATTTTTTTTATTTTTTATTATACATATCCCCCCTACCCCGTCCCTCCCTGTCAGCACCTACCACTCCACCCCCAAAACATAACAGTGACACTGGGGTGCCCAGTCCTAATGTCATGATTGTGTTCCATAGCCTTTTTTAAAAAATATGCTTTTTCTCCCCTACCCGACCTTCCCTTTCGGCAACCCCCAAGAAACATAACAATGACACTGGGGGTGTCCAATCCCCCAGTGTCACAATGGCGATTGCTCAGTCCTTTTATTTTTTTTTTCTGTAAAAAGAAAAATGTACATCAATGTCTTTTGTGCCCTTAACCGTCCCCCCACACGACCCTTCCACTCAGCAACCACCACCCCCCCCCAGCCCTTACTTACACACCCATCGGTGGTCCAACACCACAATCTTCTCTAGACCACAGACACATCTTCACACTTCAAAGCCGGACCACAAACTGAGAAAACAGGTATGCGAGTCACTTTGAGACCCAACCTCATGAACAGTTGCACTGTCATTAGGCAGATCTGTCCCGAAAGGTGATTTTGAGGTCCCTAAGCGAAATCATCTTTTGGGCAGGAGTTGAAAATTTTCTTTGTCCTTGTTCATGAGGTGGGGGTCATAAGAAGGCTATGTTGAAAATTTGATATAAAAATATTAAAAAACTACCAAGTTATACGCCTACGTTGACTTTTGCGAACACAGGCTCGTAACTTTGGTAATTTTCAATATTTTTCCTCCAAATTCACAACATAGCTATATCTTTTCAGCACTTCATGAGTGTGACAGCTGTCATTTTTCAGATCCCGGCCAAAATGTTTTTTTACATCCCAAAAGTTAATTTTGTGGTTCTTGTGTGAAATAACCTTGCGGGAAGGAGTTGAAAGTTTTCTCTGCACTTGTTCATGAGGTGGGATCATAAGAAGGCTATATTGAAACTTTGGTGTAAAAATAAAACAATAACAGCTTCTGCGGCCAGTGGCACTAGGGTTGGTAGCTGGGCCATACACCATGCTTGGCGACCGGGTTTAGGAATGGACTGTGGTCAGCAGGGGTCGTGGGCGGTATGGAGCATCCCATGACAGCTCTCCTCTCTCTGGGGTGGGTAAAGGGGATCGCGTCACTCTGCAGTGGCACCTAACAGAAGTCAAGGGCACTACAGGTACAGCGCACAGCAGGGGGTTGGAGTGCGGCGGATGTCAGCACGTAGGTGCACTGGCATCATTGCATATCCATCTTCAGTGATGAAAAACCAGGTTGAAAGATCATGGTGCAGTCGTGGCGGCTGATGGCTGTGCACCAAGCTACCAGGACCTAGAGAGGTACGCCCCCCTGATATGGATCCAGGTCCCTATGGTGGGGGGCACTGTTCTTGCCAGCCTGCATGGAGGAGGGCCAGTCTCTGACCAAATCTGGGGTGCGGATGCTGGCGGCCGATGACTCTGCGATTCAAGCCATGGAGGAGGAGGAGGTAAAATAAAAAAAAATAAAGCTATGAGCCTGTGTTGAATTTTAGCGAATGCGGGATAACTTTGATAATTTTCAATAGTTTTACCCCAAATTTACAACATAGCTATATCTTAACAGTACCTCATGAATGTGACCACTGTTATTTTTCAAATCCTGTCTAAAATGTTTTTTTACATCCCGAAAGGTGATTTTGCAGTTCCTGCACAAAATCACCTTTTGGACAGGAGTTGAAAATTTTCTCTGACCTTATTCATGATGCGGGGTCATAAGAAGGCTATGATTTAAATTTGGTGTAAAAATATTTACAAAAAAGCAAGTTATGAGGCTATATTGAATTTTGCAAATGTAGGCTCATAACTTTGGTAATGTTCAATATTTTTATCCCAGATTTTCAACATTGCCATTTCTTTACAGCGCCTCATGAATGTGACAGCTGTCATTTTTTAACTCCTGCCCAAAATGTGTGTTTGTGTCCTGAAAGTTGATTTTGCAGTCCCTGCGCAATATCACCTTTAGGCAGGAGTTTAACATTTTCTCTGCCCTTCTTCATAAGACAAGGTCATAGCAAGGCTATGTTGAAAATTTGGTGTAAAAATATAAAAAAACGAATTTTCAATATTTTTACACCAAATTCCTCGGCTATAGCTCTGTTGGCTCTGGCCAGAGCTTGTGTTGTTAATGTTATTTGTTTCCTTGTTAACAGACAACTCTTTTTGAGTAGCCGTTGGGGATATATATGGTTGCTCGACTTTGTTTTCACTGTTCATACCAGCTCCTGTAACTAGCCTCGGGGTCTCCATTGTCTAGTTGTTGAAATCTCACTATCCCTGAGAGCTGCATTAGCATATGAGAACATGATGCCACAGCACCCATTTACACTATATGTCTCTATGCAGAAAGTACACACAAACTGAAAAATCTCTCTGGAAACACACAGATTGAATGCAGTTTAAAGGAAAAAACTTGCATTAAATGTAAGACAGTTTGCAAAGCTAACTGAAGGTAAATGTGGTGTTTCACACCTTGCTGCAACTTGTTTTGTTGAATTCCAAGTAAGCAGACAGGCATACTGTGGAGTCTAAAGGGTGCTGACACATCATGTTCTCATATACTGATGCGGTTCTCCAGGGCAATGAGATTTCAACAACCAGAAAATGGAGATCCCCAAGATTGTTACAGGGACTAGTATGAACAGTGAGAATAAACTAAAGCAATCACATATATCCTTAACAGCTACACAACAAGAATTGTCTGATGACAAGGAAACAAATAACATTTACGAACTATGAAGGTGTAGTACTCCTTTAATTGAAAATCGTGGAATGGCTTTTACCGTCTTCTAGCTAATGGACCCTTAGAACCGAACAGCAGACAGCTTATAATTTATGGATAGGTTTGTATTGGGGATAATAGTGACTGAACGGTCACACAGAATTTGATGGCAGATGAGGACCATTTGGCCCACCTAGTCTGTCCATTTCTCCCTTCCTACATTATTACTGTACACCCTACTTGATCTACAGCTGTTTCTCCCTCCAGTTCTTTTGTGCCTGTCCCATGCATTCTTGAACCCCAACACCATTTTTTCTCACCACCTCCACTGGAAAGCTGCTCCAGGAATCCATCACTTTTTCTGTGAAGAAGTACTTACTCACATCTCTCCTGAATCTACCCACCTCCAGCATCATAGCATGTCCCCGTGTTCTTGAGCTCCTACTTTTCTGAAAAATACTTCCCTCCTGTACCTTTTTCCATGTGATGTATTTAAAGATCTCTATCATATCCCCCCTTCCTCATCTCTTCCAGGGTGTATATACTTGAAGTCCTTTAGTCTCTCCTCATAGGGCGTTTGATGCAGACCCTGCACCATTTACGTTGCCCTCCTCTGGACCACCTCCACTCTGTCTATGTCCTTCTGGAGATGTGGCCTCCAGGACTAGATACAGTACTCTATGAGGGGTCTTGCCAGCAATCTATACAGAGGGAACACCACCTCCCTCTTTCTGCTGGCGATACCTCTCTCTATGCACCCCAGCATCCCACTAGCCCTCCCGTCTTCCTTGTTGCACAGCCTGGCCACCTTTAGGTCATCAGATAGGATTACCCCCAAGTCTCTTTCCTGCTTGGTAGTTGTCCATAGCATGCCACCCATTTTGTACTCTGCCTCTGGGTTTCTGTGCCCTAAGTATATTATTTTGCACGTTCTTGCATTAAAATTACTATTTTAATGGCTGTAGACATAAAATGGATAAATCCTGTATGAATATTGACACTGTATGTTGAATAAGCACACATTGATTTAATAAACAGAAGTTTAAAAAAGTTGTTTTTAGATTAATACAGATAATTATTTTTTTCATTTTTTGCTGGAGCATTAAAAAGTTGCATGTACCCCATTGCCACTCAGACTTTGTAGTTTTTACAGTTTTTCATTTTGTGATTGGTCATTGTTTATTATATAGAAATGTCTTTATTCACAGCATAACTTAGATGGTTACTGCTGTGCTTGACCCTTTAGCTATAAATCTGTAATGGAACAGAATTGGGGTGGGGGGGGGATAGGTGGAGCATGACCACACTGCAGAAGCTGAATTTTAACATTCCAAAGTTCTGTCTCCAGGTGCAATACCTCAGGGCTGAGGTAATGTAAATTGCATGACTTAAAAATATGCCATCTTGGCCGGCCCGGTGGTGCTGAGGGTTGAGGCGCTGGACGCCTTACCTCGCGGCACGCCAGCGACCCAGGTTCGGGAACGAGCCAGCATCGTCGGAGGTCGGCAGCGGGGGGGAGGGTGGAGCTAGACTGAACAGCCAGCAGGCAGGCTGTCCTCTCCGAGGAGGGGATGCGGCACCCCTCGGCTGATGGTGACCCCTAGTGGAGGCTAGGAGTGGCACGGGCTCAGAGGGGGCTGGGCGCCAGGCCATGGGGTGGGGGAAAGGAGCCATAACTGGGGCCATAGGGCGCATGCGCGCCTCCACGCACATGCGCTCCTACTCCTGGGGCTCCTAGGTGAAAATTGGAGGCAGAAAACGCCAGTGGCAGCAGGATGATGACCGACTCCCTGCAGGCTCCGCTCCCGTGCCAGGCTTAAGGTAAGCACCGGATATTCCGGGGGCCGGGGCTGGGGAGGGGGTCGGTTGGAATGGGGCTGCCGACCGGAGGAGCAGAAAATATAGAAATAAAAAAAATGCCATCTAAATGAAACATCATTACAACAGTGAGTCATTTTTTCTTCTCCCCCAATTTGCTTCAAGTACCTCAGTTATCATCCAAATTGATCAGTGTCGTTGACTTTTGCACTTTCATCTCTTTGGGATGTAGGCCACCTCTGATAGTGCCTTTTCACCCTCATCCTAAGCCTGAGGATCTGGTGGGGTCATGGGCCCTAGAGCACTGGTCCCTTCATCTCAGCTGCATTCCATCTGTTTCTTCGTGCCTTTTCCTCCTGCTTCCCCTTGTACTACTACTCTGCTGATGCCACAAGCAGTGTGGTGGCTTTGTGCATCCAGCATGCCCCTGTGGGAAAGTAATTGCACATTCTATACTAGAATGCAGTACAAGGGCAATCTATCCCCAGCCCCTGGCAATCTGAGCCATTTTCCTAGGTCCACTCCCAGATCTGGGTTGTCATTGCAGCAGCCCAGTGCATTGCCATTAGTGAATCAGGCAGCCAAGTCCATATGTTTTTTTTAAGGGTGGCCGTTTGTTGCCGATTGGTAATGCCCATTATCTTGATTTCCCAATGTATCTATGCTGTGAGCTTCCTCACTCTTGGAAGAGTCACAACCATTGCCATGCTAATCTACTGAAGCAGTAGTTCTTGCTTGTGAATGTTACATTTTTTGCTATCCATGCATCCATCCATGAAGGACAACTGAATATTTAGAGGGGGAAGTGTGGCCCTTGGGATTGAAGTTGTGGATGCATCAGGGGTAGTAATGGGGAGATAGTCTCTGCGGGTGCAACTCATGGCGACCTTAGGCAAGAAACCACATTTGAAAGTGATCTACAGACCACCAGGGCAAGTGGAAGATGGAAAGGGAAATTGTTTAACAGCGAATGGCACAGTAAGCCAGAGCTTGTCTCCTGGGAGCACAAGGAAGTTAAGTGACTTGCTCAGGGTCACACAGTATGTAGGTGGGAGCTGATGGGATTCAAGCCTAGGTTTCCAGGTTTATAGGTTCATAAGTAAATTACGAATCTAAAGATCAGAAGATCCATAGTGATTCTCCACTAGTTAGTGGTATTGCCTACATTTTTCTTCTCCCAAATGTTGATCCAAACTATGTTTGAAGGATGTCAAAGAACTACAGGACACAACCTTCTCTGGCAATGCATTCCAAACTTTGACCACTCGCTGACTGAACCACTTGCCCCTCATACTATTCCTATACAAATCCCCTTTTAACTGCTGATTATGTGATCCTGTAGTCATTAAATTCTGACTTGTCTGCAGTCCTACTGATTCCCGTAAGAATGTATTCTTGCTGGCGTTATATATGTAGCAGAGATCTCCCCTTAGACTCCTGTACTCAACAGAATATAGATTCAGCTCAGTCAATCATGATATGACTTATTAGCCATATTATGTATTCTTTTAATAATTTTGCACTGCACCTTCTCCATTGATTTTTTTATCCTTTACTGTTTGAGGGGTGCAGAAGGGGGAGCAATATTCTAGTTATGGTCTAACCAGTGATGAGTATAATGGAAGGATTACCTCTTTATTTCTACTTCTAATATTTCAGAAAATACAACCCTGAATTTTATGACAGGTTTGCAGCTCAGCACCCTTAACCACTATACTATACCGCCTCTTATGAGGGAGAGGCAAGAGGAAGAGAGGGACAGAGAGCTCGGGGAAGAACTGTTAAAGAGAGTGGTAACCGGGGAAGTGGTGGTAGTGGGTGATCTGACCCTACTGGATATTAATAGGCATGTTCTGGAGGCCGGGAGCACCAGAAGTCCAGCCTTGCTGGATACATTACAGGACTGCCAGCTGGTACAGCTAGTCAAGGACCCTCCCAAGCAGGAGGCCATTCTTGTTGTGGTGCTCACCAACTCAGAGGCATTAGGAGCTCTGAGGGTGGGAGAGCCACTAGGGAACAGCAACCACAGCTCCATTTGGTACGAACTGGCCCTTGGGACAGGAAACCCCCAATCAAGAGCTGATGATTTCAGAAGGGTGGATTTCAACAGATTGAATGAGTTGGTGTGAGACAAGTTAGGGTAGACAGCATAAGAGGAGTGGAAGAGAGATGGGGACAATTCTAGAGGCATCTCAGTTATGCTTGAGAACGGTATCAAAAAATAACAAATTCAAGTATTTGGCAAGGGGCAAGGAAGTGGTGAGGGTCAAGAAAAAGTCATGGGATTGAAGGAAATATAGGGGAAGACAAGTGGGGAGAATATTTACTGAAGAATAAGGAGGCAAGCTGGGTGGTTAGGGAGGCAGAAGCTGATGCAGAGCTACATATTGCAGAAGGGGTCAAGGCCGGAGAAAAACAACTGTTCCAGTATATTAGGGGAAACATTAAGACAGTAGAAGAGATTGTTGGGTTATATGAGGGGTATGGTGATAAAGGAGGATATGCAAAAGGCTGCTGTCCTTAATGGGTACCTTTGCTCTGTCTTCACTAGGGAGGATGGCAGACTCTTGCCATAAAGTGGCATAAGAGGAGCCACAAAGGGGGTCCTGGAGATGAGGCAGCCAGTATTCATTAGTAAAAAGGTCTGGAAAGGGCTTAATGCCCTAAAAATAGATAGGGCCCCCAGGGCTGGATGGAATGCATCTTAGGGTGCTCAGGGAACTGGCAGCAGAATTGGCTGAACTCCTGGTAGGATTGTTCAGTAGCTTACTACAGACAAGGGCAGTCCCGAATGACTGGGATGTGGCAGATGTAGTTCCACTCCACAAGGGGTGAGGGGACAAGGAGCATGCAGGGAACTACAGACCTGTCAGACTAACCTAAGCTGATGGAGTCACTGGTCAAAGAGGACCTCGTGGACTACGTGGAGAGCAGTGGTCTCCAGGGTAGTAAACAGCATGAGTTTGTGGCAGGGAAGTCTTGTCAGACAAACCTGATAGTTGTTTTCGATTGGGTGATAAGGCAGTGGATAGGGGCCATGCTGTTGGTTTACTGTACTTCAGCTTCATCTAGGCTTTTGACTTGGTGCATCACAGACAATTGCTGAAGAAGATGGAGGATTTGGGGGTGGCCAGGGTCATAACAAGGTGGGTAGGGAACTGGCTAAAGGGGAGGTAGGAGATGACTGTGGTTAACAAAGTAAAATCAGAAGAGAGTGATGTCACAAGCTGGGTACCACAGGGGTCTGTCATGGGCCCAGTTTTCTTCAATATGTTTGTCACTGACATTGGAGAAGGAATCCAGGGCAGACTGTGTCTCTTGAAGACAACACTAAACTCTTGGGGGTAGTGACAAGGGTATCAGAAATGCAGAGTAACCTGAAAAGGTTAAAGAGGTGCGCTGAGGTTTGGCAGTTGAGATTCAGTGCCAAAAGGTGCTAGGGGAACAAGAACCCAAAGACAGAGTACTGGATGGGTGAGGTAAGACTTAGCAGAATGGGACTAGAACTTTTCTAGCCAGAGAAAGTGTTGTAGACCTGGAGGGGTCTACAGTGTAAGCAATGCAGCAAAAATGGGCAGACTGGATGGCCACGTGGCCCTTATCTGCTGCCAGCTTCTATGTTATTATTAGTGACACTGTCAGACAGTCTAGTCAGTGCACCAAGGCCTATCGAAAGGCAAGTACAGTGCTCCCTCGCTATAACGAATCTTGTTATACCAAACTCCTGGATATAACGAATGGTTCTCATGGTTCCCAGCTGTAATAAGAGTTCTCTTGCTGCTGGGATCAGAACTCTCCCCACATAAATTCACTCAACTGAAACCTGACCGAAACCACTGATGCTGATTGCTGCTGCTGATTCTTTCAGAACCTACTCCTTTCCGACTTCCCAGTCCCCAGCTCCCAGTGTTGCCAACAGACTCAGCAGCTGGGTTGTACTTGCAAACCAATCGCTGATCTGCTCCCTTCCTCTTAGCCAGCTACTGTATGGATGAGCGCTTATAGAAGTTAAACCACAACTGTTCATGACCTATTTTGAAAAATAAGTTGCAAAACTATTGTACTGTGTCAGCTCAGTTAGGGAAGTTACTCTGTCAGAGAAGCCAGTGGAGAAGCAGATGGAAGGAGTCGCGGTCTTACAGGTTTGTAAGTGTCCTGTACAGAACCTCTGAAATTAGTCTGAAATCAGTCCTTCTCTTGTTTTGCAATCACTTAAACAACAACAAAAACAATGAGTTCAATTCAAGGAACTATTATGTGACGTCAGTTTGAAGTGTAGAAGTGCACAGAAGCGGGTGACTGTAAGCGGGTGATAGAGGCTGGCAGTATGAGTCACTGTGGCACTGACAGTGAGAAGGAAATATTAGTTTTTAAATTACAGCTAATGCAGTTGTACAAATTAAACTATATGTTGCGTAGATTTATACAACATACAACTGTACTTTATCTATATGGAAGGTGGACTTGGATCGGAGCTACAAACATATGGTACGTGTACACTGCCGGCGCTTTTATCATCCCTTGATGTAAAGAACAGGGAGCCATAGCGGCCACATGTTATGGCTCCTGTTTTGTTCATTATATCAAGGTAGCACTGTAGAATTATGGGATGTATCATGAGGGGTATTGACAGCAGAAGAACAGTGGTAATACTACCCCTTTTTAGCTCTTTGGTGAGGCTTCACCTGGAATACCGTGCCCAGTTCTGAAGTCCTCACCTCTGGAAAGATAAGGACAGGCTGAAGATGGCACAGCAAAGGGTGACAAACATGACCCAGGGCCAACAGGGCAGGTCTTACGAGGAGCACCTCAAGGCACTGAACATGTACTTGCTGGAGACCAGACCATAAGGGGGGGGGCATACTAGAGACATTCAGGTTCCTGAAGGGAATAAACAAGGTGGGATGTGGGGCATTATTTAACATGAGTAACAGTTTGAGGTCAAGAGGGCACAAGTAGAAACTGATAGGAGAGAGGTTAAGGAGGGATACAGTGCTACCTTGCTATAATGAACAAAATAGGAGCCATAAAGGCGGGCAAGCAATGTGAGAAGGCAGTAAGGAGGGCTGGGGAGACACTGGCATGCATAGGGAGAGGCATCACCAGTAGAAAACAGGAAGTTGTTATCCCTCTGTACAGACAGCTGGTGAGACCCCATCTGGAGTACTGTGTGCAGTTCTGGAGACCCAATCTCCGCAAGGGCATAGACAAGATGGAAGCTGTCCAGAGGAGGGCAACTAAAATGGTGCAGGGTCTGCACTGGAAGACATATGAAGAGAGACTAAAGAAGCTTAATATGTATAGCCTCGAAGAAAGGAGGGAGAGGGGGCACATGATAGAAAGTTTCAAGTACCTCAAGGGATGCAACAAAGTCCAAGAGGGTAGCATCTTTCAAAAAAGGAGATGTGCAAGAACAAGGGGGCACAATTTGAAGATGGGGGGGGGGCTCAGAGGTAATGTAGGGAAACATTTTCTTCACAGAGAGGGTTGTGGATGCATGGAACGGCCTTCCGGAGGAGGTTGTGGAGTCAAAAACAGTGGTTGAATTCAAGCATGCATGGGACAGCCATAAGGCAATTCTAGGGGGTAGAAAGAAGTAGACTGCTGGTTAACTAGGATCTGCAGCTTATCCATTAGGTAGGGAAATGGGCAGACTGGGTGGGCCAAGCGGTCCTTATCTGCCGTCAAATTCTATGTTTCTATAAGTATTTATTTTATGGAAACGGTGGTATAACCATGCAGTAGTTTGCAAGCTGAGGTGGTGGGCACTAAAACCACAATGGTTTCAAGCATGATTGGGACAGAGTGATGGATATTGTGGTTGCCCTTGCTATTTTATATTGCATGGATTTTTTTTTTTTTTTGGCATAATTTGTATTAGCTGCCATCCAGTAGGAGTCACAGTTTTTCTCAAATTGTTGTTCCTTTATATTTTCTTGCTGTTTATTTTACTTTTGTGTTCCATAATTTATTGCAGATATATAGTTCATAATTATTTTGTAAAATTTACTTGCTTTTTTCTAATTATAGTTTTTCACAATAATGTCATCATAAGAAATGTTGCATTCCCCAGTCAATATTTTTTGGCAGATTTGTAATTTTAAGAAATTGTGTATAGATCACTTTCAGTTGGTTGGGATTAACCCATGACAGGTCCAGTTCTGTGAATTGGTTTTTAATTTTTCCTGTTTGTATTAGGCCAGCTAAATAAAGGATCTGATACAAATACTCAAACTGATCATTTTTCAACTTTTTATATGAGGCTTGTAATTCTTTTCTCACTAGTCTCACAGAAAGTTCAAAACTGATCATCATTCTTATCCATGGTATGAGATTGTAAGCAATAGCCTTTAATATTTTACAGCTAAAATATTAGCATCAGTATATTGGTTCTTACATTTTTTATATCTGTTTGGCTCAAAATTTTTTTAAGTACTTCTAAAAGTACTGTTTGTCACAAACCTACTCAGCAGGTCAGTCCCTCTGCTCCCACAGTGCCAACCTCCAAGTCCAGTCTTGTGAACAGGTAACAGAAACAGGGTAACCCTTCTGTCTGTTTTGTGGGATCGAATCAACCTTTGGTCTCAAGTTCTGGAGGGATTCAAACTGTGAACCTCTTGCTAGCGTACCCAATGTACAGGCTCAGATAATTCTGCTCTTTGGGGAAATACCAGATATCTTTCACCTACGGGCACCTAACCAGGTGTACAAAATGAACCCTTAAAAACTCTATGAAAGACCTCAGATAAACTCTTACCTTTTCCCAGTTTGGTATTACCATAAAGCTTATGCACCTTGTCAACTTTAACCATATATGCTTCACTTGTCAAAGAAAGAATTTTGAAGGCACACCAAGCCGTCTCTTTAAAATAGAGGTTTACTTTAAAATAGATAAAAATGTAAATACAGAACAATATATCACAAAACATACAATCACTTAAAAGAACAAAGTTTAAAGTGCAAACTCCTACCAACCATACACTTAGACTTGTCTATCTAATGTATTCTTATCTTCTTACAGTGCTGATAGATGTTGTAGCTCAGAGAGTCCAACTAAGAATGTCTCAATGTCAGCCACAGCATAATTAAACAACTGTCTTGAACCTGCCTTCTCCATGATGTCACCCAGCTCTTCCTCTGTTTATTAAAAATCATACAACTAGGATGTCTTATCATTTAGAAGGTAAATTAACTAAGGTAACATCAACAAAAACTTGTTTCCCCCGTGAACTTTTTGATTTAGTGTGTCTTCCTGCCCTTCACAGACATCAAAGGATCTGTGTGTCTTACTCTGCCAGATCTCACTGAGGTGCAATATGCTTTGTAACACCATGTAAAATTAACTGTGTTTCCTCTGAACGTCATAAAAGTTTACGATCTATCCTGGCAGCTGGCAAGCTACAATTAGTCAAATAAACAGGAGATCCTTAATTTATGTCTCTTCTAGCCTTTAATTATCTCCTGGCTTTTAGGTTAACATCTTGTAGCTGGAACCTGGGGGGGGGGGTCATCCCAGGAGCACAAGATTTCTCATGACAGACAATCACACTACATTTTTATTTTACAAAAATCATAGAGTAATCAGAACCCGCTGTCCAAGACTTCGACGGCAGATAAGGACCACTCTTGGCCCACCCAGTCTGCGAGTTTCCCTACCTATTGGATAAGCTGCAGATCCTAGTTAACCAACAGCATACTTTTTCCTACCCACCACCAGAATTGCCTATGTTTGTCCCATGCATTCTTGAATTCCCCCACTGTTTTTGACCCCACATCCTCCTCAGGAAAGCTGTTCCATGCATCCACCACCCTCTACATGAAAAAATACTACCTCACGTTGCCCCAAGCCATCCCTCCTCTATCTTCAAATTGTGTCCCCTTGTTCTTGCATGTCTCTTTTTCCGAAATGTACTACCCTCTTGGACTTTGTTGATTCCCTAGAGGTACTTGAAAGTTTCTATCATGTCCTCTCTCTCCCTCCTTTCCTCGAGGGTGTACATAGTAAGCTCCCTTAGTCTCTCTTTGTATGGCTTCTGGTGCAGACCCTTCACCATTTTAGTTGCCCTCCTCTGGACTGCCTCCATCCTGTCTATGTCCTTGCAGAGACTAGGTCTCCAGAACTGCATACAATACTCCAGATGGGGTCTCACCAACTGTCTGTACAAAGGGATAACAACTTCCTTTTTTCTGCTGGTGATACCTCTCCCTATACATCCCAGTATCCCCACAGCCCTCCGTACTGCCTTCTCACATTGCTTGCTTACCTTTAGGTCATCTGATATGACTACCCCCAGGTCCCTTTCTATTTTTTTTGTTGTTAGTACCTCCCCCACTCCCCATTGTGTACTCTTCCCCTGGGTTTTTGTTTCCCAGGTGCATTACTTTGCACTTCTTTGCATTGTATCTAAGCTGCCATACTTGTGACCATTGTTCTTAAAAGTGTTATATAATGTTTCTATTGGATTAAATGTGTTAGAATTTTTGGTGGTCTGGTTAACTGCCCAACCCAATCCGGATTGTTTGTATATCTCTCTATGTCTGCCTGGTAAAACACTTTTTTTTGTTAACTTTTTCCCTCCAGTCACCCATTTCTAGGAACTCCCTTAGACGACACCATTACCAACATCTTCCACCGACCTGAGACCTCTCAACTTGGGTCCTCCCCTGGAACTCCGATCCATCCATGACTCACCTGCAGGAGACTCCCCGGCTTGCACCCCTGGAGTGAGGCCACCTCCACATCCATGAAACTCCTTGACTCCAGTTTTCTGCAGACAGAGGTGAAGGTCGGAGGATATCAGGACCCAGGAGGGCAGGATCCGACAGTGGGCATCGGGCTGTGGGTGTCATCATCCTCCAAGAAATCGGAGGGTTTCCTTCTTCTGCTGTGTCTCCCCCAGCAGTGAGTCTGGGACTTGAAATGATGTCCTGGGAGGCACGCATGCTCCCATGCGCGGCAATCCGATGTCTGCCACAGCCCACCTCCCAACGTACTGAAGGCAGATGGCTCAGTACCTCCCAGCCACTGCTGGGAGACATACTGTTGCTGAGGCCTGCAACCCTCTCTCCCTGGAGAAGGTGTACTGTCGTCGGAAGCTCAAACCTTCTCCTTGCTAGCCAGCCCCTAGTGCCTCAAGCTCACTCCTGAACTCGGGTCACTGGTGTAGTGCAAGGTGTGGCATCCAGTCCCTCAGCGCCATTGGGCCGTCTCGGTAAAATACTTTAAATAAAATACATTTAGAGACTTTATTGCCAAATAGTACCCATAGGGGTCTGAACATCCCATACTTCCTTCTTCTCTTGAAAGAGTAATATATGACCAGGCAATTTGTAGAGAACCACCCCTCCAAAGATTTATTTTTAAAGATGGTTTTGAAGCTTTTAAACATATCTGGCATAAATTGTCTTATCTTGGCCTGATTCCCATACAGAATATGCGGCAGAACCATCATTTTAAGAGTGTCAGTATGACCCCACAATGACAAAGAAATGTTCTGCCATCCACCTAAAATGTTTTGACTTTGTTATATATGTTCATCATATAATCCTGACTGTTTTGTCAATATTATTTGTCAGAATAATGCTTGGTAAGGTATTTCTTCAGGCATAGAAATTTCTTGTGAACTCTGTTTTGTTTCTGATGAAATTTCTGTAATGGGTAGTATGACCAACCTCTGTTTATTCAACCTATAGCCTGATGGTGGCTCTTATCTGTCCATTCCCGTCATTAGTTCCACATGTGATGCTTTTCAATTTTTTAATAAAATCATTAGATTGTCTATGTAGCCATTTAATTTAAATGTAATATAATTTACCAAAATGTCAGATATTTTGGAGTTTTGTCTTAGGTGATTAAAGCAAAGATTCCAAAGCAGTAATAAATAATGGGTGACAAAGGGCAGCACTGCACATCAGCGGAGGAGGAGGAGTATATTAACTATAAAATAAGCTAAGGGAACAGAGTAGAATTGCTTAGTATTCATATAAAAATCTGGTAAGCCAATGTTTTCTAAACATTTATTTATTTAGTTGTTGACTAGGTAGGTGCACTAGACAAGAAAATACCTGTTTTCAGGCATGACCCAGGAGGTTATAAAGACAAATGTAATTACATAAAGCAGCACTTTTATAGTATTACAGCAGAAAACAACAAAGACACAGTATGGGTCATATAGCACACAGTATTCCAAAACAACAAAGACATAACATGTCATATAACAGAGTCACAAAGAGCAGACAAGGATCAACGAGTACAGACTCGAGCAACAATGTGAGATAGTACAAAAACATGATACAGCCCAAAATCAAGGCACAATGGGTCAAAGGTAATAAGAGTTATATAAAATGGTGAGAGATTGTCGTCAAGGCACAGGTCAGGAAGCATAGTAAAAACCAGGAGCAGCTGTAGAATTCACAAGTGTTTTATTCGTACTAGCAGTAACATTAAAAAAAAATTGTTTAGTATAACTATTTACAAAGGCAAAATAAACAGAAAAAGTCCATCTGAGTTTTCCTTCAGTCTGTGTCCTTTTTTGCAAGCAATTGCTACTCTCTCTTATAAGTCCTTGCAACCCCCCTTCTTAACAAGCATCCTGTTTTTTCTAAAAATGTTCTAGTATATTTCAGGCAGGCACTGCAAGAACACAATGTCCCAGAACTGAGGTCCCTTTTCCACAGCTCTTCTGCAAAAGGCTTAAAAATTGCACTAAGGTAACCTCTTGAGTTTCAATAGCTTTCTGCAATCATCTCAAACTATAATTATATATATTTCAACAGTAACACTATATCATTTCTAAATAAAGGGATCCCAATATCAGTTACATTTCCACATAATGATTTGCATATATTTTTACACCAGCAGATATTCAAGAGAGGAAATGACAGAACAGCAAATGAAGGTTGAGAGACAGTGAGAGGCAATTAATTGCGAGACTGTTGAGGTGATCAAATCCTAGTTCACACGAGAAAACATTTTGGTTGCGCAACCAGACAGCGAAGAGACAGGAAAGGAAAGAATAGAACAGATCCCTGCATTCAAACTCTCCATAACAACTGGGACAGGGTCCTATTCTACCGTCACATATATCCCCCTCCTTAAGAGGGAACCTGTTTTATCAAACAGGTTTATAAAACTTTCTATTAATTCTCTAACATTAGCTTCTAACTTTCAGAAATTAAGCACATGTGCAGTATCCTTTTTTCTATAACAGTACAGCAAACAGTAAAGTTCAAACTCATACATTTGTTTTTCAACCTTCAGAACCCTCAATTCCTGATCCATATCTTGACAGAAAATCAGCATTGCTATTTTTTACCAGATTTGTGTATCACCTTGTATTAAAATGTCTGTAGTGCCAGGTACCACCTTGTGATTCTGTAATTTTTATCTTTCATTTGGTTAAGCCAACAGAGAGGATTGTGATCTGTTATAAGTACAAAGTCAGTTCCTAGTAAATGAAACATATGGGACTTCATGGCCCACTTTGCTGCTAAACATTCCTTTTCAATTGTGGAGTTCTTTTTCTCTCTGTTATGCAACTTCCTACTTATGTACAGAATAGGATGTTCTTTCCCATCTATACTTTGACTCAGGATTGTACCTAGACCTACCTCTGATGCATCTTTTTATAACAAAAATGGTTTCTCAAAGTCTGGGCTCCTTAAAACAGGGGCTGAACATAATGCAGCCTTAATGGTTAAAAAAGCTTCATCACACTCTGGGGTCCATTTTACATTATTTGGGTACCGGTTTTTCATGAGTTCAGTGAGGGGAGTAGCTAACTCAACAAAGTCGGGAACAAATTTTTGATAATAACCAGCCAGCCCTAAAAATGACTTGACATATTTCTTTGTTTTAGGGACAGGGCTGTTAGCAACAGCTTCTGTTTTAGAAATTTCTGGCTTAACTTCTCCATTTCCCAATACACGGCCCAAATATCTGGTTTCCTGCATGCCCAGTGCACATTTGGTAAGATTAATGGTCAGACCTGCATTTTTGATAGCTTGAATAACTGCTCTTAGGTGTTCCAGGTGGCTTTTCCAGTCTGGACTGTACACCACGACATCATCCAGGTATGCAGCACAATAACCAGTGTAAGGAGATAAAATTACATGCATGTACTGCTGAAATGTAGCTGGTGTACCATGTAAACTAAATGGCATGGTGGTGAACTGATAGAATCCAACAGGAGTGGCAAATGTAGTTTTGTCTCTGGATTCTTTAGCTAAAGGGATTTGCCAGTAACCCTTGGTGAGTTTGAGGGTACTGATATACTTTGCACTCCCCAGTTTGTACACCAAATCATCTATTCTGGGCATAGGATAACTGTCAAATTCTTAGACTTGATTAAGTTTCCTAAAATCAAGGCAGATTCTAACACCCCCTTCTTTTTTGTTTACAATTATCATTGGAGATGACCAAGCACTCCTCAGCTCCTCTATGATACCCAATTCTTTCATTTTTTGTATTTCCTTAACTGCGTCAGCTCTTAACACGCTGTAGTAGCACACATGTCTTTACTTCTAATGGGCCGAGCATTCTGTCCCTATAACATGCTCAACCCCTTTTGCTCAGCCTGGTATTGTGGTAAAAGTACTGTTAAATGTCTTTAGCACATTACGAATTTCTGCAGTTTGTTCTGAGGTTAAGGAAACAATCACCTTTACAGCATCAGCAGTTACAGTTTGTTCCAGTCTATCATAAGCTACATCAATATCTTCTTTATCAGTTTCTGGTAAAACTAGCAAAGTAGCTTTTAGCATTTTTTCAGCCCATTTCTTGAGGAGGTTAACATGGTATATCTTAGTAGGATTTTTCCTGTCGGGAATCTCAATCTTGTAGTTAATGGTGCCAGTACATCTAAGCACTCTATAAGGCCCTTGCCACTTCATTAACAGTTTATTTTCTGTCGTGGGTAACAGTAGCAAAACCTTTTCACCTGGCTCAAAAACTTTTTCTTTTACCCACCTTCATATCTGTTAAGTACTTGCCCCAGTTTGCCAAGGACAGATCTGCTCCAGTGCCACTCTCCTTACCATGGCAGTTTCTTGCAGTATGGCCTGGCTTATTACAGTTATAGCAAATAACGTCTTTGGGCAGAGATTTATTACCCCCACCAGAGTTCTTGTCAGACTTGGAGTTTAAATGGGAAAAAGTGTCTTACCGGTGCTTGGCTGTTACCTCACTGCTGTAGTGTCTGTCTGGCCATTTGGTAGTCTTTGGCCAAAGAAACTGCCTTTTCCCTACTTTCTAGTCAGTGTTCCTTTACCCAAAGCTGCACATCTGTAGGCAAGATGTTGATGAATTGCTCCATAGCAAATGTGTCGATGATCTGTGGGACTGTTTTGCCCTCTGGTTGGAGCCATCCTATCAGGAGTTCTCTGAGTTGGGTGAAGGCTTCTCAAGGATTGTCGACTGAGTTGTACTTCAGAGATCAAAATCTCTGCCTGTACGTCTCTCCTGACATGTCATACCTTTTCAGGGTTTCGCTTTTCACCAGGTCATAGTGTTCTGACTGTGCAGTGTCCATATTGCTGTAAATAAGTTAGGCTTTCCCTGTCAGGTAGGGTACCAGTCTGATTGTCCACTGCTGCTTCGGCCATTGGCAGGCTGTGGCAACTCTTTCAAAAGTTGTCAGGTATGCCTCAATATCATCCGAGGGACACAACTTTGTAAGTCTAATGGCTTGTAAGTTGCTTGTGTTTTGTTGCTCGTCTGGATCTGTGCCAGATCCTCTGCCTTTGATAGCTTGCAAGGCATCCAGCAATCACTGCTCCTGTCACTGCATCTCTTCTCTCATCTGCTGCCTCTGTCGCTGCATCTCTTCTTTTCTCTGTGCTCCTAAACGTTGAAGCTCTTTTTCTCTCTGCTTCTCCATTTCTTTTTGTTGTATAACCCACCATTTGAAAAAGTCCATCAAGCTTTCAGGTTCTGTCACTGCCTGTCCTTTTTCCATAACTTATTTTGGCTATACAGTCTCAGCTTGGACTTTTGTCTCTGCTAGTTTGGCTGCCATTCTCCTGGTAACCACTCCTGGACTTGCTGCTGCAGAATCCATGCCTTTCTGTATGCTTCCCTGGTACTAGTTCCAGTACCCACACACAAAACTCCTGGCTTAGAGTATGCACTGCGTAAATCCCACTTAGGCTGGCACCATCTGTCGTCGAGGAACAGGTCAGGAAGCATAGAAAAAAAACAGGAGCAGTTGTAGAATTCACAACAAGTGTTTTATTGGTACTAGCAGTAACATAAAAAAATAAAATTGTTCAGTATAACTATTTACAAAGGCAAAATAAACAGAAAAAGTCCATCTGAGTTTTCCTTCAATCTCTGTGTCCTTTTTTTGCAAGCAATTGCTGCTCTCTCTTGTAAGTCCTTGCAACCCCACTTCTTAACATGCATCCTGATTTTTTCTAAAAATGTTCTAATATATTTCAGGCAGGTGCTGCAAGAACACAATGTCCCAGAACTGAAGCCCCTTTTCCACAGCTCTTCTGCAAAAAGCTTAAAAATTGCATTACGATAACCTCTTGAATTTCCAATAGCTATTTGCAATCATCTCAAACTATAATTATATACATTTCAACAGTAATACTATATAATTTCGAAACAAAGGGATCCCAATATCAATTACATTTCCGCATAATGGTTTGCATATATTTTTACACCAGCAGATATGCAAGGGAGGAAAGGACAGAACAGCAAGTGAAGGTTGAGAGACAGTGAGAGGCAATTAATTGCGAGACTGTTGGGGTGATCAGATCCTAGGTCTCACAAGAAAATTTGGTTGCGAAACCAGACAGAGAAGAGACAGGAAAGGTAAGAATTGAACAGATCCCTGCATTCAAACTCTCCATAACAACTGGGACAGGGTCCTATTCTACCCTGTCACAGAGATATACAAAGCATACGGGTTGTGAACTTACAAAGCAATAATACCAAAAAGAGTAAAGTATAAGAACATCTGTGGAACTCATGGAATTGAGAAGTTCTTTTCTGAATATGTTAGACACTTTCAGCTTGTTAATGCCCTTAAGGTGTTTGAATATTTCGATCATATCACCTCTCTCCCTCCTTTGCTCCAGGGTATACATATTGAGCTCCATTAATCTGTCCTGATATGTTTTCTAATGCAGTCCCTGCACCATTTTGGTTGCCCTTCTCTGGACTACCTCAATTTGGTTAAAATAGCCCCTTTAACAATTCCTTCATTTGCCTAGGTGTTACATGGATGTCATATGACAACTGACAGAAGGGTGGCATCTTGTGGCAGCAGCATACTGTGCAGTTTCAGGAAAGGTCATCCCGGCACATAAATGTGAGATTACATGGCCCAGAATACAATATAAATATCTTGTTTATTACTAGCAATTCACCCCTGCAGTTGTGAGTTTTCACCTATCCACCTAAACATCAGAAACACACACACGCTAAACTTTTTAAAAAGTCAGGGAGTTCACAGTTAAAGAAACTGAAAAATATATTCAGAGCATATGCACTTTCAGAAAATATAAATAGACTCCTGATAACATGCAAAGTCTTTATTAGGTAAGTGCAGATGTCGTCTACAATTTTGTATTTGTCAGAAAGTTACAGTTCGATCAATAAATGTGGTAATTTTTCTGACTGCTTCTGCCGAATTGAATTAACTTGAATTGGACAGTGGCTGTTATTCTGTTTTCTGCTACTGTCCACCTAAAAAGGCCAAGTTCTGTAACATAGATATTTTTTCTGTTTTTACACCATGAAACATTTTATACCTTATATAGTCCCTAGCCTCATGCTACAGTCGGAACATTATAGCTGTAAGACAGTTGTCTCTGTCTTTTCTAGTCAGTATTTCCTTGAAGTGCAGTGTCAGGGGCTCTGTAGGTAGCACTCTTGCCTCTGAGGCCAGAAGATTGTAACGTCATAGGTTCTAGCCCCACACCAGGTACTTTGGGTAATGCCCCTGATTGACAGTAGAGTGCAATGTCAGTGGGGTGCTGCACAGTTGAGGGGCTGTCTTTTGGATGATACTTTAAACCAAGGTCCCATCTTCCCATCTGTGGTCACTATCCAGGTGGAACTTCAAAAGATCTCATGGCACTTTTCGCAGAAGAGCAGAGGAGTTTTCCCAGTATCATGGCTACAACTTTACCCATCAGTAAAACAGATCCATCGAACCCACACCCCAGCACACACCTAGAGACAAGCTGTCACAGCTCAGCATGCTTTTCCTGGTTACAGATTACATATAAATAAATTAATAAAAAGTGTTGCGTTGTGTAGTGTCACGCACTGCCATATACCTATGCTTGCTTCATCCTCTCTTTGACTCTATGTCCCAGTTTGTAGCATTATAGAATTGGTTATTCCAATTTTACTCTCCCTGGTCTCCTTTTAATTGTTTTGCTATTAAATAATTGTATATTTTCTGTCTGTTATCTGTCACTGTACATTTCCCCAGTATCAAGTGTCTGTATGAAAGATGCTAAGATGCTATATAAACACATGTATTATATGGGTTGTCTCCCCCCCCCCGGGAAATAGTGGAATAAGAATTGTGTAATGCCATCATTCTGACTCCAGTCCTCTGGAATTCCATGCCCAGGACTTTGAGGGAGGCTCCCTTAGCGGAGGCCTTTAAACGGGGTCTGAAAACTTCTCTATTTACAACAGCCATGTGGTGTTTAATTGATCTTCACTGTTCATGCATATGCATTCTGTAATTGTTCTATTTTTTCTGTTTATTGGGTAGAGTTTAATGTATTTAGGTGTTTTAATGTTTTATGTGTTATGTTTTGTACTGGCCCCTGAGCCTCCAGGGAAGGGCACCATAAACATACTACAACTAGTAATAATCAAGGGCACCATAAACATACTACAACTAGTAATAGTCAAGGGCACCATAAACATACTACAACTAGTAATAATCAAGGGCACCATAAACGTACTACAACTAGTAACCGTCAAGGGCACCATAAACGTACTACAACTAGTAACAGTCAAGGGCACCAGAAACATACTACAACTAGTGATAATCAAGGGCACCATAAACATACTACAACTAGTAACAATCAAGGGCACCATAAACATACAACAACTAGTAATAATCAAGGGCACCATAAACATACTACAACTAGTAACAGTCAAGGGCACCAGAAACATACTACAACTAGTAACAGTCAAGGGCACCAGAAACATACTACAACTAGTAACAGTCAAGGGCACCAGAAACATACTACAACTAGTAACAGTCAAGGGCACCATAAACATACTACACTTAGTAGTAATCAAGATATTGATGAGACATCCTGTCGATAGTGTTATGGGATCTAACATTCTTTTCATTCTTCATTCTGACCACAAGCCAGTCATGCTCAACAGGCCACAGCCTAATCGCCAGACCATACTTGTGGTTTGGCTTCAGCCTGCAACATGCTTCCATCTGCAGCTGAGGAATTAAGACATATCCTCTAGTCCTGTTTATAGCACGATCACATTAAATATTCAGCTCAATCTCCTCCTCTTTAGAAATAAGTGTAGTGCAATAGTGCTATCTCTTTGCAGCTCACCATGTTTTCTTTAGACATAACTGACTACAGTCCCTGATTTTAAATTTTCTGCAGTGTGAATTTTTGTTGTTGTTAGAAAATCCTCTTGAAACTGTATATTATAAAAAATAAATAATGAAGAAGGCTATAGTTGTATCATGGAGTTCTAGTAACAAGATTTAACCACTTAGAGATGATAGGAAATTGTTTTTACACCTTCAGAATCCCTCTAGTTGTCCTTTTATTGGCTACCCAGTATTCTGACATGTTTTTGACATTTTTTTATTAAATTAGTAATCTAATTTTGGTGGTGTTTTAAGGACCATGAATCCCTCTCTCCTCAGCAGTTGCTGCTCTCTCTCTATAATACTGCCTGAACATTCTGTGACATCACAAACACCTTTCTAGGGACATGGATCTATTGATCTTACTTCGAGAGGGCTCTTGCAGTAGGTATTCACATATAGGACTGACCCGCCACACCTCAGGACCCCACGGAAAAATTTCTAGCTAGCAGTCTGGCGGGGGACCGCGCCCACGTCAGGTGACCAGCGTCATACAATGTCAGTATAACGAGGCGGTCCCCCACGCCCACCTTCCAGTTCTTTCCCGCCATCGGCTTGTGAAAGTTCCTCGTGGTAGAATCAACGCTCGTCAGTCTTTCACCGGTCCATTAGTTTTCAAACTTTCCAACTTAATTTCTCTGTTTTTTCGAGTTTTCTTAATGATCCACACTATCTGGCATGTCCTTTCCCCTTTAAGAATCTCAGGAAAGTCTTCAAGCTGGCTTCTCTCACCCACCCCGGATGGTATATCCCTCGGCTGCACCCCATGTCACCAGATCTTCCTTTCCGCTGGAAGAAGTAGGTTCCCTCCTTACCGCTCCTGTGTTAAGTAGGCCCTGGCATTCACATCTTTAGATTTTATCCCAAAACTTAAAACTTGTTAGAGTTCTGTCTTCACCATGATCTTTGATCGTGACCATGATGGAGGAAGAGTCCTCGCCCGAGTTCTGCCAGTGCCCTTGTGGGCAGAAGATGTTGCGTACCAACCCGCATGCCATGTGCATTTACTGCCTGGGCTATGAGCATGATACCTAAGCCTGCAATATTTGATGCTTGTTTCACCGCGCGATTCTCAATGACTGTCTCACCCAGTTGCAGTTGGGCCACCCAGAGAAACAGAACCTGTCGGACAAATCCAAGGAAGCCCATTGGATGGTCTCCACGGCTACAGGGTCCGCCGAGCAGATTCACGGTACCCCCATTGGGCCAGCATGCCAAGACGCGGGCCGATGATCCGGCAGAGATTTTTTTTTACCCAGTCGACTCTTTGTCATTCAATGAGGCTGGCAATTCTTTATTTAGGACTCCTACCCTACTGGGCTGAACCCTAAGGACACTGACCCAGACTAGGAGGAGCTGTGGCACTCCCCGGCTACCTCCGAGCACCCCTGTTGGTCCCCCCAGTGGCTGAGGTCCAGGTCTTGGTCTTCTTTGTTTAGTGGGTCAAGCAGATCCCACCGGTGCCATAAGAAGTGGCACCACCACTAGTCGTCCTCATCCTCCTTGGCTGATGAGAGGCTTCAGCGCAAGTTGCTTTGATGCTACGAGGACCTTATATGGCAGCAGTTAGTGCTGGCTGGTCCAAAGCCGACCCCGGCTCCCACACCAGCTAACATACGGCTGTCACTCAGTAGGCTGATGCTGATGCCTCTGGAGCTGGTCAACACCGCCCCTTGGCCTGTCGAGCCGATGAAGACCAGCTTGGCTTGGCCAAAGCTGACCTCTCCACTGATCGTGGTGGAACCATCATCCCCACAGCCACCGACCAGGGCACCAACCAAGGAGTCTTGGCCGGCTAAAGGGCTTCTCCATAGGCTGTCGGTCACTCTCACGCTCAACCGTCCGTAGTAGGTCTAGAGCGACTCGGGTGGTCAGCCACTTTACAGGGACTCTCCGGAGTCTAAGGACTCCTCGCTGCACTCCCATGCAGTCGACAAGGAGTCGGTGGGGGGGTCTCTCAATGGAGGAAGGACCCTTGTCCTTCATAGACATCCTCTGTCTTGTCTCCAAATCTACGGGGATGCCACTAGAGCCCGTTCAAAAGTGGGCTCAATATCCCCTGACAGACATTCTGGATAAAGGGGATTCTCCGACGGAGACCTTCCCAGTGGCTGAAGCCATTGCCAGCCCAGCCTTGGAGTTTTGGCAGCACCCTGCCTCCTGCCCTGTGCCTTCAGCCCGCAAGTATGCAGTGCCCATCGGTTCCCACTCGGGGTTCATGAAACACCCTCGGTTGAGGGGCTGGTTACCAATTTCATGTTTTGGCACTCTGGCCATAAGGATATTGATAAACCGCTGGACAAGTAGTCCAAGAAATTGGACTACTTGGCCAAAAAGCTTTATGCTGCCTCCTCGCTCGGTCCTTGCTAGGTGAGCTCGGCCATCATTAGGCACACTTTTCCCATGCCCTCTTGGGCTCCCTGGATGAGGTGCTTCCTCATCTTCCTGTGGACCTCCAGACCACAGTCAAACAAGTCCAGGATCAGGGTCGGGCTTTGGCCAAACAGCAACTCCAGATGGCTCTGGACATTAGGGATTCCTGTGCCCGATCAGTGGCGGATGTAGTCGCCATGCACCGTAGGGCTTGGCTGAGGATCTCGACCTTCGCGGCAGACACTCAGCATAAATTGGCAGATGTACCCTTTTTGGGCACTGACCTGTTCAGGCCCGGAGTAGAGAGTCACCTCCAGCATATCGAGAAGTTCATTGCTACCTTGGACTCTGTTACATCTGTCAAGAAGGATTCTAAGATCTCTAAGCAGAAGAAGCTCAATCCCTTTCGGCCTTCTGCCCCTGCGGCCAAACCAGCTCAGTATTAGTCTGGGCAGCAGGCTCAATCTTTGTGCCCTCGGCCCAAGTCAGCAGCTCCGGTGCCCCAAAAGCCCGGAGGTAAGAGACCTGGTGGCTCCTCAGCCAGGTCCTCTTCCTCCTCCAAGCCTGTCCAGTGACTGGATGGGAGCTGCCACCCCCATGCCCGTCTCACCTCCCCTGGGTCCTGTGGGGGGCCGGCTCTGCCACTTCCTTTCCACCTGGTCTGCTGTTACCATGGACAGGTGGGTTTTGGAAGTGGTTGGTCAGGGTCTGCCTCTGGAGTTTGAATAGTACCCTCTGAGCTGAGCCCCACAGGAGGACTTGGTATCCACAGACAGTGGGCTCTTTGAGATGACATAGACCAACTCCTCTGCAAGGAGGTGGTGGTCAGAGTTGCGGATCCTCCGGTACACCCAGGGTTTGTCTCCAGGTACTTCCTGGTGCCGAAACGGATGGGGGCTGGTGCCCCATTCTAGATCTGCAGGACCTGAACCAGTTCCTCAGGACTTGCACCTTCAGGATGGTAACTTTGTCCCAGATAATACCATCTCTCAAGCAGGACATGTGGTTTTGCTCTCTGGATCTACAGGACACGTTCTTTCACATCCTGATCCGTCTGTCCCAACGAAGGTTCCTCCGCTTCCTAGCCAAAGGAACCCTCTACAAGTGCCAGGCCATACCATTCGGCCTCTCCTCGGCTCCCTGGGTCTTCACCAAATGCATAGCAGTAGTGGCTGCCCACCTAAGGTGTCGAGGGGTCCGGGTGTACCCCTACTTGGACGACTGGCTGATAGCAGGTTCCGACTGGCAGCAGGTGGAGTGGTCCAGGGATTTGGCCCTTCAGACCTGCATCAACCTTGGCCTCCTAGTCAACAAGGTCAAGTTGGAACTTGTGCCCTTGCGGGTGATCAGCTTCATCAGGGCAGAGCTCAACTCTTGCAAAGCCAGAGCCAGGCTTCCAGTGGACAGGGCAGAGGTTCTGTCTTCCTTTGCCCAGTCATTTCTGGTTGGGCACTAGCACCCTGCCCAAGACTTCCTGCACCTCCTGGGCTACATGGCAGCTTGCACCACTGTGGTCTGATGGGCCCAGTGGCGTATGCACTCCCTGCAGTAGGAGCTGGCTAGCCAGTGATCCCAGCGCAAAGGTCTCTTTGATGAGCTGGTCACTGTGACCCAGAGGATGTAGGACGCTCTCCAGTGATGGATCGTCCCAGAAAATCTGTAGGAAGGGATTCCATTTGTCCACCCCGAGCCAACAGTCATCCTGATGACCGATGCCTCTCTCATGGGCTGGGGTGCCTATCTGGGGGAACACAGATTCCACGGGCTGTGGGCCCTGAGGAGTCCCGATGCCACATCAACCTGCTGGAGCTCCGAGCAGTCCAGCTAGAGCTGTCTGCATTCGCTCTGTTTGTTCAGGGTCAAGTGGTTCAAGTCCAAACGGACAACACCACGACCATGTACTACCTCAACAAACAGGGAGGGACCTATTCCCTGCCATTGTGCAAGGATGCTCTCTGCACTTGGACCCTAGTGCGCAGCCTGGAGGCAGATCTCCTAGCCATTCATGTGGCAGGAGCCTCCATTGAGTTGATGGATGCTCTCAGCCAGGTGGGCGAGATGTCTCACGAGTGGTGTCTCTATCCAGAAGTAGTTCACAGTCTGTTCTCCCAGTGGGGCACTCCTCAGGTGGACCGGTTTGCCTCCATGGAGAATGCAAAGCTGAGGCTGTTTTGTGATCTCCCAGCAAGGCTGTCTGCAGGGTGATGCCTTCTCAAGGCCGTGGACCCCAGGCCTTTTCTATGCCTTCCCTCGATCCACAAAGTGCTCCTTAAGGTCAGGAGGGACAAGGCACAGGTGATCCTGGTGACTTCTGACTGGTCACACCAGTTTTGGTACTAAGGTCTCCTCAGCCTCAGCAACAGGCTCCCAAGGCATCTTCCAGCATCCCCAGACCTGCTCTCCATCAATCAGGGGAAGATACTCCACCTGGACCTTCAGTCCTTGCACCTGACAGCCTGGTTCCTGAGAGGCTAGAGTTCCAGGCTTTGGGTCTCTCCGAAGATGCCTTCACTGTCGTAGAGCCATCTAGAAAGGAATCAGCCAGAAAATGCTGTGCCTTCAAGTGGAAGTGATTCACCATTTGGTGTCAGGGCAAGGGGCTGGACCCCTTGACCTGTCCAGTGGCCAGCATTTTGGACTATCTGTGGTCTGTCTCCAAAGGGTGACTTCAGCCGACATCCCTTAAGGTGCCGATCAGTGGTCGGTGGCACAGGAGACAGTAGTCTGGCACTTCTTCAAAGGCTTAGATCACACATCCCCTCTGGTGCGTGAACTTCCACCTCTGTGGGATCTACTGCTGATATTGGCAAAGCTCATGGGCAAGCCATTCGAACCGATGCACAGATGTGAAATGTCACACCTGTCATGGAAGTCCGCCTTCTTGTTGGCCATCATGTCAGCCAGAAGGATTAGGGAGCTCCAGGCACTCTGTCGAGTCTCCTTACCTGGTCTTCCACAGGGACAAAGTTGTCCTTCACCCCAACCCAAAGTTCCTACCGAAGGTTGTGTCAGAGTTTCACATGAACCAGATGATGACTCTTCCGGTGTTCTTTCTGGAGCACACCTCGGATGCTGAATACAGGCGCCATACTTTGGACCTGAGGCGAGCGCTCACCTATTACAAAGAGCGCATGGCAGGAGTTCAGGGAGAGGTTCGCCAGCTGTTTGTCACCTACGCTGAAGCCGCACCTGGCAGACCTGCAGCCAAGCAGATGATTGGCAGGTGGATCACATCCTGCATTCATCTCTGCTATAGGTTGGCGGGTAGGGAGCCTTCTGTAGGGCTAAGGGTTCATTCCACCCACCATACAACTGCATCGGTGGCTGCTTCTAGGGACATCCCTATAAAGGAAATCTGCAGGGCTGCTACCTGGAAGTCAGCACACACCTTCATTTCCCATTACCACATCGACCTAGAGTCCCGCTGGGATGCTGGTTTTGGGGCCTTAGTTTTCCAGTCCTTATTTCCTAAGTAGGTGGTGTACACCTTGTCTCCTTCCTCCCGGAGAACTGCTAGGAGTCTGCCAGATAGCGTGGATAGAAGAACCTATCCATGTCCCTAGAAAAACAGGTTACTCACCTGTAACAGTAGTTCTAGGAGTGGTATATGTTGTTTATCCACACGGACCCAACCGAGCTCCCCAGCTTCAGCGCACACACTGTGCTTTCCAGCAGGCAAGATCTGGTGTCATGGGGTGGAGCCGAGGGATATACCACCCGGGTGGGTGGGAGGAGCCAGCTTGAAGACTTTCCGGCAATTCTTAAAGGCGAAAGGACATGACAGATAATGTGGATGAACAACATATACCACTCCTAGAACTACTGTTACGGGTGAGTAACCTGTTTTTCCAGGCCATTCCGATGAATAGCATGGAATGGGAGTTTCTGATGTCATAGAATGTCTTAGAAATATGAAAATCAAGAGCAGTAGCTGGTGAGGAGAGTAGAACTCTATGTAGATCTGAAGGCATCCCAAAGCTAGAATTTTTTTTTTTTTTTTATCAAGATACATATCTGGCATGGAAAGGAAGATGGAAGAGCAGTTAACTATGTAAAAATCATTTCCTATCTCCTTTAAGTTTCCTGTCATGGTAATTATATGACCAGTGCCCTTTTGATGCAGTTATAGCCCCCTGCATTACTCTGTTTATATACCATTACAAGCTGACTTGTAACTAGTACATTCATTTCATTAAGGCATTTCTGCCATGATTAACAACAACTTGGAGGAGCTGAAGGCCTGAGGTATAATCCGCTAGGAAATATAAACAGTGGAGGAATTCAAACATGCATGGGACAGACATAAGGTAATTATAGTGGGGGGTTGCAGGAAATAGGCTGTTGGTTAACTAGAATCTGCAGCTTCTCCAGTAGGTAGGGAAATGGGCAGACTGGGTGGGCCAAGTGGTCCTTATCTGCCGTCAAAGTCTATGTTTCTATTATTACCAGTATGAAGTTTTTAGCTTTTTTTTTTTTTTTAAACAGATTGACAAATGCTGTCTGGCCCAGCAAAGGAGGGCTTCTTTTTTACGCTAATGAACATTTCCTGATAGTAAATTACTGGACTAATTAATTGGTCCATACTTCTTCTACTGTGATGTTCCATGATTTCTGTACTATATGATAATGGGAAATTAAAATTGTGCTTCTTATGTTTGATGGTGGAAGTTTGAAGAGCAGTTATTTCCTGCTCATGGCTGTTTCAGCCTCCAAGTTTTATTTATTGTAACAAAATAATAGGTGACTAATTAATTGGTACACACTGGCACAGTGTTTATCAACAGAGCTCAGGGTCCCTAGACAATTAATTAGAGCATTGTGGAGTCGGTGACTGTTCCACTACAATAAACCTCTTATGAAGGGGACTCATTAATAGAGTTCCAAGTGAACTCTCAGGCAGAAGGAAAACTGTGTCAAAGATAACTTGATTTGAGTTGTTGGCATTTTTTCATTGTATACTTTTTAAGATGTAGCAGCCTTATTTCTTCATTGGATTTTTCTCCATAACTTAACCAGATGAATGTACCATTCTTTTTTTAAATTTGTACACTTTTTCCCCCTGGGCACCCAGCTGGCCCATGTCAGTCCTGAAGCTCTATCCAGCCTATCACCCGCCATTTCTGGGGCTTGCCTCTGCTCCGTGTTTCTCCCCAGTAGACCCACCTTAGGTTAGGGCTGCTACCTACTGGAAGTTGACCCCAACCCCTCTGATAGATGTTTAGCTTCAATTTCTGAGTGCGAGCCCAGTCAGTGGTGTGGCACCTGTGGCCAGCAGCAGACAGCATACTGTGAGGTTTAGTTTTTTGTTTTGTTTTTTTTGTCTCAACCCCGCAGATGTCGATGAGGACCTTACTGATGCACATGCATTGCATGCTACTTGCGTCAGAGCATGACAACATCCCCCACCATCGTTACTGACTCCAGCTTGCACCATGACCTGTGATCAGGGACGGGAGTGCATCTGGCCATGCACTGAGGTTGTTGCATTTCCACCTCCACCAAGTGGGGGGGGGGGACCATGTGGGAAACCACATGGCATAAAAAACAAAAAAAACCTTGACAATGAGTAGCATGAAGTCCAGGGTCATAGCAAGGATAGTCGACCGATGTGTGGTATATACCCTAGCCAAAGCTAAGGAGAATAAACAGATATATTAATAAATAAATATTAGTGTGTTAAGGTGCTTCAGTTGCTCAACCTACAAATTCCATTTAGGATAATTAGAAACTGTGATACCCAGGACCTTAACAATTGTCAGGTACCATCAGCAGTTCACCATTTACATAAAACTGATGGTCCTCAGTCTTTTTTCTTTGGCAATCACCATAATTTGTGTCTTTTTTGCCTTGATTTGCATATTATTTGATTCACTTCAAGCACAAGTTATGTCCAGATCATTCTGAGGGAGGCTAGGTCCTCCCTTTTTCCTTTAGTTAAATTTTCTCATCTACTGTGCATATTTCAAATGATTAACACTAGTTCCCAAATCATTAATCATAACTGGAAACAGGAAGGATCCCTGGTCCCGGCTTACCGTGGCCTCTTTGTTTGAGTCCTGTTTCTCACTCCCTTTCAGTCATTTTTCATTTTTAGCATATCTTTAAATATCTATTATTTTGTTAGGCTTGTTTGCATTTATTTACTGTTTATGCATAAGCTTTACAGTGTTGCTGTGCTACTTCATATTTTTGTCCAGTGCTCATCGTATGTAGAATGGTGGTCTCTAAAAGCGCAATCCCATCCTAATTTGTTATGGATCGCAGTACATGCATATTTCGTTCTAAGACGGTCATTAATCAAGCCCTGTACAAGATTTGTAGGTTACTGAGCTTAGAGTTGACAAGCAATGAAGAATAAAAATCTTTTTTTTTATTATTTAGTCCAGAATTGCCCAATTTTGAATCCTGTGTTTTCCATTATGAATTCTGTTAATTATGTATTATTATTAATTTTTCACATGTAATTATACTTAAGCTGAAACATTTCTGCTGTGTTACTAGTAGGCAGCTGCATATGATATCATACCACCATACGTAAAGCTCTGCGTGCTCCTTGGTCGCATCTGGAAACAAGCTTTGGCTCCGTGTGTCTTTCCTGGCACGTTTAATGATCATACAGCCCTGACCATTAAAAAGATTAATCAGAAACTAGGTGTGGCCTATCATGCCATTCACCTGCTTTCACCTGAAGCTCGCCTCGCCATAGCGCAGGGTAACCTTCTCCCTCTCCTGGATTACTGCTCCCCTGTCTACTCCCCGATACCCACAAAGCAACACTCCCTATATATGGCATATAATGCTATATGTCGCTTTGTCCTCAGAGCCCCCTCATTAACCCACCACTGCAACCTCTATCAGTCCCAAGGATGCCTGAACGATGCTGCTGGCTGCCTGGTGAACAGCGTCCTCAGAAGTAACCAGCTATCCCCTTACACTCCCCTTCTCATAACTAGAGCAGCCACTAGACCACTTAGGGCCTCTTCCTTTCCAACCCTCGAAGTTCCTCATGTCTCTATGACGGGCAGCAAGGCGTTCTCTGCAATGGCCCCCTCCCTCTGGGACAGTCTTCCCATTTCCATTCGTATATCCCCATCCCATCCTATGCATCATTCAAAGCCAACCTTAAAGCCTGGCTACTGAAGGAGTCCACCTGCAAATGCTCGCTGGGCAGAGCAAAGCCCCGTGAGCCACTATAAAACAACCGTAATCTGCTGGCCACTGCTCCCTACTCTCCGGAGCACTACGAACAAACATGACTCACTCGATGACTTGCTCTGCCTACCCCGCATGCTCCCACTTCTCAGCCGACTACAGCATAAATGAAAATATCTATATACTCTGTGCGTATACTTAACTAATTCTCCTTTGTATCTCGACCTGTATTCTTTGTCAAATGTTATGTTCTGTCAATGCCTGCAAACTTTATTTAAACGATGACTGTTTCTAGCTGTCCTAATATTGTTGTAACCACTGTACTTTCCAATGTGAATTTGCATTCACCCCTGTATTTCCCTGTACTGCCACCTTTGTGGCCCGGGTCGTGACTAAAAATGGTCCACTGGATCAGTGCATTTACCTGGTTACCAAAAACAAAATAAATAAAGTAGCGGTCGTGATGTCAACTACCCCCTACTGGTGACATCTTGGAATGCAGTTTCATGGAGTTTAATGCTCACACTTTCATATTTAAACTATATGAACAAAAACATTTTAAATTTAGATACAGTAAAAAAGAATAAGAATAAAATGAGTGGCTGATTTTGGAATACAGCAGGCAAATTAGTGGTTCTCCTTAACTGAATATAATTGCTACAGACATGCTGACCTTACTCCAAGCTTTAATTCCACTCTTTAATTACAAAAAAAAGTAAAGACCTGAAACCTAGTCTCAGTGTGGGAAACAATAAATCAGAATGCACATGCAATGTGATCTTCACCCCCCCCAGTCATTCACAATGGGCTGAGTTAACTGGGTTGGGGGGGGGACCCCCAGCGACTGTTTGAATTGTAATTTAGGTTTGCCAGATGTTAAAAGGAATAAATGAGGTTTGCAACAGTTAACACCTGCTTTGCAGCACTCACTGTCTTCTGTGGATGGCACAGATGTATAATGGTATACCATTAACCATGTTATTGCGTAGGTCTCTCCCTTTCCCTTGACCTGTAACTTGAGGCACGCTTTTGGACCAAAATTGCATTCATTATTTTTGGCGTTCTGTGGTTCTCCTGGATGTCCATTGCCCCCCGCCTCCCTAACCTCAGACTGTAAAGTAGCCCTGTTATCGAATGGCTCCTCCTCCTCCCAAGCCCTATTCCCACACATGCAGTTCCTTTTTAGTTGTTCCCTCACTGATTCCTTTCACTGGTGCAGACTCACTCTAGTAACACTCCTTAATAGTTCTACAGGCAGCGAGTGCCACACAAATTGTGACTGAGCTTCAGAGGGTCGCCATGCTTAGTAAATGGTACTGCAGGCCATTCACATAGTGTCTCCTGCCCTTTTTTCCCTGCACAGTCACAATGAAGTAGCAACTGTAACCCCTCACCCCTGCCTTTTTGCCAAAACGACAGGTGGCATGCTGTTGAAGCTGACAGCAGTACCTGGTGGGGACTGGGTTCGGGGAAGATGAGGTTACTTGGCACAGGGGACCTAGGTTTGGCTACTCTGAACAGGGGCACCCAAGTAAATCCGAACACAGGAAGCAATAACTGTAATGTCCAGAACCAGGAATGGGATTCTTCAGTGTGGCTTTTATTCACATCCAAGCTGAACAAACAAACATAGACGGACCCCCAGGGGGCTACATTCCTGGTAATTCAGATTAGAGACTACAGAACACTTTATTACCACCAGGCACACAGCTCGGACTTGCACGCAGCTTTGGGTACACAGCCCGACTTGTACACTACTTGGGTTTTCCCCACTGGCCCGGCTCCCCCGCCGGCCACTTGATCCGCAGTCCATTTGAGGAATGAACCAATTATCTTGTTGTGGCTCCCCAAACCACACTAGAGCCTTCGACTCCTAGAGAGAATTTTCCTTATAATCCCACGTCTGGGTACTTCCCTCATCACTGGCCAAGTGCCTGAGGTAAAGTAGAAATCCACAGAAGAAATCCGTAGAGGTGGATCTGGTCACTAAAGATGGGGGGCCACCCACCTCCAGCAGCCCATACCCGGCCATTTCTCTGGAAACTGAACAATTCCTTTACAGAACTTTCAAATGTAGATTCTGGGTAGACGTCTGTCACATCTCCTCTACATATCATTTGCTTCCCAACAAGCTCTGGACTTGACCCTACTGTTACTTTGCTTAGCCCATTGCTCTAGGCTTCCCAATATTTAGTAGTTCAATCCCCACATTGTCACACAAGTCCCAGGGTGAAAAACATAAGCACTTTTAGCAAGAGCAGACACTCACCCTCACGTTGCAGGTGCCCTACAGGCAATTCACAAATCTTCTTGTTCTCCCAAATAAACTCTGGAACAAACAGGCAGCTTCTACTTTACAAGCAGAACTAGGGGGTTGCCCCAGGAATCTGCAGGGAAACCCTTCCTGCCCCTCCCCGAAGGGAGGGGGCACTGAGACCCAAAAAACAGCGGTCTCCACCACTTCAGTTATCTTCTGTGTCTCTCTTTAAGGTGGAGACACACACCCTTTTAAACTAAAAGTAGCCCTCTGTCAGGGCTGAGGCTCCTAGAGCCTTCACTGAGCTGCTTTCTCAGCAAGCTCCCAACTTCACACTGCACTGACTCACTCTCTGACTCTGACTGAATTCAAAACCTCCCAACGTTCTATGCCAACTCCCTTGCTGCAGATTCCATTGTGGCTCATGCAGCTGCGATAGTTCTATTGGTGATGTCATCCCTCAGTCTCAGCTGAGACTGAGAACAGAGTGAGACAGTGTGAAACCCATTTAACTGGAGTTTCATAAGCTGCCTTCCCTGCCTACCACTAGGTTTGACTGGGATTCTAGTAACCCCGGGTAACAAGGGGGTTACACAACTATATGGGAAAGGGCCACTCCCCTCTTACAACTACAGCTTACAACTCCCTGAACTGGATTTGTGGTCCTTTTCACTTTGATGGGCATAGACTGAATGATTCTGGGCCACCGTCAGACCACTCCCCCCTAACAAAGCAATAGCATTGTTGTCTAGCACCAGGGATCTGGCCAGTGCCTTCCATTTTGGTCATCCTGAATTTGTGGAAGCACGTGGAATCTGTATGGATTTAATTACTATATCTTGCACGCTACCCATTTCTGGCTGTGTGTGCTGCTCCATGAGTTCATCCACATTGGTGCTGTAATCACAATAATTTTTTGACATTCCCTTGCAAGTGTGGCTCAGGCCATAAGTTCCTTTCCCTCAAGGTTTCAAAGTTAGTCCTTTTTAAAGGAACTATCTTAGGAAAAGTCTATCTTTGGAACCATTAATGCTAGCAACCTAATCTTTTAAAAAAAAAAAATATTTTGACAGGGCAATATAGAAGGTCCTGTCAGTACAGTTTCAATTTATCAATATATTTAAAAAGGTTTTTAATACTGTACATTGATATACCAGTAATGAAAATGAATTTTCAGTGTATCAACACACTGAAAGTGTTATCAGTATGATCTACAGTAACTATAGTGACCTGACTCCAAGTCTTCATTTAAAAAAAAAATTGAGTTCCTACCCCTTATGGTTCAATTACTAGACATTTTTAAAGAACTGATCTTTAGAAAGGGTTAACTTTTGCCGGTCCAGTGGTGCAGAGTGCTGAGGTGCCTTGCGCCTTACCTCACCTGCACTGGCGACCTGAGTTTGGGAACAAGCCCGGGGGGCAGGGGGCCGGCTGGGGGGAGGAGGATTAAGTGTCCCACATCACACTGTCCATCTCTGGGGGGGGGATAGCATGTGCTGCTCCTATACTGCCATCTGGGTGACCACAGGTGGCAGTATGGTAGAGTGGCTCTGGGTAGGAGGACGTCGGCAGATGATGCACAGCACACTCTTGCATGGGTCTGTGCTTGCTTTCCCTTAACACTGGCATCCTGGGGATGGGCGGAACATGAGAAATCTTCCTAAAAGGCAGGATGACACTGACCATCTCAGAGGCCCGGTACCTGGCCACCTTAGCATGATCTTCACACTATTTCTGTCTGTGGTGAGGTAAGGGGAGCCACGTCGCCCCCATCAGAGGGGGAGAACCTCTGAAGGGAATGAATGGAGAGTCATGGGTAGGTCCTAGGAGATGCCAGGGGGACAGGCAACATTTTTAAAAGATTTTTTGATTTTGGTTTATAAGTATCCTTTTTTCTCGACCACGACTGTGTTGCACAACAGTGCTCATGCTTTTTTGCTGCAGCCCCACTGTGTTAGCTTGCTTTGATTATTGTTTGGATGCATTTACCTTTACAGTTTTTTTTGTTTGTTTTTTTTGCCATGTGTGTTTTGGCTTGTATGTAACCATTCCTGCTGGACTATGGTAACCTGTTGGCTGCTGCTATCCTCCCTAGAACCTCCATGAATATGAGATACTTCATCTCATGGAGTTTTCCAGTTGCAGTAATTTCAAATAAATAAATCTCAACTGGTACACTAGCATTTAAAGTTAAATAGTCACTTTTGAGAAACATAATATTTAGACAGAATTCAGCTTATTTTTTATATACTGCCTGCATGTCTCTCCACTTTGTTCTTCATTCCTAAGTTAATTTGTATGGAAACAGGAACCTTGTCCCCTGACATTTATCTGTTTCTGCCTCAGAATCCTTTGCTCAAGTTATAATCTTGTTTGTGACATCACAGTTTGTTGCTGTGGAAATAACTGAGGTCACAAACAGAGAATGTTGGCTTAAGCATATAATTAAACAGAGCTCTAATCCCTGTAACTGCACAAGACAGGATCCATTGTCCATGTACCTAGAAATGAAGCATAAAATAAATAGGAATACAGAAAATCTGTAAAACATAAGTTAAATTATAACCAAATATTATATTTCTCAAAGTTTTCCCGAAAGTAGCAACAATCATGTTAAGGATAGAGGCACATAAGGGCTGTGAAAAGCATTGCTGGATATATAACATGTATGTTACTTTAAAAGCCTAACTTGTGTGAGACAGAAATCATTGTAATTTAAAATTGGGACTCTTTTTAAGTTCACCCTTTACTACTGATATAACAGTGCAACCTAAATCAACATCTTTTTGCTAGTTGATCTCAAAACTTTCCTTAGCTGTTAAAGGGAGAGTGAACTGGAAGGCTTTTAAAATTTATGGTGTTTCATGTATTTTTTTTTTAGCAGAGAGCAGTATAACCCTTCAGCAGTGAGCTGTGTATAACCTCACCTCTGGTGTCTCTTTTTTTTCCCCCTAGATATTTGAGTGGTGGTATTTTCGCAAGTATGGGACTTCATTCATAGAGCAGGTCTCTGTGAGTCACTTGCGCCCCCTGCTGGGTGGGGTGGACAATAACTCTCCTAGCAACACCAGCACTAATAATGGAGACACAGACTCTAACAGACAGAGTGTATCTGGTAAGTAGTCTCTCCCATCCACCAAGAAACAGCGAATCTGCCAGCATTACATTTTTTATACAGACAACTGAATGAGGTGTCACTGATAAATGTTACCATGCTATCTTTGTGTGAAATTACCTGAACTAAATTCTTTTTAAATCTAATTGAAAGGCTAGAGCTAAAATTACTGCTTGGTACAGATAACATTCTGATATAGCCCATATGACATGTGATATCTTGTTCTCATTAAGGTCCCAGGGACCTCAGACATACAAACCATTTAACACACATACAGGCAAAAACACGTGGCATGTTCTAATAATAAAGACTAGTGTAAGTACAAAGGAAAAGGAGATCAGTAATAGTCTTGTATGTAGCAGAACATTTTCCATTTGAAGGTTAGCAGAGCAGGTGAGGGTCGAGGATTGCGTGAGTTTAAGTGAAGCTTTCCTTCCTTGGTGTATAGTGTGGTGTCATGGGGATGTATTTATTTTTATTTATTTAAAAGTTGGTAACCAGGAGAGGCACACTGGGCTGAGGCTTGTTTCCAGGTGTGACCTGGGGAAGGGGAAGAGTGGAGTGTAATACAGGGAATTAATTACAAGCTTAACAAATGTATGGGTTTTAGTACCCTGTGTTTTCATAACTGTATCACCTGAAGTGGCAGAGGTGGTGCTAAGCATTCATCTCAGATGCTTCCTGTCTCTGAGATGGTGAGTGATCAATGCTGTTGTACAACTGTCCCCTTGGGGCCCAATGGAACGGAATGATGTAGGTAGGAATATTCTGTTCCAGACAGAGAGGGGAGGGAATTCTGCCACTGACTTGTTGCAGAACCCTGACAAAGGACACAGTGGTATCATATGCCCAGCCCTGTGTTGGCAGTTGGCCAGAATGCTCTCCAGTCTCTGTCCCCAGCTCTAGTTTGAGGGGGACAGAGGGAGGGAAGAAAAACAGGTGTGACAAAAGTGGATCTTCATTGAGGAGATCTTCTCCATTGGGACACGCCTTTGGAACTGTAAGACGTCAGTGTCAGGACCACAAGGAAACATTTGCTAGTCAAGGGCCATCCACGATGGTGTACATCATAGGCTTCTTTAAAATGCAAGCTGCCTCCTTGTTCCTCAGTTCTTTCCTCCACTGTCAACCACTCACTGGACCTGCAGAGAAACAACACTGTCATTTTTTCTATATTTATTATTTTCTAAATTAAATTTTTTCTTATCGACATTTTAAACTTTTTCTTATCAACATTGTCCCTGTATACAGCCATTGAAAGAACCTGTATTTAGGTTTTAGACCTGTGGTTACAAGGTCTATAAGGAAAATGCGCACACTGTGTGTGTGTGTGTGTGTGTGTGTGTGTGTTTGCAGTTTGTGTTTTTTTTTTTTTCCAATTCTTTCTTTATGAATCTCTTCTTGCCACAGTGCTTCCTGACCTTTGGGAGACTCCCATGGCTTTGTACGTCCCTGCTCATCAGTCCAGTTACCAGTGCAGTCATCCCCCCATGAAGCCTTGGTTATACCCCCCAGTAAGGTATGGGATGGGGCCATCATCCTCCGCCCCGATGCCTCTCTATTTCGTCGGGGATCTGTCGTCAGCACTGGCAGGGGCATTGGGATCGGGGTCTGAAGCTCCGTCTACAGGGAGCACCACAGGGTTTTTTCCTGCTTTTTTCTGGACCCTCCCACAGGACGTCTGCACGCTTGGGGAAGCCGTGGGGTGATGCACGTCAAAACATGCGAATGCGCCGGCTCCCGGCTGACGTCCCCCCCCTTCTACTTGCTGTCCCGCTGCACCTCCACCCGTGGTCACCCAGGTGGCGGTAGAGCAGCAGGGACATGCAACCCACCCGGCCCTGAGGAGGAGAGCAGTCTTGGGCGTTCAGTCCTCCTCCCCCCAGGGCCAACACTCCAACTACCAGAGTCCATTCCCGAACCTGGGTTGCTGGCACCGCGAGCGGTAGTCCTACTGCTGCGCTTGTGGGTCGGCCCTGCAGTTTGTGCTTTTAACACAATGTGAGGGCCTGTAAGATCTGCCAAGGATTGGTAAGACCACAACAGGACGTCATAAGAAGGTTCTAGAAACCTTCATCGTCATCAAGGCTGTGGAAATGCAAGCAAAGGCTGTGGGCTCCAACCTGGCTTGTCCCTCACCACGGGGAAGGAAACAGTGTGGTTGGGGGGGGGTTAGCAACCCTGTTGCTGCCAAGGTTGGTTTGAATGATGGAGAAATCCAAAGGAAAGCTTTTCATCGAAACCCTCCTCCTCTAGCCACCATAAGCATAAAGACATGTAACCCTCCCCACCCCTGTCCTTTTACCAAAACGACGACAGGTGGCATGCTGTTGGCATTTGGCAGCAGTACCTGGTGGGGAGTGTATATCTACGGGTTCGGGGAAGGATGAGGCTACTTGGCACAAGAGACCTAGGTTTGGCTACTCCGCACAGGGGCACCCAAGTAAATCCAACTACAGGAAGCAATAACTGTAATGTCCAGAACCAGAATTGGGATTTCTCAGTGTGGCTTTATTTATTAACTCACTGAACATAAACAAAGCTCTGTATGATCCCCCACAGGGCTACGTAACTTGGCGAATGAACCCAAACTCTACTTGGAAAGACATCCCATCAAACAAGGAGGCTCCCAAACTGTGGCTCCCCACACCACTTGAAGTCTGCGACTCCTAGAGAGATTTTGTTTTCGTACTTCCAATTTGAAACTCCCATCAAACAGGGAGACTCCCATCCTACAAGGAGTAATGTTCCCATCCTGTGGCTCCCCACACCACTTGAAGTCTGCAACTCCTAGAGAGATTTTCAAGTTGCGACCCACGTCTGGGTACCCACCCCATCACTGGCCAAGCGCATGAGGCGAGTAGCAAAAACAGAAGAAATCCATAGAGGTGGACCTGGTTACTAAAGATGGGGATCTATCCACCTCCAGCTCCCACAGCCCATACCCGGCCATTTCTCTGAACACACAAAAACTTCAGGACTGTAAAAATGTAGATTGCATGGTGGATGAACTGATGCACCCCCTCTACTGTGAACTCTAAATCCATTTAAACTTTAAACTGACTGCTCCATTTGTTCGTTCTAGTGTATGTAGTGCTCCCAAACAGCAGTCCCCAATAACATTTCCTGACTGAAAAACTGTTGTTTGCCCCTTAAACTGGAGCCAAACACTCACCAAATTGTTGCAGGGCCTCACAGGCGAAGTCCTTTAACCTTTTCTGTATACCCAAACAGACAAAGTAATTTCAGGCAGCTTCTTTCCTTGGTGGGAAAAGGGGATTGCCCTGGAACCCCTGAGACCTTTTCCTACCCCGGGAGGGGGCACTGAGACCGAGGGACGGTCTCCACCACTTGAAGAATGGTGAAACACAGAAAAACTTCCTTCTGTGTGGAGGCAAAACTCAAACTACAGTCTGATGCTTCCTCCTTGCTCAAGGACAAACCGAAGACTGGCTTTTCAAATTCCCAAGGTTCTAGAACTACTCTGAGCTGAAGATTCCAAATGTGGCTCATGCAGCTGTAACAATTCTACTATGATGTCATCTCTCCAGTCTCAGCTGTGACTGAGGACAGAGTGAGACAGTGTGAAACCCATTTAACTGGAGTTTCACAAGCTGCCTTCCCTGCCTACCACTAGGTCTTACTGGGATTCTAGTAACCCCGGGTAACAAAGGGGTTACACTTGCCCTTGACCAGGAAAATGACTGTCCCCAGTCATTATGCACCCGGCCTTAGGCCATCCCACCCTATGTGCTACCTGCGGAGGGGGGTGATCAGGCCCCCTCCTACCGTGTGCGAGCACAGGTAGGCAACACTAAGGGCCTAGAGGCCTATATCTGACTTTTCAGCCTCTACTCTATCCACTTACTATGGACACCTAGTGGCTGTGGTAGAACCGTCCAGAGCATAGCCCTGATAGATCAGCACTGCAATCCCTACGGTCATTCAGGACCACAGCCTGTCTATCCCCTCTAACCCTCTAGGGAAAACCTATCTGCCTCTACATAACATCCCAAATAAAAACAAAACCCGGGGACCTCTCCGACCTTTGGCAGCCTGCAACTACAACATTAGAAACACAAACAGTACTTTAATTTCTAAACATAAGCACTGAAATGAGGAACTCCGATGAGCCCCTCCTCTTCTTCTTGTCTTCTCTTCTTTCTTCCAGGAACACCTGTAGAAAAGACAAAATACAACAAAAACAAAACACCCTAATCTGCATTTACGATCTACCTAAATAAAGATGACTACTACAACAACAACCACAACCCTTACCATACAGGATAAACAAAACACTAAACAATCCCAAAAAGAAAAATATATGTATTTTTTTTTTTTTAGAAAAGTAGAAAAGACAGTATATACATTAAGTACAGAAATGACATTGATAACAATACACTTTTTGGGGGGGATGGAATGCCCTAAATGTCCCACTAGTGACTACAAGGCCCGAAGGCCAGTCCATTAAAGAGTCTCTCCTGGGCTGGAGCCCGTGAACATAGTCTTTAAGGCCATAATCCTGAAGGGGAGAGTCTTTGCGGACAGTTCACACACACTGTTTGAAGTCTGTAGTGTAAGGTGTGTATTGCAATGTCATAAAGATAGAATAAAAGAGATTTTGACTCACCAGCCTCTTGAAGTATTGAGACGTCACCAACCTGGTCCCTGCGAAGACTCTCCTGGCAGCATTCTTCTGATACAGCTGGGCGGACATCTTCCGGGAACCCACAGGAGTGCACATCTGAAACAGCTGGGCTGATGTCATAACTGGAGAAGGAACCTTAGAACAGGAACAAAAGAGAAACAGCTGGTCGGCGTCATCCGATTACCAGGCGATGAACAGGAAAACAGCTGGGCTGGTGTCCTCTCTGGATCTGAAGTCATCTGTGGTACCAGTAGGTGGTTGGTGATTGCAGACAGTTTACTGTAGACTGAAGAATGTGGGCCCCAATTTTTGTTTATTCATTTGGCAGTTGGTAAAGGTACTTCACAGTTCAGATGTGGCAGTATTGACTGCCACTGCTCGCTCTCCATTTTGTAGGCATGGGCTTAATTACTGGGAGGTCCTTGCACTGAGGCCAATAGTAGAGGGTCAGGGGCTTGAATTATTACTCCATCTGGACTATTACACCACACAGTGGGAGACTTCGCCCCTCTCGGCCCACAATTTTCACTCTGTCCATAAACAGTGTCCTGCCTCTCTTCCACTGTGTATACTTTTCGTGGAACAGTCTATTCTTACATGCTGGTTAGCCCCAGGATGCACATGTTTCATTGCTTCATCCCAGAGCCAGGATTTCCTGCAGTTCTCAATCTCCTCCCAGACTCTCCGAGGAAAGGTAGGAAAGGTCATACCAAAGATTTCATGGGCCTTTCTGCGAACCAGTCTCTCCTCTTTACTTGCTTTGGTCAATCCGAGACCGCTGGCCTGGCTTGGGGGTGGCCAGTCCTGGTTCTGCCAGCTTCGCATCCTCAATGAAATTAAAAACGGATCCCTGACTTCTTTTTCTTCTGGTGAAGCCAGGGCAGTGGCATCACCACCTTCTTGAACACATTCCTCTGAGGCAAGATCTTGAGGCTGTGTACCCGTTCCTATCTCACAAGGCCACTTAGGTTCCTCCTCATCTTCCTCTTCACTGAGGATCTGAGCCCAAGAGTGAGCAGTAGTTCTCACCCCCGAGACTATCCATTCATCACTAGGAGCGGAGGTCGACACCTCCCATTCAACGGCCTCCCGCATCTCATCTTCACCTTCGAGACTTGGGCTAGGCCCCCCCACACAGGGGTCTATTGATGCTTTAGCTGAACTTGCCTTCTGAGATCCAGCATCCAAAACTTCAACTTTAGATTCAGTCTCTAATTCTGCACTCTCTAACTTTATGCCACACTCCCCCGGGGGACCTTCCTCCACAGGCTCCACCTGATGCTGTGTGCTGCCAACTTCAGATTCTTGAAGTTGTGTCCATGTGGAGCCAAACGAATTTGAGGCACTTATACAAGCCATATTTTGTAGACAACCAGCACAGTGAGGAATCATGAAGACATCCTTCCAGCACTAAAGCACATCTGGCATACACGCACTGGATAATTAGGAATTGCCACATCAGGAGGGAGTTGCCCTCTATAGCACCAATTTTCAATATCTCTCAATCTATTTACTGCTGCTGTTACTGCAACCCGGGCATGATCCGGGTAACGAGCTGGTCCTGAGGCCATAACTGCAGAAAAACAAACAAAAGTTCACTGTAACTGAAAAGTCCTACTTTACATGAACACACTCTGTAGCTTTAAAATGGCTCCTCTGCTGCTGTGTTTACTTTACTACCCCACCCTGTAATAGCGGCAGCAGCACTCCTGTGCATCAACATTCAGACTCTGGGTCAAGCCACTGCGCACCCGATTTACATCAGCTACTATTAACTTTTATTTCAAACTGCACAGCTTGCTCTTTTCTGGCTGTTCTCACGTTTACAGGATTTTCCTTGGACTTTTCACATGCTGGCAACATTTATTTAATCACAGTCCCTTTTAAAACTTCAGGTTTCAGCACAGGATTGCCTGCTTCTACTAGCGTTGCACTTATTTTACAACCCACAGTCTCTCTCTGGCTGCAAACTTTAAACTGAGGCTACTTTCATTGCTATGCTCACATTTAATGGCTTTACAGACTTGCACTTGCCAGCAGGATATCACACAATCGCTACTTGCAAAGCGACTATACAGCAGCACTCACATTTATATGGCATTCTCTGAAAATCACTGATTTAAGCAGTTTAAATCGTTTACACTGTTATTGTGCAGATTGCTGCGATGGAGGAAACACGCCTGCAGCCCGATTTTGAAGGCTTGGATTTCAAGCAGAGGGCAGTCTCGCGATCGTGGTATTAATCACACAATTCACTGATCCCACGACCGATAAGCGGGTTGAGCCCGATTTTGAACTAGAAAAGTCACTTTTCACTGTTTACAGTGCTTTGAACACTCCGTGAACGCTCCTCCACTGCCAGTACACGCACTACTGTCTGTCTCCCTCTCGAATGCTGAAGCAGACACATAAGAGCTGGCTGAGGGGCCGGACTAATGGCAAACTGACCAACCACACGACGCCATGCAAATGAGCCTCTTCTTCCTCACGAGGGCTCCTCTCCTCACGGCGATCATCGAGCAGGCAAATTCAAACTGAAAAGATGCATTTTTTTTTTCAACTGACTCCAAGGCGGGAGCCCATTTCAACCATGTAACATTGCCATTAACTCTGCAGTCTCTAGTATTGCACAGAAAGCATTTCAAACGTCCAGTGCATAATTTCTCTGTTGCTACCCCTAGTTTTCCACACTTTTCTTCACAGAACTTTATTTTAAAACTGACAAACGCTGTAAACTATGTTGATGCAGGACAAGGACACACACTTTGGCTTTACAGCTCCTTGGTAAACAGTTGGCATTTTAAACAGCAGCACAATTCACAGCACACAGCACACACTAGAAATTGCTTCAACTTTTTTGGGGCTACCGACTGCCAGATAGCAGCAGCAAGCTACTTGCCCAAGCACTTCCTTCCCAAACAAATCCAAGCGCGTGCCCCTATTTTGTAACCCTCCCCACCCCTGTCCTTTTACCAAAACAACGACAGGTGGCATGCTGTTTGCATTTGGCAGCAATACCTGGTGGGGAGTGTATATCTACGGGTTCGGGGAAGGATGAGGCTACTTGGCACAAGAGACCTAGGTTTGGCTACTCTGCACAGGGGCACCCAAGTAAATCCAACTACAGGAAGCAATAACTGTAATGTCCAGATCCAGAATTGGGATTTTTCAGTGTGGCTTTATTTATTAACTCACTGAACATAAACAAAGCTCTGTATGGTCCCCCACAGGGCTACGTAACTGTAATGCAGATTAGAGATTAAACACAGCGGTCCATTTGAGGAATGAACACTTTACAACAGTTGTCTGGCTTTGGACCCACCAGGCACTCAGCCCGGACTTCACATGCGCATTGGATACACAGCCCGACTGGCCCGGCTCCCCTGCCGGCCAATCTACTGACAGTCCACTTGGCGAATGAACCCCAACTCTACTTGGAAAGACATCCCATCAAACAAGGAGGCTCCCAAACTGTGGCTCCCCACACCACTTGAAGTCTGCGACTCCTAGAGAGATTTTGTTTTTGTACTTCCAATTCAAAACTCCCATCAAACAGGGAGACTCCCATCCCACAAGAGTAATGTTCCCATGCTGTGGCTCCCCACCACTTGAAATCTCAGACCCTAGAGATTTTCAGTTGCGACCACGCCTGGGTACCCACCCCATCACTGGCCAAGTGCATGAGGCTAGTAGCAAAAATAGAAGAAATTGGAGAGGTGGACCTGGTTACTAAAGATGGGGATCTATCCACCTCAGCTCCCACAGCCCATACCCGCCATTTCTCTGAACACACAAAAACTTCAGGACTGTAAAAATGTAGATGCATGGTGGATGAACTGATACCCCTCTACTGTGAACTCTAAATCCATTTAACTTTAAACTGACTGCTCCATTTGTTCGTCCTAGTGTATATAGTGCTCCCAAACAGCAGTCCCCAATAACATTTCCTGACTGAAAACAGTTGTTTGCCCTTAAACTGGAGCCAAACACTCACCAAATCGTGCAGGGCCCCACAGGCGAAGTCCTTTAACCTTTCTGTATACCCAAACAGACAAAGTAATTTCAGGCAGCTTCTTTCCTTGGTGGGAAAAGGGGATTGCCCCTGGAACCCACAGAGACCTTTTCCTACCCCCCCCCCCCAGAGGGAGGGAGCACTGAGACTGAGGGGACGGTCTCCACCACTTGAAGAATGGTGAAACACAGAAAAACTTCCTTCTGCGTGGAGGCAAAACTCAAACTACAGTCTAATGCTTCCTTCTTGCTCAAGGACAAACGGAAGACTGGCTTTTCAAATTCCCAAGGTTCTAGAACTACTCTGAGCTGAAGATTCCAAATGTGGCTCATGCAGCTGTAACAATTCTACTATGATGTCCAGAAAGAACTGGAAGGGGACAGGATCAGTTGTGTTCCAGGACAGTAGCTGCTGCTGTTGTTTTCACAGGGTTCTTGTGGATTTTATTTGGTAGGTTAGTTATTTTCTTTCTTACTTCTAAGGGGCTAGCAGGGTAGTGTTTTGGGTGATGCTGGATGTTTGTAAACTGATTTGGTGGCTGTAAGTGGGGCTCATTTTGTGGATGTTTCACTGTGTAACAGGCTGCGCTGGTAGAGGCCTATTTCTTCTGATTTAAAACCTATTTGGTGGGATTTGCTTGGGCCTGGTTCTTTGGCTGCTGGGCTTGGAGGGGAGACACAGGGCTGATACACTCTCTCTCGAGTCAGGTGTCTGCCCAAGATCCGCCCTCCCTCCCCAGAAGTCTGCGTTTATAGGGAACACCTGCCCTGCAATTGGAGAAAAAGGCTGCAGGTGCAGCTCATGGGTTTCTAGCCACTGGGGTAGGATTTAAAGGCTGGGAGAGAGGAGCTTTGGGAGTTGTTCATTTCCTTATAAGTTTAATGTGTTGTACTGCACCTAGTAACAGGGTTACTGGTGTACAGTGGGACTGTCTCTAAGATTAGTGGGTGACCTGATTAGGCAGTAGGGGTATCTTCGACTAGGGGGAACCTGGTGGCTCACCAAGGAAACCTATTTGGAAGGGATGGAACCACACATCATTAGGGCGGCATCTTTGGGAGGGTGGTGGGGTGCACAGGGTGTGGAGCAGCCATGATACTGGACTGGGCTTGAAGTTCGGTGGTTGCCCAGTGTGCTACCAGCTAGCACAGCTTAGGGAGGAGGTTGCGGGATTAGGAGAAAGCTGGGGAAGGGGGGTATGGTTGGGGAAGGGCTGGGAATCTCCCACAGGGTTGCACCAAGCACTGGGGTGGGGCATAGGGAAAGGAGTGCAGGAGAATACCAGGGTCACAAAGGGAACCTGGCAGAGGGGGTACAAAAGGACACTACCAAGGAAGCAGGCAGGTAACTGGGGCCCTCGCAAGGGGGACGGAGGGACAACATTCTCAGGGAAGTAGGCAGATGGCCAGGGCTGGACAGAAGGAAGCAAGGCGGGAGGTGGATCAGACCTTACACTCAGTAACCGCTAAATTCTTCTTCTCTCAAGGATGAGGGGATGATGTAGCCACGACAGGGGTAGTTAGAGATGGAAAGGGGTGGGAGTGGGAGGCAGAAGGCAGGGGCCAGATAGCAGGAAGAGCAGGGGGACCTGGAATGCAGGAGAATGGGGGGAGCAGTGAATCAGAGCAGGAGGGGCAGGGGGAAGTGGGAGGAAAGCGCAAGGAGAAGGACCAGTTGGGAGGAAAGGTAGGAGAAGGACCAGAAGTACAAGGAGGATTCAGTAAAGGAGCTGAGGGTTTAGGCCAGGAGCACGACTAGCAAGGAGGAACTAAATGGAGACAGGAAGGAAGGAGGAGGATGAGCCAGGCTAGTTTAGCAGATGGGAGAAGGACCAGTTGCGAGCAGTGAGGGGGAATTAGCAGGAACAGAAGGATACTCAAGAGGAGGAGAGGCATAGGATTGGAGGGGAAGGGGTGGCCATGGTAAATAAGGAGGGGGTGGCATGTGGCACCCAGAAAGGGGAGGAACACGGAGCCAGCTGGGTGGAGGGGCCTGTAGAAAGGATGAGGGACATGGAAGGGAGGGAATGGAGGAAAAGGAGTGGTCAGAGTGCTCCTGCTGTGGGATTCTATGATCAGGGGTATCAAATGGGATAGGGAGGGAGAAGCCTGGCCAGTTAGAACAAGATGCTTCCCTGGACTAACAGTGCACAGGGCTAAGCACGAGGTATATCAGCTAGCAAAGGATTGTGGGGGTTCCCCAGACATACTGGTCCATCTGGGTACAAATGACATTGAGGGAAATAGCGAGCTAGAGATACAGGCAAGATTCAGGAGCTATGCCAGGGTCTGTCATGACATAGGATGCACAGTTTCCTCTCAGAAATCCTGCCAGTGCCAAGGCTAGTGGGGAACACAAAGGAAAATTAGGGAGATAAACCAGTGGCTCAGGGAGTGTGTGAGGCCAGGGGTATGGGTTGATGGGGATTGGGGGAGACCTGGGAGGATAAGGAGCTGTATGCTAGAGATAGACTACATCTCAATTTGGAGGAGGAATCCTAAGTTGAAAATAGAGGGTTCATTGGTGAAAGTGGGGTTTAAACTTGTGAAGGGGTGGGATGGGAGAAAAGGCTGTCAGGGGTGCCGATAAAGGAGGGACTCTGTCTCCACTCCCCTGGGGACCAGGAGGATTGCAGGAAAAGACCAACTGGCAAAGTGCAGACCAGGGAAAACAGAATCCCATGGGAACATGAGCAGGGAAATGGAACTATAGAAAGGGTGGAAGGTAGTGTCATGCTAAATGCCAGGAGCTTGGGCAATAAAATGCCTGAGCTCCAGGCGATGCTAACTGAGGGAGCAGTGGATGTGGCAGCTGTCACTGAGACTTGGGCCACTGAAGACATGACTGGGACCTGAACCTGGAGGGATACACTATGTTCAGGAAGGACAGGGGAGGGAGGGGAGGAGGGTAGCAATGATAGTCAAAAACTGCATTGGCATAGGGGGAGTAGAGGAGGCGGAGGGAACCGTGGAGGCGATTTGGGTCACCTTGATAACAGGGGGCAAGAGGTAAAATAGGAGTGGTGTATAGACCCCTGCCCTGGCGGAGGAGCTGGAGGACAGTCTGGTGGCAGACGTTGGGAGACACTGCAGACTGGGCAGGAAGGCGTGGTGGTGTTGGGGACTTAAACATGCCAGGAACAGACTGGGAGACTATGACATCCTCTGTGACCAGGGAACAGAGGTTGTTGGATGTCTTTCAAGACGCTTCCTAACTCAGCAGGTGAGGGAACTGACCAGGAGAGCACGGTACTGATGTGGTCCTGGCAGACAGTGACCAGATCGGGGCCTGGAGGTAAGGGACCCATTGACGGGAGTGACCATGCCACGGTCTGTTTCTGCCTGGACCTAGGAGGGGTAGAAGGTTGCACAAAGACGGAAGTAACCGACTTCAGGGGTGGATTTAAGGAAATGGGAAGGATCCTTAGGAGCATTTGGATGGGATTGGGTCAGACATGGGCGCTGATAGTAGGTGGGAAATCATCAGGAGAGGGTGCAGGATGCTACCAGCACCTGTGCAAGAGTAAGGCAAAATGCGGTAGGGCCCAAAAACCCTGTTGGTGGACCATGGAGGTCCAGGAGGTGGTGCGGGGAAAGAAAGCAGCCTATAAGCAATTCAAGTGCTCAAGGAGTGAAAGAGATCGGGGAGTGCAGGCTGATGGCTAGAAGGACCACTAAGTGGTGAGGGCGGCTAAGGCAAGGAAGGAGCAGAACCTGGCCAGGAAATTAGGAGAGGAACAAGGGTTCTTTAGATACATTGGGGAAAACGAAGGGTGAAGGGCAGGTTAGCAGGATTAAATCAGGAGAGATGGGCACAAGACCGGGGAGCAGGCTGAGGTACTAAATGAGTACTTCACCTCAGTTTTCACCAGGGAAAATTGGGGTGCTGCATCATACATGGGAGGAGACAGAGATACTGAGGAGGGGGGGACCCTTACCGATCGGCAGGTCTGGGGAGAGGGGGAGGCATCACTGGCAGGTGGGGGGAGGGCTAAGCAGGGAGAAGGGGTACCGGAAGTGGAAATCACAGCAGAGAGAGTGAGGGAAGCCCTCAGCTCCCTTAAGACGGAGAAAGCACCGGGGCCGGATAAATTACATCCCAGAGTGCTGAAGGAACTTGCAGATGTCCTGGCAAAACCCCTGGCAGAGCTTTTCACCATCTCTCTGAGGACAGGGTGGGTGCCCCAAGACTGGAAGGTGGCGCATATAGTGCCTATCCACAAGGGGGGATCAAGGGAGGTGGCAGGGAACTACAGACCTGTCAGCCTGACATCGGTGGTGGGCAAGGTGATGGAGGGCATTGTCAAGGAGAGGCTAGGGGGACCTGGATAAGTCAGGGTGCCTGGACGATAGACAGCATGGATTCATCCCGGGGAAATCGTGTCAGACAAACCTGATGGAGTTCTATGACTGGGTGACAAGTGCCTTGGAACTGGTAGACCAGTGGATGTCCTCTTTCTAGACTTCAGCAAGGCATTTGACTCTGTTCCTCCACGTGGGTCTGTTGGATAAGCTGGGAGAAATGGGGTGGGAACCAGATGATCAGATGGATAGGCAATTGGCTCCAGGACCGGACCCAGAGGGTCGTAGTTGGTGGGATAGTCTCATCCCCAAGGAGGGTCATTAGTGGGGTCCCACAGGGATCAGTCCTTGGGCCCCTTCTGTTCAACGCCTACGTATCTGACATAAGGACAGGAATCAGGAGTGAGATGAGTCTCTTTGCAGATGACTCGAAACTGGGGGCGGTGGTGGATGGGGAGGAGGGGAGGGTGGCCCTACAGGGGGACCTGGAGGCTCTGGAAAGATGGTCTAGAAAGTGGAAGCTGAGGTTCAATGCAGGGAAATGCAAGGTACTCCAGCTGGGAGCCAGAAACCCAGGCCAAGTGTACACCCTGGGGGGGGAAATGCTACAAGTCTCGATGGCTGAGAGGGACCTGGGGGTGGTGGTGGATGTCAAGATGAACAACTCTGAGACTTGTGGAGGCAGCAGCCAAGGCCAACAGGATGCTGGATGTATCGCTGGGGATCACCTCCAGAAGGAGGAAGTGATACTCCTCTGTATAACTACTTGGTGAGGCCGCACCTTGAGTACTCGTGCAGTTTTGGAGCTACACTTAAAGTGGGACATTAACCTCCTGGAGAGGTCCAGAGGGCAAACAAAAATGATTTGGGGCTTGGGGACAGGACCTATGAGGAGAGGCTCAAGAGCTAAATATGTACACATTGGAAGAGAGGAGGGACCGGGGGACATGATAGAGGTCTTTAGGTACATGAAGAGGATAAATAGGGAGGAACAGTCGAGGGTGCTTCAAGGAAGGAGGAAGGGGCCACTAGAGGGCATGGGTGGAAGCTGGAGGGGGGAAGATTCAGGGGAGAAAGGAGGAGGTGCTACTTCACTGAGAGGGTGGTGGAGCCATGGAATGCACTGCCTAGGGGGCTAGTGGAGGCAGAGACAGTGGAGGGGTTCAAGAGGGGGTGGGACAGGTACAGGGGAAGGGTTCTGGAAGCAAAATCCAATGCAGCAAGAATATCCGGAACTAGGAAGGGAGAAGCCAGAGAAGGCGAGAGGGACAGCAAGGTCAGCACCCAGGCTGGGGACTGACCAAACGAGCAGACACGAAAGACCGTTAGGCCTATTCTGCTGGCATTTTAGTATGTTAGTATGTCATCTCTCCAGTCTCAGCTGTAACTGAGGACAGAGTGAGACAGTGTGAAACCCATTTAACTGCAGTTTCACAAGCTGCCTTCCCTGCCTACCACTAGGTCTTACTGGGATTCTAGTAACCCTGGGTAACAAAGGGGTTACAGACAAACATGCTTCACCAGTGAGGTTGAGGTCACCATTGAAGGAGGGTAAGTTTTCATCATTGTCTACTCCAGCAGCATTAAAAACAGTCCCTCAGATCATCGCTGGTGCACCAAGGTTGGAACCTGGCTCTGACACTTCCATACCTACTATGGACCATATGTTGCCTCCATCATTGGGTTTTATCCTATGGATGATAGCAGTCACAAACCCGCAACCAGGCGTCATTAACTCCCAAGCTATGCTGGCATCAGTTTCAGAAATGTTAACTCGCCCGTTCTCAGTGCTGATGGCATCGGTGCCAGTCCCATCAACAGGGCCTTCCCCATCAATACTATCATCACTGATGGACCCAAAAGCATGCCTATGACTCCATTGCACAGCCACTGGCTCCTGTTGTCATTCAGAACGACAACGAAGCAGAGTACAGTCCTGACGTCCTGGTTATGGAGGAGGATCTGTAAGATGAAGGAGGTGAAGAAGGCCCGATGAAGGGGGTTTTCCTTCCTGCTCTTCTCTCTCCTCTTGCAGTGAGGACTCTGTGGTTTATAAACCCAGGTCTCATAGAAACATAGAAGCGGACGCAGATAAGGACCGCAAGGCCCATCTAGTCTGGCCATTTTTTTTACCTTATGAATGTGCCATAGGTCTTTACTCTGTCAATAGCCTATTTATTCATACTCCTCTGTATTGCTCCCTTATGCCAATCCCATGCCTGTTTGAAGCCCTGCACTGTATTCATATCCACCACTTCCTGAGGTAAGCTGTTCCATGCATCCAGCACCCTTTCAGTGAAAAAGAACTTCCTCACATTACCTCTTAATTGGCCTCCCTCTAATCTCATGCTATGTCCTCTTGTCCTGCTATTTTTCTTATATTGAAACTTGTTAGACTTTTTCACCTTGTTAATGCCCTTAAGATGTCTGAATGTTTCAATCATATCACCTCTCTCCCTTCTTTGCTCTAGGATATACATATTGAGCTCCGTTAATCTGCCTCATATGTTTTCTGATGCATTCCCTGCACCATTTTGGTTGCCCTTCTCTGGACTGCCTCCATTTTGTTAATGTCCTTGTGCAGGTGTGGCCTCCGGTACTGCACACAGTACTCCAGATGCGGCCTAACAAGTGTCTTGTAAAGAGGGATTATTACCTCTCTCTTACGACTTGTGATACCCCTACTAATACACCCCAGCATCCCTCTAGCGTTACCTACTGCTTAAGTGGTCTGCTTGGATGATTTCAGGTCATCTGTGATGATGCCCAAGTCTCTTTCTTCCCTTGTGGTTGCCAGCAACTCCCCCCTCACAACCTATAGATAGCTTCAGGGTTTCTATTCCCTGTATGCATGATCTTGCACTTCTTTGCATTAAACCCCAGTTGCCACTCTTCAGACCATTTTGCCAGTTTTCCAGATCTCTTCTCATTCTGCCCACCCCATTTGGATCATCTACTCTGTTGCAGATCTTGGTGTCATCTGCAAACAGGCAGACCTTACCCTCCATTCCATCTTCAATGTTACTGATGAAGATATTGAAGAGGACTGGCCCCAGGACTGATCCCTGAGGTACCCCACTTGTGACTTGTATCTCTTCTAACTTTATACCGTTTACCACCACTCTCTGTTTTCTTCCCGCCAAAAAATTTGCCACCCAGTTGACCAACTTCTGACCCACCCTGAGCCTACCCAGCTTATTAATCAATCTTCTATGTGGAATACTATCGAAAGGTTTGTCGAAGTCAAAGTAGGCGACATCAGCTGCAAACCTTTTTGTCCACCACTCTGGTTACCCAGTCAAAGAAATCTATGAGATTAGTATGACAGGATGCCATCTTGGATCCTGTGCTCCTACGGAGTCCAAGTGTTGTACTATCCTTTCCTTAAGGAGTATCTCCATAATCTTGCCCACTACTGAGGTAAGACTGGCTGGTCTGTAGTTCTCTGTCTCCTCCCTGCTGCCGCCCTTGTGGAGTGGGATCACATGAGCCCTTCTCCAGTTTTCTGGGACCTCGCCTGTGCTCAGAGACTCACTAAACAGTTCTGCTAATGGCTCTGCTAGTTCTACCCTTAGTTTCTTTGGTACCCTGCAATGTGTGCCATCAGGTCCTATTGCTTTGTCCACCCTGAGCGTAGCGAGCTCTTGTAGGACCTTTTCTTTTGTGAACGGACTTGTGCACTCCTCCCTCCCCTGTGTCCATGGTGCTGAGCTGTGGGCCCTGCCCTACCTTCTCCTCAGTAAATACTGAGCAGAAGTATCTATTTAGGATAGATGCTTTTCCTTGGTCCTCCTCCTCATATGACTCCTTATCCCCTTTGATCTTAGCAATACCCCCTCTGGACTTTCTCCATTCACTAATGTATCTATAGAAAGTCTTATCCCTTTTTTTTTTACTGTTTGTTCTAGTGTTTCCTCAGTTTGGGCCTTTGCCTGCCTTACTGCCGTCTCTGCTTCCCTTAGGGAAGTTTTTGGTTGCCTCCCTATCTTCATCCTGCTACATTCCTTTACATTTCCTGAAAGCCAACTTTTTGGCTCTGATCTTTTCTGCTACTGTTTTCGAGAACCAGAGTGGTTTCCTCCTTGTTTTGCTCTTGCTTTTCTCCCTAAGACAATGGGATGTTGCTTCAAGTATTGCATCCTTAATGCTTGCCCAATTTGCGTGTACCCCCTCACCAGTATTTCTTCTTGTCAGGGTCAGCTTAACTCTGTTCGCCATCTTATCAAAGTCAGCTCCTCTGAAGTCCCATATTTTTGCCTTGGAATGGGATGATTTAGATGTAGTGGCCAAACTGAACAATACCATGTGATGATCACTGGCCCCCAGGAGCCCTTCTACCTGGAGATCTGTAACCCTTTCCCCATTAGTCAGTACTAGATCCAGGATACCCTGTCTCTTGCGGGTTGTTGTACTAGTTGTTTGAGGCCCTCCCCCTGCAGGCAATCCACTATGTGTCTAGTTCTGGCAGATGTTCCTGCTGGTATTGACCAATCTGTATCTGGCATGTTGAAGTTTCCCATTGTTAGAACCTCCCCTTTAGTTGTCATGTTTTGTATATCTTCTACCAGCAATGTGTCTATGTCCTCCCCCTGGTCTGGAGGCCTGTAGATAACCCCAGTTCGTTTGGCTGTCCCATTTCGTGTTTCCAGGGTGACCCACAGTTCTTCTGGCTTTTTATGTATATTCTGAATTTCTGTAGCTTTGATACTTTAACTGACATAAAGGGCCACTCTCCCCTCTCACCTCGGCCTCTTCTGAACAGTACACAGCTGGGTACAGATGTCTCCCAAGTGTTGTTACTGGTGAACCATGTCTCGCTAATGGCTACTATATCCAGTTTAGCCTCTGTCATTGTTGCCTCCAGGTCTGGGATCTTGTTTCCCAGACTGCGGGCATTTGTGTACATGATTTTCTATTGGCCAGATTTCAGTGCATTAGTTGTGGGGTGAGGTCCGGCTTTTCTCCTGCGCGTCATATGGGGAGCCAGACCTTTTTTCTTGCCTGGTAATGCAAATGAACTGCAAATGTGCTGAGCTCCTGTTTGATCATTAGCTGGGGGGGAAGGGTGTTCTTCCCATTCAATGTATCGTGTGCTGTACCCTTCTCCCCATTTGCTAGTTTAAATATACTGCAAAGACATCAAACTTCTGCCCCAGTGCACTGACTTCCTCCTTAGTCAGATGCAGTCCATCGAATTTAAAGAACTTTCGCTCCAAAAACTGTTGCCAGTTACCTACAAATTTGTGTCCTTTTTCCTGGCATCAGCCCTTGAGCCACATGTTTAGCTCCCCTCTCTCCCCTTCTCTGACCCTCTGTCCATCTGTCTCCCTGTCCCAGACCGGCAGGACCTCTGAGAAGGAGATGTCTGACGAAATGGATGACAGTTTGTCTCCCAGCCTGGTCAGGTGTTCCTTGGTCTCCACAATTGACCGGGTGGCGAGACCATTAGTCCCTGTTTGTACCAGGACATCGATGTTTCCTCCTGCTTACTGCAGGATTTTAGCAATGGGGTCAGTGTCTCGCCACGCTGATGTACCTGGGAGACATCTGACTATTACACCCGGCTGGAGGTAGGTATCAACTCCCCGAATCATGGAGTCTCCTATGATCAGAAGTGTTATGGATTTCCTTTTTGCCTTTTTTGTTTTGGTCCCTGTTTTGGGCGAGTTTTGTAGAAACATAGAAACATAGATTTTGACGGCAGATCAGGACCGCTTGGCCCACCCAGTCTGCCCATTTCCCTACCTATTGGATAAGCTGCAGATCCTAGTTAACCAGCAGCCTACTTCTTCCTTCCCCACCCCTAGAATTGCCTTATGACTGTCCCATGCATGCTTGAATTCCACCACTGTTTTTGACTCCACAACCTCCTCCGGAAGGCCATTCCATGCATCCACAACCCTCTCTGTGAAAAATACTTCCTTAGAAATTACCTCTGAACCCTTCCTTCTATCTTCATTGCTTCCTTGTTCTTACACACCTCTTTTTTTTGAAAGATGCTACCCTCTTGGACTTTGTTGATTCCTTGAGATACTTGAAAGTTTCTATCATGTCCCCCTCTCTCTCCCTTTCCTCGGGGCTATACATATTCAGCTCCTAAGTCTCTCTTCATCTTCTCCCGGTGCAGGCCCTGCACCATTTTAATGCCCTCCTCTGGACAGCCTCCATCCTGTCTATATCCTTGCGGAGATGGGTCTCAGAACTGCATGATACTCAGATGGGGTCTCACCAACTGTCTGTACAGAAGGATAATAACTTCCTGTTTTCTGCTGGTGATGCCTCTCCTATGCATCCCAGTATCCCCAGCCGTCCTTGCTGCCCTCTCACATTGCTTTCCCACCTTTAGGTCATCTGATATGACTACCCCCAGGTCCCTTTCCATTTTGTTGTTGTTAGTATCTCACCCCCATTGTACTCTTTCCCTGGGTTTTGTTTTCCCAGGTGTATTACCTGCACTTCTTAGCACTGAATCTAAGCTGCCATACATTTGACCATTCCTCTAACCTTGCCAAGTCCCTTCTCATCCTTTCCACCCCTACCTTGTGCATCAACTCTGTTGCAGATCTTTGTGTTATCTGCAAGAGACATACTTTCCTTCAGTTCCTCTGCAATATAAACATAAAGACATTGAAGAGGACGGTCCTAATACTGAACCCTGTGGTCCCCACTAGTAACCCCCCTTTCTTCAGAGTGGACTCCATTTACTATTACTCTCTGTGTCCTATTCTCCAGCCAATTCTTTACCAGGCTGTCATCTTGGGACCCTCCCAGGCTGGCTAACTTGTATATTAATCTTTTGTGTGGGACTGTGTCAAATGCCTTGCTGAAGTCTAGGTAGGCCATGTCACAGCCCTCCTGATCTACTACTTTGGTCACCCAGTCAAGAAATCTATCAGATTTGTCTGGCATGACCTTCCGCTGTGAATCCATGCTGCCTTGGGTCCTGAGCCCTCTGGCCTCTAGATACTCAACAATTCTTTCCTTCAGAAGTGATTCCATCATTTTCCCTACCACTGAGGTTAAACTAACAGGTCTGTAGTTTTCTGCTTCTGCCTGCTCCACTTTTGTGAAGGAATCACATCTGCCCTTCTCCAGTCCTCTGGTACCACCATCCTCCCATGATTTGTTAAAGAGGGTAGTCAGTGGTGTCACTAGTTCTACCCTTGGTTCTTTTAGAATTCTGGGATGAATCCCATCAGGCCCATTGCTTTGTCCACCTTCAGTTTTAAGAGTTCTTTCAAAACCCTTTCTTCTGTAAATGGGCTGGTATCAACTTCTGTATCCAGAGTGTTTCTACTGTTTGTTTTGGTACCTCCCCCACTTCCTTTGTAAATACTGAGCAAAAATATTTGTTTAGTATCTCTGCCTTTTCACAGTCACCCTCTGCCCACCCTCCCTCCTCTTTATTAAACCTCACTAGCCCTCCCCTGGTCTTCCTTCGCTCCCTGATGTAGCACTAGCTCCTGTGCTGCAGTGTCCTGCTCTGCAGTGTCCTCTGCCCCTTTGACTTTGGAGATAGATGGAGATATCTGTTTGTAGTTTTTATATGGTTTGTGGAGGTGATTCGTTGGTGAGCACTGAGTGATGGGACAACTGATTTGCCCCTCCTAACCACCTGCCAACCTCCTGGACCAACTACCCTCTGCAGTCAAGGTGCTTCAGTTGGATGTTAGGGAAATGGCAGGCGGTTCTTGTAATATATTTCCTTCTAAATATGGCGCGCTGTCTCTGCCCTTGCTGCCCAGAGCTGAGCCCTTAGATCTCCGATGGTCCAGCATCCTAAATCCTGTATAACTGCCCTTTAGAAAACTTTCCACAGTACCTGCAGTTAATAATATCCATTCCAGTTGAGTTGCCGAGTTTATAACCTGGTCCAAATAATTAGAAGGAAAATGAAAGCAAAAGTTCGATTTTATCTTTAAATATTTTTTTGTTTGTTTTTGTATAACTTTTTATAACAAGTTAAATTATTTGTGCCCCTGTAAGTGAAGTCACTGTGTGGATACCCCTGTGATCCTCCCCTTCCTGCTTTGCTACAGGAAATGTCACGACTGTGTTACTCTATAAAAGGAGTGAAGCAAGGGGTGATTAGAGATGGGGGTGGGTGGTTGGGCCCCTTCCGCTGCCGAAAAAGAGCAACCACGGGCGAAAGAAACAAGGAGATAAGAGCAGAAACAATCAACCAACAACAAATGCAGTCACTATCCCTCAGTCTGTATCTCATATGTGCTCCTGTAATTAGCCTTGAAAGCTTAGCTTAATGATAGATAAAACTGTAAAACCTGTAAGCACCACCTGTAACAATTTCACAGAAGATATACCCTGCAAAAAACACTTTGCTGCAGATCCTAAAGATCCATCCTTTCAGGCTTTATTCAAGCAAATATAGGATGTAATGGGGTTTAAGGGTGAAGAGGAAGACTCCAGTAAAATAAATTTAAAGGTGTTCCTGTAAGTAACAGTGGCACCTACTATTGTGGTGCCTCCTGCTTTCTCTGCTTTGGAGGATGCTACCTTTGCTGCTTGGCACAGGCATAGCACTTTGCCTGCAGTCCCCAGAAAGGCTGATAGGCAGTACCCTGCTCCATTTATCAAGCCTTATTATGGTTTCCAGCCAGAAATTGACTCTCTGGCAATCATGGCTGCATCTGAACACTCTAGGACCCCTAGATTCATCGGTACTTTGCATCTCAATAAAGAGTCCAGGCGATTGGATGCCGTCAGAAAGAGGACTTATACCTCTGCCACATTGGGTCTTTATATTGCAAATTACCAATCTTACATGAGTAAGCATCAAAATAGCATATGGAAGTCTGCTGTGACTACTGTTCAGACTCTGCCTGATAGTCCTACAAAAACGGAACTCACTAAAGCCACATCAGCTGGTCTGGATACTGGGAAACATCCATTAAGGTCAGCATACGTTGCATCAGATGCTGCTGTCATGTCTGCTGCCTCTGGCATCTGCTTGCAGAGATATTCCTGGCTGAGGGTAGCTGGCTTTGTGACAGATGTACTGCAGGATGTTATTTAGACTTGATGTAGATAATGCACTAAAAAACTTTCAATCATCCAAAATTACTGTGAGGTCTGTGAAGTCCTTGACCTCACAAAATATCAGAGAATGTAGTAGAGGTGCTTTTTGGAGGCCTATGGGCTGTGGAGGCCATGGCTACTGTATACAGTATCGTGCTAGAGGAGGCAGCCCCCCCACAGGACCCTCGGGTGGCTATTCCAAGGTGACCAAAGATTCTGGTTTTTGTGGCCCTGCCCCTCCACAGTTTCCTCAAGGGATACAAGTAAGGGGAAGGATCTCCCTTCACCTGCCAAAAAATATGGACCTCAGAACCCTGAACAAATTCATGGAATACAAAAAGTTTCGACTGGTGTCTCTTCAGGCTCTCATTCCCCTCCTACAAAAAGGGAATTGGCTCTGTGTTCTAGACATGAAGGGTGCTTACCTTCCTATCAATATCCAAACATGCCACAGGCAATACCTCCGCTTTATGAAATGGGCTTAAGATTTCCAGCCCTCTCATTGGTTCATAGCCATGCGCTGAAAGCATCTAGCACATGGCTAAAATCAAGTACAGGCAGCCAGGACACACTACCCAAAAAAAAATTAATGCACATTTAGAATACTGTAAACGTTTAAAATGTTAATGACAGCCATTTTGTTTATGTAATTCCATTCAAATGTACCACAAAAAGCAATCACATATGGTGCCTTACAGTGTCATTCCCCTTCAAAAACAACCTAATTCCAAGGCATAAAATAAGCAGGTTCACGTAGCAATTTGCGAATAAAAAAACCGGCAATTGCGAATCAATTTTGGTTTTGATCGCTGTAGGTGCTAATCAAATTTTTCCAGGACCGCAGGGCTTGGAATGCACGAATGGCACTATTTTTCGCTATCTCCCCCACATTCTGGATCCCCCACTGCTAATCAACTTCAACGAGTTGCTAATCGTTTTTTATTTTGATTAGCAAAGGCCGCTAATCAAATCTCCAACAGTAATTTATGCCTTGCAATTCATTACAACTTTTAAAAGGATTCCTATTTCTGATTTGATTTGGACCCGGTTTTTCAGCTACTGTTATGTCCCTAGCCTGCCCGCTTGCTCCTTCATTCTGCAACCCACCACCGATAACCCCTATCTCTGGCTCTTCTGCTCACTACTTTCTAACCTGTAGTCATTTCTTTGCAGGCACAATTCCAATTCACTTACACAGTCATTTATGAAATGCTGTGCAAAGACTGCTGCTCCATACTTCTGCATCTCTTTCGAGCATTATACACAATGATGGCATCTCCTCACCTGTGCAACCAAACACACAATTACAACAGAGTAATAAATACAACATAAACAGGAATATTTACTGCCATCTCCACACTGGATTTTCAAACTGTGATAGAACAAGTACATGGGGGGAAGGCAGACAAGGTAGTGCCATAACAAACATTTCAGGGAAACCTGCACTAGGGATGGAATGTTTAAACAAAACTTCTCAACTAAAAAAAAAATGCAGTACAGTGATACAGGTGGAGGAACTATTTTATTTCAAATAAAGATAAAGGTATAATTTTTTTCTACTTAATCCTTTGAATTTTAACTTCCTCACACATGAACAGCTGAGGTGCCCATTTCATAAGTGCAATAAAACACTCCGGGGGTTTGCGCTAGACACTTCTAGTGCATTGGCAGGGGCTGAAGGCACTCAGCCTGAGGCCTTTTGCCTCACTACACCCCTGGCTGTGTGCTAGAAGTGTCTGGCGCACACCCCATTGTGTCTTATTGCTTACTCATGATGGAGGACAGCCATTACCAGTTCTGAGTATTAATCTTTGGCTTATCCTGGATGCCACAGGGATTTACCAAATGCTTTGCAGTTGTGACAACAGCCTTCCAGAAGGAAGGGCTTCATGTCTTCCCATATCTGTAAATACTTGGGTGTCCGGCTCGATCACCACCTAGATTTCTCCAAACACTTCGAGCACATCTACACCAAGCTCCACCCCAGGCTAGGTGTTCTGTATCCTAATAAGGACTCCCTCCCTCGGAACGCTCACTTCGCACTCCTTAAAAAATTATTTTACCCACCTTTGACTATGCCAACATTGTCTATGGTACTGCCCCAGCCTCTGCTTTGACCTGGCTTGACTCCCTCTACAATGCCTTCTTTCGCTTTACTTTAAATTACCCTCCCCGCAGCCACCACTGCACTCTGTACTTCTTCCTCTCCTGACTTCTCTGCCGTCGCATGCTGCATTATTCCCTCTTCATCTCCAATACTGGTTTGGTTCTCTCCCCTCCTACCTCTCCTCTTTCTTGTGACTGAACTCTACTGTCCTTTCTGGTCTAGGGAGACCCACACTTTCTCCCTTCCATGCCCCTTGTCTTGCGTCGTCTCTGCTACGTTCGCCTTTAGGCTCCTCTCTCTCTGGAACTAGCTCTCGCTCTCTCTCTCTCTCTCTCTCTCTCTGTCTCTCTCCATTCATCTGTCCTCTTCCTCACCAGTCCTCAGAAGAGCCTTATCAGAACACACTCTCTTCTCTGGAACCTGTTCATGCTAGGTCCTGTCCCTTCCTCTCACACCACTCGCTACCTCCATTTTCTGGATCCAAGACTACCTGATACGGAGAAATCAATGTGTCAAAATTGGGCAAACAGTATCTAGCGCAAGAGAAGTATCATTAATGGTACCCCAGGGATCAATACTGGGGCCCCTACTCTTCGGCCTCTTCTTAAATGACCTTCCCACAGTCTGCGACACCAATCTCATACTGTAGGTAGATGATGCTGTGCTTCTGAGCAGCAGCACATCTCAGGCTGCCCTACAATCTGAGCTGCAGAACTCCTTCTCCAAACTCGTGGACTGGTTCTGTAGTCAAAAGTTGCTATTAAACTACAAGAAGACCAAGGCCTTGCTTATGTCCGGTCCCCACAACAGAAAATAAGCACCACCCCCTCATCATCTCCAACTCATGCAGTGAGCCGCTGGAATAAGTTCACTTGTTCAAATATTTGGGGGTCATAATAGATGATACTGTCACGTTTGTGCACGATATTGACTCTCTGGTCAAAACAGTCAGTACCAAGATTGGTGTCCTGCACAGGCAATACCTCTCTCCGGCGGCCCTCCACCTTTCAGTCCTCAGCTCAATTTATATCTACCATTGACTATGGATGGGTGGTCTATAGGGCGGCAATGGATACAGTGTTCAAGAGGGTTCAGCCTGCAGACTCCCCCTGGATGCTGAGCATGGCACTCACACATGTACTCTGTATGAACGTGCAAATTGGCTGTCCTTAAGAAACAGGATCAAATTCCAGACTTGCATCCTAGGGAAGAAGGCTCTGTTGGGTGAAACACCACCTTGTGTAGGCAGTTTGATCAAGGCGGCAAACTCGTTACAGGTAAGCAGAGGGAGGACTAGAGGGGCCTTAGCGATCTCCTTCCGTTGCACCTCACTTGGGCAACATGCATTTGCCTACTGGGCAACCCCTATGGATGAATGAACTTCCTGGGAACCTCTTGGCCACCAATTGTCTGGCACAATTCAAAACTGACCTCAAACAGCACCTAATAACACTCTCTAAGTGCACCTGCCCCTGAGTCCGGCCAACCTGCTCTCTCTGCCCCCCAGCAAGCACTAAGCAGGCCTCAGATACCCTCTCCCTCTGTTCCATCTCATGACTTGTCCCAGCAATCAGTTTGCGTCATGCTCCTTCAGCACCTGCCCCCCTTCCCCAACTCACAGTCCCGTGAGTCTCCCAAACAGTTGCTACTAATGCTGGCTGCCTGACCATGCCCCCTCACACCCCATTTTACTCTAGCATGTTCTCTCCGCTCAGCCTCCCCTCACCCCACCATTTCTCCCTACACCTTATTCCCCCACCCTGTCACCTCCACTGCAGTACTTACCTCTTTTACTTACCGGATTTTAGCTGGAGTACCTTTGCTGCAGGCACATCCAAGAGCAGGGTCATTCTTGATGCCCTACTGGGGACATGCCTCAGACAGCTAGTGTTGGCACCCATTTGGGAGGGAGCAATCTTAGACCTGGTACTCTCAAATGGGAACAGAGAAAGGATCTCAGATCTAGAAGTGGGTAGCCATCTGGGAACAAGTGACCACCAAACAGTGTGGTTCACAATAAACACAGCAATAGGGTCAAGCCATACAAAAACAAGTGTATTGGACGTTAGGAGGGCTGACTTTGGGGAAAATGAGAGAGTGCCTCAGAAAAGCACTAGCAAACGGGCAAGAAGAAGGGGTAGAGGAACAATGAGGAATAATCAAAACAACCATCACAGAGGCAACAAGCCTTTGTGTGAAGCAAAACAAAATGAAGAAAAAAACTGCTATGGTTCTCAAAAGAGGTGGAAGGGAAGGTTAAGGAGAAAAGGACAGCATTCAGGAAACATAAGGAAACACAGAAGGCCCAGGACAGAGAACTTTATCAGTTAAAGCAGGAGGAGTCAGGGAAGGCAGTCAGAATAGCAACGGCACAAACTGAGGAAAAGATTGCCAGCTCTGTTAAGAAGGAGGATGAAATCTTTTACAGGTACATTAGGGAGCGAAGAAAGACCAAGGGAGGGATACAGAGACTTAATAAAGGGTCAGGAATGTGGGCAGAAGGCGATAGTGAAAAAGCAGGGATACTGAACTAATATTTCTGCTCAGTATTCACAACGGAAGAGGAGGGGGAAGTACCTTAACCAAACAAGAGAAACACTCTGAATAGGGGGGTCGATATCAGTCCATTCTCAGAAGAGAGGGTTTTGAAAGAACTCTTGAAACTGAGGGTGAACGAAGCAATGGGGCCTGATGGGATTCGGCCTAGAATTCTAAAAGAACTAAGGGTAGAACTAGTAACACCACTGACTACTCTCCTTAACAAATCATGGGAGGATGGAGTGGTACCTGAGGACTGGAAAACTGCATATGTAATTTCACTTCAGAAAAGTGGGAGCAGGGTAGTGGCAAGGAAACTACAGACCAGTTAGTTTGACCTCAGTGGTAGGGGAAAATGATGGAATCACTTCTAAAGGAAAGAATTGTTGAGTACCTAGAGGCTAGTGGGGCACAGGCCCCAAGGCAGCATGGTTTCACAGCAGGAAGGTCATGTCAGATGAACTTAATAGATTTTTGACTGGGTGACCAAAGTAGTAGACCAGGGAGGAGCTGTGGATATGGCCAACCTAGATTTTAGCAAGGCATTTGACACAGTCCCACACAAAAGATTAATATACCAGTTAGCCAACCTTAGAGTGGGTCCCAAGGTGGTAGCCTGGATAAAAAACTTGCTGGACAACAGGACACAAAGGGTAATAGTAAACGGAGTCCAGTGAAGAAAGGAGCGTAACTAGCAGGGTACCGCAGGGTTTGGTACTGGGACCGGTCCTCTTTAATGTCTTTATAAGTGACATTGGAGAGCACCTAGAAGGAAAAGTATGTCTCTTTGCAGATGACACAAGATCTGCAGCAGGGTTGATACACAAGGTGGGATGGAAAGGATGAAAAAGGACTTGACAAGGTTGGAGGAATGGTCAAATATATGGCAGCTCAGATTCAATGCAAAGAAGTGCAAGGTAATGCATCTGGGAAACAAAAACCCAGGGGAAGAGTACACAATGGGGGTGAGATAATAACAACAACAAAAATTGAAAGAAACCTGGGAGTAATTATATCAGATGACCTAAAGGTGGGCAAGCAATGTGAGAAGGCAGTAAGGAGGGTTGGGGGGATACTGGGATGTATAGGGAGAGGCATCACCAGTAGAAAACAGGAAGTTGTTATTCCTCTGTACAGGCAGTTGGTGAGACCCCATCTGGAGTACTGCGTGCAATTCTGGAGACCCCATCTCTGCAAAGACATAGACAGAGTGGAGGCTGTTCAGAGGAGGGCAATCAAAATGGTGCAGGGTCTGCACCACAAGACGTATGACTCACGAGGAGAGACTAAAGCAGCTTAATATGTATACTCTTGAAGAAAGAGGAAGAGGGGGGACATGATAGAAATGTTCAAGTATCTTAAGGGAATTAACAAAGTGCAAGAGGGTAGCATCTTTCAGAAAAAAAGATATGCAAGAACAAGGGGGCACAATTTGAAGATAGCGGGGGGATGGCGCAGAAGTAATGTTAGAAAGTATTTTTTCACAGAGAGGGTTGTGGATGAATGGAACAGCCTTTCTGAATAGGTTGTGGAGTCAGGAACAGTAGGAGGATTCAAGAATGCATGGGACAGACGTAAGGCAATTCTAGTGGGGGGGGTAGGAGGAAGTAAGCTGTTGAGTAACTGGACTCTGCAGCTTATCCATCAGGTAGGGAAATGGGCAGACTAGGTGGGTGAAGCAGTCCTTATCTGCCGTCAGATATATGTTTCTATAATTTTCAGGTATGACCTGGGAAAGCACACAAGAAACAACATTACGATTAATCAGGAATTGTAGATAAAGCATTGCAGGATAAAACTACAAATGCAAGAGAGCATGATAAGGATCCTATAAATAAACTAGAACAGAGTAATTTTAAATGTAACAATATGTGGCAGACAATAGACACCTATAGTCCCTTCTTACCATGAATGACTATGTTACTGCAAGTCCAACAAGTGCTGAATCTTATTCTCCATGTTAGTCAGTGTCGTAAAGTGAAGGAAGTCCATGCTGTCTGGTATCAGAGTACTGAGTTATAAACCAGGAGATCCCAAGTTTGAATTCCACCCCAGCCACTGGCTCAGTGTGTGATCTGGAGCACATATTTGACATCACTGTGCTTTGCTCCTCCCAGCAGCAGGAAAATGGAGTCAAAGCAGGACTTGAATGAAAATGAGCTGGGTATCCTGGCTAAACACCCTACACAGTCCACATATTTGTTTTTATTCATTAGGTAAGTGCTCTAGGTATATTTAGATGGCTATTTAGGCATGACCTGGAAGAGTACAATACAATTAAAAAATAGTGGCAGCATCGTAATGCAAAACAATGGTCATTCGAAAATATAAGACAGGGTAACGTGATCACAGCTGACTGACAATTACAGTACAACCTCTATTATCCGAATGCTCTGGGAGACATTAGATTTGTTTGCATAGTCGAGAGTTCAGATAATTGGGGGTCCTTAACATTAGGCAAACCAGAGCTGAGGGACAGTGTCAGAGTTTGGATAATCGGGGTTCGGATATTAAGGTTGTACTGTACTACAAAAAGCAGAGCACAGTAAGCATAGCAGCAGCTGTAGTATAACCAAGACCACTCTAGATACAATAGATAGCAAAGGTGGTAGCAACCTTAGGTAACGAGCGGTTGGAGAAAGCAGAGACGGTAAGCAGAACCTTTGGGTTGATTCATGAGATACTTTATGCCAGATGGATAAAAGATGTACCCTTTCAGATGCAGATGTGCAGGAGAGGATCATGCAGCTAGGAACTATTTAGACAGCCTTCTAGTTGCTACAGTACTCACCATCTCTGAGTATAAGACTTGAATGTAAACTCGAGAATAGAATTTGGAATGTGTTCCGAGTCTCTTAAGCATAACCTAATGTGTAAAATGTTTAATTTCACAGAGTGTAAAGTGTGGCTAAATCCATTAAATTTATTTAGAGGAGCAGAGTACAACCGGTAAGTGTCATTATTATTATTATAACAGTTGACTATTTTTTCCCATAGGGAAAGCCTGGTGTAATTTTGCATTATAACCAGTAGTAACAGTGGCATTCACATGCCAGCCTCCCTGACTAAATGTGGATGCATACGGCTTTTCCTTGCAGTGTCACCATAGCAATCATTTTGCCCCCCCAATCTGAAACACACTAGAAAACAAGCAAAAAAATGAAAAAGTTAAAAAGGACCTGATCTCCCAATTTCTTACAACATTCTAATGCTATTGGTTGCCTCTGTGTTATTGTCAATTTCAGCAGTTTTATTTTTCAGTTGTCTTTCTCAGCTCAGCAGTTCTAAGAGTGAAACTTTTACTAACTGTTCTGTTTTTTTGCCCAGTCCACAGACATTATCTACATTTCCGCTTAGTACATGCACTTCATTATCTATTTATAAGCAATATGAACTAATCCTGTTTTTCCGCAACAAAATAACAAATGACAGTTTTTTTACAAGTAAGCTTTATTTTAACTGCAAACATCTTGGGGTGAAAAAAACAAGTCACCAGCAATAATATAAAATAAGACATGGGTAAGTGTACAAAACCCACATTTTATGCACACCTCAAGTATCTATAAAATTCTTGTTGTGCACACCTACCCATGCAATATTCTATATATTAATATTATGATATAATAATGTGTGTAAAATTGACAGCTTGTGGAATTCCGTTATCCAACTGTAAATCTCAACTGGGACTTTAAAAGCAATTTTGTGTTACTTTTTTGTTATTGTTTTGTTTTTTCGTCTCCCACCCCAGTGACTGTGGTTGCCACAGCAGCACCCTTCCTCTGGCTGGGGTGAGGGGCTCATTTCACAGTTGACACCAGTGTTGCTCCTTGGTTAACCAGCAGCGGGATATAGGTTGTGCTGGAGTGCCTCTCCTCAGTGATATGCTCTGCACCCCCAGCATGGGATTCTCTGAATTGTATGCCACCCAAGGTCTCCTTGAAAGGCAGTGTGATGTGCTGTCATTACACCACTGGGCTGGTACCGTTTTGTAATGCTGTTTGTTTGTTTGTTTACCAGGAATGGAGGGCTAGGAAATACTTACTGTTTTCAGCCACATCCCTAGGTGGGAGGGGGATACTGATGCAAACTGACTGATGCTGAACCAGGTTAAGCTGTTGGTGTTTTTATTGAATGAGGAAACTTGGCCAGAATGCCAGACAGATTCCTTGCTCTTTCCACGGTATCTGTAATGTCCACCTGAACAACCACCAGAGCAGTCATGCATCTTCTTCTATAACTCAAGTCTACCAGCACATTGCCTGTTGTATGCAACATTTGTAACATACCCAGTACATAAAGTGTCTTTATTGTAACGACACAATTGACGCTGGCTTCATTACTTGCACCTTGTATGTATTTGCGATATGTAGCCTGTATTATGTACCATTGCTGCTTTTAAGAACCCTTGTGGGCGAATCTATTCTTGCATTATCTATCATGTACTATTGCTGTTTTTAAGAACCCTTGTGGGTGAATGTATTCTTCCCTGTGATCTCCCTTCCACCGTCACAACTAGAAATGAGTCTACTGGGCTCTACTTGTTTACCTGGTAAAATTTGTCTAAATAAATATTGCATTTGGGACCTCGGTTTAACATCTAATCTGAAAGATGACACACCTGACAGCACAGTGTCCCCCAAATACCGTGCTGAGGCATTAGCACTGTTACTCTTTTAGTGTATTTGATCTTTATTCATTTTATATATAAGATGCAAAACACAGTAACAAACTGTTCTAGAACAAAACAGCAGAACTACAGGCAATATAGATGTAGATAGTGCTATCAAATTGGTAAGTAAGTACAGCAGCTAACTTTCATACAATAATGTTACTTTTAATCAAGAGGAAAATGTCCACTGCAGAGCAACCAACACCACTTTCTGCAGGTTAGGGCAAAATGCTTCTGTGCAGTGCCTTTTTTATTTTACGTATTGTTTATGCTCTCAGTTTTACCAGTCATCCCTTATCTACCGTTCTTTGGTGCTGTCTTCCAGCTACATCATCCTTTGTTACCTGGGGCTCCCCTTGTTCTCATGCTGCCCCTGCCCTCCAACGACAGGGCCTCCAGAGTTTCTCATCTGATTGGGATCTTCGCAGATGGAAGATTGGAGCCAGAGAGGACCAGTGGATTTCTTCTACCTCTCCCAGTGAGTGCTGGCAGCCAGCGGACCTGCTCAGCTACTGGTGACCACCCAGTTAGCAATAGTGCTGTGAGGCTCAGGCCTCCATCCCCAAAGGAGAGAATCCTCTGAGACACTTGATCCTCCTACTCCCGTCCCTCCAGTGCCATGAGTTTGGGTCACCAGTGAGCAGCAGCACTTTCACTGTGCAAATGGGCCAGCTAGTGTAGTTTAAAGCAGGTTAAATAATTACTGGAGAGCCTAAAACATTTTGTTAAAGATCAACAAACTTTGAATGCAAGATGTTCTCATCAGCCATACATCTGTCTGCCTATCTGTTTATCAGATTATTGATCAATTATTTTTCTGTTGTAGGTATACATGGGTGACCGGACGAGAACCTCTAACATATTATGATATGAATCTTTCTGCCCAGGACCACCAAACATTTTTTACATGCGACACAGACCATTTGCGGCCTGCGGATGCTAGTAAGAATATGTGCTTGCTATGTCTTTGCTTTGAGAGGTGCCTATAGTAGTTGATACCGTCTATGAAAGCCAGAATAGCTAAGGCCTGATGCGTGACTATATGCACGTTTAGGATGGGGAGGGAGACTTAGCAACTGAATTTCCCCAGTTTGTTTATTGAAATTTGGTAACTGGGAAAGGCATACTGAACCAAGGCTCATTTCCAGGTGCAATCTGGAGGAAAGGGGATTGGGAAGAAAAAGCACATTTAATAGGTAAAATACAGTTAATTTTAAAAATACAGGTATACAGTATGTAAATTACTAAGGTTATTGAACAATAGTAAACACCTATAGCAAAGGGAAATGGAGACAAACAGGGATTTACACATTAAGCAAAATAATAACTAAAATAAATGTACAGAAAGAGATGGGTAATGCTGGGATTACAGTAGAATGATTTACAGGAAGAGACAATAACAGGACAAGAAAAGGGGAGATAGGAAAACACAAGCAGGAACAGAGATAAGGCAAAAAGAGTAAATTAAGTAGAATGGGTAAGTTAGGTGAGGGACAAACTAGCCAACAGTTCAAGCAGCCATTTCTAAAGAAGAATTGCACTGAACCAATGTCATTTTTTTCTGTATGAACTGTTTTTTTTAAATACCCAGTGGTTAAACTGGAAATATTTAAGTGTGGAGAACTCTCACCTGTAGATTAGTAGGTGGGAGAACTGTCGGGTCTAGGTGAAGGAAGATGGCAGAGGTGCAGGAACTCTCATATAATTTTTCAAGAGGTATGGAACTGTGATCCATTGGGTTCCTGCCAATTTTGCCCCTGTAATGACTGATATCTGTTCTGTTTCTCCATCTTTACTGGCCTTTTAGGAAACACAGTAGGTGTTTTTGATTTACTCACAGGTGGCAAGGACCATTATGAACAGTATGATGTAGTTCATATCCTCATCAGCCAGAGTTCTGTTGTAGAACGCAGATGCATTGTGCCAACAATAGAAGAGCAGAGCAATGATTGTTCTAATATAGTACATATCACCAGTGTGTAAATCAGAAACACTTACTGTGTTTATTAAATAGCTAGCAAAGGTGAAAGAATAGAAACATAGACTTTGGCGGCAGATAAGGACCTCTTGGCCCACCTAGTCTGCCCATTTCCCTACCTAGAGGATAAGCTACAGATCCTATTTAACCAACAGCCTATTTCTTCCTACCCCCCACAAAAATTGCCTTATGTCTGTCCCATGCATTCTTGAAGTCTCCCACAGTTTTAGACCCCACAACCTCCTCAGGAAGGGTGTTCCATGCATCCACTACCCTCTCTGTGAAAAAATACTTCCTCACATTGCCCCTGAGCCGTCCCTCTCTATCTTCAAATTGTGTCCCCTTGTTCTTGCACATCTCTTTTTCTGAAAGATGCTACCCTCTTGGACTTTGTTGATTCCACTGAGGTAGTTTAACGTTTCTATCATGTCCCCCCCCCCCCACTTTCCTCAAGGGTATATGTATTAAGCTCTTTTACTCTCTTCTCGTATGGCTTCTCTTGCAGACCCTGCACCATTTTAGTTGCCCTCTTCTGAACTGCCTCCATCCTGTCTATGTCCTTGCGGAGATGGGGTCTCCAGAACTGGACGTAGCACTCCAGATGGGGTCTCACCAACTGTCTGTACAGGGGGATAACAACTTCCTGTTTTCTGCTGGTGATGCCTCTCACTCTACATCTCAGTATCCCCCCAGCCCTCCCTACCGCCTTCTCACATTGCTTGCTAACCTTAAGGTCATCTGATATGATTACCCCCAGGTCCCTTTCCATTTTTGTTGTTGTTACTACCTCCCCCCCAATTGTGTAATCTTCCCCTGGGTTTTTGTTTCCCAGGAGCATTATTTTGCACTTCTTTTGCATTGAATCCAAGCTGCTATACTTCTGACCATTCCTCCAACCTTGCAAGTCCCTTCTCATCCTTTCCATGCCTCCTTGTGTATCAACCCTGTTGCAGATCTTTGTGTCATCTGCAAAGAGGCATACTTTTCCTTCCAGTCCCTCTGCAATGTCACTTATAAAGACATTAAAAAGGACTGGACCCAGTACTGAACCCTGCGGTACCCCACTAGTAACCCCTCTTTCTTCAGAGTGGATTCCATTTACAATTACTTTCTGTGTCCTGTTATCCAGCCAATGTTTTACCCAGGCTACCACCCTGGGACCCACTCCCAGGCTGGTTAATTTGACTATTAATCTTTTGTGTGGGACTGTGTTAAATGCCTTGCTAAAGTCTAGGTAGGCCATGTCCACAGCCCCTTCCTGGTCTACTACTTGGGTCACCCAGTCAAAGAAATCAATTAGATGCGTCTGACATGACTTTCCCGCTGTGAACCCATGCTGCCTTGGGTCCTGTGCCCCACTGGCCTCATGGTACTCAACAATTCTTTCCTTCAGAAGTGATTCCATCACTTTCCCTACCACAGAGGTCAAACTGACAGGTCTGTAGTTTCCTGCCTCTGTCTTGGTCCCACTTTTGTGAAGGGGAATCACATCTGCCTTCCTCCAGTCCTCAGGTACCACACCATCCTCCCATGATTTGTTAAAAGGGTAGTCAGTGGTGTCACTAGTTCTCTGCTTAATTCTTTTAGAATTCTGGGGTGAATTCCATCAGGCCCCATTGCTTTGTCCACCTTCAGTTTTAGGAGTTCTTTCAGAACCCTTTCTTCTGTGAAAGGACTGGGATCGGCCCCCCATCCAGAGTGCTTCTGTTAATTGGATTAGGCACCTGCCGTATCTCCTCTTTTGTGAATACTGAACAGAAGTATTCATTCAGTATCCCTGCTTTTTCACTGTCCCTCTCTGCCCACCCACCCTCTGTTCTATTCAGCCTCGCTATCCCTTCCTTTGTCTTTCTACACTCCCTGATATACCTATAAAATGTTTTATCCCCCTTCTTGACAGAGTTGGCTATCTTTTCCTCAGTTTGGGCCTTTGCTATTCTGACTACCCTCCCTGCTTCCTTCTGCCTTAACTGATACAGTTCTCTGTCCTGCTCCTTCTGTGTTTCCTTATACTTCCTAAATGCTATCTTTTTCTCCCTAACCTTCACCGACACCTCTTTTGAGAACCATAGTGGCTTTTTCTTTAGTTTTAAATTGTTTATTTGCTTCACACAAAGATTTGTTGTCTCTGTGATGGCAGTTTTGATATTTCCCCATTGTTGCTCCACCCCTCCTTCTAGACTGTTTGGTAGTGCTTTTCTAAGGCACTCTCCCATCTTGCCAAAGTCAGCCCTCCTGAAGTCCAGAACCCTCACTTTTGTATGGCTTGACTCTGAAGCTGAGTTTTTCGTGAATCACACTGTTTGGTGGTCACTTGTTCCCAAATGGCTACCCACTTCTAGATCTGAGATCCTCTCACTGTCCCTGTTTGAGAGTATGAGGTCTAAGATTGCTCCCTCATGAGTAGGTTCCACAACTAGCTGTCTGAGGCATGCCACCTGAAGGGCATCGAGAATGGGCCTGCTTTTGGATGTGGCTGCAGCAAAGGTGCTCCAGTTGACATCCGGCATATTAAGGTCCCCCATCAACAGTATCTCCCCTTTCTCTGCCATCCTAAGTATGCCTTCTATCATATCCTTGTCCATTCCCTCCCCCTGACATGGGGGTCTTTATACAACCCCTGTGCAGATTGTGATGCCATTTCCAGTCTCTAACGTGACCCACAGTGCCTCCTCTCCTCCCCTCCCTGTTTACTCTTTTGTTCAGTTGCTTTTATCCCTTCCCTTACATAGAGAGCTACTCCGACCCCTCTTCTCCCCTCCCTGTCTCTCCTGTAGGTTGTGTACCCTGGTATGTTAACATCCCAGTCATGGTTCTCTGTGTACCATGTTTCTGTGACTGCTACAATATCCAGGCATCCCTCTTCCATCAAGGCCACCAGTTCAGGGAGCTTGTTGCCCAGACTACGGGTGTTGGTACTCATTACCCTCCATTTCTTGATGGCCTTACCCCTTTTTGCCCCATCCCTGTCCTTATTGCGTTTGTCACTTTCTCCATTTACCCCTGCGCTTCTTCCTATTGACATCTCTATGTTGGTGTCTACCTCACTTAGTACCCTGATTTTTTGGGGGGGACTAGGATTTCCCTGCTCCTTTCCAGCATTGCAAATTAAAACAAAAAACAGAGCTTCTACAGAAAATGCGGTTCCCCTTTAAAAACTCTCTGTATGCTGCTGCAAACATCTTGCTTATGAATGTCTAAGGTGATCTATAAGAAATGAAATTAAGTTGTTTGCAGTTGTTGAAACACACCTAGTTACTGTGGGTGGCCATGAACTTTGGCTGGAGGTATTCTACTTATGAGCTCTCAAACGCCTTTCCATCAATCCCCTTACAATTTCTGAAACAGTTGTGCATGCAAAAGTCCAACTTTTCTTTTAAACAAATACTTATATTCTAGGGACATGGATATGTTGCTCATCCACACTTATTGGCAGGTTCCTTGCCGCTTTAAATCTTGCCGTAAGGTCTTCAAGCTAGCTCCTCCCACCACCGGGTGGTAAAACTCGGCTCCGCCCATGGCGTAGATCTTCCTTACCGGCTTGGGCTCAAGTTCCTCATAACGCTCTGCGATTAAGTTTTGGGCCTAAATCCTCCGGTTTAAAAAGAGAAAAAAAACTTTTATATCTTTCTCGGTCTTTCCCTCTGCCGCGATGGACAAATCGACTCGATTTCGGAGATGTCCCTGTGGGCAGAAGATGTCTCGGACGACCCGCACTCCACATGCGTTTATTGCCTTGGCCAGGAACACGACCGCAGGCTTGGGACCTGTGTTCCTCCTTCTCGGTCCGTCCTCGAGACCGCTGCCACGCTTACTGGCGTCCGAAGAAGATTTCCTCGGTCAAATCAAGAGGCCCGACTGGCGGTTTCGCGACTGCGGGATCCGCTGAACAACTAGAGAGGTTGGTCGCCTTCGAAGAGCAGGCGGCTCAGGCCGCAGCTTCCTCTTCTGCGGCCTTTGTCCCTCTATCGCTCGGGACCTCATATTCAGCTTCCTTTAAGGAGCTTTGCTTGACCCTCTCAACTAAAGGCGAGGGTCCTACTTCTTCGAGTCCGTTTCATCGGTCGAAGAAGTCTAAGAGTAAGTCTCATCGTCGACGCTCTTGGGAGCGGGAAAGATCCCCCTTCCCTCGTTGACAATCGACTTCGGTCGAATTCTCGGCTTCGGCCACTGGCTTCACGGTGCCCCCGCCAGGCCAGGTGACTGAGACTCCCGCCGACGAGGTTGAGATTTTTCTCGACCGTTAGGCGGGTTGTCGGCTAGAAGCGAATTCCCTCCTCAGTTCCCCGGTGAGGGCTGAGGATATCGTCGGCTCTCCCGTGCGGTGAATCAGGAGCCGTCGGTTTTGCCGACCCGAACGAGGATCGCCGATCCTCGGCTCCCCGCCTCACCGACCTCGGCCTAGCCGAGTTTCACGATCTCGGTCTCGGACATCTTAGCAGTCCAGCGTTCCCGTCGACACAGACGATCCGGTCGGCGCGCACGCTGAGCGCGTCGCCGCTCTTCCTCTTCTTCCTCCTCGGCCGAGGAGAGGCTTCGGCGTAGCTACTTGCCACGAGACCTCATATGGCAACAAATTTTTCTGGCCAATAAGCAGGCTCAGGCCTCTTCTCCGGCCATTAAGTGGTTGCCACGGACCAGGTAGTGGTGGGAGCCTGTTCCAGGCCAGTTGTCCGACCTATTCCGGCTGCCCCTGGTGTGGTGGAACCGCCTCCACCTCAGCTGACAGCTGGGGCTCCAACGAAAGAATCGCGGTTGGCCCAAGGCCTTCCCGTGAGCTGTCGGTCCTCTCACGCCTGACAAGCCTCGGCAAGTGGAGGGTGGCTCAGGCTCCAGGCAGCTGTATAGCAACTCGTCGGAGTCGGATGACTCCTCCCTGTTCTCCAAGGGCTTTGACTTGGAGTCCTCTGGGGGGCAGTCAGTGGACGATAGCCCTTCGTCCTTCCTAGGACTTCTTAGGCTCATCTCAGAATCCACTGGGATGAAGCTTGAACCCGTATCCAAACGGGCCAGATATCCTCTCACGAGATTCTTTGCGAGGATTCTCCCACGGAGGCCTTTCAGTGGCGAAGCCATTGTCGGGCGACCCTGGAACTTTGGCAGTGTCCGGCTTCCTGTCCTTAGCCGGCCAGGATGGCCAGAAAGTATCACGGTCCCTACTGGCTCTCTGTCGGGTTTCTGAACACCCCTCAGCTGAAGGGCTGGTCATGGACAGTGTTTTCCGGTGCCGGTAATGCCAGGGGCGTGGACAAACCGCCCGACAAAGAGTCCAAGAAATTGGACTACTCGGGCGGGAAAGTGTATGCTGCCTCTTCTCCGACCTTGTCCAGGCCAGTTCGGCCGTCCTCATGCACATTTCTTCCATGCCCTGTTGGGTTTCCCTGGATGAGGCGGTCCCTCATCTTCCGCTGACCTGCAGACTACGGTCAAGCAGGTGCGGGATCAGGGCAGGGCAGTAGCCAAACAACAGCTCCAGACTGCTCTGGATATAGGAGACTCATGTGCCCGGTCGGTGGCGGCCGCTGGGCCATCGCGTCGGGGCGTGGCTGCGAATATCCACCTTTACAGGGATACCCAGCACAAGCTGGCGGACGTTCCTTTCCTGGGAACAGACCTGTTCGGCCCTGGAGTGGAAGGCCACCTCCAGAGGATCGAAAAATCCAATGCCACCTTGGATTCGGTCTCGTCCGCACAGAGGGACAAGGGTCATAAGCCCCAGCCTAAGCCCTTTCGTCCCTCTACTCCGCCACCACGCCCGCCCAACAACAGCGTCAGGGCCAGCAGGCTGAACAGCGTATTCCAAGCCCAAGCCATCGGCTTCCTCTAATAGGAAGCAAGGAGGAAAAGGCCCTGGTGGTCCCCAGGCCGGTCCTTCCTCCAAGCCTGCTAAGTGACGGGCTGAGGGGTGTCACCCCCATCCCCGTCACCTCGCCCCTGGTTCCCCCCGTGGGGGGACGGCTCCGACACTTCCTTTCCGCCTGGTCCGCTGTTACCACGGACAGGTGGGTTTTGGAGGTGGTGGGAAGAGGCCTGCCTCTGGAATTCGAGCAGGCTCCACCCTTCAGAGCCGTCGCCCAGGTTTGAGTCCCCAGAATCTCTACAGGCTCGTCGAGGCCAACGCCGCCCTCCTCCTTCCAGAAAAGGGTGATAAAGAGATAGAGGACCCTTCACCAGAACCAGGGTTCGTGTCCAGGTACTTCCTGGTCCCGAAGCGGACGGGGGCTGGCACCCCATTTAGACCTACCGACCTGAACAAGTTCCTAAGGTCTGAACCTTCAGAATGGTCACTCTGGCTCAGATAATACCATCTCTGGAACACGAGTGTGGTTCTGTTCTCTGGACTTCCAGGACGCGTTCTTTCATGTCCCTATCCGTCCGTCTCATCAGAGATTCCTCCGCTTCAGAGCGGAGGGATCCCTCTTCAAGTTCCAGGCCATGCCCTTCGGCCTTTCTTCAGCTCCCAGGGTCTTCACCAAATGCATTGCAGCGGTGACAGCTTTCCTGCGGCGCCGAGGGGTTCGGGTGTACCCTTACCTGGACGATTGGCTGATAGAAGCCCCCTCCAGGTTGGAGGTGGAGCGGTCCAGAAATCTGGCCCTCCGGGTTTGCTCTCAACTGGGCCTCCTGGTCAACGAGGCCAAGTCGGAACTCGAGCGAAGCAGGTGATATCCTTCATCGGGCAGAGCTTGACTCTCTTGAGCCAAACACGGCTCCCGGACAGGGCCGAGGTTCTTACCTCCTTTGCCCAATCATTTCTGGTTGGGCAATCGCGCCCTTCCCGGGACTTCCTGCGACTCCTGGGTCTTATGGCGGCCTGTACCAGCGTAGTCCGTTGGGCACGCTGGCACATGCGCCCCCTCCAGTGGGGTCTGGCCGGCCAGTGGTCACAGCGTTGCGACCCTCTGGACCAGCGCGTGTGGACGACCCAGGAGATGTGGAACGCTCTCCAGTGGTGGACCATTCCGTCCCATCTGCAGGAGGGTATCCCGTTTGTCCGCCCCGAGCCGACGGTCTCTCTATCGACCGACGCCTCTTTGATGGGTTGGGGTGCCCATCTGGGGGAACACCGAGCGCACGGCCTCTGGTCCCCGCGAGAGTCCCGATGCCATATCAACCTGCTGGAGCTCCGTGCGGTCCGCCTAGCTCTCACCGCCTTTGCTCCGTTTCTCCGGGGTCAAGTGGTCCGAGTCCAGACGGACAATACCACGACCATGTACTATCTATACCGCCAGGGCGGGAGGCGCTCCTTGCCTCTATGCAAGAAGCTCTCCGCATCTGGTCACTAGTCGCAGCCTGGAGCGGATCTCCTGGCCATTCATGTGGCAGGGCCTCCAGCACACCTGGCCGATGCCCTGGGCGGATAGGGACTGCATCACCACGGTGGTCTCTCCTGCGGAGATAGTACAAGACCTGTTCTCCCGGCAGGGGCACACCTCTGGTGGATCTGTTTGCCTCAGGAGAGCAGCGAAGCTGAGCTGTTTCATGCCCGCCCCTCAGCAGGGCTCGCTGGGGATGCCTTTAGGGCCGTGGACCCCGGGCCTCTTTTACGCCTTTCTCCCCGTTCCCCTGATTCACAGGGTCCTGCTGAAAGCGAGGAGGGACAAGGCTTGCAGGTGATTCTGATAGCCCCAGATTGGCCTCGCCAGTTCTGGTACCCAGATCTCCTCAGTCTCAGCTCCAGGACTCCGCGGCAGCTTCCAGCTCGCCCGGACCTGCTCTTAGTCAATCAGGGGAAGGTGTTCCATCCGGACCTTCAATCCCTGCACCTGACGGCCTGGTTCCTGAGTGGCTAGAGTTTCAGGCCTTGGGTCTTTCCGACGAGGTCCTCAACGTCGTTGAGGCGTCCCGTAAGGAGTCGACCAGAAAATGCTATGCCTTCAAATGGAAGAGGTTCTCCATTTGGTGTCGGGAAAAAGGGTTGGACCCTTTCTCGTGTCCTGTGGCGAGCATTTTGGACTATCTATGGTCCCTATCTAGTCAAGGGCTTGGGTCGAAAGCTGACCCTTGAGTGCACCTGGCAGTCATTTTCTGCTTACGGCGCGGGCGGTCAGCAGTCAGTGCGCGCAGGAAAAGTGGTCGGGCGCTTTTCAAAGGCTTTGATCACATTTCCTCCAGTGTGGGAACCCCACCTCCGTGGGATTTACTGCTGGTACTGGCAAAGCTCATGGGCAAGCCATTCGAACCAATGCACAGGTGTGGTCTCCCACCTGTGTGGAAAACTGCCTTCTTGGTGGCTATCACGTCAGCCAGAAGGATGGGAGAACTCAGGCGCTGAGCATCGGAGTCTCCTTACCTGGTCTTCCACAGGGACAAGGTTGTCCTCGCCCACACGAAATTCCTTCCGAAGGTGGTGTCGGAGTTTCACCTTAATCAGGTATTGACTCTGCCAGTGTTCTACCCCAATCACACCTCGGAGGCCGAATATAGGCTCCATACTCTGGACCCTAGAAGGGCGCTCGCTTATTATAAGGAGCGCACTGCTGAAATTCGGGGAGAGGTTCGCCAGCTGTTTGTCACCTACGCTGAAGCCGCACCTGGCAGACCTGCAGCCAAGCGGACGATAGGCAGATGGGTCACCTCCTGCATAAATCTCTGCTATGAGTTAGCGGGCATGGAGCCTCCCAGAGGGATAAGAGCTCATTCTACCCGCCATACTGCTGCATCGGTGGCTGCTTCCAGGGATGTCCCTATCCAGGAGATCTGCAGGGCTGCTACCTGGAAGTGAGCACATACCTTTATTTCCCACTACCTCATCGACCTTGAGTCACGCCGGGATGCTGGTTTGGGGCCTCGGTTCTCAATCTTTGTTCCCCAAGTAAGTATTAGGTGTGCGCTGCCTCCCTCCCTCCGGAGAACTGCTAGGAGTCTGCCAATATGTGGATGAACAACATATCCATGTCCTAGAAATACAGGTTACTCACCTGTAACAGGAGTTCTAGGAATGGAATATGTTGTTCATCCACCTGATCTCCACGACCTCCCGGCTCAGGCCACAGCCTGAGCTTCCAGCGGGCCAGATCTGGCGTCATGGGGCGGAGCCGAGAGTTTTACCACCCGGGTGGGTGGGAGGAGCTAGCTTGAAGACCTTCCGGCAAGATTTAAAGCGGCAAGGAACCTGCCAATAAGTGTGGATGAACAACATATACCATTCCTAGAACTCCTGTTACAGGTGAGTAACCTGTATTTTCTTCAACTCAACAAGTAAACAGAAGTTAATAAAGTTGACTGTTCCCAAAACTAAATGGCAAAGATATGCTATCATTTGGCCGTTCCTGTCTTCAACAGTATGAGACAATAGGCACAGTTAAATGTTGCTGTCAGATTCAGAAGAGAAACAAAACCCAGAAGATCTGAAGTTCTGTAAGATTTAGTCATTTATTCTGGGACAGTCCAGTTGATTAATTGCCTTAGGCAGCTTGCCCTTCCTTAAAGGAAAACTGTCATTAACCCCTGTGACAATTACTAGGGCTGCAGAAATGCCCGATTAGCACACCCTTAATGTTTGTTTTAAGTTTTCAGCTAACCTTTGCTCCATTTCTTGCCTTGATGGTAGTTCAGTGTGCTGTCTAGGAGGTGACATTTAGAAAGTGCCGCCGCACTGGAAGACTGAGCTTGACCTTTTCAGCATAGTATTGTTCCAGCTGTGCGGAAGGCTTGTTCATGTCTGTGAATGAGCCTTCCCATCTGCAGCCTAACAATACTAAACTTATTTGTATAGAGGTCGCTGCCTCAGCCTTCTATCTGGTGAAATGGCGCCTCTCACCCCGGGTCATTAAAAACACAATTTAAACTATAAGACGTGCCCTGCAACAGAAATAAAACCCTCTCACTGCAAGTTGGCAGGTGATTAGAGGCTGGGGGGGAAATGGGGATTTATGACAGTTCCCCTTTAAAGCCTGAACAGGGATTGCCACTGTTGCTCTTGGGCAGCTTTGAAGTCTTAGGTACCATACAGTTTGTTCTGTGGGAAAGTTATTTTGCGACAGTAATAACTCATGTGTTTGCAAGGATACATTCTTTATGTCTTTGGCTATCTGACCTGGAAGCAGTAGTCGTTGTTCGCCTAGCCCCTAAAATACCATCAGTGAGAGATCTATGGGAGTGTTGAATAACAATACGGAATATAGAAAATACTGGATGGGCAACTGTACACAACCTGCCTGTGCTGCCATAAAGGGGTTCTGATTCCCTCTGACCTCGAGAGCGAAGCTCGAGAGGTCTGAGGGAATCAGAACCCCAAGGTGGAAGCTCAGGCTGGTTGTGCATAGAACCAGGAAGAAGAGACCAACGGTGCTCAGGCAATAATGCTGCATCCGAAAAAATCACCACAGCATGAAAGAAAGTGCATGTGCAAAAAGGAGACCATAAAAGTCAAAAAAGTAATGCTAAGTGGTTTATTTAAGTGCACAGACAAACAACTGAATGCAAGTACCCCAGCGGTTCAAGCCCTTGCAGATTCTTCATCAGGGGGAGGGGCGATAAGTATTACAGCCCTTCATTTAAAGGCTGTATCTTAAAGGTGCAGTGTTACATAAAGTGCAATGGATACTTGATTAATATCTATCCATTTAAAAACAGTAAAATAAGTGGGTAAGGCTAGTGAATAAATGAACTTGTTAGAGAAGCACAAGTGCATATGAGAGTATTTGACATGATAAATCATTAAATCTCATAAATAGCTTCATTTCCAGGTTGATAGAAATAGATTACTACATAGATGCAAAATCGAAGAGCTTCAAAATACACATCTCAACTGATGAAGCCTTAGAACCACCCTAAAGAGAAAAAGGAAAAAGCAAAACATTCATTAGGAACTGGAAAAATAAACAGAATTGAAATTAAAGCTAAATTAAATAAAACTGTGGCAATTTTAAAGCACACACTAAACCCTGTTCAAATAAATATAATGAATAGGGTAAGATTCCTCTTATTATTCAAAGAAACCAAAAGCTAAATGCCTGTTTCCACACAGTTTAGTTTAAAGCTGAAATGGAGCTAGAAAAGGTGAACCACATCTGAATTAGAAATAAGCAACCAATGCTGTATTATTATAATAAATTAAAAAGGTGCAAAATACTGGCACACTCCTGCTGAGAAACCCAAAGGGGGATAGAGTGGTGGGAGAAAATTTACAATAGGGTCACCTCGAAGATTACAGAAAAGGGATAATATCCCAATTCTAATTTAGGCCATCTGGGTAAAGTGCACTGAGCTGATAAGTATATTTGCTCTCCCTTTGCAAAAGGGTGTTGCACCGATTGCCACCCCGTGGCATGCCATCAAATACATGGCTGTTGACCATGTTCCACCTAACCCACAGGGTGGCATTCGGCAGTGTGATGGAAATCATACTATTCCCACTGCAGGTCGTGTTATTTTTACCATGGCCTTGTCACAATGGCAAGACAAAGCCCATGGTACTGTATAAATGACATTCCATAGAGTATCCAGGATGTAAGCTTTTTATTCTGGCTGGAATGTTGCCAGCAGTGCAGCCTTGCTCATTGTCAAAGGCTCCATATTAAACACATGGTACACATAAGTGGTAAGACCTTCATACTTAACTTGTGCCTTCACCACTCATGAGTTATGAATCTTACCACTCACTAGTGGGGAGAAATGATTTGCTTAAACTTCGAAAGTTTTTTTTTGTAGAAGTTTAACTGTGACTTCATTGAGTCATCCAGCTGCTTTACCACACAAACACATGCCATTGCATAAATCAGATATGGTATGGGCCTAAAAGATATGCCTGCTGTATGTTCTTGTGATTTGTGACCCCGTGACATAACGTGTGGTGTCACCACTCATAATGTCTTGGGGTCACATGACTCATAAATTATCACGCATATTTTAATTAGGCCCATGCCATATCCTGTATTTTACAACACCAACAGTAAAAAAAAAAATTGCCCAGATAAATAGGGGATATTACATGAGTTTACTTAAGATATCATTTTTGTCTTCATGAGAGGGTGTTTGTTGGTCTGTTAATATCTCACAAGTGGCAAAGCCACAAGTGAGATAGTAATAGACCAGTACCCTCAAATGAAGATAAGAATGATGTCTTAAGTCAACCCACATCACATTTGATTTATATAAAAGGTGTTTTTTTGTTTTGTTATAGAAATGATAAAAGGAAAAAGTACAAGATGTTAACAGTGCCCTTCTGTTTAATGGCTCAGCATAAATGCAACTAATCAGTACAAAACCATGGAATTTGCCTGTCTACAAGCCAGAACATTTTGGGAATTAGTGTTTATATCCAGACAAGCCCCTTCCTCAAAGTTAAGGCCTTGTATGCTTTTAATAATACACTCGAAGATATCTGTTTCATGCGGTAGTAAGTCATGTATATCAAAATACATACAAGCCCTGTCCATTAAAAGATCTTTGGCTTGGGTTATTCCCTTTGTTTCCCATCCAGCCTTCTCAAAGGTTTGACCATTCACTGTTAAGTTAGGATTACGAAAGATGGGTTGAATTCTAGATCCGTGCAGGTTTAAGTTTAACAAGGAGGACCATCTTCTTAGAATAATTACATTATCAATGAATGTCATTCTTTAGAGGTTTACCTGACCTAGCAAAAATTAAGCTTCCTATGTTTTTTTAATGCAGCTTTAAATGGTCTTGTTACGATGTATTGATGTATCGGTAATATTTTTATTGATGTTTGGTATGTATTTTATCTCAATAAAATGTTATTGATAAAAAACAAAACCATGGGATTACAAAATAAATGTCATCTCACTTGTGAGAATACATTTCTGTGCGTTCTTGGTGTGGCCAAAATGAGTGAAATAAATGTCTGAGCCTGCTGAGTGACCAGCCTCATTTATCTTGCTCATACTACCAAAAATAACATGTTTATCTTGACAAATTTATTTTCACAGCTGTTGTAATTGTATTGATTATACTAGCAAACCTCCAGATAAACATTTATGTAGGGGTTCGATATGTCACAGTCACTATCCTCAACCTAAGAATCAGCAGCTTTCACAATTCTGATAACATTATAATATCCCTGTGCTGCACTGAAGCCAGCAGTTGAAAATCAAGAAAAACAATTCTATCATCACACAAACGGCAGATTCAAAAGTTAGAGCATGCAAACTGATGTGCTATAATTGTGCTTACTGTAGTATGATTGAAAAGAGACAGTTTAGGCAATGTGTGTGAGAAAGAAATAATGCAAGGTAAATAATTTATCTGCCCAGGTTCTACATTCTAAATGAAAATAAAAATTCTTCAGGTATAAATTTAATCACACACTCCACACATCACTAACCTTTCTGTAAAGCAATTGTCAGATCACAATCAGATTCCAACATTACGTGGACCAGTCAGAAAGCTCTACATTCCTCCCATTTAATAAGTGGTATAAACAGAAGCACAACACATACAAATTCATAGAACAGATCTATATACTTTGTTTAAAAATTATCAATAGTACTTGTACTTAAAGCAGCAGTGCAATGAAAAAAGTTATTCCAAAAAGCTAATTTTCTGTTATAGTTATGAAAAATATTGGCAGAACTGTTGATCTGGATTTTCTGGATGCTTCCTATACTGTGTACTGTATATTTACATTTTTGTCTCGATTTGTACTCTCCTCAGGTCCTTAATATTATTTCTATGCAAAAATGAGGCGGCCATTTTGTTTTCTTGAGAAATAATTATTTTCACACTTTCATAAAATTCTTAAGTAATAGCAGAAACTGAAAATCTTACCACCAAAATAAACTGAAAGACATCTAGCATCAATAAGAAAGAAAAGAGTGGGGTCAAATGTTAGCCCATTTTCGTTGCACTGCTGCTGCTTTAAATCATCAAATGATACCTAAACATAAATTATATTGCATACATTGAATATGCAACAAGGGCAGTGTTTGGATACATTTTTCATCAGTACTCTTCTGGTAACTTTGTAAACACCTCACTTCTGGCTACCATTTGCTCTGCCACATATGAAGTCATCCAAAGTCACCATAAATCATGTGGATAAAAATGTATCCAGTGCCGCCTTGCTGTATATCCCTTGTTTATCTCCACTTGCGAGGGGGCAGGACTTTTATAATTCATGAGTGGCGGGCCTGCCCCTCACACTTGAAGATAAATTGCATATTTTGAGTCAGACCATTATGCTTTCCCAATATACAGACAACATGGAGAATAATAGGAGTTTCTCTTAGTATCTGTTTTGTTTAAACTGGCAGTGCCATGAAAAAAGTTGTTCCCAAAAAGCTCATTTCAGCTACAGTTAAAAATATTAGCATACCTGTCAAATATTCTCATCTAGGTACTTCCTATGTTACGCACCATGAGTATTTTATTTTCTCAATCCTAACCCTTGCCAGGTCTACAGTGCTGATTCTGTGTAAAATGTGGTGGCCATGTTTTTTTCTTGAGGAAAAAAAATACATTAAACCATTCATAAAATAGTCAAATTCTGGAGGAATTAGAAAATTGTACCACCAAATAAAACTGGAAGATGCCTGGAATTTTTTATAGTGAAAAAAAAAGGTGTAGAGTTGAATTTTTTTGCCCAATTTCATTGCACTGCTCCTTTAAAATACTGTTTCCAGAATTTCTAATGCTTGTCAAAGCCATATATCTCAAAATAACAAAAGTTGTTTATTTTATAAGGAGTAAAACACATAATTCAGCACTTTTTGTTTCTATTGATACAATATCAATAATGACTGCACAAATACAGTATACTGTTGTGCTATAAATACTACCAACAATCCCATTTCTTGTTTATAATTTAATACCAAAATGGAATAAGTGTTAGAATAAAAATAAAACAAGTGTCTCACTGATTATATAGCACTATAAATTGGTAATATTCTTTGTTTTGCTATTGACTTTTTGTGGTGTTTTATCAAAACAAACCAATTTATAGAACAGTCTATGAAAGCGATCAGTAGATTAAAGAACATAGTTTAGCTAAGGTAAGCTATGTCATCCCTTGATGCATAGATTCTAACTAAATATATTCCATGGGCTGGAGTATTAGATTTGGACACAAATTAGATGGATCCCTTACATCAGCTGTACAATAATGCCTGAAATATCAATGCCTAAACCTTATTTATTTAAGTGTCTGTAGTACCACGGAGGTGGTGGTGGCATGTAGGGCTGATGTTCTTTTCTAGGTCACCACTGTGGCCCATCACTTTCTTCAGGATGCTGCAGGGCCGCCAGCGGGTCAATATATTTTCATTTATAATAACTCCAGGAAAATTTTCATCTACCTTTTGAGAGGTGCATCAGTAATTAGTAGCAGTATACTTTTAGCTGTTAACAGTGGTGCTTCTACTGACATGTGCCCCCAGACAAAGCTTACGAGCAAAGCGCTGGGGTGTTAGACTGATTGAATTGATGTCCATCCATCTTTGCACCACTGCATGTGAAACACAAAAAATATATAAAGCAGCATTTCAATGTCTGGACGTATCCTTTTTTGACATAGGCTCCTCTAATAGTCTGCAGCACTCTTCTGCTCGTGTGGTTCTCTGTGGGGAGAGGTTATCCCCATGCTAGCACCTATTTCTGCACCATTGTGTGCTCACCTGATTTCTGCCTTTGTTTCTGCTAACATGGACTGCTGGTTTAATTACAGTGGGCTTCATGGAAGGAAATACAGTTTGCCAATGAACCTCACAGTTTGTTTTTTACATGGTTAGCAGTAGATGCAAAGTGAGGAATAGGGGCCCATGCTCATGGGAGATTATGGTCAGATCATTATACCAAATCTACAAAACTATGCAAGTGTACAGAGAGGAACAGGGAACACAGAGGTCACTATCTACAGGCGCCATGGGCGGCTCCATGCAACTGTAAGGAACACTTTGGCTTCTGTCCAGGAAGGCTGCCCAAAATGATTTGTATATTTGTGTGGATGGTTGGGGTCCGCGAAGGGGGCCAGAACTCCAGTGACATCCACAGCATGAGATGTGTACAGCAGATGTGGCAGGAAATGCTTGAAGGCTACACCTGGGGAGATCCCAGCAGTAAGTGTTCCTCCCCTGTCCAGGCAAGCTGCCCCAGATTGTTTTGAAACCTGAATGTCTCCCCCACCCCCCACACACACACACACACACACACACACACACACACACACACACACCTGTTGATTCCAGTTCTCTGCTACAGCATGGGATCCTTTCTCTGTTGGATTTGAACTTCCTGTTGAAAGCTTGGTGTGAAACCCAGCTTTCTCCCGCAGAATGCCCCCACGCAGACCTCAGTGTAACATCAAAGTGACTAGGGGAAGAGGGTCTTGTACTTTGCAAAACAGAGGGCTCAGATGAACAGGTGAGCAATACATGAATTGTGCATATACTGGCCCCTTTGTGGTTCTGGCAAATAGTTGGTAAGCTCCACGACAACTGGAATTTCTTTCTGTATGCTAGCTAGTTATAGCTGTGTGAAGTACCACCACTGTGAATGAGTGCAGTCTGACTCCTTTCTTTTGGCTTTTAGCCTTCTTGAGGAAATGAATGATATCACTCTCACGGAACAAGAAGTCTTTTTTCAACTCCTCTTGCATTCCAGGGCAGGATTTATAACTGTGCATGATACATATAGCAGAACTGTCAGAGAAGTACCTTTAAAAAATTGTGTCAGAATTAATTTTCATCTAATTTTCTTCCTTAACAGTATGCCAAAGCACTCTGTTTTGTGGCAAAGGTTAGGGCCAGTCAGTGACACAGCAGTGGGTTGGCAATTTCAATGCAGCACAGGTATTATACTGTACATAGAGTTGCATAGCTGCACGTCTCTGATATGCTGATATATAATACTGCCCAGCCCTTGATCAGAGCTGTGGATTTACCTCTCAGATGAGGGGACATGCCTTGTGCTTTCTACAACAAAACTCGTTGCCTAAGGCTGTTGTAAACTGACATTTAAAGTGCTGAAGTTGCCCCTGATGTCCCCTTAAATTTTAAACATGACTGCACCTCAGTCTGATGGGTTCTTGATCTCTGTAAGATACAGACATGATTACCAAACGCAGCATGTGTGTACTCGCCTGTGCCTCTAATAAGCCACCTAGGAGAAATAGGAATACCCTTTCCCTGTTATGCACACCTGCTGAAGTACTCAGAGTCCCTCTAGCTCAAATTTGTGCAAGACTGATGGCCTTTTCCTACCTGGGTCCAATGACAGAACAATCCTTTACTGACTTAGACACAGTAACTAACAGTGCCTAACTATAAATATGAATTCTGGAAGCTACAACTAGAACTGCATAAATGTCCCTGAGCCAGTCGATAACCATTCCATTGTTTTCAGTGTTACACTAGCTACTTGATCTGTGATTGTCAGTATTTCTCTATCCTGACCTTACTGCCTCCAGATTGTATTATATGTGTCTTATTACTGTTTCCCGTGATTCACAAAGGCAAGTTATGCTTGTCTCTAAAGACCTGTAAATCAAATTATGATTGTCCATTCTAGGTTTATGTATAACAGTAAATAAGTTACGTTCTGTTTATGTTTCTTATGCACTTGAATCCTTATTTGGGATGTGGCTGAAAATGGGAAATATTTCATAGCACACTTTTCCTGTTGATCAGCAATAAATAATATTTTATTTATCTATTATTTTTATATAATGCATGGTTGGGCCATAGTTCCCACAGAAGAAGCCATATGTATTTCCTCATATGTGATGGTAGTCATTTAGCATATATAAAGCCAATTAGCATACATGAAACCAAGTAACTGCTTACATTGTACAAATGTATTAACACCTTACTAACACAATACGTAACATGCACTGTATACATCTATACAACCTATATATCATATATAATACACATAGTACCACTATATTAATGTGTTATTAACACATTAATACCCAACACACTACAAACCACACCAATAACACATGTAACAAGCCTCTTGATAACTCATGTAACAAACACTGTTATAATACATGTAACAGCCACCTTATTTACATATGGAAAATCCACTCTAACCCCCCCCCCCCGATTCACAACTACACCCCATAGCACAGAAAACTACCCTAGCCTGCACTCCAGTCACAAATCCCACACTTCCTCCAACCACATTCATCAGAACAAGAATGTCCTCGATCAGGCAGGTCTCCCTTAGACAGGCCCTCCATGCTGCTCTTCTTCTGTACACAATGCTACAAGTTAATGATGCTCCTGACTGCAAAACTTGTCTCTGTAAACTGCACACTGTGCTTCACACTGCCTCAATGCTCCTGACTACAAAACAAACTGCTGCTCAACACACTGCTTCCAGCCATACGCCATGCCACTTTCCATCCTGAAACCAAAGGGAAGACCGCCTGAGCCACACCTCCTTTTATAAGACATCCTTGCACTATGGAAACCCTGCAGGGACAAAATATTGGCAGTCCCACGCAAACCAATTATATTAAAAAAAAAACACCACCAGAATTACCACTACACTAATAATAAATCCCTCTTCTACAGAAAAACACTGGACATAGAAAACAGTGTCCAACCGAATGCATTATGTAAAATAAAAGATGGCAAAGTCTGGCAAACTCGTGACCTAATAACATCTCTTGTTCAAACAAGCTTATAACACCCTTCATTTGGGCTTGTGGCTTGTTCGAGTCCTTAGTGGTATTATCTCCTTGTATACCACTGATTTATTCTGTGTTTAAAAGAATTGGCCAGGAAAGGCATGCTGAGCTGTATAGCTAATTTCCAGGAACATCCAGGTGAGTTGGGGTGGGGTACAACTGGATAAGAAGGATACAACATATAGAATAGTGGATGGGTGACCATCCACAACAAGGCTGTGTTTCCATCGAGGGAGCTGATGACATCATAGAGACGAGAGTGAAGCGCGAGAGGTCTTGATGATGTCATCAACTCCCAAGATGGAAACTCAGCCTTGTTGTGTATGGTCACTCATCACTATTTTTATGGTATATAATCAGTGTCTGTTCCATGCCACATTTTACAATGGAAAGAGTAAGAAGATACTTACAGTTTTTAGAGAGTCTGTGAAGGCATCAGTAGGCAGGCAGTGACATTTGGCTCAGCTTCAAACAAGGAACTAAATACCTGAATAAAAACATCTAGATGGCTAAAAACAGTAACTGTCACAATATTTGGAGACGTTTTAAGCTGCAGTGAAAACAAAACTGGCAGCAGCATGAAAATCTTTTTTTTTTTTGTTGTTAAATTAAGTCTTTTACTCGGAGTCTGTGTCTGAGTCTTTTTGTCACATTGACTGTCAGTCTCTTCATGGGCAATGAGTAGTTAAAGATTTTTATGGAAATCCTCTGCTGAAAAATGCAGTTTTCTCCGAATAAATTGTAATTAGTAAGAGGCTTCAATGGTATCCGTTCCTTCAGCATTGGCTGAGTGCAGGATGTGGTTAACTAGCTGTAAGTTCCATGTTAGGACTGACTAGGGAGCTGACTGCAGGATAGCATTTTCTGAGGTACTGGGCTCTGAAATGCGGGAAAGAGTTTTGCCTGTGTGAATCATATTTTTTATAAACTGCGAGAGGGGTTTCTGTCAGTGTTAAGGAGTGTTAGTACATCTTCTGCTTATGACCTAACATCATGGTAATTTACCTGCAGTCCTTGTTTTTGTTTGGTGCCCGTTACACTCGATAAATTTGGTGCCAGAACTGTCCTGCCCCAAAGTTAAATCACCCCATCTCTGATTATACTAATATTACTTAGAGGAAGGCTCTTACAGCAGGCCACACCAGTAGGATTAAGTCGCCAGGTGCTAGGACCACAAAGAAAACTTCTAGCTAGCAGTCTACCACAGGGGCTCACCCACCACCAATGTCAGTCAACTGACGTCAGCACAGCCTATATAGGAGGGCGGTCCCCCATACCATCTCAGTTCTTTTCCTATCAACCCATGCATGTCGGATCTCGGCGGACGCCGCAGCTAGTTAACCGCTTACTGCACTTTTTTTTCTTCTTTCAAGTATTAAACATCGAATTCTTAAGTGTTTTTTGACGAGTTTGTCTTCTCCACCAACCTTATCTTCCAACCACTCCACTAAGTGTGCCTGTGGCAAACAGATTCCTGAAAAGGACAGCCATTATGTGTGTCTTATCTGCCTAGGCTCCAGCCACAACACCGAAGCCTGCCAGCAGTGCCAGAAATTCAGCCAGGCCACAGAGACATCTTAAAGCAGAAACTGGTCACCATAAAAAAGGAGCTGCAGGCCAGGAGCTCTTTGGCCTAGCTGGCCAAGTCCTCCGAGGCCTCTTCTTCTTCTCATAAAGAGAAGTCTGGGAAGCACAAGTACTGGGACTAGCATTGAGAATGGGCCCAGTCAGCTTCTCAGTCAGTCACCTCACAAGCCTTTGACTGTGACGGGGTTGTCCTCCCACGGGGGGTTCGGCCCCACCATCCCTTTCTTCCTCCGGGCCCCCAGTGACTCAGCCGCCCACCCTCATCTCTATTTCAGGCAGTGGATTCTCGGGGGAAGGGAACTTCGTCTCCTGCCCCCCCCCCCATAGCCCCTGTCACTCAGGCCCTTATCCTTCATGGGCTGTCAGCCAGGTGGCTCAGCCAGTCTTGGTTCTTCAGGTGGTGGCTCTTCTACAGTCACCCCACTGGCCTTTGTGTTGCCTTCACTGGCTCCTATCTTCGGGGCCACCGCCAGTCCAGCCAGGCAATGCCTGCAGTTGGCTAGCGTCGTCGTCTCCACCCCGGCATCACTTCTGCCTCCTTCTCGGGGGGGTCTCCTTTCTCCCAGGCACTGGCTTCCCCTGTAGAACTGATGTTGGTGGACCTGTCGCCAGGCCGTGTTAGGATGGTGCCTACTGGACTGCCGCCAGTCCTTCCGCAACCCCAGCCTTTGGGTCTGGCACTGACACCACTACTGCATCTAATGCCACAGCCGCTGGCCCATCATCCGATTGCTACCCAGTGCCAGGTGGGCTAGCACCAGGGTACTCTTTGTGGCTCCTCAGCTGATGTTTCCTAACCCACCATCACTTCCATTCATGATGGTGTATAATAGTGCACCCCAGGTGGACTATAATGTCCTTTTTGCAGCGTGGTGGGCCTTCATGCAGAAGCAGACCCCTGCTCCTCAGTGCCCGCCTTGGGCATCCTCCCATCACACTCTGCCGGACCCGCAGCCTCAGAATTATGAGCGGTCAGGTCCCAGCGAACCCCGGACATCAGGGTCTTTGGTGGCATGATCTGACGTCGGTTCATGTTCTAGGAGGAATGATCATCGGCCTCTGATGCCAGTCCCTGATAGTGAGACTACCGAGGATGACTCTGATTCTTCAGGGTCTTCCTCCTCTCTGGGTGAGTCTTTGGAGAGGGAGGACCTGGTCAAGGAGGTGCCCAGATTCTCTCCCCCCCCCCCGATGATCCATCCTTTATGGATTTTGTGCTTCCCTTCTGGTCTATGATAGGCTGGGAGTTCTAAGAACAGTACCCAGAGAGATGTTGCTTGGCTATCAACCTCAGGCAGCAGGATGCCCTTCCTTTGGTGGTACACCCTATGATTGACTCCTACGAGGATGTCACCAAGGCAGCCTGGGCCCACCCCTCTACTACTTCGCCTCTGCCTAAAAAGGCAGATCACCTTTATCATGCCCTGGTGGGTAATCCCTTTTTGGACAGTCACCCTAAGGTAAATTCTGTGGTGACTAATGCAGCCCATGATCATACTAAGAAGCTCAAGCACTTCAGCACTCTCCCCCCATACTGGGAATCCAAGCAGCTGAATCATATTGCCAAGCGTGTTTTTGCCTCTACTATGCTGTCCATTAGGGCCATTAACTATTTGGCACATATGGTCCAATACTAGAGTATCCTCTGCGACCAAGCCAGGGATTTGGTAAAAATGTTGCCTGCAGATTCGAATAAGGCGAATCCCGACCAGCTTCTAAAGTCTGGCTCAGACATTGGTAATCATGTCCTCCGGGTGGCGTATGATGCTTTCGATGCCTCTGGGCATGGGGCAGCTGCTGGCATCTGCCTCTGGTGCCATTCCTGGCTTCAGGTGTCTGGTTTTGGCCCAAATGTGCAGGTTAGTATTTTGGACATCCCTTTATGTGGGGTGGTCCTTTTTAAGGGTGATGTCCAGGACAGTCTTTTTACTTTACAGAAATCTGAGCAGGTCCTTAAGTCGGTCCACTCACTCTGTCACACCCAGCCTAGGGTGGGCCAATATCAGTCCTTACGTCAGCCCTCCCACAAGCAAACTCGGGGACAGCAAAAGCACAAGGCCACAGTAGCCCCTGCTGCTGCTAGAGCCTCTAGGTCTCCCAGAGCCCCTCTGCCCACACCTCCTGACTCCTTACCCAACCCCCCACCCTCCAGTCAGAATCCAAGGGAGGCGGTCGAGGGGTCAGTTTTCCCTCCACCTGGATGGGTAGAGAAAAATGACCACAGACAATTGGGTATTCCAAATCATAACTCACGGTCGGACTCTGGAATTTCTAGAGTGGCCACCCAATAATCCTCCTGTCCACTCCTTTTACCCTCCAGCACACCTGTCTCTGGTTTCAAGGAAATTCGGGCTCTTCCTCAAAAAACAGCCAGTCCCTCTGGCTCAGCGGGGAAGGGGGTTTTTCTCCTACTTCTTCCTCGTCCCCAAAAAAGACCAGGGAACTTAGGCCCATCTTGGACCTGAGACATCTGAATCTGTACGTCGCGTACAAATTATTCAGGATGGTCACCCTTCAGGGACTATTACCCCTGCTGCACCAGGGGGGCAGGCTCTGTTCTCTGGACATGCAGGATGCTTACCTACATATCCCGGTCTTTCCTGCCCATCGTCGCTTTCTCTTTCAGGTAGCATGTTAGCAATACTGGGCCCTCCATTTTGGCCTATCCTCGGCCCCCTGGGTATTTACCAAATGCCTGGCATTGGTGGCTGCCTCCTTGAGGAGGCAGAGCTTCTATGTCTTCCCCTACCTGGATGACTGGTTGCTTGCAGCCCCCTCCGGGGAGTGTCTGGTTCAGGCTCTGGAATCTACCTTCAATCTTTTCCAGGCCTTGGAGATCACCTTAAATCTGCCGAAGTCCTGCCTCTTTCCTTGCCAGTGCCTCCAGTGCATTGGGGTGGTCCTGGACACCAGTCAGGATAAGGCCTTTCTGCCTGTGGACAGAGCAGAGCGACTGATGGCGCAGGCTCAACTGGTTTCCTCTGGTCGGCAGGTCCCAGCCAGGGTCTTTTTTTCACTTTCTGGGCCACATGGCAGCGGCAATCATCATGGTCCCCTTGGCCTGATTGCTCATACAAGTCCCTCACTGGACCTTGAGGGTCCAGTGGGATCTGCGTACTGATGACCTAGACCAACTGGTCATGGTCTCTGACCCAGTCCAGAGGAGTCTGTCATGGTTGCTGAACCCAGCCAACCTACTTCGGGGAGTCTCCTTTCAGCTTTCAACCCCACAACAGATGCTTACGATAGGTGAATCTGCCCTGGCCTGGGGCGCTCATTTGGCCGAACACCAGACCTAGGGTACCTGGTCCCCAGTGGAACAGGATCGCCACATCAATATCCTGGAGATGCGGGCATTCTTTATGCCCTGCAAGCCTTCCAGGCTCATCTCCTCCATGGTCCGCTGCTGGTGTAGACAGACGACGTGTGTGGTGTATTACATCAACAAGCAGGGGGGAACCTATTCTTACCCCTGTGTCAGGAGGTGATGAGAATCTGATACTGAGCCATTGAGCACAGTCTGCAGCTATCAGCTATTCATGTTCCAGGGGTCCAAAACATATTGTCCGACACTCTCAGCCACTCCAGGTCTCGGGCTCATGAGTGGGAGTTTCTAACCTCTGTGGTCAAAGACCTCTTCGACAGGTGGGGTCACCCAGAGTTGGACCTCTTTGCATCCCCACTCAACACAAAACTGTTGCTTTTTTGCTTGCTTGATCCTGGGCCTAAAGTTTTTTGGTGAGACGCATTGTCCCTCTCTTTGAAGTGGAGGTTTCGGTACCCTTCCCACTCCTGTAGAGGATTCTGCTTAAGCTCCAGATAGAAGGAGCAGAGATCATTCTTATAGCTCCTTTCCGGCCATGCCAGATTTGGTTTCCCCTGCTGCAACAGCTAGCTGTGAAACCTCTGATGCCCTTGCCCCTGTGTACAGACTTGCTGTCCCAGAACCAGGGCACCCTGGTCCATCTGGACCTCAAGTCCCTGCATGTCCATGCGTGGCTCCTGTGGACCTAGCTATTTTCTGCTTTGGGGTTTCCTCTTGGGTCGCTGATGACCTGGTGGCGGCCAAAAAGCCCTCCACCATGGACCATTTATGCTATAAAATAGAAGTTCTTTTACATTTGAGCTACTGCTCGCCATTTGGATCCTTTCACCTGCCTGGTAATCCCATGTTGGACTGCCTCCTTTCCCTTTTGGATTCAGGGCTGGGGTACTTCTCCCTTAAAATACATCTTTCTGCCTACCATGCACCTATTGAGGGCAAAGATATTGTACAGCTTGAGGTGTTCAGCACATTTCTGCGGGGCATTTTGCATCTGATACCTCCCATTCGGGACCCGGTCCCTCCATGGGACCTCAACTTTATGTTGAAGAAACTCACTTTACCTCCCTTTGAACTGGCCGCGAGCTGTACTGTCATGGAAAGCACTTATTTTGGTTGCTGTTACCTCTAAGAAACATAGAAGTTGACGGCAGATAAGGACTGCAAGACCTATTCAGTCTGCCCATTTCTTTTTCTACCTTATAAATGTGCCATCTTCCTTTGCTCTGTTAATGGCCTATCTATTCATACTCATCTGTATTGCTCCCTTATGCCTATCCCATGCCTGCTTGAAGCCCTGCACTGTTTTCATATCCACCACTAACTGAGGTAGGCCGTTCCATGCATCCACCACCCTTTCTGTGAACAAGAACTTCCTCACATTACCCCTTAAATGGCCTCCCTCTGATCTCATGCTGTGTCCTCTTGTCCTGCTATTTTTCTTATATTGAAACATGTTATACTCTTTCACCATGTTAATGCCCTTAAGGTGTTTGAATGTTTCGATCATATCACCTCTCTCCCTCCTTTGCTCTAGGGGTATACATATTGAGCTCCATTAATCTGTCCTCATATATTTTCTGATGCATTCCCTGCACCATTTTGGTTGCCCTTCTCTGGACTGCCTCAGTTTGGTTAATGTCCTTCTGAAGGTGTGGCTTCCAGTACTTCATGCAGTACTCCAGATGGGGCCTAACCAGTGTCTTGTAAAGAGGGATTATTACCTCCCTCTTCCAACTTGTGATACCCCTACTAATACACCCTAACATCCCCCTAGCCTTACCTACTGCTTTAGTGGCCTGCTTGGATGATTTTAGGTCATCAGTGATGAAGATGCCCAAGTCTGTTTCTTCCCTTGTGACTGCCAGTAACTTCCCTCCCAGCCTATAGGTGGCTTCAGGGTTTCTTTTCCCTATGTGCATGATCTTGCACTTCTTTGCATTAAACCCCAGTTGCCACTCTTCTGACTATTTTGCTAGTTTATCCAGATCTCTTCTTATTCTGCCCACCCCATCTGGATCATCTACTCTGTTGCAGATCTTGGTGTCATCTGCAAACAGACAAACCTTACCCTCCAGTCCATCTGCAATGTCACTGATGAAGATATGGAAGAGGACTGGCCCCAGGACTAATCTTTGAGGTACCTCACTTATGACTTGCATCTCTACTGACTGTATACCATTTACTACTACTCTCTGTTTTCTGCCCGTCAACCAGTTTGCCACCCAGTTGACCAACTTCTGACCCACCCCAAGCCTACCCAGCTTATTAATCAATCTTCTATGTGGAACAGAATAGAAAGCTTTGCTGAAGTCAAGGTAGGCGACATCAGCTGCTCCCCCTTGGTCCACCACTCTGGTTACCCAGTCAAAGAAATCTATGAGATTAGTTTGACAGGACCTTCCTTTTGTAAACCCATGCTGTCTTGGTTCCTGTGATCCTATGGAATTCCAGGTGTTGCACTATCTTTTCCTTAAGGAGTGCCTCCATAATCTTGCCTACTACTGAGGTAAGACTGACTGGTTTGTAGTTTCCTGCATCCTCCCTGCTACCACTCTTGTGGAGCAGGATCACATGAGCCCTTCTCCAGTCTTCTTGGACCTCTCCTGTGCTCAGAGACTCACTAAACAGTTCTGATAATGGCTCTGCTAGTTCCACTCTTAGCTCCTTTAGTACCCTGGGATGTATGCCATCATGTCCCATTGCCTTGTCCACCCTGAGCTTATTGAGCTGTTGTAGGACCCTTTCTTTTGTGAAGGGACTAGTGCTCACCTCCCTCCCCCCTGTGTCCATGGTGCTGAGCTGTTGGCCCTGCCCTACCTTCTCTTCAGTAAATACTGAGCAGAAGTATCTATTTAGGATAGATGCTTTTCCTTGGTCCTCCTCCTCACATGCCCCCTTATCTCCTTTGATCTTAGCAATACCCACTCTGGACTTTCTCCTTTCACTTGTGTATCTATAGAAAGTCTTGTCATCTTTTACTGTTTGTGCTAGTGTTATCTCAGTTTGGGCCTTTGCCTGCCTTACTGCCTTCCCTTAGGGAAGTTTGGTATGCCTCCCTATCTTCATCCTGCTGTGTTCCCTTATATTTCCTGAAAGCCCGCATTTTGACTCTGACCTTTTCTGCTACTGTTTTTGAGAACCAAAGTGGTTTCCTTCTTCTTTTGCACTTCCTTCTCTCTATAACACCATGGGATGCTGCTTCAAGTATTGCATCCCTAATGCTTGCCCACTTTGCCTGTAGCCCCTCACCTGTATTTCTTTTTGCCAGGGCTAGCTTAACTCTGTTGGCCATCTTATCAAAGTCGTCTCCTCTGAAGTCCCATATTTTTGCCTTGGAATGGGATGATTTAGTTGTAGTGGCCAAATTGAACCATACCATGTGATGGTCACTGGCCCCCAGTTGACCTTCTACCCGGAGATCTGTGATGCTTTCCCTGTTAGTCAGTACTAGATCTAGGATAGCCCTGTCTCTTGTGGGTTGTTGTGCCAGTTGTTTAAGGCCCACCCCTGCAGGGAATCCACCATGTGTCTAGTTCTGGCAGATGTTCCTGCTGGTGTTGACCAGTCTGTATCTGGCATGTTGAAGTCTCCCATTATCAGAACCTCCCCTTTAGCTGTCATGTTTTGTATATCTTCTGACAGCAGTGTGTCTATGTCCTCCCCCTGGTCTGGGCGCCTGTAGGCTCTGCTCGAAGGATTTCTGAGCTTCAGGCTCTGATGTGTAAAGACCCTTATTTGGTTTTGCATACTAATACTAAGTTTTTACCTAAGGTGGTGTCTGAGTTTACTTTAAATCAATCCATCCACCTTCCAGTTTATTTTCCTGAGTAATTTAACTGGGGGAGGCCTTGCTCCATACTTTGGATATTCACTGAATGTTGCGGTGTTGCATAAACTGTGCCAAGTCTTTAAGGAAAACTGATCAGGTGTTCATTTAGTTTGCCCCCAAGAGAGAGGGCAGTCCTGTTTCCAAATAGTGTTTGTCTAAGTGGTTAGCTAGTTGCATTGCTTACTGCTACAGCAAGTAGAACAGCCCCTTTCAAGGTAGTCAAGGGCCATTTCACCAGGGATATGGCTACCTCCACGGCTAGCTTCAGAAATGTGTCTCCTGCTGACATCTGCAGCTGCCACCTGGAGTTCTGTCCACACTTTTGCCAAGCATTACAGTTTGGACATTGCCTTTAGGTGTAGAGCCAGCTTCCGCCTGCCAGTTCTTCAGGGCCTTCTATCATGAGCTCTTGACTGCTGACTTGTCCTCCTCCTCCTCCTCCTGGTGATTTCATCCTGGTGATATCGGTACTGCTTGGGACTCAGTCCTACTGGTGTGGCCTGCTGCAAGAGCCTTCCTCGAAGTAAGATAGTACAGTTGTGTAAGAACTTACTGTAACAGTAGATCTTCGAGAGAAACTCTTGCAGCAGGCCCTGCTTTCCCTTCCTCCCTCCTTCCCCCTGCTGTTCCTTCTCTGTGCACCTTCTTATACTTGGCTCTCAGGACACCTACTCACTTCTCTTCAGTTGCCCATACAGGGTCTCCGGTGGGAGAACTGAGATGGTGTGGGAGACCGCTCTCCTATATAGACTGTGCTGATGTCAGTTGACTGACATCGATAGGGAGGATGGGGAGCAGTCCCCTGTTGTAGACTGCTAGCTTGAAGTTTTCTGTGTGGTCCTAACACCTTGCGTTTTAATCCTACCGGTGTGGCCTGCTGCAAGAGCTTCTCTCGAAAATATACTGTTACGGTAAGTTCTTATGTAACTGTACTTTCCACAGTCTGTAAGGCAAAATACAGCCCAACATTAAAAAACATCATGTGGAGAAGGGCAGTGGGGTTATGCAGCCCAGTTGCGCCAGTACTGTGCAGTTTGTCTACATCCTCAGCTGTGAGTGCCTCTGCCTGATTTAGTCTATTGCTCTCCCCCAATTTTTCCAAATATTTTTGCTTCGCCACCATGGTGGTCAAGGTTAGTTTAAATTCAATTTAATTTCCATGACAGATCAAGTGTGGGTAATTTAATTTAGCTAGATGTCTGTCAGTGCTGCCCAGTATCCCCCTAATGATACTCTGAGCCATCAATTCATTTCAGAGAATAAACAAAGTCTGCCAACAGTTGATCTAGCCCTGAGACAGGGATTAAGTGAATTGGTCATTTTTCTCCTACCTTTTCCAGACAGGATAGGAGCATTTTTCATACCGGTCAGTGTTTTTTTTTCGTTCTCCGTTTGTTTTCTTGGTCAGCGATTAACTTTTCTCGCTCGCTACAGATGCCTGCCATGTTGGTCATTTTGACAGTTTCACTGCAAGGAATTTAAACTGTGATGTCTGAGTTTTTCTCTTCTCTCGGCTGTGGCACGTGCTTCTAATGACAGCTTTTTGTTGTACCACTGATCTAACATCAGTTCGATGGTACAACAACAGTGTGACGTCAGATCGATAGTACTACAGCATTTTAGCTGTCACTAAATTCTATCCTGAACAGATGCTGCTTATATACTGTATGATGAATAGAGCATTATGAACAGTAATGGTAAGCATAAAAGTGTGCAACTTGTAATAAGTCTAATAAAGTGGTTAAAAAATAAATAAGACCCGAAACAGACATGAATGAAACTTAAAAGTTTATAGATCAGGAACAGCCAAGGATATCAAACTGTTAGCAGATGTAATAAAATGTTGCCACTCTGGTCCTTTTGTTCTGAGATGGGCAGACTGGCTGTGGAGGAGAGGGAAAACCCCATAATATTCCTCTGTATAGCACAGTATTGAATTAAGCAGAAAGGCACACCAGGGCATGTGTTGTGCTGGGATAACGTCACTCCTCAGGTGCATTGTGAGGCATTAGGCCACAGGCTAAATCACCCAAGAAGTGACGTTATCCCAGCGACACACACCCTGAAGTGCCATATTTGCAACTATGAATTGGATCCATTTATGTGTTTACAGTCATAAGTAGGTTGTTTTGCAGGCACTGGTTTCACCTGTAAAGTTGTGCTGGGGTAACATTGTGAGTGAAACTAGCTTTCCACCAATCTGCTTTCAGCATTTTTTCTATCCATTTTATAATCCTGTTTGACATGCTGATTTATAAAAAACAAATACCCTAATAGCATAGTTGGCACATTAACTCTGTTGCATTTTTACTAGGTGTTTTTGAGGTCTTACTGTTGGTAATCAATAGATTTCAAACAGAATGTCTGTAAAAAGGACCTTGAGCGTCTTGCCAGAAAATGTATTTCTTGTGAGCTGGGTGTGTTTTTAAGTGTGTGCTGCTATCTGGGATAATTTAGGATTAAAAGGGAAATCAATCTGGAGTTTGGAAATTCATTTTCATAACCAGCATATTCTTTTGATCAGTTTTCGTGTGATTGGGCAACACGATAATTACATATCCAAGGCAGTTAAGAGATTATGTTAAGAGACTGCTATTTGTCTCTAAAATTAGCAACCTTTGCACCGTGTGGTGTAACCCCTCTTCGCTGTACTGGACTGATCTTTGACTAATGATGTCCACAAAGGTGTGTATATCCTTGATGACTCATGGCCCCACCCCTTTGTTTGCTCTGGGGCTTGGTGGCTCATGTCATTATAATAATACTAACACGAAGAATATGTTCAAGCACACTAAAAGGGTCGAGTTGGCACAAAGCAAGAGTTTGGGAGCTCCTGAACCACATCAAGGTTCTGTTTTGCTGTCCAGAGAACACCGACCCCCCTTTCACGCACAAATCGCTACTGTAGCAAGTCTGTGCTTGCACAGACATATGAATGATGCACAGCACTTTCCTTCCTGGCCCTCTGTGCCTGTAGAAGTTGAATAGGTTGAGGCTGTGCTGGCCACCAGGTTAGGCTACAGAAGTTTAGGATAAGAGCTTTTGCTCAAAGAATATTAGAGGTTAAGAGGGCCGTCATGAGAAATAATGGCAGATAGTGTAGTCAGCCAGTTAGGACACACAGTTGTGAGCAAGGAGAGCCCAGGTTCGATCCCCACTGAAGTCACTGGCTCACTGGGTGGCATGGAGTGTCACTTAATGTCCCTGTGCCCCATTCCTCCCAGCTATATTACTGGATAGAGGCAGGACATCATTGGAGCAAAGTTATTACATCTCACACCTCTTGGGTAAATAAATGGTAAATAATAATAGTAATAGCAATCAACTGTTATAAACTGATAGGTTTCCCTTTTCCTCTTTACAGTAGAGCTGGTGGGGGAGGAAGAGGGTGATCTGGCTATCAGTTTCTAACAGCCAATCACTATTCATGTTTATCTGCACACTATTCCACTGTTTTGAACACAGTGATTAGTTTTCAGAGTGCACAGGTATTATCTCCCTGTTGGTTACCCGACCAACCCATTGGGGAAAATACAAAACGTGCCTTCAAAACAAGACATGAAAACTGCACCAGTGCATAAAAATCAGACCAGTCTTTCTTTACCCAAAAAACAGAAACACTGGTACAGGTCTGCACACATTCTGAAAACTGGGTTCTAAATCATTTGAAAAGTTGATACCCTATTCCCATGCGTTTAACCTTATGCCCTCAATAAAACAGTTTTTTTTCAAGTGCTTGTTTTGCTTTCCTCTGTTTCCAGAAGTATCACCTTGTACACAGTCCAAATTGGTCCCCTTAGACAAGTCAAAACAAGGTAAACCTGAACCACTTTTGGAGTCATTATGTCATAGAATGTCATAGGCACACACAGGAAGGGAATCAGATATATAGGAAGGCAAAAGCATACCTCACACCCATTTCTCTTCCACATAGGCAGTTGGGGCATTGTAAGGAAAGGGGAATTGTTTAACCAAGAAATTGTAAGCAAGAGGGAGTGGGTAACAGCAGAATGTGAAGTACATGTCAAATTATGAAAGGCGGGTGGCCATGAGCATTGCAGAAATAGAAGGTTTGATGCATGAAGAGCATGGTAATTTCATGTAATGTCAGTTTCTGGTTTTCACCACTGTTGTGCTGTGAGAATGATTCTGTGTGTCAATGTGTTAATGATTCTGTAGTATCAGATTTAAATAACCTGCCACTGGAATTAACAGTTTGCATGGAGATACTTTATAACATGTGAGGAACTGCTCTCAGTAGAAGTTAACGTCTCTCTCCATCACTTAAGTTCCATCTGCATTTTAAAGGGGAGATAAACACTGCAGGGATCCCTCAAACTATGAAAGCTCATGAAAAAGCTCTTTCAGACAAGGTACTGAGCTTGCTTGTCTGAGTCAGGAGTGCTAGGATATGAATATCTAAATAATCTGTAAATGAAATCAAGACGGCAGCCATTTCATGGAATCTTGAAACAGAAAGTGATTTCATTGAGGGGCTTGTTGTATGTTATTTACAGTTTTCACTCTCTACACTCCATAAAATGGCTGTTTCCTTGATTTATTTACATTTAGATATTCATATCTCAGAACTCCTGACACCAACAGTTTCATGACTTTCACAGTTTGCTTGACCCCAGCAATGTTTCCTTCCTCTATAAGGAGGAGGATTAGAACTTGGGTGTCCATCTGCAGTAGAACACCAGGCCATATTGGTTTACGGAGTGACACTGAGGGCGATTACAAGTACAGCAGGTGGCAGTATGCTACTGTATACTATACACTACAAAATTTACACATACTGTAGTTTTCACAAAAAATACTACCAGATTGATAGAAAAGCTTTAAAAACTAGCTTCGTGTCTCACTTTCCCATATTCACCTTGATACATGTTTTCAAGTGGAATCATATTTTACAATTATGTTTTTTACTACTGTTTTCACTTTATTTTAGAAGATAACACTACTTGCAATTGCCAGTGAATCTCAGCAATTTATAAGCCAGTGTCTGCCAGCAGTTTACATGCTATTGGCATTCACTGATAAACCGGAGATAAAATATTTCTAAAGAAGCTGACCCAGTGGTGCAGAGGGTTTGGGTGTTGGGCACCTCACTTGCCACCACAGCGACAACTCAGGTTTGGAAATGGGCCAGGGTTGCTCGTGGGCTGGCTGGGGGAAGGAGAATTGAGCATTCAGGGATGGCTCTCCTTCTGCAGGGAATGGGGATAGCACGTGCTGCTGCTTGGTCGCCGCCTAGCGGAGGCTGGGTGGCACCACAGCGGCCGCTCACCTAGTTAGCTGGGAGCAGGCACAGTGCCATTTCTGTATCTTCACAAAGTGTGTGACTGCCAGAGCGCACTTCATGGTCTGGGTAGGGGGAAAATCTCCACTGGTGGCAGATGATGGCAACACCCCATAGGCTCTGTACCACCTGACATGGCACCCACCCACCCATGATGGTTCAAGAGGTGATGGTAATCTCAGGTGGGTTGTTGATGGGGTTAGGCGTAATTGCCAGAGTGGGGCTGCCGAGAACAGAATGGAGAATAAATACAGAATGGAGAAAAAAAAAAAGGTTTCCAAAGAGCAATAAAATATACTTCGAAAAACATGCAGTGTGATTCTGCTTGTAAACCTGTATCAGTTTGAACAACGAAAATGAGAAATGGTGTGTGTTTTGGGCTTTTCTGAAATATCTGGTTGCCATTTGTTATACATATCAGTCACATATAACATGTGTAGTGTAGCATAACATGGAATCAACTGCATGCAAACTCCTTTATTGAGGGATTTAGACCTTTGAAATTTGTTTTTCCATATCCTTTTTTCTGTCTGTGTCTCCCTTCACCCAGGATATACCCTGTTCTGGCAGTTTTGCCTTCATTCAGATGGCTGGGCATTTTTCTCCCACATTTCCTCCCTTGTTGCCTTCCCCTGGCATGAGCCATGCCTGTCAGCCTCAACAGTGCAGCATCCCCTTACAGAACGAGTAAGCTCACTGGTGCAGTTGTGGGGGTCACTGCTTAGCGTAAGCCACTGCCAGCTATCCTCAACCATGGCATACTGTCCTGCACAGTTGCCTGTAGCCTGGCCTGCTTCCTGATGTAGTCCACTCTCAAACTCCCGTCATCTACACAGCAGCACAGTGTACTGCTTCTTTGTCATTGTGGCAGCCCTATGACCTTTGAAATTAAGCTCAGATTGGACATTCTTTTTTAATTTTTTGTATTTTCGCATTAATGCTGTTTTTTGGTTTTTTTTTTTGTTCTTTTGTTTGTTACCAACCTGGAGTTTCTTTCCATCACAGGTCATTTACCTCCGACTGGCCCTGGAACTTTATTCTGACACACCACCACAGTTACTCTACAGTGCCTCCTCAAATTCCCTTTGAGTTGGGGCTCTACCATTCAGAACCTCTGAAGGCATAAGCCCAATATCTGGTCATGGGGGGACAGAGATGCCCAAGACCCTAAAGATGTGGGAGAGCAAAGCCCAAAGTGGCCAGTGGGGACAGGGCAGTACTTCTTCTGGTCAGCAGACATCTTTTTCTGCACCATCTTTTGCATGCTTTCCCCTCCCAAAAGTGTTTTTTGGGTCCATACTGCATCATGGCTTTTGGCTACCCAGATGGTGGTAGAGCAGTGGGTGGTGCTGACCTTCCCTCCCAGAGGAGGAGAGCATCATTTTGGACACTTGGTCTTCCTGCTGCTGACTGTAGTGCTCTAGGGATCGGAGCCCAAACCTAGGAATCCAGACTTGCATCCTGCACAGACAGGCTGGCCCCTCAGAAACAATATTTGATTTTTGTATGTACACTATAGATTGTTAAGCATACAGTATGACCAGACAACTCTGAATAACTGTCAGAAGTCAAGGTTTGGTGTCTCCATCGCCACATAACACAAAACTAGCTCCTTAAAGAGCTCCTGACACCATTAGAAAAACTTTAAAAAAATGTGTGATTTAGACATCATTCAGTTTATATTTCATGTATTTTTTGTAACGCTTTCCTTTTTTCTTTATTACGGAGGACAGTTGTATGAAAGAGGATTACTGTCCCTTAGACTTTATCTGCTCTTTCAGTTTGCCTACACATCACATCATAATCCCCTGTTTATGACATCATATATATTTCCATAGGAACGGATTATGATGTCGTAAACAGAACTTTGATGTCAGGTGTAGGCAAGCAGCCAGAACAGATAGGGCAATGATCCTGTTTACATGCTAGTGTCCTTAGTAATAAAGAACTAAGAGTGAGAATTACAGAAAAAGTTATTAAATATAAGCTTAATTGTGTTGTCACAACAGCATCAGGGGCTCTTTAAATATGGTAATAAGGCATGCTGAACACCTTAGTGTTCTAACATACTATACAGTTAATCCATCACATACATTTACATCCTCCTACGTTCCCTGGTCAAGCTTGTGGAATGATACACCCTTACGGTGGCTCTTGTTTTTACATGTGAATGGCAAGAAAACCTAGTTTCATGGCAGATCATCAAAACAAACTGACAAGTCTACAGGAAGTCCCCAACCCCTTTTTGCAACAGGTATCCAGTGTAGAAAAATGAACCTCGTTAGTATCAGTACTGTAATTGCTTGGCCTACTTCATTAGTAGAAATGTAAATATTCTGAGGTTGCAGCTGTGTCGCAGCTTGGAGCACAAGATTCATATGGAGCCCGATTGCCTCGCTTGTCCTAGACTTCATATTTATAGAACATTGTGTATTGTGTAAATGGGTTTTATTGAATACTGTGTTGGCAACCTTTACTGATATTCATATATGTATCACGTTTTTCTTTTTGCTTCCCAAACAGTAATGCAAAAAGCCTGGAGAGAAAGAAATCCGCAGGCTCGAATATCAGCTGCACATGAAGCCTTAGAATTAAACGAGTGAGTGATGTTCTTATAGCAGAAGAGTTCACCTTAACCGATTGTGCTGTAAATGCTCCCCTATGAGTCTGTATATTTGGAAACTGAGTCCCATGCAGAGATGGGGAGCATCCATTTAGCAGGATGTTGGTCCATGCTCCTAATTAGAAAGTAATGGCACTTACTGTCAAGACAAGAATTGCAGAAGTACTAAAAAGTAAAGGGAGTGAGCCCATCATGGTGGTACATGCTGTAGTAAATTATATTAATGAACAATGACATTATGCAGGATTTGGGAGAAATAAGACATTACAAAGGAAAAAGGATGTTAACTAATGATCTCTGATATCCTCCCAGTTTCTAAAGCAGGCGCGTAAAGACTCAGAGCTATGAAATTAACAGATAAACGGATCCAGAACTGGAGAGAAGAACAGGGGCTGGAGTTTGTCCATCAGGAACCAAGTCCCACTCTGCAGCAGTCCGATTGGACTGAATTCTCCACACCTGCAGACTTCGCCAATTTCAGTCCATGCTTCTGCGGGAGATGTTATGCTAGGTCCCACCAGGCATAACATTTTGTTGCAGCTGTGCTGAAAAAAACAGCTGCAGGCTGCCGTAAATCGGGCATCCGGTCGTAAACCAGCTCCCACTTTGAAAATATGGTGCGTGCGGGGAAAACTGCGGCTCCACAAGTGAAGCCCCACTTGCAGCATTTTTTCCCTCGCACCTGCGCTGATTTGGGGGAGTCTGACAATCCAGCCCCAGGCCTTTAAATTGTTATAAAACTGGTATACTTTTTTGGGAGGTGGGACCCTTGTTGGTACGATGACCTACGCCTTAAGCAGGCAACAACGGGGTGGGAAATAGGATAGCAAATGCTCATGTAGATAATTTCAGTTGGTAAAGGCAGGGAGGGCGGATTGACCCTAATAGCTGCAAAAATATGGTACAAAAAAGAAATACGATACCAAATCAGAAGTATCATTATTAGAGCTGGAAACTAAAATTGGACACCCAAAAATAACCATAGAAACAAGGGCTGGAAATGCAAGTTATTAAATGCTAGAAATCTAAACAAAAACAGGAATAGCTTTCTACCCTAATTTTAAATGAAGATCTTGATATAGTGGAAGTCATCGAGATGTGGCGGGTAGAGGGTGAGGACTTGGGTAAGAAGGTAGCTGGTTGTAGCCTGTATGAAAGAGACAGAACTGGCATTTGGTGTGGTGGGTTTGCATTTTATTTCGGGAATGCTATAAAATGCACCCCGATAACTTTAAAAGACCTCAGTAAAGAGATTAAGTCAGAAAACATCTAGGTCAAGAATATATGTGAAAAACCGAGACCTTTAAATATGGGACTATATTACCACCTCCCTTCCCCCCAAACTGTACTGAGGATTATTACAAAATAATAATTGGTGAAATTTAGAGAATTGCCCAGTAGGGGAATGTCACGGTGATGGGAGACCTATATTTTGGTGATACTGGGTGGATCAGGAGAACATCAAACACCAGCAGAGAAAAAGTGTTCAGTGATACAGCAATCGAACTAAATACTGTATTGCTCAATATATAAATAGTGCCACCAGACAGGATTACATTTTGGACATAATTCTAAGTGACACTGGTGATGAGTTATAAAACTGTAAAGTAAGGGAACCACTTGGGTCTAGTGACCATAATATGGTAGTTTTGGAAATAAACAAAAAAACAGTTATGGAAAAAGGTACCACCAAGAATATAACTAAAATAGGGCCTGCTATCAGTGCATCAGAAACAAACGGAGAGACTGGGACTGAGCAGCAGCTATGCCAGCTAGAAAAAGGGGAAGAAAAATGGCATCACTCTACTGACAAACTATTACATTTATTCAGTAGATCAAGGGAGCACTCCCGACCAGTCAGAGTGCTCCTTTCTTCTACTCGTGAGACATTCTTATTCTATGCAGAGTGTCTCACGTGCAGTTGTCCTGGAAGTGGGCATGTTATACTGTATATTATTAAACAATCTCAATCAATAATATGTTAATACAGCTGCTAAGACCACTCGTGTGCTTATAGGAATGATCTGACTTATGTCCTTACGGTATAAGAACCACTTACCTTCAGTTCTTGGCTCTCATAACCTAAGAGTATGCGTGGGACCACTTTTACAGCTCGAAGAGTGGTGTAGGAGCCTGCATTAAGGGGACACTGTCAACCCCCTTATACCTCAAAGTGTCCATAGTTTAAAAAACACATTTTATGATGGTTCACATTCTTGCAAGACTACTGATGTAGCTGGTAGTTTGATTCTGATGCCTGTTTTCTTTTGAGAAGTGAATAACTGTCCACCATACTGGTGTTACCACACAAAGTTTGTTTACATTCCTTGATCAGTTCCCACTGCATCTTTCCCAGACTGAGGAGCACCTCCAACACTGTGTAGCCACTCATTATGCAGTGAGAGTATAGGAGACTATTGTAGTATGAGTGGTTGCACTCTTTGGAAGTATTTCTAATGTTCAGAAAGTATGCAATAAGAGTAATTAAAGGATTGGAAGCAAAACAAGGCTGGGTATATCTATCTATTATCACACATTTCAGTTCAGGAAGCAGATAAAACAGCCAGCAGCATAAATGAATTTTAGAGAAGGTAAGCAATCATAAACTGCGGGGTTTTATCTAGAAATAATATGAAGCAAAAAGAGTTGACAGTGTACCTTTAACATACATTACAGGAAACGTGCATTCCAAAGACCAACAAATACAATAAATATGGTTAAAAAAACAAAACAATCTGGCAGCCGAGGAAGGTTTGAAAAAAGGGAAGAGTACAACATAGAGGTTGTCATGACAACCATGTAAACCTCAAGAGCGAAGCTCAAGAGGTTTTCGGTTGTCATTAGAACCTCAAGAAGTGAAGAAGGTTGTTGTTTACTGTTGCCCATGCATTATCTTGTATAGTGTATGGGGCAACAGTAAAATCAACAGCTGCTCATTTCACAGTTCTGACTGCCCCCCCCATGCAAGAATAAGTCCCACTCTATCACAGTCTCCCCCCTCATTGTATTTGTTTATGAAATGTTACCCCTCGCTCTCACACTCCACGTGGTTCTTCTTTGGTGCCAGCACTCTCGATGACAGCAGTTTCCCTGAGTCCAGCGGAATTGAGGTCTGCACATGCACAATTATAATAGATGCTGTTGTGCCATCAGTGTGATGTGATGTACTCAGGATGATGCAACAACATGTTGACGTCGCATCGATGGTACAACAGCATTGTGTTTCCATCAATTTTTATACACAGCAGCCCTCTCCCATACACTGTAAAATGCTTTTAAGCAGGTTGACAGATTGCAACACACCAGAACCAAGTGCAGAAGGAATCAAAGAATGTAAATCCCATACAAAAATAAAAAAAGAAATGGCAGAATTGGAACATTAAAAGGTAGGATCACCGGCTCATTGGCGCTGAGTGATGTGAGACTGCTGTAAAAAGTTGGCGACCTGGGTTCATATCTCCATTCCAGGATGTCAGGAGCAGAGACTGGCAGGGAGGGTGAAATAATATCCTTGGCAATAAAGAATGAGGGACAATGTGGTGGTCTCAGTACCATTCTCAGAGGGCAGGAGTCCATATCACAGAACCATCAATCTAACTGGCACTGTTGTTGGCAGTCTTACATGAGAGGTCAGGCATGGAATAGGCATAGTCTAAACTAACCTCTCACTTATGTGGTGGTCCCTCCATGACAGAGTTGAGCACATCAGTGGGACAGTTCCCTGTGAAGCTTACACTGTGAACGGCCCTGCTATACCTGGCATGTGCATAAACGGATGGCTTTCATTTCCAATGCTGTCAATCTGGCACCTTTCATGAGCACTTAATTCACATACAGTAGGAAAAAATATTAAAAAAAAATGAAGAATAATACAGAAAAGTAATGAAATATTAACTTGTGTGTGAATATCATATATTTTTTTTTCTCCTTGCCTGGTCGGCCCTCCTTCCGAGGAGTGCCCCAACCCCGTCACCCTGACGTCTGCGGAGACTTATTTGAAAGTTTTCCTGGACACAGAAAAAAAATCGCTTGAAAGAGAGGAATCCCTAACATTTAAAGGAACTAGGTTTTTAAGGAAAATCCCAGAACTAAGCCATGCTACAAATATTACATATGTTATCCATCGATTTTTGTAGATAATCTCTGTACTATGGGATGTTTCTGAAAGGCAGCTTAACTTAATGGCTAGAGCACAGAGCTGTGAACCAGGAAATCCATGTTTGAAAATCACAACTGCCACACACAGTGAACAAGTCTCTTAGCCTCTATAACCTCTCTCTGTCACCCTGCACTGTTAGAATCTCCCTGTGCACCTACGATCAGTAATATTCTTTCCACTCCTTCCCTTTTGTAAACTGTGCTGTGATATAGTTTGTACGAAAAGCCCTACATATAACCACATCCCTTTCCTTTCTTTTTTCTATGTCAGCATAGGAGAAACAAATGCATTGGGACATTCATATTGCCCCAGATTTGTTCTGATTTCCTAGGTTCACACAACTGGGTGTTTGTTTTTTGCCTGTTTTTTTTTTTTGGAGGCTAGCCTAGCAATTGCTGACAATTTCAGATACAGAAATTGCTGTCTCAGCTACCTGCTGCCAGCTTCAAGTAGTGTGTCTTGCTGTTGTACAGCAAGCTCAGGCTTGGGAGAGCCTGGAGTCTCTTGTTCTGGCTGTAGCAGTAATGCTTTCATTCTTTGTGTGGGTGGAGTGGGGTGGGGGAGTTTGGCACACTCTACGTTTTCCCACACAGCCAGTCTGTAAGGGTGACTTGACCTTGCAGAAGAGGCAAGATGCAAGTGACACAACTGCATTTAGTGGGCTGGGGAAAATAATAATAAACACACCTCTGTCTCATTCCAAACAAATCCCGTCTTTACCATCATCAGACTCCAGATCAGGTTTATAATGTTCATTGTTGTGCCATATACTATGCTGGCTAGATCTGTCAAGCATTCTTGGGCTGTTATTTACTGACTGACAGCAAGCAAGTGCACTTTACCTAAAGAATGCATATTAAAATGGGAGGTATGATCTTGGGGAATCGGGTGAGTGATTGATGCGAAGAGGGGAAGGGGCAGTATAATAGCAAGTTATCCCGGTACATGTTCACATTAAACCCGTGTTGCTAAATTCCCTTGAGTACTAGACTGATGTGTGGGACCACAATGCTTTGCTGGAGATTCTATGCTGACCTTTTTTTTTGCAAACTGGATTGTTTCCCAGCTGTGCCACGGCTTACATTTTATTGGCCGAAGAGGAGGCAACAACCATCATCGAAGCAGAAAAGCTGTTTAAGCAGGCTCTGAAAGCAGGAGAGGGCTGTTACAGACGGAGTCAGCAGCTGCAGCATCATGGAGCCCAGTATGAAGCACAACACAGTAAGCACCATCCCAGAAATCCAACTACAACCAGTTGAACAGTCCAAACAGTGGAAAAGCAAACCGAACTGCAGTGAGAGTTTGGTTAGCTGGTACAGGAGGAACTTTGTATGGGGAGATGAGTTCATATTTATTGATTAGCTACCAAGCATAGGAGGATTATGGGGTGAGTTTAGGGGAAATACATTTTTTGCAATACAATTGCACTTCTTTAAAAAAGCTGCAAACCCCTGGAAAACTATGCCATTCTTTATTTGAACTAAAAATGGAACAATTCAAAAAATGTTTAAATTCTTCTTTACCTCTTTGGAAGTTGGTTATTTTCCTATTAAAATAGCCCATCTGTCTAAGCACTTTTAAAAATAGAATTGACTTCTGTAAGCTCCACAGACCAGCATCTACCACTACACATCATATTATCATTACGGTTTTAAGACTGTAAAAATTTCCATGAGGTAGGTGCAAAGATTTCAGTAAGTTCTTTTTGGTTCATTGCAGCATTTATCAAGGCTTTGGACCAGCAATATTCCTCGACAATGCTTTCCTTTTTTTTATAGACCATTTTAATCATTAGAGATTGTACGTTCTGTTGGTAGTACTCATTACACAAAATTATGCAAGTTAGGCATTTGAAGTGTCCATGATAGTGAAACGAAGATTGCTTAGTATAGAGAATGAATTGTAAAACACCCAGTTTTGGTCCCGCTGGCTCATAGGTGACTGCTGTTGGAAGTAGCCCCAGTAAATAACATTTGAGACATGTAGCACATGGCTGGGTTCAGCTAGGCGCTTAGTGTCAGTAAGGACCTGTATCTTGCCACCACATTCCATCATTTCCATTCTGTGTCTTTACTTGTCACCTTTGGATCCCCTTAGCTGCCATAACATAAATGATGAACCCCTGAAGCCCTACATATTTTTTCCATCTTAATTTTTCTATGCCTTACGCTCACATGCTTGCTTCCAGGCAGCCTCTTCAGCACCATCACCCTCATTTCCCAGGTACTTCCTGCATCCTTCTCCAGTGGCTGGGCCCGAGCTGCTTAGGCGCGTGTGTGCCAATGCCAGGTAGTGTCTCCTCTCCCTTGTTGAGTGTCTTCTGCTGCACCACCACCTGAAAACAACCAGGTGTGAAGAATGCTGCCTTCTCTCCCCAGAGAAGGAGAGTGCTCACTGAGATGGCTGACTCTCCTACACCCTGGCTGGGCCCCAGCTGCTTAGGCTAATTTCTGAACTCGAATCTCCCGCCACGCGAGTGGTAGCCCTACTGTTGCACCGATGGGCCAGCTTCATCTCCTAGATTTCATTCAATTTATTTTTAACCAGAAAGTGGACTGGGACAGTGCCCTGTTTCAGCCACATCGAATGTCTACATATTTTGCAGATAATGAGTTGCTCTAACAGTATATTACGTTTAGGGAATAGATATTACTTGGAAGCTAAGGGAGAGTCCCTGAAGTCATTGCAGTGAATGTTAAAAATGTTCAACTTGGTTTTAATTCTAGATTTTAAGCCTCCTGGCTCCTATGAGATTTCTTCCATGCTCAAAATGACTTCTAAAGGATGTAGCTACATTGGATAGCTTTCAAGAAATGCATCACACTGGTGGGTTGAACCTAATATTTGACACTGTGAAGGCCCTTATATTACCGGTGCGACTCATAGTTACCATTCTGACCCTGTCCTTTTCTGCTTTGGGCCCCTTTTTTCTCCCCGACTCTAAATGTTGGACCCCTAAAACCCAAAATTGTTCTAAAGTTTATTAGTTGTCCTTTCTAACAATGTATGATGTTTTTTAAAAATATAACAAAAACACAACAGGTGCTGCATCAATGTGTTGGCTGAAAACAGAACAGAAAGGTAATATTAAATGCATGTAGAAAATAGACTGGAATTGATGTTTCAATGATAGGTTTGCTTGAGGAATTATCTAGAAGAGGAAAAAAATAACGTTAGTGGAGAGATAAGGGGATGAAATATGCTGCTTGGTGGTTGTGGGGGCCAGAAACAATAGTGACGATGTTGAGCTTTTTGAACTTGATTTTATTTTTTACATTGAGGGGGCTCCCATCTCCTAGTTAATTCCAACCTTTGTCTAAAGTGACTTCCATTGGAAGTAGCCCCGGTAGAAGCTTTTCAGACACATATCACATTGGTGGATCGGGTTTGGCATTCAGTGCCATCAAGGCCTAGTATCTCTCCAGTACATCACTTAATTGTCATTTCTGAACCTGTCCAAGTCTTGTTTAAGTCCAGTTACCTCCCAGACCCTAAAAGATGGACCCTTTGGTACAAGATTAATTTTACCAAGTCAGAAGCCCTATTGTTCAGCCCCCTCCACCCGGTATTCAAGAACACCTTTCCTTTAGATGGGCCCAAAGAAATGAGATCTGCTATTTGGGTGTCCAAGTGCCTGTGGACCTGTTAAAACTTTTTTCTGTCAACTATGAAAAGTTGTGGGAGGAAATACAGTCAGATTTGGTGAGATGGCACTTGCTGCCCCTTTCTCTGGTGGGCAGGGCTGACATGGTGAAGATGAATGTGTTGCCGCATCACCTCTTCCTGTGCCTACCCTTGTGGGTCCCCACCTGTTTTGGAACAGAGGGCTCCAGCAGTTTGTGTGGAACTGTAGGCACCCTAGGGTGGCCCGCCAGCTGCTTCACCTCCCCAAGGACGAAGGAGGCTTAGCCCTCCCAGACCTTCAGCTTTATTATATAGTGTCCCAAATAGCTGCTCTTTTCACCTGGGCAAAGCAGAAAGTAACCTCTCATTGGTATCAAAAAGAGGCTCCGGGGGCTGGAGGGTGGCCGCTGTTCACCGTGGACCTGGCCTCAGCCCCCTTAGAGTTTAGATCCCAAATTACGAACAGATGGGTTAAGCATGGTCTGTATATTTTATCTAAGCTTTGTAAGGCAACCGCCACACCTCTGGTCATAGTACCCCTATCTCTAATTCGTTATGAGTCGGAATGTTTTCCCCCCACCTTGGACCCAGGAGTATGCTTATTTGGAGAGGCAAGGCCTAACCAGATTCACTCAACTTATACAAAATGGTAAATGTATTTCATTTCAGAGAGCTAAGGAGAGATTTCATTGGTCCAACTCAGAATTTTTGGGATATATGTAGGTTCGCCATTTCATAAATACCACAGATCACATCATTAAACTAACCAGATCACAGATGGGGTGGGAGGAATATCTGTACAGTGCAGTGACAATGAAGGGCTCCCATCGACACATTTCTGGGGCTTACCATCTCCTTTCTGGGGCTAGGGATTATATCCCTGCAGGTGCAGAAGTGGGCCTGGGAGGCCGAGGCCGGGATAATCATTGATAATGCTGATTGGTGTCACAGATTAAAATGGGGCTGGAAGGTGACCTTCACTCCAATATGGATGAAGTTCTTTTAGAAAATCCTGGTTCAGTTCTTCCTTACCCTGACTATCACACAGCACTATAGCACCACCTGGTCAGCGTCTTGCCGGAGAGGTTGCAGCCAGATGAGTACTCACTGGCACACTTTTGGAGCTGCCCCGTTCTGGCAGACTTTTGGGAGCAGATGAGGGTGACCGTGCTTCGTGTGACAGGGGTGTCTCTCCCTTTTACCTTCCAAGACTGGATCATGGCCCTTCCCATGGCCACACATCAGAAAGTGGAGGTACGTAAAGTCCTGCTGACTTTAATTGCAGTCGCTTCAGCTGGAACCACCAACATTGGAGGAGTGAGTGCAAAGGGTAAAGGAAGTCCACTTGATGGAAACAGTGACAGCCAGGCTCCATTTACAGGTGGAAAAACATGCCGAGCATTGGAGGGGCTGGGAAGTCTGGTTATTGAATAGAGGAGGCGCAGATCAGCATTCAGTGGCCGACTCGAGCTATCAATAAGGGTTGAGCAGGATGACGGGTAGGCCCTATCCCCCCCTCCACAACGTTTGGACATGGAAGGGTTGACATGTTTGATGGCTGTACCCGACCACCAGACATGGATAATCTGGTTTGGGGTGGAGCTTGGTGCCCTATGGGGAGTGCACCCTCGGTAATCATGCAGTTGGGTGTTGTTGGGGGAGAGGGACGCACAGCCTGGGGAGCATGCATGTTGCTGAGCTGCTCCCTATAGTTCTTCTCTTTTTCTTTTCTCTTCTTGAATATTTCTCTGTTTCTTTTCCTCCTTTCTAGTGTTGGAAACAGTTTGGAGCTTTTTAAATTTGTTAAATAAACGGTGAATATTTACTGGGCATTAATACTTTAATACAGCATGTACCGTCCTATTGAAGTTTTAAACACAAAAGCGTATATTTAAATATCCATAGGAGCCTCCATAAGGCAGTCCACTCTGCATCCCTCAGATATAGCCCCTTGGGGCTATACCCCCTTCTGTTTTTTTTTTCTCTCCTTTTTGCTTAGCTGGGATGCAGAAAGGCACACGCTGGTTAAGCACTTTCACTGACTATTAGAACAATATGACATTTTAGTATTGTTACATGACTTAGTACCTGAATGCACTTATAGCACTCATATCTAAATGTATTCACATGCTGTTGTCCGACGTTTAATAAAGCTGAGTTTAAAAAAAAAAAAGATGGACCCTTCAACCCCTCTGTTTTTTAAAACTGCTTAGTTGTGCTGGTTCATCAGTGCAGCAGTAGCACTTCTGCAGACCGTGCCAGTGACCTGGATTGGGGAGTGAACCGGGTCATCGAGGGCCAGCGGAGGGATGGGGATAGAGTATCCCAGTGGATGCCCTCCTTCTCCAGGGAGTGAGGGAACAGATGCGGCTGTGCAAGAGCCATCTCAGAGACCACAGATGGAGCTAAATGTGGCACTGCTGGAGAAGGGGGGATGTCTGCTGTTGCTGTACACTAGTGTGCTTGTGCTGCCAATATGCTGAGGGAGTGGGGAAGGAAAACAGAAGAAAAATAGCCCAGCTGCAACAGCATGAGGCTGATCTCCCACAGGCCCTGCACGTCAAACCTGGCAGTCCCTCCTTGACTTGAATTGGGTCTATGTGGGAGTTTGGGACACTGCCATGGCCCGTCCAGAGAGGGAAACCCATGAAAGACAGAGGTGGAGGAAAGACGGGGAAAGGTAGGTGATGGGGCTGGGGAGACCAGCATACAGGGCAGTTGATGCACAGGTGGCATAAACAGTAATTCAAACAAGAAAGGTAATTAGCTGCCCTCTTTAATAGCTGTCCTATCTAACAGTTTATTACATTTGAGGAAAATGTGGCTATTGGTGGGTAAGGAAGTACTGGAATCTGTTTTCATAAATGTTAATTTTTTTTTTTTTTTTACTTTTTCACACATTGGTATACATTTATATACACTGGTATGTTTTTCTAAAAAAATACATATAATTTTTCTAAAATGTTCCAAATTTTGGTTCACATTCAGCATAAACAACCAACCATGGCATAGTTTTGCAGTGATTTGCATATTTCTAAATTTCTACATGGAGCGGAACATCACATGGTATAATATTGGTCTCTGCATCAGAAGATACTCTGTGGTATTCCAGAAAGGAGGTGCGCACCCTTTTTCTCATTTATTTACATTTTAATTACTGGGAATAACACACCTGTTTACATAGGTTACACTGGAGGAACAAGGCATTAGCATGCAACCATACATTCATACAGTATTTATAACCAGTACAATTTACTTCTTTCCCATCCCACTCAGTTGCCAGCACTACAAACACTCTTCTGTGCGAATTCCCAGTCCAGTTTCTGAAAGGCAACAGACGGTTCTGGCCCAGTGGTGCTGGTAGTATAGCATGTTGTAGACTCAGGTTTATGTCCCACATCCAGATCCTGGACCCAGTCCAGTGGAGTTCTGGGACTACTGCAGAGGTAGTGTTTTCGGACTCCAGAGGCTACATGGCTGCTCTTGCTCTGCATCACCACGTCTTGTGATAGGATTGGTGGAATCCATTGGCACTGTCAGTAAATGGGCAACATGTGCTACCGCCAACATTTCGCATGACAGTAGTGGGAGGGGCTTAACTGACAAGAAGGAACAGAATTCAGTGTTGTTCATGTATGACGCCCACAAGGGAAACCATGTCTCTGAGGCCTGGTCAGCGACTGGCTCCTCCCAGGCCTCCAGCCCCTACCAGTTAGCTAGAATTACTCCTGAGGACAGTTAATGGTGGAGTGTTGCCTAGCTTGGGTCCCTGCGTAAGGGGAATGGAGGTTCCTACATGGTTTTGCGAGAACTGGTAGCCTAGATGGAGATCAGAGGCGGCAGCCAGTGTCCCAGATGAGATATGACCCAGAAATATAGTACCCAATAAGGGAGCAAAAAGTATGGCTGACTCTGAAGAGTGTGCAAAAGAATAAATGCAACAAAAAAACCCCAATAAAACAGCCAAGCACTAAGAATAGTATTTATAAATGAGTACGTTTAATGGATACATTTGAAAACAATTTACTTAGTTTTGTGTACATTTAGTGCAGACTCATTGAGTCAGAATCCAGCAATGTAACTTCATGCATATGCTATCCTTGCCAGTGAGTTGATAACAAGTTGATAAGCATGTTGGTTTTGAGATGCAGCATTGGACAGTTTTAATTTCTGTGTGTGTTAACAAAAAGCTGCCCATTCAATGCAGACTCCTAACAATGACTTGCTATCAATTCATTAGCTATGCATTGGAAAGGGAGTTTCATGTGAACTTTTGCTGCTGTTGTGATACTGCAGATTGTCAATACATTTACATCCTGATAAATACCTGTTTGTAGTGAGGGAAAAATAGTATGTCCCCAGTAAGAATTGCTAGCATATAGTATTCCTTTTTCACTACAGCTTGTGTTTGAAATGCCCAGCAGTGTCCAGTATTGTTCAGATAACTTCTTTCTATCTAAAATAAAGTGATCCTGGGAAGCTTGGGCCTTGGACTTGAACTGTATTGCAGTGGCCAGGGCTCCTGTCCTAGTTGTGCCGTACTAGTTCTGTCTTGCAGTTACTGCAGTTTGTGGTATCGTGAATGAATGTCTGTTGGTGGCCAATACTGCACCAACAACTTCCTGGTTTGTGTTCTTTCAGAGGGTTACAGATAACTGGGGGGGGGGGTGCTGCAGCTAGTATTTAATTTAACCCACAGAAAGTGGTCCATGAAATCTGAGGCACATCTGCTTTAGTGCCCCAAAGTATTGTTTGTTGATCATATTCTGGTTTGAACTGGTGCTTATTTTTGGACACCAGTCCCCCCCAAACACACGCACCACTTTGAGACCTATCCCCCCCACACACACACATACACACTAATTAGTAGGACTGTCTGAATAATGAATATTGTGGCAGTTGTTCATGTTAGCTTTGGCATTTTGAAACTTCTGAGCTTCCCCTCCAGTTCAGCAGTCCGTTTCTCACTTTCCCTAACTATGTGGATCTTTGTTGCCTCCACTGCTGTTTCCAGTGTTTTTCTTGGCACTGTTTTAATTTCTCCAGAGTGGCAGAAAATCGACACTACTGCTTTATGTTGTGTTGACAAAAAGCCCGCTATAGAACCATGATCCTGTCTCATGCTAGAATGACTGAAACAGGCAAAGAGGAGAATCCTTCTGCTCTAAACTATGCAGATGGCACACGCAGCGGAGCTGCTACAGACCCCGGGATTCCTTATAGACCACCTCTTTACCCACAAAACACAAGTTTAAAGATGGTGATCCTGGTGAGGGTACTGCATGTGATGATGCTTGGATTTGGAGCTTTGAAAACAGTAACAAAATTAGTGTTAAAGGGCTTTTTTTTACTTTTATAGTGGTTGCTAAAATTAACATGAATTACTGCTTTAATTCCCAAATACCACAAATAGTGAACAATTTGTTATTCTGGACCAAATAACAAATAGTATGCAGTATGCACTTGTTTTGTAGTATTTGTAGTCCAGAATTAATTCATTATAAAACAGACTTCCCCCAGGTTGCCAAGGCTGGACCTATGGCCGCTCCCCCGTCTCCCTCAGTCATTTCCTGCCACTTGGTCCTCCTGTTTCACAAAGAAGTAAAAGCCTCCTGTTTGGCATCCTGCCAGCCATCTCATCTGCCTTACTCCATGTTTGTGAACCCACCCTCCTCCCTAATCTGCCCCCTCAGGCCCTCTATGGACAAAAAAGTGTTAAACAGCATGCCCCTGACCGCCACCTCTCGACGGGGCGAAGTAGGCAATCCTTGCTGCTGAGTTGAGTCCCCTGTCTCCCTTTACCTGACTGTTGTGACTGCAAATTAGCTTCTTTCCTCTGACTCAACTGAGTGGTCAGAATCTTCTATTGCCACAGTTGTGGATCAGGAGAGAGTGTTAGTACTGCTTGTTTGGACTTTTTTTCTTTATCCTTTTAACCTGTATGGTGCTCTGGTCTGCTGTTCACGTCGGCATCCAGCCGCCATCTGGTCCTTCCCGGCTCAGTGAAGCCTCATCGCCATCTCTACCCCGTGGCAGGAGTCCCCCTTACTCCCCCACCGACACAGGATCAGTATTGGTGATGGCCCTGAAGCCAGGCAGTTCCTCGGACGGCCATCATGCCGCCGCAACTGAGCCATGTTTTCTGCTTTCCTGACTGGTGGGGCTGAGGCGTGCAGTGACGCCAATGAGAGAGCATGCACGCTCCCTCCCGTGCTAGCCCCCAAGCTCACCCCCTTCCAATGCAGTGCCAGCACACGCCCCCAGCCTCCACCAGAGGTCGGTAGTGCACCGACAACTGTTGGCCCCCCTTCCCCGGAGAGGGAGAGCAGTCCACGGACACTCGATCCCTCTCCACCCCTGCTGACCCGAGTCCGACCCCAGGTCGCCAGCGTGGAGCAAGGTGTGGCATCCAGCGCCTCAACCCTCAGCACCACTGGGCCTGCTTGTTTGGACTTTTAAAGCAGCAGTGCAACGAAAAATGTTTTTCCCAAAAAGTTAGTTTTAGATACGGTTAATTAACAATTTTAACATCTCTTTCAAGTGTACTTGTCTTGGTACCTCCTATGCTATGTACCATGAGTCTTTTTGTATTTTCTCAGTAATAACCCTTGCCAGGTCTACAGTGCTATTTCTAGTCAAAATATGACAGCCATCTTTTTTCTTGAGAAAAAAAAAACTAAATGAAAACATTTATAAAATTGTCATATTTTGGTGGAATTAGAAAACTGTACCACCAAATAAAACCGGAAGATGCCTGGAATCATTTATAGTGAAAAAAGGTAGCATCAAATATTTTGCCCAGTTTCGTTGCACTGCTTGCTGGGAGTTCACATCGTGGGTATAGATTTAAAGAATTAGTCTCAAAAGCAGTAGATTGATTATGTAATTATTGTTTTTTAATGTAGCCAGTTGTTACACTACTTTTTATTGAAGTACTATTCTTTTTCTCATTTTTTTACCTCTTAGTACTAGGTGTAATGCATAGCACAGCACTCTCCCTGGAAGCTGACATATCAAGCCCTATTATACTTCATACCTCATTAGCATTATGACCTCAGTCATTGTGACATCACAAGTGATCATTGTGGCAGATGATGAGTGGTTCTTCTTGGTCAGTTGTGATGTCATAATCAATGAGGTCATAGTGCTGATGAGGTATGAAGGGGAACCAAACTCAATATGTCAGCGTCCAGTTAAAGTACTGTTCCATACATCACGCCTAGCTGAAGGGAGAAAAGGTACTTCAAATAAAACAAAATGATAGTTACTAATATCTACTTTTAGAAGCTGATACACATTTCAGGCAGTGTATTCCCTGTTTAATAGTTATTGTCAGGCAAAGGGAAAGGGACCCAACTGAGCAGCTGAGATTGCCTGTGTTGCTCCCCCCATCATGATTTTGGGGATGGAGTTACATTTATTTATTTAGCTATTTATTTTTTAAACATACTTTATACTACTGAGGCCAAATCCTGCTTACAAAACTTCCTTTTCCCACAGCCATCATCAGCGTGTTCCTGGCCATTGAATTCTATTCTAGGTATGTACCCCAACCAGGAACAACTCCCAGCAGTCCGGTAACTCCTTAGATTGAGCCCAGTAGTCCGGTACCTCATTAGATTGAGCCCTACAAGTTTGGGCTCCTGCCATGTTATCTCTTTCAATGAATATACTTCTACCATACTTGACCTGCGACTTGCTGGGTGGATGTATCTCTCTGTATCTTTGGGATGGGAGGAGGGACCTCGATGGTCGCAGTGGGCAGGCAGGACTTCTGTGCTTGCAGGGTGGCCATCTATTTTTTCCATCTTCTGGTACCATCCATGAGGATGCATGTCAGAAAACTGCACGGAGCCAACATTCTAGCTGTACCCGACATTTGTGGACATCTCCCATCCTGACTGTGCAGAGTCTCAGCTGCACCACCACCTGTAGTCATCCAAGTGGTAGTGTTGCAGTGAGACACAGAACCCTACTTCCCGGCTGGGCAGAGTGCCCCATGAGATGATTATTGGCAAATTAGGCTTCGGTTATAAAACCGGTTCACAAACTAAAGCGCTGCGGCTACGGGTGGCAGTATTTGTCTGGCAGACTTTGTTCTAACATATTTTTCCAATAAAGGAAAGGGTGGGTTCTGAAATAATTGAGTTGAGTGGGTGGGGGGAAGGATGACATATGGGATGTTTTACTTCTTTGGAGGCAGTAGGGCCAGAAGAGGCTAAGGAGCAGGAGATGTCTGAGGAGAGTGGTGAGGGCCATGAGACTAACCCTGGCTACCTGGGAAAGTAGGAATGGCTTTTTAAATAACAGTAACAACTGGTATGGGTCCCAAATGTTAATATTTTGCTGAATATTTGCCAGAAGTCATTCACACACTTCTACCCATTAGATAATAATCTTGATAAAAGGCAGGATAGCCTACATATGTGAAGTGCAACCTTCAAAGTGGTAAAAAAACATATCTGGCTGCTCTCAGTGTTGCTAGGTTCTGCCTTCGTAATATTTAGCTCAAACAAAATGACATTGGGAACGCATGACCATTACAGAGCTGTGAGTCACCGGAATAATGATTGGGGCCTGGCATTAGTGGAGTATGCCATGTAAGCGAAGGACAGAGTTACTGGCAAAGATGATGGGGTAGTTCTGTATGAGTGAGAGAGGGCATTGAGGCTGTAGATGGTGGGTCCATCAGGACAGAGGATAAGGAAACCATCACTTGGGGGTACAGCTTACAGTGACATCGGGGAAAGATAACGCAAGTGGTTGGTCTGTAGACCACCAGGACAGGGGGCGAGGGGGACAGAAGGGTTGGAGAAAAAATTTAGGACATGGCCACAAAGGGAGAGGTTGTGGTTGTGTGGGATCTCAATCTACCAATGATTGGGACATTGCATCAGTTAGGAGCACTAGAAATCTGGTTCTGCGAGCTGTGCTGCAGGACTGCCTACTGATGCAGCTGGTCAAAGAACCCACACGGGAGGCTGGCATGCTCAGCTTGTGCTCATCAGCTTGCAAATAGTGGATGGGGTACAGGTTGGGGAACCACTGGGCTCCTGTGACCATAAATCAATATGATTTAAATTGGTCCTGGGTAAAGGTATACCCTTGTCAAAGGCGATGGTTCTGTATTTTATGACAAGCAGATTTTGACCAGATGATGACATTAGTACAAGAAAAGCTGGTAGAAGTGGACAAAGTCAATGGAGTGAAGGAAAGGTGGGAAAATATTAGAGGCCATTCTCAAAGCAACTAAATCATGCTCGAGAACAGTTACCAAAAGTTGCAAACACAGAAGATTGATCTGGTTCTAAAAAAAATGGTAAGGGAGGCAGTGAGGGCCAAATGTAAGATATTCATTAGCTACAGGAGGACCCAGAGGGATGAGAAGTGGAGTGAGGGTCAGGTCAGGATGAAGCAGGCCAAGAAGGTGGTCATGGACGCCAAGGCGAACACAGAACTGTAAATTGTGGTGGGTCAAGGGTGAGAAAAGGTGGTAGGGGGGTGTCAGACCAACCTAATAATATTCTTTGACTAGGTTACGTGGTGGATACGGGACACGCAGTAGATAAACCATACTTTGACTTCAGCAAGGCATTTGATAGTTGGTTCCACACTGAATGCAGCTGAAGATGTTAGAGTACCTGGGAGAAGTTAAGGAGCTGATTTAAAGGGACACATTCACGTACAGTGGCAGGCATAGTTTGAAAGCCCATGAAAAGTTATTTTACTTGAGGTATTTGGCATACCTGTAGCTAGAAGCAGTCCAAAGATATAGATGACTGTCTGTGCAATATACATACTACATTAGAGCCATTCTTAGAAGCTTGTGATGTCAGTGATGATCAAGCAGTGCCTGATAGACAGACTCTGAAAAGGGGTGAGGGAGTTGCAGAGGGATCTACAAAGGTTGGAGAGAGGGGCCAAGGTTTGACAGCTGAGATTCAGTGCCACAAAGTGCAAAGTGATGCACATAGGAAGTACGACTCCTAAAATGGAATACCAGATGGAAGAGGTTAGATTGATCAGTCCTTCAGAAGAAATGGACCTGGAAGTCATAAGTGATTCCATCAAACAAACTAGCCAGTGCAATAAGGCTAACAGCAAGACAACCAGAATGGTGGGGTATATTGGGAGGGGGTTTGAAAGTAGGAGGAAAGAGTTGATACTGACTCTCTACAGATCACATGTGAGGTCCCATATGGAATACTGTACCCAGTTCTGGAGTCCGCAGCTGAGGAAGTACACAGACGTAGTCAGTACAGTAATGGGTCACCAGGAAGATCCGGGGCCAGCAGGGTAGATCCCATGAGGAACAACAAAGGGCACTGAACATGTACTCATTGAAGGCCAGAAGGGAAAGGGCTGACATGACAGAGACCTTCAGGTTCCTGAAAGGAATACACCAGGTGAACTGGAGAGCTGTTCGCCACGTCAACTATAAAGGGACATGAATTGAAGCTGGTGAAAGAGAGAGATTCAGGAGGGATGTAAGAAAATTTTACCTCACATAGAGGGTGGTTGAGCTGTGGAATAGCCTACAAGCTAAGGTGGTGGGATTAAGGGGTCTGATAGTTATGCAGGGGATAGCAGTACTGTGGGGAACAAGGGAGGAGTTGAGGGCCTAAACCCCATCTAGACAGTAGGTCACAGGGCATGGTAGAGTAACAAAGGGCAGAGTGATGAACCAAGGGTCTTTTTCTGATTTCAATGTCTTTGTTTCTGTGTAACTGCAGTCCACAGTTCAGCTTTACCATTTTGACGTGGGGTGAGCTGGTGGTCAGAATCCACACTGGGGTCAGTTAATGGTCAGACTGTAATGATTGGGGCACTGTGATAGCTCAGTGGCAGCACATTGCGCTGCAGTGCAGGCAACCCAGGTTCGGGGGTGGACTTCTTCTCTCATGTTGGGGGCAGGCATGCACAGAGGAAGCTTCCAGTGACACTGCATCTCTGTTCAGAGAGGGCTGGCAGAAGGTTACTGGTACCACAGAGACCCCTGCAGAGGGTCAGGGAGAAAATGGAAGTAAAAAAAGGCATTGCTGCCATGATGACGGCCAGCAGTTCTCTCCGGCCATGTGCTGTGGACCATCTCTGAGAGAATTGTCATGGGGATATACCCCCAGGCCCAAGGACTGGGTGGGCAGCAGCACAGAGAACCTGTGAGACACAAAAATAAGCAAATCTTATGATTAAGTTTCATAGCATCAGTAGTCAGGAATTTGCATTGAAATTAAGTTATTCAAAAGTTTGCACACTTTTGAATCAATAATGCGTTTTCCCTTGGGCTTCTGTTATGGGGTGTTTTATAAATATTCCTGTCTTATAGAGTCATCAGTAGTCACAGGGAAAACATTCTTAAATCACATATTTAAACACAATTTATAGATAGCTGAATGGATGGATAGATATTTTGTAATATTTTCATAGGAATATGGGAAATGGTAGATAAAAATACAATGGTCCCATCATTTTTGCTTTCTGCTATCTAGGCAGCTGCAGCTTTCAGTACAGTATTATAACAGAGTACTGTAATTGTAGCCATTGGTTAAAAGCACTGTGGAAACAAAAATCAAAAGTGGATGGAACGGTGGAGACCCAGTAAGAAATGATCCACCAATGTACTCCCCCTCACGTATGTGCTGACTGATGTGAGGCGCACTGCTTGTGACCCTCACTCTCTTTATGAATTTGTGTTAAGGACAGTTGCATGAAGCTAGGTCTTTGTCCCTTACAATTAATCTGCTCATGCTGCTTGTCTGCCTTTGAGGTCCCATAATCATGTGCTTGTGACGTCATCATCCTTTCCATGGGTAACGGATTGTGATGTCAAATAACTGAGGATTATGACTTTAGTTAAAGAGAAGTTCCAGGAAGATAGTCTGTACAAAACACAACAGCTGTTTTCATGTAAATGTTCGTAGTAATGAACAGTGAGAGGGCCTGTTTACAGACGTTACTGTATATGATACTGACGCTGAATTTGGCCACTAAATAGTACACTAGCAGTGTTTTCTGCCATGGCATCTGTGGCTCTTTACAGGTGCTGGTCAGATTCTGACCCATCTATTTCCATAGAGTTTGTCTTTTGCTTTGCCGTGTGATAACCCTGTCTTTCTTTTTCTCTTTTTGAAATCAAGGACGAGACACTAATGTATTGGTTTACATTAAAAGGAGGTTGGCGATGTGTGCAAGAAAGCTGGGGCGAACAAGGGAAGCAGTGAAAATGATGAGAGATGTAAGTTTATATTTCTGGTTATACCTGAGCCATTCTGATCTTGTAATATTAAATCTGAAACTTTTTTTTAGCCCAACTGGATTGCTTATGTTGAAAGAATCAGATTTCTTATTTTGCCAAGAAGATGTCTCATCATGCTAGCAGTTTGAAAATTTTATTCTGTTGGACTGCTCTAATTTACTCATCAGGGGTGTCTGCATTTTTCCTTTAAAATAAAGCACTACAGTTTCAAGTAAGTAGAATCTCCGTATTAAATATTGTTAAAGAGCGCCAGTTTTGGTGAGTTTGTCAAGCACCCCACCAACACCACCACCACTGATGCCTTACCTGTTTTGTACTGAAAGAGCAGATGACACCTCCAGGAGCACTTTGAAAAACATAACATTTGGGCAGAATTCAGCTTAAATTTCACATTAGATCTGTATTTCAGCTCCTCATTATTCGTTACTGAGGTAATTTCCATGAAAACAAGATCTTTGTTACTTGAGAGTTTGTCATCTCCTATTATACATCCCTTCCTGTTGTCATAATACTCTGATTGTGACGTCACAGTTATTGCCATGGCAACAGACTGTCACAACAGAGGATTACATTTAGATACTATTGAACACTAAGGGATAAATATCCAGTTTATGTACAGATTTCCTCAATAATAAGCTAGGAGAAAACTATAGGAGATATATGAAATACATGCTCAACTGTGTCTAAATATTTCATTTTTCAAAGTTTTTCCAGAGGTGTCAGCAGTCCTTTAAATAGTCCATATCTCAGATTTCTTTGTGGTCTAGATTTTTTAAGGGGAAGGGGTCGTTATTCTTAGCTTGGAGGAGACGGCCACCAGATCGCTTCCAGATGCACATTTGTGAAAGCACCGCCCCATGCCACCCCTGCACTCTTACATTTTGTGACACCGTAGTGTGTAGAGAGCATGGGGGTGCTCTCCATTAATGATAGTGTGGCCGGGTTTAAAAAATTTTTTTTATACGTTTTAGAGGGCCACAGGGGTCTAATCAAAACTGCAGCTCAGCTAATAAGAATCTTGTTAGTCGAGTAGTGACTGTGATTTCACAATAGTGGGCCTCTAAAACATAAAAACGGAATTTTAAACCCACCCCCATTGATATCAATTGAACACACCCCTGTGTTCTACAAACTATGACACAAAATGTAAGCGCGTGGGGAGGCACTGTCACAAATCTGTACCAGGAAGGGGAAGGGATCTGGTGGTTGACTCCCCTGAGCCAAGAATTATGATCCCTTCCCCTTACAGATCTACACCACAGTAAAATCTGAAAGATGGTCTGTATAAGTCCAAAAAGAGATAAGGCACCAGTGGGGGCTTGGGGACTTTCTTTTTAGCAACACGACTGTTGCTCTTTAATATAATGGATTATATGTTTATACATACGAGCACTGTGTATCTTATGGTTATGAGTGGCTTCTTGTAGTTCTTTGGGTGCCAGAAATACTTTGTTTTGCAGTGTCACTCTGTCACCCAGATAACCTACAGGTCTGTTCTCAGCAAACCAGTTGATTGAACATATACCGTACACATAAAAAATAATAGGTCTGTTGACTAGTCATCCTGTCGTTACTTCGCACACAGTTCCAGGTGGTGCATTAGCAATTGGATATACCTGTTGCTTTTCAGATATTTGCATGCCAGATATTGCACTTTTCCTGTTAACTGTCCAGCTTCAAGAAAATGACTCTGATCTTTTTATTGTGTGGAAGTTCAGGGGGTTCTTAAGCAACCTCCAACATCACAGTAACAGCATGTTTTATTTACACTTTAACCTTACTGCTGGATTCTCTCTGCCACTCTAGTCAGGCCCCTCATACCCTGCTAATTGCCTTTGTTGCAGTAGCCTTCCTTCTTCCAGTCCCCAGCCCCACCCTCACTTATGGTGGTGCACGGGCTGGCAACCTATTGGCCTGTGAACCATACATGTTCAGACTGGGGGTGTGCGGAGGTGGATCCAGGCAAAGGGATGTGGGTGGGGCTAACTGTTATGTGGCATCCAGGGCGGTTTTCTCACTTTATGTCTCACCCTCCTCTCCTTGACGAGACACATCAGTCCGGCCCCTCATACTGACCTGTGGACATCCAGGACGTCAAGGCCTCCAATGAAACACAGAAAATGCTGCAGGAGCAAATTACCTCAGCCCTTTCTCCCAGAGCCTGAAGACCTCGGTTACAAGCCCAAAGCTCCACTTGCCCAAGGCGTGTGAGTCAGGTGATGCAGCAAACCTTGGTTACCCTATATGGGAGCACGATGTACTTTGACAGTGCCACAGACAAAATATACAAGTACACACAAGTCATCAAATATTTCATATATACATACCTTCCTCTCATACTTTATTATTTGTAAAATGTTAAGAAATAAGGAGCTGTGTCACTTGAGCAGTGGTTAAATTGGATAGTTACCCACAGGAGCTCAGTTCCACCACCTGTTCCAAAATTGTATGAGAGTTCCTGCACCTCTGTCATCCTACTCTAGTGAATACTAAAGGAGAGCTCTACCACCTCCAAGAGACAGTTCTTCACTTTAAAAATCTAGATGTGAGAATTCCCCCACCTAACCATTTCCAATTTGAACACTGTACTTGAGGTAGTATTTTTAATAGGGTCTGTCTGAGATCCATCCACCACTGGTTTCAAAATGGAGATGCATCCAGATGGTTAGATTCTCTATTAGATGGTCTAACAGAGTCCTAATTTTAGAACAAAAAATTAGGCAAACTATATTTGCATAATTATTTACAGCAAATTGTGGCCTTTTGTGCCAGACAGGTGCATCTTATAAAAATAGCAGCAGGGTTCCTGGACTCATCCAGGCAGATGCTGACATAGCTTGCATTTTCATCTGCGTCTGCCCTTTTGCAAATCCTGTCCTTGCTCCTCGTCTACTTGTCTACAAATTACGCTATGATCCTCAATTGTGACATCATAGCAGGTTGATGCAGAAATGATTATGATGTCATAAGCAGCAGATTATGATGCCGCCTGTAGAAAAGCAATCGGAGCGGATGAGGATCATGCATCAGGAAGCATGATTTTCATGTAAATGTCATTAGTAATAAAGAATAGGAAGGTAATGACAGGAAATATCTGATTTAAGTGTTTTCCAGTGTTTCTCCAGTAACATATGAGGCTCTTTAAATACAATGCACTAATAGTTTTCTTCTCTCTGTCGCCAATGAATGGCGGTCTGGTCCAACCTAGTCAATATTTAGCCCCATTTATGCCTTACTTTAATATTATTTATATTCTGTTTCACCCTGCAGTTTTGTTGTAGAGTGATGTAAAGATTTTCTTGAAACGATGTTACTTTTTCATCCTTGCTGTGCTGTTGTAGTTAGTATTGATTACTCCACTAACTGCTGCTGCTACTAGCAAACTGACCTCAGGCCCTGCATGTGACATCAGATGAACAGGTAAAGAACAATCAGTGCAGATGGCCTACACCAGCACTCCACTGGCTGTTGGAGATGGAATTGGGAAGGTTGTCTGCTATGTGCGAGTCCTCCTCCCCAAGACCATCAAGGAGTAGTCACACACCAGCTGGTGCCACAGACCCTCCCCAGAGGCATCATGTGTCCCCCTGGGGACTGTGCTCAGCTCTGCCTCTCAACTGTCCCTTATTTAGATGGACGTCTCATCACTGTAATACCTTTTGTTCTTAATTGCTGATTTTGTACAATATCGATGCCTGTTGCGGGAGTGCAGTAGGTTTGTAAGGCATTCCTGGATGTGACTTCGAGGTGGAGCTCTTGCAGCAGGTATTACCAATTGGATTAATGCTGCCAGGCATTAGGATTCCACAGAAAAATCTTATAGTTGACAGTCAGTGGCGGGGGACCGCCCCCAACGTCGGCTCCGCCTGACGTCAGACGTGGTATAAAGGGGGAGGTCTGAGTGTGCGTGCGGGAAACAGCAGCCAAGGATGGCCATGCGTCCTGCCTCATCTGTCTAGGCCCCAATCATTGGCCTGCCAACTGCCCGCACTGCAAGAAATTTAACCAGAAGACAAGGACCCGGAGAGCCAACGCCCCCTTAAGGCCTGTCTCCTCACGCAGAAGGTGGCAGCTATGCAGAAGACCTCGGAGCGCAGCTCTTCTTCTCCTGCCAAGGACCCCCCTCCAAGAGAGAAGGCTTCGGGAGGGAAACACCATCATAGGGAGAAGAATAGGGCTAGGTCTGAGTCCTGCCAAAAGTCTCCTTCCAGGGCGTCTTCATCTTTGGTCTCCGGTGGGAGGTCGGATTCAGTCCCCTTTGACAGCCATAGGGACATCTTCAAAGTCGTCTTCCTCCTCTTCTCAAGGAAAGCACAGGGAGCCGTCTTCCTCCTGGCATTCACCCGCCTAGACTTCCCTGGCCCACTGACTCCACAGATCTTTGACTGGGTCTACCCAGGCAGGTCATTTGCCTTCTGGCAGGCCTAAGGACTCTGGCCATAAGCCCGGAGGGTCATCCGAGAAACGCAAACAACCGGATGACTCAAACAGGTGACAGGAGGTCGTTCGCCATCGGATGCCTCCTCCTCCTCCTCCTCCTCCGGCCAAGGTACGCCCACTTCCAGCCGACAAGCACCCCTTGAGCCGGTCACCCTCCTCGGCGACTCGGGCCCTGACACCAGATCGGAGGCACTCGCCAGTTGATACTCGGATGCCCGCCCCACCTTCTGATGGTCGGTCGCCCGAGGGACCTCCTCCTCCTCCTCCTACTCCGGGTCCCCCAGGGACACAGACGTTGAGCAGCAGCCTGACAAGGCCAAAGAGGGATCCCCGACCAGATGTCAGATACTCAGTATCCACAGACGCCCGGTCCCGTGAATCCGATGCCCGCCCCACCTGTGGTGGACATCAGGTCTCTTTTTTCCACTTGGTGGAACATGGTCAAAAGGGGACCTGTTATACAGACCCACTGACCCTCCTCCTATGGGCCCCCCTCCGGCTGACAAACCTGATGGGTGTGACCAACCCCAGCCAGATCCTAAAGGCAAATGGAGGAGAAGGTACTCATCCACAGTCCCCTCCTCCAGTGGGCGCCCACCCTCTTCAGATGAAGGTGCTGTGAGCCCCTCTTCCTTGGACTGTTCGGACAAGGAGGGGTTTGCTTCATCATCCCCAGGTCCCAGGAACTCACCCAGATCCCCCCCGGATGACCCTTCATTCCTGGACATCATGTGCCATATACAGTCCATTTATGAATGGGACACTGAGGAGCTGGACCCAGAACGGAAACGGCTAGCCAAGTTTCTGGGATCCAAAGAACCAAAACCTCTGGTTATCCCATCACTAGTGGAGCCCTTCCAGGACATCACCAGGCTTACGTGGCAGAGACCGCCATCCACCTCAGCTGTTCCTAGGAAGGTGGACATACTCTGTAAACCCCCCAGAAAGGAACCTTTCTTGGGGGAGCAGCCTATGGCAGACTCTTTGGTGCTGGCAGCTGCTCACGGCCATGTCAGTCAGCCCAAGCACCTGAGTGCCCAGCCCCCCAATCCAGAGTTCAAAAAGTTGGATCACTGGGGCAGAAAAGTATATTCATCAGCCACCGGATCTATCAGCTCAATGAACTTTCTTGCCCACATGGTCATCTACCAACAGTCCCTGTGGGAGAAGCCTATGGAGCTGGTCAAAACTCTGCCAGATTCGGACAGTAAGAATGAGATCCTAGTTTACGTCCAATCTGGAATACATGTGGACAAGCACGTCCTCTGTTGTTCTTATGACTCGGACATGGATTCCTGTGTTGCCACAATGGGAATCTGTCTGAGGAGGCACTCCTGGCTTAGGGTGTCTGGCTTTCACCCTGACCTTCAGGACTCTGTACTGGATGCCCCCTTCCAGGGACCAGTATTGTTTGGCCAGGAGGTGGAGTCACTCGTTAAAAGCCTGCAAGACTCGGGATGTCCATAAGATGTACAAGTCAGAGCCTCAAGGTCCCTGTCATTATCCCTTTCATAAAGGTCAGGGACAAGGGATCCACAACGGATGCGCGACAAAATATTTGTCGAACGCCCCATCAGTGACACTGGCAGGTTGACTGCATTCTGCAGTCAGCTGCCAGTTCCCACTGGCTGGCTGTGTTACCCCCCGAACCCCGCCTTTTTAGGATTATCAACTCCGTGTCAGCGGATAGCTGATTGGTGGGGGTGCAGGACCCCTGACAGACAGCACCAGGTTCTAGCGGGTTTCCCATAGCAGCATGGCACTGTAGTTGCTGTGGGGGACCTCGCTGGTGACATGTCGCTGTCTGAGGGGTAGGGGACAAGGAGGCAAGCAACCCCAAGGAAAATGGTTCAAGAGGCACGGCCACCCTGTCCCTCAAGGTGCCCAGGGCCCCAAGCAACCCAAAGCTCCTAGGGCCCCAGGTCCAAACCCCTCCTCTACAGCCTGACTCACTGCAAACCTCTCCTCATCCTCGGGTTATGCAGAACGAGACAGTAGGAGGGAGATTTTCCATTTACCTCGCAGAATGGTCCAGTATCACCTTGGACCAATGGGTGCTAGAAACATTCAGAGAGTACTCCTTCGAGTTTCTCAGCATACCTCCAGACAATCCACCCCCCCCCCATTGTTCACCCGACCATGCCCAGCTTCTGGCGGATGAGATACTGTCCCTCCTCCAGAAGAAGACTATTCAGCTGGTTCCTCCCTTAATGGGGCACAGGCTTCTACTCCCATTTTTTCCTGGTTCCAAAGAAAATGGGGGATCTTCATCCCATTCTGGATCTCAGCCAACTCAATCTGTTTATCAAATACCAGAGATTCCGGATGGTGACATTGGGCAGCCTGTTGCCCCTCCTCCATCAGGGAGACTGGTTATGCTCCCTCAATATGCATGACGCCTACATGCACATCAAGGTCCTGCCCTCGCACAGGAGATTTCTGTGCTTCCACTTTCAAGTCCAGCACTACCAGTTCAGGGTCTTGCCCTCTGGACTTTCGTCGGCACCCAGGGTTTTCGCCAAGTGCCTGGCGGTAGTAGCGGCAGTCTTGAAGAGGAAGGGCCACTTCGTCTACCCTTACCTGGACAACTGGCTCATTTTGACTCGGTCAACAAGCCAGTTGATTCTGGCCCTGGAGGAAACAAAGGATCTTTTCTCTCTCTGGGCATCACTGTGAATTGGCCGAAGTCGCATCCCAGGCCCTCCCAGTGGCTTCAGTATGTTGGAGCTGTTCTGGATACTACCCAGGGCAAAGCCTTCCTGCCGTCAGACAGAGCAGGCTGTCTGATGGACCTGGCTCACAGGGTTCAGGCAGCAATTTGTCTTCCAGCCAGGGTCATTCTGCAGTTACTAGGCCACATGGCAGTGGCCATAGCTATGGTCCCTCTCGCCAAACTGAACATGAGGTTCTGCAATGGCACCTCAAGGTCCAGTGAGACTAGGCGGTGGATGACTTGGATCACCAAATTAGAGTTTCAGCAGTGATCTGTCGTTCTCTCCAGTGGTGGCTCTGCCTTCTGCATCTCAAGAGAGGAGTCTCTTTCCAGAGACTGTGCCTGTCGCAAACTTTGACGACGGACACCTCTAAGGTTGGGGGGGCCCATCTAGGGAATCACAGGACCAGGGAGCTTGGTCCCCCACAGAGCGGTCTCTTCATATCAACATTCTCGAAATGAGAGCTGTTCTATACGTCCTTCAGACTTTTCAGGACCAAGTATCCAAGGGTCCTCTCTTGGTGCAATCAGACAATACCCTGGTTGTCTTCTACATCAACAAGCAAAGGGGCACTCAGTCATATCCCCTATGCAGGGAGGCCATGAGAGTTTGGGACTGGGCAGTGGAACACCATCTGGATCTCACAGCAGTGCACGTGCACGTGCCCGGAAGCCAGAACATTCTTGCTTACAGTCTAAGTCATTCTTGTTCACCGAACTACGAATGGGAGTTACTCCAGGAAGCCGCAGATGACCTCTTCGGTCGCTGGGGCCAACCAGAGTTGGACCTCTTTACGTCCCTGTGCAACGCCAAACTGCCAAATATTTGCTGGCTAGATCCAGAGCTTGGTGCTTTTTGGTGAGAAGCATTGTCCCTCTCCTGGACAGGGAGGTTTCTGTATGCCTTCCCTCCCTTTCCTCTCATTCAGAGAGTCCTGCTCGAGTTGCAGACAGAGGAGTCCAGAATGATTCTGGTAGCTCCTCTTTGATCTCGAGAGATTTGGTACCCACTGCTGCAGCAGCTGGCGATGGAGCCTCCCATGCAGTTGCCCCTCTCCACTCACTTGCTCTCTCAAGAGCAGGGGACGTGTGTCCATTCTGCTCTGCAGTCTCTTCATTTGCATGCCTGGCTCCTGCAGTCCTAGCAGAAGAGAAATTATGAGTGTCAAGCAGGGTAGCAGAGGTCTTAATGGCAGTGAGGAAACCCTCCACAAGGGCAACTTACACCGTGAAGTGGAAGCATTTCTGCCTCTGGGCAACAGCACGTTCCCTGGATCCCCTGGATTGTCCAGTCAAGCATGTGCTGGACTACCATCTCTACCTCTTGGACCTGGGCTTGAGCTACTCATCCATCAAGGTGCATCTGTGTGCTTTATCAGCATATCATGCACCATTCCGGGAGAAGACTCTGGCACAGCTTAATGTGTGCAAGACATTTCTGTGAGGTGTCTTGCATATCAGGCCCTGAGAAGGGACCCTGTTCCCCCCCGGGATCTCCTTTTTTGTTCTCGAGACGCTCACTCTGCCTCCCTTCGAACCAGCCACAACCTTTGAGCTTTGCTTTCTTTCTTGGAAAGCGTTATTTTTAGTTGTTGTTACTTCTGCTCGGAGGGTTTCCGAGCTTCAGGCCCTTATGTGCAAGGAGCCTTATCTTGTGTTTTCATAGGGACAGGGTGGCCCTGCGTATGAATCTCAAGTTTTTACCGAAGGTGATGTCCAAATTGACCCTGAACCAGGACATCCAACTTCCAGTTTACTTCCAGAGTTCTCCAATAAAGGGAAAGCTTTGTTTCATACTCTGGATGGTCACAGAATTCTATGTTATCTTCACAGAACCAGTTCCTACAGGAAGACGGACCAGTTGTTTGTCTCCTTTGCTCACAGAAAGACAGGGGCTCCTGTCACCAGGCAGACACTAACCTGGTGGTTAGTCCACTGCATTTCTTTTTGTTACCAGCATCATGGTAAGCCCTTGCCGGGTTCGGCCAAGGGCCTCTCCACCAGAGCTGTGGCTACCTCCTTTGCACAATATGGGGAACAATAAATAAATTGAATTTGGATTTGAACACCAGAGGTGTGGTTTTTTCTTCAAAGGAAATTGTCTCCCTACTAGCAACACATACAATAATCTACCTCCTTTGCCTCATTGAGGAATGTCTCCTTGGCAGATCTCTGTGCTGTCACAACCTGGAGCACAGTCCACACTTTTGTTTGGCATTACAGCCTGGACGTTGCCTCTAGGGGAGAGCAGGTTTTGGACTAGCCGTCCTTAAGGGCGTACTCTCTTGAGGCTTCTCAGCTGTTTATTCTTCTCCCCATCTGTCAGACCTGGTAATACCTGCTGCAAGAGCTCCACCTCAAAGTCAGATAGTACAGTTACATAAGAATTTACCGTAACAGTAGATCTTCGAGAGGAGCTCTTGCAGCAGGTGGCTTTCCATCCACCATCCCCCAGGAGTCACTGTTGTTACCCTTCTTTAGGGTAGGGGAGATCCTACTTGGTTCTCCATTACTTTAGCCGGGTCTCTGGAGGGAGAACTGAGATGGCGCCGGGGGACTGCCCCCTTTATATTATGTCTGACGTCGGGGGCAGTCCCCCGCCACTGACTGCTAGCTAGAAGATTTTTTCATGGGGTCCTAATGCCTGGTGGCATTACTCCTATTAGTAATACCTGCTGCAAGAGATCCTCTCGAAGATCAACTGCTACGGTAAGTTCTTGCGTAACTGTACTTTCCTGCTCATTTTCTTTTTAACACTGGCAGACAGCCTGAACCATGAGGCAAGGAACCTTTGTAGTCTCTAACCAGTGATTTCCAAACCATGGCAAAAAATGTTCTTCATAGAGGCATTCTTTCTTTAGAAGACTCCAAACAAAATGTTTGCAGTTTCTGTCGAACTACTGAATGTCAATTTATCTGTTCAGATCTGCAAAGTACATACTGACAGTCGATTACAATTCAGTTTGATTTCATTTACAGTACTTATTTTGTTTTCGTATGCACAAAAGAAATGGCATTTTGAAAACTGAAGGAAAATATATGAGAAAGTGGATACGTACTGTATGTCATGAGTCATCAATCTGTCTAAAATGGGCCTTGAAATGGTGTTAGTTATTTAGGCCACCTGTGAGGAGGATGGCTAATGTTTTTTTGCTTTAAAAGTTCCGCTTTCAACATTGCTAATCAGTGTCCTCCATCAGCAGACTAGTATATTAACTGCTTCCTTTGCTTGCCACTTACACTACTCAGGCTCATTATTGCTTAACTTCTATGTTTGCTTGGCCCCTCAGTGACTCTGGGGTTTCTGTGTGACTCAGATACCCAAGGATGGCATTAGTTCATTTTTGTATGCTCTTCTGCTATGATGTATCTTTTCTTTAGACTTGCCAACTTTCACTTACATGACATACTACTTGCTCATTTTGGATTAGTCCTAAAGTAAACATCTGTAGCAAACCTTATTGGAATTTTATTAATTACTCATTTCTTTCTGATCTTCTGATGTTGACAACTGCACATTTTAATAATTATTCTTTATCTTGCTGTACTGTTTGCAACACTGCATGAATCAAAAATTATTTTAATTTTTGATGAATTTGGTCAGTGCATATAACTACTTAAAAGTTCCAGGTTGCCTATTCCGCTATAGAATGAGGAGAATGTGGGACATTTTTAAGGACGTCTCCCAGAGACACACATATTTATTTTATTTATTTATTTATTTCAGTTTGGGATTAACACCTTTGAGCCAGTGGCTCATTTACAAAGGTACCAAGTCAGACATACAGTATTATTGAACAGACAAAACAGCAGGAGATGGTACATAGGCAAGCAGTACAGTGACGTACTTGAGATAGCTTGATTTCAGAGTACATGAGTTACATCAAAACAATTGTGCTTAATTGTCAAGTTACACTTTGTCTAGAAATTTTCAATGAAATGTCACCGTCAGTTCTATATATAGAGACATGCCTAAATAATTGAGATCCTAGAGGTAAACTGTCCAGAGGCTGAGTGCACAGGTTGGCAGAGAGGTTGCAGGATCACGTGCTAGGGAGGGTAGGGTCATCAGGGAGAAGGGTTAGATGAGGGTGGGCTTGTGTGGCAGCCTGAGAGGGCTTTGTCCTTGGTGGTGGTATTGATGGTCATTAGGGAGGGATAGGGGAGGGGAGAAAAATAGGAGGGATAGGGGAAAGGAGGATAATGGCATGGAGGGGAGGAGGGTTGGCAGTATAAGTGGATGGGGAACGACAGATGTGGGATAAGTCAAGAGAGGCAGTGAATTAGTGGGGGTGGGGTAGAGCGGAGCAGAGGATGAGGCCGGGGGGGCTGGGGTAGGTCTCTAGTAGTGTAGAACATGGAGGATTGGGGGGCATTAATCAGCATATCAAGTGCTTGATAAAGAACATTCTGAGAACTCTAGGTAGTAAATTTTGGGTTAGGCTTTGTTCGGGCACTCTCATACACAGTCGAGAGCTAGGTGTGTTCGGAGACCTGTTTTGAATTTGCTGACCTGTCTACATTCAGTGAGTTCTGAGGGGAGAGCATTTATCCACATGGGCCCCCTGTATGAGAGAGATCTCTGAGCTGTTGAGGTATGCTTGAAAGGTACCACAAGCCCACCCTTTGATGAACTGCTGCGTGTACTGGTAGTTAATTGGATTGGCTTGAATAGGCAAGAGGTGGATTCAGGAGCTAGCCCAGCTAAAGCTTTCATTGCCAGAAGGCAGGCCTGGTGTATTGAGCCTGAGTTGAAGGGGTAGCCATCCAGTTGCTTTATAGAGATCACAAGTGTGTGTCCAGCAGTCTGCACCCAGGACCAACCGACATGCTTTATTGAGTAGGGTTTTTCCTTTTTGAGGACTGTGTCAGTGCCGGCGCAGTAGATTACAAGACCATAGTCTACTGTAGTTAGCACAGTGCTGCTTGTGACCAGCTTTAGGGCCTCAGGAGGCATGTAGTGGCTGTGTCGATAAAGAACTCCTAGTTTAGCATTGGCTGTTTTGACAACATGGTCTACATGTGTAGTGAGTGAGAGGGCATTATCCTGATGTATCCCAAAATATTTAAAGGTGTCAACCTGCTCCAGTGTATCCCCTTTACTACTCAGTACCTGCAGTTTCCCAAAATTCTTTTGGTTCTCAGGAACCGTGAAAAGCGTGCTCTTAGTTTTTTTAAGTTGAGCAGCAGTTTATTATTAGAGAACCATGTCTCTAGTTTGTTAAAATTTGCTTCCAGTTCATGAGTGATAGCGGGTAGATTTTTTCCACTAACTGAGATGACCGCATTATCAGCATATAGCACGAAATGCGCTGTGCAGACCGAGGGCAGGGGGTTTATTTTATTTTTTTGTTAATTATTTTTCTCACCTGCAGACCCAGAACTCTCTCAGGCTACTCAGCTAACCTGCCACTTCTGCTGCCCGCTGTGATCCTACCTCCTCAAGGGCGTTACTTTCTCCTCGGTGAACCCACCTGGCCCAGGGTCCGCGAGGAGATCGAAGGAGCGGAGGCAGAGATCCAGCATTGGGCGTGTGGCGGCGAGCACCGAGAGCCGTCACCTATCTGGGCTGGAGGGGTTTTTCTTCTTTAATTTCCCCCATGGAAGTGGGTCATACAGTGCTGCCCAACTCATTACGTGAGTGCTCCCACTCATGTCTGAAAGGCAGCCGTCCAACATCCTCCCCCCATACATGATCCTGACGTCTGTAGTAACACTCGGTCTCCACTGGGTGTCACTATCTGCATGGGCTACTACCCCCCTCCCTCCCAGGAGAGGAGAGCTGTCCACCAGATGCTCAATCCTCTCCTTCCCCTGCCGACCCCCAGTGGCCCAGGCTCACTCCCAAACTCGGGTCGCCGGTGTGGCATGAGGTGTGGTGTCCAGCGCCTCAACCCTCAGCACCACAGGGCCGGCTTGGGCAGGGGGTTTATGAAGAGGCTGAAAAGGCACAGCCCCAACATTGAGCCTTGTGGGACTCCAAGACTCACCACTTTTGGCTCAGAGAGAATGCCTTTGATTTTAATGCATTGACTCCTGCCTGTGAGGTAGCTCTTGATCCATGTAACCATGTCTGTTGACAGACCTGTAGAGAGAAGGCATTGCAGAAGGAGATGATGGTTGATGGTATCAAAAGCTTTTGTGAGGTCAATAAAAATAGACCCCACTGCCAAACCATCATCAAATGCGTTGTAAATTTTGTTGGTGTAGTCAGTCAGGGCAGTGATTGTGGAGTGGTCTTTATGGAACCCGTGTTGTTGGGCACCTAGAAGGTTGCATTTCCATAGATAGTCCGTGAGCTGGTCGGATACAATGCATTTGAGGGCTTTAGACAGGGGAGGGAAAATGGAGGTGGGCCTGTAGTTAGACAGGTTTGTAGCATCCCCAGCTTTGAAGACAGGGGTGACAAGCACCTTTTTCCACTTGTCAGAGAAAACTCCTGACCTTAGCGAGGCATTGAAAACTTCAGTAAGCGGGTCTGCCAGCTCGTTAATTGATGGAGAAATTGTTGACTAGTCAGATAATGGAGTACCTGGAAAGAGAAAGATTATTGGACCTGTACCACTCTGGTTTCCGGAAATCTCACGGGACTGTCATGGCAGTGTCAGAAGTCCTGGATGAGATCGGTATTTCAATTGAAGCCCAATGTTACACTGGTGCTATTTTAGTTGCTCTCTCCAGGGCTTTCGACACAGTGGACCATCAACAGTTGTTTTTGAGATTATCCAAAGTAGGGATGAGTCGTTTAACTCTGGACTGGTTCATTTCTTACCTTACTGAGAGACATCAGGTAACGGTTGTTAATGGCACTGTTTCGGCGTCGCAGGTGGTGCGGAGAGGTGTACCCCAAGGATCTGTTTTGGATCCCCTTTTAATTTTAGTCTACCTAAAAGACCTTGGTTCTCATGTGGAGGCTTCTCGCTACGACTTGTACGCTGATGATACCATTTTGTACCACTCAGGTGAATCAGTTCCAGAAGTTCAACGTATCTTACAGGATAGTTTTGATAGTATGGAATTGTTTTTTGTTAACTCTAAGTTGAAACTTAATTCTTCTAAAACTAAATGTGTGTTTTTCAGGTCACCTATTAAAGTAAAAGATGATTTGGTTTTGGAAATTGTTGATAGTAAAGGGATGGGGTTGGAGTTAGTTAATCAATATAAATATCTGTGATTTTGGTTAGATAAATATGGGTCTGGCAATTTGCATGTCGATAATTTCATTTCCCAAGTTAATAAACGGGTGGGTTTCCTTTATAGGAATAAGAATTGTTTTGATTCAGAAACACTGAAGTTAATTATCAAGGTGCAGATTTTTCCTTTGATTGATTATGGGGATGTTATCTACGCTGGAGCTACAGACGATCGACTATCTAAGTTAGATGTTCTTGTTAACCGTTTAGCTAGACTGGTTCTTAAATGCCCTAAATTCACCCACCATTGTGAATTATATGAGAGACTTGGGTGCTTATCTCTAAGTAGGAGAAGAAACAGTCACAAACAGTTATTTGCATACAAATGTGGGCTAGGTTTTGTCACTGTATATTTAAGGGACAGAATTTCTTTTAGAAAAGTAGAATTATCTTTGAGAAAATCTGCTGTTTTAGAAATGGTTGTCCCATTAACAAAAACAAAGCATTCCGAATATCTTTTTAGTAACTGTATTCCAATATGTTGGAATGGTCTTCCCCTTGAATACAGACAAAAGACTGGTAGGCCTCTGTCTATCTCTCAATTAAGAAAATGTATGTTTTCCTTACAGGAACCTTGTAAATGTTATTTATGAAGTTGGTGTTTGATTGTATTTATTTTAGTGTGTTGTGTGTTTATATGTATATTTGTTCCTTTTGTAAAGGTCGCCATTGTGAATGAGTTTATACTCAATGGTTTTTTACCTTAAATAAACAAACAAACAAAACTGTAAGTGCCACCAGCTTCATACAACTATCTATGAGGTCACTCCCCATCCTTGTCTTCCCAAGTACACATTTGACATATTTGATGGTGTCGTTTCTGGTAAGCTGCTTGAAGTAGAAGTGGGGGGAATAGCTCATTGCTGCGTGGAACGAAGGGGTGATGAGGTCTAGATTTAGAGCTGGAGGGGTCAGGTATTCGCTAGGAAGTACTGAGCTTAGATCAGTGAAAGCCAGGTTGAAAGCATTAGCTATGTCAGCAGATTCCTGGTGTGTTCCAGTGGCAGTGACTATTAAACCTGATTGAGCCTTGGAGGGTTTCCTTGTGAGTGATTTGACTGAGTCCCAAAACTCCTTCCCACGACCCCAGGTTCTTTTTAGTAGGTCATAGCAGTAAGTTGCCTTGGCCTGACAGATGAGTTTAGTACATTTGTTTCTGGCAGCCTTATACGCAAGGAGATATGCCAATTTGAACGTTGCTTTGGCCTTATGCCAGAGATTATCCCTTTACCGCATGAGCTCAAGGAGGGAGCCTGTGAGCCAAGGATTGGTAGCCCCTTTGTTTTTTTTTTTTGTTTATAGGGGGCAAAAATGTCACAGGCCTTATTAAACGTTGTGATGAAAAAAATTAAGTGATTGGTTGCCATCCTCGGCTCTGTCGAATGGCAACCAGTCCAGGAGCTCCAAGTATTTCCTAAAGTAATCCAGCTGGCCAGGTCTCAGGGAGCGGTTTCACAAGAGCAGAAGAGCACTAATGGTGATCTTGTTTGGATCATGTGCACATTACGGGAGAGTGATCACTGAGGGTGTTTGGAAAGACGGTGATCTCGAAAATGTGCTCCGGGCAGCCAGCAAGAAGCCAGTCAATTAGAGTGCTTGTGCTTGTTTTGTAGTTAACTCTCGTAGCAAGTGTGACCAGTTGTGTGAGATAGAGACCGGATATCTGATCTCGAACTGCAAGGGTGTCATGGGACAGCCAACTGGTGTTGAAGTCACCAACAATAATATGCTCCCAGTTGTGCTTTAGTTGATCCAGGTTGCTTAGGACCTGCTGGATGCCCATTTTATGGGTGCCAGGGGATATGTACACAGTGGATGGTAATAACACTTTGTGCTGCCAGCCCAGGGTGAGCTTTAGACTTAGGGTTTGTGCCTCCTTGGTGTGAAGACTACTAGGCGGTAGTTGGGCATTTAACCCACTTTTCAGGTCAACTAAGCAGCCTCCACCACACTTAGTCAGTCTGTCCTGTTGGAATGCAGTGTAGCCATCTAAGGTGATGGTAGCATCACTGACCTTAGGTGAGAGCAAGGTTTCGGTAAGAGCTATTACATCTAGTTGAAGTAGCTCCACTCAGGCCTGGAACTGTGGTAGTTTGTTTAGGAAACTGGATGTTTAATGAAACTATCTTGAGGTGACCCAGTCTCATATGTGTCTTGTCACATTTCGGCCCTGGGTTTGGGTGGACATTTGCAGAGATTAGTAGCAGCTTTCTTAGCATACAAGCCCAGTGTACCCAGCTTAGCCTTATTGTTTTTACACTGTGTGGCTTTTGAGTGTTGGGTGTGGTCACAGTGGTACAGCTGCATAGTAAAGCAGCTAAAGAGATTCTGAGAGGAACAAGGGGTTTGTAGATATTGGGTGGGATTCTGAAATTGTGTGTCAGGCACGATTCAGCCCAGGTGCCTCTAGACTTAAACCCAAGAGGGAGAGTGTATCCAGGACTGGAGGCAGGGTTAGTCTGTGGTCCTGATCTTTTTAGGCCCACCTCCAGCACAAGACAGGACATAAGGAGGGCTAGTTGCACCAGTCTTTGTGGAGTCATCATTTTAGGTGCTCCTAAGTTGGTATGTGCCTATGTAATCAGATCAACGATTGCAGCACTAGTAATGTGCTACTGTGTATTTGTTTTTGAAGTGCACTAGTATAGCACGAGATGGCTGTGTTGGAGAAAAACAGCAGTAAAAAAAACTTAGAGAGAAATCCTCCAGCCCATGGGGTGGCAGATCTATCATCCAATGGTGGCAAGGTAGTCAGGGAGAGGGAGGGTATTATGTGTATTTAATAAGATGTGGGAGGGGTGGGTGGGAGGACTGAAAAATCAGCAGTAGTCAGTACAGGAATTAGGCAACAGTGTCTAGCATCAATTCAGTTAATTAACGTTGCTTTAGCCGTAGTCAGTTACAGAGAGCTGGGCTTCCCCTATTCCATTCAGATTGCTTTGAAGTGCGTCAATTGGAATCTGAGCTGAGGAGGCACCAATATTTGAAGCAAGGGAAAGAAAAGACTCTGGCATACTTTCCTGGTCAGGGAATGCGGCTGGTGGCAGAGCCTGCAGATTCAGGGCACCAGCATAGTTCGAACCACGTTTTTCGGTTCAATTCAGAGGAGAGCAAGCCTGTTCGGGCGGGAATCCCCTTCCTGGTCAGGGAATGTGGCAGGCAGCAGAGCCTGCAGATTTGAGGCACCAGCGTAGTTCGAAGCAGGGTGGCAGGGTTTCTAACCCTAACTCCCCACCCCCCAAGAAGCAAAAGGAAAAAACATTAGGAGTTTGGGTCTCTGGAGTCTTGGCATTGGTGGGGTCTTACTTGACATTGTCAACCCTAATGGCCCCCCTTCCCCCCAGCCCGTTGCCTCCTGTCCGAAGCACAAGGTATAGTTCCAAGCAGTGCCACATAGTGATACACTCTTCAAAGGTAGAGAAGTATGTCTCACCAGATGTTGCCAACACAATCTGTTGTACCTTTCTTCATGCAGGGCCCTGTGAGGCCTGCACGAAGAAAGGAGATCATGTCTGACATTTGCTCAGGGAATATGGTGGGCATTAGGGTTGACAACCCCAAAGAAGACCCTACCACTGATTCGCCGAGACCCAAAACCCTATTGTTTTTTTTCCTTTTGTTGCTCGGGGGTTAGGAGTTAGGGTTGGAAACCCTAACACCACGTTTCCCTGCTTTTGTGGCATTAAGTTGAACACCAACTAGTGCAGTATACATGTAATATATGCTTTGCAAAAAACTCTGTTAATGCAACATTTAGGGTTCTGGCTACAGCAACAAAAGTAGGGAAATGTGGCTTTAGGGTTTCCTTAGGGTTTCCAACGCTAAAACCACAACCCCACCCCTAATGCAGATCATGGGCAGACTTTTCCTAGGGGTTGTCAACCTTAAAGCTCACCCCATTAGGTGTTTGTTTCTGGAGTGCATAGAATGGGGTGAGCTTTAGGGTTGACAACTCTTTGGAAGAGTCTGCCCCAATTTGCTTTAGGGGTTGGGTTGTGGTTTTAGGGTTGGAAACCCTAAAGCTACATTTCTCTACTTTTCTTGCTGTAGCTAGAACCCTAAATGCTACAGTAACAAAGTTTTTGCAAAGAATTTCCTTATTTGCCTGTGGGAACGTAGGGCCCAGGACCCTGTACTCCAATCCCATCATACAGTAGATGTGTATATGTGTTGCTGTGGAGGGCCTGTGTTTCTGTTTGTAGCACGACAGCAACCACATTGCCAGCATAGCCTCCTTATTTCCTAACTTCATGAACCCCCCCCCCCAAAAAAAAAGACAAATTAACAGGGCCTCTAACATCAGTATTTAATTCATCACTTAAGGAGGGAACAGTTCCTAATGATTGGAAGGATGTGTATAAAACAGCTATACACAAAAAAATGGAGTAGAGGGGAGTGTAAGAATTACAGACCTATAAGCATATAACCTCTGTAGTTAGTAAGATGTTGGAGGGAATTGTGAGGAAGGCAGTAAATGATCACCTGAACAAAATGGGAATTGTAGATATTAACCAACATGGATTTAGAGAGGGAAGATCCTGTCTAACCAACCTCTTACATTTTTCAACCCAGTCAGTAGTGCATTTGATGATGGACTACCAATAGACATATTCTATATGGACTTTTCAAAGGCATTTGACACCATGCCACAAATGCTTCTTATATTAAGGTTATAAGAATATCAATTTAATCCGTATATAATAAGATGGATATCATCGTGGTTATATGGTAGAAAACAAAGGGTAAATGTGGCAGGTGATATATCTTCTTGGCAAGATGTTACTAGCGGAGTTCCTCAGGGATCGGTTTTGGGACCAATACTTTTTAGCCATTAGGTTTCTCCTATACAAACAACAGCAAATAGCTGGTACTGTAAGTTTGCCAACGATATTAAAATTGGGGCAGTAGTTAACAATACTACAGGGAAAGCAAACTTGCAAAAGGAAACAAATAGGAGAGTGGGTAAAGCTGAACAAATTGCAACTTATTCTAGAAAAGTGCAAAATAATGCATATAGGAACCAGAAACAGACACTCCAGCTATACATTATATGGTAAGGACATACCTGTCACAAATCAGGAATGCGATTTAAATGTTATGATCTCACCTAATCTATCTATCTCCTTCAGAGCACTGCCATAAAGCTGCAAGTTCAGCAAATAAAACTTTACTTTGCATATTCTGTAACATCATTAGTAGGGATAAACAGGTTATTCTACTGTATACGATGCTGGTTAAGCCACATCTTGAATACTGTGTGCAGTCTTAGGCACCAAACAGAATTAGAAAAATCAATCTGTTAGAGAGGGTACAGAGAAAAGCTGCCAAAAGGATTAAACAAGTAAAGAGAATGGACTACAGTAACGCATTAAAAACTCTGAACCTTTACTCATTGCAATATAGGAGACTTAGAGGTGACCTGTGCCTAACGTTTAGAGCACTGAACAGTGGGAACCTCTCGGAGTGTATAGGACTTACAAGATCTGAATCCAACAGAGAAAGTAGATTCCATCCATTCCAACTAAAAGGTGAAAATTATAGAACAACTCGTAGATCTAATTGGCTTAGTCAAAGAGTTGTCAGCATTTGGAATAGACTACCAAGGAAAGTAGTATTAAGTAGGACTTTTGATACGTTCAAAGTCAAACTTGATAGTCATATGAAAAGGAATAAATTCAATCAATCAGTTAATCAAAATTTATTTTTAAAGTGCTTTTCAACAAACTAAAGCGCATATACAATATGAAAAACATCAGATCAAATAAAATATATAAAATAACACTAAGGCAGCAGTAACAAGACTAAACTTTATCCCTAAATGCCATTCCAAATAAATATGTTTTTAGTGAGGATTTAAAAGTCTCGGTAGACAGGCGCACTCTAATTCGATGAAGTAGAGAGTTCCACAGGGTTGGGGCTACAAAAGAAAAAGCCCTAGCACCTGATGTCTGCAGACGGACCCTGGAAACCTCTTGCAGTCCCTCATCGGCAGAGCAGAGGGGGCAGTAGGGCCGAAGGAGGTCTTGTAAGTAACCCAGTCCCTGTTCATGTAGGGTCTTATAGGTCAGCAACGCGACCTTGAAGGTGATCCTCCATCACACCGGCAGCCAGTGCAGTTCGCACAACACAGGCGTGACTTGGCTAGCTATTGACAACTCTGTCAGCATCCTGGCCGCAGCATTCTGCACCAACTGCAGGCGACAGAGATCCACTCCGGTAACCCTAGGTATAGAGCATTGCAGTAATCCAGACGAGAGGTCACAAAGGCGTGAACCAATGTAGGAAGGTCCTCGAGTGGAACGAGTTGCTATATGCAGACAATGTTCTTCAGATGATAAAATGAGGACTTGACAACTGCTGACACCTGCGCTTTTAGCGTCAGTTCATTATCAAGCACAACACCCAGCTTCCGCACCTGATCAGAAGGTCTCAACTGGTTACCCCTCCTAGCACAAGGCCAGATGGTTGCCCAGGAGTCAACTTCTCTACCTGCTGACCTGGGTCCACCACCAACACCTCAGTCTTATCCGGATTCACTCTCAACCAGTTAGCACTCATCCAGTCCTGGATCTCAGTGAGGCAGTTGTTAAAGATCAAGATTGCACTCTCCTGTTCGGGTACAAAGGACATGTAGAGCTGAGTATCATCTGTATAGCAGTGAAAACTCAGCCCATACCACCTTGTAATGTCTCCGAACGGCAGCATATACACTGTGAACAACATGGGGGGACAGCACGGAACTCTGTGGCAAACCACAAGGCGGGGAGAAGGGGTCCGAGGAAGAAAATCCCTGACACCACCCTCTGAGTCCTGCCTGTAAGGAAAGAATGGAACCACCTGAGGACTGTCCCAGACAGACTGCAGAGTAAGCCGCAGGTGTTCTAGCAACACCCCATGATCCATGGTGACAAATGCTGCAGAGGGATCACGGAGGACCAAGATTGAACGACTCCTCCGATCCCTTGCTATTAGGAGATCATTAAGTACTCGAACCAGTGCCATCTCTGTACTATGCCTCTTCCTGAAACCGGACTGGAGAGGATCATAGACTTCGTGGGTGGTAAGAAAGTTCTCGAGCTGCAATGCAACTACTTTCTCAATAACCTTGCCCAAAAAGGGCAGGTTAGAGATCGGTCTGTAGTTTGCAAGACAGTCTGGGTCTCAGGAAGATTTCTTTAAAAGGGGTGTCACCACAGCCTCCTTCAGGGGGTCCAGAAACACCCCCTGATCCAATGAGCACCAGACTATCTCAGCAGGGATCAGTCCGATAGCATCCATATGCCCCACAAGGAGGTGGGTTGGATCAGGATCCAAACTACAGTAAGTCAGTTGCAAACTCTGAACAATCTTCATGGTATCCACGATCGCTGGCTGATCGAAATCTATTCAGACAGACCGGGTGCCTGTGCCCTCGCATCGACCACCGCCGTACTTCATTTGAACGAGTCGGGCAGATCTCCAACCTGATAGAGGACACCTTATCTGCAAAGAATTGAGTGAACTCATCACACTTTAATTGTGAGAAAGCTCTCCTGCCTCGGAGGCAGGCTGGATTTCACAGCCTGTCCACGGTCCGAAAGAGCTGAGCTAGTCAATTCTTTGCTACAGCAATCTCCCTGGACAGAAACTCTGCCTTCTTATGGGAGATTTCTGATTGATAGTCTGAGTAATGGGCAATCAACCTAAGTCTGTCCTCCTCCAGGCCAGATTTCTGCCAAAAGTGTTCCAACCTTCGCCTCACTCTCCTCAACCCCCTCAAAGTCCCATCAAACCAAGGGGACCAAGGACAGAAAGGGAGAGGGCGAACTCGGACAGGAGCTAAAGAATCCAGAGCCCTCAGCACCATACTATTATAGTGCACTACTGGGTGTCCTGGATCCGAACATTCCAATAGCGTACTCAATAGGTCCAGCACCGCCATCAGACCCTCTGGGGTAACACCCCTCAAAGGGCGGTACTTGACCATCTCCAAAATGGCGGGTCTCACAGGGAGAGCCACGAAACTGAACCTTACAGAGTGATGGTCTGACCATCCAGCTGGTTCCACCACCAAGTCAGCAGCCTCCATTCCCAGGAGGAACTCCAGATCCAGTGAGTGACCCTGAGAATGGGTTGCAGTGGTAACTGCCTGTGTGAAGCCCAACGAGATCATCAGTTGGACGAGGTTCTGACCAAAATGCGTGAGTTCATCGTCAACCCAGGCATTGAAATCCACCAGGACCAACCACCTGGGGGATTCCAACACCATGTCGACCATGAAGTCTACAACTTCCTGCAGGAAAACTTTCCCATCTCTGGGTGGATGGTAGATGAGAAGAATCCTGCTGCCCACACCTGCTCCAATGATACACTCGAAGGATCTGATGGTCCCCACTGGAACCTCTACAAGGCCCAGTTCCATCTTAAAACAGATGACTACACCCCCGCCCCTATGATCCAGTCTTGGGCGGTGTATCACTGAGTACCCGGCTGGAACCGCTGACTCCAATACAGGACCAGCATTCTCGTCCAGCCAGGTCTCAGTGATACAGACCTGGTCAGCTGTCTCAACAAGATCAGCAATAATTGCTGTCTTGTTCTTTATTGACCTGGCATTACATCACACCACCCGGGTTGGGATGAGAGGCCATGGAAGAGCGGGCTACTTGCCCACTACCCATGGAGCCCTCGGGTATGGGAACCAGGCAGGGAGGTCCCCTTTAGTGGACCCATTTTGCCCCGGGGCACCTCCTTGATCGCACTACCCCTATTGGCCCACCCCGCACCCCTCCCCCGCCAGACCTGGGGGCCCAGTCCCTCAGACTCTTCCAAGCAATCCCCAGAGCACGACAATACATATATACCATGGGCTGCAGTGGGGGGCTATAAAAGGGGCATAGGTCCCTCAGTCTGGAGGAGAAATGCATAGCTTTGGCATTTTATTTATTTATTTATTTTATTTATTTAAGCTTTTAACCAGGAAGGCATGCTGAGCAGGCTACTGCTCAATTCCAGATGCGTCCTGAGGGAAGAGGGTACTGCATGCGCAACTGAAGGGCAAACATAATACAAAGTGTAACTCATAATAGGGACAAACACTACAACGTTCAGGTAATGATACTAAAGACAAAGTAGATCAAGAGAACAATAAATAAAGAACCCAAAACCGGGCACAGTTTAAATACAGTACATTAGATATAGTGGGATAGGTAAATCATACATTATGATGTTCACAGAATGGGCAAACAGACCTGCAACTCTGTGAACTGTAGTAGAGCCTAGACACATGAGCAGGTAGAGGAGAAATGAGCTTGGAGCATGGAGTTAAGAAATGAGGAGGGAGAGATGTGTCGAATGTTTGCGAGGAGAGAGTTCCACAACTTTGGCATTCGGTAGCTGAAGGCTACCTGGCCAGCAGCAGTGAACATTTATATTCTGTCCCAAAATTTTGAACATACCCTCTTTATGACCCCACCTCATGAACAAGGGTGGTGGAAATTTTGAAATCCTGCCTGAAGGTGGTTTTGTTAAGCGACCGTGAAATCACTTTTTGGGTGGATTTGCGTAATTGTACTGACCTTGTTCATGAGGCAGGGTGTCTAAAAGGTCAAGTTGAAAAGTTGGTGTAAAAATATGCAAAAATGGCAAAGTTATGCAGCAAAAGCTGAAAATCCCATTGAAATACATTGAGCAACACTTACCTTAGTTTCTCATATTGCAGTTGGTGGTTCCAGAAGCAAGACATGTCTTGCATCAGAGAGTGGATCTTCACTCTGGGATCTGTTCAAGTGAATGAGGGTGTGTGTGGGAGTGGAGAGTGTTGGGTGGGGGGGTCGGATCGCTGAGGGACTTTTTTTTTTTTTTACAGGTTTTATTTAAAAAAAAAAAGACATGTAGGGTCATTTTTTTCATTACAGGAAATGAGGGCTACCTGCACGGGAACGGCAGTTGGAGGGTGGGGGTACCACTAGACCACCAGGGATATTTCATAAATTAAGGGGACAGCAATCGGAGGGTGGTGGGTACCAGTAGACACCAGGAAAATTCCCTAAATTATGGGGACAGCAGTCAGAGGATGGGGATGCCACTGGACATCAGGGCACTGTAAAAACATAATGGGGTGGCAATCAGAGGGTTGGGGATGCCATTAGACACCAGGGGCAATAATGACAGCAAGGAGGATGGGGATCAGAGGGTGGGGGTGCCACTAGACACCAGGGACAATAATGACAGCAAGGAGGACAGGGATCAGAGGTCGGGGATGCCACTAGACACCAGGGACAATAATGATATCAAGGAGGACAGGGATCAGACGGCAGGGGTCCCACTAGACACCAGGGACAATAATGACAGCAAGGAGGACGGGGATCTGAGGGCGGTGGTGCCACTAGACACCAGGGACAATGATGACAGCAAGGAGGACAGGGATCAGAGGGCAGGGGTGCCATTAGACAACAGGGACAATAATGACAGCAAGGAGGATGGGGATCAGAGGGTGGGGGTGCCACTGAGACACCAGGGAAAATTAGTACAAGGATGGGGACAGTGATCGGAGGGCAGGGGTGCCACTAGACACCAAGGAAGATCATGACACAAACTGGGAGAGGGATTGGACAGCGGGTGGGGGTGGCTGCCACTAGACACCAGGAAAATTACTACAAGAATAGGGATGGCAATCAGAGGGTGGGGGTGCCATTAGACACCAGGGAAAAGATGTTTCCCTCAAAAAACAGTGTTTTGTGTCACTTGTGATATGAAATTTTTATAAAGTTTAAAAAACACATTTTAAGGGCAGTTCTTGAAGAGTTAAGTGCAGAATCCAGCTAAGGGTATACCCCTAAGCAAGCAACATGTGCTGTTGCTCCCCTGAATGTCATATTTGGAGGTTTCCAAATTTGAAAGGAATTATTTTTTTGTTTAATTCAGCAACTTTTTTGTACTTACTGAGCATGCTCAGAACCAATTATTCAAAATGTTTAAATTAAGTAACTTTGGAATGGATTTATATATTTTTTTTGCCAAACAAGCACATCTGTGGGCCAACCCCTTTCTATCCCGACAATTTCAGATTAAAATTCCAAAGCGTCTAAGTGCTAGCCAAGTTGACAGAAAACCCATTCGAGCCAATGGGAATTAATTTTGAAAAATTCACTTTTTGCACTGTCTGTATCTCAGAATTCCCACATCTGACTGGAACAAAACTTGGTATCTTCAGAGATCAATTCCACAAGACCACATGTACACAATTTCATGTAAATCTGATAAACGGTTGCCAAGTTATTAAAGTGCAGAAATTAAGGTTTAACATTAAAGTCCCCATACAACCCTAAATATAGCGGCGTGACCGCACCCCTATTGTATGTGTGTGTGTGTATATATATATATATATTTTTTTTTTAATGTCCAAGATCCAGTTTAACCTAGCTATACTCATCCCCAGTTGTTCTTCATTCTTCTAGAGCCCTTCCATAAAATTATATACTGTATTCAAAACCTTAAGAAGGTAATATCAAAGAAACCACTAGGAGGCAAGTCTTTGAATTTTTTTAATCTTCTAAAACTTGATTAATCACCTCAGAACAAGGATCTTTAGTCCTACAACTGACCTGACCCTCCTAACAGTTATAAACGTAGTCTTTGCTTCCTAAGACCCAGCACATTTTCAGCCTCTTCTTCAGTATTCTTCCTGATATTCATTTTTCCACCTCCAGACTTAGCAAGTTGTCAACTGACTCATACCTTTATGCTCCATACCTCCAAGACAGGTTGACTATCAAACATAATTCATATAACAGAGTTCATATAATCTATTATCTTACCTGTACCCAATGATACCCCACAGTTACTTGGGACTAGTTAGTAGCCTGACAAGTCTCCTTATCTGCATCCATACCTTTACTCATGACAACAAGGAATACCATCCTGGATACATCTTGGTTTCTTTCCCATCTACAGATTGTCCTTAATCATCTAGGACTTGAACCCCTTAACTTTTCTAGTCATTCCTTCCAGACTGAAGCAGCCTGAATAGCTTCTAGAATGAATATACCAGGCCATATTACTAAAATCCTTTGACAGTGGTCTTCATTCTGCTACTAGCTGTATAACAGAGATCCAGAAGCAACTCACTACCAAGCGTATAGATAAATCTCCTTCTCATAAGCCCAGAGAGAGGGTAGACCTGGTGCTGTGGCAAAATCCCCAGCAAAGTTCAGACTCTCACTGCTTCGTGCAGTACAGAACACCTCAGATTAGCCCAGTTGCATGATATTAATAGGACATTTCATAGGCCACCTAGAAATAAGCTAGTTATTCACTCTGGAATGCGGCCCTCAGTTCAGCCTTAGCACTCATGCTTCTGCTGCGCTCTGACACTTACTGCTAGGTGAACTAGTGAACCACTTTCCAGAGTGAATAAATGCTTATTTACATGGAATATCCTTAGTCATTCGATCCCAGTGTAAATAAAAAGTCACAAATACCAATGTTACTGTTGCTTCTCAGAAACCTACAGTTTTCAAGCAGTATGACACTACGGGACATGTATTACACTGATATTTGATGATGTTTTTTCCATTGAGCCACACTTCTGGAACTGTAAGCCATCGGCTTCAGGACCACTCAGAAACTTTTGCCTAGCTGGAGCCAGCCACATTACTGTACATTAACATCGCTTATATAACATGGGTTCACTTCACTACTCAATTCTTTCTCCCTCTGTCATCAAACTCGTTGGTTCACTGAAAAAACACTGCCATTTACTCGACTTTTCTCATCATTCAATGTTATTTGTTGTCTGATATTTTGTTGTATGCCCCCATGGAAAACTGCGTTGTTCTCGCTGTGTCAGTATGGACTGAAGGAATACAAGGATGACATTGTGTTTGTGTTCACTGTTTGGGCCTAGGCCAGGACATGAAGCCCTGCTTAATCTGCCAGGGATTGAACCAGGCCAGCAGGAGACACTGACTGAAAGTTCTGGAACTTTTGTCCGAGTGTAGGAAAATGGATGCCTCACAGAAAACCCTGGGCTCTACTCTGGCTTGTTCTGGCAGACTGAAAGCTGACATGAATATTCAATCCCCCAGCAGTTGACGACTGTTTTTCAGAGGCCTTCATAGTAAACTAAAGAAAAGGGAAGAATGACAAAGTCTTTATCATTGGAGTGGTACCACTCCAAACACAAAGATAAGGTGCTGAGTTCTCCTGTCTAGTCTTGATCTCCACAATGTTCATGATCGATAGACAGTAAGTCACTGTCAAAGGCCACATCAGCGAACTCAGTGACTGTAGCCCCTTCCCTCTAATATCCCAGTGACACCAAGGTTGGGGTCTGGCTCAGGAGCTCCCGCTACCAGTGGAATGCAGCCTCCATTAATGGAACCCATTACATTGATGACAGTTGCTCCGGATCCTATATTGGGCATCATAGATTCACAATTTGTGCTAGGAATGATATCGGAATTATTCGATCATTTGCTGCCTACATTACTGGTGACATTTTCCACATCATCACTGCAAATCCCATGTCCATCGACACCGTCACTGACAACCAGTACTTCAACAGACCCTGCTGTCCATATTGCATCTCAGCAGCTGTCAGTTGTACCTATTGAGACTCCCTTACGTCATCCATTGGATAACAAAGAGTATAATCCTGACCTCCTGAAAATGGAGGGGGATTTTGGAGAGGGAGAGAACAGGATTTGGACCTTCATGACGCAGTAGGTTCCAGTTCCACTTTATCTTCATGTGGTGAGGATACTGTAGAGTACACCCTAGATCACCTCCTGAGGATGCTTCCTTTCAGGCACTCCTCAGGCAGATGCAGGATACTTTAGGGGTTGAAGCAAAGGAGTACTAAATGTAGCCTTCATGATTTCCTGAAATGCATTTACTACCCACCGTTGTAATACCTCCAGTGTTTTCTGCCCTCGAGAATGCTGCAATAGCTGCATGGCACAGGCCCAGTACTCTACCTTCTGGTCTTAGGAAGGCAGACAAACAGTATCCTGCCACTAGTTCCAGAACACTATATACCTTAAACTTTTTTTTTTGTTTGTTTTTTTGTTTTTCTTTGGTAAATAGGCAAGGCCCACTAGGCACAGGTGCCTGTTTTCAAAGGTAACCCAGGAGCACTGAGGAGGTTAAGTGACTTCCTCAGAGTCACACAGTATGCTTGTGGAGGTTATGGGAATCAAACCCAGGTCTGCTGGGGCCAGTCCTTTTTAATGTCTTTATAAGTGACATTGCAGAGGGACTGGAAGGGAAAGTATGTCTCTTTGCAGATGGCACAAAGATCTGCAACAGGGTTGATAACACAATGTGGGGGTGGAAAGGATGAAAAGGGACTTGGCAAGGTTGGAGGAATGGTCAAATGTGTGGCAGCTTAGATTCAATGCAAAGAAGTACAAAGTAATGAACCTGGGAAACAAAAACCTAGGGGAAGAGTACACAATGGGGGGTGAGATACTGACAACAAAAATGGAAAGGGACCTGAGGGTTGTCATAGCAGACGACCTAAAGGTGGGCCAGCAATGTGAGAAGGCAGTAAGGAGGGCTGGGGGATACTGGGATGCATAGGGAGAGGCATCACCAGTAGAAAACAGGAAGTTGTTGGCCCTCTGTACAGACAGTTGGTAAGTCCACATCTGGAGTACTGTGTACAGTTCTGGAGACCCCATCTCTGCAATGACATAGACAGGGTGGAGGCTGTCCAGAGGAGGGCAACTAAAATGATGCAAGCTCTGCATCAGAAGACATATGAAGAAAGACTAAAGGAACTAAAGATGTATAGCCTTGAGGAAAGGAGGGAGAGGGGGACATGATAGAAACTTTCAAATACCTCAAGGGAATCAACAAAGTCCAAGAGGGTAGCATCTTTCAGAAAAAGAGATGTGCAAAAACAAGGGGGCACAATTTGAAGATAGAGGGGGACAGCTCAGAGGTAATGTGAGGAAGTATTTCTTCACAGAGAGGGCTGTGGATACATGGAACAGCCTTCCTGAGGAGGTCGTAGAGTCAAAAACAGTGGGGGAATTCAAGAATGCATGGGACAGACATAAGGCAATTCTAGTGGGGGGGATAGGAGGAAGTAGGCTGTTGGTTAACTAGGATCTGCAGCTTATCCGTTAGGTAGGGAAGTGGGCAGACTAGGTGGGCCAAGCGGTCCTTATCTGCCATCAAATTCTGTGTTTCTATGTTATGTTTCTATGCTGGATGTACCAAGCACATTCAAAGCTGGTTACTCTAACCTCTTGATTGTACTGCCAGCCAAAAACTGATTTAGTTGTGATCATGGCTTCTTATCATAGATCCAGGGCTTCACATCGCATGATCTCTCTACTTCCTGACACTGAGTCCAGAAAACTTAATGTCATGGGAAAAAAGAACATCATCCTCCCAGGGACTCAGAACTGCTATCAGGCTTACATGATTAAGTATCAGAACAACCTGCTGAAGCCTGTGTTACCCATCATAGATAAATTGCCTGGTGGAACATATAAAACTGACCTTTCCAAGGGAGTCACAGCAGGGCTTGAGACTGGCAAGGGTTTGCTCAGGACAGTCTCAGATGCTCCTGCTAGGCTGCTGCCCCTGGCATTTGCCTACACTGCTACTCTAGGCAAAGAGTGACAGGTTTGGCTTCAGATGTCCAACAAGCTGTTCTTAACTTTCCATTTTGGGGAAAGAATCTGTTTGGCATTGATGTTGGAATAAACAAATGGGGTGCACTCCACAGCCCATAAAGGTGTTCCAGCTGATGCAGTACTGAGTAAAATAAAAAAAGAAAAGATGTGCACACACCAGGAACAGATGCTATCAAAGTAAATCTGTTTATTGTGTCAACTGTTTTGAGATTGAGGATATTTGACAACAGTGGTCTAGAAAGCATTTGAAAAAGCATGCACAAGTGACAGAGTTACCCTTCTGCAGCCAAAAAAAAAACATCAAAGGGATCTGACACCTAATGTCACATTTGTTACAATGTACACCAGCTCAGCAGTGACTATTCATAATATAGTCAGGGATAGGTGGTCTTTCTTATCACTAGATGAAGAATTGGGTCCCCTAATGGGGTACTGTGCCATGCATTTCTTTCCACCAGAGTAGTAGCCTGAGGGACCACCTTCCCAGCAGTCATTTTGGTGAAAATAGAAATGTAGGACCCAGGTAGCAATGTAGGAAAGGATTTTATTGTAGGACACGCAACGTGTTATAAACTGAGATATAAAGACAGAAGAAGGCACATTGGCCATGATTTATGTCTCTCATCTACTGGGACTAGCTTACTTTTTTATGGTTAAGTATGTATACTATATGTCTAGATGCTAAGTTGCTAAACTGTCTGCCTCGACAGTCTGTTTAGGCAGACAGTTCCACAGTCTCTCCTTTTGTTTATAATGGTATTATCTAATTGGATTTGCCAAATTATGCGACCTTAGATTAAATTATTAGGTTTCTATTTAAATTTGCATAGATGCTTTTAGTTCTTTCATGATCTTGAACATCTCAAGCGTTTCACCTCTTGCTGTCCTATCCTGTGATGAAAACAATTTCAGGTGATTTAGCCTGCTTTCATACTCTAGATATTTTCATCTTGGTACCATTTTTGGGGCCCTATGGTGTACTTGTTCTAGTAATTTGAGTTCACTTTTCATATAATGATTCCATAAAGGAGAGGCATAATCCAAGATGGGTCTTATGTATGATCTGTATATGAATTTACACTCTTCATGTTTTGCTAAAAAATGATCTTGATGTTGAATCTACTGGGAATTTCTTCAAACATCCCATGACAGGTAGAGTACCATCGAAACTGTTTTGTGGACTGCAAGACAGAGTTCACTATTTATGTTGCTTGGTGTGGATGCAGTCTTCTTTATGCTGGTCACACCTTTCATTCCCTGAAGTGTCTCATCCAGGAGCATATTAGAACTATTATTAATCAAAACATGCATAATGCCCTGGGCACATATGTCAGGGGAGCCTACAACTCCGACTCTAGGGGTTTCAGATTTCAAGCCTAGAATGAGTCAAGCCCCTACCTCGTTGGGGTGAGAGGCTCAGAGTCTCGTTGCAAAGAGAGGCAAGGTGGATTGTGCAGTTAAATGCACTTGCTCTTAATGATCAACTAGACCTCAAACCCTTCCTGTAAAGTGAAGTATGGTGGTCTATACCATTTTTGGGATATGTCCCCTACTCAGTACGTATCTCTAATTTCTATTTAGATGATAAGCTAGTATTTGATACATGTAATATGTAATGATTTTGTGGAAAATTTTGTTAGGTTGAGTTTCCTGGGCTTGATGAGTTATAATACTTTGTGAATTTGCTATATTTTTTTTTTTTTTTTTTTTTTTTAGCCTGGTCTCCCCCCACCCTTTTTTTTTTTTTTAACTGGTACATCAGTTGTACTTTTCTTTCCAGGTGTTTTCCCTTTACCTCCTGCTCTTTATTCTCTTTCCCCCAACCATTCCCTACAACTCCCTCATTAATCTCCTTTTGTTTGTTTGTTTTATTTGTTAACCAGGTAAGAACACTGGACCAAGGGTCCTTTTTCAGGCTCGACCCGAACAAGCAAATTAAACATGACACAAAACAGGATAAATCTTTACATTTACAAATATCCAGAGACTTTAAATACATTATAAAATTAGATTTAAATGCACTTAAAGACATACTTTCTTGAAGCCAACAGGGTAAAAGGTTCCAAAAAAGTGGGGCTGCAATGGGAAAGTAACGACCACCTGATTTGGATTTATGCATGGGGAGATGTAACAACACACCAGATGCAGACCTCAAATTTTCCAAATATGGTCTAGTGGTAATCAAATCTGATAGAGGGAAGTAAGGTTTTGCATGGACTGCTTAAAAAATTTGGCAGCCAAGCAAATTTGTAATTTGTTGACAACCAATCCAAGTTTGAATAAAGCAAGCAGTGATGTGTACGAGATGGTAAACCCATAACAAAACGACATATGCTGTTATATGTAGCAGCCAGTATGTGGCTTTCCTTGGCCCCTAGACCATATTACAGACTACAGTTATACTCTAAATGGAGCAACAAGGAACCATTAGCGATAGACCTTCAAGTCGCAACTGTAAACGATTTCCTAAATTTGTAAAGAAGGCCCAATTTTCGATTTATAACCTTACTGACTGCCCTTACCTAGAGATGGAATGTCAAACCAGGATCAAAAAGCACTCCTAAGTATTTAAACTCAGCAACTTGTTCGATTGCAGTGTCACCTGCATCACAGATTGATAAATCCACAGAATCTTTTAGCATATATGGAGTGCCAAAAAGCATAACTTTTGTCTTCCTAACATTTAAAACCAAAAGGTTAGCTTTAAACCAATCACAAATGTTAAGAAACTCAGATTGTAAACAAGAAGTCAGTTGCAGACTTGACTGATCTTGTTGAAAAAGGATGAGATCATCTGCATAAAACAAAGTATCGCAGGAGTTACACACAGAGGGAAGTTGATTAATGAAAAGGGAAAACATCAGGGGTGCCAGAATGGACCCCTGTGGAACACCACACTTCAAAAAACAAACATCAGACTGAGAGGGTTCAATGTAAACAATCTGTGAGTGGTCTGTTAAATAATTACTAAATCACTCAACAACCCGTAAAGAAAATCCCATTTGTCTCAACTTCACACATAAAAGAGGTTGATCAATAAGAACAAACACCGCACCAGTCAGAGCACCCTTACCAAATCCCCTTAAGACGGCATTCGAAAACCCAACCAGGGCAGTCCCAGTCCCATGATTCCTCCGAAACCCGTGCTGTTGACAGCACAGTAAGTTATAACTATCCAAATAATGTGTAACCTGGTTTGCAACCAGTTTCTCCAAAATCTTGCTCAACGGGTTAAGGATAGAAATTGATCTGAAATCTTCAGGAATAGCAGCTCCAGGTTTCTTTGGAATTGGGATGACCCTTGCTCTTTTCCAGGTGATTGGAAATGAGCCAGAAATTAGACAAAGATTGAATATGGAGGTAAGAGGATGTGCAATAAAAGGCGAAATTAATTTACCAAAATGGCCATCAAGGCCACCCCCACAGTCAGTAAACTAATTAGGAAAAGTGCCAACCAATTTTAAAACCTCCAATCTAGTTACCCTGCCAAAAAAAAAATGGTGGGGTACCAAAGGGGGGATTAACTGTGGCTAAATTTTCATCCAAAAAAGTATGAGGGCTAGAACAAAAAGGTGATAAATCAGAAAATTTAGAATTCTGTAAGTTCGCAATTGTTCTAGAGTCTGTAACATCACCCATGCCAGGTCCCTCATTTTGATACAGTCTTAAATTACACTATTAAACCAGCCATTAACAGAACCTCTTACCCTTATTCTCTGCAAGGGAAAACATTGATCTTGAATAGGTAAACGTTGCTTACATAAGTAGTCTACTGCACAATCAGAATCCGGAATCAGATAAAGAAATGACCAATCAATTTTTTGCAACTCCAGTTTCAAAAGCTCAATATTAACTTGTTTAAAATTGCGAAACTGAATAACCCTTGTAGAAAGCTTTTGTCTTTTGAAGTTAAGAATACAAAAGGTAGCCAAATGATCACTAACATATTTGCAGAGAACACCAGAAAAAGAAACAATATGAGGGCTATTAGTAACAACCCAGTCAATAATTGAATGATTATTGACAGCGAATTCAAACGAGTTGGCTTGAGTACAAGCTGATGTAGATTGTAAGACTGTAAACAAACATTCAGGCCCAAAGCATCACAATTACACCAATTAAAATTCATGTCTCCTACAAGAACAAAATCCCTTTTTTGTATAAAATTCACAGTGGAGTCCAAAAATTCTTTCAACCCAGATAAGCCACATTGATGGGGATTGTACAAACATCCAATAACAACATTCTTACAACCACCCAACTTTAATTGCAAAAGCAGTCAATCATAAGAGGTGTCGTCATTGTTGCTAGAACTCAAAAACTTTAACTCAAGGTGCTCCTGATAAAACACTGCAACACCCCTTCCCCAGGTAATCTGCTCAAATATTATTATACCCCTGCATTTTGTAAACTTTATCAGCTATTGTAGGCTTCAACCAAGATTCAGTTACAACAAGTAACTCGGGCTTATAAGACTTGAGCAAGAAGTCCATGTTTGCTAGTTTGGGAACTAGACTATGCACATTAAGCTGAAGGATCTTAATTCCATGTAACTTAGACCAAGAAGTAGAGTTAAGGGTAAGCTGAGAACTACCACAATCTGGTGAAAGCCCAGACAAACTTGGTCCTAGGTTTGACGCCATGTCCCCTGCCAATAAGAGTAAGCAAAATAAAACAAGTAACCGCTTAAAAGAGACAAATTTCAGCAATCCACCCAAAAATATAAACAAGCAGGGAGATGTTAGACTATACCCACACATCCTCAGCGCAAACATGTTAGTACACAATAGCCAATATGTTTGAACAGTTGCATACTTCTTGATAAGTATGTTAGACATAGTAAAATTAGCTCCCATATTATCATCATTACCTTTAACCACTTCATTACACCCATGTAGGTCAGTCAACAATAAACAACATAATAAGACAAAAGCCATACTGACCACTGACAAAGCAACAGCCATGTTTGCTATGCTATCTCAGTCACCCTTTCAGCACCTAAAAACAGCGCACAGCTTTACAATACCTACGTGTGTTTGGCCCAAGACTCCCACTGACTCCCGTTATAGCAGCAGTTCGACACTGCAGTGTCTAGTCAGCTGCAGATTTAAATCCCTCAACCCCACCCAATTAGGCTGCCACCACCAATCGGGGGAGGAGGGGGGGTGCAGCTGAGCACTCAGGCAGCGGCTCTGTGTGAGTATACTGTTGCGTAGCAACAGTCATCTGCTAGATGGAAACTCACAGTCAGGGGCAGAACCGGCAGAATTAGTTAGCAGAGCCGACAATAGGAAGGGTCTGCTTCTTTGTTTCCCCTGCCAAACCCCCATACCTCCCCCTCCTTATGTCCCTTTCAGGTCACTATTGCCATGACAGCTTTTGGCCCCCTTTTGCTGGAACAATTAAACATATTATTTCACGGACAAAGTAAATTCATTGCTTCCTAAGTGTTTCTGGTTTGGGACCAATATCTTTTATGCCCATTTATGTCTTTTGGATGGAGATTTGTTCCGATTTCATTCCAGACATTCTATTTGAGCTATTTCGAAACTGTGTAATGCAATTTATTTATTAGGCTTTTTTTGACCTGTGATGTCATGTATTTATGTATTTAATGCAGCCACATCGTGGCAAGTTTGATTCAGCTTTAATGTTTCTGTGTTTTCCCTTTAACGATCACCCCGCTTTCTTTGTTTTCACTTTTTTCTTTTCTCTCCCTTCCTTAACCCTTTTTTTCCTTTTCTTCAGTCTGTTTACTACCCCCCCCCTTGTTCCCTTAATGTCCATCATGTGCCTATTTTCCTGCAAGTTTTATATTTGTTTTTCATGGTTGAAGTATTCAGCACCTGGTGTAGTACATGTTTTGTAGCTACTTTGTAAGTTGACTCTGTTTCATAGGAATTTTATTTTGTAGCACTGGTAAGCACTTTTCAACCATATTGTGAACACAATTAAATGAGTGGCCAGTTCCAGTACCACAAGTGCTATGTTATCTGCACCAATTACAAAAGAAGGCATTGTATTGGCTGCTGATCCCACATGATGTTGTTCAGCATGCTTTTAAACTATGTGGTGTTTAGAGGACTCTAGCCTTTGAAAAAGTACACCAGTCCGAAACATGTCAGGCAAGAGTCTGGCTGTGTTTGTTGTTTGCGGCTTAATAAATATGAATCTTTAATTTTCTTTTTGAAACCTGCGTCCCTCTTATGAAGTTGTGCGTGCCCAAAACTATATGTTTTACACTTTTTTTGGCTGGACCAACAACTCTGTATCCATATCTATGAAATTCATTTGGGCCCCCTGGCAATTAAGACAGATTATGCAATGGGTAGAAAGAATGATGAATTCTGATTGGCTGAGAGCTTGTTTCATCTGGGCTGTTATCTCCGCACAATGGCCCAACTGAAAGTAATATGTTTAAAAAATGCTAAAAATGACCCATTTCATAATCACAATATGGCACTCCAGGGGTGCTTTATGTTGGGCTAACGGCCCTTCTCAGGTGGTGGAAGCACTCTTCTATGCCTCGAGCTTCAACCCACCCAAGGTGGGCCGTTATCCCACCATAACGCCCCCTCATCTTGTCATGCCTTATTGCTTAAATAATGGTACATATGAATTTACATATCTTTACTCAAATTTGCACAAATTATTGTGGTTTCCCTGTTGTAGCACTGTTTTAACTTTGCTTTTTGCACATTATCTAATGCCTAGCACTTTGTCAGTCTTAATTGACAGACTGGTGAGGAGTGTCTGTCATTACTGTGGGGTATTTAAGAGGTGACGGCATTGTCTAACTCATCCCCCTGAGGAAGCCTCACATAGATAAAATACACAAGGGTGTTAGCCTGATGCTTTGACTGCATGTTGTGGCTGTACAAATAAATTTACTTTGATAGCAGCTTTTCCCAGTGTGTGTGCAATTTTTTTTTTTTTTTTTTTTCGTTTTACTTTTACTTGGTACTAGTGTTGAAATGACACTCCAAGATGTCCAGTCATCAAAAATGACCCTGAGATCTCTAAAGGCCCTCAACCCAGATCCTAAATGAGGTTGTGGCAGGGGCCAGTTTAGAAAACCATATGGGACATCTGCCCATGGAAAAGGCCAATGACAGGTGTCTCACCCTGGGCCCTTCACTTTAGGATCCCATTCCAAAGCCCCTAAATGAGCTAGTGCTAGTGGTCACTGCATTGTCCCTCAGTCCTTTGACTCTCTGCCTCTCCCCTGTGCTACTGGGGATACAGGTGGGGGGCAGAATCTCCTCTGTTTACAGAATTATAGGAAGAGCTCTACAAATGAGTGGGTCTTGAAGAGTATTGAACAAGATTATTATCTGGAGTTGCTTTCCATTCGTCCGGTGCATCCTCCTTGACCTTGTTGTTACTGTTCTGATCACTTGTTTCTCCTGCAGGTAAAAGTAAACTCATGTCTTCAGAAAAGAGCAGTAAGAAGCTGTTCCTGTTTAAACATTTTACTCCTGTTTTTTCTTAGTGCCAAAATGGCTGGGTGACATTCATGCTGTTCTGGATTTTAGAGGCTAGAATGAGTTCATAGAATACAAGAAGTGTTGAATGGTCCCACTACAGTCCATCATACCCCTGCTACAGTAAGGGGATTGGATGTGCTCCTTGAACATGAAAGATGCATATCTTAATGTCAAGATTCGGCACAAACACAGAGAATACCTCAGATTCATGCTGGAGGGCAGGCAGTTTCAATTTAGTTTCTTGCCCTTTGGTTTCCTCTTGGCTCATTGGGTTTTCACCAACTGCTTTGCAGTGGTAGCAGCTGTACCCAGTACGGAAGGACTATGTTTTCCTTTATCTGGATGATTGGCTGTTGAACGACTGATCAGGCAATCTGTAGTACACTCTTTCCAGGACATGGCAACTGTTTGATCAGTAGGGGATCACTGAGAATTAACTAAAATCTGGAATGATTCCTTGTCAATGCCTCCAATACATTGGAGTGATACTGGACACATCAGTGTCATGTGCCTTCCTTCTGGAAGATCGGACATACTCCATATTGAATAAGACTAGTTTAATTTCCAGCAAGTCACATGTCTTTGCCAGGTCAGAGTTGAGGGCTTCTAGGAATGATGTCTGCAGATATCATTACAGTTGCCTTGGAACAGCTCCACATGCGCATTCCGCAGAGGACCCTGAGGGTCCAGTGGGACTAACTGTCAGATGCTCTTGAGCAATCAGTACTAGTCACGTCTCCTCTGCAACGTGCCCTACTCAGGTAGTGGGCTACCTCAAGCTACTTATGGGCTCCCCATTCTCACTTGCAATGGCTGTGCAAATTCTAACTGCAGATGCATCAGGTTCAGGTTGGGGGGCACATTGCGGCCCCCACAGGACTCCCAGTCTCTGATCTCAGAATGACAACTCTTCACATATATATTCTGAAGACAGGGGCTGTTCTTAGCCTACAAGCATTTATGGCTCACCTCAGTGACTGTTCAGTCTTGATTCAGATGGATATCAGTGTAATGCAGAACCTAAACAAAGAGGAATACACTCTTGTACCCTGTGCAGGGAAGCATTGAGAGTGTGACAGTTGGCATTGGGTCATGGTCTCCTTTTGTCGAATGTGTCTCTCCCAGGCATCCAAAATCTGGTAACTGGTACTGACTCATAAGTGGGAATTACTGGACTCACTAGTGGATGACCTTTTCACAACGTGTTGTTGTCTAGAGTTGTACCTATTTTTGCCCACACACACACACACACACACACACAAAACACAGAACTGCCACTTTTCTGCTCACTTGCTCCAGGGCCTGGAGTGTTTTGTCAAAACACATCCCTCTGTTGGAAAAGGAGATTCCTTTATGTATTTTTCCCAGTATCTCTAATTCAAAGGGTTCTGCTCAAGCTGTGGGCAGAACCAGCCACCCTAATACCAATGGCTCCATTCTGGCCCAGACAGTCTTGGTTCCCAATGCTGAAGCACATGAGTGTGGAATCTCTGATTCCTCATCTTTTTGCAAGGGACTCCTGTCACGGGACCAGGGCTCCCTGGTGCATCCACATCTCAGGTCCCAGAACCTGCACAACTGGCTCCTGAGGATATAGAACTCACCAGTTTCAAAGTATTTCCTAATGTGGCCAGTATTCTTCTGGCGTCCTGTGAGCCTTCCTCTAGACACACATATTCCCTGCAGTGGTAGTGTTTTTCTGTATGGTGGGTTTATCTCTCCCTGGACTCTTACATGTGACCAGTGAATTCTGTATTAGATTGCCTCCTCTCTTTGTCAGACAAGGGTCTCAAATACTGTTCAATAAAGGTGCACCTGTCAGCCATTTTGGCTTTTCCTGCACTGATCAATGTTAAAATGGTGGCACAACTGTGTGTTCTACATATTCGTCCCCCGGGCCATAAACCAGTTCTGCCGTAGGACCATAACTTTGTATCTGAAAAACTGCCAGGGGCTCCAGTTGAACCTGCTGCTATGTATAAAATGTGTTTCCTCTCTTGGAACACTCTCTTTCTTGCACCATTACGTCTTCACGCAGAATTTCAGAGTTACAGGCTCTGGTCTGTGACCCTTCATATCTAATCTTTCACCTGTATAGGATCTCCTTATGGACCAGTCTATGGTTTCTACCTGAAGTGGCATCTGATTTCATGCTGAATCAGACCGTTCATGTGCCTGTGCATTATACTACCCCTTCTAATAAGGGGGAAGCCCTATTATATACCTTAGATGTGCATAGAACCTTGCAGTTCTATATGGATCATACTGAGGAGTTTAGAAAGTCCCCTCGATTATTTGTATCCTTTGACCCCTGATAGGGAGAGATCTCCAGTGTCTAAACAGTTCCCTTCTCATTGGTTGGCATTTTTGTCACTTTCTGTTACCGGAAGCATGAAAGGAGATGTAAGGTGTTGTCAGAGGGCATTCCTTACCTGGCGTTGCTGCCTTTGTGTCCTGTTTTCTAGATATCTCTGTGGCAGATATTTGTAATGACACTACGTGGAGTACTGCGCATACATTTACTAAGCACTGTAGTCTGAACATCATGTCTCGCAGATATACTGACTTTGGCTTTGCTGCCCTGACACTCTGTTCAGGGATTCTGACCTACCTCCCTGAGCGATAGGTACTGCTTGGAGATCGTTCCAAAGATGTGGCTTAATGAAGAAGGTATCCTAAAAGAAGATAGTTTCATTACGTACCAGTAACAGTAGATCTTTGAGAGAATCTTCTCCACTGAGCCACATCTCACCCTCCTTGTTGTTTGTTCTGGTTAATGCAGTCAGTGATGGTTCATGACTGCATTTCCTGCAGGGCATTTTATGATTCTAACCTTTAGTGGTTTATTATTCCAGTCTGACACCTCTCTAGTGGGCCTGGGTCTTTGATCTGAGCTCCTATTCCCTGCTGGTTTTGGTAACCTTCTAGATTGCTCCTGGTGGGGAACTGAGGAGTGGAGGAGTCACCCGTATTACGTAGGCAACATCACTGTATGTCAACATGGGTGGACCCAACTGGGAAAATGTTTTAGAGTGATCCTGGCACTGAAGGGTTACAGATACAAAGGTGCGGGTCAATGGAGAAGATTCTCTTGAAGACCTACTTTTACTGATTAAAAAAGAAAACTAACTACACATCTAATTGCACACCCAGTGGTAAAGTAAAGCACAGGGCTACAGGCGGAGTGCCTTCGGCACCTGGAAGTGTGGTTAGATCAACATAATTCACACACCAAAGTGTCTTATTTTACTTATAAAATGGGTAAACTGAGAACATATAAAAACAAAAAAAATGCCAACTTTATTTAAAACAGGTGTTTTCTTATTTTAAAAGTAACTAGTAAAAGTAATCCATCCCCAGGTATTAAGCATCTGTCTATCCATACATTCAATAAATTATATTCTTTTTTTATCATAAAATGCTGGAATTCAAATTTATGCAAATTTCTAGTGGCTGAATGCTTACCTCTTCCCACACAAGCACACAAAACAGAAGGTCTCAGTAAAGCCAGAGATTCAAGTTTTCTGTAGCAGAGTAAAAACTAAAGAGTTCCCTAGTAGCCAGGTAAGGATGGAGGTGGATCCATGGTCAGAAAAGAAACTCCAAAAAATAAAAATGAGTAGTACTTCATTGTTTTTTATTTGTTTGCATGTGTAAAGAGGGAAATATAAAAGAAAAGAACATACAATTAATTGTAATGAATTTGGTTTTATTTTTAGGCCCTAGACACTTTTTTTAAGTGAGTAATGGTGGCAGCCATGCTTGTGTTGTGACCAAGAATTTATGAAAAGGACATTGCTGATGTTATTGTGCTGTGTCGGGATTGCCAGCACTTTTTTACCCGTGCATTAGATCTAAAACATAGATGGGTTCCAACCAATCAAGACAGGATTTTCCCTGCCCATTTTATAAAGTGAAACTATTATGACATTCTGACTCTAGACGAATGATAACCAAATATTCTCACAGTAGGATCTTCAGAATAAGAGCCTGATGTCATTGTAGAATGGGGTTTGATTCTACACAGAAAGTTTTGTTTATAGAACTTCAACTATAACTGAGACCTGATAATCAAATTTGCACAAAGCATTGCCCGGGCGCCCGAAGATGACATATTCAGTTGAAAGCGCATCAGCGCTATTCATCTGAATTTCTGTAGTGCTTCACATTGTCAGTGGGTAAACATTACAGATGGGTATTATGCACCCTCATTAGAGGAAATGGCACAGCCCAAAGGCTGAATCAGCCTAGAATGTTGGGCACATGAGCATTCCAGACAGCAGCGACTCTCGAGTCTTTGCTGTGCCATCAAAGGGGAAACAACTAAAAAGCTCCTCTGAAGACTCTCTGACTTTTAGGATTGCAATTCTGCATAGCAAGTTGGGGCTACCTGGTGATAGGGAGCACCCCTAAATTAAAATCATGCCTGTTTAGCTGCGGCTTTCAAATTGGCTAACCTGCTCTTTTCCTTTCCACTGCCAGTGCTTGGATTGGGGGGCCACGTCTGCCATAGTTCAAGGGTGTTCATTTTAACAGGTCTCTGATTTTCTATTAAAACAAAATGGAGCCTCAGGTAAGTACCTGTTTTTTCTTTGAATTTTAATTAGCACTTTCCCTGGGTCTCCCCACGTCTTTGGGTGATAGTACCCCACCACTAAGCCACTAAGTGCTGCCCCAACAGGGCTTCCAGAGTACGCCACCAGAATGGATAGCACCAGAGTGCCATTTGCAGTATTCAAAGGGACCCATGCAAATAAGCCCATTGGGTATGCAAGGCACTAAGGGGCCATTTGCATGCCCATTATGGATAGTGAGGCAGGTTAGTGCAGCGCAGCCCCCTCCCAGTTGCCCGCTTCCAGACATATATCAACCAGTCAATCGGAGTTTATTTCAAAAGCGCGATTCTCACACACATTCAAAGTACTGCACATACTAAACATGAATTAAAACCATAAGAACACATCACTTCCCATAAAATATTCAGTAAAACCCAATCCTATTAACTTATAATCATTGTTTAATTTATGTCAGAGAATGCCTGGCTAAATAAGTGTGTTTTCAGCTTGGTTTTAAACTGGTCGGTGGTCTGGCACTCTCTAATCAGACAAGATAGAGAATTCCACAGGGTCGGGGCCACAAATGCAAATGTCTAGGCCCCAGATGTCTTTAGTCTGATCATGGGAATTTCTAGCAATCCCTCATGAGTAGGGTGGAGTGGGCGGACGGGGCAGTAGGGGCACAGAAGATCTTGCAGGTAACTAGGTCCCTGTCTGTGTAGGGCTTTATAGGTCAGTAACTCGACCTTGACGGTGATCCGCCACTTTACCGGCAGCCAGTTCAGAGAGTAGAGCACAGGTGTGATATGGCAAGATCTTGATAAGTCAGTCAACAACCTGGCCGCAGCATTCTGCACTAGCTGCAGTCAGCGAAGATCAACCCCCGCTATCCCTAGGTATGGGGCATTGCAGTAATCGAGGCACGAGGTTATAAGTGATTGAACCAACATTAACAGATCACCAGGTGGGATCAGGCGTTTAATTAGAGCCACATTTCTAAGATGGTAAAACGAGGTATTGACAACGACTGACACGTGAGATTTAAGTGTCAAGCCGCTGTCAAAAACAACACCCAGATTTCTTTGCCTGATCAGAGGTCTGACCGACTTGCCTCATCACACCTCAGCAACCAGGCTCAAACACCAGCACTTCAGTTTTGTCCCGGTTCAACTTCAACCAGTTTGCAGTCATCCAACCCCAGATCTCAGCGAAGCAGTTGTTAAATACCGAGACCATATCCCCCATTCAGGCACAAAAGACGTATAGAGCTGAGTATCATCTGCATAACAGTGAAAACTCAGCCCATGCCGTCTAATGATTTCTCCTAATAGCAGCATATACACCACGAATAACATGGGGGATAAGACCGAACCCTGCAGGACTCCACAGGACAGGGGCAGAGGAGCTGAGGAATAAATTCCTGATACTACTCTTTGTGTCCTCCTCATGAGAAAAGAGTTAAACCAGCTGAGGACCATATCAGCCAGTCCACAGCAAACCCACAGGTGCTCTATCAACACCCCATGGTCCACAGTGTCAAGTGCTGCAGAGAGATTGAGAAGAACCAAGATGGAATGACTCCCCCAATCCCTCGCCATCAGGAGATAATTTAGTACCTGAACAAGGGCAGTCTCAGTACTATGCCTCTTTCTGAAACCAAATTGGAGAGGATCATAGATGTTATGTGCTGTTAAATGATCATCCAGTGAAGTAGCCACTGCTTTCTCAATAACCTTGCTCACAAAGGGCAGGTAAGAGACTAGTCTGTAGTTCATCAGGCAGTCCGTATCTAGTGAAGGTTTTTTTTAAGAGAGAGGTTTAACAACCACCTCCTTCAGGGGCTGTAGAAAAAACCCTGTCACCAGTGAGCATTGAACTATCCTGGCAAGGACCGGACCGATGACCTCAACCCACCCTATTAATAGGCGTGTTGGACCCGGGTCCAGACTACAGCAGGTAGGGCGCAGCCGCTGGACAACCTGCACAATGTCCATGATGGCCAACTGGCTAAAGTTGGATCAGATTAATTGAGTGCTTGCAACCTCTTGCCCAACCCTGCAAGGTCCATTTGAGGGTGCTGATAGGATCTCCGACCTGATGGTGGCAATCTTATCGGTAAAAAACTGAGCAAACTTATCACGCCTAGACTGAGAATAGGCTCCCCGAGACTGAAGACAGGTTGGATTGCACAACCTGTCGACAGTACAGAAGAGTTGAGCTGATCTGTTAGTTGCCGCAGCGATTTCCTTGAACAGGAACTCTGCCTTCTTACAGGAGATGGATGATTGATAGTCTCAATAATGGGCTGTCAATCAAAGTTTGTCCTTAGCCAGACCGGACCTCCTCCAGCATTGCTCCAACTCTCGCGCCCCCTTTCCTTCTATGTAGATGTCCCTGGTACTAGTGGGCCCCCTCCCCCCGCTGATCACTGGCTCGTACTGTATAGTATAATATCCCTGGTGCGAGTGCTCACCCCTGCCAACTGTCGGCTCGTACTGTGATATGAAATCCCTGGCGTCTAGTGCCCCCCTTCACCGTGGCACCAACCCCCCTATCACCTTCCCAGTTCCCTTGGTGCTACGGATGCATACAGCGACTGACGCAGCTCTCCTGACATCTCCTCCACTGGCCACTGAATGTCCATGCAAGGAGGAGTGCGCCTCTTATTTATAGGACAGGGTGACAGCCCTGTCCTATAAATAAAGGGCACACTCCCTGCCTGGACATATGGTGGCTGGCCGAGGAGTTGTGAGGAGGGCTACCCTGGTTATTGTATGCACCTGCAGCATCTAGGTGACTGGGGGGTGGGGTTGTTTTGGTGATGTGGTGGAGGGTGGCTAGATGCCAGGGATTTCATGATATCACAGTATGGGGCTGAAATATGTGGGGGTGGGGGGACCACTAGCGCCAGGGATATAATACAGAACAGGCTGGCAATCGGCAGGGTTGAGGGGACCACTAGTTCCAGGGATATTATATTATACAGTACTGGCCAGCAATCGGAGGGACCACTAGCACCAGGGATATGATACAGTACAGGCCCGCGATTGGTGGGGGGACCACTAGCACCAGGGATATTATACTGTACAGTTCAGACCGGTGAACGGAGGCAGGGGGGGGACCACTAGCTTCAGGGATATTATATTATACAGAACGGGTCATCGGGGGTGTTGTCGAGGCATAGGTCAGGAAGCATAGGGAAAACCTAGGAGCAGTTGTAAAAATCACCAAAACTTTATTTATTGTAGCAGTAACATAAAAATATATATACACTTGTTCATAAGAACTATGTACAGAGGCAAAATAAAATCTTTCTTGTAATCTCCCTAATTGCAGCTCATCTTAGCCTTTTTTAGAAGTCTTTTTCAACCCCCACCTTAGCAAACATCCTGTCCTTGCAAAATGTTCTGTTCTCGTAAATATCAGGCAGGAAGTTTCTGAGGCCCCTTTTGCAAAAAGGCCTCAAGCATTTGCACTCAAGTAACCTCTAGTTTTCTACAAGTAATATACATTTCAACAGTAATGCTAAATATTTCTAAACAGAGATCCCAATATCAACTACATTTCCATTAATTGATTTGCACGTATTTGTTATAATAACCAATATAGATATGCAAGGGAGAAAAACAGACAGCAAGAGAAAACAGAGACAGTGAGAAAGGCAAAAAATTGCGAGACTGTTTGGGTTGATCAAGTCTGAAGTCTCACAGGAAAATTTGGTTGCATAACCGGACAGAGAAGGAACAGAAAAGGAAAGATCCTTGCATTTAAACACTTTCTTCAAAACAAATGGGACAGGGTCCTATTCTGCCCTGTCACAAGGGGGACTACTAGCGTCAGGGATATTATACTATACAGTATGGGCCAAAAATCTGTGGTAAGGGCGACCGCTAGCACCAGGGATATTATACTATATAGAACAGGTCGGCGATCGGCCGGGTGTGGGGGGCAGGGACCAAAGGGGGGCATTGTACTCCTCCAGCGGCCAGCCGACAAGATGGCTATATTACCTCCAGCAGCTGCTAGAGTTGCCTGGAGTTAAGTTGGAGTTCTGTTCGGCAGTATTTGTACTGTGCACAAGACCCATGCTAAACCCCTTTGTGCAGTACAAAGCTACTGAATATGGGATAGCGTGGCTATTCATGGTGACGCCCCTCCCCTTGCCCGCACGCATACAGTATGTTTTGCGTAGGTGCTAACCCTCTATGCCCACGCAACAGCTCCTTTTGAATATGGTGATCCAGCACAAACCCGTGTTTGCGCGGGCAGTGACTGGTTGATGCCTGTGCAAACTTTTGAATATTGGGCCCCTGGTCTTCTGATCGCTACCACTTGATATTAAACTCATGCTTTGTGATCTCTTTGACGTTATGTCATCAGATCATGAGGCCCATGCCATAACCCTTATTTATAACATCCTCATATTTTCATATGATGCTGTCATTCTAACATCAACTACAGTATTCTTGTTAAAAAAGTTCAGGATTTTGAGTGACCAACATTCAGATCTTTTACTGGCAGACAGAAAACCAGCTGAAGGGTCAGGTGCCCAGAACTAAGCTGAGCTGTGAGTCCCTAGTGCAGCTGTTCCTTAACTGACTTGTAAAATGTTCCAAATGATGTCAGTCATTATGCTAGTTGCAGGAACCTTCTGTGAAATAATTTTGAAAACAAACATATTTTTAAAGGAGATGATATTTTTGACTATGTAACTGGTCATTTTCTGGGAACAAATGACCAGTAACTGAATGATCAGTTAATTGAGACACTGTGTTCTGACAAGGTTTGTAATTTAGAAATGAGATTGTGCATACGGAAAGCCAGACTGAAAATCCTCATTTACTTTGTTTAAACTTGTTTTTTGCTTGTTTCAGTTAATGAAGGAGTTCCCTCTTCTCAGCATGTTCAACATTCATGAAAACTTACTAGAGGCTCTCTTGGAGCTACAGGCATATGCAGATGTACAAGCAGTTTTAGCAAAATATGATGGTAGGTCAGTTTTAAAATGCTGCATGCATATCAACAACTGAAACATTGGTTTACGCTTTTCCAGTTACAGAACTGATATGTTTGTTTATTTCGTTTTTGTTGACCGGGTAAGTGCACTAAACAAATCCTGCCTATTTTCAGGCACGACCCGGGGAGGGGGATACAGATGGATGCCAACTGACCTTGAACCAGATTAACCTGTTGGTGGTATTTTTAGTGAATGAAGGAAATTTAGCCAGGACACCGGGGAAATTCCCCTATTCTTTTCAATAAGTGCCATGGGATCTTTAACATCCACCTGAACTACCACAAATCCAGGCAGATGGGACCTCGGTTTAACGTCTCATCCGAAAGACGGCACCTCAGAAGTGCAGCACCCCTCTCATGCTGCACTACAGTGTCAGTACTGGGATATTAACCCAAGTGCCAAATGTGGGAACTGAACCCATAGCCCTCTGATCTCCCGGCCTCAGAGGAGAGTGTGCTACCTACTGAGCCACTGACACTGTGACAACAAACCAAACCTATTAACTGTATTCATGTGTAGTTACATTTTGATTCACCAATCCAGTCTAGGACCCAAGTGAAAGTATTTTAAGAGCAACAGTAACATATACATACATACATAAATATATGTATATAGTTTATATGTGAATGTATGTAATCTGTAATCATCTGTGATGAAGTAAAAGGGTAAAACCTACTTTGGATGGACTGAGTGTCTGAAGAGAGGAGGAGTTTATTTTGTCTGGTACCGTTGACTTACCCAGAATAGCCCAGCTGAGATGCAAAAAAAATAATTTTCAGTAGAGTCCTTTTTCCCATCTCCACAGCAATAGTAAGTGGACTGAAGCACTGGGAGGTTAAGTGACTTGCTCAAAGTCATACAATATGCTCAAAGTCATACAGTATTTTCTTCCTCAGCATGACAGGTGAAGGACAAGAGTGGTTGTGGGTTCTTGATCTACTGCTGAGTAGTGAGTAATTGGACTGACAAATGAACAGTACGTGCTTGGGATCCAGTGGGTAACCGTGTTCATAATAGGATTTAATTTGAGGTGATAGGGGGAAGCTGTTTCCAACACCAAGACCAGGATTCTGATCTTCAGGAGAGCTAATTTTGATAAGCTGAGGGAGATGGTTATAACTACATTGGCATCTATCCCACTGGGCAAAAGTGCTAATTCTAAGTGGGAGGCCCTGAAGTGGTACATATTGACGGTGTGACTTAAAAGTATGCTTTTGGCAACAGGAGCCAGAGTACTAGGTATAAGCTTCAGTGGCTGGAACTCCATGGGAAGTTAAGGGAGAAAACAAGGAAATATAAGTGGCAGGATTCTGGGTAAACAGCGAGGGAAGTAAAGGGCATTACAGAAGGAGTTCAGGGCCAAGATTTCACTGCACGATTGCCTACTGAATCTGTCCTTTTTCTCCTCTAATGTTCCCTAGGCCTGAAATACTGCAAGTAGGTGTGGGAACCACAACAGATTCTGAGGTTCTGAAAGGTTTTGATAAGCAATGAAAAGTTCTTATAGTTACCCAAGTTCTGACCTTTGAGAACGTTTTAGTTTCAAGTACAAAAACTATTTTATTCACCATTTTCCAGCCATAAGCTATTGTCAGTAAAGGAGAAGGAATGACAAATGAGACTACAGTAAATATAACAAGTGTCCTATAGCTACAGAGTATCCCTCCTGTAGCGCCACTCTCAGTATAACCACTTAATACACATCTGGCTCACTTGGTCCTTTCACTGTCCCCAGCCTTCTTTCTAGGTCTTTCTATCACTAGCGTTCTTTCTACTGTAGATCATCTTGCTGAGGGAGTATCACAAGTGCCTCTTATCAATGTTTTAGAAATCATCATAACCTGAAAAAAAAATTGTGAGAAAGTTCTTTTACAGAAAATGGCACAGGTAAACTGGGTAGACACAGTAGTCCATGGGTCTTTTTTCTGCTGCCAGCTTTCTGTGTTTTTAAGGTTATGACCTTACCCAAACTGGTTGTACCATTGCTAATTTGAAGAGTCAACACTTGTATTTTCTTTATTCTTGTGAATCATTTCTAAATCCTCATTCCCACAGGATGCACCTGGAAATGAGCTTTTAGTACCTCAGTGTACCCTCCTGGTCAAATATATTCTAAATAAGTATGCTGCTTAGTCCAAGCAGTCTGTGGCAGCTGAAATTCAATGCAAAGAAGTGCAAAGTTATGCATCTGGGAAACGGGAACCCTTGGACGGAATATTGGCTTAATGGGGTTATGCTGAGTACCTCCCGTGAAGAGAGAGACCTGGGGTCATCATTGCTGACACCATGAAATAGACAAGCCAGTGCAATAAAGCACTCAGCAAGGCGAATTAAATGCTAGGATGCATAGGCAGAAGGATTGATAGGTTTTTTAAATTATTTTATTAAGTCTTGGATCGCAACACCTTTGAGCAATATAGCTCTTTTACAAAGATTTCATGTCAGTAGAATAGGGCACAAACATCAATGATAAACATTTATTAAAGATTACAGGTAATAATACAATACAATTTCACTGGACATTGTAAATTGAATATCTACAGACAGGTAAGTACTTACTGCATCAGTACGGGGAGAATAATAGACAGATGAGCCCAAATAAAGAAAGCACCCTAAGATGCCTTGTCAAGACTGTAAGAATAGATAAAAGGGGGTGCTAGCTACAGGTGGGAGGGGGAGGAGACAGAGCATAAGGGAGGGTGATAGAGAGAGGGGAGTGGAGTGGAGAGGGGAGATAAGAGTAGTAGAGAGAGAAAAGGGGGATTAAGCTGAGGGGGTAGGAGCAAGGCTCCCTGTATTGGAGCAGGATTAAAGTGCTGGGAGAACAACACAGAGTAGCGGTGATGGCTAGGGGAAACAATCACAGCTACTGTTTGCTTTGAGGTGTAGACAGAGCTTGTGTTTGAACAGGCCCAATTTTACTTTGGTAGAGATATCTTTGTGCAGTGAGTTAAACCAGAGAGGTGCTCTTTAAGCAAATGATCTTTGCCCTTGAATTGTGCGGCATCTGAGGACCAGGAAAAGCTGATTTTCAGGGCTGTGTGTACGTTGCATGCTACAAAAGGGGCTTAGAAGCTTTTGAACCCCAGATGGTGCAAGTCCAAGAAATTTTTATATTATACGTGTGTGTGTGTGTGTGTATATGTGTATATATATATATATATATATATATATATATATATATATAGTAAGAATAAAAAGGTGATTGTCCCCCTCCACAGCTGTCTGGTAAGACCGCACCTGGAGTACTGTGTTCAGTTTTGGGGGCCGCATTTGAGGAAGGACAAGAACAGACTGGAAACAGTGCAGCGGAGAGCAACAACGATGATCCAGGGTCTACAGGGACTAGCCTAGGAGGATCGACTGGCATCATTAAATATATACTCACTGGAGACCAGGAAAGAGAGAGGAGACGTGATTGAGACATTTAAGTTCCTGAAAGGCATAAACGAGGTGCCAGAATCTGATGAACTATTCTATAGGATCACCAGCTCAACGACTAGGTGACATGAGTGAAAACTGAGAGGGGGGGAGTTTCAGTATAGATCTAAGGAAGCAGTTTTTCACAGAAAGAGTGGTGGAGCCATGGAACAGTCTGCCGGTAGAGGTGGTGGGAGCGGGGACAGTGATGGCTTTCAAAAAAGGATGGGACAGATATAGAACTCAACTAAGGCGTACTGCAGCATGTACAAATGAAAATATCCAGGAGTGGGGTAGATCTCAGGATCTATAGTAGGCCCTGGGATACTCATGGGCAGATGTAATGGACCCTCAGTCTCCTTTGCCATCATTTTCTGTGTACCTATGTATCTAAGACAAGTCTTGATCAGAGGGCATGATAAACCTTTTTTATAAAATGGGTAAAAAATATCCTATGTCCTGATTGGCCGAGAGGGTTTGGAACCCATTGTCCTATGGGTAGACGGCCACCAGGTCGGGAACCCTTTCAGCAACCAGGATGCAGAACAGCATGATATCCATACCTGCCAGAAAATTTTTTTTGGGGAAAAAAGTATTTCTGGCAGCCATTGTTTGTAAAATAAATCAAAGTACCTGTGGTACTAAAGGTGCCAAATAAAATCTGTAAAGTGTGAAATAATTCTGTATTAAAATACAATATGCCATACCTGGATTAAAACCACTGATCCTTTGCCCTCTTCGTGAACACACAGTGTGCCACTGAGCTGCAGGTAAGGGAATTGCAGTTCATGTAGTGTAGAAGTTATGTCATAACCTGCAAAACAGGCAGCTGGGGATCTAATCCCAGCAGGCAAGTTGCCTTCACAAATTATTGTTCCTAGCTAAATTTGCTTCTCATGTAATGTACTGTTTCAACTCCACACCACAATGAATCACCAGTCAAGTGAGTTTCCATCTTTAAAAAAATATTGAAAAACATATTTAACTCCTTGTCCAGATTTGAACTGTCTACTTGTATTTAAACCACTGCACATGTATTCATTGTGCCACTGAGCTACAAGTGAGTGAGTTGCAGTTCCTATATGTCCTGTCTTGCAAAACGGGTCTGGGGATCTAATCCCAGCAGGCAATTTACTTTCACACATGTGTGGTCTTAGATAAATTTACTTCTACTATAATTAAATATTCCATGTCACACTACCTTGAATTGTTACTCAGCTGAGTTTCCATCTAACAAAAAAAGTTAAAAGTGTTTCAAGTCTCTTCCAGGATTCAAACCATGTTTACTTCAATTTAAATCACTGATTCTTTGCCTGTTATGCAAACACACATTCAGTATGCCACTGACCTGCTGGTATGTGAGTCATGTTTCCTATGATGTAAAGGTTATGTCACAACCTGCAAATCAGGCAACTGGGGATCTAATCCCAGCAGATGAAATTGTTTTTCGCTAAATTTACTTCCCACCTAATTTATTATTCCGCTCCACACTACTATGAACCCCTACTTAAGTGAATTTCCATTTTACTGTAACAAATTTTAAACAAATGCCTAATTCCCTGCTTAGACTTGAACTACTGATCCTTTGCCTGCTAAGCAAATGCACATTCAGCATGCCTCTGAACTACAAGTAAGTGACTGCAGTTCCTATGATTTTTTTTTTATTTATTAAATTCTCAGATTACAAATACCTTTGAGCAGAAACTGCTCATTTACAAAGGTTCCACGTCAAAGGATGAGGGTCAACATACATACAGAGGTAGTAAAAGAATGCACAATAAACAACCAAAACAACTAAAAGAAAAAATAAAGATACTCGGTTATGACATACTTTGAGATAGTATTCATAAAACGAGCAGCTTGAGTAGGCAGCTGGCTGCGGTAACAATAAGAGAAAGAGGGCACCACAGGCAGTTAGTACTGTAGGCATGTGATCGGGAGAGGAAGTTGGCAGGCTAATGGGCCACTGTCCGATGGTGGTGGAAAATGTCTTGTACCAGTGGAGATATGAAGCAGGAAAGGAGTACAGATTATGTCACTGATGTAGAGGTTATGTCACTCCTGCAAAACAGGTGACTGGATATCTAATCCCAGAAAGCAATTTACCTTAAACTGTTGCTCTTAACATTTACTTCTCATAATTTACTGTTCCACTTCACACCACAATGAATTGCTACTCAACTGAGTTTCCATCTTACAAAAAAAGTTGCAAAAAGTGTTTAAAGGAGAACTGCCTGGAGAGGTGAATCCCCAACCACGCACAGAATCAGAGACTTCACCTCTATTATAGCAGCCAGAACAAATAAGTATTTATTTTTACTTTTTCACTTGCAAAATTCTGAAAAAGCTCCAGTGGAGCCAGCATTTTGAAGATGGTGCTCTGGAACACCATGTGATCTCACTGGTAATACTGCGAGATGATGACACGGCATTTACTATAATACTAGCCTTATGTGTGGAAGTATATATATTTTTCCGATGCCCAATGACCATTTTTACTAAATTTGCCTAAAGCCCATGGGTATGTCTGCCATACTTATGGGATTTAGGCAGATTTAGTAAAAACTACGCCGGGCATCGGAAAAATATATATACTTTTACTTCCGTACATAAGGTTAGTATTATAGTAAGGGTAATGCCACATCATCATCTCGTGGTATTACCAGCACGATCTCGTGGTTTCTCAGAGTGCCATCTTCAAAATGCCACCTCCACCGGAGCTTTTCAGAATTTTATGAGCCAAAAGGTAAAAAAAATACTTATTTGTTCTGGCATTTGGATCGGAGAGGTGAAGCTTCTATCTGTGCAGCAGTCGGGGCTTCACCTCTCCAGGCAGTTCTCCTTTAATTTCCTGCCATTATTCAAACTATGCCTGTCTGAATTTAAGTCACTGATTCTTTGCCTGTTAAGCGACGCACATTCAGTGTGCCACTGGGCTGCAGGTAAGTGAGTTGCATTTCCTATGGTGTGGAGGTTATGTCACAACTTGCAAAACAAGCGACTGGGGATCTAATACCAGCAGACGATTTACCTTCATAAATTGTTGTTCTTAGCTGAATTTACTTCTCAAATAATTTACTATTCTAATTCCACACCACTATGAATCGTCACTCAAGTGAGTTTCCATCTTACAAAAAAAAATGTTTATGTTCCTGCTAGGATTTGAACCAGTGATCCCTTGCATACTAAGCAAACACACATTCATTATGCAACTAAGCTGCTGGTAAGGGAGTTGCAGGTCCTATGATGCAGAGGTTATGTCACAAACTGCAAAGCAGGGAACTATGGATCTAAACACAGCAGGTGGTTTACTTTCAAAATTATTTGTTCTTAGCTGAATATACTTGCATAATTTGCTATTCCAACTCCACACCACCATGAACCGCCACTCAAGTGAGTTTCCATTTTACTAAAAAAAAAATGTAAATGCTTAAGTACCTGTTCAGTGTGAGCCACTGATCCTTTGCCTGCTGAGCAAACACACATTCAGTGTACCACTGAACTGCAGGTTAGTGAGTTGTATTTCCTTTGACGTAAAGGTCATGTCACATCTGCAAAGCAGGCATCTGGGGATTTAATCCCAGCAGGTGATTTACTTTCACAGACTGTTGCTCCTAGTTTAATTTGCTTCTTTTATAATTTACTATTCCACTCTGTACCACCACGAATCACCACTTAGTTGAGTTTCCATTTTATAAAAAAGTTGGAAAAATGTTTAAGGTCCTTCCAGGATTCAGACTATGTCTATGTGAATTTAAACCACTGATCCTTTGACTGCTAAGCAAACACATATTCAGTGTGCTACTGAGCTACAGGTGAGGGAGTTGCATTTCCCTAAGTTGTACAGGTTATGTCACAGGCTGCAAAACAGGTGACTGGGGATTTGATCCCACCAGACAATTTAACAATGCAAATTGTTATTCTTAGCTAAATTTACTTCTCATGTAATTTACTATTCCAATTCCACACCACTATGACTTGCCTATCAAGTGAGTTTCCATCTTACAAAAAAAAAGTTTGAGTCCCTGCCAGGATGTGATCCACTGATCCTTTGCCTGGTAAACAATCACACATTCAGTGAGTTGCAGGTCCTACGGAGGGGTTATGTCACAACTTGCAAAACAGGTGGCTCAAATTGTATTCAGACCTAGACAAGCCTCAGCTGGGACAAATTTAATTGTCTACAGTATGCTGTACAACTAAGTGCAATTATCTGAAAGTCTGCTATTTAGCTTTGTTAAAACCCTTCACTACATCAGCAATGACCATGTGACAATTTTTCTCATACAACAAAAGTTGTAGTGAGAAAGAAAAAAAATGTGTAATACAAGAGAGCAGACCCAGACTTGTGTAGATCTGAAACCCTACACCTAGACCTAAGTGCTCTATCACTAACATCATGCAGCCAAATTATTCACACTGAAAGTAACATTAAACTTGACTAAATTTACAAAAGAGTATGCATGACCACAATAAGTGCAAACAGCTGTGCTGTTGGTACCTGAAAACCCAACCCACACCCACTTGCCAACATATTAAAAAAAACACATAAAAAACTAAAACAAAGTGATGCGTCAGCATGTGGTCTGAAAGCAAAACAAAATGGTAATATTAAATGCATGCTGAAAATAGAAAATAGAGTTACAAATCGACGTTTCAACCTTAAGTCTTCTTCGGGGAATACTTAAGAGAGAAAAAAGCAAAGTTAGTGTAGAGGAGAGGTAAAATAAGGGATATACATATATGTGGAGAAAGAAAAAAGGGGAGGCTCTGGGAGAAGAAGTGATGAATAGCAAGATAAAGAGAGAATCTGGAAAACAAAAAGGTGATGATGGGAATGACATGGCATAATTGCAGTGAATGAGCTAGAGAAGTCCCCAAGTGGGGACTAATTAACAGGGCCTAGTAAGAAGGCTGAAAGGTGACAAATGTGGGGGAAGGAGACAGAGAAGGAGACATCTGGTGAAAATGAAAATAGATGTGTACAGATCCAAACAGACTTTAGGGAAAAAAAAAGGGGGGGTGCTGAAAGATGTTGGTAGAAAATAAGTCTGTCATTTAAACTGGAGGGCCGCTGGGAGCCAAGGCGGATGATCAGCTTAATTTCCATGTTTTTTCTATGGTCAGAAGCCCTGCTGAAGGACATAAACAGAAAGATCATTGACACTGTGGTCCCTGGAGATAAAGTGGGATACAATGGGATTATCAGTGTCTCCATTCCTGACTGCCCTGTAATGTTCCCTGAAATGGTCAGCAGGGCATCTACCAGTCTCTCCAATGTAAATAGCTGCACACTTCCTACAAAGAATACAATATACCACATTAGTGGAGGTGCACGAGAACTTCTTGGTGATTTGAAAAATACTTGTGGGACCCTGAATTTCAGTCACACTAGAAATAAATTTGCAGGAGCAGCAGCGAGTTCTGTTGCAAGGTTTGGTACCTGGTAGGGAGGAATTGTTAGGTGTCGGTAGGCTGCTTCTTACCAGGAGATTCCGCAGGTTAGGTGGCTGAGGGTAGGAGGCAATAGGTTGTTCTGTAAAGGAAGCACTGATGTTGGGGTCAGTTTGCAAAATAGGAAAGTCAGTGGTGATGATCCAGTGAAGAGAAGGTGTACTCTGATGGAAGGGAAGCACTATTGGAATTCGTTGTTGTTCTTGCATGACAGTATCCTCCCTACGGGGGTCAAGGTTATGGGGCATGTTACTGACCCGGGAGAGTGCTCTGTCCACTGTGCTTTTAGGGTATTCCCTGTTAATAAAAAAACTATGCATTATTTGGGCATGCTCAGAAAAATCATCTTCACTCATAACCTGTGAAGTTTAAGAAACTGTGAATATGGTAGGCCATTCTTGGCATGTTTATGATGGAAGGAACTGTGGAGGAGGAAACTGTGTGAGTCAGTGGGTTTGTAGTAAGCTGTTGTCTTCAGACCAGTGTTCTACACTGACAGTTTGATATCCAGAAAAGGCAGTGTACAGGAGGATACTTCAACAGTGTACTGAAGGGAAGGATGGGCCATGGTAAACTTGTCCAAGAAGACTTGGAAGGTCTCCGTGAAGCAGGAGGTAGCCCCCACACAATCATCAATATAGCGTTTCTAGAGTTCAGGCACAGTCCCTGTGAATGAGAGAAAAAAACTGTTCCTCCACCCAACCCACAAACAGATTGGCAAAGCTGGACCCATCTTGGGACCCATAGCAACTCTACTGACCTGCTGAAAAACACTGTTACTAAATAAAAATGCATTGAGCTTAAGAACAAGTTCTGCCAGACAGTTTAGTGTGTGTGTGTGTGGGTGGCTGCTGGACTTCCCGCTTATTCAGAAAATGCTGCAGAGCTGTCAGGCCGTCATTGTGGGGGATCACTGTGTAAAGAGATTTGATGTCCATGGTGAAGATGAGCTGATGGGAGCCACTGAATCTGAACCTGTCAAATAACTGGAGAGCATGGTTAGTGTATTTAACATAGGAGGACAGGGACTCAACGAGTGGACTCATGAGGCTGTCCAAAAATGCAGAGATGTGGGATGTGGGGCAGGAGTAGGCAGACACAATAGGACAACCAGGGTTACCTGTTTTGTGGATTTTGGGGAAAAAGATAAAACCTGGATGCCCAAGGATGTTGAACTACGAGCCTCTTAGCTGAAACAGGGAGCTCTTTGTTTTCAGTAGCAGAGTTGATGGTGGTGGTAACCTCAGTCTGATTGTAAGCAGTCGGGTCCTGGGAAAGAGAAGAGTAAAACCTAGTGTCGGAGAGTTGCTTTGTGGCTTCAGTGATGTATAGCTCCTTTTGCCAGACCATAACAGCACCTCCGTCATCAACTGGTTTTAATAATGTAATTCATGCATTGCAGAGATCTGAGGGCTGCAAGCTCACCAGTTGTCCAGTTAGAGTGGTTGTGCCTGCAATGAAAATTGAAGTTAGTGGTGTTTTCCGTACATTGGTTAACAAAATAATCAACAACAGCAAAACGTCCTGGAGGGGGTGTCCATGCACAACGTTGAGGATTGATGTAATTGATTATTCTGGTAATATTGTCATCATCTGCAGGAAGAGGAATCTCATTAGAAAAATGAGCTGTAAAGCATACTCTGCGATAGAAGCGCCGCAGATCAACTTGAACCTAGAGTGCGTAGAGATATCTGGGTGTGGGCACAAAAGAGAGACCTTGCTAAGGAGAGATCACTCATCTTGTGTCAGGGGGAGGCCTGGAGGAATATAAATACCAAATTGTTAGGTTGTGTCTGACTCGAGGGCTCATGTTGGTTGCTGATCTGTTGGGAGAGAGACTGGAGTTTGGCAGATATGGTGTCCTTGAGGAACTGAAAGAGAGTGGAGTTAAGGTGCTGGATGCAGTGCTTAATGAAAGGAAGGTTATGTAGAGCTGTATGCTGCAGAAACTCCTTTTGCCTTTGAATGGTTTTGTCCACAGAGATCAGCTGTTTCTTAATGGAGAGAATGGTGTTCATGATAAGTTTCCTAGAGAAAGTTTTAAAAAGCTTATTATTGGAGGAAACATATATCTCAGACCCACATGAACAAGGATGGAATTCTAAACAGAAACCTTGAGGAATAATACCCTGGTGGCGGCATTTGGAAAGAAACTGTAAGTGACTGCAGAGTTTAGTCTTAAAGCAAATGGCAGAACATAATTCAAGTGAAGGCTTAGAAATATGACGTCACCGGTGCAATGGCAGCTTAATCGCGGAGCTCCCCAACCCGCAGGCAGAAGACCGGCCCCACGCCATTGAAATCGACCCAGAAATGTAAAAAGATGGGTAAATCTGGTAGTGGGGGCACTCCAAGAAAGCGATCCCACTCCAAAAACATGAAAAAAATGGACAGCAAGGTGGATTACCACGGATGAACCTGTCAGACAATGGCAGGGAGTCTCCATCCAGCATGGCGAGTGGGGACACAGAGGCAAAGCTGTAGACTTTGTCGTGCTCAAGATTTGAAATACTCCTGTCAGAAATCAAGCAGTTCTGTTCTGGAGCGCCTCAGGGAATCTGTACTGGGGCCAGTTCTCTTCAGTATCTACTTGAATAACCTCCCACAAGCCTGTCATGAACAGATTCTGCTTTACGCGGATGATGCCGTAATCTACTCTAGTAACCCTGACCCTTAAAGACTCCAGGATAACCTTCAACACAGTTTCTCAGAAGTGGGAAAGTGGTTCAGCACTCAAAAACTGGTGCTGCCAGCCCGGTGGCGTAGAGGGTTGAGGTGCTGGCACCTTACCTCCTCCCACGCCAGTGACCCGGCTTCGGGAATGGACTTGGGTCATCGGGGGTCGGCAAGGGGAGGATAGGATTGAGCATCCGACGGACTGCTCTCCTATCCTGGGGAGGGTTAGGGATTGCCTCGCTCACATAGTGGCCCCCAGTGGAGACTGGCGGCACTACAGAAGCAGTGTACTAGGGGGAACCAAGAAAATCGGAAAAATCCACACCGGAAATCTAGCCGAATGACGGCTGCCGGCCCCAGGCATCCCCGAAGACTCCCCGAGAAGCCACAGATTGCCTCAGCAGCTCCCAGGACCGCAAAGAAATGGTGTGCTGGTGCCTCCTTCCCGCCGGTGCCTTTCCCCTTGGAAGAGCGGGGACCCACCTGGTGAACGGTTACACCGGGGCTACTCCGTGGATGGCTGCAGAGGTGAGGTATGGTGGTGGAAAGGGGGATAGTAAGGAATGTCTGTTGACCTTGGAATCCTGAAGGAGAGGCAGCTCGGGCGCACGTAGGGGTGATAAAAACAATAATAAAAAAAAAAAAAAAGGTGCTAAACTATAAAAAGACCAAAGTGATGCTTTTCAACAATGCCCATAAGAAACACATGTCCAAATCCGTGTTCATCACAAACTGCATTGGCACCCTACTTGAACAGATCCCCTCCTTTAAATATCTAGGGGTCACTGTTGATAGCTCACTCACCTACTTGCAACATATTGATAACGTAACTCGAGCTGTCAACATAAGGATTGGCCTACTCCACAGGCACAAGTATAGCCTCACTCCTGAAGCACTAAGAATAGCAATTTTCAGCTCTGTCATTACCATCATCGATTATGGCATGCAGTCTCCTTACTGGGGCTGTTCGCCTCATATGCACTTGTGACCTATATGCTCAGACTGGGTGGCTTCAATTATTCAGCCGGATCCGATATCAAACCTGCTTACATGCCAAGAAGACACACCTTGGTTGTTACCCCCTGGGGTCCAACAGCTCCTTAGCCCTTGTCACAGTACCCAACATACTCGCAGCTTGGCAACTCAGTCTTTACTATTCCCAGATGCCGCACCACCTTAGGTCAGAGGTCTTTTGCTTACAGAACCCCGCCTCTGGCTCAACTCCCTTGGTAGGGACATCTCTGCTGAGTCAAAACTTGGCCCTTTCAAACTCAAACTCCGACAACATCTATTAGCAAACAGTATATGTGACTGCCGCCCTTAGCAGCCTTCTGCTTATTTTATCATTGTACTTACACCTTTCAGCACTTTTAACTCTTGGCACTTCATTTCGATCCTACCCTCGAGCCTTTTCCCCTCCACCCCTCCACCCCTCACCCCTGCTTCTTTTCTGCTCACGCATCTTCAAGTGCTTCCCTTGCTCCTCTTCACCTTCCCTCTTCCACCCTCCACCTATTCTCTTATCTCATGCCACCTCTTTTGCAACTTCTTCCCTTCCTTCTCCCTACATTTCTCTCTTATCTCTCTCTTACCTCTCACTCACCCATATTACTGTCTCTCTTGGGTTTTTGACAAGGTCTGCTAGGCTGCCCCCTCTTCTGACTAAACACCACCTCTTCTCCTTGTACTGTTAATTTGTCTTCCTTCCCCTCACTTAACCAGCACTCCCCCTTCTCTGCACTTGCCCCATTTCCCTCCTACCAGCTCCCCATCCTCTCATATCTCTATCCCCATTACCTCCTTTGCAACTCCGCTCATTCCCTCTCCACCTCCTGTGCAACTCATCTCCTTCTCCCTCGTTTCTTCCATCCCCCACCTTACACCCCATTACTTTCTCTCCGAGATTTTGACAAGGCCTCATAGAAACATAGAATTTGACGGCAGATAAGGACCGCTTGACCCACCTAGTCTGCCCATTTTCCTACCTAACAGATAAGCTGCAGATCCTAATTAACCAACAGCTTACTTCCTCCACCCCCACTAGGACTGCCTTATATCTGTCCCATGCTTTCTTGAATTCCCCCACTGTTCTTGACTCCACAACCGCCTCAGGGAGGCTGTTCCATCCATCCACAACCCTCTGTGAAAAAATACTTCCTCACATTACCTCTGAGCCATCCCCCCTCTATCTTCAAATTGTGCCCCCTTGTTCTTGCACATCTCTTTTCTGAAAGATGCCACCCTCTTGGACTTTGTTGATTCCTTGAGGTACTTGAAAGTTTCTATCATGTCCCTCTCCCTCCTTTCCTCAAGGGTATACATATTAAGCTCCTTTAGTCTTTCTTCATATGTCTTCTGGTGCAGACCCTGCACCATTTTGGTTGCCCTCCTCTGGACAGCCTCCACTCTGTCTATGTCTTTGCGGAGATGGGGTCTCCAGAACTGAACACAGTACTCCAGATGGGTTCTCACCAACTGTCTGTATAGAAGGATAACAACTTCCTGTTTTCTACTTTGATGCCTCTCCCCATGCATCTCAGTATCCCCCCAGCCTTCCTTACTGCCTTCTCACATTGCTTGCCCACCTTTAGGTCATCTGATATAATTATCCCCAGGTGTCTTTCCATTTTTGCTGTTGTTAGTATCTCACCCCTCATTGTTTACTCTTGCCCTGGGTTTTTGTTTCCCAGGTGCATTACCTTGTACTTCTTTGCATTGAATCTGAGCTGCCATACATTTGACCATTCCTCCAACCTTGCCAAGTCCCTTCTCATCCTTTCCACTCCATCTGGTGTATCAACTTGTTGCAGATCTTTGTGTCATCTGCAAGAGACATACTTTTCCTTCCAGTTCCTCTGCAATGTCACTTATAAAGACATTAAAAGGACTGGTCCCAGTACTGAACCTCAGTACCTGCTAGTAACCCTCCTTTCTTCACTGTGTACTCCATTTACTACTACCCTTTGCGTCCTGTTGTCTAGCCAATTTTTATCCAGGCTAGCACCTTGGACCCACCTAAGGCTGGCTAACTGTGTGTATTAATCTTTGTATGAGATCTGAATCAACACCTTCAAAATCTAGGTAAGTCATGTCCACAGCCACTCCCTGGTCTACTACTTTGGTCACCCAGTCAAAAATCTATTAGATTCATCTGACACGACCTTCCCATCGTCAATCCATGCTGCCTTGGGTCCTGTACCCCACTGGCCTCTAGGTACTCAACAATTCTTTCCTTCAGAAGTGATTCCATCATTTTACCTACCACTGAGGTCAAACTAACTGGTCTGTAGTTTCCTGCCTGCTCCCACTTTTGTGAAGAGGAATCACATCCGCCCTCCTCCAGTCCTCAGGTACCACCCCATCCTCCCATGATTTGTTAAAGAGAGTAGTCAGCAGTGTCATTAGTTCTACCCTTAGTTCTTTTAGAATTCTTGGGTGAATCCCATCAGGCCCCATTGCTTTTTCCACCTTCAATTTTATTAGTTCTTTCGGAACCCTTTCTTCTGTAAATGGACTGGTTTCGACCCCTGTCTTCAGAGTGTTCCTCTTGTTTGGTTTAGGTACCTCCCCCTCCTCTTCCTTTGTGAGTACCGAGCAGAAATATTCGTTCAGTATCCCTGCTTTTTCATTGTCACCCTCTACCCACATTCCCTCCCCTTTATTAAGCTTCAGTATCCCTCCTTTGGTCTTTCTTCGCTCCCTGATGTACCTATAAAAGGTCTTATCCCCTTTCTTAACAGAGTTGGCTATCCTTTCCTCGGTTTGGGCCTTTGCTATTCTGACTGCCTTCCCAGCCTCTTTCTGCTTTAACTGATAAAGTTCTCTGTCCTTCTCCTTCTGTGTTTCCTTATATTTCCTGAATGCTATCCTTTTCTCCTTAACCTTTCCTGCCACCTCTTTTGAGAACCATAGCAGTGTTTTTCTTCATTGTGTTTTGTTGATTTGCTTTACATAAAGGCTTGTTGCCTCTGATGGCTGTTTTGATTACTCCCCATTGTTCCTCCACCCCTCCTTCTTGCCTGTTTACTAGTGCTTTTCTGAGGCACTCTCTCATTTTCCCAAAGTCAGCCCTCCTAAAGTCCAATACTTTTGCTTTTGTATGGCTTGATTGTATGGCTGTGTTTATCTTGAACCACACTGTTTGGTGGTCACTTGTTCCCAGATGGCTACCCACTTCTAAATCTGAGACTCTTTCTCCATCCCCATTTGAGAGTACCAGGTCTAGATTGCTCCTCCCAGTGGGTTCCATACTAGCTGATTTGAGGCATGCCCCCTGTAGGGCATCAAGAATGACCCTGCTCTTGGATGTGCCTGCAGCAAAAGTGCTCCAGTTAACATCTGGCATATTCGGGTCCCCATCAACAATATCTCCCCTTTTTCTGCCATTCTAAGGAAGCCTTCTATCATTTCCGTGTCCATTCCCTCCCCCTGAGATGGGGGTCTGTATATAACCCCCATTCGGATTGTGGTGCCATTTCCTGTCTCCAGGGTGACCCAGAGTGTCTCATCTGCTCCCTGTTTAGTCTTTAGTTCTGTTGCTTTGATCCCTTCCTTTACATAAAGAGCTACTCCTCCTCCTCTTTTACCCTCCCTGTCCCTCCTGTAGATTGTGTATCCAGCCACCCAGGCTGCCGTCTCTTCTAGCCCATACTACTGTTATATTGAGCAACATTGAGTGCTATTTTGATTGCTTTTGATGTATTAATTATTTTTAAGTATATTCTTGATATCTGCTATTTACTTATCTATTGTTTATCTTGTTTTGTTTTTGTACCACTGACGTGGAACCTTTGTAAATGAGTTATATTGCTCAAAAGTGTTGTAATCCAAGACTCAATCAATCAATAAATAAATAAATGAAACAAAGCCAAATTTGATAGGCTGCATGTTGATTTAACAAAGCTCGAGACCAGAGTCACTACGACAAAGGAGAGGATCTCTGGTGCAGAGGACGATATCCTACACCTCTGACAGGCTGTTGAGGCCCTCACCCAACAACAGGAAATCACGCCGGTTAAATGTCTGGATTTGGAAGCCCGCACTAGGAGGGAGAACTTGAGAATTTATGGCCTCCCAGAGGACTCGGAGGTAGAGGAGATAGCAGACTTTCTGACAGATATGCTTAAACACATATTAGACCTGCCGCAAGCTTTTTCCTTTAAAATCGAGAGGTCCCATAGAACGCTTTCAGCTAAACCATCATCGCCGACTGCTCGACCCAGATCAATTGTGGCTAAGTTCTCCAGCTATAGAGCCATGGAAATTGTGCTTAGGACCACATGGAGACAATAAAAAGTAGAATACAACTGCTTTTGCCTTTTTTTGATCAAGATTACCCCCCACAAATCCAGCAGCATCGCATGGCCTACGCGCCAGTTCTACATAAGCTCAAAGCCTTGGAGGTAAAGTTCCAGACGCCATCCCCTGCCCACCTTCGGATTAAGTGGGAGTTGGAGGTAGAGCGATACTGCACAGTGGAGGAGGCATTCCAAGCACTAAAAGAAAAGGGCCACGAGATGGTGGGTGAATCTCATCAACTGGGTCAAGCTTCATTTCCACCGAGATAGTGGCAAACTGCTGCATCACGCAACACAAGGAAATCGGGAAGGGAGTCAGCTCCCAGTACCATGCAGGACATTAAAGGATTGTTGCACCAGTTAACACATCAGCAACAGCAGGAACACCGGGAGAACCAAAGAGAAGCGGACACTTGAACCAATGATTTGGGACCTGTGAGTGACTGTCTACAGTTTTTTGTCTATCCTCCTCCTCCTGTCTGGCGGGCCTCATGTGGCTGTCATGGCTGCTATAGCATCTGGCTTGGTCCTGGAGCCAGATGTGGAGGGGGGGGTAGGGACCGATTTGGGCCTCTGGGCTAGCGTCTGGGTCTCGAGTGGCCTACTTATTTACATCTCCAGGACAGTTCATCAATGGGACTTATAGGGACTGAGCTTGTTTATGTTGCAACCAGGGTTGTGTTAACACTTATAAAGAACAAAGGGGGAGCATATCTGAAAAGGCTGACAAATATGGTGGATGAATGTTTTTGGCTGATATATCTCTGGCTCCTCCCTGGTTTTTAGCCATGATGGATGTGGGGCTCTTCCTCAGGAGGTCCCCATGGTCCGTCAGTTAGTAATTTGTTTTAACAGAAGAGGGGCGAGTGAGATAAAACAGAATAAAGGGGAAAAGCTGAAGAAGTAGAATACAGGATGAGAGGGGATTTACTAAATATTGCTATTCCTGGGAAAGTTATGATTTTTGAAGGAGGGGGTGAACACTGTAGAAATATCTTAACAGCCTGGGGGGTTACCAAGAGGATTTCTTTTCCTAACCTATTAATGTGTTGAGGGCATCGCTTTTGGACCGTATTGTTATTGGTCTTCGTAGGTGGGTGGGAGGTGCTTAAATTTCCTCTACTCGCTTGTGAGAGGCCATCTTCCCTCATGTGGGAGCACCATGAGGGACCGGTGACATATTTAGGCCACGCCATCAGGCCAGGACCCACGTTTGATAGGGTACAGGAGGAACTCCTAGGGGGAGCTCCGTGGCCTCTACCCCTGGATTTACCATCCCTGGGTCACAGGGGCCGACTTAGTTGTTTCCTCTTCCTTGGAGGTCTGTATGTACATAGTTTGACCCTGGAGGAGCAGGCAGTGTTTGTTGCGTCTTTTAGCTGGAGTGAAAAGTCGGGAATTGGTGTTTGCTTTACACATTGTTCTGTCCTTGTTTTTTGGTTTATATGTAGACATATCAGTGTTTATACTGGATGGGACTTGCAGGGAAGGGGGTTTTGGGGGGAGCAATTGTGCTCTTGGATCAGGATTGATGGGGACGACCTGGAAGTGGGATTACAAAATGTGACCCTGAATAAGGATAACAGGTGTACAATTCATAACAGATTTATTTCTTGGGAATACATATGGCTGACAGGAATGGTACAAAAGTGGTGTCACATAATGTGAATGGCTTAAATGACCATGTAAAAAGATATAAGGTGCTTTCCGCCCTGAGGAGGCAGAATCCATCTTTTGTGCTCCTGCTGGAGACGCACTTGAGTAGGGCTGAACATGTAAAGCTGGGTAGATTCGGCTTTGCTCAGGTAATTGCCTAAGCGCATGGGGGGGGGGGAGAGAAGGGGCATAGCTATTCTGATTCCTAGGGGATCTCAATTTAAACCGAATGACAGTTATACCGACCTGGAGGGCCATTTAGCTATAGTGTCCGGGGATTTGGGGGGTTTCCCTATTACCCTGGCATCGCTCTACATCTCACCAGGATCTACAGTGTCAACATTGAGGGGATTACTCCAGAAGATTATGGAGTATCATGGGGGGCTCCGGTGGTGGTGGGTGATCCCAGTCAGATCTGGGAACAGATGGACACCTCTAGAGCAAGGCCATTTAAGCCCACCCCTGCTAGTAAAACAAAAGATTGATGAGAGGGGCTGCTGGGTAAATGCCTGGTGTTCAGTACACTCTGGCTAAAGGGAATACACTCATTTTTCTCCCCCACGTGACTCTTACGCTCGTATTGATTATTTTTTGGTGTCAAGTGAGCATCTGTATCAGACAGCTGAAAGTGAGCATATCCCCCTGTCTTTTTGGATCATGCACAGCTGTCGCTGAGATTCGAGTGGAGAACAGCAAGAGGTCAGACATTATGGAAATTTAATAATTATTTTTTAAATCTAAAAGAATTTATGAACGTGGCCAAATTTAGGTTGGAGCAGATTGTAGGGGAGAATAACTCACTGGATATTTCTAAGACTACCCTTTGGGATACTGTGAAGACGGTCATGATGGGGGGAGGTTCTCAAGTTTGCCACCTATTTTAAGAAAGAGCAGACTGCCCTAATGGGCACCCTCCACTCACAGCTAAGGGAGGCACAGCCCTGGCTAGGATACTGAGTTTAAAACAACAAATTTAGAAACAAATAGATGTTAAAATGGAGCAGGTCCTGCAGCCTCTTCGCTAGAGATGTGGTGAGGTGGGCCCTAGGGCAACCGGATTACTGGCTCATCGTCTGTGGCAGCAGATGCTGCAATCTACAATAGCCCAGATTAGGGATGTTGGGTCAGGTAGATTGATGAGATCTCCTGAACAGATTTTATCTAGTTTTAGAGATTACTATCAATAATTTTACACCCCAGAACATTCATCAGATAATGCACAAGTGGAGGCCTACCTGTCCAAATTAGCATTATTAACTCTTAGTCCAGAGGCCAGACTTAGACTGGACTGCCCTTTTACTCAGCCGGAAGTAGATCAGGCGATTAAAGACTTAAAGTCATGCCGAGCCCCAGGGCCTGATGGCTATACTTCTGAGTTTTTTTAATTTTTTAAGAAAGGGATAGAGAGTCCACTATTGGAAGCCTGTAGGGTGGCATAGTTGGGAGAACAGTTCCCCGACACTTGGAATTATTCAATAATTTCAAGTATACCAAAACCGGGTAAAGATATTACCAAGTGTACATCATATTGGCCGATATCAGTACTTAATATAGATTACAAAATATATGCCAAAATTCTGCCACAGAGGTTAGAGCTAATTATCCCCTCCCTTATTGATTTTAATCAGACGGGCTTTGTGCCAGGTAGGCAGATCCAGGATAATATCAGGTGAACCCTGCATATTCTACGCCATGCTGCCCGGTCAAGGTCTCCCCTCCTGCTCTTGAGTCTGGATGCAGAGACGGCTTTTGACCAGGTAGCATGGAATTTCTTGGGGCTAACTTTGAAACATTTTGGTGTTTCTGAGGCCTTTGTGAAAGCTATTAGTAGTATTTACAACAGGCCCAGGGCCTATTTTAAAATAAATGGCAGGGTTTCGATTCCTTTTATTTGCAGAGGGGCACTCGGCAGGGGTATCCTCTCTACCCCCTCCTTTTTGCTCTATACCTGGAGCCTTTGGCAGGGGCCCTATGGCAGGATGGGGAGGTTCAGGGGATTAGATTGGGGGCTGAAGAGCATAAACTAGCCCTTTATGCTGATAATATATTAATATACTTGAGAGACCATGAGCAGGCTCTGCCCTGGTTGTGGGGCACCTTAGAGGAGTTTGGGCAACTGGCAGGTTATAAAGTCAGTATGGCCAAAACAGATGTATTACAGATAAATTGTGAGCCCTCTGAAGTGGTCAGGAAGCGATTTCCCTTCAGGTGGATCCTGAGACACCTGAAGTATTTGGGGGTACAGCTAGGACCCGACTGTAACCAGTTGTTCGCACTTAATTACTCCCCTCTGATGGGCAGTGTTGGTGTGGATTTAGAGAGATGGCTGAGTATCCCCGTTTCACTGATGCAGAAGGTGCAAACAATGAAAATGGTGGTTCTCCTTCAGTTTTTGTACCTAGCGCAAACGCTTCCCATCCAAGTCCCAGATTCTTCTTATAATGCCCTCAATAGGAGGGTCTCCCAGTTTATCTGGGGCCGGCAGAGACCAAAAGTTCGACTGTCAGTCCTTCAGATCCCAAAAGCAGAGGGGGGTCTGGCCTTACCCAATTTTAAATTATACCATAGGGCAGCACAACTTAGAATGCCCCTATATTGGTTTAACAAAGGTTACGTAGCTAAGTGGAAGACATTGGAACTGGAGAAGGGGGATCTTGTCAAACTGCACTTGGCTTTGCTGGAGGATGGAAGACACCTTGCCCTAGAAAAGGATACTAATCCATATACAGAGGTAACCCTGCATTTTTGGTTTGGAGTGGCAGGGGACAGAAGCCTTAGGAGCTGGAGATACCTCATGTGCTCGGTTCCCCACCTTGGGGGTTTGGCCCGGCCTGGTGGGACGCTGGGTTCCGGGGTTGGGAAAAGAAGGGACTCCACCTGATACAGCATTTTCTAGAGGGGACAGAGATCAGATCCTTTCAGGACTTCGTGTCCAGCTTTGGACTTTCCCGGAGGGATAGGTTCAGATACTTTCAAATTAGGGATTACATTAGAACACTACAATTTGGACAGGCCGATGAATGCCCTCCTCCACCCCAAATACTGTTTATCCTTAGGGCCGCAGAGGTGACTAGGACTTCATCGACCCATATGATCTCCTACATCTATAAAGCACTTATCTCTTGGAAGGAGGAGGATAATACCTTGTCAGTAAGAGAGGCATAGTCTAGCGACATGGGCACCCGGATAACTGTTGAAACATGGGCATGATCACAAAAAAGATTGTACTGGGATCTGTCAACCATCAGTTGGAGAGAGTTCTCCTGGAAAATGCTTATCAGATTTTTTAGGACCCCAGCGATACAAGTTAAGTTCCAAAAATCCAGAGGTGCAGCATGCTGGAGGGGGTGTGGGTTCGCCCCAGCTGCCTTGCATCATATAATGTGGAAATGTCCGAGGTTGGCTCCCTTCCTTCGAGAATTGGAACAAGCTTCACAGTCTATATTTGAGCCTGATCTAGAACTGACTGTATCTTTGTACTTTCTTTTTGATGCCCTGAGAGGCTATAGGGACCCTAATAAGGGGAGACTACTGAGGCATGCCCTCCTTGCAGGTCAGAAGGCTTGTCACCAAGTTGTGGTTTACCACTAGGGAACCCACTTTGACTCATTGGCATGAAATTATGATCTCCATATATAGAGTGGAGACTCTTACAGCCACCCTTAATAAGAAACAGGCTCAGTTTGAGTTACTGTGGAGAAGGTGGGTATTGTATATGACCTCAATGAAGCCCGAATTTGTACCATAGAATCGTGTTTGGTGCTGTATTCATCTGTGCCCTGTCCCCGTTTTAGTTTTTGTACCTTACTATCTCTCCGGGATCTCCCCCTCTAAAGAATAATTCTGTGAATCATGAACTGAACTGGATCAATTGATGTAAGTGCCCTGTGTATGTGGTTATATAACTGAGGTCGTTATTATTTTTATTTTTTGTGTGTATTGGTGTACTGTCCATATAAACTTGAAAATTAAATAAAGATTGAAAGTTTAGAAAACAAAAAAGAAACATGACAGGGAAGTGCAGACATAAATGAAATGAAGGAGCATCATAGAGAATTGAGAAGACATTTCAGAGTAGGCATAGCGGGTCGCAACAAATGTAGCACACAAAATGTAAAAATAAAAACAAGGTGCTGCATCAGCATGTGGTCTGAAAACAGAACAAAGTGGTAATATTAAATGCATGCAGAAAATAGGAAATAGAGTTAAAAATCGACGTTTCGACCTTAGGTCTTCTTCAGGAAGTATCTAAAAGAGAAAAAAGCAAAGTTAGTGTAGAGGGGAGGTAAAATAAGGGATATACATGTGGAGAAAAAAACATGTAACCACTCACCCTGTCAGACCCACAACACAGGCAGCTAACAGTTACAAACAAACATGCCACTTACAGTTGTTCCATTATTATTTTATAATAACTGGTGACTGTTTTTCCCCATAGGGAAACCGGGTCATAATTCTGTCATTATAACCAGATGGTTATAATGACAGACACCCCGCTCAGTTTCCCTACTTTGGCGCATGCACCTACCACGAACTTCCTGTTGTCTGCAGTGTCCCTCCTCACTCTTCAGTGCTGCAGGCTTCTCCAACAGAAGTCGGTGGTCAGTTCTTTTTTTAAAACAAAAATTACTGGGCACAAAAAAAAGCTGCTTCAATTCAGGAGCCAGCCGCTATGGACAGCACTAAAACCCTGACGATCTGTGGCTCAGCTCTATGGAGAAATCCACTTGTTTTGTGTAATTGCTGTGGCAAACAAATGATCCCCAGCAATTATATAAAATAAAGGATGAGTAGGCATGTAATACTGATTTTACACCACCCTCTGGGTGGGATGACTTAATAAACCCGTTGAGCTTCGCTCTCAGGGTTTATGTGGCATCACATCCCTTGGGGGGGGGGTGTAAATCCTTATTATAACTACCTACCCACCCATCCATTATTCTCCATTTTATACTAGTGCAATTCCTATAGTTCTTAGCCCTGACTTTAATCACTGTTGTTGTACCTCCCAATCCCTTGTATCTATTGTATGCTAATGTATTGCTTTGTGCTCTTCACTTCTCCTGTAACCTCCTGGGTCGTGCCTGAAAAAAGACAGCTCTTGTCTAGCGCACTCACCCAGTTAACAAAAATGAAATACATAAACATCCAACTGCTCTGAAGACATTTCATTTTTTTAGTACCTTTTTATTTTAAGGCCTGTTCGCCTCCTTGCAGAGTTAAGTGCTGCCCCCATTGAAGTCAGTCATGTTGCCAAGATCTGATTTTTTCAGCACACTGGCTCCAGCTCGTGCCCAACCCTGCCACTGCCCTGCTCTACTCCCTTTTGCCACCCAAAGTAACTGGGTTGCTCCACCCTCAGTCAATCAAACATTTGCTCTCAAATTTGTAAAACTATATAACAAAAAAAATGTATTCTTTAAAGTATGGCACCGATCGCTGATGCTTACTCTCCTTCACATGCACCGAAGCAAAAGCAATAGCAACAATCACTCTGAGCTACAGTGCTCACTCACAACCACATTGCTATCTCTCGGCATGAAACACAGAGAAAAATGCCACACACGGTCGTGTTTTGTAGCACCTTGCATTGCACTTGATCTCTCTGTAGAGTGTGTGCTGTTTTTCTCTGTTTCTTTTGATTGTGCCTTTTACGGCAGCACCTCTCTGTTCCAAGTGAGCACGTGGCTTTTGTTTCATTGTCTCTCATGGCATGACTGTTGATTGCACATCTGTGTGTATCTCTCACTATTTCTAACAGCTAGAGAGCTGGTGTGTGTGTGTGTGTGTGTGTGTGTGTGTGTGTGTGTGTGCAAAAGCTATACAGCAGGGGAAATATCAAGGGGTCAACATCAAATAGCTGTTTGGGGGGAGCAAATAAACAGCTGCTCACAGCAGCGCCGGAGGAATTATTTTTCACCAAGACTAAAAGAAATATCAAAATATATATTTTTTATCTTTTTTTGTCTTCACATTCTTTTGCAGGGGACCCATTTTATAAGCACAATAAGACACTTCAGGAGTATTGGTTGTTTGTGGTTCATGCACTTCCAGGTGCTAAAGGCACTCAGTGCAGGAGCCTAGTGCCTCATCATGCCACTGGGCGTGCATCAACCACAGACAACCAACACCCCTGCCATGTCTTATTGCTTACTCAATACATATGTAACCTCCCTCCCACCGGTCCCCCTTGTTCAACTAGCAGGGCTGCTTCTCTCAAACCAAGGCACCACCGCGAGGTGTGGGGGTTGTCGCTACGAACACAGTTCTATGAACCCATACTTCTACTTCGTAGCCTGCCATCCTCAGACAGGCATACCAAGTGTGGCTACTACCTGGATCACACCTGGGGAGACCATTTAGCATGGCCATCAACCTGGGTCCCTGGGAGAAAACGTTTGCTCAGCATTATGCTAGGTTTGTATTTCTGGTCAGGGGCACCCAAGTAAATCCAGACACTGGAAGCAATAACTGTACTGTCCAAACCAGGCTGGGATTCTTAAGTGTGGCTTTTATTCATATTCACAGAGAATAAACAAAGCGAAGATGGATCCCCACAGGGCTACTCTCACTGGTAATGCAGATTACTGAGGGACAGAGCGCACACGCACACACACAGAGCAAACCCTCAGGTTCTGAATGGATCTGGGCACACACGGACCAAACTGGTACACTTCTCTTTTTTCTCTCAACTTGGCACCCCAGCCTGTACTAGGACACTTTCTCATATATCATGAGGAATTATTCTTGGTGGCTCCCTGCCACCTCTGAGCACTCTCTGGCTCACTGAAATTCCAAAATCCCACGCTTGGGTATTTTCCTCAGGCACTGGCCAAATGCACTGAGAGAAAATAAAGGTGCCCAAACTGAACCCGGAGAGGTAAACATGGTCACACCAGATGGGGGGGTCTCCCACCTTTTGCTTCCAATATTTATACTCTGCCATTCATCTGGTTATAACACCTTTCTCTGAAACACTCTTGTAGATGCTCTCTTGAAATGTATTTCACATTTAACATTCTACTTCTCACACCTCGGAGGTGTCATGAAATTAAAAGTTCTGTATGTGGCTATGTCTTTACTCTAGACCCCCACTTTTGCAGATGCTTTTAAATCATACAGTCTAAAGGTTCTGTACTTGGCAAGTCTCCCTCAGACCCCACCATAGGCAGAAACTTTTACTCGAAACAGTCTTGGTGAACAGAGTCCCTTTGTCAGAGAAAAACTCACCACAGGAATGCAGGTGCCAGAGGTCTTTTTCCCCACACACAGTCTCAGGTACTCACAGAACAAACGAATCTAGGCAGCTTCACCACTCTCCAGGCTGGACCAGGGGATTGCTCCTGAATCCTAGAATTCCCCCCATCCCTTCGGGGATGGGGCACTGGAAAACCTTCTAGGAACGGTCTCTGCCACTTCCTTCTACAGGCCTTGTGTGTTCTTCTCTAGGGTGAGAACACACAACCCCTTCAACTGAGGTAGCTGTCAGCGCTGAGTCTGAGGAGCTGCCTTCTGCAGCACTCTTCCTCTCTTGACTCTCCACACAGACACTCTTCTCTGACTGACTGCTTTCCCAACATTCTACTGCTAACCCCCGCAGCTAGCATTCCATTGTGGCTTATACTGCTGCAAGAATTCTAAGGTGACATCATCACTCTAGCTCAGCTGAAACTGAAAACAGAGTGTGATGGTGTGAAACCCATTTAACTGGCATCTCACAAGCTGCCTCCCCCTGCCTGCCACTGATTCTAAGTGGGATTCTAGTAACCCCTGGGAACAAGGGGGTTACATATAGGGACTAAAGGGAGAGTAAGATATAAGTGGGAGTCCTTGATCAGTTGTGAGCATGTGAAAACCTTTGAGTGAGGCAAAGGGAATAGCAACAGTGCTGAATACTGTAGAACTAGTTATTTTCACGCAAAGTAAATTTAGCGCAAACACAAATACAACCATAATTGCGTAAATTTATTTTAGCGCTAAGTCATAATCACCACATTCACTATAATGGAAAAAAATACTAAAAATGCTAGTTAGCGTAAATTTATTTTCACGCAAGTTGGTACTTCAGCGAAAATAGTGAACATTATTTTACAGTGAAAATTTCAAGTTCTACAGTAAATACTTTGTATTTGTATTCAGTCAGTACGTCAGGGACATGGAATTCTATGGGATAAAGGTTATGGGAGGGGTGCAAGTCAAACAGGTGGGAGTGTGGGTTATACCAGAATTAGGAAGTGAGTATTTGGAGGGTGTAAATTCAAGAAAAGCCCATAGTGCATATGGTATTAATGCATGGATAACAGTGGAGTTAAAAATAGTTCTTGCAAGGCTGCCCAGTGGCTCTGCTGTGCTGCACTACCATGCAGGAGACACGGATTTGGGCACAGACTCGGGCCACTCACACTGGGAGGCAGGCCAAGCTGCAGCAGCTGCTGGTGGCAATGCACGTTAGTTCAGAAATGGTTATTAGCAAATTCCAGCAGTACAGCCCCTTCTGGGGCATGCTTTGCATGCTCAAGGCCAACAGGCCACTACATTCATGCCATGTGAAAGGAAGGGAAATGCAGGACAAAACCCCGGTGCAAAGCTATGCCACCATCCGAATGATGGCGGTCCATTCTTTCAGGCCCTGCACTGTGGATCCAACCTGAGTGATGGTAGGATTAGTAGAGGATGGTAGTAGTTCACTCTGAACCAATCAATCCACCTACCAGTATATTATGTGGACCCGTTTAATCCAGGGGAAGCATTACTCCATATCTTAGATGTACATAGAATACTTAGATACTACCTATCCCCTACAAAGGATACGTGCAAAACAGGGCAACTGTTTGTTTCTTTTGCCCCGGGAAAAGAGTGCAATCCAGTTTCAAAGCAGTGCTTGTCCAGATGGCTGGCCAATTGCATTATTTTCTTTTACAATAAATATGGCAAGCAACTTTCAGGGGTCGTTAAACCACACTCCGCACATGGTATGGCCACCTCAGTTGTGTGCTTCAGAGGCATCTCGGCTGCAGAAATTTGTGAAGTGGCCACCTGGTCAAAGGTACATATTGTACCTTCACCAAACACTACAGTCTAGACTTAACGTCCAAAAGACGGGCCAGTTTCAGCCATGTGGTTTTACAGGGCCTTCTATCATAATCATTCCACCACCCTTCTCCTCACAACTGCTAGGGACTCATTCCTATCTGTGTGACCTGCTGCAAGAGATATCCTCAAAGAAGATAGTACAGTTGCATACACACCATAACAGCAGATCTTTGAGGGATCTCTTACAGCAGGTCATGCTCCTTCTCTCTCACTTCATTCTTGATGCTGTCGCTCTAGGACGATGACTTGCTCCTTCAAAGCAGGGCACTCCCACCCCCTCCTCCATTCCCCTCGGAGGCCTGGTACAACTGGTACATACTCCATGTGACGTCCAGTCACAGGTGGGAAAGGAACCAAGGAGAATCTGGAACTGCTATTTGCTTGTTTGAGTGCGCTGTTTCCTGAATCACGTACAGACTGAGCCTTATGTTAGTGTGTTGCAAAAGGGAGATTCTGCCAAACTAACCTGAGTGTCTTTCTTCTAGGAGGTAACACGGGAGGTGGATACTGGCAGGGTCAGCAGATGTAGTTCTTTCTGGACCTCAGCATGGTCTTTGCCACTGTACCACATGGAAACTTCTTGGAAAAAGTAACACAATATGGAATCTGTAAAGTGTATGGGAATAGGATAGCTAAGTGACTGGCAGATGGAAACTAGAGCGTGGTTGTGTATTGCCGCTGTTCAGAGTAGAGGGATGTTCTGAGTGGACTAATCAGGGTCAATGTTTGATTCATGGCTCTTAACATATTTATTAATGACCTGTAGGAGGCGGTCAGTAGCAGGCTGCTGAAGTTTTCTGATGTCACTAAATTCGCAGTAGAGTGGACATGGCAGAGAAGGGATGTAACGGTTATGTCTGTGCCCCATTAATCATTTTGGCCGAGTACCAGATGATTTAAGGCAAACCATCAACCTCACTATGCCAGTATTCTGTAATGACATGCTAGATCAGTTTCGTGGTGAGAATGAAGCATCAGTCTCACTACCCATCATCAGGGATGTTTTTTTTATTAAAAACATCTCCTTGACCAGGATAATTCAGGCTTCAGACTTCTTTTTCCATAATTCTTTTTTTTTTTTCCACCTTCCCTTGCCCCTCGACTCATCAGTGCTTCAGGCCATACATTGTCCCCGTTGCTCGCCAGTCTCACCCCTCCACTGCCAGCTCCTGCCACCTGATTCCTGCCCTGTACCTGTGTCCAGAGGGTTCCAGCTTATCCCTTTGGGGGCCCCCTTCCCCAAAGGGCAGGGCTTGGAGGAAAGGAGTTACAGGCTCTGATCCCTAGAAAAAAGCTCGCCCCTTCACAGTTTTCAGTGAAAAAGGGATCTTACTGGAACAGGTTAGCACTTTTAAATACTTAGAGATCACTATTGATGATGCACTTTCTTGTGAACCGCACGTGGACATTTCACTCAGTGCAACCAACAGAAAACTGGGTGCCCTATACAGACACAGGTTTAGCCTCACCCCTGAAGCAAAGCAAGTCGCTGTAACAGCACTGTGCTGCCCATAATAGACTGTGGTCTCACAATATATAGCGTGGCAACAGACACCGTCTTAAGAAGGGTCAAGCAGGTCCTCAACCAGGCCTGCAGCCTATTACTTTGGGCTGAGAGAGTCATCCACACATGCGATAGCTACACTCATACTAGCTGGCTTCCCCTTCAAGATGGGATCAAATATCAAGTATACCTACTAGGGAAAAAGCACTAATGAGCCTTACCCCTCCATCAATCAGAAACCTACTTACTCTTGTTAATAGTCAATACCCTACAAGGAGTATGGCCAGAAAATTACCCCACCTCGATAATCCTCCGTGAGGAGCAACCTAAGCTTGCTTTAATAATTGACAAATATCTGATCTTGTGTACCTATAGAAGCTCTCAACACTTCTTCTTTGCCACCTTTTCTCTTCAGCGTCTCTACTAAATTGCTTCTTCATGTAATGCTAAGGATTTAATAGCTATTTTAGTTACCTGTTACTGTCCCGTCTGTCTAACTGAATTGTCATTTATAACTGATGTATTGTCTCATGACGAGGAACCTTTGTAAATGAGCACTTGTGCTCAAAGGTACAAATCTGAATAGACAAATAAATAAAAATCAAGAAGTAAATTGTGCACCATGGCTGTGAAGCACTGCTTCCCTGTGGAGCTCAGATGCTGTGCCAAATTACAGATATGGGATCCATATTCAGTTTGAGGAAGCAGGGTGTGCTGCGCAATACTGACGCTGGTTTCAGGAGTCAGGCACTTCCTGTCTTTATATAGCATACCAAATTTCTAGTGGACCAATTTTGTAATAACAATAAATAGTCCAGCATATGAGAGGGAGGAATCTAAGTGTACTCCCAAACCTAGCCGCACTTACTTCTGGCTAATCCAATTAAAGGGCTTACATAAGAATGAATCCTTAAATTACTTATTGAATAATCTAAAAAAAACAGAACATGGATTAAATTTAAGAAGTTGTGGAGAAAGAGTGTATAATATCCCTAAAATCAAAAACAAATATAGTATAATGACCCTTCAGTATAAAGTATCAACAGCATGGAATAGGCTACCCCCCTCCCTTAGAAATCCTGGTTTGTCACTATCAAGATTTAAATTGGCAGTGAAAAGAGAGGTACATTTTAAATGTTTGTGTCACAGGTGACATTTGAAATTTATTGAAGAATGAATTTTTTAATGAAATGTTTCTATGTATTTAATGAAAGTGATGTCTTATGAAGAATGGATGTATTTATAATAGAAATGTCTGTGAGGTAATTTGTATGTTTAATATACTTTTTTGTGTGACTTGATTAGTGTTATATGTACAAGTATGATTGTATACACAAGGATGCCTTGTAAACAGGGATTTTCGAAACCCTAATGGCATATTTTTCTGTATAAATAAAATTTTACTACTACTACTGTTGGGGTGCTGTCAGAAGAAACAAGACAGAGGCCACCCTTGTTCTTAAGGGCTCTAGGCTTGGAGCCAAAGAGCATATCCATAGATTTGTTTTTATTAAGCAAAAGCATGTTGACTTGAAACCAGGTATGGAGGAGATGAAGGTCAGTACACAGTCCTGAATTAATTTAATCAGCACTGCTAGGATTTATCATAGACGTGCAACAGAACCCTGGAGTGCTTACCTGTTGTAGGTAAGGCATTAATAAACAGGGAGGAGAAGAAGATTGGGCATAGGATTAACCCTTACGAGATATTGTATTTGTTAGCAAGGGGAGAGGATAGGATACCTTGCAATTTGACAACTTGGGTGTAATTAGTTAGTCAAGGAACCAAGAAAGGAGTGAGTTACCAAAACCCAGGACTTCAAGTTTAAAGAACAGCAGCTGATGACTGACCAGATCACTATCTTTAGTCATGTCTAAAAACACAGCACCTGTCAATAAGCCATGAGAGTAACTAGGGCAGTACATGTCCTGTGGTGTTTTGTGAACTCATGTTGACTAAGGGGTTAGAAGATTATGGGAATTAATGAGTTGAATGGTTTGTTCGTATACTAGCTTTTTATAAAAGTTTTGCAAACACAGGGAGACAAGAGATAGTTCTGTCATTACCAATATCAGGGTTAGTGCCCCCTTTGTGGATAAGAACCTGTGATAGACCTGACGTCTTCTATCATTGTTTAAGCAACTAGAAATACAGAAAGGAGAGAAAAGGGGAGAGGTGGCGTACCCCCCTCTTATTTCCCCTGTTTCGGGCAGTGGAATTCTTTTTCTGTCCTGTGTCATTTGTTTCACCCCTGGTCTGGCCAGGCTGGGTCTCTTGTGCATCTTTTCTATTCTGTCCCCTCTGATACCCAGAACATACTCCCTTCCCTCTTTAGTTGGGCAGTTGTCCTGGTACCAGTGCTCAAACAATGTTGCAACTCTATACAGAAGCAAAAAGAAAAAGGATAGGATACCCAGATGCAGAAAGTTATCTGGTGGGAAAAACTGATAAAAAGAAAGTGGAGGTGATATAATGTATGCAGAAACAGTGAAGCAGTAATTAAATGTAGAGGACCATCCTGCGTCTAAAGACAAACAGTGCCAGAATTTGACTAAGGTGGCTGTGACAGTCCAGTTTTTTATTTATTTTATTTTGCTCGGTCCTTCAAATAAATACACGCCTACAGCGTTTTCTTTGAGATTTGCCTGCCCATGTGCTTCCTGAGCAGCCGTGCTGTGACAGAACCACAATGTTGTTTTCAGGGCTGCAGTGGGCGGAGCCCTGCTGACAACTTGCTACGAGAAAAGGACTCCGCATTCCTTGCGAATGAACAACCTGTTGGACACGGAGTACAGTCACCTCTGCATCCCTGGAGCGCTCTGCTCCTTGTCTCCAGAGGAATGCACTGTTTTTTTCTTGTAAACCTCAGTGGCATCCTGATCGTGACACTGGGGGACTGGGCACCCCCAGTGTCACTCTTATGTTTCTGGGGGGGTGTGGGGTAGTGGGTGCTGAGAGAGAGAGAGAGAGAGGGTCAGGTGGGGGATATCTGTAATTTAAAAGGAAAAAATCTGCGGTCACGGCACACTCTGCCATAGTCCACTGTGCATGCTGCAGTAGTCGCCCATGCGCAGTGGTGTGGGCGGCCATCTTGGACACGGCAGGAGTGTGCCGTGATCGCTGATTTATTTATTTTTTTCTTTTAATATTTACGTGTTTCTTTTTCCCCACTACCTCTTCCTTTTCTCTCTTCTGCTCTGTCCCCCAATGTGTAAGAGCAGCAACCTAGGAATTAAAGGAGAACGCCACTCATCTAGCAGTTACCACCATCCACTAAAGCTACCCTCCAAATAGTGTATTAAGCTAGCAAGAAAGTAATTTTGTTGCCTTAAAATACACTTATGATTATTTCTATAATTGCACTGCAACTTCCATTATAAATTACTGACACCATCTCATGGGTAGCTGTTGTGGCTTTCACCAATCAGTCTGTGCTGATGTGCCCTGCCAACTAATGGCATAGGTCAGCAGGGCACATTAGCATAGAAGAAACAGCAGAAGTATAGATTAGATTAGTGAAGTTCTGAGCCACTACAGTGATGACATTTCCTTACTCCTTCCATTGTTCTGTAGCAACAATGCAAGTAGAATTTGTTCATGAGCTACTGTCCATACAACAAAGAGCTGTGATCTGGCTCAAAATTATGTGCTAAAAACACATGAAGCCTGTTTCTAATATAAATAATCCACATCCACTGCTCTCTTCTGGGTTTACAAAACTCACTTTTCCAGTGCGAAGAATGTGTGAAATTTAGCCCTTAATGACTGTTTTTCAACTTACCTTTTATCTCCCACCCAGATTTCCTCTCCTGCTACTCATGGCTTACCTGGGTCCCATCCTCTCAGGCACAAAGCCACCTCCCAGCTCAGAACATCCTGAAGATCCCTCCACCCCAAAGAAAAGTCCCCACGGCAGGCTCTGGGCACTCCAATGTGCCAAGGCTGCTGGACTGTAGCTTCAGAGGGCCATCGGGGAGGAGGTGTGGCTGACGCACTTAAGGGCTGGTGGTGTGGGAGGAAAGGTGACATCATGTGCCAGCCAGATTTCCCCTGTGTTTATCTGGCTCTCCTCCCTCACACAAGGAGCACCCCAATGCTGCACTGGCGTGGGGGAGGGAGTCTAATGTTGTGCACCCATGACATCCAAGGCTGCCTGAAGCCCGCCACAGGGAGGAGCTCAGGCTGTGCAAGATCCTCAGCCCTCCCCTGGATCCCATGAGAGCTACCTGCACAGTGCTTCGGGGTCTTCACCAGCCCAAGGGGGTGTGGCGGTCTCACACAGTCACACCACATTGGAGCACAGAGTGCTGCACTGGCAAAATTGGACCATGGCCCTTAATCATTTTAACCAGAAATTACATCCAAGGTAATCACCAAATCTTAACATACGAACATACGAAATTGCCAGGAGATGGAGGCCTTATGGTCTATCAAGTCTGCTCGATTGTGCAGCTAGCAGCCCTTATACTGCAGCTGCCTCTCCCTCCCCTCCCCCTCCAATGACCTTCCCCCTTACCCTGTCCCATCCCCTTTTGAAGCAGTCCACTGTTCTACAGGATGCCACTTCCTCTGGTAGTGTGTTCCACCCAGACACCACCCTCTCCATAAAAAGTCTCCTCATTTCCCTCCTGAACCTTCCCCCTTCCAATCTCAGATTGTGCCCTTGAGTGTCCCTCCCCCTCCTAATTTGAAAAGTCCCTCTGTGCCCGTCTCATTTATTCCCTTCATGTACTTGAAGGTTTCAGTCATGTCCCCCATCTCTCCTCTCCTCCAGGGAGTACATGTTCAACTCCCACAGCCTGCTCTCATAGGGTAAGTCCCCTAGCCCCCTTGATAATTTTTGTTGCCCTGCACTGCACCCCCTCCAGTAACCTAATGTCCTTCTTCAGGTACAGTCACCAGAACTGCACGCAGTGCTCCAGGTGTGGTCTAGCGATCTGTATAGCAGCAGGATCACCTCTCCCCCTCCTGGAGGATATGCCTCTGGCAGTTAAACCCAGCATCCTGTTGGCCTTTGCAGCTGCCTTTCTACACTGTACTGAGTTGTTCATTGCTCCCGTTATGATCATCTCCAGATCCTTCTCTTCTTCCGTCTTGGCTAGTTGAATTCCCCCTAGCTGGTAGCTCCTCATTGGGTTTTTTGTGCCGAAATGTAGCACCTTACATTTCTTGGCATTGAACCCCAGCTGCCAAGTGTCTGACCAGGCCTTCAGTTTTGCCAGATCATATTGCAACCCCTACCACTCTTCTAAGTCATCCACTACTGATCCCATCTTGGTATCATCTGCAAACAGACTGATCTTTCTCTTGATACCTATTGAGATGTCTACTATGAAGATCCTAAACAACACCGGCCCCAGTGCAGAGCCCTGTCACCTGCTTGTCACTGCCGTGGGAGATGAGCACTCCCCTCCCACCACCACCCTCTGCTGTCTCCTTTGCAGCCAGTTCACTACCCATCCTGCCATTTTCACCCTTGCCCCTGTGCCTTCAGCTTACTTCCTAGCCTCCCATGTGGCACTGAATCAAATGCCTTACTGAAGTCCAGGTACAGGACATCCACTGCATGGCCCCTGTCTAATTGCCTGGTTACCTAGTCATAGTACTCCACCAGGTTGATCTGATAGGATCTGCCTGAGACAAACCCATGCTGTCTGTTGTCCTGCAGCCCATGCTGTCTGCTGTCCTGCAGCCCATTAGCCTCTAGGAGAGAAACGAGCCTCTCCTTCAGGATTGTCTCCATCAGCTTTCCCATGATGGATGTGAGGCTTACTGGTCTGTAGTTCCCTGGATCATCCTTGGGGCCGCTCTTGTGGAGAGGTACCACGTGCGCCATCCTCCAGTCCTGAGGTACACTCCCCAAGTCCAGGAAGGCATTGAACAGGTCTGCCAAGGGTTCTGTCAGGACTTCTGAGAGCTCCTTTGGCACCCTTGGGTGTATGTCATCTAGCCCAGATGCCTTGACTACTCTCCGTGCCCACAAGTCCTCCTGTACTCTGCCCACTGCGATTTTCCCATCTCTCCCCCTCCCCAGCCACCTTCCCAACCCCTTGGGTACAGCTTCCCCTTTCTCTTTAGTAAATACTGAGCAGAAGTACTTGTTTAATGCTTCTGCCTGTTCTGCCCATGTTTCCACCCATCCCCCTTTATCCTTACTGTTTGGTCCTTACAACTCCTTTTCTCTCTGATGTACCTGAAGAAGTCCTTCTCCCCCTCTTTGATACCCTGTGCTAGCCTGAGTTCCCTGGATGCCTTGGCTGACTTGATTGCCCTTGTCACCTCCCTCGACTCCTTCAGGTATTCCTCTCTGTCCTCCCCTCTCTCTGTTCTTTTGTACCTTCTAAAGGTGGCTCTTTTCTTCCTTACTTTTTCTGTGAACCCCTCCCCCCCGCCGGCTCACCCAGCTATGCTTCTTGGCCCCAGTCCTCTTACTCTGGAATCTTGTACATGTTACAGTTGCCTCCTGAGTTCCCAGTTTAATGGCCTCCCACTTCTGATTAGTGTCCTTATTTGGATGGATCCTGGCCAGATACCCCTGTACTATTTCCCTAATCCTCCCGAAGTCAGCCCTCCTGAAGTCCAACACCCTTGTGCTCGTTCCTACTCCCCCTTTCACCATGTTTATCTTGAACCACACCGAGTGGTGGTCACTCCCTGCCAGCAGTTCCTGCACCCCCAGCTCCCTCACAAACCCGCCATTTGCCAGCATGAAGTCTAGGGTGTTCCCTAACCTGGTTGGCTCGTTGACAATCTGCAATAGGAAGCTGTCATGGAAGGTGTTCAGAAGTACCTGCTCCCTCCCATTCGTGGTGGCTGGGGTACCCCAGTCCACTCCTGGCAGGTTGAAGTCCCCCACAATCACCGTGCTGCCCCTCCCACAGGTCCTTTTGATCTGTCCCACTAGTTCCACGTCTAACTCCTCAATCTGAGAGGGTGGTCTGTACACCACTGCCATCCTGAGGGTACTATTTTTGGAGTCCTGGAGCTGCTCACATAATAATTCCGTGCTGCCTTCCTCCCTGACACACTTCAGTCCCTCCTTCCCTCACGTACAGCGCCACCCCTCTCCTTTCCCTTTTCCCCTGTCCCTCCAAAATATCCTATAACCTGGTACTACCAGGTCCCAGTCATGGTAATTGGTGGCCCATGTCTCAGTGATGGCCGCCATGTCCTAGCAGCAAGCTAGGCATACTGGGCAGACTGGGTGGGTCTGGCGGTCCTTTTCTGATGACACGTTCTGTGTTTCTCTGTCCACCTCCCCATCTGCTGTTTTGTTCCCTAGACTCCTAGCATTCAAGGTTACCACCCTCCACCCCACTTCCTTCCCACCTCTCCCTACTTGCTGTCCCTTTCTAGCATCCCCTCCTGACCTCTCCCTAAGTCCTTTGCTGATGGTATGGGAGTAAGTTCGTTCGGCTTCCCTACCTGTGGATCCTGCCTGACTCCTGCCCACTTGCCACCCCTCTCTTCTAGTTTAAATTCTCATTGTTTGCTTAGTATTCCCCCAGTTTCTGTTTCAGTACCCTCCTTCCCTCCTCTCTTAAGTGTAGCCTGTCTTTAGCATAGAGATCACTGCCCTCCCAGGTCCTTCCCCACCAGCCCATACCCTTTGGACTGACACCATTCCCTTAGCAACATGTTAAATTCCTCCTGCCTCCTCACAAATCAGCCCCAGCTTCTCAAACCTCCTCTGGACTACATCTACCATATTTTCTGCAAGGTCATTTGTTCCCAAATGCAGAACTATGTGAGGTTTCTCCCTACCCCTCCTAACATACTTCAGAACAGATTGACCCACCCTTTCCGCTGTCATGCCTGGCATGGCCTCCACCCATATGGAACTATGCCACTCCCCCTTGGTTCCCCATCGGATGCCTTTCAGAACTGAGTCTCCCAGCACTAGGATCCCACCCCCGTTTTCATGTTCTGCTCGCCGTCTCCTCCCTTTATTCTGTCCCCGTCCTCTCCATTCCTCCTCGTCCAGCACAGTTGTTCCCCCTTCCACTTCTGTTGCAATGTCTCCTGTCTCTGTTCTTCCCTCCTTCTTCTCTGATTTTACCTCCCCTCTCCACTGGGTTCCACCTGCCTCCTCCTCCCAATACATCCCTACCCGTTCTCATACTTCCCCTTCCCCACAACCCCCCCTTACTGGAACTATCCACCATATCCACTCAATCCCTTGCCCCCCCCCATTCCCATCTCACCTGGCCTGTCATCAGCTCCTCCACCCAGCACTCCCCCTAAAACATCCCCATATCCTGCCAATATTGTGAACCAATATTTCGATGTCCCTTCACTACCACCTATTTCCTCCTTCCTTCTGGTCGCCACCCCACTACTGCTGACTCTGCGACTGTTAGAGTCCTCCTTCCCTTCCATCATCCATTCCTCCCCTTTCCCACCCTCATTTGTCCTCTGAGCTCGGGTCCCCTGTCTCCTTCCCCCATCTGCCACCTTCTTTCCGCTCCTCCCCCTCTCTCTTTGATCTATCCTCCCCCCTCAGTTACCCTCCTTCTCTCACCAGCCGCTGAGTTATCCTCCATTGCAGCCTGCATTCCCCTCCTAAGCTTTATTTGTAAACAGCTGGTCTCATTCCTAGGCTGCCTTATTTCCCTGCACCCCAAACAGTCCCCACTCTCCATGCAATTTTCAGAAAGATTGCCACTCCACAGTTGTTGCAGCCTACCACCCTTCCCGTCTCACTATTCGCCCACCTGCCTCCCCCCTCATTTGCAGTAGAAGGATGTCCATACCACCCTTGTGACCTGTCCCATCCACCTTTTCCAGTTCTGCCCATCGTTCCCCCAGCTCTCCGATACCTTACCCTCATGTAAAAGTTAGCCAGCCAACAAGCTTGCCCCACCAGTTAGTGCAGTCTGTCCCTTAAACACAACCAAAAGCAATCTGCCCTTTAAACCTTGGTTACACTTCAGTAGTACAGCAAATCCTAACTTATAATCACTAATATATAATCACTATCCATGTAACAGATTTTGTTTTGTCCCCTCTGGATCTCTGGGATGATTAGGGCACATTAGTGGGTGCACCTAGTTGCACTATCCACAAATCCCAATGTAGCACCACCCCAATGTTTTCTGCAAAAGAAATCCCCGTCCCACTGCATGTTTAGAGCCTGCTAATTGTGCCTTTATTATCTGCTAAGGGTACCCTGGATCTAATAGCAGAGTGTTTTATCAATAAGTTTAAATAAGGTTACCCTGAAGCTTAAAACAGAGTGTTTTATCACAGACAGAGTGAGACTTGTCCTTACGCCCTTTTTCTAAATTTATTTATTTATTGATACATATCGGAATTTATAACCTTTGAGTCAGAGACGCCTTTACAAAGGCTCCATATCAGGAGATTACAGTGTAATTACAGTAAGATAAATGTAACACTTTCACCACACTGTAGGAGATGAGCTTTAACATGTGGCAGTGTACTATAGTCCAGTAGTTGTAGCACCGACTTATGAATTTGGGGAGCCCTGGCTTTTGTAGCCAACACCGGGCATTGACTCGCTGCATGGCACTGAGCTTGTCAGTTGACCTCCATGTGCTTCAGTGCTTATCTCTGTAAAAAGAGTTGAAGCATGGTATTGCTGGAACATAAGTTGTTGCATCTTAGCAGGGTTGTCCTGAATAAATAAAACTGCAAAATAAAAACTAAAACAAATTAAATGTACATGATATACTGTTTACATACTCATGTACAGTAGCAGCAGTGAGGAACACTGAGCTGAAGAAATGGCAGTATTTACTGTGAAGTATGTTGAGAGAGAGAGAGACCTGTGTATGTTGCAGAGAATAATGCTAATCTTTCTTGTGTGTGATTTTTTTAACAGATATAAGCTTACCAAAATCAGCAACAATATGTTACACAGCTGCATTGCTTAAAGCACGAGCCGTCTCCGACAAGTAAGTTCTACAGTCTGCTAAATAAAACCTCTTGATTACAGGATTATGGAAATCAGATGCCTCCAAGACCCTAGTGCTGAGGTTTCCATTGTAGCCCATTAGATTCCTTCTGGAGAGCAGAACGTATCTAGATTGGCAAGATATATGTGGCATATTTTGTGCCCCAAAATATTTAAAAAGCTAGCACTGCTGCAAACTGCTGGCAGACAATGTTAAATTAATTAAAAAAGTAGCCAGTAGTCACTTCTTATTTTGGGAGCATGTTTTTTTTTTTTTTCCATTTACCAGTTAGAGGATTTTCTACCATCTAGAACTGGTGATATATAGAACAGCACTCCACCTGTCAGCAGGTATATCTAGTGCTAGTCCTGTCCTCTTTATAGGCAGGAGCAGACATAGAAGGAGTTGTCTCAGAAGGTAGCTTTAAAAGGGGGAGGGGCAGTAGACGTGCGTGAAGGGCAGGAAAGTTGTTCCAAAGGACAGGAGGCAGGAGGAGAAGGCTGACTGACCAACTGAAGTGTTACTGCAGGGGGCAGAGTAGTAGTTGGAACCTAAAGAATGAAAGGAGCAGGATGAGGGGAAAGATGGGAGAGGAGTGGTAGCAGTGGAGGAGATAAACTAATATTTTGATGGAGTAGCACAGTGGGAGAGGTGCCAGGAATCAAAGTAGGGGAAGGAGAGGCTTGTATAGCATGAGCAATGTGGTCTGTGTGGAGGGGGGGTAGTTAAGGGTGAAATGGCAGAAAGAGTAGAAAAGGGTGTTCAGTCTAAGCAAGGTGAGTTTGAGTACTGTACACCGCAGCAGCATAGCTGGAACACTGGTAGGATCATTTTGAGGATGATTTCTTAGCCAACCAGGAGTGAGGGCAATATTTGTTGCAGTGCACCACGTTTGGGGGAAAAATTTTTTTGTATCATCTCTTTATCCCTCCTATGTGTTCCATCTCAGCCACTCCTTCAGGTGTGAGCCAAGGCTGAATCCGACCCATCTCACTCCCCCGATCCACTGTTACATATAGCAGCCGACCCCAGGGTAACCCTGGCGGCCAACCCGTCGCTGGTGCGGGTCCCTCCTCCAAGGGGAAAGGCACCGGCCAAGGGGATAGACCAGCGCAATGCTTGGCCCCAGGGTGCTGCTGGAATGGATGGCTCTGTGGGACATTGATGGCCTCGGACAGCCAGGCAGCTGTCATCTGGCTGAACATGGAGCAGGTATTTCTGCTTTTCTAGTGGTATTCCCTCCTACGTTGCATCTGTAGTGCCTCGGTCTCCACGGGGGCAATTGCAAGCGATGACGCCCTGTACCCCCGGAGAGGAGAGTAGTCCCACGGACGCCAATCCTCTCCTTCCCCTGCCAGCCCCCAGCTGCCCAAGTCCGCTCCTGAACTGGTCGCTGCTGGCGTGGCTCAAGATAATGTGCCAGCACTCTCAACCTCTGCGCCACTGGGCCAGCCATCGATCTTGGGAAAAACGTTTTAGTGGATGGAGTCAGTGTGGGATGAGAAATGGTTTCAGTCAAACCACAAGCTGAGGTGCTTGACGTGGGGGACTTCGAGAGAGGAACCATCCAGAGTCTTGGAGATGAGATATCCTTGAAGCCTGACAAGGGTCTTCTTCGTGCCAAAGGTCACAGAGGTAGTTTTCGTGGCATTAAGTGATAGACAGTTTGTGTGGAACCAGCATTGAACTTGATCAAAGCTGCATGTAGTGTAGGTGAGGTATAAAGGGCAACTGAACTAGCTATATCAGCCTACCAGTAGAGTACAGTTTCCTATGTCACACTTAGTGCTGTCATGCGGGAAATCTTTTATTTAGTAATATGGAAAAGAAAAAAAAACTTCAGATATAAAAGTGGCAGCTGGGTACTTTTAACAAATATTAGTATTTTCAAAAGGTACACTAACTTTTTTTTTGAGTGATCTTTTTACCTTCCTCCTACACACTCCGGTGTCCGCCTCTCCTTCGGGCCCCGTAGTGCTCCATGACCCCGGCAATCCTCTTCAGGAGCTCTCCCTCACACACACATTGCAGCCGATCCCCCGAGTTGTCCCGGCATATCCCATCGCCGGGTAGTCCTCCTCCTCCAAGGGGAAGGCACTGGGTGGCGATGAAGCTCAGCACACTATTTTTCCATGGTCCGGGGTGCTGCTATGTTGGAGGAGGCTCCCTGAGGTTCCGGGGAGCATGGAGAATGGCCGACCATCATCCGGTGGCACCAAAGCTGTTTTCCGGCTTTTAGTCCCTCCTGTGCCGCTATGTGTAGTACCCTGGTTTCACCGGGGGCCACTACAGATCAGAGCTACCCCCCAGCCTCCCAGGACAGGAGAGCAGTCCTTGAATGCTCAATCCTTTCCTCTCCCCTGCCAGCGCCCGAGTACTTTCAAGTCGGGCCGCTGATGTGGTTCGACGTGTGGCGTACACTAACTTTTTAAACCTGCAGTATCTTTCTCTGAAGGCCTGACTGAGCATTTTGATTTTCTTGTATAAAACACTGGAAAACCCTAAAGAGAAAGCCCTGAATTTTGTTTATTTTGAACCTGAAAACTTTTGTCATTTACATCTCATTCTCAGTTTCTTGTTTGCAGGGCATGCCCATAGCGTCTGGGGGGCAGGGACACGTGCACCCCCAAATTCATATCAAAGTAGTGCTTTTTTTAAATAAAGGTTTTTACACTCCTTGGGCTGATCAGCAGCTGTTCAGCCCTGTCCCCCTGTGCTGTTGACCAGCCTGCTGCCTCTTTCCATCTGGGGTTATGTCCCCTGCAGATTAACCCCCCCTGCAGCAGGTGAGGAAGGGAAGGTCATCCTCCTCTCCCCTCAAGACTGTCATCCAGATGTCCCCAAGTGGAGTGGCAGGGCGGGCCACGGCACTTCGGGCAGGGCTTAGTGAAGCCTGGTCCTCCCCCATTTTCCTCCTAAGTTTTTCCCCTTCCCAAGGCTCCAACAAACATTGACGCATGTACATGGAAGCACACATGTGCTCCAGAACCGCCAGCTCCATTCCACCCACTCGACTGTCAGACATCCAAGCATCGGCACTACCACCAGACCTCCACCTGGTGGCAGCCAAGAGCCAGGATGGCTGGGTGAGGCGAGAGTACTTTGCACCATGCAGTTTAATGAATGGTTGAAAAAATGGTGTGGAGCACAGGGGTTTGGCTTCACTGGGGACTGGGGTTCCACCTGGAAGGACACCAGCCTATACTGGCAGGATGGTCTGCATCTGTCCAGGAAGGGAACAAGTCTTTTGAGCAATCGGTTTAAATGCTTCATTGGCAAGCTTTAAACTAGTCAAGGGGAGGCACTGATAAGCAGCAGGAAAATCCCAGCCTGTCCCTACAAAACAGGGTACTAAATGAGAAAAAGACCGAGGTAGAAAGGTCAGTGGGGGATGCTGCAACAGAAGGTAAAGCCATCAAAAAATGGAGAGCAATGAGTACCAATGCCCGTAGTCTGAGTAACAAGCTTCCTGAATTAGTGGCCTTGGTGGAGGAGGAACATCTGGATATCGTGGCAGTCACAGAAACATGGTACACACAAAACCATCACTGGGATGTAAACATACAAGGATACACTATCTACAGGAGGGACAGGGAGGGTAAAAGAGGAGGAGGAGGAGTAGCTCTTTACATTAGGGAAGGAATCAAAGCAACAGAACATAAGGGTAAACAAGGAGGAGAAGAAGCACTGTGGGTAAATTTGGAGACAGGCAATAGCACCACAATCCGCACAGGGGTTGTATACAGACCCCCTTCTCAGGGGGAGGAAATGGACAAGGAAATATAGAAAGTATACCTAGAATGGCAGAAAAAGGGGAGATATTGCTGATGGGTGATCTGAATATGCCAGATGTTAACTGGAGTGCAGTTGCAGCAGCCACTTCAAAGAGTGGGGCTATTCTAGATGCCCTACAGGGGGCATGCCTTAGACAACTAGTATTGGAGCCCACTCGAGAGGGAGCAGTCTTAGACCTGGGTCTTTCAAATGGAGATGGAGAGAAGGATCACAGATGTAGAAGTGGATAGCCATCTGGGAACTAGCGACCATCGAACAGTATGGTTCACAATAAACACAGCAATAGAGTCAAGCCATACAAAGGCAAAAATGCTGGACTTTAGGAGGGCTGACTTTGCTAAAATGGGTGAGTGCCTAAGGAATGCACTAGCAAATGGGCAGGAAGGAGAGGTGGAGGAACAATGGGGAATAATAAAAACTGCCATCACAGAGGTAACAAGCCTTTGTGTGAAGCAAATAAACAAAACAAAACGATGTAAGAAACCACTATGGTTCTCAAAGGAAGTGGCAGTGAAGGTTCAAGAGAAAAAGAAAGCATTCAGGAAGTACAAGGAATCACAGAAGGAGCAGGACAGAGAACTGTATCAGTTAAAGCAAAAGGAAGCTGGGTAGGCAGTCAGAACAGCAAAGGCCCAAACTGAGGAAAAGATAGCCAACTCAGTTAAGAAGGAGGATAAAACCTTTTATAGGTACATCAGGGGCGAAGGAAGACCAAGGGAGGGAGGGTGGGCAGGGTGACTGTGAAAGGCAGAGATACTAAACAAATATTTTTGCTCAGTATTTACAAATGAAGAGGAGGTACCTAAAACAAACAGAAACACTCTGGATACAGAAGTTGATACCAGCCCATTTACAGAAGAAAGGGTTCTGAAAGAACTCTTAACGCTGAAGGTGGACAAAGCAGTGGGGCCTGATGGGATTCATCCCAGAATTCTAAAAGAACTAAGGGTAGAACTAGTGACACCACTGACTGCCCTCTTTAACAAATCATGGGAGGATGGGGTGGTACCCGAGGACTGGAGGAGAGCAGATGTGATTCCCCTTCACAAAAGTGGGAGCAAGGCAGAAGCAGGAAGCTACAGACCTGTTAGTTTAACCTCAGTGATAGGGAAAATAATGGAATCACTTCTGAAGGAAAGAATTGTCGAGTATCTAGAGGCCAGAGGGCACAGGACCCAAGGCAGCATGGATTCACAGGCGGAAGGTCATGCCAGGCGAATGTGATAGATTTCTTTGACTGGGTGACCAAAGTAGTAGATCAGGGAGGGCTGTGGACATGGCCTACCACCTAGACTTTAGCAAGGCATTTGACACAGTCTCACACAAAAGATTAATATACAAGTTAGCCAGCCTGGGAGTGGGTCCCAAGATGACAGCCTGGGTAAAGAATTGGCTGGAGAATAGGACACAGAGAGTAATAGTAAATGGAGTCCACTCTGAAGAAAGGGGGTTACTAATGGGGTACCGCAGGGTTCAGTATTAGGACCGGTCCTCTTCAATGTCTTTATAAGCAACATTGCAGAGGGACTGGAAGGAAAAGTATGTCTCTTTGCAGATGACACAAAGATCTGCAACAGAGTTGATGCACAAGGCGGGGTGGAAAGGATGAGAAGGGACTCGGCAAAGTTAGAGGAATGGTCAAATGTATGGCAGCTTAGATTCAATGCTAAGAAGTGCAAGGTAATGCACCTGGGAAACAAAAACCCAGGGGAAGAGCACACAATGGGGGGTGAGATACTAACAACATCAAAAATGGAAAGTGACCTGGGGGTAGTCATAGCAGATGACCTAAAGGTGGGCAAGCAATGTGAGAGGGCAGCAAGGAGGGCTGGGGGGATACTGGGATGCACAGGGAGAGGCATCACCAGTAGAAAACAGGAAGTTATCCCTCTGTACAGGCAGCTGGTCAGACCCCATCTGGAGTACTGTGTGCAGTTCTGGAGACCCAATCTCCACAAAGACATAGACAGGATGGAAGCTGTCCAGAGAAGAGTAACTAAAATGGTGCAGGGTCTGCACCGGAAGACATATGAAGAGAGACTTAAAGAGCTTAATATGTATAGCCTCGAGGAAAGGAGGGAGAGGGGGGACATGATAGAAACTTTCAGGTACCTCAAGTGAATCAACAAAGTCCAAGAGGGTAGCATCTTTCAAAAAAAGAGGTGTGCAAGAACAAGGGGGCACAATTTGAAGATAGAGGGGCGGCTCAGAGGTAATTTAAGGAAGTATTTTTTCACAGAGGAGGGTTGTGGATGCATGGGAACTGCCTTCCGAGGAGGTGTGGAGTCAAAACAGTGGTGGAATTCAAGCATGCATGGGACAGTCATAAGGCAATTCTAGGGGATGGGGGTAGGAAGAAGTAAGCTGCTGGTTAACTAGGATCTTCAGCTTATCCATTAGGTAGGGAAATGGGCAGACTGGGTGGGCCAAGCGGTCCTTATCTGATGTCAAATTCTATGTTTCTGTGTTTCACCACCCCAATCCTGGAGAGAAGAGTTGCCAGGCAGATGCTTGATATTTTCCAAGCCCCCCCCCACCACCACCAACCCCCAGGAACTCGAGCTCGTTTCCAAACTCTGGTCACCAGCATGGGAGCGGTAAGGTGCATTACAGCACCTCATCCCTCTGCGTCACTGGGCTGGCTCAAGATAGTGCCTCTTGAGCTGAAGAAACCTGTAAAACTGCATTTAGTGTTCCCCTTAGATTCATTTTTGAATTTCGTGACACCCCACCCCCCAGAAATGCTCATGGCATTACATCCCTGCTTGCTTGGTTCAGAAATATTCCTACCCACAGCAGGAGATATAGTTAATTTTTGGAGACTGCTTCACAGTACTGTTATTATGTGTACAGCCTGACTACAGCATAGTATCCTAACTGTACAGCAGTAACTACCAATGTCATTTAGTGTCAGCTGCTGATCAGAAACCATTAACGTAACAAGAGCATACAGTAGGCCCAGTTTCACCAGAGTTTTTGTATATGTGATCAGCAAACGGCTCACCATCTCTCTCTAATAAAGAGGTACACAACTGAAATAGGTGAGACCCTGAAGGCTAAAAGCATATTATAAGGTATATAAAAATCAACAGTTTCAATTGGTACAGGATAGCAAGCCCGTATGAGGAAATTCTGGACATTGTTTTACTCAATGGTGGTATGTGGAACAAGCCATCAGAGAATACTGTGGTAGGGTAGTTTAGTACACAGACTAAAAGTTTGGAAGACTGTGGGGAGCTTCAAGCTTGTGTGGGATAAGTTCAAGGGCAAAAAGGACATAACCAGCTTGTTAGGCTTCTTTGCATCTCTCCAAACTACACGCTTGCTAACAAATTAGGTAATTCTTCTCTCCTTGCATCCTTTTTAAAGATCCTACACATGATGCTCTTCTTGCAAACTGCCTCTGCACTATGCTGCCTCCAAGTGTACTGAATGTTTGATTTCCTCTAGGGGCTGATCTTGTATTTGGCCAAGATGATGATGACTGGACTGCGGAGTCCCAACAGGATAAAATGTGTGTCTTTAGTTTGTCATTTGCAGCCTAGCTGAAACAGGTATAAAAGCCTGCACAGAAGGGAGTTTGTGGGCTGGGAAAGATTTATCAACCTGCCCCACCCAAGGATTTGCACACCCATGATGCTTTGCAGTGGGATTGAGGCATTTGAGTACATGCATGTAGTGTGGAAAGATGTGCAGAAACCAAATACATTGACTATCTCTTCTCTTCTAGCATCTTTTATGGATTTTATGTACTATTCTAAGAATCTGCCTCCTTGGTATGCTGCCTCCATGTGTACTAAGTGCCTGATTTTCCTTGGAGGACATAAAATTACAGGTTATGAGTACCAAGCTTACCAAGGGGTGTCATATATATCAACACATTGTACAGTGAATTAGTATGTCGGGGGGGACAGGACTTGGGTTCCAAGAGAACTCTTTTCTCAGTGGTTGGATCATAATTAAAATAAAACACATTGTAGAAGATCACATGATGGGTGTGTCAGCTGAGATTGCAGTATAAGAAGAAGAATAGATGAACCGCTTGACCTTTTTTTTTTCCAAACTATGTTTTTGGACTGGCCTATAGGTACAGTAGTAGGGCTACCACTGGTGATGCCGGCAACCCTGATTGGAGAACGATCCGGGGTTATCAGGGTCTGACCGGAGGCAGGGGAGGATCAAGCATTCCAGAGAAAACTCTCTGGAAAGGGAGGACAGCTGCTTAGCTATGATACTGCCATGTGGGTGATGACAGGTGGCAGCGCTGCCATAGCAGCTTCATATGGAGAGGGAGTGACAGCTAGTGCCATGCAGCTCATGCTTACATGCATTTGCATGTGCACCATCGCTGGTGGCATCCTAACAAAAATGGACAGAAAAGTGAATAAACCCTGACCAGCACAGGATGACTATCCAACCTCCCGCAGGCCCCCGCACCAGTACCCTGGCCATCCTCCAGATCTGTATCGTGAACTGCAGCAGAAGTTGGGGAGCCCAACTGCCCCATCATGGGAGATAAGCTATGGGGAACATGGAGTTGTGGTAAGCCCAGCAAAAGCCAGATGACAGGGCTGGGGAAGTCAGCATGAAGGGGGCATGACTAGCATCAAGAGGAGCAAATAGACTAGCCAAACTCTATTGTTGCCCCCTGTGGTCACCTGTCAGGACCTTCTTCCACTGCCACCCATGACACTTACTCGACAGCAGTCACAGCTGCACCTTTCTGGGCTCTCTGGAACTCCAGACCACCTGCAAAACACCATGACAGCCCCCCCTTTAGTTTGACACTCCAGAGTGGAGTCCTGCCTTCTGCTCCTCAACAGTGACACCCCTCTAATTCAGTTACCACAGCAGAGGCCATCCCAGAAGCCCAGTAGAAAACAAGCAAGAGGTGGTCTTGGGGGACAGGCGGGGCTTCATCTGCCCAGCAGATATCAAGTTTCCCCCCTTTATAAGGCCCTTGCCGGGACACCACAGTGCAAGATGCACAGGCCCACGTACACATATGGTGGGGCTGCGTCAGTCACGTCTCATTCCTGCCCTTGCAGCATCCCTGACTGCACTGCCACCAAGTCTCCACTATGTGGCAGCCATATGGCGGGTTGTGCAACCCTCACGTCATGCAGCAGAAGATTACCCTTTGGGACTCTCAGTCCTCTTTTCCCCCTGCCAGCCTCTGACCCGAGCTCTTTCTTTACCCTAGGTAACTGGGTTAGGAAGCGGTATTACTACAGAGCCAGCATTTTTTTCTGTCTCTTAAATCCTGTGTTCCTACAAAAAAGAACTTGAATTAATAGCTTTAATTTCTGTTTTTTGTTAGTTATATTTCATCATATAGTTGACTTGGTTCACTTTATATCTCTTTCTCTCGCCTTACTTAGGTTCTCTCCAGAGGCTGCCTCCAGGCGAGGGCTGAGCACTGCAGAGATGAATGCTGTTGAAGCAATACACAGAGCTGTAGAGTTTAATCCACATGTGCCAAAAGTGAGTGCTTGGCAAATCCATTCCTCCTCAAGAAGTCACCTGCAGGCATAACTCCAGCACTCTCTTGTTACAGTTGATTTCCTGCTTAAAGGAGAACTGCGCTGAACCTGTAAGTTATTTTTCCCCAAAGGAAGCTATTTTTTAAGTACTGGTTAAATGTCTGTTATTGTTCCATCTGTACAGGCCTTTTAGTAATCTCAGTGGGTGTTTCTGCTTTACACTCTGGTGTTAAGTGCCATTTTAGAACTGTATGATGTAGTTTACAGTATATCCCTCTCAGCCACATAATTCTGTAACAGAACAAGAATACCTTGTGCCAACAATAGAAGAGTAGAACAAGGACATAAACTACATCATACAGTTCTAAAATGGTTCTTACTAACAGCTTGTAAATGAGAAACACCCACTAGGACAGCTAAAAATCCTGTATAGCTAGAGCGATTTCAGAATTTGAACTAGTATTTAAAAAACAGCTTCTGCTGGGGAAAATGACTTAAAGATTCAGTGCAGTTCTCCTTTAAGTTAGCTGGAGCATAGTTCTCCATGTCTTGAACACAGCTAGTAATAATCATTGTGTTAACATGTTTCCAAGAGTTGCTGTGAGCCCCAGGTTTAATCAGTTGTGCATCTTCTGTTTTGTGTTGGACGTACTTGCTTCAGAATGCTACGGTCAGACCAGACAGTGAAAAAAAATGTTCATACTAAGCAGTTACATCACAAGACCAGTTTGCCAGAATAGTAGTTTGATAAAGCTGGGGTGGTAGCCACATAATCAGGAGCACACTGAGTTTAGCTCTTAGACATGCGGCAGCTCATTAGCTAAAAAAGAATGACGTATGAGTAAAGGGACACAAGAAGTGGAAAGATAGGGTTACTGCCACTGCATCACTCTTTTGTCTACAATATTGTTCTTGTTGGTCTATGTTCCTTATTTGCTACTGGCAAGTTACAATCCTATGTAACATCCTTACCTTTTTGGTTGGTTCGTCTTCTGATTCCCATTTGTTTGATTTCTCACTTGCACTGCTGCCCCTCTAGCAATTTTTTTGTGGTGAAAGATTTTTATTGAGGTTTCAACTTTTACAAGTCACAACAATAAAATTGTAAACCATGGTACTAAACAGATCAAAACAGAAAGGCCTATTGGCCTAAATACATCATATGAGTGGATGGTACAGAAAAAAAGAGTCAGCATACATCCTATCAGCAGACATAAAGAGAAATATATAACAATAGATACGTACCCCGCATTTTTGAGGAGAGAGCAGAAAAACACTGAAGACAACAAAGTCTGATCATTATATCAAAGCAGCTACTATGATCCGGATTTCTTACCTCCATGCGGTTTTGTACCTCACTCAAGCAATTTTTGAGGTGTGCCAGTCATTAGTGAGTAGGCAGTTGCTTTCCCATATAATGCTTTCAAGTGGCTGCCTTTATATACAGTGACACTGCTGGGCCATGATTGGCCATTAGGGGGTGCATGTATAATTGGTGGCCAGTGCTTCCACTCCTTCTTCCCAAGGAACTTCTCTCCTCACCTCCACAATGTACTTAGCTTGTGGCTTGTCTCAGTCTAGGACACCCACATCTATGGCTGAGTGATAGAAGGCTAACCTCCTGTATTTGTAGATACAAGTAAATTCATGTCTTCCCTCTTGTTTAGTTCAGTGTTTCAAGGCAGTGCCACTCCGTCAGAAAAACAGTGGTTTCTGAAGAAAGCTAATCAACTGCTTAGCTAGGACAGTGGTTTCCTGGTTAATATAGTGTAGATGCAGCATTACCAGACCATCCCACATTACATCTCTTTCACTGCCTCAAATTTTGTGCAACATTATGATACAAACTGCTACTGCTGGGAGTGGCTGTCTTTTCATTGTCAGGAACCCTTTGAATCTACTCATCAAGACATACCTCTCAAGTGTCCCTGATTTTCAGGGATGTCCCTGATTTTGCCTCTGAAATTTCTTCTGTCCCTCCTAAATTTGACATTTCTGTCACTGAAGAATGGGGATCTGAATCACAAAATAATGCTTGCCATTGGAGTTACAGTCTAGTTCTCATTAAGAAAATGCTATTCATACTAAGAAGCACGTTGTACACAGCTTCTGGAACTAATATTACTATTTTTTCAGATGTGTCCCTGATTTTGGTCATTTGTCCCTGATCATTTTAAGCCTTGCCCCTGATTTGTTTTGAGGGAGGTTGAGAGGTATGCATCAAGACCTCCTGGGTGCTTCAGTTGTCAGCACAGCTCACTGCTGCCACCTATGAGCCAGCCCATTTAACTGTTTTGGTGGAGAAATTTGGTGTTTTATAGTTTAAAATACAATACAACTTTATGGCTAGTAGATTTCATGATAAGCAAATATTTCACTCCTGCAAAGTGGCTCTTTGGTTGTACATCCTTTTGTCTGTCAGTGGCCTCCAGTGGTGCATGAAATTCATCCAGAGTGTTCACTAGAAATATTCAATTTCTAAGGGGCTGGCAGTATAGTGTAGAGGTTAGAGTAATGAGCTGTGAATAAGCTTGGTACATTCAGCAGACCTAAGTTTGAGTCCCACAACCTCCACTTGCAGACTGTGTAACTCTGCGCAAATCACTTAACCTCCCCAGTGCACTGCAAACAGGCACTTGTGCCTAGTGGGCTTTACCCAGTTACCAAAGACTAAAATAAAAAAATTGTGTGGATTCCATTCACTAGGCACACTTAGGATGTCATCTACTGAGCATGCTCAGTCACTGTAAACGAGCTGGACTTCTCGTACCACCCAATCATGTGTCCACCGGCTCTGCCCCTACTGCTCTACGATCTTTTCTTCTGCTGGAAAGGACAGGTCTTGTTCACAGCTACAGCTTATAAATTAGGTTTTCTGAAAAGTTATTAGGCGTTTTCAATATACTTTTCTTGAGACTCAAATTGTACACCATGGCTTTGGCTTACTGCTTAATCAGTGCTATGTGCCAATGAAAAACAAACACACAAGATTTAAGAGGTGCATGCTTTGCAGGTTCATGTGTGCAACCCTTCTTTACGCTTCTGCAATCCTGACCTCTAGTTCATAGGGTTTTCTCTGCACCTGTTGTACTGTTGTTCTCAGTCAAGGTTCGCATCATATGATAACCCTGTCTTGGTGTAAGTAGTGGCAAGCATGGCCTGGGGAGACCCTCTATGTGTAGGGGTATTGTGGACTGCTTGCCAGAGGATTCTACAGCAGACAGTGTACTTTTCTCTGACCTTGGGGTGAGCTCAGCTTGAACCTAACACAAAGCTTATAATGTTTTTTCAGTTAAATAAGGAGAAATCACACTGGATGGTGGATTAAGCAGTAGTCACACTTTACTAACATATATTCAGTTACATAATGGGAACACAGTCCCCAGATGCTCTCCTTGTTAGCACTGTACAGACTAATCCAATCCTGAGTCAAGATCTCAGGCTCCCTTAGTAAATGTTGCTCCCTCCTTTCCCAGCAGAAGCCACATAACCCCTCCTATTCCTCTTTTCACACACCAGTGGGTCAGATTAAAGCTTGGATCAGAACCTGTTCTATTCTACATAAGTTTAGAAGTTCTTCTAGTATGCTAATAGTTTTGGGTTCACACCTTTCACACATCTGTGGTACTGTACGGCAGTGCCTGGTTAGCTAGTGATGCAGGTGGCATCACTGCTGTATGGACAGTGCATTCAGACTTCGATTCACTCGCAGGCATACAGAGTACCCTGATTCTCAGAGCAGCTGCTCCGTACCAGGCCAGTCTACCAACTAGAACCCAGAGGCCACCCCTGCGCTGGGCGCCTCACATCATCCTCTCCTTTCTCACTGGCAGGTGTGCTGTGCATGGTGCGGCAGTGCACCCTCCAGCCTGCCCAGTAGCTTCAGCTGCCAATTCGCACAGTCCCTTGGCCAGAGGCAGCAGCTCCAGTACCCATCCCAGCTTGGGATCTCCTGTACACAGTGTAGGCATATCTCCTGTTTTAGTCAGCAGCTTTGTCTCTCTCACCAGGTCTCTCTGCCAGCAGTTTCGGCTAGCAACATCTCTTGGGCACAGTACAGCAGATGCTTCCCAAAGGTATTAACCCCTGTCCTGTGGAGCCCTTCCAGCATCACAAGGCTGCCAGTGAATCCCCTTAAGGGGAAGCCCCTCAGGATTCCCACAGCCCTTGTGTGTTTCCCCTTCATACTCCCAGCATTTGCAGCGATCTACACTAAATGCCACAAGATCCCTTCCCTGTGATCTCCACTGCTATCTTGGGCTTGTCCCTGGAGGTTAACTAGACAAACGGGCATCGAAGTGATTTGGGCTCAGTGTTTGGATCCAGTGACAGTTTTTATTTATTTCAAAAGTTTCTCCAGCAAAGACGCACTGAGCTGGTACAGCAACAACTTGTTTCCAGATGCCCAGGTTATATGGCTGGCAGGTGTTAGCTCACCAGCCCTAGGATGTATTCTTCCACATCCCCATCCACCCTTCATACAGATGATTACTCATGTCTTGAGTGGACAGTACCCTGTCTCATTTTCAAGCCATGCTGTTCTGCCTGTCATCTGCCCAAGGGTGTTCATCAAGTTATTTTTGGTAATGACATCCATTGTCAGATGCTCGGACATCAGGGTGTTCCCCCCCTTCTTGCTGTAGGTGATTGGCTCCTCATTGGCAGCTCAATGAAGGACATGGAGTAGACCAGGGACCTGGCTGTTCATAAAGGTCTGACAACAGGATCATTACATCAACTTGGACAAGTTGAAGCTGGCTCTGAAACAGGCAATTGTGTTTTTTGGGGCAGATCTAGACTTACTTTAGGGCAGAGCGCACCTACCTCCAGGCAAGACCAAGGATCTTCGTTCCTTTGACTGATCGTTTCTGGTTGAGCAGTCGTGCCTTGCCTGGAATTTCCTCAAGCTTCTGGGCTTCATGGTGTCTACCATGGTTGTGGTCCATTGGTTCTGCTGACAAATTAGACCTCTCATTGCAAACTGAAATATGCACTGAGAACTTAATCAGCCAGTTCAAGTGACCCAGCAGCTACTGAACACCATTCTTTGGTGGCTGTCACCTCTGAAACTCCTGTATCAAATATAATTTGTCCAGCCACGCCCCTCAGTCTGTCTGACAATGGTACATCTTCAGGCTAGGCACGGGGCATCTGGCCACCAAAAGAATCCAGAAAGCAAATCAACCTGCTGAAGCTCCAGAAAGTGATCCTACCACAGTTGGGATTTGCTAGTCAGTAGCCATGTTGTGCAGATCAACGTGAGCCCATGGTCAAGCAGTTTGAGCATATGAACAAGTATTATCTGTCACATTTGTCATAGAAGACCACATTCTTTGTCGCCATCACTTCAAACTGATAATTGAGTGAACTCCAGGTGTTTTCTGTGGAGTGACCATATCTGGTTTGCCACAAGTACAAGCTTATCCTACATCTCCATGTGAATTCTTGCCCAAGGTAGCATCTGAATTCCATCTGAACTAGGCCTTCTTGCTAGCCACTTTTTTTTCCGGAGTCTCATACTTTGGACACAGAGCAGACACTCCATATGCTTCATGTCCTCAGGGCTCTGCTCTTCTACAGAGAGTGCACAGCGAAATTTTGTGATGCAGCTTTCCAGTAGTTTGTCGTGTATGCTAAAGCTGCCCAAGTCAGACTGACAGCCAAACAGAAAACTAGCATGTGGACCATGTCTTACATTGTGCTTTGTTGTTAGTTGGCTGGAGAAGAGTCACCTGAGGGTCTCCGAGCTCACTTCACCAGACATACTGTTGCCCCTGTTGCTGCTTCCAGGTACATCCCCATTTCAGAGATGAGCAGGGCTGCTAACTGCTCAGATGCACACTTTCATATCCTACGACAGCACTGATGCACACAGTCTCTGGGATGTTGCTTTTGGGTCCTCCAGTCACTATTTACCTAATAACTTTGGGGCACATGCCTAACCCTCTCCTACAGGAGGACTGTTTAGAGTCTGCCTAGGTATGGAAAGGGAACCGAATCTAGGTAGTTAGGAGAAGAGCTTAGTTATTTGTAGCCATAGTTCTACTACTAGTATTCAATTAACATCCACATAACCCACCTAACCTCCCTTGGAATAACTTGCTTTGGGTTGCATTTTTGCAGCATGCAGAAAGGAGAGCAGTGGAGGCAGAGCCTGAGGGCCACATGATTAGGTGGTAGGAAGTCGAGCTTGAAGGTGGTTTCCAGTGACTGAGCATGCTCAATGGAAGACTGCCCAAATGTGGATGTAAGCTGAATACTAGTAGAACTACACTTGCAAGACAGTTTTATCTGTCAGATCCATGAGGCTCTTTTCTTTTTCTTTTTTTTAATGTAGTCCCTTCCCCGTCCTGTCTCTGGTCCTGCCTTTCTGCCGATCCCATCAGGCACTGTCCTCCAGGCTTCACCCTCCATGGATTACCTCTTGTGGCTATGAAGAGGGGGTTTCTAGTTCCCACTGTCCTTGAAACACATCGGGGGCTATCTGTCACGGAGCCTAAGAGTGCTACCCGTAGCCACTATGGTCTCAAGCACACATATTAAATGCAGTGTGTATGACTGACCTTCTTTGCAGAGCGAGCTCCTTGTCACAAGGCATGGGACCACTACAATGCCAACCATCCCCAGGCTGAGCAGCACTGCACAGGGACAACATTCTTCCCAGCCTTGCTGACTCCCACATCTGGGCTGCCTACGTGAAATTGCGACACTCCTCTATGCCACCAGGCATCCCCTATATAGTGGTTTCAATCTATAGTCCTAAATTGGGGTTGCAGTGTGTCTGTTTAAAAAGAGTGGAAGTCTGCATCGCCACCCAGTGCCCACTGTTTGCATGTTAGTTGTTATTTTTCAGCCAGGATCAAGTAACCCTTGAGACGTACATGTCATTTACTAAGTGATCCCAAAAAGACAGCACCAGAATTTTGTACACTGAAAAATCATTAATGCAGTGCATAATAAAAAACTAGTTCCTAGCACAGAATGCTAGAGGTCCTAGGTTCAATTAGTAGTGGTTCACATTTTCCCTTTCTCATTGTAATTCATGGCATAATAAGGCAGCATAAACTACTGTACTGCTGCAGTAACCTTACAAGGTACATAGAAACCTACACATTATCATTAAATAAGGGCCATTAGGCCCATCCAGTCTGCCCATAGGCCCTATACATTGTATGTGGCCACTGACCCTATCTGATTAATGGCTTTTCATCACTCCCTCCCTCCCCTCTCAAGCTTCCCCGTGCCTGTCCCAGGCATGCTTAAACCCCTCCACTGTGCTTGCCCCCACTGCCTACTGTGGCAGACTATTCCAGGTGTCGACTACCCTTTCTGTGTGGAAAAACTTACTCACATTACCTCTTAATCTACCCCATTCCAATTTCATATTGTGCCCCCTTGTTCTAGTACTTCTTCTACATTGGAAAAGGTCCCCCACCTGCACCTTGTTTATGCCCTTGAAGTACTTGAAAGTTTCAATCATGTCCCCTTCCCCGCTGTCTCCTCCCCTCCAGTGAGTACATATTGAGGTCCCTTAGTCTCTCCTAATATGTTTTGTGGTGCAAGCCCTGCACCATCTTTGTTGCCCTTCTCTGGATAGTCTCCACCTTATCTATGTCCTTGTGCAGGTGTGGCCTCCAGAACTGCAAGCAGTACTCCAGGTGAAGCTTTACCAATGTTTTATACAATGGCATCACCACCTCCCACCTCCTGCTAGTGATACCCCTGCCTGTGCACCCCAGCGGCCCTCCCTGCCACCTTTGTGCACTGCTTTGATACCTTAAGGTCATCAGAGATAATAACCCCTAGGTCCCTTTCCTCTTTGGTGACAGCTCCCCCCCACCAGCCTGTAGCTCTCCCCAGGGTTCCCTCTACCCAAGTGCATTATTTTGCACTTCATTGCATTGAACCTCAGTTGCCACATGTCCGACCATCTTTCAAGGTTCTCCAGGTCCCTCTTCATTTTCTGCATCCCTTCTGGAGTATCCACCGTGTTGCAGATCTTGGTGTCATCTGCAAACAGGCAAAACTTTCCTTCCAGCCCCTCTGCAATGTCACTAATGAAGACATTGAACAGGACTGGTCCTAGTACTAATCCCAGTGGTACCCCACTGGTCACCCCCTCTCCTCAGATTGTATCCCATTTACCACCACCCTCCATCTCTTGTCTGGTGGCCAGTTCCTAACCCAGTTCACCACTTTGTCTCCCATGCCCAGACTACCCATCTTGTTAATCAGCCTTCTGTGTGGGACGGTGTTGAAGGCTTTGCTGAACTCTAGGTAGGTGATGTCTACCCCCCTCCCTGATTTATTTCCCTGGTCACCCAATCAAAAAAATCTATTAGACTCATTTGATATGATCTTGCTGCTGTGAATCCATGTTGCCTCAGATCCAGAGCACCACTGGATTCCATATGTGCCACTGTCCTTTCTTTCAGCAGTGTCTCCATGATTGTACCCACCACTGAGGTGAGGCTGACTGGCCTGTAGTTCCTCGCCTCTTCCCTACTGCCGTTTTTGTGCAGTTTGACTACATGTGCCATCCTCCAGTCTTCTGGAACAACAACCGTGTTGAGTGACTCTGTGAACAGGGCCGCCAGAGGCGCTGCTACTTTCCTTCTCAGCTCCTTTAATATAATTGAGTCCATGTCTCCATGTTGAACCACACCATGTGGTGGTCACTGGACCCCAGCTGCCATTCCACCTGTATTTCTTCGACTCTGTTCCTATTGGTCCATTCCAGGTCCAGAATTGACTTGTCCCTGGTTTGCTCATGCGCCAGCTGCCTGAGTCCAACCCCCTGCAGGGATTCCAGGATGACTGTGCTTCTGGCTGAAGCAGCCACCTGGGTCGCCCAATCCAAGTCCGGCGTATTGAAATTCCCCAGAAGCAGGATTTCGCCTTTAGCTGCCATGTCATGCATGTTCTCCACTAGTTCCTTGTCTACTTCCTCCCTCTGTGCTGGAGATCTGTAGATCACCCCTGTACGTATTGCTGTTCCATTCCCTGGTTCCAGGGTGACCAACATTACCTCGGCCTCCCCCTGTCTTCCCTGAACTTCTGTAGCCTTTATACCAACTCTGATGTACAGGGCCACTCCCCCACCCTTTTCCCCCTTCCTGTCTCTCATGAACAGTGTATAACCTGGTACATTGACTTCCCAGCCATGATTAGCAGAGTACCATGTCTCTGTTATTGCTGCTATGTCAAGGTCTGCATCTGCCAACAAGGCCTCCAGGTTTGGAACCTAATTTCCTAGGCTACGGGCATTCATTAGCATGACCTTCCATGTTTTGACACTGAAGTTATGCAGCTCACATCCTACAGGTAACTTCAATTACATAAAAATGGCCAGAAGTAGAGCATTTAAAAAAATTCACGCCATTTAATTGTATTTCTCTGTTCATTCTGATACCTACCCACTTCCTGCCCTCCTTGTCTGTTCAGATCCTCTGGAGAGAGGTTGGATCATACCACAGTCAGAGACTGAGCACACATACTGTGCATAGCGGAGGAACTAGGCCTGGTGTATTTGCCTCTGTATCCTCCCATCAATGGACTTTCATGCTTGCCATCTTCATGAAACATGGACAAAACTAAGGAGGTTCCCAGCAGAATGGCACTCATCCCCTTGGACCATTCTAGAGGTGAGAAAGCATAATTGGGACATTTATTCCACCTCCTGCCGCAGTCAGCTTGGGATCATGGGTCCGGGCCAAGAATACACAGTCCCCTGAGCAGAAGGCAGGCACCTTTATCACTAGGCCATTGGAGCAGTGATGAAATGCATTCTGACTGGCTGACTCACAGTCTAAAAGGTTATATCAATGGCTGGATACCCTCATGAGCATAAATACAAGTTGTCCTGTAAGAGCACTAATTAAAAAAAAAAAAATTATTAGTTTAATAATAGCATTAAGACACTCCGAGAGGTTTGATTATCTTCATTAATCCAGCCATAGGGGCATAAGACACTGGGCTTCACCAGATGCACCCCTTCGCCCCGGTTAGAGTAACTCCTGATAACCCAACCCCTGGTCATGCTTTGATGCTTAAGAAATTTCATTATAAAAAAGAAAAAACACATACCCACAGATGTTTAAGAAAAGAGTAGCAGTACTCAGCTAGAGATGTCTGCTAAAATGTCTTTATTAGAGATAAAGTGCAGCAAGAGGCTCTCGGCAAAGTGCTATGGTATAGTAGGAGTGCGAAACATTGAGATGTTTGGTATACCCGTTTACCCTGCCTGTCTGCTGCACATCATCACTAATAAAGACATTTTAGCAGGTTTGAATTCTGCTGCTGTTTTCTAGGCATTTGCGGGTGTGCAGCGTCTCTTTTTCTATCTCATTGAGTTTGTCATCCACACCGCTTGTCTGTGGACAGGGTAGAAGTGGTTCTAAGATGCTCAGGTGTCTGATTTAGGAGATGAGTTCTCATGGCTGCACTCTCCAGGATCCCACAGCCCAGGGCTCTGCACTGTACATGCAGGCTGGGAGTATCACCTGATCTGTCACCAGTTACAGCAGATGTGCATTACTGGAGCAGTGGCTGCCACTAGGTAGATTCTGATATAAGAAAGCTTGTAATGGAGCTGCCACCCCATCACTATAAGCATTTGTCACTGTAGGAAATAACATGGAGGGAGCAGAGGGAAAGCATTTTGTAGTGGAGTACAGAAACGAATAGTTTACATTAGCAATCAGCCAGGCTAGTTTGTATTTTTAAAGTAACTTCTATGCAACGCTTAGTGTTTATACTGTAGTTCCATGTTGGAGTCTGCTAGAATTGCTCAATTAACATTATTCACAGTATTTCTTGCAAAGAGCGCTGTGATTTCAGTGATCCAGCTGCATGTAGTGTATGACCTGACTTGATTTCTGTCTTCCTTTGTCATTGCAGTATCTCCTAGAAATGAAAAGTTTAATTCTGCCCCCTGAACATATTTTGAAGAGAGGGGACAGTGAAGCAATAGCATATGCCTTTTTTCATCTACAGCACTGGAAAAGGGTGGAGGGGGCATTGAACCTCCTACACTGTACCTGGGAAGGAAGTAAGTATTCTTTTTTGTGTTCACATTTTTTTTTTATTTTACAGGAAAAATAAATTGTATCTGTGTACCACTAGGTGGCACCACTGCATTGCTTTTGGGAATTTGTTGCACCTCTTGCTCGTCATAAATTATACATTTAGCTCGTGTTTTTTTTTTTTTTTTTACCCAAGATACTGTAGCTAACTGATAATATGGTATGTTTATGTGGTGAGACCTCTGCTCATCATACTCATATTTTTTGGTCCTGCCCAAAACTGCAGCCTTTTTTACAGGACATATTTAAAGAATTAGATGAGCTTTTTGGGTTAAAGCTCCCTTATAGCGGCGACTTTTTGTTCTGCATGTCATTCCCCTGGAGCTATAGGGCCCCTATACTCAATATCTTTTGAACATCTTTCTTTTAGCAGCCAAAAAGGCTATTACTAAATTATGGCTTACAGTGATGATTCCCACCATCGTGGGCTGGAGACAGATTGTCAATCTCATACAGTATATCGGTATGTTTTTTTTATATTGGGGTCCTGTTCTGCCCAGTTTTACATCTGGAAAGACTAAAGCATAGGGGACGGTCCATCATGTGAATTGCCCAAAGTAACTCAGGTCACCCATGCCTGGGCTGAGATTAGACCTTGGAGCTTGAAAACTTGAATTACAAGACAAAGAAATTGGAGCTTGTGCTTCACATTTGTAAGCTCTCACCACTGGACCATACCAGTTGAGGAATCTTAATTTCAGTAATTCCAGTTCATAGTACCAGAATCTCACTGGAGTTTTACAAAGTGTCTCCACTAAATTCACCAGTCAGAAATTGGTCAGCCCTAATACATAATTCCTACCCGTTCTGCAGCCCCAAGCAAAAAGCATTTTGGTAAATGGTAGGCAAAAGGCACATTGACAGTAAAGCTAAAGGCTTGCTCATCATGTAGGTAGGTATCCAAGTGCATAACTGAACACCACTTCCAAAGGAGCAAACATTCTGGAGGTAAGGTTGTTAATCAGAATTACCTGATTCACAGAGTGATTTTGTTCTCAGATTTCATTGTGTTTTCACATTTCTGATTGTTTGATTTATTTTCTGTATATTATAATCTAGTCTTCTGTTGTTCGTTTGAGCTCTTTGTATTTATTATATTGTCTGTACAGCCTGTCCTGAAAGATAGATACAGCATGACTGTGGATAACTCCTGCACACACCTGCTTTGTGCAACAGCAGGACGCTTGTATGACCTGTGTACATATTCTGCAGTATTCCCATGAGTCCTAGCCAGACAAAAACCTGGATTTCTCAAGAAGTGCATTACAAGGCTTGAGTGGCAGTTAGAAACACCAGTGGTAAATAGGGGCAATTCTCCTTATTTGCATACAAGCCAATGTAAGGAACACACCAAACAAAATGGGTGAGTTTGAGGGTTTGATGCACTTTGAAAGGAAAAGAAACTGAATGGAACACCAGCCTAGAGGGATACAGACACATTACAAGGGCTTGGCCTGCCAGGAAATGGGATGGGGTGGCCCTCTTCGTAAGTAAGAGTCATTGTGGAGGACAAGAATGACATCACTGGGGAAACAGTGCCACAGATTCATCTGGGTTGAGCTAGCGGAAGGAGGGCACAGTCACCGGGCAGGGGGTTAAAGACCCCCAAACAACACAGTGAAGCATGATGTCCAGATGGTTGGGGATATCACAGAAGTCACCAAATTGAAAGCAGTGGTGCTTCCAGGCATAGACTAGTATCTTCAGAATCCTAACAGCAAGGTTAATACCAGGTGTGCTTCCTAGAACTACCTATGCAACGGGACTAGGTTTGATGCCACCCTTGACCTTGATTTTAGCAGTGGGGATGGAATCATCTCCAGTGTCAATGTTAAGGAACCTATGGAAAGCAGTGATCACAACTGGGTACACTTCTCTTTGACAACAAGAATAGCAAGGCCTCAGCCCCAAGTACATGGAACTTGAGAGAGGTGAACTTTGCCAAGATGGAAAACTAGGTTTGCTGGCAAAGGCACCTAGCTTCACCTGAGCTCTTTTCTTCTAGGTTTGCGTGTAAGGACAGAGCAAGGAACAACATTATCAGAGCAAGGAAAAACATTAAGGCTTCTTTTTGCTAGGCAGATTTACTGTGTGTTACTATTTTATTTTGTGCTCACAAGGTTTGATACTGTGTTTTGGTTACATTTTACTGCTGTAATCTTCTCTGATTCAAATTGCTGTTGCAACACCTCACGCCACGCGGGCGACCAGAGTTCGGGAACGGACTTGGGTTGCTGTGGATCGGCAGGGAGGATGAGGATTGAGCGTCCATAGGACTGCTCTCCTCTCCTGGGGTGGGTACTGGGAGCAAGTCACTCTGCAGCGCCCCTGTTGGAGACTGGGGAGCACTGCAAGAGGACTTCCACAGCTGTGGGACCAGAAACCGAAAACAGGGTTTGGGCTCAGCTGGATGATGGCTGCGGCCTGCCTGCCTCCTCCGGACCTCCGTGAGCCATGTCCACCTCAGCAGCATGGGAGCCAATTGGCAAGGTGTGCGGGTTGCCCTCCCCGGTGCCTTCCCCCTCGGAAGAGAGGGACTCGTCCAGTGAAGGGATATGCTGGGTTACCCTAGTTGGCTGCAATGTGAGGTAAGAAGGCTCGGGGGAAATCAGAGGGGTGTAGGAGTCCTTGGCGGTTTGAAGGAGTGGCTATGCCCAGAGCACGTAGAGGGGGGAAAAAAGATAACACAAAAAAAAAAATAATTGCTGTTGCAGGGCATACTTTCTGCTGCATTATTACAGGGTGTGCCTGCAGGTCTGTTACTGTTTTGTGCTTATAGATTACTGCTGTAATCTTCTCTGATTCAAATTGTTTTTTGCAAGGTATATCTTCTGTTCTAGGATCGTCGATAAGTCATTCATCCACACTTATTGGCAGAGTCCCTTTCCTTTTAAATCAGATGGAAAGTCTTCAACCTGGCTCCTCCCACCCCATGACGCCAGATCTTCTTTTCTGCTGGAAGATTCAGGTTGCCACCTTCATGCTCTCGCATTTTGTAGGCCCTGGCTTCAGAAACTTTGGTTATTCCAAAAATTCACCTTGTTCACATTAGTGATTGCAATTACTTTTCTTCGATCATGGAAGATAAGTCTTCCCCCGGATTTGCCAGTGTTCGTGCGGGACAGAAGATTTTTGCGCGTACGACCCGCATGCCTGGCGTTCATTGGTCGGGCGATGATACCACGGTAAAGTAGTTTTGCCTTGCATTCCAAACCCAATGTCCTTGATGACCGCCTCACACGCTTAAGCTGGGGAGGCCGAAAATGGAACTCGCTGGTGAAATCAAGGAGGCCCGTGGTGGTTTCCGTAGCCGTGATCCGCCGAGCAATTGGAGCGCATGCAAGCCTTTGAGGAGGAAATGGCTCGTGCCAAGGAATCTTCCTCTCAGAGCTTCTTCATTCCGCTCAACCTGGGCTCCACCTTCTCGGGTTCCTTCTGAGAGTTGTGCCACTCTCTCCCGACTAAGGGTGAGAGTCCTGCGGGCATGCACTCCTCTCGGTCCTGTAAGCGGGAGAAGGACCCAGGATTGTCTTTATCTCGAAGGAGGGATGGGGAGAGTTCTTGGTCCCAGGAACCAGCTATTTCGACCTCGGTCAAAATTGCCTGTTTGGCCGCTGGCTTCTCTGTCTTGCCGTCTGGCCAGTCAACTGAAGTGTCTACCGACAACGTTGAGATAATTCTTGACCCGATCGACCCCTTGTTTCCAACTCCAGTCGCCGACTCTCTTGCTCGGACTCTGGTCCTTGTTTTCCCTGATGAGGAGACCCAGCCTGCTTGGAATGCCACCGAGGAAGTGGTCCCTGACCCTGGGAAGTCACCCGTTCCATCTGTGTCTCACGAGCGACCGAGCCGGCCTGCCCGACCTCGATCAAGGTCTCGGACCCCCCTCGACCTATAGGCCGAGGAAGGGCCATAAGTGCTCTAAAAAGAGGTGACACCATCGGTTTTCCTGGTCCTCCTCGGATGAGGAGAGGCTCCGGTGGCGCTACGAGGACCTCATGTGGCAACAGCTGATTTGACCGGGCACAAGTCTTCCCCGGCTCCTACCCCGGCCATTACTTGGCTTTTGACTCCCAGGCTGAAGCCAACTCCTCTGGAGCTGATTAAGTCAGTTCCTCCACCCGTGGAGCTGGTGAAACCTCCATTTCGGCCTAAACCGGTCTCTCTACTGATTTTGGTGGAACTGCCGCCCAAGCAGCCTGCGGGAGGGGCTCCTTCTAAGGAAGCTATACCTGACACTGGGCTTCCCCGGCATCTCTCGGTCACTGTCACCCCAGACCTCCCCCGGCAGGTCGAGGGTGATGTGGGCAGTCGACCGCTGTATCCATATTCCTCAGATTCGGATGAAACTGGCCTCCATTCTCATCCAGGGGATGATGAATCGGCTGGTTGGTTAGAGAAGGAGGAAGGTCCTTCCTCCTTTCAGGGCATTCTTCGCCTCATCTCTGAGTCCACAGGGATGCCCCTGGAGCCTGTCCAGAAAAAGGCGGAGTACCATCTCACTGACATCCTCAAGAGAGGGGATACCCCGAAGAAAGCCTTTCCTGTGGCCAAGGCCATTGTTGACCCAGCCTTAGAACTTTGGCAGCACCCTGCCTCTTGTCCAGCTACGTCTGCCCGTATGGCCCACAAGTATGTGGTGCTCATGGGGTCCCTTGTGGGGTTCACAGAGCACCCTTCAGCCGAGAGCCTTGTGACCGCCTCTGTGTTCAGGCATACTGGTAGTTCTACTGATATCGACAGACCTCCTGAGAAGGAATCCAGATATTTGGATCACTCTGCCCGGAAGGTCTGTGCGGCCTCATCTTTAGGCCTCTGTCAGGCAAGCTCAGCCATCGTCATGGCACACTTCTCCCATGCCTTTTTGGGGTCCTTGGACGAAGTCCTCCTACATCTCCCCGCAGACTTGCAAGCGATGGTCAAGCAGGTCCAGGACCAAGGCTGAGCTGTTGCTAAACAACAGCTCCAGACGGCTCTGGATATCGGGGACTCATGTGCCTGCTCGTTGGCAGCTGCAGTTGCCTCTCGCCGCAGGGCTTGGCTGAGGTGCTCCTCCTCCTTTCCGGTGGATACTCAGCACAAACTGAGGCAGTATAGTGCAGTGGTTTAAGGCTCTGAGCTGCAAACCTGGAGACCTGGGTTTGAATCCCACAGCCCCCATTTGCATACTGTGTGACCCTGAGCAAGTCACTTAACTTCATTGTGCTCCCAGGTCACACCTGTAAACAAGCTTTCAGCTTAGTGTATCTCTCCTGGTTAAAAAAAAAAACAAACAAGAAAAACTAGCTGATGTGCCTTTCCTGGGCACCAATCTCTTCAGCCCAGGTGTGGCTGGTCACCTTCAGCGCATTGAGCAGTCCAATGCCACCTTGGATGCCACTTCTGCCAAGGGTTCTTCTGGTACTAAGAAGAAGCAGCAGAAGAAGAAGCCTTTTCGGCACTCTTCCCCTGTGGCCCAGAAGTCCTCCTGATCAATGAGGCCAAGTCGGAGCTCATGCTTTCTCAGGTGATGTGCTTAATCGGGGCAGAGCTCGAGACTCATCAAGCCAGAGCTCTTCTCCCGGCAGAGGTGCCCTGCCCAGGACTTTCCGTGCCTTCTGGGTTATGTGGCAGTGAGCACCTCCATGGTCCATTGGGCCCGGTGGCACATGCGCCCCCTCCAGTGGGGGCTGGCCACCCAGTGGACTCAGCGCCATGGTCATTTCAACCAGCTGATCACTGTGACCCAGAAGATGTGGGGTGCTGTCCAATGGTGGACTGTCCCAGGCCAGTTACAGGAAGGGATCCCATTTGTCTGCCCCGAACCAACAGCCATCTTTACAACCGATGCCTCTCTCATGGGCTGAGTAGCCCACATGGGGGACAACAGGGCCCATGGGTTCTGGACCTTCGAGGAGTCCCGTTATCACATCAACCTGTTGGAGCTCAGAGCAATCAGACTTGCACTGTCAGTTTTTGCTCCTCAGCTCCGGGGTCAAGTGATTCAAGTCCAGATGGACAATACCATAACCATGTACTACCTCAACAAACAGGGCAGCACGCATTCTTGTCTGCTATGCAGGGAAGCGTTCCGCATCCGGACGCTCATGAGACGTCTGGAGGCAGATCTCCAAGCCATTCAAGTGGCAGTAGCCTCAAATCAACTGGCGGATGCTCTCAGCTAGGCGAAACATCCCACGAGTGGTCTCTCCATCCTGAGGTAGCGTACAGTCTGTTCTTCCACTGGGGCAAATTGTTGGTGGACCCGTTTGCCTCCAGGGAAAACACCAAGCTGAGGCTATTTCATACCCACTCCCCTCAGCAGGGCTCGCTGCAGGGGGATGCCTTCTCGAGGCCGTGGACCCCAGTCCTCTTCTATACCTTCCCTCCATTTTTCTTGATCCACAGGATGTTCCTCAATGTGAGGAGGGACAAGGCACAGGTGATTTTGGTATCCCCAGACTGGCCACGCCAGTTCTGGTACTCAGATCTCCTCAGCCTCAGCAACAGGCCCCCAGAGAGGCTTCCAGCATGCCTGGACCTAATCTTGGTCAACCAGGGGAAGGTATTCCATCTGGACCTTCAATTTCTGCACCTGACAGCCTGGTACCTGAGCGGCTAGAGTTCCAGGCTTTGGGTCTTTCCGAGGATGTCCTCACAGTGGTGGAGGCATCCAGAAAGGAATCAACCAGTAACTTTTATGCCTTTTTCCATTTGGTGTCAGGGCAGGGGCCTGCACCCTCTGTCCTGTCCAGTGGCTAACATTCTCGACTACCTTTGGTCTCTGTCCAAAGGGGGTCTTTGGTCATCGACCCTTAGGGTGCACCTGACAGCCATCTCTGCTTACAAGACGTGGGCTGGTCAGCTGATGTTGGCGGAGGAGACAGTGGTTGGGTGCTTTTTCAAAGGCCTGGATCACATATCCCCTCCAGTACGTGAACCTCCACCTCCATGGGATCTACTGCTGGCACTGGCAGAGCTCATGGGCAAACCATTCGAACTGATGCACAAGTGTGAGCTGTCACACTTATCATGGAAGACGGCCTTCCAGGTGGCTATCATGTCTGCCAGAAGGACAGAGGAGCTCCAGGCGCTCTCGGTGGACTCCCCTTATCTGGTCTTCCACAGTGACAGGGTTGTCCTGTGCCCTCACCCGAAATTCCTTCTGAAGGTGGTGTCAGAGTTTCACCTTAATCAGGTGTTGACTCTGCCGGTGTACTACCCTGCTTACACCTCAGAGGCCGAGTATAGGCTCCATACTTTGGACCTGAGACAAGCTCTCTCCTATTATAAGGAGAGGATGGTGGAGATTCGGGAAGAGGTTTACCAGCTATTTGACACCTGCGCTGAAGTTGCTTCTGGCAGACCTGCAGCAAAGCAGATGATTGCTCGATGGATTACATCTTGCATTAGTTTGTGCTATGAGTTAGTGGGCAAGGAGCCTCCCAAAGGGATAAGACCTCTTTCCAGTCACCATACCGCTGCATCGTTGGCTGCTTCCAGGGACATCCCTATTCAGGAAATCTGTCGGGCTGCTACCTGGAAGACAGCAAACACCTTCATTACCCACTACCACATCAACCTTGAGTCACGCCAGGATGCTGGTTTTGGGGCTTCAGTTCTCCAGTCTCTGTTTCCCAAGTAGGGGGTGTGCGCCTTGCTTCCCTATTCCCAGAGAACTGCTAGGAGTCTGTCAATAAGTGTGGATGAACAACATATCCACTATCCTAGAAAAAACAGGTTACTCATCTGTAACAGTAGATCTTCTGTGGACTGGTCTCTTGCAGTAAGTCATTACTTATGGGAGTATCCACCAGGTGGCGCTGTCACACTGCAGCCTCTTTCAGCAGTCTTCCGTTGGGGCTGCCCACACGACATCACTTCCTGTGGATGTGTATAAGAGTGGGCGGCTCCAAGTACCCTCTGTTCACTTTCCTGCTGGCTTCAGCTCACACAGTCCGCTTTCTTGACCTCCTGGGTTGCAGTCTTCGACTCGAACTTGAACCAGTTGTTTTACCTTCTGTTCCGGGCCTGTGACCTACTCACAGTACCCCTGGACTTCTTTTATACAGCAGGCCCAGTGTTCCATTAGAGCTCCCGGTACACCTGCTGCTCCCTGACCCTGGCACTCTTGCTGCGTCTGGGGATTCACTAGGGCTGCTGTTAACAGTCCAGCCCGATTTTGCTTCTCTCTGTTGGGCTTGTGGCAGGTTTTGCAGGATTTCCTAGGTGATTATTTAAGCAGATATGAGATTATGTTAATTGGGGATATGAATGTAGATTGGAAAACTGTAGATGTTAACCATATTATTGTTGAGATGTGTAATCTTCTAGGTATGACTCAGTTAATAGCAGAAGTAACTAGAGTGAATACCAAACGACCATTTTTCTCCACAGCTTTAGATTTATTATTTACTACTGAACCAGATAGGTATATTGCTAGTGGTGTTCTTCCAGATTCCTTTTCGGATCATCAGATGATATATGCTATTAGAAATCAAAAAAGAATAAAGAGATCAGAAAAAACAGTTTACTATAGATCATTTAAACATTTTGATTATATAAAATATATGTTAGAATTGGATGAGTTTAATTGGGGAAGATTGGATTTGGTTCCTACAGTTGCTGAAGCTTGGAGTTTATTTCAGGAGGATTTTTTGATGATTTGTAATAGGTATGCCCCATTAAAAATTAGGAAAATAAAGTTTAATAATTCCCTTTAGTATAATTCATATTTATTTAAAATTAAGAAACAGCGGGATAAGGCTTGGAAGGTGGCTAAATCCACAAAATTGGATGATGATTGGGTGAAGTATAAACAGATGCGGAATTATTATAATTGTGAACTTAAGAAGGTTAAAAAAGATTATTGTAATAGGGAATTAAATTCTAATCTGATTAATGACCCAAGGAAATTTTGGCAAGTTTTAAAAGGTGAAAGGGATCAACAAGTAGACTACCCTGAGAAGTTTAAAATAGGGGATGTTGACATTCCTATGGGCCCTTGGGTAGTGGATGGGTTTAATGATCTTTTTGTAACAGTGGGTAAAAAGGCTTTATTACAAGATAAGTCTTGTTCCTCTCCTTTAAATCCTCAAATTAGAGCTATAGAGGTTGTCCCTTTAAAGAATAAGGAGTTTGTGTTTGAACTAATATCCCCATTGGAAATACAAAATGCACTACTTAATATAAACGTTAACAAGGCTGGTGGGTTGGATGAGATTCCTAGCATTTTGTTGAAATATGCTGCTCCAGTTATTTCTTACCCTTTAGCTAGTATTTTCAATATGTCCCTTATGAGTGGGGAAATTCCTGAAATGTGGAAAATGGCTAAAATTATTCCTGTTTATAAAAATGGACTTAGGTCTCTAATGGAGAATTATAGGCCTATATCATTATTACCAATAGTGGCTAAGGTCTTTGAAAGTTTGTTAGCCAAACCACTTCAGACTTATTTGGAAAATGGCAAGTTGATTAATAGGTTTCAATCTGGCTTTAGGCCCTTGCACGGTACAACTTCTGCTTTGTTGAGGGTTACTGGGGATATTGTGGGTGCTCTGGACAGGGGATGTGGTGGGACAATTTTTGTAGATCTATCCAGGGCATTTGATACCCTGGACCACGACATCCTCCTGTCCAGACTACCTGCTTTGGGACTTTCGACAAAGGGTGGTTAGGTGGTTGGAGGCTTATTTAATTGGTAGGAAACAAATGATTTCAATGAATGGATGGGATTCTGGTTTTAGGGAGATAACATCTGGGGTAACTTCTAGGATCCATTTTGGGTCCAATATTATTCAATTTATATATGAATAATTTTGTCTTAACTGATTCTGATGTACAGTGTTATTTGTATGCAGATGACACTATTATTTATGTGAAAGGGTTATTATTAACTCAGATAGAATCCTATCAGAAAGCATTTGATGAGCTTCAGTTATTCTATGGAATCTAATCTTGCTCTTAATCCAAAAAATCCAGGTAATTTTGTTTTCTAGGAAATAAAAGATTTATTCTAATTTGGTTTGAGTATAGTGACACTGGATAGTATTGTTCTTGAACAAGTCCAATGTTACAAATATTTAGGGATTTATATGGATAGATCATTGAATTGGGTTTCCCATATAGAATATATGATTAAAATAGTTAATTGTCGTTTGGGTGCACTTTATAGAATTAGGAATTGTATGGATGTTAATGTAAGGAAACAGGTAGCTACGGCTACCTTGATTCCTTTGTTAGATTTTGGGGATATTATTTATATAGGGGCTACCTCAACCCAGTTGGCTAGATTAGATGTTTCCTTTAATAAGATAGCTAGGTTTATTTTGGATGTTCCTAAGAGAACTCATAGGAGAGAGTTATATCAAACTTTAAATTGGATGAGTCCTAATGATAGAAGGATATTTCATGTTTTGATATATATGGTTAACTCAGTTAGGGTAGGGTACCAGAATACATTACTGATGAATTTCAAATTAGGATAATAAGAGGAGGTTACGTTCTGCTGAGGGTATGGAATTGTTTTTGCCCAGAAGAAGGACGGACCTGGGTAGAGAACATTTTTCTATTTGGGTCCTAATTTATGGAATTCACTTCCAACTCATTTGAGGCCAATTGGTTTCAGTCCCAATTTGGATGAAACAAAAAGTTGGTTTAAATCTGAAGCTGTTAAAAGGTTAAATGATGAATAATTATGTATGTCTCACTTTATAATAGGATACATAACTGCACTTTATATGTGTATTTGCTGTTTATGTTATATGGATGTTAGTGTTATTGTAAATAATTTTATGTTATTGTTGTTGTTTTCTTTTGTGTTTTCTTTTAATTAAGTTATTATGTATATATGTATGTATGTTTTAAGGATCTCACTGGAAATGAGCTTGTCTCAGTTGAGCCTCCTATTCTTTTGCTTGTCAATTGAATAAAAATTTTACTACTACTACTACTGCTCCCAGGCCGTGGCTTTTCTACTTCCACTAGGATGGGCCTGTGCTCCTCATAGTGCCCCCGGGCCCTCCTTGCTCACAGCAACCCTGCTGCTCCCTGGCCCAGACTCTCTTGCTGGGCCTTGGGACTTGCTCATGGCTGATCATCCAGCCAGGCTGGAATGGACCTCGGGGAGCCACTTTAAAGGCTCCTCAGTCAAGGGCACTCGTTCCGGGCATAGGAGGGAGCAGGATTCACACTCCTCACACACCGTCCGCCTTACTCCATCGACGATGGCTCCTCCATCGTCGACGGAGTGTTCCTTATCGTCTGGGCTGCTCCCCCCGTCGATTTTGCCTGCTGTTGTTGTTTTATCTTTAACGGGCCTTGTCCCATCGACAAAGCTTGTTTCTGAACATCTCCTATCAATGGGCTGTGTTGCCCCATCAACGGAATGTTCCTCGTCAATGGGGATGCTTCCCCTGTTGACGACACGTGTTATTTGCTCTCCATCATCAATGGGAGCTCTTCTCTCATTGACGGGACATGATTCTGCTGTTCTCTCGTCGATGGAGGCTTATTCTCTATCAACGGGGCACTCCTCTATTCATACACATCTGTATTGCTCCCTTATGCCTATCCCATGCCTGTTTGAAGCCCTGCACGGTATTCATATCCACCACTTCCTGAGGAAGGCCGTTCCATGCATCCACCACCCTTTCTGTGAAAAAGAACTTCCTCGCATTACCCCTTAATCGGCCTCCCTCTAATCTCATGGTGTGTCCTCTTGTACTGTTATTTTTCTTCTATTGAAACATGTTAGACTCTTTCATCTTGGCAGTGCCCTTAAGGTGTTTGAATGTTTCGATTAAATCACCTCTCTCCCTCCTTTGCTCTAGGGTATACATATTGAGCTCTGTTAATCTGTCCTCATATGTTTTCTGATGCAGTCCCTGCACCATTTTGGTTGCCCTTCTCTGGACTACCTCAGTTTGGTTAATGTCCTTGTGAAGGTGTGGCCTCCAGTGCTGCACTCAGTACTCCAGATGGGGCCTAACCAGTGTCTTGTAAAGAGGGATTATTACCTCCCTCTTACGACTTGTGATACCCCTACTAATACACCCCAGCATCCCTCTAGCCTTACCTACTGCTTTAGTGGTCTACTTGGATAATTTCAGGTCATCTGTGATGATGATGCCCAAGTCTCTTTCTTCCCTTGTGACTGGCAGCAACTGCCCTCCCAGCCTATAGGTGGCTTCAGGGTTTCTCTTCCCTATGTGCATGATCTTGCACTTCTTTGCATTAAACCCTAGTTGCCACTCTTGTGACCATTTTGCCAGTTTATCCATCTCTCTTCTCATTCTGCCCACCCCATCTGGATCATCTACTCTGCTGCAAATCTTGGTGTCATCTGCAAACAGGCAAACCTTACCCTCCAGTCCATCTGCAATGTCACTGATGAAGATATTGAAGAGGACTGGCCCCAAGACTGATCCCTGAGGTACCCCACTTGTGACTTGCATCTCTTCTGACTGTATACTGTTTACCACTACTCTCTGTTTTCTGCCTGTCAACCAGTTTGCCACCCAGTTGACCAACTTCTGACCCACCCTGAGCCTACCCAGCTTAATAATCAATCTTCTGTGTGGAACAGTATCGAAAGCTTTGCTGAAGTCAAGGTAGGTGACATCAACTGCTCCCCCTTGGTCCACCACTCTGGTTACCCAGTCAAAGAAATCTATGAGATTAGTTTGACAGGACCTTCCTTTTGTAAACCCATGCTGTCTTGGATCCTGTGCTTCTATGGATTCCAGGTGTCGCACTATCCCTTCCTTAAGGAGTGCCTCCATAATCTTGCCCACTACTGAGGTAAGACTGACTGGTCTGTAGTTCCCTGCCTCCTCCTTGCTACCACTCTTGTGGAGCGGAGTCACATGAACCCTTCTCCAGTCTTCTTGGACCTCTCCTGTGCTCAGAGACTCACTAAACAGTTATGATAATGGCTCTGCTAGTTTCACCCTTAGTACCTTTAGTATCCTGGGATGTATGCCATCAGGTCCCATTGCCTTGTCCACCCTGAGCTTATCGAGCTTAAAGAATAGACACAGCAGGGGATGAACTGCAAGGTGACTTGCCTACATTACGATCATGGGCTATGAAATGGGGACTTAGATTTAATGTGGGGTGTGCAGAGTAATACACCTTTGGGCGAGGAATCCGGACTCCTCGTACACATATGTGTTGCAATAGCAGACAGCATGACCAAGGAAACTGATCTTTGGCTAATTGTGGGCCATAATCTGAAGACTGACGGACAGTCTGCTACCACAGTGAAGAAAAGAAATGCAGTGCTGGGATTTATTAGGAGGGGGTGTGGAGCAGATCGAGGACAGTGATACTCGTCTTATACAGGGCCTTGGTTCAAACACACCTTGAGTACTGTGTCCAATTCTGGTCACCACAACACAGACAGGACATTGAGGAGTTCAGGAGGGTTCAGCACAGGGCCAGTAAACTGAGAAATGGCTTTAGAGGCAAACACTTCAAGGAGAGATTGGGCACACTCATATTGTTTAGCCTAAAAAAGAAGGCCGAGAGAGCTCATGATCGAGGTTTATAAATGTTGAAGGAGATAGACAGGGTGGAGTATACAGATATTTGAGCTAGTGAAAGCAAACTGAACTAGAAGGCATGCACATGAGCTCTGAGGGAAGAATAAGCAGAAACATTAGAAAGCATTACTTCTGAAAAATGAGGTTAATGTGGAATAGCCTGCTCAGTAAGGTTGAGGAACTGAAACCAGCCCTGTTTAGGCTTTCAGAGTAGGACTTGACAGATTCCTGGGGGAGAATGACCTTGAGCATTACATAGCATTAGCAGGGGTAACATTCTGTCCATTAAGCTTGGATATGTGTCTGTACATTAATTGGGTATATAGGAACATTCAATAGGCTGACTCAAAATGTGCAGTTTATCTTCATGAGCGAGGTGGAGGACTGGAGCTATAAAAGTCCTGCCACCTTAAAAGTGATAACAGCATAATTTGAGTCAGTATGTTTAATCAATTCATAAAACAGCAGTTCATTTATTATACAATAGCTTTTAAATTTTCTGTTAATACGTATATTTTACTTGCACTTTGATTTCAACTGCTGGCTTCAGTGTTGTACATGGCTATTATGATGTAATCAATATTGTAAGTGTATATCTGATTCGTTCCGTATTCTGTTATAATGTACAGTACCCATCATTGCTACATATTAGTTGTGACATACGTCAAAATGCAGTATATCATGATATCTTGCCATGTGATTCAAAAATATGAGTTCTAGGATCGTGGATATGTTGTTCTATTCACACTTGTTGGTAGGTACCCTGCTGCTTTAAGATGTGCCGGAAAGTCTTCAAGCTAGCTCCTCCCACCCACCGGGGTGGTATAACCCTCGGCTCTGCCCCATGACGCCAGATCTTCCTTTTCGCTGGAAGGTTCAGGTTCCCTCCTTAGCGCTCCCACGTGTAGTAGGCCCTGACTTCTGAGTCTTTGGATTCGCTTCCGAAACTAATTCTTAAACTCTCTCGAGTTCATGTTCTTCACTCCCCATGATGGAAGATCAACCGCCCCTTGTTCACTAAGTTTCGCGGGCAGAAAATGTCTTGCACAGATCCTCATGCTGCATGCGTGTATTGCCTGAGACTGGACCACGATCCGCGGGTCTGTGATCACTGTTGGTCCTTTTCCCTGAACATGCTGGAAGATGGTGCTGCCCAACTCTAGCTAGGGTGACCGGAGCAGCATTACCCACCAGTCAAATCAAAGGAAACAGGGTCCACCGAGCAGCTGGAACATCTTAAGGCCTTCAAGGAGGAGGTGGTTCAGGCAGTGGTGGCTCTTCCTCGGCTTCGGCCTTCATTCTGCTTCAGCTGGGATCCTCCTATTCGGCTTCCTTCAAGGAGTTGTTCCAGTCTCTCTCTACTAAGGGAGAGGGCCCTTCAGAGTCTCATGTGTCCCGCTCCAGGAAGAAGGATTCGAAGAAGGAGAAAGAAAAGTCGACACGTCAATGTTCTTGGGACCAGGAGCAGTCCTGCTCGCAGGAAACCCCTGCTTTGACTTTGGTCGAAGTCACGGCCGAGGCTGCTGGTTTCACGGTAACCTTGTCAGACCAGTCGGCTGAGACACCTGTCGATGCGGCCGAGATTTTTCTCCAGCCGATCGGCGGGTTGTCGCCCGATCCGGCCGATGACTCTTTATTTTGGATGCCAGTGCTCCTGTTGTCCTCGGACCGGTTGGCTCAGCCTGCTGGGCAGGACCTGCCCACCAAGAAACCTGACCAGGAGGAGCCACAGGTTTCTCCAGCTCCTTCTGAGGTCTCCCGTCAGCCTCGCCAATGGTCAAGGTCTCAGTCTCATTCCTCAACTTCAGCATCGGACAGGGACTCCCCTTCACCGGCGATCCCGTCCCCAACGTCATGGGAAGTGGCAGCGCCGCTCTTTGTGTTCATCCTCCTCAGATGAGGAGAGGCTCCGGCGCAAGTTACGTTGGTGCTATGAAGACCTCGTGACAGCAGTTGACCCTGTCTGGGTCGAAGCCAATTCCTGTTTCCACTCTGGCCATGAAGTGGCTTTTGCCCGAGCGACCAACATCGGCCATGGCCACCATCACCGAGGTGCTGGTTAAGGCTCCGCTGGCTCAGCCAAAGCCGGCTACTCCACTAATCCGGGTGGAGTCGCCACCTGAGCAACCGAAGTCTGGGGCTGTGACCAAGGATTCTCGGTCGGCCCAAGACCTGCCCCATCGGTTGTCGGTCACTCTCGTCCCCAATCGGCCAAGGCGGATTGAGAGCGACACGGGTGGGTGCCCACTTTACAAGGATTCTTCAGAGTCTGAGGACTCCTCCATGGTCTCCCATCCAGTGGACATCAAGTCCTTGGGGGTGTCTCTGTTGCGGAGGGCCCTACCTCACTGATGAGAATTTGTTGGCTCATCTCCCTATCTACTGGTATGGAGCTGGAGCCTGTGCAGAAACCGGCTAAATACCCCCTTACAGAGATTCTGGATAAAGGGGATATTCTTATGGAGGCCTTCCCAGTGGCTGAGGCCATTGTGGGCCCAGCCATGGAGCTGTGGTAGCGTCCAGCATCTTATCCTGCGCCTTCTGCCTGTATGGCCCGCAAATATGTGGTACCCATGGGGTCCCTGTTGGGCTTCTCAGCACACCCCACGGTGATGAAGTTGGTGGCTGCCTGTTTTTTGGCATTCAGGCAACAAGGGGGATGCGGACAGTCCCCCAGATTGGGAATCCAAACAATTTGGCCATTCCGGGAAGAAAGTGTACGCAGCCTCCTCACTTGGTCTCCATCAGGCTAGCTCGGCCGTTGTCATGGCACGTTTTTCCCACGCCCTCTTGGGCTCCCTGGATGAGGTTATTCCTTGTCTCCCGGTGGACCTCCAGACTATGGTCAAGCAGGTCCGGGACCAGGGTAGAGCAGTGGCTAAGCAGCAACTCCAGATGGCTCTGGACATTGGTGATTCCTGTGCCCGTTCGGTAGTGGCCGCGGAGGCCATGCACTGCAGGGCTTGGTTGCGCATCTCGACCTTTACAGCCAAAACGCAGCATAAGTTGGCAGATGTCCCCTTCTTGGGCACCGACCTGTTTGGCCCTGGTGTGGAGGGCCACCTCCAGTGCATAGAGAAGTCCAGTGCCACCTTGGACTCCACCACATCTGCTCAAAAGGACAAGGGCCTCAAGCGTCACAACTGTAAGCCCTTTTGTTCGTCCACTCCTGCGGCCAGACTGGTCCAGCAGCAACAGCATGGCCAGCAGGCTCAAACTTGGCGTCCTTGGGTCAAGTCTGTGGTGTCTTCGTTTAGGAAGCCGGGGGTGGGAGGTCCGCAGCCCCTCTGCCGGAACCTCCTCCAAGCCTGACCAGTGACGTGTTGGGGGGTTCCACCCTCAGTCCCATCATGCCTCCCCTGGGACCTCCCATGGGGGGGCCGGCTCAGCCACTTCATTTCTGCCTGGTCTGCTATCACCACGGACCATTGGATTCTAGAAGTGGTAGTTTGAGGCCTCCTCTGGAATTCGAGCAGGCCCCTCCCTTTCGAGCCCATGCCCCATGGGGGATCTGGTGCCCGCAGCTTCTCAGGCGGCTCTCGGAGACGACTTAGTTCAGCTCCTCCTCAATGAGGTGATGTGCCAAGTAGCAGACATACCTTCAGACCCAGGGTTTGTCTCCAGGTACTTCCTGGTGCCAAAGTGGATGGGGGCTGGTGCCCCATTCTAGATCTGCACGACCTGAACAAGCTCCTCAGGTCACACACCATTCAGATGGCAACTCTTGGCACAGATCATACCATCCCTGGAGCAAGGAATATGGTTCTGCTCCCTAGATCTTCAGGATGCATTTTTTCATGTCCCGATCCGTCCATCTCATTGACTGCTCCTCCGCTTCCGAGCCGAGGGAACCCTTTACGAGTTCCAAGCCATGCCCTTCGGCCTGTCTTCAGTCCCCAGGGTCTTCACTAAATGCATGACAGTGGTGGCAGCGTACCTGAGGCGCCCGGGTGCACCCTTACCTGGACGACTGGCTGATAGCAGGTCCCTCCAGGCTGGAGGTGGAGCGGTCCAGGGATCTGGTCCTCCAGACTTGCCTAGAACTTGGCCTCCTGATTAACGAGGCCAAGTCAGAACTCGTGCCTACATAAGTGATCCAGTTCATCGGGGCAGAGCTCAACTCCTGTCAAGCCAAAGCTTGGCTCCCGGCGGACAGGGAGGATGTTCTCTCCTACTTTGCCAAGTCATTTCTGGTTGGACAATTGTGCTCTGCCCGGGACTTCCTAGGCTACATGGCGGCCTGCACCAGCGTGGTCCAATGGGCCTGCTGGCATATGCATTGTCTTCAGTGGGAACTGGCCAGCCAGTGATCTCAGTGCTCAGGTCATCTCGACCAGCTGGTCTCTGTGACCCAGAGGATGTGGGACAGCCTCCAGTAGTGGCTCGTCCCATCCCACCTGCAGGAAGGGATCCCATTTGTCCGCCCTGAGCCGACTGCCATCCTGACGACTGATGCCTCTCTGGGTGGGGTGCCCCTCTGGGGGAGCACAGAGCCCACGGGCTTTGGTCCCTGCAGGAGTCCTGATTTCACATCAACCTGCTGGAGCTTGAGTACTTTGGCTAGCCCTGACCACTTTCACTCCATTTGTTCAGGGTCAAGTAGTCCAGATCCAGACGGACAATACCACGACCATGTACTATCTCAACAGGCAGGGCGGGACGCGCTTCTTGCCCCTCTGCAAGGAAGCTCTCTGCATTTGGTACCTCGTGCTGGGGCGCCATTTGGAGGGGGGCAGTTGCCCCCCGGATTACCCAGCGAGGATAGTGTTTTTTTTTCTTTTGCTGGCTGCCCCTCCGTTTGTTTGTTTTTTTGTGCTGCCAGCTGCACCTCCCTCCATCCGTCCTGCTGCAGCCAGGAGCCCCGAGCCCAAAGCTGAGCCACTTTTTTTTTAAAGTGCTGCCTGCCCACGGGCTGGAGTCGGCGTCTCTTCACCCCCCTTCCCTCGCAGCAAGCAGCAACTGGCCTTCCTGCCAAAAACCTCCAAGTCCCAGTGCGCATAGTGCTAACTGCATCTCAGTGTACATGCGCGGAGGCAGGACTTGGGAGTAGAGATTGGCTAGGAAGGCCAGGGGGCGGGAGTTGCGACGTGGCCGGTGGCCCCGACGTCACTAACTTGTGAGCGGGAGAAGCCTGTGAGCAGAGCGGCAGGAGGTGGGAAATCTGGAAACCGAGTGAAAGGGACATGTTGGACGGTCCCTGTTGGTTCCAGCATTCGGAGGGTCTCTCAGTCAGACAGTGGTTGATGGTGAAGACTGAAGACAGAGATTCATCAGGCGGCGCTGCAGCGGACACACGTTTGTGCAAAGAAGGGGCATTCTTTTTCTTCAAAGTCTTGTTTGTTGATTGGGTGGGAGGGCAGCCAGGCCAGGTGGACCGGGGATAAGCCAGAGAGAGAGAGCAGCTGTCTTTGTGCTCAGTGAGCTGTGCTGACTGAGAGGAGTCGTCGGAGTGGTGGACAGAGCAGGACCGATGGACAGGTGGATGACAAGGGTACGACTTGGGCAGTACAGCACAGCAGCTGCACCATCATCATCATCACCACAGGACATGAGGAGATAAGAGGTACAAGAAGTAGTAGTAGCCCAGGTATGCAGTTTCAGTACTGAATAATTACACTGTGCTGGTGTGCCTAGTGCTTGCTGAGTCAGTGATGTGGGACATTTTTGAGACAGGGGACTTGGACGTCTCCCAGAAGACAAAAAATTGGAAAATAAAAATGCTTGATTGTGCAAATTGGCAATAGTGGGCTGTCATACCTTTAAAAAGATACAGTGAGTGAAGTGACTGAGTCCAAGAGGGTGGCAGTTTAGGGCTTCAGAGGGCTCTGAGGTGTTGAAGCATGAGTGCTAGAGCACTTCTCAGTTGAAGGTAGAGCCAAGACAGTTTTTTTTCAGCCCATATAGTTTATTTTTGAGGTTTAACTGTATGCATTTTCCAGACTGGATCTCTGAAATGAATCTGTTATACCCTACAGTGGTACATGCTTGCAAAGGTGTTCAAAAAAAGTACATTTGTGTAATTTCATTGTACAGTTATGGTGGCGACTGCATCCAGGGGCCGGAGGTGCCAGGTTAATAAATAAATGTCAATTACAATGTCTGTTAACCAGCACATCAATATGTAGCTCATAGCAATCACTCAGACAGATTTTAAAGTGCTGGATTCTTTAATAAAGTGCAAATCAGTAGAATACTCACACACCATAACACTTCATTAAGCAGCAAAAAGTCAATAAACGTCCAGAGTGTTTTTCTCACAGGTAGGCCCAAACACAAGCCTGTGTAACATTTGCTGCCACAGTAGCCAAGGTGGAGGAGTCCGCCTCCCAGACGTTATCTGACGTGTTTCGTACTCTAACCAGTACTTTCTCAAAGGTGGACTTTTTGCTGCTTAATGAAGTGTTATGGTGTGTGAGTATTCTACTGATTTGCACTTTATTAAAGAATCCAGCACTTTAAAATGTGTCCAAGTGATTGCTATGAGTTACATATTGATGTGCCTTTAGGAGAGAGCCGGTTACCAGACATTGCAATTGACATTTGTGCAATTGCATGAAACAGTAGCGCCTGTTCAAAGTGTCTGTTACTGTTACCCATGTCAGAAGTGGTTCAGGATGAGCAAAAGCTCTGACTCCTCTGAGCTGAATGGAGCCTCCTTTCAAATATTTACCTTGCAAGTTCTGAAAGGAGTCTGAGGCTCTCTGCCCTGACACCAACAAAAGGTGCGAGATTGTGAGTATCCTAGGCTAGAGGCTTCTACGCGAGGCTTGTAAGCTGCAGCAGAACCAAAAGAACGGTGTGCCCACTATTTATACCCTGTCTTAGACAAACCTTTTTTTTTTAGTCTCACGCTGTGCACTCCCCAATGCTGCTGCAATCTGGACACCATCGCTACACACCTACTCAGTCAACCACCCCACCAGAGCAAGCTAGCACCTCTGTGGGCCAGGCGTAGTAGCATAACTCCAATGCCATCAGAAGTCAGCTGAGCTAATCTAGTTGCAGTCAATGGGGAAATTAAAATTTGTGTTTCAGTTTTAAAGGGAAACGTCCACGTCTGAGGGGGCCCCACCGCTGTGTGAAGTAGTGCCCAATTATCTGTTTTTTTTTTTTTATTATGCTCCCCCTCTCCTCGCAGCTCTCCACTTCTTCGGGAGACACCTGTGGCCTTTTAAGCCCTCGCTTACCTGCCGGGTAACCGGAGCCCAGTCCGTCCCCATGGAGCCGTGGCTGTACCCCCCAGGCAGGTACGGGCGGGCTTCTCACCCTGAACATCTGCTTTCGCGGGACGCTGTCTCCGGCCTGGCAGGGAATTGAGGGTCGGGCCTGGTGTCCCGTCACGGGAGGCCAAGCAGGCATTTTCTCGCTTTCCTCCTGATATGCCATGTCCTCACGCCAAGGCGCTTCAAGCACCGATGTTTTGCACGCCACCCTCCTTCCTGCATCGGACTTGCTGTGCCACGGGTCTCCACCTGGGGCCAGGCAAGAGCCGAGCTCTGGTGCCCTCCTCGAGAGGGACGCAGCTATCCCTGGACGCTGTCCTCTCCCTCGCCTCCAGCTTCCCCGGCTCGCTTCTCGAACCCGGTCGCTGGCGCCGCAAGCGAAACTAACCGCTGGTGCCGCTACGGCCTACCCAATTATCTGTTTAATAAGTAGTATATTTTTTACTCACTGTGTCATTTAATATTTAAAAGTTTATCTGGTTGATCCTGCACTCTCCCCACTGGCATTTCATTACTTCAGTTACCTCCCGGTGCGCCCACAACCACCTGCAGCTGTCCGCAGTGTGAAGTGTTTTGTGGGGAACAGCTAGAGTGACTCCATAGGACTGTTGTAGCCCTGTAGTTTCTAATAGCTCCAGTTTGGAGCCGACGACTGTCAGTGCTATTCTAATGCCAGTTACATACCCAGGGTGCCTGCCAGTCTTTACCTGGTCTCAGTATAGCACGGACACATACAGACTTCAAACCGGAGCTATTTGAAGGTACAGCATACAGTAATTTGTATTGCTGTACCTTCAGATAGTTTGGAGCCCTTTGGCTGTTCCCACTGTGTTTGACTATATATTCTAGTACCAGGTGGGAGAGGGTAGTGCATGCTAATTTGGGGAACAGTTGCGTTTCTGTTGGTTCTTCAGGAGGTTAGATTACAGTGTGGAGGTGGGTAGGTACAGCATCCCAGGGGGTTGTATTGTTACAATATCTGGCCCACTTTGACTTGGGGGTGCGTGTTCCCCCTTCCAATGAAGGACAGCTGTCCTTAGGATGCTCAATCCTCTTCGCACCCCAGCTAGAGCTTGCCACTAAGGGCCAGTTCACACTAGGACCATTTATAAAATGTTACTAAAATGTTTTATAAATCGGTCCCTAGCATGGTTATCAGAGCATTCACATTCAATTCCAACAACCATGTCAGGTGGAAGGGGTTCCCAGGCATGACTGCGCCACCAACTCAAAACATTATATGTTCCGGTTGGTGCCGCAGTGCAAGATGGGATACCCATCAACGGAGACCAAAACCAATTGGAGGGGGGGGGAAGGGGCTGTCTGCATCTTCATTGCTTTTCATTATTTTGCTTAAAATCACCTACAGCATTATTCCTGGAGTACTGGTTCTTTTATTTGGTGTACATGATGGTTTTCTGCCTTATTGAGCACCCCCGACTTTTCCCTGAGTCGAGCGCAGTATTTCCCTTTGTTTTTGAAAAGTCTTTTCTGTAAGGCCTGTGTTCACGTCTTGAATCTGAATAGTGAACTTTGTTGTTACATACAGTATTTATAAAAGTCAAGTCGGTGATTGTGAAAATTCTTGGGACATTCGTGATCTTTTTAGCGAACTTGGTGAGTTACGACGTCGGACGTGTTTATGTGGAAAAGGCATAACTCCCAAGTCAAGAAATGCACAGTGAACTTTGCAAATGACTTCACTGTATATATGGAAAATTATGGAAAGAGAGAGACAGAGAGTTTTTTGAATGAATGTAGGTTTATTACAGACTTTCTATTTTCATTGACTTACAAATATGAATAAAAAAGCTGTACAACTGAAAGTAACTAAGAGTTGCAAGATTACAAGTTTTCCACTAAAAGCAACACCTATCTATGTCTTAATCTTTATGTTTTTAATAGCTATTCTTATTTTCATTTCTGTAGGGGCACTCCACCTCCAACACCCCCCCCCCCCGGCATTGCCAGTATTTCAGCTTGGCCCCTGTGGGGGTGTAGGGGTGGAATAATATCAGTAATTATTACAACACATTCAAACAGCTCATTTTCAAGCAATATTCAGTGTTACAATTGCTTATGTTGGGGTGATCCACTATCCCCCTCCCGGGTATTAGCAGGATATCAGCCTGTTGGGGGCGGAGTGCTACCACAGAAACAATAATATCACAATAATATCACAAAACCGAAATGTCATTGATTATTTAATGAAATTGCACTCAGTGTTATTTTCCCAGTGGTGCCTCTAATGTTGTTTGATTTCTGCATTAGACAAAGCCGAGAGCAGATGTATTTGCTTTCTGCAGTAGGTATGAGCCTTACCGTAGTTCTTGTAATAGCAGCAAGGGGGCTGGCGATCTTTATGACTGCCGCTAAGTCAGCCTAATTGATGAACACATTTACCCTACCATCGTACTCCTGGGCCCCTGCTGCCATAGATCTTGGCAGCTCCTCCGTGCTCAAGGTGTTGGCGTGGCTCAGTTGGTAGCATATCTGCCTCTGGAACAGAAGGTCGTGGGTTCTCGTCCCGAAGTCTGATTGAACTTTCACCTAAAACTCTGGCATCCGAGTGCAGTATTAGGGAGGTGCTGTACTGCTGGGGTGTGCCGTCCTTTGGATGAGATGTTAAACTGAGGTCCTGACTCCCTTCTACCCATCCTCTCCATGATTGTTTATTGATGGATCATCTGTTTGGTGTGGGTTTGAGAGCATAAATCTATACCTTACTGTTTGTGGTACAGTAGTAGTGTATTACTACAAATTATAAGGGTTCTCAGAAATACTGTAATCTGATTGGCTGTTAGGATTCCAACAGCCTTACATTAATCTACGTTATACCAGGGATCAGAATTAAGTTTTGCAGCCACTAGCCAGCGGGACTACTGACTGGGAAAATCCGCTGGCCCAACAGAGATTTCCACTGGCCCAGTTGGTGTACATACTGAAGTGTTGACTTCTTCTGTACAAGTCCACAGGGCTAGTTAAATGAAAATCTTACTAGCCCGATACAAAATCTACCAGCATTTGGCTAGTGGGCTGGTGCCAGTTTCAACCCCTGTTATACTGTCATATACAGCCTGATCACAATGGCACATGGATTCTTCTTGTCAGCATTTCATCTTCTAGTACTGCTGAATGACTGGAATGATGCATTCTAATTTTCAACCAGCATTCTTAAACTGTTGGTAGAAGAACTATTATATTAAAAAATCTCCCTCTAAATGAGGAAAACATTCAAAAAGTATTCTTTTAATCCTCTCTTTTTGGAACAATTTTTTATAATAGCAATAAGGCACTTCCAAGAGTTATTTTAACAGTCAGTTAATCACCCCCTAGTGACAATGTGGTACTCGTCGGCTGTGCCTCATACCACATTACACCACTATGGGGTGATTAAGAGACTGTTAATGTAATCCCTGGTCATGCCTTGTTGCGTAATAGTATCTATATTGTATTGGTATCATAAGCGAAGGGGGTTGTTACTGTGATTGCACTTATTTCAGTGAGCTATGTTAGCCATCACTGTGTTGTGCTTGTTGGGTAGGGGTGCAGTAGTGAGTCATACGGTTACGTTAATGCTGCATCTTGCACCTCACTTGTATGTGCAGCAGTCTGGCTTCACAGAGGAGGAAGCTGTACATTAACATTTCCTACTTGAATATTACCTGTTTGCATTCCATCCTAAGCACCAGTTGCACAACTGAAAGTGTGCAACCTGTGCCCCCCCCCCCCCTTTACTCGTACAAAGACGAGGCATAAAACCACAAGTTGGTTGGTATAACAAAAGGCATCACCACTGCTGGCTTTTAGGGCAAATACCTGGCTCTTGGACATCAAAGAGGTCCAAGGTCACTGTCGGGAGCAGAGCACAAAATAACATATTTATTCAGAATTCTGTGAGAAATGTGCTAGGAATACGCTAGCTAGGTCTTCTGTCTGAGAGTGTCCATAACATTTCACACTGGAAGCAGAGATCAAATGTTCACTACTAGAAATAGGTAAACTTGTGCCCTTCCGGTGACCAGCTAGCCATGACTAGAAATTCAGGTGAGGTGAGGGTCCGCACACCCATGCCCCAGCCAGCCTCTGCCATCCCTTTGGGGTTACACAAATGATCCCTTCAACCTTTAAAAGGTTAATAAAGGAATCCACAATTTATTTAAAACATTCAAACATATTTCTAGTAGTATTGGGGCTCTTCCTGGTGTATTCTAGCCTTATCTCTGGGAACATACACCATCAGATGACTCCCAATATTGTACTAGTCTCTGTTTCTGTACTCATGGTTTGATTTGCCATTTGTTACAGACATTAGACCGAAGAACACTTTAATCTGGTACCTTTTCCACTTTCAGAGTGTGAACATCTTAGTCCAGGGTCGGGCTGGTGTACTGGGGGACCACCTGGAAAATAAATACTGGGGCCAACCTTGTAAATCAATGGAGGAGCTCCCAGGCTGACATATGTATGTCAGTACTGAGCTGCACTTTAATACTGTAGCTCTGTGTTTGCCATGTTTCCTTGTGGTCTAGTCCAACTGTGCCTTTGTCTCTTTGCTGGGTCCTGGGCAGCTGACAGTCTTGTGGTATCTCAGGGGATTGCTACTTAGACCCACAGAACTGCATTTCCTTTACACTTCGAGTTTTAGTCAGAAATGACCCAATGGGGTGCTTGTGACAGGTCTCTATCACTTTCAGTGGCACTGCTGTTATCTCACTCACTGGTGTGAGAAAAACGACTGGGGTCCTTCACACAGGCAACCACTGGACAGGTGGGCCAGCAGGCACCTCTCAGTCTGAGCGCTGTCTGCTGCCCTCCCCACACCAATGGCTGATGAGGGCTTGTATTTATTGCTGGATGGTATGCATTATTTCATTAGCCTCTAGGGGCTTTTTTGTGGGGGACAGTTCTGTGTGTATGTATTGGCTGAAGTTTATTTTTTTCCCCAGTGAGTCTTGAGGATGGAGGCTGCGCAACAACCTCGACTACTGCAGACGAGTATTTCATTGTTTGTAAAACGAAAGGCCTCCAGAAATGAAGATCGTGGTAATGAGGAGCCAGCCATGAAAAAGAATGCCCAAATTGGAATAGGAGGTGTACAGTCAAGTGTCTTGCACTTTACAGATAATACTAACCTTGCACCAGCAACAGACACCATGTCCACCGACCCAGGCCAGGAAGGTGGGAACGAAGGGCAGTCCATGAAGGAAAAGAATGTTGGAAATATTTCCTTACAGTGTGTCATGCAGTTAACAGATGAAACCAATGACTGTGCACCATCAGCATCCATCACACCCACTGGCACACCAGAACAGAAAAGTGGGAACGAAGAGCCATCCACAATGGAAAAGAATGCTAGATATGCTTCCTTCGGAGTGCCTTGCAGGTCACAGATGATCCCAATGACTGTGCAACATCAGCATCTAGCACATTCACTGGCACACCTCAGGAAGGTGAGGAAGCAACACACAGTGCACACATGTCATCATCATTCCCATCATCGTCATTGCCAGGAGCTCAGTACTGTGGAGTGCAGTATTTGTTACCTAGTCATGAGTCTGATTGGACTAATAGCAGCATAAGCATCTCCAAAGCTGTAGATATTTCAAGTTCCAAAAATAACCATCCAGTCCAGCCCAAACTAAATGCATATCCTGTCACAGATGGTCAACGTTTTAACAGTAGTTGGTTTTTGTCATACCTGTTCATTGAATATTTAATTGCGACAGATTCTGTTTTCCGTGCCGACATTTTGGTACTCAAAGTACAAGAGCTGGTGAGCAAGCTGGCAGCAGAGCATTTATTGAGCGTGGCTTTCAGAAATGGAAAGATTTTAAAAGTTTGCTAAAACAGCACAAACTCAGCTCTAGACATAGGAGTGCGTCCATTGCATGGCAAGAATACTTGAAAGTTCAGTCCAAAAGCTCTACATGTGTTGCAGACCAGCCTGTTTCCAGTCGCTCTGCTGCGCTTGCAGAAAATCGCAATCATGTTGAGATGCTTTTAAAGGTTACGCTACTCTGTGCAAGACAGGGTATTGCTTTTCATGGGCATGATGAATCACAAGATTCAAGCAACAGAGGTAATTTCATGGAAATTCTGGAGCTTGTTGCTTCTACTCAACCCAGCCTTAGTAGTAGTAGATTGGTAAGCAGATATGGACATTATACGTCTCACCAGTACCAGAATGATTTCATACACTCTGCTGCAGAAATCCTCAGAGAAAGCATAGCTGAAGAAGTCCGGCAATCCCAAGTATTTTTCTGCCCTAGCTGATGAAACCAAAGATGCATAAAAAAAAAAACAGCTGTGCCGGCTAGTGCGCTGCCATAGAGAACGAAGTATTCAGGAAAGAGCCTTAGGGTGTTTCCACTTGCTAAACCTTAACGATGAAGCACTTTCAAACCTGATCCTTCAACAGCTGCAGCGTCTTGAGATTGCTATTAATTACATGGTTGTGCAGCGCTATGACGGAGCTTCTGTACTGAGTGATGCTTTCACAGGAGTGCAAGCTCGAATTCGAGAAAAGATTAAACATGCAATTTATGTGCATTGTCATGCGCACAGGCTTAAACCTGTTATAGCGGACACATGTTCCAAAATCACAGCTTGCCAAGAAGTCCTTACAGTTGCTCAGGAGCTGTATGTCTTCCTAAGCTGTAGTTATAAGCAGCATGAGATTTTTATTGAAGCACAGAAACAGTTGCACCAGAAGGTTCTTGAGCTTGGATGCCTATGTGAGACTCGTTGGTCTCGTAGGTATGAATCCCTCCAAAAAGTGCATGCAAGATATGGTGCTCTGTTAGAAACACTGGAAGCATTGTCTATTCAAACTGCTGTGAAGCAGCTGCTACCACTGCAAAAGGCCTGTTGGGAAAAATGAAGAACTATTAATTTTTACTTAGACTCTTAGCCCTGGAGAAAATATTTACGATGATAAACAGTGCCTCTGAAGAATTGCAAAATGAAAAAGTGAATTTATCTTGTGCGCTGGAATTATTGGAAAACACTTATCACTTCTTTACAAGACATGAGGTCTTCCAAAATCAGATGGTCGGAGCTCTGTGTTGTAGCTGACAACATGGCGAAGGAACTTGAAATAGAAATACCCAGTCATAGAACCTCTGATGTCGACTCCAGCCATGCAAGCACATCAAGACCACAAAGAACAAAAACAATATCCTCAAAGCTGGCTCAGATCTTTGTCCCTAGCACTCTGGGGCAGTCTGTTACAGATGATGTTCCCCAAATTACTCAAGATTTCATAAAAATTGATTTCTATTATCCTGTCCTGGATAGAATACTTGCTGAACTGGACAGAAGATTCATGTATAATTCTAATTTGCTTTCTGCAAAAAGTACATGCAATCCAAACAGTGTACATTTTCTTGATTATAAGAAACTGCAGATCGTTGCAGATCACTATGAATCAACAGGCACCAGTTTTCATAGTCTTGATGCAGAAGTTTAAGCTGCAAATGTTCACATTAAATCACATGCAATGCCACTGACATCGATTTCTGAATTCAGAAATTTTCTTACTGAATTTCCAAGGGCTTATGAGTCTTTGCTGTCAATGGCTGACATTGTTCTGAGCCTCCCAGTGTCCACAGCTTCAAATGAGAGGTACTTCTCTGTGCTGAAGAGAGTTAGACTACCTAAGATCCACAATGGAGAATGAACGTTAAAGCATTTAACGTTTAAGTTTGTTACTGTTGGCCTCCGAGCGAGAAGCTGCAAAATTCCTGGATGTAAACAAGGCCATTGATTATTTTGCCAGAATGAGACCACAGCTTACCCACTTTTCTAGTTCCAGATCTTCATGATTGACCCAGATATTTTCTTTTTCCAAAAAAAAAAAACAATATTTCTCTTTATTCGTAGGGTGTACTACTTTGCGAAGCTCGTATAGAGTATAATCACAAGTTAGTAACTTGCACTTGAACTGAAGGGACATTTTCTTCTTGCTACGTGTCATCAGTTGGCTCAACATTTTCACCTTCCTGAGGTATGCCACTATAAGCGCTGGCTGTTGATGGTGTAAGATGGATGATGATGTCTGATGAATCAGTCATTGGGCGGACCTTACCCAACTCAAATTTGTCTTATACTTTGTCTTGTATGCACACAGTATGTTATTTACTAATCTACGGGGCTGATGGCGCGCCCCTGCAGACGGTGGCCGCTGTCAAATACCTAGGCGTCACTCTGGACCCTCAGCTGGATCTCTCCTTGCACATCCGTAACGTCTGCAAGTCTACAAGCATCAAACTTGGTCTCGCCTACAGAGCCAAAAACTGCCTGACCCCAGCTGCTCGGGCGGCCCTAGCTAGGGGTGTTCTCCTCCCCTCTCTCTGCTATGGGCTAGTCACTTTTGCCCCCTGCCAAAATCCAGCCTCTTGAAAAGGGACACGGCCTACAACAGCATCTGTCGCTTTGCGCTATCTGCCCCACCCCTGACTCACCACTGCAACCTCTACACACGCCTCGAGTGGCTCCCTCCCAAGAAACACCGCACCTTTGTAGTACGGAACTTCATTGACAGCATTGTAAGATCAGCCACCCCTGCTGCCCTCGCCCTTCCCCTCAACCCTGACACCTCTTCCTACCACCTTAGGTCAAGCACGACACTCAACTGTCCGGTTCCTAGGACACGCATCCAAGCAGGTGATCGGGCCTTCGCCAACTATGCCCCTAAACTATGGAATTCATTCCCAGCCCTTACTCAGTCTCCCCCACTCCCATCCAAGCTTTAAAACTTCCCTTTGGAACTTCCTGAAGGGCTCCTCCACCTATCTATGCACCTTGTAGACCCCTGCACTATGAAGGCATGGGGGGGTCTCTGCACCCCCTTGGGTCTACCGCACTTATTCTCCTGTCCACTGATCAAGTAACGGCTGCCCCCCTGTCCTACCTCCCGAACAAGGTCACCAGGCCCTCTGGCCAGCTTCTTCCTTAGGTCCTCCCCAAATGCAGGCACTTATTCGGCTTAACATATGACTGAACCTGTGTGCACTTGTCCCAACCCCTTTTGAGGACTGTCAACCACCTACCCAAATCTTTCTAAAGCGTACCATCTCCTTCTTGAGTGCCACATTGGTTTAGCCTGCTCTCCTGTTACATGTAAATCTTGACTCACTCATTGTTTTGTGTATGCTCTAGCTTATAACTCTCCCGGGTCACCTGTAACACCCCCCAGGTTTGTGACTTGTTACTGGTTGTCATTCTATTCCATCACCTGTTATCCCACTGTATGTAAGACTGATTTGTCACTGTACCTACCTACTTAAGTTTGTAACTCTCCCGGGTCGCACCTGAAAATAGGCACTTGGCTGTCTAGTGTGACTTACCCGGTCAACAAAAGCAAATAAATAAAATAAATAAATTTTCAATGCAAACAGTTATATATGTGCTCCTCATTGCAGTTTCTTTGCCTTATAGTCGACTGTCTTATGTGCACACAGGCACAGCATGTTGTTTTCTGTGCAACCAGTTGAAGTTTGTATTTGTTAATAGGTGGTAGCAGTGTTACATCTTTGGGCCCCAAAATTTGCCCATCCAATCCGTGTCTGTTCGCCAGCCTCTGATTGGCTGGGCCATACCCTTTACTGATGTTATGACAACACATGAGTAGGGTCTCAACAGGGCTCAGCGATGCTCCTCACTGCTGTTTTGCATTAAAGTTATTATACTTATTAAAATCAAATTAAAGTGCTGCTGTGGATCTGACTGGGGGATGGGGGGCCTCCCATAAGCAAGGGAACTCTAGCAGAGAGTCACCACAGGGTTCGCTGGTGCAAAACCAGCTAACCCACATACCACTAATTTGAAGAGCAGTGTACTCCAGATAAGGATAACTAATTTAAAGTATTACTACTGCTGTACTTCTCAAGTTTAACTTTAAAACGAGGTGACCAAAACCAGAATTTGGATGTGTGCAAATGAAGAACAGAAATCTAGCACTAAAGACCAGTTTCTGAAATGTGTTTTTATTTAAAACTGCAGCAGCAGCAAAGCTCACTGTACAGTACTAACATATGCCACTTGTACATTTAATCGTTTCAAAAAAATTGCCGACTGACAATGCCAGTGTCTTAGTAATATATTCTCATTTTTTGTTGTTTTTATTAATACTGTGAGTGACAGTATAAAAGATGTGCAACTTTTTCCTATCCGATTCAGATATGTTCCAGTCCAGCTTAGGTCTTGGTGGCCATGGCCTATGTGCCCCTGACATGGCCCCATTCAGCAACTGGCCCCCACCTGCACTCAGTCCCTGGTCCCGCCCCCACTCAACCCATGGTCCCGCCCCTACAGCTGCTCTGGCCGGCGGTTGTTGCCCCGTTGAAATCTGAAATGGCGCCCCACCATCGTGCTCAGCTTGGAGGCTTGGAGGCAGATCTTCTTGCCATTCATGTGGCAGGAGCCTCGAATCAGGTGTCCGATGCCCTCAGCCGGATAGGTGGGGCGTCTCACGAGTGGTCTCTCCTCCAGGAGGTAGTGCAAGATCTGTTCTTCCACTGGGGAGCCCCCCAGGTGGACCTGTTTGCCTCCAGGGAGAACGCGAAGCTGAGGCTGTTTCATTCCCACCCCCCTCAGCAGGGTTCGCTGCAGGGAGATGCCTCCTTGAGGCTGTGGACCCCAGGCCTCTTCTATGCCTTTCCTTCACTTCTCTTGACTCACAAGGTGCTCATCAAGGTCAGGAGGGACAAGGTGCAGGTGATCCTGGTAGCCCCAGAGCGGCCACGCCAGTTCTGGTATCCAGATCTCCTCACCCTCAGCTCCAGGCTTCCGCGGCATCTTCAAGCACACCCGGACTTGCTCTCAGTCAGCCAGGGGAAGGTATTCCACTCGGACCTTCAATCCCTGCACCTGATGGCTTGGCTCCTGAGTGGCTAGAGTTCCAGGCCTTGGGTCTTTTCAACAAGGTCATCAACGTTGTTGAGGCATCCCGTAAAGAATCGATCAGAAAATGCTATGCCTTTAAATGAAAGAGATTCTTCATCTGGTGTCAGGGCAAAGGATTGGCCCCTCTTCCTGTCCAGTGGCTAGCGTTTTAGACTATCTTTGTTCCCTCTCCCAGCAGGGGCCACGGTTGATGACCCTTAAAGTGCACCTGGCAGCCCTCTCTGCTTACCAGGCGCGGGCCATTTAGCAGTCGGTGGCGCAGGAGAAGGTTGTCTGGTGCTTCTTCAAAGGCCTAGGTCACTTATCCGCTTTAGTGTGTGAACCTCCACCTCCATGGGATCTACTGCTGGTTTCGGCAAAGCTCATGGGCAAGCCATTCTAACCTATGCACAAGTGTAACATGTCAAAGTTGTCGTGGAAGACCACCTTCTTGGTGGCTATCACGTCAGCCAGAAGGACTTGGGAGTTACAGGCACTCTCCATTGAGTCTCCTTACCTGGTCTTCCACAGGGACAAGGTTGTCCTGCGCCCCCACCCGAAATTCCTTCCGAAGGTGGTGTCGGAGTTTCATCTTAACCAGGTGGTTACTCTGCCGGTGCTCTACCACAGTCACACCTCGGAGGCCGAGTACAGGCTCCATACTTTGGACCTGAGACGAACACTCGCCTGTTACAAAGAGTGAATGGCAGAAGTTCGGGGAGAGGTTCACCAGCTGTTTGTTACCTATGCTGAAGCCACACCTGGCAGATCTGAAGCCAAGCGGATAATAGCTAGATGGATTACATATTTCATTGACCTCTGCTAAGGATTGGCTGGTAGGGAGCCTCCCTTTCGGCTAAGAGCTCATTCCACCATGTCAGTGGCTGCTTCTAGGGATGCTCCTGTCCAGGAAATCTGCAGGGCTGCTACCTGGAAGTCAGCACACACATTCATTTCCCAGTACCACATCGGCCTTGAGTCATGCCAGGATGCTGGTTTTGGAACCTGAGTTCTCTAGTCCCTCTTCCCTAAGTAGGGGGTGTGCATCTCGCCTCCCTCCTCCCAGAGAACTGCTAAGAGTCTGCCAACAAGTGTGGATAGAACAACATATCCATGATCCTAGAAAAACAGGTTACTCACCTGTAATAGTAGTTCTAGAAGTGGTATATGTTGTTCATCCACACTGTCCCACCCGTCCTCCCCAGCTTCGATGCACGCACTTGGCTTCCAGCAGGCCAAAATCTGGCATCATGGGGCGGAGCCGAGGGCTATACTACCTGGGTGGGTGGGAGGAGCCAGCTTGAAGACTTTCCGGCACATCTTAAAGCGGCAAGGTACCTAACAACAAGTGTGGATGAACGAATACCACTCCTAAAACTACTGTTACCGGTGAGTAACTTGTTTTATTATTCTGTGGCATTTCTCTCTACATCTGTTCTATAAAGTTACTTCCATGTGGCAAGTGGGATAGAGAAGATAGACCCTAAGTCCTTGACATAATCGCAATACTATGATCTGACATCTAGGGTATGTCTTGCAGCAGGCCACACCTGTAGAACTACTGCCATAAGGCACTAGAACCACACGGAAACTTTTCTAGCTAACAGTTTATTGGGGGCCGCCTACTCCGACGTCACCCTCTGATGTCAGCCTAACCAATAAGAGTGGGTGGCCACCGCCCCCTTCACAGTTCTTTTCCCACTGTCTACCAACGCACGTCGAACCTCCAGAGACCGCCACAAGTTTCAGTTGACAGCCATTTTTCTCACATTTTTCTCTCGAATTTTCTTTTATTTCTCACCCTAGTTTACCAACTTTTAGTTCATTCTTTTTGTATGTCGGACCCATCCTCCTCTTCCAGTCAGATCTCCAAGAAAAAATGAAATTGTGGGAAGCAGCTCCCGAGAAAGACAGCCACTCTGCCTTTGTCTGCTGCCTCGGAAATACCCATGACACCCAGGCCTGCAATATCTATAAGGGCTTCAACCAGGCCACTCGACATCGTTGCCAGTGGGCCCTTGAAGAATTCCTCTTGCAGCAGAAGATCGCCAGCATGGAATGGGAGCTGAAGACCAGAAGTTCCTCTTCCTCTCTGGCCCTGTCTTCAGGGTCGCAACCTTCCTTCTCCGGGGAGAAATCTGGTGGCAAACACAAACACTGGAGAAGTACCATGAAAAACACTGGTCCTCCTCCTGCTTGCGGTCCCCGCATAAGTGTAAGGCTGTGACTGGGTCAGCCGCCCCCTGGGGGACAGCCTCTTCTGCTTCACATGCCCTAGCTTCCAAAGAGCTACCGTTGGCAGCACCACCCGCCAACCACTCCATGTCAGCAGCAGTGCTTCAGGGGCTGGTTCCTCCCAGTCCCCGCAGCCTTTGCTGTTCAGAACTCTTCTAGCGGCAGGGCTGCAGTCAGGAGGCTCTGCTGGTACTTCTCAGGCTGGCGTGGGTTTCAGTGAGCTCTAGGTCGTCCCATGCTACCCGTCCACCACCCTCCTCTGCGCAGGTGACCTCCATGGTTGTGGACCCTACACCCCTCCCTGGCATCTCCCCCCCCAGTCATCCCAAGATCTCCTTTGCCTGTTCCTGAGGTGCCCAGCACTGACACCACCCTCCCAGCAACACCGGTGTCTCCTATCCAGGCACCAGCATTAGCCACACCTCTCCTCCCTCCAACACCTGCTTGGCTGCAACCAACACCTGCACCAGCCCTTCTGCCTATGCTGATGCGAGCTCCTTAACCTACACTGGCGCCTATACTTCCACCACTGGCGCCAGTTCCTCAGCTGATGGCGCCAGGTTATTTAGTTGTTTAGCCAGGTATAGCACACTAAGCTGAAAGCTTTTTTACAGGAGCGACCTGGGAGCACAAGGAGGTTAAGTGACTTGCTTAGGGTCACACAGTATGCAAGTGGAAGCTGTGGGATTCAAACTCAGGTCTGGTCTGCTGTAAGGTTACCTTACATCGGTGACGGTGGACTTCAAGTCAGTGCTGTCATCCCGCTGGGATTTTATGCAGAAGTGGCTTGTCCCACCGCAGTACCTGACCCCACGTGGGCTTGCTCGACCGGCGCCACCGCCTGACATTCCTAGGGAACCTCCTCCTGTCCCACATCGGCTGGTGCCTTATACAACTCCCATTCACCCGGTTGACAAGGGAGAGTATCACCTGGACCTTCAGCCCCCAGTTGAGTCCAGGGAGTTTGGTGATGATGAGGGGCCTTCCCTCTCCCCCTCGATGGTGTCTTTGGATAGAGACAAGACCCCCAGATACATTCCCCGGTCTCCCCAGATGACCTGTCATTTTGTGGGGTCATGTGCTTTCTCCCTCACCTTCCATTCCACTTCCTTGCTGAGTCAGCTAGGATTTTTGGACCTGGACTGCTTACTCTGAGATTTGACACACGTGTTTGTGGCCTCATTCAGCCCCTTCCTAATGATTGTCCACTTCTGTTCAGCATCCACTACTGGGTTAATTCTAGCTACAGTAAATACTCCTCTGGAATGCTACCCATTCTGGCAAAATCTGCCTTCCTGAAGTCCGACACTCTTGTCCTGGTTTTAGCTAATTCCCTCCCTGTGTTGAGGGTCCTGTACTACCACATCCTGGTCTTGATCACCATTTGTTAGCACCAAATCCAGTATGTTCAGTTCCCTCTCTAGTAGGTTCCATCACCCCTTGCGCTAGGTAACTTTCTTGGATAGCCTCCAGCAGCACCTGTACCCTGGCGTGTGCTGTAGTTACTGTCTACCAGTCAACCCCAGGTAGGTTGAAGTCTCCGACTATAACTGTATTTCCCTTGCCACTGACCTTCCTGATTTGCTCCCCCAGCTCCCTATCCACCTCCTCGCTCTGTGAGAGTGGCCTGTAAAGCACCCCCATCCTGAGCTTCTTACCTTTAGAGCTTTGGAGCTATACCCATGTGGCTTCTGGCCTTCCCTCATCTCCCTCTTCCCTTGTACACAGTATCCCCTTCCTGACATAAACAGCCACCCCTCCAGTCCTCCCCCCCTCGGTCCCTGCGGAACACCTTGTAACCCAGGAGCGTAAGATCCCAGTCATGGTATTGGGTGGCCCAGGTCTCTGAGATGGTGGCAATAGCTACCTCTCCCTCTATGATCTTTGCCTGGATCTCTGCCACATTGTTTGCTAAGCTCCTTGCATTCAAGGATACTACAGACCACCTTGTACCCTGCCCCTCCTCTTCCTGTCTCCCCTCCTTCCACTTTTGTCTTGGTAACTTCCCCTCATTCTCCTCCTCCCTCTCTGAGGGGAGAGGCCTTCCAGCCTCCACTGGAAGGTGCCTCCTCCCTGCTATCCGACTCAGCCCCCAAGTTTAAATCTATGTTGTTTTTAATGTAGTTCTCCAGCCCCTGTCCCAATGCCCTTGTACCCTCGATGCTGAGATGTAGCCTATCCTTGGCATAAAGCCCCTTATGGTTCCATGTCTTGCCCCACTCCCCTACTACCCCATACCCCATTTCTGCACACCACCCCTCCATCCACCAATTAAACTCCTGTACTCTTAGCTTCCTCACTGTGCTTGCCCTAAGTACTGGGAGTACCTCAGATAACGTCACTGAGCTTTCCACCTGACTGCAGATACCCCCACTTCTCTGAACCTCTTCTGTACTTCTTCCATTGTACTGCCCTCTAGATCATTTGTTCCTAGGTGCACAATGATATGAGGCTTCCCTCCCACCTTCTGCACAAACTTCTGAATGCACTGCCCTACTCTCCCCACTGTTATACCTGGCATACGCTCCACCCATGTTCGGCTCTTCCTTGCTCCCTTACTTCCCCATCTCACTCCCCTGAGCATAGAATTCCCTAATACAAATACTCACTCCCTCATCCCTTACACTTCCCTGATGGTTTGCCCTCCTACGAGCCCCTTTTCCTCAGTGTCCTCTCCTTCCACACACTGCCCTTTCCCCCTCCCTTCTCCTTCAATTGCACCTCCACTTGTTCTCCTCCTCCTTCTTCATCCCTTCTGTACTTGCTCCCTTCCACAACCCTTTCCCCTCCACTACATGTACCTCCTCTGACTGCCCCCTGCATTGTGACTCCCCCCAACATGTTTTAGCCTTCCTTTCCCTTTATTTAGTGTGTTCGAGCCAACTTGACCTGCTTCCCTGCCACTCCCCACTTCTACCCCACAGTCTTCCCTCTCACCTTGTACCCTGTATTTCCTCCTTCCCTCCTGGTCCCCTGACTCTTGTTCTATGGTGCCTTCCCCAACCTCCTGCTCTGTTTCATCAGCCAATACTGCGTACCTGTTTGTTGTCTCCAACCTCCTGCCCCAGCCTTCTCCCATAATCCCTCCCTGCCTCTGCTTACCCTGAACCCCTTTTCTAATTCCTTTCTGTCTGCCCATGTTCCCTACCACCTGCCAACACCCTCTTTCGGCACTCCCAGGACCCTGTGGCCAAGCGCCCCCTTCTGGCCCTTGGCAGCCTGGTCTATCCTGCGATGGAGCCCTCCCTGCCCCTCTGCCCTATCTCCTCCTCACCCTCTCATTCCTGCCCCCTCCCCCCAGTTCCCATCTCAAGCTCTCTATCTCCAGCGTAAGCTGTCTGAACAGCCTGCACAATGGACCCACCTTCCACCAGGTTCCCAGAAACAGTGCTGCCCCACACACCCATTGCAGCCCACAACCCTCCCAGCCTCCCAGTGCCCCCAACCCTACTCATCCCTACCCCTTCACTCTTTCCTCCCATTCATCCAGCTGCCTCCTTGCCCTGGCCTCCACATCTTCTCAGTATTCCCTAGGCTCTAAATATTTCACATATCTTTACAATTGTATCCATATTACTTAGGAACTGTAAATCTGCATTTCTGTCAAAACATTGTCCCAAGAAAAGCCCTTACCAAAAAAAAGAAAATGCACAACCATTACATTTGCATCTGTATTTCTTTAAGACATTAAACCTAATTTCACCTGCCTTAAATTACTCTGCCTCCTGCCCCTCCCTAATAGGTGGAACCACTGCTGCGAGTGGTCCACTTGCCTATTTAATAGTGGTGGGGGTGCAAGAAAACAGGCCACAAGTCCTCCTCCCAGTACAAGCTAACCAGACCAAACTACAAGAATAAATACTTCTCCTTAGTCCCCAGGAGCACACACTGTAACTCCTGCTGCTTCTAGCTCCAAATGCAAAGTGAAGCAATTCGCTCAAATGGCTATTGGCTACCTGCCCCACCCCCAAGTCTAAATCTGTAAGCAGTTTGATTTTGTAACTGCCACAGACAGAATTCAACACAAGTCCTGCTTTAAAAAAAAACACAACTCCTGCTTAAAAATACAGGTCACGTGTCCTTCTCCCAGTACAAGCTAACCAGACCAAACTACAAGCTAACCAAACTACAAGAATAAATACTTCCCTTTAGTCCCCAGGAACACACACTGCAGCTCATGCTTCTTCCAGCTCCCAATGCATAAGCCATGGCCACACTCTGGAGCTCATGTAGTGGCCCCCAGAAAGACACCCCTGTCTCTTCGTCCCCCCCCTTCCCGGTTCACATCCATAGTTTCATAGTCTGTGTTACAGATCCAATCAGCCAAAGGCCATAAACGGACTTTCCACTGGAAATAACCCCATTTCCTTTCCTTCATGTGCACATCAAGCATTCGTTTGAATCCTTTCATATTAGCAGCACCCACCACCTCTGATGGCAGCGAGTTCCACTCGTTCACCGCCTCTGATTGTACCATCTTCCCCCTCCTCTGTGTTTTATAATTCTCCCCTAATAACTGGTATGGATGCAACCTAGTTGCCCTGTCCAGTACTTCCTTTTTTCTTAGTCCAGCACATTCCCAAAGCATGGCATCATGGAAACATCTGTAGGTGTAACTTAAGTCTCCTCTCAGGTAACTGTAGGACATGGAGTACAGGCCCAGTTTGGATAATCCATCCCTGTAGTCCATGTCCTTAACCACACTAATCTTCTTGGAGTATCTACGCTGTACTCTTTCTATTAGTTTACCACTTCGTTTTGTTTGTGGGGCAGTTAAAAGCACACCGTATTCAAGTACTGACCTCACCAAGGATCTGTAGGGAGGCAACAATACTCCCTCATGTCTGCTCCTTAATGTTTCTTAAGATGTTCCCCATCATTTTATTTGCCTTATTAACCATTTCTGAATCATGTTTGTTAAACGTTAGAGTGTCAGATATTATTGTCCCCAGATCTCTTTCAGATTCCGTAGTGGCAATTGTTACGTTGTTCAATTTGTATTTGCTTCTTTTATTGTTGTGCCCAAGGTGCATAACCTTGGACTCATCTACATTGAAGCTCAGCTTGTGCTTCACTGCCCAGTGTTCTAGTTTATTCAACTGTCCCTGGAAGCTGGCTATCACTTCATAGGTGTTTACTATTGCTCCCACCTTAGTATCGTCCACGAATTTACAAAGCCATGCTCCCTCAGAGACCTGCATAGTGACAACAAACAATTTAAAAAGTAGGGGGCCCAGGATGGAGCCCTGGGGGACCCCACTGGTCACCTTACCCAGTCCGAGAAAACCCCCCTTAGTTGGAACCTCTGATGTCTATCACTGAGCCGTGGTTTTATCCATGCCCTTAACTGACAGTGGACCCCTAAATCTTTCAGTGAGTCTAATAGTATATGATGTGATACCGTGTCAAATGCCTTGGCGTAGTCCAAATAGACAGCGACCACTGGAAGACCACTGTCCAAGGCTTGGCTAACTGTCTCAAAAAAGTGTAGTAGGTTGCTAGTGCAGGATTTACCTGTCTTAAAACCATGTTGGCTAATATCCATAACCTGAAGATGGTTTAGGTCTTGTTCCATGAAGGTCCTTTATACAACTCTCCATCACCTTGCCCACTATGGATGTCACACTGAAGGGCCTGTAGTTATAGAAACATAGAATTTGATGGCAGATAAGGACCGCTTGGCCCACCTAGTCTGCCCATTTCCCTACCTAACGGATAAGCTGCAGATCCTAGTTAGCCAACAGCCTACTTCCTCCTACCCCCCCACTAGAATTACCTTATGTCTGTCCCATGCATTCTTGAATTCCCCCACTGTTTTTGACTCTACAACCTCCTCCGGAAGGCTGTTCCATGTATTCACAACCCTCTCTGTGAAGAATATTCCTCACATTACCTCTGAGCCGCTCCCACTCTATCTTCAAATTGTGCCCCTTGTTTTTGTTCTCTTTTCTGAAAGATGCTACCGTCTTGGACTTTGTTGATTCCCTTGAGGTATTTGAAAGTTTCTATCATGTCCCCCCTCTTCCTCCTTTCCTCAAGGCTATACATCTTTAGTTCCTTTAGTCTTCCTTCATATGTCTTCTGATGCAGACCATGCATCATTTTGGTTGCCCTCCTCTGGACAGCCTCCACCCTGTCTCTGTCTTTGCGGAGATGGGGTCTCCAGAACTGTACACAGTACTCTAGATGTGGTCTTACCAACTGTCTGTACAGAGGGCCAACAACTTCCTGTTTTCTACTGGTGATGCCTCTCCCTATGCATCCCAGTATCCCCCAGCCCTCCTTACTGCCTTCTCACATTGCTGGCCCACCTTTAGGTAATCTGATATGACTATCCCCAGGTCCCTTTCCATTTTTTTTGTCATCAGTATCTCACCCCCCATTTTGTACTCTTCCCCTGGGTTTTTGTTTCCCAGGTGCATTACTTTGCACTTCTTTGCATTGAATCTAAGCTGCCATACATTTGACCATATCTCCAACCTTGCCAAGTCCCTTTTCATCCTTTCCACCCCACCTTACGTATCAACCCTGTTGCAGATCTTTGTGTTATCTGCAGAGAGACATACTTTCCCTTGCAATCCCTCTGCAATGTCACTTATAAAGACATTAAAAAGGACCAGTCCCAGTACTGAACCCTGCGGTACCCCACTAGTAACTCTCCTTTCTTCACTGTGGACTCCATTTACTATTACTTGCTGTGTCCTGTTATCCAACCAGTGTTTTACTCAGGTTACCACCCTGGGACCCACTCCCAGGCTGGCTAATTTGTTTATTAATCTTTTGTGCGGGACTGTGTCAAATGCCTTGCTAAAGTCTGGGTAGGCCATGTCCACAGCCCCTGCCTGGTCTACTGCTTTGGTCACCCAGTCAAAGAAATCAATTAGATTTGTCTGACATGACCTTCCCACTGTGAATCCATGCTGCCTTGGGTCCTCTGCCCCACTGGCCTCTAGGTACTCAACAATTCTTTCCTTCAGAAGTGATTCTATCATTTTGCCTACCACTGAGGTTAAACTGACAGGTCTGTAGTTTTCTGTCTCTGTCTTGCTCCCACTTTTGTGAAGGGGAATCACATCTGCCCTCCTCCAGTCCTCGGGTACTACACCATCCTCCCATGATTTATTAAAAAGGGTAGTCAGTGGTGTTACTAGTTCTTTATTAACATGTGTCTTATCTCCACCTTTAAATATAGAAACATAGAATTTGACAGCAGATAAGGACCGCTTGGCCCACCTAGTCTGCCCATTTTCCTACCTAACAGATAAGTTGCAGGTCCAAGTTAACCAACAGCTTACTTCCTCCTACCCCCCACTAGGACTGCCTTATGCCTGTCCCATGCATTCTTGAAGTCCCCCACTGTTCTTGACTTCACGACCTCCTCAGGGGGGCTGTTCCATGCATCCACAACCCTCTCAGTGAAAAAATACTTCCTCACATTACCTCTGAGCCGTCCCCCCTCTATCTTCAAATTGTGCCCCCTTGTTCTTGCACATCTCTTTTTCTGGAAGATGCTGCCCTCTTGGACTTTGTTAATTCCTTGAGGTACTTGAAAGTTTCTATCGTGTCCCCTCTCCCTCTTTTCCTCAGGGTATACATATTAAGCTCCTTTAGTCTTTCTTCATATGTCTTCTGGTGCAGACCCTGCACCATTTTGGTTGCCCTCCTCTGGACAGCCTCCACTTTGTCTATGTCTTTGCAGATGGGGTCTCCAGAACTGCACACAGTACTCCAGATGGGGTCTCACCAACTGTCTGTACAGAGGGATAACAACTTCCTGTTTTCTACTATTGATGCCTCTTCCTATGCTTCCCAGTATCCCCCCAGCCTTCCTTACTGCCTTCTCACATTGCTTGCCCACCTTTAGGTCATCTGATATAATTACCCCCAGGTCCCTTTCTATTTTTACAGTTGTCAGTATCTCAACCCCCATTGTGTATGCTTCCCCTGGGTTTTTGTTTCCCATGTGCATTACCTTGCACTTCTTTGCACTGAATCTGAGCTGCCATACATTTGACCATTCCTCCAACCTTGCCAAGTCCCTTCTCATCCTTTCCACTCCATCTTGTGTATCAACCCTGTTGCAGATCTTTGTGTCATCTGCAAAGAGACATACTTTCCTTCCAGTTCCTCTGCAATGTCACTTATAAAGACATTAAAGGACCGGCCCCAGTACTGAACCCTCGCGGTACCCTTCAGTAACCCTCCTTTTCTTCACTGTGTGCTCTATTTACTACTACCCTTTGCGTCCTGTTGTCTAGCCAATTTTTTATCCAGGCTACCACCTTGGGACCCACTCCAAGGCTGGCTATCTTGTGAATGAATCTTTTGTGTGGGACTATTTCAAATGCCTTGCTAAAATCTAGGTAGGCCAGGTCCACAGCCCCTCCCTGGTCTACTACTTTGGTCACCCAGTCAAATAAATCAATTAGATTCGTCTAACACGACCTTCAGGTTCCAAAATGCACTGGCAACCTCCAGCCCATTCTAGACCTTAGAGAGCTAAACCTGCTCATCCAGTACAAAAAGTTCTGGATGGTTACCCTTCAGGGACTGCTGCCCCTCCTGTAAACAGGGGATTGGATATGCCCCGTAGACATGCAAGATGCATATCTTAATGTCAAGGTTTGTGCCCCATATAGGCAGTATCTCAGATTCCAGTTCCAGGGGACACATTTCCAGTTCCAGGCCTTGCCCCTTGGCTTGTCTTCAGCTCCTTGGGTGTTTACCAAGTGCCAGGCAGTATTTGCAGCTTCCTACAGGAGACAGGGATTCTACATCTTTTCCTACCTGGACAATTGGCTACTCAAAGCTTTTTCCAGGGACAGCCAAGTCCACACCCTGGAACACACCATCCAGCTGATCCAGGACCTGGGCATCATAGTCAACTTGACCAGGTCCATTCTAATGCACGGTCAATGACTCCAGTACATTGGGGCGGTCCTGGACACTTCACAGGGCATGGCCTTTCTTCCCCAGGACAGGGCAGAACGTCTCATAGTCCAGACCAGGCTGATGTTTTGCAGCCACAATGTCTCTGCAAGGGTTTTCCTCCAGCTTCTGAGCATGATTGCAGCGGCCATAGTCCTGGTGCCTCTGGCCAGACTGCATATGAGAGTCCCTCAGTGGACAATGAGTCCAGTGGGACCAACATATGAATGACCCGGAACTGGAAATCATGGTCTCCTTCGTGATGAAGAAGGTTCTACTTTGGTGGATGGAATCCACCAACCTTCTCAGGGTGGTCCCATTCACTGTTCCCTCCCCTCCGCAGATTCTGACCACAAATACTTTGGGGATGGGCTGGGGAGCTCATCTGGGCCCACTCCAAACACAAGCAATGTGGTCCCTTGTGGAGTCCTCTGTACATATCAATGTCCTGGAAATGCGGGCAGTGCTGTATACCCTCCAGGCCTTTCAGACTCGGCTGTCCCCGGGCCTCCTGCTGGTGCAGATGGATAATATGACTGTCCTCCACTATATAAACAAGCAGGGAGATGGTCACTCATATCCCCTCTGCAGGGAAGCGATGAGAGTCTGGTACTGGACTCTGGATCAGAGCCTAGAACTGTCAGCCATCCATGTCCCAGACATCCAGAATTTCCTGGCAGATGGTCTACTCTGGTCAAAATCCAAGACGCACGAGTGTGAGTTTCTGAACTCGGTAGTCGAAGACCTCTTTGACAGATGGGGTCATCCAGAGTTGGACCTTTTTGCATCCCCACTCAATGTAAAACTGCCATGTTTTTGCTCGCTAGATCCAGGGCCTGGAGTTTTCTGGCAAAATGTGTTGTCCCTCTCTTCAAAAGGAAGGCTTCTGTATGCCTTCCCTCCCTTCCACTGCTTCAGAGGGTGCTAATCAAGTTACAGATGGACAGGGCCACGATGATCCTCATCGCCTCCTTTTGGCCTGATCAGATCTGTTTCCCCTTACTCCAGTAGTTGGCAGTGGAACCTCCGATCCCTCTTCCTCTATGCACTGGCTTGCTGTCCCAGAACTGGGACAACCTGGTCCATCCGGACCTCAAGTCCCTACACCTTCACACCTGGCTCCTGAGGACATAGCCATGGCCCGGTTTGGGATGTCACCTAAAGTTGCTGTTGCTCTGGTGGCAGCCAGAATGCCTTCCACCAGGGCCACTTATTCCATGAAGTGGAAGTGTTTCTTGCTATGGGCTGCTTCACATCAGCTGAACCCCTTCACCTGTCCCATGAATCAGATCTTGGAGCACCGGCTGTCCCTTTCAGATAGGGTACTCCTCTCCTAAAGTGCATGTCTCGCATCTCTGCTTTCCATGTGCCCATTGATGGCCGTACAGTGGCACATTTGGAAACGTCATGTACATTTTTGAAAGGCACCTTTCATCTGAAGCCTCCTGTCCACAATCCTGTCCCTGCATGGGACTTGAATTTTGTGCTGGAAAAATGTACTTTGGCTCCTTCTGAGTCAGCTGTGACTTGAGAGCTATGCCTTCTGTCGTGAAAAGTGTTAATTTTAGTTGCCATTACTTCTGCTCAAAGGATTTCCTAGCTTCAAGCATTCACATGTGAGCAACCTTATTTGGTTTTTCACAAAGACAGAGTATCTTTGCGTGCTAATCCTAAGTTTCTTTCTAAGGTGGGGTCTGAGTTTACCTTGAATCAGTCTAGCCACTTGACTGTTTATTTCCCTGAGCATGCCAATCCGGGGGAAGCATTGCTCTACACTTTGGATGTGCATAGAATTTTATTTTACTATACACACCACACGAAGGACTGCTGGAAGTCCAAACAGTTTTTCATTTCTTTAGCCTCTGGAAAAGAGAGTGCCCGTGTTTCTAAGCAGTGTTTGTCCAAATGGTTGGCATTACATATTGTTACAGGAGGGTACTGTAAGGAATTTCCTGGGGTTGTTAAGGGCCATTCCACCAGAGGTATGGCTGCTTCAGCTGCCTGTTTCAGGAATGTCTCATCTGCAGAGATTTGTGCAGCAGCTACTTGGAGTTCTTTCCACACCTTTACTAAGCACTATAGTCTGGACATTGCCTGTAGGTGTAAGGCCAGTTTCGGCCTGCTGTTCTTCAGGGCCTACTTTCTTAGACTCTTGGTTCCTACCACCCAGACTGGCTTCCTTGTGTTAGAACTGCTTGGGACTTGTTATATAGGTGTGTCTTGCAGCGAGAGATAACCCCTCATGTCTGACAGTACAGTTACATAAGAACTTACCATAACAGTAGATCTGCGAGGGTATCTCTTGCAGCAGGCCATGCCATCCCTCCCTCCCTCCTTCCCCCTAGCTCTACTGGATCTTTCTGTAGCCTATGGATTTCTGTCTCCTTCCATGTTGGTGGGAACCTTCAGCACCTCCTCGGTTCCTCAGCAGGAGAACTGAGAAGGGAGCAGGGTCCACCCACTCTTAGAGAGTTGGTTGATGTCAGAGTGGGCGGACCCCAGATAGACTACTAGCTAGTAGCATTTCTGGCTGGTCCTAGTATCTGACGGCGGTAATTCAATAGGTGTGACCTGCTGCAAGAGATTCCCTCGCAGACCTACTTTTATGGTAAGGTTTTACATTACTGTACTTGACTGTGTTTAGGCAGCAGTGAACAAAAAACTGGACCCTACCATTTTTCACTATAAAACATTACAGGCATCTTGCAGTTTTAGTTGGTGGTAAAACTGACTAGTTCCACCAACGTTTGAGTATTCTATAAAGGTTTTATTTAGATTTTTCTCAACAAAAAAACAAACATGGCTGCCACATTTGGCTTAGAAATAGCACTGCAGATCTGGCCTGGCAAGCATTAGGATCTAGAAAAAAAAACACTCATGGTGTACAGGGGAGGTACCTAGAAAAGAAGATTTAACAGATATGCTAATATGTTTATTACCTGTAGCTGAAACTAGCTTTTTGGAAGAACATTTTTCATTGCGCTTCTGCTTTTTTCAGAGACTGTGGGCCCGATTCTCAAAGCCCTGCGTCTGATGCAAGGTGCTTCCACCAAACAGATATGGTGCAAGGTGCACCTTGCGTCCAGGGCTGCCTCCACGTAATTCACAAAGGTCGCCTGTGCTGACTGCAGGCTGCTTGCCCCAAATAGGGCTTGCGCCGGCCCTGCACCCTGCACTGCCCTGCAACATGGCACTAGGTGGACTGTGCCGACGCAAGCTGCAGCGTGCTATTCGCAGACAGCACCCAGTGGAAGAAATTCTAAGTCCCCTTAGACCAGCTAGGGCTGGCATAAGGTGACTTAAACATCACTCCTCTGGGTGAGCTGTTCTATGGGTAGTGCAGCATGTCCCACCTCCCCAGCCTCACAGTGCCCCATGAGTGCCACATAGTGGACCCTCCATCCACGTTGTGCCCCCATAGGGCATCCAGGGCAAAGCAGCCCACCCGATCCTCAGTGTGCCTCTCGGCATGTTGGTAACACCCCCCTCCAGATCCCAGTGTCCCTATTGGTACCAGGACAAATGCTACCAGCCCTCCCACTGGTGCCCCATGCCCCACACCCATGCAGGTAGTTTCTAGGGACATGGATATGTTGTTCATCCACACTTTCTGGCAGGTATCTTTGCTGCTTTAAGTCTTTCCGGAAGGTCTTCAAGCTGGCTCCTCCCATCCACCCGGGTGGTAAAACTCTCGGCTCCGCCCCATGACACCAGATCTTCCTTACCGCTTGGAAGCTCAGGTTCCCTCCTTAACGCTCTGCGTATAAGACTGGTTCCTATTTCTTCGGTTTACCCGAAATTACTTTTAAGGTTTTCAAGACTTCGGTCATTTATTTCCCTCGTGACTGCGATGTATAAATCGACTCCCGGTTTTCGGAGGTGCCCATGCGGGCAGAAGATGTCTCGGACGGATCCGCACTCCACTTGTGTCTACTGCTTGGGCCCTGAGCAAGACCCACAGGCTTGCGACCTGTGCTCTTCCTTTTCGGCCTACATTCTGGAAGACCGCGCTGCCCGTTTACAACTTGGGCGCCCGAGGAGCGTTACCCTCCGGTAAAGTCGAAGGAGACCCGTTTGGCGGTTTCCGCGGCGGTGGGCTTGGCGGAACAGCTTGAGCATCTTCGTTTTCCTCAGCTGTGGCCTTTATCCCGCTCTCCCTGGGATCCTCCTATTCAGCTTCTTTTAAGGAGCTCTGTCTGTCCCTTTCCACTAAGGGAGAGGGACCAACTTCCTCAGGGCCTTCCTCTCAGTCCAAGAAGAAGGACCACAAAGGGAAGTCCCTCCGTCGACGCTCTTGGGAGCAGGAGAGGTCCCTCTCCCTGAGTAGTCGACCATCGACTTCGGTCGATCCTTCGGCTTCGGCCACTGGCCTCATGGTGTCCCCGTCAGGTCAGTTGACCGAGACTCCCATCAACGCAGTCGAGATTTTTCTCGACCTGTCGGATGGGCTGTCGACTGGTGAAGCCGAAAACCCTCACTCCCCGGTTTCCCCGGCGGAGATTGAGGTTTCTGTGGACTTGCCCGTGCCTCCGGTTCCGGAGTCCACGGTTGAACCCTCCGAGCCGAGGGGAGAGCGGGTTTCCCCCGCCCTGCCGCAGAACCCTCCTCAGAAAAGCCGAGGTTCGCGGTCTCGGTCTCGGACTTCTTCTCGGTCCAGCCGATCCCGCCATCATAGGCGGTCTTGAGTACCGGCAAGCGGCGTCGCGCTCATCTCGTCTTCCTCCCTCGGATGAGGAGACTTGACGCAAGTTGCGCCGGTCTCAGAGGACCTCATGTGGCAGCAGCTCCTTCTGTCCAGGAGCAAGCCGGCGTCGTCGCCTTCCCCGGCTATAAAGTGGCTGTCACTGGAGCGGCCGAAGCAACCCCTCGCTCTAGCCGAGGCGCCTGCTTCCAGGCCTGTTGCTCGACCAAAACCGGCTGCCCCACCGATTCTGGTGGAACCTCCGCCTCCACAGCCGTTGTTTGGGGCCCCGACCAAGAATTCTCGGTCGGCCCAGGGTCTGCCCCATAGGCTGTCTGTCACCCTCACTCCCGATCGTCCTTGGCAGGTGGAGGGTGGCTCAGGCCCAAGGCAGCTCTTTGCAGACTCTTCCGAGTCTGACGACGATTCCTCCCTGTTCTCCAGGCGGGTCGACTTGGAGTCCTCCGGAGGTCAGTCGCTGGACGATAGCCCATCGTCCTTCATGGGTTTGCTTAGACTCATCTCAGAGTCCACTGGGATGCAGCTCGAGCCCGTATCCAAGTGAGCCAAGTATCGCCTCACGGAGATATTGGACCGAGGGGATTCTCCCACGGAGGCCTTTCCGGTGGCCGAGGCCATTGTCGGCCTGGCCTTGGAGCTCTGGCAGCGCCCTGCTTCCTGTCCTGCGCCCTTGGCCAGGATGGCGAGGAAGTACACCATCCCTACCGGTTCCTTGTCCGGTTTTTCGGAACACCCCTCGGCCGAGGGGTTGGTTACCGACAGCGTCTTCCGGCGTGCCGGAAGCACCAGGGACGTGGACAAGCCTCCCAACAAGGAGTCCAAGAAGTTGGACTACGCCGGGTGCAAAGTCTACGCTGCGTTCTCCCTTGGCCTTCGTCAGGCCAGCTCGGCCATGCTGATGGCACACTTCTCTCACGCCCTGTTGGGCTCCCTGGACGAGGTAGTCCCTCATCTCCCGGCTGACCTGCAGACCACGGTTAAGCAGGTACGGGACCAGGGCAGGGCAGTGGCCAAGCAGCAACTTCAGACTGCTTTGGACATAGGTGACTCATGTGCCAGGTCAGTCGCGGCTGCAGTGGCTATGCGCCGTCAGGCATGGCTGAGGATATCCACCTTCACAGCGGATACCTAGCACAAGTTGGCGGGTGTACCTTTCCTGAGGACAGACCTCTTTGGCCCTGGAGTGGAAGGTCACCCCCAGAGGATTGAAAAGTCCAATGCCACTCTGGACTCGGTCTCATCCACCCAGAGGGACAAGAGCCGCAGACCGCAACCCAAGCCCTTTCGTCCGTCTGCGCCCGAGGCATGTCCGTCCCAGCAGCATCAGGGCCAGCAGGCTCGTGCTTGGCATCCCAAACCCAAGCCCATGGCTTCCTCCTCCAGGAAGCAGGGAGGTACAGGCCCAGGTGGTCCCTCGGCCGGTCCCTCCTCCAAGCCTGCTCAGTGACAGGTTGAGGGGTGCCGCCCCCAACCTCGTCACCCCACCCAGGTTCCCCCCGTGGGGGGACGGCTTCACCACTTCCTTTCCGCCTGGTCCGCTATCACCACAGACCGGTGGGTGTTGGAAAGTGGTGGAAAGGAACCTGCCTCTGGAGTTGAGCAGGACCCACCCTTCCGAGCGTCGCCCCGGGGCCTTCTGGGTCCGCAGCCTCGCTGTCGGCTCGCCGAGCCGACATCGCTCTGCTCCTCGAGAAGGAGGTGATCAGAGAGGTGGCGGACCCTCCCTCAGACCCGAGGTTTGTGTCTAGGTACCTCCTGGTCCCAAAATGGATGGGGGACTGGCGCCCCATTCTCGACCTGCACGACCTAAACAAGTTCCTAAGGTCTCGGACCTTCAGGATGGTCACTCTGGCTCAGATAATACCATCCCTGGAACACGGTGAGTGGTTCTGCTCTCTGGACCTACAGGACGTGTTTTTTCACGTCCCTATCTGCCCGTCTCACCAGAGATTCCTTCGCTTTCGAGCGGAAGGATCCCTTTACGAGTTCCGAGCCATGCCCTTCAGCCTTTCTCTTGCTCCCAGGGTCTTCACCAAATGCATGGCAGTGGTGACAGCATTCCTGCGGCATCAAGGGGTCCGGGTGTACCCTTACCTGGACAATTGGCTGATAGCAGCCCCCTCCAGACAGGAGGTGGAGCGGTCCAGAGATCTGGCCCTCCAGGTTTGCTCTCAGATCGGCCTCCTCATCAATGAGGCCAAGTCGGAACTCGAACCGAAGCAGGTGATTCTTTTCATCGGGGCAGAGCTCGACTCTCTTTGAGCCAGAGCACGGCTCCCTGCGGACAGGGCCGAGGTTCTTTCCTCCTTTGCCCAATCATTTCTGGTTGGGCAGTCGCGCCCTGCCCGGGACTTTCTGTGCCTCCTGGGTCTCATAGCGGCCTGCACCAGCGTGGTCCGTTGGGCCTGCTAGAACATGCGTCCCCTTCAATGGGGGTTGGCCAGCCAGTGGTCTCAACGCTGCGATCCATTGGACCAGCTAGTGATGGTGACCCAGGGGATGTGGAACGCTCTCCAGTGGTGGATCGTTCCAGCTTATCTGCAGGAGGGCATCCCATTTGTCCGCCCCGAGCTGACGGTCTCTCTATCGACCGACACCTCTCTGATGGGTTGGGGTGCCCATCTGGGGGAGCACAGAGCGCACGGCCTCTGGTCCCCTTGGGAGTCCCGATGCCATATCAACCTGCTGGAGCTTTGCGGTCTGTCTAGCTCTCACCACCTTTGCTCCGTTTCTACGGGGTCAAGTGGTTCAGGTCCAGACGGACAATACCACGACCATGTACTACCTAAACCGCCAGGGCGGGACGCGCTCCATGCCTCTGTGCAAGGAAGCTCTCCGCATTTGGTCACTCGTGCGCAGCCTGGAGGTGGATCTCCTAGCCATTCATGTGGCAGGAGCCTCCAACACCCTGGCCGATGCCCTAAGCCGGATAGGGGCTGTGTCTCACGAGTGGTCTCTCCTGCCGGAGGTAGTACAAGATCTGTTCTCCCATTGGGGCACACCTCAGGTGGACCTGTTTGCCTCCAGGGAGAACGCGAAGCTGAGGCTGTTCCATGCCCGCCCCCTCAGCAGGGCTCGCTGCAGGGGGATGCCTTCTCAAGGCCGTGGACCCGGGCCTCTTCTACGCCTTTCCCCATTTCCCTTGATCCACAAGTGCTTCAAGTCAGGGAGGGACAAGGCGCAGGTGATTCTAGTAGCCCCAGACTGGCCCGCCAATGCTGGTATCCAGATCTCCTCAGCCTTAGCTCCAGGCTCCCGAAGCAGCTTCCAGCTCGCCCGGACCTACTTTCAGTCAATCAGGGGAAGGTGTTCCATCCAGACCTTCAATCCCTGCACCTGACGGCCTGGTTCCTGAGCGGCTAGAGTTCCAGGCCTTGGGTCTTTCCGACAAGGTCCTCAGTGTAGTTGAGGTGTCCTGTAAGGAGTCGACCAGGAAATGCTATGCCTTCAAATGGAAGAAATTTTCCATTTGGTGTCAGGGCAAGGGCCTGGACCTTTCCTCCTGTTCCTTGGCAAGCATCTTGGACTATGTATGGTCCCTTTCTCAGCAAGGGCTTAGGTCAATGACCGTGAAGGTGCACCTGGCAGCCATCTCTGCTTAACAGGCGCAGGCCGGGAAGCAGTCGGTGGCGCAGGAGAAGGTGGTCTGGCGCTTTTTCAAAGGCCTTGCTCACATTTCCCCTCCGGTGCGAGAACCTCCACCTCTGTGGGATCTACTGCTGGTACTGGCAAAGCTCATGGGCAAGCCATTCGAACCAATGCGCAGGTGTGATCTCTCTCACCCGTCGTGGAAGACCGCCTTCTTGGTGGCTATTACGTCAGCCAGAAGGATGGGAAAGCTCCAGGCACTTTCCATCGAGTCTCCTTACCTGGTCTTCCACAGGGACAAGGTTGTCCTGCGCCCCCAACCGAAATTCCTTCCGAAGGTGGTGTCGGAGTTTCACCTTAACCAGGTGTTGACTCTGCTGGTGTTCTACCCCAATCACACCTCGGAGGCCGAATATAGGCTCCATACTTTGGACCCTAGAAGGGCGCTCGCTTACTATATGTAAGGCCCTGGGTTTTCTGCGATTCCGCGGCCGACCGCGGAAATATCCGCAGAATTCACAGCTGATCGCAGAAATTGCACCCAACTGCAGAAATCACACCCAGCTGCGGAAATTGTAGAAATTACGCCACTCGTGGAGAATGATTGACAGACGATTAAGTCTCAGTAACAGAGACTGTATAACTGCAGCACAAGAGGAGTGACTGGAAGAGTTATAATAAGCACTGGGGCAATATTGTCATTTTTACTGTGGCAATTCTGCCACGAAGTGTAAGGGGCAGATTCATCCATCGTTCACATGCGCTGCTGCTCCTCTCCACACAATGCCATGCCACACCACGCTGAATAGAAGTGTAAGTTTAAAGATTTGGTGCTTTTAAACTCTGCTTTCTCAGATGTCATGAATAAATCATATATTATTTTTGTAAGGGACTTGCAATAATCAGCCATACAACTGCTTACAGTAAATGTAAGAGAGCAGTATTTCTAACAGGCACAGGTAATACTGAATGGGAAGAGAATGACTCATGGCAAACATTAGAGACAGAAGTCTGTAAGAAGTCTGTGAACTTGGCTCTGTGCTCTGCATGGGGATCTAGGACTGCCTGCACTTGTTGTGCTGATATGCATTTCTTGAACTTTAAAAAGGTATGCCAACTTTGCCAGGGATTTGGGATTTGAAGTCTGTGCCCATCCCCCATTTAGAGAGCACTTCATTTTGTGTCTTGTTTACAGGTGGTTAAACGTCTACTGGATCGTGTGCAGTGTTGAGCAGTGTGAGTCTGGTGGAGCTCATGACCCAAAATTAAAGTGTAGCAGCAAGATGGAAATTTTGAGAAGTGAGACCGTACGAGCTTGGGGAAACCTGAAGCTGGTGTTTGATATTGCCCTATTTTTACTCCGACTCCCTTTCTGGGTTTCATAATGATGCTATTGAGGTGACCCACGGAGTCTGCTTCATTGGAAAATTCCCCCCAAAATTTTGATTTTCTGATTGATTGTTTTTTGGAGTTAATGTTCAGAGGTGTCTGACTCTACTGAAATGGACTCAGAGAGTCACGGAGCCCTTTAACTCCCCAGCTTGCGAGGATGGACTCCCGAGTACAGATGGAGCCCCCCAATTTCAATTTAAAAGCCTGTTTTGCTTTGAAACTCTGCATCTCTAAATGCCTTACTATATTAGCCTAAATAGGCAAAGTATTCCTTTTGTAGGATATTATATGGTAAAATGGGCATCTGCTAGAAAATGGCTAGTCTCTGAAACAGGACTTTCGCTATGGAGCTACTGTGTGTGTCCTCTTTTTTTAAGTTTAATACTCAGCTAAAGTCATGGTGTATTTTAACATTTCGGTTATACACCATGGCTACTCTGGGAAACTCCAGAAACTTCGTCAGGGAGTGTTGCTGTGCTAAACACGTGTGGAGCTAAAAGGAACTTGCAACTAGTAATTCCACGGGACTTTTCTGGAGATGACGAATGAGTTCTACTGAACTTTTGTACCATTGTGCATTTTAAAAGATTTTTGCATTTGCTGAGCTACCATAAACTTGACAAGGGGAGACAGGATTGAATTTCCTTTGACTGAGATTATTTACCACGCTCTGAGAGCAAATGTCTCCCACTGTAGGTGTACAGTACACTGAGGATTTTCAAAAGAACTGAAGGACTCCCGGTTGTGGAGATGTATCCCTCAGTGTTAAAAATGAATTATCAGTAAAGGGTTTTGCATTTTATATGAACTAATCCTGGCATTTAGTACAAAAATAAATGCTTGGAAAAGTTTTAAAGGCTCTTATTGAACTTTGCTGATGGCCTGCTGTTGCATGAGTTCATAATATTGTCACTAAGCTCACGTATAAGCTCATCATTTCATGACTACAAATGGAGCCTCTTTTGATTAAAATTCAACAGAATCCTGTATATAAATGAGGTTTTATATTTATTTAACTGAATACTTAGTGTGTCTAATATTTTTATGGATTTTCAGGATACAAACAATGAAACTATAAAAATATATTTATGCTAACCTGCATTTTTAATCCGGTTAGTACATTTTCCCTGGCTTCAAATAAGGTCTAGGTAAAATGTAAATCATTTTGTGCAGTTTTGCATAATAATATGGTCAGTTATTATTACATTTTAGTTTGCCACATCACGAATGTCAGAGTGTAGCTATAATCATAAGCCATATTATTTAATTTTAGTTATACAACCACTGTGTGGATTTCTTGTGCACTTGACCTGGTTGGCACTTGACCACAGTAAACTGCTGTCCTCCACCCTTGCTGGGACCCCAGCCTGGGCTCAGTCCAGCTGGAAGCAGGTATTTTAAAAATAGTAATGCCATCCATTAAATAACACTTGTATGTTTTAAGCAATTAAAGATTAATGTTAAGTGTGAATGTTACATTATAAAAGCTTGACTCTACTCAGAAAATGTCAAATGTGAAGAAAAACACAAAGAAAGTACAAAAATAAGGGAAATAGTGTGACAGTTTTCTGCCACAGAATTGCCGCAGAAATAACTGTCCACTGCCGCAGAAGTTTGCTCCAAAGTGCCGCAGAAAAATCGGGGCCCTGACTATAAGGAGTGCACGGCTGAAATTCGGGGAGAGGTTCACCAGCTGTTTGTTACCTACGCTGAAGCTGCACCTGGCAGACCTGCAGCCAAGCGGACGATAAGCAGGTGGGTCGCCTCCTGCATAGATCTCTGTTATAGGTTGGCGGGCATGGAGCCTCCCAGAGGGATAAGAGCTCATTCTACCCACCATACCGCTGCATCGGTGGCTGCTTCCAGGGACGTCCCTATCCAGGAAATCTGCAGGGCTGCTACCTGGAAGTCAGCACACACCTTCATCACCCACTACCACATCGACCTTGAGTTACGCTGGGGATGCTGGTTTTGGGGCCTCGGTTCTCCAGTCTCTATTCCCTAAGTAGGGGGTGTGTCTCTATTCCCTAAGTAGGGGGTGTGTGCCTTGCCTCCCTCCTCTCGGAGAACTGCTAGGAGTCTGCCAGAAAGTGTGTATGAACAACATATCCATGTCCCTAGAAATACAGGTTACTCACCTGTAACAGGAGTTCTAGGAATGGTATATGTTGTTCATCCACATGACCCACCCAACCTCCCCGGCTTCGACGCACTACCTGAGCTTCCAGCGGGCCAGATCTGGCGTCATGGGGTGGAGCCGAGAGTTTTACCACCCAGGTGGGTGGGAGTAGCCAGCTTGAAGACCTTCCGGCAAGACTTAAAGTGGCAAGGATACCTGCCAGAAAGTGTGGATGAACAACATATACCATTCCTAGAACTCCTGTTACAGGTGAGTAACCTGTATTTCCCCCTCCAACCCCAGACAGAGCAGGGGACCGGCACAGCCCTCTGCACACCTCTGCGGCCAGTCCTTATTCAGATGGACCGTGCAGCCGACGGTCCAAGGGGCTTGCGGCGAACCCTCCTGTGCACCATTCATTTGCCACATGGCTGAGGTTGCCACAAGCATTGGGACTTAGGTGCCAGGACCCCTCCTGTACCAGAATCTGGTGCAGGGTCCGTGACCCATGGGGCTTTGGTGCAAGCTGCTGTTTGCCACAGCTTGCGCAGAACTCAGACCCCTTTGCAAATTGGGCCCTGTAACTCATTCTGTCATATGCGGCCATTTTTGGTCGGGTTAAGCAATGGATGGTTCTGACGCCATATGGCGCTACTGGTAAGAATGGACTTCTTGAAGGCGTATACCTAAACTATTGGTTAACCTAAAGAAGGTAACATCTCTGCCAAACAAATTTTTTGTTGCTGGCTAATACATCACCCACCCAACAGTCTTCATACTTTTGTAAGTTTGCCCAGGAAGTCTAAACACAGAAAATCCACAGCTTGTTCATTTTAATTACCTTCTATCAGAGCTGTGTGCAAAGTTAGAGACTGTCTGCAGGGATTCACCCTTGCATATGGCTGTGTTAATGACTTTTGGGTATGAATTTGGCCACAAGAAAAGGACTCCTACCTAACAGCTTGTGTGTGGTGATGCAGCGTGCACAGAGCAGGCTTCTGGTGATTCCTAAAGTAATATTCAAGCTTGGCCTCAAAAATTATCTCAGGCCCTCCTAGGCAGCCATTTTATGTCAGGATTAAGCAATGGAATGTTCAGATTTTTAAAAGCATTGTTGGTAAAAATGTGTGACAGCAGTCAGTCAGCCATAAAGGGTACATTTCTAGAATGGGATAAGGAACTGGATTAATAGAGGATTTGGCCCTTGTGGTATGAACCGGAGGCGCTCTCCCAGTTAAAATTAAGAAACATTGACTTGGAAAAATGACTAGCACAGTCTGCTACAGCAGGTACCATACTTTGATTGGTTAATTTCATTTCATTTTGTTAAAATATCTTATTTCGAAGTGGCATACCATTCAAATATTTGAAAAGCAGTTGAACTGAATCTGTAACTACATGTCAGTGTTTTGAACAATTGATCCAGCTTATGTGCTGGCCACAATTGGGATAAATTTAGCCACCCATAGTAATGTTTATGCGTTGAAAGAATAACCAGTGCACAGTATTCATGTTTAAATTTTCCCATGTCTTTTTTTTTTTTTGCAGCTTTTAGAATGATCCCCTATCCCTTAGAAAAAGGACACCTTTTCTACCCATATCCCATCTGTACAGAAACAGCAGACAGAGAATTGCTACCATGTAAGTGGACCTTCTGTTTTTTTGCCTTTGCGCTTGAAAATCTATACGTGAAATGCTTTGTTACTGTGTATCTCTGTGTCCACTCGTCTGCCATAAAATGTAAGCAGGTGTGCTCACGCACTATGGCTAGGGATCTCTGCATAAGAGACTTCAACACATGGTTGAGGAACTGGTGCACAGAGAAGGGTTTCGACTTCATTGGGGACTGGAGACCCACCTGGAGGGATGTGGGCCTGTACATCGGCGACGGCATGCATCCATGCAGGGACAGGACCGTTGTTCTTAGTGAGCGGTTTAAATGCTTCATTGGCAAGCATTTAAACTAGCCAAGGGAGGTGGTGGAAGAAAACAGAGAGAATCAGACTGCCCACCCCCACAGGTTAATGTAGATCGCAGGGAGGACCCTATGGTTGGGAACTTGCCAGTGGTAACTAAACTAGGAAAAGGTAGAATGGCAGAGAAAAAGAGGAAGGGGATTAAAGGCAGGGGGTAGTGAGTGAAGGCATGAGAATAAAAGGGGAGGATGACAGCAGGGGAAGTTGCAAAATATGGAAGGCCATGTGTGCGAATGCTCGCAGCCTGGGAAATAAAATCCCAGATCTGGTGGCCTTGATTGGCAGAGGCTGACCTGGAAATTGTTGCTATCCCCGGGACATAGTGTAATGGGAACTGGGACTGGGATGTAGCTATACCAGGTTATACTCTGTTCAGAAAAGACAGGGAGGGTAAAAAGGGAGAAGGAGTAGCTCTTTATGTCAGGGAGAGTATAAAAGCAACTGAGGTACAGGGATTGCCGGGGGGGGGGGGTAGAGGCCCTGTGGATCGCCCTGGAGATGGGCAGTGGCACCGTTGTTCATATGGGTGTGATCTGCAGACCTCCCACACAAGGGGAAGAGTTGGACAAGGTTTTAGTTTAATCCACTAACCATTGCTAATGCATTCAACTTCCACTTCACTGACTTGTCTGCCTTCACCTCCCTGTTCTCCACTGGAGGGAGTGATAGTCGAATCTTGCCTCTTGCTTCTCAGTCGCCCCCCCTCTTCCCAGCCTTTATTCTACTTTAGGGCAGTGACAGCACAGGAGACACAGAGACTTCTTTCTGCTCTCTCCCCCTATGCTAGTGCTGGCCATGATAGCCTAGAACCTAGGGTCCTCCAAGTTGGTGCCTCATATGTTGCCTCCCCTGTGGCTCATATTTTCAGTATGTCTCTTGCCCTTGGAGTTATCCGTGACCTCTGGAAGGTGGCAAGGATTGTCCCTGTCCTTAAGCAAGGCAACCCCTAGATCCTTGACAATTATCGTCCCATAGCCATCCTGTCGGTCATCAGTAGACTCCTTGAGAAAGTTGTTGCTGAGCAACTTACGGAGTATATCCAGGCCCATGAGCTGCTGTCTCCTGCACAGCACAGCTTCTGGAAAGGGCTTAGTACGTCCTCGGCACTTGTTACTGTCTCCTCCGGGATTAGGGCAGCAGTAGACCAGGGTCGGCTCTTAGGTGCCATTTTCATTGACCTACCTAAGGCTTTCGACCTAGTCGATCATGCCTTACTTATCTCTCGGCTCTGGTCCTTTGATCTGTCTCCCCCTGTCCTAAGTTGGTTTGCCAGCTACCTCCTGGGTAGAAATCAGTTAACTAAGTTTAGCAAGGTCCTCTCTGACACCACCCCCGTGACCTCTGGTGTTCCTCAGGGGTCAGTCCTGGGGCCTCTCCTCATTTCCATCTTTGTTAACAACCTTCCCTCCATTTCCTCCCATTGTAGCACTGTTCTATATGCAGATGACCTGGTTATCCTTACCTATTCCCGTGACATCGGGATCATCAACCACCAGCTGAACGACGACTTCAGGAATATCCAGTCCTGGATTATGGCAAACAAGCTTGTCCTTAATCTAAATAAGACCCAGGCCATGCTTTTTGGGTCCTCAGCCAAGATTAAGGCCTCCCCGCCCCCCTGTGCATCACTGGAATTGACTGCTCTCCTGTCATGATAACTGATACCATCAAATACCTGGGGGTGACACTCGACCCCCCAGCTTGACCTGGGACGTCAACTGCAAGATGGCCCTAGCCTACAGCGTGAAGAACAACCTTACATCTGCTGGCCGGCGGGCACTGGCCAGAGATGTGTTTCTTCCTACTCTCTGTTATGGGCTCATCCTGTATGCGCATACTTCTAAAGTTCACCTCGCAAGGTGGAATGTAGCCTATAACATTTGTCATTTTGAACTTGCTGTCCCCCGGCTCATCCACCATTGTGATATGTACAGTAAGCTCGACTGGCTCTCCCCTCCCAACTATAGGAGCTATATCCTGGGTAGCTTCACAGATAAGGTGTTCAGAACTGGCACCCCTCAAGGACTGGCTGAGCTCCTCATACCTGCCGCCTCCTCTTACTCCCTCCGGTCTTTGGACTCTGCTGTTCTCAAAGTTCCCACCACTCATACGCAAATGGGGGATAGAGATTTTGCTGCATGTGCTCCCAGAGTTTGGAATTCCTTTCCCCCACAGGTCCGCTCCTCACCCTCTCACTCACGCCTTCGGAGCTCCCTCTGGACTTAGCTGAAGCTCTCCTCTGTATGTGGTTGTCCTAAACCGCCTTAATTTTAACTTTGGTCCCTGTACTGAACTATTACGTCCCTGCATCTCTGGCGGCCCTGAGTGGGTCCTGAGGATGGCTCTCGTTTGCTAAGGCCCTGCTTTGTATAATATTGTACCCACTCTCTGCTATAGGTGGAGCTCTGTCTGATGCAGTGTTTGGTGGTCCTGTTCTCTATAGAAATTATTCACCCCACACTACTGGGTGGTGATTTGTTGGATGCACTGTACTTATCCTTATTTGATTCTATGTTTGCTCTTTCCTACTCAACTGTATTAAATTCTTGCCTGCTTATGTAATGTTATGTCACCTGTTTCTACTTTATCCTGTGCAATGCTCAAATGTATCTTGCTGTTCTTTGTATGGACTTGTCCTTCCTTGTATTCTTCCAGGTCATACCTGAAAATAGGCAATTTTTTTGTCTAGTGTGCCTACCTGGTCAACAAAAGCTAATAAATAAATAAATAGTTGAAGCCAGCCATATGATGCTGACTAAAGAGGAAGTGTGGCTGGTAGGTGACTTACTGTAAGTCTGCCAGATGTTGATTGGAGCATCCCAGCTGCAGCCTCAGCCTCCGGAGCATGGACATACTGGACTCCTTGCAGGGGGCATGCCACAGGCAGCTAATGCTAGAGCCCACACGGGATGGTACGATTTTAGACCTAGTACCTATCAACAAGGACAGAATTTCATATGTCATGGTCAGTGGACACCTGGGGTCCAGTGATCATCACATGGTGTGGTTCAGTATGAGTAGTGGCAGAGTCAAGCCACATGAAAGCGAGGGTTCTGGATTTCAGGAGGGCAAACTTTGCAAAGTTGGGGGTTTGTCTCAGGAATGCCCTAGCAGGGAGTGAGGACTGGAGGGAGGGGAGGAGTTGAAGTAGAGGAGCCATAGTGGAATCCGCAAACCTTTGCATTAGGCAAATAGACAAAGGCAAGAGAGAAAGAAAACCACTATGGTTCACAAGGGAAGTGGCCGGGAAGGTAAAACGGAAAAAGCTGACTTTCAGGAAGTACAAGGAAACACAGAAGGAGGAGGACAGTGTAGTCTATCTGGATAAGCAGAGGGAGGCAGGGAAGGCAGTCAGGAGCACAAAGGCGCAAATGGAGGAGAAAATAGCCCAAGCAGTAAAGAAAGAGGACAAGATTTTTTTATAGGTATGTTAGTGAAAGGAGAAAGACAAGGGGTTGGATTTTAAGGCTTAAGGGGGAAGAAAGGGAGTGTGCAGAAGGGGACTTGGAAAAAGCAACAATCCTGAACAAGTATTTTTGTTCAGTAGTCACAGAAGAGGGGGAAGGTGAGGGACCGTAATTGTGACAGGGGCAGTAAGGGGAAGGAGGTGGACACCAGGCCATTTACAAAGGACAGAGTTCTAAAGGAACTCACAAAACTGAAAGTGGACAAGGCAATGGGACCCGATGGGATGCATCCTAGAATATTAAAGGAACTCAGGGAGGTGCTGGCAGCACCACTGGCAGCCCTGTTCAGTGAATTGCTGGAAACTGGAGTGGTTCCAGAGGACTGGAGGGTAGCAGATATAGTCCCTCTACACAAAAGTGGGAGCAGGGAGGAGGCTGGAAACTATAGACCAGTCAGTCTGACCTTGGTGGTGGGGAAAATAATGGAATTACTGCTAAAACAAAAGGTCGTGGAACATCTTGAATCCAGCAGAGCACAGGATCCGAGGCAGCATGGATTCACAGTGGGAAGGCCATGTCACACAAATCTGATAGATTTCTTTGACTGGGCGACCAGGAAAGTGGATCGGGGTGAGCAGTGGATGTGGCATACCTGGTCTTCAGCAAGCCTTCAACACCATTCCACATAAGAGGCTTGTAAACAAGCTTGGCAGCCTGAGAATGGGTCCCAAGGTGGTAAACTGAGTTACAAATTGGTTGAGGGATAGAACACAGAGGTGGTAGTAAATGGTGCTCAATCCGAGGAAAGGGAGGTGACCAACGGGGTGCCACAGGGATCGGTTCTGGGGCCAGTCCTATTTAATGTCTTCATAAGTGACATTGCGAAGTGGCTGGAAGGAAAGGTATGCCTCTTTGCAGATGACACTAAGATCTACGACAGAATAGACACTCCGGGAGGGGTCGGAAAAATGAGGAGGGACCTAGGAAAACTAGAGGAATGGTCAAGAGTGTAGCAGCTAAGATTCAATTCAAAGAAGTGCAGAATCATGCATTTGGGGCACAGGAACCTAGGGGAGGCTTACATGCTGGGGGGGAGATACTGACGGCCATCATACAAGAAAGGGATCTGGGGACAATATCAGATGACCTAAAGGTGGCCAAACAATATGCCAGATCTTTGGGGAGAGCCAATGGGGTACTGGGTGCATAGGATGAGGTATCACCAGCAGAAGAAGAAAGGAGTTGGTGATGCTACTGTACAAATCATTGGTGAGACCCCATCTTGAGTACTGTGTCCAGTTCCGGAGGCCGCATCTCCATGAGGACATAGACAGGGTAGAGGCAGTTCAGAGAAGGGCAACAAAAATAGTGCGGGGCCTGCACCAAAAGTCATATGAGGAGAGACTGGATGACCTCAATATGTATACCCTGGAGGAAAGGAGAGAGAGGGGGGATATGATAGAGACCTTCAAATATCTCAAGGGTATAAATAGGTACACGAGGGTAGCATCTTTCAGAAAAAGAGATGTTCTAAAACAAGGGGTCATGACATGAGGCAGGAAGTGGTTAAACTAAGAGGTAACTTGAGGAAGTATTTCTTCAGAAAAGGGGTAGTGGACACCTGGCACAGCCTCCCAGTGGAGGTGGTGGGGGCTAACTCAGCAGGGGAATTCAAAAATGCATGGGATAGGCATAGGGGAACCCATGCAATAGGAAAGAGAATAAAACCGGAGATCAAGTAGGGTCTGTGGTTTTTGCAACAGGTAGGGAGAATGGGCAGAATGGGTGGGCCTATCAGTACTTATTTACCATCAATTTCTATGTTTCTATATGTCTATGTTTCTGCAGTGGAAGAGGAAAAGTACCAGGGGGAGTCATAGTAGACAAGGTGATGAAGCATGACAAGCAGAGCGCAACTGCTGTCAAGATGGCCATCAGAATGCTGAGGTGCCTCAAAAGGGGGTCAGCCAGCAGGGTGGAGGAAGTTATCCTCCCTCCTTACAAGGCTCTAGTCAGACCCCACCTGGAGTATTGTCTGCAGTTCTGGCTTCCTATCAAAAAAGGGACATTGAGGCAGTAGTGGTGGTTGTGCTGTCTTCATATGTGACACTGTTGTTGGTCATGCGCTCCCTGCCCCTAAGCCCGATAATGGTGCCCAGGCCCTCACCCTCAAACTCATTCCTGATCCCTCTAGGGGGCCGCTTGACCTCACAGTCTCCTATATTCCCCCAAGGAATCAGAACCTGGAAATCTCACCTCTCACAGATCATCTCACCACCCTCCCCCACAAAGCAAAACATATCCTTGTTGGGGACCTCAGTGTCAACTGGCTTAGTCCCTCCGCTTCCCAAGCAAGGTACACCTTCACTGCCCTTGACCTGACCCAACTAGTCTCCCAGCCCACTAGACTCAATCCCTCTAGTGGAACCAGCACCCTCCTGGATGTCATAGTCACCAACCTCCCCCCGAAAAATCCAGGACATACAAATCCTCCCTGACTCTTTAAGTGACCACTCCCCTATCTTATTCCTCTGGTCCACCTCTACCCCCAAAGCAGTAGCCCAAACCACCCTCTGCAGGCACCTCCACCCAGGTGGTCTGAATAAACTCAAGCAATTCCTCACCCAGATCGACTGGTCCCCCATCAACCAGGCATCCAGCATTGACTCTGCCCTCGCCCTTTTTACACAGGCCTTTAACAAGGCCTGTGATCTCTACGCATCACTTACCAGACTCTGCACCAAAAAGCAAAATGCATCATGGGTCACCCCCGACCTACTCCAAAAACTCAGGGAAAGGGATAACCTCTGGCACATAGCCACTGAGACTTGCAGGACGGCAGACAGACAAGCCTACAATGCTGCATGGAATAGGTGTACATGGGCCATCCGTAAGGCCAAGGCTGCTCACTACCAGGCCACCCTCACCTCCTCATGGGGGTCTGCCTGGACGTTTTGGGACAATATTAAAGAACTGAATGGGAAATCTCGCTGCCCTCCCCCTTCCCAGATGACTATTGATGGTTCCATTACCACTGACCCCCTTAACATAGCTAACTGCCTTAACACCTCCTTCACTGACCTTAGCTCTGTCCTTCCCAGTAATTTCTTCGACCCAGCTCCCGATTCCCAGCCCCCTGTCCTTTAACGTCCTCGGTTCTACTTACGCAAAATATCTACCCATGAAGCCAGACCATTCCTTCTAAAAGCACTAGACAGCAACAGCCCAAGCAATGACTCCTTGGATCCCAAAACACTATGACTGGTCCTGGATGACATCCAAGTCCCACTTACGAGCTTACTAACCTGATCCCTCAGCCTGGGTCAATTTCCCAGTGTTTGGAACATGGCTGTTGTCACACCTGTTCATAAAGGTGGGGACAGGTCCACCCCCAGCAACTATCGGCCAATTTCTATCCTTCCTCCACTCTCCAAAGCCATAGAAAAAGTAGTGGCTACACAGCTCACCAATTACCTGACTAAATATGCTGTTCTGTGCCCAGAGCAGCATGTGCTCTGTACAGGCCATAGCACTGGTACAGCCTTACTGGAATTTTCCAACTTTCTGCATTCCTCTCTTGACTCTGGCAACCTTGCTGGAGTAGTGTTCATTGACCTCTTAAAGGCCTTTGACACAGTCTGCCATCCCCTCCTACTTGACGCCCTCTACCATATCAGTTTCTCTACTGGTCCCCTAGCTACCTATCAGTCTGTTCCCAGTGCATCAAAATCAATGGGACACTCTCAGAGACCCACCCTGTCCTCTCCGGGGTCCCCCAGGGCTCCATTCTGGGCCCCCTACTTTTTAGTCTCTACCTAAACACCCTGCCCAGTGCCTGCTCTGGCAAAATTCTTCTGCACGCAGATGATGCCATTCTATATGCCGCTCACCAAAATTCTGCCTCCCTCCAGGACTCTCTCTAACACACCTACAACCAAGCAGAAAGCTGGTTCAAGGAGCACAGACTTGTCATTAATCTCAAAAAGACCAAGTCGATGCTCTACTCCCATCATCAAAACGAAGCAAGAAATAATCCCCTCCTTATCCTCCAAAGCACTCAATACCCACTCGAGCAAGTGCACACCTACAAATATCTTGGGATTACTTTCGACACTGCCCTCACTTTTCATGCCCACATTAATGCCCTCGCATCTGCCACCAACACCCGGATTGGCCTTCTATACCGACATAGGGACTGCCTTCCACCCGATGCTCTCCGACTGGCCATCACATCCTCAGTACTGTCCCTAGTGGACTATGGCCTACCAATATATGGAGCCGCTGATTACACAGCACTCAGTAAGATCTGACTCACTCTGAACAAGGCCTGTAGACTACTGACCAGTGCCCCAAGGCTCACCCACTCCTGTCATCTCTATTCCACTGCTAATCTCCTCAACCTGGAAGAATGTCTTCATTACCAAACCTGCCTCCTAGCCAAGAAAATTCTGCTCGGGCTGTCCCCCCCCCCCCTCCGGAGTATCTCCCTCCCTCCGACATACCTCCCCCATAGTCTCCACCCGCAGCTCGGACAAAGCCACTCTACTGGTACCCACAACTAGGACCTCCCTAGCTTAGAGATCCTTTTGCTACAAGGCCCCTTCCTGATTTAACACTCGCCCTGTAACCATCACTAACGCTCCGAAAATTGCCTACTTCAAAACTGCTCTTCGAAACCACCTGTTCAGCACCCGCTGCTGCTCCTTTCACTAACCGGCTGCTTGCATATCACTGAGTGCACTTCAACAAAGCCCTCCGGACTGCCTCTTTTGCCCCCCTCCTCCCACCTGGTTTCCTTCATTTCCCCCTGCCAGATATCTGTATTTACGTAACCACTGTATTATGAAATGTACAAAATATATGTAACAATGTCTGTATACTACTCTGTTACCCCATAACAGTGACAAAGGACAAATGGCAAGTACTGTTGGTGATGCTAAGAAAAGAGGGCAGGATGGGAGGGGGGGGAAGGGTGGAAGGTGGTTACCCTTAATGCTAGGAGCCTTGGAAGGAAAACTGCAGAGTTACAGGTTCTCATGGCAGAGGGAGAGGTGGACATTGCAGCCATCATGGAAACATGGGCCACCCAATACAATGACTGGGACCTGTCTGTATCAGGGTACAGGTTATTTCGTAGAGACAGGGTGATTGGGGAAAGGGGGAAGGTGGCACTATATGTGAAGGAAGGACTGAAGTAGGTAAGGGAGGAAGGGGAGGCGGGTAGTACGGAGTCACTTTGGATGCAAATCCAGGATTCCAAGAATAGGATTCTTAGAATGGGAGTTGTGACAGGCCACCATCTCAGACGGAGGAGTTAGACAGGGAACTAGTGGAACAGATCAGGAGGACCTGCGAGAAGGGTAGTGTGGTGATTGTGGGGACTTCAACATGCCAGGAGTGGACTGGAGCACCCCAACAACCAGGAATAGAAGGGAGCAGGTACTGCTGGATGCCTTCAGGACAGCTTCCTGCTGCAAATGGTCAGTGAACCAACCAGGTTAGAAATACCCTTGACCTTGTGCTGGCAAATGGGGACTGTGAGAGAACTTACAGTGGAGGAACCGCTGCCAGGGGTAACCGCCGCTCAGTATGGTTCACATTGGATATGGGCAAGGAAGGAGTGGAATCTGGCACAATAGTGCTGGACTTCAGGAGGGCCGACTTTGGGAGGATGGGGGAAGTGGTAAAAGAGTACCTGGCCAGAATTCAATCTAGTATGGACACTAACCAGAGGTGGGAGCTCATAAAGCTGGGGATAGTGGAGGCAACCAAAACCTGCTGCAAAGCCCAGAGCAAGAAGGCTAGGGCTAAGAAACCGATCTGGTTGAGCAAGGAGGTCATGGAAAAGGTAAGGAGGAAAAGAGCTGCCTTTAAGAAATACAAGAAAACAGGGAGGGGGGAGGACAGGGAGGAGTACTTGACAGAATCGAAGGAGGTGACAAGGGCAGTAAGGGGAGCCAAAGCATCTACGGAACTCAGGCTGGCACAAGGCATTAAGAAGGAGGAGAGGACTTCTTAAGTACATCAGGGAGAAAAGGAGCTGTAAGGACCACATAGTAAGGATTAGGAAGGAGGGGTTGGGTGGAAGCAGGGTGCGATAAAGGCGGAAGCACTAAATGAGTACTTCTGCTCAGTATTTACTAAAGAGAAGAGGGTGACACCCAAGGTGGGAGAAATGGCAGAAGCAGGGGAAGTGGTGACAGATGGGAAATCATGGAGAGCAGAGTTCGAGAGGGTTTGAAGGCACTGAGGGTGGACAAGGCGCCAGGCCCAGATGGCATCCACCCAGGGTACTGAAGGAGCTGGCAGAGGTCCTTGCAGGACCTTAGGCAGACCTATTTAATGCCTCACTACATCAGGTGTGTACCTCAGGACTGGAGGATGGCTCATGTGTGCCCCTCCAGAAGAGTGGCCCCAAGGATGAACCGGAAACTACAGACCAGTGAGCCTCACATCCATCGTGGGTAAGCTAATGGAGACTATCCTGAAGGAGAGGCTGGTGGCCCTCTTAGAGGCCAAAGGACTACAGGACAGCAGACAGCATGGCTTCATACGTGGCAGATCCTGCCAAACCAACCTGGTCGAGGTTCTATGACTGGGTAACTAGGTAACTGGACAGGGGCCATGCGGTGGATGTCCTGTATCTGAACTTCAGTAAGGCATTAAGACTCAGTGCCACATGGAAGGCTGGGAAGGAAGTTAGTAGGCACAGGGGCGGGTGCAAAGCTGGTGAGATGGGTAGGAAACTGGCTGCAGGGAAGGCAACAGAGGGTGGTGGTGGGTGGGGAGCTCTCACCCAAGGGCAGTGACGCGGTGTTCCACAGGGCTCAGTGTTGGGACCAGCGTTGTTTGGGATATTCATTGCAGACATATCATGGGACTTCAAAAGCAAGATCAATCTGTTTGCTGATGATACCAAGGTAGGCGCAGTGGTGGATGACCTAGGGGGATGGCAGGGGTTGCAGGATGATCTGGCAAAGCTTGAAACCTGGTCAGACACCTGGCAACTGGGCTTTAATGCCAAAAAGTGCAAGGTGCTGCATTTTGGGATGAAGAACCCAAGGAGGAGTTACCAGCTAGGGAGAGTGCAGCTAGCCCAGACAGAGGAGGAGAAGGATTTGGGTGTGCCCATTACAGGAACAACTCGGCACAATGTAGGAAGGCAGCTGCAAAGGCCAACAAAATGCTGGGTTGTATTGCAAGGGGCATATCCTCGAGGAGGGAGGAGGTGATTCTGCCACTGTATAGGTCATTAGTTAAATCACACCTGGAGTACTGCGTGCAGTACTGGCATCCGTATCTGAAGAGGGACATTACGTTACTAGAGGGGGTGCAGCGCAGAACGACAAAGATGATCAAGGGGCTGGGGGACTTATCATATGAGAGGAGGTTGAAGGAGTTGAACATGTACTCACTGGAGGAGAGGAGAGACAGGGGTGACATGATTGAAACCTTTAAATACATGAAAAGAATAAACAAGAGCGGGTACAGAGGGGCTGTTCAAAGTAAGGGAGGGAGGCCACCAGGAGCCATGATAAGAGACTGGAGCGAGGAAGGTTCAGGAGGAGATGAGGAGACACTTTTTACAGAAAGGGTGGTGGCTGGGTGGAATGCGTTACCTGCTGAAGTGGTATGCAGTAGAACAGTGGGCTGCTTCAAACGAGGATGGGACAGGACAAGGGGGAGGGTTAATGAAGAGGAAGGGTGGAAGGGAGGGGCAGCTGCGGAATAAGGGGTGCTAGCTGCACATTCGAGCAGACTTAGTAGACCTCTAGGCATTTATCTGCTGGCAAATTTCGTATGTTCGTATGTAAAATCTGTGTAAATCTGTATGTCAACCCACTGTAATATTGTAACACTGTTGTCCTCTCTGTGACGAGGTACCTTTGTAAACGGCTCAAAGGTTGCAAATCTGATTGTACAAATAAATAAGTGGTGATGGTATGCAGTGCAGGGTCACCAAAATGATTAGGGGTATGGAAGACAAAAGGTACTAGGAGTGGCTTGTTGCCCTCGGCAGGGTTACCTTGGAAAAAGGAGGCTGACAGAGGACATGATCTCAGTTTTCCACATACTCAAGGGTATGGACAAGAGTGAACCAGCAGAGTCGTTTGATCTGATGTCCTCCAATCAGGACACAGGAACACACCCTGAAGCTCAGAGGTGAGGAATTCAGGGGAAATATTAGGAATCCCTGTTTCTCCAGAGGTTTCTGAACTTACCGACCAGACTACAACCTGGAAACAGTTATTTGAAGCAATGCAGCGCTGGTCTAGAATGCTAACAGTGTATTATATAATTAGGTAGTACAGCAGTTTGTTTGTGGGGGGGCATTACTGTCAAATTTATGAATAATGCATGCCTCAGGTGAAGGGGAAGATGATTATCAGAGTGTAAGCCATGTAAAAAAAAACAAAAAAACAATTAAATAGGACAGAAAACTAACACCCAGCTTACCTGCACAAGTACACCCACTCCACATGACAACAGGCGGCTCATGCAACCCGTGTAATAACAGAATGGGTTCCAGATCAAGATAGTGACTCTGGAACAGCGACGCATGAAAACTGCCCCACTCACAGCGTATGCCACTTACATCGATCTCTCGGTAACCCCAACCCCTCACCCTCTTACTATATACCAACACCAGAAGTGCCAACTCGGGGAGGAGGGAGAATCATCAGTAACCAATAAGTGGTTGTGCTATGTTTCGGGGCTGTTTTCATACGTCGACGTTCTGGAGTCACTATCTTGATGGGCTGCTGGTTCCATGCAGTCAGGTGGCTTGATTTTCACTCTTCATTTTATTCACTAGTTGTATAGATAATATAATAGGTCATTTCCAGCAATACAGAATGCATGACTTCCCTTCCTGTTTGCCAGTTCTTTTCTATGAGGAAGAGGTGTGTAAATCATACAGTAAATGTTTTTGCCTTACCATTTTTACATGTTGTATATTTATTTATTTAAAAGTTACACCAGGAAGAACATACTGAGCAGAAATGCTCATTTCCAGATGCGTCCGGGGGGGGGAGGGGACATGGAAATACAGCAAATATAATCATGATTACAAGACAGATAATTATCACATTGACGAGTGATACACATTAGCAATTGAATGACAAAATTGAATACATTGGAACAATCTGACGTCACAAGGTAAAACAATAAGTGCTAAAAGAGTAAACAAATCTAAGAATAACATGGTTAAGTGCTGATCTGCATGCCTATGAGAAAGCAAGGTAAGTGTGTGAAAGAGAAAAAAGGTTAAAAACACTTATAGGAGGGGGAGAATTGGTCATTCAGGAGGGAGGAGGAGAAGACCCGAGGGGAGGCAGCATGACAGATGGGTTGGGGAAGAGAGTTCCACATTTTTGGGAAGTGGTATGAGAAAGCTGCCTGGCCATCTGAAGTGGACCTGGGAGGTATGGTTAAGGTACGGTGATCAAGATTTCATAGGGACTGGGGAGGAAGAAGATTTTGGGAGAGGAGGAGGAGGAGGTGAGGTAAGGGGGTAGAGTCTGAAACCAGTATTTAGCTAGAAAGTTAGCACAGTGGATAAAGCGTCTGTCAGCTAGGGACAGAAGGGAGAGAGACTGGTTAAGGGTGCAGTGATGGGTGCGGGGAGGGCAGTCAAGGCCGAAACAGCAGAATGAGTAGAAAAGGGAGTCCAGTCTGGTTAGGGAGGATTTGAGAGTGGCACCATGGACTACATCCTCATAGTCAAAAATAGGTAGGATCATTTTCTGGATGAGAGCGTGGTAGCCAGAGGTAGAATGCATTCATGATGTCTGTGTAGGGCACCCAATTTGGGGTGCAGTTTTTTGTGGATAGCATCAATGTGTCCAGAAAAAGTGAGGTTCTGGTCAAGCCAGACCCCAGAGTACCTGAAGGAGGAAGCGTCCTCTAGTGAAGTCACATCTAGGGTGTGGAAAGAGGGTGAGGGATTTCAGCTGAGCGAGTCTCTGCCTCGTGCCGAAGGTCATGGAGACTGTCCTTCTTGGCATTCAAAAATAATTGATTGGAGCGAAACCAGAGCTGAACCTTGCCAAAGCCGTGTTGAAGTCAGCGTGGCTGAGTTGGTAGCACATCTGCCTCTGGACCAGAAGTTGGTGGGTTCTTGTCCCACACCAGGATTGGGCTTGCACCTAAAAATCGCTGGCATCCGAGTGCAGTATTAGGGGGTGCTGTACTGCTGGGGTGTGCCGTCCTTTGGATGAGACGTTGAACCGTGGTCCTTTCTACCCATCCTGGTGTTGTCCTGGTGGTTGTCCAGGTGGAAGTAAAAGAACCCAGGGCACTCGTCGCAAAGAGTAGGGGACATTCCCGGTGTCCTGGCCAACATTCTCCTTCCCATAAACCAGTTCATGCAATTATCCAGGCTGTGGGTGATGATGCGCGATATAGCCGCCACTACACATTCAGTCACTTCACTACTAGTCTAGCATTGCTTGTAAAGCGCTTTGGGATACACTGTGTATAAAAAGTGCTACATAAATGCTGATTCTTCTTCTTCTGAAGTCCGGACACTACATCAGTGGGGGAGGGGCCAGATGTATACACGACAGTGTCATCCGCGTACATGTGGATGGAGGTGAGGGGACAGGTGCTAGGAAGGTCATTTAGGAAGATGGAGAAGTGTAATGGGCCCAACACGGAACCCTGAGGAACTCCAGTATTTATTGGGAGTGGAAGGGATGTTGTATCACTAATCCTCTCAGATTGTGATCTTCCTACAAGATATGAGTGGAAACAGTTGGTGGCTTCAGTTGAGAGCCCCGCAGCTGAGAGTTTGGTAAGCAGGAGGTAGTGAGAGACTGCGTTAAAAGCCTTTGCAAGGTCGATGAAGATGGCAGAGGTAATGAGACCCTGATCCATACTGGTAAGTATTAAGTAAGTGAGCCTCAGGAGGAAGGAGGTGATAGAATGGCATTTATGGAAGCCAGACTGGTAAGGGGTGAAAAAGGAGGAGGAATCGCGGTAAGAGGAGAGTTGAGATAGTACCAAGCACTCCTGGAGCTTGGCAAGAATGGGTAGCAAAGAGATAGGTTGGTAGTTTCCCATGGAGGAAGGGTCACCACCTTTATCAAGGGGAATAACATTAGAGTGCTTCCAAGGGGATGAGACAGATGCAAGTGAGAAAGAGAGGTTTAATAGAGAAGCAAGGGGGATAGCAATAGCAGGGGCAGAGTCATATAGAATTTAAGTCAAGACCAGAGGGACATTTACCCTTAGTGGGGTTGAGGGTATGGAGAGCTTTGAGGGCCTGAGCTGGGGTTGTGGAGCAGAAGGAGAAAGAGGAGGTTGTGGGGCTGGTTGGGTTGGATGGCTTTGGGGTGGAGGGAGGAGATGAGTAAGATTGGAGGGCAGAGAGAAGGGAGGTGGCACAGGAGGTGAAATGAGTATTAAACTCAGTAGCAGCAAGGAGTTGATCGGATACAGAGATATTGCCCACTTTGAGGATTGGTGTGGGGGGAAGGGGTTGTGACGGAGAAGAGAACAGGGATTTAACCACCTTCTAGAATTTGGATGGGTGGTTGATGTTAATAATAAATGTGGTTGAGAAGTAGTCAGCTTTGGCCAGTTGAATTGCTCTGGTGCAAGCATTTCTGAGATAGCAGTAATTTTGGAATGCAGTTTGGGACCCAGTGGATTTGTGTAATTTCCAAGCCTGGTCTCTGGCGCATTGGCATGCCATTAGATCAGCAGTGACCCTGTGGAGGTGGGAACCTCGCACTCTGGTGCGCCTTGGGGGCATAATGGTCCCAGATAGCGGGTAGCTTGGAATTGATGTATTCCAGGGTGGAGTCAGATGAGGAAGCGAGGGGGATGGGGGACCAGTCAGTGGTAGATATGTTGTGTAGTACTGAGGCTAGGTCTAATGATTTGAATGAGTGAATTAGCAGGATTTTAGGTGGGGCTTTAGGGTGGTGGATTTTGCAAACTGAGAAAATCAGATGGTGATCACTTAGGCATTAGATAATACACTGGCTGCAATGATACGATGTTGATGGGAGGTGAGGGCCCAGTCAATTAAGGAGTAATTACTACAGTAGTTCTGGTATTCAGATGGGTAGGATCACTAATTGGATCATGTTTAGAAAGGCTATCACACTCCTGATTTTGATTTAGGAGGGGGAGAGGCAGTTCACATTAAAGTTGCCCATTATATGCAGTTCGCTGGAGGAGGAGTATGTCTGTATAGTAGTCATTAACTCTGTAAGAGAAGAAAGGGATGGACTAGGGCAGCAGTGTGTGCCTGCTATAAAAATGGGAATAGAGAACGGAAGAGAGAGCTTTACCAAGAGTAATTCATAGGCATGTGGAATGGAGGTTGCAAGTACAGAGGTGAATTGGATAGAGGAGACAATATATATGGTGATGCCACCTCCTCTAGTGTTCTGGTCCTGTCTGATAAGGGAATACCCAGGAATCGAGATGCTCGCGTCTGTGATACTAGCCTTTAACCATGTTTCAGTGATGATCAGAACATCAGGGTTAGAGATCTAAAACTAAGTGATGGAGCAGAGTAATTTTGGGGAGGAGGCTTCGAATGTTTAGGTGGGCTATTTTGAACCCATGAGGGATTTGAGAGGTGAGAGAAGGGATTAGGTTCGATATCGTCTGCTATCAACAAGGCGATTAGGAATTTGATGGTTGCTGGCTTGAATCTTCGTGGTGGGGAGTGGGGGTGTGTGGGAGGATTGGGGTTTGCACACTTGCTAGCTTACAAGTTGGTAAGGAAGCAGGGTGGTAGGATAGAATGGCCGGGAGGCCATGGGCTATGGGACCTTGAGGGGAGCACTAGGGTTGAGGTGGGAGGGGCAGTGTTGGGTCAGAGAGGGTGGGTAGTGGAGAAAGAGCGAGAGGGGAAAGAGTAGGGGGGAAGGAGGCTAGGGAGAAAAGGAAAGGGAGGATACAAAGGGTTTGCTAGAGCATGGCTGGGGTATTGAGCTGGGCAGCCTGTGAGGAGCTAAAATATAAATTAAAATAATAGTTTTTATTTAATTATACTGTGTTGTTATCCACTTGCATAGAGAGTGTGGATTGGAAATGTTTAAGGAGTTTCAACTGTGCAGGCTAGAGACAGTAGGCGGAGTAGTTGGAATGGAAGGTACCAAAAGCGGAGGGGGGCAGAGTAACAGAGCAGACCAATATTCCCGAGGAACAAGGAGGGTGAAAGTGATCTGACTGGTTCTACAAGAACAAGGAGTTATATATTCAACATCACCTTAGGGTTGGGGGTTGGCTGGGAGGGAGGGCGGCACATGCTAAACACTGCCACTGAGGAGCTGAATCAGTTTGCTGTGTACCTGTTGTCTTGTGCTGTAAGGCTGGGCAGGTTCTGAGAGCGGGTGAACGGCGGGTCGGGGGAGGGCTTCAAGACCTTGGCCCTCAACCCAGCAGTGGGCACCGGAGCTGCCTGTTGTCTTGTGCTGTAAGGCTGGGCAGGCTCCGAGAATGGATGAACAGTGGGTCGCTATTCGGGGGGAGGGCTCTGAGACCTTGGCCCTCAACCCAGCAATGGACACCGGAGCTGCCTGGGGATAAAGAGACAAAGAGATCAGCAAAAGGATTATGAGGTCAGGCTAAACAAAAGGCTGTGGGGTCAAAGCAGGAAACGGGAGGAGAAGATGGAGCAGACAGGGGAGGGGAGAGGAGACAGGTCAGGAGAGAACAATGGCAGTGAGGTAGAGTATTTGGCTCACAGAGAAAATACGACTGAATTGGTTACACAGCTGAGCTGTACCACACTAAAAGCACACATATATTATAGGCATAGACTGCAAATAGAACAGACCTGGAGCTTTTCTGGGCCGCTAAACTAGGCTGTGAAAGCAAACTACAAGTACTGCTGGAACAACCTGTTTTTTCTTACTGTAAACAATAAATACAAAGTACTGCTGGAACTACCTGTTTTCCCTTCCTGGGCGTGTGTGTGTGTGTGTGTGCAGTGCTCAGCACATTTGAAGGAAGTGTAGCTACACATTCTATCTACACAGGTACGCCGACTTTTAATGTCCACAAGAGCTGCTGGCACTGAGTTGAATCAGTTTGCTGTGTACCGGTTGTCTTGTGCTGTAAGACTGGGCAGGCTCTGAGAGCCAGTGAATGGCGGGTTGGGTGGAGGGCTCTGAGACCTTGGCCCTCAACCCAGCAGTGGGCACCGGAGCTGCCTGTTGTCTTGTGCTGTATGGCTGGGCAGGCTCCGAGAATGGATGAATGGTGGGTTGCTGGTCAGGGGGAGGGCTCTGAGACCTTGGCCCTCAACCCAGCAGTGGACACCAGAGCTGCCTGTTGTCTTGTGCTGTAAGGCTGGGCAGGCTTCAAGAGTGGGTGAATGGTGGGTCACTGGTTGGGGGGTATTTCTAACTCTTAATAGGGCTCAAGTGTTTAGCACTGCCACAGCATCTGGGAATACATTTTACTCATTTATATTGTTATGTAGATAAGACTGTACTTGAAATTATTTTTCAGGGGTGTTGTGGGAGGGGGGGATCCTTACCTTGTACATGTCCGGTATATGCAGACACATGCATTCAGTAACATGTGTTGTGCACGTTTTATAAGAACATACTGAATGACTCTCCTGCACAACAAAAACAGGTGAAACAGGCAAAGGGCTGATTTAGCCTTTATTTTCCTAAAGTGGCAAAATGTTGTCGATGTCTGGAGGTTTTTTTTTTAATTTTTACAAATTCATGTAAACAGAAGTGGAACTCCCCTGTTATTCCAACTTTGCCTACGTCTTGCAGTTCTCTGTGTAGGAAAGCATGAGTAACATATAGTTGCCTTATATTACTTTGTTATACTCTACCCAAAATTTCGGTTTGCAACTTGGACAAAGGCCAGTTTCCCTCCTCTATCATCTACCAAGATATAGCCTCCCACATTAAACCATGGCATTCTACATCAGGGACGTCTCCTCTATGGTCATGCCCCTCCTCCCACCAGGCCATAACTATAGAACACGTGCAATTCTCAAGAATGGTGTCGGCTCTATCAGTTCTCTATGTTTTATCCCTAGCAAATAGCAATCCTGCCCTCTGCACAGCCACCGCTAAACCAATGTACGCTAGAAGGAGTAACAAAAGAATGTTTAGCAGGCTAAGACACCACCTTAAAAAACTACTACTGCTTCTCCTATTCTGTTTGGGAAATGTTGAATTAAACCCAGGTCCACCTATTTCTCTGGACGCCCCTGCGGACCTCCCTCAATATAAAGGGATTAACTTTCTCCATATCAATGTCTGTAGTTTGCTAAAGAAGACTGACTCTATACAGATCAGGGCTGTACATGCATCTCCTGATTTCTTCATTATAACTGAATCCTGGCTCACACCCTCGACCCTGGACAAATCTATCAACGTACCCGGATATATCATCTACCACTGTGATAGACCGACTAGAGGGAGAGAGGTTGCAATATATGTCAAAAGCAAATTCACAGTCACAGTCTTTGACTGTACCTCAAAGACTAAGGAATTTGAATGCCTTGCTCTAAAATTATCACTTTCCAGCGAGAAATCACGCCTTATGGCAGCATGCTACCGACCACCGTCTGGTGGCTGGGCACTTCTGCCACACCTTCAAAACCTTCTTGACTCTGCTGATACTGAATGTGTTCTAATGGCGGATTTCAGTCTAAATTGGAATGATGACAGCTTTAAGAAATTGAAGGATGTATGCGATGTTAATGGTCTGTTACAAATGGTGACTACTATAACCAGACCTAACAGAAAAAACCCTGAGTGCAGCACCCTCCTGGACCTTATCCTAGTAAACAAACCTCACACTATCTCGCATACTGGAGTATTCAACGATATAAGCGACCATTGCACTACTGCTTGCATCAGACATCCTTCCCAAATAAAAACGGCCTCCAAATTCAAACTAAAAAGATGCCTGAAAAAGTTCTGCCAATACACTTTCCTGAAAGATCTAAGCAACATTCGTTGGCAGGATTTCTACCTAGCCCACACCTTTAACGAGGCATTTAACATCTTTCACAGCCTCTTACTAGAGCTAATAGACAAACACGCCCCACTAAGACTGATCAAATAAAAAAATAAAACTTCTGGCTGGTTCTCTCCCATCCTGAAGAAAGCACTTAGGGATAGGGACTACTGGTGGAAAAAGCGAGGAAATCCCACCTGGAGGCTGATTGATTAGCATTCTGTACCACTAGGAATGCTTGTACCAAGCTAATTAGGTCAGAAAAAGTTAGGTACTTCCAAAAAGAACTAGAAGACAATAAAACAACTCTGCCAAATTTTGGAACATCCTCAAAGAAGTGAAGGTCAGTCCACTGCAACACCCTTCCAAACAAAATTGTGTCTGATGGTACCACCTATACGGACAAAGCTGATATACTAGAAAAGCTTAATGATCACTTTGCCACTGCAGGGCTTGTCTTTGACACCTCACCTATCAGCAAACTTAGCCCGGCAAGAGACTACACTGTTGGCTTCACTGATAATCACAACCATAACCAACCACATCCCACCCCCTTCAGCTTCCTCACAATTACGTTCAAGCAAGTGGAGGATCTCCTCCTTTCTCTGGATACAAAAAAGAGTGCGGGTGCAGATAATATTGAACCTTACTTCCTAAAACTTGGCCATACCTATCTGACCACCCCCATTACACACTTATTCAACACCTCTCTGATTCAAGGTGAGCTACCTGTCTTGTGGAAAACTGCCCACATCCTACCATTATTCAAGACTGGAGATCCGAGTGATCTGAACAATTACCGGCCTATTTCTATACTATCTGTCCTCTAAATTACTTGAAAAAATTGTCAACATCCAACTTAGAGAACATATGGATTCACAAAAGTTGCTAAACCCGGCTCAGTCCGGCTTCAGAGCCAAACACAGTACAATATTGGCTCTTGCCAAAGTAACTACAGACTGGCAAATGGCCGTGGACTCTAAGAAGCATGTATTTGCCCTCTTCCTTGATCTAAGTAAGGCCTTCGATACTGTGGATCATACCATCCTGCTTACTGCACTGAGTAACATCGGACTTGATAGTTCTGCCATTAAATGGTTCACCAGCTACCTAACCAATAGGTTACAACAAGTCAAAGCCATAGGAGATCTGTCCCCACAAAAATCCCTGTTACGAGAAGTCCCACAAGGCTCCATCCTGGGCCCTATCCTCTTTGCAATATACATCAATAATCTGGACTCGCAGCTGGGCACAGCAAATGTGCACTTACTCACAGATGATACTGTACTCTATACCACAAATTCATCCTTGGATCTGGCCCATGAGTACTTACAGAAAGATTTTGTCACCCTCCAATACAACCTTCTCACTCATAAGCTCCTCCTCAACTCCAAAAAGACTAAACCAATGATTCTGTCACCAAAGTCTACTTCCGGATGTCCACATATCACCCAGATCTGAACACTCTTAGATGAACCCCTTGAAGTAGTTGATATCTTTATATACCTAGGGTTCTGTGTGGATAACAAGCTCAACTTTCTGTGCCACTTAAATGAAACCTTGAAGAAACTAAGACAGCGATTAGGTTTATTCTATCGCATTAAACACCTACTCACGTTAGAAGCCAGAATGAGACTAGTGCAAACTACATTCCTACTTATACTGGACTACGCTGACTTCCTTTACAGTCATTGCCCATCAACGATGCTAAACAAACTGGGCACCCTTTACCACCGGGCTTTAAGATTTATCTTAAATCTACCCCATAGTACACATCACTGTCGTCTATACCAGGTTTCGGGATGGACTGCTCTCCTCTGGTTTTTTAGAGCATTATCTGATTACCTCCCTGCATACATCTTGAACATCTTCAAATGGGCTAAAGGTTCCTATGGCCAGAGACGCTTCTCCTTAATCTGCTTCCAGATTCCTAGAGTGAAAACTACCCTTGACTCAGCAGCAATCAACTTCTCACTTCCATCACTTTGGACCACTATGCAAGACTCATTAAAATTAGCCTCATTTCCAAGCATTTTCACATTCAAAGCTCTATTAACGGATTATCTGAAGGAATCATGCAACTGTTTCAGATGCCGATGACCCCTAAGACTCTGGTGCCACTTTCAAATCCTACGCTTAAGTATCTCATCCACCCCACATTCCTAACAACAGAAACCTAGGACCTACAAGCCTAGTTCCCTTAATCCAAGATGACCTTGCCTATTCTCTACCTTTTACCTATTCTGGCCTCCCTTTTGGCTGCCTACTCTTTCACCCCAATTTCTACCCTATTCCTTAATGCCTCCTTATTTTTTATCATTTAGGTATGAGCTCTTACTCAGCGCTAGACTATATGAGATTGTTGTCTCTTCTCATTTCAGTAAAGCTTATCATATTGTACCTTTGCATATTAATTATATTTGACCTGGTATGTATAGGCCCATATTAGATGACACCTTCACAATGTTTTCTTTTTTTTTTTTTTTGCACCGTTGTCCACCGTGATTGTAATCTGATGAAGTGTACTGTATTGTATTTATGCCCAGGACCACCTTGAAAATGATCTTGCTCAATGGTGTTTATGCCTGGTTAAATAAAGTGATTGATTGATTGAACATTTATATCTAGAGCTGTCGATAGCAAAATGGGGAGGGGGGGCATTGCATTATATTTTTACCTTAGCACTGATAATATTTCTCAAAATGGGAAGCTGAGAGCACACATTATAAAGTGACTCTGCACTAGGGCCTGAAATGGAAATGTGAGAGCAGTGCCTAGCATCACTCTCCCTCATGCAGCCAATGCCGGGAAATCCATTGAATATTCAGAGGACAGCTTTGTTTTTACAGAAAGGAAAAGGGGTTTCATAACATGTATATTTGTGGGGAGAGAAGCAGTGAGGTTGGCTGCAGTTGGTCAATTTTGACAGCATGCTCAGAACTGTATTCATTAATATCCTCTCATCTTCCTGCAGCATTTCACGAAGTTTCTGTTTATCCCAAGAAGGAGCTGCCTTTCTTCATCCTTTTCACAGCTGGTTTGTGTTCGTTCACAGCAATGCTTGCACTCCTCACACACCAGTTCCCAGAGCTCATGGGGGTCTTCGCAAAAGCAGTAAGTACATGAACTTGTATAATCTGTTGACATTACGTCAGAGAGGTCAAGGATGCCATATTCAATACAGACATGAATGAATAGCCATTTGATAGCACTCTCATTCTGTTTATGGAGTTGTACTTGATATTTTTTGTCATCAGAAAAATCACAGCACTCTCCATCCAGCAGGTCATTAAAATGTGAGCAGTAAGATAACCAAATTACAGTTAAAACTGAACTAACTATGTCCATGTACCCCCTGCCGGCTGATCCAGCAATGGCATTTGCATAGGATGTGAAGGCAACCACCCTTGCACAGCTGAAGGAAAGATGCAGCTGGGGTGACCCTGATGGTTGAGGTGGGGGCTGGAGGGAAGAGGGACAAAAACTAAAGGGAGGAATAAAACAATTAAAGGAAACTAAAAACTGACTGGTACAAACCATTTTGCAAGGATCACATGGCCCCACGCCACATACTGTAGCTTTAGAGATCCCCATTGCCTGGGAAATGGATCAGTGAAGGAAGAGGTAACCCTTCCATGGGACATGAGTTAGCTTTGCACGTGTGTTTTGTTCCTCCAACTAAAGGGAGTTGTTACAAAAAAATACAATGATACAAAAATAGGCTTCTGTTTGAATGAACATTTTGTGGTGATAAAAAAAAAAAAAAAAAACATTATGCTAATAATATTGGCTGTGGTCCCACCATTGTAAAATAATGCATAGGGAGCACAGCATAGTATTTACTGTAAACCATTAAGTTTACGGACTGTCCTATGGGAAGGGTTTCTACTGGTACAATAGACCCTCCTCCAGATAGTAAACTAGTACACTGAATTTATTTAATCAGATGTTTACTCAACATTTATTGCACAACTGAGCTCTGTTTGCTTACAAAACAAAAGTGGTTAGCTAACGGCAGTAACCTGATTGGGTTGCATACTTTCTGTACCATACGAATGTATGAAGAAGTCAATAGAATAAGGCCTTTAGATCTGTCTAGTCTGCTTGTACTGCAGTGTCTTCAGTTTAAGCTACCGACCCTGCCCCCCCAATCCACCCTACCCCTCTGTCCACCCCTCCCTTGACACTTCTTTTCCCCTTAACTCTATCCTAGCCTCTCTTAAAGGTGCCCACTGTCTTCAACAAGTCTACCTCTTCTGGGAGCACATGGTGACTGGCACTGGTACCAGTGAAGGCTCCAATGAACAGGTTGCTATTGATTCAGAATCCTTTTATTTGCTGTATACCAGCCTTCAGTGCAACTTTTTTTTTTGCATAAAGTTTTTTATTTTAAAGATTTGCATTATTAACAACAGCAATATACACATGTCCTTTGTTTCTCCAGCATTATTATACAGAAATTAACATCACAGACTTACAAAAGAAAACACAAGCACAAACAAACCTCTTGATATTAAAAGATAAAACTACAGGGTTTGATTTCATGTCTCAATAGCATATCCTATCTATCCATGTCTGTAAATTAATGCATGTATTTAAACAAAGTGGCTCTGAGTAGTACAGAGGGGACATCAGGCCAGTGCCTCAGGTACACCTTTACCTCCTCCGCTGTTCCCTAGAGATAGTGGGAACCCACCAGCTCTACCACACAGTCCACCTTCTCTTTCACTCTCCTGTCTTTACTGTCTATGTCTCCCCTGGAGAGAGGGAGTCTAAAAACGGCCCCAAATCCCTCAAAAACCTTTCCTCTTTATTCTTTGTTGCATAGTAGAGTCTTTCCAAGGCCAGTGTTTGGATCGCCAGGGACTTCCGCAGTGTCTGTGTCAAAGTAGCCACTGAGACCCATGTGTTTAAAATACAGTGTCTAGCAAGGGCCAAGAGGACCTGCACCCATCTAGGGAGAGGATCCCATTCTCCATCCCCACTTTCCTCTATCCCAAATAACATGGTCAACGGATCCAGGTCCCATCTCTTTCCCATCGTACCTCTGAGCTCTTCCGCTATATCTCCCCAGAATCGTTGTAACTTCGGGCACACCCAGAAATAATGCACATAGGTCCCTAAATCACCATGAAATCTCCCACATATAGGAGAAATCCTGGGGTTAAATTTATGTACCATCACTGGAGGGCAATATAATCTCTGTAGGAACTTGTAGGCTGACTCCTGAAATCTATTACAGATCGATATTCCCTTGTGTAGCTGTAGAATCCTATACCAGTTCTCATCTGATCTCCCCCTACTCAGATCCTGTACCCACTGATCTCTAACCTTCTGTGTGTAATCTGGGAGAGATTTCCTACCAAGATGGCCAGCCTGCCCAGTCAAACCCTTTGTCTCCTTTCCCACCATCAAAACCAAGTACTCCACTTGAGAAAGGGGTGAATCCGAGGCCCTTTCCCTTCCTTTTCCTCTGATATAGGCTCTCACCTGCATCAAGCGGTAGAAATGTCCAGTAGGCATGTCCAGGCCCCTGCTGATCTCCTCCATTGAGGCCAGCTGATTCCTCACTTAAAAATCTGTAAGACACTTAATCCCTCCCTGCTCCCACCGACGAAACCCCCTGTCCTCCATCCCAGCTAAAAAGGCCGGGTTATCTGTCACTGGCAAGAGGAGGGTTTCATCCTGTGGTGCACCCATCATCCTCCGGATTAGTTTCCAAGCCCTCAAAACTGTTTCCACCATAGGGTTCCTATTAGCCCCCTGACAATAACTTTTCAGCCCACCTACACTGAAATATGCCGAGAGCCTACCCGGACAGGATAACTCTTCCAGGTTTAGCCACCCCGCTACCTTTGGTTTGTGTACCCAATCACTAATATACCTAACATGGGTTGCTAGATAGTAATTCCTGAGATCAGGGAAGTTCAAGCCCTCTTTTGCTTTATCCTCCTGCAATCGCCTTAGGCTAGCCCTGGGTCTCTTAAAGCTCTCCATAAGGAACCATAAAAAGCTCTCTCTAATCTTTTGAAGTCTAATCTAGTGGGACACAGCTAAAGCATTTGCATCAGATAGAGCACGCTCAGCAAAATATTCATTTTAATAATATTTTTGCGTCCTATCCATGAGATTAGAATCTCTCTCCACCAATGGAGATCCTCCTCTATTCTGGCAATTAGGGGAGCATAGTTGAGTTTATACAGAGAGCTCAAGTCTTTCCCTATATACACACCCAGAGATTTTAAGGCCTTTGTTACCTCTTAAGGCCCCATGTTCCTCCTGTATATCCCTTCACATTCCCTTCCCAGATTAATACTTCCGATTTTGTGAGGTTAATTTTATATCTAGAGAAGACTGCAAATTGCTCTTTTAAGGCCAACAGTGGCGGGACCGATTTTGCCAGATCCTGAACATACAACAACATGTCATCTGCATAGAGTGTTACATTATGCTGGACCCCCTTACCTATTATTCCCTTGATGTCTGAGTTGCCCTGAATGCTCACCGCAAGAGGCTCGATGGCCAAAGCAAAGAGCAAAGGAGACAGAGGGCATCCCTGTCTCGTGCCTCTGTGTAGGAAAACTTTTTCCATTAATGAACCGTTCACCAAGACTCTGGCTGTAGGGGCTGCATATAGTGCCTGCACCATTCCTATAAAATCCTCCCCCAGCCCATACCCACCCAGGACCTTCATGAGGTATTCCCATTCTGACCGGTCAAAGGCCTTCTCGGCATCCATGAATAACACCGCTGTACTACCCGCACCCCTAGAGGCCAGCCATACCACATTCATATGCATCTTCATGTTGTGGTAAGAATGCCTACCACATACAAATCCCGTCTGATCCGGATGAACAAGGCTTGGCAACAACTAATCCAGCTGTCCAGCCAGGATCTTAGCGTCACAGTTCAAGAGGGATATCGGTCTATATGATGCACATTCTTGAGTGTCCTTATCAGGCTTGGGGATTAAGCAAATAACCACTTCACAGAAGGAGGCCAGGAGTGCCCCACACCTCATTAAAAACACTAACCAAGGGGTCTGTCTTTTGTCCCTGCATTGTCCTCAAAAATTCTACTGGGAAGCCATCTGGGCCACTTGCTTTTCCAGTCTTCATTTTTTTAAATATGCTTTCTTTACTGGAATTGCAGCATTATGATACATTCCATTGTGTAGTTTCTGTTCAATTCCATTTTCAATTCATTTACAACATGTAGGGGAAAGGGTAAGTGGGAACATAAACAATTAATACAAACTTTAGGAATATCTGATAGGTTACAGGCATTCTCCAGAAGGGGACACAGCTTAGTTTAAATATTCTACATTTAACATTTTCCTGTTATAGACTGCGAGGCAGAGAGACCCAAGACCCTCAATCAAATATCTGGTCCTCAGTGCATTCCTGAGCATCTATTCCTGTTGTAGTACCCACTTAGACCATCTCTCCATGAACTTAGGGGACTTATCTTGTAGTTGATAAGTGAGGCGTTCCATCTCTTGGATTTCTTGAGTAATATTCTCCCATTCCATCACCAAGGGGGGGGGGGTTCTGCTCTTAACCATTTTCTTGTGATTGCCTTACCTGTTGCTGCTATGCATATATTCCGTAGGTAGTGATCAGTGCTACCTCGTATTCCCTTAGGAGTCAATCCCCACCCCATATGGCTTATCAAAATATTTTCCTCAATTTGAAAGTTAGCTCTTAGCTTAAGCTGTATATTGTGAAGAAAAGTAGCTAATTTGGGACATGTGTAGGATATATGGGTGTGGGTTGCCATATGTTCCCCACATTTTCTCCAACAATGGGTTGTTTTAGTTTTGTCTCATTCGGCTTGCTTTGGTGGAGTCAGAAAAAAGCAGACTCTCACCCTCCATACAAATTCTTGCCATTTTGGAGCAGCCGTGGTCCGAAACATTCCCCTCCAGGTTTGATGCCAATCCTCCTCCCTCAATTCACAGTCTGCCTCTTTCTCCCATTTTGCCATGATATGTTTAACATTCTAGGCCTTTTGTCCTTGTAGTGAGCTATATATAGCTGATACCATCCCTTTCGCAGTATTTTTATTTATTAAGTCTCCTAAAGTGGAGGTTTTAGTCTGTTTTGGTGGGTCTAATGTCTCTGCCCTAATCCATTTACATATATAGTTGTTTAATTGTAAGTATCTAAATACACCTGCAAAATGCACTAAACAGCAATAACCCTAGCATAGACCCCCTAAACGCTAGGCTCCTTCAGCTAGTCCTCGATGAGGTGCTAGTCCGTCTAACAAACCTACTCAACAGATCCCTTTACCTGGGGCAATTCCCCAGTGCCTGGAAGACAGCCGTCATTACCCCCATTCATAAAAGTGGTGACAAATCCTCCCCCAGTAACTATCGCCCCGTCTCCATTCTCCCATCCCCCCCAAAGCTTTAGAAAAAGTGGTTGCCACTCAGCTCACTGAATACCTAACCAAACATGACATATTATGCCCAGAGCAGCATGGCTTCTGCTTAGGCCATAACACTACCACAGCCCTCCTAGAATTCACCAACTTCCTACACTCCTCCCTAGACTCCGGTAACATTGCTGGAGCTGTGTTCATAGACCTTTCCAAGGCCTTTGACATGGTCTGCCATCCAGTCCTTCTTGACTCCCTCTACAAACTTGGCTTCTCCACGGGCCCCCTGGCATGGTGTGCCAGTTACCTCTCCACCCAGTCCCAATACATCAAAATAAACAGGACCCTATCCGACACACTACCTGTCCACTCCGGCGTGCCCCATGGCTCCATCCTGGGTCCACTACTCTTTACCCTCTACCTAAACACCTTACTAAAGGCCTGCTCTGAAAAATTCTTCTGTATGTGGATGATGCAGTGCTCTATGCCTCGCATCATAAACCTACTCCCCCTCCAGAACTCCCTCCAACACACCTTCTTCCAGGCCGAAACATGGTTCAAGGACTGTAGACTGGTCATAAACCTAAAGAAGACAAAATCGATGATTTTCTCCCACCACCAAAACAAAGCAAAAAGTGCACCTCTCCTCATCCTCCCCAGCACCCTGCACCCCCTTGAACAGGTATCCATCTACAAATATCTTGGGCTTACCCTCTATTCTGCCCTTACCTTCCATAACCACATAAACACCCTAGCGGCCGCCACGAACACTCGGATTGGACTCCTTTACCAGCACAAGGATTGCCTCCCTCCTGATGTCCGTAGGCTTGCCATTGCTTCCTCTATACTCTCCCTAGTGGACTATGGGCTCCCTGTGTATGGGGCAGCAGATAATTCCGCTATCCAGAAAATTCAAATCTCCCTCAGCAAGGCCTGCAGGCTCCTAACTGGTGCCCCTAGGCTCACCCACACCTGCTCCCTCTATTCCACTGCCAATCTCCTCAACTTCCGAGGAAAGACTCCACTACTAGACCTGCCTACTGACCAAGAAAATTCTGTTCGGTCTCTCTCCTCCTGGGGTCACTGCCTCTCTCCAGCTTGCCACCCCCACTATCTCCACCCACAACTCAGACAAAGCTATACTGGCGATACCCAGGGTAAAAACCTCCCTTGCCCAGAGATCCTTCCGCTACAGGGCCCCATCTGGTTTAATGCATTTCCAGCCACCATCACCAGCAGACACAAGATTGCCCCTTTCAAGATCGCTCTCCACAACCACCTCCTCAGTGTCCGCTCCTGTCACTGCAACTAGCCTGTGTTCTCATGCCCTCTAGGGCCCAAACCTCTGACAAAGTCCATTATGGACTGCCACCACTTACAACAATGTGTAATCCACCTCTGACTCATGAATAAGATAGATTATACTTTAATATATGGATTGTGAAAATAATATGGTTGAAAAGCATACAAAAAAATCCTTGTAATACCATCGCTCCTGGAGCGATAATACTACTGTTCCTTAGTGATAATACTATCGTTCGGGTGCCGTAATAATATAATTCGGCACCCAATCAATAGTATTATCAAGAAAGCTGAAGAGCGCATGCGTAAGTCTATCCCCGATGTTTTACAAAGCGTGCCCTCTGATTGGGCGCTTTTGCTCTGTAGGCAGGCTTCGTGAGTATAGAAAACATGGCAGCTTGCTCACTCGCTTAGCGAGTGAACGGTCAAGAGCCGCAGCAACTGTTTTTCTTCACTTTTGTAAACATTTTTTTGAGCTCCTCTGCTCGCCCGATACCGCTACCGACAAACAGTTTAAAAAAAAGCAGCAGTAAATGAAACCCACAGCACTGGTCATCCACACAGCACTGGGGAACCCTGCCAGCACTCACATGGACCCGCTGACTCCACTGTTTAAATGGAGGTGAGTCAATTCACCTCGTATCCATATATTAAAAAAAATAACAAATAGGTTCTGGCATCAGGTAGTAATTCATCTCGAGGTTCTGGGGACACATGAAACCTCTCAAGCTTCGCTTTTGAGGTTCTCTGTGTCCCCAGAACCTCTCGATGGAATTACTACCTTGTAATATACCAGAACCTATCTATTATTCTATTTATAATGGATGTTCTCTCATGGTAAAAATGTTTTGCAGTGCTTATGTAAATATTTGTATGCAAAATTGTATTTTAATGTCTGTAAACAATGTCTGTAACCTATACACGATGGCTATTCCATTGTAACTGTGCCCTCTCTCTGTCTGTCCTCCATGTAACGAGGTACCTTTGTAAATGAGCCAATGGCGCAAAAATTGTAAATTCAATACTTCTAATAAATAAACATCTGAGGGCCTCCAGACAAAGGTCTTCTGGCACTCTGTAAAAGAGTACATTGTGGTCCCTTTGAGGATCTGATTTGGATATCTCAATCCTTGTTGGTATTGTCTCTTCTACCAAGGGTCAGATTCTCCAGATGGAAAATTCTTATTTTTCCACAGTCTACAATATTTCCAAACCTCTTTTTTTAATTTCGGATAGGTAATATAACCTATCCCAGGCTTTCACTGTTACTACCATACTGGGAAACCAGTTGCTTTCCTGTGTTCTTTGGGAGTTGTTCAGGGAAAGGTTCACAAAGAGATTTAGTTTCCCTGCCTGTAAAATTTCCATGTCTCTCCAGCGTGCCTCTGTGTGTTCATTAGCCCATAAAAATGCCCATCTGAGCTGTGTGGCTAACCAATACTCTTTTATATTCGATACAGACCATCCTCCCCAGTGTTTTTTGGCCTCTAAAACTGACCATCTTATTCTCGATTTTCTCCCTGCACATATAAATTTACTGATCATTTTCTGCATATTTACTAGCCATTGTATGGGGGGTTCAACTGATACACCTTGAAATACAAACAGAAACCGGGGCAGAAGTGTCATCTTGACAGCTTGTAATCTCTCAAACATTGGTAGGGGCAGTAGGGACCATCTTTCTATGTCTGATTTCATCTGTTTCCCAGTGGGGACATAATTATCTAGAAAAAGGGACTCTCTATTATTTCTAAGGAAAATCCCTAAGTATTTAATCACCTGGGCTTTCCATCTCATGGGGTATTGACACTGCATTCTCTCCGAAGGAGCAGAATTAAAACAAAGTACTTCTGTTTTGGTGGAATTCAAGGTGTACCCTGAAAGCTCGGTATATGTCTGAATCAGCTGCATCAATTTCTGAAGTGATTGTTCTGGGTGTTTCGTATAAATTAGCACATCGTCTGCGTAAAAGGCCAGTTTATGCTCATGGTTAGCCAATTCCACCCTCCTTATGTCTGTGTCCTGTCTGCTCCACTGCACAAGAGGTTCGATATAGATTAAGAAAAGAAGGGAAGATAGTGGGCACCCTTGTCTGGTGTCCCTGCTAAGATCAAACCTCTCGGACATCTGGCCGTTTGCTCAGACATGTGTTTTTGGGCCCGTATACAGTCTCTTTATCACTCCTATGAAATCACTTGAGAAACCAAACTTTGAAAGGGCCTCATACAGAAACTTCCAGTCTACTTGGTCGAATGCTTTTTCTTCATCTAGACTTAGGATCAGGGCGGGGTCTTTAGTCTTAGTTAGGTGGTCAGTTATATTCAGGGAACATCTTGTATTGTCTTCGGCTTGTCTGTTTGTGACAAACCCTGTCTGATCAGTGGCTATGATCTGAGGGAGTTTATTTTCTAATATTTTGGCCAATATAGAGGCAAACAGTTTATAATCAACATTTAATATTGAAATCGGACGGTATGAGGGGCAAAGGGTGGGGTTCCTGCCAGGTTTAGGGATCATAGAGATCATCACATATGACCAGGATTGTGGAATACAACCTCCCTCCCGCATTACTCCCTGATAGACTGTTTGTAAAATGGGTATTAAAGACTTTCTAAATTTTTATAAAAGTCAATTGGGAGCCGATCTGACCCAGGGCATTTCCCTGTCTTCCTCTTACTAATTACTAATTCAATCTCTTGAGAGCTTAATGGAGCCATTTTTTCCATGTTGAGTTCAGGTGTTAGCTGTGGCAGTTTTAATTTTTGTAAGAACTCCTGGACTTATTCTGATGTAGCCCCCTCCCTTGCCTTATATAGCTTTTCATAGAATGTTTTAAAGGCCCTCAGAATTTCTTTTCCTGTGTATTGCCATCACTTGGTATTAGGGTGCGAGATCTTTGCTATATATGTCTTGACCGCTCGTCTCCTTAAGCGACAGGCTAGTAATTTTAATGCTCTGGGACCACCCTCATAGTACTTTTGTTTAAGGAAAATAAGTTTTTGCTCTGCCTTCCAGTCTAGTAATTTGTTTAGTTCTTTCTTTAGAGTTTCTAGGTCTTTACCCCTTTGTCTATCTATCTTAGTTTGCTGTGCCAGTTCCAGGTCCTTAGTTCTTCATTCTAGTTCCTTTTGTTTTGTAATCTTTGCCTTTTTCTAGCACTACTGATAGCAGTCAGCGTCCCCCTTATCAGTGCTTTGATCATATCCCATATAACTCTTATCCCTACTTCTGGAGTGTCATTGTCTTGCATTGCCTGTTCGATCAATAGTGGGAGCTCATCCAGGATCTCTTTGTCCCTAAAAAGTGACAAGTTAAGTCTCCAGAAACTAGTTTTATGCTGTGTATGTAATGTGCTCTCCAGTGCGAGGGATGCACGATCTGAGATCGCTCTTATCCCCACCGTACACTTCCTCAACTGCCCCAAGTATTCATTATTTAGCAAAAAGCAGTCGATTCTGGAATATGTCTGATGGACATGGGAGTAGAACGTGTATCCTGAAGCGGAGCCTTCTGTGTGTCTCCATGCGTCATAGAGTCCCAGTTTCTCTGCTATTGCCTTTACCTGTTTGGCTATCCCGTGTTCTTTCCTAGGGGTCTTGGAGGTGGAGTCTCGGTTAGGGTCGAGGATGATGTTCCAATCCCCTCCTGAGATAACCATACCGTCCGCCTTCTCCATAATTCCAACTAATACATTTTTATAAACAGAAAATGGGGAGCCTGGAGGGGCGTATACAGATGCCAGGGTTATGGGTTTGCCATCTAAATTGCCTCGGGGACCACATATCTGTCCTGTTTGTCTATGGTTTCTCTGCTAATGCAAATGGGGTCCATCATGGAATTAGAATGGCAGCACCTGTCCTCCTCCTCTCCTCCTCCCTCCCTTGTATGATGCAGCATATACTTCCCCAAAGCCACATTGCTGTAGCTTCTGGTGTTCTATTGCTGATAAGTGAGTTTCTTGCAGCATAACAAATTGTGCCTTGGATTGCTTAGCAAAAGTAAGAATCTTTTTCCATTTGACAGGGTTAGTCAAACCATTAACATTTTCGGAAAGAATTTTAAGATCTGGGTTACCCATTGTCTAAGCAGATATTCCCTCTCCCTGGTCGTGGTAGATTAGAATAGAGTATCTCTAGTGCCCCATGTGTCCCTTGCAGCAATTCACAAATATTCTTGTCTAGATATTCCTCATGAATTAAGATAACCTGTAAAGATTCAAATATTATGCCAACTGGGCATTTTAACAACAGTAAATACAACTTTAAAAACAAAAACATTCCAAGGTGGGGGGGGTTACTTGTAACTCCCCTGGCTTTGTGTGAGGGTGCCTTAATCCGGCACACTCCTCTCATCAAAGCAGCAGTGTATGTGCTTGTCCCTGGTGTGGGGGTCACTATTTCTGCTTCGCTGCTCAAGGCTACTGCATTGAACAGGGTAAGCAGAAAGAAATAATCCACATCCCGAGCGTGGCCCTCTTTTGAGGTCCTCGTTGTGACTCTTTCATGTGCCCCGGAGAATTGGCTTTCCCAAGATGGCAGCGGTTCTTGAGCTGATCATAATATAATAATGTCTCCCTTTCACTTCCCCATCCCAGTCCAATCCACAACAGCCCTCCTTTTCGTTAGGTAGATTTATCGTTCTAATATCTATTAGGTACAAGAGGTGATTACTGCTAGTTCCAGTTTACAGTGTCATTCTTGCCAAGTCTGTGTTGGAGAATATCGATTCTCCCACTTTGTCCCAACCCCGCCGCTGCCACCACCACCGAAGACCGTAATTCCCAAGCTGGCAACAGTGTTTAAAATGTTCATAGTAAAAAAGGTTTTCCCTTGCACTTCCCTTACCCATACCAGCCCTCAGCAACCCTCCGTTTCTTTAGGTAGATTTATCTAGTAACCAAAAGATACAGGAGGCAATTACTGTTAGGTCTGATTTGAAATGCCATGCTTGCTGAGTCTGTAATGGATGTTGTCGGTACTCCCCCCTCCCCCCACCACCACAGTCAATTGCCGAAGTATGAACTCTCAAACTTCAGCATAGTATCGCTGTGGGGAACAACTTGAATCTGACAGACAACTCATAGTTCACAGTTCCTTCAGGTGTCCCCAGTATTTTCAGTATTCCACTCTGCTGAACATAAAGTGCAGAGGATTCGTCTGATGTCTGCTAATGCACGGGGGGCTGAAGCATGTCTGTCTGCTTTAGTGGTCCTTCGGGAAATGGTTTGCCAGTCTTCAGCTGTTCCTTTCACTCGTTGTGGTCTTGGTGCTGGGGGGAATGGGTGGATCGCTATACACCTTTGTTTCAAGGCCTCGGTAGCTTCTTCAGCTATCTGGTAGAGTCACGGGGCCCTCCTCCCAGAAGATCTGCATACGAGAAGGAAACGAGGTCTGGAATTTGATCTTGCTGGCTCGCAGTGCCTTTATCACCTCCAGGTACTTTAATCTGGCTCTCTGTATCTTGGGGGGGTAGTCATGATCAAAATATAAACGTGCCACATTTTATCTGGTCTTCCCTTTTTGCCAGGCCATTCTCAGCAAGTCCTCTTTGGCTCTGTAGGAGAATATCTACAACTGACAAAACTCCTGAGTGGCTTGCCCCCTAACTTTCACCTACCCTGTCCCCTAGGCCACCTGTTCCAACTAACCTAGCAGTCCCTGCTCAAGACTAATTTTGTCGGTTTAACCAATGTTTGCTTACCTCTCAAGCTTATCTGAATTAACTGTTATACCTGTCAATACCTAACCTGTTACACTGTAATTGTAAACAAAGTAATTTACAGCATATATCTGCCTTACTGTTGCCTGATATGATGTAAAAAAAAAACAAAAAAAAAACCGATGTTACCTACAATGATGTAACGAAATGTTGTGCTTGTATTTGTCCTCTTTGTGACGAGGTACCTTTGGAAACGAGCCATTGGCTCAAAGGTTGTAAACTGATGTATAAATAAATAAATCTTCATGAAGATGGTTCGTGGCCTTGCTGCTGGATCCTGCAGTTTAGGAACCAGGGCTTGGTGAGCACTTTCTATATCAAATTTAAAGGTTTGTGGCACTTCCAGAACATCAGTGAGGAGATCTTTCATAAAATCACACATATTGCCGACTTCTGCCCCTTCAAGGAGACCCGAAACCCATTAGTTCTCATGGCGGGATCGAGACTCAAGGTCGAGGCATTTGTCTTGAAGGGCCTCTGCGCAGTCCACCAGTGTGTTTAATACCATACGCACTTGAGAGGCACCTTCTTCCAATGTGGCTGTGCGGTTCTCATTTTCCTTCATCCGTTGTTCAAGCTGAGTAAAACGTGTGCACTTTCTCGAAGTCAGTCCGGGTTTCAGCTCTGGACCTTCGTATCTCTTGCAGCAATGTTTCAAATCTGTTGTGGGACAGCTTTTCTTCCTCCCCATCTGTGTCTTCAGCGTCACTGTGGTGGGAGGCCGAGGAAGGGCTCCTGCTCCATTTTGAACTTAGAGCACTGAAAATGTAAATCCATCTTCTTTGAGTGGCTTCATTACTGCTCTCGAACGTGATAGCTTGTGTCCACCCCTTTCCTGGAGGTATTGCAGGGTATATTTTTGCTTTTTTTGACGTTTGTGGACTGTTTTCTCCTAGGGAGAGAGGGAGCGCGTAGTTCAGGCTGCTAGTTGGGCCGTGACATCACCGGAAGTCAGTCGGGCCGTAACATCACTGGAAGTCCAGTCTTCATTTTTTGAATGGCCCATTTTATTTCCTCTTTTGTAATCTGTTTTCCCAGTTCCTTTCTTTGGTCAGGAGTAGTCTGTGGCAGTTTTACTCTCTCCAAAAATACCCTCGCCTCCTCCAGAGTGCCACCACATTAAGATTTATACAGCCCTTGAAAGAACTGCCCAAATCTTTTATCTCCTTTTTATCCTGCACCAGAGCTCCCCCTGCTGTCTTAATGCTAGTGATATGAGAGTATACTTCCCCCCTTTTATGAGACGCACCAAAAGTGGGCCTGGCTTATTTCCCCATTCAAAGTATTTATTCCAGGCAAAAAAACATGAGGTGCGAGCTTCTTTCAGAATGAAGGCGTTTAACACCTCCCTGGCAGCAGTAAGCTGTCGTAATGTGGCCTCCCCAGGGTTCCGCGCCACAGCTTTCCAACAGCTTCGCTTTTTCGACCACCTCTTCTGTGTTTTCTCCCTTTTGTATTTAGCAACATAACTGATAATGACTCCATGAAGGAAAGTCTTCCCTGCATCCTAGTAAACACCCGCAGAGTCAACCGTACCCTCATTGGTCTCCCTATACAGCTTCCATCTATCCTTCAAAAATTCTAAAAAATATTTGTTGTTCAAGAGGTACCTTGGGAACTTCCAAGGTGGGGGGCCCTCCTTTTGTCCCCTAGATAGACGTTCCAAGGAGACCATGGCATGGTCCGATACATAAATAGGGCTATGCTGCACCCTATTAATCCTATGCATCCATCGTCTGGGGACAAATAGATAATCCAGACGGGACCACGCTTTATGTGGATTGGAGTAAAATGTATGCTGCTTTGCACCTGGATTAGCTGCTCTCCAACTATCTACCATATCCATATCAGTCATCCCTTGTACCCACCTCCCACCCCCACCTGTCTCCCTTCCCTGTGAGTGATCAAAAACTGGGTGCATGGTAACATTAAAATCTCCCCCCACCATAATTAGCCCCTCAAACTGTTCCTTCACCAGCAGATGTAATATTTTCTAATAAAAGGAAGGGTCAAACTGGGCCAGAGCGTATATACTCATATGGTTACTTTCTCCCCATAAAGTGTTCCCTCTACAAAGATATAGTGCCCCTCACTGGGGCCCGAGATCACCCTACTAACCTCAAGTGGGAGATGTTTACTTATGATGATTGCCACTCCTCTGTTGTGTGAGTTGTAGGAGGCCAGTGCAACTTTAAGGTGGTACTGGCATTAGTGACAAGATAGTTGCACCCATACATTAAAATGGTACTGCATTTTTGTCAGAGCATAATAAAAAAACCTGATGAAGATACACTAGTTCTCCAGACATAGATGGAGTGGTGCTACAAAGTGTAGGTGTAACTGTCTTGTAATTACTGGGTAGGATGGATTACATCCCAAAACCAGTACCTGATATTCTCCATTACACAAGTGCCAGTCACCATTAATGTGGTCATGGGGGCTCAGAAGCCATCCCCCCTGTTTGGGCCAGATAATTTTTTATTATGTTTGCTTGCACGCATGTGCAACAAACATAGTGCCACCATACGAGTTTTCGTAGGTGTGACACCCCCGCATCCAGTGCCCTGATCCGTTTTGCAGGTGCAGTCGGATCGCACCAGTGAATGTCCAAGCTGTCTATGACAGCATTTCAGATGCAGTGGCGTACAGTTAAAAGAGAAAGACCACTACAATCAGTGGTGGTACTGTGTAGGCAATTTGCATACTGCCGTGTGTCAGCAGTATGCAAATTTCTTACAGTCACCACTGCTGATTGAATGTGTCAAACCGTACACCATTGCATCTCCCGCCGGCATGATGCGCCTCCCCCCCATTTATTGTGTGCCGAGGGGGTGCCCAATCCTCCTTGGCTCATGCACACTCTCCCTCCGGGGTGCCCAGTCCCCATCAACTCCAGTGCCCCCCCAAAAAACAAACTTCCAGGTGCCATGCTGGGAGCCCACCACAGCGTGGCAAAAGTCCTGCATCGTCTTTGTTAAAAAAAAAAAAAAAAAATCTGTAACAAAAGAAAACAGTCCCTCGTTGGCTCTCTTGCCCCTCCTCACCCAACCCGCGCCCACCCTCTGCATACCTCACCTCCCCAGACCCCTCACCCCATACTTACTCCGAGTCAGCGCAACAATCTTCAGTGGATCTGGAACACATCTGCACTCTTCAAAGCCGACCGCGAACTAAAGAAATGCCGGTAAACTGTATAATGACATAAATAGGGTTTTTTCAACTTTGGTGCATATCTCGGTCATTTTTTTGAATTGTTTCACCAAATTTTCAACATGGGGTTCTTGGCGCACCATCTCATGAATTCAGTGACTATCATTTGGTTATTTGGTCCCAAAAGGTGATTTCGTGGTCACTGCTCGGAATCACCTTTCGGGACTGAGTAATGAAACGACAGCATCACAGTTCATGAAGTAGGCCCCCAAAAACCCTATGTTAAAAGTTTGGTGAAAAAATTCCCAAAAATGACTTTTACGAGCGTGTGTTGTGCAGTTCGTACGCACGCTCATAACTTCACAAATTTGTAATATTTTCACTCCAGATTTTCAACATTGCCATTTTTTCACACCTCCTTAAGAACAGTACAGCTGTAATTTTTCACATCCTGGCTGAAATGTGTTTTCGCACTTCCAGCGCAGAATAGCGTGGTCGCTGTGGGAAATCAGCATTCAGGACAGATTAAGAAAATCACAGTAACACTGTTCATGAGCGGAGGTCCCAAAATGCCTATATTGAAAATCTGGTGCATAAAATTCCCCAAATATATGCGTTAGGGGTAACAGTTTCTATGCACACTCGTGACTTCAGTTTTTTTTATATTTTCACTCCAGATTTTCAGCATTACCATTTTTTACATGTCTTCATGAACAGTACAGCTGTCATTTTTCACATTGTGTTCAAAATGTGTTTTCGCATCTGTGGCGCCAAATGGCGCAATCACTGTACAAAATCTCCTTTCGGCTAACAAACTGATAGTGTCACTGTTCATGCAGTGAGATCACAAAAGCCCATGTTGAAAACTTGGAGTAAAAATACCAAGAAACGCCCAGGGCATTAGGGTTTCCGACCATTACACCCTACCCTGTAGGGACTGACAGGCATCAGGGGTGTGACTTGGGACTGTCGACAGTAATGCTCACGCCATTCCACCCCCACCCTGTAGCCAGTGACAGGCATCGAGGTGCACCTTGGACTCTTTGGCCCCAGAGTTCACCCCATTCTCTTATACTGCACCCATTCAGCGTATTTCCTTATGGAATGAAGTAAAGCCCGAACACCCCAAGGCACACCTCAACACTTGTCAGTGTCTGCAGGGTAGGGTGAGGTGAAATGTCGTGACCGTTATGGGTGACGATCCAAAGGCACACCCCAATGCCTGTCCATCTCTGCAGGGTGGGGGTGGAGTTGACGTCAGTTCCATACATCACTGCCATTTCTATACTGCATCTGTCTAACTCCTGCACTTCCACTGCTAATGCCAGTACGCAAACATTTGGCATTGACAAATGCTTGTTTTACCAAGTTATGAATAACAGCAAAAAAGTGCTGAAAATAAAAACTATGGTTGAAGCAGATTTCGTTTTTTTTTTTCCTTTTCAGCCCACAACTCCTGTATTGATATACAGATCTGTATGTTAATACAGGAGTTTGCATAGGGTCGATGGCAGTCAGCCGGGTAGGTGAGCAGAGGGTAAGAGTTGACTGCCATCTCGGGGCCATGTGGTGGCATTGGGAGGTAGGAGTCTACTCCAGACTCCACTGGTTGTCCTCAGAAGAGTCAGAGGGGTGTGGCTAACCCCAAACTCCAGAAGCAGAATCGAAACACCACTGCACTCCAGGAAATAATTAAAAGTCCACTCTCATTCAACTTCAAATCTTTATTCAGTACTAAAAAGTATAAAAAGTTGTGGACAGATAACTGCAATCAAATGCAGAGAGTATACTCCTGTGCTTGATTGCAGTTTATCTGCCCCCAACTTTTTATACTTTTCGATACTGAATAAAGGAGTTGAAGCTGAATGAGAGTGGACTTCAGTTGCTTCGTGGAGTGCAGCAGAGGTAGGAGTCTTATCAGGTGGGGGGAGGGACCACTGGACACCAGGGAATGAAAACTAATTAAAATGAGCATATTGTGTGTACTGCTAGCACCAAAGAAGGAATACTTATTACAACGGGCATCAGAGGAGGGTGGGGGGTACTGCTAGCACCAAAGCATAATGCCACATGGCAATGGAGATGGCAGTACGGGTGCTTGTTTCCTACATGGCACCAGTGCTGCCAGGAGGAGGGGTTGTGCACAACTGTGTGCATTGTTAAGGGAATGGTTTTAGAAGTGGTAAACTTCGGTGCCCAAGTTGCTTTATAGTGCTTCCAAAATCCATTCAATAAACACTGCAACCTGTGTACGCAAGTTTTCTTTATTTTCATGGGTGCAGTGGTGTATTTAGCACAAACACACTAACCTCTTTGCACCACGCCCACTGACTCTTAATACAGCAGCTGCCATGCTTACCAGCTGTTGGCTGTCCTATCTCCAGTTAGCATGGCACTGATTCTGTTAGTGCCAGGCTAGTTGTTTGACTGTCCAACCCTATTGTCCCTTTAAGAACTAGTGTGTGTGTGTGTGTGTGTGTGTGTGTGTGTGTGTGTGTGTGTGACCAGAGCAGGTCAACCACATGCTTTTTCTGTAGCATGTTTAACTTTCAAAGCAACAGACTACAATAAGTTTAGGTGCACAAACCACAACTTTGGAGCTATACGAACCCCATTTATTTGAAGATTACCCTGCCCCTCTATGTTGCAAAGGCCCAGGTAACGATAGCCTACATGTATAGAAATAAGTATGTATTTGTATTTCTTTCTTTGTTAAGTTCACATTTTCTAAATTTACCTTGTTACATAATGCAATACTATACTGAAAGAGAAATAAAAATAAAAGAATTAAAAAAAAAAATGAATAACCAATGTATAAAAGCAAAAAGAGAAAGAAAAGACTTGATAACTGTACCTGTAGAAAGTAAGTTCTCTTAGGCCTTGTCCAGCCTCAATTTACTGGTTTTTATGTAAAATCCAGGCTGGAGGCAGACCTGATACAGTACCTGTACCTTTAGAAGGAAAGTTCCCAAAGGCTCCGCGAGGCCTCAGCATACTGGTTTTATATGAAATCCAAGCTGGTGGTGGATTCTGGGAGGAGCCTTGAAGGGGAGGTCTCAAATAATGAGGTTAATTTCTCTTTCAGCCTACCTGAGGAAGTGGTGGATAAGAATACAGTGCAGGGCTTCAAATGGATATAAATACAGTGCAGGGCTTCATACAGGCATGGGATAGGCATAAGGGAGCAATACAGATGAGTATGAATAGAAAGGCCATTGACAGAGTAAAAGCCTATGGCACATTCATAAGGTAGAAAAAATGGGCAGACTGGGCCTTGCAGTCCTTATCTGCCATCAACATCTGTGTTTCTAAGTTTCTTTCCATAAAGAAATGGATAATAATGCTGTGCATACTGTACTGTATATGAACGCTTTAAACCTATCCAAAAAGATGGTGTGAATTCTGTAAACCATAAAAATATATATTAAGAAGTAAAATGCTAATTACCTGGGTGTGATATCAGAGACATGGGGCTTCAGTGTCAGGTGACCCTGGGGAGGGGTATGTAAGAGGTGTGTGTGTTCCCTAAGTTAGAAGATATACAGTGTATGTTTCAGGTGTGTCTCGACCTGTGTGAGAGCAAGATCTAGCTCCAGAGAGAAGAGAGAAGTATTCCTGAGACCTGCATCCGTTTCCCTTCTCTTTGCCTAGAAAAGAATAGATATAAAATGGGTAAGGAAATCCCCTCCATCCACATTGACTGAGTCTTTGTTCTAAGCACTACCAATGTCTAAGAGCAAGTCCCAGCCAATCAGGGCACTGCACTTTCCATATCTATGCACTTGTGTGGAATGCTGAATTTTGAAAATGTTAGCCACTTTTTCCTCCCACTACATATTACATCCCACATTTAAATACCTGTGGTATGTGGTTCCCTCCATCCATTGTAGTGATTTTTATGTTTTAATAATTTGTTGCCCAGATGCTCCCTGGCTAGGTCGCTCACTGTCTCTTCAGGCCTGGCTGCCTGCACAACTGCTAGCTCACTCATTAGCAATGCGGCCTGCCCACTGGATCACTTGCTTTTCCCCAGATGGCTTCCCATTTTTTTATAGTCATGCTGGCAGCATGTCTCCACCTGCAGTAGAAACAATGAAAAAGTGCTATTGGTCTTATCCAGACAGTGGTTTCCTCACTATCACTTGCTCCACTCAGCTCTACACAATTCCTTCAGAAGTTCGTATTCTTGGAAAAACATTATTACTGTTACATTATGTATTATATTGTTTCTTAATATAATAAACTGTTGCAACAAAAGCTGCTCATATCACACTCGTTACTGACCACTGCAACAAACCAGGAAGTAATATTTCAGATGGTATACTGGTGACTGCTGTAAATATAACATTTATTTGAATACGTGTATAAGAAAATACATGGACACAAAACAATGGGCAGTTTTTCAGAAAATAAAACTTATTTAATGCTGTTATAATACTCTGTAGGTTTTGAACTACACCTAGTTATCAACATAGGATCCCCTGGTGACAGATGGGTATGCTGACAATTGCACGTGGGAATCTGGGCAAAGCAGTTAGGGCAGACGCAATCCAGGCGGTTGGGACTTTGGCGCAACGGCAGTGGTGGACGAATGGTAACATGGGGCCCTAATATTTGAGGGGTGGTGTGGGGAGGTGGCAAAGGCCCCCCCCCCCACAATGGGGCCAACATGCAGTGCGACCAGCGAGGTGTGCAGTGCAATTCCCTGTCATGTACCTTATTTTTTTTGCGTGTACTTTCTTTTTGCTTCCTACGGCCTTGGGATCCTTCTGAGGTACTCATTCAGCAAGGCCTCTACTCCCTGCTTGAACCCATCACTTCCAGCTTCCTCCCCCCCCAAACGTCCAGGCAGGTCTGGGCCCCTGGATCACCCCCCAGGGTGGGCCCGCCCTCCCGTGGCAGCCTTTCTGAAATTAGAGAGGCCTACCTGAGTGACGGGTTGGCCGTGCAGTCCCCTGGAGCGATGGTCCGGCGTTGGCATATGGGCTTGCCCCTGGAGTCCCCATCATCTCCGAGGTGCCGTAGAGGGGGTTTTCTAGTATGTTTCCCCAGGAGTGCAGCAGTGCAATGATGTAGACATGGCATGATGTTGCAGACGTCCGCCGCACTCCTTCCACTCATCAGCCCGAGCGTGTGTAGTGCCTCTGGCTACCACCGGGGGGGCCACTACTTTGCCAGGCATGCCCTGGATCCCTCCCCAGGTAGAGGAGAGGAGAGCAGTCCATCGAACACTTGATCCTCTCCCTCCCCTGCCAACCCCCAGCGCCCCAGCTCATTCCCAAACCCAGATCACTGGGATGGCACGAGTTGTGGCATCCAGCACCTCAACACCACCGGGACCTTCCTTGTCATTCACCTTGCTGTCTGCTTTTTTCCCACGCCCCGGTCATCCTTGGCAAAATTGTTTTGGCCTTGTTATGTGTAACTCTGACAGAGAGACTGTTTAACCTTGATTTTAATATAAACACTTTTTTCTGTATTTTATTCAGTATAATTTTTTTATATCAAATTAAAACTTTTTTATAAATGCAGTAAGACACTTCAGGGGGATTGGTTGTACTAGATTTACCACACACCCAGGGGCTGAAGGACTTGGCCTGTAGTCTTGTGCCTTACAACCCCCTGGGCATGTGGTAAACCTAGTACAATCAATGTCCCATTGTATCTGATTGCTTAGGTGTCTAAGGGAAGTCTTTTAGTACTTTCAAATCTTTGTTCCTGACTGAAGGAAGACAACCACATGGTAACAGACACCATCCCCAATATTTTGTGTGAACTTTGTGCACCACAACAGTGGATTTTTTGTTGATCTTGTAAATAAATATATTCCCAGCTGAGGTGCTTAACCTGTTAAGTCCCATCTGTCATTTAAAGAGCAGCCGGCACCTTCAAGAGAACTTTGACAAAACATAATACTTCGACACAGTTCAGCTTATATTTCACATTGGCTCTATATTTGTTCTCCCAGTTATTTAGTTATCTGCATGAAAATAGGCTCTTTGCTTCTGAAGAATTCATCGATTTCTGTTGATTATTCTGTTCCTTTCCTGAGGTCACAATACACTGCTTGTGACATCACAAGTACTCTCATGGCAAAAGATTAGGATCTCACAACAGAGTATCATAATTTTAAGTAGGGAATAAGCTGTAGAGACAGCTGAACTCTTAACAGGTAGACTTCAAGTATTCATTCAAATTTCCTCAATAATACAGTATGTCATAGGGAGGAGAAATCTATAGAAACACGTGATACAAGCTGAATTGTGTCAAAATATTGTTTTTTAACTTTTCCTTCAAGCATCAGCCACTCTTTAAAGAATCCCACTACCAACAGCACAAACAAATTTGAATTCTAAGCCCTTTCTGGTCTTTATAATGTCATCTGGAAAGATATTTTAAGAAGACAGTGATTATGCTCTGTTTTTCTTTGTTTCCCCACGCCTAGAGTTTTTCAGTCTATGTTGAGAACCTCTGGTTCAATTGTGATCACAATTGGTATGGACATTTCCTCTAATGTCTTATTAAGGGTGTTAGCATCTCTGCATGTGGAGTTAGTTATGCATAAAGGATGCCTTCTGATTGCTGTTTACACTTTATGTCATGTCTTTCAAAAACTACTCATCCAGTTATGACCAGACTTGGAAAATCTTCCTTGTGGGTATCTCTGTAGACCCATAGTATATTGGACTGTAAGCTGTTAGAATCAAGACCTCGCAGGAAGCTTTTGCAAGACTGGACCATCTATGTTGAGGTACCTACCTGTGCATCATCAGTGCACAGCATTGCTTATATAAGGGGGGTGGGCCCCAACGACTTCAATTTATTTTCTCCTGCCATCAAGAGAGTGAACACTGGATGAGTGGAAGCTATTTTTCTGTCATTGATGTGTCATCATTTCAGGAATAACAACAAAAAAGCTGGCCATTTTCAAGGGATTAATGACCAGTTGTGGGGATCTACCTCCTTCCAGCCAGTCATTAATCCAAGGAAATGATCAACTTCAAGGTTGTTATGACGGCTTTGAGGTTGTTATTGTGATTATAAGTCTAACTGCAGTAACAACTATAATTTTTTTTTTTTTTTCAATTTTATTTAGGTTTTTGCTGTGTGGCGTGAGCCATGCGTGCCACACAGCATCAAGTTGCAGCTGGATTGGTAATTTCTAAGACATTAATGACTGATCCAGTAGCCAATCAGGAGCCTCGCTAGGATCATGAATAATTAATTAGACTTGTAATGGATTTAGTTTTTCTCTGGTATCTACTCCTTCAGGAGTTGTTGATCACCCATGTACATCATTGCTGAGTAAGCTGCTGTTTTTACTATTGTTGTTGCGGAAATCTGATAAATTGTGAGAATGTCCATGGGTTGTGTGTTTTCTATTTGGGCATATCTTATAACATGAAAAACTGCAACATTTGCTAGAGTTACAATCAGGCTACACAGATACACAGATGAACAGTTTTGGAATAGTTTTTCGAAAAGACAGACAAAGCTACTGCTGTGCCTATCAAGTAGCTGAATCTGCCACAGACACCGGCAATCCAAAAATTATCGATGGTGGAATAAAGGAGCATGCCAAAGGTACCACGTAAATCAACACCATTGTTACCAGAAAGGTCCGTCACTTAGTCGAAGTCTTCACCATCATGGACGGAGAGCTGCCAAGGTCAACAGGAGTCATGCCACTCATGTTTAGTGAGTCAACGCTGTTTCCCCATCCATCAGGGATTGAGATTCCTGCTCTCAAAGGGGCATGTAAGTTTAAAGATTCATCTGGTCTGCTATCCAAACCGGTGGGTTTAGCCTCTGCAATGCCAGGACCGTGTCCTGCAAAAGGTTCAGTCTGCAACCTATCACTTGCACTTTTTGAACCTCGTTGACGAGCACAGTCTTGTCAGTGCCAATGACAAGTATAGTCCCATCACCATCAATGCCTTTATTGTTTTGTTTTGCCATTCCAGGTCCAGTTTTGGCAGAATATTCTAATGTGATAAAGAAATTACTGTCTAGTCTGCCACATGGCATAAATCGCTTCATAGCATACATAGATTACTGCGGCTTGTCCCTGTTAATACTTTCTCAGGCCTGCCTTTGACTCCCCAGCCTCTCCCCAGAGGAAGAGGAGGATGAGTATGATCCTGACCTTCCAGATGTGAAGGAGATTGGAAGGAGTTAGAGCCCAATCTTTTCTACCTTCTTTTCCTCTGGAGAAGGAAGATTTGGCTGGCTCCAAGGTATCGGATACAGTCCACTACTGGCTTGTTGTTCTCCTGAGGACCCTACTTTCCCATTATTAATGAGGCAGATCCAGAATACTTCGAATTTCTCCTGTGTGCAAGAAGGTTATTCTAAAAATAATCTCTGTGATTTCTTGGAATTGAAAATTGTCTTCTAAATGGTCATCTTTTCAATTCATGATGCTTTGGAGGATGCTGCCCTGACTGCCTGGCTCAGGCCTAATGCCTTGCAGGCCATTCCTACAAAGTCATACAAGCAGCATCTAGCCCCTTGTGACAAGAAAATTATAATTTACTCATCCAGAAACTGATTCAATGTTGATCATGGCCGCATATGACAGATCTTGGGCTCCCCAGAGGATGAGCAGCAAACCTCCTGATAAGGAAATTATAGGCAAGTGCACCTTCAGCTCGGCTTCCCTCAGTTTGGGAATTGCCAGTTCTAGGGACATGGATATGATGTACTATTCCACACTTCTGGCACTGTTCGTTTTCCTTTAAATCCTGCCAGAATGTCTTCAAGCTGGCTCCTCCCACCCACTCGGGTGGTAACTCCCCTTGCACCACCCCGTGATGTCAGATCTTCCTTTCCTCTGGAAGAAGGTTCCCTCTGTACTGCTCTCATGCTGAGTAGGCCCTTTGCTTCAAAACTTTCAAACTGTGAATTACTCAACTTCAAGTGATCTCCTTCACCTCTCCCATGATGGAAGACATAACGTTGACTCCCAGTTTTAAAAAGTGTGTGTGTGGGCAGAAGATGTCTCGGATGGACCCGCACACCATGTGCATCTACTGCCTAAGCCACTTGCATGATCCCCAGGCGTGTGGCCTGTGTTGCACCTTGCATCCTTCTCCCTTGGAAGATCAGCATGTTCAACTTCTTCTGGGGTGCCCCGAGGGAACGGGATCTTCCTGTTAAGTCTAGCGTTCAAAGAAGCTGTGGCTCAGGCCGCAGGAGTATGCTTCTTCGGCTTTGGCTTTTTTGTTGCTCTCTTTAGGCGCCTCCATTTCTGGGGCATTCCCACTCTTGGGCAGGGTCCTTCCTTGGGCACAAAATCCAAATTGAAGAAAGAGACTAAATAAGTGTCACCATTGATCATGGGATCGCGAGCGCTCTCATGCCTCGGATTCCCATGCTTCCACGGAGGTTTCAACTACGGGCAATCGTTTTGCCCAGACTGCTGGCGCCATGGTCTCCCTGTCAGGCCAGTTGGTCAAGATGCAGGTCGGCCTTCCTGCAGAGATTCTTCTTGGGCTGGTCGACCCATTGTCACAAGATAAGGCCAATATGTACCTTTCCAGGACTCTGGTCCGGCCTGTTACCTTTCAAAGAGGATCGGACCAGCCTGCTAATCCACACCCTCTCCCTCAGGATCTGGTGGATCCGGAGAATCCTTGACTTTCATTGACTCCCTCTGAGACCTGCAGTTGGTAGCCCCGATGGTCGAGGTCACGGTCCCGATACCGAAATCCAGGGTCAAGCAACCCACCTTGATATTGACGTTCCTACTCTCGACATTCAGCAAGCGGTGCCTCTGCTATTCCTTCTTTTCTTCTTTCTCAGACAAGGAGAGACTCTGTTGCAAGATGCGTCGGTGCTACGAGGAACTCATGTGGCACCAGATAATGTTCACCGGGGTGAAGCCGATCCCGGCGTCTACGCCAGCCATCACTTGGCTCTCGCTACAGAGGCGCCAGCTTACCTCAGCAGGAGCTTTCTCAGCCTCCTCCAGCTTCTCCACTGATTGTGGTGGAGCCACCACCAAAACAGCCAAAGTTTGGATCTCCCCCTAAGGATGCCCGTATGGCATTGTGGCTTCCTCATTGGCTGTCGGTCAGGGTCACTCATGACAGACCCCGGTAGGGTCAGTGGTGACCCTGGCGGTCAGCCTATATTCGATAAATACTCATGTCTGAGGGCTTCTCTCTGCACTCCTGTCCGGTGGACATGGAGTCAGGGCAGGATTTGTTGGAGGAGCATGGCCCCACCTCTTTCATGGGCCTTCTCTGCCTTATCTCGGAATCCACCGGGCTGCCAATGGAACCCGTCCAAAAATGGGCTAGGCACCTGTTCACCAAGATTCTTGACTGGGCTGACTCCCCTTGGGAAGTCTTCCCAGTCACAGAGGCCATTCTTTCCCCTACTCTGGAGCTTTGGCAGCATCCAGCCTCTTGTCCTGTGCCATCGGCCCGAATGGTCCACAAGTGCGCGGCCCCTACTGGTTCCCTTTCAGATTTCTCAGAGCACCCCTCAGCTGTGGGCCTGATGGCCGACTCCATTATCTGGCGTGCTGGGAATGTCAAGGATGTGGATAAACCTCCCAACAAGGAATCCAAAAAATTGGATCACATGGCCAAGAAGGTCTATGCTTCCTCCTCCCTCGGCCTTCGGCAGGCAACTTCAGCCCTTTTAATGGTTGCTTTTAATTCACATATGCCCTTCTGGGCACACTTGATGCGATGCTTCCCCATCTCCCAGCTGACTTGCAGACTATGGTCAAGCAGGTCCGGGATCAGGGCCGAGCTGTGGCTAAGCAGCAGCTCCAAACAGCCATGCACATCAGCAAATCTTGTGCTCGATCTGTGGCAGCTGTGGTTGCCATGCACCACAGGGCTTGATTGAGGATCTCGACCTTTATGGTGGACACCCAGCACAAGATGACAGATGTCCTCTTCTGGGGCACCAACTTTTTCGGACCAGGGGTCGAAGAGCACCTCACTTGGATAGAGAAGTCCAGTGCCACCTTGGACTCAGTGACCTCCACCCAGAGGGATCCCAAGAATTCTAAAGTTCAGAAGAAGAAGCCCTTTTGGCCCCTTTCTGTCCCTGCAACCAAACTGTCCCAGTCCCCGGCTAGGTAGCAGGCTGAATCTTGGTGTCCCCAGCTGAAGTCTCTTGTGTTGGTCATCCAGAAGCCAGGAGGTCAATGTCCCAGCGCTCCTCAGCCGGCCCTTCCTCTGCCACCAAGCCTGCCCAGTGACTCCCCTGACTCTTTCCGTGGGAGCCAGCTCCACCACTTCCTTTCTGCCTGGTCCGCTGTCACCACAGACAGGTGGGTTCTCGAAGTGGTCAGTCAGGGTTTGCCTCTGGAGTTCAAGGCTTACCCACCTTGCCGACCCTGTACCCCATTGGAGGACATGATGTCCGCCGACATTCTGTCTGCCCTTCGAGACTACATCAACAGCTCCTCTGCAAGGAAGTTGTGGCTCCTGTCTCGGACCCTCCAGTACACCCAGAGTTTATCTTCAGGTACTTCCTGGTGCCAAAATGGGTGGGGGGCTGCTGCCCCATCTTAGATCTGCAAGACCTGAACAAGTTTCTTCAGCCACACACCTTCAGGATGATCACTGTGTCTCAGATTATGCCATCTCTCGATCAGAACATGTGGTTCTGCTCTCTAGATTTTCAGGACGCATTCTTCCACATCCCAATCCATCCATCCCACTGCCAGTTCCACGCAGAGGGTATCCTTTATGAATTCCATGCCATGTCATTCGGCTTGTCCTCAGCTCTCAGGGTCTTCACCAAATGCATCACAGTGGTGGCAGCTCACCTGAAGCACCAGGGAATCCAGGTTTACCCCTACCTGGATGACTGGCTGATTATAGGTCCCTCCAGGGAGGAGGTGGAAGTGGTCCAGACCTCTTTCTGCCTTGGCCTCCTGGACAACGAGGCCAAGTCGAAACTCATGCCGTTGTAGGTGATTCATTTCATTAGGGCAGAGCTCGACTCTTGCAGAGCCAGGGCTCAGTTTCCTGCAGACAGGGCGGAGGCTCTCTCCTCTTTTGCCCGATCATTTCAGGTTGGGAAGTTGCACCATGCTCTCGACTTCCTGCGCCTTTTGAGATACATGACGGCATGCACCAGCGTGGTCCATTGGGCCCGGTGGAGAATGCATTGTCTGCAGTGGGAGCTTGCCCACCAGTGGTCTCAGCACAAGGGCCACTTCGACTAGCCAGTCACTATGACCCAGCTAATGTGGGATGCCCTCCAGTGATTGTTAGTCCTGGAGCATCTGCAGGATGGGATCCCGTTTGTCTGCCCAGAGCCAACAGTCATCCTGATGACCGATGCCTCCCTGATGGGCTTGAGTGCCTACCTGGGGGCCCACAGTCATGGGTTGTGAACCTCCGAGGAGTCCTGATGCCGTATCAACCTGCTGGAGCTCTGGATTGTTCAGCTAGCGCTCACAGTCTTTGCTCGGTACATTCGGGGTCAGGTCATTCAGGTTCAGATGAACAACACTACGACCATGTACTACCTCAACAAACAGGGCAGGACACATTCCCTTCCCTCTGTGCAGGGAAGCTCTCCACATCTGGACCCTCATGCTCAGCTTGGATGCTGATCTCCTGGCCATCCATGTGGCTGGTATATCCAACTAGCTGACAGACGCACTAAGCCAGGTTTGTGTGGTGTCTCACGAGTGGTCTCTCCATCCAGAGGTAGTACACAGTCTGGTCTCTCAGTGGGGCACCCCTCTGGTGGATTTGTTTGCCTCCAAGGAGAACGCAGAACTGAGGCTGTACTATGCCCGCCCTCCTCAGCAGGGAACACTGCAGGGGGAATGCCTTCTCAAGGCCCTAGACCCAGGGCCTTCTCTATGCCTTCCCTTGATCCACAAGGTGTTGCTCAAGGCCAGGAGGGACAAGGCTTAGATGATCCCGGTGGCTCTGGACTGGCCTTGCCAGTTTGGTACCTTGATGTCCTCAGCCTCAGCAGCAGCCTCCTGAGGCATCTCCCTCTAAGCCCAGACCTGCTGTCTTGCAGTCAGGTGAAGGTGCTTCATTTGGACCTTCAATCTCTGCACCTGCCAGCCTGGTTCCTGAGTGGCTAGAGTTCCAGGCTTTGGGTCTTTCCGATGATGCCCTTGCTGTGGTCACAGCATCTCAGAAGGAGTCGACCCAAAAATGTTATGCCTTCTAATGGAAGAGGTTCTTCGCTTGGTGCCAGGACAAGGAGCTTATCTTGCCAAGTGGCTAACATTCTCGACTACTTTCAGTCCCTCTCTAAGTTGGGCCTTCGATCAAGGACCCTTAAGGTGCACCTGTCAGCCATCTCTGCTTACCAGGTGCCAGCTGGTACACAGTTGGTGGTGCAGGAGAAAGTGGTCTGGCACTTTTTTAAGGGCGTTGTCCACATTTGCCCTCCAGTGCGTGAACCACTACCACCTTGGGACTTGTTGCTGGTGTTAGCAAAGCTCATCATGGGCAAGCCATTAGAACTAGTGCACAGATGTGAAATGTCTCACCTGTCATGGAAGACCACCTTCTTGGTGGCTGTCACGTTAGGCAGAAGGATCAGTGAGCTTCAGGTGCTCTCGTAGGAGTCTCCTTACTTGGTCTTCCACAGAAACAAGGTTGTCCTTCACCCCAACCTGAAGTTTCTCCTGAATGTTGTGTCAGATTTCCACTGTAACCAGGTGATAAATTTCCCAGTGTACTTTACCAACCACATCTTGGAGGCTGAGCACAGGCTTCACACTTTGGACCTGCGGTGGGTGCTAGCCTATTACAAGGAGTGCATGGCTGGAGTTCAGGGAGAGGTTCGCCAGCTATTTGTCGCCTACGTTGAAGCCGCACCTGGCAGATCGGCAGCTAAGTGGACGATTGGCAGGTGGATTGTATCCTGCATCAACCTCTGCTATAGGTTGGTGGGCAGGGGGGCCCCCTGTAGGGCTAAGAGCTCATTCCACCTGTCATACCGCTGCCTCGGTGACTGCTTCCAGCCAGGGTCGTCCCTATCCAGGAAATCTGCAGGGCTGCTACCTGGAAATCAGCACACACCTTCATTTCCTATTACCACATCAATCTTGTGTTATGCCTGGATGATGGTTTGGGGGGCCTCAGTTTCCAAATCTCTGTTTCCTAAGTAGGGGGTGTGCACCTTGCCACCTTCTCCCAGGAGAACTGCTAGGAGTCTGCCAGAAGTGTGGAATTGTACATCATATCCACATCCCTAGAAAAACAGATTACTCACCTGTAACAGTAGATCTTCCATGGAGTGGTCTCTTGCAGCAGTTTATAGACTCCAGTCATCGCCAGAGGTCGCTGTAGCACACGGCAGCTCTTCTAACAGTCTTTTCCAGGGGCTGCCCACACATGACATCACCTTCCTGTTTCCTATATAAGTGTGGGCGGTCCCTGGTATCCTCAGTCCATTTTCCTGCCATCTTCAGCTCGCACACAGCAGCTAGGGCAACTCGGTAGCAGTCATCGATGAGAATTTGAGCATAGAAGCGGGTTTTTTCCGTTTCACTTTCTTCATCGATGAATGTCCAAAGAATCTACAAGCAAACCACTGCTGTTTCATTCCTGTCATTGCAGTAGAAAAATCTACCATTTTGACAACCACACTATGTGTAAAATGTCTGGGACTCGCACACAACACTACCTCCTGCATACATTGCCAAGAGTTTAACCAGGCAACCTGTCAACGACAGCTGCAGGAGATTGAAAACTACTTAATGGAGCACAAATTATCTCTACTGGAGAATCAGGGGGCTCATCTCAAGAGCTCCCCATCCACTGATTCTCACAAACAGCACAAAATATAGAAGGAGAATCCCTCCTCAACTTCTGTGCCTAAATGCTCATCGACGGCCACCATCACAGGTGTCCCACCATCGACGAAGTGTTCACACACTGCCTCATCATCAACTGCACTTTCCAGTGCTCTTACAGAGTCTTTGATGAACCTTTATGGGTTTCGTCAACGGTGGCTTCTCTCCCATCGACGGTGACTTCATTTCAACATTCTACTAGCATTTTCCCAGAGGCCCCATCAGCGAGGGGTTGTGTTCCCATGGGGAAACCTACAGCATTTGCCGTACATTCAGCCCCTTCACCCTCACAGATGCATTCTCATAGGGGCCAGGAGAACAGGGATCGGAACCCTGGGCTCTAACACCCAGGTGCAAGACCTGCTCATACCGCATGTCCAATCCCCTCAACAATCCCCTTGGTTTCCCAGAAGCCCCCCACCTCCACCCAACCCCCTTGGACGCTGCCTCAGTAGTTCAGCAGGTTTTGCATGCCATTCGGCATACTCAGCCCTCCGATTCAGGGGAGCCGATTCACCCATCCTGTACCCCTACTCCTCCACAAGAATGTTTTCAGTGTGATTGAGACCCTTCACCATCCTACCTCACTTGTACATGGATGACTACCTCTCAGACGAGGCTGAATTTCCAGCAGATTTCACCGGAGATTTGGAGGATGAAGATTTTCAACCCCAGTCCCCTCTTTCAGATACTTCTTCACTTAATGATAACTTATCCCGCCAGGTGGCTGCATCTCCTCCTGATGACCCATCCTTCCATGAGATGATGGTCCAAATTCAGAAAGTCATGGGTTTCTCCACTACCAAACATGACAAACAATGTAAGGATATGGCAGACTATTCAAAATTACCAGAAGAACCAGTCCTAGTGGTACCCCTGCTTATACAAACCTATCAAAATGCTATGCTTGCAGCCTGGAATCAACCTTCCACTGTTACAGCCGTTCCCCACAAGGCAGATCACTTCTACCAGGCTCCTCTGGATCACCTTTTTCTATCCACTACTCCTGAAGCAGATTCAGTAGTGATTACTGCCGCTCATGATCGTACTAAATGACCAAAACACATGAGCTCCTTACCTCCTGATCAAGATTCCCATAGGATAGACTATTTGGGGAAAAAAGGTATTCTAAGCAGGTACCATGACTCTCAGAATCCTAAATTATATGGGACATATAGTCAAATACCAGCGTACACTCTGGTCCTCTGCCATATAATTAGTCAATAAACTCCCTCTTCACAGGAAAGGGAACAATTACTGGCTACAATATCTACTGGCAATTCCATTTCCCGACACCTACTTCGTTCAGGATATGATGCGGTCGATACTTCAGCCCGCATGTCAGCAACCGGCATTACCTTGCGTCGCCATGTTTGGCTTTGCATCTCAGGCTTTACACCAGATGTACAGCATACAGTGTTCAATGCCCCCTTTAATGGGTCTAAACTTTCTGGCCCAGGCACCCAAATACTGATAGATGATCTCCAGCCTTCAGGACGGACACTGCATACAGTACATGGCATGTACCATACATCCCAGCCATCATACCGTCCTCAATCCTCCTTTTATTCTAAAAGCGGCGGAAAATACAGAGGCTCACATAGAAGCAGATTCTGAGGTCGTTCCCAGCCTTCCAAAACCAACACCTCTGCCGCCAAGGGCTCTATCCACGCTTCCTCAACCAGGCCTCTGAAGCCGTGGGTGGTCGATTAGCCCTCCATTTAGAGGCCTGGCAAATGATCACATCAGATGATTGGGTACTTCAGATCATTCAGAGGGGCCACACTCTGGAACTTATTTCCATGCCTCCTCATCCCCCCCCCACTCTATCCACTACCCACCCGACCACATTGCTGTTCTCCAGGAGGAACTATAGGCTCTTCTAACCAAGAAGGCTGTTTATCCGGTGATCCTGGCAGAACACCAAAAGGGGTTTTATTCCCATTTCTTCCTGGTGCCCAAATGAACTAGAACTCTTACTTTGAGATGGCTCTTGCAGTAGGTAATTACATATGGGACTGAGCGTTGGCAAGCGGCAGGAATCCCACTGAAACATTTAGCCTGCTTGATCCCTGGCGGACTGCCCCCATGTCAGGTGACCGGCGTCAGGAGACGTCGGTATAAAGGGGCGGTCCATGACGCCCGCCTTCCAGTTCTTTCCTGATGTTAGCTTGTGCAGCACCTTGCAGAAAAGTTTGTGCTTCGTCAGCCCAATCTTCTTAGGTTTTACCGAAGTAATATTTTTTCGACTAATGTCAGGTACCATCGTCGGAGTATGTTGTCCCCTACACCCTCCTAGCACAAAAAAAAGTGCGATTCGTGCGGTGCCCAACTACCGCACAAGGACGGCCATTCCCTGTACCTGTTCTGTCTAGGCCGCGATCACCCAGTCGAGAAGTGCCAGCACTGCCTCAGCTTCAACGCGGCTACCCGGAAAAGGCGGCAGCAATCCCTGGAAGCCCATATTTTGAAGAAAAAGATGAGTTCAGTGGAGAAAGAGCTCAAAAAACTGAGGCCATCGGAAGAAGAAGGATAAGGAGAGGCACCAGGACAAGGGCTCCTCTACCGCGTCTCCCTCAGGAGCCACCAGGACACAGGTAACATCTCCTCCGGGGGACCGATTCTCGATGGCCACCTTGGAGGTTTCCGAGGGGGCGTCGGCCCGCCTGCCTGGCTCACGCTCGGCCTTTGGCGCCCGGCAATGGAGGCTTCCTCCCGGTTCGGCTCGCAGGCTCGCGCCTACTGGCATGGGCGACTCTGTAAGTCAGGCGCCGGCCTCCGACGCCTGCGCCGAGAAGGCCCGTAAGATGCACGACCCTTCGCTGCACGTGGCCTCTTCCATCGACCAGGCCGATCCTTCTCCTCGCCTGCGTCGTGTAGTCTCCATCAGCCGGATGCCGGCTCCTCCGGCGCCTGTTGGGGTTCTCGCCAAAGCCATGCGACGGCTTGTCCGACGTCCGTTGGTGACGGAACCGACGACCCCCCACGCCTGTCGCCCCTGGTTCTCCGCAGCCTTCACTGCTGTCCGGGAACCCAGAGTCCCCAGCCCGACCCCGGGATTTTTTCTCTCCATCCCCAGGCGACGCTGGGGACCTTCCTCCATCAGACCGCCCTCTGTAGGTGCGCCGGATCTGATGCCGGCCCTAATGCCAGTTCCACCACGGTGCCCCTCGATGCCGGGGCCCTATCGCCGCCCCGACGCGGTTCGACTGACTCAGGGCGAGCCCGCCTCGGATGTCCCCACCACCGGGCCCTCCAACGTGGATCCACCCATGAGACCGCTGGATGGGCGCCTGCTCCGCAGCTCCCCGCTCCCGGCCCCGCCTGTCCTATCCTCGATGCCGACGTACCCGGGACCACAGCATCTGGCGGCAGTACCCAATGCCGGTCTTTCCCGCGCCGCAGTACCCGGCCGGGCTTTCCACAGCCGGGTTTTGATACTCTCCATACAGGTACAACCCATATCCTTATCCCCACCTCCTCCTCCCCACCGCCCAGCCATGGGAGACTCAGGAGACTCTCCTCCTGGTGGCTGAGGCCAAGGCTTAGTTCACCAGGGAGGTCGAGCCGCCACCGACGACTGTGCCAGCTCTCAGGTTCCCGACGTCCGAGGCGGCACACTCCTTCACCACCTCCGGACTCCAGGGCTCTTCCATCTGGGTCCAGAGAGGGGCAGGACATGCTTCCCCGGGGGCTTCCCAGGGGTCTGTTCCTTCCCCTGGTCAGGAAAGGGAGTCTTTTTCCTCTTCCTCCTCCTCTTCACCCTCGGACTCCTCGGATTCCTGTAACGGTTGCTCCGAGAGGGACGATGAGCCATGTTCTCTGTCGAAGCCCAGGCCAAGGACTCCTCCGAAGTCTCCTCTGGAAGATCCTTCTTTTACGGAGTTGCTAAGGAAAATCCAGGAGGTTCATCAGTGGCACTCCTTGGAACCAGATCCTCAGTGTCTGAAACTCACTGAACATCTGCCCGTGACAGCTCCTACCTTGGTGCCACCCTGGATAGAGCCTCATGCCGACCTCATCACCACCACATGGAAACAGCCGTCGGCTTTAGCCCCACTTCCAAGGAAGTCGAATAGGCTATATCAGGCTCCAGAGGGCTTTGATTTCCTAGATTTTCACCCTCGTGCCGACTCGGTTGTGATTAGCGCCGCTCACAGCTGGTTAGCCAACCCAAAACAACTCAGCTTGTTGCCACCTGACAAAGAATCCCGCCTTCTGGACTGGTATGGGAAGAAGATCTTTGCTTCCTCCACGCTGGAGATTATGGCCCTTAATTATGTTGGCCATATGGGGGACTACCAGAAGGCCATTCTGACTCAGGTGAAAGCCAAATTGGACTCCCTGCCAGACTCCCAAGTCAAGCAGGAGTTGGCTGATCTTGTCCGCTTTGCACATTCGGCCAGTCGACACATGCTTTGTGCGACATACGATGCAGTGGACACTGCTGGACGGAGCTCAGCTTTTGCCATAGGCCTATGATGTCACGCATGGCTCCGCGTGTCAGGGTTGGTCCCAGAGGTGCAATCCGCTATCCAGGAAGCGCCCTTCTGGGGGTCGGTGCTTTTCGGTGGTGATATCAAGGACATCATCACTGATTTGCAAGAGAAGGGGATGGTACTGAAGTCTGTCGATTCCATGTACCGCCCCCATCAGCAGCAGCGCCGTCCCTTTCGCAGACGGAATCGGCCCAAGGCGAAACCCCAGGGAAGATGGGCCACAAAACGCCGGCCCCCACAGCTGCTAAGCCCCCAAAAGAAGGCAGCGAGCCAACTGCAGCGCTTCCCCACACTACTCTGACTCCTTCCTCTCCCACAGCTCGAGGAACCGGTAGGAGGGAGGTTTTTCCTCCACCTTCCGAGCTGGGAGAGGATAACAGATTCTTGGGTGCTCCAGCTCATTGCAGAAGGACACTCGATAGAGGTTCTTCAGAAACCACCTCACCACCCCCACTGAATTCGTCATATTCAAGGGAACATCTTCTCTTGGTCCAGGAGGAAATTTCAGCTCTACATCTGAAACATGCAATAGAACCTGTCCCCCCTACATCTGCAATTCATTCCCATTTCTTCCTGGTCCCAAAGAAGACAGGAGATCTCAGACCAATTCTGGATCTCAGTTCCCTAAATCTTTGTGGAATACAAAAGGTTCAGGATGCTCTCTTTGCAGAGCCTTCTGCCCTTCCTCCGGCCGGGTCAGTGGCTGTGTGCCCTGGATATGCAGGATGCTTATCTGCACATTTCCATTCGCCTGCCTCACCGCCAGATACCTTCGCTTTAGTGCTCCAGGGGACCACTACCAATTCAAGGCACTTTTGTTTGGTCTATCATTGGCACCTTTGTATTTACCAAATGTCTGGCAGTGGTGGCAGCCCACCCAGTGCACTTAGGGTGGTTTTCCGTACCTGGATGATTGGCTTCTGTGGCTCTTGTCCAGGAGGAACTCCTGCGCTGTTTCGCCTTTACCCAGCAGGTTTTTGCCTGCCTGGGTATTACCATCAACCATTCCAAGTCTCACCTGATCCCATCCCAGAGACTACAGTTTATCTGGGCAATTCTCGATATGACCACAGGCAGGGCCTTCCTACCACCGGACAGGGAATCCATCCTTCAGACTCAAATAAGTCTGCTGTCTGCCCACAGGTGGGTCTCTGCAAGGTCTGTCCTTCGCCTTCTCGGGCTCATGGCGGCTGCTATCCCGACAGTTCCTCGCGCTCGACTCCACATGAGAATATCTCGGTGGACTCTACGCTCCCAATGGGATCAGTTAGTGGACGACCTAGATCACCCAGTTCTAGTCTCCTCGCCGATGCTTCGAGACTTGCAGTGGTGGATGGTTCGAGAGAACCTGTTTCGGGGAGTTCCTTTCTTTCGTCCTCCCCCCTCCCAGACTCTAACCACAGACACCTCGAGCGAAGGTTGGGGGAGCCCATCTACGCCCTCATTGTACCCAGGGCTCCTGGTCCAAGCTTGAACAAGCTCTCCACATCAATGTGCTCGAGCTTCGGGCTGTGTTGTATGCTCTCCAAGCCCTTCACCAATACATCCTTCCTGGCCACCTAGCCGTCCAGACGGACAATGTGTGCGTGGTTTGGTACATCAACAAACAGGGAGGGACTGGTCCTACCTCTTGCAGGGAGGCAATGAGGGTTTGGGATTGGGCAGCACAACACGACCTTTCAACTCACGGCACCACGCCCGGGAGTCGACAACACCCTAGCAGACAAGCTAAGTCACTCTTCTGCTCTGACTCATGAGTGGAACCTGGACCAAGGGTCCTAGACAATCTTCCAACTTTGGGGAACACCACAGTTCGACCTGTTCGCATCCCCTCTAAACGCAAAGCTTCCTGTCTTCTGCTCGCTCATTCCAGAGCGAGGCGCTTTCTGGAGAGATGCTCTGTCTCTAGACTGTAAGGACATATTCGTCTATGCCTTTCCCCCAATTCCACTTATCCCATGAGTCTTGCAGAAACTAGCTTCAGAAGGAGCATGAATGATTCTGATTACTCCTTTCTGGCCCAAGCAAGTTTGGTTCTCTCTTCTACAACAATACTCAGAGGATCCTCCTCTTCCTCTATCTCGAGGTTTATTGACCCAGGATCAGGGGACCTTGGTCCATCCAGGCCTCAAATCCCTTCAGCTGCATGCATGGCTCCTGCAGACTTAGCTCAATCCCGTTTTGGGGTGTCTCCCCAAGTGGCAGAGATTTTGGTGGAGGCCAGAAAACCCTCCAGTAGATCCACTTACGCCATGAAGTGGAAAAGGTTCGCTATCTGGGCTGCTTCCAAGAACGCGGAACCTTTCTTCTGCTCAGCGGGGCTTCTGCTGGAATATCTACGTCATCTATTTGACCTGGGTCTCAGTCATTCTTCTCTGAAGGTACACATGGTGGCCATCTCGGCCTATCATGTCCCCTTTGCAGACAAAACTTTCACTCAATTGGAGGTCTCTAAGACCTTTCTCAGAGGGGTCATCCATCTGAGACCCCCTATCCATACTCCTGCTCCCCCTTGGGACTTGAACTTTGTTCTCGAGAAACTTACTCTGCGTCCCTTCAGCCGGCAGCTTCATGGATTTGAAGTTCCTTCAAGGAAGACTCTTCCTGGTGGCCATTACTTCATTCGAGAATTTCTGAGCTCCAGGCCCTGATGTGTAAAATTCCATACTTGATTTTTCACAAGGAACGGGTTGCTCTTCGCACGAACCCTAAGTTTCTCCCTAAGGTAGTAGCAGAGTCTACTCTAAATCAGTCCATAGAGTTACCCGCCTTTTAAACGCAGTACTCTATTCAAGGGGAGTATTTACTCCATACTATGGATGTTCACCTGATTCTGAGATACTACACTAACAGGACGAAGGATTTCAGAAAGACTGATCAATTGTTTGTCTCTTTTGCTCGTAAAAGGGAAGGCAATGCTGTTTCTAAGCAATGCCTATCTAAGTGGTTGGCTCATTGCATCACTTTCTGTTATGACAAATAAAACAAGACCCTCCCGGGTCAGGTAAAGGCCACTCCACCAGAGGAGTAGCTGCCTCAGCTGCTTGTTTGAGTAATGTGTCTGTGGCAGACATCTGCCTGCTGCCACCTGGACTTCATTCATACCTCTACTAAACACTCACAGTTTGGATGTTGCCTCTCTCAGAGAGCAGGCTTCGCTGAGTTGTTCTGCAAGCCTCTTATCTTGAGGCTTGCACAGCTAGAAACTGCTTTTGGAGTAGTTTTCTCCTCCCGTGCCTCTCTTGTTCCAAACTGCTTGGGATTCAGTCCTATATGTAATTACCTACTGCAAGACCCCTCTTGAGTAGGATAGTACAGTTACGTAAGAACTTACCGTAACAGTAGATCTTGAGAGGCTCTTGCGTACACCTTCCCGCCTCCATCCCCATATATAGGCTTTTTCATAGCTCCTTTTCCAGTGATGGAAATATCCGCCTCCTCTCTCATCCGCCTTTCTGGCCTGTATGGAAAGAATTGGAAGCAGGGTGTCAGGGACCACCCCTTTATACCGACGCCCTCTGACAATCGTCACCTGACGGGGCGGTCCCCAGGGACTGCTAGCTGGGCAGAAATTTTTCCGTGGGGTCCAGCCGCTTGCCGACGTCCGTCCTATATGTAATTACCTACTGCAAGAGCCTCTCTCGAAGATCTACTGTTAGGGTAAGTTCTTACGTAACTGTACTATCTCAGACCAATACTAGACCTCAGGCAATTGAACCTACACATCCAGTACAAAATGTTCTGCATGGTCACCCTAAATTCCATCATACCAGTGTTGAAATAATGGGATTGGCTTTGTCCCTAGATATGAAAGATGCCTACCTACATATCCCCATCCATCCTGCTCACCATAGGTTTCTTCATTTTCACCTGTTGGGACATCACTAACAATTTCGAGCACTCCCGTTCGACCTCTTATCTGTCCCGAGAATGTTTACTAAGTGCCTAGCGGTAGTGGTAGCAGCCCTGCGACAGGACAGGCACTTTGTCTTCCCATATCTGGAAGACAGATTCATCAAGACAGGGTCCAAAACCCCTCTGCTTTCCTCCCTACATGCAACTCTAACTCTGTTCCACTCTCTAGGGATTACAGTCAGTTGGCCGAAGTCCAGTCCGACCCCTACACAGTCGCTCCAATATATAGGAACGGTCCTGGACACTGTCTCTGCCAGGGCCTACTTCCCAGCCAACAGGCAAGATAAGCTTCTGTCTCTGGCTTCTCAGATACAAACCCAGAAAGTAGTCACAGCCAGACGTTTGTTATGTTTCCTAGGACACATGGCCACTACCATCTCTATGGTAGCACTTGCCCATCTTCACATGAGACCAGTCCAGTGGATTCTCCAGAATCAGTGGTCTCAAAGAACAGGAAATTTCAAAGACAAAATCAGAGTCACTCCCAATCTGTGTCAAGGCATGCCCTTCGAATCCCCCCTACCCTAGCAGATGTTGACCACGGATGTATCCCTAGAAGGGTGGGGTGCGCACCTGGGTCCTTACGGGATACAAAGCAATTGGACCAGTTCTACCCCTCTTCTCCACATCAATCTCTTGGAGATGAGGGCGGTTCGCTTAGCCCTCCATGCTTTTCAACCTCACTTATCCCCAGGACTGTTGCTGATTCAATCAGACAGCACCTCAGTAGTGTTCTACCTCAACAAGCAAGGAGGTACAAAGTCCTGTTCTTTATACAGAGAGACAATTGCAGTCTGGCAGGAGGCCATGTGGCAACACCTTGTACTGACAGCTGTTCATCTACCAGGACACCACAATCTCCTGGCTGACCTTCTCAGTCGTCCACACACGAATGGACACCATCATGAAATGCTTCAGAAAATCTTTCATTTGTGGAGGATCCCACAACTGGATCTGTTTGCCTCCCCCATCAATCACTGTCTCCCCAGATACTATTCCATTATCCAGAGCAAAAAGAGACAGTCTATAGATGCCCTGTCCCAGTCATGGATAGGACTCTTCTTATATGCTCCTCCCCCCCTTCCCTCTCCTGCAACGGACTCAGCTGAAATTACAGCTCGAACCTGCCACAATGATTCTCATAGCCTCTCTTTGGCCTCAGCATGTATGGTTCCCCCTACTTCAGCAGTTCTCAGCGGAGGAACCCATCCCCTTACCAGTATGACCAGATCTCTTGACTCAGAATCAAGGGACCCTTCTACATCCCAACCTGAAGTCAATACACCTTCACGCTTTGCTCCTGAGGACGCTTTCACAGCACATCTCCAAGTATCCTCCCCTGTGGCCAATATTCTACTGGCCTCACGTAAACCAGCAAGCAGGGATACTTATAATGCCAAAAATCACTTTTCCATTTGGGCTGCTTCCCAGTCATTGGATTCTTATTCTTGTCAACTGATGAAAGTCTTGGATTTCCTGGCCTCGATTGCCGAGACAGGATTAAACTATTCCTCTATCAAAGTCCATCTGGCCTCCATTTTGGCCTTCCATGAACCTCTTGATGGCAGATTACTGTATCAACATCATCTAGCCAAAATGTTTTTAAGAGGAATGTTACATATTAAGCCACCTATCAGATGACCCACTCCTCTGTGGGATCTCAATTTTTTAATAGAGAAGTTAACTCTTGAACCCTTTGAACCGGCGGCCACTTGTGACCTCCGTTTTCTTTCTTCGAAAACACTATTCTTAGTGGCTATCACTTCGGCTCGACGTATTTCCGAGCTTCATGCTCTCATGTGTAAAGAACCTTACTTAATTTTTCACACAGACAGAGTGGCACTTCGTAGCAACCCTTCCTACCTAAGGAAGTGTCTGAAAACACCTTAAATCAATCCTTGTAGTTACCAGTATATTACACTGAACACTTCAATTGAGGTGACTACCTCCTAAATACTCTACCTGTCCACCATATATTACAATACTATACTAATCAAACTAAATCGATTAGGAAGACCTCTCAACTTTTTATCACCTTCGCCTCAAGCAGGGAAGGTCTCCCAGTCACTAATCAGACCCTCTCCAATTGGCTAGCACACTGTATCACATTTTGTTACACAAAATACAACAAGCCATTACCAGGACCTGTCCAAGTCCATTCTAACAGAGCTATGGCCACCACAGCAGCCTGCTTTAAAGGTGCTTCAATCACGGATATCTGCAATGCAGCTACATGGTCCACAATCCATACTTTCACAAAGCATTACAGCTTAGACGTTGCTTCATGCTGTAGGACGGCCTTTGGCCAAGCTGTCCTACAAGGCTTCCTGTGTGTATCACCTGCTGCAAGAGACCACTCCTTGGAAGATAGTACAGTTATGTAAGACCTTACCGTAACAGTAGATCTTTGTGGAGTGTCTCTTGCAGCAGGTACTATCCCACCCTCCGTCCCCACCTTCTCTAGGAGAACAAATTCTGTTCCAGTGACTTATGGGTTGGGATACTTATGGTACCTCGGCTTCCCTCCGGTCCTCACTTAGCAAGCTGAATCCAGTGGGGGAAACTGAGGATACCAGGGTCCACCCACAATTGTAAAGGAGACAGGAAACTGATGTCATGTGTGGGCAGCCCCTGGAAAAGACTGCTAGAAGAGCTGCCATGCGCCACAGCGACCTCTGGCAACAACCCCAGTGTATTACCTGCTGCAAGAGACACTTCTCAAAGATCTGCTGTTACGGTAAGGCCTTGCGTAGCTGTACTTTCTAGGAGTGGTATATGATGCACATCCACACTGACCAACCTGACCTCCCCTGGCAAGTGGCACACTGGTCTTGCTTTCAGCAGGCAAGCTCTGATGTTATAGGGTGGCACTAGGATAGTTACCACCCAGGTTGGTGAGAGGAGCCAGCTTGAAGATGTTCTAGCAGGATTTAAAGGGGAAGGGAACACTGCTGGAAGTATGGAAGTACATTATATACCACTCCTAGAACTACTGTTACAGGTGAGTAACCGTTTTTTACTGAGCATACCTCACCAAGTATCAAAATTGCATATGAAGAGGCATCGGCTGCATTGTCCCCATGTGACAGGGAGCTCCTGCCATTCTTGAGGACCGACCTTTTCTTAAATCTGTTGCAATAGTTCTTCTGTTTCTTGGCCTAGTCTACCCTTTACAATTTCTAGTCCATAAGGTTGGCCACCTATGGGCACCCCCTTCTCTTTCTTGACTATGCTACATGCGTCCTCTTTGTTTTTTCCCTTTCCCTCTCAGGTCCTCGTACTGAGAGGTTATTGTGGTGACCTCCAAGTGTATGTAAAACAGGTTGTGTTTATTGTTGTTGGATTTAGTATGTAATAGCACTATGTCATAAAATAACTTGATGTATATACCTTATGTTTATGAAACCTGTAAATGTTGAAAATACCATGGAACTAGGTGTTTTTGATAATGGTAAAAAGTACTAGGTGACTATTAAAGAAATTAAGTTAGTTGTGCTGTTTTAAATGCATGTAAATTGCTGTAAACTGAACAAGTCCAAATGTCATGGTGATTTTAATATATCCCATGATGCTTTGCATTATGGAAGTAGGTATGATGTATTTCTTTGAAACTTGATTTATTACTAATGCCCTTTGGGGTAACCTTTCTTTCAGTGATTCTGCACTGAGGTTCTTTGCCTATAGCTTTTTTTTTTTATTTTTTCGGTGGGGGCCCCACTACCCAAGCAAATGGGGCCTGCATAGGGGTGGAGGTTGCATCTCAACTGGTAAATTGGATCGGAGATTAGTGTCAGTAGGTGCTGGCTAAGTGCAGCGAAAGGATATTCATAGTCTGTTGCTGCAAACTGATGTATTGAAGAAGGAATATGCTATTACTAAAGCTTATATCCTGTATTCTGAATAAACATCACACAGAGATTGTGTGTTGAACCTGAAGTTTGGTGTCTGGTCCATCTGTTATCCCACAACCCCTCCACACCCCAGTATAGATACATAGATGTTGACAGCAGAAAAAGGCCTTTGGCCCATTCAGTCTGCCCACCTTACGTAACTATTCTGCCTTGATCTTGTGGCAGTCCTCACCTTTTTTACTGCCCACCTTTCTTTTTTTTTTAAACATCTTTATTGTCTGTTGCAGAAAAAACAAATACATTCAGCTGTTACCACAAGAAATCATATGTTCACAGTTAATATTTGATTTTCACAAATGTAGTACTTATCCATACCCTCTTCAAATCCTATCCTTGGCTGATAAACCTTCTATCTTTGTAATAATATACATTTTATTTATATCTATAAAGAAGGAGAAATCTTATATGTAATTCATTAAAGAGAAACAATAAATAAAGGTAAATAAAACTATGATGGCACTTAAAGAGACGTGATAAAATTCTCAACATGTTATATTTAATATAAAGGAATGAATTGTGTGGATGGGCTTGGTCGTGTGCTATCTACAGGTGTAAACAAACAATACTATCTCAGCAGACTTGGACCTGTTGGGTTAAGAACAGATGTTCCCTCCATTTCCTCAATTAATTCCATGAATCGCAGCCACATTCCTTTAAATTTTTCCGATTGCAGTTTAAGGTCAGCTGTTATTTTCTCCATTCGATAAATCTGTTTTACTAATGTAATCCAATCGGCTATTGTTTGTGGTTCTGCTAGTAGCCATTTTTTTGTAATTGTTTTTCCTTCGGCCACTAGGAGAATACCTTGGAAAGATTTTTGTCTATTGCTACATTTCCCTCCAGGGAGGATTCCTAATATAAGATGTAAAAAATCAGGGCCCTCTGTCATACGGATTATCTATCTAAACCTGTGACTCAGGTCTTCCCATTATGACTGAATAAGAGGACAATCCCCGAAAATGTGATAAGGGGTACCCTCTCCCCACAACCGTGCCAGCATTTATCTGAGCCCTGTGGCAAGTAATGTTTTGTGAGGGTAGGGGTAAGAAAGTAGCGGGACAGCAGTTTTCAGCGGTATTCTTTTCGATTGTTCAATGCTGATATATGTAAAACACCATACCAAACTGAGGTCCACTCTTTGGATGTGAGGAGAAGACCCATTTCTAGGGACATGGATATGTTGTTCATCCACACTCATTGGCAGGTATCCTTGCCGCTTTAAATCTTGCCGGAAGGTCTTCAAGCTTGCTCCTCCCACCCACCCGGGTGGTATAACTCTCGGCTCCGCCCCATGACGCCAGATCTTCCTTACCGCTTGGAAGCTCAGGTTCCCTCCTTAACGCTCTGCGTTTGAGACTGGTTCCTATTCTCCGCTTTGGATTTAAAAATAAATTTTGCAAAAGACTTAGTCTTCTATCCTCGCGGCCATGGACAAATCGACCCGATTTCGGAGATGCCCATGCGGCAGAAGATGTCTCGGACGGATCCACACTCCACGTGTGTCTACTGCTTAGGCCTTGAGCACGACCCGCAGGCTTGCGACCTGTGCTCATCTTTCTCGGCCTACGTCCTCGAAGACCGTGCTGCCCGATTGCAACTGGGCCGTCCCGAGAAGCGTTTCCCTCCGGTGAAGTCCAAGGAGGCCCGGTTGGCGGTGTCCGTGGCGGCGGGCTCGGCGGATCAGCTCGAGCGGATGGTCGCCCTCGAAGAGGAGGCGGCGCGGGCCGTATCTTCCGCGGCATTTATCCCGCTCTCTCTGGGCTCTTCTTACACAGCTTCTTTTAAGGAGCTTTGTCTGTCCCTCTCCACTAAAGGAGAAGGGCCTACGTTTCCGGGACCTTATTCTCGGTCCAAAAAGAGGGACAGGGTAAGTCCCTCCGTCGACGCTCTTGGGAGCGGGAAGGTCCTCTCCCGGGTCATCGACCGCCGCTTCGGTCGATGGCCGGGCCGCCACTGGCCTCACGGTGTCCCCGTCAGGTCAGTTGACCGAGACTCCCACCGATGAAGTCGAGATTTTTCTCGACCCATTGGACGGGCTGTCGCCTTTAGCAGCCGAGATTCCCCTCTCCCCGGTTCCCCCGGGAGGAGTTGAGGATCCCGTGGGCTCGCCTGTGCCTCCGGTTCCGGAGCCCTCGGATGGACCATCCGAGCCGAAGGGAGTGCCGGTTCCGGCCGACACCTCCCCGCACCGACCTCGGAAATTCCGGGACTCTCGGTCTCGGTCTCGGACCTCTTCGAGGTCCAGCCGATCCCACCGTCATAGGCGGTCTCGGTCTCGGCACCGCGGTAAGCGGCGTCGCCGCTCGTCCTCCTCCTCGGACGAGGGGAGGCTTCGGCGTAAATTACGTCGATGGTACGAGGACCTTATGTTGCAACAGCTCCTCCTGGCCGGGAGTAAGCCGACCCGCCGCCTTCCGCCATTAAGCTGCTGTCACCGAGCAGCGACACAACCCCCGACTTATCCGAGGAAGCTCATACCCAGGCGGTTGTTCGGCCAAAACCAGCTGCTCCACCGATTCCGGTGGAACCTCCGCCTCCACAGCCACCAACTGGGGCCCGACCAAGAGATTCTCGGTCGGCTGAGGGTCTACCCCATCGGCTGTCAGTTACCCTCACTCCCGACCGACCTCGGCAGGTGAAGGGTGGTCTAGGCCAGAGGCGTTTTCGAGGACTCTTCCGAGTCCGAAGATGATTCCTCCTTTTCTCCAAGCGACTGGACTTGGAGTCTTCAGGAGGTCAGTCAATGGACGATAGCCCGTCGTCCTTCCTAGGACTGCTTCGGCTCATCTCGGAGTCCACTGGGATGGAGCTCGAACCCGTTTCCAAACGGGCCAGGTATCCCCTCACGGAGATTCTGGACCGAGGGGATTCTCCGACGGAGGCCTTTCCGGTGGCCGAGGCCATAGTGGGTCCGGCACTGGAGCTTTGGCAGCGCCTGCTTCCTGCCCTGCGCCTTCGCCAGGATGGCCAGGAGGCGCGGTCCCTACCGGTCCTTGTCCGTTTTCGGAACACCCTCTGCTGAGGGGTTGGTTACCGACAGCTTTCCCGGCGCTACCGGCAACGCCAGGGATGTGGACAAACCTCCTGACAAGGAGTCCAAGAAATTGACTATGTCGGCTAAAAGTCTACGCTCATGCCCTCTCGCCTTCACAGGCCAGTTCGGCCGCCCTCATGGCACATTTTTCTTGCCCTGTTGGGCTCCCTGGATGAGGTCATCCTCATCTTCCCGCCGATCTGCAGACTACGGTTAAGCAGGTGCGGGACCAGGGCAGGGCAGGCCAAACAGCAGCTCCAGACTGCTTTGGATATAGGGGACTCATGTGCCAGATCAGTGGCGCCGCAGTGGCTATGCGGTCAGGCTTGGCTGAGGATATCCACCTTTACTCGGATACCCAGCACAAGTTGGCGGATGTTCCCTTTGGGGACTGACCTCTTGGCCCTGGGGTGGAAGGTCACCTGCAGAGGATCGAGAAGTCCAATGCTACCTGGACTCGGTCTCTTCCGCTCAGAAGGACAAGGCCGCAAACCACAGCCTAAGCCTTTCGTCCTTCTGTGCCCCGGCGCGCCCAGCAACGTCCAGGGCCAGCAGGCTCGGCCTTGGCATCCCAAACCCAAGCCGGCCGGTTCCTCTAACAGGAGGCAGGGAGGAAAGGCCCAGGAGGTCCCTCGGCCGGTCCCTCTCCAAGCCTGCCCAGTGACGGGCTGAGGGGTGTCGCCCCATTCCCTCACTCACCTGGGTCCCCCGGGGACGGCTCCGCACTTCCGTTCCGCCTGGTCCGCTGTTACCACGGACAGGTGGGTCTTGAGGTGGTGGGAAGAGGCCTGCCTCTGGAATTCGAGCAGGCACCACCCTTCAGAGCCGCCGCCTCGGGGCTTCGATCCCAGCCTCACTGGCGGCTCGTCGAGCCAACATCGCTCTCCTCCTCCAGAAGGAGGTGATAAGAGAGGTGGTGGACCCTCCTTCAGACCCAGGGTTTGTGTCCAGGTACTTCCTGGTTCCGAAACGGACGGGGGGCTGGCGCCCCATTCTCGACCTACACGACCTAAACAAGTTCCTAAGGTCTCGAACCTTCAGGATGGTCACTCTGGCTCAGATAATACCATCCTTGGAACGCGGCATGTGGTTCTGCTCTCTGGACTTGCAGGACGCGTTTTTTCACGTCCCTATCCGTCCGTCACACCAGAGATTCCTTCGCTTCCGAGCGGAAGGATCCCTCTTCGAGTTCCAAGCCATGCCCTTCGGCTTGTCTCCAGCTCCCAGGGTCTTCACCAAATGCATGGCAGTGGTGACAGCATTCCTTGGGCGCCGAGGGGTCCGGTGTACCCTTACCTGGACGACTGGCTGATAGCAGCCCTCCAGGAAGGAGGCGGAGTGGTCCAGAGATCTGGCCCTCCAGGTCTGCTCTCAACTGGGCCTCCTTATCAACGAGGCCAAGTCGGAACTCGAGCCGAAGCAGGTGATTCTATTCATCGGGGCGCAGCTCGACTCTCTTCGAGCCAGAGCGCGGCTCCCAGCGGACAGGGCCGAGGTTCTTTCCTCCTTTGCCCGATCATTTCTGGTTGGGCAATTGCGCCCTGCCCGGGACTTCCTGCGCCTCCTGGGTCTCATGGCGGCCTGCACCAGCGTGGTCCGTTGGGCCTGCTGGAACGCAAGGCCCCTTTCAGTGGGGACTGGCCAGCCAGTGGTCACAACGCTGCGATCCTTTGACCAGCTTAGCCGGTGACACAGGGGATGTGGAATGCTCTCCAGTGGTGGACCGTTCCAGATCATTTGCAGGAGGGCATCCCGTTTGTCCGCCCGAGACGGTCTCTCTATCGACCGATGCCTCTCTGATGGGTTGGGGTGCCCATCTGGGGGAACACCGGGCTCATGGCCTCTGGTCCCGCGGGAGTCCCGATGCCACATCAACCTGCTGGAGCTCCGAGCGGTCCGCCTAGCTCTCACCACCTTTGCTCCGTTCCTCCGGGGTCAAGTGGTCCGAGTCCAGACGGACAATACCACGACCATGTACTATCCTAAACGCCCAGGGCGGGACGCTCCCATGCTTCTATGCAAGGAAGCTCTCGCATTTGGTCACTCGTGTGCAGCCTGGAGGTGGATCTCTAGCCATTCACGTGGCAGGAGCCTCCAACACCTGGCCGATGCCCTGAGCCGGATAGGGGCTGCATCCCACGAGTGGTCTCTCCTGCGGAGGTAGTACAGCATCTGTTCTCCCATTGGGGCACACCTCAGGTAGACCTGTTTGCCTCCAGGGAGAACGCAAGCTGAGTCTGTTCCATGCGCCGCCTCAGCAGGGCTCGCTGCAGGGGATGCCTTCTCGAGGCAGTGGACCCCGGCCTCTTTTACGCTTTCCCATTTCCCTGATCCACAAGGTGCTTCAAGGCGGAGGAGGGACAAGGCAGGTGATTCTGATAGCCCCAGACTGGCCTCGCCAGTTCTGGTACCCAGATCTCCTCAGTCTCAGCTCCAGGACTCACGCAGGCTTCCAGCTCGCCTGACCTGCTCTCAGTCAATCAGGGAAGGTGTTCCATCCGGACCTTCAATCCCTGCACCTGACGGCCTGGTTCCTGAGCGCTAGAGTTCCAGGCCTTGGGTCTTTCCACGAGGTCCTCAATGTAGTTGAGGCGTCCCGCAAGGAGTCGACCAGAAAATGTTATGCCTTCAAATGGAAAAGGTTTTCCATTTGGTGTCAGGGCAAGGGCCTGGACCCTTCCTCCTGTTCCTTGGCAAGCATCTTGGACTATTTATGGTCCCTTTCTAGTCAAGGGCTTAGGCCACGACTCCTATGTGGTGCACTGGCAGCCATTCTGCTTACCGGGCTGGGCCGGAAAGCAGTCGGGTGGCGCAGGGAGAAGGTGGTCTGGCTTTTCAAAGGCCTTGATCACATTTCCTCCAGTAGCGGGAACCCCACCTCCGTGGATCTACTGCTGGTATTGGCAAAGCTTTGCGGCAGCTTATTCGAACCTATGCACAGGTGTGTCTCTCTCACCTGTCGTGGAAGACCGCCTTTCTTGGTGGCTATCACGTCAGCCAGAAGGATGGGAGAGCTCCAGGCGCTTTCATAGAGTCTCCTTACCTGGTCTTCCACAGGGACAAGGTTGTCCTGCCCCCACCCGAAATTCCTTCCAAGGTGGTGTCGAGTTTCACCTTAACCAGGTGTTGACTCTGCCGTGTTCTACCCCAGTCACACCTCGAGGCTCAATATAGGCTCCATACTCTGGACCCTAGAAGGGCGCCGCTTATTATAAGGAGCTGACAGCTGAAATTGGGAGAGGTTCGCCAGCTGTTTGTCACCTACGCTGAAGCCGCATCTGGCAGACCTGCAGCCAAGCGGACGATAAGCAGGTGGGTCACTTCCTGCATAGATCTCTGTATATGTTGGCGGCATGGAGCCTCCCAGAGGGATAAGAGCTCATTCTACCCGCCATACTGCTGCAACGGTGGCTGCTTCCAAGGACGCCCCTATCCAGGAAATCTGCAGGGCTGCTACCTGGAAGTCAGCAAACACCTTCATTACCCATTACCACATCGACCTTGAGTCACGCCGATGCTGGTTTTGGGGCCCTCGGTTCTCCAGTCTCTCTTTCCCAAGTAAGTATTGGGGTGTGCGTCTTGCCTCCTCCTCCCGAGAACTGCTAGGAGTCTGCCAATGAGGTGTGGATGAACAACATATCCATGTCCCTAGAAATACAGGTTACTCACCTGTAACAGGAGTTCTAGGAATGGTATATGTTGTTCATCCACACCACTCCACCCCACCTCCTCGCCGAATGCTACAACCTGAGCTTTCCAGCGGCCAGATCTAAGGCCATGGGGCCGAGCCGAGAGTTATACCACCCGGGTGGGTGGGAGGAGCAAGCTTGAAGACCTTCCGGCAAGATTTAAAGCGGCAAGGATACCTGCCAATGAGTGTGGATGAACAACATATACCATTCCTAGAACTCCTGTTACAGGTGAGTAACCTGTATTTCCCTCTCCCAAGCCATCAGATATTCAGGGGGGCTTTTGTGTGTGTCTGCATGTAGGCTTGGGTAAGTTGGGAGATGTATTTATTCGGGAACCACTTTTGTGCTGCTTGGTAAATTATGTGGGCTAGGACATGTGGTTCTTCCTGTGCCTCCTATAGGTGGGAACCCTATCTAAGGAATTCAGTGACCTGAATATAATGGAAAAAATCATTCTGTCTCAAATTAAACTCTCTTGTCATTTCAGCAAATGATTTGATAACACCCTGATGGATAAACTGAGCAAAATATTTTAACCTCCTTAATCTCCACCTGTTGAAACTGTGATCCAATTTAGGGGGTTTAAAGTTAGTACAATAAATTATTTGCATTTGGGTGATAAATTATTTGCATTTGGGTGGTTTTATTTCAACTGTTTCCATATGGTATACAAGTGCTTAGTCCAGGGGTTGGACATATTTAAACTAGAGAGATCTGTAAGTGCTGTTTCAAAGCCTTCCAGTGGGTTGGGGCCCAGTCCGCCTTTTAGTTCTTGCCCCACGCTGATATTCTCCGAGTCCTGTTTGAGTAATGAAATCCATGGGGTAATTTGAGCCATTTGACAATAGAGTTTCAAATTGGGTAAACCCAGACCCCCATTCTCCTTCGGCCTCTAAGTCTAACCACCGTATTCTGGACCATTAACTCCCCCATACACATACACAAGCCAGCAAAGGGCCTTGTTTAGATGTAACCAGTCTGAATGAGGCACCTTAAGGGGAAGGACCCGAAATAGGAATTAAAAAAGGGGTAAAATGTTCATTCTTATTGTGTCAATTCTACCCATAAGGGATAGGGGAAGTATATCCCATCTTTTAAGGTCTGTCAGTACGTTTTTTCAGCAAGGCACCATAATTTAGTTGGTATAACTTACTCAGTTGGTTTGGGACATATACCCCTAGGTACCCGATAGCATTAGTGGCCCATTTAAATTGTATCAGGTTTGTCAACTCAGGTGTCTTGGTGCCACTAAGCAAAACCACCTCCATCTTCCCTTCATTTATTTTAAAGCCCGAAACCCTGTCATACTGTAATAAAATCTGGTATAGACAGGAAAGTGTGCATAGGGGGTCTCTTAAGTACAAGATAGTATCATCTGCATATCAATCAATCAATCAATGAAATATTTGTTTATCCAGGCAGGTATATAATGAAATACGGTTATCTTCTCCCCTCCCACCGTAAATCCCTCCAGATCTAGGTGTGATCTAATGTATGTTGCTAGGGGTTCGATACTTAAAGCAAAAAGAATGGGGGCAACCCTGTCTTGTTCCACAGCTGATAGAGAGAAGTTCTGATGCTGTTCCGTTAACCTTTACCTTGGCCGTGGGATTCAGATATAGAGATCTCAGCCATAAAAGAAATTGGTCCCCAAATCCAAATTTCCGTAAAGTCATGAACAAAAATTCCCAGCCCAGACGGTCAAATGCCTTCTCGGCGACAATTGTTATGGCTATATGAGTCTCCTTTTCTTGGGGGCTATAGTAAACTATATTTAGAGGGTGTTAAATGCTGTCTATTATTTGGCGGGTGGGCATGAACCCTGTTTGGTCCGGGTGTATGAGGTTCAGTATAAATTTGCTGATTCTATTCGCTAAGATTTTATAATCTACATTTAGCGGAGATATGGGGTGGTATGACCCACAGTTATCCTGTGGCTTGTCTGGTTTTGGGATGACAGTTATGAAAGCTGATTGCCAGGAATCTGGTAGGTCACCCTCTTCCAGGCAGGAATTAAATACCCGGGCCAACGGGCGGGGGGGGGTAAGTTGGTCATTGAATGTCTGATAAAATTCGGCATTAAAACTGTCGGGCCCTGGAGATTTACCAGTTGCCATACTCAGAATGGTCTGGGAGATTTCCAGTGAGCTAATAGGGACTTCAGGTGTTAGGCGTTGTGTGTCAGTCAACCTAGGGAGGGTCACCTTGTTCAAGAATTCTGATATTTCTTCTGTGGTGGGGGTTTCTGCTTCTATTGGGTTATACAGAGAACTGTAGTATTTCTGGAAGGCCTCTGCTGTTTCCACCTGGGAGTTTATTACTTTTTTTGCTCTGTCACCTCTGGTACTATAAGGGATCTCACAGATCTCACTGCCTGTTGTTTACAGTCTTAAGTGCTAAAAAAACTACCCGCCCGGTTACCTGATACATAGTATTTTTGAATAGTGTATCCTGAGTTGTCCATCTGTCTTGTTGTCCCATATTGTCTGTAGTTTTCTACAGACCTCTAGTACACTTTGCAGAGTTGCCTGGGAGACATTTTGTTTGTGTTGTCTTTCTGAAATGTTCAATTCTTGCTCTAACATATTTTGTTGTTCCACTCTGTTTTTTCACATAGGAGGAACGAGCGATAATTACGCCTCACAGATTTGCTTTTAAAGCGTCCCATACCCATTTGATTATAGTGCCCTTATTCATTTTGGAGGAATTCTTTAGTTTTCTTTTATATCATGACAGTAATCCTCTTTGTTTAATAAGGAAGTATTCATCCTCCAAAATGTTGTTTTGGGCCAGTTTCCCAGGTGAAACTCGAGACTAACTGCAGAATGGTGAGACAGAAATTTTGGATGGATTCTACATTTTGTGAATTTAGAAAGGTCCCTACTACTACATGAGAAATGGTCAATTCAGGAGTAAGATTTATGCAGATTTGAGTAAAAAGTGTAGTCTGTTACTCCCTTATGGAGTTCCCTCCAGACATCGGTCAATGCCACCTCTACCAACCCAGTCCAGACCATTCTCCCCATTTGTTTACTTGTGGTAATAGAGTGGGAAGAACGATCTCTGGAAGGATTTATAACACAGTTTAAATCTCCCCCTAATATAATTGTATCTTCCCCCAAGGCTGCTAATTTTATAAAAATATAACAGAAAAAAGATGGGGAATCTTGATTAGGAGCATTAAGGTTAATAAAATGTATTTTCTGTGAGTAGCTTGCCCCTGTGGCAATAATAATCTACCTTGCTCTGTACCTTCGGAGGATGTGATCTCGAGGGGTACATTTCTATGTATTAGAATCACCTCCCCAGTCCTTTTAGCAGAAGGATGTGAGGCCGAGACCACTCTCCCTATCCACATTCTGCAGAGTTTGGCATGTTCTGCTTCTGACAGCCTCGTTTCCTGCAAAAAAAACACATCTGTCCACAGACAGTTGAAGTATGACAATATTTTAGTTCTCTTAATGGATGAATTAAGACCCTGAACATTCAGAGTAGTGACATTCAGGGTCCCCATGATAAAAGTTTAGTATTATCATTCCTGCCATTCCCCCTTACCTTCACCTGGTCTAACACCCTCGAGATCACAACACTGTGCCAACCTCACCACAGGTAAATATATCTCAGTGTGACCAGTGCCATCAAATACTGTATAAATCACTTAAGCAATCCTTAAGCACAACAGGTGCAACTTTGTACAAAGAGAACATGTTTTTGAAAATTAAAATCAGCAGATGATGCACAAGAGGTGCAGTCTTCAACCCCAACATCAATCTGTATAAATGAAACATTGCATTTGTTCTTCCAAGGTGTTTGAAAATGGAATCAACTGCGGTGTTCCAGTGGAGACAGCACATGCTACTAAGCTCACAATTTTTGAGAGCCTGACCAGTCAGAAGATTAAGTCAGTAAAGGTCACTGGGTCCATTGGTCAAGCTATTGTCCAAGAGTTGCCTCCACTACCATGTAGGGCAGCAGTGACTAGAATCGAGGGCTCAACGCTACACCTGAGAACCCAGGGCAGAGCATATGTAAAACCCATTGTGAAAATTACCCCATGACCCCGAGCCATTTCTCTTCTCTGGGAGGGAGGCAAGGTCATTAATTAGATGAGGTCACCTGAGGGAACCCTGCAAAGCAGATAAATCGAGACTCCCCTGGGCAAGCTCACTTAACCCTGGGTTCCTGCCATATATTGCGCCGGTAGGCATGGTGGGGTCACCACTGCCACCCCCCTCACCAAGTCCCCCAACCCTCCTGTAAATTTTCATATCCAACTTTCTTCCCATTCTCCCCCCCACACACACACACCAAAAATTCCCATTGCCACTTCTGTGGTAGATCTGAAAGGTGTCTGAGTGTTCTGAAAGCGTTCTTGTCAGCCAGTAATGTTGAGGCCACAAGTCCATTGCAACTGTCCATGGACTAGAGATGAATCAGTAATGTCCCATTTTATTCCCCTATAAGGGGAGCATTGTCCTAGCCATACAGTTCCCACGATCCCTCCAGGGTCTGCAACAGAAGCCATATGAGGAGAAACTGAAAGAGCTTAATATGCATACAATTAAGGAAAGGAGAGAGAGGGGGGACATTATAGAAACATTCAAGTACCTCAAGGGAATCAACAAAGTCCAAGATGGGAGCATCTTTGAGAGAAAGAGATGTGCAAGAACAAGGGGGCACAGTTTGAAGATAGAGGGGGAATGGCTCAGGGGCAATGTCTGAAAGTATTTTTTCATGGAGGGGTGGTCGTGAGAACCACCTTCCTGAGGAGGTCGTGGGGTCAAACAGTGGGGGAATTCAAGAATGCATGGGACAGACATAAGGCAGTTATAGTGAATGGTAGGAGGAAGTAGGCTGTTGGTTAACTAGAATCTGCAGCTTATCCAATATGTAGGGAATGGGCAGACTAGGTGGGCCATGCCGTCCTTATCTGCCATCAAAGTCTGTGTTTCTATAGCACATATAGTGTGGCAAATTAGCAAGCTCAGTAATAAAGGAAGTGTTCTAAACCCTCCTTCTATGCCAGCGACACAGAAATCAAACCGGAAAGAAAGGGGAATAGTCCCCTAGTTCGGAGGTACACCAACCAACATTTGAGCTTCATGCCAGGTCCTCAGTTAGGAGCGCCTTCGATGAAGAGTCAAGGCTGCTGGCTAGTAGCTTCTCCATGTCTGGGTAGTAGTTGTTAGGGAGTTTGGAATACTGTTACCCCAGGCTGGACATGACCACAGTGCAATGATGAAATATAATAAAAAGAAACAGTACCTGTGCCAAAAAAGCCTCATAGTGGATTTGCAGCTACCATGACTTCAGTGTGGGTTAGGGAGCTATTCATTTCATGAAGCTTTCACTCCAGGAGCTTCTTGGAGTTGTCTTTTAGGTGAGTAGGCTATGTTTCAGGTGAAAGATTTGCTCTGTGTGGTTGTCCCACTCTGCGCCATGTTGTTAGACTGAGGTGATGCTCCAAGGCCTCCATCCCCAACTCCAGACACAAGAGACCCAGTTTATGTAGAGTTAGAGCTGCCTCTATCAGCGATTCAAAGGTCTGCCAGTTTGAGTCTATATATATATATGTGCAGCGTTGCCGGATAGTACATTTGAACTTGGATATTCTTAAGTCCTGATCAAAGTATATCCTTTGTCCATCTATGTTTAGCTCCTTCATGCGCCAGGCCATCTGGAGAACCAGTTACCGCTTTGGATATTCCAGCATGCGGAAAATGATAGACCTTGGGCAAGCTTTTTGATCTTCTGGTTTTTGTACTAGAGAGCATTGGGCTTTCTCCATTGGCAAGGCCGTGGATTCAGAAATTTTTACTATGTCCCGGAGGAAGTATGTAATGAAATCTTCCATGGAGTTATGTGATTTTTCCATGTCCTCTGGCACGCCATGGATTCAAAAGTTTTCTTTCCGTGTTCTGTTTTCCTGATCCTCAGTTGTAGTCTGTATTTCACGTTCCCTGCTGAGGAGGTACATAAGAGCATGGTCGTGTCAGCCCATTGTGTCGGTCAGATCCCCGATCGCGTTCTCATCCGTGGAAGTCCTTTTTTCAGGTTTCTTTAGGTCGGATGGCAGGTCGGCCACAGACAACTCAATGCGGAGTACTGTTTTATTAATACCTTCCAGTTTAGTAAGGATTAAAGATTGTTCCACTGACGCTGCTCCTTCCTCTCCACCATGTGAGCTGTTCGCAGGTGAACCGGGGTTTTCTTCTGGAGGTAGGCCCATAACACAATCATTCTCCATCAGTGCCCATAATTTGGCTGCCTCAGTCTGATGTTTCTTACCCCGATTCGTAGCCATGTTTAGGATCACTTCTAGTAAGTTTTTTTTTTTTTGTTCTGAAATATATTTGGGGTCCTTAATTTATTTGAAGTCTACCCTCAGCTCCTGGAGCTCCACAGTCAAGTGTCCATTAGACCTGTGATGTCACCAGAACTCCCCTGCCCACCTTTCTACTAACCCCACCAGCCTTTCCAATCCCTGTTTGAAGCTGTTTATTTGCCCTTTAGCACTTCTTCAGTTAACTTATTCCACTTATCCACCATCCTTTCCATGAAGATGTGCTTACGGTTGTCTTTTTGGAATATTTCCCCTCCCCCACCACCTTCACTGAATTGCCTCTTATCCCTCTGATTGAACCCAAGAAGAATATTTCCTTGATGTCTACTCTGTTTCTCCCTTGCAGGTACTTGCATGTCTCAGTCATGTCAGCCCTTTCTCTTTTTTTCTCTTCTCAAGGGAGCTTCTCAGGGGAGTGCATGTTTATGACTATAGGCTGTCCTCATATGTCATATTCCCAAGGCTGTGGACTATCTTGGGTGCCTTGCCCCAACTGCCTCCACCTTGTTGCAGTTTTTCCTCAGGTGTGGGCTCCAGTACCTCATGCAATATTTTAGGTGCGATTGCACCAGTGACCTATACGATGGTAGGATCACCTCCTGCCTTCTACTGCTTATTCCTCTCCTTATGCATACCAGCATTCTGTTTGCTTTGCTCACCGATCTGTTGCAGTGCACAGATTTTTTTTTTTAATGTGTTTTTTCCTGTTTTCGCCCTCCCCCATTTCTGGATGCGCACACACTCATGCTACGTTTTGAGATGCTGTCCTGACTTGCCACCCCCTCCCACCTGTGCTGCCAATGGACCTCTGCCTGGTGGCAGTGGAACTACAGGGGGTGACAACCAAACTAGGAGAGGAGAGCTGCCATTAGGTGCTCGATCCTGCTTCGCTTCCCCCCCCCCCGTGTCGGTACCCCAACGCCCTGAGGTCATTCCCAAACCCAGGTCACTAGCGTGGCGCGAATTGTGGTGTCCAGCGCCTCAACCCTTAGCACCACCGAGCCAATGTGCAGACGCTTTTAGTGTCTCTGTATCATTACTCCTAAATCCTTTTCTTCCGTAGTGTTATCCAGCGGCACCATCCTCCCATCTCGTATTGCACCCTTGGGTTCCTTCTCCCAATATGCATTACTTTACATTTTGTAGCATTACAGTTCAGTTGCCAAATCTTGTGCCAGCTCTCCAACCTGCCCCAATCCTCCCTTAGTTCCCTTCTCCCTTCCTTCATGTCTACTCTTGCAGAGAGTGTGTCATCTGCACAGAGGCAGATCATTCCCTTGATACCTTCACCAGTGTCACAGATGAAAATATTGAAGAGGACTGGTCCTAGTACCCTTACTTACAGTATGTGAGATAGGGCTGTGATGCCAATAAGCATCTTCTGAGGTCCCTCTACAGTTGTTCAAAATATGCAGCCAGGACAGCTGCCTCTGGCATTTGCTTAAGAGGTCACTACTATAAACAAAACCAAGGGTCCTACTCCAGGTATTTCCTGGTGCCCAACAAAAGTGAGAGCTCCTGGCCTGTTCTGGACCTCAGAGGACTAAACAAGTTTCTTCGGTTTCTGCCTGGTGGAGCAGCACTTCCAGTTAAATGATGAACTCTTGCAGTTTGGACAGGATTTCCTCTAGTTGATGGAATTACTGGGCCTCACACAGTTGGTTATTAGTGAGACCCTGTTGTCAAGGCACAGGTCAGGAATCATAGGAAAACCAGGAGCAGTTGTAAAATACGCAACAATATTTTTATTATGAATAACAATAAAAAAATTAAAATTGTTCAGAATAACTATTTACAAAGCCAGAATAAATAGAGAAGATCCAGCTGAGTTTTCCTTCAATCTCTGTGTCTACAAAACATTGCAGATCTCTCTTTTTTATAAGTCTTTGCAACCCCCCTCCTTAACAAGCATCCTGTTTTTTTCTAAAATGTTCTTTTAAATTTCCAGTGTTCTTGTCAGGCAGGTGCAGCAAGAACACAATGTCCCAGAACTGAGGCCCCTTCTCCACAGCTTCTGAAACAGGGCTTAAAAATTGCATTTCAGGTTAACCTCTTGAGTTCCCAATAACTTTTTGCACTCATCTCAAACTACAATTATATACATTTCAACAGTAATACTATATAATTTCTAAACAAAGGTATCCCAATGTCAGTTACATTTCCACATAATGTTTTACATATATTTTTATACCAGCAGATATGCAAGGGAAGAAAAAGACAGAACAGCAAGGGAAGACTGAGAGACAGTGAGAGGCAAAGAACTGTGAGACTGTCGGGGTGATCAAATTCTAGGTCTCACCAGAAAATTTGGTTGCACAACTAGACAGACAAGAGACAGGAAAGGAAAGGACAGAACAGATCCCAGCATTCAAACTCTCCATAACAACTGGGATAGGGTCCTATTCAACCCTGTCACATACACCCCCTCCTTAAGAAGGAACCTGTTTGTAACAAAAATGGTTTCTCAAAGTCTGAGCTTCTTAAAACTGGGTGAACATAATGCAGCCTTAATGGCTTGAAAAGCTTCATCACACTCTGGGGTCCATTTCACTTTATTTGGGTACCATTTTTTTCATGAGTTCTGTGAGGGGAGTAAGTAACTCAGCAAAGTTGGGAATAAATCTCCAATAACAACCAGCCAGCCGTAAAAATGACCTAACATTTTTCTTCATTTTAGGGACAGAGCTGTTAGCTACAGCTTCTATTTTAGAAATTTCTGGCTTAACTTCTCCATTTCCCAACACATAGCCCAAATATCTGGTTTTCTGCATGCCCAATGCACCTTTGGTAGGATTAATAGTCAGACCTGCATTTTTGATAGCTTGGATAACTGTTGTAAGGTGTTTCAGGTGGCTTTTCCAGTCTGGACTGTACACTACGACATCATCCAGGTATGCAGCACAATAACCAGTAAGAGGGGATAAAATTTCATCCATGTAACACTGGAATGTAGCAGGCGCACCCAACAGGAATGGCAAATGCAGTTTTGTCTCTGGATTCTTTGGCTAAAGGGATTTGCTGTAACCCTTGGTTAGATCGAGAGTACTGATATATTTTTTATTCCCCAGTCACTCCACCAAATCATCTATTCTGGGCATAGGATAACTGTCAAATTCTGACAACTAAGTTTCCTAAAATCAAGGCAGAGTCTAACATCTAACACCCCCTTCCTTTTTGTTTACAGTTACCGCTGGATATGCCCAGGCACTCATCGACTCTTCTATGATACCCAATTATTTCATTTTTTTGTATTTCCTTAACCATGTCAGCTCTTAACCACTCTGGTAACCTGTATGTTTTTTGCCTGATGGGGGCGAGCATTCCTTGGCACTATTACATGCTCAACCCCTTTTGCTCAGCCTGGTACTGTGGTAAAAGTACTGTTAAATGTCTTTAGCACATTACAAATTTCTGCAGTTTGTTCTGAGGTTAAGGAAACATTCACCTTTACAGCATCAGAAGTTAGTTTGTTACAGTCTATCATAAGCTACATCAATATGTTCTTTATCACTTTCTGGTAAAACTAGCAAAGCAGCTTTTGGTATTTTTTCAACCCTTTTCTTGAGGAGGTTAGCATGGTATATCTTAGTAGGATTTTTCCCATCAGGGGTCTCAATCTCATAGTTAATGGTGCCAGTACATCTAAGCACTCTATAAGGTCCTTGCCACTTCATTAACAGTTTATTTTCTGTTGTGGGTAACAGTAGCAAAACCTTTTCACCTGGCTCAAAAACTTTTTCTTTTACTCCATGGTCATAATATATCTTCTGCTGGTTTGGGGCCTTTTCCTGATTACTATGGGCAATTTCAACATATTTTGCCAGTTCTTTCTTAGGGCACACATATAAGAAGATATAGACTGTTTCTGAGTAGGATTATCTTTCCACGTTTCTTTTGTCACATCCAGTGGCCCTCTTGGCTGCTTACCATACAGCATTTCAAATGGAGGAAACTATGTTGATGCCTATGGCACTTATCTGTAAGCAAAAAGCAGGTAAGGCAAGTACTGGTCCCAATATTTCCCTTCCCCTTTTACAAACCTTTTTAAAATGCATTTTAGGGTTTGGTTAAAATGCTCAACAAGACCGTTGGTCTGAGGGTGATAGGGGGAGATTCTTATGGCAGTGATACCTAGTAGTCTGTACAGCTCCTTAAGTACTGCAGCACCAAAATGACTACCCTGATCAGTAATAATTTCTTTAAGTATGCCCACTGTGCTGAAAATGTTGGCAAGTTCTGCTGCAACTTTTGGGATTGCAACAGTATGCATTACAACAGCCTCTGGGTATCGAGTAACATAGTCGCATACTACCAGGATAAATCTATTACCCTTTTTACTTTTATCTAAAGGGCCAACCACATCCATTGCAATTCTCTCAAAAGACACATCTATCAAGGGTAGGGGCACCAGGAGCACCTCATCTTTTCTAGTGACTGGGGCTAGTTTCTGACACTCCGCATAGGAATTACAATAGGTAGCAACATCTTCATGAATTTCAGGCCAGTAAAATCTATACAGCAGTCTGGCAAGGGTGCGATCCCTTCCTGAGTGACCAGCCATAGGACTGTCATGTGCTATCTGTAACAACTCAGATCTATACTTTTGTGGTATAACTAGTTGTTCTGTCTGGTCCTGTGTCTGAGGTTTATCTCATATTCTGTACAGTAACTCATTACATTTTTTTAAACATAGGTTCACCCTGTTTTGGTTTCACCCTCAGCTGCTTAAAATAAACCTGGAGAGAAGTATCATTAGCTTGCTCTGAAAGAAAATCACAATCAATTATCAGCTTAATCAGCTGACAATGCTCGCTGAGCAGCACTCCCCCCCCTTCTTCCTCCCTTTAACACCTCTTTCCCTGGCCTTCCTCTCCTTTCTCCTCCCATCCTTCTCCTCTACCGTCCCCTCCACTCACCCCCACCCTAACTCTTAACTTTTACAATCATATGTATTTTGCCTCCTGTAACCCTGAATTGTAACTTGCTTGAATCTGTATTAACTGTTGTTTCGTGTTCTGCTGTCTGTTGTCCTCTATGTGACGAGGTGCTTTTGTAAATGAGCCTCTGGCTCAAAGGTTATTAAACTGATGTTTAAATAAATAAATAAATAAAATAATTTCAACATTTTGATATGTTAACCACTTATGTCCATCAGTCATTTGTTGCCACAGTTGCTTCGAGCATTGTCTTTCTTTCTTGGATTTCCAGATCTTGGAGCTGTGTTCAAACAAGTCCGAATCAAAATCATCGAAAGGAAAATAGTCCCCACCATCTGAAATTTTCTTTGCCTGAGCTCTTGTCACCACAGCTGCTGAAACATCAGGATTTACACTCTCTTTGATTAACTCAGTAAATCCTGGAAAGTCATTTCCAATAATCACAGGTACAGGTAACTTAGGTACTACCCCTGCTTTCATTTGGTGTGACATACCATTAATAGTGAGAGTCACTTGGGTGGTGGGATAGTATCGAGTGTCCCTGTGAATGCAGATGACACCAGTACCTGGTCCTTTTGGACAATGTTTTTCTGGCACTTCAATATGTACCAGGGTATGTCTGCTTCTTGAATCTATAAGTTCCTTCACAGGCTTATCTTCCACCGTCACATCTGTTAAGTACTTGCCCCAATTTGCTAAGGACAAATATGCTCCAGTGTCACTCTTCTTACGGCAATTTCTTGCAATATGACCTGGCTTATTACAGTCATAGCAAATAACGTCTTTTGGCACAGATTTGTTACCCCCACCAGAGTTCTTATCAGACTTGGAGTTGAATGTGAAAAAGAGTGTCTTAATGGTGCTTGGCTGTTACTTCACAGCTATGGCATTTGTCTGACCATTTGGTAGTCTTCAGCCAAAGAAACAGGCTTTTCCCCACTTTCTGGTTGGTATTCCTTTACCCAAAGCTGCACATCTGTAGGCAGGATGTTGATGAATTGCTCCATTGCAGATGTGTCGATGATCTATGTGACTGTTTTGTCCTCTGGTTGGAGCCATTTTATCAGAAGTTCTCCGAGTCAGGTAAAGGCTTCTTGAGGATTGTCAAATGAGTTGTACTTCAGAGATCGAAATCTCTGCCTGTAGGTCTCTCCTGAGATGTCATACCTTTTCAGGATTTCGCTTTTCACCAGGTCATAGTTTTCTGACTGTGCAGTATCCATATTGCTGTAGGCAAGTTGGGCTTTCCCTGTCAGGTAGGGTACCAGTCTGATTGTCTGTTGTGGCTTTGGCCATTGGCAGGCTGTGGCAACTCTTTCAAAAGTTGTCAGGTATGCCTCGATATCATCCGTAGGACACAACTTTGTAAGTTTAATGGCTTTTAAGTTGCTTGTGTTTTGTTGATCGTCTGGGTCTGTGCCAGAGCCTCTGCCTTTGATAGCTTGCAAGGCATCCAACCATCACTGCATCTCTTCTCTCCTCTGCTGCTCCAGTCGCTGCATCTCTTCTCTTCTCTCCTCTGTGCTTCTAAACATTGAATCTCTTTTTCTCTCTGCTTCTCCGTCTCTTTAGTTGTATAGCATATCATTTGAAAAAGTCCATCAGGCTTTCAGGTTCTGTCACTGCCTGTCCTTTTTCCATAACTTGTACTGGCTGTAAAATCTCAGCTTAGACCTCTGTCTCTGCTAGTTTGGCTGCCATTCTCCTAGTAACCACTCCTGCAGTTGCTGCTGCAGAATCCCATACTTTTCTCTGTGCTTCCCTGGTACTAAGTCCAGTACCCACGCACAAAACTCCTGGCTTAGACTATGTATGGCATAATCTCACTTCTGACACCATCTATCATCGTGGCACAGGTCAGGAAGCATAGGAAAACCAGGAGCAGTTGTAAAATTTGCAACAAGAGTTTTATTATGAATAACAATAAAATATAAAAAAAAATGTTCAGAATAACTATTTACAAAGGCAGAATAAACAGAGAAGATCCATCTGAGTTTTCCTTCAGTCTCTGTGTCTCCAAAACATTGCATCTCTCGCTCTCTCATTCTTATAAGTCTTTGCAACCCTCCTCCTTAACAAGCATCCTGTATTTTTTCTAACATGTTCTTGTAAATGTCCAGTGTTCTTGTCAGGCAGGTGCAGCAAGAACACATAAGCCCAGAACTGAGGCCCCTTCTCCACAGCTTCTGAAACAGGGCTCAAAATTGCATTTCAGGTTAACCCCTTAAGTTCCCATTAGCTTTTTTGCACTCATTTCAAACTATAATTATATACATTTCAACAGTAACGCTATACAATTTCTAAATAAAGGTATCCCAATATCCGTTACATTTCCACATAATGATTTACATATATTTTTATACCAGCAGATATGCAAGAGAGGAAAAAGACAGAATAGCAAGGGGAGACAGTGAGAGGCAAAGAATTGCGAGACTCTCGGGGGTGATCAAATCCTAGGTCTCACCAGAAAATTTGGTTGTGCAACTAGACAGACAAGAGACAAGAAAGGAAAGAACAGAACAGATCCCTGCATTCAGACTCTCCATAACAACTGGGCCAGGGTCCTGTTCAACCCTGTCACAGACCCATCAGCATGGTCATGCCTTAGACTAAGTACTCTCACAGGAGCTCAAGATTAACAACTTCGAGATTGATCTGGTCTGTTGGTCAGATCATTATAAACTAAAGTTCCCATTTGGGCCCCCTTCCCCCTTGTAGTCTGCCCACAGTGGAAATGGCCCACTACTGCCCTTTAAAGGGATTGTCCTCAGGACTCCAGGCAGTGATGGACATGTCGGGTATGATCGCTGCTTCTAAGACAGGATCAGGGGAGGAGGTTGTAGCCTATAACAGGAGTGGTACCTCAGTCCTCGCTACTGCAGCACCTGTTCATATTCAGCCCAGGACTTCTTGCTTAGTATCCCCATGGTTTGACGGGGAGCTTAGGGGGATGAAGTGCATGGGTTGGAGACTGGAGCATTCTTGGCGGAAGTCCAGGACTGACGAGGACTGTCCGGCTCTGAGAACTCAGTCCGGTGAGAGTCTAAAGGCACTCTAGAGCAGTTTCCTATAACCAGGCAGCATTTATGCCCAGGGAGATTGTGGAAGGGAGGAACAGACCAGCTCAGCTTTTCCAGACTGTAAACAGATTATTACATCCAGCCTGTGTCCAACCTGTAAGAGCAATTTCATCTGCCATGTGCAAAGATTTCGCTCAGTTCTTCTCTGACCGTGTCTCCATGATCAGGTGTGGGATAACCCCAGCTGAGCTGTTGCGGCCCAGCAGAGGGGAGTGGATTGTCATGAGGAGTACTTCTCTTGTTTGAAGTGAATTTAGCCCGGTTTTGGTGGAGGAGGTTTGTGAGATGATCTTAAGAGTTCCAGCTGACTTACTGTGAACTGGACCCTTCTCTGACACACCTCCTAGTGAGTTGTGTGTGATTTTTGGGTCCAGTATTTGCTGAGATAGTCCGATGTTCCCTTTTAGAGGGGCCCTGTCCAAGTGCATTGAAGGATGCATTGGTGAGGCCCCTTCTGAAAAAAAAACATCTTTGGAACCGGACTGCTTTTTTAGACCTGACTCTAGTCTCCTTTTCTGGGAAGGGTTATTGAGAAGATGTCGGCTGTGCAACTGAAGACACACCTTACAACATGTAATGTCTGTGAGCCTCTCAATCTGAATTTAGATCTAGGCATAGCACGATCACCGTGTTGGTCAGTGTGCACAATGCCCTCCTCAGGGCTAGAGATAGAGGGGAATGTTCAGTTTTTGCTCTACTTGATCTGTCATCAGCTTTTGATTCTGTGGACCATAGGTTGTTGTTAAATAGCCTTAGGAAGTACTCTGGACTCGCTGGTATGGTTAGCAGCTAGTTTGAGTCCTTCCTCAGAGATGGGATGCAGAGGGTAGTGATGGGCATTTGAAATAGAACATAGAATTTATTGGCAGAAAAGGACCGCTTGGCCCACCCAGTCTTCCCAGGTGTTCCCTGCCTCATCTGTCTTTACAGACTCTGACTGGTCTCCTGTGACCCCCCTCGCCTATTTACTTATATTCCCCTATATCTGTCCTATGCATGCTTGAAGCCCTGACTCTTTTTGCCTCCACCACTTCTGCGGGCAGTCTGTTCCACGCGTCTGCCACCCTTTCATTGAAGTCGTACTTCTCGACTTCCTCTTAAACTCCCCCTACTCTGGCTTCATCACATTACTCTATTCCTGGTGCTCTTTCTCACTTGAGAGACTCCCCTCCTGCACCCTGTTCACCCCTGTGAAATACCTGTCTGTATGATGTCTCCTCTTCCTCTCCTATCCTCCAGGGTGTGCATCTTGAGATCCTTTCATCTCTTCTCATAGGGCTCTTCATACATCCCCTGCACCATTTTAGTTGCCCTTCTCAGGACTACCTCTACCCTGTTTATGCTCTTTCTGAGGTGTAGCCTCCAAAACTGGACACAGTACTCCAGGTGTGGTCTCACCAGTGAGTGATACAGTGGCAACACCACCTCCCTCCTCCTGCTGGAGATACCTCTCCCAATGCACACCAGCATCCCACTAGCCCTACCCACTGCTGTGTCACACTGCCCTGCCACTTTAAGGTTGTCAGTTATGATAACCCCAAGATCCCTTTCCTACTTAGTGACTATCAGTACCTGCCTCCCGTCCTATACTATACTCCTGGGTTCCTGTGCCCTAAAAGCAAGATTTTTCATTTTTTGGCACTGAACTTCAACTGCCTTGCGCTGACCACCTCTCAAGTTTCCCAAAATCCCTGCACATTCTCTCTACCTCCGAAATTTCACCTCGCTCCCAAAGCATCTGCTCAGTGATGTACCCCAGGGCTCGAGTCTCTCACCTATGCTGCTCATGGTGTATGTACATGCTGCCCATGTGTGATACTATCAGACATTATGGCTTGGATTTTCACTGTTGTGCAGATGATACCTAGCTATACATGCACTACAGATGATACCCAGCTGTACATGTCATTTGTACCCGGAATGCCTGGCATGGTTGATGTACTGAATTTATGCCTGGTCAAGATTCGGAATTGGATGTCCTCCAGTTGGCTCAGCCAGGACAAGATGGAGGTATTAGTGATTGAGCCTGGTCGATGGCAGGGAGCCAGGGCTACAGCGGACAGGACTGGCCTAGTGCTTGGTTCCTTCAGCCTTGTGGCCTCCACTAAGGTCAAGAATCCAGGTTTCATTATGGATGAAAGACCGACACTTGAGGCACAGGTTACAGTCGTAATCTGGAGTGACTTTTACCACCTTAGAAATATCTACATGCCTTCATGACTTTCAGACTCAACTACTGTAATGCTCTGTATCTTGAGGTTAGTGGAGGGGTCCTGTGGGGCCTGCAGCTGGTGCAGAACGCAGTGACTAGGTTACTGACAGACATTCAAAGGTTTTGTCATGTTACCCCTGTCCTGCATAATCTACACTGGCTGCCGGTGCAATGGCGAATCACCTTCAGCCTACTAAGCCCTATGTGGACTGAGCCTGGTTTATCTGAATGATCTTCTGTCTCCTTATTGTCCCTTCCACCCTTCCGCTCCTCAAAGGTGGGCCTCCATGTGATTCTTGGAGCTAGGCTTATGACCTCCAGGGATCGCAGTGGCAAGCCTGGCCCTGTGAAACTTGCTTCCCAGATCTTTGAGAGAGGCCTCCTCGATAGAAGCCTTTAAGAGGGATCTTAAGACATAGCTGTTTAGAGAGGTTTTTGACTTCAGTTAGTCTTCACTGGCTGCTTTTAGCTATTGACATCACTTTGCTTTAATTATAAAATTCATATTTATGTATGTTAATTGCTGTTACATTTGTGTTATTTATAATTGCTGTGACATTTGTGTTACTTATTATTTTTATGTATTTTTTTTTAACTGTGTACAGCACTCGGAGCCCCTGGGATTGGACACTAGATAAATGAAATGACTACTACTCCTTACTACTAATTCCTGCTCTTGTCTTGAGGATTATCTTTGGCACTGCATGTGTTTACCGAATGCAGTACTGTGGTGACAGTGGCGCTGCACCTGTAGAAACTATATGTCTTCTCATACCTGAATGACTGGATTCTGAAGGATGCTTCAGCAGCCATGGTGGAGAACACTTTGAACCACACCTGACATCTGCTGGACAGTTTTGAGGAGCTAGTAAATGTGGAAAAGTCCATTCTGGTTCGTAGTCAAGGCTCCAGTTTATAGGGGCAGTCGTGGACACAGTCCAGGCAAAATCATTTCTCCACAAGAATGGACCCCAGCCTTAATGGCTCGGGTTGCCTTGGTGGGATGCACTGACTCTGTTTTAGCTCACATCATGTTCTATTCCACCTCCTGGATTTCATGGCAACCTCTATATTCAAGGTTCATCTGACTCACCTCCATATGAGGTTTCCTCAGCAGTTACTATAAGCCCAGTGGTCTCATGCTTGATAGATGCTACACCACCTGATTGCTGTTTGCAGTCTCTTAAGGGATGCCATGCTAAGGTGGCAGGACAGGGCTATCCTGCTTGTGGATTCTCTTTATTCTGCAGCCTCAGTCATAGGGGAATCAACCAAACAGATTGCCTGATACATTCATGAACTGCTAAGGTTCTACACACTTCATCCTGAGTCAGATAGTTTCGGGTAGTCGTTCCAGTTTTATTGTGCAAAATAGTTTCAGTAAGAGTTTACATAATACATGCACACATATCGTAGTATGATGTTGTTCAAACACCCAAGTGTACTGGTGTCCCAGACCAGCTCAGTCCAAGTGCTCACAAGCTGAGTGCTGGGGTACGCAAACAGTTTCAGATTATGGGAGTAGTGGCTCTCAGGTAAATTACCTCAACAGAGGTGCAGTCACAACATGCCCCAGCACTTCACCCTCATGGAGGGCTTCATCAGGAGAGGAGGCAGAGTCTGTGTACCAAACTGTTGCCTTTTATAATGCCACTTTTGCCACTTTGTAGTGATATCATCACATTGAATGAGGAGTTGGATTTGAGGCCCTTTCATCTTCCACCAGACATTCCTACTTTCTGAAGTGAGAGTGTTTTGCTGTGTAGTACCAGACAGTGTCCCTGGAGCCCTTAACTTTCCCAGTGGAGAGGGTGGTGGACTACCTCCTGACTCTATCACAGTCGGGCCTGCAATATTCCTTGGTCAGTGTTCACCTGTCAGTCACTTTGTCTTTCTATGACCCTATCAGAGACAAGACTGTAGTCAGCTAGATGTGGTCCTCAGGTTCCTGAAGGGGCTGTTGCATGTGGTGCCTCTGTTCTGCAATCCTGTTATGGTCTGGGACCTGAAACTTGTGCCTGAATCTCTTGACTAGAGCCCCTTTCCAACCCACATCTTCCTGTGACCTGAAGTATCTCCCCAAGAACACCTTATTTCTTGTATCTACTACCTTAGCCAGGCATATGTCTAAGGTATAGCCTTGATTCATAACCCCCCCTTTTGTGGTGTTTAACAGGGACATGGTGGTATTGCATACTCACTCCAAATTCTTGCCTAACGTGGTGTCTGATATTACATTGAATCAGTTCATTGATTTACCTATATTGCTCCTTTTCCCTCAGAAGCCGGGCAAGGTGCTGTTGCACTCTTTGGATGTCCACAGGATCATTTTGTACCAACTGGATTGTGCCAAGTACTGTGCTCAGTCTTTTCAGCTGTTTCTTTTCTTTGGCCCAAGCATCAGGGGTAGACCTGTCTACAAACAGGGCCTTTCCAAACGAAACTCTTGCATTATGTTCTGTTACAGGTAGGCAGAGCGAGACTTATTGAGTGCCACTCAGGGACACACAACACGGGGCATGGTGGTCATGGTGACCTGTTTTCTGTTTGCTTTAGCCACTCACATTTGCAGGGCTACTACCTGGTGCATGTGTTTTACTTTTAGTAAGCATTTCAGTCTGACTGTGATCTCCCATAGGTGAGTAATGGTAGATCTTCCAGAGGATCTCTGTAGATCCATACTTTTTCCCTGTCATCATCCCCTTGGTGTGGCAGACCACATTCATTCAGCCTCTTGGCCTAGTGCTGTGTAGTTTGTCTGTAATGTGTAGCTGTGCCAGCACTGACTGTGTGGTGGGTAGTGTTTACTTTGCTCCTTCTACCTTTCTGCGCATGATCAGTGGCACTGGCCCTCTCCCTAATCCTGCTGTTAATGGATGTTTTGAAACTCAGTTCACTGATGGTGGAAAACTGAAATGGTTGATGCCTGACCACGATAATTAGCAAGTGTCATGCCCCAATATGTACATAGGCAGGTTGACGTGGGCAGCCACATCTTGTAAACATCTTCCCACAAGTCTTGACACTAATGACTTACAGTCTAATGTTATGGCTCTATGGAGATCCTCTTGAAGATCTTCTATTACTGGTAAGCAACAAACCTTTCCTGGTGCCTCCACCTATGGGAATAGAAGTGCACCACATGACACTCAACTCTAGGACAACTGAGCTGATGGTTCATATTAATCAGTGTTGGTGAAGGTCACAATGTCGTGGGAAAGAGCACGGCAAACAATGCCACAGTCATAATACCGCAAACCATATATATCAACACTAGAAATTTAGGGGTTTTTTTTGTTTTTGAGGGGAATGCTGCCCCCGCGACTCCTGGAACTAAAACAACTAACTCTGAGGGAGTGTGGAACGAGGGGATAAGGGAAACTGGGGGGGACTTAGTCTCTGGCAGCATACAAAAAAAATTATCGGGACGGGGAATCAAATACCAATCCCCAGGTCCACTCTGCCTCAGTTGCCTATGCCTTAGCCACTCCACCACGGGAGTGGCACTACCAGCCACAGCACCTGAGGCTTTTTTAGCACTTTCTCCAGTCTGTAGTCAGCGACAGGGGTAGCGGTAGTTCCCTACCGCTATTATACCTCTGTCGCTGTAACTGTTTCTGCACTTTACACTGCACGGTTATTCCTGTGCTGTTTAAGCAGTGCTATATTGATCAAGTAATTTGGTGAGGAGCATCCCGTGGAGAGTTGGTGCTGTCATCATCAGTAACAGCAGTGGCCGTGAACCTTTAAACAGCAGGGCGACTGGCTTCAACTTCATTTAAATGCTTAATTTCCCCATTATCAGTTGTTGTTGTAAAATTACCGATATTAATGAAACATTCTCTATCTCCCAGCATTAGGCTGGCAAACAGGGCACTCGGGTGTAAATACTGAATCAACAAACAAATTTATTTACAAAGCAATGCACTGGCTTGCATGTTAGTGCTTGATGTTAACATTATTGTCACACACAGGGGAACCCGATTTTCTCTGGTAATACAGTGCTTGAACGCAACTTTGTCACATTAGGGAGTCATGGCCATTGACCCAGAAAGTGACCCAGCTGCAGCCCCAGACTACATTAAAGATACTCCAGAGGGCGTAAACCTTGAGGCCCCAAAAGGGTGCTTACAAAAAATATATATTATAGTGGTGCAGTAGCACCACTATAGTTAGGGTTGAGCAAGCTGTTTAATGTTAAACTCAATTGTTTGCACCTTAATAACTTCAATGCCGTTTAGTGAGTTTGCACAACATTTGGCATGTGTTGTGAATCTGTCAGAATCTCAAGATGTGAAAAGTTCCATGACTATATATTGTACGGTTTTGGATATATGGAGGGAAAAAAACCCACTTTTTTCCCCTATACTTAACATGGGGAATTTTTGCTCTCGCCTACAGCCTAGACAATATCGACTTTTTCCATGATTTTTTTTTTCAGGAATGATGGGGTATATGCCAAGGGTGTGCTTTGGGTGATTTGGTTAAAAAATAGAGTACAGTTTTTGAATTGTATCTTTTTTTAGATAACATTGAAATGCAGTTGAAAAGAATCGATAAAAAACAGATCGATCGATACAATACAGATCAATCTGTAAAAAACGGATTGAGGTATACAAAACACCATTCATACTTGCCTTTTCCCTCTTGTCTAGTGGCACCCCCTCCATCCACTGATTGCTTTTCCCCATGACCTGATGTCTAGTGGCACCCCACACCCGTCTTCCCTCTCCCTCCCTTTGGGTGCTGTCTGCTGCCACCTTCTGGTTCCGGTTACAGACATCAATTAAACCCTCCTGCTCCCTCCCTCTGTGTCCTGTCCACCCCACCTTCCCTCGCTTCACCATCCCAGCACCCAATTTTCAATGAAAACCTCCCGCTCCCTCCCTCTGTGTGCTGTCCACCCCCAAACTCCGTTCCCTGATCGTGGTCCCATTCTACCTTGAAATGTGGTTGGAAAAAAATCGATTGATTAAAAAAAATAGATTGATGTATAAAATACCATTCGCAGCTGCCTTTTCCCTGGTGACTAAGGGCACCCCCCCCCCCACACACACACACTGATCGCCCTTCCCAGTGCCCCGATGTCTAGTGGCACCCCATCCAATTCCACCCGCTCCCTCTGTTTGTGTGCTTTCTGCCCTCTGGTCCCGGCACCCTGCTGTTAGTTAAACCATCCCACTCCCTCCCTCTGTGGGCTGTCCACCCGCACCCTCTGTTCCCCGATCACGGTCCTGTTTTCTTTCTGCTTGTACATTGGTAGTCCAGTGGTTCCCCCTCCCCCCCCGATGTCCTGTTTCATATTCCTGGTGTCTGGTGGCACCCCCACCATGCTATTGTCCCTGTAAAAAAGAAGACCGACATTTGATGTTTTTTGTTGTTGGGGTCTGCTAAAAAAAAGGTCCCTCGCCGCTCAGCCCCAGTACACCCCCCACACACCCTTACCTGAACAGGTCCCAGGTTTGAGATCCACTCTCCTATTGAAGGCACATCTTGTTGCTGGAACAGGTGACTACAACATGAGAAACTAAGGTAAATGCGTTCAGTGTATTTCAAAGGGGGTTTTAACTTTTGTGCATAACTCGACCTTTTTCTTTGGCATTTTGATGCCAAATGTTCAACATGACCTTTTGGACACATGAACAATATGACTGTTATTGTTCGACTCTCGCCTGAAAAGTGATTTTGCAGTCAGTTGACGAATTCACCTTTCGGCCCTAATGCTCACCCTATTCTCCTATATGGTACCCATCTCAGCTTATTTACTTATGGAATGGGGTGAGTGTTAAGGTTGACGACCCCAAGGCACACTCCTGATGCCTTTTGGTGTGCGCAGCTTGGGGTGGGGTGTTAGGTTTGGAAACCCTAACGCCACATTTCCCTACCTTTGTGGCTTTAACCCTAACTAGTGCATTAATGACGTTTTTTGCAATTAATTGTAGGGACACGGTCTCACCCCCTATAGTTAGGGTTGAGTAGTTACTTTAATGTTAAACCTGAAATTTTGTACTTCAATAACTTTGCAGCTGGTCAACAGATTTGTGCAAAATTTGGTATGTGTTGCCCTGTGGGTAGATGTCTTGATGTACCAAGTTTCATTTTGATCAGATTGGTGGATTTCACGCTGCACATGGTGAAAAAATGCCAAAATTCTGGCTATTTTTTCCTCATCGTGCTGTGGCCAAACCATCTGGAATTTTGGTCTGACATTTTCAGAGTAAAAAGAGCCTACCCCAAAGAACAAGCCAGCATTGGATTAGTGAAAAAATATTAATCTGTTCCAAAGTTATTAAATTGTGAAATTGCAGGTTCTGAGCATGTTCAGTTCAACCTTTTGGATAGCTGCATGGAACAAAAAAGGATTTTGGTCCGACGAAAAAGAATGTTGACACCTCACAAAAAAGGATCCTTAGAATCCTTATTCATCAGGAAAAATCATTTTTCTTCTGCCGCCATCTTGTTTTTTTTGTTTGTTTTTTTTAAGCTCAAACAAAATGTTATAACTTTTCCCAGGGATGTCTTCTGGAAACAACAAAGTATGTATCTTGTTCATCTACATGTCCTTTACTGTGTCTTTACTTTAGTTTTATGTGGCCTCAAAATGCTTCTTTTTATTTCTGTAAATCCTGTTTCGTGACTTTCATCCTTTCCTTTTTCGTGAGATGTCATAATCCTTTTTCGCATCATGAAACAGGATTATGAGATCTCACGAAAAAGGATTACTGGCAGGCCCATCTTATTGGAGAAGTCCTAATCCTTTTTTACATGACAAAAAAGGATTATGACACCTCATGAAAAAGGAATCAGCTGGTGAAAAAGGATTAGGACATCTCATGAAAAAGGATTAAAAAAAGTTATCCTTTCTCGTGAGATGTCATAATCCCTTTTCATCATGCAAAAGGATTAGGACTTCTCCAACAGATGGCCCTGCTGGTAATCCTTTTCATCAGATATTCTTTTCAGGAGATGTCATAACTTTATTGTATCACAAAAAGGATTATGCCAACTCACGAAAAGGATGACTGGCAGAGCCATCTGGTTAGACAAATCCTAATCCTTTTCCACCATGACGAAAAAGGATTCTGTCACCTCATGGCAAAGGAATCGGGTGACGAAAAATGGTTAGGACAAGTCACGAAAAAGAAGTAGAAAAAAGGCATCTAGTCTTATTTTACCCCCATTGTGGCATTCTGCCACTTTACCATTTATCCCTGGCATCTAGTGGTACCCCCACCCTCAGTCCCAATATATATTTTAGATATAATTTGTTGATTTGTTTTTAATTATACCCCCCATTGTGGCGTTCTACCACAGCACTTTTCCCATTATCCCTGGTGTCTAGTGGTACCCCGACCACACACACCACTGCCCTGCAGTGTTGTTGTAGGGTGCTCATTGGTGGTTTGTGGCATTCCCCCCACCCTCCGGTGTAAACCTCTTAAAGACAGAAAATGGTCCGTCGTTGTCTTTTTTTTTTTTTAAAGCCTGTTTAAAAAAACACACACAAAAAAGTCCATCGCCAATCACACCCATGTCTCCACCCAACATCCCACTGTGGACCCTCCTCCCCACACACACCCTGACGTCCCCACTGACCCTCGCTCACCTCAGGAGGTTCCAAGTTCGAGACCTACTCTACCGATCGAACTTTAACTCTGTCATTGTTTTATATTTTGGCCCCAAATTTTCAACATCAGCTCCTGGGGACCTCACCTTATGACCAGTATGACTGTCATTAGGCAACTCCCGCTGGATAGGTGATTTCTCGGTCTGTTGGCAAAATCACCTTTCCGGTGGGATTTGTGTAATGACAGTCATATTGTTCATGAGGTGGGGTCATAAGAAGTCTATGTTGAAAATTTGGGGTCAAAATTTTTAAAAACGTTATGAGCATTCATTGCTTTCTTGCTACGTACGCTAGTAACTTTGGGAATGTTCTATATTGTCACCCTATATTTTCAGCATAGCCTTGCTATTACCCCACCTCGTGTGTGTGAAAGCTGTCATTTTTCAAATCCTGGCCAAAATGTGTTTTTGCACTTGTGGCACAGAATGGCGTTGCAGTTGCGCAGAATTACATTTTGGTGAGGATTTGAAAATGTTCTGTACTGGGTACATGCAGTGAGGTCATAAGATGGCTGTGTAGAAAATTTGTAGTAAAAATGAGTAAACATGATGCGGTGTTGTCCTATCTGCAAACACCTCTCTGGGCTGAGGCAGGACGTTGCTCATCTCCAGGCTGAGTTGGCCAGGATTTGGGGGAGCTCCTCTCCCACCCAGGGACCACTAGGGCCACCCCCGCTGCCTCAGAGGTTGCCAAGAAAGAGGAGTGGTTGGACCACAGTGGGCTCAGGGAGGGTGAGGGTAGTGGAACAGAGGCACATCTCTCCAGTTGTACCCCTCCTCAGTTCATATGCCACTCTGGCAGAGAATGGTTCCTCTATAGAGGCACCCGCAGTGGAGACCAAGGAGGATGTTGGGAACCTCCACAAAGGAGACCCACAGGAGGGTGGCATTGGACCCCACAGGAGAAGGAAACAACTTCTGGTGAGGACTCTATTGTTAGGAGGGTAGAACTGGGGAGGAGGGAGGGAAGCGGGTGGTAAGGTGCCTGCCAGGCGCCATGGCTTGGAGGGACAGGAAGCGAATCCTCAGGATCATGGGGGCAGGTGCACGGGGGAGGGAGCTGGATGTTATTGTCCACCTAGGGACAAATGACCTGGCTGGGAAATGGATCAGAACAGCACAGGAGGAGTTTGTGGAGTTGTGGAGGGGCCTTAGACAAGTAGCATGCACGGTAACCTTTTCAGAGGTGTTGCCTGTCGATGACATGGGTGAGGCTAGTGTGCTCCACACCATGGGATTCAATCAGTGATTGAAAAACTGGTACAGAGCTCAGGGGTTTGGCTTCATTGGGGACTGAGGGTCCAGCTGGAGTGATGCAGGCCTATACTGGCACGATGGTCTGCATCTGTCCAGGAGGAGAACCAGGATCCTAGGTGATAGGTTTAAATGCTTCATTGGCAAGCATTTAGATTAGCCAAAGGGGGAGGAACTGGAAAGGAGCAGGGAAATTCTAGCCATAGTCTGGGCAGCAAGCTCCCTGAACTAGTGGCCTTGATGGAAGAGGGATGACTGGATATCGTGGCAGTCACAGAAACATGACTGGTATGTTAACATACCAGGGTATACAACCTACAAGAGTGACAGGGAGGGTAGAAGAGGGGGAGGAGTAGCCCTCTGTGTAAGGGAAGGGATAAAAGCAATGGAACAAAAGAGTAAACAGGGAGGAAAGGAGGCACTTTGGGTCACCTTAGAGTCTGGAAATGGCACCACAGTCCGCATGGAGGTTGTATACAGATCACCATCTCGGAGAGGGAATGGACAAGTCTATGACAGAAGGCATCCTTAGGATGGCAGAGAAAGGGGAGATATTGTTGATAGGGGACCCGAAAATGCTGGATGTTAACTGGAGCACCTTTGCTGTAGCCACATCCAAGAGCAGGACCATTCTCAATGCCCTACGGGGGCATTCCTCAGACAGCTAGTGTTGGAACCCACTTGGGAGGGAGCAGTCTTAGAACTTGTACTCTCAAATGGGGACAGTGAGAGGATCTCTGATCTAGAAGTGGGTAGCCATCTGGGAACAAGTGACCGCCAAACAGTGTGGTTCATGATAAACTCAGCTGAAGAATCAAGTCATACAAAAGTGAGGGTACTGGACTTCAGGAGGGCTGACTTTGTCAAAATGGGAGAGTGCTTTAGAAAAGCACTAGCAAACAGGCAAGAAGGAGGGGTGGAGCAACAATGGGGAAACATCAAAACTGCCATCACAGAGGCAACAAGCCTTTGTGTGAAGCAAATAAACAAATCAAAATGGAAGAAAAAGCCACTATGGTTCTCAAAAGAGGTGGCGGGGAAGGTTTGGGAGAAAAAGAAAGCATTTAGGAAGTATAAGGAAACACAGAAGGAACAGGACAGAGAACTGTACCAGTTAAGGCAGAAGGAAGCAGGGAAGGCAGTCAGAATAACACAAGGCCCAAACTGAGGAAAAGATAGTCAACACGGTTAAGAAGGGGGATAAAACCTTTTATATGTACATTAGGAAGCGAAGGAAGACCAAGGGAGGGATAGTAAGGCTGAATAGAATGGACTTAGGGTTGGCAGAGAGGGACAGTGAAAAAGCAGGGATACTGAATGAATACTTCTGCTCAGTATTCACAAAAGAAGAGGAGGGGAGGTACCTAATCCAGTTAACAGAAGCACTCTGGATTGGAGGGTCGATCTCAGTTCTTTCACAGAAGAAAGGGTTCTGAAAGAACTTCTAAAACTGAAAGTGGACAAAGCAATGGGGCTTGATGGGATTCATCCCAGAATTCTAAAAGAATTAAGGGGAGAACTAGTGACACCACTGACTACCCTTTTTAACAAATTATGGGAGGATGGTGTGGTACTGTACCTGAGGACTGGAGGAGGGTGGATGTGATTCCCCTTCACAAAAGTGGGAGCAAGACAGAGGCAGGAAACTACAGACCTGTCAGTTTGACCTCTGTGGTAGGGAAAATGATGGAATCACTTCTGAAGGAAAGAATTGTTGAGTACCTAGAAGCCCGTTGGGCACAGGACCCAAGGCAGCATGGATTCACAGTGGGAAGGTCATGTCAGATGAATCTAATCGATTTCTTTGACTGGGTGACCAAAGTAGTAGACCAGGGAGGGGCTGTGGACTTGGCCTACCTAGACTTTAGCAAGGCATTTGACACAGTCCCACACAAAAGATTAACAAACAAATTAGTCAGCCTGGGAGTGGGTCCCAGGACGGTAGCCTGGGTAAAACATTGGCTGGACAACAGGATACAGAAGGTAATAGTAAACGGAGTCCACTCTGAAGAAAGGAGGGTTACTAGTGGGGTACCGCAGGGTTCAGTACTGTGTCCAGTCCTTTTTAATGTCTTTATAAGTGACATTGCAGAGGGACTGGAAGGAAAAGTATGCCTCTTTGCAGATGACACAAAGATCTGCAAAGGGGGTGGAAAGGAAGAGAGGGACTTGGCAATGTTGGAGGAATGGTCAGAAGTACGGCAGCTTGATTTAATGCAAAGAAGTGCAGAATAATGCACCTGGGAAACAAAAACCCAGGGGAAGAGTACACAATGGGGGGAGGTAGTAACAACAACAAAAATGGAAAGGGACCAAGGGGTAATCATATCAGATGACCTTAAGGTTAGCAAGCAATGTGAGAAGGCAGTAGGGAGGGCTGGGGGGATACTGGGATATATAGGGAGAGGCATCACCAGCAGAAAACATGAAGCTGTTATCCCTCTGTACTAACAGTTGGTGAGACCCCATCTGGAGTACTGCATCCAGTTCTGGAGACCCAATCTCCGCAAGGACGTAGGATGGAGGCAGTCTGTGGAGGGGTTGTGAGATAACAGATGGACCAGACACTGAACTTGAGGTTCAACGCATAATCTTTGTCTGATGTTTATTTAAAAGACAGGAAATAAGCTTCTGCAATGCCATATTCTTTCTTCAGTACATCAGTTTGCAGCAACAGACTGTAGGTCCTTTCTTTGCACTTAGCTAGCACCTACTGACACTGATCTCTCATCAAACTTACCAGATGAGATGCAACCTCCACCCCTATGTGGGCCCCGTTTGCTTGGGTAGTGGGGACCCGAAAAGAAAAAAAAAAAACAAGCTATAGACAAAAAACCTCAATGCTGATTCAGTGAAATAAAGGTTACCCCAAAGGGCATTGGCAACAAATCAATTTTCAAAGAAATACAACATCATACCCACTTCCATAATACAAAGCATCATGGGATATATGCAAATCATCATGCCATTTAGACTTGTTCAGTTTACAGCAATTTACATGCATTTTAAACAGCACAACTAACTTAATTTCTGTAATAGTCACCTAGTACTTTTCCCATTATCAAAAACACCTAGTCCCATGGTATTTTCAACATGTATAGGTTTCATAAACATAAGGTATATACATCAAGGTATTTTATAATGTAGTGCTATTGCATACTAAATCCAACAACAGTAAACACAGCCTATTTTACATATACTTGGAGATATTCACAATAACCTCCCTCATATGAGGACCTGAGAGGGAAAAGGAAAATTAAAGAGGACACCATAGCATAGTCAAGAAAGGGGAGGGAGGGAGGTGCCCATAGGTAGTCAACCTTATGGACTAGTAACTGTAAAGGATGGATCAGGTTTAGAAATAGAAGAACTGTTGCAACAGATTTAAGAAAAGGTCGGTCCTCAAGAGTGGCAAGAGCTCCCTGTCACACAGTCCAGAGCAGGGCAACTAAAATGGTGCAGGGTCTGCAAGAGAAGCCATACGAGGAGAGACTAAATGAGCTTATATGTATACCCTTGAGGAGAGGGGGAACATGATTGAAACTTTTGAGACTTGGTTTGCTGGCCAAGGCACCTAGCTTCACCTGAGCTCTTTCCTTGTAAGACTGCTTGAAAGGCTGAGTAGAGAAACTTACCAGAGCAAGGGAGAAGGATTAAGACTTAGTTTGGCTAAGCAGATTTACTGTGTGGTGGTGTTTTTAATTTTTACTCACAGGGATTGCTACTGTTTGTTGCTAACATTTCATTGCTTTATTTTTCTCTGATTCAAATTGTTGTTGCTGGTATACCTTCTTCTGCATTATTACAAGGTGTGCCTACAGGTATGTGCTAACAGATTACTGCTGTAATCTTCTGATTCAAATTGTCTTTGCAAGGTATATCTTCTGTTACTGCTTTATTTTTCTCTGGAGCAAAGTGTTTTACAGGGTATATCTTCTGAAATTATTACAGGTGGTGCTTTACAGGTTTTACAGTTTTATCTAACATTAGGATAAGCTTTCAGGGTTACTGCATTTGTTGTTGACTGATTGTTTCTGCTCTTACCTCCTTGTTCTTTCGCCCATGGTTCTTCTTTAGGCAGGGAAGGCCCAGCCACCCACCCCATCCCCAACCACCCACGCTTACACTCCTTTTATAGGGTACCACAGTTGTGACATTTCCTGTGGCAGAGCGGAAGAGGCGGATCAGGGGCCTCCACAAGGTGATCTCATTTACAGGCACTAGTAATTTAACTTGTTATAACAAGTTAAACAAAGCACAATTAAACCATTACTTGCATTTTTTTCCTTTTTTTTCCTTCTAATTACTCTGACTAGGTTACAAACCCAGCAACTTATTTGGAATGGATTTCATTAACTGCAGGTACTGTGGAACAATTTTCAGAAGGACAGTCTTACAGGATTTAGGACACTGTCCTACATGCTGGGCCTTTGAGATCTTAGGTCTCAGCTCCGGGCAGCATGGACAGAGATTGCACTCCTCAAATTTCATATTGAAGAGGAAATACATTATAAGAACCACCCACCATTTCCCCAGCATCCAACAGAAAAACCTCGATCAAGAGAGGTAGTTGGTCCAGGAGGTTGGCAGGTGGTTAGGAGGAGCAAATCAGGTGCCCCATCACTCTCTGCTCTCCAACACATTACCTCCAAAAACCATATAAACACTACAAACAGGTATCTGCCTCTATCTCTGAAATCAAATAAAGAGTCAGAAGACACTGCAGAGCAGGACACTGCAGCACAGGAGCTAGCACAACAATACTCACCCAAATCAGGAACCAAAACTAAACAAGCACAAAGGAAATCCAAAAAACTTCTGATCATAGGAGACTCCATGATTCGGGGAGTTGATACCCATCTCCAGCCAGGGGTGATGGTCAGATGTCTCCCAGGTACATCAGCATGGAGAGACACTGACCGCATTGCTAAAATTGTTCACAAAGCAGGAGAAAACATTGATGTCCTAGTACACATAGGGACTAATGATCTCGCCAGCCGGTCAGTTGTGGAGACCAAGGAACACCTGACTAAGCTGGGTGACAAACTATCATCTATTTCTCCGGCATCTCCTTCTCTGAGATCCTGCCAGTCTGGGAGAAGGGAGCAGATGGACGGAAGGTCAGAGAAGGGAGATAGGGGAGCTAAACACGTGGCTCAAGGACTGGTGCCAGGAAAAGGACACAGATTTGTAGGAACTGGCAACAGTTCTGGGAGCGAAAGTTCTTTAAATTTGATGGACTGCATCTGACTAAAGAGGGAGTCAGTGCATTGGGGCAGAAGTTTGACGCCTTTGCAGAATATTTAAACTAGCAAATGGGGAGAGGGGTGCAGCACCCCATACGTCGAATGGGAAGAACACCCCTTCCCCCTCAGCTAGTGGTCAAACAGGAATTCAGCTTGCTTGCCGTTCATTTGCATCACCAGGTAAGAAAAAAGGTTTGTCTCCTTATACAATGCACAGGGGTAATGCCAAACTTCACCCAACAACTAACACACCAAAATCTGGCCAATGGAAAATCATGTACACAAATGCTCACAGCCTGGGAAATAAGATCCCAGACCTGCAGGCAATAATGTCAGAGGCTAAACTGGACATAGTAGCAATTAGTGAGACGTGGTTTACCAGTAACCACACTTGGGAGACTTCAGTACCTGGCTATGTATTGTTCAGAAGAGACCGAGGTGCAAAAAGGGGGGGAGGAGTGGCCCTGTATGTTAATGAAAATATCAAAGCTACAGAAATTCAGAATACACATAAGGAGCCAGAAGAACTGTGGGTCACCCTGGAAACAGGAAATGGGACAGCCATAAGAACTGGGGTTGTCTACAGGCCCCAGACCAGAGGGAGGACATAGACACATTACTGTTAGAAGATATACAAAACATGACAGCTAAAGGGAGGTTCTGATAATGGGAGACTTCAACATGCCAGATACAGATTGGTCAATACCAGCAGGAACATCTGCCAGAACTAGACTCATAGTGGATTCCCTGCAGGGAGGGCCTCAAACAACTGGTACAGCAACCCACAAGAGACAGGGCTATCCTAGATCTAGTACTGACTAACAAAGAAGGGATCACAGATCTCAGGTAGAAGGTCACCTGGGGCCAGTGACCATCACATGGTATGGTTCAATTTGGCTACTACATCTAAATCATCCCATTCCAAGGCAAAAATATGGGACTTCAGAGGAGCTGACTTTGATAAGATGGCCAACAGAGTTAAGCTAGCCTGGCAAAAAGAAACACAGGTGAGGAGGTACAGGCAAAGTGGGCAAGCATTAAGGATACAATACTTGAAGCAACATCCCATTGTGTTAGACAGAAAAGGAAGTGCAAAAGAAGAAGGAAACCACTTTGGTTCTCAAATACAGTAGCAGAAAAGGTCAGAGCCAAAAGGCTGGCCTTCAGGAAATATAAGGGAACACAGTGGGATGAAGATAGGGAGGCATACCAAACTGCCCTAAGGGAAGCAGGTAAGGCAATAAGGCAGGCAAAGTCCCAAACTGAGGAAACACTAGCACGAACAGTAAAAGAAGGTGACAAGACTTTCTATAGATACATTAGTGAAAGGAGAAAGTCCAGAGGGGGTATTGCAAGGCTTAATGGAGAAAAGGGAGCATGTGAGGAGGAGGACCATGTAAAAGCATCTATCCTCAATAGATACTTTTGTTCAGTATTTACTGAAGAGAAGGTAGGGCAGGGCCCACAGCTCAGCATCATGGACACAGGGGGAGGGAGGTGAGCACTACTCCTTCACAAAAGAAAGGGTCCTACAAGAGCTTGCTAAGCTCAGGGTGGATAAGGCAATGGGACCTGATGGCATACATCCCTGGGTACTTATGAGCTAAAGGAGGAACTAGCAGAGCCATTAGCAGAATTGTTTAGTGAGTCTCTGAGCACAGGAGAGGTCCCAGAAGACTGGAGAAGGGCTTATGTGATCCCGCCCACAAGAGTGGTAGCAGGAGGAGGCGGGAACTACAGACCAGTCAGTCTTACCTCAGTAGTGGGCAAGATTATGGAGGCACCCTAAGGAAAGGATAGTGCAACACCTGGAATCCATAGGGCACAGGATCCAAGACAGCATGGGTTTACAAAGGAAGGTCCTGTCAAACTAATCTCATAGATTTCTTTGACTGGGTAACCAGAGTGGTGGACCAAGGGGGAGCAGTTGATGTCGCCTACCTTGACTTCAGCAAAGCTTTTGACACTGTTCCATAGAAGATTGATAAATAAGCTAGGTAGGCTCGGGGTGGCAGAAGTTGGTCAACTGGGTGGCAAACTGGTTGACTGGCAGAAAACAGAGAGTGGTGGTAAATGGTATACAGTCAGAAGAGATGCAAGTCACAAGTGGGTACCTCAGGGATCAGTCCTGGGGCCAGTCCTATTCAACATCTTCATTAGTGACCTCAGATGGACTAGAGGGTAAGGCTTGTCTGTTTGCAGATGACACCAAGATCTGCAACAGAGTAGATGATCCAGATGGGGTGGGCAGAATGAGAAGAGATCTGGATAAACTAGCAAAATGGTCAGAAGAGTGGCAACTGGATTTAATCAAAGAAGTGCAAAATCATGCACATAGGGAAGAGAAACCCTGAAGCTACTTATAGGCTGGGAGGGAGTTGCTAGCAGTCACAAAGGAAGAAAGAGACTTGGGCATCATCATCACTGATGACCTAAAATCATCCAAGCAGACCTCTAAAGCAGTAGGTAAGGCTAGGGGGTGTTAGGGTGTATTAGTAGGGGTATCACAAGTCGTAAGAGGAGGTAATAATCCTCTGTACAAGACATTGGTTAGGCCCCATCTGGAGTACTGCGCAGTATTGGAGGCCACACCTTCACAAGGACATTAACCAAATTGAGGCAGTCCAGAGAAGGGCAACAAAATGGTGCAGGGACTGCATCAGAAGACATATGAGGACAGATTAACGGAGCTCAATATGTATACCCTTGAGCAAAGGAGGAGAGAGATGATATGATCGAGACATTTAAACACCTTAAGGGCATAAACAAGGTGAAAGAGTCTAACATGTTTAAATATAAGAAAAATAGCAGGACAAGAGGACACAGCATGAGATTAGAGGGAGGCCGATTAAGGGGGAATGTGAGGAAATTCTTTTCACAGAAAGGGTGGTAGATGCATGGAATAGCTACCACAAGAAGTGGTGGCTATGAATACAGTGCAGGGCTTCAAACAGGCATGGGATAGGCATAAGGGAGCAATACAAATGACTATGAATAGATAGGTCACTGACAGAGCAAAGGCCGATGGCACATTTATAAGGTAGAAAAAGAAATGGGCAGACTGGATGGGCCTTGCGGTCCTTATCTGCCGTCAACTTCTATGTTTCTGTTTCTATGTTACCTCAGTGGAAGCAATAAAATCCAAGAGGGTAGCATCTTTCAGAAAAAAGATGTGCAAGAACAAGGGGACACAATTTGAAGATAGAGGGGGGACGGCTCAGCTCAATGTGAGGACTTTTTTTTCACAGAGAGGGTGGTGGATGCATGGAACCACCTTCCAGAGGAGGTTGTGGGGTCTAAAACAGGGAGAATTCAAGAATGCATGGGACAGACATGAGGCAATTCTTGTGGGGGGTAGGAAGAAATAGGTTTTTGGTTAACTAGGATCTGCCGCTCATCCAGTAGGTAGGGAAATGGGAAGACTAGGTGGGCCAAGCGGTCCTTATCTGCCTTCAAGGTCTATGTTTCTATGATATATGACTGTTTGTCAATGGAGGGCTGGGACCTGCGCTTCCACCATAACATAAGGATACTGTTATACTATCTCGATGCAGGGATGGGAGTGCAGGGTCCAAAGGATGCTGTTAGACTACCTTGATGGAGGGATGGGAGCTTTCATACCCTGTGCTCCCACCGTAAAATAAAGATACTATTATACTGTCTCAAATGTAAGAAAATAAATTGCAAAAAACTTTGTTAATGCATCAGTTAGGGTTAAAGCGACAAAAATAAGGAATGTGGTATTAGGGTTTCCAACCCTAACATTCTTCATTTTCATTCTGCACAGACCAACAGGGAGACAGGGCTGTCTTTGACCTTGCAAACCCTAACGCTTACCACAGACACCTATACTGTAGCCATGTCACTTAATTTTGGAATGGAATGGGGTGAGTGTTCGGGTTCGCAAGGCCCAAGTCAGCCTCCTCCCCCAGATGTTGATCTGTGCAGGATGGGGAACTGCAGAGTGAGGGGCAGAGGGAGTGAGTTGGCGGCTTCAGAAAAGTAGACTTAAGAGCGAGCGTGTGTTGCCATAGCAACAGTCAACCAGGCTTGCATCTACTTTTATGAAGCCGCCAAGTCACTCTCCTTTGTCTACTGTTGCCAGCATCTTTTAACATGAATCTAAGTAAACTTAAGCTGAAAAACCCATTTTACTTAATTTTTAAAGAGAAGGTGCCTTACTTAAAGTGTCTGCTAGCACATCATTTACCCCAGGTTACGCTACATGAGAGCAAGAAAACTGAAAGTCCTGCTACGGGAAAACACTGACAAAATGGCAAGATAAACCAGATAAGTTATTTAAATAAATATTTGTTGAAAAAATGTTGGCAGGATCAATCAGATGTCAGAGCTGGGGGGGGGCTGCTTGCAGGTCATAGAGTGAGAGCCATGCAGCAGCTTGCCTCGTAGGAGCAGCATGATTCAAACTGAAATGGTTTCACAAATATGAGAGTGACATGTAGGAATGTGGAGATGTCAAAGTATGATGTATAGGAACATGGAGATATCACTGATATCTCCACTGCCTACTACAGATACTACTTTTTATCTCTGCATATATCCCAAAACATGTTAAATATATACACACACATACACGTATATAAAAAAAAAAAATTTAAAACTGTCTCTCATTCCCTTTTAATTGTTCCTTGTGTTACCAGACGGCACCACCTGAGTCACCTCACCAACATTCTTGATGTCATACTGGGTTATTTCCAGTTTCCAAGGGCCACATAGAGCTGGGTGGCCTGCTGTGTCAGTGTTTTATGCTTTTTTATACCATATAGTTTTTTACCATGTGGTCTGGCACAGGTATGTTGTCAGTGCTATCCTCACCCCTCCTCCCAACAGCCACCTTAGCCCAGCCCAGCTGAACCAGAGAGTCCCCTTCCCATGGCAGAGCCAGGAAGGGGAGGAACATCCTCCCCTCACACAGAAATTCAAATACAGTTATGGGTCTAGTGGTCCAAGCAGCAGTGCAGGAAGGAGAGCCAGTGGACAGGACTTCATTCAGCCAGTGTCAACCATTTTTCCTTTTTCTCCTCTTGTTTTCCTCAGTTCCCAGGCACAGTGGCACATTGAGCATGTTTGCATGGAGGGGAACACACATCAAGGAACCAAGATACCCTCATTTACTTTGTCGCTGAGGCGTGGTGCTACCCCCAGGCCCCCACCTGAGGGCAGCCAAGATAACACACCATCCCACCCCATGAGAGGGGAGCAGTCAAGTCAGATGCTTGACTCTATCCACCCAGCCATCCCTTGGAAACCTGTGTTCATTCCTGAATTCGGGTTGCCGGCAGGGCATGAGGTGAGGCGTTCAACACCTCAGCCCTCCACATTACTGGGATGGCTCTGCCATGTCAGTTTTGTGCGACCCTGCAGTGGATGCTGGCATGGGCCATACCAGGCTTTTTCCTCCATCCTCTGTTTTTTCTTCTCCCCATGGGTGCTTTCATGTAGTGTCACAAACACACATATGTGCAATGGCCCGCATGTATGCCAGGTATTTGGTGGCTATCATTTCTTGTGTTTCCGAAATGTGCTGCTATTTGGTCTCCACCAGGTGGCAATCAAGTGGAAGATGCAGTGCGCCCCCTCTTCAGGAAAGGTGACCAGTGTTTGGGATGCCCAATCCTTCCTTCACCAGAAGCCCCCTACTATCCTGTCCTCATTCTTGAATGTGGGTCACCAGCTCTGCAAACGATAGCACTGTTGCTTGTGTCAGGGTAGAATAGGATCCTGTCCCATTTGTTATGGAGAAAGTGTGTAAATGCAAGGATCTGTATTCCTTCCTTTTCTTTTTTCTCTGTCTGGTTGCGCAGCCAAATTTTCCTGTGAGACTTCGGACTTGATCAGCCCAAACAGTCTCGCAATTCTTTGCCTCTCACTGTCTCTCTGTTTTCTCTTGCTTTCTGTTTTTCCTCCCTTGCGTATCTAGATCTGGTAATAGAAGAATGTATGCAAATCAATATATGGAAGTGAAACTGATAATGGCATCACTTTTGTTTAGAAAATATGATGTTACTGTTGAAATGTGTATATATATTTATAATTTGAGATAACTGTAACAAGCTAGAGGTTACTTGGGTGCAAATGCCTGAGCCTTTTGCAGTTACTGTGGGGACCTCAGGAAGTTCTCAATATTCTAGCAGCTCTTGAATTTTATGAAGAACAGGATGCTTGTAAAGGATGGGGCTTGAAAAGGATATAAAATAGCTAAGCTAAAATTGCAGTGAGTGTTTTGTTTTGGAAGAACAAGAAATATTTTTTTATAAGAAAAATTTTATTTTTGCTTCTGTACATAGTTATTCTGAACAGGTTTATTTTATTTCATGTTACTGATGCAATAAAAAATGTTTGGTGATTTTTTTTTTCAACTGCTCCTGGGTTTTCCCTATGCTTCCTGACCTGTGCCTCGAAGACACTGCTGGACCGACAGGTCGGCCAACAACCTGGGCCTTATTAAATAAAAGTTGTTACAGTATAAGACTCAAAAGATAAAAGTAAGTGAAATATGGGCCAGTGTTCTTTTAAATGTTGGAGATCTCGTTGAAGAGAGAGCAATACATTAATGATACGCTTTGTTAGAGGACCTCTATTCTTTCAAAGTTACAGTGCTTTTACTAGTGTTGTTACAGGGGAAGGTATTGTTAGGAAATTACAGACATATTAGTTTAAGAGATGAAATGCAAGTCATTAGAATGAAAGAGCTGTTTAGGGCAAATGCTGGGACATCTGTTGGAGTTATAGAACAGTTCCCCAGTCTGATCACTTTTAAGTTTTAAAAAACATGCAAACAACTGTGTGGTGCACTTGGTTTGGACATGTCACTGGCATAACAAGCAACCTTGAGCAGCACCTGCTCTTAAAATGGTTGGGCTGAGCTGAAATTTTGTTCGTCTGGGGAAAACTAGTGACCTTCCAGCACCGAATCATGAAAGTGTATGAACTGAGACATTTTCTTGTATTGTCTAGAAAAGAGGGGATACTTTATGCTACTTAAGAAGTGTACTGACAGCAGTGTCTTAGGTTCAGTACCATACAACTATAAACTGAAATGACCTCCTACATAGTACAGTGGTTTCACCACAACAGTATGCTTTCATCTTTCGCTCATTTTAACCCTGAACAGTAAAATCAGTTATTAATACAGTGATACCCAGGACACCACATACACATTTAAAACAGGTGTGAATATGATCTTGGGGCACAAGTCAGCATGGCATTGACAGTTTCCAAGTGACTTCATGTTAACTTTTGCTGGGAGTGTGATACCCACTGTCAAAGACAGATGTATGGATAGAGAGAGATAAACAGAAAGAAATGCAGCACATTTGAGACTGTGTTGATCATTAGAACGTTTAGCTGCAGTATGCCCCAATGGTTTCTTCATTAACTTGCCTTATTTTGTCTTGGTATAAATATGACTGTCACAATACCACCCAAGCCACCCTAAGTGGTGCTGGTGAACTGACTTTGTCACTCAGTCATGCTGCCACTAACCTGGTGACAACTCGCTCAGGGCTGCACCTCTCACGTTCCACCACAGGCTTCTGCTCACACAGAGCAGTGCCTCTTGGACCTAGGAATACTGCTACTTGTTCCAGGTACACCTCAACCCCGTTCTGTATCAGATTCAGATTTATTTTTTTGTAACTTGGTAGTGTTCTCTTGAGGGGTGGATCACAAAACAGATCAGAAAATAATCGCTACTTAATAAAATACTGCAGTAACAGGTTTTTATTAAAAAAAGTAATGATAATAATAAACTAATGGGGAACAAGCACAAACTCGGAAATTTAAAGCAAACCAGTTTAAACACAGAAGTTCAGGATAGGAAAACACTACATAAACTGGCTTAAATTCGTAGTCTTCCCCTAATTTCTAGGAAGTCTCTGTACACAGCAAACAATTTGCTTAGTAAATTACTGATCCCTTCCTTTTCATTAGCACACAGCCATCCTAGTCTTGTCCTTCCACAGTAGGTAGAGGAAAGCTGCCTGAATTCTCGGAGAAACATAGAATTTGATGGCAGATGAGGACCACTTGGCCCACCTAGTCTGCACATTTCCCTACCTAACAGATAAGCTGCAGATCCTAGTTAACAACAGCCTACTTCCTCCTACCCCCCACTGGAACTTCCTTATGTCTGTCCTATACATTCTTGAATTCCCCCACTGTTTTTGACTCTACAACCTCCTCAGGAAGGCCGTTCCATGCATCTACAACCCTCTCTGTGAAGAAATACTTCCTCACATTATCCTTGAGGTATTTGAAAGTTTCTGTTATGTCCCCTCTCTCCCTCCTTTCCTCGAGGCTATACATCTTAAGCTCCTTTAGTCTTTTTTCGTATGTCTTCTGGTGCAGCTCCTAGGATGCACTAGGCTTTGTCTCAGCCCACTTCATTCTGTGTCACACACCCTTGGGTATCTGAGAACTCACAAGACCTTCTCTTCCCAGAATTTCAGGGTAAGGTGCAACTATTCTAGTTGGGATAATGTCTGAAGTCCAATTTTTTACACTGTAAACATTAAAAGAGATGGGGTTGTTTGACTGCTTGGCTGTGAAAGGTGATGTGGGTGTGAGGTTTTCCCATAGGACCCCCCGGACAAAACAAGAGTTCATATGGGAATTTGCAGATTTCATCTTCAACCTGTCATTGAACTCCCCCAACTTAATTGTGTTGGGAATTTCAGTGTATGGGTTGTTGAAACTTCGCAATCTGCTCAGAAATTCCTCCAGTTGATGGAGTTACTGTGCCTCACACAAGCTGTTTCCACCACTACCCAAGAACACAGCCACATCCTGGACCTCATGCTCTTTGGGGCTGAACATCTGTGATGTCAGGATGGATCCAGTGGGGTGGTTGGATCACCATGCTGTTAGTTTTCAGGCAGTTGGCCCCCTAATACCATCCCGCCCCCATGGAGATGATCCAATACCACCCTAAGCATGCTTTGGTACCAGAAAAGCTTCTGGCTGTCTTGGACATCGTGGGTATGGAGGCAGCATGCACTGGACGCATGGGGGTGGCCATTGACGACTATAATTTGGCCATTAAAGCGGTATTGGACTCCATCACACCAGTCTGTGTCTTTCCATTGACCTCCTACTGCAGCTCACCATGATACAATGATGAGTTGAGGTGATTAAAGGCAACAGGGCGGAGATTGGAGTATTCCTGGAAGAGGGCAGGTCAGTGGATGAAAGGATGGCTCTGAGGTCCCATTATAAGACTGTCAGAGGGCAGTAACCCTGAAAAAGGCAGAGTTTCTGTCCTGGGGTATTACTTCAGTAGGAAATAAGACGATCTCAAGTCTTCTGCACAGTAGACAGGCTAATAAATCCTGCCTGTCTGGAGGAGTGTTGTCTCAAAAAAGTGTGAGGGGTTTGGTTCTTTCTTCCTGGACAGAGTGCCTTACATTTGAGCTGGGATCTCGACAAGTGGCTTATCAAGGGCCAGCAGTAGTGGAAAGGAGAGGAACGAGGGCACTCCCATGGTCTGGAGTGAGTTACAGCACTTTTTGTTTTTTTATTTACTGTGCTTTATTCTGGTGTCGGACCTCCAAGGGCACAGACCCTGACTCCCCTGACATCTGCCCACCCCCCTAGACTTACATGGTGCAGCAGTTCACCCAGAGTTACCCCCACTGGGCGGGGCCATCAGACTGCTCAGCCCCCACAGATGACTGATCAACAGTCCCAGTAGAACAGCACTGGGAGGGCCTCCTGGGCTTTCCCCCCCAGGTGGGGCTGCAGGACCAGACCGTAATGCCAGAAACTCATCGCTAATTTGCCAGCCAAGCATCACGGAGGATGGCATGGAGCCGGAGAGACAAGACATCATATAGGGAGCTGGCAGCGAAGTTTTTGCTAAGGGTGAGCTCCCCAGGATGCATGACATGCAGTGACATCATGTGCAACGCACAACGTGTGGCACACCTCCCTGACAACTGGCTCTGGCAGCTGTATTCCCCCCCCAGCCTCTGCCAGGGATCAATCATGTGCCATTTGCTCATCCCCCTTCTCCCCCAGAGGAGGAGGAGTAGAGCAGTCCCTAGGATGCTTAAACTTCCACCCCCCGGCCAGCCCTCCGATGCTCCAAGTCTGTATCCAAACCAGGGGCATTGGCATCAAAGGCGGAAGTCCAACCGCTCTGCCAGCAGGCCGGCCCCCAGCCACATTTTATGGAGGAGATGCTCGAAGCGATTGCAATGAAGCCCCCTACCTACTGTTAGTCAGATTCATTGCCAACTCTGCTGTTGGTGGACTGCCGGGTAGCCCTGGGTCCGATGGTTGCCAGCACTGTCAGAGATTCCTTTCAGGAGGTGTGTTTCCCACTGGCACTTAAAAAAAGCCATGGTGAGACTGCTTCTTAAGAAACCACCTTTAGACCCAGAGGTGATGTCAAATTACAGCCCGCCTCAAACCTAACTTTTCTAGGAAACATTATTGAGAAGGTGGTGGCAACAATGCTCGAGGCTCACCTTGAGAGTTTTGACATCTATGAGCTCTTCCAATCAGGTTTGAGACCTTGTCATAGTATGGAGACCATGCTTGTCAAGGTGTCTTATGACCTGCTCCTAGCGACAGATCGAGAGAGAGGAGAACACTCAGCTGCTGTCCTCCTTGATCTCTCAGAAGCATTTGACACCGTGGACCATGGGGTTTTAATGGAGCACCTTGGGGAATGTATGAGTCTCGCTGGAACAACTTTAAAATGGTTTGAGTCCTTCCGTACCAGTAGAGCACAGCATGTTGTGATGGGAGTTTTCTTGTCGCAGCTTGTAGCAGTCAGCTGTGGTGTTCCCCAGGGTTCAGTTCTGTCCCCTGTTCTGTTCGTGGTGTATATGCTGCTGCTGGAGTGGATTATCAGACAGTACCATGTGTTTTCACTGCTATGCAGATGATCCTCATCTGTACATGTCTTTTATATCAAATGGTCAGGAGGCAGTCACTGTACTAGAGTGGTATCTTAAATCGCGGGTCCCGCCTGGTGGTATTGGATGTTGAGGCACTGGTCACTACGCCTCACGCTATGCCGGCAGTCCAGGTTCAGGAATGAACCCAGGCTGCTGGGGCTCAGCAGGGGGGAGAGAGGATTGAGCATCTGCAGGACTGCTGTCCTCTCTTGGGGGGGAGGGAGACTTGTCATCCCGCTCATTGACTGCCGTCTGGCGATGGCTGGAGGGCAGTATGGGTCGGGAGGCTCGATCTGATGTCCTCACATTGGTAGGGGAAGGGGTCAGGGAAAAAGTGAGGAAAATGAGCCTGGCAGGCTCGATGATGCTCTGGAGGCCGTCCCCTGCTTCTGGATTGGGTCTCCAGGAGGGAAGGGAATCCGGCAGCCTCCTTCTTGGCCCCGCTGTGGGGGGTAGTCTGTGGGGAACCACCAGGACTGCAAGTATGGGAGTGGCAGGACCAGAGAGAGAGTCCCTCTGTCAGGAGGGCCGAAGCCGACTACCAGGCTCTGGAGGATAAAAACCTCTATGGAAAAAAAGAAATCGCTGATTGGTTTGGGTACCTCCCCTAACTTTTGGAAGTTGTCTAAATCAGATTCTGGCTTGAATGGAGGTCCTCCCCTCCGCTTGGCCCCCCCCCACCCTCTTCCTTCATTTATGGACATTGAGTTCTGTATAAGTATGTCTCAGTTGTTAGCTAATGCATAGTTCCTGGGAAATTTTTTTTTCTTTTTGGTGCATAAGTAATGTTGGTCTCTGTAATTGTGTTTATAGGTTTATAAATTAAAGTATGTATGTATTTTGTTCCTTGGAAGAAATTTTTAATAAACTGTTATTTCAAAAAACAAAATCACTAATTGGATGTCCTCCAGCAGGTTATATCTCATTCCAACCAAGACAGAGTTGCTGCTTAGGGAATGAGGCCATCAGGGATCAGTTGGAGATCTGATGCCATCAGATTACTATCTGTGAATGGCGCATTTCTAATAGCTGTAGATAGGGTTAAGAATCAGGGAGTCATTGTTGACTCACAGCTGACACTGAAACACCAGGTGTCATCTGTCATCTGTAATACGTTTTTCCAGCTAAGCAATATCTCCTGCATCAAGCCCTGTCTAGCGCAAGAGGACCTGGTGACCCCACTGCATGCCATTGTGACCTTGAGACTCGATTCCTGTAACAGTCTCTCCCTAGGGCCATCTAGAGGTTTGGTACGTAACCTACATCTTGTGTAGAATGTGCAGCTAGGTTGGTGGTTGGAGTGTCATACAGAGATCATATGGCTGTGTTGCAATAGTTGCACTGGCTACCCATAAGGTAAGGTGGCGCACCACCTTCAAGTTTGCTTTGTTAATATACAAAGCCCTGCACAGATCAGGCCCTGCCAAGCTCAAAGGACTCTTGGCTTGGTATGCTTCCGCTCAGTCTCACTGCTCCACTGAGGAGTTGTTGGTAGTCATCCTGAGATTCCATCTAAAGCAATCTAGAGACGGGACGTTCTCAGTGGCAGCACCTGCAATATAGAACTCCTTGCCATACCATCTCAGGAGTTCCCTGTTGGTGGCAGCACATAAACGGGGCCTGAAAAATGACTTACTTGCTTCGGTATTTGGTCTAGTAGCTGATTAATATTGTTTCGTACCTCTGATGAGTTTTAAGTATCTGAACTGAGGGTTTTAATGTTTGTATTTATTGTTTTATGTTAAGTGCCTAAGCCTTCAGGATAGGGTGCTATAAAATAAAATTGTCTTGCTTCACCTTAACTGCTTCCTTTTGTAAAAGGTAACTCCAGTCACAGCAGTGAGTTTCTTGCTTAGGTTGCTCTTCACAGACCTAGTGTGTTCATCCTTGACTACCCAGGTGCACCTTAAATGGTCACATTTATATGGATTTGCTCATCAAAAAGAGATCCTAGTGGAGAACAGTGGGTTACCACAATTCCTGTAAACAGCAAGTCCCACATAGCACATATTGTAGAATTTAGAGCCCTCCCCACCCAAAACAAAAAAAGTATAGGATATGCCATGGACTGCATGAAAATAAATGACTTTGAATGGCTGGTTATGGCCTCTATTGACCTTGCAAGTAGCGGAGCCATGGCATATGCCATTTATACAATACCAGGGGCTGGTAAGCTTGATGTTAAAGTTTTTTATAAAATGGCAAGAAAAAATGTAGAAATCTCATTGGCCAAGACAGATCAGCTGACCGTAGATTAATTCTCTGTATACGCACAGTCATCCAGGTCCTAAACCACATTACACAATGAGCAGATCAGTCCTCCTACAACCAGAACTATCTTCCATCATTCTCCCTACAACCAGAACTGATCTTCCACCACAAATATGGCCGCTGCCTTTACACTGTAGAAACCTTCAACTGGGCCCTAAAATTAAAATTATCATAATTATAAAACAAAACAAATTAATTAAATGTTGTTTACCAGATCGTCACACTCTTCTTACACACATAAACATATTAGAAACATTAAGTATTGTTTATAGTTTTCATTATAACTGTTTGTTTGCTAACAGTGAAAAATCCCCCTTCTGTGTTTACCTGCTCATCAGGGAAGTCTCTTCTGCTTTCCCTGACAAGTGAGATAATTGAGTCTCTGGCTCTAAGACAGGCCTTTTGTTGTCTGTGTGTACAGTATGTTAGTAGAGGAACATTCTGCTAGTAGAACTGAGCAGAATTTTGAATCTCTGTATTCCGTGATAAACAGTCCATTTCTTGAATGTGGGGAAACACAGAGGGGGAAAAAACGGAATGAAGAAAGTAAGCAATAATACTATATAAACAAAGAGAAAAGGTGGTAAATGACTCCCCCTGCTGTTTATCTTTTAGGACAGAGCGAGCAGTTCATGATGCTGTCAGTGAGTGTGGCAGTTTTGAACCACACCTATGCTTGCAGCACTTGGGGAACTGAGAGCCTTTCTGTTATGGCTTCTTTTTAGTTTTGTCTACAGAGTGAGGAGAATGAAATAAAATAAGGGGGCTATGTGTCATACTTAGAATGAGAAAAACAGCATTTGTGAATTGTTCTGGCTGGCAGGGGGAATATGAAGCTTAAGTGGGCAGGAAGGCACACACTGTATAACACCACTTTAATCTAGCACCAATAGGCGGAAGGACTATTTTATGTTAAAAGCACATATTCACTTACATTTTTACTTATTTAAAAATGTGTTTAAAAATAAACAAACTGCTTCTAAAAATAAAGGGACATTTTATAAGTGCAGTAAGACACTCCGGGGTTGTGCATTACGGTGTGATAACCACACTCCTAGGGACGACCGGCACTTGGCCTCCAGCCTCGAGCCTAACTACACCACTAGGAGTGCGGTTATCACACCGTAATGCACACCCCATCGTGTCTTATTGCTTACTTGAGCCATGTGTTACTGGTAGGCCTGGACAGAATGTTAAGAATAAAGGAAGTTTCTGCTCAGAACAGATAGAGCTTGAGTAGAATTATCCATTGTTCTCGGAGCTGGAGTGGAAATAAATACATTTATTAGCACATTTGTGTACCCACTGGCATTGTATAAATTCCAGGGTACAAGGTTAAAGAGGTTGTGCATACAAGGAATACCATCCATAATTAGTATTGTTTACCTTTCGTCCTATGTCACATCAAATGGTGGGAATTGCTAAGAGTCCAAACAAAGCAAACAAAAGAAATTTGAATATATTTTGCTTCGTAACTGCTACAGAGACCACTTAGCAGTAAGGAACTAAACCTTTGGTAGCTTTTTTAAATTGTTCTTAAACAAATTTGGTAGACCCCTCCACTGAAGTGTTGGTAATCCAGATTATTTATCCAGTGCTATCAATCCTCTTTAAACGCACTTGGTACTGCCCCTTCTAAACCCCCCCCCAACACACACACATACCATACTCGACAAAGCCCTGTGGAGCTGCTCCCCCATCACAGCCCCGCTGTTCACTATCCCTCACCTCTTGCTCTCTGTGGTTGGTTTCAAACCCAATCCCCTTGTTTCACTGTCACCCAGCCTTTCACCATCTGGGATAGCGTTAACCTATGCAGTTACTCTGCATAGTCTATCAATGGATTTGGAGGTTTCCAGGGGTGTGCTACCTAAGGCAACCAATTAGAAATAGTTTAGTATTCAGTTACAACTGCTCAGTTTTTTTTCTCCTATTTGTCTAATTGTCATGTAATCGCTCTTTAATGCCTAATGATCAGGCCTCTGTAACCACTGAATATGTGTATTGTCTTATTGTCCACCCTGATGTGGAACCTTTGTAACACAGCTCACGCTCAAAGATCTTTCTGAAATACTAATTAAACTATTTTACAATGGTGACCTCTTACCAAGGTCATCCATGTAAAAAAGATGAAAATGACCGTTGATCTGCAACATTTAGCCCATTCATATGTGTTCCTAATATAGCACTATTGGGAATATACATCAGCAGGCTGCATTTTATGAAGTCACGGTCCTGTACCAACTTTAATGCATACTCAAGGAGGTAAATTAAATTTAAATTCAAAGGATGTTTAATATCTTGAGAAAGAGCTAAAAATAGCTCTGTTCAACAGGTGGCAATGAACGTAGTTGGATTGGAAGAGGGTCCTAGGTCCCAATCCCTCCCCAGTCTTTCTACCACTGCTTTAAAAATATTTTGGATATAGAAATACATTATGGGAGATGATATTTTTTGAATACCTAAAGCATTATTTTAGAATGAGGCTTAAACTGCATCATACCTTGTAGACCACCAAATGGAGTTGCTTATAAATACTAGGGGTCGAAATTGGCACTGACCCACTTGCCAGATGCTGGCAGATTTTGTGCTGAGCAAGTAAAATGTTCCCTTAACTAGTCCTGCTGGCTTGTACTGGAAAACATAACATTTCAATTTAAGTACACCAGCCAAGCCAGTGACTGTGTCTGTGGGGCGAGTGGATTTTCCCAGTCACAAGTCTGGTGGCTCGTGGCTGCAAAACATAATTCTAACCCCTGGATACCACTGCCTTTTTTTATTTATTTATTTTTTTTGGTAAATTTAAGTTCTTAGTGTTCATTTTTTAAAATAAAGGGACACAATATCTGAGCAGCAAAGATTTTTATAGCTTCACTGGAAGTCACAGAAGGTAATATTTTTCCAGGAGATTTATGCCCTGAGCTGGCTCTGTTATGTATGCTACTAGCTGTTACGGTTTATTTTGGTGTGTCATGATAATTCAAAAGGCTGTCAGTTTCATTGAGTGCTTGATGTTTTTAGATGGCTGTGAAAGTTATGTCTGAGGCATATTGTGTATAATTTGACATTGCTGGGTGCTGGCTGACACATGAAGGCAACAGGTGCAAGGGCCGAGGCTGTATTTGTGAGTGCAGGCTTAGTGTCTCTAGAGGGATTGCAAAGGAATTCCAGCCTTTCAACAGCGCAAGCCCCAGCTATCCAGACTTCCTTTGAACAGAGTGCCTCTTAGTCATTAGGTAAGAGTGATTCTGATTTGTGGGCTGCTGTCATGATGTGCATGTCATGAAGTGTACCTGTAAGTGCTGCAGTACATTTCTCCTGATATGCAAATGCTGGAACTAGCTGACTTGGTAGTAGTATATTTATTTCTTACGTGCCCAATCCCGAAGACTCTGGGTGCCTAACATAGCAAAATACATACACTAACAACACAATAAATAACTATCAACAAATAATGCCATTTACGTAATAACGACTTAGGAATCAGTTGGGAAAGCCTTTATAAAGAGATAGTTCTGTACCATCCACTTAAAACTGTCAACTGAAGGGGCCTCCGAAGCTCTTGGGCAACTGGTTCCAGAAAACTACAGCAGGCACTGCAAAGGCATGATCCCCAGATAACTTTAAATGAACTTTAATGACCTTCAGCGGCCCACTTTCAAAAAGCAGAAAAGGGCAGTCAAAAGCATGTGAACACAAGAGCTTTTCTAGGTGGCCAGGCCTAGATCTTGTAGGCCTTTATATATTAACAAACTTATCTTGAAGGAGATGCGCCACCTCACAGGTAGCCAGTGCAATGTCCACAGAGCAGGAGAGGTATACTTGGAGCGAGAAACTCCAGCAATCAGTTAAGCTGCGATGCTCTGCAAACCTCCAGATAGCCCAAGATAAAGAGCATTACAATTATCCGGTCTAGATGTCATGAAGGCATGCACCAGCGACTTCAGGTTCTGAGGGCTGAGAAAGGGCTTGATCTGGGTGAGGTTCCTAAGATGAAAGAAACCACTACGGACACAGCAGACACCTGATATTCCATTGTCAACTTATGGTCCCTAATGATGCCCAGATTCTTCATCCTATCTCTGGCTGTAAGCTGCGTGGGCCCAAGGTGTAATCCAGCCACCCTTCTACTCAGTCCAGCCACCCTTCAGATATCCGAGTCCACAAGTAGCACTTCAGTCTTGTCCGCATTTGTCCTGAGCCAGCTGGAGGCCATCCAGTCATTGATTACAGATAGGTTGTCATTAAGCACACCTACTGCATTTTTCTCACCAGGGTCAAACGATATGTACAGCTGAGTATCATCTGCATAACAGTGAAACTGCAGACTGTACCTCCATATCGATATCTCTTCTCCCAGTGGTAGCATATACACCATAAACAGCATGGGAGATAAAATCGAACCCTGAGGGACTCCACAGATTGGGGCAGCTGGTCAAGAAAGAAAATTCTCCCATGCAACCTGCTGTACCCTACTGGAGAGGAAGGACTTGAACCACCTTAACACAACCCCACTGAGCCCCACCAAGTCCCTCAGTCGAGCTGCTAAAAGCCCATGATCTGTCATGTCAAATGCTGATGAGAGGTGGAGGAAAACCAGGATGGAACATTCCCCTCTGTCTCTGGCCAGAAGATGATCATTCTGCACCCTGACAAGCACAGTCTCCATGCTGTGATGCTATCTGAAACCAGACTGAAACGTTTCATAGATAGAGAGAACCTCCAGGAACATCTCCAGCTGTGTCACCACCACCTCCCTCTCAATAACCTTTCCCAAAAAAGGGAAGGTTGGAGATTGGTCTGTAGTTTGATAATATTTATGGGTCCAGAGAAGGTTTCTTGAGAAAGGGTCTCATGACAGCCCCTTTTCAGGGCCATCAGAAACTCACCCTTCCCAAGGGAATACCGCACAATCTCAGCAGTCACCGGTCCAATAGATTCCTGACAGTCTAACAAAAGCTGGGTTGGTCCAGGATCCAGAGAACAGAAGGCAGAACACAACTTCGTGATCACCTGGAGAATTGCCTTAGCTGTCATAGGGTAAAATTCTTCCCGGACAGATGAAAGGCCTCTGTTAGTCACAAAATGTACCATACTGGGCCATGACAGGCCTCCTGAAGAGACTGAGGAATGAATACAGGATACCCTATCATGGAAAAACTGGCCAAACTCCTTGCATCACTCATGTGTCAGTACTCCCCAAGCTTGTAGGCAGGGTGGATGCAACAGCCTGTCCACAGTGTGGTAGAGCTGGGCTGGCCTGTTAACCCCCTGCAGCAATCACCCTTGACAGAACCTCTGCCTTTTTCAGAGTGACTGCCCCCGATACTCTTTATAATGAGTTCTCAGGGTTATTCTATCCTCCAACGAACCCGATCTCCACTGAGAATGCTCCAGTCTCTGCCATTTGGCATTCAACTATCTGAGCTCCTCACTAAACCAGGGGGAACTCTGTCAGGAGACTCTCAGGCATACACACAATGTTGCAGAATAGTCGACAGCTGCAGTGATAGCTTATTATAAGCTGCCACTGCATTCTCAACCCCATCAGCATGCACCTGCAACAGGCTCAAGCAGCTCAGTACTGACAGGAATGAAGAGTCCACTTTTCTTAAAGATCAGCACAGAACAAACTTCACCAGGGGGTTAACACGTCTTGAGGGAGCTCATGTCTGAAAACTCGCAGCATGATGGTCCAACCAGCTGATCAGATCAACCTTGACACTAAAAAGGTAGAGCCACAGCAGGAAAACCAGTTGCAAGGTGTGACCAAATTGGTGGATAGCAGAGGTAACATCATGTGTGAAGCCCTGCAGTTCCATCTGTTGGAGGAATTTCTGACCAGGCAAAACAAATTTGTTGGCCCAATATTGAAGTCACCCAACAACAACAACCTAGGCTACTCTAATATCAGGCCAGTGACAAACTCCTCAAATTCCTGCAGGAATCCACTCTCACAACCAGGAGGATGGTAAACAAGAAGGATCCTGCCCCCAATACCTGCATCACCCTTAACTCATTTGGGTCGGATCCAGCAATGGATGGTTCTGACACCATATAGCGTCTGTGGGAACAAAGGAGATAACAGCCACTCATTCAAACAACCTGGTTTGATTCACGGGGTGGGCTGCAAGTCTTAGACCAGATCTAAAACAGATGGCCACCCCCCCCCAATGCTCCTGCCTCATGCCACTGCATCACTGTATAGCCCAGCAGAATGGCTGCCTCTAGCACAGGGCCACAGTTGTCCCCCAGCCAGGTCTCGGTGATGCACACCAGGTTCGCTGAGGAATCCACAACAAAATTTGCTGTTATTGTGGTCTTACTCCTGATGGACCTGGCATTAGACAGAATTTCCTTCAGGGGATGAGCCATGCTGGTGGGCTCAGCTACTATATCTGGTGTCATTTTAGGAGCCCTTGGGATAGGAACCAGGCAGAGAACACCCCTATTCTGGTTCCATTTTGAGCTGGGGTGGCTCCTCATCCTATGCCTGATCCTGCTCTCCCCATCTTCGACTCCAGGAACAAAACTGCTTCGGTGTCTCCAACTTATTGCTTTCCCCGCATCGACAGAGAGCCACTGCAAGCATTTGGGGCAGCCATATGGGTGGAGTAGAAAAAAATGCTCCGGCGAATAAGAGAAGCCAGTCTTTCTGGCTCCCTCAAAACACACCCTAATACCAAAAACAACTAAAAACCCACCCCAAGAGTAACCCCCCCACCAAAACCAATTTCCCCAAAACCCACAACCACCCAAACCAACTCACCACCCTCCCACAATGAACTCTCTCCCAACCCGGTCACACACCAGTCACTCACCCTATCACCTCAGTCACACTAAGCACATGCATAATAAACAGAATATCTAGAAATATTGTCAAAATACTTTTTAAGACCCCTGCAGACCCAGTAGTTTCAAAATGCCCAAATGTCAGTAAATTTAAAAGTTCAAAAAAGTCCCAAAGAACTATAACTGTTTAATCTGACTTGTCTTTGGCTTCTCACCACCCACAGTCTGACATCCACACCAGGAAGAGTTGTCTTTGGCCTAGCTCTTCACCTATAACCACCAAACCAATACTCTCACCAAGACCTTGGAGTCTGGGATACTTAGGAATTTACTGTCCTTTTTTTCTTGCGCACTCTCACTGTGCTCAACCCACAGGCTAGACCCTCTCACCGACTAAGCCTTTAAGGGTAAGGACTTCCAGGAGAGTTATGTCCTGGTAAACCCGCTGAATAGTCTGGAAACAAACAACTTCCCCAGGTGGAGTCTACCAGAATACCGACTGAGGCAATTAATCAGCTTATAGCCAGAGTGCAGGCCGGACAGCATTTTCAGGCACACAAAATTGTAATCCTCAAAGACCTTCACACCACGAAGAAAGGATACTCACAGTCTGTGGGCGTGGGAGCTCTAACTTCATTGACCACAAAGCTAGCTCCTTCAGAACATCCACTGGAGCAGGGGGAAAAATAGCCCAGATGCTCACAGCTGTTCAGTAACAGGTCAAAAACACTGCAGACAGCCTGTTTCACAGCTGCAGGATCTTGTTGAACGTCACACCACTGGCAGATAAAACAAGCTACCAGAGCATGTGTTGATAGCATAATGAGCCCCCAATGGGAAAGCGGCTAGACAAACACTAAACAGTAGCACTGCCAAAAAGTACAACTCCCCCACAGCTCCTGGCAGCATTCAGAAACCATCACATCCTCAGCGCCCGCAGCTCACAGAGCTCTAATAAAAAAAATGCAACAGTCAGAGCTGGCTTTCCGGTTTAGCAACAACATGGCAGTAGGACGAAGGACACCTCAGGGAAAAAGAGAACGGACAAAATAAGCAGTACACCGAAACTACAGGTACTGCTAGTGGCAAATTACAGGAACACTGGGCACATGATGGGGATGATAAAAACAACTAATATACTGAGCTGGCCACCTCACTATTATGCCCTGACTGCACTACTGCTACACTACAGAGTGTAAGGTAAAACAGACAGTTAAAACAAAATGAGAGGTATTTTTTTCTTGAGCAAAGGTGCTGCTACAGATGGTCAGCCCATCGCGGTGGTCATCTTGGACAATAGTGCAGATTTGGAAGTTACTGCTTAGTCAGAAATTAGTTGACTGAAGTAAAATTTGCTAACATTTGTCATCTGGTATTAGAAAATATATATTGGCTTGTGGATGACCTGTTTCAGTTAAAAAAAAAATTGTTATGAATACAATACAATTTTATTTCACCTAGTGACTTTTATGCAGTTGTGTCAAGACAATAGCTGACAGTGGAGCATCAAAATCTATAACATAGTGTATACAGCATAACAGTTTACAAAAGAGGATCACAAAATTGCATCATAGACGATAAGCTTACAATAAAATAGCAGCAGATAAGATGTAAAATCAATGCAGAAGGCTAGAATTCAAAGCTTACAGCAAAGGCTAGGAGTCATAAGCTATGGAGAAAAAATATTATGAGGTGGAATGTAAAGAGAAAGGGAAGTCACAGTGGGAATATTTCAGAGAGGAGCAGAAGACCCTCCCTGCAGTGCTTGAGAGGGTGATGTGCAGGGCAGTGAGTAAACCAGAGTAGAAAAATTCAAGAAAGTGAGAAAGTAAGGAGATGATGATTAGACAGGGGTGAGTGAGCCCCTGGAGAATTATGAATACAATCTTGCAGTTTTATATTTGATGCAAAAGTAGAGAGAGAGCTAGTGAAGGTCAGAAAGAATGGGAGGCCATTTATGGTCACGTCTTTGTAATTGGGTCAGAAGGCATGCAGCAGCCTGCTTTGCTTCTCAACTCTTTTTATACCACCCTTTGTCTACCCTGGCCAGGCACTGGGGACCTCGATCAGCTGAAGCTCATCTGATGCCTTAACTGTGTCATCCTGCCGTCACCAGTGCTAATCCTGGGCCCCATCTTCCAACCCTTTTTTGAGCAGCTCCCTGCCCCTTTCTGTTTTACTCTCCATACCAGTTGTTCGCCATATGCTGGGAAGTTCCACAGATCTACTAGCTCAGTGAGGACTTGTTTCTCTTTCTCCCTCAGCATTGCGAGGTGATTTCTTCCCCATTGGACATGCAGCCAATGGAGAGAGACCCATAGGTCAGGGGTGCAGCACTGAGACCCTCATTGCTCTATATGATGGTAAAGGCAATTTTATACTCCCAGCCCTATATTACTAGAAAAACCCTCTGTCTTCCCAAGTAAAGACATGCCAGAAAATTACCTGACATCACTTACACTGTTCTTCTTGGATGCCAGGGCCCCACCTCCAAGTTATGCCCTGAGAACACTGGGGGGATTGTATAACAACACTGATTACTCTACTGGCATGCTCAGTCCTCCTCTGGTATCCTATGACAACACCACAAGCGTGGGACATGAACCAAGGTTGTCAGCATGGCTAGCCGTGCCCACCATTTAAGCAATAAGGGATGACAGGGGGATAACTACATGGGCAAAGCTGAGTGCCTTATACACCCAAGAAGTGCAATTATTACACAGCTACATAAACCCTAGCATGCCTTATTAATAATTATAAAATGGTTCCCCTGATATTTAGTTTCAAAACTGAGTTCTGAGGTTCATTCTGTTAAGTATTTCTGATGCTGTTGTACTGGAATAATGCACGGTCACGTGATCACATTTAGCCAACGCAGGTTTAGAGTTTCCCCTACCCATTTTACAATGCTGCTCATTCAGGCATGGGTATGTGTTTCAGTGGACATGGGTGATTCAGGAGTGCTGGATGCAAAATAGAATGTACTGTAAATCTACTGACCATAAAGCCATGGAAGGAGAAAGTGAATTTAGGATCTCGGAAGATTCCAAGATTTTTGTGACAGGGTGAAAGAAGATGTCACTGATCCGCGATTTTCAAGCAGGTTCTCTAGTAAGTTAGGATGCTGGTAATTTTGTGTCTTTCTATAAAATAAGTGTCTCTCATTCTTGCTTGTTGTTTACCACAATTTCTGAAATACATGCTTTGAGTTCCCTTCATTGACAAACTGAACACATATGTAACCACCTGGGGCTCTAAGGTTGATGTACAGTGCAAAATTAAACAGACATTTAAATCTAGAAATTGAGGAGGAGGATGTAAGGATTAGACTGGGAAAACTGAATCCTAAGAAATTCCCTGGGCCTGATTGTATCCATCCCAGAATTCTGAAGGAAATGGCAGCAGAACTGGCTGGACCAATAGTAATGTTGTTCACATGATCATTGGTAGAAAGTAAAGTTCTATCTGAATGGCGGGAAGCCAGCGTAACTGCTATACACAAAAACAGATCAAGAAAAGACTACAGACCTATAAGTCTGACATCTGTCCTGAGGAAGGTAATGGAGGGATTTATAAAGGATGAAAGAGATGAACATATGAAGCAAGAAGGTTTAGTGGACATGGATTCAAGGCAAAAAGATTATGCTAAACTAATCTATTTCAATTTTTTGAACCCATAAGTAAAGCCTTCATATACTTGGTAGTTGAGACAGACAGAAAGCAGGTGCCCATTTAGTCTGTCTCCCATGTCAGCGGGCCACTTTGTAGAGTTATTGGATATTAAACATTTATCCAACCTGTTCTTAAAAGTAATAAAAGAATCGGCGTTCACAATCTCCCTTGGGAGACTATTCCACAGTAGTATAACCCTTTGTGTAAAGAAGTATCTTCTGGCATTCTGTTATGGAAAGGTCAGTTTAAGTTGGTAGTTATGACTCCTTAGATTGGTGTTTCTATTGTTTAATTCCAGGCCTAGGCTGGTCATTAGTTGGCTGTCCCCTATTATTTTAAACATTTCAAGAATGTCACCCCTAGTCCGTCTCAGTTCTAATGGGTAAAGTCCTAGTTGCTGCATCTAGTGTTGGGTAAGTTACTTTTTCTATTACTTTCTATTACGTTTGGAAACTTGTTCTAGAGTTTTGTAAGAAACATTGGTATGATGGAGAAGTACTAGAAAAGTAATACACCATACAATCATAGTTACTTATTTCTTTTAATACAAAAACTATACAAAAATAATAAATAACTGTAAGATTACATTTTTTGAAAGTAATAGTTTAGTTACTAGTTACTTTCAAATAAGGGTAATCAGTTACAGTTACATATTTCTTTTGTATAAAAAGACATAGGTAAATGTAACTGTAAGGTGTATGATATCTTCCAGTACTTCTCCATCCTTGCTAGTGACTGCACAGCACTTTCTGGAACAAGTTTTCAAAAGTAATAGAAAAAGTAACTTACCCAACACTAGTTGCATCATTGACTCATAGGGCTTATCTTGTAGACTATGGATAATTTTAGTCGCCCTCTGCTGAACCTCTCTAAGTTTGTACTAGCATCCACATACTGTTTGTGAACAAGTCTATCTGCACACTTCTAAACGAATGTCATACTCCCATTTCTTCCTCAACTAAGGGTGCTTTTATTATTCAGGCAGCACAAACTCACTGCAACTTCTTGTATTAAGAAGATGCACTGAGTATGCACTGCCTGAATAATAAGTGTGCAGATAGACTTGTTCACGTATGTGGATGCCAGTACATACTAATTTTCCCTACTGTCTTGCACTTAGTCCTTTTTGCTCCAGTTTAGGAGTTTTGAGTACAACGTCTTTCTCCACCCTTTCCAAGTTGTTAACGTCCTTTTTTAGCTAGGGGCTCAACAGGGGCGTTCAGTAATCTAACTGGGGTCTACATAGGCTCTGTAAAGAGGAACTATGCAGCTTCCATGTCTGGTTATGAATGCCTTTCTTATACAACCTGAGATTTTTTTTTTTTTATTTCATTATAACTTCCTTGCAATGTGGGCTGAAGCTAAGGTTTTGATTGATTAGAATCAACAGACCCCGTTGTCTTTCAGCTATTTTTAACTGGGCACCATTTACTGTTAAGGTATTTTTGTTGTTATTTGCACCAAGGTGCATAACCATGCATTTATCGGTATTGAAGGTCATACCATTTCTGTTTGCCCAGTTCTCTAATGTCTTCAGATCCCTTCTAAGGATGTTTACCTGGTCCCCATTTCCCACCTTGGCTCCCCAATTTTGAATCATCTACGAACTTTGTTAACCAATTATTGATGCCTGAATTCATATCGGTAACAAACAGTGAAAACAGCACGGGCCTAAGAACCGAGCCCTGCGGCACTCGACTAATCACTGCACCCGTATCTGACAGCACACCCCTTATCCTAACCCTTTGGGACTTTCCTGTTAGCCATGTTGTAATCTGTCTCAATAACTTGGTATTAATGTCAGAATCGGCTAATTTCTTTATAATGTATGGTAGAACGTTGTTATAGGTAGAAATCTAACTTTTTATAACAACGTTTTACCATCGATGTGACGTCACGATGTTGTTAACCCATCGATGGTACGTCACATCGATGGGTTAACAACCAGGAACAGTCTGGACATGCGTGCAGCTGGATCGGACGGCCTTAAAACTGCCGTGGCGGGGAGGGCAGAGCAGTGGGGACATAAAAAAAACAGCAGTAAGAAACTGCTTTTTTTTCTAAAAAAATGAAATAGTATCATACACTATAAAAGCTAATGTATGGGTCACTTAGCTACTTGATATACTAGGTTGCACCTGAAACAAGCTTTCAGCTTAGTGTGTCTCACCTGGTAAAAAAATAAAAAAAAAATGTATGGTCATCGATGGTAACTGTTTTGTTAACCAATCTCAAGGTTGCTATGGTGACGTAAACCTCTCGAGCTTCGCGCTTGAGGTTTACATGGTCGTCCTGGCAACCTCTCGATGGTTAACAAACTGGTTAACCATTGATGACCATACATTTTTTTTTTTTTTTACCAATTATTTTACCAGGTGAGACACACTAAGCTGAAAGCTTGTTTGCAGGTGCAACCTGGGAGCACGAAGAAGTTAAGTGACTTGCTCAGGGTCACACAGTATGCAAGTGGGGGCTGTGAGATTCAAACCCAGGTCTCCAGATTTGCAGCTCAGAGCCTTAAACCACTGCGCCATACTGCCATACATTATCCTCTATATTAACATGCCATGTGTCACTTTATCAGAGGCCTTTTGAAATCCAAAAACACTGCATCCACTGGTCTGTTGTAATCCAGAGCTTGACTAACTTTCTCATAGAAGACAAGGGTGTTGGTCAGACAAGATCTGTGTTTTCTGAAGCCATGTTGTGTATCATCCAAAATATTTGTACTATTGATTTCCTCTTCTAATTTATCTTTAATGATGAATTTGATAATTTTTCCAAATAATGAAATCAAATTGACTGGCCTGTAGTTAGACACTATTCCTTTGTCGCCCTTTTTGAAGACTGGAACTATGACTTGCAGTCTTTCAGTCCTCTGGCACTTCTCCTGTCTCAATGGACTTATTATAGAGTTTTACCAATGGATCTGCTAGCCATGGACTAATTTCTTTTAATAGCCTCGGGTGTAGCATGTCAGAGCCAGCTGATTCTGTTACATCGATTTTATTCAATTTGTTAAATATGTATCTATTCATGAAATCTTAATGTTTGCTACCCCTATTTATTATGGGTAACGTATGGTGTAACTCCCTACCAACATTCTGCTCATAATCGGGTTTCGTGTATACAGAGCAGAAGTATACTTTAAAAATCCAAGCTTGCCCTGCTGGATCTGAGATTTCGTTAGTACCATCCCTGATTGGGCCCACTGTCCTGTCAGCTACTTAATTGCTTATGTGACCATAAAAGGACTTGCCATTGTCATTTATATGAGCTAACCTGAATTCAAGTTCGCTCGTTTCCATTCGTATCCTGTATTTGCTTTTTCTTAGCTGCATTTTATAGTTTTCAGTGTTATAATGGCTATTGTCCTTTTTTCATTGCCCTATGTGCCACTATTTTTTTTTATTTTATGGGTATACTACATGGGAACGCTCCCCTTTTGTTGTAAAGTGGTCTGTTGGGTACGTACATATCCTCTAGTTCAAATATTTTATTTTTACCTTCAACTAGGGCTGTTCAGTGTTTAAGCTGCCGTTATCCCATAGCCAGTTTTCTAGCTCCCGCCTGATCACTGTGATATCAGCCTTATAATACTACTTTGATAATGGTCTTCCTGTAGATGTGGCGCCTATGGATTATTCCAGGGCTTTTGATCTTGTACCCCACAAAGAATTGATTGAGAGGCTCATTGAATTAAAATTCAATTCCAATGTAATTAATTGGGTTAAAGCATGGCTAGAGGATAGAAAGTAAAGGGTATGTATATCAGGGGTATTATTCAGCATGGGGAAAAGTGACCAGTGGTGTCCCACAGGGATCAGTGTTGGGACCATCCCTATAAACAGCAGTGCATTAATCCAGTGAAAATTCTGACCTCTACTTTTTTGTGCTGTTTTAGATTGACCCGTGTCTCCTGACTTGTAAGATATCCTTCTTTCTCTGTTTTGAGTCTACTTAGTACTTTTTTTTCCATATCCATATGAACTTCTTCAAATTCCTGGATGTGTAAGTTTGCAGATGACTCAAAACTAGGTGCATTAGTAGACAGTGATGCCGCAATCCATCAAGTTCAAAGAGATTTATGTATTATTGAAAAATGGGCTAAGGAGCATACATTATTTAATGTCGATAAACAGAAGATTATGCGTTTTGGTATCGCAACTAAAATGGCTAAATACACACTAAATTGAACAGAACTGCAGGTTACGGATAGGAAAAGGGATTTGGGTGTTATTACAAATAAGTTCTCATTTGATGAGCACTGTAAGGGGTAGTGAAAAAGTGAAATAAAATGTTGTGATGTATCTATAGAAATACTAGGAGTAGGGGTAGGAAGGTTATAGCCCCATTGTATAGTGCACTGGCCAGGCCGCATTTGGAGTACTGCGTGCAGTTCTAGGCGCCCCATACCAAAAGACATATATAACCCCTGGAGAGGATACAGGGGAGAGCAACAAAAAGAATTACTGTACATTTCTACCTCATCTGTCATATAAAGTAAGACTAGTGAAGCTTAGTTTGTACTTACTTGATTATAGACGTCTCAGGGGAGACCTATGATTGGTATATAGGGCATTCAAGGAGACTGACCTATGAGGGTGCATAGGGCTTGAAAGAATAACAATTGAAAAAGAAACAAAAACCCATAAATTCCAACTAAAAGGTGAATTATATAACATACAAATATACGTAGAAGCCAGCAGAAGCAGGCTATTTGGTCTATCAAGTCTGCTAATGTTGCAGGATCCACAGCTTGAGCTACTGTCCCGGCCCCCTCTCCTTCCATCCTCCCTACCCATGACCTTTACCCTCCCCCTATACCTGTCCCAACCTCTCTTAAAGCTGCCCACTGTCTTCAATGAGAGTACCTCATCTGGCAGCGCATTCCAAGTGTCCACCACCCTCTCTGTGAATAAGTGCTTCCTGACCTCCCTCCTAAACCTCCTACCCTCCAGCTTAAGACTGTGCCCCCTCTTGTTATGGTTGCTACTCAGCTTAAAGAGATTCTCCTTATCAACCTTATTTATCCCTTTCAAGTACTTGAAAGTCCCAATCATGTCCTCTCTCTCTCTCTCTCTCTCTCTCTCCCTCTCCCTCCTGCCTTCCAGAGAGTACATGTTCAGTGCCCTCAACCTCTCCTCGTATGCCATACCCTGCTGACCAGCAGTCATCTTTGTAGCCCTCCGCTGGACCTTCTCCAGCAGGTTAATGTCCTTTTTGAGGTGTGGGCAGCAGTACTGAAGCTATGCATTACAGCATCTTGTTTGCCTTTGCTGCTGTTTTCTTGCACTGCATGAAGTGCTTCAGGTCACTAGTGATCATCACTCCCAGGTCCTTCTCCTCCTCTGATGCAGATACTCGGACTCCACCCAGGTAGTACTCTGTCCTAGGATTCTTGGCTCCAGTAAGCATAACTTTGCATTTCTTGGCATTGAAGCCAAGCTGCCAGATCCTGGACCACCTGCCTAGCTTTTCCAGATCTTCCTGTAGGTCCTGTATCCCTTCAGCTGTGTCCACTCTCCCACAGAGCTTGGTGTCATCCGTGAGTAGGCACATTTTGCCCTTAATGCCATCTCCAATGTCACTGATGAAGACATTGAACAACACCGGCCCCAGCACCGAGCCCTGCAGGACACCAACAAAAGAGGTGCTTGGATTAATCAAAGGGTGGTGACCCTCTGGAACAACCTGCCCAAGGCTATAGTGAGCAGTACATCTATGGACACCTTTAAAGTAGCGTTAGATGAGTATCTGGGTAACAAACTAATCACTCAGATCCATTGATAAATGGCAAGTCTTACTGGCTAGTGCTTATAGACTCGTATAAATCCTATGAATTGGATTGAGCCACAGTCACAAGAAAAATGAAATACAGCATTTTGGTATGTGGACTTTTTACATTCTACAGATTGTGACGCAGTGTTGGATGCATTCTGGATGTAATATAATGTGACATAGTAACAGTATTGTGACGGCAGAAGGAGTTCATAGTCCATCGTGTCCAATTGAAGGGAATCTGTTTAATATTTCTTTTTTAGGAAATTTCTTTACCTGAACATGTACTGCTTTTTGAAGCAGCTGTTGAAGGAGCAGAAAAAGGAGTACTTTTCTCACATCAACAAAATGGTTATCTATTCGTCTACATCAGATCCATTCCTAAATGTTATTGACCAGTTATCACTGATTTAGCTGTAGTTGTGTTAGTATGGCTACGGCTGATGTGACATAATCAAATAAAAAAAAATTCCCTAGAAACTCCCTGCTGCATTAAAATAGTGGGAGTAGGTGTTGTGTGAATTGGAGTAATATAGGAAACAACTTCTGAGCGGTGTGACACTGAAGTGTAGCTGGATATGTACAGCAGTGCCACCTGTATAAATCCTATAATATCGCGCTCCCCCCAAAAAAAACAATCTGCAACACTTCTTGAGCAATAATTTCCTGTCTTGTACCTCATAATATGGTGCAGCAGAGATATGTTTTTGTTCACTTAGGAACTGTGAGCCTTCCAGACATAAATCCTGTTGAAATCGGGTGCAGTACAGTGTTAAGAAAGGACACACTTACACACATCACCGCTACACTTCAACAATAAGGTAAAAAAGTCACAACCAACACAATCTGACATTATCGGGTAGAATGTAGATCTTGCCTTATGGCAGGCAGTAGGAGTCAAACTAGATGAATCCTAAATCCCTTCTAAATAAATAAATGAGTCCTTTCTGTCTCAACCATTCTACATTATGTTACTATGTGAATATAGTACATCTTGGGCAATATATACAAATTACCATTACTGAGCTTAAGGAGCAACTCTGCACTTCAGCACGGGCTTTCATAAATACGATGGTTCAATTGTTACAGTTTACTAAAGAATACATTTTTTTCATTTTCAGTGTTCCTTACCAAGAGCTACAGCTCATCTTGGTAGTTCATCTAACAGGTCTGTATAGAAAACATTTGGAAATATTTGTTTCTCCCCTGTTAACCTCACAGTGCCTTTGTGTATGACATCAGAGTGCTCACTATGACAACAAACTGTGATGTCACAAACAGCAATTATGTGGTTTGCAGGGGAGAGTCAGATACATTTTGAAAGACTCAGTGAAGTAAATGCTACATTATCGACAATATTTGGTAGACCAACAGCAAGGGGAAAGTAAAGAAATGAATAGATAACCAGAAAACAAAGTTAAAACATAATTAGTGTAAATCTAGTGTTTTTAGTTTTTCGTTATAATAGAGAGTTGCTGTTTTAAGACCATGAGATGTAAAAAGGCCTCCACAGTCTGCAAAGGCTGAAAGGGCAGACACAAACACATACTTAATACAGTGTTGTCTGATGTTTTTCTCTCTTATTTCACAGTTTCTCAGCACTCTTTTTGCACCTTTGAACTTTGTGATGGAGAAAGTGGAAAGCATCTTACCCTCCAGTCTATGGCACCAGCTGACACGGATCTAGGGAGAACTGAGACCTTATTGACTGCCATGACATTGTCTATGCCAAGTTGGGCTTTTACTGACTACAAGAAAGACAAATGAAAAGGGAAATGGCTCTCCAATGTAAAGACTACCTGTTTTTTTTTTTTTTTCTCATAAGACGAAACATTTTGTTGTACAAAAATATTGATGTTCAGTTATCATATTTTGGCCTTCTGGAAAAAAAGAAAAAAAAATCTCTAAAAATAAATTTTTGTGTATTGCAGCATTTCCCAGCAGTTATGTGGAATTTTTTAAATAAGCGCAAGGGGCCGGGTCCAGTGGTGCTGCGGGGTAGAGCATCACACTACCATGTGGGAGACCTTGGTTCGCACCCAAGTCTTACTCCGTGCTCTGTGGGCTAGAGGACCCCTGAAGCACATCGACTCAGAGGGATAGTACTGCCTGCCCTGCTGCTTGAACACTTACCTCTTTTGGGGAAAGGAGAATGACCTCAGCATCGTAGGTGACCAAAAATCATTCCTCCTATGCACCACAGAAGGCCATACGTTGCTTCGGAAGTCCCACAATGTGGGAGGGTTTTGGAAAAGCAGGAGGCAGTTCTTTGGGCCTCAACAGGATGATGCCCTCTTTCGCCCACACACCATTGGCCTGCTGGTGGCCTCTGGGTTTCTCCAGGCCCATATTGGATTTTGGAGACTGGAAGGCCTGCTGTGGAGGCAAAGGCATAAGGATGGCTGTGGCCTCATGTAAATAACCAGTGGGATCAGTGCATGAACCAAGCAAACCACAAGGCACTCAGGGCTGGATGCAGCACCCGAAACAATTACCACAGCCAACAGGACAAAAGGTGCGCAAAATAATAAATGCAATCAAAGCATAAAATAATTGCTCAGTGTTTTAATGTGCAAACGGCAGACGGACAGACAAAACACCTGTTGGATCAGTGCATAAGTTGGAATGAGGGCCTGAAGGTAAATGTGATCGGGCCAGAAGAAAAAAAAAAGAATTTAAACATAAAAAAATAATGGCTTGAAACCTGTGATAAAATGTAAGTTTGCTCTCCATGTTTACAAATGACATCCATTCAAACGTGGTTTGGTTTGAACATTTATCATGATGCTAGTGTTTTTTTTACTCTGATTTCATGAATGAAGTTTCAGCTGGTGTTAGAGGTTAAAGTAGTAGTGCATGATAACAGCGAAAATTGTGACCATTACTTTTTATTTGATTTTTGATTGCCCATTATCTCCTATCTTTTGTGATACTACTCATTTTTCTTAATTTTGAGTCTGCTTTACCACTTTTATTTTTACATTTGAAATAAAAGGAGTACTCTTTTTAATATGGCTCAGTCCAGGTTTTTAGCAGTATTCTCATTAATCTTCATTGGAGGTATCTCAGCTGTCAGGTTACACATAGGAACTTCACTGTCGGTGAAGCAGGATCCACTCAGAAGATTTTCAGCAGTACAACTGGGGCAGCCCACACTGACATCATCTGCTGACGTCACCAACACTATAAAGGCACAAGAAGCCCCGCTCTCTCCTCAGTTATTTCCCACCTTTGTCTCTGTTAGCATGCGTCTCCATGGACGCTCCGACGCAGTTTCGCACCATTTTCGCCTACAACTTTTATTTTACCTACTTTTTTGGAATCTCTTTTTTTTAAGAGATTCCTTTACCTTGTTTATGTCGAGAGTTAATCCTTCCACTTCTCTCTTCCATCACTGCTGCTGTGGATAGGAGATTGCCTCTTCAAACGACCATAATCTCTATGTCTGCTGTCTTGGGCCTAACCACAACGTCTCGGCCTGTGAGCTCTGCCACAGATTTAATCAAACCACCCTCAGGCAACGAAGAAAGGCTCTCAAGAAATTCCTGATGGAGCAACAGGTAGCCAATTCTGGGCAGGGGTCCTCAAGGGGTCCCTCCTTCTTAGTCGCCAGCATATTCCTCGAGCTCCCAGGCCGCAAAGGCCCAAGATAAGTCCTCGGGAGTCACAAGAAAAACCGAGATCAGGTCGCTTTCCCCAGCAGTGTTTCCGCTCCTTCTTGGCTTCTTCTTCCTCCTCCTCCAGGGGTACTCTGTCAGCTGCAGCTGCACCGACGCCTATAGCTGTCTAGGTCTCTGTTCCTACCAGACCCATAATGACAGCAATCAGGGCAGCCTGTCATCAGCCCCTAGTTCATCAACACCTGGTTCGTTGATGACATCCTTCCGTCGAGGCCCGATGCTTCTCCAGGCCCATGGCCGTTGTGTTCTTCGGGCTTCCAGGCTCCTGTGCAGACGACCTCTCCTCCATCAATGCTGCAGTCTGCTGTCATCAACCTCAATGATATCCTGGCCAAGTTTACTACAGTTTTGGTCCACTAACTGGGTGTTTATAGGCCTGGATCCCCTGCATCATCAACGCCTCCATCATTGTTGATGCCACTTTGACCTCCTCGAGCGGTTCCCTGTGGGCCGTTGTCGGTCCCTCATTCATCAAACCTAGAGTTGGAGCAGGTTGACGTCGAGGAGGAGTACCACCCTGACCTCATCCTGCCTGAGGAAGAGGAGTGACCTCATCCTGCCTGAGGAAGAGGAGGAACCCCTTTCCTCTGACAGGTTCACAGCCTCTTCAGTGAGTGAGGACTCTGTCAAGCATACTCCCAGGTCTCCTCCAGAGGACAGTACTTTCTTTAATGTTATGAAGGAGCTGTCCTCAGCCATGGATTTCCATACTGAGGAAGATGATGCCACCAGACAGGAGTTGGTGGACTTCCTGGAAATCCCAGAATCTCCTCCTAAGGTCATTCCTCCTATCCTCCCGGCTCTGAGGAATGCCACTACTGTCACCTAGCACAGATCTGACATGGTCCCGGCCATGCCCGGCAGGGCAGACAAGTTATATCATGCCCCTCTGGGCCTTCCTTACTATGCTGCCCAACACAAGACTGATTCAGTGGTCATCAAGGCAGCTTATGACAGGTCTAAGGTGCCTAAGCACCTCAGTTCCCTCCCCCTGACAGGGAATCCCAGTGGATTGATCTCTGGGGTAAGAGGGTATACACCTCCTCCACCTTGTGGCTGAGGGTTGCCAGTTACCTCTCGCACATAGTCAAATGCCAGAATACCATCTGGAAGAAAGGCAAGGCAGCTGCCTAGCCCCTCCCCCCCACCGACTGTTCACAGAAACAGGAGGTTCTGAAATGCTTGTAAAGTGCAGCGGATATCAGCAAGCATCTCCTCAGGGCCTTATGCATTATCTCAGATACTGTTGCCAGGACTGCTGCCACAGGTGTTTGACTTCATAGGCAAACCTGGTTGAGGGTCTCAGGATTTGCAGCAGATGTCCAGCAATAGGTGCTTAATACCCCTTTCAATGGCTCCAAGCTATTTGGGCCAGATGATCAGGACCTCATCAGTGATCTACAGGCATCTGGCAGGGCTGTCAAGTCTGTCCACTCTATCATACACAGCCTAGGAGCAGGCAGCACCCTCTCTTTCACAAGGTGTCACACAAGTCTGGAGCAGCCTCCATCTTCAGGGCAAAAAAAAGGGCCTCCTCCACCTTGCCTATCCCTCCTTCTCCAGCGCTGCAGCAAAGCACTCTAGAGGTGATGGATCATCCCCAGCAGTTGGATCCATAGCCGCTTGACTCCTTGCTAGACCCCCTCTTCCAGTCCCCGACCAAGAGGTGGTGGTCGGAGGTTGGTTCTCCCTCCATCTCAATCAGTGGAGAACAGGGTATTTTATTCCAGGTTCTTCTTGGTCCCCAAAAGAACTGGAAATTTGAGGCCCATTCTAGATCTCAAGGACCTCAATTTGTATGTCCAGTACAAAAAATTCTTCAAGGTCACCCTGCCAGACCTGATGCCCCTACTCAAGCAGGGCAACTGGCTGTGCTCCCTGGACATGGAGGGAGCTTACCTGCATATCTCTGTATTCCCACTGCAGTGCCTTATTGTCCAGGCTCAGGAGGTTGTTCAGAGCCATTGTATTTCTGAGAGGGTGTAACTGAGGCTATTGGGTCTAATGGCCGCTGCCATTCCCATGGTTCCCTTGGCCAGACTACACATGCGAGTCCAATGGGACCAACACACGGATGAATTAGATCAGTTGGTGCTGGTCTCCTCTCCAGTCTACAAGGTGCTTCAGTGGTGGATGGACCCACAAAACCTCTCAAAAGGGGTCCCAGTCCAGATTTCCTTCCCCCAGCAGATCCTCACTATGGATGTCTCCTGTTCAGGCTGGGGAGCACATCTGGGTTCTTTTCAGACTTGGGGGGGGTGGGGTCTTTCTTGGTCCCAGATAGAAACCTCCCTGCATATCAACGTCCTGGAGATCTGGCAGTCCTCTATGCCATGCAGGCCTTTCAGAACCATCTCCTCCCAGGTCAGCTGTCGATCCAGTCAGACAATCTCAGTGTTGTCGATCATATCAACAAGCAAGGGGGGGATGCATTCGTACCTCCTGTGCAGGGAGGCCATGAGAGTATGGTACTGGGCAATAGACCACAGTCTGATCCTCTCGGCAGTCCACGTCCCCTGCATGCTAAGCCCCCTGGCCAACAGCCTCAGCAGGACACAGTCCAACATGCGGAAGTGGGAACTTCTCTCATCCATCACAGATCTGTTCACCAGATTGGGTGGGTAATCCAGAGTTGGACCATTTTGCATCCACACTCAACGCCAAACTGCCCTGTTTTTGCTCAGTAGATCCAGGGCCTGGAGTTTTCTGGTGAGACGTGTTGTCCCTCTCTTGGAGCGGGAGGTTCCTTGACGTCTTCCCTTCATTTCCTCTGATTCAGAGGGTGCTAATCAAACTACAGATGGAGGGGGCCAGCATGATCATAACAGCACCATTCTGGCCATGGCAGATATGGTTTTCAGTACTGCAGCAGTTAACAGAGGAACCTCCGGTCCCTCTGTAATGATCTGCTGATGCAGGCTCAGAGGACCCTGGTTCATCCCAATTTCAAGTCCCTTCATCTGCATACCTGGCTTCTGAAGACATAGCCATCACCCAGTGTGTTGTGTCCCAGAGGGTGGTGGGCGTCTTTGTGGCAGCTCGGAAACCCTCCACTAGGGCCACATATGCCATGAAATGGAAGAGGTTTGCCATCTGGGCTGCTAGGCATCATCTGGACCCTTTTACTTGTCCGGTGAGCCAGATTCTGGACTACCTGATATCACTGTCAGACTCAGGTCTTCAGTACTTCTCTCTCAAGGTGCACCTTTCGGCTATCTCTGCCTTTCATGAGCCTGTGGGTGGCTGCACCGTGGCTCAAGTTGGATGTGTTCTGTACTTTTCTCAGGTATCCTGCATCTGAAACCTCCAATCCATTCCCCTGTTCTGGCTTGGGATTTGAATTTTGTTTTGGAGAAGTTGACCCTGTCTTCGTTTGAGCCAGCTGTGACTTGCAAGACGTTTCTGTCTTGGAAAGCGTTATTTTTGGTTGCTATTACCTCTGCTCGAAGGATTTCCGAGCTTCAGGCTCTCTGGTGTGAGGAGCCTTATTTGATTTTTCATAAAGACAGGGTTTCTTTGCACACGAATCCTAAATTTCTCCCTAAGGTGGTGTCTGAGTTTACCCTGAACGAATCTCTCCACCTACCAGTTTATTTTCCCAAGCGTGCCAATCCAGGGGAAGCACTGCTCCATATTTTAGACGTGCGCAGAATTTTGAAGTATTATCAACTCTGCAGTAAGGAATGCAGAAAGTTGAAGCAGCTTTTTGTTTCTTTCACCCCTGGTAGAGAGGCTGTTCAGGTTTCTAAACAATGCTTGTCCAAATGGTTGGCATATTGCATTGTGTTTTGCTACAACAAGCATGGCAGAGTTGCCTGAGGCAATGAAAGCCCATTCCACAAGGGGCATAGCTACTGTACCTCTGTGTCCTGTTTCATAGGGGTCTCAGCAGCTGACATTTGTGCTGCTGCCACCTGGAGCACTGTCCATATTTTCACCAAGCACTACAGTCTGGACATTGTTTATAAAGCCCATGCAGGTTTTGGCAGGACTGTCCTGCAGGGCCTCTTTTCCTAAGCTTTGTCTGATCTTCCTCCCAGACTGTTCTGCTGCATCTGTAACTGCTTGGACTTGTTCCATATGTGCGACCTGATGACTGCGATACCCCTGATGAAGATAGAAGAGTTACGTAAGAACTTACTAAAACAGTAGATCTTCAAGGGGATCTCAGTTATTGGGTCTGCCTTCCCTCTCTCTATTCCCCTTTTACGGGGTTCTTTCTTAGAACTTGTTAACTGGTGTATCCAGCCTTTTCTTCAGGCCTAGGCACCTCTCTTTCCTCGATCCCCCATGGCACTTGTTTGCTCCCTTAGTCTCCGGGGAAAAGAACTGAGGAAGGAACATGGCCGCTCACGCCTTTGGTGGGTTGGTAATGTCGACAGACGACGTTGCAGTGGGCAGCCCCAGTGGTACTGCTGAAAATCTTTCGTGAGGGTCCTACTTCACCAATGGTGAAATTTCATATTTGTGACCTGATGACTGAGATCCCCTCAAGATCTACTGTGTTACAGTAATTTCTTACATAACTGTTCTTTGTTGAAAAGTTTTTCTTATGACTATAATGAACTAACATGCAGCAGACAGTGCTGCCTAGGCTTATGGGACAACAGATGTACAAAAACAGCTTTGAATACTAATGTAAATCTGGTCCAAGCTATATCAAAAAGTACATTCCTTTCATTATTGAAATATAAACAAAAAGTGTTAAAGCAGACTCAGAATGGGGAAGGGTATTATACAAAGGAGGGAAGCAGCAATCTAAAATGGAATAAAAAAGTGTAGATCAGAATGTTTACTGCCATCGTGCACTGCTGCTCTAACACTTATTTTCTCATTTCTTGACTTTACTGAATTAATTTGGAAAATAGGACCAGTGAAAGAAATAACAGCTGATAGCTAGAAAAGAGCAGACCAGTTAGTATAAATTTTCAACTTTTTACACTTAGCCAATTCAAATTTTTCAGGCTGAAATCACTGTGTGCTTAAAAGTGGTTTGAAGTGCATATACCCTATGAAAAAAAACTGCCAGTTCTCACCCTTCTCTGGCGTGAACTTTGATTTAAGCTGCTGTCCCACTTGAGTGCATTGCTTTGATGGAGGGTGTTGAAGGTACCCATAGGAACTGCAGTGCTCAAATCACAATTTTCTGTCTCGCTGGTCCTTACTGCCAGTTGTGTATATATTTCCCCCCATTGCGCCGTAGATGGTGTTCAGCCAAAGACGTCACCAGTTGCAGTCAGAGAGTGGCTCCTGATGTTCATACTACTACTCATGTAGGTTGTTACTGTGATGAAATTGAGCCCATCTGCTCCAGTTTCATCCGTGTAGCAGACCATGCTGGCAGAGTAGCTGTAGCAGCATCAGGAACCACGGACTGATTGCAGCCAGTGATGTCACTGTTTGAGTACCTATTTTATGTATTCACAATGTTTGACCCGGAAAGGCACATAGAGCTGTCCCAGCTTGTTTCCAGGTGTGTCCTGGGAGACAGTTACATACTGTAGACCTGTTTCATTGACAGAGGAATGTTGGCAATGACACTGGGGCAACTACCCTACTTTTTTGCATTACGTTCCACAGGATCTATACCTTCTACTTGGACAGTGACCAGTAATGGGCAGAAGGGACCTTGGTATAATGTCTCATCCAAAGTACAGCACCTCAACGGTGCAGCCCCTCCCCCCCCCATACTGCACTATATGTATACTACCCCAAGACCTGATCCGGGGCTAGAGCCCACAGCCTTCTGATCTTAACCTGTGATGGAATAATAGGTGGGCTACATGCAATGTCGCTTTTGTAGGCAAGGGAGACAGAAAACAGAAATGTAGAGGTGTGTATAAAAGAGAATGGGGCAAGCACATATGAACTGGGAATGTTGCAATGTTTCCCTTCCTCTTCAAAGCAGCAGTATTTATTAGTTGACAAAAAGTTCACTGCACAGAAAGGGAGTGCTCACGGCGATGGCGTCAGTCCTTACAAGGAACATCCAGAGAAGAAAGTGGACAGCACTTGGACCAGCACAAAGTAAATGAGGGCACACTCATTGGGCACTGTGTTGCAGAGTGAAAACTATTCTGTAAATGACTTCTGTGCCCCAACTGCAAGTTTTACCACTGCTGAACTAGCCATCCTAATGTTTTGCCCACACGACTGGGCTTTGTCAGAAGCACAAGTGTTCATCCTGTAGTTTGTTTAGTACAAATGTATGGCCAACATCCTTAGATTCATAATCAGTATCTTTATATTTCCTCAGATAATTAAAAAAAAACTGCTTTTATAACTATTGTTTAATTTAAATGGTAACAGTCGGCACAAAGGGCCCCCACACTCAAGTGTGGGGCTGGCCCTGGTGTGGACTTTGTGTGCAAAAACATTTTGGTTTGCTTACTGTTTACTTTAGTATAGTAGACTGTATCAGACTAATTTTGCGTAGTTCAAGGCTGACGTCTTCTGTTACTGTGAATCCTAGAATCCTCTGCAGCTGGCATCAGAGCAGTAGGCAGCAGTGGGAGATTCAGTAGGCTGCAGTGCATGTTAGAGATTTTATAATCTCTGATCAGATGTTTTCTGCATCTGCTTTTCTCCAGGAGCTACTGTAAGTACAGTTCTCTGTGACTGACGTAGTCCAGAGGACAATGAGACCAGCAAACAAAAGCTCAGCACTTATATAAACTCTGAAATGCACTGCAGGCTATTGAATCTCCCACTGTTGCCTACTGCTCCGAGGTCAGCTGCAGGGCATTCTGGGATTTGTAGTAACAGAAGATGTCAACTAAGAACTAAGCAAAATTGATCTGATACAGTCTACTGTAACTACAGTAAACAGCATGTAAACCAAAAATATTGGACACAAAGTCCACATTGGGACCAGCTCCACACTTGAGTATGGGGGGCCCTTTGTTCTGACTGTTCCCCTTTGAATACTCATGTCATTAAACATAGCCGCCACTCGCAGTATTTAAATATCTCTTCCACTGTAGGTTCCTGTTGACTGTCAGTACTGGATTTATACTGTAGATGTAGTGCAGTGGTTCAAGAGCATGTTTCTGGTAGTAAACGGCACTCCACCACCCCAAGATGTTTCTTTTTTTTCATGGTTTGCATTGCAAGGGAGAAGGAACTTTCCAAAACTTCTAAATCACATATCTTGGTTCGGGAATGAAGCAAAATGAAATGGAAAAAAAAAATGGATATATTGAGATGTTTGCCAGAAATACATTATTGCTAAAAAAAAATAAAAAAAAAAGACATTATGCCTAACAAATACTGCTATTTTAAAGCAGCATTGCAATAAAATTGGGCAAATAATTTAACCCTACCTTTTTTCACTGTAAAAGATTCCAGGCATCTTCCAGTTTTATTTGGTGGTACAATTTTCTAATTCGACCAACATTTGAGTGTTTTATAAATGTTTTAATTGAATGTTCTCTCAAGAAAAAAAGCTAGCCACCACATTTTGCATAGAAATAGCATGGTTGGTCTGGCAAGCATTAGGACTGGGGAAAAAAGCCTCATAGTGTGCAGCAGAGGAGGTACCTAGACAATTACATTTGCCAGGTATATTAATATTATTCTTAACTGTAGCTGAAACAAGCTTTTCTAGGAACATGGATATGTTGTTCTATCCACACATCATGGCAGGTACCTTGCCGCTTTAAGATGTGCCAGAAAGTCTTCAAGCTGGCTCCTCCCACCCACCTGGGTGGTATAGTTCTCAGCTCCGCCCCATGACGTCAGATCTTCCTTTCCGCTGGAAGGTTCAGTTTCCCTCCTTAGCGCTTCCGCGTGTAGTAGGCCCTGGCTCTTGACTCTACGGATTTGCTTCCAAAACGGATTCTAAAACTCTCTCGAGTTCAGTCTTCATCTTCTTCCTCTGCTCCCACGATGGAGGAAAAGTCAGCCCCCGGTGCCCCTGTGGGCAGAAGATGTCCCGCACGGATCCTCATGCCGCATGTGTGTACTGCCTAAGACTGGACCACGATCCACAGACCTGCGATCACTGTTGGTCCTTTTCTCCGAACGTGCTTGAAGATCACACTGCCCAACTTCAGCTGGGGCGACTAGAGAAGCGTTACCTGCCGGTCAAATTGAAGAATGCCCATTGGGTGGTTTCTGCAGCTGTGGGATCCGCTGAGCATTTGGAACTGCTCAAGGACTTTGAGGAGAAGGTGGCTCAGGCTACGGCGGGCTCCTCTTTGGCTTCGGTCTTCATTCCACTGCATCTGGGAACCCTCCTATTCAGCTTCCTTCAAGGAGTTGTGCCAGTCTCTCTCTACCAAGGGAGAGGGGCCCTTTGGGGTCACATGTTTTGCACTCCAAGAATGAGTCGAAAAAGGACAAAGAGAAGTCGACACGTTGACGTTCTTGGGACCGAGAGCGATCCCGCTCACAGGAATCTCCTGTCTCGACTTCAATCAAATTCGCAGCCAAGGCCACTGGTTTCATGGTACCCCCATCAGACCAGTCTGCTGAGATGCCTGTCAACGCGGCTGAGATCTTTCTTGAGCCGATCGGTGGATTGTCGCCCGATCCAGCTGACAATTCTCTTTTTCAGACACCGGTGCTCCCGGTATCCTCGGATGGGTTGGCACAGCCCACCAAGGAACCAGACCAGGAGCTGAGGAGTTCTCCAACTTCTGTCGAGGTCTCCCATCAGACTCGCCGACAGTCGAGGTCTCAGTCCCGCTCCTTGACTTTGACGTCAGGCAAGACTCACTCCCACTGGCGTTCTCATTCCCGCTGTCATCGTGAGCGGCACCACCGCTCCTCATCTTCGTCCTCCTCAGGTGAGGAGAGGCTTCGGAGCAAGTTGTGTCAATGCTACAAAGACCTCATGTGGCAGCAGTTGGTCTTATCTGGGTCCAAACCGCTCCCAGTTTTGACTCCAGCCATTGAGTGGCTTTTGCCAGAATGACTGACTTCAGCCACCATCACCGAGGTGCCGGTTCAGGGCCCCACTGGCTCAACCGGAGCTGGCTACTCCACCGATTCAGGTGGAGCTGCCGCCCAAGCAACTGAAGTCTGGGGCTCCAACCAAGGATTCTTGGTCAGCCCAAGGCTTGCTCCATCGGTTGTCAGTCAGTCTCACACCCAACCATTCAAGGCGGGTGGAGAGCGACACGGATGGGCGCCCACTCTGTGAGGACTCTTCAGAGTCCAAGGATTCCTCCATGGTCTCCTATCAGGTGGACATCGAGTCCTTGGGGGGGGTCTCTCCGTCGATGAGGGCCCTTCCTCGCTGATGGGTATTTGTTGGCTCATTTCCGAATTCACGGGAATGGAGCTGGACCCTGTGCAGAAACAAGCTACTGTAAGTATCCCCTTACAGAGATTCTGGATAAAGGAGACACTCCTATGGAGGTCTTCCCAGTGTCTGAGGCCATTGTGGGTCCAGCCTTGGAGCTGTGGCAGCATCCAACATCTTGTCCTGCACCTTCTATCCGCATGGCCTGCAAGTACACAGTGCCCATGGGATCCCTGTCAGACTTTTCAGAGCACCCCTCTGCAGTAGGGTTGGTGGCTGATTCTGTTTTTCAGGACTTAGGCAACAAAGGGGATGTGGGCAGACCCCCGGACAGGGAATCCAAACAATTGGACCATTCCGGGAAGAAGGTCTATACAGTCTCCTCCCTTGGCCTTCATCAAGCCAGTTTGGCCATTATCATGGCACATTTCTCCCTTGCCCATTTGCGCTCCCTGGACGAGGTGATCCCTCATCTCCCGGCGGACCTCCAGACCACAGTCAAGCAGGTGCGGGACCAGGGTAGGACAGTGGCAAAGCAACAACTCCAGATGACTCTGGATATTGGTGATTCTTGTGCCCATTCAGTAGCAGCCACAGTGGCCATGCGCCACAGGACTTGGCTACGCATCTCAACCGTTACGGTGGATACACAGCATAAGCTGGCAGATGTCCCCTTCTTGAGCACCGACCTGTTCAGCCCCGGCGTGGAGGGTCACCTCCAGTGCATAGAGAAGTCCAGTGCCACCTTGGACAAGGGCTTCAAGCATCAGAACCGCAAGCCCTTTCACTCGTCCACTCCTGCGGCCAGACCGGCCCAGCAGCAGCATCAGCAGCAGGGCCAGCAGGCTCAAACTTGGCATCCTTGGGCCAAGTCAGTGGCCTCCTTATTTAGGAAGCCCAGGGGGAAAGGTCCCGGCGGCCCCTCCACCGGACCCTTCTCCAAGCCTGCCGAGTGACAGGTTGGGGAGTGCCTCCCTCAATCCCATCACGCCTCCCCTGGGACCACCCCATGGGGGGCCAGCTCAGCCACTTCATTTCTGCCTGGTCCACTATCACCACAGACCGTTGGGCCCTAGAAGTGGTAGGTCGACGCCTGCCTCTGGAATTCGAGAAGGCCCCTCCTTATCAAGCCCATGCCCCACAGGGGGATTGGGTGTCTGCAGCTTCTCAGTCAGCTCTCAGCGACAACTTGGCTCAGCTCCTACTCAAGGAGATGGTGCACCCAGTAGCGGATCTGCCTTCAGACCCAGGGTTCATCTCCAGGTACTTCCTGGTGCCGAAGCGGATGGGGGGCTGTCGCCTCTTTCTAGATTTGCACGACCTGAACAAGTTCCTCAGGTCTCGCACCTTTCAGATGGTAACTCTAGCTCAGATCATACCATCCCTCCATCCCTGGAGCAAGGAATGTGGTTCTGCTCCCTAGATCTTCAGAACATGTTCTTTCATGTCCCGATCTGTCTGTCCCATTGGTGGTTCCTCTGCTTCAGAGCTGAGGGAACCCTTTATGAGTTCCAAGCCATGCCCTTCGGCCTATCTTCAGGTCCCAGGGTCTTCACCAAATGCATGGCAGTGGTGGTGGTGTACCTGAGACACCAGGGGGTCCAGGTGTACTCTTACCTGGAAGACTTGCTGATAGCAGGTCCCTCCAGGCTGGAGGTGGAGCGGTCCAAGGTTCTGGCCCTCCAGACTTACCTAGAACCTGGCCTCCTGATCAAAGTGGCCAAGTCGGAACTTGTGCCTGTGCAGGTGATCCAGTTCATCGGGGCAGAGCTCGACTCCTGCCGAGCCAGAGCTCATCTCCCAGCGGACATGGTGGAGGTTCTCTCCTCCTCCTTTGCCCGATCTGATTGGGTAATTGCGCCCTGCCCAGGACTTTCTGTGTCTTCTGGGCTACATGGCGGCTTGCACCAGCGTGGTCTGATGGACCCGCTGGCATGTGCATTCCCTTCGGTGGTCTCAGCACTCAGATCATCTCGACCAGCTGGTCTCTGTGACCCAGAGGATGTGGGACGGCCTCCAATGGTGGCATGTCCCGTCCCACCTGCAGGAAGGGCTCACTTTTGTCCGCCCCGAGTCAATCATTCTGACGACCGACGCTTCTCTGATGGATTGGGGTGCCCATCTGGGGGAACACAGAGCCCACGGGCTCTGGTCTCCTCAGGAGTCCCAATGTCACATCAACCTGCCAGAGCTTCGAGTGGTTCATCTAGCCCTAACTGCATTCGCACCGTTTGTCCAGGGTCAAGTGGTTTAAGTCCAGACGGACAACACCACAACCATACACTATCTCAACAGGCAGGGCAGGACGCGCTCCTTGCCCCTCTGCAAGGACGCTCTCTCCATTTGGTTACTTGTGCTCATCCTGGAGGTGGATTTCCTGGCCATCCATGTGGCAGGAGCCTCGAATCAGCTGGCCGATGCCGTCAGACGGATGGGCAGGGCATCTCATGAGAAGTCTCTCCACCAGGAGGTAGTACTAGATCTGTTCTCCCTCTGGGGCACCCCTCAGGTGGACCTGTTCGCCTCCAGGGAGAACGCAAAGCTGAGGCCGTCCCATGCCCGCCCCCCTCAGCAGGGTTCGCTGCAGGAGGATGCCTTCTCGAGGCCGTGGACCCCAGACCTCTTTTATGCCTTCCCCCTTTCCCCTTCATTCTCAAAGTGCTCATCAAGGTCAGGAGGGACAAGGTGCATGTGATCCTGGTGGCTCCAGACTGGCCCCACCAGTTCTGGTATCCTGATCTCCTCAGCCTCAGCTCCAGGCTCCCAAGGCGGCTTCCAGCACGCCCGGACCTGCTCTCAGTCAACCAGGGGAAGGTACTCCACCTGGACCATCAATCCCTGCACCTGACAGGCTCCTGAGAGGCTAGAGTTCCAGGCATTGGGTCTCTCCAACAAGGTCCTCAATGTTGTCGAGAAGTCTCATAAGGAATCGACCAGAAAATGCTATGCCTTTAAATGGAAAAGATTTCCATCTGGTGTCAGGCAAAGGATTGTACCCCTCATCCTGCCCAGTGGCTAGCATTTTGGATCATCTTTGGCCCCTCTCCCAGCAGGGGCTATGGTTGATGACCCTAAAGGTGCACCTGGCAGCCATCTCCGCCTACCGAGCGCAAGCTGGTCAGTGGTTGCTGGCGCAGGAGAAGGTGGTCTGGTGCTTCTTTAAAGGCTTAGATCACATATCCCCTCCAGTGCGTGAACCTCCACCTCTGTGGGATCTACTGCTGGTCTTGGCAAAGCTCATAGGTAGGCCATTCGAACCTATGCACAAGTGTGACATGTCACATTTGTCGTGGAAGACCACCTTCTTGGTGGCTATCACATCAGCCAGAAGGACTGGGGAATTACAAGCGCTCTCCATTGAGTCTCCTTACCTGGTCTTCCACAGTGACAAGGTTGCCCTGCGCCCCCACCCAAAATTCCTTCTGAAGGTGGTGTCAGAGTTTCACCTTAACCAGGTGATTACTGTGCCGGTGTTCTACCCCAATCACACCTCGGAGGCTGAGTACAGGCATCATATTCTGGACCTGAGACAAACGCTCGCCTACTACAAAGAGTGAACAGCGAAAGTTTGGGGAGAGGTTTACCAGCTATTTGTCACCTACGCTGAAGCTGCACCTGGCAGACCTTCAGCCAAGTGGGCAATAGCTCGATGGATTACATCTTGCATTGACCTCTGCTATAGGTTGGCAGGTAGGGAGCCTCCCGCAGAGTTTAAGGCTCATTCCACCTGACATACCGCTGTGTTGGTGACTGCTTCTAGGGATATCCCTATCCAGGAAATCTGCAGGGCTGCTACCTGGAAGTCAGGACACACCTTCATTTCCCATTACCACATCGACCTTGAGTCACACCAGGATGCTGGTTTTGAAACCTCAGTTCTCCAGTCCCTCTTCCCTAAGTAGGGGGTGTGCGTCTCGCCTCCCTCCTCCCGGAGAACTGCTAGGAGTCTGCCATAAAGTGTGGATAAAACAACATATCCACGATCCTAGAAAAAACAGGTTACTCACCTGTAATAGTAGTTCTAGGAGTGGTGTATGTTGTTCATCCACTGTGACCCACCCGACCTCCCCGGCTTTGACACACAAACCTGGCTTCCAGCGGGCTAAAATCTGGTGTCATGGGGCGGAGCCGAGGACGATACCACCCAGGTGGGTGGGAGGAGCCAGCTTGAAGACTGTCCAGCACATCTTAAAGCAGCAAAGTACCTGCCATGAAGTGTGGATGAACAACATATACCACTCCTAGAACTAGTGTTACAGGTGAGTAATTTTTTAGGAAAACAGTTTTCATTGCACTGTTGTTTTAAGCAAAAATATTAAAAGATTTTTGTTTTACACTGTTTAATTTTGTTGTTCCTGTGAGTCTCTTGCAGGGCAAGTACTGACTACTTGCTGACAGTGTCAGTCACCTCAGCGCTCGTGTGAAGAAAAAGTCACCCAAGAGTGCTGGAGTCATTTTCTTATAATGAATTGTGAAACATTTTACATTTTTTAAGTGTGCACTCGGAGTGGTGCTCCATTGTTTCTGCTTACAGCTACAGGGCTGTAGGAGGTGTTTAGATGTAGACATGTCTTCTCTGTATATCCAGACTGCATTTCATGGCCTTTTCTAATGCAAATCCACATTCTGGCTGCATGGTACAAGTTTTATTTTTTTTGTTACCTCCAGTAGGATAGCCCAGCTGAGGTGCAACATCTTGTTTCCAGTGTGCACTGGCTTTTACGCGATTTTTAACAGCTGGGGGGGGGGGGCAGAAGTAAGGAGAGGTGTACTAAATGTTTACAGAACAATGGTGCTCACTCTAGACAGGCATGATTGAAATCAAGTCCCTTCACTTTGCAGACATTTTTTTGACAAAGTATTTTGATCCAAGACATACAGAAGCAATGCAGCGAACATTGCTACCACCTGGTTTGGTAACTGCACTGGCTTTGAAATGACAAGAGAAAGAAAAAAAAATCAAAGTGGAAAAGTAACAAGTTGCTGATTGTGAAGTTTGCTACAAACTGTCCCAACAGAGAATGTTTTTTGTTTGCTTGCACGCATGTGCAAGAAACATAGTGCCACCATACGAGTTTTCGTAGGTGTGGCACCCCCGCTTCCAATGCCCTGAGCGCTTTTCCATGCGCAGCTGCACCACACCAGTGATGTCCCAGCTGTCTATGACAGCAATTCAGATGCAGTAGCATACAGTTGAAAGCAAACGAATGCTACAGTCAGCGGTGGTAATGTGTAGGCAATTTGCATACTGCCATGCCGTCGGCAGTATGCAGTTTGCCTACATGTCACCACAGCTGACTGTAGCAGTCGTTATATGCGCCCCTCTGATTTGTTGTGTGCTGAGGGGGTGCCCAATCCCCCTTGGCTCATGCACACTCCAACCCCCAGCACACTGTATGTCTGACGGGGGTGCCCAATCCCGTCGGCTCCAGTGCCCCCAAAACAAAACTAATTTTCAGGTGCCGTGCTGGGAGCCCACCACAGCGTGGCAAAAGTCCAGTGTCCTCATGTGTCCCCCACAGCCTGCATGGCCAACGGGGTGTCCAATCTCCCGTTGGCTCCACTGCCCCCCCAAACTTCCAGGTGCCACGGTGAGAGCACAACCAGCGTGGCAAAAGTCCCACATCATCTTTGTAAAATAAAAACCTGTAACAAAAGGAAAACTGTCCCACGTTGACTCTCTCTTGCCTCCCTCCCCCAACCTGCGCCCACCCTCTGTGTACCCCACCTCCCCTCACCCCATTCATCCCATACTTACCTCTGGAGGCCAGTGCAACAATCTTTGGTGGAGCAGGAACACGTCTGCATTCTTCAAAGTCGACCATGACCTGAAGAAATGCCAGTTAGCTGTATAATGGCATAAATAGGGTTTTTTCAACTTTGGTGCATATCTCTGTCATTTTTTCGAATTTTTGCACCAAATTTTTAACATGGGGTTCTTGGGACCCCACCTCATGAATTCAGTGACTGTCATTTGGCTGTTCAGTCCCAAAAGGTGATTTCTTGGTCACTGCGCAGAATCACCTTTCGGGACCGATTAACGAAACGGTAGTGTCACTGTTCATGAGGTGTGCTCTCAAAAAGCCTATATTGCAGATTTGGTGAAAAAATTCCCAAAAATGTCTGTGTTACAAGCGTGCGTTGTGCAGTTTCCACGCACACTCGCAAATTCGTGAATTTATGTTTTCAATCCAGATTTTCAACATTGCCATTTTTTCACAGCTCCTTATGAACAATACAGCTGTTATTTTTCACATCCTGGCCGAAATGTGTTTTCGCACTTCTGGCACAGAATAGCACAGCCACTGTGGGAAATCAGTGTTCAGGACAGATTAAGAAACTCACAGTGCCACTGTTCATAAGCAGAGGTCCTAAAATGCCTATATTGAAAATTTCATCATAAAAGTCCATAAAATGACTGTGTTACGAATGTTCATTGCACAGTTTCTATGCACCCTCGTAACTTCACAAATTTGTAATATTTTCACTTCAGATTTTCAACATTGCCATTTTTCCACACATCCTTATGAACAGTACAGCTGTCATTTTTCACATCCTGGCTGAAATGTGTTTTCGCACTTCCGGCACAGAATAACACAGTCACTATGGGAAATCAGTGTTCAGGACAGATTAAGAAAATCACAGTAACACTGGTCATGAGCGGAGGTCCCAAAATGCCTACACTGAAAATCTGGTGCAAAAAATCTCCCAAATAATTGCATTACGGGTATGCGTTGCACAGTTTCTATGGACACTCGTGACTTCACCAGTTTTTTTGTATTTTCACTCCAGATTTACAACATTACTATTTTTTACACCTCCTCATGAACAGTATAGCTGTCATTTTCCACATCATGTTCGAAATGTGTTTTCGCACCTGTGGCGCCAAGTGGCGCAGTCACTGTGCAAAATCACCTTTCGGCTAACAAACTGATAGTGTCACTGTTCATGCGGTGGGGTCACAAAAAGCCCATGTTGAAAACTTGGAGTAAAAATACCAAGAAACGCCCAGGGCCTTAGGGTTTCCGACCATAACCCCCTATCCTGTAGGGTCTGACAGGCCTCCGCCCTACCCTGTAGCGACTGACAGGCGTCAGGGGTGTGAGTTGGGATTGTCAACAGTAATGCTCACGCCATTCCACCCACACCCCCACCATGCAGCCAGTGACAGGTATCGAGGTGCACCTTGGACTCTTTGGCCCCAGAATTCACATCATTTTCCTATACTGCACCCATTTCAGCATATTTCCCTATGGAATAAGGGGAGTGTAAAGCCCGAACACCCCAAGGCACACCTTGACACTTGTCAGTGTCTGCAGGGTAGGGTGAGGTGAAATGTTGTAACCGTTTTGGGTGACGGCCCAAAGGCACACCCCAGTGCCTGTCCATCTCTGCAGGGTGGGGGTGGAGTTGGCGTCAGTTCAGTACATTACTGCCATTTCTATACTGCATCTGTCTAGCTCCTGAACTTCCACTGCTAATGCCAGCAAGCAAACATTCGCCATTGACAAATGCTTGTTTCATTCCTGGCAGATGTACAGTAGACACACATTTGTCAACTGGGTGGCAAACAAATCATGAGACTTAATGCTTGCTGACTTTGTAAGAGTAATTTATAGGAATGTTTATACAGTGCGAAGTGTCATCACAAACCATGCAGCCACCTTTACTTGTGCATTTGCTAAGTTTACAAGAGTTCATCAAAATATCTGACTTTAGAAATTTCTTTCATTAACAAAGTGTTTTATCATTCTCTCAGCTTTGTTCAAAATACCATGCTATTCCTCATAATGTACAGCTTTCTCTTTTGTAAGCCACTGTATTGGCTTTTGAATGTTTGTTTTCATTTACTTAGGGTTGAACCTGTGTGTTCACTGTGTGTGTGTGCATTGGGGAGCCTAAAAGTGTGTCTGAAGCTAATGGGGAAAGGCTTGTGCACAAATGTATCTCTATTCTTTGTGGACTGTAATTAGTTTGGTGCTCTGGGATGGTAAAACTTTAATTGTCTGCTTTTTTTCTTTGTTTGTTTCTTTTTTTTTGTTTTTGGTTTTGTTTGAGGGAAGTTGAACCTGTATGTACAGTGTGAAGAGAAACCTAAAATTGTGTCCCGAGCTGGGGGGGGAGGGTAGGTTGAATCAGTATGTCCAGTACTTCTTTTGGGGAGGGGTATAACAGGATCTGGTGTGTGTGTGTGTAGAGAGTAAAACTGCAGTTCTAGGGACATGGATATGTTGTTCATCCACACTGTCTGGCAGGTATCCTTGCTGCTTTAATTCTTGCCGGAAGGTCTTCAAGCTGGCTCCTCCCACCCACTCGGGTGGTAAAACTCTCGGCTCCGCCCCATGAAGCCAGATCTTCCTTACCGCTTGGAAGCTCAGGTTCCCTCCTTAGCGCTCTGCGTTTGAGACTGGATCCTGATTCTTCGGTTTGCCCGAAATTGATTTTGAAGTTTTCCAAACTTCGGTCTTCTTTATCCCTCACGGCTGTGATGGACAAATTTGTTCCCGGCTTTCGGAGGTGCCCCTGTGGGCAGAAAATGTCCAGGACGGATCCGCACTCCACGTCGTCTACTGTAGGCCTAGATCCACGACCCGCAGGCTTCGGTTATTGCCGTTCCTTTTCGGCCAATGTTCTGGGCGATCGCTGCCGTTTGAAGCTCAGGCGCCCGAGAAAGGTTGCTCACGGTGAAATCCAAAGAGCTAATTGGGCGGTGTCCGCGGCTGGCTCGGCTGAGCAGCTTGAGCAGATGATCGCCCTCGAGGAGGAAGCGGCCCAGGCCGCATCTTCTTCTTCCTCGGCTGCGGCATTTATCCCGCTCTCTCTGAGTTCCTCTTACACAGCTTCGTTCAAGGAGCTTTGCCAGTCCCTTTCCATGAAAGGAGAGGGGCATTTGGGACATTCTTCTCTGCCCAAGAAAAGGGAGTCGAAAGGTAAGTCCCACCGTCGGCATTCCTGGGAGCAGGAGAGTCCCCTCCCCAGGCATGGCGACCGGTCGACCCGGTCGGGGGTTGTGGCTGAGGGCGCTGGCTTCACGGTGCCCCTGTCAGGCCAGCCTGCCGAGACTCCGTCGGCAGAGTCGAGATTTTTCTCGATCCGTTAGGCGGGCTGTCGACTGGAGAAGCCGACAACTCTACTTCACGGTTCCCCGGTGGATACTGAGGATCTGCCTGCTCCTTCAGGACTGCAGACCCGGTTAAAGTTCGAGCGAGGGAAGGTGGTATCCCCGCCCTTCCCATACCACCCTCAGTCCCCGGGGTCTCGGTCTCGGACCTCTTCTCAGTCCAGCCATTCCTGCCAACATCGGTCCGGTCGTTACCGAGTAAGCGGCGATGCCGTTCTTCCTCGTCCTCCTCCTCCTCGGGTGAGGAGAGGCTCCGACGCAAGTTGCGCCGACACTACGAGGAGTTGATGTGGCAGCAGTTGCTGTTATCAGGGCCTAAGCCGACCCCAGCTAAGACCCCGGCCATCAAGTGGCTGTCGCCGGAACGGCCGAAGCAACCACTCATTCCAGTCGAGTTGCCTGCCCCAGGGCCAGGTTGCTAAGCCGAAACCAGCTGGTCCACCGATTGTGGTGGAACCTCCGCCTCCTCAACCTAAGTCGGGGGCCCCAACCAAGAGTTCTTGGTCGGGTCATGGCCTGCCCCACAGGTTGTTGGTCACCCTCACTCCCGACCGTCCTCGGCAGGTAGAGGGTGGCTCAGGGCCGAGGCAGCTCTTCGTAGACTCTTCGGAATCCGACGACCATTCCTCCCTGTTCTCCAGGCAATGCGATCTGGAGTCCTCCAGGGGCCAGTCAGTGGACGATAGCCCATCGTCCTTCTTGGGTCTGCTTCGGCTCATCTCGGAATCCACCGGGATGCAGCTCGAGCCCGTGTCCAAACGGGCCAAGTATCCCCTGACGGAGATTCTGGACCGAGGGGATTCTTCTATGGAGGCCTTTCCGGTGGCTGAGGCCATTGTCGGCCCAGCCTTGGAGCTTTGGCAGCGGCCTGCTTCCTGTCCAGTGCCTTCAGCCAGGATGGCCAGGAAGTATGCGGTCCCTACCGGCTCTTTGCCCGGTTTCTCGGAACACCCCTCTACGGAGGGGTTAGTCACCGACAGCGTTTTCCGGTGCTCCGGTAACGCTCGGGATGTGGACAAGCCCCCCGACAAAGAATCCAAAAAGCTGGACTTTGCCGGGCGCAAGGTGTACGCTGCGTCCTCCCTCGGCCTCCGACAGGCCAGCTCGGCCGTGCTGATGGCACACTTCTCCCACGCCCTCATGGGCTCCCTGGATGAGGTTGTTCCTCATCTCCTGCCTGACCTGCAGACCATGGTCCGCCAGGTGCAGGACCAGGGCAGGGCAGTGGTGAAGCAGCAGCTCCAGACTGCTATGGACATAGGTGATTCCTGTGCCAGGTCAGTAGCGGCTGCAGTGGCCATGCGACGCAGGGCGTGGTTGAGGATATCCACTTTCACACCGGATACCCAGCATAAGTTGGCGGACGTCTCCTTCTTGGGGATTGACCTCTTTGGCCCTTGAGTGGAGGGACACCTCCAGCGGATTGAAAAGTCCAATGCCACTCTGGACCCTGTCACCTCCGCCCAGAGGGACAAAGGCCGCCGTCAGCAGCAGCACAAGTCCTTTCATCCTTCGGTCCCTGCTCCTCGACCGGCCCAGCAGCACCAGCAACAGGGCCAGCAGGCTCGCGCTTGGCATCCCAGACCCAAGCCAACGGCTTCCTCCAACAGGAAGCAAGGAGGTAAAGGCCCGGGAGGTCCCTCGGCTGGTTCTTCCTCCAAGCCTGCCCAGTGACGGGTTGAGGGGTGCCGCCCCCAACCTCGTCACTCCCCCCTGGGTTCCCCCCGTGGGGGGACGGCTCCGCCACTTCCTTTCCGCCTGGTCCGCTATCACCATGGACCGCTGAGTGTTGGAGGTGGTAGGAAAAGGCCTGCCTCTGGAGTTCAAGCAGGTTCCGCCTTTTCGAGCCGTCGCCCTTGGGGGCCACGGGGTCCGCAGCCTCGCTGTTGGCCCGCCGGGCCGACATTGCCCTGCTCCTCGAAAAAAAGGTAATCAGGAAGGTGGCGGATCCTCTTTCAGTCCCAGGGTTTGTGTCCAGGTACTTCCTGGTCCCAAAACGGACGGGGGGCTGGCGGCCCATTCTCGACCTGCACGACCTGAACAAGTTCCTAAGGTCTCGAACCTTCAGGATGGTCACTCTGGCTCATATAATCCCATCCTTGGAACGAGGCGTGTGGTTCTGCTCCCTGGATCTCCAGGATGCGTTCTTTCACGTTCCAATCCGTCCATCCCATCAGAGATTCCTCCGCTTCAGAGCGGAGGGATCCCTTTACGAGTTCCGAGCTATGCCCTTCGGCCTCTCCCTAGCTCCCAGGGTCTTCATCAAATGCATGACAGTGGTGACAGCATTCCTGCGGCGCCGAGGGGTCCGGGTGTACCCTTACCTGGACAATTGGCTGATAGCAGCCCCCTCCAGACCGGAGGTGGAGTGTTCCAGAGATCTGGCCCTCCAGGTTTGCTCTCAGGTTGGCCTCCTCATCAACGAGGCCAAGTCGGAACTCGTGTCAAAGCAGGTGATTCTGTTCATCGGGGCAGAGCGCGACTCTCTGTGAGCCAGAGCACGGCTCCCGGCGGACAGGGCTGAGGTTCTTTCCTCCTTTGCCCAATCATTTCTGGTTGGGCAATTGCGCCTTGCCCGGGACTTCCTGTGCCTCCTGGGCCTCATAGCGGCCTGCACCAGCGTGGTCCATTGGGCCCGTTGGTACATGCATCCTCTTCAATGGGGACTGGCCAGCCAGTGGTCACAACGCCGCGATCCGTTGGACCGGCCCGTGACAGTGACCCAGGAGATGTGGAACGCTTTCCAGTGGTGGATCGTTCCAGCTCATCTGCAGGAGGGTATCCCGTTCGTCCGCCCCGAGCTGACGGTCTCTCTCTCGACCGATGCATCTCTGATGGGTTGGGGTGCCCATCTGTTGGAACACCGAGCGCACGGCCTCTGGTCCCCTTGGGAGTCCCGATGCCACATCAACCTGCTGGAGCTCCGAGCGGTCTGTCTAGCTCTCACCGCCTTCGCTCCGTTTCTATGGGGTCAAGTGGTTCAGGTCCAGACGGACAACACCACGACCATGTACTATCTGAACCACCAGGGTGGGACGCGCTCCTTCCTGTTATGCAAGGAAGCTCTCCACATTTGGTCCCTAGTGCGCAGCCTGGAGGCGGATCTCCTAGCCATTCACGTGGCAGGAGCCTCCAACACCCTGGCCGACGCCCTAAGCCAGATAGGGGCTGCGTCTCACGAGTGGTCTCTCCTGCCGGAAGTAGTACAAGATCTCTTCTCCCACTGGGGCACGCCTCAGGTGGACCTGTTTGCCTCCAGGGAGAATGCGAAGCTAAGTCTGTTCCATGCCCGCCCCCCTCAGCAGGGCTCACTGCAGGGGGATGCCTTCTCGAGGCCGTGGACCCCGGGCCTCTTCTACGCCTTTCCCCCATTTCCCTTGATCCACAAGGTGCTTCTCAAGGTGAGGAGGGACAAGGTGCAGGTGATTCTGGTAGCCCCAGACTGGCCCCGCCAGTTCTGGTATCCAGATCTCCTCAGCCTCAGCTTCAGGCTCCCGAGGCGGCTTCCAGCCCACCCGGACCTGATCTCAGTCAGTCAGGGGAGGTATTCCATCCGGACCTTCAATCCCTGCACCTGACGGCCTGGTTCCTGAGTGGCTAGAGTTCCAGGCCTTGGGTCTTTCCGACGAGGTCCTCAACATCGTTGAGGCGTTCCGTAAGGAGTCGACCAGAAAATGCTATGCCTTCAAATGGAAGAGGTTTTCCATTTTGTGTCAGGGGAAGGGTTTGGACCCTTCCGACTGCTCCTTGGCAAGCATTCTGGACTACCTGTGGTCCCTTTCTCAGCAAGGGCTTCGGTCGACGACCCTTAAGGTGCACCTGGCAGCCATCTCTGCTTAGCGGGCACGGGCCGGCAAGCAGTCGGTTGCACAGGAGAATGTGGTCGGGCGCTTTTTCAAAGGCCTTGATCACATTTCCCCTCCGGTGCGAGAACCTCCACCTCCGTGGGATCTACTGCTGGTATTGGCCAAGTACATGGGCAAGCCATTCGAACCAATGCACAGGTGTGATCTTTCACACCTGTCGTTGAAGACTGCCATCTTGGTGGCTATCACGTCAGCCAGAAGGATGGGAGAGCTCCAGGCGCTTTCCATCGAGCCTCCCTACCTGGTCTTCCACAGGGACAAGGTTGTCCTGCGCCCCCAAATGAAGTTACTCCCGAAGGTGGTGTCGGAGTTTCACCTTAACCAGGTGTTGACTCTGCCAGTGTTCTACCCCAGTCACACCTCGGAGGCTGAGTATAGGCTCCATACTTTGGACCCTAGACGAGTGCTCGCTTACTATAAGGAGCGGACGGCTGAAGTTCGGGGAGAGGTTTGCCAGCTGTTTGTCACCTACGCTGAAGCCGCACCTGGCAGACCTGCAGCAAAGCGGACGATAGGCAGGTGGATCACCTCCTGCATAGAGCTCTGCTACAGGTTGTCGGGCATGGAGCCTCCCAGAGGGATAAGAGCTCATTCTACCCGCCATACTGCTGCATCGGTAGCTGCTTCCAGGGACGTCCCTATCCAGGATATCTGCAGGGCTGCTACCTGGAAGTCGGCACATACTTTCGTTACCCACTACCACATTGACCTCGAGTCACGCCGGGATGCTGGTTTTGGGGCCTCAGTTCTCCAATCTCTCTTTCCCAAGTAAGTATTGGTGGTGTGCGCCTTGTCTCCCTCCTCCCGGAGAACTGCTAGGAGTCTGCCAGACAGTGTGGATGAACAACATATCCATGTCCCTAGAAATACAGGTTACTCACCTGTAACAGGAGTTCTAGGAATGGTATATGTTGTTCATCCACCAACCGACGTCCCCGGCTTCGACGCACAACCTGAGCTTCCAGCGGGCCAGATCTGGCATCATGGGGCGGAGCCGAGAGTTTTACCACCCGGGCGGGTGGGAGGAGCCAGCTTGAAGACCTTCCCGCAAGAATTAAAGTGGCAAGGATACCTGCCTGACAGTGTGGATGAACAACATATACCATTCCTAGAACTCCTGTTACAGGTAAATAACCTGTATTTGTTTCGTACTGGGAGGAGTTGAATCACTGTGTACAGAGTAGGGAGTGTTCGTGAAAAGCAGTGCTGCTGCATCAAAGCCCTCCCTTGTGGGCACTGTGCAAAATAAAACTGTAAAGGAAGGCTGAATGTCATCCTCAAACAGTGTATATAACATTGTAAAGGTCAGAGTAGTGACGGTGTAAGACCTGCTGCAAAATGTCTCAACATATAGTATTGTACTTTATTACATGATAATGTTATACTATAGTAGTAACCAGTGTAATGATGCTGAACATTAAAGTATATCATGATTTATCACAGGAACTCCCTTTTTATTTCAGTTGGATTTTCTGTGATATTTCCCGATGTATTTAGATAGTTAGTGCATCTTGTCATTAACTACTACTGTAATATAGCTACACACAATACTCAAAAACCACTAGCATTAACAAACATGACAACATAAAAAAAAGACCAACCTTGTTGGGACCAGTCACATCTTACTTTACTTTTTAAGTTCCTTTTCCTCCTCTGTAAGGCTGGTACTTTGTACCTAAGTGTCCTACAGTATACTGATATTTTGTGCCTGACATTTGTGTTTTTGTTGAATATGTGAAAAGGCAAATTCTGTAATAGAAGCAAAAAATGAGTTCCATAATCCTTCGATTTCCATCGAACATCCCATAACCATGGCTCCTAGAGATCTGGCAGTATTTTTTGGCAAACATTTACCCAGAGAATGCCTTACTTTGCAGGTACAAAACTGTCCCATTTGTCAGTTGCACAGATGAGGCTAGTTGTGTAGAAACAAAAACTATGTACCACTGCCAAAGAATTCTTGGCACAGCATGGCAGAGAACACCAGGAGGAAGGAGTGTTGTGTGACTGGACTTCTCTACTGGGACTAAAGAAGTAGAACTCTTCTACTGGGACATTCAATTTAAGGTAAAAAAACACAAACAAAAAAAAAGTTAGTGTGTTTGAGTTAGCTGAAGTGAATGGTTATCTGAGCAGTTACAGTATCTCAGATAACTGAGCAGTTATCTAGGTGTAAATCTCAGGTGGCTGAAGGGGATTGTTATCTGTGCAATTTAATTACATGTAGAAAGATCTATTAAGTAGGAGTGGCTTAGCTAGAAGGAAGCTAGATTTAAACACTGCCCTATATAGATTCTGCCAGAGGCTTGGCAGAGAACACCAGGAGGAAGGAGTGCTGTGTGACTGGACTTCTCTACTGGGACTAAATTGCCATCCTTCCCACCCCTCCACCCTCCCACCCAAAGCTAGTCTCTACTTTTATCGGCACAGCATTTGACTGACAACAGGAACTTGCTTATTGGGAGCAGCAAGTGAGTGATCACAGAGCCACCAAAGACTCATCATCCTAGAAGGGCAAGAGTAGCTCCCCCCCCAGTTGCTGGAGGTCTGCCTCTGAGCAAGTAATGGGTCTTCTGAGAAATATAGGATCTTCTTGTCTCAGAACAGGACGATCAGGAGCTTAAAGGGCACAGAGGCAGTAAGTAGGGAGAGAAGAAGAAAAAAAACAGAGGAAAGAGTAAGGATTCAAAACAACATTGAAGGGGCCAGAAGTAAGACATGATGGAAGTGGTGCAGTGCAGTGGCAGTGGAGCAGCAGTCTTCCGGGAGACGTTCTGGAGGATGCGGTGTTGTCCCATCTGCAGGCACCTCTCTGGGCTGAAGGAGGAGGTTGCTCATCTCCAGGCTGAGTAGGCCAGGATTTGTGGGACCTCCTCTTCCATCCAGGGACCAACAGGGCTGCTGCCATTGTCTCAGAGGTTGCCAAGAAGGAGGAGTGGTTGGACCACAGTGGGCTCAGGGAGGGTGAGGGTGGTGGGACAGAGGCGCATCCCTCCAGTTGTACCTCTCCGTAATTACTGTGCCATTCTGGCAAAGTGTGGTTCCTCTATGGAGGCACCTGCAGTGGAGACCAAGGAGGTTGCTGGGAACTTCCACAAGGGAGACCCACAGGAGGGTGGCATGGGAACCCACAGGGGACGGAAACAACTCCCGGTGGGGGACTACATTGTTAGGAAGGTAGAACTGGGGGAGGAAGGGGAGAGGAGATAAGGTGCCTGCCTGGCCATGGCTTGGAGGGACAGGGAGCGAATCCTCAGGATCGCTGGAGCAGCTGCACAGGGGAGGGAGCTGGATGTCATTGCCCACCTAGGGACAAATGACCTGTCTAAGAAAGGGATCAGAGCAGTGCAGGAAGAGTTTGTGGAGTTGGGGAGGGGCCTTAGGCAAGTAGCATGCACGGTAACCTTCTCAGAGGTGCTGCCTGTCTGTGGCGTAGGTGAGGCTAGGGTGCTCCACACCATGGGATTCAATCAGTGGTTGAAAAACTGGTGCAGAGCTCAGGGATTTGGCTTCATTGGGGACTGGGGGTCCACCTGGAGTGATGCAGGCCTATACTGGCATGATGGGCTGCATCTGTCCAGGAGGGGAACCAGGATCGTAGGTGATGGGTTTAAATGCTTCATTGGCAAGCATTTAAACTAGCCAAGGGGGGAGGCACTGGAAAGGAGCAGGGAAATCCTAGCCCCCCCCAAAAAAAGTCAGGTAGTAAGTGAGGTAAACACCAAGATAGAGATGTCGATAGGGAGAAGGGCAGGGATAAAGGGACAAAGTGACAAAGGCAATAAGGACAGGGATGGGGCAAAAAGGAGTAAGGCCATCAGGAAATGAAGGGTAATGAGTATCAGTGCCGTAGTCTACGCAACAAGCTCCCTGAACTGGTGGCCTTGATATCGTAGCAGTCACAGAGAACCATGACTTGGATGTTAACATACCAGGGTACATAACCTACAGGAGAGACGGGGAAGGGAGAAGAGGAGGAGGAGGAGGAGGAGGAGTAGCTCTCTGTGTAAAGGAAGGGATAAAAGCAACTGAACAAAAGAGTAAACAGGAAGGATAGGAGGCACTGTGGGTCACCTTAGAGACTGGAAATGGCACCACAATCTGCACAGGGATTGTATAAAGACCCCCATGTCAGGGGGAGGGAATGAACAAGGATATGCTAGAAGGCATTCTTAGGATGGCAGAGAAAGGGAGATACTGTTGATGGGAGACCTGAATATGCCAGATGTTAACTGGAACACATTTGCTGCAGCCACATCCAAGAGCAGGCCCATTCTCAATGCCCTACAGGTGGCATGCCTCAGACAGCTAGTTTTGCAACCCACTCATGGGGGAGCAATCTTAGACCTTGTACTCTCAAATGGGGACAGTGAGAGGATCTCAGATCTAGAAGTGGGTAGCCGTCTGGGAGCAAGTGACCACCAAACTGTGGTGCACGATAAACTCAGCTAGAGTCAAGCCATACAAAAGTGAGGGTACTGGACTTCAGGAGGGCTACCTTTGGCAAGATGGGAGAGTGCTTTAGAAAAGCACTAGTAATCAGGCTAAAAGGAGGGGTGGAGCAACAATGGGGAAACATCAGATCTGCCATCACAGAGACAACAAGTCTTTGTGTGAAGCAAATAAACAAATCAAAATGAAAGAAAAAGCCACTATGGTTCTCAAAAGAGGTGTCTGTGAAAGTCAGGGAGGAAAAGATAGCATTCAGGAAGTGTAAGGAAACACAGAAGGAGCAGGACAGAAAACTGTACCAGTTAAGGCAGAAGGAAGCAGGGAGGGAAGTCAGAATAGCAAAGGCCCAAACTGAGGAGAAGATAGCCAACTCGGTTAAGAAGGGGGATGAAACCTTTTATGGGTACATCAGGAAGCATAGAAGGACAAAGGGAGGGATAGTGAGGCTGAATAGAATGGACGGTGGGTGGGCAGAGAGGGACCATGAAAAAGCAGGGATACTGAATAAATATTTCTGCTCAGTATTCACAAAAGAGGAGGAGGGGGAGGTGCCTAATCCAATTAACAGAAGCACTCTTGATAGGGGGGTCGATCCCAGTCCTTTCACAGAAGAAAGGGTTGTGAAAGAACTCCTAAAACTGAAGGTGGACGAAGCAATGGGGCCTGATGGAATTCACCCCAGAATTATAAAAGAATTAAGGGGAGAGCTAGTGAAACCACTGACTACACTTTTTAACAAATCATGGGAGGATAGTGTGGTACCTGAGGACTGGAGGAAGGTGGTTGTGATTCTCCTTCACAAAAATGGGACCAAGACAGAGGCAGGAAACTACAGACCTGTCACTTTGACCTCTGTGGTAGGGAAAGTGATGGAATCACTTCTGAAGGAAAGAATTGTTGAGTACCTAGAAGCCAGTGGGGCACAGGACCCAAGGCAGCATGGGTTCACAGCAGGAAGAATGTCAGGTGAATCTAATTGATTTCTTTGACTGGGTGACCAAAGTAGTAGACCAGAGAGGGGCTGTGGACATGGCCTACCTAGACTTTAGCAAGGCATTTGACACAGTCCCACACAGAAGATTAATTGTCAAATTAACCAGCCTGGGAGTGGGTTCCAGGGTGGTAGCCTGGGTAAAACATTGGCTGGACAACAGGACACAGAAGGTAACTGTAAATGGAGTCCACTCTGAAGAAAGAGGGGTTACTAGTGGGTGCCGCAGGGTTCAGTACTGAGTCCAGTCCTTTTTAATGTCTTTATAAGTGACATTGCAGAGGGACTGGAAGGAAAAGTATGCTTCTTTGCAGATGACACAAAGATCTGCAACAGTGTTGATACACAAGGAGGCATGGAAAGGATGAGAAGGGACTTGGCAAGGTTGGAGGAATGGTAAGAAGTATGGCAGCTTGGATTCAGTGCAAAGAAGTGCAAAATAATGCACCTGGGAAACAAAAACCCAGGGGAAGATTACACAATGGGGGAGGCAGGTAGTAATAACAACAAAAATGGAAAGGGACCTGGGGGTAGTCATATCAGATGACCTTAAGGTTTGCAAGCAATGCGAGAAGGCAGTAGGGAGGGCTGGGGTATACTGGGATGTATAGGGAGAGGCATCACAGCAGAAAACAGGAAGTCGTAATCCCTCTGTACAGACAGTTGGTGAGACCCCGTCTGGAGTACTGCGTCCAGTTCTGGATACCCCATCTCCGCAAGGAAATAGACAGGATAGAGGCAGTCCAGAGGAGGGCAACTAAAATGGTGCAGGGTCTGCAAGAGAAGCCATACGAGGAGAGACTAAAGGAGCTTAATATGCATACCCTTGAGGAAAGGAAGGAAAGGGGGAACGTGATAGAAACTTTTAAGTACCTCAGTGAAATCAACAAAGTCCAAGAGGGTAGCATCTTTCAGAAAAAGAGATGTGCAAGAACAAGGGGACACAATTTAAAGATGGGGAGCGGTTCAGGGGCAATGTGAGGAAGTATTTTTTTCACGGAGAGGGTGGTGGACACATGGAACAGCCTTCCTAAGTAGGTTGTGGGGTCTAAATCTGTGGGAGAATTCAAGAATACATGGGACGGACATAAGGCAATTCTTGTGGGGGGTAAGAAGAAATAGGCTGTTAGTTAACTAGGATCTGCAGCTTATCCTGTAGGTAGGGAAATGGGCAGACTAGGTGGGCCAAGTGGTCCTTATCTGCCGTCAATGTCTATGTTTCTACAGCATGCATCAAATGGACTCACTGCATGTCTATGGAAACACTCAGTAAGATAGGGTTTAGTGCACACTGTGTGCCTGTTGTGCCTAGAGCTGCTAAAGGGTACATAGATTTGATATTAACACATCCACCCCTCTCTAGACAGTCCAAAATTGGAGTGATGTTGTACCTTCCAATTGCGGCATCTAGGTATTAAGGTTGAAACGGGGCCAAAACACTCAAGTTTTAAGGGATTGTTAGGATGCTAAAAGACCCAGGGCCAAGGTCCTCAAAAGCTGAGAAGACTATAAAGAATGTTTAACAAATAATTTCAGCTTACTTCAGCAAAGGTTCAGAGACCATATGTTAACATATGGGATGCAAGCCTTTGAGGTTCAGGTCAGGCAATGTCCCTTAGGCTGTACTGCCTTAATAAAGGGAGGGTCATCATGAGTAGCAGATATTTAGTTAGGAGGATTTCCTACACATTATTGATAGCTAGGGTGTGTGAATAACAAACAGTAGTTCCCGAATACTAGGAATACTCAGGGAAGAAAAATGAATAATTGGCAGGCAGGGCCCCAACCCGGGGGACACACACACAACCTGTGTATGTGTGTACTAAAAACAAACCTGATTTAAAATGGAAGTGTTTTAAACAGCTTAAAGGACCTGTAAAGAAGTTATTCAGAATACAGCCTGCAAAAAACCAAGCAATATAGGTTGTTGGCTTACCTACAAAACGCTGTGCTCAGTTTACTTCCAAATGTTGTCATTTGTGAGTCACTAGATTGTAAAGGTCCTGGCATAATATAAACAAATCCCCCGATCGGCTGCTCCTGTAGCTTCCTAAGATGGCGTATCCGTCTGTACGTGATGATGTAATCTGAGTGACAGCGCTCCTGAGGGTTAATATATGTGATATGGGGACCTTATAAATTACATATAGAAATATTATTAAGAAAGTACTTCTGCATAAAATCCTTTACTGCGCAGGTGTGAAAAGGTTGCCTCACCTGCACTGTAAAGGATTTTATGCAGAAGTGTTTTTTAATAATATTTATATATGTAATTTATAAGGTCCCCATATCGCATATATTAACCCCCAGGAGCGCTGTCGCTCAGATTACATCATCACGTACAGACGTACCCGCCATCTTAGTAAGCTACAGGAGCCGCAGATTTCAATACAGATCAGGGTATTTGTTTATATTGTGCCAGGACTTTTACAATCTAGCGACTCACAAATGACAGCATTTAGAAGTAACCGGAGCACAGTGTTTTGTAGGTAAGCCATAAAACTACACTACTGTGGTTTTCTTTTCCCTAATTATGACCCTGTTTATGTTTCCTTTAAGGGAGTAAGAGAGATTTTGCAGGGGTTTATGTAGTGACAAAGCACAAATGGGCAGCTCCTCACTGAAGCTCGTGCCCAAGATAAAAACATGACTATCAAACAAAAAAAAAAGGCACCAAGCACTGCATAAGTGATACAAATGCCTTTATTTGCCACATACCACAGTCCACAGGATCCTCTATAGTCCACCGACGTTTCAGACAGAACTCAGCGCTTTCTGAAGGTGCTCTTGTCATTTGTATCACTCATGCGGTGCTTGGCGCCAGATTTTTTGTTTAGTAAGTTTATGTAGTGAATAGAAATTTCTTTTCTTTGTAACTTAGTAGGACTTTTCTGAAACACAAAGAAAAAGGCAGGCTAAGGATTTAGGTTCATAGTAGTCTAACTGAAGTGCAATTACGTACATAGCTGCCCCGAATACATTATTTTTTATGGAGGCCAAAGTTGTCTGACTTCCACCACCAGTGCTTGTTGATGACTGCCGTTTTGTCCTTTATTTTGTGGGCAGTCGTGTGTCCTGTGCACATTGTGCACATGTGCTCAGCAGTTGGGGACTGCTTTTCCATTGTTCATGGCTTTGTGCCAAAGAAGGCAAAGGCAAGGCAAATTTTATTTAAAAAGACGCCCATCCCGGAGGATCTGGGCGCCGTACAACAATCAAATAAATACAACACAGCACAATAATAATCAAACACACTGCTCCAAACAAGTTAAAACAAAATTTGATACACAATTTGCTACCCTCCGCTACAGCTACACTTAGAGTCTCTAAAACTAAAGTAAACATCAAAATTTTTTTTTTTTTAAAACAAATATGAACTATAAAACATAGTCTGGGAATGCCTGATCGTACAAGAATGCCTTGAGGCGGGCCTTAAATACCTCAACAGACGGGGCCTCCCTAACAACTAAAGGAAGCGAATTCCACAGGACGGGGGCAGCGACACTAAATGCTCTGTCACCAGCAGTTCTTAACCTCGTCCTGGGAATTGCTTGGAGGCCCCTAGAGGAGGAGCGGAGGGAATGAACCGAGACAGGTGTAAGAAGGTCACTCAGGTAACCAGAAGAAATTTAAAAATATAAATCTTTTAGTCAGGCTTGACTGTTATTAAGTGAGGCTAGTCAACTCACTGGCATTGTCACAGTGAGTGACTATATTTCATAATAATATAATTAAAACTTAATATAAGACATCTTCCAGTGGGAAACCTGGGCTTGGGTCCCTCCATGGCTGTTTGTGCAACTGCACCGCCGTATAGCTATTAGCTGGTAGGCTAGAACTAATTGAAAGACTCCCACTGCTTCTGGCCAATTTTATGTGTGTACACAGTATGCACTCAAGAAAAACCTTGTTCTATGTGTGTGGCTTTGTGCCAAAGAAGGAATTTTAAAAATAAATTGTTTTAGCCAGGCTTGACTATTAGTGAGTGGGACTTGTCAACTCACACATATTGCTGCTGTGAGTGACTACATTTCATAATAATATAATTTAAATCTAATATCAGACATCTTCCTGTAAGGAACCTGGGCTCGTGTCCCTCGGTGGCTGTTTGTGCAAGTGCACGGTTCTATAGCTGTTATCTGGTAGAGAGACTAGTCGACTGACTCCCACAGCTTCTGGACAGTTAGCTGCTGTTTTGTTCCATTAGTGTGCACACACACAACACAGATATTGTTCTAAGTTTGTGGCTTTATGCCTAAGAAAAAATTTAAGAAGTGTTTTCTTTCTTCAGAGAATTTATTTATTGGTCATGCTTGACTAGTGAGTGAGACTCGTCCAGTCGCTGACATTGCAGCAGTGAGTGACTACTATATGTCATAATAATGTAATCTGAATTTCATTTCATCTTCTTGTCAGGAATACAACTGTCATCTTCTTGTCAGGAAAAAAATCATATACACAAATGCTCGTAACGTGGGAAATAAGATCCCAGACCTGCAGGCAATAATGTCAGAGGCTAAACTGGACATAGTAGCAATTAGTGAGATGTGGTTTACCAGTAACCACACTTGGGACACTTCAGTACCTGGCTATGTACTGTTCAGAAGAGACCGAGGTGCAAAAAGGGGGAGTGGAGTGCCCTGTATGTCAATGAAAATATAAAAGCTACAGAAATTCAGAATACACATAAGGAGCCAGAAGAACTGTGAGTCACCCTGTAAACAGGAAATGGGACAGCCATAAGAACTAGTGTTGTCTACAGGCCCCCAGACCAGGGGGAGGACATAGACACATTACTGTTAGAAGATCTACAAAACATGACAGCTAAAGGGGAGGTTCTGATAATGGGAGACTTCAACATGCCGGATACAGATTGGTCTATATCAGCACGAACATCTGCCAGAACTAGACACATGGTGGATTCCCTGCAGGGGAAGGGCCTCAAACAACTGGTACAACAATCCACAAGAGACAGGGCTATCCTAGATCTAGTACTGACTAACAGGGAAGGGATCACAGATCTCCAGGTAGAAGGTCACCTGGGGCCAGTGACCATCACATGGTATGGTTCAATTTGGCCACTACATCTAAATCATCCCATTCCAAGGCAAAAATATGGGACTTCAGAGGAGCTGACTTTGGTAAGATGGCCAACAGAGCTAAGCTAGCCCTGGCAAAAAGAAACACAGGTAAGGGGGTACAGGCAAAGTTGGCAAGCATTAAGGATACAATACTTGAAGCAACATCCCATTGTGTTAGACAGAAAAGGAAGTGCAAAAGAAGAAGAAAACCACTTTGGTTCTCAAATACAGTAGCAGAAAAGGTCAGAGCCAAAAGGCTGGCCTTCAGGAAATATAAGGGAACACAGCGGGATGAAGATAGAGAGGCATACCAAACTGCCCTAAGGGAAGCAGGGAAGGCAGTAAAGCAGGCAAAGTCCCAAACTGAGGAAACAATAGCACGAACAGTAAAAGAAGGTGACAAGACTTTCTATAGATATATTAGAGAAAGTCCAGAGGGGTTATTGCTAAGCTCAAAGGAGTAAAGGGGGCATGTGAGGAGGAGGACCCTGTAAAAGCATCTATCCTAAATAGATACTTTTGCTCAGTATTTACTGAAGAGAAGGTAGGGCAGGGCCCACAGCTCAGCACCATGGACAGAGGGGAGAGGGAGGTGAGCACTACTCTCTTCACAAATGAAATGGTCCTACAAGAGCTCGCTAAACTCAGGGTGGACAAGGCAATGGGACCTGATGGCATACATCCCAGGGTACTTAAGGAGCTAAGGGTGGAACTAGCAGAGCCATTAGCAAAACTGTTTAGTGAGTCTCCGAGCACAGGAGAGGTCCCAGAAGACTGGAGAAGGGCTCATTTGATCCCGATCCACAAGAGTGGTAGCAGGGAGGAGGCAAGGAACTACAGGCCAGTCAGTCTTACCTTAGTAGTGGGCAAGATTATGGAGGCATTCCTTAAGGAAAGGATAGTGCAACACCTGGAATCCATAGGGGCACAGGATCCAAGACAGCATGAGTTTACAAAAGGAAGGTCCTGTCAAACTAATCTCATAGATTTCTTTGACTTGGTAACCAGAGTGGTGGACCAAGGGGGAGCAGTTGATGTCGCCTACCTTGACTTCAGCAAAGCTTTTGACACTGTTCCACATAGAATATTGATAAATAAGCTGGGTAGGCTCAGGGTGGGTCAGAAGTTGGTCAACTGGATGGCAAACTGGTTGATGGGCAGAAAACAGAGTGGTGGTAAATGGTATACAGTCAGAAGAGATGCAAGTCACAAGTGGTGTACCTCAGGGATCAGTCCTGGGCCCAGTCCTCTTCTGTATCTTCATTAGTGACATTGCAGATGGACTAGAGGGTAAGGCTTGTCTGTTTGCAGATGACGCCAAGATCTGCAACAGAGCAGATGATCCAGATGGGGTGGGCAGAATGAGAAGAGATCTGGATAAACTAGCAAAATGGTCAGAAGAGTGGCAACTGGGATTTAATGCAAAGAAGTGCAAGGTCATGCGCACAGGGAAGAGAAACCCTGAAGCCACCTAGAGGCTGGGAGGGGAGTTGCTGGCAGTCACAAAGGAAGAAAGAGACGGGCATCATCATCACCACCGATGACCTGAAATCATCCAAGCAGACCTCTAAAGCAGTAGGTAAGGCTAGGGGGATGTTAGGGTGTATTAGTAGGGGTATCACAAGTCGTAAGAGGGAGGTAATAATCCCTCTTTACAAGACACACTGGTTAGGCTCCCATCTGGAGTACCGTAGCGCAGTACTGTAGGCCACACCTTCACAAGGACATTAACCAAATTGAGGCAGTCCATAGAAGGGCAACTGAAATGGTGCAGGGACTGCATCAGAAGACATATGAGGACAGACTAACGGAGCTCAATATGTATACCCTTGAGCAAAGGAGGGAGAGAGGTGATATGATCGAAACATTCAAACACCTTAAGGGGCTTCCACGTCATAATAGCACTGACAAAACAGCGAACATCAAAATAGCGACTTCCACTGTCAAGAACAGCTGCTACTACCTGTTCGTTTGACTGTTCTTCCTGGCATGAAAACTTAATACATATGCGGGGGGCTGTGCCTCCTGCACCCCCCCCATCTTATATATTCTAACACCACGCCGCTCATTGATTGCGGAGGAGAATTCCATATTCGGAACACTTTTATTCCGAGTCGCTCCTATCTGTCAGTCACTATTTTGCAGTCGCTATTGTGTTATTCACTGTTTTGTCAGCGCTATTATCACGGGATACCCCTTAAGGGCATTAACAAGGTGAAAGAGTCTAACATGTTTAAATATAAGAAAAATAGGACAGGAGGACACAGCATGAGAATAGAGGGAGGCCGATTAAGGGGGAACGTGAGGAAATTCTTTTTCACAGAAAGAGTGGTGGATGCATGGAACAGCCTACCTCAGGAAGTGGTGGCTATTAATACAGTGCAGGGCTTCAAACAGGCATGGGATAGGCTAAGGGAGCAATACAGACGAATATGGAAAGCTAGGTCATTGACAGTGTAAAGGTGTGTGGCACATTCATAAGGTAGAAAAATGGGCAGACTGGATGGGCCTTGTGGTCCTTATCTGCCGTCAACCTCTATGTTTCTATGTGGCAGACAGAAGACATACCAGAAAACGTAGTTGATCTGACATCTCCAGCAAAGCTGCAGTAGGTGGAGAGCAGCAAGCAGCAGGTGTCGGTGAGCATACTGCAGAGCAATCGCCATACAAAATCATATTTTAACCCCTCAAAGGCTGCTGCCTCCAGCATCAGTGTGGTATTGGCTCACACTAGGCAAAAAGTACCATTTAAACTGCTGGTAGTGCTGCTAGGAGGACATTGTCATTAATTGCTACAGATACCACCAATGTGAATGTGTCCTTTTGATCCTTTGCCACTGCCGCCAGTATCACCGTCATCTCATTCTTAATAACCACCACTGCTCTGATCCACCACCCATCCACTGTGACTACTAGCATCCCAACTTCTGGTACAGCATTGGCCCTGCACTGCAGTCAATGTGACTGAGACCACCCCTGCCACTGTGACTGAAATCACTCCTGCTACAGTGACTCAGACCACTCCTGCTACTGTGACCCAGACCACACATTCCATTGTGATCTGGACTATTCCTGCCACTCTAGCCATGGTGGTATGGTGACAATGGCCCCTGCTACCACTGTGGCCAGCCAGTTGTAGAACTATTTCCAGTACTGAGTCCGCCCCTACTGTGAAGCTTCCTGTTTCTCAGCCTTTCTCTTCAGTCTAGTAGAACTCGATAGTGTGGGTGAGGTGGAGCACTCATCCAGGGCTGAGTATTTTCTAGCAGCCGAAGAATTGCCTACTGACACATCATCTGAAGAGACTAACCTAAGCAGCTTTGATAATGAGGCAGAGTATCGGGGGAGTGCCGTGAGGGCTGTAAAGCAAGAAAATTGGGCACAAAAACCTTAACCTCTTGAGGTCACACTGTCAGGAAAAAGAAGAATATGGCTCTTCCTCTCAAAAAAATAAAAACTTGGCAACCTATCCTTTAGCACTCTTTTCAACGGGCTCCATCCCATCCTGCACAGTCAAGTGGAGCAGGGGCACCAGTGATGCCAGGGGAAAACCCGCAGCAGCACATCTAAAAGAAAAAGGCCTGTGTAGTCAAAAGAGTGATGCTGTTACTAGTGGTGACACTAGTGGAATGAGTAGTGTCAAGAGCAGAAAGCATAGCATTACTGCATTTCACATTACTAAAAGAAGATAACTGAAGGACAGTGTGCACATTGTGCAGCACAACTATCAGTAGGGTGAAATCTCTGGCAAATTTAACAGCAGCCTCCTTAATGAACTTCCTGAAGGTAAAGCATCCCCAGGTTTTTAAAGCATCAGGGTCTGTGCCTGTGGTTCCATCAGACTCATCCAGTGGTGATGATGCAGGCAGTGGTGGTGGTGGCAGTGCCACAAACCATTCTGTTTTTGAACAAAATCCCCTCAACATCAAAGAGTCTACCCCCACCCAGAACTCTGTCTGCCTGTTCTGGTGGTTGTTCAGGTGTACGTTAAAGATCACATGGCACTTCTCGATAAGAGTAGGGAATTTCACTGTGTCCTGGCCAAATTCCCCTCGTTCACTAAAAATATCACCAACAGCTTAATCTGGTTCCGTAAACCGGTTTACATCTGTACACACATTCCCCTTCCCTTGCCCCTGGGTCACACCTGCAAACAAGCCATGGCTCAGTGTGCTTCTTCCAGACATGAACTTTCAAATAAATAAATAAATAGAAATAAAGAACTCCTGCCAGGCATAATCCCCTGCTGTTTCCACACCCTCTGGCAAGTGTGGAACACCCCCCCCCATCCACAGTCATTGCCCCCCGTGGAAACGTTCCAGGCCAGAACTAAGTACCAGTCTTCCCATCCAACAGCTCAACATGTTCAGAACACAATACCAGCAAGTTCCATCTGCTGCTGTAAGAACTATTGCCTGCTATCTCCAGCTGTGTGCATGTTTGCACATCACTTTTGCACTACCTGAGAATGTCACCTGGTTCTGGTTTGCTGAAAATAGTAGAAATTGGCATGTGGGGGCATGGGTGAGTTGGCAGCCAGTTACAGCAACCAGTAGGAGTAGCCAGGACTTCAGTAACTCAACCCGCTTACGAAGGGGCAAGAACGCTATTCCAGCAAATTCCATCTGCTGTAAGAACTGTTGCCTGCTATCTCTGGCCAATTGCTTGTTTGTACATCAATTTTGCAGTACCCGAGACTGTCATCTGGTTCTGGTTTGCTGCAAATAGTAGAAATTGGCGTGTGGGGGCTCGGGCAACCCGGCAGTCAATTACTGCAACCAACTGGAGGATCCAGGACTTAAAAAGCTTGACCCGCTCGTGCAGCTCACATGGTGCGTGAGCGTGAGTGGCGCCACTTGGTAATGAAAAATTCTAGTCTCTAAGTGGGGAATAAGGGAGAGGCTCAGAAAACTTATTCACCAGGGTATCCTGTAGATAAGACAACATAAGGAAAAGTAAAGTTATTTGTATAGCTTCAACTGATAAATTAGTAACTTGTAGAGAAGTACTCTTATTACTCACCCAGGTATTCACTGCTGCTTTGGAATACATTTCTTATACAAACTAAGTAGAAATATTTTAAGGATTAAATTTAGAGTTCTTAAGAAAAGTTTATGAATATGATTTTTTTAATTGTACACAGATCATTTTATTTTTTGAAGTACTTGCTATTAAGATGTTGGTACTTTGGTGGGGGATGTTGCTCATGCTTAATAATTACTCAGTTACCCTTGGTTATGTAAATAGAGAAGAGAGAGTTATACCTATGGTAGAACATTGAAATGTAACATTACAGAAAGGAACTATAGTGAGGAATACAGAAAATAAGATAGAGTGGCAAGGTCAGTTCAGGCAAACTTGATCAATAATCATTTAACCACATCTTTGATAAAATGGATTTCCATTATCAGTAAAATACTGGGAGGCTGGGGACAAATACTTTATTGGATGGTGTCATGGAGATAAAAGCAAACTTTTTTAGAGAAAGACAAACATAAGAATGTATAAATTAAGTAAAATTGTGGTAATTTTAAGCTTGACATTAAGTGGTGACATCCACCACAGCCCAGACCACAATTAAAGCCACAGTTGAATCATACTGCTGAAATGTTAATGGAAAAGGCAATTAGGATTGTGCATATTAATATATGTAGTTTGCAATAAAAAAATGGAACAGCTGAGGGAATGGGTAATAACATATAAGCCAGACGTAATAGTAATAACAGAATCATGGCTACACACAAAAGTTGTAGGGAGATTGCTCTAGAGAATTTCAATATTTGGAGATAGGATAGAACCAAAAGAGGGGGAGGGGTTGTTATTTATGCTAGAAGTTGGATTGAATTAAAGGAAATTGGAAATGTGGGTGATTGGACAGAGCAGACATTCTTCCTGTAGAGATAAAATTAGCTTTTTCTAGACCTGTGGTACTTCTATGTATTTATTACCCACCAAAAAATAATTTTCAAGTATTTGAGGAATTGCAAGAGGCTCTAAAGGGTTGTCTTATATCACATGTGTTATTGCTGATAGGAAACTTTAATGTTAATTGGGGTACAGTAGATTGAAATCAAAAAAGTAAGGAGGGTTCATAGTAGGATTATGTATACCAGGTCATGTAAACATTTTGATTATATAAATTTTATGCAAGACCAGGAAAATTATAACTGGAAAAGATTGGATTTGAATCCAAATATAAGTGATGCTTGGGATTTGTTACAGAAAGATCTATTGATTTGCAATACACATGTCTCTCTTAAAGCTATACAGGTAAAAGCCAAAAATGCTCCTTGGTATGGTTCTAAGTTGTTTAAAATATAAAGAATTAGAGATAAGGCATGGAAAACAGCTAACACAACAAATGAAAACCAGGAGTAGTGTAAGTATAAACAAATGTGAAATCTCTATACTAAAGAAAACTTTAAAAGCCATGGAGAAGGAACAGGGCCCGGAATCTGTGTCTCTCTCACCGTCATCAGAGAAACGGCTACCGAAATCAAAGGACCGGAACAGGGAATGGTTGGCAATGTGGCTGTCCTCACCATTGGGCCACAAGCACAAACACAAAGAAAAAGAGAGATTTGCTTCACCGGCGAGGTCCTGGTCACCATTGAGACAGTAAATCTATTGAGTCATTGCCCACTCCAGCAGGATTAATAAGCTCCCCCCCCCCGACCGTCAAAATATCAAGTTCAGAGCTTAGCTTAGGTGCTGCCATACTTACTATGAATGGTACAACACCATCATTGTCAAGCCAAGGCCCATCAATACAAGCAGTCCCGGCCCCTTTACAGGGTGCCATCTACTCTCAGACTGTGCTGGCCATGCTCTCAGAAGTGATCAGAAGCATTCTGCCTGGACTACCATTACAGGCAGTTGTTCTGAGAGGGCCTCCAGGTATGCAGCCCTCATTGATGGCTTCTACTAGCATGCCGTAGATTTCTGCCTCAGCTGCACCGGAATCACCAGTACATTCTGCGGTGCTCCTCATTGATAAAGACATCGACAAGGTTGAATCTAATCCTGACCTCATAGTGATATAGGATACCTCATAGGAATATGAGTGAGAGCAGTATGTTGCTGCATGCTATACTTCTACCCTCTCATCCTGTAGTGAGGACTCAGTGATTTACACCCTGAGGTCTCCTCCTGAGGATCCTACTTTTCAAGCCATGATGCAGCAAATGCAAACTGTCATGGGCTTTTCTGTGGAAGAGGAATATTCCACAAAAAAAATTTTATGGAGTTTTTAAAGGTCCATTGCACACCCTCCTTTGTAATTCCACCTATATACCCTGGATTAGAGGATGCTACCTTTACTGCATGATACACACCAAAGTCACTGCCTGCAGTTCCCAGAAAGGCTGATAAGCAGTACCGTGCTCTATCTGCTAAGCCTTATTATGCCAATCAGTTAGAAACTAACTTTGTGGTCATCATGGCTGCCCATGATAGGGCTAGAGGACCTAAACATATGAGTACTTTGCCTTCTGATAAAGAATCTAAGAGGCTGGATGTGATGGGCAAGCATACGTATGCTTCTGCCTCACTGGGCCTTAGGATTGCAGGCTACCAGGCCCATATGATAAAATATCAGAATAGCCTGTGGAAAACCACAGACACTGCAGCCCAGACTTTGTTGGATGGTTCTGCCAAGAATGAGTTACTTAAAACCCTTAACTTCTGGGGCTGAGGTTCGCAAGCATTTGCTACACTCTGCATATGATGCCTCTAATGCCTCTGCAATGGCTGCTGCTTCTGGCATTTGTATGAGAAGATACTCTTGGTTCAGAGTTGCTGGTTTTGCCAGTAATGTGCAACAAGCAGTTCTGAATACCCCTTTTAGAGGGACAAAACTGTTTGGCTGTGATATTGAAGAGGCCTTAAGAGATCTTCAGACCTCAAAAATGACTCTGTTAAATTACTTTCAACAGAGCTGAAATATTAGGATGGTAGTGTAATCCAATGGATTTAACCCAAAGGCAAAAATCATACAGGGACATCACTTGGATATTAAGAAAGACAATTTTCATCTTATGCTGCTGAATATCAAGCAGGAACTGGTTCCTGCAAATATTGAGGATCAGAGACACCATTGAGTGTGGTTTCATAGTCACTGCGGACATTTCATAAGTATGTCATTCATCTTTTTGGATCCTTGCTACATCAGCTGAAGATCACACATAGTGTTTATGCTCTGAAGCTTGGATTGTGTAGTAAAGAAGTTTGAAAATGGCTCTAAGGTCTGTCAGATCCCTGTATCCCACTCCTGACAGTGGTCATAGGAGGGGATCTTTTCATCAGCCTGCTGCCAGAGATGGCCATGCCTACTGTCAGCAAGCCGTGGCAGAGGAGGTGGCCCCTTGCTGGGATCCCTTCCCCAGGTGCCCATACAAAAGCACCCAAAGCAGTTAGTAACAGTGGCACTGCCACTACCAGTTCCGCATGACTGTTTCCTGAGACACTCCCATCTCCACCATTACCTACAGGGGTGGTTGTAGTTGTAGGGGGCTGCCTCTCACTTGCATCACAACCAATGGCAGGAGATTACAACAGATGAGTGGGTCCTGTTGATAATTGCAAGGGGGTATGCTCTGGAGCTGCTAGAAATCCCTCCAGATCATTCTCTGCCTCCTTCTTGTTACCCTCCATTCCATTTGTTCCTTCTGAAAGAGGAAGCGCAGTCATTGTTCCAAAAACATGCTATAGAGCCAGTTCCTCCTTGACAGAGAAACAAAGGGTTCTTCTATTCCAGATACTTCTTGGTCCCAAAATGGACAAGGGGTATGTGTGCTGTATTGGATCTCAGGGATCTCAGTGTCTACATTGAACACAAGAAGTTTCCAATGGTATCCATGCAAGCTCATACTCCCCTTCTACAAAAAGGGGACTGGATTTGTTCTTTGGACATTAAGGATGATACGTGTTAAGATCAGAACATCATGCAGGCAATACCTCTGCTTTGTGCTGGAGAGAGAACAATGCCAGTTCATAGTATTGCCCTTTGGCTTGCCTTCTGTGCCATGGGTTTTTACCAAATGCGTGGCAGCAGTGGCAGCAGCCCGTTGAAGGGAAGGCATGTATGTGTTCCCTTACCTGGATGACTGGCTGTTGAAGGCCAGCATCAGGAAAGCTCTCCTACATACCTTGTCTCGGATAAGGCAGTTGTTCAAGGACTTGGGGGGCACAGTAAATGTGCCAATGTTTATACTAATTCCCTGCCGAAGACTGCAGTACATAAGGGCAGTCTTGGACACAGAGGAGGATTGTGCTTTCCTGCCACAGGACAGAGTAGAAAATCTGATTGCCCAAGCACAGTTGGTATACAGGGGTCACTTTGTCTCTGCGAGAACAATGTTATGGCTCCTGAGTCTCATGGGCTGCCACCATTGTGATGGTGTAACTGGCCCACCTACATATGAGAATCCCTCAGTGAACACTCAGGGTCCAGTGGGATCAGTTAACCAATGAGCAGAACAGATGGCAGTGGAGCCTCCTGTTTCTACCTCTGTGTTTGGACCTGTTGTCACAGGACAGGGTATCCCTGGTCCATCTGGACCTGAAATCCCTACATCTTTATGCATAGCACCTGAAGACATAGTCATTGCACATTGTAGGTTATCTCATAAGGTTGCTGATGTACTGATTCTGGCTAGAAAGCCTTTTTACCAGACATACTTATTCCTTCAGATGGAAGTGGTTCACTTTGAGGGCTGCTTCCAGAAATCTGAACCCATTTACATGTCCTGTAAATGCTGAGTTGGAATACTTGCTGTCCCTGTCAGAAAATGGTGTATAGTATTCCTCACATAAGGTGCATTTGGCCACTGTATCAGCTTTCCATGCCACAGTTGAGGGTCATATGGTGGCCCAGTTAGAGGTGTCCAATACTTTTTGGAGAGGTAGTCTGCATATGAAGCCTCCTTTCTGCAGCCCAGTCCCATCTTGGGACTTGAATTTTGTGCTTGAGAAATGGACAACTTCTTTTGAGCCATCTGCAAGTTTTGCCTCGTGTTTCATGCCATGAAGAATGTTATTTTTAGTTGCAGTCACTTCTGCTTAAATAATGTGTGAGCCTCCTTGTTTGATTTTCCACAAAGACAAGAGTTGTTTTGTGTACCAATCCTAAGTTTTTTCGGAAGTGGTGTATAATTTACACTCAGTCGATACACCTTCCTGTTTACTACCCTGAGCATCCCAACCAGGGTGAGGCGCTGCTCCATACTTTAGATGTACATAGAATACTCGGATACTATGTAAATTGCACCAAGAAATGCAGAAAGTTTTCTCAGCTTTCTGTTTCACCCCTGGTAAAGAGGGGGCTCCTGTTTCTAAACAATGCCTGTTGAAATGGCTGGCTCTTTGAATTACATTTTATTATAGGAAGTATGGTAAGGAACTTCCTAGGGCTGTTCGTGGTCACTCCACAAGGGGTATGGTCACGTCTGTTGCTTGTTTCAAAAATGTCCCTGCTGCTGACATATGTGCTGCAGCCACTTGGGAGCATTTTTCATAGTTTCACTGAACATTACAGTCTGGACATCATCTCTCATAGATGTGCTAGGTTTGGGCTTACTGTATGGCAAGGGCTTCAGTCCTGGTCACATATCAGACTGTGCCATCCTCCCAGGCTACTTTGCACTGCTTGGAAGTTGTTCCAAAGGTGTGGCCTAACTAGCCTTAACGAAGATAGAGTCATGCACAAGTTTGCCTTGTGCACCCTACACAGATCTGCCTGCTACCTGTAACAGCTACTATCCCCCTGCAAAATCCATCTGTCAACCGGGGAGAACAGACTTTCAGCACCTGCCTTGCAGCATTAGACCCCTGTGCCAGTGCTCCACCTCTGTTAACCAGCCTGCTATTTTCAAACATTGTTGCTCCCAGTTACCAGAACTGTCTGCCGCCAGAGCCAAAGGGAGGAGCGAGTTCAGTGTCACAGAGGGGGAGGGGCCGCCAACTTCAAAAGAGCCGAGCTGCTCGCAGACAGGTATGCTGTACCCTACGCATATCTGCCTGTTGCCTGTAACAGCTACTCTCCCCCCCCTGCAAAATCCATCTGTCGACTGGGAAGAACAGACTTTCAGCACCTGCCTTGCAGCATTAGACCCCTGTGCCAGTGCTCCACCTCTGTTAGCCAGCCTGCTGTTTTTGAACATTGTTGCTCCTGGTTACCAGAGCTGTCTGCTGACAGAGCCGAAGGAAGGAGCAAGTTCAGTGTCACAGAGGGGGAGGGGCAGCCAACTTCAAAAGAGCAGCGCTGCTCACAGACAGGTATGCTGTACCCTACGCATATCTGCCTGTTGCCTGTAACAGCTACTCTCCCCCCCTGCAAAATCCATCTGTCGACTGGGAAGAACGGACTTTCAGCACCTGCCTTGCAGCATTAGACCCCTGTGCCAGTGCTCCACCTCTGTTAGCCAGCCTGCTGTTTTTGAACATTGTTGCTCCTGGTTACCGGAGCTGTCTGCTGACAGAGCCAAAGGGAGGAGCAAGTTCAGCGTCACAGAGGAGGAGGGGCAGCAAACTTCAAAAGAGGAGCACTGTGGCGCGTGCTTGAGTGGCACGAGTGCCACTTGGCAGAAGAAACGCCGAGGACTATCTCTGTTGGGGTGAGCCCAAAAGACTTAAAAAGAATAAGAAGGAGTTTAGCTACTATCAGTGTAATAAAAGTGCAATATAGCATTAACGTGCTAGGAAAGCAGTGTTAGGTAATATTAATATTCAGGAATGTTTGTGCCTCTGCCTAAGGGAATTGTAGCTTAAATGGTAGCTGTTTACTGAATTTTTAAGTTTATTGCACACAAAAACTAGGTAGTACCTGAAAGTTTAAATGGTAGTTGCTTATTGAATGTTTAAGATTATTGCACACAGAAACTAGGAGGTACTTGAAATAATGACATTTTAATAAGAGTATAAATTTCTACAGGCAGTAATTTCTATAGATATTATTGCTGTAATAGATTTCATATGATTTTTAAATATATATGTAAGTGTTTTACAAGTCTAGTTGAGTATTTATCATGGGTACAAAATCAGTTACCTGTTTGATAATAGTTTGGATTATTTATTGCACCTTCGTATACCCTGAATATGAAAGTATGACCAGGTCTAGCTTGGGAGAAACACCAATTAAATTGTGTGGGTAATCAGATTTTTCCATCTAATTCCCTGGGGGTTAAAATAAGGCTAACTGCTGAGTTGTTAGTTTAAACTCGGTGTTCCATGTTGTGTAAACTAGCCGCACTGTCTGTAGGCAAATGGAAATTAAATTGTGAGGTGAATTATTAACATTATCTTTGCTTCTTGACACAAAAAGTCACCATGAGACAGTGCGGGATGGTTGCCAAATTGAAAATACTCATAATCCTGAGCTTATTGATGTCTAGTGATATTCATTTAAATTCAGGACCAAGTGCTGACAATTTACTTACAGCTGATATTTTAAAGGGTAGTAATTTTTCATTTGTTCAATTTAATTTTGGGAGCGTTGCCCCAAAATTTGTTATGATACAAGAGTGGGTCTTGGAATATAAGCCAGATGTTACAATAATAACTGAATCCTAGTTTAGCAAAAAGTACTAGATGAAGAAATTCAGATACCTGGCTATCAAACATGGAGGCATGATCATGGGAAAAGGGGAAGGGGATTCTGGTTTATGGTACCATAGCTTTGGAAATTAACTGTATGAATTGTGTTAGTACACCAGGTATGGAAAGGGTAGCCCTGGAAATAAAAATCCCATATTGTAAACCATTATTACTAATGGGATGTTACCTTCCCCCAAAGGGAGATAATCAAAATCTTCTTGTTCTTCAAGATTTCTTGTCCCCTTTTAGGGACAGCCATGAACTTATGGTTGTGGGGGACTTGAATATAGACTGGGCTAAGTTGTCACCTACTAGTAAATTGATGGATTTCAAAACAATGCTGGGGCTGTCTCAGTTAATTACTAGTGTTACAAGACTGAATGCTAAAGCCCCTAATTCTTCTGCTATTCTAGATTTAATGTTTACCTCTGACCCTTTAAAATACTCAGTATCTGGGGTATTACCAGATTCATTTAGTGACCAGATTACTTTCTGCATTAGAAAAATGGATAAGAAATTATGTGTACCCCAAGTTAAATTCTATCATAATTTTAAACATCTGGATTATATATCCTTTATGATAGATTTGGAAACCAGAAATTGGGACAGATTGACATTGATTCCTGACATAGATAGTGCTTGGCTCTATTTTCATAGTGAATTTATATCCGTATGCGACACCTTTGCACTAGTTCAAAGTAGGAAAGTAAAAAATAACAATTCCCCATGGTATACTGCAGAATTAAGAATTTATCGTAAAGCTAGGGATATGGCATGGAGGTTAGCTAAAAGAAAAAATGATGAGTGTTTTGGGATAAATATCGTGCTGCACGTAATTTGTATATTAAAAAATTTAAATCTGATTTTTCTTTATCATGATTAGAGGCAGAAAGGACTAAAATCCTAGGGATTTTTGGACTATGGTAAAAAAATGACAAGGAAATAACATTTCAGAATTACCTAATGCCTTTATGGTAAATAATGATCCATTAAAACTTTCAGATAGGGTAGCTGATATGCTAAACAAGATGTTTATCAATATGGGGTCTTCTCAGGTTAACACATCTCCTCTTTCTGGTGTAATACAGCAAAAAAGGATCAAGAAAAGAGGGAAGAAAATGGACTGTTTTTTTGTTTCCAAAATATCCTGACCAGGTCTCTAAGGAGTTATTAAAATTGAATACAAATAAAGCTCAAGGCCCAGATGGGATTCCATCTTTTCTGGTCAGAATTGCTGCACCTTTGGTGGCTCCAATATTGGCTGACCTGTTTAATCTCTCATTGAGTACTGGTATCTACCTGTTAGCCTGGAAACAGGCGGAGGTAAGACCTATATTCAAACGAGGCCAGAAAAATGAAATGCAAAACTATAGCCCTATATCATTGCTTTTGGTTACCTCAAAAATGTTTTAAAAAATTGTAGTTTATCAACTAAATAGCTACCTTGAAGGTTACAAAAAAATATAACAAATATCAATCAGGTTTTAGAGCGCAGCACAGTATGACCATAACATTAGTCAAGGTTGTGTCGGACATCCAGGTGGCCATAGATAGGGGCCTCCTGGTTGGGGCCATATTTATAGGCCTGTTGAAAGCCTTTGACGCCTTAGACCATCTGGTGTTAATTGACAATTTGAGGTCTATTAGCCTCAGCCAGGAGGCCCTAAATTGGTTCCATGGTTACCTGGATGGGAGACAGCAAAGGGTCAGACTGGGCAATAATTTTGTATCTAATTATCTGAATATCAAATCTGGTGTACCACAGGGCTCAGTGTTAGGACCTGTTTTGTTTAATATATATACAAATGGTGTCAGACATCTAATGAGTGATGTCCGACACCATTTGTATGCAGATGATATAATACTTTACTTTGAAGGTAAATCTATTGGACAAATACAGGAAAAGTTGCAAAAAAATGTTGATATATTGCAAATATATTTTCAGGAACATGGTTTAGTTTTGAATCTTTTAAAGTCACAGATTATGTTGTTTTCTAATAAAAAAGAGTAATTGAACTTAAACATAAAAACCTTGGATGGGTGTAGCCTGGCCCCTGTGGATCACTATAAATATTTGGGAGTCTGGCTGGACTGCCATTGTAAATGGGATAGTCATGTTGATAACCTGATCAAAAAATTAAATATGAAATTGGTATTGTATAAACATAAACGTTGTCTTTCACCAGACATTAGATTAAAAATTGTGAATTCCATGATAATACCATTAATTGATTAAGGTGATGTAGTGTATAATGGAGCTGCTAGAGGAGTCTTGGGTAGATTAGATGTAATCTTTAATAGATATCCATGTTTTGTTATAGATGCACCCTGGAACATGCATCACTGCTTTCTTTATAGAGCCTTAAATTGGATATTCCTTACAAAACGGTAGAATATACACGTGCAACATTTGGCTCACCACTGCTATCTTAAAAAAGTACCTGGTTATTTGATAGAATTATTGGAGGAGCGGAATGCTAAGGAAGGGCTGCAATCAACAAGGAGATAAATTTTAGGGTGCCAACTATGAAAACAGTAAAGGGTCAACATTGTTATGTACATGAGGGTCCAAAGCTGTGGAATGCCTTGCTGTGCCATTTAAGGCTGTGTAATAATAAAATCTTATCTGGAATGAACTAAGATTATGGCTTGAAAATGCTGCACTTTCACCAAAAAGTTGTACCTGAGTGATATATATTTATTGTACACTTGTTATTGGTTTTATTTGAGCTTACGTATGTGTTTGTTATAGTATGTTTTTGTGTGTAACTGATATTTTAATAAAGTAGGACCCCACTGTAAATTAGCTTCGGCTAAACTGGGTTATCCTGTGTCTGATATCAGAAATAAAACTTTTACCACTACGTAAGAACTTAACATAACAGCATCTTCAAGAGAATTTCCTCCATTAGGCCATACCATAACCTCCCTGCTTACCTCTTTTGGTATCCTTTTTTTTTCTTTCTTTTCATCATTTGTTTATCTTTCTCGGGGACACCTGGGCAGCTGCTTCTGCTCCTACCCACCCTTGCACCACTGGCATCCATCTCCTGTGGTGCTCCCACAGATTACTGCTCCATGGCAGGGGCAAGGCCGTCCTTCTTTGTAGGCATGCATCCATCTCTTGACCAGGCATCCCAGAGTGACATTACGGGCTTACAGGAAGTGAGCAGGGCTCCATTGTTTTTTCTCCTCTTTTTTCTCCCTTGGTCCCTCCTACCATCCCAGATGGTCAATGTAGCCTCTGTCAGCCTTGACAGCAGCAGTGCACTCTGGGAATTCACCACCCCTCGCGAAGGAGCAAGATCCCCAGCTGACTGCAAGGGGCAGCTACTGCACCATCTCCCTCCCCAGTTGACTCACACTCCCCTCAGGAGCACTCTTCAGCCTGGCTGCCTGACCTGTGCAGACCTGGACTCACTTTCAAACTCGGGTCGCTGGTAGGGAAGTGTGAAGTGCTTCAATTGAGCCAACGGTGAACCCCCCCCTTTGGTATCCTGAGGGTTATATCACAGGCTGTGCCTAAAGCCTTACTTCATGCATCATGTCCCATAATCTCCTGGTTCCTCACTGTTAAGAGGCCCTCAGTGGCTAGTCCCCATTGGGGAACTGAGGAGTGATGGGGACATCCACGTTATATACTCATCAACACTGCATGTCATTGTAGGCAGCCCGTGGCCAGCAAAGAGTTACCATGTGGTCCTGATGCTGACAGCGTACAGTTCCAAAGGTGTGGCCTAATGGAGGAGATTTTTTCGAAGATCTACTGTTATGGTAAATTCTTACATAACTATTCTTTTTAATGGAAAAATTTAAGAACTTGATATCAGAAATGTTCTGTATTTTTTGACTTCCTGCAAATTGCAACTGCTGAATGAGTGGTCTCTCTACACTATTACACCTAATGAGATCTTCCTTATCATTATGCCAAAATAAGGAGGATTTGCAAACCTAGCTTGTCTTATTTACACTGGTGTCTTGCTTCTCCATTTACTGTGTCTCATACTCATTAACTCATGTTCAAGTAGCCTTTTCATATGCCGCCTGACCCTGATACTTGACTGCAGCTAGGCATTGTTATATTTTTGTCACATAAAATGTCTTTGACAAATGCCATCCTGGCCTGTTAAACTCTTCATTGTCATTGTGCATATTTGTGTGTAGTAGTATTATGATGTTTATTATTATATATGCCCCAATGTTAAATAGCATGAGAAACCAAAATCAGTGCTTAGCAGCGGGACAAGGAAAGTAAAGGAGCAATTCTGATGGCTCGAGTGGTAGCCAGAGCCTGAGGTCATATTATGAGTCATGGAAGCATTTTTCAGAAGTGGAGTAGCTTGAGTTCTGCTGCTACACAGCATCTGAGTTACCCTGTGAGTGCAACCCACCACCACCACTAATGTGATTGATGATTAAGATGAGTATTACTGGGCCATCACTACTGTGCTGCTGCTATATTACAGATGCCTGGGCAGGATATGTTGATGGTCTTCAAATATCAACGTTGTGCCCTACCAGCAAAGGTTAGTATTATTTGTGGTATTTTTTGGGTGGGTTGGGGGGAGGCCGCAGTGTGTGGTAATGGCTTAACACACATTGTGTTCTAAAAGTAAATATTCAAGGGGATTGTTTTTTTTAACTGGGAGGAGTAGGAGGAACGGAGCTACAGATGGGAAAGGTTTACTGTAACTGCACAGCCTGCATGTCAACCTCTTAAACATGTTTGTTCTTGTGTCTGCCTGATGGCACTGAGGGCTGAGGCATCTGCCTTACTTCGCACCACACCAGCGACCCAGGTTTGGGAAGGTATTGGGGAAGCCGGGGGTCAGCAGGGGAGGAGAGGATTGAGGATCTGGAAGACTGCTCTCCTTTCCTGGGGAGGGTGGTTCAGAAATCCCTGTCAAGTAGCAGCTCCCAGTGGATACTGAGGGCACTACATTCCATGGGGATATGTGCTGGGGTGAAGATGTTGGCAGACATCTGCGGGTGGGAGTGTGCCCATCATGCGCTGATGTCACTGCACGCCCATGTCTTTGTGGAAGGACCACCAGAATAAAGGAAAACCCCCAGTCACCGGGAGGACGACAACAGACCCTACTGCTGGTCCCCCATGCCCATCACTGGACCCTGCCATCACCAGTGCCCCCAATTCCTCCTACACTCTGGTCACCAACTAGATTCTGAGTAAGGGTGCCAAAGAGGAGCGGCGGCCCTGCCTCGGGGGGAGGGTATGCAAGCTGGAGGTTCAGATGACCAAGAGATGGTAGGAACTCCAGAGGGGGGCCTGGTGTGTGGAGAATCTTCGGTGGCAGGAGAATCGACCAGCTCCCTGGGGGGCATATCTGAGGGAGATCCCAGTGTGGCCAGTAACCAGAGGGAAACAGAGTTGGGAGAAAAAAAAACATGTTTGTTCTTCTGTCTCTTATTCTTGCAGGTACAGATCACATGGGTGATAAGAGATCTTGCTGCTGAGTAGTTCTGGCTCAGATCAGAAATGATGTGGTACATAACCTGGCATATGGAAAAAAGGAAAACAATAACACTGCAGCATATTGAAACAGAGTCAAATCCAAACAACACACTGCTAGGGAACCAAGAAAGAAAACTCAAGAATGAGAGCGACAAACAGGTGGTGGCAGATTGCAACCACCTGCTCCTGCCTTGTGTCAGAAATACAAAAATGTACTATTTGTGTAGGGGGCCAAAGTTCTGGTGGGATGAGGTTTGTGTGTTCTAAAAGTTTAGGATGGCCACATGAATCTGGAGGGAGAGGCAGGAATCTTGCTCAGGGACCAAGATGCGAGAGGTTTATTTATGGTGAACAAAAATGAAAATGGTGTACTCTTTTTTTTTGCAGCACTGCAAGGCAGCTGAACAAGCAAGCAAAAACAACACAATCGGGACTAACACTTGGATTAACCAGTAGCAGTGGGTTAACCTTTTTAGTCCAAGTCCTGAGTGCACTTTGCAGAGACAGTGAGGACATGGAGACAAAGCGAGACAACTCAACTAAGCTTGGGGTTCATGATGTGTTGGCTGATCAGCAATTGGGGACTGACCCCACAAAGCACTTTTTATAAACAGACCATAGTGGGGGATTCCCTGCATGAACAGAAAACAAAAAAACACTGCTAGCTGGGAGATGAAGAAATTGGTGACCCTCTGAAACTCCTGTTGAGAAGCTGGAGGTCCTGGGTAAAGAGAAGCCAGTCTCCTTGTTGAGCAGATGGTTCACTGGACAATCTGCAACAATGACCACTGATAGGTCCTGGCACCCAGGCTACCTCCAAGTGGAAAGACTACTAGTGATGTGATCCTCAGCGCAGCCTCAGTGGAGCAGCAATGGTATGCATGTGACTTGTGGACAGGCATCAGAATAAAATGATCAGACACAACGTCAACTGTGGTCCCTCACTCTTGAGTCAGAGTGGCTGCTAAGTTGACTCACTTCTGGATACCTGACTAACAGCTCTCTACAGCTTACTACCACGGGACCGATGCTGAAACACTGTGGCAGAGATTTGAAGGGGGTTGAAGGCACTCAAAGCAGGTATGCTAAAGATGGAGGAGTGGCCAGGGACCTCCCTAGGTCAGAGCTGAGTACTGAAGGAGCTGGTCCTGGCAACTGAGGTGAAGCTCAGCATCAGAATAATAATACCTGGAAAAAGAATCCCTGGCCCACTGAACAACCAAAGACCCTAACACTTGAGCCGGGGCGGCTCCTAAGCTGGTTCACTCAGTGGCCTTCACTAATGGCTAGCTACCTCTACGACTGTCCCCAAACGTCTTGACATTTCATATTACTCAGGAAAAAGTTACAGGAGGGATGCCACAGGAACATGCTTCAGGAGTCAAGGCTGAGCAATAAATAATTACCCCAACTGGTGTAGTTATTTCCTCTGGTTGCACATCACTGGAGCATAGAGCCCATGGTACACAAGGAACACAATACAGTAAAACAGTTTGGTTTGTAAGCAGTACAGTTCAGTTCATAGCAAAAGAGCTCAGTCTCTATGGGTACTATGCACACTAAAGCAAGGTTGGTAGGGGCAATATAGCAATACAGTACAGTTTGTGGGGCAGACACTAAGTACATCCTTGGACAATGCTAAAAACGCTGACAGAACAATACTTTTGTAGCCTAGGGCATGTTCAGAGACTGTTGCTAGTCAGACACATCAGTTTAATTTTATTACTACAGTGCATTCTGCTTGTATGCACACCCCCGGGACAATCTGTGTATGTGTATACAAGCGGAATGTGCATACAAACACAAGTCACAAAATCAGAGGACCGTACACTCGGGTACTGTTTAAAAAAGCTGCTTAATGGTAACAAATGGTAAAAATAACTAAAAATAAGTTAGAACAGCACAGTAATACATTTTTAAAAGCAGCATTATGCATTCAATCATTAATTTAATATAATTTATAGCCTTAAATGTTCATTTTCATTTTTAAAATAGGCAGTTTTTTTTTTTGCTTACTGGCATTAGCAATAGCCTCCAAATGTGCCTCAAAACTGTAAAACCATGTAAAATCATGTCGCTCATGCCTCTCCACATAGTGGCTAGTTCTTTTCTGGAAATGCCAGGCTGTTCAGACTTCACAAGCAGTTTAACTTTTTGTTTAAGGCTCAAAACCTTGCATGACACCTTCTCCATTGTGAGTGCAGGGGGATTAACAGGTGAAAGAGCCACAGCCATTATAAAGCTGTGGAAGGCAATTAACACCTCGCCAGGACAAACTGGTCCACTAATGAGCTTGCTAACCTTGTGGGATGCAAGCCAAATGTCACCTCAGAACTCAGCAACTTAGAAAAGTCTTTGAAGCCAGGCTAGAACGTGTGCATACAACCTAAAAAAATGGTTGCATACATCCAGTCATTTTTATGCAGGGAGAGGTAGGGGAAAAAATGGAACATCAGCATTATGTGCACACAGTCAAAAATTGCACTTATCTGAATTGCATGTAAGTGGAACGCACTCTACATTTTGCAGACAAAACAACAAGGTAAGAGAGATCATACAGTAAAACTGGTCTGTTCTTATATCTGACCCCATACTTAGAAACTATACAGAGAATGCACCAATAATGTATTTATTTATTCAACTTTCAGAAAACACCTTTGAGTCAGCGGCTGTTTTACAAAGGTTCCACATCATGGATACAGCACAAAATTACAAATAGGAAACGGGTAAGTTAACAACATTTAGGCAATACAATATATGACATCGCAAAAACCTGCACAAATTACAAACAGGAAACAGATAAGTTAACAACAACTAGGCAATGCAGTATATGACATCGCAAAAAAAATAAGTAGATTACAGATATTTCGGCAGGAGAAACAGCACATGAGCTGCCAGGGGCTTTGTCAAGAACCAAATTAACTGAGTAAGTAGTGGGTACATCAGTAAATCCATACATTGTATAAAAGGAAGCTTGGTGTGAGAGCAAAGGCATTAGTGCTCAGATAGCAAGAGAAGGAGGGAGACAACGTAGTTTAAGGATGGGGCAGATGGAGGGAGAGGGGGAAGAGTTACTAGGTGTGGGGGAGGAGAAAAAGAAAAAATGGGTGAGATGGGAAAGAGGGGGAATAGGAGTAGAGGATAGGATGGTGAGTGGTGGAAATGGTATGGGGGCAATGGTGGGTGGGGAAACTGGCGATGGTTGTGATAATAGTGTATAAGAGGGGTAAAAATCTACAGGACAGACTTGTATACAGTTTACAACCCGAGTACAATCCTAACCTCCCAGTTTCTGGATGGTTACCACCAGTGCCCAAAGGCACTTTTAAGTGTGGTCCCTGCAAACTCTGCCAAAACACAACAAAGATGTCTTTCTTTACTAGTGCCAATGCCACCAAAAACTTTGAGATAAGGTCTTTCATAAACTGGGATACTGAAAATATTATATACAGTGCATTCCACTTGTATGCAATTCAGATTAGTACAATATCCGGCTGTATGCACATAATGCTGATGTCCTGTTTTTTCCCTATCTCTCCCTGCATAAAATGACTGGATGTATGCAACTGCTTTTTCAGTTGTATGCACACATTCTAGCCTGGCTTCAAAGACTTTCTAAGTTGCTGAGTTCTGAGGTGACATTTGGCTTGCATCCCACAAGGTTAGCAAGCTCATTAGTGGACCAGTTTGTCCTGGTGAGGTGTTAATTGGCTTCCACAACTTTATAATGGCTGTGGCTCTTTCACCTGTTAATCCCCCTGCACTCACAATGGAGAAGGTGTCACGCAAAGTTTTGAGCCCTAAACAAAAAGTTTAAAGGAGACTACTGTATATTTCTCATTTGGATATGTCTGCTGTATTTATTATACATTACATCAATTACTGTACATATGTCAATAAGAGATAATTTATTTCTGCTGTTGCAACACATATCTAGAGTCTGAAGCTCTGACACAAGGTAGTAAAATGTCAAGCAAGCCTCCATTTACATGCAAATGGGTCACTTGTAATACAGCCCCTCCCATTCCCTGATGTCACTGCAGCAACAGTGCAGAAGAACACATAAGGGTATCAATGCTGTCTATCCTGACTTCAGTTTGTTTGCAATGGCAAAAGACAGTTCTGTCATGCAACTCACACAGGGAGTAGTACTTGTAGCCTTAATACTGCATGTGTAGAGCAAATAATGCATCTAATAGTATTTCATTCACAGGAAACAGAATCTGTTCTTTGTACTGCTCATTTCTCTCTGTGAGACAGTTGCAACATGTTGTAGAGAGCAGTAGAAAGGATGAGTCAATCAAGCAGTCAATGAGTGAATCAGTATTGCACCAGGTGAACACCCTTGAGAAGATTCATTTACAAGGTAGGCCTGAGCAGTTTCCCAAAAGATCACACAAGACTGAATTCCTCCTTTGCACAAATGATATACCCCCTTTCAGCAGCCTGAAAGTGGAGAGCTAGATCACTTACTTTATAAAGTGTATTGTTTTACATTTCAAATGCTCCTTACATCTGGGTTTCTGACTGGAAATACCAAGACACAGAATGCATATGACATGGGAGGAATGAGCCAAGCAAATACAGAGCATTACAAACACTGAGACTGATTGGTTTCTTTCCCTTCAACAGCTGAAGTGTAGCATCTGATTTGTGAGGGACATCCTACTTCAAATGCTGGCATTGGGGGGGGGGTGCTGCCACAGCTTGTTTTCATTACCTTCAAAGTAAAGTGCTGTAGCTCTCACATCACTCCTAATGATTTATAATGGGAATGGGGGCATTTTTAAAGTCATGGACCTGAGGGGCCATCACAGTTCCCAAGGAGGTTAGGGGAACTTGTTAAGGATTAAAGAGTAAGGGACTTCAGTAGGATTTGAACCAGAGTTTCCCAGTTCTTGTGCATGTGCTTTAACCACTAGATTACCCTTCTTCCATATGCTGCAGCTGATGTTGTCCTGGTAACCTGTTCCTTGTTATAGCTGAACTCTTTATTGCCTTACATCAGCCATCCAATCACTGCCTGCCTAGTTACAAAGGGAAAGGGGCATTTTTGCAAGCTTGTGTGTCACTGCTGGTGTCAATCAAAACAGAGAATGCTAACACACACAGAACATAATACAACAGCTATATAATACCACTCAAGAATCTTGTACCCAGACTCCAGAGTCATTTATTGAGTAAACTGTTTCTGCTAACAGAAACATGAACACAACACATACAGGTACTTCCTTATAGGCATACTGTATATACATGTCAAATCAATGCTTTGTACTGCACATTTCTCTCTGTGAGACAGTTGCAACATGTTGTAAAGAGCATGTTGTGAGAGCAATCAGTGCTGCATCACACTCATTTGGTCCTAGTCCCTATTAGACCTGCACTTCAGGATGTGCACAACATGTAGAGGGTTCCTCCATTACTCAAGTGGGGAACCAAACATTGTGAGTTCCGTTTACTGGTGGAACAGCACTTAGTGCAGCACCATTATCTGTTGCTCTGATGACATCAGCCTCCAGCAGCATTGGTGGCAAAATGGAGGACAAACACATTGATAACTTCTGGGGTCTGTATATTTTTATTTATAATCTAGATTTGGACAGCAATAGGACTGCTGGCAACTAGAGGAGGCACATAACAGTTACACAAAAGAAGTTGGAAAAATATGGGTGTGAAACTATGGGAGACTTCCCCTTTAACTGTTTGTGAAGTCTGAACAGCCTGGTGTTTCCAGAAAAGAACTAGCCACTTTGTGGAGGGCATGAGCGAAATGATTTTACATGGTTTTACAGTTTTGAGGCACATTTGGGAGGCTATTGCTGCTAATGCCAGTAAGATAACAAAAATAACTGCATATTTTAAAAATGAAAATGAACATTTAAGGCTATAAATTATATTAAATTAATGATTAAACGCATAATGCTACTTTTAAAAATGTATAACTGTGCTGTTCTAACTCATTTATATTTACCGTTTGTTAGCATTAAGCAGCTTTTTTAAACAGTCCCCGAGTTTACGGTCCTCTGATTTTGCAACTTTCATTTGTATGCACATCCCGTTTGTATGCACATACACAAATTATCCCGGGGGATGCATACAAATGGAATGCACTGTACTTGGCAACACGTACTTGCTCTGCATTCTATGTAGGAATGACGTCACGTGATTTCAAGTTGCGTACCTTAGAAGAATTGACAAAAAAGACTGCTCAAATTTTGCCCAAGATATTGGTTCCCAGGACAACAGTGATTCCCATGTTTTTACTTTCTGTGGCATTGAAAGAGTGAGATTGAGTAGAAGGGGTGGAAATCTAAATACTCTTACCCTTAAAAGGGAAGCCTTGTGGATCATTCAGTTAGGAGCTTTGTTTAAACCTGGACTTACTGACAGAAGAGAGTCAACTACCACAGAATTAAGAAATGAATGTGACACTACCTGTCTTTTGTAATTAACAGAGTCTCTCACTTTTCTTTCTATCCTTTAGCTTTTTTAGGTTTTCACACCTACACCAGGCCGTCTCATGGACATGCAGAAATTATTTAAAAAAATTGATATGAAGAAGAAGCTTTTAGATCACATAGAACTTCAGTTCTCTTCATTTAAAGTTTTTCTGTAAGTCCCCTAGTGTAGATCAAATAATGTAATGCTATAATTAATTGTATAAGTGTTTTAGCCACTTTTTGGTGTTTATTGTAGTAAATTAATTATGTGTATAAGCTTATGCACTTTTGGTGTACTGTCTCTTTGATGAATTCTCTTATTTAAATGGAGCATCAGCTGCTTGCAGACACACATCCTCTGATGAAACCTTGAGCAAAACTGGTCAGGGGAGCTCTTTTCCCTCATTTACTGCTGCATTTGCTGCTGCTGTTTTAATGGTTTTGTGAGTACTTTTATTGTAATAAACTGTTTATGCAGTCGATTATGATGCCCAGCTTTTTTGCTCTACATTGCTCATTTTAGCTGTGGCACAGAACTCACTTGTGGAGTGTCCTTGATTGCACTACCACAGGGAACCACCCACCGCTGATGTCAGTCTAGCCTATATAGGTGGGCAGTGCCCCTCACTTACCTCAGTTCTCCCACCGGAGACCCCATACAGACAGCTAAAGGAGAACCGAGGAGGTTATCCAGGAGTGAAAAGATAGGCAGAAGCAGTACAAGAGAAAGAGTAGCAGGGAGAAGGAAGGTGGGAAAGCAGGGCCTGCTGTAAGAGTTTTTCTTGAACATCTACTGTTGGGTACATTCTTATGTAGCTGTACTATATTTAGACATCTTTACATAGAAACATGTAAATTGTTGGCAGATAAGGATCATCTGGCCCATCTAGTCTGCCCGTAAGCCCTTGTACTGGATTACTGCTTCTGACTCACCTGCTGCTGTACCTCTATGGTTCCCCTATGCCTGTACCAAGCATGTTTGAATCCATCCACAGTGCTCACTTCACCACCTCCTGAGGCAGACCATTCCATGCATCCATCACCCTGTCTGTGAAGAACTTCCCTCTTATCTTCCCACCTTCCAATTTCATGTCATGTCTTTTCATTCTTGTGCTCCTCCTGTATTGGAAAATATCTGCCCCTTCCACCTTGTTTATACTCTGGAGGAACTTGAATGTTTCTTTCAAGTTCCCTCGTTCCCTCCTCTTTTCTAGTGAGTACATATTAAGGTCCCTTAATCTCTCCTCATAAGTCTTGTGTTGCAAGCCCTTTACCTTCTTAGTCACCCTTCTCTGGATGATCTGCAGCCTCCTAATATCCTTACATAGGTGCGGCCTCCAGAACTGCACACAGTACTGTATGTGAGGCATGACCATGGTTTTATATAATGGCATCACTACCTCCCTCCTTCTGCTGGTGATACCCCTGCCTATGTACTGTCAACATGCCACTGGCCCTCCCAGCTGCCTTAGCACTCTGTTTTGACATTTTCAGGTCATCTGAAATAATAACCCCAAGGTTCTTTCTTCCTTTGTGACTGTCAGCAACCCCCCAAATCTTATATCTTTCCTCAGGATTTCTGTTTCCCAGGTGCATAACTTTGCACATTTTTGAATTAAACTTCAGTTGCCAGTCCTCAGACCATTTTTCAAGCTTCCCTAGGTCCCTCCTCATTTTCTCCATCCCCTCTGGGGTATCCACTCTGTTACAGATCTTGGTGTCATCTTCAAACAGCAGACCTTTCTCTCCAGCCCTTCTGCAATGTTGCTAATGAGGACATTGAATAGGACTGGCCCCAGACCGATCCCTAAAGCACCCCACTGATTACTCCCCTCTCCCTAGACTGCACCCCATTTACCACCACCCTCTGCCTTCTGTCTGTTAGCCAATTTTTAACCCAGTTTACCACCCTGTCCCCCATGCCCAGCCTACCCAGCTTGTTTCTCAGCCTCCTGTGCGGGATGGTGTCAAAGGCTTTGCTGAAATCAAGGTACGCAACGTCCACTGCCACACCCTGATTTACTTCCTTTGTCATCCAGTTGAAGAAATCAGCCAGATTTGTCTGACATAACCTCCCTGTTATGAAACCATGTTGCCTATGGTCCTGGGCTCCGATGGCTTCTAGTACCCTACTATCCTTTCTTCAAGCAATGTCTCCATGATCTTCCCCACTACTGAGGTGAGACTGACCAGCCTATAGTTCTCCACCTCCTCCCTGCTGCTGGATTTGTGTAGAGGGACCACATGTGCCCTCCTCCAATCCTCTGGTACTACCCCTGTGTTGAATGACTTGGTGAACATGGCTCTGCCAGAGGTTCTGCTATCTCCCTTCGCAGTTCTCTTAAGATCCTTGGGTGTATGCCATCTGGTCCTGTTGCTTTGTGCACCTTCAATTTAGTGAGCTCCTGCAGGCCTCTTTCCCCTATGAATGGACTACTGTCCACCTCTTCACCCCCTTACCCCCTTGGCAACTGCTGTGGCCCCTGCCCCTCCCCCTCGTCTGTGAATTCTGAACAGAAACACTTATTCAGTATTTCTGCCTTTTCCATGTCACCCTCCTTGCAGTCCCCTCTCTTACCCTTGAGCCTTACAATCCCCCCATTGTTTTTCCTCCTTTTTGCTGATGTACCTGAAGAATGTCTTGTCCCCTTTCTTAACTGACTCTGCTAAACCTTCCTCAGTCCATGCCTTTGCTCCCCTTACTGCCTTTCCTGCTTCCCTCAGACACTCTAGGTATTCCTTCCCTGTCCTCCTACCTTTGGGTCTCTTTATATTTCCTAAACCCTTTCCTTTTTGCCCTGACCTTTACTGCCACCTCTCTCAAGAACCACAGTGGCTTTCTTCTTCTCTTGCCTTTGGATACCAATCTGATGCATTGGTTTGTTACTTCCAGTAAGACTTCCTTTAGACGCTCCCACTGTTTTTCCACTCCCCCCTCCTGCCCCCGTTTCCAGGGCTCTTTCGATACCTCTCCCCATTTCAGCAAAGTCAGCATTTTTGAAATCAAAAACCTTTGTCCTAGTATGACTTGAGTGAGTCTCTGTTCCTATGCTGAACCACACAGTGTTGTGATCACTGGATCCCAGTTGCCCTTCTATCTCGACATCTGCGATTCGATCCATGTTGGTCATTACTAGATCTAGAATTGCCCTGTCTCTGCTGGGATCAAGCACAAGCTGCCTGAGTCCAGCCTCTTGGGGTGAATCAAGGATGCCTCTGCTTCTGGCTGAAGCAGCTACACTGGTGTTCCAATCCACATCTGGTATATTGACATCCCCCATCAGTAGAATCTGACCTTTCATTGCCATCTCATGTATTTCCTCCACTAACTCCCTGTCCAGTTCCTCTCCCTGTCCTGGAGGCCTGTATATCACCCCTGTGCGTATTGCTGTGCCATTTCCAGGCTGAAGGGTGACCCACAGTGCCTCTGCCTCTCCCTGCCTACCCTGTACCTGTGTACCCTCTGTGACATACCAGGCTACTCCCTCTCACTTTTTGGCCTCTCAGTCCCTCCTGAATAGAACATATCCTGGTACATTTGTTTCCCACTCATGATTAGCTGTGTACCAGGTTTCAGTTATTGCTACTATGTCCAGATCTCCTTCAGTTATTAAGGCCTCCCATGTCTAGGACTTTGTTTCCATGGCTGCATGCATTTGTCAAGATGACCTTGCAAGTTTTACTGCCTGATCTCTCTCTCTCTTCCTGTTTTTGGTCCCCTGCATCTTCCCTCTTTCCTGATATTTTTCTCTTGTGTTCTCAGTTCCTTTCCTAATTCATTTCTGCCTGACTCCGATCCCCTTGATATCAACTCCTCTTCCTGCTCCATTGTTCTGTTTTCTCTATCATGTGGGAGTGAGCTGCCTGAGTATCCCTGTTCCTGTTGCCCTCCCCCCGTCTAGTTTAAATGCTCATTAGGAAAGCATTTGAACTGTCCATTGAGAGCTGCCTTCCCCTTGCTAGACAGGTGAAGTCTGTTCTCACTGAACAGGGCTGCATCACGCCAGGCGGGTCCCCAGTCCCCAATGAAGCCATACCCCTTCTCATTACACCAGCCTTTTAACCATGTGTTGAAGATCTTACTTCGAGGGGGCTCCTTTAGTAGGTCATTACATATAGGACTGGCACCACCTGGTGTCAGGCTGCACGACTGACTTTTCTAGCAATCCCTGATGGGGGACTGCCCACTCGACGTCATGTGCCCGACTTCAGCATGGCCAAATATAGTGGGCAGTCCCCACGCCCGCCCTTCAGTTCTTTCCCACAGTCGCCTCGTGTCAGTCACATTGCAGACTTCCATACAGCGATCATCGTGTTAGTTTTTGCATTTGATTTCTCCTTCACTAAATCTTTATTTTCGATATTCCTCTATTTGATGTCTTCACCCAAGAAGAAGTGCTCATCCTGTGGCACGCAGATCCCTCATAAGGATGGTCCCTTGAACTGCGTGATCTGTTTGGGCCCAGACTACCCTGTCTCCTCCTGCTTGGAATGCCAAACTTTTAATCAGGCCACCAAAAAGCGGAGACAGCAGGCTTTGTAGGCCCACCTTCTGAAGGTCTGCTTAGCTTCTTTAGAAAAGCAAATGGACCGCATTAGAGAGTCCTCTTCTGAGAAATCTCCCTCAAAGAAGCACATAAGGAGAAATCTCGGGAGCGGGAGCACTCCATGGACCAACCTGAGACCTCGCAGCCCTCGATGAGCAAGACCCAGCAACCACCTAAGAAGACCCCGGATGGTAAGTCTGGCAAATGTTCAGTGGATCAGTCGACCATCGGTTCCTCCAATGGGCACACCGCTATGGCCGCTAAATCAGCCCCCTGCTCCTCCGGGGACCACATGGCTGCCAGTAAGTCGGCTCCCAAGCCTTCGGGGACCCGCCCGGCACCAGACGGTAAGTCGGCCAGAGGCTCCTCACCAGCCCGCCTGGCCCCGCCTAATAAGACGGCCATCTCCGACGGCCGCTCAGGCGTGGTTCTCCCGTCAGGGCCTAGCAGCGCTTCAGAATCAGGGGAAGAAGGCCTCTCTCCCTCTTCTTCTTTCGCCTTTACCTTCCCCTTCTCAGGTAGGTACTTCAGGTGAAGACAGTGCAGAACCCTTTGATGTGATAGATTCTTCAGGGTCTGTCCCGCGCTGTCCTGATGAGGTCACGGAGAAGCAGGCTCCTTCTCAGCCATCTGGCCTTCCAGCAGAGGCCCCCCTCCTCCTCCAGGTGGGATCCCTTCAGAGCCGACGAATATCCCGGCCCTGATCCCACTGTCTGATCCGGCGAATCCCATTCCGACGACTCTTTCAACTGCCAGGGCCCTGTGGTCTGCCCCAACCAGACCCAGTCCCGCCATCAGACCCCCTTCATCCGGCCCTGACGCTAGCCCCTCCGATGATGAATCCCCTTCTGACACCGGATTGGGTGGTGCCGGTCCCGACATCGGTCCCCCTGACGTTGGCTATCCCGACACTGGACCCCCTGCCAATTTATACTACAGTAGGTCTGACACGGGTACCCCCTCCATCAGATCTGATGACGGGGATTTATACTAGACCCCGGACTGTCCCACATTACCCTTTCGGGTATCCTGGGGACCATTTCTGTGCTGGTTCTCCTCCTGGGTTACCATTACCTGCCCCCACCATTTATGCCTTCTCCTCCTCCTGCCCCTCAGCCACAACCTCTTCCTCCACCCCCTCCACCTCCTCCAGTTACACCAGATTTTAAGATCTTCATCCAGTCTTGGTGGCAGGGGGTGTGCTCGGAGTTGGTTTCAGACCTGGAGACAAGACTCCCTCTTCTGCGGTCTCCTAGGCCTGAGACCCCGAGAAGCTCTTCTCCATCCATGGTACATGTCTTGGGGTGGCTCATCAGGATGTTACCCTTCCTGACATCCGTAATCTTCCTGATGAGGGGGCAGATGATGATGATGAGGAGGAGGATGCCGATGAGTTGGCGGAGGACGCCTTAGAGAAGCCCGAGAGTCCGAAAGGCAAGGTTTCCCCCAAGTCCCCCCCCAAGAGGACCCTGCCTTCTCAGATCTTCTGAGATCCATGAAGGATTTCTTTGACTGGGAGTCGGACGAACAAGACCCAATGAGACAGAGGCTAGTTGAACACCTGGATTTAGAGTCTCTGTCTCCAGTCCCAATTTCTCCCTGGATCGGGCCTCACCAGGACCTCGCCTCTATGGTCTGGCAGATGTCTCATTCTCTCCCAGCTGTCCTCAAGAGGGTGGACAGGATTTACCGGGCACCGAAGGATGCTTCATTCCTAAAGACGCATCCTAAGGCAGACTCTGTTGTCATCTCAGCTGCTCATGACCGCTCCGCTGCACCCAAGCACATGAACACCTCTCCTCCAGACAAAGAGTCGAGGCAGATGGACCAGTTTGGTAGGAAAGTTTATGCCTCAGCCACACGTGTGCTTAGATCCCTCAACTATGTGACCCACATGGTGTCCCACCAAAAGGCTACCATGGCCAGGTTAGAGGCTCGTGTCCAGTCTATGGAATCCTCGAGCCTCAAAGAGCAGCTTGCCAAGGACCTTCCTGTCTCTTGCTTTTCATGTAGACATGCTTTGCGGGCTACATACGACTCCATCGACTCTGTAGCTCGCACCTTGGCAACTGCTGTCACCCTAAGACTGCATTCCTGGCTTCACATATCTGGCCTTGCCAACGAGGTACAGTCTGCTAGTCAGGATGCCCCCTTCTGGCGCTCAGTGCTTTTTGGTGGGGACACCAAAGATATCATCACTGATCTCCAGGACAGAGGCCTTGCCCTCAGATCAGTGAGGTCCATGTACTGATTGGGCACTCAACAGCAGCAGCAGCCCTTTTGGAAAAGGACCTGGAGGCAGAGGAAGCAGGCCCCGGCTCGGCACCAGGGCAAACGTAAGTCCACGGGTTCCGCCACTCCTCCGGCCTCCAAGAACCAGAGATGTGCAGGGGGCCCTCCCCCTGAATGTCCTGCCACTTCCTGACTCACTATCCCCACTATCTCCTCAGTCTCATGACAAGGAACAGATGGGGAGGAGGTTCACCCGCCATGCGCAGGAATGGAAGGCAGTAACCTCCGATGCAGACCTATTCTAGACTTATGCAATCTCAGTCAGTTTCTCGAGTACAAAAAGTTTCAGATGTTGATGCTCCTGAGTCTTCTCCCTCTCCTTCTGGAGGATCATTGGTTGTGTGCTCTGGACATGCAGGATGTTTACCTGCACATCCTGATCTTCCCCAGCTATCGCAGTTTCCTTCAGTTCCAATTTCAAGAGGAGCACTTCCAGTTTTGGGCGCTCCCTTTTGGTCGGTCCTCTGCACCCTGGGTGTTTACCAAGTGCCTGGCGGTGGCAGCTTCATTACGCCACCAGGGTATTGCAGTTTTCCCTTACCTGGATGATTGGCTGATTTCAGCCTCATCCAGGGACTCCTTACTGGAGGCTCTCTCCTTCACCTTGGACCTCTTTGGCAGACTGGAGATTACAATTAATATTCCCAAGTCATCCATGATCCCGTTCCAGAGACTACAGTTCATTGGGGCAGTCTTGGATATGGTCCAATGCAGAGCCTTCCTTCCTCCAGATACAGTGGAGACCCTGATCCATCAGGCTTCACGAGTGGCCTCATCCAGGACCATCCCAGCCCGGGAGATCCTCTGCCTTCTTGGCCTGATGGCAGCTTCCATCACTACTGTTCCCCTGGTGAGGCTTCACATGAGAGTTACTCAGTGGTCCTTGCGCGTGCAGTGGGACCAACTCCTGGATGACCTGGACCATCAGGTACTGGTCTCCTCAGCAGTTCAGAAATAATTGTTTTGGTGGAGGGACGCCTGCAACCTTTCCTTAGGTCTCCCTTTCAGGAGCCCTGCTCCTCTGGCATCCCTAACTATGGACGCTTCGAACAAGGGATGGGGAACTTGCCTTGCAGCACAGCACAATCTGGCTCTGGTGGCTGTGCACATTCCAGGTGTTCTGAATGTCCTGGCAGACAGTCTCAGCAGGTCTCGGACCCTATCTCATGAATGGGAATGAAATCAGGAAGTGGCAGAATCTCTTTTCCTAAATTGGGAGTGTCCAGAAATTGACCTTTTCGCCTACTAATACAACACAAAACTTCCCAGTTTTTGCTTGCTCGTTCCAGGGCATGGTGCTTTTTGGCACAACGCGCTGTATCTGTCCTGGACAGGGAAATTTTTGTATGCCTTCCCTCCATTTCCCATTCTCCAGAGGGTCCTTCTCACGCTTCAGGCAAAGAAGGCGAGGATGATTCTCATCGCTCCTCTCTGGCCAAGACAAATTTGGTTTCTGATGTTACAACAGCTATCCCGGGAACCACTGGTTCCACTTCCAGTGACCCATAACCTCTTGACCCAGGATCAATGTTGTCTTGTACATCTGGGGCTCAGGACACTGAATTCTTATGTATGGCTCCTGCAGACATAGTGATTTCTCGCTTCGGGGTCTCCTCCTGGGTCTCTCAAGTCCTTATAGAGGCTAGAAAACCCTCTACTTATGCCATGAAGTGGAAACGTTTTTCCATCTGGGCGACTTCCAAGAATTGGAACCCCTTTTCTTGTTCTGCCCCTCAAATCGTGGAATACCTCCTTCATCTGTCAGACTCTGGCCCGTCATATTCTTCCTTGAAGGTCCACCTTTCCACAATTTCGGTGTACCATGAGCTGGTGGATGGTAAACCCGTGGCTCATCTGTAAGTCTCAAAAACTCCTTTTTTTTTAACCTTATGTTTATACTCCTACTGCCTCCTCTCTCCACTCTTTCAGAGATCCCCTTCACTGTACCCCTCTCTGGTCATCACGGTCTGTCCCTAGAGTACCTATGGTTCCACTAGCCTAGGTACCCGGATAACCCCCTGGGCGGGGTGCGGAAGGACCCCTCTCTTACCTCCTCAGAACCAGCATACTGTGTCATGGATACAGTACATTGGGATTTGCCACTATGATCCAGAGACATGCGCAGAGAAAGAGGCGACGTCGCCTAGGAGAGACTGAGGGTTTTTTCCTTGTCCTCCTGTACGTCTGCGTGCAATGGGGGCCAATGAGCTAGGAGGCATGCTGGGACGTGCTTCCCGCTCCGCCCCCTGTCGACATCTGCCCAATCCATTAGCTGCTACCCCACCTTCCACCCGGGCTCCTCTAGATGGCAGTATTGTGGTGGAAGCATGCAGAACCCCCCCCCCCAGAGAGGAGAGCAGCCGTCGGGCACTTCATCCTTCTCCTCCCCGGCCGACCCAGGGCACCCTGGGCTCATTCCTGAACCCGGGTCACTGGTGTGGTACGAGATAAGGCGTCCAGCGCCTCAGCCCTCAGTGCCACTGAGCCGGCTTCCTCAAAAACCTTTCTGAAAGGGATCCTTCATCTGAAACCCTCCATCCGCAGCCCAACTCCACCTTGGGATTTGAACTTTGTGTTGGAGAAGCTCACTCTTCCCCCATTTGAGCCGGCCATGAGCTGTGATTTGTGCTTCCTTTCCTGGAAGACGTTATTTTTAGTTGCCATTATGTCAGCCCGAAGGATTTCTGAGCTTCACGCTCTGGTTTGCAAAGAGACTTGTCTTATTTTCTACAAGGACTGGGCGGTCCTCAGGGCAAATCCTGGGTTTCTTCCCAAGGTGGTGTCAGAAGCCACACTGAACCAATCAGTAGAGCTTCCTGTTTACTTTCCATCCCCTTTGAATAGAGGTGAGGCACTCCTGCACACCATGGACATCCGTCGGATCCTTCAGTGCTACACACACCGGACCAAGGATTTCCGTAGCTGTGATCAGATTTTTGTTTCTTTTGCCCCCAGGTCTAAGGGAAAAGCAGTTTCCAAGCAGTGCCTTTCCAAATGGTCAGGCAACTGTATTCGATACTGTTACCAAAAGTACGAAAAACCTCTGCCGGGTCCCATCAGAGGTCATTCTACTAGGGGCATGGCTGCTTCCGCTGCTTTTTTGTGGAACGTCTCTGCGGCTGATATCTGTGCTGCAGCCACTTGGAGTTCTGTACGTACCTTTACCAAACACTACAGTCTGGACATTGCTTCTAGGCGGAGGGCTGGCTTCAGCCTAGCTGTCTTGCAGGGCCTTCTGTCCTAGGCCGAGTCCATTCTGGTTCCCAGTTTCTGTTGGAGCTTTTTTTCTCCTCCCCCAGTTTCTCTGTCTCTCTTTGGAGGGACTGCTTGGGACTCTGTCCTATACGTAATGACCTACTGAAGGAATGCTCTCGAAGTAAGACAGTACTGTTACGCAGGAACTTACTGTAACAGTAGATCTTCAAGAGAGGTTCCTTCAGTAGGTCATATCTTTCCCTCCTGCCTTCCCCTCATTTTATTTCTTACAGGGACTCCAAATCCTGTTTGCTCTTGCTTTCAGGCCTCTTCCTGGCTCTGGTGGGAGAACTGGAGGGCCGGGCGTGGGGACCGCCCACTATCTACGGCCATGCTGACATCAGTCACGTGATGTTGGGTGGGCGGTCCCCCATCAGGGATTGCTAGAAAAGTCTGCCATGCAGCCCAACACCAGGTGGCGCCAGTCCTATATGTAATGACCTACTGAAGGAACCTGTCTCGAAGATCTGCTGTTATGGTAAGTTCCTACATAACTGTACTTTAGTAATGCAGAGACTCTCCCAGGTGTGGACTGGCAGCACCTCCGAAAATGTCACAGTGCTTGCTACCTTCACCAGTCACCCTCCCAATACTGTAAAGTCCTCCTTCACTTGCTCCAAGCTTGCCTTATCTTTGGATAGGTAATTTGTCCCCAAGTGGATAATGACATCCAGCTCTCCCCTCCTTGCCACAACTTCAGTGATCCTCTGGATGCTTCCCCCTTCTTCCGAGCTGTGCCTCCCAAGGCACTTTACCTCCCTTTTCGCTCTACTATCTGTGCCCAAATCTGTTCCCTGGACAAGTGAGTCCCCCAACAGGAGTAACTTCTTCTTCCTATGGGGGTTCTCTTCCTTCTGCCACTGGGTCTCCCTTTTGGAGGACCCTCACCTCCTTCCTGGTCTCAGCCTCAGGTTCCTTTGCAGGGCTGTCCCATTCCTCCAACACTGTATAGGGGTTTATGAGCTGGACTGGATGGGGGGATGTGTCTCTGCTCCCCTTCCCTGAACCTTCCTGAGCCCACTGTAGTCCATCCTGCCATCTGCCTGGGTTACCATTGTGGCATTGGCTGGCTACCTGGTGGCCTCTGGGTGAGGGTGAAGGACCCCAGTATTCCTGCCAGCTCAGCCCGGAGACTGGCAACCTCTGCCCTCAGTCCAGAGAGGTGCCTGCAAATGGGGCAGCACCACAGTAACCAGAATGTTTTTCTGAAGACTGCTGCACCACAACAGAGCACTGCACCACTCCCTGCATCATTATGTGCTTGCTGATATTCATCCCCTCCTCTTTTTTTTCTTCTCCTTCTCTCCCTGTCTTTCTCTCCTTCTGTAGTGACTTACAGTTTCTCTCTCCTCCTCTTGTATGAGCCCTTGTGGGCCTAGTTGCTAGCTACACCCTTTGTAATTCTGCCTATATACCAGTTAGGCTATTGCTTGTGCTGTGCTGTCCAACTGTTCCTGTGTCTTTAAGTAGGTGTGACCTGGTCTTCCACTATAAAGGTAGAGCACCAAGGGGTGGATGGGGGGATTGTTCCTTTGGTACTCGGTGTCTACAAAAAACAATCAGGTAAAAAAAGACTTTCTTCAGTATACTACAGGGCAAAAATACAGCTCTAGTTTAAGGTAGCTGGTAGCTGCTCTCCTTTTCAGTTCCTGCAACAAACAGAGTCCACAGTCATCTCCTGTTTGTAATCTACAGTCCCTGAAGCCTTCTTCAGCTCCTCCCCTTATCAGACCCCTCTTTCACAGAGTTTCAGTAAAAGCTCTAGTTACAAATGACTGCAAATATTCTCCCAGCTGGATTACCTCCCTGACAAATTAAAGTTACACTAAGTAAAGACAACCCCAAAACCAGAGAACAAATGACTACTACTTACTATTACCGGCCCCTGAATTAAGAATTCAATTCAATGTACTCAGTAGATCACCTCCTTGCTCTAGGGTAGCTGGTAGCTGCTCTCCCTCTCAGCTTCTGCAGCAAAAACGTTCTCACATCTCTCACAGATCTGGATCGCCAGAGCTAAATCTCTTGGCCTCCCAAAGTAACACTCAGGTGGTGAGATTTTACAGTCGGTACAGATGTCCAGAAGTGGATGTGATGGACACACTGTCCCAACTGGGAATTTTAAGCAAGGCATATCTGTTCCTGCCATTTCTGTTACTTCCAGCAGTCATTAGAAAGATCTGTTACTCACATGGTTCATTCTAATGACCTAAACTGGTCAAGAAGACTGTGTATTGGACCTGCTCAGTCTGGCAGTTTGAAGAGCCATTTAGGCTCTCTCTGCAGCATGATGTTCTGCATCAGGTCTGATTCTTCCCAGTCCAGCTCCAACTGGCAGCTTGGCTTCTGACAGGCAGAGGCTTCTCAAATGAGGATATTCTTTTAAAGTGGTTGATACTCTATTATCATCATCAAAGAAACATTCTAGATTAACATAGAAACAGAATTGGACAGCAGATAAGGAGCTCTTGAGTCACCCAGTCTGCCCATTTTTCCCTACATATACTATTACTGCAGCCCATACTTGATCTACAGCACTTTCTGCCCCCCTTTCCACTATGATTCCCTTGTGCCTATCCCATTCATTCTTGAACCCCCACCATTGTTTTCGTCCCCACCACCCTCACTGGCAGGATGTTCCAGGAATCCACCACTTCTATGAAGAAGTGCTTCCTCACATCTGTTCTGAATCTACCCCACTCCAGCTTCATAGCATTTCTCCTTGTTCTTGAGTAACATAGAAACAGAGAATCTGATGGCAGAGAGGACCGACAGGCCCATCCAGTTTGCCCCTTATCACTACCTATTTGGACTGCTGCAGATCCTAATTTATCTGCAGCTTCACCTCCTCTTTTGGACTGCTATGGTACCCCTATGTCTATCCCATGCAGTTTTAACCCTCTCCCCACCGTCTCCAGCTCTGGTAGGAGGCTGTTCCAAGGGTGTGGATATGTTGTTCTTATCCACACTTGTTGGCATGTCCCTTTCCCCTTTAAATCTTGCCAGAAGATCTTCAAGCTGGCTCCTCCCACCCACCTGGGTGGTATAACCCTCGGCTCTGCCCCATGATGCCAGATCTTCCTTTCCGCGTGTTGTAGGCCCTGGCTCAAAAAACTTCAGACCTGCTGAAGATTACGCTCCTTCAGGTTAGCGATTGTAGTGGCTGCTTCTCGATAATGGAAGACTAATTTTCCCCCGGTTTTCGCTGGTGCCCATGTCGACATAAAATGGTGTGTACACACCCACACTCCACGTGCGTTTACTGCTTGGGTGTTGGCCATGGCAGTTAGGCTTGCAAGTTTTCCCTCGTGTTTCAACCGAACCTCCTTGATGATTGTCTTGCACTCTTGAAGCTGAGCAGGCCTGAAAAACGGAATCCACCAGTGAAATCCAAAAAGTCTCGGTAGGCTGCCTCTGCAACTGTGGAGTCCACTGAGCAATTGGAACAGACGCAGGCCTTCGAGGAAGAGGCGGCACATACTGTTCTTCTCTGCCGATATTTGTTCTGCTCAACCTAGGCTCCACTTTCTCGGGCTCATTTCAGGAGATGTGCCTTTCTGTCCCCACTAAGGGTGAGGGACCTGCGGGCTCACATTCCTCCTGGTCCCATAAAAAGGACAAGGAACTGAGAGATTCTTCATCTCGGTGAATTCATTCTTAGGATCGAGATCAATCTCAGTCCCAGGAATCTCCTCCCTTGACCTCAGTCGAGATTGTGGCTTCGGCCACCAGCTTCTCGGTCCCACCATCGGGCCAGCTGGCTGAAGTCTCGATCAGAGACGTAGTTGAGTTAACTCTTGACTCTGTCGATCAGTTGTCGGCCAAGGAGGTCGACGACTCTCTTAACAAGACTCCAATCTTGTTTATCCCCAATGAGGAGACCCAGCTTGCTGGGAATCCTGTCAAGAAGCCAGCCCCAGATCCAGGAAAATCACCAGTTCCACCGGTGTCTCCCAAGCAACCCAGCCAGCCAGTCCAATTGAGGTCAAGATCTCAGACTCCCCGAACTGACAGGCCGAGGAAGGCACATAAGCGCACCAAAAAGAGGCTACGTCACTGCTCATCTTCATCCTCCTCGGATGAGGGGAGGCTTTGGCAGAAACTCCGTCAATGCTATGAAGATTTGATGTGGCAACAACTCATTCTGTCCAGGCAGAAGCCTTTCTCGGTTTCTACCCCAGCCATTACATGGCTTTTGCCCCCTAGGACGAAGCCGACTCCCTTGGAACTGATAAAATTGATTCCCCACCCGCGGAGCTAGTAAAACCTGCCCTGGTTCGGTCGAAACCGTACTCTCCACCGATAGTGGTGGAGCCGCCACCAAAACAGCCCTCGGGAGGGGCTCCTACGAAGGATTCCCAAACAGTCACAGGTCTTCCTCATAGGATATTGGTCACCCTTACACCTGATCATCCCAGACACTTTCAAGGGGACCTCAGTGGTCGACTGATTTATCCGGATACCTCAGAATTCTGATGACACCAACCTTCACTCTCACCCACTGGATGATGAGTCAGTCAGTAGTCTATCAATGGAGGAGGGCCCTTCATCTTTTCAAGGGATTCTCCACCTTATTGCTGAATCCATGGGGATACCCCTGGAACCTATCCAGAAACAGGCAGAGTACCCTCTTACTGATATTCTCAAAAGAGGGGATACTCCTTTGGAAGCCTATCCTGTGGCCGAAGCCATTGTTGGCCAGGCCTTGGAGCTTTGGCAGCATCTTGCCTCCTGCCCAGCGCCATCTGCCCGGATGGCCCACAAGTATGCAGTACCCATTAGGTCCCTCTCAGGGTTCATAGAACATCCCTCGGCTGAGGGGTTAGTGACTGCCTCTGTGTTCAGACATACAGGCAGCTCTGCTGACACCGATAGACCTCCAGACAAGGAGTCCAAAAAACTGGACCACTCTGCCAGGAAGGTCTGTGCAGCCTCCTCTCTAGGCCTCCATCAGGCAAGCTTGGCCGTCATCATGGCGCACTTCTCCCATGCCCTTCTGGGGTCCTTGGATGAAGTTCTTCCACACCTCCCCACAGACCTCCAGACTGTGGTCAAGCAGGTTCAGGACCAGGGCTGTGCCATTGCCAAGCAGCAACTTCAGATGGCTTTGGACCTTGGGGCTCTTGCACCCATTCAGTGGCAGCTGTGTTTGACTCACACCGAAGGGCTTGGCTAAGGCTTTCCACCTTTACGGTGGATACCCAGCAAAAACTCACTGATGTTCCTTTCCTGGGCACCAGTCTCTTCGGCCCAGGTGTGGATGGCCACCTTGAGTGAACTGAGCAGTCCAATGCCACCTTGGACTCAGCCACTTCTGCTCAAAGTGCTCCTGGTGCCAAGAAGCAGCATAAAAGACAAAGCCTTTTTGGCATGCTGCTCCTGTGGCCCATCAGCCCTCCTTTCATGGTGGGAAGCAACAGCAGGCACATGTTTGGCACCCTTGGCCTAAGTCTGGGCCTCCACTGGCCCACAGACAAGGAGGTTGGGGTTCAGGCCCCGGAAACTCTTCCTCTAAGCCTGCCCAGTGATGGGATAGTGGTTGCCACCCCTATCCCCATCATGCCAACTCTGGGTCCTCCCATGGGGTCTGGCTCCACCACTTTCTTTCCGCCTGGTCCACTGTTACCACAGACAGGTGGGTCTTAGAAGTGGTCGGCCAGGGTCTGCCTCTGAAATTTGAGCCATATCCCCCAGCTGAGCCCGTGCCTCACTGGAGGAGAGAGTATCAGCACACACTCAGTCGGCTCTGAGAGATGACATAGCCCAGCTCCTCCTCAAGGAGGCAGTGGTTTGAGTGGCAGATTCTCCAGTCAATTCAGGGTTCATTTCCAAGTACTTCCTGGTCCCAAAGCAGATGGGGGACTGGTGTCCCATTCTAGATCTGCACGACCTGAACCAGTATCTCAGGCCATGCACCTTCAGGATGGTAACTCTGTCCCAGATCATACCATCCCTGGAGCAAAACATGTGGTTCTGCTCACTGGATCTCCAGGACACGTTCTTTCACATTCCAATCCATCCGTCCCATCAGTGGTTCCTCCGCTTCAGGGCAGAGGGAACCCTATACGAGTTCCAAGCCATGCCACTCGGCCTGTCATCAGCCCCATGGGTCTTCACCAAATGCATGGCAGTGGTGGCAGCCCATCTCAGGCATCAAGGGGTCAGAGTGTACCCTTACCTCGATGACTGGCTCTTGGCAGGTTCCACCCAGCAAGATGTGGAGAGGTCCAGGGACCTGGCCCTCCAGACCTGCTCTCTCAACTTGGCCTCCTGATCAACAAGGCCAAGTCAGAGCTCATGCCTTGTCAGGTGATGTGCTTCATCGTGGCAGAGCTTGACCCTTGCCAAGCCAGAGCACGGCTCCCAATGGACAGGGTGGAGGTTCTCTCCTCTTTTGCCCAATCATTTCTGGTTGGGCGCTTGTGCCCTGCCAGGGACTTTTGGACCCTTCTGGATTACATGGTGGCCTGCACCACCATGGTCTGATGGGCCCAGTGGCATATGCACCCCCTTCAGTGAGAGCTGGCCGCCCAGTGGACTCAGCGCCTAGGTCATTTTGACCAGCTGATAACTGTGACCCAGAAGATGTGGGATGCTCTCCATTGGTGGACCATCCTAGACTGGTTGCAGGAAGGGATCCCGTTTGTCTGCCCTGAGCCAATGGTCATCATCATGACCGATACCTCTCTCATGGGCTGGGGAGCCCACATGGGGAACAACAGAGCCCATGGGTTTTGGACCCCGAAGAATCCCGATATCATATAACCTGTTGGAGCTCAGAGCAGTCAGACTAGCATTTTCAGCATTCACTCAGCAGCTTCGAGGTCAAGTGGTTCAAGTCCAGATGGACAATACCAGACCATGTACTACCTCAACAAGCAGGGTGGCATGCACTACCAGCTGCTGTGCAGGGAAGTGCTTCACATCTGGACACTCATGAGCCGACTGAAGGCGGATCTCCTAGCCATCCATGTGACAGATGCCTCAGATAAACTGGCGGATGCTGTAAGCCGCATAAGCGAGACATCGCACGAGTGGTCTCTCCATCCAGAGGTAGCTCACAGCCTGTTCTCCCACTGGGGAAAACCGATGGTGGACCTGTTAGTCTCCAGGGAAAACACCAAGCTGAGGGTCTTTCATGCCCCCCCAGTGGGGATCGCTGCAGGGGGATGCCTTCTCGAGGCCATGGACCCGAGGCCTCTCCTATGCCTTCCCTCCATTTCCCTTGATTCACAGGGTGCTTCTCAAGGTGAGAAGGGAAAAAGCGCAGGTCATCCTGGTAGCCCCACACTGGCCCTGCCAGTTCTGGTATCCCGATCTTCTCAGCCTCAGCAACAGGCTCCTGAGGCATCTTCCAGCACACCCGGACCTGATATCAGTCAATCAGGAGAAGGTATTCCATCCATACCTTCAATCCCTGCACCTGACAGCTGGTACCTGAGCAGCTGGAGTTCCAGGCTTTCGGTCTCTCTGAGGCTGTACTCACAGTTGTGGAAGCATCCAGAAAGGAGTCTACCAGAAAGTGCTACGCCTTCAAATGGAAAAGATTTTCCATTTGGTGCCAGAGCAAGGGCCTGGACCCTCTGTCCTGTCCTGTGGCAAGCATTTTAGACTACCTTTGGTCTCTGTCCAAAGGGGGTCTTCAGTCTTCGACCCTTAAGGTGCACCTGGCAGCCATCTCTGCTTACCGGGTGCTGGTCAGTTAGCAGACGGTGGCACAGGAGAAGGTTGTCTGGTGCTTCTTCAAAGGCCTTGATCACATATCCCCTCTGGTGCATGAACCTCCACCTCCGTGGGATTTACTGCTGGTTTTGGCAAAGCTCGTGGGCAAGTTATTCAAACCAATACACAAGTATGAGATGTCACATTTGTCGTGGAAGACGGCCTTCCTGGTGGCTGTCTCATCCGCCAGAAGGACTGGGGAGCTGCAGGTGCTCATGGTGGAGTCTCCTTATCTGGCCTTCCACAGGGACAAGGTTGTCCTGCATCCCGACCCGAAATTCCTCCTGAAGGTGGTGTCAGAGTTTCACCTTAATCAGGTATTGACTCTTCCAGTGCTCTACTCGAACTACACCTCGGATGCCAAGTACAGGCTCCATACTGTGGACATGAGACGTGCTCTCTTCTACTATAAGGAGAGGATGGCAGAAGTTTGGGGAGAGGTTCGCCAGCTGTATGTCACCTATGCTGAATCTGCACCTGGCAGGCCTGCAGCAAAGTGGACGATTGGCAGATGGATTACATCGTGCATTGATCTCTGCTATAGGTTGGTGGGCAAGGAACCTCCCAGAGGGATAAGAGCTCATTCTACCCCGCCATACCACTGCATCGGTGGCTGCTTTCAGGGACATCCCTATCCAGGAAATCTGCAGGGCGGCTACCTGGAAGACAGCAAACACCTTCATCACCCGTTACCACATCAACCTTGAGTCACTCTGGGATAGTGGTTTTGGGGCCTCAGTTCTCCAGTCTCTGTTTCCTAAGTAGGGGGTGTGCGTCCTCCCTCCCTCCCTCCTCCCGGAGAACTGCTAGGAGTCTGCCAAAAAGTGTGGATAAGAACAACATATCCACATCCCTAGAAAAACAGGTTACTCACCTGTAACAGTAGTTCTAGGAGTGGTATATGTTGTTCATCCACACTGACCCACCCGAACTCCCCAGCTGCGATGCACAACCTGGCTTCCAGTGGGCTAAGATCTGGCATCATTGGGCAGAGCCAAGGGTTATACCACCCGGGTGGGTGGGAGGAGCCAGCTTGAAGACCTTCTGGCAAGATTTAAAGGGGAAAGGGACATGCCAACAAGTGTGGATGAACAACATATACCACTCCTAGAACTACTGTTACAGGTGATTAACCTGTTTTTCCATGCCTCCACCACCCTTTCTGTGAAGAAGTACTTTCTCAAGTTGCCCCTTAGTCTACCCCTTCCAGTCTCATGTCATGCCCTCTTGTTGTTTTAGCGCATCTTCTCTTCTGAAAGATTCTGCCCTCCTGTACCTTGTTAATTCCCTTGAGATACTTGAAGGTCTCTGTCATGTCCCCCCCACCCTCCTCTAGGGTATACATATTGAGCTTCCCAATCTCTCCTCATAGGACCTTTGCTGTAGTCCTTGCACCATTTTTATTGCCTTTCTTTAAAATGCCTCTACCCTGTCTATGTCCTTTGGGAGATGTGGCCTCCAAAACTGGACACAGTACTCCAAATGAGGTCTCACCAGTGACTTGCACAGTGGCATTATGACCTCCTTTTTTCTAGTGGTGATACCTGTCCCTATGCACCCCAGCATCCCAGTGGCTCTTCCCACTGCCTTGGGCACATTGTTTTTACACCTTTAGGTTGTCAGATATATTCACCCCCAGATCCCTTTGCTATTTTGTTGCTGCTAATATCTCTTCCCCCCCTTCCCACATCATATAATCTCCAGGGTTCCTGCAGCCCATGTGCATGATTTTGCACTTTTTCGCATTGAATCTCAGTTGCCACACTTTGGACCATTGCTCCAGCTTAGCTAGGTCCTTCCTCATTTTCTCCACCCCTCCTGGGCTGTCTTCTCTATTGCAGATCTTTGTGTCACCTGCAAAGAGGCTTATCTTCCGAAACAGCACCTCTGCAATGTCGCTGATGAAGATGTTAAACAGGATTGGTCCAAGAACTGATCCCTGTGGCACCCCACTGGTCACCCTTCGTACTTTAGATTTAGCCCTGTTTACCACCACCCTCTGTGTTCTATTCCTTAGCCAATTTCCAATCCAGCTCACCACCTTGTGTCCCACTCCCAGACTGCCTAGTTAGTTTACAAGCCTCCTATGTGGAATAGAATCGAACGCCTTTCTGTAATCCAGGTAGGCCACATCCACCACTCCCCCCGATCCACCTCCATACTCACCCAGTCAAAGAAATTTATCAGATTAGTTTGACATGACATTCTTGCTGTGAATCCATGCTGACTGGGATCTTGAGCTCCACTCAATTCGAGCTGCGCCACTATCCTTTCCTTTAGCAGAGATTCCATAATTTTACCCACCACCGAGGTCAGGCTGACAGGTCTGTAGTTTCCAGCCTCCTCTCTGCTCCCACTTTTGTGGAGAGGGACATCAGCCCTTCTCCAGTCCTCTGGAACCACTCTCGTCTCCATTGACTCATTGAACAGTGCTGTCAGTGGTGCTGCCAGTACCTCCCTCAACTCCTTTAATACTCTAGGGTGTAGCCCATCTGGTCCCATTGCTTTATCCACCTTCAGTTTTGTAAGTTCTTTTAGGACTCTCTCTTTAAACGGACTGCTGTTCACCTCTCTTCCAATCCTGATTCTAAGCTGTGGTCCTTCCCCTTTCTCTTCCTCCGTGAAAACTGAACAGTAATATTTGTTCAGGACTGATGCTTTATCCTGGTCGCCTTTCACTCCCACTCTTTCCTCCCATTTTAGCCTTACAATTCCCCCCCCCCCCAGTCTTTCTCCTTTCACTAATGTATGTATAAAAGTCCTGCCCCTTTTGTGTTGCTTGCATGCATTTGCAAGAAACACTTTAGCTAACAGTTAGGGGCAGGCCACAGTACATCAAAATTCGGCCCGTCCTTGCGCCCAATCAGCTGTTCTGGTGCATTACAAGCTACCAAAACAGCTGATTGCGTAGTGTCCCCATGGCCACGGCTTCTCCATCGGCTCTCACAGTCCCCAGGAAGCCTACGGAAAGCTGTTGCCTGCTGTTCAGTGTGCCTTCCTGGTGAAACAGTTCAATACATAAAAAAAAAAGCCGACAGGGTGCCCAATCCCTCGCGACATAATGCACCCCCATGGCTCATGCATTTCCCAGCACACTGTATGGCCGACAGAGGTGCCCAGTCGCTTGTTGGCTCCACTGCCCACCCCAAACAAACTTCCATCTGCCATGCTGGGAGCCCACCCCAGTGGCAAAAGTCTCCTTAGCCAATGGGGGTGCCCAATCCCCCATCGGCTCCACTGCCCCCCCAAACAAACTGCCTGGTGCCACGCTGGGAGCCCACCCCAGTATGGCAAAAGTCCCCCGTCATCTTTAAAAAAAAAAAAAGGACCTAGAAGATAAAAATGGTCCGTTGTTGATTCTCTTACCCTTCCCCAACCCGCTCCCACCCTCTCGTGCCCACCTCCCCTCACCCCATACTTACCTCCGGAGCCAAGCACGATGATCTTCAGTGGACTGGGAACACGTCTGCACTCTTCAAAGCCAACCACAAACTGAAGAAATGCTGGTAAGCTGTATAATGTCATGAATGGGTTTTTTTTTCAACTTTGGTGCATATCTCGGCCATTTTGGGGAATTTGTTCGCCAAATTTTCAACATGGGTTCTTGGGACCCCACCTCATGAACTTAGTCGCTGTCAATATGTTATTCGGTCCTGAAAGATGATTTCGCAGTCACTACGTGGAACCACCTTTCGGGACCGAGTAACAAAACTACATTGTCACAGTTCATGAGGTAGGCCCCAAAACCCTATATGTTGAAAATTTGGTGAACAATTTCCCAAAAATTACTGTTTTACGAGTGTGCATTGCGCAGTTCCTATGCATGCTCGTAACTTCGAGCATTTTTAATATTTTCACTACAGATTTTCAAAATTGCTATTTTACCACACCTTCTTATGAACAGTACAGCTGTCATTTTTCACATCTCACCTGAAATGTGTTTTCACACATGTAGCGCACAATGGCGCTGTCGGTGTGCAAAATCAATGTTCACAACAGATTAAGAATATCACAGTGACACTGTTCATGAGGTAGGCCCCCAAAAACCCTATGTTGAAAATCTGCTGAAAAAATTACTCAAAATAACTGTTTTAAGAGCGTGCGTTGTGCAGTTCCTACGCATGCTCGTAACTTCGAGCATTTTTAATATTTTCATTCCAAATTTTCAGCATTGCCATTTTACCATGTAGCACACAGTGGCGTGGTCAGTGTGCAAAATGAATGTTCGGGACGGATTAAGAAAATCATAGTAACACTGTTCATGAGCAGAGGTCTTAAACTACTATGTATGTAAAGCTTCTCCTGACATCTGTGTATCTGCCCTACTTGCTTCAAATTGTACTGTGTATGTTCTTTGATTTCCAGTACTCTCCCAGGTTGTACCTGAAAATAGGCATGTGTTTGTCTAGTGTACTTACCTGGAGTAACAAAAGCTAAATAAATAAACTGGCTATGTTGAAAATTTGGTGACAAAAGTCCATAAAATGACTGTGTTACGAGCGTGCATTGTGCAATTTCCATGCACCCTCATGAGTTCATAAATTCATAATCTTTTCAGTCCAGATTTTCAACATTGCCATTTTTCCACGCCTCCTTATGAACAGTACAGCTGTAATTTTTCACACCCTGGCTGAAATGTGCTTTCGCACTTCCAGTGTAGAATAGCATGGTCACTGTGGGAAATCAGTGTTTGGGATAGATAAAGAAAATCACAGTGACACTGTTCATGAGCGGAGGTCCCAAAATGCCTATGTTGAAAATCTGCTGTAAGAGATCCCAAAACTAATTATGTTACAGGGGTGTGTGTTGCGCAGTTTCTATGCACACTTGTGACTTCACCAGTTTTTTCATATTTTCACTCCAGATTTTCAACATTGCCATTTTTTTTACACCTCCTCATGAACAGTACAGCTGTCATTTTTCACATCCTGTTTAAAATGTGTTTTTACACCTGTGGCACCAAAAGGCGCAGTAGCTCGCCAGCAAAATCACCTTCAAGCAATCTAACTGATAGTGTCACTGTTCATGTGGTGGGATCACAGAAAGCCCATGCTGAAAACTTGGAGTAACAATACCAAGAAATGCCCAGGGTGTTAGGGTTTTGACCATAACACCCTACCCTGCAGGGACTGACAGGCGTCAGGGTGTGACTTGAGATTGTCGACTGTAATGCTATGCCATCCACCAACCCTTCAGCCAGTGACAGGCATCAAGGCGCGCCTTGGACCCTTTGGCCCCAGAGTTCACCCCATTCTCCTATACTGCACCCATTTCAGTGTATTTCCTTATGGAATGAGGTGAATGTAAAGCCCGAACACTTCAAAGCACACCTCGACACTAGTAAGTGTCTGCAGGGTAGGATGAGGTGAAATGTTGTGACCGTTATGGGCAGTGACCCAAAGGCACACCCCAATGCCTGTCCATCTCTGCAGGGTGGGGGTGGAGTTGGCGTCTGTTCAATACTTCACTGCCATTCCTATACTGCTCCTTCACTTCCACTGCTAATAACAGCAAGCAACACTTGGCATTGACAAATGCTTGTTTAACCTCTTTTGCTATACTTTCCTCTGTCTTCACCTTTGCACCCCTGACTGCCTTCTCTTCTAAAAACACTTCCCTCCCATACTGTATTTACCCCCGTGAGGTATTTAAAGGTCTCTATCACATCCCCCCCTCCTCTCTTCCAGGGTGTACATATTGGAGTCCTTTAGCCTCTACTCATAGGGCTTTTGATGCAGACCCTACACCATTTGAGTTGCACTCCTCTGGACTGCCTCTGCTGTGTCTATGTCCTTCTGGAGATGTGGTCTCCAGAACTGGACACAGTACTCGGGCTGGGATTTTATCTGCAATCTATACAGAGGTGACACCACTTCCCTCTTTCTGCTGGTGATACCTCTCCCTGTGCACCCCAGCATCCCACTAGCCCTCCCAACTGCCTTGTCCCACTGCCTGGCTACCTTTAGGTCATCTGATAGGATTACCCCCAGGTCTCCTTTCTGCTTGGTGGTCATCAATACCACTCCACCCATTTTGTACTCTGCCCCTTGGTTTCTGTGCCCAAGTGCATTACTTTGTACTTTTTCACATTGAAACCCAGCTGCCATACCCTTGATCACTCGTCATGTTTTCTCAGCTCTCTGCTCATCTTTTCAACACACCCTGGAGTGTCCACCATGTTGAAGATCTTGGTGTCACCTGCAAACAGGCAGACCTTCCCTTCCCATTTCTCTGCAATGTCATTTATAAAGACACTAAAGAGGGCCATTCCCAGCACTGATCCCTGAGGCACCCCACTGGTCAGCATCCCTTCTTTGCAGTGAACTCCATTTACCACCACCCTCTGTCGCCTATCCCCTAACCACTTTCTTTTTTTTATTTATGTTCATTAGTTTAACAGTAAACATACAGTTAACTGACCAGATGGAATACGTGAGGATATAACATATTGCATCGATGAGGGCGCCACCCCTCTTAATACACAGCAATAAAAATGAAATGTACTTCATCAATTAAATACGTCTTAGGGGTTAACCTTGCTATGTTACAAATAGAGAAAATGATAATACACTGCATTACTGAGTCCAAGAACTGCATGGTAAATAAATATCATAAAGCTAGGTAAATAACCATTCTCTGTTTCCTATACAGGAAATTAGTTATCCATGCACCTTCCAGAGTGTGGTACTGTACCATAAACGTATCTACCAATAAGAATTATTGCCGTGCAGTAAATGGGGTAAACATGCTATCCAGCAGAAATTGTAACAGAGAACATCAATTGTAAAACATGCTGAGAAATGCATCTGCCAAAACAACCCATAGATAGAGCTAGGTAAATAAAACAGTTAACAGTCCCAAACATTCAAATATGGGCTAAGGCACAATATCAGCAAGCAAACCTGAACCCAAAGCATCCCAGTTCGCATCAACTCCAGCCGTCTTCATCACCCTCCAGTTCAGATTGGGATTCCTCTTCTCTTCTGCATTGAGACTTAGCATGACATTTGGACCATTTTAAAGCTTCTGCGGGGTCAGAAAAAATGAAAATCTTCCCCTCTTGTACAATGCGAAGACGTGCAGGAAACAACACGTTATGTGAAATCTCTGCTTCCCACAGCATGGGCCAAACTCCCGTCAAATCTCTCTTTTTTTTTTTTTAAACAAGTAGCATAGGAATACATCTAAGAACTTCGGGCCAGACAGTGGTGAGAGCCTGGACTGCTGGAGATCTACGGGCCCTTCTTAGCCTTGTGTTGGGATTGTGGCAGACTGTTTCTTCATATGACTCTAAACTGACCCAAAAAGTGCAGAACAATAAGTTGTTTTCTCCTGTGAGAGAGGAGAAAAATTCTGCCTGTACTGTAATTTACAAGGGCTGAATTGGGTTTATTGTGATCACCTCACAGACATTTGGTTCTCCCCCTAAAGGAAACAGAACTGATTAATCTTTTTTAAAGTAGGTGGTGGGGGTTATTTGAAGTTGTTCGGGATAAGGGTGGGCTGGGGATTATTTTGGAATATAAGGCTGAATAGTTGTATGTTTGATTTGGATATGAGTGTGTGATTGTGTGGGTTTTAATATTAGTTTGGTTATTTGGGTTGAAGTGTGTGCCTAGGACAGAGTTTGACAAGGTGCAGCTACTCGTCAGCCCTCCTCCAGAACCTGCGCCCCTTCGAGCTCCCGTCACTCTCCCCAGAGACCTATAGGAGGTGTCAGGTGATAGGAATTGCTCGGTGGGGTTGGCTCAAGTGGTTGCCGGGGAGTCACAGATTCAGGTGGTGAGACCAAGGAGATGCCCTAGGGTGAAATGGGTACTAGAGAGGGGTTCTCCCTGTCTGGTGCCCATATCCAGGAGCTCCACTGAGGTAAGTGGGCAAATAGCTGATCTAGCTGTCTCCCCGCATCCTACTCAGGCTGTGTTATGCAATGCCAGGTCGATGAGGAACAAGACTGCCATAATGGCGGACTTGGTTGCCTCGGTAGACCTGTCTTGCATCACGGAGACCTGGCAGGATGAAAATGCGGCTCCCATTTTGGAGGCGGCAGTGCTAGTTGGGTACTCTGTGATACATACCCTGAAGAAGGATCGCAGAGGTGTGTGTGTGGGGGGTGGCCATTTGTTTTAAATCTAACCTGGGCCTCACAGTGCTACCTATGGGTCCCACTGAGTCTTTTGAGTGTATTGCCGTGTGAGGGGGTCATGGCACAAGTTACAGGATCCTCCTGCTGTATCATCCTCCAGGTGCGGAGAGTGAGGTTTTGAGGGAGACTGGAGAGCTTGTCACTGGCCTTGTGTTGGAGTCCCCCAGGTGGTTAATTCTGGGGGACTTTAATGCCTGGGTTGACAATGGGCTCTTGTCATTTGGGTGTGATCTTCTGAGGATCATGGAGGCACTGGGCCTGATGCAAAGTGTTACCTCAGCGATCCACTTGTATGGCCACACTCTGGACTTGGTGTTTTCATTAGGCCTTGAGATCACTGACCTTGGTGTAAATCCGGTAGTTTTGTAGGATTACAGCACTGTGGGGTTCAGGTTTGGGGCCCCCATGAGGGTCCAGCCTCTGTGGAGATGGTCCAGTACCATCCTTTATGGGGATTGTCCCCAACAGGACTGTTGGTGCTGGACCTATCACGTGTGGAGGCTGCATGTGCAGTTGGAAAGGAAGAGGCAGTGGTGGCCTATAATGGGTCCGTCGCTGCCACATTTGATTCAGTTGCACCCATTTGTGTCCGATCCTTATCTACTCACCAGAGACCTCCCTGGTTTGATGGAGAACTAAAGATTAAGGATCAGAGGTTAGAGAGATGTTGGAGGAGTTTTGTCCTAATGGTGGACAAATTGGCCCTGAGATCCCATTATAGGGACTATCAGAGGGCAATCTCCCAAAAGAAGGCAGATTTTTTGTCAAGGGAGATGGCTGTGGCAAGGAACAGACCAGCTCAGTTCTTCTGCATGCTAGATGGACTACTACATCTGGCCTGTCTCTGTGTGGGAGGAGCAGGTTCAAGCACAAGGTGCGAAGAGTTTGCTCTGTTCTTTGCCAACAAAGTGTCCTCTATCAGAGCAGAAATCTCTTCCGCTATCACTCATAGGGATTGCGGAGTTCACCCTGAGATGTGCAGGAACAGTCCTCCTGTCTGGGCCGAGTTTGACCCAGTTGGGGTGGAGGAGGTAGTAGAAGTTGTCTCGAGGCTGCAACCAACACTGTGATCCAAATCCAGGTCCAACCTGACTTTTGGTCAGTTGTTTGAACCTGATTGGATCTGTTTTGGCCAAGACTGTCCAGAGTTCTTTGAGGAGTGGCATCTTCCCATTGGCTTTGAAAGAGGCCTTGGATAGACCTCTATTAAAGAAGCCCTCATTGGACCTAAACTGTCTCAGCAACTACAGACTAGTCTCTAACCTCCCATTTTTAAGGAAGGTTATAGAAAAAGTGGTGGCTATCCAGCTTAAGGAGCGATTTGCATTCTCCTCCACTTATGAAGTTTTCCAGTCTGGATTTAGGGCCAGGCATAGTACAGAGACCGCCTTGGTGAAGGTACCTAATGATCTCTGATAGTGAGAGACAGGAGAGAGCATACCACCTTGATCCTCCTCGATCTCTTGGCGGCGTTTGACACCGTGGACCACAAGGTGCTGCTTGACCAACTGTGGTACTGGTGTGGCCTGGCCGGAAATGTCATCAAATGGTTCAGGTCATACTTGACAGGCAGAGTGCAGAGGGTGACAATGGGGTTAGCTTCATCTAACCCGAAGCCTGTGACTTGTGGAGTTCCGCAGGGATTGGTCTTGTCACCCTTGTTGTTTATGGTGTATTTACTGCCACTGGGAGGCATTATCAGGCAGTATGGGTTGGATTTTCATTGCTATGTGGATGATACCCAGCTATACTTGTCCTGTGCACCTGGTAACAAGATGGCGGACACCATATTTAACAACTGCCTGGTGGAGATCCAGACTTGGATGACTCATAACTGGTTGAGACTCAACCCAGACAGTACTGAGGTGCTGGTGGTGGTTCCAGGTCACCGTGGTGGGGAGGGGAGTCTGTGGGACCCCCCTGGTCTTGTACTGGGGGGTACCACTGGTCCCGTCCACACGGGTGAAGGATCTGGGTGTGATCCTCGATGATGGCCTGACGTTTGATGCTCGGGTGTCGGCTGTCATTAAGAGTAGATTCTTCTATCTGAGGAACATTGCCTGGATCCAGAACCTGTTACCACCTGAGTACCTGACCTCACTGGTACATGCTTTCGTCATGTCCAGGCTTGATTACTGTAATGCCCTTTACCTAGGGCTATCTGGAGGTAACCTCCGCTGGCTGCAGCTGGTGCAGAACACGGTGGCAAGATTACTGACAGGTGCACAAAGGTGTGAGTATATTATGCCTGTCCTCTGTGAACTGCACTGGCTGCCAGTTAGGTGGAGGATTGCCTTCAAGGTTGCGTTACTGACTTCTAAGGCCCTACACAAAAGGGGACCAGTCTACCTGCAAGATCTCCTTGTGCCCCATCGCCCAGTCCAGGCTCTCCGTTCCACTGAGGGTTACCTCCTTAGTGTTCCCAGGGTTAGGTTTCGGCACTCTGGTGATCGAACGTTTTCAGTGGCCGCACCTACCCTGTGGAACTCTTTGCCTAAACAACTGCGTGAGGCACACTTGGTGGAAATCTTTAAAAAGGGATTAAAAATGTTCCTATTTAATCAGGCTTTTAATGGATAAATATTCTGATGTATTGTTTTTACTGTATACGGATGAATAGTTATTTAGTGTAATGCTGTTAGCTTCACCTGGATTTATTAGTGAATTGACTGTTGGATGTGTTAAATAATTGTGTCTTTGCTACGTACTTCAATCAATCAATCAATCAATCAAAATCTTTATTTATTCAGGCGAACATCATTGAGCGTAGCTCATTTACAAGATGGACCTGAGTGGCCATACAAAGAAGGATACAAGTTTTTTACAAAGACATGAGAATAACATAACATTAGTACAATCAAATAAATAAGAGATATATACAAAATTTACAGATATACAAGGCACAGTAACAATAACTTAACCTGTAAAATGAAGAGGATAATCGATATAGAAGGGAAATAATCAAATAGTAGGGGTTTCTATAGGCTTTTATATGAAATGTGATAACTGACTGGGTAGAAGAGTGAAACCAAACATAGTGGATTACAGAAGGGAGGGTGTAGGTTGGGTGGGAGACTAGGCCTTATGGAAGCAGTTGCACAGTTCTGGAAATAGGGTGGTATACAATTTTTTGAAGGATGATATGGGTAAGAGGGTATTCAGATTCATAGATTTTTGGAGTGAGTTCCAGACAAATGCTAGGGAATAGCTGATAGCAGCCCTCCCAAACCGGGTGCAGGTATTGGCAATCTTTAGCATAATGAGCTTATTGATCCTTAAGGTGTATGGCCTGGATGTGATTTGGGTGAAACAGTCTGAGATATAGGAGGGGAGTTTGCCTGATAAAGCTTTAAAGATCCAGATTGCAGCATTCTTTTTTCTTCTATGCTGTAGGGATGTCCAATTGACTGCCATGTAAAGAGAGCAATGATGGGTGCTGGAGGGAAGGTCTGTAATAAATCTGATGTTTCTATGATACAGGGTGTCCAGCTTATTTAAGAGGGAGAGTGAGCAATGGCCGTAGAGAAAGTCAGCATAGTCAATAAGGGATAGGAATGATGCCTGGATTAATCTTTGTTTGGAGTCTCTGGTAAGGTAGTGTTTTATTCTGTAAAATAGGCCAAGTCTTTGTCTCAACTTTTTTAATAGCTCTTCAATGTGGACAGAGTAGTCAAGCTTATTGTCAATCCAGACTCCAAGATATTTGAATTTATCCACAAATTCCAGCTTTTCTCCAAATAAGGTGGATAGTTGTGGGGTGATGAATGATGGGGTAGTGAAAGAGCAATTCTTTGTGGCAAAGAACATAGCTTTTGTTTTTTTGGCATTTAGAAGTAATTTTTCCAATAGGTTGTGTTGTAGGATGGAGAATTCTGACTGTAACAGTTCACAGGCTTTTGATGGAGAGGGTTGCTGACATATAATACAGTATCATCAGCAAACAGGTGAATGTTAGATTGAGAGAGAGGTTGGAGTCAATGTTATTAATATAAATGGCAAAGAGGATGGGGCCCAGGATAGAGAGCTTGGGTACACTTCTTAGCAGTGGTTTAGAGGTAGATAGGTAATTTTCATTTTTACCAGTTGTAACCTTCGAGAGATAGCACCTAAACCAATTGAGAGAGAGTGAATCAAGGCCTACAGAGCTAAGAGAGGAGATTAATGATTCATGATCCACTGTATCAAATGCTTTACTCAAATCCAGGAATACAGCACAGGCACTATTCTTTTATCCAAGGCAGTCTGCCAATCGTTAGTGACTTTGGCTAGGGCAGAGATGAAAGCTATGCATTGATCTAAACCCAGATTGTGCCTGGATTTAGGAGGTTATTGGTGTTCAGATAGGCCCTTAATCGAATTTACTAATTTTCAAGCATCTTGATAGTTCCGGTAAGATGGAAATGGGCCTGTAATTGTTAAGGTCCATGGGATCACCTGATTTAAGTAGTGGAACTACTTGAGCTGTTTTCCATATAGAGGGGATGGAACCAGTAGCTAGGGAAAGATTGAAGAGGTGAGTGAGGGGGGCAGCTAAGCCGTGCAGTGCTACTTTAAGAAAGTAGGGATCCAGGGAGTCTGCACCTGCACTCTTAGATGTATCTAAATAAACAAATAAATAAAGGTATCTAAATAATGTACTTGTTGTTTTTTAAATTATTAACTGTGAAGCACTCCAAGTCCCTGGAATGGTGTGCTATAAAAATAAAGTATCTATCTATCTAACTCAGGTCGGGGTACAGACTGACCTGGTGACCATCCTGGAACAAAGTTTTTCATCTTGCCAGTGCCAAAATGAAATCTATGGTCCCTGCTCCATCAAGGACCATTATAACTGCTATGGGTGTACTGGGGCTATCCTGTCGTCCACTGAAAGCCACCCGGTAAGCCTTTTGAATATTTATGTGGCAATCGATTAATGGCTGACCCCATTGTTGCTCCATCCACTCCATCAAAAACAGTCCCAAATGGTCACCCTCATACCATACCTCTCTGGCAGACCCACCACCCAGAGGTTAGCTGACCTTGCTTGGTTTTACAAAGTTTCCAAACAAGACTTGAGATGAGTATTTTCTTTTACTAAATTAGTGTTAGCACCAAGGGCTGACTCTGATCACTTGTGAGTGTCCACTGAGTTGGCTTTAACAAATGACATGTCTGTTTCCAAGATAGTGACTCTGTTAACGAGTTGAATTTTTCAGACAGACCTGCCACAGTAGAAATTAGGTGATTGATCTTTTGACCCAGGCTCTGTAAAGTTTCATCTCCTTCTGCAGCAGTTTCAGGTAGATTGCAGCCTAAAGTCAACCATGTGGCTGGAGGACCAGGAGTGTTTTTAAGTTTAGCTCCATCGGGTGGATTCTTTTCTTTTCCTGGGTTACCCATTTTGCATCAAGTCTTCCGATTCAGGATAAATGCTGTTCTGTCTGTTGGAGTAGCCAAAAAAGCAGGTTTATATCATTAGGCTAAAATCCAACTTGCAGAGCATTATATCCTGGCATCCATCTTGTTTGGGTTCCACAGCGCCCCCGGCCCCAACCACTTTCTTATCCAGTTTACCACCTTTGGATCCACTCCTAAGTTACCCAGCTTGCTTACTAGTCTGTTATATGGAATGGTGTCGAAAGCCTTACTGAAATCTAGGTAGATCACGTCCACCACTCCACCGTGATCTAAATCATTTGTCATTGGAAAAGTATAGAGAGACTCACAACCCTATTATCAGTTAATTATTTTATGCTTTTTCACTGTTCCAACTGATGGAAAAATTATTTTTATCCATATTTTTTCAGCCTCATTTATAGGATGTTTTCCAAAAAGTCCAGCAATTTAACAGTTCTTCTAGCTTTGTCCATAGAGTAGGGCAGGGGGAACTGACCTATTGTAATAACATTTTTCCTATGTATTTTAAGGCTGACTTCAGTCAATTGATTTGGCATCTGTTTCCTGTGTTCTTATTTTGATTTTTAGGCCAGAGTTTCCTATTGAATATATAAAATCCCATTTTGTTATCACATTTATTTTTTTACTTCACAACATATATTGAAGATTTTAAAGGGGTCAGTTCAAAATACACACCTTTGCAATCGGCACCACTTAAATCCTTTCCTTTCCATTCATATATGCATTTTATCTTGTGGTGCATCTGTGAATAAATATAGTTGATAGTGTCATTTCAAATGACATTTCAATATTATATTCTCTAAACGTTTTACCCCTGCATTTAAAAGATTGAGCCTTACTGAATATTTCAAATGCCTGTTTGTATATGCACCTGCTTCATTTACAGTAGATGCTTCTCATTCTACTTGAATGCTGCAAAGCTCTGAGGTACGCCGTCATTAAGCTGAATGCCAAACCGCATGGTTCACCTTTGTCTCTAGGTGCAGGAGGGCAGTGGCATCACCAGGCTGTTTTTGGGGAGGCTGCAGCCCCCCTAATGTAAGCTCAAGCCCCCCAGTCATTTTCCCTGAAAAATTTAAAGACTCACAACTTTACTGCTTGCTGAGGAAAAAAAGAAGCCATGGTTTAGAGTCAACACTTTATAGCTCTATAACATGGAGCGCACTTTCCTTTTTCTTTACCTGGCCTGGGTCCTCTGGATCCTGCTGCGATCGTTGGTGGTGCTAGTGGTGGAGGTCGGGGAGCTCTGCTCCAACCCAATGCTTTGGTTGCCCCTGAATAGTGGCAGGGCAGAACTTAAGTAGTTCGGGTGCTGGTTTCCACCCATACACACTTTGCTGCTGCACTTCATGGTCCGTCTGCCCAAACTTGTCCCCTCTTGGTGAATGCAGCATGGACCGCGATCAGCTGGGCGCCAAAGTCTGCGACTGCAGTGGCACTAATTTACTGTGGAAGGGAGGTGGGGAAGAGAGCTGAACAGGGGAATTCCACCACCAATGACCACCAAAATGGACGCCGTCACTTCATTTGGAGTGGGGGGGCTACAGGAGAAGTACCACAGTCAGGGATCATCTCAGGGGACTGGAGCAAGAAAGGGGTTGGAGGACCCCACAAAATAGATAAACATAAAAACAGAAAAATGGCAAAACTGAAGGCAGAAAATAAAGAGCCCCCCCGGAAAAGGGCACCAAACCCCGCAACCAACAAAGAAGGCAGGCAAAAGGATGGGAAGCAACCTAGAGCCCCCACAAAGGGGAAGAGAAAGAAATTTAACAAAACGAAGAAGAGAAAAAAAAAATAACCACTCCAGCAAAGCCGGACAGGGCAACAGCCTGCCTACCAGCAAGTGGCACTAGAGGCAGTAAACAAAGGGGGAAGGACGAAACTGCAATGGCAGTCCCATATGTGGCAGCACCCAATGTCAATGCCAGAAAAAAAAACAGCCAGCATTCTGGAGAGAAGGGACAGGGGAACTGCAATAGCAGCCCAAAAAAAGCACAAACCATGCCACCCTTATTCCGCAAACTAACAGACTTGCCAAGCCATGTTTTTATTCAAACAAAAGAGAACCTGAGTGGGCATTACCCTCATCACTTTGCATCTGAAATGTGATGCTTGTGCTATATGCACTACTAGGCACCCAGCGTCAGGACACCCTAGAAAACCCCAGTACAAAAACTGCAAACCGAGGGAGCAGACAACTAAAGGGAGCTCACCCTATGGAACTGGCTGCTGCTGGCCATCAGTAGGACTGCTGGTCCTTTTCCAGAGCTAAGGTGTGACTGCTGCTGCTTGAGACCTCCGAGGACCACTGGCTATAGAGGAGAAGCCACCCAGGAGCTACAAACCTGAGCTTCAGGTAAGCCTCCAGCCATCCATACTCCTGTGTTCTCTACTCTGTCAGTCACCCAGTCCAGACCTGCCACTGGCTAGCAGGGAAGACCCTTTCTAGCCTAGAGGTGGACCTAGCTTTTGGACAGATGATTGGGTATCTGGGGCTAAGATCAGTCCATTTGGTTGATTTATGATATCCCCTTTAGGCACTGTCTGGAGACCTGGCCTGGCCAAGACAAAGGATCCAGCACCAGAAGGCTCCAGGAGGGGAAGGGGATGGAGACAGGAAATGGTCAGCCAGCCAGTTTGGTCAATAATCCAGCTGGCTGTGCATGAAGTGGGTGGGGAGTTAACCCTTTATCTCCCTCATTCCTCTCTAGTCTGCTTGCCTGGCACACTTTGGGGCACTACACTTGTCCACTCACAAGTATGATGTAGAAAAAAGAAAGTAAGTCTCGTGAGCAGACTGAGTGCACTGGTGGCTGGCTGCTATGTACTGTGCTGTTGACAAAGAGACCACTGGGACCGGAGTCAGGACATCACCATGGGAGAGCTCAGAGCTTGGGGCAGGGATTTGTCATCATCACTACCAGGTTGGTTGGATCCCAATCTGACAGGGAGCGCTGAAGGGGTTACAAAAAATGCACACTGCCTCCGCTAGTCTCTTGGATTATGTTCAGTGGGTTCAGAAGCATGAGAGGTTTGGCTTGCCTTGACTTGTAGGAGGGAACACCTGGACAGGACTGGGAGTGATTAACATAAATTGGGATTGGGATTGGTGACCACCTTTTAGTAACTGCCATGCCAACACAGTCAGCATTGCTTGCACAGCAAGTATATTTTTCAGACAGGCACAGATGTGGTACACATCTAAAAGGCTGTGCGGTATGAGTCTTTATACAGTTGTTTGGCAGTTTAGAGAAGGAAGATATGTGCCTGTAGCTTGTGTGAAAAGAAATTTAGATTTACAGAGCACCTTTCCTACAGGCTGTATTCCTGAGTGCTTTACAATCCAAAGAGGGAGGGAGAGAATTTTGATGCCTTTTTATATAGCAGCCTACATCGACACAATCATACAAGTCATCCCCAAACTCCTTAGAATCCAGGAAGAGGGGGAAGGGAGGGATAGTTTGCAGCACAAAGGGAGATGCAAAGACTACAGAAATTGACAAGCGAGAGAGATAGAGTGCATTCAGAGAGATTAAGGGCAGGAATGTTAAGTGACTTGTTCAGAATTATGCAGTGTGGAAATGGTGGCTGTTTGCTCTGGGGTCCTGTAACATTCCCAGCAGATCTGCTGAGATAATGGTGTCTGGCTGTTCTCTTACTTGCTCTGGGGTTCAGTAACCTCCCCAGCAGATCTGCGGGGATAATGGTGTCTGAATGGTCTGGTATTTGCTGTGGGGGACTGTAACCTTCCCAGCAGATCTGCTGGGATAATGGTGCTTGAATGGTCTGGTATTTGCTGTGGGGGACTGTAACCTTCCCAGCAGATCTGCTGGGATAATTGTGTCTCTCTTTCCATTGTTCTCCCAGGTCCAGTAAGCAAATTTTTGCACATGCACCATTTAATAGAAGTCATGATAACCAGGCTTCTCAAACATGTATTTCACCATTAAAATGCAGGAAAAGCCACCATTTGAAGGTAAAAATCTCAAAATTTTCTGGGGGGGGGGCATTCCCCCAGACACCCCTAGCTTTATTAGGATTTTGACTGTGAGGCATTAGTCCCCCCCAACTTAATACCTCTAGTGACACCCCTGCAAGAGGGGCTGGACCATCTCTTATCACGCTCAGGTAACAGCGCGATGACATCATAGAAGTAATGACTAGGTGGCCCAGTCACTAAAGAAACTGTGGCTCAACAGTGAGCCAGAGTCCCCCCTACCATAACATACTTTTAATATTTTGTATTTTTTTGTCAGTCCTTTGGCCAATTTTAAATAAAAAATTACTAAGTCTCCTCTTAACTTGGCTTGGCTAGGTCATGCTTCTTTTTCTCAATTTAGCTCAACTGAATGCTTCTTTTTCTACAGAAGTGAGAGGGTCCGGGCCATCAAGTTAGCATTCGTGTCAAGTGCTATTGCATCACTAAGTGGAGCGCTAGGTGGCCCTGTCACTAGGAAACCATTGCCACCTTGGTGGCCAAGGTCTCCTTCCCGTAATGTTTTTTCTTTTCTTCTTTTTTAATCAGATATATTGTTATATTGGACTATCTTTCTTGTGAAATAGCATTTAGCAGTTCTTTGCCAACAGATTGTATATGGGAACTATCTTAAAGTCTGCTGAGTTGGTGATTCTACTATTTTATTTAGTCTTATCTTGTAATGTTACCACTATAAATTTAAGTCATTATTGTATACAGCCTGATAACTTAAACTCTTTAAAATTGTGACTTGTTTACTATAACTCAGACATGAGAAATTTAATGAGAATCCTGGAGAAAACTAACATAAAGATAGATAATAAGCTAGAGAAAAGAGAAAGGGGGAGAAGATGAGGGGAGGGGTCTTGGGAGAACGAGGGGGAAGGGGAAAATGAAGGCGAGAAAAAGGGAGAACAAGAGGCAAAGAGGAAAGAAGGGAAGGGAGAAAGAAGGAGAGAGAGGAGAAAAAGTAGGATGGGGAGGTTTAGGAGAAGGGAAGAGAAAAAGAAAAAAGAGTGAAAGGTCTGGGAAAAGGAGGGGGTGTGGGGGGCAAGGAAAAGATTGAGAACCAAGCACTGTTGTAATGTAACAAAAATACTGAATAAGTCATAAAAAGCTTAAAAGACTACAAAAAAAATGACCCAAATTAAGATATAAAGTTACTTCCTCAAGGATGTACTGCCCGAATGGTATAAAATAGTCCAGTTTAGTGAATCATGGACCAATTAAGATTTTCATTAAGTCCATATCTCTTCAAATGTGTTTGTAGTGTAAAGATCCACCAAGCTTCTCTATTCAATAATAAATTGTTCCAATTTTCACCTCTTTCTGGCTTCTTGACTTTTTCTATTCTGAGAAACTTCACACTCGGGATTTGGTGTTGACGTTCCATATAGTGTTTAGCCAAGGGAGATTTTTCATTACATCTTCTGGTGTTGCTCTTATGTCCAGTTATTCTTGTCTGCAGTGATCTAGTCACCTGTCCTATGTAACAGAAAGAGCAAGGGCAGATTATACAGTACACGACATGATCTGTATTGCAGTTCATAAAGTCCTTGATCTCAAAATTCCTATCTTGACAAGTGCTTCTTATATTTTTAGCTTTGATATCATTATTGCAGTGAGTGCAGTTCTCACAGGTATAAAACCCTTTCACTTCCTTGTATAACAATGTTCTTGGTGGTGCTTTTGGTACCCAGTGCTGTGTTTTAACCAATTCATTTTTTATAATCTTAGTTTTCCTTGCTATAATCTAAGGTCTCTCATTAAATACTTCCTAACCCACATTTGTAGTTTTTGCAGAATATTCCAATTGCCTAGGATGGTTCTTTGTATCTTATCAAAACATTCTGAGTATTGTGTAGACATCGATATTTTCTTCATATTTCTTTCTTTCTGTGTAGTTTGCAAAGGATCTGTTCTATTATATTGTTTCATTCTTTCTTCTGCCATTCTCAGTTGATCAAAGTTGTAACCCATTGTTAAAAATCATGTCTTAATTTCTGTCATATTTTTCTGTAGTCTATCATTCCCACTATTCCTTTTAATTCTAAGCATTTGACTGTAAGGAATGTTCTTTTTCAATGATGATGAGTGAAAACGTTGTGCATGTAAAATAGTATTTTTGTCTGTGGGATTACGATACAAGTCCGTACTTATCTTATTATTCTCAAAAATAATATATAAATCCAAAAATGGTATTCTTACTGTAACGTAAAGTAAATTGTAAAAATGGATGAATTTTGGAATTGATGTACTCAGAAAATTTTAATCATCTTTCTTCAGTGTCTTGCCAGATAAAAAAAATGTCATCAATAAAGTGTTTATAAATTAACATGGAATTTCTGTATTCATTACATTCTGAGTCTATATATAATTATTCAAAATGAGCCATATACATATTCGCACAAGCGGAGGCCATGGTGGCCCCTATTGCCAGCCTTTTGTACATAGCTTTTACCTTCAAATTCTAAGTAATTATTTTCTAGCACAAATCTTGCAAAAGTTAGTAAAAATTCTGTATTAGGATTTTGGTCTTCTCGGTTTGTTAGATAATATTCCATTGCTGTTAGACCATCCTGATGAGGAATACTCATGTATAAATTTTTAACATCTAATGTGGCCAGAAAGCAATCTTTTATAGAATTTTCTTGGAGTTAAAATCTTCCGGAATTTGTAAACAATGCTTGGAATCTTGTAGGAATGACAGGAAAGTAGTGATAAGTTTTTTACAGTGATGATCTACAAAAATTGAGAGTGGTTCAGTAATGAATTCAATTCCTGATATGATTGGCCTGCCTGGTGGCTTCTGCAGGTTCTTATGGATTTTTGGTAAACAATAAAAAAGTGGAGTTCTTTGATGTCTGTTTAAAAGTACTTCACCCAACCACTGTTCTTTTAAGTTTATCTCATCAGCTTCTTGTATTATTTCTTGTATCTCCCATCTGAGAGTATCCTTTGGTATATTAGGAACTTGAATATAGGTGGTGTCACTCAACTGTCTTAAACATTCTTCCTGATAATCTTTGTAGTTCATTATCACAATCGCTCCACCTTTATCTGTCTCTTTAATAATAATGCTTTCATCGTTTTTGAGGGTGTCTAATGTCGGTTTCTCTTTCTGACTTAAATTAAATCGAGGGTTTTTTGTTTCACTCTCTTTCATTATTTTTTCTATTTCTCTGTCCACTTTCTCTATAAATACAGTTATATTTGTTGGAGTTGTTGCTATGGGATCAAAAGAGGACTTGACATTAAGAGCTTGTTTTAAATTGTAATTTTCTCTGTTTATCCTGGTACTTTCTGTGTCAGAATCAGAATTAATGGTGAAATAATGTTTTAATCTGAGCTTCCTGTATAACCTTTCTAGGTCAAGTTTGAGTTCAAACGGTTTAAGTTTCTCAGTTATACAGAAGCTCAATCTCTTATTTAGCAATTGTATTTCTGTTTCATCTAGTTCTCTATCTGACAAATTGTAAACTATCAGTTCTGATTGTCCCTGGATCTGGTGGCATGAACTTTGCTTAGGTTTCTTTTCTCTCTTCCTCCTGTTTCTTTTTCTGTTGTCAGACCTGCAGTGGAGGGTTCTGGTGAGCTGGCTGGTGGGGAAAAATCTCACTCATAATGTCTATACTCCTGACCCCATTGTAGTCTGTATGGGTCATAGTAGTCTGTGCCATATGGTCTCCTGTAATTATATTGTTCTCTGTAATATTTTTTGTAAAAAGGCCTGCTGCCATATAGCCTTCTATTTTACCTGTTGTGATATCTGCATGTACTTGTTTTGGCTCTTGGTTTTCTGAGTCAGTAGTATTTCCTGAAATATCAGATTCATCTAGATCATAGATGGTAGTCTGATATGCTGCTTTTTTCCAGGTGTATATATTTCACTCTTTGTAATCAATAATGTTCTATCTGAATTTGCTTAACTTTATGCCTTTAATATGACTGTTATAATCTTTCAAAGACTGCTCAATCTGTTCTAGTAGTGTTTTCATTTGTGTTATTTCTGTGTTGTTATGAATTTCTGTTTCTAAGGTGTTAATTTCTCCTTGTAGTCTTGTTTGTTCCACTGTTAATGTTTCTATCAGCAGTAACATAAAATCAAATGAACATTTGGATCTGATGCCATCCCATTTATCTTGGATTCCTTCTGGAGAAAAGCCCAAATGTGATTCTACTAACACCCTAAGACCATGTGATATTCATTTTTGCTTCATATATTCAAGTAACGTGACTGCATGCCAATCAGTTCTAATTTCCTGTGACTCCAATTTGTTAATAGAGGCTTTTGGTATTTATTTATTTATTTGTACATCGGTTTACAACCTTTGAGCCAGAGGCTCATTTCCAAAGGTACCTTGTCACATTGAGGACAAATACATAACAGACTTTGGTTACAGCAAAATTGGTTACATAGTTAGCAAGCACATGAGATTACAACAGTTAAACAGTATAAGCCAGTTTGGTTACAATGGCGCATTCTTGCACAATGGATAATAGCAGTTCAATCAGCAAAGGGTGAGGATTTAAGAGAGAAGTGGTGTGGATGCTGCCCAGTGGACATTGTCTGGGCACAGAGAGTTATGCCTCTTTTATAGACAGGTGCAGCACATTTTCTATACTTCACCTACTTTTTAGTAGTCCCATTATCCTGTAGCATTCTCCTGGTTCATGCTTAATGGTGTGGAACATGTTTCTGTCATACTGCTTAATTCTGAGAAAGTGGCCATCATTTCTTATTTCAAAAAATAAATATGATAAAAAAATGGGATTTTATATATTTAATAGGAAACTCTGGCCTAAAAATAAAAATAAGAACACAGGAAGCAGACGCCAAACCAATTAATTGAAGTCAGCCTTAAAATACAAAGGAAATATTTTATTACAACAAGTCAATACTGTTTATTCATCTATCTTTTACTTTATACTATTTATATAGACCTATCTGGACTATGAAATTAAAAGCCTCTTTCTTTTCCTTCTATTTTTTTTAGCACAAATCTTATTCTGATGAAGGGACAGGATGGTCTTGAAATGTTAATATGTTAAAAGTGGATTTGTGTGCTGACTGTAATAGTCGTCTTGCTGGTACCAAACGAATTGAGTCAGATGCAGAAAATAATAAACAAGATTAGCACTTGAAGCACGGCCATGCTACAAGCGCTAAAGTGCAGGGAAGGGAAAGGAAAGCATGGCAAAGGGGAGCAGCAAGATGCACTTTAAATATATGTCAGTATTACAACCATCAACATTTCGAAGGTCTAGGGGAAAAATGGCTATTGCAAACAGTAAAGGCTTTTGAAAACATTGCAAGCGACAGGTAAAGGACTATAATAATGCAAGGAGAACAGTCTATAAAGAACACAATAATAATTGACCACACTGTTGTATAAGGCAGACAAGAATTAACCACACAGAGTTCAAGACATGACCACTGAGTTCAGAATTAAAGTTCACAATTTCTTGTGACTTTTGCGATCAGTGGGAATTGACTTGTGTGTGGATTGGACCCGTTCCTGACAGGACGGGGTCAGGTCAGAAAAAGGGACCCAAGACTTCTGTGAGCTGTCATAACCACACCATTTGACCCGATAAGTCCAGGATCCATTAATAGACTTTTTGCACAATATCTTCTTGATCTGATATACAGGAGAGTTCTGAAAAAAAATGCATCAGCCAATGATTGAGAAGTTCCCGGCAGTCCATCAGGCTGAGTAGGCAAAACAGGATTCCGCTGATTGTCAAGACCATGGGGTTGTGGAGGAACTGGTCGCAAACTGTCTGCAGGAATTTCAGCTTCAGAAAGTATAGCAGGTTGAAGTGCAGCTTCATTGTTTGGAGGACTGGGATCATCTGGAAGGGTATCATTCAGGTACCCATGTTTCAGTCTGTTGATGTGGGTTTTATTGTGTACCAGCTTTCCATCAGACTTGCAGCGCAAGCAAATGTGAACAGGAGGAGGCTTTTCCACAATGTAGAAGGGACCAGTCCAAGGGTAAAGCAGTTTTCTTGGTGGTGCCCGGACCTAGGACAGGTCGGTATAAGTACACAATCTCCTTAACAGAAAATGAAGGTTCATGCAACCTGACTGCTTATATTTTCTGCATTGCAGATTTTCTCTGGCCCAGTGTGTCAGTTGCAACACGTCTGGCAAGTTCAAGCTATTCCTGCATTGGAATGATGAAGGATGAAGCTGACCTTGGAACCTCTAGCAGCAAGAGTTCCCTGTCCAGAGGTGTTCGTGGGTGATGTCCATAGACCAGAAAAAATGGTGTGTACTCTGTACTGTTGACACAAGGGCTGATGTTGTAAGCAAATTTAATGAAGGGAACAAAATGATCCCAAGTGTTGTGAGTCTCATCCAGGTACTTGCAGAGTGTATTAAGAATGGTAGACATCATTCTCTCACTTTGTCCATTGCATTGTGGATGATAACTGGTTATGTGAGTCTTTTTGCTGTCGAGAAGTTTGCATGTTCTCGCACAATAGTTCAAAGGTAGTTAGTGCCTCTGTCCGAATGCTGGTACGCTGATGTACCATGATGACAAATGATTGTGTTGAGAAAGGCACTTGCCACTGTGGCATCTTTAAAGTCTTTTAGGGGGATTAGTTCCAAAAAATTTGTAAGGTAGGCCGCAAAACCAAGAATGTTCTTGTTGCCAGAGTCAGGGCATGTAGGTAAGGGGCCAAGAATGTCCATGCTGACTCTTTGGAATGGTTCAGTTACTACAGGCATTGAAATGATGTGTGCCTTTGTCAGTTTCGCAGGAAGCTTTCTTTGGGAGCAGGGCTGGCAGGATTTGACAAATTGGACAATGTCCTTGTTCATGTGAGGCCAGAAAAAGTGAAGCCTTGTCTTTTTGAGAATTCTGTGGATTCCCATGTGACCTCCAGAAAGTGGAGAGGCATGATTGGATTGAAGAACTTTGGTGACTAGAGAGGCTGGCACAACTAACTGTACATGAGTTCTATCCGTGCGATGGCTCTTGCCTTCCTTGGTCCAAATGTGAAAAAGTACACCATTGTTAAGAAAGTATTGAGATGCAAAGAATAGTACAACCTGGCAGTTGTTGTGGTAATGTTCCATTCTCTAAGTCGGTAATTATATCTGTAAATTGAGGATCAGTTCTTTGTTGCATTTTGATCGTCGCCAGGGAGATATCAGTAGTAGAGGTTGTAAGAAGCTCTTCAGCTGCTTGCAATAAGTGAGGATAATTTACTTATTCATTTTGTATAATATTTTGTTTTTCATAGCTTTCGGTAGTAAGTTAGGGAAGGAAAGTGAGTCATTAAGGTCTAGGTGGCGTAATGGGTTTAGAGAAGGATTTTAACCCTCAAGTTTGATACACAGTTAAAAATGTTTGTTATATAAGAAATTATGGTAAAGTTTACAACCCGATTAGCCTTACAGCTCTTATCTGTCAGGAGTATTGAGACGTGTGACCGGAGGATTAAAATGGGAGTTTGGAGTCTGGAGTAAGCGGCTATCATCCGGAAGAAGGAACCGCAGTAGCAGGGCTTGAGGAGAGTCGGAGTGTCTTAGTGGTTGAATCTCAACAGGAACAACATTGGTTTTGTGCAACTGTGAGCAGGGATACTACGGAACTGGAGCTGTAGTATTTTACAGGATTGTGAGTGGGAATTCCTTGCCTTACCTGGGGAGAGCAGCCTTTGAGCTTCTGCCGAGTCGGGCAGGAAGCATGGGCTTGTGGTCTGCTGGAAAGTGGACAGGGGCTCATTTGTTTCCCAAGTGTCCTGGAGAGGTTAGCTAGTGGGCTGGCTTAGCCTGGGAGCTGTAGTTGCAGGCTTGGCAGGTGAGGAGGTGGCTATCTCCTGGGTCTGTGCTGGGAGGGTCTTCTGCTTACCCTGGTTACTGTTTGTGCCTACCCCGATAGCTGTGGAGGCAGCTGTGGGGGGTTAGATACTGTGTGGAACCTGCTTTTGGTCTGAAGTTCTGAAGAAGAAGATCTGTATGTTGGACTCAGATTTAATACTGGAGACATAAAGGACTCTTGGTGGAGTCGTGGGTCAGTTCGGGTGAGAGCTAAACTTATTTTGGATTTCCTGTTATGCATTTACAGTTGGGATCTTTTACCTTAAAAAAAACTAAGAGTCGGAACTGATTGACTCTGTAAATTACTGGAAATATACTGGCAGTGAGAGTGCCCTACAATCTTATTTTCTCCATCAAATTTTTGGCTAGGTTGGTCAGGTTCAAAGTGAGAGCTGAATCTGGCTGACCTTATCTGGTCATGTCTTAAAGAGGTGGGAGCTCTTTAGACCATAATAGCTCAAAAACTGTGAGACATATTTTGACTGTGACTGTTTCCTGATTTGGACTTACACACTGTGCTGCTAAACCTTTTTTTTGTATAGGGTATTGTATTTGTTTAGTTTTGGGAAAGTATTTGAGTATTGTATGTTTGGGTGTGGGTTAATTTGTATTTGGGATTGTTTAGATGCTGGTATTTGCTTACTGTGGTGAAAATGTGTTGGGAAGGCATAGGGACAGTTGGGTATTATTCCCCCTCCAGGTTCAGGGACCTCCGTCCTTTTTTTTGTCCTCCACTGTCACCAGAGGTATTTAGATGGTGTAGGGCTTTGGGGATTGTTAGAAGGAGGAGGAGTACGGTGGCTGGGCCTGGAGAAGGAAAGGAAAGGAGTGGGCGGATAGAGATAGTGGGGACAAGGAGATGCCCTGGGGCAAAATGGGTCCAGGAAAGGGGTCCTCCCTGCCTGGTTCCCATACCCAATGGTTCTGCTTGTAGCAGGCAGGTAGCACAGTCATCCTTGGATTCTCATCCTACTCGGGCAGTGTTATGCAACGCCAGATCTATTAAGAACAAAACTGCTATAATAGCGGATTTTGTTGGATCATCTGACCTGGCGTGCATCACCGAGACCTGGCTGGATGAGAATGCTGGCCCAGTTTTGGCATCAACAATTCCATCCTGGTACTTGGTGATGCACCGCCCTAGGATGGATCGTAGTGGCGGGGGTGTTGCCATCTGTTTTAGATCTGAACTGGGCCTAATGGAGGTACCAGTGGGAACTACCAACTCCTTTGAATGTATTATGGGTGAGGGTGTGGGGTGCAGGATACTTCTCGTCTACCGTCCACCAGGTGACGGGAATGTTTTCCTGTGGGAAGTCGCAGACTTCATTGTCGACCTGACATTGGGATCCCCCAGATGGTTGGTTCTGGGGTATTTCAATGCATGGGTTGATGATGAACTCTCACATATTGGTCAGGACTTCCTCCAGTTAATGATTTCACTGGGCTTCACACAGGTTATTTCCTCCTTGACCCATGTTGATGGTCATTCATTGGACTTGGTGTTCCTACTGGGGATGGAGATATCCGATTTGGTGGTGGAACCAGTCAGGTGGTCTGACCATCATACCATTGGGTTCAGTTTCGAGGCCACCCCTAGTAGGCCAGCCCCTACTGAGATGGTCTGGTACCGCCCTTTGAGGGGTGTTTCTCCAGATGGCTTGATGGCGGTACTGGACCTATCGGGTTTACCGAGTGAATGCATGGATCCAGAGGACCTGGTACTCGCCTATAATAAGGTGGTGATAGGGGCCCTGGATTCCATTGCTCCTGTTCGTGTTCGTCCCCTCACTCTTCGTCCCAGGTCTCTTTGGTTTGATGAGACTTTGAGAGATTTGAGGAGAGTTGGATGAAGGCTAGAGAAGCGCTGGTGGAAGTCAGGCCTGGATTATGACAAATTTAGTTTGATGGACCATTAGGTGGTCTATCAATCAGCAATCACCTGTAAGAAGGCAGTATTTCTGTCCAGAGAGATTGCTGCTGCACAGAATCAACCAGCTCAGCTTTTCCGGACTGTGGACAGATTGTGCAATCCAATCTGTCTTCAGCCTGGAAGTGCTTTTTCTCAAGAACGGTGTGAGGAGTTTGCTCAATTCTTTGCAGATAAGGTTGCCGCAATCAGTTCTAGTATCCACTTGTCCCTCCCTAATGGGAGTTGCGGCAGTCGGCAGGAGATGTCAGATACCCTGTTTGTGTGGATTGACTTCAGCCTTCCCACAGTCAGTGACATTGTGATGATCATCCAGTCATTGCGTCCGACCAACTGTAGTTTGGACCCGGGCCCCACATGTCTCCTAGTGGGATGTGTGGATAAAATCGGACCGGTCCTTGCTGAGATAGTCTGGAGGTCTTTGGAGAGGGGGATCTTTCCTGATCCTCTGAAGGAGGCTGTGGTTTGGCCCCTTCTTAAGAAGTCCTCCTTTAACCTGGATTGTCTGGCTAACTATAGGCCTGTCTCTAACCTGCCCTTTGTGGGTAAGGTTATTGAGAATGTGGTTGCGTCACAGCTGGATGATCATTTGACCAGCAACAATGTCTATGACTCTCTCCAGTCCGGATTTAGGAAGAGACATAGTACTGAATACTTGTCTGGGTACTAAATGACCTCCTAATAGCGAGAGATCAAAGGACCCGTTCCATCCTGGTCCTTCTTGATCTCTCTGCAGCATTTGACACCGTGGACCATGGTGTGCTATTGGAGCGCCTGCGGTTTATCTGTGGGCTGTCTGGTACAGTCTTCAGTTGGTTTCGATCTTTTCTCAAGGGTAGGACTCAGAGAGTGGTGTCTGGGATTTTTTCCTCGGCATCACTCCCCCTATCCTGTGGGGTGCTGCAGGGCTCCATTTTGGCGCCCATGTTGTTTGCGGTGTATATGCTGCCATTGGGAGTGATTATTAGGTGGTATGGCTTGAGTTTTCACTGCTATGCAAATGATACTCAGCTGTACACGTCCTTTGTCCCCGGCCAAGATGCTGCCATTTTGGTCTTTAACAACTGTCTCGCCGAAATCCAGGATTGGATGAATGTGAGTTGGCTGTGGTTGAACCCAGAAGAAACTGAGGTGTTGGTTGTGGACCCAGGTCGCCGAGAGGCGGGTTTGTTGGCTGGATTACCTTCAGGTTTATGGCTTGGGGGTGTTCAGCTAACTACCTCAGACCAGGTGCGGAACCTGGGAGTTGTATTTGATGACTGTTTGACATTGAAATCTCAGGTGTCGGCAGTTGTCAAAGCCTCTTTTTACCACCTGAGGAATATCACCCGGGTGAAGCACCTGGTTCCTTCCGACGATCTTCCAACTTTGGTCCACTCCTTCGTTACCTCCCGCCTTGACTACTGCAACGCTCTTTACCTGGGGTTACTGGGGGTTGACATCCACCGCTTGCAGCTAGTGCAGAATGTGGCAGCCAGGCTATTGACTGTTTCATTTAGGACCACTCATATAACGCCTGTGCTCCGCGGACTGCACTGGCTGCCAATATGCTGGCAGATCACCTTCAAGGTTGGTTTGCTGACCTATAAGGCCCTACACGATCAGGGACCTGGTTACCTGAAAGATCTCCTTCATCCCTACTGTCCCTCCCGCCCTCTCTGGTCCACTGACAAGGGATTGCTAGAGATTCCCAGGGTTCATTTAAAGACATCTGGGGCCAGGTCCTTTAGTTTTATGGCCCCAACCCTATGGAATTCTTTACCTTGTCAGGTGCGAGATTGCCCAACCATCCTAAGCTTTAAAGTAGCATTAAAAACATTTCTTTTTAGCCTAGCATATAATAATTTTTAAATGTCGCTGTCGTGAAGTTTAATTGCTATGGTTTTTAATTATTTATTTGTTGATTTATTTTATCATGTTATGTACAGGCACCTTGGCTTTAGAAAGGCACTTTTTATAAATAAGGTTTGATTTGATTTGATTGGTGCTTTTCTCTGAGGAAGCAGTTTGTAGCAGCAAAGCAACTTGAGGTGCTGTAGGAGTGTCCACAGGGAGCTCCTCCATGAAGTGGAAAGAAATAGCTTATCAGCAGAATTCTTCATCTGCTGAGGCTGATGTGGAGGAATACCATCTCTGCTTACAGCATCGGCATTAGAATGAACTTGACCTGGTCGGTATTGAATTTCAAAGTTGTAGCATTGCAATATGTAAATCCCTCGGACAAACTTGCCTACTGGCTCCTTCATTTCGAACTTGGCTAGACATTCTTTTTCTGTGATGCCATAGTTTTGTTCAGCTGAGGACAGCGAGTGCTCAGCATAGGAAACCACTCGTTCTGTTCCATTTTGGATTTGACACAGTACAGTGCCCACTGCAAAGGAACTAGCATCTGAGTAGAGTTTAAAGGGTTGGTCAAACCTGGGATAGGCCAATACTGGAGAAGATATTAGGTTTGCTTTGAAAGTTTCAAAGGCCTCTTTACATTCAGAAGTCCAGACATAGTCACATCCCTTTTTGGTGAGGGCGTACAGTGGAGCTGCAATCTTGGCATAGTCGCAAATGAATTTTCTGTAGTACCCAGACAAGCCCAGGAAAGCTCTAAGGTCTTTGAGGTTGTTAAGTTCTGGATAGTCTTTTACTCTTGAGAGCTTATCTGGGTCTGTAGAGATGCTTTGAGAACTAACCACATGTCCCAGGTAATGAATTTGGTGCTGTGCAAAACATTTCTCTTGAGGCTGGCTTGTCTGAGATGTTTGAACAGCTCTTTGAGATGGTGGAGGTGCTCTGGAAAGATTCTGCTGAAGACGATAACATTGTCCAGGTAGACTAGACAAGATTTCCAAGACAGTCCATGTAATACAGCTTCCATGACCCGTTGAAATGTGGCTGGACTGTTCCAAAGTCCCATAGGCAGATGTTTAAATTGAAAAAGTCCCAAGTGGCAGCGCCAAGCTGTATATGGGCATGAAGCTGGATCAATAGTAACTTGGTAGAATCCACTCTGAAGGTCTAGAGTGGTGAAGTAAGCTGGGCTGGCCGCACCAAGTCTCTCTAAGGCATCTTCGGTTGTAGGTAAGGGATGAGCATTCTGCACTGTGTAGGCATTGAGCTTTCTGTAATCCACCACGAAATAATACCCTTTATCTTTCTTTACCGCCAGCAAGCAAGGAGCACCCCAGGGTCTTGTAGATTCTTCGACAATGTCCTGTTCAAGCATGTCCTTGATGATGTCCTCCAGGATCTGTTTTTGTTTGTGTCCCACTTTGTAGGCTCGCTGACGGACTAGCTGCTGGTCGGGCTGCACCTCGATGGTGTGCTGCAGGATATCACAGCATCCACATTTGTTATCTGGACCAACAAAGATATATGAGTAGTTCTCCAGGAATGCCAGAAGTTGCTGTTTCTCTGTTGGACAGGCTAAAAGTTTTGAAGAGGGTAATCACTGACTGAGGGGTAGCTCTGTGGATGCTGGAGTGGTCGTGATGGTACTGACAGGATGAGAGCTGGTGGAGCCAAGTTGAGGCTCTTGCAGGAGGTGAAGCTGGTCCCCTGAAGACAAGTAGAGAAACTTTCTGATGTTGGTACCCTTTGAGATGACCACTGGCTCATCTGTGAAGTTGTAGCATTTTTGGAAGACTGCACCGCCATGCATAGCAGACAAGGTGTTCCCTGGAAGGAGACCTGAGGAATGCAGTGCAGGGAATCCTGTGACGATGCCAAAAACACCTTGTGGAAGTGGTTCACCTCAAATCTTGGCAATTAAAACTATCTCTGACATAGGAGGCACAGTGACTGAGTCTATAGCTGCAAGTTGCCTCTGGGCATCTAGTGATAGTTTGTTTGAGGCAAAGTCTAGGATGACTTTGTGAGCTTTGAGGATGTCCAGGCCAAGAATCAATGTTGGTTGTAGTTTAGGCACTAGGTAAAACTTAACAGTAGCTTGCTGTGAGCCAGAGTGGAGCTTGAGATGGACCATGCTGGTGATATGTACTGTAGCTGTACGTGCTGTGATAATGTACTTGAGGTCAGCTGGAGAGACTTTAGATACATGATAAATAGCTGGGTTGTCTAGACTGCTGCTGTGAATAACTGAGATTTCTGCTCCAGAGTCAAGCAAGGCATGGGTGGACCAATCTCCAGTGGTTACAGGAACATAGTTCACTAGGAGTGGTGACCTGATGACCAGAACATTTGCCCCTGGAGGAGAGGGTGTGCCTGAGTTGGTAGCCAAAGGGTGCAGATTGTTTGTGTCATGAGAGTCGGAGGGGTGGTCAGTGGCTGTTTGGGTGTGGGTATCTTGCCGATTGTGCTGTGGTAGGTGTCTCTGGCTCCTGTGATTTCTGTTTTGATTCTGTAGCCTCCGGCAGACAGCAGCAGTCTGTCCCCTGAATCCACATCACTGGCAGGTCACTAGTTCTCATGAAGGTGGTGGTGGCTCAGGTTGCTGTCGAAGTGGTTGCAGAGCATTGAAAGAAGTTGCAGAAAAAGCAGGAGCACTGAAGTGTAAGCTGTTGACAGTATTGGTGAGCATCTCTATCATTGATTGCTGCTGTTGAACACAGATCGCGAGTGTGGCTAACTGTGATGACTGGGGTGCTTGCACAGTGGTAGCCTGGGACATTGATATGGACTCTTGTGTTAGTCGATCAGCTTGGATTGTGTCCATCCAGGTTGTTGTTTTTTGTTGGATTATGTACAGACAGAGTGGAGGAAGAAGTCCCCGCACAAAGGTTGTGATTTGCTCTTTCTCAGTCTTCTGCAGGTTTTTTTTACCATGACTCAATGTCTACTACGAATGCTTCTAAGGACTCTGAGGGTTGCATGGTGCATTCCCACAGTTGCTGTTCCAATAACCAGGGTGGATGTGCTTGGGGAAAATGGGCCTTGAAAGTTGCATACAGGATGGTAGTGTCCCCTTTGACCTATTCTGGAAGTGTGTTGAACCAGGTAATGGCAGTCCCTCTCAGGAACAAGCACAAGGCATTGGAAATGTGCAAAGGATCAGTCCAACTGTGTAAAGAAATCCAGGCTTGGAATTGCTCAAGCCAATCGATAGCATCTTCATGAGGCGGTGCTGAGAAGGGTGCTAGCTGTAGGATGGTATGGACTGTGAACTAAGAGGAGTTAGTTTTAATGTAGGCAAGGTCATCCTGGATAGCTTGCATAGTTGGCATTGCTCAAGCTGCGATGGACGACTGAATGTCATGCAGGATAATTTCAATTTTGAGACCCCACGCCTCTGAGGTGGGTGAAGATAGCTCTTCGGATGCTCCATCGCCCGAAGTGGTGTCTTCCTCGGACAGTATGGTCGGAGACCAGCTTCCCTGCAGTGAACGAAGGTTGTAAGGATGAGAAGGAGCTGCTGTGATACAGGATACGAGACGTCATGGAGTCGATGAAGTGCCAAGAAGAGAATATTTTTGTAGCCAAAAGCACAGTTATTTGTAAGTAAGTTCCATCAAATGACATCTTAAACTATTCCCACTCAATTCTGTGTTGTCATTTATTTAAATAAAGGATTGTTGCAAAATTAATTATTTGTTGTACTGTCCCTTTAATTCCATAGGTTTGCCATTGATTTGTATGGAGTACCATTCATTTCTATTGATTGAGGTCATTTAGTGCCCCTCACAAGATGGCCGTCACACTGTGACATCCAGAGGCAGTATTTGATGACTGCTGAAAGATGGCCACCACCAGGGGTTAAAGGTCACTGCTTTGTTATAGATTGTGCTGCCCAAAATGGAGACTGCTTTCTCCGAGGTTGCCGTGCAGGGAGACAAAATAGCAATGGCCAGACTGCAGGCTGTCTTTCTCCCCTTGAAATTTTGGCGGGCTCCCCTGTGGTGTGACAAAATGCTGGGGAAAGTGTCTGTATTTCTTTTGCTGCGTTGCGTTTTACTTTATTGTGCTAATTTGCTGGTGTGTATGTCCCAGCTGTCCTCCATTTTGATAATTCCTCCAGTTAATTGTTGTGTCTGTCTCCCAGGCTTTTACTGTAAATATGCATTTGTCTGCCCCAGGTTTGATTTCTTGTTGTTTAATGCTTTTTGTTAATTTATACCTTGGCTTGGGCTAAGCTGGCTTCCCGTCTATGTATGTATGTATGTATTGAGATATATAGGGAGATGTTGTAGTATTGCCCCCGTATTTTGTTGCTTGTGTTTTTTTACTGTCCCTGTCTTGGTTTCTCTGCCAGGCAGTTTATTTGTGCAGCATAGGGAGGCGGGAGAGAGGATTGGTCCGTGCGGCTGGAGGAAAGCCTGCCCAGTCATTGACATGTATGTCCCAGAAGTTGGAGTATAGTTGAGTGGGTTGTAGGGCCACTCTGGAGTGGAGAGCCACGTCCTTGAGGGGAGGAGATTGTGGAGCTGTAGCGGGAGCCAAAGGAAGCTGTGGTCCTAGTAGTTTGGGCTGGGTGACTGCTCATTGTGGCTCCATGCTCCAAGGGGTGCTGTGGTGAGTCGGGAGATTTTGGAAGCACTTGATGCTGTTGTGGGGAAGTGCTTCGGCTGCAGTGGGAACTTGTGGAGCACCAGTGTCTTGGGGCGCAAGCTGGGCCTGTTGCTAGAGAGGAGCAGCTGCTGTGCGAGGTTCCGGTGTGGCTGTTTGGCAAGGTAGGAGCCGCGGGCTGGTCTCCAAGGGGTGCTGCAATGGTACTCTGTGGCTGAGGGGAAGGCTGAAATGGGATCAGGCACTATGCAGCGGATTGTCCAGGCCACAGGGTGCAGCAGGAGCTTTCTGGCACTGAGGTTGGTGGTGGTGATACAGAGCATTAACTTGCAGGGCTGAGAGCCATAGGCAGCAGCAGGGGTTTGACTTTGGAAACTTACGTGCCCTTTTGTGTTGGCTGATCTGAGCAGCAAAAGGCAGTTAGGCAGTTTGGAGCTCTGATTTAAATTTTGGTGCTCTTTACAGTTAACTGAGCTCCGCGTGGGCCCTGTCACGCAGTAACAGTGGGGTTTACAATTAGCAGCTCTGAGGAGTGGAGAGTTGTAAATAAAGCTGAACTTGTACTGCAGCAGGACAGAAAAAAAAACAGTGGTTTCCCACATTCAAGTACATTTATATTCCTAAGGCAGATTACAGAAGGATTAAATTAAGCAGGATACAGTTGAGGTTTACTTCTGCAGTTCAGTTTTACTTTTCCTCTCTGCTGCCAGGGTTGTATAATATTCAGCATGCAAACAGTTCAGGCACACTTGGGAGAAGACTCTGGGGTACCCAATGACGCAGGTAAGTGAGATGGGGTCTGGGTAGAAGAAGGGCCACATTCTCCACCATGTGTGGCAATTTGGTTTGGTCTACCACTAAAAGACCCTTACCTTCTTTGTAGTCTGCCTTGCCCATCTGGTGCTTCTGCAGTAGTCGTCTTGCTGGTACCAAACAAACTGAGTCGGATGCAGAAAATAAACAAGATTAGTTTATTCAGGAACATAAGCAGGGACATCTCATCTGCACGAGGTACAGACTCAGACTGACTGTTAGGCAGGAAGTTGGGGTTTCCAAGCCCCTGCTGGAAATAATTATCAAGACAGTTTACCAAGGCTCAAGTTGCAATGTTCCATTTAAAGTGGCGGCAGCTATTCTTAAGCCCCATACTTAAACGTACTCCACAATATTTTAGCTAAATCTTTTGTCACCCAGTCAAAGAAATCTATCAGATTCGTTTTGCATGACCTCCCCTCTGTGAAATCATGCTGCCTGGGGTCTTGTAACCCACTGGATTCAAAATATTTCACAGTCCTTTCCATTAGCAGTGATTCCAATAACTTCCCCATCACCCATGTGAGGCTGACTGGCCTGTAATTGCCAGCCTCCTCCCTCCTACAACTTTTGTGTAGTGGTACTACATCTGCAGTCCTCCAGTACTTCAGAACCACTTCTTTTTCCAGTGAGCTCTATAATTTGACTGTCAGAGGTGCAGCCAGTATTTCCCTGATTTTCCTGTGCCCCCTGTATACCTTTGGATGCACCTCGTCTGGCCCAACTGCTTTGTCCATCTTTAGGTTAGTGAGTCCCTTTAGGACTCTCTCATCCAAAAAAGGACTAGTGCCCACCTTCCTCCCACCTAAGCTTCTGTTACTTTTTTGTGTCCCCTTCCCTTCTCCTTTCTCTGTAAACACTGAACAAAAGTATTTGTTCAGGATATCTGCCTTTTCCTTGTTCTCCTCTGCACAGTATACCCCCTTCCCTTTTTAACCTTACAATCCCACCCCTAGTCTTCCTCTTTTCACTTGCATGCCTAAAAACTGTCTTCTCCCCATTTGTTAGCTCCTGGAGTATTCTCTCTACAGCTTGTGCCTTTACATTCCTTATTGCTTTCCCTGCTTCACTCTGTTTCCCCAATACACATCCCTATCCTCCTCTCTCTGCATCTCCTGAGACCTTCTGAATGGTACCCTTTTTGCCTTTACCTTTTCATACACCTCTTTCGAGAACCATACCACTTTTTTTCTTGCATTTGCTCACTTGTTTGACACAGAGGTTTGCTACTGTTACTATACTTCCTTTTCTTTATCTATTATTTATCAAATTTTGTTGACTGAGTAGGCCCACTGGGGCTAGTGTCCCTTTTTCAGAGGGGACCCGGAATTAATTACATTGAGAGATAAGGAAACAGGCTTTTTACAGTCATACATAAAATAATACTTTTTACAATCATACATAAAAAAAACATTGGGTTGCTACCATCAATGACACTTGTTACATACATTCTAAGTTTCTTGTAAGGGGCATAGTATACTGTATATCTATATTACAACAAGAGTCTAACATCATAGGACATCGCCCAATGGGGTAGTTTGTTAGGAAGACTAGGTTTAAGTGGTTATGATATTAAATGCAGAATCATGCAATGGGGAGACAAGCTCAGCATAGACAGATATACCGGTTGCACTCCAGTTGTGAGGCCTTTAGCCCTTTCATGAAGTCCACAAGGGAGGAACATTTTTGGAGGGTGGGAGAAGATTTGTTCCACAGTTGAGGGGCAGTAGAGGTAAAGGAACTTTGCCCTGCAGTAGTTCTCGCTCTGGGAACTTCTAGTAGTAAATTGTCAGAAGTGCAGAGAATCCTCTGAGGCTTGACGAGCAATACATCCTTTAGGCTAGGGGAAGCAGCCCCATTTACCACTTTGTATGCCAGACTAAGCAGGGGATTGTCTGATCTATTCTCTAGCGAGGGCCAGTTGAGTCATTTTAGAACAGTACAGTGGTGCTTTCTGTGTGGAGATCCCATTGCAACTCAACCGATTTTATAGTACAGCACTTTGATTTTTGAAGTTCAGAATTCTTGCCTGTTCTAAGGATCGGGGCACAGGGAGAAGGGTGCAGTTAGCAATCGCTAGTGTAGATTCCCTGGTGAGGAAGTTGTTGAGGCAGTACAGCAATCAGATTTTTTGGAGCAGAGATTTTACTAGTTGTTCCACATGAGGCTTTAGTGTAAGTTCTTGATCAAGATATATGCCCAGGTATTTGATTGACTCAACTACTTCGATTGAGGACCTTTGAAGTGTGCTGATAGCAAGCAGGTTTTGACAGGCTGTGCCTGCATGCCTGGGGCCAAACATAATAGCCTTGTTTTGTTTTTACAGGTTTAGGACTACTGCAGGTTGTTGGCTATAAACCATGCTTCCAGTTCTTTGAAGTTCTGCGAGAGCTGATTATTTAGCTTGGTTATCATAGGATCATAGAATCGTGCTGGCAGAAAAGGACCTTACGGCCCATCGAGTCTGCCCGATAGCCCCTCCTGCATTACCCTTTTATCTCCCACCCCGCCTCCCCCACCTCCCTTCCTAATCTCATATAGCAATCCCATGCTCTTTTGAATTTCTCCACTGTATACGCCTCCACCACACACTCTGGCAGTCTGTTCCATGGTTGTACAACCCTCTCTAAAAAGTAACACCCCCTCACGTTCCCTGGAAATATAGCCCCTCTAGTTTAAATGCATGACTTCTGGTGGTTTTGTTTTCACTGCTGTTGCCCTTAACCTTATTTATACCCTTCATGTATTTGAAGGTTTCCACCATGTCCCTCCATCCTGCCTCATCTCCAGCGTATAGAGACCGAGCTCCTCTAGCCTCTTCCCATATGGCCTCCCTTGCATCCCATGGATCATCTTGGTCACCCTTCTCAGTACCCTCTCCAGCCTATCCTTGTCTCCCTGAAAATGGGGCCTCCAGAACTGAACCCCATACTCCAGCTGTAGTCTGACCAGTGTTTTGTATAGTGGCATGACCACCTTCCTCCTCCTACTAGTGAAACCCTTCCCAATGCATACCAACACCCTTGTTGCCTTCCTGGCTGCTCATTCACACTTATTTCTAACCTTTAATTTGTCCATGATCCTGATCCCCAGGTTCTTTTCCTGTTCTGTGACCTGCAGTGCTCCCCCCCCCCCAAGGCAGTAGGTGGCCCTTGGGTTATTCCGCCCTATGTGCATTATTTAGCACTTTTTGGCATTAAACTGCAATTACCACTTTTCTACCCTCCTCCAGCCTGGCCAGATCCTGACTCATCCTCCCCCAGAGCATTCACTGTGTTATATAACTTAGTGTCATCTGCGAACAAACACGCCTTCCCATTTAGACCTTCCGCTAAGTCCCCTACGTACACATTAAACAGTACGGGCCCCAACACTGACCCCTGTGGTACCCTGCTCACCACCCCCAGTTCCCTGGAGTGCTTCCCATTGTCCACCAAACTCTTAAGTCCTTCCACCTAGCCAATCCAGGCTGGCAGTATAGCCTAGAGGTTAAAGTAATGAGCTGTGAATGAGCTTGGTACATCCAGCAGAGACCAGACCTGGGTTTGATTCTCACAACCCCCACTTGCATACTGTGTGACTCTAAGCAAGTCACTTAACCACCCAGTGCTCCCAGGTCACCCCTAAAAACAGGCACTTGTGCCTAGTGGGCCTTAACCGGTTACCAAAAACAAAAATAAAAATAAATAAAATAAAAAATCCTCCACCCACTTTGTAAGCATAGCTCCCACACCCAGATTTCTTAACTTGCTTACTAACCCTTTGTGGGGGACGGAGTCAATCGCCTTTCTGAAATCCAGATAGGCTACATCCACTGCTCATCCCTGATCGACAGTTTCCATAACTCCTTCAAAGAATTCTATCATGTTGGTCTGACAAGACCTACCACCTGTGAACCCATGCTGGTTGTCATCAAACAGATCCCCCTCCTTTTGGAACCCTACCAGTCTCTCCTTTATGAGTGTCTCCATCAGCTTTCCCACAACTGAAGTGAGACTGATTGGAGAGTAGTTGCCAGGCTCGTCCTTTCTTCTGCCCTTGTATAGCGGTACCACCGCTGCCTTTTTCCAGTCACCCGGGACCCTTCCCAATTCCAGGGAGAGATTAAACAACCTGGCTAGAGGTCCCGCCAGATCCACCCTTAGCTCCCTAAGCACCCTTGGGTGTACTTGGTCAGGTCCCATGACCTTGTCTGTTTTTAATTTTCCCATCTCCTCCAACACCACTGCCACTGTGAAGGGACTTGTGTCTGCCTCCACACCTTCCCTCCCCTTTTTTACTCAATACAGGCCCTTTCCCTTCCTTTTCAGTCATGAAGATGGATGCGTAGTATTCATTCAGGAGGGTTGCCTTCTCTTCGTCTTCCTCAGCTGTTTTACCTCCTCCCTCCTAAGTCTAGGTATCACCTGTCTGTTTTTCCTCTTATCACTCACAAACCTATAGAATCTTTTGTCACCCCTTTTCACCTCCCTAGCTATTTTCTCCTCCATGGTTGCCTTTGCCTTCCTAATTGTTTTTCCCACTTCCCTGAGTTTATTCTTATAGACCTCCCTTTCTCCTAACCCCTGCAACTTTTTGTAGGCCATGAAGGCCTTTCTTTTCTCCTTGACTGCCTCCCTGACCCCTGCCGTGAACCACAGGGGTTTTCTCCCCTTTTTGCGTTTGCTGATCCTCCGGATACATTGCTCCATGGCCTTGAGAATTCCTCCCTTTATTACCTCCCACAGCTGCTCTACCTCTTCCACCTCTTAGATCCCTTCAAGCTCCCGTCTTAAGATGCCCCTCATTCTGTTGAAATTTACCCTCCTAAAGTCAAGCACCCTGGTGGTTGACCTGCCCATTTCTACCCCTGCCTGGATGGAGAACTTGACCATCTGGTGATCACTGTCTCCTAAGTTTTCTCCAGTTTCAACCTCCCCCACTCTGTCCCTGTTTGTTAAAATGACATCTAGCGTAGCCTCCCCCAGTAGGTTCTTTAACTAGCTGGCTCAGTAGCGCATCCTGCAGGTATTCCAATAAGCCCCTGCTTTTTTCTGTTGCGGCCGATGGAGCTTTTATAGAGTACAGCATCATCAGTGTATAGCTGGAGGTTTGCCCTTCCACAGTTTCTCAGCATGTCATTGATGAAAAGGGAGAATAGCAGTGGTCCAAGTATGGATCACTGTGGGACACCATCGGTAATTAGACACATTCCTGACTTAGCAGCCTTCCATTTTATGGACTGCATCCTGTCAGGTAGTCAGATATCCGCCTGTGGGCTAGGGTGCCAAGGCCTAGTTGCTCCAGCTTAGTCAGGAGGAGACTGTGGTTGACCAGGTCAAATACTTTAGTGAAGTTCATTAAGACCATGCCAGTTTTGTTCCCCTGATCCATGGCACTGAAGATGTCTGTAGTCAGCCTTACCAAACCTGTGTCGGTGTCATGGTATTTCCTGAAGCCCTGCTGCCTACCAGTGAGTAGGCCCTGCTGTTCAACCTAGTCCTGTAGTTGGCTGGTCAGTGATCGGAGGACAGAGATAGGTCAGTAGTTTTTCACTGGTTCTTTATGGTCCCCTTGATGGATTGGTACAACTAGGGTCACCTTCCACTTCGAGGGGCTATTTCTTTCTGGAAGGGATGTACTGAATAGCATTGTGAGTGGGGATGCAATAACTGGTACAGACAACTATAGCAGTTTTGGGTCTAGCTTGTCATACCCTGGTGAGCCATCAGGTTTGATTTGCTTTAGGAAAGTGAGTACTTCTTTGTGGGTTACTAGTCTGAAATGGAATTCTGGAACAGTGCTCAAGGGGGCTAGTTGTGGCCTGTGTGGCTATTGGGAACATGATGTAAGGTTTTTATTTGTAGTTATTTATTTAAAGGTTTCAGCAGGAAAGGCATACTGAGCTGGTAGCTTGTTTCCAGATGTGTCCTGGGGGGAAAGAGGGAGTGGTACAGAGTGAGGCATGAAAGCCTGAGAACACAATTACAGTTACAAGTTGACAATCTATTTACAGAGCAGAAGTAATGCACAAGTGCAATATACATTGAGAATAGGTATAGTTACAAGTTAGCAATCCATGTACAGAGCAGAAATAATGCAAAGTGAAATAAGCATTGAGGATAGGTACAGTAACAGGTCATAAATAACTGGATTAAAACAGTTACAGTTAGCTGCCAAAAATGCAGAGCAGTCAGAGCATAAGTGCCTATAAGCAGTGGAACCACTGGGCAATGAGAAGTGGGGATTAGGGAGAGGAAACATGAGAGGGTGGGAAAGGGTTGGGCAGGGTGGGAGTGTGGGAATTAGGAGCAGTTGCAGGAGGGGGAGGTAAGGTCCCTGAGGTGGTTTGAGAGGGCCCAAGGGGAAGGGGCAGGTCAGATGTCAAGAAGGAGAGACTTCCAGATTTTAGGGAAATGGAAGCTGAAAGCAACTTGGCCGATGGTTCTAGAGACCGGCGGGACTACAAGGGTACAATCATTGGAGCTTCTGAGGGCATGGGAGTGTGTGTTTGTGGGGGGGAGGGGAGATAGCTGAACCAGCATTTGCTTACAAAATTGGCGCAGTTGGCACAGCGCCTGTCTTCAAGAGAAGGAAAAGAGAGACTGATACGTAGAGCAATGATGAGTGCAAGGAGGACAGTCAAGAGTGTAGCAGCAAAAAGAGTGGAAGAGAGTCCAGCAACAGCAGTACTTGGGGCAGCACTGTATACTACATCACCATAGTCAAAGATTTGGAGGATCAGTCTCTGAATGATAGCATAGTGGGATGCAGTCATGGTTTCTGTGCAGGGCACTAAGTTTGGGGGTGCAGTTTTTTGACTATAGCATCCACATGGCCAGAGAAGTTTAGGTGTTGGTCAAGCTAGATACCTAAAGGTGGTAACATCCTCCAGAGGGGAGCCATCCAGGGTGCGGAAGGTGGGAAGGGAGGGGAGCCTAGAGAGTCTGTCATGTGCCAAAGGGCATAAAGACAGTACTTTGGAATTGAGGAAACGCTGGTTAGAGCATAGCCAGAGCTGACTTGATCAAAGTTAAGGTGGAGTCAGTGCACCACTTCATCAGCGGAGGGGCCTGAGGTGAAACAAACCATGCCATCCGCTTGTATGTGGATGGATACAGGCGAGCGGATGAAGAAGAGATCATTGAAGAAGATAGAAAATAAGACCTAGCACAGAACCTTGTGGGACCCCAGTGGTTATGGGCAGGGGAGGGGTGCGGGCGTCACCAATGTTGACCAGTTGGGATCTGCTTAAGAAGTAGGAGCAGAACCAGTTGATGGCCATTTCAGAGTTTACGGCAGCCTTGAGTTTGGACAGTAGTAGGGAGTTGGAGACAGTGTTGAAAGCCTTGGCTAGATCAACGAAGATGGTGAAGGTGAGGAGGCCACGGTCCATACCATTGTGAATGGAGTCAGTGAGCCTGAGGGGGGAGATGGTTGTGGAATGATTCTTCCAGAAGCCAGACTGGTAGAGGGTGAAGAAGGAAGAAGAGTCCAAGTAGGGAGACAGTTGGGATAAGATGATGTGTTCCTGTATTTTGGATAAGATAGGGAGGCAGAAGATGGGGCGGTAGTTGCTAGTAGCAGATGGGTCTCCACCTTTTGGAAGACGAATAACAGTGGCAGTCTTCCAGTCAGCAGGGATGGAGGATCAGGCGAAGGAAAGGTTAAGGAAGTCAGCCAGAGGGGAAGAGAGTGCAAGGGCAGAAAGACAGAGTAGCTTGCTATCCAGGCTGTCTGGGCTCTTACCCTTAGAAGGGTTGAGGGAAGAAGGACATTGAGAATGGAGGGGGGCACAGGAGAGAAGGAAAAAGGGGGTTTAGAAGGAGATGGCTGCCATGAGGACCGTCAAGAGGATAAGGCAGGGGGAGGGAGGAGAGGAGGAGAAGATGGAGGAAGCACAGGTGGTAAAGAAGGAGTTAAACTCCAAGGCAATGGGGGGCAGAAACTGAAGTAACTACCACTTTGAGGACAGGTAAAGAGGGTTGAGTAGGAGGGGAGAAGAGGTTGTGGACTTCCTTCCAAAATGTTGATAGGTGGTCTATGTTGGCATTGAAGGAGGATGTGAAATTGTAGGCCTTGGCAAGCCTTACAGCCCTGGTGCAGGAGTTTTGAAGGGTGCAATTGTCACAAACGCACTCTGGGGGTCAGGCCCTCTGCTCCCACAGTGCCCAACCATGAAGTGCAATATATGAACAGCAGACAAACAGGGAAACCCTCCTGTCTGTTTTGGGTCCAAGCAACTACCAGTCTCAAGTCATGGGGTCAAATATGACCCTTTTTCGCTAGCATGCCCAGGTAACAGGTACAACTATCACACCCTCTTTGGGGAAAGCAGTGCAATGCTTAACCCAGTGGGCACACAACCTGGTTCACAGTCCCCCTTCTGACTCAACTGAGACCTTGGTATGTCCTTACCTTGCGACATATGGTGACACACTATAAACACTTTAACAGTTATGTCAGAATTTTCAACACTGTTCCAGCACTCACACTTAAAATGAGAAAATGGCTCAGGCAGGATTTTAAGCAAAACAGAGTTTACTAATATTAAAAATAATAAATAAAATACAAAACACAGAATATATAACATTAATGGTACAGTCAAAAAAAGAAATGGAAATTACAAAACAAAACACCTTTTTACTGAATTAGCTAGTTCTAACTCAGTTTTCAATTGTGGTTTACCTATCTTGACAGAAGTGCCTCTTAAGAGTCCAGAACACAAGTGTCTTTTGAAAGTTCAAACACAAGTATGTTAAGTCTTGCAAAGGTGGAACAAGAGTGTGTTCTTTCAGAAGTCCGAAGGTAGACAAGTCCAATGTTCCCTCAGCAACTTGACAATATTGGGAGGGGGGAGGAAGTGCCCCACGCAACTTGTGAGATCACAGCTCTGTGGTGATGCTGGCTGTGAGGTCACTCTCATTCCTGCATACTGAATTAGTCACATGCATCTGCACATTGCTAAACATTCAGCTTAAAAAAAATATATTCTTCCTAATTAGTGAGCAGCATGCTTTATGACAGGTCAGAATTACCCTTTTGATCTTCAGAAGAACATCCTGAAAGACACTTCTCTTAGTTGTGTGAATTGTCACAGGTAACTGTCAGAGCTGGCTTCCCTTCTGATTTCGTAAAATGAAATATTTTATAACAGGTTTCCTAGGTTCAAGCAGTGACTGGTTTTACAACCTGTTATATCAGCTAACACAGGCACTGACAGGTAGGTGTCAAAAGGAAGCTCTTAATTAGTTTATCCACTGGGTCAAGGAAAAGGGCAGACCCTTCTTTTCTCTGTGTTCAAATCCTATGTTCCATGATGCTTTGCTGCTTGGCCTGTTTCCTAAGCAGAAGTCTAAAACATATATTTACATCAAAACCATAAGCACATAACTAGCAGAAGGTGATCATGTCACAGCGATAACTCTTGAAGGCAGTGGGGGGACAGGTTGCATTTATTTTTCAGACAAGGCTTTATCGCACACTCGTAAGCAGGCTAAACATTTGGCCCTGATCCAGTGAGGTGGGTTCCCCTTACTCTTGTTCAGCATCAATAGGGGAGTTGTTCCAAATCTTGAGCAATTAGGTTTTGAAGTAATTTAGAACTGAGTCAGTGAAGGTAGCTGAGGAGCTAGGGGACCAGTCAGTGCAGCTTAGGTCACAGTGCAGGGGAGTGAGATCAAGAGATTTGAAAGAGTATATAAACAGGATTTGGGGGAGGGGCTTTTTATATCTGTCTAGATCAGTAAAGAAGGTATTAAGAGCAGATGCTGAGGCAGTAGAGTCACTAAAATACTAACAGTCAGCAACAGTGTCACCCCCTGTTTAGATAGAGCTATCCTTTAAGAAGGCATTAATCTTTGTCCAGATTTTTTTATGGTTGGTGAGGTTCTTATCCTGCAGTGATTTGAGGTATTTCCTTTTTGAATTTTTAAGGTCTTTTTTACAGTTGTTTCTTAGTCCCTGGCATCGGTGCCAATCAGCCTGAATTTCTCTAGTTTTATAGTGTCCCAGACCCAGTATCTCTGTTTTTTTTTTGGGGGGGTTGCCTACTGTTTATGCTCCCTTCCAGCACCATGGCTGCCCCATCCATCAGGGTCCCAATGCGACCACAGGCTGTGCCAGAGAGACCCAAGGACAACTGCCCCCATTAAGTGCTCCACTCCCTATAACCCTTCAAGCACTGGATAACCCCCCCCCGGGTGGGGTGGAGGGGATGCCCCTACCCCTCTGAAACTCAAGTGGAGTGGACACTCAGAGCTGCTCCTCAGGCTCTCCCAGGTCACTGGCACAGAGACCTATCTCCTGGTGCAGCTGTGGGGTGTTTTTCCTGTGTTTCTGGTCCCACCCCCTGCAGATGCCAGCGCTCTAGGAGTGCCAGTGAGACAAAGGCACACAGAGATGTGCCTTCACTCAGACCCTCAGCTGATGTCTGCCCCACCCTATGCTACTACATCCTTAGCTGCACTTCCACCCGTGGTCACCCAGGTAGTGGTATTGCAGCGAGGACTGCAGCCCACCCTCCCCGGAGAAGGAGAGCGACCCTATGAGTGCTTGATCCTTCTCCCCCCGGCCGGCCCTGTAGCAACCCGGGCTCGCTACTGAACCCGGGTTGATTAGCATCGCAAGTGGTAGCACTACTGCTACACCAGCAGGCCAGCTGGTCTCTCTGTTTCATGTGCTTCTTCAAATTATCGTTCAGTCATTTGGAGAGTTGCCCTTTAACTCTGAGTTGTCTGAGAGGGATGTGTTTATTAGCTACTGAGAGGAACCTGTGTATGAAGAAGTCAAGGGCACCCTCTATTGTGGGTAGCTTCACCCACTGTTCCTCCACCCCACCCAGGCCATCCTCCCTGCCAGGTCATCCCTGAGGCATTCAACCATCTTTATAAAATCTGTCCTCCTGAAGTCCAGGACCCTTGCCCTTATGTGGTTTGATTCCACAGCCATCCATATATTGAACAACACTGTATGATGATCACTGGTCCCCAGGTGGCTTCCCACCTTGACATCTCAGAGTTGTCCCTGTAAATGAGTACCAGGTCCAGTATTGCCCCATCACAAAAGGATTCACTGACTAGTTGCCTCAGGAATGCCCCTGCAAAGAGTCGAGGAAGTTCCTGCTTCTATGCTGAAGCCAATGCTGGAAAGCTACAATATACATCTGGCAGGTTGAAGTACCCCACCAGCAGCACCTTCCTCTTTTCTGCCATCTTGCCAATGGCTTCCACCAGTACCTTATCTTGCTATCAATCAATTCTTTATTTAACCAGGTGGAGCACCATTGAGAAGAACTCATTTACAAGATGGACCTGGGAAAGGTTAACATACAATTTTTAAACAGACAGAGATAGGCAACAACATGGTACAAGGCTAAGCAACAGACATTCAGTGAATCACAGTATAGGGATAAGCAGCAGCCAAGATAATATAGACATAACCTATATACAATATTTCAAAACTGAAAATAAAAAAGGACCTATTCCAACATAATTTATATACAATATATACAGTCTAAAAAATATACAAGAGACTTATAAGTAACAGTTGCCCCCAAGGGGTGAAAGGTTTAATGTCGGTAGAATAAGACAGTAAGATAGGGAGCCTAGATGACAGAGAGGGTAAACAGATGATAAGTTAAGGAAACAGGTGAAGTCAGTGGAAGAGACAGGGAGGGCCAAGGCTAAGGCCATCAATAAAAACAATTAAATTTCTCCTTAAAGGAGCGCATGGACAGCTTCTTGAAAAAGATCAGCCTCACTGGTGATACAAGTCTCAGGGTTTTTTGTATATTGTTCCAGAGGACTGGGAGGGAGTGACTTATAGCCGCTCTACCAAAATGTGATCTGATCTTTGGAATTACAAGGGAAATGTAAGAGAGGCTTCTTAAGGGATAATTACCAATGGCACAAACGGGGAGAAAGTCCAAGATATATTGAGGCAACTTGTTTATAATAGCTGTATATGTCCAGAGCACAGCATTTATATGCCGCCTGAAACTAAGAGAGCTCCATCCTACTTTATCATAGAGAGAGCAGTGATGAGAGGAGTATGGTGGTCCAGTAATGAATCTGATTGCATGATGGAATAGGGTGTCAGGTTTGGAAAGGGTAGTGGCAGGGCCTTGACCGTACAGGAAGTTGGCATAGTCCAAGAGAGGCATAAAAGTAGTTTGCACTAGCCTTGATTTTGCATCCTGCATCAGTAAGTACTTGATCCTAAAAAGAGACCAAGCCTCTGTTTTAGTTTTTTCGTGAGTTCTTCAATGTGATGTACGAAGGACAATTTAGTGTCTAACCACACACCCAGGTATTTAAATGTCATCACATATTCTAGCGGTTCGTCTAGTAGAATAAGTACTTGTGGGATCGTTTCTGTTGAACTTATTTTGGCTGCATAGGCAGAGGGGGCCAAGAGCATAGCCATTGTTTTTTTTTGCATTTAATAATAGCTATAGATGCAAGAGATTTTTCTGAAGATGGTTAAATTCAGATTGTAGGTCTCTGCAAGCAAGCTCTGGTGTAGGCCTATCTCTACAAAGCACCATATTGTTGGTGAACCGTTGCATCTGAGCAGAACTGAACCTGGTATTTATATTGTTAATATAAATAGCGAATAACAAGGGTCCAAGGATGGATCCTTGGGGCACGCCTGTTAGTACGGGTTTCAACGGGGAAAAGTCACCTTCATCCTTGACCTGTTGGTGATGGTTGGCCAGGTACTCTGTAAAACATTTTAGGGCCAGATTATCAATTCCAATATTTCTTATGATGGCTAGAAGAAGATCGTGGTCCACTGTGGCGAAGGCTTTGCTCAAGTCAAGAAACAAAGCACACACATGGTTCCTGGCATCCAGGGCACTCTTCCAATTGTTTGTAACCTTGGCAAGTGCTGAGATTGTGCTATGGCAAGGTATAAAGCCAAACTGAACAGGATTTAGCGAATTCAATTTCACCAAATACTGTCTGAGTTGTGCATTGACTACTTTTTCTAGCATTTTGGACAAGATCGGGAGCAAGAAGATAGGTCAGTAATTATTTAAGTCACTTGAGTCTCCAGACTTAAATAATGGTATAATGTGAGCAGTTTTCCACAAAGATGGGAGAGTGCCTTAAGCAAGGGTCAGGTTGAAAAGATGGACGATCGGCACAGATAAGACATGGAATCCTAATTTCACATAGTAAGGCTTGATAAGGTTGGTGCCCGCACTTTTTCTGGTGTCTAAATCCAGGAGTAGGTCATCTACTTTGTTTCCCAGTGACAAGGCAAAAGAAGAAGACCGTATCAGAGGTGGATACAAAGGAACTGAGATGTGCAGGGTCCTGATTGCATAGCTGGTCATGGAGGATGTTGGCAGGTGAGGTGTCGAATGCAAGCCCTGCTGTGGCGAAGTGGTTGTTGAGAAGATCTAGTATATCCTTTTTGTCAGTGGTAGAAGAACCACCATATGATATCTTTGGTGGGAGCAAGTTGGCTGGTTGGTGTCCTGTAAGTTTGCCAAAATTTTGCAGCATAATTGGAGGAAGGTTCAAACTCAGATTGGAAGAATTTAGCTTTTTCAGCTCTTATAAGTCTGGTACACTGGTTTCTGGCAGTCCTAAATGCCGCCCAGTCAGCTGTCTGCTTGGTTTTCCTTGCCTTTTTCCATAGGGAGTCCCTATGTAATAACGCATCTTTTAGGGTAACCGTAAACCAGGGACATGATCTCTTTTTGGTATGGATTTTGGCTAGAGGAGTGTGTTTATTTATAGTCCCAAGCACAATGTTTTGGAAGGCCCAAAAAGCACCATCTACTGATGGGGCTAGATAGAAATCTTACAACTTAGCGGACTGTAGGTCAGAAAGGAAAGCATGGGGATCAAAGGTCCTCTGGCATCTTTTGAAGATGTACCTCGAGGAAGAGACCGCTTTGGGGACAGACCTCACAGACTATTGCACAATGGTCACTTGGATCATTAAAGCATACACCTGAGTGGATAAATAGGTGAGGTTTGATTGCTAGAACTAAGTCGAGTAAAGTGCTATGGTCTGGGTGCTTAGTATTTGGACGGGTTGATTCTGTTATAAGCTGATAGAGGTCAAAGCCATTACAGAATTCCTTTAAGGGTGTGGACGAGGCAGAGAGCCAATCCAAGTTAAGGTCACCCATAACAATAACCTCTGAGGACAGAAAATCTAAGATGCTGCCTAGGTGCTTCAGTATCTGCAGCCCTGCGGAGGGAGGTCAGTAGCAACCAATAACACAAAGGGAGACCGATGGAGAGAATTGCACCTTCAAGGTGAGACATTCAAATTCTTTGGGCAACATCATGGAATCAGCTACACAGACGGTAAATTTTTCTCTTAGGTATATGGCAACCTCCCCCCCGTGAGTCTCTCTGTCCTAAAGACATTGTAAGAGGGGATATTGATTTTGTAATCTTGCATGTAGGGTCTCAGCCATGTTTCTGACACCACCAGGATGTCAGGCATAGCGTGGTAGAGCCATGCCTGTATAACATCAAATTATTTTAGCAGACTACAGGCATTTACATGTATAAAGCTTGTCCCCTTTAATTGAATAAGGTCAGAGGGAGGGGAGGACCAGGGTTTAACTCAACGTTGCCTGCACAAATGAGCAGAAACAGGAGAAGTTTTTTTAGAGCACTTACTGGCAGTAGTAGCCTAAACAAGCACATATTGCCCTTTCTAGAATGGTTGGAATCGATGGAAGGTGATGCTAAGAAATGGGGGACAATAGGACTCATGAATACATATAGCAGTGTCCTGACTGAGAGGGTATGAAGGGGTACAAAGGAATGAGGAAGTATAACTAGGTGATTACAGCTCAAAGACTGGGTGGATCTAGTACCACAAGGCACATAATGGAGAGAGGTATTTACCAAATTAAATATTGGGACAGCCTTAGCTGGCAAGGGACATGATAGGTGCCTCCAGGAAAAGTATGATGATGCTGCAGTGAGGGGAGCAGTTGATTGGTCTCTTGTGCAAGTGAACTAACCTATTAGGCACCACAGGAGAAGGAGAAGGGGCTGCATTTTTAAAGCCTGCGGTCAAGAGGGGCAGACCACTAGGCATGAATGCACAGTCACTAAAGTAAGGTCAGGCTAGGGGGAACCCTGTACTAACAGTGCAGAACCATGCGAGATGTGCAAGTGGTAGTGATTCAAGGTGTCCACTATCTTGCTCAGGCTGAAATAGCAATACACTAATTAAGGGTTGAAGGGGCCCAAAGTTAGCATGCAAGAGAAGTGTGCCTGCTTTGCAGAAATTTGGGAGAGAAGATAGCTTGTAATTCAGACACTGTTGGTAAAGTGGAAACTTCCAGTAGACGGTGGCACAGGAGTGCCCCTAGCAGAGACTCAGTATGGCTTCAAATTAGAAACTGGGGACTTGGTAAAAAAAATAAATAAATAAATAAGCATCTAATTTGTCCCCCTGTGCTGGAGGTCTGAAGATCACTCCAGTACAAATAGCGACTCCATTTCCCATTTCCATGGTGACTCACAGTACCTCTGTTTCCCCTGTATTCCTTGTATCTCAATCGCTTTTATGCTTTTCTCACATAAAGCACCACTTCTCCTTTCCTTCCCACCCAATGTTTCCTGAGAAGGGTATAGCCTGGTATGGCCATGTCCCAGTCATTGTTTTCAGTGCACTATGACTCGGTAATGGCCACAGTATCCAGGCTGACCTCTGCCATGATAGCATCTAGATCCAGAATCTTATTTCCTAGACTTAGGGCATTCACACACATGGCATTCCAGAGTTTGTTTCCACTCTGCTTATTGTCCCCTTTTTTACCTTTTTTCTCTCTCTCCCTCCCACCTCTCTTTTTAATGCTCCCATTCCCTTCTACCTTTACCTTTAGCACCCTGCTTCCTTTATTAATTTGCACCCTTGGAGATTCCTCTCCCCTCAGGTTCTCCTTACTGTCTATTTCAGCCGGTGGGGGGGAGGTAGTTTATGATACCCCTATTCCTTCAAACACCCACCTCTGCTACTTTAAATGTTCATCAAAGTAACATTTAAACCATCTCCTGAGGACTGCAGTTCCCCTTCCAAATGGATGCAGGTCATCACCCCATATAGGCCCTTAGCCTGCCAAGTGGGCCCCCTTTCCCTAATGTAGCCGAACCCCTCCTCTCTCTACAATTCCTTCAGCCATGAGCTGAAGCTTCTGGTGTGGAGATCCAGCTTCTCTCCCTTGTTGTAGACAGGCAGCACCTCAGTGAAAGCCACTGAGCGTGAGCTACCTGTCTATGACCCCTCACCAGTTCCTTGAACACTCCCTGCACTATCCCAGCCCTGTCCTTACCCAGGTCATAAGTCCCCAGGTGGACAATGACATCCAGCTCTCCCTCCTGTCCTGCCACCATAACAATCCTCAGGATCCACTTCCCACCCCTTCGGGCCATGGTGCCCTGTAGGCACCTAACCTGTCTCTCACCTCCCTTTCCTATTTCCAAATCTATCCTCCTCACAGTTGAGTCCCCCACCAGATGTTACTGCCTCCTCCTCCTCTGGGGTCCTCTATCACCCTCCTTGTGGTCTCCACTATAGAGGGCTCCCACATCCTCCCTGGTCACTACTGCGGGTGCCTCCTCCTAGCAGTACCTGGCATAGGAATTGCATAGTGGTACCAGTTGAGGAATGTAGCTGTGTCCCACGACCCCCACCCTTCCAGAGTCCACCATAGTCCAGACATTCCTTCTCCCTGGCATTCTCTGAGGTAATGGTGGCAGACTTGGTAGCCCCAGGGTGGGAGACGCGGTTCCCCCTGAATCCTAGACAACTCAGCCTGGAGTCTAGTGACATCCTCCCTCAACTTGGAGAAGTGTGTGTAGATGGGGCAGCACAGCATTCCTCAGAAGGTCTCTCTGAAATCTGCTGCCCCCTCCCCCCAGCCACTGCACTGCACTACACTCAGCATTCTCAACTTCTGTTCTCCCTGTGTTACCTGGAAATACTTTTGTATCCTTACCCCTGATAGGATGTTTCTAGTTTCCCCCTTTTTTTGGTTTGTTTCTATTTGTGTTTCCCTTGCCTTCTTTAAACCCCTTTATACTCCTACCCTAGATAGGGTGTTGCACCTGTTTCCACTTTTGGCCTGCCTTTGACTTTATACCCTTCCCAGCAGTGACTGTTACACAGTAGTGAACAGGTGCCTTGCCTTAGTTGACCAGCAGAGTCCCCTGCTGCCTTGCTTCCTTCTGCTGATGCCTGCCAATGCCTATGCATAACGCCAGTTACCTGTTCCACTCCTTCACTGTTCCACTCACTCACTTGGACTCAAATGTACTGGACACGTTAGAGTGGAAGTGCTTTTATAGTGCTCTTGTAAAAAGGCACTAAGCCTCTGTCAGCTCCACCCCCTAACTGCACACCTGATTCACAGGGCTTCCTAAATCTACTCAGCCCCAGATTAATTGAGCTATTTTCCCCCACATCACCTGTTACAATTTTAAAGATCAGTTAAGTTCCCCAAGCACTGCTTACAAATCTCTTTTTTTCTCCCCACTTACCCTGCTATCTTCAGTAAGAAGAGACTATAAATATACCTTTAAGGTAAAGGTAGGTGCTTTCAGCAAAGTCTATTCTTCCATTTGTGGCTTATGACAGAGTATGGCCAACCTTTTTTCCATTGGATCAAACAGGCACGTTTTCAACCTAGGAAAGCATCTGTACCTCAGATTTTGGATTTTCTTCAGAAAGGGCAGACAATGGTCTGGACCTCAGTATGTTGCAAGTACAAGTCTTGGCCTTGAATGCAATCCTCAGTCCTTGTGAGGGACATCCTCTAGGTTCACACTCAAGCATTAATCAGTTTTCAGAGCCCTCTGCAGAACCAAGCTGGTCTATAGATCTCCAATCTCTCCTTGGGGATCTTCCATTTGAGCCTCTGTTGCAAGCTTCAGAGGTTGTCCTGTGCATTATGACATGGTTTCTTCAGCAATTTGCTCTCCTAGATGAATAGGAGAGCTGCCAACTTTCTCATGCAGTAAACATATCTAGTCTGTCATTATGATAAGGTGATAATACATAAAGTTCCCACCTTCCTTTTTAAGGTTCATACAGAGTTTCATGTTAACCAAGAAGACTTCCCTTATTTTTGCTCAAAGAACATAAACGCGAAGGAAAAATAGTTGTACAAGCTAAATGTTCAAAGATATACTTTATATCGACAGTTTTTTCGAAATCAGATAACCTTTTTGTACTCTTTGAAACAGCTAAAAAGGGCCACGAGGCTTCCAAGGTGACATTAGCAAGATGGCTTAGAACAAATATATCAAAGGCTTACGTGGCAGCAAAGCTTGAAACCACCAGCTTTGATCAAAGCAGATTCAGCCAGTGCAATAGCAGCCTCTAATGCAGAAAGGGGCTTCTGCCACTGATGTCAGCAGTTTCTACTCATGCATCCTGGACTGCAACCTGCTTAGCCTGTCCGCCAAGACATTTTGGATGCCTGGAACATGTACTGCTGATAGTTCTAGACCGTGTTCTAGAGCACAATACTAAACTCTCATTGCCTTCCTGCATGGGGGGGGGTAGGAATGAGTTCCCCCTTGCTTACTGATGTAGTCCATCATGCTGATGTTGTCTGTTTGCACTAACAGAACTCCCGGGGATAGATGGGTCTGGAAGGTTTGTAGACCATACAGAACAGACCTCATTTCTAGGATGTTTCTGTGGAGGGTGCTCTCCACTTTGGTCCATGTCTCCTGTGTATGATAGGGCCCCAAATGTGCCCCCCAGCCCATCCCTGAGGTGTCTGTAGTGAGAATTTATTGAACGGAGGGGATAAAGAAAGAAACCCCCTTCAATAAATGGCTGGGTCCCATCCACCATTGAAGCACCTTTCGGACAGGAGATGTTACTAAAACCTTCTGTTCTAAGTCATCTGTGTGTTGGTCCCATTGGACTCCTAATGTCCATTGTGGGATTCTTATATGCAGGCCTAGGAGTCTCAGGAATGCTGTGGCTGTGACATACCTGTTGTTGTATACAATCTGGGCCTGTGCAATCAGATGTTCGGCCCTGTCTTGGGGCAGGAAGACTAAACCCTGGGCTGTGTCCAGGACTGCCCTTATGTACTGCAGACACTGGCAAGGGGTCAAAACTGACTTTGGAACACTGACAGTAATCCCTAAAGCAGCGAACATTTGGCTGGTGTGTGCTAGAGTGTGACAAAGCTGTTTCTTGGAGTGAGCTTTGAGCAGCCAGTCATCCAGGTAGGGGAAGACATCCCTGTGAAGGACGGCTGCCACTACTGTCAAATATTTGGTAAAGACCCATGGTGCAGATGATAAGCCAAAGGGCAATTTCCCCAACCTCAGCCCTTACCAGTGAAAACTCAGTAATAACCACAATGGTCTGCAAGAGAACCACAAAACAAATGAACAGTAAAGGGAAATGGGGGTGGGGGGAGAAAATAAAGGGTTGGGGAAAGGCAAGGTGTGGAAGGGTGGGAGAGATGGGACATCTGTAAGAAGGGGAGGGCTCAGTATTCCAAAAATGCACAGATACCTACATTTTTACAGTTAATCTGATTCCGCAGAAAAAAATCGTTAAAGACAAATCCCCAATAAGTTCTAACCAATCACTCTTTGAACAGTACTGCCTCATTCCAAAAAGGGCTTAAAGTTAATTTCCTCATTGAGGCCATTTAGTTGCAAGGAGTTTAATCTGGAAATCCAGAATGTTTCTCGCTGTAGGAGAAGACATGTTCTGACCCTCCCAATGGTAGTTCCCTCACATAGTCTATTGCCCTAAAATGAAAATTAGAGGGGCTGCAGTCATGATTTGTCAGGAAGTGAGCACAACACAGCATTGATAATCTTTCCCTATTATAGCCCTAATGTGCTCCTGCACTCGCTCTTTAAGTAGCCCGATAATGCAACCCACATTGAGTTGCAGGAGTACCAATCAACATATACTGTAAATGGTATACAGCAGTCAATGTACTCTTTGAGATCAAAACTTTCTTTTGTTTTTGGATACCCAAACAGCAAACCTGTTTTCACATATCTGCATGTGAAAAAACTGCTCTACTTTCTTTTGGTTTACTGGCAGGATTGACAAAATGACTGCTAGTTATTGTAGTTTGTCTCTAAGGTTTTGACCTCTTATTCTTTTTCTCGCCTTCCTGACCAGAACTCTCTTGGGCTACCTCACTCACCGTGACCGCTGTACTGTCCGCTGTGTTCCCCACCATCTTCAAGGACGTTATGACCCCCCAGAGGCACGGGAAGGGCTACAGTCCCCCGGGGAGGTAGAAGGGGCAGAAGTGGGGAACCAGCGATGGGAGTGTGGTGGCAGTGGCACTGGAGGAGCCATCGCCTATCTGGCGGGAGGGGTATTTTTCCCCTTAGTTTCTATGCTCCGCCCTCCCTCCCCTTCGTGGTCCCATCGGCGCGCATGGCAACCCTACGACGCCGGGCCACAGAGATTGCGTGCTGTCTAGTGCACAGCAGCACCCCCGATCTCCACCAGGGGCCGCTGGTGCACCAGACACCCAAGAGCCCTCCCCCTGGGATAGAAGAGCAGCCCAGCGGGTGCTCAATCCGATCCTGCCCCTGCCGACCCCCGGCACCTGAGCTTGCTCCCGAACCCTGGTCGCCGGTGTGGCGCGAGGTGTGGCATCCAGCACCTCAACCCTCAGTGCTACCGGGCCAGCCCTGGTTTTTACCACTTCAGAAGGTAATCTGTGGCTTACCACCTATAAGTGGTCCTATCTCAGGATCCCTTAGTAGAATTTGCTATCTCTCTCTTAGAACTTTACTAATTTCTGGTGCCCTACAGTTATAGTCTAATACAACTGTAATCTTTTGATTATTATTTTGGTTGCTAACATTCTTTGGTTTACAATTCAACAAAACTTTTCAATTCACACATGCTGCCTTGTCATATGCTTTCTTAAACACAATTGCTGAATATCCTGCCTCGCGGAACCTGGTCGTCCGCATACTGGCCTCCTCCTCATAAGTTCCTCTTCCGACGAATATCTTTTTATTCTTAGAAATTGGTAATATGGCATGCTGTTGACCAGGTTCCATAAGTGGCAGCATTCTGCATGAAGCAGGGTTTTTCCTGCTGTTGATTTTTGATATGGTTTACAAATGATCCTCCCAGAAGTATTCACAGTGAGCTTAACATCCAAGTATTTTTCCTTGTCAAATTTATGCGTGCATTTCAAATTTAACTGGTTGCTGCTATTCAACCATTCGATAAAAGTCTGGATTTTTGGTGTCAATGAGGAAACTAACTTTAAACCCTTCTTGGAATGAGGCAGTGCTGTTCAAAGAGTGATTGGTTAGAACTTATGTGGATTTGTCTTTAAATATTTTTTTCTATGGAATCAGATTAGGTGTGAAAATGTAGATCTTACTTCGAGGAAGGCTCATGCAGCAGACCACACCGGTAGGACTGTTGGGGTGTTGAAATAGTGAGTCAGACATTTCCACCTGAATTCCCTCCAAGTGGGTGACGCTGTGACCTTATTTATTTATTTATTGAATTGTTTCACCAGGAAAGATACACTGAGCAACTTAATGCTCATCTCACTGTACGACCTTCCATCCCCGCTCCCATAAACTTAACCATTCTTTTTCATTTATGGCAATGCCAGCCTCTGTCTCCCATTTCTGTTTTAAATTTGTAAATTCAGGGTGTGAGTCTCCCATCAGGACTTTATATGCGTGAGATAAATTGTTCCTGTCCTTTCTCTTAACATTGTTGCCCAATATAGGAAACTTTCCAGGGGTGTTAGGTCCCTATCTATCTTTACTATTCTCCACTGAGATTGAATATAATGTCGTATTTGCAAATATCTGTGGAAGTCTGTATTAGGTGGATTATATTTTTCTTGGAGCTCTCGAAAGGTCATTACTAAGTGACTCCTGATTAGGGACTGATATCTGGTCAGACCCAATCTATTCCATCTTACAAATGCATTATCCATCTTTGAGGGTAGGAACCCTGGGTTCCCCAGGATTGTTGACCGTGGGCCAACTTCTTTTGGCGAGCCAGTGATTTCCCTAACCCTAATCAGGATCTGTGCTATGTATTTTGTCCAAGGGTTAGGTATTTCTCTTATGAATTGTGGTGTTATCGTAGCATGTGGGAGTGTGAACAATGGGATGCTAGTGAGTTGCCGGTCCTCTGTTTCTTGCCAACCTGTATCCGAACATTGTTTGAGCCATGTTACAATTGGAGCCATTTGTGCTGCAGTGTAATATAACCTTAGATCTGGCATTGCCAGGCTGCTCCTTTCATGTGGGAGTGTTAAAGTTCTCTTTTTCACTCTGTGCCTGCCATTAGACCAAACAAAAGACATTATATGTTTCTCTATTTGGGTCCAGAAGGCTCCGGGAATCTTTATGGGCAGGGCTTGGAAAAGGAACAGGAATCAGGGCAGGATGTTCATCTTGAAAGCGGCAATTCTGCCTCCTAGGGAGAGGGGTAGTGTAGACCATCTTTTTAGGTCTTCTTTAACTTCCGCAAATAATTTATCGTAATTTAAATAGAGTGTTTAAATTGTCTGATATATGCACCCCTAAGTATCTAACTGTATTTCTTGTGACCCATTTGAATGGAAACCTGTTCATAAACTCTCTGGATTCAATTCCGCTGATTTTTATCACCTCAGATTTTTCTAAATTTATTTTGCACCCTGGGATCTCTCCTATCTCTTCCAGTTCTCCCAACAGAGCCGGTATAGAGGTATGGGGTGAGGTGACAAAGAATAGTGAATCATCGGATATTTTGTGATTCCTCCCCCATCACAAATCCTTTGATATCAGCATTGTTTCTGATGGCTATTGCCATTGGTTCTATGCACAGGCAAATAACAGGGGCGAGAGTGGGCATCCTTGCCTGGTGCCCCTGGTCAGATGGAATCTTTCCATTGTAACAGCATTCACCCTAAATATAGCTTGTGGGGCTGTGTAAAGGTGTTGCATAGTTTCCCTGTAATTTGTGCCAAAACCCATTTCCTCCAAAGTCCTGTGTAGAAATCTCCAGTCCACCCAGTCGAACGCTTTCTCCGCATCCATAAAGATTGCAATAGCTGTATCTGGCTTCTTTCTTTGATCTGTTATTAAATTAAGCAATCGTCGTATATTATCATGAATCAGCCGACCACTTATAAACCCTGTTTGGTCGGGGTGGACTAGAGATCCAACACAGTACTGCAGTCTCCTGGCCAGTATTGTTGTAAATATTTTCCGGTCCACATTCAACAGGGAAATTGGCCTATAAGAGCCACATAATGTAAGATCGTGCCCTAGTTTTGATATCACCATGATCTGTGCATAGTTCTGAGATGGGGGAACCATCTTCCCTCCACACCTCCCCAAATACCCTGTGTAACTGTGGTGTGAGTTTATCCCTAAATGTTTTATAGAATTCTGGGGCCACTCCATCCGGTCCTGGTGCCTTGCCTGCCTTTAACCCTATTATTGCGCTGGTTATTTCTGTCTGTGTAATTGGGGCATCCAGCATCTCCCTGTCCCCTGTGACAGTTTATTTACTTGGATTTTACTGAAAAAATTATTTATCTTCTCTTGATGGTCTTGTATTGGGCCCTGGAAGTATAGTTTTTTATAGATGTTTACAAATTTATTTTGCTATCTTTTGGGATTCAGTTTCTAATTTTTGGGGGTTGGCTGAGTTTTTGATATGCAGGACCAGTCTGCTGGCTGCTTCCCTTTGCAATTGCCATATGAGCAGTCGACTGGCTTGATTCTCAGCTTCATAAAATCTTTGCATGAGTATCGAAGGTTACCTTCTATCTTTTCGTCTAACATTTTATTTAACTTCAATTTAAGTTCATCTAGTTATTTCTTCAATTCCTGTTTTAGTGTTGTTTTATGCTCTGTTTCCAGATTAAACATTTGTTCCTCTAGCTCCTTTTTGTTCTTTTTGTCTCTGTTTTTTTGAACCTGCCGCATAACTAATGGTCATACCCGTAATTACTGCTTTCCGACTGTCCCACCAGATTGCAGCTGTTGTGTTGCTTTCTGGATTTAATTCTCCATGTTCCCCTTTGTATTGTTCCACTATGTCTTTATATTCCTGTCTGTTTAATAATGAAGCCTCCTCAGGGTCTTATTCTCCTTCGGGAGAGTCTTCAGGTGGTGAGGACATACCCAAGGAGGTGCCCAAGTTGCCACCCAACAACCCCACATTCGTGTACCTAATGCATTCCATTCAGTCGGTCGTGGGATGGGAGATGGAGGAACAAGACCCAGAGAGGCATAGCCTGGTTATTTTCCTCTGTCAGAAAGATGCCTTGCCCGTGGTGGTGCCACATCTGATTGAGTCATACAAGGACATTAGCAAGGTGGCTTGGGCCCACCCCTCCTCCATTCCTCCTCTCCCCAAAAAGGTAGATTATCTTTATCATGCCCCAGTGGGCAAACCCTTCCTGGGGAGTCAACTTAAAGCGGATTCTATGATCATCAACGCTATCCACAACCACTCCAGGAAGCCCAAGCACTTCAGTCCTCCCCCCTTCCCCGGACCGCAAATTCTGCCAGCTGGAGCAGATTGGCAAAAGGGTATTTGCCTCATCTGCCTTGGCCATCAGGGCCATTAATTTCTCGATCCATATGATCTAGCTACAGAACGTCATCTGGGACCAGGCTAGGGACTTAGTTCAGTCTCTGCCCGAGGATTCCATAAAAACTCAGCTTGCCCAGATCTTAAAGTTGGGCTCAGACATGGGCAATCACATGCTCTGGGCATTGTACAATGCTGTTGACACCTCTGGGCATGCAGAAGCTGCTGGCATTTGCCTTCAGCACCATTCTTGGCTCTGGGTCTCCGGTTTTGCCCCAGACATTCAGGCCAGTATCCTAGATGCTCCTTTCAGGGGTTCGATCCTTTTCAGGGGTGATATCCTAGACCTTATTTCTAATCTCCAGGAGTCAGACAAAGTGCTCTGATCTGTCCATTTGCTTTATCATTCCCAGCCCAGAGTGAACCAGCACCAGCCCTTTCACCAGTCCTCCCGCAGACAGACGAAGGGCCAACTGGCCAAGGGCCAGTGCCATAGGAAGCCCACCTCCTCAAGGCAGGGGCTGCTACTAGTTCCCCTGAGGTCCCATGGCTCCCCTGCCCACCCCCACTTCCTGACTCCTTAGTTGACCCCTGACCCCTGGCCAAGGGTCCAGAGAAGGCGGTCAGGAGTCAGTTTTCTCTCCATCTAGCGGGGTGGCAAGCAGTCACCACAGACAACTGAGTGCTCCAGCTCATACCCCACAGCCACAATCTAGAGTTTCTGGAGCGGCCAGCTGGGAACCCTCCTGTCCACTCTACTTACCCTCCCATGCACCTGTCTCTGGTGTTGGAAGAAATTCAGATGCTTCTAAGCAAGAGAGCCATAGAGCCCGTCCCTTGGGCTCAGTGGGGAGAGGGATTTTATTCCCACTTCTTCCTTATCCCCAAAAAGACTGGGGACCTTTGGCCCATCCTGGATTTAAGCAATCTGAATCTTTACATGGAGTACAAATGCTTCTGGGTGGTGACCCTCCAGCTATTGCTCCCTCTGTCCCCAGGGGGACTGGCTCTGCTCTCTGGACATGCAGGATGCTTAGCTACACATCCAGTTGTTTCCGGCCCACTGCCATTTTCTGTGTTTCTATTTCCAGGGTACCCACTTCCAATTCAGGGCGCTTCCGTTCAGCCTTTCTTCAGCCCCTCGGTTGTCTACCAAATGCCTGGCAGTCGTGGCAGCGGCATTGTGGAGACAGGGCTTTTATGTATTCCCTTACCTGGATGATTGGCTGCTCACAGCCCCCTCCTCTGCTTCAGACCCTGCAATGCACCTCCTGCCTTTTCCAGGAGCTGGGGATTATGGTCAGTCTACCGAAGTCCTGTCTCTGGCCTTGCCAGTGACTACAGTACATAGGGGTGATCCTGAACACATGCCAGGGAAACTCATTTCTGTTAGAGGACAGGGTGATCTGCCTCATAGAGCAGACCCGCCTACTTTCCACGCGCCGTCAGGTCCCTGCCAGAGCCTTCCTGTGATTCTTGGGCCATATGCTAAACTCAAATAAAAAAAGAGGCAGGGAAGATTGTTCTGCCATAGGACCTGAAGAGGAATGGTTTACTGTTCAAGGCACAAAAGCTGCAAGAAAGGGGAGAAAAGTGGACTTACTTAGCATTCCGTTGCTAAACAACTATGAGCCAGTGGCAACCTCAAGTGACCAAACTGAACCTGGTCTTCCTGATTTACAGGGACCAACACCCTTTTCTAACATAATATTAACTTCCAACATCACCCATAATAATGTTACCAATAAATCCCCAAATGACCTAACTATAGCCAGTCCATTGGACACACATGGAAATATGCCACCTTCACACATTATAGCGGCATCAGATACTGCACATAATACTAACAGCAATGAACTCCTCGGTAATGAACCTGTAGAAAGTATAACTACAATCTCATCTAGGGAAACATTATATATATATTCAGAGACACCCCAGACACTGGAGAGTCAATGGAAACTAATACTAACAGGGCATCAAACATTTATGTACTCAGTGACTCGATCGTAAAGCACCTTGACAGAACTATCTGCAACCCAGCCAAAGAAAGGAGGACTTTATCTAGTTTTAGTGGGGCCAGGGTGGCTGATATAACTAGAATGTTACACAATATAACAGAGAAGGATGAGGAAAATCAGTTAGTCATAATTCACGTAGGTGCAAATAACATGCTTCATGATCCAATTATAAAAATCAAACAAGATTATGTATCCTTAATAAACTAGTGGATATGAGGTGTAATATTGCACTATCGGAAATCTTACCTATACCATAAGCAACAGAATATCAAAATAATAAAATAAAACATCTCAACGAATAGATAAGAAAATGGTGCCTTAAGCAAAACATAAAGTATATTACGCACTGGGTGGAATTTGAAGGAAACTATGGACTTTATTGTTGGGATGGCATACATTTGAGTAGAAGAGGCAGTGCCCTTTTTGGTAAGCAAATCTTAAACTGTATTAACAAACATTTAAACTAAATAAAAAGGGGGAGAGGCAGATTAACCTAGCTTCTCTGGAAAGGGGAAGTATCACTAATTATCCTTCAACCAACAAGGGCTAACAGCAATGTGCAATGTAAAAACAATCTTGCCATTTTACTTGTAAATGCACGTAGTCTCAACAATAAAATAGATGAATTAAAACATCTACTATTTTCTCATTAAATTAATATCTGTGGAATCACCACAACTTGGTTCCAGGATGGAGATTGGAATATGGAAATCCCAGGTTATAACAAAATAATTAAGAACCGTAAAAATAAAAGAGATGGAGGTGTTGCCCTTTACATATGCAATGAATTTGTGGCATATGAAGTCAAACATACTGAACATCCAGAAAATGAGGCCGAACTTATATGGGCCCAGTTCATGCTGCCAGGTAGAAAGTTGGTTGTGGTCTTGGGTTATCGTTTACCTAACCTTACTTCAGAGGAAAATGAACATTTCTTTTCAGTTATGGATAGTATGAATTTAATAGGTGACTATGTTCTTCTTGGTGATTTTAATTTGCCTAAAATAGATTGGGTAACATTACAGAGTTCAAGTAATATTGAGAGAAGGTTTGTTGAGAATTCAGTACAGAATGGCCTGGAACAACTGGTCACACAGGGGACTAGGGGTGAAAATATCTTAGATCTGGTTTTAACTAACATCCCTGAGTCCCTGACTGAACCAAGGGTAACTGTGCCATTGGGTGACAGTGACCACAAAATGGTTCAGTTTGATATTACTGATATAAAACATGTCATCCATGGTAAAATAAAGGATTTTTCTAAAGTAGATTACCAAAAATAAGAGAATATCTAGAAATATGGGACTGGAAAACTGAACTAAAAAATAACACTGTAACTAAAATAGGAGAAATAATCATGACCAAATTTCATTATTGCATTGATAAATGGGTGCCAAAACACAATAAATGTCATAAATAGGGTAGAACTCCACTCTGGTGGAATAGGAGCATCCAAAAATGCATCAATAAAAAAGGTGATATACTAAATATAAAAAACAATCTATAAAAGAAAATTGGCTCAGATATACAAAAGCTGCTAATAAATCTAAAACAAAAATAAGAAAGGCTAAAAAAGACTATGAGATAAAATTAGCAACTGACACTAAAAATGAAAAATATTTTTATAATTACATAGGATCACTAAAGGGAGGACATTTGGGTATTGGACCCATACAAACCATAAATGGTATCATAAGTGAAGAACAAGATAGGGCCGAGGAGTTCAATAAATACTTCCTAAGTGTTTTCAAAAAACAAGATGTTGGGGGCATCCACATAGACCAATCAGATGATCTACCACCTTTTGATCAAGATGAAGTCTATGAAGTAATACTGAAACTCAAATATAACAATTCTAGAGGACCCGATGGTATTCATCCAAATTTTATTAAAGAAATCAAAAATCAAAAAGTGGGTCCATTGACACTTCTCTTTAATGCTTCTGTCTTAGAAGGAAAAACAATTCCTGCATGGAATGAAGCTCATGTCACTCTGATTCACAAATATGGAAATAAAAAAGATATAAGTAATTTTAGACCAATAAGCTTAACGTCAGTAATAGGTAAGCTATTGGAAAGATTAATACAGCAACTTATATTAAATCATATTATACAAAGCAGACAACTCGATACAAATCAACACAGCTTCTATACTGGGAGATCATGTTTGACAAACTTACTTAATTTCTTTGAACCAGTAAGCATTGCTTTAGACAAAGGATGCTCTGTAGATATAATCTTCTTGGATTTCTCAAAGGCATTCAATACTGTTAGTCATAACATCCTAATAGGTCAATTAATCAAACTCAAGCTTCATAACAATATCATAAAATGGATCTTATCTTGGCTCAGTGAAAGACAGCAAATAGCAGTAAGAGGACATTTGTCTAATTGGGGCCCGGTTACTAGTGGAGTCCCACAGGGATCATTTCTGGGCCCAGCTCTTTTTAATATATTAATTTCTACCTTGCAAGGTTAACAGTAATGCATGGGCATCAACATATGCTAATGACTGCAACATAGGAAGTATAATAAACAACTTACAAGATGACCAGAACTTCCAGTATAACTTAGACAAATTACAACTTTGGACTGTTTAAAACAAAATGTTCTTTAATGAAACAAAGTGCAAGGTTATGTACCTTGGACAAAAAAACCCTGCAATTTAACTATAAATTAAATAATATAGACCTAACTGTGGTCGAGAAAGAAAAAGATTTGGGGAATAACAATTACTATACAACAGGTTTCTGTTCTCAGCCAATTACAGAACAGAATACCTGTCAGTTATTCCCTCACAAACTTCAAACCAAACCCCCCAGAGTTGTTTATTTACTGAAACCCTGCCCAAAGTCATTTAATGAAACAATAACCCCACCCACAGTCGTTTAATGAAATATTAACTCCACCCACAGTCATTTAATGAAACATTAACCCCACCCACAGTCCTATTGAAAAGTATCCCAAGCCCACACACAGAACACATTCAACATTCAGAGCAAACAATTTAAAATGTCTACACTACAAACTGATCATTAAATACAAATCTCCTTTTAAATGCAGATCCACAGTACACCATCAAGATCCTCATGGGCAAAGCATGCCACCTGCGCCGTCTCGCCATCCGGTCTGCAAAACACGGAATGGAGGAGGGCTTCCAGGCACATCCTCCTCTTCGCTGGTGTCCCCGTTGGCCACCAGCAGTACTACGATGCTAACAAACGCAGGAGGAAGGAGCGGCTCTTCTGCCACACGTCCTTAAGGATTGCCTTCACCCGCACCTCGTTGCCCTTCCTCTGGCTCGTGAGCCCTGCCTGAAGAGGAAGAAAATGAGTGGGGATCTGATGCTTCTCACAACCGGCGGTGGCAGCCCGTCCTGTGAGGAGAGCTACAGGTGACAGGCTGAGTGATTTTCTGACCGCCGTAGTGTCTTCGGTTCATTCAGAAACTGCAGATTTAAGACAGTCGTCAATAGATTTGTGGTCTCCTCGCCGTGTAAACCTGTTTGTCAGAGGGGGTGGGATGGGGACTTCATTACCCAAGCTCATAAAACATACACAGGAATGTACTCGAGAGGCTACTGGCAGCGATCTAAGACACACTGAGCTGAGGTAGATAAAACATTTTCCAACACACTCCAACTCGTATAATAGTGATAACCTTCAGTGAGTTGGAGTATACTTGCAATTACTGGCTTCTGTGTTGATTAAACACCTCGGCTTTGCCTTGGCGTTTAATCCCCACAGAAGCCGGTTATTGCTTCGTATACTCCAACTCGCTGAAGGTTATCACTTAAATAATAAACTAAAATTTGATTCTCATATAGATTTGACAGTTCAAAAACATCAAAAAATAGTTGGTGTATTTTTAGAAATATAAAGAGCAGGGAACCAGAAGTTATAATGCCTCTTTATACTAGCCTGGTAAGGCCTCATTTTGATTACTGCTCTTCCTTGTGTGTTCCAACAACAATAAAAGAAATGAAATTAATAGAAGGAGTACAACGCAAGGTTACTAAACGTATATACAACCTAAAACATCTTGAGTATGGAGATAGATTAAACTCACTGGGTCTGTATTCTTTGCACTACAGGAGACAGTGAGGAGATCTATGTCTTACTTATAATGCCCTACAAAATGAATACCTCATGGAAACTATAGGTTTAACCAAATTTGATGGCCCTACCAAAACAAGATCTCATAATCTGAAATTGATAGGTGAGGTAAATCATACCAACAAAAGGCAGAATTTTTACATGTAGAGAATCATTCCTTTATGGAACAGATTACCTAAAAATATAGTCAGAAGTGAGAATATGCAAACATTTAAGAACAGATGCGACAAACATGGGAATGGATAAATTCTATTTCCACTGATAGCAAGGTCACGAGTTCCATATAGGTTTTGGCCTCCTGAACTCAGTTACCAACTATGAACCTATGGCTGCCTCAGTTGCCATGGTTCCATTGGCCCGGCTCCATATGAGGGTAGTGCAGTGGACTCTCGACTCAGATGACCTCGGTCAGATGGTAATGGTCTTCGACCTGGTGTGAAAGGTTCTGGCCTGGTGGATGGACGTAGCCAATTTGCGGTGGGGAGTCCCTTTTCAGATCTCGACCCCCCCTCCAGCAGATTCTCACCATGGATGCCTCAGGTGTGGGCTGGGGCACCCATCTGGCCAGCCATCAGACCCAGGGTACCTGGTCAGACAGAGAGCAAGCTCTTCATATCAATGTCCTGGAGATGCAGGCGGTCTTATATGCCTTGCAGGCCTTTCAGACCCGTCTCCTCCCAGGCCCCTTACTGGTGCAGATGGACAACATGTGCATTGTCTATTACATCAATAAACAGGGTGGGACTCACTCTTACCCCTGTGTTGGGAGGCGATGAGAGTTTGGTATTGGGCCATCGAGCACGGTCTGAAGCTCTCAGCCGTTCATGTTCCAGGTGTCCAAAACATCTTGGCTGACAGTCTCAGTCACTCCAGGTCGAGGGTTCATGAGTGGGAGTTGCTAACATCAGTGGTCGAAGACCTCTTCAACAGGTGGGGTCATCTTGCGTTGCACCTCTTTGTGTCCCCACTCAATGCAAAACTGCCACTTTTCTGCTTGCTTGATCTAGGGTCTGGAGTTTTCTGGTGAGACGCATTATCCCCATCCTGGAAAGTGAGGTTTCTGTACATCTTTCCTTCCTTCCCACTCTTGCAGAGGGTCCTCCCCAAGCTTCAGGCAGAGGGAGCAGAGATGATCCTCATAGCTCCCTTCTGGTCATGCCAGATTTGGTTCCCCCTGCTGCAACAGCTGGCAGAGGAAACTTCAGTGCTTCCACTTCTGTGCACAGGTTTGCTTTCCCAGGACCAGGGCACCCTAGTCCACCTGGACCTCCAGTCCCTGCATCTACATGCATGGCTCTTGCAGACCTAGCTATCTCCCACTTCAGGGTTTCCTCCAGGGTTGCTGATGTCCTGTCGGCAGCCAGGAGGCCCCCCACCAGAGCTACTTATGCTATGAAATGGAAGCGCTTTTCCATTTGGGCTACTGCTTGCCATTTAGATACATTTACCTGCCTGGTTTCTCAGGTGTTGGAGTACTTCCTTTCCCTTTCAGATTCAGGCCTGGGGTATTCCTCCCTAAAGGTGCACCTTTCCACTATCTCTGCGTACCATGCATCAGTTGAGGGCAAAGCTGTTGCTCAGCTTGAAGTGTCCCACATCTTTCTGCGGGGCATTTGGCATCTGAAACCTCCCATTTGGGACCAGATCCCTCCATTGGAATTTAATTTTAGATCGGAGAAGCTCACTTTACCTCCTTTTGAACCAGCTGCAAGTTGCAAGCTGTGCTTTCTGCCAGGGAAAGTGCTCTTTTTAGTTGCTGTTACTTCTGCTCGAAGGATTTCTGAGCTGCAGGCTCTGATGTGTAAAGAGCTTTATTTGTTTTTTCACAAAGACAGGGTGTCTGTGCTTACTAATCCTAACTTTTTGCCTAAGGCAGTGTCTGAGTCAACCTTAAATCAGTCCATCCACCTTTTCCGTTTATTTTCCTGAGTATTCTGATCAGAGGGAAGCTTTGCTACATACTTTGGATGTTCACAGAATGTTGTGGTATTACACGAACCGCACCAAAGAGTTCGGAAAAACTGATCAGTTGTTTGTTTCCTTCACCCCCAAGAGGGAGGGCACTCCAGTTTCTAAACAGAGTCTGTTTAAGTGGTTAGTAAATTGCATTGTTTTCTGCTACTGGCAGGTTAGCAAGCCCCTTCCAGGGGTGGTGAAGGGCCATTCCTCCAAGGGAATGGCTGCCTCAGCAGCTTGTTTCAGGAATATGTCTGCTGCTGCTATTTGTGCAGCTGCCACTTGGAGTTCTGGCCATACTTTCACCAAGCATTACAGTCTAGATATTGCTTCTAGGCGTAGGGCCAACTTTTGCCTGGGAGTTCTCCATGGCCTTCTGTCCTGAGCTGTGGAGAGCAGCCTGGACCCGGTGTTTTTGTCCTGGTTTTGACTGGTACTGCTTGGGACTCGGTCCTACCAGTATGGCTTGCTGCAAGAGCCTTTCTAGAAGTAAGATAGTACAGTTACATAAGAACTTACCATAACAGTAGTAGTTTGAGAGAAGTTCTTGATCTTGCAGCAGGCCCTGCTTTCTCTCTTCCTTCCACCTGCTCTTCTTTTCCATTGCCTTTGAGTTTGTCTTTTCCTTGGCTCTCAGGATAACCTCCTCGGTTCTCTTTCAGCTGGCCGTGCAGAGTATGTGGCAGAGAACTGAGATAGGTGTGGGGGACTGCCCCTTTATATAGCCTGTACTGACGTCGGATGACTGATGTTGGTGGGGCGGTCCCCCATAGGAGACTGCTAGCTGGAAGTTTTCTGTGGGGTCCTAGTGCCTGACAGAATAGTCCTACTGGTGTGGCTTGCTGCAGAAGCTTCTCTCAAAGATCTACTATTACAGTAAGTTCTTACGTAACTGTACTTTATTTGTGTATTTTGGAATACTGAGGTATCCCCTTCTTACACATCTCATCCCACCCATCCTTCCTTACCTTCTGTCTTTCCCCTACTCCTCATATTCTCCCCCCCCTCCATTCCCTTAAGTGTTTGTTATGTGGTTCTCTTGCCCGTTATTACTGAGTTGTCACTGGTAAGGGCCGAGTTTTTAAGAACTGTTTTTCTAAGTATGTGATTTAAAATTTTTTGTGTGTTTTTAAATTAATTGCACTGTTTCCTGACACATTGCACTTATTGTAGTTCACTTTGTTTAGTGATCAGTGGGTGACATCAACAAAAGTGGACGTTATGTATCTTTGTATTTGCATATTTCTGCATATAAATGGTGTCACTCATGCATGAACACCTGCCCCCTAACTAAGCCCTGTACTGTATGTAGGACACTACTAAGGGGAGTTTGTTGCACTGCATCCTCAAATAAATTATTTTTACATATCTACTTCTCCTTGTTTAGTGTCATCTGTGAATTTGTGAAACCATAAGGTAATGCCTTCAGCCATATCTGCTACAAATATTTTAACCAGTACTGGTCCCAGCACTAGTCTCTGAGGGACACTGCTCAACACACCTTCCTCTTGTATCCATTTAACCTCACTTTTTGTGTTCCATACTGCAACCACATTTCTACCCACTTCAGTACAATGTTGCTGATCTCTTTTGATAACTATAGATGAATATCAGGTTGAAAGCTTTGATAAAATCAAAGATTACAGTCCCAGGTTTATTCCCATCTAGACACTTACTTACCAGCTCATGAAAGGATAATAAGTTGGTTACACATGATCTACCAGATCCAAAGGTGGTACTGTGCCTGCCTTGCAAGCTGATTTCCTGCTACAGCCCTCTGATTAAGTGAATACTCCAACAGTTGCACTTACCTGTTGACAAGTGATTTCTTGGGATTATCGTTCCCTTGTTGCACTTTTACTATACATCAAGTTTATTCTCTTTTGTTCTTCAGCTCCACGTACTCTGTACATGCCTTTATGGTATAATTGTATTACTGTTTTGTTCTGTATGGTTACATTGTCTGTATGTATACTCCCCCTGTACCCTTTCCCCCCAGGTCACACAGTGAGACAAGCAATGTATTGTTCAGTGTGCCCTTCCTGGTGAAACATTTCAATAAATAAATAAATCGTAATTTTCTCCTTTTCCTGAAAGCAGTTTACTATTTTGTCCATAATTAACTCCAGTACCTTCCCCTGAATTAATATGTCTAAAAGACTGTCAACCTGATCAAGGGTTATTGGCAGGTCTCTCTAACTCCTAAAGTTCAAGAGTGGTTAACATTTATCACCTCATTTGACCTGTATGAATTCCTTGTCCTGACTTTCAGAATGGAAAACGTGCCAGCTGGCTTGTAAAGGCTGGTGGATTGAGTGCTATCCAGGGCAGGTGACTATGCACTTACCTGTAGTGCTGAAAACACTGTATTTAGCCAGACCTGGGAGGAGCATCTCACACATGTCAGAGATGTACTCAAAAAAGTGAAGGTTGCACAGTTGACAGTCAAATCAGAGAACTGTCAGGTAGGCATGGCAGAAGTGCTGTACAAAGGACATAGGATAGGTGAACATATCCAGCCTGAGCCTGCAAAGGTGGAGGCTATACAGGTGTGGTCCCCAAGTATTGGCCTTCATCAATGAATACCCCACATGGGCACTTGAGTTACAAGGTCTTGGTTTTAGTGACATTTGTCGTAAAACAGTAGGAAATAGGAGGGTAATAGTGGCCTCCCTTTGATGGCTTAGGATTTCCCAACTGGGTCCTGGTCCCCTGCCAATATTTGCCATCCACAGGGACAAACCAGTATCTTTACTGTATTTGCCTTCAAAACTTCCCTGAGTAATGCTGCCTTGGTACTGCTCCGAAGTTGTGACACCACTTCTGGAGCAAACACTGAGGATTGACAGACTGACTACAGTTCATGAAACGGGGTTGAATGTTTTCCTACAGTGACTCTTTTGCTTCTTCTAGGAAGAGGAGTTGGCAATTCATTTTCTCCCCTTTCTATTCCCCTGCCTATTCAGTGGGCTCCACTGCAGAAATTGATTCCATCTATCTTAATGGGTGAATCTTTTTGAGTGGATTGGAGTTTCTTGGGGGGGGGGTGGGGAGTGCTTTGTCTGATGAGAAATAACATCACATCTTCAGAAGAATCAGACCCTGGTAAGTCCCTGTGTCTACAGGCAGGAATGGGTTTGTTCCTCTTCATTGGTGCTGGAGTTGGATTGTGTGTCTGTACTCTCTGCAGGGGTGGGTGTCTTACAGGGCCTAACTTCAAAATGATGAACCCTGTATATTTATCCCCAGCCACTGGCTCAGCAGTGTATGTAGTCCCTACCACCTCAGTCACCTGATAGACCCTTAAATACCTGGCATACTAGATCTTATTTCACCCCAATGGTCTGTTTCTGACATATACAAACTGCCCTACATGTAATAGAGGACTTACAGTCAGACTGCTGTGAAACTGAACGCTCACGGTCTTTTTGTCTGAGGTGCGTCCCCTGCCTTTTTGTGAGTCTCTCTCAGATGCTTTTGATGGACTGCAACATACTCCCTTGTTGGACCCTCCCCCTGTACATCACTACTTCCCAGTAGGGCATCTATAACAACAGAAAATGTGGGAAATACTATTAGAGGAATGAGGTGTGGCATTATATGCATACAGCAGTTCTGGGAGATATTCTGGTCACTGCTTCTTCTTTTCTGGAGGTAGTGTCCGGAGGAAAGCATGCATAGTTTGAGTGAACCTTTTGCTCATTTCCTTGAGGATGATAAAGAGTTGTCCTTTATCTCATACAACTGGCATAGTGCAGCAATGATCTCACTCTCGTAATTCCTGCCCTGATCAGAATGAAGCCATTCTGGCACACCATATCTCAGGAACCAGTCACGCAAAAGGACCATGGCAGTAGTGTCTTCCTTCTGATCCTTGGTTGGAACTGCCTGTGTAAATTTAATAAAAACATTAGTGATTACCAGGACATTTCTACAACCATCAATAGAAGCTTCAAACATGGTAAAGTCCACAGCTACAACCTCTAGTGTTCAGGAAGCCACTAGATTTCCCATGGGTACCCATACTTATGGCTAGGACAATTTTGAAAAGTTGCATCTTCTGCACTTCTTGATCCATTCCTACAGATCCTTACACATCCCTGGCCAAAAGCACGTATTTTTCAGAAGGCTAAGAGTGCATTCCATGTCCTGATGCCTCATGGGATCATGCCAACTCTCAAGCAGCTGCACCCTCAGGCATTCTGGCAGCAATAGCTGGCAAAGCTCACCGAAGTGAAATTCCTGATATTAAAACATAGACAATGACAGCACAAAAAGACCAATGGTCCATCAAGTCTGCCCATATTACCCTATCACACCCCATGATCTATTGTCTTTGTGGGGTCTTTGCTTACACTATTTCCCTTTTTGTTATCTGTGTTTCCACCCCCACTTCCAGCTGAGTAGCTAATATCCCCATGACTCTACCCCAGCCATGTTCGAAGCCATTTATGGTTTTGACATCCACCTCCTCTGCCGGCAAACCATTCCATGGCTCAGCCACTCTTTCTGCAAAATAATACTTCCTCATATCCTTTTTAAACCTTCCACCCATTATCCTCTACTTGTAACCCCTTGTCCTATCTTCTCTGTTCCTGGTAAATAGCTCCTCACAGTCCACCTTGTTAATTCCTTTCAGGAACTTGAAGGTCTCTATTATATTCCCTCTTCTGGCTTTGAGTGAATTCATGTTCAGTGCCTTTAGCTGATACTCATAGGATCTACCCTCGTGGCACTGAATTACCTTGGTCACATTACATTGTACCTTCTCTAGCCTGTCCCTGTCCTTTTTTTTAGGTGGCGACTCCAGAACTGGGCACAGTACTTCAGGTGTGGCCTCACCAGCAACCTATACAGTGGTAACACTACCTCTTGCCTTCTACTGTATCACCTTCTCCCAATGCACCTCAACATCCTGTTAGCCTTGCTATATAGCAATCCATCAATATGCTGCACTTGATTTCAGTGTTTTAACAGGTAACTAGTCTGAGTGGACAGGCTTGCTGCTCCTTTGGGGTTGGCTTTTGCTTCTTGACCCAGAAGCTGCTAAATACACAAATCATGGGATCAGCCTCTTGGAGCAAGTGAAGGTCTTCTTTTACATAACTGCAGCAAAAGAGTCCGTCTAGTGACTCCTCTGCTTCTAGCAATGCTCCCCCTCCCCCTCCTTTGAAATCTGTATCTGGCAATCAGAATAGTGTCCCCAGTCTCTAGCAACTCTGGTGCAAGGGATGTACAGCAGCACAAAACTGACAGATGGTTATACATTACTCATCCATGACTGTCACTTAAGTCTCTCTGTCAAGGGGTTGCCTTGAAAGAGCACCTGCTACAGCATTCCGGTGCCCTGGGTAGTACTTGACATTAAAATCTAAAACAGCGAGCTGTGCTGCATATCTTTGCTCAACAGCCCCTAACTTAACAGTTTGCAGATGACATAGGGGATTATTGATAGTCAGCACAGTGAATTGGGAACCTATAAAATAATCTCTAAATTTGTCAGCCACTGCCTATTCGAGTGCTAATAGCTCCAGCTTCATGCTGCTATAATTTATGTCATTCATTTCTGTGGGCTTTGAACACCAGCTGGCATAAAATAGCCCATACAGTTCCTTCTTGGTTCTGAGACAAAATAATGCCTTACCATTGGTGGTTGGCATCTGTCTCTACTATTAAGGGACAATTATAGTTAACATAACCCAGTACAGGGGCATTAACAAGTCTGTTCTTTAACTCCTAAAATGCCTGCTGACATCCCTCACTCAAAATGGCCCTTGAAATTCTGAAACCCCCTGTTCCTTTCCCCATGGGAGAACATCCTCTGCAATGTTAACAAAATACTTAATAAGTTGCTGAAAATAACTGGCAAAGACCAACACGTATCTCAGCTCCTTTGCTTTGGCTGGAGTCTTCCATTAACTGACAGCCTCAGTTTTGTCTGGATTTGTGGCTACCCCATTGGCTGAAATGAGATACCCCAAAAAACCTGACATCTGATGGCAGAAAGTGGCATTTGTCTGCTTTTAACTTGAGACCCATCTCCTCAACACAGGTAAGGCCATATCCAGTCTTTTCACATACTCCTTACATGTGCTGGAATAGACCAACAGATCATCCAAATATATCAGTAAGATGTAATAAATTAGGTCATTCATGCTGCTCTTCATAAGCCGTTAAAAGTTAAATGGCATTTGGGTATACTCAAACAAACCAAATAGTGTGACAAATTCAGTCTTGTGTTTCTCCGCATTATAATCACTTGGTGGTAGCCACTGGTTAGGTCCATGGTGAAGAAGAAACATGCTCCATGGTGGGAATCAAGAGACTCTATCCGGGGAAGAGGAAAGGCATCATTCCTTGTTTTGATATTTAGACAACAGTAGTCCACACATAGTCATAGCTTATCATCTGACTTCTGGAGTAGCATCACTAGTGAGGCATGTGCACTTGAGCTCTTCCTAATAATGCCCTTGTTTAAGAGCTTTCTGATATGCTCCATAACATCTTGATGTTGTGAAGGAGGTATCATATGGTAAGTTTGGGCCACCAGGACATAATCCTCCGGAGGTATCTGATGTTCCACTTGGTCTGTAAACCCCAACTCTTTATCCTCTGTCACAAATCCCCAAAAGTGTTTATGGAGCAGCTCACCTAACAGCTGCCTCTGTTCTACAGTAAACTGATTTTTGACCAGTCTAAAGGTATAACAACCTCCCTGTTTTTGACTAGGTTATTTGTATCCCTGACTGCGAACTGTACTACATCAGTGGCAAGTCATTGAAACTTTACCCAACACAATCTCTTATAGAACCCACATAGAAAAGAACTCCTACAAGGCAGGGCACATCTCTCTGATCATTTAGGGGGGGATTCTGGTAAGTTTTTTACCACTAAAATACCAAACCGTGGAACTGCTGCACATCTGTTTCGAGATAGCCCAGATATGCCATTTGCTACAGTTAGCTTTGAAGAGTCCCTTTCCTGGAAAACCCAAGGCAAGTCATTATGAAACCTTACCTCCCCAGAGTTCGTCAATTCATAAATTATAATTTTTAGAGCCATGGTTTTTAGAAGGGAAGGGATCATATTTTGGATCCATGGAGCCAAGCCATAGATTCCTTCCACTTCTCTGTCTTGAGCGTTCCCCCCCCACGCTAGCATGTTTTATGAGGTAATTATATGGACAGCATGGGGGCGTGCTCCATTGATTACTATAGGGGCTGGCTTTTACATCTTTTTGTTAATAGTTTAGGGTTCTGATTCAGATAAATCAAGGCCACTGCTCAGCTAACAAGGCTCTTGTTAGTTGAGTGATGGCCTTGCTTTATTCGAATCGGAATCCTGACCTATTAACAAACAGATGTAAGAGTCAGCCCCTATAGTAGTCTATGGAGTACGCTCCCACGCTCTGCATATAATTATGTCAAAAAACATGCTAGCGTGGGGGGGGGCACGCAAGACAAGGAAGTGGAAGGGATCTGCAACTCGGTTCCACGGAGCCAGAATATGATCCCTTCCCTTACAAAAATCATGGCTCTAAAAACTATGATTTATGAAGGGAGGTAAGGCTTCATATTGTGTTCTAAAGGGTATTTATTGAAAATGCCAGGGAAGGAGCTCTTTAACCAAAAGGAAGTGGATAGTAGGTCTTTACTACCTGAGAGAAATTTTTATCTGAAAAAGCTCTCAGTAATGGTACTGACCTGACTGCTCATGCCCAGTAAAAAAGAAACATCAACATCCTCAGTTTTGATGGATAGCACTGGACATTTCCTGACAACTTGCTGTATAAACTTATTCTCTCAGGTTTCAGGTGTAGACTCTGATCCTATAATGTCCCCTATTGTTGCTTGACTCCCCACGACAGAGAACATTTGCTTTCAGCCAGGTTAAGGACATCTTCTTGCCCTGACAGACTCTGCCTTCAGAACCTTTCTCACACCAAGAACATATAGGCTGCCCATTCCCTGTGAACCAAGGAAGGTCCTTGGGTGCCTTATGGTTTTGTTCCTTGCACTTAATAACTAGATCCCTAACTGCCTTAGTGAGCTATATTAAACCATGTTGCTGTTCTTTCAGTGTGTTCATGCCGACCCACCCCTGCCACAACACCAGGCAGATGTGGATCAGTTATCACTTTCACAGCTTTGCTTCTCACAGCTATAGGAATATTTGGCTCCTTTTCATCTTCCTCAGTCCAGAGGATAGCTTCATCATGGACCTGTAGGACAGAAACCCTGGGTTTTTACATAATCATTTTCCGTAACTCCCTACATAGACAGGGATCGTTAACATCTTCTGCAAACTGGAATGTAGGGCAACTAGTGCACTTGGAACTTCCCCTTTGGACCATCTGTTACAGTTATGCACCAGTTGTGATAAAGCATGAGAGTATTCCATCAGCATTTCATCTTCCCTTTGCCTATACTCATAAAATGCTTTAAGCAACTGGGGTAGGGACTGTTTTTCCCCAACGGCCTCTTGTAAGACCTGTAACCAAGTTGTTAGTGTTATCATGTTCTTCCCTTGCCTGCATATGCACCTCTTCCAATGCAGACCACTCCCATAGGGACATAACCAGATCCACTTGGTCCTCATGCCAAACTGTACAAGCCAAAAAAAAACTTTTTCATTTCTTGTATGATGTATTCTACTGAGTGACAATCATCCTTAGCATTACCACTGAAAGGATGGATTTTCCACTCTCAAGGTATATATTCATTTCATTTCATATTTTTTTCATACAAGTTATATGCATACACAATCATATGAATTAGGATTAACTAGATTGTGCTTTTGCTCATTTACAACGAGATCCCAAAAATTGAAAGTGATTAATCACAAGTACAAGAAATAACACATAGAACAATAAATGGATACATACAGTCTATAAATACAGATAAAATAAATCACTCAATTGGTAGGAGTGTGGAGAATCTACCCCTTCCTGGCTTCCATGATTCCTGTCAGATCAGTGCCCCAATATCTGCATGGCAGCCATTGCTTCCTCCTGTTTTTGCCTGAGCTCCTCTAGTTGTTGCTGCAGGCCTTCCATGACATCTTACACACAATCCCCCTCCCACACCTGTTAATTACTACCCAATTTCTGTGTAAAAGTCTTTCCCTCAGAGTAAGATATTTTCAAAATATCAGCATACAATCAGGTTTACATACAACGTTTTTAATTGATCAGTCTTGTTTTTTCCCCTGGAAGGTTCTCTGTGCTCTTCCTTATGGGGCCCAGTCAGTCCCTTTCTCACTGATCTGGCCATGGCTTCCTGTTTTAGCACGCCGGAGCTCACACAGGTGATGTCTGGTCTGGGTCCACTCCACCCTCAAGGTTTAATTGCATCTCCTTGTCGTCAGCACAGCCAAGTCTTCTTGCCAGTTCCAGCACTTCTGCTTTGTCTACATGGTCACTATCTCGCTGCTTCACAGTTATTTCTGAACTGGTAACCATCACTTCCTACTGACCAAGACCCCCACTTCTGGTACCAGTTTGTGACCCCCCCCCCCATGTACTGGCCGTAATCAAAGAATACCCCACACAGGTGCTGGGGTTGAAAGGTCTAGGCTTTAATAATGTTTGTTGTGAAACAGCAGGAAATAGGAGGGTGACAGTGGCCTCCCTTGGATGACTTAGGATTTCCCTAACTGGGTCCTGGTATAGCTGAAGTAACCCCAGAACTGCTTTTCTCTGGTAGACAGAAAGTTAGAAAGGCTCTCATAGCAGGGGTTTTGGTACCACCTAGTGGATAAATTTAGCTACTGCATGAAAAACATGAATAACACACATTGTTCAGCACTGAGAATACATTCTTTATCTGGCTACACAAGGATGGACCACACTGATGACCAAGATATAGGTGCATGTTTTGTTGGGGACTACAGATTACTTTAAGGAGGTTTATTGCACATTTTGGCACCATTGCAACTCCTTTTACTGCTCTATCAGAAAAGAGAATGTCTGAAAAGGTGCACTGGATAGATAACTGACAGAAGGCTTTCCATCATCTGATGCAGGCCTTTATGCCAGGATCCAGTACTAGCCAGTCCTGACTATTATTTAATAGTACACTTGGAGGTATCAACATTCTAGGTGGGTTCAGCAGTGAGTCAAGTGAACTCAAAAGGTGTAGAACACCAGATAGTGTACCTAAGCCAGAACATGGCATGCCCTCCATTGAAACAGAATGCTTAAGTGTTGTTTGGGCCTTACAGAAGTAACTATCCCACATGCGTAAGGTGTGCTAAGTCTGGAGATGGTAAAGGGCAAAGTCTATTATGCCTTTGGGTGAATGGCACCTTGGTTCATGGTCAGAAATGGGCTTGGAAAGTGGTGTGGTGCATCCACCTATGGGGATCCTTATGACAGAGCACTGCCAGGACGTGTCCCCATAGAAAATATATACATTCCCCACCCACTGTGACAGGGAACAGAATAACACAATCCCCTCTCCCCTTATCACTCTAAGCATGCAAATGAACAGCAAGACAATAATGGCAAACTGACAGCAGTTGCAAATAAATAATCAATTGGTTTAATTTGGGTTTGGAGAACAATGTAGGGGACAAGGGGAGAAAAGAAAAAAATACTCACCTTAGTAATGTTGTTTCTTCTAATGGAGTCTTGCTATATTATAGACATTAGCAGTTTGTTCCAGCTCTAGAACTGCCCCGGAGTGAAATGGTTAAAACCATTCCAAAATAGAATTTTGGCACGAGAGCAGCTCTATCTGTGTCATTTCAGACTTGAACTGTCAGATCTTTATGAGCCAAACTCACTAAGGTCTGTGTGGAAGCTGTAACCTACACTAGCCAAATGGTTACCTAAATAATAACAACCATTGATGGTCCCAACACCCAAGACTCAAGTCAGGGGACCAGAAATACTAACACATTCTAATAATATGAAAATGGAACATAAGTATAATAAAACACACACACGCGCACATACACACCCCCAAAGTCCCAAGGGGACAAAATGCTAACAGAACATAAGTAGTGCCCACACTAAGTTGCCGCACCCACCAAGTAGAGGTTCTGAGAGGGGCAGGTTGGGGAGGTCTATAATATAGCAAGACTCCATTAGAAGAAACAACATTACTAAGGTGAGTAATTTTTCAAAACAACATGAAGTCTTGCTATATTATAGACATTAGCAGAATACAGCAGTACCTCCATGGAGTGAGGGGCAGAACCTACTTAGGAATAGGTCTGAAGAACAGCTGTGCCAAACCCGAGCATCCTCCTGGCCTGGACATCTAGGGAGTAATGCTTGTAAAAGTGTACCATTTTCCAAGTAGCAGCCTGGCAAATCTCTAATAAAGGATATTCTGGCAGCAGCTAGAGACGAGCTGTACCCCTGGTAGAATGAGCCCTCAAACCGGGGGCTCTGCCCACTTTCTGATAACAAAATTGGATACAAGAGACAATCCACCTGGCTATTGATCTCTTAGTGACAGGTTTGCCTTTCCCAACTTCACCATAGGTAAGGAAAAGTTGGAGGGATTGAACCTGTGACCTTTGGACGCTCTATAATAACTAAGAGCTCTCTTAACATCCAGGCTGTGCAATCTCTCACCTGAAGAGGAGTGATCAGTGAAAAATACTGGAAGGGAGATAGATTGATTAAGATGGAAATCTGAAACCACCTTAGGCAAAAACTCCATTAGTCCTAAGACTACCTTATCCCTGTGGAAAGAAATAAAGTCAGTCTCCACTGACAAGGCTTGCAATTCACTTATGGTCTGGCAGAAGTGATAGCCACTAGAAAAACAGTTTTCCAAGTTAGGTACTTAAGCTCTGCAGAAGACAGAGGTTCAAAGGGGTTGCATTAACTGGGCAATGCAAACATTAGGTCCCAAGCAGGGCCGGTTCCCGAAAGGAGGATTAGTATGGAGTAATCCTTAAAAACTTGAAAAACACAGGATGAGAGGAAAGAGGGATGACTTTCCTGCTGACACACAAAAGCAGACACAGCTGCCAAATGAACTCTCAGGGTAGGTGGTCTGAGACCCAAGGAATTAAGATGTACCATGTATGTAATCTAACAAAATGGGCAATTCAGCAGATTCTGGGGAACATTTTTCCTAGCACACCAAATGGAAAACCTTTTCCATTTAGAACTATAAGTAACCCTAGTGGAAGGCTTTCTGGAAGCCTTTAGATCTCTAGACACCCTGAGAGAGGTGTAAATCAGAAAGTTCTAACTCCTCAAGAGCCAGGCCTTGAGGTTGAGGGATTTGAGGTCGGATACCAAACCCTTCCTGGGCACAAGTCAACAGACTGTGATTCCTGGGGAGGCACAGGGAAGATGGACTGTCAGAGACAGAAGGAGTGGGTACCAGGGCTGCCTGGCCCAATCGAGGCGATCAGAATCATCCTGCAAGGCTGAGATCTGATTTTGACTAGTACTTTGAATAGGAGGAAAGGGGGAAAGCACAGAGGAACTCCCTCCCAATCCAGAAGAAGGCATCCAGGGGAACTGAGCCCAGCACTGGAGGCCTGCAACAGAACAGAGGAAATTGTGGACTGTCTGGGGCTGCAAAAGATCTATCTGAGGGATGCCCCACCTGGCAAAAACTATCCCCAGCACTTGAGGATCCGGGACCATTCGTGATGGCCCTGGGAAATCCTGCTGAGGGCATCCACTAGGACATTGTCCTTCCCTGGAAGATGAACTGCTATGAGGAAGTGTTCAGGGGAATAGGCCAGAGACCACAACTTCATTTGCCTCAGTGCACAAGGCGAAGCCGAAGTGTCCCTGTTTGTTGATGTACCACATTGTTGTGGTGTTGTCTGTTCTGACTTGTATCACCTTGTCTGGACAGATGCAGAAAAAGCTGAAGAGCTAAAAAGACAGCTCTGAGTTCCAGCAAATTGATGTGGAGCAGAGATTCCTGGGGGACCAAACTCCCTAGTGGAAAGGTCGCCCAATGGGCTCCCAACCCAGAAGGAAGCATCTGTAGTGAGAGTCAAGTCGTGAGAAGGGAATGAAGGGGACCCCCTCTTAAATGCTCTGATCCTGCCACCACTGGAAGCTAGGAGCAAGGTTCGAGTCACTGGACCAACTTGGAAGGGGGTCTCTTCTCTGAGACCAAAAGGTTCTCAAGTGAAACTGAATGTCTCTCATCTGAAATCTTGCTCCCTGCACAACAGCTGTGGATGCAGCCATGTGCCCCAGGAGCTGCAGAAAGTGTCTTGCTGGTCGAGAGACCTGCAGAGTGAAGGAAGAGGCCAGAGCCACTAATTCCTTACCCTTTCTGGGGAAGAAAGGCTCTGGCTAGCTTTGTCCAATTCTGCCCTATAAAGGTGAGTACCTGGACTGGTTCCAGAACCAACTTTGGTAGGTTTAGCAGAAAACCCAGGGAGGTGAGAAGCTGCTGGGTAACCTGCAGGTGAGATTTTACCTGTTCTGGGGACTGGCCTACAATGAGCCAGTCATCTAGATAGGAAAAACAGCAATCCTCTGCCTCCAAGTGGGCCACTGCCACTGCTAGACACTTTGTGAATACCCTTGGAGCAGAGGTAAGGCTGAAGGGCATTGCTCTGAACTGGTAATGACCTGAGGGCAGTTTGAATCTGAGGTACTTTCAATGGGATCTTCTGATTAGGACATGGAAATAGGCATCCTTGAGGTCCAGGGAGGCTAGCCAGTCCCCTGGACTTAGGAAAATAAAATCATTGCCAGAGTTACCATTTTGAACTTTGGTTTCAAAAGATGCTTGTTCAGATATCTGAGATCTAAAATGGGCCGCCATTCTCCTGTCTTTTTGGGGTAGGAAGTATCTGGAACACAGACCCTGCCTGATGCAGGGAGGAACCCTTTCTACTGCTCTGAGAGCTAACAGGGATGAGACCTCTGTTTCCAGAGCGAGGGTCTCTGAAGCACTTGCAGGTAGAAAAAGTCTGCTTCTCAACAGGAAACTTTTGAAGCTGAGAGCCAGACCCTGGCTTACTACTCCAGAACCCACTTGTCTGAGGTTAAAGAAGCCCAATTCTGACTGAAGTAAGCCAGCCTGCCCCCACTGGTACAGGGAGTAATCTGCCCTGGCAGCCCCATCAGGTGCCTGCTCTTCACAGGAGCCTTTAGGCTGGGGGTGGGAGCAGGTCTGCCCACCCTTCTGCCTGCTCCCTGCCTCTGAAGAAGCCCCTGAACATAGGCAGAGAGGCCTGAGTCTGGTAGAAAGGCCTGTGAAAAGGCCTACCCCTACCCCTGGGGGCATGCCTTTGAGGAGTGGCTTGCCGCTCCTTAGCCTGGGCACTCTTGTAAGTAGTCCTATATTCATCCATCTTCTTCATGTAATTCTCTGTCTGCTCTCCAAACAGAATTTCCCACCACGGAAAATCCATAGTCAGTCTGGGTATCCTGTGACAAACTAGTACACCTGAGCCAGGCCAATCCACTGAAAAGCTCATGATGTGGCCATGACCTCAGAGGAAACATCATTAACATCCACAGCAGCATGAAACTGAACCTTAAAGGCTTCAATGCCATCAGCAGCCACCTGTTCTAGTTCACTAGCCCAGCTGGCCATGGGCCTGTAGCCAATTGCATAACATGTCCATCTAGATTTCTGATACCTAGCTACATAAGCCATATAATTTGCTTGCCTGAGTCCCAGTGAGAGGCTGCCATATAAATAATTTTTTGCCATGGCATCAATCTTCCTGGAATCCTTGTCAGGAGGATGTGAAGCCAAGGGAATATTAGCTTTATCACAGGCAGCAGCCTGAACTACCCAACATGACTGCATTGCTGAGAAAGGAATTCTGTATCAGGGCCTGACAATGTATACCTTCTGTCCATCTTTTTATCTACAGGAGGCACAGAATTAGGAGCTTTTAAAATTTTAATTGTTTGTTTCCTAAAAGACTTATGTAAAGGAATAGACAATCTCCTAGACTCTGGAATATCCATCATTTCTACAAAATCAGGCTCCTCTTGCTCATCCACAGCCTCTTCTAAAAGGAAGCTGGAGGGTTTCAGCAACTTTTTTATAAAACATAAAATGAGATGGGGACTCAGACAGCATAGGGGGAGATTCTAAGGTCTGTCTGGGAGATGTCCAGTTCAGTGGGCACACCCAGACCTTCCAGCCACATTCATACTGTGCAATAATCCCCTCCCCCTCCTCTGGTTCATAAAATTCCTCAATATCATAATCCTGAACCACTGGGACAGACCGAACCCGACCTTTTACCAGATAGTGTGGTGGTTCGAACGGGACCCTGGGCTGGCTCGACTGGACAATTTGTATGGCTTTGATATCTCTGCAGCAGTTGGAGAAGGAATTTGGACTCCAGACCTGCTGATTTTCTTGTTTTCTTTACTGGAATTGGTTCCTCAGAACCAGCTTTCTTTGCCGAGGAAGTCTGGCCCTGGTCAGAGGCACTCCCTCTGATTCGTTTGGCACGCCAGGGCCAGCCATCGGGTCAGCGGACTTTTGGCCTCTCGTTCCTGAGCCTGCCCAATCTTTTCCAGGGTGGCTGCAGGAAAATTCTTACATATCTGGCAGTCCGACTGGAGGTGGGTCAAACCCCAGACAATAAACACATGGTGGTGTGTGGGTCAGCCTTGGCGAGAGGCTTCCCACAAACATCACGGTGTTGAAACCAGTGACAGTTTTTTCTTTGGGTTTCTCAGACATAATGCCAAGCTAACAAAGCTTTTGCCCTTTTAACGGCGGTGGGAAGACACCCTTGCTCGGTTCCTAACGATGTCCGAGTTTTTGGAAAAAAAAAGCGTAATAAATCGTTTTTTTTAGAACCGAGAAGAAACAGACATAAAATAGTAACTTTTAGTTTTTAAATGAGTTTTAAATCCACTGACTACGGTTCAAAGCCGGACCCGATAACCTACAAGTTCACACAGACAAAACCTTCATTTACCACCCGGTTACCACAGATGGAGAGGCTTGAACGAGCAGGTTTTGCGGTTAAATAAACATATTCTCGGTTAAATCCAACACTTTAAACAGAAGATCGGCAGAAGGAGAAATCTCTGACTGTTCCATAGTAGATGAATCCTGACAGTTCAAGTTTGAAATGACACAGATAAAGCTGCTCTAATGCCAAATTCTATTTTGGAATGGACAACCTTTCATTCCGGGCAGTTCTAGAGCTGGATCAAACTGCTAATGTCTATAATAGAAAGACTTCATGTGTTTGAAGTAAAAATAAACAAAGACAGCAGTATGCACAAACCCCACAATAAGTGTGTATAGCACCTCCATTTCTTATCCCTATCCCCTCTTGTTGTTTTATATTTTTGTAGGCCGCTTCTTTCTCTGACTGCTACCTGTACCTCACTGGACCACCAGCATGGTTTATGTGACCTCGTCCTTATGTTTCAACTAGCGCAGATCCTGACTGCCTCATGAAGTCCTCCTATTTTATGACCTCCCATCTCCTTCCATTAATTTGGCTGAGGTAACTCTAATCAAGTGATCCTTGAGAATATTTCCATGCCCATAAAGTCTGCCCCTGAAGTCCACTGCCAATGTCCTTGATCTCACCCCTCCCCATGCTTATTTGAAACCAGACAGTATTGTGGTCGCCCCAGTCAGGGTGTTGCACAACCATGTCCCTTAGCTCAGATCCCCATCTGCCAGAACCACATCCAGGACATGCCCTCCCTTTGTGGGTTCCATCACATGCTGTGTTAAGAACACATCCTGGAAGCCAATCCAGCAGCCTCTGCTCCTGGACCTGTAGGGGACATAGTTCCCCAGTTTGTACCTGGTATAATATGTCCCCCATCACTCATTCCTTCCCTTTGGTCCAAGCACTGGGCAATGATGTTGTCCAGCAAACCATCCTCTTGAACATCACTCATCCCGGGGCCTATATGCTACACCCAGCTTGACCTGCCCCTGCTGAGGATCGAAGGTGACCCATATGGCTCCAATGCTTCCCTCTGCCTCTTCTACCCTAGCAATTCCCTCATGTCATCTCTAATGAACATAGCCTCCACCCCTCTGCCCTCCTTTTCTATCCTTCCCAGTATAGTAAAAATTTCGCACGCTTAGGTCCCAGTCATGGTTTTTGTTGGCTCATGTTTCTGTGATCCCGCCACATCCACCCCCCCGGTCAGCATGGGCTCCGAACTCTCTGGCAACTTGTTTCCCAAGCTCCTGGCATTTACTAACACCAACCCCCACCCTTTATCCCTGATCCTCTTTATCGAACCCCACCCAGATTCCTTATACTTCCACCCTCCTCTGCTCCTCCTGAAACCCCTCCATCCCCAATCTGTTCCTCTCATGTGAAGGCTACCTCCCTCATCTGGAGGAGAGGGCTTCTGGTCAGCCCTCCTTATCCCTCTCCCTCACAAGTTTAAACCCCACCCTTTCTTGTATGTAGTCAGTCATCCTGTTTAAGGACTTCTTCCCTAATGGGCAAGATGAACCTGTCCTGGCGTGATAGTCCCTTATCTCCCAAACTCCATTCCAGTTCCCTAACACCCCAACCCTCTGCTTCACCCCCACTTCTTGAAGCCAGTCATTAACCTCTGTGAGCTTCATTTTTCCACTGAGGCCTTTGGTACTGGCAATATTCTTCGGAAGGAAATGTTGCATCCATTATCCGACAGACTCTGGCAGTTCTTGGAACCTTGTTTGGATTTCCAAATGCTATTTCCTCTAGATCATTAGTCTCAAATGCACCAGGAACCGGTTTCCTCCACAACTCCTAACCATTTTACACCATGAACTTTGGCTTCAGCACTGTCAGCCCAGAGATACTCACTACCTCCCCACCTGGCTATGGCATCCACCCCCCGCCCTCCCACTGGATACCCCCTAATCATAGAGTCTCCTAATAACAGAACCTTAACACCGCCCATCATCCTTACGGTTGCCTCCACTATGCCCTCTCAGCCCCTCTTCATAGTTTATAGAAACATAGACTTTTGATTTGCAGCATAAGGACTGCTAGGCCCTTTTAGTCTGCCCTTTTCCTACTCTATAGGATAGGCTGCAGATCCCTAGTTAACCAACAGCCTATATCTTCCTGCCTCCCACAAGAATTGCCTTATGTCTGTCCCATGCATTCTTGGATTCTCCCACAGTTTTAGGACCCCACAACTTCTCCTCGGAAGGCTGTTCCATGCATCCACTACCTCTCTGTGAAATAATACTCTCACATTGCCCCTGAACCGCTCTCCTTCTATCCTTAAATTGTGTCCCTTGTTCTCCAGGTAAGTCTCTTCTGAAAGAGCGCCACCTCTTGGACTTTGTTGATTCCTTCAGGTACCTCTTTGAAAGTTTCTATCATGTCCCCTCCTCCTTCTTCTTTCCTCAAGGGTATACATATTAAGCTCCTTAGTCTCCTCCTCACGGCCTTCTCTTGCAGACCCTGCATCATTTTAGCTGCCCTCCCTCTGGACTGCTTTCTATCCTGTCTATGTCCTTGTGGAGATGGGGTCTCCAGAACTGGACACAGTATTCTAGATGGGGTCTCACCAACTGTCTGTACAGAGGGATAACAACTCCCTGTTTTCTGCTGCTGATGCCTCTCCCTATAAATCCCAGTATACCCCGGGCCCTCCCTACTGCCTTCTCACATGCTTAAGCCAACCTTTAAGGTCATCTGATATGATTACCCCAGGTCCTTTCCTCTGTTTTGTTGTTGTTACTACCTCCTCACCCATTGTGTATTCTTCCCTGGGTTCTTGTTTCCCAGGTGCATTATTTTTACTTTTTGCATTGAATCCTAGCTGTCATACGCCTGACCATTCCTCCAACCTTGCCAAGTCCCTTTTCATCCTTTCCACGCCTCCTTGTGTATCAATCCTGTTGCAGATCTTTGTGTCATCTGCAAAAGTATACTTTTCCTTCCAGTCCCTCTGCAATGTCACTGATGAAGACATTAAAAAGGACTGGACCCAATACTGAAACTCCTACGTGTACCCCACTTAGTAACCGCCTTTCTTCAGAGTGGGACTCCATTTACAATTACCTTCTGTGTCCTGTTGTCTAGCCAATGTTTTACCATTGTATACCACCCTGGGACCCACTCCCAGGCTGGTTAATTTGACTAATAATCTTTGTGTGGGACTGTGTCAAATGCCTTGCTAAAGTCTAGGTAGGCCATGTCCACAGCCCTCCCTGGTCTACTACTTTGGTCACCCAGTCAAAGAAATCTATTAGATTCATCTGACATGACCTTCCCGCCTGTGAACCCATGCTGCCTTGGATCCTGTGCTCCACTGACCTCTAGGTACTCAACTATTCTTTCCTTCAGAAGTGACTCCATCACTTTCCTACCACAGAGTCATGACTGACAGGTCTGTAGTTTCCTGCCTCTGTCTTGGTCCCACTTTTTATGAGGGGAATCACATCCGCCCTTCCTCCAGTCCCTCGGGTACCACACCATCCTCCCATGATTTATTAAAAGGAGTAGCCAGTGGCTTTCACTAGTTCCTTCCTTAATTCTTTTAGAATTCTGGGGTGAATTGCATCAGGCCCCATTGCTTTGTCCACCTTCAGTTTTAGGAGTTCTTGCAGAACCCTTTCTTCTGTGAAAGGACTGGGATCGACCCCCCTATCAAGAGTGCTTCTGTTAATTGGATTAGGCACTTCCCCCTCCTCTTTTGAATACTGAGCAGAAATATTCGTTCAGTATTCCTGCTTTTTCACTGTCCCCTCTGCCCACCCACCGCTCATTCTATTCAGCCTCACTATCCCTCCCTTTGTCTTTCTACACTGCTGATATACCTATAAAGGTTTTATTCCCTTCTTAACTAGAGTTGGCTATCTTTTCCTCAGTTTGGGCCTTTGCTATTCTGACTTCCCTCCCTGCTTCTTTCTCGCCTTACTGGGTACAGCTCTCTGTCCTGCTCCTTCTGTGTTTCCTTATACTTCCGAATGCTATCTTTTCTTCTGACTTTTCACAGCCCTCTCTTGAGAACCATAGTGGCTTTTTCTTTCAGTTCTGATTTGTTTATTTGCTTCACAAAGGCTTGTTGCCTCTGGATGGCAGTTTGATAATTCCCCATTGTTGCTCCACACCTCCTTCTAGCCTGTTTGCTAGTGCTTTCTGAGGCACTCTCCCATCTTGCCAAAGTCAGCCATCCTAAAGTCCAGTACCCTCACTTTTGTATGGCTTGGACTCTGTAGCTGAGTTTAATGTGAACCACACTGTTTGATGGTCACTTGTCCCCAGATGGCAACCCACTTCTAGATCTGAGATCCCTCCTGCCCCCGTTTGAGAGTACGAGGGTCTAGATTGCTCCCTCACGAGTGGGTTCCCAAACTAGCTGTCTAATGCCTGCCACCCTTAGGGCATCGAGAATGGCCCTGCTCTTGGATGTGGCTGCAGCAAATGTAGCTCCAGTTAACATCTGGCATAGCCAGGTCCCCATCAACAGTATCTCCCCTTTCTCTGCCATTCTAGGAATGCCTTCCATCATATCCTTGTCCATTCCTTTCCCTGACATGGGGTCTGTACACAACCCTGTGCGGATTGTGGTGCTCCTTTCCAGTCTCCAAGGTGACCCACAGTGCCTCTCCTCCCTAAGTCACTTTTTTGATTAGTTGCTTTTATCCCTTTCCTATATAGAGAGCTACTCCTCCCTCTTTTCCTGCCTGTCTCTCCTGTAGGTTATGTACCCTGGTATGTTAACATCCCAGTCATGGTTCTCTGTGTACCATGTTTCTGTGACTGCTCACGATATCCAGGCATCCCTCTTCCATTAAGGCCACCAGCTCAGGGCTTGTTGCCCAGACTACAAGATTGGTACTCATACCCTCCATTTCCTGATGGTCTTACCCTTTTGCCCCATCCCCTGTCCTTCTTGCCTTTGTCACTTTCTCCATTTACCCCTGCCCTTCTCCCTATCGACACCTCCATGTTGGTGTTTGCCACACTTACTACTGTGATTGTTTGGGGGGGGCTAGGATTTTCCTGCTCCTTTCCAGTGCCTCCCCCCTTGGCTAGTTTAAAAGCTTGCCAATGAAGCATTTAAACCTATCACCTAGGATCCTGGTTCCCCTCCCGGACAGATGCAGCCCATCATGCCAGTATAGGCTTGCATCACTCCAGTGGACCCCAGTCCCAATGAAGCCAAATCCCTGAGCTCCACACCAGTTTTTCCAACCACTGATTGAATCCTATAGCTGGAACACCTAGCCTCCTATGCCATAGATGGGTAGTAACCTCGAGAAGGTTACCACGTGCTATTTGACTCAGGCCCTCCCAATTCTCAAAACTCTTTCTGCACTTCTCTAATCCCTTTCTTAGCCAGGTCATTTGTCCCTAGGTGGACAATGACATCCAGCTCCCTCCCTGTGCAGCTGCTCCGGCAATCTGAGGATTCGCTCTCTGTCCCTCCAAGCCATGGCCAGGCAGGCTGCCACCTCCTCTCCCTTCCTTGCCCAGTTCTACCTTCCTAACAATGGAGTCCCCCACACGGAGTTGTTTTCTTCCCCTGCAGGGTCCTCTGCCACCCTCCTGTGGGTCTCCTTTGTGGAGGTTCCCAGCATCCTCCTTGGTCTCACTGTGGGTGCCTCATAGAGGAACCACACTTTCAAATAAGCATAGGGTGTGGAGGTACAACTGGAGGATCGCCTTCTGTTCCTACCCCACCCTCCCTGAGCCCACTGTGGTCCAACCGCTTCTCTTTCTTGGCAAACTCCTGAGGCAACGGCAGTGGCACTGGTGGGTCCCTTGGATGGAAGAGGAGGTCCCACAAATCCTGGCCAACTCCAGCCTGGAGATGAGCAACCTCCTCCCTCAGCTCAGAGAGGTGCCTGCAGATGGGACAACACCGCATCCTCCAGAACATCTCCCGGAAGACTGCTGCTCCACAGCCACTGCACTGCACCACTCCAATCATGTCTTATTTCTGGTCCCTTAACTGTTTGCAATCCTTACTCTTTCTTCTGTTTTTTTTTTCTCTCTCTTCTTACTTTCTGCCTGTGTGCTCTTTAAGCTCCTGATTGTCCTGTTCTGAGACAAGAATATCCTATATTTCTCAGTAGACCACTTACTTGTTCAGAGGCAGGCCTCAGCAGCTAGAGGGGGGCCGGAGAGCTACTCTTGCCCTTCTAGGATGGTGGGTCATTGGTGGTTCCGTGATCACTCACTTCCTGCCCCTAAACAGGAAGTTTCTGTTGTCAGTCAAATCCTGTGCCTATAAAAATAGAACTAGCTTTGGGTGGAGGGGAGGGAAGGAGGGCAATATAGTCCCAGCAGAGAAGTTCAGTCACACAGCAGTCCTTTCTCCTGAAGTTTTCTGCCAAGCTATTAGCAGAATCTTTCTAAGGCAGTCTTTAAATGTAGCTTCCTTCTAGCTAAGCCACTCCCCCTACTTACCAGAACTTTCTACAAGTAATTTAAACCTCACAGCAGTTAAGTCCTTTCAGTCACCTGAGATTTACACCTAGATGACATTTCAGTTACCCATTCAGTTCAGTTAACCCAAACACCCACTTTTTTTTGTGTTTTGTATGTTAGTTTTTTTTACCCTAAATTAAAGGTCCAAATACAAAAGTTCTTCTACTTTAGTCCCAGCAGAGAAGTTCAGTCACACAGCAGTCCTTTCTCCTGGTGTCTTCTGCCAAGCTATTCCCCCCCTTTATTCATGATCTCAATTTCGTGGGAGTCTTCCTGCCTTATTAGAAACCCCCTTGTCAGCCTCCCCATTCTGCCTCCCTTGCTATTTTGCCCACTTAACTCAAACTCCCTCTGAATAGGAGTTCCCTTTAACCCTCTCTTATCCGAACCATTTATCCTGGCCCTGATGGTTTCTCCTTCCCCCACACCGCCATCCTCCCCCTTTGTAATAGTACCCCTGCCTCCAGAGGCTCTCTGTGGGTCCTGCTTAGCTAGGGCCCCATCCTTGGTACTGACCCCTGCTGAAGGGGGCTCCTCTCCACCTCTTTGTCTCCCAGTTTCTCTCCAATCATGCTCTCCTCTCTCATGTCTGGAATATGTTGCATCTCCCCCATTTGCTTAACATATATGTGTCCCCTTCTCCCTCTGGGACTTTTTCTATCCTTTCCATAGCCGGTCTGTGATGCCCTATGGGTATCAGACTCCCTCCCCCCGGCCTCTGTATAAGTTTCCTCATTTCCACCAACCCCTTCCTCCCCCTCTAGGTTGCTTTGTAGCTCTAATTTATTGTGACACTCTATGTCAGCCTCCATCAAGTAACCCGAGTTTCCCCTGACTGCACCTCTAAACTGCCCCTCTTCCTCCCCTCTTGCTCTGCTCACCTTAGGAGCTCCCTTCCCACAGTCTGCTGTTTTAGGCTTCCGCACAACAGCCCCTCCTGACTCTTCCCCCTCCACTATCTTTGTATTCAGAATGTTCACCCTGTACACTTTCCCCTTAGCATCAACTTCCCTATCTAAGGGTCCTCTGTCCCTAATATCCCCCCTCCTGCTTGCTGTAACATAATGTCCTGTAACTCAGAGCGTTGCCCAGCCTCCCTCAGCCCCACCCTTCTGCTGCCCATTCACACCCCTTATCCTTGGACACCCCTCCAGCTCCCCAAGCTTACTCCTTAACCAATATACCTCACTCCTGATACAAGATAGCTGTCTACAGAGTGGGCAGCCTCCCTCTCTCCAGGCCCAATTTAGAATTATTGCCATCCCACAGCCTGTGCAGCCTACAACCCTTCCGAAGATGCCTGCCATGGTGGAATATGGCCACCCTGTTTATCCCCCTCTGTTTATAATGGCACACCCCTTTTTCTCAGTCCCTTTCCCCTGGAATACAGTTTCTCTCTATACTGACTGTAGTTATTTACAAACCCAATTTCAACCCCACCAATAAAGTTCCAAAGTCTCACAAACACATACAGTCCAGTGTGTGTTCGGTCCCACTAACAGTATGTGTAAGCAGACATCAGGTACTCATATGATGTCACAGGCCCACCAAGCTCCTGTTGCTTCTGAATTTCAGTCCTAAAACAGAAATACTCAGCCTTCAATCCCAACCCCAGTGGTTTTCAGTATTTAAGAAAGCCTACAAAACAGGGTGGGTGGGAGGGCTCTTACCAAACACCAGGCAAACAACACATTTAAATTTCCCTCTAATTAACCCTGACAAACAACAGTCCCCAAACCTCCAAAGTTACAATATCACAGCCCAAGTAACAGTTCTAATTCAAGGTAATAATTTTTACCACATAGAGCTAATTTCACTTACAAACTATTCAAATATTTCAGTTAAAACAGAATATAACCCCAGACCTCTGTCCAACCAACCTACTGCTTTGAGTTCCCAAGTGAGCAGTTGCTCCTGGCTGTAAGCTGTAGCTGTGGGCTTGCTTATAAGATTGCACAGGAATGCCCAGAAAGTATCTAGCTAGCTAGCTAAACAGTAGGAATGATAAGTTCTGTTGGTAAAACCCAGTACTCATGACCTTTAGCTGATTTAGATGACTGGCAAGTGTTGTTTCTGTGGGGGACATTGCCCCTACTTAGGCAGATGATGGCTGGATGGTCTTTTCTGCAGGCTGGTTACTGGTGTGGTGGACCCAATGCTTTCCAATGGTGAAGGGTGTAGGCTGTGATGGCTTTAGCCGATGGGAGCTCTGTTCTGTAAGCTGGTACAACAGACCCAATGCGCTTTCCATAGTGAGGGCTGTGGGACGTGATGCTCCGGATGATGATGATCGTCTTCACCTCACAAGGGACTTACCTTCACCCACCCCAACAGGTGGGTGTTCACCTGGGACCTCAGCTGGTTTGATCCCATCAGGATAAAATCCTAACAGCAGCAGAAGGTGGTGGCTCACCATCTTTGCAGATGCAGACCAGCTTTCAAGACAACTCCTGCTCTAATTCGGTGCTGTAGCCCAGGCTTGGCACTCTAGCTGCATCAATCCTCTCTTCCAGAGGTCTCAAGTCTGTTTTGGACAAACTTTTTAGTCAGGTAGGAATAGCAATTTGGAGCTATTCACAAATGCTCTCCTCACCTCAGAAGTTTGTCTTAGACCAATCTGCTCTATTTCATAGATTTCATAGATGTTTACAAGCAATTAGACTTGCGTCCTTAGTGCTTGCCTTATATACCTAGCTTAGAATTTGATTTTCATATCTCCACAATGAACATCCAAATTATTTTTAAATATATTCATGCTCCCACTATCTATTATTGCTCTTAGTAATGCATTCCATGGAGAGACCACCCTCTGACTAAACCAGTGTTTGTGTATATTATGTTTCCATTTAGGTTGTATTAATCGTTTGTTGTGTCTTCTAATACCATATTCATCCATTCTTTGGTAAATACCCAACCCGTGGCAAAAGTCAGAGTCATCAATTGCGCTGTACAAAAGGCACATATCCCCTCTGAATCTTCTATAATGTAATGAATATACATTTAAGGACGTTAATCTAGATGAATATGATAGTGTCTTCATCTCTTGAATAGATTTAGTAAACCTTCTCTGTACAGATTCAATTTTGTTAATGTCCTCCCTGTTTTGGGGGGACCATACCTGTATGGCATATTCAAGATGGGTTCTGACCAAGGCTGCATAAAGTGGTATCAACACATTAGTTTCCCTACTGGCAATATAACGTAAAATGCAATTTAGATTTTGGTTTGCTTTTCTTATTTGGTGTTTGCAATATGTACTGAACTTGAAATCTGGACACACTATGACTCCAATATCTTTTTCTTCGGTGGTATCAGTGAGTGGTATATTATCAAGTATATGTCTATTATGCTTGTTCTTTTTACCCAAATGCATAATTTTGCATTTGGCAATATTTAATACCAGTTTATCATTATTAGTCCAACCAGAAATTTTATTTATCATGTTCTGTAATTTGAGTACCCTATCATTAGTATTCACAACAGCTCCAATCCTACAGTCATCTACGAATTTATGTAACCATACCCTAGGATTATCTGTTTGTAGGGTGGCTATATATATATATTAAATAAACAGGGTCCCAAAATGGAACCTTGTGGGACTCCACTAGAAATGGTTGACCAGTTGGACAAGGTTCCTTTAATAGTTACCCACTGTTGTCTCCCTTGTAACTATGCTGAAATCCAGTTACAAATATTTGGATTTAATTGAATCTTCTCTAATAATTTCAATAACTCAACATGGGGTAATTTATCGAAGATCTTTGCAAAGTCTAAGTACACTACATCAACAGAATTGCCCAGATCCAGTTCTCTATTCACTTTTTCATAAAAGGCCAAAAGCTTTGTCTGGCATGATTTGGCCTTAGTAAACCCATGTTGGGAATGATCCAACAAATCATTTGTTACTAGGTGATTTAGGATAGAATCCTTTATAACCCCTTCCAAGATCTTCCCCATTAGTGAAGTCAGACTTATTGGTCTGACATTTTCTGGTTTTGTTCTGTCTCCCTTCTTTGGAATGGGGACAACTATAGCATGTTTCCAATCTTTGGGTACTGATCCTTGATCTAAGGAAGTCTGGAACAAGTATGTAAGGGGGGCAGTATGTCTGCCAATTCTTTTAAGATTCTTGGATGTATATCATCAGGACCAGGGGTCTTAGAAATATCTAGCTTGGATAATCTATCACAAATATCTTTGATTTCTACAATAACTTCCCCAGGATTTGAACTGCATTTACCTAAATGAATATTTTGGTTACCTGTATTAAACACTGAACATAAATAATTATTCTGTATGTCAGCCGTCTCATCCAGAGTGGCTTCAAGTCCATTAGTGTTTGTAAATGGTCCTATTGTATTGTTTTCTTTCTTTTTATTATTAATATATGAATAAAAAGATTTTTTACAATCCCTAGTTTTGACAGCAAGTGACCATTCAACATGTGGTTTTGCTTTTTTAATTTTGTTCTTAGTCTGTTTCAGACATTCTCTATATAGACTGTGATTTAAAGGTGATCCATACATCTTATATTTATTGAACAGTCTATTCTTTTTATTTAGTAATTTTTTGATGGATTTATTCATCCATTGGGCCTATTCCTTTTTGGTCCAGTACCATTTACTTTATATGTAATGTATTTACTAGTAAGCTGTTTTAATCCTAATTAATAATATGTCCCACATAATTTGTATAGATTTACCAGTTAGTTCATTGATCCAGTCCCAGTTAGCAAATTCCCTCTTTAAGCCAACAAAGTCCGCTTTTCCAAAGTTTAGTTTTGGTATACCTCCTTGCATTTTACTGGTACCAACATCAGAGATGTTAAAATAAACAGTGAACTGATCACTGTTTCCTAACGGGCTTCTAATTGACACATTATTAATTGTGTTACTCATATTAGTAAAAATCAAGTCCAGAATGTTTGCTCCCCTGGTACTACTATGGGCCGGCTGTTCTAGTCCCATTTGTTCAAAGGTATCCAGGTATTGTTTATTCATGGTACCATTAGCCTGTATTAATTTCCAATCTATATTGGGCAGATTAAAATCACCAGCCACAATAACTCTGTCCGAGGGGTCTAAATTATTAATTATATTGATTATTTTAGTATCATCAATTAAGGTTGTGGAAGGTGCTCTATACAGTAACCGCAATACAATTTTTGGCCCTTTGTGGGGAAATAATCTAATCCATAAAAACTCTAGGTTAGACACATCCCATTGTATTTGATCACATTTAATACTTTCGTGGACAAACATCGCAATGCCTCCCCCTTTTCTGTGTTCTCAATTTAGAAAATACTTTATACTCAGGGATACACTTTTCCCACAGATAATCCTTGTCCCACCATATTTCAGTGATTAAGGCCAGATGTATGTTCTGGGAATACAGTAAAAGGCAGAGTTCATCATATCTTCCCACAAGGCTTTTAGCGTTTATGAGTACTGCATTCCACTCAAACAGTTTTGTTAAGGGAGGATTTGTGCCTTGGACAATCTGGAATTCTTTTGCCATTTTTCCCCTCCCCCCTCTAACCAGTTTAAATGAAATTGAATGACTTTGTTTACCCTTTTGCCCAATATTCTAGTACCCGAATAGTTTAAGTGAAGACCATCAGGTTTGAATAACACCTTTTTGTTAACAGTCAGTGAATTATCCATAAATCCAAAATGATTAGACTTGCAAAACTCTCTTAACCAAAAGTTAATTTCAGATATAATCTTATTCTTGTAAGACTGATAACTGTATGTTGGTAATATGCTAGAAATAATTATTTCCCCATTTTGTTCTTCAATCTTTTTTGTAATGGTTTTATAATTAGCCTGAATGTGTTCCATACTAGTTCTGCATATGTCGTTAGTTCCCAAATGCAAGATAACAAGGGGTTGGGGGTTACTGAATTTTCAAGAAGCCCTTCCAGCATATTGGAAACATCTTGAAGTCTAGCTCCTGGCAAGGTGCTAACTGTAGTATGTTTCTTACATCCCCAGGAGACTGCAGTGTCAATTCCTCTAATAATGGAATCACCTATCACCACAATATCCCTATTTGCATAAACTGAATTTAAGGTTGGTTCAATAATTATTTGTCTAGGCTTCTCATCATTTAGAGGGCATTTTTTTGGAGCTGATTGTGGTTTAAATGCTTCCTTTTTTTATGCATTCTCTTGCGGGAGACACTCATATCTGTTGGTTAATTGGAAGGGTGAACACAATATTTCATCCCCTGAGTTCCCCTCAGAAATATTCAATTGAGTAGGAATCATATTGTTGTCTATAATAATACTTTCCTTAAGTGTCTGTCCTTGATTATTTTCAGATATATTATGACTCAAATTACACACCATTTCATCTATGTAACTTTCTAATAAACCTATATCTTTCTGAGTTTTTAGCCTTAGTGTCAATTGCTTGATCTCTTCTTGAAGGGTAGTAATTAACAGGCATTTATCACATGTAAACTCCCAGTTGTGACTTCCTCTAAAAACATTTTGCATTGTGTGCATGGTTTCTTACCCTTCCCCCATTTTGCCTTTACTTTAGCCATCTGTTAACTTTGTTTAGTTGTAACAGAGTTCTTCAAACTCTTGATGTAAAATGAATTTGTTACACTGCTCCACTGACCTCCACTGCGGACATGGCAGACACGTGCCACACATTTCTCTGCATGCGTCTCTGCGCACGATACGCTCGCCACTCGGCTCGCTCTGCTCGCTGATCACGGCGTTCTTTATACTTGGGCAACCGGAAGTGCCCCTGCAGCTCCTCACTTAACAAAGTTTTAAAAATAACTCAATTTGGAGTTAAAATCAATTATATAGCCATAGTCTTGTTACTGATGCAAACTAATTACCGCCAAATACAGGAGATTGCAAAAGTATTGCTGTTACATAGAACTGTAGTTCCAGTGCTTATATACTGAACTACCAGTTCTCTCTTCCTGGTGACTATCTGCCAGGGCTCCCACAAGTATTATAAAAACACAGTTATTTGTTTAAGACACACTAACACAATACATAGAGCTTAGGACATTTTATCAGTCAAGGTATATATAGAGCAGGGTTTAAACTATCTGATCCGCTCGCTGATCACGGCGTTCTTTATACTCGGGCAACCAGAAGTGCCCCTGCAGCTCCTCACTCAACAAAGTTTTAAAAATAATTCAATTTGGAGTTAAAATCAATTATATAGCCACAGTCTTGTTACTGATGCAGACTAATTACCCCCAAATACAGGAGATTGCAAAAGTATTTCTGTTACATAGAACTGTAGTTCCAGTGCTTGTATACTGAACTACCAGCTCTCTCTTCCTGGTGACTATCTGCCAGGACTCCCACAAGTATTATAAAAACACAGTTATTTGTTTAAGACACACTAACACAATACATAGAGCTTAGGACATTTTATCAGTCGGGGTATCTATAAAGCAGGATTTAAACTATCTGATCCGTTCACCGATTGCAGTGTTCTTTATACTCGGGCAACCAGAAGTGCCCCTGCAGCTCCTCACTCAACAAAGTTTTAAAAATAACTCAATTTGGAGTTAAAATCAATTATATAGCCACAGTCTTGTTACTGATGCAGACTAATTACCCCCAAATACAGGAGATTGCAAAAGTATTTCTGTTACATAGAACTGTAGTTCCAGTGCTTGTATACTGAACTACCAGCTCTCTCTTCCTGGTGACTATCTGCCAGGACTCCCACAAGTATTATAAAAACACAGTTATTTGTTTAAGACACACTAACACAATACATAGAGCTTAGGACATTTTATCAGTCGGGGTATCTATAAAGCAGGATTTAAACTATCTGATCCGTTCACCGATTGCAGTGTTCTTTATACTCGGGCAACCAGAAGTGCCCCTGCAGCTCCTCGCTCAACAAAGTTTTAAAAATAACTCAATTTGGTGTTAAAATCAATTATATAGCCACAGTTTTGTTACTGATACAGACTAATCACCCCCAAATACAGGAGATTGCAAAAGTATTGCTGTTACATAGAACTGTAGTTCCAGTGCTTGTATACTGTCTATAGCCATGACTCTCTCCATTGTGCAGAAATCCAAGGATCAAATATTAGTGGCTAGCATCACATGCATTATTCATTGTACCAAACACCTGACTCTCAGTTCCAGGAGAAAAGCTTGCATACAAGTCATGAGCCAACTTGCAGTTCAGAGCTGTTTTGCAGAACTGAGCTCCAAATTGATGTCAGTTTCATAGAGACAGGATGTATACATTTAGTTGTTTTGCAGAGCTGAATTAGTCTCCAAATTGATGTCAGTTTCACAGGGACAGGATGGACTAATTTAGTTTTTTTGCAGAGCTGAACTAGTCTCCAAAGTTCATGCTTACAGGGGAGGAGCAGTTTTGCCCTTTCTGCAGCTTTGAGAGCTGGTTGAAACTGAGCAGCCTCCATGCTATGGGCTTCCTGACCTGAAGGCAGTCCAGGGGCTAGTTGAGTAAAAAGTGGTGGTAGCACACTGGCCATGGTGAAAAGGGCACCAAACTATCCCACATAACAAATAACAGTGCCCAGTCTAGCCTTGGGTTCCACTGTGGGACCAGGGTGAAGGAGAGATGCAGGGAAAGGTGGCAGCAGTGCTCCAGAGACAGCCAAAAGTAAGCCCCCTTTTAAGAGGGGGTTACACAGAAATTACAGCAACATTTGCATGGGAGATGATTTACAGTAGTCACAGATTATAACTCACTGACATGGCTACACTGCATGAGTGGCGAGAATGCAAAGTTACTGCACTAGAGTGTAGCACTACAGCGATAAAATATGAACATCCAAAACTGCAAGAGAATGCAGAATAGTAAAGCTGATGGGCTGTCCTGCTAGATGTCAAAACTATGACCTATTTAATTACAATGTGGTATCCCCACAAAGCAATAACATTGGATGTGGAAAGGGAGGTGTGACACGACTAGCTCTACTTATATAGGCTCCTCACCCTCCCCAGCCACCACCCACCCTAAGCTAGCTCTCGTTATATAGTGTGCCTGTGGCTGAAGACCCAATCAGCCAAGTTATAAGGAGGCAGTATAGCACAGTGGTTTAAGGCTCTGAGCTGGAAACTTGGAGACCTTGGTTTGAATCCCACAGCCCCCACTTGCATACTGTGTCCCTGAGCAAGTCACTTAACTTCCTCGTGCTCCCAGGTCGCACCTGTAAACAAGGTTTCAGCTTAGTGTGTCCCTCCTGGTTAAAAAAAAAAAGTTTGACACCCCTGTACTAGATCATTTTAGGCTGTTCCACCCTTCCCCAAGTCTATATACCACATGGTATCTCCTACTGCTTCAACCCCATTGCAGGTCACACCTGTATATTGATCTTATTTTGGATTATACAATGGGGTCCCAAAATGGTGAAATGTGATTGACTGACTGGCACCTTTCAGCCGTAGTAAATCCTTTTTTTTTTTTGATTATTTATTTTTATTCCACGGCTGGGAGGGAGGTTGTGGCTTTGGTTCCCCCCCCATCTATCCAGCTAGGTCACCACCACTGCAGTCCCGGGCAGAGCTCTTGACCTCCTCACCGTTGCCCCACTCATTCTCTCTGACCACCTTGGAGACCAGGAGGGAGCTACCTGGTGCAGGACCACAGCAGTGCCAGCAAGCAGCCTTCAAGCTGCCAGGGATTTTTCTTGTAGAGTAGTTCCCCTGCTGGAGGAGGCATACAATGATGCCAAGGGATGGAGTGCACATGCTTCCATACGTGCTCCTCCCGACATCTGCTTTTTCCAGACCCTTGTTTCTGCAGCGTTGGTGGTGTTGCCCCCCAGCTTCCACCAAGGGGCAGCCATGTGTCAACTGCTGATGTCCCCCCTCCCTGGAGAAGGAGAGCAGTCTTCTGGACCCTCGATCCTTCTTTAACCCTGCCAACCCCTGGCGACCTGTGCTCATTCCCGAACACGGGTCACCAGCGTGGCATGAGGTGTGGCATCCAGCACCTCAACCCTCAGTGCCACCAAGCCAGCCATGGTAAATTCTGGTATTACCAACACAAAAGGTGCCAGTCAGCCACATTTAGAATCCCCACTTACTCAAATAAATCCGACCCCCCGAGATGAAAGATAAAAACCGACATCTTGACTCCCTGCTAAACCGCTGGTAAGCCCTGACACTAAAGCAGGGATTTCAAAGTGCACTTTTCAGTTTTTACACTCTCAGTGCATTACAGCTCACAAATGTCACACTTCCCACCAAACACTAAAAACAGACCTCTTTGGATATCTTCACCCTCCATCCCAGGACTGCCGAAGATGGGGACCAGTAGGGCAGTCACAGCTTGGCTCCACAATTAAAAGTATGACCATTGCCACTTGCAGACACCTAGCCACTCTGAACCATCTTGTCGTAGATGACGCTGCCACAGATCAGCACCAACTGGTCCCCGCAATAGACATCACAAAAATATGCTATCCCCCCACCCCATGTCACACTGATATGTAAATTTTTTCTCCAGACTGCAAACTGAACCTGGAAGCTAGAAAACAGGTGTGTTGTAGTTTACGACCATTGCCTCTCACAGACACTGAGACTCTGAACCATCTTATTACAGACACCGCTGCCCCAGATCAGCACCAATCGGTCGTCACAACTGCAACAGACATCACAAAAATATGCCACCCCTCTCCCGACATGTCACAGTGATATTTCAATGTTTCCTCCAGACTGCAAACTGAACCCAGAAGCTAGGAAACAGGCGTGTTGTAGTTTCCTGCAGATGTCACAATTCTGTTTTGAAAAAAAAAACAGCAAGTTTTCTGTCACCTTGTAGCTGTTTAACGAACAGCACAGTTTAGTCATTGTCACAAACACAAGGCTGAGAAAGTGCAAGAGCAACAATTAATTTTTTTATATAAAAAAGAGAGAGAGAGAAAAACGTGTCCACAAAAGATCCTTCCCTGGTTACAGCCAAAATACCGTTTCCCTGCAGTTTTTCTCTCTGTCTCACTCTCTGTCTCTCTCACTCAAACAGCGCTCCTCGTCCTCTCTGTCTCCCGGGCAACTATACATTTCTGCCATACTTATAATAAGTAACATTAAATTAAAAGCTGCAAATCATAATAAGGAATAAAATCTCTAACCTGAGGACATGGCACAGCACAAACACATGCTTCCTGTTGTTCCCCTAGCTGCTCAGTGGACTATTTAACCAAAGGAGGAAGACTATTTTAACAAAAATAAATTAAAAAAACTATGAATCAAGTAATTAAAAGTTTCTTTTTTATTTCTTGTTAAAAACATAAGGGGTGACATTGTATAATTGCAATAAACCACAACAGGGTGTGGTTTATGCTGGGCCTTGTGGCCGAACCACACCAGGTGTGGGTAAATCCCAGCATAACCTACACCCTGTCATGATTTATTGCTTAACTGCCCCCCAGTTCTAATCCCACTTGTAGGTGATAGGCAAAATGATGGAATCACTTCTGAAGGAAAGAATTGTCGAGTACCTAGAGGCCAGAGGGGCATAGGACCCAAGGCAGCATGGATTCACAGTGGGAAGGTCATGCCAGATGAATCTAATAGATTTCTTTGACTGGGTGACCAAAGTAGTAGATCAGGGAGGGGCTGTGGACATGGCCTACCTAGACTTTAGCAAGGCATTTAACTCAGTCCCACACAAAAGATTAATATACAAGTTAGCCAGCCTGGGAGAGGGTCCCAAGATGATAGCCTGGGTAAAGAATTGGCTGGAGAATAGGACACAGAGGGTAATAGTAAATGGAGTCCACTCTGAAGAAAGGGGGGTTATTAGTGGGGTGCCGCAGGGTTCAGTATCAGGACCGGTCCTCTTCAATGTCTTTATGCGATATTGCAGAGGGACTAGAAGGAAAAGTATGTCTCTTTGCAGATGACACAAAGATCTGCAACAGAGTTGATGCACAAGGTGGGGTGGAAAGGATGAGAAGGGACTTGGCAAGGTTAGAGGAATGGTCAAATGTATGGCAGCTTAGATTTAATGCTAAGAAGTGCAAGGTAATGCACCTGGGAAACAAAAACCCAGGGGGAGAGTACACAATGGGGGGTGAGATACTAACAACAACAAAATGGTAAGGGACCTGGGGTAGTCATATCAGATGACTTAAAGGTGGGCAAGCAATGTGAGAAGGCAGTAAGGAGGGCTGGGGGATACTGGGATGCATAGGGAGAGGCATCACCAGTAGAAAACAGGAAGTTGTTATCCCTCTGTACAGACAGTTGGTGAGACCCCATCTGGAGTACTGTGTGCAGTTCTGGAGACCCAATCTCGCATGAGACATAGACAAGATGGAAGCTGTCCAGAGGAGGGCAACTAAAATGGTGCAGGGTCTGCACCGGAAGACATATGAAGAGAGGCTAAAGGAGCAATATGTATAGCCCTCGAGGAAAGGAGGAGAGGGGACATGATAGAAACTTTCAAGTACCTCAAGGAATCAACAAAGTCCAAGAGGTAGCATCTTTCAAAAAGAGGTGTGCAAGAACAAGGCACAATTTGAAGATGGGGGCAGCTCAGAGGTAATGTAAGGAAGTATTTTTCACAGAGAGGTTGTGGATGCATGGAACAGCCTTCCAGAGGAGGTTGTGGAGTCAAAAACAGTGGTTGAATTCAAGCATGCATGGGACAGCCATAAGGCAATTCTAGGGGGTGGGGGTAGAAAGAAGTAGGCTGCTGGTTAACTAGGATCTGCAGCTTATCCATTAGTTAGGGAAATGGGCAGACTGGGTGGGCCAAGCGGTCCTTATCTGCCGTCAAATTCTATGTTTCTATGTAGATTTCCTTGGCACTCACTCCCTCCTCAAACTTCTCTAGTGTACTTGCAGAATCATATATTCTATATCCTACAAATACCCTTCTCTCTGTATCACTCTCCTCTGCTTTTTCCACCCTATGTTTTATTTTGGCTTCTCAGCTCATCCCTTGCTCGCTAGCTTTTGGGCCACTGTTTATCTCCCTTTTGTCTCTGAACTTCGGAAACATGGCACTCCTACTTTTACACATGCTGATTCCCCTCACACTCAATCCTGTCACTCCCCCCTCCACCTATCCATATACTGTCTATCTCTGTGTCCTCACTTCCTCCAGGTACTTTATGTCTCTCACCTCACCTAGACTTAAATATCTCCCTATCTGCCCCCACTCTCCCACTTTTCCCCCAGTCTCTGCTGCCAAACCCTCCCACTGCCTTCCGTGGAGCACTCTCCCCATTGCGCCTGCTCTGCATGCACCCTCAAACCACACTCCTGCTCCTTTGCTAATCTCAAGAAGAAACATTACTCAAAGCTGCTCATACCTTGCTTCCTTTTCCTTCTCCTGACTGGTGATGTTGAACCAACCCCCCATCCTACAATCCCAGTTGCAAGCTCCTCTCCTTGCAATGGCCTTGGCATCTGCCACCTAAACACTAGAAGCTTAGTACCTAAGATGGACCACGTTAAGGCTTGGGTCTCTCTAAAGTCCCTGGACATCCTATGTGTATCTGAGACACGGCTATCATCCAAAATCCACAACTCCATGTTGGAACTTCCTGACTACTCATTGTATCATCAGGACAGAGGTAAACATGGAGATGGTGTGGCAGCATATGTCCAGGAATCCCTCCCCTCCTCTGTAGTTCACCTAGAGGTCTCCCCTTCCCTCATGAGCTTCTGCTCCTTAAACTGTCCTTCCTTTCCACATCACTGATTTTTATTGGAGTCTGCTATTTCTGAATAAAGACCAAAAACTCTGATCCAGCCAAACCTCAGAGAAGTAGACAAAAAGGAAAGCAAACTTTAAGGGGAGTGGCCATAGTCCAATCAAGAGCTGAAACACACTAAGCAAAGATTGGAAATAACGGCCCGCTCACCCAGATTTTCTTCAATACAAAATAATTTTATTTTCATAACATCCAGGCCAACAATGTCCTACATTTCAGGAATACCCTTGATCAGGGAGTCTGGTTATCAAGTTATACTCTTTCTTTCTTTACTTTATAGTTTGGGCTTCCCCTTAGGTGCTGTATCAACTCATATTTTGAAAATGTATCCTGTATTTAAATAGCTCCTTTAGTAAGTGCATCTCTTTCAAAGGGGTCTGCTGTTTCTCCCCCAATGCCCAGCCCTCTGCCATCATATCTAGTATGGCATCCCTTACCACCCTCTCCCAGGTAGGTGAACTACTACTCCTAGGTGACTTCAATCTAAATTGGCTCGCCCCACATTCTAAATCTGTTACATAGGAAATTGAGGCTCTTAAGCTTAGCTAATTTCTGAGCCTACTAGATTAAACCCCCACTCTGCCAATCTCTCCCTTATTGATTGGCTTTTAGCATCCCACCCTCTCAAATATTCTGTTGCAGGCATTCTACCAGACACCTTTAGAGATCATTGCATCCCCTTTTGCTGCAGAAAATCTCACCCTCCGAATTCCCCCCTATATACCTGTGGTTCCGCCCCTTCAGATCTCTCAACACCCAAGCACTCATGTCCGAACTCTACCATGTGAACTGGTCGGGAGTCTTCTCTGGACCAGATGTGAACTCCACTCTAGCATCCTTCACCAATACTCTCCTTAAAATCTGTGACACGCATGCGCCCCCCAAAGACTGTGACTACACCGTAACCACCTACCCTGGATTGCCCCTAACTTAGTCTCCCTTTTCAAATCAATAGACCAAGCCTGGTACACCTTCAAGTCCACATCTTACCCCACTGACCTGCTTAAATACAGAGCCTTAAGAAATTCCTACACGAAGGCCGTGCATTCCGCCAAGGCTCAGTTCTTTAAAAACCAAATATACGCTAATCGCTTCACCCCGGCCAAGTTCTGGAAGACCCTACACTTTCTCCTAGACTCTTCCTCTCACCCTCTTTCCACCTCCTCAGCTTTCTCCAGTTCCACCAACCCTGACCCAATTGCTGCCACCACCTCTATTAATCTCTTTTTCACAACCTGCGCTCTCCCACCTGGCCCTCCCCCCTCCCCCCATGCACTACACTCCTTTCCCACCCTCACCCCTACAGGATTCATTTCATCTGCCTCTGTTACAATAACCGAGGTTCTCTATGCCATAAATGCTTTAAACCCTTCCAAACAAAGCCCAGACAGCCTTGACCCAAAACTTCTTAAGATATCTGCTCCTGCAGTCACAACCCCCCACTCGCACACCTTTTCAGTCTGTCTCTGTCTCTCAAGGGTCAGGCCCAAAGGCATGGAAATTGGCCAAGGTTATTCCACTACTCAAGGGTGGTGACCCCACTATGCGGGGCAACTATAGATCTATCTCTCTCTCCTCCCTTCCCTCTCCAAAATTCAGAAAGCACTCATTTCTAATAGGCTAACCCCATCTCAAATTCCTCCTCCACTCTGAGTCCCTACCAATCAGGCTTTAGGCACCACCACTCCCCCCCTCCTCCTCTCTGCTCCAACTTACAAATCACATCCGTTCTGCCATTGACAAAGGCCACCTCACAGCGGCAATTTTTATAGACCTCGTCAAGGCTTTTGACTCGGTATCCCACAGTCTTCTCCTGGATAAACTAGCTTCCATCTGCCTTTCTCCCTCTTCCTCTGTATGGTTTAGATCATATCTCTCTGACAGATACCAATATGTGCAACTAGGCACTACCAAATCCACCCCCCTTCCCATATGTGCTGGTGTGCCTCAGGTCTCAATCCTTGGGCCCATTTTATTCTCAGTCTTTGTAAATGGTCTCCCCTCTTCTTGCTCATCATTGCACTTACACATGTACACTGATGATACAGTCATCTACGCATCAGGTCCCTCCATCCCGGAGGTCCAGTCCTCTGTACAGGCCAACTTTGACAGTGCCCTTAAGTGGCCTGAGGCAAACCTACTCAAGTGTAACACCAAAACAACTGTTGCAATAGCCTTTGGCACAGCTCAAAGACTGGCCAAGCTTCCTCCCCCCATCTACTCACTAGATGGCACTAAGATGGATACTATGCAAACCTATAAGTACCTGGGTGTCTGGCTAGACTCCAAGCTAAATTTTTCCCAGCACATAAATGCCATCCATTCAAAACTCCATTCCAAACTTGGTGCCCTGTATAGGCATAAAGAGTGTCTCACACTCCCAGTCCACAAGGAACTCTTCACCAAGACAATCCTTCCCTAATAGACTATGCTGAAGTAGTCTACAACTTTGCCCCCCAATCATCTCTCTCTCAAAGTTGGTCCCCCTGTATAATGCCTTTTGTCACTTCACTGCCAGCCTCCCCTATCAGACTTGTCACTGCTCCCTGTACTCTACCCTATCCCTCTCCTCACTCACTCACTAATCAGCACCATGTTCATAGTGCTGGTTTTATTGGCAAGTACTGGTTTGGGGCTCTCCCCTCCTACCTTTCTACACTCCTATCCACTGCTTCTAACATAGGATGCTGCCTCCGAACTTGTGACTCCCGCTCTTTCACCCTCCCACAACCTCACTCAAATTCTGGTAAGGTTGCATTCTCCTTCAGGCTCCCTGATCTCTGGAATCATCTCCCCCAACCGATCCACCTCGTGCCGACTCTAGCTTAACTCAAAAAAATCTCAAACTCCTCCCCTTCCCTCTCCTCCCTGTAACTGTTCCCCTCACCCCCCTTGATCCCGCCCCGACTAAACTAGCTACTTTATACATCTTTGCCTTATATCTTAAAAGTGAATGTATATATGTTTAATATTCCTATACCTATGCTGATGTATACTATACATATATTGTAACTATCTTATGCCTTGTACATATTGTATATTTCTTATTGTCTTGTTGCTACTCTGACATGTTCAATCCCCTTCCTCTACCCCTGAGTCGCACCTGGAAATGAGCCTTGGCTCAGTGTGCCGTTCCTGGTCACCAAATTTTTTTAAATTATATAAACACGCCGACAATGGCCCTTTAGCCTGCCTACTTCTTCCTGACTCCCTCCTACCCTATACTAACTATATACTGTTCACTCTGAAACTTGTCTGAAGCTGGCTTATGCTGTCTCTCTCTCCATTTTTGGCTGTATAATAAATGCTTAGACATCTTTGTGTTTTTAAGACTGTAACCATTGTTGACCTTTGTATGTATGTTACCCTACATCCTTTGACGTGGCACCTTTGTAAATGAGCAGTTCCTGCTCAAAGGTATTTATAATCCTAGAGTTTAATAAAATAAAATAAAAAACAAATGAATAATTTCTGCACAAACGTAGATTCTAGTCGTGAGCATATGGGTAGCCATATTATTCAATTGTATATGTAACTGCCAATCCCTGGAATGGGGCTCATGTGAACCTTATGGCTATGAAGGCTGTTGCTAGGAACTAATTGTTTACTAATCAGAGGATTCATAACACAGTGCTCAGAAGGTGCCAACCCAGAAACACAGGCTCCTTCCTATACATGGGAGCACAGTGGGTAAGAGCATGATACAGAATATAATGAACTTATTCCATGTGTCAAGCTAATTCTTTACCCTTGACTGATAGGAACTTTGATCTATGGGTATACCAGGGGCCTATTCTGGCAATGGAGAGAGAAGGGAAGGGGTAGTACTAAGACACTCAAGATGACTCATGGGTGTGTTGTCAGTTTTTGAGTGTCAGCAGGGTAGTGATCAAGGAAAGGATTCTAAAGTGACAGTGCTAAGAAATTGCCTTTGATTATTTATTTATTGCTATTGTAACTTTATATTTTCGAGAACTCAACATGTACACCCTGGAAGAGAGGAGAGCGAGAGGGGACATGATTGAAACCTACAGGTACCTCACAGGAGAAAACAATATCCTAATGGAAGGTCTATTTCAGGGAAAGGAAGGCACTAGAACAAGGGGGCATGAAATGAAGCTAAGTGGCAGAAGTCTGGGATAGATGTGCAGAAATACTTCTTCACAGAAAGAGTGATGGATGACTGGAACAGCCTGCTGGAAGAGGTGGGGGGCCAAGACTGGGGGGGGGGAGTTCAAGCATGCATGGGATAGTCACAGGAGCATATTAGGTAGAGGAGAGGGGGAGAAAGTGACATATATGACAAACCAGGGTAGTGGTGGTAGAACAGGCAGGGACAAGGGGCAGAATGGATTGGCCTAAAGGTCCTTTACTGCCAATGAAATCTATGTTTCTATAACCTAAATTAATTTAGATATAAGCACTTACTATGCAGTAACTGTTTGTTTCCTTGATGTTCATATGTATATCCTGACTGCACTGGTCAACCTTGTTTGCTTTGCATTACTAGTTGTGCATTATGTTGGGGTATTTTGGGGTTCTCTGGGGTATACATTATACTAAAATAGATGCTATCATAGCTAATCTGAGCTATTTGAATCTTCCTGGGCTGTTATAAGGGGTAAAGTGTGAAATAAAACCACAGTCCACCTTAGGTGTAAACAGTCAGCCTTGGTCTGATGCAGGGAGATTAGTGACTGGGCTGCCAGGTCCAGGTGTCATGGGTGTGCCATCTATGCAAAGGGTAGAGTGTGGATGCAGGACAAAAAAAACCTAGAAGAACTATGGTGGAGGTCTGTAACAATTTGGTGCAAGAATGGTGCTAGCATTGTTGCAGATTCATGGTTTGTGACTAGGCATACTTGGATTTTCATTAAAAATGCAAACGCTGGGTGTACACTTCATTTGCATGTCTTGAACACAGAGCAATTAATTTAGATATGTTTTTGTTCTGGCATGCAAATGCATTTGATAGTGGCACAAGAACCCACTTAAAGGTGATAGGAAACAGTTTTAGGCCTCTAGCTGCCCTCTAGTTGTTCTTTTACTGGCTGCCCATTATTCTAATACGTTTTTGACCTTTTTTGTTAAATTAATGATCTAATTTTGTTGCCTTTGTAGCTACCTTAAATCCCCATGCTCAGCAGTTGGTGCTCTCCATTTTCATACTGCCTGAACATTCTATGACATCAGAAACACCTATTCCAGGCCAGTCAGAGAAATAGCATGGAATTGGAGTTTCTGATGTCATAGAATGTCTTAGAAATATGAAAGTCAAGTGCAGTAGCTGGTGAGGAAAGTGGAGCTCAATGTAGCCCTGAAGGCACCCCAAAGCTAGATTATTTATTGGTAAAAAAATCATCAAATCACATCAGAATACATAACTGGCATTGAAAGAAAGATGGAAGGCACTTAACTATGTAAGAATAATTTCCTATCTCCTTTAATGAAATTGAAGCAGTTTCACTCTGCTCTCAACATGCACCACAGTTGGCACTGACTATAGCATTTTTGAGTACCAGGATCAAGCAATATGGTGGGATCACACATTGCTTAGTTTGTATACCATGTGAATCCATACCTCCTTTTTGTAAAAGTAGCAGCAAACTTTTAATTCAAAGGTGCATGTTACATAATGTATTACAAGTCAATACCCATTAACACACCATTCAGTTATCACTCCATGCAAAATGTTCATCATAACAGTAAATATAAGGTGATATTAATACATGTGGAAGAAAAAAACATTTGATAGCATATAATAATCCTATAAGAATAATTATAATATTTCAATAAGTGTTAAAAATATGAAAATATCTGAGTTTCTAAACATTTGATGAGGTAACATTTACTAACATGGAATACATATGACTATTTCTTCTGCACGTATTATTTGTCTTAGTAGAATGCACAATGAATTAGTGACTGAAAAACAATTCAGTTCATTGAAGAATTGCTAAAATGATTCCCGCAGCTGGAGTTACAAGAAAGAGACAGCCAAGGCTTGGCCCTGGTTTCTTTCATTTACAGCAGCAGTTTATATTAAAAATACTGTAATTTATATACTTCATTATGCACCACCTCATACACATGCATGTTAAGCCCTGCTGTTTGTTTTTTTTCCAAATCAATTTTATGGTGCCATATGTTATTTTATGTTCACTGTGTTACAGCCAAGTTTATGTGGCCTGGATTTAGTCCTGATGCACCCAGTGACCTATAATGCCAGGAAGTCATCTTATTTTGCATGCTAGCTCATCTTAGTCACAAGAAAAGTGGGGTCAAACAATGGGTGATGAAATGCAGCTAAGAATGTTCATGAAAACTTTGGACAGCTACTGCTACTGCTTGCAATGCTGGAGACTTGGGTTCGGGAATGAGACAGGGTTGTTGGGGAGGCCGACCAAGGGGAGGAGAATGGAGTGTCCCTGTAGATGCTCTCCTCCTTCTCCAAGGTGGGAGGGTTGCATTCCCTGCTAGTACACTGTCATCTGGGTGACCTGGGTGGAAGTACAGTGGGAGGATGATTTAAGGAAGGAGAACACTACCTAGCTGTGGTGCACAGTCATGCATGTATGTGTACATTGGTGTGCTGGCCAGCAGCATCCCAAAAGCTGGAACCAACAAGCAGGAAAACCCCTTGGAGCAAGCTGGATAAAGCCCAGTACTCTCGGACCCTACCCACCTCACTGGCCACACTGTGTCCCCACACTTGATAGTTTGGAGGGGACAGCTGAACAAGATCATCCTCCGATGGAACCACCACAGTACAGGAGTGTTCTTTGGCATTGGAGACAAAAGTGAGTGCCAGAGAAGGGTTGGGATGTGGCTGGGAGTCACAGTGGGTATATGGGGACAGCACCAGTGATGGTGGAGAAAAAGAATATTAAAAAAAACCTTTGGGCTGCCATATTTAACGAAGCTGTCTTTAATTACTTCAGATCTAACAAAAGTGCAAAACAGACTCAGAATATGGAAACACTGGCAGTTTACAAAACAGGAGAAAAGGGCAATCTAAACATGGGTATAAAAGATACAGATTATGTACAAAATTATCTCCATGTCATGAACTATTGCTTTCAAATCTAACCATAAGTTGTGAATGTGTCAGGAGATGTAGATGTATGGTGTTGTTATATTGCAGAAAGGGTATGAACTACAATTTTCCATTAAAGAATTCTGTCTGCCTGTGTCAGGGCCAGAACAAAGTCTAGGAGTTCAAATCTCAGAGCTGTGAGCAGTTTCCAGCTTGAGGAATGCTCTGAATGGAGGCACTTTTAATTACTCATTAGTAAAGCTGGACACAACTATGAAACTCTGTTTCTGTGGAATTCTTTTGCAAAATGTAAAAATGTTGTGCATGCATAGAGTTTTAAAGGTTTTGTCAGAATTTGCATTTCCTCTGGGCTCTACAGGTTTTTCTGGGTGTTATTTTTCTAGTTAACACTACTGTACAGTACTTTTACTTGTGTGAGAAAGTGCCTTTCAGAATTAACTGTACTACAAAGTCAAATACAAACACAATGCAATATGTGGATTTTCCCTCACATACAAGTAATTTTATCAACTTCCCCACTCTACAAATCATCTGGACCCCCACCAAAAAAAACAGCAGAATATTTACTGCAAAATACAAAAACTTTGCAAAAATTTCTGGCGCATGCAGAAAATGAAAACCTTCAGACTTTGGCTGGGGGAAAGTAAATTCCACACAGCTCATATTACATGGGGACTCACAACAGTTATACTGGCATGCCACTGCCAATGAGTTTACTAGAAATGGTAGTGTAGGAGAAGGTTCACAGGACAGATAGGAATAAACTCAGAGAGCGAAAAAAGCAACATCCATAAAAATACAATTGTTATTGTTAAACTTTCCAAAGATACGGGGTGCATGAAAAGTACCATAACAATGGCACTTTCTAAATGTAAAAATTCTATTCAGTCTCATGCCTTTCATATTGTGCGCTATTTTTGGGATGTCGAAACATTTATCAGTGGTACATGTGACTTGCTTTTAACCTGAGACTTAAGGTAGGTGCGTGGAACTGGAAGTGATCTGATCTTCTGTGGCTTTGCACATTAAAACATAATTTCAATAGTTTTCTTGTGATTTGAATAGCTTAGGACATGTTTCCACAGTCATTTGTAGCCCAGAAGGGGTCTCATGTGGCTGCTTACTTCTGACTAATAGCTCATGAAACAATACATATTACAGTAGGTTGACTCCATTTTTTCAATTTCAGAAACATTCTCCTTTGTCAGCAGCCATAGATATATATATATATATACACAGTATATAGGGAGGAAAATAAAACCATAATCATAACCCTTCAAGGACATTTGGTTCCTGCACCTCCCCCCAAACCATGCATATACTGTACACTCTAAAGCCTCAAATTCAGTGCAAGGCATCATGGCAAGACATCAAAGCAAGAAGGGAAGGGCAAAGAAATCCAGTGGGCTGACACAGGAGATTATGGAAGGAGTGAGGGCCAAGAGGGCAGCATTTCAAAAGTACAGGAAATCAGGGAGGGGTGAAGATAAGAAGTCCAGGGAGGTTACCAGACTGGTCAGAGCGGCCAAGGCATCCAGGGAGCTGAGACTGGCACAGGGAATAAAAAGTGAAGAAAAAGACTTCTTCCACTACATCAGAGAGAGAGAAGAGGGAGCAAGGATCAGCTGGTGAGGATTAGGAAGGACTGTGGGTGGGTGGAGAAAGGGGCGGAGCAGGCAGAGGCACTGAATGAATACTTCTGCTCTGTATTCATGCAGGAGAAGGGGGAGTGGCAAATATCCCAGGTGAGGGGGTGGGTGGGAGAGAGGAGACAGCGGATGTAGGGAGGAGACAGCGGATGTAGGGATTACAGAGAGCAGGGTACTAGATCGGTTGAGGGCATTAAAGATGGACAAAGCACCTGGACCTGATGGCATTCACCCTAGGGTACTAAGGGAGTTGGCAGAGGTCCTAGTGGGTCCACTGGCCAACCTATTCAATACCTCTCTGGACACAGGATGTATACCACAGGACTGGAGAATGGACCATGTGGTGCCCTTCCACAAAGTGGCTCAAAGGATGAACCAGGAAACTATAGGCCAGGAAGCCTCACATCGATCGTGGGAAAGCTCATGAAGACCATCCTAAAAGAGAGGCTGGCGAGCTTCGTGGAGGAAAACAATCTCCAGGATGGTCAACAGCATGGGTTTGTAGTGGGCAGATCCTGCCAGACAAACCTCGTAGAGTACTACGACTGGGTGATGCGGGAAATGGAAAGGGCCATGCAGTGGATGTTCTGTATTTAGATTTCAGCAAGGCCTTTGATTCAGTGCCACATGGCAGGTTGGGGGGGAAAACTGGAACATGTGGGGGTGGGACCAAAAATGGTGAAATGGGTCACAAACTGGATAAAGGGAAGGCAGCAAAGGGTGGTGGTGGGGAGGAACCGCTCATCACCGAGAGTGGGGACGAGCAGGGTACCACAGGGATTGGTACTGGGACCAGTGCTGTTTGGGATTTTTATTGCAGATATCTCACATGGGATCCAGAGCAAGACCAGTCTGTTCGCAGATGATGCCAACATGGGAGCTGTGGTTGATGATGCGGTGGGGTGAAAGGGGTTGTAGGAGGACCTGACTAAGCTGCAGGCGTGGGCGGAAACATGGCAGTTGGGGTTCAATACCAAGAAATACAAGGTTCTGCACTTCAGAGCCAGGAACCGGGGAGGTATTATCACTTGAATGGGGTATAGTTGGGGAGCTCCACAGAGGAGAAGGATTTAGGAGTGATCATTACGGGGAGCATGAACAACTCTGCTCAGTGCAGAAAGGCAGCAGCAAAAGCCAACAAAATGCTGGGGTGTATTGCAAGAGGGATCTCCTCCAGCAGGAGGGAGGTTATCCTGCCCCTGTATAGGTCATTGACCAGGCTCCACCTGGAGTACTGCGTGCAGTACTGGTAACCATTTCTGAAGAAAGGATTAGGGAGGCAGTATAGCGCAGTGGTTTAAGGCTCTGAGCTGCAAATCTGGTGACATCCAGCAGACCAGAGCTGGGTTTGAATCTCACAGCTTCCACTTACATACTGTGTGACCCTGAGCAAGTCACTTAACTTCCTTGTGCTCCCAGGTCGCACCTGTAAAAAAGCTTTCAGCTTAATGTGCTAATCCTGGTTAAACAGCTAAAAACAAAAAGAAGGACATCAGATTGTTGGAGAGGGTGCAGCGAAGAGCCACAAAGATGATCCACGGATTAGAGAGTAAGCCCTCCAAGGACAGGCTGGGAGAGCTGAATATGTATTCACTGGAGGAGAGAAGGGATGGGGGATATGATCAAGACCTTTAAGTATCTAAAGTGGATAAACAAGACCAACGCAGAAAGGATTTTCCAGATGAGAAAGGGGAGGAACATGAAAGGGCATGGACTGAGATTGGAGGGGGGAAGATTCAGGAGGGAGATGAGGAGACATTTTTTCGCTGAAAGAGTGGTGGAAAAATGCAGCACCTTACCAGACAAGATAGTGCTCTGTAAGATGGTGGGCAGTTTCAAGAGGGGTTGGGACAGGGTAAGGGATACTGGGAAGGGGGGGGCCGGAGGGGCAGCTGCGAGATGAGGTGCAAGTTGCGCACTCAAGCAAACTCGATAGACCGTGAGGCCTGTTTCTGCTGGCAGTTTCGTATGTTCATGTGGTCATATGGGTATGCAATTCTTTGTGCTAGGCTGTCTGATAAAACTTCACCAGGGCAGAAACTGCCTACTAGATATGCTTTTATATCTGAAATAATATAAGCGGAGAATGACAAACCACAGACATGTGTTTCTTCCTGTTAGGTTTGGTTTAAGCCTTGTTGGCCATCTCTGCATACAGAGTTTCTTACCCATACAGCATTGAACTGGGCTTGACACTTTAGAGTGTATGGGCTCAGTTTTCAGAGCCCTGAAAATGCCACAAGCCCCTTGTGGGCCGCTTGTCGATGAGACAGGGCTTGTTGTATTCCGCCACCCATTGGGATTTTCAATCCTCAGGGTTAAACGTTGCAAGTTAGACCAGGCACCATTTGGGGGACCCTTTTTTAATGGGGCTTGTGACAACTATTTGGTGCAAGCTGCCATAAAGTGTGAAAACTGTCACAACTGCACTGTATGTACTAAACTCAAGTGCAGTTGTGTAAAAGGAGTTTGGCACAACTCACCAAAGAATGAGGCTGATGCAGGACTTGACACAAGCCCTGCATTAACCTTTGAAAATCCAGCCCTATGTATGTAATTTAGAGCAATGCACAGAAACCAAACACAACGGACATTTCTTCTTATCTATTATTCTTTTTTGGATCCTACACTCTGCTCATCTTGCTAAATACCTTTCCAATAGGCTCTCTCTCTGTGATTACTAAACACTGTAAACCTTCATTACAGGTTGAAGATACAAACTAAAGTACAATATAACTTAAAACTGTTTGTACGGCAATCAGTATTATCAAAAGGAGACAGTCAATTAAGATTCATAAAAAGATGATGTCTGGACTGAAGCTTTGTATGGTTTTCCATTTATACAATGTCCATGCTCCTAGTCTCTGTTAAGACACCGATGTCAGGTCTGATCAAGCCAGCTAGCATTCTTTGGTGGTTTGCATGTGTGCACATCCAAAACCTCATGGCAATCTTTGCACTGGACAGCACAACACCAATGAAACTTGCATTCACATTTTGTCATTCTTGAGATACGGGATGTGTCATAGCCTCGACCACAGCACATGACCTCACAGCTGTCCATGTTACGTGAAGTTCGGTTGCATATTCTTCCAGCAGTACCTGTGGAGCCTGGAAATGAAATCCAATTAATAGTATTATCTTCTGCATATTGAAACAAATGTAAACAGTATACATGAAGGGATAGTCATCAACATGATAAAAATATATGCAATTTTGTCAAAACTAGGAGACATGCTTGGTCCTCAGAGTACTTACTGGGTCAGTTAATAAGGTAGCATTTAACAATGATAGCCCAGCTCTGACTGGAGATAAATGTTAATGATCTCCTACTGTAAGATACTTTAAAATATGAAGAATTAGCTTGAGTTAAATTACTCTAGACAGGGCTAGCTGAACATATTTATGTATAACCTTATTGTTTTGGGAATGCAGGTATTTAGCATAAAGGACCAGAGTCAGTTAATATATCACTGAAAAACAAGTAGTTGCTGATGGTGACCACATGTCCAAGCCCTGTAGTATCATGGGAACTCAAGGCATCCTATACCTGGGGAGGTACAAGCAAGTAAATCTCTCTTCTTTCAGGGGGTTAGAGTGATATCCAATAGAGAGTGCTTAGTGACCATTGTTCAGCAACTCAGAAGACGGGTCCCTTTCAAAATCTGCTGAGTGGTCTATTTTGGAATTTAATCATGTGTAAGAGTTTTTGTCTAAGAAGGAATCTGAGGTAAAACAGCTCTAGAATGTAGTATTTTCTGTTTTGTAATTCTTCCGTACAAAGAGGGCTGGTGGGATACTGGGATGCATAGGGAGAGGCATCACCAGTAGAAAACAAGAAGTTTTTGGTCCTCTGTACAGACCGTTGATAAGACCACATCTGGAGTACTGTGTACAGTTCTGGGGACCCCATCTCCACAGAGACATATACAGGGTGGAGGCTGTCCAGAGGAGGGCAACCAAAATGGTGCAGGGTCTGCACTGGAAGACATATGAAGAAAGACTAAAGGAGCTTAAGATGTATAGCCTTGAGGAAAGGAGGGAGAGGGGGGACATGATAGAAACTTTCAAATACCTCAAGGGAATCAAAGTCCAAGAGGGTAGCATCTTTCTGAAAAAGAGATGTGCAAGAACAAGGGGGCACAATTTGAAGATGGGGGGGGGCGTCTCAGAGGTAATGTGAGGAAGTATTTCTTCACAGAGAGTGTTGTAGATGTATGGAACAGCCTTCCAGAGGAGGTTGTAGAGTAAAAAACAGTGGGGGAATTCAAGAATGCATGGGACAGACATAAGGCAATTCTAGTGGGGGGTAGGAAGAAGTAGGCTGTTGGTTAACTAGGATCTGCAGCTTATCTGTTAGGTAGGGAAATGGGCAGACTAGGTGGGCCAAGCGGTCCTTATCCGCCATCAAATTCTATGTTTCTTATTTTGATTTCCTTAGTGTGTTCTGAATTTCTCCATTTGTTGTCTGCATATCTTGTACACTATATTCATATTAGATATATGTAATTAATCTGTGCCCATGCAGTGTTTTTTTTTATAAAGTACTGGTAATTTATTTTTAACTGACAACTGTGTTCCATCTCCAAGAGCATGTACCATAGGAAAGTGATGCTGCTTTTAATACAGGAGCATGTTTTAGAGTGCCTGGAGAAAACTATGTTTCCAAAGTCCAGGCCTTGTACTGTGTGAGCAAAAACATAAAATGAGACTAGAAGGGAACAGCCCAGCTGTTGAAGTGTGTTGATCTCCTCACAAAATCAGATGTGCACAAGGCAGAACAATATTGCAGGGACGTATTTAAGAGGTGGCAAACCTCATTACGACACAATCCTACTCTAAAGCAAATACACTGCCATACAGTACATATAAAGTAGCAGTATGACAATATGAAAAACTCAGGGCACTCATGTGGTCCCTGCTTAGTGATTTTAATCACTTCTCCAAAGATGCAAAGTGCTAAAAGTGCAAACAAAGCATAGAACTTGGCAATGTCCACATTTTGTTTTGGTTTTACTTCCCATCTCCCCAGCAACCAACCCTCCTTCCTGCTGGCCCTCCCAGCCCCGGCACCTCGGCTTCTCCCAGGGCTTACCTCTCCCATACTCCCTCACAGCCTGTCTCTGTGGCAGGGTGGGGGGGGGAGTCCCTTGACCTGCCAAGACTAGATCCAGATTGCAGAAGGAGCCTGGTGAGGGCCTGTGGAGGATGGAAGTCATCTTGCTGCAGCCAAGGTGTTTTCCATTTTTCCAACTCCTGTGGGAGATGTGGTATGCGATGACATCATGTCGCATGTGCTGATATATTTCATGCCTCCCCAGCCTTTCAGCTTAGGTTGTCTGTCCCCCGGCTTCTTCCAGGAACCAGTCGCGCATCCATCTCTTCCCCACTCTCCCCCCCCCAGGAGGAAAGCAATCCAATGGGCAGTCAATCCACCTCCCCCTGGCCGGCCCTCTGACACCCCAGGTTTGCTTCCAAACCTGGTCATTGGCATCACAAGAGGAAGCACTACTGCTGCACGGGTGGGCTGGATCCGGCAATGTCACAAAGTTAATGCAGTATACCACCAATAAGGCACAGTCAGAGTTGTATTTCAGATTAAGTCCATATTGAGGATTAAACATCCAAATCCCAGAGAGGCCACTGAAAAACAAGAGCCCAAGCACTTTGCTCCTCTGGAACTTCTTCTGGCCATATGGCTTAAGGAAGGAAACCTCCTGGTACTCATAGGTTACCAGGCTGTGACATCATACCATGTTGATGATGTCATATACATATCTCTATAAAGTACATATAGGTAAGACAGAAAAATTACTATTACCACCGTGCTACCTACCATATAAATATTATTTCCAAATACAAAGATAGAATTCTGACTGTGACTGGGCATGGAACAGAAATGTACAACATTTTCCAAAGCCAGGTCTGACTGGCTTTTGGCACCTGGGATGAACAGGTTACACCAGTGGAATCACTTACATAACAGCTGCACACACACCCTTTTACTGGAATGAGGATCCTCTGAATAGCACCTTAAATATCTGTTCCCAGCTTTAATCCATGGCACAAAGGACTGGAAAGGAGCAGGGGTACTCATAGGAAATGTTATTTTTCTTAAACTATGCCATTAGCTTGTCTTGGTGGCACTGGTGGTAGCATGCTGTACTTCATGTTTGCAGTCCCAACTGAAGATTGCCTGCTACTTGTGCATCTCATTTAAGGCCGGCCTGGTGGCACTGAGGGTTGAGGCACTGGACGCCACAGCTTGCGACACGATGGCGACCCGTATTCGGGAATGAGCACAGGTTGGCAGGGTTGAAGAAGGATCGAGCATCCAGAGGACTGCTCTCCTTCTCCAGGGAGGGGGAGACATCAACAGTCGGCACGTGGCTGCCTCCTGGTGGAAGCTGGGGGGGCAACACCACCGATGCTGCAGAAACAAGGGTCTGGAGGAGGCAGATGTTGGGAGGATTGCGCATGAAAGTGTTGCGCGCTCCATCCCTTGGTGTCATTGCATGCCTTCTCCAGCAGGGGAACTACACTACAGAAAAATCCCCGGCAGCATGAAGGCTGCTTGCCCACGCTGCCGTGGTCCTGCACAAGGCAGCTTCCTCATGGTCTCCATAGTGGTCGGAGAGACTGAGAGGGGCAATGGCAGGGAGGTCAAGAGCTCTGCCCGGGATCGGGGCAGCAGCAGCCTAGCTGGCTAGATGGGGGTGGGGGGAACCAAAGGCACAATCTTCCCCCAGCCGTGGAATAAAAATAAATAATAATAAAAAAAAACCTTGTGCATCTCGTATGGTGGGACTTTGACCCACATATTGACATCCACTGTGAAAATATGACATCCCCTGCTCTCCCTACAGGCCAGCACCACAGTGCATCCCTCAGCAACACAGGGAGGTGTTTAGGAGCTTAAAGAGGTCAAATACAGGTAGCCAACAGGTAGCACTGATGAGCTTATAGCACAGGTCAAATATGGCATACTAATGTGCAAAATATGAGTCAAAACAGGAACCTACTGGTTCAAAAATGAATCAAAGGTAAATACATTTCCATAGCACAGTAGATAAAAAAAATACAGAGAAAGTTTTTAAGGTTAATTTCTCTTTTCTTCAGATATTGTTATAATGCAAGTGCATCACTCTGGTCTCACTTACTAGGGGAAAGAGGGTCATTTCTTGGTGGGTAACAACTTTTTCCATTTCGCTGCATGCTAGTGCTGTCCCAGGATAATGGATATCAGTGGGAATTGACATCAGTAGGGCCCATCACTTTATCTGGTTCTTCCCACCCTTCCACATGAATAGGTCATCCCAAGAAATAGGCTGCCAGGTGTAGCCAAAACCAGTCTTCACCATTAGGTGTGTGTATGTGGGGGGGGGGGGTTCAGGGGACTGTTTAGTAAGGGTGGTGGTGGTCTGGGACCGAGTGTGGGTGGCCTGTATTATACCGGTGATCCAATGTGTAGCCAACTCAGTGCTGGGCCAACGGATGAAAGAGTAGGAAAACAGCTGAGCTGAGAATACTGTTAACCATAACCATACAATGCACAGAGCATCATATCCAGTGATGACCCAACACAAAGCCCCATGTTCTGCCAAACTCTGCTACAAATGGTGAATACTGCTATTGGAGCTACATGGGGTGTTGGGGCTAAGCATTAGGCAATTGTCTGGCAGAGGGCTGAGTGAATTGCAGAAGAAAGATGTTAAGTCTGTATGTAGGAGACACAGATTTTGATCTTAAATCCACAACTTTCATCTTGGACCGGCTTGGACCAGTGAGGACAAGCATCATTCCACTAGGTCACTTCCTGCTTTTGCAAGGGGTGGTTGAACCTGAAATTGCAAGGCTGCACCTTGGTGGCCCAGGAAGGGGGTGGAAAAGTTATGAATATGTTGTCCAATGACCACTTCTGCTGTTGACATAAAATCACTCATTACATGGGAGAGCAGAGGCTCCCAATGTCACGTCAGATGTTGACACAGAGATCTTGGGCTCAGGATCTGGTAGAGTACAGTACTTACTGTATAGATCGTGTCTTGAGTGGCAAGACCGGAAAAACTGGAAAAAGGATGGTGAAGTTCAGGTAGATGACAAGACCATGATCTCCCTCAGTTCAAGTCTCTGGATCTCACCCCCCCAAAAGAACTACAATTTTCCAGATGATTACTTCTTGCTGCCTGTTCCTGCACACACAGGCACTGGACCGTATGTCCATACAAAGGATGATTTCTGTAAATATAATGTTTTGTTCTAGATATCTAGATGTCGTTGCTTGTACAAAATAAATTTTACCTATGTAGCATAAGGAACAGGGAAGGTCTGACTTGGGGCTCCTAGGGGAATGTTACAAGCTTGCTCCAGTGGTGTTGGGATCTGGAAGTGAGGATCAGCATAATACTATAAATAAATGGCTCCATATTAGCCTGACGAATCAAGAAGGCAAAAAAAACCAAAGGGTTGCCCAATAGGGGTGTCACATTATGAACATTTTAATGGTACAGTTACTGTGAAATAATTATTACAGTTATCATATCATAATATGAGGGTATCTGGTTCGGGTTTTGTGGGACTCCCTAAACTTTAGGGATAAATGAGACAGTTCACTAAAAATGAAAGGGCTTCAGCCTGGGGTTGACTGGTTGGCCCATGAACCTCCAGAGCCCTGCCTCCGACCACTTCATAACCCAACGATTCCAGACCCTTAGTGCTGGTCTTATTACAGGTTTTGTGAGTGCCATCCAGCTCTTACCATTGTTCATTTGCTTCAAGTTTTAATTACTACCATTGTAGCTCCTTTCCTTGCTCCCTCACCTGTGGCTCCTCACTGCACCACTTCAGTTCCAGCATCTGCCATCACTCATGCCACCCCACTATCCACCACACCAACTTCTACCTTACCAGCTGTTTTTGTTATGTGGCTTCAGCACCCCCACAGTCCAGGGGTGTAGCCAGGGATTTCAGATCTGCACACCAAGTGGACTCACTGCTACCCGCCCCCCACATTAGGGTGAGCTACGCCCCCCCCCCGGGTGTAGCCAGACAAAATACAAATGTACACCAGGACTGTGTTTGTCACAATAAACACAACTTTTGTATCTCATGACAGTGGTTGTTGCCATGCATGAGTAAATACAAATGCCATGCATTGTTCCCTAAGACACCCACATGCCAGCCCAGAGCCTGTAAAATTGTATTATCCTTGGGATGCAAAGAGAGTATTAGTGACCAGTCCTTCTAGTTTCAACTCCTATGAATAAAATTACTGTGATTCAGTATTTTCTTATTAGTTTTCATGAAAAAAGGAAGCAGTTCAGAACCTATTTGCTACCCCCTTAAATAAAATTGCACACCATGGAGTGCTTGGAGTATGCCTGCGTACACCCATGCCACAGTCCACCTGATCATGTCAAGTCTGAGTGGCTTCCTTCTTGGGGTGACAAATGGAGGAAAAAGGCAGATCCCTGACTCCCAAGGCAATGGGATCCTTCGTACATCCAGGCTCTCATGTATAGATAGGGACCACAACGGGCCAAAAGGTGGGAGCTGTTGCTGCAGACTACCCACTTTCTGAAGCTGTGTGCACTGCTTCTGTAAATAAATTGCTGGTGTTTGCAAGAAGTGTATGCCTTAAGTGTCATGGCCTGTAAGCCAGGGATTTCCAGTGAGGGTACCATGTTCTAATGTAACTGCAACTGCTAGTGCAACCAAAACAAGTTCTGAGTTTTACACTTAAATGATTTAAGCTACCTCACGTTGCTATGTGTGTGGACCTACTGTGTAAAGTGAAAACAAAATCTACTATTTCACAAACAACAGTGGCTCTGTTTACAACTGGAGCCAAAGGGATAGTGAAGAACATAACAAAGTGAGGGTCACCAACATAGATCTGGAATGGGAGAAATCATGCGTGGTGCCCAGGCAGCACTGACATTTCAGGCAGTGGGGTACCCTAGGGGCCCCATCCATGCAGCGTGAAGGCAGCAGAATGGATAAGGTAAGTGGGTCTCCCCAATGGGACAAAAGTAGCATCACCAAGGCAGGGACTGTTGTTGTGCTGAGACTTTATAGTCACGTCATAGCAGGCCATGCCTCCAGGTGTGTGGTTCAACTGTCATGGTGGGAACTGTACAATTCAGAGGGTGACTCCTGGTGAGACTACACCATCTAATATCCCTAGACACGGGAGTCAACCCTGAGGTTTTGCCTCCTTCTCACCAATGGGACTTAGTACAGGGACAGCCTGAAGTGGGGGTTGTGTTACACTGGAGCTGCATCCACAGCATCACAGAAGAATATTCTGCTGCATGTTAGCAAGACAATGAGATGATAGACCTTGGCTTACATTCTCCAGAGGTTTCCTCCACTGTTTTTTTTTTTTTTTTCATTCTCTTTGTATTGTGCTTATGTCAAGAGCTTAGCAGTATCACATCCAATCATTTAGCATTTCAGTTCCCTTTAGCCCAGGTTTTACTTGGCTACCTCCTAAAGGACAGGAACTACAGTAGCTGCCAAAAGTAACAGTTTACACAAGCACACCTTCATGGGCTGTGCAGTCATGCAAAATAGTTATCGTGATTTAGGGAAACGGACACAATATCAGTGTACATGATTGTGGTTATCATAAAACCAATAATCCTGAATCCCTGTTACCCAACGGACTGGTGACAAGCACATCCACCTTGCATGCTAGAGACTTAGGTTTGCAGCATCCTAAGCTCAGGGCTCTGCACTGGGCAGTGAAGACTGGAAGTCACATCATAGCAAGATGTACTAATGGTCAGGCAAGGCGATTGTTGTTTAAAAAATGCCCTATTTACAGTGTTCAGAGTGCCTCACAGAAAACTATGCCAACATTCTAAACACTAAACAAACGAACAATCAAATAGATAGTAATAAATAGTAACTAAATAAAAATATGACATTTCAACAGCAGACACTCAGATTCCGAGATGGTGCGGTCATCAGAGTCAACCATCTCCAAAAGCTTGCACAAACAAGAATGATTTTAACCCTTTTTTTAAACACCTTCACCAAGGGTGAACTTCTAATATAGTATGGCAGCGAATAATGGGGGTCATCATTAAGAAAGCCCAATCCCCAGATTGTTTGAACTGGGATTTTGAGATGGCCAAAAGATTCAGTGGATTAGGTAGCCAGGGCTCAGTCCAGCATGGCTCATTGGGAATGATCCCATAATAACCCGCTGAAATCTGCTAGACAGGAATGACTCAAACTGTTTCAAAGGTGCCCCATGAGTCATGTATTTCTACAGGCAATCCATCAATACCACACGATTTAGAGTGCCCAGTGCTGTACTGGGTTAGAATAGTGTTGCAATAATAGCCCAGGCAAAAGCGCGCGGCATAAACTGTGTCTTCCTTGACAGCGAGAGGGGTAGAATAGCGAACGTCAGTTACTGCTACCTCTGTGGCTATAAAGGCAAGGCAGGAAGTGGAGAAGTAGGGAGAAAGTGTGAAGGCTGGCCAAGCTGCTCCTGTGGTGTAGAGATCTAAGGCACAAGCAGCTCAGCCAGTACAGCTCAGAAGACCAGGGTTCTGTTCCCAGTCTCCCAACTCCTGCAGCGTCACTTCCCCCCCACCCCAAGTGTGTTTTTTTTTTTCTAACAATGCTGAAACAGATATACCCCCCCCAACGTTCTAACCCTCACCTTGTTCCACCCCCCCTTGGAGTTAGTTATATTAGTTATGGGGGCATGGGGGGGCAGAGCCCCCCACGTCACAGGGTGCAGGGGTGTAGCCCCCCTCCCCTTGCAAAACCAAAGTGTTTATTTTTTTTTTTAGCAATGGTAGCAGACGTTGGTCTGGATCTGGACTGCTGCCATTGGACCTGTTGTTATCTGGCGATGGGTTGGGTTGGTGTTGTTTTTGACAGCGTGGTTTTGACTGCATTATTGTTGACAGTGATATTTATGCTTTCATTGTCTTGACCAAGTGCCTCAAATGTGGATGAGAGATAGAGAAAAATGACAATAGAGCAGTCCCCTTTATGCCTCTCCAGTAACTGGTCATTAAATACCTTAACAAGTGTAGTCTCTGTACTATGCCAAGGTTTGAAACCAGACTGGAATGGTTGATAGATGCTGAATATCTCTAAGTGAACCTTTTTTTTTTTTTGATACTTCTGTTTATTGATTCAAAGACGTTTTATAAAATTTATAGTTCATACTTCCAGTAACAACATGCTACTTTACAGCATTGTTAATACATATTTCAGGTTCTGTTGTCATTACCTTAATATTCTTTACAACCTGCTAAGTATAGCTTAGCTTAAAATTAAAATTATAAATAATCATATACAAACAATAATTTAAAAACCTAAATAACTAAAAAACTAAAACCAGGATTAGATTCATTCTCGTTTTAACCAGCTTTGGTACTTTCAGCATTTAATTATATAATTATCAGGGGTCATGTTTTATACATCTTAAGTTTATAGGATATATAGTGCAAACTTATGTAACCTCATATAACATCCATCTAGTCCATCTATTCTGACAGAGTGATGACTGCTGGTTCAGTGTTAGGGTCATTTTTTCCATTTGGTGAATTGATTCCACCACCTCCACCCATTCTGAGATCCCAGGGGTTAGGGTGTGGAGCCACCTCTTAGTGATAGATTTCAATGCCGAAGCCATCAAAATGGACCACAAATATCTCCCATCTTTATCTTTCAGCTCTTTAGGCACTAAGCCTGTTATGTTCTGGGCCCACCCCTGTTTGGATCATAAGTATCTGAGAGGAATGTATCGTTATTCCCTCCCAAAACTCTCTCATTAAAGGACAGGACCAGAAAATGTGGGCCTGCGTGGCATTCCTCTCCCCACATTTCCTCCAGCATTCAGATGTTGTTCCTTCTGTATAGTGTGCTGTCTGTGAGGGTACCAAAAAATATCTAGTTTGTAATTTCCAGCAGAAATCTCTCCAGAATAGTGAACTTGACGTGGTCTATGTACTTCTCCAGATCCATAGCCATTGTTGCTCCGTGAGGGAGATCTGAAGGTCAAGTTCCCACTTACTTTTTATATGGTGTGAGGTGATGCCCATATCTGCAATATAATTCTTATATAGCCAGGATATGGCCTGTTTCTCTCCCCCTGGGCCCCAGATCTTATGAAATAAGGGAATTCCAGTGGGGGTCCCTTTTTCTTTAATTATATTCTGGGTTTGTTTATTCATTGCATCCCTGAGCTAATAATACCTAAATTTATATGTGGGGCAAAACCATATTTTTGCTGAAGTGCCTCAAAGGACATGATAGTGGAACCTGCTAACATCTGAGATGGGGAATGAAAACCTCTCCTGGATTGTCGTCGGTACCATGTGTCCAGTTTAGCTGGGGCGAACGGGGGGTCATAAGCCCAACACTTGTATAACCAGAGCTGTCTCTGAGTCTCCCCTCTCCTGATCCCTCTTTCCCAACCCTCTGTTACCGCCACTGTGCCTGAATACCTCTGCATTTTACTAGGTCCTTGTTCAGAGAATAGGACTGCCTGGATTGGGGGGACACTTTCATTCCACAGGTCTATCCTTTTCCAATGTGCATCATATTCTAAGTTGTTCCATAGAAGGGCAATCCTTATCTGAGATGACACCCAGTAGCCTGACAGATTTGGAAAGGCCAACCCCCCTTCCCTTTTGGAAGGTATAATATTGTCTTCCTTACCCTGGGTCTCTTATTTCCCCATACAAAGTCAAACCAAAGTCGTTGCCAAGTTTCTAATTCTTTCTGGGGGACAACACATGGCACACACTGAAACAAATAAAGGAGGCGTGGCAGGGCATTCATTTTGAGTGCTTGGGCCCTAGCACTCAGAGACAAGGGTAGAAGATTCCATCTCTTAAAGTCAGCCTTCAACTGTTTTAATACTGGGTGATAATTTAGCTCAAATAATTGTATATTGTTTATACTAATCCTAACTCCCAGGTATTTTATTGAGTTTAAGTCCCAACACATAAGATATTTTTTTTTTGTGGTTTCCTCTGGGACATAATTGAAGCACAGTATTTCTGTCTTTTCTCTGTTAAGTTTATAGCCTGCCATGGTTGAAAATTCTTGAATTAGGGTGAACACTATAGGTAAAGAACTCTCTGGATTAGATAGATATAAAAGCACGTCATCTGCATACAACGCTAATTTGTGTGTTTATTTATTTATTTATTGAAACATCAGTTTAAAACCTTTGAGCCAAAGGCTCATTTACAAAGGTACCTCGTCACAGAGAGGACAAACAGTACAGAACATGCTTATACAATATGGTCATTAGCAAACAAATAGGAGGACATATGATCATAGATGGTTACAGTTTGCAGCTACACAGAGGAGCAAGACCAAGTCGGTTCAACATAGATTTATATAGCTATACAGTAAAACTCATTATAGATACAAACAGAGAGTGGCAGACCACGAATGAGCTAGAAAAGGTAAGGAGAAGCCACTCAGGGAGTTTGTCAGGCAAGTTGAGCAGAAACAGACTAGGTACAATCACAATGGCAGGAGGTGAGTAGGTGATTATGGAGTGAGGTTTTAAAGCAGGAGATTGTAGGAGCGTTAGTGATGCTGGTAGGGAAGGAGTTAAACCAGGAAGGGGCTCTGTAACTGAAGGCCCTTTAACCGCGAGAGGTTCTTGCCCTTGGTACTGACAGTGTGGCTATACTGGAGGATCGAGTAAGTAGTGGTGGGTTTGCTAGGTGGATAGAAGCAGTCAACCCAGGTGGGGACATACCAAGGAGAGTTTTTTTAGTAAGGATGCCGAATTGGTACCGGAGACGTTCATCTAGGTTGAGTAGATTGGCTTGGACATATAAATGGCAAGCATGGGTTAGTCTGGGAGCTCCAGTAATTAACCTACAGGCTTTATTTAAAGTGAGACGGATTTTGTTTAGGGAAGTGTGGTCAGCTGCCCCATAAACTGGCAAACCATAGTCTACTAAGGATAGTATGGAGGATGTGACCGCGAGTCTAAGGGCATCAGGGGAGACAGTTTTTGTGGTGGTAGAGCATACCCAGCCGCATGTTGGAGGCTGAGGCTAGGGCCGAGATGTGGGCATGGAATGTAAGGGCGGGGTCGAAGGATATCCCAAGGTACTTGTACAGGTAGACTTGCTCGAGTGGTAACTTGGAACTGGCGAGGATCTGAAGAGGGAATTTACTAGCTTTATTTTGGGATGGGCAAAGACCATGGTTTTAGATTTTTTAAGATTTATTACAAGTCGGTGTTCTTTAAACCAGGCTTCGGCGGTATTATAAGAAGATTGCAAGGAGACCTGGAGGGAGATGGGGTTACGGTCGGAGGCAAATATAACGGCATCGTCGCATAAAGTAAGAGTTTACCCTTACAAGCAGCAGGCAAGGAATTGAGATATGGGAAAAGTGCAGGGGCCCAAGAATGGAGCCCTGGGGTACACCGGAGAGGATAGGGCAGGAGGTGGAGAGTGTCCCATTAAGTTTAACACACTGGGACCGTGCAGACAGGTAGCTGAAGCACCAGGAGACAGGCCCAGTGGCAAAGCCAACATGGCTGAGGGCAGCCAGCAGGAGGGGATGGGCAACAGTATCAAAGGCTTTGGCTAAGTCAACGAAAACTGCACCAGTTAGAGAGCCAGAGTCCAGAGAGGAGTGAAGAAAGTTTGAAAACTCAAGGAGGGCGGTATTAGTACTGTGACCATCACGGAACCCATGCTGTTCTGGGCAGAGGATGCTATATTTAGTTAGGTACTCAGAGATTTGTGTACATACTATTTTTCCTAAGGCTTTTGAGAGGGGGAGAGGATGGAGATTGGTCGATAATTCCCAGGTAGGGTCCTATCACCATCCTTGTGGATGGGGGTGACAGTGGCAATTTTCCAGACAGAGGGAAACTGACCCAAGCAGAGAGATTTATTGAAGAGGCTGGTGATAGGGATGATTACCTGGTCCAGAACCTGATGAAGGAGCCAGGGGTCCAGGGAGTCGCTACCAGTGGTATTGCTTTTTAAGGCCTTGACAAGGAATGGCCTGACTTCACGGGTACTAATCCGGTAAAAGTGGAGCCAAGGGTGTGAGAGGATAGGGTCAGGTGGGGGGGGTCAAAAAAGTTACTCGGGAGAATAGGGCTAAGGTCAGTGAAGGATTTATTGAGGTAGTTGGCAATATGGGCTAGGTCAATAGAGATGGTGCCATCAATGTTGAGTTGGGAGGGCGGGGGAGGACGAGAGCCCCCGTTCAGTAGTTTCATATTGTCCCAGAAGGTTCTCGCATTCCCCCAGGACAAGGTGAGTGAGGCTTTATAGTAATCAGCCTTGGCTTTGCGGATGGCCCAGGTACATTTATTACGGGCAGCTGCATATGCCTGCCTGTCAGCGGGGCCGCCAGTTTCAGTGGCAAGGTGCCAAAGATTATCCCTGTGCTTAAGAAGTTGAACCAAGGGAGGTGTAACCCAGGGGGCATGCCGAGCTTTGGAACAATGAGCAGTGAAGGGTGCAAAAAGTCACAGGCTTTGTTAAACGTTTGGGTGAAGAAGGTTAGCGCTACATCAATATCGGAGGCGTACTGAATGGGGGACCAGTCAACTTGGGCCAAGAGTAGCTTAAGGCCTTTCAGTCCACCTGGTCTTAGCCGCCGTCGTAGGGTGGGCTGAGCAACGGGTTTAGGTAAGTAGGTAGCCCACCGGAAAAGTATAGGGGAGTGATCACTAAGTCCGTCAGGAAGGACTTGGATATTCCCAATTAAATTAGGATGATTGGTAAGGACCACGTCAAGAAGAGTGCAAGAGCCCATTCTAGGATTCACTCTTGTCGGTTGGGCAACGAGTTGAGTTAAGTCAATAGATGCAAAGGAGTCACGGGTATCAGAGGAGGAGGGGCTTAGCCAGTTAATATTTAAATCACCCACAAGGATTTGATCCGCAGAATGGGGTAGCGAGGTAAGGTAGTCAATTAGCGGTACCAGGGCCAACGCCTGGTTTTTTGGTGGCATGTAGGCAGCAGTTAGGTAGAGGGGGCCCCTAGAAGGATCAGGGGTCAGTTTTAGGGTAAGGGCCTGAGCACTGAACCCAAGGATAGGGGTTGGGAGGGCTAACCCTATGAGAGAATCTTTGATATAGATGGCACAGCCCCCACCCTATCTGCCAATACGGTCCTCTCTATGTAGGGGTAACCAGGGAGTGCAATAAGGGAATCAGGGGTAGAAGCTGACAGGCAGGTCTCTACCAGAGCAATAATGTCAGGTTTATGAATTGTGACCCAGCATTGGAATGTGTCAAATTTTTTCAGGAGGCTACAGATGTTCATTGGTGCAATAAGAAGCCCAGGAGAATCGGGCGACACTTTTTTGAGGGCTGGGCCTGGGTTGGGGTGTATATTCCCTGATAAAAGTTGGAGGAGAAGTACAGCCCTGGACAGAGGGTGGTGGAAAGTAAGTTTGCGTCTGGCAAAATAGGAGGAGTAGGGTAGCTTAAGGATACAGGGGGTAGGCAGGTGGGCACAGCCTGGGAAGGCAAGAACGACAAGGCGCCAGAGGGAGCAGGGGGAGTATGTTAGAGGGGGGCTAGGGGGAGGATGAGCCAGGCAAGTGTAACTCGAAAATGTAGAGGAGGAGGGTGCCGGCTCAAGAGCCCTGGAAGAGGGTAGGGCATGAGTGCAAAAGGGGACACCAGATTGGTAACACTGCAAGGCCATGGTGATATCAAGGTCCGATGGAGGCCCCAGGAGAAGGAGGAGAGAGAGAAGCAAGTCAGTGGTAGGTGGGAGGGTGAACTGCAGTCTGGTAAAATGAGAAGGAAGAAGCTAGAATAATATCAGTCAGTTCCTGAGAGCACCACTTTGGGTCAGTGGTAGTGACACCGCCTCAGGAGCACAAGGTGCCAGGTTCAAAACTCACCTGGGGTAAGAGGAGGGGGCCCAGGGTGGGGCCATAAACCACGCTCCAGGTGAAGACCACTAGCTGGGTGAGGGTCCAAAACTGGGGTGCTAAATAGTGACTCCTAGTGGTCAGAGTTAGCTATAGACAAGTATGCAATAAAGGGGATACAGGTGCCTAGGTGTAACAGGGTAGTGAGAGAAGGGAGTGAGTATAGGATAGTGGAGGTAGGTGGTAGGCGCTGAAGAAAATAGAGTGGCAGGATAGGAGAAGGGGGGAGGTAGGGTGGTAGGAGGGTCCCAAGATAGATTAAGGGCTAGGAAGGCAGGAAGTATTTAACAACCAGGGAAAAGGAGACATAAATATACAGTGGCCTCTAGTGGCTGGCAGGTATAACCTGCAAATGGGAAAGTGGGGACTTAGTATTTCAGCAGCCAGGAAGTGATGTCATAGGACTGTGCCAATAAATTGAGGGTCAGCCCTGGGTGGGTGGGCTAGCACCCCACAACAGTAACTCAGCAGGTGAAGGGGAGGTAGCCTTTACCTCAAGGTCCCGATGCCGAAATCCAGCTCCTGGAGGGAGCGCGAGCTGAACTGTGGCTGCCGCGGCCGGCACCCATTTGAATCCCACTGACCCTTGGGTCTTGTCTAATCATCTGAGCTAATGGTTCTATGTAGAGGGCAAAAAAGAGAAAGGACATCCCTGTCTAGTACCCCTTTGCAGGGCAAAAGCTTCCGATATATGCCTGTTTGCCCTTACATGTGCTCTGGGTGACTCATATAGTCTTAATAGAGCAGTAATAAGCTGCTGGGGGAACCCAAACCCGAGAAAGGACCAACCTCAGAAACTGCCAGTTTACTCGATCGAATGCTTTTTCAGCATCAAGACTCATTACTAGGGCAGGAGTCCGTTGTTTATTTATACGGCCGATTATTGTGTATTGTTCTTAAATTATCTTGGGCTTGTCTTCCCAGTATGAAACCTGTCTGATCTAAGTGAATCAGTGATGGGAGGTATTCTTGTAAGCGCTTTGCCATAATCGATGTCAGGATCTTATAGTCTGTGTTCAATAATAAAATGGGATGGTATGAAGTGCATCTGGTTAGGTCCTTTCCCGGTTTGGGCACCACTGAGACAACAGCCCTGGACCACGTCGGGGCGGGGGGGGGGCATCTCTCCCTGCATCACCTCTGTATATACTCTAACCAACTGAGGTTGGATCTGCTTGACCATAACCTTATAGAATTCCGATGGAAATCCATCCGATCCTGGACATTTTCCAACTTTCAATCTCCCAATCTCTGTCTGCACCTCTAAACCTGTAATAGGAGCCATTAGAGTTTCTCTTTGCACTCGGGTAAGCTCTGGGAGTTTCAAATTATTTAAGAAAGCCTGGGGCCTTATACTCTCAAAGGTTTGTTCATCTTTATACAATACTATGTAATACTCTTTAAAGGCCTCAGAAATCTCATGCACTCCCGTTACCATCTCCTTTTTCCTAGGATGCCATATCTGAGTGATTGTGGCCCTAGCTCTCTGTGATCTTAATCTACTGGCCAATAACCTTAAGGAACGTGGGCTCCCCTCACAATATTTTTGCCTTAAAAAAATAAATTTCTGCTCCAGCTGGTAGTCTAAGATACCAGAAAGCTCCCTTTTGTAATCTAGTAGTTGTTGGGCTCTATCTTTATTCCTGTTCTGTTTTTGTTGCCCCTCTACTTCCCGTATCTGTTCAGTTAGTTCCGTTCTCCGTGCCTCTCTTTTCTTTTTTTTTATGTGAGGCTATCTGTATTAGTCTCCCTCTGAGCACTGCTTTAGCTGCATCCCAGATTAATGACTGCGATGTTTCTGAATTAGAATTCTCTCACATAAAATTTTCATATGTTTCAGTTATTGCGTCCTTAATATAGGGAGACATTAAAGTGCCAAAAAGTGGTTCGTCTTATCTCTCCTAAATCTAACTTCATGTATACAGGCGCATGATCCAAGAGAAGGAACTCTCCGATCCATGTGTCTTGTCCTCTATGTATTTCATCCCTGGGGGTCAAAAAGAGATCTAATCTGGAGTACATGTTGTGGGCAGTAGAGTGGAATGTATAATCTCTTTGTCTCCCATGTTGATATCTCCAGACATCCATCAGCCCTAGCTCTGTTATTAGTTTAGCTACTTTCTTTGCTGTCTGGTGTGGCTTTCTAAGGTTTAAAGTGAAGGAGTCTAAATGTGAGTTAAGGGTCAGGTTAAAATCACCCCCACAAATTAACTGCCCCCAATCTAACAATGTCATAAAGAAAGACAGTATTCTGGGTATTGTGTTCCTGGAGGGAAATATACCGAGGCCAGAGTTATGATGTTACCCATAAATTCCCCTTTAAGCATAGCAAATCTGCCTTCTTTATCTACTTTTGAATCTGTTTTTTTAAATTGTGTCTTCATAGGAACTAAAACCATGGCTCCTCGTCTTCTTCCCTTGTTATATGAAGAGGCTGCAACTTCACCAAATCCCAACTTTAAGAACTTATTGTGCTCTAGCATAGATGGGTGTGTTTCTTGGAGGAGCAAAAAGTCCACTGAAGCTTTTTTAGCTTGACTTATAATTTTGCTCCATTTTATTGGGTTAGTAAGACCCTTCACATTATATGAGCATACTAATGTGCCTTTTTTACTCATAAGTAAAACTTAATTTACATGGTGCTGGCCCGATGTTCACCATTCCACCTCCAACAGGACCTTCTATTCGGCATTCCCCATACTGGTTTAACTGACACTTATCCACACAATCCTGGTCTATAACCTCTACTATAGTAAACATTAAATTGACTTTAAACAGTAGAAAACTCTTATAAACTGTGGTCAACATGACCTTCAACTTTTAAATTAAAACCTTGTTGATTACTTCCAAATGTGGAGACCCTAATTCAAGGGTCTCTTTCCTTGCCTGTTTCTAGATCTTTAATAGGCAGGTCTGGTGAGGTTTCTGCCTTGTCTCCACTTGGTGAGACCCCCCTCCAGGAGCTTTAGCGTAGTATTAGCTAAAAATCAGCTCTATGCCACGAACCGAGAGGAAGTAGTACCTCGCCTCGATTTGGCTACAGTCATGAGCACCGGGTCCTTCTCAGTCTCGAAGGACTGGACGACTTTAGGAAATTTACGATAAGGATGATCTCTATCCAACCTATACTTGAAATTAAATATTACTGACTTTGAATGGTCTGCAGTGCAGCACAGGAGCTTTCATAAGGGCTAAACCATCTCCCCGGGCCAGACAGGCATTCAGTATTGCAGAGGGTATGGGAATAGGAGAAAGCCGGGAAGGGATACCGCAAAAGAAGAGCGCCATGTCATCAAGCCTCTAGGCTCTCAAACTGGATCACTTGGCTACATCCGAAAAGGTCTGTTTGCTCATATTACTGTTTTCATATACCTTTACCTTTCAATAGAGGAGGCATGTCGTTATTAGAGCTATCCAGCAGAGAGCAGTTTGTTCTCATTTCTTCTGAGGAGCTGACCACCTCCTCCTATTTGGGTGCTTATGTGGCTCTGACTCCCCCCACACATGACCCTTCCAGGTCGCACCTGAGCTGAGCACCTGACCACCGCTCCCTTATCATCTTTTACTCATTTTCTTAGGAGGTCATTCCTGTTCTCGATACTTTCTGCACTCTGCTTAGGACTACATTCTCTCTCTCCAAAGACCAAGTCTCTTCTGGTGATAACATTGCTGTGCTCTCCCTGGGCCCCCCCCTCCTCTCCCCCCAAGAGCCAACCCCATCCACCCAAAGGAAGCAGTCCAACCCCTCTCGACTCCCAGTGCCGCTCCATCCTATATCCACTCAGCTTTTAAAATTCAAGTTTGCTCTGTGTCTCAGTCAGTTTCCATTTAAACTATTAGGAGCTCCAATCTATGAGACACACTCTCTCATAACAGGGCGATAACACAGATCTAGTAGCCTGTTTTCCACTTATGCCATTAACCATTGTAATTTCCTGTAAAGAATGTACAGTACTTGCTATTTACAGTCTCACATATCAGGTTAAGGAATCTTCCTCTCGCTCCTTTTCTCTGGATTTTTCATCGTTAGACTGAGTGGCTGGGTTTGTGTGCTTGAGCATTGCGCCCCCTGTCTCGGGTATTTTTGTTTACATACTGTGTCCCACAAACCGGAACTGTCCTGAGCTGCTTTCTCTTCCTGTCTTTTCGGTCCTACCGTCGACCACGTTCTCCTGCGCACTGGCTGTTGCATGCTTGGGCCTACCATCAAATCTTCGAGAGCAATCCCATGCTGTGTCAAAAAATCCAAGGCCTTCTTCAGATCCTGGAAACAGATTGGACCATTCTGGGTAAGGACTTTCAATCGGGCAGGGTATTCTACAAAGGCCTGGATATCTTTTTGTTGAAGTTGCCTAACGACTATCAAGACTTGTCTCCTTTTTGCTAGAAGTTGGGGTGTAAAGTCGTGATGGAAGAACAATCTCGTGTCTCCAAAGGTTACACATTTCTTAGCCCATGCTGTCATTAGAATCTCCTCCTTAACCCTGTAGTCAAGGAAAGCCATTACTATTGATCGTGACCTTGCTTTTGGGTCTTGGGGTCGAGGTATAAGCGATCGGTGAGCACGGATGATATCCAGAGGTTTTTCTTTTGGTACATTCAAAATTTCTTGGAGAAAGGAGTACATAAAGATTAACATATTCCCCGACTCAGTATCCTCCGGGACCCTGTGTATGTGTATATTGTTTCTCCGGTTACGATTTTCCATCTCCTCTAACCTTTGTTCCAAAGACATTGCCCGTTGGTTGAGTTCCAAGAGGGCAGAGTTATGTATATCAGATGTATTGGTGTAATCTGTTAGAGTGTTCTCTATAGTACCAGTATGTTGTTCTAAGGTTTCAATTTCTTTTCTCTGATCTGAGACCTTGGCTTCTAGCCGTTGGAGTGTTTCAGTCATTTTCTTGAGGGTTTGGCATAATTGACATGAAGTGATGTTGCATTCAGGCTCCTCTGTTGGGTTATCCAGTGTAGAAATATTGTCTGGGGTCTCCTTGGGCCTTGCAGTCGAAAGTGACTGCATTACTTCTGTAGTCATTTTCTGGGCTTTAACTCCTGCCGACTGTGAATTTTCTTTCAGTCGCTGCTTCTGTGCCATTAGGTAGTCCGTAATATTCTTTTTTTGAAGACAGGATTGGTGATTAAGTATAGCGATTTAAGTGGATTGTTAAAGGTCGTTCTCTGAGCTTGTAAGCTAAGCCACCATTACCAGATACTCACCACCGGAAGTCTCTAGGTGAACCTTAAGCTACATTAACACTTCCTTTCAGTAATCTTCCCAAAAGGGAATATTTGAGATCAGTCTATAATTTGTCAGTACATCCAGGTCCAAAGATGATTCTGGGGGCTCATCATTACCCTTTTCAGAACTTCTGGGAAACAGCCCCTCATGACAGCACACTAGATGATGCAGACAAAAACTGGACCCAGGGCCTCCAGAAAGTCCACCAACAGCTGCATAGGCCCTGGACTGGAGTTACAGAGAGAGGGACACAGCTTAGAGATCACCTTGAGGACATCTTCCTGTGCCACTGTTGGAAACTCCTCTAAGGCACCAGAGGGCCTTTACCCATCTTGATCTGTCCCTGAGGATCACTGACAGGCTACCCAGCAAGATCCTTGCTCTAATCCCTGCTCTGCCTATGCTACTTGGGCTATTCTAGTTATTCCCTGCTGGGCTACACTCGTAGCTCTTTAGCTGTTGCATTGACAAACTGCTCAGATCTAGATCACCTGTTGCCCTATCTGACCTCCTGCAACGTCCTACAGCATTTTATAGCCTGAAGTCTGCCAAATCCCCAGTTCTCCTAGAGCCCTGATGTGTCATAAACCTTGGCCAACTTGCATTTAACTATTATGCTGCTTGGAACTCCCTCTCCCCTTTTTGTGTGGAACTCTACTAGTCACCTATAGTTCCACAAATCACTAAAAGAATGTTGAGTTCCTTCTGCGCATGAGCTAGTGCTCCCTGTGCATATGTAAGTCTAGCTGCTCAACCAAACCATTCTTACTTATCTACTGTTTCTTGCCCCAAACTTCTGTTTAATGCATTGTTACTTGTACTAATTGCTTTGTAGCTAATTCAGTGATGCGTGTACCATATACAGACTGTTTGATTTTTTCTCTCACACTCCTTTAAATTGTAATTCCTTTGTAACTGTTTGTCTTGTATTGTTTAGCCTGTGATACCTGAATGTTATGTGTGATCTTCTCTATTCTAGTTGCTTACTGCATCTCATAACCGTCTACCTGTAATGTTTATTCATTGTGTATTACACTGTAACTCTTCCAGGTTAGGCCTTAAAATAGGCATCTGTTTGCCAATGCCTAGTGAACATTCCTGGTAAACAAAAATAAAAATAAACAAATAAATAACAGAAAACACTCTATCCAGGAAGAACTGACCAAATTCCTCGCACCTCATTGTGGAAAACACCCCTCTAGCCTGCAGACAGCAGGAATGGATCAATCTGTCTACTGTGCGAAACAGTTTAGCCAATCTGTTCTTGCCTGAGGCAATCTCTAGTTACAGGAACTATGCCTTTCTCATGGTGATTGTCCACTGATACTCTTTGTAATGGGATCTCTGAGTCTTCCTGTCCTCTGGTGAGCTGGACCTCTTCCAGGAATACTCCAGCCTCTGCCCTGTTGCCTTCAATCATCACAACTTGTCATTGTACCATGGCATGCTGTAATGAGCAGGCCATCGGGTGGACATAAAACAGTGTGAGACAGTCAAAAGCAGCTGAGATAGCCATGTTATAACCATCAACAGACAGTACTGGGTCTCCCTCATACACTGACACCATAGCCGAAATGTCCAGTACTGTCTTAAGTATGCCTGGCTCAAGATTACATTTTGGTCAGTATTGGATCATCTCCACAGGAAGTAGTGGAATCAGCGGGACCCCTTTAAGAAGCTCTTTCAATGGTGATCTGGCTAACCAACCACATCAAAACTGTATATGCCAAATGTTCAGCCCCAGAAATAAAATGAGGTCCAAAGTGTGGCAAAAATCATTTGTAGTAGAATCAACTACCTGTGTGAAGCCCAGTGAATTAATTAACTGGAGCAACTGCTGAGCAAACTGAGACTTTCTTTTTTACAGTTTACATGTTATGCCTCTTTCATTCCAGCTCTGGACCCACCTGAACATTCTGCACCCCCTCCTGGTCCCCACCCACCTACCTGCCTGCTGTCTGCCCCCACGAAGCCTTGGTTTACCCCTACCCCAGGCAGGGTACAGGATGAGGGGGCTATATGACTGAGCATGCAATTTGTTGGTGATGGAGGATGCAGCGGGGATAAGCTTAGATGTACCAGAGACCCTTAAGAAGCATGGGCTTGGGCTTCACTTTTTCCAGTGTCTGTCTCATCCCCTTAAAGACTTTGGTACACAAGGAGGGGCAATGTGCATATGCACACAGTGCGTGCATAGCATGGATCCCCAGCCAACATCTTCCCCTCTCTCTTGGCCCCATTAACTGTACTACCACCTGTGGTCACCCTTGTAGCAGTACTATAGCAAGGATGGTGGCCCTCAGTCCTGGAAGGAGGAAAGCATCCTCTAGGATGCTCAGTCCTCCTCTCCTTGGCTGACCCCCAATGACTCTGGCTCATTCCTGAACCTGGGCTGTCAGTGTCGCATGCAGTAGCCCTACTGCTGCAACAATCAGCAGGCTCAAAATGTGAATTTCCATCATTGACCCAATGCGTTGAAATACCCCAGCACCATTAGGTTGGGGATTACAATTCTAGGGTGACAATGAAATCTGCAAATTCCTGCATTAACTTCTGTTCTCACTTGGGGGGTGTTACACCAGGAGAATCTTACACCTCATAGCTGCACCCCTCCCTTAAGGGGGCACACATTCAAACACCCTCATCTCACTCAATGGGTATGCTGTGAGCTTCAGGCAAGATCTAAAACAGATGTCGACATCAACACCCTGTGCTCCTGCTTCAGGCAGTGCACCACTGAGAACCCAGCTGGGATGGGCACCTTCAGGATAGGCCTGGAGTCACTACCAAGCCAGCTGTCAATGGAGCACACCAGATCACCTGAGGAATTGGTAATAAAATGCAATAGCACTGAGTTTTATTCCTCAGGGATCTGGCATTACAAATAATTCTCCAAAGAGGAGGAGCAGGATCAGCTGGCCAACTGGCTATTAGCCCCATGCTATTGAGGGCTCCCTTGGGATAAGAGTGAGGCAGGGTGCACTCCTCTCCTCAACCCTTTTCCACCCCAGGCACCCACTTAGCCTAACACTCTGAATTTTATCCCCTCCTGACATCCACTCCCAAGTCATACATTCAGTCCTTTCTCCTCCTTACCTCAGGATCCTCAATGACCTGCAGCAGTCCATGACTGCCTCAGGAAGAGCTAGTATCAAAAAGGGAAGAGCTGGAGAAGCAGTCCTGGGGAATAGGTGTGGGTAGGGCCTGGAGCCAATAATACATTGCAACCTGGAACAATGAGGTAATGTATACAACCCCCCCAATACCCCACAAACATAAAAAAAACAAATGATCATCTACCCCAACTTTTAACCCAAAAATATAACACCACAAAAGATATTGCCTATCCCCACCATCTGTTATTGTTAATCATATTGAACATTTCAACAACATTACAGAGCATATTATGCATCACATAAACTGTAAATCATAGACTAAAAGGAGATACCGCTATGTCAAATGAATATAGACTAGGCATCATAGTACGAGGTGTAGAACTAGATGCATCTCTATTCATCATGTCAGATTATGTAACAGTGAGGGTCTAATGTGAATTTAAATGGGGGGTGCCAACATCCCCCCCCCAATAACAGAGAACTAAACAAAACCATATACAAATCCCAAACAAACAGTGGTGTCAGAAAGTAAGAAAGCCAAACCTTTCACCAGAAACCCAACACAAATGAATTATAATATGAATACCCAAGGGAGGCCTGCTGGGTGTGCCAGACGGGCCCCATGTGGAAAGGGCATGTCTCACCCAACACCTAACTGGGGAGACTGAATTGGGCCAACACAGAAGCAGATGTACCTGGTGCTGGAGTCTGCAGGTGAGAGAAAAGGAGCCCCCATATCCCGATATCTGGGCAGAGTGATAGAATTGAGGTATGCCAGATGTATAAAGTGAGATATCTGGGTCAGAGTTGACAGAAGCTCTGTCATATTGAGGTTCATACTGATGTAGAATCAGGAGTGGAAGGCAAATGCCCATCTAAAGCTACTGTCTCATGAGCCATAGTACTGCAAACTGGCATTTGCCAGAATCATGTTGTCTAATTTGTTTTTAAAGGTGTTTTTCCTCTTGCTTACAGTATATTATTTCAATGAGCAGAGAGTTCCATAGGTTTATCACCCTCTGAGGAAAAATAAGAGTTTCTTCTGGCACTATTACATTTTATACACCTTATTTGGAAAGAGCGCCCTTGTGTGACTGAAGTATCTTGTTTGAATTTGAGCCCATTTCATTGCTCAAATACAGGTCCATAATAATATCCCACATTAGCAAAAGATCTCCCCTCAGGCATGTGGTTTCAAAAGACATAAGATTCCAATGGTCCAGTCTTTCCTGATAGTTCAAATCCCGAAGCCCACTCATGTACTTTGTCATTTGTCACTGTACTCTCTCAATTTGGATAATACCAGTCTTTTTATATGGACACCAAAATTGGTAATGGTAGTCTAGATGAGGGTGGACATAAGATCTATAAAGTGGAGCTAACACTGCGGGATCTCTAGATTTAATATTTCTACGTATGGCCGAAGAAATTTTATTTGCTTTACATATTGCTTCATTTGTTTCTCTGTTACTACCTAAGTCTTTCAAAATGATAACACCTAGTTTCTTTTTGTTTGTTGTTTCAGACAGTTGTTTATTACACAAAAAATAGGAATGCTTTTTGTTATTTATTCCTTGGTTCATAACTTTACATTTTTCCAGGTTGAAATGCATCTTTCAGGTAGCAGCCCAGTTAGAAATCAAATCTAAGTCCTCTTGTTTTCTTGTAACCACTTCTGTAGAAGCACATGTACCTCCTATCTTGGAAACATCAGTATACTTTGAAGACCAACTACTGAAGTTGTTAGTCAAGACCAGTATAAAGACATGAAAGACAAACGGCCCTCACACAGATCCCTGTGGAACTCTACTAGTCACGCTTCCCTCAGATGAAAATACACCATCAGTCTGAGATCTGTCACTGAGACAATTTACAATCCGCTTCACAAATTTAAGATTTAAATCTACAGACTTCAGCTTATCAATTGCTGCCCAGTGTGGCACAAGGTCAAAAGCCCTGCTAAAATCCAGAAAAAATACATTGCAAGGAATTTTATTATCAAGATATTGTCTTTTTTTTTTTATAAAAGCATGAAAGATTTGTGGTATATGAGTTGCCTTAGTAAATCCACCTGGTCAAGATCAATGTTGTCAAAAGTGGGAGAAATTTTGTCTTTTATGATAGCTTTTAACATCTTACATGTAATGGAAGTCAGACTAACCTGTCTATAATTACTTACACACTGTTTCTTTCCTTTTTATGGCTATGGGCTGAGCCTATAGCCATCTTGCTGTCTGTAGCTGGAAAAATGGAGGAACATGGAACACTTTTTTTGGACAGTTCAATGTATCCTTCCACAAATATAAATTACTATGACAAATAAAATAAAATACTCCTTTCTTTCTGTTTAGAATGTTGGAGACAGTACTAAAGCTGCTTATCAGATGGCCATTAGGAAACTGAAACAGCCTGTTAAATACTGATTGCCTGTTAAACTGGAGATTTGTTTACCCCCTTCTAAATGCAACGACGTGCACATTTAAATACTTAGCATTTAAACATTTTATTGCTACTAGCTTCTGTTGGGCAAGTACTGTCCTTCAAGAAAGATGAAAAAATTACTCACCTTAGTAACTGTGTTTCTTCTAATGGAGTCTTGCTGTATTCTGACTTATTGCAGTTAGCCCCAGCACTTGAACTGCTCCGGAGAGGAAAGAGTTAAATTCTATGCAGAGCATAGAATGTTGAGCTCGAGCTCGGTTCAAACCTCTGTCTGCTGCACTTCAAAGGGTAACCATCAGATTCTTACGAGCTAATACTAACTAAACTCACTATGTGGAAATTGTAAAAGTCTTTACTAGCCAAATGGCAACCAAATATTTTGGATCCCCCAAAAGAGTCAAGTCGAGAAATCCAAAATGAAAAACCAGGTAGTGAACAGTTATGACTATTAAAATAACCAAACATGACCAACTCCTCCTCTCTAAAAGGAAGGAGTGCCCAAATGCACCCCTGGGGTGCAACACTGCACCCTCCATCCTAATTCCCAAAAAACAGGTTCTGAGAGGGGAGGCAGGGAAGGAGGTCAGAATACAGCAAGACTCCATTAGAAGAAACTAAGGTGAGTATTTTTTTCTTCAAACAACATGAAGTCTTGCTGTATTCTGACTTATTGCAGACTACCAAGCAGTACCTCCATGAAGGAGGGAATCGAACCTACTTTGGGAATAGGTTCGGTAGTACTGCTGTACCAAACCGAGCATCACTCCTAGCCTGGATATCCAGAGAGTAATGCTTTGTGAATGTATGGACTATTTTCCAGGTGGCTGCTTTACAAATTTCTAGCAAAGGAATACCCCTGGCAGCAGCCAGGGAAACAGCTGTACCTCTAGTCTAATGAGCCCTCAAGCCCGAGGGTGGTACTTGACCCAGCTTTTCATAGTAGAATTGTATACAAGAGACAATCCACCTGGCAATTGTTCTGTTAGTGGCAGGTTTGCCCTTTCCCACTTCCCCATAAGTGAGGAACAACTGGAGGGAATCAAACCTGTGTGCCTTAGTATGCTCAATGTAGTAGCTAAGGGCTATTTTAACATCTGAACTGTATAATCTTCTCTCTCCTGAAGAAGAATTGTCAGTGAAGAACACAGGAAGAGACATGGATTGGTTCAGATGAAAATCTGAAACCACTTTAGGTAAAAAACTATTGGTTCTAAGGACCACCTTATCTCTATGAAACAAAACAAAATCAGGCTCCACTGACAGGGCTTGTAATTCACTGATACATCTGGCAGAGGTAATAGCTACCAGAAACACAGTTTTCCAAGTCAAGTACTTGAGCTCTGCTGAAGACAAAGGCTCAATGGGGGGTTGCATAAGCTGAGCAGTGCAAACATTAAGGTTCCAAGCAGGCGTAGGTTCTCTAAAGGGGGGGGGATTGGTATGAAGCAACTCCTTGAAAAATTTACAGAAAACAGGATGGGATGCCAGTGAGGAGGGCTTTCCCACTGACAGAAAAGCAGAAACAGCCGATAAGTGTACCTTGAGGGTAGCTGGTCTAAGGTCTAGGCCATTAAGATGAACCATGTAATCCAGAACTGTAGACAATTCAGCGATGTCTGGGAATATGTACTTCTTGGAACACCAAATACTAAATCTCTTCCATTTGGAGTTATAAGTTTTTCTAGTGGCAGGTTTTTGAGAGGCTTTGAGAATCTCTAAAACCCCTTGAGACAGGTGTAAATTTGTATACTCTAACTTTTCAAGAGCCATGCCTTGAGATTGAGAGACCAAAGGTTGTGATACCAAATTCTCCCTTGAGAGGAGGTTAGTAGATTGTGATTCCTGGGAAAAGACAGGGGAAGATGGACTGCTAGGGACAGCAACAGGGGGTACCAAGGCTGCCTGGCCCAATCTGGAGCAATCAGGATCACTTTGCAGGATTGTGACCTTATCTTGACGAGGACCTTGAATAATAGAGGAAAAGGAGGGAAGGCATATAGAAATTTCCCTTCCCAATCTAGAATCAGAGCATCCAGAGGGACTGAGCCCAAGACTGGGGGCCTGCAACAAAAAAGAGAAAGTTGGTGACTGACTGGGGCTGCAAAGAGCTCTATCTCTGGAGTGTCCCACCTTGAAAAAAATCACTTTCAACACTAGGGGATCCAGGGACCATTCGTGATGGCCCTGGGAAATCCTGCTCAATGCATCTGCTAGCACATTGTCCTTTCTGGAAAGTGGATTGCTAACAGAGAGGTCTGTAGCGAATAAGCCAGGGACCATAACTTCATGGCTTCCATGCACAAGGCCGTAGACTGAGTGCCTCCCTGCTTGTTGATATACCACATGGTGGTGGTGTTGTCTGTCCTGACCTGAGCCACCTTGTTCTGTACTGACTGAGAGAAGGCTTTCATGGCCAGATAAACTGCCCTGAGTTCCAGAAGGTTAATGTGGAGAAGAGACTCCTGAGTGGACCAAACTCCCTGGGCTGTGAGAGTCCCCAGGTGGGCTCCCCACCCCAGAAGAGAAGCATCTGTGGTTAGAACCACAGAATGAATGATGAATGGGACTCCTTGCCTGAGGTTGTTCTGATCCTGCCACCATTGAAGGGCCTGGATCAGGGTCTGAGTTACTGGAACAAATTTGGTTAGATAATCTTTTTTCTGAGACCAAAAAGACCTGAGATTAAACTGAATGTCTCTCATCTGAAATCTGGCCCCCTGGACCACTGCAGTGGAAGCTGCCATGTTGCCCAGAAGCTGAAGGAAGTGCCTTGCTGGTCGAGAAACCAGAAGGTGGAAGGAGGAAGCCAGCTCTATTATGGCCCTTACTCTTTCCAGGGGAAGAAAGGCTTTTGCTTTCACAGTATCCAGCTGTACCCCTATGAAAGTCAGAAGCTGTACTGGCTCGAGAACTGATTTAGGAAGATTGAGAAGAAATCCTAGAGAAGTGAGCCCTTGCTGGGTCGCTTGCAGATCCGACTTGACTTGGTCTGGAGACTGACCCACAATGAGCAAGTCGTCCAGGTATGGGAATATGGATATATTTTTTCTCCTCAGAAAGGTCACTACTACTGCTAGGCATTTTGTAAACACCCTTGGAGCTGATGGTAGGCTGAAGGGCATTGCTTTGAACTGATAATGACCTGAAGGCAATTCCAACCTGAGGTACTTTCTGTGGGAGCACCTGATGGGAATGTGAAAGTAGGCATCTTTTAGGTCCAGGGAGGCTAGCCAGGCCCCTGGCGTTAGAGAGGGAAGAATTATTCCCAGAGTCACTATTTTGAATTTTGGTTTTAAAAGATGTTTGTTCGGGTATCTTAAGTCTAGGATGGGTCGCCACTCCCCTGTCTTTTTTAGGGTAAGGAAGTACCTGGAGTACACCTTTGTCCCTGTGTATTGTAGGAACTCTCTCTATGGCCCTTAAGGCCAGCAGAGAAGAAACCTCTGCCTCTAGGGCAATGGTTTCAGAGATGCTTGCAGGTGGAAAGGATCTGGCTCTCAGCTTTGGGAACCTTTTGAAGCTGAGACCCAGTCCCTGGCTTACTACCTCCAGGACCCACTTGTCCGAGGTAACAGACTTCCAGTCCTGGAAGTAGTAAGCCAGCCTGCCTCCTACAGGAATTGGGGAGTCGACCCGGGCTGACACGTCAGGGTGTCTGCTTGGCAGGAGCCTTAGGCTGAGGAGTGGATGCAGCCCTGCTTATCCCCCTTCTGCCTCTCCCTCTGAAGAACCCCTTCTGAGAAAAAGGAGAGGAGGCCTGTGCTTGGTAAAAAAAGCCTATGAAAAGGCCTGCCCCTGCCCCTAGCTTGCTGCCTTTGAGGAATTGCCTGCCTTTCCTTGGCTTGTGCACTCCTGTAGGCGGTCCTATATTCATCCATATTTTTCATGTAATTCTTTGTCTGCTCCCCAAACAAAGAATTACCCACCACAGGGAAATCCATGGCCTTAGCCTGGGTGTCCTGTGAAAGACTAGTACATCTGAGCCAAGCCCTTCCCCGAAGAGCCACAGATGTAGCCATGACTCGTGATGACACATCATTGGAGTCCACAGCAGCATGAAACTGGATCTTTGATGCCTCAATCCCATCAGCAGCCACCTCCTCCAGCCCCCTGGCCAGCTGGGGAGAGGCCTGCTTAGCCAGTGCCAGTACAGTGTCCCACCTGGACTTCTGGTACCTGGCTGTATAGGCAATGTAATTAGCCTGCCTGAGTCCCAAGGAGGATGCCATGTATTGTTTCTTTGCTATGGCATCCAGCTTCCTGCGGGTGTGATGCCAAGGGTATGTTAGCCTTATCACAGGCTGCATCCTGCGCAACACCAACATGGCTGCATTGCTGGTACAACTAACCTGTACCTGAGCCTGACAACATGTACCTCTTGTCCATCCTTCTGTCAACAGAAGGTAAAGAATTAGGAGTTTTCAACAATTTTTGTATCTGCTTCCCAAAGGACTTATGAAGTGGAATAGACAACCTCTTGGACTCTGGGATGTCCATCATTTTGACATAATCAGGCTCCTCTTGTTCCTCCACAGCTTCTTCCAAGGGGAGCTGGAGGGTTTCTGCCACTTTTCTGTAAAACATAAAGGGGGAAAGGGACTCAGAAAACCTGGGAGGGGAAACACCAGAAGGTTTGTCTGGGGAGATGTCCGGTTTAATGGGCTCATCCAGACCTTCCACTCCATCATCATCATCATCATCATCGTCATAACCTTCATAACCATCGTCCCCCTTCAAATCCGGGTCATAAAAATCTTCAGGGGCATCATCCTGAACTGGTGGAACCGACCGAACAGAATGCCTGCCAGAAGGTGCCGGTTCTGTCTGAACTGTACGAAGCGATTCAACAATCCTAATCGCTCGGGCAATCTCCTCGGTGGTCGGAACATGCGACTCTGGATCTGAACCGGCCGATTTGTCTTTTCTTTTCTTTTTTGATGGAACCGATCCCTTGGAATCAGCTCTCCGTTTGCCCGAAGAAGTATCACCCTGGTCAGAGGGCACTCCTTCTGGTTTGGCTGAAACTGAACTGGGCTGGCCAACTGGGTCAGCGGACTTCTCGGCCTCCTTATCCCTAAGCCTGCCCAATCTCTTGTCTAGGGTGAATTTAGGGAAATATTTACACATTTGGCAGTCTGAATCAAGGTGGTCAAACCCCAGACAATAAACACAGGTGGTGTAGGGATCAGCCTTAGCAAAGACTTCCCCACACACACTGCAGTGTTGAAACCCAGTGAGCCCGGTTTTTCTTTTGGGTTTCTAAGACGTAGCCATCCTATAACTCAAACTTACCCTTTACTCAGCAAAAGCCAGGTAAGATCCCCTTATCGGTTTCTAACTGTGTTACGGGTATTTGAAAAAACTGCAAGAAACACGTTCTTTTTAAAACCGATAAGGACTGGTAACCACACACTAAACCTGAAGAAAAAAATACAAAGAATAACCCACAAGATAACCAGTTCAGCTGAACTGGTTAAAAGTTCAAATTTACAATTTCCACAAGTATCCTACAGCTAGTCCACTACCTAAGTACTTACTGTACCACAGACAGAGATCTGAACCAAATTATAAATGAAAGGATCAGTAAAACTGATGATTCTGACTGATGAACCGTGAGCAAAGGAGAAATCTCTGGAGCGACTGTTCAGTTAGGTGGAGTAAAGAATCTGATGGTTACACTTTGAAGTGCAGCAGACAGAGGTTTGAACCGAGCTCGAGCTCTACATTCTATGCTCTGCATAGAATTTAACTCTTTCCTCTCTGGAGCAGTTCAAGTGCTGGGGCTAACTGCAATAAGTCAGAATACAGCAAGACTTCATGTTGTTTGAATCATACCTTATAAATGTCACCTTTTCCCAGGAACAAATGTACAAAGATTTACACTGTCTTTTTTTAACCTCTTAAGACACTATCTGATAAGTCCTGTCTCAGACATATGCCAGGTCTTGTGTGAACTATCCGAGCTACAGTAATTATATAGCAATCAGCAGGCATTTTTTACTGTGCTTTCTGGGGAAAAATATATTGAGCTACAGCAAACACACACACACCATCATCCTCATGGCCACAGCATTCAAAATATATACTGCAATCTAATATATTATAAAACAATAAAGAAACTGTTTGTTTATGCCAGTGAACACAGTGAAGTTCCTTTAAAGAGCTAGTGTACTGCCTAAAACTAATATTAGATTTTAAAAGGAGCCAACCATCACCTGTTATAGCTGAGGTATTTTTTTCCCTTTGTTTAATTAGAAGATTGTTTACCTGATGTTAGTAGGTGTGATGTGTGGAACAGCTCTTAGCCTGGCAGCTGACATATCTTACTCTACTGCCTCACACTTCACACCTTGAGCCAAAAAAAGGCATGCCAAGATCAAGAATCAAACAGGGGTAGGGAGGCTTGGTCAGTCAGAAGGGACACAGTTGATAGGCAGAGAGTGGGGTCTGCTAGTGGTGGGAGTAAAAGGGCCACAAGGACACAGGACAGGGAATCAAACTCGCTGAAGGAGGAAGCTGGTAGACGTTCCACAGGGGTGTTACAGGTCTCCAATAGATATGAGCCACTAGTGGGCACTATGTTGGAAGGGGATGGAGGTAAATGGGCCACAAGGATGCAGGGCAGGGAATCAAACTCTCTGAAAGAGGAAGCTGGTAGGCGGTCCACAGGGGTTTTACAGGTCTCTGATAGGTATGAGCCACTAGTGGACACCATGTTGGAAGGGGGCTCGGATGAAGATGTGGAATCAGTGATTGGGGGTGGGGAAGGGTCAGGAGGCACAAGGGAAGGAAATGTCATGTGGCAGGCTACAGGGTCAACTAAGGGTTCAGGAAGGAAAGAGGCACAGGGTGCCAAGAGTGGTGTGCAACTGGCAGTGAAAGATAAGCAAGTGGTAAGACCTGGGTAGGATGGAGCCCTGGGAGTAGGGAGCCCGGGTAGAGAGGGGAAGGGAAAGGGTGGAGGGGTGGCTATTGCAGAGTGACATGGAGAGCAGAAGGGGTCGCATGGTGAACTTGGCCAGGGTGCTTGAGTAGTACAGGAAATGGTAGAGGCCACCATCTCGAGGTTGAATGGTATCATGTTGGCAGATGATAACATATCTTCAGAACAAACCATGGGTGGGCTCGAATTGAAAGCGTTAGAGGCAGTTAGTACTACAATGTCAGGGGAAGGCTCATCCACAGACCAGGGGCAGGTGCTCGAAGACTGGGTGAGAGCTGGGGTCAGGCGGTTGCAGAGCAGGTGAAGTAGGAGTAACTGAGGTTGGGGAGGGATCAGGAGGCGATGGGGCAAGAGATGGGGAAGTAGAACAGACACAAGAAGCTAAGGGGAGAAGGACAACTACACACAGTTTACCCAGAAGGGGAAGGGAGGTAAGGTGCTACTGATTGGGGACTCATATCATCAGGGGAGTTAAGTGGGGGTTAGGAACAATACGGTTTGGGTGGCATGCATGCCAGTGATGATGGTGATGGACGTAATCCACCACATACCCTCACACAGGAAGGAACAGAACAGGGAGACGCACCTGGTTTTCCACCTGGGTACCAATGGTCTGAATGGGAGCAGTGTCATGGAGGTACAGGCAAGATTTAAGGCCTTGGCTAGGTCCTGTGGAAGTCTTAGCTTCAAATCCCTGGCCTTCTCTAAAGTGCTGCCAGTGACCAGAGCTAGTTTAGAGAGGAAACAAAGAATTCAGGATTTCAACAGCTGGCTAGAGAGGTGGTGTAGGGAGATGGGAGATGGGATATGGGATAGTAGGAAATTGGAGAGTGACATAGGATGATGTGAGCCTCTTCGCCTCTGACAGGCTACATCTCAATATAAGGAGAGTGCAGCCGTATTGAAATGCGGGTTGGGTGAATTCTTTGAAAGTGTACTCCATTTAAACTAGATAAGGTGGGAGGCTGAATATTTGGCCATCCAATACAGAGGACGAGATGGGGGACCTATGGTCCCCCCCGCATTGTGAAACAGGGTGGTACTTCTGGCACACCCTTGGGGAAGGATGGGGTTGGGGGCACTGGTGGAGGGGGTTGGCGGTGACTGCCAGGATCTGACAAACAAGATGGATGAGCTAATGACTATCACTGTGCATGATAGCCTAGACACAGTTGTGGTCACTGAGACATGGTGAACGCATCGTCACACATGGGATACATAATCACCTGGATTCAGGCTTTTTAGGAAGGACAGAAGTGGCAGGGGGTGTGTGACACACTATATGTCAGAGAGGACATAAGGGCAACGGAGGGGCAGAAGGGGGACGGGGACTCTGAACTCCTCTGGGTTACACTAGGCAGAAGGACAGGACAGTCCTTAAGACTTGGGGTTATATACAGTCCACCTGACCAGGGGGATGAACAGGATGGAGTGATGTTGGAGGACATTGCAAGCGTGGCTTTCAAAGAGGAAACACTACTGGTTGGGGACCAAAACCTCCTGGATATTGATTGGCCCGTACCTGATGCAGTGTAGGCCAGGAGCAGGGGGATCCTGGATGCACTGCAGGGGATGTTCCTCCAGCAGCTGGTCAAAGACCCAACCAGGGGGCACAACCTGCTAGACATGATACTGATGAACGGGGAGAGTGTGGAAGGGGTGGAGGTGGGAGAAAAATTAGGGAACAGCGACCATAGAACCATCAGTTTCAGGGTTAGGGAAGGTAGGGAGAGATGTTGAACCAGCACAACTGTGCTGGATTTCAGGTACGCAGACTTTGGGAGGATGAGAAGATGGTGAGAGAGGCATTGGAAGCCATGGAAGAAATCAACGCAGTGGAAGAACTATGGGGGGCTGTCAGAGACAGGGTGAAGGAGGCTACCTTAATGTGAGTTAGGAGGTAAACAAAGGGCCAAGGTGCAAGAGGCCCCTCTGGTTCAGCAAAGATGTGGCAAAGGTGGTTGGGAGCAGGAGGTGGGCATTCAAGAAATACAAAAAACTCAGAATGAAGAGGACAAGGAGGCTTACAGGGAAATGAGGAGGCTAATCAGGAAAGCAAAGGCAACCACAGAGGAGAGGATAGCATCACAGGTAAAGGGAGGGAATCAAACCTTTTTTAGGTCTGTAGGGGACAGGAGGACGGTCAGTCAATGAATTTCAAGGCTGAGGGGGGATGGTGGGTTCTTTACAGAAGGGGCAGGGAGAAAGCAGAAGAACTAAACAAGTACTTCTGCTTGGTGTTTACGAGCAAGGGAAGGGGATCAGAACTAAGGGGGAGGGTGGGGAATGTTGGGGTGGACACGGGACCATTTAGCATGGAGAGAGTTGGGAAAGAACTAGGCAGACTAAAGGTGGACAGGACTATGGGGCCAGATGGGTTCCACCTGAGGATGATCAGGGAGCTAAAAGATGAGTTGGCTGCGCCTCTAGCAAAGCTGGTCAGCCGGTCCCTTGACTGTGGCAGGGTGCTGGAGGACTGGACTTGAGTGGTTGTAGCTCCTATATGTAACCCCCTTGTTACCCAGGGTTACTAGAATCCCAGTAAGACCTAGTGGTAGGCAGGGAAGGCAGCTTGTGAAACTCCAGTTAAATGGGTTTCACACTGTCTCACTCTGTTCTCAGTCTCAGCTGAGACTGAGGGATGACATCACCAATAGAACTTTCGCAGCTGCATAAGCCACATTGGAATCTGCAGCAAAGGGAGTTAGATAGAATGCTGGGAGTTTTCAAAGGAGAGTCTGCAGTTTGGCTTGGGGAGTGAAGTTGTACTCAAGTGGTGGAGACAGCTGTTGGTCTCAGTGCCCCCTTCCTCCGGGGGGAGGGGGGATGTAAAGATTCCCAGCAGATTCCTGGGCAATCCTCTTAATTCTGCTAAGGAAAAAAAGCTGCCTGTTTAGTCCAGGATTTATTTTGGAAGATGGAAGATTTGTGAGTCACCTGTGGGGCACCTGCAACTTAAGGGTGAGTGTCTGCTCTGCTAAAGAGCATATGTTTTCTTCACCCTGGGACTTGTGTGAAAATCTAGGTATTGAACTACATATTGGGGAGCCTAGGGAAATGGGTCAAGCAAGTAAAAGTAGTGTCAAATCTCAGAGTTTGGTGAGATGCTAATAATATGTAGAGATGTGACAGACATCTACCCTTAATCTACATTTCAAAGTTCAGTAAAGGAATTATTCAGTTTTTCCAGAGAAATGGCCGGGTATGGGCTGTGGGAGCTGGAGGTGGGTGGCCCCCCATCTTTAGTGACCAGGTCCACCTCTACGGATTTCTTCTGTGGTTTCTACGTTGCCTCAGGCACTTGGCCAATGATGGGGGAAGTACCCAGACATGGGATTGTAAGGAAAATTCTCTCTAGGAGTCACAGACTCTAGTGTGGTGTGGGGAGCCACGACAGGATAATTGGTTCATTCTTCCAATGGACCGCGGATAGGATAATTGGTTCATTCTTCCAATGGACCACGAATGGGATAATTGGTTCATTCTTCCAATGGACCACGGATAGGATAATTGGTTCATTCTTCCAATGGACCGCGAATGGGATAATTGGTTAATTCTTCCAATGGACCACGGATCAAGTGGCCGGCGGGGGAGCTGGGCCCGTGGGGAAAACCCAAGTGTGTACAAGTCGGGCTGTGTACCCAAAGCTGCGTGCAAGTCCGGGCTGTGTGCCTGGTGGGTTCAGAGCTTGAGGGCTGGAAATGGTGATAAAGTGTTCTGTAGTCTCTAATCTGCATTACCAGGAAATGTAGCCCCATGGGGGTCAATCTATGCTTTGTTTGTTCAGCTAGTATGTGAATAAAAGCCACACTGAAGAATCCCATTCCTGGTTCTGGACATTACAGTTATTGCTTCCTGTGTTCGGATTTACTTGGGTGTCCCTGTGCAGAGTAGCCAAACCTAGGTCCCCTGTGCCAAGTAACCTCATCCTCCCCGAACCCAGTCCCCACCAGATACTGCTGTCAGCTTCAACAGCATGCCACCTGTCATTTTGGCAAAAAGGCAGGGGTGAGGAGTTACAAAAATGGAGGCACCGCTTTGGATTTTGTTCTGGGAGGAAGATGCTTGGGCAAGGGGGCTAGCGTCTTGGCTATCTGGCAGTGGGTAGCCCAAAAAGCTGAAGCAATTTCCCTAGAGTGTGTTGCTGTGTGCTGTGAATCTTATGCTGCTGTTTAAAAATGCCAACTGCTTACCAAGGAGCAGTAAAGCCAAAGAGTGTGCCCTTGTCCTGCATCAAATAGTTTACAGCGTTTGAAATGCTTTTAAAATGAACTGTGGTAAACAAAAGTGTGGAAGACTAGGGGTAGCAACAGGAAAATTGTGCCCTGGATGTTGGAAATGCTTTTAAAATAAACTGTTGTGAAGAAAAGTGTGGATGACTAGGGGTAGCAACAGGAAAATTGTGCCCTGGATGTTTGAAATGCTTTTAAAATGAACTGTTGTGAAGAAAAGTGTGGAAGACTAGGGGTAGCAACAGGAAAATTGTGCCCTGGACGTTGGAAATGCTTTTTGAATGAAAAGAGAGACTGCAGAGTAAATAGCTATATTAAATGGCTGAAATGGGCTCCCGCCGTGGAGTCAGTTGTAAAAGAAAAAAAAAGTTGCATTCTGCAGTTTAAAATTGCCTGCTCAATGATTGCCGTGAGGAGAAGAGCCCTTGCGAGGAAGAAGAGGCTCATTTGCATGGCGTCATGTGGTTGGTCAGGCTACAATCAGTCCTGCCCCTCAGCCAGCTCTACAGAGACTGCCCCAGCATTTGAGAGGGAGTGTGAGTGGAGTGCGTGTACTGGCAGTGGAGGAGCATCGCGGAGTGTTAAAATCGCTGTAAACTTTCAAAAATTAGACTTTGCTGTTTAAAATCGGGCTCAACCCGCTAATCGATCGCTGAAATTGCAAGTGTGGTGGTTAAAAAGACGATCGGTAGGACTGCCCACCCGTTTCTGTTCTGAGGCCTCCAAGAACTGGCTGCAGGCCGTGTTTCCCCATCGCAGCAAACTGCTACTGATAACAGTAAGTAACCATCCTAAAACTGCTCAAACAGTGATTTTCAGCCCTATGCCATATAAATGTGTGTGCAGCTTTGTAGTCGCTTTGCAAGTAACGACTGTATAAAGTCCTGCCAGCAAGTGCGAGTCTGTTAAGCCATTGACTGTGTGCATAGTAATGAATTTAGCCTCAGTTTAAAGTTTGCAGCCAGAGAGAGACTGTGGGTTGTAGCAAAGAGCAGCACTAGAAATACAGGCAATCCTGTGCTAAAAAACCTGAAGCTTTAAGGGACTGTGAATAAAATAAATGTTACCAGCATGTAAAAAGTCCATGGAAAATCCTGTAAATGTGTTTAAAGCAAGAACAGAGCAAGTTGTGCAGTTTGAGCAAAAGTTATCAGTAGTTTGTGTAAATCGGGTGCGCCAGTGGCTTGACCCAGATTCTAAATGTTGATGCACAGGAGTGCTGCCGCCGCCATTACAGGGTGGGGTAGTAAAGTAAACACAGCAGCAGAGGAGCCATTTTACAGCTAAAGAGTGTGTTCAATAAAGTGGGACTATCATTTACAGTGAACTTTTGTTTGTTTTTCTGCAGTTATGGCCTCAGGACCAGCTCGTTACCCGGACCATGCCCGGGTTGCAATAACAGCAGCAGTGAATAGACTGAGGGATATTGAAAAGTGGTGCTATGGAGGGAAACTGCCTCCTCATGTGGCAATTCCTAATTTTCCAGTGCACGTATGCCAAATATGCTTGAGAGCTAGAAGGGACGTCTTCATGATTCCTCACTGTGCGGGATGCCTAGAAAAATATGGCTTGTATAAAGCGCCTCCAATTTGTTTGACTCCCACAAGGACAAAAATTCAGGAATCTGCAGTTGGCAGCACACAGCACCAGGCGGAGCCTGTGGAGGAAGGCCCCTCAGGGGTGTGTGGCACAAAGCTAGAGGGTGCAGAGTTAGAGACAGAACCAGAAGTTGAAGTTTCGGATGCTGGATCCCAGAAAGAAAGTTCGGATAAAGCATCAATAGACCCGGGGGGGCTAGCCCAAGTCTCTTAGGTGAAGATGAGATGCGGGAGGCCTTTGAGTGGGAGGTGTTGACCTCCGCGCCTAGTGATGAGTGGATAGTCTCAGGAGTGAGAAGGACTGCTCACTCCTGGGCTCAGATCCTCAGTGAAGAGGAAGATGAGGGGGAACCTATGTGGCCTTGTGAAAAAGGAACGGGTACACAGCCTTAAGATCTTGCCTCAGAGGAATGTATGGAAGAAAGTGGTGATGCCACTGCCCTGGCTTCACAAGAGGAAGAAGTCAGGGATCCGTTTCTAATTTCCTTAAGGATGCGTAGCTGGCAGAACCAGGACTGGCCACCCCCAAGCCAGGCCAGCGGTCTCAGATTGACCAAAGCAGTAAAGAGGAGAGACTGGTTCGTAGAAGGCAAATGAGATCTATGGTATGACCTTTCCTACCTTTCCTCGAAAAGTCTGGGAGGAGATTGAGAACTGCAGGAAATCCTGGATCTGGGACGAAGCCATGAAAGTGTGCATCCTGGGGCCAACAAGCATGTAAAGAATAGACTGTTCCACAAAAGTATACCCAGTGGAAGAGAGGCAGGACACTGTTTATAGACAGAGTGAGAATAGTGGACGGAGAGGATGTGAAATCTCCACTGTGTGAATTATGTGCACCCAGACAGGGTAATAATTCAAGCTCCTGACCCCCGGTACTATTGGCCTCAGTGCAAGGACCTCTCAGCAAATGTGCCCGTGCCTACAAAATGGAGAGCCGAGCAGTGGTAGTCAATACTGCCACACCAGACTGTGAAGTGCCTTTATTGATCCGCCAATATGAATATCCAGGACTCAGGTGCCCCACATTCATCAGTCTACAGTGTACTGGCCTTTCCTGCATCCATCGACTGGCCCACCAGATGACTTCAGATCCAGAGAGGACACCAGCCCAGCTGTATCCTGTTCATCGCCTGGTAAGCGGATGATGTCGGACCAGCTGTTTTCCTTTTGTTCCTGTTCTAAGGTTCCGTCTCCAGAGATGACATCAGCCCAGCTGTTCCCAGATGTTCCCTCCTGTGGATCCCAGAGGATGTCCGCCCAGCTGTATCGGAAGAAATGCTGCCAGGGAGAGTCTTCGTCAGAGGTGCAGGTCGGTTAAGAATTTCGTACTACAAGTGGCTGGTAAGTCTGAACTTTTCTATCTTTATGACATTGCAGTACACACCCTACACTAACAGGCTTCAAAATGTGTGAACTGTCCTCAAAGACTCTCCCCTTTGGGACTTTGGCCTGTTAGAACTGTGCTTCACCGGTCTCCGGCCCAGGACAGACTCTTTATTGGACTAGCCTTCGGGCATTGTGGTCACTAGTTAGGACTTTTAGGGCACTCCATCCCCTCAAATGTGTATTGTAAATAATGTCGTTGTTTTCTAATGTAAATACTGCTTTTCTACCTTTTTTCTAAAAAAATCATTTTGGGATTCTGCAGTGTTTTGATGGTAGGGGTCTAGGCAGACTGTGTATGCAGATTAGGAGTGTGTTTTGTCTTTCTTTTTTTCTTACAGGTGTTCCTGGGAAGACTGAAGAGAAGACAAGAAGAGGAGGAGGGGCTCATCGGAGTTCCTCATCAGTGCTTTAGTGTTTAGAAATTTAAAGTACTGTGGTGTTATGGTTGTTATTGTTGTATTAACCCTTTCCTTCGACAGGTGTGGTTGTGGGGGTAGGGAGGAGACAGTAAAATGGTATTTTAATGGTGTGTGGTTGCAGGTTGCCCAAGGTCGGGGAGGTCTCCGGGTTGTTTTTGTTTTGGGGTATTAGGTTAAAAGCAGATAGGTTTTCCCTAGAGGGTTAGGGGGGATAGACAGGCTGTGGTCCTGAGTGGCCATTGGGACTGCAGTGCTGATCTATCAGGGCTATGCTCTGGATAGTTCTACCAGAGCCACTGGGTGTCCATAGTAAGTGGATAGTGTAGAGGCTGATATGTCAGCTACAAGCCTCTAGGCCCTTAGTGTTGCCTGCCTGTGCTCGCACATGGTAGGAGGGGGCCAGATCACCCCCCTCCACAGGTAGTACATAGGGTGGGATGGCCTAAGGCCAGGTAAATAATGACTGCAGACAGTCATTTTCCTGGTCAAGGGCGAGTGTAACCCCCTTGTTACCCGGGGTTACTAGAATCCCAGTAAGACCTAGTGGTAGGCAGGGAAGGCAGCTTGTGAAACTCCAGTTAAATGGGTTTCACACTGTCTCACTCTGCTCTCAGTCTCAACTGAGACTGAGGGATGACATCACCAATAGAACTTTCGGAGCTGCATAAGCCACATTGGAATCTGCAGCAAAGGGAGTTAGATAGAACGTTGGGAGTTTTCAAAGGAGAGTCTGCAGTTTGGCTTGAGGGTGAAGTTGTACTCAAGTGGTGGAGACCGCTGTTCGGGTCTCAGTGCCCCCTCCCTCCGGGGGGGGAGGTAAAGATTCCCAGCAGATTCCTGGGGCAATCCCCTTAATTCTGCTAAGTGGAAGAAAAGCTGCCTGTTTAGTCCAGGATTTATTTTGGAAGATGGAAGATTTGTGAGTCGTCTGTGGGGCACCTGCAACTTAAGGGTGAATGTCTGCTCTGGCTAAAAGGGCATATGTTTTCTTCACCCTGGGACTTGTGTGAAAATCTAGGTATTGAACTACATATTGGGGAGCCTAGGGAAATGGGTCAAGCAAGTAAAAGTAGTGTCAAATCCCAGAGTTTTGTGAGATGCTAATAATATGTAGAGGAGATGTGACAGACGTTTACCCTTAATCTACATTTCAAAGTTCAGTAAAGGAATTATTCAGTTTTTCCAGAGAAATGGCCGGGTATGGGCTGTGGGAGCTGGAGGTGGGTGGCCCTCCATCTTTAGTGACCAGGTCCACCTCTACGGATTTCTTCTGTGGTTTCTACTTTGCCTCAGGCACTTGGCCAGTGATGGGAGAAGTACCCAGACATGGGATTGTAAGGAAAATTCTCTCTAGGAGTCACAGTCTCTAGTGTGGTGTGGGGAGCCACAACAGGATAATTGGTTCATTCTTCCAATGGACCACGGATAGGATAATTGGTTCATTCTTCCAATGGACCGCGAATGGGATAATTGGTTCATCCTTCCAATGCACCACGGATCAAGTGGCCGGCGGGGGAGCTGGGCCCATGGGGAAAACCCAAGTGTGTACAAGTCGGGCTGTGTACCCAAAGCTGCGTGCAAGTCCGGGCTGTGTGCCTTGTGGGCTCAGAGCCTGAGGGCTGGAAATGGTGATAAAGTGTTCTGTAGTCTCTAATCTGCATTATCAGGAAATGTAGCCCCATGGGGGTCCATCTATGCTTTGTTTGTTTAGCTAGTATGTGAATAAAAGCCACACTGAAGAATCCCATTCCTGGTTCTGGACATTACAGTTATTGCTTCCTGTGTTCAGAGTTACTTGGGTGCCCCTGTGCAGAGTAGCCAAACCTAGGTCCCCCTGTGCCGAGTAACCTCATCCTCCCCGAACCCAGTCCCCACCAGGTACTGCTGTCAGCTTCAACAGCATGCCACCTGTCATTTTGGCAAAAAGGCAGGGGTGAGGGTTTACATATAAACAAAGGGGGAAGCAGGGAACTGAATGAGGACTACCGCCAGGTCAGTCGCACCACGGTGGTGGGCAAGGTCATGGAGGCACTCATAAGGGAAAGGGTGATGAACTACCTGAAAGTTAATAGGCTGGTGGATGATAAACATCATGGGTTTACTAGAGGGAGGTCTTGCCAGATCAGTTTAAAAGAATTCTTCAACTAGGTGACACAGGTGCTGGACCAAGGGGGTGCGGTGGATGTAGCCTACCTGGATTTCAGTAAGGCCTTCAGCACCATGCCCAATAGAAGGTTGGTCTATAAACTGGAAAGCCTAGAAGTGAGTGACAAAATAACCAGATGGGTGGAAAGCTGGCTATCAGACAGGACCCAGAGGGTGGTGGTGAATGGGGTGCACTCAGGGACAAGGGAAGTGATGAGTGGGGTCCCCAAGGGTAGGTGCTGGGGCCGCTTCTTTTCAATATCTACATCTCAGATGTAGCGGACAACCTCAGAGGACAAGTGGCCCTATTTGTGGATGGTCTGAAAATCTGCCATAGGGTGGACACAGTAGGGATACAGAAGATATGCAGAAGGACCTAGGGACTCTAGAACGCTGGGCAGACACCTGGCAGTTGAATTTCAACACCAAGAAGTGTGCAGTAATGTACATGGGCAGCAGGAATCCGCAGGTAGAATACACATGGGGGGGGAGAATATCAGGAGCATGGATTAAGAAAGGGATCTGGGGATAACACTCACCAGTGACCTAAAGGTGGGGAAGCAGTGCAGCAGGGCCATGAGGAGGGTGCATAATATGCTGGCAAGTATAGGAAGGGGAATTACAAGCAGAAGAAAGGAGGTCCTGATGCCCCTGTACCAAGCTTTGGGGAGGCCGCACCTTTAGTACGGTGTCCAGTTCTGGAGGCCTTACCTCCGGAAGGAAATAGAGTTGGTGGAAAGGGTTCAGAGAAGAGCAACCAAAATGGTGCAGGGGCTGGAAGACAAGCCGTATGAAAAAAGATGCAGGAAATTGGGGCTATACACATTGGAGACCAGAAGGGAGAGGGGAGACATGATTGAGAACTTTAAGTATGTAAAAGGGATCCATAGAGTGGAGGTGGGGAGATTATTTCCGAGGAAGGTAGGCTCCAAAATGTGTGGGCACAGCCTGAGACTAAGGGAGGGGGGTTTAGGGGAAATGTGAGGGGACGCTTCTTCACTGAGAGAGTGGTGGAATCCTGGAACAGACTGCAAGAGGAGGTGGGGGGTCGATACTGTGACAGGCTTTAAAAAAGCATGGGAAAGGCGCATGGGGTTACTGGGAGGAGCCCTAAGTGGGAGGAGGGTGGACTAAGGGGGAGAGGGAGGGGCAGACTTGATGGGCCAAAGGGTCCTTTTCTGCCACCAATTTCTATGATTCTATATCATCAGCACTGTGACCTCAATGACTGTGACTTCACTGCTACTTAGGAACAGCAAGTGAGTTACTGCCAGGTCGATCACCTGTGATGTCACAGTCAGTGAGATCACAATGCTGATGATGTAGTGTGGGGCAGTAGATAAAGCTGTGACAGGTGCCAGGCTAAGAGCTGTTCCACACATCCAGTACAATATTATCACATAGAATACTTTCTGCTGAGCAAAAGGGAAAAGAAAAATACTTCATGCAGCTTAACACTAATTTGAAACAGGACAATTTGGTCTCCCTTTTTTACCAAACACTGAATTCTCAAAGAAACTCCTGCACTGAAAGAATTCGTAGGCAATGGGAGCAAGAAACAGGACATGAGCTCACCCTGGAGAATTGGTGTCGGGCATGTGAAAATATAACCCGAGTAACTAGTTCACACCAATGGCAGTAATACACCTGGAAACACCTAATTAGATTTTTCATAACCCCTATGGTCATGTCCCATTACTCTCCCACCAATCACGCAAGTTGCTGGTGAAAGTGTGGTGGGAGTGAAGCAGATCACATGCATATAATGTAGGGCTGCCCTTCACGTAAATCATTCCTCTCCCAAATTCAGGTACAACTACGGGAAATATTTGATCCTCAACTTCATTTATCAATAGAGATGTTCATGTTCCTTTTACTTCCTAAAGTATATAGAAGCCCAAACATAAGGTACCTTCTCCTCCTACTTATCATAGCAGCTAAAAAAAACAATTACTAAAGTGTGGCTAAACGCCAAAGCCCCTACTATTCAGAATTGGTGGGATATTACAAGACAAATTTATAATATGGAAAGAATAACCCATAACTTAAATGAACAGCAGGAAAAAATTACAGCCAGATGGACCTGATGGCAGATATATTATATGCTAAAGGATACCACTTTTGTCCCCTAAGAATTTGAAGGTGCCAATAAATAGTTCAAACAGCCTAAACACTCTCTGGAACATAAATGGTAGGATATAACACTATTCAAAGAGAGGATCACCCAAAGGGTATAGGAAGGGGAAGAAGGAGGGCTATCAACACACCCAGCACCCACTAGATATAGATTGTAACCCGAAATGGGAGGATTTTACCCAGAATCATTGAATTGTCACAGGTTTTAACTCAGAAAAGTGGATACTAATGAACTTGGTGATATGAGATATTAAAATTATTCAGGGCTTGATACTGAGAATATTACTACTAGGATAATCTGTCCACAATCTTAAAGAAATTATAACAGAAACAAAGTCTGAACATGTATGATAGGGGACCTACCATTCTAGGTTGATCAACCATTTCTATGAGTAACATTATGAATGATTAATTCTGAAAATTTTACCTCTGTATTGTATCTCATTCTTAATTTCAAAATTGCCAAAGAAGCTAAGATGTAATAAGATGTAATTCTGATCTCTCTCTCTCCCTTTGTGTATGTAGTGATGTATATCGGAAATGAACTATGACCTGTTGATGTACTGTGTATAAAGGTTAAAATTATTAATAAAAAGATATTTATAAAAAAAATTACAACTGACTACTACTTAAAATTTGTATTATTTTCCTGTCTGCCTGTTTTGGCTCCACTAGTTCTTTAAATATTTCTTATCCTATATTTTGTATCCTGGATAGCGTTGGGGAGATACCACATCTCATTGTGATCTTCATTTTTCACATTTTTGCACTGTATTTACTCAGAATGTCCCAGATTAGATGCAATATCTTGTTTTCAGTGGGGTCATGATTTTACAATTTTTTATAATATATTATTCAGGGTAGTCTATTCCAGATGTACAATATTGTTTTCAGTGTGTTCTGATTTTATGCAGTGCAGCATAATATTGTGTAGATGCAGAGCACCACTGACAACAAGATGCCATGGCTTCTGTGAACTGTCCAGGCTAAACAAATAGCAATCAGCAGGCATATTCTAGGAAAGCACATTGTACAAATGCGTAAAAGGAAGGCCACATTGAAACTGCCTCTCAGCAGATCTGCATTGTGCAAATTCATTAGAAATAATGGGTAGAAGCATCCCAAAAGCTTCCCACAGCCATATCGGCTGTGACCAGAGTTTGTTAAAAAGAGGAACCACATTTGCCATCTTCCAATCTCTGGGAATGTTTCCACTGTTAACACTATTTTCAAGTAGAAATTTAAGGTGGTATAATAAATGACTGGATAGTAATCATGCTACCTGTAATCATATCTGCTCCTGGGGAAGAATGTATTCTACTGTTTTTTTATCTTATCACATATAGAATAGTGGATGGTTGACCATCCACAACAAGGCTGTGTTTCCATCGAGGGAGTTGATGATGTCATAGAGACCTCGAGAGCGAAGCGCCACAGGTCTCCATGGCATCATCAACTTCCTCGATGGAAACACAGACTTAGTTGTGGATGGCCAACCATCCATTGTTTTTTATAGTATATGGTTCCCCCAAAATGAACACAAGGTTCATACCTTGCATTGACACTCCTGCACTGGTCCTCGCTCGAGCCCCGTCCCACAAGATACCGGTCCTCCTCACTGCAGTTACGCTTTGTTCCGGTCACGTCCCCAACTATAGCGGTACTCCTCGCTGCGGTCCCATTCTGTTTTTACTGTAACTGTGACAGAGATTTAAAAAAAAAAAAATTGCAAATTGATAGTTTGGACACACGGAGCTGATTATGGCAGTCCGTGTCCAAACTGTCTGCTCGCCCGACCACTCACTAAGTGAATCCGCCATTTTAGAATGCATTTTTTAAATCACTGCCTGTTTCCACCAGTCAGGTACGAGCTCAAGGGGCAAAAATTGTTGTACTAGCGATGTGACATCAGAACGATAGTACAACTTTTTTGACCTTTGAACTGTCCTACAACAGGATTTGGAAAACCATTGTTTTCCATCCACAACAAACCCTAACCATATACTATTATTTTTTTTCTATAGAGATTTCTATATGATTGCATAGACTACTATTTGTGGGATCTGGTGACTTGCCTTTTTTTAGCATAAGCCACACAAAATTGAGTGTTGAACAAATCAGCCATCTTTTCAGCAGTACAAATAGTAATGTTGTTACTTGTCACATGCCCTACTTTATGTTCAGTTTTTAGGGCTGCAGTGGGCATAGCACTGCAGACCTCTTGCTAGGAAAAAAGCAGGCAGCGCATTCCTTCCGACCAAATAACATGTTGGAGTTGCAACATAGTTGCCTCTGTGACTGTGAAGCCCTCTGCTCACTATCTGCATCAGAAGTCACACTGCATGATTTTTTAGGTTGTTGGCGGTTATGGCAGAACACGGCATACTCTGCTGTGTCCAAGATGGCCAGCAAACTGTATTACACATGAGCAACCACTAGCGCATGCGCAGTACTGTGTGGTGGCCATCTTGGTCATGGTGGAGTGTGCTGTATTCCACTGTGCCCACTGATTTCCTTTTTTTCTTTTAATTATTCATATCCCCCCCACACCTGACCCTCCCTCTCAGCATCCACCACACCCCACTCAGAAACTACAATGACACTGGGGGGGGCCCAACCAACCCAGTGTCACAATCGTGGCCAGAAATGGCGATTTCCTTTTTTTTTTTAATTATTCATATCCCTCCCACCAGACCCTCCCGCTCAGCCCACACTCCCCCCAAAGAAACATTACAATGACACTGGGGGTTCCCAATCCCCCAGTGTCACGATCGTGGCCAGAAACATTACAATGACACTGGGGGTGCCCAATTCCCCAGTGTTGTGATCGTGTGCCGGGTGACCTTTTTTTCACAGTTTTTTCCTTTCCCCACCTGACCCTCCATCTCAGCACCCCTGCCCAGAAACACAACAGTGACAACTGGGGGCGTCCAATCCCCCAGTGTCATGATTAGGAATCCTCTGCCATTTTTCTTTGTTTTTATTAACCTGTAAAAAGAAAACCGTCTAGCGATATCTTTTGCACCATTACCACCCTGCCATCCAACCATCCCACTCAGTACCCACCACCCTGCACCCCCCAAGCCCTTATTTACCCATCGGGGGTTCAACGCCATTATCCTCTCTGGACTGTAGACATGTCTTCACTCTTCAAAGCCAGACCACGAACTGAAGAAACAGGTATGCGTTTCAATGTATTTCAATGGGGCTTTGAACTTAGTGGCATAATTTGGGCATTTTTGCATATTTTTGGTCCAAATTTTCAACATGCCTTCTTTGGGAACCTACTTCATGAACAATTGAATTGTCATTAGGCAGATCTGTCCCAAAAGGTGATTTCATGGTCCCTGCATGAAAACACCTTTTAGGCAGGAGTTGAAAATTTTCTCTGCCCTTGTTCATGAGGTGGGGTCATAAGGCTATGTTGAAAATCTGGTGTAAAAATATAAAAAAAAAACACTAAAAGTATGAGCCTACATTGAATTTTATGAACGCAGGCTTGTAACTTTGGTAATTTTTAATATTTTTACCCCAAATTTACAATAAAGCCATATCTTTACAGCACCTCATGAAAGTGACAGCTATCATTTTTCAAATCCTGGCCAAAATGTTTTTTTACATCTCGAAAGGTGATTTAACGGCCCCTGTGCAAAATCTCCTTTTGCACAGGAGTTGAAAGTTTTCTCTGCCCTTGTTCATGAGGCAGGGTCATAAAAAGGCTACAGTATGTTGAAAATGTGGTGTAAAAATACTAAAAAACAACAAAGTTATGAGCCTACATTGAATTTTGCAAATGCAGTCTCGTAACTGGTAATTTTCAATATTTTCCCCCAAATTCACAATATAGCCATATTTTTACAGTACCTCATAAATGTGAAAGCTGTCATTTTTCAAATCCTGGCCAATTTTTTTTTTTCAACATCCTGAAAGGTGATGTCGTGGTCCCTTCATGAAATCACCTTTCAGGCAGGAGTTGAACATTTTATCTGCCCTTGTTCATGAGGTGGGGTCATAAGAAGGCTATGTTGAAAATTTGGTGTAAAAATATTAAAAACAATAAAGTTATGAGTCTATACTGAATTTTGCAAACACAAGCTCATAACTTTGGTGATTTTCAAGGGTACCCTCCGCCCTTTTTATACTTCTCCCCTACAGTTCGAGATGTACCAGCGCTGTAGAGCACTGGGGATTGTTCATAGGGGAGTGAGGAGGGCGGGGGTGGGCGAACAGGAGAGGACGAAGGAGCGGGACCACTGTATCGGGGTTACTAAGTCCAGAAGGTGCCCTGGGGTGAAACAGAATCCAGACCGGGGTCCCCTATGTCTGGTGCCCATACCCAAGGGCACTACTGAATTTGGTGGGCAGATAGGCCGGACAGTTTCCAAGGTTTGTCCAACGCGGGTGGTGTTATGCAATGCCAGGTCTGTTAAGAATAAGACCGTTATCTTAGCCAATCTTATTAGTTTGACTGACCTGACTTGCATCACCGAGACCTAGCTGGATGAAAACTCAGGCCCCATACTGGAGGCCATGACTCTGGCCGGGTACTCGGTGATACACCGCCCGAGATTGGACCGCGGGGGTTGGGGTTGCAGTCTGTTTTAAGACTAAATTGGGCCTCACGGATGTGGTAGTAGGTGAGGCTGAATCCTTTGAGTGCACAGTTGTAGCAGATGTAGGCATTGGAATCGTTCTCATCTACCGACCACCCGGAGATGGGAAACGCTTCTTACAGGAAGTAGCAGACTTCCTCGTCAATATGTCGTTTGAGTCGCCCAGATTGATGGTTCTGGGCGGCTTTAATGCCTGGGTCAACGATGAACTCTCACAATTTGGTAACTACTTCCTTCAACTTATGTCTTCTTTGGGCCTTACACACGTAGTTTCCACTGCTACACATAAATCTGGGCACTCTTTGGATTTAGTCTTCCTTCTAGGGATTGATTCATCCGATGTGGGGGTGGAACCAGTTGCCTGGTCTGACCACCACACCGTGAGGTTCAATTTCTATACCCCCCTGAGAAGGCCTTCCCCTGTGGAGATGGTCAGGTACCGCCCATTACGGAATATTACTTCCCAGAACCTTGTAGCGGTCCTTGACCTCTCATCCCTCGTGTTGACTAGCAGTAATACAGAGGCACTGGTGGCGGCCTATAATACAGCCGTTATGAGGGCCCTGGATCCTATTGCTCCTGTTTGTGAGCACCTCCTATCCCTTCACCCCAGGTCTCCTTGGTTTGACGGGACACTGAGGGAGTTGCGGAGACAGGGGTGAAAGTTAGAGCATTGCTGGCGCAAATCCGCCCTTGATGCCGACCACCTTAGATTGATGGAACATTATTCTATCTATCAATCTGCAATCACCCATAAGAAGGCAGAATTCCTGTCCAGGGAGATTGCAGTTGCACAGAATCGACTGGCTCAGTTGTTTCAGACTGTAGACAGACTGTGCAACCCAGCCTGCCTGCAAGTCCGAAAAGCATTTTCGCAAGTAGAGTGCGAGAAGCTGACTCGGTTCTTTGCAACTAAGGTGGCTGACATCAGGGCGTGCTTGTGTCCGGCAATCTCTAAGAGTGATGTTGTGGAACAGTGCGAGTTCACAATACCTGAATTCTCTTGGAGTTCCTTTTGCCGACTGGAAGTTGTGGATATTATGAGGATCATCCATAGTGTGCGGCCTACGAGCTGTAGTTTGGACCCTGGACCAACTCCCCTAATTTTGGGTTGTCTTGAGACCATCAGTCCAATTATGGTGCAAATAGTCTGGTGTTTCTTAGAGTCTAGGGAGTTTCCTAACTCCCTGAAAGAGGCGGTGGTGACACCCCTCTTGAAAAAAGTTACTCTGGACCCAGACTGTTTTTCAAACTACAGACCTATTTCTAACCTTCCCTTTATTGGGAAGGTTATTGAGAAGGTAGTGGCAGCCCAATTGGAAGACCATTTAACCATCCATAATGTCTATGAATCCTTCCAATCAGGTTTTCGTAAAAGACACAGCACCGAGACTGCGCTGGTTCGGGTGCTTAATGATCTTCTGAGGGAGAGAGATCAGAAGACATGTTCCATTCTAGTTCTTCTTGATCTCTCATCAGCTTTTGACACTGTGGATCACTTGGTGTTGTTAGCACACCTGAGGTCAATCTGTGGAATGTCGGGAACTGTTTTAAAATGGTTCACTTCATTCCTTACTGGGAGATCACAAAGAGTTGTGTAGGGGTTTATTCCTCGACTCAACTCTTTTGTTAATAATGTAAGTGCCTCAGGGCTCAGTGCTGTCACCACGTTATTACCAGTGTACATGCTGCCCTCGGAGACATTATAACATGGTATGGGCTGAGGTTTCACTGCTATGCAGATGATACCCAGCTATACTTGTCTTTTGCACCTGACCAGGATGGAGCACTCTCAGTGTTTAATAACTGTCTGGAAGAAATCCAAGGGTGGATGGATTCTAGTTGGTTAAAGTTGAACTCAGAGAAGACAGAGGTGTTAGTGGTGGACCCGGGTGGTCAGATAGTGAGGTCGCATGATGGCACGCCCTCTGGAATTTTTCTTGGCGGTGTGTCACTTTCGACCTCTGAACAGGTGCACAACCTAGAATTGTCCTAGACGATAGGCTGACCCTTCAATCTCAAGTGTCGGCCCGTTGTCAGGACTTCCTTTTACCATCCTAGGAATATTGTCAGGGTGCGTCACCTTGTTCTGTCTGACTCCCTACCAACGTTGGTCCACGCTTTTGTGTCCTCGCGCTTGGACTACTGCAACGCCCTTTACTTTGGGCTTTCTGGGGCTTGAAATCCGTCACCTTTAGCTGGTGCAGAATGCTGCAGCCCAGGTTTTGACTGGGACAAGGAGATCCAGTCATATTACCCCAGTGCTGTGCGAACTGCACTGGCTTCCTACACAGTGGTGGATCACCTTTAAAGTCATTTATATTGACTTTCAAAGCCCTTCATGATCAGGGACTGACCTATCTGAAAGAACTTCTGGTGCCTTACTACCCCGGCCGATTGCTTGGCTTGGTCAACGAGGGGTTGTTAGGGATTCCAAAAGTGAATTTAAAATCTTCTGGTTGTAGAGCATTTTCTTATGCCACACCCACTCTTTGGAATTCTCTACCACGCCGGTTAAGGGAGTGCACTCCGTGGAGGTATTTAAGAAAGATTTAAAAACCTACTTATGGGATTTGGCCTATCTGGATGATTAATGGAAATTACTTGTAAATATTAGTTGATCGTATGGATGATCGCATGGTTTGTTTTAACTAAGTGATGTTTTAATGGATTTATTTTTATATATTTTAAATTGATATTGTATATTGTGTTTTGATGTAAAGCGCCTTGATATTTCTGAAAAGCGCTTTAAAAATAAAGTTATTATTATTTATTATTTATAAATTTACAACAAGGCCATATTTTTTACAGCATCTCATGAATGTGACAGCTGTCATTTTTTAAATCCTGGCCAAAATGTTTTTTGTTTTTTTTTTACATCCCAAAAGGTGATTTCACAGCCCCTGTGCAAAACTCACATTTTAGCAAGGAGTTGGACAATTTTCTCTGCCTTTGTTCATGAGGTAGAGTAATAAGAAGGCAATGTTGAAAATGTGATGCACAAATATTAAAACATAGTAAAGGTATGCACCTATGCTGAATTTTGCAAATGCAGGCTCGCAAATTTGGTAATTTTTCAATATTTTTACCCACAAATTTACAACACGGCCATTTCTTCATAGCACCTCATGAATGTGATAGCTGTCATGTTTCAACTTCTGCCCAAAATGTGTTTTTGTGTCCTGAAAGTTGATTTCACAGTCTCTGTGCAAAATCACTTTTAGAACAGAAGTTAAATATTTCTCTGCCCTTCTTAGTGAGGCAGGGTCATAACAAGGCAATGATGAACATTTGGTGTAAAAATATTAAAAAATAAATATTCAATATTTTTACCCCAATTCCTTAGCTGCAGCCCTATCGGCTCTGGCCAGAGTTTGTTTTTTCAAGGGACTTATCCATTGGTATCGAACTCCTGTATTGTTGAACATGGTGTGGGAGGGGAAATCTGTCCCATTCTACGGTCATGACAGAAGTTAAGGCAGTACTGGGAACAAGTCAGGGATCTGATTGGTGAGATCCTGCAAATTCATGTCTCTGACTTGCCAGCTGTCCTCCTTCTGGCTCCAGTAATGAGGTGCCTTCCATGCCCAGACCACATTTGGACTGGCTCATCTGATCTACTGTAGTGTCAAGCACCTGCTGTGTAGGTGATGCTCACCAAGATCCCCTCTGTGACAGAATTGATAAGCTGATATACAGCAAATCAATAGAGATCTGTCTTTGATGGAATGGAATACATTGCTACAAGACTGTGACACAGACACTATGTGGAACAAAATTAAAAGCATTATACCGAACTTAAGCAATAAGTATATTCCAAAACTGAGGAAAGTAAAAAATAACAAAGTACGGCCTAAATGGCTGAATAACAAAATCCCTAAACTCATAATTAAAAAACCTAAATTATACAAATCTTTGAAATTTTCACAAACTCCACTGTTATGGAAAAAATATAAAATGGTACAGAATAAATGCAAAGATGAAATTAAAGAAAAATGTAATATGGAACTTAGACTAGCAAAGTATGCAACAAAACAAAATAGTAAGGTGTTCTATGCTTACATAAGTTTCTTGTTTTGCAGCAGCCTACTTGTATGAACTGCTTTCCAACATAGGCTCCTCTCGTTATCAGGAACAGGGCACCCCAATGTTGTGGCCCACACATACCTTGCCAAGGAAGACTGATCTGAGATGTGTTCTGCGACAATAGAATAAATAGCGCCAGCCAGGCCACAGGACTGAGACAACCAAGATGGAAGGAGGTGCTTCCCCAGAGTTGCTGCAGCCCTCCTGCTAGGTCTTCAGTATAGCATACAGGGCACTCCACAATTAGAGGTGTCTCCAGGATTCGGCTTTGGGCAGATGAAACAAATCCTGGTGATCCAAAAAAGAGGCCATGGTGTAATGAAGGGGGATAAGCACATCAGAGAGGGTAGTGATGCCAGCCCATTGCCACACAAGTCAAGCAATATCTTTACCTCTAACTTGAATGGAGGCATTGTTCCACAGAAAGGTGAATATAGGATTTGCAAGATCTAGACTCAGTCATTTATCTACATGTATCCAGGTGGTGACTGAGGTATGAATAGTGGGGATACAGCTCCACAATTTTCGGAGGCTGAGTGAACAAACATGTAAATGGTAACTTCCCACCCAGCAGCTGAATTCCAATGCCAAACTAAAAGCAGGGTGGTTGAGCTGGGTCTGCAAACCACTGACAGGTCTACACAGCATGAAAAGCCCTGTAATACTCTTTAAACCCTGCATCAGTGGGTGTGAAGCTTCTGATGGCTATAATGTGGCGATTTGCCTTCCTAGAGAAAGTCCCCACAAGTTTTGTCTTTCGGTCAAACCAGCTGGAGGGAAAGTAAATGGGTAGGTGTGAGATGAGATGAAAACATTTTAAAGCAGTGATCATTTTTATAGTTTAAATTTTGCCAGCCAAGGACAATTGAAGCATCCTCCAGCGAGCCAGCTTCACCTTAAGCTCAGACAGCAGAGGGGTAAAGTTAATCTCACAGAGTTTTCCCACCTGAAGGGTGAACTTGAGGCCATGGTATGAAATATAGCCCATCGCCTACCACAGCCCTAGTTGTATTTCTCATTAAGGGCAAGGACCTCAGTCTTCCCCTGATTTATTTGCATCCAAGAGACCATAGAGAACAAGTGCAACAAGTCCATCGGGGCATAGATGATATCATGTACATTTTCCAGAGTGATCAGTAAGTCATCTGCATATAGTAGGGTTTTGTATTTGTCCCTGTCCACAGTGATGCCCTCGATTGCCAAGTGTTGATGGATAGCTGCCACGAGGAGTTCAATAGCCAGCATGAAGAGGAGCAAGGAAAGGGGAAAACCTTGTCTGAGGTTAAAGGAAGGTTGAAAGGGTATCACCAGTAAGGACCTGTGCTCGAGGAGCAGCATACATTGTATGGCTAAAGGCCAGAATTGCTATTGCTCCCCAAACCCTATATGGGCTAGAGTCCCATACAGATACCCCCACTTCGCAGAATCAAAAGCTTCCTCAAAGTCAGTGACTACAACTGCCTGTGGAGAGGGAGTCTGTTGAGCTACGCTAATCAGATGGAGCTGGGATCACAGATGATCAGAACCCAAACATCCTGCACAAACCCCACATGCGAAGGGTGCACCAGGGAAGATATAAGCCAGTTGAGCTGATTAGCAAGCACCATAGCATAGATCTTGCTATCCACTGAAATCAACAAAATCAGTCAGTAGCTGGCTGACTGAGTGGGATATTTACCATTTTTTCAGAAGGACAGTTATCATGGCAGCACTGACCTCCTGAAAAAGCCATTGGAGAACAGGGCAGATGACAGGTGATAGCATCTGATATAGTTCGGCCGGAAAGCCGTCACCACCTACGGCCCTCTGGGGGCTGAGGCCTTTGAATGCCTGCTCAATTTTGGAGATGAGAGGGAATTCCAGTGAACTGGCCTGCTCTGGTGTGAGGCAAGGCAGGTGAAGCTTGGAGAGGAAGGCCTGTACTGCAGAAGTATCAGGAGATTGCCCAGACTGAGCATCAAATTCCTGCATACTTGAATTAATCCCCAGTGATGTGGTACAAAGCTCCCCCTGAGCGCTGCATAGGGTGGCTATGTGCCGCTCTGCCTGCTGCTTCTTGAGGTGATAAGTGAGGAATTCATCACACTTTTCACCCCCTTCCCAGTACTGATGGCAAAGCTGAAGCATCACAAGTTCAGCTTCATGGCCTGCGAATGCACTGATGTCCATGCACAGATGCTGAATATTGTTATGGACTTGAGTGTAAGCCACAGCTTTAGGACTGGCCTTAAACTCCACTTTCTTCAGCTTAAATTGGGCCTGCAGGGCTGCATGCCCCTTCTCTCTCTCTTTCCTTATACCTATGTGATGTGTATCCCACAATCTGTCCCCGAATAGTAGCTTTAAAAGCATCCCACAGGGAGCTACCAAAAAGGACCCCATGTCATTAACTTGGAAATACTTGTTGCCCCTCTCCATAAACCAGGACTGAAAGAAAGGGTCATGCAACAGAAGGGGGTCAGGATCCCATCTGAGAGAGTGGCAGGTGGACTGCCAGAGTAGGAGGTCCAACTGGACTAGAGCATGGTCAGAGATCACCAGAGATCACCAAGGGGTTGATAGCGACTGATACAACTATCAGTGTAGCTTGCTATGAGTTAAGACACATGTTAATGCAGCTGTATGACCCATGTACCACATGGTAACAGGTATAATCCCTCACTCAGGGATCGTGGACCCTCCAGATGTCAGAGAGGGCTTGGTCCTGGAGCCATAGTGGAATGGCTTGGACTGCTCTTGAGTGAGGCTCTTGCTTGCCATGGCTCCTATCCAAAGAAGAGTCCATGGTTAGATTAAAGTCCCCTTTTATAATAAGGGGTGCCTTGGAGTTACTGAACTGTGCCACCCTATTGACCATGTGTGAAAGAAACCTGGCAAGTCCTTGTTCGGGGCATAAAGGTTACTCACAACTAAAGGTCCATGGGGGTGTCAAACAGGGCAGAAGCCTATCTTCCATCTATGTCCACTGAGTGTTTAAGCAGCTTCCAGTGAAGGGACTTATGAACCAGAATGGAGACACCTCTCTTTCTAGACACCACAGCACTGTGGATTTCCAGACCCACTCACCTCCTGCAAAATGTATGGGCCTCAAGGCTAGGAAGTGTAGTTCCCTGAAGTAGAGCCAATTGGGTACATATGCAATGCAGGTGGGTCAAGACCTGCTTGTGTTTAATCAGGGAGTTTATTCCCTGAACATTCCAGCTGTGACACTGAACATCAGACATAAAGAAAGGTGACGGGGGGAACAAGAAAAATGAAATGTGCCATGAGAAATGCAAGCAGATAATGCACCATCTGCAGAAGCAAGGGCCCATGGAGGAGGATAGACAATTCTTAACCAGGGGGCTGACAGGAAGGGCCCTACTGCAGCCTTAGAGGTAGTAGAGGGCTATACCCAAGAGTGCGGATACCAGTGAAAGGAAGGAGGACATCACTGGAGAAAAAAATCTAACACAACCTGTAACACAAAACTGTACCAAAACACTAAGCCAGAACTGTTGGACTGCATAGTAATCTACATAACACAGAAACATAGAAAGTGACGGCAGATGGGGACCACAGGTCCATCTAGTCTGCCCAGATCCTACCCCCCCCTTCCCAGATAAGGCATCGGGTACTGAGAGCCAGACACCCACAGCATTCCAGGCTCATCCGGTGTCTTCCAAAGGCAGCAACTAAATCTGTGAAATCAGGCTGCAAAGGAACAACAGGTGATGCAGTAGTGCACAGGTAATAAGTCCATCACCCCAAAATTTCAATTCTTTGAAACAGGTAGAAGGATCGGAGAGCAGAGCATCTCCCTTAAAAGGCTGTGCAAGATGACCCCAGTGGCAGTTGGTGCAGGGAAAAACCCTTCCTCATCCCAAAAGTTAAGTCCGGTGTATGGGTAGAAGGGGGCTACCCTAGACTAAACTGGTGTGGTGTCCATGGGAATTGAGTACTGGGACCATTAATTGCAATTGTGGCCAGGGAGAGGTATAAGGACTAAGGCACTGGACAAGGGTAGAGGTGTAAGAAAGTGGGGAAGGACTTAGCAGGATGGTATCTGTTGCTCCAAGAATGAAGGCTGTCGCAGACACTCCTAGGGCACCCAGGCCAGATACGGGGTAAATTTCCTGGTCAACAATGAAAAAAAAACTAACTAAATCATAGCAGGTTCAAACTATCAGGAGTAGGACCAAAGAGCAAACTAGGGCAACCAACATATGGCAGCAAGGGAGACTCTGTAACTGATGCCCTCACCATCTAGAAAGCAGCAGGAGTACAGCACTCCTGCTTCCAACCCAAGTAAATCAGGAAACAGTGGACAAGGCATATAAGGCAGTATACCAGAGCATAAATGGCAGTCTCATGAAGGGTTGACAATTGCAGAAAAGAAAGACTGGTTCCCAGCTGCTGACTAGCCTATGTATCTCTGGAATCCCTGCTGGTGAGTAGCAAGTTGCTCCAGGTGAGAAGGGCACGCCCTACTAGCCACAAGGCAAGCAATGTTACTGGAACCCCCCACCTCTATGAGCCAGGAGAACTCAGCCAAATCCGTGCAAAACTGCCACCTGTAGTGTTATGAAGGTGGCACTGCTACCCTGTGGATTTTTATGGTCATTGCATCCTAATATGAAAAGCTATGATGGCATTAAATAAAGATGGCTACCTGATCTCATTGTCTGAAATTATTACATGGTGTCAGAAGTAAAAATATTGCTGAAAAATGGACTTGCTGAAGTCACCCGGTGCTTCAAATCTGCAGTGGAATGTTTTTGATAACTGCAGGAGATGGAAGCAGCTGTTTAAGGGTATACATGATGGTTACTTACGTGGTAGCTGATATGTCAGCACAAGTGGCAAGTGAGCTTGGGGTTATCATGAGTGGCTATAGAAACATAGAATTTGATGGCAGATAAGGACCATTTGGCCCACCTAGTCTGCCCATTTCCCTACCTAATGGATAAGCTGCAGATCCTAGTTAACCAACAGCCTACTTCCTCCTACCCCCCCACTAGAATTGCCTTATGTCTATCCCATACATTATTGAATTCCCCCACTGTTTTTGACTCCACGACCTCCTCAGGAAGGCTGTTCCATGCATCTACAACCCCCTCCATGAAAAAATACTTCCTCACATTACCTCTGAGCCTTTCCCCCTCTATCTTCAACTTGTGCCCCCTTGTTCTTGCACATCTCTCTTTCCTAAAGATGCTACCCTCTTGGACTTTGTTGATTCCCTTGAGGTACTTGAAAGTTTCTATCATGTGCCCCTTCTCCCTCCTTTCCTCGAGGCTATACATATTAAGCTCCTTTAGTCTTTCTTCTTATGTCTTCTGATGCAGATCCTGCACCATTTTGGTTGTCCTCCTCTGGATAACCTCCACCCTATGTCTTTGCAGAGATGGGGTCTCCAGAACTGCACGCAGTACTCCAGATGTGGTCTCACCAACTGTCTGTACAGAGGGATAACAACTTTCTGTTTTCTACTGGTGATACCTCTCCCTTTGAATCCCAGTATCCCCAGCCCTCCTTACTGCCTTCTGACATTGCTTGCCCACCTTCCAGGTCCCTTTCCATTTTTTTGTTGTCAGTATCTCATCCCCCATTGTGTACTCTTCCCCTGGGTTTTTGTTTCCCAGGTGCATTACTTTGCACTTCTTTGCATTGAATCTAAGCTGCCATACATTTGACCATTCCTTCAACCTTGCCAAGTCCCTTCTCATCCTTTCCACCCTACCTTGTGTATCAATCCTCTCGCAGATCTTTGTGTCGTCTGTAAAGAGACATACTTTTCCTTCCAGCCCATCTGCAATGTCACTTATAAAGACATTAAAAAAGGAACAGACCCAGTACTGAACCCTGCAGTACCCCACTAGTAACCCCCTTTCTTCACTGTGGACTCCATTTACTATTACCCTCTGTGTCCTGTTGTTCAGCCAATGTTTTACCCAGGCTACCACTCTTGGACCCGCTCCCAGGCTGGCTAATTTGTTAATCTTTTGTGCGAGACTGTGTCAAATGCCTTGTTAAAATCTAGGTAGGCCATGTCCACAGCTCCTCCCCTGGTCTACTACTTTGGTCACCCAGTCAAAGAAATCAATTAGATTCATCTGACATGACCTTCCTGCTGTGAATCCATGCTGCCTTGGGTCCTGTGCCTCACTGGCCTCTAGGTACTCAACAATTCTTTCCTTCAGAAGTGATTCTATCATTTTCCCTACCACTGAGGACACACTGACAGGTCTGTAATTTTCTGCTTCTGTCTTGCTCCCACTTTTGTGAAGGGGAAATCACATCTGCCCTCCTCCAGTCCTCAGGTACCACACCATCCTCCCATGATATGTTAAAAGGGTAGTCAGTGGTGTTAGTAGTTCTCCCCTTAGTTGTTTTAGAATTCTGGTGTGAATCCCATCAGGCCTCATTGCTTTATCCACCTTCAGTTTTAGTTCTTTCAGGACCCTTTCTTCTGTGAAAGGACTGATATCAACCCCCCCTATCCGGAGTGCTTCTATTGACTAGATTAGGTACCCCCCCCTTCCTTTGTGAATACTGAGCAGAAGTATTCATTCAGTATTCCTGCTTTTTCACTGTCCCTCTCTGCCCAACCACCCTCCTCTTTATTCAGCCTCTGTATCCCTGCCTTAGTTTTTCTTCGCTTGCTAATGAACCTATAAAAGGTTTTATCTCCCTTCTTAACTGAATTGGCTATCTTTTCTTCAGTTTAGGCCTTTGCTATTCTGACTGCCTTCCCCGCTTCCTTCTGCTTTAAGTGGTACAGTTCTCTATCCTGCTCCTTCTATGTTTCCTTATACTTCCTGAATGCTATCTTTTTCTCCCTAACCTTCCCTGCCACTTCTTTTGAGAACCATAGTGTTTTTTTTCTTTCATTTTGATTTTTTTATTTGCTTTACACAAAGGCTTGTTGCCTCTGTGATGGCAGTTTTGATGTTTCCCCATTGTTGCTCCACCCCACCTTCTTGCCTGTTTGCTAGTGTTTTTCTGAGGCACTCTCCCATTTTGACAAAATCTGCCCCCCTGAAGTCCAGTACCTTCACTTTTATATGACTTGACTCTACAGCTAAGTTTATCGTGAACCGCACTGTTTGGTGGTCACTTGTTCCCAGATGGCTACCCACTTCTAGATCTCTGATACTCTCTCCATCCCCATTTGAGAGTACCAGGTCTAAGACTGCTCCTTTCCGAGTGAGTTCCAGTACTAGCTGTCTGAGGCATGCCCCCTGTAGGGCATTGAGAATGGCCCTGATCTTTGGTGTGGCTGCAGCAAAGATGCCCCAGTCAACATCTGGCATATTCAGGTCTCCCATCAGCAATATCTCCCCTTTCTCTGTCATCCTAAGGATGCCTTCTATCATTTTCTTGTCCATTTCCTCCCCCTGAGACGGGAGTCTGAGTGATTGAATCCTGAGCTCACTTGCCAAGAGTGCTGATATTCAGCTATTACATAAGTAACCATCACATATTTGATTTATATAATAGGGGTTTGCTGATCATTAATTTGTATTTTGGCTGTATATTTATGTGGTATGCTGTTTACCTTATTTGCTGTGTTTCTTTTTGTTTTGGTGCTGTTTTATGGGTCTGCTTCATTTCATTTTGTTGAATATAGAGCAGTGGGGGTGCCAGTCAAATGTAATCCATAGTTTATGACGTGGTTTGGTATTTGAATAAAGCATGGTGGGGGGTGCCAGAATGTAGTTGGGCACTTGTAAATTCTTTTGGTATTTTAATGTACGTGGGTGGGGAGCAGAGCGCCATCGAAATGTAGTGCGACAGTTTTTTTGCTTTAACATCTTGACGTGTACACAATGGAGATATCAGCAGTTGCATAGAGAGAGTTGTGATCACTGTTACCAATTTCCACTGTGTACACATCATTGTAACGTTTTTACCCTGTGGTGGTGATATGGCAGTTTATCAATTGTGTTATCAGCAAACCCCTATTACATAATCAAGTTTAACTGTTTGCTACAGAAGCATATAAAAAGCCAGAAAAAGTGCAGTGTGCTTTGTTTCTTCGTCTGACAGGAACAGAGGCTTCAGAAGTTTCCAACACCTTCCAGTTTGCTGCTGAAGAACAGGACAAACTAGAGATACTTATAAAAAAGTTTGAGCAGTATTGCAATCCTAGGGGAACTATAACATTTGAAAGACATAAATCTAATACTTGCTGGCAAGCCAGCAGTAAAAGTATAAATTATGTGACTGAATTACAGTTACTAGTATAATCATACAAATATGGGGAACTGGGTGAATCTCTTATCAAGGACAGAATAGTCTGTAGGATAGAGTCAGCTCAGCTCTGTGCGAGATTGTTAAGAGAGGCTGATCTAACTTTGCAAAAGGCCATTGATATCTGTAAAGCAGCAGAAATAACAGAAACTCAGATGCAAAAAATGGGTGCGCTTGAGACTAGCATAGTGCATGCTGTAAAACAGAAAACCATTACTGAAATAAAGAGTACAAGTAACAGAGAGATTGTAAGACAGATTGATGAAAAGCTGGAACATGAATGTTCAAAGCATGGTTCACAGCACAAGTTCAGAAACTGTTCTGCATTTGGTCAGACTTAAAAAATTCTAATCGAAAAAAATCATTTTGCACACATATGTAGGACCCAAAGGCTCTCTGCGATAGCAGCACGAAAATCAAAAAGTGAAACAGAGGACTTTTTTATTGGAAGTATGTCTACAGATAGTGCTGATGCAGTGAGTGAATGGCATACAGAACTAATTATAAATGGTCACTGAGTGAGCTGCGAGTTAGATACGGGAGTGCAGGTGTATGTAATTCCAAATCCAGTTTACAAGGAAATAAAATGTAGCAGAAGAATCACCAATACAAATATGTCCCTGAGAAGTCATGGGGGACAGTGAATTTGTATCTTTTGGAAAAGTAAATCTTCTGTGTATACACAAAGGTAACCCTAAGCATTTAGAGTTCTATCTGATCGAACAAGATGTATAGCAAATGAGCCAGTACTTGATCTTAACGCATCCGTGGCCTGCAATTTTGTGCAGTTAGTGATGGCTGTGAACAAAGACCTTATACACCACAAAAACTATGATCAGCTGTTACAAGACTGTGCAGATGTTTTTCAGGGTATTGGCTGCTTGGAGCACAGATATCATAGTAATATGAACGCAACAGTAACTCCCATTGTGCATGCACCTAGAAACGTCCCAGCAGCACTTCGAGACAATCTGCATCAGGAACTTGCAAGAATGGTGGAAAAGAACATAACTGAATCTGTTCGCAAGCCAACAGATTGGGTAAGTTCACTTATAGTGGAAAGTCTAATAGAAGTTTGAGAGTGGGTTTGGGTCCCGAAGAACTTAACAGAACAGTGAAAAGAGAGCACTATCAAACACCAACAATAGAAGAAATAGCCAGTCACAAAAGAAGTCCCACACTGGGCTGGCGGTGCTGCAGACCAGAAAATCAGGTTACCAACATTAGAAGTTGAGCACTCACCACCTCTTCTTATTAAGGACACCAGGCAAATTCAGAGTCAAATAGGCATTTTTATTGCAGGACGCAGACAAGCCTGCCTAGAAATAGCCAGCAGATTGAGTGGTACCTCAGTGTTCAGCATTTTAGATGTCAATTCAGGTTTTTGGCAAATTCTTTTGACTACAGAGTCTACTGACCTTACTACATTCAATACCCCTTTTGGCAGGTATAAATTTCTGTTTGCCATTTGGGGTTAGTTCAGCTCCTGAGGTTTTCCACTGCACTGTTCAAGAAAAATTTCAGGATATCCCAGGAGTGGAGCTATTCACTGATGATCTGCTGGTATAAGGCAGTACCGTCTACCCCATTTATAGCGACTGCGGTTACAACGAGCAGCCACTTACATCAGGCAAAACATGAAAACCACTTGCCGCGGTAATTGCTCCCAATGTAAAATACAATGGTTATAGTGATCCTGAGCCGCCTAGTATTTTTGGCAGATTGCGGTTGCTTTTGACAGGTACTAGCACTTGTAGCAGGTCATTAACACTTGTCCACACCCGCTCGATCGTTAACATCTCCCATTAAAAACCTGCTGCCTTCATACTGCTGTAGATGGCATCTTTGTTTTCTAATTCATGGACAGCAGACAGCAGCTGATACAGAACACCACAGCAGCACAGAAACATGGCAGGGAAGTGTAACACCATGAGTCTCAGAGTAACAAGACTGCTGAGCTCTCAAAAATGAAGTGATTATAGTGACCACCCACTATAGCGTGCAAAACTGTGATGCATAAACATGCCGTTATAAGCAGTGGGCATTGAACACCAGAGGAGCATGACCATAGACTGCAACAAGTGCTACAGCAAGCACAGGAACACCACCTAAAGTTTAACAAATGTAAGTGTCAGTTGGGAGTGACAGAGATATACTGGACATGTACTGTACTTAGTGCTGCTGGTTTCAAATAGATAACAGCAAAGTAGAAACTACCACAAAACTGCCAACTCCAGCAAATAAACAGGACATAGAGCATTTCTTAGGAATGATAACGTACCTTGCTAAGTTTATACCCAGTCTGTCACAATACTGTGAGAGTTAGTGAAACAAGATGCGGAATGGCATTGGGAGGATGCTCATCAGAAGGCTTTGGAGAGATAGAATAAGCTGGTAACTGAAACCCCAGTGTTTCAATTATTTTTGTTAACAGCGGAGATGTAGTATTATGTAAGTGGCACTGCCACCCTGTGGAGATTCATGGTCATTGCATCCTAATATGAAAAGCTATGATGTAATAGATGCAGACTGAGCATGTGCAGGAAAGATTAAATAAAAATAGCTACCTGATCAACTGAAATCATTACACCACACAAGAGAGGTGGGGGAGGAAAGCAGGTGGGACCAAAATACAGGGAGGGCAGCAGCATCAGATCTATAAGGGGGAAGGAAGAGGAGAGAGCCAAGCCAATCTAAAGGTGACCAAGGTGTTGCCATGTGACAGGACTGAATAAGACTCTGTCCCATTTGTTGTACAGAGACAGAGAGAGTTAAAAGTAAGGATCTATTTTTCTGTCCTTTTCTATTGCGTCAATTGTCTGTTTGATTGTGCAATCAGATTTTCCTTGTGGAACTCCGGAAATGGCCACTCCCATTGTCCCACAGTTTCCCCTTGTCATCTCCCTCTTTCTTTCTTTCTTTCTTTCTTTCTTTCTTTCTTTCTTTCTTTCTTTCTTTCTTTCTTTCTTTCTTTCTCCCCTTGCTTCTCTGTAGTTCAAGAAAATATATGAATTTGAAACTTGGATCCCTTGGTTTGCAACTGTATATAGTTATATTGTTGAAATGATTGCAAAAAACTATTTGGAACTCGGGGGGTAACCTTGAGATGCAGTTTGACCTCCACAAACTAATTTGTAGAGCTGTCAGCAGGAGATCAGTTCTGGGACACAATGTTCTATTTTGTTGCACCTGCAGGAAAGAAACTGACAAAGTTCTGGTACATTTTGTGAGAAACAGCAGATGTATCTTAACGAGCTCAGGATGCAGAAGATAATTACTAGGAAAACACATTATCTACAAAGAGAGCAATATTTTGCAAGAGAAAGGGATTGAAATATAGATTCAGAGATGCCCTCAGATGAAGGACTTTGTTTTGTTTGAACTGCCTGTGTAAGAGCTATCCTGAACAATTTTATTTTTTATTTTATTGTTATTGAAAATAATAAAACGCTACTTGTGAATTTTACAACTTCTCCTGGTCTGCCTATGCTTCCTGACCTATGCCTCAATGACATGCCACAGGGGTAAAATGGTCAGACCATATTATATGGGGACCAGCCAAAAATCCCCCGCCCACGAACCACAGTATGTCCACATTTGAGGAGAGAGTACTGTACCCACACCATGTATAATGGACCACCAGTACAAGGACAGGGCAAGAGCCCACCCCCGAACAACCCAACAGATGCAAAACACTAGGGCATAATGCAAACAGTTAGCACAATCAGAGCACTCTATACAGCATTTCAGTATGCAGGAAGACAAGCCCCTCCAGTCCCAGTAAGGGAAGGTGGACCATAAACAGCTGACTATAAAGGTATGATCCTCGAAGGAAAGTCCAAAGTAACAAAGCCTAGAAGGACAAGTACATGTTTAGCTCTCTTACCCTCACCTCATATGTTTTGTTCCCCCATATCCTGGATCATCTTGGTCGCCCTCCTCTGGACTCCTTCCAGTAGCTTGATAACCTTCTTCAGATACAAACACCAGAACTACACACAGTATTCCAGGTGTGTGGCCTCACAGGTGACCTGTACAATGGCAAGATGACTTCCTCCCTCCTAGAAGTTATTCCCCTCGCAATGCAACCTAGCATTTTATTTGCTTTAGCTACTGATTTGCGGCACTGTGCCAAGTGTTTCATGTCACTTCTGACTATCACTCCAAGATCCTTTTCCTCCTTTGAGACTGCCACCTGTATTCCCCCCAGCCAGTAGCTGGCCCCTGGGTTCCTGGCACCCAGGTGCATGACCTTGCATTTCTTGGCATTGAAACCCAACTGCCAGATACCTGATCATTTCTCCAACCTAGCTAGATCCTCCCTTAACTCCTGTCTCCCCTCCACTGTGTCTACCCTCCCACAGAGCTTGGTATCATACACAAAGAGGCAGATCTTACTTTTGACCCCTTCTGCTATGTCAGCCATAAAGATGTTGAACAGCACAGGTCCAAGTACTGAGCCTTGTGGGACCCCACTGGTTACAGGCCGAGATCTGAATAGTCCCCCACCATCACCACCACTCACTGATTCCTATCCTGCAGCCAGTTCCCAACCCACTCCAGCAGTTTGTCCCCAATTCCCAGGTCCCTCAACTTGCTGATCAGCCTGCCATGTGGCACTCAATTGAATGCCTTGCTGAAGTCCAGGTACAGGATGTCCACCACCTGTCCCCTGTCCAACGACCTCATAACCCAGTCGAAGAAGTCAATCATGTTGGTTTGACAAATCTCTCCCTGACAAACCTATGCTGCCTGTCATTTAGCTAGCTCCCCACCAGTTACCTGCACATAGGCTGGGGACCACACCCTAATTAAGCCAATTTCAGGCTGATGCACCCTATATAAAGGAAGTCATTTGAGGTGGATGCAGTTTGGAGTATGGACCCAGCTGATGGGTTGTGTACCTCGACGATGGTAGCTGGGCGACTTCACAGCAGGACCTTGAGGTGAATTCCAAGAGACCCCCACTTCTTTTAAAATGAAATTAGTAAATTGCCAATACAGGCTGAACGATTATGTTTATTGTTACATTTACCCCGGGGGGAAGTGAGGGTGCGCACTGACTTGTTGTTTTGCCCCATGACAAACCCATGCTGCCTGCCATCCTGGAGACCATTTTCCTCAAGGAAGGACACCAGTCTTTCCTTTAGAATGGTCTCCATTATCTTTCCCACTATGGAGGCTAACTGGCCTGTAGTTACCTGGCTCATCCCTGGGACCACTTTTGTGCCCAGTCATGTTTTAGCATACTCTCCCAAGGTTGAGTTAGGATGAGTCTTCATATAATCAACAGGGCAGGAATGGTAAGCAGAAAAAAATGCCATGATATGGGATGTAGCAGCATGAAGGACATGTATGTAACCACCAAGCCACCCTTTCAGCCAGCACAGTCAATATGAGTCACAGTTTCAGAAGTGCTGGATTCCCTGGGACATTTGTCACCATATAACTAATGATGGTATGCAGGAGGAGGAGTTTGGACCCCAGGAGGTAGGTTAGCTGGGAGTTTGGAGAGAAAACAGTTTTACAAATAAAACAAAAGGGGTCTGCCAGACTGATGACTTGGGTTCAGGAGGGGAACCAAGCAGCTGGCAGTCAGGTAGCTAGCTGCCCTAAGTATTGCAGTCAACCCGGGGGGGGGGTTGCATGTTCAGCCACAGAAGCACCCCCCAAACAGCTAGTTAGGAAGCTTGCTCGGCTTGTATGCAGTATATGGGTCCCATAAAATGGCGGATGAAATTTCAGCTAGTGAGATTTCCAACAGTGACGTCCTTATAAACTATTAGAAGTAGCTGTGGTAGTGATAATATATTACTTGTGGTGGGAGGGGCTTAGGGGGCTTTGTCCCCCAAAACTAAACAATCAGATGTATGTAGGGAGAAGGGGTATGGGGGCACAGCTCCCCAATCATTTACGTTTCCTGTGGAACTCTCGTCCGCCATTTTGATGGGATCCATAAACTGCAGTCGCTCTGCCTGCTCTATGGTTTTGGGCCCCACTTCATGCATGCGAGGTTATTTATTTATTTAACATACTTTAGGATTACAACCTTTGAGTCAGAGACTCATTTACAAAGGCTCTGCATCAAAGTACAAAAAAACAGAACATACAAAATGCATAGTAACAGCATGATGGAATTACGGGTTGCACATGAAAATTATATTAAAAACAGCAGTACATTATTACAGTTCTACCAGATCGAAGGCCTTGGTGAGGTCCACAAAAATGGCTACCACAGAGCGCCCTTTATCAAGGGCACCCTGTATGCAGTCAGTGAACCCCACCACCCCTCTGTATTGTGCTTTGACTTAAAGCCGTGTTGGTATTCAGACAATAGGTTATATTTTTCAAGGTGTTCAGTGGTTTGTTCAAAGACTATCTTCTCCAAAACTTTAGATAAGAGGGCTAACAGTGATACAGGGTGATAATTAAACACTAAAGCTGGATTTTCTCGTTTTAGAATTGGTCTAATAGTTGCTAATTTCCATTTAGAGGGGAAAACACCAAAACATAGGGAGAAATCAAATAAAACTGATAAGGGAAAAGAAAAAGAATCAATACTAAGTTTTATAAATCTATAATCAATATTATCATGGGCTAAAGCAGGCTTAGGGCCTTGTTTAAGAATGCATTTTTTTATTGTTCTGGAGAGATGGTCCTAAAATTAAATTTAGATTGAGAATTAATACTTGCTTCTTGTAATGTACAATTTACTGAAACTGGTAAGGGGTGCGGTCTAAATGTATCTAGGTCACCAAAGAAGTCATTGAAAATTTCAGAGACCAGACTGGGATCACTTATCAGTTGATCTCCATCCTCTAATGTGATAATATTTTTTTATCTCTGCCTAGCAGGCTGTTTAGGGCCTGCCAGGTTTTTTTTAGGGTTACCAGAACAGTTTTTTTGTTGAAGTAAACAGTATTGCTTTTTAGCTTTCCTAATTTCTGCTTTGCACTTACTTCTTAGCCTTTTGTAATCTTGCAGAGAGTTAATGTCCCTATTTAAAGTATACCTTTTCCAGGCTTTGTCCCTTAATCTCATTAATTGTAGTATATTTTGATTAATCCATCTATTTTTAAATGCTCTAACCCACATTTTCTTTAAGGGAGCGACCTTATCTATTATTGTAGTATAAAGGTTATAAAAGGAATCAAAAAGGGGTTCAATATCATTAAGGGACTCAAGGTGTGACCAATTAACCTCAGTACAAGCATCATTAGGGCCTAATTTTTTTAAGTTCCTATATTTAATAAGCCTTGAGGGACTTCCAATGGACTTGGCAGACCATTCGCAATAGACCGAGCAGTGGTCACTGAGCGCATCAGGCAAAACAGCTGATGTGAGGATTTTATTGTTAAATGGGACCACGTTCCAGTCTAGAATGATTTATTTTCCAGTTTTATAATTATGTCTGGTTTCTTCTCATATTATCTGTTGCATGCTAAGATCCATAAGAATCTCCCAAAGTTCACTGCTATGTTCTGAACCCCAATCACTATTAAAGTCACCATGGAAAATCCATCCTCTGTTGGGAAGAAGTTTTTTTTTAGCACTTACTACTAAGTTCCATCCAGTTTTAAAACATCCTGGTGGAATATAAAGTGAACTAATAGTTAAGTGTTTATTTTGTCCAAGACGTATATCAGCTGTAGTAAGGTCACAACCTGTATTTTCCCCAGAAAGATCTAAAGGGGTAATATTTAACTTATTTTTAGCATAAATCAGTGCCCCCCCCCCCTTTGCCTGCCCTATCTAGTCTAAAAAGCTTATATCCTGGTAAACCGACTTCAGAATCAGTTTCAAACTCAGGTCTGCTGGGTCTCCAGGCTCACAGTTTGGTGCTGTAACCGTGAGGCTATATTGCCTCCATGATATACAAGAAAATTCAGAACATTAGCTTCTACTACAGTTGCAGATGTTCTGACTGCATATGAACCTTGTAGTATTTGCAAAGGTCAAAACTTCCTCAACTAGGAAAAGATCCAGAAACAAATGAGTTGATGCCTTTTATTGGACCAACATGAATGTTACACAAAAGAACAAAGTGCTCTAGCTTTCGAACCAACCAGGTTCTTCTTCAGAAGCTTTATGGCAGTTATTTTGAAAATCCCGTACTAGTAACACCTGATAATGTTAAAAAAACAGAAATAATTCTCATCGGTTTAACATATATATTTAAAACATAACAGAAGATTATGTCAGAGAAGCTAATTAACACCAGTATGCTGTTAACTGAGAAGCCTCAGAAGGGCAAAGGTTATCAAGAATTATTAACAACCAGAGAGTTCTTCTCACATACATTTTAAAATGTCTAATTTTGCTAAGAAAGCATTCTAGTGATAAAAAAAACCTTGGGATAGCATTCTCTCTAATACATGTAAGATGAGCTTACAACTTACATTCCAAGCGTCCTGGTGGATTAAAGAACAGGTAATGAGAGACAAAATCCTGAAATTAGGTATAACTGCAAGTTGAAAACAAGCCCCAAATTAAACATACACACATATGCATGATGGTATCACTTGTAAGTATAAGTGCAAAATAAAAATACTTGTCAAGGACCCCCAAAAAAACGAGACCATGAGCCTGATAAGTGCAGATTTCAACAGTGTCAGAGTCAGTGTATAACAAAAATGCACAGAATCAGTCTAAGGAATCTAAATGAAAACTTCTAAGGATGAAATCCTCCAGGTCCCCTCCTTTTTTTTCTTTTTTTTTCTCTCCTGCTCTCTCTCCTTGGGAAAGATACTGTAACTAGTAGGAATGAGATATACTGTATGTACAAGAGTCATAGTACAGCATCATTCACATCAATATTAATATTTATCCAGAAGAATTACACATTTTATGAACCCCCAAGTAAAAATGAGATATGCATCTTAATATGAGCAGATTTAAAAATGTGACAGTGTGTAATCCAACCACTGACAACTAGTAGAAGGAAGTAAATGTACACTATATGTGAAAACTAAGTGTCCTAGCCACATAACAGTTGCCCCATGCCACGCTCCCCCACACATACGTGTGTACATACACCACACACACACACACACACGCACACCAGCACACCCCACACAACCACAACACACAACAAATATAACAAACACAACCCACACACACCACACCACACCACGCACACACAAACAAAACACACACACACACGCACACACATATCATACCCACAACACACAAAAAACACAACACATGCAAAACACATACAAACACACACATACATACATACAGTACATCAATACTCACACACACACACACTCACCACAGAGTGAGAGAGGTTGTAACGGGCCTGTTTCTGCCTATTAAGAATCTCACCAGTGACTCTCTGGCGAAAGCAATGAATGTATTTGTCCAGTTTCTTGTTACGGCCACTTGATGGGGTAAACTCATATGGTTTCTTTTTCTTAGCCATAATATTTTTACTTTTTGTGATTTCTTCACTGTCTGTGATTTCTTCTCTGCCATGGCTAAGAAAAATAAACCATATGAGTTTACCCCATCAAGTGGCAGTAACAAGAAACTGGACAAATACATTCATTGCTTTCGCCAGAGAGTTACTGGTGAGATTCTTAATAGGCAGAAACAGGCCCATTACAACCTCTCTCCATTGGAATGGAGGGCTATACAAACACTAAAATTGAACCATAACATTGTCATAAAAAAGCTGATAAAGGCTCTGTAGTGGTGATACTGAATCGGAAGGATTACATTAAGGAAGCCAACAGGCAGCTAAGTGACCATACTTACTACAAAGTACTGGGAAGTGACCCAACTACAGAATATAAAAGAGAACTATAGGAGTTAATTGGAACATTTCCAAACCATATCCAAGACAAACTAAAGGCCCTCATCCCCGGTGAACCTAAGCCAGGGACATTCTACATGCTTCCTAAAATACATAAGCCTGGTAATCCTCGTAGACCCATAGTCTCTGGTAATGGTACCCTGACAGAGGGGATATCAGGGTTTGTAGAAGCTATTTTCAAACCACTGGTTATACAAAGGGATAGTTACATCAAGGACACTACTCACTTCCTGCATAAACTTTCTGGCTTTAAGCACTTCCCACCTGATACCTTTAAGCCACGATGGATGCAACATCCCTCTACACTAATATTCCACACACAGAGATGGCATTTCAGCCTGCCTCAAATACCTGCATGACAAAGAATTGGACTCCAATATTGACCCTGGAGTTGTGGGTAAACTCACTGAATTCATTCTGACACATAACAACTTCAGCTTCAATGGTAAACATTATGTTCAAACTATGGGAACAGCACTGGGAACCAAGATGGCTCCACAGTATGCTAATTTTTTTATGGAGAATTTGGAGGAGGATTTTCTAAGGCACTGTACACATAAACCACTCGCTTATTTCCGTTACATTGATGATTTGTTTATAATTTGGACAGAGGGCACTGACACACTTAAGGATTTTCACCGGGAACTTAACCTCCACCGAACTATAAAGCTTTCCCTGGAATATTCTGCCACCAGTGTACATTTTCTGGATACCACTGTCACTATTAAGGATGGAACCCTACATACCTGTATTTACAGGAAACCAACAGACAAACAGAGATAATTACACAAGAAAAGTAATCACCCGAGCCACACAAAGAAATCTGTCATATATAGTCAAGCACTTCGGTATCACCACCTCTGTTCAAATGAGGAAGACAGAAACACACATCTGTCGATGTTGAAAAACACCTTTATTAAGCAGGGACACTCGTCCAGAGAAATTGACAGAGTAGTGGAATGTGCAACACAGGTCCCAAGAGAACAACTACTGCAGTATAAGAAATGGATGACTACCAAAAGAATACCCTTAGTAGTCACATACCATCCTGACCTTGAACTTCTACATAAGATTATTAAGGACCTCCATCCAATAATTAGTGGGGATGAAACCCTTAATTGTATTTTTCAAGAACTACCACTACTATCTTTTAAACAACCACCTAATTTAGCCAACCTGATTATTAGGAGTCAACTTGAACCAGAACAGAATACCATGACATCATATGGTACACTACCCTGTCATCAAGGCATATGTAAGACGTGTAACCTCATTTCCACGTCAGACTGTGTGGTTACATCACAAAACAGATCATTCAGGATACAGGGGAATTATACATGTACATCAAGTAATGTGGTCTATTTTATCCAATGCAAGAAATGTCCTTGCACAGGTTATGTGGGGGAGACAAGCCAACAACTCCACACTAGAATGAATTCACACAGACATTCTATTAATAACAAGAAGACTGAAAAACCAGTAGCACAGCACTTCTCCCAGGATGGCTACTCAATCTCAGATATGTCTGTGATGGTCTTAAAAGGACATTTCAACAGTACACAACAGAGACGGGCTTCTGAAATTAGACCTATTTTACTTCTCAATATGGTGGCAGATGGAATGAACGTTGATGTTGGTTATATGACACATTATTCCACTTAAACTTTACTTTAAAAGATGGACAGAAATACTTTAGTTCTTCAGCAGGCCTTTGATTTTGTAAGTTTATGGTTATCTACACGTTGACTTCTCACTTTAACACTGTGGTGAGTGTGTGTGCATATGTGTGTGTGTGTGTATTGATGTATGTATGCATACCTCTCAACCTTTCTTCACCAAAATGTGTGACAAGATGTGTGACAAATGAGCAAAATGTGTGACATATCATCAAACACAGCACTGTAAGCTCTGAACACTATGGCTATCGGTACACTACTGTTCATAATGTTTGCTAACAACTGAGCACAATAGATGATTACGAATTTCTGCTTTAAAACCTTTGTGAGAAATGTGGAATCTCCCTACCTCAATGTAGGACAAAGGATTTCTGAGGGTTAAAATGAGTGACGTACCTCGTAATGTGTGACAGTTGAGAGGTATGTATGTATGTATGTATATGTGTGTGTTTTGCATGTGTAGTGTTTTTGTGTGTTGTGGGTATGATATGTGTGTGTGTGTTTTGTTTGTGTGTGCGCGGTGTGGTGTGGTGTGTGTGGGTTGTGTTTGTTATATTTGTTGTGTGTTGTGGTTGTGTGGGGTGTGCTGGTGTGTGTGTGTGTGTGAGTGTGTGTGTGTGGTGTGGTGTATGTACACACGTATGTGTGGGGGGGAGCGTGGCATGGGGCAACTGTTATGTGGCTAGGACACTTAGTTTTCACATATAGTGTACATTTACTTCCTTCTACTAGTTGTTAGTGGTTGGATTACACACTGTCACATTTTTAAATCTGCTCATATTAAGATGCATATCTCATTCACTTGGGGGTTCATAAAAGGTGTAATTCCTTTGGGTAAATATTAAAATTGGTGTGAAAGATGCTGTATTACGACTCTTGTACATACAGTATATCTCATACCTACTAGTTACAGTATCTTTCCCAAGGAGAGAGAGAGAGGAGAGAAAAAGAAAAAAAAGGAAGAAAAAAAAGGAGGGGGCCTGGAGGATTTCATCCTTGGAAGTTTTTCTTTAGATTCCTTAGACTGATTCTGTGCATTTTTGTTATACACTGACTCTGTGTTGAAATCTGCACTTATCAGGCTCATGGTCTTGTTTTCTTGGGGGTCCTTGACAAGTATTTTTATTTTGCACTTATACTTACAAGTGATACCATCATGCATCATGTATATGTGTGTATGTTTAATTTGGGGCTTGGTTTCAACTTGCAGTTATACCTAATTTCAAGATTTTGTCTCTCATTATCTGTTCTTTAATCTACCAGGACACTTGGAATGTAAGTTGTAAGCTCATCTTACATGTATTAGAGAGAATGCTATCCTACGGGTTTTTTTTATCACTAGAATGCTTTCTTAGCATACTGAGACATTTTAAAATTTATGTGAGAAGAACTCTCTGGTTGTTGATAATTCTTGATAACCTTTGCCCTTCTGAGGCTTCTCAGTTAACAGCATACTGGTGTTAATTAGCTTCTCTGACGTAATCTTCTGTTATGTTTTAAATGTATATGTTAAACCAATGAGAATTATTTCTGTTTTTTTCAACATTATCTGGAGTTACTAGTATGGGATTTTCAAAATAACTGCCATAGAGCTTCTGAAGAAGGACCTGGTTGGTTCGAAAGCTAGAAAACTTTGTTCTTTTGTGTAACATCCATGTTGGTCCAATAAAAGGTATCAAATCATTCGTTTCTGGATCTGTTCTTAAAAGGACCAATACAGCACCTACAACATTTTTTTGCATCAACTAGGGAAAGGCATACAACAGCTAGGAAATTTGTTGGAGAACTTATATACGCACACACGTAGGTAGATAGACCATACACATGCACATGCACGCAAGCACACACACACACAGTTAAGACAGACAGGTAGGTAGGTAGATAGACAGACAGATAGATAGCTAGATAGTATATATAAGGGTTGACTAAGCACTTCAGTGTTAAACCCCAGTTTTAGCCCCTTAGTAACTCTGCACACATCAGTTTGCCTGAAATCTTGTAAAGAGGCAAAATTACAAAGGAGCAAAACAGTAAAATTCACCTAAAAGTTAGGTCATTTTTTTTGGTCACTTTTAACTACAAATTATTCATTTCTAAAAGTTGAAACTTACCATTTTGATAGAGTTTGGCCCAAGGTACACACTGATGTGACTGTCAGTTTTTTATCTTATTAAAAACTGTGCTGTTTGTTGTGCATGTACAGCTATAAAAACAGCATTCCAAAGATAACTGTACTTTTCAAAAGCAGTATGATCAAAAGTGATTTCCTTCATACTGCTTTCGGCATCTATGAATGCCACGCTGATAGGGGGCATGGCCAGCCTTGTCAACATGACTTTCACAGAAAAGAAAAGCAGTGTGAAAGAAATCACTTTTGATCACACTGCTTTCCAAAATGTATAGCTATATTTAGAACACCAGCGGCGGGTGCGCCTGCTACTTGTATCCTCCCTCCTGACCCAGTCTCCCCTCCCTCCTGACCCATATTTTGTGATAATCCCCTCCCTCCTGACCCATATTTTATGATATCCTCCCTCCCTTCTGATCCATGTTCTATCACAAACAGGCTGATGGCTGCCCAATCCCATTCATTGATATTTGGTCCTATAATTGATATTTTTAAATTTATTGTTTATGCCACCGATTCTCTGGGCCAGTTCTTTGGCTAGGTGATACCAGGCCATCCATGGTTCCCTGCCTGACCTAGTGCAGCCTGCTCCATGGAGCTTCGGTTTACCCTCCAGGCAGGGGTAGGGGGTGGCCAGCTACACTCCCAGTCATGCACATCATTGGGTGGATTAGCAGTGGCAGGGAGGACTGCTCTGGATTTACTGAGGTTCCACCAGATGCCAGCACCAGGGTCAAGTTTTTTGTTCCTGGAGCCTGTAATCCTCCGGGAATGTCGACACACACGAGGAGACCAATGCAGCAAGCACAGGTCTCCTGGCCAACATCACACCCTCTTGTGTGAGGTATTCTTGGTGGCATTGCCACCTGTGGTCACCAAGGGGGTAGTATTGCAGCAGGAATGGCAGCCTACCCTCCCCGGAGAAGGAGAGCAGTCTGTGGGATGCTCGATTCTTCTCCTCCCCTGGCCGTCCCTCCAACAGCCCATGCTCATTCCTGAACCTGGGTTGTCAGCATCACAAGCAGTAGCTCTACAACTGCGATGGTAGGCTGGCCCAGTAGTTGATTTTTTTTTTTTGCTTGACAGATACTGGGGTGCCCAACCACTGGTGCCAGCTAACTTCCTCACCAAATAAAAAGCAACACTGGGGTGCCCACCCCTGATGCCACTGGAGATAAAGGACTCTTCAACCCTCAGTTTTCTGATCTCCTTTACCTGCCCCCTCACACTGATAACTTGCGACACCAGGATGCCCACCCTCAGTGCCACCAAACTGCTCACAGACACTGGGGTGCCAAATCACCTACATTGGTAACCTGAAAAAAAAGAAAACCATTCCTTGAAGTTCTGTTTGTCTTTTTTTTTAACCTGTGAAAAGAAAAACTGTTCTGAGCAAACTCTGTCCCCCTAACATCCTCACCACCACCCACTCCACCTAGATCACCCACTCAGCACCCACCAACACACACCCCATGCCCCTCACTCACCTAAAACCATCAATTGCCATAATCCACTCTCTGTGTCAAGACTGTACTGCTGCATCAACATCTACAGTACCAGGAACTGACTAAAACATGGTAAGTGTGGTCAGTGGCTTTTTAAAGGAAAATTCCGATAATCTAAGCAGACCCACCCCTGAAAGGTTTTTGGCCATGAAAGTCATGTTTTAAATATTTCTACTTACAGAAATCTAAATTTTAAAAGTCCGTGCTTCCTAAACATGGCAGATGGTATGTGGCTCCATTTCATCTGAAGTTGTGGTGCTGCACTGCTAGCCCTAATACATCTGTATTAGGGCTAGCAGTGCCGTGCTGCAACTTCGGATGAAAAGGAGCCGCGCACTGTCTGCCATGTTTAGGAAGCACGGACTTTTAAAATTTAGATTTCTGTAAGTAGAAATATTTAAAAAATGGCTTTCATGGCCAAATTACTAAATTGGGGGCTAAAGCTTTCAGAGGTGGGTCTGCTTAGATTACCGGAGTTTTCCTTTAATGTGTTTGAACATTTACCCATAACTTGGTAATTTTTTTAAAATATTTTTTTCACCAAATTGTCAACATGGCCTTTTTTTGGACCCCATCTCATGACAAGGAAGGTGAAACTATTTCAAATCCCCCTGAATGGGCCGCCTGATGGCTTAGTGGAAGTGCATCATGCTTCCATGCTGGTGGCCCAGGTTCGGAAACAAGTCCAGTGTTATTGGGATCTGGCAGCCAGACTGGGGATTGCTCCAGAAGGGAGTGTGTTCCAGCTGGAGAGGGGAATGTCTGGGCTCTGATGCAGCAGCATCCCCCCATGGTGAGCTGGGGAGCTTGCTCCTTCATTGGGGGATGGTGTCAGCTTGGTGCATGCTGCTGAGGCTGCCAAAAGCTGCATCTAACATACAGGGTGGTGGGAGAGACCAGAAAAGAGGGAGAAGATGCACAAAAAAGTATGTGCCTTGGCCGTCTGAATGACAATCCTCACAGTCTTCATGCCTCGCTCTGTGTGGATCTATGCAGGCCACAATGATGGGGGAAGTGGTAGTCAGGACTGGGAATCAGCAAGGACCTGAAGAAAGGAGTAAGTGAAGGTCAAAGGGCAATCGGCTCTGTAGGAAAAAACAAAACATGTTTTCACAGTCGCCTTCGCAAAATTAACTTTTGAACAGGATCTGAAAACTTTCACTAAACTGGTTCATGAGGTGGGTCCTCCTGTGAGGTGGGGTCATAAAAAGACAATGTTGAAAATTGTGGGTGAAAATCATAAAAACAACCAAATTTTGAATAAACGTTGACATTTTGCAATCTTCTTTCATAACTTCATTATTTTTCAATATTTTGACCCCAAATTTTCAATAGAGTCCTTTTTTATACCCCACCTCATGAACCTGAAAGGTGTTGTTTTTTACATCTTGCTCAAAATGTGTTTTCGCTCTTGTGCCACAAAATGAAATTTTGGCTAGGATTTGATAAATGATGGCTGTCATGTTCGGAAGGTGGGGTCATAACAAGACAATGTGGAAAATTTGTGGTCAAAATCTCAAAAAACAATAGAGTATTGAAGAAAGAGTTTGTTCAGGGCCACCCGTTAGCCCAGCAGGTAGCATGTCATGTTCCTGTGCTGGTGACTTGAGTTCAGGGATGAGCTGCTGGACAATGCAAGAAAGGGGGCTTGTGCTGGCATGTGCCACTGCTCCCAGTTTGTGAAAGCATGGTGCAATATATTCTGCTGCACAGGTGACACCTTGCGGTCAGACAGGGAATCTTCCTTCACAAGGACTTGATGTGCATGTTGAGGCTTGATGGAGCCACGCATGCATCAGGAGAAGTGAGTTGGCATGAAAAATGAGGAAAACAGTAGCTGGCAGGCTGAAGGTCTGGTCACAGCAGGACCCACACTAACCGAAGGTCCCCTACTCCTCCCCAAACCACTGGAGTCCATTCCATACCCTGGGTTGCTGGCATGGTACTGGTATCTCCTCCCACCCAACCCATTTACTCAACAAATAAAAAACAACTTCTGCAAGCCATTTCCCACCTAATCTAGTTGATCAATATTTTTATTGACCTCATTCTCTTTCCCTATCTCTCTAACCAAATGTGCACTATGTATGCTGTTTCTGCCTCAGATGAATTTGATGCACTGTATGCCATGTACAGTCTTGCCATCGTATGTCCTGTTATACTGTATCCTAATGCCATGTACCATCTTAACAAAGTATGCCTTGTTATTGTAGCCCCACCCCCCCAAAAAAAATTGGGGGCTTACCTTAAATATCTCCTTGGGTTCCGCTGATGTCCACTACCTGGCAGATGTCCAGTAAAGAGGTGGAAATCCATGTACAGTAATGTTGTAATGTTGTCCTGCATGACTGTGCCATGCCATGCCCCCACACTGTTAAGTGCACCAACTGTGTGTACAGTGTACATAGCCTGGGCTGGGTTCGAGTACAATGGAGCTCGCGACCAGCCAGCCAGGCAAAGCCCTAATTGATTCCATTCTGCTATCGATTTCAGAGCAGAGGGAGCCCTTAAATGTACTGTTTATTTCTAAAGCTTTGCTGTTGCTAAATAAATAAGTTGTTTATGTTTGCCATTCAATCCTCCACTATGGGAGTTGCCATTTTGGTCCAGGACTCCTGCTTTTGGACCAGTCAGAACAAAGGAGTCCTTTAGGAGTCCTAATTACAATGCCTTGTGGGTGAAACTGTGAACTTTCCATGTTGGCATCTAAACTGATCAGTAGGGGCACCCAGACTGTGATTGACAGCAAAGACAGCCAACCGGAACACAGAGATCCCAGTCTTCAGTCAGGACTGTGTTGAAAAAGTTCAGTTGTGTTCTGTTCGAGCCACCGAGAATGAGCTCCAGTGAGGGCTGAGGAGAAGTGCAGGGAAAGGGCCTGTCTAGCCTTAGTGCAGGGCTGAAAGTAACTGGACTTCCTTCAGCAAAAAGAAAGCAGACTATGTGGTTTCTGTAGCCCAGAGCCAGAAGTTTGGAAACTGGCCATTACCGTGAAAAGTAGATTTTTCTTGTTCCTCATGACGCTTGCAGTGTAGCACAAACTGCTGAGAGAAAAACTGCTTTTGGGACTTCTACTTTGCCTTGGGAGACAGCATTTTGTACAAAACAGTCTCCGACCAAACTCCACGAGGAGAAGTATACCGAGGTGTTGTCTGTTCTGACCTGCACCACCTTGCCCTGTAGCATCTTGGCAAATGACTGAAGTGCTATGAACACTGCTCTGAGCTCCAGCAGATTTATGTGCAGGAGAGACTCCTGCTGGAGTCATGTTCCATGAGCAGCGTGTTCCTCCAGGTGAGCTCCCCACCCTAGTAGTGAGGCATCTGCGGTCAGCACTACTGAAGGAGCTTGTTGCAGAAAGGGGACTCCTGCCATGAGGTTGTACCTGTCTTGCCACAACTGTAATGCCTGCAGCAAAGTGGCAGTTACTGGTATTAGTTTGGACAGAGAATTCCTCTTCTGGGACCAAAAGGACCTCAGATGGAACTGGATGTCCCTCATCTTAAATCTGGCCCTTTGGAATACTGCTGTGGTAGCAGCCATGTGGCTCAGGAGCTGTAGGAAGTACCTCACTGGGCAAGAAACCTGGAGACAGAAGGACTCTTCCAACTGAACCAGGGGCATCTGCCCTTCCTGGAGGCAGGATGGTCTTTGCCTGAATCGTGTCCAGCTCTGCACCTATGAAATCTAGGATCTGGACAGGTTTCAGAATTGATTTATTGAGGTTCTCCAGGGACCCCAAGGATTGAAGGGTATCCTGTGTGAGGGTCAAGGCTTCCTCTACCTGTTGGGGGAGTGATCCACTACCAGTCAGTCACCCAGGTAGGGATAAACAGTGACTCCATGCCTTCTCAGATGTGCCACGACCACTGACATGCATTTTGTGAAGGCCCTTGGAGCAGATGTCAGACCGAAGGGCATGGCCCTGAACTGGTAATGACCCAAAGGCAGTCTGAATCTGAGGTATTTTCTGTGAGATTGCCTGATGGGGATGTGAAAATAAGCATCATTTAGATCTAGGGATGCTAGCCAATCCCCTTGTCTGAGAGTAGGTAAAATGACTGCCAAAGTGACCATTTTGAACTTTGGCTTTGTCAGGTGCCTGTTGAGGTATCTCAGATCTAGTATGAGGCACCACTCCCCATTTTTCTTCAGGGTTAAGAAGTACCTTGAGTACAACCCTTTTCCTTTGTGCTGAGGAGGAACAGGCTCCACTGCCTTGAATTGAAGTACGGTAGAAGCCTCTGTTTCTAACAGGACTGTTTCTGAGAGGGTGGCAGGTTTGAATGATCTTGCTCCTGTTTTGGGGAACAGTTTGAAGCTGACAGCAAGACCCTGGCCTATTACCTCCAGGACCCACCTGTCTGAAGTGATGGGCTGCCAGGTCCGAAGGTAATAGGCCAGCCTGCCCCCTACTGCTAGTGGGGAGACAGGCCTGACAGACACCTCAGGGTGTCTGTTTAGAGGGGGTAGTGGACTGAGAGGTGGAACCAGCATGGCCAGTGCCTCTTCTACCTCTGCCTCTAACGTAACCCCTAGACTGTTGGTAGGAAGGGAAGGCCTGAGCCTGATAGAAAGGCCTGGAGTAAAGCCTACCTTTGCCTTCCCTGCTCTACTGCTTCTGAGGGGTGGCAGTCTTTTCCTAGGCAGCTGCATTCTTGTAGGCTACCCTGTACTCATTCATCTTTTTCATATATGCCTCTGTTTGTTCCCCAAACAAGGAATTTTGTGTCAGGGGAAAAATCAATGGCATTGTTCTGAGTGTCTTGGAAGAGATTTTTACATCTCAGCCAAGAAAACCTCCTGAGAGAAATGGCTGAACCCATTGTACGGGAGGCTGCATCATTGGCATCCACTGCCATGTGAAACTGGCATTTGCATGCCTGAATCCCCTTACTGACGAGCTCCTGTAAATCTGCTGCCAGTTCAGGAGGAGCATTCTTAGCTAATTGTCCCACTGATTCTCAGGTGGACTTCTGGTACCTAGACACGTAGGCCATGTAAGATGCCTGCCTGATACCCAGGGAGTCAGCCAGATACCATTTCTTTGCTAAGGAATCAATTTTCCTTGAGTCCTTATCAGGAGGGTGAGAAACAAGAGGGGTACCAGCTTTCTCACAAGCTGCAGCTTGCACTACCCCCACATGGCTGCAGTGGCTATTTAAGAAACCAGTGCCATTGCTAGCCAACACATATTTCCTATTCATTTTCTTGTCCACTGGTGGGACAGAACTTGGGGTCTGAAGGATTCTTCAGGTCTGCTTCTTGAGAGACTTATGAATGGGGATCATAAGCCCCTGAGAGACAGGGAGATCCATCATCTCCTTGTAGTCATCTTCCTCCTCTTCCTCCTCCTCCTCTCTGGTGTCCTGTACAGACAATACAATGTCTCTGCTACCTGCCTCATTAAAGTAAAGTGGGAGGTAGAATCTTTAGAAAGGTGAGGGGTGACTCATACTGAGCATGGTCAGGGGAGACCTCAGGCTCAATCGGTTCACCCAGCTCATCCTCTTTTCCACAATCCTCATACTCTGACTCATAAAAGTCCTCTGGGTCCAGAAAGCCTGAAGGAACCGAACCGACAGGCGTCCAAACCCAGGTATGGGTTATCGGTCGCTGAGCTGGTTCACCCTAATGACTGAAAAATTTGAATAGCTTTTGCAATTTCCTCAGCGGTTGGAATCGCAGCAACATGCTTACATGGTTCCGAACTGCTTTTCTTACTCTTTTTTGTAGAGCCCGTACCAGCGGCTGTGTCTGCTGGCCTTTTTCCCCGACGAGGTTTCACCCTGGTCAGAGGGCTCAGCCTCCAGTTCAACTGGTTTGTCTTTAGAACCAGACTGGACCTCATCGGAAGATTTCTCTGCCATTCTATCCCTCAGTTTAGCCAGTCGTCTATCGAGGGTAGACTAAGGAAAATGTTTACAAATTTCATAGTCTGCATTCAGGTGTTTAAACCCAGGCAGTACAAACACATTAAGTGTGGATCAGCCTTAGCAAATTGCTCCCTGCACTCAGTACAGTGTTGAAACCCAGTGGGACTGGTTTTTCTCTTGGGTTTCAGTGACACAACCTTCACAAATTTAGAGCTCAACCAAAGTGGCTTAGTTAGGCCTGGTTAAGCACAGCCAATTAAATACCTTTTATCTGAAATGGCTTAGTCAGGCCTGGATAAAAAAGAACTAAATAATTGTATTTACCCTTGGTGGCTTAGCTAGGCTGGGTAAGAAAAGACACAAAGTTTTGGGTAGCAGACGGTTCAGTGCCCTGAATTAAAAACCGAGAAAAAGTCTCAATTTTTAGTCCAAAACATTGAACCGGATCCCCAAATACAGACAGTAAACACTAAAATAAACTTTACCTCAAGAAAAATAAAGAAGGCTTTCAGTTTCCTCCTGGTCGCGAGGAACCACTCAGAAACCGAAAACTTAAAAAAATGAAGTAAACCTAGACTAGTCTAACCTGAAACCAAAGGACAGAGGTTTGAAAACTAAAAGAAAATAAACGGTAGTTTGAAAACCTGTCGAAATTCAAAATTCAACCAAAGAAGTTGAACAGCAGTCTCCAAGGCGTCTTCACAGGCGAGCGGAGTAAAGAATCTGGTCAGTTACATAGAATGTACTGAGGACAGTGGTCTGAAAACCGAGCTCAAGCTCAACGTTCTATGCCTTTGCATAGGGTTTAACTCTTAACTCTCCAGGGCAGCTGAACTGGTCATATTGCATATTGTCAGAATATAGCAAGACTTCATGTTGTTAGAAATGAACACTGCAAGACATACACAACCACTTCTGGCTGCAGAAGCAGACAGAAATCCACAATACCCAAATTACACTACTCCTGGGTACAGAAACAGAGCCTTGATTGTACATGATGTGGGTGTGTGATTTGCATAGGGCCCTTTGGCCCTACATGAATATCATACAACAGCCTTACATACATTAGCTGAATGTACGTATGGGCCATTCTGCATGGAAGCAATGTGCCTAGCTCACTTTGTTCCCGATGCGCATCCCTTAACATGATATTGCGTGTATCTTTAGGACTTGCATGGGGCCCTTCTTTGGTTGCTATATAACAATTTTTCATATGGCGACCTGCATGAGCTACCATACCATTAATGCATGGCCCTGCATTTGTAGATTGCCCTTGGCTCGTGACGGTAGGGGACATGATAGGGTGGGTAGGAGTTCGACATAACAACCCTAATAGAACATTTCCAAACTTTGTGGGCATTGTGTTTGCAACCCCATTAGTTTATTTCCAACATTTGCGTGGTTTGAGTTTTGTGTGGTAGCAACCCTCATGAGCATTGATGTAGTTTTTTGATATGTTGCCTTACTTTGTAAGAAATTTCTGTAGTAACTTATTTACACATGACCTTTGGAACAGTTAGGCAAAGTAGGAGGCCTTGGGTTATAACTGGAAAATAAAACCTTTCAAAAACTGCAGACCAGATAGCCCAGTGGCACAAAGGGCTGAGGCACTGTAGTGCCTTACCACTAACCATGTCAGTAACATGAGTTCAGGAACAAATCTGGGTCAGTGGGGGGAGGGCTGTGAGGAGATCAAGCAGCTGCCTGGCAGCTCTTCTCTCCCAGACTGGGGTGGTGCATTGACCCAGATCTTGGCTGCCACCAGGTGGAGGCCTGGTGGTAGCACTGATGCTTAGGAGACAGACTTTGGTCAGGGGGGTGGAAAGAGACATGGTGTGTCTCCAGGTGCATGTGGCCTTCATGCTGCTGTGGTTTTAGGACAAGACAGAAAGAGAGAGAGAAAAAGGAAAAAATGCAGGACTGGGGCTTAGTGAAACCTAACCATGGTATTGCAACCCCCTGCTGCTCTGGCTAGGGAGGGAATTCTGGATGAGAGTCTCGGGGGAGAAGGCCCCACCCTACCCCTGTCATGGGCAGAAATCCATGGGGGAACCTAGCTCTGGACTAGAAGAGAGGCGCAAAGGACAGTCTATGGTACCTGGGGACAAGACTGAGTAACCACCCGCTCTGCCTTGGAGAGAAAAACACCTTTATAAAACAAACAGAAAAAAACTGCATGCCATCATTCAAATGAACTTCTTACAGAGTACACATAACCAGTGAACAAAACAGACATTTTTGTTTCAGCCTTTGATAGACAAATGAACAGATTTGAACAAAACTGAATATAGACTTGTATAGTTAATTTTCATCTGATTAGCAATGTTACCCTATTTACAGCATCTACAATAGGTTTTGCTTTACTTTTTGAGTTCATCATGGCACGCAGGCACAGACAAACTCATTGACATGAGAAGTGCTATACAGGGGTGTGAGGGGGTGCGCCTAATGGAGAGCTCAGTTCCAAGAGGCAGGTCAGCGGCAGGCGAATCAGTCGGCAGGCTGGCGATGACTCACTTTCTCTTGGGGCATAGTTGGCCAACTTTTCAAAGGACAGAGCCACCCCAATAGTGGCGTGGCTTGGTCCTTTGGTGTGTAAAGCCCTGCATTACATTGACTTCCTGGTTGCATGTTTACAGTGCTTAGCGCTTACAGTGTGAATGCACTGAGCCTGCCCACTGCTTCTGTCTTCCTTGCATTCCCATTCGAGCCCCCCGACAGCAAATCACTCCATCCCACTTCCTCCCACTGCTGCTATCCTCTCCACATCCATGTTCTGTTGGAGGCCCCCCACCAGCAAATCCCTCCCTCCTGCTTCCTCCCACTGCTGCTATCCTCCCCACACCCATGTTCTGTTGGAGGCCACCCACCAGCAAATTACTCCCTCCAGCTTCCGCCCACTGCTGCTGTCCTCTCCACGGCCACTTTCTTTTCGAGCCCACACACACACACAGCAAATCCCTCCCTCTCTCTCCCACTGCTGCTGTCCTCCTCACACCCTCCATTCCCCATGCCCCCCAGGACACTGGGGCGCACACTCCCAGTGTCCAGAAATGTTCACATCCTTTCCCTATATAAAACAAAAAGAACTGTCTTTATTTCTTTAAACCTGAAATAAAAAAAGGTCCATCATTGAATCCCTGTCCCCTCCCCCAACCCAACCCTCCCACTATGCACCTACCTCCCACACCCCACCCATACTTACCTCCGGAGGTTGGAGCAATGATCTTCTGTGGACCGGGAACACGTCTGCACTCTTCAAACCGACCAGCAAAGTGAAGATTTCAAGGAAAGCCGTATAATGCGATCAATGGGGGGTTGATATCTCAGCCATTTTTAGGAATTTTGGTCCCAAATTTCAACATGAGGTTCTTGGGACCCCAACTCCTGAACACTGTCACTTCGTTACTCAGTCCCAAAAAGTGATTTCATGGTCGCTGTGCAGGATCATCTTTTGGGACTGATTAATGAAAGGACAGTGCCACTGGTCATGAGGTGGGGTCCCAAAAAGCCCATGTTGAAAATTTGGTGAAAACATTCCAAAAGATTACTGCATTATGAGTGTGCATTGCGCAGTTTCAATACATGTTCCTAACTTCACCAGTTTTTAATATTTTCCCTCCAGATTTTCAACATTGCCATTATTTCACACCTCCTTATGAACAGTATAGCTGTCATTTTTCATATCCAGCCTGAAAAATGTTTTTGCACCTGTGGTTCAGAATGGCGTGATGGCTCTGTGAAATCACCTTTAGGATGAGTAAATGAAATGACACTGGCCCTTTCCATGAGGTAGGGTCATAAGAATGCTACACTGAAAATTTGGTGCAAAAATATTTACAAACAACAAAGTTACGAGCATGCCCTTAAATTAACAAATGCAGGCTTGCACCTTTGGTACTTTTCAATATTTTGACCCCAAATTTTCATCATAGCCATCACTTCACTGCACCTCATGAATGTGATAGCTGTCATTTTCCAGATCCTGGGCAAAATTATTTTTTACATCCCAAAAAGTGATTTTGCAGCCACTGCATGAAAGTACCTTTTGGACAGGGGTTGAAATTGTACTCTTCCTTTCTTCATGAGGTGGTGTAATAAGACAGCTATGTTGTAAATGTGGTGTAAAAATATTGAAAAACAATGAAGTTATGAACCCTTGTTGTCCACTGATGGCTTTTGTGCCATTTTTGCCCGCCCCAACCGATGGGGCTCCAGTGCCCTCATCTTCTCTGAACCGTAGACACATCTTCACTCTTCAAAGCCACATCATTAATTGAGGAAACAGGTATGCACTTCAGTGTATTTCAATGTGAATTTGAACTTGGTGACATAACTTATTCTTTCTGCTGGGAACTGTAGTCCTGCCAATCAGTGAGTACCAACAGCAATTCCAATGGTGGAATTCGGCATTGACAAATGCTTGTTTTTAATGTTCTGCCTACCCTTTTGACGATGTACTGGTCAGCGGCTGAATAGTTATAATAAAAGTTACATTACAGTATACAGATCTAACAATAGTACTACACAATAACAAAGAATAGGTTTTCTACATGAAAAAAAGCATCTAAAATGCTTTTAAATAGCACCAAATTATAATATCTAGTATGTTTGAACTGTTTGATTACCAATACTTGTGTTTGCTGACTGTATGCCATTATAAAACTTTTAATTATTAAAAGAGATCAGTTTTTTCTTACTGTAGGGTGTCAAATACAATCCTGTTTCTGAAGCTGAATTAAGTGAAGTGTTGGCATTTTAGTAATCCACAAGCACCCCCATTAGGACTCAAATTAATCCAAAGTAAAAGATAAAAGACTAGACATAGACACAGATGCTTGCTACATCCCCGAAGCCACAAAGAAGCCACAGGAGAAATTTGTAATCCAACTGAAGATCCAAGTAGAAGAAACCAAACAAGTCCAACTGATTGTTCAAATAATACAAAAAGCAAAGAAAAGGCCACTGTCTAGTGTCATCGTAACAGACCATGAACGCCGTGACTGCCAGAAAGTAAGATGCTGAAGTCCAAAGATAGGATTCTCTTCGCCAGTCAGGTTGCACTTCAAACCACTGTTCCAAGGCTGCCAAATAATCCTGAAGGCCATTGTGATGCTCCTGATGCCAGGAGTTCCTGCCATTAACTGGACAACACACATGCACACCAACCAGATATTGGGCACCCAGTCAGATTTGTGGAAAAATACACTAGGCAATGGGTGAGCAGTATGCAAATCAAGCTCTCAAAACAAGTACCATGATGACCACTATGCAGTATATATGACCAATCACAAGCGTTGGAAAAACTTCTATATCCCAATTTTTTTTTTTTGTTTCTGTGACTGTGTCTTTAAGGGTGTTATCGAAAGTACCTTTGTGTTAATCAGGGCTAGATTGTTCACGCCAGCAGCATGATTATATCGAAGATGTTTTATTTACTGATCCCCCCTTAAAAACTGCTGTCACTGAATATCTCCTTAGTTTTTATAAATAGTTCACTGTTAATAACGTTTAGTAATGCAGATGAAGTGGGTGGCTGGGGGTTCCTGATGAAGATGACATCCAACACTATGCAAATCACCTGGCAGCTATAAATGTTAAACTGACACTGGAAACTGGAACATACCAGGCAGATATAACCCATGCTGGTTACTGTTTTGTTTTTTTTATAGATGACAGTGTGCTGGTTTTTAACTTCTGTTTATTGAAGTGCATTTGAACAGCAGATATTATCAGTCCACACTGAATATACAGATGTGACAGCCAGGATGCAATGCAGAAATGCTGCAGAATATCACAGAATGCTGCAATTTACTACAGGGGTCATTGTAAGTCAATGGCAATTAAGCCCTTTTGTCATGTAGGATTTTGTGACGTGTCATTACTGCAAGTTACTGCACTTCATCGTGGCCGACTCCACTGCAGTAGTGCACAGAAGCCATCAGGGCGCAAATCAATATAGTCACAGCTGTCAAGTATAGAAAAATGTCATTTGTATATCTGCCTGACATATTTTAATTTCCAGTACCAGTGTAAATGTTGCTGCTGCCAGGTGATTTGCATACTCTCAGATGTCACATACATCTGGAACAGCTGACCCGCAAGTTGATGCCTGCTCCTACTTAGTCTGCCTTCTAGGTCACTGCTGCACTCTATATAGTGCTGATATTTAAAATAAGGTAATGTACAGTTTTAGATTTATCATGTAATTTTCATTACATGACACTTTGCTTTCATGATTGCATCATTAGAATTTTTTTCCAAAGCACTGTAGAGTGCAAGAGTGACAGTGCGGCTACTACTCAGCCCTGATATGGTCACTATACGAATATGTACCTGGTACTATATCAGCATAACACTGGCCCAGATCCTGAATAATAAGCAACAGTTAAAAGAGCTGGAATGAGTAGTGACAGTGTGAGTCTCCATTAACTCACAACACCTGTACCAAAAATGGGAGCAGTTCTGGTCGTGTTTGTGCTCTGAAGACAGTTCCTAAGTTAAACATTGGGTCATACAAGCTCTCGGTTTGATTTTTTTTGTTCTCGGTGGTGAATAAAAGTCTAATTTATTTCATGAGATGCTCTGTATACTCAGCTGACCCCTGCCTGTGTTCAGTCTGCTTCACATCGTCTCTCGTGCACTACACATAGTGCTCTATATGTTAAAATGACTGAGGAAGACATCGAGTATGATGGCTCAATTGAGGTTTCTTGAGAAACAACAGTGGAAGAATGGTGTGTGTACAGAGTGCTATTTATAGTGCACGAGTGTTGTTATGAAGCAGATCGAATACAAGCAGGTAACTTAAACTGAGTGCTTGTAAAACTTGAAACATGACTGGACTGCTCCCATTTTCAGTGCAGGCGAGTTCTGAAGTACAGGATCTGGGCTAATGTTACACTGATACAGTATCATCTAAGTATTCAGGTAGTGACCATATCACAGAAACATAGAAACTGTTGGCAGATAAGGGCCACCAGGCCCATCCAGTCTGCTCATAGGCCATATATTGTATGTGGCCACTGACACTATGGGATCAATGGCTTTTCATCACTCCCTCCCCTCTCAAGGTTCCCTTGTGCCTGTCCCAGTCATGCTTAAACCCCTCCATTGTGCTTGTCTCCACTACCTCCTGTGGCAGACTATTCCAAGCATCAGCTACCCTTTCTGTGTAGAAAAATGTAATCACATTACCTCTTAATCTACCCCCTTCAATTTCATATCGTACCCCTTGCTCTAGTGCATTTTCTACATTGGAAAAGGTCCCCCACCTGCACCTTGTTTATGCCCTTGAGGTACTTGAAAGTTTCAATCATGTCACCCCGCATTCTTCTGTCCTCCAGTGAGTACATATTGAGGTCCCTTAGTCTCTCCTCATGTTTTGTGGTGCAAGCCCTGCACCATCTTTGTTGCCCTTCTCTGGATAGTCTCCACCTTGTTTATGTCCTTGCACAGGTTTTGCCTCTAGAACTGCATGCAGTACTCCAGGTGAGGCCTTACCAATGTTTTATACAATGGCATCACCACCTCCCACCTCCTGCTAGTGATACCCCTGCCTATGCACCACAGCATGCCACTGGCCCTCCCGACCACCTCTGTGCACTGCTTTGATACCTTAAGATCATCAGAGATGATAACCCCTAGGTCCCTTTCCTCCTTGGTGACAGTCAGCTCCCCCCCCAACCTGTAGCTCTCCCCAAGGTTCCCTCTACTCAGGTGCATTATTTTTCACTTTTTTGCATTGAACTTCAGTTGCCACATCTCCATCCGTCTTTCAAGCCTCTCCAGGTCCCTCTTCATTTTCTGCACCCCTTCTGGAGTATCCATCCTGTTGCAGATCTTGGTATCATCAGCAAACGAGAAGACCTTTCCTTCCAGCCCCTCTGCAATTTCACTAATGAAAACATTGAACAGGACTGGTCCCAGTACTGATCCCTGCAGTACTTCACTGGTCACCCCCTTCTCCCCAGATCATATCCCATTTACCACCACCCTCTGTCTCCTGTCTGTTAACCAGTTTCTAACCCAGTTCACCACCTTATGTCCCATTCCCAGACTACCCATCTTGTTAAGCAGCCTTCTATGTGGGATGGTGTTGAAGGCTATGCTGAAATCTAGGTAGGCAATGTCTACTAGCACTCTCTAATTTACTTCCCTAGTCACCCAATAAAAAAAATCTATCAGATTCGTTTGACATGACCTTCCTGCTGTGAATCTGTGTTGCCTCATATCCTGGGCACCCCTGGATTCCAGGTGTGCCACTATCCTTTCTTTCAGCAGTGTCTCCATGATCTTTCTCACCGCTGAGGTGAGGCTGACTGGCCTGTAGTTCCCCACCTCCTCCCTACTGCCGCCTTTGTGCAGTGGGACTACATGTGCCCTCCTCCAGTCCTCTAGAACCACACCCGTGTTGAGTGACTCCATGAACAGGGCTGCCAGAGATGCTGCTAGTTCCCTTCATAGCTCCCATAATATCCTTGGGTGGACGCCATCTGTCCCCATGGTCTTATCCACCTTCAGCCTTGTGAGTTCTTCCAGAACTCTCTCCACTGTTAATGGACTGGTGTCCACTTCTCCCCCCCCATTGCTTCTGCTATCTATCGGTAGTCCTTAACCCTCCCCCTCCCTAGTGAATACTGAGCGGAAGTATTTGTTCATTATTTCTGCCTTGTCCAGATCCCCTCCTCACACTCTCCCTTCTCCCTTTGAGCCTCACGATCCCCCGGTTTATCTTCTTCGCTGATGTACCTATAAATGCCTTGTCCACTTTTTTCACAGACTGTGCTAAACCCTCCTCTGCCTGTGCCTTAGCTCTCCTAAAAGTCTTCCCTGCTTCCCTTAGTCATTCAAGGTACACCTCCCTGTCCTCCTCCCTTTGGGTCCCCTTATATGTCCTGAAACTCAGTCTTTTATCTCTGACTTTGTCCCCCACCTCCTTAGAGAACCATAGTTCTTCTTTTCCCTTTGCCCACTATTCTAACACATTGCTTTGTTATCCCCACTATGGCTCCTTTCAGTTTCTCCCATTGTTTCTCCACCCCCTCTATTACCTCTCCCTTCCCCAGGACAGCTTGTATACATCTACCCATTTCAGTGAAATCCACCCTCCTAAAATCTAATATTTTTGCCCTTGTGTGGCATGCTTGAGTCCATGTTGCCATGCTGAACCACACCATGTGGTGGTTACTGGACCCCAGCTGCTCTTCAACCTGTATTTCTTTGACTCTGTTCTCATTGGTCCATACCAGGTGCAGAATCGACTTGTCCCTGGTTGGTTCATGCACCAGCTGCCTGAGTCCAGCAGGGATTCTAGGATGGCTGTGCTTCTGGCTGAAGCAGCCACCTGGGTGGTCCAATCCACATCCGGCATATTGAAATCCCACAGTAACAGGATTTTGCCTTTAGCTGCCATGAACAGAGCGTTTTTCTGTGTGTGGGAACTCTAAATACACACAGAAGCTCTGCACTACTTGAATTGTGCTGCTTTTTAGTGTTTTTAAATGAAATATTTGAGTGTGTAACTGCTTTACCCTGACTTGCATGTGAGCCCTGTTACAGGAATAGGAAGAAGTTTGTAGTTTTTGAGGTTTATCCCCGAACTACAGTTCATTAAAACAGACAATGTTTTGGTGCAGAATACTTTCCTGGACCATATGATTATATTTTGATACCACTTCTGTGGTCTTGTAGTGAAATATTTGCTGTTTTAGGTGCAACAGCGCTGTGAGCAGTCCGTGACCTTTTGGACCACTTCCGGGTTCAGGTGCAGCTATATCAACTAGCCCTGCAGCGAGCAGAAATGAGCCATCTATTGACGTCTCTTAAAGACATAATAATGTCTGTGTGTGCTTAGTGTGTTTTGTGAATTGTGCAAGTTGTAAGTGACTTCAGAGAGATAACTGTACGTTTAGCTGAAACCAATAGAGAGGCAACATTGTATACTGTGTAGGTGAGTGAAACATACTGTATGTGACCAAAGAGAGTCGCACATACTAAAACAAATTGAGTGCTACAATGTTTAAAGGAAAACTACACCCAAAACTTGAAAAAATATATGTTGTGCAGAGTGTTTTAATTTGTATGTGAAGTTCTAGTGTTTCCTTCCCTCTGACTGGTATTGGGAGTTTTTCCCAAATTAGCCTGCTAGCTTTATGCTAGTTTTATGACCCCTGGGGATCTTCATACCTGATAGTGTAATTGTATTTCTTATTCCCACAGTGCATCTTGTCTCATGTGACTGTGATGTAAGAGAGACCCAACATTCAGCACACACATGCCAAACAAACTAAATATCTTGGAAGCTTTACAAGCTGCACAAAAATTACCAGCAGCAAAGTTTTTCAGGACAGTAAAACCTTTAGGATGAGGGTGGTCACTAAGCTGAATTCTACAGATTTTAAAATATAGCCATCTCTATTGTTGTGAACTGATTGTAATGCAATGCTTTCTGCTGGATTTATGGGCTCTGCTACATCACCATCACATGAAACAAGGTGCATTGTAGGACAAAGAAATACAATAAAGCTATTTGATATGGAGATCTCCAGGGGTCGTAAAACTACCCTAAAGCTAGCAGGCTAATTTAGGAAAAACTCCTAATACCAGTCAGAGGGAAGGAAACACTAGAACTTCACATACAAATTAAAACACTCTGCACAGCATATATTTTTTCAAGTTTTGGGTGAAGTTTTCCTTTAAGTATATCTTGACATAATAATAAGCTCCAAGGGTAGGCTGCTGTGTGACTCCTCATCATGTTATGTACAATAATGACACTCGAAGGGAATGTGGGAATAAAATGTACATTATGTAACATGTATACTATTCTTAAAACCAGTGCCCTCCCCACAGATTATACATGTGATAAATGCGTACAAAATGAACAATTAGAGAAAGAAATAAACCAATTTACTGTAGCTCACGATTAATACTTCTTGAAAATAGTCAGCAACAGATGGCCGCCAGATTTCGTGAAAGACAAAGCACTTCTAACCTTACAATTACAAGTGAAGTACAAGGATATACAAACACTGTTATATTACATGATATTGAGGGTAATGGACAAACACAAATAAATGAGTTTTGTAACACACCTAGCATCCCTAAACCCAATCATAATAAACACACTAGAGAAGAGGAGGAAACAGACAGATTGCACATGAATGGTGCACTGTTAAAAGGAAAAAAGGCAGCTAAAAAAGGGAGAAGGGCAGAATATTATCTATTGCCAAGGAACAACAGCTTCACACCACTTAATGCCATGACAAATGAAGAACAGTATATTAGTTCTACCCCCCACACATTTATTCCACCTGATAATATCCCCATACAACAACAAAAGATAATAAACAACAAATCTTACAATGAAATGGAGATTGCACCAGCCAGTAGTATGACCAAGGAAAACCAAAATGTGCAGATACCAGGATACCAACAATGTAATGCCCCATTCTAAACAGATCTATGTCCTAGGTGATTCAATCATAAAACACCTGGACAGGACTATTTGTAATCCAGATAAAGTAAATTGTACCCGCCTTGTTTTAGAGGAGCAGAAATAACAGATATTACTCACATGGTTGCAGATATTCTTCTTGAGACAAACGGTAATGCTTTTGTAATAGCACACGTGGAAGTAAATAACATTGTGCATGACTCGATCCATAAAATAAAACAAGATTTTGTGGCCCTTACAAACAAAACTATTGACCTATGTGCAGATATTGCTTTGTCAGAGATACTTCCGGTACCAAGATACCTGTTAGAAATGAATAACAAAATTAAAACTGTTAATAACTGGATGAGAAGCTGGTGCTTGTATCACCAGAGGGCATGGTTTGAAGTTGGAAGGTGGAAGGGTGAGGGGGGAAAAGAAGAGGAGGTTTTTCACTGAGAGGGTGGTGGACCCTTGGAATGCACTGCCTGGTGAGCTGGTTCAGAGATCCACAGTGGAGGGCTTCAAGAGAGGGTGGGACAGACACAGAAAGTGGATGTATCAGATGATGGCCTGTCCCAGGGGGGTGGGGACGGATGATACGGGTTTCTGGAGCACAAGGGATGGGAGGGTCTCGGCACCCAACTAAGGATCTAAGGTTTGAGCAGACTCGATAGACCGTAAGGCCTAATCTGCTGGCAAATAGTATGTTAGTATGAAACAGAATATTTTATGCTTAGCACACTGGGAAAACTTTGACAATAAAGGGGATCTATACTGCAGTGATGGGCTCCATTTGAGTAGAAAGGGAAGCATTGCCCTGGGAAAACAAATAAATAGAGAATACTGGATGGGCAACTGTGCACAACCAGTATGTTGAGCCACAGAGGGGTTCTGATTCTAGATGACCTCGAGAGCGAAGCTCGAGAGGTCCCCTGGAATCAGAACCCCGAGGTGGCACAAAATACTGGTTGTGCACTTAGTTGCCCATCCAGTATTTTTTATAGTGTATAGTAGTCATTTCTTCTAAAGAAAACAGTTTTGATTTAAAATTATTCAATCGTCTCTCGTCGTACTGGCTGCTAGAACCTTGGTGTGGTTGCTAGGAGATGTGATGCTTTGCTATTGGGTACATTTGCAGTGTGGGCGGGGTTACAAGCAAAAACATTTATGGCACTAAACGAGATGCTCGCTAAACAATTTCACTTACCCACAAATTAATTCCAGAATGAGGCAGAATGTAACAGGCAAAAAAATTTATTTAAATTCACTACAGTGACAGATAAAGAATAAACTGCTTGCTTTTTTCGGCTGAGTAGAGGGACAGTTTTTGAGTCGCTGCTACGCTGCACATGCTGTCACAGTGAGATTGCTACTTGTGTACAGCTGCCATTTGTTATTCACAGCCCATCATTGAGGTACGATGTCTATCGTTTATTGTGTTGTTCATTTGTTTGCCTGCTCCTCGATGAAGCGCTTACGCTCCCCGAAGTCTAATTTTAAAAAAACCGCTGCCGCCATTCTGACTCACACTGCTCTGTGAGGAGACGCTAGTAGGCAGTTTGACTGAGGCACAGAGCAGCACGTGGAGCTCTAGAGCATTTCAAGATGTTGTTGTACTACAGTGTGGTACAATCACATTCCATGAACTTTTGCACTGTGGTACTACAACATTTTGAAATGCTCTGATTTCTATGCGCAATAGCACCCTAATATACACTATAAACAAGTATTAACAATACTTTAAATAAAAAGGGGGAGAGAACTCTCTGTAACCTCTCTATTAGGGTGCAAAAAAACTGCTAATGTTCCTTCAGTATTAAATCACAAATCCTCATGTGTCAATAAAACTGCTGATGAAACCAAACACCTAAAACTGTTATTAACAAATGCCCAAAGTTTAACAAATAAAATCGAGGAACTGAGCCTATTATTATATGATAATAATATTGATGTCTGTGGAATCACAGAAACTTGGTTCACTGAACAAGAATGGAGTGTTACTGTTCCTGGTTACACCTTAATTAGTAAAGAAAGGAAACACAAGAAAGGTAGAGGTGTGGCCTTTTATATAAAAGAAGAGCTAAAACCCATTGAAGTCAAGCAACATAATGATATAGCCAATCAAAATGAAATAGTCTAGGTAAAAATCCTTAATATCCCTACTGAATTAATCTTTGGTTTGGGCTATCGCTCCCCAAATTTGACAACTGAGGATACACACATCTTCCTTGATGAAACTGAGGGCAGGGTCATAAATGTGGATATTATACTTCTGGGCGATTTTATTTTCCCTGCTATTGACTGGAAAAGTTTAATCGGGTAAGTTCCCTGGAAAATAGATGAATTGAAATAATGACCCAGGGAAATCTAGATCAGGTGGTGCATGAAGGCACTAGGAAAGCTAACATACTAGATCTAATTTTCTTAAATACAGAACTAGGTATCTTAGACCCAAGGATACTTCTACCTTTGGACAGCAGTGATCATAATATAATCCAACTAGATATCCAGTTAACAGTTAATAAACCGGAGATAGTGGAGTGTGTCGGACCAGTCGTGGTGCTGTGCTTAATGCGTAACTGACGATGCGCAATCATCGGGGGGTGCAGAGGGAACAGGCCCCCCGATGAAAGGTAAAATAAATTGATTATGTCTATGATTGATCAGAGATAGTCTGACATACTACATTATCTCCTAGTTTGTTTTCTTTTTCATTTTTTCTTATTTTTTTTTATTGCCCTATTGATGGTAGTTGTGTGATGTGAAGCGAAAGGGGTTGTGGGGAGGGCACAGACCCTGATGGCTGGGTCAGTTGCCACACGTGTCTCGTCACTGTTACTTCACTTGCCTGAGTAGCGTTACGTTACGCTTATGTTTATAGCGGCGTGCGATTCCTGTAGCTTTTGCGCTACGCAACATTGGGTGGTCCAACTCTCTCCACTATCACCAATAAACCTATAAAAGGTATTATCAAATTCAGGGACTTTTACAAGGCAGACTACCATAACATAAAATGATTCTTAGACAATTGGAACTGGTCCAAAGAATTAAAAAACCTTGAAACAGAACAGATTTGGAAAAAATTATACAGCAAACTAAATACATGTACTGAGACCTGGGTCCCTGAGAGAATCAAATACGCAAAAAATCATAGGGTACCTGCCTTCTGGACCAGGAAAATACAAAAAGTCATTAGGAAAAAAAAGAAATTATATAAATAACAACAAAAAAATTCCTACAAGTATTAATATAACAGCTTACAAAAAAAATCACCAGGGAAGTAAAATCTAGAATTAAAAATGCTAAAAGGGATGTTGAAAGAAGATTAGCCACAGCAGTTGGAGATAATAAAAAGAAATGTTATAACTATATGGGTTCCCTATAAAAAAATAATAAGATAGCTGGACCTATACAAACAGAAATGGGCTTAACACATTCTGAAGAGGAAATGGCTACAGTTTTTCACAAAGAACAAGAGGAACTTTCTGAAGAACTCCCTCCCTTACAAATTGGTCAACCCGTATTCAGCCCTTCTGATATTATAGAGGCAATAAAGCTTATAAAAAATAATAGCTAAGCAGGACCTGACAGTATAACATCTGAATTTCTGAAAGAACTGGTTTATGAACTAGCTGGTACATTATCTATCCTCTTCAATGCATCATTAAAATCTGGGGAAACCATACAAATATGGAATAAGGCCCTGGTAACCCAAGTGTACAAAGGTGGGAAAAAACAGGATGTTAAGAATTACAGGCTGATAAGCCTAACATCTGTGCTGGGTAAAACTTTTGAAAGGTTGCTACAAAAACATATTGTGGAACACCTAAATAATATTGGACATAACGATCTAACACAACATGTTTTTTTGCCAGGTAGGTCCGGAATGACCAACCTTATGAGTTTTTTTGAGCCCATAAGTGCTGCTTTAGACAAAGGTATGCCTGTTGATGTTGTATTGCTTGATTTTTCTAAAGTGTTTGATTCAGTTTCACATAAAATCTTGATCCAGGAATTAATCAAACTTCAATTCCACCCAAAAATAATCAGGTGGATCAGCTCATGGCTAAACAGTAGAACCCAATGTCTATCTATAAGAGGTTATAAATCTACCTGGGGAGAAATAACTAGTGGAGAGTCCCAGGGTTCAGTTTTGGGCCCAGTTTTGTTTTAATATCTTATTGTCATCTATGCAAACTCTTACAGGTACTTGGTCATGTAAGTACGCAGATGACTGTAAAGTAGGTGGAATTGTCCATAATGTTAATTATAAAAAGGGTCTGAGAAATGGAGCTTTCTGATTGGCTGCAAGCATTCTAACAGCCTTATGTTAATCTTTTATTAACATACATGTAGAGCTTAGCCATATGCTGAACAGGGTTTAACACTGTTTGAAAACATGTTTTATTACAATAGCAATAAGACACTCCCAAGGATTATGTTAATGGTCAGTTAATCACCCTCTAGGGGCATGTGGCACTTGGCTGCACCCAGTGCCACAGTACATCACTAGAAGGTGATTAACAGACCATTAACATGCCCCCTGGTCATGCCTTATTGCTTAATAGCAAAAGCTTTCCAAGATACCCTTGATCACCTAGCCATATGGGCAAGAGAACATAAATTAATGTTCAATGACCAGAAGTGCAAGGTTATGCACTTCGGGTCAAACAACCTTAGATTTCATTATAAATGAAATACTATACTATTAAAAGAAAGTACTAATGAAAAAGACCTAGGTGTATGGATATCTAACAACTTAAAATTTGATCACCATACCAACATGATCATAAGAAAATGTAACCAAATAATCAGATGCATATTAAGATCAATAAATAGTAGGGATCCTGAAGTCATCCTTCCATTATAAACAGCTCTAGTTCATCCTCATATGGAATATTGTTTGCCTTTCTGTACCCCATATTCAATCCAAGGAAGAAATAATCTGGAAAAAGTTCAGAGACGAATAACAAAACAAATTAAGCTAGTAAAAAATCTGAGATATCATAACAGATTAAAACACCTAAACCTATACTCAGTGGAGTATAGAAAACTGAGAGGTGAATTATGTCTGGCTTTTAGAGCCTATAGTGATGATGCTTTCCTTGAGTTAATTGGTTTAATAAAAAATCCTGTTCAATACAATAACACAAGGTCACATAACCAGAAATTAATGGGGGAAGTCAATAAAACACAAAAAAGAAGTCAGTGGCATACACAGAGAATTGTGAACATCTGGAATACGCTCCCTAGAGAAGTGGTTGATAGCGACAATATGACAGCTTTTAAAAATAGATTGGACAGTTTTATGGGGGATAGGAAATGTCTAAGTTCCACCATGAAAACCTGATCTGGTGACAAGTTCAGTTATGGACGTCAGTCTTTCTGAACTTGATTCCCATCAATGAAATCTATGAAATCTATGTTCTGTATGTCCTCAACTAGTTCCCTGTCAACTTCCTCCCTCTGAGTCGGAAGTCTGTAGATCACCCCATGTGCGTACTGCTGTTCCACTCCCTGGCTCTAGGGTGACCCACACTGCCTTGGCCTCCCCCTGTCTTCCCTGAACTTCTGTAGCCTTTATACCATTTCTGATGTACAAGGCCACCCCCCCACACCCTTTTTACCCTCCCTTTCCCTTCTGAACAGTGTATAGCCTAGTACATTGACTTCCCAACCTTGATTAGCAGAGTACCACATCTCTGTTATTGCTACAATGTCAAGGTCTCCATCTGCCAACAATGCCTCCAGGTCTGGAACCTTATTTCCTAGGCTATGGGCATCTGTTAACATGATCTCCCATGTTTTACAATCTGCCCTCCCTCTGCTCATGTCCTCCCTCTCCAGTGTCTTTCCCCCACCCCGGTTTCCTTTCCTATGTGCTCCCCATGTATCACTTATTATACACCCTTTGCCTACCTGCCCCTCCCTGCCTGCACCAGCTGTATCTATTGGCAACTTATGTTCCTGCATGTTCCCATGGGGGGGTGTTCCTAAGCCTCCTGCCCCTTCTGGCTCTCCCTCCTTAGCCAGTTTAAATGCTTGCTGCTGAAGCATTTCAACTTCTCTCTAAGGGCCAAGGTCCCTTTCTCAGACAGATGCAGGCCATCCTCCTTATATAAGCTCACATCTATCCATGTCAGGTGCCAGTCCCCTATGAAGCCACCCTCCTCCCCTTCACTTCTACCTCTGCACCACCAGGCACCTCTCCACCCCCTACTACTTCCCTCCCTAATTCACCCAATCTCCTCCCCTCACCTTCTACCCTACCTCCTCTCATCCCCTCTCCACCACTCCCCTTCTGCTCCCATTCTCTCTTCCCCTTCTTATACTGATGCCCTGCTCTGATCCTGCACTGCCCCCTCACCCTCTCATCCGACACCCTCTGTTAACACTTCCCGCTACTGGCACTGCCAGTATGTTTAGTATAAGCCTCCCTCACCAGTGACCAGGCCCACCTTCTTGGCTGATTTTCAGTATATATTTCTCTCTCTCTCTCTAGTTTGTCTTCTCACTATTACCCCTCTCTTCCTGAGCCAACCCCCTTCCCTTGTTCACTCCCTCTCCCCCTTCCTTTTTATCCTTTTGTGTTGGCAAGTACCATTGTATATAGTGTTTGCTCATTTCAGTCACACATATAACCTGTTGCCTAATTTGCCTTTATTGTTGTTGTCCTTTTACAGCCTCCCATAAGCTGTAGTTTTATTTGATACTGTAATGACCCTGACATGGAACCAATGTAATGAGCCTGTACTCAAAAGCCAAAACCCTCCCTTCCACATCAATCCTTCAACCGGGAGTTGAAAGTATGGACGTGGAGTGCCCTATCCTCCTCTGTGCCCTGAACAGATAGCACCTCCGAGAATGAGATGGAGTGTGCTATCTGTTTCAGGTTTCCCCCAGCTTCCTGAAATCCTCCTGGATTTTGACAAACTCCACCCTTCTCCCTGCCAGGTCATTGGTCCCCAGGTTGACAATGACATCCAGCTGCTCCCTCCTAGCTATTGCCCTAGCGATCCTATGGATCTGCTCCCCATCCCACCATGCAACGCTTCCTGGGATGCACTTGACCTCCCTCTCTCCCCCCTGCTAGATGTCCCTAATTCCACTCCCGGCCAATAGAGTCCCCCACTAGAAGAAGCTTCCTCCTCCTCCGGGGTTCCCTGCCTCCCTTCCCTGGGGCTCCATCCTGCCCATCCTCACTGATCCCAGCCTCAGGTTCCTGAGTTGGGCATTTCCATTCCTCCAAAACAGTGTAGGAGTTACTAAGTGGGACCACAGGCTGTGTCCAAAAACAACCAGCCAAGGAGTCCTCTGGCAGTGGTTCCTCATTCCACTCACTGCTGTCCTGAGACAGCCAATTACAAACACACAGTCACAAACTTACAAGGTAGAATCCCTGTGTCCTGCCCAAACTAAATGGAGAAGCACACTGAAATGGCAGTTAAGACAAGACTTCAAATTCAAACTACACTAATCCCCATAATATGATGCCTGCACTTAAGGTTCAGACACAGCCAATTACAAACACACAGTCACAAACTTACCAGCTGGAATCCCCGGCTGAGTTTATCAGGGCTGAGTAGTAGTTCCACTGTGTGTGTGGTTGATTTTAAAAAGTGTGTCACGTGGCAAAGAACTGATAGTATCAGCGAGGAGTGGTGGCATTGATTGACCGCTGTCTTCTGTGACTTTTTTTATTTCTGCTGTATTTTGCAAAGCTTTCCAATGTTGGCACAGTAAATGAAATGTAATGTAAAATTTTGCTGGGAAAAACATTAAACATCTCAGGACTTCTGATCAGCTGTTCTACTCACACTCTTATGCTGCTGCCATTGATGTCAATCCTTGAATGATGTAAATGGCAGCACACTCTCAGTCAAGATCTTAAAAAGAATAAATGTTTTCAGTAACTGAGATGTTACTAAAAGGAGCTTGAATTGTTCCTTTCAGAATGAATATAAGAATAACCACGGAACACACTTCAGAATTCATGAGGCTCAGAAGAAATTGTTCAGAAACTACATCCTTTTAATGTCATGACAGTGGTCTTTCTGATAGTTTCTTAGGTAGAGGTATAATCCCAGTCTAATAAAAAAAATCCATGAATAAAGCAGTGTCAACAGACAGGTGTACGTAACTTCAACCATGTCACAAGGACAACACACAGTTTGAGAGAACTGTATTTGTAATTGAGTTTAATCATACAGCCCTACAGATTGTTGCAACTATTAATAAGTACTAGTCAAAGTTAAAAAGTGAACCCCACATTACTCAAGTTATCCAATTATAGACCCCTAATTTCTTATAAATGGGACAAAAATCTTAGGGACACTCTATATCACAGTATGTTCTCTAGGGTCAGTTTGGATGATAAAAGATCTTGACTACCCCCACAGCCTGTGGGCAGTTTTGCATGTGGACATTGCAATACTTGCAATAGCTGTGAGGAGCCACTGTTTTTATTCCAACTACCCAACATACAGTGCAAATTAGGCAGTTTATAAACTGTTCCACACCATATATGATGTATGTGCCTTTTTGCACGTCCCATGATCTATGTGGGATGTATGAAATGTCCATTAAGATGTTGAATCCAGGAGCACATATGCTCCATAACATCAGCTAATCCTAATACACCACTAGGAATCCACTTTGCTACCATCCATGGCACTAATCCACAAGACTTCAAGTACTGCGTCATTGAAAAAGTCAAGATGCATCAAAGGGGAGGAGACTGCATTACCATGCTACTTCATAAAGAGTTCTCTTGGATCTACAGCTTAAAAGCAGTGTTCCCTACTGGTCTGAATGACCAAATTAACATTATCCCCTTCTTATAGATATAGCCCACATCTTAGTGTGGGTATTCTGTTATGGTTTCTTGTATATTTTTGTCAGTGACTTGTTCAAGAGGCTGGAGCTCACTACGGACATCTACACCTGAGGAGAAGGTGCAGATTGCAGGACTGCTAAGCTGGTTTTATTTTTCTAAAAGGTATGCCATCTATGTTAAGCTGTAAGCAGTCTTACCAGACCATCTTATTGTGAGCCCCGGCTAGGTCCGCACTACTTCTTGTTTCTCCTTGTGCTGTCATTTCAGAGCTTTGTGATTCATGATCCCCTTGTTCCCCTGTTAATGGCAGCAGAATGGTAAACAGCCGAGGAGATGCCATTCGGACCAGTGATGGAGAAGAGATCTTGGCCCTAAGGAGAAATTTTTGTGAGGCTTACTTGGAACAGTTTCATTCAGACTTGTGGATGCTTGTCTACACTTCATCAAAGGGACATATAGAAGGGATGTATAGAAGGCTAAGGTTAAAAGTTCTTAACACACATACTGTGTTTATTTACTTTTATCATTTTCATCCTTTTTTTGGTTTTTGCTTTTTGTGTTTGTTGGTTTGTGTGTATTGTATGTTTTGTGTGTTTGCTTGGCTGCATTGTGAGTGACTGATTATCCAGCCCTGTTTTCTTTTTTAAATATATAATTCCTTGGTTTTTAGTTGTTTTTAGCCATGGAATTATAAAAAAAAAGTTCTTATCTTTTTAAACTTCCTGGGAATTTTCAGACCACGTGTGCGTCATTGACCAGTAGGAAGCATATACTCTCTACTAGGGTATAAAAACACATGCGTGGCATCTCCTCCACAGATGCATTAATGCTGCTGAAGGAATGATACTGGTTGGTTCTTTGTAATTTTAACCTCATTCCTTTCATTCCCTCTTAATGCTGAGGGATTCTTATAGTTTGCACTAGCCTACCGACACTAAAAGGCACTTCAGAAGCACTTTGATGTAAGACAGTCTGGTAACCTGGTCATGCACTGAAAAGATACATGGAGGAGCTTTTCTCTGCACTCTCAGCACACTCAGCATTCTCCCACGAGTAAGTTACTACTCTTTTTTTTAAGGTCCACTAAGCTGGGTAATACTAGGTATCATGCGGTTTTGGAGTTTTGGGAGCCTGCGGTTTTGGTTAGAGCAGTTAAAGCAAAAGTCTAAGAACTGAAGTACCTGTACCAGCACCAAAGGGAAATCAGAGGGGAAATACACACTTTACTAAAATATCATCCTGATCCTTTCTTGTTTTGTTTTATTACTAGTGACTGCATGTCTGGAGTTTGAACTCCTGGGTGACGACTTTACCACACATTTGTGACAACTTCTCCTTTTCTACTGGTTTTTGAAATTCAAGAACTTAAAGAACTATAGCCATGGTCTATGTGGTTTACGAGCCGATGTCTGTCTTACGCTCGACCTGGCGTTCAAAAAAGGTTACGAGGAGTTACAAAGAGAATGTGAAAGAGCCCACAGTGCTTGTTGCAACTAGTAACTAGCAACCAGTAACCAGCAACTAGCAGCTAGTAATTAGCAACCTGCTGTGGACATATAAGACCACTTGAGCCTGCTGATCTTTATTGGAATTCCTGTTGTTTCTGCTGCTGATTTTGTTCTCTTATTTTTTACACTATCTGAGGGACTGTGGCCCAGATTACTGAATATCCATTCGGGATTGGCATTTAATATTGTAAACTAGAATCATTCTTTCAGCTTGCAAGTTAATTCCTGAACATCTGACTATTGATATCGATGTTGAGACTCTTATGGTGACTTTTATGGAGACTTTTTTCTTTGAGCCTGTATAAATACCAGACCTTTGTTTATACAAAATTCCTTAGGAACATTTTAAGAAAGTCTGGCCTAATTTCTTATTTTGGCTATTTGGCCAAGAGTGAGTACTTTTTATTTAAGAGTAAATGCTCCCTACCAAAGTGAGTATTTTGGATTTGGATTTGGTTATATGATTGCATTACACTGGTTTCCTAGCTGATTTCCCTTGTTGATTTTTATTGATTTGGGAAATCTATACTCTGGGCCTATATACGCACAGATCATATTTGCTTTGACATTGATACCTAGTTATATTTGGTGCTCTTATACAATCTGATTTAAAAAAAATGTATACCAGAAGTGGAAAGGAGTTAGTTAAAAAATCTACTGGAATTTCACAGCTAAAAGATAAAAAAGAAGAAAAAACTGCTGTGTTTACACAGAAGAGATAACACTATCATCTTCCACTCCCAAAGGCTCAATGTGACCCATTCACCATACAGCTTGTGTTAAGAAGGAAGTGATACTTAACTATAGACAGTCTCCCACCCCTCCCCTCTCAAACTCTCCTCTGTCTCATCATGCATCTATCTCTGTAGAACAGCCCCAGCACAGAGATACTGAGCTGGAGAGAGCATTTTTTTTCAATGGAAGAGGTGCTACAGGATGTTAAGCATCCAGACACCTCTAATTTGTTAATCTCAATCACTTCCAGTAGTAAGAGTCAATTACCTTTGGGTAAGTCTCCTTTATCCACTGCTTCTAAGTCACCTCCAACTAACATTTCTAAATCCACCCATTACTTATAAGGTAAAATTACAGATTATTTTCATCCATCTAGAGACAAAATACATAGGCCTGATGCTAAAATAAACTAGTTGTTTCAAATGACTCAAATAAAGAAATAGATAATACTAAAGAGCCACCAGAGGAAAATGAGATGACACTGGAGGGGGTATAGAGCTCTCTACAACCAACCAGGTGGAATCTTTTTAGTCCACTGGATATTAATATCAGTAAACTTAGTGATCTAAATAATGATACCCCCCCTTCCCATTTATTGAGGACCATTCTATCTTGGCAGGTTCTCCGAATGAGGTTTTCAAGAGATTAGCTAAAGAGGTAGAAAAGATAAGTATAACTCCTGAATATTTAGCACAATATCCAGACACTATTTCACAATACACAATTAAAGCATTAGCACACCCAATAATGGCTAACATCGTATTGCTAGAGGCATACAATGAACTTAAGCATCATATCAAGGATCTGACCGGCTTATTTCTGGACAGATTTTCTCAACTTTTACAAAGGATAGATGAACTAGAAACAGCAACATTGAAAGGAAGAGCCTGACATATTTAATTCCATTCTATTCACATTCCAACCTCTCCTAAAAAAGAGTTGAAAAGGAAGGGAAGGAAACTTAGGAAAGTTAACAAGAAGCATTCTAAAAAAGGCAAGGCAATTAACACAAACACATTTTTTTACAACGGGGGGAAAATAAAATGAGGAGAATTTACCCATCTTGGGGCAGCAAAAGAAACTAGTTAGTGATCTTTTAACAGGAAATCATCCAGGCCCATCTTTCCAGGAAATAATGCACAAAGCTATACTAACATTGTGGCCACTGCAGAAGGAAATCACATCCTTGATATAAATATGTCACCTCGATACTGCCCCTGTTATTTCTACCTCTACTATCCAAAATGAATGTATATCCAGGGATTTTGTTAGCATGGCAGTTAAACAGGATAGCACATTTTCAACATGCTCTAAGAAGCAAGTTAAAATCCCAACTAGTCAAGAAATAAATATAGGGAAGGATGTAGTTTTCAAAATTGAAAATATTTTTGTTAAATCATATGAGATGGATGAATCTTCGACTGATCTCATAAACATTTATTTAAAGCTGAACTTGAACTTCCCGAGGCTGCTGCTGATATCAGGTTTGTCTTTAGAGACAGATCTGTTGTTAATAATCCCATGTACGTTTTATTATCAAATATGGATATAGCAAAAAAATCTGGGCAAAACAGCGATATCTTGACAAGTTGGGATTACTGCTATCATCAACAGTAAATTGGTCTACAATTTGGAAATGTACATATGAGGAAAATATAATGCCTACCAAGTTTACTTATGATAGTATAGGCGTAACTTTAAGTCTTTTAAATTGGGATTTTGAACAGAAAAACAACATGAAAAGTCTGTCTCTCTTTGGTATAGATTATCTTGAGGATGAAAACACACTGATTTTGGCTTCATACATTAGCAATTTACTAGCCTTTTGTTTAGATATAGAAATCATACCCTCCAATTTAGAAGCATTGACCAGAGTTCATTCAGGAGATTTAGGGACCCAAATTGATATTTGTATAAAACATGATCTATATACTACCATAAAGCAGAACCTCCCCAGATTAGACATAGCCAAGGTTCACATTGTAGATTTCTGGGAACTTGAAAACTCCTATGTTGAATAGCGATCATAAGGACAGTTTGTGACTACCCACTTTAACAGAAACTATACCACTTGCCTTAAGCTTGAACAAAACAGATACAACTGAGACATTATTATTAATGGAAGAATATACTTTATTATCCTAGAATATTGCAGGATTGGCTTCTAAATTAACAGATTCCAATTGGAGGGAATTTTCCCAGAAATTTGAAATAATGCTATTCCAGGAAACCTGGGCAGTTGAACAGATTCTGCTAAATGGGTATGAATCCCACTTTGTTCTTGCAAGGAAAGAGAAACATTATGGCAGACCAAAAAGTGGTCTTTCTACGTTTATAAGGATTAGGAAAGGTTTGCAGGTTTTGGATTATACTTCTCCAACTAATGAAATTTTATTACATGTTGTTAAATGGGATAATTATACATTTTTGGTGGTAAATGTGTATATTCCTCCAAATTTTTAATCCATAATACAACATGATATATGGACTAAATTAGCTGTAGTAATAGAACTATTCTTGATCAAGTATCATATAGATATAGTGCTTGGGGGGGGGGGACTGTAACTCCCGGATTGCTGATTTTGACAATTTGTCTGAGTTACAATCAACAATGTACCTGGGTGATTTAAGGACTAGAAAATCAACTGATATGGTTATAAATAGCATTGGCAAACAATTTACTGATTGTGTTACTAACAATAACTAGCTAATTTTGAATGGTAGGACTCCTGGTGATCAAGATGCTAATATCACTTATTTTTCTTCTATAGGTAGTAGTGTCATAGACTACCTTTTAATTTCCCTTGAGAGTTATTTGCATTTTAATAATTTCACTGTCATGATGAGACCCGAAAATGATCACGCAGCATTAGTAGTAAAAATTGACACAGTGGGAGATAAGGAACAGGTTGAAAAGAAAGCTTGTCATCCAATTCCCTTAGAATCACGGGGAAGATACATATTAGCATTAAATCCATTAAATAAGGCCAAGGTATTAGATACAATCTATTCCTCACAGATGGCTCCTCTGTATATATTAGCACAAAATACAAATTCTGCTCAAAATATTTATAAAGAACTTGAGAGTTGTTTATATACCCTGAGTTCTAAAATTCATAATTTAAAGGTCAAACCATTCACTTCTCCTTCCTGGTTTGATAATCACTGTAGCTGGAAAAAGTGCAAATTAGGGAAATTAATTAGATTTATGAAGAAAACCCCTTTAAAACAAAATATTGTATATTTAAACAATGCTAGGAAATCATATAAAAACTTTCTTAAATTAAAAAAGCTTGAATATGTACAAAAACAATGGGCTATTATGCAGAAAAGTATTGCCACCAATGACACGAAAACCTTCTGGCAAATGGTGGCAAAGAGACTGAGATCAAGCTATTCTTCTCTGGCTGTGTACATCTCTAAAGAAACCTGGGTATCATATTTTAAAAAAACTGCTTACTACGGATTTGCAATCATCCAGTCCACATTCTTTTCCAGCTTGGATTCCACTTCACAGATATAAACCTCTGATAATTACTTTTAATGATATGGAGTTCGCAATTTCAAAATTAGCTACTAATAAAGCACCTGGCCCAGATACCATCCCAGGTGAAATTTACAAAGCCCACAAAAATTACTGGGTGCCATTTTTTACAAATTTCTTTAATACATATCTTAAAGAGAGATTTATCCCACACTCATGGACTAAAAACATAATAGTCCCAATACACAAAAAAGGTTAATTTCAAACTCCTTCAAATTATTGACCTATAAGTTTACTAGATATAAGCTGTAAATTATTCTCAGGAATATTATTAGGAAAACTTCAGTTATGGATTAATGACTGCAGTCCTCTTTCCAAATTTCAGGCTGAATTTCATCATGGTTGCTCTACTTTAGATAACATATTTATTTGGACCATTTATTAGAAAAATATAGGATATTCAGGAAAATGAAAATATACACACTGGTCATCGATTTTATGGCTGCATTTAATTCTGTAGTTAGAGAATTATACATACTTTACAATAGAGGTATAATGTTAGACATACTCATTCCCATTATTTTATTATATTCTAACAAACATATTGCTGTTAGATATGATAACAAAGGCGACATTTCTGAATGCTTTCCTACTAATAAGGGGCTGAAGCAGGGGTGTTTATTGGCCCCCCTGCTATTCAATATTTATATTGACTCCGTATTTTGTTTTGACAAAGTGTTACCCTTAGACTCTCCTAAAGTCAACAATATACACATCCCCATACTAACTTACGTAGATGATTTGATCATGCTAGCTTTATCTACTACCGGATTAAAATGACAATTAGATCAGCTTAAAAGTAAATGTGAACATCTTCAATTAGAAATTAGTCTAAATAAAACCAAAGTTATGGTGTTTGGAAGTCAATCTCACAATCAAAACATTTATTTGGATAATCATCCTATTGAAATAGTCTCATCTTATATTTATTTGGGTGTTAAGTTCTCAACAGGTTCATGGACTCCCCATGTTAAATCTCAAGTTATTAAAGCTAAGCATGCTGCAAAGGCGTTATTACGATTTAATGCTAAATTTGGAGGCCATTCAGTACTACCCGCTATTAGGGCTGGGGAGGCAAAGATTACTCCTTTACTCCTTTATGGGGCAAACGTTTAGGGAACCCAGGAAATGCAAAATTTAGAATTCCCATTATGATATTACTATAAGGTCATTTTGCAAGTCCCTCTTTCCACTTCAAACCCAGTCATGTGCTCAGAGTTGGGAAGAATCCCAGTGACATCTTAAATCACTTTAGGATTAATCTCATATTGGCTGAGAATTATTAATAATGCAAAAAAATGATATTCCACTTCTTTGCCTGATAGAAAAAAAGTCATGGCTTATGATTGGATTTCACTCCCCCTGGTTAAAAAAGTTGATTATTACTCTCAAAAGTATTGACACTATTCATTTATGGTATGATTATTTGCAGGGAATAACAATATCTGAAAAAATATAAAACTAAAATAAAAAAGAAAATGTTCAAATTAGCACAAAAGGAACAGATGGACCATGTTAGAATCCATAGACAGGCTGTTTGGCTTAGTCAATATAAAACTGACTTTGATATTGAAAATTATTTACTACTTCCAATATCTCCCAGAACTCGCAAAATGATTACTTGGGCAAGATTCGGTATTGTTATTTCCAAGCATATATATTTCAATCAGATAAAGGAGCCTGATGGGTTGCAATAAACTAACTGTCTATGCAACAGAGGATTTACTGAGACTTTGGAACATATTATTGTACAATGTCCGTTATATAACTCTTGTAGAAACTTTTTATTAAAACATTTTCTAACTAGGTATTCTGATGCAAATTATGACCCAATATTTATATTATCACATCCTATGACTGTGGAAGACGTTAATATGATTGCTAAATTTATTGCACATGTTATTAACTTCAAAAAAAAGGCCTATGCTAATTTTAATAAATAAATCTGCTAAAAGTTATTACATAGAGTTGCTTAAATAACCATTGCACCCTGTAATGTTTTAACATTTTTTTTTTGTAAATGACTATTTATTTGATTGTAACAATGATTTTATGTTTTTGTAATGTCCAAACTTGTATGTATTGGATGAACAATAAATATGATGATGATGATGCTGGTATATTTTTGTCAGTCCCAGATCTAGTTATATTTTCTGGTATTCAGTTATGCCTGATGATGTCTATTACATCATCTTGAAATAAATTACATACGTTGTTCTACTACAATAATATGTATTTTTTCCTATCACTTATACATTATGCCTGATGACATCATTTACAACATCTTGTATTATGGGAAAGTGATTACATTTGTATTAACTCTCAATATTATTTATAGTGTATGGTGGAACCCTGTTATGCATGGAATTCCATGCCTGGAATACGCTTGTTGTGCTGCAGTAGTGACATCATTATGTTGTTGTGCTGCAGCAGCGATGTCACTACTGCCAACGACAACTATGAATGTTGCCACATAGTTGTTTAAACAACCATGACAGGGGGGCTGCTGATTTACCCATGCCTGTGTGGTTCAGTCACAGCCACTGGCGTCGAGTGATCAGACCGCACCAGAAGTGGATAAATCCCAGCATAATCCACACCTTGTCATGGTTTATTGTGATTATAGAATTGCCCTTTTATTTTTGTGAGAAAAAAATAACAGAAACTTTTTTTATTTTAAATTATTTTTAATTTATTTATACGTGAGAAAAAGAGCTTGTTAGCAGCACTCACATAGTAGAATGATGTAATGTTTCTTTCTGTACAGAGAGAGCCAGGGAGTTGTGAGTTTTTTTTTCTTCTTTTAAGAGAGAGCCCACAAGTAATAAGTCACAGCTTGGTCAGCATGATGTGACCACGCGGTGTCCTACAGAGTGTGGTTCTGACATGAATCTCGGTGCCCAATATTGAAAAAGAAGCAGCTCTGATCAATGGCTGTAACATGTTTTTGTTTTTTGGAAGGGAAGTTATCAGTGGACTCACTTTCAACAGTTTTGATGGTTTCAAGAACGCTGCAACCTGAGGCAACCTGAGGTGGCAACAGATTCGAACCGAGATTGAAAAAATGTTTCAGAGGTGAGCCGCGTGGAAGCAGTTATTGGGAAGGATTTGTAAAAAACTGTTTTGCCTCATATGTTGCTTTCCAAGTGTTTTGGGAAGTTATTTGGCTCATTATGACTTTTGCCGGTACTTTGAGACTTTAGTCTACTTTATTTTGTGTGCAGCAACGGTATTTGTGGGAGACGGTGGTTTAGCAGGTTTTAAATATGGCAGTTTTCCAACTTAATGTTCCGGGGTTCAGATGGATTTCAGCAACTCGGGCTTGCAGATGCAGCTGACTGGCACCTTTTCCATGGGTAATGCCAGAATTTACCATGGCTGAAAGGTGACAGTGAGCCAATCAGGTTTGAGCAGTCTCACATCCCATTATATAATTTACTATATACTATCGAGCTGGAAGCTGTTTTTTGTTATTTAACTTGAACTTACAGAAAAAGCTGCAGCACATTGAATCAGTAATCTGATCCAGCCCCAAACCCTCATGAGCTTCCTCCCCAGCCCCCAATTCACTGAAAGGAACCAGGGTGTCTGAAATAGACAGGCATGGATGCCGCTACACTATAAAAGATAATGTATGGGCATCCATTCACAGACAAGCCTGTGGGCTCATCTCAAGTATTCTAGGACAACCAGGGAACCTCTTGACTTTGCTGTCGAGGTTCCTGGTTGCCATAAAAACTTTTGATGCACACACAGGCTTGTTGTGTATATATTGTTTGAGTGATAATGACTTTATCCAATTTTTCCAGTGTTTTTTTGCAACAGTAATGAGATTATTTAAAGTGGGTTGTGGATCACTTATTAATATAGTATAACTTCACTATGTTATTTTATATTGTTTATAAATGAGAATTGCTTAATGTTGGACAAGAACAAATATGATGTCTATCTACAGCAACGTGAACATGTAATGACTGTGAATTCTGTCATTTATTGTTTAAGAGACCTCTTTATATATACGTTTAAGATATGTCAGATAAGCATTCCCATTTTGCATTTACTTGATTCATATTTTTCACCAGTTTGTTTTTCCTTCCTTTTCATATTTTATGAATAGGCTGTGCACTATTAGTAGCATGCCCCACTTTACCCACATCATAGTATCATAGTAATGAGTCAGCAGAAAAGGATCATCCTAGCCCATCTAGTCTGCCCATTTCCCACCCATCTCTACTTGTTACTACTAATCAGGGTCATTTTCCGCATCCCATCAGTCAACCCCTTCTGTCTGTCACACGCTCTCTTAAATACCTCCTCAGTTGCGACACCCACCACCTCCTCATGTAACCTCTTCCAGGGTTCCACTACCCTTTCCATGAAAAAATATCTCCTTACATTACTCTTAAATCTTCCACCCTCCAATCTTAAACTAGGACCCCTTGTCTTAACATTGACTTTCCTTTTAAATAAGCTGCCTTCACTTACTTTCTTTATCCCTTTCATGTACTTAAACATCTCTATCATGTCTCCTCTCTCTCTCTCTCTCTCTCTCTTCTAATTTCTAGTGGGTACAGATACAGCTCTCTCTATCTCATTTCATATGACTTATCCTTCATTCCCTGTACCATCTTGGTTGTCCTTCTTTGAACCCTTCCATCCCATCTATGTCCTTTCTTAAATGAGGCTGCCAGAACTGCACCCCATACTCTAGGTGTGGTCTGATCATTGTCTTATATGAAGACCTCAGTACCCCCCTTTCTACTTGTAATGCCCCTTCCCATGCACGCTAACATTCTATGAGCTTTACCCACTGTCTTACTGCATTGGTTTCCTACATTAAGGTTGCTTGAGATTAGAATCCCCAGATCCCTTTCCTGTTGTGTTTGCTTTATCTGCTCTTTCTCCAGTGAGTACTCTGCTTTTGGATTTTTAAGCCCACATGCATCACTGCACACTTCTTTGCATTGAACATCAGCTGCCATGTGTCAGACCACTTTTCCAAAATACTCAGATTCCCCCTCATGGCCTCAATCCCCCCTGCTATGTCAACCCAATTACATAACTTTGCATCATCTGCAAAAAGACACCTCTTCCCTTTAAGTCCCTCTGCTATATCACTAATACTGCATATATGTTAAAAAGGATTGGACCCAGTACTGATCCCTGAGGAACACCACTCATCACCCTCATTACACTAGAATATACCCCATTTACCACTACCCTTTGGCTACTATCCTTCAGCCAGTTTTCCACCTATCTAGTAATTTTCTGTCCCATCCCCAGACTCTCTGTCTTATTTACCAGCCTGGGGTGAGGAACAGAGTCAAAGTCCTTACTGAAATCAAGGTAGGCCACATCCACTGCCCCTCCCTGAACAACCACTTTTGTTACTCCAGCAAAAAATGCTATCATCTTTGTCTGGCATGATCTCCCACTCATGAAGCCATGTTGCTTGTCATCTAACAGTTTATTTTCCACCAGACATTTTACCACCCTTTCCTTTATTGACACCTCCATCACTTTACCCACCACTGACGTGAGGCTGATCTTTTCTGTTTTTTCTTTCCCCATCTCCTTCACTCCCCCATTCCTTATTTTCACTGACTCTTGGCAGTGCACAGCCAACACAGTTTTCATCATTACCTTATAACAATAATATTTAACTGTTGAAGAGCCATAGTTTCATAGTTTAGAATCAAGTTCAGAAGACCGAAGTCCATAAATGAACTTGCCACCATTTACTCCCAGTGGTGGATTATAAGAATTTATTTTCACCCATAAAGGTGTCCAAACTACTCTTAAATACTGACATACTTCCACTCTCTACTACATGTCTTGGTAGTGTATTCCAAGTGTTAACAATTCTCTGAGTAAACCACTGACTCCTTTAGACAGTGTTATTCCTCTCTCCAATGAGTCTTTAATTTATGTGACCTTGTGTTCTTATAATGATGTGTATTTTTATTTAGACCAGTGAGCTCAAATAGTTCTGGGTTGTTATAGGCCTTAAAGGTCAAACGTAACTCTCCCCTAAGACATCTATAGTTCATTGAATATAATTGTAAATACTGTAATCTATCTTGGCATTGCATGCCTTTAACCTCCATAATTTGTTTAGTGGCTTTCCTTTGTACTCTTTCTATTCTCTTTTTTCCCTGGGTAGAATAAGGTGCACTGAAGGGCAAACAGTATTCCATATGTGGACATACAAGAACTGTGTACAATGGGAGGATAACTGCAGAAGCTCTACTTTTTATCGATCTCAGGATGCAATGTATAACTCGGTTGCATTTCCTCACCATTTTATCCATATGAAAATCAAATTTTAAATTGTCAGAGATCCAGACACCTAAGTCCTTTTCATCCATACAGATCTCAAGCTTGATATTGTTAATATTATATTGATATTTTAAATTCTGGGTTCCGAGATGCATGACCTTACATTTTTGTTCGTTAAAGACTAATTTATGTTCATGTGCCCAGTGAGTCAAATGATGTAAACTATCTTGAAAAGCTTCGGCTGTTTCATCATTATAGACAATACCACCTACTTTGCAATCATCTGCATACTTCCAACACCAGGTACCTACTGGTGCTAGCATGGAGGATAACAGTATATTAAATAAAGTAGGTCCTAAGACTGAACCTTGGGGCACCCGACTGGACACATCCCCCCAGGGAGACATAAAACCTCGTATCGACACACATTGAGATCTTTTACTCAGCCACACATGCATCCAGTTTATAATATCTGGATGGAATTTAAATCTAATTAATTCTTGGATAAGGATCTTAATAGACTCTGTGTCAAAGGCCTCTGAAAAGTCCAGGAAGACCACATCTACTGGCATTCCTTTATCCAAAGCAGCACTAACTGGTTCAAAAAAGGACAGTAAATTGGTTAGACAAGATCTACCTGATATGAAGCCATGTTGCATAATATCACAATAGCCTATATCTTTTAAGTGTTGTATAATATGCTTTTGTAATAGTCTTTCAAAGGTTTTACCGAATAATGATGTAAGGTTAATGGGCCTTTAGTTTTTTATATCTTGTTTTTTACCTCCCTTATGCATAGGGGTCACCAGTGCTTTATTCCATATATTTATTGATTTACCCTCCTTTAATGATGAGTTAAATAGGAGGGAAATAGGGCCAGCCAATTCATGGATAAGTTCTTTCAAGAATTTTGGCGTCAGACAATCAGGTCCTGCAGAACTATTGTTCTTCAACAATTTAACAGCTTGTATAATATCACTGGGCCAAAAGACTGGGCAATCAGATTGCAAGGATGGAAGATCATTGGGAAATGTATCTTTTTCTTTATGTACACTAAGAAAATAACTGTTAAAAGCTGAGGCCATTTCAGCTTCTGAACTTATAGTACCCTGTTCCAATGTAATAGGACCTACAGAGTTCCCATTCTTATTTTTTAATGACCCTATGTAATTATAAAAACCCTTCTTATTATCTGTGATTGTAGTAGCCAATTTAACTTCTATTTCTTTCTTTGATTTCATCATGTACATATGTAATTTTGTTTCCTTTTTTACCCCTTTCTCTCAGTTCGGATTTCGTGAATGAGTTTGAATAGGCTATATGTTTTTCAGTAACAAGCCATGCTTTATATTTATTATTTTCTATTTTCTTTCTTTCTTTCTTTCTTTGCTTATTTCAAAAGTTTCTCCAGGAAGGTATTCTGAGCTGCTAACAGCTTGTTTCCAGATGTGTCCTGGGAGTAGGGGATGTGGAAAGTCATATACGGCAAATATAACAAAACAGGAGCAAAATCAACAGTATACAAGATATGCGCATAAGGTACAAATGGGACCTGGTGGCAAGGGTACTGCACTGTAAAGAACAGAACAGTGAATTGAAAGAAATGGGGGGGAAGAGAGTACAATATGTGATTTTAGAGTAAGAGGGTCATGGACAGTTGCAGGAGGAGGAAAAAAGTCATGAAGACGAGACTTTAAGGAGAAAGCAGAAGAAGCAGAGTGAATTGACAGGAGAAGAGAGGACCAGAGTTTAGGAAACCAATAAGAGAAAGTAGCTTGACCAACAGTAGTTTTTCTAGAAGGAATACAGAAGTAATGAGAAGTACTATTGCAGAGAGGGTAGCAGGAATCAGTGGGAGAGGACAAGAGGAATGAAAGGTAGGAGAGAAGAGAATCAAACCAGAATTTAGAAATAAAGGAAGCACAGGGGGAAAGGCACCTGGCATCAAGAGAGGAGAGAGAAACGGCAGACTAGAGTGAGCAGTGGTAGGTACAAGGGGAACAGTCTAAAGTGAAATGACAGAAATGGGGGGACAGTCTGGCAAGGGAGGATTTGGGTGCACCACTATAGATTATGTCATCATAATCAAACATAGGGAGAATCATCTTTAAAACAATCTCACAGCAGACAGGAAGTGGGACATTCACTTTGTTCCTGTACAATGCACCAAGCTTGGGGTAAAGCTTTTGGTAAATGGCATCAGTATGAACCGAGAAATCAAGATGATGGTCAAACCAGACCCCAAGGTACTTAAAAGAGGATACATCCTCAATCATAGCACCATCAAGGGTGTGAAATACAGTGAGAAGGGTGAGTCTGGAAAGCCTCTGATGGGTACCAAAAGTCATAGAAACTGTTTTATTGGCATTGAGGGTTAATTGGTTAGACTGGAACCATCGCTGAGTATTGACGAAATCCAGCTGCAGCTGTGATGTAAGATCACAGGAAGAGGAGCCAGGTGCAAAAAGTACTGTATCATCAGCATATATACAAATGAAAGCAGAAGAACAGACAGAGAGGAGGTCATTAAAAGATATGGGAAAGAGAATAGGACCCAGGATAGAAACATAGACTTTGATGCAGATAAGGACCGCTTGGCCCACCTAGTCTGCCCATTTCCCTACCTACTGGATAAGCTGCAGATCCTAGTTAACCAATAGCCTATTTCTTCCTACCCCCACAAGAATTGCCTAATGTCTGTCCCATGCATTCTTGAATTTTCCCACAGTTTTAGACCCCACAACCTCCTCAGGAAGGCAGTTCCATGTATCTACCACCCTCTCTGTGAAAAAATACTTCCTCACATTGTCCCTGAGCCGTCCCCCCTCTATCTTCAAATTGTGTCCCCTTGCTCTTGCGCATCTCTTTTTCTGAAGGATGCTACCTTGTTGGACTTTGTTGATTCCACTGAGGTACTTAAAAGTTTCAATCATGTCCTCCCTCTCCCTCCTTTCCTCAAGGGTATATATATTAAGCTCCTTTAGTCTCTCCTCATACGGCTTCTCTTGCAGACCCTACACCATTTTAGTTGCCCTCCTCTGGACTGCCTCCATTCTGTCTATGTCCTTGCAGAGATGGAGTCTCCAGAACTGGACGCAGTACTCCAGATGGGGTCTCACCAACTGTATGTAGAGAGGGATAACAACTTCCTGTTTTCTACTGGTGATGCCTCTCCCTATACATCCCAGTATCCCCCGAGCCCTCCCTACTGCCTTCTCACATTGCTTGCTAACCTTAAGGTCATTTGATATGATTACCCCCAGGTCCCTTTCTATTTTTGTTGTTGTTACTACCCCTCCCCATTGTGTACTCTTCCCCTTGGTTTTTGTTTCCCAGGTGCATTATTTTGCACTTATTTGCACTGAATCCAAGCTGCCATACTTCTGACCATTCCTCCAATCTTGCCAAGTCCCCTCTCATCCTTTCCACCCCCCTTGTGTATCAACCCTGTTGCAGATCTTTGTGTCATCTGCAAAGAGGCATACCTTTCCTTTCAGACCCTCTGCAATGTCACTTATAAAGATATTAAAAAGGACTGGACCCAGTACTGAACCCTGCGGTACCCCACTAGTAACCACCCTTTCTTCACAGTGGACTCTGTTTACTATTACTTTCTGTGTCCTGTTTTCCAGCCAATGTTTTACCCAGGCTACCACCCTGGGACCCACTCCCAGGCTGGCTAATTTGTTTATTAATCTTTTGTGTGGGACTGTGTCAAATGCCTTGCTAAAATCTAGGTAGGCCATGTCCACAGCCCCTCCCAGGTCTACTACTTTGCTCACCCAGTCAAAGAAATCAATTACATTCATCTGACATGACCTTCCCGCTGTGAATCCATGCTGCCTTGGGTTATGTGCCCCCTGGCCTCTATGTACTCAACAATTCTTTCCTTCAGAAGTGATTCCATCATTTTTTGTACCACAGAGGTCAAACTGACAGGTCTGTAGTTTCCTGCCTCTGTCTTGCTCCCACTTTTGTGAAGGGGAATCACAACCACCCTCCTCCAGTCCTCAGGTATCACACCATCCTCCCATGATTTGTTAAAAAGGGTAGTCAATGGTGTCACTAGTTCTCCCCTTAATTGTTTTAGAATTCTGGGGTGAATCCCATCAGACCCCATTGCTTTGTCCACCTTCAGTTTTAGGAGTTCTTTCAGAACCCTTTCTTCTGTTAAAGGACGGGGATCGACCCCTCCTCCTCCTCCTCCTCTTTTGTGACTATTGAGCAGAAGTATTCGTTCAGTATCCCTGCTTTTTCACTGTCCCTCTCTACCCACCCACCATCCATTCTATTAGCCTCATTATCCCTCCCTTTGTCTTTCTACGCTCCCTAATGTACCTATAAAAGACCCTTAAGGGACACCTGAGCAGATAAGGAGTGGCGATGAAACTGAGCCTCCTATCTGGACAGCTTCAGACCTACCCTCAAGGTAGGAATGAAACCAACTGACTGCAGAGGCAGAAAGACCCGCTGCTTTAAGCTTGTCCAGAAGGAGGGGGTATGCCACTGTGTCAAAAGCTTTAGCAAGATCAATAACAATGGCAGACGTGATCAGACCCAGATCCATACCTGAGAGTATGGAGTCAGCGAGCCAAAGGAGGGAAGTAGAAGGGGAGTGATATTTCCTTAAAACAGACTGGAAGAGGGTGAAGAAAGAGGAGGAGGAGTCAAGGAAAGAAGACAGCACAGATAGAACAAGGTGTTCCTGTAACAGCTAGGGTAGGAAGGAGAGAGATAGGATTCAAGTTACCAGGAGAAGAGAGAGCACCACCTTTAGGGAGAGGAATGACAGTAGCCTGTTTCCAGGCATCAAGGACAGTAGCAGAGGAAAAGGAAAGGTTGAGGAGAAGTATAATAGGTGGCTAAGAGAAGAAGAAGTTTGGGATCAAGGCCACCAAGGCTACCACCTTTGTGAGGATTAAGCGCAAGCAAGAACATAAGAGTAGCAGAGGTGGTGATAGAAGAGAAGGGAAAAGAGACTTAAAGGGGAGGAGGCAGAGAGAGGGAAGAGGGGAGGAAGGCAGGAATGGATGAGAGAGAGAGGGCGTGGGTATTTTTTTTTATTTATTTATTCTTTATTCAGATAATACCTTTGAGTAAAAGTGCTTTACTTAGGTTCCACGTCAATCAAGACAATAACAAGAACACGAACAAAGGAATGAAAACAATAGACTGGCAATACACTGATTAGAATGATGCTATTACACTGCTACAAATTTACATAACTGCAAGAGTCATAAAATACAGTGAAAATGTACGGTGGCTTTAGGGAATTGTAAAATGTATGTCCATTAACTAAGTGCAATTACAGAGAGTGAGAATATTAGATAATGACAGAGCGAGCAGTGGTTGTAGTGATAGATGATCTTGTGCAGAGGAGAATGTAAGTCAGCTCAGGGGCCTCATCAGGTTGCTTAACTGCATGGGAGAGTAGACATAAGTCACAGTGGCTGTGCCAAGGTGACCTGGGGCAAGTTGGCACAAGCAGTTAGTGGGTGCAGTCACATGCGGAGTCAGAGACAAGTTGGAGTTTAAGGTTCTGTTTGAAGGCTCCTAAGGTAGCAGCAGATGAGATGTCAATAGCAACTGAACTGAACCACAGCGGGGCTCGGTAGGCAAAAGACCTTTGACCCTGGGAGGTACGGCATTGAGGGATCTTGAAATATTGGCAAACTGAGCCTCTGGTTCAATGTGACTTGGTATTAGGGGTAAGAAACTCCTGAACCCCAGGAGGCATCAGCCCAGAGGCAATCTTCTTAGCTAGGAGACAGGTTTGGTATCGAAGTCTACCATTGAACTAAAGCCAGTTTGTATGTGCACATAGGTCACAGGTGTGGGTTAGATGCCCTGCACCTGTGAGGAGCCGGCAGGCCTTATTTAGTGCTGTAGTAATACATTTGAGGGACGTGGCAGTGGCTGACCCATATATGATAAGACCATAGTCCACAAATGAGACCACTGAGCTGTGTATAGCTGTGCTGAGGGTTTCGGGAGTCAGACTATGCCTACATCTGTACAGGAGCCCAATTCACAGGTTGATGGCTTTGGATAAGTTATCTATATGCCTGGCATAAGAGAGGGTGCTATCAACCGTGATCCCTAGATATTTACATACTAACATACTAAAATGCCAGCAGAATAGGCCTAATGGTCTTTCGTGTCTGCTCGTTTGGTCAGCCCCCACCCTGGGTGCTGACCTTGCTGTCCCCCTCGCCTTCTCTGGCTTCTCCCTTCCCAGTTCCGGATATTCTTGCTGCATTGGATTTTGCTTCCTGAACCCTTCCCCTGTACCTGTCCCACCCCCTCTTGAACCCCTCCACTGTCTCTGCCTCCACCAGCCCCCTAGGTAGTGCATTCCATGGCTCTACCACCCTCTCAGTGAAGTAGCACCTCCTCCTTTCTCCCCTGAATCTTCCTCCAGCTTCCACCCATGCCCTCTAGTGGCCCTCCTCCTTCCTTTGAAGCACCCTCACTGTTCCTCCCTATTTACCCTCTTCATGTACTTGAAGACCTCTATCATGTCCCCGGTCCCTTCTCTCTTCCAAAGTGTACATATTTAGCTCTTCGAGCCTCTCTCATAGGTCCTGTCCCCAAGCCCCAAATCATTTTGGTTGCCCTCCTCTGGACCCTCTCCAGGAGGTTAATGTCCCTCTTAAATCGGCCTCCAAAACTGCACGCAGCACTCCAGGTGCGCCCTCACCAAGCAGTTATACAGAGGAGTATCACTTCCTCCTTCTGAGGTGATCCCCAGCGATGCATCCCAGCATCCTGTTGGCCTTGGCTGCTGCCTCCTACAAGTCTCAGAGTTGTTCATCTTGACATCCACCACCACCCCCAGGTCCTTCTCAGCCATTGAGACTTGTAGTATTTGCCCCCCCAGGGTGTACACTTGGCCTGGGTTTCTGGCCCCCAGGTGGAGTACCTTGCATTTCCCTGCATTAAACCTCAGCTTCCACTTTCTAGACCATCTTTCCAGAGCCTCCAGGTCCCCCTGCAGGGCCACCCTTCCCTCCTCCCCATCCACCACCGCCCCCAGTTTCGAGTCATCTGCAAAGAGACTCATCTCACTCCTGATTCCTGTCCTTATGTCAGATACATAGGCGTTGAACAGAAGGGGCCCAAGGACTGATCCCTGTGGGACCCCACTAATGACCCTCCTTGGGGAAGAGACTATCCCACCAACTACGACCCTCTGGGTCCGGTCCTGGAGCCAATTGCCTATCCATCAGATCATCTGGTTTCCCAACCCCATTTCTCCTAGTTTATCCAACAGGCCCACGTGAGGAACAGAGTCAAATGCCTTGCTGAAGTCTAGAAAGAGGACATCCACTGGTCTACCCAGGTCCAAGGCACTTGTCACCCAGTCATAGAACTCCACCAGGTTTGTCTGACATGATTTCCCCGGGATGAATCCATGCTGTCTATCGTCCAGGCACCCTGACTTATCCAGGTCCCCCCCTAGCCTCTCCTTGACAATGCCCTCCATCACCCTGCCCACCACTCCTGTAGTTCCCTGCCACCTCCCTTGATCCCCCCTTGTGGATAGGCACTACATGCGCCACCTTCCAGTCTTGGGGCACCCACCCTGTCCTCAGAGAGATGGTGAAAGCTCTGCCAGGGTTTCGCCAGGACATCTGCAATTCCTTCAGCACTCTAGGATGTAATTTATCCGGCCCGGTGCTTTCTCCGTCTTAAGGGGCTGAGGGCTTCCCTCACTCTCTCTGCTGTGATTTCCACTTCCAGTACCTCTTCTCCCTGTAGCCCTCCCCACCTGCCAGTGATGCCCCTCTCCCCAGACCTGCCGATTGGTAAGGGGCCCCTCCTCATTATCTCTGTCTCCTCCCATGTATGATGCAGCATCCCCATTTTCCCTGGTGAAAACTGAGGTGAAGTACTCATTTAGTACCTCAGCCTGCTCCTCTGGGTCTTGTGCCCATCTCTTCCCTGATCTAATCCTGCTAATCTGCCCCTTCACCCTTCGTCTTTCCCCAATGTATCTAAAGAACCCCTTTTTCCCTGTCCTAATTTCCCGGCCAGGTTCTGCTCCTTCCTTGCCTTAGCCACCCTCACCACTCTAGTGGCCCTTCTAGCCATCAGCTCATACTCCCCTCGATCCCTTTCACTCCTTGAGCACTTGAATTTCTTATAGGCTGCTTTCTTTCCCTGCACCACCTCCTGGACCTCCCTGGTCCACCAACAGGGTTTTTGGGCCCTACCGCATTTTCGTCTTACTCTTGCACAGGTGCTGGTAGCATCCTGCACCCCTCTCCTGATGATTTTAAAATAAGGTACTAGCTCCAGTAATGCTCCAGCATCATTTAGGATAGTGAGTGGGTAGTATCTATGCCTGCCTTGGGCAGTTGCAAACAGCATGGTTTTTGTCTTTCTATAGTTCAAGACTAATTTATGGTTGTTAAACCAACTCTCTACTGCAGCAAAGTTTTGTTGGAGCTCATGTTCAACCACGCTGGGATCAGTAGCACTAGTAAAGAGGACCGCATTGTCCATGTAGAGAAGGATGCATCCCTGGCAGGAGAGGGGAAGCGAGTTCAGAAAGACACTGAAAAGGAGGGGACCCAGGATTGATCCTTATGGGACTCCTGACTTGACAGGTTTGCGGTACAAGAGGATGTCGGCAATCTTTACTTGTTGTGATCGATTCAGGAGGTAGCTCCTGAACCAAGCCACGGCATTGGGGTAGAGACCAAGGTTATAAAGTTGCTCCACCAGGAGAGCATGGCTAACTGTGTCAAATGCCTTGGTTAAGTCAATGTATGCAGCACCAACCATCTGACCCTGGTCCAGGGAATTATGAATGTAGCAGTGAACTTGAGCAGGGCAGTGGTGGTGCTGTGTCTAGCCCTACACCCATGTTGCTGGGAGCATAGCAGTTGATACTTATCCAGGTATTCAACCAGCTGGTCCATGACAATTTTCTCAAGGGCTTTGGATAGTGGAGGTAGGATGGAAATAGGTCAGTAGTTACCATGAGAAGGATGGCCTCCACCCTTATGGACTGGTGTCACTACCGAAGATTTCCACTTTTGAGGAAAGTGGGTGAACCTTAGGGAAAGGCTTATTATGTGTGTAAGTTGTGCCAGTAGCTCCTCCAGGGTAAGACTGACAAATTGAGGTCCAAGGTATCTCCGCTGTAATGACCTTTACCTAACACCTGGCTTCTTTAAGAGTGACGGTTCTAAAACAGAAAGGCAGATGGGTAGGGGACTGGACAGGATTGTTAAGCCCAGCAGTGGGAGAGGTAAGGCTGAAAAGATCTGGGGGGGAGAACTTCACTGAGATTAGTGAATGCTGAGTTGAAGGAGTTCGAGATGATTTTTAGGTCTAACGTAAGAACCCCATCTATGTTAAGCATAGTAGGGGCAGATTTAGGATCCTTCCCAGTGACTTCATTGAGATTCCTCCAGAACTGTCTGCTATCATTCCAGGCATGAGACAAGGCTTCTTTATAGTAAGAGTTTTTCGCGGTAGTAAATTAGGAGTTAAAAGAAGAGGCAACAATAGAAGGGTCAGAGATGAGGGATTCATCAACCTTAAGAATAGGGGAAGGAGACTGGGTCAGAGAGAAGAAAATAAAATGGATAACCTTCAACCTGCAGGAATGATTATGATTAATGTTCTGGAGTATGGATGCAAAATATTCAGACTTGCATGTCTTATGGCTTTGGTGCAGATGTTACAAAGGTGACAGTAGTTTGCCAAAGCAGCTGGGAAGCGAGTGATCTTAAAAGAACTCCAAGCAAGATCAAGTCATCATCTCACCTGTTATCCATGGAAGATGAGAGCCCCGTACTCTGGTTCTTCTCAGTGGAGAATGACAATCCCATACAGCCATAAATTTGGAATGAAGGTATTGAAGGGTACAATTTATATTATTGGCGGTTGAGATCAGAGTCAAATCAGTAGCCAAAAGGTCAGCTAGGAGAGAGGACAATTCCAGTGACCTAAAGGATCTGAGATGTTCAAACCACATTGCCAGTTCTTTAAACAAAACCACTCCCACCCTCCTCCCCAACTTTCTTTTTATTTATTTTCAGCTTCAGTGCCAATGAGCAGTAAACAGACAGTGATGTTTCAAACATCACCTTGTACCAATAAAAAATGTATTATGTTATATATTTATATACTGTCGTAGGGTCACCATGTTCACTTTTACTTCCTGGTATTCTTCCAACCTGTCATGCTATGGGCCTTACTTAATTCTTTTACAACCTTTTTATTTTCATACGTTATGACTAGGCTGTGTCTGTTGTGGTGCACACCTCATCCTACATACAGTATACTAACTGCTTTTCTTTCTGATTCCTTTTATTTGACACATTCCTTCCCAACATCCCCCCCCACACCAACACACATCGACCTGCAGTGCTATTTTATGTTATACTTTTTCAACACATTTTTGTGCATCAGTTATTAAATATTTAAGTAACCAATATCCTTTTCATACATTTTTTATGTTTATGCTAGTATTGTATCTTTGCAATATGTATGACTGCAATCTTTGCACCCCTTTTTCTGTATTTTGCATTCTATTACCATGTGTCTTGCTTTAGCGAACATGCTTTTCATTTTAGACCTTTACTATTAAAAATGTCTTTCGATATTGACATTTTTATATTCTATTTTGGTCATTCTAGTGTGTGATGCAGTCACACCGAGAAACTAAATATATTACAGATTCTGAAACTTAAGTATTAACTTGTCTATTAATTTATCAGGGTATGTGGTGCCCCTATTTTTACATTAGTATCCTGCTGTATAAAAAAAAAATGTATGTGCTGACACATTCTTATATTTGCTCTGCATATTGTCTGCAATTTAATTTGTTCCCTTCCCCTTCCACAATCTTATATAATTAACAGTACCGTCCAATTATATAATTTCTCTGCTTTTCAGATCAACTACTACCCAGCATCTCTAAAGCATTTTTCAGTTAATGTTATTGCATTTCCATTATTTGTCATTTCTATATTGTATGTATAGCACTTGCTACATGCATCTCTGTAATGGACACCTGTTCCTTTAAGAGTACCATTTAAAACAGAAACACCTGTTCTATCGGTAGCCACTCCCCATGAAGAAAACTTGTTTTGAGTCAAAGCATCAGGGACAGTTTGTTGCCATGTCTTTCACCACAGAATAAATGTGTTATTTGTGCATTAAGACGTCCTGACTCCAGCTGTATTTTAAAAAACCTGAACTGGTATTATGTAGCCTCTGCTGGTGAATGCCCTATACATATGGCATTCTAGTTGGTCGCCCCTGAGTGCAGTCATTCATTTGTATCTGCTTGTCTGCACTGGAATGGATATATTACACAAGACAGAAACTGAAAAGACCGAGTGTCAGAAGCCCGGGACTGACTTCCCGAAACTTAGAATCCCGACACTCGGTAATCGCCCGTGGTGGAAGTTTTCTTCATGTTTCAGGGGGCTTCACCCTCACATCCCCTTCATTTATGATTACAAACTCCACTGCGGGCAATTACCGAGTGTCAGGATTCTGAGTTTCGGGAAGACATTCTCGGGCTCCTGACACTCTATCTTTTCAGTTTCTGTCTTTCAGAATATTCCCCATTGGAACTGCACCTGCCATTCTGCCTTAAGCACTCAATGTTGTGTTTTGTTGCACACTGTAGAATGGTTTAATAGTGTTGTTCTTTATTACAAAAAAAGTGTTTATGCCCTGTCATTTAAGTCTGAATAGTGTTTAAGAGTGAATCCACTTTGCTTTGTGGTCTCTATTTTTGTGATGGAACATGTATGATTTTATAAGAGCTAGTTAAAAATGAACTGCACTGGGACAGAAAAATCAGATTTATACTCATAGTAGAGTCAGTGTGTTGGTAAGAAGTTAAATGATTATCTTTAATGGCAGTGAACTCTTATCAAAACATCTGAAATCTGAAAAGAACATACTTCACAGATTCCTCTTATTTTAAAGGTTACTGCTGTAATGGATTTAATTTAGGGTTACTGGGTTTCAAATCCTGCCACAGTCACTGAAACTGTGACCACAATGTGCATTCTCAGAAGCACACCAATGATATACTATTGACTAAAAAGAGTGTTTATGCCCTGTCATTTAAGTTTGAGTAGAGTGTTAAGAGTGAATCCACCCTGCTTTTTGGTCTCTATTTTCGGGATGGAACATGTATGATTTTATAAGAGCTAGTTAAAAATGACTGCACTTGGATTTATACTCGTAGTAGAGTCAGCACTGGTAGGAAGTTCAATAATTCTCTTTAACTGTAGTGAACTTGTATCAAAAATATCCGAAAGCTGAAAATTATATTGTTTGATTTAATATCTATGTATTATTTCAGAATTACTTCATGGATTCCTTTTTTGAAAGGTTAGTGCTCTAATGGATGTAAATCAGTGTTACTGGGTTAGAATCCTGCCACAGCCACTGAAACTGTGACTATACTGTGCGTTCTCAGAAGCACATCAGTGTTATACTGTTGACTCCCCAAAAAGTGTTTATGCCTTGTCACTTGAATTTGAGTAGAGTGTTAAGAGGGAATCCACCCTGCTTTGTGGTCTCTATTTTAGGGATGGAACATGTATAATTTTATAAGAGTTAGTTAATAATGAACTGCACCAGAAGTTTAGGAGAGCTCATGTATTAATACCAATCTTAAACAAAATCTAGTCAGAGCCAATATGGCAACAAATTGATCTGAGTAAATGTTCATGATATCAGGAATTAGCATATTGTTTTGTTGTTAAAGGTTCTATTTAAAATTTGTCATATTACATGTAAAATGGCATGCAGTATCTTATATGAAAGAGACATTAGCAGTCTGATACTAATGTGACACATCCTCAGGATACAAGGGGGCTCATAAAGTTACAACTGGCAATAAAGGTAATGAAAAGTATAACATCAGACCTGGTATTAACTACCCACAAGGCATATCTTCAATAGTTGGTTAGCAGATAAAAGTATTAAAAAAAAGCATTACATATAAACCACAATATCAGTAAGTATAAATTTATATCAAAGTCCATTTTGCACATGTTGGGGTGAAGCACTGAGGATATAAAATGTTTAGGTGTTCATCTATATATATATATATATATTCCTTCTCTTGAGAGACATTTTCTCTAGCACTGTGAATCCAATGAACTCTGTGATACAAAATACAAATGTCAGGCATGTATTCTAAAAAAACAATAAAAAGCAGGATATTATTATATCAGATGCTCATTTAGTCATAATCATACTGTAATACAATAAAAAACACTTCTATTGCAAAGTATGCCTGCCATCTTTATATACAGGAAATAAAGATTGTCTATAGAAATCAATCAGTCAATCAAAATTTTTATTTATCCAGGCGAACACCATTGAGCAGAGCTCTTTTACAAGATGGACCTGGTTAGAACAGGGTCGGGTAACATCCATCATAAAAACATATAAATACATGTAAATAAGTATATAAACACAAACACAATGGTGCAGTAATAGGGGAGTCAAATGATAAAAGGAAGACAAGGCAAGCCATAGCAGAGGAGGATTCAAATACAAGGCGGCAGGTCCACCATTGAACCATGCAACTGTATATAAACCATGTTCTCTGTATAGAAGTACCAGTTAGTTCATCTACCAGGGGCAGTCACCAGTACTAGCCATGAAAATGGCTTGGAGAAACCTCCAACTAATGGCAGATGGGGTACCAGGAGGGGTATGTAATATGTAAGCGAAGGATAAAAATTGTGAGAAGTGAAGTTCCAAGGATAGGTTGGTAGAACTGATGCGGCAGTGGGGGCCTACGGGGAGAGGGAAAGGGGAGTTAGGACTTTTATAGTATGATTGCGTGTAGATTGTGGATGAGTGCAGTATAGAGTTGTGAAAAGAAGGCTGGAGAAAGTGGGAAGATAGACCAGTATCAAAGGGAGGACAGAGGCATCAAGGTGTTACATGAAAGCATGATGACAAATCAAGGCCAAGGAGGAGACAAGCACTAGAAGTAATTTGTTCATGGTTAAATGGTACAGGTTAGCATGATGACAATTCATGGTCATGGGAAACAAATGCACTGATCATTTCTGAGACGTGAATATAAGAGCTTGAAAGATGAGATGCCGATGGGTGACCTCAGTTTTGTTTGCAATTTATTCCACAAGGAGGACAGTGTAGAGCTTATAGCAGCCCTGCCAAATCGAGAGTTAACTTTGGGAAGCATCAGTAGGAGAGATTTGCAACTTCTCAGGGCGTAATTGCCTATTGGTTTTATAAGAAGACAGTCTGTAATGTATTGGGGCAGTTTTTTGAAGATGGCTGTCAAGGTCCATAAGGCTGCATTTTTATCACGACTGAATTGAAGAGAACTCCACTCCACTGATTGATATAGGGAGCAGTGGTGAGTGGAATAAGGCAGGCCTGTGATGAACCTCAAAGCTCTATGATATAATGTGTCAAGTTTGGTGAGGTAGGAAATGGGACAGTGACTGTAGAGGATGTCAGCATAATCTATCAAGGATAGAAAGGTTGATTGTACCAGCTGTAGTTTGGCATCTCTAGTTAAGAAGCGGGCTATCTTAAAGAACAGGCCAAGTCTCTGTCGTAATTTTTTGAGTAATCCTTCAACGTGCTCTATAAAGGAGAGCCTATTCAAAGTTCAAAGCAATCATTCACACCTGGGCAATAGTGAGCCCCCAAGGTATAGATACATTATGGCTGAGCAACTGATATAATAATGCCCTACTTTTTATCTAATGTTTTAGAATAGATTCCTGATATTTGGAAGCATTGTACTGCAGAGTTCATTGGTTCAACAATCCTAAAGAAAATGTCTCTCAAGAGAAGCGATATATAAAGGAATACCTGTCAATTTTATTTATTTATTTATTTTTTGTTTACCGAGTTAGGTGCGCTAGCCAATGTTGACTATGTTTAGGCATGACCCAGGAGAGTACATACATAAAATGAGATACACATACATTGCATAAATACAGGTAGATTAGATACAGATCAAGTCAAACAGTACTTGAGATAATACATATAACTAGGCAGGGAAGACAAAAGGTGACAGTACATGAAAATAGTAACTGAAACTGGGCTAAGGGACAACTATAGTAACATTTGTAAAGCATACCTTGTTTGCAAGTGCAGAGGTGTAGTAAGTGAAGGGAAAGAGGAAAGAAAAAATTTGGAGTACTGGAGGTGGACAGGGTGAGATTTAGGCAGCAGCTGTCTAGTCCAGATGTGCAGCCTGGGAGGCAGGCAGATTGCCAGAAAGGATGGGTGAAGGTCAGCATGGGAGAAGGGGAGAAGTAGAGTGGTGAGCTGTGTAGCATTAAGTGGGATCAAAGCATGTGCAGGGGTCCCGGGATAGATGGCGATGTAGTTCTTTTTTGAAGCTTGGGTGGGAGTTGGCCTTCCTCAGGGCAAGAGGGAGGGAGTTCTAGGTGGCCAGGGTGGTGCAATGAAATGCTCCAGAGCCTTTTGAAGTAAGACACCTAGGTACAGTAAGTAGAAACTTGTTTGCCGAGCGTAGTCCATGGGCAGGTGTCTGTGGTACAAGTAGTGCCGCAAGGAAGGAGGGGGTTTGATTTCAGATTATTGAGCCTGTGAGGGCACCTATGGAGTATAATCAGTATGCAGATGGGGAGAGCCAGCCTAGGTCACTATACAGTCTGCAGTGGTGCTTATGGCGATGGGAAGAGGAGGCATACCAACATATATTATTATACGCAACATCCCGTTTATGGAGAGCAGTCTTATGGGCATTTGCAAAAGTGGAGCCACTAAATGTCAGTGCAGGAATCAGGATACCCTTGGCAATGGCCAGTTTAGCGGATTGTGTTAACAAGTGACTAGTCTTGTAGGCAATTCCAAGTCTGGCATTTGCTGCTTTACGGGTGGGCTGGATGTGCATACAGAAATCGAGGGACTGATCAAGGAGGACTCCCAGGTATTTGAAGGATGGGACACAGTTAATGAGAGACCCCCCCAGAGTCATGCACTAGGAGGGGTTACTTACAGGTCCTGAGTTTGGGGGCAGTGCCAAATAGCATGGCTTGGGTCTTCTTAGTGTTGAGGATGAGCTTATTAACATACAGCCATGTCTGCACATTCCTGAAATCTGAGGAGAGGGTCTCGTCAATGATGTTGAATTTGTCAGCGTGGGAGTAGAGGACAAGATCATCAGCGTAGAGTATAGCTGAGCAGGACAGTATGGCATTATCTATGTTGTTGATGTACAGTGAGAAGAGAAGGGGTCCCAGGATGGAGCCCTGGGGTACTCCGATGTCAGTGTTGGTGACATCCGAGAGAATGAAGTTGAGTTTAACAACTTGTGATCTGTTTGATAGGTAGTTGTTAAACCAGTCAACTACAGTGGGTGAGAAGTTGAGTCTATGCAGGGTTGAGAGAAGCAGGGGATGATCAACAAGAGCGAAAGCCTTGGTAAGATCAATAAATACTGTTCCTATGAGTAAGCCTTTGTCCATGTTGAGAAGTGCATCAGTAGAGAATTTAAGAAGAGCAGTTGAGGTGCTGTGTCCTTTTCTGAAACTGTGTTGAGTGTCCAAGAGAAGGTTGTTCTTTGTGAGATAGTCGCTGGTTGGGTTGCAACAAGCTTCTCCAGTAGTTTGCTTAACACAGAGAGGATGACTATAGGCCTGTAGTTGTTGATATCCTTTGGATCTGCTTTTTTTAAAGATAGGCATAACTCGGGCAACCTTCCAAAGGTCTGGGACAACGCTGAGAGAGAGACAGAGTGAAAATCTTGGCCAATGGCGAGGCAATCAAAAGTGTACAGTATATCCTCATTGCTTCACTCCAACAGTCACAAAATGGATTTCTATATGGTTTATATTTCCTGATATTGTAGTTTATATGTAAAGCTTTTTTTATAATTACATGTACTAACCAACTGTGAAAATATGCCTTTTGAGTAGTTTATGCCAGGTTTGATATTATACTTTTCACTACCTTAATTGCTGGTTGTAATTTTATAAGTGCCTCCTTGTATCCTGAGGATGCATCCTATTCATTGTTTTAAATTTTTTATTTGTACACATCACTGGTGGTGGATAATATAATAACTAGTTACAATAGCGCTACAAATATAGCATATGAAAAAAACAGTGATGTCCGAATGGCGTACCATAGACAGCAACAGGGAGTAAACAGTGCTGTGCACTAAGCGCCACTCAGGTCACTGTCCATAGTACTAGGAAGAAGACAAGAGCTGGGAAATCAAAAATGGTGGATGAGTTGCTCCCATGGCAGAGGTGACTGAGACATGGAGCTGCTTGGCCATAGTGGTGGTGGAGATCAGGGTTGTAATCCTGGCATTCAAAATTTTGTTTTTCTCCTGTAATCCAACTCCAACTCGGAGTTGATTATTTTAGTTAAGGGGGTTGGGGGGCAAAGCTCCCACTAAAATAAGTGTTTGGACTGGTAGCAGCGTCAGTGTGCTTTGTGACCGCTACCAGTGGCACTGTCTTTACTTGAAGCATTTGTTCCTGCCACTGTTCTGCATAGTGCTGTATGGAAGGTGCTGTTATTGACAGCGATGTTCATACATGTGCTTTTCAGACCTAGTGCCAGATAATATAAGGGCATATCTGCATTAAGTTACTAACTCTGATAAAACTCTGCTTTTGGAGTAAAACGTTAGTTGTTTTTGCCCCAGTCTGGTATAGCATTGCTCCCTGATATGCATTGCACTACTGCACTTTTGTTGTTTTTAGTATTCGTCCTATGAATTCCCATATGCTTTTCTATTAAGCGTGTTAAAGTTTTACTGCTAACTATGGAAAAACACTGCTTTTTTTTTGATGTACAAGTGGCAAGTACACAAATGTGCAATAGAGAGAGGCTAACATCACTCCTATTCACAAGGGTGGCAATAAATAATCAACTAGTAATTATAGGCCCATTAGCCTAACTTCACTTATTAGCAAATTTCTGGAAAGATTATTACAAAACAAGATCATAAATCATACTGCAAATACTAGTTGTACAGACATTTCTCAACATGGGTTTACATCCAGCAGATCATGTCTAACCAATCTTATCAGTTTCTTTGAACCAGTCAGTGATGCACTTGACAAGGGTTTGTCCATTGACATTGTCTTTTTAGACTTCGAAAAAGCCTTTGACACCGTATCCCATAGGATTTTGATTGACCAACTGTGTAACACAAAACTTGACATCAAATTAATAAAATGGATTAGATCATGGTTACACAAAAGACAGCAAAGGGTGGTCATTCATGGACATGAGTTAGACTGGAGTCCTGTCACTAGTGGTGTGCCCCAGGGATCTGTCCTGGGTCCCCTCCTTTTCAACATATTAGTTTCAAGCATGCAAACATCAAGAAAGGTCTGGATCAGCAAATATGCTGATGATTGCAAACTTGGTTGTATAGTTAACAACATTCAGTCTGCAAAAGTTTTACAAGAATATTTAGATAATTTATTCACTTGGACAATCAATAATAAAATGAGGTTTAATGTAGCAAAGTAATGCACATTGGAAAAAATAATCCCTGGTAAACATATACAATTATACAATGGCAAGAAAATTTCCTTTGATCTGATTGGCTACCACCAGCTAGAGACAGTGATGATATTGAGCAATAACATCACTGTATCTAGGACAGGCAGCAAAATTACCGCATAACCATTAAAAGAAACACTGCCCATGTCATGTGCACCCAGGGAAACATGAAACTTTTAAACCTCTCATCTTCACTCCCCACCTCCCTGCCCCTCAAACAAATGAACCGCTCACAGAAAACAAAACAGTACTCATATAGTCTCATGCCCTGTGTTTTTTTTTTCTTGTTTTACCACTTGCTTTCCCGCTCTGATACCGCTCGGTTTCACTGACCCGCGCAGACTGTAACGGCCGTGCACTTCAAGATGCATCATCCACATCCTACATCAGTCCCAAAACAACAAGAAAGTGCCCAGAAGAATGTAGGTTTTCACCTCATGTTTCATTTCTTCTGTTTCTTCTGATTTTTATTTTCCCCTGAAGCGAGCGGCTTCACAGACCGTAACTGCCGGTCACGTGAGTCAGTGAAGCCATTCACTTCAAATGCCCATACCGTGCTCTACGGATCACTCCCACAACAACAGAAACACAAAACCTACTGAATTAAATTACCTGGCCACTAAGAATTCTGTCTGTGTGTAGTAGTTTTTTTTGGGGGGGACACAGAACACAAAGTGCCATAGAAACACTGGAGTGGACAACTGAGTCATGAGGTAGCAACCCCACCTACTGGACTATTTTTTCTCCTTACTTACATGCCTTCCACAGAAAAAATACAAACCTCATTAAAAAAATGTAAAAAGCTTTTTTATTTATTACTACTGTATTAACAAATGAGCCATTGTATAATAGCAATAAGGCACTCTAGGGATGTGTGTTATTGTGTAATAACGTCACTCCTGGGATGGTGGAAGCACTCAGCTTTGCCTCGTGCTTCAACCCACCCCAAGAGTGACGTTATTACACAATAACACACACCCTGTCGTGCTTTATTGCTTAATTAACAACATTCATTTATTAGTTATTAGAGAAAAAAAGGATCTAGGCATTACAATATCCAATAATTTAAAATTTAATACACATACTAATAAAACAGTAAAAGAAATGTCATATGATCCTTGGTAGTATTTTGAAACACATTAAAAGCAGAGATCCCTAGTCGTTTTACCATTATACTCTAGTCACATATGTCTACATTTGGACTACTGTGCTCCTTTCTGTGCTCCAACCTCTATTGGATGTAAAAGCATGACTGAAAGGATTCAGTGCAGAGTAACTAAACGTATTGATAATATGTCTGATAAAGATTTAGGAGTCTAAACTTAAAACATTACAATTATTTTCTCTAGACTACAGGGCTGTCAGAGGTGACCTAATTTATGTATTTAAATCTCTAAAAAATGAATATATGCTTAATACTATAGGCCTTGAAAAATCCTTGGCAATTACTAATACAACATCCCACAATTCAAAACTTAAAACCTTTCCTTGCAAAACTACAAAGCGTTCTAGATTTTTCACCCAGATAGTGCCCCCTATCTGGAACTCATTGCCAGAGGATGTTGTTAATAGTGACAATGTTGAACAATTCAAGGAAAGATTGGACTCCTATATGGGTGACAGGAATTTTTTTTTCCACCACTAAATTTGCAGGTGGCAAGTTCAAAAATGGGCAACTGCCTTCTGAACTTGTACGTATCTATGAATCTATGAGTAGCAGGGAGCAATGCTACAATAGATTAATGGAGAAAATAACTAATGTTTCTTTCTAAAATATCACTGGAGATGGACTCCCATTATCTGCTTACTGTTTTCATTGACTGTTGGACGGGGGCTGGGCACCTAGTGTTAGAATGGAGGGTTGGTAGCACCGAGGTTTGGCTGTCATTGTTTGCTTACTTTTTTTCATTTACTATCATTTACTATCTGACTCTAGGTTTAGGCACTTGGTGTCAGAATTGGGGAAGTTTGGTGGCAACAGAGCTGAGCAGCAAGTGGCTACTTGCTTTCATTTTAGTTTACCATCCATCCCCATAATTGGGCACCCAGTGTTGGGGACAGGGAGTGGCACTGCAGTTTGGCTTCTGGTGACTCCCTAGCTGCCTGAATCAGGAGCCATCCAGCCAACCATGCCCACCAAACCAGAACCACATTGTCATTGCTTGCAAGCCGTAGCACAGAAGCCCCCCTTCCCAACCTAGCAGTATAGCTAACCTTAAAAGAGCTGTCCTATGTTGTGCTTTTTTCATAAAAATACTAGAGCACAGTCTGGTTGGTAAAGGGAGAGAGCAACATCAGCTAGCCACCCTGCCCAGCCAGTAGCTACAGCACAGAGTCAGACCAGTAAAAGTCCTGCTAGCAGCAAAAATAGTCAAGAAAGAAACTGCCTGCAGAACCAGAGAGACAGGGTTCTGACTACCTTTTCATTAAGGTAAGTGGCTAGGTTTATTTGAAAATGTCACAGTACTGTGGGGAGGGGAGGGAGGGGAGAGACTCAAAAGAGAGAATGCATGGCCCTCTATCTCCTGGCCTACCACTGCAGGTGGTCAATCTACTAAGGACCATTTTGGTAGGTGGATACCTGCTGGAAAGGGTTGGGATGGCCATTTCTTCTTGTTCGGGTTATGGGGATGGGTTTTCATTTTCCTGTCCCTGGGGGGAATAGCTTTGCTTTTCCTGGTGGGGGGGGAGGAGGCCCTGTTTCTTCTGGCTTAGGGGGGTGAGGATGGCCCTGCTTCTTTTGGCTTGGAGGAAGGGTACCTCCCTGTTTCTCCTGGCTTGGGGAGTGGCCCTGCTTTCCTGGCTTGGTGGGTGGCCCTATCTTCTGGGTCATGTGGCCCTGCTTCTTCTGCTAGAGAAAGGGGGCAGGGCCATTCCCCCCTCCCCAAGCTATGAGAAGCAGAGCCATCTATCCATCAAAAGCCAAGATAAGCCAGGCCATCTGTACCCCCATCCCCAAGACAGGAGAAGCAGGTCCATCCCCTGTAAAAAATAAAATGGAATTTGCATTTTTATTTTTAGAATCATTAGTTCAAATACTCCAAGAAGCAGGAATGCATAAATATGCACATATGCTTTCCATTCCGGTTTCAATAGGTGTCCTGGCTTCCAACTGTAGTGCCCAGCCAGGGCCCTGGTAACCAACAGAAGCTGAAGCTGCCACTGTTGCTAGCCTTACATACTGTGAAGCTTGATCAAATAGAAATAAAAAATGTAAATGTGGAGGTGGACATTGGACAGCAAAATTAAATGGAAAAGCTGAGGAATTTGCAGAAAACTCTGCAAAAACACAATGCCTTTATGGGACTGAACAAGAAAATGAAATGTCAACTTCTATGTATTTAAAAGCACACAAGAAGGCTGAAGATTAACGAGCAGGATAATCAAAGGTTAAGACTCAAATGTGTTGCAAGGTAATCTGAGAACAGGGGGAGCTGAAACCAACAAAACACCAGAAAAGGCACACACCTTCATTAACTATATAATTATTATAAATATATTTGTTTTAAAGACACATTTTGCAGGAAATCAACACATATACCACAGAATCAGGTAAATATGCAGCAAGAAAAAAAATTGTAAGTACGTAATAGGAGCAAACTCTTTAAAGGCAAAATTTTGTAATGGTAAATCAAGCTGAAGCAAAGATTGGAATTTTACTACACAATGCAATGTAGTACTAGAGTACAGGAAAAGAAGTGCCATTGAAAAGAAATAATGTTTTCATTATTTATGGAAGTTACCTGTTCCATAGCTATTTATTTTACATGCCCTTAAAATAATGAATGTGTTTCAATAGAAATTACAGCCATTACTGCCTGAAGCTCTTTTAACAGGCACAATTATTTAAGGGGCTCTAGAAACAGTGCTATATACTGCAGACAGGGTTGCAGACACACACACACACACACTCTCACTCACTGTCACACCACTGTGGTAAATGGAGAGAACAGCGGAGTAGTATGAGTCATGTAGCCATCCAAATTACTAAATGGAAGACCACACTCTCACTGTCCTGTTAAATAGTTCTCAGTCCTCTACCCACAGCAATACATCAGCATGGTGACATCACCATGCTGCCGTAAAAATTGCCATAGTGTATAAGAGAAAAAAACATACTGGTTGACATCTATGTGTGAACTGACTATACAAAGCACTACATTTAATAAAGAAAAATATTACACTAAATCAAAAATCATTATGAGACTAAGATTGAACTCCCAGTTTGCATTTTGCAAAACTGCTGCTCGGCTTCACAAATCTCACTCACAAACTGTTAACCTCAAAATAGCCTATTTTATGAATACTAATTATAAGTAAAGAAAAAAAGACACAGTCATGAATGGTGACAGTACATTTTATTAACTTATTTGTTTCCCATCTCATTTAAAAAGGCAATCATAAGTGCAAGCATGAAATAATTGTCATTTTATGAAAAAAAACCAAGAGTTTTCAAATTCATCACTGAAACTCATAATATTATAACAAATGTGTACAAGTGGCCCAGTGCAGTAGAAATAGGACTGTTATGTAGTTATGAGGTGTGTGTAAGTGTTTGTTGGGGGGAAGGAAGGCACGGCCCCCTGCACTATGTATAGACGTTTTATCATTCAGGCTTCCTTTGCATAGAATTTCTAATGTAATTACACATAACTAATTACTACTTCTGTAAAAACAAAAACAAACAACACTGTGTGTTTCTTTATCTCCCTCCCTCACAAACAGTAAAATATCTCCCTTATTTCTTCAGTATTTAAAAAGTAATATTATACATTCGCAAGAAAAAATTCTAGCAACCTGATTAACTGCTGTCCCCTTGACACAGTGATGTTATTAGACAATAACATCACTGTATCAAGGTCAGACACAAAGGTGACCGCAGTTCAGTAAAAGATATCCCTCCCTGCTGCACTACCCCAAAGTTGAAATGGCTTCACATTCCCTGCTAACCTTAGACAAACTAAGACACGTCTGTTACAAAGTTTAAAAATACAAACATAAAACCCCGTAACTTTCTGAATGTATTTTATGACGTGGGTCTTAAAACAAAAGTTACAGAAAACCATAACAGTGACTTCTCTGTCCCCCAGTATTAATGAAGAGCAGCCGTTGTAGCGCGTGCACACAACAGTGCCATGCTCACTTCACAGTCACCAGGCAGACAAGCCTTTCTCAAAATTATAGAGACCCCAAAAAAGTCAAATAAAATACATGAGAAATTTAAGGAAGCTGTACCTATAATCATCTTACCCCTCCTCAACCCAGCCACAGTAACACCACTTGCTGATCTGCTCCTGCTCAGTACCTGCACTTGCCGATCAGCTAATGCTCCATCGGTCAGTTAGGAGAGCAATAGTAACGCTCTCCACTGGCATCACAACCAGAAAACAAAACAACATAAATAAATAAATAAATAAATAAATATGTAACATTACAGGGCAGGAGCCAGCATGTATAATGGCAGTGTCACACAGGGACAAAAACAGACCTGTGTACTGTGGGAGAAAGAAACCAGCAAGCAGCAAAACAGAAGGCAATATAGATTTGCAGCACCATCTAGTGGGCTAAACATAAGCTGAGGACTTTTTTTTCAAAACATATATCTACGCACTCTAAAAATACAGGAAAAAAATTCTAAACATTATTTTTTTTATCTTTTTTTCTTTATAGCTGAGCCATTGTATGACAGCAATAAGGCACTCCAGGGTGTGTGTTATTGTGTAATAATGTCACTTCTGGGTTGTTGAATGAATTAAGCCTGCGGCCTCATGCTTCAACCACCCAAGGCATAACATTATTACACAATAACATACTCCCTCTCATGCCTCATTGCTTAATTTCAGTCCTAGGGTCTAAGATGGCTAAAATATAAGGCTATGAAAAGGGCCATTTTTAATAGAAGCCAGACACAACCCTAATATACAGGCTCTACTGCGCCAGTATAGTACTTCATGTATATATATATATATATATATATTTTTTTTATATATATATATTTATATATAGATAGATATATTCATTGCACAAAACTAAGTTAATGCATCAGTTAGGTTGTTATTAAGTATCAAAAAGCTAGAAAATTCTGCGTTAGGTTTTTCAATCCAAACACCCCACCCCCACCCTGCACAGATGAAGAGGGCTCGGGGGGGTGGCATTGAGGTCTTCAGCCCTAACACTCACCCCATTCCATTAGAAAATAAGCTGGGTGGGCACAGCATAGGAGAATGGGTGAGCATTAGGGCTGATGACCCCAATGCAACCTCCCCCCTGATCCCTCTTTATCTGTGCAGGGTGGTGAAATTTTGTCATTCGGTACAGAAAGATGATTTTGCACAGCGACTGTGAAATCATCTCCTGGCTCTGATTAATGAAACAACAGTCACAGTGTTCATGAGGTGGGATCCCAAAAAACCCATGTTGAAAATTTGGTAAAAAATTCCCAAAAATGGCAGTTATGAACATAAGTTCAAAATGCCATTGAAATACATTATACAGCACTTACCTTGATTCCTCAGTTCATGGTTCAGCTTTGAAGAGCTCAGATGTATCTTGGTCCACAGAGGATGGGTCGGGATGGGGGGGGGAGTATGGCGCAACAACGAGTGACCATTTTCCCTTTTTCAGTTTAAAAAAAAAAGGCATTGAGGGACTTTTTTTAATTTTGTAGGAGCTTAATTAAAACTAGTTTGGGACACTGGGAGTGAGCTTCCTAGTGTCCCAAACTGCTGGGGGGGTGGATTTGTGAATGCTGACACAGGGATTTGATCCCCAATGTCAGCACTTATTATTAAAATGGGGTTTCAGAGGGGAGACATCTGACATGGGGGGGTGGGTATCCCAGTGTCAAAATATAAAAAGATAAAAAATTAAACTATTTTGTGACACTGGGGGTGGACTCCCCAGTGTCTCACACTGCTGGGGGGTGTAAATGCCATTATAGGCATTGGGCCCCCCCATCGTTGGCACTGTTAATAAAACAAGGGGCTGCACGGGGTGGCATCCAACACCAAGGGTGGGCATCCTGGTGTCAGATTATAACAAATAAACAAATACACTGTCACCGGAGATTGGGGTCCCCAGTGCACAAGTAACAGTTTTAGGTACAGCACAGTCAGCATGATGGGGCTACAATGACAGTAGCCCCATCCCTGACAAAGAAGTCATGACACAGTAGGGGTTGCACTATACAACACAGCTGTCATTTGTTAAATGACAGCTGTGTCATATTGTGCAAGCAGCTCCTAACCGCCAAATACATTATATGGCACTAAGCTTCATTCCTCAGTTCGAGGTTCAACTTTGAAGAGTGCAGACGTGTCCTGGTCCACAGAAGAAAACTACTTAACAGTTGGACCCAAAAAAACACAAAAGCACATACATTGGACCAAGCTTTATGAAACCTGAAAATTTTGGTTTTCAAAGCCTCCTATTTGTTTAGTTTTCTGAGGGCAAAAAATGGCTTAAAAGTGTTAAAAATTGACTTTTATGTTTTTTTTGTACCTCTGTAATTTTGCCCTCACTGAACTGATCTACATGAAATTTACAGGATCATGAGATGCTGGCATAGAGGATGTCCTTTCCAATTTCATGTAAATTGGTTGAACGAGGGCAAAGTTATTAAGGTGCAAAAATCTGTATCCAATATAGAAGTGCTTACGCAACTCTAATATGCAGGCATATATATATATATATATATATATATATATATATATATATATATATATATTTATTTATTTAGCTTTTGTTGACCAGGTAAATACACTAGACAAGTTATATGCCTATTTTCAGGTACGACCCGGGAGAGTACAATGAGATACAGATACAGTGAAATGAAGGTTCATACAGAGGACAACATGACACAAGTTAGGCAGTATACAGAGTCAAGATAGAACCATGTGAACATAACCAGTAGACAGCAAGCACAGTTAAGATATGTACAGGAATATATATACACAGAGACACCAAGGATAAGAACAGTACAATTTTACAAGGTATACACGGCTCCAAGCCACAAACAGAGCCACAGTCTGAGTATCTCCTGAAACAGAGAAAAAATACATTATATGCATCTCAGAGTCCAGTTACGCTGTGTCAGCAGGAGCTGCAAGAGGGGTGCCAGGAAGGACATGTGAGTCTGGTGCAGGGGACCGGAACTAGCTGTGGAGGTCTAGGACACCCACATGTAGAGGAGAGCTTCAAGTGATACCACAGGGAGCTCTGGAGGCACGAGTGGGGGGGGGAGGAGTGGACTTGAGCGGGAAAGGAGTTCCATAGCCTAGGGGCACATGAAGCAAAAATCCTGTCCCCATTTCATGGTGGGTGATAGGGGACTTTAAGAATGCCAGGGCCCAGAGACCTGAGAGAGTAGGTAGAAGAGACAGCCAGTTTGAGAAGCTCAGCCAGCCCTGGGGGAGTGCCAGTACTGAGCACCTTGCCCATGAAGCAGCCCAGGACAAAGTTCATGTGGTTGGGCAGGGAAAGCCACCCGAGTTTCTCATATAGGTCGCAGTGGTGGGTGAGGCGTACAGGCACAGTCACTTTAGTGTCTGGCTGTCATTGATAAGAATCTGGGTCACTTCAGATTTGTAATTTATGTTTGTGCTGACTTGTTATTCTGAATCATATATGTCCCAAGACTTTGATGTAACCTCTTGTTTTATTTCACCACTTAGGTCTATCGGCAATATCACAATTAATAGTAAAAACACATAGATGGGAGCTGAGGAAGGTGTTCTACTGATTGACAGAAGTTGAAGTATGTAGTTCATACGTGGTACTTTTAATTTTACTTTATTTTTGTAGTGTAATTTTTAGTGTTTCCTCATGCTATGCCTTGTCCACACCAGTGTGGTAATAATGCAGTACAGATGCTGCAACTCCCCCACACACACAGACTCTTTCTACGGCTTGTATCATAGACACTGGACTTTGGGTGAGTTTCATGTCATACACAAATGACTGATGAATTTAGAATGTGTAGTTGTCATCAGTTTCCCATTTTCCCTTACATCTTACACCATTACATATACAAAAATGTGTATATATGTCAATTACTTCATTATTTGCTGATAATATTATAAACACTAGTTCCGTCTGCCCGGTGTGTCAAAAGGGATGCTGCATATTCTGACTATCCGGACTCGGTATTGCAGTGTACAATTGACAAGTATCTGAGAGAGCTACAACATAAGGAACTGTCAGTTTTCACGTGATAACATCTTGGCAATTGCAATACTGTAGTACCATCCTGAATCTGTGCACACTCACAGAATCTTTCTACATGTTGTGCTCAGCCTCCTGTAATTTGTGCAATTCAGCTTTCACCAGGAGTGACACCTATAAGTGTCACTGTATTTTTTTTTTTTTGCATTTTCCCAAGTGCATGACACAATGCTTTCATTTCCAACAATACACCAGCCCTTACAATATGCCCAAAACATATCTATTTTTTTTGTGATAATTTCTTCATTTTTTTTCTTTTACTTCTGGATGCACTGATGTTTACATTGGGTGAGGAGGTGAACTATAAGCTCCACAACTGAGAGCAGGCAACCGCATGTCTCGGTCAGCAGCTGCAGTGAACTAGCACAGCAGCACAGCCAATACAGTGCTTGATGCCATCCAACATCACTTCATTCTGTCATTTTCTGTACTAGAGCTGTTGTCTATATTGTATATTCCATGCTATACTGTGTTCTAATCCATTTATGTAAGCCTTTGCAAACGAGTCTCTGACTCAAAGGGTTGTAATTCCTAGACTTTAAATAAATAAATAAATAAATTCTGTTCCTCAACTCATACTCCAGTATCAAAAAAGCTTAGCAAAGACCAATACTGATGACAGCAATACTGAGCTGTAGTAAGTGATGACCCTTTGGAGTCTGATATGCCAAACCATGAGTTTTGTTGAGAGGGGGATTACACAACTCCAAATATATATGCCAGATCCCTCCCACCCAGTTATTTAATAAATTGTTGCAGACATTGGGGGCCCCAATCCCAGTGTCAGCATTTATTACATCTCACCCCCCCCCACAGTGTGAGACACCTTGCAGGCCCACCACCAGTGTTCCGAAAAAGTTTATTTAAAAAATTCATATAATCTGACACCAGGATGCCCACCCCTGGAGTCACCCCCCCCCACAGCCCCTTCTTTAATATCACTTTACCGACATTGAGGGCCACAATCCCCATATCGGAATTAAGTATATTACTCCTCATCACTATGGGACACTGGAGAGCCCACCCCCAGTGTCCTGATATGTATCTTTTAATGTACTACCTGTAAAAAAAGAAAACAGTCCCCTGACATTTTTTTAACCTGCAAAACAAGAAAACTGTCCCTTGTCATCCCTGCCGTCCCCTCCCCCATTCAGATCCTCGCACTGAGCACCCAGCACTCCACACCCCCTTACCCTATACCTACCTACCTACCTCCCTCCAGAGGTCGGCCGATGCACTCTTCAAAGCTAACTGAGGAGTAAAGGTAAGTGCTGTAGTGTATTTCAAGGGAGCTTTAAACTTATGTTAATATCGTTGCCATATTTAGGTATTTTTTCACCAAATTTTCAACATGGGCTTTTTGGGACCCCACCTCATGAACACTGGCACTATCATTTTGTTAATTGGTCTCAGAAGGTGATTTTGTGATTGCTGCGCTGAATCGCCTTTTGGGACTAATTAATGAAATGACAATGCCAGTGTTCATATGGAGGGGTCCCAAAAAGCCTATGTTGAAAATTTGATAAAAAAATACTAAAATATGGCCATGTTATGGGCGTGCATTGCACAATTTCTACGCAGACGCAAATCTTTGGTGATTCACAACATTTTGACTCCAGATTTTCAACATACCCATTTTTCCACACCACCTCATGAACAGTACAGCCGTCATTTTTCACATCCTGCCTGAAACAGGTTTTCGCACCTGTGGCGCAGAACGGCATAGTCGCTGCATGGAATCACCTTTTAGGAATGATTAATAAAATTACAGTGCCAGCGTTCATGAGGTGGGGTCCCAAAAAGGCCATGCTAAAAATTTGGTGAAAAAATTCCTTAAAACGGCCAAGTTACGAGCGTGCATTGAAAATCTTCTACACAGGTGCATAACTTTGGTTATTTATAATATTTTGACTCCTGATTTTCAACATACCCATTTTTTACACAACCTCATGAACAGTACAGCTGTCATTTTTCACATCCTGTCAGAAACATGTTTTTGCGCCTTTGGTGCAGAATGGTGTTTAAGCACAGATTTGAACATTTTCATCAATGGGGTTTGTGAGGTGGGGTCATAAGAAGACTATGTTGAAAGTTTGGGTCAAAATATTATAAAAATGCTGGCCCAGTGGCACTGAGGGTTGAGGCACTGGATGCCACACTTCTTGCCATGCTGACAACCCGGGGTCGGGAGCGATCTCAGGTTGGCAGGGGTTGGCAGGGGAGGGAGAGGATCAAGCGTCTGATGGGCTGCTGTCCTTTCCTGGGGAGGGAGGGAGGAGGAAGGGAGGATTGTCATCCAACTCAAGGGCTGCCCCTAGTGGAGGCTAGAGGGCAATGCCAGAGGTCGGGAGACACGGAAGCATGGAGAAATGATGTACACATGCCTACACACATGCACATTCACGCCGCATGGGAGAGAGGGGTGTACGGTGAGAAAATGGAAAAAGTATGGAAAAAAGCAATATGGAAAAGATATTAAATAATAAAGAATTTATTAAGTAACATTGCAGGGATGTCCATTGCACCTCTGGGGAACATGCTGCCTTACCGTGACAGTGAGCCGAGTTCAGGTGTGAATTCAGTGAGCCAGTTTACTGGGACATGGCTGATGGGGAAGGTGCTGCAGCATCCAGCACCAGTTGGGTCCTGGGTAGGGACTGAGCAGTGTTTTGGCACAGATGCCACACCCTGTGGTGGGTCAGGAAAACTCACCCACAAGGTATCGACATGTGTGTTGGAGTCTGCTGGGCCCATGTACTGCAACAGGACTGTCTCCAATACTGTATTTTGCTCATTTTGCGCAGGTCCCACAAATAAGCTTACAGTTCAACTATCACAAAAAGAAGGGAAATTCTTTGCAAAAACTACATTAATGCAGACATTAGGGTAACACAGAAACATAGAATTTGATGGCAGATAAGGGCTGCTTGGCCCACCTAGTCTGCCCATTTCCCTACCTGATGGATAAGCTGCAGATTCTAGTTAAACAGCTTACTTCCTCCTACCCCCCACTAGAATTGCCTTATGTCTGTCCCATGCATTCTTGAATTCTCCCACTGTTCCTGATTCTACAACCTCCTCAGGAAGGCTGTTCCATACATCCACAACCCTCTCTGTGAAAAAATACTTTCTAACATTACCTCTGAGCCGTCCCCCTCTATCTTCAAGTTGTGCCCCCTTGTTCTTGCACATCTCTTTTTCTTAAAGATGCTACCCTCTTGGACTTTGTTAATTCCCTTGAGATACTTTAAAGTTTCTATCATGTCCCCCCTCTCCCTCCTTTCCTCAAGGGTATACATATTAAGCTGCTTTAGTCTCTCTTCGTATGTCTTCTGGTGCAGACTCTGCACCACTTTGGTTGCCCTCCTCTGAACAGCCTCCACTCTGTCTATGTCTTTGCGGAGATGGGGTCTCTAGAATTGCACGCAGTACTCCAAATGGGGTCTCACCAACTGTCTGTACAGAGGGATAACAACTTCTTGTTTTCTACTGTTGATGCCTCTCCCTATGCATCTCAGTATCCCCCCAGCCCTCCTTACTGCCTTCTCACAGTGCTTGTCCACCTCTAGGTCATCTGATATTATTACTCCTAGGTTTCTTTCGATTTTTGTTGTTGTTATTATCTCACCCCCCCCCCACTGTGTACTCTTCCCTGGTTTTTGTTTCCCAGATGTATTACCTTGCAATTCCTTGCATTGAATCTGAGTTGCCATATATTTGACCATTCCTCCAACTTTGCCAAGTCCTTTTTCATTCTTTCCACCCCACCTTGTGTATCAACCCTGTTGCAGATCTTTGTGTCATCTGCAAAGAGACATACTTTTCCTTTCAGGTGCTCTCCAATGTCACTTATATAAAGACATTAAAGAGGACCAGTCCCAGTACCGAATTGTTGTCCAGCCAGTTTTTTATCCAGGTTACCACCTTGGGACCCACTCCAAGGCTGGCTAACTTGTATATTAATCTTTTGTGTGAGACTATGTCAAATGCCTTGCTAAAATCTAGGTAGGCCATATCCACAGCCCCTCCCTGGTCTACTATTTTGGTCACCCAGTCAAAGAAATCTGTTAGGTTCATCTGACATGACCTTCCTGCTGTGAAACCATGCTACCTTGGGTCCTGTGTCCCACTGGCCTCTAGGTACTCAGCAATTCTTTCCTTCAGAAGTGATTCCATCATTTTCCCTACCACTGAGGTCAAACTAACTGGTTTGTAGTTTCCTGCCTCTGCCCTGCTCCCACTTTTGTGAAGTGGAATCACATCTGCCCACTTCCAGTCCTCAGGTACCACCCCATCCTCCCATGATTTGTTAAAGAGAGTAGTCAGTGGCGTTGCTAGTTCTACCCTTAGTTCTTTTAGAATTCTTTGGTGAATCCCATCAGGCCCCATTGGTTTGTTCACCCTCAGTTTCAAGAGTTCTTTCAAAACCCTTTCTTCTGTGAATGGACTGGTAATTGACCCCCCTATTCAGGGTGTTTCTCTTGTTTGGTTTAGGTAACTCCCCCTCCTCTTCCATTGTGAGTACTGAGCAGAAATATTCATTCAGTATCCCTGCTTTTTCACTGTCACCCTCTGCCCACATTCCCTCCCCTTTAGACGGGAAAAGAAAAAACATTAGGGATTTGGGTCTCTGGAGTATTGGCGAATCAGTAGTGGGGTCTTACCAGGGGTTGTCAACCCTAATACCCACCCCTACCCTGGATCGGATGAGGTCAAATGTGATGTAAGGCCCTGCGTGAAGAAAGTTCTGACAGATTATGTTGGCTATACTTTATCACTATGTGGCACTAGGTTGGAGCTGTAGCTTGTGCTTTGGATGGGAGGCTATGGGCTGGGGGGTGGGCATTAGGTTTGACAACCCCAAGTAAGACCCCACCATTGATTCACAAATACTGTGGAGACCCAAATCCCTAATGTTTTTTCATTTCCTGTCTTTGTACGCTTTGCGTTTTTACAACCCTAATGTCTGCATTAACGTATTTTTTTGCAAAGAATATATACATATATATATATATATGATATTCGGTGGGGAGCTGTCGGATAAATGATCTATCTTCAGAAGAGTAGTCTGATCTTGGACAGCCTCATGAGTGGCATAAGCCAAGTGTGATGTGCCCAAGGTCAAACTGCTCTTGTGAAGATAAATCATTTATTCAACAAGCTTCCCATTGCATATTTAATTTTTGCAATGGGGAGGTAGTTTTTTGATATAGTTATTATTTATTTTTACTTAGTTTGGCTTTTTTTTTAAATAAAAGAGGGAGGATTATTTGGTGCTTTGCTGTGTGTTAGCATGCACTTTACAGCAGGTTGCTAGGGACTATAACATAGCAGGTAGTGTCAGAACATCCCTACATTTACATTGTGCCTATTTATTGGCTCTGTTCTTACTGTGAGAGGGCAATCGAGTTTTAAAAACATGGTGTCTGTTTCTATCTTAGTGAGAGAGATAGCTGGCCACTATAGTTTCAGCACCTTAGTTTTTAAAAATTAATTTGGTTTATTTATCTGGTTGATTCTGCCTTTTTATCTTCTTTTTTTAAACGGAAATGAGTGAGCCTTGGTCAGGGAATGAGCAAGTGGGACCAGGATCATGCAGCGCTAGTTGTGATGTGTAGTTTTGCAAGAGGAACATTTTTTTTTTCTTTTATGTGGTCCTCTGGTTTGCTAAAAAAGGAGAACCTGCCTGTTTTGGGTTCAATTTCTTTTGTAACAGGAATTAGCATTTGTGATGGCGGGCGGCCATGGAGACGGCAAGTGAGTGTGTATGACGGTGGAAGGTCGAGCAGCCGTGAAGAGAGCGGTACACAGTTCAGTGACACAGAGTGAGAGACTGGAGGGAACAAGCAAGACCCGTGATTCTGTATGCAAAATGAAAGAATAAAGGTACTGTTTTTATTGACTGGTTTTGTTTGGAGTGGGGGGCAGAATTTGTGAAAGCATGTAGAGTGGTATCTGTTTTTAGTGCCGTATGTTGCATGTTGCTGGAAATTTAGAAAATGAAACTGGCATCTTTAACAGCAATTAGTGCTGGTGGGCAGGTGGGGAGGGGTTGGGGTGGATGACCATAGTACTATATGAATAAATCATTGACGACAACATAACAATACTAATAAATTCATGGTCATTAATTTATTCATATAGTTGGTCTGATGAATGTATTTGTCGCAGTTTTCAGTCTACATCTATTGCATAAATATACTGTATATAGCCATAACAGCAACATATCAAAAATATGTTGTTACTATTGTCACAATGGATATTCTGTGGGTTACTGTCATCTCAGTGGAGCACCAAACCAACCAGAGAGCTGCTTTCACAATGGCAATGCCATCATAATGCCTAGTGCAGCACTGAAGCCAGCTGTTAAATCAAACAAAAACAGATAAGTATTCAATGACACAACATATTTAAAAGCTATAACTAGTAAACTACTGTTGTTGTTTTTTTCAAGTACAAAACGACCTGACTCAAAATAGGCAGTTTAACATCACTTGCGAGGGGGCAGGACTTCCAGAACACACTTGAAAATAAATTGCATACAGTGTTTTGAGTCAGGCCATCTTATATCCCGTATATAAATACATACATACATATATATATATATATATATATATACACATAGAAACATAGACTTTGATGGCAGATAAGGACTGCTTGGCCCACCTAGTCAGCCCATTTCCCTACCTACAGGATAAGCTGCAGATCCTAGTTAACCAACAGCCTATTTCTTCCTACCCCCCTCACGCAGAAATTGCCTTATGTCTGTCCCATGCATTCTTGAATTCTCCCACAGTTTTAGACCCCACAGCCTCCTCAGGAAGGCTGTTCCATGTGTCCACCACCTTCTCTGTGAAAAAATTCTTCCTCACATTGCCCCTGAACTGCCCCCATCTTCAAATTGTGTCCCCTTGTTCTTGCACGTCTCTTTTTCTGAAAGATGCTACCCTCTTAGACTTTGTTGATTGCACTGAAGTACTTAAAGGTTTCTATCATGTCCCCCTCTTCCTCCTTTCCTCAAGGGTATACATATTAAGCTCCTTTAGTTTCTCCTTGTATGACTTCTCTTGCAGACCCTGCACCATTTTAGTTGCCCTCCTCTGGACTGCCTCCATCCTGTCTATGTCCTTGCAGAGATACGGTCTCCAGAACTGGGCGCAGTACTCCAGATGGGGTCTCACCAACTGTCTGTACAGAGGGATAGCAACTTCCTGTTTTCTGCTGGTGATGCCTTTTCCTATACATCCCAGTATCCCCCCAGCCCTCCCTACTGCCTTCTCACAGTGCTTGCTAACCTTAAGGTCATCTGATATGATTACCCCCAGGTCCTTTTCCATTTTTGTTGTTGTTACTACCTCTCCACCCATTGTGCAATCTTCCCCTGGGTTTTTGTTTCCCAGGTGCATTATTTTGCACTTCTTTGCATTGAATCCAAGCTGCCATACTTCTGACCATCCCTCCAACCTTGCCAAGTCCCTTCTCATCCTTTCCACACCTCCTTGTGTATCAACCCTGTTGCAGATCTTTGTATCATCTGCAAAGAGGCATACTTTTCCTTCTAGTCCCTCTGTAATGTCACTTATAAAGACATTAAAAAAGGACTGGATCCAGTACTGAACCCTGCGGTACCCCACTAATAACCCCTCTTTCCTCAGCGTGGACTCCATTTACAATTACCTTCAGTGTCCTGTTGTCCAGCCAATGTTTTACCCCAGGCTACCACCTTGGGACCCACTCCCAGGCTGGTTAATTTGACTAGTAATCTTTTGTGTGGGACTGTGTCAAATGCCTTGCTAAAGTCTAGGTAGGCCATGTCCACAGCGCCTCCCTGGTCTACTACTTTGGTCACCCAGTCAAAGAAATCAATTAGCTTTGTCTGACATGACCTTCCCACTGTGAACTCATGCTGCCTTGGCTCCTGTGCCCCACTGGCCTCTAGGTACTCAACAATTCTTTCCTTCAGAAGTGATTCCATCACTTTCCCTACCACAGAGGTCAAACTGACAGGTCTGTAGTTTTCTGCCTCTGTCCTGGTCCCACTTTTGTGAAGGGGAATCACATCCACCTTCCTCCAGTCCTCTGGTACCACACCATCCTCCCATGATTTGTTAAAAAGGGTAGTCAGTGGTTTCACTAGTTCTCCCATTAATTCTTTCAGAATTCTGGGGTGAATTCCATCAGGCCCCATTGCTTTGTCCATCTTCAGTTTTAGGAGTTCTTTCAGAACCCTTTCTTCTGTGAAAGGACTAGGATCGACCCCCCCCCCCATCCAGAGTGCTTCTGTTAATTGGATTAGGCACCTCCCCCTCCTCCTCTTTTGTGAATACTGAGTAGAAATATTGGTTTGGTATCCTGCTTTTCACTGTCCTCTCTGCCCACCCACCATTCATTCTATTCAGCTTCACTATCAATCCCTTTGTCTTTATATGCTCCCTGATGTACCTATAAAAGGTTTTATCCCCCTTCTTAACTGCATTGGCTATCTTTTCCTCAGTTTGGGCCTTTGCTATTCTGACTTCCCTCCCTGCTTCCTTCTGCCTTAACTAGTACAGCTGTCTGTCCTGCTCCTTCTGTGTTTCCTTATACTTCCTGAATGCTATCTTTTTCTCCCTGACCTTCTCCACCACCTCTTTTGAGAACCACAGTGGCTTTTTCTTTCGTTTTGATTTGTTTATTTGCTTCACACAAAGGCTTGTTGCCTCTGTGATGGCAGTTTTGATGTTTCCCCATTGTTGCTCCACCCCTCCTTCTAGTCTATTTGCTAGTGCTTTTCTAAGGCATCTCCCATCTTGCCAAAGTCAGCCTTCCTGAAGTCCAGTACCCTCACTTTTGTATGGCTTGGCTCTGTAGCTGAACTTATCGTAAACCACACTGTTTGGTGGTCACTTGTTCCCAGCTGGCGTCACACTTCTAGATCTGAGATCCTCTCACTATCCCCATTTGAGAGTACGAGGTCTAAGATTTCTCCCTCACGAGTGGGTTCCAAAAGTAGCTGTCTGAGGCATGCCACCTGTAGGGCATCGAGAACGGCCCTGCTCTTGGATGTGGCTACAGCAAGTGTGTTCCAGTTAACATCTGGCATATTCAGGTCTCCCATAAAAAGCATCTCCCCTTTCTCTGCCATCCTAAGAATGCCTTCTATCATATCCTTGTCCATTCCCTCCCCCTGACATAGGGGTCTGTATACAACCCCTGTGTGGATTGTGGTGCCATTTCCAGTCTCTAAGGTGACCCACAGTGCCTCCTCTCCTCCCTGTTTACTCTTTTGTTCAGTTGCTTTTATCCCTTCCCTCACATAGAGAGCTACTCCTCCCCCTCTTTTCCCCTTCCTGTCTCTCCTGTAGGTTGTATACCCTGGTATGTTAACAACCCAGTCATGGTTCTCTGTGTACCATGTTTCTGTGACTGCTACAATATCCAGGCATCCCTCTTCCATCAAGGCCACCAGTTCAGGGAGCTTGTTGCCCACACTGCGGGCATTGCTACTCATTACCCTCCATTTCCAGATGGCCTTACCCCTTTTTGCCCCATCCCTGTCCTTATTGCCTTTGTCACTCTCTCCATTTACCCCTGCCCTTCTCCCTATTAACATCTCTAACTTGGTGTTTACCTCACTTACTACTCTGACTTTTTGGGAGGGGCTAGGATTTCCCTGCTGCTTTCCAATGCCTCCCCCTTGGCTAGTTTAAATGCTTGCCAATGAAGCATTTAAACCTGTCACCTAGGATCCTGGTTCCCCTCCTGGACAGATGCAGGCCATCACTCCAGTATAGGCCTGCATCACTCCGGTGGACCCCCAGTCCCCAGTGAAGCCAAATCCCTGAGCTCTGCACCAGTTTTTCAACCACTGATTGAATCCCATGGTGTGGAGCACCCTAGCCTCATCTACGCCATAGACAGGCAGCACCTCTGAGAAGATTACCGTGCGTGCTACATGTCTAAGGCCCCTCCCCAACTCCACAAACTCTTCCTGCACTGCTCTGATCCCTTTCTTAGCCAGGTAATTTGTCCCTAGGTAGACAATGACATCCAGCTCCCTCCCCTGTGCAGCTGCTCTGGCGATCCTGAGGATTCACTCCCTGTCCCTCCAAGCCATGGCACCAGGCAGGCACCTTACCTCCCTCTCCCCTTCTTCCCCCAGTTTTACCTTCCTAACAGTGGAGTCCCCTACCAGGAGTTGTTTCCTTTCCCTGTGGGGTCCCATGCCACCCTCCTGTGGGTCTCCTTTGTGGAGGTTCCCAGCATCCTCCTTGGTCTCCACTGCAGGTGCCTCCATAGAGGAACCACACTTTGCCAGAACAGCATATGAATTGTGGAGAGGTACAACTGGAGGAATGAACCTCTGTTTATATACTGTAAAACTTGAAATTTTCGCTGTAAAATAATTTGCGCTGAAGCACTAATTTGTCCTAAAATAAAGTTATGCTAATTTGTGTTATCAGAATATTAGTATTTTTTTCCATTATAATGAATGTGCTGCTAATGAATTAGTGGTAAATTTAATTTATGCAATTATGGTTGCATTCCTGTTTGCGCTAAAATTGCTTTGCAGGAAAATAAATAGTCTTACAGTATGTGTATATATATATATATATATATATATATATTATATATGTATGTATATTTGGCAAAAAAATGTTGTTAATGCTCCAGGTAGGGTCAAAGCAACAAAAGTTGGGAAATGAGCCATTAGGATTTCTAATCCTAACACTCCCCCCCCTCCAAAGCAGGCAGGAGAGTAGGTGAGGGGTGTGCCTTGGGCTTCTTAAGTCTAACGATCACCCCATTTCATCTGTAAATAAGATCAGATGTGTAGACTTTATGAGAATGGGGTAAGCGTTAGGCTTGAAACGCCCAAGGCACACCCCACATCTGCTCTCCTGCCTGATCTGGGGGTGGGGTGTTAGGGTTGGAAACCCTAACGCCACATTTCCTAACTTTTGTCATTTTGACCCTAACTGGAGCATTAATGAAGTTTTTTGCAATTTATTTCCTTATTTTTTGAGATATTATAATTGTATCCTTATTTGGCTGTGGAAGTGCAGAGTTCTTTGGACTCTGCACTGTCATGCATGTTTGTTGTGGGAGTGTAGGGTCCTTTGGACCCTGCGCTCATATTCATACATAAGTTGGTCATATATTGTTTTAGGAAAAATACATTTGTCTCTTCCCTGGCATCCAGTGGAACCCCCCACCAAACAATTGTGCCCAGTTCTCCATTAATTTTAAGTGAATAGCCCTGGTGTCTAGTGGCAACCCCCACCCTCCAATCTCCATATATGTTTTACTATTTTCTCATTGGTGTTCAGTGGTATCCCTCCCCCCTCCAATTGTGGCCATTTCCCCATTAATTATAGGTGTACTAGCCCTGGTGTCTAGTGGCACCCCCCACCCTGCTATTTTTACAGTGGCACATCATGGTTTTCATTGGTGTTAGTGATATCCCCACCCTCTAATTTTTACCCCTGCCAAAATGTATATCCCTGGTGTCTAGTGACACCCCTCACCCTGTCATTTGTATAGATTTTTAATATATATTTCTTGCTGCCAGTGGAACCCCCCCACCCTCTAACTGTACCAAATCAGTAGCATCCCCAAATGTATATCCCTGTCATCTAGTGGCACCCCACCCTCTGATTCCCAATTCAGTTGTAATTATATCCCCCATTGGTGACCAGTGGCACCCCCCACCCTTCTGTTTAACTGTCATGCTGCAAATAAGAAAATGGTCCCTCGCTGACTTGATTTATTTTTACTGACCTGAAAAAAAAGTCTACTGACAATCATTCCCACACCCCCATCCAACCTCTTACTGTTACACACCAACATGCACTCCTCTTGATCCTCCCACACACGCTCACTTACCTGAGCTGACCCCCCCAGTGAAGATCCAATCTCTGATCGAAGATGCATCTTGCTGCTGGAACTGGCAACTGATGTATTACAAATAAGGTAACCAAACCACAGTTACCTTATTTGTCATACAGCAGTCATTGGTTCCAGCAGCAAGACATGTCCTTGATCAGAGAGTGGATCTTCACTGTGGGGCCAGTTCAGCTGAGTGATAGTGTGTTGGGGGGAATAGGGGGTGTGGGTTGGTAAGTGCACAGTAGGAGGTCAGGTGGGGGTGCAGGTGCGATCATCGGTGAACCTTTTTCGGACTGGAAAAAAAATCAAGTCAGTGAGGGACCATTTTCTCATTTGCAGCTTGACAGTTACACCGAACGGTGGGGGTGCCATTGGCCACCAATGGGGGATATAATTACAACTAATTCAGGGATGGAAAGGTGGGGGGGTGCCAAAAGACACCAGGGATATACATTTGGGGGTGTTACTGATTTGATACAATTAGAGGTCCCCCACCCTCTACCACTAGGAAGCAAGAAATATGTATTAAAAATCTATACAAATGACAAGGTGAGGGGTATCACTAGACATCAGGATAAACATTTTTAAAATTGGAGGGTGGGAGGGGTTACCACTGACACCAATGAAAAACATGATGTGCCAGAGGAAAAACAAGACACATATTTTTTCACCAGATGGAATCCTTTTCCACAAATGCTTTGCAGTGTTCTTTGAAAAGGAATAATTTTCCATGGGAAACAAATCCTTTTATGTGAATCTTTTGATGTGGTGGCTAAAGAGGATTCAGCAGGGTTTTACATAATTGATTAGCAGTTTTTTTCTTGGGACTATACTAACTGTACAGAAAGTATTTATATAAATTTTCTAGAAGTGCTGTGTTTGTTAAACACAGTGAGGCAAGAGCTATGCATTTTCACAAAGATTTAGCACTTTTATGAGCAAAACGCTAATCAATTTTTAGAGTTAAATAAATCCCTGTTCAGTCTTGCGAAAAAGGATTTCAGACTTAGTTTATCCTTTCAAATCCTTTATCACAAGAAGATGCCTTTTCCGAGAATCCTTTTTCATTCTTGCTTAAAAGGAATCGACTGGCGAAAAAGGATTTCGATCTTAGGGCTCTTTAAATTTTTTTTCACAAGCCGATTTCCTTTTTTATAAGAACAAAAAAGGATTCACAATAAGTGAAATTAACAAGTCAGGAAAAAGGATATAAATAGTGAAAAAAAAGCATCCCTGGTGCATTTCTACAATAAAGCAAATAAAGAGTCCATGTAATGAAGTCCCAATGAGCAGGATACATGTTTTGCTGTCTGGAAAGGCATCGTATTAGTGATTTATACAACTATTTGACTTGACAAAAAAGGAAAACAAGATGGCAGCAAATGAAAAAGGAATTTTTTGTCGTGAAAAGGACTGAACCCTCAAGAAAAATAATCCTTTTTGCCTTATTTCCCTACTTTTGTTGCTTTAACCATAACTGATGCATTAACAAAGTTTTTTTGCAATGTATTTCCTTACTTTTTGAGATAGTATAATTGTATCCCTATTTTACTATGGGAGTGCAGGGTCCTTTGGACCCTGCGCTCCCATCCCTCCATAGATGCAAATATGTATCTAACTGTGGAAGCACAAGGACCTTGGGCCCCTGCGCTTCCAGTCATAGCACAAAAATCACCAAATTGTCACCATAGCCATGTTATTACTCCACCTCATGTTCCAGGTAGAGAACATTTTGCATTTCCCAAGAAAATGTAACTCTGTGCAAGCACAAAGCCAATCCACAGTGCAGGTGCAAAAAAACACATTTTGGACAGGATTTCAAAAATAACAGCTGTGACATAGATGAGGTGGTGTAATAAGAAGGCTATGTTGAAAATTTGGGCTCAAATATTTAAAATTACCAAAGTCACGAGCAGGCTTAGCAAAATTGCAACAAAAAGTCATAACTGTGCCATCTTAAATAATTTTGACCCCAAATTTTCAACATAGCCTTCTTATGACCTCACCACATGTACCCAGTACAGACAATTTTCAAATGTCCGCTAAAATGTAATTCTGTGCAACCGCAACGCCATTCTGCATTAAAGGTGAGAACACACATTTTGGCCAGACCAAAATGACAGTTATCACATACATTCAGTGGGGTAATAAGAAGACTATGTTGAAAATATGAGGTGAAAATATTGAACATTTGCAAAGTTACAAGCATACGTAGCAAGATTGCGACAAATGCCCATAATGCAGGCAGTTTTTGAAATTTTGACTCCGAATTTTCAACATAGCCTTCTTATGACTCCACCTCATGAACAATATCTGTCATTATACAAATCTCACTGGAAAGGTGATTTTGCAAACCAACCGCAAAATCACCTTTCCAGCCAAAGTTGCCTAATGACAGTTGTACTGTTCATGAGGTGGGGTCTCCAAATAGCCATGTTGAAAATTTGGAGCCAAAATTCTAAAAAAATGGCTGAGTTACGGCTAAAAGTTGCCCACCCTTGAAATACACAGAAGCACATTTACCTTAATTTCTCGTATTGCAGTAACTGGTTCTAGCAGCAAGACATGTCTTTGATCAGTGTAGCAGATCTCAAACCTGGGACCTCATTAGATGAGGGACGGCCAGTGAGGACATCACAGGGGGTGCAAGGAGGAGGGTCTGCAGTGGGAGGTTGGATGTGGGTATGGGCGTGATCAGCGATGGACATTTTTTTCCACAGGTAAAATAAAAAACAGAAAGACAACGAGGGATGGTTTTTCCTTTTCAGGAAAATAAAAAAATTAAAAAGGGATTGCGAGGGAGGATACCACTGCTATCAATGACAATAAGACTATTGGAGAGTGGGGGTTACCACTAGACACCAGGGAAAAAATTTAAAACATTGTGCCACCCTCCCCAAAAGCAGCTTGGGGTAAATAAACATATATATATATATATATATATATATATATATACAGGGTGGGTGGTGCCACTGGACACCTAGGATTTTTTCCATTGGGGAGGGGGGCATATAAAAGAAAAAAGGAAAACAAAAAAGAAAAAGAAAAAAAAATCATCACAGAAAAGGATCCTTTTTCACCAGGCAGAATCCTTTTTCACCAGGTGAAATCCTTTTCCATCAATCCTTTTCTGTGGTGGCAGAAAAGGATTCTGTCTGGTGAAAAAGGATCCTGTTTCCAACCAGATGGCTATGGTTTTTCTGACCAGATGGCCCTGATAAAATCCTTTTTCACCAGTCGATTTCCTTTTTTACCATGACAAAAAAGGATGGTGAAGAAGGAAATCGGCTGGTGAACAAGGATTCCCGGTCTGGCCATCTGATTGTGAAAATTTCATGACCAAATGGCCAGACCAGGAATACTTGTTCACCACTCAATTTCTTTTTTTGCTATGATGAAAAAGGAATTTAGTGAGTGGCAAAAAAGGATTTAAATCATTAAAAAAATGTTCCTGTGAGCATACGGATATCAGAAACCACAAAGCACAGGCTCATCAAATCCCGATGAGCAAAAACTAACACTGTAATTTGTAAAGTAGACATCCCTGGGCACAGTTATGACAGTTTGTTTTCGGCAAAACAAAAAAACAAGATGGCGGCTTACAAAAAAAGGATTTTTTTCTGGTGACCAAGGATTGTCCCCTGGTGAACAAGGATTGGAGCCTCAAGAAAAAAAAGATCCTTTTTCATTCCATTCCTCTATCCAAAAGACTGAACTGAGTATTCTCAGAACCCAACATTTTAAAATTGAATAACTCTGGAATGGATTAATATTTTTTCACCAAACCAATGTGGGTCAAACACGTTCTACCCTGACAATTTCAGACCAAAATTCCAAACCGTTTGGCCACAGCGTGATGACTAAAAACCTGCAAAAAAAGTTGAATTTTCACGTTTTTTCACTATGTACAGTGTGAAATCTGTCAATCTGACTGACATGCAACTTGGCAAGTCAAGGGATCTACCCCAAGAGACTGTGCACGCAAAATTTTGTGCAAATCCAATGAATGGTTAGAAAGTTATTAAAGTGCACAATTTGAGGTTTAACATTAAAGTGCCTACTCAACCCTAACTACAGTGGTACTACTGTGCCACTATAATGTATCTATATAATAGTGGCATAGTAGTGCCAGTATACAGGTTGAGTAAGGTGTTAAATGTTAAACCCCAATTTTCGTACCTTAATAACTTTGGCAGTATTTGACAAAATAGCACCAAATTTGGCATGCACTGTCTGGTAGGGTCCTGAGACATGAACAATTTTGTGATGGCATCTTATGCAGTTTCTGAGATACGCAGTGTTGATTTTTAATGAATTATGCTTTTTTTCTATACTTAGCACACTTTTTTTCTCTTATGAACTGCCTACACGGTAAGGAATTGGTTCACGAAACTGTCAGGGCAGAAGCAGACTGTGCCAAGGTACAGTAGTGCCTTTCAGTGTTTCACGAAAACATACTAAATGGTTCCAGAGTTATAAGGATTTGGGGTATTTTTTTTGAGCATGCTCAGTAGGGTTTTTGGATAAGCCTCTGATATGAACGATAAAAAACATTGATAGTAAGGGTTTATCACAAATTCGTACCAATTGTGACAGCCACCATCTTGTTTTTCAACTAAGAATCACTGAAAAACATAACAAATTAGATATTTTCAAAAAACAAACACCTGAACTTAGGTAAATGGGCCCTTTAGCTTTGATTCAGGTGTTAGTTTGTTGAAAATATGGCTGGAAATAAGGTTTCTGGGCACCCAAAAATCCTGGGTGTCCAGCTTAGCAAGAGGAGACACTGACCTATGTTCTCTGTATGAGAATAGTGGAACTTTCGTGACATTTGAAGTCATAGGTGGATGTGTGTTGCTGGCTTGAGAGCCAGAAGTGAGATGCGATCGGTATCTCTCTCTCTGTTTCTCCTGTCTGTCGAATGTCCATCTATCTATCTATCTATCTATCTATCTATCTATCTATCTATCTATCTATCTATCTCTCTTTTCTCTGTCTTTTTATTTGTTTATCCCCTTCCCTCCCAGCAGTTCCACATCAAAATATCGGCACTGTTGATATCAATGGCACCGTCATCGACAGGAACAATGTCGACAGCTGGCATTGTTGCTAACAGGGGAAATTGTTTCTCTGTGGGGCTCTTTGCCCCCCACCCCCTTCTTTATATAACCAACTCCTAGTCGGAGTTCATTCGAGGTGGGGGTGCAACACTGGGAGTTGCGATGTCAGATCACAGCGGACCACCACAGCAAAATATCTCGACCCGGCGAGATTTGTCACTGTGGTGGTATTTCGCTGTTGTGGGATCATTGTCCTGACATGCTACCCCTCCCAGTATATCTTCTGAAGAGACGTTTGCCATTTAGATCTCATGATAGATCTCCTAATAAACTACTTCTTCGAAGACATGGTAGCTCCCAATTATCGTTACATTAAGGTGCATGGACCCCATCGCACCGAAAATAACTGATTTAACATTCAGCTCATCCGAAGGCTCACACCAAACTGCCATGGTCTCAGCCTGTTCTCAGCTTTAATCAGCCATACTTTTTTATTACTGTGCTAGTACACTTGTTTGAAATTTTTTTAGCCACCCTATGATAGCCACTCTCCACTCTTCCATATGAAATGGAAATCAAAGGCAGGACTGCATGGCAAGGATTATAAATTTGTGGAACTGTTTATGCTGCTCACTTTATGTTTATGCTACTTACTTACACAGCTGACAGCTGAAGACAGCAACAAAATATGATAATAGTACAGTGCTGCAAGTTATATTAAGTGTACCAGGGTGTCTACCCCGGCCCATTTGCCCAACGGCCTCCTCTCCAGGTAGCCCACCCCCATGCATAGGTGGCGACACGAGGATGCCTACCCCCAATGTTGCTGTAGAGTACAAGCTAACACTGGGGTGCTCCAATACCCAGTGTCGGATCCAGTAGAGAAGCTGAAAAAAGAAAACAGTCCCTTTTTGTTTTTTTCATCAAGTTTTTTTGTCCACAGTCCACCTGAAAAGGGCTTATCAGTCCCATCCCTGACCCCTGATGTCTGACACCTGCCTTGACCCAGCCGGGTCCTGTAGACCCCCATGGATTGTCCCCTGTGGTGGGCCAGGTGGAGGACGGCTATCCTCACCTTATCCTAGAGATCCATATCCAGTTGCTAACTCCTGGCCAGGCAGCAGTGCAAAGAGAGGGCTGGCAGGTGGGACATCATAGAACCTGGGCAGACCCTTTTCCATTTTCTCCCTTACTAGACCCACAGTAGAATGGAGGACGCATGTGCCTGGAGAAACACATGTGCTCAGAACTGAGATTCCTTTGACCCCCCCTGACTTCCATCTGTCTCCCAAGCTCAGCACTACCACCAGACCTCCACCTGGTGGCAGCCAAGAGCTGGGACAATACACTACCTCAATCTGGGAGAGAAGAGCTGTCAGGGAGCCACTCGATCCTCTCCCAGCCCTCCCCCCAGACAATTTCTGGTGAAGCAAACTCATTTCCAAACTTGGTCACCAGTGTGGTGAAAGGTAAGGTGCTACAGCTTGTCCCCTTGTTGTCTTTTTTTTGTTTGTTTTTTATACAATACCCTGTAAATAAGAAAATGGTCCATTGCCAATCTGACCCCCCCCCCCAAACATGTGATGTTTATAAGGGGATGTCATAAAACAAAATCCTTGAAAATTTAGGAGTCTGTGTTTTAAACCTTCAGATAGGGCAGAAGACTTTACAGCACTACACATACTGTATCTAGTACAAGGCCTAAAGTCTCCCATGTGCACTGGGTTGGATATTATATGACTAGGTGTACGTGTTGATCTGACTAATAATGTTGTGTAGTCACAGTTAAGTGGAGACCCACACCCAGGAAAGGTGACCCCATAGGCCTTGAGATCAGTGCAGACCATTCTTCAAATATGCCAAGCAGTAAATGAGTTCACAACCACCGTTCCTAGTAGTATGAAAGAATTTTTCCTTAGGAATAACATCTAGAAAGGCCAAGAAATGCGTGACACTTGTGCGTTATTTCAGCCAAAGCAGCAGTATAGTGAAATGGGTTTAAGGATCCCCCCCACACCCTGCTTGGATACAACCAACAGAATTGCACACCTTTTGGTGTCCATCCCCTCACCAGACACCATTACAATAGCAGCCTACACAAGGTTAGGAAACATGATAGCTCAAGCATTATATGATCTAGAACTTGCAATTCCTATTGTTGGTAAACTACCAGGAAGCATGCAAAGTGGGGAAGAAGAAGAGGAAAAGAGTTGGTTCTCACCTAGTATATTAATTACTCTCCAAGTAATCTGGCCATTTGACAGAGAAGAACTGTATGCATGCAATATTGAAAAGAATGATCTTGTACCATCTAGAAATGTTGAAGAAGAGGAAATACCCAAAGAGGTAATGTTCAAGAACAAGGGGACAAGCTGGAGGGGGTACATTCAGGAACAATGTGAGGAAATACTTTTTTCACAGAAAAAATGGTGGATTCCTGGAACAGCCTTCCAACAGAGGTGTTGGGGGCAAAAACAGTGGTGGGGTTCAAAAATGCATGTGATAAGCACAAGGGAATCATAGTGGGAAGGAAGGTGGAGGGAGAAAGAGCTGCAGATTGGGCACGGTCTGCAATAATAGTGTAGATAGGGGGGAAAGGAGCAGACAGGATGAGCCAGGCAGTCCTTATCTGCCATCAGATTCTATGTTTTTATGGTGACTGAAACTGAAAAGGTTTCTGATACAATTGAACTATAGCTAGAATAGGAGAAAATGTGCCTTACCCTGAGTTTAAGGAACAAACTGAATAAACTGCTCAGAATGGCAAAGCTAAAACTGAAACAGAGAAGGAACACATACATGAAATGTTCTATGGTGTCCTGGAAATGTTCCCAAAAGATGCCTCTGACTGGGGGTGGTAACCATGTTACTAAGATACCAACCCGACTCAACCAAACACCTGGTGTACATACGACAATAAACACAATACCACTTGCATCTTATGAGTCCATACAAGAGACACTGGATACTTTAAAGGAACATGGAATTATCAGAGAAGTCCAATCTGTTTATAATTCCCCCATTTGGCCCATACTAAAACCAAAAGGAAAATGGAGGGTCATAATTGACTATTGACAACAGAATAAACAAGTATCATTACCTCACTGACCCATGAGATACCCTGGATCAAAGTTTAACAAAACTGAGGATGCAAAGTATTTTACTGCCTTAGATTTAGCAAGTGGGTTCTGGACACTTAAGGTGGATCTGAAAGACCCACATAAATTGGCATTTACATTTGCAAGGGAATAAGTTGGGCTACCTACTAACTGCACAGGATAACATACTAGCCACTGCTCATGCCAAGTTAAAAATAGTTTAATGAAACATTACAAATAACAAACATGGCAACAGCAAATGATCCCCCACATTTGCTTTCACACTTGGTACAGTAAGAGACAGTACACATGGAACAGGTGTTCATTTGGGTACTTGAATTCTCCACAATTTCAACGTCTTTCTGCACAAGGCCATGCCTGATGCTGAAAGTCGTGGAAATCTTGTATATGTGGATGACATACTCATTAAGAACAACATATCAGAGAACACCTTGAGGAAGTCAAGGATGTTTTGAACCAGCTGAAAATTGCTGGTACCAAACTGTCTCTAGGCAATGGACAACAGTTCAAAGATTAGGTAAATTACTTAGGCTATGAGGTTGGAGCTGTTGGGTTACACCCTCAACACACTTAAATACAAGCAATCCAAAAAGTGAGCCACTCAAAAATCTGAAGGAATTATGTAGTTTCCTATGGATCTGTAACCACTCATACAAGATTATCTAGAACTATGCTGAGATTGCACAGCCACTCAGAAGGTGGCTGAGGAAAGTAGAACAATGGCTATGGGGAGAAGAGCAAGAATAAGCTATGCAGGCACCCAAGATAGCCTGAGTAAAGTGCCATGCCTTGCTTACCCTCAAAAGGACAAGGGGTTCTACCTTGAAAGAAGGTTCACTAATCAAAGTATTTGTGCAGTTTCACATCAGAAACATAGCTTATGCTAGTAAAACATGAGTGATGCTAAAAATAAATTCTCAGAATGTGAGAAAGCACTCATCTCTACTGTTTGGACAGTACAGCATTTTTGAAACTATATATGTGGTGAAAAGATTGTTGTTGAAATGTATCACCAACCTATTGTGTTTCTGAGGAGCCAGAAACTCAAAGCTGTAATGTTTCAAGTAGCAGAACTGTGACTTGGACTCTGGCACTCCAAGGCCAACCCTTAGAAATAAGATATGCCAAGAACAAGAAGAATGATGTGACCCAAGAAATAGCTGACTTACATTCTTGTACTACTGAGGAACATAGTGCAAGAACTTGAACAGTTCCCAGGTTTTGAAGTTGCATTGAAGGCCCATGGACATTATAACTATGATGAAAGGAGATGCCAAAACATACCTAAAGTGTATTTAGATGGTTGTGCCTTCCACAAGGATGGGAAGTTACTTTCAGGTTTAGGAGTAGTGTGGAGTGAGAACGTTCGTAGTTTTCCCCTCAAGTACCAACTAGGCCCCAAGTCTAACCAATATGCAGAGTTGGCATTCATACATACAGCCATACAAGGTGCAGTGAAGAACAATTTACATGACTTCGTGATCTGTACAGATGCTGATTATGCTAGATACAGCTTTCTTACCTACATACCACACTGAAAAGCCAATGGTATGACAAACTCTAGAGGTAAAAGTGTTCTACATGCAGATGTAATACTGACTGCAGGACAGTTAGTTCAGAAACATAGATTAACTGTTTACTGGAAGAAGGTGAAGAGCCAGTTCCAAATTCCTGGGCCAGATAAACAGGACATGATCTAACAGTCAGTCTAGCAAAAGAAGATATTCTGAATAGAGAGCCTTGGGATCATACACCTATTACACTAGCTAGAGTATAAGTGGTGACCCAGCAACAGGAAAGGAAAGGCAAAACTGAACGAGTAGTACAACTGTATAGCTAAAAAGAAAAACAGTTCTAAAATGCAATAAAATGTTAAAATGCTAGGTAAATTGTACCAATATCTAGAGGACCCCAATACAAACAAGATACCAGATAGTGACTGAGTAACTGACAATGAATTGAACCTACTGTATAGTAAGGAGGGTAATTTCCTGTTGTGGAAAGGTCTACTGGTAAAAACACCACAGGAACATAAGTGGGTGGCCCCTCTTAGTTACAGAGGTCTAATGCTGCAACATGTCCATGATGAACCATATGGAACACATTGAGGAAACCAGAAAACAGTAGAAACATTGAAGGAGGTGACGTAGTAGCCATACTGGCTAAATCATTGAGAAATTCAAGCCCTGCAAAATTGCCTGGGCTGACTAAATTATCCCACTCCCTTCCAGATTGTCTTCACTACAATGCCCTGAGAAACAAGAGCACTAAGGCTGTCCAGGCTCCGAACTCCCATTATTTCAAAGCCAACCTCCAGAATAACCTTATCTTCCCTGCCAAATTTTGGAAGATAATCCATACCTTTTTTGACCCTCCACCCCTACCCAATCTGCTCCACCACCATCTTGGTTAATGGTTCGCCTGTAAATGATCCTTCCTCTGTTGCTGCTGCTCACTTCAATAAGGTTTCACCACATGTGCCCTCCCACCACTACAGACCCCCCTTCCCCTCCTGCTCCCCATTCCTCTCCCCCAATCCACACCACCATTCCACTTCCCCCATCACCACTCATAAGACTCTGCTTGCCCTCTCCTAACTCAACCAGTCTAAATCCAGTCCTGATGGGCTTAATCCTAAACTCCTCTACCTCTCATCTCCTGCAATTTCAATTCCACTCACTCTTCTACTCAAGCTCTTATTCTCCTTCTGCACTGTTCATCAGGCTTGGAAGATTGCCAAAGTTATTCTGCTTCACAAAGGGGGTGACCTCTCCTCCCCTGGAAATGACCAGCCTATCTCTCTCCTCCCATCACTTGTTAAGCTGCAAGAGACATTTGTCTACACTAGACTTCTTGACTACATCACTTCTTCCAGTTTCTTTTCACCCTATCAGCCTGGTTTCTGGAAGCACCACTCCACTGCCTCCTCTCTGTGACATGTTACTGACTCCATCCTTTCAGGGATGGACCAGGGGCATATCCCAGTGGCCATTTTCAACAATCTGACCAAAGTCTTTGACTGGGTGTCCTACCCGCTCCTCCTGGATAAGTTAATTTCCACTGGCCTCTCAGCTCCTACTGCTGACTCATTCCCATCCTATCTAATGGGCCACCTACATTTGGCACAGCTTGGAGGCATATTATCACCTCCCCTTCCCATCCATGCTGGGGTCCCACAGGGCTCAAACTTAGGCCCCATCTTGTTCTCAATATTTCTAAATGACTTCCACTCCACCTTTCATCAACTCGCATATACACATGTATGGAGATGATACAGTCATCTTCACCTCTGGTCACTATACTGCTCCCCTGGAAGAACAGCTCCAGCAGGATTTCCACAACATTCTGGGTTGGTTTATTTCCAAACATATCAAGATTAATACAAAAAAAACAGTGTCCATGATCTTTGGTGCCAGCCAAAAATTTTCCAGGCTCTCAAATCTACCAGTGATCATCACACTGGATAGCTCTTCTATTGAAGTGGTGCAATTATTCAAGCACCTTGGTGTGTGGCTTGACATCATGCTTGACTTCTCAGCCCACATTAATGCTATCCATGCAAAACTCGTCCCTAAGATAGATACCCTGTACTGTAACAAAGACTGCCTTCCCCTGCCCGTCTGCCATGAGCTGGTTACCAAAATGCTGCTACTGGTCTTCGACTATGCAGACCTAGTCTATGGTACAACGCCCTCTATCACACAAGCCAGATTGGACACTCTCTGGAATGCTTTTTATTGCTGTGCAACAAACTGTCCTCTGTGCACACACCGCTGCTCCCTTTATTCCTCCCTCTCCATCCTTCCCCTACCTTCAGGTCACCAGTTACACTGCACTACTTTCATCTTCAAATACTGGTTTGGCTCCCTCCCTTCCTTCCTACCTCTCCTCTCTCCTGTCCTGCCTGCTCTGTGTTCCCTCCATTCCAGGGACCAGAGAACCTTGTACTTGTACAGGCAGTATAGCGCAGTGGTCTAAGGCTCTGAGCTGCAGATCTGGTGACATCCAGCAGACCAGACCTGGGTTTGAATCTCACAGCTTCCACTTGCATACTGTGTGACCCTGAGCAAGTCACTAAACCTCCTTGTGCTCCCAGGTCGCTCCTGTAACAAAGCTTTCAGCTTAGTGTGCTATACCTGGTTAAACAACTAAATAAAAAAAAACCTTCTCCTCACACCCATTCCTTTGCTGGGCAGTCATCCTTTTTCTATCACCTGTCAACACTCTGGAATCAATTTCCCTTTCTCTTCCCTCGTTCCTCATCCTTACACTCATTCAGACTCCAGCTGAAGCTCCTCCTGCCACCCACCTGCAACTGTTTCCCATAGGAGGTCCCCCTAGTTATTTTGGTAGCTTGGGTTCTTGGTTTTGGGTCCCCTAGTCCTTTATTGATCCCTAGTACACACTGCTTTCCTTGCCTCTGTGCTGCTTTATTAGCAAATTCCATTTTCTAATTGTTCATGTATTTGAACAACATATGTGCACTTTAAATTTATTCCTAATTTGTATCAAAGAAGTATTCATTTTTTCTCTGTGTCTGCACTTTGTTTTCTGTAGCATGTAATATACTGTTTTGTGTTTTCTGTTCCTTCTGTAATCATTCTTCCGTGTCACACCTGAAAATGAACTTTGTCTCAGTGGGCCTCTCCCAGTTACCAATTTTCAAATAAATAACTAAATACAAAAATAAAACAGATGAATGAACATGTAGCAGATTACATCAAGGGATGTATAACCTGTTCTGAATTCCTGTCACCATTACTGAGACATAGGGTACCATTAAAGGTAAAAGCCATCACTATACCCTGGAGGGAAGCACAGCAATGATCTGGCTAGCCACAGATAAATTTAATACCAGATGGATGTCATAATGGAGATGGTTGGAGGAAGGGGGGACCACTGATGTTTGAACAATTATTATAAGCTAGAGGAAAACCTGAGGTAGCTACACAGATATCCACTGCCCATACATTCACATGATCAACACTCAGACAAAGACAACAAAGTGGACACAAGTTGGACCAGCATAACATTCTGTGGTGATTTGCATATGCAGCCCATGATGCTTTGCATTGTGGGGGCATGTGTGATTTTGTATTTTCTTGAAACTTGGCTTCTCAGCCAAATGCCCTTTGGGGTAACCCTTGCCTCAGTGTTTACGCACAGAGGTTCTTTGTCTTTTAAATAGTTTTTTATTTTAATGGGTTCACCACAATATATCCCAGGCACACTGCCTTAGGGGTAGCTGGTCCATTCCACTGGGGTATCAAACAGACGAGGCATACTGATGAGTCCTGTAGGACTAAACACGGTCTATGTCTTCTGTTAAGTACCTTGCAAATCTGTGAGAGGCCTTTCGGCACCATGCAATTCTGCTTAAAGTTGGACCAGCATAACATTCTGTGGTGATTTGCATATGCAGCCCATGATGCTTTGCATTGTGGGGGCATGTGTGATTTTGTATTTTCTTGAAACTTGGCTTCCCAGCCAAATGCCCTTTGGGGTAACCCTTGCCTCAGTGTTTACGCACAGAGGTTCTTTGTCTTTTAAAGTGGACACACACCGCTTTGTTGGGGCCCATATTCCAGGGCTAGTCCACTGTTTCTTAATCAAGTATAAGCCTAAAAAGTGACATATCGAATGAGGACACAGACTGTACCGGAAGGATCTAAGCCTTATAACACATGTATTTTCCATGTTTCTATAGAGAGGAGCAATATGTATATAATGGCCCAGAAATAGCTTTAGTGGGCACTCCAAAAATCTTGGGTGCCCAGCTTAGAAAGTGGTCCGATTTTTGGGTTGTGAGCCAAGAACTCTTTGGTCGGACTTAAAGTGCAACAAAATTATTTTCAGTTTGCAGATAAAATCCTGACTGATGAGAATTGATAGCCCTGTGAATGATACAGTTGAACTGCTGTGAACGTCAGCATTCAGTTCCACTATTTGTAATAATAAACAAGTGTTTGTCTAACTAATCTGTTCACAGAGGACTAGTCAGTATATTGTCTGGTCTTGGAAAGAGCAGCACATCTGGGTAAAGCCACACATGCACTACTACAACCAAGTGCTGTAGGTAACCTGCACTCCCAAACACATGTACTGGGGATCTGTTCCCCAATTCCTGCCCAGCCCCAAGCCCCTCTCGCTCTCCCCATCACTGGTCAGAGAGTCCCCATGCCACACCACCAGAATAAGCTTGGGAGATCGGTTTTCCCAACTTAGTTCAGCCCTGTCTGTCATGGAATCCCACACACACACACACACTCTGTGTGGGCTTTTGAGGACAACACAAGAACAGGGGATTTACTCCCCCAGCCCTGACATACTGTGTGGGCTTTGGAGGACATGACAATGAGATTTATTGCTCAAGTCCTGCCCAGCCAGGAGCCCCCTTGCTCTTCCCTGTACCTGTCAGAGAGACACCCACCCACCCCACCACCCACATCAGCATGGGGGATCGGTTTCCCCAACCTAGCTCAACCCAGCCTGCCTCAGAGCCCCACACACTGTGTCATCTTTGATAGGATGTGAAAACAGGGGATTTATTCCCAGAACCTTGCCTAGTCCAGAGCTCATTTTACTCTCATAACCAGCCAGAGAGACACCCCCACCCCCTAACCCCCAACCCCACTGCCCAAATCAGCATGGGGGATTACTTTCCCCAACTTAGTTCTGCCCAGACTGCCATGGGGCCCCACACACTGTTCCCTGAGGATTGGAGGAGGACATGGTAGAGGGGCCGAAAATTATGCTGGGAGTCAGGACTCGACAGACTCAGACAGACTGCAGCATTTCCCAGGAATAAAACAAATGCCGATGGCCAACAATCAGCCCAGCCTCAGCTCCCTCAGCTTACTCTGGAACTGGTACCACAGAGTCAAACAGTGACCTGGTAAGGAGTGACTGCTATTGCTACTATGAGTGACTTCAGACATGCGATTCAAAAGATGAGCATACACACTCCACTGCTCAGCTCCAAATGGCTTGCCATTTTTCTGCTTCCAGTGTAGCCATTAACCACCTAGTTTATTTATTTAAAATACCACTGTGCTCCACACTCCCTCTCAGCAGCCTGCTGGAAAATCCACAACCAAAAGTAAAAGATGCTGTGCAGTCCCCACTCAACAGCCTTCCCGAAAATCCATTACTGAGCATGTACCACCAATCAGCTGATGCCACCTTGCATAATACCAAATGTTACCCCGAGACTGGGAAGTGACCGTGTACTGGGGGACAGAGACACAAGCCCTGTTTACACTACACCATTTGTAGCGCATCAGTCCATGCGCAGTGGTTGATGTACTGCAAATGTCACTGTGAGGACACTCACCAGAGTGCCTCAGGATGCCTTCGGGACCAGTTTTTGGATTGGTGCAGGAGAGGGTACCCATTTCAGATTGAGCACATTTTCCTGCTCTGTAAACACAATACTGAGCTCAATCTGTTGCAGTCCTTTGTTTTACTGGAATCTGGAACACGCCCCCACTGAAGGAACAGACACCCTTCGGCATGACTTGCGGCACAGCAAAAGGGGCTGTGTAAACAATTAATTGCCACGTCCACAGACAGAGCAGTGAGTGAGGAGCAGCAGATATTTTCAACCACTGCCACCATGTAAACAGGGTTACAGGAATGGAAATCCATTTTCATGTCCTCCTCCGAAGCCCACATAGCATGTTGGGGCTTGGGGAAAAAAATCCCTTGTTCTCATAGCCTCTTCATCTCATATGCAGGTTAATAGTATTATAATAAATATTCAACAACAGATAACTGTATTGCATGACAGTCTCCACCTCTTACCTTAAAAATTAAAATACACACTCCAAATGTCAAGTAAAAACAGTGCATTTGCCATTTCCATACAGTATATAACATTATTTCCTGATCATTTCCAGGTTCATTAAATTGCATAATCAAATGTTCCATTATATGCTGTGCAGCATTTCTATCTGCTAACCTTTTTTTCTAATTTTGCTGCCTTATGTGCAAACATTGCAATATTAATTTATGTTTTCCTGTTACTGTATATGTTAACAAACTACATATTTTTAAAAAGTCCTCCATGTTCCTCATTATAGTTAGAGGTACAAAAATTCTTTCTTACAGTAGTATATAATGAAAGTATACATGTGTCGTGCTAGGATAATGTCGCATCTCGGTTGTGTTGAACCACATGGCCGCAGGGTGAGAGCGTTCAACACCAGAGAAGTAATGTCACTCACACAACACACACCCTTGGAGTACATTATTGCTATTATACATGTCTCATTAGTACAAAAAAAAGGAGAAGAAATATAAAGTTTTTAAGAGCTCAGGCTACACTCAGAATGAAGAAGACCCCAAATGCTAGAGTGTCTGATTCTAAAGTTGCATTTATTCAAAGTTAAAAATGGAGCAACATCACCAACACACTTGCCAAACATTTTCGAGCCCAACTGAGCTCTTTCTCAAGATGTGTCCTGCAATAAACAATCCTTCCCTTGAATGCTATGCAATTTAAAGTGACAGTACAACTTACGCATTATATATAAGAGCAAAGATTGCTAATATTGCACACATTATAACAATTACACTTGCCCAATGTCAAGACACCATTAGCACACCATAAATAACATCCATATGTGTGTGTGTGTGTGTGTGTGTATATATATATATATATAAAATTAATTATACATGAGCTGAACTAGCTCACTGATTGGCTGCTGTGATGGTCTGAAATCTCTTAGAAGTACCCGGCATGGCAGCCACTGAGCTGTTCCTGCTACTGAGTCTGTTTATAGATACCGTGTTGTCAAGTGGTGAATCATATGCTTAGTCTCACAGAACCGCTCCAACAAAGAACCTCTAAAGAGAAATGGTAGTAAATCAGAAAAAATGGCAGTACCTGCAATACATTTTCACATATTCGGGGGTGCTGAAATGGAAGACTGGCTCACCTAGTTTGTCTGCTGACTTCCTGTATTTTAATTGCTTATGCATCTTGCCTCTCATGAATATTAATCATAAGCACTGTGTTCCTTCGATCTGATTGGTTACACATGTCACAGAGCATCCATTAACATACATGCAAAGAATATTCGTTATGCCAGCAGTAGTGCATGGCACCACAGAAACAATTTTAACAAGCATTTGTCGATACCGAATGTTTTCTTGCTGGCATTAGCAGTGGAAGTGCAGGAGTTAGACAGATGCAGTATAGGAATGGCACTGAAGTACTGAACTGACGCCAACTCCACCCTCACCCTGCAGAGATGGACAGGCATTGGGGTGTGCCTTTGGGTCATCGCCCATGATGGTCATGATATTTCCCCTCACCCTCCCCTTCAGACATTGACAAGTGTCGAGGTGTGCCTTGGGGTGTTTGAGCTTTACATTCACCTCATTCCATAAGGAAATATGCTGAAATGGGTACAGTATAGGAGAATGGGGTGAACTCTGGGACCAAAGGGTCCAAGGTGCACCTCGATGCCTGTCACTGGCTGCAGGATGGGGGTGGGGGTGGAATGGCATGAGCATTACTGTCGACAATCCCAAGTCACACCCCCGATGCCTGTCAGTCCCTACAGGGTAGGGCGTTATGGTCGAAAACCCTAATGCCCTGGGCGTTTCTTGGTATTTTTACTCCAAGTTTTCAACATGGGCTTTTTGTGACCCAACCGCATGAACAGTGACCTATCAGTTTGTTAGGCGAAAGGTGATTTTGTACAGCGACTGCGCCATTAGGCACCACAGGTGTGAAAACACATTTTGAACAGGATGTGAAAAATAACAGTTCATGAGGAGGTGTAAAACATGGCATTGTTGAAAATCTGGAGTGAAAATATAAAATAACTGGTGAAGTCACGAGCGTGTGTAGAAACTGCGCAACGTACACCCGTAATGTAATTAGTTTGGTATTTTTTACAGCAGATTTTCAACATAGGCATTTTGGGACCTTTGCTCATGAACATTGTCACTGTGATTTTCTTATTCTGTCCCGAACACTGATTTCCCACAGCGACCGCGTTATTCTGCGCCGGAAGTGCGGAAACACATTTCAGCCAGGGTGTGAAAAATGACAGCAGTATTGTTAATAAGGAGGTGTGGAAAAATGTCAATGTTGAAAGTCTGGACTGAAAATATTACAGATTCGTGAACTTATGAGGGTGCATGGAAATTGCGCAATGCATGTTTGTAACACAGTCATTTTAAGGACTTTTGTCACCAAATTTTCAACATAGCCATTTTAACACCTCTGCTCATGAACAGTGTCACTGTGATTTTCTTAATCTGTCCCAAACATTGATTTTGCACACTGACCACACCATTGTGCGCTACCTGCGTGAAAACACATTTTGGTCAAAATGTGGAAAATGACAGCTATACTGTTCATAAGGAGGTATGGTAAAATGACAATGTTGAAAATCTGGAGTGAAAATATTAAAAATTCTCAAAATTACGAGCATGCGTAGGAACTGCGCAACGCACACTCCTAAAAGTCATTTCTGGGAATTTTTTCACCAAATTTTCAACATAGAGTTTTGGGGGGCCTACCTCATGAACTGTGACACTGTCATTTTGTTAATCAGTCCCAAACTGTGGTTCCGTTCAATGACCGCGAAATCACCTTTCCGGACCGTATAACAAAATGACAGTGACTGAGTTCATGAGGTGTGGTCCCAAGAACCCCATGTTGAAAATTTGGTGAATAGATTCCCAAAAATGGCCGAGATATGCACCAAAGTTGAAAAAAAAAAAACATTTATGCCATCATACAGCTTACCGGCGTTTCTTCAGTTCGCGGTTGGCTTTGAAGAGTGCATACGTGTTCCTGGTCCACTGAAGATTGTTGCGCCAGCCTCAGGAGGAAAGTGTGGGGTGAGGCGGGGTGTGAGGAGGTGAGGTATGCAGAGGGTGGGGCGCGGGTTGGGGGGCAAGAGAGTCAACAAGGGACCGTTTTTTCTTATAGGTGTTTTTTTTTTTTTTTACAAAGACAACACGGGACTTTTGTCACACTGGGGTGGGCTCCCAGCGTGGCAACTGGAAGGTTGTTTGGGGGACAGTGGAGCTGATGGGGGATTGGGCACCCCCGTCGTCCATACGGACTTTTGCCACACTGGGGTGGGTTCCCAGTACACCTGGAAGTCTGTTTGGGGGGGCAGTGAAGCTGACAGGGGATAGAGCACCCCCGTTGGGCATACAGACTTTTGCCACACTGGGGTGAGCTCCCAGCGTGGCACCTGGAAGTCTGTTTGGGGGGCAGTGGAGCCGATGGGGGATTGGGCACCCCCGTCAGCCATACAGACTTTTGCCATGCTGGGGTGGGCTCCCAGTGTAGCACCTGGAAGTCTGTTTGGGGGGGGCAGTGGAGCTGACTGGGGATTGGGCAACCCCGTTGACCATACAGACTTTTGCCATGCTGGGGTGAGCTCCCAGTGTGGCACCTGGAAGTCTGTTTGAGGGGGCAGTGGAGCCGACTGGGGATTGGGCACCCCCATCAAAAATACAGTGTGCAGGGGTGGGGAGGAGCACATGAGCACGCTGGGGTGGGCTCCCAGTGTGCTACTTGGGTATTTGTTGGGGGGGGAGCCAAGAAAAAAATGGAGCTGTCTATGACAGCAGTTCAGATGCAGTGCTGATGTATAGGCAGTTTGCATACTGCTGAAGGGAATATGCAAATTGCCGACACGTTACCACCGGTGACTGTAGCAGTCATTTACTTTGAACTGTATGCAACTGCATCTGAACTGCTGTCATAGACAGCTTGGACATTTATTGGTGCGGTGCGGCCATGTCTGCAAAAAGGAGCAGGGCCTTGGAAGCGGGGTTGGCACACCTACGAAAACTCATATGGTGGCACTGTTTCCTGCACATGCATGCAAGCAAACATAAAAATGACAGAAATTAGGTAAAAATAAATCATTATTGGGATTAAATTTACAATTGCAATGATGACGTCCAAGCCAGTCATTTTCTTTTGATTAACAGCCAGCTGGGTGGGGGTGGCCCTCGGCTGCACCTCGGGCAACGCTTGGCCCCAGCCAGTTGTTAATCTCTAGGAAATGACTGGCTCTTTGGTCATTATAGCTTAAATAACTTATTCTCTATTAGCTCAAACACTGGGAAGGGGGCACAAGAACAACAGAGGAGGGGGAAGGAAAACAAACCAGAAATGTAGAGCAAATTCAATATACAGTACATATGGTATTCAATATACATATTGTCTAGTTCGTGAAAGCACCATCTGATTTAACTTTTGCTTAAAAAATGGAGTAAGCCGAAATTTTTCATTAAGATCAACTTTTTGTTTTGGACTGAGTAAATGTACGTTTTGAGCTCAGCCATTGAGTCTGGTGGTTGCCTTCACTCTGCAATAAAGTTTTTAAACAGATTTTCAGTTAGTTTTTTTTTTTTGTATGAGTAAGTATACATATACATATGAAACTGTTTTTGTTACTGCTGTTGGCCAGTAGGTGGCATTCTATGTCTGTGTTTCCCACAGTCATCCCCCATCTTTTGCTGTCCCTGTTTCTGTGTCTCTCCCCTGGTACACAGTCACCCCTCAGTTTCAGGGTAATGTTTTGTACTGTGTAAGACATCGCTGACTGATTGGTGGTAAGCACTTAATAATGGATGTTCAGGAAGGCTGCTGAGCAGGGACTGCACAGCATCTTTCACTTTCAGTTGTGGATGTTTCAGCAGGCTGCTGAGAGTGAATATAGAATAGAGAGGTATTTAAAATAAATTAACTTGGTGGTTAATGGCTGCCCTGGGAGCAAGAAAACAGCAAGCCATTTGGAGCAGAGCAGTGGTGTGCAAGAGGTGTATGTGTGCTCCTCTAATGAGCCGTGTCTGTGGAGCTGCACTTAGTGGCAGTTTAAAAAAAATCATTGCATTTTGACTTGGTGGCAGTATTCACTGGCGAGATGCGGTCTGCCAAGAAGGTTTGTAAGAACATTTATTATATGGGGGTAGTACAGTGTAGCATTCAGGTCAATCACAATGTTTTACTCTTAAAACCAGTCAGAATCTTCTTCATTGACTTCTATGGGTGATTTTTTTTATGTGTGTTTTACAGCCCAAAAAGTACAATTTGAAGCTCAAACTATAAAGCGGCTACTAGGTGTACATGGTGTTTTCTGAAAACTATATTGTATAGTACAGAAGAAAAAATGACTTACCACAGTAATATTGTTTCTTCCAAGGGATCTCACAGTATGATTAGACATATGCAGACTACCAACCAGTGCCTTGGGAGGAGGGTACAGAGCCTACTTAGGAAAAAAGTTCTGAAATACTGCAGTGCCAAACCTTCCATCATTTCTGGACTAGACATCCAGGCGGCAGTGCTTTGTGAGGATGTGGACTGTACTCCAGGTACAGTAGCTGCTATACAGATTTCCAGCAAGAGAATATCCCTTGCAGCAACAGTTTCACAAGTGGAATGTGCCCTGAGGCCCTGTGGTGGCTGTTTCTCAGCCTTACAGTAACAGAATTGGATGCAGGATACTATACAGCAGGCGACTGACCTCTATGAGGCAGGCCTGCCTCTTCCAACCTCACCATAGGTGATAAACAGTTGTGAGTGAGAATTTCTGAGGTCCTTAGTATAACTGATGTAGTAGTTGAAAGACCTCTTTACATCCAGACTATTAAGCTTCATTTCCCCTGAACTGGACTTGGCTGTGAAAAATACAGGAAGGGTGATGGATTGGTTCAAATGAGATTCAGATACCACCTCTGGAAGAAATTTTCTGTTGGTCCTAAGAACCACCTTGCCCTTGTGGATATGATGTAATTAGGATCAGTGCAAAGAGCTTAGAGCTCGCACACTCTTCTTGCTGCAGTAACTGCCACCGGCAAACCAGTTTTCCAGGTCACATATTTCAGATCAGCCATAGCCATTGGTTCAAAGGGAGGTTCCATGAGTTTGGCTATGCACAAATTCAGGTCCCAAGGATGGACTGGTTCCCTAACAGGAGGAAACAGATGTGCCAAGCCTTTGAAAAACTTTCTAAAAATAGGGTGTGAAGCTATTGTTCTCCGAGCTCCTGAAGACAAGTAAGCAGATACTGCTATTAAATGAACCCAGAGGACTGCAGACCTTAGGCCTAAGGTCTGTAGGTGTACAAGGTAGTCACGCAATGTAGGTAAGCTTGTCTTAAGAGGACTGATGTGCTTAAACTTGCACCAGATAGAAAATCTTTTCCATTTTGAAGCAAAAGTCTTTCTGGTTTAAGGTTTCTTGGAAACCTTCAGGACCTTAAGAACCTCTTCTAACAGTTTAAAGTCAGAAAATTCTAGCTCCCTAAGAACTAGGCCATCAGGTGAAGAGTCTTGAGGTTTGGGAGTCCTACCTGACCCTGAATGGCTGTTAGGAGATTGTATCTCTGTGGAAGCTGGATGGGTTGCTTGATGGACAGGGTGAGTTTTAGAGGATACCATGGCTACCTGGCCCAGACTGGAGCAACCAGAATCATTGTTGTAGACTGACTGCTAAGTCTGAGAAGGACTCTAAACAGCAGTGAAAATGGAGGAAAAGCATACAGAGATTTCCTTGTCCAATCCAGGGCTAATACCTCCATGGGCAATGAGCCTAATGAGGGGGCCTACAGCAATAAAGAGGAAGCTGATGGTTTTGAGGCAAATAAATCTATTTCTGGAGAGCCACAACATCTGAAAACTGTGTCCAATACTTGCTTGTTTAAAGCCCATTCATGATGATCCTGCTTGATTCTGCTGAGTGAATCTGCCAGTGTATTGTCCTTCCCTGGAAGATGAATAACAGACAGATGCACTTCCAGGGAATATTCTAGGGACCATATTTTCATGGCTTCTGTGCACAGCCTTGAGGATCTTGCCACCCCCTTGCTTGTTGATGTACCATATGGTGGTTGTGTTGTCAGTCCTGATCTGGACTGACTTACCCCTCAATTGAGGAGCAAAGGCCTTTAGAGCAAGAAGGACCACTCTCAACTCTAAGAGGTTGATATGCAACTTAGATTCCTGAAGGGACCAAGTTCCACTGTTTGTGAAGTCACCTGTGTGTGCCCCCCACCCTAGGAGGAAGGCATATGTTGTTAGAACCACAGAGTGTTGCTTTCCACCACTGCAGAGCCAGTAGCAGAGTTCTTGTAACTGGCACAAGCTTTGAAATGGGATCCCTTCTTTGGGACCAATGGGATATCAAGTGTACTGAATGTCCTTCATCTGAAGTCTGGCACCTGAGACTACTGGGGTAGTTGATGCCATCTGTGTCCCAGCAATGCTATGAACCGCCTTGCAGGCCTGGGCTGCCCAAGGCAAAGGAGTTTGCTAGGGTCAGTAAGTTGTTTACCCTCTCTTGAGGGAGGAATACCTTGCCCTGGATCACATCCTGTTCTGCTCTAATGAATTCCAGTGACTGAACAGGTTCCCTCTGAGACTTCTGAGTATCGATAAGGAAGCCCAGAGACTCCAGGGTACTTTGGGTGACCCTGATGGAGTCCTTTACATATTGGTATGATTCCCTTATGACTAGCCTGTCATCCAGGTGAGGAAATACTATGATTCCATGCCTCCTGAGATAGGCTGCCACCACAGCTAGGCACTTTGTGAATACTCTTGAGGCAGAAGTTAGCCAGAAGGGGAGTGCTGAGAACTGGTAGTGCCCTGAGGGCAGAGTGAACCTTAGGTATTTTCTGTGGCAGGGTCTGGTTGGGATGTGAAAAGTAGGCATCTTTTAGGTCCAGATATGCCAGCCAGTTTCCTTTCCTTAGAGAAGGGATAACACTGGCAAGGGTTACTATTTTGAATTTGAGCTTTGCTAAGTGTTTTTTCAGGGATCTGAGGTCTAGTATTGGCCACCATTCCCCATTCTTCTTCTTGATTAGGAAGTATCTGGAATACATACCCAGCCCCCCTTTGGGAGAGAGGGACTGGCTCTATTGCTCTTGCTTGCAGAAGCTTTTTTTTACCTTCAGTTCCAGCAGAATTGTCTCTGCAGGGGTTGAAGGCCAGAAAAAGTCTGTGGCCCTGAAGTTTTGGAAAATGCTTGAACTGAGGTCTGGACGCTGCGGTTGAATAAGCTTGCCTAGAAGACCTCCTACCCCTACCCCTGTAGTAACCTCTAGCCTGAGTATAAACTACAGGCATGGCGACCGGGGCAAAAGCTCTGGGGTAATAACCCCTACTCCTACCTCCCCTTCCTATGGATCTAAAAGAAGTGGAGGCTCTTTCTCTTGTAGCATTGCTTCTGTAGGTGGTTTTGTACTCTTCCACCTTTTTCATGTATGCTTCAGTTTTGTCACCAAAAAGGGAATTATTTTCACAAAGAAAATCCACAGCCTTTAACTGCGTGTCTTGGGTAAAACTGGTTGTTCTGAGCCAGGCAAATCTCCTCATAGACACTGATACGGTCAACAACCTGGATGCAGTGTCATTTGCATCCACAGCCATGTGAAATTGATATTTGGTGGCATCCAATGTCATCGTGGCAGTGCCAGCCAGATCATGTGCCACGTCAGCTAGCACTCTGTCAGTTATTGCCAGTATAGAGTTCCAAAGGGCCTTCTGATATTGTGCATCATATGCCATATACTGTAGGCTGCCTGTCTGAGGAGAAGGGAGGAGGCTAAGCAACCCTTCTTCCCATGGTGTCAATTTTCCTCAAATCTTTATCAGTGGGATGAGATGATGGAGGGACTTTAGCTTTGTCACAAGCAGCAGCCTGTGCTACGCCCACAAGGTCTGGGTGAGAATACAAATACTCAGCAGCAGACCTATCTACTTGATTTGTTTTTAACCTTCTTATCCACTCCAGAGACAGAGGATGGTGTTTGTAGAATTTTTAGGGTGGCTTTCTTAAGAGAATTGTGGATAGGGAGGAACAATCTCTTAGAGGGAGCCAGATCCATTATATCAAGAATTTCTGTCTCCTCCTCATCTTCCATCAACTCTTAAGAGGGGAAGCCTAAAGTGTCAGCCATTTGTCTGACAAAAGAAAAATGGGATGAAAAATCATCCTGTCCATGAGGAAGGGTACCAAAATCTTGCTCAGGGGATACCTCAATCCTCCTCAAAATAAACTTTATGACCCTAGTCTGTGGGAACCGGTGGTGGAATTGGAACCGGTGAACCCAGGATAGAACCTGTAGTCTGGATGGCCTTAATGACCTGCATGGCTTTAGCAATGTCCTCAGCAGAGGGCATTTTGTTTTTGTCTGCTGGGAGCTCCTTTGCTTCTTCAGCAGGAGATGCACCAACATTTTATTTTTGTGGAAAGCAATGGTGGGATTGGAACCGATGAATCCAGGATAGTACCTGCAGTTTGGATAGTCTAAATGACCTGCTAGGCTTTAGCAATGTCCTCAGCAGAGGGCATTTTGTTTTTGTCCATTGGGAGCTCCTTTATTTCTTCAGCAGGAGGCACAGCGACATGTTTTTCTTCATTATTTTTTTTTTTAGCAGGTACAGACTCGGAAGCCTGCACAGTGGATCTTTTGTGTTTACTGTGCTCAGATGCCTTATCAGTAGCTTTAGGGTCTGAGGAATTTTTCGCATATGTCTAATCTTTTCTCACAGAAAAAATATGACTAGGACCCAGGCACGCTAAACAAAAATCGTGGAGATTAGCCTTGGCAAAGATTTGGAAACACTGTAAACAGTTTTTTAAAACCTAGTAGATCCCGTCCTCTTTTTTGGTCTTACTGACGTGTCAATTGTCAGCAGACTAAAGGAAAACCCTAGGAAAGGGAAAAAAATAAAAGTTGTGCTCGGTTCCCCAAAGAGAAGAAAAAAACACGATTAACTAAAACTTATTTTATATTTGTAAAACTGCAGTCCGTTCCCGAGAGAAAAGGAACCAAGTGCAAAATGGAGAAATCGATCCTAAAATAAATAAAAATAAGGAGTTTTAAGTTAAATTCATCAAGTTAAATAGCGGCTAGGAACTGCTAAAACAGAAATAAAACTGAGAAGACCTCAGTTCCTGGTAACCGCAAAAGAGCTGTCAGGAACCGAGAACCCCCCCCCCAAAAAAAAAAAAACACTAAATATCTAAAAGCACTAACTAGAGGCAAAGAAATGACAAAATTTTTTGAGAGAAATAAACTTGCAGTGAAGTTGCTGAGGAAAGCCCTTCAGGGCATCTAGTTATCTGAGTGAAGAAAATAAATCTGTTAGATGGAACACAGTCCACCTAGAAGCAGCAGTTTGAATGTAGCATTCTAGTTCCATTATTTGCATACATTCCACATTACATCACTACGGATCCTGGGCAGTTAGAGATTCTGAGTTGACTGCAGATGTCTAATCATACTGGGAGATTCCTGGGGTTTGAGCACTACATTGTGTAGTGTTCTGTCCAGTCCCTATGCAGATTTTCACAAATTGTGCAGACAGTGGAGGAAGGGGAAGGAATAAGAGGGGCAAAGTGAAGTATGCCTTTTTGAAATTAACCTGATTACTTTTGGTGGCTTCCTCTCTACTGCAACATGCTGATAAAACTGACAAGAGTGCACGCCATCTGTGATATAAATTAGGGATAGCCTTACCTAGAATAGTCTCAGTTTAGATTTAAATTTCTGCCTTCTGCCAGGAAGTTCTGATTGAATCAGGATGAAAAGTTGTTTTTGAGGGGCTGCTTTGAGGAGTTCATCATGCCCTTCCCTCTGGAGACTTTTAATTCCTGTAGGCATAAACCTGTGGTCAGAGGTGGCTAGTGTAAGTGTTTACTGTACCGGACTGTCACATTCTTAATTACTTCAAGATTTGTTTAGCTGTTCCAGAAAGGTACAGTGTACAAAGAAATAGCAAACTGTGTTGTGTAACCTTTCTACACAAACTATTGTCTAGATCAGTCTTAAAAATGTATCTGCAATGGGTAATACTGCTGATCCAAGCTGCTTCAACATTTTCCAGCAGTGTGTATAAAATTCTTTGGTCATGAATTATTTTGTGCAAGATGGATAAGATGTGTGCATAAATTTAACTCGTTGATCAATAAGGGCCAAAAATAATTTTTAGAATGTTTATTTTGGACAAGAAAAAAAGGTCACATTTGTAAGGTTTAGCAGATATATGAGTCTGGGTAGCATAACGAAAATCACCTCGGTTTTTAAAACATACTGAGCTGATTTTCTTTATTCTACCCAATCCCAGGCCCATATTTCTAAACTTTAGTGTGATCTCGTTCCTCACAGAAAACAACTGTTCTATAAATTTGTAATAATTCTTTGCTTTGTGTGAAACATGCTGTCTTTATGCCCCCCGCCACACAACACAGTTACTTGTATCCGAAGGGCCCTATACTGCAAATTGCACACCTGTGTCACGCATGACCGTGACAGTGGTTCTGCACCCACAACTGGGATTTTACTTTAGGTATTAGTGAGCAGAAGTGGTTTTGTATGCCTTGCAGTGTCAGTGTGTATCTGTGACTGCAGACATGCTAGAGAGGTCCCAGAAGACTGGAGAATGGCTCATATGATCCTGCTCCACAAAAGTGGTAGTAGGGAGGTGGTAGGGAACTACAGACCAGTCAGTCTTACCTCAGTAGTGGGCAAGATTATGGAGGCACTCCTTAAGGAAAGGATGGTGCAACACCTGGAATCCATAGCAGCACAGGATCCAAGACAGCATGGGTTTACAACAGGAAGGTCCTGTCAAACTAATCTCATAGATTTCTTTGACTGGGTAACCAGAGTGGTGGACCAAGGGGGAGCAGTTGATGTTGCCTACCTTGACTGCAGCAAAGCTTTCAATACTGTTCCACACAGAAGATTGATTAATAAGCTGGGTAGGCTCAGGGTGGGTCAGAAGTTTGTCAACTGGGTGGCAAACTGGTTGACGGGCAGTAAACAGAGAGTGGTGGTAAACAGTATACAGTCAGAAGAGATGCAAGTCACAAGTGGGGCACCTCAAGAATCAGTCCTGGGACCAGTCCTCTTCAATATCTTCATCAGTGACATTGCAGAAGGACTGGAGGGTAAGGTTTGTCTGTTTGCAGATGACACCAAGATCTGCAACAAAGTAGATGATCCAGATGGGGTAGGCAGAATGAGAAGAGATCTGGATAAACTGGTAAAATGGTTGAAAGAGAGGCAACTGGGATTTAATGCAAAGAAGTGCAAGATCATGAACAGAAGGAAAAGAAACCCTGAAACCACCTATAGCCTGGGAGAGGAGTTGCTAGCTGTCACAAGGGAAGAAAGAGACTTGGGCATCATCATCACAGATGACCTGAAATTATCCAAACAGACCACTAAAGCAGTAGGTAAGGCTAGGGGGGTGTTGGGGCAACATGGAGGGTCATCTTCCAGTCCTGTCATGGCCAACAGGCATTAACCTTGGGGGCGCACACTGGGTTACAGCAGGGTCCCAGCTGCCGTGCCCTGCACTCCCTGTGCCTGGCACTATGTGCCTTGGTGAATGGCATGTAGTGCAGGCACAACCCTGACACTCCTCCTGACAACCCACGGCGTGTAGCTGCCCATGTGGCCAGGGAATCCACTGCACCACTGGTAGGCACACTATCTGTGAATGCCACCGGGGCTCTGCAGGACCCCCGCTGCATGGCATTCCCACTTAGGGTTGCCTACGTGCCTGGGATATGCGGCACATAGGCAATCCCTTTTTTCTTCATAGGGCCCAATATGTGCCAAGATTGCCTGAGGGTGCTGTGCCATGTTTTAATAAATACTGATGTTTGAAATACAGTTTTCACCTAAGTATGTCTCTACTTCCATCATTCTACCAGAGCCAGACATCATGCTGTGCCCTGTAGGAGTTGAGAAAGTCCTCAAGATGCTACAACCGTAAGTGTAAGCTGTGCTCCGCATCAGGTCCCCTGACATACAGAGCTTTCACCTTTCAATGCTGGAGCGAAGGGGCCCCTTTCTCTACCATCATCCTGAGCTCCACACCCACCATCCCTGGGTATGTTGCAAACTGGCACCTGAAAAGGGACCCTAAGGTCCCAAGATTTGGGATACTGTCTGGGGACTTGTGTAAAACATTTTTGCAGTGCTTATTTAAAGTACTGTGCTGCCATCAGTGCCCCACCCCCATCAAGGGGCTGTGATAGATTGGCACCAGTGACTGGTGGCATAGCAGACAATTCGGGCCTGGTTCAGCAAGAGTGAAACTCACGTGCAGCACAAGTTCTAGCCTGAGGAGGTATGTTGGGAAAAGGGCTGCAGTTGTTATATATATACACTGTACTGTAACTCAATATAAGGACAGCAAACTAATTTACAAAATCAATCTATTATTGAGTACTACAAGAGCACAAATCCAACATATCTACTGTGCTTGAGATCAACAGACTTTTTTTTGTTCTTTTGGTGACCGGGCAAGGCAAACTAGGCACAATGCCTGTTTTCAGGGGTGACCAGGAGCACTGGAGAGGTTAAGTGACTAGCTCAGGGTCTCACAATATGCAAGCAGAGGTTGTGGGGATCAAACCTAGGTCTGCTGGATGTACCAAGCCCATTCACAGTTCATTGCTCTAACCTCTAGGCTATATTGCCAGACTCATTTATTAACTTATCCCAGGACACTACCAGCTTATAAGTTTTTTTGTGGTATGCACATCGAGTGATATTTATTAATTTTACACATTAATTACCCAGGAGAGCATGGCTGAGATGTACTTTCATATTCAGTGGGATCTTGCTTTTACCTATTTTTACACCTCGGTGAACTGAAGCACTAACAGGTTAAGTGACTTGCTCAGAGTCAAACAGTGAGAAAGGACTGTGATGAGATTTGAACCTGGGTCTCTAGGTTTCAAAGACTATGCATTAACCACTAGAATACATTGCTTTATTGAAAGAGACAGCTTTCCTTTTTTCTAACACTGCTGCTGTAATGAAGATGTGGGGTCCCTTAGGGCTTCATTTTTGGTCACTTGCTTTTCACCGTCTACAAAAAACACTTAGTTTCATTTCCTGTAAGTGTGGTCTTGGATATAATTGGACTCATTCTGATCAGCATAGAGCAGTCTCTGTGGTATCCCAATGCAAATGTGCAGCCATGAGTGTCTGTAAATTTCCTCACATTAACCTTGAGTATGACAGAGGAGATTTTTGTCAAGTCTGAGCAGCGGTTTAGTGCTACTGGCTCATTGGTGGTCCCCTTTGATGGTAATCAATTGACCCCGTCTAGTTCCATGAGGAATTGGGGGTTAGTCTGGAGCTGAGATGTCTTTGATGCCCACATCAGTCACGCTTTTAAGACATGTTGCCCCCTTTGTAAAATAGCATATGTTCAACCCATGGTCTCCCAGGCTGAAGCAAAGACACTTACTGTTATTTGCTCCAGTACATCTATGCCACAGTCTGGACATCTGTACTGTAAGGCTCCTCTGCCTGCAGATTCCTGAAATCCTAAATCCAAATTTCCTATGTAAAAATGTGTTTTACAGTTTCATTTCAGAAGCTGGATTTTCAGACTACAATTCTCAATATCCAAATTCTGACAATTTGGTTGGAATCTGATGACTCTAATTCCGTGATTTAGAATCCGATCATCCCTACAGCCAATTCTGCTCCACAATTGACCAGCAGAAGATGAACAAACAGGGGGTGATGGTCTTCCTCCCTTTCTGGGAGCCGAGCACTGCACTGCCGTACCACATGCACCTTCCCAGCCACTACCAGTGTGTATTATGATGTGCTGCCACTGAGCCACAGTGCCAATAACACATCTAAAAAAACTTCCTACCCCTTGAACTGAGGGCTACAGGCTTTGTTTCTCTTTTTAAATCCCTGCTTTAAATTGTATTTATTTAGCTTGGTCTATGCTAAGTAATTGTTTTAATAATGCTAGTCCTACACCTAGTTTCGAAGCATAGGCCTTGCGCTGCCCCCACAGGAATTTACTAAATAAATGAGTGCTTGCTGTTATTGTTGCTGTTGCTCTGCTAATTTGAACCCACTTCAAGTCCTATCCTAAGTCTAAATCCACAAACTCTGAAAGCACCTGTGCTGCACTGGTTAACTTCCATATAATAATATCTGGTCACTGGTCTGTAACTATAATGCTAACTTGCTGAGCTTGATTCACATCTGAACATACTCACAATATCCACCATCCATGCAAACATGACACAGCGACTCAACTCTGGGAAGTCGTGGCACACATTATGCAGCATGTCCAGAAACACTAATCTGTGATGTCCATGCTTTGGATTATGTTTCAGGTTGCTCTGTCTTGTTTGCAGTTTGCATGACTTGTGTGAAACAAGGCTGATACCCAATAGCTTATACAATGTCACAGTCACGCAGCTGTTAGCCAGGTATACTTTTTTGTGAAACAGGGAACATGAAAAACAACTGTTCATTTGGATTCTCCTTTTTGAACTTGATTTGATTAAAGGGCAGGATTGTTTACCTTCTTGAAGAGGGAGGAGGTGAAGTCAGCTTTGGCCCTAGTGTCTGTAGAAGTTCATGGCCTCACTGTTTTTAAATTAAGAATGCAGTTAAGTTTAGATTCAGCCACTTTCCTAAGAGGAAAAAAAAATGTCAAGCACATTTTTTGGCCATCCTACAAGTTCATCTCCAAAGAGTTTCATCTGATTTCCAGATGCCTAGCAGAATATCATGATGAACGAGAAAAAAAAAACAGAATCACTTTCACTCACAGTGAAGCAAAGGCTAGACCAGCTGCCTAATACAATATAACCAGATATGAATATTCTGAAGCTCTACAAGAAACTTTTCAAAGAAAATGATGCTGCGGGTGTTTTTTTCCATAATAATTAGTGTCCCCTAAACCCATGTGAAAAGCCATGTCTTAGTTTAGAAAATGGATAAAATAATGTCTTGAACCTGATTGGCTAAGACCACCAACCAGCTGGTCCAGTGTCAGGCAACAGAGACCAGTAAATAATGAGTCCCAGTCTCTGCTGCCTATTTACACAGATTATGCAGCTGTAGAATGTTGGATTTGAAAATGGGCACCATGTTTTCTCACCGCTTAGCAAGTCATCCAGCCCCCCCAAGTAGAACCACTGGTTCCTGTAGCCATACAGTACCACATTTTTTTAAAGTAATGTGGCACACATTATACCGATTTTGCTGTTTTTCATAGCAATGCAATAAAAATCATTTCACAAGCTCTCCAGGAGACAGCTTCCATAGCTTTCCGTGGTCCACCCTCACCCAACCAATGACTGGTAGCATTTCCCTCAGCCTAACATTTCTGTTTTTGTTTTGTTTTGTTAATGACACAGCCACTCCCTCACCTGGTACTGTACTTTGTTGCCCTGTCTTCTCACAGCTGTCTGTAAACATCCAGTCATGTCCTGCACTGCACACGTCAAACAGAATGAGTGAGTCAGCATTAAAATGTTCACTGTCATTTAATCTGAACTGCACTGCTCAACAGTCTTTCCAGTTTTTACCGTAGTTGGAGTGGGAGAGAGAGTGTTTTTCAATCGCACTCACAGTGCAACAGCCGCCAAACAAAAAACAAACGTCAGACCCCTATGTATGCTGTTCTCTATTTTTAACTTAGTGGTGAGGTGAGCAAGCACAAAAGGCTGTCCTTAATATCAGTGCCTTCTACTTACCATTGTCACTCCTCTCATTTAATCAGAACCACACTGCTGAATGGGTTCTTTCCACCATGGTCGGAGAGGGAGAGAGACAGTGTTTCTCGATCCCACTCACTGTGCAACAGCCATCACATTTAAAACCAAAATAAGACCACTATGTATGCTGCTCTCTCTTTTTTTGTATCCCAGTGGAGTTAGTGATTCGGTGAGCAAGCACAAGAGGCTGTCATAAACATCAGCGCCCTCTACAAACCCTCATCACTCCTCTAATTTAAATGCTGCTGAACAGGCTCTTTCCACCGCAGTCAGACAGGGAGACAGAGAGAGTGATTCTCAATCATGCTCACTATGCAATAGTTGCTGTCACACTTGGACAGCTGGTTCTGATCCCTGTATCATTTTTTGTAAATATAAAACAATGTGTGATGGACTATGTCAAGAAAAAATGCTGTCTTGCTGAAGTTGACACAAAAACCCCCAGGGATAAGTTCAAAGGACAGGAGGTATTTTAAACTGCAGATTTCTAAAATGCAATTACCTTGTCAATTTGCTTTGATCCCAGGAAATAAAATTAGCCATTCATGACATCCTCAGGGAAATCCATTGATTTTGCACTAGGTGTCATGATGGAAAGAGCATGCTTGAGTTTTGGGTGTCTCCCAGGAAGCCAGCTCACTTTATGAAAGAGACCTTTGATGTACAGGTCCCAGACTGCATTGTAGTCCATTATGCATGTGTGGGGGGTGTCATCAGAGGGAAGCCAGCATTACATCAAAGAGACCTTTGATGTCTGTAGATACCAGGGCCCAGATGAAATTAAGGAGGCCAAAATACTTTTGCTTTGAATATACAGTGACTTACATCAAAGAGACTTTTGATGTGTATGTGTGAAGCAAGAGCCCAGACCGGTTTGGACCAGTCAACATGAGAAGAGGAGATTTATTTTGTCATCTATTATTTTTTAAATACCTTAGTAGGCCATCATGTGTTATAAAATATAGATTTTTACACACCAAGGCGGACTTTGGTGACTCAGAGAGAAGGCCGGCTCAAGACTGTTTTTAAACCTACTGAACAAACCTTAGAAGTCACACACTTTCATATTGCTGACTGAGAGAGGAGGAACATCAAAGCACTGAGAGAAAGATTAAGAAGTAAGGACCTTAGACAAGATTAGTCTGAGTGTTATTATTTGTAGGAATCTGCACTTTTAAAACTGTTTGTTTTAAGGTTGTATGTGTTGGGATATTTTATTCTGTAATATTTTCTGTTTTCCTATTTTAAAGTAAAGATATATATTTTAAATTGGAAACTGCCTGGAGTGCCTTGAAATTTCTTTTTATATAAGTGGAGCTGTAAAGGTTATAGTTAACACTGTGTATGAGCTTTTGGTTATACCAAACTGGGAAATGGATAGAGTTCTCTAAGGTCTTGCATAGAGTTCTAAGGGTTCATTTTGTAGACCTGGTTAGGTGCCCATAGGCAAAGATATCTGGCACCCCAAAGATAGAATTATCTGAGCCTGATAATTGGGTATGCTAACAAAAGGTTATCAGTTTGAATCCCTCCAGAACTTGATACTAAGGTGACTCGAACCCACAAAACAGACAAGAGGGTTACCTTGTACTGTTAACTGTCCACAAATCCTATGCTCAGAGGTTGGCACTTTGGGAGTAGAGGACTGACTGACTGAGCGAATTTGTGACAGTCGCCACATTGCAAAAAAAAAAAAAAACACTAAGTCTGTTACTCTCTCTCTGATTTTTTTTTTTATATTAGTGCTGGGATGAGCAAGCACAAACAAAAGGCTCACATAAACATCAGTGCCCTCTACTGATAAGTCGACCAATACAGTGACTACTTGACAAGGAAGTCTATTTTTTTGATTTTCTATTCTCTAATTTTTTTTAACTTTCTGCTGTTTTATTTATTTCTAAACATATACTGTACATATACCCATTTTCTAAATGCAATAATACCCTCCAGGGTGGGTAGCATTGGGCTATACCAGACCTTCCAGGGGCTATAAGGCCCTCAACCTGCGGCGTTGGGCCTCATTACACCCCTGGGTGATCCGGATAATGCCCAGTACCGTCCACCCTGCTGGGTATCATTGCTTACATAAACACCTCTGCCAAATGTGAAAAGCATACTAAATGCATAACCTAGTAAACAGTTGGTTTTCTTCAGGAAAAGCTGTCTTTATTGCCAGTTACAAGTTTCTTTTTCCTGTAAACCTTTCATTCTGGTATGTGCAACTGAGTACAGCTAGGACAACACTTGAGAGTACTTGAGTGGCATAAATATAGTAAACAAATAGTTAACAGCAAAAATGTGGAACAACAATATTAAAGCAACAGTGCACTTAAAAAGGATTTTCAAACAGTTAATTTCTAGCTACAGTTAATAAAAAAAAAATTGACATGCCTGTTAAATCTGCTTTTCTAGATGCGTCCTATGCTGTGCACAATATATTGTCTTATTTTTTTGCTCCTAGCCCTAAATCTTACCCTTGTCTTGTCCATATGTCCACAATGCTGCTTATAGGCTGAAGCAAAAAGGCTGTCTTTTTTCTTGAGAAAATAACTAATTTAAAACATTTAAAAAACTGTTGGCTAACCTTCACTTTATTGGGATGCTAGAGGGGTGTGAGGGGATCATCTCCTCCTGTTTCTAAAAGATTTGTTCGAGCAGGAGTTCAGGGACGAGATACATGATAAGCCATTGAAACTGCAGAAAGCTTATTGCATTACTCCCAGAGGAAAGCCCAATAATCTGGAAGCCCCACGCACTATAGTGGTAGTCACTGACGAAGTCAGGACTAGAGATTTTGTGTTAGCACTTTCCTGATGGAAAATAATGCTTCTCCAGGATGGGCAATAGATTCAAATAGTTCTGGACATTAGCTTTGCCATGAGGCAAAAAAAGAAGAGATTTAGTGGGTGCAAGCCATGCTGAGAGATGCAAACGCAGCACATGGCAGGGTGTCCCAGGCACGGCTTAGGATTGTGCACAAAGGCAATGTTTTGTGTTCAGTGATCTGACGGATGCCCTTAAACAGGCTCAAAAGTATGCAACACAATGACCAGAGCCAGAGGAACATGGGGACTCAGACTCAGAAGAGGATACCAGAGCAGTGATGGACTTTTACAAGCTCCAGGTATTGAGTTCCCCTATGGTTTCTTGGACTTGCCAGGTAACCCCAAGCATCAGACTGCCTGTTCTCTTTAATCAAATATGTAAAGTTCCTGTTAAGGAACAGAAGGTGTAATTTTGCTCCTGTTAGAGTGACTGTTGGTACTTTCATGGTTAAAATGTTTAAAATGTATTAGTGACCATACACTCAATGGAAGGGGAAATTAGCATGCAGTGGTCTATTTTACTGGTGCTGTTAGTACCTTTTCTTGATTAAATCTACAGTCTTCAGATTCTAATACTGTTAAGTTTGTCAGTTTTACTTGTAAGTGCCAAGAATTTTATACTACTAAAATCAGATGTGTTCAGCCTAATCTGATATCGAATTACACACTGCAGTGTGCAACTTTGAAATAATACAACATTTTTTCCCTTCCCCCTCTGGTAGGAGGGTAAAGACTTTGACAGACAATTCTGAATAACTATAACTGTTTACAGCCATGCAGCTCATGGACACATTTACACAGTTCTTCAATGATATACATGTTTAGACATCATGGGTTAAATATTCAAAACATGGGGAGAAGTGGGGCACAAAGGTTTGTGCTGCACTTGCGCCTGTGCCTGACCTGGAGGTTGCTATATTCAGTCAGATAGCAGACCGGCACTGTCTGATTGAATATCAGCCCACATCAACACAGCACTAAGTCAATTTGCAGTGCCCTGACATGGATCTTGGCTGTAACCAGCCCATAGGGAATTGTGCCCCCAGACCGGACAGTGCCAGGAGCCATGGAGCGATATTCAGCCACAAAATGCAGTTGAGGCCATTGGGCATGAAAGGTGTTAAGGGGCCATTAGCATGCCCTTTTATGGGCTAATCTGCATTAGATGCATCGATCCCTTTGCACCCATCCTGTGGGTGCCTGCTTCATCAGCCCTGGTGGGTAGCAACCCTCCCCCACACACCCTTCTCTCTCATCTATATAAATGTATTCCCTGGTGTCTAGTGGCACCCCCCTCACACCTGTCCTGTTGACATTAATATTTTCCCTGGTGTCAGGTGCCTCCCATGCACCTGTCCCCATGTTTATATTTCCCTGATGTCTAATGGCACCCCCACCATCAGATCCCCAATCCCTGTAATATATAGTATTCTGTGGTGTCTAATAGCACCCCCACCCTCCAAGCACCTGTCCCAGTAATACATAGTAGTCCCTGGTATCTAGTGGCACCCTCACCTCTAAGCACCCATCCTGTAACAGATAGCATTATCTGGTGTCAAGAGGCACCCCACTCCCCAAGCACCCATCTGCATTATCCTGAACATATCCCTGGTGTCTAGTAGCACCGACACCCTCCAAACACCCATCCAAGGGATGTATATGGTTTCTGTGATGTCTAGTGGCACCCCCAACCTCCGGTCACTTAGCCCATGTGCCTTAGACTATGCCTAGTGTCCGGCGGTACCACTGCCCCAAATGCTGGTCAACACATGGACTGGCGAACAATGGTGGTACATTAGCCCCCCCCACCTGTACCCTGAACACCACTCATCCACCCCCCCTTACTGGCATGGCTTGGGACATGCAGTAAGTCTGAGGCAACCAGGCGCAGCCCCCTTCTCACTTCCTCGGCCGGCCACCATATGAGCTACAGGGAATGTGCGCACAGTATACAGTACTGTACTGTATGTGCATTCCCTGCAGCTTATATGGTAGCCAACTGAGAAGGTGAGAGGAGGGCTGTGCCAGTTGACGTCTTTGGATTTACCGCATGTCCCCAGCCACGCAGGTGTGGGGGTGGTGTTCAGGGTGTGGGTGTGGGGGCCACTGGATCACCACTGTCTGGCGGTCCATGTATCAACTGGCATTAGAGGGGCAGAAGTGGGGGTACCACTGGATACCAAGATAGTGCAAGGGACATAAGCCAGGTGACTGGGGTACCACTAGACACTAGGGAAACTGTATACAGTTTCATCCTGGGGGACGCCACTGTACTTCTCCAGGACAGGTGATCAGAGGGAGGAGGGTGCCACTAAACACCAGGGAAATGTTCAGGATAACTGGGATGGGTGATCAAAGGATGGGGTTGCCACTGGACACCAGGGCATTGGTATGACACTGGATGGGTGATTGGGGGTACGGGGTGCCACTAGACACCAGGGAATACTGTGCATCACTGAGACACTGGATCAGTGGGTGGGGGGCATCACTAGATGCCAGGGATCATGCGTACCATAGGGGATGGGAGATTGGAGGGTGGGGGGGCGGCAGTACAATGGTCCCAACATCGAAGGGGCGGGGGTGTGGGCTTTCCACCCAGTTAAGTCAAGGTTTTCAGAGATGGTAAATAGTACAACTTTGGGTGTCATTTACTGCTGATGCAAATCTTTGAAATTGTCGCTATGCCCATATGTAAGAAGGGACTCCCTCATTTGCATGGGTGCAGCATTATGTTAGTGCCCTGGCATTAACAAGTTTAGTCCACGCTACAGGGGTCTCTCAATATAGAGCCCACCCTCAAAATCTGGGCACAAATCTGGTTAGCATGGTCAAACACCTGTTAGCGCCAGCGCTAACTTTTGAATATCTGGCCCTTTAAGTGCTGTTATAGGTATTTCCCCTCATATGATGTATCTTTACGATGTATGGCGCTACTACTGTTTATATTGAGAGGAGTGGCACCCTCACCACATAGATATTATTGCCATATGCTCTGCATCAAAATCTTTTTACTGTATGTGATTTGATAAAATAGTTAAAAAACAACATTAAAAAAACTTGAAAAGAATGTTTTTATTCTTTGACAGAAAAACCACAAGTATCTTCTGACCATTTCAAGAAAATCTTTTATGATGTTTTATAATGCATGAAATTATATTTTGAAAACTGTAGAATTTGAACTGTTAGGCACAGCAACTTACGTTTTTGAAAGCTTGAAGTTCAAATGATACAGTTATCATGTGTCATTACATGTCTATACATGTTGATACATTTTCTTAAAAGTAACAGGACTAGATAAAACGTTAGTGAAGTATTTTATGTTTTTATATGTAACCCCCGTGCAAATGGGGGTTCCCAAAAGACTTCCAGGAGTTTGCTTGAATGCTCCGAGCCTGAATGGTGCTTGGCATTTAAGCCATTTATCTGTGAGTGTTTTTAGAACCTCTGGTACTGTCTCTTTAAGAGCTGTCTCTTTGCAGACATAATTAGTTTGTATGGGGGGGGACTGTGTGTTTCTCTGCTTGAGTCCCACTCGAGCTGCTGCCAATTCACTCCGTTTTTGCAGTCACTAGGAGTGCAAAGGGAACCTATCTGAAAGATGTAACTGCCAGAAATCATTTAGAGTAATAATGAAAATACAGTTTGTCTAACCTGTTTTTCTTTGCAATCAGAACTGTGTTTGCCTAGTTCCCCATTCTAGTTTTGAACTGCTGAACTGGACCAATCAGTGTGGGTTAAGGTAGCTCTAAAATGGTGCCTGTGGACAAATCAGAACTTGGACTCGTAATCTGAGCCAGCCACAAGAGGATTGTATGGGCAATGACTCTGGGAAATGTAGTTTGGACTTCGGCGCCTTTTTGCACCAACAGGGGGAGGCTATTGTGAGTGACAGCCAATCCAGCCAAGAACTGGGAGGAACTCAAATGAAGTGCCCGGTTTTGTCTACTGGAATCTCAGTTTAGCTCTGGCAGTGAAGAGGGAAGGAACCCTGTGCTCCTTCGGTGCGCAGTTTTAGTCGGGAAACGTGTGTAAGGCCCCAAGTTTCGGTCTGCAGCTTGTGCAGGTGCTTGTTTGGACTGAATCTGACCTGTGAAGAGAATCAAGGAGATCTGAAAAGTAGAAACCAGGCTCACCCTGTAGAAGACTGGAGAAATTGCTGAATCGCGCTCGGTCTGTCAGGAACTGAATCTGCTGTGTGTTCTCCCGGGTACTATGCAGTAATTGCGATCGGGATAGAGAAGCAGCCTGCCTGGTATAGTACTTGTTTTCCATATAAATGTGTGTAGTGCTAGTGAGGACTCGTTTCAAATCTCCTGTACAGTGAATTGAGTGCATGAAGCTGCAAGTAAACTCCAGCTTAATCCAGACTACATCCATTTGCTCTGAACTGCCTTGGGGTCCAGTCACAAGGACCTTGTCCACATGGTCTGCTCTGCCTGGCAATCCAGGACAATCTGCCTTCCATTCAGTTTCAGCATTGAATTTGTGAGTACAAATCAGGGTAGCTCCCTGCCATCATCTAATTGCAAGTGTTCCATCTGATTACTTTTCCTTTCTTTCTCCACGAACTGAGCCTACCGGCTCCGGATTACAATTTGGGTATTGTGCATGCATTTTCCATCTTAGGGCCCCAACCAGCTGCACCAAATAGGCTAGCCTCTTATTGCCTGGGTACCCAATAAGAGTGACATTAAGGGACATTTGGGATTCTGAAATATGTCACAGTACTGTGATTATTAATGCGTTTAAACTAATTAACCTGATTTCCCCCAGTCCTTGTTATATCCCCCTAAATAAATCAGATCTGTTTGTTTCAGCAAAGTTACACTGCCTGAGGTATTCGTCTATGTTAAAGTATTGTACTGTGGTTTTTGCACTGTATCATCTTATTTTACAGGGAGTCCCAGGAGTCACACTGCCTGAACCAGTCCTGGGGGTAAGTGTATACTGTGAAGGTAATTCTGATATATTGTGTGGGCCACTAGTGGGAAGAAAATGGGGTCACAGTGTCCCAGAGGGCTGTGACCAAGTTAGTTTAACTATTGCAAACCCTGACCTCTGGGTGGAGGCACCCGCCATTGGATCCAGGCCCCTCAACCTGTTAGTGGCAAATCAGGCAGGGGTAGTAGCCCTTGAGATAGCGCCATCTAGGGGTTACATATATGTTGATACATGGTAACAGTGGCAATATTTTTATCAATATATCAACTGAGCTGACTCCTAGCTTTCATTTAAAAACAATTATAAAATGGGTAGGTACAATAAAGGAACCTGATTGGCTGGTACCCCTTGCCAGCTATGTCTTTGATTTTGAATATACCACAGCAAAAAACAGGTGCCACCACAAGTGACCCAGTCACCCAAGATATCCTTGAGCCCTGCCATCTCGGGTATCCCGATCCGAAGTCCCCAACTGGCAGTAGCCCAAACAGTAAAAACACAGTGCAGTAAGTGCGGGCGTAAAGTGAAGAAAGCAAGGGCAGTGGATTTAACCGCTATCTTTCTGTCTGCGAAAAGCAATAAGAAAATATTACTTTTTCTTCTCCGCACTCCTCAGCTGACTCGGCAGCTGGCTCTCACTCGCACTCCTCTGCTGGCTCTCGCTCGCATGCCTCAGCCGACTCTTCAGTAAACAGCACGGTGAAACAGAGTATAAAAAAAACAACTACAAAACATAAAATAAAAACTATTACTAACACTTAAAAAGTGTTTGTACATAAAAACTGTATTGCTGTTGTCTCTGCCAAACTGATGCCTTCCGTTCCTCCAAAGTCCCAAGCAGATGGACCAGCGGTACTTTTGCAAAAGTTGCTACCGCAGAGAGTAACTTGCCGCGGGCAAGACTAAAAACAAAATAGCGGTCTTGCCTGGGGCCTGACTCATTGACTCGTGACTGCCTTGACTCCTTATGACAGCACTTCAAATAACAGCGTCTACCTAGCAACCTACAGAAGCGGAGGACTATTTACACATCATAACAGATTTTTTTTACTTTTTTAAATAATATGACAGTTTTTCAAGAGATACACATTTTATAAGCACAATAACACACTCCGAGGTGTGGGTTATTCTGGATAAACGCACTTCTAGGGGCAGTAAGACATTCAGTTGTGCCTCATGACTCACTACACCCCTAGGCATGTGTTTATCAAGAATAACCCACACCCTGTTGTGTGTTATTGCTTACATAAAGTTTCTAGCCCTAACAATTTCAAAGTTATCCCATTTTAAATCAATTATCTTTTGAAAGGTTCAACTTTGAGGCTAGACACTTTTCATTTGTTTTTAAATAAAAGTTTAGAGTCTAGCCTTTAAAAATTCATATTAGGATGCGTACTAGGATTTGATTCATACTATGATTTGAAGGAAATTAGAGGGCATTAATTAGCTCTTTCAATATTCTTTTATGTGTTGATGCTATTCTATATGTATATTATTTGAAACATTTTTTCAGTATATTATCAATATGTTTTTTTAAGTGTGATACAGCCAAAAAATGGCAAACACAATGTAGATACTACTTTTTTGTATCGCTAGACTGTATCAATATTATTTTGTTGTACTGACATATAAAATTGCATAGCAGTTTAAAATAACAGGTTTTAACAGGTTTTGTTTTACTTTTTCTGAATTTTGGTTACACTACACCTTATTTAATTAGAAACTCTGTAGTTTGGTCACCACAGGAACACCCCCCATCCGAGGAGGTAGGGCCAATAGAAATAAAGAAACAAACAAAAAAAAAGAAACTGTAATTTACAACTTAATTTTCATTCATCTTATGCTCTTAATCACATTGCAAATATTTCCCTCTCCCTTCTACAGTGGTAATCCCTACTCTTCCTTGTTTTCACTGGCTTTGCCTGTGAAAGTGTCTGGACAGACTAATAAATTCTGTTAGACCTGGAACATTTTAAACGCAAATGAGTATGGAAGATGCAGAAAATCGTTCACAACTTAAACAAGGTCAGAACAGATGCTTTGCCTGACTTTGTTGCCTGCTGCTTTAATATATAATCATGTTAAAAATATGATATTCAGGATACATTACTGAAAGTATACAGGGCACCATGAGTTAGAAAACAATAGCAAGCAGATTAAAAAAAGGTTTGTATTATATTGTTGCCTCATTTTGCCAGAGGTTGTAAGTCATTCCAAACACCTAACTGTTAAGAATGACTTTTTGAACCCAAATCTGTCAATCAATTCAACAAAGTCATGAGGAGCAACGTAGTGCCCATAAATCTGTCAATTAAAAGTCTCTTTACAACGTGCACAGAGCTGCCATTTTAAACTGTAGCTGAAAGTTTTTTACCTCAGTAGCTATTCACTGCAATTTTCTCCAGTCTTGGAAACAACATCTTCATTTGCACCCTGATACAGTTTGCAAAATGTGGCAACCACTACATTATACAAAATAAATAACTCCTAAATTTTAAGAACAGGCTGATTTTTAATCACCTTATGGGTTCTGACATCTGGAGCTATCAAGCTTCACTCACAAGCTCACACGATTTCACAGAATCCATTTGTTGTTAAGAAGCCATCCATTCTGAACACTGGGGAAGGGGTAAATAGAAAGATGCTGTATACCCCAAGCTGGTCCATTGACATAGCAGCGGCAGTGCTGCTGGTTGTGATGCTGGTGACCCAGATTTGCAAATGAGCCTGGCCTGTGAGAAGGCCAGCATGGAGAGGAGGCATGACCCTCCCAGTGGATGCTCACCTCATCTGGGGTGGGTTGCTGTCCATGCTCAGCCACATGAGTGCCTACTAGTGACTCTAAGGAGCCAGGCATGACATGATATGGCAAGGGGAGGTGGACAAGTGGACAGTTTCTGTACACGCATGTACTTTGAGACATGTTGCACCACCATCCCAGGAGAGGGAAGAAAATCAGAGGAGAAAATGCCAGCACCCTGCAGGACAAACATAGCAGCCATGAACCTCATTCCACTGACTGATTTGAATTTGGTTTCCAGAGGGGGCCTGACCCACCAGTGAGGGCCATGCCATGAGAGGCAATCCATGGGTGGCAGGAGGTAAGTCCCAGAAAAGGTGGGATTAGTGCTGGGGAATCAGGCTGAAGGGGATTAGGCACTAGGGGAAACAAATAACAATTAAAGAAAAGTTTGTTCTTTCAGTATCACTGTAAATGACATGAACTGTATTTTTACATTTTCAAGAGCCGTTTTTTGAGGGCTGGAGGCAATCTACAAAAACCTTAACATACTGAACAGAAACTTTAATGTCCTATTTCTTTTTACTACTGCTTTCTCTGTAGGTTTTAATAAGGAGCCAAACTTCTACTGAGCACTGGAATACAGTATAACACTGGAATATTAAGTCTACACACAGTATATCTTGAAAATAGACTAAACACTTATTTAATTCCACTTGAAAAATCAATGTATTCCATAATAATTGGACAGAAGATTATGCTGCTAATCCCCCTTTCTTCCTCCTCCCTACTGCCTTACCCCACCCCTCCCCTTACTCTCTCCCCCTGCTGTTCCTCTCTTTTACCTAGTTGCTCCTTTACATTCCCCTCTCCCTCATCCAAGGGTCATGCCTCTCTTTCGTAACCCTCCTGCGTGCCCCTTGGAAATCTTTCTTTGACACTATTGATAGTAATACTACCTTTATACCCCTGGGTATTTATTTGTCTCGTATTTATTTTTATGCCTACACTGTATTTTGCACTCCATAACTGCAGATGTTGATTAATTTCACTGTAACTGCCACTGTTTGTTCCAGTCTACCCTTCCTCTGCGTCACACCTGGGAAACAAGCTCCAGCTTAGTGTGCCTTTCCTGGTTACCAACTTTGAATTAACTAAATAAATAAATACTCCCTCTGGGATCATTTGAAGCTCAGTTCAGTCTGTAACTGTAACTAAAGCACCAGCTGCCCATTTCTCTTCAAGTGTTGCACCTTACTCATTCTGACGGGTCTCCTTCTTGAGCCCAGCTAGGAGATCTTACCCTGACTGTGGAGTTGTTTTTCTAGGCTGTTACATGCTGTTATGTGATGTCCTTGCCTGCCTTTCTGTAATATCCAGAAAATTGTTCGTATTTTTATTTCTGAAATACTGTAAATCTTGCCTGTATATTCCTTGTAATCTCCCGGGTTGCACCTAAAAATAGGCATCTGTTTATCTAGTGTGCTTTCCTGGTAAACAAAAGCTAAATAAATAAATAAGGTGTCACTGTGGCTCAGTTGGTAGCATATCTGGCTCTAGGCCAGAAGGTTACTGCCAATATTTCTCTTTCCTTAAAACTGATTAAGGCAATTGTCCGAAAGAGAGAGAGAGAGAGTGTGTGTGTGTGTGTGTGTGTGTTAATTTGCCAAATGGCTGCCACTACATGTTTCACAGTCATTTTGCTACCAGTCTCTCTTTGTATGTAAAGTGCTGTGGGATACAAACTGTGTATAAAATATTCTATATAAATGCAAATTATTCTCCTATACAGATGTGTACTAACATTGTTTTGGAAATTGGTGAAAAGCATGTAGGAAAATGCCCTTACTGTGCCAAACCACCTGTTAGTCATGTGCAGACTCTGTGATACTGCATAACTAGGCATGACATCCAGTAAGGCACAATCTGCACTTTCGATTATTTCTAGCTATAGCTTTGATGGTGCCGCCTTTACGGGATGGTATTTGGATAAAAACTGCAGATGCCTCCTTAGTGTGGTAGACATCAAGGGCCTGAGAGCCATTTGTAATTTGCACATCATCAATTTGTAGATGTTTCGAAGTCTGTGACTCAGCTACAGACTTTCCTTGAGACTGACACAACATATGTTATCAGTGGGAACCAAGTATTTGTCACACTTTTAGCAAGGCTACTTATCTTGGCTGCAAGTCTGAGAAGGTCTAGTCCACAGCAAATAATGGGGGCCTGTTGCCAAACTACAGCAACTAACTGGATGACTATTTGCTACTGGTAAATACATTAAGGCTGATGCTCCAGACATTGATCAGGGCCAACGAATGCCAATTTTTTAACAAGCAGCAGGGCATACAGGCCCTGAAGATACTAATGAATAAACAGCTAACCAATTAGCTGCAGTTATGCTTGGCAGATTTTGTTTTACTTGACTGGGATGTTCTAGGGGCCCTCACAGTTGGCATAATGCTTTTTGCACGTTTTGGATTTGTGGAGCTCTCTCTCTCTCTCTCTCTGTTAATGAATTCAATGTCCCTTAACTCGGTATTTTCTTAATTAAGTCCTGGAATGTCTCCACATAGTACTCAGGACAGCTATAACTCACTAGAGAGGCTACAGTACATACTGCAAAAAATGGTGGCGTAACAACAACAGCACTTTGGGGATTCATTGGACAGAGGTGACAACTTTCTGATCAAGTTCTCTTGGAGTTAGAAAGTTCAGCGTGCGGTGCTTTACAGACATGTACATGCAACCAAATATAATTATGACTCACACAGACATACATATACAGACAAGGACACAGGCAGTCGTTCACACATGTGGTTGGCATTGATAAATGCTTGGTTAAGTATTGGCTACATTCTGTTGTGATTAACAATGTCTATTGGTACATGAGCAAAAACACAAGATGACCAGGCAAGAGAATTCTGTCAACCTGTTCAGTCCAGTTCTGATCATTTGCATACTGTAGTAGATACATTTTCCAACCACAACAGCATATGGGGGTGACAGGCCAGCAAACAGCATACTCATCACCCATTAGGGTAACCATGCTTGCCCTTTACTGTGGAGCATGTCCTCAATAAATATCAGTTATCCAGTGCAACCATTAGTGATATCTGCACTGAGTTTTGCAGCAAGCTACAGCATGCTGCAGTCCTTAGCTGTACCATTCCGGTGGCAGTCTGGTGTCTGCAGCATTGTGCTTCCTAGTAGCCAGTGCTTTCCTCATGAGAACAAGATTCCACTGGCAAACTGCTGTTTCCATGTGTAGCCGCAACAAAGATATACCCTCCTGAAAAACAATGTGTCAGGTATAGCAACACAGCAGAAAACAAAAAAGAAAATGGCACCAGCTTATGCTCCAAAACCCGTAATTTATTATACAGCCAAAAGGCTTAAAAATACAAGAGACTTGACATCCCAGAGCATGCCAAAACCTCAACAGTTTTGCACAGTGAAGTGTTTCATCAGGGTGTGCCCACCAGGTGTGAGCACAATTTATTCAAAGTACTTAAAGTGATAGTAATGTAAAGTGTGATATAACAACATAGTGTTGGTAATACTAACAGTGGATGGTGTACTAATTAATGTTTACAAAGAATAGTTTAACAATACTTCAGAGACAAATCCTGATTTGAGCAAATGCCATAATAATTGAAGACCTGGAATAACATTAAAAATGTTATGCAAACTGACAATTCAGTCTCTAAATAGATCTAGAACAAACACTGAGACACTGAGACACAAGTCGTGTTGAAAGTAAGCAACGGCTGCAATCAAAGAATACTGGCACCAGACGCAGAGGAGTATTCATGGAAAAAAGTTTTATTTTCGTGCTCAAGTGCATAAAGCAAAGGCAATGAATGCAAGAATTACAGTAAAGGAATGTGTGTGCACCTACACAAAAGCACAACTGGTTTCGCACAAGACCTTTTCAGGAGGACCAGTACATGTGCTGTCTTTCGCTTTTAAGTTGACAACTTAAAGGTACATTGCATATAGTTATGCAAATTACAAGTGATAAAAAATGCATAGTGCAATGTCTAAATAGGAAATAAAAAGCAAAAGTAAAGATGCTTTACAAGTGGGCTCCATTCAGTTAATGGTGTATATATCAGAGACTACAACAGACAACAACCGCAGATATCATCAGAGATCGAAAATAAAGAAGCAGCTGTTGCTGCTTTTAAAGATCACCTGGAATTCAAAGCATTGCAGCAAAAACTACATAGATACATAGATACATAGACAGTGTCGGCAGATAAGGGCCTATGGCCCACCTAGTCTGCCCATTTGAGCTTGTAAGTTCAGTTTGTTTTCCTAGAAGTCTGTTTCCCCTTACCCCTGCCCTCTAGAATTCCTTTATGTCTATCCCATGCATTCTTAAATCCCGTGATTGTTTCAGCCCCCACCACTTCCTCTGGCAGGGTGTTCCACTTGTCCACCACCCGTTCTGTGAAGAAATTCTTTCTCATGTTTCCTCTGAATCGTCCTCCCTCCAACTTCATCCCATGCCCTCTAGTCCTGAAACATCTTTTTAGCTCAAAAATAGTGTTTTCCTGCACCCTGTTCCTCCCTGTAAGATACTTGTATGTCTCTATCATATCCCTCTCCCCTCCTCTCCTCCAGGGAGTACATGTTCAGTTCCTTCAACCTGTCTTCATAGGACTTGTGATGCAACCCATGCACCATCTTTGTTGCCCTCCTCTGAACCTTCTCTACCCTGTCTATGTCCTTACGTAGGTATGGTCTCCAGAACTGTACACTGTACTCAGGTGGGGCCTCACTAGTGTCTTGTATAGCGGAATTATGACCTCCCTTTTCCTGCTGGTGATGCCCCTGCCTACTACATCCCAGCATCTATTTGCTTTACCTGATGCCTTGTCACTGTTTCCCTACCTTGAGGTCATCAGGATGACAACCCCAAGATCCCTTTCCTGCTTGGTGCATGCTATATCCTCACCCCCAACTGATATATTGTGCCAGGGTTTTTGTGCCCCATATGCATTATCTTGCACTTCTTTGCATTGAATTTCAACTGCCAAACCCTTGACCATTCTTCAAGTTTCTGCAGGTCCTTCTCATTCTGTCTACACCCTCTGGTGTGTCTACTCTGTTACAGAGCTTTGTGTCATCAGCGAACAGTGAAATTCTGCCTTCTAGATCCTGTGCAATGTCACTGATGAAGATGTTGAATAGGACGGTCCCAGCACTGATCCCTGTGGTACCCCACTGGTTACTCTTCCCTCTGTGGAGTGACAGCCATTTACCACCACCCTCTGTGTCCTGCCACCCAGCCAGTTACCTACCCACCCACTACTGTCCTGCCCACACCCATATTCCCCAGTTTGTGTAATAGTCTTCTATGTGGCACAGTGTCAAAGGCCTTGCTGAAGTCCAGATAGGCCATGTCCACTGCCCTCCTGATCCACCTCCCTAGTCACCCAGTCAAAAATTCAATGAGCTTGGTCTGACATGACCTCCCCTGGTGAAACCATGCTGCCTTGGGTCCTGTAGTCCATTGACACCAGATGTTCCACCAATCTCTCCTTCAGTAGTGCTTTCATGATCTTCCCACTACGAGGTGAGGCTGTCTGGTCTGTAGTTCCCTGCTTCCTCTTTGTTCCCACTTTTGTATAAGGGACTACATCTGCTGTCCTCCAGTCTTTGGGTACCTCCTGTTTCCAGTGATTGGCTGAACAGGATAGCAAGAGGTTCAGCCACCACCCTCTTAATTCTTTAAGGACCCTGGGTGCACCCCATCTGGCCCCATTGCTTTATCAGCTCTTATTACTTCCAGTTCCTTCAGGACCCTTTCTCATGTAAAGGGACTTGTGTCCATTTCTGCACCATTCTCACCTTGTACTCCTTCAGACCCATTACCCCCCTCTTCCTTAGTAAGACTGAGCAGAAATACCTGTTCAATATGTCAGCTTTATTGTTGTCATCCTCACGCTGCTCCCATCCTCCCCTTCAGTCTCACTATCCCTCCCTTTGTCTTTCTTTTTTCACTTGTGTACCTGTAAAAGGTTTGTCCCCTTTACCCACTGATTTTGCAATGTGTTCTTCTGTCTGAGCTTTGGCTTCCCTTACTGACTTCCCTGCCTCCCTTTGTTTCTCCTGGTATTTCTCCCTATCCCCTTCTGCCTGTGTCTTTTTGTATTGCCTGAATGCAATCTTTTTGGCTTTCCGTTCCTTTGCTACCTCTTTGGAAAACCATAATGGTCTCCTCTTCCTTTTCCTCTTGCTAACCTGCTTAATGCATAATTCTGTTGTTCTTATAATCCCCATTTTAAATACTGCCCACTGTTCCTCAACCCTGATTCCTGTCCCATTCCCTTAATTCCTCTTTCAAGTATCTCCCCATTTTCCCAAAGTCTGCCCCCTAAAATCCAGGATACGTGTTTTGTGTGGTTTGGTTCTGCCCTTTCTGTGATTTCAAACCACAATGACTGGTGGTCACTGTTACCCAGGTGCTCCCCACTGTTACCCCATCCACTGTCGGTTTGTGAGCACAAGGTCCAGTATGCCTTCTGCGAGTTGGTTCCATGACCAGTTGCAGGAAGGCACCCTGAAGGAGTCCAGGATAAATCTGCTCCTAGTTGATGCTGCTGCTGGGATGCTCCAGTCCACGTCTGGTATATTGAAGTCTCAACCAGTACTACCTCACCCTTGTCTGCCATCCTTTGGATGGCTAGCATCAACTCCCTATCTGTTTCTTCCTCCTGGGCTGGTGATCTATAGACCACACCTGTCGGATGGCTGGCCCCATTTTCCTTTCCAGCAACCCACAGTATATCTCCCCATTTGTTCCTCCTGGATCTGTGTGGCCCTTATGTCATTTTTCACATACAGTGCCACTCCTCCTCCCTTCCTGCCTGCTCTGTCTCTTCTGAATATGTTGTAGCCAGGTATGGCCATCTCCCAGTCATGGTTATCATTACACCAGGTTTCAGTGATGGCCACAATGTCCAGAGTCTGACTGTACCATGACAGCCTCCAGATCTTCCATCTTGTTGCTAAGGCTCCTGGCATTTGCACACATGGCTTTCCATGATTTGACCTCCTAGACTGCTTCACTGTTCTACTCAGCCCCTTCCTTGGTTGTCATTTATCCCTGGTTCTCCTTGCTGTTTGCCCTTCTGCTGAATTTTGCCCCTTTTCTGCTTATTCACCTTTTGGACACTAATCTCCATCTTTTGCACACTGCTTTGCAGAGATAGCCACTCCTCTGGTTCACTGGTTCCACTACTAGCTGTGGGGGTGAGCAGTGGTGCACCATCCTTGCTGGCCTGCCACCCCCTTGCTAGTTTAAATGCTTGTCAATGTAGCATTTAAACTTATCATTGAGTGCTTGGATTCCCTCCAGGATGGATGCAGGCCGTCAGGCTTGAACAAACCTCCATCCCTCCAGGTGGGTCCCCAGTCACCAATGAATCCAAACCCTTCCTCACAGCACCAGTTCTTCAACCATGAGTTAAAGTTCCTGGTGCATGCACTCCTATGCTCTCCCTGGCCTCTCACAGGTAGTACTTCTGAGAAAGTGACAGAAGTAGCTACTTGCTTGAGACCCCTCCCCAGTTTCCTAAACTCTTCCTGAACTTCCTTTGGCTCCCCATTTGCCAAGTCATTAGTACCTAGGTGGATAATGACATCCAGCTCACCCTCCCGTCTTGCCTTTCCAGTGATCCCCAGTATCTTCCTTCCATCCCTCCATGCCGTGGCACCTGGTAGGCACCTCACCTCCCTGTCCTCCCCCTCCTGTGTTCCTAGCTGGATCCCTCTTACGAGGAGTCCCCACCAGGATTCGCTTCCTCCTCCTCTGGGGTCCACTGCTTTCCCCACTGAGGTCACCTCCTTGCCTAACCTCCACATCCTTTCCTTCCACTTCCCTGGGTACCTCTATTTGGTTGTCCTCATTTTGCCAGTGTGGCATATGAGTTCTTGAGAGGAATAGGATCTGGGATGTGCCTCTGCCTGACTGCTCTAACCCTCCCTGAGCCACTGTCATCAAGTGCTCCTTGTTCTCGGCATCCTTAGGCAGCTGCATTGGACTGGGTGGTCCCTGGATGGGGTGATGGTACTCCTGACCCAGTTTACTTCCGGCTCTGAGTCTGGCTACCTCATCCCGCAGTCCAGAGAGAGTGCATGCAGATAGGGCAGCACCTCAGTGTCCAGAAGGTCTGCCTGAATGTGGCTGCCCCACAGCCACTGCATTTCACCACCCCACATTATACTGCAATTCCACTACTTCTCTGCTACTGAAGCTCTCTTAGTTCTTTTTTTTTATTTACAGTACTAAAAATCCTGTAACTGATCGTCAGATATATATATTTTTTAAGGAAAAGAAACCAATAAATAAATAAATGAGTCAAAACACTTGTCGTGCTGAGGGTGGTCTTCTTCCCCTTATGCCCCTACTTCACACCTCTTACTATACCCTGTGTTTAGCTCCTGTCAATCAGATTTATCAGGGCATATAATTAAGAGTTGGGGGAAGGGGTGGGAGGGTAAATTTGCAGCAATTAAAGACAGCACAGAATTACACCACCACTATGTTTTAAATTTTCAACAGCCAAAAACAATTATAAGTAAAGACAACACAGAAAGAAAGTATAGTGTCACTACAAGCCTACAATCTAAGTTTAAAAGAAAAATACCAATTACCAGTTACTCTAAAGCACTGAATTGAATATGTTTCCTTCCTTCACCTTCTGGCTTCTTCTGAGAAGATGAACCTCTGTTTGCTGCTTTAACTGTGACTAAGCCGCACCTCCAGTTATCACGTAGCTGAGGTCAGAGGCCAGACAATTAACACCCTTCACCCAGCTACAGGACAGTCAGACAAGCCAAGATAAAATTTGCAGCAATTAAAGACAGCACAGAATTACACCACCACTATGTTTTAAATTTTCAACAGCCCAAAAACAATTATAAGTAAAGACAACACAGAAAGAAAGTATAGTGTCACTACAAGCCTACAATCTAAGTTTAAAAGAAAAATACCAATTACCAGTTACTCTAAAGCACTGAATTGAATATGTTTCCTTCCTTCACCTTCTGGCTTCTTCTCTTAAAAGAGTGCCATTGAGAAACAGGAGAAAAAAATGAAAGAAGTTTGAAAAGAACCATATTGACTATCTGAAGGATTAGGTTTTCACCTGGCACGGGACAGGTAATTACAGGCAAGGTCACAACCACACAAAAGAGGATCTTTTTTTAAAAGGTAGGCACCAACAATCACCAGCTTATTATATTGCCACAACCAGTGACTTGGAACAAGAACCTGCTGAGACTGTTTTAGAAAAGACAGTAGGGGGATATACAACAACTCCCCTGCAGGAGCCTGAGAACTCTATCTTTCCAGAAAGAAGAAGCAAAAGGACCAGGAAAGGGGTTGGGGCAGGCACTTCAGATGCATTGCCAGGTCATAAAGCACCCAAGAAGATGAAACACCTGGACAACAGCCATAAAAAAATAAAATTATTAATCTGTTCACAAGAAACCTAATAACAGCAGTGACCATTGTGCTGAACATGGGACTTTCATTTGTACACACATTTGACATCAACCCTCATGACCTTTTAGTGGACCGGTCTGGCATCAATTTACATGCCTCCTCAACCTTAAGGCCTTCTATACCAAAATCAAGATGGGAAAACAGAGAGAGAGAAAGCAATTATGAGATATTCCCAATGGGTGTCACAGGAAACATCGGCCATCATTGTACCCAGCCAAAACCTTGAGGCTATAATTGCACATACTCCACAGGTGACCACTGATACAGTCCCCTGTGCACATCTGGATAAGTTTCACCTTAACTCTAACTTTTGCCCTCAATAAAATCAGACTGCGATTGTATATGAAAAAGCCTTTGAGGAGGATTTTAAATGCATTCTGGAGAGTAACTTATCTCACTCATATCCCAATCTGACCATGGAACAAAAGTCTACATTAAAGACACTTCAAGATGACCACACAATCACTATAAAACCTGCAGAGAAGGATGGAATCAGTAGTGCCAGTGGACACCTCTAAATATATAGAGGAAGTCTCACATCAACTTAACAACAAAGACTGCTGCTCCAAGTTGCAATATGATCATTCTCCAGCCTTTAAGGGAGAGATTGACTCCTTTCTGAGGGAGTCGTTGCACAATAAAGTGATACCAGACAATGTGTACAAGTTTCATGTTAGTAATTGCCCCATCAGAGCAACTATGTATATCCTCCCCAAAGCACACAAATGCCTGGAGGATCCCCCAGGAAACCCAACAGTGTCAAGCACTAGTACCTTAACTGAGCCACTCTCTCAATTTGTAGATGCACACATCAAAGAAATGGTACATGAATTGCCATGTTGCAGTGAAGCTCGCCAGGATCAAGCCCAACTCAGCATAATTCTACAGCAGAGTTACTGCAGGGAATAATGCAGTTTCAATGGGAGTTAATCCCTTTTGTCATGCAGGGAAACTGTGACACTCCACTTGATCCTAGCGGGCTTCACTGTATATCTGTGACACAGCGGACATATTGGGTGTCCTGGGGGACCTACAGATGGAATAATCATGATGGTTACTGTCACCTGACACTGAATCACTATACTCAAATGTTCCACACCAAGGGGACTGGAAGCACTGAAGTACTGGCTGGATCTGTAGACACCTATAGTGAAGATTTCAAACACTTCCTAACCAGATGTTCCATATTTGTACTAACATGCAACTCTTTTATTTTTCAGGGCAATTTTTTTTTACAGATTAAGGGCACAGTAACTGAGGCAGCTTCTCCTGTGACAGATTTAAATTCTGCCGAGTCATGTCAAGGACTGACACATTCACTTCAGCCAATGGCAGAAAAACCCTTTGATATTCGCAGTTTTATTAGCTGTGGTACACCAAATGTGATTTATATGGCTACATTAGAATGTGGAGGCTTTTATGGGGGAAAACATCACATACTTTTAAAATTCCAGCTGGGGAAATCTTAGGGCCACTGCGAAAGGGGATGTCACCAACGAACTGGCCGAGCACATTTATTTACAAGCAGATGGCAATACACATATATTTAAGTTGTGTTATATCCGGGATGTCATTATTAATGTTTGCTCTAAGGCTAAGGGATACCTCCCTTCGACTGCAACCCCTAGACAGGGAGGATTCCAGGGCATCACCCAAGGACTAACAAGTGTCCAACCCACCTGTGGGTGCTTGTGTTAGGGCAGTCAAGGACCAGCAGGTCACAAGTGAAGTCATAGCAATAAGATTTTAAATGATGTGGACATGTACCCAGTATCATATCATGATTCATACATTAATACACAGATTTCAATGTTTTACCTCTTGGAAGTTGTTCTTCTTAGAATGAGATAGGTTTTTGGCAATTTTCTGGCCCTCCCCTTTCTACATCCATGTCTCTTTACATTCACCAACAGCACACAAAGTATTCAACTGCTTCAAAATTTCCATCCAGTGGAACACTCTGGCATGTGAGGAGGCTGGCCTAGTCAGACCCTTGCTAAACCTAACTAGCCCACATCTTTGCCAGAAGGACATCTGTGTCACCCTAAATAATTCAGCAATTAGGCACAGCAGTGTGTGTAGGAAATTCCCATGCCTTGATTGTACTTTGAGGCCCGGGGTGAAGCTGGGTACCTTCTACCACATGAAAAGTGCCACTAACCACACTGACACACACACCCTCAAGTGTATTATTGCATTTGTACAGTGGTGTAATTGTACAAAAATAAGAAAATGTAAAAATATGTTTTTGTTTAATTGTGTGAAGATAACTATGCATACCTCCTCAATGAGCAAGTGTTCATTGTAGAAGGATAAATAAACAAACTCTCAGCCACCCCAACCCACCCGTTAACCTTTTTCACTATTGTGGAGTTCATTAGAGATAGTTTTATTAAAATAAAAATGAATCTTCTGTTGTTATTTTAAACAACATCGCAACATTTTCAGAAAAACTGGTCAGCTGATGACTTCAGCTACTATAATCTCAGTTTATAAGCAGCTGTTCCTCATTGACCATCCCATTAAACAATTGCACAAATAGGGGTGTGGCTAGCCATCAACTGAGGAAGACGTTCTTTTCCGGGCTCCCTTCTCAAGCTGCCTTAAATAAGATAAAACTGCTATAAAAAGTATTTTGTTTGACAATTCTAACTGAACAGATTAAGAGACGAAGTACTGGCGAACATAATGGGGAAACCTAAAAACACTCCTCCAGCCCAAACAGACTTTTTCAAGCCAAAGCAGTCAGTGGCAGGCTCAAGTAAGCAGGACGTGCCAATGAGAGAACAGACCTCCCTCACAGATATTGCTGACACCAAAAACTCCCTGCAAGTTATGAGCAAAACCCTTCAGGCTATTGAGAAATGCTTCAACAGCTTTGGGACAAGAATACAAAAAGTAGAACAAGCCATCTCAAACAGTGCAGACAAAACTGACACTGCAGCAGCACATGCAGAGACTGCTCTTGTGGCCACCACCACTGTGCTTACTGAGGCTGCCATCCTTCAGAAGTACCTGGAAACAGCAGAACTTTCCCTAAGAGAGCATAACCAGCACTTGGTCAGACTGCCGGAGGATGAAGTGGGCCTGGATTTGGTAGTCTTTCTTCAGTCTTGGCTCCCACAGGTACTCCATTTGGATCCCCCACCCACCACTTGTTTCATTGACATGGCATATTGAGTCAGTCCCCGGAGAGCCCCAGCACACTTGCAGCACCTCGTACTGTAGTAATTATTCTGCTGCAAGCCAGCATGAAAGACTAGCTACTGAATGCAACAAGATGAGTCCAGGACCTGTTAACGCATGAGGCAATGATTCATTTACTTCCTGATCTACCCTTTTCTGTTAGAAACAAAAGAAAAGACTTCAACGGCATCAAGAACAGATTAAAGTGCTCACAATACCATTTGCTCTGCTGTTCCCGGTGCTGCTAAGCATGGAGGTGGAGGGAAGAAACTTACTTAAATAATTCCTCGCAAGATACTAACAAACTGCTGGTGGACAAGACTGAGCCTGTAAAATTTGCCCTGGAAGTGGAGGTCTCATCGAAGGGTAGGTCGAGGTATGCTTTTTAACAGAACTGTTACCAGAGCAACGTGGTTTGGGCAACCTTCCTCTCCCCTACATCAGCCACGAGTAACTTTCAATATGGAAAGCTGGTGTAAGTGAAAATATGTTTGGACTTTATAACCCAGAACTGGTAAGTTCCTGATGTACAACACCTGGGGCAGGTTGGATAGCTGGGTATTTACAGTATATCCTGTGCATTAACTGTGGACTTGCTTTCGGTGACAAGATAGCTGAACTATAACTCTGAAGCCACTGAACCTCGAGGCAGAGATCATCCACAGGGACAAAATGGGAGGAGGGGCTGCATTCCTTTTCCTGCTCTAGCATCTGTCAGCATGGACATTTCTGATTTGACTTTACAGTTATCGTTAACCATTGGCTCTTTTGTTTTCTAGTTATAACATGTTCTCTCAACAGTTAGCAGGAATGGTTACAATAAGAAAGCAGTTACTTCTTACAGTTGGCCCTTATGGGCCCATAAAATATCCATTGGGCTGATAATCAGGATTTCTAATAATTCTAAATATCATGCTGGATTAGCCCATTTATAGTCAGTTGTAGCCCAACTGCTTCACTAAGGGAAGGTTAAAATGACCAGTTTGTGGTGTTAGCTGAGTGTCATGCACATCCCAGTATAACCTTATTGCTATAAATTCATGACCTTGATAGTCTAGACCTATGCTTAAAAGCTTGGAACGTTCATTGCATCCTCTTTTGGTCATGTTCCTTGATGGCATATAGTGTATTCGTACCAACCAATACTTGAGGGTGACATATCCAGCTGTACCCTCTGAAATGCAGTATCAAATGTATGTCATACTAATTCTGACATAATGCATATTATATGCTTGTTTTTTATAACTCAGTGGATCAAGTATGTACTTGTCATTACCTTTTTGTGTTTGTGATAAAACTCAATAAAGAACGTTAAAAAAATTGCATAAATAAATACATGGGGTGAACTGTGATTATGTTTTATGTGTTCCGTAGGTAATGGGCTTTTTCAAAAAACAGTAAAGATGTTATTTAAAATAAAAAGATTTTTAATGTTAACAAAAGGCATGTGAGCATGTTAAGGTAGCTGGGGGGGGCAGGGTTAGACTAGCATCGTGGGGAAGAGGAGTAATATGTTTTCAAGAGGAGCAGTTTTGAGGTCCAACACTTAGTGATGTCATAAGATATCACCACAAATGGTGACCTCAGCTGACCAATCAGGTCAAAGTATTTCTATAACCATCGAGAAAATCTCTCCTAAAGCCCTAGCATATGCAGATGATCTATTATTGCTGCTGTCAACTCCGGTCTCTTCCATTCCCACAGGCTCTATATATCATCATGGACGTCCACCGCATCTCAGGATTGTGAGTCAAATGGGCCCAATCCCACTTGCAGTATTTGGGCATGACCATAACAGCCAAATAAGTAAAATGGTTGACAGTAACCTCAACTGACTAATTGTGGATCTGGAAATAGAGCTAATTAGATGGAAAAAGCTTAATCTGACCTTCGGTGGGGAGAAAGTGGTGCGATGGGTACAAAACTGGTTGAAAGATAGGAGGCAGAGGGTAGTGGCAAATGGCAGTCACTCGGAGGATGGGAGACTGACCAGTGGAGGGCCACAGGTATTTGTACTGGGCCCTGTCCATTCAACGTCTTTATAAGTGACATTGCTGAGGAACTAAAGGGGAGGTGTGTCTCTTTGCAGATGACACAAAAATCTGCAACCGGGTGGAAAACCAGGAAGGGGTGGGAGGGAAAGCAAAGAGATCTTGGGAAACTAGAGAAGTGGTCTAGGCAGTGACAGCTGGGTCTCAATGCCCAAAAGTGCAAAGTCATGTACCAAGGGTGGGGAAACCCAGGGGCTGTGTATAAGATGGTGGGAGATACTTAGAGTTACCAAGCAAGAAAGGGACCTTGGTGTGATCATACCTGATGATCTCAAGGTGGCAGGGCAGTGTGACAGGACAGCAGGTAAGGCAAGCAGGATGCTGGGGTGCATAGGAAGGGGAATATCTAGCAGGATAACGGAGGTGGTGTTGCCCTGTATCGCTCACTTGTGAGAACCCAGCTGGAGTACTGTGTCCAGTTCTGTTGGCCACACCTCCACAAGGACATCAACAGGATGGAAGCAGTCCACACAAAAATTCTCCCAACAAGCATGGAACTTCTGGGTAAAAAAGAAAACCTGTTCTAAGGTGTCACTGGGCAGATGGGAACCTTTACAGAAACATAGACAATGAAGGCAGAAAAAGACCAATGGCCTATTTAGTCTGCCCGTGGTACCCTATCTAACCCTGGGATCTATTGTCCATCCAGGGTCCTAGCTCTCTTCACCCACCCCCCTATTTCCTCTGTTTCTGACAGCCTAAGTAACCACTACTTCCTTCACTCTGTCCCAGCCATGCTTGAAACTGTTAGTGGATTTAGCGCTCACTACCTCAGCTGGTAAACTGTTCCATGATCCCACCACCCTTTCTGTAACATAATTCTACCTCATGTCCCTCCTGAACCTCCCTCCCATCAGTTCCCACTTGTGCCCATATTACCGTGAACAGTTACTCATGCTAAATAATTCTTGCAGTCCACCTTTATTTCTTTTATCATTTAATATTTTCTATGCCTTGTTGATAGCCCCCCCATCTGATCAACTCCACCCCAGCCCCGTCACCCGGAATTACCAGGGCTTACCTTATGCCCAGCCTGGGAGCGGCACCCATGGGGAGTTGGACGTCATCCTGCCTCTGGGGATTTTCTCCTCCATTTTCTCTCAGGGGCCCCAGGAGTAGGAGCGCATGAGCGTTGAGACGCGCATGCGCCTTGAGGCCCCAGTAATGATCGCTTTCCACCCACCCCATTGGCCTAATGCCTGGCACCCTCAAGGCCTGTGCTGTCCCCAGCCTCCACCAGGAGGCAGCCATTAGCTGAAGGTTGCCAGTACACCTCCCCGGAGAGGAGAGTTGCCTGTCAGCAGCTCCATCCAGCTCCCCCCCCCGCTGCCGACCTCTGATGGCCCAGGCTCATTCCAAACCCCAGGTCGCCGGCGTGCTGCGGGGTTAGGTGTCCAGTGCCTCAGCCCTCAGTGCCACCAGGCCGGCACCTTGTTTATTTCTTTCAGGAACTTGAAACTCTCTATCATATCGCCCTCTCCCTTCTGGTCTCCAGTGAGTACATGTTCAGTGCCTTGAAGCGCTCCTCATAAGACTTGCTCTTTTGGCCCTGAATCATCTTTGTCACCCTTCACTGCACTGTCTCCAGGCTGCCCTTATCTTTCCTGAGGTGAGGATTCCAGAACTGAGCACAGTACTCCAAGTGAGGCCTCACCAAAGATCTATAAAGGGGTAGTGTTACCTCTTTCCTTCTGCTGTCTGTACCCCTCTCTATACACCCCAGCATCCTGTTTGCCTTATCATAGGCCGTGTTGCACTGGCTTGATTGAAGGTGTCACTGATGATAACTCCTAAGTCCGGTTCTTCAGCCATAATGCTGAGTCTTATCCCACCCATCCAGTACTCAGTCCTGGGTTCTTATTCCCTAGGTGTATCACCTTGCACTTCTTGGCACTGAATTTAAACTGCCAAATCTTAGATCACCTCTCTAGCTTCTGCAGGTCACTATGCATGTCCCTGATTCCCCTGTCAGTATTCACCCTCCCTCAGAACTTGGTATCATCTGCAAAGAGACACAACCTGCCCCGGATTACCTCTCAATGTCACTGATGAACATGTTTATGAGGACCAGACCCAGGACAGATCCCTGTGGTACCCCAGTCATGACCTCCATCTCTACTGATCTGGCCCCATTAACCACACCCCTCTGCTGCATCCCCCTTAGCCAGTTACCTTCCCATTGTACTATGTCCCTAGACACACTCAGATCCTCCATCTTCTTAAGCAGGCATCTGATAAGTGCTGAAACAAAAGCATTGCTGAAGTTGAAGTAGAGTAAATCTACGGTGTGGCCTCTATTCAATGTCCTCATCACCCAGTCAAAGAAGACAATCAGGTTCCTCTGAAGATTCGTCCCTGCCAAGAACCTGTGCTATTTACCATCCTGGAGGCCATTGCTCTCCAGATAGTCCAGTAGGTCCTCTATGACCAGTGACTCCATCAGCTTTCTTACAACTGAAATAAGTCTTACTGGTCTGTAGTTCCCTGCTTGTTCCTTGTCCACTCCCCGCTGACGAAATGGAACTATATCTGCCACCCTCCAGTCCTTTCATAGTACCCTGTATGTAATGATCTATTGAACAGACCTACCAGGGGTTCAGCCAACTCTGCTGCCGGTTCTCTGAACACCCTTGGATGCATCCCATCCGATCCAGGCGTCTTATCTATCTATATGGCTGCTAGCGACTTTCTGGACCCTTTTGCTTGTAAATACTGGCTGCCTCAACTATGGGACCCCCTTTGTGGCTGCTTATGGCACAAGCTACACATACATACAAGTGGAGGGTAAACCTCTGCTAGCGGTCTTGGAGCTCAAAGGGCATCTTTGCAACTAGTCACTTAATAGACATAAAACAGAGTCAAATATTCACATTTGAATATTTGACTGCAAAATTATTTTTTCCCAGAACTGATTTCTAGAATTACTTACAGCTACAGCACACCTTAATTGACCACTCCCCGGTAATCTGTAAATGGTCAAATAAGGCCCCAAAGGCACCATCCAGGACTATTACTACTAGACTTCTGAAGAAAGGCAAGTTAGGAGCTCTAAGAGCACACCTCAGCCACCAAGATTGGAGCTCTATTGACCACAAAACAGATGTCAACACTGCCCTAGAATGCTTTATAAGCAAATTCAATGAAGTGTGCAATGTCTACGCCCTCTACACCAAAAGAAGGATCCGTGACTATGACAGCCCCTGGATCACAGCATAGCTACTAGCCCTCATGAAAAACAGAGACGACTTGTGGTAAAAAAGCAAGAAACTCCGGTACCCTGACAGACTACCAGAACTATAGAGCTGCATGGAATAAATGCACCTGGTCTATTTACAAGGCCAAAAACACTCACTTTAAAAATGAGCTGACAAACTCATGGGGTGACAGCAGACGGTTCTGGGAGACCATCAAGTCCCTAACCGGTAAACCTAATAAAACTCCCCCCACCTTCCTGAACATTGAGCGCAAACCTACGCAGGATCACAGTCGCATAGCAAATGTCTTCAACAAAGCTTTTACTGACCTCAGTGGAGTGTTGCCCCCTAGCTTCCTTCAACATCAATTCGATACTTGCAGTGAATGAAACCCAGGGACCCAATCAAACTCCCATCTGCCTTTCTGCTTCAGAGCTATCACCTTTATGGAAGCAAAAAAGTACATCCTAAAAGTGCTAGGTAATTCCAGAACTAGCTCGGATCAACTTGACCTAAAACTAGTTAGGCTCACCCTGGACATAACTCTCAAACCCCTCACCAAAATCTTAAATCTCTCCTTGGTATCAGGTGAACTCCCATGGATCTGGAAGGTGACGGTGGTAACCCCTGTTTACAAAAGTGGTGACAGGGCCAACTCTACAAATTACCACCCAATATCTTTCCTTCCTCCACTCTCCAAGGCCCTGGAGCGAATCGTAAGCGGCCAGCTGACGGAATATCTAGACAAGTATCATTTACAATGTCAGCAACGACATGAATTTCGAAAACAACACAGTACCACAACCGCTCTAGTGGAGTTTACCAGTTTTATCCATAATGCGCTAGACAGAGGGCTCTTGGTGGTGGCAACATATATTGATCTCACCAAGGCCTTCGACAGCGTCAATCACAATCTGCTCCTGGATCAGCTCTCCAATACTGGCCTCTCCCCTGCAACAGTAGCATGGTTCTGAAGCTACCTCTCTGGGAGGGTCCAAAAAGTGAAAATCCTGGACACCTTCTCCGACAACCTTAGTGTTAACACAGGTGTTCCTCAAGGCTCTATACTTGGCCCTCTACTGTTCAGCCTGTTCTTAAACAACCTCCCTCAATCGGTAAACAACCAGCTACTACTGTATGCAGACGATGCAGTCCTATATCATGTAATTCTGACCCCTACATACTGGAAAAGCAAATGCAGGCTAATTTCACTGTGGCTGAGCACTGGTTCCTTCAATCAAAACTGCTCCTCAATTATAAAAAAAACTAAGACTATGTTATTCGCATCATCACATAATAAACACCGCACTTACCAACTTTGCATTTATAACAATCAGAACACTTCCCTGGAGATGGGGCAAACATTTAAATGCCTAGGACTGACACTGGACCGCACCCTCTTGTTTAACCAACACATAGATGCAGTCGTAAAGTCATCAAATGCAAAACTAGGATTAATAATAATAATAATTTTATTTATATAGCGCCTTTCAATGTATCAAGGCGCTGAACAAATTAAGATCATAGGTTCAAATTCCAATACAAACTTCAAAACATATAAAAATACATCATAAAAGCATAATAAATTATGATAAAATTCCAATCATATTAAAATTAACTTAGCTATCCAAGAAGGCTATTCTCCATAAATATGATTTCAAATCTTTCTTAAATATCTCCATGGAGGTGCACTCCCGTAACCGGCATGGTAGAGAATTCCAAAGAGTGGGTGCAGCATGAGAAAATGCTGTGCTGCCTGAAGATTTTAAACTTACTCTTGGAATCTCCAACAACCCCATGTCGGCCGAGCAGAGCGATCGGCCAGGGCAGTAAAGTACCAGAAGGTCTTTCAGATAAGACGGACCCTGATCACGAAGGGCTTTGAAAGTCAATAAAATGACTTTGAAGGTGATCCGCCACCGTATAGGAAGCCAGTGCAGTTCGCGCAGCACCGGGGTAATATGACAGGACCTACTTGTCCCAGTCAAAACCCGGGCTGCAGCATTCTGCACCAGCTGTAGGTAAAGGATTTCAACCCCAGAAAGCGCAAAGTAAAGGGCGTTGCAGTAGTCTAGGCGTGAGGACACAAAGGCGTGGACCAACGTTGGCAAAGAGTCAGACAGAACAAGGTGTTTAACCCTGGCAATTTTCCTAAGATGGTAAAAGGAAGTCCTGACGATGGCTGACACCTGAGATTGAAGAGTCAGCCTATCGTCTAGGATCACCCCAAGGTTACGCACCCTGTACAGACACCGAAAAGGCCTGACTTCTGAGGCACTCAGAACTGCTGTAAATAGCTCAGTCCTCTCAGTGATAGACTATGGTCTAACAGTGTATGGGGCTGCCTCCCAAACTGCTTTGAAATGTATCAAAACAATACTAAACAAAGCGTGTCATTTAGTCCTAGGTGTATCCCATCTCACTCACACCTGCGAGTTGTACACTCAAACAAAATGGCTCAACCTTGACAGTCGCCGCCAGTATCAAGTATGCAAGCTTGCCAAGAAGTGTATGCTAGGACTTACCACCCCAGGCCTGCAAAGCCTCCTTAGCCGACCTAATTCCATCAGATGCACTAGGGGTACAAACAACTCAGCCCTCTGCATCCCTTTCTGTAGACCCACACAAGGCCAACGGTCCTATGAATACCGGGCACCACTTTGGCTTAATGCGCTTGACCTAGGCATCACAAGAGGACAAAATAGGCCCCTTTAAAAATAAACTCCGAGTGGCCCTTGCCACAAACAGGAACTGTGACTGTGAGGCCTGAACTCCCCCACACTCTTCCCTCCACTTTTCTGCTATTCTCCTTCTAACCTGCACCCTTGCCTCTCCTCTCTTCTTGCTAACTAACACTCCTCTAGTAGGCCCCGGGTCCCAGCCTCAGCACTTCCCCCCCAGTGAGTCTTGCCCTCCTTTATGACTACACTCTTTAGCACTTAAGACAAAAGAACTGCTGCCTATCAAGTTCTCACCTCCTTGCGTTTAGTATTAGATAATTATTTTACAGACTATATCATCCTCTGTTCCCTACCTGATTCGCTCTATATCCTGTAGATTCTCAAGTTGTTCACTTAACAACCTGTCAACTTAGTCTGCTTTAAATTATGTGTCTGTATATTTTTACTTATGTAATCCCTGTTATTGTAATTATGTAACCTCTGTAACCTGATGTACTCATGCCTTTCTAGGCATGGAACCTCCTTACAAACACACGAAATTTGCCAGCAGATAAAGGCCTAGAGGTCTATCAAGTCTGCTCGAATGTGCAGCTAGCCCCCCTTATTCTGCAGCTGGCCCTCCCTTCCACCCTTCCCCTCCATTGACCCTTCCCCTTATCCTGTCCCATCCCCTTTTGAAGCAGTCCACTGTTCTACTGGATTCCACTTCTGCAGGTAATGCATTCCACCCAGCTACCACCCTCTCTGTAAAAAAGTGTCTCCTTATCTCCCACCTGAACCTTCCTCCCTCCAGTCTAATATCATGGCCCTTGGTGTCCTTCCCCTCCCTTACTTTGAACAGCCCCTCTGTACCTGTCTTGTTTATTCCTTTCATGTACTTAAAGGTTTCAATCATGTCCCCCCGTCCCTCCTCTCCTCCAGCGAGTACATGTTCAACTCCCTCAGCCTCCTCTTGTATGATAAGTCCCCCAGTCCCTTGATCATCTTTGTCGCCCTGCACTGTACCCCCTCCAGTAACTCAATGTCCCTCTTCAGATACGAGCGCCAGTACTGCCACAGTCCTCAGGTGAAGTCTAACTAGACACCTATACAGTGGCAGAATCACCTCCTCCCTCCTCGGGATGTACCCTTGCAATACACAACCCAGCATTTTGTTGGCCTTTGTAGCTGCCTTCCTACATTGTGCGAGTTGTTCATTGACCCTGTAAGAGCAACCCCAGATCCTTCTCCTCCTCTGTCTGGGCTAGCTGCACTCCCCTAGCTGGTAACTCCTCCTTGGGTTCTTCATCCCAAAATGCAGCACCTTGCACTTTTTGGCATTAAACCCCAGTTGCCAGGCGTCTGACCAGGTTTCAAGCTTTGCCAGATCATCCTGCAACCCCTGCCATCCCACCTAGGTCATCCACCACTGCTCCTACCTTGGTATCATCAGTAAACAGACTGATCTTGCTCTTGATGTCCAATGATATGTCTGCAATGAATATCCCAAACAATACTGGTCCCAACACCGAGCCCTGTGGAACACCGCTCGTCACTGCCCTTGGGTGTGAGAGTTCCCCACCCTCCACCACCCTCTGTTGCCTTCCCTGAAGCCAGTTCCCTACCTATCTCACCAGCTTTTCACCCGCCCCTTTGCCTTCTAACTTACTTCTCAGCCTTCCATGTGGCACCGAGTCAAATGCCTTACTGAAGTCCAGATACAGGACATCCACTGCATGGCCCCTGTCCAGTTGCCTAGTCACCCAGTCATAGAACTCCACCAGATTGGTTTGGCAGGATCTACCATGTATGAAGCCATACTGTCTGCTGTTCTGCAGTCCTCTGGCCTCTAGGAGAGCCACCAGCCTCTCCTTCAGGATAGTCTCCATCAGCTTACCCACGATGGATGTGAGGCTCACTGGTCTGTAGTTCCCCGGTTCATCCATGGGGTCACTCTTGTGGAGGGGTACCACATGAGCCATCCTCCATTCCTGAGGTACACACCCCAAGTGTAGTGAGGCATTAAATAGGTCTGCCAAAGGTCCCGAAAGGACCTCTGCCAGTTCCTTCAGTATCCTGGGGTGGATGCCATCTGGGCCTGGTGCCTTGTCCACCCTCAGTGCCTTTAAACCCTCCCGAACTCTGCCCTCCATGATTTCCCCATCTGTCATCCCCTCCTCCTCTGTTTCTGCTGTTCCTCCCCCCTTGGGTGTCACCCCCCCTTCTCCTTAGTAAATATTGAGCAGAAGTAATCATTTAGTGCTTCTGCCTTATCGCACCCTGCTTCCACCCAACCACCCTCCTTCCTAATCCTTACTATGTGGTCCTTAGCTCCTTTTCTCCTGATGTACTTAAAGATGTCCTTCTCCCCCTTCTTAATGTCTTGTGCCAGCCTGAGCTCCGTAAGATGCCTTGGCTCCTCTTACATAGTGTCACCTCCTTTGATTCCATCAGGTACTCCTCCGTGTCCTCCCCACTTACTGTTTCTTGTACCTCTTAAAGGCAGCTCTTTTCCTCCTTACCTTTTCATGACCTCCTTGCTCAACCAGCTCGGTTTCTTAGCCTAGCCTTCTTGCTCTGGGCCTTGCAGCGAGGTTTGGTTGCCTCCACTATCCCACAGCTTTATGAGCTCCCACCTCTGGTTAGTGTCCATACTAGATTGAATTCTGGCCAGGTACCCTTTACCACTTCCCCATCCTCCCAAAGTTGGCCCTCCTGAAGTACAGCACTCTGTGCCAGATTCCACTCCTTCCTTGCCCATATCCAATGTGAACCATACTAGAGGTGGTCACTCCTGACAGCGGTTCCTCCATTGTAAGTTCTCTCACAAAGTCCCCATTTGCCAGCACAAGGTCAAGGGTATTGCCTAACCTGGTTGGTTCACTGACCATTTGCAGCAGGAAGCTGTGTCTAAAGGCATCCAGCAGTACCTGCTCCTTTCTGTTCCTGGTTGTTGGGGTACTCCAGTCCACTCCTGGCATGTTGAAGTCCCCCACAATCACCACACTACCCTTCTCGCAGGTCCTCCTGATCTGTCCCACTAGTTTCCTGTCTAACTCCTCCTTCTGAGATGGCGGCCTGTACACACTCCCATTCTGAGAATCCTATTCTTGGAATCCTGGATTTGCATCCAAAGTGACTCTGTACTAGCCTCCTCCCCTTCCTCCCTTACACACTTCAGTCCGTCCTTCACATATAGTGCCACCCCCCTCCTTTCCCAATCACCCTGTCCCTACGAAATAACCTGTACCCTGGTACAGACAGGTCCCTGTCATTGTATTGGGTGGCCCATGTTTCTGTGATGGCTGCAATGTCCACTCTCCCTCTGCCATGAGCACCTGTAACTCTGCAGTTTTCCTCCAAGGCTCCTAGCATTAAAGGGTAACCACCTTCCACCCCCCCCCATCCTGCCCTCCTTTACTAGCATCACCAATAGTACTTGCCATTTGTCCTTTGTCACTGTTAGTGGGGGGTAAGCTCATATAGTTTCCCAACCTGTGATCTCTGCATGTCTCTTGCCCACTTGCCACCCCCGCTCCTAGTTTAAATTCCCAACTTCCTCTATGTACTCCTCCATCCTCTGTTTCAACACTTTCTTTCCCTCCTCACTCAAGTGTAGTCTGTCCTTGGCATAGAGACTACTGTCCTCCCAGGTCCCTTCCCACCCCAACAGCCCATACCCTTTAGCACAACACCAGGTTCTTAGCCATCTGTTAAATTCCTCTATTCTCAGCTTTCTTGTTGTGCTTGCCTTGGGCACTGGAAGTATCTCTGAAAAAGTTACTGATCTTCCTGCCCCCTCACATAATTGTCCTAGTTCCTCAAACCTTCTCTGGACTATATCTACTGTCTTGTCAGCCAAGTCGTTCATCCCAAGGTGAGGCTTGCCCCTACCCCTTCTAGCATATTTCAGAACAGATAGTCCCACCCTTTCCGCTGTCAGTCCTGGCATGGCCTCCACCCAGATGTGACTATGCCTCTCCCCCTTGCTACCCCACATGACTCCTCTTAGTATTGAGTCCCCCAGCACTAGGAATCTACCCCTCTTACTCCCTGCTTGCTTCCATTCATCTCCATCTCTCATTTCCGGATCCTCTTCTTCCTCCTGCACATCATTTCCCCCTTTTGCCCCTGTTGCAATTCTCCCAGCAGAAGTTCCTTCCACTCCAGTTTGGTCCTGGCATTTATCAATTACTCCTCCAATTGCATCATTTCCCTCCTCCTTCTTCTCCTCTAGCAGTGCAAAACTATTTTCTGAAGACCCTTCACAAATGCCCACTCCCTCTCTCTTCATAGTAATCTGTTCTCTCCTTTCCTGTCCATGACTTTTGCCACTTCTCCTTCCCTCACAAGTCCCTATCTCCTCCTTCCATTTGTCTTTTATCTCCTGAACTTGTTTTCCCGGCAATCGTTCTTCCTGGCCTGGGCCCCTTTGTCTCTGCTTCCCTTCTTCTGACACTCTCCTCATCACTGTTGGCTCAAATCACCCTCCCTCATCTCCCCTCCTCCCTCCCTCCAGTATTGGGCTAAACCCACCCCCAGTCTGCCTTGCCTATCTTAGTTCCTCCTGCACACCCTCGATCTCCTTTCTAAGTGTCTCTATGTGGTTGTACACTAAACATCCCCCCACACTCCAGCCAATTGTTAGAAAGATTGGTGCACTGTAGTTATTGCAGCCCACCACCCTACCCATTGCTGTCATTGCCCACCAGCGACCCCCTCATCCTTCCAGATGAAGGATACCAAACACTCCCCCAAGTCTCCCCTCTCCCCCTCTATCAGTGCAAAACATTCTTTTCTTAATTTCCCTTACCTCCTTTGTTGTACACGTGTAGACAGGTTGAGCAACTGCTTTTTACATTCCTATCCTTCCTATCCACACCCAGAAAGAGACTTTAAGTAACAACTGCACAACCTTCTTCAAACTCCTACTCTTCCTTTCCACAATGCCAATAGCAATGCAAAGAAGTAACAATGAAAGCTCCCTGAGTTGCAGTTACTTCCCTTCCACTGAGATAGCAGTCACCTCTTCACTTGCTGCTGTTCCTTTCCTGCATGTCTGCTTCTGCTATGACAGGTGCATGTCCTTTGCCCGTTTGAGGAAGTGATGTCAGAACCCCTGGTATAAGGAAATCATGGACCAGGGGTTGGTGGGGTGAGGGGTTGGGTGGTGGACCAGCCCAAGCCTTCCAGAAACAATCAGGTTGCTGAGGCCCCTGGTCAGACCATTAGCACCTTTCCCCCACTATGCACTAAACTTTGCAGCTAGTGAAGCCAGCAAAAAGGAATCACAATTCTACTCAAAGCCCCAAAAATAGGTTTGCTACCAAAAGAAACAGGTCTCCAATTCAAACAGCTTCACCAACAACACAACAAAATAGGCTTGAAATTAGAAGATATAGGTCTCCTGTTCAAAGAAACAACCCCAATTAAATCACACCAAATAGGTTTTAAATCAGAAGAAACAGGCCTCAACAAACACAGCCTGCTATACAGTGAAACCTCAAACAATTGAGCCCACTTATAGCCACCAAAACAGGTTTCAAAATTCCAACAGCCCCAAAACAATACCCTGCTAGCCCCTTACAAGTAGTAGAAAAGAAAATAAATAACCTTCTACCAAGTAAAATCCACAAGAAACAATGTAAAAACAGCAAGAAGAAGCTATTATATTGGAACTGATCTGATCCCTTCCTCTTCTGGTTACTTCTGAGAAGCCAGAAGCAACTGACACCACAAACCTGATTCAGCTCTGCCTCCAGATAGCTGAGTGAGACCTGGCCAGACCATTAGCACCCTTCCCCCTCTATGCACTAAACTTCGCAGTTAGTGAAGCCAGCAAAAAGGAATCACAATTCTACTCAAAGTCCCAAAAATAGGTTTGCTACCAAAAGAAACAGGTCTCCAATTCAAACAGCTTCACCAACAACACAACAAAATAGACTTGAAATTAAATCTGCTTATATCTGCTCATGTACTTGTAACCATTGTAAATAATATTATGCCCATGTATTACTATGACGTGGAACCTCGGTAAAAGAGACTTTGGCTCAAAGGTACTTCCTAAAATAAATAAAATAAATTAACTAATTGGCAGAAAGTGCTACATAGTCCCACAGTCCTGATAATCCCTGATTTCCCATATTACCAGCTGGTTATCATTCCCTAAATTGTTGGGATTCCACATTTACAGCTTCTTCTTAATACCTCGCCATGCCTCACTGGAGAAGCAAAGGCTAGATTGGGGCAAAGGGCTAGGTAGTAACATGTTGCTGAAAAAAATAGCAAGTGCTACTGTGCAAGGCACACACAGCCTTCCGGGATGTCTGCTATCAGGTAGTCTAAAATAAGATCTCAAACAGGCAGTACCAGACCTCAGTAGTGCTGCACAAACTGAATCTGCTCCCTCACAACTTATGTTGGTGATGTAAACAAATGGCAGGCTCCCTCTTCCACATTCTGTGGGACCACCCTGGAATCTCCTATTGGAATGCACATTTTATTTTCCTTCTGCAGCTGAGTCCTGCAGTTCCCCTTCCAAATGACCCAGCTTTATGGATCCTAGGAGAGGAAACTGCTATCTGGCACCTGACTCTCTCAGCCAGTCAATGGATCCTATTGGCTACATGAAAGCTAAGAGCCAGTTGCTTCTTTGGTGGTGTGCAGACTCCCCTCCCTTTCTCCATGGCTGGCAGATCCAGAAGCAAATGATTTGATACCTTTTATTGGACCAACATAGATGTAACAAAAAGAACAAAGTGCTTTAGCTTTCAGACCAACCCAGCCCAGGATCACAAATTTAGAAGTCAGTAGACATCTGGGAACAAGCGACCACTGCACGGTGTGCTTCACAATAAGCACAACCATGGAGACAAGCCATACAAAAACAAGCATACTGGACTTTAGAAGGGCTGACTTTGGCAAAATGGGTGAATACCTGAGGAATACACTAGCAAATGGCCAAAAAGGAGGGGTGGAGGAACAATGGAGAAAAATCAAAACTGTCATCATAGAGGCAACAAGCCTTTGTGTGAAACAGATAAAGAAAACAAAGCTGAGTAAAAACCACTATGGTTCTCAAACAGTGGCAGGAAGGTTAAGGAGAAAAAGGCTGCATTCAAAAGTATAAGGCATCACAGAAGGAGCACGACAGGGAACTGTATCAATTAAAGCAGAAAGAAGTGGGGAAGGCAGTCAGAATAGCAAAAGCCCAAACTGAGAAAAAATAGCCAATTCAGTTAAGAAGGGGATAAAACCTTTATAGGTACATTAGGAGCATAGAAATGTTAAGGAGGAATAGTGAAGATTAATAAGGAGAGGGAGGTGGGCAGAGGAGACAGTGAAAAGGCAGAGATACTGAATGAATACTTTTGCTCAGTATTCACAAAGAAGATGAGGAGGAGTTACCTAAACCAGACAATAGAAGCATTCTAGGTAGGGGTTGACACCAGTCCATTTACAGAAGAAAGAGTCCTGAAAGAACTCCTAAAACTCAAGGTGGACAAAGCAATTGGGCCTGATGGGATTCACCCAGAATCCTAAAGAACTAAAGGAGGACCTAGTGACACCACTGACCACACTTTTAACAAATCATGGGAGGATGGGTGGGTACCTGAGGACTGGAGGAGGGCAGATGTAATTCCCTTCACAAAAGTGGGAGCAAGGCAGAAGCAGGAAACTACAGACCTGAAGTTTGACCTCAGTGGTAGGGAAATGGACGGAATCACTTGAAAGAAAGAATTGAAGAGTACCTAGAGGGCAGCGGGGCACAGGACCAAAAGCAGCATGGATTTACAGCAGGAAGGTCATGTCAGATGAATCTAACAGATTTCTTGACTGGGTGACCAAAGTAATAGACCAGGGAGGGGCTGTGGATATGGTCTACCTAGACTTTAGCAAGGCATTTGACACAGTCCTCACACAAAAGATTAATAATCAAGTTAGCCAGCTTGGGAGTGGGTCCCAGGGTGGTAGCCTGGGTTGCAAACTGGCTGCAATATGGACACAGAAGGTAATAGTAGTGGAACACATTCTGAAGAAAGAAGGGTCACTAGTGGAGTACCTCAGGGCTCAGTACTGGGTCCAGTCCTCTTTAACATCTTTATAGGTGACATTGCAGAGGGTCTGGAAGGAAAGGTATGCCTCTTTGCAGATGATACAAAGATCTGTAACAGAGCTGATACACAAGGGGGGGTAGAAAGGATGAGAAGGGACTTGGCAAGGTTGGAGGAATGGTCAGACATATGGCAACTTAGATTCAATGCAAAGAAGTGCAAAGTAATGCACCTGGGAAACAAAAGCCTAGGAGAAGAATACACAATAGCAGGGGAGGTACTAACAACAACAAAAATGGAACGGGACTTGGGGGTAGTCATATCAGATGATCTAAAGGTGGGTAAGCAATGTGAGAATCAGTAAGAGAGTCGGGATACTGGGATGCATAGGAAGGGCATCACAAGTAGAAAAAGGAAGTGGTTATCCCTCTGTACAGACAGTTGGTGAGACCCCATCTGGAGTACTGTGTGCAGTTTGGAGACCCTCATCTACTCAAGGACATAGACAGGATGGAAGCAGTCCAGAGGAGGGCAACTAAAATGGTGCAGGGTCGCATCAGAAATCATATGAAGAGAAACTGAAAGAGCTTAATATGTATACCCTTGATGAAAGGAGGGATGGGGGGACATGATAGAAATGTTCAAGTACCTCAAGGGAATCAACAAAGTCCAGGAGGGTAGCAACTTTCAGAAAAAGAGATGTATAAGAACAAGGGACACAATTTAAAGATGGGGGGACGGCTCAGGGGTAATGTGAGAAATCTTTTCACGAAGAGAGTGGTGGATGCGTGGAACTGCCTTCCTGGGGAGGTTGTTGGGGCTAAAACAGTGGGGGAATTCAAACATGCATGGGACAGACATAAGGCAATTGTAGTGGGGGGTGGCAGGAAGTAGGCTGTTAGTTAACTAGAATCTGCAGCTTATCCAGTAGGTAGGGAAATGGGCAGACTGGGTGGGCCAAGTGGTCCTTATCTGCCATCAAAGTCTATGTTTCTATGTTTCCTCGGAAGCTTAATGACAGTTATTTAGAAAATCCTAAACTTTTAACACCCAGATCGTGCAGAAAAATATCCATAAAAAATTACCATCAGTTTAAAATACTAATTTAAAAAATAACAGAAGAGACGTCAGAGAAGCTGAATAGTACCAGTTCAGCTTCAGCTGAAAAGGCCTAAAGGTCAAATGTGTTTAGAGCATAACAACAAGCAGGGAGATAAGAACATCTCAAGCAGAGAGCTGTATAATCCAATTATGAGTGCCCCAGTGTGTATAAGAATGCAGTTCTGCTCAAGATTTTCTTATCTTACTCTGAAGGTATCTCTAAGTCATTTTAATTTATGTGCAGTGTACTCACTGCAGGGGTTAAAACAGCAAAGTTCACCTTTTCCCGTTTTGGCCATGCTCAACAGAACGCTAACGTGAAGTTTGCTTTCACTGCTGGAAATGGAAAGAATTCACTAAAGAAACCCATCAGCTGTGATCTAGCATCAAATATATCTCACACAGGTCTGAGGACAGGGTTCTTCATTATATGCTGCATGTTTACACTTTAGTCAGTTGTATGCCTTCAGAGGTGTATATTTTACATAGAAGCAGTCCTTCCTCATTTTACTCCTGGAACTGAGTCAAACTTTTAATTTCACTCCCAGAACTGAGTTCACCTGGGTTCCCTCTCATTTCCACTACTTTCTGCTTAAAGCTTTACAAAGCAGCCTTAAAAATGTGAAAGGCAGGCCAGCCCTCCAGTGCAGTGGTAGTGCTACCGCTTGCGATGCCAGCGACCTGGGTTCAAGAATGAGCCTGCGGCACTGGAGGGCCAGCCAGGGAGGGGAGGCTGAGCATCCACAGGACTGCTTGTCTCCCCTAGGGAGGGAGGGAGGGGAGGGGCAATGCCCAATGCTGGACTAACCTCTGGTGGAGGCGAGGGGCCCAGCAGCTCGGTGCTGCAGTAGTATGGGGAGGAGCGTGGTCGACATTGGCATGAGCCTTGACATCATGGTACAACCATGTCTCCACAGGAAAAATGGAAAAAGACCCATGTCTGTACCAGGAGACAGGCCCTGGTATCTCGGTGGGGATGAATGGGCCACCCCACAAGTTGGACACTGGCTGGAGGAGTCAGGGGTCCTCCTCCTCCTACCCCACCCAGGATGTTATCTGTGGCTGGGGTGAGCCCCCATGACACCGCCAAAATTACCTTGGAGACCCCAAGGAAGGGTGCAGGCACGGAGACAGAGGGGGCAAAAATAGAAAGTTAAAAAAATATGAAAGGGGCATGGTATATGAGTCTAGTGGTTAGATCATAGGCTTGGGAATGTGCAAATTCAGGTTCCAATCCCACCAGAGCCAGTTGCTCACTGTTATCCCAAGCAAGCTGCAGTAGTTAAGTATAAGGTTCACGAGATATCAGGGGTTAGAGTAGTACAGCTTCAATCTAATCACCTATGTTGTGGACGAAGCAACAGCTGCCAGTTCGGCTTCCTCAACTGCTGTTCACATGAAGTACAGAAATGACAGCATTGCATCCCACAAAGCACATAGATCACTGCACAAACAGAGAGACAGAGAAAAATCACATGGATTGAACTGCATGCATACACTCCAACCTCTGGCGGAGGCTAGGGGCACAGCAGCTCAGTGCCACAGTAGTATGGGGAGGGGCGTGGTCGACATTGGCATGAGTTTTGACATCATGGTACAACCATGTCTCCACAGGAAAAATGGAAAAAGACCCATGTCTGTACCAGGAGACAGGCCCTGGTATCTCGGTGGGGACGAATGGGCCACCCGACAAGTTGGCGGCTGGCTGGAGGAGTCAGTGGTCCTCCTCTTACCCCACCTGGGGTGTTATCTGTCGCTGGGGTGAGCCCCTGTGACACCGCCGAGATTACCTTGGGGACCTCGAGGAAGGGTGCAGTCACGAAGACAGAGGGGGCAAAAATAGCAAGTTAAAAAAATATGAAAGGGGCATGGTATACAAGTCTAGTGGTTAGATCATAGGCTTGGAAATGTGCAAATTCAGGTTCCAGTCCCACCAGAACCAATTGCTCACTGTTATCCCAAGCAAGCTGCAGTAGTTAAATGTAAGGTGCACGAGATATCAGGGGTTAGAGTAGTACAGCTTCAATCTAATCACCTATGTTGTGGATGAAGCGACAGCTGCCAGTTTGGCTTCCTCAACTGCTGTTCACACTAAGTACAGAAATGATAGCATTGCATCCTACAAAGCACATAGATCACTGCACAAACAGGGAGACAGAAAGAAAAATCACACTGATTGAATTGCATGCATACATTCAAAGTCTGAGAAAACAGTCAGCATACATTCACTGCCCACATCTGATCTCAGACTTTTATAGAGGGAAGAATGAAAACTAAAATAAATACAGCTGCAATTACAATATCACAAACAAACTAAATCAAAGCACTGTTTCTATTATGTGAATCACACTAAAACGGAATGGACCTAAGACAAATAACCCAGGACAGGCAGCCAAAAAAAAAAAGGTGAGCAATCATTACTTTTCGTTCTTAGAGAGCATACTTTATTGAATTCAGTACAGCAGCATACAAACAGCCCCAGTGAAAAAACTACATTTCAAAACTACCTGAACAAGACAGCATGTACAGTATGAGGAGTACCCTACTGACATGGGCAAGGTTCCCATTTCCTGAGATTAGCTGTGTATAGATTTTGCCAGACTTCACAATCTCCGAGTCCAACTCAGGTAAAGAGATGTGATCTGTTTCCCAATCTCAGTGATCTGTAGCTGGGCAAGAGTCACACACACCTATGTTCTAACAGATAGTCACATAAATATGTGCATTTTGAATGAAGGATTAAGATGGTTAAATAAACAAGTATGAGCTTTTTAAGTATTATGTACTCAGCAACATTCTTCCAGCTGCAGAGGTGGCACAGAAAACATAAAAAGTGAAACAACCATAGATTCATGAATAAAGTAGATCTGGATGGAGGAAAGGGATGGGTATGGGGGCATAGACAGACACACAAGAGCAGGGGTCTTATGTATACCAATGGAGTGATGAAACTCCACCATGGAAGTAGAAAGTAATATACTGTACATCAGTTCCTGTTCCTGTCTGCCTTGCTCCTTCTCCTGCTATAAGCAGTGCATTGCATAGCTATTCATGTGCAGCCATAAAAAAGATTTAAAGAATCTTGACTACTTTACCTGGCGGTAAGGATCCCTTTTGGCAAGTATCAGTATTCACATAATTACAATGTTTAAATTAAATGAGGGATACTGAAATATCTGTTATACAGACAGTTTTCCAACAGAACACTGTTGGAAGCCCTTAATTAAGGATCTCCAGTTGTATTTTGCATAAATTACATTCTTTCATTTTAGACCAGCAAGTCTGCTGGGTGTGTTTGAGTGCCTTTCTGGAGGAATCCATCTGTGAATTCTTTTATGCTGAGTAAGCTTTCTTTGCTAATTCATCTGTTTGTTTGTTTTTTACTTTACTGTAAGTTTCTTCAGCACCTTACTGATTTTGTCACTTGATTGGGCATTTTGGAAAAAAATTACATCATTTACATAATTGTTCCTTGTAAATGGGCTCATGCTCATTGGGCCTTACCCAGTTAACAAAGCAAAAATATTATAGTGGTGCAGTAGCTCAACGATACAGTAGTTAGGGATGAGTAGGCTGTGCAATGTTAAACCCCCAACTTTGCACTTTAATAGCTTTGCCCTGTTCAGCAGGTTTACACAATATTTTGCATGTATGGTCCCTGGGGCAAGGTCTCTTTATGTACCAAGTTTCATTCGAGTTGGATGTGCAGATTCCAAGATCTGGATAGTGAAAAAAGTGAAAAAATCATGGGGAGGGTTGCTGTTTTTTTTGTCATCGCCTAGCGCCCAGATAGTTTGGAATTTTGGTCTGAAGTTTTCATGGTAGAAAGGGCTTGGCCCAGAATGGTGCCTTTCATTGGCCTGGTGAGAAAATATTAATCAATTCCAGAGTTATAAGGATTTGAAATTTCAGTTCTACGCATGCTCAGTATGGTCTTTTGGATAGCTGTTTCATATGAAACAACAATTTGGCCATATGAAACAAGATTCTGTTTCATATGGGGGGATTTTGTTTCATGAGAAAAAATTCTTGTTTCGTATGGTAGCCATCTTGTTTCCGTTTAAAAAAAAAAAACCTTTTTGAAAGCCCATAAAAGTCATATCCTGCAGAGACACCAACATATGTATCTTGTTAAATGGGACCCCATTAGTTGGATTCTGCAGTTAGTTTTTGGAAAAAGGACCCAGAAATGTGTTTTTCAAACATGTTAAAAATCTTGCTTCATGAGACAATTATCTTGTTTCACATGGCCTCATGAAACAAGAAAAGGGCCATAAGAAACAAGATTAGGGTCCTACAAAATAAGAATTTGGACTTAATTTTTTTTCACATTCTTGTTTCACATGAACCAATCCTGTTTCATGAGAACGACACAATCTCATAAAACAAGGCTGGTTCATATGAAACAAGAATTTAGACTTGTTTTTTTTTTCATGTTCTTGTTTCATGTGAACCAATTCTGTTTCACAAGAATGACACAGTGTCACAAAACAGGATTGGTTCATACAAAACAAGAATTTGGGCTTAGTTTTTTATTGCACATTTGAACTTTAACAAGCCATAACTCCATCTTTATTTGGAGTTAATGGACAATCTATATCTCAAAAGCAAAGTCTCAATGAATACTACAATACCAACACATAACACCCTCCAAAAAAATCAGGGGCCATATAAAATAACACAAAAATGTAAAGATTAAAATTCCCATAGGGTACCATTGCAACATTAACAAGCCATAACTCTGTCACTCTTTGGAGTTAAGGGGCAATCTACATATCAAAAAAAAAAGTCTCAATAACTACTACAACACTAACACATAATACCCCCCACCAAAAAAAAAAGAGTTTAGGGGCCATATGAAAAAACATAAAAATGAAAAAATTAAAATTATAGGACAACATTGCAACTTTAACAAGATGTAGCGCCAGCAATCTTTTGAGTTGAGGGAGAAGGTATATATCAACCAGAAGGTCTCAGTGTGTACTATAAGACTAAGCCCATAAGAAATACCAACTAAAAATACACATAAAAAAAATAAAAATGAAAAAATGAAAATTCCCAGAGGATCATACTGCTACCTTAACAAGTTGTAACTCAATCAATATTTGGACTGAGGTGCCAATGTATATATTGGAAACAAATGTCTCAAGGAGTAGCACAACACTAACACATGACGCCCCCAAAAAAATTCAGGGGCCATATGAAAACATAAACATTTTAATTCCCTTAGGATAAAATTGCAATTTTAATAAGCTGTAACTCTGTCACTTTTTGGAGTTAAGGGACAATCTATGTATCAAAATAAAGGTGCCAGTGAGTGCTACAATACTAAGTCCCCACAAAATACCAACTGAAAATAGACATATAAAAAACATAAAAATGAATAAATGAAAATTCCCATAGGATAAAATTGCAACTTTAACAAGCCATATGTCCATCAATAACTGGAGTTAAGGGACAATGTACAGTATATATCAAAAAAAGTGTCAATGTGTACTACAACACTAATACATAATCCCCCCCATTTGGGAGGCACTATAGTGCAGTGGTTTAAGGCTCTGAGCTGCAAATCTGTAGACCTGGGTTTGAATCCCACAGCCCCCACTCGCATACTGTGTGACCCTGAGCAAGTCACTTAACTTCCCTGTGCTCCCAGGTCATACCTGTAAACAAGCTTTCAGCTTAGTGTGCCACTCCTGGTTAAATAACTGAAAAACAAAACATAAACATTCATGTGGTATGCACTGCACCCCAAAATTACCTCCAATCTTTCTATATTGCCAAATCTACAATGAAAGTCTGATCATCATCAAAAATAAATCAAAAGTGTATCTTATTTTCCACTACAACCATAGAAAATTTCAGAGCAAACTGACAAAAATTTACTGACTTATGGGTAACAAAATTGAAAAACACATTTTTGCCCATATACAGTGAACCGCTGGCAGTTAAGAGGGACAGTCAATATATTTTTTTCCTTTGACGCAAGCCCAACAAAAAACAATTACAACCAAGCACATAAATTGTTTTTTGTTTTTTTTGAGCCATGGAAGCAGAGGGCCCTGCACTTCCACAGCCACATGGATGTGTGTATCTATGGAGGGATGGAAGCACAGGGCCCCTTCGGGCCCTGCACTTCCCTAGCCAGATGGATGTGTTCACACAGGTCCCAAAGAGATCTGTGAGAATGAAGATATGATTGTGCTGTCTCAAAGAGTAAGGGAATTCTTCTCAACAAACTGTGTTAATGCACCAGTTAGGGTTCAGATTAAAGTGACAAAAGTAGGGAAACATGGCATTAGGGATTCCAACCCAAACTCCCCTTCCCTTCCCACTCCACCCCCAAGCAGGAAAAGGAAAAAACATTATGGTTTTCGCTGGCCTGACTGTTGGCAAATCAGGGGTTGGGTCTTCCTTGGGGTTCTTAACCCTAATGCTCACCCCATTATGATATAGCCTTCAAACTTATAGAACTGTGTCTCCCCACATGTTGTCAACAACCTGTAGGCCCTACCTGAAGAAAACATATCACATCTCACTTTATTTGGTCATGGAATGGGGTGAGTGTTAGGGTTGAGAACCCCAAGGAAGACCCCACTCCTCATACGCCAACAGTCAGGACAGCAAAAACTGTAATGTTTTTTCCCTTTTCCTGCTTGGGTGTGGGGAGTTAGGGTTAGAAACCCTAATGCCACATTTTCCTACTTTTGTTGCTTTAATCTGAACGTTAACTGGTGCATTAACGCAGTTTTTTTTTTTGCAAAGAATATATATAAATAAACAAACATGTTCTAGTTTGCATTTTTTACTAAGATAACTATATTTTTCTTTGCTTGTTTACTGGTGAAAGATTTTGTACATCAGTTACTAATCAACAATAAATACAAGTGCATCTTAATTTGAATTAGGAAAAACAACCTACAGTATACCTTTAGCACTAGTAGCATTGGTACTTAAACAGAATGATAAAAATTAGTGTAAAATTTACTCCTGTGCTAGGGCAAACTAGTTACTGTGGACCACATGTGGTGTTGCACCATATTTATCCTTTTTCAGACCCTGGATACCTTGGGAGCCTAGTTTACTTGTCAGTATCAATCCTAAATTATTAGCTGGCCCGGTGGTGCTGAGGGTTGAGGCACTGGAGCGCCACACTCGTGCTGCACGCCGGCAACCCTGAGATTCGGGAGTGAGCTCGGAAGCCGGGGGTTGGCAGGGGCGGGTAAGGATTGAGCGGCTGTCAGGAAGCTCTCCTCCCCGGGGGGGAGGGGGAGCGATAGCCCAGTGCACCAGAGGCTCCAGGTGGAGACTGGGAGTGCTGCAGTGCATTGGGCTACACATAGCCCATGTGGCTGACGCAGGCAGGGTTGCTGTGCACCATTGCATCAGGGGTGTCCATGCAATGGGGGGACTCTCACAGAACAAGGAAAAATACCAGCGCTGTGGATCAGGTCCACCTGTCCTCCATGCCCTACGCCGGGTTCCCTTGACTGGCCTTTCAGTTCATCCATGGCTCCTCATCCACAACTGGAGACTGCCTTACTAAAAGCACCCAAGAGGAGAAACCAGGGGTGCTGGCTGCAGAGAGGAGGCACAGTTAGAGGATCCTCAGGTGGTAGGATAAGGACAGGATGCCTGAGAGAGGACCCATGGGGCCGTGACGGGAGCAAAATAAAGTAAAAAAAAAAAATCCTAAATTATTATTTTCACGTATCATCTTAAACATTATTACGAGGGATTTTGAGTACTAGGCTGGAAATGCATCTTTTATATATGATTAGATGACTTTTTCCATCAGTTTAGTGGAAGATCATTATTACTGTACCAATACAGTTTGGAAGATGCCCTCAGACATGGAGAACTGAGCAGAGACCATCAGCAGTTAAGTACAGCTGCTTGTTTGCACCGGGGGATCAGTTCTGTATTGTTAGTGATTACTTTTTAAACCATACTGAATTATGCTGTGATTTATTGTGGGGACTGTGTGTGGGAGTTGAGTGGAAGGAAAGAGGCACCGGAGGGCAGGCTGAGGGAGGGAGGGAGGTCAGTGGTCGAATTACGGCACAATTGGTGGTCCTAGCAGACCACGTGACTACAGCCAGCCAATAGAGAGGCTGTAGTTCATGCACACAAAACAGGGCTGTGTTTGTAGTCCGCTACTTCAGTTCAGAAGAAGCCATTAGGTGTGGAAGAGCAAGTGGAAGCATCAGCAGTTAAGTACAATTGCTTGTTGTACTGGGGGCTGACTTCTGTATTTTTAGTGATTACTTTTTAAACCATACAGAATTATGCTGTGATTTACTGTGGGGGCTGTGTGTGGGAGTCAGATGAGGGGAGGGAGGGAAGGAGGCAACAGAGATGGGGCTGAGGGAGGGAGGGAGGCTGGCAGCTGAGTTCCAGCACCATTCTCAGTCCCAGTGGACCCCGTCACTACAGTCAGCCAATAGGGTGGTTGTAGTTCCTATTTAATACCCAGGGAGCCAAGGGACCCCTCATGTGAGCAACCCCAAAGCATGAGGGCCACAAAGCAAGACTGTAGTGTCTATCTAAGTGGAATCCAGGGGCTTCCATGGGACTTCTGTAGGGAGAACCCCAGTCTACAGGCCATGCTGCTCATAGGAGGGCAGGTAAGGCAAGAGGGAAAAGGGAAAAGGGACAGGTAAGTAGGGGATCAATAGGAATTGCAAATACTACCTAACTTAGTCTGTCTCCAGAGGCGAAGCTTGCAGGGGTTGCAGCTAGTTTCTATCTAGGGTAAGCCCAACACTAGCATGGCAGTAAGGGTATTCTGTAGTAGGGCATCTATCTCACAGCTAGGAGTGCTTAGCAGTGTTGCTAGTGGACCACAACTGCTCCCTACCTAGGGCCAGCCTACAGGGGAGTTTGCAGGCAGGAAATTCAGTAGGAAAGCATATTGTGCATAACTAGGCTAGTGGTGGGTCTCAGCTACTCCCTATCTAGGGTTAGACTACACGGGAGTTAGCGAGCAAGAAATCCAAGAGGAAGGCAGATCATGCATACTTAGAGACAACTAGACAGTTTGGCCATTGAAGTCAGTGGGGCTAATGCTGCAGTGAGGAGCTTGGAGGAAAGAGGCTGAAGTCTTGTTACATGCTGTCGGACTTGTGGAGGAGGTCAGAGTAGCAGGGAGACAACGCTAGTTATTGTTTTATAAAAGATATGACACCGTTGCCTCTTTCTTTGTTTCCTACTGGTAAAGCTTATTGCAAACTGTTGGCTGGTGCAGATCCTTCCCGGTGTGTCTTTGTGTTCCAGGGGAAGGCCTGTTAATGGTGTAAAAAGCCAGGGACATACCTGAGGGGACCCAGGATCTGGAACGACAATATTCAGACTTGAACAAAGGAGCCACTCAGAGCGGCTGAAAATGCTGTGGGGTTGACAAGCTGTGCCCAAGACAGGAAGATTTTTCCACCTCCCAGCTCTTCATTAGGAATAAAGGGATGTTTATGCACATTTATTCATATATGTTTTAATCACACTAAGTGTTTTAATACGTTAAATAGCCTTTTTCTGCAAAGAGAAGTAACCTTGAACTTACTATTGCAGTGGTTTGCTTTCTCTTATAATTTGTGAAATAATACAAACTGATTCAGATTATCTATATTTGTCCATTTACCCATTTATTTAGGGGGATATAAAGTCATTATTTATTTGGAATTTAAATTTTGCGCCATTCTAAGATCATGTGATCTTGTCTCTTTACTATAAATGCACATGTGTGGCATTACTCACCAGACTATTTGTATTATTTGACTTGCTCTAAAGATTTAAGGTCAAAAGCAAGTGTTTTTAGTTATATTCGTTTAACTGCTGCTCTCATGTTTTTTATCTATAAGCCTGAATGTTGCAACTCTTAGTCCATAGGGCTGCTTTGGAACAAATCCTATAGAAGTGAGTAAGTTTTAAGAAATGTTTTTAAATAACATTTAAATTTTGTAGCCCATGCTTATTGCCCCGTTTTATATCAAGTATCTAGTTTGTGATATGTGCTAGCCCCAGAACGTTGGAGTTATTGCAGATTTCTTAGCTGTAATAATTTATAATACACTATAGTATGCTGGATTTTAGTTAATACATTTTTTCCATAACAACTACAACTTAATTCATTCATAGTGTTGCCTTATTGTGATAAAGCGTTGCCTCACTGAGCCATCATTAACTAGATCAAACCCCCCCAACTTAGCTCTTAAAAAAACAAACTTTATTATTTTTTTTTTAAAGTGGAGAGATCACAGGAGTTCCTGCTCGAGGCCTGGAGCGATAGCCCAGACATATTTGGATTTAGACACTTTGTTGTGAAAAGCCAAAAACTATTCCGTGTTACAAGGCTATTAAGAGCACATTTGAATAGTCTGCAAGACTTCAAAAGGACAAAGATTAAAACTCTGGATAGAAGATTTTGGCCTGTTTGACCTGTCCCATTGATTAGCACCGAGAGGCTATTCAAGGTTCCTCAAGATAAGGCAAGCAACTTATGGGACTATCCACCGAAGGGACCTGAGGTGAACTTGTGCTCGAGGAGCATCTACTTGATTTGACAGTACAGTTATTATACTGACTCCAGGGTGATTCATATTTGTGTTTTGCATTTGATTAACTTATACAAGCTGCAAATACTGTTAATAGAATACAGAGTATTTTTTAATTATGGTCAATACTAGATTACAAAGGAATAACTTAGACAGTTGTTCTCCTTTACTTGGAGAATCTGCTTTAGAAAATATAAATAAAAAAGCAACAACAAAAGTACCAAAACAATGAAAACTAAACAGACAAAGATTACAAACCACATTAAGCCTTACACTTCATTGGAAGGTGAGCAAACCTCAACCCTAAATCCTCATTCTAGTATTGCAGTACCGACCATGGCTACGTATATTTCTAGAGATACTAATTTAGAGTGTTCACCTAAACTAATCTATACTAGCGAAGATCAGCTAACACAATCCTATAGTATTATACCAAACCCTGATGGTTGCATAGAAATATTTAATTATTTAAAAGGGGGCTTAACCATTGGCTAAACCAGAACCATATAATGTAATTTGCCCACATTGTGTAGGGGAAAATCTAGATGGGCCTTGGCCTTCTTTTTTCCTAAAAAACCTAGTCAACCTTGTAATTGTGCTGATCAAGATAGAATTAGTTGTAAAGCCTCACAGCATATTAATTATTATTCAGATCCATATGCGGATCTTGGTGCTAGTGAGACTGGTCTTAACAACTGCTGCAAAGAACAAAATGATGTTCTACTAGTATCAGGTCCACAATTTAGAGAAGTCAATACTGCTCTACATAGAACTATACAAGGCATGAAGGAATTTGCCTCAAGATATGAGAGAATTTTAGCAAGGATACTAGTAAAAACCATATACAGATCTGGAGGGTCAGGATATCACGTTGGCCTCGATCTATATCCCTCCCAGGGAGGGGCCAGAAGTAAGGAAGATGTTATTTCAGAAGATCATGGAACAGCACAAGGGGGTCCTAATATTGGGAGGTGACCACAACTTAGCTACTTCTCACCTGGATACCTCCAGTATGAATCCCCCCCAAAAATCCCCAGCGCTACGGGTGATGCAGGCCTGTCTCTCTGGTGCACAATGGGTGGATCCTTGGAGATATCTCCATCTAAACAAAAGAGAATACACGCATTTCTCGGCTCCCCACAAAATATACACCTGGATAGACTATATTCATATTTCAAAGAACATTTACATGAGATTCAAAGTTGTACGCAGACACCCACGGTGTTGTCGGATCACTCTCTCCTGACACTTACCATGTCATGGGAGAGGGAAAGAGTTAACACCCTGTGGAAGTTTAACAATTTCCTACTGAACTTGAAAGATTTTAAGGAAATGGTTCAGCATGAAATTAAGCAAATTTTAACAGACAATGAGAAACAGGGGATAGGGAAGGGAATACTTTGGGACACCTTGAAGGTAGTTCTCCGGGGTGAGGTAATAAAATATGTGGCCTATTATAAAAAGAAACAACAGTTCCGCCTTGATAAACTTCAGAGGCAGCTTAAGGACTCACAGGCTCAGCATGCAGCGGGGGATGAGGGGGCCCTCCCACTCCTGCAGGCCACTAGAGATCAGATCCAAGGGATCCTAGATATTCCGCACAGAGCAAGCCTTACAGTTTATTCGGCAAAAGTACTATGAAGGGGGTCCCAGGGCCACCTGGCTACTAGCTCACAGGCTTAGGCAGCACAGGATCCGGTCCAATATCACTCAGATTAGACACCCAACCTCCAGAAAAATGGTCTCCCTTCCCAGAGAAATAGAACATGCCTTCCAGACCTTCTATAGTGCCTTATACAGATCTGAAGGAGACAAGGGTGCTCCAGAGACGGAGGCCTTCTTGGAGGGCCTTAGACTCCCAAGACTATCTGAAGAACAGAAGCAAGCCTTGGAGAAACCTATCTCCTTGGTAGAACTTGCTCAGGCTATTTCGGCCCTTAAGACCTTTAAAAGCCCTGGCCTGGATGGGTATACGGGTGATTTTTATAAGGCATTCAGGAAAGAGTTATCTCCAGTTTTGTTAGAGGCCTGTAGAAGTGTTCAATCAGGTGAATTAACCCCCGACTCCTGATGATATGCTTATATTTCTAGCATACCAAAACCAGATAAGGACATCACATCCTGTTCTTCTTACAGACCCATCTTGGTCCTTAACATTGACTATAAAATTTTTGCTTCTATCATAGCTAAAAGATTTGAGGTCTTTTTGCCGAAGGTAATAGATCTGGATCAGACTGGTTTTGTTCCAGGGCATCAAACACAAGATAACATAAAAAGAACACTATTATTACTACAGCACGCCAGGAGGGAGGGGTTCCCCTTTCTTTTGCTTTCTCTGGATGCAGAGAAGGCGTTCGACCGTGTCGAATGGCCTTTTCTGTGGGCGGTGCTGAGGAAATTTGGTATCCCAGATTCTGTTATCAACTCAATAAAGCTAATGTATACGGACCCCAGGGCTTATATCCGAATCAATGGGTCATTTTCATACCCTATTCCATTATCCCGTGGTACCAGGCAGGGCTGCCCCCTGTCCCCCCTGCTGTTTGCTCTGTATTTAGAACCTTTAGCCCAAGCTTTAAGACAGGAGGAGATGGTGTCTGGGGTGAGACTGACCTCTGGCATCCATAAACTCGCACTTTATGCAGATGACTTAGTGATATACATGACTGAGCCTGAGATTTCCCTCCCTCCTCTTTGGGATAAATTGACCACATTTGGGGAACTGGCAGGATATAAAGTTAATTTGTCTAAATCGGAGGCTTTGGCCCTAAATTTTACTCCATCAGCGGACCTCAGAAATAAGTATTCTTTCAAATGGGACCTAAAAAGTGTAAGGTACTTAGGAGTATGGGTTGGTATGGCTTATGAAGACTTGTTCCCCTTAAATTACTCTCCTTTTCTTCTTAAAACTAACGCTGAGTTGGAAAAATGGAGCACTCTCCGCCTATCTTTATACCAAAAAGTAGAATCCATTAGAATGGTGGTCCTTCCCCGTTTTCTTTATTTGACCCAGACTCTCCCAATACAGGTAACAGATGTATTTTTTAGGTCGTTCCAGAGGAGAGTCTCAGCCTACATTCGGGGGAAGCAGAGACCGAGGATCAATCTCTCAGTTATGCAGCTCCCTAGACAGAGGGGTGGTATGTCCCTTCCTAACTTCAGGCTATACTATTTGGCTTCCCAGGTTAGAACTTCACTATGATGGCTAGATAGGAGTTATATAGCCAGATGGAAGTCAGTTGAAAGGCAGGAGAAGGAACTAAGAGATGTCTTTCAGACATTGCTTTCCTTCCCCCCTGCCCTAAAAAAAACTGAGGAAAACACAAACCCATTCACACAATCCACCTTGAGGTCCTGGCAGAGGATGTTGTCCCTCCCAGAATTCACAAAGTGGAGGCCCATTTTATTCTCCTTGCCTTATATGGATTCCTTTAGCCCAGCCAAATTGGACGGGGGATACTTTAAATGGCAAAGAAGAGGTCTGCATCTGATTTATCTTTTTATGCCCCAGGGGATAACCTTATTGTTTACAGACTTAGTTCAAAGGTTTGACATCCAATACTCAGATAGGTTCAGATATTTTCAAACCAGGGATTATCTCTGCTCCCTCAGGGATGTGAGTTGGAGGGACTGTCCCCTTCCTGGGCTTTTGGAGATTTTGATAAAAGCAATAGATGGGAGAGCTGTCCCACTGCATATCATTTCAAATTTATATAAGGGCTTACAATCCCTGAAAGAGAGCCCCCTAGATAAAACTAGGTTAAACTGGGAGAGAGACTTGGGGAGGGGAATCTCCTTGCCCATATGGGAAAGATATATAAAAACAATGCAGGAGGGTGTCAGTTCTGGACGCTGGAAGGAATTTGCCTGGAAAATAGTGGTGAGGTACTTCAGAGCCCCTGTAGTGACTCAGAAGTACAGCAAGCAGAGGGGAGCAGAATGTTGGAGGCAATGCAGATTCCCTTCAGCCACTCTAGGCCACATTTTTTGGTCTTGCTGAATTTTGCAACCATTTCTGGCACGTTTTCATGACGCCCTTCAACAAATAATCTCCCCTGATATTAACCCAGACCCTCTCCTTTTCCTTTTTGGTGAGTGCCCCTGGTTCAATTGGATATTTCTACCAAGAAATTTATTAATCTGGCCTTTCTTGCTGCCAAAAAAGCTATCACTAAAAATGGATGTCCCCCTTGCCTCCTACCTTGGATCAGTGGCATCAAATAATGATTGACATTTATAAAATGGAGAAAATTACAGCTACATTAAATAAATCCCAAGCTGCTTTTGAGATTATGTGGAGAAAATGGGTAATATATATCACACCAATAAGAACAGAGTTTATCCCATGAAATTGGGTAGTTTTTCTGCTATCCTGGGGGTGTTAAGTTGTTCCCTCCCCCAGTCCTGATGTATTAGTTTGGCAACATGTAAAGTTCAATGAAATATTGGAAATGAGTGCACTGTATGCTAACATTTATGTATTTTTAAATTTTTTTTTTTTTGTATCTTATGTCTGTCTGTGTCCTTCTAATGTACTGTTGGTATGTATTTTTGCTTTAAGCAATGTGTGTTCTTTACTATAAAATAAAGAACGAGAGTTAAAAAAAAAACAAAAAAAAAAAAACATATACAGGCTGAAAAGATTGACCCTGAATTTTCTGGCCCAATATGTCAACAAGAGGGTAGTAACAAATCGCCTGAATATCTTCCCTAGTATGTTCCTCTTTGCCTCAGCAATGAGTTGGTGGCCCATATGAGCCACCAATATATGACAAATTTAATACTCGTGGAGCAGCTGATTGTGCTAAAAAATGAGATAGAGAACAGCAGGTATGATATAGCTGTTAATGATGCCAAGCTAGTAGTTACTGAAAATAGATTAGAGGCAAATTTTCCAACACCTCCCTCAGACTCAGTAATTTTGGATACCGTAGGCCAAGATATGACTCCCCTGAGACCTGATTTTACAAATATTAAGATACCAGAATTTACACCTAACCACCAGGGGAAAAAGAAGAAAAAGAGAAAGGGAAACCCTGATCAGGCCAAAGCATGGCTGAATCAAAGAGCTTTAGGTCCCCAAAAAAAATCTCAAATATAAAGGGCAAAAATAGTACAAAGCCAGGTAAACAAGATAAACAAAATTAGGGGAAAATAACAAAAGTCCAACAGACAAATAAGGGGAAAGCTACAAAAGGCCAACAGACAACCCCTGAGGTTATAACTATATCGAATACTTCTATTTCTGAGTGTGTCCCTATACATGAAGACTTAGGCCAACAACTTGCTGTTTAAAAAAGGAAATAGCTGCTTTTAGGGAATTCTGTCCCACTACTGATTCTATCAGGGATAAATCTAAGGAGACTGAAAATAGCTTAAAGGGTCAGTATCCAGAAGCTGCAAAACAACCTGTAAATACTGGGATAGAACCGTTTGTGCACATGGCCACTGAGCAACCAATAGATACTCTGAACAAGTATCCACTATTTTTTTTTACATGTACTTTATGCTCCTCTGCCCCCAGCTGCCCCCTTTTGACTGACCTCACCAGCCCTGTCACCCTGGTATCACTTGGACTTACCCCTGCCTGGTCGCCAGGTGCGGAGCCTACTAGAGGTCAGTCATCATCCGAACTCGGAGGTGTTTTTCCACCATTTTCTCCCTTCCCATTGATGGGGTGCACACGTAGGATGGCGCACGTAGAGGCATGCATGTGTCCACAGAAATACCGCAGCACCCTCCCTTCTTCTGGCCCCTCTGACCCGCACTACCCTCCAGCCTCCACCTGGGGGTAGTCATTCAGCGGGAGTGCCAGCCCACCCTCTCCGGGACAGGAGAGCTGGCCTCCAGATGCTCAATCCTCTCCCTCCCCTGCTGACCCCCAGCAGCCCATGCTCGTTCCCGAACACGGGTCGCCGGTGTGGTGTGAGGTGTAGCATCCAGCACCTCAACCCTCAGCGCCACCGGGCCAACTCACAAGTATCCACTACTGAGACTTATATCACAGAATGATTGGCCTTTGCTAGTAAACAATGAAATGGTTTACTATTTAAGAAACTAGTAGTGGGACAGAATTCCCTAAAAGCAGCTTTTTTCTTTTTTCAGGCCATGGCAGGGGAAAGGGACCTAGGAGTCTTGGTGGCTGTTAACATGAATAATTCAGAGCAGTGCATCAGGGCTGCAGTCAGGGCAAATAGGATGCTATGATGCATCACTAGGGAGATTACCTCAAGGAACAAGGAGGTGATTTTGCCACTGTACAACAGCCTGGTTAGACCACATCTTAAGAACTGTATGCAGTTCTGGAGGCCGCACCTAAGGAGAGACATTCAACTCCTAGAGAGGGTTCAGAGGACAGCAACCAGAATGATCTGGGGCCTGGGGGATATGACATATGAGGAATGACTAGGGGAGCTCAACCTGTTCTCGCTGGAGGAGAGGAGGGACCGGGGGGACATGATTGAGGTCTTCAAAGTATCTCAGGGGAGTAAATAAGGTAAGCCAAGATAGGATCTTTTGACTGAAGGAGGGTGGAATCACCAGAGGACACAGTTGGAAGACTAAGGGTGGTAGGATTAGGGGGGAAAGGAGTAGGAGATACTTCACCGAGAGAGTGGTGGAACCATGGAATGCATTGCCTGGGGAGCTGGTACAGGCAGCTACGGTGGAGGGATTCAAAAGAGGGTGGGACAGATATAGGCAAGGGGTGAAGCAGAGGCTGGTTTGCCCGAGGGGGGGAAGCAGGACCGGGGGATGGAGTAACAGTAGAAGAAGACAGATAGAGGGCTACGGTACCCAATCAGGGTGCTGAAGCACGAGCAGACTTGATAGACCAATAGGCCTACTCTGCTGGCATCTAGTATGTTAGCATGTATATGATCTTGATGTCAGCCCAAAATATATAATATATAAAAGGAAAAATAGCAATGTTGGTGATGTCAATGCGATAGATTTGTATTTAGAACTGCCTAAGGTTACTAACTGTATCTGGTACAACAACAACTTACTGATAAAGAAAGGAATAACTGTAGACTTTCTTAATGGACTAGATTTCAACCCTAAAGAGACAAGCACCAAAACTGAAACTCCAGTGTCTTTGTCTATGTATGTATGGTATGACATGCTTATATAAAGAAAATAACTGGAAGCTAAAAGGGTCAATAAGCAACCTTTTTTGGAATGTGCTACAGGTGCATTTGGGATATCAGGGAGTCCTGGGGGTGACAAGGGCCGAGGGCTCCTCTTAGATTGATATCTTGGTGCGAAATGAGGAAATAGCCTAGCAATTGCTTAAAAAAGCTACTCAATTGAACACTCTGGGCTTATATGTAGTGGATTCTAGGCAAATACTTAGGAATAACACTATGATTTCCGTATACCCAACTAATGGGGGCTGCACCAATTGTGTGGGGAAAGAAAAGCTAATAACATGGCACAACAGGGTGGCCTGTGACTGAATACTACGCAGGATCAACTAATAACCTCGAAATTAGAACCTAATCTAGAGGCAGAGAGAGGAAACCTCATAATTTCATGGAATGTAGCAGGGATCTTGAGTAAGTTTTGTGACGAAGACTGGCTAGATTTTATTAAAAAAGCAGTCATAATTTGCTGTCAGGAAACTTGGCATAATAAGGATGACAATATTACATTAATGCTTATATATTACCTAAAGCCTCAAAACATTGCAGCAATGATATTTGAGTACGGCTAGTGAGATAATGTTGGATATAACTTTTAGGTTCCCAGGTGATGAAATCCTACTGGCTGGTGACCTAAATACTAGGATAGGAGAATAAAATGACCTTTTAAATAATACCTTTTTTTAACCACTTGGAGCTGTCTAGATATGAGAAGTCAACTATAGGCTTGAAAATTAATATCATAGAAACATACAGAAATATGGACTTTGACGGCAGATAAGGACCACTTGGCCCACCAAGTCTGCCCATTTCCCTACCTATTAGACAAGCTGCAGATCCTACTTAACTAACAGCCTTCTTCTTATCCCCCACCAGAATTGCCTTATGTTTGTCCCATGCATTCTTGAATTCCTCCACTGTTTTTGACCCCATGACCTCCTCAGGAAGGCCGTTCCATGCATCCACCACCCTCTCCGTGAAAAAATGCTTCCTCACATTGTCCCTGGGCCGTCCCCCTTCTATCTCAAAATTGTGTTCCCTTGTTCTTGCACATCTCTTTTTCTGAAAGATGCTACCCTATTGGACTTTGTTGATTCCCTTGAGGTACTTGTAAGTTTCTATCATGTCCCCCCTCTCCCTCCTTTCCTCTAGGGCATACATATTAAGCTCCTTTAGTCTCTCTTCATATGGCTTCTGTTGCAGGTCCTGCACCATTTTAGTTGCCCTCCTCTGGACTGCCTCCATCTTGTCTATGTCCTTGTGGAGATGAGGTCTCCAGAACTGCATGCAGTACTCCAGATGGGGTCTTACCAACTGTCTGTACAGAGAGACAACAACTTCCTGTTTTCTACTGGTGATGCTTCTCCCTATACATCCCAGTATCCCCCCAGCCCTACTTACTGCCTTCTCAGATTGCTTGCTTACCTTTAGGTCATCTGATATGACTACCCCTGGGTCCCTTTCCATTTTTATTGCTGTTAATACCTCCCCCCCCCCCATTGTGTACTCTTACCCTAGGGTTTTGTTTCCCAGGTGCATTACTTTGCACTTCTTTGCATTGAATCTAAGCTGTCATACTTCTGACCATTCATCCAACCTTGCCATGTTCCTTCTCATCCTTTCCACCCCCTGTTGTGTATCAACCCTGTTACAGATCTTTGTGTTGTCTGCAAAGAGGCATACTTTTCCTTCCAGTCCCTTCACAATGTCACTTATAAAGACATTAAAAAGGACCTGACCCAGTACTGAACCCTGCCATACCCCGCTAGTAACCCCCCTTTCTTCAGCATGGACTCCGTTTACTATTACCCTCTGTGTCCTGTTGTCCAGACAATTTGTTACCCAGGCTACCACCCTGGGACCCACTCCCAGGCTGGCTAATTTGTTTATTAATCTTTTGTGTGGGACTGTGTCAAATGCCTTGTTAAAGTCTAGGTAGGCCATGTCCACAGCCCCTTCCTGGTCTACTACTTTGGTCACCCAATCAAAGAAATCTATTAGATTCGTCTGACATGATCTTCCCACTGTGAATCCATGCTACCTTGGGTCCTGTGCCCCGCTGGCCTCTATGTACTCAACAAATCTTTCTTTCAAAAGTGATTCTATCATTTTCTCTACCACTGAGGTCAAGCTAACAGGTCTGTAGTTTCCTGCCTCTGCTTTACTCCCACTTTTGTGAAGGGGAATCACATCCGTCCTCCTCCAGTCCTTAGGTACCACACCATCCTCCCATGATATAACCTGATCATAAATTAATTGAACTCTTAGATGCTCACAACTCACAGCTTATATGCACTGAGTGGCAGATTACAGGAAGATTACTCAGAGAGCTGTACTTACATTAAAGATAATGGAACATCACTTATTGATTGGATATTCTGGTCTGGTGATCCCAGATACTGAATTTTTTTGCAGATCCCTGCTCATTCTGAAAGTGATCATCTCCCAATTATGCTCTGGGGTAATTATCTAATTGATCTAATTCCTCAGGGTACAAACCCTTAAAGAAGACGATGTTAAAGAACTAAGGTATAATAAAAGACTTGAGTGGAACACTGATATAGAGACATGGATTATGTCACAATTAGAGCAGAATATATCTAAATTAAATAAACTGGAACTACAAAAGCTCTCCTCTGCGAAACTTGGACTCGGGTTTCCTATATTTTTTAAATATTAAAAGAGAGTCTTTACAAACAGGTAATAGTGAAAAACGTCACCAGGAAAACTGATTCATGGTTTGTCGCAGATTGCTAGAAGCAAAAAGCCTTGCTAACAGCTACTATAATGAAAACTAGATTTAGTAAGAGCAAGCAGAACTTTAACTCAATAAATCAAGAAAGGAAAACGTATAAGCAATTTCTAGCCAAGAAAAAACAATATCAACATGATAAGTGGCAATAAATGTTGCAAACTATATATAAGGGGACACAAAATAATTTGGGAAGTTGGTAGCAAAAGGCTCTAGCCAACTTAAAACTAATTTTGATAAATATATTTTAGAAAGTAAATGGGCCAATTATTTTACAGAAATCTTTTTTCATGGACTAGAACCAACCCAAGCTCCATATATTAAATATTAGTGTCCATACTTTGACAATTACTAGACAGGAAGTATATATTGCATTAAAAACACTAAAAAATAATAAAGCCACAGGCCCCAATTCTATTCCGTAGTCTGCTTGGTAGATCCCACGTCATGGATAGATCTGTTGACTGTGTTTTTTTAATAAATTAATGGTAATTTTATTCCTGCAACCTGGAAGGGGGCTATCATAGTCCCTATCCACAAAAAGGAGCGTGTGAAAGAACCAGCAATGTATAGGCCTATAAGCTTTCTTGACGTTAGGCTTAAGATTTATTTTAAATAATTTTGGATGAGCTGCTTTTGGAATTGGATAGGTTGGGAGGTCTTAGTAAATTCCAGGCAGGATTTAGAGCAGAATTTAGTACGATGGATAATTGTTACATATTTTCCCTTTTCCTGGAAAAATGCATTTTATTACGGAAGCAAAAACTCTATGTTATGTGTGTAGATTTTAAATTTGCATTTGACACTGTAAATAGGTCAATATTGTGGAAATTGCTTGAAGGAAAAGGAATACATAAACAGCTCATATCTATATTAAGTAGACTATACAAAGAGACTTGGGCCAAAGTAAGAACAGGGCCAAATGGCCAGCTCTCACAGCCAATAAAAATCAATCGAGGTGTAAGGCAGGGATGTGTTTTGGCACCCACTCTTTTTCTGATATACTGTATGTTGATGTGCTCTGGGTTCCATGGAGGAGCAAGAGTCTGACTCTCCTAAAATTCTGGACAAAAGTTGTCCTCTTATGACATTTGCAGATGATATAATTCTATTCTCTCTGTCAAGGAAAGGTTTACAGAAAAAGATTGATGTATCAGATCTTAAAACAAGGGAGTTAAAACTTCAGGTGAATATTACAAAAACACAAATATCAGTTTTTGGTAAAGTTAGAGATAGGGGAAGATAGAAACTGGGCTCAGGAAAGTTGCTAACAACATACACTTGTGTTTATTTGGGTCTCTGCTACTCTACAAAAAGTAATTGGAACTATCATGTGGAAAAAGTATCGATTACAGCAAAAATACAGCAGCTTCCTTGGGGAAATATAATTACTTATATGGGGGAATGGCCATAAAATTACTATTAGAGGCAACAAGAGCACAATATTTGTCTCAGATAAGCTACCAAAGTGATATTTGGGACACTAAAAATAGAGAAAAACGAATGGTCTCAATACATACTGTAAGCTGTTGAAGAAAACTTTTTCAGCCCCTTGTTCTTTCCCACCTGCCTACATTCGGGCTGAATTAGGTCTTGAAAATATTAACACCATAATGGATACAAAAAGGCTTAATTTTTGGCTTAGACTGACTAGATTGTCCTCTGATAGGATTTCTAAACTTTGCCATCTGAAGAAAGTTAAATGGCAAGATATGGGTTGTTTTAGATCCCCCTGGCTTTCACAAATTTATGAATTACTTGAGAGATATGACTTACAACCTTTAAAGAAATACTTTGAAATGAACATTGCCTTAAGCACCCAGTATAAGAAATACATTAATAAAAAAGTTAGAAAATACTGGGTTGCAATACATAAAAAAAAGATTAAAGAGTCTAGATACTCCCCTTGGTTCTCTATAAATAATGAAAATAAGTTTAAATTACAGTATTACCTTGAGATTTTGACAGACCCAAAACTAAGCTCTAGTTATAATAAATACAAATGTGAAACTTTTGAAAGCAATGTTTTGCGAAAAAAGTATCATAAATATCAAGATATGTCAAACCAATGTGACTGCACAGCAGGGGGTATAGAAGATCTTCTCCATGTACTTTGGATTTGCGCGTGGTACATTAAGCCTCGAAGGTATATGTTAAAATCAATATTTCAGGTTGACGAGCTGCAGTACCTTGATGTAGACATACAAACACTAACTAGAATTTGAATCTATTCAGAAGATGTTTGTACAACTAAGTCTCTGGCCATCTTCCTTGTTAACATAGCAAATATAAGACAGTGGAAATGTGTGCAATAAGTAAGAGCTAGGAGCTTGATGTCTTAGGAAAATGTTAATTGCTGTTTCAATATTTTGCTACTAAACTATACTATTATATTGTGACTGTGTATTGTGAACCTGGTTATATTTAGATGTTTTAAGGAGATGTTTTTAAACTTTGTAATGACTTATTATCGAAGAAATAAACGTGATACTTTTTTACTTTATAGAGCAGTTACACAGCAATACAGTTTACAAGGTAGCTACTGAAAGAAAGGGGTTGCAGCTCATCAGTCATCCCCATCCAGGTCACAGTAGAGTAACAGGGAGGGAAGGGGTTGATGTTTTTTGGTTATCCTAATCCAGGTCCAGGTAAAAACTTTGTAAAGGTTAAGGGGATAGGTGAGAGCATTATTAAAAGGGGTCTAGAACTTTATTATCTGGAGCGGGGCATGCAGTGGGGGCAGCATACATCTGATATCTCCCTCTTTACGCAAGAGACTCCTGTTTTTTTTGACTGAGCTCCCTCCCTTCCTCCTATGAAACAAAATCTCCTGCTTAAGTAAAACTCTGTCCAAAATATCCATCTTTTTTGGGCAGATAAAGACACATAAAAATTAAATCAGTGATGCACAATGTATCTGATAACTTTACATAATTAGTTGTTTATTCTTTTAGTGCTTATTCTTGACAAATGAAATGCATTACATTTTGTAATGACTTTTTCTTATGTTTTTGAAGCCATTTAAGGACAAACGCACAATGTTATGGCATCTCCCTACTAGCAGGCCAATCTCCCTCCTAATTTGACCCAAATCTCCCTCTTAAGCAAGGTGGCAGGCCAATATCCCTCCTAATTTGACCCAAATCTCCCTCTTAAGCAAGTTGGACATATCACATGTATGGGGCAGGCAGAGTAGTAGGGTGCAGGGGATGTGGGGCAGCGGTATTTCTAGGAACTCTCTAGGAGCTGGGGAATGCCTGGTATGTAGGCATAATGGACAGCTGAGAACAGAGGTGTGGCAGCTGAGGCAGGAAATAGGTGTACTGGTGGGGGGGCTGAATCATAGGGTAATGATGGGAGGGGCACAGGGGAAGCAGGGCTTGGAGTCAGGCAATGGGGAACAGAGTGGGAGGGGAACCAAAGAGGGAAGGGGGGAGGAAGGATAAGAGGATTATGCAGGTCCCGAGAATCTCTCTCCCCAGCAAAAGGGGCCAGGGTGGGGGGATAATGGTAAAAGCTAAGGTTAAGGCAGGGTGGAAAGAGTGCCCAGTAGGAACACCTCAAGGTGCCAGTGCAGAACAGGTTCCTCCCACTGGAGGGGTGGAAAGGGGAACTTAGAGGACAGGGAGAGAAAGCAAGAAAAGGTGGGAAATAGGTAGTTGAAAGAAGGACTTCACAGAAGGTAAGGGAGAATTGGGAGGAAATAGTTCAGGAGAGGGAGAAGTAGGGAGGGGCAGTAGATGGGGTGAGTGAGGAGACAGGCAGGGGGATGAGCAAAAGGGTAAGGTGGGGGGAGTGCCTGGTGGAAGTAAGGATCAGGAGGAGAGGGCAGGGATGGGGACAGAAGGTGTATGGTGATGAGGGGGAACACAAGATGGGCAAGAAAGGAAGAAGGGCCAGGCAGAAGTGGGCAGCAGTATGGGTGGAAGGGGGGAGGGCACAGGATGAGGAGGAGGGTAGTGATCTTGGGGGATTTGATAGTTTAGGGGGTAAGATGGAGGGAAGGAATCTAGGGCATATCGTACGAGGGTAGTGTGTATGCCAGGGATGATGGTGGGGAGAGTGGGATTGCTGATAGCCCAACATGTGGGCCAGGAGGGAGGGAAACCTCACATAATAGTGCACCTGAGTATGAATGGCCTTGAAGGATGTGAGGTGGGGATGGTGAAAGACGGGTTCAAGGAGGCAGTAAAACTCTGCAGTGAGGTAGGGAGATCAGTAGCCTTCTTGGAGATGCTACCGGTCTCAAGGGCTAGCACTGCAAGAAAAGTAAGAATACAGGAATTTAATGTATGGCTCAGAGGGTGATGTGAGGTAGAGAGGTACAGGACAGTTTGTCACTGGGGAAGGACCTGGGATAACAAAGACCAATTTGCAGTGGACAGGTTACATCTTAGTAAGAAGCACACAAGGGCCCTGAAGAGCAAGTTGGAGGAATTCATGGGAAATAGCTTCAATTTAAACTGATGGGGGGGGGGGCAGCAGGGTCCAGAGCACCCACAGACACCTGGAGGAAATGTAGAAGACCAATAGGCCTCCCTCCAGTCAGGACAGAATAGAGACGTACTAGTGGGGGGAGGAAGAAGGAAGGAGGGATTGGACGAGGGTGGAAAATGGGGGCAGAACAGGGATAATGAGGATCCCAAGTCATGGTGGAGGGTGGTGTCTCTGAACTCCAGAATCCTGGGAAACAAAATGGCTGAATTGCAGGCACTGATGGCAGAGGGAGAGGTAGACATAGCAGCCATCATAGAGACATGGGCCACACCAAACTTTGACTGGGACCTTGCAGTTCCCGAGTACAAACTGTACAGGAAGGATAGGAAGACGGGAAGGAGGGGAGTGGTTCTGTATGTGAAAGGAGGGGATAGCCTGTACTAGAGAGGACAGGGAGGAAGGCAAGACAGAAGCATTATGGGTGAAGGTATAAACCACTAGGGGGGAGGAAACTAAGGATGGGGGTGGTCTACAGACCACATTCATAGGAAGATGAGCTGGACAATGTACTGGGGTCCCAAATCTTGGAAATGGCAAACAAAGGGGAGGTAGTAATAATGGGGGAATTCAATCTGCTGAAGATGGATTGGAAAATCCTGTGGACTTCCAGCATCAGGGAGCAAGTACTGCTGGATGCATTCCAGAGTGGATTTCTGACACAAGGTGTCATGGAAACCACTAGGGATAGGACTGGACCTACTGGACCTGGTCCTGTCCACCTTTGTGCATATTCAAGATGTGAAGGTGGAAGCACCACTTGCAAGAAGGGACCACCACTTGGTGTGGTTCCACCTGGAAAGGGGGCAGAGGAATGGTCAGGAACAGTACAAGGGTTTTGGACTTCAGGAAGGCTTACTTTAGTAGGATGGGAGATATTTTGGAAGGACATTTTGCTGGGATCAAAAAAGGAGATGGAGGTGGAACAGAAATCGGCCATAATAAGGTAGGGGCTGATTGAGGCCACTAGTGAGTGCTCTCAAATCAAAAGCAAGAAATCTAAGGCCAAAACGCCAGCTGATGTGGAAAGGAGGTGGCAAACATGGTAAGGGACAAGAAGGCAGCCTCCTGGAAGTACAAATATTTTCAGAAAGAGGAGGATAAGGAGATGTATTGTGTTAAATCTAGGGTGGTGAGCAAAGCAGTTAGAGAGGCAAAGACTGCAAGGGAAGTACAGCTAGCACAAGGAATAAAATCGGGTGAGAAGGCCTTCTTCAAATATATAAAGGAAAACAGACATTAAAGATGAGATTGTCCACCACCATGCCTGGAACTGACTCCCAGGAGAGGTAGTGGGTACTGAAAAGGTAACAGGTTTCAAACATGCGTGGAATAGGCACAAGGGAACCTTGGTAACAGGGCTGGGGAGGGGTAAGGCTGGAGATCAGTTAGGGTCTACAGTAGAACAGCAGGTAAGGATTTTAGGGCAGACTAAGTGAGCCAAGGGGTGCTTTTCTGTCGACAGCCTCTATGTTTCTTTTATGTTTCTATATATTGTCAAATTTAAAAAGGAGGGGAGTTGGACAGAGGAGAATGAGGAGAAAGCAGAAGTACTTAAGAAATGCTTCTGCTCTGTCTTCACTACAAAGAAAGATGGACCAGTGCCGCAACGGAGCAGGGAGATGGAAATGAGGAAGTCATGGATGGTGTAATACAAGAGGACTGGGTGCATAAGGGCCCTGAAGGTGGACAAATTTCCAGGGTCAGACAGAGTGTACCCTAGGGTCCTAAGGGAACTAGCAGAGGTACTGGCAGGCCCCCTGGCAGACCTGTTTAACACATCTCTAGAGACTGGGAGCATGCCTTGGGACTGGAGAACTACATATGTGGTGCTCTTCATAAAAGTGGGCCAAGGGATGAACCAGGGAACTACAGACCAGTCAGTCTGACTTTAATTGTGGTGAAGCTGATGAAGACTATCATGAAAGAAAGACTGGTGAATTTTCTGGAGGATAATGGGCTACAGGATGAGAAGCAGCATGGGTTTGTGTCGGGAAGTTCCTGCCTGATGAACCTAATTGACTTTTTTGACTGGGTGACCAGAACAGTGGACAAGGAGCAAGCGGTTGATGTTCTGTATCTGGACCTCAGCAAAGCCTTTGACTCTGTGCCTCATAAGAAACTGGTTAGGAAGCTAAAAGACCTGGAGTGGGGGCCAAGCTTGCCAGATAGGTCAAAAACATGTTGCAGGACAGAAGCCAAAAGATGGTGGTCGGGGGGGATTCTCAAAAGCTAGGCCAGTGACCAGTGGAGTCCCACAGGGCTTGGCGCTCAGGCTGGTGTTGGTTAACATCTTCATCAGTGAGATAGCAGATGGGATCAAAAGTAGAATCTGCCTGTTCACTGACAACAAAAAAACTCTGCGTTAGGGTGCACATTGGACATGGAGGAGGAGAGACAGGAACTCAAGGAGGACCTGGCTAGGTTAGACTGGTGTTCTGACATTTGACAACTGGGGTTAAATGCTAAAAAGTGTAAAGTTATGCACTTGGGAGTAAGGAACCCAAAGACCAAATACTGACTGGGATGTGTGCAGGTAACTAGGTCAGAAGAGGAGATGGACCTGAAGATAATCATAACGAGTGACCTGAAGTGCTCAGTACGCTGCAGGAGAGCAGCGTCAAAAGCAAATTAGACGTGTAGCAAGTGGAATTACCAACAGGAAGGTGGAGGTCATACTGCCGCTATACAGGTCACTGATAAGACCACACCAAGATGATCCAGGGCCAACAAGGCAACACCTACAAAGAGAGGCTCAAGGGGCTCAACATGTACTCTTTGGAGGACAGAAGGGAGAGGAGGGACATGAGTGAAACCTTTAAGTACCTTAAAGGAAAACTACATCCTCATATCATTTAAATGTTATTTGTTTCCATGTCAACAGACAACTCCTTTCCTGTAGCTGTTAGGGCTATATGTGTTAACCTTAGTTTGTTTTCACTGCTCATGGTAGCCCCTGTGATTGCTCTGGGGGTGTCTATTTCATGGTTGTTGAAATCTCGTTGTCCATGAGAACTGCACTAGCATATGAGAACATGATGTCAGATCAACCATTTATATCATGTAACTCTATGCTGAAAGAACAAAAATTCTCTGGAAACTCATAAACTGAATGGAGTTTAAAGGGAAAAAAACCTGCATTATAACTCAGATAGTTTGCAAAGCTCACCGAAGGTAAATGTGGTATTTCACACCTTCTTGCAGCTTGTTTCTTTTAAGACTAATTAAGCAGACAGGCATACTGGGGAGTTTAAAGGGTGATTATGCATCAAGGTCTCATATGCTAATGCAGCTCTTAGGGACAATGAGATTTCAACAGCCACGAAATGGAGCCTCCCAGAACAGTAACAGGGCCTAGTATGAACTGTGAAAACTGACTAAGGCAGTTACATACATCTTTAACAGCTACATGAAAAGAGTTGTCTGTTGACATGGAAACAACATTTAGAAGATATGAGGGTGTAGTTTTCCTTTAAAGGTATTAACAGGGTGAGCACTGAGGGCCTTTACAACCTTAGTAGGAACAAGTCCACTAGGGGGCACAGCCTAAAACTGGTAGGGATAAAATTCAGGGGAGAGATAAGGAGGCATTTTGTCACTGTCAGAGTGGTAACCAAGTGGAATGAGTTGCCAGAGAAGATTGTCTCCCTAAAACTGTGGATAGCTTCAAGAGAGGATGGCATAGAATGAAGGGGAAAGGTGCTGGTGGAGGAGGGAGGAGAAGGTATTCAGGGGAGGTAATGGGGGAAATGAAGAGGGGGAGAAGGTCCCTCTGTAAATATTGGGGTTAACCTGCACACTTGAGCAGACTAGATAGACTACAAGGCCTTTATCTGCTGGCATATTTATATGTTCTATGTAATATACAGTATAGGTCTACTTACTGTGCACTATACTGATATACTGAAACTTGTTTTCTTTTAATACAGTGGAAGTGCATTATTAGTACATCAGTACTATATATTTAACACTATATCAATATAGTGGAGGTGCATTATTATTATATTGATATAGAAGTATGTTTACACTACTCTCTACCAATATGTTAAAACAGATTGGTTCTATCTAGACCCTGCAAATCCAAAACCCTAAAGAAGTCACCATTTGAATTGCTTGCTGTCTTTCTTGGCATCTATAATTTGGAAGTGCTCATACAAGAGGACTTCACTGTTAATTGGTTACTATCTGGTAACATAATTTGCATAGTTAACATTTGAAACAAAGGATAAATGAAATGGGTGACTACTATGCACACAAAGTATATCCATAAATGAATATGTTAAAAAAAAAAACATTATTACCAAAGAATTATTTATAGTATTCACATATAGTAAGATCTGCATAGCAGGAATTTAATTTAGTATATAGAAAGGTATGTGTACATCTATGACACTTTGGAAGATACAAGTGGTTTTCCATAAAGGAGAGCCACAGCCTTTTTCTAGCTTTCCCTTTGGGGTAATCCTCTCATTTAAATTAATCTTAAACCTTGGATGTCCTAGAAAATGTAATAATTAGGCAGAACTCACCTGCTTCCCGGTCCCTGACACAGTAATCTGGAGAACTGTCAAAGTACACCAAGTCATTTTTGGTTGGCTTATTAAATTTCTTATTAGCGACTGTAAAGCCAGTGCCATCCTGATTCATGACAACCTGAATGGCTCCTGTGTATTTTCTCCACAGATAATCCCCAGTCTTTCTGAAGTCAGCCATGGCTAACCAACAAGTCCTCAGAGTACATGATCCACTGACACCATGACACTTGCACTCCAGCTTCAGAAAACGCTTCGCTGCCTGCAGAGAAACACACACACACACAAGGCACATCATGTCTCAAGACTGTAGAGAGTGAATAAAATATTTTTTTGCTCATGCAAAAAGTGTCATTAGAGTACTGTAAATGCAGTCTCAGCAGCAACAGCAGATAAGGGCCAAGTTTTACATTTTAAGTCTTAAAATTATATTGTTTGGGTCAGTTATTAGTTTCCATATGGTACCTTTGCCCCCATACTCATCACTTTTTCCATTCAAAATAAATTTTAAATGCTCATTTACAATACTGTATCAGAAATGGTAAACATTAGAAGTCTGACAATTTGCATGCTACCTGAGGAAAGGAAGTGGGTCTAGTTGCTTTACAAATTAAATCTGTCATCAAAGTATCGTGCATTTAAATCCCACAGAGCCTGCTGGCTCACAACTTTGAGCAAGTCGCTTGACCGTCATGTGAGTTTGTCTTCCCAGCAGTAAAACTGGGTGGACACATGAAACCTTCTGAAAATTAAAATATCTTATTTGGGCTATCCAGCATAAATAAACTATAAAACAAACTTAGCAAGACTTTACTAACATTTTGGTACAATTAGGTTGGGTTGTTTTAACTGTGCATGTAGTATCAAAACTGCTATCTTATGCCAGTGTTCTAGCGAAGGTTTGGACAATCTACAAAAAGCTAAAACTCTATGGCATACTATACATAGGAAATTTTAGTCTTTGCCCCTGTAGCTTCCCAGACAGAGTGATTGTTTCAGATAGCTATTAATATGTAATCTACAGTACCTACCTCATCTGTCTATATATCTAGCTGTCTCTATCTAATTTATTTATTTATTTATCTATCTGTTTGTTTGTTCTATTTAAAATTTGGTGACTAGGGCAGACATACTGCATGAGTGTTCATTTCCACATGCAATCCAGGAAAGGGATACAGCAGGGAATGAAATGGCAATGACAAAAACATTTAAAATGGGTGCATCTATATAAACAATAAACGCAAGGTATCTATCTATCTATCTATCTATCTATCTATCTATCTATCTATCTATCTATCTATCTATCTATTTGTCTATCTGTCTGTTCTTAATCAATCAGCAAAGGTGGGGAAAAAAACAACAAAACTACACTTTAACGAATATGGCTGCCTAAAATCCACAACCTCAAAAGTAAGGAATTTCTATAGGATGTGATCCACGGAGACAAGTACCGTTAATTATGTAATTCAAGCTGTACCATCTTTGTCAAATATAAACATTGCAATAGTTAACCAAACACCTTGAAAAATTGTAACAAACAGCTGGTGAAGGCTATTCTGGTGACTTGATCTGAATGATATACTGTATAGAAGAAATACAGCATTTTAAACATGTATTACTTTTTAGTGCAAGAATCCTATTTGTCATACAATTCCAATAACGGCATAGGATTTCAGGATTTGCAGTAATATTCCTACATCAGTTTCCAAATAAGTACCATGGTATGGCTTTCATTTTCATTTAAAAAATGAGGTATTTCTTGGGCTGGAATTAAGTTTTGCAGTCGGTGTCCAGCAAGACTAGAGACTAGGTGAAGCTGCTGGTCCCACAAACATTCCACTGGCCAAAAGGGTGTATTGACTTCTTGAAATATTAACTCTCCCAATATGAGCCAGCAAGACTAGTTAAAGGAAGATGGTACTCCTTTAAATACAATATCTGCAAGCATCTGAGCAATAGCCACTGCTAAATTTTGACCCTCCATTTATTACGATAGGAATATCAGAATTAAGATGCAAGGAGGTTTATTTGCCACCAGTCTGTCTCCCACTACTCAGTGGCTATTATAATCCAAGATAACCTCCTCAAGAACCTACCCCAATTCACCTTAACAGCACAGGGATAACAAAATAAACTGGATATTAAATACCATGGCCCAGATATTCAAAAGAGTTGAGCCATGCGCAATAGGGTTGCACCAGCGCAAGTCCGAAAATGCGCCATTCTGCGATATTCAGCAGGAGGCAGTTGCGCCCCCCAAATCACGCTGAGCAACAGTGCAATGATAATGAATGCATGTGCAACTGAAGGGGGAGGAACCATGCATAAATGCAGTGCGATATTCAACAACATGCGCCATGCGCAATAGGGGAGCCAGCGGAAGTTGCACCATAGTGGAAATGAGCCAAAATAAAAGGGAGCAAGGGAGAGGTGCAAGAACGCTACAGGGAAGGCACATGAGAGCCAAATACAGCAGGAAACACTGGGCAGCAGGGACACACAGGGCCAGCCAGGAAAGGGCACCTGGAAGCAACAGGCAGAGGGGAAGGTGTGGGGAGCCACAGTGCAGAAGGGGGAAGTACACCACACAGCAGTGAGGCCAGCACAGGCAGGTGTTCCCGGTGCAGGGGAAGTAGCAGCCAGGACAGCGGGGGAATACAGAAACAGCTGCCAGGGGGGTGGACACAAGCCAGGGACATGGCCAGTGCCACCATCCAGATGGAGGCCGTAATGGGGGGTGAGAAGGCGGGCAGCAGGGGGGCGTGGCCGTGGAAGGGCCCGTCGGTGGTATGCCCCCAACAGGCAGTACCGAGCCCGCACCAGCTTTGAGCTGTACAGTGATACTGAGATTGTGGGCCAGTACCACCTGAATCGGGCAATTCTGAGGTGGCTCTGTGAGCTGTGCAGTGATGTGATGCAGGCACCCACATGACGGAGCCATGCCCTGTCAGTGGAGACGAAAGTGACAGCTTGCATGTGCTTACTCGCCATGGGTACCTTCCAGAGACCAACTGGGGACACCACAGGCATAGCCAGTCGGCCATCATGCCACCTCACCCAATTCCTCAAGCGCACTGCTGCCACATGCTGCGGGTACATCCATTTCTCCAGCACACCCAGCGAGCTCACAGCACATACAGGAGTTCCACAGGGTAAGCACATATGCCTGGCATGCTAGGGGCAATAGACTGCACCCATGTGGCCATCCGCACACCACCTGGCCCCGAGGGGTCTGCATATATAAATCGCAAAGGCTATGCCAGCATCAACTGCCAGGTGGTGTGCGATGCCAGGGGACGCATAATCAATGTCTGTGCCACACACCCTGGGGGAGCACATGATGCCTTCATCTGGCACCAGTCAGCACTGTGCCACAGATTCGAGAGTGGGGATATCCCCACTGGCCACTTAGTGGGTGAGTATGCAAACCACATGGACAATCATAGGGCCTGGGGGGGCATGGTCAGAGGTGACATGGGTAGTGGCCTACATGGCCTGGGGCAGGGCGATGCTGATCACCAAACTAACCTCCACCCTCTACACACAGGTGACAGTAGATACCCACTCCGTCCCTGGCTGCTCACACCCTACCAGCAGCCTGCAACCCCATCGCAGCAATGCTACAATGAAGCATACACCACCACACGTAATGTCATCGAGCGGGTGTTCAGGATGCTGAAGGCACGTTTCCGTTGCCTGGACAACTCCAGCGGTGCCCTACAGTACAGTCCCTCAAAGGCCTGTGGGCTATTCCTGGCCTGTTGCATCCTGCACAACATGGCCAACGAATGTGGGATAGCCGTACAGGTTGAAGAGGGGGACAGCGATGGGGACGATGAGGACGCCGGTGACAATGGTGATGGGCAGCCCCCCCTTGGGCGACAAGACCCCCGACTGCTGCGGCTGGCACAGCTGCACCGGAACACCATCACGGAAGAGCACTTCAGCCAACCCAGGTAAGTCATGGGGCCATGTGCAACCAGCAGTGGCTAAGGCACAACCCACAAACACGCATGGACACACACCAAGGGTGCATTCCATCAAGGGAAGTGGCCAGGCATGGAACCACACACACAACCAGGGATGGGTGAGGTCTAACATGCCACGCGGACGGACACACACACACACACACACACACACAGACAAAACGCACCAGACATGCACAAAAGCTAGGAGGCACACCAACCCAGAATGCCACCCCTAGCCACACACATGTCCACAGACCACCACGCCCACTGCCTGTCCTTGTGTATGTGTCAGATGCTGAGCACCATTGCACATTGGTGTACAGCACAATGCAGGCATCATCATGCACACACAACTGTGGACGGCAGCCAGGAGGGTGTGCAGATGGACTGTGTGTCCGCGTGCAGGGCCGGGTACCCACCCGTGCAATGCCCGCTGAATGACATAATGCACACAGGGCAGCACCAGACAGTAACCACGTTGGGAGACAGGTCAGTCACGCGCCACAGTGCCCCGGCCACCACAGATGTGTGGGCGGTCCTGCCGAGACCCGCCAGCACTGACAGGCTGACCACTGGCCTCATGGGGTGGCACCGATGGTCCCCCAAGGGTTCCACTGTGTGAACACGACTGTGCTCGCGCAGGGGTCTGCAGCACACCAAACATGCCTGCGCCAGGCGTGCTCGGGATGCCCACAGCTGAACCCGGGGTCGACAAGGAGGGTGTCGCATGACGCCGGGAACGGGTGGTGGACAGTGCACTGCATGGTGTCTGCGATGCATGGGCACATGACTGTGTGCCCATTGTGGCCATGACAGCAGTGAATGCCTGTGTCTGCCTGTCAATGGCAGCAGTCACATCCTCCCGCAACCGGTCCATCCCTGCCAGGATCAGAGCGGTGTCTCTGCTATGACGCTCCTCTGCCCGCTCCAGAGCCGCACGCAGTGCATCCACCGACATCGTAAGCCGCATCTGCTGGTTGACTGATGCTTGCAGTATCTGGTGTGCTCGTCCAAGAGGTCATCTGCCTCCTCGGCATCCTGTCCCTCAGGGTGTGCGCGGCCCTGATGCCCAGCACCCCTTGAGGGTGGGCGCTGCACACCAGGACCAGGTCTGGGCATCTCCACAGGCTGTGCACTGACGCTGCCCCCGACCCTGTACCCCCAAGCCCATTGGCCGACTGCTGATGCTGCCCCTCCAGCTGCCGTTCACCAGGGCTCACTGGTGCCGCCACAGTGGCCGCAACAGTCCCACTGTCCTGTACACACACCAGTGCTGCCCAACTGGTGCTGACAGGCACAGGCTGGGACTGTGATGACACGCAGGCCTCCACGGTAGCACCACCCACAGCCATGGCTCCGATGTTACCTGCTGTGTGGCCATCCCGTGGCACACATGTGTCACTGCCCATGCCGTTAGCGACATCATCATCGGTGACGGACCCGGCACCAGCCTGAGTTACAGCATGCCGGCATCCGTGGATGCCGGCATGCTGGGACACGGGCAGGGCCTCCTCCACACCTGTTCCAACAACATCAGTCTGGACAGCCAGGCGGGCCCACTGTCGCACTGAGCCACGTATACCTGTGGAGGTGGAAGGGCCCTCATCCATCTCCATCTGACTGTCCTCAGTGGACAGGCCCACCACCGCTGACCCATGCAGATGCTCAGGATCAGTAAGGGAAAACAAAGTCGCGTTACTGCATGTTACCTACCCTGCCCCCCCCAATAGACAGACCATGACCTACCATGCAGTGACGGGCTACCACCCGTCTGGAAGCCACCACCCGGAACACCCTCAATGGCACTATGCTGCATGCTTCCAGCAACCCTCTCCTCCTGTGGGGTCAGGTGTACCACCTCCGGCTGTCCCCCACCTGTCACAGCTCGTGCCGCCCTGATGGCAGCCACCTTCTCCTTTATCCTCCTCCTGTCTATGCACATCTTCTTCTTGCACTCCTGCACAGAGCGCTGGTGGCTGCCATGCAGGTTCACTGCACGTGCCACCTCCTCCCATGCAGCAGCACGGGCCTGTGGTGTTCCCTGCTGTCCGCTGAGAAGCGGCTCCTGATCCAGGTAGGCCTCAAACAGGGCATCGGTCTCGGCCTTGGTGAAATTAGGCCTCCTCCTCCTCCCACCACTGTGTTCCTCCTCTCTCACAACTCGCTCGGTCATTATTTAGCCTGTAAGAATGAAAGTTGTTACCTGTGACTGTGCAGTCCCATGCATGTCCCAAAATCCACAGTCCACACTCCCAAACAGCATACAACTCACCAACAGACTGCAGTAACCGACTATGGCCAGTGCAGCCCAATGTCGCACTTTTATAGCGCAACCCATGCAAATGAGGTGAGGCGCAACTTTAAGTGGATGAAAATTGCAGTGCTGCGCCATTGAATGGCTGATTAGCTGATTTGCATATGAAGACTGAATATCACGCTGTTGCGCTTTGTGCAATTGTGTTGAACGTGCTGAGCCAAGGGCGCAGTTCTGTGACATGCGCAGTACACACCTCACTGCGCATGCCCGGGTTGCTGACGCAGGCGTCTGCCGCGCTGTTGACGTGCTGTGCACAGGAAGCAATGCAGGGCACGGCCACCATAGTGCCAGTGGCGCTACAGCGATGTTCACCTATATGGCACTGTGGCCCTGGGCCATCATAGGCGCACTGGGGCAACAGCGCGGTAGGCGGCTACTGGAGGTAGCACACAGGCATCCAATCGCGCTACACGCATTGGGTTCCAATGGTGCTGTGCCTGTCCGTGTGCCAGAGACCCTTGACCCTTGACCCTGTGCCCGACCTTTGCCCCCTAGGCACCATGCGTCAGGCATGGGTGCACCACTATCGCGCTGTTCGGTGACAGCGCAATACGGAATGGCAGCGCTGTACCACGCAGCATCTGCACGTGGTGGAGCCGCACTACAGAGCACCATTTTGAGCTGACTGAGCAAGTGGAATGGTGCAGAGGAGGGCTGCACAGTGGACCCAAGTTGAACTGGCCAACCTGGTGGCCATTGTAGAGCCACTTTATGGCCCACTGTTTGGGGAGGCACCCCTGGACAGGTCCAGGAGCCAGGTGTGGGAGGAGGTAGCCAATGCCCTGGAGGAGGCCACAGGAAGGGGGCAGACGGCGGAGCAGTGCCACCACAGGTATGGCGACCTGCGGATGAGGGAACCGGACCTGCTTGCCTGCCTGCGGGGATGTGCCAGGAGGGGCACAGTGACACGGCCAGGTAGGTGTTACGTCCACACACCTTTATCTTTCATATGGGTATCATGGTTGTATGTGTCCGGAACATGGGGGAGGGACCGTCCAGTGTTGGCTGTGGTGGTGTTATTAGGGTGTGGGGTGGGTGGGTCTGGCTGGGTGGGAGTGCACACACATGGGGGAAGGAGGACTTTGCTGCAGGATTGTACTGATGTTCGTCTCTCCATGTTTGCACCACAGGGCCGGAGGAGAGGTGTCTGGCCAGGGAGATGCGGCGCCAGCAGGACGACAGGGCCGCTAGGAGGGGCAACGGTCAACAGTGCCGGAGGGACCGGCCTGATGTTGGTGAGTGCCATACCTCCATGATTACTATTGCATGCTGTGTAACAGGGTGGGCAGCGGGACATGGCCACCATCCATTGACACCACTGCCATGCATGCAACTTGTTACAGTCAGCACTGTCCAGTGGCACTGCATGTCTGGGAGTGCGTCGATGGTGGTCCATGCATGCACCGGGTACATGGCTGTGCCACTGCCTTCGCACCACATAGCCATGTCACTAAACAGCCACAGTGGTGCTGTGCATGACTTGGCCGGTGGGTGTGTGCAGTGGTCCGCATGGCTGTATGCGCCTGGGTGGGCAGGTCTTGTGGACGTGATCACTGTGGGTGGTCACACACCATCACAGAGGCATGTCCCACAGCCGTATGCCATGCACAGTGGGTGGGCTGTGTGGGGCTGTGCATTCACACCTATTGACTGTGCTCCCTTGTCCTAGGTGTCCGCCAGCTGCAGGGGATAAGGGAGGCATTGCAGCAGATCCTCAATGTGGGCTGGGCATCGTTGGAGATCCTGCAAAGGATTGACCGGCTTGGGGTCCTGAGAAGACACCGGAGGCAGAGCAGCCAGAGCGGGGAGCGGGGCTCCCATGATCATCCTCTGCCCTGATATCCCTACCCCTGGACCCACCCTCACACCTCCTTTCCTGTCCCATTTGTTCACCCTGCCTTACCCACCCCACCTTGTTTGTGGCCCTCCCCCCCACATTTGTACATAGTTTTGTAAATAGTTCCTTATGATGTGTTTACAAATCTTTTGATATGAATACTGTAGTGGTCTCTGATTTGCAGCGGGCTATAGGTGCTCAGCTGCAGTGGTGTGCATGGCGTCAGGGGTGGTGCAGTCATGGGTATGTGTGTGTGTGTCCGTGGGGAGGTGACTATGGTGTGGGGGTAGCTATCAGTCAGTGTCTGTGGTGTGTGTGTTGTGCCCTGTGCACCGGATGACTGTGTTCAGTGGTCCATGGTGCATGTTCTGTGTCCATGGAGCCCCTGTCAGCCCGTCCATGGCCTATGCAGCTGACACCCTTGCATGTCTGTGACCTGCATGGTCTGCTGGCATGTCAGTGGTGGCTGTCCATGCAGGGCAGCCACTGTACCTGTCACAATGCTGGGTTGCCTCCTGTCACTGGTGTGGTGCATGTCTGCCTCAGGTGACAGTGTGGCCTCCGCAGTTGTTGTCCCACCTCCATGCTGTGGCTTGTGTGTGTTGCAGGGGATGTTCACCACTGTCTGTGACTTGTGCTCTGGGCAAATGATGGTGATGTACAGGTCCACAGTGCCTGCGCAGGGTGGCTGGCACTCCTGTGCCATGGAGGACTGCAGGCTGTGTGTACACGGTTTCCATGGGCCCATGCTGGGGACTTGGTTGCCCCGCTACTGCGTCCCTGTGTTGTTGTGCCCTTGGGTATGGGTGGGTGTTTGTCCATGCACTGTGTGGCATCCGGTGTGGTGCATGCTTCCACGTACCACTGTGGGTGTCTGCGCTGGCTGTTGTGGCCAGTGCTGGGTCGGGGTGTGTCCTTGGGAGGATGTGCAGGGTGCTGTACCACTGGTTGTGGTGTCCAGGGCATGCCCTGTCCTGTGTGGGGTACCTCGTGTGCCGATGCATGGTTGGTCTCTCAGCTGTACCTCGGGGGGGGCTGTGCGTGGTGGCACTGTGTATGCCATTGTTGCATCGCTGTGTGCTGCCACCCGCTGATGGGTGCTCGTGGTGGGGCTGCCTTGCATGGTTCTGTGCTGCACAGGGTTGCATTGTCACAGTGGGGGTGGTAGCATGCATGGGGTTTCCTGCAGTGGTGGACGCTGCTACTGGGCAGGGTGTCTGGGGGTCACAGTGCAGGGTGTGCTCTGCATTGGGGGGATGGTGTGGCACGGGGTGGTCAGCCCTCCTTGTGTGCCAGTCACAGCTTGCCAGGGGGGTGTGATGGGGCACCATGGCCCGGCTGTGGGTTGGTTGCTTGTCTCCATGGGCCAGTGGTTATTCCAGCCATCCCCCAGTTGTGCAGTGCATGGGGTGTGGGGGGACGATGTCTGTTCTGCTGTGTGTTCCTCTGCCCATCTGTGGCATGGGTGGTGGGCCCCTACCTCCCTGGTTGTGCAGTTGCATTGCTGCACTGCTGCTGGGGGGCGTTACTGGTTGCGCTATGGCACCTCTGGACTGCTCAGCTGAACATCTCTTGTTGTGCTATGGTGCATCAGATCTGCTCAGCTTCCCCTCCCTAGTTGCGCTATGGTGCAGGTGGTGCGATATTCAGTCGTCAGCTGTGGGTGCATCTTGGCCGGCTCAGTTTTTGAATATCGCGCCTCTTGCGCATGGGCACAATGGACTTGCACTTGCTCCTGCTATTGTGCACTTTTTGGGTGCAGTTTGAATATCTGGGCCCATTTCTGTTAGGATTAAATGCATAGTGGAGTTTGTATTATGTCGAATAATGCATGCACTAATGCAATAATGACTTACTGGCAGCCCAGCATTCTGTCATTAACAGCAGGATGTGCTATGTCTGACATCTCTTTTGTTTTCTTTAATAAAATGATCATATCCGGTGTTGTCAGTGAATTAAATCTGCATCATGCTAACATAATTTAAAACCTTTTCATATAACACAGGCACGTAATTGTAGGTTAACTAAAATTATGTCAGTCACGACTAAAATCCCTCAGAATCTGCATGCATAAACAAGATTGCAACATTCACTGAGATTAGAAAAATAATATTTTAATCACTGTATTCTAATGGGCATAACTTTGTTGCTTAATCAAAAATACTCCTACTGTACAGACAAAAAAAGGATTTTCAACAGAAATGGATCATAATGAGAGTTAAACAACGGTACCATGTAGTCCAATAAAATGGCCTGTTTCTGTTGTGAATTATTATTATTTTTTTTTATTATTTCTTTTGTTAGCCGGGTAAACTTATGAGTCAAGGCCCTTTTTCATATGCGACCCGAGACTATAAAATAGTCACAAGATGTTATACAAAAAGATAACTTTTACATTCACTTAATACAGGAATACAAATACATGACATATAAGACAATCAATATAATACAAGTACAACTTTATGCTCACAAGAACCAATATATTCTGAAATGGTTTATTGTTTATATTTATCATAATAATGAAACCTCTTCAGTATACATCACTAATATGATGAGTCAGATGCGGGTCAGTGTACAGGGGTCTCCCTTGACAGTGTTTTACTTGTCCGGTACATACATTAGTGGAAATTGCCCAAGACTAGTGCATCTAGCCCTCTACTTGTCCTTCTTGTCTAGTGCAGGTCCTAAATGGCTGTTGAAGTACTTTAGCAGACTCTAGCCTTCATGCTACCCTCCCTCAGTGTTTCAGATTGCCAGTTCTGACTAGCACATCATTAAGAGCTACGACCCATCCTTCTGTTGTGGCTCTGACTGAGTGAGGAGGCGGTGTGAGGTGCTGACTTTATAATCCACTGTAACCAGCGGGCCCTGCCATGGTTTTCCATCAATCTACAGTTAGAGAGTGTGAATGTGCCACCTGAATAGACAGTGGACTACGGGAAACGTTATCTGGTTGCAAGCTAGGCTGAGAGCCTTGCCACCAGTTGCTCCCCCAAAAGGCTGTTCACTGTGTGTGTACTGTGGTTCAGTACTCTAACCAGAAGCAGTATAGGAGTAAGCTCCAGGATGGGGTTTGGGTGGACTCAAAATCATAAGAACTGGTGCTTTAATTTATATTTCTCCTGGTGGCAGCAGGTATAGTATAACACACTTTAAACTGTTAATACATTTGAAATTTATTGTGTTGTGCTGTTGAAGTATTGGCCAGGACTTCCTTTCTCTTCCCCTGCCTTTCTTTTCTTTTATTTGAAGTTGTCTTTTGCTGAGTTGGGAGTGTGAATGGTAGGGTTTGCTATGTACTGCATTTATCATGTGAATCAGGTGTGTGTGTGTGACCTGAAGTGGGAGTGAGTGGTGGGGTATTAGTTTTAAGTCTATATAGTTGTTAGACAGAATGTGTTATGGTACGCCCCCTGAGAGGCACGTCTTCTCCCTCAACCATCTTTGGCAGCTTTTTCCCTTTGAAGGATACTCTGCTGGATTGCCAGCAGTGGTGATGAACTGCTGCCTGGTTCTGGGGATTTTCAGGAGGTGAGGCAGTGGCCATGGTTTGGGGCCAGGGGCTGCCACTGGGGAGGGTAGGACTGAGGTAGTGAGGTCTTGTAGATGCCCAGGGAGATGTTAAAGTCAAGATATGGTTACTCTCTGCTTGATCCCAATGTCTGGGGCTCTGCCAACAACAAACAGGCAGGAGACAGCCAGACCAGCTTTCTCTGCCCCTTCTCTTTGGGTCACAGATTGAAATGCAAGGTCACCGAAGAATATAACTGCAGTGACAGAGGGTTTCATTGCAGATTCCTTGGCTGACCGTGTTTGTATTATAGAAACTTAGCTGGGTGATTTATTTTGTTTTTGTTAATCAGGTATGCGCACTGGACAAATAAATGCCTCTCTTCAGGCATCACCTGGGAAATAATGTGTGGCCCTGTGCTAGGGGCATCTATCTCAGCCGAGTATTCTGTGGTACAAAGCCCAAGGTGAGATCACAGAGGGGGTGGGTGGCCATCTGTTTTCGATCCACTCTAGGACTTACATGAGAAAATTGTTAATTGGGTGAGAAACTGGCTTCATGGGAGGACCCAGAATGTTGTAGTGAATGGCACACTGTCGCGAGAGGGATGGTTACCAGTGGGGTTCTGCAGGGTTCGGTGCTTGGACCAGTCTTCTTCAACGTATTCATCAGCGACGTCACAGATGGATTGGAGGGGAAAGTATACCTGTTTGCAGATGACACCAAGTCTGCAACAGGGTGAACACACAGGAAGGGGCCATAGCGATGGAATTGGACCTAACAAAACTGGAAGAATGGTCCAGAGCTTGGCAGTTGAAGTTCAGCACCAAGAAGTGCAAGGTCATGCACCTAGAGAAAAGAAACCCAGGAAAAAATTACTATCTAGGGGACGAACAATTAGCCATCATGGACCTAAAACGGGACCTAGGGGTCATGATATCCAACAACCTAACGGTAGGGAGACAATGTGAGAAGGCAGCACAGAAAGCCAGTAACATCCTCAGTTGCATCGGAAGAGGGATCTTGAGCAGAAAGCGTGAAGTGATAATCCCACTTTACAGATCCTTGGTGAGGCCACACCTGGAGTACTGTGTCCCGTTCTGGAGACCCCACCTTAAAACAGATATAGACCATCTAGAAACTGAAAAGAAGAGCTACAAACATGGTTCAGGACCTCCACCATGAACCCTAAGAGACAAGACTTAAAGAATTAAACATGTACTCCCTGGAACAGAGGTGAAACAGAGGAAACATGATAAAAACCTTTAAATACCTAAAGGGTACCAACTCAGCACAGAATCAGAACCTCATCCAAAAAATAAGGAGGCATGTACTGGAGGCCATAACAGACATCTAACAGGAGGGACATTTTGGAGAAACATTAGGACGTTTTTCTTCATCGAAAGGGTGGTGGAGCCATGAAACAGGCTGCCGCAGGAGGCCGTGGACACTAAGACAGTTAAGGAGCTCAAAATATCTTGGGACAGACATAGCAGAATATTGAAATGAGGGATTATACTTGAGGGCGAGTAGGTCAAATAACGAGCAGACTAGATGGATTATGCAGTCCCCATCTGTTCTTATGCCCCATGGGAATGACTAGTCATCTGAATGTGTTGCTGTTTGGGGTGAGTCAGGCTCAGATTGCTAGATCATTCTCTTGTACTGGCCCCTGGGGCATGGGAATGATTTCCTGCAAGAACTGGCCAACTTCATCTCTGACATGGTGTTGGAGTCTCCGGAAATGCTGGTTTTCAGGGATTTTAATGCCTGTGTTGATGACAAAGCCTCTTGTCCTGGTCTACAGTTCCACCATCAGATGATGCAGTTGAGCCTAGCACAGATTTTTGCCAGAGGAACTCACCAGCATGGCCATGTCTTGGACTTGGTCTTCTCATCGGGTATTGTCATAAGCAAAGTCAAGTTTGATCCAGATGATTGGTCGAATCATCATGTTGTGACATTCTTCTCCCCCACATTTAATTTTCTCCACTGTGGGGATAGTTTAATACAACCCTAAGAAAACTCTGGAGCCTCGCAAAATCTTGGTGGTTTTGGACCTATCGAGTACGATGCTAGCTTGTATAAATGGAGTCAAGGAGGCTGTGAAGCGCTACAATATAGCTCTTACTGCCTCCCTCTACTCCATAGTATCCTACTGTGTTCACCACTTGATTCCTTTGAAGATCCCCATGGTTCTGTAGGAAGTTGAGGCAGCTAAAGACAAAAGGACAGAGGTTGGAGCATTCTGAGTGGTGGTCCCATTTGTTGGAGGACAAACTGGCAATGAAAACTCACTACAGTGGGTCTTAATGGGGAATCACACTGATAAAGACAGAGTTCCTGTCAAGGGTGACTGCTGAGGAGAAGGACTGACCAGTTCAACTTTTTCGCACTAGGGATAGGTTGATTAACCCCCTCCTATCTACAGTCCAAAAATGTTTTTTTCTGCTGAGAAATGCAATGAGCTTGATCAGTTCTTTCTCTACAAGGTGTCCCCTATTAAGGATGGGATCTCCTTAAGTGGTCTGTCATAGGCCGACACTGCCAGTCCTGAGATGGGCCAAGGCAATCGGCTGTCTTGGACAAAGTTTTGTCCAGTTTTGGATGATGAGGTGTTCCAGATGATTAAGGGAGTGCATCCCACCTACTATCTATTGGACCTGTGACTTACCCAGCTGCTAGTGGCTATGTGGGGGCCCTGGGCCTGATTATCTCAGAGAGTGTCAGGTCATCTCTTAGGGAAGATATTTTCCCTGCCACTCTGAAAGGACAGAGTTGAGGCCCCTCCTAAAGACACCATTTTTGGATCCTGATGTTCTTCTGAATTACAGGCCTACCTTGAACCTTCCCTTTTTGGGGAAGGTAATTGAGAAGGTGGTGATGCAGTTGGAGGCTCACTTGGAATAATATGACATCTGTGAGTCTCTCCAGTCAGTATTTCATCCTCATCACAGCACTGGGATGGCACTCATGAAGGTGTTCAGTGATCTTCTCATAGCGAGAGAAAGAGGGCATCATTCTATGATCTCTCGTTGGCTTCTGACACGGTTGACCATGGGGTGCTCATGGAATGACTGAGGCAATATGCTGGTCTCACCAACACTGTCTTGTGCTGGTTTAAGTCCTACCTATTCAAAAGAATGCAGCAAGTAGCCTTGGATAATTCCATCTTTGAGACAGCTGCATTTAACTGTGGTGTGCCTCAAGTCTTGTTCATGGCCCTTGTGTTATCTGCCATGTACCTGTTACCTTTGGGGGAGATCATCAGATGGTAAAGTCTGGAGTTTCACTGCTATGCAGATAATACCCAGCCATGCCTGTCCTGTGTACCTGACAAGGTGGATGCTGTCTCAGTGCTGTGCAGTGGTTTGAAAGAGATCAATGACTAGATGGCCTCCAACTGATCAAGTCTCAACCCAGGCAAGACTGAGGTGATGGTTATCAAACCAGATCATTGAGGGTTGACTATGACAAGGAGCGACATCGGGTTGCCAACTTCAAATGGTGCTGCCTTGGAGCTGTGGATACAGTTAAAAATCTGGGGGTTACTATGGACTCCAGGCTGACCTTAGAGTACCAGGTGTCAGTTGTTATCCATAGTGACTTATTCCAGCTTCAAAACATTGCCCAGATTGACTGTTTCTAGTACCCAGGGGCCTCGTGACAATAGTCCATACTGTAGTCACATCTAGGTTGGACTATTGTAACACTCCCTACCTAGGGCTATCTGGGAGTTTGATGCACCACCTGCAGCTGGCCCAGAATGCAGCAGCACATTTGATCAATGGGACATCTGGTAGAGATCATACTACACCAGTGCTGTGTGAATTGCTCTGGCTGCCCATTTGGTAGTGCATCAACTTTAAGATATGCTTGTTGGTATATAAGGCCCTACATAGTTTGTGTGATGGCTATCTAAAAGATCTCCTGACTCCACTTACCTCTGTCTGCCCTCTCTGTTCCATTGATGCTAGCCTATTGGCTGTCCCATGGTCCAGGTTAAAGCTTTCCAGGGACAGGTCTTTTCTGGTGGCTGCACCGATATTGAGAAATGCTTTGCCAATTCACATTAGATCTGCCAGTATGGTGGGAGGCCTTTAAAGGGGCTTTGAAATAGCTGATCCAGTGGAGTGGAGGGCTGAGGCATCTGTGCCTCACCTCCAACCATGCCGGCCACCTGTGTTTGTGGTGCGAGTGTGTTGCCGGGGGTCGGCCGGGGAGGGACAAGATTGAGCGTCTGGAGGACAGCTCTCCTTTCCGGGGAGGGAGACTTGCATGCCCTGCCGAATGACTGCCCCAAGGTGGAGGCCTAAGGGTAGAATGGGACAGGGTCGCCAATGAAAGGGTGGGTGCTGTGGGACTCCACAGCGTGCATATGCCTCCACGTACACTGCTGACGCGTTGCGCCCCAGGAATGGGGAAGAATGGGGAGAAAATGGAGGAAAAACACCTCGCGGTGACTGGATGATGGTCAGCCCCCCACAGGCTCCACACCAGTGGCCAGGCAACCGATCTTGTGGCTAGGATGGCGCAAGGTTAGATCCCGGAGGGGCTGGGTGATGGGGCTGGGGGCAGTCAAGCAGATAGAGGCCACCATGGGGAGATAGGTGGATAAACTACAAATAAAAAAAGGGGGGGCCTTAAAATACCATCTTTTTAAACTTATCTACTGCTTAATTTAATTTTAAAATTTCAGATCTGTGTTTAAACCATGGCAAGCTGGAACATGTTGTTCTTGGATTGAGTTCTGACTATTTTGATTACACTGTTCCATTTATTCAAATAACTGAAATTCTCCATGATTGCAGCTTCCTTTGTGTTCCTGGTCCCCACAAGAGTTAACCACCATCTTCTAGTTTCTAGCATGGTCCCAAATATGGAGAGCCTTGTCTACTACATATTGTTGTTGGTTTTTTGCTACATCAGTGATCAGAGAGTGTGTTGCACCACTGTTACCCATAATCTACTATTTCCACCTGTAATCCTGCTACGTCAGTGATGTCACAGTACAATCTGTCTGCACACTGCTGAATCAGGTAACAAAAATATACACTATGCCTGAATCGGCCAGTCATGGCAGTAAATGTATGGGGGTAGAACGCAGTAGGTATGTGCTTATTCCTAACTTGTTATGTTGGGTTTAACGCTTTCATAGTCTTTTTAATGAGATTTTGCTCCAGTTATTTTATAACACTCAGTGTAGACAGACTGGACTGTGATATTAGTGTAGTGGGACTTTAGGAAGATCAGTAAGTTATTGGTAAAATGGACAGTGCACTGTATAATTAGACAAACTAAAACATATCAAGCAAGCTGGCAAATTTCAAATCATCCTAGAAATTGCTTCAGTAGCCTGTGGTACAGTGGCATCTCTGAATGCTGACTGAAATATAAACCCTTCCATTTAAAGTAAATATTTTTGTGCCTGATATACATATATTAATAAAAGGTCACAGAATTGTCTATGTCCTAAGCCTCCAAAAATGTCTAACTCCAACTAACCTTTTCTTTTTATTTGTGTTTTCTCCCCTGACCACACCCTACCAGGTATGTACCCTGGTCCCAGGGATGTACCCTGATCAGGCCTGCTGGTCCCTTGACTCACCTGGCTCTCCACCCACCTGCCGGTGTCTGCCATGGCTATCCCCCAGAGCAAGAGCTGTCCTCCCAACCAAGACCATCATTAAATGAGCTAAGATCCAGTGCCGACAGGCACTAGGGCTGAGGGGAACCAGGAAACCCAGCCCAAAATAGGGGTTTCTCCTGCCCCCCTCCTCTCCATGGTGTGCACCAGCAGTGACATCCCTGCAGAAGGGGGGGGTGAGTTTCCCTAGGGCCCCTGCTGGGGTTGCTGCAGCACCACCATCCCTGACCACAGCGCATTGCTGAGCAGCAGCTGGTGTGGTCAGGCCCGACCCCTGGTGCGGCATCCCAAACTCGCTCCTGTACTTGGGTCATCTGCATGGCAGCACGACATACTGCCACTGGGCCACTTGTGCAGCCCCCAACTAACCTTTTGTTTTTGCAATACAAATTTTTTTTTGTTTTATGCATAGACTTTGCAACTGACATACAAACAAATACAAGGTGTTACCTGCGTATTGTTCATATGCATTACAAGTTGTACACCCCCAGTTATAAATAGATTGTACATCAGTAAGCATGTGCCTAGCTCTGGTACCATAACTGGATATACACCCCACAACCATAGGAATGCCCATGTGGTTAGATAGTCCCTTGCTATGTTAGTATCAAAAGAATTGTACTGTCAGGGGGTACTAAGCAGGGGCACTTCTGGTGTGTTTTTGATCCTGTAGAATGTAACTGCCTGGACAGCACACAGACAACATTAACCACATCACTATGCATGGTAAAATTAACCATGTGAATTTAACAAGCCCTAATGGCCAACAGGGCCTGGGTATATGATTAATCTCTGTGCTATTATACATGTCCTATGTAACTCATGGGTGCCATTAGATATTATTTAGGATTTATTTAAGGACTTTATTAGCCATCAAAGAAAATACTACGGGGGTTTGATACATTCACTGGGTGTTTGGATTTAGAGGGACGTAATCCCAACTAACCTTTTTAAAGAAATATAAGATCTGCCCCCAGCTCATGTGATGCATCAAGAACACTTTTGGAAGTGCAAGTCTCTTGTCTGGTCACAGTAGCGCACATGCATACCACAGCTGGCAGTCGGCCGTGGTGGTGAGAGGAGGGCTGAGCCAGTCGCCGGCTCCATACGGCTACAATTTTCAGGTTTGCAGGAGTCACACTGCTGGGTGGGTGGGGGAGCCACTAGACCACTAGGATATGCAGTGCTGTGTGGACGGGGTCATGGGGAGGCCTGTAGAGCACCTTGGGGTTTATGGCTTGGTGTGGTAACTTGAGGCGGGGGGCTGCGATGTGGAGGTAGAGGGACCACTAGACCACCATGGCAGTAGTTTGACTGTAGCAGCTACCAGGGGTTGGGATCATGCTGGGGGTGGGGGACCACTAAACCACCATGGCTGTAGTCAGGCTGTAGTGGCTACCGGGGTGGGGATCGTGATGGGGAGGGGGGCACCACCACATTACTGCCAGCTTTTTGTCGGCAGTGTTTAGCGCCATGCTACAGGTCTCGCCAATGCCTGTAGTGCAGCGCTGTACGTTTGAATATGCTGACTGCGTCAGCATTCCTGACCACTCCCCTATCTCCTTCTCCTGCCTACAGTATCAATTAGCATCGGCGCTACCACATAGCACTGGTGCTATTCGGCCTTTTGAATGTTGCAGCCTGGCACTAATCCAGCACTACAGTTTTGTGCCAGTCACAACGCTTTGAATATCTGGGCCTATAAATTTTTTTGCAGGAAGCAATAAGGAAGCAGGATAAATGTGCAATAATCATGGATTATTGATTGATTTGCAGTTTTTTTTTATTGCATAAGTGTACAAAGTTCTCCATTATAATTGTCGATTAGTGCCATCTGTAGACAAGTGCAATTCTGATTCACACAAAAAACTTAAGGTTAGCCCCTGTCCTTGTGGCTGTCATAATTTAAGAAACAGCATGAGTGTATCATTAACAAAAGAAATGGACACATACCTTTCTTCCAGCTTTATTATTATGAAGGTTCATTAGTGCTCTGGCGTCCTTTTCCCTCCTTTCTCTGGCATCCACAAATGCTCTGGCAAACTTATTACCATAGTCAATATTGTCACTGCATCCTCCCCAGTCAAAACTACCATGCTTGTCTCTGGAAGAGCCTTTCTTTTTAGGGTCACAGGAACAAGAACTTAACTCCCCCTGACTACATGACCTTGTGATAGCAAATGCAACTCCAGCTGAGGAAATAGCATAAACAAAGGCAGCTTCTCGACTACCTGGAATGAGAAAGCAGGCCTTAGAACATTTTCAATATTACACTTCTTGAGATACTTAACAGGAACGCTAGAAATTCATGATTTTCAGCCTAGTACTGCAAGTCCATAACTAAAATATTTAACTTGTCTAAGTACACTAGAAAAATTACAAATGGACACATAAAAATAGAACAACAGAATATATGGCCTTCTACTGTATGTCTTATAGATTTTATATTATAACAAGATTAGCACCATCTAGTGGACAGTTAGATACATTGTATTTCAGTATTGTAGAATGGACTAGAAATGATTGAGAAGAAGTGTACCCTACTACAGTGTTAAATGTGGTTTGTTCTCCTTCACTAGAAATGTTCTACCCTAATCTTTTGTCTTCTGCCTATTTATTTAGGCTAGAACATAATCTGTTTTTAATAATAATAATAATATAATATAATAATAATATTTTTTATTTATATTGAGCCTTTCGAATACCAAGGCGCATTCCAATAAAATGATACAGTACAAATTCAGAAGCAGCAGTACAAAAGATAGTATAAAACACACATAAAAAATTAATACACAGTCAGACCATAAGCCCTTTCCCACAGATAGGATTTGAATGCCTGTTTAAAGCTCCCCACAGTCGTACGCTCCCTTAACCAACGAGGTAGAGAATTCCAAAGGGAGGGGGCCACAAACATAAAAGCTTGGGCCCCAGCTGATTTTAATATTACCCTAGGAATCTCTAGCAACCCCTCATCAGCTGAATGGAGCGATGTCACAGGGTGGTAAGGGATCACGAATTCTTTCAGGTAATCAGGGCCCAGATCGTGGAGGGCTTTAAAAGTCAGTAATCCAACTTTGAAGGTGATCCGCCACTGAACTGGCAGCCAGTGCAGTTCCCGCAACACCGGAGTAATATGGGAAGATCTTGGGGTACCTATTAATACTCGGGCTGCGGAATTCTGCACGAGCTGCAGGCGGCAGATATCAACCCCTGGAAGTCCAAGGTAAAGTGAGTTGCAGTAGTCCAGGCGCGAGGTCACAAAGGCATGGATCAAAGTTGGCAGATCGCCGGACGGAACTAGGTGCTTGATCCTGGCGATGTTTCTTAGATGATAAAAGGATGATTTTACCACCGCTGACACTTGGAAGCGAAGAGTCAGCTCCGCATCCAATATCACCCCCAGATCATGCACTCGTTCAGAGACCCGTAGCTCGACATCCCCACAAAGCACCCCAGAAGGGGTGCCAGCCATAGGTCCCCCTATCCAGCGATCCGGATCCAGTACGAAACACCTCCGTCTTCCCAGGGTTCAACCTCAACCAACTGGATCTCATCCAATCCTGGATTTCATTTAGGCAGCTGTTAGATGCCGAGATAGCACCTTCCTGGTCGGGTGCAAAGGACAGGTACAGCTGGGTATCATCTGCATAACAGTGAAACCCCAGCCCATACCATCTCACAATGTCTCCGAGGGGGAGCATGTACACCACAAACAACATGGGGGACAATATAGAGCCCTGAGGAACCCCACAAGGTAGGGAGAAGGGATCAGAGGAAAAGACCCCTGACATCACCCTCTGAGTTCTCCCAGTGAGGTTAGAGGTGAACCATCTGAGAACAATCCCAGAAAGTCCACAAATACATCTCAGACACTCTAGTAGTACCCCATGGTCAATGATGTCAAATGCTGATGACAGATCTAATAGTACCACAATGGACCATTTTCTCTGGTCTCTCGCCATCAGGAGATCATTGAGCACCCAAACCAGTGCAGTCTCAGTACTATGCCTCTTTCGAAAACCTGATTGGAGAGGTTCATAGATGCTATGGATGGTCAAGTGGTTCTCCAACTGGGCTGCCACCACCTTCTCAATCACTTTCCCCACAAAGGGAAGGTTCGAGATGGGTCTGTAGTTAGCAAGACAGTCTGGGTCCAGAGATGCTTTCTTCAACAGGGGTGTCACCACTGCCTCTTTCAAGGAACAGGGATATTCACCCATGTCAAGGGAACACCAAACTATCTGTGCTAGAACAAGAAAAATGGACTCCCTACACCCTAAAATTAAGAGCGTAGGGCCTGGATCTAAACCACAACTGGTAGGACACAGCCCTTGGACAATCCACATAACATCCATGATTTCCAGATGATCAAAGGTACTCCAGGAAAACGAGGGGGCACTGACCCGCTCCTGGCCACTTGCATCCTGCATAGAGCATGTCAAACAGATGTCTGACCTAATGTCGGCCACCTTATCAGCAAAGAACCAAGCAATCTCATCACACTGTAATTGTGAAAACACTCTATGGAGCTGTAGACAGGTTGGGTTGCACAATCTGTCCACAGTTCTGAAAAGCTGAGCTGGTCGGTTCTGAGCAGCAGAAATTTCTCCAGACAGGAACTCTGCCTTCTTACGAGAGATTTCTGACTGATAGAATTGGTAATGTTCTAACAGTCTAAGGTGGTCAGCATCCAAGCCAGACCTCCGCCAACAACGTTCTAACCTGCATCCAAGTTGCCGCAACTCCCTTAGGACCCCATCAAACCATGGGGCCCGAGGTTGAAGGGAGAGAGAACACACATGAACTGGAGCAATAGAATCCAGGGCGGAGGAAATGGCGGTATTATAAGCCACAACCAATGCCTCTGGATCATTGCAATGCACAGGGAGTTGTGATACATCAAGAACCGCTGCAAGGCCATTGGAAGAAATATTCCACAAAGGGTGGCACTTAAGTATCTCCATAGGGGTCGGCCTAGAAGGAGGGATGCCAAAATTGAATCTCACAGTGTAGTGATCCAACCAACTGACTGGTTCCACCCCCACGTCAGAGGCCTCGATCCCCAGGAGGAAGACCAAATCAAGAGAATGGCCACCTATATGTGTAGCAGTGGTAACCACCTGTGTTAGACCCAGTGAATCCATTAACTGGAGGAAGTGTTGTCCAAATTGTGAAAGTTCGTCATCGACCCAGGCATTAAAGTTGCCCAGGACCATCAGCCTGGGAGACTCAAAGGCCAGGTCGACAACGAAGTCCGCTACTTCCTTAAGGAATTGCTTCTCATCTCCTGTTGGACGGTAGATGAGAGCAATTCAATAGCCCACACCTGCTACAACAGCACATTCAAAAGAGATGGTCTCCTCAACTGGAACACTAGTGAGAGCCAATTCAGTCTTAAAACAGACTGCAACCTCCCCGTGGTCCAACCTCGGGTGATGTATCACCGAGTACCCGGCTGGAATTGCAGCCTCCAGAATTGGTCCCACATTATTATCCAGCCAGGTCTCAGTGATGCAAGCTAGATCTGTCAAGGCAACAAGATCAGAAATCACAGCAGTCTTGTTCCGGACAGATCTGGAATTGCACAACATTGCCTGGGTTGGACAAAACTCCTGGGCTGCTCTGACTACCCGCCCATCACTAATGATGGTGCCCTTGGGTATGGGTGGTCCACGTTCCAGGCTCCACTTCGCCCCAGGGTGTCTCCTGGGCTTAGTCACCCTAATGGAAGCTCTCCGCTCCACTCGCCTCCACTGTTCATTCCCTCCACCCCCCCACGGGCAATGCCTAAAGCCCAACAGCGTTGGTAGATGGAAAAAAACAGAGGGGGGTATAAAAGGGGTGGAGGGAGTTAAGAGCAGAGGCTGAGTAGCGCACAACCGGGGGGGGGGGCAACAGGTAAACACATCTCATAAAAAAACAGATCCTCAGCTTAAGACAGATTAAATCTCCTGTTATACATAGAATATTTCAAGACACGTTAAATGCCAATTCAAAAGATACCAATAGTTCCTTGACTGCATGCAAACACAGCAGCCATTAATTACTCAAGTATATCCAGGTGCTGTCAGTCAGTGGCAGAACCTGTCTTACTAAGACAGAATGAAGCCTGGTCATGAGCTAATGTGGATATCCTTCTTTTCAAGGTCTTCAACTTCCGCCTGGACAGCCGACAGGCATGAGTAGAAAGGACCTCAGTTTACCACCTCATTCAAAGGAGAAAAAATCCATGAATAACTGTACTACACTGTAGTGCCAGCTTGGTTATAACCCTGAGACCCCAGGCTGTCATTTCTAAGGGGACCATCCTACGTTACTGATGTTGTGGCTCGGAAGGACATCACCCCAGAAAGAGAAAGAGCTGTGTTAGAGCAGTTAGGTTCTATGAGACATATCACTTTCTTAGCAGCCTCCAGTCCATGCGAATACATACATGTATTATAGCAAAAAGACTATGGTGTTGATAATAGAGACCCATCCTCAAGTTGTCTGGCAGAGCTCTTTCCTTTGGAATTGAGGGTCCCTAATTCTAATCACAGCTTAGCTCCTTACCTGTAATGTTTTATATACAGCATATAGTTGAATGTGCCAGTGGGATGGACTAAACAAAACAGATCCCCATTCACAAATGTCTAGTCTGAATGCTGTTAATTATCTAATTTTTTATCATTTTAATACAATTTATTGAAACTGGTATTCACACACTGTAAGCTAATAATTATCAGCTATTTGTTGTGAATTATAACAGCAGTCATAGAAAAACACCATTCTGATGCATCAGTGCAGCAATGCAACTTAGTAAAAATAAAAAAGTTGCCAGCTGAAATTATTAAGAAATAAAATACTGGCATGTCTACTTTATATGCTTTTCTTAGTGTTTTCCATCCTGTGTCCATCCTGTGTATTATATGTTCCTTCTAGAGCTAAGCCTCTGTACATGCCACCTCTGAGGACAGAAAACAGCACTCCACCTCTGATCCTAAAAACCTGCCGCCTAACAGGTTGGTAGCCTATTTCAGTTGAATCTTATCACTTCTGAAACACTTGAAATTGTAACCTGTAAAACTGACCTGATAAAAGAACCTTATGTAACTGCCACTCTTGTGAAACTAGTGTTTACCCCATGTTATTCTAAACGTTACCCAACCTGCCTGTGATTGTACTATATGTTCTGATTTTAATGTCTGTATATGCGCACTTTCCCTTGAATTGTTCCTACTTCTTATTATACTGTTGACTGTAATAACCCCCGGTCGCCCCTGAAAAAGGGACCATTATGGTCTCAGTGGGCCTACCTGGTCACCAAAATTTAAATAAATAAATAAATTAAATTTCCCAGCCCACTCCCTTGCTAGGCCAACCATAATCTTTCTATGTTTGCTGGAAGAAGGGGTGGTGCAACACTGATTGGAAATCTGATTAGCAAAACCTGAATACTGAAACTGTGGATTCTATAAATAAAACCAAATTTAGGATTTGGGAGCCCATACTCAACCCATAATAGCCACATGACTTTAATTCTACAATACATACACAATTTTATTGTTAATAAAATTAGTGACATCTTTAGTTTTTTGTTGTTTTTTTGAGGGGGGAGGGCAGTAATTTTAGCCCTTGGGGTTTATTTATCAGTCCTGTCCATTTCTGTCCCCCTGCCTCTAACTGGTTGTCCTATACAAGATAAACAGGCACTTGAGGCCATCTACTAACTGTTTTTGAGAAGGTAACTCAACACGTGAATTAATGGCAGCCAGTGGATTTGTTATACTTGGTCTAACGTTTATTACTTTATATTACATTTATTTATTACATCCCGCTTATGAGGTGAATACTGTACAAGCTTGAGAGAAATGGTATTTTAGGGGGTAGCCTACCAAATGAGCTGTGCTTTAGTAGATACTGGCAGAAGGAAAGCACTTCCGATAAATTGCGGGATAAATATCACAAGTTTATTGAACAAAACAACAGTGCAGTAGCCCTACATGTCTCTCCAACATTTTGCACTTAATGCAGGTGTTTTTTCAAGGATAAGCACCGTCTAGTGCTAACTCAAATTTATACACTGAGTAAAAGTGATGAATGCATATATTAGTGCACCTTGATAACATATGAAAAATACTAATAGAAACTATGCTAAATAGCCAATGAAAGGAATCAAGGAACAGGAAGGGAGAAAAAAAGGTGAAAGGAAAGGGGGAAAACAGGAGAAGAGGTATGGGGAAGTCGATGTTATGAGATATCTAAAAATTCTCAGTACATATTGTATGGAAAAACTGATATACAGACTTCACTTTCAGCAACTTTTGTTTCAGAACAGATGGACCAGGTGGGTAACCGACATATTAACAAAAAGAACTGACTTTGTACCATAACACAGGCTAGGGGCCATGGCCTCCAAAGAACATTAAACACATTTTCTTACTATGCATTCCAGGAATTATATTTTGTTGTACACTGTCTTTGATGCATTTGTATGTCTGCATTAATCACATGTGTACAATATCCCCACACTGTTGTGTTGTAACAAAAACATTTAAATAAATTTCAAGTTAAAAAAAATGATCAATGCATAAGTGTAAAGTGCCTAACAATATTAAGCAGCAGAGACATGGCATATAAACATTAAAAACAGAGAAATATATTAAAAAGGATTTATTTATTTATTTAAAAGTTGATAGCGGGGAAAGGCACCATGAGCAGAAACTAGTTTCCAGGGGAGGGGGGTACAGGAGTAAGACAGATATAAATTAAATATACAAAATATACAATCAGAAAATACAAACTAGGAAACAATGTACAAGCAAAATAATACAAACATGGAAGCTACTGTATATACAATAAATACAAATTAAGTGGTCAGGATTATATATAGTGTTTTACAAAAGGAAGAGTTTATGGCTAGTTGTGGTCAGTGGTGGACTAGGAGGGAGAACAGATGCAGGAGGTGACAGGTGATGGTCTGAGTAAGTGCTTAAGATAGGAGAAGGAGGGAGAGAGATGGGCTGGGGGGGAGACTATTCCAAAGGGAAGGAAATTTGTAGGAGGAAGAGATTTTGCCAGCTGAGGTGTGGACACAACAGAGAGAAAAGGTAAGGGCACAGCAAGATTGTGAGTACACATCTATTTTTGTTTATCATACATGACCTGTTCACACTGAGGAAGGGGTCAAGAGGCACCCCAAAACATTTATGGGCTTATATTTTATTTATTTATTAGACCATTGGTTCACAGACCTTTGAGTCAAAGACTCATTTACAAAGGCACCTCCTCAAGACAGCAATACATCACAGCAGACAAAACAGTACAGTGCATAACGTTTAGATTAAAAAAGCAACCAGCGTTACAGGAATTCACTTGTGGTACAAGCTTGGTAATAGGTAGATCACAGTAGTCATAATAGAGGTACAAGTGTGCCACGTCAGGTAGCAACCAGAGATATTTTATTACATTAGTCAGCAGATGTTGCCTGAGACCCCAGGCATATACAGCAAAAGCAGAAAGGGCAAACCCAGCCTATGGGTGTGGGTAAGGGGCAGGTATATTATATAGGCTGTGACGACCAAAAAACTTTTATGCTGGTAATCTGAATTACTTTGTCAACTGCAAGTTTACTTTCTGTAGAAGTGTGGAGGGCCAGGACACATTACTCATCTATGACAAACACAGGCATATTTTGGAGATTTCAGCAGCCCCAGCAAAATCTTAACATGCCTTTAAACCTTCATTGTGGAGGCTTCCAGGAAGGGGGTTGGGGCTGTTATTATTTTTGTTTATTTTATTTATTTAGTTGTTTAACCAGGTATAACACACTAAGCTGAAAGCTTTTTTACAGGAGCGACCTGGGAGCACAAGGAGGTTAAGTGACTTGCTCAGGGTCGCACAGTATGCAGGTGGAAGCTGTGGGATTCAAACCCAAAGGTTCAGTGACATTCTGTCTTGACCAAACTCTAGCCACAGTCTTTCAGATGCTAAATAATCTTCAAGAAGAAGCTGGTTCCTGAGACCCCAGGGAGACAATAGGGCCATTCACATGGCATTTTCTGCACCGCTGTGAGTGGTACAGAGCTGTTATAGTGTTGTCACTTTTGTCATGTGAAAGCAATCCGCATCACAGTATCTGCATGCGTTGCATTTCACCATGATCCCTCTTTTCTTGGGATCATGTAGTGGGGAAGGTGTTTTGCTTGGCTGTCCAAACAGCTGGCACCACTTACAATGGTGCCAGGTGATTTAACACATGGGATTCAGGAAAGCCATCATCCTCTCCTGCTCCTATTAGTTCAGGCAGTGGTGCTTTCTATTTTATCAGATTTGACTAAATAACTACTAAACACCCCTCTTTGCACTATCGATGTGCCTAATGAGCACCCCCCACCAACACACACACACACACACACACACACACACACACACTTTAGCTCCAAGTCTATTGTGTAATGCCTAGTAACATTTACAAAGAAGACTATGAGAGGGAACAGCACAAGAGTGAAGATCATATGACTATTTAGTGTAGTATTTTTGAGTTGGCTTTTTGATCTTATAGTGTGTGTACAACAACTTTTAAACTTAGTTAATATTTTAAAGTAGTGGTGGTGCTCTACTTCTGGGGGGATTTGGAGTTCCATATTGAACTACAAACTGCACTGAACACTGTTGCCCCCTTACCCCATGGAAGTTCGGCCAAAATGCTAAAATGTCAGTCACACTGATGTAGGGGGCTGCTGTGTGAGACGGCGCCACATTGCTGCAGCTTGATCAGAGCAGCATACACCACAATGCAACCGCAAACGGTACGTCATGTGAACACACCTAACATCGCAAGGTAGGTGTCACCTAAATTCCAAGTCTGAATGGGCTTCAGTCAGTTGGAGGAATTTGAGTACAGGGAAGTGATGTCACAGACTCTCTTGACCAAGGCACCAGGGAGAAAGAGAGTGAGGGAGAGGGCATAAATGCCCCAGCTCAGCTTTCCTCACTCTTTTTGCTGGTGTTTTTGTGTGAGTCATTTCCAAATGAGCAAACTAGACTATGTGTCTACAGAGTGAGAGAGAGAGAGAGGAGGAGAGAGACTTGAGGTAACAAAGAGTTGTATGGACAAGAAAGTAAGAAGACCTTTTAACTGGTAAGAAAGATATCAGCGGTTACCTGTGCAAGAGTGCAAGCTTTCTTTTGTAATCCTGTATGTGTACAGTTGTTTGACTATGTGTAAATAGTGTGAATACTTGAATATTACTGCTGAATTTGGACAACCAGTGTGACTGCATCTTTGAAGGAACAGTACCTGGAAATAAGAGGTGCATTGTAAAAGTCTCTAAGAAAGAGTAGTGTGTGTCCTACCCAGAGCGGATGCCCTCATTGGAGGAGTCTAAAGAGTAGAAGGTAGCAGAAAAGGGTTATCAGAGCACTGGTATCAGTGCTTTTGCTAAAGAGGCAACCTTGATGGCAGAGACACTGGTCCAGGTAGTCTCAGTGGCAATGGTCTGACAGAAAGAGATCCACTGGTGGGGTGCTCTGACCATCACAGAGGCAAGATTCACATTTCATCCACACTGCAATCAATATTTTTTTAAACTTGAAAATTGGGTAAGTGAGTTGTTTTCCCAATAGAATTCTGATTGTCCCATTTTATGGCTGCATAGCAAAGCTATGCAATGCATTGCTATTATGTAGTAGAAAGAGAGGACTCTGGAAGCACATGGTCAGATACCTCGACTGTGTCCTTCCACAATGGAGTTAAAGCACATACGGTCCTCTCCACTGACTACAGTGTTGATCTCCCCCCACCTCCCTCCCGCTGGGCACACTATTTTCCTGCTCTGCACTCACATCCGGTTTACTTCGAGGGTCAGAACTAGCACTTGTTTTCCTCACCTTATACATGCAATAATGATTCCAGGGTGTCTAGTGGCACCCCACCCTCTGATCTTTGTCCCCATTCTGTAACAATGTTTCCCTGGTTTCTAGTGATATCCCCTACACACCTTCTGATCGCCGTCCATGTTATCCAGTACTGTTTCCCTGGTGTTTAGTGGCACCCCTTACCTCCGATCACCATCCTCGTTCTCTACTGCTGTTTCATTGGTGTATACTGGTACCCTGCTCTCTTATCGCTGTCCCCCTTATATAGTAATGTTTTCCTGGTGTCTAGTGACATCTCCCACCCTCCAATCACTGTTCCCATCACTGTTCCCTCTATGTAGGACTGTTTTCCTGGTGTCTAGTGGTACTCCTCACTTTTCAATAACCATCCTCATTAGCTACTACTGATTTCCTGGTGTCTAGTGGTACCCACCACCCTACAATTACTGTCCCTGTTATGTACAGTAGTACTACTTCCCTGATGTCTAGTGGTACCACTACCCACACTCCAATTGCCATCCCCATATTCATTTTCCCAATGTCAGCTGAAATAAAGAAAACCACCCCTCTTTTTTTACCTGCAAAAATGAAAATGGTCCTTCACCAATCTGACCCCCCCACCCAGACCTGCCATTCAGCACCCACCACACCACCACCCTTACGCCCCCCACACACCCTCTCTGACCTGAACGTGTGCCACGGTGAAGATCCATTTACCAATCAAAGACACATCTTGCTGCTGAAACCTCTGACTGCAATATGAGAAACTAATGTAAGTGCGGTTCAAAGTATTTCAATGGGGTTTGAACATTGATGCAAAACATTGTCATTTTTGCATACTTTTCCCCCAAATTTTCAACATGGGCTTTTTGGGACCCCACCTCATGACCAATGGTGATGGAATTATGCAAAGCAGGCCCAAAAGGTGATTTTATGGTTGCATTGTGAAATCACATTTCAGGCAGGATTTGAAATTTTCCACCACCCTTATTTATGAGTGCAGTCATAAGAAAGGCTATGTTGAAAAATTTGGGTCAAGATATGTAAAAATTACAAAGTTACGAGCATACATTGACATTTTTCTACACTCACTCATAACTTTTGTAATTTTAAAAATGTTGGCCTCAAATTTTCAACATAGCCATTTTTTCATACCACCTCATAAACATGACAGCTGTCATTTTTCAAATCCTGGCAAAAATGCATTTTCACACTTGTGGTGCAAAATGAGGTTTTGGTGGCACAGAATCACATTTTAGTGGGGGCTTAAAAACTTTCACCTATGGGGTCCATGAAGTGGACTAATAAGAAGGTTTTGTTGAAAATTTGGTGTACAAATATGTCTAAATGCCCAGGTTATGAAGGAATGTTGCAGTAAGGCAAGGCAAGTTTGTTTATGTAGCACTCAATCCAACATGGGCTCTGAGTGCTTTACAGAGTTAAAGCCTAGTCATGGCACAACACAATTAAAGCACTGGGACAATAACTGGCAAATAAAATCAAGATACAGCATACTGAATAAGTTTGGTCAAACAGGAATGCTTTCAATGAGGCTTTAAAGGCCTCTACCATGCTAGCTGAGCAGATATTGTAGGAAAGTGAATTCCAAAGAATAGGAGTTGCAACTCCAAAGGCTCTGTTACCTAAGGATTTAAGCCTAGAAGGAGGGATAGCCAGCAAACCAGCATCAGTGGAACGTAGAGGGTGGAGTACTTCAACGTTCATGCTTAGGTTTGCTAATTTTCAATATTTTCACTCCAAACTTTCAACATACCCATTTTTCCACACCACCTCATAAACATGACAGGTGACATTTTTAAAATCCTGGATGAGATGACTTTTCATACTTGTGGTATGAAATGACATTTTGGCCATTATACTATAAATGCTATGTCATGTTTATAAGTGCACTCATAAAATTACTCTCTTGAAAATTTGGGGTCAACATTAAAAAAAGATTGAATGTGTCAAAAATCAATGTGTAAACAGTTAATGTGTGAAGAGTGAATGTGTACTAAGTGTGTGAAGAGTGAATGTGTAAAGAGTGAATGTGTGAAGATTGAATTTGTACTGAACGTGTAAAGAGTTAATGTGTCAGGCCCTGCACTTCTGTAGGCGGATGGTGTCTTCCCATAGTGCACAGCCCGAAGTGCCCTGCATATCTGCACCTATTCACGCATCACTGACATCTTCAGCTTTCCTTGGGTCTGAAGCAGCCTCTCACTTTTTTCAGCTGCATAAATACCATCAATTTCTAGCTGTATTGGCTCTGACCTGAGTTTGTTTTATTGTAAAGACTCTTCATGGCACTTCTGATCTTTAGAAAACTAGAAAGAAGAAATTTGTTATACACTGCTCTCTTGCATTACTCTATATGTAATACTTGTGAACTTACCATGGAGGATGGCTCTGCCAAAGAGGTTGTGGTCCCTGTCAAATGTTTTACAGTTCCATCGATGATGGCGAAACTGGTGCTGACATTCCCTAATCCATTCTTTAATGCCAGTCCCAATGGACTGCATCACATCTGGGAACTGTTGGCACAACTGCCGCTGTTGACTCACTAGTCCAGGAACATTGTCACACATCACCCGTGATCCCATAGCACCCATGTACCTGCACATAAAGACAGTCCATTAATTAATGTTGATCTTTAGATGAGACAGTTATACTGTGGCACACTTTTCGCATCCTATTCACAAAACAAGCTGTTTTGCCAGTCAGTGTGGAACATCCTGATATTTTATTTCCTCATCACTCTTTGAACTAGGATTGGGAATACAGGATCAAACAGCGGTCAGATATTCTGTCTGGCATCCTGCCTTTGTTGTGGACCTTTATTTTATATACAGTCATGATCTGGCTGGATGCTGTTAACCTAACGAAAAGTTTCATATTACTTTGGAAACAAAGTTCATACCCTTAACATGATGAAGCTGCGATAATTGTATTTGTCCTTATCTCATCACCAAAATGTTGTGCACTGTACTGAAAGTGTGGGACAAATCATCATATCATTAAGAAAACTCAAAATGAACATTGCAAGCTATTACCCTTTGCATTTATAAAGTTTGTTGTTGATTACTGCTTTAAAATCTCAATGTTTGATGTAGGACATAACCTTCTCCACATGGGACAGAGGACATCTGTGTAGTACAGTAAAGTGGCACAGTGGAGAGGCATACTGACAATATCTTTCAGCAGTCTTTGTTTCCCCCTTAGGTGCTCAAACCCTTTACTTGGGTAGGTGTGACATGCTCTTTGCCATTGAGGTAGCACATTTTGTTTACCTCTTTCAGTCATGCCCCAGTAGATTAAAGAAGTTACATTTTTCAAAGCTAGCACATCTTGTCCTGCCTGAAATCCTACTGAGTCTTCTTTAAAGTTGCTTTTTTGCTGTTTATAATTTTCTTCAAGAGTCTGCTAGCTGTCATGCCAGGATTACAGCTGAGGTACTGTAGCATGTTCAATTGGTATGGCACTAATACATACACAGGGCAAAATTATAACTGTCATATATAGTCTGAGATTGTGAGCATGAACTGTAACACGTTGAATATATTGTAAACATGCAATTTGTTTTAACTAGACTACTAGTAACTTACATTATACAAAGTTAATTAAATTAGTATGCACTGTTATCATACATGGTAAAAAATTCAGAAAACTATCAGTACATCACTGACAAAAAAAGAGACCACATTTCTTGCTAGCAATCTAATCAATTTACAAAGTCAGTGGGGAACATCAAGAGGGGATGGGACCGGGCCAGCCCAGAGGCATGGAGGGCTACGGCATCATGCCTTACCTCCTGCCACATTGGCGACCCGTGTTTGCGGTGTGAGCAGGTCACCAGGGGTCGGCCAGGGTGGGAGAGAATCGAACATCTGGAGGACAGCTCTTCTCTCCTGGGGAGGGAGGGATGCGGGGACTGGCATCAGTCTGACACCTAGTAGTGGCTGGGTACCGGCACATAAGGCCCCTCAAACATGTAGGGGAGGTGGAGCAGTTGGCTAGCATGATGTGGGTGGATACGCGCACAGCACTGCCATTGGCACACTCCACCTATGGGGAAGCCAGGAAATCAAGAAAAAACGTCCGGGCATGTCGGGTGACAGTCAACTCTCACTGGCCCCACCCTGCAGCCCTCCAGGACACTGGATCCTTACTTGGCGGGGATATGGGGGTTCCCGCCACCCTGCCACAGAGGGCATAGCCATGGGAGAAGAAGGAAGAGGTTCTGCCATGGTCAGGGAACAGGGCTGGGGGTCAGCAGGAATGTGGGTTGATCGGACCGAAGAGAGGAGAGAAAAAATGTAACATTAAAAAAAAGAGGGGGTGGGACAAATGCAAGGGGAGGATCATGGAGGTGGGGTGGACTTGGACTTGTAAAGGCCAAGTTCCTCTACATCAAGCAGACTCAACAGACCACATTTTTGTTTTTCAATTATTTCTTTATACTCCCTGTTCCAGCTGGCTCCCTCTGGGCCAGCCCTGTCCACCAGATTCTACCAGTCTTACCTGACTCCCCTTGTTCCCCCACAGCCTACTCCACTTAGCAGTCATTACTCAAACCACTGTGAATGGATTTAAATAGGGGCAGCACCTGGGTCACCAGTGCAGGGTCTGTGAGGGGTCAGTAGTTCATCCTGCCATGCTGTTTTTTTCCTATTCTGTTATTTCTCCATCCACATTATGCCAGCATGTGTACAAGCACAAACACATACACTTGTGTGGTGCTGCACTAGCTGGCTTCCAGACCACCTACAGCAGAGCTCTGACTGCATGGCCACCTGTAGTCTCAGGTGGCAGTGTTACAGTTGTGGTGGCAGCTCTACCTCCTCGGAGGACAGCATCCTTTGGGATGCTGAGTCCTCCTCCCCCGGCCTGTATCCACAGATCCAGGCTTGTTCCTGAACCCAGGTCACCAGCATTGCAAGCGGTGGCCCAATAGCTATGCCAACAGGCCAGCCATAATACAAGGCCTTTTTCTGCTGACTTATTCTATGTTTCTACGTACTATATGTGTCTATGTAACATCTCCATCTGCTGCTGGGAGAGGGACATTCTCTATAGGCCCTATGCACTATGGGGCAGATTGCTTACGTGCAGCAGATCTACAACATGTAGGCAATCCTAAGTGTCATTTCCATGCACCAGGGGCCATGGACCCCTGAACATATGCACAGAAAGAATTCATGGCCCTGAAGTACTGGATCCTCTGGCTAGTCATGTGACTATTGCACAAATGGTCTAGCAGAGTGTCAAGGTCGTGCCTACATTCAGTGCCTTTCATGAAGCCATGGAGTGCCATTCGAGGGCTGCACATGATACCGCAGCAGGGACCCAGCTGTAACTGTTGCGTGGCCCTAATAGTATACCCTCATCAGCCACAGGAACCCATAGCACCACCACCATGCTGCCCCAGCCTTTCAGTCAGGCAAGGAGGGTGAGGGGTAGCCATTTAGGCACTCGCCCATCATTTTACAAATTTGGGACCCATACTGTCTCACAATCCCCATACAGGTTTCTCTGCTGGCCCCCTCTCCTGGTGTGCAAGTTACCTATCAGCCCACTCCCAGCGTGTCAAAAACAATAGGACACTCTCGGAAACCAAATCCATCTGCTCAGGAGTTCCCCAGGGCTCTATCTTGGGCCCACTACTCTTTAGTCTCTACCTAAACACCCTGCCCAGTGCCTGTTCTGGCAATATTCTCCTGTACGTTGATGACGCCGTTATTTATGCCACTCACAGAAATCCCACCTCCCTTCAAGACTCCCTTCAACACTCCTTCAATGATGCAGAGAACTGGTTTAAGGACAGCAGACTAGTCATTAACCTCAAAAAAAACAAGTTAATGCTCTTTGCCCACCACCAGAACAAAGCTAGCAACAACCCCCTTCAAATCCTCCCCAGCATTCTTCAACCGCTTGAACAAGTTTACTCTTACAAATACCTTGGGATCACCTTCGACTCGGCCCTCACCTTTCATGCCCACATTACAGCCCTCACATCCTCCGATAACTCCTGACTTGGCATCCTCTACCATCACAAGGACTGCCTCCTACCTGATGCTCTCAGGCTTGCCATTACGTCCTCAGTAATGTCCCTTGTGGATTACGGCCTAACGATCTATGGTGCTGCTGACTCCACGGCCCTCAGCAAGATTCGACTCACCCTAAACAAGGCTTGCAGACTAGTGACCAATGCTCCCAGGCTCATCCATGCTTGTCAGCTTTATGACATGGCCAAACTCCTTAACCTCAATGAACGCCTCCGCTACCAAGCTTGCCTACTAACTAAGAATATTCTGCTCGGGCTCTCCCCCCGGGGTTTCTGCCTCTGTCCAACTAACACCCTTCACAGTCTCTACCTGAACCACTGGCAAGGTCACCCTACTAGTACCCAGAACTAGGACCACCCGGGCACAGAGGTCGTTCAGCTACAGAGCCCCGTCCTGGTTCAACTCGCTCCCCGCAGCCATCTCCAACACTACCAAAATTGCCCCCTTCAAAACTGCACTTCGGAACCTATTGTTCAACACCCGCTGCTGCACCTGTCTCTAACAGATGCTCTGCTACTCTCAAGAGACTATTGACATAGCCCTCTGGGCTGAACTCCCCACCTCACCCCCCCAACTCCCCCATGGCCTCCCTCCCACTGCCAGTACCTGCTGGTACTAAATCTGTCACACTGAAATGTTTCTAATTATTCATTGTGTTCAAGCAACTATGTAAAAACTATGTTATTCTGTATGATTGTATTCTGTAAGTATGTGACTCTGTATGTCCTCTCTGTGACGAGGTACCTTTGTAAACAAGCCTCTGGCTCCAAGGTCGTAAATCCGATTGTACAATAAATAAATAAATGTTGTGCAGAGTAGGGGATCTACTGCAGGACCAGGTCAGGCTTCCAACTAGATGCCTGCCTGTGTCCTCCAGTCAGCATCGATCCACCCCCCACAATCCTGCAGGCGGGGGGGGGGGCAGGGATGTGGACAGGCACCTAGCTATCATGAATGCCAGCCACTGTATGCCTGTCCATGGGTGCAGAGCTGCATGGGCTGGGTACATGCTTCTCATGTTTACCTGACTCACATTAGTGCCTAGGCTCCAATAAGTATAAAATGGTGTCCCAAGTGATCCAAATTCTGGGATGGTTTGAGTGAACTCTTTTCCATGTTCACTATCCAGTCATGATCCAATATAACTGCAATGGTCCTCTGGACTTATCTATGAGCTAGCTGGTCCAATGATGATCTGGTCAAGAGATTGTCTAGGTAGGGACCCAAGTGGTGGCCTGCCTTCCGGAACTACATCAAAATTATCACTAGGGTGTTTGTGAAGACCCTTGGAGCCGAGGCCAGCACAAAGGGAAGAACCTGATATTAAAGGTGCTGGTTCTGGGTGACCTGGCTTCAGGAACAAGCCAGGGTCACTGGAGGCCAGCCAGGGGAAGGAAGGTTGAGCATCCCAGGAACACTCCCTTTTCCAGGGAAGGTAAGCCACAAGTTCCACTGTGAAACCAACCCTTGTATTAACCCAGAGGGTGGTGCAACTGGGGCCAGTCTGGAAGAGGGAGAACTCCGCCATCACTGATGTGCACACATACGCAGTGCAGGTGTGCGCCATGATGTTCATATGTGCCGAATCCCTCAAAGGCTTGGGAGAAAACCACAGAAAAGCCCCTAACCATGAGGAATGACAGTCTGTGCTCACAGGCCCCCCTCCAACCAAATCAGGCAACCACCTCCAGACGACTGATTAAGAAATATATGATGTAACCCCCAGGTGGTGCTATCCCAAGGGCTACTACCCCTGCCTGCGTAACTGCTAACAGGTTAAGGGGCCTAGGTCCAATGGCGGGTGCCTCCACCCAGAGGTCGGGGTTAAGACAGTCTGGTATGACTTGGTCACAGCCCTCTGGGTCACTGCAACCCCCCTTTCTTCCCACTAGTGGCCCACACAGTATATCAGAATTACCTTCACAGTATACACTTACCCCCAGGACTGGTTCGATCAGCTTGACTCTGGGGACCCCCTGTAAAACAAGATGATACAATGCAAAAGCCACAGTACAACACTTTAACATAAATGAATACCTCAGACAGTGTAACTTTGCTGAAACAAACAGATCTGATTTATTTAGGGAATATAACAAGGACAGGAGAAAATCAGGTTAATTAGTTTAGACACCTTAATAATCACAGTACTGTGCGCATGTTCAGAGTCCCAAATTGTCACTTTCACTGGGTACCCAGGATGGGGGGGGGGGGCAGCCAGGATCAGTGCAGCTGGATGGGGCCCTGTGATGGAAAAACACTTGCACAATACCCAATTGTAATCTGGAGCCGGATGGCTCAGTTTGTGAAGAAATGAAACAGCAACAAATAGATGACACACTTGCAATTTGATAAACAGATGGCAGGGAGCTACCCTGCTTTGTACTCACAGACTCAATGCTGGGAACTGGATGGAAAGCAGATTGTCCTGGATTGTCAGGAGGAGGAGAACATGTGGAAAAGGTCCTTGTGACTGGACCCCACTTCAGTTTAGAGCAAATAGATGTAGTCTGGATTAAGCTGGGGTTTACTTCCAGCTTCATGCACTCAATTCACTGTACAGGGATTTGAAGCGATTCCCCACAAGCACTCACAGCACATTTTATATGTAAAGGAAGTACTATACCAGGCAGGCTGCTTCTCGATCCCGACTGCAGTACTGCACAATACCTGGGAGAGACACACAGCAGCTTCAGTTCCTGACAGACCGAGCACGATTCAGCAATTTCTCCAGTCTTCTACAGGGTGAGCCTGGTTTCTACTCTTCGGATCTCCTTGATTCTCTTCACGGGTCGGATTCAGTCCGAACAGGTGCTTGCACAAGCTGCAGACCAAAACTTAGGGCCTTACACGTGATTCCCGAGCTAAAACTACACACTGAAGAAGCACACAGTTCCCTGTCTCTTCACTGCCCAAACTGATCTGATCTTTCCAGTAGACAGAGCCGGGCACTTCCTTTGAGTTCCTCCCAGTTCAGTTGGCTGGTTTGGCTGTCACTCACAATCAGACTCCCCCTGTTGGTGCAAAAAGGCGGTGAAGTCCAAACTACAATTCCCAGAAGCATAGAAATATAGAAACATAGAATTTGACGGCAGATGAGGACCACTTGGCCCACCCAGTCTGCCCATTTCCCTGCCTACTGGATAAGCTGCAGATCCTAGTTAACCAGCAGCCTACTTCTTCCTACCCCCATCCCCTAGAACTGCCTTATGACTGTCCCATGTAACCCCTGCAAATGGGGGTTCCCAAAAGACTTCAGGAGCTTGCTTGAATGCTCCAAGCCTGAATGGTGTTTGGCATTTAAGCCATTTATCAGTGAGTGTTTTAGAACCTCTGGTACTGTCTCTTTAAGAGCTGTCTGCTTGCAGACATAATTAGTTTGTATGGGGGACTGTGTGTTTCTTTGATTGAGTACCACTCAAGCTGCTGCCAATTCACTTCATTTTTGCAGTCACTAGGAGTGCAAAGGGAACCTATCTGAAAGATGTAACTGTTTGCCAGAAATTATTTAGAGTAATAATGAAATTACAGTTTGTCTAACCTGCTTTCTTTGCAGTCAGAACTGTGTCTGCTAGTTCCCCATTCTAGTTTTGAACTGCTGAACTGGACCAATCAGTGTGGGGTAAGCTAGCTCTAAAATGGTGCCTTGGACGAATCAGAACTTGGACTCATAATCTGAGCCAGCCACAAGAGGATTGTATGGGCAGTGACTCTGGGAGATGTAGTTTAGACTTCTGTGCCTTTTTGGACCAACAGCAGCAGTCTATTGTGAGTGACAGCCAATCCAGTCAAGAACTGGGAGGAACTCAAAGGAAGTGCCCGGTTTTGTCGGTTGGAGTTTCAGTTGAGCTTTGGCAGTGAAGAAGGAAGGAGCCCTGTGCTTTTCAGTGTGCAGTTTAGTCAAAAACGTGTGTAAGGTCCAGAGTTCCGGTCTGCAGCTTGTAACAGCTTGTTAGGACTGAATCCGTCCTGTGAAAAGAATCAAAGGATCTCTGAAGAGTAGAAACCAGGCTCACCCTGTAGAAGACTGGAGGAATTGCTGAAAATTGCACTCGGTCTGTCAGGAACTGAATCTGCTGTGTGTTCTCCCGGGTATTGTGCAGTAATTGCGATCGGGATACAGATGCAGCCTGCCTGGTATAGTGCTTTCTTTTATATGGATATGTGAAGAGGTTTGTGTACCTCAAGTGAGCCCTGCTGACATTGAAGGACCCTATCTTATTTGGAGGTCGTGAGTACTAATTCAGGGTCGCTCCCTGTTGAATTGCCACATTAAATCCAAATGGAATTACTGTACTGCTGACTGTTTAATTCTCCTTTTCTCTGTGTGAAAGGGCCCCTACCAGCTGCCACGGTTTGGACTAGCCACTAGGGCTGGGTACCCAGGGACAGTAACTGATAGGGATAGGCCTGTGCACAGAGCCATAGGTGAATTATTAGAGTGATAAGCTAATTAACCTGATTTCCCCTGTCCTTGTTATATCCCCTAAATAAATCAGAGCTGCTTGTTTCAGCAAAGTTATACTGCCTGAGGTATTTGTCTATGTTAAAGTACTGTACTGTGATTGTTGCACTGTATCTCATTTCACAGGAGGTCCCAGTGCCGGAACCAGACCTGGGGGTAAGTGTATACTGTGAAAGTAATTCTGATATATTGTGTGGGCCACTAGTGGGAAGAAAGGGGGTTGCAGTATCCCAGAGGGCTGTGACCAAGTTAGTTTAACTATTGCAAACCCTGACCTCTGGGTGGAGGCACCCGCCATTGGATCCAGGCCCTCAACCTGTTAGTGGCAAATCAGGCAGGGTAGTAGCCCCTGGGATAGCGCCATCTAGGGTTACATCTTGGAGGCTCACCGCTGGGATTGTGTGTCCTCTAGTGGCCATATTCACGAACCACTGTTAAGAAAAAATGGGTACCCGACAGAAGTGGCTGTGCACGGCTGGTGAGTGGTGTACTGGGAGGAGATCGAACCCCAAAATGCTATGCTTATCCTGGACATCCCCTGGGTATCAATCGGACACTGTGCAGGAGTACTTTCCAAGGTGGAAGGTTTACAAAACCCTGTGGTGGTGGGTCGGCATGCTAATCTGCTCACCCACACTTTCCTGGCCCTAGTAGAGTTTAAGGATCCCATAGATAGCTCAAAGTGCCACAGACCATTACCCCAGAGGAGCCCTCACTGCTTGGAGAGTGATAACTAAGGACAGTAAAGACCCAGGGGAATGAGCCCCCACCACTATCTGAAACTTTTGAGGAGAAATTTGCTAAATGGTTGCTGGGGAGGGAAAACTGTGGAGGACTTGAAGAAACTATTCTTGCCACCTGGGGGTGTTCCTCCCCCAACACCCTCTCCCACTCCAGTACCCGTAATGGTGGCTGAACCAATGCAGACTCCTATTTCTGCACCTGCCATTAGTCACGACTCTTACCGAAGGTTGAGGATCTTCTCTGGCACCCTCCCCACCCCCCAAAGGGAGGATGACTGGGAGACCTGGATAGACTATGTTGCCCCAAGTGCTAGAATAGCAATGCTCGGGAAGCAGCGAAAAGAGGTTAGTGAGGCCTCCGAGGTCCTGCCCTGGCTACCATTCGTGCTAAACGGGCCAGTAACCCTGAAGTGACTGCACAGGCCTATCTTGAGGCCCTGGAGAATGTGTATGGGAGCCCAGATTCTGATGAGGACCTATGGTGGAGAGTAAGAGATGCACAACAGTACCAAGGGGAGTTGTTGTCTGTGTATGTATCTCGGCTGGAAAAATTGTTGCAAGAATGCCTCAGAAAAGGTAGTTTGCCAGCGATTGAACTGGACCGAACCAGGCTGGACAGGATCCTTAAGTCTGCCCCCTTCTCAGAACTGCTGTTGCTTCAGTTACGCCTGGCAGATCGACTGAAATCCCCACCCTCCTATGATGAGTTAATGAGAGAAATTCGAGGAGTTGAGAAAAGGCGACCTCGGGAGGTACCTGCACCAACAGCTGTGGCTACGACCCGAGTGACTGAGGGTGACCCATCAAGTGAAGTTCAGGGGCAGAGGTTGACAGTCAATGAGTGCTCTGACAAGGAAAAAGATATGCCACAATGGGGCGAACTGTTGAGAGAGATCCGGGAATTCAAAAACAGTCCCTTTATGAAGGCCACGCCTGCAAGTACGGGCCCTGACCTATATCCGACTGCATCTGCTATGGGGGTGGTGGTACCCACCCATGTATCTCCTGCTGATAACAGCTCCAAACTCAATTCCTTGACCATGGAAGTGGAGAAACTGACGAGATGTCTCCAAATGCTTATCACGCCGCAGACAGAGATGGCACCCAGGTTTCCAGTTAGTAATACCCCGCCCTGGCTCCCAGTGTGGCACCTCGGCCAGCTCAAACTCCAGAAAGTATGTTTTGCTATAATTGTGGGAAAGATGGGCACATGAAAGGGAATGCCAGTCCCAAAAGACACTGACAAAGTTGCATATAGGCTACAAGGAGAGCTTGGGAGAAGAAATCAGTGGTTAAGAGGTGCATGACATGATCCCAGTGAGGGCACCAAAAATGCTAATTCACGTCCTTTTGTGGCAAGGTCAGTTGCCCAGGCCCCCACTACCGCCTCTCCAGACTGGTCCAGAATAGTGGGTCCCTCCATGGAGACCACTGTAAAGATGAATGGAGTGTCTACAAGAGCTGTATTAGACAGTGGCTCCCAAGTGACAATTATGTTCCAGGATTGGTATCAGAAGCATTTGTCAGACGTACCCTTACAACCATTAGAAGGACTGCATGTATGGGGGTTAAGTGAGAAGGCCTACCCCTATTCCGGGTATATCCGAATTTGGCTGTCTTTCCCCACCTCCGTGGCTGGAGTGGCCGAACAAGTAGAGACCCTAGCCTTAGTGTGTCCCCCAACTGGACTGTATGATGGTGTCCCTTTGTTGATTGGAACAAATGCTCATATGTTCGGAAGGCTGGCACAGTTGTGTTATGAAAAACAGGGGTCAAAGACTAGTAGAGCTTTAAGAGTTCCGGCTTTAATTAAGAAGGCCTATGAGGCACAGAGAGATGCTGAAAAACAGAACCAGAGGAACGGTCGAATTGTATGGAAGAAGGATCCTGGTCTCTGATCCTGGCGCCAAATGCCCAGTGTACCTTACAGGAGAGGTCCGTATCAGAAAGGATGTTAAGAATAAAATATTAATGTTGGATGCACCAGGCGATGGAAAATTGCCAGAGGGACTGCTGGTCAAGCCTAGTATTTTGCCCGCTAGAGCCCATGCTTATGCCAGAAGGGTAATGGTCCAAGTTCATAATGTGTCTGAAAGAGACATTCGAGTAAACAGAGGTTGCATCCTGGCTAATGTGCATTGTGCAGACACTGAAGTGCTACCCAGCAGCAAGAGTTCAAGGAAGAATGACAGAGTAACGCCTGACTTGTTTGATTTAGCGACTCGCTGCCAGCTGAATGGAAAGTGAGGATCAGTGAGAAGCTTGCCCAGAGAGACCAGGTGTTTTCTTTAAAGGAATGGGATGTAGGATGCATGCAAGGAGCTGAGCACAATATCCGGCTGCATGACGAAAGACCATTTCGTGAGAGGTCTCGACGCCTGGCACCTGCTGACATAGATGATGTGAGACGGCATCTGCAAGAGATGTTAGCTGCTGGTGTAATACAAGAATCCAGAAGCCCTTATGCTTCCCCATTGTGGTAGTGAGGAAAAAGAATGGAACAGTAAGGATGTGTGGATTATCGCCCTTAAACCGGGACTGTCCCTGATCAGTACACAATGCCCGCATTCAGGATGCTTTGGACTGCCTAAACGGGAGCAAGTGGTTCTCTGTGCTGGATCTCCGCAGTGGGTACTACCAGATCCCGATGGCCCCAGAGGACCGTGAGAAGACGGCCTTTATCTGTCCGCTTGGCTTCTATGAATTCATGAGGATGCCTCAAGGGATTTCAGGTGCCCCAGCCACTTTTCAACGATTGATGGAGCGTGCAGTGGGGGACATGAACTTACTAGAGTGCCTGGTATACCTATATGATGTTATTGTGTTTGGCAGCTCACTGGAGGAACATGAGAGCAGATTATTTAAGGTATTGGACCGACTGGAGGACTTTGGCCTTAAACTGTCCATTGATAAGTGTCAATTCTTTCAAACATCAGTAAAGTATGTGGGACACATAGTATCCACCGAGGAATAGAGACCGACCAAGTAAAGTTGAGGCCTTGACCACCTGGCCACAGCCAAAAATCTAAAAGAACTGCAAAGATTCCTGGGATTCTGTGGTTATTATCGGCGCTTCATCAAGGACTATTCAAGAGTGATCCGCCCTTTACTTAACCTTACTCAAGGGTATCCCCAACCCACAAAAATACCAAAGTCAGCGTCCCTCAAGACTGAAAGAGTGTATTTTCATCCGGTGAAGTATTTGGGGCCCGCTGGACTCCTGATTAGTGAGACTGCTTTTCATGAGATCATATATCAACTTACCCATGCTCCAGTGCTGGCCTATGCCGATCCAAGAAAACCTTACGTCCTGCACACTGATGCTAGCTTGCAAGGGCTGGGGGCTGTGTTGTACCAAAGAGCACGAGAATGGCCTGAGACCAGTGGCCTTTGCCAGTAGAAGCCTTACCCCATCCGAAAAGAACTATCCTGTACATAAGTTAGAGTTCCTAGCTTTGAAGTGGGCTATTGTTGACCAATTCCATGAGTACTTGTATGGGGCTAAAATACTAGTAAAAACTGACAATAATCCTTTGACCTATGTGCAGACCTCAGCTAAGTTGGATGCCACTGGCCATAGGTGGCTTTCTGCATTATCTACATATGACTATGCTCTCGAATACCGAGCAGGTCTGAACCACATAGATGCTGATGCTCTCTCCGGGGCCTGTTTCCCAGAATGATTGGGTCCGATTGGCAGAACCTGACATTCGGGCACTCTGCCGGAAGTTTGACAGGGAGGAACAAATGTCCAGACGCAGTGGACTGCATGGTGGATTGCTTGGGGAGCCTCTGAGAATTGCATACCTGCTGCTTATTGCCACTTTTCTGCAATAGACATTGGTACACTGCCTCAGCTGGACAATGACAGTATTCGGAGGGCTCAATCCTGCGATCCCATGATCAAAGCAGCTTTAGAAGCCCTCTATGCAGGAAAGAGTGTGTCCAAATTCACGCTCCACTGATTTGAGAACTGCACTGTTATACAAAGAAGGTCCTAAGTTGAAACTGATCAATAAACTGTTATACAGAGAAACAGTAGACAGAGGGGGACAAGTAGACAAACAACAACTAGTGCTGCCCACTGCCTTTCGAGACTCAGTACTGAGGTCCTTGCACAACCACATGGGGCACCTTGGTATAGACAGAACACTTGACTTGGTGAGATCCAGATTCTATTGGCCTAAGATGGGGGCTGATGTGGAGCAACACATTCGAACTTGTAGTCGCTGCTTACAGAGGAAAGCTTTGCCCCAGAGGGCTGCCCCCCCTTGTTAACATCACCACCAGTGCACCCATGGAGCTGGTCTGTATTGATTTTCTGAGTTTGGAGTCAGATCAAAGAAATATCAGTAATGTGCTGGTGGTCACTGACCATTTCACGAGATATGCCCAAGCTTTCCCCACCAAAGACCAGAAAGCATCCACTGTGGCCAAAGTACTTGTAGAAAACTTTTTTGTTCACTATGGGGCTCCACAAAGAATCCATTCTGATCAAGGGAGAGACTTTGAGAGTCGTCTGATCAAAGAGATGCTTTCTCTGTGGGGAGTGCGAAAGTCCAGAACCACTCCTTACCACCCCCAGGGGACCCACAGCCTGAACGTTTCAACGCACTTTGCTAGATATGCTAGGCACCCTGCACCCAAAGGACAAGCCTAGATGGAGCCAACAAATTAGCACCCTGGTACATGCTTATAACTGCACCAAAGTGATGCCACTGGATTCTCCCCTACCGCCTGATGTTTGGAAGAGAAGCTCGACTACCAGTAGATGTGTGTTTTGGGGTCTCTCCTGATGGGGTTCAAGCTGACAACTATTTACAGTATGTGCAAAAGTTAAAGGCCCAGCTAACTCATGCGTACCAACTGGCTCAAACCATGGCTGCCAAAAGAAATCTGGCCAACAAAGAAAGGTATGATAAAAAGGTGAAAGCACAGGAACTCCAGGAGGGAGATCGGGTATTGCTAAGAAATCTGGGACTGCATGGCAAGCACAAGATTGCTGACAGATGGCACCATCTCCCTCACATTGTAGTGGGCAAACTAGATGATCTGCCAGTGTACAAAGTAAGGCCTGAGAATAATTCAAAAGATGTAAAACAATGCATAGAAATCATTTACTGCCCATTGGACAAATCTTAATTGAGTCTGAGCCCTAGAAGATGCCCCTCTGGACCAGTGACTAGAGCTGCTGCTAAGAAAAGATCAAGAAAGTCTGCACCTACAGAAGCAAAGTTAAAGTGTTCCCTCCACAAGTCCCAGTTGAGCATGACTGTCAGTCCATATCGGAAGAAAGTGAAGTGACTTTGAATACTATCCTTCTTACGAACTGAGTCAATTGTTTGAGGGCAATCCCTAGTCAATACTGGAGATGAAGCTGGGCCTTCTGGACTGTCTAAGCCCCAGCTTCATCCCTGGAGCCAATGCTCCCAGAAAGTGAAGTGCAAGCATCAGATCAGATGAAATGGAATCATTGTGCATGGTTGAACTGTTTGAGCTTTCAGGGGAGGAAAATGATAGATTGGGGCAGACTGGTGATACACCCGAACAAGAAGAGTATTTTGAGTGCCCTGACAGTCCACTGCCAGTGTCCGAAAGCTCTCCATGTGAGCCAAATGTTGTGGACTCAGAAACTGTAACTCCTGGAGCTGAAAGTGCCCCAAGTTCTAGCCTCTCTACCCCCATGGAGACTCCCCTGACAAGTGAGGACAATGCTGAAAATGAGGCTCAGAGTGCAGAGACTATAACAGTTCCCCCTAGAAAGACTGGTCGAGCTGTAAAGCCTGTGGTGCACCTCAGTTATGATTCACTTGGGAGGCCTGTGGACTTGCCTCTCAATGTTGTCCATAAAGGAGTGTATGTGTCCCGAGCTCATTGCCCAAACTGAGCATCAGTGCTAACTCCAAGTTACTTGTGTTGCCCTCTAAGTATGGTGCCCTTGCCCCATCCAGCCCCAAGGTAACTGATAGGAAGGCCCCTCTCTTCAGGTTTCATGTACAAGAGGTATAACTTGAGTTATGGTACAATGTGTATGTAATACTGTGTAAAGTGGACGTACTGCAATGTTTCAGAAATGTGTTCTTGGTAAAATGATATATTGACTGATGATTACATGTGCGAGCCTAATGCAAATGTATATGGTTGCAGTTGAAACTTATGAGAATTCTTGGCTGCGGACGTCAAGCTTTCCCAGGCCAGGAAGGTGTAACCCCTGCAAATGGGGGTTCCCAAAAGACTTCCAGGAGCTTGCTTGAATGCTCCAAGCCTGAATGGTGTTTGGCATTTAAGCCATTTATCAGTGAGTGTTTTAGAACCTCTGGTACTGTCTCTTTAAGAGCTGTCTGCTTGCAGACATAATTAGTTGTATGGGGGACTGTGTGTTTCTTTGATTGAGTACCACTCAAGCTGCTGCAATTCACTTCATTTTGCAGTCACTAGGAGTGCAAAGGAACCTATCTGAAAGATGTAACTGTTTGCCAGAAATTATTTAGAGTAATAATGAAATTACAGTTTGTCTAACCTGCTTTCTTTGCAGTCAGAACTGTGTCTGCTAGTTCCCCATTCTAGTTTTGAACTGCTGAACTGGACCAATCAGTGTGGGTAGCTAGCTCTAAAATGGTGCCTTGGACGAATCAGAACTTGGACTCATAATCTGAGCCAGCCACAAGAGGATTGTATGGGCAGTGACTCTGGGAGATGTAGTTTAGACTTCTGTGCCTTTTTGGACCAACAGCAGCAGTCTATTGTGAGTGACAGCCAATCTAGTCAAGAACTGGGAGGAACTCAAAGGAAGTGCCCGGTTTTGTCGGGTTGGAGTTTCAGTTGAGCTTTGGCAGTGAAGAAGGAAGGAGCCCTGTGCTTTTCAGTGTGCAGTTTTAGTCAAAAACGTGTAAGGTCCAGAGTTCCGGTCTGCAGCTTGTGTAACAGCTTGTTAGGACTGAATCCGTCCTGTGAAAAGAATCAAAGGATCTCTGAAGAGTAGAAACCAGGCTCACCCTGTAGAAGACTGGAGGAATTGCTGAAAATTGCACTCGGTCTGTCAGGAACTGAATCTGCTGTGTGTTCTCCCGGGTATTGTGCAGTAATTGCGATCGGGATACAGATGCAGCCTGCCTGGTATAGTGCTTTCTTTTATATGGATGTGTGAAGAGGTTTGTGTACCTCAAGTGAGCCCTGCTGACATTGAAGGACCCTATCTTATTTGGAGGTCGTGAGTACTAATTCAGGGTCGCTCCTGTTGAATTGCCACATTAAATCCAAATGGAATTACTGTACTGCTGACTGTTTAATTCTCCTTTTCTCTGTGTGAAAGGGCCCCTACCAGCTGCCACGGTTTGGACTAGCCACTAGGGCTTGGGTACCCAGGGACAGTAACTGATAGGGATAAGCCTGTGCACAGAGCCATGGAGTAGATTATTAGAGTGATAAGCTAATTAACCTGATTTCCCCTGTCCTTGTTATATCCCCTAAATAAATCAGAGCTGCTTGTTTCAGCAAAGTTATACTGCCTGAGGTATTTGTCTATGTTAAAGTACTGTACTGTGATTGTTGCACTGTATCTCATTTCACAGGAGGTCCCAGTGCCGGAACCAGACCTGGGGTAAGTGTATACTGTGAAGGTAATTCTGATATATTGTGTGGGCCACTAGTGGGAAGAAAGGGGGGTTGCAGTGTCCCAGAGGGCTGTGACCAAGTTAGTTTAACTATTGCAAACCCTGACCTCTGGGTGGAGGCACCCGCCATTGGATCCAGGCCCCTCAACCTGTTAGTGGCAAATCAGGCAGGGGTAGTAGCCCCTGGGATAGCGCCATCTAGGGGTTACACATGCATGCTTGAATTCCACCACTGTTTTTGACTGTTTGAGATTGGCCATACAGTACATAGGTGGCTGGCTCCACAATGAGAGTCCAAGTTCTGATTTGCCAGTAGCAGGCTCCATTTCAAAGGTCCCCCCACACTGACTGGTCCAGTTCAGCAGTTCAAAACCAGAATAGAGGGCTTAGGTAAAAACAGTTTATACTGCAAAGAAAAGCAGGTTAGACAAACTGTATTTTTATTATTACTCTAAATGACTTCTGGCAAACAGTTACACCTTTGAAAAGTGCTCACTCTGCCCACTTAGCGATGGCAGAAATGGAGCGATTTGGCAGCAGCTCGAGCGGGACTCGAGCAGGGAAACACACAGTCCCCCCATACAAATTAATTATGTCTGCAAGCAGACAGCTCTTAAAGAGACAGTACCAGAGGCTCTAAAGCACTCACAGATAAACGGCTTAAACGCTAAACACCATTCAGGCTTGGAGCATTCAAGCAAGCTCCTGGAAGACTTTCTGGGAACCCCCATTTGCAGGGGGTTACAATGAGATCTGGCCCTGTTGAACACCCCACCGTGGGGGGGGGGGTAAGTCAGGAGGGTTTCAATATGAATAGAGATAGGTTTTCTGAGAGATAGCAGGGTGATGAGGCTAGAGAGCAGCAGGGTACTTGAGAATGGGTCTAAGGGATGGATAGGAGAAGCAGCCTAAATAGGAAGTTAAAAGAAAAAATGCTGATCCTTAACAGTGAACCTCAGAAACCTCTACTGGGAATGCCATATTGGTAGCAGGTATGCATCTGACAGGTCAATGTAAGGTAGAAAATTCCCTGGCTGGGTAGCCATGATAATCAAGCTGAAAGATGCCATCTTGAACTTGACTGCTCTGACAAATATATTCATATTCTTGTGATCTTGCATCAAACAGAAGCCACTAGACTTCTTCAGAACTACGAAGTAAATTAAGTAAAACCCTGTTTCTCTTTTTCTCTCTGTCTCTCTCTGGAGGAAGAACTAGGACTATCATTTCTATGTTCAGTAGATAAGCCAGTGTCTTATCCATTGCTTTGCATTTCTTGTGATGTTTTGACACTGGGGATTGTAAAAAATGTTCCCTCTATGGTAGAATACAGAACTCTATCACATAGTCTTGCAAAGTTATTATTTGTTATTCTTTTGGGGTAACCAGGTAAGGCCCACTAGGTATAAGTGCCTGTTTTCAGGAGCGACCTGGGAGCACTGGGGAGTTTAAGTGATTTGTTCAGATTCACAGTATGCAAATGAAGGCTGTGGGCATCAAACACAGGTTTGCTGGATGCAGCAAGTTCATTCATTACTCTAACCTCAAGGCTATACTGTTCTCAGAAACCCAGGCAGCTGATGTAGTCTGGGCCCTTCTGCCATAAAACCTCTTGAGATCTCCACCCAGAGGTTTGAGACATGAATGGGCCCGCACACTTCATTCAGAGTAACGGTTATGTGGTTTGCCCCTCTGAAACATATGCGAGGGAAGGGTCCTCAGCCTTGCTGGGATAGGAACTCTGAGAAGGTGTTTGTGTTTGTTGGTTTCCATATCCAATAAAGGATGGAAAATTGCCTCAAAAGACTCATTCACAATTGAACCCCCTGTTTTTAGATTATTACTTGAAGGATACTGCCCCTTTCAGCCTGGCAGTGATGCTTTTTTGTCCTCAATGGCCTTCAAAATGTAACCTAGACATTTAATGAAATATAAAATCACACATGCCCACACAATGCAAAGCATCATGGGCTGCATATGCAAATCACCACAGAATATTATGCTGGTTCAACTTTAAGCAGAATTGCATGGTGCCAAAAGGCCTCTCACACAGTTTGCAAAGGGTGCTAACAGATGACATAGACACGTGTTTTGTCCTACCAGGACCCATCAGTATGCCTTGTCTGTTTGACACCCCAGTAGAATGAACCAGCTACCCTAAGACGGTTTGTCTGGGTTATGTTGTGGCGAACCCATTAAAACAAAAAACTATTTAAAAGACAAAGAACCTCTGTGCGCAAACACTGAGGCAATGGTTACCCCAAAGGGCATTTGGCTGGGAAGCGAAGTTTCAAGGAAATACAAAATCACACATGCCCACACAATGCAAAGCATCATGGGCTGCATATGAAAATCACCACAGACTATTATGCTGGTTCAACTTTAAGCAGAATCGCATGGTGCCAAAAGGCCTCTCACACAGTTTGCAAAGGGTGCTAACAGATGACATAGACATGTGTTTCGTCCCACCAGGACTCATCAATGCCTTTATTCCATCTGTTGCTGACATTTAAACTTGGGCACTAAGTCTTCATAGGACAGTTATATTTGTGTATTATATACTGGTTACCTCCACTCCTCACACTAATACTATGTTCTGTAGGTCTACATTTGTCTTCATGCCCAGCATAGCATTGCATTGTTAGCTATTTATTTTTAGCTGTTTATTTACTGATTGATTGATGTATTTATTTTTTTCAAATTACTCCAACCAGGACAATTCCGTGAGATGCAGCATCTCATTTTCATGGGGTCCCAGGGAAGCTAGCAGCAGTCAACAGGTTAACATAGTCCAGCAGAAATAGTTACATACAGGATGAAATCCTGTACGACCAGGTACGACCTCACCACAGCCATCGATTTTGACTGCTATTGCTGGTGCCGACTTGCACACCTGCTGCTGACTGGGCACAACTGTCTCCTGCCCTCCGGCCACTGGTGCTTCCTCCTCTCTCTGACTCTGTCACTGTCTACAATATGTTCCTAGCCACTACTGCTTTTGGGCAAAAGGCTTAATCAAAACTGATATGATTTTTATATAGTTAATTGTTGATAAGCTTAACTGAACTGAACTGTCTTCATATAGTTTAAGTTTATTGTGTAGGTCTTTGCCCTGTTGGAGTTCCTATTGAAATGTTTTAAACCTGCACTGATTAATCCAAATAGAACTGTTCAGCCTGTGTAGTCAGTGTAAATTGCTTCTCCTCTGCTGTCTGTCTCGGCCCTTTGAAATTAATTCTAACTACATTATCTTCTCTCCTGCTTGCACCCTCATTTCAGACTATTCTATTCTTTCAACACCTTTCTCTGTTGTCCATCTCTGCTGCACTCACTCCCCTTCTCTCCTAGTGTGTCTGAGACTCCCTGATCACTGCTTAACTCTGTCTGCTCCCTGAAACCTGTCCTGTATCTCCCCTCCCACTGATTTAGCTCCTGAGTTAATCTCCTTCTTTCTATCCCTCCCTCTACGGATTTTCCCCTGACCCAGGCACTTCCCCCTGAGGCTGCAGCGTGGCTTTTAAAGCAGCCGCTGACCGCCTGCCTTCCCGCTCTGCCTTCAGGATTCAAAATCAGGTATGACCCCACCACAGCCACCCGCTAACATTCGTAGCCTGCTACCAAAAACTGACCAAATTCAGCCACTTGCTGCGGCTCTGACCCCTGATATCCTTATCCTCACCGAATCCTGGTTAAGCAATAACATTTCTGACAATGAAATTGCTATTTCTGGCTACTCCGTCTACTGCCAGGACCGTGCAAGGAGGGGAGGTGGAGTGACTATGTATATCTCCTCCTCAATCAAATCCAATATCATCCTATCCACATCCCTCTCTGCATCCTATGAGGTGCTCCTCATCAGACTATACCTACCATTCTCTGTCCCTGTCTACGCTGCTGGGGTCTACTGTAGACCTGGACTCTCCCCATCTATCGCCACTGACCTAATTACGACTACTGTCAACCTTTCACCTGCAGGTGAACTATACATACTGCGGAATTTCAACTAAAACTGGCTGACTCCCTCACTAAATAAAATCTGGAATGACAACAATGCTCACAACCTGTCTCACCTAGTACTCAAACCAATTCGCCTGAACCACAAAACTCAAAATCACTCGCTGATTGACTGGGCTCTCACCCCCCACCCACATAGTTATGAAATCAGGCCTACTTCCTGATGCCTTAAGCGACCACCACATGATTTTTCTGGTTCGCAAGATACACCGGCCTAAGGTACCCCACACAATTCTACATACACGCTCATTCAAATCCCTTGACCTTGACCCCCCCTCCTCCATAGCCTCACCCAAACAGACTGGACTCCAAACACCACAGGTAAATCAGTCGAGGATGCTCTGGCCTAATTTAAAAACAAATTCTTTGACACCTGGAACTTATTCACCCCTATAAGGAGATCCAGGTCCGTGGCAATCACCTCCCTTGAATCACCCCTGAGTTAATAGCATGCCAGCGGACTCATGACCAAGCTTGGCAAAAACACAAATCATTATCTAGGCCTAGTAAATACCTATTATTGCAGACTATGTAACCAATGTACGAAACCACCAGGTTGGCCAAGGCAGAATACTTCAGGAGTATGTTCCAAACCAACATAAACAACCCTTCCAAATTCTGGAAGGTGGTTCATTCTTTATTCTCTCCCCTCTCGAAAGCACCCACCCCACTCCTTAAAATAAACAATTCTTTAATATCTGACCACCTTGCAGCCGCCACTGAATTTAACTCTTACTTCACTCCCTGTGCCTCTGCCCTCCTAATCTCTCTCACATCAACCCACCTTCCAACCATCAAATCTCAGTGCCTCAAATTGTAACTGCTCCCCAACAGGGCTTCTCTTTTTCCAATGTCTCCCCAGCCGACGCCTTGGCTGCATTACTTGCTCTAGACCCTACTAAAGGTAGCTCACCTGATGATCTGAACCCCAAGCCAGGGTTTTATTTAACTCTAAAAATTGATTAGCGTTTTGCCCATAAAAGTGTTAAAACATTGTGAAAATGCATAACACTTGCCTCACTGTGTTTAACAAATATAACACTTCTAGAAAACCTATATAAATACTTTCTGTACAGTTAGTATTGTCCCAAGAAAAAAACTGCTAATCAATTATTTAAAACCCTGCAAGCTCCTTTATCTTTCTGCCCCTGCAATTACCACCCCTCTGGCCGATATCATAAACTTATCCTTTTTCACTGACACTGTCCCAAAAATCTGGAAGCAAGCGGTAGTCTTACCACTACCTAACGGTGGTGATCTCTCCTCGCCCCGTAACTACCATCCAATATCCCTTCCACCTATCCTGGCCAAACTACAGGAACAATTGGTCCTTTCTCAGCTCTCCTCCTTCCTCTCAGATACCAACTTTTCCACCCCTTTCCAATCTGGTTTTAGGAAACATCACTCTACAATTACCTCCCTCATTAGGTCAACAGATACCATTCCCTCAGGTATGGACCATGGTCTAATCACATCTGCCATTTTTGTCGACCTAGCAAAGGCTTTCAACATGGTCTCCCACTCCCTCTTCCTAAACTCCCTTTCCTCTGCTGGGCTGCCAGACTCTGCTACAAACTGATTCAGAGCTTACCTTATGGGCAGGACACAAACAGTTAGCATTGCTGACTCTCTATCCCCACTCTCCCGGTTGACACTGGTGTTCCTCAGGGATCTGTACTCGGCCCTATTCTTTTCTCCATTTTTCTCAATGACCTCCCAACTGTCTGCACATCAGCATCAATCCATATGTATGCTGACGACACTGTCTTGTTCACATCCGGCTACTCCCAATCTGATATAGAAACTAGACTTCAACTGGACTTTGTCAAGCTCTAGAATTGGCTTAGCTCACATCAACTTTTCCTAAATGGCAAAAAGACTGTCTCTATGACCTTTGGCACTAGACAGAGACTATCTAGGCTCAAGTCCTTGCCCTCCTTCCACACCCTTGATGGGACTGCTCTACAGGACACCTCCTTGTTTAGATACCTTCGGGTTTGGCTAGACCAACACCTCACCTTTTCTGGCATGTTGACGCCATTCTGAAAAAACGACACCCTAAGCTCAGCACCATATTCAGGAACCGCAACTGTCTACCTCTTTTGGCAAGGCGTGAACTGGTCCGGAAAATGATACTCCCTATTTTTGATTACTGCGATGTAGTCTACAGTGCTGCCCCACAGTCCTCCTTAACCAGATTGGACACCCTCTTCAACTCCTTCTGCCGTTTTGCTCTGGACTCTGCACCCATCACTCAGTACTGCAATCTCTGCCATGCCCTCCAGTTCCTCCCGCTTGCCAACCGTCGCCTCTCCCACTTCGCTAAATTTACCTCCAAATTCTTGTTTAATGCTCTCCCTTCCTACCTCTCTTCCTTACTGACCATCCCTCCACCCCCTGCGCACTCCCTTAGAGCCGCTGATATCTGAACTCTGATCATTGCCCACAGATCCACCTCTGCTGGACAGGCTGCTTTCTCACACTATTTCCCTAAACTCTGGAACAAGCTACCTCCTCAGATTAGACATTCATCATTCCATCTCCACTGCCCTTCACAATTTTTACTCCACAAACTGCACTTGCTCCTAGCCTTCCAATCCTGTCCAGGACTTTATTCCCGTCCAGCATTTCTAACACTTACTCCCCCATGCGCTCTAAATGTCTTATTCATGACTTTGGTTTCTCCAATCTCCGTGTCTACTCCCAGTGTTGTTTTTAGTCTGTAACTGTTCTAAATGTACCTTGTTTAAATACAATGCTGTTTTTGTCCTGTTTGCTCAAATTGTATTGTTGCATATTTACCAGTTGTTTCTTGTTGTAATCAGTCTCCAATCTACCCTCTCCCTCGGGACACTCCGAGAGACAAGCAACTTGTTGTTCAGTGTGCCTTTCTGGTGAAACTTTTCAATAAATAAATAAATATGCACAAAAACAAACTCTAAAGGTGAGGTGCTCATATTCTGTATTGTATAATATAGTATTACAGTATATGGCTAGATATGGTTCTGTATGAAAATCAGCCTGCTCAGAATCTTTGTTGTGCATATTCTAAACTGTTGTGCACTTTCCATGTTCATTCCGAACAGTTTAGCACAGTCTAAGGGCATAACATTTGAAATACATTATTCACCCCCACACCCAGTTGCTTGCTAACAACACAGTACCAAAACTGTTTTCAACTTGTAAAGGTCTGTAATTTAAATTTCAAGTGTAGAACAAAACAAAGAAATAGCAAGTTGTTTTACTGGGGGCACACTTCTGTGACTCGTGTAAAAAAAACATATACTATATAATTGAACGGGAGCAAAGCTATTAAGGTGCAAAGTTAGGGGTTTAACATTAAACAGCCTAATCAACCCTAACTATAGTGGTGCTACCACGCCATATAATAAAATAAAATATGGGATACCACACACAACTTGGCATGTGTTTCCATTTCAGGTGGAGGTGACAACATGGACCTGTCAAGCTTCATTCTGGAGGTCCCTATGCTGTCATCTCAACCCCTCGATGGAACCACAGCCTCATTGTGTATGGTTGCTCATACATTATTCTATATGTTGCTTGCCACTTCCCCTGTTCCCTTCTCCATGGATGCCTCTGAAAACAAACTACTTGCAGAACAGTAGGCCTTTCCTAGCAAATTTTTTACATAAATAAATAAATCTAGTTTGGGGCCAAATAACAAATCCTCTTTTTAGGGGACACTAAGAAGATGGGTCTTAGGGCTGCTGAGTGACCAGTGCCACAGACAACTGCAGCAACCCTACTAGGAAATCTCCTGGGATAGACACAGCTATGTAAACCAATGTGATTAGGGGGGTGCACAGGGGAGTCTTCTGGTAAACCATCTTATAAGGTGGTCATCCATTCAAATAAGGCTCATGCTACCAAGGCTGAGGCTGATAAGATCATTACTGCTGTCTCTGAGGTAAAGAAGGTATGACTACAAGCTCCACCCAGTCGCTTCATATTATAGTCAGCTCATGAAACTCCCCTTTCTACTGGAATTACTGTCAGCTTGGCCACAGCAGCCTTTACTTCTTTAGTCTCCAAGAGCTGCAATATCTTCTGAGTTTTCTACCAGATGTTGCATAAGCCAGCTGTCAAACAAGGATGGGATTCAGGGCTCTTGATGGCCCTCTGGCTACTCTCCATCTTCTTCTTCTTCCACTGACTCTGAATCATTTAGTTCAGTAGCATTGTCTTTGCCTTGTGAGCCCTCCAGATTTTGTGACCGAGGAGAATCTCCGAAACCCAATATACTGTATCTGGGGTTGTCTGCTAATCAAGTATTGCTGTTTCCTACCCAAGTTCTCTGAAGGATGCCTTGGTACATTTTAATGTGTCTGCATGAACCCTCCGAAGGTGGGAGGGGAATGATTTCATTTGGGTGCTTTTGCTGGCTGATTCCTGGAAGTTCCAGGTAAAGGATACCATCTGCAAATTGTTTTATAGGTCACAAACCCTTCCTTGCACCCGAACAGACTAAGACAGACAATGTGCTTTAAATAAAATGGAACAGCTGTATTATTTATTAAACAGAATGTGATGAACAGTTACAGCCAAGACAGTGTGATAATATGTGCAGCAAGCTAGTTATGGCAAGTCATTCATTAAGCCAGTCATCATCATGATCATCACAATGGCCATCCTCTTATCCCCAGGGCAGCCAACCGTATGAGTACAAGTCACCACAATGAAACCAGCTTCAGGGCATGAGGGATGGCTCTGGGCCGGGTGCCAAGGTGCACCTCTCCCATTAGAGGGTGCTGCATCCCACGAGCAAAGCCCAAATAGACTTTCCCTCTGACTGCCCCTTGAATGAGAAACATAAGCCATTTGAACCCTCACCTCTTGCCAGCCTTAGGGTTGATCCGCCTGCAAAGATGCACGATTCCCTTTCCCCCACCCATACAAACCTTGTGAGACTACCATTCTGCCACATGACGAGCACATCCACAATGCCCATCAAACCCAAAAGCACTTCACACCACAATTTCTACCTAAGCACTTTGTATGTCATCTAAAAAGGTACCATTTTCTAGGCTAGAGAGGTGTACCCTGTCCCGGACATACAGCTGGGGTATTTTTATCACAATGCCACGTCCCCATTCCGGGCATAAAACTGGGGTACATTTATCACAATATCATCATGCCTCAGGAAAGACCCCCCACAGTAGTGTCCAAAAGCAACTGCATTGCTATGTTGATTAGTAGGGGAATTTTTTAATTGCTCTGCGGTCTCGGGCATGCCACCAGTACTTTCTTTGAATAATGTGAGGACATACAATGTACACATCTTGCCAAGATGCACCTCAACAAGGCCCAGTCCTATTTGATTTTGCATAACAGTGCGAGTAATTTTTATGTTCACAAATCACTGCCTCCCAAGTGCACCAAAAGAATGCTGGGAGGGCCCCAGCACTGAGCTTCAGCCAAGATCCATGGAAGCAGATCATTCCCTACCCCCCCGCCATCCCATCTAACATATTCAAATCAAACAGGGTTCAAAACAAGTTCTCTCCTCCCTGAATTGCCTCACTCAGACAGCTGCCCAATGGATAAATAAATGCCCACATTTCTATATTAGTCTGGGAACTGTCACCTGTCAACAAACAAAAAACAGATGTTAGGGCAAATGTGGTTTCACATATCTTTCAAAAGCCTGCAACCTCCAATGGGCCAAGGGCTGACTCTGGCCATCCGTAAGCCCTTCTCCTCTGGCATACAAGGCAGCCCATATGTAGAAAGAGTGAGTACTAAACTCCTTTAAGTTCACTCACACCTCCCTCACGGCCTTCTCTAAAACCTGATGCAACCAAAACACTGTCAAAGGGACCCATCATTGTGGTGAAAAAATGAGACCCCCATAGAGGTCCCACAGGACATATAATCTTGAACCCATGCCTGGATGTTCCCCTGTACCCCTGGGGGTAACCTCAGGCTGCACCAACATGCCAGGGCCCACCTGTCTACCTTGCTACTACAGGATGCACACACCATCTAATGTCACTGTCACGTCATTATTTCACAAGGTCACTGGCAAACCAGCTGCCTCACTCAGCTGTACCAACTCAGATACCCTAAGGGCCCCAGAAAAAACACCATGAATGATGTTTGAAATAGGCACACTTCTGATGGTGATGAGCACACTCTAAGGTGTTCCTCCCACACTCGTGCCAATAGTGCTGGGCTTATCAGTCACTTACTATCCCGCCACACGGAAACTCCACAGGCCTAATCTTCCAGCATATTGAGAACTGGGAATGCCTGAATGGTGTCTTTATGTCCTGTAACCTTAGAAAATTATGCTAACCATGCTAGGTGCTTCCCCCAAGCTGCTGGCATAGACCCTTCCCAGATTATGTGGAGGACATACCAACATAGCTGGTCCACCTGGATGAGCCACATAGTCCCACACCCTTGGGCCTTATATACGCTCAGGAAATCTTCCTCCCTTCCAGTATTCTGCCCACATGCTTGATGCTAAAGAATACCTGAGTAACTTCCAGGCTTCTGGATCACCAGTTCCCAGAGGTATGCTGGGACGTCCCTGGAATACATCCCTGTTTCTGGAGCCAGCTCCTAGAATCTCCACCATGGTGAACGAGAAACAGCACCTGCAATACTTCCTAAATTAGTAGCCTTGATGGAGGAGGAACATCTGGATATTGTGGCAGTCATAGAAACATGGCACACACAGAACCATGACTGGGACATAAACATACCAAGATACACTATCTACAGGAGGGATAGGGAGCGTAAAAGAGGAGAAGGAGTAGCTCTCTACATAAGGGAAGGAATCAAAGCAACAGAATGAAAGGGTAAACAGGGAGGAGAGGAAACACTGTGGGTCAGTTTGGAGACAGGCAGTGGCACCACAATCTGTACAGGGGTTGTATACAGACCCCCATCTCAGGGGGAGGAAATGGACAAGGAAATGATAGAAAGTATCCTTAAAATGGCAGAAAAAGGGGGAGATATTGCTGATGGGTGATCTGAATATGCCAGATGTTAACTGGAGTGCAGTTGCAGCAGACACTTCTAAGAGTGGGGTTATTCTAGATGCCCTACAGGGGACATGCCTTAGACAACTAGTATTGGAACCCACTCGAGAGGGAGCAATCTTAGACCTGGTTCTCTCAAATGGAGATGGAGAGAGGATCACAGATGTAGAAGTAAGTAGCTATCTGGGAACTAGCGACCATCAAACAGTATGGTTCACAATAAACACAGCAATAGAGTCAAGCCATACAAAGGCAAAAATATTGGACTTCAGGAGGGCTAACTTTGCCAAAATGGGTGAGTGCCTAAGGAATGCACTAGCAAATGGGCAGGAAGGAGGGGTGGAAGAACAATGGGGAATAATCAAAACTGCCATCACAGAGGCAAAAAGCCTTTGTGTGAAGCAAATAAACAAAACAAAACGATGTAAGAAACCACTATGGTTCTCAAAGGAGGTGACAGGGAAGGTTTGGGAGAAAAAGAGAGCATTCAGGAAGTACAAGGAATCACAGAAAGAGCAGGACAGAGAATTGTATCAGTTAAAGCAAAAGGAAGCAGGAAAGGCAGTCAGAACAGCAAAGGCCCAAACCGAGGAAAAGATAGCCAACTCAGTTAAGAAGGGGGATAAAACCTTTTATAGGTACATCAGGGAGCAAAGGAAGATCAAGGGAGGGATAGTGAGGCTTAATAAAGGGGAGGGTGGTGGGCAGAGGGTGACTGCGAAAAGGCAGATATACTAAACAAATATTTTTGCTCAGTATTCACAAATGAAGAGGGGGAGGTAACTAAACCAAACATCAGAAACATACGGGGATTGATACCAGCCCTTTCACAGAAGAAAGGGTTCTGAAGGAAGTCTTAAAACTGAAGGTGGACAAAGCAATGGGGCCTGATGGGATTCATCCTAGAATTCTAAAAGAACTAAGGGTAGAACTAGTGACACCACTGACTACCCTCTTTAATAAATCATGGGAGGATGGGGTGGTACCTGAGGACTGGAGGAGGGCAGATGTTATTCCACTTCACAAAAGTGGGAGCAGGGCAGAAGCAGGAAACTACAGACCTGTTAGTTTAACCTCAGTGATTGGAAAAATAATGGAATCACTTCTGAAGGAAAGAACTGTTGAGTACCTAGAGGCCAGAGGAGCACAGGACCCAAGGCAGCATGGATTCACAGTGGGAAGGTCATGTCAGACGAATCTAATAGATTTCATTGACTGGATGACCAAAGTAGTAGATCAGGTAGGGGTTGTGGACATGGCCTACCTAGACTTTAGCAAGGCATTTGACACAGTTCCACACAAAAGATTAATATACAAGTTGGCCAACCTGGGAGTGGGTCCCAAGATGGTAGCATGGGTAAAGAATTGGCTGGAGAACAGGACACAGAGGGTAATAGTAAATGGAGTCCACTCTGAAGAAAGGGGGTTACTAATGGGGTACCGCAGGGTTCAGTACTAGGACCAGTCTTCTTTAATGTCTTTATAAGTGACATTGTAGAGGGACTGGAAGGAAAAGTACGTCTCTTTGCAGACGAAACAAAGATCTGCCACAGAGTTGATACAGAAGATGGGGTGGAAAGGATGAGAAGGGGCTTGGCAAGGTTGGAGGAATGGTCAAATGTATGGCAGCTTAGATTCAATGCCAAGAAGTGCAAAGTAATGCACCTGGGAAACAAAAACCCAGGGAAAGAGTATACAATGGTGGGTGAGGTACTAACAACAAAAATGGAAAGGGACCTGGGGGTAGTCATATCAGATGACCTAAAGGTGGGCAAGCAATGTGAGAGGGCAGTAAGGAGGGCTGGGGGGATATTGGGATGCATAGGGAGAGGCATCACCAGCAGAAAACAGGAAGTTGTCATCCCTCTGTACAGACAGCTAGTGAGACCCTATCTGGAGTACTGTGTACAGTTCTGGAGACCCAATCTCCACAAAGACATAGACAGGATGGAGGCAGTCCAGAGGAGGGCAACTAAAATGGTGCGAGGTCTGCACCAGAAGACATATCAAGAGAGACTTAAGGAGCTTAACATGTATAGCCTCGAGGAGAGACGGGAGAGGGGGGACATGATATAAACTTTCAAGTACCTCAAGGAAATCAACGAAGTCTAAGAGGGTAGCATCTTTCAGAAAAATTGGTGTGCAAGAACAAGGGGGTACAATTTGAAGCTAGAGGGGAGATGGCTCAGAGGTAATGTGAGGAAGTATTTTTTCAAGGAGAGGGTTGTGGATGCATGGAACAGCCTTCCTGAGGAGGCTGTGGAGTCAAAAACAGTGATGGAATTCAAGAATGCATGGGACAGGCATAAGACAATTCTAGGGGGTGGAGGCAGGAAGAAGTAGGCTGTTGGTTAGCTAGGATCTGTAGCTTATCCATTAGGCAGGGAAATGGGCAGACTGGGTGGGCCAAGCGGTTCTTATCTGCCATCAAATTCTATGTTTCTATGAACTGCTAGCACATGCACAGCTCTAAACTGTATGTTAAGAACGAGACATTTAGTGCAATGGGCCCCTGCACCCAGGCTGGCCATTCATGATATAAATTACCCCAGAACCGTCTGTCCTGAAGGTCACCTTTTAGTTCCTCAGCTGCTCCCCATACACAACTAAAGCCTCCACAATGGGAAAGAATTTCAAGAATGTGATCTGAGTAAGCAAGCTCTCTGCTTCCCAGGCCTGTAGCCGCTGACCATGCACCATTCTCCCCTCAAATAATCCCCAAAACCCCAACCCCCAGATACATCAGTAAACAGCTCTAACTATTAACTGGTGACTGGCTCTGGCCAAATGTCCACTCCACTAAAACAATTTAGGAATGCCATCCGCACGCATAGGTCCTCCCTCATTGCTTCCCTCACTTGTATCCTGTGATAAAGCGTGGTGCAATTGGAACCCACCTTTGCAAACCGACACAGGAACATCCTGCCCATGGGTATGACCTTACAGGCAAATTTAAGGTGGTCCAGCACTTGTTGCAAATTGCATAAGGTGATCTTGCAAGCCTTAGTCACTCATTCAAGGAAGGCCCTAAAAGCCTTCGGTTTCTCCTGGGGCAGCCAGAATTCAGTGGCAATCATGTCAATCTCTATGCCTAAAAACCAACGTCTTGCACATGATCCTACCATCCTGGTGCATACCACCTAGAAGGCCTCCATTAGCATGCCATAATTATTGGTGCTTGTCTACCCTACTTACAAACAAATTGTCCAAGTAGTGAACTACTTCTGACTGACCTACACTATTCATGGTGGCCCAGTGGAGAAACATGCTTAACTACTCAAAGACAGCACACGCCATTGGCATGCAGTTATCTACATAATATTGCCATTTGAATTTCATACCCAGCAGGTCCTTGTCATCTTGATGTACCAGTAACAGACAAAAAGCAGACTCAATGTCAGCCTTTCCTAAAAGAGCCCCTGAGCCACCTCTATTACCCTGTTGAACAGTACATAAGACACTGATGCATGGACTCAGTCGATATGATGGTTAACTGAGTTCCCCTCCAGGTACGATAAATGAATAATCATCCAGCATTCTTCCAGAGTCTTCTTGGGAACCAGCCTAATAGGGGGAAACCCAGAGAGGAGGCTGGGGAGGTGCCACAAAGGGCCCACTTAACATACATGCCACTACCTCTTTGTTCAACTTACGCCACACCACGTCCCATTGATCCCTGTTAGACTTCAGGTTCTCTGCCTCATACATCTGGTGTGGACCTTTGCACGGTATCCGAAAGCCAGCCCTGAAGCCTTCTACCAAAGTGTGAGTGGCTGCCTTATTTTGGTAGTCAGCCAGCCATCTCTCAATGAGTTCCACCCTTACTGGCGTTGGGAGCCTTATGCCATTTTTGTAAGGGCCGACAGGACTTTTTCCCCCTCCTTTGCATTAACTGAATGGGTGTGGGTGTGTGACAGGGTTGAATAAGATGCTGCCCCATTTGTTATGCAGAAAGAGTTTAAACACAAGGATCTGTTCTTTCCACTCCTTTACTGTCTCTTGTCGGTCTCATTGCGCAACCAAATTTTCTTGTGAGACCTAGGAACTAATCACACCAATGGTTTTGTTATAAAAAGAGCAGCAACGCTTTTGCTTGAGAGACAAGTAGAGTGAGAGACTGAGAAACTGAAACTTGGAATTAAGAGATACCTTCAGAAGAAGGACTTAGTTTTCTCTGTTTGTACTTCCTTTGTAAATAGTTATACTGAATAATTTTTATTTATTTTGCTGTTATTGAGAAAAATAAAGCTCTGCAAATTTTGAAACTGCTCCTGGGCTTCCTATGCTTCTTGACCTGTGCCTCGATGACAGATGGTTTTAAAAGTGGGATTTATCCCATGCATACTCTGAGCCAGGAGTTTTGTGCATTGGTATTAGACCTGGTACCAGGGAAGCATAGAAGAAAGGTATGGATTCTGCAGCAGCAAGTCCAGAAGTGATTATCAGAAGAATGGCAGCCAAACTAGAAGCAGAGAAAAGAAGAGGAGCAGCACAGAACAGAAGAGATGCAGCGACAGGAGCAGCAGAGAAAAGAAGAGAGGCAGTGACTGGAGCAGCAATGGCTAGATGCCTTGCAAACTATCAAAACTGGAGGCTCTGGCACAGGTCCAGCAGAGCAAAAAAACACCAACAACTTGAAAGGCCTTAAACTTACTAAGTTGTGTCCTTTGGATGATATTGAAGCATACCTGACGACTTTTGAAAGTGTTGCCACAGCCTGCCAGTTGCCAAAGTAGCAAAGGGCAATCGGACTGGTACCTTACCTGACAGGGAAAGCCCAACTTGTCTACAGCAATATGAATTACTGCACAGTCAGAAAACTATGACCTGGTTAAAAGAGAGGTCCTTAAAAGATATGACATCTCAGGAGAGCCCTACAGGCAGAGATTTTGGTCTCTGAAGTACAGCTCAGTCAACAATCCTTGAGAAGCCTTCTGGAGGAGGGGGCAGAGCGGCAAGATGGCTACGATGCTGCTCCGCTCCCCACAGCTCTGTATTCTCCCTGGCATTAATTTTTGTTTTGGGTTTCTACCCCTGCAACCTTGAACTTAATTAATGAAACTTATATTATTTGAGTTCAAGGTGTAGCCATGTTGTGTTTTTTTGGCACATGGATGTTTGGGAGCTTTGCTTGGGCATTTTTGTTTGGGGGAAACACCAGGAGAGCAACCGACCTGATCATGAGTAGAAGTGGTTTTTAACCACTTGCATTGCCCTGATCTGAAACATGGTCGGGTTCAGTGAATGAAACCTGCATTTCTTGGAGTCTAGCCACTGAAATTGTGCTTCTTGGAGAGTGAAGTGGTATATTAACAGATATTTCTGTGCTTTTGTGATGGTTTGACCAATCACTGGCATTCTGTCAGAGGCCTTGTTAAATTTTGTCTAAAGTGCCCTATGGTTGATTGCTTGGGACACATTGGACGGCTCTTGGTACCCTGAATGATGGCTTTTGGTCAGGATTTGGGACTCTGAGAGGGCCACTGAAGGCAGAACACAGCAGCTATCTTGGCTGCAAATTAAGAGGCTGGATATAAGGATGCAGACCTTAGGAGGTATACTATAAGTGCAGAAAGGTCCAAATCCATTTTAAAAAAGTATGATACTGTTGCCTGGGGGTATTGTAATATACCTTAAGTGCAAAACTTACTACACTCAGTGGAGCACTATCTTCTTTTTCTCCCTCAGGTGAGCTTGATGCAAGGGAGATATAAGGAAGATCACTCAGGAAGGTGCTAGGCTGGAGAATTTTAGTGAAAGTTTTTGAGGGCCAGTAACACTCATGAGATGCATTCCACCAGAAGCCCTGACAGATTCTATGGACTCCTAAAACTAGAGAATGGAGTTAAGTCTGCTAGTTCCTTGAACTTGGTGTATACAAAGTTATTTCTCCAGGCTTGAGGTAAAAACTTTTAATATTTGCAGGGGAAAATGTGCGGTCTGTTCTCTTGGACCTATGCGCTTTGCTGCCTGGAGCAAACCGGTAGTTATTAGGATTCCTGGGTTTGGAGCCTATTGCCTGAATGGTCTGGAAAATGGCCCGGTATGAAATTTCCTTTCTGCCCCAAAAGGTAACTATTCAGACTCCTGGTTATGGAACTGCTTGCCAACTGCACCTGGAAAAGGCCCAACATTAAACCCATAATGCAGTCCCGGGCTATAGAGTTTGAATCAATCTCTAAAATTTATTATGGGATGCCTAACGGTGTTTTTTTTTTTTATCTCCTAAGAAGCATAAATAATTTGTGCTCTGTTTTTACTCAGCATCAAAACATGACTCCAGGTTGTCGAGCAGAATGTTGTCAGGACTGGAAAGGGCCCACTATAAAACATTTACATTTGAGCCCTATGGAACTAAAACAAAAATAATTTTTCTGGCTCTTAAAATTTATGCATTCTATATCAGAATGCTAATGCTAAAAGGTTGTATCCAATCATCTGAATAAATTAAGTAAATAAATTAAACAGTATTTAGCCTTATATCTTTTGCAATGCATTTTGCCTCAAAGAATTGGTACACCCTTGTGCTCTAAGTGCCTAATATATTATTATGACACTTTTTATTTTTAAATTGTATTGAAATTTATTGATGCGAATTCTGGTATCTAGATTTTTGTTTATTTGATTGTGGAGTAATTGGATGGAAAACCTTGAGACTCTTTGAACTAAAAAAAGGAGTTACGTTTTTTAAGACTTAAAAGCTGAGTTATGCTACTGTTAAATGCTGCTGCAGTGATTTAAAGAATCTCAGATGTGTGAACATTTACCCAGTCAGTTCAATGATATATAAGGCAGCAAGGGCATAAATGAACTAGATCTAAATTACTACTGTGCACAACCGGGATCCACTTGATTCATGATACTGGGGCTGAGTAGTGTATTCCAGTGAACTGTTTACTAGATCCTAGTTTTGTGCTGTTGTGCCATAGCTTTGCTGAATTGTGGGTTTTAATTTAGAACCTCTCCATCCTGCTGTGTGTTTATTATTATGTTACCTAAATAAGAAGACAGACTGCTTTGCTTAAGTGGAGTTATTTAGTTACAAATTAAAATAATTAATGCTCTAAAAAAGAAGGACTCATATTAAATACAGCCTTCTGGTTTTGGCTTTAATTTGACCTGGGATTTGCTCTAGCCACTCTGATGATGTGGAGATGTTTTATGTCACTCAATGCAGTTAATAGTAAAAAATAGTATACTTTTAATGGAAAGTTTGCAATGTATAAGTTATAGTTATAAAATGAGACTGTATAAATGTCTTGCAGCTGGGCTAAGTGATAAATTTTGGAACTAGCTCCCAGAGTTATTCTTTGTCCCTTGATATAGGGGAAAGCCTGTCAAATACTTCCTCCTTTGTAACACAATTTTTAAATGAAATAACTGCTTGGAGGAATGGCTATTTTGAATATTTTTATTATGACATTTTATAAGCATATTTACTGAACTTTATGATTGCTGGATATATGTAAAATGTCTTGTTTTTGTGTTTCATAATGACTTTTAGTCAAACTAATAAACTTTGAAACTTGAACTTGAGAAACTTTCACCTGACTCAGAGAACTCCTTATGAAATGACTCCAACCAGAGGGCAAAACACTTCCACAGATCATCGGAACATTTACAGTGGAGCAGATCATCCACATCTTGCCTACAGATGTGCAGCTTTGGGTAAAAGAACTCCAACCAGAAAATGGCGAAAAAGGCTGTTTCTTTGGCTGAGGACTACAAAATGGCCAGACAGATGCCACAGCAGTGAGGTGCAGTAACACCTAAGCACCGGTAAGACACTCTTTTTTCACATTTAAACTCCAAGTCTGATAAGAACTCTGGTGGGGGTAACACATTTGCACCCAAAGACTTTCTTTGCTATAACTGTAATAAGCCAGGTCATAGTGCAAGAAATTGCTGTAGTAAGAAGAGTGACACTGGAGCAGATTTGTCCTTAGCAAATTGGGGCAAGTACTGTTGCACCTGGGTTATGCCCCTATCGTCCCACATACACCTCACACTGTATTCCTGGTCTATTGTACTATAATACTGCTATTTTGCACAAACATATAGATCTAGGCACCCATCATATAAGTATGAGTGCTAAAAATGTGCGTTGCTGCTAATATATGCTAATGGTTGTTGTGCATAATTCATTATACCTCACTATAATACATTTATCTAAATTATGTTTGTCTTTCTTACACATGTCATATATAATCTACCTTATCACTGATAAAATAACTCTGAGGGATCATTTGTGATTATTGTATACTTATATTCTCATTTAATTATATGTAGTGTGTGTTTTACACTCAGGCAAACATGCCACATGTAATAGAGCCCTGTCAGCATTTCTCTTTGTCTCTAAGCAAACTGACACAGAGAAAAAAACCTTTGTTATGTCTTATACTGTACATAAGCAAGAAATGCCATGTGTAGTTTAAACCTGTCAGCATTTCTTTTGTCCAAGCTATAATGCTAATGGAAGCATATTCTGTCTCATATAATGCTCATTAGTAATTCTGTCTCCTAAGTCATCATCCAATAGAGAATGACTTAGGACCAATACATATTGTTTCTCATATCTGTAACTATGAGGTAATATCTGTTGCTATGCTGTTATCTGTAGTATTTAGCTTCTGCAACCTACTGTAGTTCCTCTAGAAGAGCGGGGAGAAAGACAGAGATCTTAAAAAACCTAAGATCCTACAATCCTAAAGATTATGTATATTCTTCAGGCATGTGGTAAAAAAAAAAAAATCTCCTTGTGATTTTCTTTGTCACATGCTTGGTGTAAGTAGTCTAATAAACATTCATTAGTACTCTTGCTTGTTTACAAATGTTTCTTGGCAGACTCCAAAGACATAAGAATCCGCATTATTAGTATTATTAATATTTACTCTACAATCTAAAATCGTTTATGTAACAGTACTTAACAAATTTCAGGGTGGGAGATAAGACTGTGAAGGGACTTGTAGATTTGGGAAGCAGGCAGACTCTAATACATACTGAAGTGCTGGGAAAACAATGTCCAAAAAGACCAGGTACTGGTGTCATCTGCATCCACTGGGACACTCGATACTATCCCACCAGCCAAGTGTCTTTCACTATTAATGGGGTGTCACATCAAATGAAAGTGGGGGTAATACCTAAGTAGCCTGTACCTGTGATTATTGGAAATGACTTTCCAGGATTTACTGAGTTAATCAAAAAGGGAGCAAATCCTGATGTTTCAGCAGCTGTAATGACAACAGCTCAGGCACAGAAAATCATGAATGGTGGGGACTCTTTTCCTTTCGCTGATTTTGATTCGGATTTCTCTGAGCAAAGCTCCAAGATTTGGAGGTCCAGGAAAGAAAGTTGACGCCTGAAGAAACAGTAGCAACAAAAGACTGATGGACATAAGGGGTTAACATATGAAAATGCTGAATCTAAACTGATCACTGATTGTGATTTTCTTTCAGACAAGCTAGCAATATCTCTCTCTGTGGTCATTTTAAGCAGCCAGGGGTGAAACCAAAACAGGGTCAACCTATGTTTATAAAAATGTCATGGGCTACTATACAGAGTTTGGGTTAAAGGTCAGACATAGAAACTGATAGAACAATTGGTTGTACCACAAAAGTATAGATCTGAGTTGTTACAGACAGCACACGATAGTCTATGGCTTGTCACTCAGGGAGAGATCACACCCTTGCCAGATTGCTGTACAGATTTTACTCACCTGGAATTCATGAAGATGTTGCTACCTACTGCAGTTCTCATGCTGAGTAACAGAAAGTAACCCCAGTGACTAAAACAGACTAGGTGCCCCTACCCTTGACAGAATTGCACAACATAGAGAAAAGGTACTCCACAATTAAAAAGGAATGTCGTATGGCAAAGTGGACCATGGAGTCCCCTAAGTTTTACTTACTAGGAGCTGACTTTGTACTTGTAACAGATCACAGTTCTCTCTGTTGGCTTAACCAAATGAAGGATAACAATTCTAGAATCACACGGTGGTACCTGGCACTACAACCATTTAAATTTAAAGTGATGCACAAATCTGGGAAAGAGAATGTCACTGCTGCTTTTCTGTCAAGATATGGATCAGGAATTAAGAATTCCAAAGGCTGAAAAAATGTAAGTTGAAACTTCTCTGTTTGCTATGCTGCATATGCACTGAACTGTAAAGGTTATAAGCTAATATTAGACAAGAATTTAATAGCACGTTTTGGAAATCTGTTTTTGTAAAACAGGTTCCCTCTTAAAGAGGCGGATATGTGACAGGGCTAAATAAGGCCCTGCCCCATTTGTTATGCATGAAGAGTTTAAACGCAAGGATCTGTTCTTTCTGCTCCTTTTCTGTCTCATCTGTCTGGTTGCGCAACCAAATTTTCTTGTGAGACCTAGGAACTGATCACTCTGATGGTTTAGCAATTCTCCGCCTCTTGCTAACTCTCTGTCTTCACTTGCTATTCTGTCTTTTCTTCCCCCTTGCATATCTGCGTGTATAAAAATATTTGTGACTCTTTGTTTAAAACTGTATATAGTTATACTGTTGAAATGATTGCAAAGCTTTTTGGAACTCAAGGGGTTAACCTGAGATGCAGTTTTTAAGCCTTTTACAGAGCTGTAAACATGAGGTCAGTTCTGGGTCACTATGTACTTTTTGCTGCACCTGCATTGAAACTGTAAGAACATTCTGTAAACTTACAAGAACATTCTGTGAGAAGCAGGCTCTCTTAATGAGTTCCCAGACAATGAGTTAAAAAAAGAGCAGCAATGCTTTTGCTAAAGAGACAAGGAGAGTCAGAGACTGAGAGACAGAAACTTGGAATTAAGAGATACTCTCAGAAGAAGGACATAGTTTTCTCTGTTTGTACTTCCTTTGTAAATAATTATACTGAATAATTTTTATTTATTTTGCTGTTATTGAGAAAAATAAAACACTATTTGCAAATTTTGAACCTGCTCCTGGTTTTTCTATGCTGCCTGACCTGAGCCTCGATGACAGTGTGACCACACACTAAGCACTTATGTTTGAACTTACATGAGTCCGATATACTAGTCCTCTGATTATAGTTATGTTATAACAGTACATAACCCCCTTCCACTGCTACTTTGTGTCCCCCTTATATAGACAGATATGGCCTAACCAGAAATCCACTGTCTGAGTTTTGTACTCCCACTAAGGTCTATCACCCTCAATAGGGGAAGGTCCAACATTTCCTATGCCCTACCTGGCTCATTCTGTTTGTGCTCTTCATCATACTCTAGCCATCCCAAACCAGGCTTACTGGTGTGCACAGACATAATCCAACTGTAGTAAGTCCACAGCCCCGCTGCTTTTGTTGAATTTACCTGTGTCAGCAGCCCTGCAAAAATTGCAATGCCAGCTGACCAACTGTCCCAAGTGCACAAAAATGTAACTCTGCACTTATTTTCCATGTCCTCATCTTTCTCCTCCTCTTTCTTCTCCTCTGGCTTTCTGGGCCTATTGAGCAATGTGAACATATCCACATACAGTTAGCAATTTGCTGCTGGACCCTCTCTGGCAGATGAGAAACTTCAGGCTTTCCAAGGCTCACAAACTCCACGTATGCTGGTTGCAATGCCCCTTGCTGGGGTGAAGGGGCCATAGGTGTACCCCATGGGTTTATCCCCTCGTGCACCATGCCCAACCCTGTGGAGTCAGTCTGTTTCTGTTCCTGTGCTGCTATGAATGGCAGGACCTTGTCAAACTTTTGCTCAAGAGCTGAAAGACCTGGTGGGAGAGAAGAGCTAGGAGCTGGGGAGACAAATCACCCGGTGGCAGCAGACCACCCAGCTGCGGGAACAGAAGGGCCAGCGGAAGAGGTGGGACCCCGGGCCTGAGGTTGTGGGAGTGGAGTCACTATAACCGGTGGTAGCAGAACTGGACCTGCTGTAATAAGCAAGCCCAGACTCTGGGTTACTGATGATGGAGGCACCAGTACCTGAATCCCAGGTGGGGCTAGTTCTGGAGGTGCAGGACTCACTGGCTGGGGGGGTTGCCCCCTGTGCCTGCCAGAACTGGTACCTCCTGAGACCTCCATGGCCACTTTGGCATGCCTGGCAAGAGAACTCTAAATGTCTAAGCTTTGACCCTCCAGCCTTAAGTCACCCTCCCCTATGGAACTTCCCCCTGCCTATCTGCCAACAACCTGCCCATGGTGGGTGCCTACTTTAACTAAACTGATGGTTCAGATGTCATTCAGGGCTGTTCCCACAGATAATGCCCCTCCAGCTGGAATTCTTTGTAGGCTCTCTAAATATATCACTTAGTACAAAAGAGACCTACTTGATGATCTGCTGCACCTGCAAAATATAAAACTATATGTATTCAACCCCATGTCATCAGATGACTGTGTACTGGCAGCTGAAAAACTGGCATCAGTCTTTCTACTACATAATAGGCAGAACATACCATGTGGAGACTGCCTGAGACTCGGTGGCACACTTTGCACTTGAATTAAAAAGGTCTGTGGAAAACCATAGTATCCAATCAAAAGAAAAAATGCCACATCTGTGAAAAACATTCTCACCTTTATGTCTAATTACCAAGTATACAAAGTGCATTAAAAAACTCCTGCCTAAGGAGAGGATGCTCCCTGCCTTGTGCTATGTGGCCTCAGTCTGTGTCCTGCCTAACCCAGGAAAGACCCCCCTTGAAAGTACATCATACCATCTGATCTCATTGTTGAACTGCAACTTGAAAATCCTGGCTAAGATTTTGGCACACTGCCTGGAACAGATGCTCCCATCAATGATACATCCAGATCGAGCAAGATTTGTGAAGGGTTGGCTGTCCTATCACAATGTATGCAGACTATTAAATGTTATACAGTGGGGCTCTTAGCATCCAGGGGTGGCACTTGTGCTGTACACAGATGCCGAGAATGCGTTTGACCATATAGCGTGGGGATATCTGTCTGTGACGCTTGAAAAATTTAGGCTGGGAGAGGATTATGTAAATTGGGTATGGCTCATGTATGTAGAGCCACAGGCTAGGATACTGGTGAATGGTGACCTGTCTGAGGAATTCAGATTATATAGCGGTATGAGGCAGGGATGCCCCCTCTCCCTTCTTCTTTTTGCACTTGCAATATAACCGCTGGCCATTAAAATAAGGGTAATGCAGGGGATTGGGGGGTAGAGACCCAGACAGGGCACCAACATGAGTTCACATTGCATGCTGACAATCTATTCTTATTTGTTACTGACACAGACAGGTCGATGCCCATCCTTTGGTAGGCAATTGCCTGGTTCACGGCTTTCTCTGGCTATAAAATTTATTTACACAAATCAGGACTAATAAAGTTAGGCCCATCCCTAGGTAGGGGATGGTGGGAAACATGGGGGCTGAAGGAAGTGGGTTCTTCCCTCACATACCTCAGCATGAAAGTATTACTGCCCCATATTCTTTACTGTTTTGGTGGAGCATTTGGGGTGGAGGGCGCTCATCATTTCAAGACTAGGGCGCGTAAACCTTCTTAAAACAAATGTCTTACCATGGATTCTGTATGTGATGCAGTGCTCCTGATGGAATCAATTAAAGCAGATATAAAGAGTTTGGAGAAGGGCTTCTCGATCTTTAAGGTAGGGTAAGAGGCCTCAAGTGAGTCTGCAGAGACTCAAGGGGATGTGGAGAGGGAAGGATTGGGATTTCCTGATCTAAAGGGGTATTTCCTGCCTTCCCAACAGCATTACATCCAAGGTTGAGTTAATAAAAGTGAAGCAGCTTGCTGGATAGATTTGGAGGAGAATGGGCATCTGAGGTTGTCAGTGTATCTGGCATTGGAAGGGAAGAGGGCTTGTGGAGTTGGGGGGGGTAACCCCTTGGTAAAGTATACTTTCAAGGTTTGGGATCAAGTTAAATGGAATGCAACAACAGACAATAAGTTGCTTGTCCCTATAGTACAGAACCCAGAATTTCTACCCAGCCTGGAGGATAGAGGGCTTTATGAATGGCAAGATGTGTAAGGGATCTTCACACCATGGAGGGACTCCAGTGATTTGCTGAGTTGCAGGAGAAGTTGGCAATGCCACCTACATGTCACTATAAATATTTTCAGATGGGGCATATAGCAAAAAACATAACAGAGATCCAGTGGAGTGTTTCCCATTGTACAATATGCTTTGGAGCATATTACTTCTAGGGCTAGAATTTCCACAAAAGAGATTATAACTAAAGTGGTGTGCCTTGACAGGGTTAAGCTACCAGACTTCTTTGCTAAGGTATGGGGTCCGTGGGAGAGAGTTCTGGACCTGACCATTTAGGATGAGAGTTGGGGAGGAAGTGTTAAAATTACATATGGGACTCCTGCTTTGTAACAAGTATAAGGAGTCCCACTACAAGTTCATACATGGGTAATACTGCCCACCGAATGTAGTTCGCAAAATTTAATTCTACGACCTCACCTGTGTGTGGGAGGTGCCATACAGCAAATGGGACTTATAGACATTATTTTTGGGAATGCACACAGTTGCAGTAGTACTGGGGGGATGTGGCACAAGAATTGACATGACTGGCGAGGAGGACAATTCCCTGCATGCTTCTCTCTGTGCTGCTTGGTATTGAAGACCTGAGAGAGGAACTTTGGACTCCCTGCCTCAGGTGGATATGAGTGCTGTTGGCACGTGCCAGACACTCTATCCAGAACACTTGGGTTTCTTGTGTTACTCCGTATGTAATGCAGTGAAAGAATATGGCACTCCAAGCCCGCACCCTCAAAAGATTAATATATGTATTAAAATAAAAGGCTGAGAAGAAGTGCTCAAGAAATGCTAGGATAGATTTACTAGCTCTCTGCCTTCAGTGGAGGCTTTAATATTCTCAGAAGGGCTGAACGACAATACAGCTTCCCATATCTTGTTAAATGACAGTAATCAAGATGACACTACAGCCAAAGCAGTTTTAATGGTCATTGTATTCTGAGAAGCTATTGCTAAAGTTTTAATATTTTTTTGTCTGTTCTTACTAGTATATGTTGTATTATATAAAGTGCATTTTTATTGTACAATTCTCATGTGGTCAGTGATTTTCCTGCCCTATGTACTGTGATATGTATTTGGTATGTCTTGTTGGTTATAATAAATTGAATAAAAATATAAAAAAACCTCCTGCCTTTGCATAAATTTCCACGCCTTCAAAGTACCACATTTTGCTTCAAAATAATGCCACAGTCTGAACAACTGCATCAGATCCATTGTGCCTGAGTTTGTGGAAAAAGGTCAAACCTGCATGAATTTCAAGACTTACATAAAAAACAGCCGGAACTGTGAGATGAGTGACAGAAAGCATGCAAAAATGGTCAAAGAACTAAAACACAATAGAAAACAAAAATCATTCTAAAGTCAGAAAAACAGGATTTTTTTTCACATAAATACCCCAATGGACTCACAAGAGTCTTTATACCTAAAAAAATCGGACCTAAATTGATGGCTGACATAGCACATAGTGCTAAGAAGAGGGGCTAAGAGAGAGAGAGGCAAACATTCCCCACAGGTACCTAAGGCACCAGGATAGAAGGCAGCTCACAAACAAAAAAGGCTTTTTTGTGACTTTTAAAATACTTATCTGCTTTCCTGAATATCGAGACAGGCAGACTGGCATAACAGCCAGAGTTCCCAAGACACTGGGGTTTACAACACATCAGAGTCACTTGGATGGGCAAAAACAGGCACAATTTAAATGTAGATAAGAATTGTTTGTTTTTAGCAAATATAACTTTTACTACTGTGAGTTACTGAAAGTGATAGAAAATCACTAAATATTGTGAAGAAAGTCTTGGCGGAGGTGAGGAGCACAAAGAACTAGACCCATCTGCCTTGACTGATGGACTAAATCTGGACAATCTGACATGGAATGTTAGGGAAACCAGGTTCGGTGGTGATATCTGTTTGATGAGTTTGGCATTTCCCTTGTCAGATAACAGAATTACCCAGGAGTTATGACTAACCCGGTGACAATGTGGAATGACACATAGTAACCTTGATATTTGTGACTTTTTATTTACACTGCCATTTCATGGTCCGTGCACAGCAATGTCCTGTGGTAGGTGCAATGTCAGCCCATATCAGGCCACGCAGATCCTAAATGGCAGCATGCTTCAGGTGAAACCGCAGGATGTAGTGCATATGGGTGAAGGTGGCCATCCACAGGCCTGTATACCCGTGTCCTGTGGTGGCAACAATGGTCCTGCTCCCACTGCAGCTCATCCTCCAACAAGAGCATGCTCAGCAAATATGAAGGGCACATCCTGCATGTTATCATAGGGTTTGCACAGGTAGTGATCTGTGGGCCATCTGGGAATCATACCTGCAACATATCCCCCCTTTATGTATCTGTGGGAAGCCTGCTGGGGTTACAGGTTTTCAGCCAGCGCCACTCATGTCCAGGTGTGCATCACCACCTAGGGGCGTAGCAGGCACACCTCTAGGGATATTGCTGACTATGTGGGCCATAGCTGACAGAGATCAGTGGTGATGGAGAGTGCTCTGGGAGGCAATGCTGGTGTCAGTGTGGGCGGTTACCCTGTACTCCACCATCAGTTGAACTCACAGGTACTTGGCCTGTCCCATAGTCTATGGAGGGTCAGTATGATGTTAATCATAAAAGTGATGTCCTCTCCATAAATGTGGGCTGAGGGATGAACCAGGGAACTACAGGCTCATCAACCTGACCACAGTAGTGGCCATACTGATGGAGACCATCCTGAAAGAGAGACTGGTAAGCTTTCTGGAGAAAAATGAGCTCCAGAATGTGAGGCAGCATGGGTTTATGCTGGGGATGTCCTGCCAAACAAACCTAATTGACTTCTTTGACTAGGTCACTAGGACAGTGGACAACAGCCAAGCAGTTGATGTCCTGTATTTGGACTTCAGCAAGGCCATCAAATCTGTGTCTCACAGGAGACTGGTTTGAAAGCTGGAAGACCTGGGGGTGTGGGCTAAGCTCATGGGATGGGTCGGGAGCTGGTTGCAGGACAGAAGCCAAATGGTGGTAGTAAGGGAGAATTCTCAGAAGCTAGGCCTGTGACCAGTGGGATCCCACAGGGCTCACTTCTCAATCCGGTGTTGTTTAACATCTTCATAAGAGACATCACAGATTAGATCAAGGGTGAAAGCTGCCTGTTTACAAACAACACCAAGTTACGTGGAATGGTGGACATGTAGGAGGGGAGACAGGAACTCAGGAAGGACCTGGCTAGGCTAGAAAAGTGGTCTGACATTTGGCAACTGGGGTTCAACACTAAAAAGTGTAAAGTAATTTACTTGGTGGCAAAGAACCCAGGGACCAAATACTGACTGGGTGGTGTGCGAGTAGCCAGGTCAGAGGAAGAAAAGTACCTGAGAGTAATTATCACGAGTGACCTGAAACACCTGGCACATTGCAGGAGAGCAGCAACCAAAGCAAACTGGATGCTGGCCTGTATAGCCAGAGGAATTACCAGCAGGAAGAAGGAGGTAATTATGCCACTGTACTGGTCACTGGTAAGACCACACTTAGAGTACAGTGTGCAGTATTGGTGCCCATATCTGAAGAAGGACATCAACTTGCTGGAAAATGTACAGAGAAGGGCAACCAAGATGATCCAGGGCCAGCGGGGCAACACCTATGAGGAGAGGCTGAGGGGGCTCAACATGTACTCTCTTGAGGCCAGAAGGGAGAGGGGGCACATGATTGAGAACTTCAAGTATCTGAAGGGTATAAATAAGGTGAGCACTAAGTGTCTCTTCACCCTTAACAGGAGTAAGACTACTATTAGTATTATTATTAGTGGCAGAACCACTGGCTGCCCTTTTCAACACATCACTAGAGACAGGAGAGGTACATGAGGACTGGAGGAGGGCAGATGTAGTCCCTCTCCACAAGACTGGAAGCAGAGAGGAGGCAGGCAATTTCAGGCCTGTACGCCTGGCCTCAGTAGTGGGGAAACTAATGGATTCCTTACTTAAGGAGAGGATTGTGAAGTTTTTGGAGGCTTGCGAGGCACAGGATCCAAGGCAGCATGGATTCTCAGCAGGAAGGTCCTGTCAGACGAATTTTATAGATTTCTTTGACTGAGTAACCAGAATGGTAGATCAGGGAGGGGCAGTGGATGTAGCCTAGCTGGATTCCAGCAAGGCCTTCGACACCGTCATGCACAGGAGATTGCTAAATAAATTGGGGAGCTTGGGAGTGGGTTTGACAGTGGTAAAGTGGGTTAGGAACTGGCTAAGGCACAGGACTTAGAGGGTGGTAGTAAATGGCATGAAAAATTTGAGGAAAGGGAGGTAATCAGTTGGGTGCCACAGGGGTTGGTGCTGGGGCCAGTCCTATTCAATGTCGTCATTAGCGACATTGCAGAGCATCTGGAGGGAAAGTTGTGCCTCTTTGCAGATGACACCAAGATCTGCAACAGAGTGGACTCACCTGAGGGGGTGGAAAAAATGAGAAAGGATCTAAGCTTATTAGAGGAGTGGTCGGGTGACTGGCAGTTGAGTTTCAATGCTAATAAGTGCAAGATCATGCACCTGGGTTACAGGATCCAAGGGAGGAGTACAGGATGGGTTGGAAAATTCTGGCCACCACAAGTCAGGTGAGACCTTGGGGTTATCATATCTGATGACCTGAAGGTGACCAAACAGTGTGAAAAAGCAGTGGGGGAGAGCAAACAGAATGCTGGGGTACATAGGAAGGGGCATAACAAGCAGGAGTAAAGAGGTGGTGATGCCACTGTACAGATCACTGGTGAGGCCTTAGCTGGAGTACTGTGCCCAGTTCTGGAGATCACATCTCTGGAAGGGCATTGACAAAATAGAGGCAGCCCAGAGAAGGGCAACAAAGATGGTACTTGGGCTGCACCAGAAGCCCTTTAAGGAAAGACTTAAGGACCTTAATATCTATTCACTGGAGGAAAGAAGGGAGAGGGGAGATATGATAGAGACTTTCAAGTACCTTAGGGGAATAAACTGGGTACAGGTGGAAAGCATATTTCAGAGAAAACACTGCACAAGAACAAGGGGGCCTGATATGAGGCTGACGGGTGGAAGGCTCAGGGTAAGGTTAGGAAGTACTTTTTCATGGAGAGGGTGGTGGAGCTGTTAAGCAACCTTCCAGCAGAAGTGGTGGGTGCAAAAACAATACAGTGGTTCAGGAATGCATAGGATAGACATAAGAGTACCCTGGAGATGTGCAGAGCAGGAGATCCGCAGATCAAATAGGATCTGGGGCTGCAGCAGTGAGTAGGGAAATGGGCAGACTAGGTGGGTCATATGGTTCTTTTTTTTATTTATCTTTTTAAATTTTTCTTTATACACGCCACTGCAGCTTGTGGTGTGCTTACCTCCCTCAGGCCATGTACGCTGATGCTCAACAGATCCAGGTGAAGCCAGCCTCCGCTGTGACTGCCGAGGCAAGGAGGACTGTGGCTTGCCCCCCACAGTGGGGCCTCCTCCAGTGGGGGAATCTGGCAGAGGAGACCACATCACCTTAAGCCCTCGTCCCCGACCGTCAGTCTTTGTTTGGCCCACTGATCTGGTCATCTGTCGGTAGCTTTCATGCTGCTGCCAAGAGAGGATTTTTACGTTGTTACCCCCAGGAGCCGGACGTGCAATGACGCCAGCACGGATAAGCCGTAGGCGTCCGCCGCGCTCCTCCCCTAGTGTTTCAGGCACAGATAGTACACCCGGCCTCCACCGGGTGTCGCCACTGTGCCGAGAAGCCCCCAAACCCACCCCAGGGAGAGGAGAGCTGTCCTCCGGATGCTTGATCCTCTCTCTTCCCTGATGATCCCCGGTGGTCAGGGATCATTCCCGAACCCAGGTCGCTGCGTGGCATGAGGTGTGGTGTCCAGCGCCTCAACCCTCATTGCCACTGGGCCAGCTGGTCATATGGTTCTTCTCTGCCAACAGATTCTATGTTTCTATTTTGCTAGGGGGTACAGCCTAAAGATGGTGGGGGAAGGTTCAGAAGGGAGATGAGGAGGCACTTTTTCACTGAGAGGGTGATGGCCAAGTGGAATGAGCTGCCAGAGGATGTGGTATCCCTAAAAACGTTGGACAGCTTCAAGAGGGGACAGTGAGCCTTTTTAAAAAATGTATGCTACTGTATATAATCAAATGTTTTATTTTTTTTTCAACTTATATTTATGGAGTTTATATTTCAAACAAATACAAGTGTAGCCCGAAGGACAATGCATTAAAAGGTTACAATCAGAATATTTGATTTTACGGTATCATTGGCACACCTTTACTGATACATCATAGGAGGGTTATCAACACATAATTATAACTTCCTAAAACATTTGTCAAGGGCTATTACTGCCACGAGTGGGGATGATCCCATAAAGCCTTAAAAAATATCAAATAAACACCCCTTTAATAGGTGACCCTTCCCCAATGTCTTTAATGGGATTGTCATATAAAAATACATAGAGCTCACTCCCACCTCTTAAACCTCTTATGGCTAGCTCTAAATATTCACTTTTTTTTATTCTTGCTCCTTAAGTTACAGCATTATGAAGCTACTAAAATACAGAACATCTCGAAAGTAACTATATCCTTAACCACTTAAGTGTCAACTATATGACTTATTAACTTGTGCAGGACCCAAATTCAGAGAGCCACGCGGTCGTTTAAAAACTGCGCCATGCAAGATGCTCAGCCCAGCCTTCCCTTCCACTATAACAAAAAGTAAGAACACCTTTTAATCAAACGATCCAGTAGAAACAACATTAGGGTAAAAGATTTAGTGCCCATACCATAACTTAATGTCCATATCTTTAAGATGGGAAAGCCAAATTTTAACTGACCAATCTCTCAAATTCACCTTCTACGACCTTGCCACTGATTACACTAACCCTCATGTTTTCAGGTCTCTTCTTCTATCTCAGACCCGCAGTCCGATCCTTGAACTACATAATCCACTTCTATTTTAGTGAGCAATTTCCCTACGTCCACCGGATCAGCGAAATTATAGGTCTTGTTGCCGTAGACGATCTTCAAGTTTGCTGGCATAAGCAGTATATGGTGGACCCCCAGCTGCTGGAGCTTTGACCAGATCCCATCAAACCCTTTTCCTCATTGCCATGTGGCACAGCTAAGGTCCGGGAAGATATGAGTGGGGGAGCCCTGCCATTGCGATGGGCCCCGTTTCCGTACTTCTTGGAGTACCAAGTCTCTTTCTTGTACGGATCCCAGGATTACCAAAACAGCTCTTGCCTGGGGATGTGCTAGATCTACAAGCAGGTGGGCCTCTCTGCTGTTAACTTTGTATGCCCTCTGCACATTAATTGGGAAATCTGTCCGAAGATAGCCCGGGAGCCATTGTGTGATGAAAGAGTGGGGGGGTTACATGATATCAACACAGGAATTGAGCACCCCCTCGATGTCAGTGTGAGGAACATAAAAACATAAATGTGGGCACACTGGGGTGGGCTTTCAGTGTGCCACACAACTTGGGGGGGTACATGACGCGATATCGGGGTTGGGGTACCTGGGATGTTAAAGGGACGGGAAACAGAGGAAGTGGGGAGGACAGCAGAAGTGGGCAGGAGTGGGAGGGTTTTCTTTACTGCTGGTGCTGGTAGGGACCAGGGAGGACAGGAGCAATGGGAAGGTGCGGGAGGAGTGGCATCCAAAAGATGGCGGCGGCGACGCACCTACATTTGCATGGCACTCATACATGTGCAGTTGCTGTGAATGGCATTTTGCCATTCACAAGATGGTGGCACCAGTGGAACTGCACATGCGTGCGAGTTGTGCATGCACAGTTCTTGCCCCGGAATGTGTAGGTAACAGCTGAAATTGTGCGGCTGTTACTCTGTAGTGGCCGATCGTGGTGGAGTGTTTCAAGCTCCATCAGACTTTCAGAAGGATACTTCCAAAAGTCCAACAGAAGGTGCTACAATCGGCCGTTTTAAGCAGGACATACCAAAACAGCAGTAGGCTCCACCCACAGCCGTAAAAAGGAAGCAAAAATGGACTACCAAAATTACAGACCTATCAGCTTAACTTGCATAACCAGCAAGGTTATGGAGGAACATATAAAAGAATATCTGGATAAACATGTGCAGGATGAGGTTTATGTAGATATTTCACGGCATGGGTTTACTCCCAAAAGGTCATGTCAGACAAACCTCATCCAATTTTTTGAGCAGGTCAGTAGGGCACTGGAGGAGGGCCTGCTATTTTTGGGGTTTTTTTTCTCAATTATTTTCCCTCTAGTCACAGCTGGCTGGGGTCCCTTCAGTCGACCTGCCTGTTCCCCTCCTACCTGAGATCCTCCAGCTTGCACCTCAGTCTCGTTCTGCGACACAGCAAGTGGAGCAACCCCCCACCCCCGGAGTGGGGCCCTTCTCTCCTGGCTGCTTTCTTCGGTGCTCCTTGGGCGGAGGTGACTAGCAGACAAGGTCCCAGTGGGCAGGGTCCAGTGTTGGAGGTGGGGGCAGGTGACATCTACCCCCCCAGCCAATGGGTGTTTTTCTGTATTCTTGAATGTTCCCCTTAGGAGCCCAGACATGCAATGCTGTCCAGTGCGACCGGGCACACTCCCGCATCCTTTCTGTGGACGTCTGCCAAGGCTCCTCCCTGTACCAGCATGATCCCCTGGCTGTTGCACTCCCAGCCGCCACTGGGAGATGCTTGTGCTGGGGAGTCATCCACCCACATTCCCCAGGAGAGGAGAGCAGTCCTCCAGATGCTCCATCCTCTCCTCCCTCACTGACCACCAATGTCCCAAGCTTGCTCCCGAACCTGGGTCGCCGGCATGGCGTGAAGTGTGGCGTCCAGTGCCTCAACCCTCAACACCACCAGGCCAGCTGAGGGGCTACTGATTGACGTGATTTATTTGGATTTCTCAAAGGTGTTTGACATGGTGCCTCATATGGAACTAATAAATAGAACTGAGGAATTAAAAGTTGAGGTATGAGTTGTTAGATGGGTTGCAGTGTGGCTGAACAACAGAAAACAACATGTGTGCATCAGGGGCCTCACGTCAAAATGGGGAGAGGTCACACGTTGGGTGCCCCAGGGTTCTGTTCTGGGCTCTACCTTGTTTAACCTATTCGTGTCATCACTGCAAACATCAAATAAGTCCTGGATATGTAAATTTGCAGATGACAGTAAGATAGTGGCTATTGTGAATACTATACAGGACATTAATAACTTCCAGGAGGACCTCAATAGAATAGGCAGATGGGCATTAGAGCACAAAATGAGTTTCAATATTAATAAATGCAGTACTATGTATACTGAAGAAAGAACAAGCTCATGAAAGATACATTAAATGGTAATGCAGTGTACAGAAAGTGAAAAAGATCTAACCATTCAAGCTCAATACCAGCAACCTGGCACCATGGCAAATCCTCCCTACCCTCACTTGTGGCACCCTCCTACAAAGGACTGGGTGCAAATGACAGCTCACGCCACTGGAAAGTTGACAAATCGACACCTGCTCCTAGCCATTACCCTACGCTGGGATCCTAAACAACTACACTGTACTCAAACTAACAAGAAACAGAGGCGTTACATGTCATACTATGAGCTGCGGCAGATGTCCCTTAAACTCCTGCTCCTCCTCCTTCTGATGTCAGGAAGTGTCCATCCAAACCCTGGCCCTGTTTCTACCAGGGTAACAAATCTAGCAAAAACAGAGGGGGGGTCTCACCATCGTCACCTTAAATATCTGTAGCCTCCTTCCAAAACTGGCATCCCTTCAAGTCTTTGCCAGTCAACACAATCCCGACCTTCTAGCCATTGTTGAAACCTGGCTGACACCAAGCACTCTGGACCATGCCATCTCACTACAAGACTACAACATTTTCAGACTGGACAGGACTAATAAAAGGGGGGGGGGGTTGTGCTATTTACATTAAAGACAACCTCTCTAGCCACCCTGTCTGCTTTTTCACCACTAACTCCTCTGTGAAATTTCTCCCTGTCAAGCTACTACTTGGTGCCCAAAATAAAGTGCTTACTGTGGCCACTGTCAATATCCCTCCTAAAGATCCAGGGTCCAGCCTCCAGACTGTTCTTGAATTTGTAAGATCGCAACCACCTGACACCGAGCTCCTTCTCCTTGGTGACTTTAATATAAATTGGCTTGCATCAGACGTTGGGTCCCTCAAGGAAGCTATTCTAGCAGCTAACCTAACGCAGATGGTGAGCTCCCCCACTAGAAAAAACTACAAAACTGGAACTTGCACTCTCATTGACTGGATCCTTGCTAGCCACCCAGCCCGCATGAAAAACACAGTTGTTCTCCCGGACTCTCTCAGCGACCACTCCCCTGTGATCTGTACCTGGACAAATAAGTTCCAAAAACCACCTCCAAAAACCATCTCAAGCAGAGTGCTACCCCATGGAAACCTTACTAAGCTCAAGACCTGTCTTTTACAGCAAGACTGGTCCCCAATATACAATACTCTAGATGTTGACGCAGCCCTAGATTATTTTATCACAACTTTCAACACTGCCTGTGACACCTACGCACCAGTAAAAAAGCGTAAAATCAAAGCACTCTCAAATCCCTGGCTCACGGCCAAACTACTGGCCCAACTCAAAGCTCGGGACCACCTTTGGGCCATAGCCAGAACCACAGGCTCCTTGACGGATATCCAGAAGTATAAACAGGCACGAAACCAATGTACCAAACAAATCCGACTAATGAAGAGCTCCTATTTCAAAAATGCCCTCGCAAACTCCTGAGGTGATGGGAGATCATTCTGGGACAACATCAGAAATATCACAGGTAAGCAGTCCAAATTCTCTCCCACTATAATGACTGTCGATGGAACCACTACCCTGGACCCAATGGTCATGGCAAAGGCCTTAAATAAAACTTTCACTGACCTCAGTGGGGTCCTCCCGCCGGACTTCTTCTCTGACACGGACTCACCAAAACCAACATCTCCTACTGCCTCACCTGACCAACCGCTTTTCCACTTCACAATAGTTAAGGCACAGGAAGTCTACAAATATATAAAAATGGCTATCTCTAAATCCAGAGCAAGCAGTGATACTATTGATCTTAAAATTCTGTCCCTTACCCTGGAAGAGGTGGTGCACCCACTCACCAAAATGTTCAATCTCTCCCTCTGCCTTAGTCAATTTCCCAGCAAATGGAAGTCTGCTATAGTCACACCAGTGTTCAAAAGTGGCAACAAGTCCCTACCAGGAAACTATCGGCCTATATCTATACTTCCACCCTCCAAGGCCCTCTAACACATTGTGGCTGACCAACTCTCAGACTACCTGCATAAGTATAATATACTCTGCTTGCAGCAACGTGATTTAGGAAAGGACACAGTAAGTCGACCGCCTCTACTGGAATTCTCGGAGAAATTCACACTGCCTTGGACAAAGGATATCAAACCAGAGCTGTTTTCATTGACCTAACAAAGGCGTTTGATACTGTTCACCATGGCTTACTTATCACACAACTACACAGTCTTGGGCTCTCAGAAGGACCAGGTGCCTGGATTAAAAGTTACCTGTCCCAACGCTCTCAATCAGTAAAAATCTCAGAAGTTCTCTCAGACTCAAAACCGGTCCTCTCAGGTGTTCCACAGGGGTCAATCCTAGGCCTCCTCCTTTTCAGCCTTTTCCTAAACTCTCTCCCCAAATCCTGCTTGGAACAAATAATCCTTTATGCTGACGATGCCGTGATTCACTCCTCTCATAAGGACCCGAAACCCTTACTCCAGAGCCTGCAACTTGCTTTCTCCAATGTTGAAAAGTGGTTCCTAGATCACAAGCTGGTCCTAAATCACAAAAACAAAATCCATGCTTTTCTCCAGTCCACAAAACAGAAAAAGACAAATTCCACTTACTATCAAAATATACCCAGGAAATACCCTTGAACAAGTGTCAACATTTAAATACCTTGGAATCACCTTCGATCAAGGTCTTACCTTTGTGACCCACATTGATAACACAGCGAAAACGGTGAACCAGCGCACTGGTATCCTGTTCCGAAACTGGCAATTCCTTACCCAAGCTGCGCTGAGGATTGCTATCCAAAGCTCTGTCATCTCAATCATAGACTAGGGCTTAATTATCTATGGCTCTGCCACTACCACCGCACTAAGGTGCATCACAACCACTCTAAAAACAAGGCCTGTCGCTGCTCACTGGAGCGCAAGACATACTATACATGTGAGCTCTACACTGAAACAGGATGGTTGCAACTCTCAAATCGCATAAGGTACCTCACATGCTTGATGGCAAAAAAATCCATCTTGGGCCACACTCTGCCGTGTATCCAAGACCTGCTTTGCCCGAATACCAGCATCCGTCCCACCAGAAGATCGGAACACCAGCCTCTCCAGGTCCCCAGATGCCGGACAACACAGGGCAAAAGATCTTTTGCCTATCGTGCCCCCAGCTGGTACAATGCCCTGAGCTCGCTCATTACATCCTCCACGTCACTAGGAGCTTTCAAATCTATGCTTTACTCTCACCTCTCAGCCTCTAGCTCCTGTGACTGCCTTGACTAATGATTTTTCCCTCATGGCTGTTTTTATTGTTTTTCATCCTCCTCCTCCTCTGCTCCTTTCTTGACAAAGGCATCTGAGTACCTCTAACTACTCTAAGTCTGCTCCCCTTCCCATATCTTCTCCTACCCTTCCCACCTTGACCATTCCTCCAATGTTTTGTGTTTTTTCCTGTGATGTACTGTATTATACTGGCTTATTGAAACCTTTATAATTTGCTGACCATTCTATGTAACATGTCTTGTTTGTTTGTACATTGATGACGTGGAACCTTTGTAAAAGAGCCACTGGCTTAAGGGTAATAATTCCTAGAACAATAAACTAAAACTAAACTAAGATCTGGGTATACTTGTCACAAATAGGAGGCAGTATAGCACAGTGGTTTAAGGCTCTGAGCTACAAACTTGGAGACCTGGGTTTGAATCCCACAGCCCCCACTTGCATCCTGTGGGTATACTGTTGCTACAGTGACTCCAACATCATGAAGATCGCCACAGCGACAGGAATTGGGCAAAACCTGCCAGTCGCTGTGGAGGTCTCTGCATGATCAGGAGTGCCTCTTAGTGTTTGCTCGGGTCCAACTCCCGAGTCGGAGTTAGAATCGAGACCCGGGGGTGTGGGTTACAGAGCCCCCCACAAGGGGTGGTTCGGGAGGCACAGCCCCCAAAGGACGCATGGTGGCATCCCTGACACCTCAATGCCAACAGTTGGCACTGTGGCTGTCGCTGTTGGGGATGTCTCCATGCATGCTGTCACTGCGGCATGGTAAAACCCATACTGTGTGACCCTGAGCAAGTCACTTAACTTCCTTGTGCTCCCATGTCACACCTGTAAACAAGCTTTCAGCTTAATATGTCTCTCCTGGTTAAAAAGCAAACAAATTACCTACTATTTAAACAGCGCAGTATGGAGGTCACAAAAAGAGCAAATGGCATAATGAACTGCATTTTAGGAAACCTGCGAAGTGAGGACAGATCTGTATTAATGCCACTGTATGGATCCTTGGTTAGGCCCTTGGCAGAGTACTGTGCTCAGTTTTGGAGCCCATATCATAAGGGGGATATTGGGAAATTGGACAGAGTCCAAAGAAGAGCCACCAAAAACATAACAAAACTAAAAAACCTAACTTATGAGGAAAGACTTCAGAATCTGGCGTTATATACACTGGAATACCGCAGACTCAGAGGTGACCTTTGCCTTGTACATGCAGCATTTAGAAACAAGGATTTATGGGAATGTCTGGGTTTAGCTATAAAGGTCATAGAAACATAGACTTTGACGGCAGATAATGACCGTTTGGCCCACCTAGTCTGCCCATTTCCCTACCTATTGGATAAGCTGCAGATCCTAGTTAACCAGCAGCCTACTTCTACAATAAGAGCACTACAGCACATAGTTATCAGCTAAGAGGAGATAACTACAAGACAAACAGAAGAGGGGCTTGATTTAATCAAAGGGTGGTGGTGCACTGGAATGGACTACCAGAGCAGATAGTAGCTAGTGACACTATCACTACCTTTAAAAGGAAACTGGATTTGCAGCTTGGTAGAAACTATTTCCACTGAAAAATGGCAAGTCTTCTTGGCAAAAGCTATGGACTCGCACCCCAACCTATGAAACCTAAGGGGAAAGTTGTGGGCAGAAGGGAGGCAAGGGGTGGGGGAGCATGTGGTTGAGGGAGGACGTGAGGGAACAGTGAGAAGAGACAGTTCTGTCTGTAAACATATTGAGAACTGCACACTTGAGCAGACTAGACAGACCTTAAGGCCTTTATCTGCTGGCAAGTTTGTATGTTTGTATGTATCAGGGCAATGTGGGATGGCTATGGGCCATCACATGGCCACTGCAGGTAAGCACTGTGCTGGGGGGGAGGGGTTTCAGTTATGTTCACAGTGCAGAGATGCTTATCTGGACCACCTTACTACCCTGATACAGAGACGTTCTTGAAGGTCAACAAGAATGTTGCTACAGCTGGGGGAGTGGCATGGGGCCAGTGTGAGTGTCGTGGTAGCCAGAGGGCCCTGGTAGCAGATGTGGCTACCAGAAGACCTGTGGCAGAATGGCCATACATACAGAGATGATTATATGATCCTCTGGAGGATCATGGAGCCATCCCAGGAAAATGGGTCTGTGTTTGCTTTGGGACAGTACAGCCCAGGATAGGGCTGTCATGTCAGCAATGGGGGGCACACACACTACACTGGTGGACAGCAATGTTCCTCAGGTAGTCTGTGGCACTTTTTAAGGGCCATTGCATGGGTTTTTTCATAGAGGGCCACATGAAAGTCCCCCTGCAAATATGGGCATGACAGCCCTGGCTCTGGTGCCGCACTATGCCCCTCTTGTTCTTATAGGGTGCTGTTACATGGTGAGCATGGCATGTTATGGTATAGATCTGACATGGTGTTCCCCCTGTCCATGTTGTTTCAGGCTTTCTGAGGACTACTACATTGGCTGTTCTTGAGGGTAGTCAACCCACATGTTCCAGATGCTGCCACACCAACATCATCAGGCACGTCCAGTGGGAGATGTGAGGAGTCAGGTGATGTCAAATTCCAAGGGTTCCTGGTGGCATAGCCCACCCTACCAGGCCAGAACTCCACTGGTGCTGTGACACAGAGGATGGCTGCCCATTGAGTAGGTGATCTGTGGACATTTACTGTACATGTGCTGAACTTAGCATGTGTCATGTAGTAACACCCCATGTAACATGGCCCACTGAGGGTTGGTGGGACATCCAGTGGCAGCAGACTGTCTGACACCAGGAACTGTATTGGGTGCAGGTCCTACCTCAGCCATAGAGGTCCTCTGTATTTTTTTATTTATTTATTTAGTTTTTGTTGACCGACTAAGTGCACTAGACAAATCCTGCCTATTTTCAGGCACGACCTGGGGGAAGGGGATAAAGATGAATGCCAACTGACCTTGAACCAGATTAAGCTGTTGGTGGTATTTTTATAGTGAATGAGGGAAATTTGGCCAGGACACCAGGGAAATTCCCCTACACTTTTCGATAAGTGCCATGGGATCTTTAACATCCACCTGAACTACCACCAATCCAGGCAGATGGAACCTCGGTTTAACGTCTCATCCGAAAGATGGCACCTCAGAAGTGCAGCACCCCTCTCATGCTGCACTACAGTGTCAGTACTGGGATATTAACCCAAGTGCCAGATGTGGGAACTGAACCCACAGCCCTCTGATCTCCCGGCCTCAGAGGCGAGTGTGCTACCTACTGAGCACTGTATGGTGCCTGAGTATGGCAATATCGGTGCCCTGTCGCTGTAGCAGATATTTCTGTTTGTGTCGCCTGTTGTACTGCTGTGTTCGCATCTGTGTGGTGACTCACTGTGTGCTGTGCAACAAATAAATAGCTTGCACTGCTAGAAGACATCATAAAAAAACAAACTTGAGGACTCTCAGAATGACTTAATGCACTTTTCAATCATTATTATACCAGTTGTATGAAAACAGACTGTTAAGCATAATGAAAATGTTATGTACAGTCTTAGAGACCATCAATAAAGCGGAGTTTTACAAAAATGGCTTGTACTGTACTATCACATGTCTATGTGGTCTGTGGAGGTTTGTTACTGGGGGGGCTTGGGTGCTTACACTGCTGGCACATTGCCACTATGCCTGTTGGGCACTAGGGCAATTGTGAATGGGCTGCATGGCCCCAATGGTAGTGAGAGAGGGGTTACAGAGAGTGGGACCTGATGGCCAGTGCCTTTGCTACCAGGGGCAGGCTGGTCCAGTATTGTGTTCTTGAGTTTATCACATGGGTCTGCTTGGTGTAAGTGTTCTGCAGGCTATGTATGTTCCTTTTTGGCATAACCTGCATTTTACATGTACAATTCACTGTCCATACATGGCGTAACCATCAAGCATGCTCCGCGAGCAACTGTGCGGCCCTGGGCTATGGTGTGAGCATGATGTGTGCAAACATGGTACATCCTGCGGCTCTGCATACTATTCCAGCAGTGACTCCAAATGATTCCTGCACAGGAATGTCTGCATGGCAGATACACAACATGTAGCCTGCAACTCAGGTTGCTGAATAGAGCCTATAGTGCGGGAACAGGGTTGCATTAATATGGAGCTCTAAATAAGGGAAAAAATAGGAATATTTCAAACAAACATACAAACACATTCTCTGAGGTGATCAAACGCACTTCAAACATATCTGAATATACAAGGCTATTAAAAATGAAAACAACTAGGTTTGTGTTTCCTGGAAACCTTCAAAATGTAGAGGAAATGCCTTCAAGGAGTACTACAGTCACATTTTGCAAAAACATATGTTACACAGAATGTTTTTTGTTTTATAAGTGAAGTTTATTTATTTTTGACACAGTTTTATATAGAACAGATGAAGAAGCACAAAGCAGAGATAAGCTCAAAAACAGGCACTGGCAACTCAGTATTCACGGCATATCAGTAGGAGGTGAAGGTGGGGCAGGGTACACAGAACAATCACTTTTTCCTTACATTGAATGCTAAGTCATACTCATTATTATACTGCTGAACAACAAACAGTTATGATATAAAATTGGTGTTGCTGTCCAATTTGTATTTGACCCATCTCTACCATATTTCTTTAAAAACATGCTGTGTAGAAATTTGTTTGTTTCTCCAGCGGATATATTGAATCTATCATATCCTCCAAATGGACCACTGTTGGCCTACTTGACTTAAGCCTAAGTCAGGTAAGAACCTTTTTTGCCTCAGCCAGCAGTATCAGGAGCAGTTTCAGCTGTCTGTCCTGAATTTCTGCCATCTCACTGAGGATGGACAGAAGCATTAATGCGAAACATTATTGCCAGGGTTACCTGGCCTGGGAAGCTAAACATTGTATCACTACTGTCCCGACTTGAGTCCAATAGTCACGTATTATAGGGCAACTCCAAAATATATGTAGATGGTCCCCCTTCTGCTCCCCACATTCCCTCCAGCACCTTCCCCTTTCCAGCCCTAGGAACTTCATCTGAACTGCTGGCATCCTAACATAGCATGTTGTACATTTCCATGAGATTTCTCTGAGGTAAGGGGCCGTAGTTAATTTGTATGCTAGTAGGCATATTTTAACCACTGGTCTAGGGTCCAAGAAGCCTGTAGTTCCACATTACATTTGGCCAGCACCAAGGCAGTTCAATCCACTGAGTAAGCTGAGAGGGCTTCATAAAGCTGCCCCACTAGGTGGGTGCCAACCTCCCAACCCCCAGTCTGGTGCTGGAGCAGTAGTGCCAGCAGGTCTGCTAACTTTTCAGGTAATGTATGCCTTGTCTCCCCCGATCCCATATACATGAGGAGACTTGAAGGTATCTGAAATGGTCTTTGGGGGGCAGGTTATATTTCTCTTGCAAGATCAGAAAAGTATGAAGTTCTACTGGGTCTATGAACTGGTGTAGGTAAACTAGCCCTCTCCTGGACCAGTGTATCAAAAGTGGATCTATTGAATTCAGTGGGCACACAGTGTCTCTACTTATGGCCCTTAGCCAACAAGTAAATTCTAAGAATGGGGGTCCCTTCCAGATAGTGTGCCGTACTCGCACAGTAGATGCTGTGAAATAGTAAAACCGCAAAAAGGATAAGTACACTGGTGGGTTGAGAAATAGTGTTTTTCAATGGCATGGAGATCATTAAGCACACATTCTATAGCTTTCCCATTGGTTCTACAGCCCTCTGAAAACTACTGACAAATTAGGCACAGATGAACTGCGATAGTAGAACCTTTAAGGTTAGGCAAATTTAGTCCCCCTTTGTTTTGTGACAAATGTAATTATGTGAAATGATCTCTGGGCACCCCCCTCCCCAAATGAATCTAGAAATAAGTTTATTCCAAGATTGGAAATAAAGCTATTGGGGCTTTAGAGGGAGAGTTTGCAAAAAATAGAGAATTCTGGGAAACACATTTTATCAAATTGCCTCCAACTTGTGGTAGGAACTAAGGTTTCAGTGCTCCTACCGCTGGAGGTCTGCAGTAAATGCAACACTAAGGGGCTCATAATATAGGAGTTCAAGGTGTTCCATGTTTTGTTGTTTTTAACTTTATGTTTATTGATTTCTCATAGACACAGAGTTTCATGTTACAATAGCCAGACATCAACATGTTAGTACAGAAAATCTGGTATAGAATATCTTAATCTAGGCATATAGGTTACAGATTTGGGGGTATACCAACATTACATTAATTGTCATTCTGTATAGTCCCAATTGCTACACTTCCACATGAAAGGTGGTCAGTCCAAGTTTTGTACTCTGAAAAAAAGAAACAAATTCAACATCCAGCGTTGATTAGACGGCTGTACCAAACATGGGAAATCTAAAATCATAGTGTGCCCCCACACACTGACAACCACAAAACAAAACCTTATTTCAGCAACAACATGCTGTAAAGATATGAACAAGCTTAGCAAGCTAGAGTAATCTTTCGTTATTCTGAACATCAAAACAGGTTCAAAAATAAAGCATTCCATGTAGCAAGAAAGGAAGAAATCCTCCCTTTAGTTTAAACTCCAGATAATGAATTAAAACCTGTTAAAGTCCTTTAAAGTAGTCCATTAAACAATGTTAATAGTTTGAAAGTTATTTTTTCAGGGTTGCTGTCATTCTGCAAAATCCTTGCTGCTGGAATTAGCACTGAACTATTAGTTCTTTACTTTACCCCCATTCAAGCGTCCTCATCATCTGACTCCTGGTCCAAATCAGCTCCAGCTCCTGAGGCCTTGAACTCCCATTAGATCTGCTGCATGTGTTTGCCTGCTTCCCCTGGATCCGAAAACTGGAACGTATGACCCCCGTAGAAAATTCTCAAGCATGCTGACATCATCAGTAAGTGAACCAGGCTCCTGAGAGTGGCGCGGACCCCATCAAATATCTTTCTGCAAGCTCTTGTAGCATAAGAAAGGTCTGGAAAACAACGCAAGGTATGCCCCTCAAAATGAAATTGATCCATATTATGGGCTACCTGGAGATTTGCTCTTTCACTGCAGCACTTGCTGTCACCAACAGGACTGTCCTGGGTAGATTTTTCTGCATCCCAGCAGATCCGGGGGGGGGTGTGATAAGCTTTAATAAAATGCTTCTCGAAGTCCTGTTCAAGATGTAGAGCCATAGGTAGCCAAGATTTAGGGAAGGAGAGAAGATCAGAGCTCTCAGACCCCTCCGGTAGCCCAATAATTCTTACATTTGGTGCCCTGTCCGCATTTTCCAGCGTCTCTAAATGGTAACGGAGCTGCCCATTTTCCTGTGTCAGTTTAGCCGCACTCAACATGGCTTTTACTGCCTGGCTTTCAGCAGAGGATGCGGTTTTGGTTGCCGCTTCTATTTTCAAATCTTGCTCCCCCAGTCGCTGTAACACCGACTCCACTTTTCCATCTATGGCCTGCATGGCCGCTTGCAAGGCCTTTCAGGGAGGTTCACCAGAGCTGTTAGCTGAAGTATTGAGTGTGGCTTGTTGCTCTAGTGGGGCCTGGTTTTTTGCCCCACTGGGACCGCTTTTATTCATTCTGCCCATATTCAAGTTTGATATCTACAGCTGCAGCACAGTACCGGGAATCCAGAGGTATAAGTTATTTTAGCCCAAATCTCCCAGCAATTGAAGAAATTATAAATTTGTTTATATCAGTTGCAGAACAATTGGGAGCCATGTCTGTTCAGTAGAAGTGCTCAACAGCACGTGTTCCGTGTTCCATGTTTTTTGTTATGATTACACCCAAGTATTTCAAGGAACCCCTGTTCCATCTGATGTTCATTCTAGACTTTACCACAAGACTTCGGGTATAGCGGGAGGCAAGCACTTCAGTTTTAAAGCGATTGAGATGAAAACCTACTAGGTGGTAAAATTCTTCCAGTTCATCCCAGTCCCCCATGACAGAGGAGTCAGGAGAAGTACAGGTGAGCAGAACATCATCTGCAAAAAGTAAAATGTATTTTTTTTCCCCTAGAGGGATGCCCCGAACATCCATAATCATGCATAATTTGGTGGCAAGGGGCTCTATATAAAGGGCAAATAAAAGTGGTGACAAAGAGCAGCACCGCCAAGCTCCTCTCTGTAAATTAATTGATGGGGGGAGAGGCAGCCATTAACCCATATAAGGGCCTGGGGTCCACCATAGAGATCCCTAGGCAAAGTAATGAAAGACGGAGCAAAGCCAAACTGCCTCAGGGTTTGCCAGAGGAAGGGCCACAAGTCCATATTCAAGGCCTTCTCTGTGTCGAGGCTAGCCAAGATCAGAGGAATGGAGTGCCGTGTAGTATGTTCTAATAGCGGCAATGTTTACATGATATTGTCATGGGCTTGTTGTCACATGACAAAGTCTGCCTGGTCCATGTCCAGCAATGATAGGAGAAGGCCCTCCAGCCAACCCTCCTAGACTGACATCAAAAGTTTGTAATAATGATTTAGTAAGGATATAGGGCAGTAAGACTAGGTGTGGTGTTGGTCCTTTTGGAGTCCCAAAATGGCCGAATGGTTATGTAATTCCACAATGGTGAGGGAAAGTTGCCTTCCTATAGCACTCCATAAACCTACAGCAGTGTAGGCAGTATTACCTCCTGGATGCTATAGTGTTTTATAACACTCCAACAGGAACCAGTCTGATCCCAGGCATTTCCCTTACGATGAATTTGCTATGGCCAGGAGAACCTCCTTATGAGTTACAGGAGATAAGAGGTCCTTGACCTGATGGTCTTGTAATGCCGGTAAAGGATATGCTCGGAGGTACAAGGAGATCAAATCTGCAGAGGCCATGGAATCTTCTTTATAAAGCTGAGAGCAGTAGTCATGAGGAAGTCTTGTATTTTTTGACTGTGGTGATCCAGACGACCAGTTCTTGGGTCCTGCAACTGGGTGATATAGGCCTGTCATTTGGAGGCCCTGAGCCACCGTGCCTTGTTTCGGGGCCTTGTCTACCTCATAATACCTGTGGCAGAGGTAGAACAGGGTCTGCTCCACCTACTTGTCAAGTATTTCCCGTATGGAGGCCTTCACCTGCAGCAGCTGGGGGAATGTGGAGTGATCACCTTGTATGTGAAATTGCTGCAGTGTTGAGAAAGTGACCTGAATATGCTGCCTTTCCCTCTCTTTCCATTGTGTTAAGGCATATGCAATTATTTCCCCTATGAGTACAGCCTTCGCTATGTCTCACAGGATGTAAGGAGGCAGCTCTTGAGTCATGTTTCCCTGTAGGGTCTGGGGATTCATTCTTCTGGGAGGTACAGCAGAGTCTCATCTTGAAGGTAACCAAGGTACACAGGTACTATCCCAGCTGCGTGTCTTCCAGAGTTCAGAGATCTCTAGTGCCTCAAGTTGGGAAGTCCGCCTTATGCAAGAAGAAAACAGCAAAAGCTGCCTGGTTGACCAACAGAATCATAAAGTACTGGGGTGGGTGCCACCACTGGATAATTGCAAAGCATGGGGAGGCAGGGTTAGACCAGAAGAGGGCTAGACCCCGCAGAGACCGAGATAGCTCCCCTTGTAATAGTGAGCTCCACCTGGTACACATACCCCCATTATTCCATAGTGAGCAGCCTAACAGAAATAAGGGGGTACCTCTCCAGCCAACCCCCTTACACTGAGGTTTTATGCTGACTCACATTGTGGGCTATTATGCACAAGTCAAGGTCAGCACATAGACAGCACCCCTCCCTTACAGGGAGGGACTACCCCGGGGTGCACACTTCAGTAGCTAGCTTGGGACTAACACTGTGTACAGTGGGAGGAGCATTTACACCAGTGAGGCAGCGCCTCACCCCCTGGCCTGGCCCCAATCTGTGGGACTGCGCAGAGGGGCACAAGGAAAAGGCAGACATCCTGAATAAATACTTTTGTTCAGTGTTTACAGAGGAAGTAGAAGGGGAGAGGGCCACAAAAAAGTAACAAAAGTTTTGGAGTAAGGGAGGTGGACACTAGTCCTTTTTTGGAGGTGAGAGTTCTGAAGGGACTTGCTAATCTAAAGGTGGACAAAGCAATGGGGCCAGATGGGGTGCATCCAAGGGTATTGAAAGCTCAGGAAAATACTAGCCGTACCTCTGACAGTTCTATTTAACAGCTCACTGGAAACAGGAGTGGTTCTGGAGGACTAGAGGAGGGTGGATGTACTGTAGTCACACTACACAAAAGTGGTACAGTAGCAGGGGGGAGGTTGGCAATTACAGGCCAGTCAGCCTGACATTGGTTATGAGAAAGTTAATGGAATCACTGCTGAAGGAAAGGATTGTGGTATACCTTGAATCCAGTGGGTTACAAGACCCAAAGCAGCATGGTTTCACAGGGGGAGGTCATGTCAAATGAATCTGATAGATTTCTTTGACTGGGTGACCAAGGAACTAGATCAGGGTGGAGCGGTGGATGTGGCCTACCTGGATTTCATTAAGGTGTTCAATACCATTCCACACAGAAGACTAGTAAACAAGCTGGGTAGCTTATAAATGGGTCAAAAGGTGATAAACTGGATAAGAAATTGATTAGGGGATAGGCAACCAAGGGTGGTGGTAAATGGAGTTCACGCCAAGGAAGGGAGGGTGACCAGTGGGGTGCCTCAGGGATCAGCACTGGGATCAGCCCTCTTTAATGTCTTTATAAATGACACTGCAGAGAAGCTGGAAGGGAAGGTCTGACTCTTTGTGGATGACACCAGAATCTGCAATAGGGTGGACACTCCAGGGGGAGTGGAAAGGATGAGCAGATACCTGAGACCTGAAAAAACTAGAGGAGTGGTCAAGGGTATGGCAGCTGAGTTTCAATGTGAAAAAGTGCAAAATAATGCAATTAGGGCACAGAAACCCGGGGGTGGAGTACAAAATGGGTGGAGTGGTATTGACGACCACCAAGCAGGAAAGAGATATGGGGGTAATCATATCGGATGACCTAAAGGTGGTCAGGCAGTGTGACAAGGCAGTAGGGAGGGCCAGTAGGATTCTGGGGTGCATAGGGAGGGATATCACCAGCAGAAAGAGTGAGGTGGTGTTGCTTCTGTATAGATCACTGGTATGACCCAACCTAGAGTATTGTCCAGTTCTAGAAACCACATCTCCTGAAGGACACAGACAGAGTGGAGGTGGTCCAGAGGAGAACAACTAAAATGGTGCTGGGTCTGCATCAAAAGCTGTATGAGGAGAGACTAAAGGACCACAATTTGTACACCCTGGAACAGAGGAGGAAGAGGGGAGATATGATAGAGACCTTTAAATATCTCACGGAGGTAAATAAGGTACACAAGGGGAGTACAAGGGGACATGCTATGAAGCTGGAGGGGGTTAGATTCAGGAGAGATGTGAGGAAGTACTTCTTCACAGAAAGAGTGGTGGATTCCCGAAACCGCCTTCCAGTGGAGGTGCTGGGGGCAAAAACAGTGGTGTGGTTCAAAAATGCATGGGATAAGCACAAAGGAATCACAGTGGGGGTGGGGGTGCATGGCCCACAGCTAGCATGAGAAGACGTGTTTGAGCAGAGCTCCTGCTGTCATACAGAACAAATTTCATCAATTTCTACCTGGTTCTGCACAATTCCATTGATATCATTGGATAGAGTATGTGGACTTTAACAAAATTGATGCATTTTGTACAGTAAAGTTTGAACGTGGGGAAGCCTAAACAAGGTACAGTGGGAGGTGAATTGAGAGCAGGCTCAGCGTGAGCATCCATACACATGGTGGAGAAACAGGCCTTGTGGCGGGGGGGGGGATGTCTGAGCCCACAAACAATGCTTTACTGCAGGTGATCTGGGATCTTTGACAGGAAGGCTGAGTCTCTGGGAATGAGATTCACTTCTATGGAAGAAAGAATGGACTCCTTACCACCAACACTAAACTAGAAACCGAATCAGTGAATAAGTCTGCAGTGGCAGTGGTGGGAATTATCTCCAAAAATAAATTGCTACAACTCCAAATAGAAACTTTGAAGAATAGAGCGAGAACTGCTAATATAAGACTTCTTGGTGTGCCAGAGGAGATGGAAAGGGCAGACTTGATGGGATATGTCCTAACCTTGCTTAAACAGTGTCTAGATTTAGACCTCCAGAGCAGGATTTTCAGACCATGGCACAGGGCTTAGAAACATAGAAACATAGAAGTTGACAGCAGATAAGGGCCCACCGGCCCACCACATCTGCCCATTTTGGTGCTTTACATGCACCAGCATACCAGTGTAATTAGACATGTCCTCTTTTATTGCATTCTCAAGCTCCCTATATGTCTGTCCCATGCCCTCTTGAAGCCTGTAACTGTTTCCGCCTCCCACCACCTCAGTTGGCAGCCTGTTCCACTTATCCACCACCCTCTCTGTGAAAAAGTATTTTCTCACATTCCCTCTGAGCCTCCCTCCCTCCAGTTTCATGTTGTGGCCTCTAGTCCTTGAGTACGCGTTCCTTTGGAAGATTGTATCTACTTGCACCCTGTTTCTCCCCGAGAGGTATTTATATGCTTCAATCATGTCCCCCCCCCCCACCGAATACATATTTAGCTCTCTCAGCCTTTCTCCATATGGTTTGTTGTGTAGGCCACCCACCATTTTGGTTGCCCTCCTCTGCAGTCTCCACCTGTTCATATCCTTCTGAAGATGGGGTCTCTAGAACTGGACGCAGTACTCGATGTGAGGTCTCACTAGTTGTCTATACAGTGGGAGTATCACTTCCCTCCTTCTACTGGTTATTCCCCTACCTATGCAGCCAAGCATCCTGCTAGCTTTTTCTGCTGCCTTGTCACATTGATTGGCCACCTTCAGGTCATCCGAGATGATGACTCCCAGATCCCGCTCCTGTCTGGAACTTGAAATTTCCTCACCCCCTAGGATGTAAACTGCCCCCAGGGTTGTTGTTACCCATGTGCATGAGCTTGCATTTTTAAGCATTAAACCCCAGCTGCCATTCCTTAGACCAGTCTTCCAACCTTTGTAGGTCCCTTTTCATTTTATCTACCCCATCTGGTGTGCTTACTCTGTTGCAGAGTTTTGTGTCATCTGCAAACAGGAAAACTTTCCCTTTCAGCCCTTCAGCAATGTCACTGATGAAGACATTGAAGAGGACTGGGCCCAACACTGAACCTTGGGGAACTACGCTTGCCATCCTCTCCTCTGCAGAACCTGTACCATTTACCACCACCTTCTGAGTTCTGTTTCTCAGCCAGTTTCCCACCCATCTCAGTGTCTTGTACCCCACACCCAGACTCCCCAGTTTTTTTTAACAGCCTTCTGTGGGGAACCATGTTGAAAGCTTTATAACATCAAGATATGATACGTCCTCAGCTCCTCCCTGGTTACCCAGTTAAAAAACTCTACGAGGTTGGTTTGGTATGACTTCCCCACAGTGAAACCATGCTGTCTCGGGTCTTGGAGGCCGTTTGTTGCCAAGTGGTCCACTATCCCTTCTTTTAATAGTTTTTCCATTAATTTACAGACCACAGAACTCAGGCTAACCTGGCCTGTAGTTACCTGCCTGTTCCTTGTTCCCACTCTTGTGTAGTGGGACCACATCAGCCTTCCTCCAGTCCTCTGGCACCTCCCCTATATCTAACGATAAACTGAACAAAGCTGCTAGCAGTGCCACCAACACCTCCCTCAGTTCTTTCAGCCCCTAGGGTGTACCCCATCTGGTCCCATTGCCTTATCGACCTTCATTACTGTGAGTTCCCTGTGGATTCTTTCCACTGAGAATGCACTAGTATCCACCTCCCTTTCCTTAGTATCCCTTGCCTTTAATGATGGGCCATTTCCTACTCCCTCCACCATGAATACTGAACAGAAATATTTGTTCGGTACTTCTGCCTTGAGTCCATCATCCTCCATGCACCCCCTTCCTTAGTTTTCAGCCTGACAATACACCCTTTCATTTTCTTCCTATCACTTATATATCTAAAGAAAGTTTTGTTTCCATTTTTTATTGAATCTGCCATCCTTTCTTCCGTCTGAGCTTTTGCCATCCTAACCGCCTTCCCAGCTTCCTTTTGTTTAACCTGGTAAATCTCTCTGTCTCCTTCCTGACTCTGTTTGTAAACCTTAAATGCCAGCCTCTTTGCATCCAGTCCTGTACCATAGCACTTAGGTTCTGGGGGGTGCACCAAACCCTTTGCCACAACTGCACCCGATTTTACAATCTCCAGCACAGTTGCGACAGTTTCCACGAATTATGGCAGCTTGCACCAAATATCTGACACAAGCTCTGTAAAACAGTCCCCAGGATTGCGTATCACATTACAATGTCGAAATTTCGACATCAAAATCCAGTACAGCAACAACCTCAAGGTTGTCACTGTACTGGACCCAATGCCGAAATGTTGCCGATTCCTAGTGTACCCCCCTCGAATAAACTCTGACCTGGAGTTTGTTACCTTTAAGAAGAGGGTGTGGGGGCAAAGCTCCCCACATAAAAAACGCTCAATATCAACAGGCAAAATTTTGTCTGTCAACATTATTTCAGTCGCCGAGATGCATTTCAACAACTTTGTTGTCCATGCGGCTTGGTGGAACCTCAGGATTGCCGCAAGGCAGACCAGAAGAAGTTGGTCTACCTTGCAGCTATTGCCACACGGGATAGAAAATCCCATTAAATCATTGCAAGCCCCATGTGCCGTATCATCGGTGCACCAGGGCTTGTGGTGATCTAAAACTTTTGTAAACCCTGCCCCCATTCTTATTTTTTAAAACATATAGAATTACCCCATGAAAAGCCCAACTGGAGAATCAGCTGAGAACCATTATGTTGCTCACCAGTGGATTGCACATCAAAGGCCAAATCCTGGGAGTTGCTAAATCCAAGAGACCCCTGAAACTTGAAGACGGCACTATATCTCTTCCCTGATCTAAGTTCTGCAACTCAACAGAGGTGGAGAGCATTTGACTCAGTTTGTGCAGGATTAAGGGCTTTTGGCCCCATGCATGCCTTACAGCTGCCAGCCCATCTACAGATCCATTATGTGGTTAATATATTTCTTTATTCAGATCCCACTGAAGCTGGCAAGAAATTGGAACTTTTCAGAAAAGACTTTCAACATCCCTTCCATTCACAGCCTCCTGATGAGGAAGATTAAATAACTCTCAGACTATCTTTGAACTTTATTTATCCTGTTTAAAGCTGATGTACTTGTTCAATCTGGTGACCGATATCTTATTTGTTTTTTGTCAACTGTATTTATCCTCCTGTGGCTGGTCGACTTCTGCATCCGACAAGCCTACCGAAGTCGGGGTCCTTCGGGGACTTGTAGTGCCATGCACACCACAGCAGATCCCCAGAGTCAGTCCGGGGTCATCATCCACATCGGTCTCCACAATTTTCCTCCATTTCTCCTATGGCTGCTACCCGGGACCCCCAGAAGTGGTGGCACATGCGCACCACAGCTCCAGACTGGGTCCCTTCCACCCTCCCCATCGACCTAACGTCAGAATTCCTCACGAGTGGCACTGTCCCTCCAGCCTCCACCAGGGGGCGGCCAAGCTCCGAGAGAGCTGAGGCTCTCCCGAGGCAGAGTGCTGCCACCCGGCAGTAACTCACATCCTCTCCCAACCCCGCTGACCTCTGATGACCTTGGCTCGTTCCCGAACCCAGCTCGCCGGCGTGGCATGAGGTGTGGCATCCAGTGCCTCAACCCTCAATACCACCGGGCTGGTCTGACTTCTTAATAGTACTGCACTTCTTTAACAGAGACTGGGCTGTTGTGGTTTTCTAATATAGATGAACAGGATGTTGGGGCTGATTTGGGAAATAAAAAAAAAACTACTTTTTACTGCCTAGATAGGCATTTGGCTTCATTCTCTGGGATTGGTTTTGGGTCCTGGCAGGAAGTCACTGAGATGCAAACTGGCTGCTGCCTCATGGCACCCTTCCTACCATCCCCAAAACAAAGCAGATACCGCAGTTAGTTTTGTTCAGAACTAACTAAACTTCTCTTTTCTTTTAGTGAGCCTTTCTTTTCTATGATTTGGGACCATTAAGTGCTTTTACTTATGCTCACTGTTGCTCTACTTTTCTATTGCAGTAGATGCAGTACTAACCCACACGTCTTTCGACCTGCCACTGCTTCAACTCAATTATGTTCTAAGAGTCCAGCTGTTTGTTATAAGAAATGGTATAGCAGCAGTATTGTATATTAAGCTGTTTAGGTATTACTTATAATCACCTTATATCTTAAAGAAGCTTGTTCCTATCCTGCTTCAGCAGGTTTTTCCAGTTGACATGTCCAAATACAGATTTACGCCGTTATCGTTCTGTTATCTTACATGGACTATAAAATGTCTGTTTTGGCATTATATGGTGAGTTATTCACCTGGCAGGACTTTTGAAAAGACAATTATTGATTCAGTCCATGATCATGCTGCAAGTGCTACATTGTGGAACTTTTCTTTCTTATTCATATGATCTTGACCTCTATTATGGGGTAATAAAGGATACATAATATTGTCTCCTAATATAGCATTTCTATAATTGTCAAATCCTATATTCAAAACCAAGGATGTTCTTTATTTCGTATTGTACATTGAAAATGAATAAAGTATAAAAAAGGAATCACAGTGGAAAGGAAGGGGGAGGGAGAAAAAGCTGTAGATCAGACACAGTCTGATGCAATAGTGTAGGTAGGGAGAAATGGGCAGACTGGATGGGCCAATTCTATGTTTCTATGGTCTCATATGGAAGTCCTGTGGTCTCCGATGCATGCATTAAGCAGCTTTGCCCAGAAGTGGATGATCTTTCACAAATGGATGGAAGCTGAGTCCCCGTAAAGGAATGGGGTGAGAGAGGCACCCAGGCATCACTCACTGTATGCCTAATAGTGGTATTTGAGGGAGACATGTCAGCAGCCCCTATGAAGACCCCCCAGTGCCCCAACTACTATCTGGGTATATCCAATAGTACTAGCATCTACCTGGATTATAAAGTCAGAGTTCCAGTCAAATGTCTATGGTGGTCCCAGAGTGCCTGTGAAATTGCACCAGGATGTCCTGGATTGCCTCCAAGTCTTGCAGTTGGTGTTGCTTGGTGAACTCCACACCTTTCATTAGGCGAGTCACCAAAGATCTAGTATCCCAAGGTTCTATGGATTCGGGTGGCCTCCGTCGGTTCCATCGGTCATCTGACTGGCCCTGGGGTTGTGGTATTGATATTCACCATTTTTTAAAGTCTGGCTCCTCCTCAGCTGTGGAGTGGTACAGCACTGTACCTGTAGAGAAGCAGGCATGCAGCTGGACTAGGAATGGAGACTGGAATTTCACCCACACAGCATGCAGGTCCCTGAGGTAAGGGGGCAGAGGCCTGAAGGCATGCCTGGACAGGCAGGGCATAATCTTGATTGAAAAATAGTTTGTTGCTTCCCTAAAGAACAGTTCCCTTTTTCTATGCTGTTGCAAAGATGTGTTCCTTTACCTTATAGCTGAGGAACTGTGTGACAGGGTGATCCCTATCACAGTGGACACCCCTTGGATAAATTGAAACCCATTCCCCAAGCAGTTTATGTTTTGTATAATGTCCAACATGCTGGTTGTCTGGTTATAAATTAAGTGCTGAAATGCTTATAAAGCTTTAAGTGCATATTAACCTAAAAACAAAACTAAGAGTATAGTTACAAAATGAGAAGGCAGTTTTCATGTAAGAATTGCAAAAACCTGTATCTGCTTTTTCTACATGTTAGCAGCCCTCTTCTAAGATATGTTTTGCGGCAGGCTGCATGAGGTACTATGATCCTGCAAGAGAGTTTAAGAAAGCACAGAATGTTCTGACCTTGGTTCTAACCTTTAACAATGTTGTAAACAAGTTATGTAATGTGCTCCAGATGCCAAATACATACATATGATATGTCCAACTTGCTTAATAGGGAGATTTGGGTCAAATTAGGAGGGAGATTGGCATGTTAGTAAGGAGATGCCATAACGTTGTGAGTTTGTCCTTAAATGGTGTCAAAAGCATAAGAAAAAAGTCATTACAAAAATTTAATGTATTTCATTTTGTCAAGAATAAGCACTAAAAAGAATAAACAACTAGTTATATAAAGTTATCAGATACATTGTTCATCACTGATTTAATTTTTATGTGCCTTTATCTGCCCAAAAAAACATGGATATTTTGGACAGAATTTTACTTAAGCAGGAGATTTTGTTTCCCAGGAGGGAGTTCAGTAAAAAAAAACAGGAATCTCCTGCGTAAAGAGGGAGATATCACGTGTATGCAAATAACTGTTCTCTGTGGAGCAACAGTGGCCCCTAGTGGCTAGTTTTATGTTACGTGCTTTGGGGCCCTGTGCCTTCTGCTGCTTTTTCTTTTGTGGCTGAGGGGCTTGGTTTCAGTTGAAGCCCCCTCTGCCTTCTGCAAAATAATGGCTGACGTTAGGAAATTGATACTCAGTTGCCGCCCCTTTGAGGGGCCATGGATGGCGGTCTGGCCATTTTGATAGCCGTTCTAGTTTTCTGTGTAGCCTCTAGCACCTGATCAACCTGAGGCCCAAACAGGTACATATCATCAAAAGGCAAAGCCATAACTCTCTGCTTGGCATCATTTGTGAATCCCAACGTGCGCAGCCAAGAGTGGTGTCAGGTGCATATACTAGCCACTGCTGCTCTGGAGGCAGTGTCAAAGGCATCCAGAGTGTATACTCATACTGAGAGAAATAACCCTGGTAGATAGCAATGCGCATGTGCAGGGTGGAAGCAGCAAAGACTCCCTTTCCCAAAGTGTCGATTTTGCAAGTTTCCTTATTTATCAGATGTGCCATAGATTCTTGCAGAAAAATGACCTTGTCATTCTCTGCCAGGACAACTATGGCATCAGCAAAGACTTGCGAGGCCAGAATGGGCCGATCCTTGGGAGCAGCATATTTTCTATCTATGGACTTAGCCACAGAGGGAATAAGAACCGGATTATCCCACACCATTTGTGAGAGAGTCTCAAAAGAGGGTTGCACGGGGAGCAGTCAATTCCACAGGAACGTCTGGAGCGTGCAGGTACTGCAGATGCAGCAATTTCCCAGGATCGATCTCCGAAGTTTGGAGAAGGAGAGTGGTATTCACATTTCTAAGCAGAGACTTAAAGGCTAGGTCCTCAACCAGAGGCTCTGCTGTAAGAGAAGTTTTATTCACCGCCCCTAGGGAGGCGTCATCGTCAAAGCTGTCCTCGAATCAAAGATCAGGGTCAGGCTCGGTATCATCTCCTATTAGTCCTGAAGGGACAGTATAGATAGGAAAGGGAGGAAAAAGAGTAGGAGCAGCGCGAATCGGAGTTGAAAACCCAGGTGTCACATGCAGCACTACAGGTGCTCCCGGCACCATAATAGAAGGCGGCGCCGAGAACACAGGCAGCGCCAGCACAGGACGCAGCCCCGGGTGTGGCACCAGAGGAGCCGATGCCAGAGCTGACGGTGCCAAACCAGAAGTTCCCAACCATTGACTCGCTGAGGAAAGTCTGAGTAATTCAGCAGGAGGTAAAGGTACCAGTGTAGATCCCTGCGCCACACCCCTATGAAGGGGAAAACACCAGAGTGTGGTGTTGACAGCACCAAAGAAGGTGCCGCACAACCAGGAAGCATGAACCACCCTTCCCGCAGATCCGACACCGAAGGCCCGAAGGCCCCTGTGATGGACTTACTGGCTCGGGCAGACGGGACACCACTGAAACCACTGCTCCATAAGAGCATCCCAATGGTTAAACTGCTCACTGGAGGACCCTCCAGGGGGCAGGGAGGGACTCTGGAGTTGAGGATACCAGTCACCAGAAGCAGAAGCCAGAGGAGACCCTGGAGAAGATGGAGTCAGATCCCTGCTGCCAGTAACCAACAATTGAAGCACAGATGTACCAGAGGGTGACCTCGAGTGATACTGTTTCTTTTTTTGACTGGGAGGCCGAAGAAGAAGAACTCGAGGCTGAGTGGTGCTGAGTCCTTGATGAGGATCAAGAATGGGACAGCTTCTTTTTGTGCTTTCGTGAAGACCGCCCATCCCCCCGAGCACCGGACTGCCTGTAGTCAGATCCCGCCCGCCATAGAGGGCGGCAGACCTGACCCAGCCCTGCTAACTTCACAGCTTTCATACAAAGTCTCCCTACCATCACCTGAGTTGGTCATAGTTGACTCCGTCAAAGAAGGGCTGAAGACTTCTCTGAAGAAAATTTACCTATTACTATTTACTTATATTTAACAGAAAACAAAAATAATAAAAACTAATCAATACTGAAACTCTATAGCTGCTGTCCTATAGACGTGAAGTTTTGACTTCCGGTGGGTGAGTGGCATAGTCACTGAAGTGCACTTGATGGGGGGAAAGGAATGGAGGCTGTTGGAGGGTCCACACCAAGGTAGCCTATACAGCACAAGCTGAGCTCACAGTGCCACTTCCTTGAGGCTGTACCTAGGCACCGGCCCGCCTGAAGATTTTTGGCTCCCGCTGGGTCCTAGTGCCTCTGGTGTAGTTCCCATTAGTATGAATGAGTGGTGGAGACTTTATGTCCAGGAAGATCTGCCATTAGTAGTTCTTCCTCCTGGTGTATGTAATGCTTTGTAGTTTACTAACGTAGTAAACTTGTAAAATGTCTTAGGGTATTTGTATTGTTATGAATAGGATACTGTACAAATGTTTTTTTTTTTAAAGAGACCCTAAGATGAAGCTTCTGGCGAGAGTGGGCCGGAGCTTCACATCCTTCCAGGGTGAGACTTGGACAACCATAGTATGGTTTCCTTCTTATGTGGGGAGATGTGTGACAGGGTGACCCCTGTCGTAGAGGACACCCCTTGGATAAACTGAAACCCCTTCCCCAAGCAGTTTATGTTTTGCATAATGTCCAACATGCTGGTTGGCTGATTATAAATTAAGTGCTGAAGTGCTTATAAAGCTTTCTGTGAATATTAACCTAAAAACAAAACTAAGAGAACAGCTACAAAATGAGAGGTCAGTTTTCATACAAGAATAACAAAAACTTGCATCTGCTTTTTCTAGATGTTAGCAGCCCTCTTCTAAGATATATTTGCAGCAGACTGCATGAGGTAATATGATCCTGCAAGAGAGTTTAAGAGAGCACAGAATGTTCTGACTTCAGCTCTGACCTTTAACAACGTTGTAAACAGGTTATGTAATGTTCTCCAGGTGCCAAATAAGTGTTCTCTATGGAGCAACAGTAGCCCCTAGTGGCTAGTTTTATGTTATGTCTGCTGTTAATCAAAAGGCAGGGAAATTGTTTTTTCAACTTCTAGTGAGCATATAAAAAGCCCTACCTCAGTGCTGAGAGAGGATAGATAGGGAGATCAGTTGAATACTGATTGAGGAAGGTGGAAGACCTCCTGGTACTGTGTGCTTTCACACTGTTTGATTCATGCTAGGCTGAAGAAAAGCCTTAGAAACTGTTGAAGCTAAGCAGTTGTCTGACTTACCATTTTGCTTTTTGTATATTTTACTTGATAAAAATAAAATGACAAATGCACTTGTGCATTTTTTATACACCTGATTTGTGGTCTGCCTGAAATTGTGTTATCCTAAACCCATGCCCGGCCACAAATTGCATAACAATTGATCTTGGCACTGATCTGGACTCGGGCAAGGGCCAAGGACCGAAGTATATGCTCTTTGTGAAGCTGTAATGTCGGGGGAGGTCAAGAGTCAGGTAGAGGAGTCTGTCGACATAGTCCACTATATTTTGCCCCTCCTACCCATCAGGGAGGCAAAAAATCCATACATTTTATTTATTTATTTATGGAATTTTGGTAACAGGGTAAACCCACTGAGACCAAGGGTCCCTTTTTCAGGAGTGACCCGGAGTCGGTTACATACAATAGTTTAAGGCACATACAGTCAGTGAAATACATAACAAGAAGTCACATGAGGGTGTACAGTTTCCATTTGGGTACATAACAGTATTAGTTGCTGAAAAGTTCTAATAATGGTACAATATAGATGAGTAGTATAGAATATTTCATCACCAAAGTCAGCCCTCCAGGTCGGTGTTTTTCTCTTTTAACTGTAATTGTTTTCTGTACAGAGTGAAGATTAGGTCTGTTACTTGCTCAGAATGCTCAGTGAGCTCAAAAATCATCCCTTGCATTTCTTTCCGTCCTTGCTGGACTGCCACAAGGTCTAATTGCTGCACCGGCACCTATCACAACCCTCCTAAGTGACTCACTTGAGGTTGTAGAAAAATTTAAATACTTAGGAATTTGGTTGGGCAGCAAACTATCTTTTGCTGCCCAAGTTGAATCCCTTGCTAAAAAACTAAATGTGAGACTGGGTTTTTATGTTGGCTCATGTGTGTGTGCCAGCCAACATATTGCATTAGTAGCAGATTTGGAGGTGTGGTTACTCTGGGCAAATGAAGGGCATGCATCAGTAGGTGCATCCCTCATTCCCTAATAAGCCAGCATGCAGGCACCACACCCGCAATACTTAATGAGGCGAGCACATCTGAGAAAAGGTCTGCTGCAATGAGAGCCAAGCTCTTCATGCAGCGGCACCAGAATACGCCTTCCGATGTCCCCTTGCTGGTGAAGCACTTTCCTAAACATGGCAGCACTGACTGCTGCAGCCATTTCATTTGCTAACAGGGAGCCCACTCCCAGTCGGCTTGATGCCCCCCTCCCATTCCAAGTGTGTGCCGAGGAAGTGCCCAATCCCCCTCAGCATCATGCACCCCCCAACAGTCTTTCCTTGCCAACGAGGCGCCCAATCTCCATCGGCTTCAGTCCCCCCTGCCTAGTTTAGTTTGCTGATGGGGGAGCCCGCTCCCCATTGGCATAATGTCCCTAGTCCCCAATGTGTGCTGTGTGCCGAGGGGGTGCCCAATCCCCCTTGGCATCAAGTGTGCCCCCACCCGTTTCTATGCCGATGGGGGGCCAAATCCCCATTGGCTGCGGTCCCCCTCCCCGTTATGCAGGTGGTACACTGGGAGTCCACCCCCAGTGTACCAAACACCTGTAAAAAAGAAAACTGACCCTCGTCTTTTTTTTTTTTACCTGTAAAAGAAGAAAACAGTCCCTCGTGGTCTCTCCTGCCCCCACCCACCCCAACTGGTGCCCACCCTCTGCATACCCTGCCTCCCCACATCCCCATATCCCATACCTCCGGAGTCCGGTGTGACGATCTTCAGTGGACCGGGAACACGTCTGCACTCTTCAAAGCCGACCACGAACTGAAGAAATGCCGGTATAATGGCATAAATGTTTTTTTTTCAACTTTGGTGCATATCTCAGCCATTTTGGAGAATTTTGGCACCAAATTTTCAACATGGGGTTACTGGTACCCCTCCTCATGAATTCAGTCACTGTTATGGCGTTATTCGGTCCCGAAAGGTGATTTTGTGGTCACTGTGTGGAATTACCTCTCTGGACCGAGTAACGAAATGACAGTGCTACTGTTCATGAGGTGGGCTCTCAAAAAGCCTATGTTGCAAATTTGGTGAAAAAAATTCAAATAATGGCTGTTTTACGAGCGTGCATTGTGCAGTTTCCACGCACGCTCGTAACTTTGTGAATTTGTAATACTTTCACTCCAGATTTTCAAAATTGGCATTTTACCACACCTCCTTATGAAAAGTACAGCTGTCATTTTACATATCCTGGCCTAAATGTGTTTTCGCACATCTGGCGCAGAATAGCCCGATCGCTGGCAAAATCAGTTTTCGCGACAGTTTGAGAAAATGACAGTAACACTGTTCATGAGCAGAGGTCCTAAAATGCCTATGCTGAAAATCTGGTAACAAAAGTCCATAAAATGACTGTGTTACAAGCGTGCATTACGCAGTTTCCACGCAACCTTGTACCTTCGCAAATTTTCAATATTTTCAGTCCAGATTTTCAACACTGGCATTTTTTCACACCTCCTTATGAACAGTACAGCTGTCATTCTTCACATCCTGCCCAAAATGTGTTTTTTGCACTTGTGGCACACAATGGCGTGGTCACTGCAGGAATCAAAATTTGGGACAGATTAACAAAATCACAGAGCCATTGTTCATGAGGGGAGGTCCCAAAATGCCTATGTTGAAAATCTGGTTAAAAAAATCCCCAAAATAATTGGGTTATGGCCGTGCATTGCACAGTTTCTATGCATGCTCATGACTTCACCAATTTTTTATATTTTCGCTCCAGATTTTCAACGTTGCCATTTGTTTTACACCTCCTCATGAACGATACAGTTATTTTTCACATCCTGCCCAAAATGTGTTTCCATACCTCTGGCACCAAATGGTGCAGTCACTGTGCAAAATTACCTTTCAGCTAACAAACTGATAGTGTCGGTCTTCATGAGGTGGGTTCACAAAAAGCCCATGTTGATAATTTGGAGTGAAAATACCAACATACGCCTATGGTGTTAGTGTTTCCAGCTGTAAAATCCCACCCTGTAGAGACTGACAGATGTCAGGGGTGTGACTTGGGATTATCTGCTGTAATGCTTCCACCATTTCACCCCCACCACCACCCTGCAACCAGTGACAGGCATCGAGATGTGCCATGGAGTGTTTGACCCCAAAGTCACCCCATTCTCCTACACTGCACCCACCTCATTGTATTTCCTCATGGAATGGGATAAGTATTTTGCCCAAAGACCCCAAAGCACACCACAACACTTGTCAATGTCTACAGGGTAGAGTGAGGTAAAATGGCATGAGCGTTATAGCTGATGACCCAAAGACACACCCCAACACCTGTCAGTCTCTGCAGGGTGGGGGTGAGGTTGGCATCAGTTTGATACTTCACTGCCATTCCTATTATGCATCTCTAACTCCCGTACTACCAATGCCAATATCAGTGAGACAAGATTCGGCATTGACAAATGCTTGTTTCTATAGGCATAAATCCTAATCCCCAGAAAATATTAGGAAAAGTTTAGTACAAGCCACCTTCATTCCACTTATCGACTATGCGGACATTATTTGCAACAGCAGTACAGCATCCAACCTCCATAAGTTGGATATCCTCTACCACTATGCCTTATGCTTTATAACTAAAGCACTTATAGAACACAGCACTGTGCCCTCTACTTAACAGTGGGTTGGACATCCCTTGCCACAAGAAGGATGATCCATGTTAGTACCTTGGCCCTGAAAATGCTATTGAACAAACTTCCACTGTAGATTACTTCTCTTTTTCATAGGTCGCACAGCTGCCATTCCCTAAGGAAAAACACCTTCAACTTATTAGATGTGTCCAATCTGTGCACACTCCATGGCAGAACTGCAATCAGTTACGTCATCCCAGCCTCCTGGAATAAAGTACAATCCACACTTAAGTTTACAGAATTAGTCCCCATAAACATTTTAAATCCCTGTCCAGTAAGACACTTAAGGAAACCTTTCAATGCCATAATGATTAGCACTTCCCCTCTATGGTTCTACTAAAACTATAAACACTCCCCCCAACCATCCTTCATCCCTTCTCTGGCCTCTAGCTCCTTTCGTATCCCTCCATGTATAGGCATAGCTATTCACCTGCAACCAATGTTTTTAATTATGTCTTCCTCCCTGCTTTCTTTGAATTTTATCATGCATATTTAGTGTACTGTGTATTGATGTTGCCTATCCCCTTATTGTCTGAATTGTATTATGACAATTTATACAAATTTATTGCACAATGTATTGCTGCTGCCTATCTTCTAATTGTCTGAACTGTGTTATGTCAATTTTATTGTACTGTATTTTGACGTACCACATTGTCCTACCAGGACCTCCTTGTAAATGAGTGTGCTCAATGGAGGTTTTCTGCAATAAACTTGAACTTGAACTAATTGAAAGGAGGTGAGTTGCATTTTAATTTCTGTCCTAAACACCTGAAGTTCTGAGAGAATTAGGGCATTAGTGGGGTCAGGATGCACACCATGGGAGCTTCCTTCTGGCAAGGTCACCACACTGCCACCTGGTAAGGTAGGACCACTTGAGGAGGTTCCCAGTGGGTCTGAATTACTGTGCAACTGCTGCTGCTTCTCCACCTTTTTATCTTTCTTTGGGCCTCCCATACTGCTGCAAAGTTCTGATGACCAGTTGGTACACTTTTGTAAAGGTTTTAGGTCAAATATCAGAATGCTTTAACCAATTATTGCTTGGAGTTTTGTGAAGCTGCTGTTAAGCTATTGGTTACATCACCGGAAGTACGAGCAGAGAGTTTCAAATTGTGTGTGCAGTCACTGCATGTCCTTCCCTACGTTTGCTATCAGGAGTTTTTTTTCAATTTGCCTACTAATTTTAATATAGCTCTTTTGTCTCAGTTGCCTCCTCCTGCCAACTGGTAACAGGGACACATATACATTTTTACAGATTTTCTCCCACCTGACCCCCCTGAGGCCCAGCACAAGGCCGTGTGAGCATGTGGAGGCACACTTCACACCCCATGGTGCCAGCTTAGTCCCTTAAACCTCCTGATACTTTGCTGCTCCCTTTCCACCTATGCTAGCCACCGGACCTCCACTTGATGGGAGTGTAACTGGGGGGGGGTGCCAACCCACATTCACCACCCTCTGGAGAGGAGAGCTGCCCACTGGCATGCTCAATCCTGCTCTACCCTCCCCCCCTCACGTCGGCATCCCAATGACCCAAGGTCATTCCCAAACCCAGGTCACCGGCGTAGCAGGAGGTAAGGCACCCAGCACCTCAAAACTCTGCACCACCGGCCCGGACCAATTTGCCTACTAGCTTTATGACCTCTGGAGATCTCCATTGTTAATTTTGTTTGTGCTTCTTTTTCCTACAATGCCTCCTGTCTCATGTGACAGTGATGCATAATACTGTTTCAGAGTGAATTTTATAGCAGTAGAGCTGTGATTTTACATAACTTTCCTTAGCCATTAAAAGCTACAGTTACAGTTTAGCACACACCAGAAGGATAATTAAATGGGCTACTCTGTAAGGAAATAGCTAGAGTCTTCACCAATTATAGCACTGATTACCTGGGGTGATTTTTATGCTTTTCATGGTTGAGTGTAGAATGATGAAATAAAAAGTTTTAAAAACAAAATATTTACTTCTACTAGCTAGACCTAGACACAAATCTAGAAAACAACAAAGTCTGAATTAAAAAGAGTTATTTATCTGAGACCAGAACATCAGGCTCCTAACAGCAGATTGCTGTTGCAGGAGCAGCTTTCACTCACTGATTCAATGATCCTAGATGCATCATTGTCACGTGGGACAGGAGGCATTGTAGGAAAAAAAGAACAGTAATAAAAAAAAAATCAAACATGGAGAGCCCCAGGGACCATAAAAGTGGTAGGCAAATTTAGAAAACACTCCTGATAGCAAAGAAAGGGAAGGACATACCAGGACTACACACACAAATAAAAACACTCTGCATAACATATGTTTTTGCACATTTTGACTGTACTACTCCTTTAACACATTTTGTAATAGCAGTAAGGTTACTCAGGGGGGTTACCAAGAGATAATCTCACCCAACAATGAACCGCACTCACCCAGATATGCTCAGAGTTGGATTACCTCATAGTAACCTAATGCCAATGTGCCCTACCACATAAGGGGAAATTGTTTAGTCAGGAAAGGCACACTAAGCCAGAGTTTATTTCCAGTTGTGACCTGGGAGCACAAGGAAGTTAAGTGACTTGCTCAGGGTCACATAGTATGCAAGTGTGAGCTGTTGGGATTCAAACCCTGGCCTCCAGGTTTGCAGCTCAGTGCCCTTAACTACTGCGCTATACTGCCTGCTACATAAGTAAAGATCTTAGTTAAATGGTACGCATTTCAGACCCTTTTACAACTGTACACATCATTTACATGCACTGTTCTTTTTATACCTCAAGATACCCTCCAGTTGTTTTTCTGTTGTCTACCCAGTATTGTGATATATATTTGACCTGTTTTGTTAAGTTATTAATCTAATTTTGTTGCCTTTTTAACTACCCTGAATCTCTCTCTCTCTCTCTTCAGCAGTTGCTGCTTTGTCTTTTCATACTGCATGAACATTCTTTGACATCGATAACGCCATTCCAGGCCATTCAGATAAGCAACATGGAAAGGGAGTTACTGATGTCATAGAATGTCTTAGAAATATAAAAAGAAACAGCAGTATCTGGTGAGAAGAGTGGAACTTTATGTAGATCTGAGGCACCCCAAAACTAGATTATTTATTTATCAAAAAATAATCAAAGCATGAATGGCATGGAAAGGCAGTTACCTACACTATGTAAAAATAATTTTCTCTCTCCTTTAACTTAACCTGCATTCAGATATATTACACATTTACTGAAGTATTGATTATATATAGCATACAACCTGAAGAAAGCCTCTAATCAGTGCACAGAGCTCTCATGAGGACATGAGCTTTTGATCCCTATATTTTGGGGATCAGCTCTAGTGATCCTCACATGAGCAGTCCCAGCATAAGCAGCACAGCAGGAGTGGAGGGCTCTCAAGGGGAGTCCCCAGAGAAGGGAAGCCAGGACACCAGGAGATTCTGCCCCACTGTAGTGTAAACAATATTTATCTGTATAAACCACTCTGGGCAAAGTGTTTAGTGTAAATTGTAACAAAGTAGTTTAACCTGCCTTTCCTCTGCCTGTAAAGTGCTTTCATTTAGTTTAAAGGAAAACTACACCCTCATATCTTTTAAATGTTACTTCTTTCCATGTCAGTAGACAATTCTTTTCATGTAGCTGTTAAGGATGTACCCAAATGCTTTAGTCTGTTTTTACAGTTCATACTATGCCCTGTGACTGCTCTGGGATTCTCCATTTCGTGGTTGTTAACACCTCATTGTCCCTCAGAGCTGTATTAGCATATGAGAATATGATGCATGCTCACTCTTTAAACTCCCCAGTATGCCTGCCTGCTTAATTAATCTTAAAAGAAACAAGCTGCAAAAAGGTGTGGAATACCACATTCACCTTCAGTGAGCTTTGCAAACTAACTGAGTTATAATGCAGGTTTTTTTTCCCCTTTAAACTTCACTCAGTTTATGAGTTTCCAGAGTTTTTGCAGGGTATTTGTTCTTTCAGCATATAGATACATGGTATAAATGGGTGATCTGACATCATGTTCTCATATGCTAATGCAGCTGTCTGGGACAATGTAATTTCAATAATCATGAAATGGAGACTCCCAGGGCAGTCACAGGGCCTAGTATGAACTGTAAAAACAGACTAACACATTTGCATACATCCTTAACAGCTACATGAAAAGAGTTGTCTGTTGACATGGAAACAAATAACATTTAGAAGATATGAGGGTGTAGTTTTCCTTTAACCTGCCTTTTCTTTTTAACCCGTTTGATTCTGTCTCTTTTATAAGATGGGTTTAAAACTGTTAGCATTTTTCAAACTAGCCTTGGAAGGTAAAGTGTGCATTACTGTCAAGCCTATTCTATACTGTGACCGTAAAGAGGTACATTACACTGTATCTTAGCACTGCAGGGTATTCTTTATGTATTTATTTATGAGATTTACCAGGAAGGCATACTGAGCAACATGCTCGATTCCAGATGCGACCTGGGGGACAAGGCCCAGTACATAGCATATAATTTGTACATTACAATACAATACAGTATTAGAATACAGACAAGTTTACTACTAGCAACCATAGTCAGGAATTTACAGACAGGGACAGATATACAATATCACATACAACTGTACAACACATTTTAGTAGAGAGCGGTTAGCTTAGCAGGAGCAGTTGCAGGAGAAATGAGCCTTGAGTAGTCGAGTATGATAATGGGGATTTTGCACGTGTCTGATGGGGGCAGGTAGGGCTTTCCATAGCTGTGGGATTCTGTATTTAAAAGCTGCCTGGCCTTTGGTAGTGCGCATAAGTGGGATGTGGAGTAGTCTAGGGTCTGTGCCTCTTAGGGAGTACGCAGGAGGAGGTTGTTGGGATAGGGTAGATTCCAGGTAGGAAGGGAAGGAGAGGGACCAGTATTTGGCAGTGATCCTAGCACAGTTTATTAATCTGAGATCTTGGAGGGATGGCAGGGTGAGGGAGCTGTATAAAGTGCAGTGGTGAGTGGATTGCGGGCAGTCGAGGATGAAATGACAGGAGTGGAATAGGGTGTCTAGACTTGCCAGGGTGGCCGCCGGTGCGATAGTGTATACTATGTCGCCATAGTCGAGTACAGGTATCATTTTTTGGACAATGGCAAGCCTCGTTTGCATGGGGAGGAAATTCTTGTTTCGATAAAGTGCACCCAGTTTTGGGAGCAGCCTCTTGTGCAGAGAGTCAATGTGAGGTGCAAAGTCTAGGTACTTATTGAGCCAGATGCCTAGATATCTATAGCTAGTGCATTGCTCCAGGGGTGACCCTTCCAGGGTTTTGAACGGGAGACAGGGGGTTTGGCGGGAGAGTTTTTGTTGGGAGCCAAACATAAGCGACACAGTGTTTTTAGGGTTTAGAAATAACTGGTTTGACCTGAACCAGTGCTGGACGGCAGAGAAATCCTCCTGAAGGAGAGATGCCACACTGCTTGTTGAGGGGCCTGATGCATACAAAACTGTATTGTCCGCATACATTTGGATGGAAGAATGGGAGCATGCAGAGGGGAGGTCATTTAGAAAAATGGAGAAGAGTATTGGTCCTAGTACTGATCCGTGGGGGACACCAGATGTGACTGGAAGGGAGTTTGATGTGTGAGAGGCAAGTCTGACTGCTTGCTTCCTGCCCACTAGGTAGTCTTGGAACCACTCTATGGCTGGGTGTGCGAGCCCTGCTTTGGTAAGTTTGGAGATAAGTAGGGAATGAGAGACGGTATCGAATGCCTTTGCTAGGTCTATAAAAATGGCCGAGGTGATATGTCCTTTGTCGATGCCGGTGAGAATGTCTCCGGTGACTCGTAGTAGGGAGGTGATGATTGAGTGGGTTTTGCAGAAGCCGGATTGGTAAGGCATAAAAAATGAGGAGGCATCCAAGTACTGAGTCAGTTGTGACAAGACAAGTCGCTCCTGTAGTTTGGCCAGAATAGGGAGTAGGGAGATAGGTCTATAATTGCCTGGGGAGCAGGGGTCACTGCCTTTAGGGAGGGGTATGATGGTGGTCATTTTCCATGCTGCTGGTAATCTGCCCAGAGAAAAAGAGAGGATGAGAAGGGCAGCCAGAGGGGCAGCTATGGCAGGGGCTGACAAGAATAGCTTCTTGGTGTCCAGGGACAACGGGCATTTGCCTTTGTTGGGGTGCAGTGCCCACAGGGAGCGAAGGACTTCTGCTGGGGAAACTAGTTGGAATGAGAACACCAGGACTGGGGGTGAGTGTGGGGGTAAGAGAGGCGGTGGGGTGGGCCGGGTGTGCTTGCACTGGAAGGAGGATAGAAGGTTGTCAGCACAGCTGGAGAAATGGGTGTTAAAAGCTTCAGCTACGCAGATGGGGTCGGAGATGAGGGTGCCCTGAGCTAATAGTGTTGAGGTGGGGGTTGGGTTGGGGGGGAGAGCAGGGATTTGAGAGATTTCTAGAAATCAGTAGGGTGGTTAAAGTTTTTACTAAAGGTTGATAGGAAGTAGCATTTTTTGGCTTAGCGGATGCTGTTTGTGCAAGCATTACGAAGGGATCTGTAGGTAGTAAGGGAGGCCTTGGTGCCCTGCTTCTTATATGCTTTCCAGGCATGGTCTCTGGAGTGGCATTTTCTGATTATGTCCACCATGATCCATGGGAGATGAGCCCCTCTAACTCTTTTTGTATGCAGAGGAGCGTGTTTGTCCCATACTTTTAGGAATCTGGTTTTAAACACATCAAAGGCATTGTCAATGGAGGATGCCTCTGTGATGCAGGACCAGTTTATCCTTCCCAGGTCCACCAGGAGAGATTCTAGGTCTAGGGAGTTATAGGACTGGGTACACAGCATCTTGGGGGGGGGCAGAGGGGCTATGTACCTTCCTGATCATGTAAATCATGTGATGATCACTTAAAGAATCTGGAAGCAGGCCTGCGCCCAGAATTCTATGTGGGTGCGAGGTGAGAGCCCAGTCCAGTAGGGAGTGTTTTTTTGTCTTGTGGTTGAGTCTGGTGGGCTCTTTTATGAGTTGCGTGAGGTTCAGGGCCTTTATTTTAGTCTTCAGGTGGGCTTTATCAGTACCTAACCAGTTGGCATTGTAATCACCTGTGGCGTGGAGCTCACCACCTATGGCTAGAGACTGCAATGTGATTAGATGGGAGAGGATATCGTCAGTGGGTGTGCAGGGGGGGCAGTATGAACTTGCCACGTATATAGGGGTGGTATATGGAAGTGCTAGTTTAATGAGTATCAAGTCGTTGTTTGCTGGGAGAGAGGGGATATCCACAATAGCGAACTAACGACTGTTGGAGACATACATTGCTGTCCCTCCACCTCTCTTTTTTCCTCTCCTGTCATGCCTGATGATTGTATATCCTGGAATGGAGACTTCACCATCCGTATGATGTGGTTTTAGCCACATTTCCAAGATGATCAGGATGTCAGGGTGCAAAGTTAAGGTGATTGGTTGTAAAAGCGAGATTTTAGATAACAGGCTGCAGGTATTAAGGTGCAGTATGCTTAGGCATTTGGGGAGAGCGAAAGGGGTGGGGGTGTGTGTTGAGTTAGGGCCTGGGTTAACCTCTATATCCCCTAACAGAAGCAGGAGAAGGGCATAGAGATGCTTTGTTTTTGTCTTGGAAGAGTTGTGCATGCGGTGGGGTTATGGCGAGGAGAGGAGAGGAAACAGGTGGGTGACAGTGGGCTGAGGTGTGTAAGACTGAGAGCCCTGGATGGAAGAGGGTGGCAGGACAGAGGCACTGATAAACCCATAGTGGGCATGAGCCAGGCCTAGTTCAGGCAAGTGAGAGGAGGCAGCACAGTAAGGCTGAGGGGTTAGCCGAGGGGGCAGGGCCGGTGGGGATTCCCTATCTGGGAGGTTTGAAGGTGGAAAGGAGGTTAGTGATGCCAAAGAGAGGAAAATGAAGGAAGTAAGAAGCAACATCCTGGACTGGTTTGTTGTTTGGCTGGGATAATAGGTTGGTGCCCTCTGGTGGTGGCAGCTGATAAGCTGCAATTGGAAAAGTGGGCTGATAGGTTTTAGTCAGTCATGTGACATCAGCCTATACAGACTATAAAAGGGGGCGCTCACCAAGGGCCGTGGTGGGGGTGGTGGGGAGCCGGCGCGCAGCACCGGTGGGGTAGAAGCACACAAGCACTGAGAAGCAGTGGAAGCGCTGAGATGAGCTTAGGAGTGCAGTCAGCAGTCTGAAAATGGCACTACAGACCACGCTGTGCCTCCATTTATTTCCCGTACCTGGGTGCTTCAGGGGGGTTCCGTCTACAAGCAGTGCAGGGGAGGGCTGGGCGTCTTTCCTGGGCCCTCACGATCTGTGTCCCAGCGTCTGTGGAAGAAAGAAGGGTTTTTATAAGTATACAGTGGGAAGAGAAAATTGTAAGCTTGGAGGTAAGAGAACAAATGCTATTATTTATTTATTTATTAAATTTTGGTGACCAGGTAGGCCCACTGAGCCCCGAAGGTCCCTTTTTCAGGGGCAATCCGGGATAACAATACAAGTTATAAGAATGAGCAAGGACATAAGGAACATTTGAGGCATTGTGAGTTACATCATGAGGTGGTTACAGAAAAGAAAAATAGTGGATACAGGTATGGTTACAGGCATGGTAAAAGAAAAGCAGTGGATACAAGCATGGCTTACAGGCACAGTAAAAGAAAAGCAGGTACAGGGAAATGTACTGTGTGGGAGAAGTGGATTTGTTTGTCTAATAGAATTGTTTGCCAGGTAGCGGAGGCACTGGGGGCACCTTTTGACCACGCGGTTAATGGCTTCAGTAATCCTGGATCTGGCGTAGTCGCGCTGTGAAATTCTTTTGTTAGCGATGGGCAAATTCAGCTATGCTGGGGCAGCGAGGCGCTAGCCTGCTTAGAGCGAGAGCTGCGTTTTTTTTTTGTTTAGAGTCAGAATTCAGGGGGCTCACGAGAGCTGCTGTGTAATCAATGGCTGCACTAATCTGAGCAGACTCCGGACCTTCACTCCTCTCGCTAGCTGTACAGGTTAAACGTTTAAAAGTAGGCTAACGATCATTTCTAGTAAGGGATCCAACACTAAATTGACTGTAAGGGCACAAATGCTGGGAATCTCCTTAAACCTAAAATTAGCTACTAAATTGGCCTCTTTCTGTCCATGATCTCGTTAAGGAGAGCTCGCACTATACCCGAGGCAGCCTTTAAGCAGTATGCAGAATACAGCCAAAATGAAACATTTTGGTCCTTAAAGCTCCTACAAATAGTTGCACATTTCAGTGGGGAAACAGTTGGAGAAATAAAAGTTCCGTTCACAAACACAGTTACTATAGGGTGCAGCAGGCTAAAACAAGGAATGCAAAAATAATGCTGGGAATCTCCTTAAACCTAAAATTAGCTACTAAATTGGCCTCTTTTTGTCCACGGTCTCATTAAGGAGAGCTCGCACTATACCCAAGGCAGCCTTTAAGCAGTATGCAGAATACAGGCAAAATAAACATTTTGATCCTTAAAGCTCCTACAAATAGTTGCAGATTTCAGTGGGGAAACAGTTGGAGAAATAAAAGCTCCATTCACAAACACAGTTACTATAGGGTGCAGCAGGCTAAAACAAGGAATGCAAAAATTGTCAGCACTCCTACACTGACAACAAAGCACACAAGCACTGAGAAGCAGTGGATGCGCTGAGATGAGCTTAGGAGTGCAGTCAGCAGTTTGAAAATGGCACTACAGACCACAATGTGCCTCCATTTATTTCCCGTACCTGGGTGCTTTGGGGGGGGGCCGTCGGCAGGCAGTGCAGGGAGGGCTGGGCATCTTTCCTGGGCCCTCATGACCCATGTCCCAGCGTCTGGGTGCTTCGGGGGGGTTCCGTCGATGAGCAGTGCAGGGGAGGGCTGGGCATCTTTCCTGGGCCCTCACGACCAGTGTCCCAGCATCTGGGTGCTTCGGGGGAGGGGTTCCATCAACGAGCAGTGCAGGGGAGGGCTGGGCGTCTTTCCTGGGCCCTCATGACTGCCGCAGAGATAAAAGTTATGCTAATTTTTAGATAATTTTTAGAAATAGAATGAAGTTCAAACTCTGAACTGTGGTTACGCTCCATCTAGAGTTCTAATTATGTTTCTCTGTCTAAAGAGAGCAGTTGCTTCAAAGTAAAACTCCAGCCTTCTGGTCAACAAAGTCTAAATTTAACTATTTGTTTTTTATTTTCATTAAGTTTAGTTAGCTTCTCGATAAGTTAGGTAAGGTTTTTATTTTCAGTTTTAGTGGATTTTTGTGGTTTCTCGGAACCGGAGAAGGTTGTATTTGAGACATAGTTCCCACCTTGAGGAAATGGATGGTAAACAGAATAAAAACAATTTTAAACCATTATATTAGGTGTCTTTTGACAAATTAATACTCAGTTCCCATTTTTAGGGAACCACATTCTTTTGTTCAGATTTGAAACCTCTGTGCACACAGGGATTACCTATTACTTATGAGGCAAAAAAAAATATTTTACATACCTTTATCAATTAACGTTGACTATTGGGAACCAAATAGTTAATTTTAAAAAAGGTCTACCGCATTTGGCATGACTGATAAACCTAAAAAACAGGACCAATAAGCTTTAAAAATTGTATGAATTATTTTCTGTTTCTGGCAAAGGCAGACTGCCATGAGTTTTGTTTATGGTGCCTTGGTACAGATCAGGATTTTGTCAGTTGTGAGCTCTGTAAAAACTTTTGCTCTAAAACCCAAAAGAAAATGCCTAGAAAGAGAAGATATTATGGCTTCTCCCAAAAGGCTCTGAGGGAGTTCCTAATGATTGAGGAAAACACACATCAGAGGGTTCACCTCCTCTCAAGGGGGAGAGATAAAAAAAAAATAAAGTTGCTCAGCCATTGGACAGGCATGGTAAAGATGGTACAGAGATGAGGGTGTCTGAAGGGGGGAACCCTGAGTCTAGTGATGGCAAAAATACAAATATAGAGCAGCTACTGGAACCAGAGACTGCCAAGAAAACACAAAAAGAAAGGTATGTCCATGCCAGTCCTGTAGACAAAAAGGAGGAGGCAGTAGATCAAAGACAAATGCCCTCAACAGAACACATGGTTAAAACATGGTAGTTTTTTTTCCAAGCTATCCAGGTTATGGGAAACTTCTTCAATATCCCTAAAACCCAGCTCAGGGTACAGACCATTTGCATGTGGAGGAGGACATGTATTATGAGGAGGAGGAAGGTGACCCTATAGAACCTGACAGTTTACCTGAACAAGAGTTTGGCTGCCCTCCTAGCTCTACAGAGAATTATACCTCGTATTCCTTATTTATCAAACAGATGGTAAGCACCTTCAACATCCCCTCTCATGAAACAGAGAAGGATGAGGAGAAAGCAGAGTTCATTGATATGACGCAGCTAGCCCCCACAGGAAGGCGCTGGTCCCTGTCCACAAATCACTCCAAAAAGCTTCTTCAAAATCATGTTGCCACCTAATTCAGCTGTGGGCAATGATAAAAAAAGCTGAAAAAAGTATTAGGTGGATAGACAGGCAGTGGAATACCAGTATGCTCACCCTGATCATGAAGGAGTGGTCCAAGATGCTGCTTATAAGAAGGCCAAGGTGTTCTTCTCTGCGCAGCCCCCTAAGAAGGATTCCAGGAAACTGGATAGTATGGCCAAAAAGGTGTGCAGTATACCACAGCTTCCCTGCTCCTGAGGCAGGCAGCTTATTTGACTTACACAGCCTGGTACCAGAAAGCAATGTGGAAAACAGTGCTGGCACTGACTGATAAGGCTGATACTGAAGTGGCACAGGACCTGGCTATCACAGCAAAGTCAGCCCTGGATGCCACTAAACACTAGTTCCACATGACTGTTGACACCAATGACTCCACTTAATGGGTCTTAGCCCATGCAGTGGCATGAGGATGTCTGCCTGACTAAGGACTACCATCCCTTCCCAGGACACCCAGACTAAAGCCACAGATTTCTCCTTGGAGGGAAATTCCTTATTTGGTGACAAAACACAGACATGCATGATAAAAGTGGATGAGTACAAGACCACTTACAAAAATAACACTGAAAAGGAAAAGGCTTCCACTTCCGACATGCCCTATTGAAGGGGTGGCAGAGGTAGGGGCTACTATTCAAGACCCTATGCCTCCTATAAGCACCAATCCCAAAGAGGTTACCACAGAGGTAGAGGCAGGAGGGGCTCCGGACATGATGCTGCAGCATCAGCCCCCACAACACAGCTAAAACAACCCCCCTGACAATTCTGCCAGGGTTGCCCAACCATTGCCAGTGGGGGAAGGTTGAAGAGTGGATAAAAATCAGCGTTGGGGAGTAACTAGTTACTTGTAACTAGTAACTGTAATCTGATTACTTTTATAGGTAACTAGTAAAAGTAATGGATTATTTTAAAAAAAAAGTAACAGCAAAGATATTACTTTTCCTTAAAAGTAACTAGTTACTGTAATATAAATAAAATAACAGATGGGCATCCATCTGTTACGGTTGCTGTAATCTATCAAGTGGTTCCTGTGACTTCATAAACCTCAAGAGTGAAGCTTTGACATCACAGGAATCCGGAGATTGTGCAGGTAACTTTTGATATTCAGATTTCATTGTAAACAAAGGATGCTCTGCTGACTGCGTGCTCAGTTTATTACATCAGGTTAAAATAAGCATTTGTCAATGCCAAATGTTGTCTCACTGGTATTGGCATTGGTAGTGCAGGAGTTAGAGACACATAATAGGAATGGCAGTGAAGTATTGAAGTGACACCAACCCCGTCCCCACCATGCAGAGACTGACAGGCATTGGGGTGTGCCTTTGGGTCGTCAGTTATAACGCTCATGCCGATTTACCTCTCCCTACCGTGTAGACACTGACAAGTGTCATGGTGTGCTTTGGGGTCTTTGGGCATTATACTTACCCCATTCCATAAGAAATATGCTGAGGTGGGTGCAGTATAGGTGAATGAGGTAAACCTTGTGGCTGAACACTCCAAGGCACACCACGATGCCTGTCATTGGCTGCAGGGTGGAGTTGGGGGTGGAAAGGCATAAGCATTACAGCTGATGATCCCAAGTAACACCCCAGATGCCTATCAGTCTCTACAGGGTGGTGTGCTACAGCTGGAAACCCTAACACCGTAGGCTTGTGTTGGTATTTTCACTCCAAATTTTCAACATGGGCTTTTTGTGAGCCCACCTCATGAAGAGCGGCACTATCAGTTTGTTAGCTGAAAGGTGGTTTTGCACAGTGGTTTTGCCATTTGGTGACACAGGGACAAGAACACATTGTGGGCAGTATGTGGAAAATGACAACTGTATTGTTCATGAGGAGATGTATAAAAATGGCAACGTTGAAAATCTGGAGTGAAAATATGAAAAACTGGTGAAGTCATGAGCACGCATAGAAACTGTGCAACACATGTCCATAACCTAATTATCTTTGGGATTTTTTTAACCACATTTTTAACATAGGCATTTTGGGACCTCCCCTCATGAACAGTGGCCTTGTGATTTTGTTAATTTGTCCCAAACATTGATTTCCTACAGTGACTACGCCATTGTGTGCCACAGGTGCAAAAATACATTTAGGGCAGGATGTGAAAAATGACAGCTGTACTGTTCATAAGGAGGTGTGAAAAAATGCTAGTGTTGAAAAACTGGCATGAAAATATTTGCAAATTTGCGAAGTTACAAAGGTGCGTGGAAACTGCGCAGCGCACACTTGTACCACAGTCATTTTATAGAATGTTGTCACCAAATTTACAACATAGGAATTTTAGGACCTCTGCTCATGAACAATGTCGCTGTCATTTCCTCAAACTGTCCCGAAAACTGATTTCGCACAGCGACCGCACTATTCTGCGCCGGATGTGCAAAACCACATTTTGGCCAGGATATGTAAAATGACAGCTGTACTTTTCATAAGGAGGTGTGGAAAAATGCCAATTTTGAAAATCTGGAGTGAAAATATTACAAATTCCCGAAGTTACGAGCGTGCGTGGAAACTGCACAATGCATGCTCGTAAAACAGCCATTTTGGGGATTTTTTTCCACCAAATTTGCAACATAGGCTTTTTGAGAGCCCCCCTCATGAGCAGTTGCACTGTCATCTCATTAATCAGTCCCAAAAGGTGATTCTGCGCAGTGACCGCGAAATCACTTTTCGGGACTGAATAACGCCATGACAGTGCCTAAATTCATGAGGAGGGGTCCCAATAACCTCATGTTGAAAATTTGGTGTCAAAATTCCCAAAAATGCCTGAGACATTCACCAAAGAAAACCCAATTATGCCATTATACAGCTTACCAGCATTTCTTCAGTTCGCGGTCAGCTTTGAAGAGTGCAGACGTGTTCCCGGTCCACGAAGATCATCACACCAGGCTCCAGAGGAAGTATTGGGTGGGGGTGGGAAGGCAGGGTGCACAGAGGGTGGGTGTGGGTTGGGGAGGGGCAGGAGACCATGAGGGACTGTTTTCTGTTTTACAGGTAAAGTTAAAAAAAAAAAACGTTGCAGGACTTTTTTAACAGGGTACTTTGGTACTCTGGGCTGGGCTCCCAGCATGCCACCTGAGTTGTTTTTTGGGGGGGCGTTGTAGCCGACGGGGGATTGGGCACCCCCATAAGCAAATACCAGTGGGGGCAGGAGAGCCAAGGGGGACTGTGCAACCCCCATGGCACACAATAAATTGGGAAGGGACATTATGCTGATGGGGAGTGGGCTCCTCCATCGGCAGATTGAACTGGGAAGGGGGGACTGAAGCCGATGGGAATTGGGCCCCCCTCCTATAAAGAAAGACTTTTTGGGGGGCGCATGATGCTGAGGGAGGATTGGACACCCCCTCAGCATACAGCGGAAATGGAAGAGGGGACATTATGCCGACTGGGAGTGGGCTCCGCCGTCAGCATTGTGACAGGTGGCGGCAGCAATCACTGCCGCCATGTCGCTTGCATGTCGGGAGGCGTGTTGTGGTCCTGCTGCACGAGAGCTTTGCTCTCATTGCAGCGGACCTTTTCTTAGATCTGGTGGCCACGTTAGCTATGCATGATGTCAGCACCTGCTGCTGGCTTATTGAGGAATGAGGGACCCACCTACTGATGCGTGCTCTGCATTTGCCCACAGTGACTGCACCTCCAAATCTGCTACTGCTGCAAGATGTTGGCTGCGCACTTACGAGCCAACATAAAAACTGCCTTCTGACAAGCACTGCATGAACACCCAGCATCTTCATCTTGCACATTAACTGCAAGTTACCTACCATTTTTGCCTATTTTCACAATAAAAAGTTCAGGCAACATTTCATGGCTGTGAGGTGCCATTTTTTTGTAGCCTTGCTGATATTCAAGTTTGCGTAGTTGCAGTGTCTAGGTATTATGAGCTGCCAGAGCTACAGGGTGGTGTAAACCTGTGGCACAGCAACTGGAGCAAAGACATGCAGCCTTACAATATTTAGCCTAGGAATTTTGACCTAATACTGGTTTGCCCTACAAGATCTTTGCTCTAACACGGTGGCTACGACTACAAGATAGCCTAATTTATTACACCACTTCTTTCTACATGGTTACAGTCCCACCGCCACTGGGTGTTGGGGTTGTTTTTGCCAGTTGTCTCCTTATAGAAAATGTTCTTAGGCTGAATGGCTCTGGTGAGATGTCATTGCCCCACGTGTCCTTGTACCAATTGTCGCAGATCCAGTGTAAATCACTGGTTCCTCCAGTTTGAGTATTTCTTTGATCTGTAGAAAATGAAAATGAGTGTGTACACATAGCTTTCACCTTTCAGCCTTCCTACTAGGCCCCACTTAAGGACTCCTCAGTTTATTCACTTCTACTGTGCCTTTTCATACCTATCATCACCTTTTCATTTTCCAGATTCTATTCTTACCTTACCTATTGTCACTTTTTCTCCTACAGCATCCCCCAATTTTCTTTCCTCACATGTATTTCTCTTATTTCCCTTACCTTCTTTTTTATTTATTTATTTGTTTAACAAATCGGAAAGACCTTTGAGACAAGGGCTCTTTTACAGAGGTTCCACATCAAGTCACAAGAATAGCAAATTACAATGGTTTCAGTAAGTAGTACAACATGAGGAAAGTAATTACATAAACAAAAGAACAATATGGCAAGATAAATTTATTTATTTAGCTTTTGTTGACCAGGTAGGTACACTAGACAAGCTGTATGCCTATTTTCAGGTACGACCCTGGAGAGTACAATGAAAATACAGGTTCAAACAAGGTACATAACAACAAGAGGGGCAATGTACACAGTCACAAGAGAGCTAGATGAACATAGATGGTCTACAGTCAGCAGTAATAGGTAAAATATACATATATATATACAGAAATAAATAGACTAAGACATTCAATGGCAATTACATTGTATGAGTGACCCTTTTACCAGGGCTACATATTTCATAAGCAGGTAGCAAGCAATCACATGCTTCCCAGAGTTAAAGGACAGTGGGCAGTGGGTTGGATGAGACCAATTTGGAGACCTGGTTAAGGTGGCTTGGGACACCCGCACACAGATGACAGTTTCAAGTGCTCCCACAGGGAATTCCGGAGACTCAGGTGGGAGGGGGAGGGATGTACGTTGTCAGGAAGGGAGTTCCATAGCCTCGGAGCACACGTAGCAAAGTCCCTATCCCCCATTAGGGTTCGAGTATAAGGAACTTTGAGCACCCCAGGACCCTGAGACCTGAGGGAGTAGGAGGAGGATTCAGCAGGCTTGAGAAGCTGCGCCAGCCCTGGAGAGATGCCGATTCTGAGCACCTTTCCTATGAAGCAGCCCAACCCATATTTCAAGTGATTGACTGGGGAAAGCCAGCCTAGTTTGTCGTATAATTTACAATGATGGGTGAGACGTGGGGCTGCCAGGGCAAAGCGACAGATGTTGTTGTAGGTCATATTCCACTGAGCAAGGTGGATCTTGGAGGTGCTAGCGAACAGGAGAAGGCCATAGTTAAGTAAAGGGAGCAGCACAACTCTGGCCAATGCCAAGCAAGCTGCAAACATCAAATTTTTTTTTGCCCTGTAGGCAAGATCTAGTTTACAGTTTACGGCTCTGCAAACATTTAGAATGTGACACCCCAGGTCAAGTTGGGGGTCAAGTGTCACCCCAAGGTATTTTATAGAAACCGTGGTTAGGAAGGGAGAGCCATCCACACCACTGACACATAGAGGGACAGGGGAGGCCTTGATCTTGGCTACAGATCCAAAAAGCATGGCCTAAGTTTTTTTTAGGTTGAGGACCAGCTTGTGAGATGTTACCCAGAACTCAATATTCTTAAAGGCCTCACTCAGCTGAAGGTTGAGAACCCCAGTATCCCAGGAATGTGCAAGCATGACAAGATCATCAGCATAAAGAGTGGTGCTACAGCTGGAAGAAGCAGCAGGAGGTTGTTAAATGCAGAAAAGAGAAGGGGCCCCAAAACTGATCCCTGTGGGACACCAGAGGTTACCAGAGTGGGGTCAGAGAGGACCTTATTGTGTCAAGTGCAGCCAGTGGCCTTGTCTGAAGAGGGGTGAAAGGGCTTACAAGGAGAAAAAGTACAGGGGGTGAATTGGGGGGGATGGAAGGAGCAAAATAAGAGCAAGGAGGAGATTCCACAATGAAGCTTGAGCAGGAAAGACCCACGGGGCAGGGGGGTAGAGGTAGAGAACAAGGTAAGGAAATGGAGGAGAGAGAGAGAGGGGGGAACTGGAGTGGAGGGGTAAGGGAAGGGGGGATGAAGTAGGATGAAAAGAGGGCAGGAATGGGAATGGGATATGGGAGGAAGTGCTGTGAGTGGAATAGCGCAGCAGCATAGGGCTATACAGGGGTAAATGGTAAATGAGGGAGGTCCCAGAGTATTTAGCTGTCAGCAGAGATTAGGTATAGTAGTCACAAGATGCTCTGAAAACTAGGCATTAATGCAGCTTCTGCTTAAATGGTCCCAAGATTGCAGTCATCGCAATCTCAGGAGGAAGGGAATTAAATAAATTAGCAGCTCTAACTGCAATGGGTCACTGTCGGAGCGAGGTTCGACAGCAAGGGACAGAAAAAGTTTGGCTCACAGAACTAGTGTGCTCCGAGTTCCCTAGAAGGGACTGAAAAGATGAAGGGAACTTGGAGGTAGGAGACCAAGATCTGCCTTCTTAGCCAGAAGGCAGGCTTGATATTCAATGCGAGCCTGGAGTTGAAGCCAGTTTGCTTGTTCGTAAAGGTCACAAGTGTGAGTACGATACGCTGCACCAGTTAATAGAGGGCATGCTTTATTTAGAGCTGTGATGAGCCGACATAGGGCTGTGTCTGTGGCGGAACCATAAATGACCAAACTATAGTCAATAATAGACACAACTGAACTTTGGATAGCCAGTCTAAGGGCTCTTTTGGATAATTCCTGAAGAAGACCTATGGTTGAAACATTGATTCTAATGCGATTTTTCTATTTTCAGCATGCATTTAATGTTACCATTTTGCCCTATATCTGCAACATGTGCTGTGCAAATAAAAGTCAGAAAACACCATTTTATTTGTCAGCTTATTAATAAATATATAATTTTGCAACATTTGATATATAAATTATACCACTTATGCACCGCTACATGGTATAGCTAAGAATAGCCATGGGAATTGATGAAATTTTCTTGAGGGGGCAACAGACTGGCCTGTTGATGTACAATTTATAGATAGCTAGCTACACTCCTGCATGTCATCAGTCATGGCCCTCTATAGTACTCATTGTGAACCGCGATGGAATCAGGGCCAGCATAGCTGTTGTAGGGAAAAAAGCAAGTAGTCCCTCTGCAGGCAAGGCTCAGGGCCTATTTCCACCAACACCACATGCGCCAAACTGCCCCAGCAGGCCACTTGATCATCCACCTGCCCACCTGCCAAGTCTATCACCATCACCCGACCCATGTCAAAGAAAATCCTCATTGAAGGGGTATGTACTGGAGTGCAACAAGTGTGTTGTGTTGAGTGATTATTTGACTGCAAGTGACACTGATTGACTTCAGTGGTGGCATATTGGCAGTGGCAAAATAGTCATGGCAGACTTAATTATAACTGTCTCACAGTGGCAAGTCAAGGTTCAGCTGTGGGAGTGTTTAAATTGTGTGTTGGGGTAAGCATGTGTGTGCTGGTGGAATTTACTGTATGTGATGTGAGGTGGATCTGTGGCTGGCAATGGTAAAGTTAGGATTCAGGCTGCCATGAGGCAATGAGAAAAGATCACCAAGGTAAGGAAGGGCAGTAGATCTGTGTTGTGCATGTGTGTGAGCTACGTGAAGTTGGGATATTATTATGGAAACTTAATGGGGTTGTAACACCCCTCTGCAGGCTTATCTTAACTGCCCCATTTCACCCAATCTCCCGGTCACTCCTCTGGTGTCCCCAATTCCTTTTGGTGCTCCAAGTCCTCCCCAAGCCAGCCCTGTATTCAGTTTAAGCCCCTTTGGGCTTGGAGAGTTAGTCACAATCTCCGCTCATTCTTTTGCACTACGGTGTAGCGGCCAATCACATATGCACAGGATAGCGCCTTTGTTTTGCCATCCGCCTGTATTGCGGTCGATTGGGGAGTGATTCAGCAATCCCAGTGCACCTGCTAGGTAAATGAGCACCAGAAATCTCTAAGAGTCAAAAAAGAAGTCTCTTCAATGTTTTAAAATAAAGTTTGAATAAGGGGCATGTATCGGGGGGGGTCATGAATAATTTATGAGCTCTCATGAATATTAATGAGGAATGAGGATGCTGCCTGCTGCCTGGGGGGACTGTGTTTTGGTGGCAGGGAAAGGAGTGGGGGTAAAGATTATTTTAAAGCCATATGGTTGCCAGATAGAGCACTAATGTGGCTACCCAACAGTGGGAGTTGTAAATAAAAGAGACTTCTCTTAGCTGCACCAGAACTTTGTTTCAAGGGACACTGTGAGACTACATACTAAGGTGTACCAGCAGCCACTCCCTGGATGCTTTGACCCTTTCAAACAGCCAATTAGATAACTGGGCACCTAAAAACTGTGACAAAGAACTTCTGGGAGAAGGTGGGGACTAACTGAGGTGCCTAATTCATGCCCCAATGAGAAATCAGGAAATATTGATCTCTAAGGTTATTGATGATGGATCAGCTTGAGCAGCCAATCAGGAGGCTGGAATGTTGAGTGAAAACCCAGGAACTTGGTGGGTTTGAGTCAGTCTGTTCCCAGGCTCTTCTCGAGTCAGGAGGATTCTATTTAAGTGGATTTGTGAGAGGCCTTGCTCAGGCCCCCCCTTGGAGGCTGCCACTGCAGTAAAGGGATATCAGGAGAAACGAGAGTGAGCAACAGGATGGATTCCTTCAACTCTCCAGGTACTGTGAACTGTGCTGTCTGCACTGGAGAGGATTAGAGTTGCAGAAACCATGCACTGTATATGGGACTGAGCTGACAGAACTGTGCTACTGACTGAGAGTAAACAGTTGCTGCAGAGGAATCGCTTTAAGTATTTGGACTCTGTTTAAGAGATTGAAGAGGCAAAGCATCTCAGGTGCAGGGTGCTAGCCGGGTTCTGTGAATTTGCTGTGTGAACTGATCGAAGTGGCTGAGAGCTGTGTTCCAGCTGAGACTGAGGAGAAACTGTTGTGGACATTTTCAGGACCTGAAAGCCCAAAAGGGTAGGCAGTGGCCTGTTTAGTTCTGAACCCCTTGCTGATTGCTGCGGTCTAAGTTCCATCTGAAGCTGTCTCTAAGAGGCTAGCACTCATGGTGAACTGTCACTGCTGTTATCCAGGAGAGCTGTCTGCTGCTCATTAATTCATGGATTCAGTGCAGGGACTGCAGCGAATTCATGCTGCTTAGAAGTCCTCATACAGAGCCAGGGAGGGAACAAGTTAACCCCTTCCAAGTGCGATCCATTGTCTCAGGAGGACATGCTGGGGTGCTAGGGCACCTACGACCCTTGTGGGGAGCCGGGCTGTGGAGCCACTCCTGGGTCTGGGCCTTCTGACGCTGGTGTGGACCGTTGGTGTGGACCTGCCATCGAGCTTTGCAATGGGCCAGAAATGGCTGAAGGTGACAAGTGGCCAGATCTTCAATCAAGGGGACAAGCTGCAAGACCTTCAAGCAAGATCCAACCTGCCAAGGGACCAGAGACCATCCTACCTTCTGCCCACTGCTGCATTTACTAAACAGAGCTCCACACTCCAGGACATCTGGTGATTACAGCTATGGCTACTGATAAGTTCTGCAAACAATGAGTACCCAGGACCTGGCTCCTGGAAATATAACAATGGAATGTAAGTTTAATTTAACATTTTCTAAGCTTTCAGGGCCCCAACAGCTGGCCAACCCACAGCAACAACGAGGCCTGCAACTGGTGTGTACCCCAGGGACTTCTCAGGGTGAAACACTTTTACCTGTGGGGGTGGGTAGCCAGGGGGTGGTTTGGCATATAGGCCCATGTGGTCACTGTTTGTCATTTTGTTAATAAACCTTTTCTCTTCCACAGCTATCCCTCATCCAGGTACCCCTATCCTAGCCCTTAACCTCAATAAAGCTGTGAGTTTACTGTCTGAAATTACTGAATACCGGGTGTTTGTGTGTCTGCTAAGTTATTGCTGATTTATGGTTCAGGGTGGTAATGAACTGTTGGGTGTGACAGGGTAGAATAGGACTCTGTCCCATTTGTTAGGGAGAAAGTGTTAAAATGCAAGGATCTGTATTCTTTCCTTTTCTGTCTGGTTGCGCAACCAAGTTTTCCTGTGAGACCTACGGTCTTGATCAACCCAAACAGTTTCTCAATCCTTTGCCTCTCACTGTCCCTCTCTTTTCTCTTGCTGTCTTTCCTCCCTTGCATATCTAGCTCTGGTAATACAGGAATGAATGGGAGTCAATGTATGGAAATGTAGCTGATAATGAGATCACTTTTATTTAGAGAATTGTTTTGCCATTGAAATGTATATATTATAGTTTGAGATAACTGTAAAAAGATAGCGGTCATTTGAGTTCAAATGCCTGAGCCTTTGGCAAAGGCTGGAGGTACCTCAGGAAGTTCACAATGTTCTAGTAGCTCCAGAAACTGACAAAGAACAGGATGCTTGCAGAGGATGGGGGGTTGGAAAAAATATAAAAACAGCTAAAGCTGAGTTGCAAGGTAGATTTTTATTTTACAACAGATTTTATTTTGCTACTGTACATAGTTATTCTGATCAGATTTATTTTATATTACTACAACTACAAATAAAGAGTTTTGTGGAATTTTACAACTGCTTCTGGGTTTTCTCTATGCTTCCTGACCTGTGTCTCAACTATAGATGGTTTTAGAAATGGGATATAAGCCATGCATACCCTAAAACAGGAGATTTGTGTGTGGGTACTGGACCTAGTACCAGGGAAGCACAGAGGAAGGTATGGATTCTACAGCTGAAGTCCAGTCTGAGATTATACAGCCAGTACAAGTCATGGAAAAAGAGCAGGCAGTGACAGAACCTGAAAGCCTGAAGGACTTTTTGAAATGGTGGGCAATAGAACAAAAAAGAAACTGAGACACAGAGCGAAAAAGAAATTCAACAGTTAGAAGTGTTGAGGAGAGAAGAGATGCAGCAATAGGAGCAGCAGATGACAGAAGAGATGCAACGACAGGAGCAGCGATGGCTGGATGCCTTACAAGCTATTGAAGGCAGAGGATCTGGCACAAACCCAGATGAGCAACAAAATGCAACCAACTTAAAGGCCATTAAACTTACAAAGTTGTGTCCTTCAGATGATGTTGAGGCATACCTGACAACCTTTGAAAGAGTTGCCACAGCCTACCAGTGGCCAAAGCAGCAATGGATGTTCACTGGTACCCTAGCAGACGGGGAAAGCTCAGCTTGCCTATAGCAGTATGGGCATTGCACAGTCAGAAAACTATGACCTGGTGAAAAGCGAAATCCTGAAAAGGTACGACATCTCCAAAGAGACCTACAGGCAGAGATTTCGATCTCTGAGGTAAAACTCGGTTGACAATCCTAGAGAAGCCTTTACCTGACTTCGAGAACTCCTGATGAAGTAGATCCAACCAGAGAGCAGAACAGTCCCACAGATCAGCAACACATTTGCCATGGAGCAATTCATCAACATCTTGCCTACAGATGTGCAGCTCTGGGTAAAGGAACACTGACTAGAGAATGGGGAAAGAGCTGTTTCTTTGGCTGAGGACTACCAAATGGCCAGAGAGATGCCACAGCAGCAAGGTAACAGCCAAGCACTAAGAAACTCTTTTTGCCATTTAAATTCCAAGCCTGCTAAGAACTCTGGTGGGGGTAGCAAATCTGTGCCAAAAGATGTTATCTGCTATAACTGTAATAAGCCAGGCCATTTTGCAAGAAACTACCATAATAAAGAGAGTGGCACTGGAGCAGATTTGTTCTTGGTAAATTGGAGCAAGTACCCAACAGATGTGAAGGTGGGTCATACGACTGTAAAGAGACTCATTGATTCGAGAAGCAGACAGACCCTAGTGCATGTTAAACTGCTGGGAAAACACTGTGCAAAGGGACCAGGTACTGGTGTCATCAGCATCCATAGGGACACTCGATACTATCCCACCACCCAAGTGACTCTGACTGTTAAAGGTGTATCGCACCAAATGAAAGTGGGGGTAGTGCCAAAGTTACCTCTACCTGTAATTATTGGAAATGACTTTCCAGGATTTACTGAATTGATCAAAGAGGGAGTAAGTCCTGATGTTTCAGCAACTGTGGTGACAAGAGCTCAGGCAAAGAAAATTTCTGATGGTGGGGACACTTTTCCTTTCAGTGATTTTGATTCAGATGTGTTTGAGCACAGCTCCAAGATTCAGAAATCCAGGAAAGAAAGACAAAGCCTGAAAGAAATGTGGCAACAAATGACTGATGGACAGGAAGGGTTAAAATATGAAAATGCTGAAACTAAACTGATAACTGATTGTGATTTTCTTTCAGAGCAAGCTGACAATGTTTTTCTCCAGGGTTATATCAAGCAGATAGGAGTAAAACTAAAACAGGGTGGACCAATGTTTAAAAAATGTAATGGATTACTGTACAGAGTTTGGGTTAAACCTCAGACACAGGAACAGACAGAACAATTGGTTATACCACAGAAGTATAAGACAGAATTGTTACAGATAGCACATGATGATACTATGGCTGGTCACTCAGGGAGGGATCGCACCCTTGCCAGATTGCTGTATAGATTTTACTGGCTGGGAATTCATGAAGATGTTGCTACCTATTGATATTCCTGTGCTGAGTGACAGAAAGTAGCCCCAGTCAATAGAAAAGACAAGGTGCCCCGGGTTCCTCTACCCTTAATAGATGTGCCTTTTGAGAGAATTGCAATGGATGTGGTTGGTCCTTTAGACAAACGTAAAAAGGGTAATAGATTTATCCTGGTAGTATGCAACTATGCTACCCAGAAGCAGTTCCAACAGAGCTAGCCAACATTTTTAGCAGAGTAGGCATACCTAAAGAAATTATTACTGATCAGGGTAGTAATTTTGATGCTGCATTACTTAAGGAGCTGTACAGACTGCTAAGTATCACTGCCATAAGAACCTCCCCTATCACCCTCAGACTGATGGTCTTGTTGAGCATTTTAACCAAACCCTAAAACGCATGTTAAAATGTCTGTAAAAGGGGAAGGGAAAGATTGGGACCAGTACTTGCCTTACCTGCTGTTTGCTTACAGATAAGTGCCACAGGCATCAACAGAGTTTTCTCCATTTGAAATGCTGTATGTTAAGCAGCCAAGAGGGCCACTGGATATGATAAAAGAAACATGGGAAGATAACCCCACTCAGAAACAGTCTATATCTTCTTATATGTGTGCCCTAAGAAAGAAACTGGCAAAATATGTTGAAATTACCATAGTAATCAGGAAGAGGCTCAAAACCAGCAGATGTATTATGACCATGGGGTAAAAGAAAAAGTTTTCGAGCCAGGTGAAAAGGTTTTGCTACTGTAGACCCACAACAGAAAACAAGTTGTTAATGAAGTGGCAAGGGCCTTATAAAGTCCTTAGATGTACTGGCACTGTTAAGTATGAGATCGAGATCCCTGACAAGAAAAAGCCTACTAAGATATACCATGTTAACCTCCTTAAGAAATGGGTTGAAAAAATGCCAAAAGCTGCCTTGCTAGTTTTACCAGAAATGGATAAGGAAGATATTGATGTAGCTTATGATAGACTAGAACAAACTGTAAATGCTGATGCTGTAAAAGTGAATGTTTCCTTAACCTCAGAACAAACTGCAGACATTCGTAATGTGCTAAAGATCTTTAACAGTACTTTTACTATGGTACCAGGCCAAGCAAAAGGGGCTGAGTACATAATAGTGACAAAGAATGCTCGTCCTATTGGGAAAAAGCCATACAGGTTGCCAGAACTGTTAAGAGCTGATGTGGTTAAGGAAATACAAAAAATAAAATAATTGTGTATCATTGAGGAGTCAAGGAGTGCTTGATCATTTCCCATGGTAATTGTAAACAAAAAAGAAGGGGTGTCAGAATCTGCCTTGATTTCAGGAAACTTAATCAAGTGTCAGAAATTGACAGTTACCCTATGCCCAGGATAGATGATTTGGTGGACAGACTGGGGAATGCAAAGTATATCATTACCCTTGATTTCACCAAGGTTTATTAGCAAATACCTTTAGCTAAAGAATCCAGAGATAAAACTGCATTTGCCACCCCTATAGGATTCTATCAGTTCACCACCATACCCTTTGGTTCACATGGTGTGCCAGTTACATTCCAGCCGTACATGGATGTAATTTTATCCCCTTACACTGGTCGTTAAGAATGGCGAACTCACACTACTAGGCGATTTCAATCTCGACTGGCTCTCCTCCAACGCCAAGGAGGATCGAAGCCCTAAACCTATCCCAACTAATCCAGGAACCCACCCGCTTAAATCACTGGTCTCAAAATCACTCCCTACTGGACTGTATTTTAACCTCCCATCTGCACAGGATCACTGCCTCAGGCACTCTCTCCGATGCCCTCAGTGACCACTGCATCATGTACTGCATCTACAAAATCCACTCACCACAATCTGGCCCCAAATTCATCTGGTCTCACCCGTCACACCTCCTTGACAAATCTGCACTACAGCTTGACCTCTCAAACGCCAATTGGCTCCCTGTCTTTGCTTCCCAAGATGTTGACCTAGCCCTATCCCACTTCAGCAGCATCCTCCTAAGCACCTGGGACCGCCACACCCCCCTCAGGAAAGCTCGAGTTAAGCGCTACCATCACCCCTGGATCACCTCGGACCTCATCACCTTGTTGGACCAGGGACAAGGCATGGAGACAGTATAAAGCTTCCCTTTCACCTAGCGACCTCCAATCATACAAACGTCTCAGAAACAAATGCACCAACATAATTCAGACATCTAAAGCCTCATGCTTCAAAGCACAACTTACCCATAACAATGTTTCCCCTGCATCCTTCTGGAAGGTACTAAACTCCCTTATGGACCTCCCCACTAAGCAAGCCAGCCCAGTCCTCAGCTTAAATGGCAGAACAGTAGAAGACCCGGCTTCTGTAGCCGAACTCTTTAACACATTCTTCACCTCCTGCGCTCTACCAAACTCAGCCCCTCCACCCTACCCCACAACTCCCCCGACACCGGTTTGCTCTTCTCCCCCCTTCACGCCACAGGAGGTCTACTCTGCACTCACCACTCTAAACCAGTCCAAAACCAACCCAGATGGCTTACACCCTAGACTGCTCCACATCTCCGCCCAAGCCATCACCGCTCCTTTAACACACATACTCAACTTCTCCCTCTCAACTACCGTGGTACAGACTGCCTGGAAGATGGACAAAATCCTTCCCCTGCATAAAGGCGGAGACCCCACCCAACCAGGAAACTACCGACCCATCTCACTCCTTCCCTCCCTCGCCAAACTCCAAGAATCACTCATGCTCTCCAAACTATCAGCGTTTCTCTCCTCAAACAGCTCCCTCTCCCCTTTTCAATCAGGCTTCAGAAAACATCACTCCACCATCACCACCCTGCTATGTGTAACTGACTCTGTTCTCACTGCCATGGACAAAGGCCACACCACCTCTGCCATCTTTATTGACCTGGCAAAAGCCCCCCCAAAAACTATGCCCCATGCTCAGTACACTATATAGGAACCGCAGCAGCCTCCCTCCCTGAGTCCGACGTGAACTGGTCCTGAAGGTGATACGTCCCTCCATCGACTACTGCAACATTGTATACAGTGCAGCCCCTAAGTCCACCCTATCTAAACTGGACACACTTTATAATGCCTTCTGACGCTTTGCTCTCGATGCCTCTCCCCTCATCCACCACTGCGATCTCTACCGAGCCTTGGCACTACTGTCCCTCGAAAACCACTGCATCTCTCACTGTGCTAAATTTGTCTCCAACCTATGGCTCAGGTCCATCCCCTCCTACCTTGCCACCATGCTCACAGATGTCCCATCCCCCTCCCATCATCTTAGATCCAGTGACTCCCGCCAACTTTGAGTCCCTAGGTGGAAGACCTCTGCCGGTCAAGCTGCCTTCTCACACCAGCTACCCAAGCTCTGGAACACCCTCCCACCACAAATTCGGCACTCCTCCTCTTCCTACTCTCTGTCTACCACCCTAGCGGACATCCGAACTACAAATTGCTCCTGTCCCTGAACCTGGCATGCCCCACTATCCCCTCCCCAATGCCTGACCAGCAGTCTTAGCCTTGCTACAGACACTGGCATATAACCCCAACCTTGCACTTATGTCTTGGGCCTATTTTGCTGTATGTACTATGTATAACTGTGTAACTGGGACATACGTCCTCTCTTGTTTACAGCTGTTACTACTGTGCTAATTTATCTTGTCTGCTGCTTCTTGTCACAAAATTGTTATTTGATACTATAATATTCTAAGCATTCAATGTGCGCTGCTAGTATATTAATGCAATCATGTATCCTTATGCTGCTTTTTATTTGCTTCTGTTAACTGTTCACTTGATAACCTGCGTGTTATCATATTCATGTGTACACCCCCCAGGTTGCACCAGGAGATGAGCATCTTGTTGCTCAGTGTGCCTTTCCTGGTGAAACAATTGCAATAAATAAATAAATTTGATTCAGACTCCCACCCCCTGCTACTCTGCAAATTAAGTTCCTTCGGCCTCGCTCAACCTGCCATCAACTGGTTCTGCTCCTACCTCCAGAATAGGCAGCAGTCAGTTCAAATAGGGAACACTCTCTCCCCACCACTACCCATCCTTTCAGGCATCCCCCAGGGTTCTATCCTTGGCCCCATCCTTTTTCCCATTTTTATAAATGACTTTCCCTCCACCTGCCTCTCCTCAAATGTACATCTTCACACCGAAAACACTATCATCTTTGCCTCAGGCCCCTCCCATGATGGTCTGCTCCCAGACCTTCAAAATGACTTTAACAGGGTCCAAACCTGGCTTCAAAAAAAACAACTCAATCTAAACACCCAAAAAAATGGTAACCATGGTATTTGGTACCAGACAAAAGCTCGCCTCCCTACCCACACCACCACCAATCTGCCCCCCAAGAAGGCTCCCCCTCAAGACAGTGCCTGCTTTCAAGTACCTGGGAGTCTTTCTGGACAGCCACCTCAACTTTTTCACCCACATTGAGGCAGTCTGCTCCAAACTCCGGCCCACGCTGGCCTGCTCCTATTGCCACAAAGCCTGCCTTCCCCTCCCAACCCGTAGTGAACTCATATGTAAAACTATCCTACCAGTCATGGACTATGGAGACATCATCTACGGTTCTGCCCCAGCCTCAGTCCTCTCAAAACTCGACATCCTTCTCAACTCTTTCTTTCGGTTCGCCACTGCCTCTCCCCCACTTACTCACCACTGCCTCCTCTACTCTTCTCTTTCCTTGACCCCACTCTCACACAGGAGGACTATCTATAATGCCTCCCTCTTAGCTAAATACTGGCTAGGCTCCCTACCTCCAATCCCACCTCTCACCAACCAGTTACTCTGGCTACCTGCTCCGTCACAGAGGCACATGTACTTTCCAACTCACATGCCCACTCTCCGCCTCTGGGCAGGCAGCCTTCTCCTACTGCTTCCCCCTCCTCTGGAACAATCTCCCCCCCAGCCTCCATCAGGCCTCCTCCCTCGCAGCTGTTAAGCTACTACTCAGGTTTCTCCCCACCCCCTCTTGCCCCAGTTGCTCTCAGGTTCCCTCCCTGACTCAGGTCTAGCCTTCTATGGCTGACCCACTCGGTAACCTCCTGCTGCAGACAGCCTCACCTATCATTCTCTGAATACTCATGGTCCAATCCTGGTACTAGTCCAAGCCATCACGTTTCCTGTCCAAAGCTGCATATACAAAATGCTGTTTTACGCTGATTACTCATACTTACTTAGGCTGTTTTAGGCAATTCAACTAGACATGAAAGTCCCAGTTGATGAAATTAACTACACTGTCATGCACACTGCTGTTGCACTTTACGTCTGTAACTAGTACTTCTTGTATTTTCTCTGTTTAGCTCTCAATGTACACCTTGTACCCCGGGTCACACCTGGAAATGAGCCTCGGCTCACTGTGCCTTTCCCGGTTACCAATTTTAAATAAATAAATAATTGTGCTGTGTACCTGGGTGATGTTGTGGTGTACAGTCCAGACTGGAAAAGTCACATGGAACACCTACGAGCAATTATCCAAGCTATCAGGAATGCAGGTCTGACAATTAATCCTACCATATGTGTACTTGGCATGCAGGAAACTAGATATTTGGGTTATGTGTTGGGAAATGGAGAAGTCAAACCAGAGATTTCTAAAATAGAAGCTGTAGCTAACAGCACTGTACCTAAAATAAAGAAACATGTCAGGTCATTTTTTAGGACTGGCTGGTTATTACTGAAAATGTGTTCCTAACTTTGCTGAGTTAGCTACTCCTCTCACTGAACTTACAAAGAAAAAGTACCCAAATAATGTGAAATGGACTCCAGAGTGTGATGAAGCTTTTCAAGCCATAAAGGCTGCATTATGTTCAGCACCTGTTTTAAGAAGCCCAGACTTTGAGAAACCATTTCTGCTACAGACAGAGGCATCTGAGGTAGGCTTAGGTTCTGTCCTAAGTCAAAATATAGATGGGAAAGAACATCCTATTCTATATATAAGTAGGAAATTGCATGACAGAGAAAAAGGTACTCCACTATCAAAAAGGAGTGTTTAGCAGCAAAGTGGTCCATGGAGTCCCTCAAATGTTATTTGCTAGGAACTGACTTTGTTCTTGTTAGTGATCACAATCCTCTTTGTTAGCTTAACCAGATAAAAGATCAAAATTCCAGAATCACACAGTGGTACCTGGCACTGCAGCCATTTAAATTATCTGTGATTCACAAATCTGGTAGAGAGAACAGTAATGTTGATTTTCTGTCAAGATATGGATCAGGAATTGAAGGTTCTGATGTTTGAAAAAAATGTATGGTTGGAACTGTAATTTTTTGCTGTACTGTTAAAAAAATGAGTGCAAATGTGCTGAAATTCTGAAAGTAGAAAATGTTAGTAGAGAGTAGAAGGTTTTGGAAACCTGTTTAATAAAACAGGTTCCCTCTTAAAGAGGGGGGTATATGTGACAGGGTAGAATAGAACCCTGTCCCATTGTTAGGGAGAAAGTGTTCAAATGCAAGGATCTGTATTCTTTCCTTTTCTGTCTGGTTGCACAACCAAGTTTTCCTGTGAGAACTTTGGACTTGATCAACCCGAACAGTTTTGCAATCCTTTGCCTCTCACTGTCTCTCTCTTTTCTCCTGTCTTTGCTCCCTTACATATCTAGTTCTGGTAATATAGGAATGAATGGGAGTCAATGTATGGAAATGTAGCTGATAATGAGATCACTTTTATTTAGAGAACTGTGTTGCTGTTGAAATGTATATATTATAGTTTGAGATAACTGTAAAAAGCTAGAGGTCATTTGAGTTCAAATGCCTGAGCCTTTTGCAAAGGCTGGAGGTACCTCAGGAAGTTCACAATGTTCTAGCAGTTCCAGAAACTTGACAAAGAACAGGATGCTTGCAGAGGGTGGGGGTTGGAAAATATATAAAAACAGCTAAAGCTGAGCTGCAAGGTAGAATTTTGTTTTACAAGAGATTGTATTTTGCTACTGTACATAGTAATTCTGATCAGGTTTATTTTATATTACTACAACTACAATTAAAGAGTTTTGTGGAATTTTACAACTGCTCCTGGGTTTTCTCTATGCTTCCTGACCTGTGCCTCAATGATATTGGGTGTCCAGTGTGTAATATATGCTGTTGTCTCTTTAAGACTCCATCAGTGTGGGTCATGCACTCAGGAAATAGACTGCATGTGTAACCAGTTTGAGCCAATATGGCCAAGACTTCAGTGTGTCTGCTTAGCCTACTGAATTATGTTATGCAGTTGGAAAATAAATATAAGTTAGCTTTTTTACTTAAATGAGTCTTGGAATCTGTTCTGTGATCCTGCTCCTGTTTGGTATAATGGTCTTCAGTGCAACTCTACAGAAACTAATGAAAAGAAACAAAGGTATCAGAAAGGTATACAACATGGTGTCAGAAGTGAAAGCCAATCCAGGAGAGACACAGTAAACAAATACAGAGAACTCAGGACCAGAAAACAGTGAGTACCCAGAATATTGCAAAAAAGATTTGCACAGTCTTAAACAGAACAGAAGTTAGAACTGAAAATGTGTGTGTGTTAGTCATGGAGTGATTTAAGCCACCCAATCCTTTAGTGTTGACAGGAAACCTTAGTGAAAATTGGAGGAGATGGGAACAAAAGCTGCAGCTTTACATGACAGCAACTGGTGTCAGTGAGAAATCTGAAAAATTGAAAATAGCTATTCTGTTACACACTACTGGTGATGAAGAATTAGAATTATACAACACTATGAATATAACATATGCAGATCGTCAAGCACCCACAATGGCTGAAGTGCTTGAGGCATTTAGAAAGTACTGCAATCCAAGGAAAAATACTGTGTTTGAAAGATATAAATTCTGGGCACACCCCATGCAAGAGTCAGCCGGTATAGACCAATTTCTAACTGAGTTGAAACAAAAAGCATGGAACTGTGAATTTGGTGACACAGAAGACCTGATGCTAAGAGGTACATTTGTGTTTAGTGTAACCAATGTTGCTCTTAAAGAAATACTTCCAGCTGATCCTGATTTAACATTTGAAGAAGCTATAAACATTTGCTGAGTGAAAGAGATCACAAAGGCCCAGGTGCAAGCAATTGCAGGAAGCACCCAGGAGAGGTCAGTACAAGCTCTCATACAGCACAGCAGTAAAAAGGAGAACAGAAAATGGAACAAACAGAGCACAAATAAGGCTTGCAGTACAAGTGAACTGATATGTAAACGTTGTGGGAAGGTCCACCAGCCAAAACAGTGTCCCGCATATGGTGCATATGTCACAAGTGTGGAGGAAAAAATCACTATTCCAAGGTTTGTAGGACCAAAAATCCAGAAGCCAGTACCAGTAAAAAGAAATCCAGAGAGATAGACACATTATTTGTTGGAGTAATATACAAAATGAACTTCAGCAGAGCGGAAGAAGAACTGGATGAAGCTTGGTATGCAGATGTTAATATTGAGAAAACTGTTGTTAAATTTAAACTTGACACAGGTGCAGAGGCAAACATAATTCCAATTGAAATGGTTAACAAGTTGCCAAGTCCTGTGAAGATAAGGCCTACCAACACATTGCTAGTAGCTCATGGGGGAACAAGAATTGTACCTCAAGGTTGTGCCACATTGCAAGCAGAATTACAAAACAAGAACACTAGTCTACTGTTTATTACAAATGAAAACACCGCACCTTTACTTGGATGGAGAGCATGTGTTGAACTGGACTTGATACACAGAATTAATTCTGTGCATGTGCAGTCTCCAGTGACAAAAGAAGCATTAATTGCACAGTATCCTACAGTATTTGAAGGTCTAGGTCATTTTCTGGGAGCACATCATATTCATGTGGACACTACAGTCACTCTGGTAATACATGGCTGTAGCAAAATTCCCAATGCAGTCATGGACAAATTGAAAGACACCTTGCAACAGCTGCAGGTGTCGGGTGTTATAAGTCCAGTGCAGGTGCCCATGGCCTGGGTGAACAGTCTTGTAATCACAGAAAAAAGAAATGGAACCTTGAGAGTCTGCCTGGATCCAAGAGACTTCAATAAGGCAGTGAAAAGACAACATTTTTCTCTTCAAACCCATGAGGATGTACAGTGCAAGCTGGCTGGAAAGCAGATATTCACCATACCCAGGGAAAAGGATTGTTACTGCCAGGTAATCCTAGATGAAGACTCTTCACAGCTGTGTATTTTTAATACCCCATGGGGGTGCTACAAGTTTAACAGACTACCATTTGGGATAAAATCTTCAAATGAGGTATTTCAGCAGAAAAATGCAGAAACTTTTGGTGACATTGACGGTGTCCACATCATAGCAGATAACATGATCATAGCTGCCTGCACAAAAGAAGAGCATGATCAAATATTGCATCAAGTCATGGAGAGAGCGCAAAAGATCAATGTCAAATTCAACAAAGACAAAATTCAATACATGGTGAATCAAGTTAAATACATGGGCCATGTCATTACTTCAGAGGGTGTAATGCCAAATGAAGGGAAAGTAACAGCAATAAACAACATGAAGCCACCAGAGGACAAGAAAGGACTAATGCATCTACTGGGCATGACCAGGTACCTAGCCCAGTATATTCCAAATGAAGCATCTTTGACTGCACCACTGAGAGTCCTGCTTAAAAAAAAATTTATGTGGCAATGGGGACTGGAGCATGAAAAAGTTCTGAAAGATTTAAAGGCAGCCTTGACAAAAGCACCAGTCCTTAGTTTTTATGATCCTGCAAAGCCACTAGAAATACAAGCAGATGCATCAAAAGATGGTCTAGGAGCATGTCTGATGCAAGCAGGATGACCTATTGCATACGCATCCCATGCGCTGTCCTGTGCAGAACAAAACTATGCACAAATTGAAAAGGAATTGTTAGCTATAGTGTTTGCTACAAAAAAGTTCCACCAGTATGTGTACAGAGTCATGGTAAAAGTTCAATCAGATCACAAACCTCTAGAAGCTATTCTTTCAAGGCCATTGGGGCAAGATCCTGCCAGGCTACAGAGAATGTTGCTGCAACTACAAAAGTATGATTTGATTGTGTCTTATCCAGGAAAACTCATGTGCATAGCTGACATGCTTTCAAGGGCAGTTGAAAATGACAGTTCTGACAACACTGAAGAAATCTTTGATGAAAAAGTTATATATGCAGTGGAGATGACAGAAACTTTAAGCCCAGAGCTGCTAAATATGCTTACTGAGGAAATGCAGAAAGATGAACCACTGAAAGCTGCATTAGAGATGCACAAGAAGGGATGGCCACAGAGAAGCAAACAGCTGCCACCTACTTTACAAATAGTCTGGCCAATATGACAGTCACTGGCAATAGAGAATGGACTGCTCATGTCTGGAGACAGAGTGGTAATACCGCAAGGTGCCAGAGCAGAGATACTAAAAAGATTACATGTTGCTCACCAAGGGATCTAAAGATCAAAAGCTAAAGCCAGAATGGTCATGTACTGGCCAGGAATGTCTAAAGACATAGAACAAATGGTCGAAAGTTGCAAAGTGTGTCAAGAAAATGTTCCAAGCAAACAAAAACAGACATTGTGGTCCCACCAGATTCCTGAATTACCCTGGTACAAGCTAGCTACAGACATTTTCAATTTTAAAGGGAGATTCTTTTTGCTGCTTGTAGATTATTTTTCTCAAAGTATCCAGAAGTGCTAAGACTGTAAGATAAAACATCTAGCACAATAATTGCCAAATTCAAATCAGTATTCTCGAGGCATGGGATACCAAAAGAAATGGTCACAGACAACATGCCTTTCTCTAGTAAAGAAATACACTCTTTTGCAACACAGTGGGGAATACAGTTGATCCATTCCAGTCCAGGATATCCACAGTCGAATGGTCAGGCTGAGAGAATGATTAAAACTGTAAAACTGATCTTTAAGAAGACATCCCACACTGGAACTAACCCACATTTAGCACTCTTGAACTTATGGAACACTCCCATTTCAGGTATGCAATACTCACCTTCTCAGCTACTAATGGGCAGAGCGTTAAGAAGCACTTTACCAGAAACAAGACAGGTACTTCAACCACATGTCCCTAAAGGAGCCCATCACAAACTAAAAATACTACAAAAGAAGCAGCGGGAGTATTACAACTGCGATGCCAAAGACTTATCCATACTACCTCCAGGAGACAGAGTATGTATGGAGACAGCTCAAGGATGGCAGCCAGCAACAGTTGAGGACACCAGACCTAAACCCAGATCATACACCATTGTTACACCAAGGGGTGCACGTTTTCGCAGGAACAGATGTCACCTGAGACACGACAGGACTGTTACCACAACCGCTGAAGCAGCAAATGGTGAACAGGTGATAGAGACTGACGACACTTCAGAACAGAGTGTGGAAGTGCCTCAGATGGAACCTATTCAACTTCCAGACTCATCAGAAGGCAAAGAACCAAGTTTGCTACCAGAGTCTCCTACAGGTGTACAGAGTCTCACTCGAAGAGGAAGGAGAGTGAAGATGCCTGTCAAGTATAGTGACTATGTTTTAGGTTAGTGGTACACACCTGAATTCATCAAGGGTAAGTGTTGGAAACTTTCCTTTGGACATTTTGAAAGATTCAATACAGGTGTTAAAGAGACTTTAAAGTAGACATTTGAAATGTAAATTGTGGGCAATTCAGTTAAAAAGGGGGGATGTAATATATGCTGTTGTCTCTTTAAGACTCCATCAGTATGGGTCATGCACTCAGGAAATAGAGCTCACGTGTAACCAGTATGAGCCAGTGTGGCCAAGACTCCAGTGTGTCTGCTTAGCCTACTGAATTATGTTATGCAGTTGGAAAATAAATATAAGATAGCTGTTTTACTTAAATGAGTCTTGGAATCTGTTCTGTGATCCTGCTCCTGTTTGGTATAGTGATCTATAGTGCAATTCTACAGAAACTAATGAAAAGAAACAAAGGTATCAGAAAGGTATACAACACAGTGTGTGGAGTGGTTGGTAGGGGAGGCGGGGAGGTGCAGTATCCCAGGGGGGTGCCAGACAGTCAACTGACCCACTTCTAACTTACTCTTGGTGGAGGCACTGTGCTATTTATTATACAGTAACTTTGGGCTAGAACCCCCAAACACTACAGTAGCAGGACCAAGGCCCCTTAACCTGTTAGAGGGCCAACAGGCAGGGGTAGTAGCCCATTGGCACACAGCGCCTCGGCTACAGGGAAGTTGTGGCTCTTGCATAATCAGGAGGAGAATACAGGCTAGATGTGGGAAACATCTCCAAGTGCAGAAGATGCAGAGGATGTAAAGGGAGTAGTTGTGGTTGACATGGTCAAGCTATACAGCTGTGTGGGAAAGATCGCCAAGGGCACTGGCAGTAGAGGCAGGGTGTGTGTTGGAGGGTGAGTGTGAGTGTTATGGAAATGAAAAAGATCAGGGACAGCAGTGGCTGGCAAAGTCAGGATTCAGCTGAGGGGGACAAGATTGTGAAGGGCAGCAGCAGATGCGGGGTGTGTGTTTGATTGTTTTTTTTTAATAAAGCTCTTATTCACGGAAATGTAAAGGGATTGTTATGACTGGCAATGTCAGATGGGTACTGCATTATAAATTAACATATTCATAGCTATGTTCGATGAGTAAACACAACCATGTTATGAAAAGTAATATAAAGTAATATGAAAAGTAATATAAAGTAATATGAAAAGTAATATGAATTTATTTACTGATTGATTGATTGATTTAAGTCCTTGGTAACCGGGTAAGAGCGCTGATCTGAGGGACCATTTTCAGGCACGACCTGGGCCACAGCAGATGACAATTACTGAATTATAGAATGTATCAATACAGAGTACAAGTGAGTGCAGATACAGATATCATTGGCAGGTTGAGTAAATTACATAGTGCAAAATACATACATCATTGGTGAAAAAAAAAACATAGTAGAGAAGCAGAAACAGGGAGCGGCTGTGCATTCTTATTAACTAGCATGAAACAGTTCACCGGGGTAAATTAGAAGAAAGACAAAACTTTATAATATTTACAGGGAGTACATTATATACAACAGGGAAGTGACAAATGTAAAATTAAGCGCATAGTAAGAGAGCCCTCCAAGGTGCAATCTTGTGGGAGTACACGAAACATGTATGGAGGGCAGTCAGATGGGACCCAGTGAAAACAGGGAGATGAGAGTGGTCCAGGTAATCAGCGCAGAGGGCCGTTGTGGACAGTGGTGAAGGGGGGGCGAACCAGGGGAGCAGCGGCATTTGGCCTGATCAAGCAGCCGGAACTTGAGGAGAATCTTGAAAATGGCATGGGAGTCCAGGGAGCAGATGGGCACAGGGAGGCTATTCCACAGAGTGTGAGCAGCAAGAGATAATGCTTTTCCACCCATCGCTGAGGTTACTTTTGAGATTTCCAAGGGGGGGGGACTGAAGATGCACACAAGCTTCTCAAAGGAGCTCTTGTCTTGAGGAGAGATGTATGTGGGGAGGGATCACCATGTCTGATGGCACTGTTACTTATACTTTATATATAAAAGTAATAAGTAACTGTAACTGATTACATTTATTTGAAAGTAACTGGAACCTTTTCCTCCCGCCCCTTTTTCCTCTATCCCTCCCTTTCTAGGCCAAGCCTCTCTTGGTACCATCATCTCGACCTATATCCAGGCCTTCTCTCCTCCATCTCTCTAAATTTTGAAATCCTACATGGGGGTACTTTATCTCTCTTCTGTCACCTCCTCCTGTCCCTCTCCCCCCAGCACTACCGCCACCACTAACACAAACCTTGTTCTACTCATCTGCTTATTAGCTTGCTACTTCTGTTGTGTGGTGATGTTGAGCTGAAGCCTGGACCTATCTCTCCTATCCCTATCCCCTCTTCCTCCTTTCTCCCTAAATGCTTTAGCATTCTTCACCATAACTTTCAGAAGTAGTCAGCTATCACGTTAGGTATAAGAAGTATTTTTTTTCCCCGATTGGTTAATTAGAAGATTTTCTACCTGACAGTACTAGATGTGATGTGTGGAACAGCACTCTACCTGAAGGCTGAAGTAGCCAGTTCTATTCCTCCCTATATATCATCAGCATTGTGGTCACACTGACTGTGACATCACTAGCAACCAAGAAGAACCAATCTTCTCCTGCTTCAACAGGGCTTATGATGTTACACTGAGTGAGATGACACACTGATGATGTAGTGGAAGAAACAGAACTACTTATATCTGCTTCCAGGTAAAGCACTGCTTTTTACATCTCACCCGGTACTATTAGGTAGAAAACCATCTAATTAGCACATGGGAAAAAACATTTTAGAAATAAAAAAGTAATAAGAGATTACTTTTAAAAATTACTAACAAATTCTGCCTGTTATTTTTTGGTACTGCTAGCTCTTTAATGTTAGGAACCTCACTCCTAAGGTTAATCTCCTTAGGGTGTGGTTTTTACCAGTAACTAACAGACATCCTCTTTGTCATAAAATTGTGGCTCTCTACTAAAATTTTTGAAAGTGATATGGTTATAGCCAGCTACAGCCTCAACAGAAAGAACCATGGCATGCATCAAGGTGAGGTTGTGCTCTGTCAGGGATTCAACTGTGATGTAGTCACCAGCGGGTGATCCCATCCTCTCACAAATTTCTTTTAGCCAGGATCATCTTTCTCTTCTATATCCCTATCGTCATCAGTGGTGTCTATGACTACCCTAAAACCTCTCCTTTAGTGTCACTGGGTCGAACCTGTGGAACACCTTTCCAGCTGCTCTGAGGGAAGCCCCAGTTAAGTTGTTAAAAACTGGGTTAAAGGCTCATTTGTTCCATCTGGCCTTTCCCAATGAGAGCATTTGACAGGTTCTAATTACATGAGTTGCAATTATGCCGAAGAATTATTTATCACTATAATTATTGTTGCTTTGTATATGTTTTTATAGAATGTTGTACAGAATGTGTGTTTGTACTGACCTATCTGTTTTTAATGTAATGCGCCCAGAGCCCCAGGGATTGGGTGCCATAGAAATAAAATTGCCTTACCTAAAAGACAGCAGGTTCTCATTGGTGATTCATCAGTATGTTACACAGACACGGTGATCTGTAATGGTGAAAAAATAAGCTTGATGCTGTTATGCATTCCAGGAACCAGAATTGAAGATATTAAAACAAAAATAGAAGAAATCCTCAAGGACTGCAGGAACAAACCTGTAGCTGCACTGAACTTAGGATAAAGCAATGTAGGAAGAACCTATGAAAAAATGTATGCCACAAGCTTCAAAATTAAGGAAAAAAATTAAAATAAAAAGGTTGTCCACTCATTATTTCAGGAATTCTCTCTATTCGGCACAAAAAAAAAATCAAATGACAGAAGGCTGAAGGAGTGGTGTGACAGGGAAGAAGTTGACTTTATCAGTATTTGGGGCACATTCCATGCTAACAACAGGCTGTTTGCCAGGGACAGGCTGCATCAAAATAAATGAAATAAATGAGGACAGAAAGTGTTTGGACAGAGTATTAAAACAACTCTTTGCAAGCATTTAAACTAGGAACAATGGGGAAAGGTCGGTTCACATTTAGTGCTTAGAGTTAACAAAAAAGCCAGTAAGTCCAAGCTGAAACAGCAAAGTAAAGGGTAAATTACATTACATTCATGGCACTGTCTCTTATTGAATGCAAGAAGCTTCCATAACAAGAAGGGTGAATCTGAATTGTTGCTATCCAATAACAACTATGACATAACTGGTATAACAGAAACATGGTTGTCTACAGCTATCACCTGCGAAAGTCCCTGCACGGTTATAATTTATTCCACCGTGACATCACACATAAAAGAGGGGACGGAATCGCAATATATATCAGACAGGGCATCACATGCATGGATATATCAAATAAAATCAAAATACAAAACTCAAACCCAGAAACTTTATGGATAAAAATTTCTGTCTCTGGAAACAATGCTTTAACTCTGGGTATTTGTTACAGATCACCAGATGCACTGGAAGAAATTGCAATGGAAATCCATAATGAATTACAAAAAGCCTGTGAACTGGGTGAAGCTGTCATTATAGAAAATTGTAACATGAGTGACATCAATTTGAACCCTAGTATTACAGGTTCCAGGGCTGAGAAATTATTAACTGAATTGTCTGAGCATTTAAATCTAACCCATTATGTAAAACAACTGTCTAGAGGTAAACACATATTAGATTTTGTTATGTGCTTGCCTGGCATCCAAATAGGAAAGTGTGTATTAGGGGACCCATTGGCTAACAGTGATCATAATAAATTAATTTAGAATACATAATGATTAAGTATTCAAAGGAAGCAATACAGAAATGTTCCTATACAATAAAGCAAATATGTGTGCTATTGTTAATGAGCTTAAAAATTAGATTGGCATACCACCACACTTAAGAGCTTAGCTACAGAAAACACTTGGACTATATTTACAAACCCTATTCTCAATATTAATAAAAAAAATTCCACATATGAGAAAATATCATCATAGGGGAATCATACCTAAGGGACTTAAAAAGCTATACTTCTTAGTGAAAAAAGTGAAGGCATATAAAAATTACTTCCTTCATAAAACAGACAAACATTGGGCAACCTGCAAGGATAATCTAGTCAAATTCAAACACGCTATTTAAAGGGCAAAGAGAAATATGGAATGTTAACTAGTGGTAAATACCAGAAAATACCAAACAGTCAACAAATCTAAAGTTGTATCAACTCATTAAAACCATCCAACAATAATATGGGCACCTTTATTATTAATGATATGAATCATGCCACATCTCAGGACATAGCTAATGTTTTCAATAATTATTGCTCAGTATTTTTGGAAAAGAATCATCAATCTTTACCTATAAATGTTATAATTAGTAGTAAAGCTATTATTACTAAGGTAGACATAAAGAATAAATTTAACAAACTAAATGGTCACAGCTCCCCTGGACCAGATTTCATTTCAGGAAAACTCTTAAAAATAATGGGTGACTTCATGTTTAATTCCCTAAAAATAATTTACAAAAAATCTTTAATGGAAGGGAAAGTGCCGATGGACTGGAAAACTGCTAACATGGTACTGATTGACTAAAATGGCAATAACTAAGAGTTTCAGAACTATCCAATCAGTCTTACATCTGTCACTGGCAAAATAGCTGAGGAAAGAACACCAACTTACTTCTCATATTACTAATGCAAAACTGACAACAACCAACATGGTTTCAGAACTGCTTTTATCAATTTTCTCTTGGACTTGAAACATCTAAAACACCACAGCCCTGCAGCTAGAGGTCTGGTAAGAAAGATAGTTTAGGGAATATTGTTTTCTTCAGACAGCAGCAGGTAAATTAATAGGTTTTTAAAGTGAGAAGAGCTCAGATTCTTCTGTCTGCAACCTGTCTTGTACAACTTCCATTTATTTTAATTTCTAGTAAACTGTAATCCTTTTGTCTGACTGTGCATAAATCCTATAGTAAATACTTGTAGTCTTTTAGTAAAGCTTCTATTTTTATGGGATCAGTGACTGCTTGTTTTATTTAAAAGGATAATTCTACTGTTTCTGCTGGACTCTGTTTGCAGTCCATCTCTGAAGGGGCACTCTACCCACAGTTATTGTGCTGACCTTCTTGACCTTGTGCAAAGGAGGAGGCAAAAAACAGGATTTCCCTGGTTCCTGTTAGTAAAAACCACTGTGGTGGCAGTGAACTTGAAGTCCCTGGTGAGGGATTTGCATCACACTGGAAAGCAGGAATGCTTTTAGTCACCAGCAAGTAATTGTCTAAACTATGCTGTTTAATTATATTTTATTCTGTACATTACATGTGTCTGCTTAGTGGCTAGGTTGTCCCACTACAATTACTTGTCCTTCCTTCTGCCAGGCTGTTTATAGTGTCAATCCAAATTCTGTATTTACACCAGGGGCCTCCCTACGCAGTTAACTCATATTTGGCAACTTGATTATTACTAGGACAAACACTGAGTATTAATTATATTGCTGTACTATGCTGTATCTAAAATTCCTTACTATCTACTCATTTTTTCTGTACTGCCTTGTTATTTACTTTAACTGGGTTCCATTAACTTTTCCACTGCATTTTTGTGCAAAAGTGCACTGACCTTTGGCACCAGACAAAGGCTCGCCAGGCTTCATTCCTTCCCTTCTTTTCACAGCCTTGATGGGTCCCTATAAGAGGGTGTCTCCACCTTTAAATACCTCAGGCTCTGGCTCGATAGGAACCTTGACTTCTCTGTCAATGTGGATGCTTTACACAAAAAGCTTCATCCCAAACTAGGTGCTCTGTATAGACACAGTGGCTGCACCCCCTCTCAGGCCTGTAGGAAAATAGTCCAGAAAATGATCCTTCCAATATTCGACTTTGGAGACATAGTTTACAGCGTCGCCCCTAAGTCCACCCGCACCAGACTGGACACCCTCTTCAATTCCTTCTGCTGCTTTGCCCTAAACTGTCCACCAAGTATGCACCACTGTGACCTCTACGCCACCTTCTCCTTCCCTCCTCTTGGGTCCAGATGCCTTGCCCATTGTGCTTCACTAGTTGGGAAGTTCTGGTTCGGATCCCTTCCATCCTACCTAAATGCACTTCTTTCCACCCTTCCTATCCCACTTACTCCTTCCACAACTCCCCTTTCAGAACCCTAGCCCTCCCTGCCCGAACCACCACTTCAGGTCGGGCTGCCTTCTTCTACCATTTCCTTAATCTTTAGTACTCCCTCTCCTTAGATACCCACTCCACCCCATCCTCTAGTTCATTGTCTTGTCTTCTCTGTAACTTTATTTCCCCTTCTTGCAACTGCTCCTGACTCCTACCCCTTACTGCAACTGCTCCTGACCCCCATCCCCTTCAACATGTCATATCTTTTTCTATCACTTTTTTCCTGTTTCTTACTCCCACTCTCACCACTTCCCCCTTCTGGCAAGTAAATAGCCTATTGTGCTTACAACAGACTGCATTTCTTACCTTCCCCCTACTATCCCCTCATTTCCCTAATCTTTGGAACTCCCTCCCCTTAGATATCCACTCTTCCTAAATTTTTCCCTAAATTTTGATTATGTTTTATATTTATTTGTATATGTGTGTGTGTGTGTGTGTGTGTGTGTGTGTGTATGTGTGTGCATATGCTTATGTGTATTTTATATATATATGTGTGTGTGTGTATGTACATATATATATATATATACACACACACACATATATATGTATATATATATATATATATATACACACACAAACATACACATATGAGTGCAACACAGAAAAGAAGTCAAAAGAGACTTAATGGGTGTCTCAACATGTAGTTTCTAGCCGGGTGCACAAACCTAGGTGACCAAACATAACTCGCAAAACAGCTCAAAAGAACTAAGCTGGCTTGGTCAGCACTCATTTTATTCCTAAAAAATAGACTGAAAGGCCACAGGTTTTCTAGAAAAAATTAACAGTTCTTTTATTGCACAAACAACTGGTTAAAAATTCTTACCATCACTATAGGCTTGTCTAAAAAACATCTTGCCAGCAAATAGTATCCACTGGTTTTCTGTTGGTAAGAATTTTTAACCAGTTGTTTGTGCAATAAAAGAACCATTTACTTTTTATAGAAAACCTGTGGTCTTTCAGTCTGTTTTTTAGGAATAAAATGAGTGCCAACCATGCAAAGCTCTAAGTCCTTTTGAGCTGTTTTTTGATATATATATATATATATATATATATGTGTGTGTGTGTGTGTGTGTGTATATGTATATATACATATTTACATGATTATTTGTTTATGCATCAGTGTGTTTTATTTTTGCATATTGGTTTTATGTTCAATTATCATTTTTGAATTTGTATTTCTCCTCGTGTTTTCAATTTTGTATCTTGTATAATTTTGTTTTATTCTCAGTTCATTATTTTTTATATCTTGCAATGCATATTGTATCCCATCTCCCCTTTCCCCCAGAACGCATCTGGAAACAGGCTGTCTGTTGGTGCGGTATACCTTTACTGGTCAAACTTTTACAAATAAATACAAATAAAAAGAACTGGTAGACTGTGTACAACAGACTCATTAGCATTCTGTGAAAAAGTAAACAAGGAGCTAGATGAAAAAATCCTGACTGACATGATTCAATGTGATCTGCTTAGATTTCTGTAAGGCTTTTAATATGTTGCCTCACTGGGCAGTAATACTGAAAATTAAATCAGTGTCAAATAACCCACTACTTGTGAACTGGATTAATGATTGATTAAACAACAGAACTCGGAGTGTGATATTAAATGAGTACCGATCTAGTCCAGGCTCAGTTAACAGTGGAATTCCACAGGGATCAGTCTTGGGTCCCATGATATTCCAAATTTTTATCTCTGATTTTGGTAGGGATCTGTTTAGTTGGTGTTTCAGATATGCAGATGATACCAAGTTAGGTGAAGCAAGGCCAGCACAACACATCATGCAAATTTAAGAAAATCTGAATAAAATTATAGGGTGATCTGATAGATGGGGATGAAATATGATAAATTTTCTGTATTACACAATGGAACTAGGAACACTAAGCATCTGTAGACTTTGGGCAGGATTCACAAAAGGGATGTGCCCAGTGCATCCAAGATGTACCAGCGCATCCTCGACTTGCATACTGGCGTGATTTTGGAAGGGAACCGATGCACCACACACCAACCATAATGTTATGCAGCGCATCTGGAGGGGTTGTGCAGGGGGCGTGCCCATGCATATGGTGCGCAGACCCATTTACAACCCAAATTGGAGGCACATCCCTGGAGCAAGTCTGGAGATATGCCTCCACAAGATAAGTCTACAACATGTAGACGTAAGTGGGTGTCCACCCACAGGCAGGCCACCATACTGCAGACAGCAGCATGGCAGCCTGCCCACCCTGGCAGTCCAGTGTTTCTCCCCCCGCCTGAATCCCTGACTGTATGCCACACACTGTGGTGGTAAAGAAATCATATCAGAACCCCCCCCGCCCAAATCTCTATTCGTATGCCACACACTGCGGCAGTAAAACAATAATAACTGAGCACTCCCTACCGCCCCAACCCGATCACAACATTGCTGTTATCCTCAAAGTCAACCTGGTGATCCAGCAGACCCCCCACCCACTCAGTCACCCCTACTCCCGGTTACCCCCCCGACAGCAACATTTCACCAGCGAGGTCCCCCATAGCGACTACAGTGCCATGCTGGTCGGAAACCCACTGGAAGCTGGTGCTGTCTGTCAGGGTACTGCACCTCTCCAATCAGCTCTGACTCAGAGTTGATAATCCTTAAGTGGGGGTGTGGGGGTTTGGGGGTGAAGCCCCCAAAGAAACACAGATGGACAGTGCGAACTGGCAACCAACTACAGAATGCGGTTGACCTGCCGGTGTTGCTGATGGGGAGTTCAATAAATATTTTGCCGAGCTCCCGTCATGGATCCCCCCACCCCACTCCCCCTGTCCCAACATGGTGCTAACATCAGTGGGAAATTCAACCCACTGCATTCCACCACAGCTGCTTACTGCAAAGAGCTGTCTGTAAATGACAGCTACTGTACCACCAAGAAGCCCATTGGTGGATCTGCTGCGATCATCGGCTAGAATTGCACCCCGTCATTCACAACTTTATGAATGACAGGGTACAGCACACACCACAAGCCCATTGGTTGGCAGAGTCCACCAATGGGCTTTCAGGTGTACAGTAGCTGTCATTCACAGACAGCTCTGTCAGCAGGTAGCCATGGTGGCAGGCGGGTGCATTGAGCTGCCCGCCAATGTTAGGACCATGCCGGGATGGGGGGAGCAGGGTGGGGGTGCCTGAATGGGCAAGGGGTTTTGTGGACCTCCAGGTTGACTTTGGGGATAACGGCAATGTTGCGGTCGGGTTGGGGTGGTAGGGGGTGTTCAGTTATTATTTCTTTACCACTGCAGTATGTGGCATACAAACAGGGATTCAGGCAGGGAGGGGGACCACTGGGCCAACTGGGCTCTTTTGTGGGCATCCACACTGCCAGCAATTGGACCATGGATGGGTGGGGGTGCAACTTGCCTCCCTGGGGCTATGTGTGTTGCCCACAGCCCTTGCAGGGCACCTGGCACATACTGCCGGGTGCATCCCTGCAATACGCATGCAAATGGGACCATAATGACATGCAAATGGTCCCATTGTGCTTTGCATGACTAATGGCTCCAGTTGCATGTTCATGGCTCTGAATGGCAACTGTGGGTGCAACGCTTCTGGAGATGCCCTGCCCCATTGGATTCCCAGCCTAAGCAGGGGGTTGTGCTGGTGCATCCAGGCCTGGATGCAACTGTGGCATTCACAGAGGGGATGCACTGGGAGCATCCCCTGGTGCATCATCTGTGAATATCACAGTTTGTGCTCAGCGCATCTCATTTGCGCTGGGGCATCCGTGATGCGTCAAGTGCAAGTGTTTTGTGAATCCTGCACTTTATATGGAAATACACTGATATAGTCACAAATACACTTCAACACAGGAAACAATGTAATGTGTCTATTGCAAAAGCAAATAAAGAATTTTGGTCAATTACGAGGAGCATCTGCAGCAGATAGAGTGAAGTTATATCGCCACTATTCATAGCCTATATAAGGTCTCATCTGGACTATACAAGCCAATTTTGATGCCCACATAAGAAAAATTATATTACTCAACTCAGAAACATTCAAAGAAGGGTGACTAAAATAATAACTGGACACTATGATATGTCTTATGACAACAGACTGAATAGTCTCAACTTAACGTCCTTAGCTACAAAAAGGTTGAGGTGTGATTTAATATTAATGTACGAAATTAAGCAAGAGTTGTATCTCATGTTTGAATTAAACATGTAATTTAAGCAAAGCATGACTGACACCAGAGGTCATCAGTTGCAAATTAAGAGACAAGAATTTGAAAGCCTGAGCTATATATGTACATAAAAAAATTCTCTGCCACCACTCTGAACTCCACTTCAGTGCCAAAGGAATTTGAATGCCTTACCATTAAACTACAAATACCCTCCTCTGTTCCACTCATAATAGTCGGCTGCTACAGACCTCCTTCTGCAGGCCTCAAACTACTAAACCACCTATCTGATTTTCTGGACTCGCTGTCAACGGAGGTTATCATCATAGGTGACTTCAACCTTAACTGGTTTGCCAAATGCTCCAAACCCCTAAATGCACTCAGCGACTCTCTTGGGCTTACACAACTAATTGTGGAAGCCACCCGTCCTAACACAAAGACTCCAGAACACAGTAGTTTACTTGATCTCATCTTAGTAAACAAACCCCACCTTTTCACCCATGCAGGTATGCTATTAAATGACCTAAGCGACAACTGCCCAGTTGCCTGTGTGAGGTCTGCTCCCAAACCTTCGTCTACCTCTAGATTTACCCTCAAAAGAAGTCATTGAAATCTAGACCACCATGCTTTTATCTCCAATCTGCAGCATGCATGCTGGCAAGATTTCTACTTAGCCTCAACAGTGTCTGAAGCCTATGAAACCTGTCACAGTATTGTCCTCAACACCATAGACAGGCATGCACCCCTGACCAAAGTTTGCACAAATAAAAATCATGTCCATGATTTTCCCCTGATCTGAAGACTGCCCTACTTCATAGGGATAAGCTTTGGAAAAAAGCCTGCAGAACCAAACTCCCTGCCCATTGGACTGCCTTGTGGGCAGCCAGAAACCAGTGTACTAAACTCATTAGAACCGCAAAAGTAAACTACTTTCATAAAACACAAGATGCATCTTCAAACAGCCTGCGAAGTTCTGGCAGACTCTAAAAGATATCGAGGGACATAAATCCACCAACTCTCTCCCTGCCAAAATTAAATCAGGTGGCACTATTTTCACCGACAAACAGAAAATACTTGAACTCCTTAATGTCCACTTTGCTACTGCCTTTGATTCATCCCCTGCCAGCAAATTACGCAACAAGCTTGGAGGACAGGCCTTATATGGTCATGCCTCCAGCCCCTCCAACACAGATCATACCTTCTCCTTCTCACCGATCTCCCTGAAGAAAGTGGAAGACCTTCTATTGAAATTAGACACTAAAAAAGTGCTGTCATGGACCTTATTGACCCCTTCTTTCTAAAGCTAGGCTACCATGTCTTTGTGGTACCCATAATGCACCTTTTTAATATGTCCCTAGCCCAGAGTGCTCTCCCTCCCATCTGGAAAATGGTCCATGTCATATCTCTCTTCAGATCTGGTGACCCCATGGATGTAAACAACTATAGGCCTATTTCTCTACTCCCCACTCTCTCCAAACTCCTCAAAAAATAGTTAATGCACAGCTAAGAAAATATCTCAAATCTGCTAATCTACTTTCACCATTACAGTCTGCCTTTAGACCAGCACACAGTACTGTTACAGCACTAGCTAAAGTCTCCAATGACTGGCTGACAGTCTGGACAACAAAAAAACATGTGTGTGCCTTGTTCCTAGATCTGAGCAAGGCTTTCGACACCGTGGATCATGTTTTACTACTGGATATCCTCACGAACTTTGGTCTGGACACTGCTGCCCTTAAATGGTTTGATAGCTACCTTACTGGTCATTTCCAGCAAATAAAAGAAGACAGTGACCTCTCCCCTTTGAACACCCTTCCGAGAGGTGTCCTGCAGGGGTCTATCCTGGGCCCTCTCCTCTTTGCAATTTACTTTAATAATATCAATACTGGTATAAACTCAGCCAATATTCACCTATTTGCGGATGACACCATCATCTATATAGACAGACCTTCCCCTGACCTGGCATGTGGGAAACTGCAAAGAGACTTTGATAAACTGCAGAGGAACCTTTTATACCTCAATTTGTTACGGAATGCTGAGAAAACAAGGGCTATGTTTTTCTCACATGCAACTAGACCTGTGCAAATGCCTAGCCTTGACTCCTTACCCCAAATCACTACCTTAGTAGGCAAGCAGAATTCTTAGCTAAATTTAAATACTTGGGTGTGTGGGTTGACCATAAGCTTACCTTCACTGAACATATAGAGGAACTTGCAAAGAAGTTAAAACAGAGACTCAAACTCTTCTTTAGAATCAGGCGCTTACTCCCCCAAAAAGCGAGAACTAGGCTAGTGCAAGCCACCTTTCTTCCACCCTTAGACTATGCAGACATTCTGTATGCACAAAGCACTAGCACTGCCCTATCTAAATTAGACATCCTCTACCACCATACACTATGCTTTATAACTGGCGCTCCCTATTCAACCTACCACTGTACCATCTACTCTCTTCTAGGATGGACCTCACTCTCATTCAGGCAGCAAAAAAATGCAGCCATTTGGACGTTCAAAGCCATTACCCATAAGCTCCCTCAGTATATTTCTGACTGTTTGCCCAACCGCGTGCCAGGCAAGTATGGACTAAGAAGCCTGTCCTATATTACTCTTACCATTCCGAAATTCAATACTAGGTTTGGTAGCTCATCCATAGGTTATGCTGTGCCTTCACTATGGAACAAACTCCAAAAAGTACTGAAACTGGCCATCCCCCTTAAACTATCAACCTTTAAGACCATATTTAATCACTCCTTTATGGAGTCCTGCAAGTGTATTCGATGAGGAATAACCTCTGCCTGTCATACTCTCCACCCTTCCAACTACATCACCATATACCACCCCTTCTGGCTCATTCCTCTCCTCTTTTTGCCTTACCTCTTCAATCCTTAGGCTAGTCTCCTACCTAGTGACTTCACCAAAGCCACCGTAGAGATAGTCTAGTTACTACTGCTAACTGCCTTTCCTTTCCCCTTTGTCTTCCCCTCTCCAATTCCAAGGTAAGTTGACCTTTAGCGGCTCACCTCCTTATATTTTGTATCCTGCTTGGCTATTTGCCAAAAGTTCATTGTACCAAAGATTGTTATTAAACCTTCTCTTTCTCATGATGTGTAACTACTGTATGCAGTTTACTGTCCAGATTAATGCCAGACTATTATCCTTTTATTTATTTTTTATTTATTGAAATGTTTCACCAGGAAGGCACACTGAGCAACAAGTTGCTCGTCTCCCGGTGCAACCTAGGGGTAGGGGAACATGAGGATAGTATACAAAGATTTGGTACACAATATAGATATACAATTTGATTACATTCAATAAAGTGAACAGACTATACAGAAGTACTGAAAAGGAGGAATGCTAACAGGTATGAACTAGATGGATACAATGCTAACAGTTTTGAACTAGATAGATACGATAGCTCATATATCTTTGGCAAATACTTGGTGGGACATAGCTTTGTAGTTAGAAAATGGCTGGATGGAATGCAAGGAGGTTGAACTAGGGCAAGATTGCAAGGAGCGACACAGATAGCACAAAATTTGCAAGGTGTAACAAAAGTGCAAGGTTGACTATAAGTGCATTAGAGAGTAGGGATTAGCAAATAACTATGGCTGGGAAGGAAGGGGCAAAGTTGGGTGGGTGGGGGGCATATAGGCAGAGAGCAAGGGGGTGGAAAGGGGGGAATTGGAGGAGGGGAAGGCAAGGGGTGGAGGAGAAGGATCTGCCAGGGCCTGACCCCTCCAGAATGCTGGGGACCGTGCCTGCACCAGGCAGAGGTCAAGCATGAACAGGAGGGAAGCAGGATGTAGGCAGTGAGAGTTAGAGTATATCAGGAAGGAAGAGAGGGGGAAGAGAAGGGTCTGCCAGGGCCTGGCCCCTCCAGTATGCTGTGGACCCTGCCTGCACAAGACAGAGGTACAGCATGACAGGAGGGAAGCAGGTTGTAGGCAGCAGAGGTAGAGCACGGCAGGAGGGAAGTAGGCAGTGATGGGGAGCAGGCTTCAGAGGGACCAAAAGAGAGGGAGGTGGAAGGTGGGACAGAAGAGGGGCCAAGACCCAGCCCTTTCAGGAAAGAATGGGGTGGGAGCAGGAGATGAGGAAGGTGTTTGCCTAGGTTCTAGACCCCTCCAGGATGCAGAGAACCCTGCCAGGGGCCTAGACCAAGCAACATCGAGTGGGTAGTGAGGGTAAGCTGGTGTACAGAGGAGGGAATGGGGGTGGGAGTAAGGTAGAAAGGAAGGGGTGCTGGGGGGAGGATGTAGGGGGAAGGTTTTGCAGGAAGGAGGTAGGCATGAAGCTGAAGCAGGCACATAGGAGAACAAGTTAAGGAGGATTGTAGCAGGAGCAGCTAGCAGAGAGAAAGTTATGTAAGGCAGAGGCAAGGGAGTGGGAGGAGGAGGAGTGTCATATTTGAGGTGGGAGGGAGTTCCAGCTTTTGGGGAAGCAACAGAAGAAGCCTGATTGGCTGATGAGGGTGGTACGATAGGGAACTAGCAGGGTGTGAGTTTTGGAGAATCTGAGGGAGTGGGAGGAAGGCAGAGGGGGAAGGAGGGAGCATGAGAGGTAGGAAGTACACCAAGCCAAAGTTTGGAAGTTAGCTTAGCACAGTGAGCCAGGCATCTGTTAGCAAGCAGGGGGAAGGACAGGGCTCGGTATAGGTCACAATGATGGGTTCGAGATGGGGTGTCAAGAACAAATCAACAGAAGGAGTTGAAAAGAGAGTCCAACCTGGTAAGGGAAGATATGGGAGCAGCACCATAGACTACACCACAGTAGCCTTCTGACATGCTTATACTGCCTACCATGTTATTTTGTATGTGCAATAATGGCTGAACTAACTCAGTCACACTAACTCCACTCCTTTGTTTTTTTACCTTGCCTAGATCCACCTATATCTAGATATATTGTAGCCTATGTACCTTATCTACTGTTCGAACTTGCTGTAAATTGTATACATTGTGTCCTATGTACTGTATCTGCAGCTCAAACTTGCTGTAAATTGTATATATCGTGTTCATATGCGCTATATTGAATGTATAAAATTAATGTCAACTGTCCTTGTACTTGCCCAGGTCCACCTTAGAAATGAGTTCTTCTCAAAGGTGTTTTGCCTGGTTAAATAAAGATTTGAATCGAACTGAATAAAACAAAAAAGAGGCAATACTTTCTTACTCAAAGAACCATTACACCGTGGAATTCCCTTCCTTCTGAAATAATTATAAGTAAGACAAAGCAGGAATTTAAAAGCAAATTAGACAATTACATATTAAGCAGAGTAAATCTGAAATATTTTATCTAAAATAGCCATGGAGCTTTTCATGGGCTTGCGCCTTCTATGTGTGCCTTTGGGGTATCCTTGAATCAGGTCTCTTGCCAGGCCAACTGAGGAGGCAGGGGCCCCTCACTTGTTATAGTTTTCTGGTGCTCCAGTGCACGAGAATTGTAGACATCATTGTCTAGTCATCTTTATTGCCATTTAATATTACACATTACATCAACAATTATACTTGGCAAGTGGGAGCTATTGCTCACCCTTTGAAGTTACATGCTTATGATACACACATCTCTTACATTTAAACATAGGTGTCTTAAATCAGTTATAACAGGCAGTAAAATTTCACAGGTTATTATTATTCAGATGCTGAACTTCAATTATCTAGTTTTTTCTGTAACATCTGGGAAATGTGGTAGGAGAATGAGGGGGGGACTTGGGGCATTTTATGGGTAGATAAGGTGGGGGGATGTATATCTGTGGCACCAGTCCATTATTTTTTTTAATTATTTAAACCTCACATATACTTTGTTATCTTGTCTTCTTCATTTCCTTTGCAAGGGAAGAAGTTTCAATGGGTCTCTATATTAGTACCCAAGCATGGTGTCCCAAAGATGACTAGCTTATGGGACAAAGTTTCTGTCAATTTCCATGATACAATGGATCCAGGGAGTCCATCTAGAGATGAATAAATCTTATTATTCAGACTGTGTGTAATTTGTTCCATAGTGTATGTTTTATTTACTAGTGTTTGCCAGTCTGAGACAGTGGGTGGGTTTTGGCTTAACTAGACCTTAGTGATGGCTTTATTTGCCATTGTGATCAGTATGCATGATAGGTGTTTTATTTGGAGGTTTTTATCATGGTGGATATTATAAGTAGTGTGAAGACTTGTCATTCAAGTGGGCGGTTAATGAAAAGGGTATCTGTGATAATACTATGTATTTCTGTCCAGTATGGCTGAAGTGCTGGACAGGGCCATAGTATATGTATTGGGGGGGGGCTTCTCGGCTACCACATTGCCTCCAGCAGTCAGTTGTAAACTGGGTTTGATATTTTGCCTGGATTAGTGGGGTGCAAAAGAACCAGATCTTCAGTTTCCAGGAAAATTCTCTGAGTGTGGGGGAGGATGTCACTTTGTGGGATTTAGCAGCTGCCCATTCCCACTGAGAGGTTTGTATTGGTGTGTTAGTTTCTTGATCCCATTTGTTTTGTATGGAAATTGTTGTATCTATTTTCTTTAAATGGTTGATAAAGGGCTGAAATCAGGTGGTGTGGTGGTGGGCTTGACAATGTTTGTTGTAGAAGCACCATTAGCTTGGGTACGGAGTCCTGGCTCTCTAGTTGGCACATGTAGGCTTGAAGGCAAAGCTGAACTTGTAAATATCTGACGCGATCTGTGTCGTGTAGATGCTATCTGTTCTTTAGGGTTGCTAAGTTGCATATATGGTCACCATCTATGAACTGATAGAAGTGAACTAGCCCTAGCCTTTTCCAGATTTTATATCTAAGGTCGATTTGCAAGGGGTGGAATGGTGCTGTGTGAGCAATAGTCAAAAAGGGGGAAGTACCATTTATCATTTTTAGCCCCTTAGTATGTTTTGGACCAGCAATCCAGTGCTGTTTGTGTGTATGGAATTTGCCATAGGGTAGGATGGCTATATGTCGGGGAGAAAAATAAGATATTTTCCAGTGGATTCAGCCCATCTAGAATTAATTCTATCTGCTTCCAATGACTTCCATAGTTTGGAGAGAGACAATAAAAGATAATGTGTAGTTGAGCTGCTTGATGATACAATTTTAAATTGGGCAGGGCTAGTCCCCCTGTTTTTCATGGATGCTGGAGAGTTTTACATTGTATTCTAGGGTGTTTGCCTTGCCAAATAAATCTAGAGATGTCCCTGTCCCACTATGCAAATGCTTTTGTTGGTACTGGGAGCAATAAAGTTTGAAAGATATAACAGCAATTTGGGTAAAACATTCATTTCTATTACCATTATCCTTTGTATTTATCCAATAGGAAGAACATCCCAGGAGTGTAAGTCTTGTAATATTTGTCATGTAATAGGAAGGTAGTTTAGGGAGTACAACTGTTGGGGTACTTTTGAAATTTTAACACCAAGATATTTAAAGCGGTCTAAGTTCCACCAAAAGGGGAATATTTAAGTCCGGTGGCAGGAGTAGGTTGGTATTATGTGTCTAATACTTCAGTTTTAGATTGGTTAGTCTTATATCCTGCCACTCTGCCAAATTCTTCTAGTGTCTCCCATGGTATATGTAATGATTTTTCAGGGCTGGCCAGATATATTAACAAATCATCTGCATATAAGGCCAGTTTGTGTTGGACATGATTAATTGTCTAGCCAGGAATATTTGGATTAGTCTTCAGTACTTCTGCTAGTGTTTCTACAGTATATATAGTGCAAACAAAAGGGGGGATAGAGGACACCCCTGTCTTGTGCCTCTAGCTAGTGTTTCTATATACAGTGCAAACAAAAGGGGGGATAGAGGACACCGCTGTCTTGTGCCTCTAGCTAGTGTTTCTATATACAGTGCAAACAAAAGGGGGGGCAGAGGACACCCCTGTCTTGTGCCTCTAGCTAATGGAAAGGTTTGAGAAAAATAACCATTTGCTTGGACAATGAATGGCCAAGCCACCCTATTAAATGCTTTTTCTGCATCTAAACTTAATATCAAGAAAGGGTCTTTGCTGTTACTTATCTGGTGGAGGAGATGCAGGGTATGCCTGATATTGTCTTGTGTTTGCCTGGTACAAACAAACCCAGTTGGTCATTATTGATAAGAGGGGGAGAATGATGTCTAGTCTTTTAGCTAAGATAGAGGTAAATAATTTGTAAGCTGTGTTTAACACAGAAATTGGCCTATAAGAGTCTCCTCTGGTTGGTTCTTTATTAGGTTTAAGTATTGCCGAAATTGTGGCATATCTCCAGGAGTCACAGGTTTGGCCATTGGTTTGCACTGTATGTGTTGAAAGATGCCCAACAGTTGTCGTAGTTCTTCTTTAAATGATTTGTAAAACTCTATGGGATAACCATCTGGGCCTGGACATTTGTGGGGTTTCGATAGTGACAGGGCTGCTTCTATTTCCTGAATTGTGACTGGTGCAATGAATCGCTGAATATGTTCTTCTGTCACTTTCAGAAGCTGTATATGGTGAAAGAATTGTGTTATGTCTTCTGTTTTGGAGTGATGATCTGTTTTGGAGTATAACTGTTAATAATACTTTTTCAGTACTCAAAGAATGTCTTTGGATGAGTGGACTAGTTGGTGTTGCTGCAGGTCATAGAGTTTTGGGATGTGTGCTTGTGTGTGTTGCCTATGGAGTCTATGTGCTAGAAGCCTTGTGGCTCAAGGGCCTCCTTCATAGTATTTCTGCTTAAGATAGCAGACAGCTGCTTCCGTTTTCTAATTTTGTATATCCTGTAATGCTCTGGTTGCCCAATGTATGCCCAGAAATTGACCTAGCGCTCCTGTTTTGTGTTTATTCTGTAGGTCTGTTAATTACTAGGTGAGGTGGTTGCACTTTTCTTCCCTGATTTTTTTCTTACGAGCAGTATATGCTATTATGTCACCTCTATGGATCACTTTGAATGTACCACATAAAAAGGGTGAAGTGATATCATCAGTGATGTTTCCTCTGGGAATTTGCAGAATATCGTCTCTTACAAGTCGCTGGAACAGCACTGAGTCTGAACATAGCAGACCACAATGCCATCAGCAACAACAGCTTGGCAAAAATGCCTTCACTTTTGTTTTTGCGGGGGGCTTTGCCCACCACACCCACCGTACTCAAAGATTCTCCCTCCGGGGGGAGCAGATCACAGGACAAGTTAAAATTTAAGGGGCAGTGGAATACTGTTTCCATGGCCCCTTGTATAAATCAAAGTCCCGATGTTGGCAAAATGGTAGAAGACCAGGAATAGAACCCTGGTCTTTACTGCCTCTCGGCCGAGCTGCTCCATGTCCCAGCCCTTCATGTCATGGGAGCAGCTCGGCCAGTGCCTGGTCTTCTGTTGCCCTTCTCCTATGGCAGAACCAAAGACAGTGACCAGGGGAGTGCACATCACAAACACTATAAATCCCCACTCACTGTCCATGGTAGCGCTAGATGGACCGCTATTAATGAAGTCAAATCTAACCAGGTACCACTGGAACTCATGAGGCCAGATTTTCAGACATGAGAGATTGCCGTAAGCCCTGGGTGAACCAAAGATACGACACACCCAACTTGCAGCAATCTAATGGGATTTTCTATCCTGTGCAGCAAATGATGCAAGCTAAACCATCTTTTTTTGTAGTCTAGCTTGCGTCAGTCCCAGGGACTGTTCTCATGGAGCTTGCACCTGAGATTTGGAGCAAGCTGCTGTAAAGTGGGTAAACTATCGCAACTGTACCTGAGCTTTGAAAATGGGGCACAGTTGCAGCAAAGGGGTATGGTGCACAGAAAGGGTTTGACACAGGGTTTGACTGAAGCCCTGCACCACCCTTTGAAAATCTGTCCCATTGTCTTTTAGATGTGCTGTATTAAGGCATCAGTATGTTTGAAGGCACCAGTGTTTGTTTTCTTTCTTTTTTCCCTAGTTGAATTTGTAGTATAATAGGGGCATGGTCGGACAGTAGTATTTGAGCATGTATGCAGGACTGCACTTTGTGTATGTGTTCTTGGTGTCTGTAAAAATAATCTAGATGACCATATGTACCATCAGAGGGGGAGTAATGCATGTAATCTTTTTGGTGAGGATGAATGGATTGCCACATGTATGTCCATCCTAACTGAGTCTTCTGTTATTTTCAGAATTTTGTTATGGGAGGTAATCACTGATGGGTGTGATTACTAGTGTCCCATGCTGGATTAAGTACCAGATTAAGATCTCCTCCCATAAGGAGTACACCATGGATAAGGGTTAGGTTTGCTTCAGTGAGAGTAGCTGTGCATCTGAAACATCTGAGCATGGGGGCAGGTAGACACTGGCCAGTGTTACCAGAGTGTTATATAGGTCTCCTACTGCTATTACAAAGCCCCCTTGTTTGTCAGAGAGTAGGTTCTGAAAGATGAATTGGGTTTTCCTTGGGATTAGGATTACCACTCCTTGTCATTTACCATGTTTATAGGAGGAAGCAAAAACTTGGGGATAGCCAAATCTTTTGAGGAGCAAATTACCCCCTTCCTTAAGATGGGTTTCTTGTAAGAACATCACTTCTGGATTAGATTTTTAATACTGGCAAAGTCACTGGTTCTTTTGACAGGACTGGTGAGACCATTTATATTCTGGGAATAAATTTTGATTGGGGTATAGTTAGCCATCATCAACAGGGAGAGTGTGGGATGGTCATCTGTGTGATGGGCAAAATATTTCTGCCCCATGTCCCTTTAGTAAATATAATCAGTGATTTTACATATAAGAGGTATAGAAACAAAACAGGTGTCACAAAGAAATTAGTAACAGTCACACATTCAATAAACAATTTAAAAATAAAGCTTTGCAACAGTACAAACCATGAATATGTCAGGTGGGTAACTGGCCCAATATGAGTGGAGACTTTCCTGGTAGGGGGCCTATGCATTGCACCCCTTTTCTGTAAGGAAGAAGGTGGGTGTTTCCTCTACAGGTCGAGGCTGAAGCTAGGTTGTTGTAGCTGTCTCTGCTGCATAAATTTTGCAGCCGAGGATAGTGGGATTCAGGGTGAGAGAGGGATGAGAAAGCTCACTCACTGGGGGTGACAGAGTCACCAGAGTGGATCTGAGGGTGACTAAAGAGTAGTTACATGTAGGAAAGCCAGTAACTTTAACTTTTGTAATTTCAGCCCTGTTACGCATACTTAGGAAAAATGAAAGATATTTGATCTTTTAAAAATAAGATTTATTTTGGGTGCATATGCGGTGCTGATATTTAAACATGTTAAATGTGATAAACGTATAGATACATGTTTTTAATATTATTACATGTTTTCATTTTGAGTATGTATTTGTGTTTTTTATACGAGTCATTTTATATGGTGTTTGCTTCACTTTGCATTCATGATGTTTATTGACACTGGTGATGATGTCATCTTGTTGTGCTTATTTAAGGCAGATTTTGAATTGATTCAGCATGTCTTTTGATAAAGGTAGGTTAGTCCAAAACTAGTCAAGACGTGCTTTTTGTTGGCACTTTAAATACATTTTGCACCTGGAATCAGCGAGCAGCGTTTTTATTGTGGTGGTGAGTGCTGGACTTTTCTGAAAGTATTTCGTTCTTTTGCCTGAGCACCCCAGCCTGGTGCAGCGTTCTGCTGTGATGTCCTGCATTGATATTCGAACGTGTGCACAGGCTGCTGATGGACATTGCCTAGCGTTAAACCACAACCGCATGCTCTATTGTCTGTATCCAGTTTGGTGCTATCTGAATTTAAGTGACCAGTTGATAAAACACGATATTCATGTCTGAAAGAAGATGTGTCATGGTAACACTTCGAATGTACGCCTTCCTGATGAGGATGATCCCTTCCTATTTTTTAATGGCTTGTTGAAGGAGGCAGGTGCGGCCAATCCATTTTTAATGGATGTTATGAGCCAGGCAGCTGATGTGAGCCTACCAGCTAATTCACTTATTGCAGCATTCGGAACACTGGAAAATATTATTCCAAGACCCGCAAGATTTATTGGAACATTACTAACTTGGAAGCTTATTTCCATGTTAAGTGTATTCTGCGTGGTCTGAGACTGATTAAAAATCATTCCTTTGGACAGGATGCAGAGACTTTCATTAATGAATGGAGACCCATTCTTGAGGAGGCCTTGAATAAATTGGTGAGTGAAACCCTTCTACATGATATTAAGGAACAGGAGAAAGTTGTCCTTGCCTTTAAAAATGACACAGATTTTGAGACCTATAATAAACGTTTAAAAGACACTGTGGCTAAGCTAGATCTGGAATTGAAAAATAAAAAAATTAATCAAATTTAAGAGAGACTTAGATGATTACCAGCTTGGTCATATATACAGTTGGAAAAAATCTGATGTAACCAAAGGTATTTTGAGACAGGAACGGAGGGTGTCATTTAATTTCAGTACCAGTAATTCTGAAATGACGATGTCTAGTGAAGATACTGAACCATCTTCTCATAATCCTGAGAATAATAGTATTCTGAGAAGGAGTAACCGGCAAAGTCATTTTCAGGGTTTTCACACACTTCCTCAGAGAGGGAGGGGTCAGGGTTTTTCCAACAGAGGAAGGGACAGAGGAGAATGAGGAGGGGGGACAGAGGTGGCGAAGAGGAAAGAAACTGGCAATCAACACCATATCAGAAATCTTACCCCCACCCTCAGTCCCACTATTAGGAACAACAGTTTCAGCAGCAACAATATCAGGAACAAACACAATCTGCCTATCCCTCGACCTGACCACCACCCTCACAACGATATCAGCAGAGTGGACTCGGAAAGTGATTAATCTTTCCAATAGAATCTTGACGTCCAGTGAACTGAAATTAATGAATAAGGGTTTATCTTTTGCCCTGACATGTGAAATTAACAAGTTTGATATATTCATTGATTTTAATAAACTCTATCGTAATTTGAGCTTGAAATCCTTTTTTGCCAAACAACAACATGTTTCCAGTGGGACTGTGAATGTGGTTTTTGAAACTATCTCGGCTGACAGTATGAGCTGCACTGATTCTGTACCATCCTCCCAATAATTTAGGGGCAAATCAACATTTTATCCAGCCCCTTCAGCAGCTATCAACACCTTTCAGGAGTTATGTGAAGCACAGACGGAACTTGTTCTCAATAACTTATCAGATATCTCCTTCAATAATCTCTCCTTGGATGACAGGATGGCTTTGAATACCTTGGCAAAGGACACTAGCATTGTCATCAAACTGGCAGACAAGGGGGGAGCCGTGGTCATTCTGAACACTGTGGACTATACTGCAGAAATTGAAAGACAATTAAATAATGCAGAATTTTATGGTCTACTGACTACAGACCCCACCCTAAAATTCAAGCATGCAATAGATACATATATTGAAAGTGCATATAATAAACAATGGATTGATGACAATGTTAGGAATTTTTTTATAGTAAATTTCCCTAAGAGAGTCACAATCTATACTTTACCAAAGGTGCATAAGTTGTTTTCAGAACCCCCCACCGTCGACCCATAGTTAGTGGAATAGGGTCCCTTACAGAACCCCTATCACATTATATTGATTTTTATATACAACCCTTTGTGGAATCTCTGGGGTCATATATTAGAGATACAGGGGATATACTTAATATTTTAAAATAGATTGTAGTGGGAGGGGATTCTCTACTGGTAACTTTAGATGTGGAATCTCTATATACGAATATACCTATTCAAGGAGCTCTGGAGAGTATCGAACATTTTTTGAACAACAGAACTGGAAGTATGGAGCCCCCTACAGAATTTCTGGTGCAACTCTCAGAATTTGTCCTTACTTGTAACACTTTTACCTTTCTTGATCATTTTTATTTACAGAGGAAGGGAATGGCGATGGGGGCTACATTTGCCCCTAGCATAGCTAATTTATGCATGGGGAGGTGGGAGAATCAATATGTAAGAGATTCTAATCATAATCCATTTTTTCATATGATTGAATTGTACTATCATTTCATTGATGATATAATTCTTATATGGAAGGGTTCTTGAGCTGAACTGGATTTATTTGTTCATTATTTACATTCATCCAATCCGCATTTACGTTTCAGTTGTAATGTTAGTGACACTGAAATTTGCTTTTTGGATTTTCTAATTACTAAGGATCTAGAAGGGAAAGTGGAAACAAACATTTATAGGAAGGACTACGAACTAAATACATTGCTGTCATCCTCCAGTTGTCATCCATGACACGTTATTGAAAATATTCCTAAGGGACAGTTTTTAAGGTTAAAACGCAATTGCAGTACAGTGACAAAATATGAGGTAGCTGCTAGAGATCTGGAAGCAAGATTTACTGATAGAGGATATAAGAGGAACAAAGTACATCAAACAAATATGTCAGTAAGTGAGGTATCCAGAAATGATGTACTAAGGAAAGGACCTGAGAGAAAACAAGATACAAGTGTCTTTAATTTTGTAATGGATTATTCAGTGCATGCACACTTGATAGGGGAGATTGTACAAAATAACTGGCATGTATTAGGAGGAGATAAACATCTGAGAGAAATTTCCATATGTCCCCATGTCTATCTTACAGCTGAGCTAGTACTCTTAGGGACCAGTTGGTTCACAGCAAGCTGGAAAAACCAAATACTTATACATGGCTTACTAATAAATCTGTAGGTTGTTTCCCCTGTAAATGATGTACAGGTATGTATTGTACAGTTATTATGTCTGGCAGGGAATTTCATAATTTGAACAATGAAAAAAAAAAATTCTATTCGACAGCTTATGACGTGTGACACTGTGGGGGTGGTTTATCTGGCCACTTGCACCTGCGGTGCTTTCTACGTCGGCAAGACAGAAAGGAATTTTAAAAGCCATGTAGAAGAGTACTGCAGGGCGATTAAACATGGGGATCTTACATATGCTACTGCAGCACATGTTAGGAATCAAACTTTTGGTGGTGAACATCAGTTCACTTTTCAAGCAACTGAAAAAGTCAAGCCTGAAAAGAGAGGAGGGGACTACAAAAATTTGATTTTATGAAGGGAAGGTTTCTGGATGTATACACTGGGAGCTTGCAAGCCTCCCAGGTTGAATGATAAAATTAGTCTAGCACCTTATATTAAATTCAGATGGAAAGGGGATATGTGGCCTTAATAAATTTAGTTTACATATTGTAAATATAGAAGTGTACATTCATATGTATTTGGTATGTATTTTGATATTTAGTGTTAGCATGAGACGGTTTTTATGTAACTTCTACACATAAAATCAATATTGGGTTTTGTCATTTCAGCCCTATTGTGCATGCTTTGGACAAATGATAGATATTTGATCCACAACAATAATATTTGTCTTGGGGTGCACTTTGGCTGATGACATTTAAACATATATATACATGTTTTATTAACAATATTTCTATAAACAGAATTAACATTGTGTTTTGTAATTTCTTTTTTTATACTTTGTATTTATTGTTTTGAATAAAACATACAGAATACATGCCAATCAGTGACATATCACATGTAAATACATATGACACATTGGGGACGCCACTCCTCCTGAATTACTATCTGGTTCTTATTCTACTGCTTAAAGATACATCATGGAAGTTTACTTAACTGGTATATACCTAGATTAACACAATATAAAATTGCTGGGAGTATAGCCCACAAACTGCATGGAAAAAGACAAAATCGATTCTAATATATAATGTCCAGTAGTTCTAGTGTCCCTTAGATAGGGACAATGAAGTAGTCCATGCTTGAACTATAGTAAGGGCACAACAGACAGTGCCAATTTCTAAAAAGAAAGAACCACTTTTGAAATTAGTTTTAAACCTAAAGGCATCCACATTTAGGAACAACTATACAGAAGAACAGGAGCTATAATTATATAAGGTATTTTAAAATAATAAAACAGTAAGCCAACGTTGTAAGCCATGTTCAAATATGGTGGCCAGATTTTTAACTAAGGTTCAGATAGTGAGTATGGGTTAAAAGGAAAGAAAAATAAAATGAGTGTAACAGTCCCAGTTTAAACATTGGTTCAGTACTCACTCACACCCCGCTTAGGGGAAAGGAACACAACATCTCTCTCTCTCTCTCCTGAATTAAACAAATAATAATCCCATTGAAATGTTCATGACTCGTCGTCTTACAGGGCCTCTCTCTCTCCTCTAAATCGGGCAGGTAATAATCCAGACTAAATTTTCATGACACATCGTCTTCTGATAAACTTTCCTCCTGATTCACTGGACGTCTTCTTCTCGGAGCTTGTTTCTGAGCCCATCGACTGGCATCCTTCACATCCGTGAAAATAAAGACCTTTCCCTGGTGCGTTATTCGTAACCGGGCTGGGAAAATAATGCTGTGTTGAATCCCCACCTCTCGGAGGAGTGCTCTGGTACCTTCAAATTGCTTTCTTCTTTGCCTGGTAGCGAAGCTAATATCTGGGTATAGTCGGACCGTCTCCCCCTCATAGAGCAGCGTTTTGTGTTGTCTAGCTAGCGCCAACAGATAGTTCCGTGTAGCAATTCCGTCTGTTATTGCCAATACTGCCCTCAGAGCCTCTGAGTTATCAGGCCTTCCGCTGGCTGCAATTCTGTAGGTCTTTTGTATGCCCTTAATTTGTGGCGTAGCTTCCCCTCCAAACTGCTGACCCAGCCAGTCGTGAAGGAATAGAACCAAGTGGTCACCCTCACAGCCCTCCGGGAGACCCAGGAAATGGATATTCAGTGCCCTGGTGTTATTTTCCAAGGTTTCCAGCCACATTCTTAAATGCCCATTCTCCTTCAGCACATTAGTAATGCACCCATGGCAGCATTCGATCTTTTCTTAGCTTCTGCAGATTCAACCGTAACATTATCCATATTAGTTTCCAAATTTGTAACTCTGTTTCCGATGCTATCTATTTTGTCCACCAACCCAGTAACTGAGGAGATTAGCCTGTTAATTTTAACACCTAGGGACTGCAAAGTTTCCTCTCCTTCATTCTCTGTGTCTGCAGCCTGCTGGACAGGAGTAGACCGCATGGCAGTAGGAGCGGGAGCATTTCTGGATTTTGCTCCGTCGTGAAGGCTCCGATCCTTTCTGGGATTTCCCATATTGGTCCTCAGACCTTCCGATTATGGGTTTGATACAAAGTGCTGTCCTGTCTGCTCCAAAAACAACTTTTTATAGTTCCCAAATATAGACGTTGTAGAGAGCACTTATTCAAAAGCGGCCATATTGCTCGGGCTCACCAGCGCCCCCGTTTTGTAATTTTAGCCCTGTTATGCATACCTAGGATAAATGAAAGATATTTGATCTTTTAAAAATAAGATTCATTTTGGATGCATATGCTGTGCTAATATTTAAACATGTGATGAACATATAGATACATTTTTTTAATATTATTACATATGTTTTCATTTTGTGTATGTATGTGTTTTTATACATAGATACATAGATACATAGACAGTGTCGGCAGATAAGGGCCTATGGCCCACCCAGTCTGCCCATTTGAGCTTGTAAGTTCAGTTTGTTTTCCTAGAAGTCTGTTGCCCCTTACCCCTGACCTCCACAATTCCTTTATGTCTATCCCATGCATTCTTAAATCCCGTGATTGTTTCAGCCCCCACCACTTCCTCTGGCAGGGTGTTCCACTTGTCCACCACCTGTTCTGTGAAGAAATTCTTTCTCATGTTTCTCTGAATCGCCCCCTCTCCTCCAACTTCATCCCATGCCCTCTAGTCCTGGAACATCTTTTTCGCTTAAAAATAGTGTTTTCCTGCACCCTGTTCCTCCCTGTAAGATACTTGTATGTCTCTATCATATCGCCTCTCTCCCTCCTCTCCTCCAGGGAGTACATGTTCAGTTCCTTCAACCTGTCTTCATAGGACTTGTGATGCAATCCATGCACCATCTTTGTTGCCCTCCTCTGAACCTTCTCTACCCTGTCTATGTCCTTACGTAGGTATGGTCTCCAGAACTGTACACTGTACTCCAGGTGGGCCTCACTAGTGTCTTGTATAGTGGAATTATGACCTCCTTTTCCTGCTGGTGATGCCCCTGCCTATACATCCCAGCATCCTATTTGCTTTACCTGCCTGTCTCACTGTTTCCCTACCTTGAGGTCATCAGAGATGATAACCCCAAGATCCCTTTCCTGCTTGGTGCATGCTATATCCTCACCCCCAACTGATATATTGTGCCAAGGTTTTGTGCCCATATGCATTATCTTGCACTTTCTTTGCATTGAATTTCAACTGCCAAACCCTTGACCATTCTTCAAGTTTCTGCAGGTCGCTTCTCATTCTGTCTACACCCTCTGGTGTGTCTACTCTGTTACAGAGCTTTGTGTCATCAGCTAACAGTGAAATTCCGCCTTCTAGGTCCCAAGCAATGTCACTGATGAAGATGTTGAATAGGACCGTCCCAGCACTGATCCCTGTGGTACCCCACTGGTCACTCTCTCTCTGGGGAGTGACAGCCATTTACCACCACCCTCTGTGTCCTGCCACCAGCCACTTACCTACCCACCACACTACTGTCCTGCCCACACCCATATTCCCCAGTTTGTGTAATAGTCTTCTATGTGGCACAGTGTCAAAGGCCTTGCTGAAGTCCAGATAGGCCATGTCCACTGCCCCCTGATCCACCTCCTAGTCACCCAGTCAAAAAATTCAACGAGGTTGGTCTGACATGACCTCCCCTGGTGAAACCATGCTGCCCTGGGTCCTGTAGTCCATTGACAACCAGATGTTCCACCAATCTCTCCTTCAGTAGTGCTTCCATGATCTTCCCACTACCGAGGTGAGGCTGACTGGTCTGTAGTTCCCTGCTTCCTCTTTGTTCCCACTTTTGTATAAGGGGACTACATCTGCTGTCCTCAGTCTTTGGGTACCTCCCTGTTTCAAGTGATCGGCTAAACAGGATAGCCAGAGGTTCAGCCACCACCTCTCTTAGTTCTTTAAGGACCCTGGGGTGCACCCCGCTCATTCATTGCTTTATCAACTCTTATTACTTCCAGTTCCTTCAGGACCCTTTCTGTGTAAAGGACTTGTGTCCATTTCTGCACCATTTTCACCCTTGTACTCCCTTCAGACCCATTACCTCCTCTTCCTCAGTAAAGACTGAGCAGAAATACCTGTTCAATATGTCAGCTTTACTGTTGTCATCCTCCACGCGGCCCCATCCTCCCCCTTCCTCCCCCTTCAGTCTCACTATCCCTCCCTTTGTCTTTCTTTTTTCACTTATGTACCTGTAAAAGGTTTTGTCCCCTCTACTCACTGATTTTGCAATGTGTTCTTCTGTCTGAGCTTTGGCTTCCCTTACTGACCTCCCTGCCTCCCTTTGCTTCTCCTGGTACTTCTCTCTATCCCTTCTGCCTGTGTCTTTTTGTATTGCCTGAATGCAATCTTTTTGGCTTTCACTTTCTTTGCTACCTCTTTGGAAAACCATAATGGTCTCCTCTTCCTTTTCCTCTTGCTAACCTGCTTAATGCATAATTCTGTTGTTCTTGTAATCCCCATTTTAAATACTGCCCACTGTTCCTCAACCCCTGATTCCTGTCCCATCCCCTTAATGCCTCTTTCAAGTATCTCCCCATTTTCCCAAAGTCTGCCCCCCTAAAATCCAGGATACGTGTTTTTGTGTGGTTTGGTTCTGCTCTTTCTGTGATTTCAAACCACAATGACTGGTGGTCACTGTTTCCCAGGTGCTCCCCCACTGTTACCCCCATCACACTGTCCCTGTTTGTGAGCACAAGGTCCAGTATTGCCTTCTGCTGAGTTGGTTCCATGACCAGTTGCTTGAGGAAGGCACCTGAAAGGAGTCAGGATAAATCTGCTCCTAGTTGATGCTGCTGCTGGGATGCTCCAGTCCACGTCTGAATATTGAAGTCTCCAACCAGTACTACTTCCTCTTGTCTGCCATCCTTTGGATGGCTAGCATCAGCTCCCTATCTGTTTCTTCCTCCTGGGCTGGCGGTCTATAGACCACACCTGTGCGGATGGCTGTCCCCATTTTCCTTTCCAGCTTAACCCACAGTATCTCTCCCCCATTTTGTTCCTCCTGGATCTCTGTGGCCCTTATGTCATTTTTCACATACAGTGCCACCTCCTCCTTCCTGCCTGCTCTGTCTCTTCTGAATATGTTGTAGCCAGGTATGGCCATCTCCCAGTCGTGGTTATCATTACACCAGGTTTCAGTGATGGCCACAATGTCCAGATCTGACTGCACCATGACAGCCTCCAGATCTTCCATCTTGTTGCTAAGGCTCCTGGCATTTGCACACATGGCTTTCCATGATTTGACCTACCTAGACTGTTTCACTGTTCTACTCCAGCCCCTTCCTTGGTTGTCATTTATCCCTGGTTCTCCTTGCTGTCTGCCCTTCTGCTGAATTTTGCCCCTGTTCTGCTTATCCACCTCTTGGGCACTAATCTCCATCTTTTGCACACTGCTTTGCAGAGATAGCCACTCCTCTGGCTCACTGGTTCCACTGCTAGCTGTGGGGGGTGAGCAAGTAGGTACCCTCCTTGCTGGTCTGCCACCCCCCTTTGCTAGTTTAAATGCTTGTCAATGTAGCATTTAAACTTATCATTGAGTGCTTGATTCCTCCAGGATGGATGCAGGCCGTCAGGCTTGGACAAACCTCCATCCCTCCAGGTGGGTCCCCAGTCACCAATGAATCCAAACCCTTCCTCACAGCACCAGTTCTTCAACCATGAGTTAAAGTTCCTGGTGCATGCACTCCTCTGCTCTCCTTGCCTCTCACAGGTAGTACTTCTGAAAGTGACAGAAGTAGCTACTTGCTTGAGACCCTCCCCAGTTTCCTAAACTCTTCCTGAACTTCCTTTGGCTCCCCATTTGCCAGGTCATTAGTACCTAGGTGGATAATGACATCCAGCTCACCCTCCCATCTTGCCTTCCCAGTGATCTCCAGGATCTTCCTTCCATCCCTCCATGCCGTGGCACCTGGTAGACACCTCACCTCCCTGTCCTCCCCCTCCTGTGTTCCTAGCTGGATCCCTCTTATGATGGAGTCCCCCACCAGGATTCACTTCCTCCTCCTCTGGGGTCCACTGCTTTCCCCGCTGAGGTCACCTCCTTGGCTAACCTCCACATCCTTTCCTTCCACTTCTCTGGGTACCTCTATTTGGTTGTCCTCATTTGCCAGTGTGGCATATGAGTTCTTGAGTGGAATAGGATCTGGGATATGCTTCTGCCTGACCACTCTAAACCTCCCTGAGCCCACTGTCATCCAAGTGCTCCTTGTTCTCGGCATCCTTTGAGGCAGTTGCATTGGACTGGGTGGTCCCTGGATAGGGGTGATGGTACTCCTGACCCAGTTTACTTCCACTCTGAGTCTGGCTACCTTATCCTGCAGTCCAGAGAGATGCATGCAGATAGGGCAGCACCTCAGTGTCCAGAAGGTCTGCCTGAATATGGCTGCCCCACAGCCACTGCATTGCACCACTCCCCACATTATACTGCAATTCCACTACTTGTCTGCTACTGAAGCTCTCCTAGTTCCCTTTTTATTAATTTACTGTCCTAAAAATCCTGTCAATGATCCTCAGATAATTTTCTTTAATAAAAAAAAAAATGAGTCAAAACACTTGTCGTGCTGAGGGTGGGCTTCTTCCCCCTTATGCCCCTCCTACTTCACACCCCTTACTATACCCTGTGTTTAGCTCCTGTCAATCAGATTTAACAGGGCATATAATTAAGAGTTGGGGGAAGGGGACGGGGGCGAAAATTTGCAGCAATTAAAGACAGCACAGAATTACACCACCACTATGTTTTAAATTTTCAACAGCCCAAAAACAATTATAAGTAAAGACAACAAAGAAAGTATAGTGTCACTAAAAGCCCACAATCTAAGTTTAAAAGAAAAATAGCAATTACCAGTTACTCTAAAGCACTGAATTGAATATGTTTCCTTCCTTCCTTCCCCTTCTGGGGGACTTTTTATACAAGTCATTTTATATGGTGGTTGCTTCACTTTACATTCATGATGTTTATTGACACTGGTGATGATATCATCTTTTTGTGCCTATTTAAGGCAGATTTTGAATTGATTCAGCTTGTCTTTTGATAAAGGATGGTTAGTCCGAAACTAGTCAAGACGTGTTTTTTGTTGGCACTTTAAATAAATTTTGCACCTGGAATCAGCGAGTAGCATTTTTATTGTAGTGGTGAATGCTGGATTTTTTGAAAGTGTAACTTGAACTTCTCCACAAAGTATCTAGTACTTAGCAATGGGAGGCTGAGGAGTACTAGTCTGTACATGCCAAGTCCATGCAGCTTTGAATTCAGTGCTTGTAGTCTGCAATATGGAGGCGGGGGGACTCATAAATAGGGCAGGGTGAGGCCTCTCTGAGTCATTATAAATCAAGACATGTCTTTGTGGTAATCAGTTGCAAGACATAAGAAAAAATGTCTCAGAGTATACTTGGGCTGATTACATTTAAGATTTTATTCTTGTATTTTATTGTCCACAGTCTCATTGGTGGTACAGGTGATAGGAAAGAAAAGGAGTAAGAAAAAGTCCAATGTGGACACGTTTAACCAGTTTACTTTGTATCATCTAAGATGTAGCATATAAGTCTTGTGCCTCTGCATATTTTTCCAACTCCCAAAAGGGTGGATGGGAGGGATGGAGGAGAGCACCCCGGGCATCGTTCAACTGGGTATCAAACTGGCAGGGTTGTAGGAGAAGAAAGAGCATAATTAGCTGTAAGTTGATATGCAGCGTTAGTTAGAAAGCATATGGTTTAGTCTGAGGTGTAGCTGTACAATGCAGTAGTCAGGGAAAGGGAAGTAGGAGCAAGCAGGGCAGGAAGCAAGATGTGGGCTGTTGATCCTTGGTGGCAAACACAGTTTCTTATTCAGCTGGTATGTCCTGGGGTTTGGATTGTTAAGTGTGACGTCTGCCTGTTATTAGTCAGCAGTAGACTGTTTGATGGCAGTGATGTTGGACCTTTAGGCTGTGCAGTGCGCATGGCTCGTCTAGAGATATACCCTAGTCTGTCAGTTATGAACACAAATCTGCACTATATGGTCCCCCACGAATTTCTAGTGCAAGGTCCCTGACAGCAGGCTTACAGACTGTCCAGACATTTATTAATTTGTGTGACCTCAGCCATTTAGTAGGAGGGCAGAGCACACCTATGGTTGGTTGGTATGTGATTTGTTTTTTTGTGCCTTCTATATTTGTCCAGGTAAGAGGGGGGTGTGGGCAGGATTTGCTGTTTGTTTCTCAGGTACAGTTCACTGTTGTCCGATCACATGGGCACACACACTCTTGTGCAGCCACATTATGTTCCTGAGCCTTGCTCACATCTGCTCCAATTTGCAAGTACTCACACAGCCTCACTGAAGCAACTGCATGAACGTGCGAGAGGAAAAACAGACCAGTACAGCTGCATCTATTCCTGGAGAGTTATTCTCTAGTCCTTGTTTTTACTGAATCATGCTAAATCATTCTGCAGCTTTTGAAATAAAAGTTCAGTTTTATACCCTGTCTGCCAAGAGAAGAGAAAACTGTGAAGCAGATTAGTTCTCGTGTTAGGAGCATAATAGAGATTAGGGGAGTTGGGGAGTAGGTGTGACAGGGTTGAATAAGACCCTGTCCCATTTGTTATACAAAAAGAGTTAAATGTAAAGATCTGTTCTGCCCTCTGCTTTTCTGTCTTTTGTCTGTCTGGTTGTGCAACCAAATGTTCTCATCAGACCTAGAAACTGATCACTTGGATGATCTTGTGATTCTCCCTCTCTCGCTATCTCTCTATCTTCACTTGCTGTTTCTGTCTTTTCTTCCCCCTTGCATATCGGGGGTTATAAAAATATATGTGAATCTTTGTGTGAAACTACAAGTGATACTGGGATCGCTTTGTTTGAAACTGTATATAGTTATACTGTTGAAATGATTGCAAAAAACTATTTGGAACTCAAGGGGTTAAACTTGACATCCAGCACAAACCTTTGCAGAGCTTTCAGCAGGAAGCCAGCTTGGGACACTGTTCTATTTGTTGCACCTGCAAGGAAACTGACAAGAACATTTTGAGAAAAACAGGATGTCTTTTAACAAATTCCCAGGCAAAGACTTATAAAAAGAGCAGCAATGCTTTTGCTAGAGAGAGAGAATGAAACTTGGAATTAGAGATACCCTTAGATGAAGGATTTTGTTTTCTTCTGTTTGTACTGCCGTTGTAACTAGTTATGCTGAACAATTTTTCATTTTTTACTTTTACTGTTATTGATAATAATAAAACACGACTTGCAAATATTACAATTGCTCCTGGTTTTCCTATGCTTCCTGACCTGTGCCTCGATGACAGAGGGGGTTTAAGAGGACAAAGGGGGATTGTTAAACTGATTAGACTGCTTACTTAGAACAATATAATGCCACTAAGTGACTAACTACATAGAGCTCAGTGGTTACCCAGTTTACCTCCTCCCAGCCCGAACCTCCACTTACTGCAACATCTTTTTGGTGAGGTGTCAACTTCTCTTTACTTGACTTGGAAGGCTCATAAATGTCTCTGATTTCTTGCAGGGCAGTCAGGAAGTGTTTCTGACTGGAGTACTCTGTAGATGTTAGTCTGTGGCTTCAATTTCTGGATGGCCGCTGAGGTAGTGGGTACTGCCATTGATGAGGTAGGGACCTGGCTGAATCAATCGTCCTCTGGTAATCTGTCTGCATTGTGTTGTTTGCTTGCAATATTTTGCTGCTGTCACTTCCCCATTGATATCTAGACCTCTGGAGGGGTTTTTTTTCAGATGAATTTGTGGAATTCCCTTCTTGTGAGGTCATTATTTTAGTCACAGGCCATTCAGAGTTTAGGATTCAGACAGCCATTACTCTGGTGACATCACCAGAAGTCTATCTGGTATCTTCCAAGGACAGACATCAGGACAACAGTGATGAGTTTGGAACTTGTACTCTGAAGGCCATTTAGTGCAGATCACCATAAATGTTGGTGTGAGTGTAAGGGATAACAAGGAGGAAGGCAGTATCCTAAGGGTCTACCCCTCAAGGGACATCCCTGGCAGCTTTGTGAAACATAGAGGAGTTCACCAAAGTGCGTGTTTTCTTGTTAGGGGGCAATTTCAGTCATGTCTGTCCCTGAGAGATGCCTCCTGACAAAGGGGTAGCATTGCCCCGAAGCACCGAGGCTGGAAGGGGTTGTGAAGCCTTAAAATTTGATGTATTGTGACTTTGTGGTTCTTTTTGCTTACATTTTGCTAGTATTTTTATTTATTTAAAAAAATAAAGAATATTCTCCCTGAATTTTACCTGGAGTGCTGGATGTAATTTTTAAACTACTGTCCCTGAGAGATGCTGCCAGCTGTGCTTAAGATGATGAGAGATCTGGTGTCAAAGAATGAGCTGCTGAAATGGAAAGGAAATGTGTTTTCTATTTGTATGAGCAGTCCAAAGCTAGCATGGATATTTTAGATGTTTCCTCTGGCAAAGGGCCTAGGGAGATTACCAGCCACTGCCAAAGGGCAAGCTGGGGTATGCACTGGCATGCTGGTGCCCAGGACACTGCCAGAAGGGGAAGGAAGGAAACATATTCAATTCAGTGCTTTAGAGTAACTGGTAATTGCTATTTTTCTTTTAAACTTAGATTGTGGGCTTTTAGTGACACTGTACTTTCTTTGTTGTCTTTACTTGGAATTGTTTTTGGGCTGTTGAAAATTTAAAATGTAGTGGTGGTGTATTTCTGTGCTGTCTTTAATTGCTGCAAATTTTCACACCCCCCCTTCCCCCAACTCTTAATTATATGCCCTGTTAAATCTGATTGACAGGAGCTAAACACAGTGTATAGTAAAGGGTGTGAAGTAGGAGGGGCATAAGGGGGAAAAAGCCCACCCTCAGCACAAGTGTTTTGACTCATTTACTTATTTATTGGTTTCTTTTCTTTTTTTTTTTTTAAAGAAAATTATCTGAGGATCAGTGGCAGGATTTTTAGGACAGTAAATTAATAAAAAGGGAACTAAGAGCGCTTCAGTAGCAGACAAGTAGTGGAATAGCAGTATAATTGCAGTATAATGTGGGGAGTGGTGCAATGCAGTGGCTGTGGGGCAGCCATATTCAGGCAGACCTTCTGGACACCGAGGTGCTGCCCTATCTGCATGCACCTCTCTGGACTGCGGGATGAGGTAGCCAGACTCAGAGTGGAAGTAAAATGGGTCAGGAGTACCATCACCCCTATCCAGAGACCACCCAGTCCAATGCAACTGCCTCAAAGAATGCCGAGAACGAGGAGCACTTGGATGACAGTGGGCTCAGGGAGGGTTAGAGCGGTCAGGCAGAGGCACATCCCAGATCCTATTCCACTCAAGAACTCATATGCCACACTGGCAAATGGGAACAACCAAATAGAGGTACCCAGAGAAGTGGAAGGAAAGGATGTGGAGGTTAGCCAAGGAGGTGACCTCAGCGGGGAAAGCAGTGGACCCCAGAGGAGGAGGAAGCGAATCCTGGTGGGGGACTCCATCATAAGAGGGATCCAGCTAGGAACACAGGAGGGGGAGGACAGGGAGGTGAGGTGCCTACCAGGTGCCACGGCATGGAGGGATGTAAGGAAGATTGTGGGGATCACTGGGAAGGCAAGACGGGGGGGTGAGCTGGATGTCATTATCCACCTAGGTACTAATGACCTGGCAAATGGGGAGCCAAAGGAAGTTCAGGAAGAGTTTAGGAAATTGGAGAGGGGTCTCAAGCAAGTAGCTACTTCTGTCACTTTCTCACAAGTACATCCTGCTAGAGGCAAGGGAGAGCATAGGAGTGCATGCACCAGGAACTTTAACTCATGGCTGAAGAACTGGTGCTGTGAGGAAGGGTTTGGATTCATTGGTGACTGGGGACCCACCTGGAGGGATGGAGGTTTGTTCAAGCCTGACGGCCTGCATCCATCCTGGAGGGGAATCCAAGCACTCAATGATAAGTTTAAATGCTACACTGACAAGCATTTAAACTAGCAAAGGGGGGTGGCAGGCCAGCAAGGAGGGTACCAACTTGCTCACCCCACACAGCTAGCAGTGGAACCAGTGAACCAGAGGAGTGGCTATCTCTATAAAGCAGTGTGCAAAAGATGGAGATTAGCACCCAAGAGGTGGAAAGGCAGAAAAAGGGAAAAATTCAACAGAAGGGCAGACAGCAAGGAGAACCAGGGATAAAGGACAACCAAGGAAGGGGCTGGAGTAGAACAGTGAAACAGTCTAGGGAGGTCAAATCATGGAAAGCCATGTGTGCAAATGCCAGGAGCCTTAGCAACAAGATGGAAGATCTGGAGGCTGTCATGGTGCAGTCAGACCTGGACATTGTGGCCATCACTGAAACCTGGTGTAATGATGACTACGACTGGGAGATGGCCATACCTGGCTGCAACATATTCAGAAGAGACAGAGCAGGCAGGAAGGGAGGAGGAGTGGCACTGTATGTGAAAAATGACATAAGGGCCACAGAGATCCAGGAGGAACAAAATGGGGGAGAGATACTGTGGGTTAAGCTGGAAAGGAAAATGGGACAGCTATCTGCACAGGTGTGGTCTATAGACCACCAGCCCAGGAGGAAGAAACACATAGAAGTTGATGCTAGCCATCCAAAGGATGGCAGACAAGGGTGAGGTAGTACTGGTTGGAGACTTCAATATTCCAGACGGACTGGAGCATCCCAGCAGCAGCATCAACTAGGAGCAGATTTATCCTGGACCTTTCAGGGTGCCTTCCTCAAGCAACTGGTCATGGAACCAACTCGGCAGAAGGCAATACTGGACCTTGTGCTCACAAACAGGGACAGTGTGATGGGGTAACAGTGGGGGAGCACTTGGGAACAGTGACCACCAGTCATTGTGGTTTGAAATCACAGAAAGAGCAGAACCAAACCACACAAAAACACGTATCCTGGATTTTAGGGGGGCAGACTTTGGGAAATGGGAGATACTTGAAAGAGGCATTAAGGGGAATGGGACAGGAATCAGGGGTTGAGGAACAGTGGGCGGTATTTAAAATGGGGATTACAAGAACAACAGAATTATGCATTAAGCAGGTTAGCAAGAGGAAAAGGAAGAGGAGACCATTATGGTTTTCCAAAGAAGTAGCAAAGAAAGTGAAAGCTAAAAGATTGCATTCAGGCAATACAAAAAGACACAGGCAGAAGGGGATAGGGAGAAGTACCAGGAGAAGCAAAGGGAGGCAGGGAGGTCAGTAAGGGAAGCCAAAGCTCAGACAGAAGAACACATTGCAAAATCAGTCAGTAGATGGGACAAAACCTTTTATAGGTACATAACTGAAAAAAGAAAGGCAAAGGGAGGGATAGTGAGACTGAAGGGGGAGGATGGGGGCCGCGTGGAGGATGACAACAGTAAAGCTGACATATTGAACAGGTATTTCTGCTCAGTCTTTACTGAGGAAGAGGAGGGTAATGGGTCTGAAGGGAGTACAAGGGTGAAATGGTGCAGAAATGGACACAAGTCCTTTACATGAGAAAGGGTCCTGAAGGAACTGGAAGTAATAAGAATTGATAAAGCTAATGGGGCCAGATGGGGTGCACCCCAGGGTCTTTAAAGAACTAAGAAAGGTGGTGGCTGAACCTCTGGCTATCCTGTTTAGCCGATCACTGGAACAGGGGAGGTACCCAAAGACTGGAGGATAGCAGATGTAGTCCCCTTATACAAAAGTGGGAACAAAGAGGAAGCAGGGAACTACAGACCAGTGAGCCTCACCTCAGTAGTGGGGAAGATCATGGAAGCACTACTGAAGGAGAGATTGGTGGAACATCTGGTTATCAATGGACTACAGGACCCAAGGCAGCATGGTTTCACCAGGGGGAGGTCATGTCAGACCAACCTCGTTGTATTTTTTGACTGGATGACTAGGGAGGTGGATCAGGGGAGGGCAGTGGACATGGCCTATCTGGACTTCAGCAAGGCCTTTGACACTGTGCCACATAGAAGACTATTATACAAACTGGGGAATATGGGTGTGGGCAGGACAGTAGTGTGGTGGGTAGGTAACTGGCTGGATGGCAGGACACAGAGGGTGGTGGTAATGGCTGTCACCCCAGAGGGAAGAGTGACCAGTGGGGTACCACAGGGATCAGTGCTGGGACCGGTCCTATTCAACATCTTCATCAGTGACATTGCCAGGACCTGGAAGGCAGAATTTCACTGTTCGCTGATGACACAAAGCTCTGTAACAGAGTAGACACACCAGAGGGTGTAGACAGAATGAGAAGGGACCTGCAGAAACTTGAAGAATGGTCAGGGTTTGGCAGTTGAAATTCAATGCAAAGAAGTGCAAGATAATGCATATGGGGCACAAAACCTTGGCACAATATATCAGTTGGGGGTGAGGATATAGCATGCACCAAGCAGGAAAGGGATCTTGGGGTTATCATCTCTGATGACCTCAAGGTAGGGAAACAGTGTGACAAGGCAACAGGTAAAGCAAATAGGATGCTGGGATGCATAGGCAGGGCATCACCAGCAGGAAAAGGGAGGTCATAATTCCACCATACAAGACACTAGTGAGGCCCCACCTGGAGTACAGTGTACAGTTCTGGAGATCATACCACGTAGGACATAGACAGGGTAGAGAAGGTTCAGAGGAGGGCAACAAAGATGGTGCATGGATTGCATCACAAGTCCTATGAAGACAGGTTGAAGGAACTGAACATGTACTCCTGGAGGAGAGGAGGGAGAGAGGATATGATAGAGACATACAAGTATCTTACAGGAGGAACAGGGTGCAGGAATACACTATTTTAAGTGAAAAGATGTTCCAGGACTAGAGGGCATGGGATGAAGTTGGAGGAGGACGATTCAGAGGAAACATGAGGAAGAATTTCTTCACAGAACGGGTGGTGGACAAGTGGAACACCCTGCCAGAGGAAGTGGTGGGGGCTGAAACAATCACGGGATTTAAGAATGCATGGGACAGACATAAAGGAATTCTGGAGGTCAGGGGTAAGGGGCAACAGACTTCTTGGAAATCATAAACTGAACTTACAAGCTCAAATGGGCAGACTGGGTGGGCCATAGGCCCTTATCTGCCGACACTGTCTACGTATGTATGTATCTATGTATTGAGAGTAAATACCTGGTTGATTTGAAGTGCCCAGAATCAGGGTTGCAATTAGTCAGGAGTGTCAAAGTGAAAGTCCCTACAGCAGTGCTAAGAACACAAATGAAAGCACTCAAAAACAGAAGTATACTAATGTCACAAAATTGCTAAAAAAAACTCAAGAGTTTATTCGATCTCATGCCCTGAAGAAGCAACTCGTTGTCGCCCTGAAACGCCGTGGCATAGTACTGTACCTTTCGTGCATGAGACTGAATAAATGTGAGTTTTTTGGCAATCTTTTGACTTCAGTGTATTTCTCTGCTTTTGAGTTCTTCCATTTGTGTTCTTGGTTATTGTTGATTTGTTGAGTAAGCACCTGCCGCATTTTGTTGTGTATGTGGTTTCTGTGCTCTCCTACAGCATGGCTACCTCCTTCACACTAACTGAACTGATGTTGCAGTATCATAGTAATATGTGAGACACAAGTGAATACAAAGCACATACAGTAGCGAGGTTGAAGATCTAGTAAATTCAGATGGCAGTGTAGGAAAGGCTCTGTCCTGCAGTACAAACTCACCCATTGGTGAACAGCAAGGAATAAGAGGAGTCGTTGAGGTTACTGTAAAGATGTGCAATGAGTACAGCCTTTTCAAGGGATCCTAAGGTTCAACTTATGTCCCGGTTCAGAACTGAGCCTAACTTGCAGTGCTGACAAGTAGAGTGATTTCAAAGGCCACGTTCCCGAATGTGTAACTAAATGTTAGTAGACATGACAACAACCCATCAAGCAGCAGAGTGATTTATTTCAGACATGACAGCAGGAGCACCAAGCAAAGCTCATCAGAAAATGAACTTTTAATTGCTAGAGACTGAGTATACAGTATTTAGCTGAATTAGAAGCTACCTCTGGTGAGCAGTTATCACCTATTCCAAGACATAGAGGGTACCCCTGGAGCTATGCTCACCCCTAGTGTCTGCCTGATGTTAACAATGGGTTATCATATGGTAAAGTGGGATTTTTGGACTGCATTCCATGTCATCCAGGAATGCAGAAGGCATTGTGCAGAACCTCACTTGCCCCCACTCACCACAGCCCTACCTACCTACCTATGCCATCCCTGTTAGTCTAGCAGACCTCCCTCCCTTATCTGATCCCAGTCAGTATTGTGGAAATGTACTAAGACCCATTCCTGTGAGTTTAGTGTTACCTCCCCAACTCAATCACTCTCAAAGCCCCTCTCCCCAGCCCACCGACTGAGCGCCTACCAAACCCACCCCCAGTCACCACTGACTCACTTATCCATCCACCTATCCATAGGTGAGCTGCCATAAGGTCATCAGACATTGACAGGCAGAGACCATCTCTTCACACCTCAGCCAGCTGCCATCTGACTAACAAAGAACAGTTGATTCCACAGTGCCCCTGTGTTCACTCCCTGTCAGGGGAGGGGGTCACTAGATTGCCAGGGTACAGCTTTAGTACAGTTACGCAATACTGACAGGAATCTGCTGAGGGAGGGTGCCCACTAGACTGCCAGGCAAGGGCTTTATTACGGTTCTACAATACTGATAGGAATCAGGTATTGGAGGAGTGTCCCTACACTGCCAGGATTGGGATGTTCAATATTGTACAATGAAATTCTGCAGTGAAATTATTCCATGGTACCAATAATAATTGTGGGCACAGGGGACCGTGAGACTGCCAGAGTTAGGATCTGCAATAAAGCTCTGCATTGATGGGGATGTGGCGGATGGACGCGGGTGTTGCTGGCCCCAGTGCTGCCAGGGGATTGGGGTCACTGTGCATATTGATAAAAACAGGATTTTGTAAGCATTAATTAGCACTGACTCAGCAGCCTGTTAGTTCTCAATAAGTACCCTTTGAATACTGTATGCCACTGTTGCTGGTATTCAAGACAGCTTCATCATTTGCACGAGGGCAGTGGTATATTCTGTGCACTAGCAACATACACTGTATGTGGTGCTGGGTGATCCTTTGGATATGGCCCTTTGTCCTGCCCAGTTGCTGTAAGTCTGGTTAGCACTGTGCTATGCCTGTTTCGACCGCGATAACTTTGGGGGTCATTGTGTGTATAATTCTACTCTTCCCTCACAAACACTAAAATATCACCCTTAAAACTGAAGTATTTTGTAAGTTATCTTGCATTAAAGTTTTTGTTCATGTGGCTCTTCAACACTACCTAAAAACTTTTGCACAGCAGGTAGATTTTGAAAACCATCACACAACGGGTATATTTTCAAAACCTTCATGAAGGATTTCTGTGCAAATAATGGGCCCTATGCATGATGCTAATGCACCGCGAAAACCAGGCGCATTGGCATCATTACGCATGAATGTTGCAGAGTGGTGACCATTTGGCATTCACAACTGGGGTGCGCAACAGTTACACACCTGATCTCCTGGCCATGTGGACAGCAACACACTGGGGGGTGGGCAGGGGGCGTGATGGGGGAGTGCCAGCTGTATGTGGCATGCACAATCATGGTTAGTGCTGGCCACAGGGGTGCAGAGGAGGGTGCAGGGTAGGCAGTCGGGACACTGCCATAACCCAATGTGCGCTGCCACTTACATGACCAGCCAATCGCGGCAGACCGGGGATTCTGACCTCCATGCTGCCCCAGCCCACAGAGCCTTTGGTGAGGGCTGGGGCTGCTGCAGGGGCAAGTGTCCAGCCACTGAGGTGCTTTGTCCAGGTAGTGGCATCCCCCCAACAGGGCATCCCCGACCCCAAAGTGCCAGCCCCCCAAACACATGTCTGCCATGACCCTGTGGTAATGGCAACACCCAACAAACATGGTGGTGTAGTCCCTGTCTGCAGTGGATTCCCTCGCTACACACACAGGTGCCCCAAACACCAATAACTAGGTTCCCCACACCAGTACCCCCATCCCATCATTGGTGGCCAGGCCCCCCCATGGCACCGACAACCTGCCCTCAACACCCCATATCTGAATGCTGGTGTCGCGGCTCTGGATGGCCAGTGGCACATCCCACCTCACACCTCCACGGCCACCAGCCATTCAAGTGACACTGGGTACATGTACCTATATAAGGGCAGCACACTCCCAGTATCACTTGAACAGCCGGCGACCACAAAGGTGTCAGGAGGGATGTGCTGCTGGCCATACTAGGCCATGGCACCACCTGGCAAGTATGGGGGTGTCGGTGCCATGGGGGTGGAGGCCACTGGTCACCAATGAAGGGTGGGGTGTGCCAGCTTCAGGCTCTTGTGGAGGGGCACAGCATACAAGAGGGTGCCATGGCCCTCCAGCAGCGGGGAATGTGCTATTCATGCACCCGGGCACACACTATCATGCACACGGGATCCAATCCGGGACCCAAGCTGGGCATCCCACTGGATGACTGCCTGGGTTTGTAACTCTGCCACCAACATCCTGTAGAGTCCTGCGCACTGTTCGGGCAGAGCCACAGACAGGTGGCTGCCAGTTGTGCATTCCAGCATGTGTGCACCTGTTTGCATGTGCAGACCTATGCAGGTGGGATATGCACCTCTAGTGTGTATTTCCCAATCAGTTGTGCGTAGGGCCCATTATGTGAAAAGTATTGAGCAGTACATAGACTTTGAAAATCACTGTGTGGCATTTAGAGTTTGAAAACTGTAGTGCAACATGAATATTTTGAAAACTGTTCTGTGGATGTTCAAAATATTTGCCTAGCACATAGATTTTCAAAAAAATTTGTGTGGGATTCCTGTATGAACATTTTTGGTTTTAAAGATGTTTATTTACTACATTTTACAGCTTCTGTTAAAATGTTCTATTTTTACCTGTGGCATACATTCAATGGCTTGAATCTGAAGGTGGCTTGTATAGCAAAATCAAACTTTTGAGTGCTAACAATAACATATTACACATCTTGTATTTGATCAGGGATATTGCTGTTGGTCTGCATCATATCAAGATAGCATATCAAAAATAACTTTAATAAGTTTTGGAAAAAAAAACAATAATGTTCATATTTACAGAGATAGAAAAATAGAGTCCCATCTACAACATTTTATCTGGCACGACTTAAACCCTGACCAGAAACTGCAGCTTGAATTGGAAGTCAGCTTTTCTTAAAAGTATTCATTGTAACCTTAGCCTTGTATTTGAGTATGGTTTCTATTTGAGTGGCATTTCTGTGTCAAGGAAATATGGTATTTAGCTATTTTTCTTCAATGAACTGAACATGTGTGAACAATAAATCATTAATAATTTCAACATGAATTAACATTTTTTTTTATCAAATCACCAAAAGGAACAATTCCTCCATAACATCTAACAAAATTGTAAGTTTCATAGCTTAACACTTTGCAGTTTTTTTTCTCTATCCTTTGGCAAAAATGTGGGCTAAAATTGGGCACAAATACATAAATTCAACACTCTATAACTCACAAATTGAGAAACAGATTTCTATAAAACTTTCCACATTAGTGTACCTTAAAACTGAGATGATCCATGCAAACTTTCATAGTCCTAAGGCCAAGGCAGATGAGTTAGAAACATTTGAAAACAGGAATTTAAACAGAAAACCCTCCTTGCAACCTTAATACATTGACACAAATATACAAGGGATATGTGGGGACCTGTGTAATATGTACATTGTTTATCCACAGTAATGCTGTTTGACCTTGGGTAACCTCATCAGTGGCATAAACCACGAGCGAGATGTCTAGGTCAAACAGCTATAGTATGGATAAATCATACAGTACATCACACAAGGTCCTGCCTGCATATTCCATTTATTCAAGAGGCTAGGACCTTGTGTGACTGATTTCTGTAGTATTGTTTTATTTTATTTTAGCAGACTTTGCGGATACCTTTGGTGAAATGGTGCGGTTGCGTGATTCTATCTCTGTTATCATGGCTATTGCCATTTATTTAATTATTTTAAGCTGAAAACCGGGAAAGGCACACTGAGCCAAGGCTCATTTCCAGGTGCGACCCGGAGGATTGGGTTACAGGAGGACTAGCAGCATTTAATATACAATTCAACCAATTGAAAGACAAGTTGTAAAGAAGTACAATTAACAGTATACCATGTACACAAATTCATTGCATACATGTGATATGTCCAACTTGCTTAAGAGGGAGATTTGGGTCAGATTAGTAGGGAGATTGCCCTACTAGTAGGGAGATGCCGTAATGTCATGAGTTTGTCCTTAAATGGTGTCAAAAAATAAGAATAAAAGCATTTAATATATTTCATTTTGTCAAGAATAAGCATTAAAAAGAATCAACAACTAGTTGTACAATGTTAACACTTATATTGTTCATCAGTAATTTACTTTTTATGTGTTTTTATCTGCCAAAAACAAACATGAATGGATATTTTGGACATAATTTTACTTAAGCAGGAGATTTTGTTTCCCAGGAGGGAGGCAGGGAGTTCAGTCAAAAAAACAGGAGTCTCCTGCGCAAAGAGGGAGATATCACATGTATGTCATTGATATGGATACATGGATGCATACATACGAATGACAATTGTCAGAAAAAAACAAGTTGAGGCTACTGTACAATGACTATTTTACAGCACATACAGATCTACTTTTTTGAGGAGGGGTTGGAGTTGCCATTAGATAGACTTGACTGGGTAGGGGAGTTATGTGGTGAATGGGGAAGAGTGGGAGGAGTGGGAGGAGAAAGACTGAAAGTAGTGCCTGCGGGATGAGTGAAGGGGACTGGGACTACTGGATGATGAGTTTTCTATATGTATAAATCCTGATGTTGCGTTCACTATATGTGTACATTTACACAATAGTAACTTAGATAACAGGATTTATACAGTGGGGTTTGAGTTCAGGCCTATTGCATAAATTTATATACGAGAATAAAAAGCTGTTATATCTTGTCAATGTTTTAAACATTTTACTACATTTCCACATTTTATTTGCAGACATATTGTTTGTTCTGAAGCTGCATAAGTTTGAAGGTCTAAATGTTTTTTCATATGGGACAACCCAACCATTTTTCTAGTTTATATTATAAACACACTTATTTTTCCACTAAATAAGCTGAAGAAAGTATCAACTCAATCTATTAATCTTTGGTCTTCTGTTAATTTAATTTTGGTCCCCAATTTTGTAAATAGATCAAAATGATTTATTGTTCACCCACAGCAAAACTCAGGACCAATTCACTCTCCTCAGATTCGATTAACCTCTGGAGAGGCACAAGAACAAGACAGGGATGTTCACTGTCTCCCCTGCTCATTGCTTTCTCTGTATAAAATCTGTTGCTTAAAGAGCAACTATCTACTATAATAAAAAGCTTAAAACACTAGATTTACAACAATTATGTCTTAACTTTATTGTTTTCTATTTATTTGTTTTTTTTTTGTTGTGTTCCCCTGCAGCTGGTCTACTAAATATTGTAAATAATGCAGCATTTATTTCACCAAGTCTTTCAGAATGTATCTGACTCTCCACTGCTAACCACACAATTGCTGTTTGTGACATCACAGTCTGCTGTCATAATAAGCATTATGTCATAAACAAAGCCACTGTGAGGTCAACAGGGGAGGCAAATTTTTTTTGTACAAATTTTTTTAGATAGACTACAAAGATGTGCTGTAAACCTTGGAAAGGAACATAGAATATAAAAAATGTATTCTCTAGTAAATTGTAACAGCTGAAACATTTTATTTGTGAAAACACATGCTGAAGTGTAGAGCTGCTCTTTAAGCTGTCCATTCAGTCTGGGAATAGTTGGCATCAGTGTAAATGGGGCCAGACATGTGATTTCACTTTAAGTGGGCAATATTCTAGTCTACAGTACAGTATACGTATCATGTACAGTATATACAGCTGTTCTCCTCTTACGTGACCTTACTACAGAATATGCCTACGTGTCTGGCTATAAGGTCAACTGGACTAACATTTTATCCTTGGACCCCAATGATAACCCTAAAACACCATGGCATCCCTGGTTAGGTTCTTTTTTCATTTTTGTTTTATTATGTGTTTATACTCCTACTACCATGCCCTATTCTGACCAAACTCTGCAGCCCTGTCACCTGTCTTCTCTCCAGACTTACCGTCACCTTCCCTGAAGTACTGTGCACCCCCTGGTAGGGACTTGTATTTTAGGGTGAGAGTCCCCCAGGGACTCTCTTTGGCTATGTGGAGATGGAGCACTAAAGTTGTTGCTGCATAGCCTGCAGGAGGTTGGCCATCACCCTGTTCAGCTAGCATGTTTTTCTTCCCCATTCATTTTCTCCCCTGAGAGCATGTGACTTGCAATGATGCAGGCAATATCTGATGTCAGCATCCCCTCATTGTAAGTGCCCTCTGCTGCGTTGCCACCTGACTTCAGCCAGGGGCAGTCATGCACTAGAGAACACTGTCCCCACTCCCCAAAAGCAGAGAGTTGTCCTTACAATGCTTAAGCCTCCTATCCCTGGCCTAAACCCGATGACACAAGTCTACTCCTGAATGTGGAACACAAGCATAATGAGCAGTAGTGCTACTGTTGCGTTAGTGGGCTGACCTGTTAGGTTCTTTTATCTCTAAGTTTCATTACTTAGGGGCTACCCTATCAAATAGAATCAGAGGCCTATCTGACCTAAACTATTCCTGAATAACATTTTCTTGAACTCGTAAAAAAATTGGCACTTTTTTCTCTACCCTTGATGGTAGAGTTAATTATTATCCTATTTCTTTGTGTTCAGAAGATGTTTGAGCTCGAGAGCCTTTTTCAAAGATGTCCAAGTCACTAAAAATGTCACAAAATGATACACAACAAGCAGCACAGGAGAAACAAATACATAAAACCAGAGCCAAAATAGATAATACCAGACATGAGATTTCCATAATTAGGCACAGGTAGAAGAATTGAGTCCATCAGTACAGAATGAGCAGGGGGACAACTATGTAATAACACACTAAAGATGGTATTGTAAGAGGGACTAGGTTTCCAGAGTAACCAAAGTCTGGGATTAATGCTATGGGCAGCTGCATTTGAAATACTGGGAGAAAAGGATTGCCACCTGTGATTTGAAGGAATGAAAGGTTGAGGACATGGTCACCATTGGTGGCAGTGAGTTCCAGGCTTTGACTGCTCTGTAAGAAGAAGAGTGCTGGCCCATAACAGTTTCCCTGCAGGGCACAGCCATTTTACCACAGACAATGGACCTTGTGCTACAACAGTTGTTAGTCCAGGTTAGTAGGTTGCAGATCCCAGGGGGCATAATGACCAAGTAGGGCCCTTTTGACAAGCAGAGCAGAGCAGAGCTGCAAGTGGTGTGGAGGGGAAATGGAGCCATTCGGTGAACACATTTAGTTAACATTATTAAAATTTATGTTTTGGGGTGGAGTGTACAGCTGACTGCACTAGAAGTATTTTTCAGGAGCTCTGACTATTGTCAGCATTTAATCAGTAATTTTGGATTTAAATTAAGTTTTAAGAGTGTTCGACTAGATATTTATGAGTTATACCATTATAGTAAATTTAAAGCTGAAATCTTTTTGTTATGTGTCATTTAAAGCAAGATGCTGCCAGATGGAAACCCATGACCTCCTCATCTGCTGCCAGTGGCCATAGCCGGATAGGAGACCAGACAGAAGGAGATGCAGCAGTTTTTGTTAGTAACCATATAGTTTATTTTTTTCAGCAATAATGTTCATCTGGCAAAAATATCGAGATACACATTTTTCTTTTTGTTTTCCTTCATTCCTGAACTAAGATATGGAATTCTGACGTTTTTAAAAGTTTCCACTTACGTGCCATGCCCATCCGGAAAAAATTAAATATATTGGTACAGTGTTGTGCTGTTTACCATCAGAAACATGTGGTAGCACTATCCTAATACATTTATAGTATGAATCTACAATATACATTCGACAGGTAAACTCAGTGGAAGAGATTTCTAAAAATGGCAAGTGGCTGCCATCTCCAAAGACGTGAGTTATTAATTACAAAATTAGTAGTAAAAACTGTTTTAACAATATCTGAGAATACAATAAATATACTGAACATGAATTTTAGGGTGTCAGAAATACATTTTTGCTAAAAAATGATATGATTACTTTTTTGCCAACTAACAAACACTATTGCTTTAAGATAGTCTTACAGACTATTAAGAACCTGAACTGAAAAGTAGAGGATTTTAATAGGGTGACCACTCTAGAAGCTGAGATGGATGTGGCAGCTGGAGAAGCTAAAAACGCCAGAGGGGTATCAAAGCGATCGCAACTATTTCCTGTGTTGTTTAGGGAAACAAACTGTTGCGGGCCTGACTTGAACATGTAGAGACTTTTGAAAGGGCTTCTAATTTGAGACTTCTTGGTCTGCCACAAGGAGAGGAGATACAGGACCCAGTGAATGTTTTGGGGACATTTCTGCAAGAACTACTGAATCTAAACTTACCAGTTGTGATCGACAGAGCATACAGAATTATGCCACGTGGACAGTTAAATGAAGAGTCCCTGCCCAGATCCCTTCTTCTGGTCACAAAGGGTACGCATGAGAGGGATTGGGTGTTGCAGGTGGCAAGGGTCCAGGGCAGACTTTCCACTCAAGTGGGAGTCCCGTTGCACCTTTTTCTGGACTTCAGTTACTCAACCAGACAGCAATAGAGAGACATCAGTGGTAAGAAAGTTGATGGAAATGCTATTAAAGCAAAGTACTGTGGAATATCTTGAATTCAGTGGGTTACAGAACCCAAGGCAGCATGGGTTCACAGAGGGATGTCATGTTAGATAAATTTGATAGATTTATTTGACTGGGTGACCAAGGAATTAGATCAGGGAGGACTGGTGGACATGGCCTACCTGGATTTCAGTAAGGCTTTTGACACAGTTCCACACAGGAGATTAGTGAGCAAGCTGGGTAGTTTAGTGGTGGGTTAAAAGTTGGTAAATTGGGTAAGAAATTGGTTAAGAGATAGATGACAGAGGGTGGTGGTAAATGGATTTCACTCCGAGGAAGGAAGGAAGGAAGGAAGGAAGGGAGGGTGACCAGTGGGTTACATCAGGGATTAGTGCTGGGACCAGTCCTCTTTAATGTCTTTTTAAGTCACATTTCAGAGGAGCTAGAAGGGAAGGTCTACCTCTTTGTGGATGACACCAAGATCTGCAACATGGTGGACACTCGGAGGGGGTGGAAAGGATGAGCAAATACCTGAGAAAAATCGAGGAGTGGTCAAGGGTATGGCAGCTAGGTTTCAATGCAAAAAGGTGCAAAATAATGCACTTGGGATACAGAAATCCAGAGGCAGAGTACATAGTGGGTGGGCTGGTACTAATGACAACCAAGCAGGAAAGAGATCTAGGGGAAATCATACACACATGCATAATTCTTCATGCACAACTGCACTGAGGCATTGTGCAGAGCTGTGCCAGCCTCTCACTCACATGACTGATACCTAGGTGCACAGTAATATCTCTGGCAGTCTAGCAGCCCCCACCCCAATCACTAGCCCAAACCACACTGCCGCATACTGTAATGATCACTGGCAGTCTAGTGGCCATCTAACCCCCTGATTGCCAACCTGAACCACATTGCCACATACTGCAATGATTCTAAGCAGTCTAGTGACCTTCCAACCCCAAATGCCAATCCATTCCCCACTGCTATATCACAACCCTATCCCTGACTGACTAGTGGCTCATCCACCCCCTGATCACCAATATAATCCCCATTGTCATGTCATAACTCTATTTGTGGCAGTCTAGTGGCTCCCACTCCCCAATCACCAGTCTGAACACCGTCCCATCCCACTCTCTGAGCAGTCTCCACAACTACACCCAGTGGCAATACACTTACCCAGCAAATAGGATCTTCCATCCAACCCCTCCCTGAGCCCGCTAGTGGCACTGTCCCTTCACTCATCCCCTCATCCAGCCACCATCTAGGTGACAGGATGTGAGTGAGGGCCTACTGTAGAAATAGCTGTTTCTACAGTAGGTGCATGCTTGCTCGCTGTCATTCAGATGGTGGCCAGCTGAGGTAGTGAGTGGAGGGGCTCTGCCAATATCGGGCTCAGGGAGGGGGTGGATGGAAATCTTGCCAGCTGGGGAAAGTAGGGTGCTATCAGGGGAGGGTGATAAGTGGGCAATATGGAAGGGGGTTCGGACAGGTAATTGGAGGTAGGGGCAATCTGCACCACTCTGCAATCTGGTAAGGGTAGAGTTTTGAAAGCATTAAACAGCACTGCAATATCAGCTGCTTAGCACTTAAAACCACTGTATATGCAGCTATGCCCTGTATGGGGGGGGGGATCCGTCATTTCCTTGAGTGCAACAGCATATGCTGCACATACATGCTATCAGTTTAGTGCTGCACTCCAGAGGGTCACTGGATATGGCCTCTGACACATCTGATCATTCAAATCCCAGTCAATATGTTGCTATCGTGTTTAGTGGCAGACTAAAATTTTAAAAGGGGGCCCATATCTGTTACTTGCAAATTAGAGATTACCTTCAGAGAAACATTAGAATCCCGTCTGCACCCTTAGAAAAGCTTTAAACAGATGCCAACTTCAAAGAGAAATTACTTTGCAAAATGTATACCTTAATTAAAGACAAAAAGCAAATTGGGGGGCAGACTTTGGGAAAATGGGGAGATACTTGAAAGAGGCATTAAGGGGAATGGGACAGGAATCAGGGGTTGAGGAACAGTGGGCAGTATTTAAAATGGGGATTACAAGAACAACAGAATTATGCATTAAGCAGGTTAGCAAAAGGAAGAGGAGACCATTATGGTTTTCCAAAGAGGTAGCAAAGAAACTGAAAGCCAAAAAGATTGCATTCAGGCAATACAAAAGACACAGGCAGAAGGGGACAGGGAGAAGTACCAGGAGAAGCAAAGGGAGGCAGGGAGGTCAATAAGGAAGCCAAAGCTCAGACAGAAGAACACATTGCAAAATCAGTGGGTAGAGGACAAAACCTTTACAGGTACATAAGTGAAAAAAGAAAGACAAAGGGAGGGATAGTGAGACTGAAGGGGGAGGATGGGGGCCGCGTGGAGGATGACAACAGTAAAGCTGACATATTGAACAGGTATTTCTGCTCAGTCTTTACTGAGGAAGAGGAGGGTAATGGGTCTGAAGGGACTACAAGGGTGAGAATGGTGCAGAAATGGACACAAGTCCCTTTACACGAGAAAGGGTCCTGAAGGAACTGGAATTAATAAGAGTTGATAAAGCAATGGGGCCAGATGGGGTGCACCCCAGGGTCCTTAAAGAACTAAGAGAGGTGGTGGCTGACCCTCTGGCTATCCTGTTTAGCTGATCACTAGAAACAGGGGAGGTACCCAAAGACTGGAGGACAGCAGATGTAGTCCCCTTATACAAAAGCGGGAACAAAGAGGAAGCAGGAACTACAGACCAGTCAGCCTCACCTCAGTAGTGGGAAGATCATGGAAGCACTACTGAAGGAGAGATTGGTGGAACATCTGGTTGTCAATGGACTACAGGACCCAAGGCAGCATGGTTTCACCAGGGAGGTCATGTCAGACCAACCTCATTGAATTTTTGACTGGGTGACTAGGGAGGTGGATCAGGGAGGGCAGTGGACATGGCCTATCTGGACTTCAGCAAGGTCTTTGACACTGTGCCATATAGGAGACTATTACACAAACTGGGGAATATGGGTGTGGGCTGGACAGTAGTGTGGTGGGTAGGTAACTGTCTGGGTGGCAGGACACAGAGGGTGGTGGTAATGGCTGTCACTCCCAGAGGGAAGAGTGACCAGTGGGGTACCACAGGGATCAGTGCTGGGACCGCCCTATTCAACATCTTCATCAGTGACATTGCACAGGACCTAGAAGGCAGAATTTCACTGTTCGCTGATGACACAAAGCTCTGTAACAGAGTAGACACACCAGAGGGTGTAGACAGAATGAGAAGGACCTGCAGAAACTTGAAGAATGGTCAGGGTTTGGCAGTTGAAATTCAATGCAAAGAAGTGCAAGATAATGCATATGGGGCACAAAAACCTTGGCACAATATATCAGTTGGGGGTGAGGATATAGCATGCACCAAGCAGGAACGGGTTTTGGGGTTATCATCTCTGATGACCTCAAGGTAGGGAAACAGTGTGACAAGGCAGCAGGTAAAGCAAATAGGATGCTGGGATGTATGGGCAGGGCATCACCAGCAGGAAAAGGGAGGTCATAATTCGCAATACAAGACACTAGTGAGGACCCACCTGGGTTACAGTGTACAGTTCTGGAGACCATACCTACGTAAGGACATAGACAGGTAGAGAAGGTTCAGAGGAGGGCAACAAAGATGATGCATGGATTGCATCACAAGTCCCTATGAAGACAGGTTGAAGGAACTGAACATGTACTCCTGGAGGAGAGGAGGGAGAGATGGGATATGATAGAGACATACAAGTATCTCACAGGGAGGAACAGCGCAGAATACACTATTTTTAAGAGAAAAAGATGTTCCAGGACTAGAGGGCATGGGATGAAGTTGGAGGGAGGACGACTCAGAGGAAACATGAGGAAGAATTTCTTCACAGAAAGGGTGGTGGACAAGTGGAACACCCTGCCAGAGGAAGTGGTGGGGGCTGAAACAATCACTGGATTTAAGAATGCATGGGATAGACATAAAGGAATTCTGGAGGTCAGGGGTAAGGGGCAACAGACTTCTAGGAAAACATAAACTGAACTTACAAGCTCAAATGGGCAGACTGGGTGGGCCATAGGCCCTTATCTGTCGACACTGTCTATGTATCTATGTATCTATGTAAATTCTTACCAACTTCCTAGGGGCATGGTTGAAATACGTTGGAACACAATTAGAAGAATATTTGTGGACAGCAATTCTCCCATCTCCAGATGAGGTCTCAAAAACAACAACCTAAAACAAATTCTAATCAACATTCTACACTGGACTTGTCATACACCACTGAAACTTCATCAATTTAATGACAAGATCTCTGACAAATGCCTAAATGTCTCACTAGTAAAAGCTCCCTTATGCAAAAAATCAAATCAACTTTATTTTTATAGTGCCTTTCAAAACCAAGGCACTGTACATAAAACCAGATACATCAAATATAAACAAAATTAAATAACATTTAAAACAGATCATCCATAACTAGAGAAAGCTAGGTTAAATAAATATGTCTTTAACACAGTTTTAAAACTACCGACAGTTGCATTCAGTATGTCTGCAACATGTCCCCAATTAACAACTTTTTGGAACAATTAAAATCTTCACAATTGGGTGTGTGGTGGGAGGGGACTTCCCTTACAACTCTGACATTGTTTTACTAGGGCCCATATTTTCTTACAGTTTACAACTAAGCATGAAAAAAGTTATTTCTATGTTCGCCGTATGCACACACAAGGGGCTCACACAGTCTGCAAGGGGTTCATCAGTGACACACCAATCATCAGCCAGTCTGATCGTGACACTGCTCTGACTTGCTGGGCAGAAACTTCAAGTAGTTCAAAGGAGAGAGCAAGCCCAATCATAGGGTGTATCTTTCCTTTGATCTGCATAATACCGCTCAGCAAACCCAGCTGATCACATAATGGCTAGCCTGCTATGGTCCTCCCCCCACCTAACCTGAAAAAGAAGTTCTAACATTTTAATAATGGGTTTTTAAATACATTAACCCATTACCTTATGCTGGCAATAGCCTTCACAGACAACAAAAGGAATGTCATCCCTAAGTTTACTATGGAAGGGAAGGGATCAAAAATAGTGCCCAACAGACTGTCAGCTGATCCTTTCTAGTTCCTGGTTTGCCAGCACCTCCCTGGGGCTCAGACGTCTCCTTCCATCCCGTAGTAAACTTAAGGAAAACATTCCTTTGTTGCCTAAAAAGGCTATCAGCAGCATAAGGTAATGGCTAATGAATTGAAAAAGCTATTATTAAAATATTACAATGTCGGGTACTACCCCCATCACACCTGCTTTCATTGTGCGACAGTGGGAACCCACCCCCATTGCTGCCAAACATAAGAAAATCCTCCCTCAACCCTCCCACCCCCTCCATGTTACTTTTCTGCTACCCACCACCATGCTCGTTTTCACTATGTGACACCACAGAGCCCACCCTCAGTGCCGCCACACATAACACTGACACTGGGGTGCCCAATCCCCAGTGTCAGAACCTGAAATAAAGAAAACAATCCCTCACAGTACTTTTTAAATACACCCTGAAGAAAAAAGAAAACCATCCATCAATGTTTGTTGCCATTGCTGCTGTTAGTATCCCCACACCTGACCCTCCCACTCAGCACCCACCCCCCCACACCCTTCAACCTTTACTTACCTACCAGGGGTACAATGCTGACCAGAGACACATCTTCACTCTTCAATGCCTGACTGTAAACTGAGGAATTCAGATATGCAGTTCAATGTATTTCAATGGGTCTTGAACTTGTCATCATAACTCGGTACTTTTGAATATTTTTTCCCAAAATTTTCAACATGGCGTTTTTTTTGGGACCCCACCTCATGAACAAGGACAGTACAATTATGCAACTCATCCAGAAAGGTGATTTCACGGTTGCTGCACAAAATCACCCTTTGGGCAGTATTTGAAAATGTTCTCTGCCTTGTGCAAGAGATGAGGTCATAAGAAGGCTATGTTGAAAATTTGGGGTAAAAATATAAAAAGAAAAAAAAAAGTTATGAGCCTACATTGAAATTTATGAACAAACGCTCATAACTTTGGTAATTTTCAATATTTTGACCCCAAATTTTGAACATAGCCATTTTTTTCACCACCTCATGACTGCGACAGCTGTCATTTTTTAAATCCTGGGCAACATGTGTTTTCACACTTCTGGCATGAAATCACCTTTCGGGCAGGATTTGAAAATTTTTCCACCCTTGTTTATGAGGTGGAGTCATAAGAAGGCTATGTTAAAAATTCAGGGTAAGTCCACTAGGTGGTGCTGAGGGTTGAGGCCCTGTATGCCACACCTCATGCTACGCCCATGACCCTGGTTCAGGATAGTGCCCAGGGTTGTTGGGGGGTCATCTGGTGAGGGAGGGTGGAGGTGGATTGAGCCGCCTTATGGAAGCTCTCCTTACCAGGTGTGGGTTTTGGTGCCACTTCACTAGAGAGTGGTGAGGGGAGGACATTGTTAGGTGCTTGGCAGTGGCCATGTTCTCCTCTGGGGCAGATACTTGGGCTTTAGTAGCTACTTCAGTAACCATGGAACCCCCCCATCCCACTGCCATGCCATGTGATCCCTGCAAGGGGGACGAAGCCCCAGATGGCTGGTAAGTCAGCACTGAGCCTTGCCGGCAGATGGGCAATAAAATATCTATATTAAAAACAATTCTGAGGAAAAATATAAAAAAACAACAATGTTATGGGTGTATGGTGACATTTTTCAATGCACACTTGTAACTTTGGTAATTTTCAGTATTGTGACCACAGATTTTCAACATAGTCATTTTTACACACCACCTCATGAATGTGACAGCTGTCATGTCTCAAATCCTAGCCAAAATGTGTTTTCACAGTTGTGGTGCAAAATATCATTTCAGTCACTGTTTTATAAATTACACCTGTTGTGTTCAGAAGGAGTGATCATAAAAAGACTATGCTGAAAATTTGGGGTACAAATATGAAAAAACAGCTACATTATGAGAAAATGTTGAATTGTTCTAACGTTTACTCATGACATTATTTTTGCAGATTTTGGCTCCTAATGTTCAACATATCCCTTGTGTTACCCTGCCTTCAGAGCACTTCGGGTGTTATTTTTCAAATCCTCCAAACCTTGTTCTCACCATCGCACAACATCACCTTTCAAGTGCGATTTTAAAAATTCCACTTGTCTTGATTATAACATCAGGTCATAAAAAGATCGTTGGAAATTTAAAGCCAAAATGTGGGAGCCCACTGAAAATTAGATATTGCCTCTCAGCTGCCCTGTCCTGGTTAATTACAATGTAACAATACGTAAAAGCAGAACACCACTGAACATGAGGTATTGCATCTCATCTGCTCTATCCTGGGTAACAATATAGTAAAAATGTGTACAAGCAAGAGCTGGTACAACAGCAATGCCAGTGATGAACATTCAGCATTGACAAATGCTTGTTCTAAATATTGCATTGATCAATGCTGAGTTTTTCCTCCAGTATTGGAAAGATCCTCTCCACCCTCCGTTTTCTAAATGGCTCAACCTGATGATTGATTGTGTCAGCCTTAACAGGGTCTATTATTACCTAAAAAATTAACGAGAAAAAAAAATCCACTAACTGTGGACCCTTTCACAAGCTGTCTTAATCAGGGCTTCAGATAAGTTTTTTGGGGATGAGTACTGTACTCCTCCTTTTGAAAGTGAGATAAGTAAAACCAAAGTCAGATGTGTACAAATGTCTGAATGGAGTGGAGTGAGGAGTACATTTTTAAAAACAATGTAGTTTTTTTTTTCTAGATAAGAACTGATCAGGTGCCAACAGTGCCCCAGATAATAATGGCAGGCAGGAGTATTTCACTCACAAGTTTTAAAGTTTTAAAATAAAATTGGGATGCATATAAAGTGCTATAAATCTGGAAAAAATGCTCCATTTGAATTACCGGTTATGGTATGAGGCACTGTTATATGGAGTGTGGCACATTTACAATTGTTGGGTGAGTACTGGTACTCATTAAAAAAAAAATTCTGAAGAGTATTTCCTAAAATGAGAAGAATAAAATAGGTCAGTACTCCCCTTATCTGGAGCCCTTGTCTTAATAATGGCCAACTATAACTGAAAAGTGGGTGAGGTGAGCAATATTTTGTCCTCTGGCAACTCAATCTTCAGTAGGTACCTTTTCTTAACAGATAACTCTGTAAGATTTATTTGCATCTTTGAAAGATACTTGCTGATAAAGGAATGTGACAGCCTTTTCTGTTAATGATGGTTATTCCCTAGCACAATGGGCTTAGTATGACCTCAACATCCTAAATCTGGGAAACTCGTATTTTTTTATCTACCCCCCCCCCCCATTTAAATTTCATTCACAAAAAAATCTCTTCAACTGCTTCAAGATTAAATGTGCAAAAATTACAGTTACATTTAATACTGCAAGCATTCTGGGGATGTGAGTCCTTTTACCTGTGTGGTTCAGACATCAGGGCACAACAGCTGATTGGTGTCAGAACCACACAGCCACATTAGAAACCCATTCTTTTCCTGTGGAAATAATGGCCATTCATGTAACAGTCCTCCCTTGAATAAGTTGAACTTTTTAAATATTTAGGAATCTGGCTAAACGAATCCATTATCTGCAACAATCATATTGAGTAGAAGACCTACTGGAGAGTAAGCAAGGTGCAGTGTTCAGTGTGAAGTGCTGCATGGGTGCAAAAATAACACAAAAAATGCACATAACATAGTACAGCTATTCCTGCTACCAGTCACCAGTAGCGGCTCTAGCCACAAATGGTTACCGGGGCACAACAGATGGCAGCCAGGGCACTGATTTATTGTTACTATGGGGGAAGCTCTGCACCACATGGGGCACCAACTGGGGCACAGCATTTTTTTACCGGGGCACGTGCCCTGGCGGGCCCTGGTGTAGAGCCACCACTGCCAGTCACAGAATATGATGATGTTGCCTACCTGCACAGGTAATAAATCAGATTTGTAAGAGCTGGGCTCCCTGCACAATAAGCTATGTAAGCAATAGCCCACAACAGAGCATGTGTTTCTAAAGAATTAATGCACACCTCAGATAAATTCAGAGGCACAAGGCCAATGGGTCCCAATTTGCACTTGGTGTACAAAAACACTTCTTTTTCACTTACAGTTTACTACAGTATAGTTGATTGTGTTAGGCTAATTCTACTGCCTTCCTAACTAACATTTTCTGTAACTACAAATCCCAGAATCCCCTGAAGTGGACATCACAGCATGGCCGCAGCAGTGGAAGATTCAGTGCATGCAGTGCATGTTAGAGTTTTTGTAAATTCTAATATTTTGTTTGCTGATCTTGCTGTCCACTCAGGGCTCAGTACTGTCACAGAGGATTGTACATAGTCCCAAGAGAGCAACAGGACCAGCAAATGTGACTGGAGCTTATAAAAGCTCTATAATGCACTACAGGCAACTGAATCTCCTACTGCTGCAGCCCTGCTCTGATGTCAGCTGCAGGGGATTCTGGGATTTGTAATTAAAGAAAATGTCAGCTTGGAAGTCATCAGAATCAGTCTGATACAATCTACTATACTGTAAGTATAAAAATGTTTTTGCACATGAAGTACAAATTGAGACCAGACCCACACTTGGGCGTGGGACTCTTAGTGCTGATCTTCCCCTTCAAGAATGTTAACAGTGTGTTTCTGTGTCTGATTATCTCTGACCCAGGTTTTTCTGTTCAAATATATTTTAATAGGTATATAAGCCCTTTTTAACACACATTTGGCATTACTATACTCTTTGCACTTTCTGTTCCCTAAACATTAGGATGCCAAAGGAAGGAAAACATGCAAGGCACATATTTGCATACACCAATAAAAACCTAGAACCAAACTGCTTGACTCCAAGTCTGGGAAGATTTTAAAGGATGTTACTCCTAGAGCTCAAAGAAGCTTGTCACTGCATCAAAGGCTCTTAGCCGACGTGTAGTAATCCAGCAGTCATCTTCCTCTTATGAGCTTGCAATATGATTCATTTGTCTGCTTCTGATTAATTGTGATAGTATGTCTGCTGTGCCCTGAAATACTAATAAAATACAAGTGCCCTCACCTTCGAGTTGTGGTGCTCCTACTCTAATAATGCACGTAAGACCCCTCTCTAACATTATGACCTTAGTGAAAGTTAGCAGTCATATTAACTCTTCGAGTGCTGAATATGGTTGAACAGTATATAGATTCTAGATGTATATGTACTATACATACTTCTACAGCACTGCAAGTGTTAAATAAAAATAAAAAGTATATTTTATTGAGCATTTAGCAATTAATCTGACATTCTGATTGATCTGCAAGTTGCAGAATAAGGGATTTATCTTACTAAAAGACCAGATACTATTTCTATGTGACAACTCTAAATAGATAAATGTGCAGAACAGATGTCAAACTAGTCAACTATCCTTTCTATATAACTGCAGGAAGTCAGTGACATAGCACTGTGGTAATAAAAGGGAAATAAGATCCATCTCGCCCACTCTTCCTGCCACACGGCAGTGACACTGACTATCTCCAATAATGATGTCAGTTTGAGAGTTGTAAAATTCTTTACATTCAATCTTGGTTGTGACTCTGAGGGGTCCATGGTCACCAAACTTCCTACGCCTCCCAGACCTACCCATTTACAGCTGGTGTGTTACCCCTCCTCACGCTGCATAACCCTTAAAGAGCCAGTACATCACCTGAAATTAATATGAACTTTTAAAAGTAGTCAGATGTAACTAATTCTTTCTGAAGTATTTTTTCTATTCCCTTCTGTCTTTTTAAGGTATTATATCTGTAAGTGTTAGGTGTGATAAGTGGAGCAGTCTGGTTGGGTGCTGACATATCTAGTTCTATTTCCATTCATACCACATTGTAAGTTCACTGATTATGACATCTCAAATGACCAAGAAAGGCCACTCACCTGCTGGCTGATTGGTCACTTATGCTGTCAAAATAAGTGATGTCACAGTGTTGGTGAGGTATGATAGGGAACAGAACTAGAAATATCTGCTTCCAGGCACAATCTGTTACATTCATTACACAAAGTGTTATTAGACAGAAAATGATCTAATTGATAACAGTTACCATAAAAAATACTTCTCAAATAACAAGTAGCTACTATTTATAAAAAATTAATATCCATTTCCTGTCTGCTATTTTTGATGCTACTAGCTTCTTAATGTTGGCCTCCATCAGGAATCTGTCTAGTACCACTAGGAATACTTTAACAGTTCCAGCTTCCACCACCTCATTGAGTAGTCCCTTAATATAGTAAGCATTATAAGCTCCTAACAATGACTTACTAGGCTGCAAGCAATGAGACACAATAGGGTGGGCTTTAGGCTGAGATAAATGCAAGCCCACTGACATGCAGCCCTTGGAAGTGCATTTATCTCATCACAAGCCCACCTGGGATATGTTGTTGAGCTTACAAAATGGGGTTTGTGTGAAAGTTTAAGAAAAACATTTTAAAATGTGTTCTTTTTGACTAGATAGTCCCTCCACTAGTAAGGTTGTCCCGGGGGGAAGGGGTGCTCATATGTTCTATGCAGTGGACTGCAGTGTAGTGTATGTGCTTAGTTAACTTGAATTGTTGGTTGCATGTTCTCAGCACTAATCATGTTTATATTTCAAACTGCATCCCTTGTTGCAGTTTCCAGCCATTTTGAGCTCCACGCTGCTTGCTCTGGTGATTGGAAGTCATTGTTTCACTTTTCCACCAGGTTGCAGTTTCCCAAGCAGGTCAGTGCTAAGTGCATCCTGGGTGATCTGTGTAGGAAGCAAGAGAAGGACAAGCGAGAAAGCAAGGAACTGACTGAGCAAGACATCCAGGGAGCGACCGAACAAGAGAGTGAGAGCTGGACTGAGTAAGTAAAATAGTTTGAGCAACTGAGCTGGAGGAAGTGCTGATGTTGAAAAGAATATGAAAAATTGACTGCAGGTATGATACTGTATGACTATTATTTTTACCTGGCATGGTCTCAATGGGGAAAAATGGCTACCACTTCAGAAATGATAATTCTGTGGTTGGCACAATGATTCATTTGGCGATAGGATAATCTGGCACCACCAATTTTTCATGTAGTGATTTATGACAAGATCCCTACTACCCATTATGTAAGGTCCCTTAACTATCTCCCTAGGTGGCACAAAAATATTTTTATGAAGGAATTGGTTGACTACTTTTATACTACTGTAATAGAGTTTCCAATAAAACTCTTCATAAAGGGGGAGGAATGTAACATAAGTGTTCACCTTGTTTTTTAATTTACATGATAATTCAGGCTAGCCCACCAGTGCAGCGGTAATGTTACTACATGCACGCTGATGACCCGTGTTTGGGAGTGAATGTGGGGCATTGGAGGGTCAGCCGGGGGGGGGGAGGATTGAGCATCCAGGAGATTGCTGTCCTCCAGGGAGGGAGCGGTGTGGTGTCCAGTGTATGCCTGGCCCCTAGCAGTAGATGAGGCAGCACTTAGGAAGCTGCAATTTGAGGGTGAGAAGCGGCAGACATCAGGTACACTGTGTGTGGAAGCATGCACAGTATCACAATAGACAGCATTGCACACACACTCCTCAGGGGAGGGACAAAACAAAAAAATCATTCTGGCCAGCAGGATGAGCATCAACTCTCCACCGGCCCTGCACCAGTGACCCAGGCACCACCCAAAGTGGATCTATGTCCAGTGGGTTGAGGAGGACTCTCTGTCAGCCTGCCACAGAGGGGCAAACTGTGAGGGAATCAGGCTGGGTAAGACTAGGAGAAGCAATGTGATGGGTCATGGGGGGGGTCAGTGTGAAGGGGATAGCCAGGACAGAAGCAGCATAAACAGACTGTGGAAAAAATCACAGTGGAAGGTACTGTAGCTCAGGGGTTAGAGCACAGAACTGTAAATCAGAAGAACCAGGTTCAACTCCAACTAGAGTCACTTACTTACTGTATGATTCTTAGCAAGTCCTGTAATTTCACAAACATCTTCAGTTTGGCTCTTACCATGTACTAATTTTTTTTTTTCATTCCAGTTGTTAAGTTGGCCCATTGGCACAGCAGTAGAGCTGCCAATCCCATTACTGGTGAACCACATTCAGGAATCATTGGGGGCCAACTGGAGGAGGAAGGTTTGAGCATCATAAAAATTATTCTTCTTCCTCAGGGATGGAGGAGCACTGATTCTGATGCATGACTGCCACCTATTGGAGCCTAAACAACAGAATAGTTGGAAAGCACAATAATGGGGTGGGGTAGCCTCTAGACCTCTGGCACACATGTGTCACTGCACATTAACAACTCTGGGGAGGAAAATCAAAGATGGAGGCAAACACTTAGTCTTTCCAAATGCTGGCACCCCCACCAACATATGTATGACCAACATGGCAGACCACCCACTGCTATGTAGTTCTGGGTAAGTGATGGAAAACCAGAAAGTCTATGAGAAGGCTGGTGACAGGGTTGGGGGGATGCCATCTGACAGAACCTGGGATGAGGAACATCTTGATTAAAAAAATATTTAGTGGGCTGGCCTGGTGGTAGTGGAGGTTGAGCCGCTGGATGTTACACCTTGCACCACGCTGGTGACCCAAGTTCAGGAATGAGCCCAGGCAGCCGGGGGTCGGCAGGGGAGAGAGAGGATTGAGTATCTGGAGGACTGCTCTCCTCTCGGTGACCGAGGGATTGCTGTCCCTCTCGCTGATCACCCTCTAGCTATAGCTGGAGGGGGATATGAGTCGGGAAGCACATTGTTGATGTACAATGTCGACAGGAAAGGGGGAAGAAGAAAAAAACAAGGAGGAAAATGGAACTGGCATGATGGCCCCACCAGCACCCCATCCCAATGCCTGGAATCAGGATGTTGGGCTCCAGGGTGGGAGGTAAGCCAGCATCATTCGCCTTGGCCCTGTGATGGGGGGGTAACCCATGGGGGATCACTGGGTCAGTCAGGTGGGAGAAAGGTGGGACGGGAGACAGAGTTCCCTCAGAGGGAGGAACCAGAGCTGCCTGCCAGGCTCCTGGGGGGCATAAATCTGTATGGAAAAATAAAATAAAAAAATATGTAGTACGGTTGTATTGCTCATGCTTTGCAGTATGGTTTTGCTCACATTTAACTTTTTGCTCACCTTTTGCTCATAAGAGAGGCAGTGTGTGTGTGTGTGGGGGGTGTCACTTGATGACCCCATCTAGTTTTTGGTGTATATGATCTCTGTGTCCTCAGCAATGTGACCTGACTCTGACATCATAACTGTCCAAGCAGACATGGTCACCTTCTGCTACACTGCTCACTTCACAGTGCTGATGAGGTGTGAGGGAACACAGAGAACTAGAAACAGTAGGTCAACCTCGACCTAGTAGTGTCTTCACAACACCAGAATACACTCAGGAGAAAACGGTTTTAAGTGAAAGGAAAATAAAAATGCTTCATAAATAAAAAAAAAGTTACACCATGACTACAGTACAGTATGTGTGAAAACTAGTAACGGTCTGTGGTGCTACTAAATATTTAAACAGCTTGGACTATTTCTTAATGCTGTGCAGTATGCTCAGGTATACCTTATTCCTTAAAATGATTGGCAGACCAACAATGTTTGTTAAAATAACAATCCTGATGTGAAATCCCTAGGGAGGATAGCATTATCAAGCCACTGTTTTTCGGTTTTTATCGGAAAACCACTCCGGAACTTGGACTGCCTGCACCGGTAAAAACAAAGGACTTCATAGAATCTGACATTTATACCAAATCAGTAAATCTTCAGATCTTGTATTTGTATTATATAATTGCTTCCTATCCAATTTTCATTTTGCTTCATTTACTGCTCTGTACATCAAGCCCTCTTTTATTGGGCTTATTTACGCACATACTAAAAAATGATAGCACAATCCCAGTAAAATCCGGAAATTAGACTAACAATCACAAGTGCAGTCCCTAGAATTTCAAGTTTTGAAGACGGAATTTAATTACTTTAAAAATCACTGGCCTTGAGCATGATGTAATGGAACGCAGTCTTTGTTCTCAAGAATTGGTAGCTCCCACGTATAAAAAAAAATATTATTTTTATTCGTTTTTAAGACCATGGTGTGTGCTAAACTGATGTGCAGGCCAGAGGTGTTGAGCGCTGTGTCTAGGGTTACCACCTGTCCCTATTTTCGCAGGACAGTCCTGATTTGGGCAGCTGTGTCCTGCAGAAAAACATGAAAAATACTACATGTCCTGACATTATACTAGAAAAAAAATATTTCTGATTTTCCTCTAAATGTTGCAAAGAACTATAATATCTTAACTTAAACACCTTAAAATAATAAGAAACAGTATAAACAACCAAAAAACTACAACACTTAGTCTTAATTCCGATTATTTAGAGAAAACAAGTCTGCTGTATTGGTCAAGTTTACATATTGTCCTGCGAAAAATCATATTTCAGTAAGAAATGTCCCACTTTGGGCTTCTTAAAAGGTGGTAACCCTAGCTGTGTCAGGTATCATTCGCGTGTATTGCAAGCAAATAAGACTTTGATAAATCAATGAGTTTATGCAGAGGGACATCACAATCTACCTCCCACAGCTGCAGCGTCGTCTTTTGTGGGTCTTCTCTGGCTGGGAGCTTTGCATGGAATTAGTTCTGCAGGAAAAGTCAAGTTCATGGGGATTTTAAATTAAGCACAGTTCACTCTGTCAGTATACGTGTTGCAATAAATAACCTGAACACAGCAACTGGTGTTGCAAATACAGTTACAGTAAGGTTGGAAATCTTACCCTACTTCACACTATCTATTCGACAGGTATTTCTAATTAGAAGCCAGCCCAGAACGCATTGTTTAGGTTACTAATCTTTAGTGTTTGACAAGTCATTTTCATAAAACAAAAGTGTCATTGATATGGATTTCCAAGGAAAGAACACACAAGAACCATGCGCTTAGTGAAAACAACACTTGTGCCGGGTAGCCGGACAGTGCTAAAGCTTCTGGGCAAGGAAACCTGGACTGTTGTGCAATAATTGTGTGCCCTTTAATAATCCTAATTACTTACCACCAGGATGAAGCGACTTCGGGGATCACACAAAAAAAGATCAAAGGCAAAGAAACCCAGGGCCTAAAGAGCAAGGCGTTCATATTAAGTAAATCCTCATCCGTTCCGACTCCGGAGCAAAGGAGAGCCTATGCAAAGCTCAGCTGGATCTCACCTGAGCTCACAAGCACAGAGAATGAGTTGTATGAAGTGCCCTGTGTCTCAGAGGGTCCCATTTGCTCGGACTCGCCAGGGAATCCCACAGTCTTGGCTCAGTGCTGTTTCATCCGATCACAAGCTGCTCCTTTCTGACCACCACGATCGCGGCCCCCTCATATATCATAATCCTATTAGGTGATGGCTAGGTGCACTGCCCATTCCAATCACAGCACTCTTGAATGGTGTTGTCCTCTGATCAGCTCGACTGGGGCTGCGCAGTGTGCCTGATCAAACAGGGCAATGAAGACAGACCCACCCGAGCAAGGTCGATGTGGGGGGGCAGGGGCTGGGGAGCAGTATCTGATGAAAAATTATGTCAAGACGTTATCACCACACCACACTCAAAGACAAAAACAGTGCAGCACAGTTGCCAGCGAAGTTTCTTTCAATTAGAAATGTTGGAACACCTTTAGCAAGGACTGAAATCTGAATTTATTAAAAATGATCTTCTTACATAGATACATAGACAGTGTCGGCAGATAAGGGCCTATGGCCCACCCAGTCTGCCCATTTGAGCTTGAAAGTTCAGTTTGCTTTCCTAGAAGTCTGTTGCCCCTTACCCCTGACCTCTAGAATTCCTTTATGTCTATCCCATGCATTCTTAAATCCCATGATTGTTTCAGCCCCCACCACTTCCTCTGGCAGGGTGTTCCACTTGTCCACCACCCTTTCTGTGAAGAAATTCTTTCTCATGTTTCCTCTGAATCGTCCTCCCTCCAACTTCATCCCATGCCCTCTAGTCCTGGAACATCTTTTTCGCTTAAAATAGTGTTTTCCTGCACCTGTTCCTCCCTGTAAGATACTTGTATGTCTCTATCATATCCCTCTCTCCTCCTCTCCTCCAGGGAGTACATGTTCAGTTCCTTCAACCTGTCTTCATAGGACTTGTGATGCAATCCATGCACCATCTTTGTTGCCCTCCTCTGAACCTTCTCTACCCTGTCTATGTCCTACGTGGGTATGGTCTCCAGAACTGTACACTGTACTCCAGGTGGGGCCTCACTAGTGTCTTGTATAGGAATTATGACCTCCCTTTTCCTGCTGGTGATGCCCTGCCTATACATCCCAGCATCCTATTTGCTTTACCTGCTGCCTTGTCACACTGTTTCCCTACCTTGAGGTCATCAGAGATGACAACCCAAGATCCCTTTCCTGCTTGGTGCATGCTATATCCTCACCCCCAACCGATATATTGTGCCAGGGGTTTTGTGCCCCATATGCATTATCTTGCACTTCTTTGCACTGAATTTCAACTGCAAACCCTTGACCATTCTTCAAGTTTCTGCAGGTCGCTTCTCATTCTGTCTACACCCTCTGGTGTGTCTACTCTGTTACAGAGCTTTGTGTCATCAGCGAACAGTGAAATTCTGCCTTCTAGATCCTGTGCAATGTCACTGATGAAAATGTTGAATAGGACGGTCCAGCACTGATCCTGTGGTACTGGTCCACTTTTCCTCTGTGGAGTGACAGCCATTTACCACCACTCTGTGTCCTGGCACCCAGCCAGTTACCTACCCACCACACTACTGTCCAGCCCACCCATATTCCCCAGTTTGTGTAATAGTCTTCTATATGGCACAGTGTCAAAGGCCTTGCTGAAGTCCAGATAGGTCATGTTCACTGCCCTCCCTGATCCACCTCCATAGTCACCCAGTCAAAAATTCAATGAGGTTGGTCTGACATGACCTCCCTGGTGAAACCATGCTACCTTGGGTCCTGTAGTCCATTGACAACCAGATGTTCCACAATCTCCTTCAGTAGTGCTTCCATGATCTTCCCACTACCGAGGTGAGGCTGACTGGTCTGTAGTTCCCTGCTTCCTCTTTGTTCCCACTTTTGTATAAGGGGACTACATCTGCTGTCCTCTAGTCTTTGGGTACCTCCCTGTTTCCAGTGATTGGCTAAACAGGATAGCCAGAGGTTCAGACACCACCTCTCTTAGTTCTTTAAGGACCCTGGTGCACCCTGTCTGGCCCCATTGCTTTATCAACTCTTATTACTTCCAGTTCCTTCAGGACCCTTTCTCGTAAAGGGACTTGTGTCCATTTCTGCACCATTCTCACCCTTGTACTCCCTTCAGACCCATTACCCCTCTTCCTCAGTAAAGACTGAGCAGAAATACCTGTTCAATATGTCAGCTTTACTGTTGTCATCCTCCACGAGCTCCCATCCTCCCCTTCAGTCTCACTATCCCTCCTTTGTCTTTCTTTTTTCACTTATGTACCTGTAAAGGTTTTGTCCCTCTACCCACTGATTTTGCAATGTGTTCTTCTGTCCGAGCTTTGGCTTCCTTACTGACCTCCTGCCTCCCTTTGCTTCTCCTGGTACTTCTCCCTCCCCTTCTGCCTGTGTCTTTTGTATTGCCTGAATGCAATCTTTTGGCTTTCACTTTCTTTGCTACCTCTTTGGAAACCATAATGGTCTCTCTTCCTTTTCCTCTTGCTAACCTGCTTAATGCATAATTCTGTTGTTCTTGTAATCCCCATTTTAAATACTGCCCACTGTTCCTCAACCCCTGATTCCTGTCCCATTCCCTAATGCCTCTTTCAAGTATCTCCCATTTTCCCAAAGTCTGCCCCAAAATCCAGGATACGATTTTTGTGTGGTTTGGTTCTGCTCTTTCTGTGATTTCAAACCACAATGACTGGTGGTCACTGTTACCCAGGTGCTCCCCACTGTTACCCCCATCACACTGTCCGGTTTGTGAGCACAAGGTCCAGTATTGCCTTCTGCCAAGTTGGTTCCATGACCAGTTGCTTGAGGAAGGCACCCTGAAGGAGTCAGGATAAATCTGCTCTAGTTGATGCTGCTGCTGGGATGCTCCAGTCCACGTCTGGAATATTGAAGTCTCCAACCAGTACTACCTCACCCTTGTCTGCCATCCTTTGGATGGCTAGCATCAACTCCTATCTGTTTCTTCCTCCTGGGCTGGTGGTCTATAGGCCACACCTGTACTGATGGCTGCCCCCATTTTCCTTTCCAGCTTAACCCACAGTATCTCTCCCCCATTTTGTTCCTCCTGGATCTCTGTGGCCCTTATGTCATTTTTCACATACAGTGCCACTCCTCCTCCCTTCCTGCCTGCTGCTCTGTCTCTTCTGAATATGTTGTAGCCAGGTATGGCCATCTCCCAGTCATGGTTATCATTACACCAGGTTTCAGTGATGGCCACAATGTCCAGGTCTGACTGTACCATGACAGCCTCCAGATCTTCCATCTTGTTGCTAGGCTCCTGGCATTTGCACACATGGCTTTCCATGATTTGGCCTCCTAGACTGCTTCACTGTTCTCTCAGCCCCTTCCTTGGTTGTCATTTATCCCTGGTTCTCCTTGCTGTCTGCCCTTCTGCTGAATTTTGCCCCTTTTCTGCTTATCCACCTCTTGGGCACTAATCTCCATCTTTTGCACACTGCTTTGCAGAGATAGCCACTCCTCTGGTTCACTGGTTCCACTGCTAGCTGTGGGGGGTGAGCAAGTAGGTACCCTCCTTGCTGGTCTGCCACCCCCCTTTGCTAGTTTAAATGCTTGTCAATGTAGCATTTAAACTTATCATTGAGTGCTTGGATTCCCCTCCAGGATGGATGCAGGCCGTCAGGCTTGAACAAACCTCCATCCCTCCAGGTGGGTCCCCAGTCACCAATGAATCCAAACCCTTCCTCACAGCACCAGTTCTTCAACCATGAGTTAAAGTTCCTGGTGCATGCACTCCTATGCTCTCCCTTGCCTCTCACAGGTAGTACTTCTGAGAAAGTGACAGAAGTAGCTACTTGCTTGAGACCCCTCCCCAGGAGGGTGTTTTAGAATGGCTATGGGGCTTGGGGGCAGCAAGGAAAGCACAAACATTGGGGCGATATTGAACGGTAGTGCTCTCGACCATCTTCTCGGAAACAGATTTATAGCGTCTTGGTGTATCAGGGTAACTTACGGGAAAGAACAGAAAAGAAAGAAATGTAGGATGATATGACTTTGATGGAGGTCCTGATTCCGTTATACATTTTCGTAAAGTAATCAATATCCACTGAACAAAAACTTTTACAGTCGTATTAGTGTTTGGGAAATAAACCGGTTTCAGCCATTAAAAAATCAATAATTGTCCGTGGGGATATTTGAATACTGAGAAGTATGAGTTGGATTACTTGCATCCTTTGAACTTTCTGGTAATCTTCCCCAAATGTCACAGTCTATCGCCGCATCTTTTGATCTTTCCTTTCTGTAACCAGTGAAACTATAATGTGCCTAACAATCTATAATTTTATCTGAAGGTGAAAGGGATTAGCAGCCATCAAAACGGAGCGATCAGCCTGCATTTGTTCAAACGAAACGACTTTTTAATAAGCTATAAAATAGTCTGCCACCCAGGTAGTGCAGCAAGGAGGGTGAAGCGGGCTCTGCAAAATGGGGAAAGCGCAAATACTGTACTGTACACAATGAACTGAGTGGAACTTCGGAACTCTCATTTGGACATATTCGCGCTGGGAAATATGCTGTTACACAAATATTGTGCCGCAGAGGAAACTAGCCTTACTTTTGGGAAAAGTCATATTTCAGTTTGATTTCATGACCACTGTCCCTCTGCAAAGGTCACACGCAATCCAGAACTATAATAGTATCGAGAATTTGATCAACAATAAGAACAAGTAGGAGGATGAGACGATTGCCTCTGTTGTCCACGCCGATCAGAGCATTAAAAAACATCAAAATCCTAGTTAAGGGTAATTATAGGTCTGAAGTACTTGTGTAAGTTCCTGTATACGCAATAAAACAAGGATTCATCATCAAAGCAAAATAAATAACACATAATTACAGAAGAATCTAGCGGACAAGGCAATTGTGGTTATTGCCTTCCTATTTTGTCACAAATGTACGGGAAGGATCAGTGGGTGCTTTAGTAACACTCATTGGAAATGATAGTAGGTCTTTTGCAGGTCAGAAAAAAAATCTCTATGCATCTGCCAGGATCCCAGTTTAAAAGTAGTGAATGCCGGTGAAAAGCAAGATCTTGGTCCTATTCCTTTAAGGAAGTTTTTTTTTACTTTTTTTTATTTGCTGTGTGCCACACAAGTAATCCCACGCCGTCCGCATACTAGCATGACCCTTTGGATTTGGGACCGTCATGAACGGCAGTGTGACTTGTTGCGCTACAGCCCTTGAGACTTACAGCGTATGGTTTTGGGTACCATACCTCTCAACCTCCTGCCTCATAAATCGGGGACAAGGCTTAAAAAAATCAGGGACAATGAACCAAAATCAGGGACACTTCTTCAAAATTGGAGATATCCACTGGGGAAGCTGGTAGAATAAAGGGCTTAGTGTAAAATGCATTTTCTAAAGAAGAACAAGTCTGTAACTTTAATGTTTGACACAAGTTTGTGCTTATACCCCCTGCTGTTTGGTCACAGAAACACAATTTTTAGGAGGGACAGAGTAAAATTTTGAGGCAAAATCAGGGACGTCGCTGAAAATTAGGGACAGTTGAGAGGTATGTTGGGTACTGTAGTGCTTGTAAGCAGCAACGTGATTGTCACTGACCTAACGGATTCTTTTTGGATTTCAGCAAGCCTACTGTATCCTTCTTTTCAGCATTTCAGTGTGCAGAGTGCTTGGTGACTTTAACCGTGCTGCGGTGTGCTCCCAGATTGATGACATTTCCCTGTAACTCCAGGGCAATTTTCATGTAGATTACATTATTTTCTAAGGAAGCTAAATTGCCATATTTTCCCGTATAACCAATGCAAGTCTATGGGACCAGTTTCCCTGTATGGTTTCATTTTCCCTGTAAAATACAAAGAATCCTTGTACAGTACATCTGGGAGCCCTGGTTATATGAATGGAAATCACTGCAGTCTGCATGCCTTCAGTGAGAACATAAAAGATCGAGATTCGGCCAATCAGTTTAACCGTTCCAAATGGGCAGGAGCCCTAGTAGTAACTGACATGCATGCACCTATGATACAGTATAGCTAAGAGAGTTAGTTATTCTGAGATACTGGAAGGACTCCGAAGTACCACCCTATCAAAAATGGCACACTAACGTATTAGTAGCTTTAAGAATTGAGATACAGTAACTATTGCTTGTGTCAACAACAGGTTATCACACATACCAAGCACGATGGGAAAAGTTGCAGCCATTAATTTATATAGAATGTGATTAGCAATGAAAGGGGGAAAAGTCACTGAGATGAAATTAATTCTGTCTGACGGTAATTATCTCTGCTAAGGAAGCAAGTCTTTATTGTATATTGCTGTGTATTACGGTTGGGGTTATGTTCTATCTAGTACTTGTCAAACTGCATTGTGTATGTAAAAGAAAAATCAATAAAGCATACTAATGTAAACAACAATTAAAAAAAGCATGAATGCACCTGCCACCCTGTGTTTGGATGCAAACGATATCAGTCAAGGAACCAAAATAGTCAGTGTCAGTGGCTCAGTAGGTAGCACACTTGCCTCTGAGGCTGGGAGATCAGAGGGCTGTGGGTTCAGTTCCTACATCTGACACTTAGATTAATATCCCAGTACTGACACTGTAGTGCAGCATGAGAGGGGTGCTGCACTTCTGAGGTGCCGTCTTTAGGATGAGAGGTTAAACCGAGGTCCCATCTGCCTGGATTGGTGGTAGTTCAGGTGGATGTTAAAGATCCCATGGTACTTATCGAAAAGAGTAGGGGAATTTCCCTGGTGTCCAGCCCAAATTTCTCTCTTTCACTAAATACCACCAACAGCTTAATCTGGTTCAAGGTCAGTGGGCATTCATCTGTATCCCCCTCCCCCAGGTCATGCCTGAAAATAGGCAGGATTTGTCTAGTGCACTTACCCCGTCAACAAAACAAAACAAAAAAAAAACTGTTCAGTTCTGTCAGCTGGGTATAGAGTGATTGACAGCTATGAACACCTAATCAGGAGCTGGTTTGACAGCGATTATATGAGAACATGAGGCATACTGTGTGGGGTGGGTGGGATGGACAGGGTCAGACTGGGAGGCCCACCTGGAAAGTTGGTACATGGGGTCCACCTGGAAAAATCAATGCAGAAGGGCCCAGGGTAACACACTCATAGAAGTATTCCACTTAAAGTCTACATTAGCTCTATGTTTGAATCTTGCATTTACTGGCAGTACCCATAATATCCCGTTTTATAAGTAAGCAAATATAGGACACATGCAAAGACTGCTAGAGTTTAGAATGTGGCCAGGTACCCAATAGAGGTGGGCCCACATGGAAATTTCCAGGTATCTTGATGAGCCAGTCCAACTCTGGAGAGGGACTTTAGAGTGACTTTAAAGTCACTGAGTTGTGTAACCATGTGCTTCTATAATGAGAACCTTGTACTGGCCGATAAGACACCGTGAGAGGAGAAAGCAAGTTAGTCAGCCATGTCAGTTCTAATATTTAATTGGTGACAACCATAGCTGGGTGTCGCAAGCTGCGAGAGGAAAAACAGACCATCGGTCTGCAAGAAATCGACAAAATCCCTAAAACCACTTATTACGTGATGCGAGTTGGCATGAGCGCTCTTCCTGCTTGTTGAAACCCGCTTGGAAAATTACTATTGTACTGCCTAATGCTAGCTGCTCTCTTGCCAGGCCTGTTAGGTTTAATGCCCAAAATACACATTTTTTTTACTACGTAAAAGCATGAAAATAATGTTGTGTTGTTTTTAGCTAAAGTAGTCCTTCCACCTACTGGGACTAGAATTAATTTAGTGCTTTGATTCTGGTACTTTGGCCTAAAGTTGATTCCATAGTTGTAGTTTGGTTCCCCCTTCCCCTCCACCCACATGTCAATGATAGTATAATTGTTTAAAAAAGTATGCGTTTTTTGCCAGATATTTTTATATAGAGAGCTGCACGAGAGAGAGAGAGAGAGAGAGAGGGAGAGCATGCAAGAATTGTTTTAATATATATATTAAAGATGCTGTTGTGCCTTTCTATTTTTGTAAGGCCCCACCGCTGTCCTTGTCAGTTTAGACTACAAGAAGTGGAAACCTGGCATCTCAAGTAATGGGATTTTTCTGCATTTAAAACTGTCTGCTGCTACTCTGATATTGAGAGATCCAGTTCCTGCCTGCACTCACCCACAAGCACAAGTAAGGTGCTATTGTGTATTATACAAAGGCAAGAAAATTTCCTGTACTCTGATTGGTCAGTGTGAGCCTGAGACAGTGATGATATTACACAGTAACATCACTGTGTTGATTTTTTTTGGAGGATTATATGGATTTTTTTTTCAGAAACAAAGATATACTGCCTCATTAAAAATCTAGTAAAAACATTTTTATTTTTATTTTTGTTTTGTATAACATCCAACCATTGTATAATTGCAATAAGGCACTCCAAGGTGTGTGTTATTGTGTAATAACGTCGCTCCTGGTGTGGTGGCACTCTCGTGCTTCAACCCACCCCAGAAGTGACATTATTACATGACAACACACACCTTGTCGTGCCTTATTGCTTAAGTACTGTTGGTTGGCCACCTTTTCCCTGCCTGTCTGCTGCTCGCTCATTCAAATGGCAACCCCCGACTCCCTCTTTCTGATGAGCGCCCCTGCCCCTCCCCCTCAATTCAGATGTCTCCTGTCCACTTAGAAGAAAAGGAGTATTGACAAGAAGAGGAGATCATTTTCAGTTTATTTAATAACGATGCAAATCTCAGAACTGCAAGGAATACAGTACAACAACAAGTGTTGCGAACACCGACAAGGAGCAAGTGAAATTACAGCCTGAGTTGGGTGCCAAAGCCAAAGGGAAGTAGAAAGTAAATGAAAAACAAAGGAAAATACCATAGTTTTTGGTAATTGCAAATGACAGACTTTTAATTTTGTGCCTCAACACCAAGGCACTTGGTCCCCAGTCGGTCCCAGTGTGTGAGTCTCGAACTTGAACATAAGTCCCGATCTCTGAGATGGCAGTATAATGTGTTGTCTTCTTTCACTGGGCCAGTATAATCATATCATTTTTTTTAATACTTTCTCTTTATGCCCCCTTTTTGCAGTACTAGATTCTTTTCTTCGGGGATCCCTAGGCTGTGTATTCCCGTAGTCCCACCCCAGGTACCTCCCTCCGGGTGCTGGTTAGCTTTTCCCCATCCTACCTTGGTTTACCCCTCGGGCGGTAAGGAGAGGGACCCCCCCCTTTAGTCCCCCTCTTACACCTCTAGTATGCATCGGAAGGCATCACCAGCCCCATCTATGGAGCCTGGTTAAGGATTATCTAGGGACAGCTGGGTCCCGTCTACAGGAGCCCAGCACAGGGTTTTTCCACTTTCCTGGCCCCAACCCACAGGACGTCTGCATGCAACGGGGTCCATGGAGCGATGCACATCACGACGTGCTAACACTCCGGTTCCCGGTAGACGTCCTCCCTCCCTTATATGCTGTCTCACTGCACCTCCACTCATGGTCACCCAGGTGGCGGTATCGTTGCGGGACCCACATCCCACCCCACCCAGAGGAGGAGAGCAGTCTCTGTGCGCTCAATCCTCCTCCCCCAGATGGCCCTCCAGCCGCCCAAGTCCTACCATATAATTTTTAAAACAGTTAAATCTTTGTTTATGTACTTGCACAGAAAACTTCAAAACAGAGACATTTGTTTAGCACACCATTGATCTATGACTTTTCATGACACTTATTATGACTTCCATGACTTCTGTTATGTTGATCATGGCAATATTTGTTTTTCTAAAATTTTCCATGACGTTATAGCCCTACGAATTGCAGCATGGTTAATATCCATGACTGACACTATAGTGCAGTAGGAGGTGGGTACTGTACTTTTATTTCTTTAGTTAGTTTTTGTTGACCGTGTAAGAGTACTAAACAAATTCTGCCTATTTTCAGACACCACCCGGGGCAGGCAGATACAGATAAATGCCAACTGACCTTGAACCAGATTAAGCTGTTGGTGATATTTTTAGTGAATGGGGAGAAATTTGATCAGGGCACCAGGGAAATTCCCCTACTCTGCTGCTGCTTTGCAGCCAGTAGTGGGCTCGGCTGTGTCTGCAGAATGGCAGATGATGGCCGACCTTGCATGGAGCAGGACGTTTTCCGAGAGGCTCCTGCTGTTTCTACTACAGTTTTTTCAGAGATAGATTTGGAGGCTGTCCCTAGGAGTGGGACGTTTGGTTCTGTGGTTTCTGGTTCTATCGTACAGGATGCTGGCAATATGCCAGTTCAGGAGAATGCAACTGAAAATGCCGTTTCTACGGATAGCCCTGTTTTTCTGATGCTTACACATTTACAACCCAGGGCTTCTTCTGACTTGGGTCTGGTTGTCCCTACGGACCCATTTTCACCAGCGGAACTTCCGGGTATGGATTCTGATCGAGTTATGCAGTCGGTAGCACAACCGACGATAAGCAGTGCTCTATCGACTTCACAAGTTGTTCGTAAACAATTTGGACTTTCTTCAGCTTCTGCAGATGTTTTGATGGACTGGTCGGCTGACAAATCGCTTTCCAAATCAGGGTGGATTCGCTCAACTTCAGGGACTTGGATACCGGATCCTGACTGGGTGGACAGCGGGCCTACAACTTCTACATCTAAGCATGCCACCAATCTGAGCTCCGGTATTTCTCCTGGACATGTTTCTTCATTTAGTGCTAATAAAAGTGGTGCACACCACATACAGGAGGATTCTGAGGCCATTCCTGGCCCTAGTACATCCTTTTTTGGGGTGGGGGTCTTAATCAAAACTCTACAGATTTAGGCAGCACTAAACGCATATCTATAGCAGATCTTTTTAAGAACAAATTAGAATAGGCCCCCAGGAGAAATGCAGTGCGTTTATGTTACAAGGGTGAGCTTTCTACTCATCCAGACAGATATTATATTGCTAACCATTTGCTCAAAGGCTCTATGCATTTTTTCCCCTCAGATTTGTATGCTTTAATTCATGTGTCTGGGGAAGACTCCTTTGATGTCAGTTTTCGACTTAATGGCAGTTTGGAAAAATTTTGGTGAAAAATACTCTGCCCTTAAAATCACTCCCTTATGGACCCCCTTTTTTGCTATCCCCTTAACTAGACCACAAATTAGGTATGTGACGATTATGTTCCGTAATGAAGGGGTGAATGTCAGTGACATTTATCATTGGCTACAAAAGAGAAGTGACATTCTTGGCCCTCCAGAGGCTCTGTTAGATTTAGAAGGTATCTGGACTGGAGGTTGGAAAGTTAAAGTAAAGTTGTTTCAGGTAAATTCTGACATCATTCATTTACCCAATAGTCTTTTTTTAGGTAAAGACAGGGGTGTTTGTTTTTACAGTGGCCAACCCAGGGCTTGCTATAAATGTGGCTCACGAACGCATATTAGCAGCTCCTGTGACATGCTAAAATGTTCTCTATGTGGTGGCTACGGCCATTCTGTAGATTTATGCGAGAACATTTTTCAGTGCAACCTCTGTGATAAGAAGGGACACGCCTTTCATCAGTGCCCTTGGGCCAAACACAATAGAAAGGAAGGTCGGGATCATGATGACCTGGTTTATAAGGCCCAGGAAAAATGTCAGGGTTTCCCTTCTTCTGGTTCTTCTGATTCCTGATCTGAGACTACCTCTGCTACTGAGCCTCCTCTGGTGGCCCCTCTTGATATTTCTTTGCCTTTAGCTCGGCCTACCCCAACAACTGCGTAGGGCCCTGCTTCTACTTCTACTCTAGACCCTGATACTGATGGTAATATATCTGCTTTACCGATTGAAAATACCATGCCCCCCCTTTTGAAACTGTTAAAGGACGTAGATTCACTAGGTCCTGTCTTAAAAATTCCTCTCTTTGTCCTATTCCTATGGAGAATTTTTTTTCTTCTCTTCAGGAAGAAGCAGGGGATTCTGACTTAGAGTCCGACACTTCGCATAGGTCTGAGCTGGCCACTGAGGATGAGGAAAGCAAATCCACCGAACTATCTAAAGAAAAGAAAGGAAAAAAAGGAAAAAAAAGAAAGGCTAGTAGCTGTTTAAAGGGAGGGCCTTAATATTTACTATGCAATAGATGGCTACTCTGAAACTGGCATCTTTTAATGTCTGTAGCTTGAAGACCTATAAAAAACAAATTTCCCTGTTTTCCTTTTTTGGCTCCCTTGATGTTGATGTTTTTTTTGTTCAGGAAACACGCCTCTCCTCTCTTGTTGAGGTGGAACAAGTTAAAAATCGATGGCATTGGGGCCCTTCCTTCTGGACCTTTGGTTTAGAAGCTGTGGATGGGATTGGTATTCTTTTTAAATCTACCCATTTTCATGTTACCAGGCTAATTGATGTTAAACCAGGGAGGCTTTAGTGTTGATTGCTCCTGAGGATTTTTCATTTCGTTTTCTTAATCTTTATGCCCCCCAGCTTAAAACGGCTAGAACTGAGCTGTTTGAAGAACTTAAGCCCTTTTTATATACCAGGAAAAATATTATTTGGGGAGGAGATTTTAATTGTACCTTAGACACTAAACTTATAGGAAACACACAGAAGAAGATATACTGTGATTCTAATGCTTTGGTACATATTATTTCTGGAGCTAATTTACGGGATGCTTTCCGAAGTCTGCATACTACGGGCACGGGAGCTGTATATCATAGACACATATACGCTACCCGTATTGATATGATTTTTGTTTCTAAATACTTGACTCCTTTTTTTTGTATTTCCCAACCTTTGGAATTTTCCGATCACAATATTTTATTTTGTTCTTTAAGTTTAACTACTGTTCCTCCAAAAATATTTTCCCCGCATAATCGTTGGCGTTTCAATATGTCTCTCTTAGATTCCTCTTCCCTGTTCTCTTGTATTGAAGTTTTCTTTGCATGTTGAGAATCTATTATGTGCTCCTATGATTTCCCTGTTAAATTGGTGGCTGGATACCAAAATGGAGCTTAAATACCTTATGCTTTCCTTTAGTAAACACAGAGCTAACTCTAATTATTTACGCTATCTTCTTTTGAGAAATCAATTATGTAAGTTAATGTCTTATCCTCCACGTAATAAGCAGGAATTTGCTTCACAGATTTTTGAAATCAAGAAACAAATGAAAGGCTATCAGTATGATAGGGCTAAATCTCTAGAGATGGAATTTAGATTTAGTACAAAGAAGGCACCTGCATCAGATTCGTATGCAGCCTGTAAACAACGGCTAGATAGCACTCTGATGACCCATCTAGTCACAACACATGGTAACATGGTAACCACAGATTTAGAAATATTAGAGGTAGTACAACAGTTTGTCAGTTCCACATTTCATCCTATTTCAGTCACCTCTTCTTCCTTACTGTCTGGATTTACTGCACCATTGCCCCAGGTACCTACAACTATGGTACAATCTCTAGTACAACCTATACTACCACAAGAGGTTGAGAATGCTATATCTCAGTTAAATACGGGTACTTCCCCTGGAATAGATGGGATTCCCAATGATTTTTATAAACGTTTTTTGTCACATATGTTCCATTTTCTTACCTTGGTCTTCAACTTTATGTTAACTACCTCTTCTTCTTATTTTGGTTTCAATACCTCCCTATTATATTTTTTGTATAAATCAGGGAATAAAGCCCTTTTGACTAATTGGAGACCTCTAAGTCTATTAAATAGTGATTACAAAATTCTAGCAAACATTTTTCATAATAGATTACTGGTGGTGGCTGATCTCTTTATTCATCCAGTTCAGACTTGTGCTGTTCCTAAAAGGCGTATACTACATAATCTATATCTCCTATGGGATTTATTTGAAGCTGCTAAAAGATATCATCTTTCTGGATTTGTGGTAACCTTAGATCAAGCCAAAGCCTTCATCAGTAGTACATCATGATTATCTTTTTCCCCTTTTATTGAAGTATGGTATTCCTAAACCCTTTATGTATTGAATATCTCAGCTTTATGCTGCTGCAAGTATTATCCCTACGGTTAATGGTCTTTTTGGCACAGATGTTCTTCTTACCATCGGGGTTAGACAAGGTTGCCCCTTAAGTCCTCTTTTATATTCTTTTGTTTTGGATCCTGTAATCTGACAGATACTTTGGGATACTAGCATTATAGGTTTGGCGCCCTCTCCTTTTTTACCACATGAAAAAATTACCACCTATGCGGATGATGTCACTTTATTAGTCTGGGATGTTCCCTCCTTATGGAAGGCTCTGCAGATTTTTTCCCAATTTGGCTCTTTCTCTGGAGCTATGCTTAACATGGATAAAAGTTTTATTTTTTCTTTGCATTCTCTCTCCCCTGCCTCTTTAGATATCTTAGGGATTCCGGTCGTTTCTGCCCCTCATAAGATTTGGGGTATTTGGTTTGGACCAGGTGATATGGCCACTTATAATTGGGAACAGCAGTTACGTATAGGAGAAAATAAGGTTCATAGATGGAGAGGGTGGAAATTTGGGAAAAAGAAAAGAGTTCAGATTATTAAACAGTTTTTACTTCCTGTTTTTTTATTTTTATGTTATGTTTTTCCCCCTCCATTGCATCCTGAAACTAGAATTTTTAGCCTTTTTTTCAGATGCTTTGGGGCAATAGATTGAATCCTGTGAAAAGGGATATCACCTATTTACCCATTCATAAAGGAGGATTAGCTATGATAAACCCCATTGTTTTTTATCATTCCCTGTTCTTTTTTGGTACATTTACTTATTTATGGACACCTGCTACCCTTTCTTGGCAGTTGTGGTCACAATTCCTTTGGTCAAGATATTTTATTAAATGGACATTATTACCCCCTAAAATTCTATCCTCGGATTTTTTTACCAACTTATGGTCTGTCAACTTTTAAGAAAGTGCATCAATGGAAGGTTTCTTTCCCTACTTTATTGAATCTAAACAGAAAATCTTTTTATACCTTTATTGTTTATGATGTACAGAAAATTGTTCTGATATTTCCTGAATGTGTACCCACGAAAATGAGTTTTTCTATACACAAACTGATGGATTCGAGGATTTCTCCTCATATTTGGGATGTTGTGTGGATGTCAATTCAGGGAAAACTGGGGGTTCAGGGTAATTTGAAATATAAACCCCTGACTAAGAGATTCTGCCTTAGACCTACTTGTGTTAATAGTGAAGAAACTATGCTGCTTTTTTTTGTTACTTTCCCCCATAGCCAGTCTTTTTGGCAGGACGCTGCTACACATTGGCATTTACCTTTTTTAAAACACATTTCTTATCACACCATTGTTTTAGGGGATTATACGGGGATCTGGAAATGTTATCATAAAAGTACGTTGAATTTTTTTTTTCCTTCATACAGTATTTTTTATGGCAAGCTCGATGCCATTTTGTTTTACAGCAGCAGTTAGTATTAAATAGTATTATTTTTTTCTCAGATTAAAGCTGGTTTGCTATCTTGTAAAGAAAATAATGTCCGAAGGTTTACCAAAGCCAAAGTTGATACTTTATGGAAACATTTCTGTTTCTGAAAGATGTTACACTGTTATTTTGTTTTTGGTTCTTATGGATTTTTCTTTATGTTCTTGAATTTCTTTTAATGTATCTTTGATTTTCTTGTGATGTTATGATTTCTTGTCAATAAACTTCCCCTACTCTTTTCAAGAAGTGCAATGGGATCTTTAACATCCACCTGAACTACCACCAGAACAGGCAGATGGGACCTCGGTTCAACATCTCATCTGAAAGATGGCACCTCAGGAGTGCAGCACCCCCCTCATGTTGCACTACAGTGTCAGTATTGGGATTTAACCCAAGTGCCTAATGTAGGGATAGAACCCACAGCCTTCTGATCTCCCAGCCTCAGAGGTGAGTGTACTGTACAGGCACTATTTGAAGTGTGGTCCTTTGGGTGAGACTTTAAACTAAGGTCTCTTCTGCCAATCTCTGGTCACTGTCCAGTGGAAATAAAGATCACATGGCATTTGTTAAAGAAGAGTAGGAGTAGTTTATTACAATAACAAAAGGAAAATACATTACACAGTAAATACAGTTCTGCTCTGCTCTTGTACATTGGAGAAGTAGAATGACAAAGAAAAAGGAAACCAAAAAAGAAGCAAAGGAAAAACTAAACCCACAGGGCTGATCAAATCATGAGAAAGAAAGAAATTCCTTAAGTCATATAACTAAGAACATTACAAAAAAATAAATAAGTTGTGCACATATTATACAAAGAAAACGAAATTAAGGTATCAGCATGGCTCAGTTGGTAGCACATCCGCCTCTGAACCAGAAGGTCATGGGTTCTCATCCCACACTGGGGTGGAACTTGTATCTAAAATGTTGGCGTCTGCGTGCAGTATTAGGGGGGTGCTGTACTGCTGGGGTGTGCCATCCTTCAGATGACATGTTAAACCAAGGTCCCTTCTACCCATACTGGTGCTGTCCAGGTGAAAGTAAAAAAACCTAGGGCACTCTTCGCAAAGAGTAGGGAACATTCCCAGTGTCCTGACCAACATTCCCCTTCCCATGAACTGGTTCATGCAATTGTCCCGGGTGCGTGTGGGTGTTGATGTGTGATATGGCTGCCACTTCACATTCAGTCACTTTACTTCCAGTCTAGCATTGCTTGTAAAGGGCCTTGGGATACACTGTGTAAGAAAAGCATTATATAAACGCTGATTATTATTCTTTTTCTAAATACAAAAAAAGGTAAATAGCACAGAGTGCTCGAGTCTCATTCTGAGCTGATCCAAGTTTTCAACCAATCAAAATTCTTCCAGTGCATTAGAAACCAGGATTGACTTTTTGTTTTATATTCATTTTCATATGGTCAAAAAATAGAGGAACCTGTTGTTTTCAAAACATCTTTCTGTGAAAATAGTATCTGTTGTAGGCTTAGGCTACAGCTTCCCTGCCATAGATATTTTAATATATTAAAAAGGTAGGGAGACATAACCTTAATCAACTAGAAGAAAAAATTACTCACCTTAGTAATGTTGTTTCTTCTAATGGAGTCTTGCTATATTATAGACATTAGCAGTTTGATCCAGCTCTAGAACTGCCCCGGAGTGAAATGGTCAAAACCATTCCAAAATAGAACTTTGGCACAAGAGCAGCTCTATCTGTGTCATTTCAAACTTGAACTGTCAGATCTTTACGAGCCAAACTCACTAAGGTCTGTGAGGAAGCTGTAACCTACACTAGTCAAATGGTTACCTAAATAATAACAACCATTGATGGTCCCAACACCCAAGACTCAAGTCAGGGGACCAGAAATACTAACACCATTCTAATAATATGAAAATGGAACATAAGTATAATAAAACACACACCGTACATACACACCCCAAAGTCCCAAAGGGACAAAATGCTAACAGGACATAAGTAGTACCCACACTAAGTTGCCGCACCCACCAAGTAGAGGTTCTGAGAGGGGCAGGTTGGGGAGGTCTATAATATAGCAAGACTCCATTAGAAGAAACAACATTACTAAGGTGAGTAATTTTTTCTTCAAACAACATGAAGTCTTGCTATATTATAGACATTAGCAGAATACACAGCAGTACCTCCATGGAGGAGGGGCAGAACCTACTAGGGAATAGGCCTGAAGAACAGCTGTGCCAAACCAAGCATCTCTCCTGGCTCGACATCCAGGAGTAATGCTTGGTAAAAGTGTGTACCGTTTTCCAAGTAGCAGCCTGGCAAATCTCTAATAAAAGGATATCTCTGGCAGCAGCTAGAGATGCAGCTGTACCCCTGGTAGAATGAGCCCTCAAACCGGGGGCTCTGCCCACTTTCTGATAACAAAATTGGATACAAGAGACAATCCACCTGGCTATTGATCTCTTAGTGGCAGGTTTGCCTTTCCCAACTTCACCATAGGTAAGGAAAAGTTGGAGGGATTCGAACCTGTGAAATTGGTACGCTCTATATAATAACTAAGAGCTCTCTTAACATCCAGGCTGTGCAATCTCCTCTCACCTGAAGAGGAGTGATCAGTGAAAAATACTGAAAGGGAGATAGATTGATTAAGATGGAAATCTGAAACCACCTTAGGCAAAAACTTCCTATTAGTCCGACTACCTTATCCCTGTGGAAAGAAATAAAGTCAGTCTCCACTGACAAGGCTTGCAATTCACTTATGCATCTGGCAGAAGTGATAGCCACTAGAAAAACAGTTTTCCAAGTTAGGTACTTAAGCTCTGCAGAAGACAGAGGTTCAAAAGGGGGTTGCATTAACTGGGCAATGCAAACATTAAGGTCCCAAGCAGGGGCGGTTCCGAAAGGGAGGATTAGTATGGAGTAATCCCTTAAAAAACTTGGAAAACACAGGATGAGAGGAAAGAGGGGATGACTTTCCTGCTGACACAAAAGCAGACACAGCTGCCAAATGAACTCTCAGAGTAGCTGGTCTGAGACCCAAGGAATTAAGATGTACCATGTAATCTAACAAAATGGGCAATTCAGCAGATTCTGGGAAATATTTTTCCCAGCACACCAAATAAACCTTTCCATTTAGAATTATAAGTAGCCCTAGTGGAAGGCTTTCTGGAAGCCTTTAGGATCTAAAGAACACCCTGAGAGAGGTGTAAATCAGCAACTCTAACTCCTCAAGAGCCAGGCCTTGAGGTCGAAGGTTGAGGTCCGGATACCAAACCCTTCCCTGGGCACAAGTCAACAGATTGTGATTCCTGGGGAGGCAGAGGGAAGATGGACTGTCAGAGACAGAAGGAGTGGGTACCAGGGCTGCCTGGCCCAATCCGGGGCAATCAGAATCACCCTGCAAGGCTGAGATCTGATTTTGACTAGTACTTTGAATAGGAGAGGAAAGGGGGGGAAAGCATAGAGGAACTTCCCCTCCCAATCCAGAAGAAGGGCATCCAGGGGAACTGAGCCCAGCACTAGAGGCCTGCAACAGAACAGAGGAAGTTTGTGATTGTCTGGGGCTGCAAAAAGATCTATCTGAGGGATGCCCCACCTGGCAAAAACTATCCCCAGCAGTTGAGGATCCAGGGACCATTCGTGATGGCCCTGGGAAATCCTGCTGAGGGCATCCGCTAGGACATTGTCCTTCCCTGGAAGATGAACTGCTATGAGGGAAGTGTTCAGGGAATAGGCCAGAGACCACAACTTCATTGCCTCGGTGCACAAGGCCGAAGACCGAGTGCCCCCGTTTGTTGATGTACCACATTGTTGTGGTGTTGTCTGTTCTGACTTGTATCACCTTGTCGTGGACAGATGTAGAAAAATCTTGAAAGCTAAAAGACAGCTCTGAGTTCCAGCAAATTGATGTGGAGCAGAGATTCCTGGGGACCAAACTCCCTGAGTGGAAAGGTCGCCATGTGGGCTCCCAACCCAGAAGGAAGCATCTGTAGTGAGAGTCAAGTCATGAGAAGGGAAATGAAGGAGACCCCGCTCTTAATTGCTCTGATCCTGCCACCACTGGAGAGCTAGGATCAAGGTTCAGTCACTGGGACCAACTTGGAAGGGGTCTCTTCTCTGAGACCAAAGGTTCTCAAGTGAAACTGAATGTCTCTCATCTGAAATCTGGCTCCCTGCACAACAGCTGTGGGACGCAGCCATGTGCCCCAGGAGCTGCAGAGAAGTGTCTTGCTGGTCGAGAGACCTGCAGAGTGAAGGAAGAGGCCAGAGCCACTAAATTCCTTACCCTTTCGGGGAAAGAAAGGCCCTGGCTAGCTTTGTGTCCAATTCTGCCCCTATAAAGGTGAGTACCTGGACTGGTTCCAGAACCAACTTTGGTAGGTTTAGCAGAAAACCCAGGGAGGTGAGAAGCTGCTGGGTAACCTACAGGTGAGATTTTACCTGTTCTGGGGACTGGCCTACAATGAGCCAGTCATCTAGATAGGGAAAAACAGCAATCCTCTGCCTCCTTAAGTGGGCCACTGCCACTGCTAGATACTTTGTGAATACCCTTGAGCAGAGGTAAGGTCAAGGGCATTGCTCTGAACTGGTAATGACCTGAGGGCAGTTCGAATCTGAGGTACTCTGATGGGATCTTCTGATTAGGACATGGAAATAGGCATCTTTGAGGTCCAGGGAGGCTAGCCAGTCCCCTGGCCTTAGGGAAGGTAAAATCATTGCCAGAGTTACCATTTTGAACTTTGGTTTCAAAAGATGCTTGTTCAGATATCTGAGATCTAAAATGGGCCGCCATTCTCCTGTCTTTTTTGGGGTAAGGAAGTATCTGGAATACAGACCCCTGCCCTGATGCAGGGGAGGAACCCTTTCTACTGCTCTGAGAGCTAACAGGGATGAGATCTCTGTTTCCAGAGCGAGGGTCTCTGAAGCACTTGCAGGTAGAAAAAGTCTGCTTCTCAACTTGGGAAACTTTTTGAAGCTGAGAACCAGACCCTGGCTTACTACTTCCAGAACCCACTTGTCTGAGGTTAAAGAAGCCCAATTCTGACTGAAGTAAGCCAGCCTGCCCCCCACTGGTACAGGAGAATCGGCCCTGGGCACCCCATCAGTGTGCCTGTTTCGAAGGAGCTTTAGGCTGGGGGGTGGGAGCAGGTCTGCCCATCCCTCATCTGCCCCTGCCTCTGAAGAAGCCCCTCTGAGCATAGGCAGAGGAGGCCTGAGTCTGGTAGAAAGGCCTGTGAAAAGGCCTACCCCTACCCCTGGGGGCATGCCTTTGAGGAGTGGCTTGCCGCTCCTTAGCCTGGGCACTCTTGTAAGTAGTCCTATATTCGTCCATCTTCTTCATGTAATTCTCTGTCTGCTCTCCAAACAGAGAATTTCCCACCACAGGAAAATCCATAGCCTTCGTCTGGGTATCCTGTGACAAACTAGTACACCTGAGCCAGGCCAACCTACAAAAAGCTACAGATGTGGCCATGACCCTAGAGGAAACATCATTAACATCCACAGCAGCATGAAACTGAACCTTAGAGGCTTCAATGCCATCAGCAGCCACCTGTTCTAGTTCACTAGCCAGCTGGCCATGGGCCTGCTTGGCCAATTGCATAACAGTATCCCATCTAGATTTCTGATACCTAGCTACAGAAGCCATATAATTTGCTTGCCTGAGTCCCAGAGAGGCTGCCATATACTGTTTTTTTGCCATGGCATCAATCTTCCTGGAATCCTTGTCAGGAGGATGTGAAGCCAAGGGAATATTAGCTTTATAACTACCCCAACATGGCTGCATTGCTGAGAAAGGAATTCTGTATCAGGGCCTGACAATGTATACTTTCTGTCCATCTTTTATCTACAGGAGGCACAGAATTAGGAGCTTTTAAAATTTTAATTGTTTGTTTCCTAAAAGACTTATGTAAAGGAATAGACAATCTCCTAGACTCTGGAATATCCATCATTTCTACAAAATCAGGCTCCTCTTGCTCATCACAGCCTCTTCTATAAAGGAAGCTGGAGGGTTTCAGCGACTTTTATAAAACATAAAATGAGATGGGGACTCAGACAGCATAGGGGGAGATTCTAAAGGTCTGTCTGGGGAGATGTCCAGTTCAATGGGCATACCCAGACCTTCCCAGCCACATTCATACTGTTCATAATCCTCCTCCCCCTCCTCTGGTTCATAAAATTCCTCAATATCATAATCCTGAACCACTGGGACCGGACGAACCGACCTTTTACCAGATAGTGGTGGTTCGGACGGACCCTGAGACAGTGACTGGACAATTTGTATGGCTTTTGCTATCTCTGCAGCAGTTGGAGAAGGAATTTTGGACTCCAGACCTACTGATTTTCTTGTTTTCTTTACTGGAATTGGTTCCTCAGAACCAGCTTTTCTTTTGCCCGAGGAAGTCTGGCCCTGGTCAGAGGGCACTCCCTCTGGTTCGGTTGGCACCGAACCGGGCTGGCCATCCGGGTCAGCGGACTTTTGGCCTCTCGTTCCTGAGCCTGCCCAATCTTTTTCCAGGGTGGCTGCAGGAAATTCTACATATCTGGCAGTCTGACTGGAGGTGGTCAAACCCCAGACAATAAACACATGTAGTGTGTGGGTCAGCCTTGGCAAAGACTTCCCACAAACATCACAGTGTTGAAACCCAGTGGGCCCGGTTTTTCTTTGGGTTTCTCAGACATAATGCCAGCCTAACCAAAGACTTGCCCTTTTACGGCAGTGCCAGGCAAGACACCTATCGGTTCCTAACGCGTGTCATGGTATTGGAAAAACGTAATAAATCCGCTTTTTTAGAACCGATAAGAACTGGGAACCGCACTCTAAAATAGTAACTTTTAGTTTTAAATGAGTTTTAAACCCACTGATCGGTTCAAAACCGAACCGATAACTTACAAGTTCCACACAGACAAAACCTTCATTTACTTACGGTTACCACAGATAGAGCTTGAACCGAACAATTTTGAGGTTAAAATAAAACTATTCTCGGTTAAATCCAACCAAGAAAACACTTTTTAAACCGAGAAATGAACCGAGCAGAAGGAGAAATCTCCGGAGCGACTGTTCACTGAGGCGGAGTAAAGAATCTAACAGTTCAAGTTTGAAATGACACAGATAGAGCTGCTCTCATGCCAAAGTTCTATTTTGGAATGGTTTTGACCATTTCACTCCGGGGCGCAGTTCTAAAGCTGGATCAAACTGCTAATGTCTATAATATAGCAAGACTTCATGTTGTTTGAATTAACTTTCACCCAGTTACCATTAAAAATTAATAATACCCAGTAACTGTACAAACATGGGACAAAAAATGTTTACATATAGGGCAACAAAGGCTTGGAACACATATCCTGTGAATGCATTAGATAGGCAATAATTGTGAACCTTTAAAAATGGCCTTATCAAGATCTTGCTATATGCAATTTTTTCAAATGATGATATGTTATATCTTATTGTATGTATGATGAAATACAATTTATAATATATATATTGTACATATGTAATGTATTTTTATGACTGGGTTACCTTTGAAAATAAGCACCATTTTTTAATGGTATTTTGCCAGATTATCAAATCTAAATCTAAGTATGCCCATAATCAGTACCTCATGGATATGTTCATCCAGATAAAATCTTTCCATTCTGTGCTTACTAGTAGTCTGAAGTCTTTTGCATAGGGGCATTCAAGAAACAAATGTGACAGATTTTCTAGAGTGCCTGTGATTGTACAGAATCTCTCAGCCAGTTCCATTCTCCAGTGGGTTTATGTTTCCAAGAGTTCCTAACTCCTCATCTATTGTGGTGCACAGCTACTGCATATCCCACATGTGCCTGGGACTTGGGGCTTCAGTGAGAATTGCCAGAGAATTGCCAGAGGGTGCGTTTCTGCCCGGGGTGGGCAGTATAGAGACATTGTCCGGGCAGTGGATACAGAGTTCACTGTGTTGTGCAAAATTTTCCTATGTTGTGTTTTCACTGCATTATGTGAAACCTTCCAAATCCTAAATTTACTTAAGGACACACAACCATATCATGGTAACTGAGCCATTTGTTCTGCATCAGTTTCCCTGCAATCCAGGGGGATATAAAGAGATTCAACCATTCCTGGACTAATGGGTTCCACTGATGAAAGCACTGGGCAAAAATTGGCTTTAAAAAAATATCACCATGAAAAATACCATTGGGTGAATCATGCCTCCTAAACCCCCTTCATTGGTTTTCAGGTAGGTTACTTCCTTCTTAACAGGGTTCAAATGACTGCTACATAGGGACTGAAATACAATGCTCAAAAGTCTAGTTTCCAGGTTGCTGGAGGAGATACGTACATAACACTGAAATAAGAAACATGGCATAAATATGGTTTTAATTAAGTATATCCTTTTTTGATTTAGAAATGTTTTTCACTTTTCAAAGGTCCACTTTCCTTTGTGCTGCTAATGGCATAATGTCCCAGTTTGCCTTCACAGCATCTTGACCCCAAAACCATATGTCTAGTGCTTTAATACTGTCATTAGAAATAGGAATAGAGCCCACTTCAGTACACAATATTTAAACAGGGTCAGCTCCAATGTGCACAGCAGTACCCTTTTGAAAATGTAACATACCACCAGAGATTTCTGAGTATTGCTGGAATATGTCTATCACTGCTTGTCCAGAATGTGCTGCTCCCAGGAACAGACACACATTGCCTGTGTAGGCCACTGTTTTGACACATGGGGTACCTGTGATACTGAGGCCCTTGACCAGTTGGTAATCCTGTATTTTCCATAATACTAGGTCTACAGAAAAACATGCAAGTGGGTTTAGGAAGCAGCCCTGTATCACCTCTAATCTAGCTTTAATCTGATGCCCTAACCACCCATTAATGAAGAGAATAATAAGTGCATTTTTGTACTGGATCTTAATCCAGAATCTTCTGGCATGCCGTACTTTCTTAAAACTTTGAATAGGTAACTGTGGACTTTCCTATTGAAGGCCTTTTCTTGATCTAAAGTTAAAAATAACCAGATATTTGCTTTGTTTGGCCTTTATGAAACAATTCTCTAATTAAGAACCGACTGTCCTTATATGGATCTGCTTTGTATCTTATTTATTTGGTATGGGGATATTACTTCTGAAGCTATAGATGGCAGCCTGTTATATTTGATTTTTGATAATATTTTCTGGTCTGAATTCATAAGGCACACCGGCCTCAAGTTTTTTTATATCACTTTTCTCCCCTTTCTTACAAATTAAGATAAGAAAGCACTGAGACATGGAAGTAGGTAAATATTCTGTGTTTAAAATGTCATTAAAAACATAACTAAGTTTGGGCCTAGAAGTGGACTAAAAGTTTTATAGAACTCAGCAGCAATACCGTCAGGTCCTGGTACTGCATCATAGCTTTATTTTTTAATGGCTTCCAAAGCCTCGATTAGATGGACTCTATTAACCTAGATGTTTTCCCTTCAGAAATTGGTGGGATTGCTATGTTTTTGAGAAACTATCCCTTGAGATAACTGATAGGGTTGCCAAAAAGAAAGTCTTGCACTGCTTTCTATTATATTTAGGATGTCCTGTGGATTTGTTTTAATGTTCCCTTCCTCATTCCTTAAATGTTTTATTATTCCTTGCTGTACCCTATCTTTATAACCTTTGAAAGGGTCTAAAATTTGTCTTTTACCTTGCATACCTGCTTCTAACTTGTATAATAAAGATGTTCCCTGATCATACTGTAAGGTTTTCATTTTTTCTTTTATCTCTTTTAACTGACTCTGACTTATCGCATACTTTGATACTTGCTTTGAGATCAGTTTATGCAATTTGATCCTTAAACTTGTGCAAGTGTGGTTGGTATTCTTGTAATTTTTTAGTTTTATTATATTTAAGAAAAAAGGTCTTGATTTCTCTTTCTTGTCCCCCCACCATTCCCCCACAGAATCAAAGGCACATATTACTAACTGCCTTGCATGATGCAGTTCAGTCCACTTATAGCAGACACTGTTATAGTGGACACCTGCTTATAATGGACAGATCTGCCCTGCCAAAACCTATGTCCATAATTTGAAAAGTCCCATTTATACCATATTCTGCAACCCCTGTATAGCAGACACTGTGAGCGCCTCTGTGCCCCTGTTAAATGTTGTAAACTGTTTACTAAATGCCTGCTGAGCACCCCCTTATTGTTCAGCTAGTTTGTCAGGCACTATAGAGACATCAGCTACCTTACCTAATATTCTTCAGGTGAAGCTACCTCTGGCTGGAAGCTGCAGCACTGGACTTAGGATTTGCAAGAAGGTGAGTTGTGCTCACAACAGAGGGAGGTGAACCTTACAATTTACAATTATCTTTGGTTTGAAGCAGATTCCTTAGGAAAGTTAATATTCTTCAGGTGGAGGACACTTCTAACTGAAAGGTGAAATAAGGAACTTAGAATTATCAGAAAAGGGAGTCTTTCAATCAACAGAGGGAGGTGGACCTTGCTTTACTTTTGTTACAATTGTTAAGATTTTCAGTGCAGGAAGAGTTTAAACCCACAGGGACTGAATACTGTTTACTGTGTCTGTCCTTGTGCATAGCTGACGTGTTTTGGGACTGACTGCTTTCAGAGCACAAGTCACCATGCTGTTTTGGGGCTGGGGAGGTTAACCTGTGTCTGACTTGGATGTTTGGATTTTTCTCTGTTTGATTAGCAGGGTATTTTCTCTGTCAAATTGTCGTGTAGGGCATCTTGCTGACAGGAAGGCACTCTTCATAGTGATAGGTCAGAGCTTTTAGCTGATTGTTTCATGAGGGCACAGTTTAGGCCCAAACCCTTCCACCTCATGACCCACCACCCTGAAATAGTTCCTTTATACCTGGGGTTCTGACATCATTCCTCAAGAGGACAAGGTGCATATCACTGTCATATCCTCTCTAGCACACTGCACTGACAGTATAAGCATACACATTATATAATATATATATATATTTCTATATAACAAACCAGTCACACACACACATATACGTGCACGTGCACACACACACACACACACACACACACACAAAACAAACAAACAAAAAAATAAACAAGGTAGACAGACATGTGGGGAGTAGTGCAATGTAATGGCTGTGGGGCAGCAGTCTTCCAGAAATCATTCTGGAAGCTGAGATGCTGCCCTGTTTGCAGACAACTCTCTGCCCTGAGGGAGGAAGTTGCCCATCTTCAGGCTACACTGGACAGTAGTAAAGAAACTTTCCCCATCCACGGAGCACCAGAGCCACCACCACTACCTCAGAGGATGCGAAGAAAGCACAGCAGTTGGACCACAGTGGGCTCAGGGAGGGTAAGGATGGTGGAACAGAGGCACACCCAGTCAGTTGTTCAACTCCACAATCCATACACCATTCTGGGGGAGCACAGTTCCCCTATGTATGCATCCACAGAGGAGACTAAGGAGGTTGCAGACAACTGTCACAAGGGAGGCCCTCAGGAAGGAGGCAGAGGACCCCACATGGAAAGGAAGCAGCTCCTGGTGGGGGACACAATTATTAGAGGGACAGAACTGGGGAGAGCAGGGAAAACTGAAGTAAAGTGCCTGCCTGGCACCATGGCTTGGAGGGACAGGAAGTGCATCCTTAGGATCACGAGAACAGTTGCACGGGAGTCTGCGCTGGACATCATTGTCCACCTAGGGACAAATGACTTGGCTCATCATGAGCTTAGAGCAGTGCAGAAGGACTTTGTAGAGTTGGGGAGGGGCCTAAGACAAGTAGCACACACAGTATCCTTCTCAGAGGTGCTGCCTGTCAGTGGCATGGGTAAGGCGAGGGTACTTTGTACCATGCAGTTTAATGAATGGTTGAAAAAATGGTGTGCAGCACAGGGGTTTGGCTTCATTGGGGACTGGGGTTCCACCTGGAGGGACACCAGCCTATACTGGCAGGATGGTCTGCATCTGTCCAGGAAGGGAACAAGTCTTTTGGGCAATCAGTTTAAATGCTTCATTGGCAAGCTTTTAAACTAGTCAAGGGGGGAGGCACTGATAAGCAGCAGGAAAATCCCAGCCTCCCCCTACAAAACAGGGTACTAAATGAGAAAAAGACCAAGGTAGAAAGGTCAGTGGGGGATGCTGCTACATAAGGTAAAGCCATCAAAAAATGGAGAGCAATGAGTACCAATGCCCATAGTCTAGGTAACAAGCTTCCTGAATTAGTGGCCTTGATGAAGGAGGAACATCTGGATATCATGGCAGTCACAGAAACATGGTACACACAGAACCATGACTGGGACATAAACATACCAGGATAGACTATCTACAGGAGGGACAGGGAGGGTAAAAGAGGAGGAGGAGTAGCTCTCTACATAAGGGAAGGAATCAAAGCAACAGAACAAAAGGGTAAACAGGGAGGAGAAGCAGCACCATGGGTCAATCTGGAGAAAGGCAATGGCACCACAATCCGCACAGGGGTTGTATACAGACCCCCCTCTCAGGGGGAGGAAATGGACAAGGAAATGATAGAAAGTATACTTAGAACAGCAGAAAAAGGGGAGATATTGCTGATGGGTGATCTGAATATGCCAGATGTTAACTGGAGTGCAGTTGCAGCAGCCACTTCTAAGAGTGGGGTTATTCTAGATGCCCTACAGAGGGCATGCCTTAGACAACTAGTATTGGAACCCAATCGAGAGGGAACAATCTTAGACCTGGTTCTCTCAAATGGAGATGGAGAGAGGATCACAGATGTAGAAGTGGGTAGCTATCTGGGAACTAGCAACCATCAAACAGTATGGTTCACAATAAACACAGCAATAGAGTCAAGCCATACAAAGGCAAAAGTATTGGACTTCAGGAGGGCTAACTTTGCCAAAATAGGTGAGTGCCTAAGGAATGCACTAGCATATGGGCAGGAAGGAGGGGTGGAAGAACAATGGGGAATAATAAAAACAGCCATCACAGAGGTAACAAGCCTTTGTGTGAAGCAAATAAACAAAACAAAACAATGTAAGAAACCACTATGGTTCTCAAAGGAGGTGGCAGTGAAGGTTCAAGAGAAAAAGAAAGCATTCAGGAAGTACAAGGAATCACAGAAGAAGCAGGACAGATAATTGTATCAGTTAAAGCAAAAGGAAGCTGGGAAAGCAGTCAGAACAGCAAAGGCCTGAACTGAGGAAAAGATATCCAGCTCCGTTAAGAAGGGGGATAAAACCTTTTTTAGGTACATCAGGGAGCGAATGAAGACCAAGGGAGGGATAGTGAGGCTTAATAAAGGGGAGAAGGGGTGGGCAGAGGGTGATGGTGACAAGGCAGAGATACTAAACAAATATTTTTGCTCAGTATTTACAAATGAAGAGGGGGAAGTACCTAAAACAAACAACAGAAACACTCTGAATACAGAAGTTGATACCAGCCCATTTACAGAAGAAAGGATTCTGAAAGAACTCTTAAAACTGAAGGTGGACAAATCAATGGAGCCTGATGGGATTCATCCCAGAATTCTAAAAGAACTATGGGTAGAACTAGTGACACCACTGACTATCCTCTTTAACAAATCATGGGAGGATGGGGTGGTACCTGAGGACTGGAGGAGGGCAGATGTGATTTCCCTTCACAAAAGTGGGAGCAGGGCAGAAGCAAGAAACTACAGACCTGTTAGTTTAACCTCAGTGATGGGGAAAATGATGGAATCACTTCTGAAGGAAAGAATTGTAGAGTACCTAGAGGCCAGAAGGGCACAGGACCCAAGGCAGCATGAATTCACAGCGGGAAGGTCATGCGAGACGAATCCAATAGATTTCTTTGACTGGGTGACCAAAGTAGTAGATCAGGGAGGGGCTGTGGACATGGCCTACTAGACTTTAACAAGGCATTTGACACAGTCCCACACAAAAGAGTAATATACAAGTTAGCCAGCCTGGGAGTGGGTCCCAAGATGATATCCTGGGTAAAGAATTGGCTGGATAATAGGACACAAAGGATAATAGTAAATGGAGTCCCTCTGAAGAAAGGGGGTTACTAGTGGGGTACCGGAGGGTTCAGTATTAGGACCGGTCCTCTTCAATGTCTTTATAAGCAATGTTGCAGAGGGACTGGATGGAAAAGTATATCTCTTTGCAGATGACACAAAGATCTGCAACAGAGCTGATGCACAAGGTGGGGTGGAAAGAATGAGAAGGGACTTGGCAAGGTTAGAGGAATGGTCAAATGAATGGCAGCTTAGATTCAATGCTAAGAAGTGCAAGGTAATGCACCTAGGAAACAAAAACCCAGGGAAAGAGTACACAATGGGGGGTGAGATACTAACAACAACAAAAATGGAAAGGGACCTGGGGATAGTCATATCAGATGACTTAAAGGTGGGCAAGCAATGTGAGAGAGCAGTAAGGATGGCTGGGGGGATATTGGGATGCATAGGGAGAGGCATCACCAGTAGAAAACAGGAAGTTGTTGTCCCTTTGTACAGACAGCTGGTGAGACCCCATCTGGAGTACTGTGTGCAGTTCTGGAGATCCAGTCTCAGCAAGGACGTAGACAGGATGGAAGCTGTCTGGAGGAGGGCAACTAAAATGGTGCAGGATCTGCACTGGAAGACATATGAAGAGAGACTAAAGGGCAATATATGTAAAGCCTCGAGGAAAGGGGGAGACATGATAGAAACTTTCAAGTACCTCAGGGAATCGGCAAAGTCCAAGAGGTAGCATCTTTCAAAAAGAGGTGTGCAAGAACAAGGGGCACAATTTGAAGATAAAGGGGGGGCGGCTCAGATGTAATGTAAGGAAGTATTTTTTCACAGAGAGGGTTGTCAAAAACAGTGGTTGAATTCAAGCATGCATGGGACAGTCATAAGGCAATTCTAGGGGGTTGGGGTAGAAAGAAGTAGGCTGCTGGTTAACTAGGATCTGCAGGTTATCCATTAGGTTGGGAAATGGGCAGACTGGGTGGGCCAAGCGGTCCTTATCTACCATCAAATTCTATGTTTCTATGTTTCTAATACATACCACCTCACTTCTGGGGATTACTCCACATCACATGTTGCCTGTCCATGTAACCTCCCCCTCCTCCTAAATGGTTGCTGTTCAGCCCCCTGATCCCCCCCCCAATCAGCACAGGCAGTGTACAGCAAAATTTTACCAATCTTGTTTACTGATCAGTCCCGGTTAGCTGCAAATAGTAGTTCCTCATGCCTTTGGTTGGCAGACAAGGTGGCATGTTATTATTTTAACTTCAGTGAGTTAGCTGGGGCAAAGAAGATTCATATTTTCAGATTTTTGAATATAGAAGACACCCCTTATAATGGACAAAACCTGCTTACACAAATGTATCCATTACAAGAGGGTTCCACTGTATCATTCCCTTAAACTAGCTTTAAACCTTTTGTCATTGAAAAGATTGTTAGTAAGTCTCCAAACTTTCTCGTTGGGGAAGGGGTATTTTACAATATTACTGTTACAAATCAAATTCACATGGTCCTGCGTTTCCACTGCTCTGGTGCATTGGATTGGGATTGTATCTGAAACCAAAAAAAAAAACCTATCCTGGAAGCTGGTTGATCCATAACATATGTTGCTGTTCCTTCTAGATGAATGGAGCGACAGGCATTTTTCAGGGCAGCTGTTTTCTTCATATTCAGCATAGTTAGTACCACAATAAACGTTATGCTTTCTGGGTTTATTTTGCCACAAAGGTATTCCACAATTAAAATACTTTTCCTAGTGTGTAGAAAAGGCCTGATTCTTTGTAAACCGTGAGATTTGAGAGCCTTTACTTTGGGAAGTGTAGCGACACAAAAGCCTTTAGGAAGCATCACAATAATCTATGTCCACCATCAGGGCCCTGTCTGGTAAAATTTCTAATACCCTTTTAACCGAAAAGTCATAACCTTTAAAAATAATCCTAATGTCATCAGATGTCTCCTCATCTTGTGACCAAAAGACCAGATGACTACTGCTTCTTAGCCTGCCCCACCTCTGACTGCATTTTCAGTCTGTATAAAATAAATAATTTCCATAATACTGCCTAATACAGAAAAGATGGTCATTCATTTTTAAAATGTCTTAAGACTATTTACATTTAAAGACATGGGGCTAGATTCACAAAAAAATCACAAAGCACAGCACAAAAGTTTGTGCTGCAGCTTGTGTTTGCCCAGGGGTCAAAAACTGCTATTCACAGATGAATAGCACACCATGCTATCCGACTGTGAATAGGGCTAGATCAAGACAGTGGTAACCCCATTACCTCTAGCATTACCCCACTAGCGCTGCCCCAACATGCAGCCAGGAGTGTGGCCCTGCAATGAAGAGCACAGGTGCACTGTTCCCAGTTCACTAAAGCAGCCATGGAAGTGACCCCATTGGACATGCAAGCTGCTATGTGGTCACTTGCATGCCCATTATGGGTCCATTTACATAGGCTGTGGTGAATTTACTGTGCTCTCCATCTTCTGCCATAGAGACAGCCCTGTGTCAGGTTGTGTACCAACGCCCCCCCCCCCCCGCTGATTGCCAGCCAGCATGAAAAACAAAAAAAACAGTCTCCCTGGTGCTAGTGGCCTCCCCAGTCGATTGCTGATCACCAGCTCAAGTAAAACATGTATATTTCTCCCCGGTGTCTAGTGGTCCCTCCCCCCCACCTGATACTCGCCCAATATAAATATATGTTATTCCCTGGTGTCCAGTGGTCCCCCCATCCTAGTCCCCTGTATGATTAAATAAAGACATTCCCTGGCATCTAGCAGCCCCCACCCGTGATCGCCGATCGCCAGCCCCAGTAAAAGAAAATAATTCTCCCTGGTGGCTAGTAATCCCTTCCCCACTGATCCCTCATCTGACATACATATACATATATTTATCCTGGTGGCTAGTGGACCCTCCCCACCGATCCCATCCCTGGTTTAAGGCCTCCCCAAAAAAAAAAAACACAACCCTGGTCCTTGTCCCATCCTGTAATCTCCATCCCCCCAGCCCATCTCTGGTTGGTGGCCAGTGGCTCCCTCTTCCCAATCTGTATGTATATATACTTCCCCGGTGTCTAGTGCACCCCCCCATGATCGCTGATCGTCAGCCCAAGTAGGACACATATATTTCCCTGGAATCTAGTGGTCCCATGCCCACCTACCCTGCTTCCCCTATCCTAAACCCCAGCCAGCAACCAGCACAGCCCTCTTCTCTCCACCACAGCCAGTCGACAACTGAGCTGTCAAGGACCATGTACTGTATACAGTACACAATCACTGATTGACAGCTCCCTCAGTGCTGTCAATCAATGAGCATGTACTGTATACAGTAAACGCTCCTTGATGGCTCAGTCTGTGTCCAGCCATGGTGGAGAGAGGAGGGCTTTGCCAGTAGCCAGCTCAGATTAGGGATGAGGGAGAGGGAAGGTGAGGCACTACTTGCCAGAGTGGAGAGAAGGGGGGTCCACTAGATGTCAGGGAGGGGACATTTGGGTATTTTTTAAGGGATCTGGAGATAGGGAGGGGGGTCTGGTAGATGTCAGGGAATGACTTTCATTTCTATTAGAGAGGATTGGGGAGTGGGTGGGGGGACAGACCACTGGACACCAGGAAATAATGGTGACTATATCGGGCATGGGGCCGGGGGGGACCACTGGACACCAGGGAATATTGTTGGAGGTGTGCAGCACGGGATCAGGAGGGGGACCAATGGACACCAGGGAATACATACATTTGGTATTGGGCTGGTGATCGGCAGGGTGGGAAACACTGGTACCGGGGCACAGTCATATTATATATATATGGTTTGGTGATCGGCAATCATGGGGGACCACTGGCACCAGGGAGACTGGTTATTTTAATCAGGCCGGGACTGGCCATCATGGGGGAGGACCTCTATCACCAGAAAGACTGGTTATTTTTAATCATGCAGGTGATCGATGATCACGGGGGGGGGGGTGCCACAGTACCTCTGTGAACCAATAGGGTTGCGAAGGATTAAAGTAGTGTTTCCGTCAGTGGTATTTGCTCCACGCAAAATAACCCAGCAAATGGCCCTTGCACAGAGCAAATGTTTTGTGTATCAGACTGTGCCAATATGCAGGTCCCCTTCCCCTCATTTGCATTGCAGTCCCCTCTTCACTTTGCCGAGCATAAACCCAGTTTGAGCGTGTAAACCAGACTTTTGTAAATACTAACTCAGTGCAAAACCCGGTTTGCTCGCACAAAACCAGCTTTGTGTTGGGACAAAGTTTTGTGAATCTAGATCCAGGTCTTCTTACACCTGGTTCTAGGTCTACCTTTAACTCTTTTTGCCAGAAATGTCTCTGATGCAGACCCATCAATATCCAAGGAGCAGTCTTATAGACAGGATGATACTGAGGTCTTACAGCCTTCTTTCTCCTCCTCAGTATCTCCACACTGTCTTTTCTCCTTATAAAACTGTGTATAGTATCAGTTTCTCAGGGGCACCTATTTTGATGTTTTCATCTTAAATTTCTTATTCTGTCCCCTTTTAATTTAGGCCAATGGGGCACATACCATCATCTTGCGTGGAAAGAGGGCATGTCTATGACAACCTGAGGTATGAGTTCTGTCACATCTGTGAGTTCCGGACCAGCACCACCTCCTGCCTACCTCATTCCTTCTGACCCTACTAGAGTAGGTGTGCAGAAATACCACGTGTAGAGTGGTCTTGAGCCGTCTGAGCTGGCTGGATCTGGTAGACCCCGGAGTCAGTTGATAAACCAATTATGACTGACTCATCACACATTATGACTGATTTTTTCAACTAGATTGACATTTCTGACTTCAACTAACTGAAGAAAATCCAACCAATTTTTTCAACTTTCACCATCGTTGAATTTTATTATGTAGTCGTTTGTCATACTTTTTTAACTTTGCATCTTTTTTTAATTAATATTTAGACTATAAAAGTTAATAAAATGTATGGAAAAGTCCCCCCTTGAAATCAATGGGGCGCATGGACACACAGCCTTTGCCTTCTGACATCACAAAACAGGGCTGCATGTGCCTACATGGGGGCATGTTGGTGGGTTAAAGCAGCAGTACAATGGGAAAAAAAAAATCGTGCTTTTTCAACTGTTTATTCCCTGTGCTCTGCTGAGCATGTACCTGGTACTCTTTCCCGCCGGCAATGTATTATCACCCAGTAATTTACTCAGTTATCCTTTGTGTTTGTTTACATTTCTGCTGCCTGCTGCATTGATAGCAGTAGTACTAGATAGCATCCGCCATAATTTCTGTGGCACTACAACGATTGTAACGGATCACTTCCTGGTTAGGTGGTACTGCTGCTTTAAGGTCAGGAAGCAGCTTTGTTTTTAGCATTTGGGATTTAGAAGCATTATAACTTCATAAATGGGCAGAAACAAAAAGGAATGATTTATGCCCCTCAACTCTGGGGCAGGTAAGGTATTGCATATGTTGGTGGGAGCAGCAACTAGGCAGCAGCAGCTAAGAAGCTGTCTGCTCTTTAAAATGCAAATACAAAGTACAGTGAAACAAATGTACACACAGTAGGGACCCACTAAAGCACAATAACCAGTCAAAACAACAACAAAACATACTAAGTTCCTGAAAGTGACAAGTTTAAGCAGGGCAGCAAAACAGTATACAGTACAGAAAAATAAGCAGCAGTAATACTAGTTACTTAGAAAAAGAACTGTGAGTCTAAAATACAGTATAGGTAGGTCCTCTTAAACACCCCACAGTGGCTAGAAGGTACCCTTTTGCAAACAGAGCTAATACATGTTAGTTTACTAGTAGTCGTAGAATCTGTGAGACTAAAAACAGTTTAAGGGAGGACCCCTAGAAATACCTCCTGTATGGTATACCAGAACTGAGATGTATCCATAGTTTGAATTTCAAACTAAAAAAAAACTCATGCATATCAAAAACATTTTCTGACACAGTTTCTGAACTTGTTTTGTCTTTCAGCATGTACACTAATGTGTTTTGTAAAATTTTATTCATCTTGCCATGAGGACTTTAATATTTAGTCTATCCAATTCCTACAGTGGCAGACGACAAACATTTTGTTCATTGTACCTGACCAACCATGCTGCTCCTATGGGTCCGGGAACTCACCAACTGACCACCTGCGCATGGCCTGCTCCTCTACCTCGTGGGGAGTCTGACTTACTCGCAATGCCACCATAGTCAGAGACAGCCCAGCTAGGCTGCCAGCAGTAGCTTGATGATGATCAACTGCCTTGGTTTTTCAAGTTCAGCCTCCAGGGTCCCACAGACCCCGAGCCCTCAACCAGCCAGACATACAGCAAACACACATACAGACTTAGTAGTCTGTGAGAGACCATCCTTCTCCTTCCTACTGCCCACTGCCTAGCCCTGGTGGGCCTTACATACACATCCCATACAGTACCTTGCTCATTGCAGTAGCCTGTTGCCAGTTCAGTCAGGTGTCGGGTGATGATTCGGTTGGCATCGTCGGGTGGCTCTATGACTCAGGCTGCCACTGCTACTCTACTCAGTGGTGGTGCTGGTGTTGTTTTGGCATTGTGTGCTCCTTCCTTCCAACCCACACAGTCAGTCCCCAACCCAGACCCACGTCTCTGCTCTGGTACTCCACGCAGTAGAACTAGTGCATTTACCACTCCTCCTCCTCGCCAACTCTGAAGGCCTGAGTGAGTGTCACCCGACGGGCCCAGCCGACAGGGTCATGGGCTGATCCTGACTATGACCAGACCACTGACTTGCTGCCTTCACACAGTTGATGCCTGGCTTTCCTGGAGGACTGACTGGGACCTGCACAGCCACACACTAGTCTCTCTCCGGGCAATAGACACATCAGGACAGTGGACACATAGTTAATTTATTTTTAAATTAAAGGCTGAACCACCAAACTTTGTCCCTGCAGAAAAATGCTGCTCACTCTGTTGCCCACACACCAACACAGATGCTTTCCCTCCTGATAGTCTCCTCTCCTACCTAGGCATGCTCTCCCCATCACCTCATGCAGCCAGTCACGGACACTCTCAAGCTCCTAGCTCCTCCTTCTATCTATCCTAACTGGTGGATGCTTCATGCCCAGGAGCAAGGAGTGCATTTTATTGGCTATAAGGCTCGGTGCCGGCGGTTGAAGACTATTAGATATTCATGGCCCCCCTCCTCCCCCCCAGGAAAGAAAAAAAGAGAAAACGCACTGCAGTGCACGACAAAAACAAACCTGAATGGATCACGGAATTGTCAGCTGCAGTGGATTTCAACTCCACTATTTTATGACTGCAAATCAATGCAATTGCAAATAATTGCAACTGCATTGAATTGCAGCTGACTATTTCAACTGACAACGACTGCTCTGGGGTCTAGTTCCTGAGTGATCCACCTGAGATGGTACTGACTGTTTCTGATCCACCATCTGAGGAACAGAATGGGTGGATGGAAAAGAGGTAGCCTGCTGGTGTTCACCAGGATTCTGAGAATCCTCTTTAAAGTCTTATTGCTCCTTTCTGTGGGTGTGTTCTTTAGCTGCTGACCTCATTAATGATTCCTGATCCTGGCCTCTGGAAAAAATTCTTTCTTGGGCCATCCTTGTCCGGGAACATGTCAATTTCTCCTGGTCATTTTGCTCCATGACAACTCACCCCAGACTATTTTCTCCAACCTCAATTGGCTCCCACGTCCATTCAGCCCTGGACAATTTCCTCCCACTACATACCGTACTGTACTCCAACAATAATTATAGTATGTAGTATGACTTCCACTTCTACAACCCTTGAGCACACTCCTCATCTGGTGGGTGAATTGTATCCACCTGGAGTTCATTTTATAATAGTTACACTGGGGAGGAATTGTCCAAGGATGAATTACTGTGGGGGCTGATTGACACTGGAGCTAATAGTCTGGGGCAAGCTGATGTGTAGCAAAATGACTGGGATGGATTGTGATGTAGGAGACTACCTCAGCAAGGAATTGATCAGCTCAGCTCTTCCGGACTGAAGACTGGAAGACTAGGTTTGCTGGCCAAGGCACCGTGACCTAGCTTCACATGAGCTCCTTTCTTCTAGATTACTTGAAAGGACAGAGCAAAAAACCTTACCTTACCAGAGCAAGGAAAAGGATTAAGGCTTCTTTTGGCTAGGTAGATTTACTGCATGTTGTTATTTTTATTTTGTACTCACAAGGATTGTTAGTGTTTGTTGCTAACATTTTATTGCTTTATTTTTCTCGGATTCAGATTTTTGTTGCTGGGTATACCTTCTGCTACATTATTACAGGGTGTGCCTACAGGTGTGTACTCACAGATTACTGCTGTAGTCTTCTGATTCAAATTCTCTTTTGCAAGGTATATCTTCTGTTACTGCTTTATTTTTCTCTGTGGCAAAGTGTTTCTTACATGGTATATCTTCTGTGAAATTATTACAGGTGGTGCTTTACAGGTTTTACAGTTTAATCTATCATTAGGATAAGCTTTCAGGGCTACTGCATTTGTTGTTGGCTGAGTGTTTCTGCTCTTACCTCCTTGTTTCTTTTGGCCGTGGTTCTTCTTTTTCGGCAAGGGAAGGGCCAAACCACCCACCCCCATCCCCAACCACCCCACTCTACACTCCTTTTATAGGGTAACACAGTTGTGACATTTCCTGTAGCAAAGCAGGAAGGAGTGGATCAAAGGCGTATGCACACAGTGACCTTATTTATGGGGCACTAGTAATTTAACTTGTTATAACAAGTTATACAAAAACAAACAAAACACAAAATCACACTTTTGCTTTCATTTTCTTCCTTCTAATTTCTCTGACCAGGTTATAAACCCAACAACTTATCTGGAATGGATATCATTAACTGCACGTACTGCGGAACACTTTTCAGAAGGGCACTTTTACAGGATTTAGGACACTGTCCTACATGCTGGGCCATTGGAGATCTAAGGGCTCAGCTTCAGGCAGCATGGGCAGAGATTGTACGCCTCAAATTGCATATTCAAGAGGAAATATATTATATTATAAGAACCGCCCACCATTTCCCCAACATCCAACAGAAGCACCTTGACCACAGAGGGTAGTTGGTCCAGGAGGTTGGCAGGTGGATAGGAGGGGCAAATCGGGTGCCCCATCACTCGGTGCTCTCCAACATATTACCTCCACAAACCTTATAAAAACTACAAACAGGTATCTGCCTCTATCTCCGAAATCAATCAAAGGGGCAGAAGACACTGCAGAGCAGGACACTGCAGCACAGAAGCTAGCACAACAAAACTCACTCAAAACAAGAACCAAAATAAAAAAAAGCAAAAAGGAAATTAAAAAAACTTCTGATCATAGGAGACTCCATGATTAGGGGAGCTGATACGTATCTCCAGCCAGGGGTAATGGTCACATGTCTCCCAGGTACATCAGTGTGGAGAGACACTGACCGCATTGCTAAAATTGTTCAGGAAGCAGGAGAAAGCATTAACGTCCTGGTACACATGGGGACTAATGATCTCGCCAGCTGGTCAGTTGTGGAGACCAAGGAACACCTGACCAGGCTGGGTGACAAACTATCATCCATTTCATCCAGCATCTCCTTCTCTGAGATCCTGCCGGTCTGGAAGAGGTGGGGCAGATAGACGGAAGGTCAGAGAAGGGGGAGATGGGGAGCTCAACATGTGGCTCAAGGGCTGGTGCCAGGAAAAAGGACACACATTTGTAGGGAACTGGCAACAGTTTTGGGAGTGAAAGTTCTTTAAATTTGATGGACTGCATCTGACCCAGGAGGGAGTCAGTGCATTGGGGCAGAAGTTCGACATCTTTGCAGAATATTTAAACTAGCAAATGGGGAGAGTGGTGCAGCACCCCATACGTCAGATGGGAAGAACACCCCTCCTCCCCCCTCAGCTAGTGATCAAACAGAAGTTCAGCATGTTTGTAGTTCATTTGCATCACCAGGTAAGGAAAAAGGTCCAGCTCCCCATACGACGCACTTGGGAAATGCCAGATGTCGCCCAGCAACTAACACACCAAAATCTAGCCAATGGAAAATCATGTACACAAATGCTCACAGTCTGGGAAACAAGATCCCAGACCTGCAGGCAATAATGACAGCGGCTAAACTGGACATAGTAGCCATTAGCAAGACATGGTTTACCAGTAACCACACTTGGGAGACTTCAGTACCTGGCTATGTACTGTTCAGAACAGACTGAGGTGCAAAAAGGGAGGGGTGGAGTGATCCTTTATGTCAATGAAAATATCAAAGCTACAGAAATTCAGAATACACATAAGGAGCCAGAAGAACTGTGGGTCACCCTGGAAACAGGAAATGGGACAGCCATATGAACTGGGGTTGTGTACAGGCCTCTAGACCAGGGGGAAGATATAGACACATTACTGTTAGAAGGTATACAAAACATGACAGCTAAAGGGGAGGTTCTGATAATGGAAGGCTTCAACATGTCAGATATAGACTGGTCAATACCAGCAGGAACATCTGCCAGAACTAGACACATGGTGGATTTCCTGCAGGGGGAGGGACTCAAACAACTGATACAACAAACCACAAGGGACAGGTCTATCCTAGATCTAGTACTGACTAACAGGGAAAGGATCATAGATCTCCAGGTAGAAGGTCAACTGGGGGCCAGTGACCATCACATGGTATGGTTCAATTTGGCCACTAGAACTAAATCATCACATTCCAAGGCATAAATATAGGACTTCAGAGGAGCTGACTTTGATAAGATGGCCAACAGAGTTAAGCTAGCCCTGGCAAAAAGAAATACAGGTGAGGGGGTATAGGCAAAGCGGGCAAGCATTAAAGATGCAGTACTTGAAGCAACATCCCATTGTGTTAGAAAGAAAAGGAAGTGCAAAAGTAGAAGGAAACCACTTTGGTTCTCAAAAACAGTAGCAGAAAAAGTCAGAGCCAAAAGGCTGGTTTTCAGGAAATATAAGGGTACGTAGCAGGATGAAGATAGGGAGGCATACCAAACTTCCCTAAGGGAAGCAGGGAAGGCAGTCTGGCAGGCAAAGGCCCAAACCGAGGAAACACTAGCTGCTAGCACAAACAGTAAAAGAAGGTGACAAGACTTTCTATAGATACAATAGTGAAAGGAGAAAGTCCAGAGGGGGTATTCTAAGATCAAAGGGGATAAGGGAGCATGTCAGGAGGGGCACCATGTAAAAGCATCTATCCTAAATAGATACTTCTGCTCAGTATTTACTGAAGAGAAGGTAGGGCAGGGCCCACAGCTCAGTACCATGGACACAGGGGGGTGGGAGGTGTGCACTAGTCCCTTCACAAAAGAAAGGGTCCTACAAGAGCTCAATAAGCTCAGGGTGGACAAGGCAATGGGACCTGATGGCATACATCCCAGGGTACTAAAGGAGCTAAGGGTGGAACTAGCAGAGCCATTATCAGAACTGTTTAGTGAGTCTTTGAGCACATGAGAGGTCCCAGAAGACTGGAGGAGAGCTCACGTGATCCCATTCCACAAGAGTGGTAGCAGAGAGGAGGCAGGGAACTACAGACCAGTCAGTCTTACCTCAGTAGTGGGCAAGATTGTGGAGGCACTCCTTAAGGAAAGGATAGTGCAACACCTGGAATCTATAGGTGCACAGGATCCAAGACAGCATGGGTTTACAAAAGGAAGGTCCTGTCAAACTAATCTCATAGATTTCTTTGACTGGGTAACCAGAGTGGTGGACCAAAGGGGAGCAGTTGATGTCACCTACCTTGACTTCAGCAAAACTTTAGATACTGTTCCACATAGAAGATTGATTAATAAGATGGGTAGGCTCAGGGTGGGTCAGAAGTTGGTCAACTGGGTGGCAAACTGGTTGACAGGCAAAAAACAGAGAGTGGCGGTAAACAGTATACAGAAAGAAGAGATGCAAGTCACAAGTGAGGTACATCAGGGATCAGTCCTGGGGCCAATCCTTTTCAATATCTTCACCAGTGACATTGCAGAAGAACTGGAGTGTAAGGTGTGTCTGTTTGCAGATGACACCAAGATCTGCAACAGAGTAGATGATCCAGATGGGGTAGGCAGAATGAGAAGAGATCTGGATAAACTAGCAAAATGGTCGGAAGAGTGGCAACTGGGGTTTAACGCAAAGAAGTGCAAGATCATGCACATGTAGGGAAGAGAAATCCTGAAGCCACCTATAGGCTGGGAGTGGTGTTGCTGGCAGTCACAAGGGAAGAAAGAGACTTGGGTGTCATCATTACAGATGACCTGAAATCATCCAAGCAGACTACTAAAGTAGTAGGTAAGGCTAAAGGGATGTTGGGGTGTATTAGTAGGAGTATCACAAGTCGAAAGAGGGAGGTAATAATCCCTCTTTACAAGACACTGGTTAGGCCCCATCTGCAGTACTGCATGCAGTACTGGAGGCCACACCTTCACTAGGACATTAACCAAATTGAGGCAGTCCAGAGAAGGGCAACCAAAATGGTGCAGGGACTGCATCAGAAAACATATGAGGACAAATTAACGGAGCTCAATATGTATACCCTAGAGCAAAGGAGGGAGAAAGGTGATATGATCGAAACATTCAAACACATTAAGGGCATTAACAAAGTGAGAGTCTAACATGTTTCAATATAAGAAAAATAGCAGGACAAGAGGACTCAGCATGAGATTAGAGGGAGTCTGATTAAGGGGTAATGTGAGAAAGTTCTTTTTCACAGAAAGGGTGATTGATGCATGGAACGGCCTACCTCAGGAAGTGGTGGATATGAATACAGTGCAGGGCTTCAAACAGGCATGGGATAGGCATAAGGGAGCAATACAGATGAGTGAATAGATAGGCCATTGACAGAGCAAAGGCCGATTGCACATTCATAAGGCAGAAAAAGAAATGGGCAGACTGGATGGGCCTTGCAGTCCTTATCTGCTGTCAACTTCTATGTTTCTATGTTCTATGGACTGTTGATAGGTTGTGCAATCCAACCTGTCTTCAGTCACAGGGAGCCTTTTCACAGGTTAGATGTGATGAGTTTGCTTGGTTCTTTGCCAATAAGATTGACACCATCAGGTCAGAGATCCAATCATCACACTCAAATGGGCCTTGTAGTGGTGGGCAAGAGGTTGCAAGCACTCAGCCTGTCTGGTCTGACTTTGGCCAGTTGGCCATTGTGGACACTGTGCAGGTAATCCAGGGATCGCGCCCAACCTACTGTAGTTGCACCCAGGCCCAACACACCTCCTAGTGGGGTGTGTTGAAGTAATTGGCTCAGTCCTTGCTAGAATAGTCCGATGTTCACTGGAGACAAGGGTTTTTCCAGACCTCCTGAAGGAGGCAGTAGTAATACCATGCCTGAAGAAATCTTCTCTAGATCCACACTGCCTAACAAACTACAGACCTGCCTCTAACCTGCCTTTTGTGGGCAAGGTTATTGAGAAGGAGGTGGCAGCGAAACTGGATGATCATTTGACAATGCATGATGTCTATTATCCTCTCCAGTCCAGTTTCAGGAAGTGGCATAATACCATGTTTGGGTACTGAATGATCTCCTGATACTGAGATATCAAGGGAGCTGTCCCATCTTAGTTCTCCTCGATCTCTCTCTCTCTCTCTCTCTCTCTGCAACATTTGACACTGTGGACCATGGGGTGTTGTTAGAGTGTCTGAGGATTCTCTGTGGACTGGCTGATATGGTTCTCAGTTGGTTTAAATCATTCCTCACTGGCAGGACACAGAGGGTAGTGTCAGGGATTTATTCCTTGGCTTCTCTCCAACTGTCATGTGGGGTTCTGCAGGGTTCCATCTTATCCCCATGTTGTTCACAGTGTATATGCTTCTTGTAGGAGACATTATAAGGTAGTATGGGCTGAGTTTTCATTGCTGTGCAGATGATTCTAACCCCATGTATTCTTCTCATATTCCTAACTCTCTGCAGTTAGCCTGCTCAGTAGAACTGCCGGAGAATGAACCATATGCTAATGATGGAATCATCGACACGTGAATCATTCAAATTGCTGCCCTCATCTGCTGTATATTCCGTCAGCGTCTCAGATTTCTTACTCCACCTCACAAGTCTAGATGCCCAGGAGATCCCTCAGGTCGTTGTTGGCTATTGTGAAGTATAATCCTTTTAATTATACATAACTTTCTTTCTGCTGGCTTCATGATTGTTTAATTTGATTCAAATGTCTAATTTGTGTTAGTTTAGTAGATTTAGCGTTTATTTCTCAGTTCCTCGCGGTTTTGTATAACCATTGAGGAACCAAGTAGTTAATTATTAGTTGCGGACTTTTTCCACTTTAATTTCTTTATTTTCATTTTAAATATATTACTGTGTTAAGTTTTATGTGTTTGATTTAAACCGCTAACCCGGTTTCTTTATAACCACTAATCCAGTTACTGTGAACCGTTGTATCGGTTCTGAGAACCACTGACCCAGTTCCGAATTCTAAAAATTTATCAGTTCTTTTGTTGCCTAATCGATTCCTGAACTGACCGCTAAAAAAAAAAAAAAAAGAAATCTTTGTGGTTAAGGTTTTTTCTCCTGAAAATGGAGCACTCTGAAAAACCTAAGAAAAAGACTGGTCCCCCAGAGTTTAAAAACTGTGTGAAGTGTGGGGAAGTGTTTGCCAAGGCAGACAACTATGACAGTTGTGACAGTTGTGTTTTCTGCCTGGGAACTGATCATTTAAATTCAAACTGTGAAATTTGAAAATCTTTCCCACAGAAAACTGTGGAAAAAAGAATGGAGAGATTGAACAAGAAGTTAGTGGGTGTTTCAGGCTCTAACCAGCCAACACCTTCCAAATCAACGGGTGATACCGCAGTTTCTTCTTTTCCCACCCCTGATAAGGGTGAATCTACCTCTCTAAAGAGACTGAGTGTGCTGGCTGACTCTCTGGTCCCCTCCAAAAAGCCAAAGTAGACCAAGCACATTGAACCCCAGGCTAAACCTACAGGGGATTCTTCTGTGCCTCATAGTCTGCCTACTGCTGAGGAAATTGCCAGGGTTATCAAAGTCATTGAGGAAATTCAGGGGTTTATACCTTCTCCAACCACTCCTCCTCTGAGGGTTCAGGAGGTTACTCCCTGCTCAGACCCCCAGTCTCAGGAGATGGATACTAGGGAGTATGATTTACCAGAGCAAGATGAAGATGAGCCCATTGAACCGGAAAACTCACCTGAGCAGGAATTTGGCTCTCCTTCTAGGCCCAAGGATTTTTCCTCTCATTTTTCCTTTGTGAGGAAAATAGAAGATGCCCTTAACCTGGCTACCACCAAGGTCGTAGAAGATGAGGAGGAGGCAGAATATATGGAAATGATGGGGTAACACCCATTAAGATTTTTCTTCCTATTAATAAATTCTTCAAGAAGGATTTATTCACAGTCCTGCAGAACCCTAACTCTGTCACGCCTTTGGACAAGAAGGCTGACAAGAAGTACCAACTGGACAAGAAAGGGGCTGACTTCCTCTATTCTCACTCTGATCATCAGGGTGTAGTCCAGCAGGCCGCCTGTGAGAAGGCGAGGGTTCCTTTATCCTCTCACCCTCCTGAGAAGAAGTCAAGGAAAATGGACAGTATGACAAAGAAGGGGTATGTAGCTGCCTTTCTGGGGGTCAGACAAGCTAATTACCAGGCTGTTTTGGCCATGTCAGAGAAGGTTCCTTCTCCTATCTCTGATGACCTAGCAGAAACATCTAGATTTGGACTGGAAGCATCCAAATACCAGTCCCAGATGGCAGCAGATGCCAGTGATAATGCTGCTAGGATTATGGCTCTGACTGTAGCCCTGAAAAGGTTTGCTTGGCTAAGGGCTACAAATCTAACACAGGATACCCAGACTAAAGCCATGGATTTCCCTGTTCAGGATCATTCTCTCTTTGACAAACAGACTGAAGAGTATATGAAAAAGGTGGATGAATACAAAACTATCTATAAGAGTAATTCATCCAGGGACAGGCCTTCTACTTCTTATAGGCCTTATGGAAGGGGAGGTAGAGGAAGATCCAATGGCAGGCCATTCTATCAGCCTCAAACTGTTTCACAGCTGCAGCCATACCCACAGCAGACTGGGTATTATAGGGCCAGAGGCAGGAGGGGCTACAGTAGGGGTTCCTAATCTGCCCAGGCTCAGATCCCACCTAAACAAAATCCCTGTCTTCTCTGCCAATGTTGCCTCCCCTATACCGGTAGGGGGCAGACTGGTTCACTTCTTTCAGGCCTGGCAGCCCATAACCACAGACAAGTGGGTATTAGAAGTAGTGAGCCAGGGACTCTCCCTGAGTTTCAAGTCCCTCCCTCCTCTGAAGTCAAGGCTATTCAAGCCAGCCTCCCTTATCAAAGAACAGCTCCTGGAAAAGGAGGTTCAAACCCTGCTCAGCATGAAAGCAGTGGAGCAGGTACCTACTCTTCAGTGGGGCAGAGGGTTTTACTCCCGATATTTTCTTACCAAAAAGAAAAATGGTGAGTGGTGGCCTATTCTGGACCTAAGGCATCTGAACAAATACCTCGCAAAGCCAAAATTCAGGATGGTGACCCTATCTATAATTTTACTTGTTATTCAGCAGGGAGATTGACTAGCATCTCTAGACTTAAAAGATGCTTATTTCCACATCCCCATAAGGGAGTTTCACAGAAAATATCTCAGGTTCAGACTCCCTTCAGGTCATTACCAGTTCTCAGCCCTGCCCTTCGGTCTAACGTCAGCACCAAGGGTGTTCACAAAATGCCTGGCAGTGGTAGTGGCATTCCTACAAAAACTAGGAATTACTGTTTTTCCCTATCTCGACGACTAGCTAATAGTGGGAAAGTCATTTTAGCACATACAAGCACACCTGCAAATAACAAAAGGTTTGTTGAAGTCTCTGGGTTTCCTGCTGAACCAGGAAAAGTCCATCCTCACACCAGTTCAAGTTCTGCATTTCATAGGAGCAGAACTGAATACCATAATGGGAAGAGCTTTTCTTCCAGGGGCCAGAGTTCAGTCCATACTGAAACTGACTGCCTCATTCGAATTGGGAAAGTCATTTTCTACAAGAAGACACTTGCAAATACTGGGACATATGGCTGCAGCAACAGGAGTGGTCTTGGGAGCAAGACTTCAAATGAGAAACATACAGTTTCATCTACAGACACACTGGTGCCAAAGAAAAGACCACATGTCAAAACTGATCCCTGAAACAAGGTCAGTGATCCAGTCCCTGCAGTGGTGGACAGATATCCACAATCTAAGGACAGGAGTTCCCTTTCAAAGGGAAAATCCTTCAGTCATTCTTACAACAGATGCTTTTCTGTTAGGATGGGGTGCTCATATAGGAGAGCACACCACCCATGGCACTTGGTCAAGCATGGAGTCTCTTCTCCACATAAACCTGCTGGAACTCAGAGCAGTGTTTCTGGCTCTAAAAAGTTTTTCCCAGTTAATACAGGGCAAGGTGGTGCAGGTCAGAACAGACAGCACCACTACAATGTTTTACATAAACAAGCAAGGGGGAACAAGGTCAGATCCCCTGTGCACAGAGGCCATGAAAATTTGGGAGCTTGCTTACTCTCAAAAGGCTTCCTTGCAAGCTATTCATGTGCCAGGCAAGGACAATACCCTGGCAGATGCTTTAAGCAGGCTCAACCAGGCACATCATGAATGGTCTCTGAACAGATAGGTAGTGGACTCAGTGTTCAGACGATGGGGCACTCCAGAGATAGATCTCTTTGCCTCTCACGAGAATCACATTACCCCTATTCTGTTGCAGGCCACCAGTCAGGGGCACAGTTCCTCTGGATGCTCTGGCCTTGGACTGGTCAGGAAAGCATCTATATGCCTTTCCTACCTTCTCTCTCATTTTCAGAGTGCTACTCAAACTCAGCCACAGCCTGCATCCATGATTCTGATAGCACCAGACTGGGCCAGACAGCCATGGTATCCTCTTCTGCTGTCAGTGTCCACACCAATCCTCCTACCCAGGAGGCACAACCTATTAACTTCCCACCAAGGGAAGATCCTGTACCCGAACCTCAGGTCACTCAGACTCAAGGCCTGGCTCTTGAGGACTTAGAGTTTGCAAATTTGCAGCTTTCCCAGGCTGTTCTGGATATCCTAAAAGGACATAGAAAACCTTCTACTAAGAAAACCTATAATGCAAAATGGAAAAATGGAAAAAGTTTTCTGTCTGGTGTGATGCTAAACATGTTTCCCCTTCTCTGGTAGTCCAAATAAGCCCTGAATCTAGTATCGGAGATGGTTTATCTAGTATTTTGCATTTTTAGTTTAACCAATAGGAGACATAAACCACATTTGCCACCTCATTCTGAAACAATATTGTCATGATCTTAACTGTAGGTTTTTAAGGGATTGCTAGAAAGGGATCCCACATGAGTGGAGGTATTTAGCCAGCCACAGTCGCTCAGGTCCAGGGCCTCAGTATCCCAACCCATGTCTGCCTGGATGTGCCTCATCACCTCCATGAAACTGGGGTCATCTGAGGGGAATTTGGGGTGCCCCCTGTGTCCCCTAAATCCGGTTCGACATCCGAGTCAATACGAGAGGTGTCGGAGTCGACATTATGAGTCAGAGGTTGAAGAGGATGGGGATCTGTGTCATCTCCTCTTGTGCCTCTTGTCCGGAGAGAGACAGCGTGAGGAACTGCTGGACCTAGTCCTCCTGTGCCTCTTGTCTTTATGTTTTTTAGGTGCTGCAGGCTCCTTCCCTGCCTCTTGATCAGAAGGCTCCAAGACTGGCACCAGATCAGGAACAGGGCCCCCTGGGGTATCTAGAACTGGGGTGGACTGAGGCATGGGAGGAGGCACACCCACTGGGAGATCACGTTTGACCATGTCCCACCAGTGGGAGAACAGCTCCTTTACCTGCGAAAGGCTCAGTTTTGGGGAACCAGGTGTAGGAGGAGGAGGTGCACCAGAGCCGGCGCCGGTCTCTGGGGGGGGCGTCAGCAGCATTATCAGGCAGCCCGGCATCTGTTGTGGAGAGAGGGTCCCAGAGCTGATGTCAGGTGTTGCTGGGGTGACCGGCGTCATAACTACTTTAACTGGCAGTGGAACGGCCTTCACCGGAGGGGGGGAGGAGGCCTGAGGAGCCGCGGGCGGATGTCGGTCTGGCATCTGCTTGTCTCTGGAATCTGATGGGTGTCCCTCAGTGGTGTGAGTCTTGGGATGGTCAGACTTGTGATGTTCAGAGGACTTCTCAACCGAACGTCGGTCAGCCATCAGGGGCAGGCAATGGTCAGAGTCCTTTGATTTTGGCAGCAAGGACGAGGCCGTGCTGCCAGAAGACCCGGAGGCCTTGCTCGACTCCTGGAGGTTGGCCTTTGAAAGTGGAGGACGAGCGGGAGGAGGATGTACCTGCGCCTGCCAAGGAAGTCTTCTCGGTCAATGGACGCACCTTCAAGGGCTGGAGGGTGGTCCCTGAGGGCTTGGTTGCCACAGACCCAGTGGAAGAAGGTTTGAGGGCCATGAGGTGGGAATCATGCCCAGATGACCCCGACTTCGAGCCCGAGGACCTGGACCTAGAATGGGACCTCTCTCTCTCCCTCCTGGAGCTCCCGATATTTGTGGTGCTTCTTATGGGTGGGAGGGTGGTCTGATTCCCCCCGAGGATGAAGCGTGTTCCATCGCGGCCAGTTTGGACGCTGATAAAAAGGTGGAAAGATATTTCTGTCACCTGATGTGCATTCGGGTGTTAAAGGCCTGGCAGTGGGGACAGGCGTCGCTGTCGTGGTCGGCTCCCAGGCAAAAAAGGCACGTGGAATGGTCTTCCTTAGATGGTATCTGCCACCCGCAGGAGCACTTGTTAATGTGCCCCTTGGAGGAAAAGGACATAGATGTGAGAAAACACTTTAGAAAATGGTGGAGAAGGAAGAGAGCGATCGGCACTGCAAGCAGTAAACCAAAGGTGAACTAACCCCAACTGTGCAGGGGGAAAGAACTGGAGCATGTGGGGAACTCCCCCTCTATATAGGGTGACATCAGGGGTGGAGCCAACATCGATGGGGGCGTTCCCACATCGGTACTGCTAAAAGAAGAATTTGCCAAGAACCGCCACCAGGTGGCATCAGTTCTACTTGTGTTACCTGCTGCAAGAACTTCCTCTCGAAGAAAGATGAGCACACACTGTATACAGTACACACCCAATGACTGACTGAGCTGTCAATCAATGAGTGCATACTGTTTACAGTATGCACTCATTGACAGCTCAGTCGGTAGCTGGCTGTGACAGAGAGTGGAAGGCTATGCCCATCCCCGGCTTGGGGATGGGATGGAGGGAGCAGGTTGGTGGGGCACTGCCAACTGGGGTGGGGGGTTCACTAGACCACCAGGGAATGAAACATGTTTTATGAAGGGGAAGATCAGAAATAGAGAGGGAAGGTCTGCTAGACCACCAGGAAAAACATATATATATATATATATATACTCTATATATATGGCACATGTGGTGCCAATCCATAAAGGGGGGTCGAGGGAAGTACCAGGTAACTATAGACCCATCAGTTTGACCTTGGTGGTGGGAAAATTAATAGAGATTATACTAAAGGAACGATTGGGGGTGTACTTGGAGGAGGCGGGAGGTCTGGATAGTCGGCAACATGGGTTTGTGCCAGGTAGATCATGTCAAACCAATCTTGTGGAGTTCTACGAATGGGTATCATCAGAACTGGACAGGGGAAAGCCTGTAGATGTATTATTCTTGGACTTCAGCAAGACATTTGACTCTGTCCCCCACAATGGTCTGGTGGAGAAACTGATGGGGTTAGGAGTAGGCCCTTTGATGGTCAGATGGATTGAAAACTGGCTAGGTGGACGCACCCAGAAAGTAGTGGTCTGTGGGGAGCTCTCGAACCCTAGAGAGGTTGGTAGTGGGGTACCGCAGGGCTCGGTCCTGGGTCCAATCCTGTTTAATGCATACATATCGGACATCAGGGAGGGTATAGGGTGTGAAATGAGTCTCTTCGCTGATGACTCCAAGATGGGAGCAGTAGCTGAGGGAGAAGAGGGGAGGTTGGCCCTGCAAGGGGACCTGGACACCCTGGAAAGCTGTGCTCACACATGGAAATTAAATTTCAATATCACCAAGTGCAAGGTGTTGCATCTTGGGCGGAAACCCTAAACACAGGTACACCCTGGGAGGAGAGGCACTGGAGGCCTCAATAGGGGAAAAAGACCTAGGGGTCATGGTGGATGCATGTATGAATAACTCTGAGCAGTGCAGGAGAGCAGCTAGCAAGGAAAACAGGATGTTGGGATGCATCGTAAGGGGGATCACCTCTAGGAGCAAGGAAGTGATTCTGCTGCTGTACAATGGACTGGTTAGACCACACCTTGAGTACTGTGTACAGTAGTGGAGACCACACTTGAAGAGGGACATACAGCTCCTGGAGAGGGTACAGAGGAGGGCAACTAAGATGATACGAGGGCTAGGGGAATCTGATGTATGAGGACAGACTTGAGGAGCTCTGCCTGTTTTCATTGGAGGAGAGGAGAGACACGGGGGACATGATTGAGGTCTTCAAGTACCTCAAGGGAATAAATAGGGTAAACATGGAGGGGATCTTTAAACTAAAGCAGGGAGGGAGGTATCACCAGAGGGCATGGTTTGAAGTTGGAAGGTGGAAGGGTGAGGGGGGGAAAAGAGGAGGAGGTTTTTCACTGAGAGGGTGGTGGACCCTTGGAATGCACTGCCTGGCGAGCTGGTTCAGAGATCCACAGTGGAGGGCTTCAAGAGAGGGTGGGACAGACACAGAAAGTGGATGTATCAGATGATGGTCTGTCCCAGGCGGGTGGGGATGGATGATAGGGGTTTCTGGAACACAAGGGAGGGGAGGGCCTCGGCACCCAACTAGGGATCTGAGGTTCAAGCAGACTCGATAGACTGTAAGGCCCAATCTGCTGGCAAATAGTATGTTAGTATGAGATCAGGGATAGCGAGGGGGGCTGCTAGACCACTAGGGAAAGAAATACAAATATATATGCGGGAGACTGGGGATAGGGAGGGGGGTCCACTAGACCACCAGGGAGTTTCATTATGCACATAGGGGGGACATTGGGGATTGGGGGAACCTCTAGGCAGATGTATTGTGCTTGGTCCTTACATTGTGCTGTTCCCTGTCCAAGGGCACAGATGCCGTCCCACCATGCCTGCAGCTTGCGGCAAACCTGCTAGATGTCATAGGATTCATACTGAGCTAGATGGACTTGCATCCTAAATGCTGGCCATTTATATCACTAAAGTCTAATTTTATTGGTATATGCATCCCAGTTGTTTTTGAAAGCAGCGGTTGATGGACTAGTCACAACCTCCAGTGGTAACCTGTTCCATTTATGTACCACACTTTGGTTAAACCGCGATGTGCTCCATACTTTTTTCCTATGTGGTGCCATTAGCTGTAGCGGGTGGGATCTAGTATTATACGTATTTATATTACATTCCAGCCCAGTGACATCCCAAAGATCGTCGTTATTCCATGGTCTGTGTACCAGGCACATATCCCCCCTTTTTCTCCTTGCCTCCAAGGAGTACATGTTCAGTTCAGACAAACAGACCTCGTAGATTTTACCAGACATGCCATGTATTGCCCTGGTGGCTCTTTTTTGTACTTTCTCTAACAGGGCAATGTCTTATTTTTTATACGGGGCCCATACCTGGGCACCATATTCCATAATCGGTCTGACCAAGGATGTATATAGTGGTATCGTAACATCCTTATTTCTTGTCGATATGTGTCTCAGGATACAGTTTAGAATTCTGTTTCCCCTCTGAGCCATCTGTTTGGCATATAGCCACAATTGGCACAAGCTGCAGGACTTTGCAGATGGGACCCTACCCAAAAGTGAATCAGACGTGGGGTTCTTGGCACACCGGCAATCAGTGCAAGCTGCCATTGTGAAGCTTGTGCTAACCTTTGTGAATCAAGCCCCATGTATTCACTCTTTTTTTTTCTTTACTGAATTTCATTGGTGCCACAAGCAGTAGCACTACCACTGTGCTGGCAGGCCATCTTTATATTACTTTATTTTCATGCATTTGTTATCCCCCCCCCCCAAACAAATCTTGGACTCATTTTATTATCGCAATAAGATATTCCTTAATGTGATTTGTGCTGGGAGAGCAACCCTTCTCAGGTGATTGAAGGAACTTGGTGATGCCTAATTCCACACAACACACCTGAGGTTACTTCATTCATCATGGTTTATAAGGGACTATTTTTTGTATGGAAGGATGTTCATCAATAAAATTAAATAAATCAATACCTTGATGTTATTTTGCATTATTTTTAGTTCTATGACTGTCTTCTCCAGGGGCGCCAATGGGGAGAGACAGCTGGGGCAACTGTCCCGGGCCCGGTGGCTTGGGAGGGCATGTCCGTCCCTTCATCTGTCTGACCTTGTTTCCGGTGGCCCCCCGCCTGGCACTCAGTCCTGACCTTGTTTGCCACTATCGCTAGTTGCTAAGCTAGCAGGGGTCACAGGCTTTGTTTCAAAGGTCATCAGGAGGTAATTCAGGCCACTCAGGGCCACACCATCTGCCACATGATGCCACTCGCACTGCTCACTGGTTCCTGCTCAGAGTTGTTGCGTGGCAGTAGAAGAAGTATGGTCAGGAAAAAGTCACACTGTCGCAGCGTGTGGATAGACACGATGCATGCATCGTGTACAAGTGTCAAGAGAGTGTTGGAGGAGTCCCGAGGTGTGGCAGAGTGAGTGAGATCGCACTGAACTGAACAAGCACAATTCAAATAGACTGGCATCTATCCAGCAAACAGAGAGAGCAGTTCAGGTAAAATTCTTTCTGTGGCTACTCAGAGAGTCTTATTTGAACAAGCCATGGGGGGGGCGCAGGGCAGCAAGCTGAGTGTGCTCTTATCAGAACCGTGTCTGACCCAGCATGCACAGCAGTTTGAGTAGACTGCCAGCATCGCGACTGCCATCTGAGTGTCTACTATGTCCAGCAAACTAACTGAACAGTTGAGTTCAGCTAAATGTATTTACTCTCCTTGAACTGCTCTGCACTTGTTCCTATGTTGTACCTGTATACCTCTGTAACTAATGTTGTACCTGTATACCTCTGTAACTAAATCCGGGTTGCCCCTGAAAAAGGGACCTTCGGGGCTCAGTGGGCCTACCCGGTTACCAAAATTGAATAAATAAATAAAAAAAAATCTGGCTTTTTGTGAATGAGCCATGAAGTGGGGTTATGGGCAGCAGCAGGTGGCATTGCAACAAGGCAACAAGCAGCTGAGAGTGCTCTGGACTTTGTGGGCAGGGATAGTCTGAAACCTATTGCCACATGTTTAGAAATTGCTGTTACCGCCCTTACTCTCTTTCTTTTTGTTATAGGGGCATGGCTGCCAAAATGGAGACAAAATGCTAGTTCCATGACCCCCTTTCCAGTGGCTATAAATTGATTTATTGTGAACGTGTTTGACTGTGTTTATAAAACAAAAAAAGCAAGTACTGGAAACAAAAGGCTGCATAGGCTGGCTAAATGTTTCAAGGGAATACTGTACACATGTAGGCTACATGTATGCAGTATTTCCTTTAAACATGCACACCTGTGTTTTAAGGCTGGGGAGATTCAATTAATTGAGCCAGGAAGATCAAACAGTACTGTTTCTTGCATAAGCAATCTTCTCTGACTTCTCAAAAAATTGCAACTGTGTGTGTGTGTGTGGTACATAAATCACTCAGTACTTGTGTTTTATCTTTGGTAAAAGACCCAGAACTGACCAGAGAGCATCTAAGCCCCCAGATCCCCAGCCTTAGATGATTTGGGAGAGGGCTCCCTTGAAACATGCACACCTGTGTTTTAAGCCTGGGGAGATTCAATTAATTGGGCCTGGCAGATCAACAGTGCTGTTTCTTGCATAAGCTGTCCTCTCTGACTTCTTAAAAAATTGCAACTGTGTGTGTGTGTGGGGGGGGTACATAAACCACTCAGCACTTGTGTTTTATCATCAGTAAAAGCCCCAGAACTGACCAGAGAGTGCTAAACCCCCAGACCCCTGGCCTTAGATGGTTTGGGAGACGGGGCCCATCTCAAAGGACTTGTCCCAGGTCCCAATATTCCTGTCTGCTCCCCTGGTCTTCTCCTTATTATAAAAGCAATATGACAATTCATGGTGTGCTTTACTGTGTCTAACGACACACCTTGGTTGGTTCAAGGCACTCGGCCTGTAGCCTTATGCCTCACAATGCACCAGAAGCATGCTGTTATACAGCAATAAAGTACACCCTGTCATGTCTTATTGCCTACTAAAAAGATCAGTAAAAACATAAAAGTCAATAATGGCTCAACAGAAATCATATTCACCAACACAAAAACAGGAAAATAAATCACACATTGTACTTGATCCAACATATAAAGTTTCAGGTTATGAACCCTTGTAAGGGTGTGTCATGTATAGCTTTGATTACATTTGCACATTTGTAAGAGTGAAGGAGAGGCTGTAGAGCTCAAGGACCAGCCCCCATGCTTCTCCTCAGTATCCCATTTTAAGCAACAGAGCCTCCGGTGGAGGTAATGAATTAATATCGAGGCCCACTGCTTTTCAAATTTCTCAGTCTAGTCTTTGGATTTGTAGAGTCTGCATGGAAAACACTGTGAGGACAGACTAATGAATGTCAATATGTACACCCTGAAGGAGAGGGGGATATGATAGATACTTTTAAATACCTCACAGGAGTAAATAAGGTACTGGAGGGAAGTATTGTTGCGAAAAAAGGTGCTCAAGAACAAGGGACATACAATGAAACTGGAGGGGGGTAGACTCAGGAGAAATGTAAAGAACTACTTCTTCATAGAAAGAGTGGTGGATGCCTGGAATAGTTTTCCAGCAGAGGTGGTGGGGGTGAAAACAGTGATTGGTAGCAGTACTAGTAGTAACATTTTATTCATATTAAAAATATGAACAGGGATGAAAACACAATTGAACTAGAGGTTCATTTTCAGTGAGGACCCATAGCATTTTAAATTACAAGAGGCTCTGTTCGAGCAAAAATCGCAGTTACATAACATGGTATACACATGATGGAATATACAACACAAAAATACATAAAACATAATTACATATAATAAGAGACATATAATAACCAAGGACTCAGAGCATTTGAATAGCACCAGTAAACTATACATTTAATAGGGTGCTGTTAATTAGCCTATATCCCGTTTGCGGCAACAAGACAGTGAGCACTTTGGGGTTCAAGAATGCATGGGACAGGTAAGAGGGAATCATAGTGGTAGTGGCGTGATGCCTATAGAGCCTGAGGGGCATGTGCCCCCCAAAAAATTGCTGATGTTTCTTGAAAACATTTTTTTTTATTGTATTTTTGGCAAACACAAGGCAAAAAACTGTCAATACTTTTTTTACAATCATTGGTGGAAAGTTTGGGGGGGTTTGGTCCGAATCCGATCTGATCTGAGTAATAATCAAAGTCCTATTGTCACTGACCAGACTTTAAAAAAAATGTACGCTTGCTGAGTTGCTGGCTGTGGTGTAAGCGAAGTGACTGGTAGCCGTTGCTGACAATCAGCATAGATTCTACCAATCACTTCTTCTCCCAGTTTGTGTTGTCAGTCCGGCTGGAAAACACATTGGCTGCCAATCGGAAAGTGACTCAGGAGTAGATGATGTGCCACACGTAAACTGCATTTTCTTTTCAGCTCCATCTGCACTATGAGTTTGAAGAAGAAAGACTGAGGTTGGAACAAGAACTCCTCACCCCATGGATTCACTTCTGTAATAAAAATGAAAACAACCACAAACCTCCTCTCCTCTGAAGAAGAAGAACATCGAGGAGGGGGCAGGGGGCCAGTTGGAGTTTTAAGGGGAGACGAAGAGTGCTGCCCACCGGGTTGGGGCAGACTGGACTTCAGTTCACAGCCAGAAAAAAAACAAAAACAAAAACAGGACCAGTCCCACCATAAGGCTGCATTATTTTCAGCAAAGAAGTCGAGGGATCAGCATTGGGGCCTGCAGACAGTCAAGGAGATGAGTTAAGGTACGATGTGACATTGTGATTTCATTTTGATTGATTATCTGACTGTGTGAGGCTCCCTGGTTTGTTAATTTGTCCCTTTTTATCTTATTTGGGCAGGGCGTTCTTCCTGTGCTTTGGAGATCCGGCCCAAGAAGTCGGCTGTTTGGTTTAATCTGTTGCCCGCCCAGTGAATCATTAATGGCCTTGTTCTTCCCTGGCAGATAAATGCTTTGCAGAGCTGCTGATATACCAGCAGTAATGGTACCACTACCAGGGAGTTACTGGATTATGTTGCATTAACTGGGGAAATACTGGAACAAAAAGCACTCTCTCTTGCTTGCTGTGTCATTTAGGTGCCACATGAGCCCAAATGAGCAGCCCGACATGTCACTACACTCTTAACTCTGCTGTAAACAGGACCTGTCTTTTTCTGTAGAGGGTTAATGAATGTCATAGTTGTCCCCCCCCCACTTTTTCTCCCTCCTGGTGTGGGTCTATGTCCCCCTAGCATCCAGCTACTCCTATAGCTGATGGGAGTGATGCAGTGCAGTGGCTGTGGAGCAGCAGTCTTCTGGAAGACGTTCTAGAGGATGCAGTGTTGTCCCATCTGCAGGCACCTCTCTGGGCTGAGGGAGGAGGTTGCTCATCTCCAGGCTGAGTTGGCCAGGATTTGTGGGACCTCCTCTCCCACCAAGGGACCACAAGAGTCACTGCCGTTGCTTCAGAGGTTGCCAAGAAAGAGGAGCAGTTGGACCACAGTGGGCTCAGGGAGGGTGAGGGTGGTGGAACAGAGGTGCATCCCTCCAGCTGTCCCTCTCCACAATTTCTATGCCGTTCTGGAAGTGTTGTTCCTCTATGGAGGCACCCACAGTGGAGACCAAGAAGGATGCTGGGAACCTCCAGAAAGGAGACCCACAGGAGGGTGGCATGGGACCCTACAGGAGAAGGAAACAACTCCTAGTGGGGGACTCCATTGTTAGAAAGGTAGAACTGGGGGAGGAAGGGGAGAGGGAGGTAAGGTGCCTGCCTGGCGCCATGGCTTGGAGGGACAGGGAGCGAATCCTCAGGATCACAGGAGCAGCTGCACAGGGGAGGGAGCTAGATGTCATTGTCCACCTAGGGACAAATGATCTGGCTAAGAAAGGGATCAGAGCAGTGCAAGAAGTATTTGTGGAGATGGGGAGGGGCCTTAGACAAATAGCACACACGGTAACCTTCTCAGAGGTGCTGCCTGTCTATGGCATGGATGAGGCTAGGGTGCTCCACACCATGGGATTCAATCAGTGGTTGAAAAACTGGTGCAGACCTCAGGGATTTGGCTTCATTGGGGACTGGGGGTCCACCTGGACGGATGCAGGCCTATACTGGCATGACAGTCTGCATCTGTCCAGGAGGGGAACCAGGATCCTAGGTGATAGGTTTAAATACTTCATTGGCAAGCATTTAAACTAGCCAAGTGAGGGCACTGGAAAGGAGCAGGGAAATCCTAGCCCCCCAACAAAATCAGGGTACTAAGTGAGGTAGACACCAATATAGAGATGTCAATAGGGAGAAGTGCAGGGGTAAATGGAGAAAGTGACAAATGCAATAAGGACATGGATGGGGCAAAAAGGGGTAAGGCCATCAAGAAATGGAGGGTAATGAGTACCAACGCCCATAGTCTGGGCAACAAGCTCCCTGAACTGGTGGCCTTGATGGAAGAGGGATGCCTGGATATCGTAGCAGTCACAGAAACATGATACGCAGAGAACCATGACTGGGGTTTTAACATGCCAAGGTATACAACCTTCAGGAGAGACAGGGAGGGCAGAAGGGGGGGAGTAGCTCTCTATGTAGGGAAGGGACAAAAGCAACTGAACAAAAGAATAAACAGGGAGGAGAGGAGGCACTGTGGGTCATCTTAGAGACTGGAAATGGCACCACAATCCGCACAGGGGTTGTATACAGACCCCCATGTCAGGGGGAGGGAATGGACAAGGATATGATAGAAGGCATACTTAGGATGGCAGAGAAAGGGGAGATACTGTTGATGGGGGACCTTAATATGCCAGATGTTAACTGGAGCACCTTTGCTGCAGCCACATCCAAATGCAGGGCCATTCTTGATGCCCTTCAGGTGGCATGCCTCAGGCAGCTAGTTTTGGAACCTACTCGTGAGGGAGCAATCTTAGACCTCGTACTCTCAAATTGGGACAGTGAGAGGATCTCAGATCTAGAAGTAAGTAGCCATTTGGGAACAAGTTAACAGGCTAGAAGGAGGGGTGGAGCAACAATGGAGAAATATCAAAACTGCCATCACAGAGGCAACGAGCCTTTGTGTGAAGCAAATAAACAAATCAAAATGAAAGAAAAAGCCACTGTGGTTCTCAAAAGAAGTGGCGGTGAAGGTTAGGGAGAAAAAGCATTTAGGAAGTATAAGGAAATACAGAAGGAACAGGACAGAGAACTGTACCAGTTAAGGCAGAAGAAAGCAGGGAGGATGGTCAGAATAGCAAAGGCACAAACTGAGGAAAAGATAGCCAGCTCAGTTAAGAAGGGGGATAAAACCTTTTATGGGTATATCAGGGAGCATAGAAAGACAAAGGGAGGGATAGTGAGGCTGAATAGAATGGATGGTGGGTGGGCAGAGAGTGACAGTGAAAAAGCAGGGATACTGAATGAATATTTCTGTTCAGTATTCACAAAAGAGGAAGTGGGGGAGGTGCCTAATCTAATTAACATAAGCACTCTGGAAAGGGGGGGTTGATCCCAGTCCTTTCACAGAAGAAAGGGTTCTGAAAGAACCCCTAAAACTGAAGGTGAACAAAGCAATGGGGCCAGATGGAATTCACCCCAGAATTCTAAAAGAATTAAGGAGAGAACTAGTGACACTACTGACTACCCTTTCTAACAAATCATGGGAGGATAGTGTGGTACCTGAGGACTGGAAGAAGGCTGATGTGATTCCTCTTCACAAAAGTGGGAGCAAGACAGAGGCAGGAAATGACAGACCTGTTAGTTTGATCTCTGTGGTAGGGAAAGTGATGGAATCACTTCTGAAGGAAAGAATTGTTGAGTACCTAGAGGCCAGTGGGGCACAGGACCCAAGGCAGCATGGGTTCACAGCGGGAAGGTCATGTCAGGCGCATCTAATTGATTTCTTTGACTGGGTGACCAAAGTAGTAGACCAGGGAGGGGCTGTGGACATGGCCTACCTAGATTTTAGCAAGGCATTTGACACAGTCCCACACAAAAGATTAGTAGTCAAATTAAGCTGCCTGGGATTGGGTCCCAGGGTGGTAGCCTGGGTAAACATTGGCTGAACAACAGGACGCATAAGGTAATTGTAAATGGAGTCCACTCTGAAGAAAGAGGGGTTACTAGTGGGGTACCGCAGGGTTCAGTACTGGGTCCAGTCCTTTTTAATGTCTTTATAAGTGACATCGCAGAGGGACTGGAAGGAAAAGTATGCCTCTTTGCAGATGACACAAAGATCTGCAACAGGGTTGATATACAAGGAGGTGTGGAAAGGATGAGAAGGGACTTGGCAAGGTTGGAGGAATTGTCAGAAGTATGGCAGCTTGGATTCAATGCAAGAAGTGCAAAGTAATGCACCTGGGAAACAAAACCCAGAGGAAGATTACACAATGAGGGGAGGTAGTACAACAACAAAATGGAAAGAGACCGGGGGTAATCATATCAGATGACCTTAAGGTTGGCAAGCAATGTGAGAAGGCGGTAGGGAGGGCTGGGGATACTGGGATGTATAGGGAGAGGCATCACCAGCAGAAAACAGGAAGTTGTTATCCCCTGTACAGACAGTTGGTGAGACCCCATCTGGAGTACTGCGTCCAGTTCTGGAGACCCCATCTCCACAAGGACATAGACAGGATGGAGGCAGTTCAGAGGAGGGCAACTAAAATGGTGCAGGGTCTGCAAGAGAAGCCATACGAGGAGAGGCTAAAGGAGCTTAATATGTATACCCTTGAGGAAAGGAGGAGAGGGGGACATGATAGAAATGTTTAAGTACCTCAGTGGAATCAACAAAGTCCAAGAGGGTAGCATCTTTCAGAAAAAGAGATGTGCAAGAACAAGGGTACACAATTTGAAGATAGAGGGGGGATGGCTCAGGGGCAATGTGAGGAAGTATTTTTTCACAGAGAGGGTGGTGGACATATGGAACAGCCTTCCTGAGTAGGTTGTGAGGTCTAAAACTGTGGGAGAATTCAAGAATGCATGGGACAGACATAAGGCAATTTTTGTGGGTGGTAGGAAGAAATAGGATGTTGGTTAAATAGGATCTGCAGCTTATCCTGTAGGTAGGGAAATGGGCAGACTAGGTGGGCCAAGCAGTCCTTATCTGCCATCAAAGTCTATGTTTCTATGTTATCCGATCCTCAAATAAATGAATAATCGAAATATTCAATAAGCTTTACAGATAGATTCTATTACAGGTTGAACATTGATCATCTTAATTCAGGTTTCCATTGTTTTCTGAGCTTAAGTGAGCTGTCTGGGGATTAATCTCCATGGGCATAGTAAGCTTTGGCCATCTGTCCTGTTGGGTCACCCCAAGCCACCATAATCAGCCTTTCCATTTATGCCAGTGAGGATTCCTGTTTTTTTTAATTCTTCCCATCCTTTGGATAGCATTTCTGGCCTATAGGTATCTGAACATATTTGTTTGGTAGACTTCTAGTTCCTCCCTGAAGGTTTGAAATGTGTTGAGTTCACTACACCTAAAGAGGTCACTCATGCACTGAACCCCTTTCTCTTGCCACAGCCAGAAAACCATGTCCTCCATGCCTGGAGGAACTCTGGGTTAGCATATGGTGGGACAAGGAGTGATCCAGCTACTCCATCACCAAATTTTTCTTTATCCCTTCCTAGGCTTCTAGCACATCTTTTACCAATTTGTGCTTGCTTGGCAATGTTTTGTATGACCTGAGGTGACCTGGGTTCAGATAGGAGGATAGAGATGCTAGGCACCCTAGGTTTCTAGTGAGATGCAGCTTGCACCCTTCATACACATCACCCACTCCCTATTGTATCGCACTGTGCTGCCAAATGATGGTGGGTTATGTCTGGAAGCCTTAAATAGTAAGCTTGCTGGGGTTCAGTAGGCAGCTGACTGACCATTCCTCCAGCACCTACGTATGCAGACTAGAATCGGCCCTTTGGGCTGTAGCCACAATTGCTCGTAGTTGTGGCCATTCATGCTTACTGCATTCCTTTGTCATCTGTTGTTTTTTAACCTTTTGGCTTGTTTGCCTTGCTAGCCTTACCTCACTCCAACCTGCACCTCCCACTTGGCATTCAGCTTCAGTCCTACAGTCATCTCCCTCCTCCTGCCACCCTTGATGTGGGGTCAGCTGCCATGTCGTTCTCCTCCAGTAAGCCCTCCTGGCCAGCCCCACCCTACAGTAAGTGCATTTTATTCTGCCTTGCGCTCCATGCCTGCCTTCCTCATTCCCTTCTACAGCACTGGCCATGACCGTTCCCACGCACTGGCTTCTGGGTTCATGCCAAACTACTGCTCAACAATTGGCATTTTTTCACACTGCAGCTCCCATATCCACAGCAACTGACCATAGCCCTGGTCCAGGGCAATTGCTGTTAGTTCTAGACTTTTGAACTCAGCTGAGTTGCACACTTCATTTGGTTTCAGCACTCATTGTTTTGTGCAGACTCCACACTTCCATTGCACATGGCTCCCTGCCACCTCCGTGCTGCTAACTGGGAACTTGCAGCTACTGCAGCTGACACACTCTGTATTTAAAGACTTGCAATCCTGCTTCTGCACTCCTGCTTGTCTCGCCTGCTGATTCTGCTGTCCCTTCCTTGCACAGTCTCTGCTATACTCTCCTCTTGCTGCTCAGAGGTACAGATAGCCTATGCTCAGATCCTCATCTACTGTGTACACCTAAAAGCTCTTGCCTCCATTCAGTGAGCTGCAACCTCCTACCCAGAACTACCGGCACTAAGTCAGAACAGTGCTGTCAATAACAGCACCATCCGTAACAGCGCTGTATCGACAGTGCTCCCCACTACAACGGCATGAAAGAATGCTGCCACACAACAAAGCACCAATGGTAGCAGTCGCACACCACAAAGATGACCACTACCACTGCAGATGAGAGACATCCTGAAATCTATTTTTATGTGGGGGGCTCCACCCTCACATCCCCAATGCAGGGGACCTGCCCCCTGCACTCCCCCCAACTTAAAGATTCCAACTCCGAGAATGAGCGGATCATGGGGAAAAAATGAAATTTGTGGGGCTGTGGAATACTGTTTCCACAGCCCTTTGTAAAAAAACTAAGTTCCCAACAAGAACACAAAATCCCAGAGGGGAGACCAGGATTAGAACCCTGGTCTCCTAATTTGTGCTAGCCGAGCTGCTGCCTTAACCCGCTCCACCACGGGGGCAGCTTGGCCAACAAGTGCACTGTTCTTCATCTTCTCCAGTGGTTCTATCCTGGTAGAATAGCGACAGGTGTAGCGGTAGCTAGTAGATGCTATTCTACACATATCGCTATTTCTGACTGCGCAGCTCAGGAGGCACTGTTATAACCAGATACTGAACTACCACCTGTGGCCCCACCAGCCTGTGATGCTCCTCATCTTATCTTCAGCTGTGTCCTCTCCACCCAGTACTGTCTACCATTTAACCACTGACTGTGGCCCTCCACTCTGCACAGCTACTCACCTAGACATTCGGGTGTGGTCCCTCCACCCAGTGCAGTCATCCATCCAACTCACTGCCTGTGGCCCCTCCATCCAGCTCCACTCAATATATCCACCTCTGGCTGTGACCTTTCCTCCTGGTGCTGTCCAGCCTTCAGCTGCTAACCATTGCCCCTTTACTCAGTGCAGCTACATGGCTCACTCAGCGCAGCTACATATCTTGACCTCTAGTTATGGTCCCTCTACCTGGCGCAGTCCTCCATCCAAACCACTGGCTGTAGCCCAACCACCCAACAGTACAAATCATTCTTTGTTTTTTTTTCATTTCTTTTTTATTGAGAGACATAATTCTCATTTCCAAGCATTGGTTAAAAGGGTTATAGTATGACTAACTGCTGTTTGAGTTGTGACAACTTTAGTACATAGTATTGAGGCAAAGAGTATTCTTTCAATCCATTTCCTACATATAATAGTTATAGACATTTCCACAGTAGCCATTAAACAACAACATATCATTACCAACATGGACTGTAATCCATCCTCCCCTCACGCTCTACTTTATCTTTTCTGAAGTGGTCCCTTCTCCTTCAGTTTTACCACCACATTATGGCACAAATATCACATCGATTTGAGCCATGTACCACACCCACTGCTGCCATTTAGTAGTAAAGGATGAGACTCTATCTGATATTTCTGCCAACAGTTTCTCCATGTGGTAGATGGAAAGTACAATCACTCTCCATGCCGCAACAGTGGGAATATCTGGCTTCATCCATCGCTTTGTAAAGCCTTCTTTGCTGCCAAGAGAAGAACTGGCAACAGCATTTTATGCCATGAAGTGGAATGTGGGGGCATAATCATTAATAAAACTATCTCATCTGTGAGCTCTATATTTTCTCACAAGCAGTCACTAATGGCACTCTGAACAGAACACCAAAATGGGGTTAACAGGGGACACGTCCAAAATATGTATGATAGGTCGGCTAATCTACACCGACAGCCCCACCAGCAACGCCCATATTGTGCTGGTAGATATTTTATGAGAATGGCCAGGGCCTTAAAAGATCTATTTCTGCATTTCCATGCAAATTCAAGCCATGGAACTAAGGTAGTGATTTCTACAGCAGGGAGGGCCGATCCTGACCATTCTGCGAAAGGAACCTGAAGACCCAGATCACTATTCCAACTTTCAAGAATTTAGCTAATATTATCTCCCAATGTATCCCTTATTATTCTATACAATTGACCCATCAGGTGGGTGCCCAAATGTCCGTTACTATGTTGGATTATTAATTCTAAAAATAAGGGTTTCTGGGTTGGTATTTTGGTGTATCTTTCTGGTTGTTGCTGTAGGTATCTTTTCACTTGGACATAGCGATAGTGGTCCATTGAAGTTAGTCTGCAGGATCTCTGTAGTATCTCAAAAGGAACCACCCCCTTCCTATTCAGGAACTGATATATAAAGTGTAATCTAATTTGGCGCCATTATTTGAAACTAATGTCCATTTGATTTGGTAAAAAGTGCATATCTGCACTTAGTAGACTCATGAAGTAAAAAATATCCTGAAATTTTATGTTCTTTCAGATTTTAATCCACATTTTCAGTATTTGGGAAGTTATACCTGTGAAGTTCCTGGGAAGGGGGTTTCCTCCGAGGCAAACAACACTTGGGCTAGGTCATAAAGATCATTAAGTGAGAATTCAATGAATACCAGGGTGACTGAAAATACTCTGTTAACTACTGAAAAGTAATCTTGAGGAAAGCCGCCCTTGCATACCATTCCAAGTGTGGTAAGTTCACACCCCCTTGGGCCATAGACAACTGAAGAATGGAAAATCAAATTTGAGGGCGCTGCCCCCCAAGACAAAATTGGAAATTGTGTCCCATGATTTAAAATAAAACCATGATGGAAAGTACAGGATAGTCTGGAATAAATAAAGCAGACAGGGAAGAAGGTTCATTCATATTGTATCGATTTTTTGAAAGAAAGTGAGCTGCAAGTTTCCCCATCTCTTTAAATCTAATTGCAATGTCTGGGTTATGGGTTCATAATTAAATAATTCCAAATTTTGCAGATCTTTAGGGAAGTATATCCCAAGATACTTAATAGATAATCTGTTCTACTGGAGGGGAAAGGCCCCCTTCAACCCATCTGATGGGGAAAAATTATATGTTAGCATTTCACTTTTTGTTTTATTTAATTTTAATCCCGTCACCCTCTCAAATTGCTCAAGTATGGACCAGGCTGCTGGGATGGATTCTTCAGGGGAGCTAATTTTTTTTTTTAATATGTATACTTTTATTCCATCGGTCACTCCACTACTCATCCCCTCTCCAGGCACCTGTCTCGCTCCCCTATGGCCGCTTCCACAGATACTCCTTGGCTTACCCCCCAGGGTGGGGCCATGGCACCATGTCATGCCCATCTACGATGGGGAAAGGTATCAGCAGTAACCAACATTGCCTCCCTGGCTTCCCTCCCAGGGCTGGGTTTGGGGCCTCAGTGGCACCGTGGAGCCATAATTAGTTGGTGGAGTGGCAGAGAGCCATAGAGGCCAGGAGTCAGAGCGGTGTCATCCTGAGTGACCAGCATGTGTTTTTGTTCTGCCCCAGGGCAGGGATGTGCAATGATGTCCAGCATCTGCCCGGCCCCTCAATGTGTTGGCACAAGTTGCTTGTGGTACCCCCAGCCTCTGCCAAGGGTTCATCAAGCACCGGACACTCACCCCTCCCTGCCCCCCTGGAGAAGCAGAGCTGTCCATGGAATGCTCAATCCTTCTCCCCCTGGTCGGCCCTCTGACTCTTCAGGTCCGTTCCTGAACCTGGGTTGCCGGTGTCACAAGCAGAATTCCAACCACTGTGCCAGCAGGCCGGCTAGGGGAGCTAACTGTTAAGAAGACATCATCCGCAACCAACCCCATCTTGTACTCTTTTTGCCCCAATGTTATTTCCTCTACTTTATGTTCTTGCCTGATTGCAGCCACAAGGGAGATAGGGGACAGTCTTGCCGAGTCCCTCGTTGTAGGCCTGTAGGTGAAGTTATGGCTCCATTAACTCTAACATATGCCTGGGGGGTCAGAGTATATGTTCTTTAGCCATTTTATACTAACATACTAAAATGCCAGCAGAATAGGCCTAACGGTCTTTCGCGTCTGCTCATTTGGTCAGCCCCCACCCTGGGAGTTGACCTTGCTGCCCCCCTCGCCTTCTCTGGCTTCTCCCTTCCCATTTCCGGATATTCTCGCTGCATTGGATTTTGCTTCCAGAACCCTTCCCCTGTACCTGTCCCACCCCCCTCTTGAACTCCTCCACCATCTCTGCCTTCACCAGCCCTCTAGGCAGCACATTCCATGGCTCCACCACCCTCTCAGTGAAGTAACACCTCCTCCTTTCTCCCCTGAATCTTTCCCCCTCCAGCTTCCACCCATGCCCTCTAGTGGCCCCCTCCTCCTTCCTTCGCTGTTAGAAATGAAGGGCCGACAGGAGGTCCCACAGAAACTGCCAAGACACCCTGTCAAACGCCTTCTCTGCATCCAGACTTAGAAAGACAGTAGGAATTTGTCTTGTCTATACATATTCTGCTAACAATAATGCCCTTCGGATGTTATCTGAAGTGCTATGGTTTTTTATGAAGCCAGATTGATTGGGATGAATCAAAGACTGCATTATTCCCTCCAGTCTGGTTGCCCAGATGGCCATGTAGATCTTAGAGTGTGTATTAAGAATTGAAATGGGGCAAAAGGAAGATGGTTCCATTAGATCTTTATCCGGTTTTGGGACGAGGCAATGACAGCATATGTCCAAGATGGTGGAGGGTCCCCATCTAGCCACCTCCCAAAACAGAGGCTGCATTGTGGGTAATAGTACTTTTAAAAATTTCTTGTGGGGGTCACGTGACCACTTCATGGCGTAAAGACGTGTCTTCTCCGAGCTCCGACCCCGGTCCAACTATAAAGTTAAAATTTGATAGTCTCTGGCTGAAAAAGAAAGGTTTTTAAGAAGTTATAAGACAGAGGAGAGATGGATGAATATATAGTGAATGGTGGAGTGAAATCGCAAAGATCAGGAGCGAAGGGTAATAAAAAACAGACAGTGGTGCTCTCGACTAACGCCACAGGGCCTATCTCACTATCAGCAGCTAAGATGTCGGCTATAGGCAGAGAACTGCGGTAGCAACTAACGGAGGCCCTTACCCCACAACTAGACCGAGTAGAGGAAAAGATAGATCGCCGCCTGGAAAGGTTAGGCTAACAGATTGCCCAACATCAAGAAAGAATTGATGAGGCCGAACAACGCATTTCAAATATGGAGGACCTCGTGGCTCCACTCCCACGGCGTATAGAGAAGTTGGAGAAGGAGATTGCTGAGCTGAGAGAAGCCCTGGATTATTAAGAAAATTACCATCGCAGATCGAACCTGAGATTAAAGGGCTTTCCTGAAGGACGAGAAGGAGCCAACATACTTGAATTCTGTGCCAGCACTCTGACGGCACTTATTGGCCTGAAACCTAAGGGAGGAAAGTACAAGTTAGAGCGAGCCCACCGAGCTGTACTCCCGCACCCACCACCAGGCCAGCCCCCGTGTCAGATTGTGTTTCAATTTCATAATTTTCAAGACCGACAGGAAATGTGGAAAAAGTTTCGGGAAATGCAAGAATTACAATACAATGGATGTAAACTGTATTTAGCTCAAGATCATTCACCCAGAATAGGGAGGAAAAGAAGGGCCTTCAATAAAGTAATTACGCTGTGCCAACAACTGAAGCTGGAGTGGTATATGGTTTTCCCAGCTACGCTGCGAATAAAACATGAGGGGGCATCTTACAGCTTCTGGGAGGCTGAGAAGGCTGCAGCTTTTGTTTCGGATCTTTAAAAGATAATTGGATAGAAGGAGAGGAGGTTATGCAGCAGAGACATAAGGGTGAACAAAAGGAGTCTATGCCTGAGAAGTGACTGATTACTGTGAACTTGAGACAATTGAGACTCGAAATGAAGTTTATTTAATGGGCTTTTGACAATGGGATCTTCCCCTTCCACAACCTCGCTCGAGCCTTTCTGAGAAGGAAGACTGAAGATGAGAGCAAGGTGGAAATATGCACAGGAGAACGCGTAGGAAGTGGAGTAGCAGATGGAACCCCGGAAGCATATTGGAACTGTGAGTAGCGGCCTATGGCAGACCCAGGCATTGGATTTGAATCACTGGGTCGCCTATAGTGCCGCAGTGGGAAAGGGGAGGAGGGAGGGGGATATAATGGTAGACTGATTAAAAGGATACCCTCGCATTGATAAAATATGGTGATAATAAACAACGATAACGCCCTCCTCGCTGATGTGCTTCTGGGTATAAGGGATGAGCATTTATGGGTGATTCAGAGGTTGGGGATAGAAGCAATACTGACTCTGCTTGGAAGGGCTCGAGGAAGAAGGTCTACATGAAGGAGTTTCTCCTCTGCTGCACTCCTTACAATTCCAAATGATGGGAAGAATATGATTTAGATCTGATATAGGAACTAGGAAGATATAGGGGATACTTGTATACTTGGAATATTCGGGGGGGGTGCCGCGAGAGAGGAATATATGCTAAGTGAGAAGACTGAGAAATGCAGCCTGTGCATGATATGATTTGCTGGTTACCCTGAGATGATATACTGGGCGGAGGGGGAGGATCCTTAACAGGTTGAGAGGATTTCTTTTCATGCTGATAGCTGCTTACAGGCAGGGGCTCCAGGGGAACTTTTAGATACAAGGGAAGAGGAGAGAGATAAGCTGAGACGAACTCACTGATGAAGAGAGGCAAGTTGTAAGCGGCAAGCAGGAAGAGAATGATTGGGCTATGAGCCGTGGAGGACTGGGTAGAAGGACATGGGAAAATCAAGGAGAGCTGCACGAAATTACGAATAGATACAAGTGGACAAACCCTTTTTGGAGAAATGGGATGCACAGAGGAGACAGTTGGAGTAAAATAAGGAAAACTAGAGTTGGACTGGGGGAGGGGGGAGAAAAGATTGGATAGTCAATCCAAACCCAAGACTACTGGTAGAAGTTGAGTGGGAAGGAGCGCACTAATTCGATTTTGCAGAATGCTGTGCGCTAAGGGAGGGGATGAATGGGAGGGAAGAAAAAAATTACTCACCTTAGTAATGTTGTTTCTTCTAATGGAGTCTTGCTATATTATGACTATTGCAGTTTGTCCCACCACTAGAACTGCTCCGGAGGTGAAAGAGTTAACTTCCATGCAGAGCATGGAGCTTAGAGCGTGAGCTTGGTTAAGAAGCTCTGTTAGGGTGGTTTCAAACCGAAACCGTCAGATCTTTACGAGCAAAAACTCACTGAGGTTCTGTGTGTAAGTTGTGACCTACACTAGCCAACTGGCTACCAACATATTCACACATTTTCCTGGTCCCAACACCAAGACTCAAGTCAGTGGACTAGAAAAATAAGATAAAATAACTAAATAAACACAACACCCAAACATGAAAGAGGGCATCAATAAATGCCAACAGAGGACTGCCCACCCCATACCCAAAGTAGAAGTTCTGAGAGGGGCAGGCTGGGGGGGAGGTCATAATATAGCAAGACTCCATTAGAAGAAACAACATTACTAAGGTGAGTAATTTTTTCTTCAAACAACATGAAGTCTTTCTATATTATGACTATTGCAGACACACAGCAGTACCTCCATGGAGGAGGGACAGAACCTACTTAGGAATAGGCTCTGAAGCACGGCTGTGTTAAACCGAGCATCCCTCCTGGCCTGAATATCCAGGGAGTAATGCTTGGTGAAAGTGTACTGTTTTCCAAGTAGCTGCTTGACATATCTCCAAGATAGGGATGTCTCTAGCAGCAGCTAGAGATGCAGCTGTACCTCTGGTAGAGTGAGCCCTCAGGCCTGAGGGGGGAACCTTACCCAGCTTTTGATAGCAAAATTGGATACAAGAAACGATCCACCTGGCAATGGATCTCTTAGTGGCAGGTCTCCCTTTCCCAACCTCACCATAAGTGAGAAACAGTTGGAGGGAGTCAAACCTGTGACCCTTGGTACGCTCTATGTAGTAACTTAGGGCCCTCTTAACATCTAGGCTGTGCAGCCTCCTCTCACCAGAGGAGGAATGGTCAGTGAAGAACACTGGAAGTGAAATAGATTGGTTAAGGTGGAAATCTGAAACCACCTTAGGCAAAACTTCCTGTTAGTCCTGAGGACTACTTTATCCCTATGAAAAATAAAGGCAGTCTCTATTGATAAAGCCTGTAATTCACTTATGCGCCTGGCAGAAGTGAGGGCTACCAGAAATACAGTTTTCCAAGTCAAATACTTAAGCTCTGCCGAAGACAGAGGCTCAAAGGGGGGTTGCATCAGCTGAGCAATGCATACATTAAGATCCCAAGCCGGGGCAGGGTCCCTGAATGGAGGATTGGTATGAAGCAATCCTTTAAAAAACTTGGAAAATACAGGGTGAGAAGAAAGAGAAGAGGGCTTCCTTGCTGAAATGAAGGCAGAGACAGTTGCCAAGTGCACTTTCAGGGTAGCTGGTCTCAGTCCCAAAGAATTAAGATGGACCATGTAGTCCAATACAGTGGGTAGATCAGCAGATTTCGGGAAACATGCTTCCCAGAACACCATATGGAAAACCTTTTCCACTTGGAGTTATAGGTAGCCCTGGTGGAAGGCTTCCTAGCAGCCTTCAGGATTTCGAGAACACTTTGAGAAAGTTGTAGATCAGCAAACTCTAACTGCTCAAGAGCCAAGCCTTGAGGTTGAGGGATTTGAGATTCGGATACCAAACTCTCCCCTGAGCACAGGTTAACAGATTGTGGTTCCTGGGGAGACACAGGGGAAGATGGACTGTTAAGGACAGAAGGAGTGGGTACCAGGGCTGCCTGGCCCAGTCTGGAGCAATCAGGATCATTTTGCAGGGCTGAGACCTGATTTTGACTAGTACTTTGAACAAGAGAGGGAAAGGGGAAAGGCATAAAGAAACTTCCCTTCCCAATCGAGGAAAAGGCATCCAGGGGGACTGAGCCCAACACTGGGGTCTTCAACAAAACAGTGGAAGTTGATGATTGTCTGGGGCTGCAAAAGATCTATCTGAGGAGTGCCCCATCTGGCAAACACTATCCCCAGTACTAGGGATCCAGTGACCATTCGTGATGGCCCTGGAAATCCTGTTGAGAGCATCTGCCAGACATTGTCCTTGCCTGGGAGGTGAACTGCTATGAGGGAAGTGTTCAGGAATAAGCCAGAGACCACAACTTCATCGCCTTAGTGCACAAGGCCGAAGACCGAGTGCCCCCTTGTTTGTTGATGTACCACATTGTAGTGGTGTTGTCTGTTCTGACCTGTACCACCTTGTTCTGAACAGATGCAGTAAAAACCTGAAGTGCTAGAAAAACAGCTCTGAGTTCCAACAGATTGATGTGGAGCAGAGATTCCTGAGGGGACCATAACCCCTGGGTGGAGAGGTTGCCCATGTGAGCTCTCCATCCCAAGAGGGATGCATCTGTAGTAAGGGTCAAGGAGTGGGACAGAGGGATGAAAGGCACCCCTTGTCTCAGATTGCTCTGATCCTGCCACAACTGAAGGGCCTGGATCAGGGTTGCGAGTCACTGGATTAACTTGGATAGGAATCTCTTCTTTGAGACCAGAAAGCTCTCAAATGGAACTGAATGTCCCTCATCTGAAATCTTGCTCCTTGCACAACAGCTGTGGAGGCAGCCATGTGTCCTAGGAGCTGCAGGAAATGCCTTGCTGGTCGAGATACCTGCAGAGTGAAGGACGAGGCCAGGGCCACTAAGGTCCTTGCCCTTTCCAAGGGAAGGAAGGCTCTGGCCTGCTTTGTGTCCAGTTCTGCGCTTATAAAGGTGAGTACCTGGACAGGTTCCAAATTTGACTTTGGAAGATTGAGAAGAAAGCCCAGAGAAGTAAGCAGCTGCTGGGTAACTAGCAGGTGTGATTTGACCTGGTCTGGAGACTGACCCACAATGAGCCAGTCGTCCAGGTAGTGAAAAATGGCAATCTTTTGCCTTCTTAGATGAGCAACTGCTACTGCCAGACATTTTGTGAACACCCTTGGGGCAGAACTGAGGCCGAAGGGCATTGCTCTGAACTGATAATGGCCTGAGGGCAGTTCGAATCTGAGGTACTTTCGATGGGAGCTTCTGATAAGAACATGGAAGTAGGCATCCTTGAGGTCCAGGGAGGCTAGCCAGTCCCCTGGCCTTAGGGAGGGTAAAATCATTCCCAGTGTCACCATTTTGAACTTTGGTTTTAAAAGGTGCTTGTTTAGAGATCTTAGATCCAGGATAGGCCACCACTCTCCTGTCTTTTTTGGGGTAAGGAAGTACCTGGAGTACAGACCCTTGCCCTGGTGTGGGGGAGAAACCCTTTCTACAGCTCTGAGAGCCAGGAGGGTTGAGACTTCTGTTTCCAAAGCAAGAGTCTCTAAAGGGTTTGCAGGTGGAAAAGATCTGGTTCTCATCTTTGGAAATTTTTTGAAGCTGAGAACCAGACCCTGGCTCACTACTTCCAGGACCCACCTGTCTGAAGTTAAAGACTCCCAGTCCTGGATGAAGTAAGCCAGCCTGCCCCTACAGGTAATGGAGAGCCGACCCTGGGCATCCCATCAGGGTGCCTGTTTGGCAGGGGCTTTAGGCTGAGGGGTGGGAGCAGGCCTGTTCGTACCCCGTCTGCCTCTCCCTCTGAAGAACCCCCTCTGTGCATAGGCTGAAGAGGAGGAGGCCTGGGTCTGGTAAAAAGGCCTGTGAAAAGGCCTGCCCCTACCCCTTGGGGGCTGCCTCTGAGGAGTGGCTTGCCGTTCCTTGGCTTGTGCACTCCTATAAGTGGTTCTATATCATCCATTTTCTTCATATAATTCTCTGTCTGCTCCCCAAACAGAGAATTTCCCACCACAGGAAAATCCATAGCCTTAGACTGGGTATCCTGTGACAAAGTAGTACACCTGAGCCAGGCCAATCTCCGAAAAGCCACAGATGTAGCCATGACTCTAGAGGATACATCGTTAGAATCCACTGCAGCATGGAATTGCACCTCAGATGCCTCAATACCATCAAGAGCCACCTGCTCCAGCTCCTTTGCAAGCTGGCCAGGGACCTGTTTGGCTAAGGCCATGACAGTATCCCATCTAGAGTTCTGGTATCTCGCAACATAAGCCATATAGTTTGCTTGTCTGAGTCCCAAGGATGCTGCCATGTATTGTTTTTTGGCCATGGCATCAATCTTCCTGGAGTCCTTGTCAGGAGGATGTGAAGCCAGGAGAATATTAGCTCTATCAAAGGCTGCAGCCTGAACTACCCCAACATGACTGCATTGCTGTGAAAGAAAATCTGTATCAGGACCTGACAAAGTGTACCTCCTGTCCATCTTTTTATCTACAGGAGGCACAGAATTAGGAGCTTTTAAAATTTTTATTGTTTGTTTCCTAAAAGATTTATGCAAAGGGATGGACAATCTCGTGGACTCTGGGATATCCATCATCTCTACGTAGTCAGGCTCCTCTTGCTCATCCAAAGCCTCCTCTAAGGGAAGCTGGAGGGTCTCAGCAACTTTTTTATAAAACAAAAAATGAGAAGGGGACTCAGAAAGCCTAGGGGGAGATTCACCTGAAGGTCTGTCTGGGGAGATGTCCGGTTCAATGGGCACATTCAGACTTTCAAAGTCACATTCACACTGATCATAATCCTCCTCCCCCTCCTCTGGTTCATAAAACTCTTCTATATCATATTCCTGAACCATTGGAACCGACTGAACCGACCTTTTGCCAGACAGTGGCGGTTCGGAAGGAACCGGGGACAGAGACTGAACAATCTGTATTGCCCTGGCTATCTCTGCAGCAGTTGGAGAAGGAATTTTGGACTCTAAGCCTGCTGATTTTTTAGTTTTCTTTGCTGGAACTGGCTCCTCAGAGCCAGCTTTTCGTTTGCCCGAGGAAGTATCGCCCTGGTCAGAGGGCACTCCCTCCGGTTCGATTGGCACCGAACCGGGCTGGCCATCCGGGTCAGCGGACTTTTTGGCCTTTCGCTCCTGAGCATGCCCACCTCTTGTCCGGGTGGCTGCAGGAAATTTTTACAAATCTGGCAGTCTGAATTGAGGTGGTCAAACCCCAGACAATAGAACACATGTAGTGTGGGTAAGCCTTAGCAAATGCTTCCCCAGACACTACAATGCTGAAACAAGTGGGCCGGTTTTCTTTGGTTTCTCAGACATGATGCCAGCCTAACCAACAAACTTTGCCCCTTTTAATGGCCGTGCCAGCAAAGACACCCTTATCGGTTCCAAACCGTGTCACGGTCGTGGAAAAACCGTAATGAAATCCGTTTTTTTTAGAACCGATAAGACCCAGGAACCGCACTCTAACAAGCCTTAAAAGGCTTTAAAACTAAGTTTTAGTACAATTAGATCGGTTCAAACTGAACCGATAACAATTTACAAGTTCCACACATAAAAACCTATCTATTACTTACAATACCATAGACAGAGCTTGAACCGATCGGTTTTGCGGTTAAAATAATTAAATCGCGGTTAAATTCAACCGAGAAATAGCGTTTTAAACCGAAGAAATGAACCGAGCAACAGGAGGAATCTCCGGAGCGACTGTTCAGTGAGGCGGAGTAAAGAATCTGACGGTTTCGGTTTGAAACCACCCTAACAGAGCTTCTTAACCGAGCTCGCGCTCTAAGCTCCATGCTCTGCATGGAAGTTAACTCTTTCACCTCCGGAGCAGTTCTAGTGGTGGGACAAACTGCAATAGTCATAATATAGCAAGACTTCATGTTGTTTGAATACTTGTAAATAAGTTATCTGTCTGTTTTAATGTTTTGTTATATGTCAATTGTAATAGTTGTTTTTACTACCAAGGTCGCAAAGTTTGTATGTTAACAAAAAAGGGGGAAGGGCAGTGTGGGGAAGAGTGGGGTGAATGGAAGAGAAGGCCAGGGGAGTATTTAATAAAAAACATAAATGGCTGGAATGACTAGGGGTAAGGTAAATATTGTGTCTTGGAACATCAGGGGGATCTCCACTCCGATTAAAAGGATGTCTGTTCTGACTGCATTAAGACGAATAGGAGGCACAGGTGGCGCTTCTTCAAGAGATGCATTTGACGCAGGCAGAGCATCAAAAATTGGTGAAGGGCTGGGTGGAAGCTTGTTATGCTGCTTCTTATACGTCCCATAAGAGAGGAGTGGCGGTCCTGCTGCATAAGGGATTACCATTCAAGGTTACTAGAATAGTGAGGGATGGAAAAGAAGGGAGATATATCTTTGTGGAAGGTATGCTGCAGGAAGAGCCTGTTACATTTGGAAGTGTTTATGCATCTGCTGTGTTTGAACCATTATTTTATCAAAGAATTTTGAAACTGTTAATTCGCGAACAGTTTCAAGGCTTAGTGATGGGGGTGGATTTCAACTGCACTCCAGATCGGAATTTAGATCACTCTGAGGGTAAGGGAAGAGGAGGGCACTGCATGCGTAGGTGGTGTGAAGGGCTTAGTGAACTAGATATAGTAGATGTGTGGAGACCGGCAAACCCACGTGTCAAGGACTTCACCTTTTACTCCCCACCGCATAAAACATGGTCGCGGATAGACTATTTGTATATTACAGGAACATGGTACACCTGATTAGCAGATATTAAGCATGGCCCTATATATGTCTCGGATCACTCAATGGTTGTGACGTCTATAGAGATGATTCCCCAAAAACTGAAAACCAATAACTGGCGCTTCCCATTGTATCTCCTGGGCTCCTAGGATTTCCGGGAATACATGGAGGCTCAGTGGGAACTGTACACTTCGATGAATTTGCTGTCTGCCCCTTCTATTCAGGGATTCTGGGATGCTGGAAAGGCATTCATGAGAGATGCCATCACGGGATTTGTTATTAGGCGTAAAAAAGAGAAACGCCAGAAGCAGACAGAGTTAAGAAATAAAGTTAGGGAACTGGAATGTCAGATGGCAAGGAAGGGGGGAAGGGAGGTCTCTCAACAACTGGCAGCTAGCAGAGAAGCATTGAATAAATCTTTAATGGATGAGGTCCATACCCAAATGCTCTTCTGGAAACATCAATTTTATGAGTAGGGTAATAAGCCAGGTCCCTTACTGGTTAATTTGATTAAGGGCCAGAAAGGGAACAAGAGGATTAATGAAGTGAGGGACAGACGGGGAACTCTACATAGAAGCACACAAGGCATTCTGAATAGCTTTGCGGAGTTCTATAGTGAGCTTTACAAAGCAGATGAGGGGAAAGGGAGAGAAAAGATGAGTCAGTTTCTACACCAGATTGCAATGCCAAGGGTCACAGAAGGCGGGAGGGATAAGATGGATAAGGAAATCTCCAAGGAGGAGATTGCCAGGGTAATCACATGCTTAAAACCCGGAAAAGCATGCGGGCCAGATGGTCTGCCTGCGGAATATTATAAGGTGATGAGAAAGGGGATGATAGAACATCTGTAGATCCTCTTTAAGGAGGTCAGAGGAGGGGGATCTTTGCCTTGCTCTATGGGGGAGGTGACTATATGTGTTATCCCGAAGCCTGGTAGGGACCAAAGAGACTGTGTTGTTTACAGACCCATATCTCTCCTTAATGCCGATGCAAAGATATATGCTAAAATATTAGCCTCTAGACTAGATGAGTTACTCCCGGAACTGGTGTAGGGAGACCAAACAGGATTTATTCGGGGTAGGTACTCATATCATAATGTAAGGAAGGTCTTAAATGTAATTCAGATTGCAACTAGAACAAAGAGTGCTATGGCAATCATTTCCTTAGACGTCGAAAAGGCTTCTGACCGCATAGAATGGGAATATTTATTTGAGGTGTTGGAGAGATATGGGTTTGGGAAGGATTGCATAGGGATGACACGGGCCTTGTACACCTCCCCGCGGGTGACGATCCTAGCAAATGGGGGCTTGTTGGAGTGGGTTTCTTTGAGCAGAGGAACAAGGCAGGGGTGCCCATTGTCTCCCCTTTTGTTCGCCCTAGCAATAGAGCCCCTGGCTATTGCAATAAGGCAAAATCCTGAGATTAAGGGAGTAGCTGGAAGGGAAGGTGGACATCACAAATTATCTCTATATGAGGATGATATGATACTGTATCTCAGTGACCCAGAAGATTCGATACTGGCCTTATTGAGGGCAATAGCTGAATTTGAGGACTTTTCTGGATATAAGATTAATATTGATAAATCTGAAATACTAACAGTGGGGAACGCGAGGTTACAGGAAAAGAGAAGGGAATGGGGCCCAAGATGGGTGTCCACCTCATTTAAATATTTAGGAGTAGTGATTGGGCGAAAATGGGGAGACCTTTACAGACTGAACTACACTCCTGTGATTAAGGGAATACTCGAAGAGTTAAAGAGATGGCAGGCTCTACCTTTGTCTTGGCTTGGACGTATCAACCTAATTAAAATGAACGTCTTGCCACGCATCTTATATTTACTACAGATGCTACCAATGGGTTTTAATAATAGAGACATTAAAACTTTGGAGAGAGGTTTTACAGAGTTTTTGTGGAGAGGGAAAAGATCAAGGATAGCTTTAAGAAGGTTGAAGGCGGCAACGGAATGCCGTGGCTTGAACTTTTCAGATTTAAAACATTATTATTTGGTGGCACAGATTAGGATTATTAAAGATTGGCTTAATGGGTTAGACGCAGCTAGCTGGCTGGAATTAGAGGAGGATGAGATGATAGGTCAGTTGACCACTTAAAAAGGGATATACCTCCATGAAATATACCAATCCCATGGTACGAACAGTAATAGAGAGAGGGACTAGAATAAAGGCAATCCTTGGATGTAAAGAGGGGGAGACAATATTGTTGCTAATAGCAGGGAAACCTTTTTTTAGACCTGGTCTGGAGGACAAGGGTTTTAGGGGTTTTAGGGAGTGGGAGATGAAAGGAGCGAGATGTCTAGGAGATGTATATAGGGGAGGTATGGTGATGCCCTTTCAGGAGATCCAGGAGAGATTGGGACTGCCGACAACTCATTTTTTTAGATTTTTTCAAATTAGGAATAGGGCTAAAATAGTGGAGAAAAAAAGGATGGAGAACCCAGGAATAGAGCGGTTGGAGGGGTTAATTGAAGTGGCAAGAAGGAATCGGACGGGGATCCTAAGGAAAGGGGTGCACCTATTAAGATTAAGTATCAAGGATCTATCGGACAAACAGAGACAAACTTGGGAAAGGGACCTAGGAATAGCTATATCCCCGGATAACTGGGGGCTAATATTGAAATGGCACGCAGGGCTCTTGCCATCTAACAAATAGAAGGAGAGTGCATATAAGTTTATTCACAGGCTCTACTGCCCACCAGTGGTGAGTCATAAGTTGAACCCCAAAATACCTGAAACATGTGGAAGGTGTAGGGAAGAGAAAGGAACATATTTCCATTGTTTCTGGGAGTGCCATATCCTGAAAGCATACTGGCAAGGGGTCGGGTGGCAGCTAGGCGCCATGTTAGGAAGGGAGATGACGCCGGCCCATCGGCACAGCGGTTGGATTTCTGCATGCGACACCGCTGACCCGGGTTCGGGAATGGACCAGGGTCGCTGGAGGGCCGGCTGGGGGGAGAAGGATGGAGCGTCCTAGGGACTGCTCTCCTTCTCCGGGGGGAGGGGAAGTGTCCGGAGCTTTGCTGACCCCCTGGCGGAGGCCAGGAGTCGACAGCTGCGGCACTCGGCAATGCACTGGAGGTGGGGCAGGCGCCCGGCGTCATTGCACGACCCCATCTCCCAGAAAAAGCGGAAAAAGGGAAAGCTGCCTGCCGCCCGTGAATGAAGCTACGCCCGCAACCCGATATGCTTCAGGCAGCCCTCCGACTATTCCGGACCCCTCAGCGGCATGCAGGGAATGCCGCAGCCCCACCGTGGGGGTAAGCCACGGGTATCGGAGGGTTTGGCCGATTTGGGTTGCAGAAGCCGGCGGCCCGTGACCAGGCTGATACGAACATCAGGCGGCAGGCAGCTCGGTGGAAAAAGAATAAATAGAAAAAAAAAAGGGAGATGACACTAACGCCCCTCAGTCTGCTCTTTGGGGTGGAGGAGGGGAATGAGGAGATCTGGATGCCACATCAAAGATGGGTTAGGATATTACTTTCACAGGCCAGGCAGGTGATTTTCAATACCTGGATTTCTGGGGACCCCCCCCCCACAATAACACAATGGCGGATGCTGTCCATAAGAGCTCTGGGACTGGAACAGAGATCATACCAAATGCGAGATAGACTGGAGAAATTTGGGAATGAGTGGGCTCACTTTGTTGCAACACTCACAGCGGATGAACTTATGATACTAAATCTAGGGTAAAACAAAAGAGATGTATCTAGATGTAAATGGAGGAGGAAAGGAATAAGTTGATGGAAGGAGAAAGAGAGATGAATAGTAGATAGGGAAGAGAGGAGGACTAGGAGACCTTGGTAAAACTGTATATAGGTTTATGGATGTAATGAATTACAGGAAGTTGCTCTATATTTTATTAGGCCTAGGTGGTATAAAGCACTAATATTTTGTTGTAAGAAGAAAATTTCTGTTTGTATCTTTTTCTTTTTTTTTTGTTTTTAAAAAAGAAATGCGCTAGTAACATGAGAGAGAACACGGTCATAAGAGATCGGATGGACTATTTGAATTGTGAACTATGATGTCTCTCTTAAACTGATGAAATGTAACAATGTAAATATGTTGGAAAACTCAATAAAAAGATTTAAACAAAAAATTTCTTGTACCGGGGCATTTAAGGAGTTTTGTGGCACTGGCACATATGTGGGAAAGTATTTCATCCGCACCAATTGTCCTCTCTGAATCCCATCTCTGTGTTTCATTTAACTGTGAGAGATGTAATTTAGATAAGAATTATTTCCTTGCCTCTGGAGAAATCTCACCTTCTGACCCACAAAGGGTTTGGTAATAAGTTGCAAACATTATGGATTTCCTCCTCCTCGTGAGTTAATATGTTGGTATGATATGCTTTTATTTTTAAAATAGTAGAGTTTTTTTTTTTCACATCCAGAGCCTATGGGCCAGGATTCATATCTCCTGGGTACCACCTTCATAATTGATCAGATTTAGATACTGCATGGTCTGTTGAATCTTCCAGTCCATCAGCTTCTGGAGTTCACTTTGAGTGTCTCTAATTTTCTGCTGAAGCTCCCTATTGCCTTTTCTATGTAACATTTGATATTGTTGTAAGTTAAACATTAATTCTTGGTAATTCCATTCAGATTGTCAGTGTTTTTTTGCCGCATAGGCAATAATCTCACCCTGGAGTACTACTTTAATAGTATCCAATAATATACTTGTTGATATGTCCGGGCTTGAATTTTCCCTCACCAATTGGGGGACACAGTGTTGTATCATTTCAACAAATTGTTGATCTTTCAAAAGTGAGGGGTTTAAATGCCATAATGATTGCTTTGATTTCCTACCTATATCTAACTTAAGGGTCAAAGGATGGTGGTCTGAGCGAATGCGAGGCCCTACTGTAATATCTCTGATTATGGTGTAATGGTCACACATTATAAAAAATAATCTAGTCTAGAGTAACTGTGAAATCTGAGAGAAAAGTACGTGTAACCTTTTTGTGAAAGGAACATTGACCTCCACACATCAACTAGGCCCATTTGCTTAAAACAGCTTCTCAAAAAACAATGGGGTTTAGATGATCTATAAGAGCTCGGGTTACTAGTACCCATTTCTTGTGACCATATCAAATTATAATCTCCACCCATGATTAACATTCCCTCCAGCATCTCACTAGAAAAAAAATGGGCCACCTGAATAGAGGATTGGGGCAGAAGGTACACATTCACCAGGGTCACTGCTTTAGAATATAGTGTCCCCTGTAATATGACATGTCTCCCCTGAGGGTCACTGTAGCCTTGATGTATGTCTAATGGCATGGTATGAGGGACTAAAATGGCTACTCCTCTCCTCTGCCCACTAGAGTGGGAGTAGGGATATACCTTGTATCTCTGCCCCCAGTGTAGTTTTAAATGTTCAGCCTCTGATAAGTGTGTCTCCTGGAGGAAATAGTGCTCAGATGATTGTCACTTTAAATACTGCATAGCCCTTGACCTTTTGATCAGACTCTGCAGCCCATTAATATTCTGTGAAAATATCATTATAGGTTTCTCAGATGTAATCATTATGAACTGAAGAAGGGGCCACGCCAACTGTACACCAGCTGTCAAGATTACTGTCCAGCCATACCTCCTCAATCTGCAGACCCCAAAGAGGTCCCCCCTCACCCTGACATCCCGGAGGATTCAATGCAGTGCACAAAGAAACCAAAGGGAGACCCATCCAAGAGACCCACAGACAACCATCTTTTCAGCATCCCGATTGACTTCAAGAATAAAACTTGCAATGCAACCTTATACAACGCTTTGTGTCTCTTTTTTTCTGTTAGTAGTAGTGTAATAAAATTAAGAAATATTTAATTTTAAACACTGAGATAACATTTACTCCCCCATTTCCCTCCCTATGAACAAAAGGGGTTTGAACTATAAAAAAAACTCCTACAACTATACACAGTGTGACTTCCAAGAGAAAGGTGGGAAAACACAACCACCTTATTTGTCCCGAGAGAGGGGCTCCAAAGGAGTGCCCATCAGGACAGTGAGACTACAGTCCTCTGCGAGAGGTTTCTTCCCCCCTGCAAGGTTAATAGTCAATCAATCAATCAAAATCTTTATTTTACCAGGCAAACATCGTTGAGCAAGGCTCATTTTCAAGATGGACATGGACAGAATACATAGACATAGTGTACAACAAGACAACAATTCAAAGTTGAAAATGGCATAGTAATTGCAGTAAACAGATTGATAGTACAGCAAAAAGTAGACATAATATTTACAGAGTAGAGGACATTTCAGTGATTTATACATTGATTGTAAAAAACTGTACTCAGGTACAAAAGACTAGGGCTAACAGAGGAGGGAGGAGGAAATAATATTACAGAACCGGGTCTTTGGATGATGCCTGGGAAGAAAGTGGAAGTAATAAATGAACACTAGGGAGGAGACTAAGGAAAGATGAAGTGGAGGAGCCTAAAGAGGACTGATAAAGTGGAGCAGATTAAGTGCAAACGCTAGACTGGGGGTAATAAAAGAGGTCAATGGCAGGTGGTAAAATGGTCTAGAGTTTGTTTTGGTATTAAGTGCGTATTCCAAGTACGCCAAGTCAGGGCAAGGAAGGTCATGAACAGGTGACAGCATGGGTGTATTATATGGTCACAGCAGTCAGAACAAGACATTCATAGAAGGGATAAAAGGATACAGATAAATGGCAGTGGCATTAGAAGAGGAGACAGAATAATGTGTAGATGGCTTTTAAGGCACTAGATCTGCAATAAAGGGGTCGGGTCAGGTTCAGTGGTAGCATTTACATGATTCATTGAAAAAGTAGGCATAAGTTGTTTTGAAAGTAGCCACGGTCGTAGGGTGAACCCGTTTCAAGGAATTTTGTATCTTATTCCACAGCAGGGGAAGCATATAGCTCATTGAGGCCCTACCGAAGCAAGATCTAACCTTAGGTACAAACAGCGAAATATAAGCGGTGCTTCTTAATGTGTACTTGCCTACTGTACAAAGTGGCAGGCAATCCGAAATATACCGGGGCAGCCTATTAGTAATAGCTCTGAAAGACCAGATGGCTGCATTTCTCCATCACCTGTAATTAAGAGATGACCATCCCACTGCTGAGTATAAGGAGCAATGATGCATCGAGTAAGGGAGACCAGTGATGAACCTTAGTGTTCTGTGGTAGAGTATCCAGCTTTTCGAGTGTGGCAGTGGGGCCCTGACAGTACAGAAAGTCTGCATAGTCGAGAAAGGAAAGAAAAATAGATTGGACCAATCTCATCTTGGCCTCCCTTGTCAAAAAATGGTTAATTCTGTCAAAAAGACCTAGTCTCTGTCTGAGCTTTTTTAACAGCTCTTCTATGTGGTCAATAAAGGACAGCCTATGATCAATCCAGACCCCCAGGTATTTGAACTTTGTCACATATTCCAAAGGTTCTCCTAGAAGTGTAATGATCAGAGGAATCATTAAAGAGGTGGCTGCATACATGCCGCGTGAGAAAAGCATTGCCTTGTTTTTTTTTGGTGTTTAGTAGTAGTTTCAGGTTTAGAAGCTGACATTGTAGCTGACTTGAAGTCATGCTGCAGATCATCACGTGCAGCAGTAGGTGCGGATCTTTCAATATAGAGCACCGTGTCATCTGCGAAGTGGTGAATGTTAGCAGCTTTGACGTTGGTATTAATTCTGTTAATATGAATTGCAAAGAGCAGAGGACTCAATATGGAGCCCTGGGGAACTCCTCTCAATAAAGGTTTTAAAGGAGAAAATTTCCCTTCTGCTTTAACCTGCTGGAACCAGCCTGTAAGGTAATTAGAGAACCACTTTAGGGAGTGTTGGTCCAAGCCAATGTTCCTGAGGGATGTAAGGAGCAGATGATGGTCCACAGTATCAAAGGCCTTGCTTAGGTCTAAGAATACTGCACACACAAAGGTTTTGGCATCCAGTTCATGCTGCCAGTCATTGGTCACTTCAGCGAGTGCTGTGATGGTGTTATGTCGTGATCTAAAGCCAGATTGCAGAGGGTTAATTAGGTTTGCTGAATCTAAGTATTTTTTGAGCTGGTTACTAACAATTTTCCCCAGGAGTTTTGATAAGACAGGAAGCAGAGAGATAGGCCTGTAATTATTAAGGTCTGCAGGATCTCCAGATTTGAACAAGGGGATAACATGAGCTGTCTTCCATAGGGGCGGAATGACACCCTGTGAAAGTGATAGATTGAAGAGATGAGTAAATGGGACAGCCAGGACTGGATAACCAATTTTCAGGAAGAAAGGGTCAAGAAAGTCGACTCCAGCACTTTTTTTGCTATCCATCTTTGACCCCCTTCAGCAAGACAGGCCACAGGGAGAACGAGAAGTTAGAGACAGGAACTCCTTTGTCATGGACACCAAGTTGAGATCGTAGATTATTGGCAGGAGAAGTGTTAAAGGCTAATCCTGTGGTGGCAAAATGATTGCTGAGGTGTTCAAGGATGGTGGGCTTATCAGAGATGTAGGTGCCACCAACTGATATTTTTGCAGGTAGAGAGTTTCTAGGAGTAAATCCTTCTAAATCCTTTAGCGTTTTCTAAAATTTGGAGGAGCATTTCGAGGAAGCGTCAAGTTCACTACGATAGAAGGTTGCTTTTGTTTCTCTGACCAGCTTGGTGCAAAGGTTCCTCACCCTCCTAAACAAGATCCAGTCAGTTAGGAGCTTAGATTTCCGTGCCTATTTCCAATGCAGGTCTCATTTTTGTAAGGCAGACTTTAGCTCTGTTGTAAACCATCGACAGGATTTCATCCTTTTGCAGACTTTAACTAAGGGAGCGTGCATATCCAGGGCACCGTCACAATATTATGAAAGATGTCGTACACAGTGTCCACTGATTTTGCAAGGTAAAAGTCTTGCCAGCATATGGATTCTCTTAGTCGAGTAATAAATGCATGGGGGTTGAATTTGCAGCGGCATCTTTTGGTAATAAATTTTGAGGTAGATGTGGCAGTTTGGGACACTCTTACACAAACAATAAAGCAATGATCGCTGGTATCCGCAAAGAACACACCAACATGTGACAATAGGTGTGGTTTACTTACTAAGATAAGGTCCAGAAGAGAGCTATTGTTAGGGTTCTTCAAGTTTGGGTACGTGGGCTCACTGATAAGTTGTGTTCACCCGAGGGAGTCACAAATAGCTTTGAGGGGTGTGGCGGCATTGGAGATCCAATTCAAATTGAAGTCTCCTAAAATTATGACTTCTAATGATAAAGATCCCAGGGTCTTGCTTAGGTGATGCAATAGCTGTAATCCAGCTGACGGAGGCCTGTAGCATCCAGCTACAATCAGCGGGACCATACGGGAAATGTTGACTTTGAGGGATAGACATTCAAATTAATTTCAAATTGAGGTTGATTCAATGACAGAGCCTTGGAATTTATCTTTAATATATATGGCTACTCTACCTCCTCTAGACTGCCGATTATCAGTTGTAAACAGTGAGTACGACGGAATGTTCACCTCATGGTCAGCTGTTCCAGGTCTTAACCATGGTTCAGTGACCACTAATATGTCAGGAGCAATATGATATACCCACGTCTGGATAGAGGTAAGTTTCTTTAGGAGGCTGTACACATTTACATGCATAAAACTTATGTCCTTGAGACTAGGGAGGGCAGATGGGGAAGAGATGGTTGCAGGTGGACCAGGGTTAAGTTCAGTGTTGCCCGAGCAGCGCAACAAAAGGAACAGAAGTTTCCTGAGAGCTCCTAGAAGAAGTCTGAGGGCCTTTGCTCTTTTGCGTTTGAAAGGGTAGTTGGGAGTAACTGCTGGTGTCCTGAGACTATTGCCCAGCTGACCTAGTACTGCAAACATCAGGGCCCTAACTGTGAAGTACTTGGGAGACTGTGGGCCATACGTAGTAGGTGCAACACCCGCCTTGGCTATTGCTTCAGTTGTGCCCTCCCGCCAGTGCAGATGCAGTGCCAGATCCAGTTTGTACAACTGAAAGTTAGATTGGTAAAAATTCAGGAGGTCAGCTAGGCAGTGGGAAGCCATCAAGTTACTAACTGTAGAGTCCTTACTGGGCGGGAGCTGGGATAGCCTAATAAGGAGACTGATGCATATCAAAAGGAAGGACACACAGGGTAATGACAAGCTAGCCTGCATCATGCCCTACCCAACCAGTAACCTTAAAGCCTCTGAATCAGAGAAAAAATAAGAAGCGATGATTATACTTCTAAAAATAGTGCGTTTGCTATATGGTCAGAGACCACTGATTTAAGTCCAAGCTGGTAAACCATAGGGAGACCACATTAATACCCAAAGATAAGCACACTCCTAGGTGCCCATATTGTCAGGCACTTCCTACGAGAAATGCACCTGATTATTCAGCTGTAGCCCTTTAATGACTGGGCACTACCCACTTATATGCCTATTTGGCAGAGAGAGAAAGGTGGGCGGGGTTAGTGTGCATTTAACCTTGGCCTGGGAGGGTGTGAGGGGGTTGGTCAAAAAATGCAGTGGACAAAAGTGCAGTTGCTCCAAAATAGGAGGGCTACAATTTAGCAGAGCATCTGATACTGCTCTTACGGGAAGCTGGCTGTTTAGGAGCGCAGTACAAGTGTAAACGCCCCAGTACAGCAGCTGAATCCATGGACCAATAGTGCCTTAAGTGTGGTCACTACCACCACGAGGTAGCAATAACCCCACAATGGTGGTGTCATATTTACTAGTAGATGTGAGACCCTCCTCCACCTCTTGTATATTCAAGATATGGATATGCCACCTCTCAAGTTTTAATTAATGAGTAAAAGTCCTTCCCTCGATTGACAAAATGAGATCAAGCCCTTCAATACGTACTGTAAATCCAATTTTTTAGGTGTTACTGTGTCTTTCAATATGGCCTTTTGTATCACAATCCCCATGTTCCCCCCCCCCCTCACTAATCTCTATTCCCCCTACGGGGAGGGGAACAGGGAGGTCAAGGAAACCAAAAAAAAACCCTCATCCCATCATTTTATTATTATTTTCCACCCACTTAAAGATATGCTGTCTCCTGTTTAGGGCGTAGTGAAGGCTGTACAGGGCTCACTATAAGGTTCTTCCCTTCTCTCTCTCTCTCTCTTTTCTCTCTTTGGCTAGCCATCAGGGAGAATGGGGGGGAGCAATCTCCCCTTGGGACTCCAAACGGCTGTTTTGGACATCCAGCAGTACCTTGAATTCCCAGGATGGAATAGCATGCCCTCACCTCCCGATCATCAAATTCCTAGAGGGTAGAAAAAACACTGCCCCTGATCTCCAGATTTAGAAACTTCCAGTCTTATTATGTCCAACTTATTATAAAAGTTGTTATAAACGGAAATTACGTACCTACCGTAATTCTTGATCTTCTTGGGCAAAGTCTCCACCACTCATTCACACTGATGGGACTACACCGGAGGCGCTACGACCCAGCAGGAGCCAACATTTTTCAGGAGGGCCAGTGCCAAGGTAGGGCTGCGTGGAAGCAACACCGCGAGCCAGGCTCATGCTGTATATTCTACCTCGTCGTCAACCCTCCAACCACCTCAGTACATTTTTTTTCAGAGGAGGTGCAGCGTAACTAACCTAGTGAATGATTAACATAAAGTCCGAATGACCCATGTAAGAAAGATCAACAAAAAAGTGTCTTCACAGTCCAGCCATTGAGAAAGTGAAGACCACTAACAGAGAAGTGAGCTCGGGGGATGGCAGGTGGGCGTGTGAATGAGTAGTGGAGACTTTGTCCAAGAAGATCAAGAATTACTGTAGATACATAATTTCCATATCATCCCGGACATAAAGTCTCCACCATTCATTCACATCGGTGGGAGAGTACCGAGCTAAAATACCCCCCCTCCCCCCGAGACAGGTGACAGGAGAAGAGAGCAGCTCACTTAGGGATTGTCCTGCCAAAGGACTGATGCTGTCTGGCATAGACATCCAAGGCGTAGTGCTTTACGAAAGTGTGCATGGAGCTCCAAGTGGCCGCATTGCAGATGTCCGCAATGGACACATTGTGGATTTCAGCCAGAGATGCCACAACTGCTCTGGTAGAATGAGCATAACTCTGCCTTCTAACTTAACCTGTGCCATAGAGTAGCAGTGACGGAGGCATGCTACTATCTATGCTGAAATACACCTGATAGCAACCAGTTGACCAGCTGGGTCATGCTGAAGGAGATAAACAGTTGTTTAAATGTGCGGGTTTCTTTAGTTCTATCTAAGTAGAACTGCAAGGCTCTCTTCACATCCAGGGAATGAAGGGTATGCGTTCCTTCATTCTGGAAGTTCTGGAAGTAGATATGAAGGACCAAAGGCTGGTTCAGTTGAAATTCTGAGACAACCTTAGGAAGAAACTTGGGGTGAGTCCTAAGAACTACCTTGTCTTTGTGAAACACAGTGTACGGGGGGAGGGGGGTTCTGTGACCAAAGCATGTATTTCTGATACTCTGCAGGTGGCAGTAATGGCCACCAGGAAGGCCATCTTCCAAGTCAGAAATTTCAAGTCACAAGTAGCTAGAGGCTCAAAAGGTTTGCCGGTGAGCATGTCTAGCACAAGTTTAATGTCCCAGGCTGCGACAGGTTATCTAATTGGTGGCCTGGTATGCAGAATGCCCTTAAGAATCCTCTTAACCACAGGTAGCTGAGCCAGAGAGATGGAGAGTATAGGCTCATGACATGCAGAGATTGCGCAAAGATGAACTTTGATGGTGGAGTATTGTAGATCTGTGTTAGAGAGGTCCAGAAGATACTCCAGAACTTTGCTCGGTGGGCAAGAAAAGGGGTTCCTGGAGGATTTCACACACCAGATAGAGAAACGCCTCCACTTAGCCGTGTAAGTCTTTCGAGTAGCTGGCCTGCGCACAGCTAATAGAATATCTGAAACTCTTGATGTTGTCCGGCAGATTTGGGCCATGTTTTATGGCACTTCCCCCTCCTCATGTCTTTTTGGTGTGGTCTTCAGTTGGAGCTGTCTAACTGTTTAGGGGAACCAGTAGAATTAACAGAGGAAATTATACTGCTCTCGGTATATCCAGACCACTCTCCCCAGTGGACCAAAACACTGCTGCCCACATTCCTTATAGCAGACAAGAAGGATGTTACCAGAAAATGGATGTCTGCACAAATCCCTTCCATTCAGGATTGGAGATCCATTATGCTGGAAATCTACCAGATGGAAAGCCTTACAGCAACACTCCAAGACCGTATGCAGAAATTTAGACTTAAGTGGCAGGGTTGGGTACTTTACTACTCGGGGGTAGATCTAGGTTTTGTTCCCTGAATGTATTTTACAGCATTAATATCTAACTTAGGGTCCTGTGTTCTGGGGGAAGTAACCATAACTTCTAATGACTCTAGTGACTCCAGCTGCTAACCCATAAAATGTCTAAACAATTGTATCCTGTGATTGCACTGTACACCGTACAATGTATAAATGCTGCACGTGTGTATGAAAATAACTTGTAAAAATAAATTCTGAAAAAAAAAGAATATTTGAAACTCTACGTGAAATGTTAAACCCGCTCACCTCTATCTCCTCAGGAGCCAGGCATGGAGGTGAAAGGACCTCAGGTTGGGATGGACTACAGGGCCCTGGGTCAGTAGGTTCATCTGAAGTGGAAGCAGTTTCGGAGAGGTTTCTAATGGCCTGGTGATTAATGGAAACCAGATTTGATGAGGCCAGAATGGGGCAATTAGAATCAGTTTGCCCCCCTGCGCCTCCAGTTTGAGAAATACCCTCTGAATTAGGGGCAGAGGAGGAAATATGTATAGAAAGCGTTTTGTCCACTGCAGTCTGAATGAATCCTGACAAAAATGCTAGGTCCTGGATTTTTAGAGCAGAAGAGAGGCAGCTTTGCATTGAGTGGTGACACAAAAAGTTCCAGGTCTGGAGAGTCCCATTCTTCGAAGAGTGTTTGCACGACGGTTGTGTTGAGAGACCACTTGTGAGGATCTGCCTCCATTCTGCTGAGACGGTCCGCCAGATCATTCTGTACTCCTGGCAGGTAAACCATCATTACCACACTCTCATCACTTCCCTGCACAAGTGGTAAGAGTGTGGTCAGCCCTGCTTGTTGATGTAGCACATCACTGCCTTGTTGTCCATTTGAAAGAGAATGGTCTTGTGACAGAGTATGTCATTCAAGGTCTGGACCGCATAAAGGACAGCTCTCATTTCCAGGACATTTATGTGAAGCTGGGACTCATCCTGACTCCATCAGCCCTGGGTGTGGAGATCCTGGTAGTGAGCTCCCCCTCCAAGCAGGGACGCATCCATGGTGATGGAGATCTGGGGATCTAGAGGGGTGAAGGGGTAACCCTCCTGAAGGCTGTCCTCCTGAGACCACCAGGTGAGTGACCATTTCAGCGGTTCTGTCACCTTGATGAGAAAGGACTGAAGATGTGTGGTTGGTGACCACTGAGTGCTGAGCATCCACTGAGTAGTTCTCATGTGAAGATGAGCCAGAGGCACAGTGAAAACTAAGGATGCCATGAGACCCAGCATCTGCTGCACCGAGAGAGCTCAGACTGAGCTGTTTTCTTTGATAAAGCAGGCCACCTGGAGGATATCACTCCTTCTGTCCTTCAGAAGAAAGGCTTTTGCATAGGAGGTGTCCAGAAGAGCTCCTATGATGAGCTTCTGGGAGGGCTGTAGTTGTGACTTTTTCAGGTTCAGCAGAACTCCCATGGACGTGAGAAAGTTTGAGGCCATTGCCATGGCTTCTAGAGTCTCTTGTCTAGAGGAGCTTGCAAGAAGCCAATCATCCAGATATGGGAACACTTGAATTCTGATTTTCCTCAGATGAGCCGCGATAACTGCACAGCACTTTGTAAAAACCTGAGGCGCCGAGGAAAGCCCAAAGGGCAGGACTATGAATTGATAGTGCTGACTCAATGCTACGAATCTTAGGTATTTGTGGTGGTTTGGTGTATGAGAATGTGTTGATAGGCGTCCAGCATGTCCAGGGAGGCTAGCCAATTGTGCTGATGAATCAGGGGAAAAAGAGTGCCGAGTGATATCATCTTGAATTTTTCCTTGTAAAAGAACTTGTTTAACTTTCTGAGGTCGAGAACAGGGCGCATACCGCCTGTCTTCTTTGAAACTAGAAAGTAATGGGAGTAGAAACCTGTGTTCCACTGCACCAGTGGAACTAGCTCTACTCCCCTGTTGTTCAGAAGGCCTTGGATCTCAGAAGCAAGAAGGTCTGACTGAGAGACAGACAGCTTGGGTTGTCGTTTGGGTGGATGATCCAGAGGGGTTTCCAACAGATTGAGAGAGTACCCCTCATGGATTATCCTGAGTACTCATTGTTATCGACTTCCACCAGTCATAAAACTGAATCAGACACCCTCCTACTGCCGAGGAAGAGTCCCCCTCGGACAGCTGAGGTGGGACCTGGGCTGGAAACTCAGAGGGTGGCACTGGGTGCTTTGGGGCCCCATGCCTTCTGCTGCACTTTCTTCTGTGACTGAGGAGTTTGGTTTCTGTTAAAGCCTCCTCTGCCTTTACCACAAAAGGACTGATGGTTATGAAACTGATGCCTGTTTCTGCCCCATTGAGGGTCTGCGTAAGGGGGTCTAGCCGTCTTGATGGCTGACCTAGTTTTCTGAGTGGCCTACAGCGCCTGCTCTACCTGAGGTCCAAACAGATACACACCGTCAAAAGGTAAGGCCATAACCCTTTGCTGGGCATCATTCATGAAGCCCAAGGTATGCAACCAAGAGTGGTGACGGGTGCAAATACCAGCCGGCGCCGCTCTGGAGGTAGTGACGAAAGCATCCATGGCAGCTTTAAGCTGTTGATTATTGGACTCAATATCCCTAGTAATGGTCTGTAGAAACTCTGAGTTAACCTCTGAATCAGGAAGAGCTTCTACTGTAGCTTTGAGTGAATGCCAGAGTGTATACTCGTACTGAGAAAAATAACCCTGGTAGCTAGCAATGCGCATCCCCAAGGTTGAAGCAGCAAAGACTCACTTATCCAAGGTGTCGATCTTGGGAGATTCTTTGTTTATTGGACATGCTGTAGATTCTTGTGGAAGAACAGCTTTTGTCATTCTCTTCCAGAACCACGATGGCATCAGCAAAGGCTTGAGAGGCCAGAATGGGATGATCCTTGGGAGGGGCGTATTTCCTATCTATGGACTTGGCTACAGAAGGAATAAGAGCAGGATTATCCCACACATCTGAGAGAGTCTTGAAAGAAGGCTGCACTGGAGGGGTTAAATCCATAGAGATATCCAGAACGTGCAGATACTGCAGATGCAGCAGCTTCCCAGGATCACTATCCAAGGTCTGGAGACAGAGAGTGGAATTTAAATTTCTGAGCAGAGACTTAAAGGAAAGTCCTTGATCAAAGGCTCTGTAGGTCTGTTCCCTGCCCCATGGCAGAATCATCATCGAAGTCATCTCCCAGTCGAAGATCAGGATCAGGTTCAATGTCATCCCCTGCCAGTCCAGGAGGGACTATATAGATAAGAAAGTGATGAAAAGAAGAGGAAGGAGGAGGAGCAGAGAGAATCGGCATCACAAACCTCTGAAACCCATGCAGTGCCACCAGCACTCCCGGCATCACCACAGGAAGCATCGCTGAGAACATAGGCAGCACCAGCATAGGAAGTGGCACTGAGTGCGGCACCAGCAAGGATTGTGGCACTGAGTGCGGTGCTGACACAGCATATGGCACCGGAGAAGTCAGCACTGAATGTAGCGTCAGTGCTGGGGAGGCTGGCGCCACAGACTGTGGTGCCACAACAGAAGTTTGCAAACTCTGATTTGAAGAAGTGAAATGAAGAAATTCAGCAGGAGATAAAGGCACTGGTGTGGACCCCTGCACTGCAGCCATGTGAGGAGGATAGACACCAGGGCACGGAGTCGATGGCACCGGAGAGGGCGCCGTGTGACTTGGAAGTCCCAACCGCCCTGCTTGCAGGTCCGAAACTGACAGGCCGTAAGGCCCCAGTGACAGACTAGCTGGATCAGGCAGTTGGAACAACCTCCGCACCCACTGCTCCATAAGAGTGGCCCAATGGTGAAACTGCTCACCAGAGGACCCTGCAAAGGGTAGGCAGGGACTCCGGAGTCGAGGATGTCGGTCACCAGGTACAGAAACTGGAGGGGACACCGAAGGTGGAGACTAGCCCCTGCTTCCGGCAACCAATGATTTACATGCAGATGTACCAGAAGACGACCTCGAGGAGTGCCGCTTCTTTTTTGGCCGGGAGGTCGAAGAAGAGCTCAAGGTCGAGCAATATCTGGAATGAGACCGCTTCTTTTTGTGCTTTCAGGGAGACCACCCATCCCCCTGAGCACCAGACCATCTGTAGTCAGACCCCCCCTCCATGGAGGACGGTGGACCAGCCGCAGCCCAGCTGACTGAACAGCTTTCATGTGAAGTCTCCCTACCATCACCTGCCCCACTCATGGTCGACTCCATCAATGGAGGGCTGAAGATTTTTTCTGACAAAATATAATAATAAAATGTAATCATTACTGTATTTTCTCTAGAAAATAATAAAACTACTAAAAACTAAATAAAACTGAAGCTGCTGTCGTATAGACGAGAAGTTTTGACTCCCGGCGGGCGAGCGATATCATCACTGAAGCGCACTCGACGGCAGGAAAAAAGAAACTGAGGTGCTTGGAGGGTCGACACCGAGGTAGTCTATACGGTGCAAGCCTGGCTCGTGGTGCCACTTCCTCACTGCCCTACCGTGGCAACAGCCCTCCTGAAAATGTTTGGCTCCCGCTGGGTCCCAGTGCCTCCAGTGTAGTCCCATCAGTGTGAATGAGTGCTGGAGACTTTATGTCCAGGAAGATCTATGACTCCTAACTTAGTTAGTGGTCATTCTCCAACCCCCACAGCACCCAGACTGCCATGAAATAGAGATTATCCAGGCCACAGCATAGCATCTTTAATAAGAAGGTTGTGTCAGGGGAGTGTGCTCTCCATTTGATATAACGAAGACAGGCAAATGTACTGGTAAAACAAGGAGGTCCGTCCATCTTCCTAAACCTCCAGGTGGGTCCAGATAAAACCTGTGACACTGACAGTGAAAAAAGGTGGAATCAGTTTAGGGACTGCTAAGGCCACAGGAACGAGGTAGCCACCAGGCCGCTCCCAGAAGAACACAAGACCGACTCTATTATCCCGAGGTCAACCGGCCTGAATTTTCATCCTGCCATTAGCTGATCACTTGGGATAGGAAGAAAAAGTGTATTTCATATCAATATTTAAGAGTAGTTTGACTGACCAAACTGTTCCTCTTAGGGCAACCCACAGCCCCCCCATCCTGCCCCACCAGATAGCGTCACCCATCCCCAACCACCAACCTGTCAGTTTGTTGTGAAGCTTAAGAGCCCCATCAAGTGGTTCCTTTCAGCATCGAGGTCCCAAATGTAATTCTTGATCTAGTGCTGGGTTACGAAACTTCTGAAGTCTCTGTAAAATCTCAAGTTAATTTCAGGGGCGCTTCCTGACTGTGTCTGTTGTTTGCAGATTGATTTCGATCAGTCGTCACTCCAGCTCACTCAGTGTAAAGTCCTCTGGCTTGCAAATCTGCTTTGGCATCTGAACCATTGTTATAACTGACTGGGCCATTTGGGAACTGCACCACAAATTTTTCAGGGTAAGGCATACAAAATCACAGTCCCTGGGCTATCAACTGCGGGAAGACAGATATATTCTCTCCATAGTCATTGCATCATTGGAACATAGTTGTTATCAAAAATCAAACAATTGTTGGAATACATTATTTTCTTCCTCTGCCAGGCTTTTTGAAGTAACTGATCCTTCGTAGCATAACTTAGGAAGCGCAGTATCACTGAGCGTGGACGTGCATCAGGCCATGATGGCTTTGGGCCTAGCACTCTGTGATCTCTCTCTATATCTAGAGAGAAGTTGGGGCCAAGATCTAATGTGGTGCAGAGCAAGTCATCTATGAATGCAGCAAAATTTGTGCCTTCCTCTCCCTCTGGTAAGCCATATATTCTAATATTTTTATGGTGACCACGGTTCTCAGCTTCTTCCTGATGAAGGGAGATTTGTAGCTGCTCACAGGCTAGCGAGGTGACCGATGTTTCCAACATCTCCAGGCGTTCAGCATTACTGGAGATTTGCTGGTCAGCCTCATTCATTCAGCATTGATGGGTGCTCATATCAGCCCGAATATCTTTTAAAGAATCCCACATTTCCTCACGGAACTCTTTGATAGCTTGAGCACCGCTTCCATTGAGGAGGGATTTTTATTCTGATGCTGGGATTTAGGGCCCTTAGTTTTCCTCTCTTCGTGTGGCGTCGAAACAGGCTGCTTAGTTGGGGAAAGATCAGAGTCCAATAGGCCACCGTCCTCATGGTCATCTCCCTCCTGTAAGCACGAGAAACGATTCTGTGTAAATCGGGCCATCCACTGGTAAAAAGTATAAATTTGTGGAGCGCATCCCGTTGAGTCAGTAAATGGGAAAGAACTTTTCAGTTCAGCAATATTTTAGTATTTAGAGGCAAAAGTATCAGTTTTGGTGGAGGAGCTCTCGTTGCCCACTGCCTACGCAGTAATGATGTCACTGGAAGTCTCAGTACAAATCATTCTGACCTCTGGCTGTGGCCCCTCCAGCTGGGGCCATCTAACCTTCAACTGCTAGCTGTGGCCCTCCATTCAGTGCCACAACAAGTCCTGACTTCCAGCTCTGGCCTCTCCACAGTCAGGTTCCTTCTCCACTCTTTGGTTGGTTCCCCCACCAAAAATAAACATCATGTCCAAATCTGCAAAAGACCATCACTCAGAACATGATGAGTGAGACTCCATTCAGTCAGTGCCATCACACCAAAGGCCTCTTCCAAGTCAGATGGCTGCTACAAAGACTGGACCACCATGAAACTTATTGCAGCATTAAAAGGAAATGCACGCTCCATTCTCTGTCCAAGCCAAGAAAAAAGTATTTTCTTTGTACACTGCTGCACTCCCAGCAAACCTCCTCAGCTCAATCCCCCATCAGCAGTGGATCCCATGACGAAGTTCTGTGACCTCATTCTACAAGTGAACTCTACCCTTACAAGACTAGAGACCAAGGTACTGTCCCTAGAGACCCAGTTGTAAGCTCCAGTGTCCTCTTCAAACCATCCTCCCATTCCTCTTCCAACAGGTTCCTCTCACACGAGACGGCCTGCCAGTCCTCCAACCACAACCAGGATCCTCAGCCAATATTCTGCCTACTCCTTTGCAGTCACCCCAGGGTCCTTCTCCACAACAGGTATGACTCCTTTACCTTTTACTCCTTGTGCTTGTCCCACTTGGTTAGTGCCTTAACATTTGCAAAAAAACATTATTAAGGGGAATGGCATGGACCTCATCACTATTAATGCTATCCCATGACACCATCGAAAATCAAATAATTTCTAGTGTGCCATGTCTGTTAAAGAAGACAAAATTACTCACCTTAGCAATGTTGTTTCTTCTAATGGAGTCTTGCTGTATTCTGACTAATTGCAGTTAGCCCCAGCATTTAAACTGCCCTGGAAATGAAAAGGTTAAACTCTATGCAAAGGCATAGAACATTCTTCTCGAGTTCTGTTTTCAAACCTCTGTCCCATGTACTCTGAAGTGTAACCATCACATTCTTACAAGCCCTAAACTAACTGGCTAATGATCCAGAAATTGTTTTGGAATTTTTTGCCAAAAGGCCATATAATTAAAGAATTAGGGTATGAAGACTGAAGTCGAGACCCCCAAAAAGAATTGAAATAGGTAAACAAATTACAATCAGAAAAATAACAAAGAAAAACAACCAGAGCACCCCTTGGGTGCAGCACTACTCCTGCCCACCCACATCCCAAAACAACTAGGTTCCAGGAGGGGAGGCAGTGAGGGAGGCCAGAATACAGCAAGACTCCATTAGAAGAAACAACATTACTAAGGTGAGTAATTTTTTCTTCAAACAACATGAAGTCTTGCTGTATTCTGACTAATTGCAGACTACCAAGCAGTACCCCCAAGGAGGCGGGAACTACAGAACATATTTTGGGAACAAACTCTGCAGTACTGCTGTGCCAAACCTAGCATCACTTCTTGACTGGATGTCAAGGGGAATAATGCTTGGTAAATGTGTGAACAGTCTTCCAGGTGGCTGCTTTACAAATTTCCACTAAGGGTATATCCCTGGCAGCTGCAACTGAAGCAGTTGTACCTCTGGTGGAGTGAGTCCTCAGGCCTGATGGAGGCTCCTTCCCCAATTTTGAATAGCAGAACTGTATGCAAGAGACAATCCATCTAGCAATAGTTCTCTTAGTGGCTGGTTTTCCTTTACTCACCTCTCCATACGTAAGGAACAGCTGAGAACAACGGTTTCTGTGGGGTTTAGTGGATTCTATATAGTAACTCAGAACTCTTTTAACATCAAGACTGTGCAACCTCCTCTCTCCAGAGGAGGAGTGGTCAGTAAAGAATACAGGCAATGTCATGGACTGGTTCAGATGAAAATCTGATACCACCTTGGGAAGGAACTTCCTATTTGTGCGAAGGACCACCTTATTCCTGTGAAATGAAATGAAGTCAGGTTCCACTGATAAGGCCTGCAATTCACTGATTCTCCTGGCAGAGGTGATAGCCACAGTTTTCCAAGTCAGGTACTTAAGTTCAGCTGAACAGAGAGGCTCAAAGGGAGGCTGTATCAGCTGTGCAGTACAAATATTCAGATCCCACAGGGGGGGTGGGGTCCTTGAAAGGAGGGTTGATATGAATCAGCCCTTTGAAAAATCTTTTGAAGACTGGATGGGAGGCTAAGAAAGAAACTTTCCCTGCTGAAATGAAAGCAGAAATAGCTGCCAAATGCACCTTGAGGATGGCAGGCTGAAGTCCCAAGCTATTAAGATGCACCAGCTAATCCAGGGTAATGGCAATATCAGCTGAGTCCAGCTGGATGTGCTTCTGATTGCAACAAAACCCAAACCTCTTCCATTTGGAATTGTAAGTTTTTCTAGTGGAAGGCTTTCTGCTAGCCTTAAGGATATCTAGAGCTGACTGGGAAAGATTCAGACCTGCATACTCTAGCTCTTCAAGAGCCAGGCCTTGAGCCTGAGAGAGTGAAGGTTGGGGTAAAGGATCCTCCCTTGAGACGAGGAGAGGAGACTGAACTGCCTGGGAAGACACAGAGGCATTGTCATTGACAGCGACAACAGTAGAGGATACCAAGGTTGTCTGGCCCAGTCTGGAGCTACCAGAATCACTGTGCAAGGTTGGGATCTGATCTTGACCAGCACGCTGAAAATCAGAGGAAAGGGAGGAAAAGCATAGAGAAACTTGTTGGTCCAATCCAACAGGAGGGCATCCAGAGGAATCAACCCCAGGAGAGGGGGTCTGCAGCAGAACAGGGGGAGCTGATGGTTGTTGGGGGCTGCAAAGGGATCTATCTCTGGAGTGCCCCATCTCTTGAAAATTATTTGAAGAACAAGAGGATTCAGAGATCATTTGTGGTGTCCTTGAGAGATTCTGCTGAGAGCATCTGCAAGTACGTTGTCTTTCCCTGGGAGATGCACAGCAATCAGGGAAGCTTGCAGGGAGTAAACTAGAGACCATATTTTCAAGGCCTCGGTGCACAGGGCTGAAGACTGAGTGCCCCCTCCACTTGTTGATGTACCATATGGTTGTGGTGTTGTCTGTCCTGATCTGCACCACTTTCCCCTGGATCATGTTTGAAAATGTCTGGACTGCGAGAAAGACAGCCCTGAGTTCGAGCAAGTGTATGTGCAGAAGGGACTCCTGAAGAGACCAAGTCCCCTGAGCCGCGTGCTGATCCAGATGGGCTCCCCACCCTAGTAGGGAAGCGTCTGTATTGAGAATCACTGTGGGCACCTGAGTGAGGAAGGGAACCCCTTGCCTCAAACTGTCCTCTTCCAGCCACCACTGGAGGGCTTGAACCAGAGTCAGAGACACTGGCACCAACTTGGAGAGGGAAACTTTTCTCTGAGACCAAAAGGTTCTCAGGTGAAATTGAATATCTCTCATCTGGAACCTTTCTCCCTGCACCACTGCACTGCATGCTGTCATATGGCCTAGCAGCTGCAAAAAATGTCTGGCTGGCCGAGACACAAGTGGACGAAAAGAGGAAACTTGATTAATGAGAGATTGGACCCTTGTGGAAGGGAGAAAGGCCTTGGCCTGAACAGTGTCCAGCTCCACTCCTGTAAATGTGAGAAGCTGGGTAGGCTCCAGAACAGACCTTTCCAGATTCAGGATGAATCCTAGGGAGTCCAGAAGGTTTTAAGTGGCCCTTAGAGCTGACCTGACTTGGTCTGAAGACTGGTCTACTATGAGCCAATCGTCCAGGTAAGGGAACAGTAAGATGCCTAGTTTTCTGAGGAAGGCTACCAGTACTGCCAGACACTTGGTGAATACCCTTGGAGCAAATGTTACACCAAAAGGCATTGCTATGAACTGATAATGGCTTGAGGGCAGTTCGAATCTGAGGTACTTTCTGTGGGACTGCCTGATAGGTATGTGAAAATAGGCATCCTTGAGATCCAGGGAGGCTAGCCAGTCTCCTGGTCTCAGAGAGGGAAGAATTAGTCCCAGAGTCACTATCTTGAACTTTGGCTTTAAGATGTGTTTGTTTAGGTATCGTAGATCTAGGATGGGTTGCCACTCCCCTGTCTTTTTTAGGGTAAGGAAGTACCTGGATACAATCCTGTTCTCATGAGAATGAGAGGGACCTTTTCCACTGCTTGCAGGAGCAGTAGAGATCAGACCTGTCTCCAAGGCCTGTGTTTCTGGAGATGAAGGGGGAAAAACTTTTGCTCTCAGCCTTGGGAACCTGGTGAAGCTGAGAGCAAGACCCTGGCTCACCACTTCCAGAACCCACCTGTCTGAAGTGATAGACTTCCAGGCCTGGAAGAAGTGAGCCAGTCTGCCCCCTACAGGGATTGGGGACGCGACCCTGGCTGATCCATCAGGGTGTCTGCTTGGCAGGGGGCTTAGACTGAGAGAAGGATGCAGCCTTTGTCATCCCCCTTCTGCCTCTTCCCCTGAAGAACCCCCTCTGCTGGAAAGAAGAGGAGGCCTGGGCCTGGTAAAAAGGCCTTTGAAAGGGTTTGCCCCTGCCAGACGTAGATTGCTGCCTTTGAGGAGTGGACTGTTTCTCTTTGGCTGCAGCACTCCTATATGTGGTCCTGTACTCATCCATCTTTTTCATGTAAGCTTCTGTTTGTTCCCCAAACAGAGAGTTACCAGTGACAGGAAAATCCATGGCCTTGGTCTGGATATCCTGAGACAAGTTGGTACACCTGAGCCAGGCAAATCTCCTCATGGAAACAAATGTAGCCATAACTCGAGAATGAACACCATTCGAGTCTAAAGCATCATGGAACTGTACCTTAGAAGCTTCGATCCAATCTACAGCCACCTGCTCCAGCTCACTGGCTAGCTGGGGAGAGGCATTTTTAGCCAGTGCCAGAATCATATCCCACGTAGACTTCTGGTATCTGGCCGTATATGCCATATGGCTGGATTGTCTGAGTCCCAAAGAGGATGCCAGGTACTGCTTCTTAGCCATGGCATCCACTTTCCTGGAATCTTTATCTGGGGGTGAGATGCCAGAGGAATATAAGCCATGTCACAGGCTGCAGCTTGCACTACCCCAACATGGCTGCAGTCCAGGGCCTGACAAAGCATACCTCCTGTCCACCTTCTTGTCCATGGGGGGGGTATGGATGTTAGTAGTTGTAAGATATTTTGGGTCTGTTTCCCCAGGGACTTGTGCAGAGGGACAGACACCCTTTTGGACTCTGGGACATCCATCATCTCAACATAGTCAGGCTCCTCCTGATTCTGTGCAGCGTCTTCCATAGGGAGCTGAAGAGTGTCAGCCACCTTCCTATAAAACAGGTAGTGGGAGGGGGACTCAGAAAGCCTGGGAGGAGACACATTGGAAGGCCTGTCTGGGGAGATGTCCAGTTCGATAGGCTCATCCAGGTCTTCATATTCTTCATCCTCATCATCTTCGTCTCCATCCCATTCTCCCTCATAAAAAGCTTCAGGGTCATAATCAGAAACTTGTAAGTCCGACCGAACCGACCGTCCTCGAGACAGTGCCGGTTCGGTCGGAATGGGCGAAGCGACTGTACTATAGCAATCGCTATGGCAATTTCATCGGCGGTCGGAACATGGGGACTGGGATCCAAACCAGCCGACTTACGTTTCTTCTTTGTAGGAACAAATTCCACAGAATCGGCTCTCCTCTTGCCCGAGGGGGTATCGCCCAGGTCAGTAGGCACCCCCTCAGGTTCGGCCAAAACCGAACCGGGCTGGCCATCCAGGTCAGCAGACTTCTCGGCCTCCCTTTCCTTTAGCCTGCTTAAACATTTTTCAGCAGTGGCTTTAGGGAAGTTTTTACAAATCTGGCAGTCTTTCCTGAGGTGGTCAAACCCCAGACAATAAACACAGATGAGGTGGGGATCGGCCATGGCAAAGGCCTCCCCACACTCAGTGCAGTGCTGAAACCCCATGGGCCCGATTTTCTTTCTGGGTTTCTCAGACATGCCTCTAAATAACCAGTCACCCTTACCAGTGTTCAAGCCGGGCGACTACCAAACCTATTGGTTCCAACTGTGTCACGGGTCGGTTGAAAAAAACCTAGAAATTCATTGTTTTTTTTCAGGAACCGACAGATACCGAAACTGCACACAAAATCCTTTTTTTTTTTACAGAAGTCCTTTGGTTCCTGACCGGACCGACCAGTAGGGAACCGAAAACAAAACAATTTCTTACAACACTCTACCTACTACACAGTTACTGTACCGGGACAGAGAAGTAAATACCAACAAAAATAAAGAAACGGTTGAATAGAACTGATCGATTTACTGCGACCGAACTGAAGTGTACGAGAGGATCTCTGGAGCGACTTCTCAGTTAGGCGGAGTAAACAATCTGACGGTTACACTTCAGAGTACCTGCAACAGAGGTTTGAAAAACGAGCTTGAGATGAACGTTCTATGCCTTTGCATAGAGTTTAACCCTCTCATCTCTGGGCCAGTTGAAGTGCTGGGGCTAACTGCAATTAGTCAGAATACAGCAAGGCTTCATGTTGTTTGAAACTAACTGTCCCCAAGTTTGTGGCCTCTTTTTCCATTTACAGAGACACTCTATGCAAAGTATTTCCTTTTCACCAAGAAGAATTTGACACCTGCCTCTACATCACAGTCGATCTTGCCATCTGGTACAGAGGAACAACTTTAAAGGGAAACTGTCACCACTAAGAGCCCCACACCCAAGTGTGGGGCTGGTTCTAACTTACACTTTGTGTGTGAAAACGTGTTACTGTTTACTGCAGTGTAGTAGTTTGTATCATACTAATTCTGTTGACTTGCAAGCTGACATTTTCTGTAACAAAAAATTCCAGAATCCCCTGCTGCTGACATCAGAGGAAGGCTGCAGCAGTGGGAGATTCAATAGCCTACAGTACATGTGAAAATTTTATAAGCTCTGATTTTTGTGTCCTGTTCCTGCTGTCTTCCCTGGGCTAAGTATAGTCACAGATGACTGTGCTTAGCCCCGGGAGAACAGCTGAACCAGCAAACATATGATAGGAGCTTGTAAAAGCTTTAAAATGCACTGTGGGCTATTGAATCTCTAACTGCTACAGCCCTCCTCTGATGTCAAATGCAGGGGATTCTGGGATATGTAGTTACAGAAAACATAAGCTTGCAGATAAAACAGAATTTACTTGGTTACTTGGTTGAATGGACAAAAGGGGGCCTTAGCTCATCGGGATTGTCCTCCACACTTGTGGAACATGTAATTAATATGAACTCAGTAATTTCCCCTATGATTTTATATTAATTCAATAGCCATTTGTCTATTTAAAAAAAAAAAAACATTTATATGTGTGCAATCCTTAATATCTTGTGGTAGGGAGTTCCATACTCTGGGAGCTCGAACAGTAAGAAAAAATTACTCACCTTAGTAATGCTGTTTCTTCTAATGGAGTCTTGCTATATTCTGACATATGCAGTGAGTCCCAACCTTCGAACTGTCCCGGAGATGAAAGAGTTAACTTTCCATGCCAGGCATGGAACGCTGAGCTTGAGCTCAGTTGAGACTCTGTCTGTTGTTCTTCAAACTCAAACTGTCAGATCTTTACAAGCTAAACTCACTAAGGTCCTGTGTGGAAGCTGTAAACCTACACTAGCCAACTGGCTACCAAACATAAAAACACATTTTTTGGTCCCAACACAAAGACTCAAGTCAGAAGACCCAAAAATGAAAATACAACACCCACTCACCCCAAAAAAGAAGGGGTGAACAAAAAGGGTGGGCACCTACTACGTGCTAACACTGCACTGCCCACCCACATCCCAAAAACAGAGGTTCTGAGAGGGGCAGGCAGGGGGGGAGGTCAGAATATAGCAAGACTCCATTAGAAGGAACAACATTACTAAGGTGAGTAATTTTTTCTTCAAACAACATGAAGTCTTGCTATATTATGACATATGCAGACTACCAAGCAGTACCTCCATGGAGGAGGGACAGAACCTACTTAGGAAATAGGCTCTGAAGCACAGCTGTGCCAAACCGAGCATCACTCCTAGCCTGGATGTCCAGGGAGTAGTGCATGGTAAAAGTGTGAACTGTTCTCCAGGTAGCTGCTTGACATATCTCTAGAATAGGGATGTCCCTGGCAGCCACCAGGGAGGCAGCTGTACCTCTGGTAGAGTGAGCCCTCAGGCCTGAGGGAGGAACCTTACCCAGTTTGTCATAGCAAAATTGGATACAGGAGACAATCCACCTAGCAATGGATCTTTTAGTGGCAGGTTTCCCTTTACCAACCTCACCATAAGTGAGGAACAATTGGAAGGAGTCAAACCTGTGACCCTTGGTACGCTATATGTAGTAACTAAGGGCTCTTTTGACATCTAAACTGTGCAATCTCCCCTCTCCAGAGGAGGAATGGTCAGTGAAGTACACAGGAAGAGACATAGATTGATTAAGGTGGAAATCTGAAACCACCTTAGGCAAGAACTTCCTGTTAGTCCTGAGGACCACCTTATCTCTATGAAAGGAGATAAAATCAGGCTCCACTGACAAAGCTTGTAATTCACTTATGCGTCTGGCAGAAGTGATGGCTACCAGAAACACAGTTTTCCAAGTCAAGTACTTAAGCTCTGCTGAAGATAAAGACACAAAAGGGGGTTGCATAAGCTGAGCAATGCAAACATTGAGGTCCCAGGCAGGGGCAGGGTCCCTGAATGGAGGGTTGGTGTGAAGCAATCCCTTGAAAAACTTGGAGAAAACAGGGTGAGCTGAGAGAGAACAGGGCTTACCTGCTGAAATAAAAGCAGACACAGCTGCCAGATGCACTTTCAGTGTAGCTGGTCTCAGCTAAGCTATTTAAGTGGACCATATAATCAAGGACTGTGGGCAGATCAGCAGATTCTGGGAAATATGCTTCCAGAGCACCATATGGAAAATCTTTTCCATTTAGAATTATAAGTAGCCCTGGTGGAAGGTTTCTAGAAGCCTTCAGGATATCCATTACACCCTGGGAGAGGTGTAAGTCAGCAAACTCTAACTCTTCAAGAACCAGGCCTTGAGATTGAGAGATTTGAGGTTCGGGTACCAAACCCTCCCCTGAGCACAGGTTAACAGGTTGTAATTCCTGGGAAGACACAGGGGAAGATGGGCTGCTAAGGACAGTAGGAGTGGATACCAGGGCTGTCTGGCCCAGTCTGGAGCAATCAGGATCATCTTGCAGGGTTGAGATCTGATTTTGACTAGCACTTTGAACAGGAGAGGGAAGGGGGGAAAAGCATAGAGAAACTTCCCTTCCCAATTGAGAACTAAGGCATCCAGGGGGACTGAGCCCAACACTGGGGGTCTGCAGCAAAAAAGGGGAAGTTGGTGATTGTCTGGGGCTGCAAAAAGATCTATCTGCGGGGTGCCCCATCTGGAAAAATCACTTCCAAGACCAGGGGATCCAGTGACCATTCGTGATGGCCCTGGGAAATCCTGCTGAGAGCATCTGCCAGGACATTGTCCTTTCCTGGGAGGTGAATTGCTGTGAGGGAGGTGTTGAGGGAGTAAGCCAGAGACCACAACTTCATTGCTTCGGTGCACAAGGCCATAGACCGAGTGCCTCCTTGCTTGTTGATATACTACATTGTGGGGGTGTTGTCTGTTCTGACCTGTACAACTTTGTTCGGAACAGATTTGAAAAAAGCTTGAAGTGCTAGAAATACTGCTCTGAGTTCTAACAGGTTGATATGGAGCAGAGATTCCTGAGGGGACCACAACCCCTGGGTGGTGAGGTCACCCATGTGAGCCCCCCACCCCAAGAGGGAGGCATCTGTAGTAAGGATTAAAGAGTCAGACTGGGTGGCAAAGGGAACCCCTTGTCTCAAATTGTTCTGATCCTGCCACCACTGTAGGGCCTGGATCAGGGTTTGAGTTACTGGGATCAGTTTGGTCAGAGGGTCCTTCCTTTGAGACCCAAAGGCTCTCAAATGGAACTGAATGTCCCTCATCTGAAATCTTACTCCCTGCACTACTGCTGTAGAAGCAGCCATGTGCCCCAGGAGCTGTAGAAAATGCCTTGCTGGTCGAGACACCTGCAGGGTGAATGAGGAGGCCAGAGAGACCAGGGTCCTTGCCCTGTCCAGGGGAAGGAAGGCTCTGGCCTTCTCTGTGTCTAGCTCTGTGCCTATGAAGGTGAGGAGCTGGACAGGCTCTAGAACTGACTTTGAGAGATTTAGGAGGAAACCCAAAAAAGTGAGCAGTTGCTGAGTTATCTGTAAGTGTAACTTGACTTGGTCTGGGGACTGGCCTACTATGAGCAAGTCATCCAGGTAAGGGAAAATGGCAATTTTCTGCCTTCTTAGAGAAGCAACTACTACTGCCAGGCATTTTGTGAATACCCTTGGAGCAGAGGTGAGGCCAAAGGGCATTGCTCTGAACTGGTAATGGCCTGAGGGCAGCTCGAACCTGAGGTACTTTCGATGGGAGCTTCTGATGAGAATATGGAAGTAGGCATCCTTGAGGTCCAGGGACACTAGCCAGTCCCCTGGCCTTAGAGAGGGTAGAATAATTCCCAGAGTCACCATTTTGAATTTTGGTTTTAAAAGGTGCTTGTTTAAGTATCTGAGATCCAGGATGGGCCGCCATTCTCCTGTCTTTTTTTGGGTAAGGAAGTACCTGGAGTACAATCCTTTGCTCTGGTGTAGGGGTGGAACCCTTTCCACAGCTCTGAGAGCTAGGAGGGAAGAGACCTCTGCCTCTAGGGCAAGTGCCTCTGAGGGATTTGCAGGTGGAAAGGATCTGGTTCTCAGCTTTGAAATTTTGAAGCTGAGAACCAGTCCCTAGCATACTACTTCCAGGACCCACTTGTCTGATGTTAGAGACTCCCAGTCCTGGACAAAGTAAGCCAGCCTGCCCCTACAGGTAGCTGAGAATCGGCCCTGGCAACCCCATCAGGGTGCCTGCTTGGCAGGGGCTTTGGGCTGAGGGGTGGAAGCAGGCCTGCTTGTGCCCGTCTGCCTCTCCCTCTAAAGAACCCCTCTGGGCATAAGCAGAAGAGAGCCTGTGCTTGGTAAAAAGGCCTATGAAAAGGCCTGCCCCTGCCCCTGGGAAGCTGCCTTTGAGGAGTGGCCTGCTTTTCCTTAGCCTGTGCACTCCTATAGGTGGTCCTATACTCATCCATTTTCTTCATGTAATTCTCTGTCGGCTCCCCAAACAGGGAATTACACACAGCAGGAAAATCCATGACCTTAGTCTGGGCATCCTGTGACAGGCTAGTACATCTGAGCCAAGCCATTCTTCGAAGTGCCACAGATGTAGCCATGACTCTTGATGACACATCATTTGAGTCCACTGCAGCATGGAATTGCACCTTGGATGCCTCAATACCATTAGCAGCCACCTGCTCCAGCTCCTTGGCAAGCTGTCCAGGGACCTGTTTTACTAGAGACATGACAGTGTCCCATCTGGATTTCTGATATCTAGCAACATAAGCCATATAATTTGCCTGTCTGAGTCCCAAGGATGCTGCTGTGTACTGTTTCTTTGCCATGGCATCAATCCTCCTGGAGTCCTTGTCTGGGGGGTGTGAAGCCAAGGGAATATTTGCCTTGTCACAGGCTGCAGCCTGCACTACCCCAACATGGCTGCATTGTTGTGTAAGGAACTCCATATCAGAGCCTGACTATGAGTACCTCTTGTCCATTCTCTTATCCACAGGAGGTATAGTGTGAGGAGTTTTTAGAATTTTAAATGTCTGTTTCCCAAAAGATTTATGCAAGGGAATAGACAGTCTCCTAGACTCTGGGATATCCATCATTTCCACACAGTCGGGCTCCTCTTGATCATCCACAGCTTCCTCCATGGGGAGCTGGAGGGTTTCAGCCACTTTTTATAAAACATAAAATGAGAAGGGGACTCAGAAAGCCTAGGAGGAGACACTCCTGAAGGTCTGTCTGGGGAGATGTCGGGTCAATGGGCACATCAGACTTTCAAATTCACATTCACTCTCCTCATACTCCTCTTCCCCTCCTCCAGTTCTATAATATTCCTCTAAATCATACTCTTGAACCGGTGGACCGCCAGACAGCGCCTACCTGATGGTGCCGGTTCGGTCGGAACCGGGGAAAGCGACTGGACAATTTTGATCACTTTGGCTATTTCTTCAGCGGTTGGAGAGGAAAGTTTTGGCTGCACACCAGCTGATTTTCTAGTCCTTTTTGCTGGAACCGACTCCTCAGAGTCGGATCTCCTTTTGCCCGAAGAAGTCTCGCCCTGGTCAGAGGGCACTCCTTCTGGTTCAGCAGACTTTTTGGCCTCCCTTTCCCTGTGCCTACCAACTCTCTTCTCCAGGGTAGCTGCAGGAACATTTTTACAAATCTGGCAGTCTGCATTGAGGTGGTCAAACCCCAGACAGTAAACACAGGTGGTGTGGGGATCAGCCTTGGCAAAGACTTCCCCACACACACTACAGTGTTGAAAGCCAGTAGGCCCGGTTTTTCTTTTGGGTTTCTCAGACATAGTGCCAGTCCTATCCAAACTTACCCGTTTATGGCAATCTGCCAGGTAAGACCCTCTTATCGGTTCCCAACCGTGTCACGGGTCGTGGAAAAAACCGTAATAAAATCCGTTTTTTTAGAACCGATAAGAACCGATAACCACACTCTAAATCACAGATTAAGATTTTTTAAACAACTTGATCGGTTCAAACCGAACCGATAAACCGTTTACAAGTTCCACACAGAATAGAATTAATGTAAAACCTATCTAGTACTCACAAATACCACAGACAGAGACTGAACCGACAGGTTGCGGTTTAAATTCGGTCGAAAACCGAGAAAAGCGGTACTTTAACCCACAAAATGAACCGAGCAGAAGGAGAAATCTCCGGAGCGACTGTTCAGTGAGGTGGAGTAAAGAATCTGATGGTTTGAGTTTGAAGAACAACAGACAGAGTCTCAACCGAGCTCGAGCTCAGCGTTCCATGCCTGGCATGGAAAGTTAACTCTTTCATCTCCGGGGCAGTTCGAAGGTTGGGACTCACTGCATATGTCAGAATATAGCAAGACTTCATGTTGTTTGAAAGAAAGACTGTCTTTTATTAGTTTGTGATCTTTCAATTACAAGTTGTTTGCTGTGGCATTTAGCCGTAGTTTTTCTGGTAGTAAATGAGATTCCACATTGTACCATTAAAGATGGGTTTTGGATTATTTTAAAGAGTTGAAATAGGTCACCTCTTAGTCTCCTTAATCTAAGTGGGTATAGCCCTGGACATCTCATTCTTTCTTCATAATCTAAAAGAGCAAAATGAAGAACTAATTTTGTTGCCCTATGTTGAATTTGCTCAATTCTTTTTATATCAGATATTAAATATGGACTCCAGAGAGGGGAACCATAATCTGTGTAGGGTCTAACATGTGACCTATACAAGGTCATGACGCATTCTTCTGATTTAGTAATAAAGGTGGAATTTATTCTACGGAGAAGAGCATTGGTTTGATTGGCTATTTTGTTACAATGTTCCGAAAAAGACAATTTATTATCAATTAGTATTCCCAGGTCTTTTTCTATACTAGAATAGCTGATTCTAATGTTATTTAACAGATAAGTCTGTTTGGGATTATTTCTACCCAAGTGCAAAACTGCACATTTAAATACATTGAAAAACATTTTATTTGTTGCTGCCCACAGTTCAATGGTGGCAAGATCTGTTATTAACTGGTTTTTGTTTATCTCGTTATCAACACAGCCCCCTAGTTTGGTATCATTTGCAAACTTAACAGTAATATTTTTTGATGAAATTATATCACTGATGAAAATGCTGAAGAGTGTTGGTCCCAGAAGGGAACCCTGGGGGACGCCACTAGTTATATTAACTATGTTTGAATTCATTGTTTACCCTAACTCTCTGTGTTCTACCATTCAACCAATTATAAATCCATGAAACTAGTTGTGCTGAAAATCCAAATTTAATAAGTTTGGTCACTAGTATGTTGTGTGAGACTTTATCAAACGTTTTACTATAATCCAGTAAAATAACGTCGACTGGAATGTTGGAATCAAGATTTTTACTCACAGTATAAAATGAAATCAAGTTGGTTGTACAGAAATAACCTATTTTAAACCCATGCTGTGTCTTGTCCATGATGTTTAATGATTTCATTTCGGCTTCAATTAGTAATTTAATTTTCTTCTCCATTAGTTTACCAGGTAATGAAGTAAGGCTAATTGGTCTATAGTTTTCAGTGTTAGAGTGAGAACCTTGTTTGAAAATTGGTGTGACTGTAGCTGTTAGCCAGTCAGATGGTGTTTTGGATTCTTGAAGGGATTTATTAAAAATAATAGTAAGTGGAAGGGCAATGGTGTCAAGTGTACCCAATATGAACCTGGGGTTAATATTGTCTGGACCTGGACTAGCTGTTTTTTTCAAAGTGCCTAGTAGTTCCTTAATTTCCTGAAGTGAGAAGAAGTAGCTGGAAGTGTTAAGTAAATGTAATGTAGATGGGCTATGGTTATCTTGTCCAAATACAGAGCAGAAGTATTTGTTAAATTCATTGGCTGTCTCAATGTCGGAGGTTATAGTAATATTATTTTTAATCAAAGAGACCACTGATCTTGTATTTCCCTTTTTTCCATTTAGACAGGAGAAATGGGATTTGTGTGAGTCCTTAGTATGAGCAATACAGAATTCAAGGTTCCGTTTGGCTAAGATGATTTGTTTCTTTAACTCCCTAACTGCGGCCCCGTGTTTCTCAAGAATTTCACCTTTCTGAGCTGTAGGACATGTCTTTAATTGTGTAAAAAGGTTTTAATTAGTTTAGAATTAGTGGGATGCAATCTATTATACTGCAGTAAACAGATGTTTTTGCTCACAAAGTGCAAATTAGGACCAGCACCATACTTGGGAGTGGAGCTCTTAGTGCCAACAGTTCCCCTTTAATGATTACCACTGAGCATTCGCTGTGATGTCAGCTGCATTGTTTCAATGATTCAACACCTGTATCTCCCGGGTACAGCTGGACAGTGAGCTGTTCTGTCACTACTTCACTGGTCAAAGAGTGGTCTCCTGTGCTACATGCGCTTGCTGTCCCCATCTGTCTTCCCTTTCTCCACTCACCCTTACAAACTACCCTCCATCTCCTCCAGCTCCCTCAACTTCTTCCTCATTTAGAACTCCAGGTGTCTTCATCACATCACGAAACCTCTTGGATAAGCGAAGAAGCCGAATCATCCTTTCTTCTGGACGTCCCATCAATAACAACGTTAACGAGTCAACCTGCATTCCTGTTTGGGAGCAGGAAGGGAGTGATCACAGAGCCACAAAAGACTCACCATCCTAGAAGGAAAAGAGTAGCTCTCCATCCCCCCAGCTGCTGGAGGTCTGACTCTGAGCAAGTAAGGAGACTACTGAGAAATATAGGAACTTCTTGTCTCAGAACAGGAAGATCAGGAGCTAAAAGGGCATAGAGGCAGTAAGTAGGGAGAAAAAAAAACCAGAGGAAAGAGTAAATGTTCCAAACAACAGTTAAGGGTCCAGAAATAAGAAATGATGGGAATGGTGCAGTGCAGTGGCTGTGGAGCAGCAGTCTTCCGGGAGATGTTCTGGAGGATGCAGTGTTGTCCCATCTGCAGGCACCTCTCTGGGCTAAGGGAGGAGGTTGCCCATCTCCAGACTGAGTTGGCCAGGATTTGGGGGACCTCCTCTCCCACCCAGGGACCACCAGGGCCACTGCTGTTGCCTCAGAGGTTGCCAAGAAAGAGGAGTGGTTGGACCACAGTGCACTCAGGGAGGGAGAGGGTGGTGGAACAGAAGCACATCCCTCCAGTTGTACCTCTCCACAATTCATATGCCGTTCTGGCAAAGTGTGGTTCCTCTATGGAGGCACCCACAGTGGAGACCAAGGAGGATGCTGGGAACCTCCACAAAGGAGACCCACAGGAGGGTGGCATGGGACCCCACAGGGGAAGGAAACAACTCCTGGTGGGGGACTCCATTGTTAGGAGGGTAGAACTGGGGGAGGAAGGGGAGAGGGATGTAAGGTGCCTGCCTGGCACCATGGCTTGGAGGGACAGGGAGCGAATCCTCAGGATTGCTGGAGCAGCTGCACGGGGGAGGGAGCTGGATGTCATTGTCCACCTAGGGACAAATGACCTGGCTGAGAAAGGGATCAGAGCAGTGCAGTAAGAGCTTGTGGAGTTGGGGAGGGGCCTTAGACAAGTAGCATGCACGGTAACCTTCTCAGAGGTGTTGCCTGTCTATGGCATGGGTGAGGCTAGGGTGCTCCACACCATGGGATTCAATCAGTGGTTGAAAAACTGGTGCAGAGCTCATGAATTTGGCTTCATTGGGGAATGGGGGTCCACCTGGAGTGATGCAGGCCTATACTGGCATGATGGTCTGCATTTGTCTAGGAGGGGAACCAGGTTCCTAGGTGATAGGTTTAAATGCTTCACTTGCAAGCATTTGAACTAGCCAAGGGGGGAGGCACTGGAAAGGAGCAGGGAAATCCTAGCGCTCCCCCCAAAAAATCAGGGTAGTAAGTGAGGTAAACACCAAGATAGAGATGTCAACAGGGAGAAGGGCAGGGGTAAATGGAGAAAATGGCAAAGGCAGTAAGGACAGGGATGGGGCAAAAAGGGGGTAAGGCATCAAGAAATGGAGGGCAATGAGTACCAATGCCCGTAGTCTGGGCAACAAGCTCCCTGAAGTTGAGGCCTTGATGGAAGAGGGAAGCCTGTATATCATAGCAGTCACAGAAACATGGTATGCAGAGAACCATGACTGGGATGTTAACATACCAGGGTACACAACCTACAGGAGAGACAGGGAGGGTAGAAGAGGGGGAGGAGTAGCTCTCTATGTATGGGAAGGGATAAAAGCAACGGAACAAAAAAGTAAACAGGGAGGAGAGGAGGCACTGTCGGTCACCTTAGAGACTGGAAATGGCACCACAATCCACATAGGGGTTGTATATAGACCCCCATGTCAGGAAGAGGGAATGATCAAAGATATGATAGAAGGCATCCTTAGGATGGCAGAGAAAGTGGAGCTACTGTTGATGGGAGACCTAAATATGCCAGATGTTAACTGGAGTACCTTTGCAGCAGCCACATCCAAGAGCAGGGCCATTCTGGATGCCCTACAGGTGGCATGCCTCGGACAGCTAGTTATGGAACCCACTCATGAGGGAGCAATCTTAGACCTCATACTCACAAATGGGGACAGCGAGAGGATCTCAGATCTAGAAGTGGGTAGCCATCTGGGAACAAGTGACACCAAACAGTGTGGTTCACGATAAACTCAGCTACAGAGTCAAGCCATAAAAAAGTGAGGGTACTGGACTTCAGGAAGGCTGACTTTGGCAAGAAGGGAGAGTGCCTTAGAAAAGTACTAGCAAACAGGCTAGAAGGAGGGGTGGAGCAACAATGGGGAAACATCAAAACTGCCATCACAGAGGCAACAAGCCTTTGTGCGAAGCAAATAAACCAAAATGAAAGAAAGAAGAAGAAGAAAAATCAGCATTTATATGGCGCTTTTCATACATCCCAAAGCACTTTACAAGCAATGCTAGACTGGTAGTGAAGTGACTGAATGTGTGGTGGCGGCCATATCGCACATCATCACCCACACACAGCCTGAATAATTGCATGAACCGGTTTATGGGAAGGGGAATGTTGGCCAGGACACTGGGAATGTTCCCTACTCTTTGCGAAGAGTGCCCTGGGTTCTTTTACTTCCACCTGGACACCCACCAGGACAACACCAGGATGGGCAGAACAGACCTCAGTTTAATGTCTCATCCGAAGGATGGCACACCCCAGCAGTACAGCACCCCCCCCCAATACTGCACTCGGATGGCAGCTATTTTTAGGTGCAAGTCCAATCCCAGTGTGGGACGAGAACCCACGACCTTCTGGTCCAGAAGCGGATGTGCTACCAACTGAGCCACGCTGACTCCACAGAAAAAGCCATTATGGTTCTCAAAAGAGGTGGCGGAGAAGGTTAGGGAGACAAAGATAGAATTTAGGAAGCATAAGGAAACACAGAAGGAGCAGGACAGAGAACTGTACCAGTTAAGGCAGAAGGAAGCAGGGAGGGAAGTCAGAATAGCAAAGGTCCAAACTGAAGAAAAGATAGCCAACTCGGTTAAGAAGGGGGATAAAACCTTTTATAGGTTCATCAGGGAGCATAGAAAGACAAAGGGAGGGACAGTGAGGCTGAATAGAAAGGACGGTGGGTGGGCAGAGAGGGACAGTGAAAAAGCAGGGATACTGAACGAATACTTCTGCTCAGTATTCACAAAAGAGGAGGAGGGGAGGTGCCTAATTCAATTAACAGAAGCACTCTGGATAGGGGGTCGATCCCAGTCCTTTCACAGAAGAAAGGGTTCTGAAAGAACTCCTAAAACTGAAGGTGGACAAAGCAATGGTGCCGGATGGAATTCACCCCAGAATTCTAAAATAATTAAGGGGAGAACTAGTGACGCCACTGACTACCCTTTTTAACAAATCATGGGAGGATGGTGTGGTACCTGAGGACTGGAGGAAGGTGGGTGTGATTCCCCTTCACAGAAGTGGGAGCAAGACAGAGGCAGGAAACTACAGACCTGTCAGTTTGACCTCTTTGGTAGGGAAAGTGATGGAATCACTTCTGAAGGAAAGAATTGTTGAGTACCTAGAAGAAAGTGGGGCACTTGACCCAAAGCAGCAAGGGTTCACAGCGGGAAGGTCATGTCAGACAAATCTAATTGATTTCTTTGATTGGGCGACCAAAGTAGTAGACCAGGGAGGGGCTGTGGACATGGCCTACCTAGACTTTAGCAAGGCATTTGACACAGTCCCACACAAAAGATTAATAATCAAATTAACCAGCATGGGAGTGAGTACCAGGGTGGTAGCCTGGGTAAAACATGGGCTGGACAACAGGACACAGAAGGTAATTGTAAATGGAGTCCACTCTGAAGAAAGAGGGGTTACTAGTGGGGTAGCGTAGGGTTCAGTACTGGGTCCAGTCCTTTTTAATGTCTTTATAAGTGACACTGCAGAGGACTGGAAGGAAAAGTATGCCTCTTTGCAGATGATACAGAGATCTGCAACAGGGTTGATACACAAGGAGTGTGGAAAGGATGAGAAAGGACTTGGCAAGGTTGGAGGAACGGTCAGAAGTATGGCAGTTTGGATTCAATGCAAAGAAGTGCAAAATAATGCACCTGGGAAAAAAAAACAGGGGAATATTACACAATGGGCCGAGGGGTAGTAACAACAACAAAAATGGAAAGGTACCTGGGGATGATCATATCAGATGACCTTAAGGTTAGCAAGCAATTTGAGAAGGCAGTAGGGAGGGCTGGGGGGATACTGGGATGTATAGGGAGAGGCATCACCAGCAGAAAACAGGAAGTTGTTATTCCTCTGTACAGACAGTTGGTGAGAAGAAGAATCAGCATTTATATAGCACTTTTCATACACAGTGTATCCCAAAGCACTTTACAAACAATGCTATACTGGTAGTGAAGTGACTGAATGTGAAGTGGTGGCCATATCACACATCATCACACACAAACAGCCTGTAAGGGAAATGTTGGCCAGGACACCAGGAATGTCCCCTACTCTTTGCGAAGAGTGTCCTGGGTTCTTTTACTTCCACCTGGACACCCACCAGGACAACACCAGGATGGGTAGAAGGGACCTCGGTTTAACGTCTCATCCGAAGGACGGCACACCCCAGCAGTACAGCAACCCCCAATACTGCACTCGGATGCCAACAATTTTTAGGTAAGAGTCCAATCCCAGTATGGGACGAGAATCCATGACCTTCTGGTCCAGAGGTGGATGTGCTACCAACTCAGCCACACTGAGACCCCATCTGGAGTACTGTGTCCAGTTCTGGAGACCCCATCTCCGCAAGGACAGAGACAGGATGGAGGCAGTCCAGAGAAGGGCAACTAAAATGGTGCAGGGTCTGCAAGAGAAGCTATATGAGGAGAGACTAAAGGAGCTTAATATGTATACCCTTAAAGAAAGGAGGGAGAGGGGGGACATGATAGAAATGTCTAAGTACCTCAATGGAATCAACAAAGTCCAAGAGGGTAGCATCTTTCAGAAAAAGAGATGTGCAAGAACAAGGGGACACAATTTTAAGATAGAAGGGGGACGGCTCAGGGGCAATGTGAGGAAGTATTTTTTCACAGAGAGGGTGGTGGACGCATTGAACAGCCTTCCTGAGGAGGTTGTGGGATCTAAAACGAGGGGAGAATTCAAGTATGCATGGGACAGACATAAGGCAATTCTTGTGGGGGGTAGGAAGAAACAGGATATTGGTTAACTAGGATCTGCAGCTTATTCTGTACGTAGGGAAATGGGCAGACTAGATGGGCCAAGCGGTCCTTATCTGCCGTCAAAGTCTATGTTTCTAGCTGCTACCTGCTGCCTTTTACACATGTGCAGCCATTGCAGCAAGGAACACACAGTCATTTGCCATTATCTCACAAACTCTGAACCTTGCTACAGAAACTTAAAGTACCAGCATCCATCCACCCTCGTGAATGTGGTGACCTTCCATTCCCTACTTTCCACACATCCAAGCCAAGACTTGGTCACATTTCTAAACTCTACTTTGTGCCAAGGCTTTCACATGGGAGATCAGGCCTTACCTACAGAATCCTTGATTTGTAAGAACCTCAAATCTGCCACATCAGAACCCGAGATCATCACTGTCTTGATCCACAGAGCTTACCAAAGGCTTCATCATTGGGCCTTTCTCCCTGCCACTGTTTCCCACGTTCCGCATCAATCCTCTTGAAATAGCCATCTGTAAATGTTCAGGGAAAAGCACATTATAGTAGACCTCTCAGCCCCACATGGTGAAGCAACACCAACAATTAATTTCTTCCAAAGAATGCTAGTTGGTTGGTTCCCTGATTGATGACACCATTCATTACATTAAACTGGCAGATCCAGGAGTACGATTCTCGAAAGCTCAAATCTCAGATCCCTTCAAACTGCTTCCCATTCATTTTGACCTCTTGCATATCAACGAGATCCAATGGCAGCATAGGCGGATTTAGAGTGGCGGCTAAGGGTGCTATAGCTCCCCCATCATGGAGCTCCTCTATTAGTAACACACTGTGCTGCATTCTTTATCAGTGTGCACTAATGCCTCCATGAAAGCTGCCTGAGCCACACGGGTCTCATTCGTCCTCCAGCAGAGCTGGCCTTAGCTAGGTGCAAACTGTGACCCTGCAACTTGGGGGCCCATGCTTTTTTCCTGAGGAAAACATTTAAAAATGCCTAAATGTTGTTAGAGATGAAAATGTTTACCAGCAAATGAAAGTGGAAGACAACTGGCTCTGTTACTGTTACAAAAGGTGGGGGCGCAGTGGAAAAGATTAGGTTAAGTAAGTGCTAATGGTGTTAGTGGCCATACTTTACACCCCCCAGGTTGACTACTTTCACAAACAAAGGGCTATATTGACAAGAGAACTTGTTTGTAACCTGGATATGTAGGTGAAACAATGAATGATATGACAAAATATGTTTCAAAAGTATGTGAGCTCTCAAACTGGCTCAAAAACCTGACCAGCACAGAGCAAAAACAGATATCCTGATAGGGACCCTGAAAACCTGATCACCAGGTAAAAAACTGACAGGTGGCAACCTTACTGGTATCCCATAATAATCTTCTCTATTCTGTCTCACTCACACCTCCAGAAAAGTTAAGTTGTTTAACTTGTTTGCAAATCAGAGTATCTGAGGTGTGAGTGTCCGGTGATGATGTCCCTGTCCTTACAGAAATGAACACGGTAGTAGTAACGTACTTACGTAAGTTCTTGCTCCAGGCTCAGTCAGATTCATTTCCAGTGGTGAAGTCAAATAATCAGTGCAGTCAGTGGCACTAATTAAAAGATGCTGGTTAAACTAGTAGACCTAGTACTGCTTTAATAATTCAGGACAGGAGGGTTAGTGAGGTGTAAATGTTGGATGTGGGGGGCCCACAGGGAATGGAGTGGTGGGGCCCGGCAGGGGGCTGCACATGGGCCCAGAATGGTTAAGGCCCGCCCTGTCCTCCAGTGACCTGGTAGTGCAGTAAACAACCACCCCACCTGCATTACATAGTTGACCCCCCCTCCGAAAAGCTGGTCTCCAGCATGAATTTCTTACTAACGTTCATCCTATGCCATGTGGTCCAGTCCCAGCACTGTGGCAGCAGTTGGTTTTGCCTTGGTGAGCCCGAGTATTCATACTCTACTTTTGCAGGCTTGGTGCAACTCCTTTGTTCATGTGTGGGGGGGGGCTCATGCATGGGGGTACAGCTGCAGCAGAGCGGAGTGGACCTTAACAATACAGATCTCAACCAGGCCGCCTGGTGCTCACTGCACCTGATTTGCTGCTGCATCCAGTAGTGGGTGTGGCTAGCAAGGGGCACCTTCTTTAAATGTCTGGGTTGCTAAAACAAGAGTGAGCTTTAATTCATTAACTCAGAACATTAATGTTGGAGCAAGAAAGGAGCGAGTGTACAACTGAGGAAGAGACAGAGAGAGAGAGAGAGAGAGAGAGAGAGAGAGAGAGTGGAGCCCACAAGTGAAGAGAAAAGCCCGAGGTTTCAGGCGGCAGCAGTCCAGTAACGCAGGGTTGGTGTGGCCTTGACAAATCAGCACAAGGAGTTGGAGTGAGGTTCAGGTCATCTTCTGGTAGCTGAAGCAAGCTGTAGCTAAGAGCTCTGCTCACTAGGAGTCATGGGGTCAGTGTGTGCTGTCTAGAGAGAGAGAGTTTGGTGGCCAGGTGACCGGAGACAGCACTCAACTAGGGACACATAGACTTCAGCCTGCTGAAAATGGATCAAGTCTTCATTTAATCAGGTACTTCTTGCTTTAAAAACAAAAGACTTTCACAGTCACAAACTATGGTGGGTGGGGGGCAGCTGCTAGGATGGGACAGGACATTAGTGTTCCATCAAACTAGGTGTGTAATAAATGTAGTACTGGTGTTATTAATTTCTAGCATGGGGAGCTTAAATTCATGACATTAAAATTGTTTAAGGTCACTGCTGGTTTTGTCCTATATGGCAGATTGATTTTGTTGTGGATTTGTAGGAGAGGGAGTTGTTGAGTAGTGTCCTCTTGTAGCATGCTAGGAATGGTTCAAAACTAATGCTGGGGCAGGTCTGGTCTCAGCAACAGCATGAACCAGGAGAGGCAGAAACTGGTACACGAGACCTCTGAACTGAGGTAAAAACTTCAGCATGTTCTGTATGTCTAATCTGTGTGGTCTTTTCAATTGTGGTTGTACAGTGTGAATGAGCACAGAGGGAATTAATAGACATGGGGACTTTGAAGGTGTTCTGCTGTATGTTATGGCATGTGCAGGAGTTTCTGCATGCTTGGAGAGCAAAATTGGCAACAGAAGTCATAAGACCTTGTTTGGCTCATTGACACAGGCAGTTATAAAACCGGAAAAAAAGTGATAGAATCAAATATTTAGTTTATGTAGTTCTATGTGTTGAATTGGGGGGTGCAAGTTGTGATGCACCCAAGCAAGTGCTGTTGCTAATAAAAAAATGCATTTTTATATTTGCTTAGAAACTGTTTTTCTGTCTGCTAACTGACCTCTTGGGCCTATCATAAAAATGAGATGCCTCATACCATGAGGTTATCCCAGTAAAGGACATTTTAAAATGATAAAAAATATTTTATTTATTTAAAAATGTATTTTCTTTGGAATAAATTGTTCTATAGAATAAAATATGTTTTGCAAAAATAGCAAGCAGACTTGAAATTATATTTTCAGAAACTAGATAGCAAAGTGACTTTGTTCCCATATTTCTATAGTTATTGCATTTATTTGGGAGATAAGGTTGGGGGATAGGTTAATCTGTACTGCAGGACAAACTGGGATGGGTTGGCTTTATGATAATATCATAATATGCTTGAGTGAGTGACATTTCTGAACTTGTTTACTCGGATTGTCATTTAATTTGTCTGCAATTTGTCTTTATCACCAAGTCTCTTTCAACTTTTCTCATTTTTATGTGTTTTGGATGTGCTGCTGCCCAGCTGCAGTCTTTTGGTATTTTGTGTTTTTTTTTTTTGGGGTGGGATGGTATTTTGGGCAACATACTGTCATGTGGACTGTGGGGACTCTGGGATAGTGCTAGGGTGCAACTAACAAAGCATGGGGAGGGAGGAAATGAGTAGAAATTGCATTAGAAATACCCTCCAAAATGCACCAGAATACATCAAAATGTTAAAAAAATGTATGGGGGTATAGGCGGCCCACCAGACCCCAAGGCCTATTATTTTTATTTTTTCTCTGACTTGAGCTCCCCCATCTATATGACTCCTGGATCCGCCTCTGGGCAGTCCAGTTTTTACTTCACAGTCAGGCTAAGCAGCCCAAAGCTTTTCAACTACTTCTCCTCTGCCTTATGCTGGATTCCCCTCATTGTCCTCAGACACCCATGCGTTGTTCACCTACTTGCCGATTTCCTTTAGATGATGCTCCTCACACACCTCCTGCAGCCGGTATCACCAGCCTGACAACCTTATTCTGCACACTGTGAAATCCACTAGCACCAGGTAAAACCCTTGAGCCCCTTATTGAAATGGAGTTCTTGGGAATCATCTTGAACTCCAGAAAAATGGAAGCCAGATGGGTTCCTGAGAAAGTCCTCTGCATCGTTGACATTGTTAACTCCTTCCAAACTGTTTATCCTGCACCAAACAAGAACCATTTGTCTTACTTGGCTATCTGAACTTTGCAATGCACATCATTCAGCAAGGCAGAGCATTCATTTATCTGTTACAATAAGCCACATCTGTCATTGCTTTGGACTGCCACATTTCCAAAACAGCTGCAGTCCACTCCAACCTCAGCATGTGGCTTTATTTTCTGTGTGACTGGAACAGCATTTCCCTCTTCTATGACTTCCATGTCTCTTCTGTGTATGAAGTCTATAAGGATTCATCTCTGTCCTTCTATGGCACTACTTGAATAGCTCATTCATGTTTTATTTATTTATTTATTAAAATGTTTCACCAGGAAGGCACGCTGAGCTACAAGTTGCTCGTCTCCCAGTGCGACCTGGGGGGAGGGGAACATAGGGCTAGTAAACAAAGTTCTGGTACACAGTATAGAAACACATTTTGAATACAATCAAATGCAAGCAGAGATTGGTAAACAATATAGGAATACAATTTGATTACGACAATACAGTGAGCAGTCAGTTCTAAAAGTATTGAACGGAAGTATGTTAACATGTATGAACTTAGTGGATTTGGAGCTACCAGTGAGAGCTAGATAAGTATGGTAACACAACTAGCAGTTGACAATTCCTGATGAAGCATAGTTTTGTCATTAGAAAACGGCAGAGTGGAGCCGGTCCAGTGGCACTGAGGGTTGAGGCACTGGACACCACACCTCGTGCTACGTTGGTGACCCAGGCTCAGACGTGAGCCCTGGTTGGCAGGGGTTGGCAGGGGAGGGATAGGATTGAGCATCTGGAGGACTGCCCTCCTATCCCAGGGAGGGATGTGGGGTCTCCACTGCTCTGCAGTGGCCCCTGATGATGACCGGGGGCACTACTACAGTAGCAAAGGGGGAGTGCAGCAGATGTCAGCATGTAGGTGCACAGACGTCATTGCATGCCTGCACTTCGGGGATTCAATACAGGGAAAATGGCAGCATTGATCACGGCAGCTTGATAGCCACAGCTTCCTGAGCCCGGCGAGGCTCGGTGGGGGTAGCCACATGCTGGTATTAGTTCATGGCCTGGCGTGGGGATCGAGGGGGGTCCCTTTCATGGGTACAGTTGCATATGCTAGCTGGTATGTGGATGCACCTTCGGGGTAGTCAGGGGAAGCAGAGCGGTGGCTGGATTCACAGCAGGTCAGTGGCTGCAAGGAGGGAAAACACACATATGATAAAAAAAGAAAATGGCAGAGTGGGATCAGGAGGATTGAACAAGGACACGGTGAGGAGAGATGCAGACAACAAGAATTATAAGGTGGACAGAAGTGCAGGTTAGAGGTTGAGTAGAAGTGCTTTGAGTTTAGGGGTAGCACAAAAACTAGGGTTAGTTAAGAGGAGGGAGGAGGGAGTTGAAGACAGAGGCAGGGGACAGTGGAAGTAGTGGAAGGAAAGGGAGGGGGAAGGGGAGAGAGGTGGGCTATCCCCTCCAGCATGCTGGTGACCCTGCCTGCACAAGGCAGTGAGCACGATGAGGGAACAGGTTGAGGCAGACAGAGTTAGGGTAAAAGCAAGGAGGAGTGAACGGGGGAGAGAAGAGGGCTATCCACTCCAGCATGCTGGTGACCCTACCTGCACAAGGCAGGTAGGGAAACAGGTTGAGAGCAGTGAGAGTTTAGGGTAAGAGCAAGGAGGAGGAGTGAAGGAAGGAGGAGAATGGTCAACTGTGGCCTGGCCACGCCATTATGTAGAGGAACCCTGTCTGCACAAGGCAGAGTTGAAACATGTGAAGTAGGAAAACAGGTATCAGGTGGGGGAGGAGTTAAGGGAAGGGGAAGAGGCTGGAAGATTAGGAGGTAGGAGGCAGGGGATCAACCTGGGCCAACCTGCATGAGTATAGGGAGTGGGATAGGGTCACAGGTATTAGGTAGGGGGTGGGGGAAAAGAGAGTGAGGGAAGGAGGCTGATAGCTGAGGAGGAAGGAAGCAGGGGGTTGATCCTTGTCTAAATTGCATGGGCATAGGGAGTGGAGGTTGAGGGGCTTGTAGACTAAGTGATTAGGAGGGAGGAAGGGGGACAAGGGATAGATTCAGGACATGCATGATGCATATAGGGGGTGGAGGTAGAGGGACTTGCAGAGGCTAGGGGTGGGGAGTTAGAGGGGGTCAAAACAGGAACAGCTAGGTGCAGTGAAATTTCTAAGAGCTGAGCTGATGGAACAGCAGGAGGAAGAGTGACGAATCTGAGGGGGAAGGGAATTTCACATTTTTGGGAGGCAATAGAAGTAACCCAATTGTCCGATGAGGGTGTTTCAGCAGGGAACCACCAAGGTATGAGAGTCAGATGATCGTAGTGAGTGAGCTGGAGGGGACGGGGTTATGAAAGAGGAGGAGAGGTAGGTACAGAGTATGCCTAACCAGTGATTGGAGATGAATTTGGCACAGTGGGAAAGTAGTGTATTTGTGAGGGAGGGGAAGGACAGGGCATGATAGAAAGAACAGTGATGAGTGTGGAAGGTAGCACTGAGGGCAAAGCGGCAGAAGGAGTTGAAGAGGGTATCCAACCTGGCCAGTGAGGACTTGGGAGCAGCATTGTAGACTATGGTGCAGTAGTCAAAAATGGGTAAGATCATCTTCTGAACAAACTCATGCCTGGCCGTAAGAGGGATGCAATTACAGTTCCTGAATAGTGCACCAAGTTTGGGGTGCAGTTTTTTCTGGATGGCGTCAATATGAACAGAAAAGTTCGGATGTTGGTCCAGCCAGACACCTAAGAACCTGAAGGAGGATGTGTCCTCGAGTGGGGTCCCATTGAGGGTATGGAAGGTGGGCAGGTAAGGAAGCCTAGAGAGTCTCTGTCTTGTGCCAAAAGTCATGGAGACAGTCTTCTTGACATTACGAAAAAGTTGGTGGTTAGCAAACCAAGTTGAACTTTGTCAAAGTCGTGCTGCAAGTTGGTTGTAACTTCTGCAGGGCTGGAGCCAGATGCATACAGCACCGTATCGTTGGCGTACATATGTATTGCAGAGGAAGGTGAGCAGGTTGATGGCAGATCATTTAGAAAGATGGAGAATAATATAGGCCCTAGCACTGAGCCCTGTGGAACACCTGTTCTAATCTGAAGGGGGGGGTTACGTCGGAGATCTTGACAGATTGAGTTCTACCAGTGAGGTAGGCCTTGAACCAGTTTGTGGCTGAGGGGGATAGGCCAGATGTTGAGAGAGAATCTAGGATAAGGGAGTGAGAGACAGTGTCAACAGATTTGGCCAGGTTGACAAAGATGGCTGAAGTGATTTGTCCATTGTCCATCCCTGTGAGGATGGAGTCAGTGAGCCGAAGTAGGGAGGTGGCAGTGGAGTGATGTTTCCTGAAGCCAGATTGGACAGGGGTGAAGAAGAAGGTGTCAGTTAATTAACAGGTAAGTTGGGCAAGAATTAGGTGCTCTTGTAGTTTGGCTAGGGTGGGAAGGAGAGAGAGATAGGATGATGGTTCCCAGGGGACGAGGGGTCTCCGCCTTTAGGTAGAGGGAGGACAACCTTGTGTTTCCATGGGGAAGGGACTGCGACTGTTAAGAATGAGAAGGTTTAGAATCAGAGAGAGTGGATAGGCAATGGCCAAGGCACACAGAAAGATAGGAGTTTAGGGTCTAGGCCATCGGGGGAGGTGCCTTTAGAAGGGTTGATTGCTAGGAGGGCTTGAAAGGTGTCATGTGGTGAGACTGCAGTGAAGGAGAAAGGGGGATAGGAGTGAAGGGGAGGTGGGGGACCATTTGAGGGTGGAGTGGCGGGAGGGCAGGTAGGGAGGGATTTCAGTGGCTCAACAGCGCGTGAGGTGTAGTAGGAGTTAAAAGCAGCAGCTACAGCCCCTGGGTCATCCACAAGGGAGCCATTTATATTTAGTACGGGTGAGAGAGGGTGGGATGCAGGAGAGAACAGGTCATGGACCACCTTCCAGAATTTGGAAGGGGAGTTTATGTTTGTATGGAAGGCAGTTTTGAAATATTCTGATTTAGCTAGCCTTGTTGCCCGAGTGCAGGCATTACAGAGTAAACGACAGGATGTGAGATCATTAGGAAGTTGGGTAATTTTATCATGTTTCCAGGCCCGATCTCATGCTTGGAGACATAGATACATAGATAGTGTCGGCAGATAAGGGCCTATGGCCCACCCAGTCTGCCCATTTGAGCTTGTAAGTTCAGTTTATGTTTTCCTAGAAGTCTGTTGCCCCTTACCCCTGACCTCCAGAATTCCTTTATGTCTATCCCATGCATTCTTAAATCCCGTGATTGTTTCAGCCCCCACCACTTCCTCTGGCAGGGTGTTCCACTTGTCACTACCGTTCTGTGAAGAAATTCTTCCTCACGCTTTCCTCTGAATCATCCTCCCTCCAACTTCATCCCATGCCCTCTAGTCCTAGAACATCTTTTTCACTTAAAAATAGTGTATTCCTGCACCCTGTTCCTCCCTGTAAGATACTTGTATGTCTCTATCATATCCCCTCTCTCCCTCCTCTCATCCAGGGAGTACAAGTTCAGTTCCTTCAACCTGTCTTCATAAGACTTGTGATGCAATCCATGCACCATCTTTGTTGCCCTCCTCTGAACCTTCTGTACCCTGTCTATGTCCTTACGTAGGTATGGTCTCCAGAACTGTACACTGTACTCCAGGTGGGGCCTCACTAGTGTCTTGTATAGTGGAATTATGACCTCCCTTTCCTGCTGGTGATGCCCCTGCCTATGCATCCCAGCATCCTATTTGCTTTACCTGCTGCCTTGTCACACTGTTTCTCTACCTTGAGGTCATCAGAGATGATAACCCCAAGATTCCTTTCATGCTTGGTGCATGCTATATCCTCACCCCCCAACTGATATATTATGCCAGGGTTTTTGTGCCCCATATGCATTATCTTGCACTTCTTTGCATTGCATTTCAACTACCAAACCCCTGACCATTCTTCAAGTTTCTGCAGGTCCCTTCTCATTCTGTCTACACCCTCTGGTGTGTCTACTCTGTTACAGAGCTTTGTGTCATCAGCAAACAGTGAAATTCTGCCTTCTAGGTCCCAAGAATGTCACTGATGAAGATGTTGAATAGGACCGTCCCAGCACTGATCCCAGTGGTACCCACTGGTCACTCTTTCCCTCTGTGGAGTGACAGCCATTTACCACCACCCTCTGTGTCCTGCCACCCAGACAGTTACCTACCCACCACACTACTGTCCTGCCCACACCCATATTCCCCAGTTTGTGTAATAGTCTTCTATGTGGCACAGTGTCAAAGGCCTCGCTGAAGTCCAGATAGGCCATGTCCACTGCCCTCCCTGATCCACCTCCCTAGTCACCCAGTCAAAAATTCAACGAGGTTGGTCTGACATGACCTCCCTGGTGAAACCATGCTGGCTTGGGTCCTGTAGTCCATTGACAACCAGATGTTCCACCAATCTCTTTCAGTAGTGCTTCCATGATCTTCCCCACTACCGAGGTGAGGCTGACTGGTCTGTAGTTCCTGCTTCCACTTTGTTCCCACTTTTGTATAAGGGGACTACATCTGCTGTCCTCCAGTCTTTGGGTACCTCCCCTGTTTCCAGTTATCGGCTAAACAGGATAGCCAGAGGTTCAGCCACCACCTCTCTTAGTTCTTTAAGGACCCTGGGGTGCACCCCATCTGGCCCCATTGCTATCAACTCTTATTACTTCAGTTCCTTCAGGACCCTTTCTCGTGTAAAGGGACTTGTGTCCATTTCTGCACCATTCTCACCCCTTGTACTCCCTTCAGACCCATTATCCTCCTCTTCCTCAGTAAAGACTGAGCAGAAATACCTGTTCAATATGTCAGCTTTACTCTTGTCATCCTCCACGTGGCCCCCATCCTCCCTCTTCAGTCTCACTATCCCTCCCTTTGCCTTTCTTTTTTCACTTATGTACCTGTAAAAGGTTTTGTCCCCTTTGCCAGAAGTTCTGGTGTGATCCATGTAAGGTGATTTCCCCCAACCCTGGTTCATTTGAGAGGGGCATAGGCATGCCATTTTGCTAGGAATATGTTTTTAAAATATTCAAGGGCCTTATCAACTGAAAGGGTAGTGGTTAATGGGGACTAGTCAGAGAGGGTCTAGTTCTAAGGATTTATATGAACGTACAATAGTTGCAGGGTTTTATGTGGGGATTTGGGGCTATGGATTTTCCTGACTTAAAATATTGGATTGTGGCCGCTAAGCACATCAGGGAGGATGCCAGCGGCGATGACCCTGTGGGGGAGGGAGGTTAGGGCACAGTCAATTAGGGAGTGGTTTTGGGTCTTATGGATAGGGCGTGTGGGTTCCAATATCAGCTGCGTGAGGTTGAGGGTACCGACTGCATTCCCGGTGTTAGTTGTTGATGGAGACAGCCAATTTAGGTTGAAGTCACCTAGGATATATAGCTCACCTGATTTAGAGAGGGAGGAGATGGAAGCAAGGATGTTGAGAGTGGTGGAGGGCTGGATGTTTGGGCTAATAGATGCTAGACATGAAGATAGGTTGGGTAAATAGGAGGGACACATGGATTGCTATTGTGTCATGTGTTGCAGGGTTAGAGGAGGAGTGAACAGTGGAGGGAGGTTTGGATGTACATGGCCACTCTGCCACCTCTACTGGCTCTATCTTACCTTAGAATGGAGTAGCCAGGAATGGAGACTGAGTGGTCAGGGATCGTGCTTTTTAGCCATGTTTCTGTGATAATTAAGATATTTGGTTTTAGGATGGCAACCATGGCTTGTAGGGTATCCCGTGATAAGAGTGCTAGGGAATGGACACCTACAATAATGGTAACCCACTCCCCAGCACATTTCAGGGATGGCTACAGGAGGGTAGGGCGGCCGGATGGGGGGGCGACTATAGTGACAGGATGTCGCTATACGTACACGTGGTGGGGTTGGAGCAGGCATGCACAGCGAGGGATGTGAGGGGTGGTGCCACAGTGGGTTTCCTGAGGTGACCATGTGGTGCGGTGGGTGGATTGCTGGCATTGGTCGGTAGGGTACTGGGTTTGGGTCCAGGCACTGGTGCATTTTTTTGCGCCCGGCCCAACTTTTTTTCTCCCTCGACATGCCCCCACCCCCGGAGTTGAGAATCCTTTAGTGGGGGGCAGAGGAGCAGCCCCCACAGAAAACATTAAAAAACTAAGTCCCCAGCGCCCTTTTGCTGCGCACCGGGGTGTCAATATAAATTTTCGGCATTCCTGACTTCTGCATAACGGCGATCGCCTTTAGGCTTTCGCTGTTATGACATAGAACCGCTTGTAGGAGGTCAAGTTTTTGTAGCAAGCTATGGATATTTAGATGAAGTACCTTGAATCCCTTTAAGAGGGCTGTGGGCAAAGGGTGCAGGCGGGGCAGAAGAGGAGAGGAGAGGTCAGGAGTGCAGAAAGTAGCAGGACCAGGGTTGGGGTGGATATCACCCAAAGAGAGCAACAGTAGAGCTATGATGAGGAAGTGGAGTTTTGGGGATTTGGATGGAGACTTCGGGGAGGCCTGAAGGTTAAAGAAGGGGGTGGTGGGAAAGTATGGAAGCAGAAAGTGGGGAACAGCAAGGGAATATGGTACTGTTAGAAGGGATGCGAGGAGGATGAAGGGGAAGTGGGACCATATTTCAAAGGTAGGGGTAGGAGTAACTGCCAGAATGTAAGCCTGGGACTGGAGATGAATTGGGGGTGGGGGGCGGAGTTAAGTAGCACAGGCTTGACATGAGTAAGTGGAGAGGGAGGTAGAGGAAAATTAAGAATGGGGGAGTGAGGATAGAGGGGTCATTGTTGAGGAGGAGAATCACAAGTGGTGGGGCAGGGGAGAATATTTTGGATCCTGAGAGAGAAGGCTATTCTAAGGATGTGGATAGGCAGTGGAAAAATACTAAGAAGGAGGGAAAGAACACTGGCTATGTAACCCCCTCTAGTGGAGAAACAATATAACACACTAAGGGAAAGCAGGTACTTGGTAAGTTTCTGGCTGCAGGTCACATGACTCAGTTGGCTATAAGTATATGAGTCCAGATAGGCGGGTGGGTGGGGAGCCGGCACAAAGCGTCAGAGGGAAGATGCAAAAAATTTAGCTAAGCTAGCTGCAGGCAGAAACAACTGCTAAAAATAGTTACAGGATTAGTCCTAAAAGCAGCTGCTCATGGGCTGGGGAAAATTTCACAACAGCCTTGGTCCAATGAGAGAACAGAGCCTTAATGGCTTGTCCTATCGGTTGCAACCAAAGCGGAATTTCAGCCAATTGCGTCCCAAGGATGCTCCAGGAGGACAGTGGCTTGCTTATCCAGGGAAGGTGTCGTCGCCGTCATGTGCATCTGAACTTCATAGTGTGGTAATATGTTTTAAATTGGAACTGAGCCGCACAGCCTTCCCGGTAGGAACAACGAGATCCTTCAAATGTGTAGCCGTTCAAGGGTGTGCAGATGTAGGTTGCAGGATCCTTTTCACCTACCGACCTCTGGGGGATTGGAAGGAGTTCCTGCAGGAAGTCACAGATTTCATCATCAAAATGGTATTGGAGTAGCTCAGATGGATTATTCTAGGTGACTTCAATGCCTGGATTGACGAATTCTCTCAGTTTGGTCAAGACTTTCTCCAACTAGTTTGTTCATTGGGCCTGACACAGATTGGTACCTCTGCAACCCATATACAAGGCCATTCATTGGATCTCGTCTTCCGGCTGGGAATGGAGGACTCTGGCCTTGTGGTGGAGCTGGTCACATGGTCGGACCACCATACTGTGAGGTTCTCTTTCGAGGCCCCCTAATAGACCTTCCCCTACAGAGATGATCCAGTACAGCCCTTTAAGGGGTTTGATCCCGCAGGGTCTGATGACAGTGCTGGATCTATCAGGTCTGATGAGTGCATGCGAGGAGCCAGGGGAACTGGTGCTGACCTATAAAGAGGATTATTGCCGAGACCCTCGACTCCATCACACCTGTTCGTGTTTGACCCCTCACCTCACACCAGAAGTTTCCTTGGTTTGATGGGACTCTCAGGGAGATGGGGGCGGGGGTCAAAAGTTGGAGAGGTGCTAGCGCTGATCTGGTTTGGGGGAAGAGAAACTTATACTGATGGCCCATTACAGAGACTATCAATCAGCAATCTCCTGTAAGAAGGCAGAGTTCCTGTCCAAATAGATTGCTACAGCAATTAACAGACCAGCTCAGCTCTTTCGCGCCATGGACAGGTTCTGTAATCCAGCCTGTCTATGGTCCAAGAGAGCCTTTTCACAATCAAGATGTGACAAGTCCGCTCTGTTTTTTGCTGATAAGATTGCCTCTTTCAGATCAGAAATCCAGGCAGCGCCCTCAAATGGGCATTGTGGTGAAGGACATGTGGTCGCAGGCACTCAGTTTGTTTGGTTTGACTTTGACCAGATAGCTGTAGTTGATGTTGTGAGGGTTGTCTGGGAGCTTTGGCCAACTTACTGTAGTTTGGACCTGGTACCAACGCGCTTTCTTGTGGGGTGCATTGATGCCACTGGCCCAGTCCTAGCTAAGAAAGCCCTATGTCCTCTGGTATTGGGGGGTCTTTCCAGGGCCCCTGAAGGAGACAGTTGTAAGACCCCTCCTTAAAAAGCCTTTACTAGTTGCAGACTGTCTGGCAAACTACAGACCCATCTCTAACCTTCCCTTTGTGGGGAAGGTTATTGAGAAGATGGTGGCTGGGCAACTAAAGACCTATTTAACAGCTCATGACGTCTACGAACCTCTCCAGTCCAGTTTCAGGAAAAGGTATAGTACTAATACTGTGTCTGGTTTAGGTGCTAAATGATCTCCTAGAGGAGAGGGATTTGGGGAGTCGTTCCATTCTTGCTCTCCTCGATCTCTTGGCAGCATTTGACACCGTGGACCATGGAGTGCTGATGGAGTGCCTGTGGATGTGTTGTGGACTGGCTAGAACAGTCCACAACTGGTTTAGATCCTACCTCACTGGCAGGTCGCAACATGTGGTGCCTGGTTTTTTTTCCCTCAGCATCCATGTCCCTGCCATGTGTGGTCCCACAGGGCTTCGTCTTGTCCACCATGTTGTTTGCGGTGTACATGCTTCCACTAGGGGACATTATAAGGTGGTATGGGCTGAGTTTTCACTGCTGTGCAGATGATACTCAGCTCTACATGTCCTTTGCACCCAAACAGCAGGAGATGGTCTCAGTATTTAACACGTCTGACTGAGATCCAGGACTGGATGAGTGCGAACTGGTTGAGGCTGAATCCGGATAAGACTGAGGTACTGTTGCTGGAATCTGGTCACCAGGGGGGCGACGGTGCAATCTGGTCAAGTCTCAGAGCTTAGGTTTGGGGACTCCCAGTTGCTTACCTCTGATCAGGTGAGGAACCCTGGTGTTGTTTGGGACTGCGGCCTGACACTTAGATCTCAGGTATCAGCTGTGGTCAAGACCTCTTTTTACCATCTGAGGAACATTGCCAGGGTGAAACACCTGATACCCCTGGCTGACCTGCCAGCACTGGCTCATGCTTTTGTGACCTCACACCTGGATTATTGCAATGCCCTGTACCTAGGGATAACAGGGGTAGATCTACACCCCCTGCAGCTGGTGCAGAATGCGGCAGCCAGGTTGTTGATCAGCCTACCTAGGTCATGTCATGTTACACCTGTGCTGCGCTCTCTGCACTGGCTGCCAGCTAGGTGGCAGATCTCCTTCAAGGTCGGTTTGCTGACCTACTGTATAAATCCCTAAACGATCAGGGGCCCGGTTACCTGAAAGACCTTCTGATCCCCTACCAGTCAGTCTGCTCCCTTTGCTCCACAGGTGAGAGTTTGCTGGAAGTTCCCAGGATTCATTTAAAAACATTAGGGGCCCGCGCTTTTTCTTACGTGGACCCAATCCTGTGGAACTCCCTTCCATATAATATTTGAAACAGTCCAGCAGTGGATATTTTTAAAAAGGAGCTAAAGACCTTCCTATTCGGACAAGCATATATGGGAAGCTAGAAATATTTTATTGGTAATTGTCTGTATTTATTCTGTTATTTATATGTTTGTATTGTATTTTTTTAATTTTAGGATTTGTTGTAAAGCGCACTGAGTCGCAATCGAGAAGTGCCCTATACTAAATAAAGACCTGATTGCTTGATTCATAGTCCTCCTGAATTCCAGACCCATCTTCCCTGTTTGAAATCTATCCCATAGTGGTCACTGCCATGCTTTGGGGACATTTCTGGTCATCCTGACATGTCATGTTCCATTGTGACAATATGGACACTACTGATATCATTCAGAAAAGATCATCTTTTCCTCTTGTAATAAACTTCCTCTGTAAATTTACATGGATCTCCCTTAGAAGACATTTTCAAATTTGATATCTTTTCTCACCCGAATCTTCCAATCAATTTGCTGGCTCCTTATCCCACTATGACTTACAGACATTCCATCACCTAGTGCCACAAGCAGATCTTCAACTGACACAACCAACACCATACAGGGATCTCGTAATGAAGTAACCTTTTACATAGAACATGCTCAGTAAGTCATCTGGGGGTCTTTTGTGGCCTCCATGATGGCCTCCTATACCACTGCTTGGAAGTGCTACACCACCTCTTACCCCTTGCAAAACCTTCAAGCAATGAATCCTCAGACAGAACAACTGTAAGCCTTCATTTCCTATCAATTTCCCTCCCTCTGGAATCAATTCCCCTCCTCTCTCTCCATCTCTCACCTTCCTCCATTTCCCTTAGGCACCAGCTAAACCTCTCCCCCTCCTGCTGCTGTCAGCCTCCTACCTCACCTGCCCCTGGTGCTCTTTTCACCCCTGCCATGGTACCCCCCCAGACACAGTTCATGTCACTACAACTGCTGCACTTATTTGTATCAATCTGCTTTTACCATTTTAACTGGGTATTGGTGCTGCCCACAGAACCAGCTTCTGTTCAACGTTTATTGTTATTTGCACTTGCATCTTGTTGAATTGTTTACTGTTTGCACTTTATCTTTGGAATGTTTCTCTACTGCTGTTTTTGATTTATTGTATCCCCTCGCTTTCCCCAGGTCGCTTCTGAAAACAAGCCCTGGTTCAGTGTGCCTTTCCCTGTTACCAATTTTCAAATAACTAAATGCCTGTCATTGCTGTCTGGCAAAGTCCTTAATGCACACCTCCCTCAAGCAATACCTATCTGGTATTCAGTTCTGCCTCTCTGCCTCCTGTTCGACCTTTCTGTCCATGTTGTCTGGAAGTCTGATAAAAGCATTCCTTCTGAGTTACGAAAACAAGCCCATCAATGCAGTCCTCCTTCAACGGCCTCTCTGCCTTCTTCAAAATCTTAAATTCCTTCCTGAGACAACCTGCTGCTGCAAATTGCTATGATCATAGCCTTCCATGGTTTTCTTCAACCTGATGACTTTACCACCTCTACTTACTGAACTCTTCAATTTATCTCTCCATCTCTAAAAAGCAGGTCTTTACAAAACTTTGTCGACTACCTACAGTTTATTTCTCAAGCATTCAAACGGACAGTGCTTGTCAAGGTGCAGCTGTACACCTCTACGCCATGACTCATGAATGTTGTCACAAAAATATAGAAACAAAGAATGCGTCAGCAGAAAAGGATCGGTAGACCCATCTAATCTGCCCCATTTTCCCTGCCTAACACTGCACCACGGACTCTATTTGGTCACAGGTGTCCCGTCTTCCTCCATTGCCTCTATTATTAAACCCATGTGCCTATCCCATACATGTTTGAAGCTCCCACTGTTTTCACCCCACCACCTCTTCTGGCAGGTTGTTACAGGCATCCACCACCCTTTCTGTGAAGAAGTATTTCCTCACATCCCTCTTAACAACTCTCCTCCCCTCCAAGTGTAACCCCCCTGCAAATGGGGGTTCCCAAAAGACTTCCAGGAGCTTGCTTGAATGCTCCAAGCCTGAATGGTGTTTGGCATTTAAGCCATTTATCAGTGAGTGTTTTTAGAGCCTCTGGTACTGTCTCTTTAAGAGCTGTCTGCTTGCAGACATAATTAGTTTGTATGGGGGACTGTGTGTTTCTTTGATTGAGTACCACTCAAGCTGCTGCCAATTCACCCCATTTTTGCAGTCACTAGGAGTGCAAAGGGAACCTGTCTGAAAGATGTAACTGATTGCCAGAAATCATTTACAGTAATAATAAAATTACAGTTTGTCTAACCTGCTTTCTTTGCAGTCAGAACTGTGTCTGCTAGTTCCCCATTCTAGTTTTGAACTGCTGAACTGGACCAATCAGTGGGGTGTATCTAGCTCTAAAATGATGCCTTGGACTCATAATCTGAGCCAGCCACAAGAGGATTGTATGGGCAGTGACTCTGGGAGATGTAGTTTAGACTTCAGTGCCTTTTGGACCAACAGCAGCAGTCTATTGTGAGTGACAGCCAATCCAGTCAAGAACTGGGAGGAACTCAAAGGAAGTGCCGGTTTACGTCAGTTGGAGTTCAGTTGAGCTTTGGCAGTGAAGAAGGAAGGAGCCCTGTGCTTTTCAGTGTGCAGTTTTAGTCAAAAACGTGTGTAAGGCCCAGAGTTCCGGTCTGCAGCTTGTTAGGACTGAATCCGTCCTGTGAAAAGAATCAAAGGATCTCTGAAGAGTAGAAACCAGGCTCACCCTGTAGAAGACTGGAAGAATTGCTGAAAATTGCACTGGTCTGTCAGGAACTGAATCTGCTGTGTTCTCCGAGGTATTGTGCAGTAATTACGATAGGGATACAGATGCAGCCTGCCTGGTATAGTACTTTCTTTTATATGGATGTGTGAAGAGGTTTGTGTACCTCAAGTGAGCCCTGCTGACATTGAAGGACCCTATCTTATTTGGAGGTCGTGAGTACTAATTCAGGGTTGCTCCCTGTTGAATTGCCACATTAAATCCAAATGGAATTACTGTACTGTTGACTGTTTAATTCTCATTTTCTCTGTGTGAAAGGCCCCTACCAGCTGCCACGGTTTGGACTAGCCACTAGGGCTTGGGTACCCAGGGACAGTAACTGATAGGGATAGGCCTGTCACAGAGCCATAGGTAGATTATTAGAGTGATAAGCTAATTAACCTGATTTCCTGTCCTTGTTATATCCCCCTAAATAAATCAGAGCTGCTTGTTTCAGCAAAGTTATACTGCCTGAGGTATTTGTCTATGTTAAAGTACTGTACTGTGATTGTTGCACTGTATCTCATTTCACAGGAGGTCCCAGTGCGGAACCAGTCCTGGGGGTAAGTGTGAAGGTAATTCTGATATATTGTGTGGGCCACTAGTGGGAAGAAAGGGGTTGCAGTGTCCCAGAGGGCTGTGACCAAGTTAGTTTAACTATTGCAAACCCTGACCTCTGGGTGGAGGCACCCGCCATTGGATCCAGGCCCCTCAACCTGTTAGTGGCAAATCAGGCAGGGGTAGTAGCCCCTGGGATAGCGCCATCTAGGGGTTACATCTTGGAGGCTCACCGCTGGGATTGTGTGTCCTCTAGTGGCCATATTCTGAACCACTGTTAAGAAAAAATGGGTACCCCGACAGAAGTGGCTGTGCACCGGCTGGTGGAGTGGTGTACTGGGGAGGAGATCGACCCCAAAATGCTATGCTTATCCTGGACATCCCCTGGGTATCAATACGGACACTGTGCAGGAGTACTTTCCAAGGTGGAAGGTTTACAAAACCCTGTGGTGGTGGGTCGGCATGCTAATCTGCTCACCCACACTTTCCTGGCCCTAGTAGAGTTTAAGGATCCCATAGATAGCTCCAAAGTGCCACAGACCATTACCCCAGAGGGAGCCCTCACTGCTTGGAGAGTGATAACTAAGGACAGTAAAGACCGGGGAATCAGCCCCACCACTATCTGAAACTTTTGAGGAGAAATTTGCTGAATGGTTGCTGGGAGAGGGAAAACTGTGGAGGACTTGAAGAAACTATTCTTGCCACCTGGGGTGTTCCTCCCAACACCCTCTCCTGCTCCAGTGCCGTAATGGTGGCTGAACCAATGCAGACTCCTATTTCTGCACCTGCCATTAGTCACGACTCTTACGAAGGTTGAGGATCTTCTCTGGCACCTCCCCACCCCCAAGGGAGGATGACTGGAGACCTGGATAGACTATGTTGCCCCCAAGTGCTAGAATGGCAATGCTCGGAGGCAGCGAGAGGGTTAGTGAGGCCTCGAGGTCCTGCCCTGGCTACCATCCGTGCTAAACGGGCCAGTAACCCTGAAGCGACTGCACAGGCCTATCTTGAGGCCTTGGAGAATGTGTATGGGAGCCCAGATTCTGATGAGGACCTATGGTGGAGAGTAAGAAATGCACAACAGTACCAAGGGAGTTGTTGTCTGTGTATGTCTCGGCTGGAAAAATTGTTGCAAGAATGCCTCAGAAAGGGTAGTTTGCCAGCGATTGAACTGGACCGAACCAGACTGGACAGAATCCTTAAGTCTGCCCCTTCTCAGAACTGCTGTTGCTTCAATTACGCCTGGCAAATCGACTGGAATCCCCACCCTCCTATGATGAGTTAATGAGAGAAATTCGAGGAGTTGAGAAAAGGCGACCTCGGGAGGTACCTGCACCAACAGCTGTGGCTACGACCCGAGTGACTGAGGGTGACCCATCAAGTGAAGTTCAGGGGCAGAGGTTGACAGTCAATGAGTGCTCTGACAAGGAAAAAGATATGCCACAATGGGGCGAACTGTTGAGAGAGATCCGGGAATTCAAAAACAGTCCCTTTATGAAGGCCACGCCTGCAAGTACGGGCCCTGACCTATATCCGACTGCATCTGCTATGGGGTGGGGTACCCACCCATGTATCTCCTGCTGATAACAGCTCCAAACTCAATTCCTTGACCATGGAAGTGGAGAAACTGACAGATGTCTCCAAATGCTTATCACGCCGCAGACAGAGATGGCACCAGGTTTCCAGTTAGTAATACCCCGCCCTGGCTCCCATGTGGCGCCTCGGCCAGCTCAAACTCCAGAAAGTATGTTTTGCTATAATTGTGGGAAAGATGGGCACATGAAAAGGGAATGCCAGTCCCCAAAAGACACTGACAAAGTTGCATATAGGCTACAAGGAGAGCTTGGAGAAGAAATCAGTGGTTAAGAGGTGCACGACATGATCCCAGTGAGGGCACCAAAATGCTAATTCACGTCCTTTGTGGCAAGGTCAGTTGCCCAGGCCCCCTACCGCCTCTCCAGACTGGTCCAGAATAGTGGGTCCCTCCATGGAGACCACTGTAAAGGTGAATGGAGTGTCTACAAGAGCTGTATTAGACAGTGGCTCCCAAGTGACAATTATGTTCCAGGATTGGTATCGAAGCATTTGTCAGGCGTACCCTTACAACCATTAGAAGGACTGCATGTATGGGGTTAAGTGAGAAGGCCTACCCTATTCTGGGTATATCCGAATTTGGCTGTCTTTCCCCACCTCCGTGGCTGGAGTGGCCGAACAAGTAGAGACCCTAGCCTTAGTGTGTCCCCCACTGGACTGTATGATGGTGTCCCTTTGTTGATTGGAACAAATGCTCATATGTTCGGAAGGCTGGCACAGTTGTGTTATGAAAACAGGGGTCAAAGACTAGTAGAGCTTTAAGAGTTCCGGCTTTAATTAAGAAGGCCTATGAGGCACAGAGAGATGCTGAAAAACAGAACCAGAGGAACCGGTCGGAATTGTATGGAAGAAGGATCCTGAGTCTCTGATCCTGCGCCAAATGCCCAGTGTACCTTACAGGAGAGGTCCGTATCAGAAAGGATGTTAAGAATAAAATATTAATGTTGGATGCACCAGGCGATGGAAAATTGCCAGAGGGACTGCTGGTCAAGCCTAGTATTTTGCCCGCTAGAGCCCATGCTTATGCCAGAAGGGTAATGGTCCAAGTTCATAATGTGTCTGAAAGAGACATTCGAGTAAACAGAGGTTGCATCCTGGCTAATGTGCATTGTGCAGACACTGCAGTGCTACCCAGCAGCAAGAGTTCAAGGAAGAATGACAGAGTAACGCCTGACTTGTTTGATTTCAGCGACCCCCGCTGCCAGCTGAATGGAAAGTGAGGATCAGTGAGAAGCTTGCCCAGAGAGACCAGGTGTTTTCTTTAAAGGAATGGGATGTAGGATGCGTGCAAGGAGGCTGAGCACAATATCCGGCTGCATGAAAAGACCATTTCGTGAGAGGTCTCGACGCCTGGCACCTGCTGACATAGATGATGTGAGACGGCATCTGCAAGAGATGTTAGCTGCTGGTGTAATACAAGAATCCAGAAGCCCTTATGCTTCCCCATTGTGGTAGTGAGGAAAAGAATGGAACAGTAAGGATGTGTGTGGATTATCGCACCTTAAACCGCGGACTATCCCTGATCAGTACACAATGCCCCGCATTCAGGATGCTTGGACTGCCTAAACGGGAGCAAGTGGTTCTCTGTGCTGGATCTCCGCAGTGGGTACTACCAGATCCCGATGGCCCCAGAGGACCGTGAAGACTGCCTTTATCTGTCCCGGCTTGGCTTCTATGAATTCATGAGGATGCCTCAAGGGATTTCAGGTGCCCCAGCCACTTTTCAACGATTGATGGAGCGTGCAGTGGGGACATGAACTTACTAGAGTGCCTGGTATACCTAGATGATGTTATTGTGTTTGGCAGCTCACTGGAGGAACATGAAAGCAGATTATTTAAGGTATTGGACCGACTGGAGGACTTTGGCCTTAAACTGTCCATTGATAAGTGTCAATTCTTTCAAACATCAGTAAAGTATGTGGGACACATAGTATCCACCGAGGGAATAGAGACCGACCGAGTAAAGTTGAGGCCTTGACCACCTGGCCACAGCCCAAAAATCTAAAAGAACTGCAAAGATTCCTGGGATTCTGTGGTTATTATCGGCGCTTCATCAAGGACTATTCAAGAGTGATCCGCCCTTTACTTAACCTTACTCAAGGGTATCCCCCAACCCACAAAAAATACCAAAAGTCAGCGTCCCTCAAGACTGAAAGAGTGTATTTTCATCCAAGTGAAGTATTTGGGGCCCGCTGGACTCCTGATTGTGAGACTGCTTTTCATGAGATCATATATCAACTTACCCATGCTCCAGTGCTGGCCTATGCCGATCCAAGAAAACCTTACGTCCTGCACACTGATGCTAGCTTGCAAGGGTTGGGGGCTGTGTTGTACCAAGAGCACGAGAATGGCTGAGACCAGTGGCCTTTGCCAGTAGAAGCCTGACCCCATCCGAAAAGAACTATCCTGTACATAAGTTAGAGTTCCTAGCTTTGAAGTGGGCTATTGTTGACCAATCCATGAGTACTTGTATGGGGCTAAAATACTAGTAAAACTGACAATAATCCTTTGACCTATGTGCAGACCTCAGCTAAGTTGGATGCCACTGGCCATAGGTGGCTTTCTGCATTATCTACATATGACTATGCTCTCGAATACCGAGCAGGTCTGAACCACATAGATGCTGATGCTCTCTCCCGGAGGCCTGTTCCCCAGAATGATTGGGTCCGATTGGCAGAACCTGACATTCGGGCACTCTGCGGAAGTTTGACAGGGAGGAACAATGTCCATGGACGCATGGACTGCATGGTGGATTGCTTGGGAGCCTCTGAGAATTGCATACCTGCTGCTTATTGCCACTTTTCTGCAATAGACATTGGTGCACTGCCTCAGCTGGACAATGACAGTATTGACGGGCTCAATCCCACGATCCCATGATCAAAGCAGCTTTAGAAGCCCTCTATGCAGGAAAAGATGTGTCCAAATTACGCCCACTGATTTGAGAACTGCACTGTTATACAAAGAAGGTCCTAAGTTGAAACTTGATCAATAAACTGTTATACAGAGAAACAGTAGACAGAGGGGGACAAGTAGACAAACAACAACTAGTGCTGCCCACTGCCTTTCAAGACTCAGTACTGAGGTCCTTGCACAACCACATGGGGCACCTTGGTATAGACAGAACACTTGACTTGGTGAGATCCAGATTCTATTGGCCTAAGATGGGGGCTGATGTGGAGCAACACATTCGAACTTGTAGTCGCTGCTTACAGAGGAAAGCTTTGCCCCAGAGGGCTGCCCCCCTTGTTAACATAACCACCAGTGCACCCATGGAGCTGGTCTGTATTGATTTTCTAAGTTTGGAGTCAGATCAAAGAAATATCAGTAATGTGCTGGTGGTCACTGACCATTTCACAAGATATGCCCAAGCTTTCCCACCAAAGACCAGAAAGCATCCACTGTAGCCAAAGTACTTGTAGAAAACTTTTTGTTCACTATGGGCTCCACAAAGAATCCATTCTGATCAAGGAGAGACTTTGAGAGTCGTCTGATCAAAGAGATGCTTTCTCTGTGGGGAGCGAAAGTCCAGAACCACTCCTTACCACCCCAGGGACCCACAGCCTGAACGCTTCAACCGCACTTTGCTAGATATGCTAGGCACCCTGCACCCAAAGGACAAGCCTAGATGGAGCCAACAAATTAGCACCCTGGTACATGCTTATAACTGCACCAAAAGTGATGCCACTGGATTCTCCCCTACCGCCTGATGTTTGGAAGAGAAGCTCGACTACCAGTAGATGTGTGTTTTGGGGTCTCCTGATGGGGTTCAAGCTGACAACTATTTACAGTATGTGCAAAAGTTAAAGGCCCAGCTAACTCATGCGTACCAACTGGCTCAAACCATGGCTGCCAAAAGAAATCTGGCCAACAAAGAAAGGTATGATAAAAGGTGAAAGCACAGGAACTCCAGGAGGAGATCGGTATTGCTAAGAAATCTGGGACTGCATGGCAAGCACAAGATTGCTGACAGATGGCACCATCTCCCTCACATTGTAGTGGGCAAACTAGATGATCTGCCAGTGTACAAAGTAAGGCCTGAGAATAATTCAAAAGATGTAAAAACAATGCATAGAAATCATTTACTGCCCATTGGACAAATCTTAATTGAGTCTGAGCCCCTAGAAGATGCCCCTCTGGACCAGTGACTAGAGCTGCTGCTAAGAAAAGATCAAGAAAGTCTGCACCTACAGAAGCAAAGTTAAAGTGTTCCCTCACAAGTCCCAGTTGAGCATGACTGTCAGTCCATATCGGAAGAAAGTGAGAGTGACTTTGAATACTATCCTTCTTACGAACTGAGTCAATTGTTTGGGGCAATCCCTAGTCAATACTGGAGACAAAGCTGGCCTTCTGGACTGTCTAAGCCCCCAGCTTCATCCCTGGAGCCAATGCTCCCAGAAAGTGAAGTGCAAAGCATCAGATCAGATGAAATGGAATCATTGTGCATGGTTGAACTGTTTGAGCTTTCAGGAGAAAAATGATAGATTGGGGCAGACTGGTGATACACCGAACAAGAAGAGTATTTTGAGTGCCCTGACAGTCCACTGCCAGTGTCCAAGCTCTCCATGCGAGCCAAATGTTGTGGACTCAGAAACTGTAACTCCTGGAGCTGAAAGTGCCCCAGGTTCTAGCCTCTCTACCCCATGGAGACTCCCCTGACAAGTGAGGACAATGCTGAAAATGAGGCTCAGAGTGCAGAGACTATAACAGTTCCCCTAGAAAGACTGGTCGAGCTGTAAAGCCTGTGGTGCACCTCAGTTATGATTCACTTGGGAGGCCTGTGGACTTGCCTCTCAATGTTGTCCATAAAGGAGTGTATGTGTCCCCGAGCTCATTGCCCAAACTGAGCATCAGTGCTAACCCAAGTTACTTGTGTTGCCCTCTAAGTGGTGCCCTTGCCCATCCAGCCCCAAGGTAACTGATAGGAAGGCCCTCCTTCAGGTTTCATGTACAAGAGGTAATAACTTGAGTTATGGTACAATGTGTATGTAATACTGTGTAAAGAGTGACGTACTGCAATGTTTCAGAAATGTGTTCTTGGTAAAATGATATATTGACTGATGATTACATGTGCGAGCCTAATGCAAATGTATATGGTTGCAGTTGAAACTTATGGGGGTACTTGCTTGACGCGGACGTCAAGCTTTCCCAGGCCAGGAAGGGTGTAACCCCCCTGCAAATGGGGGTTCCCAAAAGACTTCCAGGAGCTTGCTTGAATGCTCCAAGCCTGAATGGTGTTTGGCATTTAAGCCATTTATCAGTGAGTGTTTTAGAGCCTCTGGTACTGTCTCTTTAAGAGCTGTCTGCTTGCAGACATAATTAGTTTGTATGGGGGACTGTGTGTTTCTTTGATTGAGTACCACTCAAGCTGCTGCCAATTCACCCCATTTTTGCAGTCACTAGGAGTGCAAAGGGAACCTGTCTGAAAGATGTAACTGATTGCCAGAAATCATTTACAGTAATAATAAAATTACAGTTTGTCTAACCTGCTTTCTTTGCAGTCAGAACTGTGTCTGCTAGTTCCCCATTCTAGTTTTGAACTGCTGAACTGGACCAATCAGTGTGGGGTAAGCTAGCTCTAAAATGATGCCTTGGACTCATAATCTGAGCCAGCCACAAGAGGATTGTATGGGCAGTGACTCTGGGAGATGTAGTTTAGACTTCAGTGCCTTTTTGGACCAACAGCAGCAGTCTATTGTGAGTGACAGCCAATCCAGTCAAGAACTGGGAGGAACTCAAAGGAAGTGCCCGTTTGGTCAGTTGGAGTTCAGTTGAGCTTTGGCAGTGAAGAAGGAAGGAGCCCTGTGCTTTTCAGTGTGCAGTTTTAGTCAAAAACGTGTAAGGCCCAGAGTTCCGGTCTGCAGCTTGTTAGGACTGAATCCGTCCTGTGAAAGAATCAAAGGATCTCTGAAGAGTAGAAACCAGGCTCACCCTGTAGAAGACTGGAAGAATTGCTGAAAATTGCACTCGGGTCTGTCAGGAACTGAATCTGCTGTGTGTTCTCCGGGTATTGTGCAGTAATTACGATCGGGATACAGATGCAGCCTGCCTGGTATAGTACTTTCTTTTATATGGATGTGTGAAGAGGTTTGTGTACCTCAAGTGAGCCCTGCTGACATTGAAGGACCCTATCTTATTTGGAGGTCGTGAGTACTAATTCAGGGTTGCTCCCTGTTGAATTGCCACATTAAATCCAAATGGAATTACTGTACTGTTGACTGTTTAATTCTCATTTTCTCTGTGTGAAAGGCCCTACCAGCTGCCACGGTTTGGACTAGCCACTAGGGGCTTGGTACCCAGGGACAGTAACTGATAGGGATAGGCCTGTGCACAGAGCCATAAGTGAGATTATTAGAGTGATAAGCTAATTAACCTGATTTCCCCTGTCCTTGTTATATCCCCTAAATAAATCAGAGCTGCTTGTTTCAGCAAAGTTATACTGCCTGAGGTATTTGTCTATGTTAAAGTACTGTACTGTGATTGTTGCACTGTATCTCATTTCACAGGAGGTCCCAGTGCCGGAACCAGTCCTGGGGTAAGTGTATACTGTGAAGGTAATTCTGATATATTGTGTGGGCCACTAGTGGGAAGAAGGGGGTTGCAGTGTCCCAGAGGGCTGTGACCAAGTTAGTTTAACTATTGCAAACCCTGACCTCTGGGTGGAGGCACCCGCCATTGGATCCAGGCCCCTCAACCTGTTAGTGGCAAATCAGGCAGGGGTAGTAGCCCCTGGGATAGCGCCATCTAGGGGTTACACAAGCTTCATAGTATGCTGCTGTGTTCTCGTGCTCTTCCTCATGCGAAACAGACCCTCCTCCTGAATCTTGTTCACCCCCAGTGAGGTACCTATAGGTCTCAATCATGTCCCCTCTTGCTTTCCTGTCCTCCAGTGAGTACATGTTGAGTTCCTGCAGCTGCTCCTTGTAAAGTTTCTCATGCATCCCCCACACTCTTTCTGTAGCCCTTCTCTGGACTGCTTCCACCCTGTCAGTGTTCTTGCAGAGGTGTGGCCCCCAAGAGCTGGAAACAGTACTCCAGGTGGGGGTCTTACAAGTAAGCGATGCAGAGGCAACACCATCTCCCTTCTCCTGCTAGAGATCTCCCTCCCAATGCACCCTAGCATCCGGTTCACCTTGCCTATTGCCCTGTCACACTATCCTGCCACCTTGAGATCATCGGATATGATCACCCCAAGGTCCCTCTCGTGTTTGGTAACTGTAAGTACCTGCCCATTCAATACTCAGCCACTGGGTTAGTTCTCTCCAAGTGCATGACTTTGCACTTTTTGACACTTAAACCCAGTTGTTGCCACTCTTTAGACCATTGCTCTAGTTTCCCCAAATCCCTTTGCATTCTCTCCACCCCCCCTCCTGGGTGTGCACCCTGTTGCTGACTATTGTGTCATCTGCAAGAGACACATCTTCCCCTCCAATTACTCAGCAGTGTCACTTATGAAGACACTGATGAGGACAGGGCCCTGTACTGATCTCTGTGGTACCCCACTGGTCACTCTCCTGTCCTCCAAGCAACTGCCATTTACCATCACCCTCTGCCTCCTATCTTTCAGCCAACTGACTACCCAGCTCACCACCTTCTCCCATACCCCAGGCTGCTAAGTTTCTTTATCAGCCTGTTGAGTAGTATGGTGTCAGAGGCCTTACTGAAGTCCAGATAGGCCACATCCACTGTCCTCCCTAATCCATCTCCCTAGTTAGCCAGTCAAAAAACTCTATAGTCATTTGACATTACCTCCACCTGTGAAGCCCATAAGTCTTAAAGTACTCCATCAGTCTCTCTCTTTCAGCAGGGACTCAATAAAACTTCCCCACCACTGATGTGATATAGACTGGTCTGTAATTGCTGGCTTTCTCCCCCTTGTGAAGAGAGCCCACATCGGCCCTCCTTCAGTCCTCTGGAATCACCCATATCTGAGGTGCTAAATAGTGTTGCCAGAGGGGTGGCCAGCACCGTGCTCAGTTCCCTAGGTACCCTTGGATGGATCACATTTGGACCCATTGCTTTATTTTCCATTGGGGTTTCCAACCCCCTAGATGAACTCTCACTTCCATAAATGGACTTGTGTTCTTTTCCTCCAGTGCCTGTTAATGCATGTCAGATCATCCATCCCTTCCACTGTGCTGTTGTTGAATAAATACCTCTCCTCTGTCTCCTCATATCAACCAGAGTGACCTCTCTTCTTTACGGACAAGGGTACTGTAATGACATCTTCTTGGTTCATTCACTACATCTGAATCTTACTCACCAGACTACAGAAAAACTTGCTGTCCTTCTCAGGACAGATAGAAGCTGCTACAAATGCTTCCCAAAAGCACATTCTAGCCCACATAATCAAAATCATGGGCAGATGGTCATCTTCATGCTTTGCAACATACATTCAGAATCCTCTTGCCAAATTCCAAGAAGCTCATCAAGTACTCTGCTCTTAAACTTACAGACATTGCAGGGAAGGTGTGCCTGAGGCCTTGGTCCCACAGGTTTTATTTCCTCTCCTCCATGCAAAGTGAAAACACTAATTCCATGAATTGGAAGAAGGGGTCTGCAGGTCTATCTTCAGATCGCCTTTTGGCTCCTCATCCAGAAACTCCATTTTGTTTAGCTGTAGGTCTCCACCTATGGTACCTCTAACTGGGTGTAAATTCGGAGAATAAGCCAAAGGTACATTACACAACCACTACACTACAAAACACCACAGAGATCAGATGCCCAGTGAACCGCCTTTGTCCAGGGTACCTTTTAATCAAATCTCTTTACTGCACACAAACTCTATACACTCTTTCTCCAACCTTTGTGTGTCTAACTTCAAGAGGCCCATGGGCAGCATCTGCACTGGACATAAAATTCAGGGGAGGATATTTATCTTAATTAAGCAATAAGGTATGGCCAGGGGTTATGTTAATGGTATGTTAATCATCCTCTAAGGGTCTAATGTTGCACAAGGTGTAGCCAAGTGCCACATGCCCCTCTTGGGTGATTAACTGACCATTAACATAACCCCTGTGAGTGCCTTATTGCGATTATATTAAAAACATTTTTTAAACAGTGTTAAACCTTGTTCAGCATATGATTAGGCTCTACATGTATGTTAATAAAAGGTTAACATAAGGCTGCTAGAATGCTTACAGCCAATTAGAAAGTTCTATTTCCTATACCCTTGTTATGTTTTCTTGCACGTATGTGCAAGAAACATAGTGCCATCATCCGAGTTTTCGGAGGTGTGGTAGCCATCTTCCAGTTCAGTCAGTGTGTTTGCAGGAGTGGCCCCAGTTCCCCAATCACTGCTGCTGTCTGTGACAGCAGTTGAAAATGCAGTGGCCATACAGTTGAAAGGGAGAGCTCCACTTCAATGAGCAGAGCTCCCCCCCTCCACACGCACGTATATTGCGTGCTCACACGCTCCCTCCCACGCACATACTGTATGGCCGACCGGGGTGCCCAATCCCCCGTCGGCTCCAACCACCCCCAAACAGCCTTACAGCTGCCACACTGGGAGCCCACCCCAGCATGGCACAAGTCCATGTGGCCGAAGGGGTGCCCAATCCCCCGTCGGCTCCAGGCCCCCCCCAGAACAGCCTTACAGCTGCCACACTGGGAGCCCACCCCAGCATGGCACAAGTCCATATGGCCGACGGGGTGCCCAATCCCCGTCAGCTCCAGACCCCCCAGAACAGTTTATAGCTGCCACGCTGGGAGCCCAGCCCAGCGTGGCACAAGTCCATATGGCTGACGGGGTGCCCAATCCCCGACGGCAACAGGCCCACCCCCAAACAGCTTCAAGCTGCCACACTGGGAGCCACCCCAGCGTGGCAAATGTCCCATGTCATCTTCCTTAAAAACCCTGTAAACAAGAAAGCGTTCCCTCGGCAGTCTCCCCAGCCCACCCGCGCCCACCCCTGCACACTCTGCCTCACACCTCACCTCACCCCCGCCACTTGCCTCCGAGTCCGGTATAGCAGTCTTGATTGGACTGGGGAACACGCCTGCACTCTTCAAGCCGACCACGAACCGAGGAAATGCCGGTAAGCTATATAATGCAATAAATAGGGTTTTTCAACGTTAATGCATGTGTCAGGCATTTTTGGGAATTTTGGCACCAAATTTTCAACATGGGGTTTTTGGGACCCCTCCTCATGAATTCTTGAACTGTCACGGCGTTAATCGGGCCTGACGGGTGATTTCCCAGTCACTGCACGAAATCACCTTTTGGGACCGATTAATAAAATGGCAGTGTCAGTGTTCATAAGGTGGGCTCTCAAAAAGCTTATGTTGCAAATTTGGTGAAAAAATTCCTAAAAATGATTGTTTTATGAGCGTGCGTTGCACAGTTCCTACACATGCTCATAAGTTCGCGACTTTTTAATATTTGCACTCCAGATTTTCAATATTGCCATTTTACCACACCTCATTATGAACAGTACAGCTGTCATTTTTCACATCTCACCCAAAATGTGTTTCCACGCATGTAGCGCACAATGGCACAGTCGGTGTGTGAAATCAATGTATGGGACACATTAAGAAAATTACAGTGACACTGTTCATGAGCAGAGGTCTTAAAATAGCTATGCTGAAAATTTGGTGAAAAAATTCCTAAAATGACTGTTTTACGAGCGTGCATTGCACAGTTCCTATGCACCCTCGTAAGTTCGCAAATTTTTAATATTTGCACTCCAGATTTTCAACATTGCCATTTTACCATACCTCCTTATGAGCAGTACAGCTGTCATTTTTCACATCACCCAAAATGTGTTTCCGTGCATGTAACGCACAATGGCGCAGTCGGTGTGCACAATCAATGTTAGGGACAGAGTAAGAAAATCACAGTGACACTGTTCATGAGCAGAGGTCTTAAAATGGCTATGTTGAAAATTTGGTGACAAAACTCCATAAAATGACTGTGTTACGAGTGAGCATTGAGCAGTTTCCACGCACTCTCGTAAGTTCATGATTTTGTAATATTTTCAGTCCAGATTTTCACCAGTGGCATTTTTCCACACTTCCTTATGAACAGTACAGCTGTCATTTTTCACAACATGGCCGAAATGTATTTTCACACTTTCAGCGCAGAAATGCGTGGTCGCTGTGGGAAATCATTGTTCGAGATAGATAAAGAAAATTACAGTGTCACCGTTCATAATCGGAGGTACCAAAATGCCTGTGTTGACAATCTGCTGTAAAAAGTCCCAAAACTAATTACATTACGGGTGTGCGTTGCACAGTTTCTATGCACGTTCGTGACTTCACCATTTTTCTAAATATTTTCACTGCAGATATTCAACATTGCCATTTTTTACACCTCCCCATGAACAGTACAGCTGTCATTTTTCACAACCTGTTCGAATGTGTTTTTGCACCTGTGGTGCTAAATGCCGTAGTCGCTGTGCAAAAGCAGCTTTCGGCTAACAAACTGATATTGCCACTGTTCATGAGGTGGGGGTCACAAAAAAACCATGTTGAAAATTTGGAGTGAAAATACCAACGAATGCCTGAGGCGTTAGGGTTTCCAACCACAACGCCCCACCCTGTAGAGAATGACAGGCATCAGGAGTGTGACTTGGGATTCTCGCCTGTAATGCTCATACCATTCCATACCCTGCAGCCAGTGAGAGGCACTAAGGTATGCCTTGGACTCTTCTGCCCCAAAGTTCACCCCATTCTCCTATACCGCACCCATCTCACCATATTTCCTGATGGAATGGGGTGCGCATAGGGGCCAAAGACCCCAAGACACATCATGACACTTGTCAGTGTCTGCAGGGTAGGGTGTGGTGAAATGGCATGGCCGTTATGCCTGACAACCCAAAGGCACACCCCAGTGCCTGTCAGTCTCTGTGGGGTGGTGGTGGGGTTGGCTTCAGTTGAATACTTCACTGCCATTCCTATTATGCAGCTCTGTAACTCCTACACTATCAATGCCAATGCCAGTAAGCAAACATTCAGCATTGACAAATGCTTGTTATAAGGTTTATATGCCTCAGTCATGAAAAAGGCAATGCCTGCCATCTTTGTAGGTCCCCTCTGAGCTTATTAAGTATTGGTTTGAAGTTCTGCTCATACAAAAGTGCCAGCCTGCCCCTCACCTTGATGCCTAGGTAAGTGATGCTGGACATCACCCTACTATACCCTGACAGGAGTGACACTTGGGGGCCTCCTCCCACCTGCATTAACTCAGCCTTCCCGAAGTTCATTTTGTATCCTGATAAATCTAGCAAATTTCTCAGTGGTGCTGATTATCCCAAGATTGAGCATTCCTGCTGTGTCAGAATCAGGAGGTTATCATCATCATTATAGAGCAGTTTTATGTTACTGATCCCATGCCCCATGTATGTCCATCACCTCATTACTTGCTCTGATCTTTTCTGCAAAGGCCTCTACAGCAGGGGCAAACAACAGCAGGGATAACAGCACCACTGCCAAGTGCCCTTATAAAGTACAAATTTCCTTGTTACGCCTCCATTTACCAGAATGTTTGCATTTGGGTTAGTATACAGGACTTTCACAATTTTAATGAAGGCCTCTATCAGTCCAAACTTTGCCAGTGTGCTAAACAGGTATCCCCACTGTACTCTGTTGAAGGCTTTTTTGGCACCCAAGGAAAGCACAAAGACCCTCTCCGGATGACGCTCCCCTCACCTGACCACATTAAGGACCCTCCTGTTATTATGGATGGAGTGATGGCCCTTGATAAACCCATCTAGTCCACCTTAATTAGATCCAGCAGGACCCCTACAGTCTTAGCCACAATACCCTGACCATGACTTTCACATCGCAGTTAAGCAATGACATTGGCCTGTATGTGGTGCACTCCACTGGTTCCTTTCCTGCCTTACGGAATACAATAATAAGGGCTACATGGCTACCCTCTGGCAATGCCCCCATCTCTCTGGCTTCCAGCAGCATCTGATGCAGGCTTTTCCAGCATGGTTCACCCACTTTTCTGTAGAATTTAATGGGTTGGGCATCCAGGCCCCACTGCTTTACCTTTGGTAAAGTCTGCTAGAGCCTTGCATACCTCAGCTATGGTAATGGGCTTTCCCAGTAATCCCATCTACTCCTCTGATGGTTGAGACACATGTAACCTGTCCAGGAAATTACATACTTCCTCAGTTGTTCCTGTACATCACCCCATACAATTTTTCATAAAATGCTACAAATTGTTGCTGTATACCCTCTGATTGGTTGACCAGGTCTCCTACATTATTTTTGACCACAGCTATGAAATTAGACTTCCTCTGAATTCTGGCCAATTGCACTACCAGGGGGCTGGGTTTGTTTACCCAATCAAAAAAATCTCTGCTTGGTGTACAATAAGGAGCAGCTAGTTCCCTGAGTCTGGAGTAGATTCAGTGCCTTTCTTGCTGCTCTGAGGAGTCCTAGAGTCTGGGCTGAGGCACCAGTATATGACTTACACTTCAGCTCTTTTAAGTCAGCCTCAGGTTTTGCCAGTTTTTCTTTTTTGTTTCCTTTTGACTGACATGAAGATGACTGCCCCTCCCAAGTACGCTTTTCCAGGTTCACAAATCATGGCCTTGGAGGGGACTGAAGCTTTGTTAGTGTTTCTGGATAATTACCATTACTCTACTAGAAACTCTCTGAACCCCTCCTGTGCTGGCATACAGGTAGGGAATCGCCACATCCCAGTCTTTAGTGGTGTCAGCTGGAGCCAAATAGCACAAATCACATGTAGGTGGTCTGAGACTGCAATTGCAGTGATGCTGGCTGTAGCACCCATCTGATACCAGGATCTGGGGAGAAAAACATAATTAGTTCTTGATCACGTTTTGTGAGGGTTCAAGTAAAAAAAAAGTATTCCGTTGCCTGGGTTTGCCTCCTTCCAAATGTCAACCAAGCCCGAGCTGGGCTCAGACCGTTACCCCATCTGGTCACATGTGGGTCGAGTCAGTCCTCTGAGTGAGAGTGCTCTAGAGCCGGGCTGAGGGAGCAGTAAAAGTCCCCTCCCAAAATTAAATTAGGAAACTGCTCTTCATGCAAAAGTGCCAGCAGCTGAACAAAAATGGATTGTGGACCACTGGTACATACATGTTACCAAATGTAACTTGCTCACCAAGCAGTGTACCAGTAACAAAAATATAGTGACCCTGCAACAGGTCCACCACAGACCTTTCTTTTACAAACAGAACATTTTTATATACAAGTATGGTGACTCCCTGCCTATGCCAATTTTAGGACATTGCCCAACCCATTTCTTGATGAGTTTGAGATGCTTTGCATCCATCAGGTGTATCTCATGTAGGAGTCCTGATCTCCGAAAAGACACAGACAAAGTTGAAGCAGTCCAGAGGAGGGCAACTAAAATGGTGCAGGACCTGCACCAAAAGCCCTATGAGGAGATACTGAAGGACCTCGATATGTACACACTGGATGAAAGAAGGGGGGGGATATAATAGAGACTTTCAAATACCTCAAGGGTATAAAAAAGGTTAAAGAGCGAAGCCTTTTTCAAAGAAAAGGATGCACAAGAACAAGGGGTCCTGCGATGAAGCTGGGGGGGTGGTTAGAATCAGGGGAACTGTAAGGAAACACTTCTTCACAGAAAGAGTGGTGGATGCCTGGAACAGCCTCCCTGAGGAGGAGGTGGGAGCAAAAACTTTAATGGGATTTAAGATGGCATAGGATAAGTACAAGGGAACTTTAGAAGTAAGGAAAGGGGGGTTAAAGCCAGAGATCAAGTAGGGTCTACAGTGTGACAGTAGGTGGGGAACATGGGCACACTAGGTAGGCCAAGCAGTCCTTATCTGCTGCCAAATTCTATGTTTCTATGTTGTGTTATTGAACAGATTTAATATTGTCTTCCTCTTGATGGATAAGGAGACCCCCTGGACAGTCTAAGAGTATACCATGGTTTACTAGTCATCAGTATGTTTTCCCAAAAGGATGCGAAACGGGGGGCATGCCCCTACCAAGACCAGACCCAGGTCCCTTGATTTGGGGTACCACCTCCATCCCCCAACAAGATGGCCTGACCTCCCTACCCCATCCAGGTTTCTCTGCATACTAGCATGTATACTTAATCTCTTGCTGAAACCTTTGTCCCCCCATTTCTAAACACTGCTGCTACTGTTAACAGGTGATACTGAATCCAATCCTGGTCCTGACTCTACCACACCCATACAACTTCCCCGTGGCCTAAAGCTAGCTCACCTAAACATCAGGAGTCTCCTCAATAAAATCTCGCTGCTCCAACCCTTTGCCTTTTCCCTCAGCCCTGATGTTCTAATCATTACATAAACTTGGTTAAAACCTCACTTCCAAAATGACTGTGTCTCCATCCCCAGCTACTCCCTCATCCACCAGGACTGGCTTGGCAATGGAAAGTGTGGGAGGAATAGCCATGTATGTAGCCTCTTCCCTCACATTCGCATCTATACTGGGTATCAGCGTGGCTCAGTTGGTAGCACATCCGCCTCTGGACCAGAAGATCGTGGGTTCTCGTCCCACACCGGGATTGGACTTGCACCTAAAAATTGCTGGCATCTGAGTGCAGTATTGGGGGGTGCTGTACTGCTGGGGTGTGCCGTCCTTCGGATAAGACGTTAAACCGAGGTCCCTTCTGCCCATCCTGGTGTTGTCCTGGTGGGTGTCCAGGTGGAAGTAAAAAGAACCCAGGGCACTCTTCGCAAAGAGTAGGGAACTTTCCTGGTGTCCTGGCCAACATTCCCCTTCCCATAAACCGGTTCATGCAATTATCCAGGCTGTGTGTGGGTGATGATGTGCGATATGGCTACCACCACACATTCAGTCACTTCACTACCAGTCTAGCATTGCTTGTAAAGCGCTTTGGATGTATGAAAAGCGCTATATAAATGCTGATTCTTCTTCTTCTTCTATACTTGCAACATCCATCCCACAGACTCATGAGTCCCCGCTGGTGAAACTTACCTTTCCTTGCTCCATACTTATTTTCATCACTGGCTCCTACTGCTGTCCCAGTGCACCCATGTTATTGATCACTGACCTCTTAGCCACCCAACAAACACACACAGCTAATGGTAAACTCCATGTCCTGGGTGACTTCAATGTAAATTGGCTGGCTCCTTCTTAATACAAAATTGAGCAAGATACAGCTGCCCTAAATCTTATTCAGCTGCTCAATGAACCCTCCTGTCTAAATACCAAATCCCTCAGCCACTCTCTGATAGACTGGGTCCTCTCTTCCCACCAGCATTGTATAATAGTGGCTGGTCTACTTCCTGACTCTTTAAGTGACCACCACCTGATCTATGCAGTTCGGAAAATCCACTGCCCCAAATCCCCCCCCAAATAAAACTGCTGATCCGGTCCTATAACTGCCTGGATATCACTTCCCTCCTAAACAAACTGACTAGCATACACTGGTCCTATATCACCCATGCTCCCTCCATCGACTCTGCTCTTGCTTATTTCAAGTCAAAACTTCTCTCCTCCTGGGATAAACATGCACCACTGAGAATGATCCATGAGTGCAGTAATCACCTGTCCTGGATCTCTGCTGATCTTTTGGCCTGTCTTCGAGCTAGGGACCAAGCATGGATGGCCCACAAATCTACCAGCCTTCCCACAGACATCCAGAAATGTAGAATGCTTCAAAATGCCTACATCTGGGCAATCAGACTTACTAAGACAGAATACTTTAAGGACACCTTCCTAACTAACATAAATCACCCCTCCAAGTTCTGGAAGGTGGTAAAATCCCTATTCCACCCCAGCCCCCACACCCATGATCAAAACTGGCAACTACACATTGTCAGACCTAATCCACAACAATAGAGTTCAATTCCTTCTTTACCTCCTGCCGTCGTCCCTCCTGTCCTCTCTACCCTCGGCCTCTGTTGATCACATCCCCTCCAATTTCCCCAATCTGCCCCTCTTCACACTTCTTTGCTTTCAGCCCCCTTACTGCTGAGGAAGTCTTTAATGCTCTTATCACACTCAATCCCTCCAAGGGCAAGTGCCCTTCTGGGCTGGATGCCAAAATGCTCTACCTATCCACCCCTGCTATCGCCTCCCCTCTCACCTCTCTTCTAAATCTTTCTTTCTCCCTTGCTTCTGTTCCTGCCAAGTGGAAACATGCCACTGTTGGCCCCCTCCCTAAAGAAGGTGACTCCTCATCCCTCGGAAACTACTGCCCTATCTTACTCCTCCCCCTTCTCGCGAAACTGCAGGAAAGTACAGTTATGTACAAACTTACCGTAACAGTAGATCTTCGAGAGGAGCTCTTGCAGCTGGTAATACCATTAGGACTAATGCCGCTAGGCATTAGGATCCCACGTAAAACTTGTAGCTAGCAGTCTGTAGCAGGGGACCGCCCCCAACGTTGGCTCCACCCGACGTCAGACGTGGTATAGAGGGGACAGTCCCCTTGCGCCATCTCAGTTCTCCTGCCGGAGGCACGACTGAAAATATTGGAGAACCGGACAGGAACTCCCCACCATACACAAATGTAATAATACCAATTCCTGGGGGATGGAGGGTGGGAAAGCCACCTGCTGCAAGAGCTCCTCTCGAAGATCTACTGTTACGGTAAGTTCTTATGTAACTGTACTATCCAACTTCGAGGGGGAGCTCTTGCAGCAGGTAATACCATTAGAAATGAGTCCCAAGCAGTGCCCAAAGATAGGTCCCAGGTCTGATCGGGAGGTGGAGAGTAGCCAAAAACTGGCTAAAGACTGAGAAACTTCAAGAGAGCAGGCCTTGCAGAATGGCTAGTCCAAAACCAGCTCTCCTCCTAGAAGCAATGTCACGGCTGTAATGCCTGATGAAGGTGTGGACAATGTTCCATGTCACTGCAGCACAAATATCTGCTGATGAGGCATTTTTTAAGGAGGCAAAAGAGGTAGCCACAACACTCGTGGAGTGACCATTAACAGGATCCAGAAGAGGTTTGCCATGATGCTGGTAACAAAAAGAAATATAATGCACCAGCCAACAGGCTTGTGACTGTTTGCAGACAGGAGCCCCTGTCATCCTTTTTGCAAAGAAGACTAACAACCGGTCAGTCTTTCTGGAAGCTTGAGTCCTGTGGAGGTAATACTGCAGGATTCTGTGAACATCCAAGGTGTGCAACAGTGCTTCACCTTGGTTTGTAAACTCAGGGTAATAAACCGGAAGGTTGATGAACTGGTTCAAAGTCAGTGCTGACATCACCTTCAGTAGAAATTTAGGGTTCGTACGCATGGTCACCCTCTCCCTGTGAAAGACAATGTAAGGCTCTTTACACATCAAAGCCTGAAGCTCGGAAACCCTTTGAGTGGAAGTAATGGCAACCAAAAGAAGCACTTTCCAAGAAAGAAAGCATAGTTCTCAAGTTGCAGCTGGTTCAAAGGGAGGAAGGTTGAGCTTCTCAAGAACGGAAAGTAAATCCCAAGGAGGAACAGGGTCCCTCCTGGGAGGTCTGATGTGTAAGACCCCTCTGAGAAAAGTCTTGCAGACATTCAGTTGTGCTAGAGTTCTCTCCTCAAAGGGTTCATGATATGCAAAGACCGCACACATGTGCACCTTGGTGGATGAGTAGCTTAGCCCCAAGTCCAAAAGGTGGAGGAGATAGTCTAGGATGTGCCTAACTGGACAATCCAGGGGATCTAGGGCATGGGCAGTTGTCCATAGACAGAAACACTTCCACTTCATAGTGTATGTAGCCCTAGTGGAATTTTTCCTCGCTGCCACCAAAACCTCTGCCACCCTGCCTGACACTCCTAATCTCCCCTCTGCTGAGAATGTAGGAGCCAGGCATGCAGGTGAAGAGAATGCAGAGCAGGATGGATGAGTGTCCCTTGCTCTTGTGAGAGCAAGTGGATGGAGAGAGACAACGGTACTGGGGGTTCCAACGACAGTTGTTGAAGCAGCGGAAACCAAATCTGACAAGGCCATAGAGGAGCTACGAGGATCATCCTGGCTCCTTCCAACTGCAATTTGAGCAGTACTCTCTGAATGAGGGGGAAGGGAAGGAAAGCATACAGAAATCTCCCTATCCAGGAGAGGGACAATGTGTCTTGCCAGAAAACACCAGGCCCTAGAGTGAATGAGCAAATATTTTGTAGTTTGGTGTTGCATGGGGATGCAAAGAGGTCCAACTCTTGATGGCCGCAGTGCAGATTAAAAGAATCAAGAACACTTATTCAACACTTCAGCCCTCAGGCTCTGAACCCACCAGGCACACAGCCCAGACCTGCACACTGCTTTGGGTACACAGCCCTAACTTGTACACTGATCTGGGTTTCCCCTGGCTCGGCTCCCTTGCCGGCCACTCGGACACCTTCCATATGTCATGGAAACATTTGCTGGTGGCTCCCTAAACCACCTAAGAGCACCTCAGCCCTATCAGGGAAAGTTCCTTTTAATCCGACATCTGGGTACTTTCCTCAGGCACTGGCCAAGTACCTGAGAGAAAGTAAAGGTGCCACAGAGCAAATCCATAGAGGTGAATTCAGTTAATACTGATGGGGGGTCTCCCACCTCTCGCTTCCACAATTCATACCCGGCCATTTCTCTGGACATTAAACATCTCATTCTGTAAAGCTTGGCAATGTAGATTAAGGCTAAATGTATGTCACATTTCCTCTACTTGTCTTGCTTTCCCATTGTGCTGGACTTGAACATAATTTTACTTGGCTTAGCCCATTGCTCTAGGCCCCCCACTGATTAAGCAGTCCAATCCCCCACTTTACTTCACTCTTTGTGCTGGACTTGAACCTACTTGAGTTAACCGGCAATGTCTATTACACTAGACCTCCTACAGATTAAGTAGTCCAATCCCCATGTTTCAACAGTTCAGGTGAAAAACATAGGCACTATGTCAGAGTGAACTCACCCTTTGGTTGCAGGTGCCCCACAGGCAAGTCCTTACAGGAACTTCTCTCAGAGCTTCTGTTGCCGCAGCACAACTTGAAATAGGCAGCTTCTTCCCTTAGCCGGAACCAGGAGGGTTGCCCCTGGAAGACAGGCAACCCCACCCAAGGAGGGGGCACTTGGACCAGTGACAGCAGTCTCCACCACTTCAGCAATAAGTTTATGTGCCCCTCTTATGGTGGAAACACACACCTTCTTAACAGTAGCTCTAAAACAGAGCTTAAGGCTTTGAGAGCCTGCACACAGACTGCTGTGCTGCTGTCTCTCTCCAAGACTGCACACAGACTCTCTTCCAAATCCCCAACATTCTATCCTAACTTCCAACTGCAGCACTCCAGTGTGGCTCATACAGCTGCAAGATTTCAATGGTGATGTCATCCCTCAGTCTCAGCTGAGACTGAGAACAGAGTGAGACTGTATTAAATCCATTTAACTGGAGTTTCACAAGCTGCCTTCCCTGCCTACTACTTGGTCTTACTGGGATTCTAGTAACCCCGGGTAACAGGGGGGTTACACACAGTGTTACTTATAACCTTTAAAAGCTCCACTTAAAATAAAAAGAAATGTCAAGGCACTCCAGACAGTTTCCATCGTAAAAATATCTCTTTACTTTAAAATATCAAAACAGAACAATAAATACAGAACAAATATATATACCAACACATGCAGCCTTCAAACAAACAGGTAAAAGTGCAGTTCCTACAATTAATAACTTCAGACTAATTCTGTCTAAGGTCCTTACTTCAGTGCTTTGATGGTCTCTCTTCTCTCAGTCAGAAATATTGTCTTGTGTGTCTCTGTCAAGGTTCTCTCAGCAATTAAACAAGTTCTGAGCCGGCCTTCTCATCAGGTCACTAACTCCGCCTTGGTGTATCAAAATCTATATTTTACAATACAGGATATCCAAATAGAATATTTAAAAAAACATAATAGGTGACCTCACTGACTTTCCTCTTCACAGGTTAACCAGACAAAACCGGTTTGTGCTCTGCTACACGTACATCTCTAAAGTTTATTTGATCTAAGTCACTGTATTCAAAGCAAAAGTGTATTTGCCTCTTTAATTTCATCTGGACCTTGGAATCTACACCTCAAAGGTCTCTCTGATGTAATTCAAAGGTACCCCAGGAATGTATATTTGGCCTTCCAGATTTGTCTAGGTCCTGTTTGGCCCAGCCATCAACCTCTTTGATGAAATGAGCTAGTTCCTGGAAGGTTATTCATAACCCATGCATGCTCTTTCTATATACTGTCTCTCATGCAAGTGCCCACTGCCCTTCTTGAAACTGGCATATCAGAAAAAGGAAACTATGTACTCAGTCATCTTGATCAGTTCTATTAGTCCCAGTCTGAGTTGTTACTGAAAATAAGTGACACACCTCCCAACATTTCACATTCCCACCATATGCTAACCAGAGTTCATTCCTGGCTAGGTAAGCCCCAACACAGTCTCTTGTTAGTTGGGTGCTGGTGCAGACAAGGAAGAGTGGCAACAATAGAAAATAGTGTGAGTTGCTGCCCTTGAACTCTCCTTTGGGAGGCCCAATTTCAGAAGTTGTGTACTATGCCTTCACTCAACATGAGGAAGACCTCCTGGGCTGGTACCACAAATTTATTTTAGTCCATGAGAAGGATGCCCAACACCCCAGTCCCCATAGTCTCATTCCAGGAGCATTGCGGAGCACATATACTGAGTCAGATTGTAACGCATTTTAAACTGACAGCTCCACTGTTGGGGCAGCAAGTAATATTTAACAGGCATGTTTGCACCCTGGGGCTGTATTGTAATAAGTAAGTTTTCACAGGGGGGTATTAATCAAATGGGTCAAAATTTAGCTGGGGCCAGGGTGCCAAATCAAGGAAGGAAAGAACAGCAAGAAGGAAATTTGAGTCCTATACATAGAACTTATATAGTGTCACATAGCATAGGTCCCTCCCATCACAGTAACCCATCAAATGGGCAACTCAGTTTTGAGCAACTCAGTTTCAGTGCGTTTTAAGTGAGCTACCCAGAAAGGGTAGCGAAACGTGGTTAGCGCAGATGAAGGGGAAGAAGGGCGCGTATGCAGGTGGGTGAACAGAAGAGGAGGGATAATGGAGGAGGTATGTGGGAGGTAGTGTGGCAAAGTGTTGCTGAGCTGGCCGTGTGGCATGGTAGTGAGGGTGGCTGGATGCTGTGAGGAAGGTTCAGGGTTTGGGGCTGGGTAGAGGTACAGTTTTTTTTTAGTGTGTGTGGGAGTTTAACTTTTTTTTTTTTTAGTTTGTCCCCCTCCCCAGCATGCACTTCTCCCTCGGAGCTGAGAATCTAAATTAAGGGTGGTGTGGGGGGTGATGCCCCCTGCGAGGGGGTTGCAGGGGGCACAGCCTTAGTCATAGATATATTAGTCCATTTTCTTCGGTGTTCTTGACCTCCCTGTGCAGTGTACATCACTGTTTTGCTTTAAGGTGATGTACACACTATAATGCCGATCGCTATTTAGCGATTGCTATTATAACATGGAACCCCCCAACCCATTACTTGTCCAGCAATTTTTTGTTTGCAAAAACTATTTGCATCTTGAATGTCCCAGAAACTATAATGGTGACCCCCTAGGCAGATGATCAGGAGTGCTAGATATGCAGATCTAAATTCCACTTCTTTGGCCTGCAGCTTGTTCATCAGTTGCACAAAAGCCTTCCATTCTGACTACTGCCTTAGAAAAGTCCGGAAAAATTAAGCAACTGGTACTTACCATGCTTAAAAACTTGCTTGGCTTATCAGGATAATTGTGCGAGTGAAAAATAATCTGATGAGGGCGCTCTCTTGTCTTCAGACTGTTACTCTGATGGTAGTTTTCCTTTATGTTGACATGGTTTTTCACAGCCTACAACTCCTTCTCGAGTTTTATAATGCAGTCTGGCAGTCATGCCTTGCTGTCCTCCACAGCTGAGACTCGCAGCTCCACCTCCATAAGTCTTTTTACCTGGGCTTCATAATAGCTGGCCAGAGAGTCAGTTTTGCTGAAAACTTCTGTTAATTTAGGTGCCTGTACTGCCTGGACCTGGTCCTATACTGCCTGACTCCATGCTGCCATCATGTCCTCCAACACCTCCAGTCCTCCCGCAGCTGCTATGCCACAACCTTTTTATCTGATTTCTTCACTGCACGAGCCACACCTTGGTCTAGTGCTGCTAGGAAATTATCCATGGCATCTTGAGCAACCATTTTCTTATGTTTGCCCACTGTTATCAATGCCGGTAAGTGCTGAATTTGAGCTTTTATTGCCTAAGGGAGCGGGAGCGTGTTAAGAGACGTCTAGCTGCTTGCGGCATACATGTGAAGTCTGTGTGTTCACTTCTAATAAATAGACAATGGGCTATTTTCTTTGTTGGTGGTGAGTAACTGTATTCAAAATACATGGGTTTCTCGTGCACGTCCTATGGTACAAATGTGGAAGGATTCGCTTCTCACTATGCATCAGTTGGAGTACCTGACATATGACCTAGAAACCATCTCCTCTACACTCACACTCAACTATGGCGCAGCCCACAAATGGTTTTTATCCCACAAACTTCTGGTCAACGAAAAAAAGACTAAGTCAACGCTTTTTGGGTGTTCGCCATACCTCGTCAAGGTCTCCAAAACCAACTCCTCCCTAACTGTACTGACTCCTACTGGCACCCCCCCCCCCCCGATAATGTCACTAATTTCAAATACCTATGCATTACCCTGAATCCCTACCTCACCTTCTCTGAGCATGTAAACAACTCTGTGCAGAGAGTTAATCAGAAGCTAGGCACTGCCTATCGCATCAAACAGTATCTGACCACGGAGGCTTGTCTCACTGTAGTGCAGGGAAACCTGCTACCCATTATAGAATACTGCTCCCCTCTTTTCTCCCTTGTGTCCTCAACTCTGTGCTCACGACTTAACATAGCATACAACAGTATCTGCTGCTTCATCCTTCAAGCCACCTACTGCACCCACCACTCTGCACGCTACCAGTCTCTAGGGTGGCTCCTACTTCAAGGGCGCTTTGACTATGCCCTGGGTTGTCTAGTGGACAACTCACTGAGTGCCGGCCCCCTGTCACCATACTCATCTCTCTTAAAGGAGAACTAAAGCCAAAAGTTACAAAAAATATGTTATGCAGAGAGTTTTGATTTGTAGGTATACTCCTAGTAAGTCCTTCCTTTTACTTGCTGAAAGAAGTTTTTCTGAGGTTTAATGGCCACTAGGGATCTCCATATTAGCATTTGTAATGGCTCTTCTTGTTCCTACAATGCCGCCTGGCCCATGTGACTGTGATGTGTCCTGGACCATTACTTCAACAAGAGCTGTGTTTTTAGTAGAGCTGTTATGTTTATTAGCTCTTCTTGTCCGGGGAGTTCTAAGCACATGACAAATGCCTGAGGGATAATTGGGTGGGCTATTCTGCAAGGTGACAGTTAGAGTCTTCTCTAACTGTAGCATCTGTGGCATTTGTAACCTTGTGTGATTTGTGTACTTTGCCTATGGTTGTGTGTAGTCTGATAAAATGAAAGGCTTTAAAAACAAAACATTCACTTCTGCTGACTAGGCCTAAACACATTCATAAAACACAGAAGTTTGGATTAGTTAGTTATTTAGTTAAAGACAGAATACCAGGCCCATAACAGTAGACGCTGCTGCAGCAGTTATTACTCTCTGAATCAATGGTCCTAGATACATCACAGTCGCATGGGACAGGATGCACTGTAGGAACAAGAAAGGCCATTAGAAATGCTAATATGGAGATCCCCAGCGGCCATAAAAGCAGTAAGCAAATTTAGAAAAAACTCCTTTCAGCAAATAAAGTGAAGGCCTTACTAGGACTATACCTACAAATCAAAACACTCTACACAACATATTTTTTGTAGATTTTGACTTTAATTCTCCTTTAATAGTCAGGGTGGTAAAAGGGAACCTCTGAGTATCCTCCATCACACCGCTTGTGGTCCCTTGCATTACTACTACTATGGGCAGTAAAGCCTTCTCTGTTGCAGCACCCTCCCTGCAGAACTGACTCCCCCAATTGCTCCACTTGGCCTTCTCTCACCTGTCTTTTAAAAAGAACTTACAAAATTGGCATCTAACGGAAGCCCCTTGCCATTGCTGTCCCGGGTAATCGCCAGGTACACACACACACACACACACACACACACACACACACAGTCCCCCTGTGTACTGTTGACCCCCTCCATCTCCTGGCAATGCCTGTCTGCATGGGGTTGCCAGTACCTGCCCTCTCTCCACTGCCTCACCACCACCTGTCTAGAGTGATGCTTACACCTACTGGCTAACTCCTCCATGAACTCCTCTCATATCTCTGTCCTATATTCTCAATCATTAAACTAATTGCACTATGCACTTTATATCTCACACCTAATAGTCATGCCTGTATTGCTGTTTTGGGACTTGTGATTGCACTGTACACCACCGTGCAGCTATGCACTGCCTTTCTGTAATTATACTTCTAAAAGTGCCATGTAATCTATTTATTTTTAACGCTCTTGCAATAATTTGTTATTTTGCTCCTCGTTGTCGGAGGATCGTTTCTATCACTATGTATTTCACCTGTTTTATGCTGTATTTTCTCTTTCAATATGTGCCACTCTGTGGTTCGGGTTGTGACTGAAAATAGTCCTTTGGATCAGCTCACTTACCCAAGTATCAAAGCCATAAATAAATAAATAAAATAAATGACCTGAACGGATGGCATGACAAGTTTGAGCAGCAGTGGAGTAGGTACTTAAACTCACTCTCCCCTTTGGAACTGGCGGTAATAATGTTGGGATGGGGGTGGATGGCTGGGTCTGGGCTGTGCTGTTTGTGCTTGATATGTCCCTTTTAGGAGTGTATCTTAGCTGTTAGCCTGATTTGGGGTAGGTTTCCAGTGGGCTTTCCCTTCTTCTCTCGGGGTGTGGCCACTCTCATTCGCACCCAGATGTCAGCTTCCTCCTGCTAAGCTCACGTTTGTATCGGCAAAACACTTTATGATTATTCAAGGCTCGGCAGCTGTGCTCAATTTTATAGTCACTGTTATAGTTATTTTTATATAGTGTCTCTAATAGGGAAGTATACCAAATCTAAATATGGACTATTTATTTTTATTGTCTATCTACGAGTTGGGTATTACTTATTTATTTATTAGTCATTAGATAGTGGTTGTTTGTTATGTGTTTGTTTCTCTTTTGAGTATCAGTGATGGATTGCTCCCCCAAATCATTCAGGCTAGTGATTGTACTGATTTTATTAACAATGGGGGGGGGGGTAATACTGCTTTTGAGTGTTGTATGTGTTATGCAGATACAGTGTAGTACTGTTTTGTGTTTCTATGCAAAATGTTTAATAAACAGAATTAAAAAAAAGATTTGAGTCTATTCAGAAGAACGTTCTTCTCTGCTTCCTTTATCTTTTTCAGACTCTTCCCCTTCACCAGCTACTTCTCTTCCTGGAACAAAATGATTTCCCATTTTATTTGGAGTGGTCAGCACCACAGGATTCATTTTCCTGTGCTTCAGCTGCCTTTTTCTAGTGGAGGGGCAAATCTCTTGAATGTATTTAATTATGTCAGGTCCGCTCATCTTCGTTTCATTTATAACTGGATTTTGCCGCAAGCATTTTTTCTGTGGATGGACACTGAATCTGTCATTAATGACATGTTTGATATCGGTCACCTTTAATTTTCATGTAGATCTGGCCTCCCCAATCTGATGGCATATACTCCATTTATGGCTCAGACTCTGAAAGTTTGGTGTCAGTTGCCCAACCACCCAAACCTGACTGTAGTATTTTTTTCTACAGAGTGTTGGCTAGAGAAGAGGATTTCTTACCAACACAGATAGACCATTCATTCCAGCGTTGGAGACAGTTGGGGGTTAATTTACATTTATCAGTTTATGGATGTTGGAGGAGTTCTCTCTTTTGAGACATTGCAACAAGGATATGGTTTGACAGGGAGCAAACACTTCCAGTACCTCCAAGTCAGAATGCACTTGCTTCACAAAATGATCATCTACATGAGACTTCTTAATCCATCCCCAGTTTTTCTAACTTTGTTTCTGGATGCCCTTTGGGATATACTCTGGACTCACCTGATTGGTAATTTTTATTGGGCTGTACAGAGTTTACTTGGGGATACTACCCAAACTGTACTGGAAACTGGAACCAGGAGTTAGGTACCATAGTGGGTCTCAAAACCTGGCTTAAATATGCTCTCCCATCACTCATGGTGACTTCCTCCACATCTTGGAGGATGGAGGAAGTTTACCTAGAAATGTCATTCCAGGTTTTTTAGAACTCCAGCAATACTTGCCAAATGTTTGCTCTCTCAGTATGGCTACTGTTGGGGAGACTGTGGATACTCCTTAGCTGGCCATTTCCATGTTTTCGGGCAATGCCCAGTTCTTGCCCCTTACTGGTGTGATATATCTAGTCAGTTTGAAGAATTATCTCTCCCCACTACCTTAATTTCCCCAACGATGGTCCTGTTATCTATCCTGCCTCTAGGGGTTCGCCTTTCACCTTGTTCTCTAGCTTATGTATATTTGGAGGTAGCTAAACAGACTATTGCACAAGTATGCATGTAGAAATCCTCCCCAACAGTTCAGACTTGACGAAATATAGTTTCTGAAATCAATGTAATGGAGCAGATCACTCTATCCCTTCATAATAGACTATTGCAATTCCAAATAAAGTGGCAGGGTTGGGTAACATATTATATGAATGTACATGATGACTTTTTTCCATGAAACCTTTTATTCTGGCATTGCCCTGTTTATTTCATGGGACTATGGTAAAGATACTGGACGAGAATGTGGGTTATTGGTTGGTTTTATAATTCAGCTGCCATGAGATTGAGTTAATGGATTCTAAATGTAACTGTTTCTGTATCAGCATGGGATGCTATATTACATATGTTGAAGACTACAAAGCTATAACTCTGTGACTGTCAATATACAGTACATTATGTCAGCTTGATCTGCTTCAGTAATCATTCAATAAAAATAAAAGCTATACATCTCTAGCAGAAAGTAATAACACTATACACTGTAATCATAATCATCTAACCAACAGGAGATAATTCCTTCCCCACAGAGAAGACAGCAGTTACAGTAGGTATAGCATGGGATATTTTATACCCAGCTAAAAAATATATGTAAACTTGCTCCCTCCTGTAAGACTATGTAAACAAATTAGCTTGTCTACAAACAAGCAAGTCTTAGCCCACATTAAACAAAACCCCCACCAGAAAAAAATGTCTGTTCATAAAGTGTCCATCATCACGTATATTGCCAACCAACTATTGAAATCGCAGGTAATCCAAGGGACAGAGAACATCCAAACCCACAAACTGGTGAGACAAAAGAAAGGAAACACTCAGAATTCAGGTACTCCTAGCATGATTGTCTGGCTCCTGTGAATCTACATCTTCTGCCCTAAGCAAGCCAGCTAAAAATATAGCAACAACCTCAGAATCTGTTAAGAAACTATATATGACTTACCTCTGAATGAAAAACGGAGACTTGCAGGGAGAAACAAGTTTTCTTTTTTTTTAAATTTCCCTCCAGTCATGGCCCCATGGAGTGTCTCTCAAGCATCCTAATCTTTGTCCTGCCCAGCCTGAAGCCTCCCCGAACTGTACCTCCTCTCTCCCCCCTCCCCGCGGCTTGCACCCCTAGTTTAACCCACCTGGGGTGGGTCACCCTCTCCTCTTGGGTGCATGTACTAGTCAGACTCTGGCCACAGGGTAGGGCACCCTGGTGGAGGACCTGGAAGGTCAGTCGAGCTGGCCCAGTGTGGGGTATGATGGACAGGTGCCATCACCTCTCCATGGCGTCATTTTCCCCTGTTCTTTGTGCTACCTCCCCCCTTCCTGTGTGATACACATCGATGCCCTGGTGCACGGCAACCCTGCCGGCATTGACCACACTAGTCTACATGTGTGTCTGAGCCTGTAGTGCCCCAGCCTCCACTGGGGACACCAGCATGCGGGACATTCCTCCCTTCTACCTGGGAGAGAGAAAGCACCACAGGGCACTCATCCTCAACCCTCCCAGCCACCCCCGTGACCTGAGCTCACACCCGAACCCGGGTCACCAGCGTGGTGCGAGTTGTGGCGTCCAGCGCCTCAACCATCAGTGCCACTGGGCCGGCCGAGAAACAAGTTCACTGAAGTCCCTTTCTTGGCAAGCTGTTTCGAGTACCTCAGCAGCTCCTTTCTTCTTGTTTTAGTGCAAGCTGTAATATCAGGAAAGATAGAAATTTTCTGGCCCAAAAGTTGTAAATCTCTCATATCCTGTTATGTGGATAGGACTGCATGTCTCTCCTCCACCGTAGCAAACACAACCAGTGTGACAGGGTTGAGCAAGACCCTATCCCATTTATTATGCAGAGAAAGTTAAAAGCAAGGATCTATTCTGTCCTCTCCTATTCTGTCACCTGTCTATCTCTTGTTTGATTGCACAATCAAATTTTCCTTGTGGCATGTAGGAAATGGACACTCCGACGGTCCCACAATTTCTTCCATTTTCTCCCTTGCTGTTTCTATTCTATTCTTTCTTTGTTCCCTTACTTCTCTGTGGTTAAAAATAAATGTGAATCTTTATGTGAAACCAGGATCCCTTGGTTTGCGAATGTATAATTATATTGTTGAAATGATTGCAGAAAGCTATTTGGGTTTATCTGGAACACAGGGGGTTAACCTTGAGCTGTATTTTGACCTCCACAAAATTGTTTGCAGAATTATTAGCAGGAAACTAGTTCTGGGACAGGATGACTTAATTGGTTGTACCTGTTAAGAAAACGAATGTGCTCTTCAGGCTGGTCATAGGAAAGCCAGTGGAAAAAAGTCTTATTGCATTTTGTGAAAAACAGGAGATGAAACTTACAAGAACAGGATGCAGAAGTTAAACTGCCAGGCAAAGATATATCATATAAAGAGAGCAATGTTTTGTCTACATAGAGACTGAGATTTTAGAGAGATACTCGAATGAAAGATTTTTGTTCGAACTGCCTGTATGAAGAGCTAGCCTGCATAATTTAGTTTTTTATTTTGTTATTAATAATAATAAAATGTTACTTGAGAATTTGGTAACTTCTCCGGGTTTGCTTATGCTTCCTGACCTATGCCTCTACAATAGCCAGCACCATTATTATGTGCACCTTCCTACCTCTTATGCCATTTGGGCAGCCAAAAGATTCTCTTAATGTGCACCATTTCAGGCCCTAGGTTTAATGCATCATGCCAACATGTTTCAAAAGTGGACTTCAGCTCCGCATGCAAGATTGTTGTCAGCATCCCCAGTACCAGATAATTTTCTGATCTTAACTAATTTTCTATGTCTTCTAGTTTATTACTTAAAAACTTGAAGTGTCTTTCACCTGCATGCAGTAGAACATTCCTGCTCTGATAGTCTGCCCTCTCTCCTCCAATAAGACTTCTATATTAGTGACCTGCTGTTCCATTACTTTGAGGATGTCATCCATTTGGTTAACCTTCTCTTTAATTTTTTGTAAAATTGCAAATATTTGTTCAGTTGCTGGATCCATCCCAGGCACAGACTGTGCCACTGCCATACCAGCCCTTGGGTGCAAGTACTCTTCAGCTAACATATGCTGAACCCCAGTTGCTTTTTCTTTATGTTTTTTGGACCAATGATAAATAGCGCAGCCACCTACTAGTTTGTGAAAATCCAGCAAGAATGGCTATTTCAGTGAAAAGTAAACTAAATTAGGCCAAATTAACAGGAGCTGAACACATCCACCCCTGTTGCTGGCTGGCTCCGCTCCCTCTTTTATATAATTTTAAAACTAGGGACATGGAAAGCTCACTAAGGGCACAAAATACAACCAGAGGAATCATGCAGCAAGAGTGATAAATCAGGGATGGAATGCAATGTGCATTAATGCGTGTAGTCTACAAAACATAATCCCAGACCTCAGTGCCATGTTGGCTGAGGTTCACCTAGACTGGGTTGCTATCATGGAAACTAGGTCCACAGAGAACCACACCTGGGACATTGCTATCCCTGGATACACTCTATCCAGGAGAGACCATAAAGGAAGAAAAGGAGGGGTAGCTATGTATATCAGAGACGGCATCAATGCAACTGAAATCCAGCGAATGCACAGAGAAGCAGAAGCCCTATAGATTACTCTGTGAGCTGGAAACAGAGACCCATCCAGACTGGAGTCATCTACAGACCTCCAAACCAGGAGATCGAGAAGGATAAAGAACTCCTGGAAATCATACTGAGAATGGCTGATAAGGGAGAGATAGTGCTAGTCGGGGACTTCAGTCTACCAGATGTAGACTGGTCCACATTCACTGCCTCCTCAGAGAGGAGTAAAGAGTTCCTCCTTGCACTATGAGGGGGGCAAGACTAGAGCAGTTAATGGATTCAGCCACTAGGGAATCAGCTATCCTGGACCTGGTACTCACAAACAGTGCCAGGGTGTCAAACATTCAGGTGGGCATCAATCCGGGAACCAGTGATCACAGGTCAGTCTGGTTCTCGATTAACAAAGCAGAGGACATCTGTCACACCAAACTTAGGTGCTCTATTTCAGAAAGGCAGATTTCTTAAGAATGAGAGAGAATATCAAATCACTGCTGGAAATCAGTATCGCATGGAATGTGGAGGACACCTGGATACAACTGAAAATCGTTATAACTACTTATAGCACAATGCACAAAACAAATCAACAAATCCAAAAAGTCAAAGTACCCACTCTGGTTTTCCAAAGAGGTGGCAACTGTAATTAGAGAAAAGAAAAAAGCTTTTAGAAAACACAAAGGGACCAAATCAGAATAGGATAGAGAATATAGAGCTAAACTCAAGGAAGCCAGGAAAGCAATTAGGGTAGCCAAGGCCCAGACAGAGGAAAAAACAGTGCAGGGCATGAAGGGGTGGGGGGGACAAAACATTCTATAGATATATACGGGAAAAAAGGAAGAGTAAGGGAAGAATAACCCAGCTGGCAACCAAGAAGGGTCAACTGGTGGAGAATGACGAGGACAGGGTGGAAGTCCTCAATGAATTCTTCTGCTGAGTCTTCACTCATGAAGACATTGGTAACAGTCCAACAATAACCAAGACACATCACCACACAAGGGGAGCTGACAGCAGCCCCTTTACAAAACAGAGGGTACTCAAGGAATACTCTAAATTGAGAGTAGACAAGGCAATGGGGCCAGAAGGTATACACCCTAGAGTTCTAAAGGAACTCAGAGAGGAACTTGCCACTGCACTAGCTGAGCTATTTAACAAGTCACTGGAATATGGCTCAGTGCCACATGTCTGGAGAAAGGCCACAGTAGTGCCATTACATTCATTCATTCATTCATTCATTCATTCTTGGATTACAATACCTTTGAGCAGAAGATCGCTCTTTCACAATGGTTCCACGTCGTAAGGGTGGGAATACAAATATTGTGGGTTTAGGAGTATCTAGCTAGGTGAATTATACATGGAAAAAAATACATTGTGAATTGGTAACAGAGAGGATTTTAACACAAGGATTATTCAAGTGATAGGAGCAGCCTAGATGGCACTGTCAAGTAAAAGATGGTAAACAGGCATCTAGAAGGTGAGTAGGGGGCAGTGTGAGGGTGGGTGGGGCATGATGACTAGTCAGGTGGAGATGGGGGGAGGAAAATGCTAGGTATTGCAGGGCCCCGTGGAACTGGGGGGGTAGGAGGAACACAAGTAGGAAGGGGGAGGAGGAGTAATAACCCGGTGACAAAATCAGACCATGGTAAGGAGTTAGGGAGATAAGGAGCAATTAACAAGTGCATAAGAGTGGTAGTAAGGAGGCAGCAGAAAATTATCAGCCAGTCAGCCTGACCTCAGTGGTGGGTAAAATAGTGGAGGCATTGCTTAAAGAAAGGGTAGTGCAATACCTGAAAGAAAGTGAAAAACTTGACCCGACGCTCATGCCAAACAAATATGACAGAATTTTTTGACTGGGTTATGAGTGTGGTGGACCAAAGTGCAGCTGTGGATGTAGAGTATCTGGACATCAGCAAAGCCTTTGATAGAGCTCCACACAGAAGGCTAACAAATAAGATGGAGCAAACAGGCATGGGTCAGAAAGTGGTCAACTGGGTTAAAAGCTGGCTTCAGGACAGAACAGAGAGTTATGGTAAATGGTACCTTGTCGAAGGAGGGAAGAGTGACCAGTGGCATTCCTCAGGGTTCAGTGCTTAGTCCAATCCTTTTCAACATATTCATCAGCAACATCGCTGATGGACTGAATGGAAAGGTATGCCTGTTCACTGACAATGCAAAGCTCTGCAACAGGGTGGACACTCAAGAAGGTGTCTCAGATATGGAGGAAGATCTCAGAAAGCTAGAGGAATGGTCCAGGAAAGTACAGTTATGTAAGAACTTACCGTAACAGTAGATCTTCGAGAACAGCTCTTGCAGCAGGTTACACCATTAGGACTGAAGCTGGCAGGCATCAGGACCCCACGGAAAAATTCTAGCTAGCTATCTTCAGCGGGGACCGCCCCCGATGTCGGTCCCGCCTCCGACGTCAGACGTAGTACATAAGGGGGCGGTCCCGCCCGATTCCCCAGTTCTCCCGCCGGAGACTTCCGGCCGCAGGCTGACATCGAAATGGGAGACCGAGGATCCACCGTCAGAAGTCAAAGGAAAAATCCCTGATAGTAAAGGCCTAAGCCATGCCTCCTCCAAGGGGGAAGGTGGGCGGGAAGGTACCTGCTGCAAGAGCTGTTCTCGAAGATCTACTGTTACGGTAAGTTCTACGTAACTGTACTATCTTACATCGAGACACAGCTCTTGCAGCAGGTTACACCATTAGGACTGATTCCCAAGCAGTAACGCTGCCAACGTTCTGGGAGGAGGAAACTAGGAATTACATTCCAGGTCCTGAATCTAGGACAGGAGACCCTATAGCACCGCCAGGCCAAAGCCGGCTCTTCGCCAAGAGGTGATGTCCAGGCTATAATGCCTGATAAATGTATGCACAGAGCTCCAAGTGGCTGCAGCACATATGGCAGAGGTGGAGACGTTTCCGAGTGCTGCAAAGGAGGTGGCCACACCCCTACTGGAATGACCCCAGACTGATCCCGGGAAGGGCTTTTGTTTGATATCATAACAGTATGAAATACACTGGACAAGCCAGCAAGACAGGGACTGTTTGGATACTGGTTGGCCCATCATCCTTTCAGAAAAGGAAACGTACGAAGTTGTTTAGTTCTGTTGAGGTAATACCTCAAGCTGCGGTGAACATACAGGGTGTGGAGCAGTGCCTCTCCTCTATTAGAGTAATTCAGGAAGTAGACCGGCAGGTCAACATCCTGATTAAGAGTGAGTGTAGAAACCACTTTAGGCAAAAATTTAGGATTCATCCTCAGGGATACTCTGTCACGGTGGAAAACTAAAAAAAGGCTGTTTGCGCATGGGAGCGTGAAGCTCAGAAACTCTTCTCGCTAAAGAAACAGCAACCAAAAACAGCGTTTTCCACGACAGAAAATGCAGCTCGCAATCCGCGGCGGGTTCGAAGGGGGGAAGCGTGAGTTGTTCCAGGACAAAGAGCAAATCCCATGGAGGCACTGGGTCCTTAATGGGTGGTCTAGATGTAACACCCCTCTCCAAAAATTCCGAAGTCTAATTGTGCCACTGTGTGATGTCCCACCGGAGAAGGTGGTAGGCAGAGATAGCACAGAGGGTGCACCTTGATGAGGAGTAGGCTAGGCCGAACAGAAAAGGGAAGCAGGTAGTCCAACACCGCTCTCACGGGCAACCTAAAGGGAAAAATCGCATGCTTGCGACCATAAACAAAAAGCGGCGCCATTTCATGGCGTACGTCACATGCGTTGCCGGCTTTCTGGCTGCAGAAAGAACTTCCGCAACCTCTTGCGAGACCCCGTGATGCAAGATGGCTATGTCTCTAGGAGCCATGCATGCAGGTTCAGTGAGCTTAAGTCAGGGTGGACCAGTGAACCTTCCTCCTGAGACAAGAGATGGGAGCTGAACGGCAACAGGAGCGGAGGTTCCCGGGATAGTTGAATCAGTAAAGGGAACCATATCTGTCTGGGCCAAAAGGGGGCCCACAAGGATCATGGTTGCTTGCTCCCTGTGCAGTTTGAGAAGAACTCTCTGGATCAACGGGAAGGGAGGGAAAGCATAGAGGAATCTGTCCGCCCAGGAGAGGGACAACACGTCTCGCCAGAAAACACCAGGCCCTGGATCTAGCGAGCAAAAATTAGGCAGTTTTGCGTTGGATGGGGATGCGAACAAGTCCAATTCTGGAGTTCCCCATCGAAGAAACAGATCCTCTGCTACCTCTTGAAGAAGTTCCCACTCGTGGACTCTGGCCTGGGAGCGACTCAGGCCATCTGCAATCGTGTTGTCCACCCCGGAAACATGTACTGTGATCAGATTTGCGCCGTGTCGGATTACCCAATCCCACACCCTCATGGCCTCCCTGCAAAGGGCGTAAGAGTGTGCGCCTCCTTGTTTGTTGAGGTAATACATCACCGCCGTGTTGTCTGTCTGAAGCAGGAGAGTACTCGGCAGGATTTCTGACTGAAAGGCCTGCAGGGCATAAAGGACCGCCCTCATCTCTAGGACATTGATATGGAGATGAGCCTCCAGAGGGGTCCACGTACCCTGGGACTTCACCCCGTCCAGGTGTGCTCCCCACCCTAGACCTGAGGCATCCAGGGACAGCGCTATAAACGGGACGCCCGTGGAGAGTGACCCTGGGTCTAGCCACCACTGCCAGTCTCGAATCACGGTGTTCGTGATTCTGACCGGATGCTGCATGTGGTCTTGCCTTTGATCCCATTGCACCTTGAGCATCCACTGAGTTACCCGCATGTGGAGCCTTGCGAAAGGGATGGTAGGAATGGCCTCAGCCATGTGTCCGAGCAAGTGAAGGACCGACCTGATGAGGGATCTGATGCGCTCCGCTCTGTCGTCTGGAAGAAATGCTCTTCCTTGAACGGTGTCCAGTACTGCGCCTATAAATTGCAGCTTCTGCGACGGTACCAGGAGAGACTTCTCGTGGTTGATTAGGATGCCCAGAGATTGGAACAGGTCCTGGGTGCTCTGGATCGCTCGTAACAATGCCTCTCTCTGAGGCGGCCATGAGAAGCCAATCGTCCAGGTACAGGAACACATAATGGCCCTGTCTCCTTAGGGCAGCTGCCACGACTGCCATGCATTTGGTAAAGACCCTCGGTGCGGATGACAGTCCGAATGGAAGGGCTCAGAACTGAAGGTGGTGGTCGAGAAACTCGAAGCGCAGGAACCTCTTGTGCACCTGCGCTATAGGGATGTGCAGGTATGCATCCTGCATGTCTAGAGACGCTAAGAAGGCGTCTTGCTTCAGCATGGGAATGAGACCCGGAAGAGTCACCATGCAGAATCTCTTCACAATACAAGGATTCCAATGGATTTGTTTTAGCTACTGGTTGGCAAAATAAAAACAGAAGTGTGACAAAGGAAAGTAATGAAACAAAGACAAAATATTACCAAGGCATCTAAAAGCCCCAGAGCTTCATTCTGTAAGTCATGTATGCATACTAGGCACATGTTTTTCAAAGACATTTAACTGTTACTGGTTAAACTGATGAGCCCAGGACACTAACTCCAAAGTCTTTTGGCTTCATATTTTTGATAGTGTTATGGCTGTTAAGAGTAAACAAATGGAAATTACGTACTTACCGTAATTCTTGATCTTTCTGAATGAAGTCTTCACCACTCATTCACACTAATGGAACTACTTCAGAGGTGCTAGGACCCTGCAGAAGTCAAAAATCTTCAGGAAGGTCTGCGCTGGGATAGGACCGCACATGCACAGTGCTGCGAGACTAGCACACGCCATATAGGCTAGCTTGCCGTCAACCCTCCAACCACCTTAGTACCTTTTTGACTGAGGAGGTGCAGCATAAACTAATGAAAGAAAACCTAACCCTATCTTCTGGGAATGTGAAGGCGCAGATGACCCATGAAAGAAAGGTCAATACAACAATGTCTTCACAGCCTGACCAACAAGGAAGTGAAGACCAAAACAGAATGAGTGAGCTCAGGGGATGGTGGGTGGGCATGTGAATGAGTGGTAGAGACTTCGTCCAAGAAGGTCAAGAATTACGGTAAGTACGTAATTTCCATATCTTTCTGAACTAAAAGTCTCCACCACTCATTCACACTAATGGGAGAGTACTGAGCTAAAAATCAACCCCCCAATGAGTAGGGTGGTAGGAGACAGAGCTCACTCAGGACAGAAGTCCATAAGGACTGTCCTGACGAAGAAAGTTAACTGTCAGGCATGAACACCCAGAACATAGTGCTTTACAAAGGTATGCACTGAGCTCCAACTTGCCGCCTTGCAGAAGTCTGCAACAGGGACATTACGAATCTCCACTAGGAAAGCCACAGCCATTCCGGTTGAGTGGTGAGAACCCAGCCTTCCAGCTTGAGCTGTGCCATGGATTAGTAGTGTTGAAGACATGCTACTAATCAAGCAGAAATACATCTCATGGCAACAGGCTGACCCAGCCAAGGCATGCGGAAAGATACAATAGGTGCTCAGATGCATATTTCCTCATTCTGTCCATGTAGAATCGCAGAACCCTCTTAACATTCAGAGAGATAAAGGAAGTGCTCTCCTTCATTCTGGAGTTAACAAAGTAAGGAGGGACAAGCAAAACTTGACTAACGGTAACTGAGCCAATGACATGTTGTTTACTGGCTCAAGATAGTCCCAAAAATGTGGATACATGAACATTGTCTGCCGAGAAATGCAGATCTGCATTCGACAGGTCCATGAGGCACCCCAAAATGTTACTTAGTGGGCAACTAAAAGGATCCAGATAGAACTTTGCACACCAGAAAGTGAAGTGAAACTATTCAGCTGCTTAAGTCCTCCTGGTGGATGGTCTGCACGGCTAAGATCATCTCTACAATTGTCTAGAAACCTAAAACATGCCCACTTTCATCTCCTCAGGAGCCCAGCATGGAGATGAGGGGAGTGCAGGGAGGACGGACCAAAGTCCCTGTGTCAGAGGGTCCACTCATAGGGGGAGATGCCTCGGGGGAACTTCTGACCAACTGTTTGTCTACACAAATTATATCTGCCAAGGCCAGTCTGGGATGATGAGAATCATCCTGTCCCCGTTTGCCTACAACTTGAGCAGCATCTTCTGAACTAAGGGAAGAGGAGGAAAGCGTACATGAGCATCTTGTCTACTGCAGTGGATACATCCTGGCAGAGAACACCAAGTCTGTATTTCTGAAGCAGGATTGAGGCAAATTTGCATTGAGAGGGGACGAAGAAAGGACCAGGTCTGGACTGCCCCACTCGTCGAATAGCAACTGCACAATGACTGAATTGACGCAATGTGCTTAAGGCACCACTCTCACCTCCCCACGGCCTTCCTGCACAGAGGGTAGGAGAGTGCTCCACCCTGCTTGTTGATGAAAACATCACAATTTTGTCATCCGTTCGAAGTGGGATCACTTCGTGGCAGAGGACCTCCTTCAAGACTTGGAAAATGTATAAGACAGCTCTCATCTCTAAGAATTTTAGAGAAGATGATGCTCCTTCTCCTCCTGGCTCCACACCTGAGAGTGGAGGACATGACAGTGAGCTCACCAACCGATCAGAAGTGCAACCATGGAGATGGTGATGTGGAATTTAGAGGGTAAGGGTAGGCCTAGCAGAAGCTAGGTCAACTGCATCTACCAAGCAAGTAATTTTGTCCGAGGTTCTGATTTGTGCGGAGGACTGCGGATGCATGGTCGGAGACCACTATTTGTTGCAGATGAGGGCATAAGTCCCAAAATCCGCCGCACTGAAAATGGGCCTGACAGAGTCACTTTCCGTGAAGTAACAAGACATCTGAAGATGTCGTTTCTTCCATTACCCAGAAGGAAGAACCCTTGCCCCGGAGGTATCCAAAAGGGCTCCTATGAAAAGGAGCTGCTGGGAAGGTGAACCTGGCACCTTCCTGAATCAGAAAACCCCTCCTGGAAGAAAGTAACTGAGAAGTTGTAGCAACTGCTTCCTGAGACTTTAACCCAGATGGGCTAGCTCGGAGCCAAATGTCCAGGTAGTGAAGGCTTGAATACTGAGGTTGTAGTGAACACCTCCCTGAACAGGCACCTGTTTAACTTTCAAGGTCGAGAAATGGGCGCATGCCACCTGTTATCTTGGAACCAAGCAAGGAAAGTAGGATCCTGTGTTCCAACTCACTGTGGAACAACTTCTGCTGCTCTACACTCAGTCTCTCAGAGGAAAGAGGGTCTGACAAAGAGGCAAACAGAGTGGGCTACCACCTGGGTCTAGGAAAATTCTCAGTGAAATTGGCAGAACATCCCTCTCAGATAATCTTCATGACCCATACATCCACTAGATTGGACTTCCACTAGTTATAAAACCAAATCAGGTGCCCCCCCACTACTGCCGAGAGGCGTCCACCTCAGACAGCTGAGGTGGGACCTGGGCCGGATCCAAGAGGATGATACCGGGTGCTTTCGGGCCCTGCACCGTCTGCTGCAATTTATTTTATTTTTTTTGCAGTTGAGGAGTTGGTTCCTGACAAAGGCTTCCCAGCCTCTACCTTGAAAAGACTGCCTTGAGTCAGAGCGCCCTCCAGAGCTCAATCTGAGGGCCGAAGCAATAATCACTGTCAAGGAGATGTTAATCACCTGCTGCCAATGGTAGCCACCCTAGGGGCAGTGTCATAGGGGTCTATGAAAGCTTTTAGCCTATTATTGGGCTAAATGCCCCTATCAATGGAGCAGTAGAGTCCGGGAGTCTCTCAACCATTGAATTTAGTGTGTTCCATAGGGTGTACTTGTACTGAGGACTGAAGGAACTCCAGACGTAGAAGTCTGCTTTGGTCCACAGATGAAGTCTGAAATGTTATGGTGGACCCCATATCCATGAGGAAAAACTGAAAAGAAGATCTTACATCACAGGCTCCGCTGATACAGAAGGCTTGCATTCCAGCCTCTAAAATGAGTCATCTGTTGCATCTCTGACAAAGTAGGACTGGGAAAGACTCATGCAGATCCACTTCTACCCCAGAAGAACCTCCAAAAGGCAGGTCCAGGCCAGAATCACAAGAGACACCACCAACCAGAATATGTGTCTAGGATTTCGGTGCCATTCACGGTGCAGGCATCACCCACGGCACCAGCACCACACGCAGCACTGGCATCTCTTGCAGCACTGACACCACTCACACCACCAACACGACTGGTGGCACCAACACCACGCATGGCACCGCAAGAGGCGTCAGGCATACTGGTCCTAGACCTGAAGAAAAAAGAGGGAATAGGAAAGCAGTACCCATGCCGGACCCTGTGGAGAAAAAGGTGAGGGGGTAGGCATGCCAGGTTGGCGTCGATGGCGCTGGCACTCGAGAAGGCACTGTGCACATCCTGCCCACCTGACTTGGCCATAGCCCAGTATCTCCAAGGCCCTAAGGCCCAGAACTGGGTCCACTGACCAAATCAACAGGGCAGATGTCAAACCTCCTGCTCTAAAAGAGCAGCCCAGAGGGGAAACTGCTCACCAGAGCCCCATCAAGGACAGAGACAGGACCCGGTGTCGAAGATCGCGGCCAGTACGAACGGAGCCACAGAGGACCCCACCGAGTTGGGCCAGGCCTACCACTCACCACCACCAACAATCCCCATACAGATGTACCAGAGGGTGACCTCGAATGGTACCATTTCTTCTTCCACCAACAGGAGGAAGAAGAGCTCAAGGTTGAGCAGAGCCGGATCCCCAATCGAGGCCAGGAATGGGCCCGCTGCTTTTGTGCTTCAAGCAGACTGTCCTCCCCCCAAGCACCGGACTTCCCATGGTCAACCCCCTTCTGCAAAGAGCAGCAGACCGGACACAGCCCCACTGCCATTTTCAAACGAAGTCTCCCTACCGTCACCGCTATTGTCTAAGGTCGACTCCGTTGATAGCAGGCTGAGAATTTCTTCCACTTCTCCTTCTTGTTCATCTTCTTCTCTCTTTTTTTTTCTTTTTTTTTTTAAATAAGAAAAGAGCAATAAAAGTAGTAAATTAATCGAATACTGAATGGCTATAGCTGCTGTTGTATGGATGAAGACTTGACTTCCGGCAGGCGAGCGATGTTGTCACAGAAGTGCACTCGACGGCGGGAGAAAAGAAACTGAGGCAGTTGGAGGGTCAACACCGAGATAGCCTATATGGCGTGAGCTAGTCTTGCTGCACCGCACATGCGTGGTCCTATCCCGGCGCTGACCCTCCTGAAGATTATTGGCTCCCACGGGGTAAGCAAGTAAGTAAAAATTTATTTTAAATGCTTTTCCAAAGATCAAACCACTTTACAAATAACAATAAGTAAAAACAAATACAATATTAACAATATAAAATTATACATCATAAGCTTTTACAAATAAAAAAGTTTTTGACTCCGCTTTAAAACTCTCGATGGTCAGGCAGCTTCGTATCCAATGAGGTAGAGAATTCCACAGGGCAGGAGCAGCATATGAAAACGCACGAGCTCCAGATGTTTTCAAATGAACCCTGGGAATCTCTAGCAATCCCTCGTCGGCGGATCAGAGTGAGCGAGAGGGGCAGTAGGGAGTAAAGAGATCTTTCAGATACTGTGGTCCCTGTTCATGTAGGGCTTTATAGGTCAGTAACCGGACCTTGAAGATGATTCGCCATTGTACCGGCAGCCAGTGCATCCCGCTCAGAACAGGCGTAATATGACTATGTCTAGATGTCCCAGTCAAAAGCCTGGCTGCCGCATTCTGCACTACCTGCAGGTGACGAATATCAACCCCTGGTAGCCCCAGGTAAAGGGAATTGCAGTAATCAAGGCGAGTGGTCACAAAGGCGTGGACCAGAGTAGGAAGGTCAGCCAGAGGAACCAGGTGTTTCACCCAGGCGATATTCCTCAGATGGTAAAAAGAGGACTTAACAACGGCTGACACCTGAGATTTTAAAGTCAAACTGCTGTCAACAATAATGCCCAGGTTACGTACCTGGCCTGAGGTCAACAGCTGGGCACCACCGAGCCAAAGGCCTGATGGTACTTCAGCCCTATGGCCCGCCTCAAGGCAACCTGGGTCCATGACCAACACCTCGGTCTTATCTGGGTTTAACCTCAGCCAGCTGGTGCTCATCTAGTCATTGATTTTGGCTAGACAGCTGTTAAGCAGAGGGATTGCATCAGCCTAACCGGGAGTAAAGGACAAATACAGCTGGGTATCATCTGCATAGCAGTGAAAACCCAGACTGTAATCCCTAATGATATCTCCTAATGGCAGCATATAAACTGCGAACAACATGGGCACCAAAATGGAGCCCTGCGGCACCCCACAGGACAGAAAGATGGTATCAGAGGAATAAATCCCCATAACAATCCTCTGAGTCCACCCCGTGAGGAAGGATCAAAACCAATGTAGAACTGTACCAGACAGTTCACCAAGAGAGCGCAGGTGCTCCAACAGCACACCATGATCCACAGTATCAAATGCTGCAGAGAGATCAAGAAGGACTAGAATAGTACGAGCCTTTCGATCTCTCGCAATTAGGAGATCATTTAAAACACAGACAAGAGCAGTTTCTGTGCTATGTCTTTTCCTAAACCCCAACTGGAGAGCTTCATAGATGTTGTGATTTATAAGATGGCCATCTAACTGTATCGTAACCACCTTTTTAATAACCTTACCTAAAAAGGGCAGGTTAGAGATAGGTCTGTAATTAGCTGGGACATCTGGATTCAATGAAGGCTTTTAAGGAGTGGTCGAACAACTGCCTCCTTTAAGGGGGCAGGGAAAACCCTTGCTCCAAGGACTTCCAGACAATTTCAGCAAGGATCGGGCAGATAACATCTACGCAACCTACTATAAGTAGCATAGGGCCTGGATCCAAACTACAGCTGGTTGGTTGTACAGTCTGAATAATCCTCACAACATCCATGAGTGCTGGCCTACTAATGTCAGACCAGGTGACACAAGGGCTTGCTTCCTCTTGCTGATCATCGCAACTCCCTAGAGAGAGCCAGACAGATGCCCGATCTGATGTTGGCAATCTTATCTGTGAAGAATCGAGCAAGCTCATCACACTTCACCTGTGAAAAATCTCTTTCAGACTGCAGACAGAGTGGATTGCACAATCTGTCGACAGTCTGAAAGAGTTGAGCTGGTCGATTCCGTGCAGCAGCAATCTCCCTGGACAGGAATTCTGCCTTCTTACGGGTGACTGCTGATTGATAGACTCTATAATGGCCCATCAATCTAAGCCTGTCAGCATCCAGGCCCAACTTTCGCCAAGCTCTCTCTAGCCTTTGCTCTACTTTCCTCAGCTCCTTCAAAAAACCATCTAACCATGGAGATCTTAGGCACTGAGTGAGCGGACGAATGCGAACAGGTACAGTTTTATCCAAGGCATCACCTACAGCCTTATTATAGGCATGTACAAGATCCCCTGGATACATGCACTTACTCGAAATACCCGATAGGTCCAATACTGCCAAAAGACCTTCTGTGGGGTCCCACAGGGATCAGTCCTTGGGCACCTCCTCTTCAACACCTACGTCTCTGACATAGGGACAGGAATCAGGAGTGAGATGAGTCTCTTTGCGGATGACTCAAAACTGGGGGCAGTGGTGGATGGGGAGGAGGGAAGGGTGGCCCTACAGGGGGACCTGGAGGCTCTGGAAAGATGGTCTAGAAAGTGGAAGCTGAGGTTCAATGCAGGGAAATGCAAGGTACTCCACCTGGGGGCCAGAAACCCAGGCCAAGTGTACACCCTGGGGGAATGCTACAAGTCTCGATGGCTGAGAGGGACCTGGGGGTGGTGGTGGATGTCAAGATGAACAACTCGGAGACTTGTAGGAGGGCAGCAGCCAAGGCCAACAGGATGCTGGGATGCATCGCTAGGGGATCTCCTCCAGAAGGAGGAGTGATACTCCCTCTGTATAACTGCTTGGTGAGGCCGCACCTTGAGTACTGTGTGCAGTTTTGGAGGCCACATTAAAGAGGGACATTACTCTCCTGGAGAGGGTCCAGAGGAGGGCAACCAAAATGATTTGGGGCTTGGGGACAGGACTTATGAGGAGAGGCTCGAAGAGCTAAATATGTACACACTGGAAGAGAGAAGGGACCGGGGGGACATGATAGAGGTCTTCAGGTACATGAAGAGGGTAAATAGGGGAGGAACAGTCGGGGTGCTTCGAAGGAAGGCAGAGGGGGCCACTAGAGGGCATGGGTGGAAGCTGGAGGGGGGAAGATTCAGGGGAGAAAGGAGGAGGTGCTACTTCACTGAGAGGGTGGTGGAGCCATGGAATGCGCTGCCTAGGGGGCTGGTGGAGGCAGAGACAGTGGAGGGGTTCAAGAGGGGGTGGGACAGGTACAGGGGAAGGGTTCTGGAAGCAAAATCCAATGCAGCAAGAATATCCGGAACTGGGAAGGGAGAAGCCAGAGGAGGCGAGTGGGGCAGCAAGGTCAGCACCCAGGGTGGAGGCTGAGCAAACGAGCAGACACGAAAGACTGTTAGGCCTATTCTGCTGGCATTTTAGTATGTTAGTAATTCCCCTTAAAGGGCGATATTATACCATCTCCGTAGAGGCAGGCCTATTTCGGGGTGCCCCAAAGCTAAATCGTATGGTATGATGGTCTGTCCACACATTTGCTCAAATGTGCAACTTCCAACTCCAGTAGGAACACTAGATCCAATGAGTGACCCCTCTACATGGGTAGCAGAGGTAACCACGTGTGTAAGGCCCAACATTGTCATAAGTTGGAGGAGGTTTTTCCCAAAAGGCGAGAGTTCATCGTCGACCCAAGCGTTGAAGTCGCCCAATATTAACCACCTTGGTGACTCCAATGCTACGTCGACGATGAAGTCCACAAACTCCTTCAGGAATTCTCCACCATCACCAGGTGGTCGGTAAATGAGGAGAATCCTGAACCCTGCGTCTGCTCCCAGGATACTCTCAAAGGATCTAGTGAGACCCACTGGCACATCCACAAGACCCAGCTCCGTTCTAAAAAGATGGCTACACCCCCCGCCCCTATGATCCAACCTCAGGCGGTGTATCACCGAGAACCCGGTTGGAGCAGCAGATGCCAAAATAGGGCCTACATTCTCATCCAACCAGGACTCTGTGATGCATGCCAGGTCAGATGTTGCAACAAGATCCACTATAATAGCGGTCGTGTTTTTAATTGACCTGGCATTACATAACACCGCCCGGGTTGGATGGGTTTTCAAGGAGGAATGCAATACCGGCCCACAATTTGCGGAGCCCTTGGGTATGGGAATCAGGCAGGGAAAACCCCTCTCCTGAACCCATTTCACCCCAGAGCGTCTCCTAGTCCCACTACCTCAATCGATCGACCCCTTTCCATTCTCCCACTCTGCCCAGATCATCCACCCCTCAAATACCTTCTCACTATCCCCAATGATTGGCATTTGTCATAAACATCAGCCGCCAAAGGGGGACAGTGAAAAGGGCAGAGGTCATGAAGCGAAGTCGGAGACTAGCTCCTGACCGTCTTAACGCCTTCCCAGCACATTTCAATAAACAATAATTTATCAAAAAATATCCAAACAACTCAATAATCACAATATACAAACTTAACTCAATAAATTATTATAAATACACGAGTCAGACTATATTCATTTAGCAGTTTCACACAAATAAGTAACCATACTATCCCAAAACCATATCCCACACTATCCTGAAATGGCAATATCGCTCAAATTACCATGCTAGATGTCTTATTAATGGATTAAGGCCTCTCACTTCCCCAATCCAGCGATTAAATTCAGATTTTGCTCTCACCAGAATCTACAGAACTTAACTAAAACAAGGCAATTTAATAAGCTTATAACCCATTCAGGCTTACTGACATAAATACAATGTAAGGTTCACAGGAGAAAATAGCTGCCTAAAAGCTTTATGGGGAACTTTTACCCCCACCGGGACCAGGACTATGGCCCCCAGAAAGGGACCACTCACCAGTGGACTCCTCTCGCAGTCCTAGGAGGCACTGATTTCTCCGTGCCCAACCTCCAGTAGACCCGGGACCAATACCACCCGTCCCAGGCCCAGCAATGGCAACAAAACAAACAACAGGCACCCCAGCAGCTCACCCTGCAATAAACCCCAACTGCTCTAAAATGCTCTAAATCATATCAATCAAAGCAGAGTATAGCAATGAATTCAGTTCAGTAAATTTGCAGTCTGAACACTAGTTCCAATCAGATCTTCATTTCAACAAAAATCCGACTGTAGTATGGTTCACATACTACTCACAGACCAATGAAGTGCCTTTGCTAGTCCAACTAAAATCAGCAGCTCCAAACATACAGTCAGGGATAATCCAAACCAACTCAGATCAGTTCTTTCCAAATCTAGTTGAGAAACAAGTCACTTCAGCAATTCAATAATAATCCAACTTGTGCTTTCCAAACAGATAATCAGTTATTCAGGTACGGTCACAGTCACAACACCACAAGTCCGTTGACCTCTGAATTCTCTTCTCCTAAACCGGGAGGTTTAGCTCATCCGCAACTCATTCACAGATCATCAACAACACGGCCCAGAAGCACTACCGAGCCAATCGTCTGCTCCAATTTCGGCCCCTGCTGCCGCACAAGTTGGGTAAATCCTATATCACACACAGCGGCACACACCCTCCAAAAATGACCAATTACAGAGTACTGCAATCGAAAAATGATCCAGAAAATAGGCCCAACAATCATTTAGAAATGTGCTGCATCAGGCGTCAGCGAGAGGTCAAAGCAGATCAAACAACAGTTAAACTAAAAAGTAAACTAAATAACTATAATTGACTAAAAATAACTAAAACAATGAAAGCTCATGGTGAGAGCTCACAGTGGCTGACCAGCGTGGACGCCATCTTGAAAATGAGGGGTTCTAGCACCTCCGGTGTAGTCCCATTAGTGTGAATGAGTGGCTGTGCAGCCTGCATTCACCTGAACTAGAGTGATCTGAGAAAAATACAGGCAAAGTAATGGATTGGTTCAGATTAAAATCAGAAACCACCTTAGGGAGGAATTTCCTGTTAGTTCAGAGCACAATCTTATCCCTGTGAGGTGAAATATAGTTGGGTTCCACAGACAAGGCCTGAAGCTCACTGATTCTTCTAGCAGAAGTGATAGCCACTAGTTCAGGAAGATTAAACATTTTAATACAATAAATCACTGGGCCAGGCTGATAGCATGGCAGTAGAGGTACTACCTGCTACACCATCGACCTGGGTTCAGGAGTATACTCAAGCTGCCGGGGCAGCTGGGGATGAGAAGATTGAGCATCTGAGAGACTGCTTTCTTCTCACAGGGTGGGTGGGTCTCGCCTCCCGCAGTGCAGCTAACACCTAGCTGAAGCTGGGTGTCCAGGCAGTAGGGAGGCCCAGAACAGTGTAGGATGTCAAGAGATGGGCTGCATGCTTCCACTTACACCACTGACTAAGCACCAGGTTAGATCCTGTATCAGAGGGGTAAGGGCAAGCCCTTCATTCCCCATCATGAGGAGTAAGTTGTGGGGAAACAGTGTGCAAGTCTTGGAGATGGTGGGTGACTGAGCTGGGGATCTTCCAAATAGGGGAAGGAGATGCATGAGAAGGGCCACATAAAATAATTTAAAAAAGACATACAGAAAATAAAATAATTAAAAAAAGAAATACAGTAAAGAAACAATTTATATATCTTAATACGTATGAATTACATGAACAGTGCTTAAAATATTAAGAGACAGAAACTGAACTACTACAAAAACTGGCTGGGCAAGATTCACTATTTCTGGTTGTCAACTCAATTTTTCAAGGTGTATCTATATCGGGTACTGAGACCAAATTATGTTTTCCGACTTGTATGGAACTAGCTCATCTGGAATTTATTTGAGGTTTTAGATTTCTGTTGACTTCATTCTCATTTCTTTTTACACAGAATCAAGCATGGGAATAGTACCTTTTGGCAAACTGTTGGCCTCATAAAAAGAATGGTGTGTAAACATTGCATGAAAAAGTCAATTATTTTTAACACTGGATCTGTACATCTGACACACCAGTATCACTACACTTGGAAATTTGGTGCTTTGACTTCTGATGTAACACTAAAACAGTCTGTGACCTTAGACATAATGCTTTATGCATGCTGGGGCCATGTGCCTCCATTCATATATTCACAGACTTTAGTTGACCTTAGAAGTGGCTCATTTTGCAGCAAATCTTTACCTTATCCCTGTGTTCTTCGTGATAAGGGGAAACTTCTAAATATTTATGCATTTAAGTCTGCACTGTTTTTTGTTCATGCATATGTACAGCCTTGTTCAATTTGTAATTAGCTGAATCTGAAACAGAAAATAGAAGCACTTCTTTTATAAAAACAGGAGAAGTTTGTTTTTTATATACCTTTATACTGTACAGACATTTGGTGCTGTCTTTGTGTGGACTGCAAAACCACAGTTCTTTTTTGCAAAAAAAATCAAAACTATTTAAGTTTATTTAATTAGACAGGTTTTACCAGGAAAAGTCCTGTTGAGCCGAAAGAAAAAATTACTTATCATAGTAATGTTATTTCTTCTAATGGAGTCTTGCTATATTCTGACAATATGCAGTTAGACCGACCGGTTCAACTGCCCTGGAGATCCAAAAGTTAAACTCTATGCAAATGCATAGAACGTTGAGCTCGAGCTCAGTTTTCAAACCACTGTCCTCGGTACATTCTAGTAACTGATCAGATTCTATGAAGCGGACTAGATTAATATGTATGTAATGGCCAAAACTAAGCCTAAACAGGACCCCAACAGAGGCAACATAAGGAAAAAAAACAAAGGGAATATAAAAGACTCAAGTCGCAGATGCCCAAAGAAAATTATTACCACTAATGGTTTAAACATAAAGTTGCTGCAGAAGAGCCACCCTTCCCCAGGTTCTGAAGGGGAGGTAGGGTGGGAGGTCAGAATACAGCAAGACTCCATTAGAAGAAACAACATTACTATGGTAAGTAATTTTTTCTTCAAACAACATGAAGTCTTGCTGTATTCTGACAATATAAAGACTATAAAGCAGTGCCCCCATGAGGTAGGCACAGAACCTATTTGGGGAATAGGCTCTGCAGTACTGTTGTGCCAAACCTGGCATCACTCCTTGCCTGAATATCCAGGCTGTAATGCTTAGTAAATGTATGGACAGACTTCCAGGAGGTAGCCTTACATAGCTCAAGCAAGGAGACTTCCCTGGAAGCCGGCAGGAAGGCTGCAGTGCCTCTGGTAGAGTGAGCCCTAAGACCTGCTGGTGGGTCCTTACCCAGCTTACTGTAGCAGAACAGGATATAGGCCACAATCCATCTGGCTATAGTCCTTTTTGCAGCTGGTCTGCCCTGACGAACTTCCCCATAAGTAAGAAAAAGCTGGGAACAATCCTTCCTTAGCCCTTTTGTCCTGTCCATATAATAGCTAATAGCTCTTTTAACTTCCAGGCTGTGCAGCCTGCATTCACCTGAACTAGAGTGATCTGAGAAAAATACAGGCAAAGTAATGGATTGGTTCAGATTAAAATCAGAAACCACCTTAGGGAGGAATTTCCTGTTAGCTCAGAGCACAATCTTATCCCTGTGAGGTGAAATATAGTTGGGTTCCACAGACAAGGCCTGAAGCTCACTGATTCTTCTAGCAGAAGTGATAGCCACTAGAAAAGCAGTTTTCCAAGTGAGAAACTTGAGTTCTGAAGGAAAACATAGGTTCAAAAGGAGGCTGCATAAGCTGACCTATACATATGTTCAGGTCCCATGCAGGGGTAGGGTCCCTATGTGGGGGATGAAGATGCAACAACCCCTTGAAAAAACTTTTTGAAAATTGGGTGTGCAGCCAGAGAAGATGCCTTCCCTGCTGAAAGTTAAACAGAGACAGCAGAAAGGTGTACCTTCAGGATAGATGGCTGTAAATGCAGAGACTGAAGGTGGACCAGATAGTCCAGAAGCTCCAATAATGCAGCTTGCTGTGGATCCAAATACTTCTGTGTACACCAGATCGAAAATCTTTTCCATTTAGAGGAATAGGTTTTTCTGGTAGCAGGCTTTCAGGCACCTTTCAGAATATCCAGGACAGATTGAGACAGTTGTAAATCTGCATATTCTAGGTCTTCAAGAGCTAAGCCCTGAGGTGAAGAGACTGAAGATTGGAGTAACATTATCCTGCCCTGAGAGGATGTCAGCAGGTTGTACCTCCTGGGTAGAGAAATTGGTTTGGTTACTGACAGCGACAACAGCATTGAGTACCATGGCTGTCTGGGGCTACGAGAATCATTGTGGCAGACTGAGACCTCAACTTGTCCAGGACTCTGGCTATCAGAGGAAAGGGAGGAAAAGCATAGAGGAACATGTTTGACCAATCCAGGAGGACAGCATCCAGTGGCACTGAGCCCTGGAGTGGAGGCCTGCAACAATACAGAGGTAACTGGTGATTGTCTGGGGCTGCAAAGAGATCTATCTCTGGAACCCCCCCACCTATCGAACACTGAGAGAAGGACCTGTTTGTTCAAGGTCCATTCATGATGGCCCTGGCTGATTCTGTTGACAGCATCTGCCAGTACATTGTCCTTGCCTGGCAAGTGAACTGCTAACAGTGACATGTTGAGAGAATATGCCAGCTTACAAATCTTCATGGATTCTGTGCACAGCAGGGAGGATCTTGTTCCCCCCTGCTTGTTGATGTAGTACATGGTGGTGGTGTTGTCTGTCCTGACCTGCACCACCTTGCCCTGCAAGAGACTGGCAATCTCCTGAATAGCCAGGAGCACTGCTCTGAGCTCCAGAAGATTGATTTGCAAGAAAGACTCCTGAGGGAGCCACGTACCATGTGCTGTGTGATCCCCAGGTGGGCAACCCAGCCCAGGAGAGAAGCATCTGTTGTCAGCACCACAGAGGGTACCTGAGGGAGAAAGGGAACCTCCACTCTGAGGTTGCCCATCTCCTGCCACCACTGAAGAGCTAACATAAGGGTGGGAGACACTGGAATCAGTTTGGACAGAGAATCCTTTTTCTCAGACCAGAAGGATCTGAGGTGGAACTGAATGTACCTCATCTGGAACCTGTCTCCCAGGACCACAGCTGTGGTGGAGGCCATGTGTCCTAGAAGCTGTAAAAAGTACCTTGCTGGCCAAGGAACCTGAACCTGAAAGGATTTTGCCAATTCTACGAGGGTCTGTGCCCTTGCAGAAGGCAAAAAGGCCCTTGCCTGAATGGTATTCAGCTCTGACCCTATGAAGTCTAGTATCTGTACTGGGGTTAAGACAAACTTTTGACGATTTACCAAAAACCCCAGAGAGCGAAGAGTATCCTGAGTGAGTTTTATTGCTTCTGTGACCTGCTGGGGGGATTGACCCAACAACAGCCAGTCATCCAGATAGGGGTAAACTGAAACCCTTTGCCTTCTGAGGAATGCCACCACTACTGCCAGACATTTTGTAAACACTCTTGGAGCAGATGTCAGGCCGAAGGGCATAGCCCTGAATTGGTAGTGGCCTGAAGGCAGTCGAAATCTGAGATATTTTCTGTGAGACTGTCTGATGGGGATGTGGAAGTAAGCATCCTTTAGGTCTAGGGATGCTAGCCAGTGCCCTTGCTTGACAGTAGGTAGAATGGTAGCCAGGGTTGTCATTTTGAATTTTGGCTTTGTAAGATGCCTGTTCAGGAATCTGAGATCCACAATGGGCTGCCACTCCCCATTTTTCTTTGGTGCCAGGAAGTACCTTGAGTACAGTCCTTTTCTCCTGTGCTGATGTGGCACAGGTTCCACTGCTCTTGACTGAAAAAGTGTGGAAACCTCTGCCTCCAGCTGGGCTGATTCTGCAGTGCTGGAATGTCTGAAAATTCTTGCTGACAGTTTTGGAGGCACCTTGAAAGTGAGAGTAAGTCCCTGACCTACAATCTCCAGGACCCATTTGTCTGAAGTAATGGAATGCCAAGCTTGGAGATAGTAGGTCAGCCTGCCCCCAACAGGGTAAGGGGAGGTGGCCTGAACAGAGCTTTCAGGGTGACTGTTTCGCTGGGGTAGTAGACTGGGGGGGTTGAGGTGGCCCTGCCAGCCCCCTCCTTCCCCTCCCTCTAAAGAACCCCCTGGGTTGCTGGTAAGAGGGAAAAGCTTGGGCCTGGTGAATAGGCCTGGGGTAAGGTCTGCCCCTGTCCCTGGCCTGAGGATTCTGAGGAGTGACAGCTTTCTCTTTTTCTGAAGCACTCCTGTATGCCACTCTGTACTCATTCATTTTCTTCATATATGCCTCAGTCTGTTCCCCAAACAAAAAGTTCCGGACAAGGGGAAAATCCATGGCATTATTCTGCATGTCCTGGGACAGGTTAGTACATCTCAGCCAGGAAAAACACCTGAGGGATACAGCAGAAGCCATAGCCCCGGAAGCTGCATCATTGGAGTCCACAGCCATGTGGAACTGGGACTTAGAAGCTTGTACCCCCTTATTGACCAGCTCCTGAAGGTCAGCGGAAAACTCAGGAGGGGCTTTTTTAGCTAGTTGTTCAACAGCCTCCCAAAGGGACTTTTGATACCTAGAGGTATAAGCATATAGGACGCTTGCTGGATACCCAAGGAAGATGCCAGGTACCCTTTCTTGGCAAGAGAATCCACCTTCCTGGAATACTTGTTAGGGAGGTGAGAGGCCAGAGGAATGCCAGCCTTCTCACAGACTGCAGTTTGAACTACCCCTACATGGCTACAATGACTAGCTAAAAAGTCAGTACCCTTGCCAGCCAGACGGTACTTCCTGTCCATCTTCTTATCTAAAGGAGGGACAGAACTAGGGGTCTGGAGGATCTTTAAAGTCTGCTTCTTAAGGGACTTATGAATGGAAATCGAAAGTCCCTGGGATACAGGAAGATCCATCATCTCCTTGTAATCCTCTTCCTCACCATCCTCCTGCCTGGCCTCTTGTACAGAGAGCTGCAGGGTCTCAGCCACCTGCCTCCCAAAAGTAAAATGGGAGGTAGCCTCAGAGACAGGCCTAGGAGGGGATTCATACTGAGGGTGGTCAGGGGAAACCTCAGGGTCAATGAGTTCCCCTTCATCCTGTTCCTGCTCCTCCTCCTCATATTCAGAAAGTAATACTCCTCAGGATCAATGTGTCCTGAAGGAGTTGAACCGGTATCCGGAACCGTTGGCTGCCCATATGGTACCTGCGACGGTTCGCCAAACCCAGATTGCAAAGACTGCACTATTCGGATGGCCTTTGCAATTTCATCCACGGTTGGAACCAAGACCGATTGCTTATGTGGTTCTGAACCAGAGCGTTTGGCTTTCTTCGACAGTGCTGGTTCAGAAGCCGCCTCTGAGAGTCGTTTACCCGTCGACAGTTCACCCTGGCTTGAAAGGTCGGTTGTAGGATCCAAAGGTTCGGTAGAACCAGAACCGGCTTCAGCAATCTTGTCTATTTTTTCCTTCAGTTTACCGAGGCGCCTGTCTAAAGTAGACTGAGGGAAATTCTTACAAATATCACAGTCTGTTTGTAAGTGGTTAAAACCCAAACAATACAGACAAACCAAATGTGGATCAGCTTTTACAAATTTTTCCTCACACTCAGGACAATGCTGAAACCCAGTGGGACTGATTTTTCTCTTGGGTTTCTGTGACATAACCCTAAAATTTGGAGCTTAACCCAGTGGCTTGGTTAGGCCGGTTAAGCAAGAATCAAACACCTACTTTATCTGTAGTGGGTTAGTTAGGCCAGGATAAAGAATTGAAAAAATAAGAAAATTACCCCTGAAGGCTTAGTTTGGCCAGGTAATACAGAAGACAAAGTCTGAACCGGCCAACGGTTTAGCGCCAGCGAAAAATGAACCGAGGGCCCTTGGTTCTGGTCAGGACTTTGCACCGGTATCCCAATACAGTAAAAATTTAGAGAAAAAGAGAAATTTAGAAGTTCGGTCCCCTCACGGTCACGGAACTGATCAGAAACCGAACACCTACCCAACCTTGGAAACGTGCACTATACCGAAGACAGCGGTTTGAGAACGTATTAAAATTAAAACAACAAAGCGGTTTATAATAAACAAACAAAACTCAGCTAGACCAAAAGCAGCGAGGAGAAATCTCTGAGGCGTCTTCACTGGTGAGCGGAGTAAAGAATCTGATCAGTTACTAGAACGTACCGAGGACAGTAGTTTGAAAACCGAGCTCAAGGTCAACGTTCCATGCATTTGCATAGAGTTTAACTCTTGGTTCTCCAGGGCAGTTGAACCAGTCGGTCTAACCGCATATTGTCAGAATACAGCAAGACTTCATGTTGTTTGAAACAGCGAGTGTCTAAAAACATTCTGGGGGCCGGCCCGGTGGCATGGAGGGCTGAGGCATCATGCCTTACCTCCTGCCACGCCGGTGACCCACGTTTGCCGTGCAAGTGGGTTGCCGGGGGTTCACCGGGGAAGGAGAGGATTGAGCGCCTGGAGGACATCTCTTTCTGCCGGTGAGAGAGGGAAACAGACCAGAGTTTGGCTGACACCTAGCAGTGGCTCGGTGTTGGCATGCCAGATCCTGAACAAAAGGTGGGCAGAGGCAGAGCAGCTGGCTGGCATGCTGTGGGTGGAAGTGTACACAGCTTGGTCATTGCCAACACTGCATGCTCCTCCTTTAAGGTGGGAAAAGCAGAGGGGAAAAAATGTCCCAGGCGTGTTGGATGACTGCCGACCCCCACAAGACCCACCCCTGATATATGCAGGTACCTCCCCAAACTGGATCCTCTCTAGGTGGGTTGAAAAATCCCGGCTGCCTTGCCTTGGAGGGTAAGCCGTGGCGGGAGAAGGTACATCCTGTGAGGTCGGGGGCTGGGGGGTCCAGCACGAACGTGGGCCGACCAGGACAGGGGATAAACAAATAAGAAAAAAAATAAAATAAAAAACATTCTGGGGAAAAGAACATGGGGAAGAAGAGAAACTCATACAGTAATAGTAATACTACTAAACAATAAAATATTAATCAGCTCTGCTTCACAGTTCTTTCACCCAAAATACTTTAGAATACACTCTTATAACCATTTGCCACACATACAAAAATATAACGAAAGCTTCACAAACAGAACAAAAAGCTGTATTACAAAGTAGCAGTATACCTGGCACAACTGTTAAGCAAGCCATAATACCTGACAGGGTGGGCAGTATTGGACTATAATTACTGTTGAGCCCATTTATTGACTGGACTGACTCCACTTTCGAACATCATAATAACTGGGTTCTATTCCATAATAACCAGATGATTATTACAGTGTTGGTGTCAGCCAGTCAAACTAAAAGTAAAAGCCACCCAGTGGTAGCACTTCCACATACAATGCCCATGACCTTTGTTTGAGGATGAGCCTGGGTCATCAGAGACCAGCCGGGGAGGAGACTGAGCATCCCAGACTATGGTCTCTTCCTCCAGGGAGAGTGGGTTGCCATCCTCGCTGCAGTACTCCCACCTGGGTAACCACAGGTAGCAGTACAGTTGAGGGCACCTGGAGGGGGGTCTGATGCAGGCTGAAGGCCTAGTGCAGCAGCACGCTCAGCATGCACAAGTGCCGAGGGACTCCCTAGTGCACCTATGTCAGAGGGGATGGGGAGAAAACAAAGAAAATGGCCCCACTGTCCAACTGGTGATGGACCCCGGCAGACCAAAGAGGACTGGTCCTTGACCCACAGCTTCCTGCCTGAAAAGGACGAGGCAGTCTGTGGGATAAATACCCTCTTCCCAGCTGGGTGACACGAGGCAGCATGGAGGTAGGTAGCTGATGGGTGGGCAGGGTCCAGCACAGTCAGGCACAGTCGGGATTCTACAGGGAATTTGGACAATGAAGTACAGGGGGTATTAACACAGAATCAACAACAACAAAAAAAGGTAAAAGACGCTGCTGTCTCATGTGCACAGAAACGAAATTGGCCATTTTTTTTACCACACAGCATTAACCAATTATATAAAATAAAGTATGGGTTGTTACATTATTCATTTTTTATACACCCTTGGTGTGCTATACAATCACAAACCACTTGTGCATTTCACTCGTGGTTTATGTGGTATTAGCCACACTTTGGGTGTGTAAAAACTCTCATAATGTAGAACACTTCATCCATTATTTTCTACATATCAGACTGCCCTGTGGTATAATGTGGCCTGATGCTGCAGGCCAACAGCCTTATAGCCCCTGGAAGGTACAGTATATCCCATACTGGCCAGCCTAGACAGTATTATTGTACTTAGAAAATGGGCAAGTAGAAAACTTTATCTAAGAAAAATGAATGTTGAAAAACTTATATGAAATACTGTAATTTTTTTAAACCATTTTTGGCAAAGTAGTCCCGTTAGTAGTAAAGTTGCCAGTAGATGGTGCTGCTGCTAGAGGGCATCTGTTTTTGTTATTTTCTTGACGGAGTACAGTTGTTCCTGTGTCCTTGCCTAGGAATGTTGGTCAGAACACCAGAAAAAATCAACTACTCATATGATAAGTTCCATATGATCTTCAACTTCCACCTGGACAGCTACTAAAGATGTGCACAAGGCTCTGTCTCATCCCAAATATAGCACCTCCACAGTGCACCAAAAGGAAAAAAGTTACAGTCAGCCCAGATATATCCCACTTCCCCTTGCCAGGGGCCCAGAGTGCTGCATCATTTCTATAACAATATCTGAAGTAAAGTAAATCTTAAAAAAACACCTTTTCAGATAATCCCAGTCAAAGTGCAGTGGAAATGTTTGCTTCCAATTCATTTATGAATCAGCTGATTCCCATTTTGTCTCATATTTTTTATACCACTGAGTCCAATTTGACTCAAGTTTTGAAACTCCCCCAGCACTGTCATGGACAGTACTGAGTATCCAGGAGCAGTAGAAACAGCGGAAGGGACAGACAGGTCATGGCCCACCCACCGAAAAACTTGGGTGGGCAGGACACACAGGAATGTAGCACTCAACCATTCAGGTTATGAAAGAAGTGCATTTTTAATGCATCGTCATTGCAGACAGTGTGAAACATATTGGCTATCAGTACAAAGACATACAGTGGTATTGCTACCAATTGTGGTGCTCAGGACCCAAGTTCAAGAGTGAACTCAGGACGTCAGGGTTGGTAGTTGGATTAAGTATCCATTATACTCTTCTCCTTGGGGAAGAAAGGGATGTGGAGCTTGGTATAAGCTTAGCCACTAATGTTAGCTGGGGCAGGGAAGCTAGTGACCACACAACACTGAGGAGAAGAGGAGCCACGGCTGCCCACATCCTTTGTGTGGGAGTGTGCACAGAAGCATCTTGAGTGACATTAAAAGCCTGCTCCACCTCATCGGGAAGAAAACCAGGGTGAAATACTGAGCAGTGGAAGTACAAGGGATTCAACCCTCACGGGTCCTGCACCAGTTGCAAGGCCCTCGCCAGCACAATGCATCCATGTGTCCTTGGGGCTGGCAGTATAGCTTTGAGGTTAGATTAACTACCTGTGAATAATCTTGGCACATCCAGCAGACCTGGGTTTGATTCCCACAACCTCCACGTGCATGCTGTGTGACTCTGAGCAAGTCACTTAACCTCCCCAGTGCTCCCAGGTTGCCCCTTAAAACAGACACTTGTGCCTAGTGGTAGTGAGCCTTACCTGTTTACCAAAATAATAATAATAATGATAATGTGTCAGCAGCATTGGGGAGGCTGCAGAAACCCACCATGGGAGAGATAGGCCAGGGAGGACGGACTGGATCGCACTAAGTCTCTGAGGAGCCGGGTGTGAGACTAGGAGTAACAGGCCTGCACCAGAGAGGAGAAAAAAGCCATAATGAAAAAAACACAGAGATATCCAGCTAGGACTAACACCCCAGCATTCTGAAGCAAACCTTGCTCTTCATCTGGAAGCCTCCACCTCCGCACCTTTTTATCTGAGGTACAGTATCTTATTTAAGCATTTTGCCTTGTACAAATGATTCTTACTTTCTGAAGTTCCCAGTCACAGTTCCGAATGCAAGATGCATCTGAGCCCAGGAGAAGCAAAAATTAGAGCCACAAGTCAGTGTGATCACAATCTGTGACATTTTTCTGCAACCTCTCTTTTAGGCAGTATGGCTACCAAACTGCATTACTGCTGGTACAGAGTAGTCCTTTTTGCGTTTGCTTGCGTGCTTGCACAAGGAGCGTCTTGTGCTAGTAGCACATTTCAGAGGCGTGTCTGTGTTGGCGAATGCAAGGCATGCTATACTAGGCCCGTCCCTCATTCCCTAATAAGCCAGCATGCTAGCGCTGACACCAACATTATGTAAAGTGGATGCAACTTCTAAGAAAAGTGCCACTGCAATCGGAGACAAGCTCATCATGCACTGGCACCAATGACATACCTACCAACGTGCCTTTCCTGGTGAAGCATTTATATAAAAATGGTGGCGACTGCTGCCATCTGCCACACACAATTCCCAGAAAGCCGACTTCGAGGGTACCCAATTCCCCTGTCGGCATGTTTAATACCCCCCACCAAGACTGTGTGGCACACTGGAAGCCCACCCCAGTGTGCCTCCCTGTGTTCAGAAGCCAACTGGCATCGGCATATTCCTGCCCCCGCTCCACCACCCATTGTGTGACACACTGGGAGCCCACCCCAGTGTGGCCAACATCACCCCCCCACAAAGTCATGGGGCACACTGGGAGCCCACCAAAGTGTGCACGACATTTTCCTTACCTGTAAAAAAAAGAAAACTGTCTGCGGTGTTCGTTTAAAAAAAATTTTTTTATTACCTGAAACAAAGAAAATGGTCCCTCGCTGACAGTCTCCTCCCCCAACCCACACCCACCCTCTGCGCTCCCCACCCCCATCACCCCATACTTACCTCCGGAGATCAGCGCCGCGATCTTCAGTAAACAAGGAACATGTCTGCACTCTTCAAAGCTGACCACGAACTGAAGAAATGCCAGTAAGCTGTATAATGGCATAAATGGGGAGGGGGGAAGGGGTTCAACTTAGGTGGATATCTCAGTCATTTTTTTGAATTTTGCCTCCAAGTTTTTTAACATGGGGTGCTTGGCACCCCACCTCATGAATAGTGGCACTGTCATCTCATTACTCAGTCCCGAAAGGTCATTTCGCGGTCAATCTGCGGAATCACCTTTCGGGACGATAAAAGCGACAGTGCCACTGTTCTAATAAGGAATCTAAAAAGTCTATCTTACAAATTTGGTGGAAAAATTCATAAAATGACTGTATTCTGAGCATGCATTGCACAGTTTCAACATACTCTGTAGCATCCTTGACAATTTTTAATATTTTCAATCCATATTTTCAACATTGTCATTTTTTCATACCTCCTTATGAACAGTATAGCTGTCATTTTTCACATCCTGCCCAAAATGAGTTTTCGCGCATGTGGCTCACAATGGCGCAGTTGCTGTGCAAAATCAACATTCAGGACACATTTATAAAATCACAGTGACACTGTTCATGACTGGAGATCTCAAAATACTTATGTTGAAAATTTGGTTAAAAAATTCCCAAAATAATTGCTTCTGGTGTGCAATGCAGTTTCTCCTTTTCAGTGACTTCACCAATTTTCATATTTTTACTCCAGATTTTCAAGATTGCCATTTTTGTACACCATCTTATGAACAGTACAGCTGCCATTTTTCACATCCTGCCTGAAATATGTTTTCGCACGTGTGGCGCCAAATGGCACAGTCGCTATGCAAAATCAACTCATATTGCCACTGTTCATGAGGTGGGGTCACAAACGGCTCATGCTGAAAATTTGGAGTGAAAATATCAACAAATGCCCAGGGCATTAGGGTTTCCAACCATAATGCCCCACCCTGTAGAGACTGACAGGCGTCAGGGGTGTGACTTGGCATTGTCGGCTGTAATGCTCATGCCATTCCACCCCCACCCTGCAGCCAGTGACAGGCATTGAGGTGTGTCTTGGACTGTTCGGCCCCAAAGTTCACCCCATTCTCCTATACTGCACCCATCTCAGCGTATTTTCTTATGGAATGCAGTGAGCGTAAGGCCAGAGACCCCAAGGCACACCACCCACGGCACTTGTCGGTGTCTGCAGGGTAGGGTGAGGTGAAACGGCATGAGCGTTATGACCGACAACCCAAAGGCACACCCCAATGCCTATCACTCTCTGCAGGGTGGGGCTGGAGTTAGCATCTGTTCACTACTTCACTGCCAATCATATTGTGCATCTCGCTAACTCCTGCACTTCCAAAGTCAATGCCAGCAAGCCAACATTCGGCATTGAGAAATGCTTGTTTGCTGAGACAGAGGGGGAGAAAAGAGAGAGAGACAGAGGGGCAGAAGAGAGAGAGACAGAGGGGGTTAAGAGAGAGTGACGGGAGGAGAAAGACAGAGAGAGAGAGAGAGAATAGGGAGGGAGGGAGAGAGAGAGAGAGATGGGGGAGAGAATGGAAAAGGGACCATACCTCTCACCTTTCCCTGATTTTGCCTAAAAATGTTCCTGTCCCTCCTAAAATATGTGTTTCTGTGACTGAACATAGAAACATAGAATTTGATGGCAGATAAGGACCGCTTGGCCCACCCAGTCTGCCCATTTCCCTACCTAATGGATAAGCTGCAGATCCTAGTTAACCAGCAGCCTACTTCTTCCTACCCCTACCCCCTAGAATTGCCTTATGACTGTCCCATGCATGCTTGAATTCCACCAGTTTTTGACTCCACAACCTCCTCCGGAAGGCCGTTCATGCATCCACAACCCTCTCTGTGAAAAAATACCTCCTTAAATTACCTCTGAGCCGGCCCCCTCTATCTTCAAATTGTGGTCTCTTGTTCTTGCACACCTCTTTTTTTGAAAGATGCTACCCTCTTGGACTTTGTTGATTCCCTTGAGGTACTTGAAACTTTCTGTCATGTCCCCCCTCTCCCTCCTTTCCTCTAGGCTATACATATTAAGCTCCTTAAGTCTCTCTTCATATGTCTTCTGGTGCAGACCCTGCACCATTTGAGTGCCCTCCTCTGGACAGCTTCCATTCTGTCTCGTCTTTCGGAGATTGGGTCTCCAGAACTGCACGCAGTACTCCAGATGGGGTCTGACCAGCTGTCTGAACAGAGGGATAATAACTTCCTGTTTTCTACTGGTGATGCCTCTCCCTATGCATCCCAGTATCCCCCCAGCCCTCCTTGCTGCCCTCTCACATTGCTTGCCCACCTTTAGGTCATCTGATATGACTACCCCAGGTCCCTTTCCATTTTTGTTGTTGTTAGTATCTCACCCCCCATTGTGTACTCTTCCCCTGGGTTTTTGTTTCCCAGGTGCATTACCTTGCACTTCTTAGCATTGAATTTAAGCTGCCATACATTTGACCATTCCTAACCTTGTCAAGTCCTTCTCATCCTTTCCACCCCACCTTGTGCATCAACTCTGTTGCAGATCTTTGTGTCATCTGCAAAGATACATACTTTTCCTTCCAGTCCCTCTGCAATGTAAACATAAAGACATTGAAGAGGACCAGTCTAATACTGAACCCTCTGGTACCCCCTTAGTAACCCCCCTTTCTTCAGAGTGGACTCCATTTACTATTACTCTGTGTCCTATTCTCCAGCCAATTCTTTACCCAGGCTGTCATCTTGAGACCCACTCCCAGGCTGGCTAACTTGTATATTAATCTTTTGTGTGGGACTGTGTCAAATGCCTTGCTAAAGTCTAGGTAGGCCATGTCCACAGCCCCTCCCTGATTTACTACTTTGGTCACCCAGTCAAAGAAATCTATCAGATTTGTCTGGCATGACCTTCCCGCTGTGAATCCATGTTGCCTTGGGTCCTGTGCCCCTCCAGCCTCTAGATACTCGACAATTCTTTCCTTCAGAAGTGATTCCATCATTTTACCTACCACTGAGGTTAAACTAACAGGTCTGTAGTTTCCTGCTTCTGCCTTGCTCCCACTTTTGTGAAGGGGAATCACATCTGCCCTCCTCCAGTCCTTGGGTACCACCATCCTCTCCATGATTTGTTGAAGAGGGTAGTCAGTGGTGTCACTAGTTCTACCCTTAGTTCTTTTAGAATTCTGGGATGAATCCCATCAGGCCCCATTGCTCTGTCCACCTTCAGTTTTAAGGTTCTTTCAGAACCCTTTCTTCTGTAAATGGGCTGGTATCAACTTCTGTATCAGAATGTTTCTACTGTTTGTTTAGGTACCTCCCTCTTCCTTTGTAAATACTGAGCAAAATATTTGTTTAGTATCTCTGCCTTTCACAGTCACCTCTGCCCACCCTCCCTCCCTTTATTAAGCCTCACTATCCCTCCCTTGGTCTTCCTTCGCTCCCTGATGTACCTATAAAAGGTTTTATCCTTCTTAACTGAGTTGGCTATCATTTCCTCGGTTTGGGCCTTTGCTGTTCTGACTGCCTTCCCAGCTTCCTTTTGCTTTAACTGATACAGTTCTCTGTCCTGCTCCTTCTGTGATTCCTTGTACTTCCTGAATGCTTTCTTTTCCTCTTGAACCATCACTGCTACTTCCTTTGAGAACCATAGTGGTTTCTTACATCATTTCGTTTTGTTCATTTGCTTCACTTACACCTGAGGAGACAAGCATCCACTGGGATGCTAAATCCTCCTCCTCCAGCTGGCCCAACAAGCCAGGATTCTTCTCGAAGCTGGGTCATGGTGTCGCAAGTGGTAGCGCTACTGCTGTGCCAATGGGCCGGATGGGCTAAGTAGTCCTGTGTCTAAGGATATAGATGGTCTGCTTGCCAGGAGTCCCTTGCACTCACAGTTACTGGCTGCCTAACTGCCAGTAGGAGATGATGGATGTGGGCACTTTGGGTATGTGAACAAACTACACAGTTCATCTTGACTTCAAACATGTGATTCTTTACTGGCAAACATTGCGTGACAAAGTTAATTTGTACAGAGTGCAAGGCACATGCCCATTGTCCACAATCTACCAGCTCATACACAGTTCATTACAGTACTTCCAAATCTTTCATGAGCAAGACTAGGCTACAGTACCCATGTCTCTGGTAGGGTTTTGAGGCTTTGGCCACACCCTTACCCTAGGGGAGAATCGAGCAGAGGCTTCTGCAGCTGAAACTCCTATGATGGAGCAACTGGTAGAGCAGTAACCCAGGAGGGAAGCCTGGGGGTGGAAGGTGTATGTCCATGACTGGGTGGACATCATGTCCCAGTATGGAGAAATAGACCCACTATTCGGTAGCTTTCTTTTTTACATTTGTTTTACTGAAGATCACATTATTTAATTCCACACAATTGAGGCAAGTTTAAAATAGAAAACACAACTTCATAAACATATTTAAAAAGTATCAAACAATAACACAAGTGGGCCAGTGTCAGTTCTTAGGATAGTACAAATAAAACAGTCTAAAAAGAAAGGAGACTTTAAAAAATCATAAAAACTGGTTACTAGTTAAAGTCCATTACTAGTAATATTGCAGTCTACTATAACGTCCATAGGTATTTCATTTGAGGGGTAAAGAGTTAACGGTACCATTTTACTATGCATTTTAATTGATCCAGGCAGGAACATTTCATAAAGGTCCCTTCATATATAATTATTAAATAACTACCAAAGAAAAACACAAGAGAAAGATATAAATAATGGAAAAGTTCAGATATTAGGTCCATGATAAAGATTCTATCTAGTCCATCTATTTTGAAAGTCCAGGGCTTTTTGCTGCAAGTCAAATTCAAGTTTTTCAAACCCTTGAATATGTTGGAGTGTGTGAGTCCTCTCCAATATAGTTGGTGGATCGGGGTAGATTGCTTCTCATCCCCTAAGTTCTGGGGGAAGGAGCCCTAGAAATGTTTTTTCGGGAATCAGAGGTTCAGATAAACTAAATATATTGGCAGGTATTAAACAACCATTTGTCAATGCCGAATGTTTGCTTGCTGCATTGGCAGTGGTAGTGTAGAAGTTACAGAGCTGCGTAATAGGAATGGCAGTGAAGTATTGAACTGAAGCCAACCCCACCACCACCCTGCAGAGAGTGACAGGCATTGGGGAGTGTCTTTGGGTCATCAGGCATAACTTGGCCGCCATTTCACCACACCCACCTGCAGACACTGACTTAAGTGTCACCGGTGTGCCTTAGGGTCTTTGGCCTTATGCGCACCCATTCCATTAGGAAATATGGTGAGATGGGTGCGATATAGGAGAATGGGTGAAGTTTGGGGTCGAAGAGTCCAAGGCATACCTCAATGCCTCTCACTGGCTGCAGGGCGTGGAATGGTATGAGCATTACAGGCAAGAATCTCAAGTCACACCCCTGATGCCTGTCATTCTCTACAGGATTGGGCGTTATGGTTGGAAACCCTAATACCTCAGGCATTCGTTGGTATTTTCACTCCAAATTTTCAACATGGTTTTTTTGTGACCCCACCTCATGAACAGGGGGAATACCAGTATGGTAGCCGAAAGCTGCTTATGCACAGCGACTATGGCATTTAGCACCACAGGTGCAAAAGAAAAAATTACTCACCTTAGTAATGTTGTTTCTTCTAATGGAGTCTTGCTATATTATGACAGTAGCAGTTTGATTCAGCTCTAGAACTGCTCCGGAGGTGAAATGGTTAAAACCATTCAAAATAGAATTTTGGCCACGAGCTCTAAGAAGCAGCTCTATCTGTGTTATTTCAAACCTAAACTGTCAGATCTTTACGAGCCAAACTCACTAAGGTCTGTGTGGAAGCTGTAACCTACACTAGCCAAATGGCTACCTAAATAATAACAACCATTGCTGGTCCCAACACCCAAGACTCAAGTCAGGGGACCAGAAATACTAACACAATTCTAATCATATGAGAATAAAACATAAGTATAATAAAACACACACACACAAAGCCCCAAAAGGGACAAAAATGTTAACAGGGTATAAAGGTGCCCACACCAAGTTGCCCGCACCCACCAAGTAGAGATTCTGGAGGGGCAGGTTGGGGAGGTCATAATATAAGAAGACTCCATTAGAAGAAACAACATTACTAAGGTGAGTAATTTTTCTTCAAACAACATGAAGTCTTGATATATTATGACAGTAGCAGAACTACACAGCAGTACCTCCATGGAGGAGGGGCAGAACCTACTTAGGGAATAGGCTCTGAAGAACAGCTGTGTAGACTTGAGCATCTCTCCTGGCCTGGACATCCAGGGAGTAATGCTTGGTAAAAGTGTGTACCGTTTTCAAGTAGCAGCCTGGCAAATCTCTAATATAGGGATGTCTCTGGCAGCAGCTAGAGAGCGCAGCTGTACCCCTGGTAGAATGAGCCTCAAACTGGGGCTCTGCCCAGTTTCTGATAACAAAATTGGATACAAGAGACAATCCACCTGGCAATTGATCTCTTGGTGGCAGGTTTGCTTTCCCAACTTCACCATAGGTAAGGAAAAGTTGGAGGGATTCAGACCTGTGACCTTTAGTACGCTCTATATAGTAACTAAGAGCTCTTAACATCCAGGCTGTGCGACCTCCTCTCACCAGAAGAGGAGTGATCAGTGAAAAATACTGGAAGGGAGATAGATTGATTAAGATGAAATCTGAAACCACCTTAGGCAAAAACTTCCTATTAGTCCTAAGACTACCTTATCCTTGTGGGAAGAAATAAAGTCAGTTTCACTGACAAGGCTTGCAACTCATATCGTCTGGCAGAAGTGATAGCCACTAGAAAACAGTTTTCCAAGTTAGGTACTCAAGCTCTGCAGAAGACAGAGGTTCAAAAAGGGGTTGCATTAACTGGGCAATGCAAACATTAAGGTCCCAAGCAGGGCGGTTCCGAAAGAGTGGATTAGTATGGAGTAATCCTTAAAAACTTGGAAAACACAGGATGAGAGGAAAGAGGGATGACTTTCCTGCTGACACAAAAGCAGATACAGCTGCCAAATGAACTCTCAGGGTAGCTGGTCTGAGACCCAAGAATTAAGATGTACCATGTAATCTAACACAATGGGCAAATCAGCAGATTCTGGGGAAATATTTTCCCAGCACACCAAATGGAAAACCTTTTCCATTTAGAACTATAAGTAGCCTAGTGGAAGGCTTTCTAGAAGCCTTTGGGATCTCAAGAACACCCTGAGAGAGGTGTAAGCAGCAAACTCTAACTCCTCAAGAGCCAGGCCTTGAGGTTGAGGGATTGAGGTCCGGATACCAAACCCTTCCCTGGGCACAAGTCAACAGGTTGTGATTCCTGGGGAGGCAAAGGGGAAGATGGATTGTCAGTGACAGAAGAAGTGGGTACCAGGGCTGCCTGGCCCAATCCGGGGCAATCAGAATCACCCTGCAAGGCTGAGATCTGATTTTGACTAGTACTTTGAATAGGAGAGGGAAGGGGGGAAAAGCATAGAGAAACTTCCCCTCCCAATCCAGAAGAAGGGCATCCAGGGAACTGAGCCCAGCACTGGAGGCCTGCAACAGAACAGAGGAAGTTTGTGATTGTCTGGGGCTGCAAAAGATCTATCTGAGGGTGCCCCATCTGGCAAGACTATCCCCAGCACTTGAGGATCCAGGGACCATTCGTGATGGCCCTGGGAAATCCTACTGAGAGCATCCGCTGGACATTGTCCTTCCCTGGAAGATGAACTGCTATGAGGGAAGTGTTCAGGGAATAGGCCAGACCACAACTTCATTGCCTCTGTGCACAAGGCCGAAGACCGAGTGCCCCCGTTTGTTGATGTACCACATTGTTGTGGTGTTGTCTGTTCTGACTTGTATCACCTTGTCGTGGACAGATGCAGAAAATGCTTGAAGAGCTAAAAAGACAGCTCTGAGTTCCAGCAAATTGATGTGGAGCAGAGATTCCTGGGGGGACCACACTCCCTGAGTGGAAAGGTCGCCCATGTGGGCTCCCCAACCCAGAAGGGAAGCATCTGTAGTGAGAGTCAAGTCGTGAGTAGGGGAATGAAGGGACCCCAATCTTAATTGCTCTGATCCTGCCACCACTGGAGGCTAGGATCAAGGTTCGAGTCACTGGGACCAACTTGGAGAGGTGTCTCTTCTCTGAAACCAATAGGTTCTCAAGTGAAACTGAATGTCTCTCATCTGAAATCTTGCTCCTGCACAACAGCTGTGGATGCAGCCATGTGCCCCAGGAGCTGCAGAGAAGTGTCTTGCTGGTCGAGACCTGCAGAGTGAAGGAGGAGGCCAAAGCCACTAAATTCCTTACCCTTTCTAAGGGAAGAAGGCTCTGGCTAGCTTTGTGTCCAATTCTGCCCCTATAAAGGTGAGTACCTGGACTGGTTCCAGAACCAACTTTAGTAGATTGTGAAAGCCCAGGGAGGTGAGAGCTGCTGGGTGACCTGCAGGTGAGATTTTACCTGTTCTGGGGACTGGCCTACAATGAGCCAGTCATCTAGATAGGGAAAACAGCAATCCTTTGCCTCCTTAAGTGAGCCACTGCCACTGCTAGACACTTTGTGAATACCCTTGGGGCAGAGGTAAGGCCGAAGGGCATTGCTCTGAACTGGTAATGACCTGAGGGCAGTCTGAATCTGAGTACTTTGATGGGAGCTTCTGATTAGGACATGGAAATAGGCATCCTTGAGGTCCAGGAGGCTAGCCAGTCCCTGGCCTTAGGGAAGTAAAATCATTGCCAAAGTTACCATTTTGAACTTTGGTTTCAAAGATCTTCTTCAGATATCTGAGATCTAATATGGGCCGCATTCTCCTGTCTTTTTGGGGTAGGAAGTATCTGAATACAGACCCCTGCCCTGGTGCAGGAGGAACCCTTTCTACTGCTCTGAGAGCTAACAGGGATGAGACCTCTGCTTCCAGAGCAAGGGTCTCTGAAGCACTTGCAGTGAAAAAGTCTGCTTCTCAACTTGGGAAACTTTTGAAGCTGAGAACCAGACCCTGGCCTACTACTTCCAGAACCCACTTGTCTGAGGTTAAAAAGCCCAATCCTGGCTGAAGTAAGCCAGCCTGCCCCTACCGGTACAGGAGAATCGGCCCTGGGCACCCCATCAGGGTGCCTGCTTAGCAGGAGCTTTAGGCTGGGGGTGGGAGCAGGTCTGCCCACCCCTCGTCTGCCTCTGCCTCTGAAGAAGCCCCTCTGAGCATAGGTAGAGGAGGCCTGAGTCTGGTAAAAAGGCCTGTGAAAAGGCCTACCCCTACCCCTGGGGGTATGCCTTTGAGGAGTGGCTTGCCGCTCCTTAGCCTGGGCACTCTTGTAAGTAGTCCTATATTCATCCATCTTTTCATGTAGTTCTCTGTCTGCTCCTCAAACAGAAGAATTCCCACCACAGGAAAATCCATAGCCTTAGTCTGGGTATCCTGTGACAGACTAGTACACCTGAGCCAGGCCAACCTCTGAAAAGCTACAGATGTGGCCATGACCCTAGAGGAAACATCATTAACATCCACAGCAGCATGAAACTGAACCTTAGAAGCCTCAATGCCATCAGCAGCCACCTGTTCTAGTTCACTAGCCAGCTGGCCATGGGCTTCCTTGGCTAATGCATCACAGTATCTCATATGATTTCTGATACCTAGCTACATAAGTCATATAATTTGCTTGCCTGAGTCCCAGAGAGGCTGCCATATACTGTTTTTGCCATGGCATCAATCTTCCTGGAATCCTTGTCAGGAGGATGTGAAGCCAGGGAATATTAGCTTTATCACAGGCAGCAGCCTGAACTACTAACATGACTGCATTGCTGAGAAAGGAATTCTGTATCAGGACCTGACAATGTGTACCTTCTGTCCATCTTTTTATCTACAGGAGGCACAGAATTAGGAGTTTTAAAATTTTTATTGTTTGCTTCCTAAAAGACTTATGTAAAGGAATAGACAATCTCCTAGACTCTGGAATATCCATAATTTCTACAAAATCAGGCTCCTCTTGCTCATCCACAGCTTCTTCTAAGGGAAGCTGGAGGGTTTCAACAACTTTTGTAAAACATGAAATGAGATGGGGACTCAGACAGCATAGGGGAGATTCTAAAGGTCTGTCTGGGGAGATGTCCAGTTCAATGGGCACACCCAGACCTTCCCAGCCACATTCATACTGTTCATAATCATCCTCCCCTCCTCTGGTTCATAAAATTCCTCAATATCATATTCCTGAACCACTGGGACGACGAACCGCCGACCTTTTGCCAGATAGTGGCGTTCGGATGGACCCTGAGACAGTGACTGGACAATTTGTATGGCTTTTGCTATCTCTGCAGCAGTTGGAGAAGGATTTTGACTCAGACCTGCTGATTTTCTTGTTTTCTTTACTGGAATTGGTTCCTCAGAACCAGCTTTTCTTTGCCGAGGAAGTCTCGCCCTGGTCAGAGGTCACTCCTCCGTTCGGTTGACACCGAACCGGGCTGGCCATCCAGGTCAGCGGACTTTGAGCCTCTCGCCCCTGAGCCTGCCCAATCTTTTTCCAGGGTGGCTGCAGGGAAATTCTTACATATCTGGCAGTCTGACTGGAGGTGGTCAAACCCCAGACAATAAACACATGTGGTGTGTGGGTCAGCCTTGGCAAAGACTTCCCCACAAACATTACAGTGTTGAAACCCAGTGGGCCGGTTTTTCTTTTGGGTTTCTCAGACATAATGCCAGCCTAACCAGAAAACTTGCCCTTTAACGGCAGTGCCAGGCAAGAACACCTTATCGGTTCCTAACCGTGTCACGGTATTGGAAAAACGTCATAAATCCGTTTTTAGAACCCGATAAGAACAGGAATCCGCACTCTAAAATATTAAATTTTAGTTTTAAATGAGTTTTAAACCCAACAGATGGGTTCAAAACCGAACCGATAACTTACAAGTTCCACACAGACAAAACCTTCAATTTACTTACGGTTACCACAGATAGAGCTTGAACCGAACGGTTTTGCAGTTAAAATAAAACTATTCTCGGTTGAATCCAACCGAGAAAATACTTTTTAAACCGAGAAATGAACCGAGCAGTAGGAGAAATCTCCGGAGCGACTGTTCAATGAGGCGGAGTAAAGAATCTAACAATTCAGGTTTGAAATAACACAGATAGAGCTGCTTCTTAGAGCTCGTGGCCAAAATTCTATTTTGGAATGGTTTTAACCATTTCACCTCCGGAGCAGTTCTAGAGCTGGATCAAACTGCTACTGTCATAATATAGCAAGACTTCATGTTGTTTGAAACATTCCGAACAGGAAGTAAACAAGCATTTGTCAATGCCGAATGTTTGCTTGCTGGCATTGGCAGTGGTAGTGTAGAAGTTACAGAGCTGCGTAATAGGAATGGCAGTGAAGTATTGAACTGAAGCCAACCCCACCACCACCCCGCAGAGTGTGACAGGCATTGGGGTGTGCCTTTGGGTCATCAGGCATAACGGCCACGCCATTTCACCACACCCCAACCTGCAGACACTGACAAGTGTCATGGTGTTCCTTAGGGTCTTTGGCCTTATCGCACCCATTTCATTAGGAAATATGGTGAGATGGGTGCGATATGGGAGAATGGGGTGAAGTTTGGAGCCGAAGAGTCCAAGGCATACCTCGATGCCTCTCACTGACTGCAGGGTGTGGAATGTATGAGCATCACAGGCAAGAATCCCAAGTCACACCCATGCCTGTCATTCTCTACAGGATTGGGCATTATGGTTGGAAGCCCTAATACCTCAGGCATTCGTTGGTATTTTCACTCCAAATTTTCAACATGTTTTTTTTGTGACCCCACCTCATGAACAGGGGGAATATCAGTTTGTTAGCCGAAAGCTGCTTATGCACAGTGACTACGGCATTTAGCACCACAGGTGCAAAAACATTCCGAACAGGATGTAAAAAATGACAGCTGTACTGTTCATGGGGAGGTGTAAAAAATGGCAATGTTGCAAATCTGTAGTAAAAATATTAAAAAAAAATGGTGAAGCCACAAGCGTACATAGAAACTGTGCAACGCACACCCGTAATATAATTAGGTTGGGGATTTTTTTACAGCAGATTGTCAACTCAGGCATTTTGGTGCCTCCAATCATGAACAGCGTCACTGCGATTTTCTTTATCTATGCCGAACAATGATTTCCCACAGTGACCACGCATCTCTGCGCTGAAAGTGTGAAAACACACTTCAGCCATGTTGTGAAAAATGACAGCTGTACTGTTCATAAGGAAGTGTGGAAAAATGCCACTGGTGAAAATCTGGACTGAAAATATTACAAAGTCATGAACTAACGGGGGTGCGTGGAAACTGCGCAATGCTCACTCATAACACAGTCTTTTTATGGACTTTTGTCACCAAATTTTTAACATAGCCATTTTAAGACCTCTGCTCATGAACAGTGTAACTGTAATTTTCTTAATCTGTCCTAAGCGTTGCTTTGACGATCAACAGCACCATTAGTGCGCTACATGTGCAAAACACGTTTTGGGCGATATATAAAATGACAGCTGTACTACTCTTAAGAAGGTGTGACAAAATGGCAATGTTGGAAATCTGGAGTGAAAATATTGAAAATTCGCGAACTTACGAGCGTGCGTAGGAACTGCGCAACGCACGCTCGTAAAACAGTCACTTTTAGGAGTTTGTTCACCAAATTTTCAACATAGCCATTTTAAGACCTCTGCTCATGAACAGTGTCACTGTGATTTTCTTAATTTGTCCGCATTGATTTCACACACCAACTGCGCATTTAATCAGCATAAGGCGAAACACATTTGGGTGAGATGTGAAAAATGACAGCTATACTGCTCCCATAAGAAGGTGTGGTAAAACGGCAATGTTGAAAATCTGGGTGAAAATTGAAAATTAGCGAACTTAGAGCCTGCGTAGGAACTGCATAGCATGCGCTCGTAAAACAGTCATTTTGGAATTTTGGCACCAAATTTTCAACATGGGGTTTAGGACCCCTTCTCATGAATGATGTCACTGTCATGGTGTTATTCAGGGCCCAAAGGGTGATTTTACGCGGTGACTGTGCAGTGACTGTGAAATCACCTTACGGCCCGAATAGCGCCATGACAGTGACATCAATCATGAGAAGGGGTCCCAAAACCCCATGTTGAAAATTTGTTGCAAAATTCCAAAATGCCTGAGATATGCAACAAATTGAAAACCCTATCTAGCCCATTATACAGCTTACGGCATTTCCTCAGTTATAGATCGGCTTTGAAGGTGCAGACATGTTCCTGGTCCACCGAAGATCGTCACGCCGAGGTCCGGAGGTAAGTATGGGGTGAGGGAGGGTGTGGGGAGGCAGGTGAATAGTGGGTGGGTATGGGTTGTGGGAGGGCCAGGGAGACTACATTGGGACGTTTTTCTTTACAGGGTAAAAAAGAAAAAAAAGGAGCGTGGAGGTTTGCCACGCTGGGTGGGCTCCCAGCACATGGCACAAGGATGGGTGGGGGCATTCAGCCGACGGGGATTGGGCACCCCATCGGCCAAAGATCGATTGCCACGCTGGGGTGGGCCCCAGCATGGCACTTAGTACTGGGGGTGAGGACAGTGAAGCCGACGGGGATTGAGCACCCCGTCGGCTATATCATAGTTGCCACGCTGGGGTGGACACCCAGCATGGCATTTGGAAGGCTTTGTGAGGGAGAGGGGACGAGCACAGCCGACAGGGATTGGGCACCCGTCGGCTATACAGTGTGTGCGCAGGGGGGCGCGCACGCCTGCGTGGGCGTGTGTGTGGGGAGCTGCGCATGAGCAGGCGATATCTTATCACTGCTCACTCAAGCATAGCTCCCACTTTGAACTGTATGCCACTGCATTTTGGAGCTTGTCATAGACAGCTCCAGCATGCATTGGCTTACAGGGGCCGCGCCTGCCAACACACTGACTGAACTGGAGGAAGAGGTGACACACCTCCAAAATCTCCGATGATGGCACTATGTTTCTTGCACATGTGTGCAAGCAAACATAAAAACCGAGGGGGAAATATGATCGACCCACGATCATTAAATTAAAGGAAGCTCCAGTCACCCCTGGCAAATGCAAGCAGAGGAGTATTTCAAGTGGTTCCATAAAGTTCTTTTAAAGAGATGGTGTGAGGAGAAACTCCAAAATAACAGTGGGAGGGAGTTCCAGAGCCTAGAAGCACATGCAGCAAATGCCTGCTCTCCCATAGAAGTGCCAGTTTTGGGGACAGCAAGCAGGGACATGCCATTGGATCTTAAGGGGTAACCAAGGTTTGTAGCCCTTAGTTTCCCATTATAATGTATATAAAGATGCCAGTAAAGTTCAAATGGTGGGTACACCACCAGCTTTTACCTCCACTTTGGGCAGGTCACAATGGAACCTTTAACCAACCGGGGCTTGGTAGAGGATGCCATGACAATGGCCTTTGCTGCACTTAAAATACAGCAGTAGCATAAAACAGAGGCCGATAATAAATCAACTCATTTAAAAACATTACTCTTTTAAATAAATATAATAAATTGGATACCCAAATGGCCTGACTCAGAATACTCTATTTATCTTCATGAGTGAGAGCAGGATTCAAGAGTTGCTGCATAGCCCATATCCCCCTAAGAATCATTTCATAGGCCTATGCTGCACACCCCATTTAAGAATCATAGTGAATTAATGTTTCAGTGGCAGCTTATATCTTGCACTACACCAATTGAGCACGGAGAGCCTATATGGACTCTGTTAGGAGAGCCTGGGAAAATGTGTTACCATTAGACATTACTGACAGATTGGTAGAGACATGGAGCAGCTCTCGATACAGTCACCTCAACTCACATTTGAAAAGAATGCTCTTTGAAAGTGATAGTTCCTTATGTTTGTACCCAAGCAATTCAGATGAAATACCTTGGGGCCTCTACTGGAGAAGTTTTGGTAGTGGATTAGCCACTGTGTCCATGTATTTTGGGGCTGCCCATTCTGCAACCTTTGTGAAAGCATTAGGAAAAGAGCTAAGCGATTTATTTGTTAAACTGGTCTCTTTAACAGCTGATATGTTTCTTTTCTCATTTCTGCTAGGTGCACTTCCTGCATCCCAGTTCTGTAAACTGATGCATAATTGCCTCATCACTGCAAAAATAAATAAATAAATTAATTAATAAAAAAAGGCTAACTGCTACAATTGATAGAATGCGCCTGTGGCAGGATCTGTCTGATGACTGAGATCTATAGAGCGGAAAACAGTCAAACAAACTATAGCCCTGCTAAAGTTTGAAATATTTTGGAGAAGATGGGTCATATATCTCATGGCACAGCAAACTGTTTTCGTACCATAGAAAATTGTCGCTTATATTATATTCACCCCTGCTATGATTCTTTACTTGGAAAACTGTTTTCAGTTATGGACAATTGTTCATCAAAATGACTAGCTACTTAATGTATGTAATTATGTGTACAATGTCAAACTATGTGTCTCTTTAACGAGTGTATCCTATCTGGTTTGTCCGTTATATGTTGTAATACAAATTATTCTAATAAATAAAGAATTAAAAAATAATTCAGTGACAGCACAGTGCTATTATGCGTGTTTTACAACTGCCTGTCATCTGTTGCGCTTGCTAGGGGCATGCTGTTGTGTTCAGTATGGTATACGAATCTCAATACACCAAGGGCTTTGGCCCAGATTGGCTGATGAAGCTAGAAAAAAATGAATTCGGTATTACAAGGTAGCTGCGGATTGTTATAGCATAGACCCAATCAACTTGGTAAAAAGTTCTAAAAACCTCAGGAGCTTTCGGGTGCGCACGTCTTTATAAATGATATGTTTTATAAAGGACTGGTAATGCAAATAAGACTATAAACCCCAATTAGGCTTTCGTTGGTTGGTTACGGGAATTTCAAGTCTGCAGGCCTGGCTACTATGGGTGGGAATATTTACTTGGAGAAATGTTATCATCACCGTTATCAAAGGCTAAACAAGCTCCTTGGGGGTTTTGTTTGTGTGTGGATTTTATTTTCCCGAACGGAACTAAGAGGAAGACCTTCGCTTTCTTAGTTTTATAGTGCTTGTTAACTCAGTTGGTTTCCAGACCCGTACATCCCATTGTTCAATGAATAATGAATATACTCCTTGTTATGATACTATTGATTTTTCCCCTTTTTAAAGAAGAGTAACCTTTCAGACTATACCACTTCAAGCACATCATTATGTAACGTGCTGGGTCCTGCACTCCTCCTCACCTCAATCTGCAAGATACAAGAGCTCATTTCATAAATTATTACCCACATTTTATATAGAAACTACGGGACAAGTTTGTTGTACACTCTTCAAGTTAATCCAACCACAAATTCATTATATTTGTCTGCATCTTGTAACGTGTATCAGCAAAATAGACCTCATGTGTCACTATAAAGCAATCAAAGTTTTTGTCTTTCTGTCTTTCTTTCTTTCTCAATCACTGGTTCCCTCGCTCCCCTCCTCCCTCCCTCCCTCCCTTCCTTCCTTCCTGCCTACCTTCTTTTTTGGTTTGTCCTCTTCTATCTCTCCATCGGTTTATGAAAAACAAACACCGAAACTTAAAAATGTAACAATGAAAAAAAATGTAGAACCATGAAACCTTTTTTAAACATTTATAAGAACTCACAGTATAGGTGTAAAAACATCTGAAATTGCCAACTTTTTTACCTACCGGCCACCTTAGTGAAGTGTGTGTGTGCATGCATGTGCGCGTGTCTCATATCAAGCTTTACTTCTCTTTTTAACCCTTTATCTACAGACCAACTTCAGACACGTATTCTTCTTGTTCTGGGTGCAACACGTGTCATTTAGCGTGAACAGTTATTCAGAGTGGCCCTGATGGGGTGCTAGTAGGGTTGTGAATTATTAATAAGACTGGTGTTCAGTTAATAAATCTTACTACAAATGATTGCGTAAAGGTAAGCTAAAACACCTGTCCTATATCACCGAGAATCTGGACTTCCCTGCTTGTGTGTGTGTGTGTGTGTGGGGGAGCTCCGCATGAGCAGGCGATATCTTATCGCTGCTCACTCAAGCGTAGCTCCCCCTTTGAACTGTATGCCACTGCATTTTGGAGCTTGTCATAGACAGCCCCAGCATGCATTGGCTTACAGGGGCCGTGCCTGCCAACACACTGACTGAATTGGAGGAGGAGGTGACACATCTCCAAAATCTCCGATGATGGCACTATGTTTCTTGCACATGCGTGCAAGCAAACATAAAAATGACAGCTGTACTGTTCATGAGGAGGTGTAAAAAATGGCAATGTTGCAAATCTGCAGTAAAAATATTAAAAAAACTGGTGAAGTCATGAGCGTACATAGAAACTGTGCAACGCACACCCGTAATATAATTAGGCTGGGGATTTTTTACAGCAGATTGTCAACTCAGGCATTTTGGTGCCTCCGATCATGAACAGTGTCACTGTGATTTCTTTATCTGTCCCAAACAATGATTTCCCAGCAACCATGCATCTCTGCGCTGAAAGTGTGAAAACACACTTCGGCCATGTTGTGGAAAATTACAGCTGTACTGTTCATAAGGAAGTGTGGAAAAATGCCACTGGTGAAAATCTGGACTGAAAATATTACAAAGTCATGAAGTTACGAGGGTGCGTGGAAACTGCGCAATGCTCACTCGTAACACAGTCATTTTATGGACTTTTGTCACCAAATTTTCAACATAGCCATTTTAAGACCTCTGCTCATGAACAGTGTAACTGTGATTTTCTTAATCTGTCCCAAACATTGCTTTCGCACACCAACAGCACCATTGTGCGCTACATGTGCGAAAACACATTTTGGGCGACATATGAAAAATGGCAGCTGTACTGTTCATAAGGAAGTGTAATAAAATGGCAATGTTGAAAATCTGGAGTGAAAATATTAAATTTGCTAACTTACGAGCATGCATAGGAACTGCACAACACACGCTCGTAAAACAGTCATTTTTAGGAATTTTTTCACCAAATTTTCAACATAGCCATTTTAAGACCTCTGCTCATGAACAGTGTCACTGTGATTTTCTTAATGTGTCCCATACATTGATTTCGCATCACCGCAATCACCACTGTGCGCTTACATGGGCGGAAACACATTTTGGGTAAGATGTGAAAATGACAGCTGCACTGCTCATAAGGAGGGTGGTAAAATGGCAATGTTGAAAATCTGGAGTGAAAATATTGAAAATTGCGAACTCACGAGCGCCGCAAGGAGGAATCAGCCAAACGACGTCAGAAACAGTCATTTTAGGGATTTTGTAACCAAATTTTCAACATAGCCATTTTAAGACCTCTGCTCATGAACAGTGTCACTGTGATTTTCTTAATTTGTCCTATACATTGATTTGGCACACGACTATGCGCCATTGTCGCTACATGGGCGGAAACACATTTTGGGTAAGATGAAAAATGACAGCTGTACTACTCATAAGAAGGTGTGGCAAAATGGCAATGTTGAAAATCTGGAGTGAAAATATTGAAAATTCGCGAACTTATGAGCATGCTAGGAACTCATAATGCACACTCGTAAAACAGTCATTTTTGGAATTTTTCACCATTTTCAAAATAGGCTTCTTGAGAGCCCACCTTATGAACACTGGCAGTGTCGTTTATTAATCAGTCGAAGGTGATTTCATGCAGTGACTCATGAAATCACCCTTCGGCCCGAATAACGCCATGACAGTGACAGCATTCATGAGAAGGGGTCCCAAAACCCATGTTGAAAATTTGGTGCACAATTCAAAAAATGCCTGAATATGCAACAAAGTTGAAAACCCTATCTATCCCATTATACAGCTTACGGCATTTCCTCAGTTCGCGGTCGGCTTTGAAGAGTGCAGACATGTTCCGGTCCACGAAGATCATCTTGCAGACTCAGAGGTAAGTATTGGGTGAGGAGGGAGGCAGGGTGCAGTGGGTGGGTGCGGGTTGTGGGGGCAGGGAGACTGCATGGGACAGTTTTTTCTTTACAGGTGTTTTTTTTTTACATGACAGCGCGGGACATTTGCCACGCTGGGTGGGCTCCCAACCTTAAGCACAAGGATGGGCTGGTTGGGGGCCTGGAGCCGACGGGGGACTGGGCACCCGTTGTATAGCAACTTTTTGCCCGCGCTGGGGTGGGCTCCCAGCGTGGCACCCTCTCCTCGGGGAAGGACAGTGGAGCCAACAGGTTGGGCACCCCGTCGGCTATACCATGAGTTGTCACGCTGGGGTGGGCACCCAACGTGGCATGTGAGAGAGCTTTGGGGGAGGCGCAGCACAGCCGATGGGGGATTGGGCACCCCCGTCGGCTATACAGTGTGTGCGTGGGGGGGTGCAGCATGAAGTATGCGTGCGTGTGTTTGTGTGTGTGTGTGTGTTTAGGGGGAGCTGTGCATGAGCAGGCGATATCTTATCGCTGCTCACTGAAGTGTTGCGCCCCCCCTTTCAACTGTACGCCACTGCATTTTGGAGCTGTCATAGACAGCTCCAGCATGCATTGGCGGACTGGGACCGCGCCTGCCAACACACTGACTGAATTGGAAGAGGGGTGACACACCTCTGAAAACTCGGATGATGGCACTATGTTTCTTGCTCATGCGTGCAAGCAAACAAAAAAAGGGCAGACTAGATGGGCCTGGCGGTACTTATCTGCCGTCAACTTCTGTGTTTCTACGTTATGGATATATGGGTAGAAACTTCTTTCCAAAAACTCTCAAGTTTAGGACAACTCAAAAAAATATGGGTATGTGTGTCTCTTTCTTCACCACAACCTCTCCAGCATGTAGAAGAAGTAAGAGCACAAGGAGAAAAGTACTCTGCCAGTACAGAAGTGAAATAAATAAAGCCACAGAGTCAAAAGTCAGGAGCAAAGTGGAACCCACAGCAAAATAACAGAGGTAGTGATAGGCTAAAAATATTATCACAAAAGGAATCCAAATGGATCTATACTTCAAGGTCTTTGTCACTGATTGGCTTAAATGAATGTCTGGACATAACTCAATTTTTTCTAGTTTATTGATGAAATACTGCTGTATTAGTATGTTATTCTAACAGTCAATACAAGAAAAGCTGTGTCAAACGTGTTTTTTATTCCTCGGGACTTTTATATTTTGGCACTTTAAACTGGACTTACGCAGTCTATTGACTCATTCATAATTTATAATGTATTCACATTTTATCTCTGGATTCTGAATTTTTGGAATATGAGAATGGTACAGAGATACTAATTAGTCTGCATAAATCTAAACTTGCTAATTAGAAAAGGTCTAACTTTGGGGAACATATTTATATATAAAAAATCAAAAATATGAATTGAAATAAGAGATTTAATCAGTGACAGATTAATGTAGTATATTTTTTGAGAACTGCATTGTCCATTGGTACTAATGTATTTCCCACTGGAAGACTCCTTTTGTCTATTGTAGAAATTTGACCTTTAGCAGCCTTATTTGACCTCCCAGGATTTGCTGCTTCTCTATAATGCTTTTTGCAAGTTTTATTTTACGATTCACTTTTCGGACATACCTTTTTCTGGTGTTTGTTTGATTGATGTGGGTTCATGGGTGCTCTGAATAAAATATATATATATATATATATATATATATACATACTATAACTTTAAGTTTATTGAATTTTGTTGACCCAGTAAGCCCACTGGGCCTAGAAGTCCCTTTTTCAGGGGCGACTGGGGGGAGGGGGGATACAGATGGTAAGCAACTGAAATTGAACCATAATAAGCTGTTGGTGGTATCTTTAGTGAATGGGAGAAATTTAGTCAGGACACTGGGGAAATTCCCCTACTCTGCCAGCAGGGGGCTTGAATTCCTGGAAGCAGAATGGAGGGACCCATTTGGGAGCCGGACAAAGGAGGAGAAGTAGGAAATGCTGATGTGGCAGGGGAGATGGCCTCCTTCTCTGCCCAACCTATACAAGAGGCCTTTGATGCTGAATTCAAAATAGAAATTGAAGTTGAAGGAGATACTATGGATACAGCTAATTTGAAAGATATGGATCTAAAAGCTTCTGTTTTTTTGTGAAGAAGCACAATGAGGAACAAGCACTGAAAAAGCTGGAGGAAGTAAAATGAAACCTAGCCTGCAGTCAACAAGCTTTGCGGGAGAAGATAAGTGTTTTAAAAGGCTCCAAATCAAAGCAGATGGACTTGGTCAAATTACAGTTGTGCGAGGATTCATCTGCATCAGATGTGCTCACAGCAAAGAGTGGAGCGAACTGAGTTATCAGCGAGGTCCAGCAAACTCCTAGCTCTGAGGGAAAAGCGACTGGCAGTGGAATCGCGAGTAATAGTGGGTGCCTAAAGTCGCAACCTTACAGCATACTTGCGGAGAGTAGCAGGCAGAATGCCGAGAATGGACACGGGTCTAAAGCACAGAGCACAGCAAGCAATGAGTACACCTCACAATCTGAATGGGAGCAAGCTCCTGGGATGTCGGTTTCAACAAAGAATAGACAAACAGGCAATGCAGAAGGTGAAAAAGGGTGCATTGAGTCAGAGAAGCTACCGGGAAAAGAATTAAACGGAAAAGTGGGACCAGAGATTGAGAATGAAGGTACAAATTTAAATCATTCTTTTATAAATGTAAAACAGTCAGTTGTGGTTAATCTAACTGGGGCTGGAAGTGGTACACAAAGTAACATTGCAGCAGAAGAAAGACCTGGAGAGGGGGCTCTCCTGAGCTTATACAAGCACAGTGTAATGGTTCAGATGATTCAAATGCTGGTGTCCCTAATTATGATAACAACATTTCATCAACAGGAGTAACTATTGCTGAAGCCCTAAGGAATGCAGGATGGGACAAACAACAAGGTTCCCAAGTTTGGTCCTCACCTGCAAACACTACAGAGGAAAGCACAGACCCTTTTGAAATTCCTTCTCCCATTCAGCTAACTCAGAACCCTGTGCTGGAATTTAAAAGACCACATAGAGTGGACAGAAGTTTAAATGAACATCAGGAAGGAAACAAAGATGTGGCAGAAACTCCTGGAGATAGGGGAACTTATACAGAATCCCCTAGTCGACCTACAGGAGAGAGCAGTGCCCCCCCCCCCCTCCACAGCCAAACAAAGCCAACCAGAACAATACAGGTCACCATGGTGGGAACCAGCAGGGCGCCCAAGGGTCTACCTCCAGCAATAGGTCCTATGCAAGTCTGTTTCACACTCCACTTGAACCAACTAAAAGGAGAAACGCTGTTCGTATTAGATACAGAGGCGGCCTAGAAGGTTTTCCAGATCGTGTGTATGTGGGGAAAACTTTAATAAAAGAGAGCTTACAATTTCTCCCCTCAGGTGATGCTAACTTTGATTTAAGTTTTAAGACCCTTGCTGGTCTGGAAGCTTTCTGGTACTGATACCAACAAGTTAAATATATCCCACTCTGGTCGCCCTTCATTGCTATCCCTTTAACAAAACCATCAATCAGAACCATTACAGTTTTGTTTAAGAATGAGGGGGTGGCGGTGTCAGACATTTTGAGATGGCTTAAGTTAAAGTGTTCTGTTCTAAGCCCACCAGAACTGATCATTGACTCAGAACAGTTATGGACGGGGGTTGGAGAATACAGGTTTGGCTTCCCCATGTAAATGGGGTAATTCACCACTTACGCAGTTGCTTCTACCTAGGTAGAGACAGAGGATTCATCTTCTACTCAAGACAGCCCAAATCAAGTTTCAGATGTGGTGCACACACACATCTCAATAGTGCATGCAACAGGCTAAAATGTTCCCTCTGTGGAGGGACTGGACATGCAAGCATTAACTGTCAGAAACCAGTTTATTGCAACATGTGCAATGAATCCTCTCACTCCTTCAAGAATTGCCCTTGGGCCTCTCATAATAACACATCTGATGTTCAAGATTCACAAGAAGAAACTGTTTCCAGGGCTCAGAACAATGCAGCTAACACCCCTCATTCAGATTCAAGAACGGAAAGGGGTAACCTCCAATCTCTCAGCTTAAATACCCATGGGCCTAACATCCTGGTGGAACCCGAACAACAAAATGCTCTTGATCACACAGACAACCAACCCATCTTGGAGGTGAATGGTATTGCACAACCTCAGGATACGCTAGCAGGACACTCAAGGGAGGAGACGACTGGTACCCAGTCTCAGGACGGGTCAAGGGAGGTTCTGAATGCCACAGAAATGGAACAGGATCAGATAATGCCCCCTCCAGAAGAAAACTCCTGGTCTCAGGTTGGCAAAGTAAGGCGAACTAGGAACAAATCTAACAGAGGAGCCAATGCTACTAATTTAACAATGGAGGAAAGAATACCTACAAGAAATATGTATGCAACATTATCGAAGAGTAAGCAGTGGACAGACACAGAGGATGACTCAGACGTTTCTTCCATTGCCTCATCTCAGCCAGACCCTACAACAGATACAGAACAAGTTTCTAGTGATTCAAGAACATCCAAAAAGAAAAGATGCAAAATGAAGTCCCCTTGGAAAGGCACAAGAAGTTAAGAATACCCTTTAATCTCTAACCACTCATGGCCTTTTCCTTAGCATGCTGCACTCTTAATGTGAACAGTATCAAGAACTTAAAAAGAAGACAGACTATTTTTTCTATTCTCAGGGACTTGAACCCTCAAAGTATCTTATTACAGGACACCAGAATTCATACTTTAAGGGAAGTTAACCAAGCATCCAGGGAATGGCATGGCGGGGCATCCTTCTGGTCACTAGGGGAGGATGCATGTTCAGAGGTTGCAATTCTTTTTAATAATCAACAATGTACAGTTACAAAATTGATAGATTTAGTTCCAGGTAGGGTCCTAATACTTGATGCATCTATCCAGAGACAAGAATGGAGAATTATTAATATACATAATCCCCAAGTCAAAACACAGAGAATTGAGGTAATGTGGAAAATACAACCATATTTACATTCACCTAGATCTATTATTTTTGGAGGGGAATTTAATTGCATCCTGAACATGGCAGATAAAACAGGGACAACCCAGAAACTTTATTCCGACACTAATTTTTTAAATACTATGTATAAAACAGCAAGACTAAAAGATGGGACAGCTGCTGGGTCTCAACCTCCAGCACACACATATCATAGAAGGAGACTTTCCACTAGAATCGACCATTTTTTTTAATCTCAGAGTGGATCCCCTGTCAGAAAAGTGTAGTCACCCATACAGAGATATCTGATCACTGTCTCTTGACAATCTGTTTAGGGTTACCAATAAATAAACCAGAGGTCCATAACCACTGGAAAATTAACTCTATGGTGTTAGATGAAGAAAATAAATGGGAAGATCTCTTAGAGGTAATACAAGACAAAGTATCAGTGTTTGAACTTTTTGACAACCCGACCCAATGGTGGCAGCAAGCTAAACCTGAAATAAAAAAACATTGTAGAGTGACTTCTAAATCATATCACCAAGAGAGATATCTCCAGTATTTGGAAAAATGGAGACATCTCCAGAGATTATTTTCCCTTAAAAAAGAATTTGGCCTGGATTACTCTGAACAAATAGCTCAGACTAAAAAGAAATGGCTTCTTATCAATATGATCGAGCAGCTTCACTGTTTGTAAAACAAAAGTATGGGACAAAAGGCAAGGCCCGGACAGTAAATCCATATGCCAATTGTCAGCAATGAATAGAGTCAAAATATATGTCCTCACTTTTAAACAAAGATGGGACTCAAGTAGAAGATAATCAGGAAATTCTACAGGTAGTAAGCGAGCATACTAAGGAGCTATTTGGCTAGCCAGCACTCTCCCCTGGGGATAGCAGTGAGTTTTTAGAAGGCCTCGATATTCCACAGCTACCCCAAGATATTAATTCAGAACTAGTGTGCCCTATTAGGGAAGAAGAAGTAAGTTCAGTAATCAATCAGTTAAAAAAGAGGTAACACCAGGGCCGGATGGGATTCCTAATGAATTCTATAAAAAATCCCTGCATATTTTAACAAAATATCTGACCTTGGTGTTTAACCATATCATCCAAGGCCAACACCCATTTCCCCCAACATTAGCGGATAGTTTTTTAATTTATCTCCATAAGAAAAATGTGAGAGAGAATTTAGATAATTGGAGGCCTAACAGCTTTATAAATTCTGATTGGAAAATTTTATGCAAAATGATAAGTATTAGACTGACAAAAACTGCCAATAATCTGATAAGCTTGACACAAATATTTGCAGTACCCCAGAGGTCTACATTAGATAATTTAAAACTATTTAGAGAAAGTTTTAACCACTCTCAGACAGAAGGATTTGTAATGTCTCTTGATCAGTCAAAGGCTTTTGACTCAGTCTCGCATAAATACCTCTTTGAAGTATTACAACATTATGGTATTCTGAGCATGTTTACCAAATAGATTCGAACTTTGTATAACCACACATATGTGACACTATTGGTCAATGGTTGTATGGGCTCACATATAAAGATTAGGAAAGGGGTCAGACAGGGTTGCCCATTGTTATATGTATTTACAATAGACCCTTTGCTTCGAAGACTCAACAGCCAGCAATCTATTAGACACTTATCAGGTCCAGGAAACACAAATTTCCCATGAATATCGGCATATGCAGATGACATCTGCTTAATAGTAGCAGATCGGGAATCAGGAAGTCAGGCCCTAAATACAGTTCTATTATTTTCCCAAACCTCAGGGTCCAGCTTAAATATAGCAAAGTATGTAGGAACTAACTTAGCAGGCCCCCACCACAGCCAGACTCAGGAACCAGAAGGGATTAGGATCCATGTTGGAGAAATCAGATTCCTAGGGATGCTGTTTGGGTGTAAGGATCCTGCAGAAACAAACTGGACAGAGAAATTGATTATCGCAGAAGGAAAAATTTCCAAATGGAAAAGCTTCCTTATGTCTCGGAAAAAGAGGATCCACATGCTTAAAACTTATATAGTCCCAATTTTTTAACAGTAAGTTATATCTTCCCTTTACCAGTTAAACTAGAATCCCAAATATACAATATATGCTTCCAACTTCTTTGGGGAAGTCACCTGAACCCTGTAAAGAGAAACATTACATATTGGCCTATAAAACAAGGTGGGCTAAATATGCTTAACCCAGTCTTGTTTTTCTTCACCATTTTTTTACACTCAAATATTCTCCCTGTCATAGTAGACATCCAACAGGAATGGGCAGCATGTTTAAAAATCATGAGCCAGTACTTTGTAAATAATTGGCAGGCCCCAAACTGGGGAACATTTAGATAGATACCGCCAGGAACCCCCCTATACTTGATTGAAGTCTTTAAAAACATTAAACAATGGGGCATAACCACTCAAATTATGCTACTTCAGTAAAGAAAGGCACTATATGCCACTATCTTGAGTAGTATTTTCTTAATAGGACCATGCTTTAAATGTCCACCACACATAGAAAATTAATGTCTTACAAAACAGTTGACAGAAGACAGAATTCCCCCCAAAATGTGGGACACACTTTGGATGTGTTGCCATGAAAGACTGAACGTGAAAGATAACCATGCACATAAGGCAATGGAGGAGAGATATTGCACTAAAGTTAGCTGTATAACTCAAGTGGAGACAATGCAACATTTATTTTTTGACTGCCCATACATATCACAGTTCTGGGAGCTCTTAGCAAAAACAAAGGGCAATGCCCGAGATAAAGAAAATTACACACATAGAATTAGTGTTTGGGAAATTTGGAGTAGAATGGAATCAATTTCACCCAGGTACTTTAAGGATACTTTTTTCAATTTTCAAATGGTCTATATGGCAGCACAGATGCCTGTTTATTTTACAACAAAAACAAGTCTGTTTAGTGGAACTGTTGGAGAAAGTGTCTATGGAAACAGTGTCAGTATATAAACAGGAACTGCACAAATTTCCTCTACCAGTAGTGAACACCTGGTGGAGAGGCCTTCCTAACAAGTACTTTGAAAGATGACTCTAAATATACACTTAGAGAAGGGGCATGTCTTGGCACGTTAGTTTAGAACAGAATTAAATCAATAAGTTAATGGTTTTAGAAGAACAATGTATATAAAGATCAGAAGTTCAGAGGAGGTTGTGATATAAGTAAATTGAATATAAATACCTGTTTTTTCTTTACAATAGGAAAGGGAGAGGGGGCCAAGATGAAGGACTGCTTGTTTTATGAGTTTAAATGTTTGTGGAACTGTTAAAATAAGGAGTTTAAAGTACCATGCTAGGCGAATATTAAAGTTTTGTCAAATCTGTTTGTGATGTCTAAAATGGGAACAAGGATTTCATGTCTGATTCTTTGCAACTCTTGTTGTTATATAATTTATCAATAAAAAATTCCCCTACTCTTCTGCAGTGGTGCTAGTGCGCAGCAGGAGAGATGGAGGTCCCCAGTCTGGATGTGGATGTTGGTGGAGGAGGACCTGTTGCTGGAGCTCTGGAGCTCTGGAGCTCTTGGGTGTCTCACCTGTGCTGCCTGCAGTAAATCTGTTGGGTGAGGCTAAAGATATTGCTTTGGATGCTGAGGATATGGACGGTGCATTACACCAGGATATGGATGAGCCAACTGAGACAGATATTTTACAGCACGAACTGGAATTAAAAAAATCCCAGTTGTTGGCATTGATAACTGTGGCTGAACGAGATTTTGCGCTGTGTCAACAAAAATTAGAAGATGAAAAAAAGAAGAGAAAATGATCGGTGACAAGCCCTTTACCTGCAGGACACAAGCAGTTACCAGTGGGTAAGTCGCCCGAAAGCGCTCCTGAGATGATGCTTGTAATAGAATCTGTTGAAGGGGACTCAGAAAACATTACTGGAGCTTTAGATTCTGCTGAGATTGTTTCCAACTGGACCCCTAGAGATGCATTGCAAAGGTCTGGTTGGCTACTACAGAATGGGATTTGGATATCTGATCCGGCTATCTCCCTTGCCAGGGCCCCCGGAGCAAGATCCTTTGGGTCTGCATACATCTGTACCTGGTGACGAAGGTCTACTAGGACTTCCAGACAGGGATTTCTCTAAGTCCCTAGAGAACCCATTGGTAGCTGCACGACAGCATGAAACTGAGGTTGGAATTCAATCTACACCACACGTAGTTTCTCCGGTCTTGACGGGTGTGCATTCCATTGTGGATATGACTGCTATGACTTAGGTTCCCTCTATGATTCCTTCTCCCACTGACTACCGTCAGATAACTGTTGCTTCACCAATAGTCACCAACTCAGGTACCCTATTTTCCCCTTCGCTGGAAGAAAATGGACCGAGACCTCAGCCAGGGCCTTCTGGTCCAAAATCTTATGTAGGTCTCTTTCAAAAGCCTGCTGAGGCAGCCAAGCGATGGTTTTGGTCCATCTATGATATCGCATGGTGGCCGGTAGTCCCAGATTGGCTTTGGGTGGGCAAGACTTTGCTAATGGAAAGTATGGGGTTCACACCGGCGGAAGTGTATGCTTTCATACACTCCCCAGGTGACCATAATTACGATATCAGCTTTTGTATCATGCAGCTGTTGGACAAATTTCTTGAAACTTTATTATGAAGTGAAAGATTCAGAAAATTGGCAGGAGTTTCTGGCTACCCCCATTACTAAGCCTACTATTAAGACTGTTATGGTTTTATTCCATAACGAAGGTGTCAATGTTTCTAACATTGTATTTTGGTTAGAGAAGAGATGTACTCTGTTTGATCGTCCTAAACCAATATTGGACGACAATGGATTTTGGACAGGGGGTGGACTTTTCATGTTCAACTATCCCATACAGACACAGGCATACAACATCTTCCCAGTTCCTTTTATCTGGGACAGGACAGGGGTATCATTTTCTATACGGATCAGCTGAAAAGCTGTTATAAATGTGGTTCTCTGGTTCATCTGAATACTGATTGTCATCAAATGAAATGTTCTGGTTGTGGGTTGTTGGAGCATACTTTGGCACAGTGTGGGGCCCCTCCGCTCTGTAATTTATGTGAGGATTTGGACCACTCCTTTGCTACTTATCCCTGGGCCACGCATGATAGGGATGAGGCTTCTGACCAGAAGTTTTTTTTTAAGACAGGCTAGAAGACCCTACAATGTGCCACCTAACTCTGGGATGGATTTTGGACCCCGTGGGAGGCAGAGAGGGAGGGGTTTGAGAAATAATGTTGCAGATACGAATCAGGTTATTCTCCCCGGTCCTGTCTTACTACAAAATGTCCCTGTTATAGCCCCTACCCGGCCCATTAGTGAGGCTTTTGGCTCAGTTACTTAGCCGATTCCTTTGGAGACCCAAGCAACTCCTTATGTCACCCCACAGGTTCCTCCTCAGCAGGGTGGGGGTATTTTATCTCATAGCTCTTCATGTAACCCACTTTTAGATGATTCTGTTCAAGATTATCATAAGGAACAGTTAGAGCCCTCCTTTTCAGCACCAGATGAGGGTTTAGCTCCGTGGTTGGGACTGAGGCTGTTGTTCAATCTTGTATCCCTATATCTCCATTACCACTGTTTAACAGATTTGCCCCATTTCAGTCTTGGGGGAACAAGCAGATCAAGAGCACCCTATAGAAGATATTGAATGTTCTCAACCACTGGTCACAGAGTCGATGATGACAGGTGATGTTCTTTTGGCTCAGAAGCCACGAGTTTTGTCTGTTCTGAAAAAGGTTACTCGGACAAGTGGCAAATTGATTAAGCCTCCTCCCTGAGCCCTTTACTTTGAATGTAGCTAGTCTTAATGTGAACAGCAATAAGTCTTCTAGAAGACGACTGACGACATTTAGTGTGATCCAGTCCTTACATTTCGATGTAATTTTTTAACAGGACACTCGACTGCACACACTTCGGGAATGTGCTCAGGCTTCCAGGGATTGGGGATGGGGGTCCACATATTGGTCCTTGGGAGCTATAATGTATAGTGGGGTGGGATATTGTTTTACCACACCGGAGTTGATTGTGCACCGACAGGTGGATATTGTTCCTAGGCGAGCATTGCTACTTGACGTAGATATCAGAGGCTTATCTTGTCAACTGTTGAATATTTACAACCCACAATTGAAATGTTCCCGGATTGAATTACTAAATAAGATTCAACCATTTTTGCATACGAGCCGCTAGATTTTTGGGGGAAGGGATTTTAATATTAATTTACTCCCTAAAACGGATTAGGGTAAACAATACTGTGATAAAACCATTTTGAAACAAATTCTCAGTCATGCAAGATTACATGATGTTCAGGGTGGTTTACAGTTTGGCCCTAAACCTACCTTTTTTAAGGGACCACTTTTTTCTCAGATAGATTTTATTTTTGTTAAAGATACAGTGGCCCAGATATTCAAAAGGGTTGCGCCATGTGCAACAGGGATGCATCAGCGAAGTCTGAAAATGCACCATTCTGCGATATTCAGCAGGAGGCAGATGAGCCCCCCAAATCACAATGCGCAAGAGCGCAATGATAATGAATGCATGCGCAACTGAAGGGGGAGGAACCATGCATAAATGGCACAGTGCGATATTCAACAACATGCGCCATGCGCAATAGGGGAGCAAACAGAAGTTGCACGATAGCAGAAATGATCCAAAATAAAAAGGAACAAGAGAGAGGCGCAAGAACGCTACAGGGAAGCCACATGTTGGTGAACTGCAGGCAGCCACACAGGCACACAGAAACTGGGAGCAGAACAGGGCAGGAGCAGGACAGAGCACCTGGAACCACCAGGAACAGGAAAGGTGTGGGGAGCCTGTGCCACAGTGCAGGACAAAAGGGGGAAGTGCCACACAGCACTGCGGGCACAGATAGTGGGCAGTACGGCCACTACAGGGAAGTGTTCCCGTTGCAGGGGGAGTAGCAGCAAGGACAGCGGGGGGAACAGAGAAACAGCTGCCGGAGTGGGTAACACAAGCCAGGGACATGGCCAGTGCCACCATTTAGATGGAGGCAGTTATGAGGGGGGTGAGAAGGCAGGCAGCAGCGGGGCACGGCCAGGGAAGGGCCCATTGACGGTATGCCCCCAACAGGCAGTAGCAAGCCCGCACCAGCTTTGAGCTGTACACTGATACTGAGATCATGGGCCAGTACCACCTGAACCGGGCAATCCTGCGGTGGCTCTGTGAGCTGTTCAGTGATGTGATGCAGGCACCCACACAACGGAGCCATGTTCTGTCAGTGGAGACCAAAGTGACAGCTGTCATGTGCCTTCTCACCACGGGTACCTTCCAGAGACCAACAGGGGACACGACAGGTATAACCCAGTTGGCCGTGTCATGCCTCCTCACCTAATTCCTCAGCGCACTGCTGCCACATGCTGCGGAGTACATCCATTTCCCCAGCACACCGGCAGAGCACACAGCAAATATACAGAAGTTCCACAGGGTAGTACGTATGCCTGGCATGCTCGGGGCAATAGATTGCACCCATGTGGCCATCCGCATGCCACCTGGCCCCAAAGGGGTCACATACATGAATCATAAAGGGGTATGCAAGCATCAACTGCCAGGTGGTGTGCGATGCCAGGGAGTGCATAATCAATGTCTGTGCCACTCACCCTGGGGGAGCACATGATGCTTTCATCTGGCACCAGTCCCCACTGTGCCACAGGTTCGAGAGTGGGGACATCCCCACTGGCCACCTAGTGGGTGAGTATGCAAATCACGCAGAAAGACATGGAGCTTGGGAGGGGCATAGTCAGAGGTGACATGGGTATTGGCCTAGATGGCCCAAGGCAGGGCGACGCTGATCACCAAACTAATGTCCACCCTCTACACACAGGTGACAGTGGATACCCACACCGTCCCTGGCTGCTCACACCATACCGGCGGCCCGTGACCCCATCACAGCAACGCTACAATGAGGCACATGCCACCACACGTAATGTCATCGAGCGGGTGTTCGGGATGCTGAAGGCACGTTTCTGTTGCCTGGACACGTCTGGCGGTGCCCTACAGTACAGCCCCTCAAAGGCCTGCGGGCTATTCCTGGCCTGTTGCATCCTGCACAACATGGCCAACGACTGTGGGATAGCTGTACAGGTCGAAGAGGGGGACTGCAATGGGGACGATGAGGACACTGGTGAAGATGGTGATAGGCAGCCTCCCCTTGGTCGAAGGGACCCCCGACTGATCCGGATGGCACAGCTGCACCGGGACACCATCACAGAGGAGCACTTCAACCAACCCAGGTAAGTCATGGGGCCATGTGCAGCCACCAGTGGCAAGGGTACAACCCACAAACACACATGGACAAACTCCAGGGGTGCATGTCATTAAGGGAATTGGCCGAGCATGGAACCGCACATGCCGTCAGGGATGGGCAAGGTCTAACACGGCACGCGGTCACACACACACACCTCACAAGACATGCACAAAGGGTAGGAGGCACGCCGATCCCAACCACCACCCCTAGCCACACACGTCCACAGACCACCACGCCCAGTGCCTGTCATTGTGCTTGTGTCAGATGCTGGGCACCATTGCACAGTGGCAGACAGTGCAACGCAGGCATCATCATGCATACACCACAGTGGACAGCAGCTGGGAGGGTGTGCAGATGGAGCGGTGTGTGTGTGTGTGTGTGTGTGTGCAGGGCCGGGTACCCCACCCGTGCATTGCACGTTGAACAACACAATGCACACAGGGCAGCATCAGACAGTAGCCATGGTGGGAGACAGGTCAGTCATGCGCCACAGTGCCACGGCCACCACGGATGCGTGAGTGGCACCGCCGAGACCCGCCAGCAATGACAGGCTGACCAATGGCCTCATGGGGTGGCACCGACGGTCCCAAAGGGGTTCCGCTGCGTGAACGCGACCATGCTCGCGCAAGGGGGTCTCAGCAGCACACCAACATGCCTGCGCCAGGCATGCTCAGGATGCCCACAGCTGAACCCGGTGTCAACAAGGAGGGTGTTGCACGACGCCGGGAACGGGGGGTGGACATTGCACTACGCGGTGTCTGCAACGCATGGGCAAATAACTGTGTGCCCACTGTGGCCATGGCAGCTGTGATTGTTTGTGTCAGCCTGTCAATGGCAGCAGTCACATCCTCCTGCATCCGGTCCATCCCTGCCAGGAGCAGAGCGGTGTCTCTGCTGCACCACTCCTCTGCCTGGCGCAGAGCCACACTGAGTGCATCCACCATCGTCACAAGCCGCAACTGCTGATTGACTGATTCTTGGAGTATGCGGGTGTGCACTTCTAAGAGGTAATCTGCCTGATCGGCATGTTGTCCCTCACGGTGTTCGTGACCCTGATGGGCAGCACCCCTTGAGGGTGGGCACTGCACACCAGGGCCAGGCTTGGGTATGTCCACAGGTGGTGCACTGATGCCACCCCGACACTGTACCCCCATGGCCATTGGCCAACTGCTAACACTGCCCCTCCGGCTGCCGCTCTCCAGGGCTCAACAGTGCCGCCACAGTGGCCGCAACAGCCCCACTGTCCTGGACACACACCAGTGCTGCCCCACTGGTGCAGACAGGCACAGGCTGGGACTGTGATGTCACGCAGGCCTCCATGGCAGCACCACCCATGGCCATGCCCGTGATGTCACCTGCTGTGTGGCCATCCTGTGGCCCACACATATCACTGTCCATGAAATGAGCTCCATCATCATCAGTGACGGATCTGGCACCAGCCCGAGTCTCAGCATGCTGGCATCCATGGACGCTGGCACAATGGGACATGGGCAGGACCTCCTCCGCACCTGCTCCACCAACATCAGTACGGACGGCCAGGCAGGCCCACTGTCGCCCTGACCCTCGGATGCCTGTGGAGGTGGACGGGCCCTCCTCTATGTCCATGGTATTGCCCTCAGTGGACAAGCCCACCACCGCTGACCCATGTAGATGCTCAGGAGCTATAAGGGAACACAGTAGCATTAATGTATCTGCCCTACCCTGTCCCTCCCCATTGACAGACCAGGACCTACCATGCAGTGACAGGCTACCACCCATCTGGAATCCACCACCTGGAACACCCTCGATGGCACAATGCCGCATGCTGCTAGCAACCCGCTCTTCTCGTGGGGTCAGGCGTTGCACGGCCGGCTTTCCCCCACCAGTCGCAGCCCATGCTACCCTGATGGCAGCCACCTTGTCCTTACTCCTCCATCTGTCCATGCCCATCTTCTTTTTGCACTCCTGCACGGACCGCTGGTGGCTGCCATGCAGGTTGACGGTATGCGCCACCTCTTCCCGTGCAGCAGTACGGGCCTGTGTGTTCCCCGCCGTCCGCTGAGCAGCGACTCCTGGTCGAGGTAGGCCTCAAACAGGGCATCTGTTTCTGCCTTTGTGAAGTTAGGCCTCCTCTTCCTCCCACGTCTCTGTTCCTCTTCCTCCACCTCACGATCGCTCATTCTTCATCCTGTGAGAATGACAGGTGTTACCTGTGACTGTGTAGTCCCATGCATGTCCCACACACCACAGTCCACACTCCCAAACAGCATGCAACTCACCACAATTGACTGCAATAACAGGCTATGGCCACTGTAGCCCAATGTCGCATTTTTATAGCGCAATGCATGCAAATGAGGCGAGGCACAATTATAAGTGGATGCAAATATAGTATTTGCGTCATTGAATGGCTGATCAGCTGATTTGCATATGCCGGCTGAATATCGCGCTGTTACGCTTTTTGCAATTGTGTTGAACGTGCTCAGACAAGGGCGCATTTCTGTGACATGTGCAGTAGACACTGAACGGAGCATGCCTGGGGTGATGATGCGATGCCTGCCGCGCTGCTGACATGCTGTGCGCGGGAGACAATGCAGGGCATGGTCACCATCGTGCCAGTGGCACTACTGCGCTGTTCACATGTCTGGCGCTCCGGCACTGGGGCACCATAGGTGCACTGGGGCCACAGCACGGTAGGCCGCTACAGAAAGTGGCAGACAGGCGCCCTACCGCGCTACGCGTGGTGAGTACCAATCGCGCTGTGGCGGTCCGTGCACAAGAGACCCCTGACCCTGTGCTGACCTTTGCCCCCTAGGCGCCATACGACTGCATGGGTGCACCTCTATCGTGCTGTTCAGTGACAGCACGATGGGGAATGACAGCGCAGTACCGTGCAGTATCCGCACGTGGCGAACGTGCATTACAGAGTGCCATTTTGATACCAAAACCGGAAAGGATGGCAAGGAGAAGGGCGCCCATCTGAAGACAACAAGAGCTGGCCAATCTGGTCCAGTTGGTGGAGCCCCATGCTGCTGCCCTATTTGGGGTGGCACCCCTGGAAAGGGCCACGAGTGCAGTGTGGGAGGAGGTGGCGGTGGCCCTGGAGGAGGCCACAGGAATGGAGAGGATGGCAGAGCAGTGCAGGCACCGCTATGGTGACCTGCTGTGGCGGGACTCAGACAGGCTTGCCCGCCTGTGGGCACATGCCAGGAGAGGCACAGTGCCATGGCCAGGTAGGTGCCCCATCCATACACTGTTAATGTCCATATGGGTATCACGGTGGCATGTGTCCAGCACATGGTGGGGGCCGTCCAGTGTTGGCCGTGGTGGTGGTATCGGGGTTGGGGGTGGATGGGTATGGCTGTGTGGGATTGCACACACACGGGGGTTGGGGGACTTTGCTACCAGATTGTACTGATGTTCCTCTCTCCATGTTTGCACCCTAGGCCCAAAGGAGTGCCAGCGGGCGAGGGAGAGGAGGCAGCACCAAGATGACCAGCAGGTGCAGGGACCAGCCTGATGATGGTGAGTGCCTTACATCCATGATTACTATTGCATGCTGTGTAACAGGGTGGGCAGCGGGGCATGGCCACCATCCATTGACACCACTGCCATACACGCAACTTGTTACAGTCAGCACTGTCCAGTGGCACTGCATGTCTGGGAGTGCATCAATGGTGGTCCATGCGTGCACTGGGTACATGGCTGTGCCACTGCCTTCGCACCGCATAGCCATGTCACTGTACAGCCACAGTGGTGCTGTGCAGGACTTGGGCGGTGGGTGTGTGCAGTGGTCCGCACGTCTGTGTGTGCCTGGGTAGGCAGGTCATGTGGACACGATCACTGTGGGTGGTCGCACATCATCACGGGGGGGTTTCCCACGGCTGTATGCCATGCACAATGGGTGGACTGCAGGGGGATGGACATTCACACTTATTGACTCTGCTCCCTTGTCCTAGGTGGATGACGGCTGATGCGGCTGGAAAGGGCCATGCAGGAGCTCCTTCAGATAGCAAGGGCCTCATTGGAGTTACTCCAGAGATTGGACCAGCATGGTGTCCGGAGGCGGCGGACCAGGAGGCAACACAGGAGTGGGAAGTGGGGTGACCGCTAAGCCTTCCATGCCCCAAGATTCACCCTACCCCCGGACCCACCTCACCCCTTCTTCCCTCTCCCATTTTTCACCCCTGCCCCTTACCTACACCCACCTGGTATGTGGCCCTCACCCCCCCCTTATGTATATACTTGTATATAGTTGTTTATACCTTAATATAATCCGTATGTTTTGTTATGCCTACTGTGGTGGACTATGATTTGCAGCGGGCTACAGGTGCTCAGCTGCAGTGGTGTGCTTGGCGTCAGTGCTGTTGCAGGCATGGGCGTGTGCATGTGTGTCCAGAGGGGAACCGCCTATGGTGTGGGTGGGGGAATCAGTCACTGTCTGTGGTTTGTACGTTGTTCTCTGTATACTGGTTGCCTGTGCAGTGGTCCATGGAGCATGCTCTGTGTCCATGGCACCCCTGTCAGACTGTTCATGGGCTGTGCAGCTGACACCCTTGCATGTCTGTGATATGCACCATCTGCTGGCATGTCAATTGTGGCTGTCCATGCTGGACAACCACTGTACCCAGCACAATTCCAGGTTGCCTGCTGTCACTGGTGTGGTGCCTCTCTGCCTCGGGTGGCACTGTGGCCTCCACTGTTGTTGTCCCACCTCCATGCTGTCACTTGTGTCTGTTGCAGGGGATGTGCTCCACTGTCTGTCACTTGTGCTCCGGCCACATGCTGGTGGAATACAGCTTCATGGTGCCTGCGCAGGGTGGCTGGCACACCTGTGCCATGCAGGGGTGCTGGCCATGTGTACACAGCTGCCATGGCCACACGCCAGTGGCTTGGTTGACCCACTACTGTGTCCCTGTGTTGGTGTGCCTTTGGGTATGGGTGGGTTTTTGTCCATGTACTGTGTTGCATCCTGTGTGGCGCATGCTTCCATGCAACACTGTGTGTGTCTGTGCTGGCTGTTGTGGCCAGTGCTGGGATGGGATGTGTCCTTGGGAGGGTGTGCAGGGTGCTGTACCACTGGTGGTCGGGTCCGGGGCATGCCCTGTCGCATGTGGGGTACCTCGTGTGCCGACGCATGATCGGTCTCTCAGCTGTACCTTGGGGGGGACGTGCAGGGGGGCACTGTGTATGCACTTGTTGCATCACTGTCTGCTGCTGCCCACTGCAGGGTGCTCATGGTGGGGCTGCCTAGCATGGCTCCATGGTGCACAGGGTTGCAATGTCACAGTGGGGGTGGTGGCATGCATGGGGTGTCCTGCACTGTTGGGCGCTACTCCTGGGCAGGGTGTATGGGGATCGTGGTGCAGGGTGTGCTCTGCATTGGTGGGATGGTGTGGCATGGGGTGGTCGTCCCTCCTTGTGTGCGGGTCACAGCTTGCCAGGGGGTGTGCTGGGGCACCATGCCCCGGCTGTGAGTTGGTTGCTGGTATCCATGGGCTGGTGGTTATTCTGGCTCTCCACCGGTTGTTCAGTGCATGGGGTGTGGGGGGCGATGTCTGTTCTGCTGTGTGCTCCTCTGCCCATCTGTGGCATGGGTGGTGGGCCCCTGCATCCTGTCCCTGTGCATCACTGGCTGTGCTGTTGCACTGCTGCCCTGCTCCACAGGGCATCCCTGGTTGCGCTATGGCGCATCTGGACTGCTCCACTGAGCATTCCTGGTTGGCAGCTATGGCACATCTGAACTGCGCAACTGCATCCCTGGTTGCACGTATGGTGCAGGTGGTCACGATGATGTTCAGTCGTGTGCCACAGGCGCATCTTGACCTGCGCAGTTTTTGAATATCGCGCTTCTTGCGCATGGGCGCAGTGGACTTGCGCTTGCTCCTGCTGTTGCGCACTTTTTGGGCGCAGTTTGAATATCTGGGCCATTATGTGTGAACAATGCCCGAGTATTACCTATTGAAACTTCTGACCATTTGTTATTGGGTATGACCATTGATTCCTTTCCTGCTGGAGTGTCTGGACATGGGTATTGGTGGCTTAATGCCTCCTTATTGGTAGAAGAGCAGGTTCGGTCTGATTTAGGTATCATTCATTATACAGGATAAAGTGACTACTATTTTTTATACGAGAACATTAACTTATGATGGGAAGATTTTAAGAGTTGTTTAATTGTCCCCCAAGTAGAACGGAACCATGCTGGAGTCAAAAGGGAGAAGTATGATGCCCTTCATTGTGAACTGAGTGCATTGTTGACTCGACAACTTGAAGATAAGGTTGATCTTAGTGCAGAAATTGGAGCCCTTAAGGTGGAAATGGGGGAGTTTCAATATGATAGAATAAGCTCCTTACAAAAAGAACAGCAGTTTGATACTCAAGGGAAAGCTGAACAAATTAATCCCTTTTTAGCTAGTCATGTCAGAATGAACAGACAGCTCTTTACGGGCTTACGATCTTGCACAGGGGAGGTTCGGAGGGATAATGTAGGTATCATGGAAGTTTTAGATAAACATGTTCATGCCACCCTTAGTTGCCTGATAGAGGACTCTCAGTTTGTGGCACAAATTTTGCAAGCTGCGGATCTTCCGCAGGTAACGCCTGATCAGAGGATGCCTCTTGTGTGTCCTTTTTTGGTCGCTGAAGTAGAGGTGGTATTTAAATCTTTATGTGATGATGTTTCCCCGGGGTCTGATGGATTATCGAACGAGCTGTATAAACTTTTATGGGAATATATGCCATTGGAATTGGTATGATTATATAGTTTTTTTTTGACTGATTGTTGTTTACCAACTCAGTTTTATGAAGGACTGATGTTTTTTTTATACAAATCCGAGAATCGGGAAGGCAAAGGTAATTAGAGACTGCTTACTTTGCTCAATATGGATTTTAAGATATTTTCTAAATTATTGACAATTATAGCGAATTTAATTTAACCCCCAACAGTTTTCTGCAGTCCCGGGTCATCGCATTTCAGATATTATTTTGCTTGTATGCAAAATTATGGAGTCCACAAGAGATGCCACTCTGTTAGGGAGTCATGGAGGATATTTGATTAGCCTAGATCAGGCTAAAGCTTTCAATGAAGTTTCCCATTTTTATTTATTGTCAATGTTACATGCTTATGGCATCCCAGAATATTTTATACAGTGGCTACACTTGTGTTATGCTTTGGCTTATGTGTTCCCATATGAAAATGGGTGGCAGGGAAAACGTCATTGCATCCTCAAGGGTGTTAGACAGGGGTGTCCCTTGAGCCCCAGTTTATATGTTTTTGCCTTGGATCCTCTGTTAAGGTTCCTGTTGAAATCCCCATTAATTTATGGTTTGGGTGGATGCATTAAACAACAATATAAGGTTTTAGCATATGCTGACAACTTATGTTTGGTACTACAAGATGAGTCTTCTTTATGGGTGGCTTGTGAATTGATACAGAATATTGGGAGGGTAACTGGGGCTCATCTCAACTTGACTAAAATTAAAATATTGAGGGTGGCTGGCTTCCCGACATCCCCAGAGTGGATGGGTGGGTTTCCGGTGGCCATGGAACCATGTCGTGTTTTGGGGTTATATTTTGGTGGGGAGAATATGACCTTTTATAACTGGGACAAAGCTCTAGTTAAAGGGAAAATGAAGGTGGCAGCGTGGAACAAATGGAAAGTTTAAAAAAAAAAGAGGGTTTATTTTATCAACACTTTTTTGGTTCCACTTTTTTTATATGTTAGTGCAATTTTTTCTTCATCGAAAGTATTGGAAGCATCCTTATTAGGAGTTTTTTTTCAGTTGTTTTTGGGGGAGTAGATTAAATCCGTTAAACGGAAAGTTCTGTATCTTGGGATTTGGGAGGGGGGTGAATATGTTGAATCTGGTAGTGTTCTTTTTTTCTATTTTTTTCTATACAAATTTGGTGCCCCTTATTGGCCATCGTAAGCCCTTGTGGGGGAAATTAGGTATGTTACCTTTAGTAGGTGTTTTGCAGGAATGGAAGGAGAGCACTTTTATGCATAAAAATAAATGGAAACCAAGATTATTGAAGAGATGGGAGGGTTTTCTTGATAAAATTAAGTTGTGGGGTATTGGGTTTGAGTAGATTTTGACTACTACGCACAAAACGTTGTATGCACAGATTTTGAACAAATGGTTTGTTGAGTGTCCCTTTGCAGCTTTTTCTAAAATAAATAAGGCCTATATATCGGACTATATTTTGGATGCTCGCATCCCTGTTCAAATGTGGAACACAGCATGGTTGGGTTTTCAGGGCAAGATTAATGTAAAAGGTAAGCAAAAACACAAGGCATTGCATGAACGATATTGCCCTAGAGCTGAATGTGTATTGAAAATTGAAACAATGACTCATTTGTATTTTCATTGTTCATATGTGATTCGTTTTTGGGAGTAGATTAAATCCGTTAAATGGAATGTTCTGTATCTTGGGATTTGGGAGGGGGGTGAATATGTTGAATCCGGTAGTGTTCTTTTTTTCTATTTTTTATATACATTATCCCTCTGTACAGATAGCTGGTGAGACCCCATCTGGAATACTGTGTGCAGTTCTGGAGACCCAGTCTCTGCAAGGACATAGATAAGATGGAAGCTGTCCAGAGAAAGGCAACTAAAATGGTGCAGGGTCTGTACCGGAAGACATATGAAGACAGACTAAAGGAGCTTAATATGTATAGCCTCGAGGAAAGGAGGGAGAGGGTGGGCGTGATAGAAATATTCAAGTACCTCAAGAAACAACAAAGTCCAAGAGGGTAGCATCTTTCAAAAAAGAGGTGTGCAAGAACAAGGGGCACAATTTGAAGATGGGGAGGAGGGCTCAGAGGTAATGTAGGAAGTATTTTTTCACAGAGAGGGTTGTGGATGCATGGGCAGGCCTTCCGGAGGAGGTTGTGGAGTCAAAAACAGTGGTTGAATTCAAGCACGCATGGGACAGTCATAAGGCAATTCTAGGGGATGGGGGTTGAAAGAAGTAGGCTGCTGGTTAACTAGGATCTGCAGCTTATCCATTAGGTAGGGAAATGGGCAGACTGGGTGGGCCAAGCGGTCCTTATCTGCTGTCAAATTCTATGTTTCTATATGAACGATGAAAACAGGGTCTGGATCTTTCACCTCAATCAGATCTTTTGTTTTATGGGATTCCCTCGAATGCACTTGGGAAAGAAGTTCTTAGTACCCTCCATATTATACATGTTCATCTGTTATATTGGCTCTGGATAAGCAGGTGCCGTTTGGTGCTACAGCAACAATTTATTTCAGAAATGGAATTGTTTTATATCTTACAATCTGATTTACGGTTCCTGAAACAAAAGGAACTTAAGCGATATGAAATACAGACTTGGACAGCATTTTGGGGTCATTTTGATTGTACAGTATCTACATAGAAACATAGAAGTTGACGGCAGATAAGGACCGCAAGGCCCATCCAGTCTGCCCATTTCTTTTTCTACCTTATAAATGTGCCATTGGCCTTTGCCCTGTCAGTGACCTATCTATTCATAGTCATTTGTATTGCTCCTATGCCTATCCATGCCTGTTTGAAGCCCGCACTGTGTATCTCATAGCCACCACACTTTTGTGGTAAGCCATTCCATGCATCTACCATCCTTCTGTGAAAAGAATTTCTACATCTCCTTAATCGGCCTCCTCTAATCTCATGCTGTGTCCTCTTGTCCTGCTATTTTTCTTATATTTAAACATGTTAGACTCTTTCACCTTGTTTATGCCCTTAAGGTGTTTAAATGTCTCGATCATATCACCTCTCCCTCCTTTGCTCAAGGGTATACATATTGAGCTCCGTTAATCTGTCCTCATATGTCTTCTGATGCAGTCCTGCACCATTTTGGTTGCCCTTCTCTGGACTGCCTCAATTTGGTTAATGTCCTTGTGAAGGTGTGGCCTCAATACTGCCGCAGTACTCCAGATGGGGCCTAACCAATGTCTTGTACAGAGGGATTATTACCTCCCTCTTACGACTTGTGATACCCCTACTAATACACCCTAACACCCCCTAGCCTTACCTACTGCTTTAGAGGTCTGCTTGGATGATTTTAGGTCATCAGTGATGATGATGCCCAAGTCTCTTTCTTCCTTTGTGACTGCTAGCAACTCCCCTCCCAGCCTATAAGTGGCTTCAGGGTTTCTCTTCCCTATGTGCATGATTTTGCACTTCTTTGCATCAAATCCCAGTTGCCACTCTTCTGACCATTCTGCTAGTTTATCCAGATCTCTTCTCATTCTGCCCACCCCATCTGGATCATCTACTCTGTTGCAGATCTTGGTGTCATCTGCAAACAGACAAGCCTTACCCTCTAGTTCATCTGCGAGGTCACTTATGAAGATGTTGAATAGGACTGGCCCCAGGACTGATCCCTGAGGTACCCCACTTGTGACTTGCATCTCTTCTGACTGTATACCATTTACCACCACTCTCTGTTTTCTGCCAGTCAACCAGTTTGCCACCCAGTTGACCAACTTCTGACCCACCCCGAGCCTACCTAGCTTATTTATCAATCTTCTATGTGGAACAGTGTCAAAAGCTTTGCTGAAGTCAAGGTAGGCGACATCAACTGCTCCCCCTTGGTCCACCACTCTGGTTACCCAGTCAAAGAATTTACTTATTCCTCAATGAACTTCTGTTATGCCAATATTGGACTTTGAGTATATTTTTTACTAATTTATGCAGCTGTATTATTTCTTTGTGAATGGCCATTAGAGTATTATGTTTAATGACAGTAATTTTCCCCTCCTTCTTATTGAGAGATGCAGATTTGTTTCCTTTATTTTATTTATAAGATTAATGGGCATGTATGATGTGATACTGTTTCATAACATTTCTTTAGTAAATTTTTATTTTAAGTTGGGTGGGGGGAGATTGATTTATGTTTAGGGCTGATATCAGGAATGTTATTTCCTTTTTGTTTTTGATTATTGTTTGGAATGATGTACTTTTGTTTTGCATTATTTGTTTCTTATGATGTAAATAAAAAGATTCCCCTACTCATTTCCGATAAGTGCCATGGGATCTTTAGCATCCACCTGAACTACCACCAATCCAGGCAGATGGGACTTCGTTTTAACGTCTCATCTGAAAGATGGCACCTCAGAAGTGTAGTACCCCCTCATGCTGCACTACAGTGTCAGTATAGGGATACAAACCCAAGTGCCAGATGTGGGAACAGAACCCACAGCTTTCTGATCTCCCGGCCTTAGAGGCGAGTGTGCTATCTACTGAGATACTGACACTGCAAGTTCTCTCAATAAAATGAGAACCCGAGCACCAGAACCCTACCCCCCGATGAAGTGTTCCAGAAAGGACACGAAGCACTGGGTAGTCTGCTGCAGATTATGCTTTTCTCCCCACTTTTGACTCTGTGGCTTTATTTATTTCACTTCTGTACTGGCAGAGTGCTTTTCTCCTGGTGCTCTTGTTTCAGTTTTCTATTTTAGATTAGCACCCGCTCGTTACGTGGTGTGCGGTTGCCCCTGTGTTGTGTTATGCAGAAGAAGTACCTGGCACCCATTTGGAAAGGAAAATGGGGACCAAGAAATATCTGACGTTAATTTTCCATGACAATTCCTTCCAAATTGGGGAGGATGTAGTGCGCTAGAATTCCCTCCATATTCCTTGCCATTGCTTATCACTACGAGGCAGATCAAGCTCCCTCTTCCATTAAAGCATTAAATAGTCAGCATTGGGAGCCGATTTTAGCATCCGTCTTTGATATAAAAAGGAAATGGCTTTCTCCCCACCTGGCGAAGCCCAAATCCTTTCAAAGGGAAATATCTCCTCAGGACTCTGAGAATGTAATTTGAATGCCTGAAGTTTTACTGTATGTTTACAAAATCCTGGATAAATCTAAGCCTATCTGCAAGCTCCCAACCAAATCTTTGTTGTGCTAGCTCAAATGAGATGACCGTGTTGTTTTACAGTATTTGCCAGAGTACAAAAAAATCCTTTTCAGCCTGTGAGCTACTCTATACCAGGAGTCCAACTGAGAAGGGAAAAACTGGGGATTCTCTATCCACCAGTGGTATCTCCAAAGGAGGGTCTTAGAGGTTTTGCCAGAGATACCTCTTTTCCATCCCTCAAGATCACCCAAGTCTTGGGGGGAGCAATTCTTTACTTGTGGAAGCTGGGTAGGGCTGAACAGTAAAGCTGATAGTGGGAGAGGGAGAGATCTAGAAAGATCTATATCCTTCCAGTGTGCCTGATAAGTAAGGATTATTTATTTAGCTTTTGTTTACCAGATAAGTACACTAGACAAGTTATATGCCTATTTTCAGGTACAAACCGGGAGAGTACAATGAGATACATATACAGGTTCATACAGAGGACAACATGACACAAGTTAGGCAGTATACAGAGTCAAAATAGAACCATGTGAACATAACCAGTAGACAGTAAGCACAGTTAAGATATGTATGGGAATATATATATACACAGAGACACCAAGGCTAAGAACAGTACAATTTTACAAGGTATACATGGCTCCGAGCCACAGTCTGAGTATCTCCTGAAACAGAGAAAAAATACATTATATGCACTCTTAGTTCAGTTAGGCTGCGTCATCAGGAGCTGCAAGAGGGGTGCCAGGAAGGACATGCGAGTCCGGTGCAGGGGACCAGAACTAGCTATGGCAGTTTAGGACACACATATGCAGAGGAGAGCTTCAAGTGATACCACAGGGAGCTCCAGAGGCACGAGTGGGAGGGGAGGAGCGGGCTTGAGTGGGAAAGGAGTTCCATAGCCTAGGGGCACATGAAGCAAAATCCCTGTCCTCCATTTGCGTGCAGGTGATAGGGACTTTAAGAACACCAGGGTTCAGAGACCTGAGGGAGTAGGCAGAAGAGACAGCCAGTTCTTAGAGAGCTCAGCCAGCCCTGGGGGAGTGCCAGTGCTGAGCACCTTGCCCATGAAGCAGCCCAGGACAAAGTTCATGTGGTTGGGTGGGGAGAGCCACTTGAGTTTGTCATATAGATCACAGTGGTGGGTGAGGCGAGAGGCAGCAAGTGCAAAGCGGCAAATGTTATTGTAGGTTGTGTTCCATTTAGTGAGTTGAACTTTGGAGGTGCGTGCAAACAGGAGAAGTCAATAGCAAAGAGAGGGAAACAACACTCCTCTGCCCAATGCAAGGTGAGCAGCAGACGTAAGATTTTTCTTCACTCTGTAGGCCAGACCCAGTTTGCCATTGACAGCTTTGCATACATTTTGGATATGGCACCCAAGGTCAAGCTGGGGGTCCCATGTCACCCCAAGGTATTTGATGGAGTCAGTGGTTAGAAGAGGAGTACCACTGATACCAGTAACACACAGAGGGGCAGGGGAGGCCTTAATCTCAGCCAGGGACCCAAAAAGCATGGCCTGAATTTTTTTTTTAGGTGGAGGACCAACTTGTGAGTCATTACCCAGGACTGGATATTTCTGAAATCCTCACTCAGTTGATGATCACAGTGTCCCGAGAATGGATGATGATGACCAGGTCATCCGTGTATAGAATAGTACTACAGTTGGTAGCAGTAGTTGGTAGATTGTTGACAAATATAGAGAAAAGGAACGGCCCAGGACTGATCCCTGGGGGACAACGGAGGTCACAGGAGTGGTGCCCGAGAGGACCTTGCTGAATTTGGTAAGTTCCTGCCTGCCCTGGAGGTAATTACTGAATCAACTCAGGACAGGTGGAGACAGACCAAGTGACCAAATTTGAGAGCAAAGTAAGACATGGTCAACTAGATCGAAGGCCTTGGATAGGTCAATGAATATGGCACCTGTGAGTTTGTCCTGGTCCATGGCAGCCCGGATTCCAGAGGAGATTTCAGAAAGCTAGAAACAAGAACGACCCTGGTGGAACAACACTTGGAAATGCTTCAAAATGAGCATAGGGCATACGGTCACTCTCTCGCTTTTTTTGCACAAAAGAGAAAGGGCCCTTACAGCAAAAGCTGAAGACTCAGAGGCCCGTTCTTGGAGAAATACATTCGTGTAGTTGGTATTCCGGAGGGAACTGAACAGGAGGACATGGCATCATGTATGGAGTGCTGGCTTAAAACGGAACTAAAACTCGGAGAGGACGTTTTCCTTGAAATCAAAAGGGCACACCAGGCTATCACCCCTAAACCCAAACTTGGGGCACCCCCCCCGTGCTATCCTTATCAAGTTTCTCAAATTCCCAGTGAAGCAAAAAATCCTCTGTATGACATGGGCTAAAAAAGACCTTAATTTCGATGGTGCAAAAGTATATGTGGATCAAGACATCCCCCCTTTCAATGTCTGCAGTTAGAAAAAACGTTTTATGGGTGGCAAAACAACTGAGAGAAAAAGGCCTACCTTAGATACGCCGCCCAATTGTGGGTCAAGCTACCAGAAGGCTGCAAAATATTCGACTCCCTTTTAGCGGCTGTGGACTTTTTAACTACGGAAGGAATTTCCTTGCCAGATATAAAAGAAGAAATGGCTGAATCCCAAATTGAGCAGATTTTACGGTCCTTGGCCTCTGGTGCTAAGAAGCCTGCCAACCCAAACTCCAGAGTGCAAACACTGTTACCCTTGCATTCTGACCTCTCTAGATGGCTTCAGAAAGGTCAGTCTACCTGATTCAGTAACCCTCAGACTCACTATGGTGCCTGGTTGCTCTAAACTGGCGACACAGAAACCAAGTAATGACTGTAAGACTCGCAAATACCTTCTCAGTCCACGACTATTTCAGCATAAGGGACTCCTGATTCTCATGTTCTAATGATCTGAATACTTATACCTGCTATATATGAGAGACAGCTTCATGGAAGTTTGTGCTTCAAGCTTGGACTCCTGGTGTTCTTCGGTTCTTATGGAGGATGTCAGAACAACGTCACGCCTCAGGTCTGGTAGGAACTTTAAAGCGTTGGATCCTAGGAACAACTGGAGGTAGTAACTGAAACCTGTGGGGGCTGTTGTTCTTGTGACCCAATGCAATCTCTGCCCCCCTCTACACACCATTTCCTCCTCACTCACCACAGCGCTTAACATGACTCTGGGGACTGCTGAGCAAGAAAGGACATCTTAATATAAGTATATTTAAGACTCTAGATGGTGATAGTAAAATGTAACTGAATTGGTAAAAAGGGGGACAGTTAATGTCTGATTTCTCATGATGTATTGGGACCACACGTTACTTAGCGATTGATTAGCCTCACAATCTTTTCATGGCTTTGTATTTTGTAATTTATGTAGTGTTACTATGTACAGCTAGACCGTCAATTCCAGGGGAATTAACAATCTGTTAAGGTTGATAGGAACAAAATTAAAATGGTTATATTGTTAGCTCTGGCTCATAAAACAAAACATTTTTTGGATGTTGCTTTGAGCTGGAGAACAGGGAAGCATTACCCACCTCACCAGTAACTTCCAACACTAATTGGAGGGCATAGGCTTGGCGTGCGTGGTCCGCCAGGTGCTTCATCCTCACACCCTAATGCAAGGGTGTAGTACCCTCCAAGGGAATGTGTCCCTTCTTCCCCCTCAGGAGAAGTACTCCACCTCCCTTGAGGAGGATCAGGCAGTGGTAACCAGTACTGCCTACAAGTTGTGTTTTCCCCTCTTCCCCATTGATTTATGTTATGGGTGAGGACAATTTGTTTGCTCTCTACTTTTTTGGCACTTTTTCTATTTCATGTCGCTTAATCTCTCCCTCTTTATCTTACCTCTTCTTAATCTTTCTTTCCCTATCCTTCCTTCAGAGGGGCTGTATAACTATTTTAACCCCCTATGGGATAACTGAAGGGAATATGGCTAGATTGAAACTCTTGTCTGTCACTCTTTAGATGTACCATGGCTACGTTGACACTATGTTCTTTAAATGTGAAAGGTATTAATAATGTGATAAAATGCTCTAAGATACTCACAGAATTGGAAAGAGAATCTTGTTATATTGCCTGTGTTCAGGAAACTAAGCTCTCCTTACGGGAGCACTTAAAACTTCACAGAGCTTGGGTGGGCAATGTATACTCTGATGAACATCCTACTGGTTAAAAAGTGGGTATTACATTTCTTGTGAGGAGGGGTCTGCCATTCCAGACACAGGGGATACAGTGTGGGGATTCAGGGCACTGGCTAATCCTTTCAGGGCTTCTAAGAGGGAAGACTACTCCACCTGGTGGGGGTTTATGCTCCTACACTTCCCTCAGGTGAATTTTTTAGATCACAAAATATCAGGGTTGCCACCTGGACAAGTTATTTGTATGGGAGACTGGAACTGTGTTGAGGATGTGGTGAGGGATAGCAGCTCCACCACACCCCCGGCTCAAAAGCATGTTCCCACCTACTAAGGGCCCTTTGTGCAGAGTCTGGCTTGGTTGACCCCTGGAGATGTCAAAATCCAGCCTCCAGAGATTACACATTTTTTTCTCCAGCTACAGGATCGTATTCAAGATTAGACAGATTCTACACGCATAAGGAATGTTTATACAGTGTTCAAGATGTATCTATCCTTCCAATGACTCTGTCAAACCATGCCATGGTAAAGGCCAAGTTGTATTGGGGGGGAGCCTAAACCGAGGGGATCCTGGAGGTTCGACAATGGTTTACTAAATGATAAGTCGTATATAGACTCAGTTAAGCAAGTTATCCAACATTACTTGACTGAGAACTCTGAACCTGATTCTGCCCCTAAATATATATGGGATGTTCTAAAAGCCATTTTAAGAGGCCATACTACCTCATATGCCTCCCACAAATATAAGCAATATCAGGCTAAGCTCCGAACTACTTTAGATATGATAAGAGATCTTGAAGCTGACCATAAATGCACGGGGTCAACTGTGGTACTAGATAAGCTGAAACAAGCTTATGATGCTCTATTACAGCGAAGAGTAGAAAACAACCTAAGATACACAAGACAGAAATATTTTGAGAAAGGAGAGAGAGCAGGTAGGCTGCTAGCCCAGAGACTTAGAAAACAAACAGCAGACAGATATGTAGAAAAAATCACCTCCCCCAACGGTTCATCCCCAGACAAGTTCTCCCCACGGAGGTTGCAGAGGAATTTAGGGCATTTTATTAAAGGTTGTACAGGACAGAGCAAGGTCCCCAACATTCGGAAAAAATCCAGGAATTCCTGACCCAGGGGAAACTCCCTTCTCTTTCTAATTCCCAAAGAGAAAAAATCGAAGCTCCTTTTACAGAAGGAGAAGTCCTAGCAGTAATTAAAAATATTTCAACTGGGAAGGCACCAGGCCCAGATGGGTATAATGCAGAATTTTACAAAAACTTTGGGAAGGAGCTTGTTCCTCTTTTAACGAAGATCTGCAATTCTGCCCAAGATCCTAATGCCCTCCCTGATCCTTGGAATGAGGCCCTCATAACAGTGATACCCAAGTCAGGGAAAAACCTGACCTCCTGTGCGACTTACAGACCTGTAATAACCAGCTTCCCCTTTCTCCCATAGGGAAACCGTGGCGTAATTTGCTGTTATAAAGGAGTGTTTATAACGGCAAACACGCGCATGGTTTCCCTTGCTGTGTGCATCCTCACACAGCGGCACTAGCACTCAAGACCGCTGACCGCTTGCATCTCTCCCAAAACAGCACCGCCACCACCAGAAGAACTCGGAGGGGAGATCCTCCCTCCCACACAGTGAAAACCTCACAAACCAGGACAAAAACAAAATGTTTTAAAATACGCTGATTCAAATCGGCACCTAAGAAGCCACATGGCGGATGCACCGGAAGCTTTTTATTTTATATAATTGCTGAGGTGAAAAAGGGAAACCCAGCAATTATATAAAATAAAATATGGGTCGGATGTGTGTCAAACTCGATTTTACACACACCCTTGTTGTGGGATGCTTTTCACAAACCACTCGGGCTTCGCCCTCAGGGTTTATGTAGCATCCCACAACTCGGGGGTGTGTGTAAAATCTCGTTACACACCCGACCCATACTTTATTCTCTATATAGCATTACTTAACCAAGATACAACATTTTTTACCAAAGTACTCATCAACCATCTCCAGGAAGTGATAACCATCCTGGTGCACCCAGACCAAACTGGTTTCATACCAGGGCGACATTTGCAAGATAACATTCGCCTGCCACTGAATGTTCTCTCCGGTGCCAACTCCCCCCTCAAAGGTCAACTCACAGCGGTTCTTTCATTAGACGCTGAAAAAACGTTCGACCCTGTAGACTGGCAATATTTGGATGCAGTTTTAGGGGGTTTTGGCTTCAGAGACAAATTCAGGTCTTGGGTAGGAAATTTATACGCTGATCCAGTGGCCGGGGTTCAGGTTAACAGAGTGACTTCTCCTACTTTTAATATTCAACGAGGCACCAGGCAAGGCTGTCCCCTTCCCCCCCCATCCTTTTTGCCCTGAGCCTTGAACCACTAGCAGCTTTCCTCAGGCAATCCACGATATTCCAAGGGACTAAGGTTCATGGTACAGAAATAAAAATATCACTCTATGCGGATGATACTTTATTGTACGCATCAGACCCAGTTCTAGCCCTTCCCCATATTTTAAATGTAGTGACAGACTTTGGTAAACTTTCAGACTATAAAATAAATGCGGAAAAATCTGAATTATATCCAGTGGGTTGGGGGGGGAGACCTACCTGGAATAGATCCTTTTAAATGGAGTGCTTCTGGTTTTAGGTATTTGGGAATTTGGATTCCCAGAGACATGAAACAGCTTTTTGCCAAAAATCATACACGCCTACTACAAGAGGTAAGGGAAGATTATAATAGGTGGAAGGAGCTTCCCATTTATTTATCTGGCAGAATAGAAACCACACATATGAATATCCTCCCTCGATTTCTTTTTATATTTGGGGCATTGCCCGTGTGACCTCCAGGATCTTTTCGGAAAGGTCTCTCAACTACTCTTTCCAGATTTATTTGGGGAGGCAACAAACCTAGGGTGAAATGGAAGATAGTAAAGACCCCTAAAAATAGGGGAAGGTTGGGTTTACCTGATATGCAACAGTATTTCTGGGCTTCACAGCTGCAGGCGTTAAGCTCTCTCTCACAGACAACACCCCCCTGTTGGGCAGAAATAGAGCTGTCTACCTGGCCTTTGAGAAAGGCTACAGATATATTGTCCTTGGATTTCCCCAGATTAAAGATACTGCAGACTCCTAATCCCTGGTCTAGTGCAACCATTCAAGCCTGGCAAGATGTGAATAAAAAACTATGTCTGTCTCTCTCCCTAGTCCCCTCTACCCCTATATTGAGTTGTAAGGACTTTGCCCCGCTGAAATGGGATATGTCCTTTACTAGATGGGACAGAAAGGTTTGCGCACTCTGGGTCAGTATTTCTCAGGTGCCATTTTTTAATTTTTTCAGCAATTAAAGAAGGAATTTGGCCTTAACTATCAAGATCACTTTAGGTATCTGCACTTGAGACATTACTTAACCATAGCTGTGGGTCTCCCTTGGGAGAGGCCAGATGCTCTTGAAAACCCTCTTAGAGAGGCTCTGGTTCCTCTGGGATCCAGCTCAGTGGTGCAGGGGACAGTGTCTATGTTAGTGAAAACCATGAGCAATTTCACCCCTGACTCCTTGGCCAGCATAAAAGAGGCTTGGCATGCAGAATTTGAGACACCTCTTTCCCATAAAGAATGGGACACGGTCTGGGCAGGTGTTAACCTTACGACAGCCTCTTTGTTCTGGACAGAGTTTCATTGGAAGGTGGGAGTGAGATTTCTTAGGCCTCCCACAGTGACAAAACTTTATGGAAACCACCCTTCGGATAGATGCTGGTGCCTTTGCCAGTCCTTAGGGTCCTATTTCCATATTTTTTGGGCACGCCCTGTAATCCAAGAATATTGGGGAAAAGTTCAGACAACAATCTGTAAAATGCTAGAGATCCCCTTTGGTTGATTCTCCACAATATTAGCTTTTGGGCCTACCCCCACCCTCTGTAAGAATTAGAACCCAAAGATATCTCTTTGTGATACTAGTGGGGGCTGCTCTTAAGACAATTACGGTGAATTGGCTAACACCAACCCAACCTACCATAGAGATTTGGTATGGCATCTGTAAGAAAATACTTGATTTGGAATACCTGATGGCCAAGGTGAGACTGGGGATAGACAAATTTAAGGGGTGATGGGTATCCTTTTTACATTTTATGGCAACAAGGGAAAACCTTTGCATCCTAGAACTCTTAGTTAAGTATGGCTGATACCCTAAAGAAATAAATTAATTGGATGGGGAACTATGCTAACCTAATAGATCTTAAACTAATATTCTGGGGAATATAAGAAGAACACTCCCTTCTTCCCTTGCCTTCTACCCCTCTCCTTAAATTTAAAATTGGAGAGGAAGCAGTGCACAGATTGTTAAAGATGGACAAACAAGATAATATGAATAGATTATCTGAGCATTCTGGTACAGTTGCTCAGGCTCTACATGATCAGGGACCTAGCTACCTCAAAGATCTTCTTCATCCCTACTGTCCCCCCCCCCGCTCTCTCCGATCCACTGACAAGGGATTGCTAGAGATTCCCAGGGTTCATTTGAAGACCGCCGGGGCCAGATCTTTTAGTTTTGTGGCCCTGACCCTGTGGAATTCTCTACCTCGTCAGGTACGAGATTGCCCAACCGTCGAAACTTTTAAGGGAGCACTTAAAACATATCTTCTTAAACAAGCATTTAATGATTTTTAAGTATTATTAGCGTGGTTAATTTTATTGTTTTTAGTAATATTGTCTTATTATGTGATGTACAGGCGCCTTAGTTTTTAGAAAGGCGCCTTTTTATAAATAAAGTTTTGATTGATTGATTGATTGAGTTCTTTCTCCCTCTGAACACTCTTTTTCTCTTTCCTCTCTAACTTCCTACTTTTCCCCTTCCACTTATTTCCTTGCCTTTTCTTTCTGGTTCCTATCCTTTCCTTGTTGTTTTTTAAAACATGTAACAATGTTACTGTATTATGTATGCCTCTCTGTATAGAATATATGTTTGTCACGGCTTAATGTAACATGAAAAATCTCTTCTAATAAACTATAATTAAAAAAAAAAAATCACATTTTTTTAATACATTGCACTATAAACCTTCCAGACTGTTTCGTCTCACACCACCACCATGCTTACAGGATTCACTGCTAAACTCTCACTAAACATAATATTCCGCATCACTCCATATGTCATTGCATTCACTTTTATGTGCTGGATACGTAACATAGAAATTGTCGACAGAGAAGGACCGCTAGGCCCATCCAGTCTGCCCGTAGGCCCTATACATTGTATGTGGCCACTGACCCTATGTAATCAATGGCTTGTCATCACTCCCCCCCTCTTCATGCTTCCCTTGTGCCTGTCCCAAGCATGCTTAAACCCCTCCACTGTGCTTGCCCCCACTACATCCTGTTGCAGACTATTCCATGTGTCGACTACCCTTTCTGTGTAGAAAAACATCCTCACATTACCTCTTAATATACCCCCTTCCAATTTCATATTGTACCCCTTTGTTCTAGTACTTTTTCTGCATTGGAAAAGCTCCCCCACCTGCACCTTGTTTATGCCCTTGAGGTACTTGAAAGTTTCAATCATGTTCCCCTGCTGTCTCCTCTCCTCCAATAAGTACATATTGAGGTCCCTTAGTCTCTCCTCATATGTTTTGTGGTATAAGTCCTGCATCATCTTTGTTGCCCTTCTCTGGATAGTCTCCACCTTATCTATGTCCTTGCACAGGTGTGGTCTCCAGAACTGCACGCAGTACTCCAGATGAGGCCTTACCAATGTTTTATACAATGGCATTACCACCTCCTGCTAGTGATACCCTTGCCTATGCACCCCAGCATACCACTGGCCCTCCCTGCCGCCTTTGTACACTGCTTTGATACTGTAAGGTCAGAGATGATAGACCCTAGGTCCCTTTCTTTTTTAGTGACAGTCAGCTCCTCCCCCCCCCAACCTGTAGCTCTCCCCAGGGTTTCCTCTACCCAGGTGCATTATTTTGTACTTCCTTACGTTGAATCTCAGTTGCCACATCTCCAACCATCTTTCAAGCTTCTCCAGGTCCCTCTTCATTTTCTGCACCCCTTCTGGAGTATCCACCCTGTTACAGATCTTGGTGTCATCTGCAAACAGGCAGACCTTTCCTTCCAACCCCTCTGCAATGTCACTAACAAAGACATTAAACAGGACTGGTCCTAGTACTGATCCCTGTGGTACCCCACTGGTCACCCCCCTCTCCCCAGATGTTACCCCATTTACCACCCCTTCTGTCTTCTGTCTGTTAACCAGTTCCTAACCCAGTTCACCACCTTGTCTCCCATGCCCAGACTACCCATCTTGTCAATCAGCCTTCTATGTGGGACGATGTTGAAGGCTTTGCTGAAATCCAGGTAGGCAACGTCTACTGCTCCTCCCTGATTAAGTTCACTTGTCACACAATCAAAAAACTATTAGATTAGTTTGACATGACCTTCCTTCCTTTCAAAACTATTTACTCTCTCTCACACCACCGTGCTTATAAAATTCACCTTTAACCTCTTGCTAAACTCAATGTTCCACAATACTGATCCATATGTCATCGCATTCACCGTTATGCATAGCATACTTTTCTCAAAAACTTGAATTAATGTTGTTTATAAAATGTAAAATTTCAACAACTCTTCAACTTTCAGCACACCTGTTCTGACTGTAAATGTTACCAAAAAATAAGAGGCTTATCAGTACTGACAGGTTATCCTAATTTTACTCAAATTCTACATTCAATCTTTTTTTTATATAATTTAGAAATTACAGAACCTCTCAGCAAAGACTAAAGACTAAAAAAGAGACCGGAATGCAGAATCAGGAGTAGAAAAGGCCACTATAAGTGGCCACTCAAAACTCCCGACCCACCCAGCCTCTTAACAAGGCTGTAAGGTGGCTGCCCAAAGAAATAACTAGCCACCAATGGCTAGTTTGCCTTTGGATGGTCATCTACCCTAACCAGCATCCTAAATGTTCTCCACTTACAGGTTATAAATCAAAATTTAAACCAACTAAAAATAAGAATACTGACAATAAAAACTAACCCCATCCCCCAAAACAATCCTAAACTCCAATGCTGAACTAATAAAAATTAGAACCAGGGGAAGGTGGGGAGGGTCCTAAACTAATACATAAATTCAGTCCACACTATTTACTTATTCAACCCATATCTAGAATTTAATGTTCCAAATCTGTCTATCCAATATGCTTCTCACAATAACAACTTTGTATCCACATCCCCACCCAAATGGGTTTTTCTATTTTCTCTATCCCCATAAATCTCAATGTTGACAAATGATGTCCCCTTTCCTTAAGATGCCTAGATACCATAGAACTTTCATCCCCTCTTCTGATGTCACTTTTATGTTCCTTCAGTCTAAGTCGTATGGCTCTCATAGTCTTACCAATATAGACCAAATCACCAGGACACTTTAAGAGATAAATCACCTGCTCACTCTGACAACTAAATTGTTTTATCTCTACTTTTTCATCCCTACATGGATTATAAATTACTTCAGCCCTATGAGTGTTATTGTAATTTTGGCAATTTCCACATGGATAATTTCGTATAATTTGTGATCTACCTTGAAATTTTTCATGTTCACTCTTTTTTATCTAATTGGAAAGAATAACATAGTCTGTCTTTCAATTTTTTTTTTTATTTGTTACCTTTTTTGCAATCACTAATTGTTTCTCTAAAAAGATCTGTTCTCCCCTTGGGTTTGCTTTCAATATATCCCAACATTTCTATAATATGGATTTTGTGTCCAAAATGTTCAGAATAATCTAAAGAAACAGTTATCCTATCCAAGTCTGATTTATTAGACGTAGAATTTTTTAATAAAGCTTCTAATTTTCTGTTGTCACACTTATTTCTAGCCAGTTCTATAGCTGTTTGAGTATGCCTTCTATCCAAAAACCTAACCCCTAGTTGATCTGCAGCTTCCTTATAGTCATGATCATTTGTACAATTCTGCTTAACCCTTACAAACTAACCATTATTTTGCATCACACTTTTTTGTGAAACCTTTTTGCATGCAATAGTATGTCTCTATCCATTTCTTTTCTGTATAATTTTGTACATAAAAAGAAACCTGTTCTGAAAATACAGAGGTCTAGGAAATTTACAGATTCACTACTAAATACAAAGGACAGCTGTTTAGTCCAAAAATCCCAATAGTTCATCTACATTACCTGACCAAAAGCATAGACATAATCTGATTTTCTCATATCAATGATTGATTTCACAATTGTGTGTGTGTGTGTGTGTGTGTGTGTGTATATATATATATTTTTTTTTTTTTTTCAAAGTAGTCCATAAAAATATTTGCATAACTAGGGGCCACAGAACAGCCCTTGGCAGTACCTTTACTTTGCCAGAAAAGAAAAGATTATTTACCACAGTAATCTTGTTTTTTCCAGGGGATACTCCAATATTAATAACTCTTATGCAGTATGCCTTTAAGCCAGATCTGCCTGGAGATGGAACGTTATGCTAATGATGGAATCATTAGCTTCTGCCACTTTTTCAAATGCTGCCACCTGTCAACTGCCTACATCCTAACCCTCAGATTTCAAGGGTGCCTGACAAGACAGGGCCCTGAGAGGAATTTAATAATTAACTATAATAATGATAATAATAATAAAAAACACCCAGAAACCTCCAACAGGAGGAACAAAATTTTACAAAACACCCCCCAATGTCAGAATCACCTGAAGAGGGTAAAATCACTGAGAACAGAGTTCCAAATATAAAAACCAGAGTGTGGCACACATACCCCTGGTAATACAGCATGGCATGTAGAGGCCACTGGTTCTAGCAGGGGAGGCAGGGTGAAAGAGTTATGAATATTGGGAGTTTCCCCCTTGAAGAAACAAGATTACTGTGGTAAGTAATTTTTTCTTTTCACCCCAGGAATACTCCAATATTCCTAAATTTTGTGCAGACTAAGAAACAGTACCTTTGGAGGTGGGCACAGAACCTATTTTGCAGGACAGCTGTGCCACACCTGACATCACCCCTAGACTATGTATCCAGGCTATAATGCTTAGTAAAGGTGTGCACTGTTCTCCAGATAGCTGCTTTACAGATGTCCACCAAAGGAATATCCCTGGAAGCTGCTAAAGTAGCAGATGTACCCCTTGTGGAATGGGCTCTCAGCCCTGCTGGGGCCTCCCTCCCAGCTTTTGAATAGCAAAACTGAATACACTGGACTATCCAGCGAGAAATGGACCTCTTAGATGCTAGATTTCCTTTTCCCACATCCCCATATGTCAGGAACAGTTGTTCCCTGTCCTGTCTATGGGCCTTGGTGACTGTCATGTAGTAGCTAAGAGCTCTCTTGACATCAAGACTGTGCAATCTACACTCCCCAGAGCGTGAATGCTCAGTAAAGAAAACAGGTAAGGTGATGGACTGGTTCAAATGAACATCCAAGACCACCTTTGGAAGAAATTTTCTGTTAGTTCGCAGGACCACTTTGACCCTGTGGAATGAAATGTAGTCCTGCTCAATGCAGAGAGCCTGGAGCTCACTGATCCTTCTAGCAGAAGTGATTGCCACTAGGAAAACTGTTTTCCATGTGACATATTTCAAAGGAGCTGAAGACATGGGTCCAAAAGGGGGACCCATGAGCTTGGCAATACAGACATTTAGATCCCAGGCTGGTACCAGTTCCCAGTGAGGGGGGTGCAGGTGGGCCAGAGCTTTAAAGAACCTTTTAAAGATAGAATTTGATGCCATAGAGGCATTCTTCCCAGCTGAAGTGTAAGCAGACACTGAAGCCAGATTAACTTTTAAAGTAGTGGGCTGCAGGCCCAGTGAATGCAAATGAGTGAGGTAGTCCAGCACAGCTGGAACCCATGCCTGAGCTGGCACCATATTCCTGGTAGAGCACCAGACAGAAAACCTTTTCCATTTAGAGGTGTAGGTTTTCTTGGTGGAGGGTTTCCCGTAGCCCCTTAAAATATCTAGAACACTTTCAGAGAGATGCAGGCCTGCATACACTAGGTCCTCAAGAGCCATGCTTTGAGTCTGAGTGACTTGAGGTTTGGGTACAGGAGCCTCCCCTGACTGGAGGTTAGCAGGTTGTGCCTCCAAGGAAGGTGTACTGGTTCGGCCACAGACATGAAGCGCAGCAGAGAGTACCATGGCTGCCTGGCCCAATCTGGGGCTATCAAGATCATTGAGGCTGGCTGGGCCCTGCACTTGAGTAGCACCCTGCACAACAGAGGCATGGAGGGAACACATACAGATACCTCCCTGACCAGTCCAGAATCACAGCATCCAGGGGTACCGTTCCCCAAGTTGGGGGTCTGCAACAATACTGTGGCAGGTGGTGACTGTCATGGGATGCAAAGAGATCTATCTCTGGGATGCCCCACCTCTTGAAAATTACTTCCACCACCTGTCTGTTCAAGGTCCATTCATGATGGGCCTGGTTGATCTGACTCCGGGCATCTGCTAGGGTATTGTTCTTGCCTGGCAGATGGGTGGCCTGAAGAGAAACTCCTAGGGAGTAGGCCAAAGTCCAAATTTGCATAGCTTCTGTGCAGAGAGGCTCCGACCTTGTCCCTCCCTGCTTGTTCATATAATACATAGTGGTGGTATTGTCTGTTCTGACTTGTACCACCATTCCCTGAACTAGTGGTGTGAAGGCTTGGAGTGCCAGGAACACTGCCCTGACCTCCAGCAGGTTTATGTGCTGGAACGACTCTGCACTGGACCAAGTGCCATAAGTAGTGTGATCGTCTAGGTGGACACCCCACCCTAGTAGTGATGCATCTGTTGTAAGAATCACGGATGGAGGCTGTTTTTGGAAAGGAACCCCTTCTCTGAGGTTGGCTTCCTCTTTCCACCACTGAAGGGCTAGGAGTAACGTTTTTGTTATTGGGACTAGCTTTGAGAGAGAATCCTCTCTTTGACACCAATGTGCCCTTCGGTAGAACTGGATGTCTCTCATCTGGAACCTGGAGCCCAGGACTGTGCCAGTGGCGGCTGCCATGTGGCCCAGTAATTGTAGAAACTGTCTTGCAGTTTTTGGTTTGTTCAGGCTGAAGGAGCCTGCCATCTGCGGAATACTTTTTACTCTGTCCAGAGGTAGGAAAGCCCTGCCCTTCTGGGTATTTAGTTCTGCTCCTATGAATTGCATCACTTGTGCAGGGAGAAGGACTGACTTTTTGAGATTTACCAGGAAACCCAGAGACTCGAAGAGTCCTTGGCTGAGCTGCAGATGTTCCTCTACCTGTTGTGGTGATTTTTCCAACACCAACCAGTTGTCCAGATAGGACAACACTGGGACATCTTGCCTTCGCAGGTGTGCCACAACCACTGCCAGGCACTTTGTGAACAATCTTGGAGCTGAAGTGAGACTGAATGGCAGGGTTGAAAACTGGTAATGACCTGAAGGGAGTCTGAACCTGAGGTACTTTCTGTGAGACTCCCTTATGGAGATGTGGAAGTAAGCATCATTTAGGTCCAGGGATGCCAGCCAATCTCCTTTTTGGAGAGCTGGTAGAATCAGTGACAAGGTTACCATTTTGAACCTTGGCTTTAGTAAGTGCATGTTTAGCACCCTTAGGTCTAAGATAGGCTGCCATTCCCCAGTCTTCTTTGTTGTGAGGAAGTTTCGTGAATAAAACCCCTTTCCGTTTTGCTGTGGAGGCACAGGTTCCACTACTTTTGCCAACAACAGGTTCTGAACCTCCTTTTCCAACAGTTTTTTTTCCACATTGGAAGCTGGTTTGAACACTCTGATTCTTAGAGAGGGAAGGGATTTGAAGCTTAGGGACAAACCCTGACTCACTACTTCCAGAACCCACTTGTCTGTGGTGGAAGCCTGGAAATAGTGAGTCAGTCTGCCCCCTACTGGAAGTGGGGAGGCAGCCTGGGAGGACAAGTTAGGGGTCCTGCTTTGCCTAGGGCTGGGAGTGGGAACCATGCTGGAACCCCTTCTGCCCCTGCAGTACCTTTGCTGAGGGTACGGCTGTACTTGGGGTACAGCCACAGCCTGGTAAAAAGGCCTGGAATGAAACTGCCTGCCCGCCTCCCCTTCCATATGGTCTTGTGGATGGGGAAGCCTTTTCTTGTGATTCGAGAGTGCAGGACCATGGAGAACTTCAAAGCAGTCCTAAACACCTACTTGTTTCAGCAAGCATTTAGTATTTAGTGATAATTTTATCTGATTTATTTAAATTCGTATTGTAAATAATGTTAGACTGTGTTGTCCTGTTTTATATGATATTTGAACTATGTACAGTGCTCTGATTTTTACAATTGCACTCAACAAATAAAACATATTCTCATTATTATTATTCTTTGGCAGAGTTGCTTCTATAAGTGGCATTGTACTCGTCCACTTTATTCATATAGGCTTCTGTGTGAGTTCCAAAGAGGGAATTACCCTCAACTTGGAAATCCAGAGCCTTATTCTGAGTGTCTTCAGTAAGGTTTGTGGATCTTAACCAGGCAGACCTTCTCTGGGCAGTTGTACTGGCCATCCACCTGGCAGCAGTATTGTTGGTGTCTGCTGCCATCTGAAACTGATATTTGTTATCTTCTAAGCCAAATCTGGCAGTCTCGGCAAGTTCTGCTGAAAGACTGGAAGGAGCCCTGTCTGCCAATGCCATGACAGACTGCCAGAGGGATTTTTGGTACTGGGCCGCATAGGCTTGGACATTAGCCTGTCTTATGGCCAAAGAAGCTGATAAATAGCCCTTTTTGGCCATACTGTCTATTTTTCTCGAGTCTATTTTTCTAGAATCCTTCTCTGGTGGGTGAGAAGCAAGAGATACTTTTGCCTTGTCACAGACTGCAGCTTGTACCACCCCCTGGCGGTCAGAGTGAGAAAATAAAAATGCAGCCCCTTCCCTTTCTAGCTGGTACTTCTTGTCCAACCTTTTATCCAAAGGAGGGACAGATCCAGGTGTTTGGAAGAGCTTTGTTGCATCCCTTTTAAAAACTTATTTATGGGAAGCAGTAACTTTCTGGTGGGTGTTAACCCCATAATTTACAAGTACTCTGCCTCCTTCTCATCCTCTATCACCTCAGTGGTAGAGCTATCCAGAGCATCCACCATTTTTCTAACAAAGAAAAAATGGGATGAATAATCCTCTGATGACCTGGGAGGAGAGCCAAATTCTTGCTCAGGAGAGACTTCAAGCTCTGTAGGCTCTCCTTCATCCTCTTCTTCATACTCCCCATAATCTTCCCTCTCATGCAGGGAGGACTAGGTTGATTCAGCAGGGGTCTGAACTGCTGACTGCTGCCCAGCAGGCAACAGATCCTGCAAGACCTTAAATGCCTCTGCAATCTCCAGAGGAGTAGGCATGTTTGCAGCCACAACACAAGTCCCCATAAGCTGACCAGCAGGGGGTTTTGTGTGCTTTGTTTTTTTAGTCTTGTTCATAGGAACCAGAGATCTAGCCATTTCAGCAGGCCTTTTTTTGATGGCCTTTGCACCCATATCAGGGATAGAAACTGTGGCTTCTGTGGTTTCACCCACCACCACTGAGGACGTCGGCTGGGCGAGGTGGAGGCAATTTCCTTTTAAGCCTTTCCAAATGTTTTTCATGTGTTTTTTCTGGAAAGGTCTTACAGATTTCACAATCAGTTTTTAAATGATCATAGCCAAGGCAGACAGCAGAAGAAGTGTGTTTATCTGTCTTGGCAAAAACTTCTCCACACTCTGTACACTTTTTGAAATGGGGTTCACTGGTCTTTTTCTTAGGTTTTTCAGACATTTTTTGCAAAAGAACCCAAAAATCGCAATTGTGAGTAAATTTAAACTTTTTAAAACAAAACTTTCGGTTGCAGTCGGTTCAGGAATCAATCGGGGAATCAATCGGAACCGAAGGAGAAAGGAACCAGGATTAGCGGTTCAGTAACCGATATTAGTGGTTACAAAAAATAGTTTTAATAAAACAATTTACTACAAATTAAAGGAGTTTCAGTCAGGAAAACTCTGCTAAGACTAAAAAAGGCTTGGTTCCCCACCTGTTATCCCGAACAGGGAGAAACCGAAAAAATAAGCAATTTAAGTAAAATAAAGCCAATGGTTTAGTACAAACAAAAGATAAAGGAAACAAATGAAAATAAAACAATACTTACATGCATTTTTTTAAAGTTTCACAGTGAGATGATGAGGAGAGGATCTCCTAGCGTCTAGTCTTGAGAAGGCGGACAGAGAAATCTGAGGGTTAGAATGTAGGCAGTGGATAGGTGGCAGCATTTGAAAAAGTGGCATAAGTCAATGATTCCATCATTAGCATAACATTCCATCTCTGGGTAGATCTTGCTTAAAGGCATACTGCGTAAGAGTTAGGAATATTGGAGTATTCCTGGAGTGAGAAGAAAAAAATACTCACCTTAGTAATTATGTTTCTTCTAATGGAGTCTTGCTGTATTCTGACTATTGCAGTTAGCCCCAGCCTTTAAACTGCCCTGGAGAACAAAGGGATAACTTTCTATGCAGAGCATAGATTGCTGAGCTCGAGCTCTGTTGAGGTCTCTGTCTGGAGCCCTTTGAAATCCAACCGTCAGGTTCTTACGAGCAAAAACTCACTAACTATCCTACGCAGAAATTGTAAAATTTTTACTAGCCAACTGGCAACAAAAAGTTTTGGATTCCCAAAGGAAGACTCAAGTCAGGAAACCAAAAACCAAATAAGAATAATGATAAAACAAACACCCAAACAAAAAGAAGAGGGTGTAAAAGGAGCACCCCTGTGATGCAACACTGCACCTGCCCACCCACTTCCCAAAAACAGGTTCAGGAGGTCAGAATACAGCAAGACTCCATTAGAAGAAATATAATTACTAAGGTGAGTAATATTTTCTTCAAACAACATGAAGTCTTGCTGTATTCTGACTATTACGACTACCAAGCAGTACCTCCATGGAGGAAGGACAGAACCTACTTTGCAATAGGCTCTGAAGTACTGTTGTGTTAAACCGAGCATCACTCCTGCCTTGGATATCCAGAGAGTAATGCTTGGTAAAGGTATGGACTGTTTTCAGGTGGCTGCTTGACAAATCTCTAAGAGAGGAATATCCTGGCAGCAGCCAGGGAAGCAGCTGTACCACAGGGAGGAGAGCCCTCAGGCCTGAGGGGGTGGAATTCTTCCTTGTTTCTCATAGCAGAATTGTATACAAGACACAATCCACCTGGCAATAGTTATCTTGGTGGCAGGTTTGCCCTTCCCCACTTCTCCATAAGTGAGGAACAGCTGGAGGGAATCAAACCTGTGACCCCTGGTATGCTCTATATAGTAGCTAAGGGCTCTTTTAACATCTAAACTGTGTAGCCTCCTCTCTCCTGAAGAGGAATGATCAGTGAAGAAAACAGGAGGAGATATAGACTGGTTCAGGTGAAAATCTGAAACCACTTTGGGCAAGAACCTTCTATTGGTTCTAAGGACCACTTTATCCCTATGAAAGGAGATAAAATCAGGTTCCACTGACAGGGCTTACAGTTCACTGATACGTCTGGCAGAGGTAATGGCTACTAAAAACACAGTTTTCCAAGTCAAGTACTTAAACTCGACTGAGGACATAGGCTCAAAGGGAGGCTGCATCAACTGAGCAATACAAACATTTAAATCCCAGGCAGGGGCATGGTCTCTGAATGGAGGATTGGTATAAAGCAATCCTTTGAAAAATTTACAGAACACAAGATGAGATGATAGTGAGGAAGACTTCCCCACTGACAGAAAAGAGCTGGAGGAAATGCCTTGCTGGTCGAGTTACCTGAAGGCTGAATGAAGAAGCCAGTTCTATAAGAACTCTTGCCTTTTCCAGGGGAAGAAAGGCTCTTGCTTTGATAGTATCCAGCTCTGCCCCTATAAAGGTAAGGAGCTGCACTGGCTTGAGAAGTAACATGGGAAGGTTGAGAAGAAATCCTAGAGAAGTAAGCACTTGCTGGGTCACTTGCAGGTCTGACTTGACTTGGTCTGGGGACTGGCCCACTATGAGCCAGTCATCCAGTTATGGAAAAATGGAAATCTTTTGCCTCCTTAGAAAGGCAGCTACTACTGCCAGGCACTTTGTGAAGACCCTTGGGGCTGAAGTTAGGTCAAAGGGCACTGCTCCGAATTGATAGTGGCCTGAAGGCAACTCGAACCTGAGGTACTTTCTGTGGGAGCACCTGATGGGAATGTGAAAATAGGCATCTTTGAGGTCCAGGGAGGCTAGCCAGTCCCCTGGCCTTAGAGAGGGAAGGATTATTCCGAGTCAACATCTTGAACTTTGGTTTTAAAAGATGTTTGTTTTGGTATCTTAGGTCTAGGATGGGTCGCCACTCCCCTGTCTTTTTTGGGGTAAGGGAGTACCTGGAGTACAGACCTTTGCCCCTGTGTAGGGTAGGTACTCTCTCTCTATGGCTCTTAAAGCCAGCAGAGATGAAACCTCTGCCTCTAGGGCAAGGGGTTTCTGAGAGACCTGCAGGTGGAAAAGATCTGGCGGTCATCTTCGGAAATTTTTTGAAGCTGAGAACCAGTCCCTGGCTTACCACTTCCAGGACCCACTTCTCTGACGTAATAGACATCCAGTCCTGGATGAAGTAAGTCAGCCTGCCCACTTCTGGAATAGAAGAGTCGACCTGGTCAGGCCCATCAGGGTGTCTGCTTGGCAGGGTCCTTAGGCTGAGGAGTGGATGCAGCCTTGCGCATCCCCCTTCTGCCTCTCCCTCTGAAGAAGCCCCTCTGTGAAAAGGAAGAAGAGGCATGTGGCTGGTAAAAAGGCCTATGAAAAGGCCTGCCCCGACCCTAGACTGCTGCCTTTGAGGAGTTGCCTGCCTCTCTTTGGCCTAAGCACTCCTGTAAGTGGTCCTGTACTCATCCATTTTCTTCATGTAATTCTCTGTCTGCTCCCCAAACAGAGAATTACCCACTACAGGAAAATTCATGGTCTTAGCCTGGGTATCCTCCGAAAGGCTAGTACATCTGAGCCAAGCCATTCTCCAAAGAGCCACAGATGTAGCCATGACTCTTGATGACACATCATTGGAGTCCACAGCAGCATGAAACTGAACTTTTGATGCCTCAATCCCATCTGCAGCCACCTCCTCCAGCTCCTTAGCTAGCTGGGGGGAGGCCTGTTTAGCCAGTGCCAGTACAGTGTCCCACCTGGACTTCTGGTACCTGGTTGTATAGGCCATATAATTTGCCTGCCTGAGTCCCAAGGAAGATGCCATGTACTGCTTTTTTGCCATGGCATCAATCTTCCTGGAGTCTTTGTCTGGGGGGGTGTGAAGCCAAGGGAATGTTTGTCTTGTCACAGGCAGCAGCCTGCACTACCCCAACATGGCTGCATTGCTGGTATAAAAACTCTGTATCTGAGCCTGATAGTATGTACCTCTTGTCCATCCTTCTGTCAACAGGGGGTACAGAATTGGGAGACTTCAGGATTTTTTGTGTCTGTTTCCCAAAGGATTTGTGAAGGGGAATAGACAGTCTCCTGGACTCTGGGATGTCCATAAGTTCTACATAATCAGGCTCCTCTAGATCTTCCACAGCCTCCTCCATAGGAAGCTGGAGGGTTTCAGCCACTTTTCTGTAAAACAAAAAATGGGAAGGGGACTCAGAAAGCCTAGGAGGGGATACACCAGAAGGTCTGTCTGGGGAGATGTCCGGTTCCACAGGCACATCCAGACTTTCACCATCATCACCATCATCTTCAAACTCCCCCTCCTCCTCAAACTCCGGTTCATAAAAATTTTCAGGGGTATAATCTTGAACCGGGGAAACTGACCGAACTGAACCCCTGCAAAAAGGTGTCAGATTGGTCAGAACCGGGTGAAGCGATTCCACAATTTGAATCGCTCTGGCTATTTCCTCGGTGGTCGGAACATGAACCTCTGGATCCGAACCAGTCGATTTTTCTTTGCGTTTCCTTTTTGTAAGAACCAACCCCTCAGGATCATCTCTCCTCTTGCCCGAAGAAGTATCGCCCTGGTCAGAGGGCACTCCTTCTGGTTCGGTCAGAACCGAACCGGGCTGGCCATCCGGGTCAGCGGACTTCTCGGCCTCCTTTTCCCTCAGTCTACCTAATCTCTTTTCAAGAGAAGATTTAAGAAAATTTGTACATATTTGGCAGTCTGTATCGAGGTGTTCAAACCCCAGACAATAAACACAGGTGGTGTGGGGGTCAGCCTTAGCAAAGACCTCCCCACACTCACTGCAGTGTTGAAACCCAGTGGGTCCATTTTTTCCCCTTTGGTTTCTCAGACATGGCCAACCTAACTAAACGTACCCTTTTTATGGCAACCACCAGGCAAGACTCCCTAATTGGTTCCTAACCGTGTCACGGGTGTTGGAAAAAAACATTCAAAACACATTTTTTTTTTAGAACCGATAAGGACCGGTAACCACACTCTAAAGTAAAACACAAGGATTCAATACAAATGATTGGTTCAGCTGAACCGATCTAACACTCTACAATTTCCACACAGAAAAACAGAACAAAAGCTATCTAGTACTCACAGTACCACAGACAGAGACTGAACCGACTATGCGAAAATAAATTCGGTAAAAACCAACTTAACCGAGACTTTAACCGACTTTCGAACCGAGCTGAAGGAGAAATCTCCGGAGCGACTGTTCAGTGAAGCAGAGTAAAGAATGTGACGGTTGGATTTCAAAGGGCTCCAGACAGAGACCTCAACCGAGCTCGAGCTCAACATTCTATGCTCTGCATAGAAAGTTAACCCTTTGTTCTCCTGGGCAGTTTAAAGGCTAGGGCTAACTGTAATAGTCAGAATACAGCAAGACTTCATGTTGTTGGAAAAGGAATTTTCAAATCTGAAATAATTATTTTCCAAAACCAGTTGTACTAACTGTACCAAAAATTCATTTGGAGGTTTCGCTTGTTCATCTCTTAATATTCCTCTTAAAGCTCTCCATCCTTCACTATGAGGAATGCCAGTGTATCGATCTTTAACATCTGATGGAAGTAATAATAGTATGGAATGTTGAGAATTTATAAAGTCATTTGAAACTGATTGTTACAAAATAAGTAAGTTAAGCATACATAAATATGTATTATTGATTTGTTCATTTTCTTTTTTAATTTTTTAAATAGAGAATTGTGGTTAGTTAGGAGCCAGAGGCTTCAAACATAAGTGAATGTGCTTATTTGGATTTACAAGTTAAACAAGAAGGAGATGAATAATAATTGAAATAATGAGATGTTTAAAAAAAATTGTATTTATTTTTTACAGAAAAAATAAAATGTTCAAAAATAAAAAATCTAACAGATAAGGTAATGAGAACCTGTACATTTGAACACAGGCTTCTTTTTATATTATGAAGTTAAGACTATTCATGATTAAAGACACACAGATTTTATATTTAAAATGGATATACAGGCTAGATTTAATATCCTAAAAATAAACATGGCTTATAATTTAAAGGTTGAGCAGGAAGTGTAGATATCAGCCTGAGACGAAGGAGTACCATTTCCACAAACCAAGGTGGGATTTTAGTGAATGTTGTTTATAATTAAATATGACTTTTTTTTTTTACTTTCTATTTCTAGTAGCAGTGTCAGTGGCTCAGTAGGTAGCGCACTCACCTCTGAGGCCGGGAGATCAGAGGGCTGTGGGTTCAGTTCCCACATCTGGCACTTGGGTTAATATCCCAGTACTGACACTGTAGTGCAGCATGAGAGGGGTGCTGCACTTCTGAGGTGCCATCTTTCGGATGAGATGTTAAACCGAGGTCCCATCTGCCTGGATTGGTGGTAGTTCAGGTGGATGTTGAAGCCCCCATGGCACTTATCGAAAGAGTAGGGGGAATTTCCCCGGTGCCCTGGCCAAATTTCCCTCCTTCACTAAAAATGCCACCAACAGCTTAATCTGGTTCAAGGTCAGTTGACATTCGTCTGTATCCCCCTTCCCCAGGTCATGCCTAAAAATAGGCAGGATTTGTCTAGTGCACTTACCCGGTCAACAAAAACTAAATAAATAATAATAAATAAAAATATTTATGCCCCCTTCACCTCTGCAGTGACTGCTTTCCCTCAGGGACTCCCAAGGCACCTTGCCTGCCAGATCTCCCAGGAACTGTCAGCCTCTCACAAGTCTTCCTTGCCATCGGCCCTCGGATCCCCCCCCCCAAGTGGCGTGGCAGACACACCCCTAAGCCTCCCATCCATCATCCAAGTTGGATGGACTCATGCGGCTCCTCCCCGGCCCTGGTCTCATGATACCGGGGCCTATCTCCAGGCATCGCTATGGGTCTTTTTTCTGCTTTCTGGTCCCACCTCCCTGTGGACATCGGCACATGGGGAGGGACCAAGGAGATGAGGGCACACAGAGACATGCCTTCATTCCAGACATTCAGCTGACATCTACCCCTCCCTGTTGTTTCTGCCTCCTCATCTGCACCTCCACCTGTGGTCACCCAGGTGGCGGTACTGCAGTGAGGAGTGCAACCCACCCTCCCCGGAGAGGGACAGCACCCCTCTGGGTGCTTGATCCTCCCCCCGGCCAGCCCTCCAGCGACCCAAACTTGCTACCAAACCTAGGTCGCTGGCGTGACAAGTGGAAATCCAACCACTGTGCCAACAGACCGGCAGTAAATATAACAGTTCTAATACTACAGTATATGCACTTGATGGTTCAGTGGTATGGGAGCATTATTTGAATTGTCTAACTGTGTATTTAAAAAAATATACATCGATAGTGTATAAGTAAATTATACGTGTTTGGAATGTTTGCCTCATTTAATACGGATGTTTTGAAAAATTGTATAATAATTTATACTTTATTTTATTGATAGATCCTGTAGAAGTGGTCAGAAGACCACGCAACATTGATCTAATTGGTTGTGAAATTTTCACAAGTAATACATAAGCATTAAGCCAGGACAAAGGAGTGTTCTACTGTGGAATTAATGCATGGTTGAGGGGTGGCACGAGGCTGCAGACCGAGTGCTTACAACCACCCAACCATGCATTAATTCCACAGGAGAACACTCCTTTAGAGTTGGCCCAATGCACTTGTAACATGGCAAGTGCAAGGCAAGTATTGTTCAGATAGGATTTAAGTTACAAGAAAAGAAAGATCAGCTGAATAGTCATTGTAGTTCACAAAACATCCTTTACATGTGTCCCTTAGAAATGCTGTATCTATCTGGAAATGTGTATGTTCTACAGTTCACACACAATAATGTAGTGCCTTAGAAGTGCCTCAGAATGTATAATACACATGTATCTTACATTAAATTAGAAAACACAGATAAACATAAAAAAATGGTTAGTTGTGCTGAGGAGTTTCGATGTTTTGTGCTCCATTTTTGGCTCACATTGATGCTTTTCTGAGTCATTCATAACTGTCATGCAGTACAGTCACTGTTCCGTAATTTGCATACGGTGACACAAAACTACAGCTCCAGATTCTGTATACCTTTTAAATACAGAAAAGTTTTATCACTGTCAAAACAAAAGGGATACACACTGGCAGCAAATCTCAACTGTGTGGCTATCTGTTAATGACTGAGGTGAGCAGGGGAACTACACAGATCTTCACATGTTGAGCTGCAACATACTTTTTAACCTGCCCAATTGCAGTGCAAAGTAAGATTACTTGCGCCAACATCAGAGAGGGACACACTGGTGGCGGCGACACTGACCGCACAATTTACCAAGGTCTGTTGGGTGGGGACTGTAAAAAGCTATTTAATTAACGTATTTTTCTGAAGATTTGGTCTCTGTCAGTGACATGGAGAAAGAGAGACAGAGACCGATTACTACAGTGTGTCTGTGTATGTCTCTCTCTCTTCTTTCTGTGTCTCTTTCTCAATTGCCCTGCACTGCTGAAATCAGTGTAAGGAGTGTGTCTATGGCAAAGAATACAAGCGCGGTCCCAATCGTAACCATGCATTACTAGGGAATTAATGTATGGCTATTCCCTAGTTTTTAACCAATAGAAATGCTGTATTTGTAATGTTTGCTTTTTGCCATGTTACAAATAGGATTTAATTTAAAAATTTACCGGTGAGTGGGTCTATTTCTCCATAGTGGGACAGGATTTCTAAATAGAGTTTATGGAGCAAGATCTCTCCCAGTTTTTTATATTATAGATGCAAGGTGGGCCACACTGCTGAGTGAGTGCAGTACATGACTGGGTGGACCACACTGAGATGCCCAACTCCAATCTGGCACAGATGCCTATGCTGGAGCCAGGAGAGAGCTCTGTACCAAAACTGTCATCCCTATATGTACTGACACCAGAAGCCCCAACAGATCTGGCACCAAGCTTATCCTTGACAATGGCACCAACCTCCGCCCAACATCTGTGTCATGACCAACATTGATCTCTTCCTCAGCATCAAGTCCAAGGTTGAGATCAAGGCCAACACCAACATCAGCACCAACCCCAGCACTGTAACTGGTGCCAGCACTTTAGTTGGCACCAGCGTCTATAATGCTTGATGATATCACCATAAACAGTGACAACAGCCATGGTAACACCAACGGTTGGCAACTACATCACCAAGGAGGTGGAAAAGGCCAGAGGCCTTGACTGTGGTTTCTGTGTGGTGTTGTTGCTGATGGTAATCAGATCACGGTAGGTTCTCCACCAGCTGCCCAGAAGGAACTAGTGGTTTGCAACCACCATCACCAGAGACTCCAACACAACCCTAGTGCAGTGGGGGGGAGGGGATCCATATCTCAACCAAATCTAAACTTGTGGAATAGTCCAGTTTCCTGTCAAGGGATCTCCTAGATGGATGCCTACCTCCAAAGGCTGGGGCCTCCCAGCCCAGCCTTCAGACAGTGACTCTGCAGCATCCAGCAGTTGAAAGAGTAGTAGGTGTTGCAGGAATCCATGTTGTGGTTGGGCCCAAGACAGGAAAAACAGACAGAATGCCTGTCATCCTTACTGATGTTATTACCACAATGACAAAAAAAATGTAGCATTTCTCCCTTTTTCAATTACTGAGGCATTCTCAGAAAAAATAAAATGAGGAGAAGGAAAAACGCCAAACTGAGGAAACAATGACAGTAAAAACAGAACAGAGGTAGGTGAGGGAGGCAGCAGTGGTTATTAGAAGGCACGCATTAACATGTGGTGTCATGCAGGTACCTTAGCCAATGGCTGCTGCTGGCTCCCTGCCCAAAAGATCTGCTTTCATGGCATCCTAGCACCTCCAGCTTAGACCCAAGAGTGGGGCTCTATGGAGAAGATTGCTTAAAGGAAGATGGGGGATTCCTCCCCCTACACAGTCAGCAATTTTATGTTTTCCAGGCAGCTCCAAAATCCTCAACTACACCCTGTCTCCTGGCAGTAACTCTCGTGCCTTGCCTTTTTATCATACTCTACATGTTCCAGTTGACTCTGTTCTGCTTGGCGGCCACCTCCAATGAAAACTGATAGGCTGCATTTAGTTTATCCTTACGCCATTAAACATATTGCAGGTAGGCATCTGGACAGGCTTCATCCACAGAAACGCCAAAACATGTCTATGGGTAGTTAAGCTTTCCTGCTGAACATGAAATAATAGTGTGAGTACCCTGTAGCAATGCTTTTTATGCAATTGTACTCATTTGATAGCAAGCTTGCTTGATGGCTCCACTTATCCTTGGGGTCCTTCCTCTCATGTGAAAGGAAGCAATAGTTGGTTTGATTGGTGACTTTATTAATTTCATACATATTTGGCTACTTCCAAAAGTTCCTAAGACAATGGAGAAGTTGGGTGCTACTCAGTTACTTACATTTTTAAATGGCAATAATTTTTCAGTTTGTCTGTATTCAGGATGCAACAATTACCACAGTGACACGGGTCTTGAATCATGTCATCTCTACTGTAGATAATGGTAGGATGACTGCAGCAATCTATATAGATTTGTCCAAGGCCTTCAACATTGTGGCTCATGACATACTAATACCAAGCTGGCTAATCTGGGAACTAGTTAACATATTCTGCCCTGGGTTTCTAGTTATTTATCACATAAAAGTCAGAGGGTGAGAGTAGAGGTTGTGAGGTTGTGAACTCCCAAGTTTTATTGGCATAACAGGTAAGGGACAGATTCTTTGCCTCTGACCAGATCACCTTGGAGGCAGACATTATGGATAGAGCTGCCTCCCAGGCAGTGCTTTAACCTCTACGGCTAAAGAGCTGAACTTTACTGCTGTGCCAGCTTCCTGGTGTAGTGAAAATGTCTACAGACTGAGAAACAAGAGACTGTGAGTTCAAATTCAGACAAGATTCCCCCAGTTTTCTTTTGTCAGAATTTCACTAGCATGGTTATCCATGGTGGTGTGGATTTAGAACAGTAAATATATAGGAGAGAAAGAATAAGTACAATAATAAATTGCTGCTTCAGAGGAAGGGCTGCCCTTGAGGCAACTTTTGTTGAAATAATCTGTCCCTTGCATTTCACAGGGGTCCCTCAGAGTTTGGTTCTGGGTCGCACCCTCTTCACACATCATATTAACGTTTTGGGTAAGCCATGGATTCCTTACACTATCAGTTATACGCTGATGATACTATTTTTCCTACTCAGATTCTACTACCTCTGTAATTCAGGAAATGCTACTAATTGGGTTTTTGAACATTCAAACATTTTTGAATCCCCTAAATTTAAACTGAATGAATCTAAGGCAATAATTCAATGGTCCAGTGAACAACTATGTATGGAGTGGTTCTGTAGTTCGTTGTTGGAATGTTTCTGCATGTGCAGCACATGAATTGCAAGCTTGGGTAGCTTGACATTTATGTGGTCTTTCATGCTGTCAATTTCTTTTTTTTTTTTGAATTATATGTTTATTGGATTTTCCAACCAAAACAAAAGTAAACACAGATTTACACCTACAAAAACATTTATACATAAAAACCAGTCACCACTTGAATTTTAGTACATTATTATTATATCAGTCCCCTTTACATATCTCCTTCTCATACCAATTTATTAAGTTGCCCTTCCCCCCTATCCCTACTCCTATTTTACCACCCCCCTCCAGGCAAAAGAAAATCAGAGCCCACACTAATTATACAAACTAATAACACCTAAAGAGAAAAAAAAAAGGAAACAACTCATCCTGTCTCTCACCTAAGCTCCCTATGTCTTATCCTTCCCAATGTGCCCGCTCTCACTGTCCCGGCCCACTCTTCACCTTCCCCCTCCACTTCAACCATCTCTTTCTTATCCTTGTAGCCCTTTCTCCATCACCTCCATTTCCCCTGGGGGCAACGAGGATAAAAATGTTCCCCAAACTTACCAGAACTGGTCCTCTCTGTTCTTAGCCCCATAATATAATTTTTCCATACCTAGAGCTTGCAAACACAGATTTTTCCACTGCTGAATAGTTGGGGTCTCATTTGTGACCCAAGTGTTTAAAATACACTGTCTAGCTAAAACAACCAGTATCCGTGCCAACTGCGGGAGAGGTCTCCATTCCTCTTCTGAATCATCCACTCCAAACAACATCACAATTGGGCTTTTCTCGGCCTGCTTCCCCCACACTCTACCTATTCCCTCAGCCACACCTATCCAGAACTGCCTCAGGGATGGACACCCCCAGAAGCAATGTATGTACGTACCCTCCCCTTCCTTACACCTTACACATAATGGGGAGATCTCTGGGCGGAATTTGTGTACCATGCTTGAGTGGGCAGTAAAGCCTATGCAGGAATTATAATAGGACTCCTGGTATTTATTACAGATCAGTAACCCTTTATGTAATTTTAACAGTAGCTCCCAACCCTGGTCTGGTATCTCCCTCTTTAAATCCCTGTTCCACAATCTCCTGGTCTTGCTAGTAAGATCAGGCATATACTGCCCATTCTTGCCACTCTTCCTATACACCCTCCCTCCCCTTGTACTAAGGACCATATGTTCAACATGTTTTAAAGGAGAGTCCACTGTTCGGCTTCTGCCAATTGCTCTAGCATAATTCCTTGCCTGGAAAATTCTGAACATACCCGACCCCATATGGTCACCAGTCTCTTCTCCCGACATCAATTTTCCTTGTTTCCATAGGTCCCTTACACATTTGATTCCCCGCTTCTCCCATAACAAAAAGCCTGCATCCTATAAACCTACTACAAACCCCGGATTCCCCATCAATGGGAGTAGCAGTGTCTCTTCCACCGGTTTCACCCCCACCCATTTCAACAACTGCTCCCATCCCTCCAATACTGAAATTACCAGCGGGTTTGGCTTCCCCTGTCTCTTTTACACCTTCTTCCCTCCTCTTCTCAGGAGAGCCGAGATCCTCACCCCCTTCTCTCCTTCTTCCAGATCTATCCAACCAGCCTCTGGCGGCCTGTTTACCCAGTCCCCCAGGATTCTATAATGCATGGCTAAGGCATAGTTCTTTAGATCGGGCATGTTCAGACCCCCTCTCTCCCCATCTGCCCTTAGCCTGCGAAGACTCGCTCTCGGTTTTTTCCCTCCCCATATAAATCCAGCAAAGGCCTTATCGACTCTCTTCAGGTCTTTCCTATTTAAACCCATTGGCAGCATTTGCATTAGGTACAAGATCCTAGGTAAAGTGTTCATTTTTATCAGGTTTATACGTTCCATCCACGATATAGGTAAATTGCGCCACCACCTCAGCTCCTCTTCTATACTTTGCACCATCGGGGTAAAGTTTAACTTATATAGTTGACCTAGCTCATGACCAATGCGGATCCCCAGATAAGTAAATTCTGTCTTTGCCTTCCTAAGGCCCCAGGCCGTATCTCCAAATTCTTTCTCAGTTTCCCCCCACAGCATTATTTCCGACTTATGGATATTTATCTTATACCCAGAAAATGTTGCGAATTGCTCTACCATTGCCAACAGTGGGGGAACAGATCTGGCCGGGTCTCGAACATACAAGAGCATGTCATCTGCCTATAATGTGATCTTATGTTCCTTCCCAGACCACCCCCACTACTCCTTTAATTTCAGCCAAGCTTCTAATTGCTATTACCAAAGGTTCTATGGCCAATGCAAACAATAGCAGCGATAGGGGACACCCCTGTCTAGTACCCCTGTGGAGGGTGACCTTCCCATACGGCTTCCATTTACTAAGATTCTTGCTTCAGGGGCTTTGTACAGACCCTCTACTAACCCTATAAATCCCTCCCCAAGCCCATACCTGTGGAGAGCATCAAACAGGTATTCCCATTCTATGCGGTCAAATGCCTTCTCGGCATCCATTGTTAAAACTGCTATATTTTTTTGACCGTTAGAGGCCCTCCACACCACGTTAAGAAGTTTCCTCACATTATGGTATGAGCTTCTCCCAGTGACAAACCCTGTCTGGTCTGGATGCACCAAACCCGGGAGCACCCGGTCCAGCCTCCTGGCCAAAACCTTGGCCAAAATTTTGGCATCACAATTTAATAAAGAGATCGGACGGTATGAAGAGCATTCCTGCCCATCCTTCCCTGGCTTTGGGACTAAGCAGATGACTGCCTCTCTAAATGACCGAGGAAGGTCCCCACCTCCCTTAGCCTCAGAAAATACTCGACATAGGGGATCCACTACCTGCCCCTTCATCACTTTGTAAAATTCTATGGGAAACCCATCTGGTCCACTGGCCTTCCCCTGTTTCAAACACTGTATTGCCTGCCTGACTTCAGAATGGGTAATCTCCTCCCCCAGTAGCTTTTGCTGCTGCTCTGTTACACGAGGGATTTTAACTCCACCCAAAAACTGCTTTATGCTTTCTTCGGTGCCAGTACACTCCGCCTGGTAAAGCTGCTTATAAAATTGTTCAAATCTGGTCCCAATTAAGTCCCTGTCCCTCAATAACTCCCGTCCTTGTCCTTAACTCCAGCTATACTTGTGTAGGCACGTTTGCCCTTTATTAGCCGGACCATTAATGGGCCAGATCTGTTCCCCCATTCATACAGGCGACTTCTGGCTAACATCCCTGTCATTCTTGCCTCCCCCAAGAGAAATGCGTTCAATGCCTCCCTTGCAGCCTTCAAATTCTGGACCTTCTCCTCTGTTGGTCTTTTCAACTACTGCCGTTTCCCATCTTCTAACCTCTTCTTCTAATTCCATCTGAGTGGCTTCTTTCTTCCTTTTATATTGTGCAACAAATCTAATAATAGCTCCCCTTAAAAAGGCTTTCCCAGCTTCCCAGTATATCCCCAGGGATTCCACCGATCCCTCATTGGTTTCCTTATACAACTGCCACTGTTGTTCAAGGTACTCTATAAACTCCTTTTTCCCCATCAGATACCTTGGAAACTTCCAGGGTGGAGGCCCTTCTTTCTGTTCTTTTAGTTCCAGTATCATCCGGACCATAGCATGGTCCGAAAGGAGACTGGGACCATGATCACTTTTATATACTCTACTCAGCCAAGGGCGGGGGATATAGATATAGTCTATCCTAGACCAAGTTCTGTGCGGGTTTGAATAAAACGTGAACTCCTTCTCTACCGGGTGTAATGCTTGCCAGCAATCGAACATATCTAAGTCTATCACCCCCCTCCTGCCAGTGTTTCATCCTCCCTCTGTGCTTGCACTTCCCCTCCGAGTGGTCCAACTCACCTTGCATGACTGCATTAAAATCCCCACCCATAATCAACCCTTCAAATTGCTCCCTAATCAAAACATCCAGAACCTCCTGATAGAAGGCTGGGTTAAAGACCAAAGGGGCATACACAATCCCAAAGGTAACCTTCTCCTCCAATAACATACCTTCTACAAAAATGAATCTACCCTCCCCTCGGTCTGCAACAACTCTTGTGCAAGTGAATGGAATTGTTTTACCTATCAGCACCACCACTCCTCTCTTAATGCGAGCTGTAAGATGACGTATAACATTTACCCACCCAGCCTCTTTCCAATTTTCTATGTTCCTGACTAGTTAAGTGCGTTTCTTGTAAGAGGGCAACCTGAGTGCCCTGTCTGCGTAAAGCCGTCAGGATACTTGTACGCTTAACTGGAGTCAAAATCCCCTTTCACATTCCATGAGGTGACCCCTAGCAACTTCTGCTTAACCATTTGACCAGGACACATTTCCCTCCATCCTCACTGCCACCATCTCTTTAACCCATTGTCCCACCTCTCCAGGATGAGAATCATTTATTGAATCGTTTCTATACATTTCACACTTTTCTGTTGAGAAGGATAAGAGACTTTCAAATCTTATAACATAAATATAGAAACTTAAAACAGCAGTACTACAAAAAAAGATTTGCACTTTTTGACAGTTTATTCCCTGTGCCCTGCTAATCATATATCTGGTACTCTTTCTCACTGGCATTGTTCTATTGCCGGGTAATTTGCTCAGTTATTCTCTGCTTTTGTTTACATGTCTACCACCCAGCATGTTGCACTGGAACCCCCCTCTGCTGCCAACCGCACATGTGAACGACTTGCAGGGACATCGGGAATGGTCAGCAGAGGGTCCCTCTGCTGTTGTCAAAAGATGGGATGTGACCTGAAGAAAAAGCGCAGCTGAAATTAGTCAGCCACCATATTTGCTGTAGCGCTACAACACTTCAAATAAATTGCAAATATCTAAAAAACTAAAGACGACTGGAAAAAAACATTTACAGGTATGGAAACTGGAACTTTGGCCGCATGCTTACAGCCGAAAAACAGGATTTTGATAGGTCACTTCCTGATTTGGTAGTACTGCTGCTTTAACATTAACAAATACCTTACCCCATACATACCCTTCCCCGTCCTTCCTCCATACCACCCCAAAAAATACCCCCCCCGTTCCTCCAACTAAATTTAGGATCTAATCGCATCCTTGCCATTCAACTCCTCGAATGGCTCTACGTCGGTTACTGCAGGCCTTGTTACTACCCTTCCTGCTACCCTTCATTTGGCATCCAATGTTTAAACTACTAACAGAGTAACATAACCCCTTACTTTCTCTAATATAACAATCCCCTCATGCCTATATTTAAACATTTAAAATTTTTAAACATCATAACTGGCTACCCCCTTCCATCACCCCCCCCCGCTGGTTTCCACCCCACAGGCAGATCTTCCTTTCCCCTTACTCCAGAGCACATGTTGGCAACTTCTAGTGAACTATCACCCTATTCAGGTGCTGGAGGCATAGGAACCCTCTTGAGGAGGGTTCTACCCTGGAGGTAAGCAGGACACAGTCCTCTAGTTAAAGGTACCTTAGGGGAGAAGCCCAGAAGGTGAGAGACAAGACTTTGGATGAGGGCGGAGCACAGTGGGAGCAAGGAAACAGGCATCTGGAATACTCCTGGGCAAGCATGCTTATGAAGTGCTCAGTGAGGGTGTGGGGGGAGTCACCCACTACCACACTGAACCTCAGGCTTCCTGCCACCTCATTCACTGGTCCAGCAGGCAACTATGTACGAAGTGGTAGTGTGGTTAGTTACTTGGAATGTTGTGCTTATGCAATGTATGTATTACAAGTTTGGGTAGTTTTGGTTTATGTGGACTTTCACACACTCTGTTCCTAGTGAAATATCACCCTATTTGGGGTACTGGAGGCACAGGAACCCTCTTGAGGAGGGTTCCACCCTTACAGGTGCTGCAAGATGCAGTCCATTGACTAAAGGTACCTTAGGGAAGAAGCCAAAAAGTCAAAAAATAAGGCAAGTAGTAGAACTGTCAGAACATCACCTTCCACCATGGAAAGAGGGAAGGCCATGATATTTACTGACCAGTAAAGAAAGAAGGGCCACCATCCAAGTCCCAACTCCTCCGGTGGAAAACACCTAACTACAAACTAGGAACTTAAGTTGATGACCATCAGCATGGAGGAGAGGAACACAACCCTTGTGGAGGAAACCTATGGGGATACAAGGCTTCAGGATGCCCAAACCTCTAGGTGTTGGACAAAACAATTAAGGATCCAGGCATTAGTTGGACCAGCTAGGACTGCTGTATGCTCTGGACAGTGTGATTCCTCTTCTGATGGAGGGTCTTTCACCACAGAGGCGCTGGAGGCTGCCATCTGGGAGCATGACTGTAGCCATGCCATGGAAGAACAAATTATTTACCACAGTAATATTCTTTCTTCCCAGTGATGCTCAGATAGTCATAACTTTATGCAGTAAGCCTGGAGGGTTGGACTGCCCAGAGAGATAGAACACTTGCAAATGATGGAACACTTTGCATGTGAGCATCTTTCAAACACTGCCTCTACTAACTGCCTGTGTTCTAAACCTCTTCAGATTGTATAAATGGAGCCTGGGAAGTAGGTCCAGAGTTACATAGTGCTATAATTATATCATTAAAATTTTTTTTTTTTTTGCAAAAAATATATATTTAAAATAAATACTCAACTGGAGAACTATTAACCAATGGCTAGAACAAAATGCCAAAGAAAAAACACCCAAAAAATGCAGAACACAATGAAACCTGGTTTACCCAAACTATTGACAGGTGCAGGGTAAGAACACTCCAAGGGTGTAGAATATTAAGGGTGGCACCAGCATGCGGAGTGCAGAGGCTGAAGTTCTTGAAGGGGAGGCAGAGAGGAAAGTTATGAATATCTGAGCATCACTGGGAAGAAAGAATATTACTATAAGAAGTAATTTTTTCTTCAAACCCCAGTAATGTTCAGAATATTCCTAACTTTATGCAGACTACCAAGCAGTATCACTGAAGGTGGGCACGTAACTTATTTTGGAAACAGACTTTGCAGGACTGCTGTTCCAAACCTAGCATCATCTCTAGATAAAACATCCAGATTGTAATCCTTTGTAAAGGTGTGTACTGTCTTCCAAGTAGCTGCTTTACAAATGTCCAGTAATGGAACATCCCTGGCAGTTGCTAAGGTAGCAGCTGTCCCTCTTGTGGAATGAGACCTCAATCCTGAAGGGGGCTCCTTACCAGCCTTTGTGTAGCAGAACTGGACACACTGGACTATCCATAGAGAAACTGACCTTTTCAAAGCTGGACTACCTTTTCCCACATCCCCATAGGTTAGGAACAGTTACTTTCTGTCCTGTCTATGGCCATTTGTGGCTGTCATGTAGTAACTGAGAGCCCTTTTCACATCTAAACTGTGGAGTCTTCTTTCACCAGAGGTAGACTGATCAGTGAAAAAGACAGGAAGAGCGATGGACTGGTTTAAGTGGAAGTCCGAGACTACCTTGGGGAGAAATTTTCTGTTTGTTCTACGGACTACCTTATCCCTGTGAAAGGAGATATAGTCCTGATCTATACAGAGAGCCTGAAGCTCACTGATCCTTCTTGCAGAAGTCACAGCCACGAGGAAGACTGTTTTCCAAGTGACATATTTTAGATGAGCTGTAGCCATGGGTTCAAAAGGAGAGTCCATGAGTTTAGCTATACACACATTCAAATCCCAAGTTGGCACTGGTACCCTGTGGGGTGAATGTAAATGAATTAGACCTTTAAAGAATCTCTTAAAGATAGGATCCAAGGCTATGGTTACCCTTGCACCAGCAGAGAGGTAAGCAGAGACAGCTGCCAAATGAACCTTCAGGGAACTGGGTTGTAAACCAGAGGAATGCAAGTGAGAGAGATAATCCAGGATGACTGGAATTTCTGCCTGTCCTGGTATTAGTGATCTGCTAGAGCACCAAAGGGAAAACATCTTCCATTTAGAACGATAAGTTTTTCTAGTAGAAGGTTTTCTATAAGCTTTCAAGATACTTAAAACAGAATGAGAAAGGTTTAATTTTGCATATTCTACATCCTCAAGAGCCAGGCCTTGAGGTTGAGGGACTTGAGATTCAGGTACAACAGAGTTCCCTGATTGGAAGTCAGTAGATTGTGCCTCCGAGGGAGATGTATCGGTCTTGTGACAGACATGGAGAGCAGAAAATAGGGATGCATCTGTTGTGAGCACCACTGAAGGATTCTCCTTTAGAAAGGGGGTTCATTTTCTTAAATTTGATTCCTCTTTCCACCACAAGAGGTCCTGTAACAGTGCCCTTGTTACTGGAATGAGCTTTGAAAAGGAGTATTTTTTTCTGGCACCAGTGAGCCCCAAGGTGAAACTGGATGTCCCTCATGTGAAATCTGGAACCCTGCACTGTGCCAATGGCAGCAGCCACGTGGCCCAGTAGGTGAAGAAACTGCCTTGCAGTTTTTGCTTTGTGCAGGCTGAAGGAATTTGCCACTGACTGAAGGCTTTGCACTCTTTCCAGAGGCAAGTAGGCCCTTTCCTGCAAGGTATGTATTTCTGCTCCTATGAACTGCGACACCTGTGTAGGGGTGAAAGCAGACTTTTTGTGGTTGATTAGAAATCCCAGAGATTCTAGGAGGTCCTGAGTGACCTTCAAATCCTGCTGTACCTTCTGTGGGGATTTTTCCACCACTAACCAGTTGTCCAGATAAGGGAAGACAGTGATACCTTGTCTCCAAGGATGTGCTACTACAGCAGCTAGGCACTTTGTGGATACCCTTGGGGCCGAAAAAAGGCCAAAAGGCAGGGATGAAAACTGGTAGTGACCTGAAGGGAGTCTGAATCTGAGATATCTCTGGTAAGAGTCCTTTATGGGGATGTGGAAATAGGCATCCTTTAGGTTCAGTAATGCCAGCCAGTCTCCCTTTTGGAGCATTGGTAAAATCACAGCTAGTGGAACCATCTTGAACTTCCTTTTCCTTAGATGCTTGTTTAAAGCTCTGAGATCAAGAATAGGCCACCACTTCCCACTTTTCTTTGTTGTTAGGAAATATCTGGAATAAAAAACCCTTCCCCTCAGGGACTTTGGAACTGGTTCTACTGCTTTCAGCTGTGGCAGGTTTTGAACCTCTGACTCTAGCAGAGTTTTTTCTGCTAGTGAGGGAGAGCTGAAAACTCTGATTTTCTGAGAAGGAAGGGATTTGAATTCCAGGGACAGACCATGACCCACTACCTCCAGAACCCACTTGTCTGTGGTGATTCTCAACCAGGCATGGAGGAAGTGAGATAGTCTGCCTCCCACCGGTAGGGAGGAAGGAAGCGGCCTGTGGTTCAGGGGGTCTGTCTTGACTGTGGCTGAGGCTGAGTTTGGGATCCTCGCCTTGAGCCCCTCCTTCCCCTGTCCCTGGAGCATCCCTGTTGTGGATACTGCTGGTACTGGGGTAAGGCCACTGGCTGGATGAAGGGTCTGGTATAAAAGGACCTGCCCCGGCCTCCACTTCCATAAGGCCTGGTGGATGGTGAAGCTCTCTTTTTAGCAGAGTTGCTTCCGTAAGTGGCCTTATACTCATCCACCTTCTTCATATATGCCACAGTGGACTCCCCAAAGACAGAGTTTCCCTCTAGAGGAAAATCCAAGGCCTTAGACTGGGTGTCTTGGGTGAGGTTTGTGACCTAGAGCCATGAAAACCTCCTCTGTGCCACCATATTTGCCATCCATCTGGCTGCAGTGTCATTGGTGTCAGCAGCCATTTGGAACTGATATTTAGCTGCCTCTAGCCCAAACCTCACAGTTTCGGCCAGGTCATTTGACAAGGGTGAGGGAGCTTTCTGAGACATAGCCAGGACTGACTGCCACAGTGACTTCTGGTACTGGGCAGCATATGCCTGGAAGGTAGCCTGACACATAGCCAGAGAGGCTGACAGGTACCCTTTTTTGGCCATGCTGTCAATTTTTCTGGAGTCCTAGTCCAGAGGATGTGAGGACAGTGGGACCCTGGCCTTATCACAAGCAGCTTGCTGAATTAACTCCTGATGGTCTGGATGGGAGAAGAGAAATTATGCTCCCTCCCTTTCCAACTTAAATTTTTTGTCCATCCTCCTATCTATGGGAGGAGTGGAGTTTGGTGTTTGGAGAATCTTTAAGGCATCCTTCTTAAAGAATGTATACACTGGTAGGAGTAGAGCTGTGGTGGGTGTCAGTCCCATCATCTCCAAATACTCTACCTCCTCTTCATCCTCAACTTGTTCGGTGGTGGAGAGGTCAAGAGCATCTATCCTCCTGATAAAAGTCAAATGGGATGGAAAATCCTCAGTCACCCTTGGAGGTGAACCAAAGTCCTGTTCAGGGGACACTTCTGGTTCGATTGATCCCTTATCCTCACTATATTGATCATCATCATCATCATCAAAAAGATTCCCTCCTTCCTGAGGGGGAATGCACAGTACTGCCAGCCTGGGGACCCTGAGAAGGGGCAGGGGGCTGCTGAGAAGGGACTATTGCCTGAAGTGATTGTATGATTTTGAAGGCCTGAGCAATCTCTTGGGCCGTTGGTACAGGCATAACAGACACAGAAGTCCCCGGTTTGACAGCAGGGGGTTCTGTGTGTTTAAGCTTTCTGCTTTTCTTAGAAGGAATTGGGAAGTTGGCCGGTTCATTTGAGCATTTTGTGCCCTTTTCGCCCATCTCAGGGGCAGGCACAGAAGTAAGTGTGGGTTCAACCACAGATTCCTGGGATATCGCTGGTCAGAGCCAGAGGGACCCTTAACAGACTTTTTCTTAACTCATTGTCTCCTAGCAGACGCCTGTAGTTATCAGTAAAATACACTGGTGTGTCCTGAGGATGCCTGCAGAAGTCGGCTACTGACTCCCAGTGTGCCCTTGCAACATCTGGAGAAGTCACTTATATATTTTAATATATAGTGTAACAGAATATAATATATATTTGACTACATAGCACCATTGGAAAGGTAATTTTATGCTGAACAACTTTGCCACTGATATTTTGTGTATATCATATATACTTTAGGAGTTATTTGCATTTGTTTATGGTATGGTGTGTATGGCTTATGTTGCCTGTTTTAGTGAAAAAAAATTTTTTTTTGCTGATTCAACCAGCACAGAAAAAAAAACAAAATTACGTATTATTATTTGCATACCACCATTTGAAAGGTAATTTTGTGCTGAACAACTCTGACACTGATATTTTGTGTATATCATGTATACTTTAGGAGTTATTCACATTTGTTTATGGTATGGTGTGTATCGCTTATGTTGCCTGTTTTAGTGAAAAAAATATTTTTTTGCTATTTCAACCAGCATAGAAAAAAAAAATTACATATTATTATTTGCATACCACCATTTGAAAGGTAATTCTGTGCTGAATAACTTTGCCACTCATACTTTGTGTCTAGCACTTATGGTTCTTGAGCTATTAGGATTTGTTTGTGGCATGCTGACTATAGCTTGATTTTGCTTAGAAAGGCCCAGGATTTACTGTTAACAGTATACAGGAGACAAGTGGTGTAACATCAGAGAGCTCCTGTGGAGGCAATAAGTTAAGCCTTTCAAGGCGTTTTTCTAGAGTTTTGTCTGGGAATGTCTTACATACCTCACATTCTTTCTTAAGGTGATGAAAACCAAAACATATGACACATAAAGTGTGTTTGTCTGCTTTAGCAAATACTTCCCCACACTGGGAACAATTTTTTAAACCGGGGTTCACCGGTTCGCTTTTTGGGTTTCTCAGTCATAAAGTTTTAGAAACATAGAAACATAGACTTTGATGGCAGATAAGGACCGCTTGGCCCATCTAGTCTGCCCATTTCCCTACCTGCAGGACAGGCCGCAGATCCTAGTTAACCAACAGCCTATTTCTTCCTACCCCCCACAAGAATTGCCTTATGTCTGTCCCATGCATTCTTGAATTCTACCACAGTTTTAGACCCCACAACCTCCTCAGGAAGGCTGTTCCATGCATCCACTACCCTCTCTGTGAAATAATACTTCCTCACATTGCCCTTGAACCGCCCTCCTTCTATCTTTAAATTGTGTCCCCTTGTTCTTGCAACGTCTCTTTTTCTGAAAGATGCTACCCTCTTGGACTTTGTTGATTCCACTGAGGTACTTAAAAGTTTCTATCATGTCCCCCCTCTCCCTTCTTTCCTCAAGGGTATACATATTAAGCTCCTTTAGTCTCTCCTCATGCAGTGTCTCTTGCAGACCCTGCACCATTTTAGTTGCCCTCCTCTGGACTGCCTCTATCCTGTCTATGTCCTTGCAGAGATGGGGTCTCCAGAACTGGACACAGTATTCCAGCTGGGGTCTCACCAACTGTCTGTACAGAGGGATAACAACTTCATGTTTTCTACTGCTGATACCTCTCCCTATACATCCCAGTATACCCCCAGCCCTCCCTACTGCCTTCTCACATTGCTTGCTAACCTTAAGGTCATCTGATATGATTATCCCCAGGTCCCTTTCCTTTTTTGTTGTTGTTACTACCTCCCCACCCATTGTGTATTCTTCCCCTGGGTTCTTGTTTCCCAGGTGCATTATTTTGCACTTCTTTGCATTGAATCCTAGCTGCCATACTTCTGACCATTCCTCCAACCTTGCCAAGTCCCTTTTCATCCTTTCCACACCTCCTTGTGTATCAACCCTGTTGCAATCTTTGTGTCATCTGCAAAAGGCATATTTTTCCTTCCAGTCCCTCTGCAATGTCACTGATGAAGACATTAAAAGGACTGGACCAATACTGAACCCTGTGGTACCCCACTAGTAACCCCTCTTTCTTCAGAGTGGACTCCATTTACAATTACCTTCTGTGTCCTGTTGTGCAGCCAATGTTTTACCCAGGCTGCCACCCTGGACCCACTCCCAGGCTAGTTAATTTGACTATTAATCTTTGTGTGGACTGTGTCAAATGCCTTGCTAAAGTCTAGGTAGGCCATGTCCACAGCCCCTCCCTGGTCTACTACTTTGGTCACCCAGTCAAAGAAATCTATTAGATTCATCTGACATGACCTTCCTGCTGTGAACCCATGCTGCCTTGGGTCCTGTGCCCCACTGGCCTCTAGGTACTCAACTATTCTTTCCTTCAGAAGTGACTCCATCACTTTCCCTATCACAGAGGTCAGACTGACAGGTCTGTAGTTTCCTGCCTCTGTCTTGGTCCCACTTTTGTGAAGGGGAATCACATCTGTCTTCCTCCAGTCCTTGGGTACCACACCATCCTCCCATAATTTATTAAAAAGTGTAGCCAGTGGTTTCACTAGTTCCTCCCTTAATTCTTTTAGAATTCTGGGGTGAATTCCACCAGGACCCATTACTTTGTCCACCTTCAGTTTTAGGAGTTCTTGCAGAACCCTTTCTTCTGTGAAAGGACTGGGATCGACCCCCATCAAGAGTGCTTCTGTTAATTAGATTAGGCACTTCCCCCTTCTCTTTTGTGAATAGTGAGTAGAAATATTCGTTCAGTATCCCTGCTTTTTCACTGTCCCCCTCTGCCCACCCACCGTTCATTCTATTCAGCCTCACTGTCCCTCCCTTTGTCTTTCTACGCGCGCTGATGTACCTATAAAAGGTTTTATCCTCCTTCTTAACTGAGCTGGCTATCTTTTCCTCAGTTTGGGCCTTTGCTATTCTGACTTCCCTCCCTGCTTCCTTCTGCCTTAACTGGTACAGCTCTCTGTCCTGCTCCTTCTGTGTTTCCTTATACTTCCAGAATGCTATCTTTTTCTTCCTGACTTTCACAGCCACCTCTTTTGAGAACCATAGTGGCTTTTTCTTTCATTTTGATTTGTTTATTTGCTTCACACAAAGGCTTGTTGCCTCTGTGATGGCAGTTTTGATGATTCCCCATTGTTGCTCCACACCTCCTTCTAGCCTGTTTGCTAGTGCTTTTCTGAGGCACTCTCCCATCTTGCCAAAGTCAGCCCTCCTAAAGTCCAGTACCCTCACTTTTGTACGGCTTGACTCTGTAGCTGAGTTTAACGTGAACCACACTGTTTGATGGTCACTTGTCACCAGATGGCAACCCACTTCTAGATCTGAGATCCTCTCACTGCCCCCGTATGAGAGTATGAGGTCTAAGATTGCTCCCTCACGAGTGGGTTCTGAAACTAGCTGTCTAAGGCCTGCCACCTGTAGGGCATCAAGAATGGCCCTGCTCTTGGATGCGGCTGCAGCAAATGTGCTCCAGTTAACATCTGGCATATTCAGGTCTCCCATCAACAGTATCACCCCTTTCTCTGCCATTCTAAGAATGCCTTCTATCACATCCTTGTCCATTCCCTCCCCTGACATGGGGGTCTGTACACAACCCCTGTGTGGATTCTGGAGCCCTTTCCAGTCTCCAAGGTGACCCACAGTGCCTCCTCTCCTCCCTGTTTACTCTTTTGTTCAGTTGCTTTTATCCCTTTCTTTACATAGAGAGCTATTCCTCCCCCTCTTCTCCCCTGCCTGTCTCTCCTGTAGGTTATGTACCCTGGTATGTTAACATCCCAGTCATGGTTCTCTGTGTACCACATTTCTGTGACTGCTAGAATATCCAGACATCCCTCTTCCATCAAGGCCACCAGCTCAGGGAGCTTGTTGCCCAGACTACGGGCATTGGTACTCATTACCCTCCATTTCCTGATGGCCTTACTCCCTTTGCCCCATTCCTGTCCTTCTTGCCTTTGTCACTTTCTCCATTTACCCCTGCCCTTCTCCCTATCGACACCTCTATGTTGGTGTTTGCCGCACTTACTACCATGATTATTTGGGGGGGCTAGGATTTCCCCTGCTCCTTTCCAGTGCCTCTCCCCTTGGCTAGTTTAAATGCTTGCCAATGAAGCATTTAAACCTATCACCTAGGATCCTGGTTCCCCTTCCGGACAGATTCAGCCCACCATGCCAGTATAGGCTTGCATCACTCCAGGTGGAGCCCCAGTCCCCAATGAAGCCAAATCCCTGAGCCCCACACCAGTTTTTCAACCACTGATTGAATCCCATGGTGCGGAACACCCTAGCCTCTCCTATGCCATAGATGGGCAGCACCTCCAAGAAGGTTACCGTGCTTGCTACTTGACTAAGACCCATCCCCAATTCCACAAACTCTTCCTGCATTTCTCTAATCCCTTTCTTAGCTAGGTCATTTGTCCCTAGGTGGACAATGACATCCAGCTCCCTCCCCTGTGCAGCTGCTCCGGCAATCCTGAGGATTCGCTCCCTGTCCCTCCAAGCCATGGCGCCAGGTATGCACCTTACCTCCCTCTCCCCTTCCTCCCCCAGTTCTACCTTCCTAACAATGGAGTCCCCCACCAGGAGTTGTTTCCTTCCCCTGCAGGGTCCCCTGCCACCCTCCTGTGGGTCTCCTTTGTGGAGGTTCCCAGCATCCTCCTTGGTCTCCACTGCGGGTGCCTCCATGGAGGAACCACACTTTGCCAGAATGGCATAGGAATTGTGGAGAGGTACAACTGGAGGGATGCACCTCTGTTCCACCACCCTCACCCTCCCTGAGCCCACTGTGGTCCAACCGCTCCTCTTTCTTGGCAACCTCTGAGGCAACAGCAGTGGCACTGGTGGTCCCTGGATGGAAGAGGAGGTCCCACAAATCCTGGCCAACTCAGCCTGGAGATGAGCAACCTCCTCCATCAGCCCAGAGAGGTGCCTGCAGATGGGACAACACCGCATCCTCCAGAACGTCTCCTGGAAGACTGCTGCTCCACAGCCACTGCACCACTCCAATCATGTCTTATTTCTGGCCCCTTAGCTGTTTGCAATCCTTACTCTTTCCTCTGTTTTTTTTTTCTCTCTCTCCATACTTTCTGCCTGTGTGCCCTTTAGGCTCCTGATTGTCCTGTTCTGAGACAAGAATATCCTATACTTCTCAGTAGACTCCTTACTTGCTCAGAGGCAGACCTCCAGCAGCTAGAGGGGGCCGGAGAGCTACTCTTGCCCTTCTAGGATGGTGGGTCTTTGGTGGTTCTGCGATCACTCACTTCCTGCTCCCAAACAGGAAGTTCCTGTTCCGCTAAAGAAAAAAGCTTTTTTTTTTTTTTTTTTTAAATAGTCAGTTCCAGAACCAAAAAGGAACAGGAGAAACTGAACCAATGTAGCGGTATGGAACTGGGTCAGTGGTTCAGGTAACTGAAAACTATCTGTTATAAACAATTAGAAAGCTTTGCCTGGAGTTCAGTGGCCAAGCAGCCAGCCACTCCCACTTCCTGAGCTATATAAGCAGTTCCTCTCAGCCTCATTGTGAAGCATTTTTTCTTTGCAGCCGAAGGCTCTGTCGGTTTGTCCTCTGAGCTACTTGGGCCTCCCTGGCTGGCTGGGGCCTGCCCCCCCTTTGCTACTCCTGCTCATCTCTGCTGGGCTTCTGTGTTTATTTTCCTGCTTCTGGTTTGTATTTTGCCTTGGCTGTGTGCTTCCTTCCTTTTTTGGGGGGGGCTTTGTTTCTAAGCTCCTAGCATACTGCTACTCAGAGCTCCTGCTACTGCTTTCAGTTACCTACAAGTGTAGCCACCACTGCTGTTTACTTTAATTACTATTGTACCCAGTGCTTGTGTTTTTTACACTGTGCTCACCACGCTCAAACTACTGCACTGCAACTGTAATCATCATCTGTGTGTTTCAGCTCAGCCATAGCTGCTCCATGTTGCATACTCAATTCTTTTCACCTGACACAGTTTACTCTGACCCTAGCTGTGCTGCTCATTCCTGCTCTCATTCTACTTACAGCTTCATTGCACTACCTGGCTACACCTGCTTTCAATCATTGTCTCCCTGTTTATTGCAGTTACAACGGGTGTCTCTCATTCATATCAATCAACATCTGCAGCCTCCTTCCTAAAATGGATGCTCTACAGGTCTTCACCAGCCAACACTGCCCTGACATCCTGGCAGTTGTCAAAACCTGGCTCACACCATCAGTACCGGACCATGCAATCAGCCTTCCTGGCTACAACGTCTTTAGGCTGGATCGCCTCTCCAAAAGAGGCGGAGGCTGCGCTCTCTACCTAAAAGACTCCATACAGGGGCACCACATCATTACTTCACTTCAACCCACAACTGCTCAGATACTGCCAGTAAGAATCCTCCTTGGAGCCCATAACAAAACCCTCACTGTTGCCACCTTCTACATCCCTCCCAAAGAACAGGGAACTGGTCTAACAGCTGTTCTTGACTTTGTAAAGTCACTTCCACCAGACACCGGATCCATCCTCCTAGGTGACTTCAACATCAACTGGCCTGTGGCCGATGCTGGTGCACACAGGGATACCGTTGCTGCGGCGAACCTCACACAAATGGTTGACTCACCAACCAGGAAAAATTACAGGACCGGGACAAGCACACACTTGGACTGGATCCTTAGCAGTCACCCATCATGGATATCTAACACTAATGTCCTCCCCGACTCTCTCAGCGACCACTCCCCTGTTAACTGCACCTGGTCAAATAAATTCATCAAACCACCACCAAAAACTATCACCAGCAGGGTTCTACCCTGTGATCACCTTCCTCGACACAAATCCCACCTTCTCCATCAAGACTGGTCCCCTATCTTCAATGCAACCAACATAAACACTGCCCTTGACCACTTCATAAACATCTTCACTGTGGCCCGTGACACGTATGCTCCTATTAAGAAATGCAAAGTCAAATCACTCAGTAACCCTTGGCTCACAGGTGACCTCCTCAGGATGCTAAAAACAAGAGACCACCTATGGGAGCTGGCCAGAAACTCTGGAAGGCAAAACGACATCCAAAACTACAAACGTGCCTGCAATGACTGCACCAAAACTATCTAGTAAACGAAGTCTGCCTACTATAAGTAAGCCCTCACAAACTCCTGGGGCAATGGTTGGGAATTCTGGAAGAACATAAAGGAACTCACCGGGAATCCACCCAAACCCCCCCCATCAATACTCAACATCAACAGAACCACAACCCTCAACCCAAAAAGCATTGCGGATACCTTTAACAAAGCCTTTACTGACCTCAGCGCTGTCCTACCCCAGGACTACTTCAAAGATGATGAAGCCCCTCTGTCCACAATGAACACTACCTCACCAGCTTCCCCTGCTTCTACTTCAAAGCAGTCAAGGCTCACCAAGTATGCAAATATGTTACCAAAGCCCTTGGCAAATCAAGATTCAGTAATGACACCCTCGATCTCAAAATCCTGTCTCTCACACTTGATGAAGTGCTTAGTCCTCTGACCAGAATTTTCAACCTCTCCCTCAGCCTTAGCCAGTTCCCGGACAAATGGAAATCTGCCACTGTCACCCCAATCCATAAAAGTGGTGAAAAACTGCCCATGATAACTACAGACTTATCTTCCTACCACCCCCACTCTCCAAGGCACTAGAACGCATCGTCTCGGACCAGCTCACAGAATACCTGGATACGTACAACATCCTGTGCAAGCAACAACACGGGTTCCACAAAGGTCACAGCACCTTCACAGCCCTACTTGAATTCTCTGGCACAATCCACAATGCACTTGACTCCGGCGAACTACTAGGCTTAATCTACATTGACTTAACTAAAGCCTTCGACACCGTCAATCACTGCCTCATACTTGTCCAGCTTCAGAACACTGGGCTGTCAACCAACTCCATTGGCTGGTTTAAGAGATACCTTGAAGAACGGTTCCAAACAGTAAGAATCGTTGATACACTCTCGGACCCCAGACCGGTCCGCTCGGGAGTCCCCCAGGGCTCCATTCTGGGACCCCACCTCTTCAGCCTATTCTTAAACTCACTACCTGACAGCTGCCCAGAACAAATAATTCTCTATGCTGATGATGCTGTGATCCTCACCTCGGACCCTGATCCAATCCAATTACAAAATAAACTTCAGCGGGCCTTTTTCTCCATCGAATCCTGGTTCCTAAATCATAAACTGCTTCTCAATCAGAAAAAAAAACAAGTCTATGGTCTTCTGCAGCTCCCACAACAAAAACAAACAACTCCACCTCTCCATTGCAACCGAACAAGGAGCCATCCTAGAGTAAACACAATCGTTCAGTACCTCGGCATCACCCTTGATCCCCACCTCTCATATGCTGTCCATATCAGCAATGTTGCAAAGTCTGCCAATGTGAGGTTAGGCATATTATTCCAGCACAGGAAACACCTAACCCCAGAAGCACTATCAGTGGCCATCCAAAGCTCCATCGTCAGCATCATAGACTATGGTTTTATCATATATAGGTCTGCAACTACCACTACTCTCAAACGTATCGTGACCTCCCTGAATAAGGCCTGTCATCTCATCACTGGCTCACATCGTCATACCCACACATGTGACCTTTATTTCCAATCTGGATGGCTTCAACTGGACAAATGCATAAAATACCAAACCTGCATCACGGCCAAGAAAATTATAATGGGGCTTGCCCCACCTGGTGTCTGTGCCCTCCTTAAGCCTAGCCATAGGAACGTCACTACAAGGAGATCCAATTCCCATCTACTACATATCCCATGATGTCACACAACCCAAGGACAAAGATCATTCACCTATCGGGTATCCAACTGGCTCAACTCTCTTGGCAGCAACATAGCGACCGCTCCAACACTCGGCCTCTTCAAGTCCAAGCTGCGCCTCTCACTGCTTGTATCCTGTGATTGCCCATCTTAATTTTCCACCGTTTCAGCTGCACATGCCCCAGCACTTCCAATCAGTCTTTGCACCCCTAGCAGCTTACCTGTCATATTCTCTCAACAAGGCCCCCTGGCTGCACTGTCTCCCACCCTTGCCCACCTCCCCCCTGTATCTCCACTCCTGCCCCCGGCGCAACCACCTCTCACACTACCCCTTACCCCCTGCACCTCCTTCCCCCTCGATCTCCTACCTTCACTTCCCCCACCACCCCACCTCCTTCCCTTGTCTTGCTCATAGCTCAAGTCTTTGTACTGGTTATTACATGTCTGTAAGTCAATGATTATATGTTTGTAACTAAAAATGATGACTGTTACACACGCTGACGTGGAACCTTTGTAAAAGAGCCTCGACTCAAAGGTATTGTAATCCTAGATTGAAATAAATTAAAAAATAAATAAACAACTCTGAGGTCAGCCAACTAAGCTCCTGCTGAGGCTGTTAATATAGCTTTGATATTAAAAACTGCCTCGCCGCCGAAAACTCCTGAGAGTATTTGTCACCTTGATTTGGCTATTTATGTCTGGCTGGCTTGCCCCCAATTCAGTGCTGTTAATGCTATACAGTATGTTATGCAGAGCTCCGTGCAGGTCCACCTATCTCTACTACTGCTTAATGACCTACGTGCAGGTCCACACTTGCTTACGCAACCATAGCTCCTTGCTTACGCAAACCATTGCTTGATGCCTACTGCCATCCCTCGGCTTCAGCATCTGGGATTCTGCTGCACTCAATCTGCATTCGACCTTGCAAGGTCTCAGCACTCAATGCTCAATCAATTTCTGGGCATGCCAGCCATTCTATTCTGCTGCAGGGTTTCTGCAGCCAACCGTCTCGCTCTGCATTTAGTCCACATCTTGAGCGTGTCCAGCTTGGGGCGGGATCCTTCTCACCTGGCCCATAGTTGGGAACGTTCTCACCCCGGACTTGGCTTTAGCTGCCCGCTATGCAACAGCAGCTCCTAGTGTAGAATTTAAGACTAGCAGTGAAGGGTGGAAAAAGTTACCTCCTTTGGCTCTAGTGTTCCACTATAACAGTTAGCCATTGACTTTAGCGGTTTCCCTAGCAAGGCACCTTCACCGCATTCTCCCTATGACTGCCTCTGGTTCACCAGGTTTGATTTAGGGTGGGTAGGTCAGGTGAGTGCCTCAGCAGTTGTTGATCTCCTCCTGCACCTTGGATGCATGTATTGTTGCAGAGTTTTCTCGCAACCTTCCACGGTGTTCCCGTTAGAGGGTTTGAGTTAAAGCCTTCCTCCAAATTGGAATATTTTCCACCTCCCTGTAATTGGGTTTTCCAAATTGCAGCTGCAGAGCCGTCACTAACTAAACTATCCCAAGCCTGGAGGGAAGGCGACCTAGGCCTTGGATCTACAGAGATTTACTCCTCATAGGGTTTTTTTTTCCTCTCCTCCGTTGCTTCAGGTCATAATACTTAGTCAGCATACTTGTTTCTTCTAGTTTCTTTAGGTAGGTTCCGCTGTTGCATGGAGATGGAGGATGCCCTGCCGTTCCCTCTCTCCTTAGGGGATCTCTTAATCTCAACCCAAACCATCAGTATCATGCTACTCAAGCCTGGGTATTCATTACATTATTCAACTGAGCATCTCATTGCATTATCAAACTGCCTATGCTTCTCGACTACTACATTACAGTTACTGCTTGCTCATATGCTTCATGTTGCCTCCTTTTTGGGATGATACTACATTTATTTTGAGAATTCCTAAGGTACCTTTAGCCACAGGAATTGTTCAGTGGCACCTCTAGAGGTGGAACCCTCTCAGAGGGTTCCTTGCCTTCGTACCCCTACAGGGTGGTAATTCCTCTGGAATAGAGAGTGCGAACGTCCAAAACCAAACTAACACAGTTGCACAAGCATAACACTATACTAGCTGCATAGGTCAGTGAATTGGAAAGGCTTTGCCTGGAGTTCAGTGACCAAGCAGCCAGCCACTCCCACTTCCTGAGCTATATAAACAGTTCCTCTCAGCCTCATTGTGAAGCATTTTTTCTTTGCCCCACCATCCTCCCCTCCTCCTCCAGCAGCAGCACTCTCTCCTTAGGGGGATTCATAAGGTACCTTTAGCCACAGGAATTTCCTGTGGCACCTCTAGGGGTGGAACCCTCTCCTAGGGTTCCCTGCCTTCGTACCCCAACAGGGTGGTAATTCCTCTGGAATAGAGAGTGCGAACGACCAAAACCAAACTAACACAGTTGCACAAGCATAACACTATACTGCCTGTGTAGGTCAGTGAATTAAATAAAACAGATTTTTATGTAGAAACTAAGGCGGTTCTTTAGTCAGAGAACCCCAATTTTAACAGAAACTAACCTGGTTCCCCATGGTTATACCGAACCTACAGGAACTGGGAAAAACAAGAAATTTAAACATAGACTAAGTAAATATCACAAAACAAAAAGTAGAAGCAGTAATTGAAAACAAAAATATACTTACGGTAGATTTTTAGTAGTTTTCTTCATGCAGGAGAAAGTGGACGAACGAAGCTCTGAGCGACCAGACTTTTCAGGCAGAGAGAAAAATCTGAAGAGGTTTAGAACACAGGCAGTTAGTAAGGCAGTGTTTGAAAGATGCTCACGTGCAAAGTGTTCCATCATTTGCATGTGTTCTATCTCTCCAGGCAGTCCAACCCTCCAGGCTTACCGCATAAAGTTAGGAATAATTTGAGCATTACTGGGGTTAGAATGTTGGGGTTAGAACACCCCAAGGAGAGAAGACTGGAGCCAGCTCCTTCATGCCTATTGCCCCAGATTCTTTCTGGCAAGTCTGATATACGAAACCACAGAAACATAGACTTTAATGGCAGATAAGGACCACTTGGCCCACTCAGTCTGCCCATTTCCCTTCCTATTGGATAAGCTGCAGATTCTAGTTAACCAACAGCCTACTTCCTGCAACCCCCCAATACAACTGCTTTATGTCTGTCCCATGCATGTTTGAATTCCCCCACTGTTTTAGACCCAACAACCTCCCCAGGAAGGTGGTTCCATGCATCCACCACTCTCTCCGTGAAAAAAAAAGTCCTCACATTACCCCTGAGCCGTCCCCCCTCTATCTTTAAACTGTGCCCCCTTGTTCTTACACATCTCTTTTTCTAAAAGATGCTACCCTCCTGGACTTTGTTGATTCCCTTGAGGTACTTGAACATTTCTATCATGTCCCCCGGTCCCTCCTTTCATCAAGGGTATACATATTAAGCTCTCTCAGTCTCTCTTCATATGGTTTCTGATGCAGACCCTGCAACATTTTAGTTGCCCTTCTCTGGACTGCTTCCATCCTGTCTATGTCCTTGCGTAGATGGGGTCTCCAAAACTGCACACAGTATTCCAGATGGGGTCTCACCAACTGTCTGTACAGAGGGATAATCACTTCCCTTTTTCTACTTGTAATGCCCCTTCCTATGCATCCCAGTATCCCCCTGACTCTCCTTACTGACTTCTCACATTGCTTACCCACCTTTAGGTCATCTGATATGACTACCCCAAGTCCCTTTCCATTTTTGTTGTTGTTAGTACCTCCCCTGCTATTGTGTACTCTTCTCCTGGGTTTTTGTTTCCCAGGTGCATTACTTTGCACTTCTTTGCATTGAATCTAAGTTGCCATATGTCTGACCATTCCTCCAACCTTGCCAAGTCCCTTCTCATCCTTTCTACCCCCGTGTATTAACCCTGTTTACAGGATCTTTGTGTCATCTGCAAAGGGCATACCTTTCCTCCAGACCCTCTGCAATGTCACCTATAAAGATGTTAAAGAGGACTGGACCCAGTACTGAGCCCTGAGGTACTCCACTAGTAACCCCCCTTTCTTCGGAATGTGTTCCATTCACTATTACCTTCTGTGTCCTGTTGTGCAGCCAGTTTGCAACCCAGGCTACCACCCTGGAACCCACTCCCAGGCTGGCTAACTTAATTATTAGTCTTTTGTGCAGGACTGTGTCAAATACCTTGCTAAAGTCTAGGTAGGCCATATACACAGCCCCTCCCTGGTCTATTACTTTGGTCACCCAGTCAAAGAAATTAATTAGATTCATCTGACATGACCTTCCTGCTGTAAATCTATGCTGCTTTGGGTTCTGTGCCCTGCTGGCCTCTAGGTACTCAACAATTCTTTCTTTCAGAAGTGATTCCATCATTTTCCCTACCACTGAGGTCAAACTTACAGGTATGTAGTTTTCTGCTTCTGCCTTGCTCCCACTTTTGTGATGGGGAATCACATCTGCCTCCTCCAGTCCTCAGGTACTACCCCATCCTCCCATGATTTGTTAAAAAGTGTGGTTAGTGGTGTCACTAGGTCCTCCCTTAGTTCTTTTAGGATTCTGGGGTGAATCCCGTCAGGCCCCAATGCTTTGTCTACCTTGAGTTTCAGGAGTTCTTTCAGGACTTTTTCTTCTGTAAATGGACAGGTGTCAACCCCCCACCACCACCCAGAGTGCTTCTATTGTCTGGTTTAGGTAACTCCTCCTCATCTTCTTTTGTGAATACTGAGCAAAAGTATTCATTCAGTATCTCTGCCTTTTCACTGTCTCCCTCTGCCCACCTCCCCTCTCCTTTATTAATCTTCACTATTCCTCTCTTAACCTTTCTATGCTCCCTAATGTACCTATAAAGGTTTTATCCCCCTTCTTAACTGAGTTGGCTATTTTTTCCTCGGTTTGGGCCTTTGCTATTCTGACTGCCTTCCCCACTTCTTTCTGCTTTAATTGATACAGTTCCCTGTCGTGCTCCTTCTGTGATTCCTTATACTTTTTGAATGCAGCCTTTTTCTCCTTAACCTTCCCTGCCACCTCTTTTGAAAACCATAGTGTTTTTTTTACTCCGCTTTGTTTTCTTTATTTGTTTCACACACAGGCTTGTTGCCTCTATGATAGCAGTTTTGATTTTTCTCCATTGTTCTTCCACCCCTCTTTTTTGACCATTTGCTAGTGCATTTCTCAGGTATTCACCCATTTTGCCAAAGCCAGCCCTTCTAAAGTCCAGTATCCTTGTTCTTGTATGGCTTGTCTCCATGGTTGTGCTTATTGTGAAGCACATTGTGCAGTGGTCACTTGTTCCCAGATGTCTACTGACTTCTAAATTTGTGATCCTCTCTCCATTTGAGAGTACCAGGTCTAGTATTGCTCCCTCCTGAGTGGGTTCCAACACTAACTATCTAAGTCCTGCCCCCTGCAGGGCATCGAGAATGACCCTGCTCTTGGATGTGGCTGCAGTACATGTCATCCAGTTAACATCTGGCATATTCAGGTCCCCCATCAACAGTATCTCCCCTTTTTCAGCCATTTTGAGAATGTCCTCTATTATTTTCTTGTCCATTTCCTCCCCTTGAGACGTGGGTCTGTATACAACCCCTGTGTGGACTGTGATGCCATTCCCTGTCTCCAAGGTGACCCAGAGTGCCTCTTGTCCTCCCCCTTTACTTTTTAGTTCTGTAGTTCTGTAGCTTTGATCTCTTCCCTTATGTACAGAGCTACTCCACCTCCTCTTTTACCCTCCCTGTCCCTTCTGTAGACTGTGTACCCCGGTATGTTGACATCCCAGTCATGGTTCTCCATGTACCAAGTTTCCGTGACTGTCACAATATCCAATTGTTCATCTTCCATCAGGGCTACTAGCTCAGGAAGAAAAAATTACTCACCTTAGTAATGTTGTTTCTTCTAATGGAGTCTTGCTATATTATGACAGTAGCAGTTTGATCCAGCTCTAGAACTGCTCCGGAGGTGAAATGGTTAAAACCATTCCAAAATAAATTTTGGCCACGAGCCTAAGAAGCAGCTCTATCTGTGTTATTTCAAACCTGAACTGTCAGATCTTTACGAGCCAAACTCACTAAGGTCTGTGTGGAAGCTGTAACCTACACTAGCCAAATGGCTACCTAAATAATAACAACCATTGCTGGACCCAACACCCAAGACTCAAGTCAGGGAACCAGAAATACTAACACAATTCTAATCATATGAGAATAAAACATAAGTATAATAAAACACACACACACCCAAAGCCCCAAAAGGGGACAAAAATGCTAACAGGGCATAAAGGTGCCCACACTGTTGCCGCACCCACCAAGTAGAGGTTCTGAGAGGGCAGGTTGGGAGGTCATAATATAGCAAGACTCCATTAGAAGAAACAACATTACTAAGGTGAGTAATTTTTCTTCAAACAACATGAAGTCTTGCTATATTATATTAATAACAGAATACACAGCAATACCTCCATGGAGGAGGGCAGAACCTACTTGAGAATAGGCTCTGAAGAACAGCTGTATAGGCTGAGCATCTCTCCTGGCCTGGACATCCAGGGTAATGCTTGGTAAAAGTGTGTACCGTTTTCCAAGTAGCAGCCTGGCAAATCCTAATATAGGGATGTCTCTGGCAGCAGCTAGAGCACGCAGCTGTACCCTGGTAGAATGAGCCTCAGAACCGGGGGGCTCTGCCCAGTTTTGATAACAAAATTGGATACAAGAGACAATCCACCTGGCAATTGATCTCTTAGTGGCAGGTTTGCCTTTCCCAACTTCACCATAGGTAAGGAAAAGTTGGAGGGATTCAGACCAGTGACCTTTAGTGTACGCTCTATATAGTAACTAAGAGCTCTCTTAACATCCAGGCTGTGTAACCTCCTCTCACCAGAAGAGGGTGATCAGTGAAAATACTGGAAGGGAGATAGATTGATTAAGATGGAAATCTGAAACCACCTTAGGCAAAACTTCCCTATTAGTCCTAAGGACTACCTTATCCCTGTGGAAAGAAATAAAGTCAGTTTCCACTGACAAGGCTTTGCAACTCACTTATCGTCCAGCAGAAGTGATAACCACTAGAAAAACAGTTTTCCAAGTTAGGTACTTAAGCTCTGCAGAAGACAGAGGTTCAAAGGGGGTTGCATTAACTGGGCAATGCAAACATTAAGGTCCCAAGCAGGGGCCGGTTCCCGAAAAGGGTGGATTAGTATGGAGTAATCCCTTAAAAACTTGGAAAACACAGGATGAGAGGAAGAGGGATGACTTTCCTGCTGACACAAAAGCAGATACAGCTGCCAAATGAACTCTCAGGGTAGCTGGTCTGAGACCCAAGAATTAAGATGTACCATGTAATCTAACACAATGGGCAAATCAGCAGATTCTGGAAATATTTTTCCAGCACACCAAATGGAAAACCTTTTCCATTTGGAACTATAAGTAGCCCTAGTGGAGGCTTTCTAGAAGCCTTTAGGATCTCAGAACACCCTAGAGAGGTGTAAATCAGCAAACTCTAACTCCTCAAAGCCAGGCCTTGAGGTTGAGGGTTGAGGTCCGGATACCAAACCCTTCCCTGGGCACAAGTCAACAGGTTGTGATTCCTGGGAGGCAAAGGAAGATGGATTGTCAGTGACAGAAGGTGGTACCAGGGCTGCCTGGCCCAATCCGGGGCAATCAGAATCACCCTGCAAGGCTGAGATCTGATTTTGACTAGTACTTTGAATAGGAGCGGGGAAGGGAAAGCATAGAAACTTCCCTCCCAATCCAGAAAGAAGGGCATCCAGGGAACTGAGCCCAGCACTGGAGGCCTGCAACAGAACAGAGGAAGTTTGTGATTGTCTGGGGCTGCAAAAGATCTACCTGAGGGTGCCCCATCTGGCAAGACTATTCCCAGCACTTGAGGATCCAGGGACCATTAAGTGGCCCTGGGAAATCCTACTGTGAGCATCCGCTAGGACATTGTCCTTCCCTGGAAGATGAACTGCTATGAGGGAAGTGTTCAGGAATAGGCCGAGACCACAACTTCATTGCCTCGGTGCACAAGGCGAAGACCGAGTGCCCCCACTGTTTGTTGATGTACCACATTGTTGTGGTGTTGTCTGTTCTGACTTGTATCACCTTGTCGTGGACAGATGCAGAAAATGCTTGAAGAGCTAAAAAGACAGCTCTGAGTTCCAGCAAATTGATGTGGAGCAGAGATTCCTGGGGACCACACCTCCCTGAGTGGAAAGGAATGCCCATGTGGGCTCCCAACCCAGAAGGAAGCATCTGTAGTGAGAGTCAAGTCCTTGAGTAGGGGGAATGAAGGGGACCCCAATCTTAAATTGCTCTGATCCTGCCACCACTGGAGGGCTAGGATCAAGGTTCGAGTCACTGGGACCAACTTGGAAAGGGGGTCTCTTCTCTGAAACCAATAGGTTCTCAAGTGAAACTGAATGTATCTCATCTGAAATCTTACTCCCTGCACAACAGCTGTGGATGCAGCCATGTGCCCCAGGAGCTGCAGAAAGTGTCTTGCTGGTCGAGAGACCTGCAGAGTGAAGGAGGAGGCCAGAGCCACTAAATTCCTTACCCTTTCTAAGGAAGAGAGCTCTGGCTAGCTTTGTGTCAATTCTGCCTATAAAGGTGAGTACCTGGACTGGTTCCAGAACCGATTTTGGTAGATTGTAGAAAGCCCAGGGAGGTGAGAAGCTGCTGGGTGACCTGCAGGTGAGATTTTACCTGTTCTGGGGACTGGCCTACAATGAGCCAGTCATCTAGATAGGGAAAACAGCAATCCTTTGCCTCCTTAAGTGAGCCACTGCCACTGCTAGACACTTTGTGAATACCCTTGGGGCAGAGGTAAGGCGAGGGCATTGCTCTGAACTGGTAATGACCTGAGGGCAGTTCGAATCTGAGGTACTTTCGATGGGAGCTTCTGATTAGGACATGGAAATAGGCATCCTTGAGGTCCAGGGAGGCTAGCCAGTCCCTGGCCTTAGGGAGGTAAAATCATTGCCAGAGTTACCATTTTGAACTTTGGTTTCAAAGATGCTTCTTCAGATATCTGAGATCTAATATGGGCCGCCATTCTCCTGTCTTTTTGGGGCAAGGAGTATCTGAATACAGACCCCTGCCCTGGTGCAGGGAGGAACCTTTCACTGCTCTGAGAGCTAACAGGGATGAGACCTCTGCTTCCAGAGCAAGGGTCTCTGAAGCACTTGCAGGTAGAAAAGTCTGCTTCTCAACTGGGAAACTTTTGAAGCTGAGACAGACCCTGGCCTACTACTTCCAGAACCCACTTGTCTGAGGTTAAAGCCCAATTCTGGCTGAAGTAAGCCAGCCTGCCCCTACCAGTACAGAGGAATCAGCCCTGGGCACCCCATCAGGGTGCCTGCTTAGCAGAGTTTTAGACTGGGGGTGGGAGCAGGTCTGCCCACCCGTCGTCTGCCTCTGCCTCTGAAGAAGCCCCTCTGAGCATAGGCAGAGGAGGCCTGAGTCTGGTAAAAAGGCCTGTGAAAAGGCCTACCCCTACCCCTGGGGGTATGCCTTTGAGGAGTGGCTTGCCGCTCCTTAGCCTGGGCACTCTTGTAAGTAGTCCTATATTCATCCATCTTTTTCATGTAGTTCTCTGTCTGCTCCCCAAACAGAGAATTCCCCACCACAGGAAAATCCATAGCCTTAGTCTGGGTATCCTGTGACAGACTAGTACACCTGAGCCAGGCCAACCTATGAAAAAGCTACAGATGTGGCCATGACCCTAGAGGAAACATCATTAACATCCACAGCAGCATGAAACTGAACCTTAGAAGCCTCAATGCCATCAGCAGCCACCTGTTCTAGTTCACTAGCCAGCTGGCCATGGGCTCTGCTGCTAATGAGTACATCACAGTATCCCATCTAGATTTCTGATACCTAGCTACATAAGCCATATAATTTGCTTGCCTGAGTCCCAGAGAGGCTGCCATATACTGTTTTTTGCCATGGCATCAATCTTCCTGGAATCCTTGTCAGGAGGATGTGAAGCCAGGGAATATTAGCTTATCACAGGCAGCAGCCTGAACTACTAACATGACTGCATTGCTGAGAAAGGAATTCTGTATCAGGACCTGACAATGTGTACCTTCTGTCCATCTTTTATCTACAGGAGGCACAGAATTAGGAGTTTTAAAATTTTTATTGTTTGCTTCCTAAAAGACTTATGTAAAGGAATAGACAATCTCTCTAGACTCTGGAATATCCATCATTTCTACAAAATCAGGCTCCTCTTGCTCATCCACAGCTTCTTCTAAGGGAAGCTGGAGGGTTTCAGCAACTTTTGTAAAACATGAAATGAGATGGGGACTCAGACAGCATAGGGAGAGATTCTAAAAGGTCTGTCTGGGGAGATGTCCGTTCAATGGGCACACCAGTCCTTCCCAGCCACATTCATACTGTTCATAATCATCCTCCTCCTCTGGTTCATGAAATTCCTCAATATCATATTCCTGAACTACTGGGACCGGACGAACGACCTTTTGCCAGACAGTGGCGGTTGGACGGACCCTGAACAGTGACTGGACAATTTGTATGGCTTTTCTATCTCTGCAGCAGTTGGAGAAGGGTTTTGGACTCCAGACCTGCTGATTTTCTTGTTTTCTTTACTGGAATTGGTTCCTCAGAACCAGCTTTTCTTTGCCGAGGAAGTCTACCCTGATCAGAGGCACTCCCTCCGGTTCGGTTGGCACCGAACCGGGCTGCACATCTGGGTCAGCGGACTTTTTGGCCTCTCGTTCCCTGAGCCTGCCCAATCTTTTTTCCAGGGTGGCTGCAGGGAAATTCTTACATATCTGGCAGTCTGACTGGAGGTGGTCAAACCCCAGACAATAAACACATGTGGTGTGTGGGTCAGCCTTGGCAAAGACTTCCCCACAAACATCACAGTGTTGAAACCCAGTGGGCCCGGTTTTTCTTTTGGGTTTCTCAGACATAATGCCAGCCTAACCAGAAAACTTGCCCTTTTAACGGCAGTGCCAGGCAAGACACCCTTATCGGTTCCTAACCGTGTCACGGGTATTGGAAAAAAACGTAATAAATCCGTTTTTTTTAGAACCGATAAGAACCGGGAACCGCACTCTAAAATACTAAATTTTTAGTTTTAAATGAGTTTTAAACCCAACTGATCGGTTCAAAACTGAACCGATAACTTACAAGTTCCACACAGACAAAACCTTCAATTTACTTACGGTTACCACAGATAGAGCTTGAACCGAATGGTTTTGCTGTTAAAATAAAACTATTCTCGGTTGAATCCAACCGAGAAAACACTTTTTAAACCGAGAAATGAACCTAGCAGTAGGAGAAATCTTCGGAGCGACTGTTCACTGAGGCGGAGTAAAGAATCTGACAGTTCAGGTTTGAAATAACACAAATAGAGCTGCTTCTTAGAGCTCGTGGCCAAAATTCTATTTTGGAATGGTTTTAACCATTTCACCACCGGAGCAGTTCTAGAGCTGGATCAAACTGCTACTGTCATAATATAGCAAGACTTCATGTTGTTTGAAGCTTGTTTCCCAGACTACGGGCATTGGTACTCATTGCCCTCCATTTAATGTTGGCTTTATCCTTTTTTCCCCCATCCCTGCTCTTATTGCCCTTGTCTATATTTCCATTTACCCCTGTCCTGTCCTCTGTTGAGCTCTGTACCTCAGTGTTTACCTTACTACCTGCCATGTTTTGTGGGGGGAGGCTTGAAATTTCCTGCCTCTTATCAGCACCTCCCCCCTTAGCTAGTTTAAAAGCTTGCCAAGGAAGCATTTAAACCTGTCACTTAGGAGCTTGGTTCCCTTCCTGGACAGATGCAGACCATCGTGCCAGTATAGACCTTCTTCTCTCCAGGTGTACCCCCAGTCCCCAATGAAGCCAAAACCCTGTGCTCTGCACCAGTTTTGCAACCATTCATTAAACTGCATGGTGTGCAGTACCCTAGTCTCACCCCTGCCATGGACTGGCAGCACCTCTGAGAAGGTAACCGTGCTTGCTACCCATCTGAGGCCCCTCCCCAACTCCACAAATTCATCCTGCACTGCACTGATTCCATGCCATGCTAGGTCATTTGTCCCAAGGTGGACAATGATATCTAGTTCCCTCTCCTGAGGATTCCCTTCTTGTCCCTCCAAGCCATGGCACCAGGCAGGCACCTTACTTCCCTCTCCTCTCCCTTCCCCAGTTCCCCCCCTAACAACTGAGTCCTTTATCAGAAGCTGTTTCCTTCCCCTGTGGTGTCCCTTGCCACTCTTTTGTGGGTCTCCCTTGTGGATGTCCTCAGCATTCTTCTTGGTCTCCACTGAGGGTGCCATCATAGAGGAACCTTGCTCTGCCAGACTGTCATATGATTTGTGTAGAGGTACAAGTAGGGGGCTTTGCCTCTGTTCCACCACCTGTACCCTCCCAGAACCCACTGTGGTCCAACTGCTCTTCATACCTGGCAACCTCTGAGGCAGTGGTTGTGGCAGTGGTGCTCTTTGGATGGGGGAGGCCTCCTTAGTCCTTGCCAGTTCAGTCTGGAGGTAGGCAATCTCCTCTCTCAGAGCTGACAGTTGCCTGCAAATAGGACAGCAATGCTGTTTCCAGAATGTCTCCCGGAAAACTGCTGCCCCACAGCCAGTGCATTGCACCACTCCCCACATGTCCCTCTTCCTTATAATATACAATATGTAATATATATCTTTTTTTTTTTTTTGGTGGTGTGTACTTACCCTTTATGCACTGTGATGGGTTATTAAGAATATGACAGTTCTGCCCCAAGACCTGTTGAGGAAGTGATGTCAGAACTTTGACTATAAAGGAAACGCCATGCCTGGGGAGGGGAAGGGGGGGTAGTCCACAACCACAGGTGACTGTTAGAAACAATCAAATACCCCACTGCTCCACCACCCTGGTGAGTACTGCCCTTTATAGTAATTTAACTAACCTCCAGTAACTTATTTAAAAATAGTTTAACTGTCAGAAAATCCTAGTAGACAATCTAGCTACCTCCAAGGGTCTACCCAAATGCAGTATTTAAATCCTTCTGAAGTTACTCACAAGAAAAACAGAGTTTGCAAGCCCCTTCTTGGTTAAACACTAAATAAATATGTAAATAAAAAGCAATTACCAAAGGTAGTGAGTTTCACCTCCCACAGAATTAAGCAAAAGTGCACGTTGTTGCAGATATCAAGTGCAATATAGAATTCCCACACAGCTCACAGCCGAATAAACAGTAGTGTCCTTCCAGGTCAAGAAGATGTGCTTTGTGTCTCTAAATATTGCAGCCACCAGTAGCTTATAGTAATCTGATCAAGTCTCCACCCAGGGCAATTGGTTGACAATGGTTATGATGCAATCTTTCCTGATCCAATACAACACTTTGTGGTCCACTGAATAGGATGGGTTGGTGCAGTATGAAGCCAGATATGGGAAAGTTTACAGAGTATTGCAGTACAAAGCTAGAGATACCAAACTGTACTCGACCCTTAAGTGACAGAGAGTGGGTATGTGCCCAGTTGGGACATGTGCCCATATGATGGGGCATGTGCCTGTTGTTGGGTGGTGAGGTATTGCCTGAAAGTAGTAGGTACAGTGGGAATATCAGATGGTAAAGGTAATTTCCAGAGAGGACTGGACAACTGACTGAGCAGGTTGGTGGGAGTTACACAGCAGTGGAGCACGGGCCCAAGGAACACCTCGGGTGACTGGCCAAGGTTGTAGAGAAACAGCACAAAGCCAAAGACAAGCATGCGAGGCAGGGTAAAAACCTGGGCCAAAGGGCAGCAGAAAGGCCAAAAAAACAACAAAAAAAGGTGAAGCACAGCCACAGCCATGGCCTAAAATCCAGAAGCAGGCAGCTGAGAAGGAGGCATAGGCCAGCAGGCAGAGAAGCAGGAGGGGACAGCGGGCAGTAAATGCAGAATGTACTTCCAACACACACACAAAGCACTCAGGCAGCAAGAGGATGGACTGGGAAGAACCAATGAGGGGAAGCAGCAGCAACAGAAGGACTCACCTCCAAGCCATGCAGGGCCCACCAAGTGCAACTACAGAGGCAGCTGGCCCTCACAACCATTAACGAGCAGCAGTCATACAGCAGAATGAAGAGGACAGCAGTACCCAGAAGTGGGAGCCATGAGGAACAGCAGGCACAGAGAGGAGGTGGTCCAGCTGCCTGGAACACTGAGCATGCAAGCCACCAGACAGTGGAGCAGGTAGTGGCCAGAGGAGCAGGCTAGCCCCCCCAAGGGAGCAGGGATGCCCAAGGCAGTGGTCACGTTGCAAGCTAAGTAAACAGGAAGGGTGGGCAGAAAGTCAACAGTCGCGTGGAAACAGGCATCTGGAGGATTCCTGGACATTTGAGCTTTATTTGAAGCACTCAGTGAGGGCATGGTTGGACTTGCCCACTGGTTCCCAACAAACCTCAGGCTTCCAGCCTTCTCCTGTATGGCTGTTACACTAGATTTAAGAATAAAACAGGGGATGATTTGTTAAGAATAAAATGGGGGATGATTTGTTAACTTTTACCCAAAATGGCCAATGTCAGGAACAGGTTCAAACCTACAAATATCTAGGCATCTGGCTTGATACTTTAACCTCTTGTGATTTTCATATTGATACGTTACTGAAGTCTCACCCAGATAATTGTATCTGTATATAAATATGAATTAATTTTTTTCTCAGGAAGTTCTATTAGATCTGCTCAATTCCTTTATTTTTCCACTACTTGATCATGAGGATCTTTTTTTATGATAATACTACTGTATTGCAGTTACATAAATTAGATATTCTTTTATAATTACTGGCCAGCAATTTTTTTCTATGTGCTGACCCAGTTGATATCTGCCATAATAACTGGCTAGTTATTATGACATTCATGTGCACTGTATTTCAAAATTTGCCCTCAGTCACTGGCTGTCATTCTGAGTGGGGAGGGGTTTAGACTTTCACAAACATGGTGGCTCCGTCTCTCGCTTCCCAAGGAGCCGCCACAACAAGACACGTCCATCCTTTTTTTTTCTTCTTAAACGTATCTAGTTGATCCTACCTATTAGGCATAATAAGGCATAGCACTGAAACAGCGTTTGGTGCAGAGTGAGCTCCTTAGGGCGAGAGATAGAGGAGAGCTGTCAATTCTCATTCTCCTTGATCTCTCCTCAGTGTTTGATACCACAAAAAGACCACATGGTGTTGCTTGATTGCCTGAGAGAGCTCTGTGGACTCGTTGGCAAGGTCATTGGATGGTTTGAGTCTTTCTTGACAGGCAGGAAGCAACGGGTGGTTATGGGGAATTTTTTCTCCTGCCCAAGCCCCTAACTTGGGGAGTGCCTCAAGGGTTGCTCTTGTCACCCATGTTGTTTGCGGTATACATGCCACCACTAGAGAATATCATTAGGCGTTATGGTCTGGGTTTTCACTGCTATACAGATGACACCCAGCTGTATATGTCCTTTGCCCCAGAACATCAGACGCTATGGAGGTGTTTAACAACTGCCTATCCGAGATCCAGACTTGGATGTCCTCTAACTGGCTGAGACCCAAACTGGACAAGACGGAGGTACTGATGATTGAGCTGGATCGCTGTCAGGATGTGACTGTCTCTGGAGCAGGAGCAGGGTTGTTCCTGGGTACCACTGCTCTAGAGGCGGACACTAAGGTGCGCAGTCTTGGTGTCATTTTTTGATGATGGCTTGACACTGGAAAGTACAGTTACGTAAGAACTTACCGTAACAGTAGATCTTCGAGAGAGGCTCTTGCAGTAGGTAATTACACATATAGGACTGACGTCGGCAGGCGGCAGGACCCCGTGGAAAAATTTCTAGCTAGCAGTCCCTGGCAAGGGACCGCCCCTACGTCAGGTGACCGGCGTCGGGAGACGTCGGTATAAAGGGGCGGTTCCTGACACCCGCCTTCCAGTTCTTTCCCACCACAGGCCAGAAGACGGACGAGAGAGGAACAGATATTTCCCTTAATGGAAAAGGAGCTGAAAAAGCTTAGGGGGATGGAGGGCGGGAAGGTATTACCTACTGCAAGAACCTCTCTCGGAAGATCTACTGTTACAGTAAGTTCTTACATAACTGTACTATCTTATTTCGAGAGGGCCCAAGCAGTCTGGAACAAGGAGAAGCACCGGGAGGAGGAAATCTACTCCAAATAGAAGCTCTAGCTGTGCAAGCTTTAAGATAAGAGGCCTTGCAGGACAGCCAGCTCAAAGCCTGCTCTACGGCGAGAGGCAATATCCAAACTGTAGTGTTTTGTAAAGGCATGGACGGAGGTCCAGGTGGCAGCAGCACAGATATCTGCCACTGACACATTCTTGAAACAAGCCACTGAGGCAGCTACTCCTCTGGTGGAGTGGCCTCTTACTTGACCCGGCAGGGTCTTGTTGTACTTGTCATAACAGAAAGTGATGCAATGAGCCAACCATTTAGATAGGCATTGCTTAGAAACAGCATTGCCTTCTCTTTTATTTGCAAAAGAGACGAACAGTTGATAAGTCTTTCTGAGATCCTTCATCCTGTTGGTGTAGTATCTCAGAATCCCGGTGAACGTCTATAGTATGGAGTAAATACTCCCCCAGATTAGAGTACTGCGTAAAAAAGGTGGGTAACTCTATGGACTGGTTTAGAGTACACTCCGCTACTACCTTAGGGAGAAACTTAGGGTTAGTGCGCAGAGCAACACGTTCCTTGTGAAAAATCAAGTATGGAATTTTACACATCAGGGCCTGGAGCTCGGAAATTCTCCAAGCGGAAGTAATGGCCACCAGGAAGAAAGCCTTCCATGAAAGGAACTTCAAGTCGGCTGAAGCTGCCGGTTCAAAAGGAGGCAGAGTAAGTTTCTCCGAGAACAAAGTTCAAGTCCCAAGGGGGAGCAGGAGTATGTATAGGAGGTCTCAGATGGAGGACCCCTCTGAGAAAGGTCTTAGAGACCTCCAGTTGAGCAAATGTCTCGTCTGCAAAGGGGACATGATAGGCCGAGATGGCCGTCATGTGGACTTTCAGAGAAGAATGACTGAGACCCAGGTCAAAAAGATGGTGTAGGTACTCCAGCAGAAGCCCTGCTGAGCAGGAACAGGGTTCCACATGCTTAGAAGCAGCCCAGATAGTGAACCTTTTCCACTTCATGGCGTAGGTAGATCTAGTGGAGGGTTTTCTAGCCTCCACCAGAATCTCTGCCACTTGGGGAGAAACCCCAAAACCGGATTGAGCTAAGTCTGCAGGAGCCATGCATGCAGCTGAAGAGATTTGAGGCCTGGATGGACCAGGGTCCCCTGATCCTGGGTCAGCAAACCTCGTAATATAGGAAGAGGAAGAGGAGGATCCTCTGAGAATTGTTGTAGAAGAGAGAGCCAAACTTGCCTGGTCCAGAAAGGAGCAATCAGAATCATTCGTGCTCCTTCTGAGGCTAGTTTCTGTAAGACTCGTGGGATAAGTGGAATTGGGGGAAAGGCATAGACGAATCTGTCCTTCCAGTCTAGAGACAGAGCGTCTCTCCAGAAAGCGCCTCACTCTGGAACGAGCGAGCAGAAGATGGGAAGCTTTGCGTTTAGAGGGGATGCAAACAGGTTGACCTATGGTGTTCCCCAAAGTCGGAAGATACATTCTAGGACTCCTTGGTCCACTTCCCACTCGTGAGTCAGAGCAGACGAGCGACTTAGCTTGTCTGCTAAGGTGTTGTTGACTCCCGGAACATGAATTGCCGTGAGGTGAAGGTCGTGTTGTGTTGCCCAATCCCAAACCCTCATTGCTTCCCTGCAAAGAGGGTAGGACCGAGTCCCCCCTTGTTTGTTGATGTACCAAACCACGCACATGTTGTCCATCTGAACGGCTAGGTGGCCGGGAAGGATGTATGGGTGAAGGGCTTAGAGAGCGTACAACACTGCCCGAAGCTCGAGCACATTGATGTGGAGTGTCTGTTCGAGCTTGGACCAAGAGCCCTGGGTCCGATGGGGACCTCGATGGGCTCCCCAACCTTCGCCCTAGGCATCTGTGGTTAGAGTCTGGGAGGGGGGAGGATAAAAGAAAGGAACTCCCCGAAACAGATTGTCTCGAACCATCCACTATTGCAAGTCTCGGAGCATCGGCGAGGAGACTAGAACTGGGTGATCTAAGTCGTCCACTAACTGATCCCACTGGGAGCGGAGAGTCCACTGAGAGACTCTCATGTGAAGCTGAGTGTGAGGAACTGTCGGGATAGCAGCCGCCATCAGCCCGAGAAGGCGAAGGACCAACCTTGCACTGACCCATCTGCAGCCGGACAACAGACTTATTTGAGTCTGGAGGGTGGATGCCCGGTCCGGTGGCAGGAAGGCCCTGCCAATGGTCGTGTCTAGAATCACCCCGATAAACTGTAGTCTCTGAGATGGGATCAAGTGTGACTTGGAATGGTTGATGGTAATACCCAGGCAGGCAAAAACCTGCTGGGTAAGGGTGAGGCAGTGCAGGAGTTCCTCCCTGGATGAGGCCGCCAGGAGTCAATTGTCCAGGTACGGGAAAACCTGCACCCCCCCAGGTACGCAGGTAGGCTGCCACCACCGCTAGGCATTTGGTAAATACTCGGAGCGCCGAGGATAGGCCAAATGGAAGTGCCTTGAACTGGTAGTGGTCCCCTTGGAACACAAAACGAAGATATTTGTGATGAGACGGGTGAATGGAAATGTGCAAGTAAGCATCCTGCATCTCCAGGGCACATAGCCATTGACCCGACCGGTGGAGGGGCAGAAAGCTCTGCAACAACAGCATTCTGAACCTTTTGTATTCCACAAAAAGATTCAGGGAACTGAGATCTAGAATAGGTCTGAGATCTCCTGTCTTCTTTGGGACCAGGAAGAAATGGGAATAGTAACCCATCCCTTGAAGATGAAGGGGGACGGGTTCTACTGCTTCTTTCAGTAGCAGAGCTGAAATCTCCTGGACCAAGAGAAGATGTTCCCGTGAATATGACAACTTTGGGGGGGAGGTGGTGAGGTGGTTTCTGTAGAAACTCTATCGAGTGTCCTTCTGCGATCAGCTGGAGCACCCAAGAATCTGATGTTGTCCTCTCCCATCCCGGAAGGTGGAGAGAAAACCTCCCTCCTACCGGTTCCTCTGGGGAGTCCGGAGGCTGTGGGAGGGGAAAGGAGTCAGGTGGTGTGGAGCAGTGCTGCAGCTGAAGCACCCGCTGCTTTTTTGGGCGGGGGGGCTTGGCAACTGTGGGGGCCCAACGTTTTGTGGCCCAGCTTCCCTAGGGTTTCGCCTTGGGACGATTCCGTCTGCGAAAGAGACGGCACTGTGGCTGGTGGGGGCGGTACATGGAGTCAACGGACTTCAGTGCCATCCCCTTCTCCTGAAAATCAGTGATGATGTCCTTGACATCGACACCGAAAAGCACCGACCCCCAGAAGGGCGCTTCCTGGATAGCGGACTGCACTTCCATGACCAACCCTGACGCACGGAGCCAAGCATGACGACGTAGGCCTACGGCGAAAGCTGAGCTCTGTCCAGCAGTGTCCACTGCATCGTAGGTTGCACGAAGCATTTGTCGACTGGCCGAACGTGCAGAGCGGACAAGATCAGCCAACTCCTGCTTGACCTGACAGTCTGGCAGGGAGTCCAGTTTGGTTTCCACCTGAGTAAGAATGGCCTTCTGGTAGTCTCTCATATGACTGACATAGTTCAGGGCCCTAATCCCCAGCATGGAGGAAGCAAAGATCTTCTTTCCATACTGGTCCAGTAGGCGGGATTCTTTGTCAGGTGGCGACGAGCTGAGATGTTTTGGGTTAGCCGACCAGCCGTGAGTGGCGCTAATCACGACCGAGTCAGCACGAGGGTGAGAATCTAAAAAATCAACACCCTCGGGAGCCTGGTATAACCTATTTGACTTCCACGGAAGTGGGGCTAGAGCCGACGGCTGCTTCCAGATGGTGGTAACAAGGTCGGCGTGAGGCTCTAACCAGGGTGGCACCAAAGTAGGAGCCATTACGGGCAGATCCAGATGCTCGGAGAGTTTCAACCACTGAGGGTCTGGTTCCAAAGAGTGCCACTGATGAACCTGCTGGATTTTTCATAGCAACTCCGTAAAAGAAGGATCTTCCGGAGGAGACTTCGGAGGAGTCCTTGGCCTGGGCTTCAACGGAGAGTGTGGCTCGTCGTCCCTTTCGAAGCAACCGTCAGAAGAATCCGAGGAGTCCGAGGGTGAAAAGGAAGAGGAAGAGGAAAAAGACTCCTTTCCCGACCCGGGGGAGGAACGGACCCCTTGGAAAGCACCCGAGGAAGTGTATCCTGCCCCTTTCTGGACCCAGATCGGAGAGCTCTGGAGTCTGGAGGTGGTGAGGGAGTGTGCCGCTGTGGACATATGGGAACCTGAGACGGCACCATCGTCGGTAGGCGGCTCTCCACCTCCCTGGTGAGCTGAGCCTGGGCCTCAGCCCACCAGAAGGCCAGAGTCTCCTGCAAATCCACAGGCGGCTGTGGGGGTTGGGGTGGTGGAGGAGGGGGAGGAGGAGGAGGGGGATAAGGATATGGGTTGTACCCATATGAAGAGTATCCAAAACCCGGCGGCAGGAAACCCGGCGTCGGGTATTGTGGAGTCAGGTACTGCGGCGTCGGAAAGCCTGGCGTCGGGTACTGTGGCGCCGGATACTGTGGTCCTGGATACGCCAGCATCGGATAGGACGGAGGGTATCTGGGAGCCAGAGGAGCTGCCGGAGCAGACGGCCCAGCCGGCGGCCTCACGGGCAGATCAAAGTTGGAGGGCCCAGAGGGCAGAGGGCCCCGCGGCGGGGCGACATCCGTAAGCGGGATGTTGGCTACAGTTGGAAAAACTGGCATCAGGGATGGCGTCGGAGGTGCCGCCATTGGAGCCGGCGTCCAGGGAGCCGATGTCAGATCCAGCGCACCTATAGGAGGACAGTCCGACGGAGGAAGAACCCCAGTGTCACCCGGGGATGGAGAGGAAAAATCCCCCGGGTCGGGGTGGGGGGACTCGGGGTCCCCGGATGGGAGCGAAGGCTGTGGAGAACTGGGGACGATGGACATGGGTAGGTCCATCGTCGGTTCTTTCGCCCGACCGGACGTCGGATGAACCAACGTGCGGTTTTATAGTGAGCTCCCGGCGGGCACCTGAGGAGCCGGCGTCCGACTTAAGGGAGCCTTCACCAGAGGCAGACCGAGAGGAAGGATCGGCCTGGTCCAGTGGGAGAGGAGCCACGCGCCGCCCTGAAGGGTTGTGCGCCTTACCGGCTTTCACCGCGCAGACATCGGAAGAGCCGATGTCCGGCTTACTGGAGTTGTCCGCACCAGTAGGCCCCAAAGCTCTGCGGCGAACTGAAGGCGGAGCCTCAATTACGGGCGCTCGAAAGGCCAGTGTGCGAGCCAGATGGGTGGGCCAACGTCCCCTCGGAAACCTCCGAGGCGGCCATCGAGTAGCGGTCCCCCAGAGGGGATGTTACCTGAGTCCCGGCAACTCCCGACGGAGACGCGGTGGAGGAGCCCTTGTCCCAGTGCCTCTCCTTGTCTTTCTTCTTCCGATGGCCTTCGGGGGAAGTGGACGTCTGCCTCAGTTTTTTGAGCTCCTTCTCCATCGAACTCATCTTTTTCTTCAAGAAGTGGGCTTCCAGGGATTGCTGCCGCCTTTTCTGGCTAGCCACCTTGAAGCTGAGGCAGTTCTGGCACTTCTCGACTGGGTGATCGAGGCCTAGACAGAACAGGCACGGAAATGGCAAATCCGGCCTTGTATGGGAGTTGGGTGCCGACTGAGTTGCACTTATTTTGTGCTCGAGGTGTAAAGGGACGACACGCCTCGACGATGACCTGACAAATTAAAAAAAAAAAATCAGAATTATTCGGTAAAAACTGACGATGGGAGGCTGACGAAGCAATGAACTTTTCCGCGAAGTGCTGCACGAGCTAATGGTAGGAAAGAACTGGAAGGCGGGCATCAGGGACCGCCCCTTTATACCGACGTCTCTTGACGTGGGGGCGGTCCCTCGCCAGGGACTGCTAGCTAGAAATTTTTCCATGGGGTCCTGCCGCCTGCCGACGTGAGTCCTTTATGTGCAATTACCTTCTGCAAGAGCCCTCTCGAAGTAAGATCACCAGGCGTCTGCTGTCATCTGGAGTGGGTTTTACCACTTAAGAAATGTCGCCCGGATTAAATCCTTAATCCTGTCAGGAGGATCTACCATTGTTAGTGCATGCTTTTGTTATGTTCAGACTCAATTACTGTAACGCTCTTTACTTTGGGGTCAGTGGAGGTAACCTCTGGAGACTGCAGCTGGTGCAGAACGCTGCAGCCATGTTATTAACGGGTCTTTCGAGGTCCACTCATATAACCCCAGTTTTGTGCAAACTGCAGTGGCTGCTGGTTAGACGGAGAATTGCCTTCAAGGTGGGTTTGCTCACCTACAAGATCCTATACAGTTTGGGTCCAGACAGGTAGCCTGACACCAGTCTGCCCAGTGTGCTCGCTCCGGTCATCCGCGGAGGGCCTCCTGGTGGTCCCAAGGGCATGGTTAAAACCTCTGGTGACCGTGCCTTTGAAGTGGCTGGACCAGTGATGTGGAACTCTCTACCAAGAGCTCTTAGGGAGATACCTACCATAGAGGTGTTCAAGCAGGGCCTGAAAGCCCATCTTTTTAACCTGGTGTTTCACGTCCACTAATTTTAGTTATTTAATACAGAGTTTTAATTGTTTAAGAGTGGTTTTTCCTATGTATGTGGTTACACTTGAATTTGATTTTAACTATATTTTTCCCTATGTTGCCTACCTGTAAAGCACCTAGAGCACCAGGGATTGGGCGTGGTATAAATAACGCAGTGTCCTAGCGCCTCCGGCATAGTCCCATTAGTGTGAATAAGTGGTGGAGACTTTTAGCCCAGAAAGACCCAGTCTTCAAGGTGGGCTCAGTCTTGGCAGAGGAAGAGCTGACACTGATGCCACCAAGAGGAGCAGTGCTGACCACAGACTTGGCACCGACCGCAGCACCACACCAGAGCATGACACTGGGCACAGCACCGCCACTCTCCAGGTCCCCTAGAGGAACCCACAAGGGTGCTTCAGAACCAGAAATGGTCCCATAATGGTCAGGGGCAGCGATGCTGATGACAGCACCGTCCTCCAGCAGAGATACCAGAACCGGAGACTCCAATGGCCCTGGAGATGCCCAAGCGGAATTTGAGGAGCTGGGGACCTAATCAGGGTCACCACCATCACCATCCCTCGAGGCAGGGGAGGAGACTAGGGCCACATCGAACTGTGCTACTCCCGGAATGCTGGACCCCCTGGAACCCTGAGAAGCATCAGCGATAGGCTTGGATATGCTACCCCCTCCATGGCACTGGAGCCGGTGCCAAGAGCCGAAGACAGAGGGGTACATGGTCTCGAGGGGACCTCCCACGGAGAGCCCGCGTATAGCTCTGACTCCACCTTGGGGGTCGTCCGGTCCTCCACAGAGGGGCCAGACTGCGAGGGGTGACCAGCCACCTTCCTGGAGGAAGACAACCTCCCCACAAACCCCTTACGGGGACCTTGTGCCCTAGCAAGATGAGGCGCAGAGGGGGTCCTTTCCCCGCTGGGTCGTATAGACCTAGGGGAGGGCTCAGGGGTGGAGCCCAGGGTTCTCGCCTTGGTGTCCTGAGTTTGTATACACCCACCGGAAGTTGGGGGTTCCCTTCCACATCGTGCCACATGGACAAAACAAAGTATGAAGATCCATGGATAAGCAGGCGTCGCACTCATCCACTGGATGGCAGGGACCCAGGAAAGAGAAGCAGCGGTTGTGGGGGTCCGTGATCAAGTTGCTACATGAGCACCAATGCATGGGAGCAACTCCAGACCATTTCGACTTTGATCAACACCCCAGCCCCAACAAGGGCACTCGGCACCAAATAAAACTTTAAAATCAACAAAAAACCTTCCAGCGCTGAGTGACGCCGGTACTCATAGTACCACAGGCACTGAGGCCTAGGCAGTGATGCAGTTACTGAAGCAATTCCAGGGCAGGATCCTTCAATAGCGGAAAAGTCAGAACTGAGGGCTGGGAGGAGTTGGCATTGGTTAGTGGCCAACCCGCTAGTGCCACATGGAACGCTAGCCTCGAGGGTGGCTCCGTCCCAATGTCGGCTCCACATGACACATTTTTTAAAGAGGCAGTGTTCTTTTTTCCATGCAGGGTCCTGACCTCCAATAGAACCCATATGTAATGAATGGCAAAGATTGATTTGGGGAAGATTCTGGGATTCCTGAGACCCAGAATGTTCCCGGTCCCAAGAACATCAACGGTGTGTCTTCTCGTTTTCTTTCCTGGACTCTTTCTTGTGAGATCGAGAGCTCATGAACACAAAGGGCCCTTTCCCTTGGTCAGGAGACACTAGCACAGCTCTTTGAAGGAGCCCGAATAAGTGGAGCCCAACTTGAGCAGAACAAAGGCCGAAGCTGAGGAGGAATGCGTGGTGGCCTGAGCTACCTCCTCCTCGAAGGCCTTAAGCTGCTCCAGCTGCTCGGTGAACCCCGCAGCCACAAAGACCACCTAATGGGTGTCTTTGGATTTGATTGTCAAATGTTGTTTTCCAGGCAGCCCAACTTCAAGCAGGCAAGGTGATCCTGGACGACCGATGCATGAAATGACTGTCAGATCTCGCAAGCCTGGGGATCGTGCTCATGTCCCAGGCAGTAAATGCATGCAGCATGTGGGTCGGCACACGACATCTTCTGCCCAATGGGCGCTGGCGAAATCCGGGCAAGGACTGATCCTCCATCGTGGTCATGGCCAAAGATCGAGCTGAAGACGAGACTCTGATAAGTTTAAGTTTTGGAAGTAAATCCGAAGATTTGAGCGCCAGGGTCTACTCAAGGCAGAAGCGCTAAGGAGAGAACCTGCTTCTTCCAGCTGAAAAGAAGATCTGGCGTCATGGGGTGGAGCCAAGGGTTATACCACCCAGGTGGGTGGAAGGAGCCAGCTTGAAGACGTCTGACAAGATTTAAAGGGGAAAGGACAATGCCAGAAAGTGTGGATAGAAATGAAATTTACGTATCTACCATAATTCTTGATCTTCTCTTGTATCTTCACCATTCATTACTACTGGGTGTAAACCAGAGGCACGCACCTGTAAGGGAGTTTTTTTTGGAGGGGAGGTGTTGGCGCAGACGATGTCGTCCACGAGGCCGACACATTGCGTGGTGCATGAGGGTTAGCCATTAGGTGCCGCAGACTCCTCCAACCCAGTTCTGTTCTGCTGGAGAAGATGAAACAAAGAGGGATAGAGAAAACCAAGGTGAGGCAAGACAGCTGAGGGATAGAAAAAGGAAAGGATATAAACTGAAAGAAGAAAAAGCCAACCAGGGGACACAGGGATTGGACTTTTTACCCTAAGAGGCCATAGGGCCCCAACTCTTGGGTGGCAGCACAAGAAAAGGAAGAAAGAGGAAGAGAAAGATATAGCTTATGTAGGGGAAAGAGGGGAGGCCCTCAGCCATGCTGAGTTGTAAGACCAATGGCTTATTTTATTTTTTAAAACTTTCTTTTTATTATGGTTTAAAAAGACATCAGGACAGATATAAATTACATTTTTCCAGTGTACAGAAAGAATACATATAAAGGCTCCATGCTCTGTTATTTGTTAAACAATTATATAAATTAAATATTAATTTATTTATTTAAGCATTTTACCAGGAAGGCATACTGAGCAGAGTACTGCTCGATTACAGATGCATTCTGGGGGAGGGGAGAAGAAAAAATTACTCACCTTAGTAATGTTGTTTCTTCTAATGGAGTCTTGCTATATTATGACATATGCAGTGAGTCCCAACCTTGAACTGCTCTGGAGGTGAAAGAGTTAACTTTCCATGCCAGGCATGGAACTTTGAGCATGAGCTCGGTTGAAAACTCTGTCTGTTGTTCTTCAAACCCAAACTGTCAGATCTTTATGAGCAAAACTCACTAAGGTTCTGTGTGAAGCTGTAAACCTACACTAGCCAACTGGCTACTAAATATAGAACACATTTTGGTCCCAAAACAAAGACTCAAGTCAGGGGACCCAAAAATGAAAAACATACACCCAATCACCCCAAAAAGGAGGGTGAAAAACAAGGTGGGCATCTACTAATGCCAACACTGCACTGCCCACCCACATCCCAAAAGCAGAGGTTCTGAGAGGGGCAGGCGGGGAGGTCATAATATAGCAAGACTCCATTAGAAGAAACAACATTACTAAGGTGAGTAATTTTTCTTCAAACAACATGAAGTCTTGCTATATTATGACATCTGAACTACACAGCAGTACCACCATGGAGGGGACAGAACCTACTTAGAAATAGGCTCTGAAGCACAGCTGTGCCAAACCGAGCATCACTCCTAGCCTGGATGCCCAGGGAGTAATGCTCGTAAAAGTGTGAACTGTTTGGTCCAGCTGCTTGACATATCTCTAGGATAGGGATGTCCCCTGGCAGCAGCAAGAGACGCAGCTGTACCTCTGGTAGAGTGAGCCCTCAGGCCTGAGGGAGGAACCTTATCCAGTTTTCATAGCAAAATTGGATACAAGAGACAATCCACCTGGCAATGGATCTTTTAGTGGCAGGTTTCCTTTACCAACCTCACCATAAGTGAGGAACAGTTGGAAGGAGTCAAACCTGTGACCCTTGGTACGTTCTATGTAGTAACTAAGGGCTCTTTTGACATCTAAACTGTGCAGTCTCCTCTCGCCAGAGGAGGAATAGTCAGTGAAGTACACAGGGAGAGACATAGATTGATTAAGGTGGAAGTCTGAAACCACCTTAGGCAAGAACTTTCTGTTAGTCCTGAGGACCACCTTATCTCTATGAAAGGAGATAAAATCAGGCTCCACTGACAATGCTTGTAATTCACTTATCGCCTGGTAGAAGTGATGGCTACCAAAACACAGTTTCCAAGTCAAGTACTTAAGCTCTGCAGAAGACAAGGGCTCAAAAGGGGTTGCATAAGCTGGGCAATGCAAATATTAAGATCCCAGGCAGGGGCAGGGTCCCTGAATGGAGGGTTGGTGTGAAGCAACCCCTTGAAAAACTTGGAGAATACAGGATGTGCTGAAAGAGAAGAGGGTTTACCTGCTGATAAAAAAGCAGACACGGCTGCCAGGTGTACTTTTAGGGTAGCTGGTCTCAGCCTCAAATTATTCAAATGCACCATATAATCCAGGACTGTGGGTAAGTCAGCAGATTCTGGGGAGATATGCTTGACAGAGCACCATATGGAAAATCTCTTCCATTTGGAATTATAGGTAGCCCTGGTGGAAGGCTTCCTAGAAGCCTTCAAGAGCAAGATATCCAATACACCTTGGGAGAGGTGTAGGTCAGCAAACTAACTCTTCAAGAGCCAGGCCTTCAGATTGAGAGATTTGAGGTTAGGGTACCAAACTCTCCCCTGAGCACAGGTCAACAGGTTGTGATTCTTGGGAAGACACAGGGGAAGGTGGACTGCTAAGGACATAAGGAGTGGGTACCAGGGCTGTCTGGCCCAATCTGGAGCAATCAGGATCATCTTGCAGGGTTGAGATCTGATTTTGACTAGCACCTTGAACAGAAGAGGGAAGGGGAAAACATAGAGAAACTTCCCTTCCCAACTGAGAAGGAAGGCATCCAGAGGGACTGCACCCAACACTGGGGGCCTGCAGCAAAAAAGGGGAAGTTGGTGATTGTCTGGGGCTGCAAAAAGATCTATCTGCGGGGTGCTCCATCTGGCAAATACTACCTCCAGTACTAGGGGAGCCAGTGACCATTCGTGATGGCCCTGGGAAATCCTGCTGAGAGCATCTGCCAGGACATTGTCCTTGCCTGGGAGGTGAACTGCAATAAGGAAGGTGTTTAGAGAGTAAGCTAGAGACCACAACTTCATTGCTTCGGTGCACAAGGCCGTAGACCGAGTGCCCCCTTGCTTGTTGATGTACCACATTGTGGTGGTATTGTCTGTTCTGACCTGAATAACTTTGTTCTCAACAGATTTGGAAAAAACTTGAAGTGCTAGAAAAACTGCTCTGAGTTCCAACAGATTGATGTGGAGCAGAGATTCCTGAGGGGACCACAATCCCTGGGTACTGAGGTCGCCCATGTGAGCTCCCCACCCCAAAAGGGATGCATCTGTAGTAAGGATTAAGGAGTCAGACTGAGGGGCGAAGGGGAACCCCTGTCTCAGACTGCTCTGGTCCTGCCACCACTGAAGGGCTTGGATCAGGGTTCGAGTCACTGGGATCAATTTGGATAGAGGGTCTCCTTTGAGACCAAAGGCTCTCAAATGGAACTGGATGTCCTCATCTGAAATCTTGCTCCTGCACTACTGCTGTAGAAGCAGCCATGTGTCCTAGGAGCTGCAGAAAATGCCTTGCTGGTCGAGAGACCTGCAGGGTGAAAGAGGAGGCCAGAGAGACCAGGGTCCTTGCTCTTTCCAGAGGAAGGAAGGCTCTGGCCTCTTTTGTGTTCAGTTCTGCACCTATGAAGGTGAGAAGTTGGACAGGCTCTAGAACTGACTTTGGAAGATTGAGAAGGAAACCTAGAGATGTGAGCAGTTGCTGAGTTACCTGAAGATGTAATTTGACTTGGTCTGGAGACTGGCCTACTATGAGCCAATCGTCCAGGTAAGGAAAGATGGCAATCTTTTGCCTTCTTAAGTGGCCAACTGCTACTGCCAGGCATTTTGTGAATACCCTCGGGGCAGAGGTGAGGCCAAGGCATTGCTCTGAACTGGTAATAGCCTGAGGGCAGTTCGAATCTGAGGTACTTTCGATGGGAGCTTCTGATAAGAACATGGAAGTAGGCATCCTTGAGGTCCAGGGATGCTAGCCAGTCCCCTGGCCTTAGAGAGGGTAAAATAATTCCCAGAGTCACCATTTTGAATTTTGATTTTAAAAGGTGCTTGTTTAGGTATCTGAGATCCAGGATGGGCCGCCATTCTCCTGTCTTTTTTGGGGTAAGGAAGTACCTGGAATACAACCCTTTGCCCTGGTGTAGGGTGGAACCCTTTCCACAGCTCTGAGAGCCAGGAGGGTAGAAACTTCTGTCTCTAGGGCAAGTGCCTCTGATGGATTTGCAGGTGGAAAGGACCTGGTTCTCATCTTTGAAATTTTTGAAGCTGAGAACCAGTCCTGGCTTACTACTTCCAGGACCCACTTGTCTGATGTTAAAGACTTCCAGTCCTGGACAAAGTAAGCCAGCCTGCCCCCTACAGGTAGTGGAGAATCGGCCCTGGCCACCCCATCAGGGTGCCTGCTTGGAGGGGCTTTAGGCTGAGGGGTGGAAGCAGGTCTGCTTGTACCCGTCTGCCTCTCCCTCTAAAGAACCCCCTCTGGGCATAAGCTGAAGAGGAGGCCTGGGCTTGGTAAAAAGGCCTATGAAAAGGTCTGCCCCTGCCCCTGGAAGGCTGCCTTTGAGGAGTGGCCTGCCTTTCCTTGGCCTGTGCACTTCTATAGGTGGTCCTATACTCATCCATTTTCTTCATGTAATTCTCTGTCTGCTCCCCGAACAGAGAGTTACCCACAACAGGAAAATCCATGGCCTTAGTCTGGGTATCCTGCGACAGGCTAGTACATCTGAGCCAAACCATCCTGCGAAGAGCCACAGATGTAGCCATGACTCTTGATGACACATCATTAGAGTCCACTGCAGCATGAAATTGCACCTTGGATGCCTCAATACCATCAGCAGCCACCTGCTCCAGCTCCTTGGCAAGCTGGCAGGGACCTGCTTTGCTAGAGCCATAACGGTGTCCCATCTGGATTTCTGGTATCTAGCAACATAAGCCATATAATTTGCCTGTCTGAGTCCCAAGGATGCTGCCATGTACTGTTTCTTTGCCATGGCATCAATCCTCCTGGAGTCCTTGTCAGGGGGGTGTGAAGCCAAGGGAATATTTGCCTTGTCACAGGCTGCAGCCTGCACTACCTCAACATGGCTGCATTGTTGTGTAAGGAACTCCGTATTAGAGCCTAACAATGTGTACCTCTTGTCCATTCTTTTATCCACAGGAGGTATAGTGTGAGGAGTTTTTAGAATTTTTACTGTCTGTTTCCCAAAAGATTTATGCAAAGGAATAGATAGTCTCCTAGACTCTGGGATATCCATCATTTGTACATAGTCAGGCTCCTCTTGATCATCCACAGCTTCCTCCATAGGGAGCTGGAGGTTTCAGCCACTTTTTTATAAAACATAAAATGAGAGGGGGACTCAGAAAGCCTAGGGGGAGACACTCCTGAAGGTCTGTCTGGGGAGATGTCCGGTTCAATGGGCACATCCAGACTTTCAAATCTACATTCACTTTCCTCATACTCCTCTTCCCCCTCCTCCGGTTCATAAAATTCCTCTAAATCATATTCTTGAACCGGTGGAACCGACCGAACCGTACGCTTACCGGATGGTGCCGGTTCGGTCGGAACCGGGGAAAGCAACTGGACAATTTTAATCGCTTTGGCTATTTCTTCAGCAGTTGGAGAGGGAAATTTTGGCTCCACACCTGCTGATTTTCTCGTCCTTTTTGCTGGAACCGACTCCTCCGAGTCGGCTCTCCTTTTGCCCGAGGAAGTGTCGCCCTGGTCAGAGGGCACTCCCTCCGGTTCGGTTATAACCGAACCGGGCTGGCCATCCGGGTCAGCGGACTTCTTGGCCTCCCTTTTCCTGAGCCTACCAATTCTCTTATCCAGGGTAGCTGCAGGAAAATTTTTGCAAATCTGGCAGTCTGCATTGAGGTGGTCAAACCCCAGACAATAAACACAGGTGGTGTGGGGGTCAGCCTTGGCAAAGACTTCCCCACAAACACTGCAGTGTTGAAACCCAGTGGGCCCGGTTTTTCTTTTGGGTTTCTCAGACATAGTGCCAGCCTAACCAAAACTTACCCGTTTATGGCAATCCGCCAAGCAAGACTCTCTTATCGGTTCCCAACCGTGTCACGGGTCGTGGAAAAAACCGTAATGAAATCCGTATTTTTTAGAACCGATAAGAACCGGGAACCGCACTCTAAAAGACAGATTAATGTATTTACAACAACCTGATCGGTTCAAACCGAACCGATAATACCGTTTACAAGTTCCACACAGAAAGTAAATGTAAAACCTATCTAGTACTTACAATACCACAGACAGAGCTTGAACCGACTGGTTGCGGTTTAAATTCGGTTAAAAAACCGAAAAATTAATACTTTAACCGACAAAATGAACCGAGCAGAAGGAGAAATCTCCAGAGCGACTGTTCAGTGAGGCAGAGTAAAGAATCTGACAGTTTGAGTTTGAAGAACAACAGACAGAGTTTTCAACCAAACTCGTGCTCAAAGTTCCATGCCTGGCATGGAAAGTTAACTCTTTCACCTCCGGAGCAGTTCGAAGGTTGGGACTCACTGCATATGTCATAATATAGCAAGACTTCATGTTGTTTGAACAGTTTACACAGTATTGATACCTTTACTGTTGGAGATCAACTAAGAGCTATGCAGGAGTCTTCAGAGAAATTAATTTGACAGCTCGAATGTTATGAGATGCAGGGAGGAGGCTCTACTGTATAGGTAGGTCCAATATTAATCTGACTTCTGGGCTGTTCCGATCCTTAGCTTATTGTAGTAAGGGATGAGGCAACACCTCCCGCCCCTGTAACATGACTTGAGGAATTATCCAGGCAGCGCAGTCCTGTTTAACAATGTCTCCATATAGCCATGTTTGATCCTATGCCAGGGGATCACTTTCTTAACCTAGGGGAGGAATTCCGGATGGCGGGAGGACATATGAAGGAACCACCTTGACCATCTTTCAAGAAGTGTTGGGGTAGTGTTTTGAAGACGAGCTGTCATGTTTTCCATTTTATATACATCATATATAAGATTTTCACAGACAGGAATTGGGGGGTTAGGTGTCAACCATAATCTAGTTATTACTTTTTGGGCTGCTCTTAGTAAAATATTTATTAGATACACTGCATGTGTATCGCGGAAATTCCTAGGGTAGTGGAGTAAAAGGGAAATTTTGGGGGTAATGTCACCAAGAGAAGGGAAAAGTTCTTTTAGTTGTTGGTTAACCATGCCTCAGAATTCGGAAAGTATTGGGCAAGCCCAGAGTATATGGGTATGGGTTGCCGAGGATATCCCACAGCCTCTCCAGCAGGAGGAATCAGCTCCTTCTACGAATTTGGCAGTAATCTGAGGGGCTCTAAAGAATTGAGCTACTATTTTCCAAGAAAATTCCCGCCATGTGTATGAGCAGGTAGTTTTATGTTGTAGTCGCCATAACCTTATCCATTCAATAGGTTCAAGGGCTATCCCCAACTCAGATTCCCACTGTCTGTAGGTATGTCTGATGGTTTGATTAGAGGTCTGCTGTAGTGTCTTATAGAAATGGGAGATAAGGTGCTGCTGAGCATCTAAAGCAGTCAATTTAGGTAGCAGGTTGAGTAAGGGAAATGTTTGCTGTTCTGGAATAGAGAGCCCTAGGACAGAGGTTAGATAATACCTAATTTGTAGGTATCTGAAAAAGTCTTGATGGGGTAATGGATACCCCCTTTGTAGCTGTTGGAATGTTTTAAATACGCCGTCCTGATAGAACTGGGAAGAATGAGCCAACCCCCTCTCTCGCCCGGAATGAAAAGTGTGGAATAGGACACCTGATAAGAAATTAGGATCCCTAGTTGGGAGCACCATCCATTTTGCCAATGGACGGTATTCCTTAGTCCCAAGGAACTGTCTCCAATATCTAAGAATAGCTCTAGTGAATATCGAAACTCTGTCCACTCTCCGCAGGGACGCAGGATGGTAAATTTGGTCTCCGTCCAAGTGTACATCTGTCAGATTCCTTTCTAGCTGTGTCCAAACCAGGGAGTGGTTCATAGGAAGCAGCCATTTAGCCATGTGGGTTAATATTGTAGCTGTTAGATACGTACTTCAGTCTGGGAGTGCCAGACCCCCCCTCTCCTTTGGGAGATAAAGCCGAGCAAGGGCTATCTGAGGTCTTTTATTGTTCCACAGGAATTTCGTGATGGCTTTTGCCCACTTATGTAGCTCTTTATGGTGTGGGGGTAAGAGAATGTTTTGCATGATATAAAGTAAGCGAGGTAAAACATTCATCTGTATTGATTGTACTCTGGGCAGTGAGGATAAGGATAATTGTGACCCTCTATGTAAATCTGTCTGTATCTCTTGGAAAACTGGGTCATAGTTTATGGTCAGTAGAGGGGAGGGGTAGAAGAAATCTTAATACCGAGATAGGTTAAGTAGGGTCTATTCCATTTCAGGGGGAATTTCTGCATAATGCTTGGGGAGGGGGTATAATTTATTGCTAGGACTTCTGACTTGTCTTGGTTAATTTTATAGCCTGAGAGTTGTTCAATGAGTGGTAGAATCCTGGTTAGAGTATTTAATGAGGATTCGGGGTTGGTAATATATAAAAGCAGGCTATCTGCATAATACGCCACCTTACGGTCAGTGTTTTGTATAGTACAGCCCATCAGTCCTTCTTGTTGTCTTAGAAACTGGGCAATTGGTTCTACATATAGGGCAAATAAATAAGGAGATAATGGGCAGCCCTGACAGGTCCCCTGCTGCAGAGGAAAATGTCCTGAATGAGAGCCACTGATTTTGACTACTGCTTCGGGGAGAGTGTAAATTCCCTTGATAGTATCAAGAAAGCCTTGGGGGAATTTAAATTTGTCTAAGGTAGATAGTAAAAAGGTCCCATGAAATATGATCAAATGCCTTTTTGCATCCAGGCTTAATAATAAGAGTGGGGATTTAGTATGGCGGGAGTGGCTAATAAGAAACAGGGTGCGTTTAATGTTATCCGTGGTCTGTCTAGTTTTGATAAAGCCAGCTTGATCTGAGTGGATGATGTTGGGAAGAAGATTATCTAGTCTATGGGCCAAAATGCTAGAGTAGATTTTGTAGTCTTGGTTTAGGACTGAGATAGGGCGATAAGAGTCACAAAGGTGGGGGGGGGGTTTATGAGGTTTTAGTATAGCTGAGATTGTTGCCTGTCGCCATGAGGGTAGGGTTATTGTAGTGTTATGACTTGCCTGGAAGGCCTCTAATAATAGGTTTTGGATTAATTCCCTTGTTGCTTTGTAAAATTCAGCTCCAAAGCCATCCGGGCCTGGACTTTTTCCATTTTTCAAATTTTTTATGGTGTTATGTAGTTCAGTTGACGTAATCGGGGATATTATATAATCCTGCCAAGATTGAGTGAGGGCAGGGAGGTTTATCTGTTCCAGGAATTGGGCAAGTTGTGGTGTAGAGAGTGGGGAGGGGTCAGAGTATAATGTTCGATAGTATTCTTTAAGAAAAAATTACTCACCTTAGTAATGTTGTTTCTTCTAATGGAGTCTTGCTATGTTATAGACATTAGCAGTTTGATCCAGCTCTAGAACTGCCCCGGAGTGAAATGGTTAAAACCATTCCAAAATAGAATTTTGGCACGAGAGCAGCTCTATCTGTGTCATTTCAAACTTGAACTGTCAGATCTCTACGAGCCAAACTCACTAAGGTCTGTGTGGAAGCTGTAACCTACACTAGCCAAATGGCTACCTAAATAATAACAACCATTGATGGTCCCAACACCCAAGACTCAAGTCAGGGACCAGAAATACTAACACCATTCTAATAATATGAAAATGGAAAATAAGTATAATAAAACACACACGCGTACACACACACCCCCAAAGTCCCAAGGGACAAAATGCTAACAGGACATAAGTAGTGCACACTAAGTTGCCCGCACCCCACCAAGTAGAGGTTCTGAGAGGGCAGGTTGGGGAGGTTGGGGAGGTCTATAATATAGCAAGACTCCATTAGAAGAAACAACATTACTAAGGTGAGTAATTTTTCTTCAAACAACATGAATTCTTGCTATATTATAGACATTAGCAGAATACACAGCAGTACCTCCATGGAGGAGGCAGAACCTACTTAGGGAATAGGCTCTGAAGAACAGCTGTGCCAAACCAGAGCATCTCTCCTGGCCTGGACATCCAGGAGTAATGCTTGGTAAAAGTGTGTACCGTTTCCAAGTAGCAGCCTGGCAAATCTCTAATAAAGGAATGTCTCTGGCAGCAGCTAGAGACGCAGCTGTACCCTAGTAGAATGAGCCCTCAAACCGGGGCTCTGCCCACTTTCTGATAACAAAATTGGATACAAGAGATAATCCATCTGACTACTGATCTCTTAGTGGCAGGTTTGCCTTTCCCAACTTCACCATAGGTAAGGAAAAGTTGGAGGGTTCGAACCTGTGACCTTTAGTACGCTCTATATAATAACTAAGAGCTCTCTTAACATCCAGGCTGTGCAACCTCCTCTCACCAGAGGGGAGTGATCAGTGAAAAATACTGGAAGGGAGATAGATTGATTAAGATGGAAATCTGAAACCACCTTAGGCAAAAACTTCCTATTAGTCTTAAGGACTACCTTATCCCTGTGGAAAGAAATAAAGTCAGTCTCCACTGACAAGGCTTGCAATTCACTTATGCGTCTGGCAGAAGTGATAGCCACTAGAAAAACAGTTTTCCAAGTTAGGTACTTAAGCTCTGCAGAAGACAGAGGTTCAAAAGGGGGTTGCATTAACTGGGCAATGCAAACATTAAGGTCCCAAGCAGGGCGGTTCCCAAAGGGAGGATTAGTATGGAGTAATCCCTAAAAAACTTGGAAAACACAGGATGAGAGGAAGAGGGATGACTTTCCTGCTGACACAAAAGCAGATACAGCTGCCAAATGAACTCTCAGGGTAGCTGGTCTGAGACCCAAGGAATTAAGATGTACCATGTAATCTAACAAAATGGGCAATTCAGCAGATTCTGGGAAATATTTTTCCCAGCACACCAAATGAAAACCTTTTCCATTTAGAACTATAAAGTAGCCCTAGTGGAAGGCTTTCTAGAAGCCTTTAGGATCTCAAGAACACCCTGAGAGAGGTGTAAATCAGCAACTCTAACTCCTCAAGAGCCAGGCCTTGAGGTTGAGGGATTGAGGTCGGATACCAACCCTTCCCTGGGCACAAGTCAACAGATTGTGATTCCTGGGGAGGCACAGGGAAGATGGACTGTCAGAGACAGAAGGAGTGGGTACCAGGGCTGCCTTGCCCAAGCAGGGCAATCAGAATCACCCTGCAAGGCTGAGATCTGATTTTGACTAGTACTTTGAATAGGAGAGGAAGGGAAGCATGAGGAACTTCCTCCCAATCCAGAAGAAGGCATCCAGGGAACTGAGCCCAGCACTGGAGGTCTGCAACAGAACAGAGGAAGTTTGTGATTGTCTGGGGCTGCAAACGATCTATCTGAGGGATGCCCCACCTGGCAGAAACTATCCCCAGCACTTGAGGATCCAGGGACCATCGTGATGGCCCTGGGAAATCCTACTGAGGGCATCCGCTAGGACATTGTCCTTCCCTGGAAGATGAACTGCTATGAGGGAAGTGCTCAGGGAATAGGCCAGAGACCACAACTTCATTGCCTCGGTGCACAAGGTCAAGACCGAGTGCCCCTGCTTGTTGATGTACCACATTGTTGTGGTGTTGTCTGTTCTGACTTGTATCACCTTGTCGTGGACAGATGCAGAAAAACTTGAAGAGCTAAAGACAGCTCTGAGTTCCAGCAAATTGATGTGGATCAGAGATTCCTGGGGGACCAAACTCCCTGAGTGGAAAGGTCGCCCATGTGGGCTCCCAACCCAGAAGGGAAGCATCTGTAGTGAGAGTCAAGTCGTGAGAAGGAGAAATGAAGGGGACCCCGCCTAAATTGCTCTGATCCTGCCACCACTGAGAGCCAGGATCAAGGTTCGAGTCACTGGGACCAACTTGGAAAGGGGGTCTCTTCTCTGAGACCAAAAGGTTCTCAAGTGAAACTGAATGTCTCTCATCTGAAATCTGGCTCCCTGCACAACAGCTGTGGATGTAGCCATATGCCCCAGGAGCTGCAGAAAGTGTCTTGCTGGTCGAGAGACCTGCAGAGTGAAGGAAGAGGCCAGAGCCACTAAATTCCTTACCCTTTCTGGGGGAAGAAAGGCTCTGGCTAGCTTTGTGTCAATTCTGCCCTATAAGGTGAGTACCTGGACTGGTTCCAGAACCGACTTTGGTAGGTTTAGCAGAAACCCAGGGAGGTGAGAAGCTGCTGGGTGACCTGCAGGTGAGATTTTACCTGTTCTGGAGACTGGCCTACAATGAGCCAGTCATCTAGATAGGAAAAACAGCAATCCTCTGCCTCCTTAAGTGGGTCACTGCCACTGCTAGACACTTTGTGAATACCCTTGGAGCAGAGGTAAGGCCGAAGGGCATTGCTCTGAACTGGTAATGACCTGAGGGCAGTTCTAATCTGAGGTACTTTTGATGGGATCTTCTGATTGGACATGGAAATAGGCATCCTTGAGGTCCAGGGAGGCTAGCCAGTCCCTGGCCTTAGGGAAGGTAAAATCATTGCCAGAGTTACTATTTTGAACTTTGGTTTCAAAAGATGCTTGTTCAGATATCTGAGATCTAAAATGGGCCGCCATTCTCCTGTCTTTTCTGGGGTAAGGAAGTATCTGGAATACAGACCCTGCCCTGATGCAGGAGGAACCCTTCTACTGCTCTGAGAGCTAACAGGGATGAGACCTCTGTTTCCAGGCGAGGGTCTCTGAAGCACTTGCAGGTAGAAAAGTCTGCTTCTCAACTTGGGAAACTTTTGAAGCTGAGAACCAGACCTGGCTTACTACTTCCAGAGCAGCACTTGTCTGAGGTTAAAGAAGCCCAATTCTGACTGAAGTAAGCCAGCCTGCCCCCCACTGGTACAGGAGAATCGGCCCTGGGCACCCCATCAGGGCACCTGTTTCGCAGGAGCTTTAGGCTGGGGGGTGGGAGCAGGTCTGCCCACCCCACATCTGCCCCTGCCTCTGAAGAAGCCCCTCTGAGCATAGGCAGAGGAGGCCTGAGTCTGGTAGAAAGGCCTGTGAAAAGGCCTACCCCTACCCCTGGGGGCATGCCTTTGAGGAGTGGCTTGCCACTCCTTAGCCTGGGCACTCTTGTAATGTAGTCCTATATTCATCCATCTTCTTCATGTAATTCTCTGTCTGCTCTCCAAACAGAGAATTTCCCACACAGGAAAATCCATAGCCTTAGTCTGGGTATCCTGGACAAACTAGTACACCTGAGCCAGGCCAACCTACGAAAAGCTACAGATGTGGCCAAGGACCCTAGAGGAAACATTATTAACATCCACAGCAGCATGAAACTGAACCTTAGAGGCTTCAATGCCATCAGCAGCCACCTGTTCTAGTTCACTAGCCAGCTGGCCATGGCCTGCTTAGCTACTGCATAACAGTATCCCATCTAGATTTCTGATACCCAGCTACATAAGCCATATAATTTGCTTGCCTGTGTCCCAGAGAGGCTGCCATATACTGTTTTTGCCATGGCATCAATCTTCCTGGAATCCTTGTCAGGAGGATGTGAAGCCAGGGAATATTAACTTTATCACAGGCAGCAGCCTGAACTACCCAACATGGCTGCATTGCTGAGAAAGGAATTCTGTATCAGGGCCTGACAATGTATACCTTCTGTCCATCTTTTTATCTACAGGAGGCACAGAATTAGGAGCATTTAAAATTTTAATTGTTTGTTTCTAAAGACTTATGTAAAGATAGACAATCTCCTAGACTCCAAATATCCATCATTTCTACAAAATCAGGCTCCTCTTGCTCATCCACAGCCTCTTCTAAAGGAAGCTGGAGGGTTTCAGCAACTTTTTATAAAACATAAAATGAGATGGGGACTCAGACAGCATAGGGGAGATTCTAAAGGTCTGTCTGGGAGATGTCCAGTTCAATGGGCACACCCAGACCTTCCCAGCCACATTCATACTGTTCATAATCCTCCTGCCCCTCCTCTGGTTCATAAAATTCCTCAATATCATAATCCTGAACCACTGGGACTGGACGAACCGACCTTTTGCCAGATAGTGGTGGTTCGGACGGACCCCGAGACAGTGACTGGACAATTTGTATGGCTTTTGCTATCTCTGCAGCAGTTGGAGAAGGAATTTTGGACTCCAGACCTGCTGATTTTCTTGTTTTCTTTACTGGAATTGGTTCCTCAGAACCAGCTTTTCTTTGCCCTAGGAAGTCTGGCCCTGGTCAGAGGGCACTCCCTCTAGTTCGGTTGGCACCGAGCAGGGCTGGCCATCCGGGTCAGCGGACTTTTTGCCTCTCGCTCCCTGAGCCTGCCCAATCTTTTTCCAGGGTGGCTGCAGGAAATTTCACATACCTGGCAGTCTGACTGAGGTGGTCAAACCTCAGACAATAAACACATGTGGTGTGTGGGTCCAGCCTTGGCAAAGATTTCCCCACAAACATCACAGTGTTGAAACCCAGTGGGCCCGGTTTTCTTTGGGTTTCTCAGACATAATGCCAGCCTAACCAAAAATTTGCCATTTAACGGCAGTGCCAGGCAAGACACCCTTATCGGTTCCTAACAGGTCATGCAGGTATTGGAAAAAACGAATAAATCTGTTTTTAGAACCGATAAGAACCGGAACCGCACTCTAAAATAGTAATTTTAGTTTTAAATGAGTTTTAAACCCACTGATCGGTTCAAAACCGAACCGATAACTTACAAGTTCACACAGACAAAACCTTCATTTACTTACGGTTACCACAGATAGAGCTTGACGAACGGTTTTGCGGTTAAAATAAAACTATTCTCGGTTAAATCCAACCAAGAACTCTTTAAACCGAGAAATGAACCGAGCAGAAGGAGAAATCTCTGGAGCGACTGTTCACTGAGGCAGAGTAAAGAATCTGACAGTTCAAGTTTGAAATGATACAGATAGAGCTGCTCTCGTGCCAAAATTCTATTTTGGAATGGTTTTAACCAATTCACTCCGGGGCAGTTCTAGAGCTGGATCAAACTGCTAATGTCTATAATATAGCAAGACTTCATGTTGTTTGAAATATTGTTAGTATTTGTTGGGAATCTTATTTTTGCTGGTTAGTTTTGGGGTCTTTTATTTTATTAGTCAAGACCTGCTGGTTCTGTCTACGCAATCTATATGTCAGTATTCAGGAAGCCCTGGCTCCTCCCTTGTAATATTTTTGGCGAAGCCACAATAGGACTTGTTCTGTTTTGACAGTCAATAAGGATTGAATTTCTTCCTTTGATTGGTATAACTGAGCTAAGCCACTTTCATCTCCGCTCATGTGAACTTCTTGTAAAGATCGAAGCCTCTGTTGGAGGTCAGATAGTTTGAGGTCTCGCTGTTTTCTTTTGTGGGTGGCGTATGCGATGATGTATCCGCGTAGGCCTACTTTTATAGTGTCCCATAATATTTGGGGTGTGGTACGAGGAGATTTATTATCATTTATGATTTCTGGAATTTTATTCTGTAGTAATTCTTTAAAGTCAAGATCCCTTAACAGAGAAGGAAAAATCTCCACTGTGTGGATTTTCTCTCCTGGATTATATTAAGCTCAAACTGTACTGGGGCATGGTCAGATAGATGAATATGTCTACCGATTGGATTAAAGTCTGATGTTCTTGACTGATGAATAGGTAATCAAGTCTGGAATAGTAGCCATGAGCCGAAGAGTAATATGTAAATTTTCTCTTTGAGAGGTTCAATTGACGCCAGGAATCAATGAGGCCTGTGTCCTTCAATAGGCATCAGAGATGTCTTTGCCCCATAGTTTGCTTCGATGGGCGAGCCGCTGAGGAGTCCAGATAAGGGTTCATGAGGCAGCTGAGGTCTCCACCCAACACCAGCACATCGCCTTGTCTTGTGAGTACATGGTCTACTAATCTCTGGACCAATGAAGCATCTGTCTGGAGAGGGATATATGCACTGCACACAGTAACCCACTGCCCTTGGACCGTGCCTATAGCTATAGCTAGTCTCCCTTCTGGGTCAGAGTAGTGTTCTGCTAGTATGAAAGGGGAGGACTTAAGGACAAGGATAACCGCTCCGCGTCTCTTACCTCTCCTATAAGAGGACTCTATCACCCGAGAGAATCCAAATTTTAATAATTTTTGATGTACAGTGGTGTCAAGGTGGGTTTCTTGTAATAACAGGAGATCAGGCTTCATTTGCCTTAAAGCCTTATGAGTCCGGTATCTTTTAATAGGCCCGTTGAGCCCATTTACGTTATAGGAAATTATTTGAAAAAGGATCCCATTTTGGTATTGGTAGTTTGGGTTCTATGTGATAATGGCGAGCGCCGAACGGCGACCCGCGTTATCGCAATGTCAGGGCGGCGAAAACAATTTCGCCACCCTGACATCCTCAGCGTATGGAGGAATAGCACTGGGGACTTGGTTCTTTTGCTTTCTGTGGGGGAGCTGCGCCACCCCATGCGAGGGGTTCTCAACTCTAGGGGGTGCATGTCGGGGGGGAGGCAAAAGCAAAAAAACACAAGTTTCGGGCCGGGCACAACAAAAATGCAGTAGCGCCCGGACCCAGACCCGAACCCAGTATCCCATGCATTGCAAGCGAAGGCCAGCCCCCAATGCCACGGCGCAGTTGGCAGCCGACCACAGCGCACCCCTACATCCCTCTGCCCCTCCCAGGCCATGCTCGCTGTACTCGCCCCCCGCATGCTTGTACATATAGTGACATCCTGTCGCTACAGTCGCCCACCCACCATATCCAGTCACCCCACCCCCCCATCGCCATTCTGGCTTTTGCCCACATCGTGTCGCCGTTTCGGACATTGCCTTAATATGTCACAGGCTATCGGTAATTTGTGTTTTTGAAGTGAGCCTCCTCCCTGCATTCCCTCCGCTCTCCATCCTGCTTAGATGTGTGGATCTTTTCCTGTCAATTACCCTTCAAGCTGTTTAAATAAAAATTCTGTACCAGCCTGAGTCTGTGTCTTTTTATTTTTTTTTAAAAAAAGGAAAAATGAAAACAAAGAAACCCTCAATATAAGACTTGGGTATAAACTAGACCAACTGGGTCCTTGTAAACCTAAAATGGCTAGAACTATATACAATGATTTGGGTGGTGTGACTTCCAAATCCTGCTCTCCACTCTGATGGGGAGAGGAAGGCTGGGAATACTCCCGCCTAATCAGGTACCCAATATTCCATCTAGGAGGGGTGCCCCTTGGGATGCTCTTGCCCCTAATATAGGGTTGGGAATGAGGTAGGGAGGTTACGAATAAAAGTATAAGTCCAATGCAAATTAACTGGGAAGGGAAGTGGGATTGGGGATGGGGAGAAAAAAGATGCATTGCTGTCAGATCACCAGGTCAATTATTGCTTCGTCTCTCAAGCTGGGTCTGCTTTTGTTATTATGAAGGGGAGGAAGTCTGAGTAATTAGAGCCCAGTGTATCTAACGTGCCCCCTACTGGATAATAATAATTTTGCATTGATGCTGGTTAAGTATAATCAGGCCCCTCAGAAATCTCTAGTATCTGGAAGAGACAATAAACAGAAATTATATTCATCTAGGCCATAAGTTCAGAACTGAGTTCCTTGGTAGGGAATAGTTTAAGGAAGTCCACGTCTTTTCTCAGGACAATTCCAAGCTCTGAAATACAAAAGAGTGTTCTGTCTGCATCTTCAATCCAAAATGCCCTTGCGGCCTGGCAAGTCGCCAGCCCCGCCCCCACCCCCACTCCCACCGGAGTAACCCCAGACCAGTTATGGGGGGATCAGTGTCCCTACGAGGGAAGAAAGCCCCCGGGCCCCCCCAGGAGGTCAGGATTCTGAATCAGCATGGAGTCTATTCGAGTGGAGCGAGACCCCCTCCCAGCCCTCCTGGGATACTTCATTCCATGGTCATCGAGTGTGAGGCACTTTTTACACCCGCAACAGGCCAGTATGATAGGCCTCTCTACTGCCCCACCAAGCCGTGAATCCGGGGAGTCAGACCATCTGATGTGAAAGCTCAGCTCATTCCTTTTATGTCCTGACCCCCCGGTTATTTCAGTGTTTCAGAGCTATAAGCAGTCCAGATGAAATTAATCACCCTGTTTTATTGGGGGGGGGGGGATGAGCAAATGATTAAAGAATATGAATGCCTGAGTGCTGCTGGGATCCACATGTTGTTTTTCCTCTGATTTATGCCTGTCTTCCAAGAGCCCAGGAGTGTACGCCCCTGGGAACTCCACTGGAAGAATTAATTTTTGTCTGGTCTGGCAGTGTGTATCCCGCAGTTTGCTCAGGTAGTTACTTGCCCCCTGAGCAATTTTTTCTGTTACTGCTTTCTGTAATAGTCGAGGGTCACGACTATTATATCAGTAGGAAATACTCTAATAAAATAGGTCCCGATTCAGGGCCAGCATATAGCAGTCCCAGGTCACCTCCCCACCCTATTTGAGACCCCAGGAAGGTCCCAGTCATGATCCCAATGACTCCACCCGTATGCCTCGTGGCTGCAAAGAGTCTGCGGGTCACACCAGCCTGATCCTCAATTCTGGGAGCTCAGTTTGGCCCCCCCGATGGGCCCTCCGAGAGCTCCCCTGGACCAAGATTAACCCCTGAGTGGGAAAGCAGGGGGTAAATAAAGGCTGGTGCCACTCACCACACCATCTCTGACCTCTGGTGTAAGTCCCTCAGTTGTCCTGTCTTGCAAATTGAGACAGTAATTGCTTGATGGCAGCGAAAGCTTCCTGTTAACTTTAACGGCCTAAATGGCCTGCTCGAGGTGGGCGATCATCTCTTTGAGTCCTCCGGGTGCCTGAAACAGTGGGTGGAAGTGGAAGTTCCCTGGTTGGAAAGTCCTTCAGGGCCTCCTCCTCTGCCAATTCATATATTGCTTGTCCTGATGGATACTGCACTAACAGTCTGCTGGGGTAAGGGGTCCTAAATTTAAGCTGCTGTTGATGAAGGATGTGGAACAGGGGGATATAAGCCCTTCTCCTCTGTATTGTTGTGGGTGCGTAGTCATCTAAAAACATCCGCTCTGTACCGTAGGTCACATTACCCATGGACCAGGCCTTTCTGAGTATAAGTTCTTTAGTGCTGTATCTCATGAACCTGATTATAATGGAGTGAGGCCTAGCATTCGGTTAGGAGGGCTTTGGGCCAAGCGCTCTGTGCGTATGTTCTATTTCTAAATCCAGCTTCAGGTCTAAGGAAAAGGATGTGCGGAGAACTGCAGTAATAAATCCCTCTAGGCCTTGCCCATCAATATTCTCCAGGATGCCATATACCCTGAGATTGCGTTGGCGATGTCGATTCTCGCCATCTTCCTGCCATTCCATAGTAAGGTGACAGAGGGTGGTGATTTTTTCCAACATGGTATGCAGGTGGGTTACTGTCTCACACTGTTCTTGCACTGTTTGCTCAAGTTCAGATACCCTGGAGGTGGTTTCAGCAATTTCTTTTTGCATAATTTCTTGGTTCTGTTTGAAAGAGAAAAAGTCTGATTTCAAGTCCTTAATCTCAATCAGTATCTTGTCTAGTTTCTGGTCCATGCTAGCTGCCTTTTTGTTTTTGTGGCTCGAGAATTTACTTTGGGCGCGTGGTTTCTGGGTCATAATTTGTTGCATCTCCCCTTCTGAAAGTTCTCGGTCTGAGGTTTCCGGTGCGAGTAAGTGGAATCTATTACTTCCACCCTTCGATCTGTTGTTAGCCATCAAAATCCTGCCTTTGTCAGTCGAGTTTTGTAAGTTTTCTATGGGCTAAGTGAAGGATTGTAGCTTGAGGGAGCCAGGAGCTGATCCCTTAAGCCGCCATTAAATCGAGCGCTGCATCGGAAGTCCCCATTGGCTTATTTTAGCCTCAAAAGCCTGAAAGGGATGAAGACACAGGTGAAAGGAGCCTTTTCAACTTCAGGGACCACTGGTGGTCGTGCAGAATATAAAACATGGTGGAGTCCGCTGCCCCCCCCTCACCCCTAAACCCCCGTTTGGGATGAAAGTCCTGGAACATGGCGCTCTACAGTTTAACACCTGCTGGCTTGGTCAGGGGGGAACCCCTTTAAATGGGAGAAGATTCTATCTGGATCGATCTTTAAGGTTGAGGGGAAGCGAGAAAGAGAAAGGGGGAGGAAAATCCCTATGGGTTCTCCCACGAGATGCAGTGATGCAGTCCCCACTCCAAGAAGAGGAGAAAAATGGAATGTCCATGACAGGCTAAGGAGGATACCACAGTACACCGCACTGAGAATCCCAGGGAGTTCCCTCTGAGGCCAGGGCAAAGACCTTACTTGCCACCCTCCTAGGATGGGCACTCTGTGACTTTAGAGAAAGAAACAGAGGGCCCTGAGGAACCAGGGGAACTCTGCCCCCAATTGGCCTCGAGGGGGGGCAAGCAGGGTGAAGGCAGTGCCCAAGAGGGGAAGGTAGGCGGGAATCAGTAATGAATGGCGAAGATACAAGAGAAGATCAAGAATTACGGTAGGTACATAATTTGAATATCTTCCCCTTGTCGGTCTTCACCATTCATTACTGCTGGGTGAGTACCAAACCCCCCAGAGGGGACCTAGCACTGCCCCGAGGGAACAGATTCCCTCAGCCTCCTAGGGAAAGATGCAGGAGAGGGAGACCCTATTGCCATTCTAGATCAATATGGCCTAAGGCTGGTCAGGCTGAGGAGGTGTCTCCCGTGGCCGGGGAACGGAAGACACCCCTGAAAATTCCTCATTGCCCTATGGGAGAAAAGATGGGTCCCTCCAGAAAGTAGAGGAAATCACCCTATGCCAGGCAATGGGTGACAATCTAGATAGGTGAAGCCATGCCATCCACTTGATACAGATCGCTGTCCCTGCCAATCTGGAAGTCACCTCGATGCCATCGTATGATGCCCTTGCTTGGTGCCTTGCAAGTTCCAGACTCTGTGCAGAGAGGGCAATGGCTTGCCTAGATTCCTCCAAATCAGGCAAGGATACTAAGACCTGTGCCAGTATCGACCACAGGTGCCTGTTGTAGGCAGCGTGGTGAGCCTGATGTGAGCTGATGCAGAGTAACACACGAGCTGATGAGAAAACTCTTCTTCCCCAACAGTCGAACTCAGAGGAATCCGGATTCGGTGGTTGGTCGTGTGCCGAGTGTTGAAGCCTGGAAGGAGTGTCTAAAGCTGTCAGCCCCGATGGTGGGTGAGGCAGAGAACCAAGAAACTCCTGGAGAGCGCAATACCTCCCCCTACAGTCTGCTGGGGATGAAGCTGCTGGTGACTGCCAGGTGCACATAGATGCTTCCTGTCAGGGAATAGGCCAGGAAGGCACCACTAGGTGGTTGGCATGGAATTCGCTCAGAAAAGAGCATGTCTCCCATTTAGTATTGCGTCTTACCACATGGGAGATGTGGAGCTCCTGAACTAACCTCGAGAGGAACCGCTGATACTCAGTGAAATCAGCGTCGGAGGAAAGGTGGACAGGATGTTCTTCTTCCTCAGATGAGGAAATTGAGGAGCTCTGGTGTGGCAGGGGAGACAGGCGAAAGACCTGCTCATCCATAGCTCTAACATACCCAAGGAAGGCCGCCGCAGTGGCTCTGAATGTCTCCCAGGTTAAAGGTCCTGTGGGACCCACATGGCCTGGGAGGGAATGTCTGCAGAGGGACTGGGGGGCACCTCAAAGAAAGTGCGGCCTCTGAGACCCATGAAGGTCCTGCTATCGGGGGATCCGGGGATCAATCCAGTCAGTGAACGCTGCAAATATGTGAACAAAACCTGGCTGAGCCCCGAGGGAGAATCCCTCCGTGGTGCAGCTGAGGTTACATGATTCCAGAAGGGCAACCCTCAGCGCTGCTCACTAAGGGTGTCCCTGAAGTCTCAGAGGAGAAGTGGGGCTCAGCGCTTCGGCTCCTTCCCCCTCCCTGTAGGGTAGTGGAAGAAGGCCTCCGCACCTCACCCCAGTCCCTCAACCTCTCGGACTCTGAGGCCACCCTCTTCCTCAAACCCAGTGCCAGGGGGTCCCCCAATTCTGCAGGCCCCCCCCGAGGGAGGTCCCAGAAGAGGAGGTCACCGTCCCCACCAAGGAGGCCACAGCAACACCAGAAATGGCAGCTGCCCTGGCCCCTTTGGTCAAGACCACCACACCAGGCCTCTCAAGACTGCTATCCATCACAATGCCCCCTACACTGGCGTCAGTGTGGGGGGCCGCAGGGACCCCAGACTTCAGGGAGTCCGGTAGGCAAACACTGGACTACCTGGTGCCGTGTCCAAGATGACTCCGAGGAGTCAGGGAAGCAGTCTGGATCAGCCAGTGAGTCATCCACCTCCAAAGAGGAGGAGACCACATGTACTGCCAGACTAGTGACCCCGGGAGCTCCCTTACCAGTGGCACCATGAACGGCGCTGCCATGAGACATGGCACTGCCTGCGGCGACACCTCGATCACTGGCACCGCAAACGGCACCAGGATCGGAAGTGGCGCTGAGGATCTGCTGGTGCTGGGCCCAGCAGCCATGGGCCGCAACACCGGGGGAGCCTGTACCTCCATGGAGGTGACTGCCATGGCAGTGCTCTCAACCCAGCTCTGCAGGGAACCGAGCTGCTCCTCTGGTACCATGAAAGAAACTTCCTCGACGGCAAGGCTGGAATCTGAGGAGGTTTCCTCCTCACCGGGCTGTATATATCCGGGAGAGGACCTGGAGACAGGGTCAAGAGATCTTGCCATGGCATCCCTAGAACGATGCCATCCTCTGAAAGTCAGCGGGGTCCTGCCGACTTAAACATGCAGATCTCAAGAACACGGCGGTCCATAGAGAAACAGGCGTTGCAGTTGTCCATATCATGGTTGGGACCCACGCAACACAGGCAAACATCATGTTGGTCCGTCACAGAAAAATGACGGCCACAGGGGTACTGATGCACGAGGGCATGGCCCGCTTTGGATTTTCTCTTAGCCCCTGAACCAGACATGACGTGAAAATAACAAAATTCAGAGAAAAGGACCCGGCACCGTTGGTAATAACAATGAATGGAATGGGTGAAACAAGTACTTACCATAGTAATCTTGTTACTTCCCAGTGATACTCAAGTATTCATAACTTTCTGCAATGTCCCTTTAAGCCAGAACTGCCTGGAGAGAATAGAACACATGCAAATGATGGAACTCTTTGCACGTGACAACTATTCAAATGCTGCCTTGAACTAACTGCCTTAGTTCAAAAATCCCTCAGATTTCCTGGATGCCTGGAAAGGCAGGCCTCAAATAACTATGAATACTGAATGGTATTAATAATCAATAATGATAAAAATTATCATTAACCCATAATACCTTAAATAAACCCTCCAACTGGAGGGGAAAACACAACAGATACCCCAAAAAATGTCAGAGTCACCTGAAAGAAGTGGTAAAACACAACATGAACCTTGTTTACCAAAATTGTGCCAGAAGGTGGCATATATACCCAAGAGCACAGTATGCAGGAGTGCAGAGGCTAAAGGTTCTAGAAGGGGAGGCAGGGTGGAAAGTTATGAATACCTGAGTATCACTAGGAAGAAAAAATTACCACAGTAATCTTCTTTCTTCCATGGGGTCCTTTAGCATCAGTAACTTTTTTTGCACTTAGCTGGCTAGGTGCAATTGCCCTGGAGGTGTGCCTTTAGGAGATATTTAATGAGCGTAGGGCCAAGCCAATCAAAAGACAGGAGGGGGTGTGAACTGAGTGAGAGCTGTTGACTGCTTCAGAATTTTTTCAAGGAAAAATGAGGGCAAATGCCCCGAAAAAGAATTAACAGGATTCAAAAAACATGTAAATGTCCAAAAGTGGAAATAGAAACAACAGCAACATGAGGTAAAAACTCATCAATAAGAAACACCAAATTTGGTAAAAGGTGATGTAAGAGCCCTTCCTCGACAGATGAACTGGGGAGGAAGGGTGGGAGTTTACTGATGCTAAAGGACCCCATGGAAGAAAAAATATTACTGTGGTGAGTAATTTTTTCTTCTTACCCCAGGAGTCCTTTAGCATCAGTAACCTTTTTTGCAGACTACCAAGCAGTACCAAGTGGGAGGCGGGCAGAGAACCTACTTAGGAAAGAGGCTCTGCAGAACTGCCCTGCCAAATTTGCCATCAGATCTGGTCTGCACATCCAAACTGTAGTGTTTCACAATGTTGTGCACAGATTTCCAGGTAGCTACATTATAGACATCCAGTAGGGAAATGTCCCTTGCTGCTGCAAGCGAGGCTGCAGTGCCCCTAGTGGAATGGGCCCTGAGCCCCATTGGAGGTTGTTGACCAGCTTTCTCATAGCAGAATCTAATACAAGAGACCAACCAATGAGAAATAGTTCTCTTGGTAGCTGGTCTTCCTCTGCCTACATCCCCATAGGTGAGGAACAACTGAGTGGAAGAGCCTCTGGACTGTAGTATGTTCTAGGTAGTGAAAGATGGCTCTTTTGACATCCAAGCTGTGGAGCTTTTGCTCACCAGGAGTGGATGGCTCAGTAAAGAAGACAGGCAGAGTAATGGACTGGTTCAAGTGTAACTCTGAAACTACCTTTGGCAGAAATTTCCTGTTTATCCTGAGCTCAACTTTATCGTTGTGAGGGATAATGTAATTCGGCTCAGTGCACAGGGCCTGTAGCTCTGAAATCCTCCTGGCAGATGTAATGGCTACCAGGAAGACGGTCTTCCAAGTTACAAACTTGATGTGGGCCGTGGACATAGGTTCGAAAGGTGGATTCATGAGCCCATCTATGCAAAGGTTCAGGCTCCAAGGAGAAACAGGCTCCCTGGTTGCAGGCTGGAGGTGCAAGAGGCCTTTGAAAAACTGTTTAAAAATGTGGGAAAAAACGATTTCTTCTTTCCCACTGAAAGGTAGGCTGAAATTGCCGCCAGGTGTAGCTTGAGTGAAGATGGTTTCAAGCCTGATGCCTATAGGTGTACCAGGTAGTCTAACAGCTGAGGGTCTGAAGCTGATAGGGGTTCAACCTTTTCGCTTCTGCACCAGAGGGAAAACCTTTTCCATTTGGCTGCATAAGTCTTCTTAGTGTCCAGTTTTTATCCATCCTCAGTATCTTAAGGACCTGTTCAGAGTACAGTGAGGATGGAAACTCTAACTCCTCAAGAACCAAGCTTTGAGATGAAGAGAGTGTATGTCTGGGTACTGCACTTCTGTCTGAGGAAGGGTCAGCAGGGAGTTGGAGGCAGGTGAATGGGCCTGTTGCAAGACATTGAGAGAAGGAGAGGGTACCAGGCTTGCCTGGGCTGGTCCGGAGCCACTAGGATCATGGATGCAGGCTGCTGCCTGAGTTTCAGTAAAACCCTGAATATCAGGGGAAAGGGAGGAAAAGCGTATAGTAACCTCCCTGACCAGTGCAGGATCAGGACATCCAGAGGAAGTGTTCCCGGAACTGGGGGCCTGCAACAGTACTGAGGAAGCTGAAAATTGAGAGGTGAGGCAAACAGATTTTCATCTGGTGTGCCCCACAACCTGAACACTGTGGCTAGTACTTGCTTGTTCAGTGTCCATTCACTCTGACCTTGACTGATGCAGCTTAGAGCATTCGCCAGAGTATTGAGTTTGCCAGGGAGGTGAATAGCTGAGAGGCTGACTCCCAGGGAGAGTGCTAGAGATCAGAGCTTCCAAACAGAGTATTTCCGATCTGGTGCCACCCTGCTTGCTTATGTAGAACACTGCAATGGTGCTGTCCATTCGAATTTGAACCACCTGCCCTTCTATGCTGGGAGCGAATGCTTTGAGAGCTAGTAAGACTGCTCTGAGTTCCAGAAGATTTATGTGCAACTGTGACCCTTCAGGAGTCCAATTGCTGCTTTCTGAGGCACTGTCTAGATGAGCTCCCCAGCCCAACAGGAAGGCATCTGTGGTGATCACCTCTGTGGGAAGAGGAGTTTGAAAGGGAACCCCTGCCTGCAAATTTGCAGGGTCCTTCCACCAGAGCAAGTTTTGGAGGAACTGCTCCGACACCGGTATTAACTTTGAAAATTTGTTGCTTCCCTGAGACCAGCGAGCTCTGAGGTAGGCTTGCAGGAGTCTCATCCTGTACCTGACCCCTGGGACTACTGCAGTCATAGAGGCCATATGTCCCAGAAGTTTGAGGAAATGTCTAGCTGGTCTTGGCTGTCCCTGGGCGAAAAGAATCTGCCACTGAAAGGAAACTCTGAATTCTTTCCTGTGGGAGGAAAGCATATCCTTCTGAGTGTCCAGCTGGGCCCTATGAAAGTGAGCAGCTGGGTGGGTTCCGGGTGAGATTTCTTGAGATTTACCAGGAAACCCAGAGACTCCAGAGTGCATTCTGTGAGGGAAAGAGATTCCTTGACTTGGCAAGGAGACTTTGCTACTATGAGCCAGTCATCTAGATAGGGGTAGAGAGTGACATCCAGTCTCCTGAGATGTGCTGCTACCACTGCGAGACACTTGGTAAAGACTCGGGGCCAAGGACAGACCAAAGAGCATTGCAGTGAACTGATAGTGACCTGAAGGAAGTTTGAACCTGAGAAACTTCCTGTGAGATCTCCTTATGGGTATGTGGAAGTAGGCGTCCTTTAAGTCGAGGGAGGCTAGCCAGTTGCCCTGCTGAAAGGACTGTATGACCAATGACAGAGTGTCCATTTTGAATTTGGGTTTTTTCAGATATTTGTTTAAATATCTGAGATCTAAGATAGGTCGCCATGCCCCAGTTTTCTTTCATGTCAGAAAATACCTGGAGTAGAGGCCTTTACCCTTCTCATGGGTGGGGACCCTCTCCACTGCTCATAAAGCCAGAAGGTTTTGTACCTCCATTTCCAACAGCGGTATCTGTGATGGTGACAGAGATCTTGACACCTGGGTACACCTGAGGTCTGGCAGCTGCTTGAACTGTAATGACAGACCCTTCTCCACTATCTCCAGCACCCACTTGTCCGACATGATGAGGGACCAGTGCTGAAGACAGTGAGAGAGTCTGCCTCCAACTGCAAACAGGGAGGCGACCTGGACACTCACATCAGGACTTAGACTGAGGCGCAGATGGCTGGGTAGAGGTGGCTCTTCTTTGGCCCCTTCTGCCCCAGCCTCTGAAAGACCCCCTGTACTGGCTAAAGTCTGATTGGGGACAGGGATTGTAAGGTCTGGGAACAAAATTTCTGTCCCTACCACCCCTGGGACAGGATCTCTGAGGGGTGGCGGGTTTAGGCTTGGATGAATGGCTCTGCCAGGATGCCTTGTACTCATCAACCTTTTTCATGTAGTCAGTGGTTCTGTAATCAAACAACATATTTTGATCACAGGAAAAATCAACGGCCTTGTTCTGAGCGTCTGTGGTCAGACTGGTTGTTCAAAGCCAGGCGAAGCGTCTCAGAGATATGGCATGGGCCATCGCACTAGAAGCTGCATCATTATTGTCATCTGCCATGTGGAATTGGTACATAGTAACTTCCAAGGCAGTTTTTGACGTATCCACCAGTTCCTGCACCATAGAATCTGATTCGTTGCGTGCGATAGCCTGGACAGATTTCCAAAGGGCTTTCTGATATTTGACTGTGAATGCCATGTAAGAAGAAAGCCTGAGAAGCAGGGTCGCTGTGGCATACATTTTCTTTGCTATAAAGTAAATTTTCTTGGAATCCTTGTCAGGGGGAGAGGGTGACAAGGAGACTCCAGCTTTTTCACAAGCTGCCTGCTGCACTAAATTCTCATGGCTAGGGTGTGCTGACAGGAACTTGGTACCATTTTTAGACAATTTATATTTTCTCTCAAGCCACTTATCAATCCCTAGAACTGAAGCAGGGTGTTGAAGCACCTTCATGGTGTTTTTTCTGAATGCATTATAGATAGGGACAACCAGGGTTTTTAAGGATGAAAGACCCTTCATCTCCCTATAATCTTCATCTTCATCGACATCCTGGTTGGGCTCCTGTGTAGGGATGTCCAGGGTATCCAGCATATTTTGTATAAATGTAAACATAGAGGAAGGATCCTCGTGGTCACCCAGGAGATTCCCCAAGGCGAGGGTCCGGGGACTCCTGGGGCTCAAGACTCTCAAAATCCATGTCGAGGCATTATAAAACTGATCATCATCTGTGTCACCCTCACAGTCTACATAACAGAGAACTGTGGAAGAGTGCTTGCCAGCCCCAGTAAATTGAGGACCCATCTTTTGAAGGACCTGAAACAGTTGCCATGCTTTTTCCATATCTTGCACTGACGGAAGAACCTGCGCAGTTTGTAAGTGTTTTGTTTTTTCTGTATGCTTTAAGCTGCCTGTTGTCTCACTACTGGCTTTCCCAGGAGCAACAGGAGCATATCTGTCTTGACAGAATTTCTTTTTAGCCACTTCATCAGAGGCTTGATCAATCTTCCTTTTTTTATCACTCTTCTTATTTTTCAATTTGTGAGGAACTTCATCTTTGGAAGCTTTATTTTTTGACTGGGATCTGGAAGGTTCCTCAGCACCTCTGCTTTTGGTATTAGTACTTTTGAATGACCCCTTGTCGGAAGCCTTTGATTTATCCTCAGTCATAACTATCAAAGGTTTGTCTGCTATGTTCGCCAATTTAAGCAAAGCAAACCAGTTCTGGACCTACGAACTGAGTGTAGGTTTCTGTAAAAATGCCACTGGCTAGTCCTGCCCCAGTTAATATACTCTGTCGATTACCAGTGCGTTTTTTTTTTGGTTGTAAAACTGGAGTCTATACCAGTGCCAGTCTTAATAGAAAGCCAGTAATACTCAACTGTGCACAGGTGACTGCTGGACCCTTATGGACAGTCCTGACACAGATGATGCCAAGGTCCAGAAATATAACAAAAAAGGTTTCCTCGTAATTGCCAATCTAGAGGTAAAATCCCCAGGCACTGTTTAAGTTTGAAATCTACTGCAGGTGCCTCGCAGTAAACCCTGCAAGGTCTGAGGTATAAAACAAAGCAACTGTCCCCAATTTGATGGTTCCCACAAGAATTTAGCCAGAAATGAAGGAAACAGTTGAAAAAAAAGCCACCCGCGATAAAATTAGGCTTTAAAGTAAATAGTCACAGTAAAAATAAAGTCTAAATAGTGCCGTCGAGCTAAAAATAAAAAATCTGCACAGCACTAATGAAAAAGTAAAATTTTTCACTCAACACACTAAAGGAAATAATTTTTGAAGAAAACTTTACCCAGATAAGCACTAGAAGGCTGTCAACAAAGAAAGTTGGGAGACACCTCTGAGGCAATATTGCTCAGTCCAGCAGAGAAAAAATTCTGAAGCAGTCAACAGCTCTCACTCAGTTCACACCCCCTCCTGTCCATTGATTGCTTGGCCCTTCGCTCATTAAATATCTCTTAAAGGCACACCTCCGGGGCAACAGTACCTAGCCAGCTAAGTGCAAAAAAAGTTACTGATGCTAAAGGACTCCTGGAGTAAGAAGAAACAAGATTACTATGGTAAGTACGTTTTTCTTCTAACCCTAGTAATACTCAGGTATTCCTAACTTTCTGCAGACTATGAAGCAGTACCTTTTGAGGTGGGCACAGAATCTTATTTTGGAAACAGACTTTGCAGGACTGCTATGCCAAACCTAGCATCACCCCTGGACTGAATATCCAGGTTGTAGTTCTTTGTAAAGGTGTGTACTATTTCACGTAGCTGCTTTACAGATGTCAACTAGTGGAACATCTCTGGAAGCTGCTAAGGTAGCAGCTGTCCCTCTTGTGGAATGGGCCCTCAATCCTGTTGGAGGCACCCTTCCAGATTTAGTGGCAGCTGCTAAGGTAGCAGCTGTCCCTCTTGTGGAATGGGCCCTCAATCCTGTTGGAGGCTCCCTTCCAGATTTAGTGTAAAAGAATTGGATACACTGGACTATCCATCCAGAAATGGACCTTTATGATGCTGGGTTACCCTTTCCCACATCCCCATAAGTCATGAACAGCCGTTTCCTGTCCTGCCTATGGTCCTTGGCAGTCATGTAGTAGCTAAGAGCTCTCTTGACATCCAGACTGTGAAGTCTTCTTTCACCAGAGGTGGAGTGCTCTGTGAAAAAGACAGGTAGGGTAATGGATTGGTTAAGGTAGAAAACAGAAACCACCTTAGGGAGAAATTTCCAGTTTGTCCTCAGGACTTCCTTATCCCTGTGGAATGAAATGTAGTCCTGTTCAATGCAGAGAGCCTGAAGCTCACCGATTCTTCTTGCAGAAGTCACTGCCACTAGGAAAATTGTTTTCCAAGTGACATATTTCATATGAGCAGAGGACATGGGCTCAAAAGCAGGTCCCATGAGCTTAGCTATGCACACATTGAGGTCCCATGTTGGCACCAGTTTCCTATGAGGGGGATGCAGATGGGCCAAGCCCTTGAAGAACCTTCTAAAGATAGGGTCTGAAGCTATTGTCACATTTCTTCCTGCAGAAATGTAAGCAGATACTGCAGCCAGGTGAACCTTAAGGGTGCTGGGCTGCAGTCTCAGGGAATGTAAATAAGAGAGGTAATCAAGAACAGCTGGAACCCCAGCCTGTGTTGGTACCAGCTCCCTGGCTGCTTTTGCTTGCAGTGTTTGCTGATAGAAAACCTTTTCCATTTTGAACCATAAGTTGTCTTAGTGGAAGGCTTCCTGTAACCTCTTAGGATGTCTAAAACAGCTTCAGAGAGGTGTAGAACTGCATATTCTAGGTCTTCAAGAGCCAAGCTTTGAGGTTCAGAGACCTGAGATTCGGATACAGGAGTCTCCCTTGGTTGGAGGTTAACCAGTTGTGCATCCGAGGGAGATGCATTGGCTCGGCTACAGACGTGGAGAGCAGAAGAGAGTACCATGGCTGCCTGGGCCAGTCTGGGGCTATCAAGATCATTGATGCCGACTGGGACCTGAGCTTGAGCAATACCCTGTACACCAGAGGGAAGGGAGGAAAAGCATATAGGTGTTTCCCTGACAAGTCTAAGGCCAGAGCATCCATGGTAGCATGCCCTGATCTGGTGGTCTGCAACAGTATTGTGGCAGGTGGTGGTCCTGGTGGAATCTGAGCAATTCTATCTCTGGGGTGCCCCACCTCCTGAAGATTACTTCCACCACCTGCCTGTTTAGGGCCCATTTGTGATGGGCCTGGTTGATTCGACTCAGAGCATCTGTTAGGGTGTTGTTCTTTCCTGGCAGATGGACAGCCTGTAGGGAAACTCCCAAAGAGTAAGCCAGGCTCCAAATTTTCAAGGCCTCTGTGCAGAGAGGACCTGATCTGGTGCCTCCCTGCTTGTTTATGCAGGACATTGTGGTGGTATTGTCTGTTCTGACCTGTCCCTTCTTTCCTTGTACCATTGTTGTGAAGGCTTTTAATGCCAGAAACACTGCTCTGAGTTCCAGCAAGTTTATGTTTTGGAGTGACTCTGCACTTGACCAAGTGTCCTGGGTTGTGTGGTCCACTAAATGGGAGCCCCACCCCTGTAGAGATGCATCTGTTGTGAGAACAACTGATGGGGACTGTCGTTGGAAAGGAATCCCTTCCCTCAGATTGGATTCCTCTTTCCACCACTGAAGTGCTTGTAACAAAGGTTTTGTTACTGGAATCAGCTTTGAGAGAGGATCTCTTCTCTGACACCAGTGTGCCCTTAGGTGGAACTGGATGTCTCTCATTTGGAACCTGGAGCCTAGGACTGTGGCTGTGGCTAAAGCCATGTGGCCCAGGAGCTGTAGGAACTGCCTTGCAGTTTTTTGCTTGTGCAGACTGAATGAGTTTGCAATCAGCTGCAGACTTCTTACCTTATCCAGAGGCAGGTAGGCCCTGCCCTGCAGGGTGTTGATCTCTGCTCCTATGAACTGCAGCACCTGTGCAGGTAGAAGGACTGATTTTTTGTGATTTATCAGGAACTCCAGGAGCCCTTTGGTGGTCTGCAGATGTTGTCTGACCTGGTCTGGTGATTTTCCTACCACTGGCCAGTTGTCCAAGTATGGAAATACTGTGACATCCTGTCTTTGAAAGTGTGCCACAACCACTGCCAAGCACTTTGTGAATACCCTTGGGGCCGAAGTTAGGCCAAAACGTAGGGTTGAAAATTTGTAATGGCCTGATGGGAGTCTGAACCCGAGGTATTTTCTGTGGGACTCCCTTATGGGGATGTGGAAATAGGCATCTTTTAGGTCCAGTGATGCCAATCAGTCTCCTGTTTGGAGTGTTGGCAGAATCATTGCCAGAATTACCATTTTGAACTTTGTTTTTTTAAATGCTTATTTAGTACCCAGAGGTCCAAGATAGGCCACCACTCCCCATTTTTCTTTGTGGTAAGGAAGTACCTGGAATAGAAACCCTTTCCTTGCTGATGAACTGGGATAGGTTCCACTGCCCTTGACAGCAGCAGCAGGTTTCGAACCTCTGCCTCCAGTAGCTTCTTGCCTGTGAGGGAGGGTGAACTGAACATCCTGCTTCTCAGAAGAGGAAGGGATTTGAAATTCAGAGGCAGTCCCTGACTCACTACCTCCAGGACCCACTTGTCTGTGGTAATCCCTTTGCCAAGCCTGGAGGTAGTGCGACAGTCTGCCTCCAGCTGGTAGAGAGGAGGCGGCCTGTGAAAACATGTCATGGTGTTTGTTTACTCTGGGGTTGAGGCTGGGTTTGAGACCCCCGCCTGGAACCCCTTCTGCCCCTACCTCTGAAGTACCCTTGCTGGGGGTACTGTTGGTATTGAGGTGCAGCCACTGCCTGGAAAAAGGGCCTAGTGTGAAAGGACCTGCCCCTGCCTCCCCTTCCATAGGGTCTGCTGGATGGTGAGGCTTTCTCCTTGGCAGAACTGCTCTTGAATGTGGCCTTGTATTCATCCACCTTCTTCATATAAGCCACTGTTGATTCACCGAAAAGTGAATTACCCTTCAAAGGGAAGTCCAGAGCCTTTGTTTGAGTATCCTGGGTAAGATTTGTAGCTCTTAGCCAGGCAAATTTATGTTGAGCAACAGTGTTTGCCATCTACATGGCTGCTGTATCATTAGCAGCAGCCATTTGGAACTGATACTTGGCTGCCTCTAAACCAAATCTTACAGTTTCTGCCAGGTCATCAGACAAGGGTGAAGGGTTTTTAGTGCTATGGCCAGTACAGACTGCCATAAAGACTTCTGGTACTGGGTAGCGTAGGCCTGGAAATTGGCCTGTCTAATAGCCAAGGAAGCTGACAAGTATCCTTTTTTGGCTATACTGTCAATCTTCCTAGACTCCTTGTCTGGTAGATGAGAAGTCAGAGGCACCTTAGCCTTATCACAGGCAGCAGCCTGCACCACCCCCTGGTGGTCAGGGTGGGAAAATAGAAACTCTGCCCCTTCTCTTTCCAGTCGGTACTTCTTATTCAGCCTCTTATCAAGAGGAAGGACAGAATTAGGGGTCTGTAAACTCTTCAGTGCATCTTTCTTGAAGAATTTATTGACAGGCAAGAGGAGTGTCTTTGTGTGGGTTAACCCCATCATTTCGAGGTATTCCACCTCTTCTTCATACTCTATTTCTTCTCTTGTGGTGATGTAAAAGTGAAATCTGGCTCAGGGGATACCTCAGGCTCAATAGGTTCCCCTTCCTCCTCCTCCTCACATTCACCATAATCCTCTTCCTCCATAAGTGAGGATTTACCTGTGCTGCCAGTCTGTCCAGCTGGGGCCTGAACAGGTGGCTGCTGGCCAGTAGGAAAAACACCCTGTAAGGCCTGTACCACTTTAAAGGCCCAAGCTATTTCTTGAGGAGAAGGCAGAGCCAGAGCACCCACAAAAGTCCCTTTTTTCTCAGTTGGAGGTTCTGTGTACTTTACTTTCTTTGTCTTTTTAGAGGGAACCGGGAAGTCAGCTGGTTTAGCAAGCCTCTTAGTGCCCTTATCACCTGTCTCAGGGGTTGAGGCAATTACTGTAGTGGTTTCACCCACAGCAGAAGAGGGTATCGGCTGGTCAGAGCCAGAGGGACCCGTAGGTGGAGGAAGCTTTTTCTTAAGCCGTTCCAGGTGTTTCTCCACTGTTTTTTTCTGGGAAGGTTTTACGGATATCACAATCTTCCTTAAAGTGATCATAGCCAAGGCAAGCCACATATAAACTATGCTTGTCTGCCTTAGCAAACACTTCCCCACAATCAGAACAATTTTTAAAACCAGGTTCACTGGTTTTCTTTTTAGGTTTCTCTGACATTTTATCGGTAAATTATAAAAATGTTAACGGCTAAGTAATTTTAAAGATTTAACAAAATTTAGCGGTTGCGGTCAGTTCTGGAACCGATAATGAACCGATGGGAACCGGAACCAATGAAGAAAATGAACCGAGACTAGCGGTTCAGTAACCGATAAAGTGGTTACAAAAAATAAATATTTAAAATAAATTTAAGCTAAACTAACAGGGTTTTTTAGTCAGAAAACCCCGAAAATAACTAAAATAACTTGGTTCCCCACCAGTTATATCAAACCGGGAGAAACCAATAAAAAATACTAAAATAACGCTAAAACTAGGTTTAATTACAAATAACAATAAGTGAAAGGCAGCAAATGAAAGAAAAAAGATACTTATATATTTTTATAAGTTTCTTCACGTCACAGGAACAAGTTGAAGAGCGAGACTCTGAGCGGCTAGACTTCATAGGCGGAGAATGAAATCTGAGGGGTTTTAGAAATAGGGCAGTTAGTTCAAGGCAGTATTTGAATAGTTCTCACATGCAAAGAGTTCCATCATTTGCATGTCTTCTATCCACTCTGGGCAGTTCTGGCTTAAATTAGGAATACCTAAGTATTACTGGGGTTAGAATTATCGGTTTCCAGGCAATGGGTGAAATCAGAACAAGTATGGAGAAGCAGTAACATGGCGTCGAAATTCAGAGAAGACTCGATGACGCAGCAACTCCGACATTCGCGCAGCAGGTGCGACCTCGATGGCGGGAGAAACAGAACTCGGGTGGAGGAGGAGTCTGCGGCACCTAATGGCCAACTCTCGTGGGCCATGCAATGCGTCAGCCTTGTGGGTGGCACCGCAGGTGCCAACTCCCCCCCCCAAAGAAAACAAACTTCAGTACAGGTGCGTGCCTCTGGCCTACACCCAGCAGTAATGAATGGTGAAAACTGACATGGGGAAGATCATTATAGCCACGTCCCAAGAAATTAGAGCTTATGCAAACTCTAACATGTACTGTACTTCAGGCTGTTGAATCTTCACCAGCTGCATGGGATTCTAGGATTCCTGGTTCCAGCAAATGTCATGGTGGAAGTCAGCAGAATCTGCCAGAAACAACCTAACTTACTGCAGTAAATACTAAGTAACAAATTGTTTGCACACAAACTGTAAACTGGGACCAGACCCACACTTTGGTGTGGGGTTCTTCTGGAAGAGAGGTGATAAGGTCGGTTTCCAAGTAGGAGGGGATGAGGCATATATTTTGAGAGGGGAATATGTCAGAAGTTTCAGGAGGGGGGAGGATGCAAATTTCAGGAAGGGTGACAGTCACACACCTTGGGCTGGGTGGCGGGGGTAAATTTCAGGAGGGGTGTGAGGGCAGATTCTGGGAAGGGTGCGGGTTGCAGAACTCAATCTTTACTAGGGCCGCAAGGTCCAAATTTTGGGAAGGACATGTGGCACAAATTTCAGGAAGTGTGCAGGGTGGAAAACTCAGGATGGATTTGGGGTAAAAATCTGGACAGGGATGAGGGCCCACATTTTGGTAGCTGTCAAGTCAAGTCATATTTATTTACAAAAAAGAGGCACTTTTCAAAATGATCAAAGCACCTGTAGAAAAACATTTAAAAAAAAAACACAGTAATACATACCAAAACAGTAATTAACAGGATAAAGTTAAAAAATGCAGCATTTCCCAATTTATAAGCATCAAAAAATGCTAATCTAAATAAATAGGTTTTTAGGGCAGTTTTGAAAGTCTCAGTGGACCGGCACTCTCTAATCTGACGAGGTAGAGAGTTCCACAGGGTCAGGGCCATGAATGCGAAAGATCTCGCCGCTGAGGCCTTGAAACAGACCCTGGGAACCTCTAGCAAACCTTCGTCAGTGGAATGGAGTGGACGGAGGGGGTGGTAGGGACACAGGAGGTCTTGCAAACAGCATTGTCCCTGTCCGTGTAGGGCCTCATAGGTCAGCAAACCAACCTTGAAGGTGATCCTCCACCGCACTGGCAGCCAGTGCAGCTCACGGAGTGCAGGTGTGACATGACTAGATCTAGATAAGCCCGTCAACATCCTTGATACTGCATTCCGCACCAGTTGCAGGCAGTGAATGTCCACCCCCCAAAGCCCTAGGTAGAGAGCATTGCAATTGCAGTAGTCAAGGCAGGAGGTCACAAAGGCATGGACCAGAGCTGGAAGGTTCTCAGGCAGAACAAGGTGTTTTACCCAGGCGATATTCCTCAGACGGTAAAATGAGGACTTGACAGCTGACACCTGTGATTTAAGTGTCAGCTCGCCATCAAAAATAATGCCCAGATTCCGCACCTGTAGTACTGTGGGTGTGAATTTCAAGAAGGATGCAGCTGCAAATGTCAGGGGTTGTGCGGGTGTAAATTTCTGGAATGATACAGGGCATTATTTTCGGGAGGTGTGTGTGGGCAAACTGGAGAGGGGTAGCAGTACAATATTGAGCAGAAGTGTAACTAATTGTAAGAGGGTGTATGGATCAAATTTCAGAGGGTTGTTTGACACCAATTGAGGGAGGATACAAGTTTCAGAGTTCAAAATGCAACTGGGATGCAGTGTGCAAAATTCAAGAGGTATGCTTGCACAAACTTTGGGAGGGGTGTGGGATGTGATTTTTGGAAGAAGTGGTGAGTACAAAGTTTTGGAGGGATGCAAGGTCCAAACTTCAGGGGGCTACAGGGCACAAATAGGACAGTTATGTAAGAACTTACCATAACAGTAGATCTTCAAGGGGATGTCAGTCATCAGACCACACTGTAGAAACTTCACAGTTCATGAAGCAGGATCCACATGGAAAATTTTCAGCAGTACAAATGGGGCTGCTCATACTGTTGATGTCATCAACCCTACAAAGGTGTGAGTGGTCCCGCTCCCTCCTCACTTCTTTCCCCCGGAGACAAAGAGAGCATAGCTCTAGCCATGGGGGACCAAGGAGAGACAGAGGTGCCCAGGACTCTCTGAAAGGCTGGATACACCAGACAGCCAGTTCCAGTACAAGGGCCTCAAGAAGGGAGATGGTCCTGATGACCAAGAGCCCCTCGAAGATCTACTGTTATGGTAAGTTCTTATATAACTGTTCTATCTTCTTAGGGGCCATCTCAGTCAACAGGTCACACTGTAGGAACGAGTCCCAAGCAGTTACAGGTGCAAACAGTCTGGGAGGAAGGCCAACAAAAAAACTTAAGACAGGAAGCTCTGCAGCACAGCCCTGCCAAAACCTGCATGGGCTCCTGAGACAATCTCCAGACTGTAGTGCTTGGTGAAAGTATGGACAGTACTCCAGGTGGCAGCTGCACAGATGTCAGTGTCTGAGACCCCTTGGACAAGAGCCACAGAGGTAGCCATGCCTCTTGTGGAAGGAGCTAACCACTCCAGGCAATTCTTTACTGTACTTTTTTTTTCACTTTCTGTTTATGCTCCTCCCCCACTCACTGCGTACTGCACCATTGGGAGACATCTGGCATCTGTCCCACGTTCTTTCCTTTTTTTTTTTTTTAATTCAGCTTCATTGGTGTTTCAATTATAAAAAAAACACAATACAAATTAACTTTACTCAGGACAGTAAAATATACACTACAACAGCCAAAGACGAGACAAACTGAAGATAACAGTCACAAATACCCCCCCTTCCCCCCTCCCATCCCAGGCATCCCCTTACAAAGACCTTGATGGGATTGTGCCCTTAAAGAATGAAGGGAGTTCCATCTTTCCTTATATCTGTGCGTACAGTTACGTAAGCTTGCAGGCATTTTTTCTATCTGTAAATTGGCCAACAATTCCTGGAAACACTCCATGTAGGAAATGTCAGTGTTCTCTTTCCAATGTCGGAGCACGAGAGCCTTAAAAGAGAGGGCAATTATGGCCATATGGAAACTGCGTTGCTTAATCTCAACTCCAGTGAAGTCGCCTAATAAGCATATTTCGGGGGTAAATAAGGTATCTAGACCTAGGAGAGGGTCTGCTCTCTGTCTAATAGTTTCCCAAAGTGCCGCAATGGATGGGCATTCCCAGAAAATATGAAATAGGGTACCCTCAGCTTGCTTACACTGAATACAGGCTGAGGAAGGGAGTAAGCCCATTTTGTGCAGCTTCACTGGAGTTAAGTACATGTTTTGAAGAAGTGAGAATTGCATAAGGTGCAGTCTGTCCTATGTGATATAGGAATGGCAAGACCTCCAAATTTTCCCCCAGTTCAACTCCCTCTAAGGGAACACATCATCCCAGCAGGAAGAGGGCCTAGTGTCCAGAGGGTAAACCAATTCATATAAAGAGGCGTAGATAAGAGAAGCCGAGTGGGGCTGGTGGGATAAAGCTATTAAGGGCTGGAAAATCTCACTTACTCCTCTCTTGCTACCGAGCAAGAGCTGCTTAGAAACCAATAAGTGACGCAACTGATAATACTTAAAAAAAAAAAAAAAAAAAAAAAAAAGTTCCTGGTCCTGCTGGGAATCTGTGCATCATATCCCCAACCGAGAGGTAGGAGTCCCTGTTAGAGAAATCCCGTGGACATATCCCTTCTAGAGATGGAAGCCAACCCTCTTTATAGGCATACCCCAATGAGGATATTATAATTCTGTAAGATTGGTTGTTTGGGGTCACGACTACGGTTGTATTTTAAGACTTTACATAACTGAAAATGGACCTTCATAGAAGTGATCATTGGAGAGACCTCCCACCCTTTAGGGAGATCCCTAGACTGGGTATGAAGGAGAGCCTCACAAGAAATGCTGGTTGATTCAATGAATTCTTGTTCAATGATAAGCCTGGGGGGACACAGGGAAAAGTGGGCAGAGTCTCCACTGGCTGCAGCCACTTAAGGTGTTTATTAAGACGACTGGCCCAATAATAGAATCTGAAGTGAGGGAGCCGTAGCCCCAACCCTTTTCCTTGAGGGCAGCCAGTTTATGATAAGCGCGCCTTGCTGGTTTATTACCCCACAGAAATTTGGAGATTATTCCATGTATTTTCCTGAGCCATGTGAGAGGCAGCCATAAATTCAATATACTCAAGGGGTAAAATAGACGGGGCAAAACGTTCATTTTGATCAGACTAATCCTCCCTCAAAGAGATAGGGGCATATTGCTCCATCGGGAGAAGTCAGTTTTTATCTTGGAGATCAGGGAATCAAGATTGAGAGCCTCTACTTGGGAGGTATGTCTCGCTAAGAAAATGCCTAGGTACTTAAGACTATCTTGAGACCATTGTAAGACCGTGGGCCCAAGTGAAGCCTTATATGTCCTGTAGTTCAGGGGAAGACCTGAGTCTTACCTGTGTTAACTTTATAATTGGAGACCATACTGTACTCTGAGAGGGTCTGCAATACCGCCTGAATAGAGATAGAGGGTTGGGTGATTTGCAGTAGTATATCATCTGCGTAAGACCCCCGCTCCTTCCTGCCTGAAGCCCGTGGCATTCCTCCCAGGTAGCCATAGTTGGCCCCCCCAGGTGAGGAAGAGGTGAGGCCCATACACCCTGAACATTCAAGTCTCGCCGGGGCACCGTAATGGGACAGGCAGGGGACGTTTGGGGATCTGTGCTGGTGTTCCAACTTCTCGGAGCGCAGGGAGTCGATTTTCTGCTGTTCTGGGCATAATGTGCGCACTGACATCAAGGTGGGTCCCACCAACATCCAGCTTGCCTCCCCTCTCTCTCTATGGCTAGTCGCTTGCTGTACCTCAGGCCTCTGCCTGAAGTCAGCCAAGTACCGAGCCTCTTCCCCCCTCCCTCCCCGGAGAAGGTGAATGGTTCTCTGGATGCTCAAGACTCCTCTCCCCAGCCGGCACTCTGATTCCCCAGGCTTGTTGCTGAACCCAGGTCACTGGTGTCATGAGCGGTAGTGCTACTGCTGTGCCGGTGGTCTTTGCCGTACTTCTTGAAGCAAAACATAATGCAATTTGCCTACCATTTGGATAGACACTGCTTAGAAACTAAAGCGCCCTCTCTACCTGGGGCAAAGGAAACAAACAACTGCTTCAATTTTCTACATTCCTCCTTGGCGCAAAGCAGGTAGTACTACAAAGTTCTGCACACACATCTAATGTATGGAGCAGTGCTTCCCCTGGATTGGCATGTTCAGGAAAATAAACATGAAGGTGGATAGACTGGTTGAGTGTAAACTCAGAGACCATCTTAAGGAGAAACTTAGGATTTGTGTGCAGAGACACCCTGTCTTTGTGAAAAATCAAATAAGGCTCCTCGTACCAGAGGGCCTGAAGCTCTGAAATTCTTTGAGCAGAAGTAATGGCAACTAAAAATAATGCTTTCCAAGAGAGAAAGCGTAGCCCGCAAGTAGCAGCTGGCTCAAAAGAATACTGGATCAACTTCTCCAAAACAAAACTCAAACCCTAGCTCGGATGGGAGAATCGACTGGGGGTTTCATATGCAGGATGCTCCTTAAAAAGGTACAGGAGACATCCAGCTGAGCTATTGTGCGGTCACCCATGGGCTCATGAAAGGCAGATATAGCTGAAAGGTGCACCTTGAGGGAGGAGTACTGGAAACCTGAGTCAGACAGAGAGATCAGGTAGTCCAGGACCTGGCTCACCAGACAAGTGAATGGATCCAAATTATGTTTGGCATCCCGGATGGCAAACCGCTTCCACTTCATGGCATTCGTGGCTTGAGTGGATGGCTTCCTGGCAGCCACCACTCTGTTGGAGACCCGAAACCTGGAGACAGCTATGTCCTCAGGAGCCAAACATGTAGATGGAGGAACCCAAGGTAGGGATGCACCAGGGTCTCCTGAGCCTGGGTCAGCAGGTTCTTGCAAAGAGGGGAGTGGAACCAGAGGTTCCTTCACCAGCTGCTGTAGGTGGGGGAACCATCTCTGGCGGGGCCAGAATGGAGCTACCAGAATCATGCTGGCCCCCTTCATCTGCAATTTGATGAGGACCCTCTGAATTAGAGGGAACGAAGATAATGTGTAAAGAAACCTCCCGCTCTAGGACAGGGACAAAGCATCTTACCAGAAAACTCCAGGCCCTGGATTGAGCAAGCAAAAATTGAGCAGTTTTGCATTGAGTGGGGAAACAAAAAGGTCCAACTCTGGATTACCCGATCTGTCGAACAACTTTTCTGCGACAGATGAGAGGAGCTCTCAATTGTGTATGCTGGACTGAGTCCAGCTGAGGTTGCCCACCAGAGTGTTTAGCACACCTGGGACATGGACTGCCAAGAGTATCAGGCCGAGACCTAACATCCAATACCACACTCTCATGGCCTCCATGCATAGTAGGTATGAATGAGTCTCCCCCTGCATGTTGATGTAGTACACTACACTGAGACTGTCTGACTGCAACAGCAGCTGACCCGGAGAAAGGTGGTTCTGAAAGGACTGCATGGCGTAGAGCACCGCCCACACAGCATCTCAGGGATATTGATATGCAGGGAAGCCTCAACCCGAGACCAGGACCCCTGGGGTTAATGTCTTTATAAGTGACATTGCAGAGGGACTGGAAGGAAAAGTATGCCTCTCTGTAGATGATACAAACATCTGCAACAGGGTTGATACACAAGGAGGTGTAGAAAGGATGAGAAGGGACTTGGCAAGGTTGGAGGAATGGTCAGAAGTATGGCAGCTTGGATTCAATGCAAAGAAGTGCAAAATAATGCACCTGGGAAACAAAAACCCAGGGGAAGATTACACAATGGGGGGGAGGTAGTAACAACAACAAAAATGGAAAGGGACCTGGGGGTAATCATATCAGATTATTTTTATTTATTTAATTAGTTTTTGTTGACTAGGTAAGTGCACTAGACAAATCCTGCTTATTTTCAGGCACGACCTGGAGGAGGGGGATACAGATGACTGTCAGTTACCAACTGACATTGAACCAGATTAAGCTGTTGAGCAGATGACCTTAAGATTAGCAAGCAATGTGAAAAGGCAGTAGAGAAGGCTGGGGGGATACTGGGATATATAGGGAGACGCATCAGCAGCAGAAAACATGAAGTTGTTATCCCTCTGTACAGACAGTTGGTGAGACTCCATCTGGAGTACTGTGTCCAGATCTGGAGACCCCATCTCCGCAAGGACATAGACAGGATGGAGGCAGTCCAGAGGAGGACAACTAAAGTGGTGCAGGGTCTGCAACAGAGGCCATATGAGGAGAGACTAAAGGAGCTTAATATGCATACCCTTGAGGAAAGGGGGGGGAAGAGACATGATAGAAACTTTTAAGTACCTCAGTGGAATCAACAAAGTCCAAGAGGGTAGCATCTTTCACAAAAAGAGATGTGCAAGAACAAGGGGACACAATTTGAAGATAGAGGGGGGACGGCTCAGGGGCAATGTGAGGAAGTTTTTTTTTTCACAGAGAGTTTGGTAGACACATGGAACAGCCTCCCTGAGGAGGTTGTGGGGTCTAAAACTGTGGGAGAATTCAAGAATGCATGGGACAGACATAAGGCAATTCTTGTGAGGGGTAGGAAGAAATAGGCTGTTGGTTCACTAGGATCTGCAGCTTATCCTGTAGGTAGGGAAATGGGCAGACTAGGTGGGCCAAGTGGTCCTTATCTGCCATCAAAGTCTATGTTTCTATGGACCCAGGTGAGCTCCCCAGCCCAACCCGGAAGCATCTGTGGTGAGGATCTGCTGTGGAGAAGAGATCTGGAATGGGACTCCCGGCAGCAAGTTCAAAGGGTCCATCCACCACTGCAGCACTTTGCGGACTGGGAGGAGACCAGCACCAACTGATCTAACTCGTCCGTACATTGGTTCCATTGCACTTGGAGAGTCCACTGGAGGCTGCACATATGGAGTCTGACAAGTGGAACAATGGGAACAGCAGCCGCCATTAGACGCAACAGTCTCAGAAACACCCTGGCAGGAATAAAACTGCTCTGGGCCACGTCCTGAGCCTAAGCCTGGGCTACAAGGCACTCCGCCCTGTTCTGCAGTAGGAAAGACATCCCCTGCACCGAGTCTAGAACCACTTATGTATTGCAGTTTTTGGGATGGCACCAGAACTGACTTGGGCAGACTGACAGACTGTAATGCCCAAGGAAAGGAACAACTGGAGAGTTCTCTCCAGAGTCCACAAGAGCTGCTCTGCAAGAGTTGCTCCCTGGACGAGGCCTTTAGAAGCCAATTGTCCAGGTAGGGGGAAAACATACAGTTCCCTCCCTTCTGAGGGCTGCAGCTGCTGCTGCTAAGCACTTGGTGAAGACCCACGGTGCAGAGGACAAGGCAAAGGGCAGCACCTTGAATTGGTAATGCTCGCCCTGAAACAGAAACCAGAGAAACCTCCTGTGAGGGAGGAAGACCAAGGTGCAGGTAGGTGTCCTGCATACCCAGTGAACAGGGCCAGTCACCTTTCTTGAGAAGAGGCATCAGGCCTGGCGCAGTTACTATCCTGAACTTGCTGTACTGAATGTACAAACTGAATGCCTTTTGATCTAAAATGGGCCTCAGATCTCCAGACTTATTGGGAACCAGGAAAAACTTGGAATAGAACCTCTTGTTCCTCTGGTGCCTGAGTACTGGCTCAATGGCCTGCTTGCGCAGAACAGACTGTACCTCCTCCCAGAGAACAGATAAGTGAGCCAGGGGGGAAAGTGTAGTGCAGGGGAGGGGTTTCTGGGGGCTGCTCAATGAGCTACAGCGTGTGACCCCTTTCTATTATTTGCAGAATCCAAGCATCCAAAGTTATGGTTCTCCATAGATGGAGGAAGAACCTACGTCTGACCACCACCTCTTGGTTGGGGACCAGAAGAGGGGGGTCTGGCAAAGAGTCAAGCAGAGGCGGATCCAGCTGTGGGGGGGAGGAGGTCACGACCGCTTGGACACAGCTCTTGCATTGGAAGGAGCAAGCAAGGCAGTGGAAGCTCTTTGTTTGCCCTGGGGTCGAGAGGCTGCTACAGGTCTATGGAACACCTTGTGAAAGGGAGGGCACTGTCTACCCTTGGGCTATGTATGGCAGAGGGAGTGGACGCACTTTATAGCCCTGCCTGATGCCTGCAAATCATTAATGGTGTCCTGGACATCAGTCCCATAAAGCTTAGTGCTGTTGAAAGGGGCATTAAGCACCTTCTGCTAAACATCAGCAGCAAAGTCAGAGACTCTCAGCCAGGAGTGCCTTCATAGGCAGCTGCAGGTGGCAGCAGCCCTGGCAATAGTGCCCGACATATCATAGAGGGCCCTGAGGAGGTGCTTGCTAATGCCCTCAGCAGTCTGCAAGCATTTAAGAACCTCCTGCTTCTGTGTACCATCTGGGGAGGGCCTGAGTGGCAGCTTTGTCCTTCTTCCAGCTGGAGTTCTGGTATTTGACCATATGAGACAGATAATTGGCAATCCTCAGCCAAAGGGTGGAGGAGGCAGAAACCCTCTTGCCCCAAAGATATCCTACGAGACTCTTTGTCCAGGGTACAAGAACTAAGGTGCTTAGGTGCCTTAGACCAGTCACGAGCTGCTTTGATGACCACTGAATCAGTTTCTAGCTGGGCAGCATAGTAAGGAAAACCCTGGGGGGGGCATGATAAAGTTCATCTGCCCTGTGAGGCATAGCGGCACCGTGTATGGCCTATGCCAGGCTGCAGTGGCAGCATTTCTCAGTGCAGGTAAAATAGGAGAAATGATCTTTGGGGGAGATTCTGAGATCTCAAGAAAGTCCATCACATCTTTCTGGTGACATCTTCCCCCTCAGTATGGAAACCCATGGCTAAGGACAATTGTTTCATCACACTGAAAAATGTGGGTTCCTCAGGAGGAGACCTAGGGGTATGCTTGACAGAGTCCTCACTAATAGAGAAGGCTGTGGACCTGTCTGAGGTAAAGACCTTCTCTTCCTCATCAGGAAGAATGAGGTCAGGGTGGTACTCCTCCACGTTGACATCTTCTAAGTCCAGGTCTAAAATCAGAGGCACTGATGACAGATTGCAGGGGGGCTTTCTGCGGCCTATGAGGAGGTGTCGATGGCCAAAGCTGCCACTGACGGCGCTGGTGAAGTGGGCCTGTATGAGCCTAATTGATGAACGATCACGGAGGTAAACGGTGAGGATTTCGCCCAGGTCGACGACCATTGAGGGCTGCATCGATGGTACAGGGGACCAACACCCTGCCTGATGGGCCCTGTGAACCCAAAGAGCCTGTAGCCCAGAGAGAACAGGGGTCAGGCCTTGACAACAAGCCTGTTGTCGATGAAGGAGGGGCTGATGAACCGGAGGTTGATGACTGGCTGTCCTATCAATTGGTTGGATGCTCTGTTAGTATGAGTCTGGAGGGCACAGAGACCTGGACAGTGACTTTATGTGTCGGTGCAGCCGCAACCGATGATAAACCTCCGGACGAAGGAGAAGAGGCCGTCAGGGAACAAGACCACCACCGGGGGAGCAGACCCGATCTCGGTCTGTTTTATGACTTTTCCCCAAGGATTTGTTTTGGGCCTTAAGAGGTCTGGGAGCTCGACAACCCTGCTGGTGACTGAGAGGATAGGGCACCAGAGGACCCCTGCCTGGAACTGGCTGCATGTTGTTCCATTAAGAAATTTTTTAAAACCTTTTTCTGTCGCCTGAGGATTGTTTGACTAAACTTCTGGCAGAGCTCACAGTCAGAAACTTCGCACTCAGGCCCAAGACAGCAGACACAGAGAGAGTGTTCATCTGTGGAGGCAGTCTACTTTCTGCAGCAGCAGCAGCAACGGAAGAGAGAGGTCGAAGGATTAACTCTCAAAACACAAACAAAATAAATGAATCTCATCAAAAAGAGATTCAAGAAGTAACAAGTAATAAACAAGCATTTGTCAATGCCGAATGTTTGCTTGCTGGCATTGGCAGTGGCAGTGTAGAAGTTACAGAGCTGCATAATAGGAATGGCAGTGAAGTATTGAACTGAAGCCAACCCCACCACCACCCTGCAGAGAGTGACAAGCATTGGGGTGTGCCTTTGGGTCGACAGGCATAAGGGCCATGCCATTTCACCACACCCCACCCTGCAGACACTGACAAGTGTCACAGTGTGCCTTGGGGTCTTTGGCTCTTATACACACCCCATTCCATCAGGAAGTATGGTGAGATGGGTGCGGTATAGGAGAATGGGGTGAACTTTGGGGCCGAAGAGTCCAAGGCATACCTCGATGCCTCTCACTGGCTGCAGGGTGTGGAATGGTATGAGCATTACAGGCAAGAATCCCAAATCACATCCCTGATGCCTGTCATTCTCTACAGGGTTGGGCGTTATGTTTGGAAACCCTAATACCTCAGGCATTCGTTGGTATTTTCACTCCAAATTTTCAACATTTTTTTTTCTGACCCCCACCTCATGAACAGTGGCAATATCAATTTGTTAGCCGAAAGCTGCTTATGCACAGTGACTACGGCATTTAGCACAGGTGCAAAAACATTCCGAACAGGATGTAAAAAATGACAGCTGTACTGTTCCTGGGGAGGTGTAAAAAATGGCAATGTTGCAAATCTGCAGTAAATATATTAAAAACACTGGTGAAGTCACGAGCGTGCATAGAAACTGTGCAACGCACACCCGTATTGTAATTAGTTTGGGGATTTTTTACAGCAGATTGTCAACACATGCATTTTGGGACCTCCGATCATGAACAGTGTCACTGTGATTTTCTTTATCTGTCCCGAACAATGATTTCCCACAGCGACCATGCATCTCTGCGCTGAAAGTGTGAAAACACATTTCGGCCATGTTCTGAAAAATGACAGCTGTACTATTCATAAGGAAGTGTGGAAAAATTCCACTGGTGAAAATCTGGACTGAAAATATTACAAAGTCATGAACTTACAGGTGCGTGGAAACTCGTAATGCTCACTCATAACACAGTCATTTTATGGACTTTTGTCACCAAATTTTCAACATAGCCATTTTAAGACCTCTGCTCATGAACAGTGTAACTGTGATTTTCTTAATCTGTCCCAAACATTGCTTTCGCACACCGACTGCACCATTATGCGCTACATGTGCAAAAACACATTTTGGCAACATGTGAAAAATGGCAGCTGTACTGTTCATTAGGAAGTGTAATAAAATGTCAATATTGAAAATCTGGAGTGAAAATATTGAAAATTCGCAAACTTACGAGTGTGCGTAGGAACTGTGCAACGCACTCTCGTAAAACAGTAATTTTTAGGAATTTTTTCACCAAATTTTCAACATAGCCATTTTAAGACCTCTGCTCATGAACAGTGTCACTGTGATTTTCTTAATGTGTCCCATACATTGATTTCACACACCGACTGCGCCATTGTGTGCTACATGGGCGGAAACACATTTTGGATGAGATGTGAAAAATGACAGCTGTACGACTCATAAGAAGGTGTGGTAAAATGGCAATGTTGAAAATCTGGAGTGAAAATATTGAAAATTCACGAACGTACGAGCCTGCGTAGAAACTGCGCAATGCACATTCGTAAAACAGTCATTTTTTGGAATTTTTCCACCAAATTTTCAAAATAGGCTTCTTGAGAGCCCACCTTATGAACAATGGCAGTGTTGTTTCATTAATCAGTCCCGAAAGGTGATTTCGCACAGTGACTGCGAAATCACCCTTCGCCCCAATAATGCCATGACAGTGACATCATTCATGAGAAGGGGTCCCAATAACCCCATGTTGAAAATTTGGTGCAAAAATTCCCAAAAATGCCTGAGATATGCAGCAAAGTTGAAAAAACTCTATCTATCCCATTATACAGCTTACCGGCATTTCCTCAGTTTGCGGTCGGCTTTGAAGAGTGCAGACGTTGCCTGGTCCACTGAAGATCGTCGCGCCGAGGTCCAGAGGGTGTATGGGGTGGGGTGGGGGAGGCAGGTGCGCAGTGGTGTGGGTGCGGGTTGTGGGAGGGGCAGGGAGCGCCTAAGGACAGTTTTTATTTCCATTTTTTAAATGGCGGCGTGGGCGTTTGCCATGCTGGAGTGGGCTCCCAGCGTGGCACAAGACAACTGGTTGAGGCGTGGAGCCGACAGGGGATTGGCACCCCATCAGCCATAACATCAGTTGCCACGCTGGGGTGGGCTTCCAGCGGGCACCCTGCTACTCTGGGGGACAGTGAGCCGGTGAGGACTGGGCACCCCGTCGGCTACACGATGAGTTGCCACGCTGGGGTGGGCACCCAGCGTGGCATGTGAAAACTTTTGGGGCGCAGCACAGCCAATGGGGATTGGGCACCCCGTCTGTACAGTGTGTGCGTGGGGGGGCAGCACGCAGTATGCGTGCATGTGTGTGTGTGTAGGGGGAGTGCGCATGAGCAGGCGATATCTTATCGCTGCTCACTGAAGCGTAGCTCCCCCTTTCAACTGTACTCCACTGCATTTTGGAGCTGTCATAGACAGCTCCAGCAGGCATTGGAGAACTGCGGCCGCGCCTGCCAACACACCGACTGAATTGTAAGAGGGGGTGACACACCTCCGAAAACTCGGATGATGGCACTATGTTTCTTGCACATGCGTGCAAGCAAACATAAAAAGCAGTAGGCAAAATGGCACGAGATTGCACTGGAGCTTCCGCAGAGACCCATGTGAACAAGTCGATGGAGGGTAAGAACTGAGGAGGAAGCGGGGCCACTCACACCTTTATGGGGTTGATGATGTCAACAGACGTCGATGGCGTGGGCGGCCCCAGTTGTACTGCTGAAAATCTTCTGCGTGGATCTTGCTTCACCTATGGTGAAGTTTCTACAGTGTGATCTGATGACTGACATACCGCTGAAGATCTGGAGGTTTATGGGGAACAAATTTTAGACTGGCAGCAGGATAAAAATTTGGGAGGTTTGTGAACTGCCAAATTCAAGAGGGGTATGGGGTTCAAAATGTGGCACAATGAGACACACATTTTAGAATGAGCAGAGGTATAGATTTTATAAGGTATGTAGGCTGAACATTTTGGAGAAACACAGAAGAAAAAATTACTCACCATAGTAATCTTATTTCTTCAAAGGGATCACTCATTATGATTAAACTGATGCAGTTAGCCTCCTGTGTTGAACTGCCTGGAGAGATGGAATGCTATGCAAATGATGGACCTCTACATTGGCCTATGCCAATTTCAAACTGCTGCCCTAGTAACTGCTGCACTCTGAGTGCTTCAGATTCTTACGTAGCCTAACTGGGTATAGAACCCACTAGCTAAACCGAACATATTATAAAATCATTTTTGTCCCTTCAGGTCAAAAACATCCCGAAGAGACAAACCTAAAACTTGAGACCACAAGGAAACCAACTGGTTAAAGGGTGAGTCTCTAACCTGGCTCACATACAAAAACCTTAAAGCAGGGATGCAGAACAACTTTCCCTCCTTTATAAAATCTACCCCCCCCTTTTTTTTTAGGTTCTGGTAGGGGAGGTAGGGTGGGTGCTTTAATCACAATGACTGCCCTTTGAAGAAACAAGATTACTATGGTGAGTATTTTTTTCTTCTAACCCCAGGAATCACTCATTATGATTAAACTGATGCAGACTACCAAGCAGTACTCTTGGAGGTTGGGCAGACAACCTATTTGGGAAATGGGTTCTACAGAACTGCTGTACCAAACCTGGCATCACTTCTGGATTGAATGTCCAGGCTGTAGTGCTTTGTGAATGTGTGCACTGTTTTCCATGTAGTTGCTTTGCAGATTTCTAGTAGTGGAATCTCTCTTGAAGCTGCCGCTGAAGCAGCTGTGCCCTGCTGGAGTGTGCCCTTAGGCCCAGGGGCGTCAGTTTACCCACTTTACTTTAACAAAACTGTATACATGCCACTATCCTGCGAGCAATTGTACGTTTTGTGGCAGCTGTGCCCTTACCCACTTCACCATAGGTGAGGAAGAGCTGTGTTTGGCTTGATCTGTAAGACTTGGTTCTGTCAATATAGTGGCTAAGTGCCCTTTTGACATCAAGGGAGTGAAGTTTCCTTTCTGGAGAACTGGAATTCTCTGTAAAGAAAACAGGTCGCGTGATTGACTGATTTAAATGAAAATCGGATACCACTTTGGGAAGAAATTTTCTAATGGTCCTGAGGACCACCTTGTCCATGTGAAATCAGATGTAGTCCACATCTGTGCACAGGGCTTGTAACTCACTGATCCTTCTGGCCGAAGTAATAGCAACCAGAAACATGGTTTTCCAAGTGATATACTTCAGATCTGCAATTGCTATGAGTTCAAATGGTGCATCCATCAGCTTGGCAATGCAGAAATTCAGATTCCAGGCTGGGACCAGTTCCCTCAGGGGACAGAGCAGGAGGTTGAGGCCTTTAAAGTATTTCCTGAAGACTGGGTGAGAAGCCATAGACCTCACTTTACCAGCTGACAGGAAAACGGAGATGGAAGCCAGGTGGACCTTGAGGGTCAAGGGCTTCAGGCCTAATGAATGTAGATGTGTCAGGTAATCCAGAAGAATAGCCAAGTAAGCCCTGGAGGGGTCAGTACCCTTATCTGAACACCATATGGAGAACCTCTTCCACTTAGATGAATATGTTTTTCTAGTGGAAGGTTTTCTGGAACCCCTATGCAATGTCAGCACCTGTTCTGACATTTTAAGGTTAGCAAATTCTAAGTCCTCAAGAGCCAGGCATGGAGTCTCAGTGATCTGAGGTTGGGATACAGGATCCTGCACTGAGAGGAGGTCAGCAGGTTGTGCCTCCTGGGCAAGTGAATTGGGGGGCCCCTTATAGGGTCAGCAGAAGAGAGTACCAGTGTTGCCTCACCCAATCGGGTGCCACCAGTATCACTGTTGCTGGTTGGGACCTCAATTTCAGCAGGGTCCTGAATATCATTGGAAATGGAGGGAAGGCATACAGAAACTTCCCTGACCAGTCCAGGGCCATCGCATCTAGGGGAAGTGTACCCCTGAGAAGAGGGCTGCAACAGTACATTGGTAACTGGTGATTTTCTACAGAGGCAAAAAGATCCACCTCTGGAGTGCCCCCCCTCCTGAAAATTGTACTGAGTATCTGGGGATTCAGACACCACCCGTGGTGGTCCTGACTTATCCTGCTGAGGGAATCTGCCAGTACACTGTCCTTCCCAGGAAAGTGTATGGCTGATAGGGATAATTTCATGGAGTATACCAGGGACCACAGCCTCATTGCCTCTGTGCACAGTGGGGCTGACCTGGTTCCTCCATTTGTTGATGTAGTACATAGTTGTGGTGTTGTCTGTTCTGACCAACACCACATTGTTTTGAAGATGTGTGGCAAATGCCTGTAGAGCCAGGTACACTGCCCTGAGCTCCAGCAGATTTATGTGCAACAGGGACTCTTGAACAGACCATGTGCCACTTGCTGTGTGGTCCAGCATGTGTGCTCCCCAACCTAGAAGGGAGGCATCTGTTGTGAGAACTAGGGAAGGCTGTTTCCTTAGAAAAGGTACGCCTACCCGAAGGTTGTGCCTGTCCAGCCACCACTGTAGTGCCTGTAATAGGCTGTGGGTGACTGGAACCAGTTTGGACAGTGGGTCTGTCCTTTGTGACCAGTACTGTCTCAGGTGAAACTGGATTTCTCATTTGGAATCTGGAACCTAGCACCACTGTGGTGGCAGTTGCCATGTGGCCCAGCAGCCTGAGGAATTCTCTGGCTGGTCTGGGTTTTCCTACTATGAATGACTTTGCAATTTGCAGAATGCTGTCTACCTTGCGCTGGAGCAGAAAAGCTCTGCCTAGGCTGGTATCCAGCTCTGCTCCAATGAACTCCAGTATCTGTACTGGTATTTGTTGCGACTTCTGCTCATTTATGAGGAAAGCTAAGGACTCTAGAGTAGATTTTGTTAGTGCTAGGGATTGCTCTGCATGTTGCAGAGACTGACCCACTACTAGCCAGTCATCAAGGTAGAGGAACACTGTCACCCTCTGTTTTCTCAGAAACTCTACCACTATGGCCAGGCACTTTGTGAAGGTCCTTGGTACAGAAGTCAGGCCAAATGGGAGTGCTGCGAACTGATAATGGCCTGAGGCTAGTTTGAATCTCAAGTACTTTCTGTGAGATGGTCTGATGGGGATGTGGAAGTAAGCATCTCTTAGGTCTGGGGAAGCTAGCCAGTCTCCCTTCTGTAATGTGGGAATGATTATTGAGAGAGTGACCATTTTGAATTTTGGCTTCAGGATGTGCTTGTTCAGAAGTCTTAGATCTAGGATAGGTCGCCAGTCCCCATTTTTCTTCCTGGTTAGGAAGTATCTGGAGTAGAAGCCTTTGCCCCTCTAGTTAAGGGGCACTGGCTCCACTGCTTTGATTGCCAGAAGGTGTTTTACCTCTGCTTCCAGTAAGATTCTGACTGGTGCAAAGGTTCTTGTTCTCAGCTTGGGGAATGATTTGAAGCTGAGTGACAGCACCTGGCTCACTACCTCCAGGACCCACTTGTCTGTGGTGATGGTATGCCAAGCCTGGACGTAGTGAGCCAGCCTGCCACCTACTGGTGGTTCTACCATAGGGGACGCAACCTGTACCAGCCCATCAGGGATTCTGTGTGGGCTGGGCCTGAGTCTGTGGGGAGGGAGAAGCTCTTCTCATAGCTCTCCTGCCTCTTCCTCTAAAATAGCTTCTAGGCTGCTGTTGCGGCTGAGAGGCCTGTGCTTAGAAAAAAGGTCTGGGACAAGGTTCCCTACCCCTGCTTCTCCTAGTTTGGGCTCTACAGGATGTGGAAGGCCTATCCTTAGAGTGACTTCTATAGGTAACCTTGTATTCCTCTACTTTTTTCACGTAAGCCTCTATTTTGTCACTAAACAATGAGTTTTTCTCAAATGGGAAATCCATTGCCTTGGCCTGGGTATCCAAGGTCAGGTTGGTGGCTTTGTGCCATGCAAATCTCCTGTGGGAGATGGCTAAAGCCACTAGCCTGGCTGCAGTGTCATTTGCATCCACCGCCATGTGGAACTGGTATTTGGTGGCATCCAGTGCAGCTCTTGCTATATCCTGCAAGTCGACTTCCACTTCACCTGGCACTGTCAGCCAGGGCTAGAACTGAATTCCAGAATGCCTTCTGGTACTGCACTGCATAAGCCATGTAATTGGCTTGCCTGACTATCAGAGTGGCAGACATGTACCCCTTCTTTCCCGTGGCATCCATTTTCCGAGAATCTTTGTCCGGAGGATGGGTAGCCAAAGGTATCCTGGCCTTGTCGCAGGTAGCAACCCGAACCTCCCCTTCAGGGTCGGGATGGCTGAATAGGAAATCAGCTGTGGTTCTATCCAGCTGATATTTCTTATCAACTTTTTTGTCTACTCCAGGTATTGAAGTTGGAGTCTGAAATATTTGCAATGCTGCCTTTTTTAAGGACTTATGCATAGGCAGCAAAAGGCGCTTTGTGGGAGCTAGTCCCATCATATCAAGGAAGAAAAAATTACTTACTATAGTAATGTTGTTTCTTCTAATGGAGTCTTGCTGTATTCTGACCATATGCAGTTAGCCCCAGTACTTGAACTGCTCCGGAGAGGAAAGGGTTAACTGTAATGCAGGAGCATAGAACATTGAGCTTGACCTTGGTTTTCAAACCTCTGTCTCTGGTACATATCAGTGTAACCATCAGATTCTTACAAGCACTATACTAACTAACTAATAGCTATAGAAATTGTTTTAATATTTAATAGATTTCTTTGACTGGGTGACCAATGTGGTAGACCAGGGAGGGGCAGTGGACATGGCCTACCTAGACTTTAGCAAGGCATTTGACACAGTCCCACACAAAAGATTAATATACAAGTTAGCCAGCCTTGGAGTGGGTCCCAAGGTGGTAACTTGGGTTAAAAATTGGCTGGACAACAGGATACAGAAGGTAATAGTAAACAGAGTTTACTCTGAAGAAAGGGGGTTACAAGTGGGGTACCGCAGGGTTCAGTACTGGGACCGGTTCTTTTTAATGTCTTTATAAGTGACATTGCAGAGGGACTGGAAGGAAAAGTATGTATCTTTGCAGATGACACAAAGATCTGCAATAGGGTTGATACAGAAGGTGGGGTGGAGAGGATGCAAAAGGACTTGGCAAGGTTGGAGGAATGGTCAAATATATGGCAGCTTAGATTCAATACAAAGAAGTGCAAAGTAATGCACCTGGGAAACAAAAATCCAGGGGAAGAGTACACAATCACAATAGGGGATGGGATAATAACAACAGAAATGGAAAGGGACCTGGGGGTAGTCATTTCAGATGACCTGAAGGTGGGCAAGCAATGTGAGAAGGCAGTAAGGAGGGCTGGTGGGATACTGGGATGCATAGGGAGAGACATCACCAGTAGAACACAGGAAATTGTTATCCCTCTGTACAGACAGTTGGTAAGACCCCATCTGGAGTTCTGTGTCCAGTTCTGGAGACCCTATCTCCACAAGGACATAGACAGAATGGAGGCTGTCCAGAAGAGGGCAACTAAAATGGTGCAGGGTCTGCACCAGAAGATATATGAAGAGAGATTAAAGAAGCTTGATATGTATACACTCGAGGAAAGGAGGAAGAGTGGGGACATGATAGAAACTTTCAAGTATATCAAAGGAATCAACAGAGTCCAAGATGGTAGCATCTTTCAGAAAAAGAGATGTGCAAGAACAAGGGGGCACAATTTGAAGACAGAGGGGGGACGGCTCAGAGGTAATGTGAGGAAGTATTTTTTCACAGAGAGGGTTGTGGATACATGGAACAGCCTTCCTGAGGAGGTAGTGGACTCAAAAACAGTGGGGGATTTCAAGAATTCATGGGACAGACATAAGGCAATTCTAGTGGGGGGTAGGAGGACATAGGCTGTTGGTTAACTAGGATCTGCAGCCTATGCATTAGGTAGGGAAATGGGCAGACTAGGTGGGCCAAGCAGTCCTTATCTGCCGTCAAATTCTATGTTTCTATGTTTCAAATTTTAGGCCATAGGCAACAAATGCTTGGGTCCAAAAAGACTCAAGTCGAGAACCCAAGAAGAACCATATGTAGATAGTGAAAATGCAGTAACAATAACATGAAACAAAAAGACCCCACCTGGCCAGAAAGGGTACAAAGGTACACTTCTGGGATGCAGCACTGTACCTGGCAACTCACATCCCAAAACTACTGGGTTCTAGAAGGGGAGGCAGGGAAGGAGGTCAGAATACAGCAGGACTCCATTAGAAGAAACAACATTACAATGGTAAGTAATTTTTTCTTCAAACAACATTAAGTCTTGTTGTAGTCTGACTAAATGCAGACTACCAAGCAGTACCCCCTTGGAGGAAGGAGTCACATAACCTATTTTGGGAACAAGCTCTGCAGCACATCTGTGCCAAACCTAGCATCACTTCTAGACTGAATGTCCAGAGAATAATGCTTGGTAAATGTGTGAACAGTTTTCCAGGTGGCTGCTTTACAAATTTCCACTAAAGGTATATCCCTAGCTGCTGCAAGCGAAGCAGCTGTACCCCTGGTAGAATGAGCCCTCAGGCCTGAGAGAGGTTTCTTCCCAAGTTTTGAATATCAGAATTGGATACAGGAGACAATCCACCTGGCAATAGTTCTCTTGGTGGCTGGTTTGCCCTTTCCCACCTCACCATAGGTGAGAAATAACTGAGACCATCCATTCCTATAGGCCTTAGTATGCTCCACATAGTAACTAAGAAAAAATTACTCACCTTAGTAATGTTGTTTCTTCTAATGGAGTCTTGCTATATTATGACAATTGCAGTTTGTCCCACCATTAGAACTGCTCCGGAGGTGAAAGAGTTAACTCCCATTCTAAGAATGGAACTTAGAGCACGAGCTCGGTTAGAGAAGCTCTGTCTGGGTTATTTCAAACCCAAACTGTCAGATCTTTACGAGCAAAACTCACTAAGGTCTGTGTGAAGCTGTAACCACACTAGCCAACTGGCTACCTAAATATTAACACCTATTGCTGGTCCCAACACAAAGACTCAAGTCAGGGACCAGAAGTAATAATATAATATAAAATAAAACACCACACCCAAAAACCCCAAGAAGGGTGGAAAACATATAATGGGCATAACTAGTGCCCACACTAGGCTGCCCACCCCATACCCAAGTAGAAGTTCTGAGAGGGCAGGTTGGGAGGTCATAATATAGCAAGACTCCATTAGAAGAAACAACATTACTAAGGTGAGTAATTTTTTCTTCAAACAACATGAAGCCTTGCTATATTATGACAATTGCAGACTACACAGCAGTACCTCCATGGAGGAGGGACAGAACCTACTTAGGGAATAGGCTCTGAAGCAGAGCTGTGCTAAACCGAGCATCTCTCCTGGCCTGGACATCCAGGAGTAATGCTTGGTGAAAGTGTGTACCGCTTTCCAGGTAGCAGCTTGACATATCTCTAAGATAGGGATGTCTCTGGCAGCAGCTAGAGACGCTATACCTCTGGTAGAATGAGCCCTCAGGCCAGAGGGGGAACTCTCCCAGTTTCTGATAACAAAATTGGATACAAGAGACAATCCACCTGGCAACTGATCTCTTAGTGGCAGGTCTCCTTCCCACCTCACCGTAAGTGAGAAAAAGTTGGAGGATTCAACCTGTGACCCTTGGTACGCCTATATAGTAACTTAGGGCCCTCTTAACATCTAAACTGTGCAATCTCCTCTCACCAGGGAAGAATGTTCAGTGAAAACACTGAAGGGAGATAGATTGGTTAAGATGGAAATCTGAAACCACCCTAGGCAAAACTTCCTGTTAGTCCTGAGGACTACCTTATCCCTGTGGAAAGAAATAAGTCAGTTTCTACTGACAAGTGCTTGCAACTCACTTATGCGCCTGGCAGAAGTGATAGCCACTAGGAAAACAGTTTTCCAAGTTAAGTACTTAAGCTCTGCAGAAGACAGAGGTTCAAAAGGGGTTGCATTAACTGGGCAATGCAAACATTAAGAGTCCAGGCAGGGCCGGATCCCTAAAAGGTGGATTAGTATGAAGTAATCCTTAAAAACTTGGAAAATACAGGGTGAGTGGAAAGAGAGGGCTTTCCTGCTGAAACAAAAGCAGAGACAGCTGCCAAATGTACTTCAGGGTAGCTGGTCTCAGGCCCAAAGAATTAAGATGGACCATATAGTCCAAAACAATGGGCAAATCAGCAGATTCCGGGGAAATATGTTTCAGTACACCAAATGGAAAACCTTTCCACTTAGAATTATAAGTAGCTCTAGTGGAAGGCTTCCTAGAAGCCTTTAGGATTTCAAGAACACCCTGAGAAAGGTGTAGGTCAGCAATTCAACCCCTCAAGAGCCAGGCCTTGAGGTTGAGGATTTGAGGTTCGATACCAAACTCTCCCTGGGCACAGGTTAACAGGTTGTGATTCCTGGGGAGAAACAGGGGAAGATGGACTGTTAGGGCCAGAAGGAGTGGGTACCAGGGCTGCCTGGCCCAATCTGGGGCAATCAGAATCACCCTGCAAGGCTGGGATCTGATTTTGACTAGCACCTTGAATAGGAGAGGGAAGGGGGGAAAGGCATAAAGAAACTTCCCTTCCCAATCTAGGAGAAAGGCATCCAGGGGGACTGAGCCCAACACTGGGGGCCTGCAACAGAAAAGTGGAAGTTGGTGATTGTCTGGGGCTGCAAAAAGATCTATCTGAGGGGTGCCCCATCTTGCAAAAACTATCCCCAGTACTTGAGGATCCAGAGACCATTCGTGATGGCCCTGGGAAATCCTGCTGAGAGCATCTGCTAGGACATTGTCCTTTCCTGGAAGATGAACTGCTATGAGGGAAGTGTTCAGGGAATAGGCCAGAGACCACAACTTCATTGCCTCGGTGCACAAGGCCGAAGACCGAGTGCCCCCTTGCTTGTTGATGTACCACATTGTTGTGGTGTTGTCTGTTCTGACTTGTACCACTTTGTAGTGAACAGGTGCAGAAAACACTTGAAGTGCTAAAAAGACAGCTCTGAGTTCCAGCAAATTGATGTGGAGCAGAGATTCCTGGGGGGACCACACTCCCTGAGTGGAGAGGTCGCTCATGTGGGCTCCCCACCCCAGGAGGGAAGCATCTGTAGTGAGGGTCAAGGAGTGAGACAGAGGAATGAAGGGGACCACCAGTCTTAAATTGCTCTGATCCTGCCACCACTGGAGGGCCTGGATCAGGGTTCAGGTCACTGGGACCAACTTGGAAAGGGGGTCTCTTTTCTGAGACCAAAAGGCTCTCAAGTGAAACTGAATGTCCCTCATCTGAAATCTTGCTCCTTGCACTACGGCTGTGGACGCAGCCATGTGCCCCAGGAGCTGCAAAAAGTGTCTTGCTGGTTGAGAGACCTGCAGAGTGAAGGAGGAGGCCAGAGCCACCAAGTTCCTTACCCTCTCTAAGGGTAGGAAGGCTCTGGCCTGCTTTGTGTCCAATTCTGCACCTATGAAGGTGAGCACCTGAACTGGTTCCAGAACTGACTTTGGAAGATTTAGCAAGAAGCCCAGGGAGGGAGCAGCTGCTGGGTAACTTGCAGGTGAGATTTTATCTGTTCTGGGGACTGGCCTACAATGAGCCAGGTCGTCCAGATAGGGAAAGACAACAATCATTTGCCTCCTTAAATGAGCAACTGCTACTGCCAGACATTTTGTGAATACCTTGGGGCAGAGGTGAGCCGAAGGGCATTGCTCTGAACTGGTAGTGACCTGAGGGCAGTTCGAATCTGAGGTACTTCGTGGCATCTTGATTAGGACGTGAAAATAGGCATCCTTGAGGTCCAGGGAGGCTAGCCAGTCCCCTGGCCTTAGAGAGGATAAAATCATTGCCAGAGTTACCATTCTGAACTTTGGTTTCAAAAGGTGTTTGTTCAGATATCTGAGGTTCAAAAATGGACGCCATTCTCCTGTCTTTTTTGGGGTAAGGAAATATCTGGAGCACAGACCCTGCCCTGGTGTAGGGGAGAAACCTTTCTACAGCTCTGAGAGCCAGGAGGGTTGAGACTTCTGTTTCTAGAGTAAAGGTCTCTAAAGAGTTTGCAGGTGGAAAGATCTGATTCTCATCTTTGGGAACTTTTGAAGCTGAGAACCAGACCCTGGCTTACTACTTCCAGGACCCACTTGTCTGAAGTTAGAGACACCCAGTTCTGAATGAAGTAAGCTCAACCTGTCCCTACGGGTAAAGGAGAATCGGCCCTGGGCACCCCATCAGGGTGTCTGTTTGGCAGGTGCTTTAGGCTGAGAGGTGGGAGCAGGCCTGCCCACACCCTCGCCTGCCTCTGCCTCTGAAGAAGCCCTCTGAGCATAAGCAGAGGAGGCCTGGGTTTGGTAAAAAGGCCTGTAAGTGCCTCACCCTACCCCTGGGGGTCTGCTCTGAGGAGTGGCTTACGCCCTTGGCTTGGGCACTCTTATAGGTAGTCCTATATTCATCCATTTCTTCATGTAATTCTCTGTCTGCTCCCAAACAGAGAATTTCCCACCACAGGAAAATCCACAGCCTTAGTCTGGGTATCCTGTGACAAGCTAGTACACCTGAGCCAGGCCACCTACGAAAAGCTACAGACGTAGCCATGACTCTAGAGGATACATCATTAAAATCCACAGCAGCATGAAACTGCACCTTGATGCCTCAATGCCATCAGCAGCCACCTGTTCCAGCTCATTAGCAAGCTGGCCAGAGGCCTGTTTGGCCAAAGCCATGACAGTGTCCCATCTAGATTTTTGATACCTTGCTACATAAGCCATGTAATTTGCTTGCCTGAGTCCCAAGGACGATGCCATGTATTGTTTTTTAGCCACGGCATCAATCTTCCTGGAATCCTTGTCAGGAGGATGTGAAGCCAGGGGAATATTAGCTTTATCACAGGCTGCAGCCTGAACCACCCCATGACTGCATTGCTGTGAAAGGAATTCTGTGTCAGGACCTGACAGTGTGTACCTCCTGTCCATCTTTTTATCCACAGGAGGCACAGAATTAGGAGTTTTTAAAATTTTTATTATTGTTTGTTTCCTAAATGATTTATGCAAAGGAATAGACAATCTCCTAGACTCTGGTATATCCATCATTTCTACAAAATCAGGTTCCTCTTGCTCATCCACAGCTTCCTCCAATGGGAGCTGGAGGGTTTCAGCAACTTTTTTGTAAAACATAAAGTGAGAGGGGGACTCAGAAAGCATAGGGGGAGATTCTAAAGGTCTGTCTGGGGAGATGTCCGGTTCAATGGGCACACCCAGACCCTCCAAGTCACATTCATACTGTTCATAATCATCCTCCCTCCTCTGGTTCAAAACTCTCAACATCATATTTCTGAACCGTGGAACCGATCAACTGACCTTTACCAGACAGTGGCGGTTCGACGGAACCGGAGAAAGTGACTGGACAATCTGAATAGCTCTTGTTATCTCTGCAGCAGTTGGAGAAGGAATTTGGGCTCCACACCTGCTGATTTTCTTGTTTTCTTTACTGGAACTGGCTCATCCGGAGCCAGCTTTGCGCTGCCGGTGGAAGTCTCTCGCCTGGTCAGAGGGAACTTCCCTCCGTCCGGTTGGCACCGAACCGGGCTGGCCATCCGGTCAGCGGACTTTGGACTCTCGCCCTGGAGCCTGCCAACTCTCTATCCAGGGTGGCTGCAGGAAATTTTTACAAATCTGGCAGTCTGAATTGAGGTGGTCAAACCTCAGACAATATACATATGGTGTGTGGGTCAGCCTTGGCAAAGACTTCCCACAAGCATCACAGTGTTGAAACCCAGTGGGCCCGGTTTTTTTGGGTTTGCTTGACATAATGCCAGCCTAACCAAAAACCTGCCCTTTAACGACAGTGCCAGGTAAGACACCCTTATCGTTCCTAACCTGTCACAGGTCTTGGAAAAACCGTAATGAATTCCGGTTTTTAGAACCGATAAGAACCAGGAACCGACTCTAAAACCTCTAATTTTGTAACTTCAAGTTTTAAAGAAGTTGATCGGTTCAAACTGAACCGATAACATTTACAAGTTCCACACAGAAATTAAACTGAAATTACTTACGATACCACAGACAGAGCTTGAACCGATCGGTTTTATGTTAAAATAATAATATTCTCGGTTGATTTGAACCGAGAAAACACTGTTTAAACCGAAATGAACCGAGCAGTAGGAGAAATCTCCGAGCGACTGTTCAGTGAGAGCGGAGTAAAGAATCTGACAGTTTGGGTTTGAAATAACCCAGACAGAGCTTCTCTAACCGAGCTCGTGCTCTAAGTTCCATTCTTAGAATGGGAGTTAACTCTTTCACCTCCGGAGCAGTTCTAATGGTGGGACAAACTGCAATTGTCATAATATAGCAAGACTTCATGTTGTTTGAAGGGCCCTTTTCACATCGAGACTGTATAATCTTCTTTCCCCAGAGGAAGAATGGTCAGTAAAAAACACAGGCAATGTGATAGATTGGTTCAGATGAAAGTCTGAGACCACTTTGGGAAGAAACTTTCTGTTAGTTTGAAGGACCACCTTATCCCTGTGAAAAGAAATAAAATCAGGTTCCACTGATAAAACCTGTAACTCACTGATCCTCCTGGCAGAGGTAATGGCTACCAGGAATACAGTTTTCCATTTCAAGTATTTCAGGTCTGCTGAAGATAGAGACTCAAAAGGGGGCTGTATAAGCTGTGCTATACAGATGTTCAGATCCCAAGAAGGGGTAAGGGCTCGAAAGGAAGGATTAACATGCATCAGACCTTTTAAGAATTTCTGGAAAACTGGATGAGAGGTTAAGGAAGAGCCCTTCCCAGCTGAAAGGAAGGCAGACACAGTTGCCAAATGCACCTTAAGCGTAGTGGGCCAAAGGCCTAAATTATTAAGATGCACCAAATAGTCCAATACAGTAGCAATGCCAGCTAATTCTGGCTGAACAGGTATCTGGGAACACCAAAAGCCAAATGTTTTCCACTTGGAATTGTAAGTTTTTCTGGTAGCAGGTTTCCTGCTGAACTTTAGAATATCCAAAACCGATTGAGAAAGGTTTAGATGTGCATATTCTAACTGTTCAAGAGCCAGGCCTTGCGCTTGAGAGCCTGAAGATTGGGATAGAGGATCCTCCCCTGAGAGGGTGTCAGCAGATTGAAGTGTCTGGGAAGACACAGAGGCCTTGTCACTGACAATGACAGTAGTAGAGGATACCACGGCTGTCTGGCCCAGTCTGGTGCCACTAGGACCACCCTGCAAGGCTGAGATCTGGTCTTGATCAGAACCCTGAAAATCAAAGGGAAAGGAGGAAATGCATACAGGAACCTGCTTGTCCAATCCAATAGTAGAGTTTGCTGGTGTACAGAGCCCAGTAGAGGAGGCCTGCAACAAAAGAGAGGAAGTTGATGATTGCCCGGGGCTGCAAAGAGATCTATCTCTGGAGTCCCCCACCTGCTGAAGATAACCTGAAGGGCCAGGGGATTCACAGTCCATTAGTGATGACCCTGAGAAATTCTGCTGAGAGCATCTGCTAAGATGTTGTCCTTCCCTGGCAGGTGTACAGCCACCAGGGAAGCATGAAGGGAATAAGCTAGAGAGCATACCTAAATGGCCTCCATGCACAAGGCTGAGGACTGAGTGCCTCCCTGCTTGTTGATGTACCACATGGTTGTGGTATTGTCTGTCCTGATTTGTACTACTTTCCCCTGAAACACGGTTGAGAATGTCTGCAGAGCTAGAAAGACAGCCCTCAGCTCCAGAAGGTTTATGTGAAGGAGGGACTCCTGGTGAGACCAGGTTCCCTGAGATGTAAGCTGGTCCAGATGGGCCCCTCAGCCTAGGAGAGAGGTGTACCTGGTGAGAATCACTGAAGGAGCCTGACTGATTAATGGGACACCTTGCCGAAGGTTGTCCTCCTCCAGCCACCACTGGAGTGCCTGAACTAGAGTCTGGGACACTGGAACCAATTTGGAGAGGGGGTCCTTTTTCTGAGACCAGTAAGATCTGAGATGAAATTGAATATCTCTCATCTGAAACCTTGCTCTCTGGACCACAGCTGTGGAGGCTGCCATGTGGCCCAGTAACTGAAGAAAATATCTGGCTAGACGAGAAACTAGAGGTTGAAAAGAGGAAGCCAGAGTGACTAGAGACTGAACTCTTGAAAGAGGAAGGAATGCTCTTGCCTGGGTCATGTCTATGCCCACCCCTATGAAAGTGAGCAGCTGAGTTGGTTCCAGGACTGACTTTTCTAGATTTAGAATGAAACCCGATGACTCCAGGAGCCTTTGGGTGACCTCTAAGGCTGACTTGACTTGGCCTGGAGACTGACCTACTAGCAGCCAGTCGTCCAGGTATGGGAACAGAAGGATACCTTGTCTCCTGAGGAATGCTACCACTACTGCCAGGCACTTGGTAAACACCCTTGGAGCCAATGTTAGGCCAAAAGGCATGGCTCTGAACTGATAATGGCCTGAGTGCAATTCGAACCGGAGGTACTTTCTGTGGGAATGTCTGATGGGTATGTGGAAATAGGCATCCTTGAGATCCAGTGAGGCTAGCCAGTCTCCTGGTCTCAGAGAGGGAAGAATTACTCCCAGAGTCACCATCTTGATTTTTGGTTTTGTTAAGTGTTTGTTGAGGTACCTTAAATCTAGGATGGGTCGCCATTCAACTGTCTTTTTGGGGCAAGGAAGTATCTGGAAAAAGTCTTTTTCCCCTGTGACAAAGAGGTACCTTCCTTACTGCTCGCATGAGCAGAAGAGAGGAGACTTCTGCCTCTAAGGCCTTTGTCTCCAAGGGGGAGAGGGGGCTGAAAGATGTTGCTTTCATTTTTGGGAACCTTTTGAAACTGAGAACAAGTCCCTGGCTCACTACTTCCAGGACCCATTTGTCTGAGGTAATGGAATCCCAGGCCTGGGAATAGTAAGCCTGCCTGCCCCCTACAGGAATTGGTGAGGCGAGCCTGACTGACACCTCAGGGTGTCTGTTTGGCAGGGGGCTTGGACTGAGTGGATACTGGGGTCCTGGTCATCCCTCATCTGCCTCTTCCCCTGAAGAACCCCCTCTGCTGGAAAGAAAAGGAAGCCTAGGCTTGGTAAAAAGGCCTGTTAAAAGGTCTGCCCCTGCCAGCCCTAAACTGCTGCTTCTGAGGAGTGGCCTGCTTCTCTTTTGCTGCAGCACTCCTGTAGGTGGTCCTGTACTCATTCACCTTCTTCACGTAAGCCTCTGTTCACCAAACAGGGAGTTACCAGTAACAGGAAAATCTACGGCCTTAGTCTGGGTATCCTGTGACAGACTGGTACATCTGAGCCAAGCTAATCTCCTCATGAAGACAGATGTAGCCATGACCCTAGAATGCACATCATTTGAGTCAACAGCAGCGTGAAACTGGACCTTGGATGCCTCAATACCATCTGCAACCACCTTCTCCAGCTCCTTGGCTAGCTGGGGAGGGGCATTCTTAGCCAGTTCCAGAACCGTATCCCACCTCAATTTCTGGTATCTGGCTGTATATGCCATATAACTGGCTTGTCTGAGTCCCAAAGAAGATGCCAAGTATTGTTTCTTGGTCATGGCATCCACTTTCCTAGAGTCCTTATCTGGGGGGGTGAGATGCCAGGGGAATATTAGCCTTATCACAGGCTGCAGTCTGCACTACCCCAACATGGTTACAATGAGTTGTAAGAAATTCTATTCCAGGACCCGACAAGGTATATCTCTTGTCCATCTTTTTATCCACAAGAGGTATAGACATTGGAAACTGCAAAATGTTTTGTGTCTGTTTCCCCAAGGATTAATGCAGAGGGATAGACACTCTCTTCGACTCTGGGACATCCATCATTTCCATGAAGTCAGGTTCCTCCTGATCCTGTTCAGCTTCTTCCACTGGGAGCTGAAGAGTATCAGCCACTTTCTTGTAAAACAAGAAATGGGAGGGGGACTCAAAGTCTGGGAGGAGAGACACTGGAAGGCCTGTCTGGGGAGATGTCAAGACTCTACAGGCTCATCTAGGCCTTCATCTTCCTCTTCATCATACTCTTCTTCTCCATCTCAATCGCCCTCATAGAAAGCCGTTGGATCAATGTCAGAAGCAACTATGTCCGACTGAACCGAACCTCTATGAACCGTTGCCGGTTCGGTCGGAACTGGGCAAAGCGACTGAACAACAGAAATCACTTTAGCAATCTCCTCAGCAGACGGACCATGGGAAGTAGGATCCGAACCGGCTGATTTTTGTTTCCTTTTGCTAGGAACCGATTCCACAGAATCGGCTCTCCTTTTGCCCGAGAAGGTATCGCCCAGGTCAGTGGGCACCTCATCAGGTTCTGCAACCACCAAACCAGGCTGGCCATCCGGGTCAGCTGACTTCTCAGCCTCTCTCTCCCTTAGCCTACTCAAACGTTTTTCCAGAGTGGCTTTGGGAAAGTTTTTACAGATTAGGCAGTCTTCTTTGAGGTGGTCAGACCCTAGACAGTAAACACAGATGAGGTGAGGGTTGGCCTTAGCAAAGGCCTCCTTACATTCGGAACAGTGCTGAAACCCAGTGGGACCGGTTTTCTGTTTGGGTTTCTCAGACATGCCAGAATACTGAAAAGTTACCTTTACCAGCTATTACGCCAGGCAACTAAAAACTGATCAGTTCAAACCGTGTCATGGGTCGGTTAAAAAAACCCCGAAAATCTGAATTTTTTTAGGAACCGATGAGTACCGGAAACCACAGTAATATTTAGAAACAAGACAGAAATACAATGGGGTTCTGTTCCAAACCAGACCGATCGGAGAAGAACCGAAGGCAAAAACAATTTCCACTGGGGCGTGACTAGCTATCCAGCTAAACGGACGCACTTCCAGAGAGCTCTCACTTCAGCATACTTAATTTAGCTCATTTTTAGTAATTTACGCTGAACTTGAACTTCAACTTATATTTACTTGTTCCCTTGAGTCTAACTGGTACTGGGGATACTGAATTCACTGAGATGGGGTGGAAAAACACGGACCAGAAGAAAAAATTACTCACCTTAGTAATGTTGTTTCTTCTAATGGAGTCTTGCTATATTATGACCGTAGCAGTTTGTCCCACCACTAGAACTGCTCGGAGGTGAAATGGTTAATACCATTCCAAAATAGAACTTTGAGCACGAGCTCTAAGAAGCAGCTCTATCTGTGTAATTTCAAAACCTGAACTGTCAGATCTTTACGAGCAAAAACTCACTAAGGTCTGTGTGGAAGCTGTAACCACACTAGCCAAATGGCTACCTAAATATTAACAACCATTGCTGGTCCCAACACCCAAGACTCAAGTCAGGGGACCAGAACTACTAACACAATTCTAACAACATGAGAATAAAACAACAGTATAATAAAACACACACACACCCCAAACTCCCAAAAGGGGAGAAATGCTAAAAGGGCATAAAATGGTGCCCACACTAAGTTGCCCACACCCCACCCAAGTAGAAGTTCTGAGAGGGGCAGGCTGGGGAGGTCATAATATGGCAAGACTCCATTAGAAGAAACAACATTACTAAGGTGAGTAATTATTTCTTCAAACAACATGAAGTCTTGCTATATTATGACAGTAGCAGACTACACAGCAGTACCTCCATGGAGGAGGGGCAGAACCTACTTAGGGAATAGGCTCTGAAGAACAGCTGTGCCAAACCGAGCATCTCTCCTGGCCTGGACATCCAGGGAGTAATGCTTGGTCAAAGTGTGTACCGTTTTCCAAGTAGCAGCCTGGCATATCTCTAATATAGGGATGTCTCTGGCAGCAGCTAGAGACACAGCTGTACCCCTGGTAGAATGAGCCCTCAAGCCAGAGGGGGGATCTCTGCCCAGTTTCTGATAACAAAATTGGATACAAGAGACAATCCACCTGGCAATTGATCTCTTAGTGGCAGGTTTGCCTTTCCCAACTTCACCACAGGTAAGGAAAAGTTGGAGGATTCGAACCTGTGACCTTTGGTACGCCTTATAGTAACTAAGAGCTCTCTTAACATCCAGGTTGTGCAACCTCCTCTCACCAGAAGAGGAGTGATCAGTGAAAAATACTGGAAGGGAGATAGATTGGTTAAGATGGAAATCTGAAACCACCTTAGGTAAAACTTCCTATTAGTCCTAAGGACTACCTTATCCTGTGTGAAAGAAATAAAGTCAGTTTCCACTGACAAGGCTTGCAACTCACTTATGCGTCTAGCAGAAGTGATAGCCACCAGAAAAACAGTTTTCCAAGTTAGATACTTAAGCTCTGCAGAAAACAGAGGTTCAAAAGGGGGTTGCATTAACTGGGCAATACAAACATTAAGTTCCAGGCAGGGGCCGGTTCCCGAAAGGGTGGATTAGTAAGGAGTAATCCCTTAAAAAACTTGGAAAACACAGGGTGAGTGGAAAGAGGGATGACTTTCCTGCTGACACAAAAGCAGATACAGCTGCCAAATGGACTCTCAGGGTAGCTGGTCTGAGACCCAAGGAATTAAGATGGACCATGTAATCTAATACAATGGGCAAATCAGCAGATTCTGGGGAAATATTTTTCCCAGCACACCAGATGGAAAACCTTTTCCATTTAGAACTATAAGTAGCCCTAGTGGAAGGCTTTCTGGAAGCCTTTAGGATTTCAAGAACACCTTGAGAGAGGTGTAAATCAGCAAACTCTAACTCCTCAAGAGCCAGGCTTTGAGGTTAAGGGATTTGAGGTCCGGATACCAAACCCTTCCTGGGCACAAGTTAACAGGTTGTGAATCCTGGGAGGCAAAGGGGAAGATGGATTGTCAGTGACAGAAGGAGTGGGTACCAGGGCTGCCTGGCCCAATCCGGGAAATCAGAATCACCCTGCAAGGCTGAGATCTGATTTTGACTAATACTTTGAATAGGAGAGGAAGGAGGAAAGCATAAAGAAACTTCCTCCCAATCCAGGAGAAGGGCATCCAGGGGACTGAGCCCAACACTGGAGGTCTGCAACAGAACAGAGGAAGTTTGTGATTGTCTGGGGCTGCAAAAGATCTATCTGAGGGTGCCCATCTGGCAAAAGACTATCCCCAGCACTTGAGGATCCAGGGACCATTCGTGATGGCCCTGGGAAATCCTGCTGAGAGCATCCACTAGGACATTGTCCTTCCCTGGAAGATGAACTGCTATGAGGGAAGTGTTCAGGGAATAGGCCAGAGACCACAACTTCATTGCCTCGGTGCACAAGGCCGAAGACCGAGTGCCCCATTTGTTGATGTACCACATTGTTGTGGTGTTGTCTGTTCTGACTTGTATCACCTTGTTGTGGACAGATGCAGAAAATGCTTGAAGAGCTAAAAAGACAGCTCTAAGTTCCAGCAAACTGATGTGGAGCAGAGATTCCCGTGGGGACCACACTCCCTGAGTGGAAAGGTCGCCCATGTGGGCTCCCCAACCCAGAAGGGAAGCATCTGTAGTGAGAGTCAAATTGTGAGCAGGGGGAATGAAGGGGACCCCCAATCTTAAATTGCTCTGATCCTGCCACTACTGGAGGGCCTGGATCAAGGTTCGAGTCACTGGGACCAACTTGGAAAGGGGGTCTCTCTCTGAGACCAATAGGTTCTCAAGTGAAACTGAATGTCTCTCATCTGAAATCTTGCTCCCTGCACAACAGCTGTGGATGCAGCCATGTGTCCCAGGAGCTGCAGAAAGTGTCTTGCTGGTCGAGAGACCTGCAGGGTGAAGGAGGAGGCCAGAGTCACTAAATTCGTCACCCTTTCTAACGGAAGAAAAGCTCTGGCTAGCTTTGTGTCCAACTCTGCCCCTATAAAGGTGAGTACCTGGACTGGTTCCAGAATCGACTTTGGTAGATTTAGCAGAAAGCCCAGGGAGGTGAGAAGCTGCTGGGTAACTTGCAGGTGAGATTTTACCTGTTCTGGGGACTGGCCTACAATGAGCCAATCATCTAGATAAGGAAAAACAGCAATCCTTTGCCTCCTTAAGTGAGCCACTGCCACTGCTAGACACTTTGTGAATACCCTTGGGGCAGAGGTAAGGCCTAAAGGGCATTGCTCTGAACTGATAATGACCTGAGGGTAGTTCGAATTTGAGGTACTTTCAATGGGAGCTTCTGATTAGGACATGGAAATAGGCATCCTTGAGGTCCAGGGAGGCTAACCAGTCCCCTGGCCTTAGGGAGGGTAAAATCATTGCCAGAGTTACCATTTTGAACTTTGGTTTCAAAAGATGCTTGTTCAGATATCTGAGGTCTAATATGGGCCATTCTCCGTCTTTTTTGGGTAAGAAAGTATCTGAATACAGACCCTGCCCTGGTGCAGGGAGGAACCCTTCCACTGCTCTGAGAGCCAACAGGGTTGAGACCTCTGCTTCCAGAGCAAAGGTCTCTGAAGCACTTGCAGGTAGAAAAGTCTGGTTCTCAACTTGGGAAACTTTTGAAGCTGAGAACCAGACCCTGGCTTACTACTTCCAGAACCCACTTGTCTGAGGTTAAAGAAGCCCAGTTCTGACTGAAGTAAGCCAGCCTGCCCCTCACCGTAAAGGAGAATCGGTCCTGGGCACCCCATCAGGGTGCCTGCTTAGCAGGAGCTTTAGGCTGAGGGGTGGGAGCAGGCCTGCCCACCCCTCGTCTGCCTCTGCCTCTGAAGAAGCCCCTCTGAGCATAGGCAGAGGAAGCCTAAGTCTGGTAAAGGTCGTGAAAAGGCTCCCCCTACCCCTGGGGGTGGCTCTGAGGAGTGGCTTGCCGCCCTTAGCTTGGGCACTTTGTAAGTAGTCCTATATTCATCCATCTTTTTCATGTAATTCTCTGTCTGCTCCTCAAACAGAGAATTTCCCACCACAGGAAAATCCATAGCCTTAGTCTGGGTATCCTGTGACAGACTAGTACACCTGAGCCAGGCCAACCTAATGGTAAAAGCTACAGATGTGGCCATGACCCTAGAGGAAACATCATTAACATCCACAGCAGCATGAAACTGTACCTTAGAAGCCTCAATGCCATCAGCAGCCACCTGTTCTAGTTCGCTAGCCAGCTGGCCATGGGCTTGCTTGGCTAATTCCATAACAGTATCCCATCTAGATTTCTGATACCTAGCTACATAAGCCATATAATTTGCTTGCCTGAGTCCCAGAGAGGCTGCCATATACTGTTTTTTCGCCATGGCATCAATCTTCCTGGAATCCTTGTCAGGAGGATGTGAAGCCAGGGGGATAATAGCTTTATCACAGGCTGCAGCCTGAACTACCCCAACATGACTGCCCACAGACAGAGCTTGAACCGAACAGTTTTGCGGTTAAAATAAAACTATTCTCGGTTGAATCGAACCGAGAAAACACTGTTTAAACCGAGAAATGAACCGAGCAGTAGGAGAAATCTCCGGAGCGACTGTTCACTGAGGCGGAGTAAAGAATCTAACAGTTCTGGTTTGAAATTACACAGATAGAGCTGCTTCTTAGAGCTCGTGCTCAAAGTTCTATTTTGGAATGGTATTAACCATTTCACCTCCGGAGCAGTTCTAGTGGTGGGACAAACTGCTACGGTCATAATATAGCAAGACTTCATGTTGTTTGAAAACTAATTTCTTTACCCCGAATGGCGGGGCCTCCAAACCTCCGACTGCACCAGCAAATGTCCCTGCAGCGGATATGGGGGCTGGGTAACCTGGTCCAGCCACACTGGAGTCTCTACAATCAGCAGTTTTGGCATTGACTAAAACAGTCCAACGTATAGGTGAGAAAATGGACAGGTATAATACCCAATTGCTACAGGTGGAACAAAAATTGGATCATCTAATGGAAACGACGCAAGTTGCAGAGAAATCCTTGGACCGGGCCCAAACCATGGCCACCTCCTGTGTGAAGGAGCAGGCTCTGCTTCGCCCCAGATTGGAGCATACGGAAAATTTGACCTGTGCTGCTAATGTCCGGATCATCAGAGTCCCGGAGGGCACAGAAGGAGAAAATATTTTCCCTTACTTGAATGCCTGGTTATCGGAGATCCTTGGACTTGATCTATAGGACCAATTGGTCCATGCATACAGGGTTAATGTTGGGAGACCGGAGTCTACGGAAGGTTCCAGAACAATCATGCTTATCACCATGTCTGTGGTGGTGTGGGACCATATCTTGCAAGCGGTTCGAGCAAGGTCCAATATTGAAATAAATGGGTCAAAAGTCCTATTTTTCCCCGACCTTTCTTACTCCACTCATATGAAATGGAAAGGATTTGATACGGTCAGGCGACGTCTCAGAATATTGGAGATACCGAACAACTTGTTGATGCCTGCTCGACTCCATGTAATGGTGGGAAGAAAGGCATACATATATACCAAATTCAAAGAAGCTATGAGGATGGTGGACAAGTTGGAGGCCGAGTGGGCAGCCCGAGAAGGAGGCCATTCATCTGATTCAGAGGCTGAGGACACCTGAAAAATGGAAGAAGTGGGACATTAAGTTTTTGTGGTATCAATTCACTATTGTTTCTGCTTCAGAACGATCCCCTACATTGTATGGACAGAATAACATTTGGACATAATTTCCTTCTGCTGCCATAACCCACTTTCAGGGACTTTAATAACATGGAGAAGGTAGGGGCAACGGGTCAGCTTTCAGGTTTAAATAACGGAGACGTTTTAGGAGATGATGGGCTAATATTTAAGTTAAACTTTTCTCGTGTCTTTAATTAATCCTTTATGTAGTGCTGTGAGAGCAAAACTGGGAGATATAATAGAAGCTACAGAATTAAAGGTGTATCTAATAATTAAGGGCCATTATGGCCTGGGATCTTTGTTAATCTACATTAAGTGGTAATTGCCATATTATAGGCATTAATAGCAAATAACCATATGGGATAGTTGTTTTGATGTACAGGAAAGCATTTTGTTTTATGCTATCTGGAATTCCCCCCAATCTTGTACTTAATGTAACAATGGATCACATAAATGTATATTTTTTCATGTTGCTTACACAGTGATGTATTACATTGTTCAGGAAGTTACAGTGCGATGTATTTGCATAAACTCTATAAATAAAAAGTTAAAAAAAAAATGTCCACAATAATACAACAACTACCTACTACTACTACTACCACTTACTGTTACCGAGACAGAGGCAAGAAGACCAAAATAAAGAAACGGTTAGGTAAAACTGACAGATTTAAACTGATACCGAATCGAAGTGCAGGAGGAATCTCCGGAGCAACTTCACAGTTAGGCGGAGTAAAAAATCTGACGGTTACACTTCAGAGTGCTAGAAACAGAGGTTTGAAAAACCGAACTCGAGCTCAACGTTCTATGCTTCTGCATAGAGTTAACTCTTTACTCTCTGGGGCAGTTCAAGTGTTGGGGCTAACTGCATTTAGTCAGAATACAGCAAGACTTCATGTTGTTTGAATAACTGGGTACAATCATTCCTATCGGCCTTAGTATGCTCTATATAATAGCTAAGTGCCCTCTTCACATCCAGACTGTGTAACCTTCTCTCCCCTGAGGAAGAATGGTCAGTGAAAAACACAGGCAAAGACACAGATTGATTCAGATCAAAATACGAAACCACTTTAGGAAGAAACCTTCTATTCATCCTAAGGACCATCTTATCCCAATGGAAGGAAATGAAGTCAGGTTCAACTGACAGAGCCTGCAATTCATTGATTCTCCTGGCAGAAGTAATGGCTACCAGGAAGACAGTCTTCCAAGTCGAGTACTTAAGCTCAGCTGAGGATAAAGGCTTAAAGAGGGGGCTGCATAAGCTATGCAATGCAGACATTCCAAGTCCCAAGCAGGAGTAGGCTCTCTGGAGGGAGGATTGATATGAACTAGGCCTTTGAAAAACTTATTAAAAACAGGATGAGATGCCACAGAAAATCCCTTCCCTGCAGAAAGAAAAGCAGAGACAGCTGCCAAATGAACTTTAAGGATAGCAGGCCTGAGGCCTAAACTATTAAGATAAACCAGATAATCCAGGGTCGTAGCAATGCTCACAGATCCTGGTTATATATCTCTCTCAGAACACCCAATACTGAATCTTTTCCATTTAGAATTGTAAGTTTTTCTAGTGAAAGGTTTTCTGGAAACCTTAAGGATATCCATTACCCCTTCTGAAAGATGCAGACCTGCATACTCGAACTCTTCAAGAGCCAAGCCTTGAGCCTGAGAGATTGAAGATTGGGATACCAAATCCTCCCCTGAGAGGAGGTCAGAAGGTCGTGCCTCCTGGGCAGAAACAGAGGAATAATATATATATTTCTATATAACCAATCACACACGCGCGCACACACACACACAAAAACAAACAAACAAAAGAAAGTAGATAAACATGTGGAGAGTAGTGCAATGTAATGGCTGTGGGGCAGCAGTCTTCCGGGAGTCTTTCTGGAGGCTGAGATGCTGCCCTATTTGCAGACAACTCTCTGCCCTGAGGGAGGAAGTTGCCCGTCTTCAGGCCGCACTGGACAGTAGTAAGGAAACCTTCCCCCAGGCCACACTGGACAGTAGGAAGGGACCTCCCTCATCCAGGAGCACTAGCGCCACCACCACTACCTCAGAGGTTGCGAAGAAAGCACAGCAGTTGGACCACAGTGGGCTCAGGGAGGGTGAGGATGGTGGAACAGAGGCACACCCAGTCAATTGTTCCACTCCACAATCCATACACCATTCTGGGGAGCATAGCTCCCCTAGATGCAATCTGCAGAGAAGACTGATGACAACTGTCACAAGGGAGGCCCACAGGAAGGAGGCAGAGGACACCACAGGGAAAGGAAGCAGCTCCTGGTGGGGGACTCAATTATTAGGGGTATAGAACTGGAGGGAGCTGGGAAAACTGAAGTAAGGTGCCTGCCTGGTGCCATGGCTTGGAGGGACAGGAATCGCATCCTCAGGATCACGAGAACAGCTGCAAGGGAGTCTGAGCTGGATGTAATTGTCCACCTAGGGACAAATGACTTGGCTCATCATGAGATTAGAGCAGTGCAGGAGGACACTTCAGAGTTGGAGAGGGGCCTAAGACAAGTAGCACACACAGTATCCTTCTCAGAGGTGCTGCCTGTCAAAGGCATGGGGGAGGCGAGGGTAATTAGCACCATGCAGTTTAATGAATGGTTGAAAAAATGGTGCGGAGCACAGGGTTTAGCTTCATTGGGACTGGGGTTCCACCTGGAGGACACCAGCCTATACTGCAGGATGGTCTGCATCTGTCCAGGAAGGAACAAGTCTTTGAGCAATCAGTTTAAATGCTTCATTGGCAAGCTTTTAAACTAGTCAAAGGGGAGGCACTGACAAGCAGCAGGAAAATCCCAGCCTCCCTACAAAACAGGGTACTAAATGAGAAAAGACCGAGGTAGAACGGTCAGTGGGGATGTTGCAACAGAAGGTAAAGCCATCAAAAATGGAGAGCAATGAGTACCAATGCCCGTAGTCTGGGTAACAAGCTTCCTGAATTAGTGGCCTTGATGGAGGAGGAACATCTGGATATCGTGGCAGTCACAGAAACATGGTACACAAAAACCATGACTGGGACGTAAACATACCAGGATACACTATCTACAGGAGGGACAGGGAGGGTAAAAGAGGAGGAGGAGTAGCTCTTTACATAAGGGAAGGAATAAAAGCAACAGAACAAAAGGGTAAACAGGGAGGAGGAGAAGAAGCACTGTGGGTAAATTTGGAGACAGGCAATGGCACCACAATCCGCACAGGGGTTGTATACAGACCCCCTTCTCGGGAGGAAATGGACAAGGAAATGATAGAAAGTATACTTAGAATGGCAGAAAAAGGGGAGATATTGCTGATGGGTGATCTGAATATGCCAGATGTTAACTGGAGTGCAGTTGCAGCAGCCACTTCGAAGAGTGGAGTTATTCAAGATGCCCTACAGGGGGCATGCCTTAGACAACTAGTATTGGAGCCCACTCTATAAGGAGCAATATTAGACTTGATTCTCTCAAATGGAGATGGAGATAGGATCACAGATGTAGAAGTGGGTAGCCATCTGGGAACTAGCGACCATCGAATAGTATGGTTCACAATAAACACAGCAATAGAGTCAAGCCATACAAAGACAAAAGTACTGGACTTTAGGAGGGCTGACTTTGCCAAAATGGGTGAGTGCCTAAGGAAGGCACTAGCAAATGGGCAGGAAGGAGGGGTGGAAGAACAATGGGGAATAATAAAAACTGCCATCACAGAGGTAACGAGCCTTTGTGTGAAGCAAATAAACAAAACAAAAAGATGTAAGAAACCACTATGGTTCTCAAAGGAAGTGGCAGTGAAGGTTCAAGAGAAAAAGAAAGCATTCAGGAAGTACAGTACAAGGAATCGCAGAAGGAGCAGGACAGGGAACTGTATCAGTTAAAGCAAAAGGAGGCTGGGAAGGCAGTCAGAACAGCAAAGGCCCAAACCGAGGAAAAGATAGCAAACTCAGTTAAGAAGGGGGATAAAACCTTTTATAGGTACATCCGGGAGCAAAGGAAGACCAAGGAGGATAGTGAGGCTTAATAAAGGGGAGGAGGGTGGGCAGAGGAGACTGTGAAAAGGCAGAGATACTAAACAAATATTTTTGCTCAGTATTTACAAATGAAGAGGGGAGGTACATAAAAAAACAGTAGAAACACTCTGGATACAGAAGTTGATACCAGCTTATTTACAGAAGAAAGGGTTCTGAAAGAACTCTTAAAACTGAAGGTGGACAAAGCAATGGGGCCTGATGGGATTCATCCCAGAATTCTAAAAGAACTAAGGGTAGAACTAGTGACACCACTGACTACCCTTTTTAACAAATCATGGGAGGATGGGGTGGTACCGAGGACTGGAGGAGGCAGATGTGATTCCCTTCACAAAAGTGGGAGCAAGGCAGAAGCAGGAAACTACAGACCTGTTAGTTTAACCTCAGTGATAGGGAAAATGATGGAATCACTTTGAAGGAAAGAATTGTCGAGTATCTAGAGGCCAGAGGGCACAGGACCCCAGGCAGCATGGATTCACAGCGGAAGGTCATGCCAGACGAATCTGATAGATTTCTTTGACTGGGTGACCAAAGTAGTAGATCAGGGAGGGGCTGTGGACATGGCCTACCTAGACTTTAGCAAGGCATTTGACACAGTCCCACACAAAAGATTAATATACAAGTTAGCCAGCCTAGGAGTGGGTCCCAAGATGACAGCCTGGGTAAAGAATTGGCTGGAGAATAGGACACAGAGAGTAATAGTAAATGGAGTCCACTCTGAAGAAAGGAGGGTTACTAGTGGGGTACCGCAGGGTTCAGTATTAGGACCGGTCCTCTTCAATGTCTTTATAAGCGACATTGCAGAAGGACTGGAAGGAAAAGTATGTCTCTTTGCAGATGACACAAAGATCTGCAACAGAGTTGATGCACAGGGAGGGTGGAAAGGATGAGAAGGGACTTGGCAAGGTTAGAGGAATGGTCAAATATTGGCAGCTTAGATTCAATGCTAAGAAGTGCAAGGTAATGCACCTGGGAAACAAAACCCAGGGAAGAGTACACAATGGGGGTGAGATACTAACAACAACAAAATGGAAAGGGACCTGGGGGTAGTCATATCAGATGACCTAAAGGTGGGCAAGCAATGTGAGAGGGCAGCAAGGAGGGTGGGGGATACTGGGATGCATAGGGAGAGGCATCACCAGTAGAAAACAGGAAGTTATTATCCCTCTGTACAGACAGCTGGTGAGACCCCATCTGAGTACTGTGTGCAGTTCTGGAGACCCAATCTCCAGCAGACATAGACAGGATGGAAGCTGTCCAGAGGAGGGCAACTAAAATGGTGCAGGGTCTGTACCAGAAGACATATGAAGAGAGACTTAAGGAGCTAAATATGTATTGCCTCGTGGAAAGGAGGAGAGGGGGACATGATAGAAACTTTCAAGTACCTCAAGGGAATCAACAAAGTCCAAGAGGGTAGCATCTTTCAAAAAGAGGTGTGCAAGAACAAGAGGCACAATTTGAAGATGGGAGGCTGCTCAGAGGTAATTTAAGGAGTATTTTTCACAGAGAGGGTTGTGGATGCATGGAATGGCCTTCCGAGGAGGTTGTGGACTCAAAATCAGTGGTGGAATTCAAGCATGCATGGGACAGTCATAAGGCAATTCTAGGGGGTGGGGGTAGGAAGAAGTAGGCTGCTGGTTAACTAGGATCTGCAGCTTATCCAGTAGGTAGGGAAATGGGCAGACTGGGTGGGCCAAGCGGTCCTTATCTGCCGTCAAATTCTATGTTTCTATGTAACTGAGACTGTCAGGGACCGCAGCAGAGGATACCATGGTTGTCTGGTCCAATCTGGAACCATTAGGATCACTGTGCAGGGTTGAGACCTGATCTTGATCAGCACTCTGAATATCAATGGAAAAGGAGGGAAAGCATAAAGAAACCTACTTGTAAAGTCTAACAGGAGAGCATCTACGGGAACAGTCCCCAGGACTGGAGGTCTGCAGCAGAATAGAGGAAGTTGATGATTGTCTAGGACCGCAAAGAGATCTATCTGTGGAGTGCCTCATCTCCTGAAAAATACCTGGAGGACATGAAAATTCAGGGACCACTCGTGGTGACCCTGAGATATTCTGCTTAGAGCATTTGCCATCACATTGTCCTTCCCTGGAAGGTGAACTGCTGTTAGAGAAGTTTGAAGAGAATAGGCTAGTGACCTTACCTTCATAGCTTCCGTGAACAAGGCAGTGGACCGAGTACCCCCCTGCTTGTTTATGTACCATATTGTAGGGTGTTGTCTGTCCTGATCTGCACCATTTTCCCTTTGACTGATTCTGAGAATGCCTGAAGGGCTAGATACACAGCTCTGCGCTCCAGAAGATTGATGTGAAGGAGAGACTCCTGCTGTGACCAAGTATTCTGTGAGGTGAGAGTCCCTAGGTGGGCTCCCCACCCCAGGAGAAAGGCATCTGTGGTCAGGACCACTGAGGGTGCTTGACTGAGAAATGGGACACCCTGTCTGATATTGTCCTGATCCAACCACCACTGGAGGGCTTGGACAAGAGTCTGAGTCACTAGAATCAGTTTGGTGAGAGAATCCTTTTTCTAAGACCAAAAAGACCTTAAATGGAACTGAATGTCCATCATCTGGAACCTGGCTCCCTGAACCACCGCAATGGAAGCTGCCATGTGGCCTAGGAGCTGAAGAAAATGTCTGGCTGGATGAGACACCAGAGGTCGGAAAGAAGAAGCCAGATCTGTAAGGGCCTTTATCCTCAAGCATAGGAGGAAGGCCCCTGCCTGAATAGTATCCAGCTCTACCCCTACAAAGGTAAAGATCTGTACTGGTCCAAGAACTGACTTGGATAGATTGAGAAGGAATTCCATAGAACTCCGAAGATTCTGGATGACCATTACAGCTGACTTCACCTGAAGACTTGTCTACAATAAGCCAGTCATCTAGATATGGAAAGACTGAGATGCCCTGCCTTCTGAGGAAGGCTACCACTACTGCTAGACATTTTGTGAACACCCTTGAGGCAGACGTCAGGCCGAAGAGCATGGCTCTGAACTAGTAATGGCCTGAGGGCAACTCAAACCTGAGGTGCCTTCTGTGGGAGCACCTGATAGTAATATGAAAATAGGCATCCTTGATGTCCAGGGAAGCTAGCCAGTCTCCTGGCTTCAGAGAGGGAAGAATTATTCCCAGAGTCACCATTTTGAATTGTGGCTTTGTGGTGTGTTTGTTCAGATATCTCAGGTCTAGGATTGGGGTAAGGAAGTATCTTGAATACAGTCCTTTCCCCCTGTGCTGTGGAGAAGCCTTCTTCACCACTTTTAATAGTAGTAGGGAAGAAATTTCTGCCTGTAGAGCAATTGTTTCCAGGGGTGTTGCAAGTAGAAAAGACCTGGCTCTCAATCTGGGGAATCTTTTGAATCTGAGAGCAAGTCCCTGGCCTACAACTTCCAGGACCCATTTGTCTGAAGTAATAGACTTCCAGGCCTGGAAGTAGTAAGCCAGCCTGCCCCCTACTGGAACTGAGGAGGCGACCCGGTCTGACACATCAGGGTGTCTGTTTGGCAGGAGCCTTAAACTGAGAAGAGGATGCAGCCATGCTCATCCCTCTTCTACCTCTCCCTCTAAAGAACCCCCTCTGCTGGAAGGAAGAGGAAGCCTGAGTTTAGTAAAAAGGCCTATGAAAAGGCCTGCCCCTGCCAGCCCTAGACTGCTGCTTCTGAGGAGTGGCTTGCCTTTCATTGGCCACTGCAATCCTGTAGGAGGTCCTGTACTCATCCATCTTCTTCATGTAAGACTCTCCTCCCCAAACAGAGAATTACCAGTGACAGAAAAATCCATGGCCTTAGCCTGGGTATCCTGTGAAAGGCTAGTACACCTGAGCCAAGCGAATCTCCTTAAGGAGACAGATGTAGCCATGACTCTAGATGCCACATCATTAGAGTCCACAGCAGCATGAAATTGCACCTTGGATGCCTCAATACCATTGTCAGCCACCTCCTCCAGCTCCTTGGCTAGCTGGGTGGAAGCCTTCTTAGCCAGCTCCAGAACCATATCCCACCTGGACGTCTGGCACCTGGCTGTATAGGCCACATAGGCAGCTGTCTGACTTCCAAGGAGGATGCCAAATATTGTTTTTTGGCCATGGCATCCACCTTCCTGGAATCCTTATCTAGGGTGTGTGAAGCCAAGGGGGATATTAGTCTTGTCACAGGCTGCAGCCTGCACTACCCCAACATGGCTGCAATGATTGTACAAGAAATCCGTACTAGAACCTGACAGCATATACCTCCTGTCCATCTTTTTATCCACAGGAGGTACAGAAGTGGGCATTTGCAAAACGTTTTGGGTCTGTTTCCCTAAGGACTTCTGTAGTGGGATAGACAGCCTCTTGGACTCTGGGACAGCCATAATTTCCACAGTCAGGTTCTTCCTCCTCTTTAGCAGCTTCCACAACTGGAAGCTGGAGAGTTTCAGCCACTTTTTTGTAGAACAAAAAGTGGGAAGGGGACTCAAAGTCTCGGAGGTGAGACATTGGAAGGCCTGTCTGGTGAGATATCAGGCTCTACAGGCTCATCTAGGCCTCCAAAATCATCATCATCATCGGGAAACTCTTCATCTCCCTCTCACTCAACATCATAAAAAGCCTCTGGATCATAATCCGTTGGGGCTGGAACCATCCGAACGACCACCTGCCTGGAGAAGTCAGTTCGGATGGAACCGGGAGAAGCGACTGTACAATGTTTGTCGCTTTCACAATCTCCACAGTGGTTGGGATCTGCGGGGCTGGATCCGAACCGGCTGATTTTCTCTTTTTCTTAGACGGAACCAATCCTTCAAAATCAGCTCTCCTTTTGCCCGAGGAGGTATCGCCCGTGTCAGCAGGCACCTCCTCAGATTCGGTCGGAACCGAACCAGGCTGGCCATCCGGATCAGCGGATTTCTCAGCGTCTTTTTCCTTCAGCCTACTTAATCTATTACCCAAAGTGGCTTTGGGAAAATTCTTGCAAATCTGGCAGTCTGTTTTGAGGTGGTCAAACCCCAGACAATAAACACATATGAGGTGGGGTTCAGCTTTAGCAAAAGCCTCCCCACACTCAGTATAGTGTTGAAACCCAGTGGGACCAGTTTTCTTCTTGGGTTTCTCAGACATAGCCTTTTTCAAAAGTTACCCTTCTCAGCTTTCAAGCCAGGTAACACAAACTTATCAGTTACCAACCGTGTCACGGGTTGTGGAAAAACTGAAAAAAGTTCAGTTTTTTGAAACCGATAAGAACCGGACACCACAATTAAGTGAGGGAATTAGGAAAAAAGAGAACAGATTTGTTTCAGTTCCCAACCCGACCGACCGATAGGAAACCGAAGAAAAACAATTTCTAAATCAACAATTCACTATCTACCTATTTACACTACCTGTACCATAGACAGAGACTTGATAGCAAAAATAAATGAAACAGCTGAGTAAGATCGACTGATTTTTACTTTTACCGAACCGAAGCGAAGGAGAGATCTCTGGAGCGACTTCACAGTTAAGCGGAGTAAAGAATCTGACGGTTACATTGATATGTACCAGAGACAGAGTTTTGAAAACCGAGCTCGAGCTCAACGTTTTATGCTCCTGCACAGAGTTAACCCTTTCCTCTCCAGAGCAGTTCAAGTGCTGGGGCTAAATGCATATAGTCAGAATACAGCAAGACTCCATGTTGTTTGAACTCTGCTTCCTCCATATCCTCCTCTGTCTCCTGCATAGGAAGGTTGAGGGTCTCTACCACGTTTTTTTACAAAGGCTGGTGGGAAGTACAATCCTCTGGTCCCCTAACAGGAGATTCAAACTCTTGTTCTGGGGAAACCTCTGGGTCTATCGGTTCCCCTTCAAAATCCTCCTCATCCTCCTCACCATAAATAGCCTGCAGTTCCTGAGGAGCTGGTACTGGCACAGGAACTGGTGCAGCCGGTGTGGGAACAGGGACTGCAGCCTGCAGTGCTTGTAAGACCTGTAAGGGCTTAGTAATGTCCTCATCCAAGGGCATATTGTGTTTGTCTGCTGGGAGCTCCTCAGCTTTCTCAGTCGGAAGCGCAGTGACATGCTTTTCCTTGTATTTTTTCTTAAGTGGGACAGTTTCAGCCCGTCTCCACAGCCCTTTTGACTTACCTTGCTCAGTCTTGTATGACCCCTTGTCATAGTCTATAGCTTTACCTCCACCCTTCTTAGGGGCTGAGGTAAAGGAACTACTTTCCCCAGTAGTAGCAGAAGCAGAGGCCATTTATTCTTACTTCTTGGCCCTTTTTCCCAAAGTTTTAGGACAAAAAGTTTTACAAATATCACAACTGGCAAAAATATGGCTAGTACCCAGACAAAAAACACAGAGAGAGCCGTCCCACTGGCGCAGCGGCTGGATTTCCATCTGCGACACCAGCGACCCGGGTTCAGGAATGGACTCAGGTCGCTGGAGGGCCAGCCAGGGGGAGAAGGCAGGAGTGTCCAGCGATAGTTCACCTTCTCTGGGGGGAGGGTGGGTTATGACCCAGCATTTGCTGGCCCCGGCAGAGGCTGGGAGCATAGACGCACATCAGGCCTTAGATGTCTTGGGGGAGTGGCGGATGTCAGCGCAAGCCATGAAGTCTGCGCCCACTCCTCGGGGAGAAAGCGGAAAAATAGTGCAAGGTCAGGTGGCAGCCTCAGGAAACTTGCTCATGAGTCCCGACCCATGCTCGCCACCTCAGCAACACCAGGGGTGTGAGTATGATTGTATAGGCTCTTCCCCAACGAAGGTATGGGACCCTCCCGATGCAGGGATACATCGGGGTTGCCTGGACCGGCTGCTATGTGGGGTGGTGGGGTTGTCGAATGAGCAAGGTCCATGTGGGGCCCGAAGGAGAGACCGGGCTATGGTGCGGGTGGGAGTATAAAGAAATAATGCAAAAAAAAAAAAAAAAAAGCACACAGAGGGAATGTCTGTCTGCTTTTGTTATAATCTGCCCACAAGACTCACAATACTTAAAACCAGTGGGTTCTGTGCGTTTTGTCAACAGGGACCTCTGACATTGAGCAGGAAGCGGTAAAATCAAATTAAATAATTTTTTTTTTTTTTTTATACTTCCTTTATTCAGTAGCACAGTTTAATACAAATTCATATAATAGTATAGGCTACTATTCTACGCAGCCCATTCATTACCAAACAGTAACCAAAAAACTTTATAACTTTGGCATATTGAGCAGGACAATTTCATCAGATATAGAGCATCACTTCCACATCTATGTAATCAATTACTACATAGTTTAGTCTATGCAGATACTTGCATTTTCAGTATAACAGACAAGTTTATAGTGGTGTTGCAACCTCTCCTCCACTAACCAGTAATCCGGTCTCAAACTGACTAGGCGCATTTACAATTACTACTGCAGTTAAATCTATGGACTCATTCTCTTTTTGATTAGCTTCCCTTCTGTATTTATATTACTTGATCTTGATATAATTCCCACCTAGTCCAATTTCTAGTGTAAGCCTCCATCTTATCTTGGAGGTTTAGGGACATCTGTTCATTATGTTGGATATTTTGTGTAAATGTTTTCCACTCAGAAATCTGGAGGGAAGTCCTCTCTAGCCACCTTTTAGTTATAGATTTGTAGGCCGAGGTTAAAAGTATTGACCATAAACATTTCTTTGTTTTATCTTTTACTTCTTCAGGGGGAATTCCCATTACCAAATTGATCTCCTTCAATGGGCTTTGAATATTTAGTAACATCTTAATATGATTTATTACCTGCTGCCAAAAAGTTTGTATCCTTGGACATCCTATAAAAATATGTTTATGAGAAGCCTTTGGTTCCCCACACTCTCTCCAACACTGCAATGTATTTCTGGGATTTCTCTGAGCCATTACTGAGGGTACCAGTATTTAAAGAATTTTTATCGGTTCCGTGGAACCGGAGATTTCAAATATAAACAACCACTAATAGTTCCTGGAACCGAGCTCTACTCGGTTCCTGAGAGAAAAAGGGAACCGAAAATTAATATAAATATAAATACTATAAAGCGGTCAAAAGAACCGACTGCAAAATCACTTTATATCTTGAAGTATAAGGTAAAAACCTCACCTAAAACCGCGGAACCCTCGGTTCCAAGGAACCATGAGGGAACTGCAAACAACGTAAAAAATTAATACAAACTGCAAAATTAACCAACTCTAAGAGCAGCAATTTAAAATTAAACTTCAGACGTTACTTATCGACCAAGATAACGAATTTGAAGAAAGTTGAAGGAGAGATCTCTGGGACATCTTCACTAGGCAGGCGGAGTAAAGAATCTGAAGCACTCAGAATGCAGCAGTTACTACTGCAGCAGTTTGAAATTGGCACGGGCCAGTTGAGAGTTCCATCATTTGCATAACATTCCATCTCTCCGGGCAGTTCAACACAGGAGGCTGACTGCATCAGTTTAATCATAATGAGTAAATCCTGGGGTTAGAACACAAAGTGCAAGGGGAGGACAGGTGTAAATTTTGTGATTGATAGTGGAAAGTCTGTATGAGTCAGTGATTATAAAGTGTTGCTGACAGTGAGTGCCCTACGCCAGTGTTTCTTGCATGCAGCCACCAGCACAATTTTCGGTGGCCACAGGGCAATTTAGAAACTACAGTTACGTAAGAACTTACCGTAACAGTAGATCTTTGAGAGGAGCTCTTGCCCACGTAATACCATTAGGACTAATGCCACCAGGCATTAGGACCCCACAGAAAAATCTTGTAGCTAGCAGTCTGAGGTGGGAGACCACCCCCGACATTGGCTCTGCCCAATGCCAGACATGGTATAAAAGGGGTGGTCGCCCAGCGCCATCTCAGTTCTCCCACCGGAGACCCAGCTGAAGTAAATGGAGAACCGAGCAGGATCTCCCCTACTCCAAGAAGGGTAACAACAGTAGTTCCTGGGGGATTTTGGGTGGGAAAGCCACCTGCTGCAAGAGCTCCTCTTGAAGATCTACTGTTACGGTAGGTTCTTACATAACTGTACTATCTGACTTCAAGGTGGAGCTCTTGCAGCAGGTATTACCATTAGGACTAAGTCCTAAGCAGTACCCAAAAATAGGCCCAGGTCTGATGGGAGGGGGAGAAGAATAAACAGCTGAAAAGCCTCAAAAGAGTAGGCCCTGAAGGCCAGCTAGTCTGAATCCTACTCTCCTTCAGGAGGCAATGTCCAGGCTGTAATGCCTAATGAAGGTGTGGACTGTGCTCCAAGCTGCAGCAGCACAGAGATCTACTGAGGAAACATTCCTCAAAGAGGCAAAGGAGGTAGCCACAGCCCTGGCGGAGTGACTCTTGACTGACCCTGGCAAAGGTTTACCGTGATGCTGGTAACAGAAAGAAATGCAGTGTGCTAACCAACGGGTTAGTGTCTGTTTGGTGACAGGAGCTCGTCTTTCTGTGAGCAAAGGAGACGAACAACTGATCCGTCTTCCTTAAGGAACTGGTTCTGTGAAGATAATAGCGTAAAACTCTATGAACATCCAGAGTATGCAACAAACCTCTCCTTTATTGGAGAACTCTGGAAAATAAACCAGAAGTTGGATGTCCTGGTTCAGCATCAATCTGGACACCACTTTTGGCACAAATCTGGGATTCGTACGCAGGGCCACCCTGTCCCTATGAAACACAAGATAAGGCTCCTTGCACATAAGGGCCTGAAGCTCTGAAACTCTTCGAGTGGAAGTAACAGCAACTAAAAATACCGCTTTCCACGAAAGAAAGCGCAGCTCATAAGTCACGGCTGGTTCAAAGGGAGGCAGGGTAAGCTTCTCGAGAACAAAAAGTAGATCCCAGGGAGGGACAGGGTCCCTCCTGGGGGGTCTGAGAAGCAGGACACCTCACATAAAAGTCTTGCACACATTAAGCTGTGCCAGAGTCTTCTTCCCGTATGGAGCATGATATGCTGATAAAGCACACAGGTGCACCTTGATGGACGAATAGCTTAAGCCCAGGTCCAAGAGATGGAGAAGGTAGTCTAGCACATGCTTGACCGGACAATCCAGGGGATCTAGGGCACGTGCTGTTGTCCAAAGGCAGATCCACTTCCACTTCATGGCAAAAGTTGCCCTAGTGGAGGGTTTCCTCGCTGCCACCAAAACCTCTGCCACTCTACTTGACACTCCTAATCTCTCTTCTGCTAAGACTGCAGGAGCCAGGCGTGCAAGTGAAGAGACCACAGAGCAGGATGGACTATGGTCCCCTGTTCTTGAGAGAGCAAGTGAGTGGAGAGGGGCAACTGCACGGGAGGCTCCGTGTCCAGTTGCTGCAGCAGCGGACACCACATTTGTTGAGGCCAAAAAGCAGCCACCAGAATCCTTCTGGCCTCCACTGTCTGCAATTTGAGCAGAACTCTCTGAATGAGAGGGAAGGCATACAAAAAACCTTGCTGTCCAGGAGAGGGACCAGAATTGTTCTGGCCTCCTCTGTCTGCAATATGAGCAGAACTCTCTGAATGAGAGGGAAGGGAAGGAAGGCATACAAAAACCTCCCTGTCCAGGAGAGGGACAATGCATCTCACCAGAAAACACCAGGCCCTGGATCTAGCGAGAAAAAATTTGGCAGTTTGGTTTTGCACGAGGACACAAGTAGGTCCAACTCTGGTCAGCCCCAATGACCGAAAAGGTCGTCTACGATTTCTAGGAGCAACTCCCATTCGTGATTCAGAGAACGAGAGCGACTTAGACTGTCGGAGAGAATGTTCTGGCTTCCGGGCACATGCACAGCCATGAGATTCAGAAGGTGTTCCACTGCCCAGTCCCAAACTCTCATGGCCTCCCTGCAAAGGGGATATGACTGAGTGCCTCCTTGCTTATTGATGTAGAAGACAACCGGAGTGTTGTCTGACTGCACCAAGAGAAGACCCTAGGAAATTTGGTCTTGAAATGCCAGTAGGGCGTACAGAATGGCCCTCATTTCGAGAATGCTGATATGAAGAGACTGTTCTGTGGGGGACCAAGCCCCCTGGTCCTGTGGTCCCCTAGACAGGCCCCCCCAACCTAACTCTGAGGTATCCATCATCAAGGTCTGCAATTGGCATGGTCTCTGGAAAGAGACTCCTCTCTCAAGATATGGAGGGCAAAGCCACCACCAGAAAGAACGACGGATTGCTGCAGAGACTCTAATCGGGTGATCCAAGTGATTCACTGCCTGGTCCCACTGGATCTTGAGGCACCACTGCAGAACCCTCATGTTTAGCTTAGCGAGAGGGACCATAGCTATGGCCGCAGCCATGTGGCCTAGAAGCTGAAGAATCACCATCACTGGGAAAGAGATTGCTGTCTGAACCCTGCACACCAGGTCCATCAGACGGCCTGCTCTATCTGATGGCAAGAAGGTTTTGCCCTGGATAGTGTCCAGAATGGACCCAATGTACTGTAGCCGCTGGGAGGTCCAGGGTTGCAACTTCAGCCAATTTACAGCGATGCCCCGGGAGCGAAAAAGATCCTTCATTTCCTCTAGGGCCACGTTCAACTGGCTTGTCGACTGAGCCGAAATAAGCCAGTCATCCACGTTAAGGTAAATGAAGTGACATTTCCTCCTCAAGACCGCCGCTACCACCGTCAGGCACTTGCTGAAAACTCTGGATGCCAACGAAAGTCCAAAGGGCAAAACCCTGAACTGGTAGTGCTGGTCCTGAAACCAGAAGCGTAAAACCTCCTGTGGGAACGCAGGACTTATGATACACATGTAGGTGTCCTGCGTATCAAGGGAAGGGAGCATAACCAGTCTCCCTGATGGAGGAGGGATAACAGACTTGCCAATGTCACGACCCAGAATCTCTGGCACTTGACAGAAAGATTTAGTTGGCCGAGATCCAGAATGGGATGAAGATCCCCCGTTTTCTTTGGAACCAAGAAGAAACAGGAGTAGAAGCCTGTGCCCCACTGGGAAGGGGGGACTGACTGAATGGCCTTCTTCTGGAGAAGGAACTGAATTTTGTCCGCCAGAAGCCGGGCATGGGCAGGTGAACAATGAAGGGGTGTGTGGATTGTTCAGGGGTATGCTGAGAAACTCGAGAGCATAACCTCTCTGAATGGTTTCCAGCACCCACTGGTCCGAGGTGATACTGGACCATTCTATCAGGTAAAGGGAAAATCTCCCTCCTACTGTCTCATTCTGCATGACCTGAGAATGAAGAGGGGTTTGCAGCGAGTCAGGCTGTAGAGGAGGGGTTTGGGCCTGGGGCCCTAGGAGCTTTGGGCTGCTTAGGGCCTTAGGCACCTTGAGGGACAGGGTGGCCGCACCTCTTGAACCCTTTTCCTTGAGGTTGTTTGCCCCCTTGCCCCTGACCTTTCTGAAAAGGATGACGGTGGGGACCTTGAGGTTCCGACTTGTACATTTTCTGGATGTTGGCAACAGTCTTGCTGGAGTTCTGCAGGCTCTTGATGAGTGACTCTACCACCTGGCCAAACAACACTGGACCCTGGAAGGGGGCGTCCAGTATAGAATCTTGAAGGTCAGGGCAAAAAACAGACACCCTGAGTGAGGAGTGCCTCTTCAGACAAATTCCCGCTGTGGCCACATGGGAAGCCATGTCCACTAAGTCATATGAGCAACGGAGGATGTGCTTGTCCATGTCCATTCCGGACTGGACATAAGCTAGAATTTCATTTTTATTGTCAGAGTCTGGCAGGGTCTTAACCAACTTTTCTGCTCCAGTGATCCAATTTCTTGGACTCCGGATCAGGAGGCTGGGCGCTCAGGTGCTTGGGCTGGCTGACACGACCATGAGTGGCTGTAAGCACTAAAGACTCTGCCTTGGGATGTTCTCACAAGAAAGGTTCCACCTTGGGGGGTTTATAGAGCCTGTCCACCTTCCTGGAATTGGCTGAGGTGGATGACGGCTTCTGCCATGCAAGTCTGGTGATGTCTTGGAAAGGCTCCACCAGTGGCAGCATAACCAGAGGTTTTGGCTCTTTGTCTTCCAGAAACTTGGCCAGCCGCTTTCGCTCTGGGTCCATTTCCTCAGTGTCCCATTCATAAATGGACTGAACGTGGCGCATGATGTGCAGGGACGAAGGGTCATCCAGGGGGGTGGGGCACCCTGGGTGAGTTTCTGGAACCTGGAGAGGCAGGAGCAAACCCTTCCTCATCTGAGGAAAAGGGACTCGCAGTACCATCATCTGAAGAGGTCAGGCGTCTGCTGGAGGAGGGGACTGGGGATGAGTACCTTTTCCTATATTTGCCCTTTGGATCTGGATGGGGCTGGTCACCTCCATCCGGTTTATCAGAAGTTGGAGGGGGCCCCATAGGAAGCTCCCTAGGAGGTGGGTCAGAGGGTCTATATAGCAGGTCCCCTTTGACTGTATTCCACCAGCTGGAAAAAAGCAAGCCGATGTCCACCAGAGGAACTACAGGAGGGGCGGGTGTTGGGTTTGCAGGACCGGGTGTCTGGATTTTCAGGATCTGGCGTCCAGTCAGGGGATTCCTCTCTGCCCTTGTCAGGCTGCTGCTCGACGTCCGTGTCCCTAGGGGCCCCGGCATCCAGAGTAGGAGGGGCCATCGGCCACCACCCTGAGAAGGTGGGCGGGCATCCGGGGCTTTGTCCAGCGACTGCCTCCAATCAGGCGTCGGAACATGAGTCGCTGGAGAGGGCAACCGGCTTTGGTGGTGCCTGTTGGCTGGGGGAAGGCACACCCTGGCCGGAGGAGGAGGGGCATCCAATGGCAGATGGTGGTCTCTTGCCTGTCAGAGTTACTTGCATTTGTTGGACGACCTGCCGGCCTTATGGCTGGAGTTCTTAGGTCTGCCAGTAGGCGAATGCACTGGGTCGACCCAGTGAGAGATTTGTGGGGTCGGTGGGCCAGAGAAGGTTGTGCAGGTGAACGCCCGGAGGAAGACGGCTCCCTGTGCTTACCTTGGGAAGAGGAGGAAGCCAACTTTGAAGATGTCCTTGCTGCCATCGGAGGGACAGAACCCGACCTCCAGCCGGAGGCTGAAGACGACAGCGTCTTGGAAGATGACTTTTAGCAGGACTCAGACTGGCCCAATCTTTCTGCCTATGGTGGTGTTTCCCTCCCGAAGCCTTCTCTCTGGGTGGGGAGTCCTTGGCGGGAGAAGAAGAGCTATGCTCCGAGGTCCTCTGCATAGCTGCCACCTTTTGCTCGAGGAGGTAGGCCTTAAGGGCATTGGCTCTCCGAGTTCTGGTCTTTTTTTTTTTATATTATCTTTTTTATTTAGACACGACAACACAGACAGCAGCAGACAGTATAGTTGCATGACATACAGATCACTTGGCTCAGAAAGACATACATATAGTTATGTGTAGAGTATATAGAGAATACACAGTGCGGTATATCCAAAAGAACATTCATACTGGGTCAAATGCAGGTATAAACATTTGCTAGCTGGATGATGAGCACATATTGAACTTACCACCAAGGAAGCTCAATGTCTCTACGGCTCTCCCTCCCACCTCTCTCTATATACCACCAGTCCCAACCCTGACAAGCAAGTATAGTCATATAGAATGCCTAAAGAACGTCATAATTCCATGCTAGGGGAAAAACTGTGGGTAGTTGTCCAGCTGGTACATAACCCATTTTCTCCACCCAAGTTCAAAGGCTTTTTTATCTAGTAAACTAGCTAAGAGTCATTCAAGGAGGTAGGTTTCCCTAATTATTTTCACCCAGGCCATTTTGGAGGGGATATTCTGGGTCAACCACATTCGTGTTGTGGTCTTGTGTGCAGCCGCCACCAAGAGGGTTACTTGTTTACGGACCCTGGGGTCTATTTTAACCCCCTCCAGCAGAGTAAAAGGAGGAATACTGGGTTATCTAAATCCTGTAACTCATAAATCCGTTTTATTTCTCCCATGACCTCCTGCCAATATCCCAACAAGAAGGGGCAAGACCACAAGATATGGGACTGCCCTGCCCAATGGGTACCACACCCCCTCCAGCAGTCTCCTCTGGGATCCCCAATATATCTACCACGGGTGATAGGAAGTACCGAGATCGAAGCTTCCATATACATTCCCACCAATGTGGGAACTGGACCACCCTAGTGGCTGGCCCTGCCGATCTGTCCCAAGCCGGCCAAGGGATTTCTGTTTGCAACTCCCTGGCCCATGCCAGTTTCAAGGTCTCTGTGGAGTCTCCCGGATGCTCCCTAAGAGCTTTATATAAATATACAAAATCAAATCAATATTTATTTGTAGTGCGCTTTTCAAATGCCAAAGTGCAGAACATAACCAAAAACAACATATATCGACAATAAATACAACTATAAAAAAATGTAAAAAAGCAGCAAAATACTTAATCAAAAGCTAGTGCAAATAAGTGGCTCTTCAATAATGCTTTAAATGACTCTGTGGATGGGCACTCTCTAATCCAACGAGGTAGAGAATTCCACAGGGTTGTGGCCACAAAAGAAAATGCTCTGGCCCCAGATGACTGAAGGCAAACCCTGGGGATCTCTAGCAATCCCTCATCAGTGGAACTGAGTGGGCGGAGAGGGCGGTAAGGCCGAAGAAGATCTTGCAAGTAGCCCGGTTTCTGTCTGAGTAGGGTCTTATAGGTCAGCAACACGACCTTAAAGATGATTCTCCATCGCACTGGAAGCCAGTGAGTTTGCGCAGTACAGGTGTGATATGGCAAGTTCTCAACAGCCCAGTCAACAACCTGGCTGCAGTGTTCTGCACCAGCTGCATGCGACAGAGATCCACCCCCGGCAACCCTAGATAAAGAGCATTACAGTAATCAAGACACAAAGAAACAAAGGCGTGGACCAACAAAGAAAGGTCATCGTGTGGAACAAGGTGTTTTATCTGGGCTATATTCCTCAGATGGAAAAAAAGAGGACTTGACAACAGCTGACACCTGTGTCTTAAGCGTCAGCTTGCTGTCAATTATTACACCCAGATTCCGCATCTGTTCAGAAGGTCTCAACTGGTTACCCCCTAACACAAGGCCAGAGGGAGACCCAGGAGTCAACTTCTCTGCATGGTGACCTGGATCCACCACCAGCACCTCAGTCTTGTCTGGATTTAGTCTCAACCAGTTTGCACTCATCCAATCCTGAATCTCAGCGAGGCAGTTGTTAAAGACAGATAGTGCGTCATTCTGTTCAGGTACAAAGGACATACAGAGCTGAGTATCATCTGCATAGCAGTGAAAACTCAGCCCATAACGTCTTATAATGTCTCCCAACAGCAGAATATACACCGTGAACAAGATGGGGGAAAGCACAGAGCCCTGCGGCACCCCACAAGGCAGAGCAAAGGGAGCAGAGGAAAAAATTCCTGATACTACCCTCAGAGTTCTGCCTGTGAGGAAGGAATGAAACCATCTGAGGACTGTCCCCGACACTCCAGAGTAGCCGCAGGCATTCTAGCAACATCCCATGGTCCACGGTGTCAAACACTGCAGAGAGATCAAGGAGAACCAAGATCGAATGGCTCCTCTGATCTCTCGCTATTAGGAGATCATTCAGTACCTGAACCAACGCTGTCTCTGTACTGTGCCTCTTTCTGAAATTGGACTGGAGAGGATCATAGATTTCATGGGTGGTAAGAAAGTCATCGAGCTGCAGCACAACCACTTTCTCAATAACCTTGCCCAAAAAGGGCAGGTTAGAGATCGGTCTGTAGTTAGCGAGACAGTCAGTGTCAAGGGAAGGTTTCTTCAAAAGGGGTGTCACAACAGCCCCTTTCAGAGACTCCGGAAACACCCCTTGGTCCGATGAGCACCAGACTATCTCAGCCAGGACTGGTCCGATCACATCCATGCATCCCACAAGGAGGCACGTTGGACCAGGATCCAAACTACAGCAAGTTGGCCGCAAACCCTGGACAATCTTCATGATATCCACAATCGCTGGCTGGTCAAAATCTGTCCAGGCAGACCGTGGGCTTGTAACCTCACATTGACCACTGTCATGCCCAGTTGAATGCGTTTTGCGGATCTCCGACCTGATCAGTGACACCTTATCATCAAAGAACAGAGCAAACTCATCACACTTTATTTGTGAAAAGGCTCTCCGACCCTGCAGACAGGTTGGATTGCACAGCCTGTCCACGGTCCGGAAGAGCTGAGCTGGTCGATTTCTTGATGCAGCTATCTCCCTGGACTGGAACTCTGCCTTCTTACAGGAGATTTCTGATTGATAGTCCAAATAATGGGCTATCAATCTAAGCCTGTCACCTTCCAGGCTGGATTTCTGCCAGCAGCATTCCAATCTTTGCCCCACCCTCTTCAACTCCCTCAGTAACCCATCAAACCAAGGGGACCGAGGGAGAGGGGGCGAACTCGGACAAGTGCTATGGAGTCCAGAGCCTTCAGCACCATATTATTATAGTGCACCACTAAGACATCTGGTTCCATGCACTCCACAGGCCAACTCGATAGGTGTGCTGAATGTGCCCCCTCCAGTGTAAAGTAAAATTAGCTGGACCAACGTTGGGCTCTTTTCTGCTAGATCTGCAAGATAATTCTCATATTTTGCAAGATGAGACCTAAGCTGCATATATCCATGAAACTCACTATGCTGAAGGGCATATGTTACCTGGAGTGTTGCAAAAGGCAGTAGACCCGTAGGCCCCACCACCTGATATACATATCTTAACCCCTTGGCCCGCCAAACTAGTGCTCTGCCTCTTATCTTATTAGGGGAAAAAGAGTTATCCCCTGCTATTGCCCTCAGGTAGAGTAATTCATGCTGAGTGAAGTAATGTTCCACCATCCACATCCACACCCTAAAAGGCTCCCTTGCATATACAGAATATTTACTCAAAGGTGTACAGGCAGGGGGGTTAGAAAAAAAAAAAACAGCTGGCCATATCCTCCAGGCCGTTAAATGTTGTTTCTATTTGTTTCTAGTAGACGGAGTATTGGGGATTAAGCCAACCTGTCAGTAGATGGAGCTGAGCAGCTCTTTGGTAGTTCCTAAAGCTAGGAAGGTTATAGCCCTCTCTCTCCCCGTGGGAGCTGAAGGACAGTGTATCTGATTCGGGGAGGCCTTCCAGCCCATACAAATCTAGATATTAATCTGTCCCACTCCCTAAAATATGTATTGGTCGGTGGCTGGGGTAGATTCTGTAAAAAGAACAAGATACGGGGCAGTACATTCTATTTTATGAAATAAACATTGATAATGAGCTGAGTCGTTAGCGGCTCACAGTTCAGTATATCTATGACCTGTAAACTGGTGGCTAATTTAACTCCCAGGTACCTCATTGTAACTTTATTCCATCTGAAGGGGTAAGACAATTTAAGTTGCATTATAGGCCTGAAATTAAAAAGTAAGGCCTCTGTTTTTTGGTCATTTATCTTATAACCAGCCAGGGCAGCAAATCTTTCAAGTTGTCCCTACAAAACTGGGATTGACGTTTCAGGGTTTGTAAGGGTGAGTAGTATGTCGTCCGCAAACAGGGACAACTTGAACACTCTACCACCAATAGGTAATTCCTCAATATCCGGGGTTTGCCTAATGGCTGCTGCCAGGGGTTCCAGATAAAAAACAAACAATAAAGGGGAACGGGGACATCCCTGACGGGTGCCCCTAGAGAGTTTAATGGGGTCTGAAAGAGCACCGTCTAGCCTGACATAGGCACTGGGGGACTGATACCTATATATTTTTTGCAGCTGCTGAATAAGCTCCACAGGAAATCCAAATTCCGACAGGGTCACCCAGAGAAAAGACCAGGCGACCCTGTCAAACGCTTTTTCAGCATCTAGTCCCAGTGTGACCAGGGGGATCCCACAGGTCAAAGCATATTCAATCAACAGAAAAGTCTGTCTTATGACATCATGTGCTTGCCGACCCCTAACGAAACCCACCTGATCTGGGCCTACTACACTGGATACCAAGTCTTCTATCCTATGAGCTATGATGGACATACAAATTTTATAATCACAGTTCAACATGGAGATGGGTCTATAGGACGCTGCGTGTTTTAAGTCTTTATATGGTTTTGGGACCACCGCAATCGTGGCATACTGCCATTGGGGGGGGGTTCTCCCTGCTACAAGGCTTGTAAAGCTGGCAAAAGCATGGGGAGCAATGAGTCTCTATAAGCTTTATAAAATTCAGCCGGGTAGCCATCAGGCCCCTGTGAGTATAAAGTTTTAGCCTCAGAGATGACCTGCTACACCTCCCGTCTACTAATAGGACTATTCAAGGCCTGTGCCTGGGTTTCAGTTAGTTTGGGGAGGGAGAGCGAGCTGAGGTATTCAGGAATTTCAGGACGAGAAAGAGAGTGGTCCTGGGTGTATAGGGTCTGATAATACTTGGCAAATATTTGTCTAATCTTTTGAGGTTGAGTGTGTAAGACTCTAGTTTCTGGGTCAAACAACGAAGTAACTGCTGCCCTGGCTTTTTGTTCCCGTAATTTTCTAGCTAATTTTCTGGCCCCCCTCAGGCCCACCCTCGTAATGGTAATGCTTGAGATAAAAGAGCTGATGCTCGACCTGTTGGTCCAAGCATTTCTGGAGTTGCTGCTTAACCCATAGAATACTGGGTTAAACAGTATGGTTCCCCGATCCCATATCATCTGGAATGTGTGCAGCTCATCCTTAAGGTTACTGTACCTCATTTCCCTATCCCTTTTCCTTCTCAAGGAAGCCTTAATAATCAATCCTCGCAGGACTGTCTTTAATGTATCCCAAAAGATCCACAGAAACATCTCCAGCCCTTTATTATTTTCTATAATATCTGGGATCAAGTCCAATATTTCTTGCCTAAATTCAGGGCCCCGGAGATGTGCCACATTTAGCCTCCAGTGGATAGTTTTATGAAAGTTGCCCAGAAGTACCTTCATGCATACCGGGGAGTGATCTGATAGCAAAGGGGCCCCATGCCAAATATCTGCCACCAGGTCATAGTGTTCTATGGTAGTATATAAAGAGTCCAGTCTTGCAGCTACCCCCGTACTAGCTGATATAAGAGTAAAACCTTTTATTGTAGGGAAGGTGTGCTGCCAGACGTCAAAAAATCCCAGGCTAGTCATATTAATCTTTGTATATTTCTGCAGCGGGTTAACCCTATGTGGTAGGTTCCTTGAGACATCCAACATAGGGTCTAAAACAATATTCAACCCCCCTCCCAATATTAATTGGCCCCTGTAAATTGAGAGAAGGTCAGCCAGAAACATCTGGGCAACTAATTTTGAGGAGCCGGACGGGACATATACAGAAGACAAAGTGATTTCTCTGTTATAGAGGAGGCCAGAGACTATAACGTAACACCCCTCAGTGTCCTCCTGTCTATCCGTCTCTACCCATGCAGCTATCCTTGCCAGGAGTAGTGCTACGCCCCTTCTCCTACCAGATTTATGAGATGCAGGTGCCAAGAGTAAACACCTTTTATTTTGTAACTTTTTACGTTTACTTTGAGACAAATGTGTCTCTTGGATGGCCACCACTTCTGGCTTCTCCCTCCCTATGAATTGATGCAATCTGGACCTCCTGACCGGGGAATGGATCCTATTAATATTTAGTGATATCACCAATGAGGACTTATTCATTCTTGTAGCTACCGAAAGATATGTACCTCTGAATAAGGTCAGGTTGTTTCCTCATAACATACCCACCCTCCGCTCCATCCCCCCACTCGTCTCCCAATAGACTTATCACTGCACTAATTGTTATTCCCATTTTCCAGATCAGTCTCACCCAGGTCCCTTCAGACCAGTGACCCAATGTTTCAACAATCCAGCAGTCATATGCCGTGTCATGTCCAAAGCTAAATTAAAAAAAAACATTAAAACTGTACGAAGAAAAAAATTACCTTAAGCGATACAATTGTACCAACTAGTGAAACAACTATGTACTCGGCCCCAATTCTAGGGGAGAACACACACTGGGCTACCAACTGGGCTGCCCAGAGTAATAACTGTGTAACAGTGTGGACTCTAAAAATGAATTCATGACTTCCAAGGCTAGGAGGAGAATTACGAGAAGAGCCTGATTCCTGGAGTAGGAAGACCTTTTCGACGGAGAGTCTGGTGGGATCTCCAGAAATTCTATGGTGTGTCCGGTGGACACCAGTTGCAGGATCCATGCATTGCAGATTATGTCCTGCCAATCCTGCGCATGGCGAGCAAACCTCCCCCACCCACTGGCTCCTAGCTGTGAGGCTGAGGAGGTGTTGGGGACAGGGAGTCAGGAGGTGGCAGGGCGTTCAGCAGGAGGGCCTCCTGAGCGTCTCTGGTTTTTGGAGGTAGGAGGAGTGGCAGAACCCATGGCCTTGCATTTCCCCTGGTGTTGAGTCAGGGTCTGCTTCCTCTGCCTCCAGGTCCCTTTCCGAAAGCGTTGCTGCTGCTGTTGAGTGCCTGATCGGTACATGGACCACACTGTTCTCAGGGCAAGGCCTCTATCCTGGAGATCAGTGATGATGTCTTTGGTATCGCCACCAAAAAGCACCGAGCCTCAGAAGGGGGCATCATGAATTGCAGACTGTACCTCATTAGTGAGGCCAGAAATGCGAAGCCAGGTGTGCCGTCTTAAGGCGATGGCCGTCGCCGAGCTGCGGGGCTACAGAGTCGATGGAGTCATATGTAGCCCGCAGAGCATGCCTTCAGGAAATGCATGAAAGGCAGAGATCCTTTGCAAGCTCCTCCTTGAGGCTCGAGGGGTCCATAGCCTGGATTCGGGCCTCCAGCCTGGTCAAGGTAGCTTTCTGGTGTGACATAATATGGGCCACATAATTTAGGGACTGGAGCGCACATGTGGCCGAAGCATAAACCTTTCTACCGAACTGATCCATCTGCCTCGACTCCTTGTTTGGAGGAGAGGTGCTCATGTGCTTTGGTGCAGATGAGCGATCATGAGCAGCTGAAATAACAACGGAGTCTGCCTTTGGATGCGTTCCAAGAAAAGGAGCTTCCTTAGGCACCTGGTACACTCTGTCCGCCCTCTAGGGGACAACTGGGAGGGAATGAGGTATCTGCCAGACCATAGAGGTGAGGTCCTGGCAAGGTCCAATCCAAGGAGGAATCAGTACCAGGGACAGAGACTCTAAGTCCAGGTGTTCGGCAAGCCTCTGTTGCATGGGGTCCTGATCCTCCGACTCCCAGTCAAAAAGGTCTTTTGTGGACCTCAAGAGGCCCAAAATGGCAGGGTCCTCCAGGGGGAACTTGGGGGAAACCTTGCCCTTCGGAAACTCAGGTTCGTCCGAGGGCTCCTCCGCTGACTCGTCGGCATCCTCATCATCATCATCGTCATCTGTCCCCTCGTCTGGAAGGTCGTGAAGGTTCGAGACAACAATGGTTTTACAGACCGTCCCCAAGACGTGGACCGTGGATGAAGGAGAAGGTAAAATTACTCACCTTAGTAATTATGTTTCTTCTAATGGAGTCTTGCTGTATTCTGACTATTGCAGTTAGCCCCAGCCTTTAAACTGCCCTGGAGAAAGTACAGTCACGTAAGAACTTACCGTAACAGTAGATCTTCGAGAACAGCTCTTGCAACAGGTTACACCATTAGGACTGAAGCCGGCAGGTGCCAGGACCCCATGGAAATTTTCTAGCTAGCAGTATTCAGCGGGGACCACCTCCAACGTTGGTCCCGCCCCCGACGTCAGACGTAGTACATATGGAGACGGTCCCCCATAATCCTCAGTTCTCCCGCCGGAGACTCCTGGCTGCTGGATGACATCAGAAGAGGAGACTGAGGATCTGCCATCAAATGGCAAACAGAGAGGCAGTAAATGCCTTATCCTAGGAGAAGGATGCTGTGACTACAACCTACCTCCAGCGGGGATGGTGGGAGGGAAAGTACTTGCTGCAAGAGCTGTTCTTGAAGATCTACTGTTACGGTAAGTTCTTACGTAACTGTACTATCTTACTTTGAGAAACAGCTCTTGCAGCAGGTTACACCATTAGGACTGATTCCCAAGCAATACTGGTAATCACACCCTATTGGGAGGAGGAAAGGTAGAAATCCTCGAGTTACCTCGAGCCCAGGACAGAAGTCCCTGAAGGACTGCTAGACCAAACCCTGCTCTTCGCCTCGATGCAATGTCCAGGCTGTAATGCCTGATGAAACGGTGTACGGAGCTCCAAGTAACTGAAGCACAAATAGCTGAGGTGGATACAATCTTTAAAACTGCAAAAGAAGTAGCCACCCCTCTGGTGGAATGACCCTTAACCACGCCCGGTAAGGGTTTGTTGCGCTTCTGGTAACAGAACGTAATGCACTGAATAAGCCACCTGGACAGTGACTGCTTTGAAACAGGAGTTCCCATCATCCTATGGGCAAAGGAGACGAAAAGTTGGTCCGATTTTCGGTGGTGTTTGGTTCTGGTCAGGTAGTATCTGAGACACCTATGCACATCAAAAGTGTGCAGAAGGGCTTCTCCTCGATTAGAATATTTCGGGAAATACACTGGTAGATCGATGTCCTGATTAAGGGTGACAGCTGAGACCACCTTAGGCAGAAATTTAGGATTAGTCCTTAGGGATACCCTGTCTTGGTGGAAAACCAAATAAGGTTCTTTGCACATAAGTGCGTGCATTTCAGAAATTCTTCTGGCTGAAGTAACGGCAACTAAAAATAACGTTTTCCAAGAGAGAAAATGTAGCTCGCAATCCGTGGCTGGTTCAAAAGCTGGCAGCGTGAGCTGCTCCAAGATGAAGGGTAGATCCCATGGTGGGATCGGATCCTTAATCGGGGTCCTAAGGTGGAGGACACCCCTCAAGAAGGCTCATGTCGTGTCCAGTTGAGCTATAGTGGGTTGGCCTATAGGGACGTGGTAGGCTGAAATGGCACAGAGGTGTACCTTAATCAAGGAATAAGCCAGACCGGAGTGGAAAAGGGACAGCATGTATTCCAATACCAGCTTCTCTGGACAGTCCAAAGGCGATAGGCCTCGCGCTTGAACCCATAAGCAAAACCTGCGCCACTTCATGGCGTAGGTCGCGTGGGTAGCCAGTTTCCTAGTGGCAGTGAGAACATCTGCCACCTCTTGCGAGACCCCGTGTCGCATCATGGCTATGTCTCGAGGACCCAAACACGCAGGTTCAGGGAACGTAGGTCCGGATGGACTAAAGAACCTGCCTTCTGAGACAGCAAATGGGAGCTGACTGGTAGAGGCACTGGAGGTTCCCAGGATAGCTGATGCAAGAGAGGGAACCAGATCTGTCTGGGCCAAAAGGGCGCGATCAGTTTAAGCGTTGCTTTCTCCCTGCGAAGCTTTAGAACAACTCTCTGGATCAATGGAAAAGGTGGAAAGGCATAGAGGAATCTGCCTGCCCAGGAGAGGGACAATGCGTATTGCCAGAAAACACCAGGCCCTGGATCTAGCGAGCAAAAATTGGGCAGTTTTGCATTGGATGGGGACGCGAACAGGTCTAGCTCTGGAGTACCCCATCTGCGAAATAGATCCTCTGTCATCTCCTGCAGTAGTTCCCATTCATGGACTCTGGCCTGAGAGCGGCTCAGGCCATCTGCGATGACGTTGTCCACTCCCGGAACATGAACGGCAATAAGGTTTTCGCCGTGTTGTAAGACCCAATCCCACACTCTCATGGCCTCCCTGCAAAGTGGGTAGGAATGGGTGCCTCCTTGTTTGTTGAGGTAATAAATCACTGTAGGAATTTTCTGTTTGTAACAGAAGTGTACCCGGTGGAATCTCCGACTGGAAGGCCTGCAGGGCGTAAAGAACTGCCCTCATTTCCAGGATGTTTATGTGGAGATGAGACATCTGGGCTGTCCACAGGCCCTGAGACCAGACACCATCGAGGTGTGCTCCCCAACTGAGCCCTGAGGCGTGTGTGGAGAGTGTCACAGTCGGGGACGGCGCTATGAAGGGGACTCCCGACGAGAGGTTCCTTGAATCTAGCCACTATTGCCAATCTCGAATTATGGTCTTCGTGATCCGGATTGGATGCTGCAGATGGTCTTGCCTTTGGTCCCATTGTACCCGTAACATCCACTGGGTTACCCGCATGGGGAGACAGGTTAGCGGGACTGTTGCAATGGCCGCAGCCATGTGTCCGAGCAGGCAAAGGACCAGTCTGGCTGGAACAGTCTTCTTCGCCAAAAAATCCCTGATGAGGGATCTGATGTGTTCCACTCTGTCCGTGGGGAGGAAAGCTTTCCCTTGGATGGTGTCCAGAACTGCTCCTATGAATTGCCGAGTCTGGGACAGAACCAGGTGTGACTTCTCGTGATTGATGATCATGCCCAATGTCTCTAACAGAGACTGAGTGCAGTGAATGGCAGACATCAGGGCCTCCTGAGAGGGTGCCATGAGAAGCCAATCGCCCAGGTAGGGGAAAACATAGTGGCCCTGTCTCCTCAGAGATGCGACTACGACCACCATGCACTTCGTGAACACCAGAGGTGCCGAAGACAGCCCGAAGGGAAGAGCTCAGAACTGATAATGGCGGCACTGAAACTCGAAGTGCAGGAACCTTCTGTGCGCCTGAGCAATAGGAATATGCAGGTAGGCATCCTGCATGTCCAGGGATGCTAGAAAAGTGCCTTGCTTCAGCACAGGAATCAGACCTGGGAGGGTCACCAATGCGGAAGCACTTGTACAAGACAGAGATGTTGAGGTCGCTGAGGTCCAGTAATGGACGGAGGTCCCCTGTTTTCTTTGGAACCAGAAAGAAGAGAGGAGAATAATACCCTAGTCCCCTCTGGTTCCTTGGTACGTGCTCTATAGCTTCTTTATGAGCAGGACATGCTGACCCGAGTAACGGGAGAGCAGGGGAGGTCTTATAGCTGGATCGTCTAGAAACTCTATGCAATGGCCTTTCTTGACCACCTGGAGAACTCACCTGTCGGTGGTGATCGATTGCCACCCTAAATAGAGGCGAGCGATGCGACCCCCTACTTTCCTTGCCGGTTGATCCAGAGGAGGGGCGGAGGTCGGGAAGGAGTCATGCTGTGTGCAGCGTTAGTCCCTGTGGGCTGGGCCGACTCTGTGTAACGCTGGCCTCTGCCTGGGGATGACTTGGCCTGGGCCTTGCATGAAAAAGTGCCCCTCTGCTGCTGTCTGGAACGTTGCTGCTGCCTTTGTAGCCGGCTGCGAAAGCGGCTCCGGTTCCTACGAAAGGAACTAGGCCTGGATCTGTACATGGCCTGTACAGATCGGACTGCCTTCCCTGAGTCCTGGAGCTTGGTGATGACCTTCTCCGAGGATTCACCAAAGAGTACCTCGCCATTGTACGGGACGTCAAGAATATTCTTCTGTACATCCAGGGTGAAGCCAGAGACACGGAGCCAGGAGTGTCTCCGGAGACAAACGCCTGAAGCTGCAGCTCTGGCCGAAGAGTCCACAAAATCATATGTGGGTCTAAGCACTTGGGTCCCCACATCTGACCCGGTGCGGAGTAGGTCAAGGAGCTCTGCTTTTTGGTCACCATTGGGAAGCTTTTCAACCAGGTCCTGACCCTGTTGCCACAGGGTGCTCTGGAACTGTACCATATGGGTAAGGCAGTTCAGAGACCTGATGGAGCAAGTAGCAGCCGCGTATGAGCGCCTCCCCAGGGCATCCAATTGCTTAGATTCTTGGTCCGGTAGCTGAGTGCTCATATGCTGGGGCCTTTGAGACCAGTCATGTGAGGCTGTGATGACCAGGGAATCTGCCAGAGGTTGCTTCGCCAAGTACTGGTCTTCTCTAAGAGCCTTGTACAGGTGGTCAGACTTCTTCGGCACCGTGGGAGTGGAGTGCAGACGCTTCCACGCAGCCTTGGTGACATCCGTGAAGGTGTCCACCAAGGGTGGCACTACCACAGGCTTTGGGTCTTTTGCCGAAGGCAGTGGGCAAGGCATTGTCGTTCGGGGTCAAGGTCCTCAGCATCCCACCCCATGTTGTCCTGGATGTACCTCATAATCTTACTGAAAGAGGGATCATCTGGTGGAGACCTAGGGAGGTCATGTGGGTCAGGAAAGGAGATGCTGAGCGGAGAAGGAGATCTGGAGTATTCCGAAGTGTCCGATCTTGAATCCTCCCCCAACAGAGTATACCGGCATCGTCTGGGTCGTTTGGGGCTGAGTGACCCTGAAGGAGATCTGGAGGGAGGCCTTCTCCTGTCTGTAGATCTGCCCCTAGGAGGTGGAGTCTGCTCCTTGGCGGATGGTGGTCGTCCTACTGGCCCTTTAGGTGAAGGGGGGGCGTAGGCAGTGAAGGGGTAGGAGGAGGATGGACGGAGACCACATCCTTCCAGATGGTGTCCCACCAAAAAGTAAAGAGCTCCTTTACTTCTGAGATGTTCATACCCGACAACGGACCTGGCGCCGGTGGTCTGTCGCCGGGGTCGGGCGTCGGGTCCCTGGGTGCCTCCCGGTCCGGGGAGGGTTCCCATGGGAGCCCGGCATCCTCGGTGTCACCCGCCTGGTCTTCGGGCTGTGGGGTATCCTTCTTTGTCGATTCCCTCCAACTGGCGTCCGCCGGTGACAGGGGTGCGGTCTTCCGCTCCTGTAAGCACCGAGCCGATTTTGAATGTTTGACCAACGACGGTTGGTGAGCCGAAGTCGGGTACGACGTCCGTTTTAGGGACGTCAGGTCCTTGGTCTTTCTGGGTGTCGGATCAGGACCTCTGGGCGGTTGGGAGACTGACCTGGTGTCGGTGTCCCGACGGCTGGAGGAAGATGACTTATGGCGCTCAGCAGACTTCGAAGAGACCTTGGATGGGGTTGAGAAAGCCGAGAGCCTTGATGTCTTAAGAGGCTGGAGTGAGGAAGAGCTGCCTGAAGACATGACCTTAACCGGAGGGGGGGGGGCTGTGACTGAGCCATGGAAGGAGAGCGGTCCAATCTGGAGCTGGAGCTGCGGGGATTCGGAGGCCTGAGTTGGGAACCTAGACCTGACCTTCTCCCGGTGCTTGTCCAGGTGTTTGTGGGATTTTGATGAAGATTCTTCCCTGGAGGAAGGTTCTTGGTCCATCCTTTTTAGTTTTTCTTCGAGAAGATATGCCTGAAGTGCCTTCTGATTGCAGATCCTGGTGCGGCTATTGAAACCCTGGCAAAAGGTGCAGACCTTGGTGTCGTGGTCCGGGCCTAGGCAACGCACACAAGAAGAGTGAGGATCCTTGAAAGGGATCTGTTCTCCGCAGGCACACTTCGAAAGGTGAACCTCAAGAGATGGAGTTGGAGAGGATATCAGTTGTGCAGAGAAAATATTCGCCGAAAGTTCCGTAGTCGTCGTGCGCAAGAAAGAGACCGAGAGGCCGATGCTGGTGAGTCGACGGCGGGAAAAGAACTGAGGATTATGGGGGACCACCTCCATATGTACTATGCCTGATGTCGGGGGCCGGACCGACTTCGGAGGCGGTCCCCGCTGAATACTGCTAGCTGGAAAATTTCCGTTGGGTCCTGGTGCCTGCTGGCTTCAGTCCTAATGGTATAACCTGCTGCAAGAGCTGTTTCTCGAAGTAAGATCAAAGGGTTAACTTTCTATGCAGAGCATAGAATGGTGATCTCAAGCTCAGTTGAGGTCTCTGTCTGGAGCCCTTTGAAATCCAACTGTCAGATTCTTACGAGCAAAAACTGAGTAACTATTCAATGTGGAAACTGTAAAATTTTTACTAGCCAACTGACAACAAAAAGTTTTGGATTCCCAAAGGAAGACTCAAGTCAGGAAACCCAAAACCATAAATCAATCCAAATAAGAATAATAATAAAACAAACACCCAAACAAAAAGAAGAGGGTGTAAAAGGAGCACCCCTGAGGTGCAACACTGCACCTGCCCACCCACTTCCCAAAAACAGGTTCTGAGAGGGGAGGCAGGGAAGGAGGTCAGAATACAGCAAGACTCCATTAGAAGAAACAAACTTACTAAGGTGAGTAATTTTTTCTTCAAACAACATGAAGTTTTGCTGTATTCTGACTATTGCAGACTACCAAGCAGTACCTCTATGGAGGAGGGACAGAACCTACTTTGGGAATAGACTCAGTACTGTTAGCTAACCAAGCATCACTCCAGCCTGGTTATCGAGAGAGTTATGCTTGGTAAAGGTATGGACTGTTTTCCAGGTGGCTGCTTAACAAATTTCTAAGACAGGAATATCCTGGCAATAGACAGGGAAGCAGCTGTACCTCTGGTGGAGGAGCCCTCAGGCCTGAGGGTGGAATTTTTCAGAAGCCACAGCAGAATTGTATACAAGACGTAATCCACCGGCAAGTACCAATCCCTTGGTGGCAGGTTTGCTCTTTCCCACTTCTCCATAAGTGAGGAACAATTGGAGGGAATCAAACCTGTGACCCTTGGTATGCTCTATATAGTAGATAAGGGCCCTTTTAACATCTAAACTGTGTAGCCTCCTCTCTCCTGAAGAGGAATGATCAGTGAAGAAAATAGGAAGAAAGAAAAAATTACTCACCTTAGTAATGTTGTTTCTTCTAATGGAGTCTTGCTATATTATGACATATGCAGTGAGTCCCAACCTTCGAACTGCCCCGGAGATGAAAGAGTTAACTTTCCATGCCAGGCATGGAACGCTGAGCTCGAGCTCGGTTGAAAACTCTGTCTGTTGTTCTTCAAACTCAAACTGTCAGATATTTACCAGCTAAACTCACTAAGGTCCTGTGTTGAAGCTGTAAACCTACACTAGCCAACTGGCTACTAAACATAAGAACACATTTTTTGGTCCCAAAACAAAGACTCAAGTCAGGAGACACAAAAAATGAAAAACACAACACAAAGTCACCCCAAAAAAGGAGGGGTGAAAATAACAAGGTGGGCATCTACTAAGTGCCAACACTGCACTGCCCACCCACATCCCAAAAACAGAGGTTCTGAGAGGGGCAGGCAGGGGGGCAGGTCATAATATAGCAAGACTCCATTAGAAGAAACAACATTACTATGGTAATTTTTTTTCAAACAACATGAAGTCTTGCTATATTATGACATATGCAGACTACACAGCAGTACCTCCATGGAGGAGGGACAGAACCTACTTAGGAAATAGGCTCTGAAGCACAGCTGTGCCAAACCGAGCATCACTCCTAGCCTGGATATCCAGTGAGTAATGCTTGGTAAAAGTGTGAACTGTTTTCCAGGTAGCTGCTTGACAGATCTCTAGAATAGGATGTCCCTGGCAGCAGCCAGGGAAGCAGCTGTACCCTCTGGTAGAGAGAGCCTCAGGCCTGGGGAGGAACCCACCCAGCTTTTCATAACAGAATTGGATACAAGAGACAATCCACCTGGCAATGGGTCTTTTAGTGGCAGGTTTCCCTTTACCAACCTCACCATAAGTGAGGAACAGTTGGAGGGAGTCAAACCTGTGACCCTTGGTACGTTCTACATAGTAACTAAGGGCTCTCTTTACATCTAAACTTTGCAGCCTCCACTCGACAGAGGAGGAATGGTCAGTGAAGTACACTGGAAGAGATACAGATTGATTAAGGTGGAAATCTGAAACCACCTCAGGCAAGAACTTACTGTTAGTCCTGAGGACCACCTTATCTCTATGAAAGGAGATAAAATCAGGCTCCACTGACAAAGCTTGTAATTCACTTATGCGTCTGGCAGAAGTGATGGCTACCAGAAACACAGTCTTCCAAGTCAAGTACTTAAGCTCTGCTGAAGACAAGGGCTCAAAGGGAGGTTGCATAAGCTGAGCAATGCAAACATTAAGATCCCAGGCAGGGGCAGGGTCCCTGAATGGAGGGTTGGTGTGAAGCTATCCCTTAAAAAACTTAGAGAATACAGGATGAGCTGAAAGAGAAGAGGGTTTACCTGCTGAAACAAAAGCAGACACAGCTGCCAAATGCACCTTTAGGGTAGCTGGTCTCAGCCCCAAAGTATTTAAATGGACCATATAATCCAGGACTGTGGGTAAATCAGCAGATTCTGGGGAAATATGCTTCCCAGAGCACCATATGGAAAACCTCTTCCATTTGGAATTGTAAGTAGCCCTGGTGGAAGGTTTCCTAGAAGCCTTCAGTATATCCATTACACCTTGGGAGAGGTGTAGATCAGCAAACTCTAACTCTTCAAGAGTCAGGCCTTGAGATTGAGAGATTTGAGGTTCAGGTACCAAACCCTTCGCTGAGCACAGGTTAACAGGTTGTGATTCCTGGGAAGACACAGGGGAAGGTGGACTGCTAAGGACAGTAGGAGTGGATACCAGGGTTGTCTGGCCCAATCTGGAGCAATCAGAATCATCTTGCAGGATTGAGATCTGATTTTGACTAACACTTTGAACAGGAGAGGGAAGGGGGGAAAGCATAGAGAAACTTCCCTTCCCAATTGAGAGCTAAGGAATCCAGAGGGACTGAGCCCAACACTGGGGGCCTGCAGCAAAAAAGGGGAAGTTGGTGATTGTCTGAGGCTGCAAAAAGATCTATCTGCGGGGTGCCCCATCTGGCAAATATTACCTCCAGGACCAGGGGATCCAGTGACCATTCGTGATGGCCCTGGGAAATCCTGCTGAGAGCATCTGCCAGGACATTGTCCTTGCCTGGGAGGTGAACTGCCGTAAGGGAGGTGTTCAGGGAGTAAGCCAGAGACCACAACTTCATTGCTTCGGTGCACAAGGCCATAGACCGAGTGCCTCCTTGCTTGTTGATGTACCACATTGTGGTTGTGTTGTCTGTTCTGACCTGTACAACTTTGTTCTGAACAGATTTGGAAAAAACTTGAAGTGCTAGAAAAACTGCTCTGAGCTCCAACAGATTGATGTGGAGCAGAGATTCCTGAGGGGACCACAATCCCTGGGTAGTGAGATCGCCCATGTGAGCTCCCCACCCCAAGAGGGATGCATCTGTAGTAAGGATTAAGGAGTGAGACTGAGTGACAAAGGGAACCCCTTGTCTCAGATTCCTCTGATCTTGCCACCACTGTAGGGCTTGGATCAGGGTTGGAGTTACTGGGATCAATTTGGTTAGAGGGTCTTTCCTTTGAGACCAAAAGGCTCTCAAATGGAACTGGATGTCCCTCATCTGAAACCTTGTTCCCTGCACTACTGCTGCAGAAGCAGCCATGTGCCCCAGGAGCTGTAGAAAATGCCTTGCTGGTCAAGAGACCTGCAGGGTGAAAGAGGAGGCCAGAGAGACTAGGGTCCTTGCCCTGTCCAAAGGAAGGAAGGCTCTGGCTTTCTCTGTGTTCAGCTCTGCGCCTATGAAGGTGAGGAGCTGGACAGGTTCTAGAATTGACTTTGAAAGATTCAAAAGGAAACATAGAGAGGTAAGCAGTTGCTGAGTTATCTGTAGATGTAACTTGACTTGGTCTGGAGACTGGCCTACTATGAGCCAGTCGTCCAGGTAAGGGAAAATGGCAATTTTTTGCCTTCTTAGGGAGGCAACTGCTACTGCCAGGCATTTTGTGAATACCCTTGGAGCAGAGGTGAGGCCAAAGGGCATTGCTCTGAACTGGTAATGGCATGAGGGCAGCTCGAACCTGAGGTACTTTCGATGGGAGCTTCTGATGAGAATATGGAAGTAGGCATCCTTGAGGTCCAGGGACGCTAGCTAGTCCCCTGGCCTTAGAGAGGGTAGAATAATTCCCAGAGTGACCATTTTGAATTTTGGTTTTAAAAGGTGCTTGTTTAAGTATCTGAGATCCAGGATGGGCCACCATTCTCCTGTCTTTTTTGGGGTAAGGAAGTACCTGGAGTAGAATCCTTTGCCCTGGCGTAGGGGTGGAACCCTTTCCACAGCTCTGAGAGCCAGGAGGGAAGAGACTTCTGCCTCTAGGGCAAGTTCCTCTGGTGGATTTGCAGGTGGAAAGGATCTGGTTCTCATCTTTGGAAATTTTTTGAAGCTGAGAACCAGTCCCTGGCTTACTACTTCCAGGACCCACTTGTCTGATGTCAGAGACTTCCAGTCCTGGACAAAGTAAGCCAGCCTGCCCCTACAGGTAGGTGAGAATCGGCCCTGGCAACCCCATCAGGGTGCCTGCTTGGCAGGGCTTTAGGCTGAGGGTGGAAGCAGGCCTGCTTGTGCCCGTCTGCCTCTCCTCTAAAGAACCCCTTCTGGGCGTGAAGCAGAAGAGGAGGCCTGGCTTGGTAAAGGCTATGAAAAGGCCTGCCTCTGCCCCTGGAAGGCTGCCTTTGAGGAGTGGCCTGCCTTTCCTTGGCCTGTGCACTCCTATAGGTGGTCCTGTACTCATCCATTTCTTTCATGTAATTCTCTGTCTGCTCCCCAAACAGAGAATTACCCACAACAGGAAAATCCATGGCCTTAGTCTGGGTATCCTGTGACAGGCTAGTACATCTGAGCCAAGCCATTCTGCGAAGTGCCACAGATGTAGCCATGACTCTTGATGACACATCATTAGAGTCCACTGCAGCATGGAATTGCACCTTGGATGCCTCAATACCATCAGCAGCCACCTGCTCCAGCTCTTTGGCAAGCTGGCCAGGGACCTGTTTTGCTAGAGCCATAACAGTATCCCATCTGGATTTCTGGTATCTAGCAACATAAGTCATATAATTTGCCTGTCTGAGTCCCAAGGATGCTGCCATGTACTATTTCTTTGCCATGGCATCAATCCTCCTGGAGTCCTTGTCAGGGGGGTGTGAAGCCAAGGGAATATTTGCCTTGTCACAGGCTGCAGCCTGCACTACCCCAACATGGCTGCATTGTTGAGTAAGGAACTCCGTATCAGAGCCTGACAATGTGTACCTCTTGTCCATTCTCTTATCCACAGGAAGTATAGTGTGAGGAGTTTTTATAATTTTTACTGTCTGTTTCCCAAAAGATTTATGCAAAGGAATAGACAGTCTCCTAGACTCTGGGATATCCATCATTTCCACATAGTCAGGCTCCTCTTGATCATCCACAGCTTCCTCCATAGGGAGCTGGAGGGTTTCAGCCACTTTTTTATAAAACATAAAATGAGAAGGGGACTCAGAAAGCCTAGGAGGAGACACTCCTGAAGGTCTGTCTGGGGAGATGTCCGGTTCAATGGGCACATCCAGACTTTCAAATCCACATTCACTCTCTTCATACTCCTCTTCCCCCTCCTCCGGTTCATAATATTCCTCTAAATCGTACTCTTGAACCGGTGGAACCGGCCGAACCGTAAGCTTACCTGATGGTGCCGGTTCGGTCGGAACCGGGGAAAGCGACTGGACAATTTTAATCGCTTTGGCTAATTCTTCAGCGGTTGGAGAGGAAAGTTTTGCTCCACACCAGCTGATTTCCTAGTCCTTTTGCTGGGACCGACTCCTCAGAGTCAGCTCTCCTTTGCCGGAAGTCTCGCCCTGGTCAGGAGGCACTCCCTCCGGTCCCGGTTGGAACCCAACCGGGCTGGCCATCCGGTTCAGCGGACTTTTTGGCCTCCCTTTCCCTGAGCCTACCAACTCTCTTTTCCAGGGTAGCTGCAGGAAAATTTTTTGCAAATCTGGCAGTCTGCATTGAGGTGGTCAAACCCCAGACAACAAACACAGGTGGTGTGGGGGTCAGCCTTAGCAAAGACTTCCCCACAGACACTGCAGTGTTGAAACCCAGTGGGCCCGGTTTTTCTTTCGGGTTTCTCAGACATAATGCTAGCCTAACCAAACTTACCCGTTTATGGCAATCCGTCAGGTAAGACCCTCTTATCGGTTCCCAACCATGTCACGGGTCATGGAAAAAAACGTAATAAAATCCGTCTTTTTTTAGAACCGATAAGAACCGGTAACCACACTCTAAATAAAAGATTAAGATATTTTAAACAACCTGATCGGTTTAAACCGAACCGATAAACCGTTTACAAGTTCCACATAGAATAGAAATTAATGTAAAACCTATCTAGTACTCACAATACAACAGACAGAGTCTGAACCGACCGGTTGCGGTTTAAATTCGGTCGAAAACCGAGAAAAACAATACTTTAACCGACAAAATGAACCGAGCAGAAGGAGAAATCTCCGGAGTGACTGTTCAGTGAGGCGGAGTAAAGAATCTGACAGTTTGAGTTTGAAGAACAACAGATAGAGTTTTCAACCGAGCTCGAGCTCAGCGTTCCATGCCTGGCATGGAAAGTTAACTCTTTCACCTCCGGAGCAGTTCGAAGGTTGGGACTCACTGCATATGTCATAATATAGCAAGACTTCATGTTGTTTGAACACAGACTGATTCAGGTGGAAATCTGAAACCACTTTGGGCAAGAACCTTCTATTGGTTCTAAGGACCACTTTATCCCTATGAAAGGAGATAAAATCAGGTTCCACTGACAGGGCTTGCAGTTCAGTGATATGTCTGGCAGAGGTAATGGCTGCTAAGAACACAGTTTTCCAAGTCAAGTACTTAAGCTCTACTGAGGACATAGGCTCAAAGGGAGGTTGCATCAATTGAGCAATGCAAACATTTAAATCCCAGGCAGGGGCAGGGTTTCAAAATGGGGGACTGGTATGAAGCAATCCCTTGAAAAATTTACAGAACACAGGATGAGGTGATAGTGAGGAAGACTTCCCCACTGACAGAAAGGCAGAGACAGCTGACAAATGTACCTTGAAAGTAGCTGGTCTGAGGCCTAGGCCATTAAGATGGACCATATAATCCAGAACTGTAGGCAATTCAGCAGTGTCTGAGGAAATATGTTGCTTGGAACACCAAATGCTGAACCTCTTCCATTTGGAGTTATAGGTCTTTCTAGTGGTGGGCTTTTGAGAGGCTTTGAGGATATCCAGAACCCCTTGCGACAGATGCAAATCTGCATGCTCTAACTCTTCAAGAGCCACGCCTTGAGATTGAGAGACTGAAGATTGGGGTACGAAATCCTCCCCTGAGAGGAGATTAACAGGTTGTAATTCCTGGAAAGAGAAAGGGGAAGATGGACTGCTAGGGACAGCAACAGGGGGTACCAAGGCTGTTTGGCCCAATTTGGAGCAATCAGAATGACTTTGCAAGGTTGTGACCTTATCTTGACTAAAACTTTGAACAGTAGAGGAAAGGGAAGGAAAGCATACAGAAATTTCCCTTCCCAGTTCAGAATCAGAGCACCCAGAGGGACTGAGCCCAAGACTGGGGGTCTGCAACAAAAGAGAGGAAGTTGGTGATTGACTGGGGCTGCAAAGAGATCTATCTCTGGAGTGCACCACCTTGAACAAATCACCTTCAAGACCAGAGGGTCCAGGGACCATCCGTGAGATCCTGCTCAGTGCATCTGCTAGCACATTGTCCTTCCCTGGAAGGTGGACTGCTATCAGAGAGGTTTGCAGGGAATAAGCCAGGGACCACAACTTCATGGCTTCTGTGCACAAAGCCGTAGACCGAGTACCTCCCTGCTTGTTGATGTACCACATGGTGACGGTGTTGTCTGTTCTGACTTGAACCACCTTGTTCTGCATTGACTGAGAGAAAGCTTGCAGGGCCAGAAAAACTGCCCTGAGTTCTAGGAGATTGATATGGTGAAGGGATTCCTGAAGGGAGAACAGTCCCTGGGCAGTGAGGGCCCCCAGATGAGCTCCCAGCCCAAGAGGGAAGCATCCGTGGTAAGGACCACTGAATGAGACTGAGTGGGAAATGGGACCTCTTGCCTTAAATTGTCCTGATCCTGCCACCATTGAAGGGCTTGGATCAGGGTCCGAGACACTGGGATCAGTTTGGTAAGGGAATCCTTCTTTTGGGACCAAAAGGCCCTCCGATGGAACTGAATGTCCCTCATCTGGAATCTTGCCCTTTGGACCACTGCTGTAGAAGCTGCCATGTGGCCCAAGAGCTGGAGGAAATGCCTTGCTGGTCGAGACACCTGAAGTCTGAAGGAAGAAGCCAGTTCTATAAGAACTCTTGCCCTTTCCAGGGGAAGAAAGGCTCTTGCTTTGACAGTATCCAGCTCTGCCCCTATAAAGGTAAGGAGCTGCACTGGCTCGAGAACTGACATGGGAAGGTTGAGAAGAAATCCTAGAGAAGTGAGGACTTGCTGGGTCACTTGCAGGTCTGACTTGACTTGGTCTGGGGACTGGCCCACTATGAGCCTGTCGTCCAGATATGGAAAAATGGAAATATTTTGCTTTCTTAGAAAGGCAACAACTACTGCCAGGCACTTTGTGAAAACCCTTGGGGCTGATGTTAGACCAAAGGGCATTGCTTTGAACTGATAGTGCCCTGGGGGCAACTCGAAACTGAGGTACTTTCTGTGGAAGCACCTGATGGGAATGTGAAAGTAGGCATCCTTTAGGTCCAGGGAGGCTAGCCAGTCCCCTGGCCTTAGAGAGGGAAGAGTTATTCCCTGAGTTACCATCTTGAACTTTGGTTTTAAAAGATGTTTGTTCAGGTATCTTAGGTCTAGGATGGGTCGCCACTCCCCTGTCTTTTTTGGGGTAAGGAAGTACCTGGAGTGCAGACCTTTGTCTCTGTGTAGGGTAGGAACTCTCTCTATGGCTCCTAAGGCCAGAAGAGATGAAACCTCTGCCTCTAGGGCAAGGGTTTCTGAGAGACCTGCAGGTGGAAAAGATCTGGCTCTCATCTTGGGAAATTTTTTGAAGGTGAGAACCAGTCCCTGGCTTACTACTTCCAGGACCCAGTTGTCTTACGGTAATAGACATCCAGTCCTGGACAAAGTAAGCCATCCTGCCCCCTACTGGAATAGGAGAGTTGACCTGGGCAGACCCTTCAGGGTGTCTGCTTAGCAGGGGTCATAGGCTGAGGAGTGGCTGCAGCCCTGCTCATCACCCTTCTGCCTCTCCCTCTGAAGAACCCCTTCTGTGAAAAGGAAGAAGAGGCCTGTGCTTGGTAAAAAGGCTTATGAAAAGGCCTGCCCCTGCCCCTAGACTGCTGCCTTTGAGGAGTTGCCTGCCTCTCATTGGCCTGGGCACTCCTTTAAGTGGTCCTGTACTCATCCATTTTCTTCATGTAATTCTCTGTCTGCTCCCCAAACAGAGAATTACCCACTACAGGAAAATTCATGGCCTTAGCCTGAGTGTCCTGTGAGAGGCTAGTACATCTGAGCCATGCCATTCTCCGAAGAGCCACAGATGTAGCCATGGCTCTTGATGACACATCATTGGAGTCCACAGCAGCATGAAACTGTACTTTTGATGCCTCAATCCCATCTGCAGCCATCTCCTCCAGCTCCTTGGCTAGCTACGGGGGAGGCCTGTTTAGCCAGTGCCAGTACAGTGTCCCACCTGGACTTCTGGTACCTGGCTGTACAGGCCATATAACTCGCCTGCCTGAGTCCCAAGGAAGATGCCATGTACTTTTTTTTTTTTTCCATGGCATCAATCTTCCTGGAGTCTTTGTCTGGGGGCTAGAAGCCAAGGGAATGTTTACCTTGTCACAGGCAGCAGCCTGCACTACCCCAACATGGCTGCATTGCTGGTATAAAAACTCTGTATCTGAGCCTGGTAGTATGTACCTCTTGTCCATCCTTCTGTCAACGGGGGTACAGAATTGGGAGACTTTAGGATTTTTTGTGTCTGTTTCCCAAACTATTTGTGAAGGGGAACAGACAGTCTCCTGGACTCTGGGATGTCCATCATTTCCACATAATCAAGCTCCTCTTAATCCTCCATTGCCTCCTCCATAGGAAGCTGGAGGGTTTCAGTCACTTTTCTGTAAAACAGAAAATGGGAAGAGGACACAGAAAGCCTAGGAGGGGATACACCAGAAGGTCTGCCTGGGGAGATTTCCGGTTCCACAGGCACATCCACACTTTCACCATCATCTTCAAACTCCCCCTCCTCCTCAAACTCCAGTTCATAAAAATCTTCATGGGTATAATCTTGAACCAGGGGAACCGACCGAACTGAACCCCTGTGAAAAGGTGCCGGATAGGTCGGAACCAGGCAAAGCGATTCCACAATTTGAATCGATTCGGCTATTTCCTCGGCGGTCGGAACATGAACCTCTGGATCCGAACCGGTCGATTTTTCTTTGCATTTCCTTTTTGTAGGAACCGACCCCTCAGGATCGGCTCTCCTCTTGCCCGAAGAAGTATCACCCTGGTCAGAGGGCACTCCTTCTGGTTCAGTCGGAACCGAACCGGGCTGGCCATCCAGGTCAGCAGACTTCTCGGCCTCCTTTTCCCCCTGTCTACCTAGTATCTTTTCAAGGGTAGATTTAGGAACATTTCTACAAATTTGGCAGTCTGAATCGAGATGTTCAAACGCCAGACAATAAACACAGGTGGTGTGGGGGTCAGCCTTAGCAAAGACCTCTCCACACTCACTGCAGTGTTGAAACCCAGTGGGCCCGGTTTTTTATCTTGGGTTTCTCAGACATGGCCAACCTAAGCAAACTTACCCTTTTTATGGCAACCGCCAGGCAAGACTCCCTTATCGGTTCCTAACCGTGTCACAGGTATTGGAAAAAATGTTCAAAACGTCTTTTTTTTTTTTTTTAGAACTGATAAGGACCGGTAACCACACTCTAAAGTAAAACACAAGGGTTCAATACAAATGATCGGTTCAGCCAAACCGATCTAACACTTTACAATTTCCACACAGAAAAACAGAACAAAACCTATCTAGTACTCACGGTACCACAGACAGAGACTGAACCGACTATGCAGAAATAAATTTGGTAAAACCGACAACTTAACCGAGATTTTAACTGACTTTCGAACCGAGCTGAAGGAGAAATCTCCGGAATGACTGTTCAGTGAGGCGGAGTAAAGAATCTGACAGTTGGATTTCAAAGGGCTCCAGACAGAGACCTCAACCGAGCTTGAGCTCAGCATTCTATGCTCTGCATAGAAAGTCAACCCTTTGTTCTCCGGGGCAGTTTAAAGGCTGGGGCTAACTGCAATAGTCAGACTACAGCAAGACTTGATGTTGTTTGAAGAACTCCTTGGGGAAGGAGATCTGGGACAGCGCGGGTATGGGAGCCTGTTTTCCAGATCTGAGACCAACTCCGAGTGCGCCCCCTGCCACCAAGACTGAATTAAGATCTTGAAGTCTGGCATAGCCGGAGCCAGTGGAGGGGGTGGGGGAGGAGGCTGAGGCTGGGGGGGATTACCGGGGGAGGTGGGTAGTGATACCCCCTGGTAACCCTAAAAATGGTAGCCCTGGCAGGGATTGTACCCAGGGTAGTACTGTCCCGAAGTGCTCCAATCAGGAGGAGGACCAGACGGATAGTGGTCCCCAGGATACCCCGGGGGGGGTAATGAGGAACAGTCCGAGGTCTAGAATAAATCCCCAACGTCATGGAGTCTGATGGGGGGGACCCATGTCGGACCCGCTGTCGTATAAACTGGTGGTGGATCCGGCGTCGGGATAGCCAACGTCTGAGATACTAATGTCAGGACCGGCACCACCCGATCTGGCATCAGAAAAGGATCTGGCGTCGGAGGGGCAGGCGTCGGGACCAGACGAAGGGGACCCATGTCTGGTACCAGAGCCGAAGGCTGGGGCAGACAACTGGGCCCAGACTCTAAAGTTGTCGGAGGTTCCGGAGTCGGGTGAGGGTTTGCTGAATCCGATGGTGGGATCTGGACCGGGATAGTCGCCGGATCTGGAGGGACCCCACTCGATGGGAGAGGAGGGGCCTCCACCGTTAAGCCTGACAGCTGAGGAGGGACCTCCTTCCCAGTGACCCCGTCACGGGAGTGCGGAACTGCACTGTCCTCACCTGAAGTACATGCCTAAGAAGGGGAGGGTACTGGCAGGGGAGAAGAGGGTAGAGGGGCAGTTTCCCCGATTCGTCCGGACATCAGGAGAGGCGCCGTTAGGCCCCGACAAGAACCACGCTTGAGCGGCCGTCAGAGATGGGAGTCTTACCAGACGAAGCCGGGCGTGGGAGAAGACCGCAGCCGACTTATCGGCTGTAGCCGGGCGGGTCCCCGATGTCTGGGGAGCTGACTTACCGGCAGCCAGGCGGTCCCTGGAGGAGCCGGGGGCCGACTTAGCAGCAGTAGCGGTGCGGCCGTCAGAGGAGCCGACGGACGACTTAACTGCATATGTTTTGTCCGACCTACCATCAGAAGTCTTCACTTTAGGAGGCGTCTGAGAAATCGGCCTTGCTCATCGAGGGCTGAGAGGGCTCTGGCTGGGCCTCCGCGGAGTGCTCCCGCGATTTCTCCTTGTGGTACTCTTTCTTTGTGGGAGAAGATTTCTCTGAAGAGGACTTGCGGATCTGGTCCATTTGCTTTTCTAACGAAGCAAGATGGACTTTTAAAAGGTGGGCCTCCAAAGCCTGCTGTCTTCGCTATCTGGTGGCCTGGTTGAAAGGCTGGCACTCTGGGCAGGACGAGACAGGGTGGTCTGGGCCCAGGCAGATCATGCACTTAAGATGGCCGTCCTTGTGGGGTATTTGTGTGCCACAGGATGAAAAAATTACTCACCTTAGTAATGTTGTTTCTTCTAATGGAGTCTTGCTATATTATGACATATGCAGTGAGTCCCAACCTTCGAACTGCTCCGGAGGTGAAAGAGTTAACTTTCCATGCCAGGCATGGAACTTTGAGCACGAGCTCGGCTGAAAACTCTGTCTGTTGTTCTTCAAACTCAAACTATCGGATCTTTACGAGCAAAACTCACTAAGGTTCTGTGTGGAAGCTGTAAACCTACACTAGCCAACTGGCTACTAAATATAAGAACACATTTTTTGGTCCCAAAACAAAGACTCAAGTCAGGGGACCCAAAAAATGAAAAACACAACACCCAATCACCCCAAAAAGGAGGGGTGACAAAACAAGGGGGCATCTACTAAGTGCCAACACTGCACTGCCCACCCACATCCCAAAAGCAGAGGTTCTGAGAAGGGCAGGCAGGGGGGGAGGTCATAATAGCAAGACTCCATTAGAAGAAACAACATTACTAAGGTGAGTAATTTTCTTCAGACAACATATGAAGTCTTGCTATATTATGACATATGCAGACTACACAGCAGTACCTCCATGGAGGAGGACAGAACCTACTTAGGAAATAGGCTCTGGAAGCACAGCTGTGCAAGAAACCGAGCATCACCCTAGCCTGGATGTCCAGGAGTAATGCTTGTAAAGTGTGAACTGTTTTCCAGGTAGCTGCTTGACGTATCTCTAGGATAGGGATGTCCCTGGCAGCAGCCAGAGACGCAGCTGTACCTCTGGTAGAGTGAGCCCTCAGGCCTGAGGGAGGAACCTTACCCAGTTTTTCATAGCAAAATTGGATACAAGAGACAATCCACCTGGCAATGGATCTTTTAGTAGGTTTCCCTTTACCAACCTCACCATAAGTGAGGAACAGTTGGAGGGAGTCAAACCTGTGATCCTTGGTACGTTCTATGTAGTAACTAAGGGCTCTTTTGACATCTAAACTGTGCAGTCTCCTCTCGCCAGAGGAGGAATGGTCAGTGAAGTACACAGGGAGAGACACAGATTGATTAAGGTGGAAGTCTGAAACCACCTTAGGCAAGAACTTTCTGTTAGTCCTGAGGACCACCTCATCTCTATGAAAGGAGATAAAATCAGGCTCCACTGACAATGCTTGTAATTCACTTATGCGCCTGGCAGAAGTGATGGCTACCAAAAACACAGTTTTCCAAGTCAAGTACTTAAGCTCTGCTGAAGACAAGGGCTCAAAAGGGGGTTGCATAACTGAATGGAGGGTTGGTGTGAAGCAACCCCTTGAAAAACTTGGAGACTACAGGATGAGCTGAAAGAGAAGAGGGTTTACCTGCTGATAAGAAAGCAGACACGGCTGCCAGGTGCACTTTTAGGGTAGCTGGTCTCAGCCCCAAAAGTATTCAAATACACCATATAATCCAGGACTGTGGGTAAGTCAGCAGATTCTGGGGAGATATGCTTGCCAGAGCACCATATGGAAAATCTCTTCCATTTGGAATTATAAGTAGCCCTGGTGGAAGGCTTCCTAGAAGCCTTCAAGATATCCAATACACCTTGGGAGAGGTGTAGGTCAGCAAACTCTAACTCTTCAAGAGCCAGGCCTTGAGAGTGAGAGATTTGAGGTTCGGGTACCAAACTCTCCCCTGAGCACAGGTTAACAGGTTGTGATTCCTGGGAAGACACAGGGAAAGGTAGACTGCTAAGGACATAAGGAGTGGGTACCAGAGCTGTCTGGCCAAATCTGGAGCAATCAGGATCATCTTGCAGGGTTGAGATCTGATTTTGACTAGCACCTTGTACAGAAGAGGGAAGGGAGGAAAAGCATAGAGAAACTTCCCTTCCCAAGTAAGAAGGAAGGCAACCTGAGGGACTGAGCCCAACACTGGGGGCCTGCAGCAAAAAAGAGGAAGTTAGTGATTGTCTGGGGCTGCAAAAAGATTTATCTCCGGGGTGCCCCATCTGGCAAATAGTACCTCCAGTACTAGGGGATCCAGTGACCATTCGTGATGGCCCTGGGAAATCCTGCTGAGAGCATCTGCCAGGACATTGTCCTTTCCTGGGAGGTGAACTGCAATAAGGAAGGTGTTTAGAGAGTAAGCCAGAGACCACAACTTCATTGCTTCGGTGCACATGGCCGTAGACCGAGTGCCCCCTTGCTTGATGTACCACATTGTGGTGGTACTGTCTGTTCTGACCTGAATAACTTTGTTCTGAACAGATTTGGAAAAAACTTGAAGTGCTAGAAAAACTGCTCTGAGTTCCAACAGATTGAAGTGGAGCAGAGATTCCTGAGGGGACCACAATCCCTGGGTAGTGAGGTCGCCCATGTGAGCTCCCCACCCCAAGAGGGATGCATCTGTAGTAAGGATTAAGGAGTGAGACTGAGGGGCGAAGGGGACCCCTTGTCTCAGATTGCTCTGGTCCCGCCACCACTGAAGGGCTTGGATCAGGGTTCAAGTCACTGGGATCAATTTGGTTAGAGGGTCTCTCCTTTGAGACCAAAAGGCTCTCAAATGGAACTGGATGTCCCTCATCTGAAATCTTGCTCCCTGCACTACTGCTGTAGAAGCAGCCATTTGCCCCAGGAGCTGCAGAAAATGCCTTGCTGGTCGAGAGACCTGTAGGGTGAAAGAGGCCAGAGAGACCAGGGTCCTTGCTCTTTCCAGAGGAAGGAAGGCTCTGGCCTCTTTTGTGTTCAGTTCTGCACCTATGAAGGTGAGAAGCTGGACAGGCTGTAGAACTGACTTTGGAAGATTGAGAAGGAAACCTAGAGATGTGAGCAGTTGCTGAGTTACCTGAAGATGTAATTTGACTTGGTCTGGAGACTGGCCTACTATGAGCCAGTCATCCAGGTAAGGAAAGATGGCAATCTTTTGCCTTCTTAAGTGGGCAACTGCTACTGCCAGGCATTTTGTGAATACCCTCGGGGCAGAGGTGAGGCCGAAGGGCATTGCTCTGAACTGGTAATGGTCTGAAGGCAGTTCAAATCTGAGGTACTTTTGATGGAAGCTTCTGATAAGAACATGGAAGTAGGCATCCTTGAGGTCCAGGGACGCTAGCCAGTCCCCTGGCCTTAGAGAGGGTAAAATAATTCCCAGAGTCACAATTTTGAATTTTGGTTTTAAAAGGTGCTTGTTTAGGTATCTGAGATCCAGGATGGCCGCCATTCTCCTGTCTTTTCGGGTAAGGAAGAATCTGAGTACAACCCTTTGCCCTGGTGTAGGGGTGGAACCCTTTCCACAGCTCTGAGAGCCAGGAGGGTAGAAACTTCTGTCTCTAGGGCAAGTGCCTCTGATGGATTTGCAGGTGGAAAGGACCTGGTTCTCATCTTTGGAAATTTTTTGAAGCTGAGAACCAGTCCCTGGCTTACTACTTCCAGGACCCACTTGTCTGATGTTAAAGACTTCCAGTCCTGGACAAAGTAAGCCAGCCTGCCCGCTACAGGTAGTGGAGAATCCGCCCTGGCCACCCCATCAGGGTGCCTGCTTGGCAGGGGCTTTAGGCTGAGGGGTGGAAGCAGGTCTGCTTGTACCCCGTCTGCCTCTCCCTCTAAAGAACCCCCTCTGGGCATAAGCTGAAGAGGAGGCCTGGGCTTGGTAAAAAGGCCTATGAAAAGGTCTGCCCCTGCCCCTGGAAGGCTGCCTTTGAGGAGTGGCCTGCCTTTCCTTGGCCTGTGCACTCCTATAGGTGGTCCTATACTCATCCATTTTCTTCATGTAATTCTCTGTCTGCTCCCCGAACAGAGAGTTACCCACAACAGGAAAATCCATGGCCTTAGTCTGGGTATCCTGCGACAGGCTAGTACATCTGAGCCAAGCCATCCTGCAAAGAGCCACAGATGTAGCCATGACTCTTGATGACACATCATTAGAGTCCACTGCAGCATGAAATTGCACCTTAGATGCCTCAATACCATCAGCAGCCACCTGCTCCAGCTCCTTGGCAAGCTGGCCAGGGACCTGCTTTGCTAGAGCCATAACGGTGTCCCATCTGGATTTCTGGTATCTAGCAACATAAGCCATATAATTTGCCTGTCTGAGTCCCAAGGATGCTGCCATGTACTGTTTCTTTGCCATGGCATCAATCCTCCTGGAGTCTTTGTCAGGGGGGTGTGAAGCCAAGGGAATATTTGCCTTGTCACAGGCTGCAGCCTGCACTAAACCAACATGGCTGCATTGTTGTGTAAGGAACTCCGTATCAGAACCTGACAATGTGTACCTCTTGTCCATTCTTTTATCCACAGGAGGTATAGTGTGAGGAGTTTTTAGAATTTTTACTGTCTGTTTCCCAAAAGATTTATGCAAAGGAATAGACAGTCTCCTAGACTCTGGGATATCCATCATTTCTACATAGTCAGGCTCCTCTTGATCATCCACAGCTTCCTCCATAGGGAGCTGGAGGGTTTCAGCCACTTTTTCATAAAACATAAAATGAGAGGGGGACTCAGAAAGCCTAGGGGGAGACACTCCTGAAGGTCTGTCTGGGGAGATGTCCGGTTCAATGGGCACATCCAGACTTTCAAATCTATATTCACTCTCCTCATACTCCTCTTCCCCCTCCTCCGGTTCATAAAATTCCTCTAAATCATATTCTTGAACCGGTGGAACCAACCGAACCGTACGCTTACCTGATGGTGCCGGTTCGGTCGGAACCGGGGAAAGCGACTGGACAATTTTAATCGCTTTGGCTATTTCTTCAGCGGTTGGAGAGGAAATTTTGGCTCCACACCAGCTGATTTTCTAGTCCTTTTTGCTGGAACCGACTCCTCAGAGTCGGCTCTCCTTCCCGAGGAAGTCTCGCCCTGGTCAGAGGGCACTCCCTCCGGTTCGGTTACAACCGAACCGGGCTGGCCATCCGGTCAGCGGACTTCTTGGCCTCCCTTTCCCTGAGCCTACCAACTCTCTTATCCAGGGTAGCTGCAGGAAAATTTTTCAAATCTGGCAGTCTGCATTGAGGTGGTCAACCCCAGACAATAAACACAGGTGGTGTGGGGGTCAGCCTTGGCAAAGGCTTCCCCACAAACACTGCAGTGTTGAAACCCAGCGGGCCCGGTTTTTCTTTTGGGTTTCTCAGACATAATGCCAGCCTAACCAAAACTTGCCCGTTTATGGCAATCTGCCAAGCAAGACTCTCTTATCGGTTCCCAACCGTGTCATGGGTCGTGGAAAAAACCATAATGAAATCCGTTTTTTTTAGAACCGATAAGAACCGGGAACCGCACTCTAAAAGACAGATTAATGTATTTACAACAACCTGATCGGTTCAAACCGAACCGATAATACCGTTTACAAGTTCCACACAGAAAGTAAATGTAAAACCTATCTAGTACTTACAATACCACAGACAGAGCTTGAACCGACTGGTTGCGGTTTAAATTCAGTTAAAAAAATGAAAAATTAATACTTTAACCGACAAAATGAACCGAGCAGAAGGAGAAATCTCCAGAGCGACTGTTCAGTGAGGCAGAGTAAAGAATCTGACAGTTTGAGTTTGAAGAACAACAGACAGAGTTTTCAACTGAGCTCGTGCCCAAAGTTCCATGCCTGGCATGGAAAGTTAACTCTTTCACCTCCGGAGCAGTTCGAAGGTTGGGACTCGCTGCATATGTCATAATATAGCAAGACTTCTTGTTGTTTGAAGATCACTTCTTCTTAGGTGAAGACATAAACAAGAATTTGAAGAAATATGGAAAAATAGCGAGGGAAGAATCTGACGCAAGAACTATTCACAATGATTGCTAATGGAAGTCTGCAATACGACTGACACGAGGCAACGGCGGGAAAGAACTTGATGGTGGGCATGGGGACCGCCCATTATATACGGCCACGCTGATGTCAGTCACATGACATCAGGTGGGCGGTCCCCCGTCAGGTATTGCTAGAAAAGTCTGCCGTGCGACCCAAATGGCGCTAGTCCTATATGTAATGACCTACTGAAGGAACCCTCTCGAAATAAGATCTGAGGATATCAACGCGGGGTTGGGGGAACACGCTGGGTCCAAGGTTATAGGACCGAAGTAAAAAAAAGGACAAAAGCAATAAGATGTGAAAAGGCGTCAATTTGTCCTTGTAACTGCAGCTGTAGTGCCCAGAGATGACAGGGAATGTATATAACTAGCATGATTAGGGCAACCCAGAGTTATAGAGGGGCCCCAGTGGAGGTCTGGGAACTCCCATTAAGGGTTAGACGCCGGGAAGGAGAGGAAGTCAACCACCAGCCTACAAAACCACGAGGCCTCCAGCCCAGGGGTCCCACAGTGCCAATCAAGATCACAGTCTAGAGAAGGGAGGAGGGGAGTAGGAAACAAAACACCAGCCCAATGTGCATGGTACGTTCAATCTGTTCACCCCTTCCCAATGAGCATCAAAAAAAAAAAAAAGGGAGCGAGAGGAAAACAACATTAACATGGATTTTTCCCCAAGTTTCAACGTAATCCGGCCCTTCTAAGAGAGCACCCATGAATTCTTGATACAGTAATTAATGTCCATGTGATCCCTTTCATATCCAAGCTGAACAGGGAAGGAGGACAAATGCTCCCCCACATTGGAAGAGTCCAGAATTCTTCTGATGACCACCCAGAAGTTAGGAAGTAAGCCTATGCAGGCTGATCGAATATGTTCCTGAGGGGGGCTGCTCAATAAAACACTGTGGACCCCTCGACAGTCACGGGGCTCTTCAACAACAACCACCCTCCCAACACAGACCCAAAACAACTGTGATCTTCAGTAGTCTTACCCAAGTCCCGTCTGCCCGGAAGAACTGTAGGAATCACTGTAAATAAACCAACTCACCATATTTACAGTGCGGGCACATGGAATAAATCAGGTACTTGTGACAGTGCGTCTGAAAGGAGCCACGGTCTTATCCAGCTCGTTAGACAGGTTTTTAGCATCTGCTCTCCCTGTCTTAGACTGCAGCACATCTCTCCAGCGTTCTGCTCTCTGCGAGGTACCTTTCTCCCTCTGTCTCTCCTGGACTTGTATTCCTCGCCAGACCACCTCTGTCTTAGCCTCCTCCCTATGGCCATCAGGAAACTGGATAATCATATGTGCAGGGAATGGAGTGGAGAATTTAATCTTCTGTTCCCTCAGGGGGGCAAACAAAGGTTGGTATTCTCTGCGGGCCTTAAGCGTATCTGGGGCATAATCATTATCTATATATTCTGTCTTGCCCATTAAATATCTTTTGTTTCCTCCAGGCAGTAGTAAGTGCACACTCCTTTGTGGTAAACTTAAGGAAACGTGCTATAATAGAGCACGGGAGGGCCTCAGGCTTGTTTGATTTAGGGTTTAGGGCCTAAGGCCCTATGGACTCTTTCAAACTCGAGCTCTAGGTCATTGGGCAATTCAAGGGCCGTTCTCAGCACTGCAGTAAGAAATTCAACAATGTCCTGGCCCTCCATACCTTCCTGGATACCTTAGAGCCATATGTTCTTTCTACAGGCTCAATTCTCCGCATCTTCTTGACTGCACTGAATTTGTAGTTGAGTGTCCTGTATAGTCTGTATTGCCAGCTCTAAATTATCAATTCTGTTTTCTGCCGAGGTGATTTGGTGCTCAGAGTCGTCCATCCTGTTCAAGCAACTCCGCATCTTTTTAAGTTCACCATATAACTGTTTCATTTCGTCACAAAAGCTCAGAAGCTGTGTGTAAATCGTATCTAATTTAACCCATTTCCTGGGTGTGTGGGTTAGAGGGTTAGGTCCAGAGGCTGATTCGCGCTGGCTAGCTTCAATTGAAAACCTGAGAAAGCTCCGAGTCCGAGGCCTCTGAAATGCAAACCTCTCCCTTCCGGCTCCATCTCTGACATTTTTTCAGTTAAAGAACGCCCTTTAAGAAAAAATTACTCACCTTAGTAATGTTGTTTCTTCTAATGGAGTCTTGCTATATTATGACAGTAGCAGCAGTTTGATCCAGCTCTAGAACTGCTCCGGAGGTAAAATGGTTAAAACCATTCCAAAATAGAATTTTGGCCATGAGCTCTAAGAAGCAGCTCTATCTGTGTTATTTCAAACCTGAACTGTCAGATCTTTACGAGCCAAACTCACTAAGGTCTGTGTGGAAGCTGTAACCTACACTAGCCAAATGGCTACCTAAATAATAACAACCATTGCTGGTCCCAACACCCAAGACTCAAGCCAGGGGACCAGAAATACTAACACAATTCTAATCATATGAGAATAAAACATAAGTATAATAAAACACACACACACACACCCAAAGCCCCACAAGGGGACAAAAATGCTAACAGGGCATAAAAAGGTGCCCACACCAAGTTGCCCGCACCCCACCCAAGTACAGGTTCTGAGAGGGGCAGGTTGGGGAGGTTTGTAATATACAAGACTCCATTAGAAGAAACAACATTACTAAGGTGAGTAATTTTTCTTCAAACAACATGAAGTCTTGCTATATTATGACAGTAACAGAATACACAGCAGTACCTCCATGGAGGAGGGCAGAACCTACTTAGGAATAGGCTCTGAAGAACAGCTGTGCCAAACGAGCATCTCTCCTGGCCTGGACATCCAGGAGTAATGCTTGGCAAAAGTGTGTACCGCTTTCCAAGTAGCAGCCTGGCAAATCTCTAATATAGGGATGTCTCTGGCAGCAGCTAGAGATCTTAGCCACCCTGGTAGAATGAGCCCTCAAACCAGGGGGCCTGCCCAGTTTCTGATAACAAAACTAGATACAAGAGACAATCCACCTGGCAATTGATCTCTTAGTGGCAGGTTTGCCTTTCCCAACTTCACACATAGGTAAGGAAAAGTTGGAGGGATTCGAACCTGTGACCTTTGGTGCACGCCTATATAGTAACTAAGAGCTCTCTTAACATCCAGGCTTGTGCAACCTCCTCTCACCAGAAGAGGCTGATCAGTGAAAAATACTGGAAGGGAGATAGATTGATTACGATGGAAATCTGAAACCACCTTAGGCAAAACTTCCTATTAGTCCTAAGGACTACCTTATCCCTGTGAAAGAAATAAAGTCAGTTTCCACTGACAAGGCTTGCAACTCACTTATGCATCTGGCAGAAGTGATAGCCACTAGAAAAACAGTTTTCCAAGTTAGGTACTTAAGCTCTGCAGAAGACAGAGGGTTCAAAAGGGGTTGCATTAACTGGGCAATGCAAACATTAAGGTCCCAAGCAGGGCCGGTTCCGAAAAGGGTGGATTAGTATCGAGTAATCCCTTAAAAACTTGGAAAACACAGGATGAGAGGAAAGAGGGATGACTTTCCTGTTGACACAAAAAGCAGATACAGCTGCCAAATGAACTCTCAGGGTAGCTGGTCTGAGACCCAAGGAATTAAGATGTACCATGTAATCTAACACAATGGGCAAATCAGCAGATTCTGGGAAATATTTTCCCAGCACCAAATGGAAAACCTTTCCATTTAGAACTATAGTAGCCCTAGTGGAAGGCTTTCTAGAAGCCTTTAGGACCTCAAGAACACCCTGAGAGTGGTGTAAATCAGCAAACTCTAACTCCTCAAGAGCCAGGCCTTGAGGTTGAGGGATTTGAGGTCCGGATACCAAACCCTTCCCTGGGCACAAGTCAACAGGTTGTGATTCCTGGGGAGGCAAAGGGGAAGATGGATTGTCAGTGACAGAAGGAGTGGGTACCAGGGCTGCCTGGCCCAATCCGGGGAAATCAGAATCACCCTGCAAGGCTGAGATCTGATTTTGACTAGTACTTTGAATAGGAGAGGGAAGGGGGGAAAAGCATAGAGAAACTTTCCCTCCCAATGCAGAAGAAGGGCATCCAGGGAAACTGAGCCCAGCACTGGAGGCCTGCAACAGAACAGAGGAAGTTTGTGATTGTCTGGGGGCTGCAAAAAGATCTATCTGAGGGGTGCCCCATCTGGCAAAGACTATCCCAGGCACTTGAGGATCCAGGGACCATTCGTGATGGCCCTTGGAAATCCTGCTGAGAGCATCCGCTAGGACATTGTCCTTCCCTGGAAGATGAACTGCTATGAGGGAAGTGTTCAGGGAATAGGCCATAGACCACAACTTCATTGCCTCGGTGCACAAGGCCGAAGACCGAGTGCCCCCCTGTTTGTTGATGTACCACATTGTTGTGGTGTTGTCTGTTCTGACTTGTATCACCTTGTCATGGACAGATGCAGAAAATGCTTGAAGAGCTAAAAAGACAGCTCTGAGTTCCAGCAAATTGATGTGGAGCAGAGATTCCTGGGGGGACCACACTCCCTGAGTGGAAAGGTCGCCCATGTGGGCTCCCCAACCCAGAAGGGAAGCATCTGTAGTGAGAGTCAAGTCGTGAGTAGAGGAATGAAGGGACCCCAATCTTAATTGCTCTGATCCTGCCACCACTGGAGGCTAGGATCAAGGTTCAAGTCACTGGGACCAACTTGGAAAGGGGTCTCTTCTCTGAAACCAATAGGTTCTCAAGTGAAACTGAATGTCTCTCATCTGAAATCTTGCTCCCTGCACAACAGCTGTGGATGCAGCCATGTGCCCAGGAGCTGCAGAGAAGTGTCTTTGCTGGTCGAGAGACCCTTGGAGAGTGAAGGAGAGGCAGAGCCACTAAATTCCTTACCCTTTCTAAGGGAAGAAAGGCTCTGCTAGCTTTGTGTCCAATTCTGCCCCTATAAAGGTGAGTTCCTGGACTGGTTCCAGAACTGACTTTGGTATGAAGTAGAAAGCCCAGGAGGTGAGAAGCTGCTGGGTGACCTGCAGGTGAGATCTTACCTGTTCTGGGGACTGGCCTACAATGAGCCAGTCGTCTAGATAGGAAAAAACAGCAATCCTTTGCCTCCTTAAGTGAGCCACTGCTAGACACTTTGTGAATACCCTTGGGGCAGAGGTAAGGCCGAAGGGCATTGCTCTGAACTGGTAATGACCTGAGGGCAGTTCGAATCTGAGGTACTTTCGATGGGAGCTTCTGATTAGGACAAGGAAATAGGCATCCTTGAGGTCCAGGGAGGCTAGCCAGTCCCTTGGCCTTAGGGAGGGTAAAATCATTGCCAGAGTTACCATTTTGAACTTTGGTTTCAAAAGATGCTTGTTCAGATATCTGAGATCTAATATGGGCCGCCATTCTCCTGTCTTTTTTGGGGTAAGGAAGTATCTTGAATACAGACCCTGCCCTGGTGCAGGGAGGAACCTTCTACTGCTCTGAGAGCTAACAGGATGAGACCTCTGCTTCCAGAGCAAGGGTCTCTGAAGCACTTGCAGGTAGAAAAGTCTGCTTCTCAACTTGGGAAACTTTTTGAAGCTGAGAACCAGACCCTGGCCTACTACTTCCAGAACCCACTTGTCTGAGGTTAAAGAAGCCCAATTCTGGCTGAAGTAAGCCAGCCTGCCCCCTACCGGGTAAAGGAGACTCGGCCCTGGGCACCCCATCAGGTGCCTGCTTAGCAGGAGCTTTTGGCTGGGGTGGGAGCAGGTCTGTCCACCCTCGTCTGCCTCTGCCTTTCTGAAGAAGCCTCTGAGCATAGGCAGAGGAGGCCTGAGTCTGGTAAAAGGCCTGTGAAAGGCTTACCCCTACCCCTGGGGGTATGCCTTTGAGGAGTGGCTTGCCACTCCTTAGCCTGGGCACTCTTGTAAGTAGTCCTATATTCATCCATCTTTTCATGTAGTTCTCTGTCTGCTCCCCAAACAGAGAATTCCCCACCACAGGAAAATCCATAGCCTAAGTCTGGGTATCCTGTGAAGGAGGAGTAGGAGTTGAAGAAGGTTGTGCAATGGCTACTAAAGTATATTTGAGTGTGATAGGAATATAAAAAGCAGTTGCTCAACATATCTAAAACGTGAACAAAGGAGGTAAGGAAATAAAGAATGTTTTGCACTGATAGAGGAGGGAGTGGGGACTTGGGGGAGTGTTTGGTATCCTGCATCTGAAGGGTGGGGGGCTGCCAGGGCAACCCACAGCAATGGGTAGGTGGTGGCTGCAACAACTGCAGTGCACCAATCTTTCTAAACATTGCCTGGAGAGTGGGAGGATGTTTGGTGTGCAACCACAGAAAAACTTAAAAGGAGATTGAGGGTCTGCAGGAGTGAACTAAGACAGGCAAGGCGGATTGGGGGTGGGTTTAGCCCAAACTGAGGGAGGAAGAAGGGGATGAGGGAGGGCAATTTAAGCCAACAGTGGTGAGAGGGTCAGAAGAAGGAAGCAGAGACAAAGGGGCCCAGGCCAGGAAGAACGATTGCCGGGAAACCAGGTCAGGAGACAAAAGTCAAATGGAAGGAGGCAATAGGGACTTGTGAGGGAGGCGAAGAAGTGGCAAAAGTCATGGAGTGGAAAGGAGAGACAGGTTACTATGCAGAGAGAGGAGCAGGCATTTGTGAAGGATCTTCCAGAAAATAGTTTTGCACTGCTAGAGAGAAAGAAGGTGGAGGAGGAAGTGATGAAATTAGAGGAGTAATTGATAAATGCCTGGACCAAACTGGAGGCGGGGGAAGTTCTGCGGGAGAACTGCAACAGGGGTAAAGGGCATAATAATGTGCAGGAGGAAGAAGAGGGCTGGAAATGAGGAGGAGATGAAAGGAATCAAGCAGGGAGTAGAGAAGTGGAATCTTGGTGCTGAGGGATTCAATACTAAGAGGGTTAGGTGGGGTAGCAAGGCGGAGAGGCATAGTCGCATTTGGTTGGAGGCCATGCCAGGAATGACAGCGGAAAGGGTGGGACAGTCTGTTCTGAAATATGCTAGAAGGGGTAGGGACAAGCTTCTTTAATTATACATCTTGGGACAAACGACCTGGCTGACAAGACAGTGGATATAGTCCAGAGGAGGTTTGAGGAACTAGCACAATTATGTGAGGGGCAGGAAGATCAGTAACTTTTCCGAGATACTTCCGTGCAAGAAAGGCAAAGCACAACAAGAAAGCTGAGAATAGAGGAATTTAACAGATGGCTAAGAACCTGGTGTTGTGCTAAAGGGTATGGGCTGTTGGGGGGTGGGGAGGGACCTGGGAGGACAGCAGTCTCTATGCCAAGGACAGACTACACTTGAGTGAGGAAGGAAAGAAAGTGCTGAAGCAGAGGATGGAAGAAGATATAGAGGAAGTTGGGAGTTTAAGCTAGGAGTGGGGGGTGGCAGTTGGGGAAGAGATATGCAGAGACCACAGGTTGGGAAATCATATGAGCTTACCCCCCATAACAGTGACAAAGGACAAATGGCCAGTACTACTGGTGATGCTAGGAAAGGAGGGCAGGATGGGAGGAGGGGGAAAGGGTGGAAGGTGGTTACCCTTAATGCTAGGAGCCTTGGGAGGAAAACTGCAGAGTTGCAGGTTCTCATGGCAGAGGGAGAGGTGGACATTACAGCCATCACGGAAACATGGGCCACCCAATATAATGACTGGGACCTGTCTGTACCAGGGTACAGGTTATTTCTAGGGACAGGGTGACTTGGAAAGGAGGGGGTGGCACTATATGTGAAGGAAGGACTGAAGTGTAAGGGAGGAAGGAGGAGGGTAGTACAGAGTCACTTTGGTGCAAATCCAGGATTCCAAGAATAGAGTCTTAGAATGGGAGTGGTGTACAGGCCACCATCTCAGATGGAGGAGTTAGACAGGGAACTAGCGGGAAGATCAGGAGGACTCATGGAGAAGGGTATGTGGTGATTGTGGGGACTTCAACATGCCAGGAGTGGACTGAGCACCCCAACAACCAGGAACAGAAGGAAGCAGGTACTGCTGGATGCCTTCCAGGACAGCTTCCTGCTGCAAATGGTCAGTGAACCAACCAGGTTAGGGAATACCCTTGACCTTGTGCTGGCAAATGGGGACTTTGTGGAGAGAACTTACAGTGGAGGAACCGCTGTCAGGGAGTGACCACCACTCAGTATGGCTCTACATTGGATAAGGGCAAGGAAGGAGGGAATCTGGCACAAGAGTGCTGGACTTCAGAGGACCGACTTTGGGAGGATGGGGAAGTGGTAAAAGGGTACCTGGCCAGAATTCAATCTAGTATGGATACTAACCAGAGATGGGAGCTCATAAAGTTGGGATAGTGGAGGCAACCAAACCTGCTGCAAGCCCAGAGCAAAGAGGCTGGGGCTAAGAAACCGAGCTGGTTGAGCAAGGAGGTCATGGAAAAGGTAAGGAAAGAGCTGCCTTTAGGAAATACAAGAAAACAGGAGGGGGGAGGACAGAGAGGGCACTTGGAGAATCAAGGAGTGACAAGGGCAGTAAGGGGAGCCAAAGCATCTACGGAACTCAGGCTGGCACAAGGCATTAAGAAGTGGAGAAGGACTTTTAAGTACATCAGGGGAAAAGGAGCTATAAGGACCACATAGTAAGGATTAGGAAGGAGGGGGTGTGGTGGAAGCAGGTACGATAAGGCTGGGAAGCACTTAAATGAGTACTCTGCTCCAGTATTTACTAAAGAGAAGAGGGGTGACACCCAAGATGGGAGAAATGGCAGACCTGAGGGGGAAGGGTGACAGATGGGGAACCATGGAGGGCAGAGTTCGGAGAGGGTTTAAAGGGCACTGAGGGTGGACAAGGCGCCAGGCCCAGATGGCATCCACCCAGGGTACTGAAGGAGCTGGCAGAGATCCTTGCAGGACCTTTGGCAGACCTATTTAATGCCTCACTACATCTGGGGTGTGTACCCAGGACTGGAGGATGGCTCATGTGGTGCCCCTCCACAAGAGTGGCCCCAAGGATGAACCAGAAAACTACAGACCAGTGAGCCTCACATCCATCGTGGGTAAGCTAATGGAGACTATCCTGAAGGAGAGGGCTGGTGGCCTCTTAGAGGCCAAAGGACTACAGGACAGCAGACAGCATGGCTTCACACGTGGCCGATCCTGCCAAACCAACTCTGGTCGAGTTCTATGACTGGGTAACTAGTGCAACTGGACAGGGACATGCAGTGGATGTCCTGTATCTGGACTTCAGTAAGGCATCTGACTCAGTGCCACATGGAAGGCTGGGAAGGAAGCAGAAGGACAGGGCAGGTGCAATGCTGGTGAGATGGGTAGAAGACTGGCTGCAGGAAGGCAACAGAGGGTGGTGGTGGGTGGGAGCTCTCACACCCAAGGGCAGTGTGAGCGGTGTCCCACAGGGCTCGTGTTGGGACCAGTGTTGTTTGGGATATTCATTGCAGACATATCACGGGACATCAAGAGCAAGATCAGTCTGTTTGCTGATGATACCAAGGTTGGCACGGTGGTGGATGACCTAGGGGATGGCGCAGGTTGCAGGATGATCTGGCAAAGCTTGAAACCTGGTCAGACACCTGGCAACTGGGCTTTAATGCCAAAAGTGCAAGGTGATGCATTTTGGGATGAAGAACCCAAGGAGGACTTACCAGCTAGGGGAGTGCAGCTAGCCCAGACAGAGGAGGAGAAGGATCTGGGTGTGCTCATCACAGGGTCAATGAACAATTCTGCACAGTGTAGGAAGGTAGCTGCAAAGGCCAACAAAATGCTGGGTTGTATTGCAAGGGGTACATCCTCGAGGAGGGAGGAGGTGATTCTGCCACTGTATAGGTCATTAGTTAGACCACACCTGGAGTACTGCGTGCAGTACTGGCGTCCGTATCTGAAAAGGGACATTAAGTTACTGGAGGGAGTGCAGCGCAAGGCCACAAAGATGATCAAGGGGCTGGGGACTTATCATATGAGAGGAGGTTGAAGGAGTTGAACATGTACTCACTGGAGGAGAGGAGACAGGGGGACATGATTGAAAACCTTTAAATACATGAAAGGAATAAAACAAGACAGGTACAGAGAGGGGCTGTCTGTGTAAGGGAGGGAGGGCTACCAGGGGCCATGATATGAGACTGGAGCGAGGAAGGTTCAGGAGGGAGATGAGGAGACACTTTTTACAGAGAGGGTGGTGGCTGGGTGGAATGCGTTACCTGCAGAAGTGGTATGCAGTAGAACAGTGGACTGCTTCAAACGAGGATGGGACAGGACAAGGGGGAGGGTTAATGAAGGGGAAGGGTGGAAGGGAGGGGCAGCTGCAGAATAAGGGGTGCTAGCTGCACATTCGAGCAGACTTGATAGACCTCTAGGCCTTTATCTGCTGGCAAATTTTGTATGTTTGTAGACTAGTACACCTGAGCCAGGCCAACCTACGAAAAGCTACAGATGTGGCCATGACCCTAGAGGAAACATCATTAACATCCACAGCAGCATGAAACTGAACCTTAGAAGCCTCAATGCCATCAGCAGCCACCTGTTCTAGTTCACTAGCCAGCTGGCCATGGGCTTGCTTGGCTAATTGCATCACAGTATCCCATCTAGATTTCTGATACCTAGCTACATAAGCCATATAATTTGCTTGCCTGAGTCCCAGAGATGCTGCCATATACTGTTTTTTGCCATGGCATCAATCTTCTGGAATCCTTGTTTGAGATGCAGCCAGGGAATATTAGCTTTATCACAGGCAGCAGCCTGAACTACCCCAACATGACTGCATTGCTGAGAAAGGAATTCTGTATCAGGACCCGACAATGTGTACCTTCTGTCCATCTTTTTATCTACAGGAGGCACAGAATTAGAGTTTTAAAATTTTATTATTTGCTTCCTAAAAGACTTATGTAAAGGAATAGACAATCTCCTAGACTCTGGAATATCCATCATTTCTACAAAATCAGGCTCCTCTTGCTCATCCACAGCTTCTTCTAAGGAAGCTGAGGGTTTCAGCAACTTTTTGTAAAACATGAAATGAGATGGGGACTCAGACAGCATAGGGGAGATTCTAAAGGTCTGTCTGGGAGATGTCCGTTCAATGGGCACACCCAGACCTTCCCAGCCACATTCATACTGTTCATAATCATCCTCCCTCCTCTGGTTCATAAAATTCCTCAATATCATATTCCTGAACCACTGGGGCGGACGAACTGACCTTTTTGCCAGATAGTGGCGGTTGGACGGACCCGAGAAGTGACTGGACAATTTGTATGGCTTTTGCTATCTCTGCAGCAGTTGGAGAAGGGTTTTGACCCAGACCGCTGATTTTCTTGTTTTCTTTACTGGAATTGGTTCCTCAGAAGCAGTTTTCTTTTGCCCGAGGAAGTCTTGCCCTGGTCAGAGGGCACTCCCTCCGTTCGGGTTGGCACTGAACCGGCTGGCCATCCGGTCAGCGGACTTTTGGCCTCCTCGCCCTGAGCCTGCCCAATCTTTTTCCAGGGTGGCTGCAGGAAATTCTTACATATCTGGCAGTCTGACTGGAGGTGGTCAAACCCTGACAATAAACACAGGTGGTGTGTGGGTCAGCCTTGCAAAGACTTCCCCACAAACATCACAGTGTTGAAACCCAGTGGGCCCGGTTTTTGTTTTAGGTTTCTCAGACATAATGCCAGCCTAACCAGAAAACTTGCCCTTTTAACGGCAGTGCCAGGCAAGACACCCTTATCGGTTCCTAACCGTGTCACGGGTATTGGAAAAAAACGTAATAAATCCGTTTCTTTTTAGAACCGATAAGAACTGGGAACCGCACTCTAAAATATTAAATTTTTAGTTTTAAATGACTTTTAAACCCAACTGATCGGTTCAAAACTGAACCGATAACTTACAAGTTCCACACAGACAAAACCTTCAATTTACTTACGGTTACCACAGATAGAGCTTGAACCGAACGGTTTTGCAGTTAAATTAAAACTATTCTCGGTTGAATCCAACCGAGAAAACACTTTTAAACCGAGAAATGAACCGAGCAGTAGGAGAAATCTCCGAGCGACTGTTCACTGAGGTGGAGTAAAGAATCTGACAGTTCAGGTTTGAAATAACACAGATAGAGCTGCTTCTTAGAGCTCGTGGCCAAAATTCTATTTTGGAATGGTTTTAACCATTTCACCTCTGGAGCAGTTCTAGAGCTGGATTAAACTGCTGCTACTGTCATAATATAGCAAGACTTCATGTTGTCTGAATATCTATTCCCCTTCGGCACTGGCTTTACTGCTCATTTGTTCGAAGGTTTTAGTGCTTGTTATGGGATTTTAGTCATTCCCATGGCACGGGAGCTCAAAATTCAAGCTGACATACGCTGATGACGCAACTGGAAATCCCGAGTTCTGGTCTTCCGTCTGAATTTCTTGCAATGCGGCAGACGCAGGCCAATTGGTCAGGGCCTAGAAAGATGAGGCAGGCCGCGGCTGTCCTTGGTCGGTATCTGTTTCCTGCACGCACACTTTGACTTGCGCTTGTGGTGGAGAGGGCGAAGACATGCAAGAATACTTAACTCTAATAATACTCGAAAAAATAGGAAAAATGGCAAAAGTGGTCGATGCAATGAAAGGCCTGTGGAGCCGAACTAGCAGGATCGATGTCAGGAAAAGAACTGAGATGGCGCCTCAGACTGCTAACTACAAGATTTTTCCGAGGGGTCCTAAGGCCTGGCGGCATTAGTCCTAATGGTAATACCTGTTGTGAGAGCTCCATCTTGAAGTCAGATCCCAAATTACAAAGGCAATGGAATGGCAACTTTTTTATTATGTTTAAAAAAAATGAAAATTACGTACCTACCGTAATTGTTGATCTTCTCTTGTATCTTCACCATTCATTACTATAGGCTGTGCGGGCGCATGCGATATGGAGAATTTTTTTTGAGTCAGCACTGGCGCCGCCCCATGAGCAACGCTGCGCCATGTGCTATGGGCGCCATTAGTGCTAACAAGGACCTCCTCCACTTTGCAGTTCTGGTAGCCGGAGAGGCGAAAACAAAGGGTAAGGAAAAGGGTCAGCGAGGCAAGAGAGCCGAGGGACAGAAAAAGGAAAGGATATAAACTGAAAAAGGAATAAGCTGGTAGAGGACAGAAAGAAAGAAAGAGAGAGAATGCCTACCCTAAGAGACCGCAGGGCCTCACTTCTGGGGTGGCTCCAAGGGAGGAACAGATAAAGAGAAAAATTGAGAAGAAGAAGAAGAAGAAAGGGAAGGAAACAAGGGATGTTGAGAGGGGAGAACACTGCCCATAGATATATTGTTTGCGAGGCTTATAAGCTTGAAACCAAAAACAAGAGCACAAGAATCCCTCCTGATAGGACTGAGAGATGGTTCAACTGAACCGCTTGTACAGATTGGACACAAAAGGCAGATTCTCTAACCTCCCATCATCCCAATCCCCTACACTCTAGCTGAGAGCTCACAGACTGCCCAGGCATAAATTCTGTTCCGGAAAGAGAGTGCCCAACTAGAAAGGGGAATAAGCCCCCTAGCACCTTGTTAAGTGCTAACACAGATGTGTGTGGGGAGGGGTTAAGCCCTACAGAAGGCAGCTTTGTATAAAAGGATAGAGTGAGAACTCAATCGGACTCCCTGAAGGCAAGGCAGGAACAACAGCTCAAGGTAAATGAAGTGCCAGAAGCACCAACCAGAAAAAGCTGACACAATATTAATTAATATCTGCCAGAGGGAACCTGAAAATTGGGGCCGAGCCATAGAGGGACGGTCTCTTCAGCTGTGAACTGAACAACATGGCTATGAAGCCAAGAGGTCACCCCTAGGGGCAATCAGAAAGAGTTCCCTCAGGATAGAATACCTTGAGGAAAAAGGATCCGTCCAGAGAAGAACGGAAAATCAAGATAGTTTTTTTTTTTTTTCTGGCTTAAAGGCCAATGAGAAAGGAAGAGGAATAAGTAAGGAGGGGGAGACGCCGCAGTAGGAGGCCACTGAAGGGAAGGTGGGCGGGTATCAGTAATGAATGGTGAAGATACAAGAGATCATCAACAATTACGGTAGGTACGTAATTTTCATATCTTCCCTTGTCAGTCTTCACCATTCATTACTGCTTGGGTGAGTACCAAGCTCCCCCACCAAGGGGGATAATAGAAACCCTGAGGGAACAAGACCCTCAGGGTCCTGCTGGTGGGAAACAGGAGGGGAAGACCCTGGGCTAATCAGATGAGAAGCCTATGGCGGAGGAGCACTAGGAGGTGTCCCCCGGGGATGGGGAGATGGAGGAAGCCCCTGCAGAAACCTCCTAGCCTTGGAGGAAAAAAAGACGGGTCCCCCGGAAAGCGGAGCGAATCACCCTATGCCAGGCCAGGGGTGATAACCTTGATAGACAAAGCCATGCCGTCCGTCTAATATAGATCGCTGTCCCTGCAAGCCTGGAAGCCACCTCAATGGCGTCATAAGATGCCCTTGCTTGGTGTCTTGCCAGCTCCAGGCCTATAGTAGAGAGGGCAATGGCCTGTCTAGAGTGCTCCGAATCAGGCATTGATGCGAGAAGCTGGGATAGCATCGACCATAAATGCCTATTATAGGCAGCATAGTATGCCTGATGTGAGGCAATGCACAGCATCGCTTGAGAAGAAGAACACCCTTCTCTCCCACCGGTCAAATTGTAAGGAATCTGAATTCAGTGGGCGGTCTTGCACCAGGCAGCACCCGGAGGGAGTTTCTAGGAATGCCAATCCCGAAGATGGGTTGGGAAGGGAACCTAGAGACTCCAATGGGGCAGAATACCTTCTCCTGCAGTCTGCCGGGGCTGGAACAGGGATGGTTGGCGACTGCCAGGAGCGGATAGATGCCTCCTGGAAAAGAATAGGCCAGGACAGTACCACCAAATGCTGGGCACTGAATTCACTGAGGAATTCACGCGTCTCCCGTTTGGTACTGTCTTGCCTAACAAAGGAGATACGAAGATCCCTCACCATCCTCGAAAGGAATCGCTGATATTCAGTGAAATCAGCATCGGAGGAGAGATGACTAGGGGGTTCCTCTCCCTCTGAGGAGGGAGACGAGGATGATGGGGAGCTCAAATGTCCAGAGGACTCCTGCGATGGTGGGGATAGGTGAAACACACGCTCATGCATACATCTAACGTATAAGGGGAAGATCGCCGCAGAGTCTCTGAATGTCTCCCAGGATAACGGGCCCATAGGACAGACATGGCCTGGGGGGGGTGACTGCAGAGGAACGGGAGAGGGACACCTACGATGAGGCAACTGTCCTCTGCTGCAGCTCTGAAATCCAGAAAACGGAGCCCGAGCTGGCGGGATCCCAGACAACAAACCAGCTCGCAGAATGGAACATGGGGATGCGAAGCCTGGAACAGCCTAGTAGGGGATCCTTCCCTGTGACAAACCTGGGCTGCATGGGTCCAGAAGGGCAGCCCACAGCAATGCCACCAGAGCGGTCCCTGGAGCCCAAGAGGGAAAGATGGGGCCCAGTGCTATGGCTCCTACCTGCACCCTGAGAGGTGGCAGGTGAAGACCGAGGCACCTCAACCCCCTGGACTCTGAAAACGCCCTCCTCGTCGACCCCAGAGACAACCCACCCCGAGCAGGTGCAGCAGCACTGGGATCAGCAGCTAACGCAACCCCCTCAGGAGGATGAGCCCTTCCCCCTGCCTCCACGCCATCCCCCTCCAGGGACTCCAGGCCACCCCCAGCCTGGGAGGCCTCAGGAGAGGACAGCAGAGGAGACTGAGGAATAGGCGTGCTGAGCCGCCTAGCACCTTGTCTCACTGGAGACCCTGACTCCAAAGAGTCAGGGTGCTAGATGGTCCACGTCTGAATCACCCTCCTCAGAGGAGGAAGGGACCAGTTGGACCTCAATACTGGTCACCCCAGGGGTCTCCAGAGAAATGGCGCCGTGAACGACGCTGGTGCTAGCTACAGTGCCAGGTGGCTTCGGTGCACCAGAACCTGGCCCTGACTCACCAATGGCACCGGTCAGACCCCCGACACCACCCTCTGTGCCGGGACTCAACACGGCGCCGCTAGAAGAATTGACCGGGCCCATGGCACCGGTGGCCAACATGGCACTGCGAACGGCACCACCCCCATCACTGGCACCACAAACGGTGCCGGGATACGGAACTGCACCGGACGGGCGACGCTGAGGGTCCATCGCGCAGGGGCCCAACAGATCTGGGCCTCGACACTAGGGAGCCTGCACCTCCGGAAGAGGTGATTGCTGAGGCGGTGTCTCCACTGCATCCCCAGGTGGGACTGCAACGTTCACCTGACACCGCGAAAGAGGCCTCCTCCTCAGCAAGACCAAAAGATGAGAAGGCCTCCTCCTCTCCAGACCATATAGGCCTGGGAGGGGACCGGGAGGAAGGGTCTAAAGATCTTACCTGGGAAGCCTTTGAGTAACGACGCCCCCTAAAGTTGGCGGAGCTCGCCGATCTGGTCGTGTGCGGATTCTAGGATGCGATGGTCCATCGAGAAACAGGCATCGCATGAATCCATATCATGGTTAGGTCCCAGGCAGCGAAGACGAACATCATGCCAGTCCATAATGGAAAAATGCCAGTCACAGGAGCGCCGACGCATAGGGAAGCAGCCCGCTTTAGATTTACGCTTTGCTCGCAAGCTGGACATGATGCAAAAAACAATATAAAACACAGAAAAAGGCTCCCGGCACCATAGAAATAAGGAACGGTCTTACTGGACTGAAAACAGTTCAACAGTGTCGAGAGGAACTGGAGAAGGAGTCGCAGGAAGGCCTATGAAGCAGGTTCACAATCTCACACAGCGGTAGCATGTGCAGCCTCGATGGTGAGGAAACAGAACTGAAATGGAGGAGGAGGTAGCGGCACGCATTTGACCAGCCGCCACGATGACGAAAGGCCGCCTCGGGGCAGCGGTGTTGAGCTGACTCAAAAAAAAAAAACAACCCAAACAGTAATGAATGATGAAGATTGACAAGGGAAGATATGGGGAATACATTTTCTTTTTTTACGCTAGTTTCTTTATGCTCCTGCCCCCGACCACCTTCCGTCTAGCCCCCCAGCCCCCATCACCTTGGCACCTACTGGACTTACCTCTTACCTAGTGAGGTGCCAGCTAACCGGGTGTGGAGCCTGCGAGGGACTGGGCTTCATCCTGCCGGCAGACGTTATTTTCCTTTGCCCGACCCCGAGCATGGTGCAGAGGCGTGCAATGATGCCAAAGACCGAGCTGCACATGTTTCCGTACGCGGTATGCCAAGTGTCTGCCTCGCAACCACCCCCTACATGTGGATCTGCAATGCTAGCCCCCAGCCACCACTAGGGGTCAGGCAGGCAGCAGCCTCCATCCCCACCCCTCCCCGAGAGGGCAGAGCTGTCCTTCGGAAGCGGGTCTCCCTCCCAGCCGACCCCTCCCCCACAGCCCGCTGCACTGTGAACACGGAGCCAGCGTGGCAGGGTAAGGCATGATGTCTCAGCCTCCACGCCACTGGGCTGGTAAGGGAATACATTTTAAGTAAAAAATAGATCAGGGACTTGATTTATTGTACACCGTGCAAAAATACATTTATAACATCGGGGTCTGAGGCATAAAAAAGGGTAACTGAGGACACCAGTAAGCTCTGTAAACCAAACCTAGCTGCCATCACATGACATTATCATCAGCTCTTCACAAAGTCCAGCTTTTTTTAACAGGCAATGAAATCAGGGTTACAAAAAGGCTTGTAACTTTTAAAGAAAGTAACGCAGAACTATGAATTTTGGCATGATACTTGTTAAGGCCATCTGCTGGGCCTCATTCTAAGTTTAGAGCTTTTGGTGATATCCCCTCTTTAAAGTTTCCAGTATTTACTGTACACCATCCACAACTGAACTATGGCTCACAAGCCAGTAGGTTTCAAAGATACCAGGTCAACATGTCGTTGACTGCACTGAATTTGTAGTTGAGTGTCCTGTATAGTCTGTATTGCCAGCTCTAAATTATCAATTCTGTTTTCTGCCGAGAGTGATTTGGTGCTCAGAGTCGTCCATCCTGTTCAAGCAACTCCGCATCTTTTAAGTTCACCATATAACTGTTTCATTTCGTCACAAAAGCTCAGAAGCTGTGTGTAAATCGTATCTAATTTAACCCATTTCCTGGGTGTGTAGGTTAGAGGTTAGGTCCAGAGGCTGATTCGCTGGCTAGCTTCAATTGAAAACCTGAGAAGCTCGAGTCCGAGGCCTCTGAAATGCAAACCTCTCCTTCAGCTCCATCTCTGACATTTTTCAGTTAAAGAACGCCCTTTAAGAAAAAATTACTCACCTTAGTAATGTTGTTTCTTCTAATGGAGTCTTGCTATATTATGACAGTAGCAGCAGTTTGATCAGCTCTAGAACTGCTCCGGAGGTAAAATGGTTAAAACCATTCCAAAATAGAATTTTGGCCATGAGCTCTAGAAGCAGCTCTATCTGTGTTATTTCAAACCTGAACTGTCAGATCTTACGACCAAACTCACTAAGGTCTGTGTGGAAGCTGTAACCTACACTAGCCAAATGGCTACCTAAATAATAACAACCATTGCTGGTCCCAACACCCAAGACTCAAGCCAGGGACCAGAAATACTAACACAATTCTAATCATATGAGAATAAAACATAAGTATAATAAAACACACACACACACACAAAAGCCCCACAAGGGACAAAAATGCTAACAGGGCACAAAAGGTTGCCCACACCAAGTTGCCCGCACCCCACCCCAGTACAGGTTCTGAGAGAGGGCAGGTTGGGGAGGTCATAATAGCAAGACTCCATTAGAAGAAACAACATTACTAAGGTGAGTAATTTTTCTTCAAACAACATGAAGTCTTGCTATATTATGACAATAACAAAATACACAGCAGTACCTCCATGGAGGAGGGCAGAACCTACTTAGGAATAGGCTCTGAAGAACAGCTGTGCCAACCAAGCATCTCTCCTGGCCTGGACATCAGGGAGTAATGCTGGTAAAAGTGTACCGTTTTCCAAGTAGCAGCCTGGCAAATCTCTAATATAGGATGTCTCTGGCAGCAGCTAGAGCAGCTAGCTATACCCTGGTAGAATGAGCCCTCAAACCAGGGGCTCTGCCCAGTTTCTGATAACAAACTAGATACAAGAGACAATCCACCGGCAATTGATCTCTTAGTGGCAGGTTTGCCTTTCCCAACTTCACCATAGGTAAGGAAAGTTGGAGGGATTCGAACCTGTGACCTTTGGTACGCTCTATATAGTAACTAAGAGCTCTCTTAACATCCAGGCTGTGCAACCTCCTCTCACCAGAAGAGGCGTGATCAGTGAAAAATACTGGAAGGGAGATAGATTGATTACGATGGAAATCTGAAACCACCTTAGGCAAAAACTTCCTATTAGTCCTAAGGACTACCTTATCCCTATGAAAGAAATAAAGTCAGTTTCAACTGACAAGGCTTCGCAACTCACTTATGCATCTGGCAGAAGAGATAGCCACTAGAAAAACAGTTTTCCAAGTTAGGTACTTAAGCTCTGCAGAAGACAGAGGGTTCAAAGGGGTTGCATTAACTGGGCAATGACAAACATTAAGGTCCCAAGCAGGGCCAGTTCCCGAAAGGGTGGATTAGTATCGAGTAATCCCTTAAAAACTTGGAAAACACAGGATGAGGAAAGAGGGATGACTTTCCTGCTGACACAAAAAGCAGATACAGCTGCAAATGAACTCTCAGGGTAGCTGGTCTGAGACCCAAGGAATTAAGATGTACCATGTAATCTAACACAATGGGCAAATCAGCAGATTCTGGGGAAATATTTTCCCAGCACAAATGGAAAACCTTTTCCATTTAGAACTATAAGTAGCCCTAGTGGAAGACTTTCTAGAAGCCTTTAGGACCTCAAGAACACCCTGGAAGTGGGTGTAAATCAGCAAACTCTAACTCCTCAAGAGCCAGGCCTTGAGGTTGAGGGATTTGAGGTCCGGATACCAAACCCTTCCCTGGGCACAAGTCAACAGGTTGTGATTCCTGGGGAGGCAAAGGGGAAGATGGATTGTCAGTGACAGAAGGAGTGGGTACCAGGGCTGCCTGGCCCAATCCGGGGCAATCAGAATCACCCTGCAAGGCTGAGATCTGATTTTGACTAGTACTTTGAATAGGAGAGGGAAGGGGGGAAAAGCATAGAGAAACTTCCCCTCCCAATCCAGAAGAAGGGCATCCAGGGGAACTGAGCCCAGCACTGGAGGCCTGCAACAGAACAGAGGAAGTTTGTGATTGTCTGGGGCTGCAAAAAGATCTATCTGAGGGGTGCCCCATCTGGCAAAGACTATCCCCAGCACTTGAGGATCCAGGGACCATTCGTGATGGCCCTGGGAAATCCTGCTGAGAGCATCCGCTAGGACATTGTCCTTCCCTGGAAGATGAACTGCTATGAGGGAAGTGTTCAGGAATAGGCCATAGACCACAACTTCATTGCCTCGGTGCACAAGGCCGAAGCAGGTGCCCCCTGTTTGTTGATGTACCACATTGTTGTGGTATTGTCTGTTCTGACTTGTATCACCTTGTCATGGACAGATGCAGAAAATGCTTGAAGAGCTAAAAAGACAGCTCTGAGTTCCAGCAAATTGATGTGGGAGCAGAGATTCCTGGGGGACCACACTCCCTGAGTGGAAAGTAACCCATGTGGGCTCCCAACCCAGAAGGGAAGCATCTGTAGTGAGAGTCAAGTCGTGAGTAGGGAATGAAGAGGACCCAATCTTAAATTGCTCTGATCCTGCCACCACTGGAGGCTAGGATCAAGGTTCAGAATCACTGGGACCAACTTGGAAGGGGTCTCTTCTCTGAAACCAATAGGTTCTCAAGTGAAACTGAATGTCTCTCATCTGAAATCTTGCTCCCTGCACAACAGCTGTGGATGCAGCCATGCCCCAGGGCTGCAGAAAGTGTCTTGCTGGTCGAGAGACCCATGGAGAGTAGAAGGAGAGCCAGAGCCACTAAATTCCTTACCCTTTCTAAGGAAGAAAGGCTCTAGCTAGCTTTGTGTCCAATTCTGCCCCTATAAAGGTGAGTTCCTGGACTGGTTCCAGAACTGACTTTAGTAGGTGTAGAAAGCCCAGGGAGGTGAGAAGCTGCTGGGTGACCTGCAGGTGAGATCTTACCTGTTCTGGGGACTGCCTACAATGAGCCAGTCGTCTAGATAGGAAAAACAGCAATCCTTTGCCTCCTTAAGTGAGCCACTGCTAGACACTTTGTGAATATCCCTTAGCAGAGGTAAGGGCCGAAGGGCATTGCTCTGAACTGGTAATGACCTGAGGGCAGTTCGAATCTGAGGTACTTTCGATGGGAGCTTCTGATTAGGACAAGGAAATAGGCATCCTTGAGGTCCAGGGAGGCTGGCCAGTCCCCTGGGCCTTAGGGAGAATAAAATCATTAACCAGAGTTACCATTTTGAACTTTGGTTTCAAAGATGCTTGTTCAGATATCTGAGATCTAATATGGGCCCCATTCTCCTGTCTTTTTGGGGTAAGAAGTATCTGGAATACAGACCCCTGCCCTGGTGCAGGGAGGAACCCTTCTACTGCTCTGAGAGCTAACAGGGATGAGACCTCTGCCTTCCAGAGCAAGGGTCTCTGAAGCACTTGCAGGTAGAAAAGTCTGCTTCTCAACTTGGGAAACTTTGAAGCTGAGAACCAGACCCTGGCCTACTACTTCCAGAACCCACTTGTCTGAGGTTAAAGAAGCCCAATTCTGGCTGAAGTAAGCCAGCCTGCCCCCTACCGGTAAAGGAGAATCGGCCCTGGGCACCCCATCAGGGTGCCTGCTTAGCAGGAGCTTTTGGCTGGGGGGTGGGAGCAGGTCTGTCCACCCCTCGTCTGCCTCTGCCTCTGAAGAAGCCCCTCTGAGCATAGGCAGAGGAGGCCTGAGTCTGGTAAAAAGGCCTGTGAAAGGCCTACCCTACCCCTGGGGGTATGCCTTTGAGGAGTGGCTTGCCACTCCTTAGCCTGGGCACTCTTGTAAGTAGTCCTATATTCATCCATCTTTTCATGTAGTTCTCTGTCTGCTCCCCAAACAGAGAATTCCCCACCACAGGAAAATCCATAGCCTAAGTCTGGGTATCCTGTGAAGGAGGAGTAGGAGTTGAAGAAGGTTGTGCAATGGCTACTTAAAGTATGTTTGAGTGTGGATAGGAATATAAAAAGCAGTTGCTCAACATATCTAAACACGTGCAACAAAGGAGGTAAGGGAAATAAAGAATGTTTTGCACTGATAGAGGAGGGAGAGTGGGGACTTGGGGGAGTGTTTGGTATCCTGCATCTGGAAGGGTGGGGGGTCGCTGGTGGGCAACGACAGCAATGGGTAGGGTGGTAGAGCTGCAACAACTGCAGTGCACCAATCTTTCTAAACATTGCCTGGAGAGTGGGAGGATGTTTAGTGTGCAACCACATGAAAAACTTAAAGGAGATTGAGGGTCTGCAGGAGGAACTAAGACAGGCAAGGCGGATTGGGGTGGGTTTAGCCCAATACTGGAGGGAGGAAGAAGGGGATGAGGGAGGGCAATTTAAGCCAACAGTGGTGAGAGAGGGTCAGAAGAAGGAAGCAGAGACAAGGGGCCCAGGCCAGGAAAGCGATTGCCGGAAACCAGGTCAGGAGACAAAAGGTCAAATGGAAGGAGGCAATAGGGACATGAGGAGGCGAAGAAGTGGCAAAAGTCATGGAGTGGAAAGGAGAGAACAGAGTTACTATGCAGAGAGAGGAGCAGGCATTTGTGAAGGATCTTCCAGAAATAGTTTTGCACTGCTGAGAGAAAGAAGGTGGAGGAGGAAGTGATGAAATTGGGAGTAATTGATAAATGCCTGGACCAAACTGGCAGGGGGAAGTTCTGCTGGAGAACTGCAACAGGGGTAAGGGCATAATAATGGTGCAGGAGGAAGAAGAGGGCTGAAATGAGGAGGAGATAGAAAGAATCAAGCAGGGTAAGAGAATTGGAATCTTGGTGCTGAGGATTCAATACTAGAAGAGTTAGGTGGGGTAGCAAGGCGGAGAGCATAGTCGCATTTGGTTGGAGGCCATGCCAGGAATGACAGCGGAAGGGTGGGACAGTCTGTTCTGAAATATGCTAGAAGGGTGAGGGACAAGCCTCATTTAATTATACATCTTAGGACAAACGACCTGGCTGACAAGACAGTGGATATAGTCCAGAGGAGGTTTGAGGAACTAGCACAATTATGTGAGGGCAGGAAGATCATACCTTTTCCGAGATACTTCCGGTGCCAAAAACAAGCACAACAAGAAAGCTGAGAATAGAGGAATTTAACAGATGGCTAAGAACCTGGTGTTGTGCTAAAGGGTATGGGCTGTTGGGGGTGGGGAGGGACCTGGGAGGACAGCAGTCTCATGCCAAGGACAGACTACACTTGAGTGAGGAAGGAAAGAAAGTGCTGAAGCAGAGGATGGAAGAAGATATAGAGAGAAGTTGGGAGTTTAAGCTAGGAGTGGGGGTGGCAGTTGGGGAAGAGATGTGCAGAGACCACAGGTTGGGAAATCATTGAGCTCCCCCATAACGATATGACAAAGGACAAATGGCCAGTACTACTGGTGATGCTAGGAAAGGAGGGCAGGATGGGAGGAGGGAAAGGGTGGAAGGTGGTTACCCATAATGCTAGGAGCCTTGGGAGGAAAACTGCAGAGTTGCAGGTCTCTCATGGCAGAGGAGAGGTGGACATTACAGCCATCACGGAAACATGGGCCACCCAATATAATGACTGGGACCTGTCTGTACCCAGGGTACAGGTTATTTCTAGGGACAGGGTGACTGGGAAAGGAGGGGGTGGCACTATATGTGAAGGAAGGACTGAAGTGTGTAAGGGAGGAAGGGAGGAGGGTAGTACAAGAGTCACTTTGGTGCAATCCAGGATTCCAAGAATAGGAGTCTTAGAATGGGAGTGGTGTACAGGCCACCATCTCAGATGGAGGAGTTAGACAGGGAACTAGCGGGACAGATCAGGAGGACCTCAGAGAAGGGTAGTGTGGTGATTGTGGGGGACTTCAACATGCCAGGAGTGGACTGGAGCACCCCAACAACCAGGAACAGAAGAAGCAGGTACTGCTGGATGCCTTCCAGGACAGCTTCCTGCTGCAAATGGTCAGTGAACCAACCAGGTTAGGGAATACCCTTGACCTTGTGCTGGCAAATGGGGACTTTGTGGAGAGAACTTACAGTGGAGGAACCGCTGTCAGGGAGTGACCACCACTCAGTATGGCTCACATTGGATATGAGGCAAGGAAGGAGTGGAATCTGGCACAAGGTGCTGGACTTCAGGAGAGCCGACTTTGGGAGGATGGGGAAGTGGTAAAGAGGTACCTGGCCAGAATTCAATCTAGTATGGATACTAACCAGAGATGGGAGCTCATAAAGTTGGGGATAGTGGAGGCAGCAAAGCCTGCTGCAAGCCCAGAGCGAAGGCTGGGGCTAAGAAACCGAGCTGGTTGAGCAAGGAGGTCATGGAAAAGGTAAGAGGAAAGAGCTGCCTTTAGGAAATACAAAGAAACAGGGAGGGGAGGACAGAGAGGATACTTGACAGAATCGAGAGGAGGTGACAGGGGCAGTGAGGGGAGCCAAAGCATCTACGGAACTCAGGCTGGCACAAGGCATTAAGAAGTGGAGAAGGACTTTTTAAGTACATCAGGGAGAAAAGGGCTGTAAGGACCACATAGTAAGGATTAGGAAGGAGGGGGTGGGTGGAAGCAGGGTACGATAAGGCGGGAAGCACTAAATAGATACTTCTGCTCAGTATTTACTAAAGAAAAGAGGTGACACCCAAGATGGGAGAAATGGCAGGACCGTGAAGGGTGGTGACAGATGGGGAATCATGGAGGGCAGAGTTCGAGAGAGGGTTTAAAGGCACTGAGGGTGGACAAGGCGCCAGGCCCAGATGGCATCCACCCCAGGGCTACTGAAGGAGCTGGCAGAGATCCTTGCAGGACCTGGCAGACCTATTTAATGCCTCACTACATTGGGTGTGTACCCAGGACTGGAGGATGGCTCATGTGGTGCCCTCCACAAGAGTGGCCCCAAGGATGAACCAGAAAACTACAGACCAGTGAGCCTCACATCCATCGGGGGTAAGCTAATGGAGACTATCCTGAAGGAGAGGCTGGTGGCCTCTTAGAGGCCAAAGGACTACAGGACAGCAGACAGCATGGCTTCACACGTGGCCGATCCTGCCAAACCAACCTGGTCGAGTTCCCTATGACTGGGTAACTAGAAACTGGACAGGGACATGCAGTGGATGTCCTGTATCGGACTCAGTAAGGCATCGACTCAGTGCCACATGGAAGGCTGGGAAGGAAATGAACACAGGGCAGGTGCAATGCTGGTGAGATGGGTAGAAGACTGCTCAGGAAGGCAACAGAGGGTGGTGGTGGGTGGGAGCTCTCACACCCAAGGGCAGTGACGGCCGGTGTCCCACAGGGCTCGGTGTTGGGACCAGTGTTGTTTGGGATATTCATTGCAGACATATCACGGGACATCAAGAGCAAGATCAGTCTGTTTGCTGATGATACCAAGGTTGGCACGGTGGTGGATGACCTAGGGGATGGCAGGGGTTTGCAGGATGATCTGGCAAAGCTTGAAACCTGGTCAGACACCTGGCAACTGGGCTTTAATGCCAAAAGTGCAAGGTGATGCATTTTGGGATGAAGAACCAAGGAGGACTTACCAGCTAGGGGAGTGCAGCTAGCCCAGACAGAGGAGGAGAAGGATCTGGGTGCTCATCACCCAGGGTCAATGAACAATTCTGCACAGTGTAGGAAGGTAGCTGCAAGGCCAACAAAATGCTGGGTTGTATTGCAAGGGGTACATCCTCGAGGAGGAGGAGGTGATTCTGCCACTGTATAGGTCATTAGTTAGACCACACCTGGAGTACTGCGTGCAGTACTGGCGTCCGTATCTGAAAAGGGACATTGCTACTGAGGGAGTGCAGGGCCACAAAGACGATCAAGGGGCTGGGGACTTATCATATGAGAGGAGGTTGAAGGAGTTGAACATGCACCACTGGAGGAGAGGAGACAGGGGGACATGATTGAAACCTTTAATACATGAAAGGAATAAAACAAGACAGGTACAAGAGGGGCTGTCAGTAAGGGAGAGAGGCCACCAGGGGCCATGATATGAGACTGGAGCGAGGAAGGTTCAGGAGGGAGATGAGGAGACACTTTTACAGAGAGGGTGGTGGCTGGGTGGAATGCATTACCTGCAGAAGTGGTATGCAGTAGAACAGTGGACTGCTTCAAACGAGGATGGGACAGGACAAGGGGAGGGTTAATGAAGGAAGGGTGGAAGGAGGGGCAGCTGCAGATGAGGTGCTAGCTGCACATTCGAGCAGACTTGATAGACCTCCTGAGCCTTTATCTGCTGGCAAATTTTGTATGTTTGTAGACTAGTACACCTGAGCCAGGCCAACCTCAAAAGCTACAGATGTGGCCATGACCCTAGAGGAAACATCATTAACATCCACAGCAGCATGAAACTGAACCTTAGAAGCCTCAATGCCATCAGCAGCCACCTGTTCTAGTTCACTAGCCAGCTGGCCATGGGCTTGCTTGGCTAATTGCATCACAGTATCCCATCTAGATTTCTGATACCTAGCTACATAAGCCATATAATTTGCTTGCCTGAGTCCCAGAATGCTGCCATATACTGTTTTTTGCCATGGCATCAATCTTCCTGGAATCCTTGTCAGAGGATGTAAGCCAGGGAATATTAGCTTTATCACAGGCAGCAGCCTGAACTACCCCAACATGACTGCATTGCTGAGAAAGGAATTCTGTATCAGACCCGACAATGTGTACCTTCTGTCCATCTTTTTATCTACAGGAGGCACAGAATTAGGAGTTTTAAAATTTTATTATTTGCTTCCTAAAGACTTATGTAAAGGAATAGACAATCTCCTAGACTCTGGAATATCCATCATTTCTACAAAATCAGGCTCCTCTTGCTCATCCACAGCTTCTTCTAAGGAAAGCTGGAGGGTTTCAGCAACTTTTTGTAAAACATATGAAATGAGATGGGGACTCCAGACAGCATAGGGGAGATTCTAAAGGTCTGTCTGGGAGATGTCCGTTCAATGGGCACACCCAGACCTTCCAGCCACATTCTTTTGTTCATAATCATCCTCCCCTCCTCTGGTTCATAAAATTCCTCAATATCATATTCCTGAACCACTGGGACGGACGAACTGACCTTTTTGCCAGATAGTGGCGGTTGGACGGACCCAGACGTGACTGGACAATTTGTATGGCTTTTGCTATCTCTGCAGCAGTTGGAGAAGGGGTTTTGGACCCAGACCTGCTGATTTTCTTGTTTCTTTACTGGAATTGGTTCCTCAAACAGCTTTTCTTTTGCCCGAGGAAGTCTTGCCCTGGTCAGAGGCGCTCCCTCCGGTTCGGGTTGGCACTGAACGGGCTGGCCATCGGGTCCAGCGGACTTTTTGCCTCTCGTTCCCTGAGCCTGCCCAATCTTTTTTCCAGGGTGGCTGCAGGAAATTCTTACATATCTGGCAGTCTGACTGGAGGTGGTCAAACCCAGACAATAAACACATGTGGTGTGTGGGTCAGCCTTGGCAAAGACTTCCCACAAACATCACAGTGTTGAAACCCAGTGGGCCAGTTTTTGTTTTAGGTTTCTCAGACATAATGCCAGCCTAACCAGAAAACTTGCCCTTTAACGGCAGTGCCAAGAAGACACCCTTATCGGTTCCTAACCGTGTCACGGTATTGAAAAAGCGTAATAAATCCGTTTTTAGAACCGATAAGAACTGGGAACCGCTCTAAAATATTAAATTTTTAGTTTTAAATGACTTTTAACCCAACTGATCGGTTCAAAACTGAACCGATAACTTACAAGTTCACACAGACAAAACCTTCAATTTACTTACGGTTACCACAGATAGAGCTTGAACTGAACGGTTTTGCAGTTAAAATAAACTATTCTCGTTGAATCCAACCGAGAAAACACTTTTAAACCGAGAAATGAACCGAGCAGTAGGAGAAATCTCCGGAGCGACTGTTCACTGAGGTGGAGTAAAGAATCTGACAGTTCAGGTTTGAAATAACACAGATAGAGCTGCTTCTTAGAGCTCGTGGCCAAAATTCTATTTTGGAATGGTTTTAACCATTTCACCTCTGGAGCAGTTCTAGAGCTGGATTAAACTGCTGCTACTGTCATAATATAGCGAAGAACTTCATGTTGTCTGAATATCTATTCCCTTGACACTAGCTTTACTGCTCATTTGTTCTGTTCATGCTTGTTATGGGATTTTAGTCATTCCCAACGGGAGCTCAAAATTCAAGCTGACATACGCTGATGACGAACTGGAAATCCCGAGTTCTGGTCTTCCGTCTGAATTTCTTGCAATGCGGGCAGACGGCAGGCCAATGGTCAGGGCCTAGAAAGATGAGGCAGGCCGCGTGGCTGTCCTTGGCCGGTATCTGTTTCCTGCACGCACACTTTGACTTGCGCTGTGGTGGAGAGGGCGAAGACATGCAAGAATACTTAACTCTAATAATACTCGAAAAATAGGAAAAAATGGCAAAAAGTGTGGTCGACTGCAATGAAAGGCGTCTGTGGAGCCGAACTAAGCAGGTCGATGTCAGGAAAAGAACTGAGATGGCGCCTCAGACTGCTAACTACAAGATTTTTCCGAGGGGTCCTAAGGCCTGGCGGCATTAGTCCTAATGGTAATACCTGTTGTGAGAGCTCCATCTTGAAGTCAGATCCCAAATTACAAAGGCAATGGAATGGCAACTTTTTATTATGTTTAAAAAATGAAAATTACGTGCACTACCGTAATTGTTGATCTTCTCTTATCTTCACCATTCATTACTATAGGCTGTGCGGGCGCTGCGATATGGGAATTTTTTTTGAGTCAGCTCAATGGCGCCGCCCCATGCAACGCTGGCCAAGCGCCATGTGCGATAGCGGCCATAGGTGCCACAGACTCCTCCTCCATTTCAGTTCTGGTAGCCGGAGAGGCGAAACAAAGGGGTAAGGAAAGGGTCAGCGAGGCAAAGAGGCCGAGGGACAGAAGAAGAAAGGATATAAACTGAAAAGGAATAAGCTGGTAGAGGACAGAAAGAAAGAAAGAGAGAGAATGCCTACCCTAAGAGACCGCAGGGCCTCACTTCTGGGGTGGCTCCAAGGGAGGAACAGATAAAGAGAAAAATGGAGAAGAAGAAGAAGAAGAAAGGGAAGGAAACAAGGGATGTTGAGAGGGGAGAACACTGCCCATAGATATATTGGTTGCGAGGCTTATAAGCTTGAAACCAAAAACAAGAGCACAAGAATCCCTCCTGATAGGACTGAGAGATGGTTCAACTGAACCGCTTGTACAGATTGGACACAAAAGGCAGATTCTCTAACCTCCCATCATCCCAATCCCCTACACTCTAGCTGAGAGCTCACAGACTGCCCAGGCATAAATTCTGTTCCGGAAAGAGAGTGCCCAACTAGAAAGGGAATAAGCCCCTAGCACCTTGTTAAGTGCTAACACAGATGTGTGTGGGGAAGGGTTAAGCCCTACAGAAGGCAGCTTTGTATAAAAGGATAGAGTGAGAACTCAATCGGACTCCCTGAAGGCAAGGCAGGAACAACAGCTCAAGGTAAATGAAGTGCCAGAAGCACCAACCAGAAAAAGCTGACACAATATTAATTAATATCTGCCAGAGGGAACCTGAAAATTGGGGCCGAGCCATAGAGGGACGGTCTCTTCAGCTGTGAACTGAACAACATGGCTATGAAGCCAAGAGGTCACCCCTAGGGGCAATCAGAAAGAGTTCCCTCAGGATAGAATACCTTGAGGAAAAAGGATCCGTCCAGAGAAGAACGGAAAATCAAGATAGTTTTTTTTTTCTGGCTTAAAGGCCAATGAGAAAGGAGAGGAATAAGTAAGGAGGGAGGCGCACGGTAGGAGGCCACTGAAGGAAGGTGGGGGGTATCAGTAATGAATGGTGAAGATACAGAGATCATCAACAATTCACGGTAGGTACGTAATTTTCATATCTTCCCTTGTCAGTCTTCACCATTCATTACTGCTTGGGTGAGTACCAAGCTCCCCCACCAAGGGGGATAATAGAAACCCTGAGGGAACAAGACCCTCAGGGTCCTGCTGGTGGGAAACAGGAGGGGAAGACCCTGGGCTAATCAGATGAGAAGCCTATGGCGGAGGAGCACTAGGAGGTGTCCCCCGGGGATGGGGAGATGGAGGAAGCCCCTGCAGAAACCTCCTAGCCTTGGAGGAAAAAAAGACGGGTCCCCCGGAAAGCGGAGCGAATCACCCTATGCCAGGCCAGGGGTGATAACCTTGATAGACAAAGCCATGCCGTCCGTCTAATATAGATACGCTGTCCTGCAAGCCTGGAAGCCACCTCAATGGCGTCATAAGATGCCCTTGCTTGGTGTCTTGCCAGCTCCAGGCCTATAGTAGAGAGGGCAATGGCCTGTCTAGATTGCTCCGAATCAGGCATTGATGCGAGAAGCTGGGATAGCATCGACCATAAATGCCTATTATAGGCAGCATAGTATGCCTGATGTGAGGCAATGCACAGCATCGCTTGAGAAGAAGAGAACACCCTTCTCTCCCACCGGTCAAATTGTAAGGAATCTGAATTCAGTGGGCGGTCTTGCACCAGGCAGCACCCGGAGGGAGTTTCTAGGAATGCCAATCCCGAAGATGGGTTGGGAAGGGAACCTAGAGACTCCAATGGGGCAGAATACCTTCTCCTGCAGTCTGCCGGGGCTGGAACAGGGATGGTTGGCGACTGCCAGGAGCGGATAGAATGCCTCCTGGAAAGAATAGAGCAGGACAGTACCACCAAATGCTGGGCACTAGAATTCACTGAGAATTCCACGCGTCTCCCGTTTGGTACTGTCTTGCCCTAACAAAGGAGAATACGAAGATCCTCACCATCCTCGAAAGATAATGCTGATATTCAGTGAAATCAGCATCGGAGAGAGAGATGACTAGGGTTCTCTCCCTCTGAGGAGGGAGACGAGGATGATGGGGAGCTCAAATGTCAGAGGACTCCTGCGATGGTGGGGATAGGTGAAACACCACGCTCATGCATGTCATCTAACGATAAGAAAGGGAAGATCGCCTGCAGAGTCTCTGAATGTCTCCCAGGATAACGGGCCCATAGGGACAGACATGGCCTGGGGGGGTGACTGCAGAGGAACGGGAGAGGACACCCACGATGAGGCAACTGTCCTCTGCTGCAGCTCTGAAATCCAGAAACGGAGCCCGAGCTGGCGGGATCCCAGACAACAAACCAGCTCCAGAATGGAACATGGGGATGCGAAGCCTGGAACAGCCTAGTAGGGATCCTTCCCTGTGACAAACCTGGGCTGCATGGGTCCAGAAGGGCAGCCCACAGCAATGCCACCAGAGCGGTCCCTGGAGCCCAAGAGGGAAAGATGGGGCCCAGTGCTGTGGCTCCTACCTGCACCCTGAGAGGTGGCAGGTGAAGACCGAGGCACCTCAACCCCCTGGACTCTGAAAACGCCCTCCTCGTCGACCCCAGAGACAACCCACCCCGAGCAGGTGCAGCAGCACTGGGATCAGCAGCTAACGCAACCCCCTCAGGAGGATGAGCCCTTCCCCCTGCCTCCACGCCATCCCCCTCCAGGGACTCCAGGCCACCCCCAGCCTGGGAGGCCTCAGGAGAGGACAGCAGAGGAGACTGAGGAATAGGCGTGCTGGGCCGCCTAGCACCTTGTCTCACTGGAGACCCTGACTCCAAAGAGTCAGGGTGCTAGGATGGTCCACGTCTGAATCACCCTCCTCAGAGGAGGAAGGGACCAGTTGGACCTCAATACTGGTCACCCCAGGGGTCTCAGAGAAATGGCGCCGTGAAGCAGCTGGTGCTAGCTACAGTGCCAGGTGGCTCGATTGCACCAGAACAGCCCTGACTCACCAATGGCACAGTCAGACCCCGACACCACCCTCTGTGCCGGGACTCAACACGGCGCCGCTAGAAGAATTGACCGGGCCCATGGCACCGGTGGCCAACATGGCACTGCGAACGGCACCACCCCCATCACTGGCACCACAAACGGTGCCGGGATACGGAACTGCACCGGACGGCGACGTTGAGGGTCCACCGGCGCAGGGCCCAACAGATCTGGGCCTCGACACTAGGGGAGCCTGCACCTCCGAAGAGGTGACTGCTGAGGCGGTGTCTCCACTGCATCCCCAGGTGGGACTGCAACGTTCACCTGACACCGCGAAAGAGGCCTCCTCCTCAGCAAGACCAAAAGATGAGAAGGCCTCCTCCTCTCCAGACCATATAGGCCTGGGAGGGGAACGGGAGGAAGGGTCTAAAGATCTTACCTGGGAAGCCTTGGAGTAACGACGTCCCCTAAAGTTGGCGGAGCCTTGCCGATCTTGAATGTGCGGACTTCTAGGATGCGATGGTCCATCGAGAAACAGGCATCGCATGAATCCATATCATGGTTAGGTCCCAGGCAGCGAAGACGAACATCATGCCAGTCCATAATGGAAAAATGCCAGTCACAGGAGCGCCGACGCATAGGGAAGCAGCCCGCTTTAGATTTACGCTTTGCTCGCAAGCTGGACATGATGCAAAAAACAATATAAAACACAGAAAAAGGCTCCGGCACCATAGAAATAAGAGAGCGGTCTTACTGGACTGAAACAGTTCAACAGTGTCGAGAGGAACTGGAGAAAGAGTCGCGAGGAAGGCCTATGAAGCAGGTTCACAATACTCACACACGCGGTAGCATGTGCAGCCTCGATGGTGAGGAAACAGAACTGAAATGGAGGAGGAGGTCTGCGGCACTGAGCAGCCGCCCACGATGACGAAAGGCCGCCTCGGGGCAGCGGTGTTGAGCTGACTCAAAAAAAAAAAAACAACCCAAACAGTAATGAATGATGAAGATTGACAAGGGAAGATATGGGAATACATTTTCTTTTTACGCTAGTTTCTTTATGCTCCTGCCTGACCACCTTCCGTCCCAGCCCCCAGCCCCATCACCTTGGCACCTACTGGACTTACCTCTTACCTAGTGAGGTGCCAGCTAACCGGTGTGGAGCCTCGAGGACTGGGCTTCATCCTGCCGGCAGACGTTATTTTCTGCTCCACCCGAGCATGGTGCAGAGGCGCAATGATGCCAAAGACCGAGCTGCACATGTTTCCGTCAGCGTATGCCAAGTGTCTGCCTGCAACCACCCCTACATGTGGATCTGCAATGCTGGCCCCAGCCACCACACTGGGGTCAGGCAGGCAGCAGCCTCCATCCCCACCCCTCCCCGAGAGGGCAGAGCTGTCCTTCGGAAGCGCAATGCTCTCCCTCCCCAGCCGACCCCTCCCCCCACAGCCCGCTCGCACTGTGAACACGGGTCACCAGCGTGGCAGGGTAAGGCATGATGTCTCAGCCCTCCACGCCACTGGGCTGGGTAAGGGAATACATTTTAAGTAAAAATAGATCAGGGACTTGATTTATTGTACACCGTGCAAAAATACATTTATAACATCGGGGGTCTGAGGCATAAAAAAAGGGTAACTGAGGACACCAGTAAGCTCTGTAAACCAAACCTAGCTGCCATCACATGACATTATCATCAGCTCTTCACAAAGTCCAGCTTTTTTTAACAGGCAATGAAATCAGGGTTACAAAAAGGCTTGTAACTTTTAAAGAAAGTAACGCAGAACTATGAATTTTGGCATGATACTTGTTAAGGCCATCTGCTGGGCCTCATTCTAAGTTTAGAGCTTTTGGTGATATCCCCTCTTTAAAGTTTCCAGTATTTACTGTACACCATCCACAACTGAACTATGGCTCACAAGCCAGTAGGTTTCCAAAGATACCAGGTCAACATGTCGATTCAATAATGCCAAAGTCAAAACTGCACGACAGAGCACAGGGGAAAACAGATACAGGATACAAAATACCGCAAGGATGAAATAGTGAAGGCGCGGTATCGTACCCCTGTAGCTGATGGTTGGGAGGCAGTGATGCAGAGGATAAGACCTCTGCTGGGTGGTGATCTGCCGAGCAGCTGCTGTGACTCAGAGGGCAGAACTGCCAGCAGTGGAGGGAAGAGGAGCATCTGTGGACTGGTGATCAAATCCTGGTCCCAGACTACCTGTGTGTTTTTTATTTTGGTTAAAGTGTTGTGTATTTTACAATTTCCCACCTGCCCATGTTTCTCCTCATCCCGGGTTGCCTCCCCAGGAGTAATTATTTAAACATGGGGTGGGGAGATCGAGGACTTATCCCCACGTAATGGAGCGATGTGGGTGGAGCACCCACAAAAGTTAATCATTTAGGTTTTCTCCACGTGTATATTTCCGCTTGGTGTTGTTTTGAGTGAACTGGATTCGTTGTATTGACAGCATGGTATAATGCCGCGCTGTTTGGGCCTGTGACATTATGACCTCGTGCCCTTTCCAAGTCCTTTCCTTGATCATTTCCAACATACTTTATGGATGTAAAAATGACACTCTTGCTCCATGGAACATTTCCTATTCTATACTGGTCAAGATCTCAAGCATCAGGAAAGCATTAAACTTTCTAGTACATCAGGCTGGGCATCTTTCGTGTGAAACCTGCATACTTAGGCAGGTTTTCCTGATTTAATACCTAATTTTGGCCCCACAGACCCACCTACTGTATGTGAGAGGAAACCCCAATACCTCCCAGTATATTTAAACATATCTATTGAACTTTTAAAAATCTGTGCTACCTAAAGCTTCCCCAGATTCTCTGTCACCCGCTTGAACATTTGGCCATACAACCCATGCTGGACTGCAGCTTTGACGTGGCAAAGAAACTGGTTTTTGGGTCTGTTTACCTACTATGAATTTCAAATCACATTTTTTTCCCCACAGGCTATAATGGGAACGAAAAAATTACTCACCTTAGTAATGTTGTTTCTTCTAATGGAGTCTTGCTGTATTCTGACTATTGCAGTGATATCCAACCTTTGAACTGCCCCGGGGAGGAAAGAGTTAACTTTCCTCGCAAGGCATGGAACGCTGAGCTCGAGCTCGGTTGAGACTCTGTCTGTTGTTGTTTTGAACCCAAACCGTCAGATCTTTCGAGCTAAACTCACTGGGCATCCTGTGTGGAAACTGTAAACTTACACTGGCCAACTGGCAACTAAATCTAAAAAAAGGTTTTTTGGTTCCAAGGCAAAGACTCAAGTCAGGAAACCCAAAACACAACACATACCCAAAATTGAAAGGGTGGAAGGCACCTCTAGGGTGCCAACACTGTTTCTGCCCACCCACATCCCAAAACCCAGGTTCTGACAGAGGAGGCGGGGGGAGGTCAGAATACAGCAAGACTCCATTAGAAGTAACAACATTACTAAGGTGAGTAATTTTTTCTTCAAACAACATGAAGTCTTGCTGTATTCTGACTATTGCAGACTACCAAGCAGTACCTCCATGGAGGAGGGACAGAACCTGACTTACCCTTCTTTTTTCTTTATGGAACAGACTCCTCAGAGTCGGTTCTCCTTTGCCGAAGTTTCGCCCTGGTCAGAGGAACTTCCCTTCTAGTTCAGTTGGAACTGAACCGGGCTGGCCATCTGGGTCAGCGGACTTTTTGGCCTCCCTTTCCCTCAGCCTACCTACTCTCTTTTCCAGGGTAGCTGAGGGAAAATTTTTTGCAAATCTGGCAGTCTGAATCAAGGTGGTCAACCCCAGACAATAAACACAGGTGGTGTTGGGGTCAGCCTTAGCAAAGGCTTCCCCACACACACTACAGTGTTGAAACCCAGTGGGCGCAGTTTTTTTCTTGGGTTTCTCAGACATGGCCAGTCCTAACCAAACTTACCCTTTTTTCGGCAATCCGCCAGGCAAGACACCCTTATCGGTTCCTGACCGTGTTACGGGTCGTGGAAAAAAACGTAATGAAATCCTGTTTTTTTAGAACCGATAAGGACCGGTTACCACACTCTAAAAGTAGAAAAAAATGTTTTTAAACAAACCTGATCGGTTCAAACCAAATCAATTCAACGTTTACAAGTTCCACACAGAAGCAAACAATAATAAACCTATCTAGTATTCACGGTACCACAGACAAAGACTGAACCGACAGGTTAGATGGAATAAATTCGGTTGAAACCGAGAAAAAAAACGACACTTTAACCGACTAAATTGAACCGAGCAAAGGAGAAATCTCCGGAGCGACTGTTCAGTTGGGGGTTGTTACAGTTGGTTCCCCCGATATGCATGTCGGTGTGCTGTTCCTTTGCCGACCCTCCGTCAAGGTTTCTGACGTTTTTCCAAAATCACCGGGGGTTGTTTGCCGAGGCTAGCAGGGCAGATTTTCAGTACTCACTTTTGGCGGTGCGTATGGCTCTCTTACAGGAGTTTCTGAGTTGACGATATTCAAGGAGGTCATTATCGTTGCGGGAGATCCTGTGTTTCAACCAGCATTTGTGTCTCTGCCTAATGAGGGAGAAAAGGCCTCCATGAAGCCACTTCGTGACTGTGCCTCTCACCCTCCTTTTTGAGTGGGGTGCATGCCTATTATGCAAGGGGACAAATACAGCAAGGAAATGATCCAGGTCTGCAACAGGGTTATTTGTGAAAGTGACCCTGGACCAGTCGACACTTCGTAGATCCTCAAGGTAGTCATTTAGTATAAGTTTAGAATAGTCCTTTATCTGGATCACTCTGCTGGGGACTTTAGGCGAGTTTGAGCCCTATATGCAGTAGGTTGGGGAGTGATCTGAGTGGACAATTTTATCCAGTCTGTTGCTCATTACCCAGTCGATGAGTGACCCTTTGTCCCCCCGGGAGGACAGCCTTGTGGGTTCCGTGATGATCTGACTGAGAGCAAGGCGTGAGAGAAGAGGCTCGAACTGCTTGGTATTGGGCCCTAGCCGACTGAGGTTAATGTCCCCCAGGATAAGCAGCGCATTTGAGCCAACCTTATCCCTAAGTTGGTCAAGTAGAGAGGAGAGCCCTTGTGCAGCTCCCCCCCTTTCGGAGGGTTGTAGGTGCAGACAAGATGCACTTTTTTAGCATTCCCAAGCAGGAGGAGGGTGTGAAGGAACTCACAGGCTGGGGTGCAGGGGGTAAACGAGCAACTGGAGTCACATTTAGGTGCACTTTATAATACAGAAGCACACCCCCCTCCCAAGCTTACTACCTGCCCTATCATGCCGGGCGATGCTGTAGCCCGGGAGGGCCCAAGCGGAGTCAGGAGTGCGAGGCTTAAGCCTTAGAAAGATTCTGCTAATAGCTTGGCAGAAGACTCCAGGAGAAAGGACTGCTGTGTGACTGAACTTCTCTACTGGGACTATATTGCCCTCCTTCCCTTCCCTCCACCCCCCTACCCAAAGCTAGTTCTATTTTTATAGGCACAGGATTTGACTGACAACAGGAACTTCCTGTTTAGGGGCAGGAAGTGAGTGATCACAGAACCACCAGGACCCACCATCCTAGAAGACGGCAATAGAGCTCTCCAGCCCCTCTAGCTGGAGGTCTGCCTCTGAACAAATAAGCCGGTCTACTAGAGAAATATAGGATATTCTTGTCTCAGAACAGGACAATCAGGAGCTTAAAGGGCACACAGGCAGAAAGTAAGGAGAGAGAAAAAAACAGAGGACAGAGTAAGGATTGCAAACAGTTAAGGGCCAGAAATAAGACATGATTGGAGTGGTGCAGTGCAGTGGCTGTGGAGCAGCAGTCTTCAGGAGATGTTCTGGAGGATGCGATGTTGTCCCATCTGCAGGCACCTCTCTGGACTGAGGGAGGAGGTTGCTCATCTCCAGGCTGAGTTGGCCAGGATTTGTGGGACCTCCTCTTCCATCAAGGGACCACCAGTGCCACTGCGTTGCCTCAGAGGTTGCCAAGAAAGAGGGCGGTTGGACCACGGTGGGCTCAGGGAGGGTGAGGTGGTGAAACAGAGGCACATCCACTCCAGTTGTACCTCTCCACAATTCCCTATGCCATTCTGGCAAAGTGTAGTTCCCTCTATGGAGCCCTACAGTGGAGACCAAGGAGGATGCTGGGAACCTCACAAAGGAGACCACAGGAGGGTGGCAGGGGGACCCTGCAGGGAAGAAACAACTCCTTGGGGGACTCCATTGTTAGGAAGGTAGAACTGGGCAAGGAAGGGGAGGGAGGTAGGTGCCTGCCTGGCGCCATGGCTTGGAGGGACAGGGAGGCGAATCCTCAGGATTGCTGGAGCAGCTGCACAGGGAGCTGGATGTCATTGTCCACTTGGGGACAAATGACCTGGCTAGAAAGGGATTAGAAGTGCAGGAAGAGTTTGTGGAATTAGGGGAGGGGCCTTAGTCAAGTAACACGCCACGGTAACCTTCTCGGAGGTGCTACCCATCTATGGCATAGGAGGAGGCTAGGGTGTTCCATTGCCATGGGATTCAATCAGTGGTTGAAAAACTGGTGTGGAGCTCAGGGATTTGGCTTCATTGGGGACTGGGGTCCACCTGGAGTGATGCAAGCCTATACTGGCATGATGGGCTGCATCTGTCGGGAGGGAACCAGGATCCTAGGTGATAGGTTTAAATGCTTCACTGTGAAGCTTTTAAACTAGCCAAGGGGAGGCACTGGAAAGGACAGGAAAATCCTAGCCCCCCAAACAATCACGGTAGTAAGTGTGGCAAACACCAACATGGGTGTCGATAGGAGAAGGGCAGGGTAAATGGAGAAAGTGACAAGGTAAAGAAGGACAGGGGATGGGGCAAAAGGGGAAAGGCCATCAGGAAATGGAGGTAATGAGTACCAATGCCCGTAGTCTGGTCAACAAGCTCCCCTGAGCTGGTGGTCTTAATGGAAGAGGATGCCTGGATACGGTGGCAGTCACAGAAACATGGTACAGAGAACCATGACTGGGATGTTAACATACCAGGGTACATAACCTACAGGAGGGACAGGCCAGGGGAGAAGGGGAGGAGAGCTCTCTATGAAGGAGAGGATAAAAGCAACTGAACAAAAGAGTAAACAGGGAGGAGGGAGGCACTGTGGGTCACCTTGGAGACTGGAAAGAGGCACCACAATCTGCACAGGGGTTGTGGCACAGACCCCTGTCAGGAAGGAATGGACAAGGATATGATGGAAGGCATTCTAGAATGGCAGAGAAAGGAGATACTGTTGATGGAGACCTGAATATGCAGATGTTAACTGGAGCACATTGTTGCAGCGACATCCAAGAGCAGGCCTATTCTTGACGCCCTACAGGTGGCAGGCATTAGACAGCTAGTCTGGAACCCACTGCGTGAGGGAGCAATCTTGAACCTCGCGTACTATCAAGCGGGGCAGTGAGAGGATCTCAGATCTAGAAGTGGGTTGCCATCTGAGAACAACTGACCATCAAACAGTGTGGTTCACGTTAAACTCAGATACAAGTCAGCCATACAAAGTGAAATTGCTGGACTTTGGAGGGCTGACTTTTGGCAAGATAGGAGGTGCCTCAGAAATGCACTAACAAGCAGCAGGCTAGAAGGAGATTATTGGAGCAACAGTGAATTATCAAAGCTACCATCACAGAGCAACAAGCGCTGTTATTGAAGCAAATAAACAAATCAAAGAAATGAAGAAAAAGCCACTATGGTTCTCAAGAGAGGTGGATGTGAAAGTCAAGAAGAAAAGATAGCATTCCAGAGTATAAGGAAACACAGAAGGAGCAGGACAGAGAGCTGTACCAGTTAAGGCAGAAAGAAGCAGGGAGGAAGTCAGAATAGCAAAGGCCCAAACTGAGGAAAAGATAGCCAACTCAGTTGAAGGGATAAAACCTTTTATAGGTACATCAGCGAGCATAGAAAGACAAAGGGAGGAGGGATAGTGAGGCTGAATAGAATAAGCGATTGGGTGGTGGGGGCGGGACAGTGAAAAGCCAAGAGATACTGAACGAATATTTCTGCTCAGTATTCTAAAGAGGAGGGGGGAAGTGCCTAAATCCAATTAACAGAAGCACTCTTGATAGGGGGTCGATCCCAGTTCTTTCACAGAAGAAAGGGTTCTATGAGAACTCCTAAACTGGAGGTGGACAAGCAATGGGTCCTGATGGAACTCACCCCAGAATTTAAAAAGAATTAGGAAGGAACTAGTGAAACCACTGGCTACTCTTTTAATAAATCATGGGAGGATGGTGTGGTACCCGAGGACTGGAGGGAAGAGCGGATGTGATTCCCCTTCACAAAGTGGGACCAAGACAGAGGCAGGAAACTACAGACCTGTCAGTCTAACCTCTGTGGTAGGGAAAGTGATGGAGTCACTTCTGAAGGAAAGAACAGTTGAGTACCTAGAGGTCAGGTGGAGCACAGGATCCAAGGCAGCATGGGTTCACAGCGGGAGGGAGTCATGTCAGGCCAGATCTAATAGATTTCTTTTGACTGGGTGACCAAAGTAGTAGACCAGGGAGGGCTGTGGACATGGCCTACCTAGACTTTAGCAAGGCATTTGACACAGTCCCACACAAAAGATTATTAGTCAAATTAACCAGCCTGGGAGGAGTGGGTCCAGGGTGGTAGCCTAGGTAAAACATTGGCTGGACAACAGGACACAGAAGGTAATTGTAAATGGAGTCCACTCTGAAGAAAGGGCGGTTACTAGTAAAATTCGTAGGGTTCAGTATTGGGTCCAGTCCTTTAATGTCTTCATCAGTGGCATTGCAGAGGGACCGTAAGGAAAAGTATGCCTTTTGCAGATGACACAAAGATCTGCAACAGGGTTGATACACAAGGAGGCGTGGAAAGGATGAAAAGGGACTTGGCAAGGTTGGAGGAATGGTCAGACGTATGGCAGCTAGGATTCAATGCAAAAAAGTGCAAAAATAATGCACCTGGGAAACAAGAACCCAGGGGAAGAATACACAATGGGTGGGGAGGTAGTAACAACAACAAAACAGGAAAGGGACCTGGGGGTAATCATATCAGATGACCTTAAGGTTAGCAAGCAATGTGAGAAGGCAGTAGGGAGGGCCGGGGGTATACTGGGATGTATTAGGGAGAGGCATCAGCAGCAGAAAACAGGAAGTTGTTATCCCTCTGTACAGACAGTTGGTGAGACCCCATCTGGAATACTGTGTCCAGTTCTGGAGACCCCATCTCCGCAAGGACATAGACAGGATAGAGGCAGTCAGGAGGGCAACTAAAATGGTGCAGGGTCTGCAAGAGAAGCAGTATGAGGAGAGACTAAAGGGCTTAATATGTATACCCTTGAGGAAAGAAGGAGAGGGGACATGAAGAAACTTCAAGTACCTCAAGGAATCAACAAAGTCCAAGAGGTAGCATCTTTCAGAAAAAGAGACTTGCAAGAACAAGGGGACACAATTTAAAAGATAGAAGGAGGGTTCAGGGGCAATGTGAGGAAGTATTATTTCACAGAGAGGGTAGTGGATGCATGGAACAGCCTTCCTGAGGAAGTTGTGGAGTCTAAAACTGTGGGAGAATTCAAGAATGCATGGGACAGACATAAGGCAATTCTTGTGGAGGGCAGGAAGATATAGGCTGTTGGTTAAATAGGATCTGCGGCCTATCCTGTAGGTAGGGAAATGGGCAGACTAGATGGGCCTAGCGGTCCTTATCTGCCGTCAAAGTCTATGTTTCTAAGTTTCCGTAATGCCCATAATGTCAGGCTTGTAATGGAGGCCCAGAACTGGATTACTGAACAACAAGGTTCTGGAGGATGCTGTGGATGTGAGGTGTGCTATTTTTAAGCCTTTGGCAGTTAGCACAGAGCTGAGGGGCTTGAAAGAGGCCAGGGTGGTCGAGGGACCTTGACAGCTGGCTAAGTTACCAGCCTGTGCAAGTGGGGACATGGCCTTAGCTTTAGAAACAGTCGGAGAGTGTGAGGTACCCAGCGGAGGAAGGATCCCAACGGAAGGGCAATACGGGCAAGGTCAGCAGTCGATGGTAAAGCGTGGGCGCTTTAGGGTGCTACCTTACAGGAATACCAGGGTATTTACTTTAGTGTGCAGTTTACAGGTCACACCCTGGGCAGCAGGGGAGGGGTGGTGTAATTTGAGACCTCCTAGCTGAAGGGATGCCGAGGCGTGTCCTTGAGGTTGGTAGTCAGGAGTAGCAAAGATAGCTGGGAGAGGAGGGGGTGGGGGGTGGGAACAGCAGTTCAGAGGGGGGAAGGCTTGTGTGGGTACCCAAAGGTAGCTCAGTTCTTTTGAGATAAACTAACAGGAATAGTGCTATAAAGGCAGTCACAGAATGTAGGAATGCCCCTAGTGGTGAATCAGTATAGCCTGCAAATGGCAAAGTGGGCTGATTGGTTTTTGAGCGTCACGTGATCTGAGGTATATATCAAGGTGACAACCAAGGGTGGTGGTGGGGTGGGGCAGCCGGCGGGATCAACTCTGCACTCAGCACCAAGTCAGCGGAGCAATCAGCGTGGCAGATTAACAGGGCCTGGCGTTGCTGGTACGCTATGGATATTTAAAGTCAAATTAACTTTAGTCTGAAATGTAGTTCAGTTGCTTTTTAGCTGGGAATTGTGATACTACTTGAGCACCTCAGGCTGGCGCTGGCTCCTTCAGGGTGTTACCTCTGGTTTGTTCTAGAGCTACGGGGTGGGGAGGGTGGGGTTCAAGCAGCCCTCTCGACTCATGGCGGGACCCTCTGGATCCGATTGCCCCTGAAAAACAGAAAGCGAGGTGAGTCTTTATGTCGAGCAGAGAGGGGAGGAGATAGAAGAGAGGGGTGAGTGGAGGAGGGCAAGAACGAGAAGTGAAAGTGTCAGGAAGAGAAGTTTAATGCAGTCACAAACTTCAAATTTACAACACTGTAAGAGTGGCTCTAAGTCGAGTACTAACCCCCCGATAGCAAGAAATGACTTGCAGAAAGCAGAAATACTTATCCCAAGCAACAGCACAGCTTGAAAGGCTCTGAGTCGAGTATTTTACCACCGTCAGTTAAATAACAAGCAAGACAAAGCAGAGATGCGTATAAATAAAAAAACTCTTAAGGTAACCTTTAACAGTATAGCAAAATAGCAGGTAGAGCGATGTTAGTATGCTCTGGGTAATACACCAGAAGGTTGATGTCCTGATTAAGGGTAAACTGAGACACCACCTTAGGAAGGAACTTAGGATTAGTCCTCAAGGACACCCTGTCCTTGTGGAAAATTAAGTACGGCTCTTTAGCCACCAGAGCCTGAAGCTTGGAAATCCGTCGAGCAGAAGTAACGGCAACTAAAAACAACACTTTCCGTGACAAAAAACTTAGCTTACAATCCATGGCTGGTTTGAAGGGAAGCAAAGTAAGTTTTTCTAACAAAAACAAAAGATCCCAAGGAGGGATGGGGTCCCTAATGGGAGGTTTAAGATGAAGCATTTCCCTCAAAAATGTTTGTGCCAGATCCGTCTGAGCAACATATTTGCCATCTACCGGCACATGATAGGCAGAGATTGCTGACAGGTGTACCTTGATGGAGGAGTACTGGAGGCCCGACTCTGACAGGGAGAGGAGATACTTGAGGACAGCTTTTAGAGGGCACAGTAGGGGATCCAGACCCTGATTGGAGGCCCACAAGCAAAAACGCTTCCATTTCATGGTGTAGGTAGCCCTAGTGGAAGGTTTTCTAGCTGTAACCAAGACCTCGGCCATTCTGGGAGATACTCCGAAATGTGCCATGGCTACGTCTGTAGGTGCCAGGCATGCATGTGTAGGGACCCGAGGTCTGGGTGAACCAACCTGCTCTGCTCTTGCGACAGTAATTGGGAGGACAAAGGCAGGGGGAATCAGAGGTTCCACTGCCAGCAGCTGCTGTAGGGGGAACCATAGCTGATGAGGCCAAAGCAGAGCTACAAGAGTCATCTCTGCGCTTTCTGCTTGGAGTTTGAGCAGAACTCTTTGCAGGACAGGAAAGGGAGGGAAGACATACAGAAACCACCCTGTCCAACAGAAGGACAATGCATCTCACCAGAAAACACCAGGCCCGTGATCGAACGAGCAGAGACTGGGCAGTTTTGCACTGCATGGGGACACAAAGAGGTCCAGCTCTGGATGACCCCATCTTTGGAAGAGGCTATCCACTACAGACTGTAGGAGTTCCCATTTGGGAGTCTTTGATCGAGACTGGCTTAGGGCATCGGCCAAGATGTTTGGACCCCTGGAACATGCACTGTGGTGAGCAACAGGCCATGATATAGAGCCCAAAACTACACTCTTATAGTCTCCCGACAAAGAGGATAGGAGTGAGTTCCTCCCTGCTTGTTGATGTAATAAATGACAGACATGTTGTCTGTCTGTACCAAAAAGGGGTGTGGACGAAGATCCAGGAGAAACACTTGTAGAGCGTACAGAATTGCCCTCATCTCTAGAATACTGATGTGGAGGGTCAGTTCTAGAGAAGACTATGCACCTTGAGTCTGATGGTTCTGAAAGTGAGCTCCCCAACTCAGACCCGAGGGATCGGTTGTGAGAATCTGTAACGGAGCTTCTCTCTGAAAAGAGACCCCAGACTCTAGATTCTGTGGAGAGAGACGCCAAGAGAAAGTCTGTATCACTGCATTGGAGATCGAGACCGGTTGGTCAAAATCATCCTCTCTCTGATCTCACTGCACTCTGAGAGTCCACTGAGGAACTCTCATAAAAAGACGTGCTGAAGGAACGGTTACTATGAGTGCAGCCATGTGGCCTAGGAGCTGGATCATGGTTTGAGCTGGGACCTGGCGAGCAGCTGAGACTTTGTGGGCAAAAGAGCAAAGGGGTATTGCTCTGTCTGGTGGGAGGAAGGCCTTCCCTTGCTCCATGTCCAGGATTGTCCCAATGTATTGAAGCCTCTGACATACTGTCGGAAACAATTGGCCCATGTTTAGGGTGATTCCCAGGGAGCTGAATAGGCTGAAGGTGTCCTCTAAGGTTGCCAGAAGCCAATCCCTCATTGCGGGGGTCAGAAGCCAATCATCGAGATAGGGATAAACGAAGTATCCCTGTCTCCTCAAAGTTGCTGCCACTACTGCTAGGCACTTTGTGAACATGTGAGGTGCCAAGGAAAGGCCGAAGGGCAAGGCCTGAAACTGGAAGTGCCTTCCCTGAAAGGAGAACCTCAAGTACCTCCTGTGAGCCGGAAGCACCAGAATATGGAGGTAGGCATCTTGCATGTCCAGAGAGCAGAGCCAGTCCCCTTGATGCAACATGGGAAGAATGCCCGGCAAGGTGACCATCCTGAATCTCTTGTACTCTATATAATTGTTCAAGAGGCTCAGGTCCAGAATCAGGTGTAGATACTCTGTCTTCTTGGGAACCAGGAAGAAACGAAAGCAGAACCCTTTTCCCCCAGTGTGGTGCTGGAACGGGCGGTACTGCCTTCTTGTCTAGAAGGGACTGTACCTCCTCCCAGATAAGTTTGTTGTAGGAGGGGGAGTAGGTCATTTGGACTGGGAGATTGTCCAGGGGCATCTGAATTCCAGCGCAGGACCCCGCTCTATCAACTGGAGGACCCATGCATTGTTGGTGATTGAGGTCCATCCATCGAGGTAAAGTGAGAACTGACCCCCTACTACCTCTGTCCTGGACTCGGCAAGTGGCATGGGGTTGGGCAAAGAATCCGGCATGGCAGCCCAGGGTGGGCAGGGAAACCTGAGAGGGTTTGGTGTTCGTAGGTCCCTGTGCTGCACCAGGTTGAAAGGGAACTTTGCGTCAAAAGTTGCCTCTCTGTTGCTGTCCTTTAGGCTTCTGCCCTCCCTGGTGATGAAACTGATGACATTTGCCAGGGGTCTGATCAGACCTGTGCAACCAATGTACAGACTGAACGGCCTTACCCGAGTCCTGGAGGTCCAAGACAATTTTCTCAATGTCTGGACCAAAAAGCACAGACCCAAGAAATGGGGCATCAAAGATGGCATCCTGGAGGTCCTGCCTAAATTCAGAAACTCAGAGCCAAGAGTATCTCCACATACAAACCCCCCGTGGCTGCTGCCCTGTCTGCCGAATCTTAACATGACCTCAAGACGTGTTTTCCCACATCTAGACTGGACTGGAGTATGTCCAAGAGCTCTGTTTTGTGCTCAGAATCGTGCTGCCTTTTTGTGAGCTTGACTGCTTTGTTACAGAGGGATTTCTGGTACTGCACCATGTGTGCCAAAAAGTTGAGCGAATGAATGGTGCAGGTAGCTGAGGAATAAACCTTGCTGCCGAACTGGTCCAGGAGTTTGGATTCCTTGTCTGGCAGCTGGGAGCTCATGTGCCAGAGCTGTTTGGTCCTGCTGTGGCCAGCCATCAGCATGAGCAAGTCGGCCTTGGGCTGTTCACCAATTAATGGCTTGCTCGCTGGGTATGGTACAGCCGGTCCGCTTTCTTGGGTATAGCAGGGGCTGTCGAAGGGTGCCTCTTGACTAGCCTGGTAGCATCCTGAAAAGGGGTTACCAAGGGTGGGACTACTAGAGGTTTGGGTTCATTCATACCCAGGAAATGAGCCAGCCTCTTTCTCTCTGGATCAAGATCCTCAGTTTCCCACTGATTTAAAAACTGTATGCGACACAACGTCCAAAAAAGTGGGATCATCTGGGGGGAGCAACAGGAGGAGTCCCCTGGAAAATAGGGGTGGTGGGGCGGAGAGGAAAACTCCCCCAAGGATCTGGAAGAGGCCAAGAAACTTGAGTCATATAACCTCGAGGAAGATCTAGAGCATGAATGCCAGTGCCTCATCCTGTAATGCTGAAGGATGACCTGCAACGATGACTACGTCTTGAGATCTGTCATTTGATAGACCTGGCAATTTACCCCTGGAGGGAGGTGACGACTGTGGTGCCCATGGGGGTCACTGTGGGGATGCCACCGGAAGAGGCTGCGGTAGGGGAGCCTGCAGTTCCTTTGGGAGGATGTCCTTCCTGACAGTGTCCCACCAGGAACTAAAAGAAAAAATGACTTACTGGTGATGCTCAGATATTCATAACTTTGTGCAGTCAGCCTGGTGGGTTGGAGTGCCCGGAGAGATGGGACACATGCAAATGATGGAATTCTTTGCAGATGAGCATTTTTCAAATACTGCCTCTACCAACTGTAGTATTCTAAGCCCTTTAGATTTGTAAGAAGCCTGGAAGTCAGGCAGTATGATAAAATACAACAGCTAATTTTTTTTTTAGGGTTACCCTAGTAAAGAGAATTTACCCAAAAAAACTCCTAAGGAGAAACTACAACAAAAAAACAATGGTGTTCACCAAACAGCATGAGAAAACTATCAGAGACAGAAAAACTCTGTTTAAATCTGTTCGGTATAGAGAAGTGTATCCAGAAGGGTATGGCTATGTGGCACTAGCATGCGGAGAGCAGAGGCTGAAGTTCTGGAAGGGGAGGATGGGAGGGAGTTATGAATATCTGAGCATCACTGGGAAGAAAAAGATTACTATGGTAAGTAATTTTTTCTTCTAACCCCAGTAATGCTCAGGATATTCATAACTTTGTGCAGACTACCAAACAGTACCCCTGGAGGTGGGCACAGAACTTATTTTGGAAACAGACTTTGCAGGACTGCTGTGCCAGACCTGGCATCACTTCTGGACAAAACATCCAAGATGTAATGCTTCGTAAAGGTGTGGACTGATTTCCAGGTAGCTGCTTTACAAATATCCAATAATGGAACCTCCCTAGCAGCTGCAAGACTGGCAGCTGTTCCTCTTGTCGAGTGTGCCCTCAGCCCAGCTGGGGACTCCCTACCTGCTCTAGTGTAGCAGAATTTAATACACTGGACAATCCATCGAGAAATGGATCTTTTTGAGGCTGGTTTGCCCATTCCGACATCCCCATATGTAAGGAAAAGTTGTTTTTTGTCTTGCCTATGGCCCTTACTAGCTGTCATGTAATAGCTGAGAGCTCTTTCACATCCAGACTGTGCAGTCTTCTTTCACCAGAGCTTGTATGGTCTGTGAAAAGGACATGCAGAGCGATTGATTGGTTCAGATGAAAGTCTGAAACGACCTTGGGAAGGAATTGTCTGTTTGTTCTGAGGACTACCTTATCTCTGTGAAAGAAGAAAAAATTACTCACCTTAGTAATGTTGTTTCACCACAGTGGGCTCAGAGAGGGTGAGGATGGTGGAACAGAGGCACACCCAGTCAGTTGTTCCACACCACAATCCATACACCATTCTGGGGGAGCATAGCTCCCCTATGGATGCACCTGCAGAGGAGATTAAGGAGGCTGAGGACAACTGTCACAAGGGGGGCCCACAGGAAGGAGGCAGAGGACACCACAAGGAAAGGAAGCAGCTCCTGGTGGGGGACTCAGTTATTAGGGGGATAGAACTGGGGGGAGCAGGGAAAACTGAAGTAAGGTGCCTGCCTGGTGCCATGGCTTGAGAGACAGGAAGCATCCTCAGGATCACGAGAACAGCTGCACAGGAATCTGAGCTGGACGCCATTGTCCACCTAGGGACAAATGACTGGCTAATCATGAGATTAGAGCAGTGCAGAAGGACTTTGTAGAATTGGGAGGGCCTAAGACAAGTACCACACACATATCCTTCTCTGAGGTGCTGCCTGTCAATGGCATGAGTGAAGCGAGGTACTTTGCACCATGCAGTTTAATGAATGGTTGAAAAATGGTGTGGGGCAGGGGTTTGGCTTCATTGGGGACTGGGGTTCCACCTGGAGGAACACCAGCCTATACTGGCAGGATGGTCTGCATCTGTCCAGGAAGGGAACAAGTCTTTTGAGCAATCGGTTTAAAGGCTACATTGGCAAGCTTTTAAACTAGTCAAGGGGGGAGGCACTAATAAACAGCAGGAAAATCCCAGCCTCTCCCTACAAAACAGGGTACTAAATGAGAAAAAGACCGAAGTAGACAGGTCAGTGGGGGATGCTGCAAAAGAAGGTAAAGCCATCAAAAAATGGAGAGCAATGAGTACCAATGCCTGTAGTCTGAGTAACAAGCTTCCTGAATTAGTGGCCTTGATGGAGGAGGAACATCTGGATATCGTGGCAGTCACAGAAACATGGTACACACAAAACCATGACTGGGACATAAACATACCAGGATACACTATCTACAGGAGGGACAGGGAGGGTAAAAGAGGAGGAGTAGCTCTTTACATAAGGGAAGGAATCAAGGCAACAGAACAAAAGGGAAAACAGGGAGGAGAAGAAGCACTGTGGGTAAATTTGAGACCAGCAATGGCACCACAATCGCAGGGTTAGGTACAGATTCTTCTCGGGGAGGAAATGGACAAGGAAATGATAGAAAGAATACTTAGAATGGCAGAAAAGGGAGATAATGCTGATGGGTGATCTGAATATGCCAGATGTTAACTGGAATGCAGTTGCAGCAGCCACTTCAAAGAGTGGGGTTATTCTAGATGCCCTAAAGAGGCATGCCTTAGACAACCAGTATTGGAGCCCACTCAGAGGGAGCAATCTTAGACCTGGTTCTCTCAAATGGAGATGAAGAGGATCACAGATGTAGAAGTGGGTAGCCATCTGGGAACTAGCGACCATCGAACAGTATGGTTCACAATAAACACAGCAATAGAGTCAAGCCATACAAAGCAAAGTACTGGACTTTAGGAGGGCTGACTTTGCCAAAATGGGTGAGTGCCTAAGGAATGCACTAGCAAATGGGCAGGAAGGAGGGTGGAAGAACAATGGGAATAATAAAACTGCCATCACAGAGGTAACAAGCCTTTGTGTGAAGCAAATTAACAAAACAAAGATGTAAGAAACCACTATGGTTCTCAAAGGAAGTGGCAGTGAAGGTTCAAGAGAAAAAGAAAGCATTCAGGAAGTACAAGGAATCACAGAAGGAGCAGGACAGAGAACTGTATCAGTTAAAGCAAAAGGAAGCTGGGAAGGCAGTCAGAACAGCAAAGGCCCAAACCGAGGAAAAGATAGCCAACTCAGTTAAGAAGGGGGATAAAACCTTTTATAGGTACATCAGGGAGCGAAGGAAGACCAAGGGAGGGTTAGTGAGGCTTAATAAAGAGGAGGGAGGGTGGGCAGAGGGTGACTGTGAAAAGGCAGAGATACTAAACAAATATTTTGCTCAGTATTTACAAAGGAAGTGGGGAGGTACCTAAAACAAACAGTAGAAACACTCTGGATACAGAAGTTGATACCAGCCATTTACAGAAGAAAGGGTTCTGAAAGAACTCTAAAACTGAAGGTGGACAAAGCAATGGGGCCTGATGGGATTCATCCCAGAATTCTAAAAGAACGAAGGGTAGAACTAGTGAGACCACTGACTACCCTCTTCAACAAATCATGGGAGGATGGGGTGGTACCCGAGGACTGGAGGAGGGCAGATGTGATTCCCCTTCACAAAAGTGGGAGCAAGGCAGAAGCAGAAAACTACAGACCTGTTAGTTTAACCTCAGTGGTAGGGAAAATGATGGAATCACTTCTGAAGGAAAGAATTGCTGAGTATCTAGAGGCCAGAGGGGCACAGGACCCAAGGCAGCATGGATTCACAGCGGGAAGGTCATGCCAGACAAATCTGATAGATTTCTTTGACTGGGTGACCAAAGTAGTAGATCAGGGAAGGGCTGTGGACATGGCCTACCTAGACTTCAGCAAGGCATTTGACACAGTCCCACACAAAAGATTAATATACAAGTTAGCCAGCCGTGGAGTGGGTCCCAAGATGACAGCCTGGGTAAGAATTGGCTGGAGAATAGGACACAGAGGTAATAGTAAATGGAGTCCTCTGAAGAAAGGGGTTACTAGTGGGTACCACAGGGTTCAGTATTAGGACCAGTCCTCTTCAATGTCTTTATAAGCGATATTGCAGAGGGACTGGAAGGAAAAGTATGTCTCTTTGCAGATGACACAAAGATCTGTAACCAAGTTGATGCACAATTGTGGGGTGGAAAGGATGAGAAGGGACTTGGCAAGGTTAGAGGAATAGTCAAATGTATGGCAGCTTAGATTCAATGCTAAGAAGTGCAAGGTAATGCACCTGGGAAACAAAAACCCAGGGGAAGAGTACACAATGGAGGGTGAGATACTAACAACAACAAAAATGGAAAGGGACCTGGGGGTAGTCATATCAGATGACCTAAAGGTGGGCAAGCAATGTGAGAGGGCAGCAAGGAGGGCTGGGGGGATACTGGGATGCATAGGGAGAGGCATCACCAGCAGAAAACAGGAAGTTATTATCCCTCTGTACAGACAGCTGGTGAGACCACATCTGGAGTACTGCGTGCAGTTCTGGAGACCCAGTCTCCGCAAGGATATAGACAGGATGGAGGCTGTCCAGAGGAGGGCAACTAAAATGGTGCAGGGCTTGCACTGGAAGACATATGAAGAGAGACTTAAGGAGCTGAATATGTATAGCCTCGAGGAAAGGAGAGAGAGAGGGGACATGATAGAAACTTTCAAGTATCTCAAGGGAATCAACAAAGTCCAAGAGGGTAGCATCTTTCAAAAAAAGAGGTGTGCAAGAACAAGGGGGCACAATGTGAAGATAGAAGGGGGCGGCTCAGAGGTAATTTAAGGAAGTATTTTTTCACAGAGAGGGTTGTGGATGCATGGAATGGCCTTCCGGAGGAGGTTGTGGAGTCAAAAACAGTGGTGGAATTCAAGCATGCATGGGACAGTCATAAGGCAATTCTAGGGGTGGGGTAGGAAGAAGTAGGCTGCTGGTTAACTAGGATCTGCAGCTTATCCATTAGGTAGGGAAATGGGCAGACTGGGTGGGCCAAGCGGTCCTTATCTGCCGTCAAAATCTATGTTTCTTCTAATGGAGTCTTGCTATATTATGACAATTGCAGTATGACTGCAGGTTAGAACTGCTCCGGAGGTGAAATAGTTAACTTCCATGCAAGGCATGGAATCTTGAGCACGAGCTCGGTTAAGGAAGCTCTGTCTGCTTGCTTTCAAACCAAAATCGTCAGATCTTTACGAGCTAAAACTCACTAAAGTTCTGTGTGGAAGCTGTAAACCTACACTAGCCAACTGGCTACTACCCTAACAAACACACTTGTTGGTCTCGAAAAAGACTCAAGTCAAGAGACCCAAAAATGAATAAAACACACTCACCCTAAGGAGGGTGAAGCAAAACAACAAAGTGGCAAGAAAAACAGAGTGCCAACACTGTGATGCCCACCCACAGCGCAAAAACAAGGTTCTGAGAGGGGCAGGCAGGGAGGGAGGTCATAATATAGCAAGACTCCATTAGAAGAAACAACATTACTAAGGTGAGTAATTTTTTCTTCAAACAACATGAAGTCTTGCTATATTATGACAATTGCAGACTACACAGCAGTACCCCATGGAGGAGGGACAGAACCTACTTAGGGAATAGGCTCTGAAGGACAGTTGTGGCCAAACCGAAGGCCACCCAGCTTGAATGTCCAAGGAATAATGCTTGGTAAAAGTGTAATTGCTTTTCCAGGTAGCTGCTTGACATATCTCTAGAATAGGGATGTCCCTGGCAGCAGCCAGAGAAGCAGCTGTACCTCTGGTACAGTGAGCCCTCAGGCCCGAGGGGGGAATCTTACCCAACTTTTCATAACATAATTGGATACAAGAGACAATCCACCTGGCAATGTATCTTTTAGTGGCAGGTTTCCCTTTCCCAACCTCACCATAAGTGAGGAACAGTTGGAGGGAGTCAAACCTGTGACCCTTGGTACGCTCTATGTAGTAGCTAAGGGTTCTCTTTACATCTAAGCTGTGCAGCCTTCTCTCACCAGAGGAAGAATGATCAGTGAAGTAAACAGGGAGAGAAATAGATTGATTAAGGTGGAAATCCGAAACCACCTTAGGCAGGAACTTCTTATTAGTCCGAAGGACTACCTTATCTCTGTGAAAGGAGATAAAGTCTGGCTCCACTGACAATGCTTGTAATTCATTTATGCGTCTGGCAGAGGTGATAGCTACCAGAAACACAGTTTTCCAAGCCAGGAACTTAAACTCAGCTGAAGACAAGGGCTCAAAAGGAGGTTGCATGAGTTGAGCAATGCTAACATTGAGGTCCCAGGCAGAAAAACACACTCACCCTAAGGAGGGTGAAGCAAAACAACAAAGTGGCAAGAAAAACAGAGTGCAACACTGTGATGCCCACCCACAGCGCAAAAACAAGGTTCTGAGAGGGGCAGGCAGGGAGGGAGGTCATAATATAGCAAGACTCCATTAGAAGAAACAACATTACTAAGGTGAGTAATTTTTTCTTCAAACAACATGAAGTCTTGCTATATTATGACAATTGCAGACTACACAGCAGTACCCCCATGGAGGAGGGACAGAACCTACTTAGAATAGGCTCTGAAGGACAGTTGTGCCAACCAGGCGTCACTCCTAGCTTGAATGTCCAAGGAATAATGCTTGGTAAAAGTGTGTACCGTTTTCCAGGTAGCTGCTTGACATATCTCTAGAATAGGGATGTCCCTGGCAGCAGCCAGAGAAGCAGCTGTACCTCTGGTACAGTGAGCCCTCAGGCCCGAGGGGGGAATCTTACCCAACTTTTCATAACATAATTGGATACAAGAGACAATCCACCTGGCAATGTATCTTTTAGTGGCAGGTTTCCCTTTCCCAACCTCACCATAAGTGAGGAACAGTTGGAGGGAGTCAAACCTGTGACCCTTGGTACGCTCTATGTAGTAGCTAAGGGTTCTCTCTTTACATCTAAGCTGTGCAGCCTCTCACGAGAGGAAGAATGATCAGTGAAGTAAACAGGAGAAATAGATTGATTAAGGTGGAAATCCGAAACCACCTTAGGCAGGAACTCCTATTAGTCCGAAGGACTACCTTATCTCTGTGAAAGGAGATAAAGTCTGGCTCCACTGACAATGCTTGTAATTCATTTATAGTGCCTGGCAGAGGTGATAGCAACAGAAACACAGTTTTCCAAGCCAGGAACTTAAGCTCAGCTGAAGACAAGGGCTCAAAAGGAGGTTGCATGAGTTGAGCAATGCAAACATTGAGGTCCCAGGCAGGGGCAGGGTCCCTGAATGGAGGGTTAGTGTGAAGCAAACCCTTAAAAAACCTGGTAAATACAGGGTGCGATGAAAGAGGAGAGGGTTTACCTGCTGAAAGAAAAACAGAGACAGCTGCCAAATGTACCTTCAGGGTAGCTGGTCTCAGCCCTAGTGTTTAGATGGACCATATAATCTAGGACTGTGGGCAAATCAGCCGTGTCTGGGGAAATATTCTTTTCGAGCACCATATGGAAAATCTTTTCCATTTGGAGTTATAAGTAGCCCTGGTAGAGACTTCCTAGAAGCCCTGAGTATATCCATTACACCTGAGAGGGTGTAGGCCAGCAAACTCTAGCTCTTCAAGAACCAGGCCTTGAGATTGAGAGACTTGAGATTCGGGTACCAAACCCTTCCCTGGGCACATGTTAACAGATTGTGGTTCTTGGGAAGGCACAGGGGAGGATGGACTGCTAAGGACAGGAGAAGAGGATACCAGGGTTGCCTGGCCCAATCTGGGGCAATCAGAATGACCCTGCAGGATTGGGCTCTGATTTTGACTAGCACTTTGAACAGGAGAGGGAAAGGAGGGAAGGCATAGAGGAACTTCCCTTCCCAGCTGAGGACTAAGGCGTCCAGAGGGACTGAGCCCAAGACTGGGGGCCTGCAACAAAAGAGAGGAAGTTGATGATTGTCTGGAGCTGCAAATAGATCTATTTGCGGAGTGCCCCATTTGGCAAATACCACTCCCAGAACCAGGGGATCCAGGGACCACTCGTGATGGCCCTGAGAGATCCTGCTGAGAGCATCCGCCAGGACATTGTCTTTACCTGGGAGATGAACTGCCGAAAGGGAGGTGTTCAGGGAGTACGCCAGAGACCACAACTTCATGGCTACAGTGCAAAAGGCCGTAGACCGAGTGCCCCCCTGCTTGTTGATGTACCACATTGTAGTGGTGTTGTCTGTTCTGACCTGCATGGCCTTGTTCTGAACAGATTCTGAGAAAGCTTGAAGTGCTAGAAAACTGCTCTGAGCACCAACAGGTTGATGTGGAGAGAGAGATTCCTGTGGGGACCACAGTCCCTGGGTAGTGAGGTCGCCCATGTGGGCCCCCCACCCCAAGAGGGATGCATCTGTAGTGAGGATTAATGAGTGAGGCTGAGTGACAAAGGGAACTCCTTGTCTCAGATTGCTCTGACCCTGCCACCACTGAAGAGCTTGGATCAGGGTTTGAGTAACTGGGATCAGTTTGGTAAGAGGATCCTTTCTTTGTGACCAAAAGGCCCTCAGATGGAACTGAATGTCTCTCATTTGAAACCTTGCTCCTTGCACTACTGCTGTGGAAGCAGCCATGTGCCCTAGGAGCTGCAGAAAATGCCTTGCTGGTCGAGAGACCTGCAGGGATGAATGAAGAGGCCAGGAGACAAGGTGCGTCTAGAGGAAGGCCTGGCTTCCTGGGTGTTCAGCTCTGAGCCTATGAAGGTTAGAGCTGGACAGGCTCCAGTACTGACTTTGAGAGATTCAGAGGAAACCTAGTGACGTAAGCAATTGCTGGGTTATCTGAAGATGTAGGTTGACCTGATCTGGGGATTGTCCTACAATGAGCCAATCGTCCAAATAAGAAAAGATGAAATCTTTTGCCTTCTTAGGCAAGCTACTGCTACTGCCAGGCACTTGGTAAATACCCTTGGAGCGAGTAAGTCCAAGGGCATTGCCCTGAACTGGTAATGGTCTGAGGGCAGCTGGAACCTGAGGTACTTCGGTGGGAGCTTCTGATGAGAATATGAAAGTAGGCATCCTTGAGGTCCAGGGATGCTAGCCAGTCCCCTGGCCTTAGGGAAGGTAAAATGATTCCAGAGTCACCATTTTGAACTTTGGTTTTAAAGGTGCTTGTTTAGGTATCTGAGATCCAGGATGGGCCGCCATTCTCCTGTCTTTTTTGGGGTAAGGAAGTACCTGGAGTACAACCCCTTGCCCTGGTGTAGGGGTGGAACCCTTTCCACGGCTCTGAGAGCGAGGAGGGTGGAGACCTCTGACTCTAAGGCGAGTGCCTCCGATGGAGATGCAGGAGGAAAAGATCTTGCCCTCAGCTTTGGAAATTTTTTGAAGCTGAGGACCAGTCCCTGGCTTACTACTTCCAGGACCCACTTGTCTGATGTGAGAGACTTCCAGTCCTGGACAAAGTAAGCCAGCCTACCCCCTACCGGTAGAGGAGAAGCGGCCCTGGCTACCCCATCAGGGTGCCTGCTTGGCAGGGGCTTTGGGCTGAGGAGTGGAAGCAGGCCTGCTTGAACCCCTCCTGCCCTTCTCAAAGAATCCCTCTGGGTATAGGGGAAGAGGAGGCTTGAGCCTGATAAAAAGCCTGCCTCTGCCCCTGGGGCTGCTTCTGAGGAGTGGCCTGCCTTTCCTTGGCCTGTGCACTCCGATAGGTGGTCCTATATTCATCCATTTTCTTCATGTAATTCTCTGTTTGCTCCCCAAACAGAGGTACATAATCTGAGGAAAATCAATGGCGTTGACTGGGTATCCTGTGACAATGTGGTGCATCTGAGCCAGGCCATTCTGCGAAGAGCCACAGAAGTAGCCATAACTCTAGAAGATATATCATTAGAGTCCACTGCAGCATGAAATTGCATTTTTGATGCCTCGATACCATCTAAAGCTACCTGTTCCAGATCCCTGGCAAACTTGTCAGGGAGTTGTTTGACTAGAGCCAGGACAGTATCCCATCTGGATTTCTGGTATCTGGCAGCATAAGCCATGTAATTTGCTTGTCTGAGCCCCAAGGATGCTGCCATGTACTGTTTCTTAGCCACAGCATCAATCTTCCTGAGTCCTTTTCAGGAGGATGTGAAGCTAGGGGGATATTTGCCTTGTCACAAGCTGCAGCCTGCACGACACCCACGTGGCTGCATTGCTGTGTGAGAAATTCTATGTCAGAACCTGATAAGGTATACCTTCTGTCCATCCTTTTATCCACAGGAGGTATAGAATGAGGAGTTTTTAAAACTTTTACTGTCTGTTTCCTGAAAGATTTATGAAGGGGAATAGACAGTCTCTTAGATTCTGGAATATCCATCATTTCCACATAATCAGGCTCTTCCTGATCATCCACGGCTTCCTCAACAGGAAGCTGAAGAGTTTCAGCAACCTTCTTGTAAAAAATAAAATGAGCAGGGGACTCAGAAAGCCTGGGGGGGGGGACCCCTAAAGGTCTGTCTGGAGAGGTATCTGGCTCAATAGGAGCGTCCAGATCTTCCAGACCATAATTACTCTCTTCATACTCTCCCCACCACCCCCATGGTTCATAAAATTCCTCAAAATCATAATCCTGAACCGATGGGACTTGATGAACCGAACGTCTCCCAGATGGGGACGGTTCAGGAACCGGGGAAAGAGACTGGACAATTTGGATTGCTTTGGCTATCTCTTCAGCTGTTGGGAAAAGACTTTTCCACAGCAGCAGACTTTCTAGTCCTTTTTGCAGGAACTGGCTCCTCGGAGCCAGCTCTTCGTTTGCCCGAGGAAGTATGGCCCTGGTCAGAGGGCACTCCCTCAGGTTCGGTTGGCACCAAACCGGGCTGGCCATCCGGGTCAGCGGACTTTTTGGCCTCTCTTTCCCTGAGCCTACCAACTCTCTTTTCAATGGTGGCAGCAGGGAAATTCTTGCAAATCTGGCAATCTGAATCGAGGTGGTCAAACCCCAGGCAATAAACACAGGAGGTGTGAGGGTCAGCCTTGGCAAAGGCTTCCCCACAGACCTCACAGTGCTGAAACCCAGTGGGCCCGGTTTTTCTTTGTGGTTTCTCAGACATTATGCCAGCCTAACCAAAAACTTGCCCGTTTATGGCAATCCGCCAAGCAAGACTCTCCTATCGGTTCCCAACTGTGTCACGGGTCGTGGAAAAAACCATAAAGAAATCCGTTTTTTTTTAGAACCGATAGGAACCGCACTCTAAAAAGGACTAGCAGTTTAAAATGCAACCTAATCGGTTCAAACTGAACCGATAAATGATTTACAAGTTCCACACAGAATTCGTATGTAAAACCTATCTATTACTTACGTTACCACAGACAGAGCTTGAACGGACAGTTGCGGTTAAATAAAGACAATTTAAACTTTTAAACACATGAAATGAACCGAAGCAAAGGATAAATCTCCGGAGCGACTGTTCAGTAGAGATAAAGAATCTAGCAGTTTTGGTTTGAAAGCAAGCAGACAGAGCTTCTTAACCGAGCTCGTGCTCAAGATTCCATGCCTTGCATGGAAGTTAACTATTTCACCTCCGGAGCAGTTCTAACCTGCGGTCATACTGCAATTGTCATAATATAGCAAGACTTCATGTTGTTTGAAGATGTAGTCCTGGTCAACACAGAGAGCCTGAAGCTCGCTGATTCTTCTTGCTGAGGTAATTGCTACCAGAAAAACTGTTTTCCAGGTAACATACTTCAAATGGGCTGTAGCCATGGGCTCAAAAGGAGCCCTCATTAATCTGGCTATACATATATTAAGATCCCAAGCGGGCACTGGTGCCCTGTGAGGAGGATGCAAATGTATCAGGCCTTTAAAAAATCTTTTGAAAATGGGATTTGATGCTACTGACACCTTTGCCCTAGCAGAAAGATATGCAGACACTGCTGCAAGATGAACCCTTAAAGAATTGGGTTGTAGACCTTGTGAATGTAAGTGAGTCAGATAATCCAACACCACTGAGACTCCTGCATCACTTGGGGTGAAATTCCTACCAGAGCACCAAAATGAAAATCTCTTCCACTTAGCAGAATACGTTTTCTTAGTGGAGGGCTTCCTATAACCTTTCAAGATAGTTAATACAGCTTCAGAAAGGTTCAAGTCTGCATACTCTAATTCCTCAAGAGCCATGCCTTGAGGTGAAGGGACTTGAGATTTGGGTACAAAATGTTCCCTGATTGGAGGGCAGGAAATTGTGCCTGAGAGGCAAACTTATTGGTTTGCTCACTGACATGGAGAGCAGAAGAGAGTACCATGGCTGTCTGGGCCCATCTGGAGCTATCAAGATCAGAGACGCTGAGAGGGATCTGAGCTTCAGTAGTACTCCGAAAACCAGAGGAAAAGGGGGGAAGGCATAAAGAAACTTGCCTGACCAGTCCAGTACCAGGGCATCCAGAGGGACTGTGCCCTGGGCCGGTGGTCTGCAGCAATAATGAGGCAACTGGTGGTTCTGGTGGGATGCGAACAAGTCTATCTCTGGAATGCCCCACCTCCTGAAAATTACCTGCACCACCTGCTTGTTCAGTGTCCATTCATGATGGGACTGATTGATTCCACTCAGTGTGTCTGCCAGGGTATTGTCCTTTCCTGGCAGATGGATTGCTTGCAAGGACACCTTTAGGGAATACGCCAGAGTCCAAATTCTTATGGCTTCTATGTATAGGGGACCTGATCTGGTGCCTCCCTGCTTGTTTATGTAGTACATAGTGGTGGTATTGTCTGTTCTGACCTGTACCACCTTGCCCATCACCAGTGTAGAGAAAACTTTTAGTGACAGCCACACTGCTCTGAGTTCCAGCAAGTTTATATGCTGAAGGGACTCTGTTTCTGTCCAGGTACCCTGAGTTGTGTGCTCCCCCAGATGGGCGCCCCAGCCCAGAAGGGATGCATCTGTCGTGAGGACTAGTGAAGGATCCTCCTTCTGAAAAGGGACTCCTTGCCTTAGGTTGGATTCCTTTTTCCACCACAAAAGGGCTTGTAACAGTGCCCTTGTCACTGGAATGAGTTTTGAAAAGGGATCTTTTTTCTGACTCCAATGATTCCTGAGATGAAACTGGATGTCTCTCATGTGAAACCTGGAACCCTGCACTGTGCCTGTGGATGCAGCCATATTACCCAAGAGCTGCAGGAATTGCCTGGCTGTTTTTTGCCTGTGCAACTTGAAGGAATTTGCTATGGCCTGAAGGCTTTGCACCCTGTCCAGTGGCAAAAATGCCCTGGCCTGTAGAGTACTGATCTCTGCCCCTATGAACTGTAAAGTCTGTGTAGGGGTTAAGACAGATTTTATTTGGTTTGTTATTTATTTAGCTTTTTTGTTGACCGGGTAAGTGCACTAGACAAATCCTGCCTATTTTCAGGCACGACCCGGGGGGAGGGGGGATACAGATGAATGGCAACTGACCTTGAACCAGATTAAGTTGTTGGTGGTATTTTTAGTGAATGAGGGAAATTTGGCCAGGACACCGGGGAAATTCCCCTACTCTTTTCGATAAGTGTCATGGGATCTTTAACATCCCCCTGAACTACCACCAATCCAGGCAGATGGGACCTCGGTTTAACGTCTCATCCGAAAGACGAAACCCAAGGACTCCAAAAGATCCTGTGTGAGCTTTAGAGAGGTTCTGACTTGTTCTGGTAATTTGCCCACCACCAGCCAGTCGTCCAGATATGGGAAAACAGTCACTCCCTGTTTTCAAAGAAATGCCACCACAGCTGCTAGGCATTTTGTAAACACCCTTGGTGCCGAGGAAAGGCCGATGGGCAGGGTTGCAAACTGATAATGACCTGATGGGAGTCTGAATCTGAGATATTTCCTGAAAGTTTCTTTTATGGGGATATGATAATAGGCGTCTTGTAAGTCCAGAGATGCCAGCCAGTTCCCTTTTTGGATTGTTGGCAGAATCCGAGCCAAAGTTACCATTTTGAACTTTGGATTTTTCAGGTGCTTGTTTAAAGCTCTGAGATCCAAATTGGCCGCCACTCCCCATTTTTCTTTGTTGTTAGGAAGTATCTGGAACAAAAACCTCTTCCTCTCAGGGCTGTAGGAACAGGTTTCACTGCTCTGAGCTGTAGCAGCTTTTGAACTTCTGCCTCTAGCAATGAAGTTTGTGTTAGGGGAGTAGAGATGAAAACCCTGGAATTTTTTAGAGGATAATTTGAAGTCCAGAGACGAACCTTTGCCCACTACCTCCAACACCCACTTGTCTGTGGTGATGGTTGACCAAAGGTGAAGGAAATGGGAGAGTCTACCTCCGACAGGTAGGGAGGAGGCAGCCTGCATCTCAAGGGTTCTGTTTAGGCTGGGGTTGAGGTTGTGCCTGAGACCCTTGCCTAGAGCCCCTTCCCCCCCTACCATAGCCCTGTTGGGGGTACTGCTGGTATTGGGGCATGGCTACTGGCTGGAAAAAAGGTCTTGTCATGAAAGAGCGACCTCTCCCCCCCTTCCATAGGGCCTGGTGGATGAAGAAGCTCTGTTTCTGGCAGAGTTCCTTCTACAAGTAGCCTTATATTCATCCACCTTCTTCATATAGGCCACCGTGGATTCCCCAAAAAGAGAATTTCCTTCAAATGGAAAATCCAGGGCTTTCGATTGGGTATCCTGAGTGAGGTTTGTAGCCTTAATCCAAGCAAACCTCCTCTGAGCCACTGTGTTAGCCATCCATCTGGCTGCAGTGTCATTTGAATCAGCAGCCATCTGGAACTGGTACTTAGCCACCTCTAGCCCAAACCTGGCAGTTTCAGCCAGGTCATCTGACAAGGGTGAGGTGGCTTTCATGGACATTGCCAGTACCAACTGCCACAGGGATTTCTGATACTGGGCAGCATAAGCTTGGAAAGTAGCCTGTCTCATGACCAGTGAGGCTGACAAATAGACTTTTCTGGCCATACTGTCCAATTTTCTGGAGTCCTTGTCCGGTGGATGTGAGGACATAGGGACCTTAGCTTTATCACAGGCTGCCTGTTGTACTACCCCTTGATGGTCAGGATGGGAGAAAAGGAAGTCGGCTCCCTCCCTAGCCAACTGGTACTTTTTGTCTATTCTCCTGTTCATTGGAGGAATAGAATTAGGGGTCTGCAGGAGCTTCATAGCATCCTTCTTAAAAAATGTATATACTGGGAGGAGGAGGGCCTTTGTGGGTGTTAAACCCATCATACTAAGATACTCAATTTCCTCTTCATCCTCCACTTGCTCTGTTGTGGCAATATCTAAGGCATCTGCCATTTTCCTTACAAAGGAAAAATTGGAGGAAAAATCCTCAGACACCTTGAAAGGTGAGCCAAAATCCTGCTCAGGGGACACCTCTGGAGGGATAGGTTCGTCCTCCTCATAAGGCTCATCATCCTCTTCAAAAAATAGTTGCTCCAGTGCAGAGGGTAACACAGTACTAGCAACCTGGGGACCCTGTGAGGGGGCAGGAGTCTGAGGGAAGATGCTCTGCAGAACCTGAATAATTCTGAATGCCTGAGCTATCTCTTGAGCTGAAGGCACTGCAGACAGCTGCGCAGACATCCCTGGGTTAACAGGAGAGGGTTCTGCATGTTTAAGTTTCTTTGTTTTCTTTGAGGGAACTGGAGAGTCAGCCGGTTCTTTTCCTCTTTTTGGCCCTTTTTCGCCCGGGGTAGTAGCACTTGTGGGTTCAGCCACAACAGACTGGGGTGTCAGCTGGTCAGAGACTGAGGGACCCCTAGGAAACTTTTTATTGAGCTGTTCAAGGTGCTTTTCCACAGTTTTATCTGGAAAAGTTTTACATATCTCACATTCCTGGTCCAGATGTTCGAAACCCAGACAAGCTACACATAAGGTGTGCTTGTCTGCCTTGATAAACACATCTCCACACTTTAAACAGTTTTTAAACCCGGGGTTCCCAGTTCTCTTCTTAGGTTTCTCTGCCATGGTGAGAAGCAAAGAGGAAAAACACCAACCGCTAAATAATAGATACTGAACCGATAAGGAACTGAGCAGGAAGATGAAATATGAACCGGTTCAGCGGTTCTGTAACTGACAAAAGACGGTTACAAATAAAGTTTGTAAGGACCAAAATTTACCGAAAATAATATAGGTTCTTTAGGCAGAGAACCCAAATGAAACTAAACTAACTCGGATCCCTCACGGTTATGCCGAACCGCGAGGAATTGAGAAAAAACAACTACTTTAATAATAAACTAGATCTAAACTGACAATCAGTAGAAGCAGTAAAAGAAATTAAGTATACTTATGGTTTTGATGATTTTTTTATCTTTCTTCACGTGAAAGAGGGTGACAGAGGCTCCGAGCGACCAGACTTTCAGGCGGAGAGAAAAATCTAAAGGGGTCAGAACACTACAGTTGGTAGAGGCAGTATTTGAAAGATGCTCTCGTGCAAAGAATTCCATCATTTGCATGTGTTCCATCTCTCTGGGCAGTCCAACCCACCAGGCTGACTGCACAAAGTTATGAATATCCTGAGCATTACTGGGGTTAGAAAGGTCCTTTACTTCAGCTAGGGAGACCATAGTGGTGGCAGATGGGCCTGGCATCTCAGACCTGTCATCAGGCTCCTCGGGCAGCGGACCTGAAGGCTTTTCAGGGACTGGCGTACAATCTGGAGATTTAGATTTCTCCAGTATCTGGTCCTGGGGTGGCAGGGCTGATGGCAGATCAGCTGACGCCTGCTCGTCCATCGGCAATGGGTCAGGCATCGGGGATGCCTCTTCTTGGCCAGCAGCTGCGCCCTTTCCAACGGCAGCTTATGAGGTGTGAGTGGCATGGAAGACCCTGAAGTCAAAGAAGTTGGGGTGGTGCGCCGGGAGTCTGACACCCGATGCTTCAGGGAGCTGACGTCAGGGTGGGACATTTCCGGATGCCACTTCCTGTCATCGGGTCTGGCCAGATGTTCCGACAAGGAGGAAGCCTTCACCAGGAGATGGGTGGCAGACTGAGTGTCACCCGCCTCTTTCTTATGTTTTACTTCCTCCTGGTCTCTGCCCGGAAGGCATCTTTTCCTCCAGTCTTTTCGGCTGGGCCCCGACATAGCGTGGACCCAGTGTCATTCTGCGTGAGACCTTTTGCCTTTGATTTTTCTCCTGGTCCCTACCCCTTGAGGGTGCCGACGCAGAGGACTTATGTCCAGATGAACGGCATGCCTACGCATGCCACCGTCAAGTGTGCACATCACCCTCCCCACCCCCGACTCCCAGTAAGGAGCCATTGTGCCTCACCGCCCATGCTTCCACAGGCAGTAACACTTTGTGGGCATCGCTGCCCATATAACCCACCCCGGAGGAGAGCATCCACTGGGAAGCTCAATCATACCTCCCCCGGCCCGACCCCCAGTGATTTGAGCTTGTTCCTGAACCCGGGTCACCAGCATAGCGCAAGGGGTGACATCCAATACCTCAACCCTCAGTGCCACTGGGCCGGCATCGCCCGCCTCTTTAACGGTGGAATCCTTGGCCTTAGATCCGGAGGCATGGCTGCAAGGACTATGGAGGGGCCAAGGCCCCTGCCCGGCGAACCTGATGTCTGCAGCACCAGGAGTTTCAAGCGCGACAATCGGAGGGAGCTTGGGTTGACAGGGGTGCAGCGTCTGACCACTGGATCTGGCCATCTTCCTATGCGGAGACCTGGATCAGGATTCCAAGCGGTCCTTATCATGATGATGGTGCCTTCCACTGGACTTTTTCTCCTTCTTGTGAGAAGTCCCAGACCCCGAAGAAGAAGAGGATCCTAGGCCTGACAGGGTTTTTTGCATGGTGGCCAGCAGCTGTTCAAGAAGGTAAGTCTTCAGCGTTTTCAGACGACGAATGCGAGTTCGGCGATTGAACTTCTTGCAGCGGGCAGGAGTGATGTCAGACTGGGCACCAGGCAGATGAGGCAGGCAGAGTGGCCTTCCCGGGCCGGAATCTGCTTCCCGTACACACACTTTAATTTTGGGCATTGGATAGATGACGACGGCGAAGACATGTACCACAATTTTTGGTAAAACAAACTATAAATCTTTTCAAAAATGGCGATTGACTGTTAGCATATAGGTGTCTGTGGAACTGGGGAGTGGCTGAGGACCGACCCCTTTAAACCACTGATGGACATCAGAGGCGGTCTGACATCAGGGGGTGGTCCCTGCTGGGTACTGCTAGCTAAGAATTTTCCGTGGGGTCCTAGTGTCTGGCGGCATAGTCCTTACGGTGTAGCCTGCTGCAAGAGCTCCCACTCGAAGTAAGATTTTTAAAGCTTAATAACTTTTGAACGGATTAATATTTTTTCACCAAACCTTCAAAAGGCACATCTGTGAGGCACGGGCTTTCTACCCTGAAATTTGAAGATTACAACCTAAAGCCGTTTCTGAGATCCAGGTGGACAAAGAAATGTCAAAAAACACAGATTTTCCTGTTTTTTTCAACACTCTGCATCTCCGAAACCACACACCGGAGTCCCATGAAATTTGGCAGGTCAAAAGACCTGCCCCCAGACATTATGCGCTCTCCTCTCTCTGGAACTAAACTTGGAGGGCTACAAGATATTCAGGAAGGATAGGGGAGTGGGAAGGGGGGGTTGTGCTGATAGTCAGAAATGACATAATGGTTAGTGGAGTGGAGGAGGCTAGAGGGGATGTGGAGGCGATTTGCCTAACACTGCAAACTAGGGGAGGGAAGAAATTGAAGATATGGGTTGTATACAGGCCCCCTGCAATAGAGGAGGATCTAGAGGATAAGTTAGTGGAGAATATCAAGGCTCACTGTGATCTTGCAAAAGGAAGGGTGGTTGTCATGGGTGATCTTAATATGCCGGGGGTGGACTGGGACACTACTGACATCCCTCTGTAACCAGGAACAGAGACTGATGGATGTCTTTCAGGATGCCTTCCTGGTTCCAGCGGGTGGGGAACCTACTAGACGAGGGCGGATCTTGGGACGTTGTTCTAGCGGATAGTGAACAAATTAGGGGCCTAGAGGTGTGCAGTCCACTGGCGGGTGGAGACCAAGCGACGGTTTGGTTCCTGCTGTATCGGGGGGGGGGGGAATCGCACTAATATGGTAGTGGTTGATTTCAGGGGCGTAGACTTTGTGGGCATGGGTAGGATTCTAAGGGAGAGGTTGGACATGGTTAGACCGGATATGGATGCTGGAAGATTGTGGGAGGCCATTAAAGAAGGGGTACAAGAGGCTACTAAGTCCTGTACTAAAATAAGGCGTAAGCATGGTAGAACCAGCAAGCCATGCTGGTGGACCAGCGAGGTGCAAGAGGTGGTGAGGGATAAAAAGACTGCCTATGTACAATTTAAATGTTCTAGGGGGGATAAGGAGCGAAGGGAGTATGTACTATTGGCCAGGAAGGTCACCAGAGTAGTGAGGGGCACTAAGGCAGAGATGGAGAAAAATCTGGCTAGGGATATACGGAGGGGGGAAGGGATTCTATAGATACATAAGAGAGAAGATAAAAGAGAGGACACAAATCAGTAGGATTAAGATTGTGGGGCGATGGGCTTAGGAAGCAGGGGAACAGGCAGAGGTGCTAAATGAGTACTTTGCCTCAATATTTGCAGAGGGTGATAAGGGATCCCTACAGCTTGATGGGACAGATGAGGAGCCAGTAAAAGCGATAGGTCTGTCTCAGTCTGAGTCCATAGGATGGCAAGAGATTGGGGCATAGACTAGACCAGACCAAAAAAGAGTAGAAAGGTTAGAGGAGGGAATGGTTTTGGGAGGGGGGAGAAATCACAGTGGATAGGGTTAGGGAGGCCCTTCGGAATCTGAAAACTGATAAGGCACCAGATGGAATACAATCGAGGGTTATGAAGGAATTGGCAGATGTGCTGGCAGCCCCATTGACTACACTCTTTAACATCTCCCTGTGGACGGGCTGGGTGCCACAGGACTGGAGGGTGGCTTATGTGGTACCTATACATAAAGGGGGGTCTAGGGAGGAGATGGGGAATCATAGGCCGGTCAGTCTAACGTCAGTAGTGGGCAAAGTAATGGAGGGCTTTATCAAGGAGAGGCTTGGAAGGCAATTGGAAAGGTTAGGGCACCAGGATAATAAGCAGTATGGCTTTGTTACAGGAGATCGTGTCAGATCAACCTCGTAGAGTTTTATGATTGGGTGACGGAGGCCCTGGATAGACATAGGCCGGTGGATATCCTATACCTGGATTTTAGCAAAGCGTTTGATTCAGTACCTCATAGGGGACTGATAGCAAAAATGGGAGGGATGGGGGTAGGAGGACAGGAGCTAAATTGGGTTGAAAATTGGCTTTCAGGGTGTTTACAGATGGTAATGGTGGGTGGGATATATCCTCCACCAGGAAGGTAATCAGTGGAGTCCCTCAGGGTTCAGTATTGGGGCCACTCTTGTTCAATGCTTACGTCTCGGATATAGAGAGGGGAATTACAAATAGGTTGAGACTTTTTGCAGATGATTCAAAATTGGGAGCACTGGTGGATAGTGAGGAAGCGAGGGAGACAGTCCAGGGAGATCTGGATACCCTGGAAGGGTGGTCAAGGAGGTGGGGACTGAAGTTTAATGCCGGGAAATGTAAAGTTCTTCAGTTGGGGGTCAAAAACCCGGGGCATGTATATACCCTGGGGGGGGGGTCACATTGCATGCCACATTGGGTGAAAGGGATTTAGGGGTAGTGGTGGATGTAAAAATGAATAACTCTGAAAATTGTAGAAGAATTACAGCCAAGGCAAACAGGATATTGGGTTGCATAGCCAGGGGAATTACGTCCAGAAGCAGGGAGGTGATCCTCCCTCTATATAATGCCTTGGTCAGGCCGCAGTTGGAGTACTGTGTGCAGTTCTGGACCTCATTCGAAGAAGGATATAGCGCTGCTGGAAAGGGTCCAGAGGAGAGCAACCAAGATGATTCACGGCATGGAGGGGAGGCCTTATGAGGAGAGACTGGATGAGCTTGGGCTTTACTCACTAGAGGAGAGGAGGGATGGGGGGGCATGATAGAAGTTTTCAAGTATGTAAAGGGAATAATTTGGAGTGGAACCAGGGAGTTGTTTAGGCTGAAGAAGGGAGTGACCAGGGGCCATGAGTGAAAGTTGAGGGGGAAATTTCGGGGAAACGAGGAAGATGCTCACTGAGAGTGTAGGAGCTGTGGAATGCGCCCAGGGAGACTGGTGGAGGAGCACAGTGGAGGGTTTCAAGAAGGGGTGGGACAGGTACAAGGGGAAACTGAAACTAAAGAAGACCCTCTTGAGGGCTGTGGGTGAATGGGTGAGCAACCACTAGGTTGCTGGCTTTGAGCAGACAAGACAGACCATTTGGCCTATTCTGCTGGCTTTTAGTATGTTATTTATAGATATATATATATATACACAATGGTAGAAGTGACAGCTCAGAGACTAGGAAAACAAGATAAAAAACACAATACAATACACAGGAAGTAGATACAAGAAGAAGCAAAGATAGACCCAAATATCACTTTTAATACTCCTCTTTCAGCAAACCTATCTTTACACAAATTTGTAAGTTTGAAGGCACATAAACAGGAAAATGCAATTTCAAACAGAATTTACACATTTTCTTTCAGTAATTGTCCAGAAAAAAATACACATCACTTTATTAATTTTACTTTAACAAAATTATTTATTTTAAAAAAATATAAAAATAAAAAATATTAACTGGCAAAACAAAAAAGAACCTTTATCAAGAATTTGAGGGTCATGCAAGATGTAAGATGAAGATCTTACTACAAACAAGAAAGAGGCATTGGTATACAGTTTTATAAGAACACCACAAAATTAATCAATCCTGTATAAAACGTTAACTTCTTGAACCATGTAATTTGGTAAAAAGAAAGAGAAGACCAATTCCTAACAAGCCCACCGCTATCTTCTTTATTATTCCACTGCTTTGACAATTCTCTCTTCCTGGAGACTCAATGCGACCAGGTGCTTTCTTCTGGTCAACCTGCAGCTAAAATACAACAACAAATTAAGTTTTTTGTTTAGAAATAAAAATGATTTTGCAATCATTCTGACAGGTCTCCGTAAAAATGTTTTATCTATATAAAGGACACTGAAATATGAAAAATTTAATATACCAAAAGTTTAAAAAGTCTCTTTATGCAATATTTTAATAGTTACTATTATGCTATATTCACTGCAATAAACTACATTGACGCATCAGCTAGGGTTGAAAAGAACAGTTACGTACTTACTGCAACAGTAGATCTTCAAGAGTCTCTCTTCCCTTAGGCCTCACTTTCGGAACTATACCCGCATCAGTGCTAGGACCACATGGAAACATTTGCAATCTGGGGGCCGCCCATGACGACATCATGCATCAAAGTCTACAAAACATGGACGGCCTCATTTCTCCTCGGTTCCCTGCCAGAGAATGTGCTCGGAGAACTACCTTCTTGGGGAACCAGGAAATTATATCAGCACTTTTGATATTAGGCTGACGCAGGTGCTAGAGAAAGCAACCATGAAAATGCCCATGGCAGAAATGGATGCCAAATTTCCCTACAGCTGATACACAGGGGAAGAAAGGAGGGAGGGCTGGCATGGCCTGAGGGAAGAAATTCTCTCAAAGATCTACTCTTACGGTAAGTATGAAACTCTTCTGTCTTCTTGGAGGATATCTCTTCCCTTAGGCTACAGCTTTGGAATGACTCCCAAGCAGTACCAAAAGCTAACTGGGAGGTTGGTGCTGTTCATTCATGACAGCAGGCCCCACAGAACAGCAAGGCCAGTGCCTGCATATCTATGAGAAACAATGTCCGTACTTTAATGTTTAGTAAAGGTGTGGAGGTGGTTGTAGCAGAGATGTCAGCTGCAGAGGCATTTCTGAAACAAGCAACAGATGTGGCCATGCCCTTTGTGGAATGATCACAAACCACACCATGAGGTTCCTTACTGTACGTCCTATAACAGAACGTAATACAGTGTGCTAGTCACTTGGACAAGCAATGTTTCGATACAGGGATGCACTCTTACGCAGGGGGGAACACAACAAAAAGCTGAGAGGACTTTCTGCCGTCCTTGGTGTGTGCCAGATAGTATCTCAGGATTCTATGTACATCCAAAATGCGGAGAAATGCTTCACCTTGATTAGCATACTCAGGATAATAAACTGAAAGGCGGATGGTTTGGTTTAACGTGAACTCGGACACCACCTTTGGAAAAACTTAGGATTAGTATGTAAAGACACCCTGTCTTCGCAGTTGGCTCAAAAGGAACCAATGTAAGTTTCTCAAGCACATAAATTAGGTCTCATGGTGGGGGGCGATTATGAATGTGACGTTTCATGTGTAGAACACCTCTCAAAATGGTATGGGAGACCTCCAATTGGGCTACTGCACATCCATCAACAGGGGCATGGAAAGCTGATATAGCTGCCAGATGCACCTTCAGTGAGGAATACTGTAGACTGGAGTCTGACAGTGACAGCAAGTATTCTACCACTGCACTGACTAGACAGGTAAACGGGTCCATATTCTTGGAAGTGGCCCATGAAGCGAACCGCTTCCACTTCAAGGAGTATGTACAGTATATGTCTGGTGGAAAGCTTTTTGGCCTCAACCAGTACATCAGCAACGTTTGGCGACACCCCAAACCTTTCTATGGCTATGCCTTCAGCAGCCATGCATGCAGGTGCAGGGACTTCAGGTCTGAATGGACCAGAACGCCCATGTCCTGTGACAACAGGCCTCTACACAGAGGTAAGGGGAATGGAGGTTCCACTGCTAACTGTTGCAGCAGCCGGATACCATATTTGTTCAGGCCACAGAGGTGCAAAGAGGAAGAGGGTCGTGCTCTCCAACTGCAGTTTCAGTAACACTTTCTGTATTAACAGAATGGGAGGGAATGTGTACAGAAAATACAGGTTACTCACCTGTAACAGGAGTTCTAGGAATGCTATATGTTGCTCATCCATACTGTCTGACAGGTTCCTTGCCGCTTTAAATCTTGCCGGAAGGTCTTCAAGCTGGCTCCTCCCACCCACCCAGGTGGTAAAACTCGGCTCCGCCCCATGACGCCAGATCTAGCCCGCTGGAAGCCAGGTTGTGTGTTGAAGCCGGGGAGGTCGGGTGGGTTGTGGATGAACAACATATACCATTCCTAGAACTCCTATTACAGGTGAGTAACCTGTATTTCTAGGGACATGGATATGTTGTTCAATCCACACTTACTGGCAGACTTCTAGCAGTTCTCCAGGAGGAGGGAGGCAAGGCGCACACCCCCTACTTGGGAAATAAGGACTGGAGAACTGAGGTCCCAAAACCAGCATCCCGGCGTGACTCAAGGTGGATGTGGTAGTGGGTAATGAAGGTGTGTGCTGACTTCCAGATAGCAGCCCTGCAGATTTCCTGGATAGGGACATCCCTGGAGGCAGCCACTGAAGCAACAGTATGGCGGGTAGAATGAGCTCTTATCCCTCTGGGAGGCTCCTTACCCGCCAACCTATAGCAGAGATCTATGCAGGAGGTGATCCACCTGTCTATTGTCCGCTTGGCTGCAGGTCTGCCAGGTGCGGCTTCAGCGTAGGTGACAAACAGCTGGCAAACCTCTCCCCGAACTTCAGCCATCCGCTCCTTATAATAAGAGAGCACTCTTCTAGGGTCCAAAGTATGGAGTCTATATTCGGCCTCCGAGGTGTGATTGGGGTAGAACACCAGCAGAGTCAACACCTGCTTAAGGTGAAACTCCGACACCACCTTCGGAAGGAATTTCGGGTGGGGCACAGAACAACCTTGTCCCTGTGGAAGACCAGATAAGGAGACTCAACGGAAAGCTCCTGGAGCTCTCCCATCCTTCTGACTGACGTAATAGCCACCAAGAAGGCGGTCTTCCACGACAGGTGGGAGATATCGCATCTGTGCATCTGTTCGAATGGCTTGCCCATGAGCTTAGCCAACACCAGCAGAAGATCCCACGGAGGTGGAGGTTCTCGCACCGGAGGGGATATGTGATCAAGGCCTTTGAAAAAGCGCCTGACCACCTTTTCCTGCACCACCAACTGCTTTCCGGCCCGCGCCTGGTAAGCAGAGATGGCTGCCAGGTGCACCTTAAGGGTTGTCGACCGAAGTCCTAGCTGAGAAAGGGACCATAGGTAGTCCAGAATGCTGGCCAAGGAACAGGAGGAAGAGTCCAACCCCTTATCTTGACACCAAATGGAGAATCTCTTCCATTTGAAGGCATAACATTTTTTGGTCGACTCCTTATGGGATGCCTCAACAACGCTGAGGACCTTGTCGGAAAGACCCAAGGCCTGGAACTCTAGCTGCTCAGGAACCAGGCCGTCAGGTGCAGGGATTGAAGGTCTGGGTGGAATACCTTCCCCTGGTTGACTGAGATCAGGTCCGGGCGGGCTGGAAGCCGCCTCGGGAGCCTGGAGCTGAGGCTGAGGAAATCTGGATACCAGAACTGGCGGGACCAGTCTGGGACTATCAGAATCACCTGCGCCTTGTCCCTCCTCGCCTTGAGAAGCACCTGTGGATAAAGGGAAATGGGGGAAAGGTGAAGAAGAGGCCCGGGGTCCACGGCCTCGAGAAGGCATCCCCCTGCAGCGAGCCCTGCTGAAGGGGTGGGCATGAAACAGCCTCAACTTTGCATTCTCCCTGGAGGCAAACAGGTCCACCTGAGGTGTGCCCCAGTGGGAGAATAGATCTTGTTCTACCTCCGGCAGGAGAGGCCACTCGTGAGATGCAGCACCTATCCGGCTTAGGGCATCAGCCAGAGTGTTGGAGGCTCCTACCACATGGATGGCTAGGAGATCCGCCTCCAGTCTGCTCACGAGAGCCAAAGTGCGGAGAGCTTCCTTGCACAGAGGCAAGTAGCGTGTCCCTTCCTGGCGGTTTAGGTAGTACCTGGTCGTGGTGTTGTCCGTCTGGAGCTGGACCACTTGACCCCGTACAAACGAAGCAAAGGTGGTGAGGGCTAGTCGGACCGCTCAAAGCTCCAGCAGGTTGATGTGGCATTGAGACTTCTGAGGGGACCAGAGGCCATGTGCTCAGAGTTCCCCCAGATGGGCACCCCAACCCATCAGCGAGGCGTCGGTCGTTAGAGTGATTGTTGGCTCTGGGCGGACAAACAGGATATCCTCCTGCAGATGAGCCGGAATGATCTACCACTGGAAAGTGTTCCCCATCACCTGGGTCACTATCACTGGCTGGTCCAGAGGACTGGAGCGCTGTGACCATTGGCAGGCCAGTCCCCATTGCAGGGGACGCATGTGCCAGTGGGCCCAACGGACCACGCTGGTGCAGGCCGCCATGAGGCCCAGGAGGCGCAGGAAGTCCCAGGCAGGGCGTAACTGCCCAACCAGAAATAATTGGGCAAAAGAGGAAAGAACCTTGGCCCTGTCCGCCGGGAGCCGTGCTCTGGCTCAAGAGAGTCAAGCTCTGCTCTCGATGAACTGTATCACCTGTGTTGGCATTGTTCCGATTTGGCCTCATTGATGAGAAGGCCAATCTTTTTTTTGAACTTTATGTTTATTATTGTACATTATAAACATACAGTTGTTACTTCAAAGTAAAGGATATACACTCTTCATTACATATGAGGTCGCCACTCCTCTTAATACAATAGTTTGATTATCCTTACTACTTGGATACATCTTTGGAGGGTAAAACTGTAAGTACATTTAAGTTTTAATTTGACAGTGCTGTTTGATTAGAGTCCAAGAACAGCATGTATATAGTCCAAGTCCAACTCAAAATAAATTTTCAAGGGATAATCCCCCTTCCCCTAGGGGAAGAGAAAATCAAACATGCTTATCACTGATTGAGTTACATCTATGTAACTACTTCCAGTTAAGGCACTGGAGTGGAAACATCTCTAGCATTTTAAAATAATTGACTTTTCCAAGTATCATTTTAAAGATTCCAAAATAAGCAAAAGCTACACTGAAATAGTCATTTTGTACCAGACAGACAAAATTAAAACCCACAAACATTAGTCAGTCACAGGGATCAAATGGGTAGTCGCCCCAGAAACCAAAGTGAACTGAATTCTCACATCGTTAAGCAGTACTCACTTACATGGGGTCAGACTAAATACCCACTGCTCCCTTACCGTGCAGACCAGCATTTTAAATCTCAACTAATGCAAAGTCCCTTTCTTCAGGATTCTTCCTCCTCTGACTCGAGATCCTCTTCATCATCCCTCTGTCTGCGTGTTGGGATGTTTTTCTGAGACCACTTAAGGGCATCTGCTGAGTCGTTAAAGATGTAGATCTTCCCTTTGTGAACGATCCGGAGCCTCGCAGGAAACAGAGCGCCGTGCGGGATACCCGACTCCCTCAAGATTGCTTTTACCCCATCAAAGCTCCTCTTCTTTTGCCGTGTAGTGTAACTCAAATCCGGATAAAGATGGACCTCTTGTCCATCTTGGAGCAGCTTTCCCTTTTTTCTCGCAAGGGCAAGAAGGCAGTCCCTTATTCCAACCCCATCTAAACATAGAAACATAGAATTTGACGGCAGATAAGGACCGCTTGGCCCACCCAGTCTGCCCATTTCCCTACCTGATGGATAAGCTGCAGATCCTAGTTAACCAGCAGCCTACTTCTTCCTACCCCCAACCCCTAGAATTGCCTTATGACTGTCCCATGCATGCTTGAATTCCACCACTGTTTTTGACTCCACAACCTCCTCTGGAAGGCTGTTCCATACATCCACAACCCTCTCTGTGAAAAATACTTTCTTAAATTACCTCTGAGCCACCCCTTTTTCTTCAAATTGCCCCTTGTTCTTGCACCCTCTTTTTGAAAGATGCTACCCTCTTGGACTTTGTTGATTCCCTTGAGGTACTTAAAAGTTTCTATCATGTCCCCTCCCTCCTTTCCTCGAGGCTATACATATTAAGCTCCTAAGTCTCTCTTCATATGTCTTCCGTGCAGACCCTGCACCATTTTAGTTGCCCTCCTCTGGACAGCTTCCATCCTGTCTATGTCTTTATGGAGATTGGGTCTCCAGAACTGCACGCAGTACTCCAGATGTGGTCTCACCAGCTGTCTGTACAGAGGGATAATAACTTCTGTTTTCTACTGGTGATGCCTCTCCCTATGCATCCCAGTATCCCCCCAGCCCTCCTTGCTGCCCTCTCAAATTGCTTGTCCACCTTTAGGTCATCTGATATGACTACCCCCAGGTCCCTTTCCATTTTTGTTGTTGTTAGTATCTCACCCCCCATTGTGTACTCTTCCCCTGGGTTTTTGTTTCCCAGGTGCATTACCTTGCACTTCTTAGCATTGAATCTAAGCTGCCATACATTTGACCATTCCTCTAACCTTGCCAAGTCCCTTCTCATCCTTTCCACCCCACCTTGTGCATCAACTCTGTTGCAGATCTTAGTGTCATCTGCAAAGAGACATACTTTTCCTTCCAGTCCCTCTGCAATGTCGCTTATAAAGACATTGAAGAGGACTGGTCCTAATACTGAACCCTGCGGTACCCCACTGCTAACCCCCCCCCCTTTTTTCAGAGTGGACTCCATTTACTATTACTCTCTGTGTCCTATTTTCCAGCCAATTCTTTACCCAGGCTGTCATCTTGGGACCCACTCCCAGGCTGGCTAACTTGTATATTAATTTTGTGTGGACTGTGTCAAATGCCTTGCTAAAGTCTAGGTAGGCCATGTCCACAGCCCCTCCCTGATAAACTACTTTGGTCACCCAGTCAAATAAATCTATCAGATTTGTCTGGCATGACCTTCCCGCTGTGAATCCATGCTGCCTTGGGTCCTGTGCCCCTCTGGCCTCTAGAAACGCAACAATTCTTTCCTTCAGAAGTGATTCCATCATTTTCCCTACCACTGAGGTTAAACTAACAGGTCTGTAGTTTCCTGCTTCTGCCTTGCTCCCACTTTTGTGAAGGGGAATCACATCTGCCCTCCTCCAGTCCTCAGGTACCACCCCATCTTCCCATGATTTGTTAAAGAGGGTAGTCAGTGGTGTCAGTAGTTCTACCCTTAGTTCTTTTAGAATTCTGGGATGAATCCCATCAGGCCCCATTGCTTTGTCCACCTTCAGTTTTAAGAGCTCTTTCAGAACCCTTTCTTCTGTAAATGGGCTGGTATCAACTTCTGTATCCAGAGTGTTTCTACTGTTTGTTTTAGGTACCTCCCCCTCTTCCTTTGTAAATACTGAGCAAAAATATTTGTTTAGTATCTCTGCCTTTTCACAGTCACCCTCTGCCCACACTCCCTCCCCTTTATTAAGCCTCACTATCCCTCCCTTGGTCTTCCTTTGCTCCCTGATGTACCTATAAAAGGTTTTATCCCCCTTCTTAACTGAGTTGGCTATCTTTTCCTCGGTTTGGGCCTTTGCTGTTCTGACTGCCTTTCCAGCTTCCTAAAACTACCGTAATAGTGCGAGGGGTCTCTTCGTCGTCTCTGCGACCATGAGGCATCACACGATAGGCCTTCTGAATAGGGATCGGTTTAAGCATCCCTGTCTCACCCAACTGTTGCTGGAACCATTCTGCAAGGAAAAGGGGGAGATGATCGCCTTCACAATTCTCTGGTATCGCCACCAAGCGTATGTTTGTTGCCCCATGCTTGGTTTTCTAACATTTCTATTCGCGACCTAAAGTGGATATTCTCTTTTAGCAAATTTGCCGCCATACCCACTGTAGCTTCCATTGCTTAGTAGAGTCTGCTGTTGCTATTTTAATCGAGTCCACAGTTGATTCCAAACACACAACTCAATTAGTGAGGGTGTCAAACTTTTCCGATAGTCCTGCCACAGACTGGATGAGTCCGGATATTTTAACTCCCAAAGATTGCAACACAGAAACACGTCTCTTCACCGGGTTCCTCGGGTACTAGATTACATGATGCCAGCCTCATACTAGACCCTCCCAAAGCTCCTTTACTTTTTGCTCCGTCTGTCTGTGAGCGATCTTTACGGGGATTCCTCATTTTTATTCGAGGAAGATTCCAACACACTTTTTTTTTTTTAATTTCAGTAGAGCTTCTATACTCATAAACCGAATATTTCTGCAGATTTACTGGTCTTTGGTTCCCTTCTCTAAGCTTAAATGTCCATCTTGTTCGGGCTCCACAGCGCCCCCCCTTGCAGGCCAATCTGAGAGCAGACCTGGAGGGCAGATCCCTGGACCGCTCCATCTCCGGCTTGGAGGAGGCTGCAATCAGGCATTTGCCCAGGTAAGGGTACACCCGGACCCTTCGGCACCGCAGGAATGCTGTCACCACTGCCATGCATTTGGTGAAGACCCTGGGAGCTGGAGAGAGGCAGAAAGACATGGCCCAGAACTCGTAAAGGGATCCCTCCGTTCTGAAGTGGAGGAATTGCTGGTGGGACGGACGGATTGGGATGTGAAAGAACGCGTCCTGAAAGTCCAGAGAACAGAACCACATGCCTCATTCCAAGGATGGGATGATCTGAGCCAGAGTGACCATCCTGAAGGTTCGAGACCGTAGGAACTTGTTCAGGTCGTGTAGGTCTAGAATGGGGCACCAGCCCCCTGTCCGTTTTGGGACCAGGACGTACCTGGACACAAACCCTGTGTCTGGTGGAGGATCTGCCACCTCCTTGATCACCTCCTTCTGGAGGAGCAGGGCAATGTTGGCTCGACGGGCCAACAGAGAGGCTGCAGACCCCGTAACCCCCTCGTGGGCGACGCTTGAAAGGGTGGGGACTGCTCGAATTAGAGGCAGACCCTTTCCTACCATTTCCAGCACCCAGCGGTCCGTAGTGATATCGCACTAGGCAGAAAGGAAGTGGCGGAGCTGTCCCCCCACGCGGGGGAACCCGGGGAGGAGTGACGAGGTTGGGGGCGACACCCCTCAACCCATCACTGGGCAAGCTTGGAGGAAGGACCGGCCGAGGAGCCTCCTGGACCTTTCCCTCCCGGCTTCCTGCTGGAGGAAGCAACAGACTTGGCTTTGGGGTGCCAAGTGCGAGCCTGCTGGCCCTGATGCTGTTGTTGCTGGGCCGGACGTGCCGCAGGGGCTGAAGGGCAAAAGAGCTGTGTACAGGTCCAAAGTTGCTGCTGCTGGCGGCCTTTGTCCTTCTGGGCAGACATGACCGAGTCCAAGGTGGCGTTGGACTTCTCAATCCGCTGAAGATGCCCCTCCACCCCGGGACCGAACAAGTCGGTACCCAAGGAGGGAACATCTGCCAGCTTGTGCTGGGTATCTGCCGTGAAGGTGGAGATCCACAGCCAAGCTCTGCGGTGCATGGCCACTGTGGCCGCTACTGACCGGGCACACGAGTCAGCGATGTCCAGGGAGGTCTGGAGCTGCTGTTTGGCCATCACCCTTCCCTGATCCCGCACCTGCTGGAGGTCAGCCAGGAGATGAGGAATCACCTCATCCAGGGAGCCCAAAATGGCGTGTGAAAAGTGTGCCATCAGAACGGCTGAGCTGGCCTGACGAAGGCCTAGCGAGGAAGCTGCATAGACTTTCCACCCGGAGTAGTGCAATTTCTTGGACTCCTTATTGGGTGGCTTGTCCACATCCCAAGCATTCCCGGAACGCCGGAAAACGCTGTCGGTCACTAGCACCTCTGCAGAGGGGTGCTCTGAGAAACCAGAGAGAGAACCAGTGGGAACAGCATACTTTCGTGCCATCCTGGCCAAAGATGCTGGACAAGAAGCTGGCCGCTGCCATAGCTCCAGGGCCAGGCCAACAATGGCTTTGGCCACCGGGAAGGCCTCCATGAGGGAATCCCCTCGGTTCAGTAACTCCGTGACGGGATACTTGGCCCATTTTGAAACGGGTTCGAGCTTCATCCCAGTGGACTCTGAGATGAGCCGAAGCATTCCAAGAAATGAGGATGGGCTCTCGTCCACTGACAGACCCCCAGTGGACTCCAAGTCAAGCGGCCTGGAGAACAAGGAGTCGTCTCATCAGACTCTGAGGAGTCTGTGAACAGCTGCCGAGCACGTGAGCCACCCCCCACTTGCCGAGGTCGATCGGGAGTGAGGGTGACCGACAACCTATGGGGCAAACCATGACCTGACTGAGAATCCTTGGTCGGGGCCCCAGTCTTTGGTTGTGGAGGCAGAGGTTTCACCACAATGGGTGGCGCAGCCAGTTTCGGCCGAGCAACCAGTGCCAGCTTCGGCTCCTTGACCACTACGAAGGGTTGTTTCGGCCGCTCCGGTGACAGCCACTTAATGGCCGGGGAAGGCGACTGAGTCAGCTTATTCCCAGTCAAAAGGAGCTGCTGCCACATTAGATCCTCGTAGTGCCGACACAATTTGTGCAGGAGCCTATCCTCTGAAGAGGATGAAGACGAGGATGAGCGGTGCCGCCGCTTTCCATGGTGCTGAGACCGAGACCGCCAATGTCGGCGGGATCGGCTGGACCGAGAAGAGGTCCGAGACCAAGACCGTCGATGTTTCCGAGGGTGGGTCTGAGAGGAGGCGGGGGAAACCCACTCCTCCCTCGGTTCAGGGACCTTAACTGGGGACTCTGGCACAGAAGGCACAGGCAAGTCCTCGGTTTCCACTGGGGGAAACGGGTGAAGAAGGGTTGTCGGCTTCTCCAGTTGACAGCCCGTCCGATGGGTCAAGAAAAATCTCAACTGCGTCAACGGGTGTCTCGGCTGGCTGACTTGACGGGGACATCATGAAGCCAGCGGCCTTAGCCGCAACCTCGACCGAAGTCAAGTGTCGACTATCTGGGGAAGGGAACCTCTCCCGCTCCCACGAACGTCGACGGTGGGACTTACCTTTGGGGTCCTTCTTTTTGGACCGAGAGGAATGTCCCGAAGGCCCTTCTCCCTTGGTGGAGAGGGACTGGCAAAGCTCCTTGAAAGAAGCTGTGTAGGAGGAGCCCAAGGAGAGCGGGATAAATGCCACGACCGAGGATGATGAGGATGCAGCCTGGGCCGCCTCCTCCTCGAGGGTGATCATCTGCTCCAGCTGTTCAGTGGAGCCCGCAGCCGCGGACACCGCCCAACGGGCCTCCTTCGACTTGACCGGAGGATAATGTTTCCTCGGGCGCCCCAACAGCAATTGGGCAACACAGTCCTCCAAGACCGAAGCCGAAAACGATTTGGACAACTCACAAGCCTGTGAGTCATGGCTGAGTCCAAGGCAATAAACGCACGTGGAGTGCGGGTCGGTCCGGGACATCTTCTGCCCACAGGGGCACCGACGAAATTCGGGAGTCGATTTGTCCATCGCAGCCGCGGGGGAAGATAAAGACCGAAGTCTTGTAAATTTTAAAATTAGTTTCGGGCTAACCGAAGAGTTTGGATCCAGGCCTAAAAGAAAAAATTACTCACCTTAGTAATGTTGTTTCTTCTAATGGAGTCTTGCTATATTCTGACATATGCAGTGAGCCCCAACCTTCGAACTGCCCCGGAGATGAAAGAGTCAACTTTCCATGCCAAGCATGGAACGCTGAGCTCGAGCTCGGCTGAGACTCTGTCTGTTGTTCTTCAAACTCAAGCCGTCAGATCTTTACGAGCTAAACTCACTAAGGTCCTGTGTGGAAGCTGTAAACCTACACTAGCCAACTGGCTACTAAACATAAAAACACATTTTTTGGTCCCAACACAAAGATTCAAGTCAGGATACCCAAAAATGAAAACACAACACCCACTCACCCCAAAAAAGAAGGGGTGAACAAAAAGGGTGGGCACCTACTACGTGCCAACACTGCACTGCCCACCCACATCCCAAAAACAGAGGTTCTGAGAGGGCAGGGGGGAGGTCAGAATATAGCAAGACTCCATTAGAAGAAACAACATTACTAAGGTGAGTAATTTTTTCTTCAAACAACATGAAGTCTTGCTATATTCTGACATATGCAGACTACCAAGCAGTACCTCCATGGAGGAGGGACAGAACCTACTTAGGAAACAGGCTCTGAAGCACAGCTGTGCCAAACCGAGCATCACTCCTAGCCTGGATGTCCAGTGAGTAATGCTTGGTAAAAGTGTGAACTGTTTTCCAGGTAGCTGCTTGACATATCTCTAGAATAGGGATGTCCCTGGCAGCCGCCAGGGAAGCAGCTGTACCTCTGGTAGAGTGAGCCCTCAGGCCTGAGGGAGGAACCTTACCCAGCTTTTCATAGCAAAATTAGATACAGGAGACAATCCACCTGGCAATGGATCTTTTAGTGGCAGGTTTCCCTTTACCAACCTCACCATAAGTGAGGATCAGTTGGAGGGAGTCAAACCTGTGACCCTTGGTACGCTCTATGTAGTAACTAGGGGCTCTTTTGACATCTAAACTGTGCAATCTCCTCTCTCCAGAGGAGGAATGGTCAGTGAAGTACACAGGAAGAGACATAGATTGATTAAGGTGGAAATCTGAAACCACCTTAGGCAAGAACTTCCTGTTAGTCCTGAGGACCACCTTATCTCTATGAAAGTAGATAAAATCAGGCTCCACTGACAAAGCTTGTAATTCACTTATGCGTCTGGCAGAAGTGATGGCTACCAGAAACACAGTTTTCCAAGTCAGGTACTTAAGCTCTGCTGAAGATAAAGGCTCAAAAGGGGGTTGCATAAGCTGAGCAATGCAAACACTGAGGTCCCAGGCAGGGGCAGGGTCTCTGAATGGAGGGTCGGTGTGAAGCAATCCCTTGAAAAACTTGGAGAAAACAGGGTGAGCTGAGAGAGAACAGGGCTTACCTGCTGAAATAAAAGCAGACACAGCTGCCAGATGCACTTTCAGTGTAGCTGGTCTCAGCCCCAAGCTATTTAAGTGGACCATATAATCAAGGACTGTGGGCAGATCAGCAGATTCTGGGGAAATATGCTTCCCAGAGCACCATATGGAAAATCTTTTCCATTTGGAATTATAAGTAGCCCTGGTGGAAGGTTTTCTAGAAGCCTTCAGGATATCCATTACACCCTGGGAGAGGTGTAAGTCAGCAAACTCTAACGCTCAAGAACCAGGCCTTGAGATTGAGAGATTTGAGGTTCGGGTACCAAATCTTCCCCTGAGCACAGGTTAACAGGTTGTAATTCCTGGGAAGACACAGGGGAAGATGGACTGCTAAGGACAGTAGGAGTGGATACCAGGGCTGTCTGGCCCAGTCTGCAGCAATCAGGATCATCTTGCAGAGTTGAGATCTGATTTTGACTAGCACTATGAACAGGAGAGGGAAGGGGGGAAAAGCATAGAGAAACTTCCCTTCCCAATTGAGAACAAAGGCATCCAGGGGGACTGAGCCCAACACTGGAGGTCTGCAGCAAAAAAAGAGGAAGTTGGTGATTGTCTGGGGCTGCAAAAAGATCTATCTGCGGGGTGCCCCATCTGGAAAAAATCACTTCCAAGACCAGAGGATCCAGTGACCATTCGTGGTGGCCCTGGGAAATCCTGCCAGGACATTGTCCTTTCCTGGTAGGTGAACTGCTGTGAGGGAGGTGTTCAGGGAGTAAGCCAGAGACCACAACTTCATTGCCCTTGGTGCACAAGGCCGTAGACCGAGTGCCTCCTTGCTTGTTGATGTACCACATTGTGGTGGTGTTGTCTGTTCTGACCTGTACAACTTTGTTCTGAACAGATTTGGAAAAAGCTTGAAGTGCTAGAAATACTGCTCTGAGTTCTAACAGGTTGATATGGAGCAGAGATTCCTGAGGGGACCACAACCCCTGGGTGGTGAGGTCACCCATGTGAGCCCCCCACCCCAAGAGGGAGGCATCTGTAGTAAGGATTAAAGAGTGAGACTGGGTGGCAAAGGGAACCCCTTGTCTCAAATTGTTCTGATCCTGCCACCACTGTAGGGCCTGGATCAGGTTTCGAGTTACTGGGATCAGTTTGGTCAGAGGGTCCTTCCTTTGAGACCAAAAGGCTCTCAAATGGAACTGAATGTCCCTCATCTGAAATCTTGGTCCCTGCACTACTGCTGTAGAAGCAGCCATGTGCCCCAGGAGCTGTAGAAAATGCCTTGCAGGTCGAGACACCTGCAGGGTGAATGAGGAGGCCAGAGAGACCAGGGTCCTTGCCCTGTCCAGGGGAAGGAAGGCTCTGGCCTTCTCTGTGTCTAGCTCTGTGCCTATGAAGGTGAGGAGGTGGACCAGCTCTAGAACTGACTTTGAGAGATTTAGGAGGAAACCCAAAGTAGTAAGCAGTTGCTGAGTTATCTGTAAGTGTAACTTGACTTGGTCTGGGGACTGGCCTATGAGCCACTCGTCCAAGGGAAAATGGCAATTTTCTGCCTTCTTAGAGAAGCAACTACTACTGCCAGGCATTTTGTGAATACCCTTGGAGCAGAGGTGAGGCCAAAGGGCACTGCTCTGAACTGGTAATGGCCTGAGGGCAGCTCGAACCTAAGGTACTTTCGATGGGAGCTTCTGATGAGAATATAGAAGTAGGCATCCTTGAGGTCCAGGGACGCTAGCCAGTCCCCTGGCCTTAGAGAGGCTAGAATAATTCCCAGAGTCACCATTTTGAATTTTGGTTTTAAAAGGTGCTTGTTTAAGTATCTGAGATCCAGGATGGGCCGCCATTCTCCTGTCTTTTTTGGGGTAAGGAAGTACCTGGAGTACAATCCTTTGCCCTGGTGTAGGGGTGGAACCCTTTCCACAGCTCTGAGAGCCAGGAGGGAAGAGACCTCTGCCTCTAGGGCAAGTGCCTCTGAGGGATTTGCAGGTGGAAAGGATCTGGTTCTCAGCTTTGGAAATTTTTTGAAGCTGAGAACCAGTCCCTGGCTTACTACTTCCAGGACCCACTTGTCCAATGTTAGAGACTCCCAGTCCTGGACAAAGTAAGCCAGCCTGCCCCCTACAGGTAGCTGAGAATCGGCCCTGGCAACCCCATCAGGGTGCCTGCTTGGCAGGGGCTTTGGGCTGAAGGGTGGAAGCATGCCTGCTTGTACCCCGTCTGCCTCTCCCTCTAAAGAACCCCCTCTGGGCATAAGCAGAAGAGGAGGCCTAGGCTTGGTCAAAAGGCCTATGAAAAGGCCTGCCCCTTGGAAACTGCCTTTAAGGAGTGGCCTGCTTTTCTTTAGCCTGTGCACTCCTATAGGTGGTCCTATACTCATCCATTTTCTTCATGTAATTCTCTGTCTGCTCCCCAAACAGGGAATTACCCACAACAGGAAAACCCATGGCCTTAGTCTGGGTATCCTGTGACAGGCTAGTACATCTGAGCCAAGCCATTCTTCGAAGTGCCACAGATGTAGCCATGACTCTTGATGACACATCATTTGAGTCCACTGCAGCATGGAATTGCACCTTGGATGCCACAATACCATCAGCAGCCACCTGCTCCAGCTCCTTGGCAAGCTGGCCAGGGATCTGTTTTGCTAGAGCCATGACAGTGTCCCATCTGGATTTCTGATATCTAGCAACATAAGCCATATAATTTGCCTGTCTGAGTCCCAAGGATGCTGCCATGTACTGTTTCTTTGCCATGGCATCAATCCTCCTGGAGTCCTTGTCTGGGGGGTGTGAAGCCAAGGGAATATTTGCCTTGTCACAGGCTGCAGCCTGCACTACCCCAACATGGCTGCATTGTTGTGTAAGGAACTCCGTATCAGAGCCTGACAATGTGTACCTCTTGTCCATTCTCTTATCCACAGGAGGTATAGTGTGAGGAGTTTTTAGAATTTTAAATGTCTGTTTCCCAAAAGATTTATGCAAGGAATAGACAGTCTCCTAGACTCTGGGATATCCATCATTTCCACATAGTCAGGCTCCTCTTGATCATCCACAGCTTCCTCCATAGGGAGTTGGAGGGTTTCAGCCACTTTTTTATAAAACATAAAATGAGAAGGGGACTCAGAAAGCCTAGGAGGAGACACTCCTGAAGGTCTGTCTGGGGAGATGTCCGGGTCAATGGGCACATCCAGACTTTCAAATCCACATTCACTCTCCTCATACTCCTCTTCCCTCCTCCGGTTCATAATATTCCTCTAAATCATACTCTTGAACCGGTGGAACCGGCGAAAGCAACTGGACAATTTTGATCACTTTGGCTATTTCTTCAGCGGTTGGAGAGGAAAGTTTTGGCTCCACACCAGCTGATTTTCTAGTCCTTTTTGCTGGAACCGACTCCTCAGAGTCGGATCTCCTTTTGCCTGAAGAAGTCTCGCCCTGGTCAGAGGGCACTCCTTCTGGTTCGGTTTGAACCGAACCGGGCTGGCCATCCAGTTCAGCGGACTTTTTGGCCTCCCTTTCCCTGAGCCTACCAACTCTCTTCTCCAGGGTAGCTGCAGGAAAATTTTTACAAATCTGGCAGTCTGCATTGAAGTGGTCAAACCCCAGACAGTAAACACAGGTGGTGTGGGGATCAGCCTTGGCAAAGACTTCCCCACACACACTACAGTGTTGAAACCCAGTGGGCCCGGTTTTTCTTTTGGGTTTCTCAGACATAGTGCCAGTCCTATCCAAACTTACCTGTTTATGGCAATCCACCAGGTAAGACCCTCTTATCGGTTCCCAACCGTGTCACGGGTCGTGGAAAAAAATGTAATAAAATCCGTTTTTTTTAGAACCGATAAGAACCGGTAACCACACTCTAAATCACAGATTAAGATTTTTTAAACAACTTGATTGGTTCAAACCGAACCGATAAACCGTTTACAAGTTCCACACAGAATAAAAATAATGTAAAACCTATCTAGTACTCACAAATACCACAGACAGAGACTGAACCGACAGGTTGCGGTTTAAATTCGGTCGAAAACCGAGAAAAGCGATACTTTAACTGACAAAATGAACCGAGCAGAAGGAGAAATCTCTGGAGCAACTGTTCAGTGAGGCGGAGTAAAGAATCTGACGGTTTGAGTTTGAAGAACAACAGACAGAGTCTCAGCCGAGCTCGAGCTCAGCGTTCCATGCCTGGCATGGAAAGTTGACTCTTTCATCTCCGGGGCAGTTCGAAGGTTGGGACTCACTGCATATGTCAGAATATAGCAAGGCTTCATGTTGTTTGAACGCAGAGCGCAAAGGAGGAAACCTGAACCTCCAAGCGGTAAGGAAGATCTGGCGTCATGGGGCAGAGCAGAGAGTTTTACCACCCGGGTGGGTGGAAGGAGCCAGCTTGAAGACCTTCCGGCAAGATTTAAAGCGGCAAGGAACCTGCCAGTAAGTGTGGATTGAACATATCCATGTCCCTAGAACTGCCCTTTCCAAGTGAGGGACAATGTGTCTCACCCAAAAATGTCAGGCCCTAGGTGAGCAAGCAGAAACGTGGCACTTTTGTGTTGTGTGGGGATGCAAAAAAATCCAACTCTGTATGACCCCACCTTGCAAAGAGGTCGTCCACCATGAGGGTGAGTAGATCTCAGTCGTGTATCTTGGACTGTGAGCTGCATAGCCAACCTGTTAAGATGTTTTGGACACCAAGGGATTGCACTGCTGATAACGCCAGGCTGTGTTCTAGTGCCCAATACCCCGCACTCATTGTTTCCTGACACAGGGGATAGGAAAGAGTCCCCCCGTTTTATGTTTTCTTGCACGCATGTGCAAGAAACAACATAGTGCCACCATAAGAAATTTCGTAGGTGTGCCACTCGGCTTCCAATGCCCTGCTCCCTTTTGCAGGTGCTGTTTCACCGCACCAATACATGCAGGAGCTGTCTATGACAGCAGTTCAGATGCAGTGACGTACAGCTGAAAGTGAAAAACTGCTGCAATCAGCGGTGGTAACGTGTAGGCAATTTGCATACTACCATCGTCGGCAGCATGCAAACTGCCTGCACGTCACACTGCACCTGAACTGTTTGTGACAGACAGTTCTTCCTCACCCGACCCGAACACCTACTAGCACGCTGGGAGCCCACTCCAGCGTGATCATGCACTCCCCCCACCCAAACACCGCATGGCCGACAGGGGTGCTCAATCCCCCAACGGCTCCACTGCCCCCACCTAAAATAGACTTACAGGTGCCACGCTGGGAGCCCACCTCAGCGTGGCATAAGTCCAGCTTCTCCTTTCTGAAAAGGTAAAAACAAAACCTGTAATGAAAACAGTCCTCGTTGACTGTCTCACCCCGTCCCCCAATCCGCACCATCCTCGGCGGACCCACCTCCCCACACACCCCTCCACCCCATACTTAACTCCGAGCCTGGCCCGATGATCTTCAGTGGACTGGGAACACATCTGCAGTCTTCAAATCTGACCCTTGAACTGAAGAATGCCGGTAAGCAGTATAATGGCATAAATGGTTTTTTCCAACTTTGATGCCTATTGATTCCATTTTAACTGCCAATTTTCAACATGGGGTTCTTGGGACCCCACTCATAACACAGTCACTGTCATTTTGTTATTTGGTCCCAAAAGATGATTTCACAGTCACTGCGTGGAACCACCTTTGGGACAGAGTAACAAAACAACAGTGTCACAGTTCATAAGGTAGGCCCCTAAAACCCTATGTTGAAAATTTGGAAGAAAAATTCCCAAAATGACTGTTTCACGAACGTGCATTGCGCAGTTCCTATGCATGCTCGTAACTTCGCAAATTTTTAATATTTTCACTCCAGATTTTCAACATTATCATTTTACCACACCTCCTTATGAGCAGTATAGCTGTCATTTTTCACATCTCATCCAAAATGTGTTTTCGCACATGTAGCGTACAATGGTGTGGTCGGTGTGCGAAATCAATGTTTGGGACATATTAAGACAAATCACAGTGACACTGTTCATGAGCGGAGGTCTTAAAATGGCTGTGTTGAAAATTTGGTGACAAAAGTCCATAAAATGACTGTGTTACGAGCGTGCATTACGCAGCTTCCATACACCCTCGTAAGTTCATGAATTTGTAATATTTTCAGTGCAGATTTGCTACAGTGGCATTTTTCCACACCTCCTTATGAACAGTACAGCTGTCATTTTACACACCCTGGCTGAAATGTGTTTTCGCACTTCCGGCGCAGAAATGCGTGGTCGCTGTGGAATTACGAAAATCACAATGACACTGTTCATGAGCGGAGGCCCCAAAATGCCTGTGTTGACAATCTGTTGTAAACAGTCCCCAAACTAATTACAGTTTCTACGCACGCTCGTGACTTAACCATTTTTTTTAAATATATTTTCACTCCAGATTACCAACACTGCCATTTTTACACCTCCTCATGAACAGTACGGCTGTTATTTTTCACATCCTGTTCGAAATGTGTTTTCGCACCTGTGGCGCCAAATGGCGTAGTCACTGTGCAAAATCAGCTTTTGGCTAACAAACTGATATTGCCACTGTTCATGAAGTGGGGGTCACAAAAAATCCATGTTGAAAAATTCGAGTGAAAATACCAATGAACACCTGGGGCATTAGGGTTTCTGACCATAACTCCCCACCCTGTAGAGACTGACAGGCATCAGGGGTGTGACTTGGGATTGTCGCCTGTAATGCTCATACCATTTCACCCCCACCCACACCCTGCAGCCAGTGACGGGCATTGTGGTGTGCCTTGGATTCTTCAGCCCCAAAGTTCACCCCATTCTGCTATACTGCACCCATCTTACCGTATTTCCTTATGGAATGGGGTAAACATAAGGCCCAAAGACCCCAAGGTACACCGTGACACTTGTTGGTGTCTGCATGGTAGGGTGTGGTGAAATGTCGTGGCCGTTATGCCTGACACCCCAAAGCCACACCCCCAATGCCTGTCAGTCTCTGCAGGGTGGTGGTGGGGTTGGCTTCAGTTCAATACTTCACTGCCATTCCTATTATGCAGCTCTCTAACTACTAATGCCAATGCCAGCAAGCAAACATTCGGCATCGACAAATGCTTGTTTGTTTATGTAATGCATAACACTAATATTATCCATCTGTACTAGCAGATGACCTGGAGTCAGATGCTCCTGAAAAGCCTGGAGATTGTGTAGAACAGCTCTCATCTCTAGCACATTGATATGCAGTTTGGCCTGCACCTGTGTCCAAGACCCTTTGGTGTGGTAACGGCCTAGGTGTGTTCCCCACCCAGATCCTGATGCATCTGAGGTGAGAATTTGAGTCAGAACTGGGATTCAACTGGGATTAAGAATGGAACGCCCATCAAGAGATTGCTGGGGTCCATCCACCACATCAGTGTTTTGCGTAAATGAGACGTGATGAGCACCTGTTGGTCCATGTAATCTGTCAAATGGTTCCATTCAGGGCTGTGATCAGAGGGGTGCAAGAGATGCAGTTGCAGTAGGGCCTGCATTGTCAGGGGGCCCACTGCCTCAGAGGACAGCATTAAAAAAATATATTTTATTGTCAGATGAACTTGCAACTGTCTATTTGTACACTGATTTTCCATTTGAAATTGGCACTGACAGTAATGGAATCTGTGCTACAGATTCAAACTCCAGTTTCACAGGTGGGGGTACAGAACAAAGAAGTAATAGGGCCCAATTTCTATGCAAAATCTGATCTTGGTACTGAGGTCCCCAAGAGGAGCAGGGACAAATTACATTGTTCAGTTCCTTGATCCTAGTGCCAGCAAGAGGGAAGCATGGACAAAATATGGGTACTTAGTGGGACTGGTATAAAATAATCTATGCTATAAGTATTTTACATATGCTAATGGTTATTTTTCACTTACTGGTGGGAGGTAGGGCTCCACAGAATATTTTGCAAGTGGGCCCTAAAAGTCATTGGCACAGCCATGGTTCCACTGCACTCTCAGTGTCCACTGTGTTATCTGCATATGCAAGCGAGCCAGTGACACAGTCACAGTGGCTGCCATGAGTCCCGGCAAGCAAATGAACATCATGGCTCAGGAGTACTATTTATTTATTTTATTTACTGAATTGTTAACCAGGTAGGCCCTCTGGAACCTAAAGTCCCTTTTTCAGGGCGACCTAGAGTTAATTACAGAGAATACAAATCAATATAGATGTTTCAGAGTCAGACAATACATGGGATAATGAACTAGTTGCGATAAGTCAAATACACACCATAACATGCAATAATATACACAAGGGTACAGGAGATGAGTTCACAGGCAGGATCATAGCAGAGGAGAGCAGTATTGGGGTGGTTAGGAGCAGGAGATGCCCACGGGATAAATGGAACCAGGAGAGAGGCCCGATGTGTTTGGCGTCCATTCCCAGGGTTCCCACTGGACCGTGTGGGCAGGCAGTCAAGGGGCTTGCAGCCTGAACTAGTCCCCTTTGGGCTGTGCTATGTAATGCCAGATCGATAAGGAACAAGACCGCTATTATGGCAGACTGATTTTGTCAATCGATCTGGCTTGCATAAAGGAGACCTGGCTGGGAGACGACACTGGGCCAGTTTTGGAGGCTGCCATCCCCACCAGGTACTCTGTAGTGCACTGCCCGAGGAGGGAACACAGGAGTGGGGGTGTGGCCATCTGTTTTAGCTCCAGCTTGAACTTCACAGCGCACCCAGTGGGTTCTGCCTTATCCTTCGAATGTGTGGCTGTGCGTGAGGGTTCAGGTGTAAGTTGCAGGATTCTTCTTGCTTACTGCCCTCCGGGGCCAGAGGGAGATTTCCTGCAGGAGTTCGTGGACTTAGTCAGTGGGGTGTTAGGAGTCCCCCAGATGGTTAATTCTGGGGACTTCAATGCTTGGGTCGACAATGAATCCTCGCAGTTTGGTCACAACCTCCTCCAGCTGATGTTATCACTGGGCCTTACACAAGCAGCTGCTTCTGTGACCTATCACCAAGGCCACACATTTGATCTGGTTTTCTGTCTGAGGCTTGATGTCATGAACCTCAAGACTGATTGGGTCATTTGGTCCAATCATTACATGGTGGAATTCTCATTTGTGGTACCCCCCCCGAGAGTCCCTCCCCTATTGAGAGGGTCGGCTATCGCCCTTTAGGGAGACTATCAGCAGAAGGACTTTTGGCGGTAGTTGATTTATCTGGTTTGAGTGCTGCATGTGCGATTGGCATGGGCAAGCGGTGGCTGGCTATAATAAGGCTCTCTCCAAAGCGCTTGATACCATCGCACTGGTCCGTATACGACCCAGATCTTCTTCGCTCGAGACCCCCATGGTTTGGTGGGGATCTCAAGGCGATGAAGATCACGTGTCAGAAGTTTCTGGCCTTGCGTGCTCACTATCATGAGTACCATGGGGCAATCAACCGTAAGAAGGTAGAGTTCCAGTCCAGTGAGATTGCACCAGAAAGAACAGACCGGCCCAGCTTTTTCACACTGTGGACAGATTACGCCATCCGGTCCGTCTGTAGCCAAAAATAACATTTTCTATTGCTATGTGCAAGGAGTTTGCTCAGTTTTTCTCTGACAAGGTGTCCTCTAACCAGTTGACGTTCTCTCAGGCTGTCTGCTGCACTTTCCAAGAGAGAAAGTGTAGCTCACAATCTGCGGCTGGCTCAAAGGGAGATAATGTAAATTTCTCCAGAACAAAAAGGAGGTCCCATGAAAGGATGGGAACCATGATGGGTGGTTTCATGTGTAGGATGCCATGCAGGAATGTGTGTGCTAGGTCTGACTGTGCCAGGGTTTTGCCCTGCACTGGTGCGTGATAGGCTGACACTGCAGATGGCTATACCTTTATGTATGAATAGCTAAGACCTGAGTCTGAAAGGGAAAGGATGTACCCGAGGACCGAATTCACCGGACAAGCAAAGGGATTTATGCGATGGGCAATGGCCCAGAGAGAGAAGTGCTTCCTCTTCATGGCGTAGATGGCCCTGGTTGAGGATTTCCTAGTGGCCACCAAATCGTCGGCTACTCTGGCCGAGACCCCAAAGCAAGAAACGGCTAGGTCCATATGAGCCACAAATGCAGCTGTAAGGATCTCAGGTCTGAATGGATTAAGGTCCTGTTGTCCTGTGAGAGCAAGCATGAGGTCAGCAGCAGAGGTGGTTCCCATGCTAGCTGCTGTAGTAGAGGGAACCAAATCTGTCACGGACAGAGGGGGTGCCACAAGTATCATGTCTGCCCCTTCTGACTGCAATTTAAGTAAAACCCTCTGAATCAGTGGAAATGGAGGGAAAGCGTAGAGGAAGCTCTCTGTCCAACATAGAAACATTGACTTTTGACGGCAGATAAAGACTGCTTGGCCCACCTAGTCTAACCATTTCTCTAACTACTGGATAAGCTGCAGGTTCCAGTTAACCAACAGCCTACTTCCTACTACCCCTCACTATAATTGTCTTATGTATGTCCCATGCATTTTTGAATTCCGCCATTATTTTTGACCACATGACCTCCTCAGGAAGGTGGTTCCATGTGTCTACCACCCTCTCCGTAAATAAATACTTCCTCATGTTGCCTCTGAGCTGTCCCCCCTCTATCTTCAAACTGTGCCCCCTTGTTCTTCCACATCTCTTTTTCTGAATGATGCTCCCGTCTTGGACTTTGCTGATTCCCTTGAGGTACTTCAAAGTTTCATTTATGTCCCCCTTCTCCCTCCTTTCCTCAAGGCTATACATAGTAAGCTCCTTTAGTCCCTCTTTGCATAGCTTCTCTTGCAGACCCTGCACCATTTTAGTTGCCCTCCTCTGGACTGCCTCCATCCTTTCTATGTCCCTACAGAGATGGGGTCTGCAGAACTGTGCGCAGTACTCCAGATGGGGTCTCACCAACTGCCTGTATAGAGGGATAAAAACTTCCTGTTTTCTACTGGTGATGCCTCTCCCTATATATCCTAGTATCCCTCCAGCCCTCCTTACTGCCTTCTTACACTGCCTACCTACCTCAACAGAGGGACAACGCATCTCATCAGAAAACACCAGGCCCTGGATCTAGCAAGCAAAAACTGGGCAGTTTTGTGTTGTGTGGGGATACAAAGAGGTCCAATTCTGGTCGGCCCCACCTGTCGAACAGGTCCTGTACAACAAATTGCTGGAGTTCCCACTCATGTGCTCTGGACCTTGACTGGCTTAGAACATCTGTCAAGGAGTTTTGCACCACTGAGACATGAACTGCCAAGATCACCAGATGGTGATGTATGGCCCAATTCCAAACTCTTATGGCCTCGTGGCAGAGGTGGTACGAGTGGGTTCCTTCCTGTTTGTTGATGTAGAATACCAACAACATGTTGTTCGTCTAGACCAGGGGGTGTCCTAGGAGCAGGCTGGTTTGCAAGGCTTGCAAAGCATAGAGGATGGCCCTCATCTCCAGTACGTTGATATGTAGGGACTCCTCTAGCTGGGACCATGACCCTTGAGTCCCGCAATCATTCAGGTGTGCTCCCCAGCCTGTGCTGGAGGCATCTGTTGTCAAGATCTGTGTAGGCAGTATCCTGTGGAAGGATATACCTGCCGAGAGGTGGGATGGTACAAGCCACCACTGAAGGGTTTGCTGGACTGGGTCTGGGATTGAGACAGGTTGGTCGAGGTCATCCCATTGATCCCATGGACCCTCAGCGTCCACTGGATCATCCTCATTTGTAGTCGGACCAATGGTACTGTGGCAATGGCACCCGCCATATGACCGAGGAGTCTGAGAACTATCCTGGCTGGGAGCTGCCTTGAAGACAGGATGTGGTGAGTGAGACCCTGTAGGTGGTTCGCTTTATCCTTTGGGAGGAAGGCCTTTCCCTGAGAGGTGTCAAGAAGTGCTCCAATGAATTACAGCCTCTGGCTCGGCCAGGGTGAGGATTTCAGCATGTTTATGGTGATTTCCAGGGCTGCAAACAGTGAAAAAGTGACTTCCACGGTATGCAGGAGTGCTGTCCTGGACAGGGCTGTGTGTAGCCAGTCTTCCGGGTAGGGGAAGATGTAATGGCCTTTCCTTCGGAGGGCTACTGCCAGGCACTTGGTGAAAACTCTTGGTGCCGAAGGGCAGAGCCCTGAACTGGTAGTGCTGACCCCGAAATTCTAACCTTGGGAATCTTCTGTGGTGCTTGGCTATGGGGATGTGTAAGTACACATCCTGCATGTCAAGGGATGGGAGCCTGTCTCCTGGATGGATCATGGGGAGTAGATCCTGTAGAGTGACCATCCGAAAGCGCCTGTATTCCATGTAGTTGTTCAGGTCATTAAGATCTTGGATGGATCTTAGGTCTCTCATTTTCTTGGGTACTAGAAAGAAGTGAGAATACCCTTTTCACTTCTGAGAGGCTGGAACAGGCTCTATTGCTCTCTTGTCCAGCAGAGCTTGGATCTCGTCCTGGATGAGAGCTGTGTGGGATTGGGAATAATGGGATAATAGGGGTGGTCTTGTCTGGTGGCATCTCGAGGAATTCTATTGGAAGGAATAAACAAGACAGGCACAGAGGGGCTGTTCAAAGTAAGGGAAGGGAGGGCCACCAGGGGCCATGATATGAGACTGGAGGGAGGAAGGTTCAGGAGGGAGATGAGGAGACACTTTTTTACAGAGAGGGTGGTGGCTGGGTGGAATGCGTTACCTGCAGAAGTGGTATCCAGTAGAACAGTGGACTGCTTCAAAAGGGGATGGGACAGGACAAGGGGGAGGGTTAATGAAGAGGAAGGGTGGAAGGGAGGGGCAGCTGCAGAATAAGGGGTGCTAGCTGCACATTCGAGCAGACTTGATAGACCTCTAGGCCTTTATCTGCTGGCAAATTTCGTATGTTCATATTGAGTGCCCTCATTGAATCATCTGTAGAACCTACTGGTCAGAAGCGATCTTCCTCCAACCCTCTAAGTAGAGGGAAAAGTGGCCTTCAACCACCTCTCCTGCCAGGTCTGCAGGAAGAGGAGGATTTGGCAAAGAGTTAGGCATCAGTGGCGGTGGGCAGAGTGGCCTGGGGGCGGCTTAGCGGTTCATGGTCCTGAGCTTCTAGAGTTACAGGAGGGGAACCTTGCGACTGTAGCCTCCTCTCTGTTGCTTCTGGTATCTGGGTTGTTGGCCAGATTTGTCACAAAAAATGGAACTTATGTACCTACTGTAATTGTTGATCTTCTTGGATGAAGTATCCACCACTCATTTGCACACCCACCCACCATCCCCCGAGCTCACTTCTCTGTTTCTGGTCTTCACTCCCTCAATCGTTGGACTGTGAAGACTTTGTTTTTATCCTTCTTGCAGGAACTGAGGTGGTTGGAGGGTCACTGCCGAGACAGTCTATACTGCATGAGCCTGGCTCGTGGTGTGGCTCCTCACGGCTCCATCTCAGCGTCGGCCCTCCTGAAAAAGTTTGGCTCCCTCTGGGTCTTAGAGCGACTTCGCCCAAGAAGATCAAGAAATACGGTAGGTACGTACTTTCCATTTTTCTTCCGTTCTACTTTCTGCATGTCATCTTCCCAGATTTCTTCCATCGACTGGCACTGGTCGAAGTGTGCCTGCGGCAAACAGATACCGTCACGAGACGGACACTCAGCCTGCCTGCTGTGCCTAGGCCCAGACCACGACACCGAGGCCTGCCCACACTGTCAAAAGTTCAACAGCAGGATGAGGATACGCTGCCAAAAAGACCTCCAGGCCTTCTTAACTTGAACAAAAACTAGCTGCCATGAAGGATTCTTCTTTAAGGAGGGCCCCTCTCATAAGAAATCGGGGAAACATCACCACAAAGAGAAAAGGAGAGAGACGGAAAAAGATCCCAGTTGACACCTAGGTTCTCTGCCTCCCAGGGGAGCTCGGATTCAGCATCCCAGGCAGCAGGCTCTCTTACACAGCTCGCAGTAGTCCGGCCACCAACCCAGGTAAGGGCGACAGGAGGCACAGTGCAAGGGTCAGGGTCTATCTTGCAACCCCTGAAAATCCGGCCACACTCCCAGTCCTCTGGCCACCATTCAGACTCTAACCCCCGGTCCTCCTCTAGCAACAGACTGGCAAAAGCATTCTCTAAGTCGGCCATTTCGTCCGGCGCCAATTCCCTGGAAAGATGCAGGTGCTCGGACCACTCCTCTGGGAGGTCTGTCTCTCAACCCCCAGAGGCCTACAGTCGCTTAAGCCGACGCCAGACAAATGTGTGACAGAGAAAAGGCAGTTGGCGGACAACCTACTCCACCCCAGGCCCAGACGTCTGACAAGCGGACGCCGGAGACAAGGCCATCAACTGATGACCTCCAGCTACAGGCCAAGGAGCCCAATGCCAGGCCATCAACCCAGGCTACAGCCACCTTGACCCTAGCGTAACTGGCCCTGCTACCACCACCAGCCGACGACTGCCATAACCCACCGCCGGGTAGCCTGGTGTCGGCCTCGCCCCAGAGCATGGCTGACCACTCCAGATCACCACCTAAGGCTCTAACGCCACCCCTAGATCAGACAACGTGTCAGGAGCCAGGTCCGTCGAACCGTCCACCAGATCTTGAGCCAAGACTCCAACTGTCGGAGGTCAAGGTCCTATTTAGCTCTTGGTGAGAGACAATTAAAGCTGATGTCCTCACATCCAGACATACCCCAAAAGAGGAACCTCCCTCCAGGGACCCCATTCTTCTGCCCAGGGAACCTACCCCTCCAACTGACAGCAGGGGTTCCTCGGGCCACAAAAGGCGCTCCCAGACAATAAGCAGGAGATTTTCCCGCTCCACTGAGGGGCGCAAACATAAGTGGCATCACACCAGATCTTAATCCTCCTCCGCAGCGGATTTGGACCATCCCTCATCATCCTCATATGGGTCCTCCTCGGTTGGAGATCTCCCATCACTGGATCTAAGAGACACCCCGAGGTCCCCACCTGATGATCCATCCTTTATGGAAGTCATGCATCACATTCAAACCAACATGGGGTGGGACACTGAGGACCTCGATCTTGAGAGGCGTCGGCTGGCTAAATATCTGTGCCAGAAAGACCCCAAACCAGTGGTCATTCCACACTTAGTGGACACTTTTCAGGATGCGACTAAGGCAGCATGGAAACATCCATCCACTTCTTTGGCTGTTCCCAAGAAGGCAGATCGCCTCTATAGGGCACCCAGAGATGAACCCTTTCTAGGCGAACAACTGGATGGCAGGTTTGATTGTCATCATGGTGGCTCACGCTCACAACAGGTCCCAGAGGCTTAAACGTCGAGGTTTTCACGGAGTCGATGGTACTGAAGAAGGCGCCGCACGACTAGGAGGTACTAACCGCCCCGCCAATCCAAAGCCAACAGGCCCGAAGTTCCTGGTGATGGACTGGCCGACTGGTAGGTACCTAATTTCCATATCTTCCTGGACATAATGTCTCCACCACTCATGCACACTGATGGGAGAGTACCAAGCTAAATAATCCCCCCAAGAGGGGTGGCAGGAGACAGAGGAGCTCACGTTTTAGGACAGAAGTCTGTTAGGGATTGTCCTGCCAAATGACTGATGTCGTCTGGCATGGACATCCAAGGCATAGTGCTTAACAAAAGTATGCACGGACCTCCAGGTAGCCACATTGCAAATATCTGCAATGGGGACATTACGAATTTCCACCAGAGATGCTGCGACTGCTCTGGCAGAGTGAGCGTACACTCTGCCTTCCAGCTTGACCTGTGCCATGGAATAGCAATGGCGAAGGCATGCCACCAGCTACGCTGAAATGCACCTCATAGCAACAGGTTGACCCAGCAAGGTCGTGCTGAAGGAAACAAACAGTTGCTGAGCCTTGCAAATTTCCTTCATTCTATCCAGATAGAACTGTAAGGCTCTTTTTACGACTAGGGAATGAAGGGTACGCTCTCCTTCATTCTGGAAGTTTGCAAAGTAGGTAGGAAGGACTAAAGGTTGATTCAGATGGAATTATGAGACAACCTTAGGCAGGAACTTAGGATGAGTCCCAAGAACTACCCTGTCCTTGTGAAATACAGTATACGTGGGGTCTGTGACCAAGGCGTGTTATTTCAGATACCCTACGAGCAGAAGTAATGGCCACCAGGAAGGCTGTCTACCAAGTGAGGAATTTCAATTCACAAGTAGCTACAGACTCGAAAGGTTTATGAGTAAGCATGTCTAGCACAAGGATAATGTCCCAGGCTGCAACTGGACGTCTACTAGGGGGTCTGGTATGCAGAATACCCTTAAGAAACCTCTTAACTACAGGCAGCTGAGCCAGTGACATGGAGAGTACTGGCTCATGATATGCCGAAATTGCACAAAGATGAACTTTGACTGTGGAGTATTGCAGACCTGTGTTTGAGAGGTCTAAGAGATACTCCAAGACTTTATTTGGTGGGCAGGAAAAAGGATTCCAAGAGGATTGTGCACACCAGATAGAGAAACACTTCCATTTAGCTGTGTAGGTTTTTCTGGTGGCTGGCTTGCGTGCAGCCAAAAGAATATCCCAAACCCTATGAGAAACATTAAACCTAGTCACCTCTATCTCCTCGGGAGCCAAGCGTGGAGGTGCAGGGACCTCAGATTAAATGGACTACAGGATCCTGGGTCAGAATCAAATCAAATCAACTTTATTTTTATAGCGCCTTACAGAGTCAACGCGCTGTACATAAAAACATATAAATATTAATAAAAAATTTAAAACAAGTCCACCTCGGGCAGCTGAGATGGGACTTAGGCCAGCAATTCATAAGGTGGCGCTGGGCGCTTTGGGGCCTTGCGCTTTCTGTTGTGTCTTCTTTTGAGGTTGGGCAGGTTGGTTTTTATGGAAACCTTCTCTGCCTCGAAAGGACTGACGATTATGAAACTGACGTTTATTGACACTCCCTCGAGAGGGGACAGGAGGGGGTTGAGCCAACTTAATGGCTGACCTAGTCTTTTGTGTAGCTTCTAGAGCTTGCTCTACCTGAGGACCAAAAAGATATGCACCATCAAAGGGCAACGCCATTACCTGCTGCTGTGCGTCATTCGTAAGGCCCGAATTGCGCAGCCAGGAATGACGGCAGGTACAAATACCAGCAGCCGCTGAACGGGAAGCAGTGTCGAAAGCATCCATGGCTGCTTTAACCTGCTGGTTGTTAGATTTGATACCTCTGGTAATGGTTTGAAGAAGCTCTGGCTTTGTATCCGATTCCGGTAGAGCTTCAACCATTTGCTTGATAGAATGCCACAGGGTATATTCATACTGGGAGAAATAGCCTTGGTAACTGGCAATACGCATACTTAGGGTAGAAGCAGCAAAGACTCTCTTACCTAAGGTGTCTATCTTACAAGATTCCTTTGTTAATAGGTCGAGCTGTAGTAGTTTGAGGAAGAACGACCTTATCATTCTCTGCCAGGACTACAATAGGATCCGCAAAGGCTTGAGATGCCAAAATGGGACGATCCATGGGGGCTGAATATTTCCTATCTATGGATTTAGCCACTGAAGGGGTGAGAGCAGGATTATTCCATACCATTTGAGACAGCATCTCGAAGGAAGGCTGAACTGGAGGAGTCAAATCCGTAGGGATCTCCGGGGCATGAAGGTATTGGAGTCGTAATTTCCCAGGATCGATGTCTATAGACTGGAGAGAAAGAGTGGAACTCAAATTTTTCAGCACAGACTTAAAGGACAGGTCCTCAACCACAGGCTCTGTAGCAGTACTAGATCCTGCTTCGTCCACTTCATCACCCAACCGAAGGTCTGGGTCAGGCTCAATTTCATCTCTTGACAGTCCAGGAGGGACTGTATGGGCAGGAAAGGTATGAAAATCAGAAGAGAGGGAAGAAGGAAAAGAGTGAAAGGAGGAGTCCTGAAAAGCAGAGGAAGCCCAGAGAACCCCCGGCGCCGAGGAGGTGCACGGCACCGAGAACGACGCCGAGGGACCACGCGGCACCGAAAACGACGCCGAGGGACCACGTAGCACCAAAAACGGTGCCGAAGGCCTGCACGGCACCATTACCCGCACAGCGCCGAGGACGGCACCGAGAAGCCGCACGGTACCGAGGACGGCCTCGAGAAGCTGCACAGCGCCGAGGACGGTGCCGAGAATCTGCATGGCGCCGAGGACGGTGCTGAGCACGCCATTGATGCTGAGGACACCAAAAAATGAAAATTACGTACCTACCGTAATTCTTGATCTTCTTGGACGAGTCTCCACCACTCATTCACACTATTGGGATCTGCGCCGGAGGCACTAGGACCCATCGGGAGCAAACTTTTTGCTGGAGGTCGGCGCCAGAGATGGCGCGCGAGAACGGACCATGAGCCCTAGTCAGCGTGTAATGACCATCTTGGCGCCGACCTCCAACCTTCAGTTCCTTTTTACCAAGGAGTTGCACCTGTAACTAACCTAGAAGGGTAGCCTAACCTAAAACCAGACATAAGATAGTCCGGGCGACCCTGTAAGGAGGGTCAATAAAAGAAGTCTTCACGGCCTAAAAGATTTGAGGGAGTGAAGACCAACAAAAAAGGTGAGCTTGGGGGATGGAGGGTGGGCGTGAGAATGAGTGGTGGAGACTCGTCCAAGAAGATCAAGAATTACGGTAGGTACTTAATTTTCATATCTTCCTGGACATAAGTCTCCACCACTCATTCACACTATTGGGAGAGTACCGAGCTAATAATCCCCTGAGAGGGCGGCAGGAGAGACCAAGAGCTCACGTTTCTAGGACAGAAGTCCACTGAGGATGGCTCTGCCAAAGGAAGAATGTCGTCTGGCATGGACATCTAGTGCATAATGTTTAACGAAAGTATGCACTGAGCTCCAGGTGGCCGCATTGCAGATGTCTACAATGGGCATGTTGCGGATTTCCGCTAGGGATGCCGCGACCGCTCTGGTAGAGTGAGCGTAAACTCTACCCTCCAACTTAACCTGCGCCATGGAACAGCAGTGACGAAGGCAGGCCACTAACCATGATGAGATACATCTGATAGCGACAGGTTGACCCAGCCGGGTTTCACTGAAGGAAACGAACAGTTGCTGAGCTTTGTGAAAATCCTTGGTTCTATCTAGATAGAAACGCAAGGCCCTCTTAACATCCAAAGAATGAAGACAATATTCCCCTTCATTTTGGAAGTCCGGAAAATAAGAGGGAAGGACCAAAGGTTGGTTTAGATGAAATTCTGACACAACCTTAGGAAGAAATTTAGGATGAGTACGAAGAAGTACTTTGTCCTTATAGAACACAGTATACTGGAGGGTCTGTGACTAGGGCATGTCTCAGAGACCCTGCGGGCTGAGGTAATGGCCACTAGGAAGGCAGTCTTCCAAGTGAGAAATTTTAGCTCACAGGTAGCCAGAGGTTCGAAAGGTTTCTGAGTGAGCATGTCTAGCACAAGATTAATGTCCCAGGCTGCGACTGGATGTCTTGTAGGAGGTCTGGTATGCAGAATCCCCTTAAGAAACCTCTTAACCATAGGTAACTGAGCTAGAGTTAAGGAAATAATGGGCTCATGATACGCTGAAATTACACTAAGATGAACTTTGACTGTAGAGTACTGCAGACCCGAATTTGAGAGGTCCAAAAGGTACTCCAAAACCTTATCTGGTGGACAGGAAAAGGGATTCAAAGAGGACTTTGCACACCAGAGCGAAAAACGCTTCCACTTGGCTGTGTAAGTTTTCCGAGTGGCTGGCTTCCGTGCAGCCAGAAGAATATCTGAAACTCTTCAAGAGACATTGAACCGGTTTACTTTGACCTCTTCAGGAGCCAAGCGTGAAGGTGAAGTGATCTCAGGTTGGGATGGACCACTGGTCCCTGAGTCAAAAGGTTCATCTGCAGGGGAAGTGGTCTCGGGGGAACTGCCAACATATTGTTGAGCAGTGGAAACCACTGCTGTCGAGGCCAAAAGGGAGCAATGAGAATCATTTTGTCCCCCTGGGATTCAAACTTGAGGAGTACCCTCTGAATTAGAGGAAGAGGCGGAAAGGCTTAAAGAAAGCGTTTTGTCCACCGCAGCCTGAACGCATCCTGACAGAAAATGCCAGGCCCTGGAATTCTGGAGCAGAAGAGAGGCAGTTTTGCATTGAGTGGGGATGCAAAAAGGTCCAGGTCTGGAGTGCCCCACTCTTCGAATAGTGACTGAACTATGGTTGAGTCGAGAGACCACTCGTGAGGGTCTGTCTCTGTTCTGCTGAGACGGTCTGCCAGATCGTTCTGAATACCTGGCAAGTAGACCGCTTGAATTAGAGCCCCATGCTCCAAGCACCATTCCCATACCCTCATTGCTTCTCTGCATAAGGGGTAAGAGTGAGCACCGCCCTGCTTGTTGATGTAATACATCACTGCTTTGTTGTCCGTTTGAAGGAGAATGTTCTTGTGACACAGAATGTTCTTCAAAGCTCGGACCGCATAAAGGACGGCTCTCATTTCTAGGACGTTTATGTGGAGCTGGGACTCGACTTGAGTCCATGCACTCTGAGTGTGGAGAGCCTGACAGTGAGCTCCCCACCCCATTAGAGATGCGTCCGTGGTAATGGAGATTTGATGGTCCAGAGAAGCAAAGGGATACCCCTCCAGGAGATTGCTCTCTTGAGACCACCAGGTGAGTGACCTCCTTAAAGGTTCTGTCACCTTGAAAAGATAGGACTGCGGGTGAGTGGTTGGGGACCACTGAGTACTGAGCATCCACTGGGTGGTTCTCATGTGCAGACGTGCTAGGGGTACAGTGAACACTAAGGATGCCATGAGGCCTAGCATCCATTGCATCGAGAGAGCCATGACTGAGCTGTTTTCCCCGATGTGACGGGCCATCTGAAGGATATCATTCCTCCTGTCTTCTGGAAGAAAAGCCTTCGCACAGGAGGTGTCCAGAAGAGTCCCTATGAAAAGGAGCCTCTGGGAGGGCTGCAGTTGCGATTTCTTGAGGTTGAGCAGAACTCCCATGGACATAAGGAAGCGCGAGGCCGTCTCCACGGCGTCCAGAGTCCCTTGCCTGGAAGGGCTTGCTAGAAGCCAATTGTCCAGATAAGGAAAGACCTGAATTCCGACCTTTCTGAGGTGCGCTGCGAGAACTGCACAACATTTTGTAAAAACTCACGGCGCCAAGGATAACCCAAAGGGCAGGACTCTGAACTGATAGTGCTGTCCCAGAGCCACAAACCTCAGGAATTTGTGATGCCTCGAGTGAACAGGAATGTGCTGGTAAGCATCCTGCATATCTAGGGAGGCTAACCAGTCGTGTTGGTGGAGCAGAGGTAACAGGGTTCCCAGCGAAATCATTTTGAATTTCTCCCTGAGGAGAAATTTGTTTAGCTTTCTGAGATCTAGAATGGGGCGCACTCCGCTGGACTTCTTTGGAACCAGAAAGTAATGGGAGTAGAACCCCGTATTTCGTTGGTGCCGTGGCACCACTTCTACTGCCCTGTTGTTCAGAAGGCCCTGAATCTCGGCGGCGAGAAGGTCTGACTGAAGGCTTGACAGCCTGGGTTGCTGTTTGGGGGGACGATCCGGAGGGGTCTCCACAAGATTGAGTGAATACCCCTCGCGAATTATCCGAAGGACCCATTTGTCTGAGGTTATGGACTTCCACTGGTTGTAGAAGTGCATCAGACGACCTCCCACCGGAGAGGAAAAGTCCACCTCGGGCAGCTGAGATGGAACTTGGGCCGGCAATTCATAAGGTAGCGCTGGGCGCTTTGGGCCCTTGCGCTTTCTGTTGCGCCTTCTTTTGAGGTTGGGCAGGCTGGTTCTTATGGAAACTTCCTCTGCCTCGAAAGGACTGGCGATTATGAAACTGCCGCTACTGGCATGCCCTGAGGGCAGGAGGGCCGAGCCAACTTAATGGCTGACCTAGTCTTTTGAGTAGCTTCTAGAGCTTGCTCCACCTGAGGACCAAAAAGATATGCACCATCAAAGGGCAATGCCATCACCTGCTGCTGCACGTCATTCATAAAGCCCGAAGTGCGCAGCCAGGAATGATGCCGGGTGCAAATACCAGCAGCCGCTGAACGGGAAGCAGTGTCAAAAGCATCCATGGCTGCTTTAACCTGCTGGTTATTGGATTCAATACCTCTGGTAATGGTTTGAAGAAGCTCTGACTTTGAATCCGACTCCGGTAGGGCTTCAACCATCTGTTTAATAGAATGCCACAGGATATACTCATACTGAGAAAAATAGCCTTGGTAACTGGCGATATGCATACTTAGGGTAGAAGCAGCAAAGACTCTCTTACCTAAGGTGTCTATCTTACGAGATTCCTTGTTAATAGGTCGAGCCATAGTAGCTTGAGGAAGAACGACCTTATCATTCTCTGCCAGGACTACAATAGGATCCGCAAAGGCTTGAGATGCCAAAATGGGACGATCCTTGGGGGCTGAATATTTTCTATCAATGGATTTAGCCACCGAAGGGGTAAGAGCAGGATTATTCCATACCATTTGAGACAACGTCTCGAAGGAAGGCTGAATCGGAGGAGTCAAATCCATAGGGATCTCCGAGGCATGAAGATATTGGAGTCTCAACAATTTCCCAGGATCGATGTCTGTAGTCTGGAGAGAAAGTGTGGAACTCAGATTTTTCAACAGAGACTTAAAGGATAGGTCCTTGACCACGGGCTCTGTAGCAGTAATAGATCCTGCTTCATCCACTTCATCACCCAGCCGAAGGTCTGGGTCAGGCTCAACGTCATCTCCTGACAGTCCAGGAGGGACTGTATGGACAGGAAAGGAATGAAATTCAGAAGAGGAGGAAGAAGGAAACAAATGAAAAGAGAAGTCCCCGAGAGCCGCCGGTGCCGAGGAGGCGCACAGCGCCGAGAAGCCGCAGAACGCCGAAGACGGCGCCGAGCGCAGCACCGACGCCGAGGGCGGCGCCGAGAGGCCACAAGACGCCAAGGGCGCCGAAAACACTCCCAGCCTCTGAAAAACAGGTTTTGAAGGAAGAAGAGCAGGAGATAAGGGCATCGGTGAGGCCCCCTGCACCGCAGCCATGTGAGGGGGGAAACACCTAAGCGCGGAGTCGACGGCACCGAAGAAGGTGCTGCGCGACCAGGAAGGTCCAACCGCCCTACCCGGTCCCCCAGAAAGCCCGAAGGCCCACGAGTGACCGAGCCAGGTAGCCGAACCAACCTCCGAGCCCACTGCTCCATAAGAGCGGCCCACTGATGAAACTGCTCATCTGAAGACCTACCTGCGCGCGGGGTAGGGCTCCGATGTCGAAGCTGTCGGCTACCAGAAGCAGAGGTTGGCGACTCCGAAGGAGGAGATTGGCAACTAGCCCCGATAACCGAGCGTCTACGCGCAGACATATCAGAGGGCGACCTCGAGTGATGCCTTCTCTTTTTAGACCTGTGGGCCGAAGAAGAGTTCAAGGCCGAACGGTGCTGAGAGTGCGACCGTTTATTTTTATGCTTCCGGGGGGACCGCCCATCCCCCCGGGCATTGGACTGACCGTTGTCAGACCCTCCCTCCGGAGAAGGCGGCGGACCGGACCCAGCCCGACTGACTGAACAGCTTCATACTAAGTCTCCCTACCGTCACCTGACCTGCTCATGGTCGACTCCGTCAAGGTAGGCTGAGACTTCTTTATTTGTATTTATTTTAAAAATAAAAATAAATTTTAGCGATACCGAATCGAGATATTATTACAAAAAAAAAACAACTGAAAACTATGCTGCTAGTTTGAAGTTTGACTCTCGATAGGCGAGCGACATCGTCACTGAAGTGCACTCGACGGCGGGAAAAAAGGAACTGAGGCGGTTGGAGGGTTGACGCCGAGATAGTCATCACCGCACGAGCTAGGGCTTGCAGTGCCGTTCCTCGCGGTGCCATCTCTGGCGCCGACCCTCCAGCAAAAAGTTTCCTCCCGATGGGTCCTAGTGCCTCCGGCGCAGATCCCAATAGTGTGAATGAGTGGTGGAGACTTATGTCCAGGAAGATCACCCCCAGACTCTGAAAAACAGGTTTTGAAGGAGGAAGAGCAGGAGATAAGGGCATCAGTGTGGCCCCCTGCGCCGTAGCCATGTGAGGGGGAGAAACACCTAAGCGCGGAGTCGACGGCACCAAAGAAGGTGCCGCGCAACTAGGGAAGTCCAACCGCCCTACCTGGTCTCCCAATAAGCCCGAAGGCCCACGAGTGACCGAGCCAGGTAGCTGAACCAACGTCCGAGCCCACTGCTCCATAAGAGCGGCCCACGGATGAAACTGCTCATCTGAAGACCTACCTGCGGGCAGGGTAGGGCTCCAATGTCGAAGCTGTTGGCTACCAGAAGCAGAGGTTGGCAACTCCGAAGGAGAGACCGGCAACTAGCCCGAAGCTTGAGCGTCTCACGCACACAGATATGCAGAGGGCGAACTTCGAGTGATGCCTTCTGTTTTTGACCTGTGGGTCAAGAAGAGCTCGAGGCCGAACGGTGCTGAGAATGCGATCGCTTATTTTATAGCTTCGCGGACCGCCCATCCCACCGGGCATTGGACTGACCATTGTCAGACCCCCCTTCTGGAGAAGGCGGCGGACCAGACCCAGCCCGACTGACTGAACAGCTTTCATACGAAGTCTCTACCGTCACCTGACCTGCTCATGGTCGACTCCATCAAAGTAGGCTGAGACTTCTTTATTTTTAAAATAAGAATAAACTTAAGCAATACTTATCGAGATATCACTACAAAATAACAAAACTGAAAACTATGCTGCTAGTTTGAAGTTTGACTCCCGGCGGGCGAGCGACGTCATCACTGAAGCGCACTTGACGGCGGGAAAAAAGGAACTGAGGCGGTTAGAAGGTCGACGCTGAGATAGTCATTACCACGCGAGCTGAGGCTCGCGGTGCCGTTGCTCGCGGCTCCATCTCTGGCGCCGACCCTCCAGCAAAAAGTTTGTTCCTGATGGGTCCTAGTGCCTCCAGCGCAGATCCCAATAGTGTGAATGAGTGGTGGAGACTTATGTCCAGGAAGATTTAAGGGACGCTGGGGGACCGCCCCTTTATACTGCATGGGACGTCGGGGGAGGGCCGTGTATTCTGTTAGCTAGAGATTTTCCATTGGGGTCCTGCAGCCTGCCGGCTTCAGTCCTACCAGTATTACCTGCTGCAAGAGCTCCATCTCGAAATAAGATGTACAGTTGCATAAGAACTTAGCGTAACAGTAGATCTTCGAGAGAGGCTCTTGCAGTAGGCAACGCCATAAGGACTGAGCCGCCAGGTGCTAGGACCACATGGAAAACTTAGCTAGCAGTGTCTGGTAGGGCACCACCCACCCAATGTCACGTGACAGATGTCGGCTCGATAGTATATAGTGGGTGGTCTCCCACGTCTTCCTCAGTTCTCTTGCTGAAGACCTGTGACAGGTACGACAGGAGAAAGGGGGGGGGCTCCTGGAGTCACAAGTAAGGCTGAGGAATATGGAGAAACAGCAGGGGGAAACCTTTGCTTACTGCAAGAGCCTCTCTTGAAGATCTACTGTTACAGTAAGTTCTTATGTAACTGTACTATCTTACTTCAAGAGGCCTCTTGCAGGAGGCAACACCATAAGGACTGATTCCCAGCAGTGTAAGTCAGGCAGAGACTGAACACAGGAGGCAGGATAAAGGTCTGCAGTAGCGAAGAAATTAAGACAGGAGACCTTGAAGGATGGCCAGTCCAAAGCCTGCCCTGCGTCTAGAGGCAATGTCCATACTGTAGTGCTTAGTGAAGGTGTGAACAGAGCTACAAGTAGCTGCCACGCAAATATCTGTGACAAAAACATTTCTGAAACAAGCGGTAGATGCAACCATGCCTCTGGTTGACTGCCCTTTAACTTCCCCTGGAAGGGGTTTGTTGTACTTACTTCTGATAGTAAAACAGAATGCAGTTTGCAAACCACTTAGATGAACACTGTTTTGAAACTGCTGTGCCCTCCCTTTTTTTCGCGAAGGAAACAAAAAGCTGATCTGTTTTTCGGACTGACTTTGTCAGATTTGTGTAGTAATGCAAAATTCTGTGCACATCCAGAGTGTGCAGAATTGCCTCCCTTTGATTTGAGTTGTTCAGGATAAGTGTATAGTATGATACAAGGTAAACTCAGAAACAACCTTTGGTAAAAACATAGGATTTGTACGCAGAGCCACCCAGTCTCTGTGGAAAATCAAATAAGGCTCCTTACATGTAAAAGCCTGAAGCTCGGAAATCTGTCGAGCAGAAATAATAGCAACTAAATACTGTGCTTTCCAAGACAAGAAGTGCAGGTCGCAACTCGCAGCCAGTTCAAAAGGAGGTAAAGTGAGCTTTTCAAAGATAAAGTTCAGATCCAACGGCGGAACAGGGTTCATGATCGAGGGTTTCATATCAAGCATTCCTTTCAGAAAGGTACAGGAGACCTCCAACTGAGCCAAGGTTTTGCCTTGTGGTAGACGGATATGGCCAATACAGGGACCTTCAGAGAAAAATAACTGAGTCTCAGGTCAGATAGGTGTAAAGGTACTCCATGACCTGAGGACTAGGGCATGAGAAAGGGTCCCATCCCTTGGAGGCTGCCCAGAGAGAAAATCTCTTCCACTTCATAGTGTAGGTGGTCCTTGTAGACAGCTTTCTGGCATCCACAAGGACTCCAGTGACTGTGGGGGAGAACCCAAAGTGTAAGACAGCTATGTCTGAAGGCGCTGAGCATGTAGGTGAAGGGACCTGAGATCTGGATGGACCAGCATGCCCTGATCCCTGGGTCAGGAGGTCCTGGCAGAGGGGAAAAGGAACTGGGAGGTCCCCCCGCTAACTGCTGGAGCAGAGTGAACCATATTTTGTTATGTTGTTCATCCACACCTTGTGGCAGGTTCCTTGCCGCTCTAAATCTTGCTGGAAGGTCTTCAAGCTAGCTCCTCCCATCCACCTGGGTGGTAAAACCCTCGGTTCTGCTCCATGACACCAGACCTAGCCCGCTGGAAGCCAGGTTGCACGTCGAAGCCGAGGAGGTCGGGTGGGTCGTGTGGATAAACAACATATACCACTCCTAGAACTCCTGTTACAGGTGCGTAACCTATATTTCTAGGGACGTGGATATGCTGTTCAATCCACACTTTGTGGCAGACTCCTGGCAGTCCTCCGAGAGGAGGGAAGCAAGGCGCACACCCCCTACTTAGGGAAAAAGGACTGGAGAACCGAGGTCCCCAAACCAGCATCCCGGCGTGACTCTAGGTCAATGAGGTAATGGGAAATAAAGGGGTGTGCTGACTTCCAGGTAGTAGCCCTGCAGATTTCCTGCATAGGGACGTCCCTAGAAGCAGCCACCAAAGCAGTGGTATGGCGGGCAGAAAGAGCTCTTTTCCCTTTGGGAGGCTCCATGCCCGCCAACCTATAGCAGAGATCTATGCAGGAGGTGACCCACCTGCTTATCGTCCGCTTGGCTGCAGGTCTGCCAGGTGTGGCTTCAGGGTAGGTGACAAACAGCTGGCGAACCTCTCCCCGAATTTCAGCCGTTCACTCCTTATAATAAGTGAGCGCCCTTCTAGGGTCCAAAGTATGGAGCCTATATTCGGCCTCCAAGGTGTAACTGGGGTAGAACACTGGCAGAGTCAACACCTGGTTCAGGGGAAACTCCGACACCACCTTTGGAAGGAATTTTGGGTTGGGGCGAAGGACAACCTTGTCCCTATGGAAGACCAGATAAGGAGACCTGATGGAAAGCACCTGGAGCTCTCCCATCCTTCTGGCTGCCGTAATAGCCACCAAGAAGGTGGTCTTCCATGACAGGTGGAAGACATCGCACCTGTGCATCGGTTCGAATGGCTTGCCCATGAGCTTAGCCAATACCAGCAGTAGATCCCATGGAGGTGGAGTTTCTCGCACCGGAGGGGATATGTGATCAAGGCCTTTGAAAAAGTGCCCAACCACCTTCTCCTGCACCACCGACTGCTTTCCGGCCTGTGCCCGGTAAGCAGAGATGGCTGCCAGGTGCACCTTGAGGGTCGTCGACCGAAGCCCTTACTGAGAAAAGGACCAAAGGTAGTCCAAAATACTAGCCAAGGGACAGGAAGAGGGGTTCAACCCCTTGTCCTGACACCAAATGGAGAATCTCTTCCATTTGAAGGCGTAGCATTTTCTGGTCTACTCCTTATGGGACGCCTCAACGACGTTGAAGACCTCGTCGGAAAGACCCAAGGCCTGCAACTCTAGCCGCTCAGGAACCAGGCCGTCAGGTGCAGGGATTGAAGGTCTGGATGGAGAACCTTCCCCTTGTCGACTGAGATCAGGTCTGGGAAGGCTGGAAGCTGCCTCGGGAGCCTGGAGCTGAGGTTGAGGAGATCTGGGTACCAGAACTGGCGAGGCCAATCTGGGGATACCAGGATCACCTGCACCTTGTCCCTCCTCGCCTTGAGGAGCACCTTGTGGATCAAGGGAAATGGAGGGAAGGCATAAAAGAGGCCCGGGGTCCACGGCCTGGAGAAGGCACCCCCCTGCAATGAGCCCTGCTGAGGGGGGCAGGCGTGAAACAGCCTCAGCTTCACATTCTCCCTAGAGGTGAACAGGTCCACCTGAAGGGTGCCCCAGTGGGAAAACAGGTCTTGTACTACCTCTGACAGGAGAGACCACTCGTGAGATGCAGCACCTATCTGGCTGAGGGCATTGGCCAGACTGTTGGAGGCTCCTGCCACGTGGAAGGCTAGGAGATCCACCTCCAGGCTGATCAAGAGAGACCAGATGTGGAGAGCCTCCCTGCACAGAGGCAAAGAGTGCGTCCCGCCCTGACGGTTGAGATAGTGCATGGTCGTGGTGTTGTCCATCTGAACCTGAACCACCTGACCCCATACAAACAGAGCGCAGGCGGTGAGGGCTAGTCGAACCGCTTGAAGCTCCAGCAGGTTGATGTGGCATTGAGACTCCTGAGGGGACCAGAGGCCGTGGACCCGGAGTTCCCCCAGATGGGCACCCCAATCAAAGAGGCATCAGTTGTAAGAGTGACCGTCGGCTCGGGGCAGACAAACGGGATACCCTCCTGCAGATAAGCTGGGACAAGCCACCACTACAGGCCATCCCACATCTCCTGGGTCATTGTCACCAGCTGGTCCAGAGGACTGGAGCACTGAGACCACTGGCTGGGCAGCCCCCATTGCAGGGGGCGCATATGCCTGCGGGCCCAGCGGACCACGCTGGTGCAGGCAGCCATGAGGCCCAGAAGGTGCAGGAAGTCCCGGGCAGGGCGCAACTGCCCAACCAGAAATGATTGGACAAAGGAGGAAAGGACCTCAGCCTTGTCCGCCAGGAGTCGAGCTCTGGCTTGAAGAGAGTCGAGCTCTGCCCCAATTAACTGAATCACCTGCGATGGCACGAGTTCCGATTTGGCCTTGTTGAGGAGGCAAAACTGAGAGCAGACCTGGAGGGCCAGATCTCTGGACCGCTCCACCTCCAACCTGGAAGGGGCTGCAATCAGCCAGTCATTCAGGTAAGGGTACACCCAGACCCCTCGGCGCCGCAGGAATGCTGTTACCACTGCCATGCATTTGTTGAAGACCTCAGGAGCTGGAGAAGGGGCGTAGGGCATGGCCTGGAACTCGTAAAGAGATCCCTCTGCTCTGAAGCGGAGGAATCGCTGATGAGACAGATGGACTGGGATGTGAAAGAATGCATCCTGGAGATCCAGAGGGCAGAACCACATGCCTAGTTCCAAGGATGGAATGATCTGAGCCAGAGTGACCATCCTGAAGGTGCATGGCCCTAGGAACTTATTCAGGTCGTACAGGTCGAGAATGGGGTGCCAGACCCCCGTCCGCTTTGGGACCAGGAAGTACCTGGACATAAACCCTGGGTCTGGAGAAGGGTCCGCCACCTCACTGATCACCTCCTTCTGGAGGAGCAGGGCAATGTCGACTCGACGAGCCGACAGAGAGGCTGCGGAACCTGTTGCCCCCCCCCCCCGTGGGTGACAGCTCAATAGGGAGGGGACTGCTTGAACTCCAGAGAAAGACCCCTGCCGACCACTTCTAGCACCCAGCAGTCAATGTTGATAGTGGACCAGGTGTAAAGGAAGTGGCGGAGCCGTCCCCCCAAGGGGGGAACCCGGGAAGGAGTGACGAGGCTGGGGGCGACATTCTTCAAACCGTCACTGGGCAGGCTTGGAGGAAGGGCCGGCCGAGGGGGCCTCCTGGACCCTTCCCTCCAGGCTTCCTACTGGAGGAAGTGGCAGACTTGGCCTTAGGGCACCAAGTGTGAGCCTGCTGGCCCTGTTGCTGGTGCTGCTGGGCCGGACGTGACGCAGGAGCGGAAGGGTGAAAGGGCTTACGCTGCTGCTGGTGGCCTCTGTCCTTCTGGGCAGATGTGACCGAGTCCAAGGTGGTACTGGACTTCTCTATCCTCTGGAGATGGCTTTCCACCCCTGGCCCGAACAAGTCGGTGCCCAGGAAGGGAATGTCTGCCAGCTTGTGCTGGGTGTCTGCCGTGAAGGTGGAGATCCGCAGCCAAGCTCTGCGGCACATGGCTACTGCAGCAGCTACTGATGGGACACAAGAGTCACCGATGTCCAAAGAAGTTTGGAGCTGCTGCTCAGCCACCGCCCTTCCCTGATCCCGCACCTGCTTGACCGTCGTCTGAAGGTCAGCTGGGAGATGAGAAATCACCTCATCCAGGGAACCCATAAGGGCGTGTGAGAAATGTGCCATCAGTACAGCTGAGCTAGCCTGTCGAAGGCCTAGAGAGGAAGCAGCATAAACCTTCCATCCAGAATAATCCAGCTTTTTGGATTCTTTATCGGGCGGTTTGTCCACATCCCTAGCATTCCCAGAACGCCGGAAAACACTGTCGGTCACCAGCTCCTCTGCAGAGGGGTGCTCCGTGAAACTGGACAGTGAACCGGTGGGGACCGCGTACTTGCGAACCATCCTGGCTGAAGGTGCGGTACAAGAGGCAGGCCACTGCCACAACTCCAGGGCTGGGCCAACAATGGCTTCGGCCACCGGGAAGGCCTCCGTAGGGGAATCTCCTCGGTCCAATATCTCCGTGAGGGGATATCTGGCCCGTTTCTGAACGGGTTCCAGCTGCATCCCAGTGGACTCAGAGATGAGTCGAAGTATACCCAAGAATGAGGATGGGCTCTCATCCACTGACTGACCCCCTGCACAGTCCAGGTCAATGGGCCTGGAGAACAGGGAGGAGTCGTCGTCAGACTCCAAGGAGTCTGCAAACAGCTGCAGAGCATCTGAGTCACCCTCCACCTGCCAAGGTTGATCGCGAGTGAGGGTGACCGACAACCTGTGGGGCAAGCCCTGACCCGTCCAAGAATCCTTTGTTGGGGCCCCAGTCTTCGGTTGTGGAGGCGGAGGTTCCACCACAATGGGCGGAGCAGCCGGTTTCGGATGAACAACCGGCGCCGGGGGGTCGACTCCTTGACAACTACGAGTTGTTGTTCAGTCACTCCAGTGACAGCCACTTAATGTTCGGAGAAGGCGACGGAATCGGCTTGTTACCAGTCAACAAACATTGCTGCCACATCATGCCCTCGTAGCGCCAACATAACTTACATCGGAGCCTATCCTCCGAAGAGGACGAGCAGCAACGCCACTTTCCATGGTGCCAAGACCGCCGATGTCGGCGGGACCTGCTCGACCTGGAAGAGGCCCGAGACCGAGACCTTCGGGGTCACCGAGAGTGGGTCAAAGAGGGGCGGGGGAAACCCACTCACCCCTCAGTTCAGGATCCTTGACTGGGGACTTCGGCACAGGAGGCACGACCAAGTCCTCGGTTACCACCGGGGGAACCAGTGAAGAAGGGTTGTCGGCTTCTCCAGTCAACAAACCATCCAACGGGTCGAGAAAAATCTCAACCACATCGACGGATGTCTCAGCCGGCTGACCTGACGGGGACACCGTGAAGCCAGTAGCCTTAGCCGAAACCTCGACCGAAGTCGAGAGCCGACTGTCCGGAGAAGGGGATCTCTCCCGCTCCCACGAACGTCGACGGTGGGACTTACCTTTTGGATCTTTCTTCTTGGACCTACTGGTATGTTCTGATGGCCCTTCTGCCTTGGTGGAGAGGGACTGGCAAAGCTCCTTAAAAGAAGAACTGTAGGAGGAGCCCAAGGAGAGTGGGATAAATGCTGAAGCTGAGGAGGAAGATGAAGCGGCCTGGGCCACCTCCTCTTCGAGGGCAATCAACTGCTCCAGCTGCTCTGAGGAGCCCGCAGCTGCGGACACTGCCCAACGGGCCTCCTTTGACTTCACCGGCGGGTACCATTTCTCGGGACGCCCAAGTTGTAGTCTGGCAGCGTGGTCCTCTAAAACCGAAGCCGAGAAGGACTTGCCCAGAGTGCAGGCCTGCGGATCGTGGGCAAGACCCAGGCGTGTGGCTCAGTCCGGGCCATTTTCTGCTTGCAAGGGCACCGACGGAAGCCGGGAGTGGATTTATCCATCGCAGTCGCGAGGGAAGATGAAGACTGAAGTCTAGAAAATGTTCAAATAATTTTCGGAAAACCCGAAGAGTTTGGATCCAGGCCTAAAACGCAGAGCGCTAAGGAGGGATCCTCAGCTTCCAAGCGGTAAGGAAGATCTGGCATCATGGGGCGCAGCCAAGGGTTTTACCACCTGGGTAGGTGGGAGGAGCCAGCTTGAAGACCTTCCGACAAGATTTAAAGTGGCAAGGACCCTGCCACAAAGTGTGGATTGAACAACATATCCACGTCCCTAGAAAATGAAAATTACGTACCTACCGTAATTCTTGATCTTCTTGGATGAAGTTTCCATCACTCATTCACACTAATGGGACTACACCGTAGGCTCTAGGACTGAGCGGGAGCCAAAAATCTTCAGGAGGGCTGGCGCAGGGGTAGGACTGCGCATGTGTGGCACTGCGAAACCGGCTCATGCCATATAGACTACCTCGGCTTTGACCCTCCAACGGCCTCAGTACCTTTTTTACCGAGGAGGTGCAGCGTAAACTAACCCATGTCAGACATAAGATAGTCCGAATAACCCATATAAGAAGGGTCAACACAACAGTGTCTTCACGGCCCAGCCATCGAGGGAGTGAAGACCAAAAACAAGATAAGTGAGCTCGGAGGATGGAGGGTGGGCATGTGAATGAGTGGTGGAGACTTTGTCCAAGAAGATCAAGAATTACGGTAGGTATGTAATTTTCATTTCTTCCTGGACATAAAGTCTCCACCACTCATTCACACTAATGGGAGAGTACCAAGCTAAAATAATCCTCCAAGAGAGGCGGCAGGAGCAAGGAGCTCACTCAGGACAGAAGTCCATTAAAGACTGTCCTGCCAAAAGATGGATGCTGACTGGCATGGACATCCAAGGCAAAGTGTTTCACAAAGGTATGCACACAGCTCCAAGTAGCTGCATTGCAGATGTCTGCAATGGGTACGTTCCGTATTTCTGCCAGAGATGCCGCGACTGCTCTGGTAGAATGGGTGTACACCCTGCCTTCCAGCTTGACCTGCGCCATGGAGTAGCAATGGTGGAGACATGCTACCAGTCACACCGAAATACACCTGATGGCAACATGCTGACCTAGCTGGGCTATTCTGAACAAGACAGAGTTGCTTGGATTTGCGGGTCTCTTTTGTTCTGTCGATGTAGAACCGCAATACTCTTTTAACATCCTGAGAATGTAGGGTATGTTCCCCTTCATTCTGGAAGTTCGCAAAGTAGTTTGGAAGGACCAAGCGCTGGTTCAAGTGGAATTCTGAGTCTACTTTTGGAAGAAATTTATGGTGCATTCTGAGAACCACCTTGTCCTTCTGAAATACTGTATAAGGAGGGTCTGTGACCAGGGCATGTATTTCAGACACTCTGAGAGCAGAAGTAATGGCTACAACGAAGACAGCCTTCCAGGTCAGGAACTTCAACTCACAGGTTGCTAGAGGCGCAAAAGGTTTACAAGTGAGCATGTCTAGCACAGGACTGATATCCCAAGCGGCTAACAGTCTCCTGACTGGTGGCCTAGTGTGAAGGATATCCTTAAGGAACCTCTTAAGCAAGGGCAGCTGAGCCATCGACATAGTGTGGCTAGGCTCGTGATAAGCCGAGATCACGCACAGATGTACCTTCACCGTTGAGTATTCTAGCCCTGTATTTGATAGGTCTAGCAGATACTCCACGACTTTGTTTGAAGGGCAAGAAAAGGGGTCCAGGGAGGACTTTGTGTACCAGATGAAGAATCGTTTCCACTTCGCCATGTAAGTTTTCCTAGTAGATCGCTTACGTGCTGCTATGAGAATGTCTGAGACACTATGGGAGATGTGAAATCTACCCACTTCTATCTCCTCAGGATCCAGGTGTGGAGATGAAGGGACCTCAGGCTGGGGTGAACTACTGGGCCCTGGGTCAGAAGGTCCATTTGAAGTGGCAGTTGTCTTGGTGGAACTTCTGATAATCTGTTGATTTACAGAAACCAAATCTGACGAGGCCAGTATGGGGCGATGAGGATCATTCTGCCCCCTTGTGCCTCCAGCTTGAGCAGCACCCTCTGAATTAAAGGAAGAGGAGGAAATGCATATACAAAGTGTCTTGTCCACCACAGTCTGACTGCGTCCTGACAGAAAATGGTAGGTTCTGGTTTTCTGGAGCAGAATAGAGGCAGTTTTGCATTGAGTGGGACACAAAAAGGTCCAGGTCTGGTGCGCCCCACTCTTTGAAGAGCAATTGCATGTTGTTTGCCTGGAGAGACCACACGTGTGGCTCCGCCTCTGTTCTGTGGAGGCGATCTGCTAGATTGTTCTGGACTCCAGGCAGGTAGACTGCCTGGATCAGGGCTTCGTGTTCCAGGCACTATTCCCACACTCTCATTGCTTCCCTCCGAAGAGGGTAAGAGTGTGCTCCACCCTGCTTGTTGATGTAATACATCACTGCTTTGTTGTCCATCTGAAGGAGAATTGCTTTGCGATAGAGGATGTCCTTCAGGGCTTGGACAGCGTACAGGACAGCTCTCATTACTAGGACATTTATGAGTAGTTGAGACTCGTCCTGATTCCACAGACTCTGGGTGTGGAGATCCTGACAGTGAGCTCCCCAGTCAATTAGAGATGCATCCGTGGTGATGGTGGTCTGTGTCTCCAGTGGGGCAAAGGGAAAGCCTTGAAGAAGGTTGTCTTCTTCAGTGCACCAGGTGAGCGACCACCTTAGAGTTTCCATCACCTTGATGTGAAAGGACTGTGAATGTGTGGTCAGGGACCACTGAGTACTGAGCATCCACTGAGTGGTTCTCATGTGTAGACAGGCCAGAGGCACCATAAACACTGATGATGCCAGGAGACCCAGCATCCGCTGCATCAACAGAGCTCAAATCGAGTCGTTATCTTGGATGAAGTGAGCCATCTGGAGGATATCATTTCTCCTGTCCTCCGGAAGGAAGGCCCGTGCCCTGGAAGTGTCCAGGAGGGCTCCTATGAAAAGGAGTTGTTGGGAGGGCTGCAGCTGCAATGTTTCGAGATTCAACAGGACTCCCATGGATGTGAGAAACTTGGAAGCTGTGACCACTGCTTCATGTGTCCCTTGTCTGGAGGAGCTTGCTAGGAGCCAGTCGTCTAGATATGGAAATACATGAATTCCGATTTTCCTGAGATGTGCAAAGCACTTTGTAAAAACTTGTGGTGCCAAGGGCAGCCCAAAGGGCAGGACTCTGAATTGATACTGCTGACCTAGGACTACAAATTGGAGATACCTGTGGTGGCTTGGGTGCACGGGAACATGTTGGTAGGCATCCTGCATGTCCAGGGAGGCCAGCCAATCATTATGATGAATCAGAGGTAAAAGCGCAAGAACGGTATCATCTTGGATTTCTCCTTGAAGAGGAATTTGTTTAACTACCTTAGATCTAGAATATGGTGCATACCACTTGTTTTCTTTGAAACTAGGAAATGATGGAAGTAGAAATCTGTGTCCTGTTCCTCCAACGGAACTACTTCTACTGTCCTGTTGTTCAGAAGGCCTTGAATCTCGGAAGTGAGAAGCGACGACGTCTGACTGAGTGATAGACAGTCTGGGCTGTCGTTCGGGTGAATGATCCGGAGGAGTACCTGAAAAATTCAGAGTAACCTTCATGAATTATCCTGAGAACCCATTTGTCCAATGTGACTGACATCCACTGGTTATAAAACTGAGTCAGATGCCCCCCTACTGCTGAAGAAGACTCCCCCTCAGACAGCTGAAGTGGGAACTGGGCCGGAATTTCACTGGGTGGCACTAGGCGCCTTCCGGCCCTGTGCCTTATGCTGCGTTTTCTTTAGTGGCTGGGGGGGGGGTTGATTCTTGTTGAAGCCCCCTCTGCCTTTACCATGAAAGGACTGATGGTTATGAAACTGTTGGCAGTTCCCGCCCCACTGAGAGGCAGCAGGGGCCGGTCTGGCCATCTTAATGGCAGTCCTAGTTTTCTGTGTGGCCTCCAGTGCCTGCTCCACCTGTGGGCCAAACAGATAAACTCCATCAAATGGCAAATTCATGACTCTGCTGAGCAACATTTGTAAACCCCAAGTCCATAACCATGAGTGGCGTTGGGTGCATATCCCAGTTGCCGCTGCCCTCGAGGCAGTGTCAAAGGTGTCCACAGCAACCTTAAGTTGCTAATTTTTGGATTCAATGCCTCTAGTAATAGTCTGGAGAAGCTCTGAACTAACGACCAACTCCAGAAGAGCTTCCACCGAGGTTTTTAGTGAATGCCAGAGGGTATACTCATATTGTGAGAAACAGCCCTGGTAGCTAGCAATACGCATTCCTGGGGTAGCAGCGGCGAAGACTCGCTTCCCCAAGGAGTCAGTCTTACGGGATTCTTTATTTACTAGATGAGCCGTAGACTTCTGGGGGAGAATGGCTTTGTCGTTTTCTGTCAAGACCACAATGGCGTCTGCAAAGGCTTGAGAGGCCAGGATTGGTCGATCCTTAAGGGGGGGGGTGTACTTCCTGTCTATGGACTTGGCCATGGAAGGAATAAGCGCTGGATTGACCAACACCATCTGTGGAAGACTCTCAAAAGAGGGCTGTACCAGAGGTGTCAACTCCACAGGGATTTCAGGGACATGCAGATACTGAAGGTGCAACAGCTTCCCAGATCAACCTCCGAAGTCTGGAGATAGAGGATGGAATTCATATTTTTCAGTAGAGATTTAAAGAATAGGTCCTCGACCAAAGGCTCTGCTGAAAGTAGAGTGCTTACTTTCCACTCTGAAAGATGAATTTTCATCAAAGTTGTCTCCTAATCGCATATCAGAATCAGGCTCACTATCATCTCCTACTAGGCCAGGAGGGATAGTATATAAAGGAAAGAGAGCAGAAGGAGGCGCTCCTCGAATCGGAGTCGAGAATTCCGGCACTTCCGGCAGTGCCAGTATCGAAAACAGCACCGCCAAGACCAGAGTAGAAGGCGGTGCCACAACCGGCACTGTGCAAGCGCCTGGAGACCCCAACCCAAACCCTGGGGCACCCAAGGATGAAAACATAAGTAGGAGAAAGTAGTACCTGTGCTGGCCCCTGTGCCGCAGCCATGTGAGGGTGAAAAGCACAAGAGCACAGTATCGACGGCACGGAAGGTGCCACGTGACTAGGCTGACCCAACTGCTCTGCCCATGAGTTCAAAGCCCCCAGGCCTGAAAGCCCTGGGGTCGGTTCCGCAAACTCGGGAAGTGGGACAACTGCCAAACCCACTGCTCCATAAGAGTGGCCCAACGACGAAATTGCTCACCGGAGGATCCCCCATGGGGTGGGGAGGGACTATGGAGTCGAGGATGCCAGCCACCTGGAACAGAGGCTGCAGGTGACCCCGACGGAGTCGGAGTCGGCCTCCTGCCTCCCGCTACCGATGATCGTCATGCAGATATAGCAGAGGGCGACCTTGAGCAGTACCGTTTCCTTTTCAACTGGTGGGACGAAGAAGAAGTTGAGGTTGAGTGATGCCGGGTTCCCGACTAAGTTTGGGAACAAGCCTGCATCATTTTGTGCTTTTGGGAGGACTGCCCTTCCTCCTGAGCATCGGACTGCTCATAGTCAACTCCCCCCCCGTAGAAGGCGGCAGACCGGACCCAGCCTCCCTACCGTCACCGGCCCCATTCATGGTCGATTCAGTCGAAGGCAGGCTGAAGAAGACTTCTCTATTCTTTTGCTGCAGAAAAGAAAAAACCTTTTTCTTTAAATGAATAAATAATAAATATACTAAAACTTAATCAAATATGGCTGGCCTGGTAGCGCCAGAGTTGAGGCACTGGAGGCATACCTCGCACCATGCGGCGACCTGTGTTCGAGGAGCAGCACGGGTTGCTGGGGATCGGCAGGAAGGAGAAGCATCGAGGCGTCAAGGGATTGCCTCCTCTCCGGGAGGTGGGGAGACAGTGGTCGGTTCATCTGCCTTGCGATGGCTGGGGGGCAGAGCACCTAGAGGGAGAGCGTGCGGACACGCTACCTCCTCCACTGGCATCATTGCACGCCCGGCCCAGGACTGGGGGCAGTGCTGTGGCCCGACGCCAGCATTATCTTCCGACTCCACGGCCTGACCCAAATGGCACCTCCTCATCTGGATCCTGTGTCGGTGAGTTTGAGCTGCGGGGAGAGCTCCTCACCACCCCGCCACGGGGGGAGGGGGGGGTAATCCGTGAAAAATTAGAGGAGGGAGCGTGATGTCAGGTGTCAGGGTTGGGAGGTTGGTCGGGATGTCACAACCAACTGGAGCCACAGGGGGACACAATATAGAGTAAAAACTTAAATACTGAACAACTAAGCTGCTGTCGTATAGACGTGAAGATTTGACTCCCAGAGGGCAAGTGACGTCATCACTGAAGCGCACTTGATGACGGAAAAAAAAGGAACTGAGGCAGTTGGAGGGTCAATGCCGAGGTAACCTACACAGCGCGAGCAGTCTCGCAGCACTGCATGGTCCTACCTTGGCACCGGCCCTCCTGAAGATTTTTGACTCCTGCTTGATCCTAGCACCTCCAGCGTAGTCCCATTAGTGTGAATGAGTGGTGCAGACTTAATGTTCAGGATGATCACAGGTTACTCACCTGTAACAATAGTTCTAGGAGTGGTATATGTTGTTCATCCACACTATCTGGCAGACTCCTAGCAATTCTCTGGGAGGAGGGAGGCAAGGCACACACCTCCTATTTAGGGAACAGAAACTGGAGAACTGAGGCCCCAAAACCAGCATCCCAGCGTGATTCGAGGTCAATGTGGAAATGAGAAATGAAGGTTTGTGCCAACTTCCAGGTAGCAGCCCTGCAGATTTCCTGGATAGGGGTGTCCCTAGAAGCAGTCACTGATGCAGCAGTATGATGGGAGAAATGAGCCCTTAGCCCTCCAGGAGGCTCCCTACCCACCAACCTATAGCAGAGATCAATGCAGGATACAATCTACCTGCCAATTGTCTGCTTGGCTGCAGGTCTGCCAGATGCGGCTTCAGAGTAGGTGACAAACAGCTGGTAAACCTCTCCCTGAACTCCAGCCGTGCACTCTTTGTAATAAGCAGACGCTTGGCTCAGGTCCAGAGTATGGAGCCTATGTTCGGCTTCCGAGGTGTGATTTGGGAAGAACACCGGAAGAGTTGTCACCCGATTAAGGTGAAACTCTGACACCACCTTCGGGAGGAACTTCAGGTTGGGGCACAGGACAACCTTGTCCCTGTGGAAGCCCAAGCAGAGAGACTACACTGAAAGCGCATGGAGCTCCCCAATCCTTCTGGCTGACGTGATAGCCATTAAGAAGGTGGTCTTCCACAACACGTGGGACACCTCACACCTGTGCATCAGTTCGAATGACTTGCCCATGAGCTCTGCCAAAACCAGCAACAAGTCCCACAGTGGTGGTAATTCACGCACCTGAGGGGAAATGTGATCTAAGCCTTTGGAAAACCACCAGGCCACATTTTCCTGTGCCACCAACTGCTGACTAGCCCACGCCTGGTAAGCAGAGATGGCTGCCAGGTGCACCTTAAGGGTCGTTGACCGAAGGCCCCCTTTGCAGAGGGACCACAGGTAGTCCAAAATGCTGGCCACCGGACTGGTCAAGGGATCCAGCCTCTTGTCCTGACACCAAATGAAGAATCTCTTCCATTTGAAGGCACAGCATTTTCTGGTCGACTCCTTCTAGATGCCTCCACTACGGTGAGGACATCTTCGGAGAGACCCAAAGCCTGGAACTTTTGCCACTCAGGAACCAGGCTGTCAGGTGCAGGGATTGAAGGTCCAGGTGGAGTACCTTCCCCTGACTGATGGAGAGCAGGTCTGGGCAGAGTGGTACACACCTCAGGAGCCTGTTGCTGAGACTGACGAGACTGGGGTACCAAAACTGGCATGGCCAGTCCAGAGCCACCAGGATTACCCATGCTTTGTCCCACTGGACCTTAAGCAGCACCTTGTGGACCAAGGGTAGTGGAGGGAAGGCATAAGGCTTGGGCCCAATGTCTTGAGAAGGCATCCCCCTGTAGCGAGCCCTGCTGAGGGGGGCAGGCACAGAATAGCCTCAGCTTTGCATTCTCCCTGGAGATGAACAAGTCCACCTGAGGGGTGCCCCACTGGAAGAACAGGCTGTGAACTACCTTCGGATGGAGAGACCACTCATGAGATGCCTCTCCTACCTGGCTGAGGGCATCCGCCAGCTGACTGGAGACTTCTGCCCCATGGATGGCTAGAAGACCTGCCTCCAGGCTGCGCACGAAGGTCCATTCGTGGAGAGCTTCCTTGCACAAAGGCAGAGAGTGCATCCTACCCTGTTTGTTGAGATAGTACATGCTCATAGTGTTGTCCATCTGGACTTGGACCACCTGACCATGAATATGCAGAGCGAATGCATTCGATGTGCCATCAGGACTCCTCAGGGGTCCAGAGCCCATGGACTCTATGTTCCCCCCCAGATGGGCACCCCAGCCCGTGAGAGAGTCGTTGGTCATCAGGATGACCGCCGGCTCAGGGTAGACAAACGGGACCCCTTCCTGCAGATGCTCTGGGACTAGTCACCACTGGAGGATGTCCCACATCTTCTGGGTCACAGTGACCAGCTGGTCGAAGTGACCTTTGCGCTGAGATCACTGGCTGGTCAGCTTCCATTGCAGGGAGTGCATATTCAAACAGGTCCATCGGACCACACTGGTGTAGGCTGCTATGTAACTCCAAAGGCACAGGAAGTCCCGGGCAAGGGGCAATTGCCCAACCTGAAAACTTCAGACAAAGGAGGAGAGGACCTCCACCCTGTCCACCGGAAGCAGGGCTCTGGCTCGGCAAGAGTCGAGCTCTGCCCCGATAAAGCTGATCACCTGTGAGGGCATGAGTTTTGACTTGACCTCGTTGACCAGGAGGCCAAGGGAGGTGCAAGGTCTGGAGGGCCAGGTCCCTGGACCACTCCACCTCCTGCCTGGAGGGACCTGCAATCAGCCAGTCATCCAGGTAGGTATACACCTGGACTCCTCAGCGCCTCAGGTAAGCTGCCACCACTGCCATGCATTTGGTGAAGACCCAGGGGGCTGAGGAGAAGCCGAATGGCATGGCCTGGAACTTGTAGAGGGTTCTCTCAGCTCGAAAGCGGAGGAACCTTTGGTGGGATGGATGGATTGGGACGTGAAAGAATGCATCCTGAAGATCCAGGCAGCAAAACCACATGTGTTGCTCTAGAAATGGTATGATCTAAGACAAAGTTACCATCCTGAAGGTGTGCAACCTAAGGAACTTGTTCAGGTTGTGTACATCTAGAATGGGTCGACAGCCCCCCTCCCCCAATCTGTTTCGGCACCAGGAAGTACCTGGAGATAAACCCTGGGTGTTCCGGAGGATCCGCTACTCTGACCACGACCTCTTTGTGGAAGAGCTGGGTTATGTCGTCTCAAAGAGCCGATCAAGTGCCTGCGGATACCAAGTCCTTACGTGGGGCATGGGCTCAGCTTGAAAGGTAGTGCTCGAATTCCAGAGGCAGACCCTGACCGACCACTTCTAGAATCCACCTGCTTGTGGTCACAGCGGATCAGGCTGAAAGGAAATGGTGGACCTGCCCCCCTACAAGAGAGTCCAGAGGAGGCGTGACCGGTATAAGGACGACACCCCCCCATCCTGTCACTGAGCAGGCTTAGAGGAGGAGGGCCTGGCTGAGATGCCACCGGGCCCCTTTCCTCCAGTCTTATGTACCACCAAGGCCAATGACTTGGGCTGGGGTCGCCAGGACTCAGCCTGCTGGCCAGCCTAATACTGAACTGGTTTTGCCACAGGAGTGGAGGACCGAAAAGGCTTTTGCTTCTGTTGCCTGGGGCTCTTGGGATCCTTCTGTGTGGATGTTACAGAGTCCAAGGTGGCAGTGGACTTCTCGATGCACTCGACGTGACCATCCACACTAGGCCAAAACAGGTCGGTGCCCAAGAAAGGAACATCTGCCAGATTGTGCTGAGTGTCTGCCGTGAAGGTTGAGATCCGCAGCCAAGCACTACTATGCATGGCTACTGTGGCCACCAATGAGCGGGCACAGGAATCTCCCAGATCCAGAGCCGTTTGCAGCTGCTGCCTGGCCATGGCCCAGCCCTGATCTTGGACCTTTTTGACCATGGTCTGGAGGTCTGCAGACAGTTGAGGAATACCTCATCAAAAGAGCCCAAGACAGCATGGGAGAAGTGTGCCATCAAGACAGCCGAGCTCACCTGATGGTGGCTGAGCGAGGAGACAGCATAGACTTTTTTAGCCACATGGTCGAATTTCTTGGACTCCTTGTCTGGCGGCTTGTTGACATCCCCAGTATTGCTCGAGCACTGAAACACGGAGTCAACCACCAGTCCCTCGGCTGAGGGGTGCTCCGTGAAACCCGAGAGGGTATTAATGGGCACCGCATACTTGCGGGCCATCCGGGCAGAGGGCACTGAGCAGGATGCTGCCAAAGCTCCAGGGCTGGGCCGACAATGGCCTCGGCCACTGCAAAACCCTCCGCAGAGTTCCCTTTGTCCAGAATATCTTTAAGGGGATAGCGAGCCCGCTTCTGAACTGGCTCCATTTTCATCCCTGTGGAATCTGAGATGAGGTGGAGGATGCCCAGGAAGGAAGAGGGCCCTTCCTCCATCGTTAGATCCCCCATGGACTCCTTTCATTGACTGGATGGGAGTGCAGTGAGGAATCCTTGGACTTGGAGTCCGCATAAAGCGGATGATCACCTGAGTCATCTTCAACCCTCCGCGGGTGGTCAGGTGTGACGGTGACCAACAGCTGATGGGGAAGCCCCTTGGCTGTCTGAAACTCCTTGGTCGGAGTGCTGGTCAATGGCTGCTTGGGCGGCGGCTCCACCACAGTTGGCACAGAGGATGGGTTTGGCCAAATCAAAACGATTTTGACCAGGTACACTGGGGGAGGTACGGTCTCGACCGACCCCACAAGAGGAGTTGGTGTTGGCCTTTCGGTCGACAGCCAAGTGATGGCAGGTGTAGAAACCAGGGTCGGCTTAGTACCAGGCAGCACTAACTGTTGCCACATAAGATCTTTGTAGTGCCGATGCAACTTGCGCCGAAGCCTCTCCTCGCCGGAGGAGGACGAAGATGAGGAATAGCTGCGGCGCCACTTTCTGTGGTGCTGAGAGTGGAAGCAATGAGGACTGAGACCTTGACCACTGGGGATGCTGATGGGGGATCTCGGAGGGAGACAGGGAATGCTACAGCTACTTCTGGTCTGGGTCGGTGACCGAAGGGTTCTGGTCAGCGGACTGAACAGCCCCTTTCTATGGTCACAGACAAGACAACTGGTCAATTGGGTCAAGAAAGATCTTGGCCATGTCATCAGCCAGCAGCTTGACAGACTGGCCTGATGGGGTCTCCGTGAAGCCAGCGGTCAAGGCCGCGGTTTCGACCGTAGTCAAAACCTGCGAGTCGGGAGACCGAGAATGCTCCCAGTCCCACGAATGTCGATGAGGAGTCTTCTCTTTTTTCGATTCCTTCTTCTCCTTTCGAGGTCTAGAGCTGTGAGATTCAGAAGGACCCTGACCCTTCATCGGGAGGGACTGGCACAGCTCCTTGAAGGAGCCCGTGAAAGTGGAGTGGTATGAAGGCAGAAGCAGAACAGGAGATAGCGGCAGCCCGAGCCACCTCCTCCTCAAAGGCCGTGAGCTGTTCGGCAGACCCCACAGCCACGGAGATCACCCAATGGGCATCTTTAGATTTGACCAGTGGATGCAGCTTCTCTGGGCAGCCCAACATAGGCGGGCAAGAGCGGGTCCTCGAGGACCGATGGGTGAAATGACGACATATAGTGCAGACCTGGGTATCATGATTGTGACCCTGGCAGTAAACGCACATGGCATGGGGGTCGGTACACAACATCTTCTGCCTGCAAGGGCACCAGCAAAATCCGGGCGCGTACTTGTCCATCACGGTCGGTAGCTCGAAGATAAAAACCGAAATGGTTGTGAAAGTTTTTGAAGCAATCCAAAAGGATCATAAAGTACTAGGACCTAAAACGCGGAAAGGGAGATCTGGCATCATGGGGCAGCGCCAAGGGATATACCACCCCGGTGGGTGGGAGGAGCCAGCTTGAAGACTTTTTGGCACTTCTTAAAGGGGAAAGGACTCTGCCAGATAGTGTGGATAGAACAACATATCCACATCCCTAGAACTGTGTAGTTTTGCATTGTATGGGGAGGCGAACAGATCGAGATCTGGTTGACCCCAAAGGTTGAAGTTGTCCTCTACCACCAACTGACGCAGTTCCCACTCATGAGCCCTTGCCTAAGTGCGGCTGAGACTGTCCTCTAGGATGTTCTGGACATGAACTGCCATGAGCTGGATCTGGTGCTGAACTGCCCAGTACCACACTCGCATCGCTTCCCTGCATAGTGGGTACGACCGAGTGTCTACCTGTTTGTTCAGGTACCAGACCACGCACATGTTGTCTGACTGGACTAAGAGTGGTCCTGGGAGAAGATGAGGCTGACAGGCTTTGAGGGCATACAATACAGCATGCATCTCGACCACACTGATGAGCAATGAGAGCTCCCGCTGAGACCAGAATCCCTGGGTTCTGCCATCTCCCTCATGTGCTCCCCAGCCCTGACCTGATGCATCCATTGTCAGGATCTGAACTGGAGGGGGAGGTTGAGAAGGGAACCTCCAGCAGAGATTTGTCAGATCCGGTCACCAAAGGAGATCCTTTTGCTTAGGGTTGGATACCAGAACCCTGTGATCCAGGTCATCCGACCTCTGGTCCCACTGTACCCTGAGTGTCCACCGCGTGACTTGCATGTGGAGCCAGGCCAGAGGTACTGTGGGAATAGCCGCCACCATAAGATCCAGGAGGGGCAGGACCATTCTGGCCATTGTCCAATGGCTGGAGGCTACTCGCCGAGCTTGCCTCTGCAGCATTTCCGCCCTGTCTAGGAGGAGGAAGGCTTAACCCTGGGTTGTATCCAGTACAGCCCCAATAAATTGGAGATGTTGGGAAGAAGTCAGGTGAGACTTGGGGTAATTCACCATGATCCCCACCCTGTGGAACAGCTCCAGGGTATCTGCTAGAGAAGCCTCCAGGTAGTCCCTCGACAGGGCCGAAAGAAGTCAGTCGTCGAAGTATGGGAACACATAGTGGCCCTGACAACATAAAGCCAATGCAATCACCACTAGGCACTTGGGTGAACACCATGGGTGCCTATGAAATGCCAAAGGGGAGAGCCTTGAATTGGAAATGATCCCCTGGAAAGTAAACCAGAGGAAGCGGTGGTGGGCAAGGAAGACAGGAATATGCAGGTAAGCATCCTGCATATCCAGTGCACAGAGCCAGTGTTCCTGATGGAGCAGTGGCAAGAGTCCCAGTAGGATCACTATGCGAAACCTCTTGTACTCGATGTACGGGTTGAGCGTGCTGAGGTCTAGGATCGGCTGAAGGTCTCCCGGCTTTTTTGGAACCAGGAAGAAGTGGGAGTAGTACCCCCTTCCTATCTGGCCTTGAGGAACGGGCTTTATGGAGGATTTTTGCAACAGAGACACAATCTCCTCTCTGAACGGAATGTAACCATGTGGGTAATGAGAGTGATATGGAGGATTTTCTGAAGGTCGCTCTGTGAACTCCAGCGTGTGACCTTGGGCAATTAGCTGAAGGACTCAAGACTCTGTCATGATCGCCTCCCACCCGGACAGGTGGCTGGCAAATCTGCCCCGACTGGCTCTCCTGGAGCTGTGGGTGGGTGGGTGGGCAGGTCAAGAGGCAGAGGGAGGGTTGGGGTGCGCCGCCCTGGAAGCTCTGTGGCGGGGGAGGGGGGTAGAGGCAGATGAGGGAGCTCGACGTTTGCTCTGATGTTTGTCAGGCTGCTGCCTTGTCTGGCGCCTTAGCTGACAGCGAAAGGGAGGCCGAGACTTGGGATTGCTGTAATACAGGGAGTGCACTGATCGAAGGGCCTTCCCTCATTCCTGGAGATCGGTCATTATGTCCTTGACGTCCCATCCAAAGAGCACCAAGCCCCTGAAGGGTGCATCCAGAGTGGATGCCTGAAAGGAGGGATCCTCAGGGATAGACTTCGGAGTTTCCTTGGACTTGGGGTCCTCCGGCAGAGGGGATTCAGAGCCAAAGGAAAAGAGGAGTCAGACTTGGAGCTGGGCGAAGGGCTCCTGTCGGGGAACAGGGACCTTTCACGGGGGTCCTCTTTCTGAGGAGCACCAGGTATGCGACCCCAGTCCTCCACCGCGGAGGCACCCAACATGCATCCAGAAGACAGGGAATGGGTCCTGTTAGGAGACAGGGACCATGGAGTCGGAGTAAAACAGGCTGGCGTGTGAGCCATGTCCGCCTGCCATTGGTCCAACTCCAATGTCAGCTGCTGCTTGGCTTTCCTCCACCAGGAATCAAAGAGAGCATCATAATTCACCGACATTTGTTGAGAAGCTGGCAGGAGATACTGGCAGGCTGGAGCTTGGTACCCAGACGGTGGATAGCCTGGTGTTGGGCAGCCTGGCATCAGGTAGCCTGCTGTAGGATAGCCCGGTGTCAGGTGACCTGGATAAGGGCCCGATAGCATGGCTGAAAGACCTGGCTAAGGCCCATGTGGAGGGTCAAAGGGCCTAGTCTGGGGAGGATCCGGCTGCAGACCTACAGGGAGACCCAGCACCAGCCCGGGTGGGTCGACTGGTCCAGACGGTGTCTGGGGTAGGGGAAGTGGCCCAGATGGAGGATCTAAGTCATATTGGCCAGAAGGTCCCCGGGGGTCCAGCGCTGGCTGATGGTTGCTCCTCTGGCGTTGGGTGGGGAGTAGACCCCTGAGGGTCCCACCGTAGACATCGAAGGAGGGTCCTGAGAGGGAGAGTCCTTTTGGGACGGCTGTGGCCAAAGCGACAGAACCACCATCAGATCTAGAGTTGGGATCCAACAAGAGGGCGTCGGAGAAGCCGGCGTCTGATTGACCAGCCGAACCACTAGTCCTAGGCTCTGGACTAGAAGTGAAGGGCCTAAGGGTGGAAGTAGCCTCTAATCTCAGGAGGTCGCTGCCAGAACTGTGCTTTGGCGGGGGAAGGGGGCAAAGGCTGCCCTAAAAAAGGATAAGCAGGTTTAGCCGTAGGGGCACCTCCCTTACTGCTAGAGGGCCGCTTGATGGCCGCAGCCTCCAAAGAGTGCCGTGACCTACAGGGAGACCGATGCCAGTCCTGGTTCTTGTCCCACTTGTGCTTCTTCTGCTTGGAGGAGTGGGAGCCAGAAGAGCCCCTGGGAAATGAAGAAGTGCTCTACACCTGCTTCAGCTCCTTTTCCATTGAAGCCAGTTTTTATTTCAAAACATGGGCTTCCTGGACTTGCTGACAGCATTTCCGCATGGCCTGGTTGAAACTCTGGCAGACCTCACAGTCCTCGGTGTCGTGGTCAGGCCCAAGGCAAAGAAGACATGAGGTGTGGCTGTCTTTCTCTGGTATCTGCTTGTCACAGGCGCACTTGTTCTTATGGGAAAGAAGACATGCAATCCAATGTCGAAAAGAAAAAAATACTTACCATAGTAATCTTATTTCTTCAAAGGAATCATGCATTATGATTAAACTGATGCTGTCGGCCTCCTGTGTTGGACTGCCAAAGAGATGGAATTATATGCAAATGACTCAACTGGCTCATGCCACTTTCAAACTGCTGCCCTAGCAACTGTTGCACTCCGAGTGCTTCAGATTCTTACATAGCCTAAACTGGGTGTAAGACCCACTTACTAGAATAAAACATTTCTATAAAATGATTTGTTGTCCTCTCAGGTAAAAAAAAAAAATCCCAATAAATAAACCTAAAAAGCTTGAGACCACAAGGGAACCAACTGGTTAACAAAAGGTGAATATCTAGCCTGACCTATATGGAAAATATCCTAAAACAGGGATGCAGAACAACCTTCATAGGTTTTTTAGTAGGGGAGGCAGGGTGGGTGCTTTAATCATAATGAGTGATCCCTTTGAAGAAACAAGATTACTATGATGAGTAATTTTTTCTTCTAACCCCAGGAATCACTTATTATGATTAAACTGATGCAGGCTACTAAGCAGAACTTTTGGAGGTTGGGCAGAAAACCTATTTGGGAAACACGTTCTGCAGCACTTCTGTACCGAACTTGGCATCACTTCTGGATTGCAGATCCAGACTGTAGTGCTTTGTGAAGGTGTGTACTGTTTTCCATGCAGCTGCTTTGCAGATTTCCAATAGTGGAATGTCCCTTGAAGCTGCCACTGAAGCAGCTGTGCCCCTGGTGCAATGTGCTCTGAGGCCCAGGGGAGCCTGTTTACCCACTTTAGTATAGCAAAACTGAATACACGCCACTATCCAGCGAGCAATTGTACGTTTTTTTGTGGCAGGTCTGCCCTTACCTACCTCTCCATAGGTAAGAAACAGCTGTGTCTGACCTGGTCTGTGAGACTTAGTTCTGTCAATATAAAGGCTAAGTGCCCTTTTGACATCAAGGGAGTGAAGCCTCCTTTCTGGTGATCTGGAGTTCTCTGTGGAAAACACAGGTAAAGTGATGGATTGATTTAAATGGAAATCAGACACCACTTTGGGAAGGAATATGGAAATTACGTACCTACCGTAATTCTTGATCTTCTTGGATGAAGTCTCCATCACTTATTCACACTGATGGGATCTACGCCAGAGGTGCTAGGACCCAGCGGGAGCAAACTTTTTGCAGGAGGGCCGGTGCCAGAGATGAAGCTGCGAGGAGCGGTGCCGCGAGCCTCTGCTCGGGTAGCAATGTCTATCTCGGCGTCGACCCTCCAACTGCCTCAGTACCTTTTTTCCGAGGAGGTGCAGCGTAACTAACCTAGAAGGAGAGCCAAGCAAAAAATGTACACAAGACAGTCCAGACGACCCGTATAAGAAGGGTCAACAAAGAAGTCTTCACAGCCTAAAGATTGAGGGAGTGAAGACCAACAACAGAGGTGAGCTCGGGGGATGGTGAGTAAGTGTGTGAATGAGTGGTGAAGACTTCGTCCAAGAAGATCAAGAATTATGGTAGGTACGTAATTTCCATATCTTCCTGGACATAAAGTCTCCACCACTCATTCACACTGATGGGAGAGTACCGAGCCAATAATCCCCCCGAAAGGGTGGCAGGAGAGACCAAGAACTCACAGATTTAGGACAGAAGTCCATTAAGGATGGTTCTGACAAACGAAAGAGGTCACCTGGCATGGACGTCCAAGGCATAGTGCTTCACAAAAGTATGCACTGAGCTCCAGGTAGCCGTATTGCAAATATCTGCCATGGGCACATTACAGATTTCTGCCAGGGATGCCGCGACTGCTCTAGTAGAGTGAACGTATACTCTGCTCTCCAGTTTAACCTGCACCATGGAATAACAGTGACGAAGGCATGCCACCAGCCATGCTGAAATGCATCTGATAGCGACAGGTTGACCCAGCCGGGTCTCGCTGAAGGAAACAAACAGTTGTTGAGCTTTGCTAATTTGTTTTATTCTATCTAAATAGAAACACAGAGCTCTTTTGACATCCAAAGAATGAAGGGCACGCTCTCCTTCATTTCAGAAGTTCGCAAAGTAAGTAGGTAGGTAGGACTAAAGGTTGGTTTAGATGGAATTCTGAAACAACCTTAGGGAGAACCTTAGGATGGGTCCCAAGGACTACTTTGTCCTTATGAAACACAGTATACGGAGGGTCTGTGACCAATGCATATATTTTAGAGACCCTCCGGGCCGAGGTAATGGCCACCAGGAAGGCCGTTTTCCAAGTGAGAAATTTCAGCTCACAGGTAGCTAGAGGCTCGAAAGGCTTTCGAGTGAGCATGTCTAGTACAAGATTAATGTCCCAGGCTGCGACTGGACGTCTGATAGGAATTCTGGTATGCAGAATACCCTTAAGAAACCTCTTAACTGCTGGTAACTGAGCCAGTGACAAGGAAAGTACTGGCTCATGATAAGCTGAAATGGCACAAAGGTGAACTCTGACTGTAGAGTATTGTAGACTTGAATTTGAGAGGTCTAAAAGGTACTCTAGAACTTTGTTTGGTGGGCAGGAATTAAAAATTACCCACCTTAGTAATTGAGTTTCTTCTAATGGAGTCTTGCTGTACTCTGACACTCTACAGTTAGCTCTAGCCTTTAAACTGCCCAGGAGAGTATAGGGTTAATTTTCGATGCACTGCATAGAACGTTGAGCTCGAGCTCGGTTGAGGTCTCTGTCTGCAGCACTTTGAAACCCAACCGTCAGATTCCTACAAGCAAACACTCACTAACTATACTATGTGGAAATTGTAACATTTTTAACTAGCCAACTGGCAACAAAAGTTTTGGATTCCCAAAGGAAGATTCAAGTCAGGAAACCAAAAACCAAAAACCTATTCAAATAAGAATATAATATAAGCACCCAAGTAAAAAGAAGGGTGTGTGCACTGAAGACACCCCTGGGGTGCAACACTGCTCCTGCCCACCCACTTCCCAAAAACAGGTTCTGAGAGGGGAGGCAGGGAGGGAGGTCAGAATACAGCAAGACTCCATTAGAAGAAACACAATTACTAAGGTGAGTAATTTTTTCTTCAAACAACATGATGTCTTGCTGTATTCTGACAATCTGCAGACTACCAAGCAGTACCTCCATGGAGGAGGGACAGAACCTACTTTGGGAATAGGCTCTGAAGTATTGCTGTGCCAAACCGAGCATCACTCCTAGCCTGGATATCCAGAGAGTAATACTTGGTAAAGGTATGGACTGTTTTCCAGGTGGCTGCTTGACAAATTTCTAACAGAGGGATATCCCTGGAAGCAGCTGTACCTCTTGTGGAATGAGCCCTCAGGCCTGAGGGTGGAATTGTTCCCAGTTTCTCATAGCAGAATTGTATACAAGAAACAATCCACCTGGCAATAGATCTCTTAGTGGCAGGTTTGCCCTTTCCCACTTCCCCATAAGTGAGGAATAACTGAAGGGAATCAAACCTGTGACCCTTGGTACATTCTATGTAGTAGCTAAGGGCTCTTTTAACATCTAAACTGTGCAGCCTCCTCTCCTCTGAGGAAGAATGATCAGTGAAGAAAACAGGGAGAGACATGGACTGATTCAAATGGAAATCTGAAATCACTTTGGGCAAGAACCTCCTACTGGTTCTAAGGACTACTTTATCTCCATGGAATGAAATAAAATCAGGTTCCACTGACAGGGCTTGCAATTCACTGATACGTCTGGCAGAGGTAATGGCTACCAAAAACGCAGTTCTCCAAGTCAAGTACTTAAGCTCTGCTGAGGACATAGGCTCAAAAGGAGGTTGTATAAGTTGAACAATGTAAACATTTAAGTCCCAGGCAGGGGCAGAATCCCTAAAGGGAGGATTGGTATGAAGCAATCCCTTGAAAAAATTACAGAACACAGGATGAGATGATGGTGAGGAAGGCTTCCCCACTGACAGAAAAGCAGAAACAGCTGACAAGTGAACCTTGAGGGTAGCTAGTCTGAGGCCTAGGCCATTAAGATGGACCATATAATTCAGGACTGTAGGCAATTCAGCAGTATCTGGAGAGAGAGAGAGAGAGAGATGCTTCTTGGAACACCAAATACTGAATCTTTTCCATTTGGAGTCATAAGTCTTTCTGGTGGCAGGCTTTCAAGAGGCTTTGAGAGTATCCAGAACCCCTTGGGACAGGTGCAAATCTGCATACTCTAACTCTTCAAGAGCCATGCCTTGAGATTGAGAGACCAAAGATTGGGGTACCAAATCCTCCCCTGAGAGGAGGTTAACAGGTTGCAATTCCTGGGAAGAGATGAGGGAAGATGTACTGCTAGAGACAGCAACAAGGGGTATCAAGGCTGTCTGCCCAGCCTGGAGCAATCAGAATCACTTTGCAAGGTTGTGACCTTACCTTGACTAGAACCTTGAACAGAAGAGGAAAGGGAGGGAAGGCATACAGAAATTTCCCTTCCCAACTCAAAATCAGAGCATGGAGAGGGACTGAACCCAAGACTGGGGGTCTGCAACAAAACAGAGGATGTTGGTGATTGTCTGGGGCTGCAAAGAGATCTATCTCTGGAGTGCCCCACCTTGAAAAAATCACTTTCAACACCAGGGGATCCAGGGACCATTCGTGATGGCCCTGCGAGATCCTGCTCAGTGCATCCACTAGCACATTGTCCTTCCCTGGAAGATGGACTGTTATCAGAGAGGTCTGCAGGGAATAAGCCAGAGACCACAATTTCATGGCTTCCGTGCACAAGGCCATAGACCGAGTGCCTCCCTGCTTGTTGATGTACCACATGGTGGTGATGTTGTCTGTTCTGACCTGAACCACTTTGTTCTGCACAGAATGAGAGAAAGCTTGCAGGGCCAGAAAAACTGCCCTGAGTTCCAGGAGATTGATATGAAGAAGGGACTCCTGAGGGGACCACAGTCCCTGGGCTGTGAGAGCCCCCAGATGAGCTCTCCACCCTAAAAGGGAAGCATCCGTGGTAAGGACCACTGAATGAGTCTGAGTGACAAATGGGACCCCTTGCCTTAAACTGTCCTGATCCTGCCACCATTGAAGAGCTTGGATCAGTGTACGAGTCACTGGAATCAGTTTGGTAAGAGGATCCTTCCTTTGGGACCAAAAGGCCCTCAGATGGAACTGGATGTCCCTCATCTGAAATCTCGCCCTTTGTACCACTGCTGTAGAAGCTGCCATGTGACCCAAGAGCTGAAGAAAGTGCCTTGCTGGTCGGGACACCTGAAGGCTGAAGGAAGAAGCCAGTTCTATAAGAACTCTTGCCCTTTCCAGGGGAAGAAAGGCTCTTGCTTTGACAGTATCTAGCTCTGCCCCTATAAAGGTAAGAAGCTGCACTGGTTCGAGAACTGACTTGGGGAGGTTGAGAAGAAATCCCAAGGAAGTGAGCACTTGCTGGGTTACTTGCAGGTCCGACATGACTTGGCCTGGAGACTGACCCACTATGAGCCAGTCGTCCAGATATGGAAAAATAGAAATCTTTTGGCTTCTTAAAAAGGCCACTACTACTGCCAGGCATTTTGTGAAAACCCTTGGAGCTGATGTTAGGCCAAAGGGCAATGCTTTGAACTGGTAATGGCCTGAGGGCAACTTGAACCTGAGGTACTTTCTGTGGGAGCATCTGATGGGGATGTGAAAGTAGGCATCTTTGAGGTCCAGGGAGGCTAGCCAGTCCCCTAGCCTTAGAGAGGGAAGAATTATTCCCAGAGTCACCATCTTAAACCTTGGTTTTAAAAGATGTTTGTTCAGGTATCTTAGATCTAGGATGGGTCGCCACTCCCCTGTCTTTTTTGGGGTAAGGAAGTACCTGAAATACAGACCTTTGCCCCAGTGTAGGGTAGGAACTCTCTCTATGGCTTCTAAGGCCAGAAAAGATGAAACCTCTGTCTCTAGGGCAAGGGTTTCAGAGAGACTTGCAGGTGGAAAAGACCTAGCTCTCATCTTCGGAAATATTTTGAAGCTGAGAACCAGTCCCTGGCTTACTACTTCCAGGACCCACTTGTCTGAAGTAACAGACGCCCAGTCCTGGACGAAGTAAGCCAGCCTGCCCCCTATGGGGATAGGAGAGTCGACCCGGGCAGGCCCATCAGGGTGTCTGCTTGGCAGGGGCCTTAGGCTGAGGAGTGGATGCAGCCCTGCTCATCCCCCTTCTGCCTCTCCCTCTGAAGAACCCCCTCTGTGAAAAGGGAGAAGAGGCCTGTGCTTGGTAGAAAGGCCTAAGAAAAGGCCTGCCCCTGCCCCTAGATTGCTGCCTTTGAGGAGTTGCCTGCCTCTCCTTGGCCTGTGCACTCCTATAAGTGGTCCTATATTCCTCCATCTTCTTCATGTAATTCTCTGTCTGCTCCCCAAACAGAGAATTACCTTCCACAGGGAAATCCATGGCCTTAACCTGGGTGTCCTGTGAGAGGCTAGTACATCTGAGCCAAGCCATTCTCCGAAGAGCCACAAATGTAGCCATGACTCTTGATGACACATCATTGGAGTCCACAGCAGCATGAAACTGTACTTTAGATGTCTCAATCCCATCTGCAGCCACCTCCTCCACCTCTTTAGCCAGCTAGGGGGAGGCCTGTTTAGCCAGTGCCAGTACAGTGTCCCACCTGGACTTCTGGTACCTGGCTGCTTAGGCCATATAATTAGCCTGCCTGAGTTCCAAAGAGATGCCATGTATTGCTTCTTTGCCAAGGCATCCATCCTCCTGGAGTCTTTATCTGGGGTGTGTGAAGACAAGGGAACATTAGCCCTGTCACAGGCTGCAGCCTGCACTACCCCAACATGGCTGCATTGCTGGTAGAAAAACTCTGTGTCTGAGCCTGATAAAGTATACCTCTTGTCCATTCTTCTATCAACAGGAGGTACAGAATTAGAAGACTTTAACATTTTTTATGTCTGTTTCCCAAATGATTTGTGCAGGGGAATAGACAGCCTCCTGGACTCTGGGATGTTCATCATTTCAACAAAATCAGACTCCTCTTGATCCTCTGTAGCTTCCTCCATAGGGAGCTGGAGAGTTTCAGCCACTTTCCTGTAAAACAGATAGTGGGGAGTGGAGTCAGAGAGCCTATGAGGGGAAACACCAGAAGGTCTGTCTGGAGAGATGTCCGGTTTAAGGGGCACATCCAGACTTTCTACTCCATCACAGTCATCATCTTGTTCATAATCCCCATCCTCCTTAAATTCCGGTTCATAAAAATCTTCAGGGGCATAATCCTGAACCGGTGGAACTGACCGAACCGAGCCCCTAGCCAACGGAGCCAGATCGGACGGAACCAGGCGAAGCGATTCAACAGTCTGAATCGCTCGGGCAATCTCATCAGCGGTCAGAACATGAACCTCCGGATCTGAACCGGCTGACTTGTCTTTACGTTTCCTTTTTGCAGGAACCGATCCCTCAGGATCTGCGCTCCTCTTGCCCGAAGAAGTATCGCCCTGGTCAGAGGGCACTCCTTCTGGTCTGCTTGAACCGAACCGGGCTGGCCATCCGGGTCAGCGGACTTCTCGGCCTCCTTTTCCCTAAGTCTACCTAATCTTTTCTCCAGGGTAGACTTAGGAAAAGGTTTACAAATTTTGCAGTCTGTATCGAAGTGTTCAAACCCCAGACAATAAACACAGGTGGTGTGGGGATCGGCCTCAGCAAAGACCTCCTCACACACTGCAGTGTTGAAACACAGTGGGCCCGTGTTTTTTTCTTGGGTTTCTCAGACATGGCTAACCTAACCAAACTTACCCTTCTTTTGGCAACCGCCAGGCAAGACTCCCATATCGGTTCCTAACCGTGTCATGGGTATTGGAAAAAACATTTAAAATATGTTTTTTTTTAAACCGATAAGGATCGGTAACCACACGCTAAAAAAAAGCACAAGAAATCAAACTAATGGATCGGTTCAGCCGAACCGATCGACAAGTCTTACAATTTCCAAAAAGTAAACAGAAAACTATCTAAGTACTCATGGTACCACAGAGAGAGCCTGAACCGACAATGTGGAATAAATTTCGGATTTGAATTCGAAATAAACAGACAACTTTAACCGACTTTGAACCTTGCAGAAGGAGATATCTCCGGAGCGACTGTCCACTGAGGTGGAGTAAAGAATCTGACGGTTGGGTTTCAAAGTGCTGCAGACTGATACCTCAACTGAGCTCAAGCTCAACATTCTATGCACTGCATAGAAAATTAACCCTATACTCTCCGGGGCAGTTTAAAGGCTGGAGCTAACTGTAGATTGTCAGAATACAGCAAGACTTCATGTTGTCTGAAAAAGGATTCAAAGAGGATCTTGTACACCTGAGAGAAAAACGCTTCCATTTGGCTGTGTAAGGTTTTCTAGTGGCTGGCTTCCGCACAGCCAAAAGAATATCTGAGACTCTGCGAGAGACACTGAACCTGTTCACTTCTATCTCTTCAAGAGCCAAGCGTGAAGGTGAAGCAACCTCAGGCCCCCGAGTCAGAAGGTCCGTTTGAAGGGGAAGCACTTTTGGAGGGGTTTCCAACCTACTGTTGAGTAATGGAAACCATATCTGTCGAGGCCAGAAGGGAGCAATGAGGATCATTTTGCCTCCCTGGGACTCGAACTTAAGAAATACCCTCTGAATTAGAGGAGAGGAGGAAAGGTGTAGAGAAAGCATTTTGTCCACTGCAGCCTGAACACATCCTGACAGAAAATGCCAGGCCCTGGATTTCTGGAGCAGAAGAGAGGCAGTTTAGTGTTGAGTGGGAATGCAAAAAGGTCCAGGTCTGGAGTTCCCCACTCTGTGAATAGTGACTGAACTACGGTTGAGTCTAGAGACCACTCGTGAGGATTTGTCTCTGTTCTGCTAAGACGATCTGCCAGTTCGTTTTGCACTCCTGGCAGGTAGACCGCCTGAATTAGAGCCTTGTGCTCTAGACACCATTCCCACACTCTCATTGCTTCCCTGCATAAAGGGTAAGAGTGTGCACCACCCTGCTTATTGATGTAATACATCATTGCTTTGTTGTCCATTTGAAGGAGAATGTTCTTGTGACAGAGAATGTCCCTCAAAGCCTGGACTGCATAAAGGACGGCTCTCATTTCTAAGACATTTATGTGAAACTGGGACTTGTCCTGAGTCCACGTACCTTGGGTGTGGAGGTTCTGACAGTGAGCTTCCCACCCAATCAGGGACGCGTCCATGGTAATAGAAATCTGATGATCCAGGGGAGCAAAGGGATACCCTTCCAGAAGACTGACCTCTTGCGACCACCAGGTGAGTGACCTCTTCAGAGCTTCTGTCACCTTGATGAGAAAGGACTGAGGGTGAGTGGTTGAGGACCACTGAGTACTGAGCATCCATTGAGAGGTTTTCATGTGGATACGAGCTAGGGGTACAATGAACACCGAGGATGCCATGAGATGCAGCATCCGTTGCATCGAGATAGCTCTAATCGAACTGTTCTCTCTGATGTATCGGGCCATCTGTAGGATATCGTTACTTTTGTCCTCTGGTAGAAAAGCTTTCACACAGGAGGTGTCCAGAAGAGTTCCTATGAAAAGGAGCTTCTGGGAGGGCTGGAACTGTGATTTCTTGAGATTTAGCAGGACTCCCATGGATGTGAGAAAGTCTGAGGCCATGACTACAGCGTCGAGAGTTCTTTGTCTGGAAGGGCTTGCTAGAAGCCAGTCGTCCAGATATGGGAACACTTGTATTCTGATCTTTCTGAGGTGCACTGCAAGAATTGCACAACACTTTGTAAAAACTTGTGGCACCGAGGATAGCCCAAAGGGCAAGACTCTGAACTGATAATGCTGCCAAAGCCACAAACTGTAGGTATTTGTGATGCTTTGGGTGAATGGGAATATACTGTTACGCATCCTGCATGTCCAGGGAGGCTAGCCAGTCGTGTTGATGAAGCAAAAGTAACAGGGTTCCTAGCGAAATCATTTTCAACTTTTCCTTGGAAAGAAATTTGTTCAATTTTCTGAGGTCCAAAATGGGGCGCATGCCCCCCGTTTTCTTTGGAACTAGAAAGTAATGGGAGTAGAACCCTGTGTTCCGTTGATCCAGCGGAACTATATCTACTGCCCTGTTGTTCAGAAGGCCTTGGATCTCGGAAGCGAGAAGCTCTGATTGAAATACTGACAGCCTGGGCTGTCGTTTGGAGGGACGATCCAGAGAGGTCTCTGAAAGATTGAGGGAATACCCCTCACAGATTATCCGGAGGACCCATTTGTCCAATGTTATGGACTTCCACTGGTTGTAGAACTGAGTTAGATGACCTCCCACCACTGAGAAAGAGTCCCCCTCGGGCAGCTGAGGTGGGACTTGGGCCAGAAACTCAGACGGCGGTACTGGGTGCTTTGGGCCCTTGTGCTTTCTGTTGCATTTTCTTTTGAGGCTGGGAGGCTTGGTTTTTATTAAAACCTCCCCTGCCCTTGCCTCGAAAGGACTGATGGTTGTAAAACTGACGCTTATTAACACACACCCCCAAGAAGGGGCCGGAGAAGGTCAAGCCAATTTAATGGCAGACCTAGTCTTTTGTGTGGCCTCTAGAGCTTGCTCTACTTGAGGACCGAAGAGATACATACCATCGAATGGTAACGCCATGACCCGTTGCTGGGCATCATTCGTGAAGCCTGAAGTGAGCAGCCAAGAGTGACGGCAGGTATAAATGCCGCCTGCCGTGGGGGGATTATTAGGGGTATGTTACAGGGAATGCATTATTTTACATGTTGATATAAGTATGTATGCTCTTCTACATGTATGTATTTGATGTTGCTGGATTTAATCCCTGTAACTAAAAATGCAACAAAAACTTAATGGGGAAAAAAAAAATGCCGCCTGCCGCCGCTTGGGAGGCAGTATCGAAAGCGTCCATAGCTGCTTTAACCTGCTGGTTGTTGGACTCTATACCCCTGGTTATGGTTTGAAGAAGCTCTGAATTAGTGTCCGACTCCGGTAGAGCTTCTACCATTTGTGTGAGCGAATGCCAAAGAACATACTCATATTGAGAGAAATAACCCTGGTAGCTGGCAATACACATACCCAGAATGGATGTAGCAAAGACTCTCTTACCTAAAGTATCTATCTTATGAGAGTCTTTGTTTATAGGTCGAGCTGTAGTAGCCTGAGGGAGGACTACCTTATCATTCTCTGCCAAGACTACAATAGGGTCCGCAAAGGCTTGAGAGGCCAAAATGGGTCGATCCTTGGGAGCAGTGTACTTTCTATCTATGGACTTAGCCACAGAAGGAATGAGAGCGGGATTATTCCATACAATTTGAGAAAGCGTCTCACAGGAAGACTGTATTGGGGGAGTTAAATCCATAGGGATCTCCGGGACATGAAGGTACTGGAGCCTTAAAAGCTTTCCAGGATCGATATCTGTAGTCTAGAGAGAAAGAGTGGAATTCAAATTTTTCAGCAGAGATTTAAATGACAGGTCCTCGACCACGGGCTCTGCAATAGGATTAGATCCTGTTCCTTCCACGTCATCACCCAGCCTAAGGTCTGGGTCAGGCTCAATATCCTCTCCTGACAGCCCAGGTGGGACTGTATGGACAGGAAAGGAGTGAAAATCAGAAGGAAAAGGGGAAGGAAAAAGGTTCGGAGTCGAGAAGCCTGAAAACTGGAAGACGTCAAACCAAGCCTCGGCGCCGAAAAAGAGCACGGCACCGCCTGACCTAGCCCCATGCATGGCGCCGACAGAATCCTCGGTGCCGACATTCCCAATGGCGCCGAGGACGGCGCTGAGCGCCGCACGGTGCAGAGGACGGTGTCGACAATCCCAATGTCACGAAGGACGGAGCTGACAGATGCATCGGTGCCGAGGACGGTGCCGAGTGACCCATCAACGCCGAAACCAACACAGGGCTCCAAAAACTAGGATTTGAGGAGAAAGAAGGAAGAATACCAGGAGATAGAGGCATCGATGTCTCCCCCTGTGCCGCAGCCATGTGAGGGGAGGGAAAACACCTGAGCACAGAGTCGACGGCACCGAAGAAGGCGCCGTGCGACTAGGGAGGCCCAACCATCCTACCCAATCCCCTGAAGAGCCTGAGGGCCCCGGAGTGACCGGGTCAAGCAGCTGGACAAGCATCCGAGCCCATTGCTCCATCAGAGCAGCCCACTGATGAAACTGCTCATCTGAAGCCCTACCAGAAGGCAGGGAAGGGCTCCAATGTTGTAGAGGTCGGTGACCGGAAACAGAAACCGGCAACTCCGGAGGAGGAGACCGGCCACTGACCCCAATAACCTACCATCGACACGCAGACATACCAGAGGGCGACCTCGAGTGATGCCTTCTCTTTTTTGACCTGTGGGCCGAAGAAGAGCTAGAGGTCGAATAGTGCCGAGAATACGACTGTTTTCTTTTATGCTCCGGGGACCGCCTCCTCTCGGACATTGGACTGTCCATTGTCAGGCCCCCCGAGAGGGCGGCGGACCAGACCCAGCCCGGCTGACTGAACAGCTTTCATAAGAAGTCTCCCTATCGTCACCTGACCTGCTCATGGCTGACTTCGTCAATGTAGGCTGAGACTTCTTTCTGTAATAAGAATAAATTACAGTAAGCGGTATTTATTTGAGATATACTACAAAATAATAAACTGAAAACTATGCTGCTAGTTTGAAGTTTGACTCCCAGTGGGTGAGCGTTGTCGACAATGAAACGCACTCGACGGCGGGGAAAAAAGGAACTGAGGCGGTTGGTGGGTCGACACCAAGATAGTCATTGCTACACAAGCAGAGGCTCGCGGCTCCATCTCTGGCACCAGTCCTCCTGCAAAAGGTTTGCTCCCGCTGGGTCCTAGCGCCTCCGGCACAGATCCCATCAGTGTGAATGAGTGGTGGAGACTTTATGTCCAGGAAGATTTTCTATTAGTCCTGAGGACCACTTTGTCTCTGTGGAATGAGATGTAATCTACATCTGTGCACAGGGCCTGAAACTCACCGATTCTTCTGGCTGAAGTAACAGCAACCAGAAACACAGTTTTCCAAGTAATATACTTCAAGTCTGCTGTTGCCATCGGTTCAAATGGGGCGTCCATGAGCTTGGCAATGTAGATATTCAGATTCCAGGCCAAAACTGGTTCCCTCAAAGGAGGGTACAAAAGATTAAGGTCTTTAAAATATTTCCTGAAGACTGGATGAGAGGCCATGGACGTCCCTTTACCAGCTGACAGGTAAGCCGAATCTGAAGCCAAATGAACCTTGAGTGTCAAAGGCTTCAGAGCTAAAGAATGCAAATGTGTCAGGTAATCCAGGAGAATAGCTAAGTCAGTCCTGGATGGGTCAACACCCTTACCTGCACACCATATGGAAAACCTCTTCCACTTAGCAGAGTATGTCATTTTAGTGGAAGGTTTCCTGGAACCCCTAAGCACTGTCAAAACCTATTCTGACAGTTTAAGATCTGCATACTTTAAGTCCTCAAGAGCCAGGCCTTGACCCTTAGCGATTTTAGGCTGGGGTACAGTATCCTGCCCTGAGAGGAAGTCAGCAGGTTGTGCCTCCTGGGCAGATGAATTGGAGGCATCTCTGATAGAGTCAACAGAAGTGAATACCAGTGCTGCCTTGCCCAATCTGGTGCCACCAGTATCATTGTTGCCGACTGGCACCTCAATTTCAGCAGGGTCCTGAATATCAGAGGAAAAGGAGGGAAGGCATACATAAACTTCCCTGTCTAATCCAGTGCCAATGTATCCAGGGGCACTGTGCCCTGAGAGGAGGCCTGTAGCAATATATTGGTAACTGGTCATTTTCTGCAGAGGCGAAGAGATCTATCTCTGGAGTGCCCCATTGTCTGAAAATTGAGCTGAGAATTTGAGGATTCAGGTGTAACCCCCCTGCAAATGGGGGTTCCCAAAAGACTTCCAGGAGCTTGCTTGAATGCTCCAAGCCTGAATGGTGTTTGGCGTTTAAGCCATTTATCTGTGAGTGTTTTTAGAGCCTCTGGTACTGTCTCTTTAAGAGCTGTCTGCTTGCAGACATAATTAGTTTATATGGGGGGGGACTGTGTGTTTCTCTGCTTAAGTACCACTCGAACTGCTGCCAATTCACTCCATTTTTGCAGTCACTAGGAGTGCAAAGGGAACCTATCTGAAAGATGTAACTGTTTGCCAGAAATCATTTAGAGTAATAATGAAAATACAGTTTGTCTAACCTGCTTTCTTTGCAGTCAGAACTGTGTTTGCCTAGTTCCCCATTCTAGTTTTGAACTGCTGAACTGGACCAATCAGTGTGGGATAAGGTAGCTTCTAAATGGTGCCTTGAACGAATCAGAACTTGGACTCGTAATCTGAGCCAGCCACAAGAGGATTGTATGGGCAGTGACTTGGGAGATGTAGTTTAGACTTCGCGCCTTTTTGACCAACAGGGCAGTCTACTGTGAGTGACAGCCAATCCAGCCAAGAACTGGGAGGAACTCAAAGGAAGTGCCGGTTTTGTCTGCTGGAGTTTCAGTTGAGCTCTGGCAGTGAAGAGGGAAGGAGCCCTGTGCTTTTTCGGTGTGCAGTTTTAGTCGGGAAACGTGTGTAAGGCCCAGAGTTCCGGTCTGCAGCTTGTGTAACTGCTTGTTAGGACTGAATCCGTCCTGTGAAGAGAATCAAAGGATATCTGAAGAGTAGAAACCAGGATCACCCTGTAGAAGACTGGAGAAATTGCTGAATTGCACTCGGTCTGTCAGGAACTGAATCTGCTGTGTGTTCTCCCGGGTATTGTGCAGTAATTGCGATCGGGATAGAGACGCAGCCTGCCTGGTATAGTACTTTCTTTTTACCATATAAATGTGTGAGGAGGATTGTGCAGCTCAAGTGAATCCTGCTGCCATTAAAGGACTTTTGCCTGTTACTGTTTACCATATAAATGTGTGAGGAGGCTTGTGTAGCTCAAGTGAATCCTGCTGCCATTAAAGGACTTTTGCCTGTTGCTGTTTACCATATAAATGTGTGAGGAGTCTCGTGGAGCTCAAGAGTAGTCCTGCTGATGTTGAAGGACCCTACCTTGTTTGGAGGTCGTGAGTACTAATTCAGGGTCGCTCCCTGTTGAATTGCCACATTGAATCCAAATGGAATTACAGTACTGCTGACTGTTTAACTAACTTTTCTTTTCTCTGTGTGAAAGGGCCCCTACCAGCTGCCACGGTTTGGACTAGCCACTAGGGCTTGGGTACCCAGGGACAGTAACTGGTAGGGATAGGCCTGTGCACAGAGCCATAGGTAGATGAGTAAAGTGATAAGCTAATTAACCTGATTTCCCCTGTCCTTGTTATATCCCCCTAAATAAATCAGAGCTGCTTGTTTCAGCAAAGTTATATTGCCTGAGTGTATTTGTCTATGTTAAAGTATTGTACTGTGATTGTTGCACTGTATCTTATTTTACAGGGGTCCCAGTGCCTGAACCAGTCCTGGGGTAAGTGTATACTGTGAAGGTAATTCTGATATACTGTGTGGGCCACTAGTGGAAGAAAGGGGGTTGCAGTGTCCCAGAGGGCTGTGACCAAGTAAGTTTAACTACTGCAAACCCTGACCTCTGGGTGGAGGCACCCGCCATTGGATCCAGGCCCTCAACCTGTTAGTGGCAAATCAGGCAGGGTAGTAGCCCTGGGATAGCGCCATCTAGGGGTTACATCTTGGAGGCTCACCGCTGGGATTGTGTGTCCTCTAGTGGCCATATTTACAAACCACTGTTAAGAAAAAATAAATGGGTACCCCGACAGAAGTGGCTGTGCACCGGCTGGTGGAGTGGTGTACTGGGGAGGAGATCGACCCCCAAAATGCTATGCTTATCCTGGACATCCCCCTGGGTATCAATACGGACAATGTACAGGGAGTACTTTCCAAGGTGGAAGGTTTACAAAACCCTGTGGTGGTGGGTCGGCATGCTAATCTGCTCACCCACACTTTCCTGGCCCTAGTAGAGTTTAAGGATCCCACAGATAGCTCCAAAGTGCCACAGACCATTACCCCAGAGGGAGCCCTCACTGCTTGGAGAGGATAACTAAGGACAGTAAAGACCTGGGGATGGAGCCCCCACCACTATCTGAAACTTTTGAGGAGAAATTGCTAAATGGTTGCTGGGGAAGGGAAAACTGTGGAGGACTTGAAGAAACTATTCTTGCCACCTGGGAGTGTTCTCTCCCAACACCCTCTCCCGCCTCCAGTACCGGGTAATGGTGGCTGAACCAATGCAGACTCCTATTTCTGCACCTGCCATTAGTCACGACTCTTACCGAAGGTTGAGGATCTTCTCTGGCACCCTCCCCACCCCCCAAGGGGAGGATGACTGGGAGACCTGGATAGACTATGTTGCCCCCCAAGTGCTAGAATGGCAATGCTCGGAAGCCGAAAAGCGAAAGAGGGTTAGTGAGAGCCTCCGAGGTCCTGCCCTGGCTACCATCTGTGCTAAACGGGCCAGTAACCCTGAAGCGACTGCACAGGCCTATCTTGAGGCCTTGGAGAATGTGTATGGGAGCCCAGATTCTGATGAGGACCTATGGTGGAGAGTAAGAAATGCACAACAGTACCAAGGGGAGTTGTTGTCTGTGTATGTATCTCGCTGGAAAAATTGTTGCAAGAATGCCTCAGAAAGGGTAGTTTGCCAGCGATTGAACTGGACCGAACCAGGCTAGACAGGATCCTTAAGTCTGCCCCCTTCTCAGAACTGCTGTTGCTTCAGTTACGCCTGGCAAATCGACTGGAATCCCCACCCTCCTATGATGAGTTAATGAGAGAAATTCAGGAGTTGAGAAAAGGCGACTCGGAGGGACCTGCACTAATAGCTGCAGCTACGACCCGAGTGACCCATCAAGTGAAGTTCAGGGGCAGAGGTTGGCAGTCAATGAGTGCTCTGACAAGGAAAAAGATATGCCACAATGGGGCGAACTGTTGAGAGAGATCCGGGAATTCAAAACAGTCCCTTTATGAAGGCTCACGCCTGCAAGTACGGCCCTGACCAATATCCGACTGCATCTGCTATGGGGGTGGGGGTACCCACCCATGTATCTCCTGCTGATAACGGCTCCAAACCTCGATTCCTTGACCATGGAAGTGAGAAACTGACGAGATGTCTCCAAATGCTTACCACGCCGCAGACAGAGATGGCACCAAGGTTTCCAGTTAGTAATACCTCGCCCTGGCTCCCACTGTGGCGCCGCCAGCTCAAACTCCAGAAAGTATGTTTTGCTATAATTGTGGGAAGGATGGGCACATGAAAAGGAATGCCAGTCCCCAAAAGACACTGACAAAGTTGCATATAGGCTACAAGGAGAGCTCGGAGAACAAATCAGTGGTTAAGAGGTGCACGAAATGATCCAGTGAGGGCACCAAAATGCTAACTCACGTCCTTTGTGGCAAGGTCAGTTGCCCAGGCCCCACTATCGCCTCTCCAGACTGGTCCAGAATAGTGGGTCCCTCCATGGAGACCACTGTAAAGGTGAATGGAGTGTCTACAAGAGCTGTATTAGACAGTGGCTCCCAAGTGACAATTATGTTCCAGGATTGGTATCAGAAGCATTTGTCAGACGTACCCTTACAACCATTAGAAGGACTGCATGTATGGGGGTTAAGTGAGGCCTACCCTATTCCGGTATATCCAATTTGCTGTCTTTCCCACCTCCGTGGCTGGAGTGGCGAACAAGTAGAGACCCTAGCCTTAGTGTGTCCCCCCACTGGACTGTATGATGGTGTCCCTTTGTTGATTGGAACAAATGCTCATATGTTCGAAGGCTGGCACAGTTGTGTTATGAAAAACAGGGGTCAAAGACTAGTAGAGCTTTAAGAGTTCCGGCTTTAATTAAGAAGGCCTATGAGGCACAGAGAGATGCTGAAAAATAGAACCAGAGGAACCGTCGGAATTGTATGGAAGAAGGATCCTGAGTCTCTGATCCTGGCGCCAAATGCCCAGTGTACCTTACAGGAGAGGTCCGGATCAGAAAGGATGTTAAGAATAAAATATTAATGTTGGATGCACCAGGCGATGGAAAATTGCCAGAGGGACTGCTGGTCAAGCCTAGTATTTTGCCCGCTAGAGCCCATGCTTATGTCAGAAGGGTAATGGTCCAAGTTCATAATGTGTCTGAAAGAGACATTCGAGTAAATAGAGGTTGCATCCTGGCTAATGTGCATTGTGCAGACACTGCAGTGCTACCCAGCAGCAAGAGTTCGAGGAAGAATGACAGAGTAACGCCGACTTGTTTGATTTCGCGACTCCCGTCTGCCAGCTGAATGGAAAGTGAGGATCAGTGAGAAGCTTGCCCAGAGAGACCAGGTGTTTTCTTTAAAGGAATGGGACGTAGGATGCGGCAAGGAGCTGAGCACAATATCCGCTGCATGACGAAAAGACCATTTCGTGAGAGGTCTGGACGCCTGGCACCTGTTGATATAGATGATGTGAGACGGCATCTGCAAGAGATGTTAGCTGCTGGTGTAATACAAGAATCCAGAAGCCTTATGCTTCCCCATTGTGGTAGTGAGGAAAAAAATGGGACAGTAAGGATGTGATTGGATTATCGCATCTTAAACCGCAGACTATCCGATCAGTACACAATGCCCGTTTCAGGATGCTTTGGACTGCCTAAGCGGGAGCAAGTGGTTCTCTGTGCTGGATCTCCGCAGTGGGTACTACCAGATCCCGATGGCCCCAGAGGACCGTGAGGAAGACAGCCTTTATCTGTCCGCTTGGCTTCTATGAATTCATGAGGATGCCTCAAGGGATTTCAGGTGCCCCAGCCACTTTTCAACGATTGATGGAGCGTGCAGTGGGGGACATGAACTTACTAGAGTGCCTGGTATACCTAGATGATGTTACTGTGTTTGGCAGCTCACTGGAGGAACATGAGAGCAGATTATTTAAGGTATTGGACTGACTGGAGGACTTTGGCCTTAAACTGTCCATTGATAAGTGTCAATTCTTTCAAACATCAGTAAAGTATGTGGGACACATAGTATCCAGCGAGGGAACAGAGACCGACCCAAGTAAAGTTGAGGCCTTGACTACCTGGCCACAGCCCAAAAATCTGAAAGAACTGCAAAGATTCCTGGGATTCTGTGGTTATTATTGGCGTTCATCAAGGACTATTCAAGAGTGAGCCGCTCTTTATTTAACTTACTCAAGGGTATCCCCAACCCACAAAAATACCTAAAGTCAGCGTCCTCAAGACTGAAAGAGTGTATTTTCGCCGAGTGAAGTATTTGGGGCCCGCTGGACTCCTGATTGTGAGACTGCCTTTCATGAGATCATATATCAACTTACCCATGCTCCAGTGCTGGCCTATGACGATCCAAGAAAACCTTACGTCCTGCACACTGATGCTAGCTTGCAAGGGTTGGGGGCTGTAGTTGTACCAAGAGCACGAGAATGGCCTGAGACCAGTGGCCTTTGCCAGTAGAAGCCTGACCCCATCCGAAAAGAACTATCCTGTACATAAGTTAGAGTTCTAGCTTTGAAGTGGGCTATTGTTGACCAATTCCATGAGTACCTGTATGGGGTTAAATACTAGTAAAACTGACAATAATCCTTTGACCTATGTGCAGACCTCAGCTAAGTTGGATGCCACTGGCCATAGGTGGCTTTCTGCATTATCTACATACGACTATGCTCTCGAATACCGAGCAGGTCTGAACCACATAGATGCTGATGCTCTCTCCTGGAGGCCTGTTCCCAGGATGATTGGTCAGATTGGCAGAACCTGACATTCGGGCACTCTGCCGGAAGTTTGACAGGGAGGAACAAATGTCCACGGACGCAGTGGACTGCATGGTGGATTGCTTGGGACCCTCTGAGAATTGCATACCTGCTGCTTATTGCCACTTTTCTGCAATAGACATTGGTGCACTGCCTCAGCTGGACAATGACAGTATTCGGCGGGCTCAGTCCCGCGATCCCATGATCAAATCAGCTTTAGAAGCCCTCTGTGCAGGAAAAGATGTGTCCAAATTACGCTCCACTGATTTGAGAACTGCACTGTTATACAAAGAAGGTCCTAAGTTGAAACTGATCAATAAACTGTTATACAGAGAAACAGTAGACAGAGGGGACAAGTAGACAAACAACAACTAGTGCTGCCCACTGCCTTTCGAGACTCAGTATTGAGGTCCTTGCACAACCACATGGGGCACCTTGGTATAGACAGAACACTTGACTTGGTGAGATCCAGATTCTATTGGCCTAAGATGGGGCTGATGTGGAGCAACACATTCGAACTTGTAGTCGCTGCTTACAGAGGAAAGCTTTGCCCCAGAGGGCTGCCCCTTGTTAACATCACCACCAGTGCACCCATGGAGCTGGTCTGTATTGATTTTCTGAGTTTGGAGTCAGATCAAAGAAATATCAGTAATGTGCTGGTGGTCACTGACCATTTCACGAGATATGCCTAAGCTTTCCCACCAAAGACCAGAAAGCATCCACTGTGGCCAAAGTACTTGTAGAAAACTTTTTTGTTCACTATGGGGCTCCACAAAGAATCCATTCTGATCAAGGGAGAGACTTTGAGAGTCGTCTGATCAAAGAGATGCTTTCTCTGTGGGGAGTGCGAAAGTCCAGAACCACTCCTTACCACCCCAGGGGACCCACAGCCTGAACGCTTCAACCGACTTTGCTAGATATGCTAGGCACCCTGCACCCAAAGGACAAGCCTAGATGGAGCCAACAAATTAGCACCCTGGTACATGCTTATAACTGCACCAAAAGTGATGCCACTGGGTTCTCCTCACCGCCTGATGTTTGGAAGAGAAGCTGACTACCAGTAGATGTGTGTTTGGGGTCTCTCCTGATGGGGTTCAAGCTGACAACTATTTACAGTATGTGCAAAGTTAAAGGCCCAGCTAACTCATGCGTACCAACTGGCTCAAACCATGGCTGCCAAAAGAAATCTGGTCAACAAAGAAAGGTATGATAAAAAGGTGAAAGCACAGGAACTCCAGGAGGGAGATAGGGTATTGCTAAGAAATCTGGGACTGCATGGCAAACACAAGATTGCTGACAGATGGCACCATCTCCCTCACATTGTAGTGGGCAAACTAGATCTACCAGTGTACAAAGTAAGGCCTGAGAATAATTCAAAAGATGTAAAAACAATGCATAGAAATCATTTACTGCCCACTGGACAAATCTTGATTGAGTCTGAGCCCCCAGAAGATGCCCCCTCTGGACCAGTGGACTAGAGCTGCTGCTAGAAAAGATCAAGAAAGTCTGCACCTACAGAAGCAGAGTTAAAGTGTTCCCCTCCACAAGTCCCAGTTGAGCATGACTGTCAGTCCATATCAGAAGAAAGTGAGAGTGACTTTGAATACTATCCTTCTTACGAACTGAGTCAGTTGTTTCGGGGCAATCCCCTAGTCAATACTGGAGATGAAGCTGGCCTTCTGGACTGTCTAAGCCCCCAGCTTCGTCCCTGGAGCCAATGCTCCCAGAAAGTGAAGTGCAAAGCATCAGATCAGATGAAATGGAATCATTGTGCATGGTTGAACTGTTTGAGCTTTCAGGGAGGAAAATGATGGATTGGGGCAGACTGGTGATACACCAGAACAAGAAGAGTATTTTGAGTGCCCTGACAGTCCACTGCCAGTGTCCAAAGCTCTCCATCGAGCCAAATGTTGTGGACTCCAGAAACTGTAACTCCTGGAGCTGAAAGTGCCCCAAGTTCTAGCCTCTCTACCCCCATGGAGACTCCTCTGACAAGTGAGGACAATGCTGAAAATGAGGCTCAGAGTGCAGAGACTGTAACAGTTCCCCCTAGAAAGACTGGTCGAGCTGTAAAGCCTGTGGTGCACCTCAGTTATGATTCCCTTGGGAGGCCTGTGGACTTGCCTCTCAATGTTGTCCATAAAGGAGTGTATGTGTCCCCGAGCTCATTGCAAAACTGAGCGTCAGTGCTAACTCCAAGTTACTTGTGTTGCCCTCTAAGTATGGTGCCCTTGCCCCGTCCAGCCCCAAGGTAACTGATAGGGAAGGGCCCCCTCTCTTCAGGTTTCATGTACAAGAGGTAATAACTTGAGTTATGGTACAATGTGTGTGTAATACTGTGTAAAGAGTGACGTACTGCAATGTTTCAGAAATGTGTTCTTGGTAAAATGATGTATTGACTGATGATTACATGTGTGAGCCTAATGCAAATGCATATGGTTGCAGTTGAAACTTATGGGGGTACTTGCTTGACGTGGACGTCAAGCTTTCCCAGGCCAGGAAGGGTGTAACCCCCCTGCAAATGGGGGTTCCCAAAAGACTTCCAGGAGCTTGCTTGAATGCTCCAAGCCTGAATGGTGTTTAGCGTTTAAGCCATTTATCTGTGAGTGTTTTAGAGCCTCTGGTACTGTCTCTTTAAGAGCTGTCTGCTTGCAGACATAATTAGTTATATGGGGGACTGTGTGTTTCTCTGCTTGAGTACCACTCGAACTGCTGCCAATTCACTCCATTTTTGCAGTCACTAAGAGTGCAAAGGAACCTATCTGAAAGATGTAACTGTTTGCCAGAAATCATTTAGAGTAATAATGAAAATACAGTTTGTCTAACCTGCTTTCTTTGCAGTCAGAACTGTGTTTGCCTAGTTCCCCATTCTAGTTTTGAACTGCTGAACTGGACCAATCAGTGTGGGATAAGGTAGCTCTAAAATGGTGCCTTGAGCGAATCAGAACTTGGACTCAGTAATCTGAGCCAGCCACAAGAGGATTGTATGGGCAGTGACTCTGGGAGATGTAGTTTAGAATTCGCGCCTTGGACCAACAGGGCAGTCTTTATGAGTGACAGCCAATCCAGCCAAGAACTGGGAGGAACTCAAAGGAAGTGCCCGGTTTTGTCTGCTGGAGTTTCAGTTGAGCTCTGGCAGTGAAGAAGGAAGGAGCCCTGTGCTTTTTGTTGTGCAGTTTTAGTCGGAAGCGGTGTAAGGCCCAGAGTTCCGGTCTGCAGCTTGTGTAACTGCTTGTTAGGACTGAATCCGTCCTGTGAAGAGAATCAAAGGATATCTGAAGAGTAGAAACCAGGCTCACCCTGTAGAAGACTGGAGAAATTGCTGAATTGCACTCGGTCTGTCAGGAACTGAATCTGCTGTGTGTTCTCCCGGGTATTGTGCAGTAATTGCGATCGGGATAGAGAAGCAGCCTGCCTGGTATAGTACTTTCTTTTTACCATATAAATGTGTGAGGAGGCTTGTGCAGCTCAAGTGAATCCTGCTGCCATTAAAGGACTTTTGCCTGTTACTGTTTACCACATAAATGTGTGAGGAGGCTTGTGTAGCTCAAGTGAATCCTGCTGCCATTAAAGGACTTTTGCCTGTTGCTGTTTACCATATAAATGTGTGAGGAGTCTCGTGGAGCTCAAGAGTAGTCCTGCTGATGTTGAAGGACCCTACCTTGTTTGGAGGTCGTGAGTACTAATTCAGGGTCGCTCCCTGTTGAATTGCCACATTGAATCAAATGGAATTACAGTACTGCTGACTGTTTAACTAACTTTTCTTTTCTCTGTGTGAAAGGGCCCTACCAGCTGCCACCGGTTTGGACTAACCACTGAGGGCTTGGGTACCAGGGACAGTAACTGGTAGGGATAGGCCTGTGCACAGAGCCATAGGTAGATGAGTAAAGTGATAAGCTAATTAACCTGATTTCCCTGTCCTTGTTATATCCCCTAAATAAATCAGAGCTGCTTGTTTCAGCAAAGTTATACTGCCTGAGGTATTTGTCTATGTTAAAGTATTGTACTGTGATTGTTGCACTGTGTCTTTTTTACAGGGGTCCCAGTGCCTGAACCAGTCCTGGGGTAAGTGTATACTGTGAGGTAATTCTGATATACTGTGTGGGCCACTAGTGGGAAGAAAGGGGGTTGCAGTGTCCCAGAGGGCTGTGACCAAGTAAGTTTAACTATTGCAAACCCTGACCTCTGGGTGAAGGCACCCGCCATTGGATCCAGGCCCCTCAACCTGTTAGTGGCAAATCAGGCAGGGGTAGTAGCCCCTGGGATAGTGCCATCTAGGGGTTACACAGGAACCACTCGTGGTGGTCCTGACTTATCCTGCTGAGGGAGTCTGCCAGTACATTGTCCTTTCCTGGAAGATATTTGGCTGAAAGAGATACCTTCATGGAGTAAGCCAGGGCCCACAGCCTCATTGCTTCTGTGCACAGTGGGGCTGACCTGGTTCCTCCCGGTTTGTTGATGTAATACATAGTAGTGGTGTCTGTTCTGACCTGCACCACTTTGTTTTGAAGATGTGGAGCAAATGCCTGCAGGGCTAGGTACACTGCTCTGAGCTCCAGCAGATTTATGTGCAACAGGGATTCTTGAGGAGACCATGTGCCACTTGCTGTATAATCCAACATGTGTGCTCCCCAACCCAGAAGGGATGCATCTGTTGTAAGAACTAAGGAAGGTTATTCCTTTGTGAAAGGCACACCTACCCGAAGATTTTGTTCATCCAGCCTCCACTGCAGTGCTTGTAGGAGACTGTGGGTGACAGGAACCAGTCTGGACAGAGGATCTGTCCTCTGTGACTAATACTGTCTCAGGTGGAACTGTATGTCTCTCATTTGGAATCTGGAACCTAGTACCACTGTGGTGGCAGCTGCCATGTGGCCCAAAAGCCTGAGTAATTCTCTGGCTGGTTTGGGTTTTCCTGGTACAAATGAGCTTGCAATCCTCAGAATGCTGCTTACCCTGTCCTGTGGCAGAAAAGCTCTGCCCAGGTTGGTGTTTAGTTCTGCTCCAATGAACTCGAGTACCTGGACTGGTGTTTGCTGAGACTTCTGCTCGTTTATGAGGAAACCCAGGGATTCCAGAGTAGACTTTGTTAATGCTAAGGCCTGCTCTGTAAGTTGTAGAGATGGACCCACTACTAATCAATCGTCCAGACAGGGAAAGACTGAGACTCCTCGTTTTCTCAGAAACTTCACTACCACGGCCAGACACTTTGTGAATGCCCTTGGGGCAGAAGTCAGACCAAAAGGAAGAGCTGCGAACTGATAATGGCCTGAGGTCAGTCTGAACCTCAGAAACTTTCTGTGAGAAGGTCTGATGGGGATATGAAAAAAAAAGTCCTTTAAATCTAGTGAGGCTAGCCAGTCTCCCATTTGTAAAGCGGGAAAGATTAGTGCAAGAGTGACCATTTTGAATTTTGGTTTCAGAATGTGTCTGTTTAGACATCTTAAACCCAGGATAGGTCGCCAATCCCCATATTTCTTCTTTGTAAGGAAGTATCTGGAATAGAAGCCTTTGCCCCGCTGGTTTGGGGCACCGGCTCCACTGCCTTGATTGCTAGCAGATGTTTTACCTCTGCATCCAGTAGAAGTCTGTCTGCAGATGTAACTGGTGCAAATGTTCTTTCTCTCAGCTTGGGGAGAGATCTGAAACTGAGTGCCAGACCCTGGCTTACCACCTCCAGGACCCACTTGTCTGTGGTGATGGTATACCAATCCTGGAGGTAGTGAGCTAGTCTGCCACCCACTGGTGGAGTTTTGGCAGGGGATGCGACCTGTACTAGCCCGTCAGGGATTCTGAGTGGGCTGTGCCTAAATCACTGGGGAGGGAGAAGATCTCCTCATGGCTCTCCTGCCCCTTTCTCGAAAATATCCTCTAGGCTGTTGTTGCAGCTGGGAGGCCTGAGCTTGGAAAAAAGGTCTAGGATAGGATCCCCTAACCCTGACTCCCTTAGTCTGGACCCTATAAGATGGGGAAGGCCTACCTGTATCTTTAGAATTACTTCTGTAGGTGGCCTTATAATCTTCTACTTTTTTCATACAGGCCTCTGTTTTATCCCCAGATAGAGAATTTTTCTCAAAAGGAAAGTCCATCGACTTGGCCTGGGTGTCCAGGGTCAGGTTTGTGGCCCTGAGTCAGGCAAATCTCCTAAGGGAGACAGATAGTGCCATCAACCTGGCTGCAGAATCATTAGTGTCCATAGACATGTGGAACTGGTATTTAGTGGCATCTAAAGCAACTCTTGCTGTGTCCTGTAAGTCCACTGCCACCTCACCAGGCACTCTTATCAGCCAGAGCTAACACACTGCATTCCAGAGTGCCTTCTGGTAGTGCACTACTTAAACCATATAATTGGCCTGTCTAAGGATAAGAAAAGCAGCCATGTACCCTTTTTTTCCCATTGCATCCATCTTCCGAGAATCCTTATTTGGAAGATGGGTAGCCAAGGGGATTTTGGCTTTGTTGCAGGCAGGAGCCTGCACAACTCCTTCAGGGTCAGGGTGGCTGAAGAGAAAATCAGCTGTTGTCCTATCAAGCTGATATTTCTTATCAGCCTTTTTGCCAACTCCTGGAATAGAATTAGGAGTTTGGAATACTTGTAATGCTGCCTTTTTTAAGGACGTATGCATAGGCAGTAGTAAACGTTTTGTGGGGGTTAGCCCCATCATATCCAAGAATTCTGCTTCCTTCACATCTTCCTCTGTCTCCTGCAGAGGGAGGCTGAGTGTTTCCACCATGCTTTTAACAAAAGCATAATGTGAGGAATAACCCTCGGGACCCCTGGGGGGGGGGAACCGAACTCCTGTTCTCGAGAAACCTCTGGATCTATTGGTTCCTCCTAAAAATCATCCTCCTCCTCAGGAAAGGAAGCCAGAGAAGGTGGAACCAGCACAGGAACCAGTGCAGTTGGTATTGGAACTGGGACTGCAGTTCGCAGTGCTTGCAAGACCTGTAAGGCCTTGGCAATGTCCTTAGCCGAGGGCATACCAGTTTTGTCAGCTGGGAGCTCCTTAGCCTTCTTGGCTGGAGGTGCAATGACATGGTTTTCCTTACATTTTTTCTTAAGTGGCTCAGGTTCAGTCCCTGAGTCCACTGGCCTTTTTGGCTTACCCTGCTCAACTTTATCTGATCCTTTATCAGGATCCTTAGCTTTAACTAAATCCTTTCTAGTGCCAGAGGTGGAGGAACCACTTTCACCAGTATTAGTAGAAGCAGAGACAATTTCTTCCAAAATTGTGGACCTTTTCCTAAGAGTTTTAGGGCAAAATGTTTTACAAATGTCACAATTAGCAAAAATATGGCTAGTGCCCAGACAAAAAAATACACAATGAATGTCTGTCTGCTTTAGCTATGATCTGGCCATAAGACTCACACAATTTGAAACCGATGGGTCCTATGCGCTTTTTAGGCTTAACAACAAGAGCCTCTGACATTGAGCAGGAATTGTTAAAGAAAAATGCCAAATTATCGGTTCCTTAGAACTGAATATTTTAACTATAAACAACCGCAAATGGTTCCAGGAACCGCACGCTACTCGGTTCCCGACACCGAGAAACTAATTTAAAAGGAATTAAAACAAGTATATGCGGTTAGGAACTGACCGCAAAGAATTAACCAATATAAATATAGACTTGGGGTAAAAACCTCAGTAGAAATAGCGGAATCCTCGGTTCCAAGGAACCGCTAAACACAGTAAATCCTCACACAATAAACAAAATAAGCTAAAACTAAGGCAGCAATCTGAAATATAAACTAAAAAACACTACTTATCGTCACATAAGTGGATATAGAAGAGGTTGAAGGAGAGCTCTCTGGGACGTCTTCATTAGGCAGGCAGAGTAAAGAATCTGAAGCACTCAGAGTGCGACAGTTGCTAGGGCAGCAGTTTGAAAGTGGCATGAGCCAATTGAGAGTTCCATCATTTGCATATAATTCCATCTCGCCGGGCAGTCCAACACAGGAGGCTGACTGTATCAGTTTAATCATAATCAGTGATTCCTGGGGTTAGAATACTGATTTTTGCAATAAAAATAAAGAAATTCAAAAATACTTACCCAAAAATGGCGGTTGACTATAGTAGTGTTTCGCGAGGTCTGACGGGCGCAGGTCGACGGAAAAGAACTGAGGAGGGTGCTGGGGACCATCCACTATATACCGCTGTGCCGACATCAGTCACGTAACACTGGGTGAGCGGTCCTCTGCCAGACACTGCTAAGTTTTCCATGTGGTCCTAGCACCTGGCGAGCCAGTCCTTATGGTGCTGCCTACTGCAAGAGCCCTCTCGAAGTAAGATCTTAGGATTTGTGCGCAAAAACACCCTGTCTCTGTGAAAAATCAAATAAGGCTCCTCGCAGCAGAGAACACGAAGCTCTGAAATTCTTCGAGCAGAAATAATTGCATCTAAAAAGAGTGCTTTCCAAGAAAGAAAGCACAAATCGCAAGTCGCAATTGGCTCAAAAGGAGACAGGGTCAACTTTTCCAAAATAAAATTCAATTCCCAAGCCAGGACAGGAGAATGAATTGGAGGTTTCAGATGTAGTATGCCCTGGAGGAAGGTATGGGAGACATCCAATTGAGCAATAGTGTGGTCACCCACGGGTTCATGGAAGGCAGAAATAGCCGATAGGTGGATTCTGAGGTGAGGAATACTGGAGGCCTGAGTCGGACAAAGAGAACAGGTAGTCCAGGACATGCTTCACCGGGCAGGTGAAGGGGTCCAGGGAATGTTTGACAGCCCAGATGGCAAACTGTTTCCACTTCATGGCATAAGTGGCACCAGTGGAGGGTTTGTGAGTGGCCACTAGGACATCTGCCACCCTGCTGGAGATGCCTACATCGTCAGGAGCTACACATGCAGATGGAGGAACCAGTCATTGTGAAGGACCAGGGTCCCCCGATCCTGGGTCAACAGATTCCTGAAAAGAAGTAGAGGGACCGGAGGTTCCTCTGCCAGCTGGTGAAGCAGAGGAAACCATATCTGGTGAGGGCAGAATGGAGCCACCAGGATCATGCTGGCCCCTTCCATCTACAACTTGATCAGTATCCTCTGTATTAGTGGGAACGGAGGGAATGCGTACTAAAATATCCTGCTCCAAGACAGGGACAACGCATCTTGTCAGAAAACTCCAGGCCCTGGCTCTAGCGAGCAGAAATTGGGCAGTTTTGCGTTGTGTGGTTATCTGGATGGCCCACTGTTGAACAGATCATCTGCTACAGATGAGAGAAGCTCCCATTCATGCACACTGGACTGAGTCCTGCTGAGGCTGTCCACCAGGGTTTTTAGAACACTTGGCATGTGTACGGTAGATAGTGTCGTACTGTGGTCCAATGCCCAGTACCAGACTCTCATGGCTTTCCTGCAAAGGGGGTACGAGTGAGTCCCACCCTGCTTGTTAATACAGTATAGTAGCCAACACTCAGATTGTCTGCACCAACAGCTGGTCTAGGGGCAGATGATCCTGGAAGGCCTGCAGGGCATAGAGCACTGCTCTCATCTCCAGGACACTGACATGCAGGGTGGCTTCCCACTGGGACAAGGATCCCTGAGTTTTGAAGGGACCCAGGTGGGCTCCCCAGCCCAGACCAGAGGCATCCGTGGTTAGGATCCGACTCGGGAAGGAAAGCTGGAAAGGGACCTCTTGAAGGAGTTTCAAGGGGACCATCCACCACTGAAGTATCTTGTGTACTGGGGAGGAGACCAGGACTAGTTGGTCCAACTCGTCCGTCCACTGGTCCCACTGCACCCTGAGGGTCCTCTGCAGAGTGCACATGTGGAGTCTGGCTAATGGAACCATAGGAATGGCTGTGGCCATGAGTCCTAGGAGCCGTAGGTACAGCCTAACAGGGATGTACTGACTCTGGGCGACCTCCTGCACTTGGGAAATGAGGTGTTCTGCCCTGCTCTGGGGTAGGAAGGCTTTCACCTGCCCGGAGTCCAGGACCACCCCAATGTACAGTAGTCCTTGGGATGGAACTAGCACAGATTTGGGCAAACTGACTGTTATGCCCAGAGACTGAAATAGCTGACAAGTACGCTCCAGAGTGAACAACTGCTGCTCCTTGGACAGGGCCCTGAGAAACCAGTCATCCAGGTACAGAAAGACATACAGTTCCTCTCTTCGGAGGGCTGCTGTGACAGCTGTTAAGCACTTGGCAAAGACACGTGTCGCAGAAGATAAGCCAAAAGGCAATACCTTGAACTAGTAACGTTCTCCCTGAAAGGTGAACCAGAGAAACCTCCTGTGAGGAGGGAAGACCGCAATGTGCACGTAGGTGTCCTGCATGTCCAGTGAATAGAGCCAGTCCCTGGACTTGAGGAGGGGGAACAGGCCTGGTAAGATTACCATTCAGAACTTTTTGTATTGGACATAAAGATTGAAGTCTTTCAGATCCAAGATTGGTCTCAGATCTCCGGTCTTTTTGGGAACTAGGAAGAATCTTGAATAGAACCCCTCTACAATGCCCCTCAGGGCATTCCTTACTTGGCTGCCCAGGCTGAAACTGGCTCAGTGGTCATCAAGGCAGCAAATGATAGGTCCAAGGTGCCCAAGCACCTTAGTTCCTTGCCCCCGGACAAAGAATCCCATAGGATGCCCTGGGACAACCTTGGCCACTTTCCATATGTCAGGGATGATGTAGAGAACGCATCTCTTCAACACTTCACTAATCTCTGGGATCATCCCTGACATATGGAAAGTGGCCAAGGTTGTCCCAGTCTTCAAACAGGGTAACCCCAAAGTTATCCAGAACTACCAACATATTGCTATTCTGTCTGCGACCTGCAAGCTTCTTGAAAAGGTAGTTGCCTCTTAACTCTCCCAATACCTTCAGAACTACAACCTTCTCTCCCCCGCACAACACGGCTTTCAAAAAGGGCACAGCACGTCTACAGCTCTTGCTGTGGTTATCTCCATGATCAGGACTGCTGCTGATCAAGGCAATCTGACTGGAGCCACCTTTGTCGATCTCTTGAATGCCTTCGATCGGGTTGACCACTCCCTCCTCAGCTCCACTCTTCAGGCCCTTGGGTTCTCCCCCCAGCCCATGCCTGGTTCTCAAACTACCTCTCTAGTAGACAGAAATACACCAACTTCAACTGTGCCCTCTCTAACCCCTCTTCAGTTAACTGCGGGGTCCCCCAGGGATCCATACTTGGACCCATACTATTCTCCCTTTTCATTAATCAACTACCCTCCGTCACTGCCCATGGCCATACCACCCTTTATGCGGATGACCTCGTCATCCTGGCCAGCTCCCAGGACATCACTACCATTAACTCATGGCTTAACTCTGACTTCATGCGTATTCAAACCTGGTTAATGGACCATAAGCTTACCATCAATCTAAAAAAGACCTAAGCCATGCTCTTTGGCTCCTTGAACAAGACAAAAACCTGCCCTGCCCCCTTAAAGGTATATGGCTCGCTCCTGCAGACTGTGGATTCGGTTAAGTACCTGGGCGTCACCCTTGACCCGCTACTGGATCTTACCCTGCATATTCGGAACATATGTAAGGCAACACATAGCAAGCTTGGTCTTGCTTATAGAGTGAAAAGCTGCCTCACCCCAGCCGCACAAGTGGCCCTAGCCAGGGGGGTCCTCTTACCAACGCTCTGCTACGGGCTTGTAACCTTTGCCCCTATCCCTAAATCTAGCCTCACAAAATGGGACACTGCATATAACAATATATGCCGCTTTGCGCTCTCGGCCCCTCTCCTCACGCACCGCTGTGATCTTTATAAGGGACTGGAGTGGCTCCCCCAGAAAAGCACCGCACCTTTGTCCTCGGCAACTTCATCGACAATAACGTCAGAACGTCTACCCCTTCTACCCTCGCCCTACCTCTCAAACACGGAACCCCAACCTACCACTTAAGATCCAGTGATTCGCAGGACCGCCTGGTTCCAAAAACCCACACCCTTGTGGGGGATCGGGCTTTCACCGGCTATGGGCCAAGACTGTGGAACTCCCTTCCTGCCTTAATTCGCTCCTCCTCCTCCCCTCCCTGCTTTAAAGCCTCCCTATGGGGCTTCCTGAAATTGGCCTCCACCTGTCACTGTGCCTCATAGACCACCAGCTGTGGCACACTTTTTTCCCAGTTTCATACTGGTGGGGGCATGGCTCCAGCATTTTAAAGCACTTCTTCTCCTGTAACTGGTTGATACAACAAAAAGCTGTCATTCTTGCACTGGGACCACTCCCTGCCCTCCCGCCCCAGAGGGGTACCCTGCCTAATTTATCCCCCATCTTCTCCAGGTCTCCCTCCTGCACTCTTGTACTCCTCCTGTTTATCCACCTAGGGCCCCACCAATTGGGTGATGCCTACCGTATACTGTCCGCCTTGTTGCCAATTTCTGTACTATTCTGTATTCTGCTGTATCTCCACTGCCCCCCCCAAGGGTATGGCATACCCTATATTGTTTGCCTTCGTTGACAATGACTGTACTATTTCTGTATTACACTATATATCCTATGCCGTTAGCCACCTATTAATCTCTGTTATGCCCGATGTTTCTTGTATGTTAACTTTGACTCTTCCTGCTGTTCCTGAATGTATGTACCTTGTAATCCTTCCGGGTCGCACCTGAAAACAGGCACTTGGCTGTCAAGTGTGCTTACCCGGTAAACAAAAGCAAATAAATAAATAAATATCAGCTTTGTGGGGCATAGCTGGCACCATATGTGGTCTGTGCCAGGCTACCGTTGTAGCATTCCTGAGGGCTGGAAGCATGGGAGGAATAATCTTTGGGGGAGATTCAGGGATCTCCAGGTACTGTAATCCGCCAGGTCCTTCCTGGTGGCATCCTCCTCCTCTGTCTGAAACTCCACAGTGGAAGACAGTTGCTTCATAATGTTGAACAATGAAGCATTCTCAGGCGGAGACCTGGGGGGCATGCTCAACAGATTCTTCACTGACAGAGGAGGCACTGGACATATCTGAAGTGTAATACTGCTCTTCCTTGCCTACCTCCTCTACTTCATCAGGTAGTATGAGGTCAGGATGGTATTCCTCCTCAGCGTCGACCTCTTTGTCTGGGTCTGGCATCGGATGCACCAAAGAACCTCGGGCTTGCACCTGGGGCCAACGAACAGGAGTAGATGACGAAGGCGTCGGTGACGAAGCCTGTTAAAGGCTGCAAACTGATCAACAATTACATTAGTGAAGCAGACTAGAACTTCATTCAAGTACATGGTCGCTGGAGGAGGGGACTACGGCACTGACGTCGTTGGACCCAACTTCACACCCAACGAGCCTGTAGCCTTCGTCTGGGAAGGGTCGGGTCTCGAGGAGGCCGTCGTCATCGATGGAGGAGGGGCCGACAACCCGGAGGTTGACGGCCGAGTGCTCAGAGAGTTGGGCCGAGAGGCTGTTCGTATGCATCTGGAGTGAACCAGGACCTGGACAGCAGGTCTCTTAGTCGGGACAGCTAGCAACGACTAAATGCCCTAAATGACGGGTAACGGGATGATCACCGGGGGGAGCCATAGTGATCCCGGTCTTTTTTATAACCCCCCCAAGGATCTGTCTTTGGCCTGGGAGGTCTTGGAGCTCTTGGACTTGGGAGGGAGACTGGCTGACTGGTGCCCTGGAGGACCCCAGATCAGAGCTGGCTACCTGCTGTTCCATGAAGGTACGGACAGCCTTTCTGCATCGCCTAAGGGTGGTATAGTTAAACTGTTGGCACAGCTCACAATCCGAGGCATTGTCATCAGGACCAAGACAGCAAACACACACAGAGTGCTCATCGTTGGAGGCAATCTTCTTTCTGCAAAGTCAGCAATGGAAGAGAGAAGCTGAAAGTTTAACTCCGGACATAAAAGAAAAAACAATAAATCTCTGAAAAGAAATTTGTGAGGGTTGTGGAAGAAAAAAGGCCGTAGGCTGCAAAAAGGCTTGAACACTGCGACAGCTCTTCCATGGAGACTGTGCTTGTATGCCGATGGTGGTAAAAAACTGAGGAGGGCATGGGCCCGCCTTCACCTTTATAGGGTTAGCAACATCAGCTGATGATGGCGTGGGAGGGCCCAGTTGTACTGCTGAAAATCTTCCATGTGGATTCCAAATTCTCAGATGGTGAAGTTCCTATGGTGTAACCTGATGACTGAGATACCCCTGAAGAGGATCTGGAGGTTCCACTGCCAGCTGCTGCAGCAGGGAGAACTAAATCTGATGCGGCCAGTAGGGAGCTAAGAGGATCATCTCCATCCTCTCTGACTGAAACGTGAGAGGAACCCTCTGCAGAAGCAGAAACAGGGGGAAGGCATACAGAAACCTCCCTTACCAGGAGAGGGACAATGTGTCACGCCAGAAAACTCCAGGCCCTGGATGGAGTGAGCAGAAAAGCGGCAGTTTTGCACTGAGTGGGGATGCAAAAAGGTTCAACTCTGGACGTCTCCACCTGTTGAAAAGGTCTTTCGACCACCGAGGACAGGAGTTCCCACTCATTCATCCTCAACCTAGATTGGCTTAGACTGTCAGCCAGGACGTTTTGGAAGCCTGGAACATAGATGGCTGAACATTCCAGGTCGTGCTTGATGGTCCAATATCAGACCCTCATGGCCTCCCCACAAAGGTGTTAAGAATGAGTGCCCCTGTTTGTTGATGTAGAAGACTATGTACATGTTGTCCATCTGCACAAATAGTGGGCCGGGAAAAATGTGGGTCTGGAAGGACTGCAGGGCATACAGAACTGTCCGCATCTCCAGCACACTGATGTGGAGATGCTGCTCCATCTCATACCAAGTGCCCTGGGTCTGACAGTTGGCTAAATGAGCTCCCCAGCCTAGGCCCGAGGCATCTGTGGTGAGAATCTGCTGAAGAGATACAACACGAAGGGGGACCCCGTTCAGGAGGTTGGTGGGATTCTGCCACCACTCCAAGGTCCACTTCAATGGAGGAGAAACCAGTACCTGCTGATCGAGATCATCAGTACGTTGGTCCCACTGGGTTCGTAGAGTCCATTGAGGAATCCTCATATGGAAGCGGGCCCGAGGAACTGTGGCTATAGCCACCGTGTGCCCCAGAAGATGTAGAAACACTCTGGCTGGAACCTGACAGCTGGAGGATACCAGCTGGGCCTGTGCTATCAGGCGCTCTGCTCTGTCCTCCAACAGGAATGTTCTGCCCTGGGATGAGTCCAGAACCGCTCCTATATACTGAAGGTGTTGGCACAGAGAGAGACAAGACCTTGGTAGGTTGATCGTAATCCCTAGGGTCTGGATGAGCCGAAAAGTATCTTCCAGAGTCTGCAGCAAGAGATCCCTGGAAGGGACGGTGAGCAGCCAATTGTCCAGTACTGGACCACATAAAAGCCTTGCCTCCTCAAAGCTGCTGCTACCACTGCTAGGCAATTGGTGAAAACCTGAGGTGCCAAGGAAAGACCAAAAGGGAGGGCCTGGAACTGAAAGCGGTCCCCCTTGAAGCAGAGGAACCGCTGGTGAGCTTGAAAGACCTGGATATGGAGGTAGGAATCCTGCATATCCAGGGAACAGAGCCAGTCCCTCTGGTGAAGGAGGGGCAACAGTTCCTGAAGCGTCACCATCCTGAATCGCTTGTACTCTATGTAGAGGTTCAGGTGGCTGAGATCCAGGTCGGTCTCAGGAACCCTGTCTTCTTGGGGATGAGGAAAAAATGGGAGTAGAACCCTTTCCCTCTTTGATTCAAGGGGACCAGATCTATGTCCTTTTTGTACAGGAGAGCCTGGATCTCTTCTTGGGTGAGGGTGATATGGTCCCGATGATAATGGGAGGGTTTTCTGAAAGGGGTTCCAGAAATTCAAGGGTGTGACCCATTTCGATTATCTGAAGTACCCACTGGACTGACGTTACTGTGTGCCACCCGACCAGGTATAGGGAGAACTGACCCCATCGCCCCTCCCAGGAGCCTCTGCGGGGGGGGGGGCAGAGCAACTGAGGGTGCTCTGGGGCCCTAGGGATGGACCCACCGGCTGGTGGGGTTGGGGCCTTGTGCTTAAAAGGGCCTTTCGACTGCTGTCCTTTGCAGGATTATCAGGAGGGCTGACGAAAGAACTGATGTTGGGAAGGCCATGGTTGGGACCAGTGCATGGAATTACCGACCTCAAAGCTTTGTCAGAATCCTGAATGTGGGAGATGATATCCTGGGCATTTCCTCCAAACAAAACAGAACCCCAGAAGAGGGCATCCATGATTTTGGCCTGAACATAAAGTGCAAACCCAGATACCCTGAGCCACGAATGGCGACATATGCAGATCCCTACTGCCGCCTCGCACCCAGAAGCATCTACTGTGTCATATGCTGCCCTCAGCACATGGTTGCCCACATCCGAATTGGATTTTAAGAGCTGGGCTAACAGCACTGTAGTGGAATCTTCAGGGAGGGCTTGAGCCAGATCCCTTGCCTGGTCCCAAATGGCATTCTGATACTGCACCATATGGGCCAGATAGTTTTGGGCCCGGATGGCCAGAGTGGCAGATGAATACACTCACTTGCCCAACTGGTCCAGCTGGTGGGATTCCTTGTCTGGAGGGTGGATGCTGAGGTTTCTTAGTGCAGTCATGAGCTGCGTTCATGACCACTGAGTCTGCCATGGGATGTCCGTCAAAGACGTCTTTACCCACTGGCGCACGGTAAAGATGATCTGCCTTCTTGGCCAAGGCCGGGGTGGTTGAGGGATGATTCCACGCTGCCTTAGTCACATCATCATATGAATCAATAAGAAGAGGGACCACTAATGAGAGAGTCTCCTTCTTCCGGAGGTAAATGGCCAGACGGCACTCTCGGACGAGCTCCTCTGTCTCCCACCCCATGAGGGATTGTGTATGGTAAATCACATCCAGGAAAGAGGGATTGTCAGGGGGGACTTAGGGGGTCTTCTTGGTAGGCTCCTGACCACCAGGGGAGCCCCTCACATCCTCTAACAACTCTGAGGAGGAAGAGAGGGAATCCTCTCCTGACTGATCGTTGATCGGGACCAGCGTCTCAAGAGTATTGGTCGTCCATATGCTGGTACTAAGTCCCCTTGTGACCCCCAGAAGACCCTGTGGTGTGGGGGTTGCTAGGTCCTACTCAGTCTGGATCTTGAGGAGGGGGTCCCAGGGAGGAGGGCCGTCTGGGTGCATCCTTGTCCTTCATAATGGTCCACCAAGTCGTGAATAAGGCGTTATAATCCACCGATGAAGGCAGATTGTAAGGTGGATAAGGGTACTGGGGATAATGGTATGGGTACGTCAGTGGAGGAGCTGGCATAGGGTAACCTGGCATTGGTCCAGCAGGCGCTGGCTGGGGATCCCTGGGAGGGCCAGTGGGCATCGGCTGAGGTGCAGGTTGGGGCGGAGGCGACCACGGTAAAGGAGTTGTCCATGTAGACATCGGTGTAGCTGGTGCCAGCCTGGTAGGTGAAGGCTAGCGTCGGTCCGGAGAAACAGTCGATGTAGGCCCCTGAGGTGAGGCAGGTGCCTGCGGGGGAGGGGGGATTCCCCCGAGGCAGGGGCAGAGGCATTGCCTGCATGGAGGAAGAGGTAAGCGCTTGCTCTGGAAGATACCTGAAGTGCTGTCGCTAGCTCTGGAATCGTGGACCGGCTCAGGCAATGCCTTGACCAGCGGGGAGGGGGGACTACGGATGAAGGCCTGTCACTGGAAGCTCCAATCCTGGTCAAGCCACCTGGCTGAGGACCTGTGGGGACTAAGGGCCTAAGCATCAGGGGCTGGGAGGCAGGGGACGAAGTCTGATGCCCTGAGGAGCCGCCACCAGTGATAGCAATGAAGGCAGGCGGCTGTACCACCGGCAACCTGAAGGGTGTAAGGGCTGCCGAGAAAGGAGGGGCTGACTGTGACAGGGTAGAATAGGACCCTGTCCCATTTGTTATGGAGGATGTGTTTAAATGCAAGGATCTGTCCTTTTCTGTCCCTTCTCTGTCTGGTTGTGCAACCAAATTTTCCTGTGAGACTTTGGACTTGATCAATCCGAACAGTCTCACAATTCTTTGCCTCTTCTCTGTCTCAGTTTTCTCCTGCTATCTGTTTTTTCTTTCTTGCATATCTATGTCAGCTAAAATAAAATTATGTGCAAATTCTTGTATGGAATGAAGCTGATATTGGGATCACTTTTGTTTAGAAAATGTTCAGTATTACTGTTGAAATGTGTATTATATTTCGTCATGACTTTAAAAAATAGAGGTTATTTGAGTGCAAATGTCTGAGCCTTGTGCAGAGGTTGTGGTGGTGGTGGTGGTGGTGGTGGGGGAACGGGACTCAGGAAGCTTTGTGTTCTAGCAGATCCTGCCTGAAACCTACAAGGACAGAATGCTTGCTAAGGATGGGGGTTGAAAACCTTATAAAATAGCTAAAATGAAATTGCAGAGGGAGAGTTTTTTTGTTTTGGAAGTACAAGAGAGATTTTTACAGGAAAGATTTATGTTTTGCTTCTGTACATAGTTATTCTGAACAAGTTAATTTTTTTTATGTTGCTGCAACTACAAATAAACAGTTTTGTGGAATTTTACAACTGCTCCTGAGTTTTCCCTATGCTTCCTAACCTCTGCCTCGATGACACTGACCCCTCACAGGAGGAAGACCCAGAGGCAGAAGCTATTCTATGCGGCGACCATGAACCTGACCGTGGACGGTCCCGGTGCTTGCCCCATTGCTTATGCTTCCTGCTAGACTTCTCCTTCAGGGAAGAAGAAGAAGATGCCCTGGAGATCTGGGAAGTGGAAGAGTTTTTAGCCTAAAGCTCCTTCTCCATCACTGCAAGTTTCTGCAGAAGTAAGTGACTCTGGAGGGTATTCCAGTGGTGTCTATGTGTTAGTTGGGTTGAAGTCCTGGCAGTGCTTGCAGGCCTCAGTGTCATGGTTAGGGTCTAAGCAGAGCAGGCAGGAAGAGTAACTGTCTTTGGCAGGTATCTGCTTGCCGCAGGCACACTTCGTAAGCCTGTCAGAAGATGCGGCTGGAGCAGAAGACATAAATGAGAAGGAGATAACACCAAAAATCAATGTTAAGACTTAGGAAGAAAAAAAACCCGCAGGTAAACGCAAAGAAAATGGCGATCGACTGAAGCAGGCATCCGTGGAGGTCTGACTTGCATGGGTTGATGGCGAGAAAAGAACCGAGGTAGGTCTGGGGGACCGCACCCTTTATATGATAGGCGGACGTCAACATGCTGACATCAGCGAGGGCAGTCCCCCGTGATAGACTGCTAGATAGAAGTTTTCTGTGTGGTCCTGGCACCTGGCGGCTTCAGTCCTACCGTTGCTGTCTGCTGCAAGAGCCCCCTCGAAGTAAGATCAGCATACTCCTGGCAATAACTAGTTGAGATTCCTTGGTGAGGTCATTACCTAGGCGTTATGGTAAACCAATTTCTTTGTGTAGGGATTTAGTGAGATAATCAATACATGCTCTGAAGGAGACTTCCTGATCAAGCAGGGTTTTAAATAATTGATTAGCAGTTTTTTTCTTGGGACAATACTAACTGTACAGAAAGCATTTATATAGGTTTTCTAGAAGTGTCATGTTTGTTAAACACAGTGAGGAAAGTGATATGCATTTTCACAATGTTTTAGAACTTTTATGAGCAAAACGCTAATCAATTTTTAGAGTTATTTAAAACCCTGTCAAGGTAAACTCCTAGGTATTTAATAGCCTCCATTATTCTCATTACCCTAGATGTAGACACTTTGGTAGGTGTTGCCTGGCTACACCTAGGTGCCTGGGGCCAAAAAGTATGACTTTAGGCTTTTTGGCATTGAGAACTAGTTTATTTGACGAGAACATCATTTCACGCATGAAGATGTCCTCAGTGAAGTGTCAGTTAATGAGGGTGCTATCACTGGAGCTCCTATCAGCACAGAGCTGAGGACACGCCCCTCCACAATGACCAAGTAGCTCATTTACAAATAAGGAAGATGGACCCCTGAGGGACGCTCTCACTTATGGTTCATAATGCAGATTGCGTATCTTTCCATTTCACTTTCTGAGACTCGTCAGTCAAGTAATGAGTTCCAGCAAATTGATGTGAGCCTGTGATTCCTGTGGAGTCCAGGAGCCACTGACGGGAAGTACTGTCCATGTGAGCTCCCCATCCAAGCCGAGAAGCATCTGTAGTAATGATTCTTGAAGGGTAGGGTGCTTGGAAGGAAATTCCTACTGAGAGATTGGTAACTTCCTTCCAGCAGTTCAGAGACTGAAAGAGCTTCTTTGTGATTGGAACCAGTTTGGACAGTGAATTTTTGCTTTGTGACCAGTGAGAACTTAGGTGCTGCTGTATGTCCCTCATTCTGAATCTGACCCCTGTAACTACATCTGTCATTGACGCTATGTGTCCCATGAGCCTTAGAAAGTGCCTGGCTGGCCTGGGCTGGCCCAGGACGAAAGCATTTGCCACTGACAAAAAGTTTTGAATTCTTTCCAAGGGAAGGAAAGCTCTGCTCTGTAGGGTATCCAACTGTGCTCCTATGAATGTAAGGAGCTGTATTGGCTCCAGATGGGATTTATTTTGGTTTCTAAGAAACCCCAAGGAGTGGAGAGTGTTCCTTGTTAGGGAGAGGGCTTACTCCACTTGTAGAGGTTTTTTCCCCACTATGAGCCAGTCATCCAAATAAGGATAGAATGAAATTCCCTTTTTTTTCTTAAATGCACTGCCACTACAGCCAGACATTTTGTAAACACCCTTGGTGCAGATGTCAGGCCGAAGGGCATGTCTGCAAACTGATAGTGTCTTGAAGAAAGTTTGAACCTCAGAAACCTTCTGTGAGACTGCCTTATTGGGATGTGAAAGTAGGCGTCTTTGAGGTCTAGGAAGGCTAGCCAGCCTCCCAGCTGCAGAGACCAAATCACCGTTTTTAGGGTGACCATTTTGAATTTGGGCTTCAGAAGATGCTTGTTCAAGTATCTGAGGTCTAAAATAGGTCGCCACTCCCCATTTTTCTTTTGTGTCAGGAAGTATCTGGAATAGAGACCTTTGTTCCTTTGATGGGCAAGTACTCTCTCTTTTACAAAGCCTGAATTGAACCTCAACTCTAAATTTCTCCTAATTGCAAGAAAAACTAAGGCCATGTTCTTCAATTAGAACAACCCCCCCCATTCCAAACCCCGCTAAATGCCTCCATTGTTACCACCTTAGGAGAATCCCTCGAGGTGGTTTCTAAATGGTGAATCTCAGGGACTACTGTGGTCAGGGGAAGGGTAAAACCGTGGCGCTGGGCGACCTTAATATGTCAGGGATTGACTGGGAAACTATGACATCCTCGTCGACTAGGGAGCAGTGCCAGCTGGACGTCTTCCAGGACACATTCCTTTCCCAACTGGTTGCTGAACTGACGAGGGATGGTCATATCCTGGATGTGGTCCTGTCGGATTGCAATCTGTTAGGAACCAGTGATAGGGGAACCACTGGCGGGGATTGATCATGACATAGTCTGGTTTTCCCTAGACCTGGGAGGAGGAGGAAAAAAAAAAGAAATAGCACTAAAACGGTGGTGGCTGACTTACCTGTAAGGGTGCAGACTTTAAGGGTATGGAGGGGATCCTCAAGGGGCATTTGGAAGGGCATGAACATAAAAAGCAGGTGGTAAATTATTAAAAGAGAACTCCTAGAAGCTACCAAGGCCTGCACAAAGACCCGACACAAGTTTGGTAGAGCCAGAAAGCCAAGCTGGTGGACCAGGCAGGTCCAGGAAGTAGTAAGGGAGAAAAGAGCTGCCTTAAGAAGATACAAGCACTCGCATAGGGTTGTGGATTGGGGGGGGTATGATTTGATATCCAAAAAGGTAACCAGGGTGGTGAGATCGGCCAAGGTGAGGACGGAACAGAGGTTGGCTAAGGGGATCAAAAATAGGGAAAAAGGGTTCTTTAGGTATATTAGGGAGAGAAGGAAAGTGAAGGAACATGTTAGCAGACTGAGGTCGGGGCAAGGGTGGGCAGAGGAGGCCGGGAAGCAGGCTGAGGTACTTAATGAATACTTTGCCTCGGTCTTCACTAGAGATGATGGAGGGACAACAACTTACAGGGGGGAGGCAGGCTAGGGATGAAGGAGGGGAAACGGATGTTGAAATTCCAGTAAGTAGGGCGAGGGAAGCCCTTAGGTCCCTGAAAATGGATAAGGCACCGGGTCCAGATGGCCTTCACCCCAGGGTGCTAAAGGAGATGGCGGATGTCCTTGCTGCACCTCTGGCGGACCTTTTTAACTCCTCCCTCCACACGAGGTGGGTGCCCCAGGATTGGAGGATGGCTCATGTCGTGCCTATACACAAAGGTGGCTCACGGGATGAGCCGGGTAACTACAGGCCTGACGGCCTAATGTCGGTGGTAGGCAGAATGATGGAGGCCATCCTGAAAGAAAGGCTGGAGGTGTTTGTGGAAACAAGGGGCCATCTTGATGAGCACCAACATGGCTTCATTCAGGGCAGATCGTGTCAAGACAAATCTTGTGGAGTTCTACGACTGGGTGACAAAGGAGCTGTTCCAGGGCAGGCCGGTGGATGTCCTCTTTCTAGACTTCAGCAAGGCATTTGATTCAGTGCCACACCTTGTGTTGCTGGACAAGCTGGGGGGAATGGGAGCGGGGGTTAAGATGATTGGGTGGATATGAAACTGACTGACTGGTCGGTTTCAGAAGGTAATGGTTGAGGGGAATATCATCACCTAGGAGGGTCATTAGCAGGGTCCCACATGGGTTGGTGCTGGGTCCACTCCTATTTAATACTTACATCTCAGACATCAGGGATGGTATTAGGAGTGAGATGAGCTTGTTTGCCGACGACTCAAAGCTGGGGGCGGTGGTGGATGGGGAGGAGGGTAGACGAGCCCTACAGCGGGACCTGGAGACTCTGGAGAGGTGGTCATGCACCTGGAAATTGAGGCTTAATTCCGAGGAAATATAGTGTTTTCCATTTGGGACTTAGGAACCCAGCTCATGAGTACTTTCTGGGTGGGGAGAAGCTAACTACAGTCCTTGGGAAGGAAAAGGACCTTGGGGTGGTCGTGGATGCCAACATGAATAACTTGAAGCAGTGTAGGAGGGCTGCAGCAAAAGCAGATAAAATGCTCGGGTGCATCGCCAGGGGGATAACCTAGAGGAGATGGGAGGTGCTTCTCCCTTTCTATAATTGCTTGGTTAGACCGCACCTAGAGTACTGTGTGCAGTTCTGGTGCCCGTACCTGAAAAAGGACATTACACTTCTGGAGAGGGCCCAGAAGAGGGTGACCAGGATGATACAGGGTCTGGGGGAAAGATCCTATGAGGAAAGGTTGAGGAGTTCAACCTGTACACCCTGAAGGACAGGAGAGACAGGGAGGATATGATTGACGTCTTTAAGTATCTGAAGGGAGTAAATATGGTCAGCCTAAATAAGGGTTTTCAGCTGAGGGGGCATTCCATGAGACTGGTAGGCGGGAGGCTCAGGGGGAGACTAGAAGATGCTACTTCACCGAGAAGGTCGTGAACCCTTGGAATGCACAGCCTGCAGAACTGGTGGCTATTAATACAGTGGAGGGATTCAATAGGGGCTGGGATAGGTACAGGAGGAGGATTAAATTGATTAATGCCGAGTCTGGAGGTGTAACTGATGGGGGTAGGGTCAGGGAATTTACGGGGGCAGGGAGGTGTTCTGACCGGGTGCTGATTTTCGAGCAGACTCGATAGACCATTAGGCCTACTCTGCTGGCAACTTAGTTTATAAGTATGTATATTTAAGTATTTAGGCTTATGGCTTGACAGCAAGCTTTCCTTCAGTGACCACATTGACAATCTCTCCAATAAGCTCAAAGCCAGATTAGGTTTCTTCTTCAGAAACAGATCTTTATTTCCCCTGGAGACTAGATTAAGGCTTGTCCAGGCCATGTTCCTATAACTTCTTGACTATGGCGATATAATCTATAACCCCACCTCGGCCACTAACCTGCACAAATTGGATGTCTTTTGTGCTCTGTGGTTTGTTACCAATGCTTCATTCAGAACTCACCACTGTGATTTATATGTGGCTGTTGGATGGGCATCACTGTCATCTAGGCATCTGGTTCACTTAGGAATCTGGACACTCAAAATCTTACTTAATAAGCTCCCAGGTTATATTTCTTCCCTTGTCCTCATCTCCCATTGCTCATATTCCTTAAGGAAGTCTGAATTCATCCACTCAGACGTACTAGGACATGCACCTCCCTTGGTAAGAGGGCCATCTCCTATGCCCTTCCTGCAGCTTGGAATACTTTACAGGTGGTCCTCAAACTACCCAGCCTTGTCTCGATTAATGTCTTTAAAGCCTTAACTGCAAGAAAAGTTAGAGATATATGCAGCTGCAGTAGGTCATAGCCTCATCCCACGTCATATCATCCCTCGCCTGCCTAGCAATTCCCCCTTTTAAACCCTCTCCCTGCCACCCTCCTCCCTCACGTCCTTCCCCCTTTCAACCCTCTCCCCATCAACCCTGCCCATTCTTCTCTTTCATCCCCCTCCCTACTCTACATCTGCCCTCCCTCTCTCGCTCCACTGCCCACCTCCCACACCTCTCTCATATCTCCTTGTCCCTACCCTCCCATCTTCGCCGGTTCGCCTCACCCCCCCTTCCCCCCACTCTTTTTTTCCCTCCCCATACCCTCCTGCCCTCTCCCATCGCTGCCACTTTTGCACTTATTTTCTGGACCCTAGACTCCTTATCTCTTCCACTTCTACCTGTTTTACACTTTCACCACCCTTCCCTTATCTGACCCTGCACCACCCTAGCATCCCTATATAACTTCCCCAGTTATCTTCTGTCCCCCTTCATTACCTTCTCGTCTTCGCCTTCCTCTTCTCTCTCCTCTCTGGGTCCCCAGGCTACTTAGTACTTATGCTTATTGTTTAAAGATGTTGGCTGTCTGTTTCTCTTTTTTGCAGACTGTTTTGCCTTATAAACTCCAACACTGTTATGCAATTAGCACACATTCTTTGTACCCAATGTTACCCCTCTTGATTTAGACTGTATGTATTCCATTGTGCTGTTTCTCTGTACATGTTCTTGTCAAATGTTCTCAGGACCGCCTTGTGAATGAGCCTGCTGAATGGGTTTTTTCCTGCAATAAACTTGAACTATCACCCTTGCTTCCAAAAGATGCTTTACCTCTAATTCCAACAATATTCTTTCTGTTGGAGTTAGAGATTTGGAAGGCTGGGTGCCCTTGATGGCTGGCATCTTTTTGAACTGAAGGGACAGGCCCTTTTCCACTACCTCCAGGGCCCACATGTCTGTTGTAATAAGGATCCAGGACTGGTGGTAGTTGGAGAGCCTGCCCCCCTACAGGCAGAAGGGAGGTGACCTGAACTGAGGAGTCAGGGCTTTTGCTGGGAGCAGCAGCACAAGTAGCTCTTCTCTGACCTCTCCTGCCTCTTCCTCTGAAATAATCTCTAAACTGAGAGAGGTCAGATTGAGGAGGAAGGGAATAATAGGGCCTAGGGAAGTACCCCATGCCTCTATTACCCCTCTTCTGGGTCTTTTGAGGAACAGAAGACTTCACTTTTGAAGTATTGCTCTGACAGGTTGTTCTGTAGTTTTCAGCCTTTTTCATGTATTTCTCAGTTCTGGAAACAGATAGTACATTCCTGTCGCAGGGAAAGTCCATGGCTTTGGACTGAGTGTCCTGCATCAGATGTGTTGTTCTTAGCCAAGCAAACCGCCTCGGGGAGATAGACTGGGCCATAACCCTGGAGGCTGCATCATTACTGTCATCTGCCATATGGAACTGGTACTTTGCAGCTTCCAAGGCAGTTTTAGCTGTTTCCATCAAATCCTTTGCCATAGAGTCAGAGCCCTGTTTAACTATGACTAGGACTGAGTTCCAAAGAGCTTTATGATACTTGGCTGTGTAAGCCGTGTATGAAACCAGGTGGATGAGAAGAGAGGCTGAGGTATACGTCTTTCTGGCCATAAAGTCCAGCCTTTTAGAATCCTTTTCAGGAGACTGGGAAGAAAGAGGAACCTCTGCTTTGTCACATGCTGCCTGTTGCACCATTCCCTCATGAATGGGGTGCACAAAAATAAACTCTGTGTCTGTTTTAGACAATTGGTATTTCTTATCTAATCTCTTCTCGACCCCTGACATGGATGTGGGAGTCTGGAGAAGCTTCATAGTGTTCTTTCTGAAAGGTTTATAAATAGGAAGAACTAACTTCTCGGGAAGGGGAGACCTTTCAATTCTCTGTAATCCTGGTCATCTTTATCTTCCTAGCTGGACTCTTGAAAGGGAAGGTTAAGAGTGTCCACCATGTGCTGTAAAAAAGTAAACATGGAGGAGGTATCCTCCAGGTCTGTAGGGAATGCTCCAAAATTTGGGTCACGGGACACGTCAGGTTCTGGGGCCTTACCCTCTGAAATTTCATCTGGGGCATCATAAAAATCATCATTATTATCCCCCCTCATCAGTGCCTGTATCTGAGGGAGCTGCTGAGGGAACCTGCTTGGGGAAGACAGAGGCACCAAAAAAGGACCCCATGCTCTGTATAGTTTGGTAAAGATTCCAGACTTTTGCCATATCCTCCATAGAAGGTAAATCCCCTGTGTATCTTAGGGTATACCCTCCTGGGGTTCAATAATTTTGGATTTGTCTTTATGTTTTTTACAAACTGCAGCCTCATCCTTAGCACTGCTCTGAAGTGCAGTGGTATTTTTATATAGCTCTTTAGGAGCCACTTCATCAGTGATTTCTTCAGGCTTCCTCCTTGAACTAGGCATTTTATCAGCGCCTTTTTAATTTTTTGAGTTAGGAACTCCATCAGCCCCTTCTGAAGTTTTATTTTTAGCAGACACTTCATCAGTACCTGATTTAGTGTTCTTTGCTCAAAGGCACTTCAGCAGTACCTGTAACAGGCTTAGATTTAAAAGATGCCTCATCAGCACCTTGATTATTTTTAGTTTTTGAAGGCCCCGCATCGGTAGCCCTGGGTCTGTGTTTGAGACAAGATGAAGACCCTTCCTCTGTCATTTCTCTAAGTCTTTCAGCTCTGTTTCTTAAAGTTTTTGGACAAAATTTGGAGCAAAGAACACAGTAATGGTCTGGACCGTAACACGTTAAACACAGATCATGAGTATCAGCTTTAGCTAGTATTCTTTTGACAATTTAAGCAATTTTAAAAGCTGTGGGTCCAGTCCTTTTCTTAGGGATTTCTGACATGCCAATTTATAGAAAACCCTGCACTTATAATGTTCAAAAGGTAAAATATAAAGGTTAATGTTCAGTTCCCTCGCGGTAAAGAACCATGACTTTTCTGAGGTAAAATACAAAGAAAATCGTCAGTTCCCTCCTATAAAAGGGAACCACTATATAAATATAGTAAAAGGAACCACGCAAACACTAGTCGCAATAACTAAAACTTATAGAAAATAAAGAAAAAGGGAGCCGTGGAACCGAGAGAAAAACACGGTTCCCGGGAACTGCTAAAAACTATCAGAAAATACTCAGCACACTATAAAAATGTAAGAAATAAGGTTTATAGCTACCAAGTTCAAGAAAAATGACTTTTTCTTGGCCGACAGAGCACCTCAGAGGCAGTGCTGCTTAGTTAGACGGAGAAAAAATTTTGGAGCCTTCTTCATTCTCCATGCTCAGAACACCCTCAAGCTTCTATCTGATTGGCTAATTCATAAACTCATTACCATAATCTCCACCTCCGGGGCAGGATTATCTAGTCAGCGCACTGCAATAGTTACTGATGCTAAAGGACTCCTGGGGTGAGAAATAAGCCTTTCCTGGATTTTGGCAAGGGGGACGGGACAATAATTTTCTACAGGCCCTTTAGGGCTACCCTTGCGAACAGGTATTACAATGGCCACCTTCCAGCTATCGGGGATTCTTCCTTCCATGAGAAACCTGTTGAACAACATGGCAACAGCAGAGGCAATTGCATGAGCAGCTAACTTTAACAGCCTGGGCTCCAGATTATCAAAACTTGCCAAAGCCCCCTGCTTTTAGATTTTTTAGTAAAGTTAGAACCTATTTTCTGGTTATTCATCTAAAATGAAATTGGGCCTGGGTACCTCAATTTCTTGCAGACCTGGGGTGTTCGGTGTGGTTCCCAAAAAGGCAATTTTGCACCTGTCTAGATCTGTGAAGAATCTGTTAAATGCACTGGCAGGTTCAAGGTGGTCACTAAGTAGCTTACTCTTGGACAGGATGTCTAATTTGGAGTGAGTGGGTCGACCATTTAGGAGGGTGTTTATAGGGGTCCGAAAATGTTGGGGTTACAGGTTAATGTCTTGCAGATTCCTAATATATCTTCGCTTGGTCACTTTAATGCTAGCTTTACAGAGATTCCTGTACTCCCTGTATTCATCCCAATCTGGTCTGAGACCAGTATTTTTAAATACTCCCCACACCATGTCTCTCTGCCTCAGTAGCGTTCTAAGATCAGCGTCAAGCCATTTGGACCTCTGACCTTTTACCCTAATTTGTTTTGTAAGGGCCATGGAGGTTAACAGCAGATAGAAAGTTGCTGTTGAAGAAGTCAAAGGTGGCATTAATATCTGGGAGAGATTTGATTATTGCTCACTGTACGTTGGACAAGGTTGTCTGGAAGGCAACTTCATCAAATCTTGAGAAATTGCTGGTAAGAAAGATCCTAGTGGGATGCTTGGGAGCACTATTGTTTCAAATACAGAAAGTTGGGGAGCAGTCACTGAGAAAGTCTGCGAGTATGCCCGCAGCTTTTATCCTATCTGTGTTGGAGACTAGGTTCCAGTCAAGGAAGGTATGTTTACCCGATTTGATGCTTAGCCTGGTGGGTAGACAGATAACCTGAGTGAGCTGTGTTTCCAGTACAGCGTCCCTTGCCATCCCCTTTATGTCAGGGATCCAGTTTAGTTTGAAGTCTCCCAGAAGTATTAGCTCACCCAGTGGATGGTCTGCGAGAGTCTTCAGAAAGGAGACTAAGGCTGGTGATGCGCCTTGAGGTTGTAAAGCAAACCACATAGAGGGGTTTAGTACCACCAAAGAGTATCTTAACAAGCAGTATTTCACATGATAAGTCATCTAACTCGGAGACAGGTACTTGAGTGACATTAACAGAGGACTTTAATATAAAGAAGTACTTCACCACCTCTCTTAGCAGGCCTATCCTTGCAGAGAGTAGAGAACACTGTGAGCTCAACCTCATGGGAGAGTAAAGATGGCTTTAGCAAGGTCTCAGATATCGCCAATATATCCGGGGCATACATGTTTGCCCAACTCTTCAATTCATGGATTTTAGACCTGAGGCTATTGATGTTCACATGAGCAATCTTCAGGCCCCATATATTAGACCTGACTGCATCAGAGGGCAAGCATGTTCTGTAGTTGGGGGGTAAGAGCCAGGATTAAGCTCTATATCGCCAATCAACAGCAGACAAAGTACCCGCAGTATACCAATACTGGGGCAGACCTAGTAAAGTAGGCCGTCATACTCCCTCATGAAGGTTCCAGAACAGATTATAGCAGCTGCCCTTTTTGTACTGATCTACATAGAAATGTAGAAACTGTTGGCAGTTAAGAACCACTAGGCTCATCCAGTCTGCCTGTAGGCCATATACTTTGTATGCGGCCACTGACCCTTTGTCATGAATGGCTTTTCATTACTCCCTCCCCTCTCAAGGTTCCCTTGTGCCTGTCCCAGGCATGTTTAAACCCCTCTACTGTGCATGCCCCCACTACCTCTTGTGGCAGACTATTCCAAGCATTGACTACCCTCTCTGTGTAGAAAAACTTCCTCACATTACCTCTTAATCTATCTCCCTCCAGTTTCATATCATGCCACCTCGTTCTAGTACTTTTTCTAAACTGAAAATGGCCCCCCATCAGGGCTTGACAAATCCTACAGTCCGACGTCCCGGACTACCATTTTTTATGTGGGGACAAGCAGATGCCAGAGTTCTGCTTGTCCCACGGACTACCATGCTGCAGTTTAAAATTTGCAGGTTTTTACCTGCTTTTCCCTCGCTGGCCACTAGATGGAGAGAGCCATGCTAGATTCCGGAGTCTTTGTGCGCATTGTTGAATGCGCACACCTGCCGCACCACAGCCGCGCACCACCGTGCCCCATGTCCCGACTTAACTGTGCAGTCAGGCACGGAAATCGGGCACCAGCAGACACTCGGGGAGGCGCGAGGGCGGCGCCAAGAAGAAATGCACTTATGACTGGTCAAAAATAGCCAGACTGACAGGCTAGGCAGCCTACAGCTGATGGTACAGACCTGTCAGTCCTGGCTACTGGTGATCGCGTCTGGGGGGTGGACTGGAGCTCTCAGAGTGGCAGTAGCACTAGCTCCATGCACGTTGGCAAACGCACCATTTCGCTGCTCAGAGAGAGGCACAGAGCACATAATTTCTGTTTGAGCACAGTCAAACTGTGTATTTGGGGCGCGATGCCATGATCACTAATAAATCAGTAATGTAGTACCTGGAGAGAGAAGTTAGGAATACAATACAAATATATATTGGGTTTTGGAGGCGTAATGAGGGAGAGTAGGAGGATCTGTAGTTTGGGGGGAGGGGGATGTGAGAGAGAGAGAGATCTTTGTAAAAAAAGGAGCACAAAGGCGTTTGCTTAGTGTGGAAAGTCTGATAAAACAATCTGCTGATTACATATAAAAAAAAGGTTTGTTTAGAGAAAAAAAGAAGGGAGAACTAAACAAAAACACTGCACACTGAATTCAGGGAGCTGTGTGTGTTGTTTGGACTCATGTGAAGTGAAGAAAAATAAAAGGATACACAGCTCTTAAATAAATAAAAAAAAAGCAAAAAAACATGAGACTCAAGTGGGGGAAGTGATTGTGTGTTGAACTTAAGTTGTGGGACTACTAAACATTTCAATAATAATCGTGTGATAAGGGTTGGGGGGTGTGGGTGTGTGTGTTTGTGAGACAAGCCTACCCTCCGTGAGAGAGCAGAGATCAGGGACTTGGACCTGACTGATAATGTGTGCCTCCTGTGGGTGCAAGACCACTAGATAGAGTGTGTGTGATGTGAAGTACACAACAACTGAACTAAGAAAACTATAAACCTCCTTAGCCCTCCTTACCTAACCTTATGTAACCCCCCTGCAAATGGGGGTTCCCAAAAGACTTCCAGGAGCTTGCTTGAATGCTCCAAGCCTGAATGGTGTTTGGCATTTAAGCCATTTATCAGTGAGTGTTTTTAGAGCCTCTGGTGCAGTCTCTTTAAGAGCTGTCTGCTTGCAGACATAATTAGTTTGTATGGGGGGACTGTGTGCTTCTCTGAGTACCACTCAAGCTGCTGCCAATTCACTTCATTTTTGCAGTCACTAGGAGTGCAAAGGGAACCTATCTGAAAGATGTAACTGTTTGCCAGAAATTATTTAGAGTAATAATGAAATTACAGTTTGTCTAACCTGCTTTCTTTGCAGTCAGAACTGTGTCTGCTAGTTCCCCATTCTAGTTTTGAACTGCTGAACTGGACCAATCAGTGTGGGGTAAGCTAGCTCTAAAATGGTGCCTTGGATGAATCAGAACTTGGACTCATAATCTGAGCCAGCCACAAGAGGATTGTATGGGCAGTGACTCTGGGAGATGTAGTTTAGACTTCAGTGCCTTTTTGGACCAACAGCAGCAGTCCATTGTGTGACAGCCATCCAGTCAAGAACGGGAGGAACTCAAAGGAAGTGCCGGTTTTGTCGGTTGGAGTTTCAGTTGAGCTTTTGGCAGTGAAGAAGGAGCCCTGTGCTTTTCAGTGTGCAGTTTTAGTCAAAAACGTGTAAGGCCCAGAGTTCCGGTCTGCAGCTTGTGTAACAGCTTGTTAGGACTGAATCCGTCCTGTGAAAAGAATCAAAGGATCTCTGAAGAGAGAACCAGGCTCACCCTGTAGAAGACTGGAGGAATTGCTGAAAATTACATTCGGTCTGTCAGGAACTGAATCTGCTGTGTGTCTCCGGGTATTGTGCAGTAATTGCGATTGGGATACAGATGCAGCCTGCCTGGTATAGTGCTTTCTTTTATATGGATGTGTGAAGAGGTTTGTGTACCTCAAGTGAGCCCTGCTGACATTGAAGGACTCTATCTTATTTGGAGGTCGTGAGTACTAATTCAGGGTCGCCCTGTTGAATTGCCACATTAAATCCAAATGGAATTACTGTACTGCTGACTGTTTAATTCTCCTTTTCTCGTGTGAAAGGGCCCTACCAGCTGCCACGGTTTGGACTAGCCACTAGGGCTTGGGTACCCAGGGACAGTAACTGATAGGGATAGGCTTGTGCACAGAGCCATAGGTAGATTATCAGAGTGATAAGCTAATTAACCTGATTTCCCCCTGTCCTTGTTATATCCCCTAAATAAATCAGAGCTGCTTGTTTCAGCAAAGTTATACTGCCTGAGGTATTTGTCTATGTTAAAGTACTGTGCTGTGATTGTTGCACTGTATCTCATTTCACAGGAGGTCCCAGTGCTGGAACCAGACCTGGGGGAAGTGTATACTGTGAAGGTAATTCTGATATATTGTGTGGGGCCACTAGTGGGAAGAAAGGGGTTGCAGTGTCCCAGAGGGCTGTGACCAAGTTAGTTTAACTATTGCAAATCCTGATCCTCTGGGTGGAGGCACCTGCCATTGGATCCAGGCCCTCAACCTGTTAGTGGCAAATCAGGCAGGGGTAGTAGCCCCTGGGATAGCGCCATCTAGGGGTTACATCTTGGAGGCTCACCGCTGGGATTGTGTGTCCTCTAGTGGCCATATTTACGAACCACTGTTAAGAAAAAATGGGTACCCGACAGAAGTGGCTGCACCGGCTGGTGGGAGTGGTGTACTGGGGGAGGAGATCGACCCAAATGCTATGCTTATCCTGGACATCCCCTGGGTATCAATACGGACACTGTGCAGGGAGTACTTTCCAAGGTGGAAGGTTTACAAAACCCTGTGGTGGTGGGTCGGCATGCTAATCTGCTCACCCACACTTTCCTGGCCCAGTAGAGTTTAAGGATCCCATAGATAGCTCCAAAGTGCCACAGACCATTACCCCAGAGGGAGCCCTCACTGCTTGGAGAGTGATAACTAAGGACAGTAAAGACCCGGGGGGGAATCAGCCCCCACCACTATCTGAAACTTTTGAGGAGAAATTTGCTGAATGGTTGCTGGGAGAGGGGAAAACTGTGGAGGACTTGAAGAAACTATTCTTGCCACCTGGGGGTGTTCCTCCCCCAACACCCTCTCCTGCTCCAGTGCCCGTAATGGTGGCTGAACCAATGCAGACTCCTATTTCTGCACCTGCCATTAGTCACGACTCTTCAAGGTTGAGGGATCTTCTCTGGCACCCTCCCACCCCCAAGGGAGATGACTGGGAGACCTGGATAGACTATGTTGCCCCCAAGTGCTAGAATGGCAATGCTCGGGCGGCGAAAGAGGGTTAGTGAGTTCCGAGGTCCTTCCCTGGCTACCATCCGTGTGCTAAACGGGCCAGTAACCCTGAAGCGACTGCACAGGCCTATCTTGAGGCCTTGAGAATGTGTATGGAGCCCAGATTCTGATGAGGACCTATGGTGGGAGTAAGAGATGCACAACAGTACCAAGGGAGTTGTTGTCTGTGTATGTATCTCGGCTGGAAAAATTGTTGCAGAATGCCTCACAAGGTAGTTTGCCAGCGATTGAACTGGACCGAACCAGGCTGGACAGGATCCTTAAGTCTGCCCTTCTCAGAACTGCTGTTGCTTCAAGTTACGCCTGGCAGATCGACTGGAATCCCCACCCTCCTATGATGAGTTAATGAGAGAAATTCGAGGAGTTGAGAAAAGACGACCTCGGAGGGACCTGCACCAATAGCTGCGGCTACGACCAGTGACTGAGGGTGACCCATCAAGTGAAGTTCAGGGGCAGAGGTTGGCAGTCAATGAGTGCTCTGACAAGGAAAAGATATGCCACAATGGGGCGAACTGTTGAGAGAGAGATCCGGAGATTCAAAAACAGTCCTTTATGAAGGCCACGCCTGCAAGTACAGGGCCCTGACCTATATCCGACTGCATCTGCTATGGGGGGGGGGTACCCACCCATGTATCTCCTGCTGATAACAGCTCCGAACTTCGATTCCTTGACCATGGAGGTGGAGAAACTGACAAGATGTCTCCAGAAGTAAATCACGCCGCAGACAGAGATGGCACCAAGGTTTCCAGTTAGTAATACCCTGCCCTGGCTCCCAGTGTGGCGCCTCGGCCAGCTCAAACTCCAGAAAGTATGTTTTGCTATAATTGTGGAAAGATGGGCACATGAAAAGGAATGCCAGTCCCAAAAGACACTGACAAAGCTGCATATAGGCTACAAGGAGAGCTTCGGAGAAGAAATCAGTGGTTAAGAGGTGCACGTATGATCCCAGTGAGGGCACCAAAATGCTAATTCCGCCCTTTTGTGGCAGGGTCAGTTGCCCAGGCCCCCCACTACCGCCTCTCCAGACTGGTCCAGAATAGTGGTCCCTCCATGGAGACCACTGTAAAGGTGGAATGGAGTGTCTCAAGAGCTGTGATAGACAGTGGCTCCCAAGTGACAATTATGTTCCAGGATTGGTATCCAGAAGCATTTGTCAGACGTACCCTTACAACCATTAGAAGGACTGCATGTGGGGGTTAAGTGAGAAGGCCTACCCTATTCGGGTATATCCGAATTTGGCTGTCTTTCCCCACCTCCGTGGCTGGAGTGGCCGAACAAGTAGAGACCCTAGCCTTGGTGTGTCCCCCACTGGACTGTATGATGGTGTCCCTTTGTTGATTGGAACAAATGCTCATATGTTGAAGGCTGGCACAGTTGTGTTATGAAAAACAGGGGTCAAAGACTAGTAGAGCTTTAAGAGTTCCGGCTTTAATTAAGAAGGCCTATGAGGCTGAGAGAGATGCTGAAAAAACAGGAACCAGAGGAACCGGTTGGAATGTATGGAAGAAGGATCCTGAGTCTCTGATCCTGGCTCAAATGCCCAGTGTACCTTACAGGGGAGAGGTCCGTGATCAGAAAGGATGTTAAGAATAAAATATTAATGTTGGATGCACCAGGCGATGGAAATTGCCAGAGGGACTGCTGGTCAAGCCTAGTATTTTGCCCGCTAGAGCCCATGCTTATGCCAGAAGGTAATGGTCCAAGTTCATAATGTGTCTGAAAGAGACATTGAGTAAACAGAGAGGTTGCATCTGGCTAATGTGCATTATTGCAGACACTGCAGTGCTACCCAGCAGCAAGGTTCAAGGAAGAATGATATGAAACTAGCAGCCTGACTTGTTTGATTTGGCTGACTCCCGCTGCCAGCTGAATGGAAAGTGAGGATCAGTGAAGCTTGCCCAGAGAGACCAGGTGTTTTCTTTAAAGGAATGGGGTGTTAGGATGCGTGCAAGGAGCTGAGCACAATATCCGGCTGCATGACGAAAGAACCATTTAAGTGAGAGGTCTCGACGCCTGGCACCTGCTGACATAGATGATGTGAGGCGGCATCTGCAAGAGATGTTAGCTGCTGGTGTAATGCAAGAATCCAGAAGCCCTTATGCTTCCCCATTGTGGTAGTGAGGAAAAGAATGGAACAGTAAGGATGTGTGTGGATTATCGACCTTAACCGTGGGACTATCCTGATCAGTACACAATGCCCGCATTCAGGATGCTTTGGACTGCCTAAGCGGGGAGCAAGTGGTTCTCTGTGCTGGATCTCCGCAGTGGGTACTACCAGATCCCGATGCTGAGGACCGTGAAGGCGGCCTTTATCTGTCCACTTGGCTTTGAATTCATGAGGATGCCTCAAGGATTCAGGTTCTCCAGCCACTTTTCAACGATTGATGGAGCGTGCAGTGGGGACATGAACTTACTAGAAGTGCCTGGTATACCTAGATGATGTTATTGTATTTGGCAGCTCACTGGAGGAACATGAGAGCAGATTATTTAAGGTATTGGACCGACTGGAGGACTTTGGCCTTAAACTGTCCATTGATAAGTGTCAATTCTTTCAAACATCAGTAAAGTATGTGGGACACATAGTATCCACCGAGGAATAGAGACCCGACCCAAGTAAAGTTGGGGCCTTGACCACCTGGCCACAGCCCAAAAATCTAAAAGAACTGCAAAGATTCCTGGATTCTGTGGTTATTATCGGTGCTTCATCAAGGACTATTCAAGAGTGATCCGCCTTTACTTAACCCTTACTCAAGGGTATCCCCCAACCCACAAAAAATACCAAAGTCAAGTCCCTCAAGACTGAAAGAGTGTATTTTCATCCGGGAGTGAAATATTTGGGGCCAGCTGGACTCCCTGATTAATGAGACTGCTTTTCATGAGATCATATATCCAATCACCCATGCTCCAGTGCTGGCCTATGCCGATCCAAGAAAACCTTACGTCCTGCACACTGATGCTAGCTTGCAAGGGTTGGGGGCTGTGTTGTACCAAGAGCACGAGAATGGCCTGAGACCAGTGGCCTTTGCCAGTGAGAAGCCTGACCCATCCGAAAAGAACTATCCTGTACATAGAGTTAGAGTTCCTAGCTTTGAAGTGGTGCTATTGTTGACCAATTTAAAAGTGCTTGTATGGGGCTAAAATACTAGTAAAAGCTGACAATAATCCTTTGACCTATGTGCAGACCTCAAGCAGTTGGATGCCCACTGGCCATAGGTGGCTTTCTGCATTATCTACATATGACTATGCTCTCGAATGCCAGAGCACGAGTCTGAACCACATAGATGCTGATGCTCTCTCTCCCGGAGGCTGTTCCCCAGAATGATTGGGTCCGACTGGCAGAACCTGGCATTCGGGAACTGCGGAGAAGTTTGACAGGGAGGAACAAATGTCCCTGGACGCAGTGGACTGCATGGTGGATTGCTTGGGAGCCTCTGAGAATTGCATACCTGCTGCTTGTGCCACTTTTCTGCAATAGACATTGGTGCACTGCTTCAGCTGGACAATGACAGTATTAGAGTCGGGCTCAATCCCAGCGATCCCATGATCAAAGCAGCTTTAGAAGCCCTCTATGCAGGAAAAGATGTGTCCAAATTACACTCCACTGATTTGAGAACTGCACTGTTATACAAGAGGGTCCTAAGTTGAAACTGATCAATAAACTGTTATACAGAGAAACAGTAGACAGAGGGGACAAGTAGACAAACAACAACTAGTGCTGCCCACTGCCTTTCGAGACTCAGTACTGAGGTCCTTGCACAACCACATGGGGCACCTTGGTATAGACAGAACACTTGACTTGGTGACATCCAGATTCTATTGGCCTAAGATGGGGGCTGATGTGGAGCAAATATTCTAACTTGTAGTTGCTCTTATAGAGGAAAGCTTTGCTCCAGAGGGCTGCCCTCTTGTTAACATAACCACCAGTGCACCCATGGAGCTGGTCTGTATTGATTTTCTAAGTTTGGAGTCAGATCAAAGAAATATGCATTAATGTGCTGGTGGTCACTGACCATTTCACAGATATGCCCAAGCTTTCCCCATTAAAGACCAGAAAGCATCCACTGTAGCCAAAGTACTTGTAGAAAACTTTTTGTTCACTATGGGCTCTACAAAGAATCCATTCTGATCAAGGAGAGAATTTGAGAGTCAGTCTTATCAAAGAGATGCTTTCTCTGTGGGGAGTGCGAAAGTCCAGAACCACTCCTTACCACCCTAGCCTGAACGTTTCAACCGCATTTTTGCTAGATATGCTAGGCACCCTGCACCCAAAGGACATGCCTAGATGGAGCCAATAAATTAGCACCCTGGTACATGGTTATAACTGCACTCAGAAGTGATGCCACTGGATTCTCTCCCGCCTTGATGTTTGGAAGAGAAGCTTCGACTACCAGTAGATGTGTGTTTTGGGGTCTCTCCTGATGGGGTTCAAGCTGACAACTATTTACAGTATGTGCAAAAGTTAAAGGCCCAGCTAACTCATGCGTACTAACTGGCTCAAACCATGGCTGCCAAAAAAGAAATCTGGCCAACAAAGAAAGGGTATGGATAAAAAGGTGAAAGTATCAGGAACTCCAGGAGGGAGACTGGTATTGCTAAGAAATCTGGGACTGCATGGCAAGCACAAGATTGCTGACAGATGGCACCTATCTCCCTCACATTGTAGTGGGCAAACTAGATGATCTGCCAGGTGCCAAAGTAAGGCCTGAGAATAATTCAAAAGATGTAAAAACAATGCATAGAAATCGTTTACTGCCCATTGACAAATCCTGATTGAGTCTGAGCCTCCCCAGAAGATGCCCCCTCTGGACCAGTGACTAGAGCTGCTGCTAAGAAAAAGACCAGAAGTCTGCACCTACTGAAGCAGAGTTAAAGTGTTCCCCTGCACAAGTCCCAGTTGAGTATGACTGTCAGTCCATATCAGAAGAAAGTGAGAGTGACTTTGAATACTATCCTTCTATTAACTGAGTCAATTGTTTCGGGGCAATCCCTAGTCAATACTGGAGACAAAGCTGGGCCTTCTGGACTCGTCTAGGCCCCCAGCTTCATCCCTGGAGCCAATGCTCCCAGAAAGTGAAGTGCAAAGCATCAGATCAGATGAAATGGAATCATTGTGCATGGTTGAACTGTTTGAGCTTTCAGGGGAGGAAAATGATAGATTGGGGCAGACTGGTGATACACCCGAACAAGAAGAGTATTTTGAGGTGCCCTGACAGTCCACTGCTAGTGTCCGAAAGCTCTCCATGCAGCCAAATGTTGTGGACTCAGAAACTGTAACTCCTGAGCTGAAAGTGCCCAAGTTCTAGCCCTCTCTACCTCCATGGAGACTCCTGACAAGTGAGGACAATGCTGAAAATGAGGCTCAGAGTGCAGAGACTATACAGTTCCCCTAGAAGACTCGGGTCGAGCTGTAAAGCCTGTGGTGCACCTCAGTTATGATTCACTTGGGAGGCCTGGGACTTGCCTCTCAATGTTGTCCATAAAGGAGTGTATGTGTCCCGAGCTCATTGCCCAAACTGAGCATCAGTGCTAACTCCAAGTTACTTGTGTTGCTCTTCTAGTATGGTGCCTTTGCCCCATCCAGCCCCAAGGTAACTGATAGGGAAGGGCCCCTCTTTTCAGGTTTCATGTGCAAGAGGTAATAACTGAGTTATGGTGCAATGTGTATGTAATAGTGTGTAAGAGTGACGACTGCAATGTTTCAGAAATGTGTTCTTGTAAAATGATATATTGACTGATGATTACATTGCGAGCCTAATGCAAATGTATATGGTTGCAGGTTGAAACTTATGGTACTTGCTTGACGCTGACGCCAAGCTTTTCCCAGGCTAGGAAGGGTGCAACCTCTGCAAATGGGGGTTCCCAAAAGACTTCCAGGAGCTTGCTTGAATGCTTCTCAGCCTGAATGGTGTTTGGTATTTAAGCCATTTATCAGTGAGTGTTTTTAGAGCCTCTGGTGTTGTTCTTAAGAGCTGTCTGCTTGCAGACATAATTAGTTTGTATGGGGACTGTGTGCTTCTCTGAGTACCACTCAAGCTGCTGCCAATTCACTCATTTTGCAGTCACTAGGAGTGCAAAGGGAACCTATCTTGAAAGATGTAACTGTTGCCAGAAATTATTTAGAGTAATAATGAAATTACAGTTTGTCTAACCTGCTTTTCTTTGCAGTCAGAACTGTGTCTGCTAGTTCCCATTCTAGTTTTGAACTGCTGAACTGGACCAATCAGTGTGGGGTAAGCTAGCTCTAAAATGGTGCCTTGACGAATCAGAACTTTGACTCATAATCTGAGCCAGCCACAAGAGGATTGTATGGGCAGTGACTGTGAGATGTAGTTTTAGACTTCCAGTGCCTTTTTGACCAACAGCAGCAGTCTATTGGAGTGACAGCCAATCCAGTCAAGAACTGGGAGGAACTCAAAGGAAGTGCCGGTTTTGTCGGTTTGAGTTTCAGTTGAGCTTTTGGCGGTGAAGAAGGAAGAGCTTTTCAGTGTGCAGTTTAGTCAAACGTGTGTGTAAGGCCAGAGTTCCTGTCTGCAGCTTGTAACAGCTTGTTAGGACTGAATCCGTCCTTGAAAGAATCAAAGTGATCTCTGGTTAGAAACCAGGCTCACTCCTGTAGAAGACTGGAGGAATTGCTGAAAATTGCAGTCGGTCTGTCAGAACTGAATCTGCTGTGTGTTCTCCCGGTATTGTGCAGTAATTGCGGATTGGGATACAGATGCAGCCTGCCTGGTATAGTGTTTTCTTTTATGGATGTGTGAAGAGGTTTGTGTACCTTCATGAGCCCTGTTGACATTGGAGGACCCTATCTTATTTGGTGGTAGTACTAATTCAGGTTCGCCTCGTTGAATTGCCACACAACGAAATGGAATTACTGTACACTCCCTGTTTAATCTCCTTTTCTGGAAAGGGCCTCACCATGCCGCGGTTTGACTAGCCACGAGGCTGGTGCCAGGACAGTAATGAGGATAGGCTGTGCACAGAGCCATAGGTGATTTATCAGAGTGGCTAATTAACCGATTTCGTCCTTGTTATCCTAAATAAATCAGTGTTGTTTTTCAGCAAGGTTATACTGCCTGAGTGTGTTTGTTCAAAGTACTGTACTGTGATGGCCTGTATTGTCATTACAGGAGGTCCTGCTGGAACGAACCTGGGGTAAGGTGTGGCACTGTGAAGGTAATCTTATATTGGGGCCTGTTGGGAAGAAAGGGGGAGTGTCCCAGGGCTGTACTGTTAGTTTAATATTGCAAACCCCACCCTGGGTGGGCACCGCTATTGGATCCAGGCCCCTCAACCTGTTAGTGGCAAATGGGGCAGGGTAGGCCCTGGGATAGCGTCATCTAGTTGTGCACTTATATACCACACCTCTTCCTTGTGGCCTAGACTGGTCCCACTGTCCCTGAACAGCTGAAATTATAGTATTCAGTAAACTAAAGGAAAATTAAAGCATTTTCGTTTTACAGAAAACCTGAATTAACCTAGTTGCCTGCAGTCTGCTCCATGTATTGGTGGAGAGTGTGTACTTCAGTGTGAGACCACCGAACCTCCCTGAGAGCCCAGGGGTAGAGTGGGGAATTGGAAGGAAAGAACTGAATACTTAATAAAGCAATAGTCAGATATAGGAAGAGATTGATACTTCAAAAAAGATGGCTACCTAAATAAATTTATCTTTTAGCTATTACTTTGTTTGTCCTACTATAGTGGTGGAGGTGGGAGGCTGTGACTGAGGAGACCAACTCCCTGAGAGGAGAGGTACAGAAACATCAACTGCGGACTTTCTAGAATAGCATAGAAGGGAAAGGGAAAACATTTTCTGAGGAGAATGACACTACCTGAAGAAAGTGATAAACCCGGCTAGCTTTGTGGAGGGTATGTGTGTGGGGCCATAAACCTGACCTGAGAAGGGCGGTATTTTGGGGACACGAAAAAATAATGATTCTATCAGTACTAGCTACACTGGTGAAGTTTGGTGTGGTGTGAACCTGCCCTGAGAAGGAAAAGTACTTTTGCATTCGTCCGAGTTCTGGACCCAGCCCCTCCCACCTACCCACCTAAGTACTCTGTTCTGCCCTCTTGTAGTGCTGCATAAGCACAACTAACTTAAGGTAAAAATTATAGTAACACAACACACACAAAGATAACACAAACTAGAATGTTATTTGTACAATAATACAACAACAATGTTTATTAGTTTATTTCACAATTGCAGGATAGAAGTTAAAGTAAATTAATGCAACAAAATTGAGCCACAGCGTTACTCTATTTTCCTTTGGACAGGAGAAAAATCCACATCTTCTTCATCGGAAACAAAAAGTAAAGAGCCTGACCCTTGAGCCTTCTTCACAGTCTGAAAGCCAGCCCCCTGGCCCTACTAGTAGTCAGGAAAAAAGCGACCAAGGTTTCCGGTCTGGAGTCTGTGTGTTTGTAGACATAACAGGCGATCAGTCTAACTCGACCGTACTCAGTTTGAAAGCGAAAGTGAGCGTAATAGTAGCAGCAGTTCGGTGCCATCACATTCTGGTTCAGTACAGGTAAAGTAAACCTTTCATTTTAGATGATGAGGAAATAAACACTGAGAAAAGAAGCAAAGATAAAAATATGATGTTGAAAGAAAAGGGTTGAACATTTTAGCATCACTGGCTAAATCTGTTTACCTGGTTGGATGATGATCAAAATATGTCATGTACTGCTCTGCCTGTGAGAAATATCCCACTCTTGCGACTCCTGCTTATTCAAAAACCTAACATGTTTCCATTGGTTCAAATAATTTCAGAATTGAGTCCATTGAGAGCCCTTGAGAAATCAAATCCACATATAATTTGTGCAAACCAGCATAGTCAAGTAAACTGGTCAACATGCAGTCAAATTTAACATATCTGAAACTGCAATATATCACGCATTTTTCTCAGATGGAGGAAGTCACCAAAAATAAAATGAGGATTTATTTAATGCCGCATATTCCTCAGCTAAAATTCAGTCCTTTCTCAGATATGGAGTGGTTTTGCACATTGCAGGAAAAAATGGGTTAAACTGCAGCAATTACTAAAATGGTAAATGGGCCAGAGATTTCTGTAAGCATAATATCAGCTGTCATGTCTACAACACAGATCCAGACTATCAAAATACAAAATTCGTTACCGTTCTTGCAGATGGCAGTACAGATGCAAGCATTGTAGAAGTGGGAAAATGTCTTCCTTTGTTTTGTTGATGGCGCCAGAAAAAAAGTTACAACTGTGTTAATTAAAGCTGTACCTCTTGAACATTCTCACGCAGATGGAGTTTTTAAAGCAATAACCTCTGCACTTGAGTCTGTTGATCTTTCTTTTGCGGACCTTAACGATGTGAGCAGACCTGGACCAGTTCTCGTATGTGCCAACTTTGGTGCCAGTGTGATGATGGGCCATACAGGTGGCACCATAGAAAAAAATCCGAGAACATGTCTCCACTGTAATACCCATGCATTGCGTAGCCCACAAACTGGAGTTAGCAGTTCTCGACGTCATGAAAAAAAATCCCTTTGTTCAAAAAGTAGAAAACACCTTGAAAGGAATTTTTAAATTTTACCACTACAGCCCCAAGAAACTTGGGAACTGCAGGAAATACAGATGTCATACACACGAGTTGGCTCATTTCAGTGCAATAAAGCAAGTCGTTGGCTTGCAAGTAAGACGCGTTAGTTCATGCTGTTCAAGTCAACCTGCCTACAGTAATTCAGCATCTTGAACATGTGTCAAACTCTGCTGGTGATGATTGGGCCAAAGCAAAGGCACTTCTAAGAGATGCGCATTATACAGTTTGTAAAAATCACTGTTTATTCTTCAAGATTTTCTGCCAATATTGAAAAATTTATCACTTGACTTTCAGAAGGATGACCTACTAATATTAGAAGTCCCCCAACTCGTTGAGACATGCTTACTCCAGTTGACTGAGCTAAAAACAAGACCTGGAAAGTTTATGACATCATTTCTGAACCAATATACTCCTGCAGAGAAATGCATGAACTACCTCATTTCAAAACGTGGCAGTGAGGACAAGATTGTTCCTTTTACTATCAAAGGGAACTGTCCGGAAGTAAATTTTATGACTGACACACAGCTGCACAGTTTAATAGATGCAGCAGTATCTTACATTGATCAGCGTTTTCGGAATTTCTCGGAAGAACCTCTAAAATGGTTCAGTTGCTTGATTTCAAAAATTTTGATCTGTCACGAGAAGAACTTGCACAATTTGGCACAACTGATTTAAGTAATTTATTAGACTACTTTCACAACTTTTTCTGAAGATCATGTAACCAGTATAAAAAGGGAGTATTGTGCATTAAAAGCAATGCTTAAGTCTGCAGTTGACAAGCCATATCTGCAAGTGTATTCCGACTACTACGAGAGAAACCTGCCCAGCTTGCTCACATCCTTGACCTAATAGAAATGTTACTGGCTATGAGTGTGTCTACTGCTAAATGTGAGAGAGTATTCTCCATTCAGAATCTTATAAAAACAAAAATAAGAACAAGTTTGGCTGATGACATGCTCCAGTCACTTCTGTATATAGCAGTTGAAGGCCTTGCATTAGACAGCTTTGATCCGGATCAAGCTATCAACCACTGGCTACTATCTGGTCCTGGCACACGCCACATTCATGGTCATGCTAGTTCAACTACTAGTTCTGCTGATTCACGCGAAAATGTCCCTGAGGCTGTCACTAGTCTTGATGACGACATGACTGAATATGATGCTCCGGCTGGAGCAAGCTCAGGCTTCCTGTAACATTTCCCGATGCTGATGCTGTACTGTCTGCTACTTGCTGTAATGATGTTCTCACTGTGCTGCAGGCTGGCACTCTGTGCTGCTGCTGCAACCACACTTGCTGTCACTTCCTCGCTGCTAATGCTAATTCTGTCTATGCTCACAGCCTCGCCATGCTGCTGACAAAAATAAAATCATATTATTTATTCTCCTTATTGTCTATTTCAACACTAAATAACTACTACAATAAATCCATTGAGTTTTCTGTAGTTTGATATTTTCCATTAAAAATATGCCATCTTATACCGGGAATACCAACTCAAGCACTGGGACAACTACTTTTGGACAAGCCACTTGTCCGTGGACAAGTACCTAATTTTAAAATTTGTCAAGCCCTGCCCCCCATCTGCACACAGTTTATACCTTTGAAGTACTTGAAAGTTTCTGTCATGTCCCCCCACTCTCTTCTTTCCTCCAATGAGTACATGTTGAGGGCCCTTAGTCTCTCCTCACATGTTCTGTGGTGCAAGCCCTGCACCATCTTTGTCGCCCTTCTCTGGACAGCCTCCACCTTGTTTATGACCTTGCGCAGATGTGGCCTCCAGAACTGCATGCAGTACTCCAGGTGAGGCCATACCAATGTTTTATAAAATGGCATCATCACCTTCCGCCTCCTGCTAGTGATACCCCGACTATGCACCCCAGCATGCCACTGGCCTTCCCCGCAGCCTTTGCGTACTGCTGTGATACCTTAAGGTCATCAAAGATGATAACCCCTAGGTCGCTTTCCTCCTTGGTGACAGTCAGCACTCCCCCTCCCAATTCTGTAGTTTTCCCCAGTGTTCCCTCTACCCAGGTGCATTATTTTTCACTTCTCTGCATTGAACCTCAGTTGCCACACCTTCGACCACCTCTCAAGCTTCTCCAGGTCCCTCTTCATTTTCTGCACCCCTTCCGGAGTATCCACCCTGTTGCAGATCTTGGTGTCATCTGTAAACAGGCAGACCTTTCCTTCTAGCCCCTCTGCAATGTCACTAATGAAGACACTGACCAAGACTAGTCCCAGTACTTGATCCCTGTGGTACTCCGCTGGTCACCCCTCTCTCACTGGATTGGATCCCATTTACCACCACCCTCTGCCTCCTGTCTGTCAGCCAGTTATTAACCCACTGTATCACACCTTTTGTCCCATGCCCAGTCTACCCATCTTCTTAACCAGGTTTCTATGTGGGACGGTGTCGAAGACTTTGCTAAAATCCAGGTAGGCAATATTTACCGCCCCTCCCTGGTTAACTTCCCTAGTCATCCAATCAAAGAACTCTATCAGATTCATTTGACATGACCTTCTTGCTGTGAATCTGTGCTGCCTCAGGTCCTGGGCACCCCTGGATTCCAGGTGTGCCACTAACCTTTCTTTCAGCGCTGTTTCCATGATCTTCTCTACCACTGAGGTGAGGCTGACTGGCCTGTAGTTCCCCACCTCCTCTCTACTGCTTCTTTTTTGTAATGGGACTACATGCGCTCGCCTCCAGACCTCTGGGACCACACCCGTGTTGAGTGACTCTGTAAACAGGGCTACCAGAGGCACTAACAATTCCCTTCACAGCTCTCAACATCCTTGGGTATATGCTGTCTGGCCCCATAGCTTTTTCCAACTTCAGATTTGTGTGTTCTTCGAGAAGTCTCTCCACTGTGAATGGATTGACATCCACTACCCCCCCATAGTCTCTGCTTAACGGTGGTCCTTAGCCCTCCCCCCCCCTTAGTGAAAACTGAGCAGAAGTACTTGTTCAATATTTCTGCCTTGTCTAGACTCCCCTTGCTTACACGTTTCTCTCTCCTCCCTTTGAGCCTCACAATCACCCCCGGTTTTTCTTTCTTTTGCTGATGTACCTACAGAATGTCTTGCCCCCTTTTTTTCATAGTCCGTGCCAAGACCTCCTCTGTCTGTGCCTTAGCTCTCCCTGCCTCTCTTAGACATTCAAGGTACACCTCCCTGATTTCTGGGGACGTCAGGATCTTGATGGCTGCCTAATCCTGAGATTCCGGGCCACCTCTGAGTAAATTCTAAATACATCGACCAAATACAAGATGCAATCTCCAGCGAAGGCTACTTGGTCTAAAGCCCACACGCTCAAGCAACCGGAGACGCGAGCATCTAAACTTTGGGAGTTGTTGCAGAAAGCAAAAGCAGGAGAAATGTCAATCGGGCGAACCAGAGCGAAGAATGAGGCCTCAGAGGCCCAGATGGCAACAGAAGACAAATATCAAGACAGCAGGATTACTATTGATGACGACTTTACCTCACAAGTTCAAGAACAGAGGAAACTCCTGTGGCCCATAGTCAAACAGCTTAGAAACAAGAACATGCGAGCACAGATCATGTTTCCAGCCCACCTAAGAGTAGACACAGAGAGAGATCCAAGGGTATTCGCAGATCTTCTCGCGACGAAACCATTCCTCGATGAGCTAGGCATCACTACTCCCATACTGAAAAAGGAGCAGCTTGAAAGAGAGGTTATAAAAGCAGCATGGGAAGTGGCCCAGAAGGGGCACAAATGAAAAGGTATGCAGCAACCAATTCTGCACACCAACCTCCGCTCTGACATCACAGCACTACTTCACACATACTCCCTAGGAGCGAGATTGCAGATCAACGTGAGGAGCGAAGAAGATGATCATCAGAGGCCCGAGGTCCCGCCCCAGAAGATGACTACCATCCATCATGGCCATAGCAGCTACACGCAAGTACATTTAGTTTTTAATCCCCCATTTGGTCAGACTGTCGTGCCTACATCCTCCTGATCGGCCATATGGGATAGAGGAAAGATCACCCTGCCGTCATTCGCTGTAAAGGCCCAGGGCCCTGACCCAGGTGGCTTCATCCACATGGCACACTGCTGAAAAGAACTGAACTGCAGACTGAATCTCAAAGCTAATAAATGTTAATGATAATATGGTTATTGTTGCAGAGCTATGGTGTGGGTGGGGGCGCATGGGGGGTTGTGGCAGAACCGATCAGGGGAGTGGCGCGCTGGCGAGAGGCCTTGGTCGCTTGAGAGTTCTGTGTGTCGCAACGTGGGACAGGGGGTTACTGCTGGCTGGTCCGGAGAATGGACGACCCAATTGATCCGTCACACCCTCCAGTTCAAATAGCTGGACCATCAATGCTCCCAACTGAGGAAGCCCTGCGGATGGGTTTGCACACACATCTTTGCCCCTCAGTCTCACAGACTGACCCTGCCTGTATAGTATGAGTTTCTCCCGAATCAGGAAAAGCACTGCGGGCCGGGATGGGGAGACGGAAGGGACGGGGAACCATAAAGGGCAATGGGTTTGGGGAAAGCAGAATATACAACAGAAATAGGGCCTTGGTCCAGGCGTGTAAGGGGTTAGAAACGAATGCGAAAGAGGCCCCAGAGGGAGGAGAGGGGACGATTCAACAGAAGTAAAGCATGAAAAGCCCTCTTAAGCGAGTCTGAGTACCCACTGCTGTTCAAAGGGACTTACAGAGGCAGGGAAACACCGGATCCTGTATGGTAGATTAAAGCATTTGGGGGACCTTTAAAACAAGACCACTGATAAGCGTCTGGGATCGGAAGACTATCTTCCCACCTAATTAGAAACATAGGATTGGATATATAGGTCCCCCAACGCATATAGTTCCGAGAAACCAGGGTAACTCAACGACCATAGAAGGAGACTTAATTATTTACTTGATAAACAGGATCTCAATGTAAATCTCTATGGAGAGAAGGGAATTTCTAAAATCCACAGGTTGTCTACACTCCGGGAATTCCCACTGTGCAAACAGGTGGCTGGCCTGGTATATATAGGACAGACAGCAGATCAACTGTAGAATTTATAATATCAACTGACGGCACACCCTAAGGGGAATACAATTCACCCTAGAGGAAGGGTGTAAACCCAGCAAAGCGACTGGGTGTTTAGTGCCTAGGAAAAGGCACAACCCATGCCTATTACGTAGGCCTGACGTTGGAAGTGCAGCCTAACAACAACAGGATTGCCTGATGATCTCAGGCTGCTTATTATTTTATTGTATATAGTTAACTTGTAATTGAGTTTCTAGAGTGTGTGACTTGTTTTCTACAACTGTGTTTGAACTAAGAGTTAAATCAGAATTGAAACAGAGTAGAGCTCAAGCAGATACAGAAAGGTAAGACTATACCTGTGCTCCCAGTACCAGATCTCAAGTGTCCCTCCCATCCCCCTCTTGTGATCCCATCTTTCCAGAATAGAAAACAGCAAATGTCTAGTTTAAGTACTAAAGTACTATCATACAATGTAAATGGACTGAACGAGAACAAAATGCCCCCATCATATTTTTACAAGAGACACACCTCGTCCCCCAGGAGGCTGAAAAGCTTAAAACTAACATCCTTCCTAAAGTTTATCATGCCTCCTTAGAAGGAGGGAAAAAAAGAGAAGTGGCTATTCTCCTTGCAGCCAATTTCCCATTCAAGGAGGAAGAGATCCTCACAGATCTAGGGGCCAGGTATGTTATTGTCAGGGGAACAGTGCAGGACAAACAGATAACTTTAGTCAACATATACACCCCGGATCCCCTTTGCTTTTTATTCAGAAGTGATAAAGTTGGTCCTGGAAAGGCCAAGGGAAGCCTACCGATAGGAGGGGATTGGAATTTGGTCCTGAACAGGCAGATGGACACCACCTCACAGGTCCCAGCCCCAGGGTCCAGAACGGCAAAGCTCTTTAACAGACTCCTAGCGGTTACAGGGCTTAATGACATATGGAGGGAAAAATACCCACGGGCAAGAAACTACACATGCTATTCACCTAGATGTAAAACATTCTCCAGAACTTACTTTTTCCTGACACAGGCTGGAGAGCTCTGTAAAGTGAGCCACTCCTTGATGGGGCAGTTCACTCGGCTCACCAGCCTCTGTTTGTGGAGACAGACCTAGGAATCCCCCAAAAGAAAACTCAGTGGAGCTTAAATACCTCCCTTTGAGAGACAAGGAAGTCCTGACTAAACTTAAGAAGACAATGGACCAAACAATTGAACATAACTCTAGACCAGGGTTGGCGCCCCCAAATTTTGTGGGACACCCTTAAAACTATGCTGAGGGGGAAACTCATCACTGTCGGCTTGCACAGACAGAGAGAGACAAAAGCTCTCTTGACCCAGCTTAATAATAAATTAAAGGACCTCCAGACACAACAACAAAAATGGACCAAACTAAGGGACAGGGAAATAAAAATAACCACAGACCGAATACAAAAAATTCAACAAATAGAAACAGAAAAAACACTGGCTTACCTCAAACAAATATATTATGAAGGGGGCCACAGAGTTTCACGATTACTAGCCCTTAGGCTTAAACAACGACAGGCCAAAACCGTCATCACTAAAATTAAAGACTCCAAGACAGGCTCACTGGTATACAAGGCTGACCAGAGAAGGAATGCATTTGTCACATACTAAAAGCGACTCTACCGAGCCCAGAGGGACCCCCCCACAAGATAAAAATATATACCTAAAAACTCTAAAGATTCCCACACTGACCATACAACAACAAGCGGCTCTAATCTCCCCTATTAGACTAGCCGAAGTGGAGGAAGCCATCAAGCACCTAAAAACTGGGAAATACCCGGCCCAGACAGCTTTAGTGTGGAATTCTATAAATCGCTGGGGAAAGAACTGGCCCCATACCTACTGAAGGCCATCAATGAGATCTGGCGGGGGGACACGCCACCCTCCTAGAACTATGCCACCATCACAGTCATACCCAAAGAGGTGAAGGATCTGGTAGATTGCAGTGCATACCAACGAATTTCCTTACTAAACATGGACTATAAGATCTTCACTACGATTTTGGCATGGAGACTTCTCCCCCTCCTCCCCAGCTCATTAATAAATATCAAACAGGTTTCATCACAGGACGACAGGCCCCGGACAATGCAAGGCGTACTTACATACTGCATCTGACGTCAGGGGCAGGACCGACGTTGGAGGCGGTCCCCGCTGAATACTGTTAGCTAGAAAATTTCCGTGGGGTCCTGGCGCCTGCCGGCTTCAGTCCTAATGGTGTAACCTGCTACAAGAGCTGTGAAGTAAAGTCATCGCCTTAAAGCTAGGTATCCCCCCCACATTATGGTGATGTGGGGTGGGGTAGGGTGTATTGTTGGTATGAAGAGGAGGAGAGAAATTACATTTTTATCTCTTTTTCAGATTCCTTAGACACTTGTGGTACATCAAGTTGTTACATTCTCAGTGTATACACTGACATCAGTACATATCAGGCTACATGGTCTTAATTCCTTGAGGTTCCTCGACTAGAGTTTTTTGTTGACACTAATATTGTCAGTTTATATTTAAATTATCATTTATACAGTCCTGGCACTACACTAGAAGTTTTTGAAATTTCTTGGGCCTTATATCTAGCTTGAGAGTACAGCTGGGTGACAGGTCCAGCTAGGTTTTACACATCATACAGTGTGCACTGATGTTTTTAAGACAACTTTACTGGTAAATTATTGTCTATAATGCAGGCATTGAAACTTCTTGGAGCCCTAAGACAATCTTAGTTTGTCTTTAATCTGGGTTGGGGTTGTCTTTCAGTAATCGCATCCTTATACAAACTGTGACACTCATAGGTTGATTTAAGAGTCATCTGCTTCAGCAGTGTTATCTTATGTCAATTAAATTTATATGCAGTAGGATTCTTTGTATGTGTGTTCCACCAAGCACCTTTGACCCGAGGACCCTCCTTGCTGAAGGCAGTATAGTACTGTTAAACTTCTCTGACATCATCTTCTGTATTTTTTAAATGAGTATTTTAAACCAATGGGGATTTTTGCTGTTTTTTTCTGCATGATCTAGCTATTATAAATATTGTATTTTCTAAACAACTGCCATTAGCTTCTGAAGAAGGACTGGTTGCTCCGGAAGCTAGAGCACTTTGTTCTTGTTGTTACATCTATGTTGGTCCATTAAAAGGTATCAAATTATTTGCTTCTGGATCCAGATATCATTGTAATTTCTGAAACTTGGCTGACAAAAAACATTCCTGATCATGCTATCGCCATCCCTGGCTTTACCATCTCTAGACAGGACAGGGCAGCGAGAGGCGGTGGAGTGGCTATCTACACCTCCTCTACCCTCCAGTTCACTCCATCATTCACTTCAACCATCCAATCCTCCCACGAGGCCTTACTTTTAAAAATCTCCTATCCCCATACCATCCCTATCTTCGTCGCTGGAGTCTACTGTCGCCCACGGCAGCCAACTTCCAATGTCACTGACTTGGTCACAAAACTTTCCTCACTGGCCAGTGGCGGCTAACTATTCATCCTGGGTGACCTAAATTTAAACTGGCTGGCCCCATCCCTGGCTCATATTCGCTCCACCATAGATGCTTTAAACCTCCGGCAACTCATACTGGAACCCACTTGACTAAACTATAAGTCACTACACCACTCGCTGCTTGACCTAGTCCTCACCTCCCATTTCCACTGTGTAGAGGCCTCGGGGCTATTACCCGACTATCAGCTACCACCACATGGCCTTTGTAGTGTGTAACATACATAGATCCAAGCTTCCAGCAAAAATGATTCTCACTCTACCGTTTGCATCCCTTGACCTGCAACTTTTGCTCCAGGATCTTGCTCAAACCAGCTGGTCCCCCCTGTCCTCAGTTTCCTCAGCTGAAATGGCCCTTGCCCATTTCAGCTCCAAGTTCCTGCAAATTTGAAACTCCCATGCTCCGCTCTGCAAAATTAAGGTACGTGGCGCACACCTACCTTGGGTCTTACCTGCGCCACTGGTCTGCCAACGAGCTCGTGACCTTGCATGGCATCGGGCTAAAGCCACCAACTGTACTAGCGACCTCAAACATTATCGTGAACTCAGAAATGGCTGCACCAAAGCCATCCACCTAGCCAAGGCTGAGCATTTCAAGCCCAACTTCCAGACAAACACAAACAACCCATCCAAATTCTGGAAGGTCGTCCAATCCCTCTTCTCGCCTTCTTCAAACACTACACCACCTATCCTCAGGCACAGCCATGCTGTCCTTACTGAACCTATGGCCACTGCCAATTGCTTCAATTCCCACTTTGTCCCTGTCTACCTCTCCACCCACTGCTCCCCTATCTGCACCTATCCCATCCCCACAATCTGCACCCCCTTCTCCCTGCTGTGCTGCCCCCCCATGCCATCCCTCACCCCACATCCCCCCATCAGTTCTCCTTCTCTCCTGAAACTACTCTATCAGCTCTCCTGGCACTTGATTCTACCAAAGGCTCCTCACCTGATGGCCTTGACCCTAGGCTCCTCTCCCTCTTGGCTCCTTCCATCGCCTATTCTCTATTCTTGATACTAAGTCTCTCCTTTGAGTCTGCCACTGTCCCCTCAGCCTGGAATCATGCCGTAGTCCTCCCCCTCCCTAAGGGTGGAGACTCCACCTCTCCTGGGAACCATCGACCACTCTCTTTCCTTCCTACCTTAGCCAAACTCCAAGAACACATAGTGCTCAACCAACTTTCCTTGTTCCTCTCTGACTACGCTTTCTTCACACTCTTCCAGTCTGGCTTCAGGAAAGCCCATTCCACCACCACCTCTCTGTTGAGGCTAACTGAGACATCTCCTCAGGCTTTGACAAAGGGAACATTACCTCAGCTATCACTGTCGACTTGGCTAAAGCCTTTGACACCGTCTCTCACCCCCTCCTCCTACACAGCTTATCAGCAGCTGGACTCTCCCCTACTGCCACAGGCTGGTTCAGCGCCTACCTGTCCAGCAGGTCGCAATCAGTTAGAATAGCTGATGTTATCTCACCCCCCCCGCCTATTACCACTGGAGTCCCCCAGGGTTCAGTGCTAGGCCCCATCCTGTTCTCCATCTTTTTTAAATGAGCTCCCCCAGGTTTGCTCATCATCCAGCATCCACATGTATGCTGACGATACAGTGCTGTTCACCTCTGGTAAATCAGTCCCTGATGTCACTGCCAGGCTTCAGTCTGAATTCACCAAGGTCCAACTTTGGTTCAACTCACACCAACTATTTCTAAATGCCAAAAAGACAGTCTCCATGTCCTTCGGCACAAGGCAGAGACTTGCTCGGCTAAGCAACCTCCCTCCTTTCACACCCTTGACGGGGCTGCACTTGAGGATGTCTCCTCATTCAAGTATCTCAGCGTTTGGCTGGATAGATACCTCAACTTCTCTGTACACATAGATGCCGTTATGAAAAAATTAAGGCCTAAGCTCAGTGCCCTCTACAGAAACTGCAGCTGTATCCCTCTTGCCACCAGGAGCGAGCTGGTACAGAAGATGATCTTGCCCATTTTCGACTACTGTGACACAGTCTATGGTGCTGTCCCTCAGTCCCACCTATCCAGACTGGACTCCCTCTACAACTCCTTCTTTTGTTTCGCTCTTGATGCCCCCCCAACCCATCATTGTGATCTTTACCGCTCCCTCAACTTCCTTCCCCTCCACAATCGGCGAGTTTTACACGGTGCTAAGTTCATCTCTAAATTCTGGCTTGGTTCGCTCCTCTCGTACATCTCCTCCTCTCTTGGTACCCCTCCCTCTATTCCCTGAGATCCCTTGCTGATATTTGCACCCTTTCTATCCCTGGCAGGACCACATCCTCTGGCCAAAAAGGCTTCTCGTATCACCTGCCTAAACTGTAGAATTCTCTGCCTCCTCAAATCTGCTTCTCCTCCTCCCTTTTTTCTCTTACTTCTGCACTACACAATTATCTCACTCCTTCCTGCACCTGCTTCTGATCCTCCTTACCTAACCCCGTCTCATCTTCCCTCCTGCCCCTTACCTCATGCACTTACCCTACCCCTCATGGTCTAGCACTTAACCTCGAGACATGCTCACCTATGTGGAAGGCTACTGTGACTTCTGCAGTGTACCACCCACATAATACTGTTGCACTCCACCTAAGCCCATGGCTCAGCACTGCTCTTAATTATTTGTATGCATTATGCATCGTATACCTGCATCATCTATACTCCTCATGTATTGTAAATGGATGCCTCTCACATGGTTATACTTTTTACTATGTTACATTTCCTTGACCATGCTTGAATGTTTGTATTGTATTGTATTTTATTGTACCTCTTTATTACTGCATTTAATCACACCTCTGTATTGCTGTACGATTTGTCATTGATACTATTGTACATCCCACTATCCCTTCCCCCAGGACGTACCGTGAGACAAGCATTAAGTTGCTCAGTGTATCTTTCCTGGTGAAACAATTCAATAAATTAATTAATTAATTAAGTAATAATTACTCATTTTAAGTTCAGTCTGTGATCCATTCAAATCAAATCAGGCATAGCACGGTGAGCCCTCCCCTATCCCTCCCAGATTTTATTCCCATCAAAATTCAAGGAGCACCACAGATCATATCCAGAGCATCTTTTCAGTGCAAAAGAAGAGCAAAATGACAAGTTCAGTACATAGCTTAAGGTACAAAATCATCATAATGATTTAGTTGGTATGATATCCACTTTTGCCATTGTACATAACATTTTTAAACTTTGTCCTTCATCTTGGCAGAGAGACGCTCAAGGGCATATCTCTCCCTAGACAAAACAATCCAGGCTTTTTACTGGGTATTCTATTTGTAAACTAGTGTCTAGTGATAGTTTTGTGGGCTGCTGTTATAAATCTTAAAATTTGTTTCAGCAAGTTTTTGTCAATTCGCAGACTTTTTGGTTTAATAAAAGTCAATATAAATGTGGGAGTGAACAAATCAGTGGTGTCATAAATTGCACCCAGCTCCTCGAGGATCTCCTTCCAAAACTTGGATAGCTTAGGAAATGACCAAAGGACATGGCTCTGATTTGCTCCATCATCCCCACATTCTCTCCAACACTGTCCCTCCTCTAATTCTCCCATACTAGCCAGCAAGGCTGGTGTGCGGAAGAAACGAGAACGGAGTTTCCACATGTATTCATGCCCGTATGTTTTTTTTTCCAAAGTCTGTTTTTTCCTCCAGCCTGTGGAACTCTCTCGGGCATCCTGCATTGCCCCTGACTCTACCTCCGAGCCCGAGAGGCCTCCTGAATCCTGGCACCAGCCTGGATATCCCCCCCTCGGCTCCCCCCCTGAAGTAGGGCCGCCCTATACACCCAGGGTGCTCTATTTGTAAATTCAGGCTGGGCTGGGCTCGGACCAGGTAAGGAGTGCCACCGGCGATGGAGTGTGGTTGGGCGGATGCAGGTGCCATCACCTATCCACAAGCTGGGTATTTTTTCTTTAGTCCTTCCCCCTCGTTATGCCCACCCTCTCCCTGGCGGAGTCCTGACATGCAGTGATGCCAGGGAAGTCTTGCCGTGACTCCGCAACCCTCTCTTTTGGCCCTGAAGCATTGCGGTACCTCCAGTCTCCACCAGAGGTCGCTGCAGTGCCGGGCATAGTCCTGGTGCACCCCCGAGGAAGGAGAGTTGTCCTCCGGATGCTCAATCCTTCCTCTCCCTATCGACCCAGTCCAGGCTCATTCCCGAACCCGGGTCACCGGTGTGGCGCGAGGTGTGGTGTCCACGACTCAATCCTCAGCGCCACTGGGCCGGCCCCATGCCAGTATGGTGAGAAAAAGATTTTTATAGTTGGTAAAGCAGAGTCATTCCAGTCCTGCTCACTGATTGATACCTGTAGTTCTTGTCCCCTTCCAAACCTGACTGAGTTGGTCGAGTCTCCCTGTCTTTCATTTATGGCCTTATAGAATCAGGTGATCCAAGGTCGTTCCTCTGATAGGAGCTTGTAACAGTTGTATTATTTGGGTAGGGTTTTCACTTAGGGCCATGAGAGACTGTTTGTATGGCTGAAGGTATGATTTAAAATGTAAATAAGAAATAAAATATGGGGCAAGTGATAGTCCTTCTGAAGGGAGACAAAGGAAAGGAGACCTGTTCTGCCCACTAACTGGAAAATGAATAAAATGCCATATCTCTGCCACTGAACTACATAGGGGCCTGAGGGACCTGCTGTCAAATTTGCATTACACTTCAGTGTTCCCAAGAACAATTTTTCAGGGAATGTAAAATAATTATTCCTGACCTTAAGCCATATTTGTAAGGGTTCCCTAGTGAACTTCGGATAATTCATTATCCTTTGGCACTTGGGGGCATCCCAAAAAAGAGCTCCTGAGTGTTGTATAGGTCTCCCCAGGTTACTTCTAATTGTTTCCAGTGTGCATCATATTGTTTATTTAGATAGTGTAGAACTACCCTTAACTGTGCTGCCATCGCATATTTTTTGAGGTCAGGGAGGTTAAGGCCACCTCTCTCTCTGGCCAGCTGCTGAACAGAAATTAAAATTACGTACCTACTGTAATTCTTGATCTTCTTGGACGAGTCTCCACCACTCATTCACACTATTGGGATCTGCGCCGGAGGCACTAGGACCCATCGGGAGCAAACTTTTTGCTGGAGGGTCGGCGCCAGAGATGGCGCCGCGAGCGCTACCTCGCGCAGTAACAACTATCTCAGCGTCGACTCTCCAACCACCTCAGTACCTTTTTTACCAAGGAGGTGCAGCGTAACTAACCTAGAAGGGTACCCTAACCTAAAAACCGGACATAAGATAGTCCGGGCGACCCGTGTAAGAAGGGTCAACAAAGAACTCTTCACGGCCTAAAGATCTGAGGGAGTGAAGACCAACAAGAAAGGTAGCTCGGGGGATGGAGGGTGGGCATGTGTGAATGAGTGGTGGAGACTCGGTCCAGAAAATCAGAATTACGATAGATGCGTAATTTTTCATATCTTCCTGGTATAAGTCTCCACCACTCATTCACACTATTGGGAGAGACCGAATAGTTAATAATGGCAGGAGAAACCAAGGAGCTCACGCTTCTAGGACAGAATTCCACTGAGGATGGCTCTGCCAAAGGAAGAATGTCGTCTGGCGTGGACATCTAGTGCATAGTGTTTAACAAAAGTATGCACTGAGCTCCAGGTGGCCGCATTGCAGATGTCTGCAATGGGCATGTTGCAGATTTCCGCTAGGGATGCCGCGACCGCTCTAGTAGAGTGAGCGTATACTCTACCCTCCAACTTAACCTGCGCCATGGAATAGCAGTGGTGAAGGCACGCCACTAGCCATGATGAGATACATCTGATAGCGACAGGTTGACCCAGCCGGGTCTCACTGAAGGAAACGAATAGTTGCTGAGCTTTGCGAAAATCCTTGGTTCTATCTATCTAGATAGAAACGTAAGGCCCTCTTAACATCCAAAGAATGAAGAGAACATTCCCCTTCATTTTGGAAGTCCGCAAAATAAGAGGGAAGGACCAAAGGTTGGTTTAGACGAAAATCTGACACAACCTTAGGAAGAAATTTAGGATGAGTACGAAGGACTACTTTGTCCTTATGGAACACAGTATACGGAGGGTCTGTGACCAGGGCATGTATCTCAGAGACCCTACGGGCTGAGGTAATGGCCACTAGGAAGGCAGTCTTCCAGGTGAGAAATTTTAGCTCACAGGTAGCCAGAGGTTCGAACGGTTTCCGAGTGAGCATGTCTAGCACAAGATTAATGTCCCAGGCTGCAACTGGACGTCTTGTAGGAGGTCTGGTATGCAGAATCCCCTTAAGAAATCTCTTAACCATAGGTAACTGAGCCAGAGTTAAGGAATAAACGGGCTCATGATACACTGAAATGGCACTAAGATGAACTTTGACTGTAGAGTACTGCAGACCTGAATTTGAGAGGTCCAAAAGGTACTCCAAAACCTTATCTGGTAGACAGGAAAAGGGATTCAAAGAGGACTTTGCACACCAGAGCTAAAAACGCTTCCACTTGGCTGTGTAAGTTTTCTGAGTGGCTGGCTTCCGTGCAGCCAGAAGAATATCTGAAACTCTTCGAGAGACATTGAACCGGTTTACTTTGACCTCTTCAGGAGCCAAGCATGAAGGTGAAGTGATCTCAGGTTGGGATGGACCACCGGTCCCTGAGTCAAAAGGTTCATCTGCAGGGGAAGTGGTCTCGGAGGAACTGCCAACATATTGTTGAGTAGTGGAAACCACAGCTGCCGAGGCCAAAAGGGAGCAATGAGAATCATTTTGTGCCCCCCTTGGATTCGAACTTGAGGAGTACCCTCTGAATTAGAGGAAGAGGCGGAAAGGCGTAAAGAAAGCGTTTTGTCCACAGCAGCCTGAACGCATCCTGACAGAAAATGCCAGGCCCTGGATTTCTGAAGCAGAAGAGAGGCAGTTTTGCGTTGAGTGGGGATGCAAAAACGTCCAGGTCTGGAGTTCCCCACTCTTCGAATAGTGACTGAACTATGGTTGACTCGAGAGACCACTCGTGAGGGTCTGTCTCTGTTCTGCTGAGACGGTCTGCCAGTTCGTTCTGAATGCCTGGCAGGTAGACCGCTTGAATTAGAGCCTCATGCTCCAAGCACCATTCCCATACCCTCATTGCTTCTCTGCATAAGGGGTAAGAATGAGCACCGCCCTACTTGTTGATGTAATACATCACTGCTTTGTTGTCCGTTTGAAGGAGAATGTTCTTGTGACACAGAATGTCCTTCAAAGCTCGGACCGCATAAAGGACGGCTCTCATTTCTAGGACGTTTATGTGAGCTGGGACTCGACTTGAGTCCACGCACCTTGAGTGTGGAGAGCCTGACAGTGAGCTCCCCACCCCATTAGGGATGCGTCCGTGGTAATGGAGATCTGATGGTCCAGAGGAGCAAAGGGATACCCCTCCAGGAGATTGCTCTCTTGAGACCACCAGGTGAGTGACCTCCTTAAAGGTTCCGTTACCTTGATGAGATAGGACTGCGGGTGAGTGGTTGGGGACCACTGAGTACTGAGCATCCACTGGGTGGTTCTCATGTGCAGACGTGCTAGGGGTACAGTGAACACTGAGGATGCCATGAGGCCTAGCATCCGTTGCATCGAGAGAGCTGTGACTGAGCTGTTTTCCCTGATGTGGACGGGCCATCTGAAGGATATCGTTCCTCCTGTCTTCTGGAAGAAAAGCCTTCGCACAGGAGGTGTCCAGAAGAGTCCCTATAAAAAGGAGCCTCTGGAAGGGCTGCAGTTGCGATTTCTTGAGGTTGAGCAAAACTCCCATGGATGTAAGGAGGCGCGAGGCCGTCTCCACGGCGTCCAGAGTCCCTTGCCTGGAAGGGCTTGCTAGAAGCCAATCATCCAGATAAGGAAACACCTGAATTCCGACCTTTCTGAGGTGCGCTGCGAGAACTGCACAACATTTTGTAAAAACTCGTGGCGCCGAGGATAGCCCAAAGGGCAGGACTCTGAACTGATAATGCTGTCCCAGAGCCACAAACCTCAGGAATTTGTGATGCCTTGGGTGAATAGGAATGTGCTGGTAAGCGTCCTGCATATCTAGGGAAGCTAACCAGTCGTGTTGATGGAGCAGAGGTAACAGGGTTCCCAGAGAAATCATTTTGAATTTCTCCTTGGGGAGAAATTTGTTTAGCTTTCTGCGATCTAGAATGGGGCGCATTCCCCCGGACTTCTTTGGAACCAGAAAGTAATGGGAGTAGAACCCCGTGTTTCGTTGGTGCAGTGGTACCACCTCTACTGCCCTGTTGTTCAGAAGGCCCTGAATCTCGGCGGCGAGAAGGTCTGACTGAAGGGCTGACAGCCTGGGCTGCCGTTTGGGGGGACGATCCGGAGGGGTCTCCACAAGATTGAGTGAATACCCCTCGCGAATTATCCGAAGGACCCATTTGTCTGAGGTTATGGACTTCCACTGGTTGTAGAAGTGCATCAGACGACCTCCACTGGAGAGGAAAATTCCACCTCAGGCAGCTGAGATGGAACTTGGGCCGGCAATTCATAAGGTAGCGCTGGGCGCTTTGGGCCCTTGCGCTTTCTGTTGTGCCTTCTTTTGAAGTTGGGCAGGTTGGTTCTTATGGAAACTTCCTCTGCCCCTGCCTCGAAAGGACTGGCGATTATGAAACTGTCGTTTACTGGCATGCCCTCGAGAGGGGGCAGGAGGGGGCCGAGCCAACTTAATGGCTAATCTAGTCTTTTGTGTAGCTTCTAGAGCTTGCTCTACCTGAGGACCAAAAAGATATGCACCGTCAAAGGGCAATGCCATCACCTGCTGCTGCGCATCATTCGTAAAGCCCGAAGTGCGCAGCCAGGAATGACGGCGGGTGCAAATACCAGCAGCCGCTGAATGGGAAGCAGTGTCAAAAGCATCCATGGCTGCTTTAACCTGCTGGTTGTTAGATTCAATACCTCTGGTAATGGTTTGAAGAAGCTCTGGCTTTGAATCTGACTCTGGTAGGGCTTCAACCATTTGTTTAGTAGAATGCCACAGGATATACTCATACTGAGAAAAACAGCCTTGGTAACTGGCAATACGCATACTTAGAGTAGAAGCAGCAAAGACTCTCTTACCTAAGGTGTCTATCTTACGAGATTCTTTGTTAATAGGTCGAGCTGTAGTAGTTTGAGGAAGAACGACCTTATCATTCTCTGCCAGGACTACAATAGGATCCGCAAAGGCTTGAGATGCCAAAATGGGACGATCCTTGAGGGCTGAATATTTCCTATCAATGGATTTAGCCACCGAAGGGGTAAGAGCAGGATTATTCCATACCATTTGAGACAGCGGCTCGAAGGAAGGCGGAATCGGAGGAGTCAAATCTGTAGGGATCTCCGAGGCATGAAGATATTGGAGTCTCAACAATTTCCCAGGATCAATGTCTGTAGTTTGGAGAGAAAGTGTGGAACTCAGATTTTTCAACAGAGACTTAAAGGATAGGTCCTCGACCACAGGCTCTGTAGCAGTAATAGATCCTGCTTCGTCCACTTCATCACCCAACCAAAGGTCTGGGTCAGGCTCAACGTCATCTCCTGACAGTCCAGGAGGGACTGCATGGACAGGAAAGGAATGAAATTCAGAAGAGGAGGAAGAAGGAAACAAGTGAAAAGAGTAGTCCCCGAGAGCCGCCGGTGCCGAGGAGGCGCACGGCACCAAGAACGGCGCCGCGAGGCCATGCGGCGCCGAGGACGGCACCGAGAAGCCGCACGGCGCTGAGAGGCCACATGACGCCGAGGGCGCCAAAAACACTCCCAGACTCCGAAAAACAGGTTTAGAAGGAGGAAGAGCAGGAGATAAGGGCATCGGTGTGGCCCCCTGTGCCGTAGCCATGTGAGGGGGGAAACACCTAAGTGCGGAGTCAACGGCACCGAAGAAGGTGCCGCGCGACCACGAAGGTCCAACCGCCTCTACCCGTCGCCAAAGAGCCCAAGGCCCATGGGCGCATCGAGTCAGGTAGCCGAACCAACCTCCGAGCTCATTGCTCCATAGAGCGCCCACTGATGAGACTGCTCATCCGAAGACCTACCTGCGGGCGGGTAGGGCTCGATGTCGAGCTGCCGGCCACCAGAGGCAGAGGTTGGCGACTCCAAGGAGGAGACCGCAATCAGCCCCGATAACCGAAAGCCGCCTATGCACAGACATATCAGACGGCGACCTCGAGTGATGCCTTCTTTTAGACTGCAGGTCAAGAAGAGTCGAGGCCGAACGGTGCCGAGAGTGCGACTGCGACTTTTTATGCTTCCGGGACCGCCATCCCCCGGCATTGACCGGATCATTGTCAGACCCCCTCTGAAGAAGACGTGGACCGACCCAGCCTGACTGACTGAACAGCTTTCATACGTAAGTCTCCCTACCATCACCTGACCTGCTCATGGTCGACTCCGTCAAAGTAGGCTGAGACTTCTTTATTGTATTTATTTTAAAAATAAGAATAAATTTAAGTGATACTGTATTGAGATAATACTACAAAATAATAAAAGCTGAAAACTATGCTGCTAGTTTGAAGCTTGACTCCCGACAGGCGAGCGACGTCGTCACTGAAGTGCACTTGACGGCAGGAAAAAAGGAACTGAGGCGGTTGGAGGGTCGACGCCGAGATAGTCGTTACCACGCGAGCTAGGGCTCGCGGTGCCATCTCTGGCGCCGACCCTCCAGCAAAAAGTTTGCTCCCGATGGGTCCTAGTGCCTCCGATGCAGATCCCAATAGTGTGAATGAGTGGTGGAGACTTATGTCCAGGAAGATTATCCAATTCTGAGATGCTTTCTACTCCAAATAAAGCGGGATATCATTCTGTCCCATGCCTGGAAATATGTTTTAGCTGGGGCGAAGGGCAGTGTATGAAGAAAGAATAATATGCGGGGAAATACATTCTGCTTAATTGTATCTATCCTACTCAAAAAGCTTAGGGGGAGACGTGACCAGCGAGATAGATCTTCTATCAATTTTAAAGGTTCGAGATTTGAGAGCTCTGCATGAATGGGTTTTTTTGTGAGCTTTATTCCCAAGTACTGTATCTCATCTCTTGTCTGTGCCACTTAAAGGGGAAGTCTTTTTTGAAGTGGGAGGGAGGAAATTGTACAACAATACCTCAGTTTTTTATTTGTTAATTTTATATCCTGCTAGCTTACCAAATGTTTGTAGGTGTTTCCATACCTCTGGGATGGATTGTTCAGGCTCGGTAAGAGCCAGCAGAATATCTTCTGCAAATGTTGATACCTTGTGCGGGCGACCTCCCAATGGAAGGCCCTCTATGTCCAGAGAAGATCTGATGGCAATGGCCAGGGGTTCGAGATATAGAGCAAACAACATTGGGGACATTGGGCATCCCTGGCGGGTGCCCCTAGAAAGTTGGAATGTACCTGAAAGTGCCCCATCCACCTTAACAATTGCTTTAGGGGAGGCATACATATTTTGTAATTGTTTTATAAGTTGTTCCGGGAATCCAAAGAGCTCCAGAGTCTGCCATAAAAAAGACCAGCTGACCCGGTCGAATGCCTTTTCAGCATCTAACCCCAGCAGCACTAAATACAGGTTACTCACCTGTAACAGGAGTTCTAGGAATGGCATATGTTGTTCATCCACACTATCTGGCAGGTTCCTTGACACTTTAAATCTTGCTGGAAGGTCTTCATGCTGGCTCCTCCCTCCCAACCGGGTGGTAAAACTCTCGGCTCCGCCCCATAACGCCAGATCTAGCCCACTGGAAGCCAGGTTGTGCGTCGAAGCCGAGGAGGCCAGGTGGGTCGTGTGGATGAACAACATATACCATTCCTAGAACTCCTGTTACAGGTGAGTAACCTGTATTTCTAGGGACATGGATATGTTGTTCATCCACACTATCTGGCAGACTCCTAGCAGTTCTCCGGGAGGAGGGAGGCAAGGCGCACACCCCCTACTTAAGGAATAAAGACTGGAGAACCGAGGCCCCGACCAACATCCCGGCGTGACCCAAGGTCGATGTGGTAGGGGGTTAAAACGGTATATGCCAGCTTCCAGGTAGGAGCCCTACGGATATCCTGGACAAGGGTATCCTCGGAAGCAGCCACCGATGCAGCGGAAGGGCGGGTAAAATGAGCACTTATCCCTCTGGGAGGCTCCATGCCCGCCCACCTATAGCGGAGATCTATGCAGGAGGTGACCCACCCGCTCATCGTCTGCTTGGCTGTAGGTCTGCCAGGTGCGGCTTCAGCGTAGATGACAAACAGCTGGCGAACCTCTCCCGAACTTCAGCCCTACGCTCCCTGGGAAGGCGAGCGCTAAATTAGGGTCCCAATGGATCCTATATGCGGCCTCCGAGGTGTAGATGGGGTTGAACCCAGGCAAAGACAATACCGGTTAGGGAAAAACTCCGCCACCGCCTCACGGAAGGAATTGGTGGGCGTAGGACAACCTTGTCCCTGTGGAAGACCAGATAGGGAGACTCAAAGAGTGCCTGGAGCTCTCCCAGCCTTCTGGTTGGCGTGGTAGCCCCCAAGAAGGTGTTCTTCCACAACAGGTGGGGAAATCGCACCTGTGCATAGGTTCGAACGGCTTGCCCGTGAGCTAAGCCCATACCAGCGTAAGATCCCACAGAGATGGGGATACTCTCCCTGGAGGGGAAGTGTGATCAAGGCCTTGGAAAGCGCCAGACCACCTTTCCTGTGCCACCGACTACCTTCCGGCCCGCGTCCGGAGGACAGGGGTGGCTGCCAGGAGCACCTTAAGGGTCGTCGACCGAAGCCCTTGCTAAAGAAGAAGAATGGACCACAGGTAGTCCGGAATGCTCGCCGAGGAACAGGAGAGGGGACCAGACCCTATCCTAACACCAAATGGAGAACTGTTCCATTTGAAGGCGTAGCATGTCTGGTCGACTCCTGGCAGGACGTCTCAACAACGTCGAGGACCTCGCCGGAAGACCCAAGGCCTGGCCACTAGCCGCAGAGGGACCAGGCCGCCAGGTGCAGGGACTGAAGGTCCGGATGGAATACCTTCCCCTGACAACAGAGATCAGGACCGGGTGGGCTGGAAGCCACCTCGGGAGCCTGGGGCTGAGACTGAGGAGAGCTGGATACCAGAGCTGGCAGAACCAGCCTGGGACTACCAGAATCACCTGCACCTAGTCCCTCCTTGCCCTGCCTGTGGGTCAAGGGAAATGGGGGGAGAGGCGTAGCAGCGGTTCGGGGTTCGCGGCCTCAAAGGCATCCCCTACAGCGAACCCTGCTGAGGGAGGGCGGGCATGAGACAGTCTCGGCCTTGCATTCGTGACATAAAGGGAGAAAGATCTTGTGCTACCTCCGGCAGGGAAGACCACTAGTGAGGCGCAGCCCTTATCCAGCTTAGGGCATCAGCCAGGGTGCTGGAGGCTTCTGCCATCGAAATGGCTAGGAAACCGCCTCCCGGATGCGCGCAAGACCCAATGAGGAGAACCTCCTTACGCAATGGCAAGGGGCTCATCTGACCCTGGCGGTTAGGTAGCACATGGTCGTGGTATTGTCCACCTGGACCCTAAACCACTAGACCCCGCACAGACGGAGCGAACGGTGCGAGCTAAGCGAACCGCCTAGAGCTCCAGAAAGTTGGAATGACATCGGGACTCCCGAGAGGACCAGAGGCGGTGCACTCTATATTCCCCTTGACGGGCACCCCCAACCATCAGAGATGCATCGGTTGGAGAAGACCATCGACTCGGGGCGGACGAACGAGATGTTCTCCTGCAGATGAGCTGGAACAGTCTGAAGGAGAGCATTCCCCAGCCTCTGGGCTGTTGTCATGGACTGGTCCAAAGGATCGCAGCGTTGTGACCGCTGGCTGGCCAGCCCCCATTAAGGGGACGCATGGACCGGCGGGTCCAAACAGACCACGCTGGTGCAGGCCGCCGCAAGGCCCAGGAGGTGCAGGAAGTCCCGGGCAGGGTGCAATTGTCCAGTCAGACATGACTAGGTAAGGGAGGAAGAACCTCAGCCCTGTCTGCCGGGAGCCGAGCTCAGACTCAAGAGTCAAGCTTCGTCCCGAAGAAAGGATCACCTGCTTAAACACAAGTTCCAACATGGCTCCATTAGAGAGGAGACCGGTCTGAGAGCAACCTAGAGGGCCAGAACTCTGGACCGTCCCCCTTCGCCCTGGAGGGGTTGCAGTCAGGACGCCATCCGGGTGGGGTATGCCCGGACCCTTCGGTGCCGCAGGAATGCTGCTGAGAAGAGACCGAAGGGCATGGCCTGGAACTCGTAAAGAGATCCCCGCTTTAGAAATGGAGGAGTCTCCCAAGAAATGGACAGATCGAAGTGTAAAGTACATCCTGGAGGTCCAGGAAATAGAGCCACACGCCTCGTTCCGGGGATGGGATATCTGAGTCAGAGTGACCATCCTGTCATGCAGGTCAAGGATGGGGCGCAAGCCCCCCGTCTGTTTGGGGACCAGGAATACCTGGACACAAACCCAGGGTCTGGAGGAGGATCCGCCACCTTCCTGATCACCTCTATCTCGAGGGGCAGGGCAGGTCGGCTCGGCGGGCCGACAGCGAGGCTGCGGACCCCATGGCCCCCCCCGAGGGGCAACGGCTCAAAAGGGTGGGGTCTGCTCGCAATCCAGAGGCAGGACCTTCCCCTAGCACCTCCGACACCCAGCGGTCCGTGAAAGCGGACCAGGCGGAGGAGGGGCGGAGCCGTCTCCCCATGGGGGGAACCGGGTAGGGGTGACGAGGCCGGGGACGGCGCCCCTCAGCCCATCACTGAGCAGGCTTGGAGGAGGGACTGGCTGAGGGAGCTCCTGAGCCTTTACCTTCCTGCTTCTCTTTGGAGGAAGCCACTGGCTTGGGGTCAGGATGCCCAGCACAAGCCTGCTGGCCCTCATGCTGGTGTTGATGGGCCGGTCGAGCCGCAGGGGCTGAGGGACAAAGGGCTTACAAAGGCTGCCGGCTCTTGTCCCTCTGGGCGGGGTGACCGAGTCCAGAGTGGCAATGGACTTCTTTGGTCCCTGGAGGTGTCCCTCCACTCCAGGGCCAAGAGGTCAGTCCCAAGAAGGAATGTCCGCCAACTTGCTGGGTATCCGTTGAGAAAGAGGATGTCCTCAGCACGCCTGCAGCACATAGCACACATGACGCTACCGACCTGGCACAAGATCACCTAAGTCCAGAGCAGTCTGTGAAGCTGCTGCTTGGCACCGCCCACCCTGGTCCCCACCCGCCGGACCGTGGTCCGCAGGTTAGCCGAGATGAGGGAGCACCTCATCCAGGGAGCCCAAAAGGGCGTGGGAAAATGTGCCATCAGTGTGGCCGAGCTGACCTGTTGGAGCCTAGGGAGGGCGTGGCGTAAACCTTATGCCCGACATAGTCCATCCTTTTGGACTCTTTGTCAGAGCCTCTATCCACATCGCTCACAGAACGCTGGAAGACATTATCGGTAACTAACCCCTCAGCGGAGGGATGCTCCCAAAAACTGGGCAAAGAACCGACAGGTGCAGGACAGGAAGCAGGCCGCTGCCAGAGCTCCAAGGCCGGGCCGACAATGGCCTCGGCCACCGTGAAGGCCTCCGAGGGTGAACCCCCTCGGTCTAGAATCTCCATCAGGGGATAAGAGACCCGTTTGGACACGGGTTCAAGCTGCATCCCGGTGAACTCCGAGATGAGCTGAAGCAGACCCAGAAAGGACGATGGGCTGTCGTCACAGAGCAGTCCGGAGAGGACCCGGCCCTCCTGACTGGGGAACATGGAGGAGCGCTGACTCCGCCAAGGGTCTGCAAAGAGCTGCCCAGGCGTGAGTTATTTTCACGCCGAGGGCGGCAGGAATGAGGTGACAGACAACTTGCAGGACAGTCGGTGACCCGACTGAGGTTCCACCAAAATCGGTGGGGAAGCAAGGTTCGGACGAACAACCAGCCCTGAAGTGGGCACCTCGACTGCAGCGAACGGTTGCGTCGGCCGTTCGGGCGGCAGCTGCTTGCTGGACGGGGAATGAATCGGAGTCGATTGATTCCCAGACAATAGCAACTGCTGCCACATGAACTCCTCGTAACGTCGACGCCATCTGCATCGAAGCCACTCCTCATCCGAGGAGGAACGGTAATGCCACTTAACTCGCTGCCCCGACCGAGACCGCCGCAGTCGGCGGGAGTGGCTTGTCCAAGAAGAGGACCGAGACCGAGACCCAGATCCTCGGGGAAACCGAGGGGGGATCCGGAAAGGAGCGGGGGACACCCGCTCTTCCCTCGGCTCGGACAAAAAGACCAAGGCCTGTCGCCCCGCAGGTGCAGGCAGAACCTCGGCCTCCACCGGGGAAACCGGCGAAGGGCTGACGGCTCCTGCAGTAGACCACCCGGGTGACGGGTCGAGAGAAGACTCGATAACGTCGATGGGAGTCATGGCCGGCTGGCTGACGGGACACCGTGAAGCCAGCAATCTCGGCCAGTCGAAGTCGGCAGACAGGGAAGGGACCTCTCCATAACGTCGACGATGGGACTTACCCCGACTCCTTTGACCTGCCGAGAGGCAGGTCCGACGGCCCCTCCCTCGAGGAAAGGGACTGACGAAGCTCCTTGAACAAAGCTGAATGAGAGGAACTCAAAGACAGCGGGAAAGGCGCCGAGACCGAGGGGGACAGCCTTGGTCGCCGCCTCCTCCATGGAGGAAGAGAGATCGAGCTGCTCAAGACAGCCAAGCATGACACCGCCTGACAGGCCTCTAAGCGATTTTTCCGGCACGGAAAAAATCTGAGCGTCGAGCCCCAAGCGGGCCGCACGATCCTCCAGGATGCGGTCGAAAGGGCACAGCAAAATTATAAACTTATGGATCATGGTCCAAGTCGAGGTGGTAAACGCACGTGGAGTGCGGGTCCATCCTGGAGGTATTCCCTGGCACCTCGAGTCGGAAACGAATATCCATCGCAGCAGTGAGGGAAGAAGACCAAGTTTTAGAAAACTTCAAACTAAATTTGAGAAACTCAAAATCAGGAACCAGTCGAAACGCAGAGCGCTAAGGAGGAACCTGAGCTTCCAAGCGTAGGAAGATCTAGCGCCATGGGTGGAGCCGAGAGTTTACCACCCGGTGGGTGGGAGGAGCCAGCTTGAAGACCTTCCGGCAAGATTTAAAGCGGCAAGGAACCTGCCAGATAGTGTGGATGAACAACATATCCATGTCCCTAGAAAGGAATTTGTCTTTCTATGGCATAATCTACTAAGAAATGTACACACCTTATGACATCGTGGGCCTGTCTACCCTTAATAAAAGCCCACTTGATCAGGGTCAATAATAGCTGGTAGTAAATGGTCTATTCTAGAGGCCATGGCTGACAAGAACATTTTGTAATTATAATTTAGCATTGAAATGGGGCGAAATGAGATGAGGTGTTTAACATCTTTATGGGGTTTAAGTATAGCAGATATGGTGGCATATTGCCATGTGGGTGTGTGGGGGGGGCGGTTCTCTCTCCTGGACCGCATGTAAGGCTGGGAGTAATATGGGTAGTAGCAGCTTTTTGAATTTGTTATAAAATTCAGAGGGATACCCATCTGGACCTGGCGACTTCAGGGTCTGAGCTTTTTTTTACTTCAGGGTCTGAGCTTTTTTAAAGGAGAATGTGATGTTGGCAAGTTGGTGAGTAGTAGAGAAAAGATGAATAAAAATATTACAACAGTTTGAGATGTACAATAGTGACCTCTGGTGGGCAAGCGACATAATCAGCTAATGAAGTCTTGGGGAGATAAGAGACAAGTGGCAGGAGTCATGTGACAGATCACATAATGTGGGATGTCTACATGCAAGCAATAAGACACTCTGAGGTGTGGGTTATGGCCTGATAAGAGCATGCCCCAGGTGCTTTATGAGGCACGAAGCACTTGCGCCGAGTGCCTTTAGCACCTGGGAAGTGCTCTTATAGGCCACAGCCCACACCTCGGAGTGTCTTATTGCGCTTATTAAATGGGCTCCCCCCCATAAACCCCTCTAGTTAAAAAAAATATATATTTAAGAAAAAGTATGCTAAAAATTATAAAATATGGAGAGCATAGAGAAACAGTCTATCAGTTCTGCAGACCATATGTATCATCCAGTGTTTGTCTCTCTCTCTCTCCTTCCAACTCTGTCTCCCAATAGACAAATGCTCCTAACATACAAACACTTCGTTTTTTTTTTTGTTTTTTTTGGTTTTGTTAATTTACTTTATTTTGTCTTGTTTACAGTTTCCATTTCACTTACAGCCACCGGCTCGCTTGACTGTGAGTGAGCATGTCCCTTACTGACCGCCATATAGAGCGGTTTCTGCTTCGGACTTTTGAAATCATAACTTCGCCTATCACAGCACTGTGCTGCATTACGGGATTTTGAGTTCATTTGCTGGTGAGAGGACTGCAGAACAAGACAAGAGATGCTGGAAAACAGACAGAGAGTACACATTATGCTAATGGTCAGTGTGTGGGGTCACTGGTTCCTGGTTGCAGTTTGAATAGTGGGAGCAACAAACATTCACTTGTTAGGGATGGCCAGCAAAACAATAATTAATAAAAGGTAGTAAATCTGTAAAGTTTGTTATCCCATGGAGGAGGAATTGGTACGTGGTATTTTCTTTTGGTGACACTGCTCTCTCAGTGCAGCACTTGTGCTTCTGTGGGATACTAGCTGACGAGCTGCATCAGGGAGTGGTGGTATAGACTGATTCACGGTGTGCTGTGTCTTGGTTGGCATAAGTAGTGCCCGTTGTAAGATTATGTCCTGATAAGGACACAGCTCAAAAGAAAAAGTTACTTACCATAGTAACCTTATTTCTCCTAGGGTATACTCCAATATTCACAAAATGGGCAAGAAAACTCTTGAATCCTGATTGGCTGGAACCCCTTCTCACCCCAAGAACACTCCAATATTCCTACTGCAGTATACCTTTAAGGTCAGATCCGACCAGAGATAGAATGCTATGCAAATGATGGAATCATTGGCATGAGCTACTTCTCAAATGCTGCCACCTATCAACTGCCTACATTCTAACCCTCAGATTTCGTGGACGCCTGCAAGACAGGGCCCAAAATTTAAAATATATGAAATTCTAACTTCAAGATTCCCTACCCAAACCTCCAACTGGAGGAAATATAAAAAAACTATCATAAAACAACCCCACAAGCTCCTATGTCAGAATCACCTGAAAAGGAGAAAACGTAAGAACAAGTTCTAATAAAAGTAGAATGCGGCATGCAAACAGTAAGGAACAGTATGGAATACAGAGGCCACTGGTTCTTAAAACGGGGAGGCTAGGTGGGAGAGTTATGAATACTGGAGTATCCCCTGGGAGAAACAAGGTCACTATGGTAAGTAACTTTTTCTTCTCACCCCAGGAATACTCCAATATTCCTAACTCTTCTGTAGACTAAAAAGCAGTACCTTAGGAGGCGGGAAGAACCTATTTTGGAAACAGTCTCTGCAGGACAGCTGTACCAAACCTGGCATCAGCCCTAGCCTGCATATCCAAGCTGTAATGCTTGACAAATGTGTGTACTGTTCACCAGGTTGCTGCTTTACAGATATCCACCAAGGGTACATCCCTTGCAGCTGTACCCCTTGTGGAGTGGGCTCTAAGCCCTGCTGGAGCTGCCTTGCCCACCTCTGAATAGCAAAATTGGATGCAATGAACAATGGATGAGACGTTAAACTGAGGTCCCATCTGCCTGGATTGGTGTTAGTTCAGGTGGATGTTAAAGATCCCATGGCACTTATCGAAAAGAGTAGTGGAAGTTTTTATTGAACATCAACTGAACAGAAAAGAAAAACGAAAATGATACAGAGAAAAATATAAAACACAAAATAATTAAGTAACAGGAAAATCAGAATCAGTTATCCAAGGTAATAGTGTCCATAATTCCAACAAAGAGTCAGACGGCAAATGCTCTGCCTCTGAAAAATATATTGCCTTCAAATCATGTTCGATCCTTCGAATAATGGTAAGAAGAGGCACATCCTGATTCTGTAAATTAAACAGACAATGAGCATTCCACACATGCCATTTGATTATTACAAAAATCAAATTTAACGTATCAATATTCCAATGAGACCAAGTGAGGGGAAAAACATACATCAAATTGTCTTAAGTAATGAGAGAAAACAAGGGTTCACGCCATCTGGCAGCTAATAGAGTCCAAAAAGAAACAATAAATGTACATGAAAAAAAAAGGTGTGAAATAGTTTCTTCTTGTTGCTGACATTCAGGTCTGGAACAAAATCTGTCCTGTAGTGATTTGTGTTTATGGTTACATTTGACATTGATACGTTCATGGCAGCTAAGCCAATGCAAGTCCCACATCTTTTGGGGAACCCTAGAATTACGATGTAAAGCGAGCAAAGCAGGGAGATGTTATGTGAAACATTTGGGAAAACAACAATCTCCAAACATACACGGTCCACTAAATACTTGTACAATGATTTTCTGGAGACAGTTATTATTAGTATATGGCTAGTAATCTGCCAGTGTTTCAAATGAAAAACTATCCCTAACATAAGCAGAAATCTGGGGAATGTGTAAACCAACAATTTGTTAAGTTCCATTTATGAAACCAAGGACCACATGATTCAAGAAACCAAGGTTCCCAACCTCGATCTTGGTTAACCAGCAGGGTCTAATATTATGAAACAAGAAAAAACTAGTATAAAAAACACAGGTTGGACCATAGTTAGGCCTCCATCCCAAATAGGGAGATAGGTGATCTGACGTTTAATGGGGTTCAGGCGGCTACCCCATAGGGCTTGAAAAAAGAGACTAAGCAATCTGGTTTCAAATTGCCGGGGAAGGGGGAAAATATAAGCCAGAAAGGGAAAAAGGGGAAGCAGATAGGTTTTAATCATTTTCTTACTCATCTGCCATGAATTCCAATGTGCAACCATAGTCTGAGCATAATCTAATTTGGGAGTCCAGTTAAGGACATCTAAAGGACCAGTACCGTATAAAATGCCCAAAATCCTAATAGGGTCATCACAAAGTCTAATGTCAACAGAAGACTCATCTACAAAAGGGGAACCTAATCTACGGCCTATACATTTATCAAGATTAAGGGCCACGCCAGAAACAGCCCCAAACTTGGAACAATGCCATAATGCAGAATGCACGGAGGCAACATTAGCCACCATGAGACTCATATCGTCTGCATAGGCCAACACAGAATATGGGGCTAAGGGAAGTGGCATAATTGTTGGGGCCGAATTAATAGAACGAAGTAAGGGATCCAAAAAAAAACATATAAAAGTGGACTAAGGGGACAGCCCTGTCTAACCCCTCTGTGTAGAGGAAGCATAGGGCCCTTCCATCCATTGACCAGTGGGACAACAGTTGCAGACTGATATAGCAACCGGAGTCTAGTCAAGGTATAAACAGGTACTTTATAATATCGAAGAGTAGACCATAAAAAATCATGATGTACAGAATCAAAAGCCTGCCGTTGGTCCAGTGAGAATATGAAACCATGTAAAACATTAGAATTTCCACGTTCAATCATTTCTCTAAGCAAAATTAGATGGTCCTGAATACATCTCCCAGGGACACTGCAAGATTGTGCGGTAGAAATCACATATATGGCCAATTTAGAAAGTCTGAGGGCCAAAATTTTGGTCAATATTTTAAAATCAGTATTTAAGAGGCATAAAGGTCTCCAACTGAGAGCAATCTTCTATCCCCTTTTATGTAAGTAAAATAAACAACCCATGTTAAAGTCTAAAGGAAGATGTTCACATTGTAGAAAAGAAAAAAATTACTCACCTTAGTAATTGCTTTTCTTCTCATGGAGTCTTGCTATATTAGGACTTATGCAGTATGCCCATGGCTTTGAACTGCCCCGAGATGAAATAGTTAACCCAGAGTAATCTGAGTTCCACAGCGAGGGCTTATTCAAAGCTCTATCTGGGTTGTTTGAACCCAAACTGTCAGGTTCTTACGAGGCTAAACTAATATAAAGTCTGTGTGGAAAAGCCCTACACTAACCATTGGCTATCTACTAACAGTAGAACCACAAACACAACAACAAACAATAATGAAAACAATATTACCTATTATTGTTAGGATAACCCTTGACCATCATTACTAGGCCCCTCTGCCCAAAAGACTCAAGTCCAGAGAGGGCCCAGCTACCACTTAACAAAAACAGAAATTATCTAGTTCCTAACCCAAGAGAAGAAAAGGGGGGACTAGAAGCTAAAATGCATGACACAGTGCTTGCACTAAATGTCAACCCCATACCCAAGTAGGGATTCTGAGAGGGGTAGGAGGGAGGGTTGTCCTAATATAGTAAGACTCCATGAGAAGAAAAGCAATTACTAAGGTGAGTAATTTTTCTTCAAACACCATGAAGTCTTGCTTATATTAGGACTTATGCAGATTATACAGCAGTACCTCCATGGAGGAGGGTCAGAACCTACTTAGGAATAGGCTCTGAAGCACAGCTGTGCTAAAGCTTAGCATCTCCTGGACTGGACGTCCAGAGAATAATGCTTAGTGAAAGTGTGGACTGTCTTCCAGGTGGCAGCTTGACAGATTTCCAAAATGGGAATATCTCTAGCAGCCGCTAGAGATGCAGCTGTACCCCTGATGGAATGAGCCCTCAGGCCTGAGGGAGGCTCCTTACCCAGTTTTTGGTAGCAGAACTGACACAAGAGACAATCCACCTAGCTACTGTCCTCCTAGTAGCAGGTCTCCCCTACCCACATCTCCATAGGTAAGGGAGAGCTGGAGGGATTCAACCTGTGACTCTTTGGCAATGCTCCACATAGTAGCTAAGAGCTCTTTAACGTCCAAACTGTGCAGCCTTCTCTCACCAGAAGAAGAGTGCTCAGTAAAAATACTGAAGAGAGATGGATTGTTAAGATGAAAATCTGAAACCACTTAGGTAAAACTTTCTGTTAGTCCTGAGGACCACTTTATCTCTGTGGAAAGAAATGAAACTTTTCCACTGACAAGGCCTGTAATTCACTTATACGCCTAGCAGAAGTGATAGCCACTAGAAACAGTTTTCCAAGTTAAAACTTGAGGTCTGCAAACCAGAGGCTCAAAGGGGGTTGCATTAGCTGGCAATGCAAACATTCAGCTCCCATGCAGGAGTAGGTTCCCAAAGGGAGGGTTAGTATGAAGTAACCCTTTGAAAACTTGGAAAACACAGGGTGAGAGTAAAGGAAACTGGTTTCCTGCAGAAATAAAAAACAGAAACAGCTGCCAAATGAACCTTCAAGGTAGCTGGTTTGAGGCCTAAGGAATTTAAGGGACCAAATAGTCCAACAAAATAGGCAGGTCAGCAGATTCTGGGGTGATCTGCCTCTCAGAACACCAAAATGAGAATCTCTTCCATTTAGAATTATAAGTGGTTCTAGTGGAAGGCTTCCTAGAAGCCTTCAAATATCCAGACACCTTGAGAAAGGTGTAAATCAGCAATTTAACTCCTCAAGAACCAGGCCTTGAGGTGGAGGGAATTGAGGTCCGATACCACACTCCCTGTGCACAGGTCAGTAGGTCGGGGTCCCGGGCAAGGTCAGGGGAGGGCGGAATGAGAGGGACAGAAGAAGAGGGTACCAAGGCTGCCTGGCCCAGTCTGGAGCAATCAGAATCACTCTGCAAGGCTGAGTTCTGATTTTCACCAGTACCCTGAAGAGGAGGGGAACGGAGGAAAGCATAGAGGAACTTTCCTCCCAATTCAGTTGGAAGGCATCCAGAGGGACTGATCCCAGAACTGGGGCCTCTCAGCAAAACAGGGAAGTTGGTGGTTGTCTGGGGCTGCTAAGAGATCTATCTGAGGGGTGCCTCAACTGGCAAAGACCGACCCCAGCACTTGAGGGTTCAGAGCCCATCTGTGATGGCCCTGAGAAATCCTGCTGAGGGTGTCCGCTAGGACATTGTCCTTCCTGGGAGGTGAACCGCTAAAGAGATGTGTTCAGGAGTAGGCCAGAGACCACAACTTCATTGCTTCGTGCACAAGGCTGGAAGAGCGAGTGCCCCTTGTTTGTTGATGTACCACATTGTTGTGGTATTGTCTGTCCTGACTTGAACAACCTTGTTCTGACAGTTTCGAAAAACCTGGAGAGCTAGGGAAGACAGCTCTGAGCTCCAGTAGATTGATGTGAAGCAGAGATTCCTGAGGGGACCAAACTCCTGAGTTGAAAGGTCTCCAGGTGAGCCCCTCAACCCAGCAAGGACGCCATCACGGGTGAGGGTGAGGGAATGAAGAACACGTAGGAATGGGACCCCTGTGGACAGGTTGCTTTGATCCAGCCACCATTGAAGAGCTAGGATCAAGGTCTTGGTCACTGGGACCAATTTGGTAAGGGGGTCCCTCCTTTGAGACCAATAGGACCTCAAGTGGAACTGAATGTCCCTCATCTGAAATCTCGCTCCTGGCACAACAGCTGTAGAAGCAGCCATGTGCCCTAGGAGTTGTAGAAAGTGCCTTGCTGGTCGAGAGACCTGCAGGGTGAAAGAAGATGCCAGGGCAATAATTTTGTCCACTCTTTCGGAGGGGAGGAATGCCCTGGCTAACTTTGTGTTCAGCTCTGCACCTATAAAAGTTAGTACCTGAACTGGTTCGAGAACTGACTTTGAATATTCAACAGGAACCCCAGAAAGGTGAGGAGTTCCTGAGTGATTTGCAAGTGGGATTTTACCTGCTCTGGTGACTGACCCACAATGAGCCAGTCGTCCAAGTAGGAAACACAGCTACCCCTTGTCTTTTAGGTGGGCCACTACTACAGCTAGACATTTTGTGAAAACTCTTGGAGCAGAAGTGAGTCCGAAGGGTATTGCCCTGAACTGGTAGTGGCCAGAGGGCAGTTCGAACCTGAGGTACTTTCGTGAGAGGCCCTGATTAGGATATGGAATAGGCGTCCTTGAGGTCCAGGGAAGCTAACCAGTCCCCTGGTCTCAAGGATGGAAAATCATTGCCAAAGTTAGCATTTTGAACTTTGGTTTTACAAGATGCTTGTTCAGAAATCTTAAATCCAAGATGGGCCGCCAGTCTCCTGTCTTTGGGGTCAGGAAGTACCTTGAGTAAAGACCCTTGCCCTGGTGGTGGCAAGGGGACTCTTTCCACTGCTTTGCAGTCCAAAGAGAGAAGAAACCTCCGCTTCTAGTGCAAGGGTTTCTAAAGACTTGAAGGGGGAAAGTGTCTGGCTCTCATCTTGGGAAACTGTTTGAAGCTGAGAACCAGGCCTTGAGCTACCACCTCCAGAACCCATTTGTCCGAGGTTAGGGACAACCAGTTCTGCAGAAATAAGCCAGTCTGCCCCCCACCGTACAGGAGAGTCGGCCCCAGACACCCCTCCAGGGTGCCTGCTTGGCAGGAGCAGCTTTAGGTTGGGAGAGGGAGAGGCCTGCCTGTGCCCTGCCTGCCTCTGCCTCTGAAAAATCCCTCTGTGCAAAAGCAGAGGATGCCTGGAATTAGTAAAGGGTCTATGGTAAGGCCTGCCCTCACCCCTGGAGGCATGCCTTGTGGAGTGGCATGCCTCCTTAGCTTGGGCACTTTGTAAGTAGTTCTGTATTCATCCATCTTTTCATGTAATTTTCTGTTTGTTCTCCAAACAGAGAATTTCCTATGACAGGAAAATCTATAGCCTTTGACTGGGTATCTTGGGACAGATTAGTGCATCTGAGCCATGCCAACCTACGGAGAGCTACAGAAGTGGCCATGACCCTAGAGAAAACATCATTAACATCAACAGCAGCATGAAATTGAACTTTAGAGGCTTCAATGCCATCAGCAGCCACCTGTTCCAACTCACTAGCCAGCTGGCCCTGAGCCTGTTTGGCCAACTGCAATATAGTGTCCCATCTAGATTTCTGATATCTAGCCACATAAGCCATATAATTAGCTTGTCTGAGTCCCAAAGAAGCTGCCACATACTGTTTTTTCGCCATGGCATCAATCTTCCTGGAATCTTTATCAGGAGGATGTGAAGCCAGGGGAATATTAGCCTTGTCACAGGCTGCAGCTTGAACAACACCTACATGACTACACTGCTCAGTAAGGAAGTCTGTATTAGGGCCTGACAAAGTATACCTTCTGTCCATTTTTTTATCTACAGGAGGGACAGAAAAAGGATTTTTTAAAATCTTAGTGGTTTGCCTCCTAAATGACTTATGCAAAGGAATAGACAACCTTCTAGCCTCTGGAATATCCATCATTTCCACATAGTCAGGCTCCTCTTGCTCATCCACAGCCTCTTCTAAGGGGTGCTGGAGAGTTTCTGCTACTTTCTTATAAAATCTGAAATGAGAGGGGGACTCAGACAACAAAGGGGGAGACTCAAAGGGTCTGTCTGGAGAAATGTGCGGCCAATCACAATTACAATCATCAAAATCCTCCTCCCCAGCCTGTGGTTCATAAAAATCCTCAACATCATAATCCTAAACCACTGGACCTGAACGAGACCCCCTTTTTCCAACCAGAGAGGGTTCAACAAGTCCCTGAGACAAAGACTGGACAATTTGTATGGCTTTAGCTATTTCTACAGCAGAAGGAGAGACAAAACTGGACTCCACACTAGCTGATTTCTTTGTCTTTTTTACTTGACTGGTTCCTCAGGACCAGCCTTTCTTTTGCCCGAGGAAGTCACGCCTGGTCAGAGGGCATCTCTGGTCCAGCCGGAGCTGGACCGGCTGGCCATCCGGTCAGCGGACTCTTTGGCTCTCGCTCCCTGAGTCTGCCCAATCTCTTTCCAGGGTGGTTGCAGGAAATTCCTTACACACCTGGCAGTCGGACAGGAGGTGGTCAGCCCTCAGACACAGACACAGGTGTGTGGGTCAGCCTGGCAAAGGTTTCCCACAGACATCACAGTGTTGAAACCTAGTGGGCCCGGTTTTTCTTTTGGGTTTTCGACATAATGCCAGCCTAACCAAACTTGTCCTTTTTTTCCGCCTTGCTAGGATAAGACACCCTTATCGGTCCCTAACCGTGTCACAGGTATAGGAAAACAATTTAAAATACTAGGTTTTTTTAGGACCGATAAGAACCGGTACTTACTTCTAAATGCAAAGAAAATGAGTTTTAAAGAAACCGATCGGGTTCAGAGGAACCGATAATGAGTTTCCACACAGACTAATTTTCTTTACTTACGGTTACCAGATAGAGCTTCAAACCGAAAACCGCGGTAATTTGAACACTTTCCCGGTTCAATGAACCGATAAAATTACTTTAAACCGCAAAACGAACCAAACTGAAGGAGCTGGTCTCCGGAGCGTCTGTTCAGTGAAAGCGGAGTAAAGAATCTGACAGTTTGGGTTCAAACAACCCAGATAGAGCTTTGAATAGCGCCCTCGCGCTGTGGAACTCCAAATTACTCTGGAGTTAACTATTTCATCTCCGGGGCAGTTCAAAGCCATGGGCATACTGCATAAGTCCTAATATAAGCAAGACTTCATGGTGTTTGAATTATAAACTGTAGCCAATTCAGAACTCAGGTCAGCAGAAAACAATTTATACAGCTCACTGGAGAGACCATCCAGGCCCGGTGTCACTCTTGGATGTAAAGACTTGATTACTGCTTCAATTTCATGTGCTTGTATCTCAGTATCTAACATATCTACAACAGAAGAAGGTACATCAGGAAGTTGTAAAAAGGAAAAGTAGTCCATTATGGATGTAGATGGGGGGGGTCATGGGACCAAACAGTTTTTGTGTATAACAGGTAACACGGTGCCTGATATCCAAAATATCAGTGAGCTCGGTGAAACTGTCATCAAACAGTGCAGTAAAGGTTTTACTCTCTACTGTTCGCCGAATAGAAGCATATGGACATACTGCGTCACAGGTACCAGAGGTCCCAAAACGCTGTTGATGCTGAACAGAAGTAGCCTTCAGAAGGTGATAATCCATCATGCGCTCCTTAAGAGTACTTATTGGGTGGAAAAATCATAGCCAGTTTAATGAGATAAAGTAAGTAATTTTTGAAGTCGTCGTCTGTTAGTGTGATAAAGGAAATAAAATGAATCATGATGATGTTTACTAAAATTTTTAAATAAAGTTCGGAGTCCAGATTTCCTATCCCGCCACTAATCCCAGGGGGCATCATATAAAAAAAATACAGTCTTTCGATTATGAATATACTCAGTTAAGTGACTTAACAAATGTGAATCAGATAACAGGGAAGCATTCAGTTTCCAAATGCCAGGGCCAAAACGAGATGTCAGGAAGGGCCTAAAGAAATAGATAGTAAATTATAATCCGAAAATTCCGCAACTTGAATTACAGCATCAGAAAGTTGGAGGTGGGAAGAAATAAAAAAAAAATCAATACAGGTTGCAAGGGGGCCTTTGTGAAAAGTAGGAGTATGCCGACCCGTAAAAGATAAATATGCATCCTGTAAACCTGTGGAATGGAGCAATTGTTTCAGAAGATTCGTGTCACAAAACAACTTAGTAGTCTTTGAAGTAGAAGACTTATCTTTAGTGGATAACCCACAATTGAAATCACCCCCAAAAATCACATGCATTGATGTGTATAAATAGGGTTGAATCAGTTTCAGTAGTTCAATTCTGTGGGATTTCAATTGAGGGGCGCAAATATTAATAATCCGGAAAGGGACAGAAGAAATCAAAATATTCAACAATAGAAGCCGACCCGGGTAGACATCCAACAGTTTAACAACAGTAACATCAGGTATACTAAATAAAATACCCAAACCAGAACATTAGTCCTGTCCAAAGGACCAAAAAGAGAGCCCAGAGGTCCAGGCACGAGTGGCCCTGGAAATTTCTGGAACAGCATGGAAACGTACATCTTGCAAAAAGATGAGACCAGCTGTCAAGCCAGATAAAAAGGAAAAAACTGCATCTCTTTAGCATGCTTCTTTATACTGTTAACATACATAGTATGCACTGAGAAAGCAGAAGACATGAAACGGGAAAGTAAAACAAAACACAAAAGTCATCTTAGCTCTACCATACATAGGGGTACCTTCCCTATGTTTCAGTTTTGCCTTAGCTTTCCTTTTTTGAGAACCAATATTATCAATGGGTACTTCAGTGTCCGTAGTCACATCAGGGTGGGAGGAAAGAACAGAGGACGTATCAGAGTCCGTGTTGTCCTGAGGGTGGTGTAAAACCTCAAATTTATTCATATGAGTCACAGTAGAGGATTTCAGGGCCTTAGAAAAGGGAGCAGTCCCCTTCTTAGATCCTCGTGTAACTCTAACAAAAGGTTTGGGGGGGGGGGTCCATGGAAGACCCAGAAATACTAGGCAAGACAGGAATAGGGACCTCTTCCGAGGTAGAAATAGCAAGGTCAGAGGAAGGGGAGGGAGAGCTGTAGTAAAGGTCTGTGGTTCCAAACAGGAGCAGACCGTTCGTGTAAAGTAGAAGAGGGGTCAACAGCAGGTACAACAGGGTGAGGGAAGGGTACGCGTTGAGGTCTAGAAAGAATGTCAGATAAACGAGAACGTTGTGCGACAGTAACAATCAAACGTTCTTCTTCCCCATCAGCAAGAGTCGGGGAGTTGTGAGCTGCCCAAGTACAAGTCTGGAAAGTGTGCCCCAATTCGTCACAAAGGACGCAAAGAGGTTCATCCACACATTGGGAACCTGCATGGCCAATGTTACCACAAACAGAGCATTTAATCTTGTCACAGACACTACTGATATGATTCTGGGAGCCACATCTGTAGCAAGCTTTAGGCTGGCCGGGGTAAAAAATAACTGCCCTGTCTTTCCCAAGCATAAAGCTGTTCAGGAGATGCTGTATTCCAACCTCCGAAGCGCAAAGCATAACCCTCACTCTCCACCCACCTGTCCAGATATTTTCAGAATCAAAGATAGCCTCTGGGTCAGAAAGGACAGTACATCTTTGCTTTAACCAGACAGTAATATCATTAAGACTGACACCTTCGTTGCGAAACAATATAGTAACAGTTTTCTGAGTAGGTTTAGTTAAGGGAATGGCATTAAACGGTGACCATAAAGGAGAAGTTTTAAGCTCCTGATATTTTCTCCAAAACTTTTCTAAACCAGTGATAGTTTTAAAACTAATATCAAAATGAGACTCTGAAGAAACATGAATTAAGGCATGAATCTCAAAAGCAGCAAATTGCATAGAATCCTTCAAAAGAGTGCGACCTACAAAAAAATCAGTCAGGAAAGTCAGGTAAGCCCCCCAAATAGTGCGGAACAGCGCTTGTCTTTAGCTTGATGTACAGGGGTTGGAAAGCATGCAGCATAAGTTTTAGGGACGAAGCAGTAGAAGTAGCAGGAACTGGACGAGACACAGGGTCCCAAGAGTCCGTTGTTCTTGAGCGCCGAGAAGCAGGACCAATTGCAAAGTCGGGTTCTGAGTCAGAAGAAGTTCAGTTGGCAAAGAAAGATCAAGAGAAGCAGCAGAGTCTTTCCAAACAGGAGAGGCCAGCAGTTTGTCAGTGTCAGGTGGCCTAGTACAGATCGGGGAAGAACCAGAACGCCAAGTTCCAACGGTAGGATCCTTCTCGAACCCAGCCACTTCCAGGGCCGACTCAACAGACCAGTCCATCGTGTGCAAGGCATCAGGGAGAGCAGAAGCAGGCACCTGTACAGAAGAAATTTCTGGAGAAAGCTGAGCAAGAGGTGCAGTCAGTACAGGCAGTAGGGAGTGAGGAGGGTCCGTAGCAACAGGCAAAGAATGCGGAAGTGTCAGAATCGGTGAAGAGACAGTAAAACAATCTTTCCCAGACGCTGAGTCAGTAGCAGCAGTTACAAAACCAGACTGAGGCTTAAGGGCTAACAAACGTTGTCTAGCAGTGAAATAATGCTGTTCCTCGATTTTAAGTAACATATCGACATCCATAGAAACAGGAGGAGGAGAAGACTCACATATATCCATAGTAGCAGGGCTAGAAGACGTTGTAAGCACAGTTTGAGGAATAAATGAAGGATCCACAGGCAAACACTGCACACAAGTATCCACAACAGCAGCAGGGGAAGTATCCAAAGGCACAGAAGAACCATATTCAGTAGACTGCAGCACAATAGGCATAGAAGATGGGGTCTCTCTCAGAACAGAGACAGGGGAAGAGACCAGCTCCACTGCCTCCAACACCTCCATGTCCTCCACAGCATGTCCAGCGGCAGCCATCTTGGTCCCACATGAAAATGGGACCCCTCTGCTTACAGAAGCAGAGTAGGGGAATTTCCCCGGTGTTCTGGCCAAATTTCCCTCATTCTCTAAAATACCACCAACAGCTTAATGTGGTTCAAGGTCAGTTGGCAGGCATTCATTTGTATCCCCCTCCCCGGGTCGTGCCTGAAAATAGGCAGGATTCGTCTAGTGCACTTGCCTGGTCAACAAAAACTAAATAAAATAAAAATAAAAAAATCCAACGAGAAATGGACCTTTTAGATGCTGGATTACCCTTTCCCACATCCCCATAAGTGAGGAAAAGTTGTGTTCTGTCCTGCCTATGGGGCTTAGTGGCTGTCATGTAGTAGCTCAAAGCTCTTTTGACATCCAGGCTATGCAGCCTACGTTCACCAGAAGAAAAATGGTCGGTGAAGAACACTGGCAAAGTGATAGGTTGGTTCAAATGGAAGTCTGAAACCACCCTGGGAAGAAATGTCCTATTTCTCTGAAGGACTACCTTATCCCTGTGGAAGGCAATGTAGTCCTTTTCAAGGCATAAAGCCTGGAGCTCACTAATTCTTCTAGCTGAAGTAATGGCCACCAGAAACACTGTTTTTCATGTGACATACATCAAGGGTGCTGAAAACATAGGCTCAAAGGGAGGGGCCATGAGTTGAGCAATGCAAATATTAAGGTCCCACGCTGGCACCGATTCCCTCACCAGTGGATACATATGTGAAATGCCCTTGAAGAACCTTTCAAAAATGGGGTTTGATGCCAAAGAAACAGGCTTGCCTGTAGAAGCATAGGCCGAGACTAAAGCCAAATGAATTTTTAGTGCAGTAGGCGGAAAGCCTCAGGAATGTAAATAGACTAGGTAGTTCAGTACCCCCGGCACTTCTGCCTTGGTTGGCACCATACTCCTACTCCAAGCACCAAATAGAGAACCTCTTCCACTTTGCAGCATAGGTTTTCTTGGTAGAGGATTTCCTGTATCCTCTTAAAACATCCATAATTGATTCAGAAAGATGTAAACCAGCATACTCTAGGTCCTCAAGAGCCAAGCTTTGAGCCTGAGTGACCTGAGGTTCGGATACAAGAACCTCCCCTGGTTGGAGTCAGAAGATTGTGCTTCCTGGGAAGGTGTATTGGTTTGTCCACTGACATGGACAGTAAATACAGGTTACTCACCTGTAACAGGAGTTCTAGGAATGGTATATGTTGTTCATCCACACTGTCTGGCAGGTATCCTTGCCACTTTAAATCTTACTGGAAGGTCTTCAAGCTGGCTCCTCCCACCCACCTGGGTGGTAAAACTCTCAGCTCCGCCCCATGATGCCAGATCTGGCCCGCTGGAAGCTCAGGTTGTGCGTCGAAGCCGGGGAGGTCGGGTGGGTCGTGTGGATGAACAACATATACCATTCCTAGAACTCCTGTTACAGGTGAGTAACCTGTATTTCTAGGGACATGGATATGTTGTTCATCCACACTGTCTGGCAGACTCCTAGCAGTTCTCCGGGAGGAGGGAGGCAAGGCGCACACACCCTACTTAGGGAATAGAGACTGGAGAACCGAGGCCCCAAAACCAGCATCCCGGCGTGACTCAAGGTCTATGTGGTAATGGGTGATGAAGGTGTGTGCTGACTTCCAGGTAGCAGCCCTGCAGATTTCCTGGATAGGGACGTCCCTGGAAGCAGCCACTGATGCAGCAGTATGGCGGGTAGAATGAGCTCTTATCCCTCTGGGAGGCTCCATGCCCACCAACTTATAGCAGAGATCTATGCAGGAGGTGACCCACCTGCCTATCGTCCGCTTGGCTGCAGGTCTGCCAGGTGCGGCCTCAGCGTAGGTGACAAACAGCTGGCGAACCTCTCCCCCGAATTTCAGCCGTGCGCTCCTTATAATAAGCGAGCGCCCTTCTAGGGTCCAGAGTATGGAGCCTATATTCGGCCTCCGAGGTGTGACTGGGGTAGAACACCGGCAGAGTCAACACCTGGTTAAGGTGAAACTCCGACACCACCTTCGGAAGGAATTTCGAGTGGGGGACGCAGGACAACCTTGTCCCTGTGGAAGACCAGGTAAGGAGACTCGATGCAGAGCGCCTGGAGCTCTCCCATCCTTCTGGCTGATGTGATAGCCACCAAGAAGGTGGTCTTCCACGACAGGTGAGAGAGTTCACACCTGTGCATTGGTTCGAATGACTTGCCCATGAGCTTTGCCAGTACCAGCAGTAGATCCCACGGAGGTGGAAGTTCTCGCACCGGAGGGGAAATGTGATCAAGGCCTTTGAAAAAGCGCCAGACCACCTTCTCCTGCGCCACCGACTGCTTCCCGGGCCGCGCCCGTAGCAGAGATGGCTGCCAGGTGCACCTTAAGGGTCGTCGACCTAAGCTCTTGCTGAGAAAGGGACCAAAGGTAGTCCAATATGCTCACCAAGGAACAGGAGGAAGGGTCAGGCCCTTGCCCTGGCACAAATAGAAAATCTCTTCCATTTGAAGGCGTAGCATTTTCTGGTCGACCTTACGGGACGCCTCAACTACATTGAGGACCTCGTCTGGAAAGACCCAGGCCTGGAACTCTAGCCCAGGAACCAGGCCGTCAGGTGCAGGGATTGAAGGTCCAGATGGAACACCTTCCCTGATTGACTGAGAGCAGGTCCGGGGCAGCTGGAAGCTGCCTCGGGAGCCTGGAGCTGAGGCTGAGGAGATCTGGTACCAGTACTGGCGGGCCAGTCTGGGGCTATCAGAATCACCTGCGCCTTGTCCCTCCTTGCTTTGAGAAGCACCTTGTGCATCAAGGGGAATGGGGGAAAGGCGTAGAAGAGGCCCGGGGTCCACGGCCTCGAGAAGGCATCCTCCTGCAGCGATCCCTGCTAAGGGGGGGCGGGCATGGAACAGCCTCAGCTTCGCATTTTTCCCGGAGGCAAACAGGTCCACCTGAGGTGTGCCCCAATGGGAGAACAGATCTTGTACTACCTCCGGCAGGAGAGACCACTCGTGGGACGCAGCCCCTATTTGGCTTAGGGCATCGGCCAGGGTGTTGGAGGCTCCTGCCACATGAATGGCTAGGAGATCCGCCTCCAGGTCGACAGTGACCAGATGTGGAGAGATTTCTGCACAGAAGCATGGAGCGCGTCCGCCCTGGCGGTTTAGATAGTACATGGTCGTGGTATTGTCCGCCTGGCCGACCACTTGACCCCGCAGAAACGGAGTGAAGGCGGTGAGAGCTAGGCGGACCGCTCGGAGCTCCAGCAGGTTGATGTGGCATCAGGACTCCCGTGGGGACCAGAGGTCGTGGCCGGTGTTCCCCAGATGGGCACCCCAACCCATCAGAGAGGCATCGGTCGATAGAGAGACCGTCGGCTCGGGGCGGACAAACGGGATGACCTCCTGCAGATGAACTGGAACGGTCCACCACTGGAGAGCGTCCACATCCCCTGGGTCACCGTCACTAGCTGGTCCAATGGATCGCAGCGTTGGGACCACTGGCTGGCCAGCACCACTGAAGGGGCGATGTTCCAGCGGGCCCAACGGACCACGCTGGTACAGGCCAGCCATGAGACCCAGGAGGCGAGGAAGTCCCGGGTAGGCGCATTGCCCAACCAGAAATGATTGGGCAAAGGAGGAAAGAACCTCGGCCCTGTCCACCGAGCCGGTGGTTTGCCTCAAGAGAGTCAAGCTCTGCCCCGACGAAAAGAATCATCTGCTTTGGCTCGAGTTCCGACTTGGCCTCGTTGATGAGGAGGCCGACCTGAGAGCAAACCTGGAGGGCCAGATCTCTGGACCGCTCCACCTCCTGTCTGGAGGGGGCTGCTATCAGCCAATCGTCCAGATAAGGGTAAACCCGGACCCCTCGGCGCCGCAGGAATGCTGTCACCACTGCCATGCATTTGGTGAAGACCCTGGGAGCTGGAGATCAGCCGAAGGGCATGGCTTGGAACTCGAAAAGGGATCCCTCCGCTCGAAAGCAAAGGAAGAAAAAATTACTCACCTTAGTAATGTTGTTTCTTCTAATAGAGTCTTGCTATATTATAGACATTAGCAGTTTGATCCAGCTCTAGAACTGCCCCGGAGTGAAATGGTTAAAACCATTCCAAAATAGAATTTTGGCACGAGAGCAGCTCATCTGTGTCATTTCAAACTTGAACTGTCAGATCTTTACGAGCCAAACTCACTAAGGTCTGTGTGGAAGTTGTAACCACACTAGCCAAATGGCTACCTAAATAATAACAACCATTGATGGTCTCAACACCCAAGACTCAAGTCAGGGACCAGAAATACTAACACCATTCTAATATAGAAATGGAACATAAGTATAATAAAACACACACACGCGTACACATACACATTCCCCAAAGTCCCAAAGGGACAAAATGCTAACAGGACATAAGTAGTGCCCATACTAAGTTGCCCGCACCCCACCAAGTAGAGGTTCTGAGAGGGGCAGGTTGGGGAGGTTCTATATAGCAAGACTCCATTAGAAGAAACAACATTACTAAGGTGAGTAATTTTTTCTTCAAACAACATGAAGCCTGCTATATTATAGATATTAGCAGAATACATAGCAGTACCTCCATGGAGGAGGGCAGAACCTACTTAGGGAATAGGCTCTGAAGAACAGCTGTGCTAAACCGAGCATCTCTCCTGGCCTGGACATCCAGGGAGTAATGCTTGGTAAAGTGTGTACCGCTTTCCAAGTAGCAGCCTGGCAAATCTCTAATAAAGGGATATCTCTGGCAGCAGCTAGAGACGAAGCTGTATCCCTGGTAGAATGAGCCCTCAAACCAGGGGGCTCTGCCCACTTTCTGATAACAAAGTTGGATACAAGAGACAATCCACCTGGCTACTGATCTCTTAGTGGCAGGTTGCCTTTCCCAACTTCACCATAGGTAAGGAAAAGTTGGAGGATTCAACTCAGACCTTGGTACGCTTCTATATAATAACTAAGAGCTCTCTTAACATCCAGGTTGTGCAACCCTCTCACCAAGAGGAGTGATCAGTGAAAATACTGGAAGGAGATAGATTGATTAAGATGGAAATCTGAAACCACCTTAGGCAAAACTTCCTATTAGTCCTAAGGACTACCTTATCCATGTGGAAAGAAATAAAGTCAGTCTCCACTGACAAGGCTTGCAATTCACTTATGCGTCTGGCAGAAGTGATAGCCACTAGAAAAACAGTTTTCCAAGTTAGGTACTTAAGCTCTGCAGAAGACAGAGGTTCAAAGGGATTGCATTAACTGGGCAATGCAAACATTAAGGTCCCAAGCAGGGGCCGGTTCCCGAAAGGGAGGATTAGTATGGAGTAATCCCTTAAAAAACTTGGAAAACACAGGATGAGAGGAAAGAGGGGATGACTTTCCTGCTGACACAAAAGCAGACACACCTGCCAAATGAACTCTCAGGGTAGCTGGTCTGAGACCCAAGGAATTAAGATGTACCATGTAATCTAGCAATTCAGCAGATTCTGGGGAAATATTTTTCCCAGCACACCAAATGGAAAACCTTTTCCATTTAGAACTATAAGTAGCCCTAGTGGAAGGCTTTCTGGAAGCCTTTAGGATCTCAAGAACACCCTGAGAGAGGTGTAAATCAGCAAACTCTAACTCCTCAAGAGCCAGGCCTTGGGGTTGAGGGATCTGAGGTCTGGATACCAAACCCTTCCCTGGGCACAAGTCAACAGATTGTGATTCCTGGGGAGGCACAGGGGAAGATGGACTGTCAGAGACAGAAGGAGTGGGTACCAGGGCTGCCTGGCCTCATCCGGGCAATCAGAATCACCCCTGCAAGGCTGAGATCTGATTTTGACTAGTACTTTAAATAGGAGAGGAACGGGGAAGCATAGAGGAACTTCCCTCCCAATCCAGAAGAAGGGCATCCAGGGAACTGAGCCCAGCACTGGAGGCCTGCAACAGAACAGAGGAAGTTTGTGATTGTCTGGGGCTGCAAAAGATCTATCTGAGGATGCCCCAACTAGCAAAAACTATCCCCAGCACTTGAGGATCCAGGGACCATTCGTGATGGCCCTGGGAAATCCTGCTGAGGGCATCCGCTAGGACATTGTCCTTCCCAAGATGAACTGCTATGAGGGAAGTGTTCAGGAATAGGCCAGAGACCACAACTTATTGCCTCGGTGCACAAGGCCAAGACCGAGTGCCCCCGTTTGTTGATGTACCACATTGTTGTGGTGTTGTCTGTTCTGACTTGTATCACCTTGTCGTGGACAGATGCAGACAAAGCTTGAAGAGCTAAAAAGACAGCTCTGAGTTCCAGCAAATTGATGTGGAGCAGAGATTCCTGGGGACCAAACTCCCTGAGTGGAAAGGCTGCCCATGTGGGCTCCCCAACCCAGAAGGGAAGCATCTGTAGTGAGAGTCAAGTCGTGAGAAGGGGAAATGAAGGGGACCCCCGCTCTTAAATTGCTCTGATCCTGCCACCACTGGAGAGCTAGGATCAAGGTTCAGTCACTGGGACCAACTTGGAAAGGGGTTCTCTCTGAGACCAAAAGGTTCTCAAGTGAAACTGAATGTCTCTCATCTGAAATCTGGCTCCTGCACAACAGCTGTGGATGCAGCCATGTGCCCCAGGAGCTGCAGAAAGTGTCTTGCTGGTCGAGAGACCTGCAGAGTGAAGGAAGAGGCCAGAGCCACTAAATTCCTCACCTTTCTGGGGAAGAAGGCTCTGGCTAGCTTTGTGTCCAATTCTGCCCCTATAAAGGTGAGTACCTGGACTGGTTCCAGAACCGACTTTGGTAGGTTTAGCAGAAAACCCAGGGAGGTGAGAAGCTGCTGGGTGACCTGCAGGTGAGATTTTACCTGTTCTGGGGACTGGCCCCAATGAGCCAGTCGTCTAGATAGGGAAAAACAGCAATCCTCTGCCTCCTTAAGGGCCACTGCCACTTCTAGACACTTTGTGAATACCCTTGAGCAGAGGTAAGGCCGAAGGGCATTGCTCGAACTGGTAATGACCTGAGGGCAGTTTGAATCTGAGGTACTCTCGATGGGATCTTCTGATTAGGACATGGAAATAGGCATCCTTGAGGTCCAGGGAGGCTAGCGGTCCCCTGGCCTTAGGGAAGGTAAAATCATTGCCAGAGTTACCATTTTGAACTTTGGTTTCAAAAGATGCTTGTTCAGATATCTGAGATCTAATATGGCTGCCACTCTCTGTCTTTTTGGGGTAAGGAAGTATCTGAATACAGACCCCTGCCCTGATGCAGGGAGGAACCCTTCTACTGCTCTGAGAGCTAACAGGGATGAGACCTCTGTTTCCAGAGCAAGGGTCTCTGAAGCACTTGCAGGTCGAAAAAGTCTGCTTCTCAACTTGGGAAACTTTTTGAAGCTGAGAACCAGACCCTGACTTACTACTTCCAGAACCCACTTGTCTGCCACTGGTACAGGAGAATCGGCCCTGGGCACCCCATCAGGGTGCCTGTTTCGCAGGAGCTTTAGGCTGGGGGGTGGGAGCAGGTCTGCCCACCCCTCGTCTGCCCCTGCCTCTGAAGAAGCCCCTCTGAGCATAGGCAGAGGAGGCCTGAGTCTGGTAGAAAGGCCTGTGAAAAGGCCTACCCCTACCCCTGGGGGTATGCCTTTGAGGAATGGCTTGCCGCCCTTAGCCTGGGCACTCTTTGTACGTAGTCCCATATTCATCCATCTTCTTCATGTAATTTCATCTGCTCTCCAAACAGAGAATTTCCCACCACAGGAAAATCCATAGCCTTAGTCTGGGTATCCTGTGACAAACTAGTACACCTGAGCCAGGCCAACCTACGAAAAGCTACAGATATGGCCATGACCCTAGAGGAAACATCATTTACATCCACAGCAGCATGAAACTGAACCCTAGAGGCTTCAATGCCATCAGCAGCCACCTGTTCTAGTTCACTAGCTAGTTGGCCATGGGCCTGCTTTGGCCAAGTGCATAACAGTATCCCATCTAGATTTCTGATACCTAGCTACATAAGCCATATAATTTGCTTGCCTGAGTCCCAGAGAGGCTGTCATATACTGTTTTTTTGCCATGGCATCAGTCTTCCTGGAATCCTTGTCAGGAGGATGTGAAGCCAAGGGAATATTAGCTTTATCACAGGCAGCAGCCTCAACTACCCCAACATGACTGCATTGCTGAGAAAGGAATTCTGTATCAGGGCCTGACAATGTATACCTTCTGTCCATCTTTTTATCTACAGGAGGCACAGAATTAGGAGCTTTTAAAATTTTAATTGTTTGTTTCCTAAAAGACTTCTGTAAAGGAATAGACAATCTCCTAGACTCTGGAATATCCATCATTTCTACAAAATCAGGCTCCTCTTGCTCATCCACAGCCTCTTCTAAAGGAAGCTGGAGGGTTCAGCAACTTTTTATAAAACATAAAATGAGATGGGGACTCAGACAGCATAGGGGAGATTCTAAAGGTCTGTCTGGGGAGATGTCCGTTCAATGGGCACACCCAGACCTTCCCAGCCACATTCATACTGTTCATAATCCTCCTCCCCTCCTCTGGTTCATAAAATTCCTCAATATCATAATCCTGAACCACTGGGACCGGACAAACCGACCTTTACCAGATAGTGGTGGTTCGGACGGACCCTGAGACAGTGACTGGACAATTTGTATGGCTTTTGCTATCTCTGCAGCAGTTGGAGAAGGAATTTTGGACTCAGACCTGCTGATTTTCTTGTTTTTTTACTGGAATTGGTTCCTCAGAACCAGCTTTTTTTGCCCGAGGAAGTCTCCGCCTGGTCAGAGGGCACTCCTCTGTCTGGTTGGCACCGAACCGGCTGGCCATCCGGGTCAGCAGACTTTCTATCTCCGCCCCTGAGCCTGCCCAATCTTTTTCCAGGGTGGCTGCAGGAAATTCTACATACCTGGCAGTCTGACTGAGGTGGTCAAACCCCAGACAATAAACACGTGGTGTGTGGTTAGCCTTGGCAAAGACTTCCCACAAACATCACAGTGTTGAAACCCAGTGGGCCCGGTTTTTCTTTTGGGTTTCTAGACATAATGCCAGCCAAACCAAAACTTGCCCTTTTAACGGCAGTGCCAGGTAAGACACCTTATCGTTCCCAACTGTAACATGGTATTGGAAAAAAACGTAATAAATCCGTTTTTTAGAACCGATAAGAACCGTGGAACCGACTCTCAAAATAGTAACTTTTAGTTTTAAATGAGTTTTAAACCCACTGATCAGTTCAAAACCGAACCGATAACTTACAAGTTCCACAAGACAAAACCTTCATTTACTTACGGTTACCACAGATAGAGCTTGAACCGAACGGTTTTGAGGTTAAGATAAAACTATTCTCGGTTAAATCCAACCAAGAAAACACTTTTTAAACTGAGAAATGAACCGAGCAGAAGGAGAAATCTCCGGAGCGACTGTTCACTTAGACGGAGTAAAGAATCTGACAGTTCAAGTTTGAAATGACACAGATAGAGCTGCTCTCGTGCCAAAATTCTATTTTGGAATGGTTTTAACCATTTCACTCTGGGGCAGTTCTAGAGCTGGATCAAACTGCTAATGTCTATAATATAGCAAGACTTCATGTTGTTTGAACCTCTGATGTGACGGACGGATAGGGACGTGAAAGAACGCGTCCTGCAGGTCCAGAGAGCAGAACCACACGCCGTGTTCCAAGGATGGTATTATCTGAGCCAGAGTGACCATCCTGAAGGTTCGAGACCTTAGGAACTTGTTTAGGTCGTGCAGGTCGAGAATGGGGCACCAGCCCCCCATCCGTTTTGGAACCAGGAAGTACCTGGACACGAACCCCGGGTCTGAGGGAGGGTCCGCCACCTCTCTGATCACCTCCTTCTCGAGGAGGAGAGCGATGTCGGCTCAGCGAGCCGACAGCGAGGCTTTGGACCCCGAGGCCCCCCGAGGTGAGACGGCTCTGAAGGGTGGGGCCTGCTCGAACTCCAGAGGCAGGCCCTTTCCCACCACCTCCAACACCCACCAGTCTGTGGTGATAACGGACCAGGCGGAAAGAAAGTGGCGAAGCCGCCCCACGGGGGGCACCTGGGGTGAGGCGACGGGGTTTGGGGCGACACCCCTCAACCCGTCACTAGGCAGGCTTGGAGGAAGGACCGGCCGAGGGACCTCCAGGGCCTTTACCTCCTGCTTTCTGGAGGAGGAAGCCGAGGGCTTGGGTTTGGGATGCCAAGCCTGTGCTCGCTGGCGCTGACGCTGTTGGGCCGGACGCTTGGCAGAGGGACTTAAAAGGCTTAGGCTGCGGTCTCGGCCTTTGTCCTTCTGCAGCGGATGAGACTGAGTCCAAGGTAGCATTGTACTTCTCGATCTCTTCAGGTGACCTTCCACCCCAGGGCCGAAGAGGTCGGTCCCCAGGAAGGGGACATCCGCCAACTTGTGCTGGGTATCCGAAGTGAAGGTGGATATCCTCAGCCATGCCCGACGGCGCATAGCCATTGCGGCCGCTACTGACCTGGCACATGAGTCCCCAATGTCCAGAGCAGTCTGAAGCTGCTGTTTGGCCACTGCCCTGATCCTGCACCTGCCTAACCGTGGTCTGCAGGTCCACCGGAAGATGAGGAACTACCTCGTCCAGGTAGCCCAACAGGGCATGAGAGAAATGTGCCATAAGTACGGCCGAACTGGCCTGACGAAGGCCGAGGGAGGACGCAGCATAGACTTTGCGCCCGGCATAGTCCAATTTCTTGGACTCCTGTTGGGAGGTTTGTCCACGCCCCTAGCATTCTCGGGCGCTACGGAAAACGCTTGTCGGTAACTAGCCCCTCGGCTGAGGGGTGTTCCGAAAAAACGGACAAGGAACCGGTAGGGACTGCATACTTCCTGGCCATCCTGGCCGAGGGCGCAGGACAGGAAGCAGGGCGCTGCCAGAGCTCCAAGGCCGGGCCCACTATGGCCTCGGCCACCGGAAAGGCCTCCGTAGGGGAATCCCCTCGGTCCAGTATCTCCGTGAGGGGATACCTGGCCCGCTTAGACACAGGTTCAAGCTTCATCCCGGTGGACTCCGAGATGAGCCGAAGCAATCCCAGATAGGACGAAGGGCTATCGTCCATCAACTGACCTCCAGAGGACTCCAAGTCTACTCGCCTGGAGAAAAGGAAGGAATCGCCGTCGGACTCTGAAGAATCCGCAAAGAGCTGCCTCGGGCCTGAGCCACCCTCCACCTGCCGAGGTCGATTGGGAGTGAGGGTAACAGACAGCCTATGGGGCAGTCCCTGAGCTGACCGAGAATTCTTGGTCGGAGCCCCAAATAACGGCTGTGGAGGCGGAGGTTCCACCGGAATCGGTGGAGCAGCTGGTTTTGACCGAACAACCGGCCTAGGAACAGGCTCCTCGGGTAAGTCGAGGGGTTGTTTCGGCCGCTCCGGTGACAGCCACTTAATGGCCGGGAAGGCGGCGGCGCCGCTTGTTCCCGGTCAGAAGGAGCTGTTGCCACATGAGGTCCTCGAGTCGCGACGTAACTTATGTCAAAGCCTCCTCGTCGAGACTCCAGCGGCGGTGCCGCTACCACGGTAATGAGACCGAGACCGCTTATGACGGTGGGATCGGGCTGGACCGCCGGCAGTCCGAATCGAGACCCCTCGGCTTTTCCGAGGGCAGCGGGAGGGGACGGTGGAACCGCCTCCCCGGTTCGAGGGTTCACCCGAGGGCTCGGAACCGGGCACTGGCAAGCCCACGGATCCTCAACTCCCACCGGGGAACTGGGGAGAGGATTCTCGCTTTGTTTCCGATGACAACCCGTCCAACGGGTCGAGAAAATCTCGACTGCGCCGACGGGAGTCTCGGTCAGCTGACCTGACGGGGATACCGTGAGACCAGTGGCCGAAGCCGAATGATCGACCGAAGTCGATGGCCGACAACTCGGGGAGAGGGACTTTTCCCGCTCCCAAGAGCGTCGACTGAGGGACTTACCCTTGTCTTTCTTTTTGGACCGAGAAGAAGGTCCAGCAGACGTTGGTCCCTCTCCCTTAGTGGAGAGGGACAGACAAAGCTCCTTAAAGGAAGCTGTATAAGAGGAACCCAGGGAGAGCGGGATAAATGCCGCGGCCGAGGAAGATGTGGCCCGCGACCGCCTCCTCTTGAGGGCGATCATCTGCTCTAGCTGATCCACCAAGCCCGCCGCCGCGGAAACCACCGACCGGGCCTCTTTTGACTTCACCGGAGGAAAACGTTTCGACAACCCCAGTTGTAAACGGGCAGCACGGTTTCGAGGACGAGGCTGAGAAGGAAGAGCACAGGTCGCAAGCCTGCGGGTCGTGCTCAAGGCCTAAACAGTAGACACACGTGGAGTGCGGATCCGTCCGAGACATCTTCTGCCCGCAAGGGCATCTCCGAAAACCGGGAGTCGATTTGTCCATCGCAGCCACGAGGGATAGAAGACCAAGTCTAGAAGTGCAAAACTTTTAAATTCGCAAACCAAGAATTAGGAACCAGTCTTATACGCAGAGCGTTAAGGAGGAACCTGAGCTTCCAAGCGGTAAGGAAGATCTGGCGTCATGGGGCGGAGCCGAGAGTTTTACCACCCGGGTGGGTGGGAGGAGCCAGCTTGAAGACCTTCCGGCAAGATTTAAAGTGGCAAGGATACCTGCCAGACAGTGTGGATGAACAACATATCCATGTCCCTAGAACAGGGAGTACCATGGCTGCCTGGCCCAGTCTGGGGCTATCAGAATCATTGTTGCTGGCTGAGATCTGAGTTTCAACAGCACCCTGTATACCAGGGGAAATGGAGGGAATGCATACAGGAATTTCCCTGACCAGTCCAGAATAAGGGCATCTAGACGAACCGTGCCCACTACTGGAGGTCTGCAACAGAACTGCGGCAAGTGATGACTCTGACGAGAGGCAAAGAGATCTATTTCCGGGGTGTCCCACCTCCTAAATAATGTCTGCACCCCTTGCCTGTTCAAGAACCATTCATGATGGTCCTGGCTGATTCGACTCAGGGCATCTGCTAGAACATTGTCCTTGCCTGGCACATGAATGGCCTGAAGTGAGGAGCCCAGTGAGTAAGATAGGGTCCAAACTCTCATAGCCTCCATGCAAAGGAGGCTTGATCTTGTTTCACCTTGCTTGTTTATGTAGTACATGGTGGTAGTAGTGTCTGTCCTGACTTACCTTTCCCTGTAAGTGGTTTGAAAGCTTGCTTTGCCAGAAACACTGCCCTGAGCTCTAACAAGTTTATGTGTAAAAGAGTCTCTGCACTTGACCAAGTGCCCTGGGTAGTGTGCTCTGCTAGATGAGCCCCCCAGCCCAGGAGGGATGCATCTGTTGTGAGGATCATCGAAGGAAGTACTTTTTGGAAAGGGACCCCTTTTCTGAGGTTGGCTTCCTCTTTCCACCACTGAAGAGCTTGGATAAATGTTTTTGTTACAGGAACGAGCTTTGACAGGGAATCCTTTCGTTGGCACCAATGAGTTCTTAAGTGAAACTGGATGTCCCTCATCTGAAACCTGCAGCCCAACACTGTACCTGTTGCAGCTGCCATGTGGCCCAGAAGTTGAAGAAAATGCCTTGCAGGCCTTGGGACATTGAGCCTGAAAGGGCCTGCCAACTGCAGGATGCTTTTTACCCAGTCTCTGGGAAGAAATGCTCTGCCCACTTTGGCATTCAATTCTGCTCCTATGAATTGCAGAATTTGAGAGGGAATTAGAACAGATTTCTCTAGGTTTAAAATAAACCCCAGAGACTCCAGAAGTTGCTGAGTGAGTTGGAGATGCTCTGTTAACTGTTGTGGTGACTTTCCCACCACCAACCAGTCATCTAGATAAGGGAATACTTAAGACACTTTGCCTTCGCAAGTGTGCCACTACCACAGCCAGACACTTTGTGAACACCCTTGGTGCTGAAGTGAGACCGAAGGGAAAAGCTGAGAACTTTTTTTATTTATTTGGATTAGGATTAATACCTTTGAGTCAAAGACTCATTTTCAAAGGTTCCAAGTCAGGGACAAACAGCAATACAAATACAATACTATACAATACAATATAGATAGGGATCACGTGGTAGGCATCATGAAATCATAATGTCACATGAGGTTCAAGACTTGCTAGTTTCAGGTACATCTTAACTATAGATAAATTACATTACATCAATTGTTGCAGAGTAGGGATAGCCTGGAAATAATGAACATGTCAGTAATAAGGCCGTGTTATGTTAGGGAGATGATAGGATAGGGGGTAAGCAAGCAGATTGGTGTTGCTAAAGAAACTAGAAGCGGTGTGGGTTGGGAGAAAAGAGGAGAGGTAAGGTGGTGTAGGAGGGTGGTAAGTCAAGAAAAAAAAGGGTGAGGTGGGGGGAGGGGTACAGGAGAAAGGCAGGGAACTGATAGTGACCTGATAGGAGTCTGAACCTGAGAAACATTCTGTGAGACTCCCTTATGGGGATGTGGAAATAAGACATCTTTAAGGTCCAATGATGCCAGCCAATCTCCTTTTCGGAGTACTGGCAGAATCAGAGACAAAGTTACCATTTTGAACTTTGGTTTTCCTAGGAACCTGTTGAGGACCCCGAGATCCAAGATAGGCCGCAGCTCTCCATTTTTCTTTGGTGTGAGAAAATACCTTGAGTAAAGACCTTTTCCCCTTTGATGCAGAGGCACTGGTTCCACTGCTTTTAGTGAAAGAAGGTGTTTCACCTCTTTTTCCAGCATTTTGCTTTCCAGGAGGGAAGTTCGTTTGAAAACTCTGTTTTTCTGAACCGGGGAGGACTTGAAACTTAGAGACAGGCCCTGACCCACCATCTGTAGAACCCACTTGTCTGTGGTGATGGTTTTCCAATTCTGGAAGAGGCAGCCTGATCGATGAAGTCAGGAGTCCTGCTTGGATTGGGGCTGAGACTGGGCACCACGCCTGGCACCTTTTCTACCCCTACCCCTGAAATACCCTTGTCTGTGGGTATTGGGGTGCCTGAGGAAGTACCACGGCCTGGTAAAAAGGCCTGGAATGAAATTGTCTGCCCCTGCCTCCCCTACTGAAGGGTCTAGAGGAGGTGGAGGGTCTTTCCTTTGCAGAATTGCTATGGAAGGTGGCCTTATACTCATCCACCTTCTTCATGTAAGCCTCTGTATGGCTGCCAAATAGGGAATTGCCCTCCATAGGAAAATCCAGAGTCTTAGTCTGGGTATCCTGTCTGAGGTTTGTGGCTCTCAACCAAGCAAACCTTCTCTGTGTGATGGTATTTGCCAACCACCTTGCAGTAGTCTCATTACTGTCTGCTGCCATCTGGAAATGGTATTTGGCAGCTTCCAGGCCCAGACTAGCCATTTCAGCTAGGTCTGCCAAAAGAGGAGAAGATGCTTTCTCAGCCATGTCCAGGACAGACTGCCAGAGAGCCTTCTGGTACTGGGCTGCATTGGCCTGATGATTAGCTTGCCTAAAGGCCAGAGAGGCTGACAGGTAACCTTTCTTGGCCGTACTTTCAGTTTTCCGGGAGTCCTTCTCTGGAGGGTGGGAAGCCAGAGGGACTTTAGCCTTGTCACAAGCTGCAGCTTGCACCACCCCTTGATTCTGTCAAGCTGATACTTTTTATCTACCCCTTTGTCCAAAGGAGGGACAGACCCAGGAGCTTGAAGGAGTTTTAAAATATCTCTTTTAAAAAACTTGTTGATAGGGAGTGACAGTTTATTAGTAGGAGTCAGACCCATCATTTCCAGATATTCAGCCTCCTCCTCCTCATCCTCTACAGCTTCAGTGGTAGGGATGTCCAAGGCATCAGCAATTTTCCTGATGAAGGAAAAATGGGAAGAATAATCTTCTGTGGTCCTGGGAAGGGAGCCAAACTCCTGTTCAGGGCAGACCTCAGGCTCTATAGGCTCACCTTCTTCTTTTTCCTCCTCCTCCTCCACCTCTTCCTCACCACGCTGCTCAGGAAAAGAGGGTGGGTTGGAAGGAGCAGAAGTCTGGAGTGGAGACTGTGAAACCACAGGCAGCAGACCCTGCAAGGTTTGCATTATTTTTATTGCTCGTGCAATCTCAGAGGGAGAAGGCACAGTGGCAGGCATCACAAGTCCCCTTTTCCACACGGGGTTCAGTGTGCTTTGTCTTCTTTAGTTTTTTAACTGGAACCGGAGAGCTAGCTGGTTCAGAGGGTCTCTTTTTACCCAAATCAGGGATAGAAATAGTAGAAATTGTGGTGTCACCCACAGACCATGAGGGTTTCGGCTGGTCAGAGCCAGAGGGATCCTTGAATCTCTTATTCAATCTGTCCGGACGTTTTTCCAATGTTTTGTCTGGAAAAGATTTACAAATGATGCAATCAATCTTTAGATAGTCAAAACCCAGGCAGAAAACACAGACAGAGTGCTTATCTGCCTTGGCAAAGACCTCACCACACTCAGAACAATTTTTAAAACCTGGTTCCCCAATTCTCTTTTTAGTTTTTTCTGACATAATGAAGAAAAACTGCAACTGCAAAGCACTACAAGTTTTAAAATTCAAAAAACAACAAATTTATCGGTTGGGGTCGGTTCAGGAACTGATGGGAGAAACCGAGCAGAACCGGGAACCGATAGGAATTAAACCGGGATTAGCGGTTCGGAACTGAATTTATCGGTTCTAAAAAATAAAGATTTATTTTATTTTAGTCTTTTGGTAACCGGGTTAGGCCCACTAGGCACAAGTGCCTGTTTTTAGGGACGACCTCGGAGCACTGGGCAGTTAAGTGACTTGCTCAGAGTCGCACAGTATGCAAGTGGAGGTTGTGAGAATCAAACTCAGGTCTGGTCTGCTGTATGTATCAAGCTCCTTCACACCTCGTTCCTCTAACCTCTAGGCTATACTGCCAGCCCAAACACACAAAAGTTACAGAAACTATTAAATAAACGGGGAAAAAAAAAAACGAAACTAACTAGAAGTACCTCAGTTCCTCAACGGTTATTCTGAACCAAGAGGAACCGAGAAAACAACACTAAACTAACTAAATAAACTAATGGTTATTAAAATAACACTGATAAGAGGCAGCAAATGAAAACAAATGGAAAATACTTAAGTATTTGTTAATAATAATAACAGCTTCTTAGACTAGATGATGACGAGGAAATCTCCAACACGTCTGGTCTTGACAGGCGGACAGAGAAATCTGAGGGTTAGAATGTAGGCAGTTGATAGGTGGCAGCATTTGAAAAAGTGGCTCATGCCAATGATTCCATCATTTGCATAGCATTCTATCTCCGGGCAGATCTGACCTTAAAGGTGTACTGCAGTAGGAATATTGAAGTATTCTTGGGGTGAGAAGGGGTTCCAGCCAATCAGGATTCAAGAGTTTTCTTGCCCATTTTATAAGGCAAAATGCCTATCTAAGGTGGGTGGGGGAGAGAGGGTAGGCGGGGCAAGCACGGACCCAGAGGCTGAGGATGCTGACGAACAGTACCTGCTTCAGGAGTGCAGGCCAGGGGCTCCTGGGGATGCAGCTTGCGGGGGGTGGGGAGGAGAGTGTTGCGACCACGCTCCCTCGCAGTGCATTGGAAACAAAGGATGGGCTATATCAAGGTGGGAGACCGAAGTACAGAGTGGAAGAGGGGGGACTAGAGGGAATAGGGAGAACAGTGGAAAGAAGCAACAAACACAATGCTAAAGGCACTCAAATTAACTAAACATCCTTAAAGTACCCCACAAACTCACTAAAAATATATGTTAATCCTTTGAAAAATGTTCTAAAAATAGGGCGTGAAGCTACTATTCTCTGAGCATGTGCATGCAAATAAGAAGATACTGCTGCTAAGTGAACACTAAGGGTTGCAGGCCTGATGTCTTGACCCTGCAAGTGCACAAGATAATCAAGCAATGTAGACAAACTTGCTTTACGAGGATTGATTTTCTTACGCATGCACCAGATGAAAAATCTTTTCCATTTTGAAGCATACGTCTTTCTTGAGGACGTTTTTCTAGAAACTTTCAGTACTTCAAGTACCTCTTCTGACAAGTTAAATTCAGACAACTCTAACTCAAGAACCAGGCCTTCAGGTGAAGGCTCTCAAGGTACGGAAAAAATATCTGACCCTGAAAAGCTGTTAGATTATTATATATCTGGAGCAGAGGAAAAAGTTACTTGGTGGACAGGGTGAGCAACAGAGGGTACCATGGCTGCCTGGCCCATTCTGGGGCAACCAGTATCATGGTTGCAGGCTGACTCTTCAGCCTTAGAAGGACACTCGACGCCAGTGAAATTGGAGGAAAAGCATAAAGGAATTTCCCGGTCCTGTTCAGAGCTAACGCCTCCATGGGCACTGTGCCCAAGGAGGGGGTCCTGCAGCAATAGAGAGGAAGCTGGTGGTTTTTCTTCTGAAGCAAACTCATCTATTTCTGGGATGCCCCAACATCTGAAAACTGTGCCCAACACTTGCCTGTTCAAAGCCCATTCGTGATGATCCTGGTTGATTCTGCTGAGTGATTCCACCAGTGTACTGTCCTTCCCTGGAAGATGAACAGCAGACAAATGCTTGTCCAGGGAATATTCTAGGGACCAGATTTTCATGGCCTCTGTGCACTGCCTTGAGGATCCTGTACCCCCTTACTTGTTGATATACCACATGGTAGTTGTGTTGTTTGTCCTGACCTGGACTGACTGACCCTCTCAACTGAGGGGCAAAGACCTTTAAGGCAAGGAGGGCTGCTCTGAACTCTATAACAGGTGATGTGCAGTTTGGACTCCAGAAGTGACCAACTTCCACTGATTATGAGGTTGCCTGTGTGTGCCACCAACCCTAGGAGGGAAGCATCTGTTGTTAAGACCACAGAGTGGTGCTGCTGCTGAAAAGGGATGCCTGTCAGAGGCTGTCCCTTTCTTTCCACCACTGCAGAGCCAGTAACTGAGTTCTTGTAACTGGCACAAGCTTTGAAATGGGATCCCTTCTTTGGGGCCACTTGAGATCTGAGGTGATATTAAATATCCCTCATCTGAAACCTGGAGCCTGATACTACTGCAGTAGTCAAAGCCATGTGTACTAGTAGTGCAACGAAAGTACAATTACATAGGAACTTACTGTAACAGTAGATTTTTCGAGAGGCTCTTACAGCAGGTAATTACTTATAGGACTGTGCCCCCTAACAACACAGAAACTTTTGTCAAGTGTCTGACTGGGGACCACCCACACGACATCACGTGACGGAAATCAGCGTAGCACTATATAGTGGGTGGTCCCCATATTTACCCTCCAGTTCTCCCGACGGAGACCTCCAAGAGGCGTGACAGGAGAATGGGAAAGAGGCTCCTGGAGCAAAGAAAAGGCTCAAGGAAAAGGAACTACAGATTAAAAAAAAGGGGAAGGAGGAAAAAGGTTACCTACTGCAAGAGCCTCTCTTGTTACAGTAAGTTCTTATGTAACTGTACTATCTTACTTCGAGAGGGCTCTTGCAGTAGGTAATTACTTGCAAGACTGAGTCCCAAGCAATGAGTCCAAGGGACAGAAAAATATGGGAGGCTGGAACTGAAAGGTTAATAATCAGCCCAAAACTTAGGACGGGAGTCCCTGGAGGACCACCAGTCTGAAACCAGCTCTGCGCCTAGAGGTAATGTCCAAACTGTAGTGTTTAGTGAAAGTGTGGACTGAACTCCAACTGGCAGCCACGCAAATCTTAGTGGCTGACACATTTCTGAAACAGGCTGTAGAGGCAGCCATACCCCTAGTAGAATGTCTTTTAACCTGCTCCGGAAGGACTTTACCATACCTCTGGTAACAGAAACCGATGCAGTAACCAACCACTTGGAAAGGCACTGCTTGGAAACTGCAGCACCTTCTCTCTTTGGTGTGAAAGAAACAAAAAGTTGGTCCTTTTTCGGACATCTTTTGTCCTGTTAGTGTAATAATGTAAAATTCTGTGAACATCTAACGAATGCAGAATTGCCTCCCCCTGATTTGCATGCTCAGGGTAATATACCGGCAGCTGAACAGACTGATTCAAGGTAGTCTCTGAGACAACTTTTGGAAGAAACTTAGGATTAATGTGCAGAGCCACCTGGTCTCTGTGAAAAATCAAATAAGGCTCCTTACACATCAGGGCCTGAAGCTCAGAAATCCTTTGAGCAAAGTAACAGCAAATAAAAAGAGAGCTTTCCTGGACAAAAGGTGCATGTCATATGTACTTGCTGGTTCAAAAGAAGGCAAAGTCAATTTCTCCAGAATAAAGTTAAGGTCCCACAGTGGAGTGGGTTATGCACGGGGGGTTTCAGATGCAGGATTCCTTTTAGGAAAGTTTTAGAAACCTCCAATTCAGCCACAATTTTGCCCTCCAACAAAATGTGGTAGGCAGAAATGGCCAACAGGTGTACCTTCAGTGATGAATAGCTCAAGCACAGGTCAGAAAGATGAAGAAGATACTCCATGACCTGAGGAACGGACACAAAAAATGGGTCTCAATCCTTCGAGGTGGACCAGATGGAAAAGCGCTTCCATTTTATGGAGTACGTAGTTCTGGTAGAAGACATTCTAGCCTCTACCAAAACCTGAGTTACCCTAGGGGAAACTCCAAATCTGGAAACAACTATGTCTTGAGGAGCCACACGTGAAGATGAAGGGACTTCAGACCTAGATGGACTAGCGTGCCCTCTTCCTGGGTCAGGAGATCGTGACAAATCGGTAGAGGAACCAGAAGCTCCACTGCCAGCTATTGAAGCAGTGGAAACCATATTTGTCGAGGCCAAAAGGGAGCAATCAGAATCATTTGCGCTCTTTCTGTTTGAAGCTTGATCAGCACTCTCCGTAAAACTGGAAAGGGAGGTGAAGGCGTACAGAAACTTCCCTGTCCAACAGAGCGACAGCACGTTTTGCCAGAAAGCACCATGTGCGGGATCGAGCGAGCAAAACTTATGAAGTTTTGTGTTTGATGGGGCTGCGAACAGATTCGCGTATGGATGATCCCAGAGGTCGAAGATGTGATCTACCACTTCCTGCTTTAGCTCCCTCTCATGCGCTCTCACCCTGGTGCAGCTGAAACTGTCTGCGAGAACATTCTGCATGCCTAGAACATGAACTGCCAGGAGGCTAATCTTGTGCAGGGCAGCCCGATTCCAGACCTGCTTCGCTTCCCTGCATAGAGGATACGAGCGGGTACCCTAATGCTTGTTGATATACTACACTACGCACATGTTGTCCAATTGGACTAACAGCATATCCTGTTGAAGTGTGTGCTGAAAAGCCTGTAGAGTGTACAGAACTGCTCTCAGACAAAAGACAAAAACTGAACTAAAAGGAGAAATAATGACTGAGAGGACAGCAGAGAAGAGATGAGACTAAGGGGATTGGGTAGGGGCCCCAATCTCTGGAAGCAGAAAAGGGAGGGAAGGGAGGGGAGAAAATTTAGGAGAGAGTGAGAGGTAACAAGGATCCGAGACCCTTGTCTGTCACCAGATTGTATAGGAACTGCAAGGAGTAGCAAAGCTCTCTGCCAGAATTCAAGGCACAGAATAAATGGCAGTACCCCAGAAGCAGAGTCGGCTATTCTGGAAGAAGGACAGGGTACAGGAATTTAATACTCTCTCAGGAAAGATGTTTGGTGAAAAAAAGAGATTTTTTTTTTTTTTTGAAACAGTTGGATGGAAACCAGAAGGAGAACAGGAGGAGGGCAACCACCAACTCCCACCCCATCGGGGTGGAGACATGTAGTAGAGAAGGAGTGCCGCTCGAGCTGTACCCTTTAAAGGAGAATACCCCCTGTGTGCCCCTACTTTACTCATCTCCAAAAAGAGAGGGGGAGCCACAGAGGGGGGGGGGGCCCAGAGACTGAGGCCCCAGGGGGATGGTGGGTTGAGTTGTGATGAATGGTGAAGATATACAGAAAGATCAGAATTACGGTAGGTACGTAATTTTCATATCTTATCTGTGTCAATCTTCACCATTCATCACAGATGGGTGAGTACCAAGCCCCCCCGAAGGGGGTTAATTCATTACATCCTAAGGGACAGAGTCCCTTAGCCCTCAGTGGGTGACACACTAAGAGGGGGAAGACAAAATTACTCACCTTGGTGTAACCCCCCCCCCGCAAATGGGGGTTCCCAAAAGACTTCCAGGAGCTTGCTTGAATGCTCCAAGCCTGAATGGTGTTTGGCGTCTAAGCCATTTATCAGTGAGTGTTTTTAGAACCTCTGGTACTGTCTCTTTAAGAGCTGTCTGCTTGCAGACATAATTAGTTTGTATGGGGACTGTGTGTTTCTTTGATTGAGTACCACTCGAGCTGCTGCTAATTCACTCCATTTTGCAGTCACTAGGAGTGCAAAGGAACCTATCTGAAAGATGTAACTGTTTGCCAGAAACCATTTAGAGTAATAATGAAATTACAGTTTGTCTAACCTGCTTTTGCAGTCAGAACTGTGTCTGCCTAGTTCCTCATTCTGGTTTTGAACTGCTGAACTGGACCAATCAGTGTGGGTAAGCTAGCTCTAAAATGGTGCCTTGGACGAAATCAGAACTTGGACTCATAATCTGAGCCAGCCACAAAAGGATTGTATGGGCAGTGACTCTGGGAGATGTAGTTTAGACTTCGGTGTCTTTTTGGACCAACAGGAGCAGTCTATTGTGAGTGACAGCAAATCCAGTCAAGAACTGGGAGGAACACAAAGGAAGTGCCCGGTTTTGTCTGTTGGAGTTTCAGCTGAGCTCTGGCAGTGAAGAAGGAAGGAGCCCTGTGTTTTTTCAGTGTGCAGTTTTAGTCGGGAAACGTGTGTAAGGCCCAGAGTTCCGGTCTGCAGCTTGTGTAACTGCTTGTTAGGACTGAATCCGTCCTGTGAAGAGAATCAAAGGATATCTGAAGAGTAGAAACCAGGCTCACCCTGTAGAAGACTGCAGAAATTGCTGAATTGCACTCGGTCTGTCAGGAACTGAATCTACTGTGTGTTCTCCCGGTATTGTGCAGTAATTGCGATCGGATAGAGAAGCAGCCTGCCTGGTATAGTACTTTCTGTTTTACCATATAAATGTGTGAAGAGGCTTGTACCTCAGGGAATCCTGCTGCCATTAAAGGACTTTTGCCTGTTACTGTTCACCATATAAATGTGTGAGGAGGCTTGGTTAGCTCAAGTGAATCCTGCTGCCATTAAAGGACTTTTGCCTGTTGCAGTTTGCCATATAAATGTGTGAGGAGTCTCGTGGAGCTCAAGAGTAGCCCTGCTGACATTGAAGGACCCTATCTTGTTTGGAGGTCGTGAGTACTAATTCAGGGTCGCCTCCTGTTGAATTGCCACATTGGATCCAAATGGAATCACTGTACTGCTGACTGTTTAAACTAATTTTTCTTTTCTCTGTGGGAAAGGGCCCCTACCAGCTGCCACGGTTTGGACTAGCCACTAGGGCTTGGGTACCCAGGGACAGTAACTGGTAGGGATAGGCCTGTGCATACAGCCATAGGTAGATGAGTAAAGTGATAAGCTAATTAACCTGATTTCCCCCTGTCCTTGTTATATTCCCCCTAAATAAAACAGAGCTGCTGGTTTCAGCAAAGTTATACTGCCTGAGGTATTTGTCTATGTTAAAGTATTGTACTGTGATAGTTGCACTGTATCTTATTTTACAGGAGGTCCCAGTGCCTGAACCAGCCCTGGGGGTAAGTGTATACTGTGAAGGTAATTCTGATATATTGTGTGGGCCACTAGTGGGAAGAAAGGGGGGTTGCAGTGTCCCAGAGGGCTGTGACCAAGTAAGTTTAACTATTGCAAACCCTGACCTCTGGGTGGAGGCACCTGCCATTGGATCCAGGCCCCTCAACCTGTTAGTGGCAAATCAGGCAGGGGTAGTAGCCCCTGGGATAGCGCCATCTAGGGGTTACATTAGTAATGTTGTTTTTTCTAATGGAGTCTTGCTATATTATGACATATCCAGTGAGTCCCAACCTTCGAACTGCTCCGGAGGTGAAAGAGTTAACTTTCCATGCCAGGCATGGAACGCTGAGCTCGAGCTTGGTTGAAAACTCTGTCTGTTGTTCTTCAAACTCAAACTGTCAGATCTTTACGAGCTAAACTCACTAAGGTCCTGTGTGGAAGCTGTAAACCTACACTAGCCAACTGGCTACTAAATATAAGAACACATTTTTTGGTCCCAAAACAAAGACTCAAGTCAGGAGACCCAAAAAATGAAAAACACAACACCCCGTCATCCCAAAAAAGGGAGGGGTGAAAAACAAGGTGGGCATCTACTAAGTGCCAACACTGCTCTGCCCACCCACATCTCAAAAACAGAGGTTCTGAGAGGGGCAGGCAGGGGGGAGGTCATAATATAGCAAGACTCCATTAGAAGAAACAACATTACTAAGGTGAGTAATTTTTTTCTTCAAACAACATGAAGTCTTGCTATATTATGACATATGCAGACTACACAGCAGTACCTCCATGGAGGAGGGACAGAACATACTTAGGAAATAGGCTCTGAAGCACAGCTGTGCCAAACCGAGCATCACTCCTAGTCTGGATGTCCAGAGAGTAATGCTTGGTAAAAGCGTGAACTGTTTTCCAGGTAGCTGCTTGACAAATCTCTAGAATGGGGATGTCCCTGGCAGCAGCTAGGAAAGCAGCTGTACCTCTGGTAGAGTGAGCCCTCAGGCCTGAGGGAGGAACCTTACCCAGCTTTTCATAACAGAACTGGATACAAGAGGCAATCCACCTGGCAATGGATCTTTTAGTGGCAGGTTTCCCTTTACCAACCTCACCATAAGTGAGGAACAGTTGGAAGGAGTCAAACCTGTGACCCTTGGTACGCTCAATGTAGTAACTAAGGGCCTCTTCACATCTGTTGTGCAACCTCCTCTCACCAGAGGAGGAATGGTCAGAGAAGTACACTGGAAGAGAAATAGATTGATCAAGGTGGAAATCTGAAACCACCTTAGGCAAGAACTTCCTGTTAGTCCTGAGGACGACCTTATCTCTATGAAAGTAGATAAAATCAGGCTCCACTGACAAGGCTTGTAATTCACTTATGCGTCTGGCAGAAGTGATGGCTACCAGAAACACAGTCTTCCAAGTCACATACTTGAGCTCTGCTGAAGACAAGGGCTCAAAGGGAGGTTGCATAAGCTGAGCAATGCAAACATTAAGATCCCAGGCAGGGGCAGGGTCCCTGAATGGAGGGTTGGTGTGAAGCAATCCCTTGAAAAACTTAGAAAATACAGGATGAGCTGAAAGAGAAGAGGGTTTACCTGCTGAAATAAAAGCAGACACGGCTGCCAAATGCACCTTTAGGGTAGCTGGTCTCAGCCCCAAAGTATTTAAATGGACCATATAATCCAGGACTGTGGGTAAATCAGCAGAATCTGGGGAAATATGCTTCCCAGAGCACCATATGGAAAACCTCCATTTGGAATTGTAAGTAGCCCTGGTGGAAGGCTTCCTAGAAGCTTTCAATATATCCATTACACCTTGGGAGAGGTGTAGATCAGCAAACTCTAACTCTTCAAGAGCCAGGCCTTGAGATTGAGAGATTTGAGGTCTGGTACCAAACCCTTCCCTGAGCACAGGTTAACAGACTGTGATTCCTGGGAAGACACAGGGGAAGATGGACTGCTAAGGACAGTAGGAGTGGATACCAGGGTTGTCTGGCCCAATCTGGAGCAATCAGAATCACTTTGCAGGATTGAGATCTGATTTTGACTAACACTTTAAACAGGAGAGGGAAGGGGGGGAAAAGCATAGAGAAACTTCCCTTCCCAATTGAGAAGTAAGGCATCCAGAGGGACTAAGCCCAACACTGGGGGCCTGCAGCAAAAAAGGGGAAGTTGGAGATTGTCTGGGGCTGCAAAAAGATCTATCTGCGGGGTGCCCCATCTGGCAAATATTACCCCCAGGACCAGGGGATCCAGTGACCATTCGTGATGGCCCTGGGAAATCCTGGGTTGAGAGCATCTGCCAGGACATTGTCCTTGCCTGGGAGGTGAACTGCCGTAAGGGAGGTGTTCAGGAGGTCAGAGACCACAACTTCATTGCTTTGGTGCACAAGGCCGTAGACCCGAGTACCTCCTTGCTTGTTGATGTACCACATTGTAGTGGTGTTGTCTGTTCTGACCTGTACAACTTTGTTCTGAACAGATTTGGAAAAAGCTTGAAGTGCTAGAAAAACTGCTCTGAGCTCCAACAGGTTGATGTGGAGCAGAGATTCCTGAGGGGACCACAGTCCTGGGTCAGTGAGGTCGCCCATGTGAGCTCCCCACCCCAAGAGGGATGCATCTGTAGTAAGGATTAAAGAGTGAGACTGAGTGACAAAGGGGACCCCTTGTCTCAGGTTGTTCTGATCCTGCCACCACTGTAAGGCTTGGATCAGGGATCGAGTTACTGGGATCAACTTGGTTAGAGGGTCCTTTCTTTGAGACCAAAAGGCTCTCAGATGGAACTGAATGTCCCTCATCTGAAATCTGGCCCCCTGCACTACTGCTGTACAAGCAGCCATGTATCCCAGGAGCTGCAGAAAATGCCTTGCTGGTCGAGAGACCTGCAGGGTGAATGAGGAGGCCAGAGAGACCAGGGTCCTTGCTCTGTCCAAAGGAAGGCAGGCTCTGGCTTCCTCTGTGTTCAGTTCTGCGCCTATGAAGGTGAGAAGCTGGACAGGCTCTAGAACTGACTTTGGAAGATTCAGAAGGAAACCTAGAGAGGTAAGCAGTTGCTGAGTTATCTGAAGATGTAACTTGACTTGGTCCGGAGACTGGCCTACTATGAGCCAGTCATCCAGGTAAGGAAAGATGGCAATTTATTTGCCTTCTTAGGTAGGCAACTCCTACTGCCAGGCATTTTGTGAATACCCTTGGAGCAGAGGTGAGGCCAAGGGGCATTGCTCTGAACTGATAATGGCCTGAGGGCAGCTCGAACCTGAGGTACTTTCGATGGGAGCTTCTGATGAGAATATGGAAGTAGGCATCCTTGAGGTCCAGGGACGCTAGCCAGTCCCCTGGCCTTAGAGGGGGTAAAATAATTCCCAGAGTCATCATTTTGAATTTTGGTTTTAAAAGGTGCTTGTTTAGGTATCTGAGATCCAGGATGGGCCGCCATTCTCCTGTCTTTTTTGGGGTAAGGAAGTACCTGGAGTACAACCCTTTGCCCTGGTGTAGGGGTGGAACCCTTTCCACGGCTCTGAGATCCAGGAGGGTAGAGACTTCAGCCTCTAGGGCAAGTGCCTCTGATGGATTTGCAGGTGGAAAGGATCTGGTTCTCATCTTTGGAAATTTTTTGAAGCTGAGAACCAGTCCCTGGCTTACTACGTTCAGGACCCACTTGTCTGATGTTAGAAACTTCCAGACCTGGACAAAGTAAGCCAGCCTGCCCCCTACAGGTAGTGGAGAATCGGCCATGGCCACCCCATCAGGGTGCCTGCTTGGTAGGGGCTTTAGGCTGAGGGGTGAAAGCAGGTCTGCTTGTACCCCGTCTGCCTCTCCCTCTAAAGAACCCCCTCTGGGCATAAGCTGAAGAGGAGGCCTAGGCTTGGTAAAAAGGCCTATGAAAAGGCTGCCCCTGCCCCTGGAAGGCTGCCTTTGAGGAGTGGCCTGCCTTTCCTTGGCCTGTGCACTTCTATAGGTGGTCCTATACTCATCCATTTTCTTCATGTAATTCTCTGTCTGCTCCCCAAACAGAGAATTTCCCACAACAGGAAAATCCATGGCCTTAGTCTGGGTATCCTGTGACAGGCTAGTACATCTGAGCCAAGCCATTCTGTGAAGAGCCACAGATGTAGCCATGACTGTTGATGACACATCATTAGAGTCCACTGCAGCATGGAATTGCACCTTAGATGCCTCAATACCATCAGCAGCCACCTGCTCCAGCTCCTTGGCAAGCTGGCCAGGGACCTGTTTTGCTAGAGCCATAACAGTATCCCATCTGGATTTCCGGTATCTAGCAACATAAGCCATATAATTTGCCTGTCTGAGTCCCAAGGATGCTGCCATGTACTGTTTCTTTGCCATGGCATCAATCCTCCTGGAGTCCTTGTCAGCGGGGTGTGAAGCCAAGGGAATATTTGCCTTGTCACAGGCTGCAGCCTGCACTACCCCAACACGGCTGCATTTTTGTGTAAGGAACTCCATATCAGAGCCTGACAATGTGTACCTCTTTTCCATTCTCTTATTCACAGGAGGTATAGTGTGAGGAGTTTTTAGAATTTTTACTGTCGGTTTCCCAAAAGATTTACGCAAAGGAATAGACAGTCTCCTAGACTCTGGGATATCCATCATTTCTACATAGTCAGGCTCCTCTTGATCATCCACAGCTTCCTCCATAGGGAGCTGGAGGGTTTCAGCCACTTTTTATAAAACATAAATGAGAAGGGGACTCAGAAAACTAGGAGGAGGAGACACTCCTGAAGGTCTGTCTGGGAGATGTCCGTTCAATGGGCACATCCAGACTTTCAAATCCACATTCACTCTCCTCATACTCCTCTTCCTCCTCCGGTTCATAAAATTCCTCTAAATCATACTCTTGAACCGTGGAACTGACCGAACCGTACGCTATATTTGATTGTGCTGGGTTCGGTCGGAACTGGGAAAGCGAATGGACAATTTTAATTGCTTTGGCTATTTCTTCAGCGGTTGGAGAGGAAAGTTTTGGCTCCACATCAGCTGATTTCCTAGTCCTTTTTGGTGGAACCGACTCCTCAGAGTCGGCTCTCCTTTTGCCCGAGGAAGTCTCGCCCTGGTCACAGGGCACTCCCTCAACCGAACCGGGCTGGTCATCCGGATCAGCGGACTTTTTGGCCTCCCTTTCCCTGAGCCTACCAACTCTCTTTCCCAGGGTAGCTGCAGGAAAATTTTTGCAAATCTGGCAGTCTGCATTGAGGTGGTCAAACCCTAGACAATAAACACAGGTGGTGTGGGGGCCAGCCTTAGCAAAGACTTCCCCACAGACACTGCAGTGTTGAAACCCAGTGGGCCCAGTTTTTCTTTTGAGTTTCTCAGGCATAGTGCCAGTCCTAACCAAACTTGCCCGTTTATGGCAATCCGCCAAGCAAGACTCTCTTATCGGTTCCCAACCGTGTCACGGGTCGTGGAAAAAAACGTAATAAAATCCGTTTATTTTAGAACCGATAAGAACCGGTAACCACACTCTAAAGGACAGATTAATATATTTTAAACAACCTGATCGGTTCAAACCGAACCGATAAACCGTTTACAAGTTCCACACAGAAAGTAAATGTAAAATCTATCTAGTACTTACAAATACCACAGACAGAGCTTGAACCGACCGGTTGCGGTTTAAATTCGGTCAAAAAAACGAGAAAATAATACTTTAACCGACAAAATGAACCGAGCAGAAGGAGAAATCTCCGGAGCGACTGTTCAGTGAGGTGGAGTAAAGAATCTGACAGTTTGAGTTTGAAGAACAACAGACAGAGTTTTCAACAGAGCTCGAGCTCAGCGTTCCATGCCTGGCATGGAAAGTTAACTCTTTCACCTCCGGAGCAGTTCGAAGGTTGGGACTCACTGCATATGTCATAATATAGCAAGACTTCATGCTGTTTGAACCTTCCGGGCCTGAGGAGGCCCGGGAGTGGGGAGAGCGAGATGGGGTCCTCCCCGAGGGGGAAGGAAGCTGCCCCGACAAGCGCCGTCTCGCTCAACGGGAGAAGAGGTAGGTTCCCTGGTGGGTGGAGCAAATCACTCTACGCTGGGCCAAGGGTGACAACCGGGAAAGACGTAGCCACGCTGATCTCCTGGTGCAGATCGCTGTCCCTACGACCCTGGTAGCTACCTCGCTGGCGTCGTAAGATGCCCTCGCTTGGTGCCTTGCTAGCTCCAGGCCACGTGCAGAGAGCGCGATGGCTTGTCTGGTTTGCTCAGAGTCAGGCAAAGTAGCTAGGATCTGACCTAGCGTGGACCACAAGAACCTGTTGTAGACTGCATAGTGGGCCTGGTGAGCGGAAATAGAAAGGAGCAACCTGCGTTGACAGAAGGTCCTCCTCCCCAAAAATCAAAATCTGAGGAGTCTTGATCCGGGGCCGGTCACGGTGGAGGGCGCGAAGCCCATCAGGGGTGTCCAGATGCGCCAGCCGGACTGGGATGAGGCACAGAACCTGAGACCTGGGGAGCGTACCTCTGGCTGAGGTCCCTAGGGGCAGGAACTCCGGAGAAGGGCCTCTGCCAGAAACGCAAGGACGCCTCCCGAAAGGGAGCAGGCCAGGGCGGCACCACAAGGGTGGCCTCGCCAAAATCACCTAGAAAGGCATGCGCCGCATGCTCAGGATTGCTAACAGAAGAGGGAGAAAGGTGTGCAAGTCCTCCAGCATCCTCACGAGGAAGCGCTGGTACTCAGAGAGATCAGCAGCCGGAGAGATGTGGACAGAGGGTTCCTCTCCCCCAGAAGAGGGGGATGAGGAGCTGGAGGTCACCATACGTTCCGAGGGTGGCTGCACGGGGGGAGGTTGAAAAACCTGGCTGTCCATAGCCCTAACGTAGGCAGGGAACCGAGCAGCCACCGCCCTGAACTGCTCCCAGATGAGAGGGCCGCTAGGACCAAGAATGCCGGGAGCGCTGGAGAATGTGGCAGAGGGATAGGGGCAGAGCCAAGAAAGGAAGTCGGCTGACCTCCGCCAGGGCTAGGAAGCGGACCATGAGCACCCGAGGAGGGTGCCCCCGGAAGACTCCACAGCAGACAGCTGTACAACCACGTTGGTACTGCCTTGGCTGCGCCCAGAAGAATCCCCCCAGTGAGGCGACCGGGGCCGTAAAAGTCCAGAAGGACAGTCCCCTGCCTCAAAAGAATGGGACTCCCTCAAGGAACCAGAAGGGGAAGGATGGAAATCCGGACTTCGGCTTCGCCCAGGGCCCGGGTAGACCCCAGAGAAAGGCCGGAGTGCCGACCCCACACCCCTCGACCCCTCAGAGTCCGAGAGAGTCCTCCTCCCTCCTCGAGAGGGCCAGCCTAGGTAGCTGGCATCTCTGGGCTGCCACCGAAGGGGAGACTCAGGGAACAGCACCCTCCCCTCCTGCAGGCTTCTCAATGGGCCCCAAAGTTGGGCGATCAAGACACACCACTGGAAGGGGTACCACCACCGAGGGGTCGAGGAAACCCCCAAGGCCAGGTTGCAGAGCAATGGTGGCACACACCACTGCCTGCTGGTCAGCACCACTGACCCTAGCCTTGGGGGCCACCTGACTCTCCTCAGTAGGGGGCTGGCTATGACTTGTCGATGAAACCACGGGAGCGCCCTCCTCCGCAGACAACCCCGAAGGGTGTGACTGCCCGTCTGATTCCGAGCCCGACTCCGACGAGGTAGAGTCCGAGGCTCTAAGCCAAATAGTAGGAGGGCGGGCGAAACCAACTTTGCCAGAGGGCCCGGCAGCCAGAGCTGTGCCCGAGACAGCACCCGTGCTCTCCACAACCCCGCGGGCGGGGCTCGCAGAAAGCGCCAGGGCAGCTCGGGCCAAAGGTCCAGAGCCAGGGCCAGATGCGGCGCCAAGTCCACTGCACCGGGGGCGGTACCAGGGACAGAGACGGCGCTAACAGCAGCCCTAGCAGCAACCTCGGCGCCGATGATGACACCGCCAGGCTCCTCAGCGCCGACGAGCGGCACCGAGGACCGAAGCAGCGCCGACGGCCCTGAGGGTGGAGTCGGCGCCGAACACAGCACCGACCGGCTCTTCGGTGCCGCGAGCGGCACCAAGAGCATGGACGGCGCCAAGGACGGCACTGACAGCCAAAGCCCCTATGGCGCCGAGCTGCACAGGCATGGCGCCATGCTCAACCTCTTCGTGGTGAAAGAAGATGCAGGATCCTGTCCCACGGCGCCGTGAACTGCGTCGACAGGGCCCACGATGCCAAACGACGAGTCGGCACTGACAGGACCCATGGCGCCTCAAACGGCGCTGAAGGCTCTGACGGCACCGACCAATGGCGTAGAGGACGGCGCCGACCCGGGCCTTCCGAGCCGCGGGAGCGACACCGGGGGAGCCTTCACCCCCGAAGGGGTGATTGCCATGGCGGCGCTTCCCGCCCACTCCCAGGAGGAAGCAGGACGGGCTTCCTGCGCCACGGGAGGAGCCTCGGCAATGGCCAGGCTACAAGTAGCCGAGGCTCCCTCCTCCTCGGTCCGTATAGAACCGGGAGGGGACCCGGAGGAAGGGCAGAGAGAGCGCGGCTTGGCCCAACGAGTGCGAACCCTACCCCCGAAAGTCGGCGGAGCTCGCCCCACTTTCAACATGTGCTGTTCGAGGACGCGGCGGTCCATGGAGAAGCAGGCGTCGCACGAATCCATGTCATGAAGCAGGCCAAGACACGCGAGACACCGGTCGTGCTGGTCGGTGACGATATATTTTCGGCCGCATGGGCACCGACGCATGGGGGGCCGACCCCCCTTAGAAGACTTTTTGCCCTCCGACCGAGACATGACCTACGGAGAAAAAAACACCACAAAACAGACTCGTCGTCGCACAATTTGAAATAAAAGGAAAGATCTTACCGGCGACGTCGAGTGGAGGCTGAACCCAGAACTGGTAGACGACCGACGGACTGACGTCGATTTTTTTGAGCAGGCTGAAAGGCCTAAATTACAGCAAAAGCTTCCCACGAGGCGACCTCGACGGCGGGAGACGAAGAACTGGTAGGCAGGCGGAGTTGACACAGCCTAACGGCCAACCCTCGAGCGCCACGCAGTACGTCGGCCTCGAGGGCGGCGCCGATGCTGTGTCGGCTCCGCCTACCCTTTAAAAAAAAAAGCTCCCACGGGGTCCTGATCTCCTGCCAGTACCCATCTATGATGAATGGTGAAGATTGACACAGATAAGATCTGGAGGTTGGACGTGGGGTCCGCCCACTATATAGTGTCACACTGACATCTGTCACGTGATGTACGGTGGGCAGTCCCCCACCAAACACTGCTAGTAAAAGTTTCCGTGTGGTCCTGACACCAGGGGGCACACTCCTACAAGTAATTAACTACAGCAGGAGCCTTCTCGAAGTAAGATCTGTTTTGCCATTCTGGGCTGACCCAAGGCAAAGTAATTTGCTAGGGTCAGTAGATTTATCACCCTCTCCTGTGAGAAAAGCTTTTCCCTGGACAGTATCCAGTTTTCTCCAATGAATTCCAGTGACTGAAGTGGCTCGTAGACCTTTGAGGATTGATAAGGAAACCCAGGGACTCCAGGATACTCTGAGACACCCTAATTGAGCCCTTTACCTGCTGATATGAATCCCCTATGACTAGCCAGTCATCCAGGTAAGGGAATACAATGATTTCCTGCCTTCTGAGGTAAGCTGCCACCACTGACAGACACTTTGTGAATGAAAATGTTGCAACACCATACAACTCTTCATGTATAGCACAAGTCATGATATCTAGATACTCCAATGTCTTTATCCTAATAGCTTTCATCACATATGCATCAGATATCCTCACAGCTACCATTGTTTATCGGAGGGTTTATGATATGCTGTGAACTAAAAAAAAATCCTCCTCCCCACCTCAGTGGAAGCAGCACCCCCTTCCCCCATTTTTCTGCAGGACCAACATCTTCTGGGACAAAACCCCCATCAATTTGGGTCATATACCATATCCACTTTTGCCATTTCAAATTAAAGGCAGTGAGTTTGTCATCTAGACCAGCCGTCAATTTTTCTAATTGATAGAGATCCACTACAATTTGTCTGCAGTCCCCCATAGAAGGGATGACAGGTTTCATCCATTTCCTTGTAATTGCATTTTTGCCACCAAAAGAAACAACTGTAATAAAGTTTTGTGCCAGGGAGGATAGTGTGGGGCAAGGATCGTCAATAAGACCATTTCTTCTGTCAATTTCACCATCTCTCCTAGGCAGTTCCTCAGTTCGTCCTGCAGCGTACACCAATAAGGAGCCAAACATGGGCAACACCAGAACACATGGCCCAGGTTAGCCAGTGGGCACCAGCAACCCCTCCAACAACTACCATACTGTGGTGGCAAGTATTTGGCCAGTACTGCCAGAGCTCTAAACTATCTGTACCAGCACTTCCATGTGTATTCTCACCATATCACTGTAGATATAATTTTTACTGCTCAAAGTGCAGACTTCATCCACGCTTCTAATGACACAGACAAACCCAAATCTTTATTCCACCCTTCTAACACTGATTGGGTAGAATCCCCTAGGATATCCCTCAATATCTTATATAGTTGCCCGATTAAATGGCCCCCTGGGTCCCCTGTTATGATCCATAATCAAGTTCAATAAGGGGGGGTTTAAGTGTCGATAGCTTAGTTAAAATTATCTGTTGATGTTGTATGTAATCCCTAAATTGTAAGTATCTATACCTTTCCATCGTGGTTAATCCAAAACCCCTTGGAGAGATACAAAGGGGAGCACACCCTCAGAGTCCGGAACTTGGTAGATAAAATGTAGGTCCAGTCTACGCCAATGTTTGAATGCTAAATCCATTTGACATGGCAACAAATTTTCATTAGCTGAAATTAGCCTACAATAATAAAATTTTCCTTGAAGTTTTGGGCGGGCTCATAACTGATACCACACCTTCAAGGTTCAAGAAGTAAATGGTGTAAAGAGTGTGTGTATCTATTAGTACCAAATAATATGGCTTCTATATCATAAAGATCATTAAGGGAGAATTAATATCCTTCCATGGCACCCTATATTGAGAGGCCATGCACAAAATACTGTCTTAAAATAAACTGCTTCAGCATATAGCTCCAAATTTGGCAACTTCCCCAGGCTAGGGACAATGAGAGAATTGAGAGGTGCCTCTAAGGCGATGGCCCCCATATAAAATTAGAAATCATCTTATTCCAGAAGGTGTAGTAAAAACGCTCTGGTGGGAGTGGGAGAGTTTGGAATAAGTATAGTAATCTTGGCAATATGTTCATTTGTATAATCTCAACCTTTTGAAAACAGGATGAAATCAATTTACTACATTTATTTAACTCTTCTTGAATCTTCACTGTTAGTGGTTCATAATTTACTAAATCAATGTTTTGTTACTTCTTTGGGACTGTAAATACCTAAATATTTTACTTTGGTCCGTAGCCACCTCAGTGGATAAGTGCGCTTTATTGACACTGACAGAGCAAAGTTAAAAGAAAGGACTTCCGTCTTGGTCATATTCAATTTAAAATCTGCTATTTTCTCAAATGCATGCAACATTTCCCAGATAGCTGGAACAGACGTTTCAGGGGAAAGTACTGAAAGAAGATCATCATCTGCAAACAATGCTATTTTATACTCAGTTTGTCCTAATGGGATGCTCTCCACCCCACCTCACGAGTTGCTGCTAAAGGTTCCATATATAAAGCAAACAGGAGCTTGCGAAGAGACAACCCTGTCTCGTACCTTGATGCAACACAATGGGAGGTGTAAAAGAATCATTTATCCGAATACAGGCTTGCAGTGGTGTACAGTAAATATTCCTTAGCCAAGTCATGAAAGTTCCCGGAAGCTTCAGCTTGATTTTGACGCTGTCCAGAAATGGTTCAGGTCAAATCAATTATCCCTAAATGCTAAGAAAATGGTCTCATGTGCTTCAGCACTAGGCAGAGACTTTCTAGGCTCCACTCCCACCCCACCTTCCACATCCTATATTTATTTATTTAAGTTTAACTGGGTAGGCCCACTGAGTCCAATACAGGTCCCTTTTTCAGGGCCGGCCCGAGATTAGTTACATATATACAGAAATTTACAGAACATAACACATTGAGGGGTTACACAGAGTACCAGAGACAGTATTTACAATCAAATGTTAGATACAAGCATTGACAATCAAACAAATAAGCACTTTTCGTTATATAACATTAAGTACATCATTCAACATGGCAAGGGGGTACATCAATTAGAGCACCTTCACTCCTTAAGCCCACTGGGGCTTTGGACCTCTGTGCTGGAACAGTGCCCTGTGTCTTTTGCCGTGGTCCCGCTGATCTGGTAGCGGATACACGCAGCAGGCGCTGAAACTTTTACGCCGCTCCTCCGAGCTATCCCTCATGGAAGAAGCTGTCCGCGAACTTGAAGTCCTTAGCCCAGCTTGTGGACCAGCAGCTCGGTTGCTCACTGAAGCATTGGGCTGGTAAAGCCGAAAAGCCACAAGGAATGTCTTTTGGCACTCGAAACACCCTGGAATTTTAAAAGGGGGCACCCTGCCTGTGAATGGAGGAAACTTATTCCTGTGAGCAGCACGGATTGGTGCGAGTCACTTGGACTTTCTTGGCTCCGGTCTCCAGTACCATTTGGCCTGAGCCGTGAACTGCAGTTCAAGTAGTGCACCCATTTTAGTTTTTTGCTCCTCTGTTAGTGTAAACTCCATATTGCCACCACGCAATAGGAACTGTTTGTCCTTTGAAATCCCCGGTTTCTGTGTGCCATTCAGGTGCTTAGCTAAGGAACACAAAGTCAATTTGCTACTTCTGTGATTTCAGCTCCTCTATTGGGTTAAGTTAACTAATGTGCTTTATGGCTTTATTTTAAGTTTGCATACAGCTGTTAATATATTGACCTGTTCCTAACTTTAGAGCCTTAAGGAATTGTTTTTGGTACAGCTTTAAAGTAGTTAATTGCTGCAAGCTTGTCTCAATGTCCCACTCCCCCTCTGCCTTCTCCTCCCTTAATCTCTCTGCCTGCCCAGTTTCTTTGTCTACTAAAACCCCCCAACCCCCACTTGCTCTTACTTAAACCACTCTCCCCTCAGGTCTCCTTAAGCCCACCGGGGCTCGGACCTCTGTGCTGGAACAGTGCCCTGTGTGTTTCGCCGTGGTCCTGCTGATCTGGTAGCAGAGGCACGTGGCAGGCGCTGAAACTTTTATGCTGCTCCTCCGAGCCATTCTCTTCATCCACCCTATGTGGACCTGTTCTTATACAGGACTTTCTTAGTCAGAAGTCTAAGTGCCCGATTTTCCATTGGCTCCTTATACTGTGTAGCCACTAGGGGTGTGTTCTAATCTATACTCACTGTTAGACTTTGACAACACGGTCCTTTACACTTGCTTGAGCAGCTTGAGTCTCATATTTTTTGGCAGCTTTTGTCTAGTGGTGGTCCCTAACCGACTGCCTCAGTTTCATATTTTTTGAATATCTTTTTTCTCTTGGTGTTCCTAAACTAGCTTTATTTACTCTATTTTTAAACCTAAATGTCTTCCCAACCCTTACGACTACTCCGCTTCATTTTACCTATCTATAGCTGTACTGTAATAAAATTGGGATGGTTGGTTCCTTAGCAGCTAGCAATGGTACTCACCTATACTGTAGGTCAAGCAGGGAATTTGTTCAACCGGACTATATCTTGATATCCCTTTATAATACACAGCGTAGTGTGCTAACTATGCCACCAGTTAGTGGCCTCACCTGATCCCCCAGTGACAATATAATGCTCCGCTACCATATGGTAGGGGTCACCCTCTCTCTCTTATTACTACTCTGCGTAAATGAATTATCTCTTTCTTTATCGTGCAACCAGAAGAAAAAATTACTCACCTTAGTAATGTTGTTTCTTCTAATGGAGTCTTGCTATATTATGACAATAGCAGTTAGCCACAGCACTTGAACTGCCCCGGAGAGGAAAGAGTTAACTCCATACAGGATGGAAGTTCTGAGCGTACGCCCTCTTAGAAGCTCTATCTGGCTAGTTTCAAATAGAAACTGTCAGATCTTTACGGAGCCAAACACTCACTAAGAGTCTGTGTGGAAAAAGTAACCTACACTAGCCCAATGGCTACCTATTAGTAACAACAACTACAACAATAACAACAACAACAACCAAAATCACCCCTGACAAGCACTACTAGACCCCCTTCCCCAAAAGACTCAAGTCCAGGAGGGGGGCCAGAACACACAAACCAATAACAATAAAACCCAATTTCCCCAAACTTAAAAGAAAAAGGGGGAAACACCTATAATGGCATGACACAGTGCTTTGCACTAATTTGCCCACATCTATACCCAAGAAGAAGTTCTGAGAGGGGCAGGTTGAGGGTGGTCATAATATAGCAGACTCTCATTAGAAGAAACAACACTACTAAGGTGAGTAATTTTCTTCAAACAACATGAAGTCTTGCTATATTATGACAATAGCAGACTACACAGCAGTACCTCCATGGAGGAGGGACAGAACCTACTTAGGGAATAGGCTCTGAAGCACGGCTGTGCCAAACCGAGCATCCTTCCTGGCCTGGACATCCAGGGAGTAATGCTTGGTGAAAGTGTGAACTGTTTTCCAGGTTGCAGCTTGACAGATTTCCAAAATAGGAATATCTCTAGCAGCCGCTAGAGATGCAGCTGTACCTCTGGTAGAAAGGCCCTCAAACCTGAGGGGGGTTCTCTACCCAGTTTTTGGTAGCAAAATTGGATACAAGAGACAATCCACCTGGCAATTGTCCTCTTAGTGGCAGGTTTTCCTTGCCAACCTCACCATAGGTGAGAAAGAGTTGGTGGGATTCAACCTGTGACCCTTGGCGCTGCTCCAAATAGTAACTCAATGCCCTTAACATCCAAACTGTGCAATCTCCTTTCGCCAGAGGAAGAATGCTCAGTGAAAATACTGGATAGAGATGGATTGGTTAAGATGGAACCGAAACCACTTTAGGCAAAACTTTCTGTTAGTCCTGAGGACTACCTTATCCCTGTGAAAAGAAATAAAATCATTTCTACTGAAAGGGCTTGTAACTCACTTATGCGCCTGGCAGAAGTGATGGCCACTAGAAACACAGTTTTCCAAGTTAAGAACTTAAGGTCTGCCGAAGACAGAGGTTCAAAAGGGGGTTGCATTAACTGAGCAATGCAAACATTGAGGTCCCAGGCAGGGGCTGGGTCCCGAAAAGGAGGGTTGGTATGGAGTAACCCCTAAAAACTTGGAAACACAGGGTGAGAGGAAAGGGAGGAAGGCTTTCCTGCTGAAATAAAAGCAGAGACAGCTGCCAAATGAACTCTTAAGGTAGCTGGTCTGAGGCCCAGAGAATTAAGATGGACCATGTAGTCCAACAAAATGGGTAACTCAGCAGATTCTGGGGCAATATGCTTCCCAGAACACCAGATGGAAAACCTTTTCCACTTGGAATTATAAGTGGCTCTAGTGGAAGGCTTCCTAGAGGCCTTTAAAATATCAAGGACACCTTGAGAAAGGTGAAATCAGCAATTCTAACTCCTCAAGAGCCAGGCTTTGAGGTTGAGGGATTGAGGTTCGATACCATACTCTCCCTGGGCACAGGTCAGCAGATTGTGAATCCTGGGAAGGCACAGGGGAAGTTGGACTGTTAGTGATAGCAGGAGTGGGTACCAAGGTTGCCTGGCCCAGTCTGGTGCAATCAGAATCACCTTGCAATGCTGGGTTCTGATTTTTACTAACACCTTGAAAAGAAGAGGAAAGGGGGGGAAAGCATACAGAAACTTCCCTTCCCAATCCAAAAGAAGGGCATCCAGGGGACTGAGCCCATCACTGGGGCCTGCAACAGAACAGTGGAAGTTGGTGGTTGTCTGGGGCTGCAAAGATGTTCTATCTGAGGGTGCCCCATCTGGCAAAACTGTCCCCAGCACTTCGAGGATTCAGGGACCATTCGTGATGGCCCTGAGAAATCCTGCTGAGGGCATCCGCTAGACATTGTCCTTCCTGGCAGATGAACTGCTATTAGAGAAGTGTTCAGGGGAGTAAGCCAGAGACCACAACTTCATTGCCCTCGGTGCACAAGGCCGGACGACTGAGTGCCCCCCTGCTTGTTGATGTACCACATTGTTGTGGTATTGTCTGTTCTGACCTAGACTACTTTGTTCTGGACAAATGCAGAAAAAACTTGAAGAGCTAAAAAGACAGCTCTGAGTTCCAGCAAGTTGATGTGGAGCAGAGATTCCTGTGGGGACCACACTCCCTGTGTGGAAAGGTCGCCCAGGTGTGCTCCCCCACCCAGGAGGGAGGCATCCATGAGTGAGGGTGAGGGAGGGAGATAAGAATGAAGGGACCCCAGTCTTAAATTGCTCTGATCTTGCCACCACTGAAGAGCTAGGATCAGGTTCGGTCACTGGAACCAGTTTGGTAAGGGGTCCCTCCTTTGGGACCAAAAGGCCCTCAAATGAAACTGAATGTCTCTCATTTGAAATCTTGCTCCTTGCACTACAGCTGTGGAGGCCATGGCCCCAGGAGCTAAAAGTGTCTGCTGGTCGAGAGACTGCAGGGTGAAAGAGGAGGCCTGGGCAATCAACCTTCTATCCTTTCCAAGGGAGGAAGGCCCTAGCCAGCTTTGTGACCAATTCAGACCTATGAAAGTAAGTACCTGAACTGGTTCTAGAACTGACTTTGGTAGATTTAGCAGGAACCCAGGAGGTGAGAAGCTGCTGGGTGACTTGCAAGTGATTTCACCTGTTCTGGAGACTGTCCTACAATGAGCCAGTCGTCCAGGTAAGGAAAAACAGCAACCCCTTGCCTTCTTAAATGAGCCACTGCTAGACATTTCATGAATACCCTTGGAGCAGAGGTAAGACCGAAGGGCATTGCCCTGAACTGGTAGTGGCCTGAGGGCAGTTCGAACCTGAGGTACTTTCGGTGAGAAGGCCTGATTAGGACATGAAAATAAGCATCCTTGAGGTCCAGGGAGGCTAGCCAGTCCCCTGGCCTCAGTGAGGGCAATATCATTGCCAGAGTTAACATTTTGAACTTTGGTTTCAAAAGGTGTTTGTTCAGATATCTTAAGTCTAGGATGGGCCGCATTCTCTGTCTTTTTGGGTAAGAAAGTATCTGAGTACAGACCCTGCCCTGGTGTAAAGGAGGAACCCTTTCCACTGCTTTGCAATTTAACAGGGCAGAGACCTCTGCTTCCAGAGCAAGGGTCTCTAGGGGCTTGTAGGGAAAGTGTCTGGCCCTCATCTTTGAAACTGTTTGAAGCTGAGAACCAGACCCTGGCTTACTACTTCCAAGACCCATTTGTCCGAAGTTAGGGACACCCAGTTCCGACTGAGTAAGCCAACCTGCCCCTACTGGTACAGGAGAATCGGCCCTGGGCACCCCATCAGGGTGCCTGCTTGGCAGATGCCTAGGCTGAGGGGTGGGGACGGCTTACCTGCGCCTGCCTGCCTCTGCCTCTGAAAACCCTCTGAGCAAAAGCAGAGGAGGCTTGGGATTGATAAAAGGCCTGTGGAAAGGCCTGCCCCTACCTCTGGGTGTGTGCCTCTGGGGAGTGGCTTGCCGCTCCTTGGCCTGGGCACTTTTGTAGGTAGTTCTGTATTCATCCATCTTTTTCATATAGTTCTCTGTCTGCTCCCCAAACAGAGAATTTCCTACCACAGGAAAATCCATAGCCTTAGACTGAGTGTCCTGTGACAGATTAGTGCACCTGAGCCATGACAACCTACGGAAAGCTACAGAAGTGGCCATGACCCTAGAGGAAACATCATTAACATCAACAGCAGCATGAAATTGAACTTTAGAGGCTTCAATGCCATCAGCAGCCACCTGTTCCATTCACTAGCCAGCTGGCCATGGGCCTGCTTGGCTAACTGCATAACTGTATCCCATCTAGATTTCTGATATCTAGCCATTATTAAGCATATAATTTGCCTGCCTGAGTCCCAAAGAGGCTGCCAACACTGCTTTTTTGCCATGGCATCAATCTTCCTAGAATCTTTATCAGGAGGATGTGAGCCAGGGAATGTTAGTCTTGTCACAGGCTACAGCCTGTACCACTCCTACATGACTACACTGCTCAGAAAGGAAGTCTGTATCAGGGCCTGATAGAGTATACCCTGTCCATCTTTTTATCAACAGGAGGAACAGAATTTGGATTTTTAAAATTTTCATTGTTTGCTTCCTAAATGACTTATGCAAAGGAATAGACAATCTCTAGACTCTGGAATATCCATCATTTCAACATAATCAGGCTCCTCTTGCTCATCCACAGCCTCTTCTAAGGGAAGCTGGAGGGTTTCAGCAACTTTCTTATAAAAATAAAATGAGATGGGGACTCAGACAGCATAGGGGAGATTCTAATGGTCTGTCTGGAGAGATGTCCGGTTCAATGGGCCATCCAGACCCTCCCAGCCACATACATACTGTTCATAATCCTCCTCCTCCTGTGGTTCATAAAATTCTCAACATCATACTCTTGAACCACTGGGACCGGATGAACCAACCTTTGCCAACTGATGGTGGTTTCGACAGTCCCTGAGACAGTGACTGGACAATTTGTATGGCTTTTGCTATCTCTGCAGCAGTTGGAGAGGCAATTTTGGACCCAGACCTACTGATTTCCTAGATTTTTTACTGGGGCTGGTTCCACAGAACCAGCTTTTCTTTGCCCGAGGAAGTCTCGCCTGGTCAGAGGGCACTCCCTCTGGTCCAGTTGGTACTGGACCGGCTGGCCATCCGGTCAGCGGACTTTTGGCCTCTTGTCTCCTGAGCCTGCCCAATCTTTTTCCAGGGTGGCTGCAGGAAATTCTTGCAAATCTGGCAGTCTGACTGAGGTGTCAAACCCAGACAATAAACACATGGGGTGTGGGTCAGCCTTGGCAAAGGCTTCCCCACAAGCATCACAGTGTTGAAACCCAGTGGGCCTGGTTTTTCTTTGCCTCAGACATATGCCAGCCTAACCAAAAACTTGCCCTTTAATGGCAGTGCCAGGCAAGACACCTTATCGGTTCCTAACTGTGTCACAGGTATTTGAAAAACCAAAATTAAAAGTCCGGTTTTTAGAACCGATAAGAACCGAACCGCACTCTAAATTCACATACAATGCTTTAAAAGTATTTTAAAAGTAAACCGATCGGTTCAGAACCGAACCGATAAATAACAATTTCCACACAGACTAAAGACCTGTACTTACGGTTACCAGATAGAGCTTTGAACCGAAATGCGGTAAAATAAAACACTTTTCCCGTTTAATTTTAACCGAGAAATACTGATTTTAACCGAGAAATGAACCGAGCTGAAGAAGAGATCTCCGGAGCGACTGTTCAGTGAGGCGGAGTAAAGAATCTGACAGTTTCTATTTGAAACTAGCCAGATAGAGCTTCTAAGAGGAGCGCTCACGCTCAGAACTCCATCCTGTATGGAGTTAACTCTTTCCTCTCCGGGGCAGTTCAAGTGCTGTGGCTAACTGCTATTGTCATAATATGGCAAGACTTCATGTTGTTTGAACGGTAATTCTCATGGAATTAGGGACTTTAGGTTTTCTAACCTTTTAATTTTGAAATACTGGCCTGTATATACTTGGCCATACTTTTTCTACAAAAGTGGATGTACATACTATGCGCCATGTTGCCCTTTGTAAGTGGAGGGGGAAGCATTACTTGCCCCTTACATACTACTCCGTAAGGCTCTTGTTCCTACCAATCCTCGTGCTTCTTCAATCAGGCGATGTGGAACCTAATCCAGGTCCTTCCACCCACTTCTCTGCTACTGACCTATCTGGGATAACTAATAAAGGACTCTTCATTGCACATATGAACATTAGGAGTCTAACGTACCACATGGATGAACTGGAAGCATGGATCAAAGTCTATAAGCCAGACGTACTCTGTCTTACTGAAACTTGGATGACACCTCGAATCTCTGACTCTCTCTGCTCAATAGCTAATTACTCCTTGATCCATGGAGGCAGACCGGGGCGAAGCGTGGCGGGGGTGTGGCTCTTTACCACGAGAACCACCTTAGCATTACAGCTGTCCCTACCCAGGCCTCACCTACCCTTTGTGAATCCATTCATGATATAGTTTCACTTGGTGCAAAGAAATTACATATTATCTGCGCATATAACCCTCCCTCTGGGGGTTGGTAGGACTCCAGGCCCTCCTTGACCAAGCATCACAGTCTGTCAATCTAAACAAGGCTATAATTCTGAGAGATCTAAACCTAAACTGGCTAGGACCTACTCAAAGCTCTTTGATATCACTAGTGCACAGCTATAACCTATACCAGTTGATAACCAAGCATACGAGGACGCCAATGCCACCTAAACCAGGCACCCTTATTGACTGGTTACTTACAAATCTCCTGGAGCATGTGACCACGTCGGGAATCCTGGCAGATGCAATAACTGACCATTCTTTTAATTTTTGTATCTGGACCTTGGGTGCCCCACTATCTCCTCCACCTCATTTCGTTAGTCACCTTCACAAATTTTGCAACCATGGATGAAAATGCATTGCTTGACGATGTTTCCAACATTGTCTGATCTGAGGTCTATCAAGCACGAAAAATTGAAGATGCCCTACATATTTGTCTTAGTGAATTTAGTGCAGTTCAGTTGACGCACGCCCTGAAAGTTACTAGGAGGGTCAGAGGTAATCAAACTAGGTGGCTCCACAAAGACCTGATTGCTGAGCTGCGACTCGGGGATAAGCTGTGGAAGCACTATAAATGTACTGGCTTGCTTTCTCATCTCAATACATACAGAGCTCACAGAAATTCCTGCAAAAAAAACAAATAAGACAAGCCAAAAGTAAGCACTGCCAGAACCTGTTATCTAGCTCAGCCCGTGAACCTCAGATATTCTGGGCCCATGAAAAGACTTTTCTTGGTGCATCACAATCTACTACCACATCACAAATGATTCTCAATGGAGCTCACTGCAATGACTCTAATACCATTGCAAATGCTTTCAATAGGATGTTCTCTGATCTCTCATTATACACCTCTTCCTTTCCTCCCGTGTCTACATCCTCTCAGTCCTCTGTCTCTAGCAATCTAGTGGACCCCCCTTCACCTTCTAAAGCGTCTCCTCTGACTCTGCCTTTTTACTTTAAGGCTATAACCAGATCGCAAGTCCTTAAACAACTGAGATCAATCTCTGACAACACTAGCCCAGGGTCTGACTCCCTTGAACCCCACCTGCTGAAACTGGCAGCTCCTCTCATTGCCTCTCCACTGGCAAAAAATGTACACGTTATACCTTTCCTGTGGTGGTGTTCCAGACCTTTGGAAAACTGCTAGGATTACTCCTATATTTAAAAAGGGGGATAAGAAGGATATTACAAATTATAGGCCGACAGCAATTCTCTTGGTCCCGAGCAAAATACTTGAGAAGCTTGTCAATGCCCAAACACAGGACTTCCTGGCTATTTCACATCCTCTCTCTGATGCACAGCATGGCTTCAGGAAAAATCATAGTACGTCAACAGCTCTGACAAAACTCACTTCGGATACACTCTCTAACATGGACTCTGGATGGCTGCCTTCATTGGAGCTCACCAAGGCCTTTGATCTGGTTGACCACCCCTTGCTCCTGTCTACCCTATAAAACCTGGGCTTCTCCACTCCTATTGTGAACTGGTTTAGCAGCTATCTATCTGGCAGGACTCAAATAGTGAAACTCAACTCCGCAATATCTAACAGTACTACAATCAACATTGGTGTTCCCCAGGGGTCCATTCTGGGACCACTTTTATTCTCACTCTTTATCAACAATATTCCAGATGCCATTACAGCCTGCTCATCTCTTCTCTACACTGATGATCTTGTCATCTACACCAGCGCTGCAAATGTTGATCGCCTCAACACGTCACTTTCCATCGATTTCGGGAACATTCAAAACTGGCTGTGCAACCATAAATTGGTTCTAAATGTCAAAAAAACCAAAAACTATGCTCCTAGGCTCTACCCCTAAACTAAGGGCGTGTCCATCACCCCTGATGGTCTATGACCTTGAGGGGACTAAACCAGAGTCTGTCATGTCCTTTAATTATCTTGGTGTCATGCTTGACCAATCACTTGATCTCAGCCTCCACATTCAGTCAACCTGCAAAACAGTTAATAGTAGGTTGGGTGTTGCCTACAAAACTAGCTACGTGCTAACACCATCTGCTAAGCTGGCCATTGCCAGGGGGATCCTGCTCCCCACCCTAATATATTGTGCTCCTATCCTTGCAGCTGCCCAAAAATCATCACTTCAGAAAAGGGACATCACTTACAACAATGTCTGTCGCTACGCATCGTCGTCCCCTCGACTTAAGCATCTCTGTCAACTCTATAGTGACCTTGGTTGGCTCTCTCCCTCTGCATCCAGACAATACTATCTTGGCTCTCTGGCTGACTCCATCATCAGGCTTCAAACCCCTACCTTACTTGCGACACTGCTAATTCCCCTCTCCTCCTCCTGTGGACTGCGATCAGATGACAAATCATTACTAAGGGTACTTAGGTGTCATAACTCTAAAGGCACTGGGGCATTTAAATATGCTGCTCCTCTGCTTTGGAATGCTCTTCCCTTAGATCTAAGGCCATCTGCATCTCACTGTCACTAAAAAAGTGAGCTCCAACGATACCTATCAATGGCTGAACCCTGTACTTGCTTTGACCCTACTTGACTTGTCTGGGGGTCCGCCATACCCTTGCCCCGATATCCGTAATTCTCAAAACTCTCCTGCTCCTTACAACTACCCTCTCACCCCCTTCCCTTCTCCACTTTCCTGTTATCTTACCCCTGCCCTTGTCCTCTTTTTGACTTTGCCTTGGCCTCCCTCCACCCCATCTCATATATTTATCCTCTATAATTCCCCCTCCCCTTTTACTCTACTTTATTTCACAGTTGCCCTCCTCCTGCTATTTCCTCTTTTGAAATTCTTAGGAGTCACACTGAGCTAAGCTGTATCCTATATGTGTTGACGCATGCACATGCACTTTAGATTGCTGGTGCTGTGACCCATTCTAATATTTGTTTATTGACTGTATCTCCTATACTACAGTATGTTGTATATGCTTTTGTTATTGTTTGCATGTACTGCTCGCTGTTGTTTCTGTTATTGATCTGCTATTGTTTCCTTGTTTAAATGGTTATAACTAAGCTGTATGTATTACTGTAATGCACTTCTGAAATGTTTCTTGTATGTAATCCCTTGTACTCTCCTGGGTCGTGCCTGAAAATAGTCATTTTTTGGCTAGTGCACATACCCGGTCAACAAAAACTAAATAAATAATTACAAAAATTGACACTGAGACAGATAGACATTTTTCCTTATATAACATCATATCTATCATTTTACATGGCAAAGGGGTAACTCTTTATAGCATGGTCAGTAAACACACTAAGCACTTTTGAAGGGATGTCAGTGGTAACAGTTGCACTGGTTGAGCTCTAGCAGGTAGGTCTTCAGGCCTTTTTTTGAATCCACCCAGTGAGGTACATTCCTGCAAGGTGGTAGTGAGAGCATTCCGGGGTGAAGTGGGAGAATGCCCTGGATCGACGGGCTGAAGTGGACCTGGGTATTGTTAAGAGCCACCTACCAGAGGACCTTAGAGGTCAGCTACTTAGTTTGGGTATCAAGAGGTGTGCGAGGCTCAGGGGCGGGGGGTGCTAGGCATAGAGACGAGTATTTTAGCCCGTCATAAAGGGAGGGCCATGCTAGGATTTGGAGGACTCGAAAGTGGTGTTCTCTCGAGGGGGCCTGAGCAGCAAACCTGCTTTTCCTATTGTATATGTTTCTTAGTGTCTGCAGCTCAGTGCTTTTGGCCGAGGGCAGTACAGACGAGCTGCATAGTAGGGTGGGTAGGGGAACTCCCTGTGCAATTCTAAGTCTGGAGATTTGCGTGAGGAAAGGACTGAGGCAAAATAGGAGGCCAAGTTTATGATTCAGGGTCTTATTAAGCTGGGTGATGTAAGCTGTGAAGGTGCAGCCCTGGTCTAAGATAACCCCAAGGTACTTCAAGGACTCAACTACACCAATCTTAGACCCATTAACCAGTGAGAGATCTAGCATATTAGACCTGTCAGGTACCAGGTTATTAGGGCCAAACCGCATGGCCTTTGTTTTTCTTTCCATTGAGCACCATTTTGTTATTATTTAGCCAACTCTCCAGAGTTAGGAAAGTCGCTTTTTAGGAGACTGTTTAGGATGGCTGCATCGCTGGAGAACCTGTATAGCACAGCATCATCCACATATGAGGTGATCTTTGCCCTGCTGCAGTGGTTATGCAGCTCACTGATAAACAATGAGAAGGGCAGGGGCCCCAGAACAGAACCTTGGGGTACCACATCCAGGATTCGAGCACTTATCCGATACGGCACCCTGCCATCTCACTAGTTGGGATCGGCCCCAGAGGTAGGAGGTAAACCACTGAACTGTGTGGCTGTCAAGGCCGGTCCGCATCAGTTTTGCTAGGAGAAAGCTGGTGGCCTACTAGGTCAAATGCTTTGGTGAGGTCGATGAAGACCACACCAGTGAGCATACCCTTATCCAGCACTGAGAATGTCTCTGTGGTGAGAGCTGTTAGTGCTGCATCCATGCCATGGTTTTTCTGAAATCAATGTTGTTGCGCGGTGAAAATGCCGTGTCTCTCTATATATTCCATTATTTGATTATAAACAATCCTCTCAAGCACTTTGCTAAGGATTGATAGAAGAGATACTGGGCAGTAGTTCTCAACCTGTTCTCTCAATGCCCCTTTGTGGATAGGGGAGACAAGGGCCACTTTTCATAGTGAAGGCACTTGCCCTTCAAGGAGGGATCGGTTGAATAGCCAAGATACTGGTTTGGCTATCCCCAGGGCTGCGAGGTGGAGAAGCTTTGGCTCGAGTTTGTCATGCCCAGCAGAGCAGTAGGGTTTGATCCCCTTTAGTAACTTAAGGACCTCTTTTTTGGTGATCAGTTAGTTGGAAGTGACATTCCTGAGTGTTAGAGTTCCATTTACTAGAGTTCTGGGATGTTAAGGGTGGCCCAGGGGTGTATGTTTTGAACCTGTTCCGTTCGGTGAAGAATGTGTTAAATGCCTTGGCAGCAGCTTGAGGGGTCTTGTGGCAGTTACCTTTTGCCACTACATCACAGCATTCCTGATTATTCTGGCCCTAGATTAGATTGTTGATATGCCGCCAGAATGTTTTGGGATCAGAGAGGTTTTTATCCTGTAGCTCTCCGAGGTGGTGAGTTTTGGTTCTTTTTAGCTCAAGCTTACACTTGTTCTTAATTTCTCTGAATTTCTGCCAATTGGAAGCCTGACCAGTAGATCTGAAGGTTTCCCAAGCTGCATCTCTATCCCTCATGAGTTTCCGGAGGTCTCGGGTAAGCCATCTGGCTTCTATACCTTTACCTCTGATCCATTTTAGTGGGGCATATTTGTTGGCGGCAGACAAGAAGTTAGTGATGAAGAAATTGAGAGCAAAATCTAGACTTGGAGCCAGCTCGATTTGCCACCAATCTACCTCAAGCAGGGTGCTGAGGAAAGAACTTGAGTCGAATTGTAAGTAGTCCCTGTTCCAGAGTACTCTGGCAGGAAGGTAGGAAAAGTGTGACAGGTTGAATAGGATCCCTGTCCCAGTTGTTATGGACAGTCTGAATGCAGCGATGTGTTCTTTCCTTTTCTGTCTCTTCTCTGTCTGGTTGCGCAACCAAATTTTCTTGTGGGACCTAGGAATTGATCACCCTGACAGTCTCGCAATTATTTGCCTCTCACTGTCTCTCAGTTTTCTCTTGCTTGTCTATCTTTTTCTCCCTTGCATATCTGCTGATATACAAATATATGCAAATCATTATGTGGAAACGTAACTGATCTTGGGATCCTTTTGTTTAGAAACTATATAGTGTTAATTTATTAAATGTATATAATTATAGTTTGAGATGCTTGCAAAAAAGTTATTGGAAAATCAAGAGGTTACCTTAGTGCAATTTTTAAGCCTTTTGCAGAAGAGTTGTGGAAAAGGGACCTCAGCTCAGGCACACTGTGTTCTTGCAGCACCTGCCTGAAACATACAAGAACACTTTGGAAGAAACAGGATGTTTGTTAAGAATGGGGGTTGGAAGGACTTCTGAGAGAGCTGAGCTACAATTGCTTGGAAGAAGGATACAGAGATTGAAAAAAAACTCAGATGGATATTCTGTTTATTTGGCCTTTGTAAATAGTTACACTGAACAAGTTTTTTTATGTTACTGGTAGTGTAAATAAATATGTTGGTGAATTCTACAACTGCTCCTGGTTTTTCCTATGCTTTCTGGCCTGTGCTTCAAGGACACAAAGCAATTCTCCATATCTCATATGTGGGGGAATGGTCACCCAGAGAGTCAGAAAATGTCCCTACCAAGTTGAACCTGTCAGGGTTAGAGATAAGTAGCCAGTCCAATGTGGTGTGCTTACCCATTTTTGCATTTGGTCTGGTAGGATCTTGTAGTAGCTGTGTCAGTTCTGCCTCAAGGAGGGCTATTTTTACCACCCCAGTTTTGTGGGACCCCCCAGTGGATTTTGAAATCCCCCATGATGATTTTTTCCACCTTGGGAAGGTCAGAGAGGGCTTGTAATAGTGATTTCAGGGATTCTTGTGGAGATTTTGGGGGGTTATACACTGCTCCAACTAGCAGCGGTTTCATACCCCCCCAGTAAGAGCTTAATGAATAGTGCCTCATAGGCCGAGGGGCTTAGGTCAGGAGTGACAATCAGCGTGACATTAAGAAGAGATTTAACATAGATCAAGACATCGTAGGTTTGAGCCACATTTCGCTTACCACTATTATATCTGCAGAGTACAGGCTCACCCGGGCCTCCAAACTCATGGATTTTAGGCCTTAGGCTATTTATATTCATATGGACTATTTTTAGCTCCTTGGTGATGTCCCATTGGGCCCCGTTTTGCACTGATAGCAGGGTGTTGGTGGGGGGGGGGGCCCAGGATTTTTCTCTGTGTCACCACAGCAACAGTTTCAGGTGCATTAGTAGCTTGATAAGGTATTTTGGTATGAGGAGGTGGAGTCCATTATTATGCTCCCTAATATACCTGACAATATTATAAAACGTCTCTTGCTGCCTGAGCCCATATATTATATGTTTATTTAAGTTTCGAATGAACACCTTTGAGCCAGAGGCTCTTTTACATGGGTTCCACGTCAAGGTACAATTACAGATAAGAGCAATATTTAAGACAAGAAACAAAATACGGCAAAATGGCACACACAAATGAAAGTTACACCAGTGGTGTTCTGAAAAAAAGGCAATGACAAACTATTATCAATATTATATAACCATAAGAAAGATAGTTGCAGCCATCAGGCCTTGTCAATCATAAGTGCGAGAGAGGGTCGAAAAGGCAGTTGGCCAAAAGGAAGGGCACTATGCCAGGGCAGCACATGTCTGATAACTAAGGTGGGGGATAGAACTGAGCAGAAGGGGGAGGGGGGTTCAGCATAACTTTGAAATTGGGAGGCTAGAAGAACCAGGGCGACAGGGAGGTCAACAGGGGCAGGAAGGGAAAAGAGCTATTGGCTGATGGTACAAAAAGAATGGTCACGGGGAGCAGCCGGGGGACAAGAGAGAGCCAAGCAGGGGTGAGGGAGGGAGAAAAGAGGGGCTGAGGTTATGAGAAGAGGAGTATGGGGAAGGGTGGGGGACAGGAAGGGGAGTAGAGGTGAGCTAAGGTAGGCGGTGGACTATAGGAATAGTCCTCAGAGTCAGGAGAAGCAAGTACATGAGGTTCTAGCCACAAGGGACTCTCGGAAGATTGCGTTTAAATAAGCCCAGAGAGGATGCATCTGTGATTTCACAATGTAGAGAATTAAATCATTTTGGGGCTCTGGATGTGAACGAGCATTGTCCTTGTGTAGTCAGACAACGAGGGACCTGAAGGGTGGAGCAGTCAGTACTGCTGGTGCAACGAGTGTTGCAGGAGGGGCTGAGGAGGTTCTGCACTCCCAGAGGTAGAAGACCAAGGAAGGCCTTTTTTACCACAAGGCATGTGTGGTAGAGTAGTCTACCCTGTAGCTGTAGCCAATTAGACTGCTCATAAAGGTTACAGGTGTGGGTCCGAGGGGCTGCCCAGTAAGAAGCCTGCAGGCCTTATTCAGGGCAGTTGAAATACGAGTTAGGGCAGTGTTGGCAGCAGACCCATAGATCACTAGCCTGCAGTCTATAATTGCGACGATCGAGATTTGGATAGCTTGCTTGAGAGTGTCATCGAGGCACAGGTCAGGAAGCATAGGAAAAACCAGGAGCAGTTCTAGAATTCGAAAAAAGTGTTTATCAGTACTAGCAGTAACATAAAAAAATTAACTTGTTCAGTATAACTATTTACAAAGGCAAAATAAACAGAGAAGATCCATCTGAGTTTTCCTTCAATCTCTGTGTATCCATCTGAGTTTTCCTTCAATCTCTGTTAAATACTTGCCCCAATTTGCCAAGGAATCTGCTCCAATGTCACTCTTCTTACGGCAATTTCTTGTAACATGACCTGGCTTAAAAACTGCTCTCAGGTTAACCCCTTGAGTTCCCAATAGCTTTATTGAATCATCTCAAACTATAATTATATACATTTCAACAGTAACACTATATAATTTCTAAACAAAGGGATCCTAATATCAATTACATTTCCACATAATAATTTGCATATATTTTTATACCAGCAGATGTGCAAGGGAGCAAAAGACAGACACAACAAGGGAAGACTGAGAGACAGTGAGAGGCAAAGAACTGCGAGACTGTCGGGGTGATGAAGTCCTAGGTCTCACGAGAAAATCTGGTTGCGCAACCAGACAAAGAGACAGAAAAGGAAAGAACAGAACAGATCCCTCCATTCAAACTCTCCATAACAACTGGGAGAGGGTTCTCTTCAACCCTGTCACATACACCCCCCCCTTAAGAGGGAACCTGTTTTATCAACAGGGTTCCAAAACTTTCTACTAATTCTCTAACATTAGCTTCTAACTTTCAGAAATTAAGCACATGTGCAGTATCCTTTTTCTATAATAGTACAGCAAACAGTAAAGTTTAAACTCATACATTTCTTTTTCAACCTTCAGAACACTCAATTCCTGATCCATATCTTGACAGAAAATCAGCATTGCTATTTTCTTTACCAGATGTGTGTATCGCCTGGAATTTAAATGGCTGTAGTGCCAGGTACCACCTTGTGATTCTAGAATTGTTATATTTCATTTGGTTAAGCCAACAGAGAGGACTGTGATCTGTTATAAGAACAAAGTCAGTTCCTAGCAAATAAAACGTATGGGACTCCATGGGCCACTTTGCTGCTAGACATTCCTTTTCAATGGTGGAGTACCTTTTCTCTCTGTCACGCAACTTCCTACTTATGTACAGAATAGGATGCTCCGTGCCATCTACATTTTGACTCAGGACTGTACCTGGACCTACTTCTGATGCATCTGGTTGTAACAAAAATGGTTTCTCAAAGTCTGGCCTTCTTAAAACAGGGGCCGAACATGATGCAACCTTAATGTCTTGAAAAGTTTCATCACACTCTGGGGTCCATTTCACATTATTTGGGTACCATTTTTTGTGAGTTCAGTGAGAGGGGTAGCTAACTCAGCAAAGTTGGGAACAAAGCTCTGATAATAATCAGCCAGCCCTAAAAATGACCTGACATGTTTCTTTGTTTTAGGGACAGGGCTGTTATCTACAGCTTCCATCTTAGAAATTTCTGGCTTAACTTCTCCATTTCCCAACACACAGCCCAAATATGGTTTCAACTGCTCCTGGTCTAGTTTGTGCAAATGCTTAACTACTTTTTCCTCTGTACTTCTGCCTTTATTTCTCTGTTCTTTTATCTTCCAAGCCTGTATACAATATGTAATTTATGTCTGTTTTTTCATTGTGCATAATTGTTTGCATTTGACTGATTACCATAATGTAAATTGTGTCCACTGATGTTCTCGCTGTGTTGCAACCTTGTGGCCCAGGTCATGACTGAAAATGGTCCTCTGGATCAGTGCACTTACCTGGTTACCTAAAACATTAATAAATAAATAAATAAATAAATATCTGGTTTCCTGCATGCCCAATGCACATTTGGTAGGATTACTAGTAAGACCTGCATTTCTGATAGCTTGGATAACTGCTCGTAGGTGTTCCAGGTAGCTTTTCCAGTCTGGACTGTACACCACAACATCATCCAGGTACCGCAGCATAATTACCAGTGTGAGGTGATAAAATGACATCCATATACCGCTGGAATGCAGCTGACGTACCATGTAAACCAAATGGCATGGTAGTGAACTTATAGAATCCAACAGGAGTGACAAATGCAGTTTTGTCTCTGGATTCTTCAGTTAAAGGGATTTGCCAGTAACCCTTGGTGAGATCGAGGGTACTGATATACTTTGCACTCTCCAGTCTGTCCACTAAATCATCTATTCTGGGCACAGGATAACTGTCAAATTCTGACACTTGATTAAGTTTCCTAAAATCAAGGCAGATTCTAACACCCCCTTCTTTTTTGTTTACAATTTATTTTATTTTTATTTAGTTTTTGTTTACCGGGTAGGTGCACTAGCCATCACCATGACTATTTTCAGGCACGTCCCGGGAGGATACAGTTGAATACAACAGCACAAACAAGACGATTTACATAAATATCTTTGGGGATAACAATATCAACAGCAAAACAAAGTAGGTCTGGAGAGATCGGTAATTACATCAAATATTTCAACAGTAAAATCATAACAATAGGCTTATATCAATTGATAAGCAATAGAGATGCAGGAAGGAAAGAAGCAATACTGAAAGGTGGTTCAACAGTATAGAGAGAGTAGAGAGATTGAGAAAAGAGAGAAAGGGAATTAAAAGAGATAGAAACGAAACTGAGTGTAAGTGCAGGACAGTGCTGGTATTGAGGGGAGGGGGCTAAGGGGGTTTGAAATAGGAGCATTTGTTTGCTGAGATAAGGTGCTTGTGAAGCTCAGACTTAAAGGCATTGTAAGAGGGAGCAAGGCGCACAGATGGGGGAAGGAGTTTCAGTACTGGGGAGCTAGAACAGCAAAGGCACTTGCTCCCTTGGAAGAACTGTGCCTAGGAATATAGACAAGGGACTTGTCCACAAAGCGTAACCCGTAGTGAGAGGGCTGTCTGAGAAAGTACTCGGTAAGAGATGTAGGAGTTTGTGAACTGATGATCCTATTGGCAACAGAGCCAAGAGAGTAGAGCCTTGTCACTTTTGGTGGTAGCCAATTCAGGACTGAGTAGAGGAGACAGTGGTGTTTTAGTCAGTGGGCAGAGCAAGCATAGTGACAGATGCTGTTGTAGGTGACATCCCACTTGTGTAGACTAGACTTTGATGCAGCAGTATAGGTAGCAACGCCATAGGTAAGTGAGGGAAGTAGAATACCTCGAGCTATTGCTAGACTTGTGGAAGGGGTTAGCACATAGCTAGATCGATAGGCAATTCCCAGCTTTGCGTTCACAGACTTGCATGCACTTTGTATATGGAGATCAAACCTTAGTGATTGGTCGAGGGTAACACCAAGGTATTTAAAATAGGTAACAGATCCAATAGTGGAGCCATCCACGGCCGAGACTTTGAGATTACTTTTGGGGTGCTCAATTTTCGAGTTTGTACCAAACAGCATAACCTTGGTCTTGGACTAATTTAAGACCAGCTTGTGGATAGCTAACCATGATTGTGTAACTTGAAAGTCAGCCGAGAGATGCTAATTTATGTCCTCTATATTTTTGGCACTGGTGTAAAGGACAACATCATCAGCATACAGAAGGGAGGAAGTCGCAGATAGGGTAGACGTGACATCATTTATAAAAATGGAGAAAAGGAGTGGGCCAAGGATGGACCCTTGGGGTGCTCCAAGAAAAAATTACTCACCATAGTAATGTTGTTTCTTCTAATGGAGTCTTGCTGTATTCAGACATAATGCAGTTAGCCCCAGCACTTGAACTGCCCTGGACAGGAAAGAGTTAACTCTATGCAGAAGCATAGAACGTTGAGCTTGAGCTCGGTTTTCAAACCTCTGTCTGTGGTACTTCCCAGTGTAACCGTCAGATTCTTACTAGCAAACTAACTAATATACTATAGTATGGAAATCATATAGCCAAAGGGCAAAAGATTCTTTTTGGGCCCAAAAGACTCACGTTGAGAACCCAAGAAGGAAAGGTAGTGACAATATTTAAGTATAAAACACCAGAAAAAATAACATCATCTACCCCACCCAAGAGGGAGGGTACAAGGTACACCTCTGAGGTGCAACACTGTACGTGCCAGACCACTTCCCAAAAAACAGGTTCTGAGAGGGGAGGCGGGAGGTCTGACTACAGCAAGACTCCATTAGAAGAAACAACATTACTATGGTGAGTAATTTTTTTTCAAACAACATGAAGTCTTACTGTATTCAGACATAATGCAGATTACCAAGCATTTCCCTATGGAGGAGGGAATGCAGAACCTACTTTGGGAAGAGGCTCTGCAGTACTGCTGTGCCAAACCTAGCATCACTCCTAGCCTGATGTCCAGGGAGTAAAGCTTGGTGAAAGTATGTACTGTTTTCCAGGTGGCTGCTTTACAGATCTCTAACAAAGGTATATCTCTGGCCGCAGCTAGAGAAGCAGCTGTACCCCTAGTCGAGTGAGTCCTCAGGCCTGAAGGGGGCGTTCTACCTAACTTGTCATAATAGAATTGTATACAAGAAACAATCCACCTGGCAATAGTTCTTTTAGTGGCAGGCTTACCTTTCCCCACTTCACCGTAAGTGAGAAACAATTGAAGACAGTCATTTCTATGTGCCTTAGTATGCTCAATGTAGTAGCAAACGGCCCTCTTAACATCCAGACTGTGTAACCTTCTTTCACCTGAAGAAGAATGGTCAGTGAAAAACACAGGAAGAGATACAGACTGGTTCAGATGAAAATCCGATACCACTTTGGGCAAGAAATTCCTATTGGTTCTTAGGACCACTTTGTCCCTATGGAAGTAGATGAAGTCAGGTTCAACTGACAGAGCCTGTAACTCACTAATCTGCCTGGCAGAAGTAACAGCTACTAGGAACACAGTTTTCCAGGTCAAGTACTTCAATTTGGCTGAAGCCAGAGGTTCAAAGGGTGGCTGCATAAGCTAAGCTATGCAGACATTAAAATCCCAAGATCTAAAGGGAGGGTAATGTGAACCAGACCTTTGAAAAACTTTCTGAAAACAGGATGAGATGCCAGGTAAGAGCCCTTCCCTGCTGAGAGGAATGCAGAGACAGCTGCTAGATGAACCTTCAGAGTGGCAGGCCTAAGGCCTAGACCATCAGATGAACTAGATAGTCTAAGGTTGTGGAAATGTCTGCAGAATCAGGCAGGATGCCTTTCTGAGAGCATCAAGTACTGAACCTTTTCCATTTGGAGTTGTAAGTTTTTCTAGTGGAAGGCTTCCTGGAGACCTTCAGGACATCCAGAACTCCCTGAGAGAGATATAGTGCTGCATATTCTAACTCTTCAAGAGTCAGGCCTTGGGATTGAGAGATTGGAGATTGTGGTACCAGATCCGCCCCTGGGTGGAGGACAGGAGATTGTATGTCCTGGGCAGAGACAGGGGAAGTGACACTGACAAGGACAGCTGTAGAGGATACCAAGGCTGTCTGGCCCAATCTGGAGCCACCAGTATCACTGTGCAGGGTTGACTCCTGATCTTGATCAGAACTCTGAACAGCAGAGGGAAGGGAGGTAAGGTATAGAGATACCTGCCCTTCCAGTCCAAAATGAGAGCATCCTGGGGAACCATCCCCAGGACTGGAGGTCTGCAACAAAACAGAGGAAGTTTATGATGGTCCAGTGCTGCAATGAGATTTATCTCTGAAGTGCCCCACCTGGAGAAGTTGACCTTCAGGATGTGAGGATCCAGGGACCATTCGTCATATCCCTGTGAAATTCTGCTCAGAGCATCTGCTAGTACGTTGTCCTTCCTGGGAAAGTGAACTTCTACCAGAGAAGTCTGAAGAGAATAGGCCACAGACCACAGCTTCATGGCTTCTGTGCACAAGGCCGAGGACTGGGTGCCTCCCTGCTTGTTGATGTACCACATTGTGGTGGTGTTGTCCGTTCTGACTTGGACCACCTTGCCCTTGACTGACTCAGAGAAGCTCTGCAGGGCTAGGAAAACTGCCCTGAGTTCCAGGAGATTGATATGAAGGAGAGACTCCTGTGGAGTCTAGACCCCTTGAGCTGTCAGGGCTCCCAGGTGGGCTCCCCACCCTAGAAGAGAAGCATCCGTAGTTAGAACTACTGATGGGACTTGCGGGTGAAATGGAACCCCTTGTCTGAGGTTGTCCTGGTCCAGCCACTACTGGAGAGCTTGGACCACAGTCTGAGTCACTGGAATCAGTTTGGTAAGTGAATCCTTCTTTTGAGACCAAAAAGACCTCAGATGAAACTGAATGCCCCTCATCTGGAACCCTGCTCCCTACATCACTGCCATGGAAGGTGCCATGTGGCCCAGGAGCTGGAGGAACTGTCTTGCTGGGTGGGAGACCTGAGGTCGAAAGAAGGAAGCGAGATCCACTAGGGCCTTCACCCTTGCCAGGAGAAGGATGGCTTTTGCTTGTACAGTGTCCAACTCTATGCCTATAAAGGTGAGAAGTTGAACTGGTTCGAGGACAGACTTTGGAAGATTGAGAAGAAACCCCATGGAGCTGAGTAGGTCCTGAGTAGTCTGAAGAGCTGACTTGACCTGTAAAGGTGACTGACCCACTAAGAGCCAGTCATCCAGATACGGGAAGATGGTGATACCCTGTCTTCTGAGGTAAGCCACCAGTACTGCAAGGCACTTTGTGAACACCCTTGGAGCTGATATTAGGCCGAATGGCATGGCTCTGAATTGGTAATGGCCTGAAGGAAACTCGAATCTGAAGTATTTTCTGTGGGAGCACCTAATAGGAATATGGAAGTTGGCATCCTTGAGGTCCAGAGATGCTAGTCAATCCCCTGGCCTTAGACAGGGAAGGATTATTCCCAGAGTTACCATTTTAAATTTGGGCTTTGAAATGTGTTTGTTCAAATACCTTAGGTCTAGGATGGGTTGCCACTTCCCTGTTTTCTTTGGGGTAAGGAAGTACCTGGAGTACAGTCCTTTTCCCTTGTGCTGAGTAGGAACCTTCTCTACAGCTCTGAGAGCTAGAAGAGAGGAAACCTCTGCCTCTAGGGCAAAGGTTTCTGAGACTGATGCAAGTGGAAAAGACTTGGCCCTCTTTTTTGGAAATGTTTTGAAGCGGAGGGCTAGTCCCTGGCTTACTACTTCCAGGACCCACTTGTCTGAGGTCACAGACTTCCAGGCCTGGAAGTAGTAAGCCAGCCTGCCTTCTACTGGAAATAGGAGTCGACCCGGGCTGACACATCAGGGTGTCTACTTGGCAGGAGCCTCAGACTGAGAGGAGGAGGGAGCAGCCCTGATCATCCCCCTCCTGACCCTCCCTCTGAAGAACCCCCTCTGTGGGAAGGGAGAGGAGGCCTGGGCTTGGTAAAAAGGCCTTTGAAAGGGCCTGCCCTGCCCCTAGACTGCTGCTTGTGCAGAGTGGCTTGCCTTTCCTTGGCCTGTGCACTCCTGTACATGGTACTGTATTCATCCATTTTCTTCATGTAAGCCTCTGTCTGCTCCCCAGAGAGTTACCTACTACAGAAAAAGCCATAGCCTTAGCCTGGGTATCCTGTGAAAGGCTAGTACATCTGAGCCAAGCATATCTCTTGAGAGACACAGATGTAGCCATGACTCTAGATGCCACATCATTGGAGTCCACAGCAGCATGAAATTGCATTTCGGATGCCTCAATTCCATCAGCAGCCACCTCCTCCAGCTCCTTGGCTAGCTGGGGAGAGGCCTGTTTAGCCAGTTCCAGAACTGTATCCCATCTGGATTTCTGGTACCTGGCAGTGTGGGCCATATAAGTAGCCTGCCTGAGTCCCAAAGAGGATGCCAAATACTGTTTTTTGGCCATGGCATCCACTTTCCTGGAGTCCTTATCCAGGGGGTGTGAAGCCAAAGGAATGATAGCCCTGTCACAGGCTGCAGCCTGCACTACCCCAACATGGCTGCAATGACTATAAAGGAACTCCACAGCTAAGCCTGATAACAAATACCTCATGTCCATTCTCTTATCCACAGGAGGTACTGAATTAGGAGTTTGTAAAATTTTGTGTGTCTGTTTCCCAAGGATTTATGAAGAGGGATAGACAGCCTTTTGGACTCTGGGATGTCCATCATTACCACAAAACAAGGCTCTTCATCCTCCTCTGCAGCTTCAACCAAGGGAAGCTGCAGGGTTTCTGCCTCGTTTTTGCAAAAAAAAATGTGAAGGGGACTCAGAGAGCCTGGGAGGAGAGACACCTGACGGCCTGTCTGGGGAGATGTCCGGTTCAATGGGCACATCCAGACCCCGCTGGTCATTGTCATCATCACCGGGATAGTCTTCGTCTCCCACTCCTCATAATAAGCGTCTGGATCATAATCCGGAGGAAACGGTTACGACCGAACTGAACACCTAACCGGCGGTACCGGTTCGGACGGAACCGGTCTAAGTGATTGAACAATGCTAATTGCTTTGGCTATTTCGTCCGCGGTTGGAGAGTGCGATACATGATCTGAACCGGCAGACTTACGCTTCTTTTTTGATGGAACCGACCCTTCAGGGTTGGCTCTCCTTTCGCCCGAGGAAATACCGCTTAGGTCAGTAGGCACCTCCTCAGGTTTGGCCGCAACCGAACCGGGCTGGCCATCTGGATCTACGGACTTCTTGGCCTCCCTTTCCTTCAGCCTACTCAGTCTTTTGTCTAGAGTGGATTTAGGAAAGTTTTTACAGATTTGGCAGTCTGACTTGAGGTGGTTAAACCCCAGACAATAAACACAGATGAGGTGGGGGTCAGCCTTAGCAAAGGCCTCCCCACACTCAGTATAGTGTTGAAACCCAGTGGGACCGGTTTTCTTCTTGGGTTTCTCAGACATGGCCAACCTAACAAATTACCCTATTGCAGCTTTCAAGCCAGATAATACAATAACCGATCGGTTACAAACCGTGTCACGGGCTTTTTAAAAGAACCGGCAAAAGGTCTGGTTCTTTTGAAACCGATCGGTACTGGAACACCACTCTAATCCCAGAAATAAAATTAAAATTAAACAGAATGCAACAAGGTCAGTTCCAAACTAGACCGACCGGAAAGAAACCGAGGAGTTGAACAATTTCCACTTTTTCACAAAAATAAAACACAGTCACTACTTATCTACACACTACCTGTACCATAGACAGAGGCTGGAAATCCGAAAATGACAAAAAAATATGCGGTTTAAACCAAACGCTTTACTTTTACTGAACCGAGCATAGGAAATCTCCGGAGCGACTTCACTGTTAGGCGGAGTAAAGAATCTGACAGTTGCACTGGGAAGTACCACAGACAGAGGTTTGAAAACTGAGCTCGAGTTCAACCTTCTATGCTTCTGCATAGAGTTAACTCATTCCTCTCCAGGGCAGTTCAAGTGCTGGGACTAACTGCATTATGTCTGAATACAGCAAGACTTCATGTTGTTTGAATATTCAGTTCCGTCTTGCATGAGAAGGCGGAGTTGTACTTGATCATTTGGGTCCTGTTTGCTAGGTAGCTATCAAACCACTTGCCAACATTAGGTGCAAAGCTCAGTGAATGCAGGGTAGAGAGGAGGATAGGGTGATCAGCCAAGTCGAAGGCCTTTGTCATGTCAATGAAAATTGCACCTGTGAGAAGGCCACCATACATAGCAGTTAGGGTGCCGGATGTAAAATGAGGAGAGCAGTAGTCGTGAAGTGACCCTCACGGAATCCATGCTGTGCAGCAGTTAAAAGGTCATATTTCTGTAGGAAATCAATAGTTTGGGTTGCTACAAGCATTTTGAGGGTCTTACTGAGGACAGACAGGATGGCCATGGGTCTGTAGTTTGCGGGGTCTTTGGGATCACCTTTTTTAAAAACAGGGGTAACCCTTGCTGACTTCCAGATATGAGGTACTTGGCTTTGACTAAGAGAGAGAGTGAAGATTTTTGCCAGGGAAGCAGCTATAAAAGGGTCAGCCAGTTTTAGCAGCTAGGGTTACAGGGTATCAGAGCCAGTAGCCGTTGTCTCCGAGACTTTCTTGAATAGGATAAGGACTTCTTCATGTGTAACTCATCTGAAATAGAAAAGGGGGACTGACTTAGCAGGAGGAGTATTAGGAATTTGCAGTACCAGGAAGGAGGAGGTAAATGCTGTAAGGTCAGAGAATTTGCGGATAAAAAAGTCTGCAATGGTCTCAGGGTCATTACAATTTACGCCCTCAAGAATCATGTCACTGGGTGACGAAGGCTGGTGTGATCCCAGGAATGACTTGACATGGGACCAGAATTTCCTGGAGTCACCATAAGAATTTGTAAGCAGTTCTTTGCAGTATGAGCTTTTTGCATGCTTGATGTATTTTTTACAGGCATTCCTCTGAGCTCTGTAGAGGTTACAGTCACTTTGTAGGCCGGGGGTTTTGAACAGGTGCCAACTCTTGTCCCTCCTCCTTAATTTAGCAAGAAGATCAGCCTTTAGCCAACAGGTTTTCCTCTGTTTGACCCGTCGTGTTTCTAGGTGACAATGATGGTTCTGAACGGTTAGAAAGTTGGTTAGGAAGATATTTAGGGCAGATTGAACATCAGTAGCCTCATACATCTCGGCCCAATCGATGCAGCAGACATCCCATATAAAGGATTGGGGTGCAAGGTTTGCATAATTACAGAATCACTGGAGATGATCAAGCACTCCTCGACTCTTCTATGATACCCAATTCTTTCATTTTTTTTTTTATTTCCTTAACCACATCAGCTCTTAACTGCTCTGGTAACCTGTATGTCTTTTGCCTAATAGAGTGAGCATTCCTTGGCACTATTACATGTTCGGTCTGGTACTGTGGTAAAAGTACTGTTAGATGTCTTTAGCACATTACGATCAGCAGTTAGTTCTGAGGTTAAGGAAACATTCACCTTTACAGCATCAGCAGTTACAGTTAGTTCCAGCCTATCATAAGCTACATCAATATCTTCTTTATCAGTTTCTGGTAAAACCAGCAAAGCAGCTTTTGGCATTTTTCAACCCATTTCTTGAGGAGGTTAGCATGGTATATCTTGGTAGGATTTTTCCTGTCAGGGGTCTCAATCTCATAGTTAATAGTGCCAGTATATCTAAGCACTCTATAAGGCCCTTGCTACTTCATTAACAGTTTATTTTCTCTGAGTGGGGTTATCTTCCCACGTTTCTTTTATCACATCCAGTGGCCCTCTTGGCTGCCTACCATACAGGATTTCAAATGGTGAAAACCCTGTTGATGCCTGTGGCACTTCTCTGTAAGCAAAAAGTAGGTAAGGCAAGTATTGGTCCCAATCGTTCCCTTCTCCTTTTATAAACCTTTTTAACATGCGTTTTAGGGTTTGGTTAAAATGATCAACAAGATTGTCTGTCTGAGGGTGATAGGGGGAGGTTCTTATGGCAGTGATACCTGGTAGTCTGTACAGCTCCTCAAGTAATGCAGCACCAAAATTACTACCCTGATCAGTAATAATTTTAGGTATGCCCACTCTGTTGAAAATATTTGCAAGCTATGCTGACACTTTTGAAGCTGTGACAGTATGCACTGGAACTGCTTCTGGGTATCGAGTAGTATAGTCACATACTACCAGGCTAAATCTATTACCCTTTTTACTTTTGTCTAAAGGACCAACCATATCCATTGCAGTTCTCTCAAAAGACACATCTATCAAGATTAGGGGCACCAGCCGGCCCGTCGGCGCAGCGGTTGGATTTCCGCATGCGACGCTAGCGGCAGGTTCGGAGCGCGGACCTGGGTCACTGGAGAAGGCGGCGAAGATGGATAAGGCGTCCTATGGACTGCTCTCCTTCTCGGGGAGGGTGGGAAGTGCCGAACATCGGCGACCCCGGGCGGAGGCCAGGAAGTCGCAGCTGCCAGCACTAGCACGCCCAGGAGGCGGGCAGACGCTAAGGCCACTGCACACTCCCCGCCTCCCCGGAAAACCGGAAAAAGAAGACAGCTGCCTGCCACCTTCCATGAAGCCCGCCACAGCTTCAATTAGCTCCTCAGGCCAGCCCTCCGACCGATTCCGATGACTGCGGCATGTAAGGGGGAGTGTCGCAGCCCGCCCGTGGGGGTAAACCCTGCCGGGGTTTCGAGGAGGAGCGCCATGGCTGATTTGAGTGGGAGCTTGTGGTCCGTGACCAGGCAGATAATACCGGGCAGCAGGCAGCTCGGGAGGAAAAATAAAGAATTTAAAAAAAAAAAAAGATTAGGGGCACCTTGTCTTTTCTAGTGACTGGGGACTCTTTCTGACACTGAGCACAAGAATTACAACAGGTAGCAACATTTTCATGAATTCCAGGCCAGTAAAATCTATACAGCAATCTGGCAATGATGCGATCCCTCACTGAGTGACCAGCCATAGGACTATCATGTGCTATCTGTAACAACTCTTGTTCTGTACTTCTGTGATATAACCAATTGTTCTGTCTGTTCTTGTGTCTGAGGTTTAACCCAAACTCTGTACAGTAATTCATTACATTTTGTAAACATTGGTCCACCTTGTTTTGGTTTCACTCCCAGCTGCTTAAAATAACCCTGAAGAGAAACATTGTTAGCTTGCTCCGAAACAAAATCACAATCAATTATCAGTTTAGCTTCAGCATTTTCATATGTTAACCCTTTATGTCCAACAGTCATTTGTTGCCACAGTTTCTTCAGGCATCGTCTTTCTTTCCTGCATTTCCGCATCTTGGAGCTGTGCTCAAACAAGTCTGAATCAAAATCAGCGAAAGGAAGAGAGTTCCCACCATCTGAAATTTTCCTTGCCAGAGCTCGTCCCCGCAGCTGCTGAAACATCAGGATTTACCCCTTCTTTGATTAACTCAGTAAATCCTGGAAAGTCATTTCCAATAATGACAGGTATAGGTGACTTAGGTACTACCCCCCGCTTTCATTTGGCGTGATGCACCCTTAATTGTCAGAGTCACTTGGGTGGTGCGACAGTATCGAGTGTCCCCGTGGATGCAGTTGACACCAGTACCTGGTCCTTTTGCACAGTGTTTTCCCAGCACGTCAACATGCACTAGGGTCTGTCTGCTTCCCGAGTCAATGAGTCCCTTTTCAGTCTTATCCCTCACCTTCACATCTATTAAGTACTTGCCCCAATTTGTCAAAGCCAAATCTGCTCCAGTGCCACTCTCCTTACTATGGCAGTTTCTTGCACTATGGCCTGGCTTATTACAGTTATAGCAAATAACGTCTTTGGGCACAGATTTGTTACCCCCACCAGAGTTCTTATCAGACTTGGAGTTTAAATGGGAAAAAAGCGTCTTACCAGTGCTTGGCTGTTACTTCACTAGTGTGGCATCTGTCTGGCCATTTGGTAGTCCTCGGCCAAAGAAACAGCCTTTTCTCCACTTTCTGGTCGGTGTTCCTTTACCCAAAGCTGCACATCTGTAGGCAGGATGTTGATGAATTGCCCCACTGCAAATGTGTCAATGATCTGTGGGACTGTTTTGCCCTCTGGTTGGAGCCATTTTATCAGGAGTTCTCTGAATCTGGTGAAGGCTTCTTGAGTATTGTCGACTGAGTTGTACTTCAGAGACTGAAATCTCTGTCTGTAGGTCACTCCTGAGATGTCATACCTTTTCAGGATTTCACTGTTCACCAGGTCATAGTTTTCTGACAGTGCAGTGTCCATACTGTTGTAGGCAAGTTGGGCTTTCCCTGTCAGGTAGGGTATCATTAAGAAACAAAAATTGGGAGTGCACTGCTGACGACGGGTGCTAGCTTCTAAAACCAACCAGAAAACAAACGCAAAGCAGCAACTGATGAAAGAATAAGCAATAAGTCAGGCAAAGATTTACTTTGTAAATGACAGCCGTGGCTTGGCAGCTATCCCTGGTGCTCGGGTCTACCTCGTGACCGCTTTCTCACGAGGAAGTAAACCCGAGCGCCGGAGCATGTGCGCGCTGACTTATTACTTTCATCAGTTGGTGCTTTGCGTTTTTGTTTTTCAGGTAGGGTACCAGTCTGATTGTCCATTGCTGCTTCGGCCATTGGCAGGCTGTGGCAACTCTTTCAATATCATCCGGGGGACACAACTTTGTAAGTTTAATGGCTTTTAAGTTGCTTGTGTTTTGTTGCTCATCTGGATCTGTGCCAGATTCTCTGTCTTTGATAGCTTGCAAGGCATCCAGCCATCGCTGCTCCTGTCGCTGCATCTCTTCTCTCATCTGCTGATCCTGTCGCTACATCTCTTCTCTCCTCTATTTCTCCATCTCTTTTTGCTGTATAGCCCACCATTTGAAAAAGTCCATCAGGCTTTCGGGTTCTGTCACTGCCTGTCCTTTTTCCATAACTTGTGCTGGCTGTACAATCTCAGCTTGGACTTCTGTCTCTGCTAGTTTGGCTGCCATTCTCCTGGTAACCACTCCTGGACTTGCTGCTGCAGAATCCATACCTTTCTCTATGCATCCCTGGTACTAGGTCCAGTACCCATGTACAAAACTCCTGGCTTACAGTATGCACGGCGTAAATCCCACTTAGGTTGACACCATCTATTGTCCAGGCACAGGTCAGGAATCATAGGAAAAACCAGGAGCAGTTGTAGAATTCACAAAAAGTGTTTATTAGCACTAGCAGTAACATAAAAAAAATAAACTTGTTCAGTATAACTATTTACAAAGGCAAAATAAACAGAGAAGATCCATCTGAGTTTTCCTTCAATCTCTGTGTGTCTATCTGAGCAAACAGCATACAACAAAGCACTTAAAGGGTAATACCTAGATCCATAATACCAGGATTTCTTTACCTCTCCATTACAATAAACTCCACAATTAGCCCCTCCCTTCAGACACAATGACTACAGTTATTGTTACAGAACTGCTTATGTTGTGTTAAATTCTTGAATGAATCCCTGTAAACTGTTGAAACTGAACCATAGTGCTGCACAAACTGCACTCTGCTCACAGCTCCCTCATTATCTTGTTTTGGCCACTTCCCTGTCTATCTCTATCCAGTTCCCCTTACCTTCTCCAAACTAACTGCATACAATGTTTCTAATGATGATGCACTCACTCTGCCCATTAACTTGGCAACTTCTTCTCCTAACAGTACTTGGGAGCTGCTGTTGAAGCTGCTGCTTACATAATACTGTTTTTCGTCTTAATTGCATTTTTTATTCAGAGTTTTCCCATGGTTGAACTCATATGTTTGTATCTAAATCAGTGTTTCCCCTGACTGAATTAAATTGTGCCACTGTATATTCTACTCTGCTCTTCAATACTCTGTTTTTCGGCCTACCCCCCCCCATACCCACCCTAAATGTTTGCTGTCTCCGCCCACATTCCTTATACGTGCTCCCCATTGGTCCACTGTATTGGCACACATGGTACACAGTGAAACTTACTAAATATCTGCTTCCCATTAGCAGGTTATACAGCTCCTCCACTAGAGGGTGTATACTTATGCAAGCATCCTTCACTTTCTACTTCTCTACTACAGGTTATTCAGCTGGACGCCTGAGGGAGCTTTATTTTAAGCACTGTGCCCGTTCCCCTTGGTAGCAAAGCAACTCTGTTCAGCTACAGCCCCTTGTTGTAGTCTACTACCTTCCAAAGTCCACCCCCTCCTCTGCTGCTCCTTGACTCTAAGGATGTTTCCTCTCCACTCAAATCCTTCTACCTCCTTCCCCTTACCCTCTCCCTACCCGCTGCTCCTGCTTTTGCTAGCCCAGAGCCCTATAACTCGAAAATCCATCCAAACCCCCTATCTCCAAGCCCCAACTTATATTCATGCTATTACTCTCCCCCCAAATGTATTCTGGTCTCATTCCCTCATCATTCCACATGCATCCCTACTAACTTTACCACATTTCTTTGCTGTTCTCCACCTCCTGCTTCCTCACTATACCACTCCCTTCTACCTCACTCACTCGGCCTCCAAGCCCCATCACTCCAAATCCACGAAGCTACACTTCCTCATCCTAGCTCTACTATTACTTGCCTCAGGGAACATCCACCCCAACCTCGGTCCTGCTACTTCCTTCACTCCAGCCACCTCCCCCACTGCCACTGCCCATACCCTTATCTCACCAGCACTCATAAAGGGTTTCAAGATATTATACTTAAACATTCATAGCCTACTTCAAAAAATAGACCTCCTGCAAGCCATGGTTACTGCCCTGAAACCAAACATTCTAATTATAACAGAAACATGGTTAAAGAGTATGATTCCTGACCACTCGGTCTCCATCCCCGGTTGCTTTATCCTAAGGCTAGACAGAGCAGGCAGGGGGGTGGAGTGGCCATGTATATCCGCGCCTCCCTCCAATACTTCCCAGTCTTCTCCTCCTGTGCCCCTTCCTCTAATCAGGGAGACCTTGCATCATAGCCAATTGTTTTGGGTGGAGGACTATTCTAGCATTGATCAATTACTATAAACTACTGGTGTGATCCTGTTTCAGACAGAATCCCATCTCTACAAGTGGTGTAACAGGCTGTGCTTTGAAACAACTGAGAAGCTGCATGGGATATACTATATTGGACTAGAAATCTGCAACTGATCTCTCTTACTTACATCTGAGGGAAGTTTTCCTTACTTTACAGTCTTACATTGGGATTGCTTTGTGTTTAATTTCGTTTTTAAATCAGGAAGGGGGTTTTCAAAACTACTTATCTTGTGAGCAACTTCAGAAGGGTTGAAATAACTGCATATTTGATTTTCCTTTGTGGCTAACTGGACTGTCTACTAGTATTCTGTAACAGTTTGCATCAAATTACTTTTAAATAGTTGACAAATCAGTTACTGGAGATTAGCTGAATTATTATAAAGGGCAGTACTCACCAGGGTGGTGGAGCAGTGGTGTATTTCATTGTTTCTAACAGTCACCAGTGGTTGTGGACTACCCACCCACCCTTCCCCACACCCCACCCCCCAGGCGTGACGCTTCCTTTATAACCAAGGTTCTGACATCACTCTCAACAGGTCTTGGGGCAGAACTGTCATATTCTTAATAACCCATCACAGTACATAAAGGGTAAGAACACACCACACAAAGGAAGAAATATATATATATATATATATATATATATATATATTACATATTGTATATTATAAGGGAGAGGGACATGTGGGGAGTGGTGCAATGCACTGGCTGTGGGGCAGCAGTTTTCTGGGAGACTTTCTGGAAACTGCGCTGCTGTCCTATTTGCAGGCAACTGTCAGCTCTGAGGGAGGAGGTAGCCCACCTCCAGGCTGAACTGGCAAGGACTAAGGAGGCCTCCTCCACCCAAAGAGCACCAGTTCCACAACCACTGCCTCAGAGGTTGCCATGTGTGAAGAGCAGATGGACCACAGTAGGTTCTGGGAGGGTGAGGGTGGTGGAACAGAGGCATAGCCGAGTTGTACCTCTACGCAAATCATACGTCAGTCTGGCAAATCAAGGTTCCTCTATGATGACACCCTCATTGGAGACCAAGAAGAATGCTGGGGACATCCACAAGGGAGACCCACAAAAGTGTGGCAAGGGACACCACAGGGGAAAGAAACAGCTTCTGATAGGGGACTCAGCTGGTAGGGGTGTAGACCTGGGGAAGGGAGAGGAGAGGGGAGTAAGGTGCCTGCCTGGTGCCATGGTTTGGAGGGACAGGAAGCAAATCCTCAGGATTGCAGAAGCAGCATCACAGGAGAGGAAACTAGATATCATTGTCCACCTCGGAACAAATGACCTAGCTAGGCATGAGATCAGTGCAGTGCAGGATGAATTCGTGGAGTTGGGGAGGGGCCTCAGACAGGTTAGCAAGCACGGTAACCTTCTCAGGGGTGCTGCCAGTCTATGGTAGGGGTGAGGCTAGGGTACTGCACACCATGCAGTTTAATGAATGGTTGCAAAACTGGTGTAGAGCACAGAGCTTTGGTTTCATTGGGGACTGGGGGGTCCACCTGGAGAGATGAAGGTCTATACTGGCATGATGGTCTGCATCTGTCTAGGAAGGGAAACACACTCCTAGATGACAGGTTTAAAGGCTTCCTTGGCAAGCTTTTAAACTAGCCATGGGGGGAGGTGCTAATAAGAAGCAGGAAATTTCAAGCCTCCCCCCACAAAACATGACGGGTAGTAAGGTAAACACTGAGGTACAGTGCTCAACAGAGGGCAGGATAGGGGTCAATGGAAAAATAGACAAGGGCAAAAATAGTAGGCATGGGGGAAAAAAGGATAAAGCCAACATTAAATGGAGGGCAATGAGTACAAATGCCCGTAGTCTGGGAAACAAGCTTCCTGAGCTAGTAGCCTTGATGGAAGATGAACACTTGGATATTGTGGCAGTCACAGAAACATGGTACACAGGGAACCATGACTGGGATGTCAACATACCGGGGTACACAGTCTACAGAAGGGACAGGGAGGGGAAGAGAGGAGGTGGAGTAGCTCTATACATAAGGGAAGGGATCAAAGCTACAGAACTAAAAAGTAAAGGGGGAGGACAAGAGGCACTCTGGGTCACCTTGGAGACAGGGAATGGCATCACAATCCGCACAGGGGTTGTATACAGACCCCATCTCAAGGGAGGAAATGGACAAGAAAATGATAGAGGACATTCTCAAAATGGCTGAAAAAGGGGAGATACTGTTAATGGGAGACCTGAATATGCCAGATGTTAACTGGATGACATGTACTGCAGCCACATCCAAGAGCAGGGTCATTCTCGATGCCCTGCAGGGGGCAGGCCTTAGACAGCTAGTGTTGGAACCCACTCGGGAGTAAGTAGTACTAGACCTGGTACTCTCAAATGGAGAGAGGATCACAAATTTAGAAGTCGGTAGACATCTGGGAACAAGCAACCACTGCACAGTGTGCTTCACAATAAGCACAACCATGGAGACAAGCCATACAAAAACAAGCATACTGGACTTTAGAAGGGCTGACTTTGGCAAAATGGGTGAATACCTGAGGAATACACTAGCAAATGGGCAAAATGGAGGGGTGGAAGAACAATGGAGAAAAATCAAAACTGCCATCATAGAGGCAACAAGCCTTTGTGTGAAACAGATAAAGAAAACAAAGCGGAGTAAAAAAACACTATGGTTCTCAAAAGAGGTGGCAGGGAAGGTTAAGGAGAAAAAGGCTGCATTCAAAAAGTATAAGACATCACAGAAGGAGCACGACAGGGAACTGTATCAATTAAAACAGAAAGAAGTGGGGAAGGCAGTCAGAATAGCAAAAGCCCAAACTGAGGAAAAAATAGCCAAGTCAGTTAAGAAGGGGGATAAAACCTTTTATAGGTACATTAGGGAGCATAGAAAAGTTAAGGGAGGAATAGTGAAGATTAATAAGGGAGAGGGGAGGTGGGCAGAGGGAGACAGTGAAAAGGCAGAGATACTGAATGAATACTTTTGCTCAGTATTCACAAAAGAAGATGAGGAGGAGTTACCTAAACCAGACAACAGAAGCACTCTGGGTAGGAGGGTTGACACCAGTCCATTTACAGAAGAAAGAGTCCTGAAAGAACTCCTAAAACTCAAGGTGGATAAAGCAATGGGGACTGATGGGATTCACCCCAGAATCCTAAAAGAACTAAGGGAGGACCTAGTGACACCACTGACCACACTTTTTAACAAATCATGGGAGGATGGGGTGGTACCTGAGGACTGGAGGAGGGCAGATGTGATTCCCCTTCACAAAAGAGGGAGCAAGGTAGAAGCAGGAAACTATAGACCTGTAAGTTTGACCTCAGTGGTAGGGAAAATGATGGAATCACTTCTGAAAGAAAGAATTGTTGAGTACCGAGAGGCCAGCAGGGCACAGGACCCAAAGCAGCATGGATTTACAACAGGAAGGTCATGTCAGATGAATCTAATAGATTTCTTTGACTGGGTGACCAAAGTAATAGACCAGGGAGGGGCTGTGGATATGGCCTACCTAGACTTTAGCAAGGCATTTGACACAGTCCCGCACAAAAGATTAATAATCAAGTTAGCCAGCTTGGGAGTGGTCCCAGGTGGTAGCCTGGGTGCAAACTGGCTGCACAACAGGACACAGAAGGTAATAGTGAGTGGCACACATTCCGAAGAAAGGGGGGTCACTAGTGGAGTACCTCAGGGCTCAGTACTGGGTCCAGTCCTCTTTAACATCTTTATAGGTGACATTGCAGAGGGTCTGAAGGGAAAGGTATGCCTCTTTGCAGATGATACAAAGATCTGTAACAGAGTTGATACACAAGGGGTTAGAAAGGATGAGAAGGGACTTGGCAAGGTTGGAGGAATGGTCAGACATATGGCAACTTAGATTCAATGCAAAGAAGTGCAAAGTAATGCACCTGGGAAACAAAAACCCAGGAGAAGAGTACACAATAGCGGGAGGTACTAACAACAACAAAATGGAACAGAACTTGGGGGTAGTCATATCGGATGATCTAAAGTGGGTAAGCAATGTGAGAAGTCAATGAGGAGAGCCAGAGGATACTGGGATGCATAGGAAGGGCATCACAAGTAGAAAAGGAAGTGGTTATACCTCTGTATAGACAGTTGGTGAGACCCCATCTAGAGTACTGTGTGCAGTTTGGAGACCTCATCTCGCAAGGACATAGACAGGATGGAAGCAGTCCAGAGGAGGCAACTAAAATGGTGCAGGGTCTGCATCAGAAATCATATGAAGAGAGGCTGACAGAGCTTAATATGTATACCCTTGATGAAAGGAGGGACGGGGGGCATGATAGAAATTTCAAGTACCTCACGGAATCAACAAAGTCCAGGAGGATAGCATCTTTCAGAAAGAGAGATGTAAGAACAAGGGGACACAATTTAAAGATAGAGGGGACGCTCAGGGGTAATGTGAGGAAATCTTTTTCACAGAGAGGTGGTGGATGCGTGGAACTGCCTTCCTGGGGAGGTTGTTGGGGCTAAAACAGTGGGAATTCAAACATGCATGGGACACACACAAGGCAATTGTAGTGGGGGTGGCAGAAGTAGGCTGTTGGTTAACTAGAATCTGCAGCTTATCCAGTAGGTAGGAAATGGGCAGACTGGGTGGGCCAAGTGGTCCTTATCTGCCGTCAACATCTATGTTTCTATGTTTCCTCCAACCCAGCAACCCATGACCCTTAGCCATCAATGTATCCCTGCCTTTCTCACTCCCTATCTTTGTAGCTGGTATCTACTGCCATCCTAATGTCCAGCCGCTGTCTTCTTTGACCACCTAACTTCCATTACTTCCTCTCTCAATCTGGCAAGCTTTACATCCTTGGCGACCTCAATTTAAATTGGTTGTCCCGAAAACATCTACCACAAGAAATGCTATCAGTGCCCTCAACTTCACACAACTAAATACAGAATCCACCCCCCCCCAATCACAAGACCCTAAACCATTCCCTACTTGATTGGGCCCTAACTTCTGATCCCCATAGAATCATCACCTCTGGCATCCTTCTGGGTGCTCTCAGCAACCACAACCCAGTTTTCCTGGTCAAAAAAGTTCACAGCCCTAAATCCCCGCATAAAACCCTTCAAATATGGACTTGTATATCCCTAGAATTGGAACCTCTCCTTCATAGCCTTGCCCTCTCAGACTGATCTCCTCTAGCAAGCACCTCCTCGGTTGATAAAGCCCTAATCTATTTTAGAGACATCTTCCTAGCAAATTAGAATGCCTTCTCACCCCTAAAACAAACAAGGGTTAGAGGTCATCACCACCCCTGGATTACCCCTGAATTACTAGCCTGCCAGAGAGCCAGAGATCGGGCCTGGAAATGGCACAATGTCTCCCAGCTTCCAAATGACCTTCTTATTTAGCGAAAACTCCATAATGCCTGCACCCGGGCTACCAGGCTAGCCAAAACAGAGTACTTTAAATCCACCTTGGCAACTAACATCAACTCCCTCTTCAAGTTCTGGAGAGTGGTCCACACCCTGTTTACCCCCCATCCTGTCCACCCACCCCTATACTTAAGATAAACGCCACCCTTGTTGCCAATCCAGTTGCAGTAGCTACTGAATTCAACTCCTACTACACCACTTGTGCTGATGAGCAACTCCAATCCCTCCCAAACTACACTCCTCCCTAGCTGCCTTCCTGCTGCCTATGAATGACCCCCCCCCTCAGATTCCCCTTCTCCTTCGCTACTGTCTCCCCAAATGACACCTAAATGCTCTGATAGCGATCAACCATTCAAAAGGCTCCTCCCAGGATGGCCTTGATCCTAAACTACTATCCCGCTGAGACCCGGCCAACACCTATTCACTCTCTATTATCCTAAACCTCTCTTTCTCAACTGCCTCAGTACATTCCCCATGGAAACACGCAGTGGTCCTTCCCCTCCCAAAGGCAGAGACCCCACCTCCCTGGCAACTACCGCCCCATCTCTGCTCTCCCTACCTTTGCCAAACTTCAGGAACACCTAGCCCTCTCCCAGCTCACTGCTTACCTCAATGACTCCTCCTTCTTCACCCCTTATCAATCTCACTTCAAGAAAAATCACTCTACCACCACCTCCCTTCTTTGGCTCACTGATTCTATCCTCACAGGAATGGACAATGGCCAAATCACCTCACCCATTTTTGTCGATCTGGCCAAAGCCTTCAACACAGTCTCCCACTCCCTTCTCCTTGACACCCTATCAACAGCTGGGCTATGCCCTTAGCCACAGACTGGTTCAAGACACACCTCACAGGCAGAACCCAATCAGTCAAGATCTCTGACTCAATTTCCCCAACCCTCCTGATAAGAACTGGCATCCCACAGGGATGAGTGTTAGGCCCCATACCATTCTATTTTTCTAAATGATCTCCCATCCACCTGCTCTCTCTTCTCTTCCATTCACATGTACACTAATGATGCAGTCTCGTATACATCTGGCTCCTGCCCCACCGAGGTTGCATTCAACTTGCAGCACGACTTCGACAAAGTTCAGCATTGGTTTGCAAACAACAAACTATCTCTCAATGCCAAAAAAATAGTCTCCGTGACCTTTGGCACCAGGCAGAGACTTACCTGGTTTCCCTCTCTACCCTCCACCCACACCCTTGATGGGACTTTACTCGAGAACACACCCTCCTTCAGGTATTTAGGTGTCTGGCTGGACCAACACCTGAACTTCTCTGGTCATATCGACGCCACTCAGAAAAAATTGCATCCCAAGCTTGGCAACTTATTCAGGAACTGTGCCTGCATCCCACCCACAGCTAGGAGTGAGATTGTCCAGAAGATAGAAACATAGAATTTGATGGCAGATAAGGACCGCTTGGCCCACCCAGTCTGCCCATTTCCTTACCTAATAGATAAGCTGCAGATCCTAGTTAACCAACAGCCTACTTCCTCCTACCCCCCACTACAATTGCCTTATGTCTGTCCCATGCATTCTTGAATTCCTCCACTGTTTTTGACTCCACTACCTCCTCAGGAAGGCCAGTCCATGTATCCACAAAACTCTCCATGAAAAAATACTTCCTCACATTACCTCTGAGCCGTCCTCCCTCTATCTTCAAATTGTGCCCCCTTGATCTTGCACATCATTTTCTGAAGATGCTACCCTCTTGGACTGTTAGGTCCCTTGAGGGTACTTAAAAGTTTCTATCATGTCCCCCTCTCTCCTCTCCTCGAGGGTATACATATCAAGCTCCTTTAATATATTTTCATATGTCTTCTGGTGCAGACCCTGCACCATTTTAGTTGCCCTCCTCTGAACAGCCTCCATCCTATGTCCTTGCGGAGGTGGGGTCTCCAGAACTGCACGCAGTACTCCAGATGGTGTCTCACCAACTGCCTGTACAGAGGGATAACAACTTCCTGTGTTCTACTGGTGATGCCTCTCCCTATGCATCCCAGTATCCCACCAGCCCTCCTTACTGCCTTATCACATTGCTTGCCCACCTTTAGGTCATCTGATATGACTACCCCCAGGTTCCTTTCCATTTTTGTTGATGTTAGTATCTCACCCCCGACTGTGTACTCTTCCCCTGGATTTTTGTTTCCCAGGTGCATTACTTTGCACTTCTTTGCACTGAATCTAAGTTGCCATACATTTGACCATTCCTCCAACCCTGCAAGTCCCTTCTCATCCTTTCCACCCACCTTCTGTATTGACCATGTTGCAGATCTTTATGTCGTCTGCAAAGAGACATACTTTTCCTTCCAGTCCCTCTGCAATGTGACTTATAAAGGCATTAAAAAGGACCGATCCCAGTACTGAACCCTGCGGTACCGAGCCAGTAACCCCCCTTTCTTCAGAGTGGACTCGGTTTACTATTACCCTCTGCGTCCTGTTGTCCAGCTAATTTTTTTACCCAGGCTACCACCTTGGGACCCACTCCAAGGCTGACTAACTTGTATATTAATCTTTTGTGTGGGACTGTGTCAAATGCCTTGCTAAAGCCTAGGTAGGCCACGTCCACAGCCCCTCCCTGATCTACTACTTTGGTCACCCAGTCAAAGAAATCTATTAAATTCGTCTGACATAAGCTTCCTGCTGTGAATCCATGCTGCCTTGGGTCCTGTGCCTCACTGGCCTCTAGGAAATATCAGTTATGTAAGAACTTAATCGTAACAGTAGATCTTCAAGAGAGATTCCTGCAGTAGATCTTCACATATAAGACTGCGCCCCCTGGCGTCAGGTTCGGACGGCAAACTTGTAGCTAGAAATCATCAGCGGGGACCGCTCCAGTCGTCAGGTGACGCAACGTCATCCCAACTATAAGAAAGGGCGGTCCTGTGCCCGCCCTCCAGTTCTTTTCCACTGGAGACTCAGAGAAAGGGAGCAGAAAAGTGGAGTAACAACCCTGGTACCCAGCACCCTGGCTGAACCAACAGGCTACACAGGAAAAAAGGAAATAACTCCAGAACTGGGGGGAAGGTGGGTGGAAAATTAAACCTACTGCAGGAACCTCTCTCAAAGATCTACTGCTCTGGTAGGTTCTTAAGAAACTGATACATCTTAATTCAAGAGGGTTCCTGCAATAGATCTTCACATATAGGACTGAATTCCAAGCAGTCTCATAAAAAGAAGGAGTCAGAGACGAGTTTCCGGGAGAAGGAAGATGTCTGCCAACTAAGGATCTGCCTTAAGACAGAAGACCTTGCAAAACTGAAAGGCCGAAACCAGCTTGACACCTAGAGGCAATGTCCAGACTATAGTGCTTGGTGAAGGTGTGGATGGAAGACCAAGTGGCCGCTGCACAGATATCCGCAGTGCACACATTCCTGAAAAAAGCGGTAGAAGTGGCCACGCTTCTGGTGGAGTGACCTTTAACCGCCCCCGGAAGGGTTTTTCCATATTTCTGGTAAGTGTAGTGAATACAGTTAGCCAGCCACCTAGAAATAGTCTGTTTAGAGATAGCCTTACCCTGGCACTGGGAGGCAAAGGCCACAAAGAGTTGTTTCGACTTTCGAACCTCCTTAGTCTGGGAGGTACAGTATCTCAAAATCCGATGCACATCCAAAGTGTGCAAAAGATATTCCCCCCTGTTGGAATGCTGAGGAAAATAGACCGGCAGTTCAACACTCTGGTTGAGAATCGTCTCCAAAATGACTTTTGGAAGAAAAGAAGGATTAGTCCTCAGGACCACCCGGTCCTTGTGGAAAATCAAATAAGGCTCTCTGCAAACAAAGGCCTGAAGCTCTGAGACCCTTTGAGCTTAAGTAACTGCAACCAAAAACACGATCTTCCAAGACAGGAAGCGCACATCACAACTTGCTGCCAGTTCAAAAGGGGGCAAAGTAAGTTTCTCCAACATAAAATTAAGATCCCAGGGAGGACAGAGATTCTGGACTGGAGGTTTGATGTGAAGGATGCCCTTCAGGAAAGTTTTGGAAACCTCTAGTTGTGCTAGGGTTTTGTCCTCCACCGGAAGGTGGTAGGCTGACACCGCAGAGAGATGGACCTTAACTGAGGAGTAACTAAGGCCCAACTCAGAAAGATGTAAGAGGTACTCTAGCAGCTGGGAGGCCGAACAAGAAAAGGGGTCCAAGCTTTTGGCTGTGGAACAGATAGAAAATCTCTCCCACTTCATGGCGTAGGTAGATCTGGTAGAGGGTTTTCTGGCTTCCACCAGGACCTGAGCAACCTGAGAGGAAACTTCATAGCGAGAAACTGCTATGTCCACAGGTGCCATGAATGAAGATGGAGAGACTGAAGACTCGGATGTACTAGGGTGCCCTGCTCCTGAGACAGAAGGTCATGAGACAGTGGCAAAGGGACCGGCGGTTCTAGAACTAGTTGTTGCAACAGCGGGAACCAAATCTGCCTTGGCCACAGAGGGGCAATCAAAATCAAGTGGGCCCCCTCTGCCTGTAGTTTCAACAGAAACTTCCCTGTCCAGGAGAGAGAGAGAGAGTGTGTCTCACCAAAAAGCACCATGCCCAGGAACGAGCGAGCAAAAGTTGGGTAGTTTTGCGTTGAATGGGGAGGCGAACAGATCTAGGTCTGGCCGGCCCCGTCGAAGAAACAGATCTTCGACTACCTCAAGTTTTAGTTCCCACTCGCGAGCTTTGGCCACTGATTGGCAAAAACTATCGGCCAGGACATTGTGAATGCCTGGCACATGGACTGCTGTCAGAAACAGGCCGTGCTGCATAGCCCAATACCATACTCTCACTGCTTCCCTGCAAAGAGGGTACAACCAGGTACCTCCCTGTTTGTTGCGGTACCAGACAGTCACCATGTTGTCTGTCTGGACAAGAAGTGTTCCTGGGGGGAGTAACGACTGGAAGGCCTGGAGAGCACAGAGGAGTGCTCTGGTCTCCAGGATGTTGATGTGAAGTTTCTGCTCTTGAGGAGACCACGAACCTTGAGTTCTGTGATCCCCCAAGTGGGATTCCCAACCCGTATCGTAGGCATCCGAGGTAAGGGTCTGGAAGGGAGTCTGAGAGTGGAAGGGGGCTCCCACCAACAAGCTGGTGAGGTCCTGCCACCAGAGAAGATCTGTCTGAAGGCTGTTGAAGATCATGACCAGTTGGTTCTTGTCGTCCAATCGTTGATCCCACTGGACTCGAAGAAACCACTGGGTAACCCTCATGTTCAGCCTGGCAAGGGGGACAGTAGGAATGGCCGCTGCCATAAGACCCAAAAGACGGAGCACCGAGTGCGCATGGGTCTATCGAGCTTTGACCACCAAAGTGACCTGCGAAACCAAGGTCTCGGCTCGATCTAATGGTAAGAATGCCTTGCTCTGGACTGTATCCAGTATTGCTCCAATAAATTGGAGACATTGAGAGGGTACTAGCTGAGACTTGGGAAGGTTGACCGAAATGCCCTGCTGGGCAAACAGCTCCAGAGTGAAGAAGAGAGACTCCTTCAGGCTGTCCGGGGATGGGGCTGAAAAGAGCCAGTCGTCCAGGTATGGGAACACATATATGCCCCTGCGGTGGAGAAAAACAGGTTACTCACCTGTAACAGTAGTTCTAGGAGTGGTATATGCTGTTCATCCACACTTATTGGAATGTCTCTTTCCGCTTTAAGAATCGCCGGAAGTTTTCAAGCTGGCTCCTCCTACCCACCCAAGTGGTATAACCCTCGGCTTCACCCCATGATGCCAGATCTTAGCCCGCTGGAAGCCAGATTTGTGCATCCACAGCCGGGGAGGTTGGATGGGTCGGTGTGGATGAACAACATATACCACTCCTAGAACTACTGTTACAGGAGAATAACCTGTTTTTCCAGGATCGTTGATATGTTGTTCATCCACACTTATTGGCAGACTCCTAGCAGTTCTCCGGGAGGAGGGAGGCAAGGCGCACACCCCCACTGATACTCACTTGGGAAATAGAGATTGGAGAAGTGAGGCCCCCAAACCAGCATCCCGGCATGACTCAAGGTCGATGTGGTAATGGGTACTGAAGGTGTTTGCTGACTTCCCGGTAGCAACCCGACAGATTTCCTGAATAGGGATGTCCCTGGAAGCAGCCACCGACGCAGTGGTATGTGGGTAGAATGAGCTCTTATCCCTCTGGGAGGCTCCATGCCCGCCAACTCATAGCACAGACTTATGCAAGATGTAATCCACCTTGCAATACTCCATTTTGCTGCAGGTCTGTCAGAAGCAGCTTCAGCATAGGTGACAAACAGCTGGCAAACCTCTCCCCGAATTTCCGCCATCTCTTCCTTATAACAGGAGAGAGCTTGTCTCAGGTCCAAAGTATAGAGCCTGTACTTGGCCTCTGAGGTGTAATTAGGGTAGTAAACTGTCAGAGTTAACACCTGGTTAAGGTGAAACTCTGGGGTGGCCCGTCGGTGCAGTGGTTGGATTTCCACTTGCGATGCCAGCGACCCAGGTCCGGGAATGAGCCCGGGTTGCTGGAGGGCCGGCCAGGGGGGAGAAGGATTGAGCGTCCATGGACAGCCTCCTTCTCCGGGAGGATAGGGGACTGGTTGGCGCCTGCTGGTCTACTAGCAGAGGCTGGGAGTATCACTGAATGTATGAACCAAATGCTAACTGGGGGAGGAGCGGATGTTGGCGTATGCCGTGATGTCACTACGCTGCCCCCAACAGAAAAAGGGAAAAATTGTTCGCTGGCCGCCGGATGATGGCTCTCGGTTCCCTGAGTGCCTCCAGCACCTTGCCAGGGCCTCCTACTCCTCAGCAGCATCCCCGGGCCCTAGTAGTATGTGCTGGGGTTATCCTCTCCCGTGCCTTCCCCTCGGAGGAGAACCCATGTGAAGGGATACGCGGATATCCGGGATCGGCTGCCATGAGGACCAGAGGAGGGCTGGGTAAGGACAGTGGGACTGGAGGGAGCCTGTGGAGCCCGAAGGAGTGGGGGACCAGTGAGCACAAGGGGCAGAGAAAAAAAAAAGGTGAAACTCTGACACCACCTTCAGAAAGAATTTCAGGTGGGGGCATAGGACAACCTTGTCCCTGTGGAAAACCAGATAAGGGGAGTCCACCTAAAGCTTCTGGAGCTCCCCTGTCCTTCTGGAGGACGTGCTAACCACCAGGAAGGCTGTTTTCCACAACAAATGTGACAATGCACACTTGTGCATTGGTTCGAATGGCTTGCCCATGAGCTTTGCCAGTACCAGCAGTAGAGCCCACGGAGGTGGAGGTTCACACACCGGAGAGGATATGTGATCCAGGCCTTTGAAAAAGCTCCCGACCACTGTCTCCTGTACCAACGTCAGCTCACCAGCCCACGCCAGGTAAGCAGAGATGGCTGCAAGGTGCACCCTAAGGGTCGATGACCAAAGACCCCCTTTGGAGAGAGACCAACGGTAGCTGAGAATGTTAGCCACTGGACAGGACAGAGGGTCCAGGCCCTTGCCCTGACACCAAATGGAAAACCTTTTCTGTTTGAAGGCTTAACATTTCCTGGTTGATTGCTTTCTGGATACCTCCACTATAGTGAGGACATCCTCGGAAAGACCCAAAGCCTGGAACTCTAGCCGCTCATGTACCAGGCTGTGAGGTGCAGGGACTGAAGGTCCGGATGGTATACCTTCCCCTAATTGAGAGAGATCATGTCTGGACATGCTGGAAGCCGCTCTGGGGGCCTGTAGCTGAGGCTGAGGAGATCTGGATACCAGAACTGGTGTGGCCAGTCTGGGGCTACTAGAATCGCCTTTGTCTCGTCCCTCCTCACCTTGAGGAGCACCCTGTGGATCAAGGGAAATGGAGGGAAGGTGTAAAAGAGGCCTGGGGTCCACGGCCTCGAGAAAGCGAGCCCTGCTGAGGGGGGCGGGCATGAAACAGCCTCAGATTGGTGTTTTCCCTGGAGGCAAACAGGTCCACCATCGGTTTGCCCCAGTGGGAGAACAGGCTGTAAGCTACCTCTGGATGGAGAGACCACTCGTGTGATGTCTCGCCTAAGCAGCTAAGAGTATCCACCAGATGGTTTGAGGCTCCTGCCACATGAATGGCTTGGAGATCCGCCTCCAGACAGCTGACGAGGGTCCAGATGTGGAGTGCCTCCCTGCATAGCAGATGGGAGTTCATGCCACCCTGTTTGTTGAGGTAGTACATGGTCATGGTATTATCCATCTGGATTTGAACCACTTGACCCCAGAGCTGAGGAGCAAAAGCTGACAGTGCCAGTCTGACTGCTCTGAGCTCCAACAGGTTGATGTGGTATCGGGACTCTTCGGGGGTCCAGAACCCATGGGCCCTGTTGTCCCCCATGTGGGCTCCCCAGCCCATGAGAGAGGCATCGGTCGTGAGGACGGCCGTCAGTTCTGGGCGGACAAACGGGATCCCTTCCTGCAACCGGTCTTGGGCAATCCACCATTGGAGAGCGTCCCACATCTTCTGGGTTACAGCGATCAGCTGGTCAAAATGACTGTAGCGCTGAGTCCACTGGGGGGCCAGCTCCCACTGGAGGGGCGCATATGCCACCGGGTCAACGGACCATGGAGATGCATGCCGCTATGTAACCCAGAAGGCACAGAAAGTCCTGGGCAGGGCGCAATTGCCCAACCAGAAATGACTGGGCAAAGGAGGAGAGAACCTCTGCCCTGTCTGCCGGGAGTCGAGCTCTGGCTTGACGAGAGTCAAGCTCTGCCCCGATGAAGCACATCACCTGAGAAGGCACGAGTTCCGATTTGGCCTCATTGAGCTAGAGTCCGAGTTGGGAGCAGGTCTGGAGGGCCAGGTCCCTGGAGCTCTCCACCTCCTGATGGGTGGGACCTGCTAAGAGCCAATCGTTGAGGTAGGGGTAAATTCTGACACACACACGCACACACACCCCCGACGCCTGAGATGGGCTGCCACCACTGCGATGCATTTAGTGAAGACCCGTAGGGCCAATGACAGGCCGAACGGCATGGCTCGGAACTCGTATAGGGTCCCTTCGGCCAATGTGACGGACGGATTGGGACATGAAAGAATGTGTCCTACAGATCCAGTGAACAGAGCCACATGTTTTGCTCCAAGGATGGTATGATCTGGGACAGAGTGACCATCCGAAAGGTGCGTGACCTGAGATACTGATTCAGGTTGTGCAGATCAAGAATGGGGTGGCAGCACCCCCATCCGCTTGGGCACCAGGAAGTACCTGGAGACAAAGCCTAGGTCTGCTGGAGAATCTGCCACTGGAGATACTGCCTTCTTGAGGAGGAGCTGAGCGAGGTCATCTCGAAGAGCTGACTGAGTATGGACGGATACTCTTTCCTCCCGAGGGGCGCAGGCTCGGCTTGGAGGGTGCTGCTTGAATTCCACAGGTAGTCCCTGACTGGCGATTTCCAAAACCCACCTGTCCGTGGTAATAACGGACCAGGCGGAAAGAAACTGGCAGAGCCGGCTCCCCACAGGAGGACCCAGAGCTGGCGTGACAGGAAAGGGGGTGGCGGCCCCCGCCCCGTCACTGAGCAGGCTTGGAGAAGGAGGATCCAGGACCTGAACCTCTGCCTCCTTTACGGGCCTGGGAGGGCCTGGGCTTGGGTCGGGGTCACCAAGCTTGAGCCTGCTGCTGCTGTTGCTCCTGCCCTCATTGAAAGGAGGGTTGCTGTGCCACAGGGGAAGAGTGCCAAAAAGGCTTTTTCTTCTGCTGTTTCTTGCTCAAAGAACCTTTAGCAGAAGTAGCATCTAAGGTGGCATTGGACTGCTCAATATGCTGAAGGTGACCAGCCACAGCTGGGCCGAAAAGGTCGGTGCCCAGGAAAGGCACATCAGCTAGTTTGTGCCGAGTATCTGCTGGAAAAGAGTAAAGTCTCAGCCAAGCCCTGCGATGAGAGGCAACTGCGTCTGCCATCGAGCGGGCACAAGAATCCCCAATATCCAGGGCTGTCTGAAGTTGCTGTTTGGCAACAGCCAAACAGCCTGATTACAGACCTGCTTGAGCGTGGTCTGCATATCCGTGGGAGGTGTGGGAGGACTTCATCCAAAGACCCCAAGAGGGCATGGGAGAAGTGTGCCATGATGACGGCTGAACTTGCCTGACGAAAGCCTAAAGATGAGGCCGCATAGACCTTTCGAGCCCAAGAGTTTGAATTCTTTTTCCGGAGGTCGGTCAGTGTCAGCAGAACTGCCAGTATGCCTGAACACAGAGGTGGTCACCAGACTCTCGTCCGAAGGGTGCTCTGTGAACCCCGCAAGGGACCCCATGGGCACCTCATACTTGTGGGCCATGCAGGCAGACGGTCCCAGAATGAAGGCAGGGCGCTGCCAAAGTTCTAAGGCCGGGCCAACTATGGTCTCAGCCACAGGAAAGGCCTCCATTGGGATATCCCCTCTCGAGTATGTCCGTAAGAGGGTACTCGGTCTTTTTCTGGATAGTTTCCAGGGGCATCCCTGTAGACTCAGAGATGAGGCGAAGAATGCCCTGAAAGGACGAAGGACCTTTCTCCATCTCTATCCCGTCGGCCGATTCGTCATCCCCAGGATAAGAATGTAGGCTGGTCTGATCCAAATAAGAGGAATCTGGATACAACGGTCGACCATGGTCTGCTTTGACTCCGCCGGTAGTCGGGGTGCAGTGACTGAAAGACACTGGGGAAACCCGGTGTCTGGTCTATCTTCCTTAGAAGGAGCCCCTCCCACAGGCTGCTTGGGCAGTGGTTCCACCATGATCGGTGGAGAGAGACCGGTTAAGGCCAAACCAGAGGTTTCGTCAGCTCCACAGGTGGGGGAGCTGACTTATTTAGCTCCGAAGGAGTCGGCTTTGGCCTGGGAGGTAAAAGCCAAGTAATGGCCAGGGTCGGCTTGTGCTCGGACAAAATCAGCTGTTGCCACATCAGGTCCTTCTAGCATCGCCGGAGTTTCCTCCGGAGCCTTTCCTTATCCGAGGAGGACAAGGATGACCGATGGCGTTGCTTCCTTTTTGGGCGCTTGTGGCTTTTCCTCGGCCTGTCGGTTGGGGGGGGTCCTAGACCTTGATCGAGATCGCATGGGCCGATTCGGTCCCTTGGGAGACACTGGTGGGACCAGTGATTTCCCAGGGTCGGGGACCACTTCCTCGATGGGGTTCCCAGCGGGCTGGGTCTCCTCGTCAGGAAAGAAATGACCAGAGTCTGATTGAGGAATTGTCGACTGGAGTTGGCGACAATGGGTCGTCAGGGTCAATGATTATTTCAACCTCATCGATCGACACTTGGTTGACTGGCCAGATGGCGAAAGCGAAGCCAGTGGCTGAAGAGCAATTCATTCGAAATAGAGACTGCCAGTTCTTGGTACTGAGATCGCTCCTGATCCCAAGAGCGTCTTTGCCAAGACGAAGACGATCCCGGGTCCTTTTCCCGCTTACAGGACTGAGAGGAGTGTGTGCCCACAGGACCCTCTCCCTTAGTCGGGAGAGACTGGCACAACTCTCGGAAGGAACCGAAGAAGGTGGAGCTCAGGTTTAGTGGAACGAAGAAGCTCCGAGAGGAAGATTCCCTGGCATGAGCCACTTCCTCCTCGAAGGCTTGCATGTGTTCCAGTTGCTTGGCAGATCCCGCGGCCGTGGAAACTGCCCACTGAGCCGCCTTTGATTTCACTAGAGGGTTCCGTTTTTCCAGCTTCCCCAACTTTAGGCATGTGAGACAGTCGTTGAGGATGTTAGGGTGAAATGCAAGACAAAAATCGCACTTCGAGGTGTCATGGTCGACACCCAGGCAATATCAAAAAAATCAAATCAAAATTTATTTATAAAGCACTTTTCAATAAATCAAAGCGCTGATACAAAACAAGAGATAAAACATCAGCAATAAAGTAAAACATAAACAATAAAATAACCATAAAATAAACTATCCAAATGCCAGTGAAAATAGGTGACTTTTCAAGGATCTCTTAAATGATTCCACGGACAGGCACACTCTAATCTGACGAGGTAGAGAATTCCACAGGGTCGGGGCCATAAAAGAAAAAGCCCTTGCCCCAGATGATTTAAAACAAACCCTGGGAATCTCTAGCAATCCCTCGCCAGTGGAGCGGAGTGGGCGGAGAGGATGGTAGGGACAAAGGAGATCTTGCAGGTAGCCTGGTCCCTGACCGTGTAGGGTCTTATAGGTCAGCAATGCGACCTTGAAGGTGATTCTCCACTGCACTGGCAGCCAGTACAGTTCGCGCACCACAGGTGTGATATGACAAGTTCTTGATAGCCCAGTCAGCAACCTGGCTGCCGTGTTCTGCACCAGCTGCAGGTGACGGAGATCTACCCCCGGCAACCCTAGATATAAAGCATTACAGTAATCAAGGCGGGAAGAAACAAAAGCGTGGACCAACACAGGAAGGTCATCATGTGGAGCGAGGTGTTTTATCTGGGCGATATTCCTTAGATGGTAAAGGAAGATTTGACAGTGGCGACACCTGTATCTTTAGTGTCAGCGCACTGTCAAAAATAACTCAGATTTTGCACCTGTTCAGAAGGTCTCAACTGGGTATACCCTAATAAAAGACCAGGGGGGACCCCAGGAGTCAACTTCTTTGCATAATGACCTGGGTCAACGACTAACACCTCAGTCTTATCCAGATTTAACCTCAACCAGTTCGCACTCATCCAATCCTGAATCTCAGTGAGGCAGTTGTTAAAAACCGACACTGCATCATTTTGTTCGAGTACAAAAGACATATAAAGCTGAGTATCATCTGCATAACAGCAAAAACTCAGCCCATAACGCCTTATAATGTCTCCCAACGGCAGCATGTACACCGGAACAACATGGGGAAAGCACAGAGCCTTGTGAGCACTCTACAAGACAGAGCAAAGGGAGCAGAAGAGAAAATCCCTGAAACTACCCTTTGACTTCTGCCTGTGAGAAAGAATGGAACCATCTGAGGACTGTCTTGACAGTCCGCAGAGTAAGCCACAGGCGATCCAGCAACATCCCATGGTCCACGGTGTCAAACGCTGCAGAGAGATTAAGGAGAACCAAGATCGAACGGCACTTCTGATCTCTTGCTATTAGGAGATCATTAAGTACCCAAACTAATGCAGTCTCAGTACTGTGCCTCTTCCTGAAACCGGACTGGAGAGGATCATAGACTTCATGGGTGGTAAGAAAGTCATCAAGCTGTAACGCGACTACTTTCTCAATAACCTTGCCCAAAAAGGGCAGGTAAGAGATTGGTCTGTAGTTAGCGACGCAGTCGGGGTCAAGGGAAGGTTTCTTCAAAAGGGGTGTCACGACAGCCTCCTTCAAGGATTCCAGAAACACCCCTTGATCCAAAGAACTCCAGACTATCCTCGCAAGGATTGGTCTAATCACATCCATGCACCCCACAAGGAGGCGCGTAGGAGCAGGATCCAAACTACAGCAAGTCGGTCACAAGCCTTGGACAATCTTCATGATATCCATGATCGCTGGCTGGTCGAAATCCATCCAGACAGACCGAGGTCATGTAACCCCACGTTGGTCACTGCAATGCTCGTTTGAACGTATACAGCGGATCTCCGACCTGATTGATGACACCTTATCATCAAAGAACCGAGCAAACTCATCACACTGTATTTGTGAAAAAGCTCTCCGACCCCGCAGACAGGCTGGATTGCACAGTCTGTCAACGGTCCGGAAGAGCTGAGCAGGTCGGTTTCTTGATGCAGTTATCTCCCTGGCCTTCTTATGGGAGATTACTGATTGATAGTCCACATAATGGGCCATCAATCTAAGTTTGTCACCTTCCAGGCCGGATTTCCGCCAACAGCGCTCCAATCTTCACCCCATTCTCCTCAACTCCCTCAATGTCCCATCAAACCAAGGGAATCGAGGGCGGAGGGAGAGGGGGCGAACACGGACAGGCGCAATGGAATCCAGTACCCTCAACACCATGCTATTATAGTGCACTACTAAGGCATCTGGTTCCATGCACTCCATAGGCCAACTCGATAGGTCCAGCACCACCATCAGACCCTCAGGGGTAACTCCCCTCAAAGGGCAGTACTGGACCATCTCCAAAGGGGTGGGTCTCATAAGGGGGGTCACGAAATTGAACCTTATAGAGTGATGGTCAGACCACCCAACTGGTTCCACCACCAGTCCCGTGATCTCCATACCCAGGGTGAACACTAAATCCAGAGAGTGACCATGAATATGGGTAGCAGCGGTAACCACCTATGTGAAGCCCAACTAACTCATTAGTTGGAGAAAGTCTTGACCAAACTGCGAGAGTTCATCGTCGACCCAGGCATTAAAGTCCCCCAGGACCAACCACCTGGAGGGCTCCAGTACCAGGTCGACAATGAAGTCCATGACTTCTTGCAGAAAAACTTTTTCGCTACCGGGTGGACGGTAAACGAGCAAGATTCTGCAGCCCACACCTGCTCCCATGATACATTCAAAGGATCTAGGGGACACCACTGGAACCTCTACAAGGCCCAATTCCAATTTAAAACAAATAGCGACCCCCCCACCCTATGATCCAACCTCGGGCGTTGTATTACCGAGTATCCAGCTGGAACAGCTGACTCCAAAATGGGGCCAGCATTTTCGTCCAGCCAGGTCTCGGTAATGCATGCCAGGTCAGATGATTCAACAAGATCAGCAATAATTGCTGTTTTGTTTTTTATAGACCTGGCATTGCATAACAATGCCCGGGTTGGATGAGAGGCCCTGGAGGAGCAGGCTACATGCCCACTCTCAGTGGAGCCCTTGGGTATGGGAACCAGGCAACACGCTCCCCTATCCTGGACCCATTTCGCCCCAGGTTGTCTCCCGACCTCACCGTCTCTATTCGCCCTCCGCTCACCCCCCATGGCCGGAGGACCCCCCTCTCCACGGCAATCCCGCAAGGCAACGCCTAACACTTGGGGTTGCAGCAGGGCTATCAAAAGGCGAGGTCCCTCAGCCTAGAGGGAGAGTAGCGCCTGTCCATGGATATTCGATCCCAACACATAATTATATAAATCTTCAAAAAGCAGTCTTAAAATCACTTTAATATAAATATTGTCCACACCAGCACTGATTCAAAATAACTAAAACAATAATACAATTTTTCTTCAAACCGACTCCTGAAATAAAAAGTCTTAAAACAAATCTAGACAAATTTTCATAAATTCCACAGAGAAATTAGGTTTATAGTAATATAAAGCAAGAATCACAGTTCTTCTAGTCCATGCTTTTACTAAAACAGTAAAAGTCCCACAGAGCTCTCACCCCTGGGGAAACTGTCCCACGGCCTATCTCTCACATAAGCACCAAACGAAGATGCTTTATAATTATACCATGTACTCCAAGAGTAGAAATCAGTCTGCAGAAAATTAATCCAGCTGTTTGGGGGTATAATTAATCAGCCAACAAAGAGGAAGGCTCTCCCTATGGTCGTCCCCCAATGTATTTTCCAGGGAGACCAGCCTATAACCGGACTTATGTGAGCAGGTTCTCCAACCTATTCCAACAACAATCCATAAACCATGGGTGCCCTAGGCCCATCCTCCAATAGCACTCCCCGAGCTCTCATGGCAGCTGTTCACCTTAGAGAACCACCTCGGGTTCAGGCTGATGTTTTTATAAATAGAGAGAGTTCCCCTGATCGTCCCCCAGGCGCCGCTGGGAGGACTGATTAACAACGGTCTACACGAGCAGGCTCTCCAGCATGCCCGCTATGAAACCCAGGGAACACAGATACTCTGGGGTCCGTCCTCCGACAGCACCCCCCTAGTCTGCCCAACCAACCACCCCAACAGACTACCCTGGGTTAAGATCAAAAGGCTGACAAACTCACCCACTCCCCAGTGACGACAAATCCACGAATCACAAATGCAGGAGTAAAGCCAGATTTTTCTATTCCAGAAATAAGCCCAGTCTCTAGTTTCGAACACACCAGGACATAAAACAGATCCAAGGAGACAGTGACACAGAGACAATAGACGCACGCGGTGTGGGGACTGATGTGTGACATTTTCTCGCTGCACAAACACCGGCGAAATCCGGGGAAGACTTGTCTTCCACAACCGAAAATAAGTGGTCACGAACGCTAATGCGAACTAGACGAATTTTCGGAATAACTGAAGGTTTTGAAGACAGGGCCTACAAAATGCGGGAGCACAAAGGAGGCAACCCGAATCTTCCAGAGGAAAGGAAAAGCTGGCATCATGGGGCAGAGCCGAGGGTTATACATCCCGGGTGAGTGGGAGGAGCCAGCTTGAAGACTTCCGGCGAGTCTTAAAGGAGAAAGCGGTATGCCAATAAGTGTGGATGAACAACATATCCACGATCCTAGAAACGCCGCTACCACTACTAGGCACTTGGTGAAAACCAGGGCACTGAGGACAGACCAAAGGGGAGTGCCTTTAATTGGAAATGGTTTTCCCGGAAGGAGAATCGAAGAAAGCAGCGGTGGGCCGGGAGGATGGGGATATGAAGGTAAGCATCCTGCATATCCAGGGAGCACAGCCATGTGTTTGATGGGAGCAGGGGGCAGGAGTCCCTGAGGAGTCAGCATGCGGAACCTCTTGTACCCACAAAGAGATTGAGTGTGCTGAGATACAGGATAGGTCAAAGATCCCATCTTGTTTGGAACTAAGAAGAAATGGGGTAGAATCCCTCCTAGTTGGTTTGGAAGGACGGGTTCTATGGCTGCTTTTTGTAGCAGGGCCTGGATTTCTTGATGGACGATGGGGATCTGAACCGACGGGTAAAATAACCTTCCCGGAAGCTTTGGAGGTGGAATCTCCAGGAACTCGACTGAGTGACCTCTTTATATTAGCTGAAGAACCCATATGTCTGCGGTGACGGCCTTCCACCCCCCCAGGTGGAGGCTGAACCCCCCTCCTACTGGTTCCTCTGAGGGGAACGGAGGAAGTGGGAGGAGGGGAAGCTAGTTAGGATGCCAAGGGGAGTGGAGCTGTGGTTCCAGAGGCTGCTTTGGCGAACACAGAATGAGGAGCTTGGGCTCCAGAGCCAGTGACATGTCTTTTGCCTTGACACTTATTCTGGTTCTTGTTCCATCTTCTTTGGCGACAAAAGAAAAAATTATTCACCTTAGTAATGTTGTTTCCTTCTAATGGAGTCTTGCTATATTATGACACCATAATTGCAGTATGACCGCAGGTTAAGAACTGCTCCGGAGGTCAAATAGTTAACTTTCCATGCAGGCATGGAACTTAGAGCGTGAGCTCGGTTGAAAACTCTGTCTGTTGTGCTTCAAAGGTAAACTGTCAGATCTTTACGAGCTAAAATTCACTAAGGTTCTGTGTGGAAGCTGTTAACCTACACTAGTCAACTGGCTACTAACATAAACACTCATTTTTTGGTCTAAAACAAAGACTCAAGTCAGGAGACCCAAAAAATGCAAAACCAACACCAATTCACCCCAAAAATAGGTGAAAACAACAAGGTGGGCATCAAAAAGTGCTAATCTGTGACTGCCCACCCACATCCCAAAACAGAGGTTCTGAGAGGGGCAGGCAGGGAAGGAGGTCATAATATAGCAAGACTCCATTAGAAGAAACAACATTACTAAGGTGAGTAAGTTTTTCTTCAAACAACATGAAGTCTTGCTAAAATTTGACAATTGCAGACTACACAGCAGTACCCCCATGGAGGAGGGACAGAACCTACTTAGGAAATAGGCTCTGAAACACAGCTGTGCCAAACCGAGCATCACTCCTAGCCTGGATGTCCAAGGAGTAATGCTTGGTAAAAGTGTGAACTGTTTTCCAGGTAGCTGCTTGACATATTTCTAGAATAGGAATGTCTCTGGCAGCAGCCAGAGAAGCAGCTGGACCTCTGGTAGAGTGAGCCCTCAGGCCTGAGGGAGGAACTTTACCCAACTTCTCGTAGCAGAATTGGATACAAGAGACAATCCACCTGGCAATGGATCTTTTAGTGGCTGGCTTCCCTTTCCCAACTTTGCCATAGGTAAGGAACAGTTGGAGGGAGTCAAACCTATGACCCTTGGTACGTTCTATGTAGTAACTAAGGGCTCTCTTCACATCTAGGCTGTGCAGCCTCCTCTCCCCAGAGGAGGAATGGTCAGTGAAGTACACTGGAAGAGAAATAGATTGATTGTGGTGGAAATCTGAAACCACCTTAGGCAGGAACTTTCTATTAGTCCGAAGGACCACCTTATCTCTGTGGAAAGAGATAAACTCCTGCTCCATTGACAACGCTTGTAATTCACTTATGCGTCTGGCAGAGGTGATGGCTATCAGAAACACAGTTTTCCAAGTCAAGTACTTGAGCTCAGCAGAAGACAAGGGCTCGAAAGGGGGTTGCATAAGCTGAGCAATGCAAACATTAAGATCCCAGGCAGGGGCAGGATCTCTGAATGGAGGGTTGGTGTGCAACAACCCCTTAAAAAACTTGGAAAATACGGGATGAGCTGAAAGAGAAGAGGATTTACCTGCCGAAATAAAAGCAGACACAGCTGCCAAGTGCACCTTGAGGGTAGCTGGTCTCAGCCCCAAAGAATTCAGGTGGACCATATAATCCAGGACTGTGGGTAGATCAGCAGAGACTGGGGAAATATGCTTTTCCGAGCACCATATGGAAAACCTTTTCCATTTGGAATTGTAAGTAGCCCTGGTGGAAGGCTTCCTTGAGGCCTTCAATATATCCATTACACCTTGGGAAAGGTGTAAATCAGCAAACTCTAACTCTTCAAGAACCAAGCCTTGAGATTGAGAGATTTGAGATTCGGGTACCAGACCCTTCCCTGGGCACAGGTTAACAGATTGTGATTCTTGGGAAGGCACAGGGGAGGATGGACTGCTAAGGACAGCAGGAGTGGATACCAGGGCTGTCTGGCCCAATCCGGAGCTATCAGAATGACCTTGCAGGATTGGGATCTGATTTTGACTAGCACTTTGAACAGGAGAGGAAAGGGGAAGGCATAGAGAAACTTCCCCTCCCAATTGAGGGCTAAGGCATCCAGCGGGAGAGAGCCCAACACTGGGGGCCTGCAGCAAAAAAGAGGAAGTTGGTGATTGTCTGGGGCTGCAAAAAGATCTATCTGTGGGGTGCCCCATCTGGCAAATACTACTCCCAAGACCAGGGGATCCAGTGACCATTCGTGGTGGCCCTGGGAAATCCTGCTGAGAGCATCTGCCAGGACACTGTCCTTGCCTGGGAGGTGAACTGCCGTAGGCGAGGTGTTCAGGAGTAAGCCAGAGACCACAATCTCATCGCTTGATTGCACAAGGCCGTGACCCGGTGCCCTTGCTTGTTGATGTACCACATTGTAGTGGTGTTGTCTGTTCTGACCTGAATACTCTTGTTCTGAACAGATTTGGAAAAACTTGAAGTGCTAGAAAACTGCTCTGAGCTCCAACAGGTTGATGTGGAGCAGGGATTCCTGGGAGACCACAGACCCTGGGTGGTGAGGTCGCCCATGTGATCTCCCAGCCCAAGAGGGATGCATCTGTAGTAAGGATTAGAGAATGAGACTGAGTGACAAAAGGAACCCTTGTCTCAGGTTGGTCTGATCCTGCCACCACTGTAGGGCTTGGATCAGGGTTCGAGTTACTGGGATCAACTTGGTAAGAGGATCCTTTCTTTGAGACCAAAAGGCTCTCAAATGGAACTGGATGTCCCTCATCTGAAATCTTGCTCCCTGCACAACCGCTGTGGAAGCAGCCATGTGCCCTAGGAGCTGCAGAAAGTGCCTTGCTGGCCGGGAGACCTGCAGGGTAAATGAGGAGGCCAGGAGACCAGGGTCTTTGCCCTGTCTAGGGAAGGAAAGCCCTGGCTTCCTGTGTATTCGGCCTGCGCCTATGAAGGTAAGAAGCTGGACAGGCTCCAGAACTGACTTTGAGAGATTCAGAAGGAAACCTAGAGAGGTAAGCAGTTGCTGCGTTATCTGGAGATGTAATTTGACCTGGTCTGGGGACTGGCCTACTATGAGCCAATCGTCCAGGTAAGGAAAGATGGCAATCGTTTTGCCTTCTTAGGTAGGCAACTGCTACTGCCAGACATTTGGTAAATACCCTTGGGGCAGAAGTGAGGCTGAAGGGCATTGCTCTGAACTGGTAGTGGCCTGAGGGCAGCTCGAACCTGAGGTACTTTCGATGGGAACCTCTGATGGGAATATGGAAGTAGGCATCCTTGAGGTCCAGGGAAGCTAGCCAGTCCCCTGGCCTTAGAGAGGGTACGATAATTCCCAGAGTCACCATTTTGAACTTTGGCTTTAAAAGGTGCTTGTTTAAATATCTGAGATCCAGGATGGGCCACCATTCTCCTGTCTTTTTTTGGGGTAAGGAAGTACCTGGAGTACAAACCTTTGCCCTGGTGTAGGGGAGGAACCGTTTCCACAGCTCTGAGAGCCAGGAGGGTAGAGACCTCTGCCTCTAAGGCAAGAGCCTCTGATGGAGTTGCAGGTGGAAAAGATCTGGTTCTCAGCTTTGGAAATTTTTTTGAAACTGAGAACCAGTCCCTGGCTTACTACTTCCAGGACCCACTTGTCTGATGTTAAAGACTTACAGTCCTGGACAAAGTAAGCCAGTCTGCCCCCTACAGGTAGAGGAGAATCGGCCCTGGCAATCCCATCAGGGTGCCTGTTTGGCAGGGGCTTTGGGCTGAGGGGTGGAAGCAGACCTGCTTGTACCCCGTCTGCCTCTTCCTCTAAAGAACCCCCTCTGAGCATAGGCCGAGGAGGAGGAAGCTTGGGGTTGGTAAAAAGGCCTATGAAAAGGCCTGCCCCTGCCTCTAGGAAGCTGCTTTTGAGGAGTGGCCTGCCTTTCCTTGGCCTGTGCACTCCTATAGGTGGTCCTATATTCATCCATTTCTTCATGTAATTCTCTGTTTGCTCCCCAAACAGAGAATTTCCACAACAGGAAAAGCCATGGCCTTGGACTGGGTGTCCTGAGACAGGGTAGTACATCTGAGCCAAGCCATCCATCCCAAGTGCCACAGATGTAGCCATGACTCTTGATGAAACATCATTAGAGTCCACTGCAGCATGAAATTGCACCTTGGATGCCTCAATACCATCCATAGCCACCTGTTCCAGCTCCCTGGCAAGCTGGTCAGGGACTTGTTTTGCTAGGGCCAGCACAGTATCCCATCTGCATTTCTGGTACCTAGCAGCATAAGCCATATAATTTGCTTGTCTGAGCCCCAAAGAAGCTGCCATGTACTGTTTCTTTGCCATAGCATCAATCTTCCTGGAGTCCTTCTCAGGGTGTGTGAAGCTAGGGAATATTAGCCTTGTCACAGGCTGCAGCCTGCACTACCCCCACATGGCTGCATTGCTGAGTGAGGAAATCAGTGTCGGAGCCTGATAAGGTATACCTCTTGTCCATCCTTTTATCCAGGAGGTATAGTGTGAGGAGTTTTAAAACTTTAACTGTCTGTTTCTGAAAAGATTTATGCAAAGGAATAGACAGTCTCTAGACTCTGGAATATCCATCATTTCTACATAGTCTGGCTCCTCCTGGTCATCAACAGCTTCCTCAACAGGGAGCTGGAGAGTTTCAGCAACTTTTTATAAAACATGAAATGAGAAGGGACTCAGAAAGTCTTGGAGGAGAAACCCTAGGGTCTATCTGGAGAGATGTCCGGATCAATGGGCACATCCAGATCTTCAAAACCATATTCACTCTCCTCATATTCCTCTTCCCCTCCCCGTTCATAAAAATCCTCAAAATCATAATCTTGAACTCGTGGAACCGCCGAACCCGAACAGCTTACCAGAAGGTGTCGGTTCGGTCAGAACCGGAGAGAGACTGGACAATTTTAATTGCTTTAGCTATTTCCTCAGCAGTTGGAGAGAGAACTTTTGGCTCTAAACTAGCTGACTTTCTAGCCCTTTTGATGGAACCGCTCCTCAGAACTGGCTCTTCGTTTGCCGAGAAGTGATCCGCCTGGTCAGAGGGCATTCTCCGTTCGGTTGGTACCGAACCGGCTGGCCATCTGGGTCAGCGACTTTTTGGCCTCCCTTTCCTGAGCCTACCAACTCTCTTATCTATGGTGGTGGCAGCAGGAAATTGTGACAAATCTGGCAGTCTGAATTGAGGTGGTCAAACCCCAGACAATAGACACATGTGGTGTGTGGGTCAGCCTTAGCAAAAGCTTCCCCACAAACACCACAGTGTTGAAACCCAGTGGGTCCGTTTTTCTTTTGGGTTTCTCAGACATAATGCCAGCCTAACCAACTTGCCCATTTATGGCAATCCACCAAGCAAGACACCCTTATCGGTTCCCAACCGTGTCACGGGTCGTGGAAAAAACCGTAATGAAATCTGTTTTTTAGAACCGATAAGAACCGGGAACCGCACTCTAAAAAAGGGCTAGCAGATTTAAATATAACCTGATCGGTTCAAACCGAACCGATAACAAATTACAAGTTCCACACAGAAAAAACTAATGTAAAACCTATCTATTACTTACATTACCACAGACAGAGCTTGAACCGACCGGTTGCGGTTTAATTTCGGCTAAAAACCGAAAATAACACTTTTAAACCAACAAAATGAACCGAGCAGAAGGAGAAATCTCCGGAGCGACTGTTCAGTGAGGCGGAGTAAAGAATCTGACAGTTTACCTTTGAAGCACAACAGACAGAGTTTTCAACCGAGCTCGCGCTCTAAGTTCCATGCCTGCATGGAAAGTTAACTATTTGACCTCCGGAGCAGTTCTTAACCTGCGGTCATACTGCAATTGTAATTGTCATAATATAGCAAGACTTCATGTTGTTTGAAATGCTGTTTCTTTTGACCCGTTCGATACATGGAGCGTACGTCTCTGAGGGACCTACCACTCTCTCGCAGCCCTGTAATAATGTCCTTCGCGTCACCGCCAAAGAGGATGGGACCCCTGAAAGGCGCATCCAAGAGGGATGACTAAACAGCCTGTGCCAAACCTGCAAGTTGCAGCCATGCTAGGTGCTAAAGGCAGACTCCTGATGCCGCAGCCCGAGCCACCGAATCCACAGAATTGTAAGTAGCCCGGAGTGCGTGACGGCAGGCAGATTTATTCATGTGAACCTTGTCCAGCAATTTAGCCCTGAGATTTTCATCAGGGATGTCCTGAAGGTCTCTCTCCAGTTCTGAGAGAGAGGACTTCTGAAAAGCCACCATGTGGGACACATAGTTCAGTGACCGGATGGCGCAGGAGGTGGACGAGTAGATCTTCCTACCGAACTGGTCAAGTTGTCTTGAGCCCTTGTTTGGTGGGGAGGAATTCAAGTGTTTAGGCTGGGCTGAGCAGTCATGCGCGGCCGTGATGACCATAGAGTCAGCTTCTGGGTGAAAAAGACAGGTGAGAGATCCCTTCTGGGGGAAAGTAGGTTCCATCAGCCTTCCTGGAGACAGCTGGTATAGAAGAAGACTGTTGCCATATTGTGGAAACTAGATCCTTGTGCAGGCCCATCCAAAGGGGATGGGTAGAGGATCCACGGTGGACAAGTCCAAATATTCCACAATCCTTTTTCGCTGAGGATCTACCTCCTTGGATGGCCAGCCCCCTGCTGTTTGAATGGTCCTCAATAAATCCCACAAGACGGATCCTCCAGAGGGGATTTGGAGGATTCTTTTGGTTGAGGTTCGACCGGTGAACGAGGTTCAGAGAGGTCGATGTTGGAGTCCGAATTTGAGGAATCCGACTCACTAGGAAGGGAGGGATCCACCACTGTGTCACCCACCAGAAGAGAAATAAGCAGCATGTCCCAAGGGAACTGGAGTGTGAGGTGGAGCTGTGGGTAGAGGAATTTCTCCAAGTGGCTGGCACTAAGTTCTGTAAGCAGTTGCATCCTAGCATCCTGCCACCATGCCGGGATAGTTTCACGACCAGGCGGCGGTGGTGGAGGAAGAGGAGGAGGAGGTAGAGGCTGGTGCCGGGATCGCAGACAAGGAGGCGGGTAGAGTGGGATGATGCCAGTAAGGGTATTGGTACCCTGCAAACCCTGAAGAATAACCTGACGGCGGGTATCCGGATGGCGGATACCCCAGCGTCAGGTATCCGGGCGTCAGGTAGCCCAGCATGGGTGGCACCAGGCCCAGCGTCGGATGAGAGGGATCCAGTGGCGGAAGATGGGGGTCAGCCCCCGGGAGACCGCCAGAGGGTCCAGCAGGAGGGGTTGAAGGCCCGGCCGGGAGAGGCACCAAAGGGCCGCTGGGCAGCAGCAGGGGATTAGGCATAGGGCCCGAGGGTCCCAAAGGAGGAGGGTCCATACCTGAAAGATCCCGGTCTGGCGACAGATCCCTGGGAGGAGGGGGATCCAGTGGCGAAAAAGAACCAGGCGAAAGGGGGAGCTCTGGAAGAGACCCCAACAACAGGTCTAGTGTTCCCGACAGAAGGGACATGTCGGGGACGGGTGGTGAATCCCTGGGGACAGAGACTGGCAGGGATGAACGATCCCCCCATGAGCACACTCGTCCAGGCGTCGGGGTCCTCAAGGGAGCCCATCGGGAGAGTAGATGTGGCTGTGGGGTGGACAAAGGGTCCGTTGTCCGGCTTACCAGTCGTGACCATGCTGGCTGTGGAAGAAGGGCCGCAGTCAGGCTTATCGGTCTGTGCCAGGCACCCGGTGGCAGAACAGGAGGGCGACTTATCGGCAGTGCTATGAGCGGGAGAACTAACAGAGACCTCAAGAGAGGTGACCCCAGGCTGCCCACATACCTCAGCAGGAGGGGGAGAAGGAGTCCGGCCTGCAGAAGTGGACAGAGTGCCCGTAAGAGTGGTACTCACTGTTCTGGAAGTGGAGGGTCTCCCTTGCGGCGATGTGCTTCTCTCACGGCGCTTCTCCTTCTTTTTCTTTCTTTTCTCTGGGGCGGTGATGACGACCTCTCCCTAAGCTTCTGGAGCTCCTTTTCCATAGAAGCCAGCCATTGGGACAAAAGGTGGGCCTGGAGGGTCCACTTGCGTCAGTTCCGTGTGACCTGGTTGAACCCTTGGCAAATAGCACACTCAGCTGAGTTGTGCTTAGGCCCCAGGCAGAGGAGGCAGTGTGAGTGGTCGTCCCTGTGCAGAATTTGAGCTCCACACTTGGAGCACTTCTTTTTAAGACTAGACGACATACACTGGTTTCGGAAAATTTGGAGAAACAGTACATTAAAAGTTGAAAAACACTGAATACTAAGCGGGCGACTGATCGCTGTTCTACCACATCTGTCGAATGAACTGATGCCACGGCGGGAAAGAACGGGTGGGCAGGCGTGGGACGCCTCTTCTTATAGTCAGGATGACGTCGGCGTCACCCGGACGTCGGGGAGAATCCCACTGATTACTAGCTACAAGTTTGCCGTTCGAACCTGGCGCGGGGCAGTCCTATATGTGAAGACCTACTGCAGGAACCCTCTCGAAGTAAGATCTCAACAATTCTTTCTTTCAGAAGTGATTCCATCATTTTCCCTACCACTGAGGTCAAACTAACAGGTCTGCAGTTTTCTGCCTCTGTCTTGCTCCCACGTTTGTGAAGGGGAATCACATCCACCCTCCTCCAGTCCTGAGACACCACACCACCCTCCCATGATTTGTTAAAAAGGGTAGCCAGTGGTGTAACTAGTTCTACCCTTAGTTCTTTTAGAATTCTTGAGTGAATCCCGTCAGGCCCCATTGCTTTGTCCACCTTCAGTTTTAAGAGTTCTTTCAGAACCCTTTCTTCTGTGAAAGGACTGGTAATGACCTCCCTATCCAGAGTGCTTCTACTCTTTGATTTAGGTACCCCCCTCCTCTTCTTTTGCGACTACTGAGCAGAAGTATTCGTTTAGTAACCCTGCTTTTTACTGTCACCCTCTGCCCACCCTCCCTTCCCTTTATTAAGCCTCAATATCCCTCCCTTGGTCTTTCTTCTCTCCCTAATGTACCTATAAAAGGTTTTATTCCCCTTCTTCACTGAGTTGGCTATCTTTTCCTCAGTTTGGGCCTTTGCTATTCTGACTGCCTTCCCCACTTCCTTCTACTTTAACTGGTACAGTTCTCTGGCCTGCTCCTTCTGTGTTTCTTTATACTTCCTGAATGCTACCTTTTTCTCCTTAACCTTCCCCGCCACCTCTTTTGAGAGCCATAGTGTTTTTTCCCTTCGTTTTGTTTTGTTGATTTGCTCTACACAAAGGCTTTTTGCCTCTGTGATGGCTGTTTTAATTTTTCCCCATTGTTCCTCCACCCCTCCTTCTTGCCCGTTTGCTAGTGCTTTTCTGAGTCACTCTCCCATTTTCCCCAAGTCAGCCCTCCTAAAGTCCAATACTCTTGCTTTTGTATGGCTTAACTCTATTGTTGTTTCTCGTTGAACCACACTGTTGGTGATCACTTGTTCCCAGATGGCTACCCTCTTCTAAATCCGAGATCCTTTCTCCATCTCTGTTTGACAGTACCAGGTCTAAGATTGCTCCTTCCTAAGTGGGTTCCACCACTAGCTGTCTGAGGCATGCACCCTGTAGGGCATCGAGAATAACCTTGCTCTTGGATATGGCTGCAGCAAAGGTGCTCCAGTTAACATCTGGCATATGCAGGTCCCCCATCAACAATATCTCCCCTTTTTCTGCCATTCTAAGGATATCTTCTATCATTTCCTTGTCCACTGCCTCCCCTGAGATGGGGGGGGGGGTTCTGTATACAACCCCCGTGCAGACTGTGGTGCCACTTCCTGTCTCCAGGGTGACCCACAGTGCCTCCTCTACTCCCTGTTTATCCTTTATTTCCGTTGCTTGATCCCTTCCCTTACTTAGAAAGCTACTCTTCTCCTCTTTTTTACCCTCTGTCCGTCCTGCAGCTTGTGTGCCCTAGTATGTTGACACCCCAGTCATGGTTCTCTCTGTACAATGTTTCTGTAACTGCCACGATATCCAGGCATCCCTCTTCCATAAAAGCCACTAGTTCAGGGAGCTTGTTACACACACTGCGGGCATTGGTACTCATCACCCTCTCCCCTTCCTCCAACAGTTATACCCCCTAACGACTGAGTCCCCCACCAGGAGTTGTTTCCTTCCCTGTGCCACCCTCCTGTGGGTCTCCTTTGTGGAGGTTCCCAGCATCCTCCTTGGTCTCCACTGCAGGTGCCTCCATAGAGGAACCACTCTCCGCCAGAACAGCATATGAATTGTGGAGAGGTACAACAGGAGGGATGCGCCTCTGTTACACCACCCTCACCCTCCATGAGCCCACCTTGGTCCAACCGCTCTTCTTTCTTGGCAACCTCTGAGGTAGTGGCGGTGGCCCTGGTGGTCCCTGGGTGGGGGAGGAGGTTTCACAAATCCTAGCCAGGGCACTCTTGAGACGGGCAACCTCCTCCCTCAGACCAGAGAGGTGCCTGCAAACATGGCAGCATTGCAGCCTCCAGAATGTTTCCCAGAAGACTGCTGCCCCACAGCCACTGCACTGCACCACTCCCATCATGTTTTATTTTGTGGCCCCTCTCCTGTTGCTTTGTATGCTTACTCTCTCCTCCCTCTGTTTATTTTTCCACCTACTTTCCTACTGCCTATGTGCCCTTACAGCTCTCGCTCTTCCTGTTCTGGGACAGGAACTTCCTGCATTCTTTGGTAGTCTCCTTCTTCTTTGCTCAGAGTCAGATTTCCAGCAGCTAGGGGGAGAGGGAGAGCTACTCTTTTCCTTTAAGGATGACGAAATCTATGTGTCTCAGTGATCCTTCCCTTCCTACTGCCAAACGGGAAGTTCCTGTTGTCAGTCAAATCCAGTACCTATAAAAGTAGAACTGGCTAAGGGTTGGAGGAAGGAGGGCAATTAATAAGAAAAGTTCTAGCTTTTTAGTCAGCTGTTCCCTGCTCTGAAAGCAAGATTCCTTTCTGCCTAAAGCTAGCAGTAGGGAACTGTAATTGGAGACACCTGGTTTTCTACTCCTAAGCCACACCCAATTAACTTCTCTCTCCTGATACAGTCCCCTTTCCCGACACAGAAAAACACACTTTTTTTTAACCTAAATGAGACACACCCCCACTTCTAATAAAATATCTATTTGCTTAATCCCAACAGGCATGGACTCCTGCTGAGACAGAAGTGTTCTAGTAGCAAGAAAAGTTCTAGCTTTTTAGTCAGCTGCTCCTTGCTCTGAAAGCAAGATTCCTTTCTGCCAAAAGCTAGCAGTAGGGAACTGTAATTGGAGACACCTGGTTTTCACTCCTGAGCCACACCGGCAATTAACTTCTCTCCTCCCTGATACATTCCCTTCCCCCCCCAACACAGAAAAACGCTCTGAAAGCAAGATTCCTTTCTGCCAAAAGCTAGCAGTAGGGAACTGTTCTACCTATCTTCGTGTAACCCCTAGATGGCGCTATCCCAGGGGCTACTACCCCTGCCTGATTTGCCACTAACAGGTTGAGGGGCCTGGATCCAATGGCGGGTGCCTCCACCCAGAGGTCAGGGTTTGCAATAGTTAAACTAACTTGGTCACAGCCCCTGGGACACTGCAACCCCTTTCTTCCCACTAGTGGCCCACACAATATATCAGAATTACCTTCACAGTATACACTTACCCCCAGGTCTGGTTCCGCACTGGGACCTCCTGTGAAATGAGATACAGTGCAACAATCACAGTACAGTACTTTAACATAGACAAATACCTCAGGCAGTATAACTTTGCTGAAACAAGCAGCTCTGATTTATTTAGGGGATATAACAAGGGGAAATCAGGTTAATTAGCTTATCACTCTAATAATTCACCTATGGCTCTGTGCACAGGCCTATCCCTATCAGTTACTGTCCCTGGGTACCCAAGCCCTAGTGGCTAGTCCAAACCGTGGCAGCTGGTAGGGGCCCTTTCACACAGAGAAAGGAGAATTAAACAGTCAGCAGTACAGTAATTCCATTTGGATTTAATGTGGCAATTCAACAGGAGCAACCCTGAATTAGTACTCACGACCTCCAAATAAGATAGGGTCCTTCAATGTCAGCAGGGCTCACTTGAGGTACACAAACCTCTTCACACATCCATATAAAGAAAGCACTATACCAGGCAGGCTGCATCTGTATCCCGATCGCAATTACTGCACAATACCCGGGAGAACACACAGCAGATTCAGTTCCTGACAGACAGAGTGCAATTTTCAGCAATTCCTCCAGTCTTCTACAGGGTGAGCCTGGTTTCTACTCTTCAGAGATCCTTTGATTCTTTTCACAGGACGGATTCAGTCCTAACAAGCTGTTACACAAGCTGCAGACCGGAACTCTGGGCCTTACACACGTTTTTTGACTAAACTGCACACTGAAAAGCACAGGGCTCCTTCCTTCTTCACTGCCAAAGCTCAACTGAAACTCCAACCGACAAAGCCGGGCACTTCTTTGAGTTCCTCCCAGTTCTTGACTGGATTGGCTGTCACTCACAATAGACTGCTGCTGTTGGTCCAAAAGGCACTGAAGTCTAAACTACATCTCCCAGAGTCACTGCCCATACAATCCTCTTGTGGCTGGCTCAGATTATGAGTCCAAGTTCTGATTCGTCCAAGGCACCATTTAGAGCTAGCTTACCCCACACTGATTGGTCCAGTTCAGCAGTTCAAAACCAGAATGGGGAACTAGACAGACACAGTTCTGACTGCAAAGAAAGCAGGTTAGACAAACTGTAATTTCATTATTACTCTAAATAATTTCTGGCAAAGTTACATCTTTCAGATAGGTTCCCTTTGCACTCCTAGTGACTGCAAAAATGAAGTGAATTGGCAGCAGCTTGAGTGGTACTCAATCAAAGAAACACACAGTCCCCCATACAAACTAATTATGTCTGCAAGCAGACAGCTCTTAAAGAGACAGTACCAGAGGTTCTAAAAACACTCACTGATAAATAGCTTAAATGCCAAACACCATTCAGGCTTGGAGCATTCAAGCAAGCTCCTGGAAGTCTTTTGGGAACCCCCATTTGCAGGGGGGTTACATTCGACTACTACTTCGACATAAACAAGACCCTGAGATCCTTATCATTAGAAGTCATAATTCTATGAGTCTTCAATTTGAATTGGATTTCCAATGCCTCCACACCCCTCAAAGCTATATGTGACTCCCTTGGGCTGACACAAGTTAGCAATGAGCTTACGCATCCAAACTTGAAGAACCCTAACAGCAGCTCATTACTGGATCTTATAGTATATGGTTAGGGCTTATTGTTGATGAAAACCGGTGGCTTTCTAAATCTTGTTGTAGGGCAGTTCAAAGGTCAAAAAAGTTGTTTTACCATCGACGTGACATTAGAACGATAGTACAACAACTTTTAGCTTTGAACTGTCTTCTGATTGACTCATACTACCAAGCTCAACGTAAAAAAATACTGGAAACATGGCAGCGGCAGTTTAGCGAGCGCCGAACAGACGACTCGGCCTATTTTGACATGAGGAGCTACCGTCGCTCCGTGTCACAAAAGTGATTTTTTTTTTTATTTTAAAAGTACTAATGCCAACACCAGAGGAAGCAGAAGCAGCGACAAGCTGAACAAATGCCAGCAGGAGCAGGGAGAAGCAGGAGCAAGTGGCAGCAAGAGCGGGACAGATTTGAAGAGAGGGAGGGGAGATGCCCGAGTGAGAAACATGAGGTAAAACAAGGCAGCAACCAAAATAAAAAATGTTCATCAACAATAAGCCCTAACCATACACTTTATGAAACAGTGGATGGTGGCCCATCCACAACTAAGTCTGTTTCCGTCTCAGGAGTTGATGACATCAGAGAGATCTCTCGAGCTTCGCTCTTGATGATGTCATTAACTCTCTCGAGGGAAACACAGCCTTGTTGTGGATGGGTGACCATCCACTATTCTATATATCTTGGTAAATAAACCGCACCTATTTTCACATGCTGGTGTGTTCTTCAAGGATACCAGCGATCACTGCTTTATTGCTTGTGTAAGAGCGTCCCAAACTGCCACATCTGCCTCAAAATTTACCACCAAAAGATGCCGATGCAACTTCAACCCCAGCGCATTTATTATACAGCTAAGAGAATCAATATGTTGGCAGGACTTTTACCTTGCAAAAATCAATGGACCCTGCATTTGACATCTTTCATGAAATCGTGTCAGGGGCCCTGGATAAGCACGCTCCTTTGGTTAAAGTCCGCAACAGGGTGAAATCCTGCCAATGGTTTACACTGGAGCTAAAAGCTGCCTTACAAAAAAGAGACACACTTTTGAAAATGGTACGGAAATCTAGTCTCCCAACTGACTGGATCTTGTTTAGGAGCGCGAGGAACCTCTGCACCAAGCTAGTCAGAGAAACAAAGGCAACCTTATATCGCAGGGAACTTGACGCGTCCTCGAAGTGTTTCTCCAAATTTTGGAAAACTTTAAAGAATTTATAAGGATGCGCTCCTGGAAACTCCCTACCCGCAAAAATCTCAGTTGGTGGCACCTCCATCTCTGATAAGCCCACCATCCTCGAACACCTCAACAATCATTTTGCCACTGCAGGATTAGCATTTGACACCTCTCCTGCCAATAAGCTATGATCCCAACTTGGTGTCCAGGATCAAGGAGTCCTCGTCCTCCCTGTAGCCTGTTTCGCTGAAGGAGGTCGAAGACCTCCTTTTACAGTTGGATATCAAGAAAAATGCTGGAGCTGACTTTCCTGACCCTTTCTACCCGAAAATTGGTTATCAGGTCCTGGCTGTCCCACTTACTCATCTCCTCAATCTATCACTTTCCCAGGGTGTCATTCTGTTCTTATGGAAGACAGCTCATGTCATTCCCTTGTTCAAATCCCGAGATCCTGCAGACCTTAATAATTACAGGTCTATTTCCCTACTTCTTATCTTATCCAAACTGCTGGAGAAAATTGTTAGTAACCAGCTCAAAAATTACCTAGAATCAGCAAACCTAATTAATTCTCTGCAATCTGGTTTTAGATCACAACATAGCACCATCACAGCCTGCTCTAAAGTGACCAATGACTGGCAGCATGAACTGGATGCTAAAAACGTTGTGTCCGCAGCATTCTTAGACCTAAGCAAGGCCTTTGATACTGTTGACCACAATCTGCTCCTTACATCCCTCAGGAACACTGGCTTGGACCATCACTCCCTAAAGTGGTTCTCTAATCACCTTACAGGCCGATTCCAGCAGGTTAAAGCAGAAGGGGAATTTTCTCCTTTAAAATCTTTATCAAGAGGAGTTCCCCAGGGCTCCATATTGGGTTCTCTACTCTTCACGATTTATATTAACAGAATTAATGCCAACATCAAAGCTGCTAACATTCACCTCTTCACAGACGACATGGTGCTCTGCATCGAAGGACCCTCTCCTACTGCCACACGTGATGATCTGCAGCATGATTTCAATCCGCTACAACTTCAGCTTTTAAACCAGAAACTACTACTAAATGCCAAAAAGACCAAGGCAATGGTATGATATGCGACCAGTGTTGTTGTTGCAAGAGTGTTTTTAATGTTGTAAGTGCCCTCTGGTAAGTACCCTGCTACAGATGGTTTTAGGTGGGGGTTATGTATTTGTTTGACCACTGACACAGTAAGGAAGAATGGTCACTACGGTATCTGGAAGGACTTCAGTATGCGATATAGAAACATAGAATCTGATGGCACATAAGGACCGCTTGGCCCACCTAGTCTGCCCATTTTCATACCTAACAGATAAGCTGCAGATCCTAGATAACCAACAGCTTGCTTCCTCCTACCCCCACTAGGACTGCCTTATGTTTGTCCCATGCATTCTTGAATTCCCCCACTGCTCTTGACTCCACGACCTCCTCAGGGAGGCTATTCCATACATCCACAACCCGCTCTGTGAAAAAATACTTCCTAACATTACCTCTGAGCCATCCCCCCTTATCTTCAAATTGTGCCCCTTGCTCTTGCACATCTCTTTTTCTGAAAGATGCTACCCTCTTGGACTTTGTTGATTCTCTTGAGGTACTTAAAAGTTTCTAACATGTCCTCTCTCTCCCTTCTTTCCTCAAGGGTATACATATTAAGCTCCTTTAGTCTTTCTTTGTATGTCTTCTGGTGCAGACCCTGCACCATTTTGGTTGCCCTCCTCTGGACAGCCTCCACTCTGTCTATGTCTTTGCGGAGATGGGATCTCCAGAACTGCACACAGTACTCCAGATGGGGTCTCACCAACTGTCTGTACAGAGGGATAACAACTTCCTGTTTTCTACTACTGATGCCTCTCCCTATGCATCCCAGTATCCCCCAGCCTTCCTTACTGCCTTCTCACATTGCTTGCCCACCTTTGGGTCATCTGATACAATTACCCCCCGGTCCCTTTCCATTTTTACTGTTGTCAGTATCTCACCCCCCATTGTGTACTCTTCCCCTGGGTTTTTGTTTCCCAGGTGCAATACCTTGCACTTCTTTGCATTGAATCTGAGCTGCCATACATTTGACCATTCCTCCAACCTTGCCAAGTCCCTTCTCATCCTTTCCACTCCATCTTGTGTAACAACCCTGTTGCAGATCTTTGTGTCGTCTGCAGAGAGACATACTTTTCCTGATATATGGTCAGGACGGTTAATGAGCACCTAATCAGTAGCGTACTGGTCCCTGTTCTGTAGTTAGTCCTAGTGGGCGACTGAACCAGTTGTGTGAAGTTAGCTGCAGACAAGGTATCCTTGAAGTTGCTTGCATTTGGTGAGAGCCAGTTTACATCAAAATCTTCAAGCATTCTGACCTCTGACTTATGTTTTAAGTTATGAATGCAGTTCAGTATAGAGTTTAGGCCCAGGGGTGCCGACTTGAGGGGAATGTATACCAAAGCTATGTAAAGGCCTTGTTGTGGGCCCCAAGTAGTAGCTTGATAGCAAGGAACTGTATCTCAGTCCCGTCACTAGGTAGGGTCAGGGCATGTCCCACATGTGGCAGGATGTTATCAGGGGGTAGTTCCATCATGCCCCCAGGATGAGCAGAAGAGGTTCCCTGTTCTGGTCCCTGATACACGGATGTGATCCGAGCTGAGGACTAGTAGAATGTAGAGAGCTGCACAAACTGCACCACTTGCCATTTTGAAATGGGTGGTCATGCCTCTTGCAGTTTAGAGGCCCATTCGATATACTGTATATACTGTATATCTTTGGTTATTCGGTATATCTATAGGTATCTTTGATCTTTCTATCAGGGTTCAGAGTAGAAAGAACCATCTTTACTGATAAACTAGTCTCAGCCCAATATTTAACCCTATGCTTACTATTAGGCAATGTAAGGTTGTATTTTGTTATTCTGATTTAGAAAATTTACGATCCTAGCTATTGGTGGTGACCCTTGTGGCGTTTGATATAAGGAGCTTATGGCCAATTGGACACTTGGTAAATTACTCTCATGATGAGCTAGCTATTTAGCAAAGTGTCCAGATAGGGAGGGTGAGGAGCCATGGCGAGCCAGCGGGCTTATTTCTAAGAGCCAACGCCCAAAAGTTTGTGCCTAGCATACCTGGATACAGCTTTTAATTCGACCGAGCAAACCACCAGCTATGGTCTGCTTTCAGAGAGGCTGAGGTGTTGCTCTTTGGTCCGTGTAGGAGTCTCTGTAAAGCAGCTTTCAGTAGACGTCTTCCCCCCCGGTCCTGGAGTGGTGGTCAGTGTGGAGCAGCACTAGCCCTGGCAGGGTAAGCAGGGCTCCTGGGTTTGAGACTGCAGGGAGTGTGTCTCCTGGGCTGTCCAGCCCTCTGAAGAGTGCTCTGCTGAGAGAGTACAAAAATGGTGAATTAAGTATGGGGGAATAAGGGAGGTGTCACAGAAGGAAAAGAAACAGGCCAGGTTAAAGAGCCACTGACACCTCAAGAAGAACTTTGAAAATACAATATTTAGACACAAAGCAGTGGATAATTCTCATTAGCTCTGTGTTTCTTATTCCCATTTATTTATTACTGAGGTTGTATGCATGAAAACAGGAGAGTTGTTCCTTGAGGGTTAAATCAGCTCCTACTGTATCTTCCCAACCTGATATCATAATGCTCTGCTTGTGATATCATAGTTATTCCCATGGCAACAGACTATGATGTCACAACAGAGCATTATAATTTCAAGTAGGGAATAAGCTACAGAGGCATATAAACTCTGAAGGATAAAAGCTTCTTTTTGTGGGAATTTCTTCAGTAATAAGTAATGGAGGGGAGAAATCTGTAAAATATATATACAGGTATATGAAACACAAGCTGAATTGTGCCTAAATATTATGTTTTCCAGAGCATTTCCAAAGGCGTCAGCTGCTCTTTAAGACGAGAACAAAGGCAGCAGGACGGGTTGGGGATTAGCTAAGGAGGGGTGGGCTTAGAGACAGTAGAGGGAGCAGGTAGAACGAGGGCTTAGGTCCGGTTACTTGACGCTCCCTGGGCGGGAGGATAGTACAGAGGGGCAGAAGGAACAGCTTCCAAATCCCTAGTCTGCTTCACCACTAGCCTGACTTAACAAATTATTTACTTTACCCCAGTTGTTTAGACAACAGATTTGGAGCGAAAAAAACACTCATGTACTTTAACCCGGAATGTTAGTAATAGGCTTCACTTAAAACACTTAAATCAGACTGGTAGTAGGCACATAAAGTAACAAACTATATGGAAATACTCAGGATGGTGTGGCAGCCAATCACTCTAGGGGCCCTGGCGGGAGCGACATCAATTGGGAGCAAGGCGCCTGAATTCAAAATTATAGATGGGGGCACAACTGACAACGTACCCTCATTTAAATACATTGGTGTCTGGCTTGACCGGCACCTTGGTTTCTCTCAACACATAGACGCTATTCACAAAAACTACACCTCATGCTTGGTGCCCTTTACAGGAACAAAAGCAGCACCCCTATATCTGCTTGCCATAATATCACCTCTAAGGTGATCATCCCCATCTTTGATTATGGTGACACTGTCTATGGTGCTGCACCTAAGTCACCTTGGCCAGACCAGACACCATCTTCCACTCCTTGTGCCATTTTGCCTTGGCCTGCCCTCCAGCGTGACTCACCACTTTTCTCTATTCTCTTCCCTTGGTAGATCACCGCCAAACCCACTGCACCTCCCTCATTTCTAAATTCTGGCCAACTTACTCCCCTTATCTCAGCTCACTTCTCTCCCCATGCCTCCTCCTCTTACTCTCTTCATAACTCAGGTTATCTCTCCTACTACTCCCTCTTATGAATCCCCTGCTATACATAATGCTCTTTCCACTTTCCTAATATCTGGAACTTGCTTCCCTGCACACCGCTCTGCCTCCTCCAAAAGCTCTCCTCTCTCTCTCCTCGCTACTCCAAGCCACACTACTACCACCTGCAAATGCCCATAGCCCAATGTCCTGCCTCCCCATTTCTTTTCTCCCTACCCACTACCTGTTTCCAAGCTCCTACACCTCTCTGCACCTCCCATTTCTCACTACTAACGTGTTTCAACCTCTACACTAATCTTCTCCCTATCTCCTCCCCTCTCTACTCCCTCCACTACTACCACAATCCATTCCCACTCTTCAGTTATCCACTTCCTCCACCCCATTACCTTCTCCACTTTCCTCCCTCCCTTATCCTATCCCCATCACTTTGTCCCCCTCCACACCTCTATACTTGCTATTCCTAACCTTAATCCATCTCCCCTTCATTTCATCCTCCACCTGTCTTCCTCTCCTTTCTTCCCTTCCCCTCCTACCTATCTACCTCCCTCGGTTTCCTCTTCACTGCTTTCGTATTCTATTTTCTATAATTGCTGGCGAAAAAGTGCACAACAGCAATTATAAACAATAAATACGGGCAGTGTGTAAACTCAATTTTATACACACCTCGCTGAGGATGCTTTTCACAATCCACCCCATATATTATTCTCTATATTATATTACTGCGCTTTCTACTTGTTATGTACTTATCCCTCCCCGACACATCAGGAAACAAGCTTTATGGCTCAGTATGTCTTTCTTGGTAAATCTCTTTAAATAAATAAATGTTTTTCTCTGCCTGACTCTGTTAATTGCCCTGTGGGTGGTGGTGGAGTGCATGATGATGTTGGATGTTGTGCGTGGGGAGCTATGACTCCGTAACTGAACATTTCTATTGTGTCCTATGGGTCATTAGCGGGGAGAACAGAAAAGAGGGCATGGCACAAAACAAAGGGGGCACACTTTGTGATGGCATGCAGTCTTTTTTCTTAGGGCAGGACGTGGTGTGGGCAGCATAGATGGAGGGTGGAGCAACAATGGGGAAACATCAAATTGCCATCACAAAGGCAACAAGCCTTTGTGTGAAGCAAATAAATCAAAACAAAAGAAAACAACCACTATGATTCTCAAAAGAGGTGGATGGTCAGGGAGAAAAATATAGCATTCAGGAAGTATAAGGAAACAAAGAAGGAGCAGGACAGAGAGCTGTACCAGTTAAGGCAGAAGGAAGCAGGGAGGGAAGTCAGAATAGCAAAGGCCCAAACTGAGGAAAAGACAGCCAACTCGGTTAAGAAGGGGGATAAAACCTTTTATAGGTACATCAGGGAGTGTAGAAAGACAAAGGGAGAGATAGTGAGGCTGAATAGAATGGACAGTAGGTGGGCAGAGAGGGACAGTGAAAAAGCAGGGATACTGAATGAATATTCCTGCTCAGTATTCATGAAAGAGGAGGAGGGGGAGGTGCCTAATCCAATAAACAGAAGCACTCTGGATAGGGGGGTCGATTCCAGTCCTTTCACAGAAGAAAGAGTTCTGAAAGAACTCCTAAAACTGAAGGTGGACAAAGCAATGGGGCCTGACGGAATTCACCGCAGAATTCTAAAAGAATTAAGGGAAGAACTAGTGAAACCACTGACTACCTTTTTAACAAATCATGGGAGGAAGGTGCTGTACCTTTGGACTGGAGGAAGGCGGATGTGATTCTCGTCACAAAGTGGAGCAGGACAGAGGCAGGAAACTACAGACCTATCAGTTTGACCTCTGTGGTAGGAAAGTGATGGAATCACTTCTGAAGGAAAGAACTGTTGAGTACCTAGAGGCCAGTGGGGCACAGGAGCCAAGGCAGCATGGGTTTACAGAGAGAATCATGTCAGACGAATCTAATTGATTTCTTTGACTGGGTGACCAAAGCAGTAGACCAGGGAGGGGGCTGTGGACATGGCCTACCTAGACTTTAGCAAGGCATCTGACACAGTCCCACACAAAGATTAATAATCAAATTAACCAGCCTGGGAGTGGGTTCCAGGGTGGTAGCTTAGGTAAAACATTGGCTGGACAACAGGACACAGAAGGTAATTGTAAATGGAGTCCACTCTGAAGAAAGAGGGGTTACTAGTGGGGTACCGCAGGGTTCAATACTAGGTCCAGTCCTTTTTAATGTCTTTATAAGTGACATTGCAGAGGGACTGGAAGGAAAGAAAAAATTACTCACCTTAGTAATGTTGTTTCTTCTAATGGAGTCTTGCTATATTATGACATATGCAGTGAGTCCCAACCTTCGAACTGCTCCGGAGGTGAAAGAGTTAACTTTCCATGCCAGGCATGGAACGCTGAGCTCGACTGGTTGAAACTCTGTCTGTTGTTCTTCAAACTCAAACCGTCAGATCTTTTGAGCTAAACTCACTGAGGTCCTGTGTGGAAGCTGTAAACCTACACTAGCCAACTGGCTACTAAACATAAGAACACATTTTTGGTCCCACATCAAAACTCAAGTCAGGAGACCCAAAAATGAAAACACAACACCAAGTCACCCCAAGAAAGGAGGGGTGAAAACAACAAGGTGGGCACCTACTATGCTAACATGCACTGCCCACCCACATCCCAAAACAGAGGTTCTGAGAGGGCAGGCGGGGGGCAGAGGAGGTCATATATAGCAAGACTCCATTACAAGAAACAACATTACTAAGGTGAATAATTTTTCTTCAAACAACATGAAGTCTTGCTATATTATGACATATGCAGACTACAGCAGTACCTCCACGGAGGAGGGACAGAACCCACTTAGGAAATAGGCCTGGGCCAATAGCTGTGCCAAACCAAGCATCACTCCTAGCCTGGATGTCCAGGGAGTAATGCTTGGTAAAAGTGTGAACTGCTCTTCCAGGTAGCTGCTTGACATATCTCTAGAATAGGGATGTCCCTGGCAGCAGCCAGGGAAGCAGCTGTACCTCTGGTAGAGTGAGCCCTCAGGCCTGAGGGAGGAACCTTATCCAGTTTTTCATAGCAAAATTGGATACAAGAGACAATCCACCTGGCAATGGATCTTTTAGTGGCAGGTTTCCCTTTACCAACCTCACCATAAGTGAGGAACAGTTGGAGGGAGTCAAACCTGTGACCCTTGGTATGCTCTATGTAGTAACTAAGGGCTCTCTTCACATCTAGCTGCAGCCTCCTCGCCAGAGGAGGAATGGTCAGTGAAGTACACTGGAAGAGATATAGATTGATTAGGTGGAAATCTGAAACCACCTTAGGCATGAACTTCCTGTTAGTCTTGAGGACCACCTTATCTCTATGAAAGAAGATAAAATCAGGCTCCACTGACAAGGCTTGTAATTCACTTATGCGTCTGGCAGAAGTGATGGCTACCAGAAACACAGTCTTCCAAGTCACATACTTGAGCTCTGCTGAAGACAAGGGCTCAAAGGGGGGTTGCATAAGCTGAGCAATGCAAACATTAATAATAAATAGTTTTATAATAGTAAGTTTTATTTATAAAGCACCTTTCAGAATGTCAAGGTGCTGAACAATTTCAAACAATCCAAAACTCTAAATAAAAATCATAAAACATCCATAAAATCAGCATATCGTCCAAATATCATATAAATAATAAAATCGAAAAATTAATACAATAACTTAATTATCTAAATAGGCCATACTCCATAAATATGTTTTTAAGTCTTTCTTAAATAACTCCACGGAGGTGCACTGCCGTAACCGGCATGGTAGAGAGTTCCAAAGAGTGGGTGCAGCATGCGACAACGCTCTGCTGTCAGAAGATTTCAAACTCACTCTTGGGATCTCTAACAACCCCATGTCGGCCGAGCGGAGTGATTGGTCAGGGCAGTAAGTAACCAGAAGGTCTTTCAGATAGGCTGGACCCTGATCGTGAAGGGCTTTAAAAGTCAATAAAATGACTTTAAAGGTGATCCGCCACCGCATTGGAAGCCAGTGCAGTTTGTGCAGCATGGGAGTAATATGACAGGACCTACTTGTCCCAGCAATACCGGGCTGCAGTTTGCACCAGCTGTAGGCTTACTGATTTCAACCCCAGAAAGCCCAAAGTAAAGGGCATTGCAATAGTCCAAATGTGAAGAAACAAAAGCATGGACCAAGGGAGGCAGGGAGTCGGACGGAACAAGGTGCCTAACCCTGGCAATGTTCCTAAGATGATAAAAGGAAGTCTTGACAACGGCTGACACCTGAGATTTGAGAGTCAGCCTGTCGTCAAGAATAAACCCAAAGTTACACACCCGTTCAGAGGACGGAAGAGATACACCACCGAGAAAAATTCCAGATGGTGCACCAATACACGGCCTCTCAATCCGACCACCTAGGTCAACTACCAGAACCTCTGTTTTCTCCAAGTTCAACTTTAGCCAACTAGAATCCATCCAGTCTTGGATCTCCCCCAGACAGTTATTAAACACCGAGAGAGCTCCATCCTGGTCGGGTGCGAAAGACAGATAGAGCTGGGTATCATCTGCATAACAGTGAAACCTCAGCCCATATCGTCTTATGATACCTCCGAGGGGCAGCATATACACTGCAAACAACATGGGTGATAGCACAGATCACTGAGGCACTCCACACAACAAAGAAATTGGGTCAGAGGAAAAAATCCCCGACACAACTCTTTGTGATCTTCCGGTGAGGAATGACGTGAACCACTGCAAAACGGTTCCAGACATACCACAAATCTGCCCCAGGTGAGCTAATAACACCATGTGGTCCACAGTGTCAAAGGCTGCAGAGAGATCAAGAAGAACCAAGATAGAACGTCTCTTCTGATCCCTCACCATCAGAAGATCATTTAACACCCGAACCAGCGCAGTCTCGGTGCCATGTCTTTTCCGGAAGCCAGACTGGAAGGATTCGTAGACATTATGGATGGTTAAATGGTCATCCAATTGAACAGCTACGACCTTCTCAATAACTTTCCCAATAAAGGGGAGGTTAGAGATAGGCCGATAGTTTGAAAAACAGTCTGGGTCCAAGGAAGCTTTCTTCAAAAGAGGAGTCACCACTGCCTCTTTCAGAGAGCAGGGAAACTCACCTAACTCCAAGGAGCACCAGACTATTTGCGCCAGGACCAGACCGATGATGTCAGAACAACCCAAGATGAGGGAGTCCGTCGGGATCCAAACCACAACTTGTGGGATGCATAGTATGGACGATCCTCATAATGTCCACGAACTCAGGTTGACAAAAGGAACTCCAGGAGAAATGGGGCACTGTGATCCCACGCTGTCCAAAAGCATCATCCTTAGAGGATGCCGGACCCAGGTTTGCCCTGATGTCGGCCACTTTAGTTGCAAAGAATAGAGCAAGCTCATCGCACTCTACTTGCGAAAAAGCTTTCCGAACTTGCAGGCAGGCTGGGTTGCACAGTCTGTCTACCATTCGGAACAGCTGAGCCGGTCGATTCTGAGCAACTGCAATCTCCCTGGACAGGAATTCTGCCTTCTTATGGGTGATTGCAGATTGATAGCTAACATAATGTTCCATCAATCTAGAGCGGTCGGCATCAAGGGCAGACCTGCGCCAGCGACGCTCTAACCTTCGCCCCTGTCTCCGCATCTCCCTCAAGGTCCCATCAAACCACGGGGATCTGGGGCGAAGGGATAGGGGGTGCTCACAAACAGGAGCAATAGAATCCAGAGCAGTCGTGATGGCCTTATTATAGGCCAACACCAGAGCATCTGGACTATTGCTCACCAAAACGAAGGATAATAGGTCAAGGACCCCCGCTAGACCTTGTGGAGTAACATTCCGTAATGGGCGGTACCTGACCATCTCCACAGGGGCTGGTCTCCTCAGGGGGGTGTGAAAATTGAACCTCACGATGTAGTGATCAGACCAGGCGACTGGTTCCACCCCCATGTCGGATGCGTCGATCCCTAGAAGGAAGACTAAGTCTAAAGAGTGTCCAGATTTATGCGCAGCAGTGGAAACCACCTGTGTAAGGCCCAAAGAAGACATCAATTGGAGGAAGTGATTCCCAAAATTAGAGAGTTCATCGTCGACCCAGGTGTTGAAATCACCCAGAACCATCAATCTGGGTGACTCCAACGACATGTCGACGAGGAAGTCTGCTACTTCCTGTAAGAAACGTCTCCCATCTCCGGGTGGACGGTAGATGAGCACGATTCGAACACCTACACCTGCCATGACTGTACACTCGAAAGACCCAGCCTCACCTACTACTACATTAAGACCAAATTCAGTCTTAAACAGACTGCAACCCCCACCCTGCGATCCAATCTCGGCGGTGTCATGAATACCGGCGGGATCTAACCTCAATATAAGGCCAGAATTTTCATCCAGCCAGATCTCGGTGATGCAAGCCAGGTCGGCCGAACCAACGAGATCGGCAATAATGGCGGTCTTATTCCTAACAGACCTGGCATTGCATAACACCGTCCGAGTTGGACAAACTTCGAAGGTTGTCGAGCCTGTCTGCCTACTGAAATCAGTAGTGCCCTTGGGTATGGATACCAGACAAGGCGAACCTCGATCTGGATTCCATTTCGCCCCAGGGTGCCTTCTGGACCCAACAACCCCGATACGATGAACCCGCTCGTTCATCCTCCCCTGTTCGCAAACCCCCCCGCCAGCCTCCCACGAGCAATACCCAGCGCTCTACAGCGCTAGTAGATGTCAAAATGCAAAGGAGGAGTAACAAAGGGGCGGAGGGCGCGAAGGGAGGAGGATGAGTAGCGCACCGCCTTGGGGGCTAAAGGCAAGCACATGTTGATATTTAACTAAAATACACCAAAAACCCAAAACAACTAAATTAACAATCAACCAACAAATGAAACAAATATAACCTTAAATAAAAAGAAAATAGGTCTTCACCTGCGCTATTTCCCTATTCCCCGGATTGCTCTCACCACTGGAAAGGAGGAAAAGGCACTCTCACTGCCTAACCATCATAGGAGATAACAGAGGCAAAAAACAAAAACTCCTCCCAAGTTCTCTCACAACTGGGGATGATATTGATCTTCCACAGCCAGGAAGAGACAGAGTTTTAAATCAAAAGTAAAATAAAAATAAATGAATAAACAAACACATAAAACTTAGGGACACAAAGTTCTCTCACCACCTAGTGTCCAGAAGCTATAATCAACAATCACTCAATGCAGGGCTGAAATTAACACAATTAAATAAACATCAAAAAGTTCAAAATTCCAGGACAGATCCACTTCAGGCAGGAACAGTTAAATGAAGCACAAAAGGAGGAGAACACCAAAAAGTCACGAAGTTTAAGCGGTAATTCAAGAGACCGGGAAACTGAATCCAGGAAAAGGTCAGCCACTCTCATACCTCAACTCCCAAAAGAATGTCCTTTAAAAGGAGTCTAAGCCACCCTTACCAAAGGACCATGAAGCCTGCCACACTTGTAGCAATACTCATGGCTCAAGGGAGTGGGGTACTCCAGTCAGCTCCCCAACTAAGAAAATACCCCAGCCCCCCGTAGCGTAGCGAAGCTCCAAACAGACACCTACCGAGATATTAAGCAACAGAGGCTGACACTAACTAATCCACAAGAATGTTGAAAAAAGACAGTTCCTGGTAAAATCACCAAACAAAACGAAAAACCTCGAAACTCCAAGTTTACGAGCTGTCCAGTACTTTGATTCCTTGACTTCAGCAGATCCAAAACACCCCAGAAGCCAATATTTTGAGGGCGAAAAAAGGAACAAACCCAGCCAACAACACTCCTGAAGTAAGCCCACCGCAAATCCACCATGGTGTTCTACGTAGCGGGCTCTTCAAGCCCTATCCAAAGTACAAGACTCTTCTCTACTGCAAGATTCGGCCAGAAGAGACTCGTAAGTTAAAACTGAGGATCCTGACATCCTCCAGACAGAATCAAACTCCACGTCCCTTTTAATTTGCCAAAGAAGGTCCCAGGGCAGTATATCCTCGTACATCCTCATATCCACACAGATAAAACTCCTCGTTCCCCCCAGGCTCTGCACTGACGTCTAAAGGGAAAAAATAAAAGCAAAAGCCCGACCGGCGTCTCTCCGCCAAGAGAATCTTGCCGCGGCAATAAAGAACCACCACCGAAACCGTGGTATTCAGATAAACAAATAACGAACTAAAAAACTAAAATTAAAACGAATTTAAATAAATTCAACAGCAACATGATAGCAACACGCCCAGCCTGGCGGCCATCTTGATAATCACTAGATCCCAGGCAGGGGCAGGGTCCCTGAATGGAGGGTTGGTGTTTATTTTATTTATTTATTTATTGAAAATGTTTCACCAGGAAAGGCACGCTGAGCAAAAGGATGCTCGTCTCACGGTGCGACCTGGGGGGGAGGGTTACAGAGGAGGCTGGTATACATACAGTAGAAGAGTTTAGCAGTAATGCAATACAGACAATATACATCAAATGGAGGTATTACAAATTAACTTTTTACATAAGGTGAAGATTACAGTACAATGAACAGTACCGACAGGGTAAAATGACACAGGTAAAGGCAAGGTAAGAGCAGTATAAACATTACCCAACAGGGACAGGGTAAACACGTTATAGGTATACATATCAAGTGTACAGGCACGGAAGAAGCAAGGCATAGCAAACAATACAAACACGTCAAGGGTATACATATCAAATGTACAGTCATGGTTGGAGCAAAGCAGCGCAAACGCTACAGGGGAGGGGTGAACATACAATGGACTCTAAGGGGAAAAACATTAGTTACGTAAGTGCCATTAGCTTACTAGCGTGACAGGTCAGAACTTGAGTGCCTGTGCAGCTATGAGCTGCAGTGGGAAGCTTACAGGAGCCTGTTGGAGTTGGGGGTAGTATGCTTGGGAGGCGTGGGGTGGGTGATGGTGATGTGAGAGGGAAGGCGAATGGAATGGTGCAGAGGGTGAGGTGGGGGAAGGGGAGATAGGAAGGGGAGGTTTAAGGAGTAGGAGGGGGGAGTAAGCGTGAGTGTAAGTGCATGGAGCAGTATATATGCCAGCCAATTTGGCTATTGCCAGGCCGCTGGTCAGGCTCTGGGAGGTACTGGGGGAGAGAAAAAAGGAGGAGGGGGTTCAGGGGCAGTTGCAATTTGTTGCGAGAAAGTTAGTGAGGGCCAAGAATAGGGAGTATTTGGATGAGGAGTGGCGGATCTGAGCAGGTAGGCCATTCCAGAGTTTGGGGAAAAGGTAGGAGAAGGCTGATTGGCCGGCGGTGGTCTTTCGGTGGGGGATGGATAATAGCCTTGTGTCGGTGGATCTGAGGGTGTGAGTGGGGGTAGGTGGGGAAGATAGGGAGGATGCTAGGTAGGGTGGGAGGGAGCCGAGCTAGAAGTTAGAAGCAAATTTTACAGTGTCGAGTAGTCGCCGGTTGCTCAGGGTTGGCAGGGCTAGTGAACGGTAGAGCTCGCAGTGATGTGAGCGAGGGGAGGCATCGAGGGCAAAGCAGCAGAATGCATTAAGAGGGTCCAGTCTGGCTAGAGTGGTCTTAGAGGCGGAGTTATAGACTACGTCACAGTAGTCGAAGGTGGGTAGAATCATTTTCAGGACTAGGTCACGTCTGATGGGTAGCGAGAGGGAGGAGCGGTTCCTATAGAGGGCCCCGAGTTTAGGGCGCAGTTTGGAAGTGATGGCGTCTACGTGTGTGGTAAAGGAGAGGTGGCGATCGAGCCAGACCCCTAGATACCTACAGGAGGGCACTTCATCGAGGATAGTATTGTTTAAGGTGTGGAAGATCAGTGGATGGGTGAGTTTGGAAAGACGTTGCCTTGTGCCGAAGGTCATAGAGACGGTTTTCTTGGGATTTAGGGAGAGTTGATTGGTATTGAACCAGTGTTGGATTTTGTTGAAATCCGTTTGTAGCTTGGAAGTGAGTTCTTCGTGGGTCTGGCTGGAGGTAAATAGGACCGTGTCATCTGCATCCATGTGTATAGCGGAGGAGGAGCATGAATTTGGCAGATCATTTAGGAGGATAGAGAATAGGTGTGAAGCACTCCCTTGAAAAACTTGGAGAATACAGGATGAGCTGAAAGAGAAGAGGGCTTACCTGCTGAAATAAAAGCAGACACAGCTGCCAGATGCACTTTTAGGGTAGCTGGTCTCAGCCCCAAGGTATTTAAGTGGACCATATAATCCAGGACTGTGGGTAAATCAGCAGATTCTGGGGAAATATGCTTCCCAGAGCACCATATGGAAAACCTCTTCCATTTGGAATTATAAGAAGCCCTGGTGGAAGGTTTCCTAGAAGCCTTCAGGATATCTGTAACCCCCCTGCAAATGGGGGTTCCCAAAAGACTTCCAGGAGCTTGCTTGAATGCTCCAAGCCTGAATGGTGTTTGGCGTTTAAGCCATTTATCAGTGAGTGTTTTTAGAACCTCTGGTACTGTCTCTTTAAGAGCTGTCTGCTTGCAGACATAATTAGTTTGTATGGGGACTGTGTGTTTCTTTGATTGAGTACCACTCAAGCTGCTGCCAATTCACCCCATTTTGCAGTCACTAGGAGTGCAAAGGAACCTGTCTGAAAGATGTAACTGATTGCAGAAATCATTTACAGTAATAATAAAATTACAGTTTGTCTAACCTGCTTTCTTTGCAGTCAGAACTGTCTGCCTAGTTCCCCATTCTGGTTTGAACTGCTGAACTGGACCAATCAGTGTGGTGGTAAAGCTCTAAAATGATGCCTTGGACGAATCAGAACTTGGGACTCATAATCTGAGCCAGCCACAAGAGGATTGTATGGGCAGTGACTCTGGGAGATGTAGTTTAGACTTGTTGCCTTTTGGACCAACAGCAGCAGTCTATTGTGAGTGACAGCCAATCCAGTCAAGAACTGGGAGGAACTCAAAGGAAGTGCCAGGTTTTTGTCTGTTGGGAGTTTCAGTTTGAGATCTGAAAGTGAAGGGAAAGAAACCCTGTGCTCCTTCAGTGCACAGTTTCAGTCAAAAAACGTGTACAGGCCCAGAGTTCCGGTCTACAACTTGTGTAACTGCTTGTTAGGACTGAACTGCCCTGTGAAAAGAATCAAAGGATCTCTGAAGAGTAGAAACCAGGCTCACCCTGTAGAAGACTGAAGAAATTGTTGAATTACACTCGGTCTGTCAGGAACTGAATCTGCTGTGTGTTCTCCTGGTTATTGTGCAGTAATTGCGATTGGGATACAGATGCAGCCTGCCTGGTATAGTGCTTTCTTTTTTTACCATATAAATGTGTGAGGTCTCTTGGAGATCAAAAGTAGCCCTGCTGACATTGAAGGACCATATCTTCTTTGGAGGTGTGAGTACTAATGAAAGGTCGCTCCCTGTTGAATTGCCACATTAAATCCAAATGGAATTACTGTACTGCTGACTGTTTAATTTTCCTTTTCTCTGTGTGAAAGGGCCCCTACCAGCTGCCACGGTTTGGACTAGCCACTAGGGCCTGGGTACCCAGGGACAGTAACTGGTAGGGATAGGCCTGTGCACAGAGCCATAGATAGATAGTAAGTGATAAGCTAATTAACCTGATTTCCCCTGTCCTTGTTATATCCCTAAATAAATCAGAGCTGTTTGTTTCAACAAAGTTATACTGCCTGAGGTATTTGTCTATGTTAAAGTACTGTACTGTGATTGTTGCACTGTATCTTATTTTACAGGATGTCCCGGTGCCTGAACCAGCCTTGGGGGTAAGTGTATACTGTGAAGGTAATTCTGCTATATTGTGTGGGCCACTAGTGGGAAGAAAGGGGGTTGCAGTGTCCCAGAGGGCTGTGACCAAGTAAGTTTAACTATTGCAAACCCTGACCTCTGGGTGGAGGCACCCGCCATTGGATCCAGGCCCCTCAACCTGTTGAGTGGCAAATCAGGCAGGGGTAGTAGCCCTGGGATAGCGCCATCTGGGGTTACATTTGGAGGCTCACCGCTGGGATTGTGTGTCCTCTAGTGGCCATATTACAAACCACTGTTAAGGGAAAAAAATAAATAAATAAATAAATGGGTACCCGACAGAAGTGGCTGTGCCGGCTGGTGGAGTGTGACTGGGAGAGATCGACCCCAAAATGCTATGCTTATCCTGGACATCCCCTGGGTATCAATACGGACACTGTGCAGGAGTACTTTCCAAGGTGGAAGGTTTACAAATCCTGTGGTGGTGGGTGACACGCTAATCTGCTCACCCACACTTTCCTGGCCCTAGTAGAGTTTAAGGATCCCATAGATAGCTCCAAAGTACCACAGACCATTACCCCAGAGGGAGCCCTCACTGCTTGGAGAGTGATAACTAAGGACAGTAAAGACCCGGGGGGGAATGAGCCCCCACCACTATCTGAAACTTTTGAGGAGAAATTTACTAAATGGTTGCTGGGAGAAAGGAAAACTGTGGAGGACTTGAAGAAACTATTCTTGCCACCTGGGGGTGTTCCTCCCCCAACACCCTCTCCTGCTCCAGTACCCGTAATGGTGGCTGAACCAATGCAGACTCCTATTTCTGCACCTGCCATTAGTCACGACTCTTACCGAGGTTGAGGATCTTCTCTGGCACCCTCCCACCCCCAAGGGGAGGATGACTGGGAGACCTGGATAGACTATGTTGCCCCAAAGTGCTAGAATGGCAATGCTCGGAGCCGAAAAGCGAAGAGGGTTAGTGAGAGCCTCCGAGGTCCTGCCCTGGCTACCATCCGTGCTAAGCAGGGCCAGTAACCCTGAAGCGACTGCACAAGCCTATCTTGAGGCCTTGGAGAATGTGTATGGGAGCCCAGATTCTGATGAGGACCTATGGTGGAGAGTAAAAATGCACAACAGTACCAAGGGAGTTGTTGTCTGTGTATGTCTCGGCTGGAAAAATTGTTGCAAGAATGCCTCAGAAAGGGTAGTTTGCCAGCGATTGAACTGGACCGAACCAGACTGGACAGAATCCTTAAGTCTGCCCCCTTCTCAGAACTGCTGTTGCTTCAGTTACGCCTGGCAAATCGACTGGAATCCCCACCCTCCTATGATGAGTTAATGAGAGAAATTCGAGGAGTTGAGAAAAGGCGACCTCGGGAGGGATCTGCACCAATAGCTGTGGCTATGACCCGAGTGACTGAGGGTGGCCCATCAAGTGAAGTTCAGGGGCAGAGGTTGGCAGTCAATGAGTGCTCTGATAAGGAAAAAGATATGCCACAATGGGGCGAACTGTTGAGAGAGATCCGGGAATTCAAAAACAGTCCCTTTATGAAGGCCACGCCTGCAAGTACGGGCCCGACCTATATCCGACTGCATCTGCTATGGGGTGGGGATACCCACCCATGTATCTCCTACTGATAACAGCTCCGAACTCGATTCCTTGACCATGAAGTGGAGAAACTGACGAGATGTCTCCAAATGCTTATCACGCCGAGACAGAGATGGCACCAAGGTTTCCAGTTAGTAATACCCCGCCCTGGCTCCCAGTGTGGCACCTCGGCCAGCTCAAACTCCAAAAGTATGTTTTGCTATAATTGTGGGAAGGATGGGCACATGAAAAGGAATGCCAATCCCAAAAGACACTGACAAATTGCATATAGGCTACAAGGAGAGCTTGGAGAACAAATCAGTGGTTAAGAGGTGCGAAATGATCCCAGTGAGGGCACCAAAATGCTAATTCACGTCCTTTGTGGCAAGGTCAGTTGCCCAGGCCCCCCACTACCGCCTCTCCAGACTGGTCCAGAATAGTGGGTCCCTCCATGGAGACCACTGTAAAGGTAAATGGAGTGTCTACAAGAGCTGTATAGAACAGTGGCTCCCAAGTGACAATTATGTTTCAAGATTGGTATCAGAAGCATTTGTCAGACGTGCCCTACAACCATTAGAAGGACTGCATGTATGGGGTTAAGTGAGAAGGCCTACCCTATTCTGGGTATATCCGAATTTGGCTGTCTTTCCCCCACCTCCGTGGGCTGGTGGCCGAACAAGTAGAGACCCTAGCCTTAGTGTGTCCCCCACTGGACTGTATGATGGTGTCCCTTTGTTGATTGGAACAAATGCTCATATGTTCAGAAGGCTGGCACATTTGTGTTATGAAAACAGGGGTCAAAGACTAGTAGAGCTTTAAGAGTTCCGGCTTTAATTAAGAAGGCCTATGAGGCACAGAGAGATGCTGAAAATATAGAACCAGAGGAACCGGTCGGAATTGTATGGAAGAAGGATCCTGAGTCTCTGATCCTGGCACCAAATGCCCAGTGTACCTTACGGGAGAGGTCCGTATCAGAAAGGATGTTAAGAATAAAATATTAATGTTGGATGCACCAGGCGATGGAAAATTGCCAGAGGGACTGCTGGTCAAGCCTAGTATTTGCCCGCTAGAGCCCATGCTTATGCCAGAAGGGTAATGGTCCAAGTTCATAATGTGTCTGAAAGAGACATTCGGTAAATAGAGGTTGCATCCTGGCTAATGTGCATTGTGCAGACACTGCAGTGCTACCCAGCAGCAAAGTTCAAGGAAGAATGACGAAAGCGCCTGACTTGTTTGATTCGGCAACTCCGCTGCCAGCTGAATGGAAAGTGAGGATCAGTGAGAAGCTTGCCCAGAGAGACCAGTGTTTTCTTTAAAGGAATGGGACGTGGGATCGTGCAAGGGCTGAGCACAATATCCGGCTGCATGACGAAGACCATTTCGTGAGAGGTCTCGCCTGGCACCTGCTGATATAGATGATGTGAGACGGCATCTGCAAGAGATGTTAGCGGCTGGTGTAATACAAGAATCCAGAAGCCTTATGCTTCCCCATTGTGGTAGTGAGGAAAAAGAATGGGACAGTAAGGATGTGCGTGGATTATCGCACCTTAAACCGGCGGACTATCCTGATCAGTACACAATCCCCGCATTCAGGATGCTTTGGACTGCCTCATGAGGGAGCAGAGTGGTTCTCTGTGCTGGATCTCCGCAGTGGGTACTACCAGATCCCGATGGCCCCAGAGGACCGTGAGAAGACAGCCTTTATCTGTCGCTTGGCTTCTATGAATTCATGAGGATGCCTCAAAGGTTTCAGGTGCCCCAGCCACTTTTCAACGATTGATGGAGGCGTGCAGTGGGGGACATGAACTACTAGAGTGCCTGGTATACCTAGATGATGTTATTGTGTTTGGCAGCTCACTGGAGGAACATGAGAGCAGATTATTTAAGGTATTGGATCGACTGGAGGACTTTGGCCTTAAACTGTCCATTGATAAGTGTCAATTCTTTCAAACATCAGTAAAGTATGTGGGACACATAGTATCTACCGAGGAATAGAGACTGACCAAGTAAAGTTGAGGCCTTGACCACCTGGCCACAGCCCAAAATCTAAAAGAACTGCAAAAGATTCCTGGGATTCTGTGGTTATTATCGGCGTTTCATCAAGGACTATTCAAGAGTGATCCGCCTTTACTTAACCTTACTCAAGGGTATCCCCAACCCACAAAAAATACCAAAAGTCAGCGTCCTCAAGACTGAAAGAGTGTATTTTCATCCGGTGAAGTATTTGGGGCCCGCTGGACTCCTGATTGTGAGACTGCTTTTCATGAGATCATATATCAACTTACCCATGCTCCAGTGCTGGCCTATGCCGATCCAAGAAAACCTTACGTCCTGCACACTGATGCTAGCTTGCAGGGCTGGGGTGTGTTGTACCAAGAGCACGAGAATGGCCCGAGACCAGTGGCCTTTGCCAGTAGAAGCCTGACCCCATCCGAAAAGAACTATCCTGTACATAAGTTAGAGTTCCTAGCTTTGAAGTGGGCTATTGTTGACCAATTCCATGAGTACTTGTATGGGGCTAAAGTACTAGTAAAACTGACAATAATCCTTTGACCTATGTGCAGACCTCAGCTAAGTTGGATGCCACTGTACAGGTGCTTTCTGCATTATCTACATATGATTCTATGCTCTGAATCACCGAGCAGGTCTGAACCACATAGATGCTGATGCTCTCCGGGAGGCCTGTTCCCCAGAATGATTGGGTCGATTGGCAGAACCTGACATTGAGCACTCTGCGGAAGTTTGACAGGGAGGAACAAATGTCACGGACGCAGTGGACTGCATGGTGGATTGCTTGGGACCCTCTGAGGAATTGCATACCTGCTGCTTATTGCCACTTTTCTGCAATAGACATTGGTGCACTGCCTCAGCTGGACAATGACAGTATTGATAGAGGCTCAATCCCGCGATCCTATGATCAAATCAGCTTTAGAAGCCCTCTATGCAGGAAAAGATGTGTCACAATTCGCTCCACTGATTTGAGAACTGCACTGTTATACAAAGAAGGTCCTAAGTTGAAACTGATCAATAAACTGTTATATGAAACAGTAGACAGAGGGGGACAAGTAGACAAACAACAACTGGTGCTGCCCACTGCATTTCGAGACTCAGTATTGAGGTCCTTGCACAACCACATGGGGCACCTTGGTATAGACAGAACACTTGACTTGGTGAGATCCAGATTCTATTGGCCTAAGATGGGGGCTGATGTGAGCAACACATACGAACTTGTAGTCGCTGCTACAGAGGAAAGCTTTGCCCCAGAGGGCTGCCCCCTTGTTAACATAACCACCAGTGCACCCATGGAGCTGGTCTGTATTGATTTTCTGAGTTTGGAGTCAGATCAAAGAAATATCAGTAATGTGCTGGTGGTCACTGACCATTTCACGAGATATGCCCAAGCTTTCCCCACCAAAGACCAGAAAGCATCCTGTAGCCAAAGTACTCGTAGAAAACTTTTTGTTCACTATGGGGCTCCACAAAGAATCCATTCTGATCAAGGGAGAGACTTTGAGAGTCGTCTGATCAAAGATGCTTTCTCTGTGGGGAGAGAAAGTCCAGAACCACTCCTTACCACCCCAGGGGACCCACAGCCTGAACGTTTAACACGCACTTTGCTAGATATGCTAGGCACCCTGCACCCAAAGGACAAGCCTAGATGGAGCCAACAAATTAGCACCCTGGTACATGCTTATAACTGCACAAAAGTGATGCCACTGGGTTCTCCCCTACCGCCTGATGTTTGGAAGAAGCTCGACTACCGGTAGATGTGTGTTTTGGGGTCTCTCTGATGGGGTTCAAGCTGACAACTATTTACAGTATGCAAAGTTAAAGGCCCAGCTAACTCATGCGTACCAACTGGCTCAAACCATGGCTGCCAAAGAAATCTGGCCAACAAAGAAAGGTATGATAAAAGTGAGCACAGGAACTCCAGGAGGAGATCGGTATTGCTAAGAAATCTGGGACTGCATGGCAAACACAAGATTGCTGACAGATGGCACCATCTCCTCACATTGTAGTGGGCAAACTAGATGATCTGCCAGTGTACAAAGTAAGGCCTGAGAACAATTCAAAGATGTAAAAACAATGCATAGAAATCATTTACTACCCATTGGACAAATCCTGATTGAGTCTGAGCCCCAGAAGATGCCCCCTCTGGACCAGTGACTAGAGCTGCTGCTAAGAAAGATCAAGGAAGTCTGCACCTACAGAAGCAGAGTTAAAGTGTTCCCTGCACAAGTCCCAGTTGAGCATGACTGTCAGTCCATATCAGAAGAAAGTGAGAGTGACTTTGAATACTATCCTTCTTACGAACTGAGTCAATTGTTTGGGGCAATCCCTAGTCAATACTGGAGACAAAGCTGGGCCTTCTGGACTGTCTATGCCCCAGCTTCATCCCTGGAGCCGATGCTCCCAGAAAGTGAAGTGCAAAGCATCAGATCAGATGAAATGGAATCATTGTGCATGGTTGAACTGTTTGAGCTTTCAGGGAGGAAAATGATAGATTGGGGCAGACTGGTGATACACCGAACAAGAAGAGTATTTTTGAGTGCCCTGACAGTCCACTGCCAGTGTCTGAAAGCTCTCCATGCGAGCCAAATGTTGTGGACTCAGAAACTGTAACTCCTGGAGCTGAAAGTGCCCCAAGTTCTAACCTCTCTACCCCCATGGAGACTCCCTGACAAGTGAGAACAATGCTGAAAATGAGGCTCAGAGTTAAAGACTGCAACAGCTCCCCCTAGAAAGACTGGTCGAGCTGTAAAGCCTGTGGTGCACCTCAGTTATGATTCCCTGGGCCGGCCAGTGGACCTGCCTCTCAATGTTGTCCATAAAGGTGTATGTGTCCCAGGCTCATTGCCCAAACTGGCGTTAGTGCTAACTCAAGTTACTTGTGTTGCCCTCTAAGTATGGTGCCCTTGCCCGTCCAGCCCCAAGGTAACTGATAGGGAAGGGTCCTCTCTTCAGGTTTCATGTACAAGAGGTAATAACTTGAGTTATGGTACAATGTGTGTGTTATACTGTGTAAAGAGTGACGTGCTGCAATGTTTCAGAAATGGTTCTTGGTAAAATGATGTATTGACTGATGATTACATGTGAGACCTAATGCAAATGTATATGGTTGCAGTTGAAACTTATGGGGTACTTGCTTGAGCGGACGTCAAGCTTTTCCCAAACCAGGAAGGTGTAACCCCTGCAAATGGGGTTCCCAAAAGACTTCCAGGAGCTTGCTTGAATGCTCCAAGCCTGAATGGTGTTTGGCGTTTAAGCCATTTATCAGTGAGTGTTTTAGAACCTCTGGTACTGTCTCTTTAAGAGCTGTCTGCTTGCAGACATAATTAGTTGTATGGGGGACTGTGTGTTTCTTTGATTGAGTACCACTCAGCTGCTGCCAATTCACCCCATTTTGCAGTCACTAGGAGTGCAAAGGAACCTGTCTGAAAGATGTAACTGATTGCCAGAAATCATTTACAGTAATAATAAAATTACAGTTTGTCTAACCTGCTTTCTTTGCAGTCAGAACTGTCTGCCTAGTTCCCCATTCTGGTTTGAACTGCTGAACTGGACCAATCAGTGTGGGGTAAACTAGCTCTAAAATGATGCCTTGGACGAATCAGAACTTGGGACTCATAATCTGAGCCAGCCACAAGAGGATTGTATGGGCAGTGACTCTGGGAGATGTAGTTTAGACCTGGTGCCTTTTTGGACCAACAGCAGCAGTCTATTGTGGTGACAGCCAATCCAGTCAAGAACTGGGAGGAACTCAAAGGAAGTGCCAGTTTTTGTCTGTTGGGAGTTTCAGTTTGAGATCTGAAAGTGAAGGAAAGAAACCTGTGCTCCTTCAGTGCACAGTTTCAGTCAAAAAACGTGTGCAAGGCCCAGAGTTCCGGTCTACAACGTGTAACTGCTTGTTAGGACTGAATCCGTCCTGTGAAAAGAATCAAAGGATCTCTGAAGAGTAGAAACCAGGCTCACCCTGTAGAAGACTGAAGAAATTGTTGAATTACACTCGGTCTGTCAGGAACTGAATCTGCTGTGTGTTCTCCTGGTTATTGTGCAGTAATTGCGATTGGGATACAGATGCAGCCTGCCTGGTATAGTGCTTTCTTTTTTTACCATATAAATGTGTGAGAGGTCTCTTGGAGATCAAAAGTAGCCCTGCTGACATTGAAGGACCATATCTTCTTTGGAGGGTGAGTACTAATTGGGTCGCTCCCTGTTGAATTGCCACATTAAATCCAAATGGAATTACTGTACTGCTGACTGTTTAATTTTCCTTTTCTCTGTGTGAAAGGGCCCCTACCAGCTGCCACGGTTTGGACTAGCCACTAGGGCCTGGGTACCCAGGGACAGTAACTGGTAAGGTAGACACAGTGCACAGAGCCATAAATAGAATAGTAAAGTGATAAGCTAATTAACCTGATTTCCCCCTGTCCTTGTTATATCCCTAAATAAATCAGAGCTGTTTGTTTCAACAAAGTTATACTGCCTGAGGTATTTGTCTATGTTAAAGTACTGTACTGTGATTGTTGCACTGTATCTTATTTTACAGGATGTCCCGGTGCCTGAACCAGCCTTGGGGTAAGTGTATACTGTGAAGGTAATTCTGCTATATTGTGGGCCACTATGGGAAGAGAAGGGGTTGCAGTGTCCCAGAGGGCTGTGACCAAGTAAGTTTAACTATTGCAAACCCTGACCTCTGGGTGGAGGCACCGCCATTGGATCCAGGCCCCTCAACCTGTTAGTAGGCAAATCAGGCAGGGTAGTAGCCCCTGGGATAGCGCCATCTAGGGTTACATATCCATTACACCTTGGGAGAGGTGTAGATCAGCAAACTCTAACTCTTCAAGAGCCAGGCCTTGAGATTGAGAGATTTGAGGTTGGTACCAAACCCTCCCTGAGCACAGGTTAACAGGTTGTGATTCCTGGGGAGTCGCAGGGGAAGATGGACTGCTAAGGACAGTAGGAGTGGATACCAGGGTTGTCTGGCCCAATCTGGAGCGATCAGGATCATCTTGCGGTGTTGAGATCCGATTTTGACTAGCACTTTCAACAGGAGAGGAGGGGAAGCATAGAAGAGCTTCCCTTCCCAATGAGAACTAAGGCATCCAGAGGACTGAGCCCAACACTGGGGCCTGAAGCAAAAAGGGAAGTTGGTGATTGTCTGGGGCTGCAAAAGATCTAACTGCGGTGCCCATCTGCAAGTATCACCTCCAAGACCAGGGGTCCAGTGACCATTCGTGATGGCCCTGGGAAATCCTGCTGAGCATCTGCCAGGACATTGTCCTTTCCTGGGAGGTGAACTGCCATAAGGGAGGTGTTCAGGAGTAAGCCAGAGACCTCAACTTCATTGCTTGAAGCACAAGGCCGTAGACCGAGTGCCCCCTTGCTTGTTGAGGTACCACATTGTGGTGGTGTTGTCTGTTCTGACCTGTACAACTTTGTTCTGAACAGATTTGGAAAAAGCTTGACGTGCTAGAAAAACTGCTCTGAGTTCCAACAGATTGATGTGGAGTAGATATTCCTGAGGGGACCACAATCCCTGGGTAGGGAGGTTGCCCATGTGAGCTCCTCACCCCATGAGGGATGCATCTGTAGTAAGGATTAAGGAGTGAGACTGAGTGCCAAAAGGAACCCCTTGTCTCAGATTGCTCTGATCCTGCCACCACTGTAGGGCCTGGATCAGGGTTCGAGTCACTGGGATCAATTTGGTTAGAGGGTCTTTCCTATGAGACCAAAAGGCACTCAAATGGAACTGGATGTCCCTCATCTAAAATCTTGCTCCCTGCACTACTGCTGTACAAGCAGCCATATGCCCCAGGAGCTGCAGAAAATGCCTTGCTGGTCAAGAGACCTGCAGGGTGAATGAGGAGGCCAGAGAGACCAGGGTCCTTGCCCTGTCCAAAGGAAGGAAGGCTCTGGCTTTCTCTGTGTTCAGCTCTGCGCCTATGAAGGTGAGGCGCTGGACAGGCTCTAGAACTGACTTTGAAATATTCAGAAGGAAACCTAGAGAGGTGAGCAGTTGCTGAGTTATCTGTAGATGTAACTTGACTTGGTCTGGGGACTGGCCTACTATGAGCCAGTCGTCCAGGTAAGGGAAGATGGAAATATTTTGCCTTCTTAGGGAAGCAACTGCTACTGCCAGGCATTTTGTGAATACCCTTGGAGCAGAGGTGAGGCCAAAGGGCATTGCTCTGAACTGGTAATGGCCTGAGGGCCGCTTCTGAACCTGAGGTACTTTCTATGGGAGCTTGATGAGAATATGGAAGTAGGCATCCTTGAGGTCCAGGGACACTAGCCAGTCCCTGGCCTTAGAGAGGTAGAATAATTCCCAGAGTCACCATTTTGAATTTTGGTTTTAAAGGTGCTTGTTTAAGTATCTGAGATCCAGGATGGGCCGCCATTCTCCTGTCTTTTTTGGGGTAAGGAAGTACCTGGAGTATAACCCTTTGCCCTGGTGTAGGGGTGGAACCCTTTCCACAGCTCTGAGAGCCAGGAGGGAAGAGACCTCTGCCTCTAGGGCAAGTGCCTCTGGTGGATTTGCAGGTGGAAAGGATCTGGTTCTCATCTTTGGAAACTTTCTGAAGCTGAGAACCAGTCCCTGGCTTACTACTTCTAGGACCCACTTGTCTGATGTCAGAGACTCCCAGTCCTGGACAAAGTAAGCCAGCCTGCCCCCTAAAGGTAGCTGAGAATCGGCCCTGGCAACCCCATCAGGGTGCCTGCTTGGCAGGAGCTTTGGGCTGAGGGGTGGAAGCAGGCCTGCTTGTACCCCGTCTGCCTCTCCCTCTAAAGAACCCCCTCTGGGCATAAGCAGAAGAGGAGGCCTGGGCTTGGTAAAAAGGCCTATGAAAAGGCCTGCCCCTGCCCTGGGAAGCTGCCTTTGAGGAGTGGCCTGCCCTTCCTTGGCCTGTGCACTCCTATAGGTGGTCCTATACTCATCCATTTTCTTCATGTAATTCTCTGTCTGCTCCCCAAACAGAGAATTACCAACAACAGGAAAATCTATGGCCTTAGTCTGGGTATCCTCTGACAGGCTAGTACATCTGAGCCAAGCCATTCTGCAGTGCCACAGATGTAGCCATGACTCTGATGACACATCATTTGAGTCTACTGCAGCATGGAATTGCACCTTGGATGCCTCAGTACCATCAGCAGCCACCTGCTCCAGCTCCTTGGCAAGCTGGCCAGGGACCTGCTTTGCTAGAAACCATAACAGTATCTCATCTGGATTCTGATATTTAGCAACATAAGCCATATAATTTGCCTGTCTGAGTCCCAAGGATGCTGCCATGTACTGTTTCTTTGCCATGGCATCAGTCCTCCTGGAGTCCTTGTCTGGGGTGAAGCCAAGGGAATATTTGCCTTGTCACAGGCTGCAGCCTGCACTACTCCAACATGGCTGCATTGTTGTGAAGGAACTCCGTATCAGAGCCTGACAATGTGTACCTCTTGTCCATTCTCTTATCCACAGGAGGTATAGTGTGAGGAGTTTTAGAATTTTAAATGTCTGTTTCCCAAAAGATTTATGCAAGGAATAGACAGTCTCCTAGACAGCTGGGATATCCATCATTTCCACATAGTCAGGCTCCTCTTGATCATCCACTGCTTCCTCCATAGGGAGCTGGAGGGTTTCAGCCACTTTTTTATAAAACATAAAATGAGAAGGGGACTCAGAAAGCCTAGGAGGAGACACTCCTGAAGGTCTGTCTGAGGAGATGTCCGGGTCAATGGGCACATCCAGACTTTCAAATCCACATTCACTCTCCTCATACTCCTCTTCCCCCTCCTCCGGTTCATAATATTCCTCTAAATCATACTCTTGAACCAGTGGAACCGGCCAAACCGGTGCTTACCTGATGGTGCCGGTTCGGTCGGAACCGGGGAAAGCGACTGGACAATTTTAATCGCTTTGGCTATTTCTTCAGCGGTTGGAGAGGAGAGTTTTGGCTCCACACCAGCTGATTTTCTAGTCCTTTTTGCTGGAACCGACTCCTCAGAGTCGGATCTCCTTTTGGCCGAAGAAGTCTCGCCCTGGTCAGAGGGCACTCCCTCTGGTTCGGTTGGAACCGAACCGGGCTGGCCATCTGGTTCAGCGGACTTTTTGGCCTCCCTTTCCCTGAGCCTACCAACTCTGTTTTCCAGGGTAGCTGCAGGAAAATTTTTACAAATCTGGCAGTCTGCATTGAGGTGGTCAAACCCCAGACAATAAACACAGGTGGTGTGGGGGTCAGCCTCGGCAAAGACTTCCCCACACACACTGCAGTGTTGAAACCCAGTGGGCCCAGTTTTTCTTTTGGGTTTCTCAGACATAGTGCCAGTCCTAACCAAACTTACCCGTTTATGGCAATCCGCCAGTAAGACCCTCTATCGGTTCCCAAATCGTGTCACGGTCGTGAAAAAACGTAATAAAATCTGTTTTTTTTAGAACCGATAAGAACCGGTAACCACACTCTAAATCATGGATTAAGATATTTTAAACAACATGATCCGTTCAAACCGAACTGATAAACCGTTTACAAGTTCCACACAGAATAGAATTAATGTAAAACCTATCTAGTACTCACAAATACCACAGACAGAGCCTGAACCGACCGGTTGCGGTTTAAATTCGGTCGAAAACTGAGAAAAACAATACTTTAACCGACAAAATGAACCGAGCAGAAGGAGAAATCTCCGGAGCGACTGTTCAGTGAGGCGGAGTAAAGAATCTGACGGTTTGAGTTTGAAGAACAACAGACAGAGTTTCAACCGAGCTCGAGCTCAGCGTTCCATGCCTGGCATGGAAAGTTAACTCTTTCACCTCCGGAGCAGTTCGAAGGTTGGGACTCACTGCATATGTCATAATATAGCAAGACTTCATGTTGTTTGAAAGTATGCCTCTTTGCAGATGACACAAAGATCTGCAACAGGGTTGATACACAAGGAGGTGTGGAAAGGATGAGAAGGGACTTGGGAAAGTTGGAGGAATGGTCAGAAGTATGGCAGCTTGGATTCAATGCAAAGAAGTGCAAAATAATGCACCTGGGAAACAAAAACCCAGGGGAAGATTACACAATTTGGGGGGGGGGGGTAGTAACAACAACAAAAATGGAAGGGACCTGAGGGTAATCATATCAAATAACCTTAAGGTTAGCAAGCAATGTGAGATGGCAGTAGGGAAGGCTTGGGGGATACTGGGTTATATAGGGTGAGGCATCACCAGCAGAAAACAGGAAGTTGCTATCCCTCTGTACAGACAGCTGGTGAGACCCCATCTGGAGTACTGCGTCCAGTTCTGAAACCCTATCTCCATAAGGACATAGACAGGATAGAGGCAGTCAAGAGGAGGGCAACTAAAATGGTGCAGGCTCTGCATGAGAAGCCATACGAGGAGGGACTAAAGGAGCTTAATATGTATACCCTTGAGGAAAGGAGGGAGAGGTACATGATAAAAATGTTTAAGTACCTCAGTGGAATCAACTAAGTCTAAGAGGTAGCATCTTTCAGAAAAAGAGATGTGCAAGAACAAGAGGACACAATTTTAAGATGGGGGGGGCGGTTCAGGGGCAATGTGAGGAAGTATTTTTTCCATAGAGAGGGTGGTGGACGCATGGAACAGCCTTCCTTAGGAGGCTGTGGGGTCCAAAACCATGGGACAATTCAAGAATGCATGGGACAAACATAAGGCAATTTTTGTGGGGGGTAGGAAAAAATAGGCTGTTGGTTAACTAGGATCTGCAGCTTATCCTGTAGGTAGGGAAATGGGCAGTCTAGGTGGGCCATGTGGTCCTTATCTGTCAACAAAGTCTATGTCTATGTTTCTATGTACAGTAATCAGAGTATTTTTTGGCTTGCATTTTTTCCTGTATAAATGATCAAAATTTACTATTATAATTGTGGGCTAGTGCAACCATATGTGCACTAGTGCAATTTTGAATCAACTTGTCCCGCTGGCTCGTGCAAAAAAAGGTTAAGGTTGACCACTGGACTGTGTCAGCACCACCTTCTGTTGCATTCCACAAGCCCTGTGTCAGCACTAGCTTTTTTTTTTTTTTATTATGCTTTTTTGGTCACTGGCAGCAATCCCCTCGGTCCCCCGCCTCCGTGATCGAACCCCATGCTCTCCCACCACAGTACCCCCTGGATTACCCCCCCACGGTGGAGCCTCCGGGGCCCTCCCCATTAGCTCCATCGGATCTAGATCTTGGTTGCGATGGGGACCCAGGTCCACCATGGGACAGGGGGCGTCACTGGGCTCGCCAGGGGAGGATTTTTTACGTTACTTAGTGTTTTGGGGGGGGGCGTGTCAAGTGGATGCTGTGGTGTAGCCATGCCATACGTCCGACACACCCTCCCAGGCCAGCACTAGCTGGTACTCCAGTGCTGGTGCGTCCCATGACCAGAGACATTCCCCTCCCCCATGGAGGTAGAGGCGTGCCATAGCTGCTCAATCCACCTCTGCTCCAGCCAGCCCTCGAGCGTCCCAAGTCCGCTCCCGAACCTGAGTCACCTGTGTCACAGCGGTAAATCTTTCCGCTGTGCCGGAGGGACGGTTGTCAGTACTAGCTTCTGTTACATCTATAAATTCTGCCTAATATGTCTGTTATTCAGGAAATGATCCTCGTGTGTATATAGCTGTATCATAACTTAGAAATAGTAATATATGTGTGTGTATTTCACCCTCTTTTTAAAATTTCTATTATGCCCCCCTCAAATCTGAGTCTCCTCGTGATTGGAGCCCTATGGCAACTACCCAGCTCTGTCTCCCTAACATGCGGCCACTCCTTGATCGATTGTACATGTCCAAGGCTAGAGGAAGGCGACAGGCTGTGCAGGGACAGAGTGCACTGAGCTATCTTCATTCTGCTGACTCAGGATATTGTCCCGTTTTTCAGTTTCCCCGCTCACTGAGAACCTCTTATGTGAAGAACAGAGCAGTGCAATACACACAAAGCATGAAGTGGCACCCCACCACCCTATCTGGCATTTCAGACAGCACCTCTGTCTGTGGATATCAAGATTGTGGTGGTCAGCGAAGTCCGCTAACCCTTCCTTCCCTGGGGAAGTGTCATCAGGACACTCAATCCTCCTCCCCATGGCAAGCCCCTAATGTCTAGGGACTAATTCCTGAACCCTGTTTATTGGCATCATAAGTGTAATCGTACCACCGCACCCACGGTCAGCCTAGTTTCCCATCTGAAAAATACCAATCCTTTCTGTCCAACAACACATTCATGACTGATACCTGAATTCCATTTTTCTTGCAAACACATTTTATTTAAACTGATTCATTTGCAGTCAGAAAACATAGCAAATGCAGGGTTAGAGTAATATTTTAAAAAACAAAACAAAAAAAGGGGAAAGATTGCAGTCTCAATTTTTTACCACCTGGTGCTGCAGCTGACCCTCTGTCTTCAGGCCTGCTCTCCGTTCAAGCACCAGTTTCTGCACCACAACAGACCATTCGGTTACCACCTCTTACTCCCTTGCCAATCACCCCTGCAGTCCCTCCTTCCCCCAGTGAAGCCTGCCTGCTCCACGATCCAGTGGACATGTGGAGGGTTTACTCGACATGGGGAACTGAGCAAGGTCATCCTGCCACACAACTCTAGTGACTGACCCTGTTCTTTTTCTTCTCATCCATTTTCCCAACAATGAGTACATAGCCTCCAAAGGCGACATTGCCTGGATAGCTACAATATCTAGGCTCACTGCTTAATGCAAGCGGTGCTCAAGCATTGTCCAATGCGCCCCCGCTTGAACACAGTGCCTTTGCAGCATGCCCAGGCTTCACCAACTCAGGGAGTAAGGATGCAGTGTAGACCCAGGTCTCAAATACCATTCTCCTGGTAACATTTTAATAAAGTGAAATTCATAAATCACTCTAGATGCTGTTTTTTCTGGTCATGTCCTCAGTTATGGAATATTTGCAATATCTCCCTCAAACTCATTATGTACCCCTTCTATATATAAATGCGAGGCAGAATGTTATTCTCAATCCCCCCAAAAAGAATGACGTGAAACTTAACTCCCATACTTTCAGTACGATCCTGTCTTACATACTTACATTGTTGAGAAAAAAAGACATTATGTACTATTAAGGTTTCTGTGAATGAAAACTGAGAGTCCTCTACAGTATGTGACCATATCTTAGACTCCGTTCTCAGTTGTGCAAAGGGTAGCACAAACATGCTTTGTGCCATCTCCCAAAACTGCTATACTTGTGCCTGCTAACAGCCCAGCATGCACCGGCAAATGTGGAATTGCAACATGGCCATGTGCATGTCAGGATGCAAAATGGTACATAATGTCCATGGCATTGGGCGACTTGATGTTTATCCACCCCCAACTCATGGACTCATTGTAATCAAGTGCCCTCTCAACTCATCAGTCATTAAATCTGGTGGTCAAGTGGCACCCCTAGACCCAGCTGCTGTGAACCTTGGTGGGTCAGTGCCCCCCCATGACTGGCCAATTAACCCCCCTTGCACAACTGGGTTTTCGTAACAGGCAGTAACCATGGAAAGTCTCAGCATCTTATAAGGGGGCCTGCACTGAGAACAGCTCTGTAATTCACTTGCACAGAGGCCCCCCACCCCTTTCCTGAGCACCCGCAATAGCCTCTGCAGGCCCAAGGGAAAGGTGTGCAACCTTTGCTGAGCATGACTAAATGGACTCCCAGTTAACACCTGGTCACAAAGTGGTCTTTGGGATCATTTTACATCTGAAATTGGGGCCCCTGGTTTCCCCAAGATGACTTAATACCAAAACTAGCAAAGGAATAATGAGATGTATGATGGGGATCATTTGCAGTACAAACTAAACAGCATGAATTTTCTTAATAAAACAATTTCATTGCTTGACTTCCAAATGGCTTTATTCAGCAACAGATTCCTTTCTGACACTGATGCTTCATTTACTGAATCCTGGCACACACATTCCCATTCTCAGCCTATTACTTATAGTGACACTTTCTGACAAGAACTTGTCACTATGTTGTTGGCTAGGAAGTGAATGATGTGGTGCTAACACTAACCTTGACCTCTCCCACCTCTCCTTAGTCATTTCTAAGGCATTATCAGTGGTACATCTTATTCCATCACAAAAAATAACTAAATGCATTCCCAGCCCTCAGTATAGGCAGCCTATGCATTTGTATTCTTTATTTACAAGATTACCGAAAACCTCTCTGTCCTGATCAAGATTGATGCCCATTATACACACCTTATGCAGAAGTCTCCTCAGCCTGTCAGCTTCTTTGCCTAGTTCCTCAATACTATGAACCACTTCATCAAAAACCAAACTGAAGTCCTGGGTCAAACTGCATTCTAGTACTATCTGCAAAAAAATTTAAACACAGAAAAACTATTTTAAAACAAAATTTATAGTAGAAATATGTGGGAAAAAATATTTTCTACATGTAATAGTTAAACTTTACATTCTCCAAGACAATGCAGCAGCACTCATAAACTACAAAAGTAGCAACATATTGCTGACATTCCATTATAGTGTGAAAATGTCCAGTTGCTTAAGAAATGCAGGACAGGCACACTTAATTGTTTCATGGGTATAAATAAGGTACAAGAGGGAAGCATTTTTCAGAAAAGATGCTCAAGAACAAGGGGTCATACAGTGGAGTAGACTTGGGAAAAGAAAAGAAGTACTTCTTCACAGAAAGAGTGGTGGATACCTGGATCAGCCTCCCAATGGAGGTTGTGGGGACAAAAACTGTAACAGGATTCAAGAATGCCTGGGACAGGCATAAGGGAACCTTAGTGGTTAGGGAAGGGAAGGTTAAGCCAGAGATCAAGTAGGGTCTGCCATATTACAGTAGGTAGGGAAAAAGGGCAGACTGGTTGGGCCAAGCGGTCCTTTTCTGCCATCAAATTCTATGTTTCCCTTTTTTTCTATAATTTCACTTTTTATTGTCTTTTTATCATACTACAATTTCACTTACAGCATATCAGCAGGAACAATTAAAACATTGTGTTTAATAATCATTTTAGCAACTTTCCATACACAGCTTTTCAGATAAAATACATTTCAAAATAGATATAATATTGTCTGCTTAATTCCATTATATAAGTATATATAGGCGTATTTTAAATAATTTCAAAGTAGGTCAAATTTAATTCTTATATATGTTCATATTCATATGGCAAGACATGAGTTTATTAGCTCCCCTCCAACACTCACTGTTAGTGTCCCAATATATACTCAAATCAAGGATGGAAATGAGAAAGGAAAAGTGTGGCCTACTGGGATTCGAACCTCAGATCTCTGGTATGCTGTTCCAGCGCTCTAACCATCAAGCTACAGGCTCACTGGTCAAAGCGTCTGAGGAATTTCCTTACAGCCACTCACACTCCTTTCTCTAGTGTTGCGCAATTATGCAACTAGGAACCAATGTTGAAATACCACTTTCTCTCAGTGCAGTTTAACCCCAAGGTATACATATTTTAAAATCAAGGATGGAAATGAGAAAGGAAAAGTGTGGCCTACTGGGATTCGAACCTCAGATCTCTGATACGCGTTGCCCAGCGCTCTAACCATCAAGCTACAGGCTCACTGGTCAAAGTGTCGGAGGAATTTCCTTACAGCCACTCACACTCCTTTCTCTAGTGTTGCGCAATTATGCAACTAGGAACCAATGTTAGAAATACCACTTTCTCTGTGCAGTTTAACCCCTGCAAGGTATACATATTTTTAAATCAAGGATGGAAATGAGAAAGGAAAAGTGTCATTTCCATCCTTGATTTAAAAATATGTATACCTTGCAGGGGTTAAACTGCACTGAGAGAAAGTGGTATTTACAATACATACTCAGAATACAAATTCCTGGCTTTTCCGCTATATATATTGTGCAGATTATGTCTTCCCCCTTCTTTCCTAGGGAACAAAGTCTGGATAGTGATCCAACTGATAAGAAACCCACCTCCTCCACTGCTCTTTGAATCTATCCATTTAGTCTATCATTTTGGCTGAGATGCATTCGGGTATATTTCCTTGATAAATGTAACCAGGCCTCTTTAGTAGGTGGTTTGCTTGTAAGCCACAATCTGGTTATAGTTTTATGAGCTGCCATTATAAGTTTGAAAATTTGTTTAAGCAGCTTTCTATCTATTCGTACACCTGCTGGTTTAATAAAGATCATAATGAATGTAGGCGTAAATAAATCTGCAGTTTCATATATTGCTTTTATCTCACCTAGAACCTCAGTCCAGTATTGTGCTACCTTTGGGCAAGACCACAGGATATGAGTCTGGTTTGCCATCTTTCCCGCATTCTCTCCAGCATTTTCCCTCTCCCATCTTCACCAACATGGCAGGCGTTCGAAAGAATCTATATCGCAGTTTCTTTATGTATTCCCTCCAGTATGGGAGGTGAAAGCTTTATGGCTGGTAGGGCAGAGTCATTCCATACCAACCCAGTTATGTCCACTTCCAGTTCTCTGCCCACCTAACCCTAATTGATTCTGTGGAGTCTCTACATTTCTCCCAAAGCTCCATATATTTTACTGATCAAATGGTTCGTGGGAGTATTCTTAATATGGGCTTGAATCAATTGCATTAATGGAGATGTTTTCTCCATGATTTCTGATAGTCCCTCTTCATAATAGATATTCTGTCTTGGTTAAAGCCCAGTCTCTCTGCACCTCCCCCACCCCAACCTACCACTCTGTATTTTCTCCTGTCGACATTATGGCTTCCTCAGATCTGCTGACTCTCCTCGCGGGTGCCTTCTTGCTACTGTTACTTTCTACTCTCACCTGCTCCATCACTCTTACCTTACCCACTAACGTATGCTCTAATGACAACTTTTGCTTCTCCAACCTACTAGCTGATGCCTCTCCTACTCCTCTTCCCCATCTGCGCTTATTGTCAAGCGCCTGAGCCTCCTAGCTAGGTACCTCCAGTTTAGGTGGAAATTCTCCCCCAGAGTTTCAGCAAGGGCTTACACCATGATCTCACTATGGATATGTATCCTGTCCCTAACGCTTGCGGGGGATATCCTGGTCCTCCTCAGGTATCTAACCTTTCACTGACTCCGCCAGTGCTATGCCTCCCGAAATCCAATGGTCTCACCTTTGCTCACAAACTCTAGGAGCCTCTTGCCAATCTCCCTGACCTGCAGGCTTGGATGAGTGTGAACTGCCCGGACATTGTAGCCATCACTGAAACATGGCTAAAGCCCTCACTTACTGATTCCCAGTGCTCCTCTCTTGGCTACAATATGCTCCGGGCAGACCGCACCGGGTCAAAAAGAGGTGGTGGCCTGGTGCTCTACTACAAATCGCATCTGAACGTCACCATCATACAGGACCCCCACTGCCTAACTGCAAGGTCCTTCATTCCTCCTTCTGCTTGGAGGTAAAGAAACTCCATATCTTCAGCATATATGTTCCTCCCAAAAACTCCAAGCAGGGGCTCTCGGAATTCACTGATAACTTTTTATCAGTTACAGGCAAAAGCGACATTATCTGCCTTGGGGATTTCAACCTAGACTTGGCAGTACATAGTTCCTCCCACCTATCCTCCCTGGTTAGTAAGGCCAACCTATCTCAGCTTATCCAGGAACCCACCAGGGTCTCCCACGGGGGTGCCTGTGCCACCCTACTCGACTGGATCCTAACAAATAGGAGGGAATACATCACCTTGGCAGGAGTGCTCCCTAACACCATTAGCGATCACTATCCAGTTTACTGTGTCTGGGACACCTCCACCCCCTCCTTCCCCTCTAAAGTTGTTACCTTCCCAAACCTCTCCCACCTAAGCGTGGATGCTTTCACTTATGATCCCGGCCTTGTTGACTGGTCTCCTCTCTACTTAACTGAGGACATTAACTATGCAACAGATTATTTCAACTCCATCCAACTTTCACTGCAAAATCAACATATCCATGTCACTACCGTAGGGTGACAGGGAAGGTGACCAAGTGGCTCATGGCCCACTGCTTCCAACTACTGAAGCAGGGATAAACTTTGGTCTGTGTGGAAGGTCTCTCATCTACGCACCGACTTTGAAGCCTATAGAGCCTTGCAGAACAACTGCAAAAAAGAAATATGCCTGGCTAAAAGCTCCTACTATAGGAACCTCCTAATGTCCTCTTCTACCAACTCTCAAAGGTACTGGGCCCAAATCAAGGAAATTCTTGGCAATGACAAGCCACAGACACCTACAGACATGAATATACAGGGCGTACACTTTAACAACCCACTCACCATTGCCAATGCTTTTAATTCTCTCTTCTCCTCGCTACCTGCTGAAGCACCAGCCAGGACCCAAGCTGATCAGCCTGCTGCTTCCTCCAAGACCCCCACTCCACCCACCCTGGCGCTTGCTCTGACCATGTACCAAGAAGTACGTAAGCTTCTCAATACCCTACCAGCCCGCGGGGGCCCGGGCCCTGATGGAATCCATTCTGGTATACTCAGGCAGTTTGCAACCTGGCTTGCCAAGCCTGTCACCAGGCTTTTCAACCTTTCTATCGGTACTTCCTCTGTCCCCTCTGCCTGGAAAATGGCCAGAACTATCCCTATACTCAAAAAGGGAGATGTCAAACTTATGTCCAACTATTGTCCCATCTCTCTTCTCCCCACTCTCAGCAAGCTTCTTGAGAAAGTAGTCCATCGTCAGCTCTCCAAACACCTCTCCAAGTTCAATCTTCAAACCCCCTGCCAACATGGCTTTAGGACTGGGCATAGTACCACCACGGCTCTGAGCCAACTCACCAGCGAAGTCAAAAGTAATACGGATAACGGCCTACTCACAGGTGCTGTTTTCATAGACCTGTCCAAAGCATTTGACATGGTTCATCACCCACTCATGCTGACGAAGCTCCAATCCATTGGTGCCTCTGACTCCACTCTATCATGGTTCTGTAGCTACCTGGACAGCCGCACTCAGGCTGTAGCTTTCCACAAGGATCTATCCTCCCCAAAAAAGATCACCCGTGGCATCCCACAGGGCTCCATTTTCGGTCCTCTCCTTCCTTTTCTCCCTCTTCCTAAATGATATTCCCAACCCTTCCCGCCACAGCTGCACTCTCGTGTACGCCAACGACCTGGTTCTTTATTTGGCATCTAAATCAACCTCACTCTCTCAAGCGACTTTCAAGCCCTTCAACTATGGCTCTCGAACAGCCATCAATATCCAAACCTGGACAAAACACGAGCCATGTTATTTGGCTCCTCAAAAAAACTGCCCTCCACGACTCCTAAGCTCTTGGTTCACTGCAGGGACGGTTCCTCTATCACCAACACGTCCTCCTTCAAATACCTGGGGGTCATACTTGATCCCTCCCTCGATTTTTCGACACATGTCAACGCGGTTTGTCGTGCTGTTAACGTAAAAATTGGCGGTGCCTACCGAGTGCGCTACTCCCTCACACCATCTGCCAGACTATCTGTAGCAAGAGGAGTGCTTCTCCCTCAGCTCCAATATGCTCTACCACTTATTTACTCTGCCAACTCCAGTGTGCTCAGCAAATGGGACACTTTCTATAACAATATCTGCAGATTCGCCTTAACTGCCCCTCACCTTACTCATCACTGCCTCCTCTACTCCAGTTTAAACTGGCTGTCACCCAAGGATCTCAGGGCCTACTTCCTTGGGTACTTTATTGACTCCCTAACTAGACCTCCTCGCCCGGACTCCCTGGCCAACTTGCTGGCTCCTGCTTCCCAATCCCGTACCCTCAGGTCCTCCTCCGTCCCTTTGCTCTCAAGTAGACCTTGCACTACAAAAATGGGTGAACAGGCATTCTCCTACTTGGCCCCCAAGTTCTGGAACTCGCTCCCCCTCCAGGTTAAAAATTCTGCCTCCCATCGGGTCTTTAAAAGCTCGCTGTTCTCTCACTTTCACACCCTTGGTCACTGCAAATGTTCATAAACATAACTCCACTAGACCACCGGGCTGAGGCCTGGACATACTCCTATTTTGCTACAATACTGCTTTTTAATGTGTTCTGGAATCCTGAATTACTAGTTTTGTTGTTCTTTCCCAGCTTGTATTCTGTTAAATTATTGCTTGTAATCTTATGTTGTTCTTTCCAATTAAGTTGTACTACTGTGATTATTTGTACCTTGTCCTGGGCTCTCCCGGGTCGTGCCTGAAAATAGGCAGGATTGTTGCCTAGCGCACTTACCTGGTTACCAAAAGCTAATAAATAAAAATAAATAAATAAATAAGGCTGTAAGTGTGACCTTAGGTGTAGGTATGAGATGAAATATTTATGAGGTACTTGGTGTTCCCATTGAAGGGCAACAAAAGGAAGCAGACCAGTCCTCCCCACCATCTGATAAATAAATGTCACCCCATAACCCTGCCACTGTTCCAAATACGAATTTAGGGATTTCGCCCCATGCTCTCCCTGGTGGCTTATGAGCCTCAATGCCAGTCTCTCCATGGGTGTAAAATATTTATCAAGGATCTTGAGCCAGGCCTTAAATGGCTCCCTTTTATGTCGAGGGTAAATTCCCAATGCATTGTACCATGAAAGAGACCCAAAGACAATTTCTTGTATATTAAATAGGTTTCCCCAGGTGAATTCCACTCTCTTTCAGTGAGCCTCATAATGTATATTAATCCAGTTTAGGACCACTCTGATTTGGGATGCCAGGGCATACCTTCTTTCCCTAGTGATTTGTAAAATAGAATAGCGAATTCTAGGTGGCTTGCCATTTCAAATAAAACGGAGATCATTTTATCCAAGCTTGGAAATATGTCGAGTAGGAGTAAATGGTAAAGTCTGGAGGTAAAACAAAATACGAGGGAACACATTCTGTTTGATTGTGTCTATTCTGTTTAGAAGCGTTAGTGAGAGATGGTTCCACCGAGACAGATCCGTGGAGAGCTTCTGGGTCAAGGGTTTCAGATTTAATAATTCTGCATGGATTTGATTTTTTGTGAGTTTTATGCCCAGATACCTCATCTCCTGTCTAAACCATTTGAATGGGAATTTTTTTTTAAGTTGAGAAGAGGGGGTAAAATTGTAAGATAGGATTTCTGTTTTCATTTTGTTAATTTTGTATCCAGATAGTTTACTGTATGTATTTAAAAGATTCCAAATTTCTGGGATTGATGAATTAGGTTCTGTGATTGTTAGGAGAAAGTCATCTGCGAAAAGTGAGATTTTGTTTTGGCAGCCACCAATGGGACACCTTCAATCTCCTTAGTCGTCCTAATGGCTATGGCTAGTGGTTCAAGACAAAGCGCGAACAGCACTGGGGACATAGGACATCCTTGACGTGTTCCTCGAAAAAGCTGAAATATGCCAGACAGTGCCCTGTCTATTTTGACATTAGCCTTAGGGTTGGCATATATGTTTTGTAGCTGCTTTAAAAAAGCCTCTGGGAAACCAAAATGCCTCAGAGTTTGCCACAGAAAAACTCAACTGACCCGATCAAATGCCTTTTTAGCATCTAATCCCAGAGAATGAGAGATATTTTCCTTTCTAAGGCATAATCCATTAGTAAATGGGCCTGGCGAATGGCTTCATGGGCTTGACGGCCCCTAATGAAGCCCACCTGATCTGGGTCGATGAGGGTTGGGAGAAAGTGGTCTATTCTTGAAGTCATTACTGACATATATAACTTGTAATCAAAGTTCAGCATTGAGATGGGTCAATAAAAGCAGGAAGCCTGGGGTCTTTATTGGGTTTTAGGACAGTCAATATAGTGGTATATTACCATGAAGGAGGAGATTCTGCTTCCTGTACTGCGTGTAGCACCGGGGTTAATATTGGAAATAAAAGTTAATTAAATTTTGAATAAAATTCTGAAGGGTAACCATCTGGTCCCGGTGTTTTCATGGTTTGGGCTTTTTTAAGTGCTTGTGTTAATTCTCCTTCACTAATTGGAGCTAGGAGAGATTCAGCTTGTTGTGTTGTTAGGTGTGGGATAGGGAGGTCATCTAGGTAGGACTGCATCTCCTCTAAGGATGCTTCCTGTTCCTGGGAATATAAATCTTGACAGAACTGTTTGAAAGTGGTCCTGATTTCTTGGGGTTTTCTTGCAATACTACCAGTAGAAAGATCCACCATGGCAGTTATGCATACTCTGGTTTTTTGTTCTCTCAATCTGCGAGTCAAGTTTCTCGAGGCTCTAGGCCCCCCTCATGGGATTTAAGTTTAAGATAGAACAGTTTCTGTTCTATGGATTGATCCACTAGGTTTTGAAGTCTTTGCTTCACCTTTCTCAAGTGGTCTTGAATTAGGGGGTCCTTCTGATCCGGCCAATTTTGGAGGTGGACTATTTCCTCCTGTATCTCACTCATAACCCTATCTCTTTGCCTTTTTTTCCGGGCTGAGAATTTTATAATCTCGTAAAACTGCCTCCAGGATGTCCCATAGAATGGTTGGAGGTATATCTTGGGAAATGTTCTCTTGTTTAATTCTAGGTATGGCCTCCCTAATCAAAGTAAGGAATTCTGTGTCTCTAAGCCCTCCCTGGAGTAAATGTTTGCAGGGAGGGAGCTGTTGTTGAGTACAGTTGCACCTGCGCACCTCACATGGGCTGCACTCACCAGCCAATAACTGTCACTGGCTTCCTCAGAATTTCAGTTCTGTTTGGCAGAAGAGAAACAAAGTGGAGAGAAAAATGAAGAGCTAGATCCTGTCTAGCCCAAAGAAATAGGAAAAGGATATAGGAATAAAATAAACCACCACAATAAAACCAGACTACCATACCCTAGACTAATATGGACATAGCACATTAAGTGGCACAAGGGTAGGACGGTTATAGAGCCAGAGCTTCACACCACTGGCATAAGAAAAAGTGGACAGTGACACACAAGAAGATGGCAGCAGCTCTGAACATGTGGCTCTGACAAAAAGGCAGTAGGGTGATGTCTAGAATAGGACCCCTCGTAAATGAGAAGGCACAAAGTGCCTAAGGAAAACATACATAGACCGCTGGAAAAAAAGAGCAACTCCATGCTATCAGAAAAAAAAAAACAACTCATATGTAGGTTATGTCCTTCTTTCTTACATCAGGGATAAAGAGAGGGGGAACTCAGATGCGTCTGCAGTTGCCAGACTGGAAGCCTAAAGAGTCGAGAGATGTGCTCATGTCCTCAGACACCCCAAAGGGTAGAGGAAAAGGGCCCAAATGCATGACAGGAACTAAAATACCAACTAAAAAAGTCTGACATTGTCAGAAAACCATAGCATAAAGGAAAAATTCATGCTTTTCTTGCAACCGGAGGGATGTACCCTGTGTAAGAGCTAGTACAGTTGATCCAGTAGGGTGCATAGCACCTACCACATGCAGGAAACGGCAAAGTGGAGTTAGACTAGATATTGCTCAGGAGAACAGGTTGCATTTAGCAACTAATAGGGATATAATGTCAAGGGGATATACCACAGGCAGGAAGAAGGCCTGGTGTTGGCTGCAGACTTAGATAGACCTGGTGGTCTGTTTCTGCTGGCACATTCATAAAGAAAGGGTGAGGGAGGAGCTATAGCAAGAGAACGAGACCCCCATCCTTATTTAGGGCTGCAGTGGGAGTAGCCCTACAGACCTCTTGTTAAGAGAAAGGACTCCCACGTTCCTTCCAACTGAACAACATGTTGGAGTTCTAACACAGTCGCCCCCGTCTGTGAAGCACTCCACTCGTTGTCTCTAGAGGCAGTTGCACTGCATTATTTTTACTGTTGGCGTAGCAGGCGCAACACTGACACCTCCACCATGTCCAAGATGGCCACCAAGAAAAAATACTTACCTTAGTAATGTTGTTTCTTCTAATGGAATCTTGCTGTATTCTGACTAATTGCAGTTAACCCCAACACTTCAACTGCCCCGAGATGAAAGGGCTAAAGTCTATGCGAGGCATAGAACGTTCATCACGAGCTCGGTTTTCAAACCTCTGTCCCAGGTACTCTGAAGCGTAACCGTCAGATTCTTACGAGCACTAAACTAACTGGCTAACAGTACAGAAATTGTTTTAAAATGTTTGCCAAAAGGCCATACATATGTAAAATTAGGGTATGAAGACTCAAGTCGAGACCCCCAAAAAGAATTCAAGTAGGTAGACAACTAAATTATGAGAATAATATTAATAACTAGAAAGCAACCAGTACAACCCTGGGGTGCAGCACTACACCTGCCCACCCACATCACAAAACAACTAGGTTCTAGGAGGGGAGGCAGGGAGGGAGGTCAGAATACAGCAAGACTCCATTAGAAGAAACATTACTAAGGTGAGTAATTTTTCTTCAAACAACATGAATCTTGCTGTATTGAACTAATCGCAGACTACCAACAGTACCCCTAGAAGGAGGAACTACAGAACCTATTTTGGGAACAAACTCTGCAGTACTGCTGTGCCAAACCTAACACCATTTCTTGACTGGATGTCAAGGGAATAATGCTTGGTAAATGTGTGAACAGTCTTCCAGGTGGCTGCTTTACAGATTTCCACTAAGGGTATATCCCTGGCAGCTGCCACTGAGGAAGCTGTACCTCTGGTGGAGTGAGCCCTCAGACCTGATGGAGGCTCCTTCTCCAATTTTGAACAACAGAACTGTATACAAGAGACAATCCACTGAGCAATGATTCTCTTAGTGGCAGATTTACCCCTACCCACCTCTCCATAAGTAAGGAACAACTGGGAACAGTCGTTCTAGGGACATGGATATGTTGTTCATCCACACTGTCTGGCAGGTTCCTTGCCATTTTAAATCTTGCCGGAAGGTCTTCAAGCTGGCTCCTCCCACCCACCCGGGTGGTAAAACTCTCGGCTCCGCCCCATGACTCCAGATCTTCCTTATTGCTTGGAAGCTCAGGTTCCCTCCTTAGCGCTCTGCGTTTAGACTGGATCCAAACTCTTCGGTTAACCCGAAACTAATTTTAAAGTTTACAAGACTTCGGTCTGTTTCTTCCTTCATGGCTGCGATGGATAAATTGACTCCCAGTTTTCGGCGGTGCCCATGCGGGCAGAAGATGTCTTGGACTGATCCGCACTCCATGTCGTCTACCTCGGGCTTGACCACGATCCACATGCATGCGATTTGTGCAGTCCTTCTCGGCAAATATCCTCGAAGACCATGCTGCCAGGCTCCAACTTGGGTGACCCGAGGCGTATTCGCTGGTGAGGTCAAAGGAGGCCCGTTGGGCTGTTTCCGCGGCGGCGGACTCGGCTGAGTAACTTGAACAGATGATCGCCCTCGAGGAGGAGGCGGCCCAGGCCACATCTTTGTCTTCCTCGGTCGCGGCATTTAGCCTGCTCTCCTTGGGCTCCTCCTACACGGCTTCTTTTAAGGAGCTTCATCAGTCCCTCTAAACAAAAGGTGAGGGTCCATTGGGACACTCTTCTCGGTCCAAGTAGAAGGACTCGAAGGGTAAGTCCCACCGTCGGCGTTGGTGGGAGGCGAGAGGTCTCCTTCCCGGACAGTCGACTTTCGGCTTCAGTCCAGGATGCAGCTAAGGCCGCTGGCTTCACGGTGTCCCCGTCAGGCCAGCCGGCCGAGACACCAGTCGATGTGGTCGAGATCTTTCTTGACCCGTCAGATGGGCTGTCGACTGGAGAAGCCGACAACCCTTCTTCACCGGTTTCCCCGGTGGAAACCGAGGACTTGCCTACGCCTCCTGTGCCGGAGTCCCTGGTTAAGGCTCCCGAGCCGAGGGAGGAACGGGTTTCCCCATGCTCCCTCCCAGACCCACCCTCGGAAACACTGACGGTCTCGGTCTCGGACCTCTTCTCGGTCCAGCCGATCCCACCGACACAGCGGTCTCGGTCTTAGCACAGAGAAGCGGCGGCGCCCACATCCTCGTCTTCTTCCTCCTCAGAGGAAAGGCTTGGCGCAAATTGTGTCAGCGCTCGAGGACTTAATGTGGCAGCAGCTCCTTCTGACCAGGAACAAGCCGACGCCGTCACCTTCCCCAGCCATTAAGTGGCTGTCACCTGAAAGATCGAAACAACCCCTTACGGTTGTCAAGGAGCCCAAACCGGCGCCGGTTGTTCGGCCAAAACCAGCTGCGCCACCTACTGTGGTGGAACCCCTACCTCCACAACCTAAATCTGGGTCTCTGACCAAGGATTCTCGGTCGGGTCAGGCAGTGCCCCACCGGTTGTCGGTCACCTTCACTCCCGACTGTCCTCGGCAGGTGGAGGGTGGCTCAGGCCCTAGGCAGCTATTTGCAGACTCCTCGGAGTCTGATGACAACTCTTTCTTGTTCTCCAGGCCACTTGACCTGGAGTCCTCAGGGGGGCAGTCGACGGACGAGAGCCCATCCTCGTTCATGGGTTTGCTTCAGCTCATCTCAGAGTCTACTAGGATGCAGCTCGAGCCAGTATCCAAGTGGGCCAAGTATCCCCTCACGGAGATACTGGACCAAGGGGATTCTCCCACGGAGGCCTTTCCAGTGGCTGAAGCCATTGTTGGCCCAGCCTTGGAGTTTTGGCAGCGTCTAGCTTCTTGTCTTGCTCCTTCAGCCAGGTTGGCCCAGAAGTATGCGTTCCCCACCAGGTCACTGTCCGGTTTCTCGGAGCACCCCTCTGGGGAGGGGCTGGTTACCGATAGTGTTTTCTGGCATTCCAGGAACACCAGGGACGTGGACAAGCCTCCTGACAAAGAATCCAAAAAGCTGGACTATGCCGGGCATAAAGTGTATGCTGCGTCCTCCCTCAGCCTCCGTCAGGCCAGTTCGACTGTACTGATGGCGCACTTCTCCCACACTCTTATGGGCTCTCTGGATGAGGTGATCCCTCATCCGCCAGCTGACCTCCAGACTACGGTCAAGCAGGTGCGGGATCAGGGAAGGGCAGTGGCGAAGCAGCAGCTCCAAACGGCTCTCGATATTGGAGACACCTGTGCCCAGTCAGTAGTGGCCGCAGTGGCCATGCACTGCAGAGCTTGGCTGCGGATCTCCACCTTCACGGCAGACACCCAGCACAAGCTGGCAGACGTCCCCTTCCTGGATACCGACTTGTTCAGGCCCTGGGTGGAAGGCCACCTCCAGAGAATTGAGAAGTCTAATGCCACCTTGGACTCAGTCACATCTGCCCAGAAGGGCAAAGGCCGCCAGCAGCAGCATAAGCCCTTTTGGCCTTCTGCCCCTGCGGCACGTCCAGCCCAACACCAGCATCAGGGCCAGCAGGCTCGCACTCGGCACCCCAAAGCCAAGCCTGCAGCTTCCTCCAGCAGGAAGCAGGGAGGAAAAGGCCCAGCAGGTCCCTCGGCTGGTCCTTCCTCCAAGCCTGCCCAGTGATGGGTTGAGGGGTGTCGACCCCAACCACGTCGCTTCCACCTGGGTTCCCCCGTGGGGGGACGGCTCCGCCACTTTCTTTCCGCCTAGTCCACTATCATAACGGACCGCTTGGTGTTGAAAGTGGTAGGAAAGGGTCTGCCTCTGGAGTTCGAGCAGGCCCCGCCCTTCCGAGCCGTCGCCCCACAGGGGGCTACGGAGTCTGCAGCCTGTCGGCCCGTCGAGCCGACATTGCCCTGTTCCTCCAGAAGGAGGTGATCAGGAAGGTGGCGGATCCTCCACCAGACCCAGGGTTTGTGTCCAGGTATTTCCTGATCCCGAAACGGACGGGGGGCTGGCGCCCCATTCTAGACCTGCATGACCTGAACAGGTTCCTAAGGTCTCGAACCTTCAGGATGGTCACTCTGGCTCAGATCATGCCATCCTTCGAACGAGGTGTGTGGTTCTGTTCTCTGGACCTCCAGGACATGTTCTTTCACGTCCCAATCCGTCCGTCCCACCAGCGATTCCTCCGCTTCAGAGCAGGGGTCCCCTTTACAAGTGCCGGGCCATGCCCTTCGGCCTTTCTCTAGCTCCCAGGGTCTTCACCAAATGCATGGCAGTGGTGACAGCACTCCTGTGGCGCTGAAGGGTCCGGGTGTACCCTTACCTGGACGAGTGGCTGATTGCGGCCTCCTCCAGACCGGAGGTGGAGCGGTCCAGGGATCTGGCCCTCCAGGTTTGCTCTCAGGTTGGCATCCTCATCAACGAGGCCAAGTTGGAACTCATGCCAAAGCAGGTGATCCAATTCATCGGGGCAGAGCTCGACTCTCTGCGAGCCAGAGCACGGCTCCCAGCGGACAGGGCCGAGGTTCTTTCCTCCTTTGCCCAATCATTTCAGGTTGGGCAACTGCGCCCTGCCCGGGACTTCCTGCGCCTCCTAGGCCTCAGGGCAGCCTGCACCAGCGTGGTCTGTTGGGCCCGTGGGCACATGCGTCACCTACAATGGGGACTGGCCAGCCAATGGTCACAGCGCTCTGGTCCTTTGGACCAGCCAGTGGCAGTGATCCAGGAGATGTGGAACGCTCTCCAGTGGTGGATCGTTCCAGCTCATCTGCAGGAGGGCATCCCATTTGTCCACCCCGAGCCGACAGTCTCTCTATCGACCGACACCTCTCTGATGGGTTGGGGTGCCCATCTGGGGGAGCACAGAGCGCACGGCCTCTGGTCCCCTTAGGAGTCCCAATGCCGCATCAACCTGCTTAAGCTTCGAGTGGTTCGTCTAGCCCTCACTGCCTTTGCTCCATTTGTATGGGGTCAAGTGGTCCAGGTCCAGACGGACAATATCATGACCATGTACTACCTAAACTGACAGGGCGGGACGCGCTTCATGCCTCTGTGCAGGGAAGCTCTCCGCACTTGGTCCCTCGTGCGCAGCCTGGAGGCGGATCTCCTTGTCATCCATGTAGCAGGAGCCTCCAACATTCTGGTCTATGCCCTAAGCCGGATAGAAGCTGCGTCCCACAAGTGGTCTCTCCTGCCGGAGGTAGTACAAGATCTGTTCTCCCACTGGGGCATGCCTCAGGTGGACCTGTTTGCCTCCAGGGAGAATGTGAAGCTGAGGCTGTTTCATGCCCGCCCCCCTCAGCAGGGCTCGCTGCAGGGGGATGCCTTCTCGAGGCTGTGGACCCCGGGCCTCTTCTACGCCTTTCTCCCATTTCTCTTGATCCACAAGGTGCTTCTCAAGCGAGGAGGGACAAGGCCAGGTGATTCTGGTAGCCCCTGACTTGCCCCGCCAATTCTGGTATCGAATCTCCTCAGCCTCAGCTCCAGGCTCCCGGGCGGCTTCCAGCCGCCGGACCTGATCTCAGTCAACCAGGGAAGGTATTCCATCCAGACCTTCAATCCCTGCACCTGAGCCTGGTTCCTGGCTGGAGTTCCAGGCATTGGGTCTTTCTGACAGGGTCCTCAGCGTCGTTGAGGCATCCCGTAAGGAGTCGACCAGGAAATGCTACGCCTTTAAATAGAAGAGATTCTCCATTTGGTGTCAGGGCAAGGGGCTGGACCCTTCCTCCTGTTCCTTGGCAAGCATTCTGGACTACCTGTGGTCCCTTTCATAGCTAGGGCTTCGATCGACGACCCTTAAGGTGCACCTGGCAGCCATCTCTGCTTACTGGGGGTGGGCTGGGAAACAGTCGGTGGCGCAGGAGAAGGTGGTCGGGCGCTTTTTCAAAGGCCTTGATCACATATCCCCTCCGGTGCGAGAACCTCCACCTCCATGGGGTCTACTGCTGGTACTGGCTAAGCTCATGGGCAAGCCATTCAAACCGATGCACAGGTGTGACATCTCTCACCTGTCGTGGAAGACCGCCTTCTTGGTGGCTATCACGTCAGCCAGAAGGATGGGAGAGCTCCAGGCGCTTTCCATCGAGTCTCCTTATCTGGTCTTCCACAGGGACAAGATTGTCCTGCGCCCCCACCCAAAAGTCCTTCGAAGGTGGTGTCAGAGTTTCTCCTTAACCAGGTGTTGACTCTGCCAGTGATCTACCCCAATCACACCTCTGAGGCCGAAAATAGGCTCCATACTTTGGACCCTAGAAGGCGCTCTCTTATTATAAGAGCAAGCGTTTGAAGTTAGAGGGAGGTTCACCAGCTGTTTGTCACCTATGCTGAAATCGCACCTGGCAGACCTGCAGCCAAGCGGACCCGATAGGCAGGTGGGTCACCTCCTGCATGATCTCTGCTACAGGTTGGCGGGCATGGAGCCTCCCAAAGGGATAGGCTCATTCTACCCGCCATACCGCTGCTTGATGGCTGCTTCCAGGGCGTCCCTATCCAGGAAATCTGCAGGGCTGCTACCTCAAGTCAGCACACCCTTTATTACCCTTACATCGACCTTGAGTCACGCCCGGGATGCTGGTTTTGGGACCTCGGTTCTCCAGTCCTTATTCCCTAAGTAGGGGTGTGCACCTTGCCTCCCTCCTCCCGGAGAATTGCTAGAAGTCTGCCAGACAGTGTGGATGAACAACATATCCATGTCCCTAGAAATACAGGTTACTCACCTGTAACAGGAGTTCTAGGAATGGTATATGTTGTTCATCCACCCCACCTGGCCTCCCCAGCTTTGACGCACAACCTGGCTTCCAGCGGGCTAGATCTGGCGTCATGGAGCGGAGCCAAGAGTTTTACCACCCGGGTGGGTGGGAGGAGCCAGCTTGAAGACCTTCCGGCAAGATTTAAAGCGGCAAGGAACCTGCAAGACAGTGTGGATGAACAACATATACCATTTCTAGAACTCCTGTTACAGGTGAGTAACCTGCATTTTCTGCGAGGTTTAGTGAATTCTATATAGCAACTCAGAACCCTTTTAACATCAAGACTGCAACCTGCTCTCTCCAGACGAGGAATGATCAGTAAAGAATACAGGCAAATTCATAGATTGGTTCAGATGAAAATCTGATACCACTTTGGAAAATAATGAAAATACGTACCTACCGTAATTTTTGATCTTCTCTTGTATCTTCACCATTCATTACTGCTTGGGTTAGTGCAGGAGGCGCACCCCCACAGGAGTTTTTTTTTTTTTTGGGTCGGTCGATGCTCCAGGCACTTTCGAGCATGACGTTACTGCGTCAGTAATGCGGCGGCCGTTAGGTCCGCAGACTCCTCCTCTATCTCAGTTCTGGTAGCGGAGGCGAGTAAATGGTAAGAAAAAGGAAAGCGAGGCAAGAGGCTGAGGATAGAAGAAGGAAAGGATATAAACTGAAAAGGTATAAGCCTGTAGAGGATAGGCAGAGGAGAGAGAATTCCTACCTGAGGGACCGCAGGGCCTCCTTTCGGGGTGGCTCGGGGAGGAACAGAGAGGAAGAGAAAGAAGAAGAAGAAGAAGAAGAAGAAGGAGGCATGTTGAGAGGAGAACAGTGCCCATCAGGCATTGGTTGAGAGGCTTAAGCTCGAGACTAACAAGGAACAAGAATCCCTGTTGCTGGGACTGAGGGAGGTTCAACTGAACCACCTGAACAGATCTGATACAAGGGCTGATTCTCTGATCTCAACATGCCAGTCCCTACATCCTAGCTGAGGGCTGTGGGCTGGGAGGCAGAACCTGTTCAGGAAGCCCACCCAGGCAGGGACTATGTCCTTAGCACCCTGTTAAGTGCTAACACAGCAGTGTATGGGAAAGATGTACCTTACTGAAGGCAGCCGTGTGAAGGATAGAGTGGGAACTCAATCAGACTCCCTAAGGCAGAGCAATAGCAGGCAGCTCAAGGCTGACAAGTGCAAAGCAGCAGTTAGAATGAGCTTAAAGATAATACCTGCCAGAAGTTCTAAATGTTTGTTGAGGCAGAGTCAAGGCGGTCTCTTAAGCTGTGAAACTGCACTTAACCTGATCAAGGTATGAAATTCGCACCCTAAGGGCAGTCAGAAAGAGTTCCCTCAGAATAAGTGAAAAGTACAGACCGTGCTCGTTCCTCTTTACCTTGAGGAAAAAGGAACCATTCACTAAGAATGGAAAACAAAGTTTTGCTTTTTTGGCATAAAGGCCAAAGGAAGGAAGAGGAGCGAGGCGGGAGGAGGCATACAGTAGGAGGCCACTGAGGGAAGGTGGGCGGGTATCAGTAATGAATGGTGAAGATACAAGAGAAGATCAAAGAATTACGGTGAGTACGTAATTTTCATATCTTCCTTGTCAATCTTCACCATTCATCCCCTATAGTCTTACCAAGCCCCCTTAAAAGGGGGTAGAAACCCTGAGGAAACAAGACCCCAGCCTCCTGTTGGTGAAACAGAGCGGAAGACCCTGGGCTAATCTAGAGAAGCCTATGGGAAGAAGAGCTAGGAGGTGCCCCGAGGGGGAGGCGGAGGAAGCACTGCAGTAGTCTCCTAGATCTGGAGGAATAGAGACGGGTCCCCCGGAAAGCGGAGCGAATCACCCTACGCCGGGCCAGGGGTGACAACCTTAATAGATGAAGCCATGCCATCCGTCTAATGCAGATCGCTGTCCCCGCAAGCCTGGAAGCCACCTCATTGGTGTCATAAGATGCCCTTACTTGGTGTCTTGCGAGCTCCAGGCCTATAGCAGAGAGGGCAATAGCTTGTCTGGTTTGCTCCGTATCAGGCATTGATGCTAAGATCTGAGAGAGCATCGACCACAAATGCCTACTGTAGGCAGCGTGATGAGCCTGATGAGATGCAATGCAAGACGCCATCGAGAGGAAGAACCTCTTCTTCCACGGTCGGTGTAGGAATCGAGTCCGGTGGACGGTCGTCGCCAGGCGGCGGCGCACGGAGGGAGTCTCTAGGTATACCAAACCCAAGGGCGGGTTGGGGAGAGTACCCAGGGATTCTGAAGGGGCACAATACCTACGCTGGCAGTCTGCCAGGGCTGGAGAAAGAGCGGCTGGCAACTGCCAGGAACGGATAGACGCCTCCTGGAAGAGAATAGGCCAGGAAGGTACCACCAGGTGCTGGGCACTGAATTCGCCAAGGAATTCACGCGTCTCCCGTTCTGTATTGTCTCGCCTAATGTAGGCGATTCGAAGATCCCTCACCATCCTCGAAAGGAATCGCTGATATTCAGTGAAATCAGCATCGTCGGAGAGATGAGCAGAGGGTTCCTCTCCCTCAGAGGAGGGAGACGAGGATGATGGAGAGCTCGAGTGTCCAGAGGATTCTTGTGGCGGTGGGCATAGCGAAAGACCCACTCATTCATGCACCTGACATATGAGGGGAAGGCTGCCGCAGAACCTCTGAACTGCTCCCTGGATAACGGGCCCGTAGGACTGACATGGCCTGGAAGAGCAGGGAGTGGCTGCAGAGGAATGGGAGATGGGTACCTACGAAGAGGCAACTGTCCTCTGCTAGGGCTCTGAAATCCGGGGAACTGAGCCCGAGCTGGCGGGATCCTGGACAACAGACCAGGTCGCAAAACAGAACCCTAGGGATGCGAAGCCTGGAAGAGCCCAGAAGGGGATCCTCCCCTGTGACAAACCTGGGACTGCATGGATCCAGAAGGGCAGCCCACAGCAACGCCACCAGAGGGGACCCTGGGGTCCAAGATGGAAAGGCGGGGCCCAGCGCTACGGCTCCTAGCCACCCCCCGAGGGGTGGCCGACAGAGACCGAGACACCTGCACCCTGCCCCTCGTCCCCTCGGACTCCGAGAGTGCCCTCCTCCTCGACCCCAGCGATATCCCACCCCGAGGGGCTGTAGCAGCACCAGGGTCGGTAGCTGCCATGAGCCCCCCAGGAGGGAGAGCCTCTCCCTCCGCCCCCACTCCATCGCCCCCCAGGGACCCTGGACCACCTCTAGCCTGGGAGACCTCAGGGGAGGACAGCAGCGGGGACAGCGGAAGAGGCCCGCTGGGCCACCTAGCACCTCGTGCCACTGGGGACCCTGACTCCGAAGAATCAGGTTGCCAGGACAGGTCCACGTCCGAATCATCAGCCTCCAAAGAGGAAGAGATCAGCTGGACCACAATACAACAACCCAGGCGTTCCGGTGAAGCAGTGCGCGAATGGCGTGGACGACCTCTGCCCACCCGCTAAGCCGGTCCTGGCTCCCCACGGCACCAGCTACGCCACGGCGCGGAACCAACCCGGCACCGCCAGAAGGCGGGCGGGCCTGCGGTGCTGTCTTGATCACTGGCGCCGCCGGGATCCAAAACAGCGCCGGAAGGCGGCGTCGAGGGTCCACCGGTGCCGGGCCCAGCAGGCGTGGGCCTCGACACTGGGGGAGCCTGCAACTCCGAGGAGGTGACTGCCGAGGCGGTGTCTCCGCCGTGGCCCTGGAAGGGACCTCGGCGTTCCTCCGACACCGCAAAAGAAGCTTCCTCTTTGGCAAGAGAAGATGAGGAAGCCTCCTCCTCCTCTACGGACCATATAGGCCCGAGAAGGGACCCAGAGGAAGGGCCTAGAGACCTTACCGAGAACCCCTGGGTGATGCCATCCCGAAGGACAGCGGGCCTTGCCGATCTTGAGACGCACGGACTTCGAGGACACGACGGTCCATGAAGAAACAAGCATTTCACGCATCCATATCGTGGTTGGGTCCCAGGCAACGAGACAAACATCATGCCGATCCGTGACGGAGAAATGCCGGCCACAGGAGCACCGACGCATAGGGGCATAGCCCGCCTTCGACTTAGATTTTGTCCCCGAACCTGACATGATGCGAACTAAATAAGAGACAAAATCAGCAACAATGCACTTGGCGCCGTCAACAGAAATAAAAGAAACGGTCTTACCGGGAGACGGCGTCGAGTGAATATGACTATGAAAATCTGAGGGTCTTGAGTGATGCAGAAAATCTTCAACTACCGCTTTGTAGGTGCAGCCTCGTCGGCGGAGAAACAGAACTGAGATAGATGAGGAGTCTGTGGCACTAACAGCCGCCCCTTGCGCGCAGCGCTGATGCGTCGGCGGCTCGAGGCCGGCGCCGTTGGGCCGACTCAAAAAAAAAACTCCCGTGGCGGGTGCGCGCCTCTGGCACTAACCCAAGCAGTAATGAATGGTGAAGATTGACAAGGGAAGATCTTCCTATTTGTGCGAAGGACCACCTTATCCCTGTGAAATGAAGTGAAGTCAGGTTCCACTGATAAGGCCTGTAATTCACTGATTCTCCTGGCAGACGTGATAGCCACCAAGAATACAGCTTTCCAAGCCAGGTACTTTAGTTCAGCTGAAGAAAGAGGCTCAAAGGGAGGCTGCATCAGCTGTGCAATACAAATATTCAGGTCCCACATGGGAGTGGAGGGTTGATATGAATCAGCCCTTTGAAAAATCTTTTAAAGACTGGGTGAGAGGCTAGGGAAGAGACTTTCCCTGCTGAAATGAAAGCAGAAACAGCTGCCAAATGCACCTTGAGGGTGGCAGGCTAAAGGCCCAAACTATTAAGATGCACCATATAATCCAGAAAAATGGCAAGACCAGCTGAATCCAGTTGGATGTGCCTCTGAGCGCACCAAAACCCAAACCTATTCCATTTGGAGCTGCAAGTCTTTCTAGTGGAAGGCTTTCTACTAGTCTTAAGGATACCCAGAGCTGGCTGGGAAAGATTCAGATCTGCATACTCTAGCTCTTCAAGAGCCAGGCCTTGAGCCTGAGAGAGTGAAGGCTGGGATACAGGATCCTACCCTGAGAAGAGGAGAGGAGATCGAACCGTCTGGGAAGGCACAGAGGTATTGTCACTGACAGTGACAACAGAAGAGGATACCAAGGTTGCCTGGCCCAGTCTGGAGCTACCAGAATCACTATGCAAGGTTGGGACCTGATCTTGACCAGCACTGAATATCAGAGGAAAGGGAGGAAAAGCATAAAGACACTTGTTGGTCCAATCTAACAGGAGAGCATACAGAGGGACAGACCCCAGAAGAGGGGGTCTGCAGCAGAACAAGGGGAGCTGATGATTGTCCGGGGCTGCAAAGAGAGCTATCTCTGGAGTGCCCCACCTTTTGAAAATGATGTGAAGAATGAGCGGGTCATGGGACCATTAGTGATGACCCTGGAAAATCCTGCTGAGAGAATCTGCAAGTACACTGTCCTTTCCTGGGAGATGCACAGCGATCAGGGAAGCTTGCAGGGAATAAGCCAGAGACCATATTTTCATGGCCTTGGTGCACAGGGCCGAAGACCAAGTGCCCCCCCTGCTTGTTGATGTACCACATGGTTGTAGTGTTGTCAGTCCTGATCTGCACAACTTTCCCCTGGATCATGTTTGAAAATGTCTGAACTGCTAGACAGACAGCTCTGAGTTTGAGCAGGTTTATATGTAGAAGGGACTCCTGAGGAGACCAAGTCCCCTGAGCTGTGTGCTGATCCAGATGGGCTCCCCACCCCAGTAAGGAGGCATCTGTGGTGAGCATTACTGAGGGCACCTGACTGAGGAAGGGAAACTCCTTGCCTCAAATTGTCCTCCTCCAACCACCACTGGAGGGCTTGAACCAGAGTCAGGGACACTGGAACCAACTTAAAGAGGGAGTCCTTTCTTTGAGACCAAAAGGCTCTCAGGTGAAACTGAATATCTCTCATCTGAAACCTTGCACCTTGCACTACTGCAGTGCATGCTGCCATATGGCCCAGCAGTGCAAAAAGTGTCTGGCTGGCCAAGACAAAACCGGATGAAAAGAGGAGGTCAGACTGATGAGAAATTGGACCCTTGGGGAAGGGAGAAAGGCCTTGGCCTATACAGTGTCCAGCTCCACGCCTATGAATGTGAGAAGCTGGGTAGGCTCCAGAACTGACTTTTCCAGATTCAGGAAGAACCCTAAAGATTCCAAAAGATCTTGAGTGGCCCTTAGATCTGACCTGACTTGATCTGGGGACTGGCCTACTATGAGCCAATCGTCCAGATAAGGGAACAGCAGGATGCCTTGCTTTCTGAGAAGGCCACCACCACTGCCAGACTTGGTGAATACCCTCGAGCAGATGTCAAACCAAAGGCATTGCTCTGAACTGGTAATAGCCTGAGGGCAGTTCGAATCTGAGGTACTTTCTGTGGGACTGCCTGATAGGTATGTGGAAATAGGCATCTTTGAGATCCAGGGAGGCTAACCAGTCTCCTGGTCTCAGAGAGAGGAAGAATTAGTCCCAGAGTCACCATCTTGATTTTGGCTTTAAGATATGTTTGTTTAAGTACCGCAGATCTAGGATGGGTCGCCACTCCCATCTTTTTTAGGTTATGGAAGTACCTGGAGTATAATCCTTTTCCCCTGTGAATGAGAAGGACCTTTTCCACTGCCTGCAGGAGCAGTAGAGATGAGACCTCAGTCTCCAAAGCCTGTGCTTCCTCTGAAGAGGAAGGGGGGGAGATCTTTGCTCTCAGCCTTGGGAACCTGGTGAAGCTGAGAGCAAGACCCTGGCTCACCACTTCCAGAACCCATTTGTCTGAAGTGATAGACTTCCAGGCCTGGAAGAAGTGAGCCAGCCTGCCCCCTACAGGGATTGGGGAGGCGACCCTGACTGACCCATTAGGGTGTCTGCTTGGCAGGGGGCTTAGACTGAGAGGAGAATGCAGCCCTTGTCATCCCCTTCTGCCTCTTCCCCTAAAGAACCCCCTCTGCTGAAAGGAAGAGGAGGCTTGGGCCTGGTAAAAAGGCCTTTGAAAAGGCCTGTCCCTGCCAGACCTAGAATGCTGCCTTTGAGGAGTGGCCTGCATCTCTTTGGCTGCAGCACCCCTGTATGTGGTCCTGTACTCATCCATCTTTTTCATGTAAGCCTCTGTTTGTTCCCCAAACAGAGAGTTACCAGAGACAGGAAAATCCATAGCCTTGGTCTGGGTATCCTGAGAAAGTTGGTACACCTGACCCAGGCAAATCTCCTCATGGAAACAGATGTAGCCATAACTCCAGAATGGACATCATTAGTCTTGACAGCATGGAACTGTACCTTGGAAGCTTCGATGCCACCTGCTCCAGCTCACTGGCTACTGAGGAGGGGCATTCTTAGCCAGTGCCAGAATCATATCCCACCCTAGACTTCTGGTATCTAGCAGTGTATGCCATGTAATTAGATTGTCTGAGTCCCAAAGAGGATGCCACGTCTCTTTTAGCCATGGCATCCTCTTTCCTGAAATCCTTATCTGGGGGGTGAGATGCCAGAGGAATATTAGCCTTGTCACAGGCTGCAGCTTGCACTACCCCAACATGGCTGCAGTTGAGTAGCAAGGAATTTCGTCCCAGGGCCTAACAAAGCATATCTCTTGTCCTTCTTCTTATCCGCAGGGGGTATGGATGTTGGTAGTTGTAAGATCTTTTGGATCTGTTTCCCCAGGGACTTAAGCAGAGGGATAGACACCCTTTTGGACTCTGGGACGTCCATCATCTCAACACAGTCAGGCTCCTCCTGATCCTGTTCAGCTTCTTCCATAGGGAGCTGAAGAGTGTCAGCCACCTTCCTGTAAAACAGGTAGTGGGAGGGGGACTCAGAAAGCCTGGGAGGAGAGACACTGGAGGCCTGTCTGGGGAGCTGTCCGGTTCGATAGGCTCATGCAGGTCCTCATAATCTTCATCATCATCTTCTTCTCCCTCCCATTCACCCTCATAAAAAGCTTTAGGGTCATAATTGGAAACTTTTAAGTCGAGCAACCAACCGTCCTCGAGAGGTGTCGGTTCGGTTAGAACGGCGAAGCAACTGCACTATAGCAATCACTTTGGCAATTTCATCGGCGGTCAGAACATGGGAAACGGGATCTGAACCGGCCGACTTACGCTTTTTCTTTGTAAGAACCGATTCCACAGAATCGGCTCTCCTCTTGCCCGAGGGGGTATCACCTAGGTCAGTAGGCAACCCCTCAGGTTCGGCCGAAATCAAACTGGGCTGGCCATCTGGGTCAGCGGACTTCTAGGTCACCCTTTCCTTAAGCCTACTCAAGCGTTTTTCAGCAGTAGCTTTAGGAAAATTTTTGCAAATTTGGCAGTCTTCCTTGAGGTGGTCAAATCCCAGACAATAAACACAGATGAGGTGGGGGTCGGCCTTGGCAAAGGCCTCCCCATATTTAGTGCAGTGCTGAAACTCCATGGGCCTGGTTTTCTTTTTGGGTTTCTCAGACAACAAGTCACCCTTACCAGCGTTCAAGCCAGGCAACTACAAAACCTATCGGTTCTGACCGTGTCACTGGTCGGTTGAATAAAACCTGAAATAAAATTTTTTTTTCAGGAACGAGCGATACCCGAACCTGCCTTTTACACACTTTTTTTTTTTTTTTTTTCTTTAAGAGTACTTCGGGTTCCTGACCGGACTGACCGGTGGGGAACCGAAAAATAAAAATTTCTTTCAGTACACAATACTATCTACCTACAATACACTTACTGTACCGGGATAGAGATGCGAACACCAAAAATAAAGAAACGGTTGATAAAACCGATCGATTTACTGCGACCGAACCGAAGTGTAGGAGAGGATCTCTGGAGCGACTTCTCAGTTAGGCGGAGTAAAGAATCTGACGGTTATGCTTCAGAGTACTTGGGACAGAGGTTTGAAAACCGAGCTTGAGATGAACGTTCTATGCCTGACATAGACTTTAACCCTTTCATCTCCGGGGCAGTTGAAGTGTTGAGGCTAACTGCAATTAGTCAGAATACAGCAAGACTTCATGTTATTTGAAACAGTATTGTACATGCACTACTGGCGCATGCACAGTACATTGCAGCGGCCATCTTGGTCATGGCGGACTATGCTGTGTTCTGCTGTGACCGCCGATTTCTTTCTTTTTTTTTTTTAATTATACATGTCCCCCAACCGACTCATCCTCTTGGCACTTCAGAATATAATAGTGACACTCAGGTGCCCAATCCTGTGGTCGCGATCATGTTCCATACCTTTATATCTATCTATACAGATATGCTTTCTTCCCCCCACCCCCTCCCTCTGAGCACCCACCACTCCACCCCCCAAACATAACTGTGGCACTGGGGTGCCCAATTTCAGTGTCCATTGTTCCTTTGTTTTGTTTTTTTAATACATATTTTGTTTCTCCTCCCACCCCACCCTCCCTCTCAGCACGCCTCCACCCCACCCCAGAAACATAACAGTGAAACGGGGGTGCCCAACCACCCAGTGTCATGATCGGGAATCCTCGGTCGTGTTTTTTCCTTCTTTTCACCTGTGAACAGAAAACATCCATCAATGTCTTTTGCGGCCATTCCTTACCCCCCCACCGACCCTCCCACTCAGCAATCACCACCCTGCACCCCCCCAAGCCCTTACTTACCCACTGGGGGTCCAACGCCGTATTCCTCTCTGGACTGCAGATGTCTTCACTCTTCAAAGCCGGACTGCAAATTGAAGAAACAGGTACACGGTTCAATGTATTTTAATGAGGTTTTGAACTTGGTGACATAACTGAGCATTTTTACATATTTTATGACCAAATTTTCAAAATGCCTTTTTGGGACCCTGCCTCATGAACAATGGCACTTACATTAGGCAAATCTGTCCCGTCCAAAAGGTGATTTTGTGGTCCCTGCGAAAAATCACCTTTTGGGCAGGAGTTAAACATTTTTTCTGCCCTTGTTCATGAGCTGGGGTCATAAAAAGGCCTTGTTGAAAATATGGTGTACAAACATTAAAAACAAATAAAGTTAAGAGCCTATGCTGAATTTTGCAAATGCAGGCTCGTAACTTTGGTAATTTTCAATATTGTTTACCTCAAATTTACAACATAGCCATATCTTTTTTTTTTTTTTTGTGGACTCAATTTCTCCACCTTGACTCCGGTACAGAGGCATCTCTCCAGTGAGCTCCACTCAGCCCGTGCCTCCACTGCCCACCTGAACCCTTACCCCGACTGAGAAAGTGGATATGCTGGGCCCACCCTCTCCTGCTGACCCATCGAAAAAGGCAGGGGACCACAGAGAGACGAATTGGGGTTTGGGCTGCCACTGGGCATGTGGGCACGGCCACTGGGAGTCACCTTCGCCTCCGCGACACCAGGGATTTTTCTTTGTTCCTCCCTCCCCCGACACAGGATATGCAATGCCACCCAGCACGAGATGTGCGTGCCCACTTGCACGGTCCGCAACTGCAGTGCCCCCAGTCTCCACTGGGAGCCACCAGTGTTGCATGACAAGGACTCCCACCCTCTCGGAGAGGAGGCACTCCGCTGGATGCTCAATCCTCTCCTTCTGACCGACCCCGGCTCCCGAGCTAATTTCTGAACCTGGGCTGCTGGCGTGGCGTGAGGAGTGAAGTCGGACGCCTCAGCGCCACTGGGTCGGCACTATAACCATATCTTTACAGCACCTCATCAATGTGACAGGTGTCATTTTTCAACTGCTACCCAAAATGTGTTTTTGCGTCCCAAAAGTTGGCAAGGCAAGGCAAATTTTATTTTTCGAGAGGTACCTAATCTCGGAGGCTCTGGGTGCCGTATGCATAAATACAAACTATTCATAAAAATACAACACGTAAAACCCTTATAAATAAACCCGATAATATGAAACAGTTAAAAATAACAGTAGCCATTAAAAAAGCTATCCCAGAGATAGATACTAGTAGACAGTGTTTGGGAAGTCTTGACTAAACAGCAGGGTATCGAGGCGGGCCTTGAACACTTCAACTGAAGGGGCCTCCCTTGCATACAGAGGCAGCAAATTCCACAGGATGGGGCTGGCGACACTAAAAGCTCTGTCGCTGGTGGTTTTTAGCCTCGTTCTGGTAATTGCAAGGAGGCCCCTAGAGGAAGAACAGAGGATCGGACCAAGGTGGCAGGTATCAGAAGGTCAGACAAGTATCCAGGGCCCAGCCCATGTAGAGCATTAAGCCCACCTTGAAAAGGATCCTCCACCTGACCAGCAGCCAGTGCAGTTCACGCAGCACTGGGGTGATGTGGCAGTATTTGGGCTGCCCCATCAACAACCCTGGCGTCCGCGTTCTGCACCAACTGCAGCCTGTGGAGGGTACATCCTGAGACCCCGTAGTAGAGCGCATTGCAGTAATCAAGCCTAGATGTTATGAAGGCATGTACCATAGTGGGGAGGTCCATAGGTGGAACTAGGGGCTTGATCCTGGCGATGTTCCTAAGATGGAAAGAGATGGTCCGGACAATGGATGACACCTGTGCTTCAAATGTCAATCTGCTGTCAAAGGTCACACCAAGGATCATGCACCCCAGAGGAGGCCTTCAATGGCACAGATCCCAGGAATAACCCGGTAGCTGCGCCAGAGGCCCTCCTATCATGCCTTTTGTTCGAGTCCACCACCAGTACCTCTGTCCTATCAGGGATCAGTTGCAACCAGATGGAGGCCATCCAGTCACTGATCTCAGCAAGGCATCTGTTCAGCACTTCTACCGCACTGGATGTTCCAGGGGCAAAGGAAAGATTCAGTTGGGTATCATCAGCATAGCAATGAAAATCCAAATGATATTTCCTAATGAACTCTCCCAGGGGCAGCATGTATACTGCAAACAACTTTGGTGACAAGATCGAACCCTGAGGTACTCCACACGACAGGAGGCTAGGTGAGGAGGAGAAATTCCCCATCACTATCCGTTGCCTCCTGTTTGTGAGATAGGACTCAAACCAGGGGATGACAGTGCCGGCGAGTCCACAAAATTCCCTCAAGCAGTCGAGCAACACACAATAGTCTACCACATAAAATGCTGAAGAGAAGTCAAGGAAAATGATAATTGTCCCCTCACCTCGATCTCGAGCCTTGAGGAGGTCAATGTGCACCTGAACTAATGCAGCTTCAGTGCTATGCCTTGCCCGATACCCTGACTGGAGGGGTTCCTCTAGCTGCTGCGCAAAACTTTCTCAATAACCTTCCTAAGAATGGGAAGTTGGAGACTGGACGGTAGTTTGTCTTGGTCAGGGTCTAATGATGGTTTCTTCAGAAATGGCCTAACCATGGCCTCCTTCAAGGCATCTGGAAAGAACCCTCCGAGATAGAACACCGGACAATCAAGGCGAACACCAGGCCAACTGAGTTGACATATCTCATCAGAAAACGCGTCGACACCGGCTACAGTTCACAAGGAGTGTGCTTTAACCTGAGGGCAACCTCAATTACCTCAGCCACCTCCACTGGTTTAAACTCCCCACAACAAGGCAGAGTGCTCTCCGAACGCCGAAGACGACCAGTATGTGGCACACTGGCGGAATGCCCTGCCAGATGGTGGACACCCTGTCCAAGATGAAATTAGCAAACTCTTCGCATAAAGCATCGGAAAGGGCATTGTTCTGCTGCAAATAGGCTGGATTTAACAGCCTGTCCCCAGTCTGAAAGAGCACAGTTGGTCGATTCTTCGGCAGCAATCTCCCCGGACAGGAACTCTGCCTTCTTATGGGTGATTACTCCATAATACTCAACATAATGAGAGCGCAAGGCCAGTCTGTCCACCTCGATCCTGGACCACTGCCAGCAGCGCTCTAACCTCCGACTCATGATATTCATCGCCTTGAGTGCTCCGTCAAACCATGGGGACTTCAAGTGAGAGGATTTGGGTAGTACACGGACCAGTGCGATGAAGAGTCAGAGCAGCCTACATCACCCTATTATAGGGCACCAGCCTCACCCGCACTCCCTATGCATGCACTACTCACACTGGATAGATCTGCCACTGCAGAAATCCTCAGGGTCAAACCCCTCAAAGGGTGGTAGCTACCATCCCAGCAGGAGAGGGCTCTCAGAGAGGGGGCGAATGAGAATTCCACTGTGCAATGATCGGACCAAATGACCCGATCAGTCTTGAATACTAATCTCATGCCCAAGCGAGACTGGGTCCAACATGTGGCCGCCCTGGTGGGTCACAGAAGAAACATTTATGACAGGCCCAAAGACGACATCATCTAGAAGAGGCTGTAATCTAGCCTGGATGATTCAACACTGGCCCAGGCATTGAAATCCCCAGAACTAAACATCTGGAGGACTCCAACGTCTCAACGAAGAGGTTTGCTACCTCCTGCAGGAATTCACTCACCGCCCCAAGGGGTGGTAAATCAGGAGAATCTTGCAACCTGCACCCGGACCCCACACATACGGCCACACATTCAAAGGAACCTGGTCTTCACACTTGGTGCACACTGAAGCCAAGTTCAGATCTAAAGAAGATGGCCACTCCCCCGCCCCTGCGCTCCACTCTGGGGTAGTGCACCACCGAGTATCCGGGGGCATGGCGGCCTCCAAGACCAGGCCAGCATCATCACCCACCCAGGGCTCAGTAATGCATGCCAGATCAACCAAGGAAACCAAGTCCGCTATAATCGCGGTCTTTTCCTGATCGATCTGGCGTTGCAAAGCACTGCCCTCAGGGGATTGGTGGGCAGAGTAGCCCTTCTGGTGGAAACCCTGGGGAAGAGGACCAAACACGTCTGGCCTCCCTAGGACCCGTCGACAACCAAGGCGCCTTCTGCACCCGATAATCTCAATCCTACCTGCGCCCGAAGTGTCTAGAGGCGCCCTGCCAAAGCTGATCAATGCAAGCCCTCTTAATTCCAACCTCCCTACAGCGACGAGCTGTAGTGGTGGATACTGTGAGGTTGTTGAAGGGTTGCAGACAGTGAAGCTGGGATGCCTTGTACACAATCCTACCCCACCCCAGACCCCCTGATTTCCCCAGACACATACTGTCCCAACCAGAAAGCCTTGCACGCAGACTAACTATCAAGCACACAAATATCCACACACTAATATACACAAGCCTAACCAATCATACTACACAAACACTCTTAAAACTAAAACCCCAAACCCCAATTACCCCTCCACTCTATCCCCACAAAATACCCCCACAAAAGAGGTAGTATAACAAGAAGCCAAGCTTCCCAGCCTTCCAGGAGAGCAACCTGCAGGGTTTAAAATAATGCCCTACAAGACAGGGCTAAATGTCTCAGAAATCTGAATAAGCAGTCAGCATGCAGAAAATCAGTTCCAGCCCAGAATAGTCGAGAGGCCATGGGCCCCCTCACTGCCCCTAGTCTCTGCTGGGCAAGATGTCTTGGAACCAAACAATATGCAGACACCTTATTTAACAACCTGGAGCTCCTCTCACCAACTCCAGGAAAGAGGAAAACGTTAAACGGACACAAAGTCTGACAATAATCCTGTGAACCACTTGCACTTATCTTAGAATAGAATGATGGGAGCTCTAAGGAAGCTGGAGGACTGGTCAAGGATTGGCAGCTAGGTTTCAATGCAAAACAGTATAAGTTATTGCACAAAACCCAGGAGCTACATATCAACCGGGGAGTGGGGAATTACTTATCATAGTAATCTTGTTTCTTCCTAGTGATACTCAGGTATTCAGAACGTCTGCAGTGTCTGTTTAAGACTGATCTGCCCAGAAGAATTTGGAATTGTATGCAAATTATGGAATCTTTGCGAGTGCTATTTTCAAATGCTGCCTTAAGCTAACTGCCTAGGTTCTAAACCCGCAGATTTACTTGGAGCGTAGAAAGACAGGCATCAAAAAACTAAACATCTACATGTAAAAACACCCACTAGAAATATAACAATGGAACAATACCCTAATGCCCCAAAGGGAGAAACACCCCAAAACTGGAGGTCATAACATAGAACATTACCCCGAATGTCAGAATCACCTGAAGGGGAAAAAATGAACCCAATTAACAAGCCATAGTACCTGATTGTGGCACCTGTATAGTAGGTCACAAAAACATCCCAAGGAGTGCAAAGGCCACTGGTTCTTGAAGGGGAGGCAGGATGGGAAGTTCTGAATACCTGAGTATCACTGGGAAGAAACAAGACTACTATAGTAAATATTTTTTTTCTAACCTCAGTAATACTTAGGCATTCATAACTTCTGCAAAGTAAGCAGTACCTTTGGAGGTGGGCATAGAACCTACTTTGAAACAGACTCTGCAGGACTGCTGTGCCAAACCTGGCATCACTCCTGGACAGGATGTCGAAACTGTAATGTTTTGTGAAGGTGTGCACTGTTTTCCAGGGTAGCTGCTTACAAATATCCACCAATGGAACATCCCTGGCAGCTGCTATGGTAGCTGCTATACCTCTTGCGGAATGGGCCCTCAAGCCTGTTGGGGATTCCCGCCCTGCCTTAGAGTAACAAAACTGGATACACTGTACTATCCAGTGAGAAATGGAGCTTTTAGAGGCTGGGTTACCCTTTCCCACATCCCCATAACTCAGGAACAGCTGTTTTCTGTCTAGCCTATGGTCCTTAGTGGCTGCCATGCAGTAGCTAAGAGCTCTCTTGACATCCAGACTGTGGAGCCTCCTTTCACCAGAAGTAGAGTGCTCAGTGAAAAAGACAGGGCAATGGTTTGGTTCAAGTGGAAATCAGAAACCACTTTAGAGAGAAAGTTCCTGTTTGTTCTCAGGACCACGTTGTCCTTGTGGAAGGAAATATAGTCCTGTTCAATGCAGAGAGCCTGGAGCTCACTTATTCTTCTGGCAGAAGTCATTACCACTAGAAAAACTGTTTTCCATGTGACATAGTTTAGATGAGTTGACATGGGCTCCCATGAGCTTGGCTATACACACATTGAGATCCCATGCTGGCACTGGCTCCCTGTGAGGGGGGTGCAAATGGGAAAGGCTCTTAAAGAACCTTTTGAAGATGGGGTCTGAGGCAAGAGAAATCCTTTGCTTGGCTGAAATGTAAGTAGATGCTGCAGCCAGGTGTACCTTCAGGGTACTGGGCTGAAGGCCCAAAGAATGCAAATAAGTAAGATAATCCAGTATGGCTGGGACCCCAGCCTGTGTTTGCACAATTTGTGGAGTAGAACACCAAATAGAAAACCTTTTTGATTTTGCAGCATAGGTTTTCTTAGTGGAGGGCTTCCTGTAACCCCTCAAAATGTCCAGGACACTTTCAGAAAGGTTTAGACCTGCATATTCTAGGTCCTCAAGAGTCAGGCCTTGAGCCTGAGGGATCTGAGGTTCGGGTACAGGAGCCTCCTCTGATTGGAGATTAACAAGTTGTGCCTTATGGGAAGGTGTATCGGCTCGGCCACAGACATGGAGAGGAGCAGAGAGTACCATGGCTGCCTGGGCCAATCTGGTGTTATCAAGATCATGGATGCTGACTGGGACCTGACTTGGTCAGGGTTCGACAAAATAGGATAGCCGGCGTCCCGGGCTACAACTTTCCAGCCAGGGACAAGCGCTGCCTCAGATTGCCAATTGCCGGGGACAAGCATTTAAAAAAAGAAATGCCCAATTTGCCTGCATTGCTGGCTTTTGCCACTGGGTGTGCTGTCGCTGTGCCATACTGAGGGAGCATTGGGTCATCTGACCCTCGAGCAGCAGTCACGTGAGCGGGGGGTGCAGCAGAACGATAGTCACAGTGTGCTGCGCGCTGGTGCCAAGACAGCAGGACAACAGAGGAGGCGAGCCGAGAGAGATGGGCATATGTGGCAGCAAATGGAAGGGAGGCTCACGGAGGGTAGAGCAGCGCATTAGACGAGCTGGCTCGCGCAGACTTGGCGGGAGGCGATCTGAGGACACACACACACACACTCTTTCTCATTTTACGGAGAAAGAAGTGCGTGCTGTTCCAGAGAGCAGTTCACTTAAGTCTTTTCTTTCTGGATTGTGTGCACTTGCTTTGGAGAGAGAGAGAGAGAGAGAGAGAGAGGAGACTTGAAGTGCAGTGTGCAGTACTCTAGACTACAGTACTTGTCTTGCCTCAGCATTTTTTTTTATTTTTCTTAAAATAAAAAAGTCAGAGTTGAGAGACTGAGGTGCTGGTGGAGGTTGCTGAGATTGCAGGTGGGGCGGTGGACGCTGTGGCAGGGAGGGTTGGTGATTGGGGAAGCAGCTGGCAAAACTGTTTTCTTAGCCCATGCTATTGCCATAAACAAAAATAGAGACTGGAGAGCGAGAGCCTGAGAAGGAGAACGCTGTAGAAAGTGGGAAACCAAACCACTCCATTAGTTTCAGCTGTAGCCTCTTGAATCTGTTGATGAGTGTTCAGTTTGTTCACAACTTAGAAGCCACAAAAAAAAAAAGAGTGTGCCATTATACTGCTTGTGCTGTGCAAATGTGCATTGGCAGTTTGTTTTTCTTAGCCCATGCTATTGCCAGAAACAAAAATAGAGACTGGAGAGCGAGAGCCTGAGAAGGAGAACTTGTAGATTAGAAAGTGGGAAACCAAATCACTCCATTAGTTTCAGCTGTAGCCTCTTGAATCTGTTGATGAGTGTTCAGTTTGTTCACAACTTAGAAGCCACAAAAAAAAAAAGAGTGTGCCATTATACTGCTTGTGCTGTGCAAATGTGCATTGGCAGTTTGTTTTTCTTAGCCCATGCTATTGCCAGAAACAAAAAATAGAGACTGGAGAGCGAGCGAGAGCCTGAGAAGGAGAACGCTGTAGATTAGAAAGTGGGAAACCAAATCACTCCATTAGTTTCAGCTGTAGCCTCTTGAATCTGTTGATGAGTGTTCAGTTTGTTCACAACTTAGAAGCAAAAAAAAAAAAGTGTGCCATTATACTGCTTGTGCTGTGCAAATGTGCATTTGTTGTTCCAGTACTAACACAACTTAACTGAAGGGTCATTTGTAAATAAAGATCCATTGCCTTTATTGAATAGGCTAGGCAAATAAGCACCTCATCCTTCTGGCTCCCGCTTGATCCTAAAGTGTCATCACTGTCTGCCAGGCCACTAGGCCAACCCGTCCAGCACCAGTCCAGTCCACCCAAAAAGAAACTCAAACAGACACACCTAATTAATAAAATATACTTTATTATCATTGGGGAAGAAAATAAGTGCCACCCACCCGGCCCACCCAATATGCAGAACAGGGTAGAGAGTAGTAAACAGCAGACTCTTTTTCTCTCTGGTCAGTAGCCTCACGAGTAACAGACTCCATCAGCAGCAATACACCACCACCTGAAACAGAAACACAATCCACCTCTGTCAGTGTGTCTAGTGCAGATAAGAGTAAAATGACAATGAGCCTATATCTGTGTCAGGAGATATAACTGCTGATCATCAGTGTCTTGAACTAAGCAGTGACGACTTAACTGAAAGTTTACATCCACTCCTAAAAACGCTTTAGTGCTCCATGAGCAGGATGAGAGGCAGAGAGGCCAAATAAAGATAAGAAATATGATCAGGAGAAAAGGGCCCGATTGTTTCAGAGGCATTGGTTAACCATTTATAACTGGCTGAGATATGATGAAAAAAGAACTGATGTATTGCACTGTGTGCTAAATATATCCAACCATTGCAGTACCAGCCTTTTCAAAGAAACCTAATGTTTTTGCCACTGGCTCAAATACTTTTCGAATTGAGTCAGTTAAGTGCTCATGACAAGTCCAATCCACATTTGCTGTGCATGAATCAACATATTCGGACAGTGGTCAGCGTGGTACATTTTGATATCACTGAGTCCCCACTGTATCAAGCATTTACGCAGCTGGATCAGGCACTAAGGTCAAGATGCAACGCCTGTTCAACACAGCATATTCCATTGCCAAAAATCTGCGCCCTTTCTCGGACATGGAGTGGCTCTGTGAACTGCAAGAAAGAAATGGGATAACACTTGGTTCTAATTATACCAATGATAAACGAGCCAGGGACTTCTGTGGTGCTATATCAGCAGTTATATCCCAAACCCAGATGCAGACTCTTACTGATGTTAAATATGTGACAGTTCTTGCTGACGGTAGTACAGATTCTAGTATAACTGAGTGGGAAAATGTTTTCATACGGTTTGTTGACCCAAACTCAAAACAGGTGCGTACAGTGCTTATCCAAGCTGTGCCACTGGAACATGCACATGCAGAAGGTGTATTTCACATAATAACGACTGTACTGAGTCAGTAAATCTTCCCTAAGTAACCTACAAAATGTTCACAATCCAGGGCCATTCCTTGTTTCAGCAAATTTTGATGGGGCCAGTGTCATGATGGCGAAAGAGGAGGAACCATAGCAAAGTTCAGGGAACACTGTCCTCAAATAATTGCAATGCACTGTGTTGCCCATAAGTTAGAGCTGGCAGTTCTTGATGTGGTAAAAAAATACATTTGTCTCAAAGCTTGAAAGTACTCTCAAGGAATATTTAAGTTTTATCATTACAGTCCCAAAAAATGAGAGAACTAAAAGAAATTGCTAATGTCATGGATACTGATCTTGCTCACTTTAGTGCTATAAAACAAGTGAGATGGCTTGCCAGTAGGTCACGGTCAGTTCATGCAGTTCAGGTTAATCTACCCAGTGTCGCTCAACACCTAGAACATGCATCCTCTGCTGCTGGTGATGAAGGTTCTAGAACAAAGGCCCTCTTAAAGGAAGTACAGAGTGTACAGTTTGTAAAATCCCTATATATACTACAAGACTTCCTGCCAATACTAAAAAACCTGTCACTCCAGTTTCAAAGAGATGACAGTAATACTGGAAGTTCCACAACTTGTTGAGACCTGCCTACTCCAGCTTACGGAGCTGAAAACATCACCAGGGAAATACATGGCAACTTTCCTTAGCCATTACAAACCTGAACAGAAATGGATGGAGTATGTTGTGTCAAAGAGGGAGGGAGGAGGGGAGGAGAGGAGGACAGGACTGTTCCTTTCCCATTCAGAGGCAACTGCCCAGAAGTCAGTTTTAAGAGATGCACAATTGCAGAATTTAATAGATGCAGCGATAAAGTACATAGACGAGAGGTTTAAAAATTTCTCAGAGGTGCCTCTCAAATGGTTCAGCTGTTTAGATTTCAAGCAGTTTGATCTGCCAAGAGACCAACTAGCGGTGTTTGGGACCTGTGAACTGGCAAACCTGGTTAAATACTTTGATTTTTTCACAGAAGAGCAGCAAGAACATATAAAGTCTGAGTATGCTGCATTTAAAATGCTGCTTAAATCTTCAGCTGACAAGCCGTATTTGCAGGTCTACACAAAATTACTAAAAGAAAAACCACCAGATTGGGCACATTATTCTTGACTTAGTCGAAATACTAATAACTATGAGTGTCTCAACTGCTAAGTGTGAAGAGTTTTTCTATCCAGAACCTTATCAAAACAAAAATACGGACACGGCTTTCTGATGACACACTACAGTCTCTCCTGCAGATAGCGGTAGAAGGTCCTGAACTGCATGAATTTAATCCTGATCCTGCAGTTAACCACTGGCTGCTCTGTGGTCCAGGAACTAGACATGTTCATGGGCATGCTGCTGCCACTACTGCTGCTACATCTACTGCTGGTGGTGTCGCTGCTGCTTCGTTTCTTCTCCTGATGATGATCCGATGCAAGTACTCCTAGTAGTGCTCCATCATCATCTTCCTGTCTTCCCAATCTCTAGTCAGTCTACCCCTTGATGTGACAGTCATGCTATATTCACAGAATGGCTTGTTGATTGATGGCCTTGGTTTCATTTCACTACAATTATCCAATCTCTTCTGAAACAGACTTCAGCCTGCCCTGCTGCATGCACACATGGTTAGTTAGGGTCACCACCAGATGTCCTCTTTTACGAGCACATGTCCTCTTTCCCAGCTGCCAAATATTCTTCACGTACCTTCAATTCAATATTCTGTTGTATTATTATTATTTTTTATAATTTTTTTTACTCTCAGTCTCTTCTCCTACCGTACGGACCTCCCCTTGTATATGAGCTGTGAAGGAAGGAAGTGGAGATTTTAAACCTGTTTACTCGGGGTCTGGCAGTGGCACCAGGGCTCATCGGGGAACTAGGTGTCCTCTTTTTTGCCCAAAATCTGGTACGGGGTACGGTACACCGGTCCCACCCTGGACCTGCCGTATTAGAAAGGAAAGGAATTGGATGGAGAGTCAGTCACTCAGTATTGTTTTTCCCGATTTACACAGTTCTTCTACATCTACATCCATCCTAATACAATAGTACAACCCCAGACACACCATGTAATTTATTTCTACAGATGTTTGGTTAAAATTTTCATATAAGCATATTGGACTACCACTCGGAACTCTGGGACTACCATTTTTGACCAGACCAGTTGCCCGGGACTAGCATGCCATTTTGAAATTTGTCGATCCCTGGCTTGAGTACTACCCTGTACACCAGGGGAGGGAAGAAAAAGCATACAGATGTTCCCCGACCAATCCAGAACTAGAGCATTCAGGGGGACTGTTCCCCCATCTGGTGGTCTGCAGCAATACTGTGGCAGGTGGTGGTTCTAATGGGACGCGAACAAGTCCACCTCTGGAGTGCCCCGCCTCCCAAAAATCACTTCCACCACCTGCCTGTTCAGAGTCCATTCATGATGGGCCTGGTTGATCCAGCTCAAGGTGTCTGCCAAGGTATTGACCTTGCCAGAGAGATGAATGGCCTGTAGTGAAACTCCCAAGGAGTATGCCAGACTCCATATTTTCATGGTTTTTGTGCAGAGAGGGTTTGACCTTGTCCCTCCCTGCTTGTTTATGAAGTACATAGTGGTGGTATTGTCTGTTCTGATCTGTACCACCTTTCCCTGTAGCAATGTCATGAAGGCCTTCAGTGCCAGCAGTACTGCTCTGAGTTCCAGAAGGTTGATGTGCAGAAGTGACTCTGTATTTGACCATGTGCCTTGGGTGGTGTGGGCACCCCACCCCAATAGTGATCGTCCGTTGAGAACTACTGATGGGCTCCTGTTGAAAGGAATACCTTCTTTTAGGTTGGTTTCTTCTTTCCACCATTCAAGGACCTGTAACAAAGTTCTTGTTACTGGAATCAGTTTTGAAAGAGGGTCTCTTCTTTGACACCAGTGAATCCTGAGGTGAAACTGGATGTCCCTCATCTGGAATCTGGATCCCAGCACTGTGCTTGTGGCGGCTGTCATGTGGCCCACAAACTGATGGAACTGTCTTCCAGTTTTGGTTTGTTCAGGCTGAATGAACCTGCTATCTGTAGGATGCTCTCTGCCCTGTCCAGAGGCAGGTATGCCCTGCCCTGCAGGGTATTTAACTTAGCTCCTAGGAACTGCAATACCTGAGCAGGCTAAAGGACAGACTTTTTCTGGTTTATCAGGAATCCTAAAGACTCCAAGAGCCCTTGGGTGAGTTGTAGCTGCTGCTTCACATGATGAAGTGATTTCCCCACCACCAGCTAGTCGCCTAGGTACAGGAAGACTGATACCTTGCTTTCGAAGGTGGGCCACTACCACTGCCAAACACTTTGTGAACACCCTTGGTGCTGAAGTGAGAGCAAATAGCAGGGTTGAGAACTGATAATGACCTGAAGGGAGTCTGAACCGGAGGTATTTTCTGTGAAACTCCCTTATGGGGATGTGGAAATAGACATCTTTTAGGTCCAGTGAAGCCAACCAGTCCCCTTTCTGGAGGGTTGGCAAAATCAGTGCCAGGGTTACCATTTTGAACTCTGGTTTTGTTAGATATCTGTTTAAGACCCTGAGGTCTAAGATGGGCCGCCACTCCCCATTTCTCTTTGTGGTAAAGAAGTATCTTGAGTAAAATCTCTTTCCCTTTAAATGGACTGGTACCGGTTCCACTGCTTGTGACAGAAGCAGTTTTGAACCTCTGCTCCCAGGAGTTTCTCTCTGCATTTGTAGATGGCTTGCAAACTCTGGTTCTTAAAGGTGGAAGGGATTTGAAGATTAGAGACAATCCCTGGCTCACTACTTCCAGGATCCACGTGTGTGGTTATTTTTTGCCAAGCATGAAAATAGTGAGCTAGTCTGCCTCATACTGGCGGTAGGGGGGTGGCCTGTACAGACACGTCAGGGTACCTGCTTTGCTTGAGGCTGGGCCTGGGATTGGGAACCATGCCTGGAACCCCTTTTACCCCTGCCCCTGAAGTATCCCTGCTGTGGATACTGCTGGTACTGAGGTGTAACCATGACCTGGAAAAAGGGCCTGCTTTGAAAAGACCTGCCCCTACCTCCCCAGATTCTGGTGGATGGGGAAGCTCTTCCTTTTGCAGAATTGCTTCTGTAGGTGGCCTTGTAGTCATCCACTTTTTTCATGTAAGCCTCTGTCTTTTCCCCAAAGAGGGAGTTTTCCTCCAATGGAAAATCCAATACCTTGGTTTGTGTATCCTGGGTAAGGTTTGTGGCTCTTAGCCAAGCAAACCTTCTCTGAGCCAAAGTGTTTGCCATCCACCTGGTAGCAGTGTTGTCTGAATCAGCAGCCATTTGGAACTGATGCTTGGCTGCTTCCAAACCAAACCTGGCTGTTTCAGCTAAATCAACTGAAAGGGAGGCTGTGCCTTGTCTGCCAAGGCAAGAACTAACTGCCAGAGACATTTTGGTACTGAGCAGCATAGGCCTGGAAGTTTGCCTGCCTGATGGTTGGCAGAGACCGAAAGGTAACCTTTCTTGGCCATGCTATCAATCTTCTTAGAGTCTTTGTCTCAGGGTGAGAGGCTAGTGGAACCCTTGCCTTGTCACAGTCTGCCACTTGCATCACCCCATGGTGGTCAGGGTGGGAGAACAAGAATTCAGCACTCTGCCTTTCCAACTGATACTTTTATCCAACCTCTTATCTGGGGGTGGGGGACACTGTTAGGTGTTTGCAAAATCTTTAAGGCATCCTTCTTAAGAACTTAACAGGAAGGAGAAGCTTTTAGTGGGTGTCAACCCCATCATTTCCATGTACTCAGCTTCTTCGTCCTCAATCACTTCACTTGTCGGGATGTCTAAGGCATCCAACACATCCTTCTTATAAAAGTAAAGTGTGAGAAAAATCCTCTGATGCCGTGAGGAGGAGAACCAAAATTATGTTCGGGGAAACCTCCAGTTCAATGTGGTCCCGTCATCCTCCACATCAATATCAACATACTCTTCTTGTTTAAAAGGAATATTGAGAAGAATAGCCAGTCTGCTGGGCAGAAGTCTGAGGCAGAGGAGCAGTCAGGCCCTGTAAAGCCTGAATAACTCGAAAGGCCCATGCAATCTGATCAGCAGCTGGCATTTTTATTGTAGACACAGAAGTCCCCAAATGCTGCTTAGCTGGGGGTTCTGTGTGCTTTCTTTTCTTGGATTTTTTAGAGAGAACCGGAGAGTCAGCTTCAGCAAGCCTCTTCAGGACTGCTTGTATACCTGTCTCAGGGGTGGCAGTTACAGCTGTTGTTATTGTTGTGGTTTCACTCACAGAAACAGAGGTGTTGGCTTAGAGCTCGAGGGACCCTTAGGAGCAGAAGCTTTTTCTTGAGCCTTTCAAGGTGTTTCTCAACAGTTTTATCCGGAAAAGTTTTGCAAATATCATAATCTACTTTTAAATGTTCATAGTCCAGGCAGACACATAAATTATGTTTGTCTGCCTTGGCAAAAATCTCACCACAATCGGTACAAGGTTTGAAACCGGGTTCACCGGTCTTTCTTTTAGGTTTTTCAGACATTCTGTGCATAAAAATTCCCCAAATTAATAACTGCTAAATAAGAAGGATTTTTACAACTTATTTAGCGCTTGCGTTCAGTTCCGGAACCGATCAGAACCGAGCAAAAAATGAACCGGTGCTAGTGGTTCAAGAATCGTAATTAGCAGTTCACAAAATAAAGTATTTTAAAACAAATTTAAACTAAACTAATAGAGTTCCTTAGTCAGGGAACTCCGATAAATACAGAATAAACCCTGGTTCCCCACCAGTCATACCGAACTGGATGAAACCGAGAAAAATGTAACTTAAATACAAAAACAACGGTTTAGCTAAGATTAACAGAAAGTAAAAGGCAGCAACTGAAAAGGAGAAAAATACTTATGTATTTTTATAAGTTTTATCGTGTCAGGACAAGTAGATGAGGAGAGTATCTCCGAGCTTCTGGTCTTGACAGGCGGAAAGTGAAATCTGAGAGTTTAGAACCTAGGTAGTTAGTTTAAGGCAGTATTTGAAAATAGCAGGCGCAAAGATTTACTCATTTGCATACAATTCCAAATTCTCTCTGGGCAGTTCAGTCTTAAAGGGACACTGCAGAAGTTATGAATACCTGAGTATTACTGGGTTAGAAATAGCATGCTCCAAGAAAGAGACCTGGGGTGATCACCTCTGATGACCTCAAGGTAGGTAGGCTGTGTGACAAAGTAGGAAAGGCAAACAGGATGCTGGGATGCACAGGCTGGGGAATCACCAGCAGAAAAAGGGAGGTAATAATTCCACTACACAGGGCATTCGTGAGGCCGCACCTTGAACAATGTGTCCAGTTCTGGAGGCCTCATCTACATAAGGACATAGATAGGGTGGAGACAGTTCAGAGGAGGGCAGCCAAAATGGTGCATGGACTATACTGCAAGCCCTACGAGGACAGGCTGAGGGAATTACATATGTACTCCCTGGAGGAGAGGAGGGATATGATTGAAACATTTAAGTACCTGACAGGGAAGAATAAAGTACAGGGGAATACTATATTTCAAAGAAAAAGATGCTCAAGGACGAGAGGGTAGAAGATGAAACTGGAAGGAGGGAGGTTCAGAGGGAACACGAGGAAGTACTTCTTCACAGGGAGGGTGGTGGACAACTAAAAAAGCCTGCCAGTGGAGGTGGTGGGGGCAGAAACGATTACAGGTTTTAAACGTTCTTGGGATAGACATAGAAGATTGCTAGTAGTCGGGGGGTACAACCTAATGCTGGCAGTGCTTGACAGACTGCAATTGTTAGTGGTAATAGGGTGGAGTAGGTGGGCCAAAGGTCCTTATCTGCTGATGATTTCTATGTTCTCACAGGTCAGAGTACCAAGCTTCCCTTTCTCATGAGGGAGTAGTTGGCTCACCCTGAAGGTAACAAGTTCCATCAGCCCTCTGCATGGGGGAAGAACACCAGAGGGCAGAGGCCGTTTCCAGTTTGGCAGGACCTGAGACTGGTCAGGAGCGGGGGTGGGGTGTGTGACAGTTCTCACTTGACCCTATGGGAATAAGCCCCCTGGAAATGCAAAATGTAGCACCTTACGCCAGGCCAAAGGTGCCAGTCTGGAAAGGTAAAGCCATGCCTCCCACCTGAGTCGGACTGCAGTTCCCACAAGCCTGAAGGCCATCTCACTTGCATCGTATGATGCCCTCAACTGATGCCTTACCACCTCCAGGTCTTGAGCAGAAAGGCCAATGGTTCACTCGACTAATTTGCTCTTAGGCACTGCAGTTAGGGACTGATCTATCTGCAACCACAGTAGCCAAATGAAGGCGGCCTGATGTGCTGCCATGCACGTCCTCACATGTATCACGGTAAACACCTTCCTGCCCAAGGCATCTGTGTGAGTAGAGTCAGCCTCAGGGGGTCTGCAACATATCTAGCCCTGAGGAAGAGTGAGGTATTGCACCAGCACAACCCGAGGGTGCACAATACCAGAGCATAAAGTTCCTAGGGGCTAGAGGACAAGAGAAAACACATCTCTACACCAGGGAGGAATGACTGCAAAGCCATCACTGAAAGTTCCAAGGAGTCCCAGTGGCAAAAATACTTGATTGTGGCTTATACAGGGGCCCACATCCAATGCCTCAAGCATGTTCCTCACGAATCTCTGGTACAAAGTGTACTCAGACACCGAGGACAAATGGACCGAGGTCCTTGTCCTCTGAGGAGGACACTGAAGAGAGGAGGCGCTGCACCTAGTAAGATGGTGGTGTTGTGTGATGGGCGAAACTGGACTCTGTCAGACTTCCTATGGTATTGCTCAAAGGCAACAACAATAATCTCTCTGTGCTATTCCCCGGTCAGTAGTCTGAGAGCTGACATACCCAGGTAACTGATGCAAGAGTGAAAGAGGTGGGGGGGGGGGGAGACACAGGGTCCCTAGGGCCTCTACCTTCACCTGGGCTATGGAGTTGCACAGGGGACCTCAGCCAAGAGAACAGCCTAGCAGAACCACCCAAATGGGGATGTCTTACATTAGAGGAACAATCTGGTAGGTGCCCATGTGGGGATTTCTCCAAGTGGGGAGTGCAAAGCCATACATAACACCTATAATAGATGTAATAGGTAATTCTACTTATAAATGTGTTACCCCCTTACAAATGGGGGTTCCTGAAAAGTCTTCCTTGAGCTTGCCTAAATGCTCACTGCCAGCCTGGTGTCCTACATTTTAGCAGTTTAAATGTGATTGCCAGAGAGTGGCTGTATAGCCTCTATGTACTGTCTCTTTAAGAGCTGCCTGGATTGCAATCATAAGTAATCTGAGAGGGAGCTCTGTTGAAAGATGTAACTATTTGCTGAAAATCATTTAGAGTGATAATGATAATGTAGTTTGTCTAACCTGCCTTCCTTGCAGCAAGGACTGTTTTGTTTATCTCCACTATCTTGGTCCTGGTCTACGAATTGGACCAATCAGTACTGGTGGGACCTAAAATGGAACCAGACTATAGGAGCTGTCTGGAGTCAAAATCTGTAGGAATTGTAGTTTTGGGCTTTTTGCATCTTTTTGCACCTGAAGGAGGAGCCTTTGTTGTGACTGACAGTGGGATCAGCCAACCAAACCTTTTGGATCTTGGGGAATTTCCCAGGCTGCTGTAGCTAGTTACAGTTTTGAGCCGAGAAGTGAAGAAGTAACAGCTCAAGTGATTTTGAGCAGCAGTTCTGTGTAGTTTTGCATGGGAGAACTGTGAAAGGGCTGAGTTTCGGCCTGCCTGTCTGCCTGCAGTCCCTGAGAGGGAAAACACGAGTTTATTCGGATTGAATTCAAGTTGTGAGGACTATTTAAGCCACTGAACTGTGACCAGGCTGTAACCTGAAGAAGACCGAGATTTGCTGAATGCAATCGGCATGTCAAGTTTCAACTGCCTTTTGAATCCCGGTTTGTGCAGAAACTGCGATCGTGACGGAGAGCGGTTTGCCTGGTACACAGCAGGATTTCTTTGCATGTAAATGTGCTGTGCATTGAAAGTGGGCCGTGATTTGGTTCCACTGTGTGAACTGTGTTCTGCTTGCTGGTACCAGTATAATCCTTTACATGTACTGTTGGTGATGCTAGGAAAGGAGGGCAGGATGGGAGGGGGAAAAGGTGGAAGATGGTTACCCCTTAATGCTAGGAGCCTTGGGAGGAAAACTGCAGAGTTACAGGTTCTAATGGCAGAGGGAGAGTGGACATTGCAGTCATCCCAGAAACATGGGCCACCCAATACAACGACTGGGACCTGTCTGTACCAGGGTACAGATTATTTCGTAGGGACAGAGTGATTGGGAAAGGAGGGGGTGGCACTATATGTGAAGGAAGGACTGAAGTGTGTAGTAGGAAGGGAGGAGGTAGTATGGAGTCACTTTGGATGCAAATTTAGGATTCCAAGAATAGGATTCTTAGAATGGGAGTGGTGTACAGGCCACCATCTCAGATGGAGGAGTTAGACAGGAACTAGCGGGACAGATCAGGAGGACCTCGAGAAGGGTAGTGTGGTGATTGTGGGGACTTCAACATGCCAGGAGTGGACTGGAGCACCCAACAACCAGGAACAGAAGGAGCAGGTGCTGCTGGATGCCTTCCAGGACAGCTTCCGCTGCAAATGGTCAGTGAACCAACCAGGCTAGGAAATACCCTTGACCTTGTGCTGGCAAATGGGGACTTTGTGAGAGAACTTACAGTGGAGGAACCGCTGTCAGGGAGTGACCACCGCTCAGTATGGCTCACATTGGATATGGGCAAGGAAGGAGTGGAATCTGGCACAACAGTGCTGGACTTCAGGAGGGCCGACTTTGGGAGGATGGGTAAAGTGGTAAAAGGGTACCTGGCCAGAATTCAATCTAGTATGGACACTAACCAGAGGTGGAAGCTCATAAAGCTGGGGATAGTGGAGACAACCAAAACCTGCGTAAAGCCCAGAGCAAGAAGGCTAGGGCTAAGGAACCGATCTGGTTGAGCAAGGAGGTCATGGAAAAGGTAAGGAGGAAAAGAGCTGCCTTTAGGAAGTACAAGAAAACAGGGAGGGGGGAGGACAGGGAGGGGTACTTGACAGAATCGAAGGAGGTGACAAGGGCAGTAAGGGGAGCCAAAACATCTATGGAACTCAGGCTGGCACAAGGCATTAAGAAGGGGGAGAAGGACTTCTTTAAGTACATCAGGGAGAAAAGGAGCTGTAAGGACCACATAGTAAGGATTAGGAAGGAGGGGGGTTGGGTGGAAGCAGGGTGTGATAAGGCAGAAGCACTAAATGAGTACTTCTGCTCAGTATTTACTAAAGAGAAGAGGGGGTGACACCCAAGGTGGGAGAAATGGCAGAAGCAGGGAAGTGGTGACAGATGGGGAAATCATGGAGAGCAGAGTTTGAGAGGGTTTGAAGGCACTGAGGGTGGACAAGGCGCCAGGCCCAGCTGGCATCCACCCCAGGGTACTGAAGGAGCTGGCAGAGGTCCTTGCAGGACCTTTGGCAGACCTACTTAATGCCTCACTACATTTGGGGTGTGTACCTCAGGACTGGAGGATGGCTCATGTGGTGCCCCTCCACAAGAGTGGCCCCAAGAATGAACCGGGAAACTACAGACCGGTGAGCCTCACATCCATCGTGGGTAAGCTAATGGAGACTATCCTGAAGGAGAGGCTGGTGGCCCTCCTAGAGGCCAAAGGACTACAGGACAGCAGACAGCATGGCTTAATACATGGCAGATCCTGCCAAACCAACCTAGTCGAGTTCTATGACTGGGTAACTAGGCAACTGGACAGGGGCCATGCAGTGGATGTCCTGTATCTGAACTTCAGTAAAGCATCGACTCAGTGCCACATGGAAGGCTGGGAAGGAGAGTTAGTAGGCACAGGGGCGGTGCAAAGCTGGTGAGATGGGTAGGAAACTGGCTGCAGGAAGGCAACAGAGGGTGGTGGTGGGTGGGGAGCTCTCACACCCAAGGGCAGTGACGAGCGGTGTTCCACAGGGCTCAGTGTTGGGACCAGTGTTGTTTTGGATATTCATTGCAGACATATCATGGGACATCAAGAGCAAGATCAGTCTGTTAGCTGATGATACCAAGGTAGGCGCGGTGGTGGATGACCTAGGGGGGGTGGCAGGGGTTGCAGGATGATCTGGCAAAGCTTGAAACCTGGTCAGAAACCTGGCAACTGGGCTTTAATGCCAAAAAGTGCAAGGTGCTGCATTTTGGGATGAAGAACCCAAGGAGGAGTTACCAGCTGGGGAGTGCAGCTAGCCCAGACAGAGGAGGAGAAGGATCTGGGTGTGCTCATTACAGGGTCAATGAACAACTCGGCACAATGTAGGAAGGCAGCAGCAAAGGCCAACAAAATGCTGGGTTGTATTGCAAGGGTGTATCCTCGAGGAGGGAGGAGGTGATTCTGCCACTGTATAGGTCATTAGTTAGACCATACCTGGAGTACTCGTGCAGTACTGGTGTCTGTATCTGAAGAGGGACATTAAGTTACTGGAGGGGTGCAGCAGAGTGACAAAGATGATCAAGGGGCTGGGGGACTTATCATACGAGAAGAGGTTGAAGGAGTTGAACATGTACTCACTGAAGGAGAGGAGAGACAGGGGTGACATGATTGAAACCTTTAAATACATGAAAGGAATAAACAAGACGGGTACAGAGGGGCTGTTCAAAGTAAGGAGGGGGGGCCTACCAGGGGCCATGATATAAGACTGGAGCGAGGAAGGTTCAGGAGGGAGATGAGGAGACACTTTTTACAGAGAGGTGGTGGCTGGGTGGAATCGTTACCTGCTGAAGTGGTATGCAGCAGAACAGTGGACTGCTTCAAACGAGGATGGGACAGGACAAGGGGAGGTTAAATGAAGGAGAAGGGTGGAAGGAGGGCAGCTGCAGAATAAGGGAAGCTAGCTGCACATTGAGCAAGACTTGATAGACCTCGAGGCCTTTATCTGCTGGCAAATTTTGTATGTTCGTATGTAAACATGCTATGTATTGAAAGTGGGTCGTGATTTTGTTCTGCACTGTGTGAACTGTGTTTTGCTTGCTGGAAGCTGTATCCAGCCTAAATCAGACTGAATCCGCGTTCATCACCATTCAGCCTGGGCCATGCCACGCTGGCCCTGCCAGACTACCCCACTGCACAAAGAAAGCCACCGACGAGAAACCTGCCTGGGGATCAGCCCCCTGCTCCACGCCTGAACAGGAGCGACACCTCGGCGAATCGTGTGGACCCTGCTTCTCCTGGCACTCAAGATTAACCACCTGCTGTCTCGATTTTTGTCCAGCCTGTATCCATTATTGGGTATCGTGAGTAATCATCAGGGTAGCTCCCTGCAACAACAGCCTAATCTAAAAGTGTGTCATCTGATTGTTTTGTTGTTTTCTTTTCACGAACTGAGCCCTCCGGCTCCAGATTACAAATAGTGTGCATGTTGTTTTGTTCCATCACAGGGCCCCAACCAGCTGCAACGTTCCTGGCTAGCCCACCATTCTCCATCTGGCTACCCAGAGTGTGTGACTGTTTGTGGACCCTGAAGTGCATGCATAACTGTTTGATTGATAGAACCTTTAAGCAAATTAACCTGATTACTCCCCTCCCTTGCCCCTTAGATAAATCAGATCTAACTCTTTTTTGCATTCACCCTGACTGTGGTTCCAGTTTGTGCAAGAGTACTGTACTGCTGTTATTTGCTGTGTATAACCTTGTTTTATAGGGCCAGGCCAGAGGAAAGCCCTGGTGGTAAGTGCAAACAGTGTGGGTACTTGAGTGGTATATCAGGGGTATTGTGAAAGTGATTACTGTGTACTGTTCCAGCCACTAGTAAGGAAAGAGGGGGGTCACAGTGACCAGGAAGGCTGTGCCCAGGTTAGCTTGACCACTACCATCCCTGACCTCTTGGTGGAGGCACCTGTTTCAGAACTCAGGCTCCTTAACCTGCTACTAGTCAAGCAGGCAGGGGTAGTAGCCCTTGGGATAGCGCCACTTAGGGGTTACATCTTGGAGGCTCACCACTGGGATTTTGTGCCTTCTAGTGGCCAAAAATTATGAATTATTGTTAAAGATTAATGGCTACCCCAGTAGAAATGGCTGTACACCAGTTGGTGGGGTGGTGTACTGGGCAGGAGATCAACCCCAAAATGCTCTACTTATACTGGATATTCCCCTGGGTACCAGTCAAGACACTGTAGAAGGAGCACTCTCCAAAGTTGAATGTTTAAAAAACCCTGTAGTGGTGGGTCGACAGGCTGATTCGATCGCCCAAACTGTCATAGCCTTGGTAGAGTGTAGTGGCCTCGTGGACAACTCTAAAGTGCCACAGACTATTGCCCCAGAAGGGGTTCCAGCTGCCTGGAGAGTGATAACAAAAGACAGTAAAGACCCCGGGGAGGATGAGCTCCCTCCATTATCTGAGACTTTTGAGGAGAAATTTGCTAAGTCGTTGCTGGAGGAAGGAAAAACCGCAGAGGACTTTAAGACACTATTCCTGCCACCTGGGGATGTTCCTTCCCCAACATCCCCTCCCACTCCAGCACCTGTTACTGCCCTGCCTTCTATGCCCGTGCCAATGCTGGCCCCTATATCTGTACCTGCCATTAGTAACGACTCCACCCGAAGGCTAAGAATCTTCTCGGGCACCCTTCCCACCCCCCAAGGGGAGGATGACTGGGAGACCCGGGTAGACTGTGTTGCCCCTCTAGTATGTGAATGGCAATGCTCAGAAGCAGAAAAACGAAAGAGGTTGAGAGAGAGCCTCCGAGGTCCTGCCCTGGCTACCATCCGTTCCAAGCGGGCCAATAAACCCGAAGCAACTGCACAGGACTATCTTGATGCACTGGACGCTGTGTATGGGAGCCCGGATTCAGAGGAGGATCTGTGGTGGAGAGTAAGAAACGCTCAGTAGTACCCAGGGGAGCCACTGTCTGTGTATGTACTTCGGCTTGAAAAGCTGCTACAAAAGTGCCTCAGAAAGGGTAGTTTGCCATCAAATGAATTAGATCAAAGTAGGCTGGACTGGATCCTTAAGTCTGCTCCGTTTTCAGAATTGTTACTGCTTCAGTTGCGCCTTGCCACCTGACAGGAATCGCCACCCTCTTATGACGAGCTAATGAAAGAAATTCGGGGTGTTGAGCAAAGGTGACCCCATGGAGGAATTGCACCCATATCTGCTGCTACTGCGCAAGTGACCGAGACTGATCAGCCAAGTGAGGCTCAGGGGCCAAAGTTGGCACTTAATGAGCACTCTGAGAATGCAAAGAACTTCACGCCCTGGGCCCAGCACTGGAAAGATGAGCTACTAAAGGAAAGAGCTGAAGACGGATGCCTCTGCAAAGGTTTTCCCCCATGGAACAAGATTCTGGTCCCTTTCAGGATGTGACTGCCATGGGGGTTGGGGTGCACCCTCAGGCATCCGCTACCGAGGGTGGCTCCAAGGCTGAGATCACCGGACTGACTGCCACTTTAAAGGAACTGTTAAGACACGTTGCACCACTCTCACCGCTGCAAGCAGATACTAGATCCCAATCTCTTGCTACTGCTTCAGTTCCCCGTACGATGTTCTCTCCTAGGATGACCCAGGAGTCTATCATTTGTCACAACTGTGGAAAGGACGGCCATATGAAAAGTGACTGCCGGTCTCAGAAGGACTTAGAATGAATAGTAAACAGACTCCAAGGGGAGCTCCAAAAAGCAAATCAGTGGCCATGGGTTGCCTGAAATGACCACAGTGAGGGTTCGAGAAACCCTAACTAAAATTTCTTTTTGGCTAAATCGTCTGTCCAGACCTCTGCTACTGCCTCTCCAGACTGGTCCAAAATAGTGGGCCCTTCAATGGAGACTATGGTGACTGTGAATGGTATTCATACTCAGGCTGTGCTTGACAGTAGGTTGCAAGTGACCACTGTATTCCAGGACTGGTATGACAAACACTTATCTGATGTGCCTTTGCAATCCCTGGAAGGCCTATATGTGTGGGGCCTGAGCGACAAGTCTTATCCCTACCTAGGGTATGTCCACCTCTGGTTGTCTTTTCCTGCAACTGTAACTGGTGTAGAGGAGCGAGTAGAGACATTGGCTCTAGTGTGTCCCCCCCCCCCCACCAGACTGTATGGTGTGGTCCCCCTGTTAATTGGGACAAATGCCCATATGTTTGGGAGACTGGCACAACTCTTGTCACGAGAAACAAGGGCGACAGACTGGGAGGGTCCTGAGAATTCTGCTCTGATCAAGAGGGCCTATGATTTGCAACAAAAACCTGAGGAAGTACACCAGGATGAACCAGTGGGGATCGTGTGGAAGAAGGATCCTGATTCAATAGTACTGGCCCCTAATGCCCAGTGTACCATTCAAGGGGAGGTCCGCCTCCAGAAAGATGTCAAGAACAAAATAGTGATGCTGGATGCGCCAGGCGATAGGAAATTGCCAGAAGGATTATTGGTCAAGCCCAGCATCTTGCCTGCTCGTGCCCATGCCTATGCACGACAAGTGATGGTCCAGATTCACAGTGTGTCAGATCGGGAGATCCAGGTGAACAGAGAGTGCACCCTAGCTATGGTACACTGCGCAGACACTGCAGTATTGCCCAGCAACAAGCACCCTGGTGAGAAGGAGAGAGTGACCCCAGACTTGTTTGACTTTGGTGACTCCCTATTGCCAACTGAATGGAAGGCTAGAATTAGCAAGAGATTTGCCCAGAGACACCAAGTGTTTTCTGACACCTGAAGGAATGGGATGTGGGATGTGTCCAGGTGCGAGCATCACATATGCCTACACGATGAATGGCCATTTGAGAGAGGTCCCGATGCCTAGCCTCAGCAGACATAGATGATGTGAGAAGACACCTGCAGAAATGCTCGCTGCTGGCGTGATACAAGAATCCAGAAGCCTATACACCTCTCCCATTGTGGTTGTGCATAAGAAGAATGGGTCTGTAAGGATGTGTGTTGATTATCGAACCCGAACCGGTGGACCATCCCAGACCAATACACTATGCCTCGTATACAAGATGCCCTGGACTGCCTGAATGGGAGCAAATGGTTCTCGGTGTTGGGTCTTGCAGCGGATACTACCAGATCCCGATAGCCCCAGAAGACCGTGAGAAAACAGCTTTCATCTGTCCACTGGGGTTCTCACGAGTTTCTGAGGATGCACATGGAATACTGGGTGCCCCAGCCATCTTTCAGCAACTGATGGAATGTGCGGTGGAGATATGAATTTGCTGAAATGCCTGGTGGCTTTGGACGATGTCATTGTGTTTGGGAGCACCTTAGAGGAGCATGAGAACTGACTGTTTAAAGTCCTAGACCGACTGGAAGACTTCAGCCTCAAGCTGTCCATTGACAAGTGCCAGTTTTTCCAAACCTCTGTGAAGTATGTGGGGCACATAGTATCTACAAAAGGGACAAAGACTGATCCCAGTAAGGTTGAAGCACTGACTACTTGGCCCCAGCCCCATAATCTGAATGAACTACAACGTTTCCTGGGGTTTTGTGGCTACTACTGCAAGTTCATAAAAGAATATTCCAAGGTGATTCGCCCACTCTTGAACCTTACCCAGGGTTACCCTCCTACCAACTGTAAATACAAAAAACTGGCCGTTAAAGAACTAGAAAAAGTATACTTCCACCCAGGTGAACTCTTCGGGCCCCACTGGATGCCCGACTGTGAAGCAGTCTTCCATGAGATCATATACCAGCTCACCCATGCCCCCATTCTCGCCTATGCTGACCCAACCAAACCCTATGTGCTGCATACAGATGCTAGCCTGCAGGATCTAGGAGCTGTGCTGTATCAAGACCATGAGGATGGTCTGAGACCAGTAGCTTTCGCCAGTAGGAGCTTGACCCTGTCCGAACGAAACTACCCCGTGCATAAGTTGGAGTTCCTTGCGCTAAAATAGGCCATCGTTGACCAGTTTCATGAATACCTCTATGGGCAAAGATACTGGTGAAGACTGACAATAACCCGTTAACCTATGGACAGACTTCAGCTAAGTTAGATGCCACTGGGCACCAGTGGCTTTCTGCATTATCAACCTATCATTATGCTGTCGAATACAGACCGGGCCAGAACCATATTGATGCTGACACCCTATCACGAAGGCCCACTTCCAAGAGTGATTGGGTCAGCCTGTCTGAACCTGACATTCGAGCATCATGCCAAAAGTCTGAAAGAGATGAACAGATGTCTGCGGACACAGTGGACTGTTTAGTAGAGTGCTTGGGCCCTTCTGACACCTGCATACCAGCTGCTTATTGCCACTTCTCTGCTCTAGATATTAGTGCACTACCTCAATTTAACAATGACAGCATTCAGTGGGCTCAATCCCAAGATCCCATGATTCAGCCAGCACTTGATGCCCTGCGTGTGGGGAAAGATGTGTCTAAGTTACGTTCCAATGACTTGCAGACTGCTTTATTGTTTAAAGAAGGCCCCAGATTGAAGTTGCTCAATCAGCTGTTGTATAGAGAAACAGTAGATCGTAGTGGCAAAGTACACAAGCAACAACTGGTCCTCCCCACGGCCTTTAAAGATTTGGTACTGAGGTCCTCCACAATCACATGGGGGCAACTCCGGTATTGACAGAACCCTTAACCCAGTATGATCTCGCTTCTACTGGCCCAAAATGGGGCAGATGTTGAGCACCTTGTAAAGACTTGTAGTCGCTGCCTGCAAAGAAAAGCCCTGCCTCAGAGGGCTGCCCCTCCTTGTTAATATTACTACCAGCACCCCCATGGAACTAGTCTGCATAGACTTCTTGTGTTTAGAACCTGATCAGTGGAACATTGGCAATGTGTTAGTGGTTACGGATCATTTCACACGGTATGCACAAGCTTTTCCCACCAAAGATCAAAAGACATCTACCGTGGCCAAGGTGCTAGTGGAAAATTTCTTCGTCCACTATGGTGCCCCCACGGATTCATTCTGTTCAAGGCAGAGATTTTGAGAGTCGGTTAATCAAAGAAATGCTCTCTCTATGGGGGATGCAAAAATCAAGAACCACCTCCTATCACCCGCAGGAAGATACTCAACCAGAACATTTTAACCGCACCCTTCTAGAAATGCTAGGCACCCTCCACCCAAAAGACAAGCGTAAATGGAGTCAGCAGATTAGCACCTCGGTACACGCATACAATTGCATGAAAAATGATGCTACTGGGTTCTCCCCCTACTGCCTCATGTTCAGGAGAGAGGCCCGGCTGCCAGTTGATGTCTGTTCTGGGGTCTCTCTAGATGGGGTCCGAGCTGAAAACTACTTGCAATATGTACAAAAACTGAAAGCTCAATTGAACCATGCCTATAAACTGGCCCAGACAATGGCCGACAAGAGAAATCTAGTCAACAAAGAGAGCATGATAGAAAAGTTGAGGCTCAAGAGCTTTGACCTGGAGACTGTGTGTTGTTACGCAATTTGGGACTGCATGGTAAACACAAAATTGCTGATCGGTAGCACCATATTCCCATGTAGTAGTTGGAAAGTTGGAAGATTTACCTGTGTACAAGGTGCACCCAGAGAACAACCCAAAAGCCGTCACGCCCATGCACCGTAACCACTTGCTACCTATTGGCCAAGTCATGATTGAGGCTGAAACCCCAGAAATTGAGCCCTGGGTCAGTGGGACTGTGTCTGCAAGAAAGAGACAGAGTCAACCTACCCCAGTGGTCACAGATTTAAGGTTTCCTCTGCAGCAGGCCCAGAATGATAGTGACTGTCAGTCCACTTCTGACGAAAGTGAACACGACCATGCCTATTACCCCTCTTATGAACTGAGTCAGCTGTTTTGAGATAACCCCTGATAAATTGTGGGGATGAAGCTGGGACTTCTGGACTGCCTTACCCCCCAGCTTCATCCTTGGAGACAATGCTCCCAGAAAGTGAAGTGCAAAGTATCACGTCTGAAGATGTTGAGTCTCTGTGTATTGTGGAACTGTATGATTTGCTTGAAGAATGGGCTGATGGTTTGAGTCTTTCTGGTGACATACCAGAACTTGAAGAACACTATGAGAGTGCTTACCACCCCTTCAGTGCCTCAAAGCTCGATTGTGCCTGAGCCTTTGCAAAATGAGTCAAGTGTTGTAGAAACAGAGCCTGCAGAGCAAGGAGCCGACAGTGCCCCAAGTTTGGACGTCCCCACCCAGGCAGAGGCACCCCTCACAAGTGATGAGAGTCCCCAGACCAGTGCTGAGAGTACAGAGACTGTAACTGTCCCCCTCAGAAAGACTGGCCGAGCTGTCAAGCCAGTAGTATGCCTCAGTTATGATTCTCCCGGGAGGCCAGTGGATTTGCCTCTCAATGTGGTGCACAAAGGTGTTTATGTCTCACCAAGCTCACTGCCCAAATTGAGCTTGACAGCCAATTCCAGGTTACTTGTCTTTCCCTCCCACCATGGTGCCCCTGCCCCATCCAGCCCCAAGTTAGCTGATAGGGAAGGGCCCCCTCTTGCATTGTTCAAGGTACAAGAAGTTATTACCTGATTTAGTATAGTAATGTGGCTACAAAAGCAATAAGGGCCAAAGGGCCGAAAGCGACACCAAATCGAATCAAAATTAAACAATTTACTCTAGACAAAGACCTGGAGAGTCAGACGTCTCGGCTGCGAGGTATACGCACAAACTCAGAATCATCTTCTGATACGGACCCAGAGGATTCTCTCTTGTCCTGCAAATCAGGTAGGACCCTGAACAAAATACAGCAATCCGTACAAAAAATTTAATTATCTCTTGCTGACCTAAGGCAGGACGTCCGAAACATGGACAGAAAGGTGGAAAAGAACACAAATAAGTTAACGGAGGTCTCAGAGGCCCAGAATTCATCAGAACGCCTCATTTTATACTTGCTCAAAAGGGACAGGGAAACTCATGCTCGACTTGAAGATATAAAGAATCGTACCAGACAAAATAATTTTCAGATTCATGGCATTCCCCGAGGAGGCGGAGGAGGGTTTTGCCACCTAATAGACTGTACAGCACCTGCTCCATTCTCTAATGGAAATTCCCCCAGACCTCAACATTACAATGACCAGAGCCCACCGATCACTAATTCCCAAGCCCTCTAATCCACCAGTGAGACCCCGATCCTGGGTAGTAAGAATGGCCTTATTCCAAAGCAAGGAGTGGGTGCTCCGTGAGGCCTGGCGACTGCGAAATCTTAAATACAAAGGAACCCCTGCTTACTTTGAACAAGATTTTTCTACAGCACTACAAGCTGAAAGGCAAAAGTCAAGAATTGTAATTAAAGAGATTCTAGACAAGAAGAAAATGCATGCTCAACTACTTTACACTGCAAGAATCAAGCTATTCCATGATGAGGGTTCCAAGATATATAACAGCTTACTGGATTTTCTACAAACCCTGCGTTCCTGGCAGATTACCCCACCGACATGGAAATTGCAGCTCGAACACAGCCTCAAGACCAGTACATGGAACGTGGTAAGAAAAATTACTCACCTTAGTAATGTTATTTCTTCTAATGCAGTCTTGCTATATTATGACATATGCAGTGAGTCCCAACCTTGAACTGCTCCGGAGGTGAAGAGTTAACTTTCCATGCCAGGCATGGAGCAGCTGAGCTCGAGCTCGGTTGAAACTCTGTCTGTTGTTCTTCAAACTCAAACCGTCAGATCTTTACCAGCTAAACTCACTGAGGTCCTGTGTGGAAGCTGTAAACCTACACTACCCAACTGGCTACTAAACATAAGGACACATTTTTGGTCCCAAAACAAAGACTCAAGTCAGGAGACCCAAAAATGAAAAACACTAAAGTCACCCCAAGAAAGAAGGGGTGAAAAACAACAAGGTGGGCACCTACTAAGTGCTAACACTGCACTGCCCACCCACATCCCAAAACAGAGGTTCTGAGAGGGGCAGGCGGGGTGGGGAGGTCATAATATAGCAAGACTCCATTAGAAGAAACAACATTACTAAGGTGAGTAATTTTCTTCAAACAACATGAAGTCTTGCTATATTATGACATATCAGACTACAAAGCAGTACCTCCATGGAGGAGGACAGAACCTACTTAGGAAATAGGCTCTGAAGCACAGCTGTGCCAACCGAGCATCACTCCTAGCCTGGATGTCCAGGGAGTAATGCTTGGTAAAAGTGTGAACTGTTTTCCAGGTAGCTGCTTGACATATCTCTAGAATAGGGATGTCCCTGGCAGCAGCCAGGGAAGCAGCTGTACCTCTGGTAGAGTGAGCCCTCAGCCCTGAGGGAGGAACCTTATCCAGTTTTTCATAGCAAAATTGGATACAAGAGACAATCCACCTGGCAATGGATCTTTTAGTGGCAGGTTTCCCTTTACCAACCTCACCATAAGTGAGGAACAGTTAGAGGGAGTCAAACCTGTGACCCTTGGTACGCTCTATGTAGTAACTAAGGGCTCTCTTCACATCTAAGCTGTGCAGCCTCCTCTCGCCAGAGGAGGAATGGTCAGTGAAGTACACTGGAAGAGATATAGATTGATTAAGGTGGAAATCTGAAACCACCTTAGGCAAGGACTTCCTGTTACTCATGAGGACCACCTTATCTCTATGAAAGGAGATAAAATCAGGCTCCACTGACAAAGCTTGTAATTCACTTATGCGTCTGGCAGAAGTGATGGCTACCAGAAACACACTCTTCCAAGTTAAGTACTTAAGCTCTGCTGAAGACAAAGGCTCAAAGGGGGGGTTGCATAAGCTGAGCAATGCAAACATTAAGATCCCAGGCAGGGGCAGGGTCCCTGAAAGGAGGGTTGTTGTGAAGCAATCCCTTGAAAAACTTGGAGAATACAGGGTGAGCTGAAAGAGAAGAGGGCTTACCTGCTGAAATTAAAGCAAACACAGCTGCCAGATGCACTTTTAGGGTAGCTGGTCTCAGCCCCAAGGTATTTAAGTGGACCATATAATCCAGGACTGTGGGTAAATCAGCAGATTCTGGGGAAATATGCTTTCCAGAGCACCATATGGAAAACCTCTTCCATTTGGAATTATAAGTAGCCCTGGTGGAAGGTTTCCTAGAAGCCTTCAGGATATCCATTACACCTTGGGAGAGGTGTAGATCAGCAATCTCTAACTCTTCAAGAGCCAGGCCTTGAGATTGAGAGATTTGAGGTTCGGGTACCAAACTCTCCCCTGAGCACAGGTTAACAGGTTGTGATTCCTGGGAAGACACAGGGGAAGATGGACTGCTAAGGACAGTAGGAGTGGATACCAGGGTTGTCTGGCCCAGTCTGGAGCAATCAGGATCATCTTGCAGGGTTGAGATCTGATTTTGACTAGCACTTTGAACAGGAGAGGAAGGGAGAAAAAGCATGAAAACTTCCTTCCCAATTGAGAACTAAGGCATCCAGAGGGACTGAGCCCAACACTGGGGGCCTGCAGCAAAAGAGGGGAAGTTGGTGATTGTCTGGGGCTGCAAAAAGATCTATCTGTGGGGTGCCCCATCTGGCAAATATCACCTCCAAGACCAGGGGGTCCAATGACCACTTGTGATGGCCCTGGGAAATCCTGCTGAGAGCATCTGCCAGGACATTGTCCTTGCCTGGGAGGTGAACTGCCATAAGGGAGGTGTTCAGGGAGTAAGCCAGAGACCACAACTTCATTGCTTCGGTGCACAAGGCCGTAGACCGAGTGCCCCCTTGCTTTTTGATGTACAACATTGTGGTGGTGTTGTCTGTTCTGACCTGTACAACTTTGTTCTGAACAGATTTGGAAAAAGCTTGAAGTACTAGAAAACTGCTCTGAGTTCCAACAGATTGATGTGGAGCAGAGATTCCTGAGAGGACCACAATCCCTGGGTAGTGAGGTCACCCATGTGAGCTCCCCACCCCAAGAGGGATGCATCTGTAGTAAGGATTAAGGAGTGAGACTGAGTGACAAAAGGAACCCCTTGTCTCAGATTGCTCTGATCCTGCCACCACTGTAGGGCCTGGATCAGGGTTCGAGTCACTGGGATCAATTTGGTTAGAGGGTCTTTCCTTTGAGACCAAAAGGCTCTCAAATGGAATTGGATGTCCCTCATCTGAAATCTTGCTCCCTGCACTACTGCTGTAGAGGCAGCCATGTGCCCCAGGAGCTGTAGAAAATGCCTTGCTGGTCGAGAGACCTGCAGGGTGAATGAGAAGGCCAGAGAGACCAGGGTCCTTGCCCTGTCCAAAGGAAGGAAGGCTATGGCTTTCTCTGTGTTCAGCTCTACGCCTATGAAGGTGAGGAGCTGGACAGGCTCTAGAACTGACTTTGAAATATTCAGAAGGAAACCTAGAGAGGTGAGCAGTTGCTGAGTTATCTGTAGATGTAACTTGACTTGGTCTGGGGACTGGCCTACTATGAGCCAGTCGTCCAGGTAAGGGAAGATGGCAATTTTTTGCCCTCTTAGGGAAGCAACTGCTACTGCCAGGCATTTTGTGAATACCCTTGGAGCAGAGGTGAGGCCAAAGGGCATTGCTCTGAACTGGTAATGGCCTAAGGGCAGCTCGAACCTGAGGTACTTTCGATGGGAGCTTCTGATGAGAATGTGGAAGTAGGCATCCTTGAGGTCCAGGGACGCTAGCCAGTCCCCTGGCCTTAGAGAGAGTAGAATAATTCCCAGAGTCACCATTTTGAATTTTGGTTTTAAAAGGTGCTTGTTTAAGTATCTGAGATCCAGGATGGGCCGCCATTCTCCCTGTCTTTTAGGGGTAAGAAAGTACCTGGAGTACAATCCTTTGCCCTGGTGTGGGGTGGAACCCTTTCCACAGCTCTGAGAGCCAGGAGGAAGAGACCTCTGCCTCTAGGGCAAGTGCCTCTGTGGGTTTGCAGGTGGAAAGGATCTGGTTCTCATCTTTAGAAACTTTGAAGCTGAGAACCAGTCCCTGGCTTACTACTTCCAGGACCCACTTGTCAGATGTCAGAGACTCCCAGTCCTGGACAAAGAGCCAGCCTGCCCCTACAGGTAGCTGAGAATCGGCCTGTCAACCCCATCAGGGTGCCTGCTTGGCAGGGGCTTTGGGCTGAGGTGGAAGCAGGCCTGCTTGTACCCGTCTGCCCCTCCCTCTAAAGAACCCTCTGGGCATAAGCAGAAGAGGAGGCCTGGGCTTGGTAAAGGCCTATGAAAGGCCTGCCCTTGCCCCTGGGAAGCTGCCTTTGAGGTGGCCTGCCTTTCCTTGGCCTGTGCACTCTTATAGGTGGTCCTATACGAAAAAATTACTCACCTTAGTAATGTTGTTTCTTCTAATGGAGTCTTGCTATATTATGACAGTAGCAGTAGCAGTTTGTCCCACCACTAGAACTGCTCCGGAGGTGAAATGGTTAATACCATTCCAAAATAGAACTTTGAGCACGAGCTCTAAGAAGCAGCTCTATCTGTGTAATTTCAAACCTGAACTGTCAGATCTTTACGAGCAAAAACTCACTAAGGTCTGTGTGGAAGCTGTAACCTACACTAGCCAAATGGCTACCTAAATATTAACAACCATTGCTGGTCCCAACACCCAAGACTCAAGTCAGGGGACCAGAACTACTAACACAATTCTAACAACATGAGAATAAAACAACAGTATAATAAAACACACACACCCAAACTCCCAAAAGGGAGAAAGCTAAAGGGCATAAAATAGTGCCCACACTAAGTTGCCCGCACCCACCCAAGTAGAAGTTCTGAGAGGGGCAGGCTGGGGAGGTCATATATAGCAAGACTCCATTAGAAGAAACAACATTACTAAGGTGAGTAATTTTTCTTCACAACATGAAGTCTTGCTATATTATGACAGTAGCAGACTACACAGCAGTACCTCCATGGAGGAGGCAGAACCTACCTAGGGAATAGGCTCTGAAGAACAGCTGTGCCAAACCGAGCATCTCTCTAGCCTGGACATTCAGGAGTAATGCTTGGTAAAAGTGTGTACCGTTTTCCAAGTAGCAGCCTGGCATATCTCTAATATAGGGATGTCTCTGGCAGCAGCTAGAGACGCAGCTGTACCCCTGGTAGAATGAGCCCTCAAGCCAGGGGATCTCTGCCCAGTTTCTGATAACAAAATTGGATACAGAGACAATCCACCTGGCAACTGATCTCTTAGTGGCAGGTTTGCCTTTCCCAACTTCACCATAGGTAAGGAAAAGTTGGAGGATTCGAACCTGTGACCTTTGGTACGCTCTATATAGTAACTAAGAGCTCTCTTAACATCAGGCTGTGCAACCTCCTCTCACCAGAAAGGAGTGATCAGTGAAAAATACTGGAAGGGAGATAGATTGGTTAAGATGGAATCTGAAACCACCTTAGGTAAAACTTCCTATAGTCCAAGGACTAACTTATCCATGTGGAAAGAAATAAAGTCGTTTCCACTGACAAGGCTTGCAACTCACTATGCGTCTAGCAGAAGTGATAGCCACCAGAAAACAGTTTTCCAAGTTAGATACTTAAGCTCTGCAGAAAACAGAGGTTCAAAAGGGGGTTGCATTAACTGGGCAGTACAAACATTAAGGTCCCAGGCAGGGGCCGGTTCCCGAAAGGGTGGATTAGTATGGAGTAATCCCTTAAAAAACTTTGAAAACACAGGGTGAGTGGAAACAGGGGATGACTTTCTGCTGACACAAAAGCAGATACAGCTGCCAAATGGACTCTCAGGGTAGCTGGTCTGAGACCCAATGAATTAAGATGGACCATGTAATCTAATACAATGGGCAAATCAGCAGATTCTGGGGAAATATTTTTCCCAGCACACCAAATGGAAAACCTTTTCCATTTAGAACTAAGTAGCCCTAGTGGAAGGCTTTCTGGAAGCCTTTAGGATTTCAAGAACACCTTGAGAGAGGTGTAAATCAGCAAACTCTGACTCCTCAAGAGCCAGGCCTTGAGGTTGAGGGATTTGAGGTCCGGATACCAAACCCTTCCCTGGGCACAAGTTAACAGGTTGTGAATCCTGGGGAGGCAAGGGAAGATGGATTGTCAGTGACAGAAGGAGTGGGTACCAGGGCTGCCTGGCCCAATCCGGGCAATCAGAATCACCCTGCAAGGCTGAGATCTGATTTTGACTAATACTTTGAATAGGAGAGGAAGGAGGAAGCATAAAGAAACTTCCTCCCAATCCAGGAGAAGGAGCATCCAGGGGACTGAGCCCAACACTGGAGGCCTGCAACAGAACAGAGGAAGTTTGTGATTGTCTGGGGCTGCAAAAAGATCTATCTGAGGGGTGCCCCATCTGGCAAAGACTATCCCCAGCACTTGAGGATCCAGGGACCATTCGTGATGGCCCTGGGAAATCCTGCTGAGAGCATCCGCTAGGACATTGTCCTTCCCTGGAAGATGAACTGCTATGAGGGAAGTGTTCAGGGAATAGGCCAGAGACCACAACTTCATTGCCTCGGTGCACAAGGCCGAAGACCGAGTGCCCCGTTTGTTGATGTACCACATTGTTGTGGTGTTGTCTGTTCTGACTTGTATCACCTTGTTGTGGACAGATGCAGAAAATGCTTGAAGAGCTAAAAAGACAGCTCTGAGTTCCAGCAAATTGATGTGGAGCAGAGATTCCGGGGGACCACACTCCCTGAGTGGAAAGGTCGCCATGTGGGCTCCCAACCCAGAAGGGAAGCATCTGTAGTGAGAGTCAAATTGTGAGCAGGGGAATGAAAGGGACCCCCAATCTTAATTGCTCTGATCCTGCCACCACTGGAGGCCTGGATCAAGGTTCGAGTCACTGGGACCAACTTGGAAAGGGGTCTCTTCTCTGAGACCAATAGGTTCTCAAGTGAAACTGAATGTCTCTCATCTGAAATCTTGCTCCCTGCCCAACAGCTGTGGATGCAGCCATATGTCCCAGGAGCTGCAGAAAGTGTCTTGCTGTTGAGAGACCTGCAGGGTGAAGGAGGAGGCCAGAGTCACTAAATCGTCACCCTTTCTAAGGGAAGAAAAGCTCTGGCTAGCTTTGTGTCCAACTCTGCCCCTATAAAGGTGAGTACCTGGACTGGTTCCAGAACCGACTTTGGTAGATTTAGCAGAAAGCCCAGGGAGGTGAGAAGCTGCTGGGTAACTTGCAGGTGAGATTTTACCTGTTCTGGGACTGGCCTACAATGAGCCAATCGTCTAGATGGGAAAAACAGCAATCCTTTGCCTCCTTAAGTGAGCCACTGCCACTGCTAGACACTTTGTGAATACCCTTGGGGCACAGGTAAGGTAAGGGCATTGCTGAACTGGTAATGACCTGAGGGTAGTTCGAATCTGAGGTACTTTCGATGGGAGCTTCTGATTAGGACGTGGAAATAGGCATCCTTGAGGTCCAGGAGGCTAACCAGTCCCCTGGCCTTAGGGAGGGTAAAATCATTGCCAGAGTTACCATTTTGAACTTTGGTTCAAAAGATGCTTGTTCAGATATCTGAGGTCTAATATGGGCCGCCATTCTCCTGTCTTTTTTGGGGTAAGGAAGTATCTGGAATACAGACCCCTGCCCTGGTGCAGGGGAGGAACCCTTTCCACTGCTCTGAGAGCCAACAGGGTTGAGACCTCTCCTTCCAGAGCAAAGGTCTCTGAAACACTTGCAGGTAGAAAAAGTCTGGTTCTCAACTTGGGAAACTTTCTGAAGCTGAGAACCAGACCCTGGCTTACTACTTCCAGAACCCACTTGTCTGAGGTTAAAGAAGCCCAGTTCTGACTGGAAGTAAGCCAGCCTGCCCCTACTGGTAAGGAGAATCGGCCCTGGGCACCCCATCAGGGTGCCTGCTTAGCAGGAGCTTTAGGCTGAGGGGTGGGAGCAGGCCTGCCCACCCCTCGTCTGCCTCTGCCTTTGAAGAAGCCCCTCTGAGCATAAGCAGAGGAGGCCTGAGTCTGGTAAAAAGGCCTGTGAAAAGGCCTACCCCTACCCCTGGGGGTATGCCTCTGAGGAGTGGCTTGCCGGCTCCTTGCTTGAGCACTTTGTAAGTAGTCCTATATTCATCCATCTTTTCATGTAATTCTCTGTCTGCTCCCCAAACAGAGAATTTCCCACCACAGGAAAATCCATAGCCTTAGTCTGGGTATCCTGTGACAGACTAGTACACCTGAGCCAGGCCAACCTACCGAAAGCTACAGATGTGGCCATGACCCTAGAGGAAACATCATTAACATCCACAGCAGCATGAAACTGTACCTTAGAAGCCTCAATGCCATCAGCAGCCACCTGTTCTAGTTCGCTAGCAGGCTGGCCATGGGCTTGCTTGGCTAATTCCATAACAGTATCCCATCTAGATTTCTGATACCTAGCTACATAAGCCATATAATTTGCTTGTCTGAGTCCCAGAGAGGCTGCCATATACTGTTTTTTTGCCATGGCATCAATCTTCCTGGAATCCTTGTCAGGAGGATGTGAAGCCAGGGATATTAACTTTATCACAGGCTGCAGCCTGAACTACTAACATGACTGCATTGCTGAGAAAGGAATTCTGTATCAGGACCTGACAATGTGTATCTTCTGTCCATCTTTTTATCTACAGAGGCACAGAATTAGAGCTTTTAAAATTTTTATTGTTTGCTTCCTAAAAGACTTATGCAAAGGAATAGACAATCTCCTAGACTCTGGAATATCCATCATTTCTACAAAATCAGGCTCCTCTTGCTCATCCACAGCTTCTTCCAAGGGAAGCTGGAGGTTTCAACAACTTTTTGTAAAACATAAAATGAGATGGGGACTCAGACAGCATGGGGAGATTCTAGAGGTCTGTCTGGGAAATGTCCGTTCAATGGCACACCCAGACCTTCCCAGCCACATTCATACTGTTCATAATCATCCTCCCCCTCCTCTGGTTCATAAAATTCCTCAACATCATATTCCTGAACCACTGGAACCAGACGAACCGACCTTTTGCCAGATAGTGGCAGTTCGGACGGAACCTGAGACAGTGACTGGACAATTTGTATGGCTTTTGCTATCTCTGCAGCAGTTGGAGAAGGGGTTTTGGACTCCAAACCTGCTGACTTTCTTGTTTTCTTTACTGGAATTGGTTCCTCAGAACCAGCTTTTCTTTGCCGAGGAAGTCTTGCCCTGGTCAGAGGGCACTCCCTCCGGTTTGGTTGGCACCGAACCGGGCTGGCCATCCGGGTCAGCGGACTTTTTGGCCTCTCGTTCCCTGAGCCTGCCCAATCTCTTTTCCAGGGTGGCTGCAGGGAAATTCTTACATATCTGGCAGTCTGACTGGAGGTGGTCAAACCCCAGACAATAGACACATGTGGTGTGTGGGTCAGCCTTGGCAAAGACTTCCCCAGACATCACAGTGTTGAAACCCAGTGGGCCCGGTTTTTCTTTTGGGTTTCTCAGACATAATGCCAGCCTAACCAGAAAAACTTGCCCTTTAAGCGGCAGTGTTCGAGGCAAGACACCCTTATCAGTTCCTATCAACGTGTCAGATGGTATTGGAAAAAAACGTAATAAAATCCGGTTTTTTTAGAACCGATAAGAACCGGGAACCGCACTCTAAAATGTTAAACTTTAAAGTTAATAAGTTTTAAACCCAGCTGATTGGTTCAAAACCGAACAGATAAACTTACAAGTTCCACACAGACAAAACCTTTAATTTACTTACGATTACCACAGACAGAGCTTGAACCGAACGGTTTTGCGGTTAAAGTAAAACTATTCTCGGTTGAATCGAACCGAGAAAACACTGTTTAAACCGAGAAATGAACCGAGCAGTAGGAGAAATCTCCAGAACGACTGTTCACTGAGGCGGAGTAAAGAATCTGACAGTTCAGGTTTGAAATTACACAGATGGAGCTGCTTCTTAGAGCTCGTGCTCAAAGTTCTATTTTGGAATGGTATTAACCATTTCACCTCCGAACAGTTCTAGTGGTGGGACAAACTGCTACTGCTACTGTCATAATATAGCAAGACTTCATGTTGTTTGAATCATCCATTTTCTTCATGTAATTCTCTGTCTGCTCCCCAAACAGAGAATTACCCACAACAGGAAAATCCATGGCCTTAGTCTGGGTATCCTGTGACAGGCTAGTACATCTGAGCCAAGCCATTCTGCAAGTGCCACAGATGTAGCCATGACTCTTAATGACACATCATTTGAGTCTACTGCAGCATGGAATTGCACCTGATGCCTCAATACCATCAGTAGCCACCTGCTCCAGCTCCTTGGCAAGCTGGCCAGGGACCTGTTTTGCTAGAGCCATAACAGTATCCCATCTGGATTTCTGATATCTAGCAACATAAGCCATATAATTTGCCTGTCTGAGTCCGAAGGATGCTGCCATGTACTGTTTCTTTGCCATGGCATCAATCCTCCTGGAGTCCTTGTCACAGGCTGCAGCTTGCACTACCCCAACATGGTTGCACTGTTGTGTAAGGAACTCCGTATCAGAGCCTGACAATGTGTACCTCTTGTCCATTCTCTTATCCACAGGAGGTATAGTGTGAGGAGTTTTTAGAATTTTAAATGTCTGTTTCCCAAAAGATTTATGCAAGGAATAGACAGTCTCCTGAGACTCTGGGATATCCATCATTTCCATAGTCAGGCTCCTCTTGATCATCCACAGCTTCCTCCATAGGGAGCTGGAGGGTTTCTGCCACTTTTTATAAAACATAAAATGAGAGGGGACTCAGAAAGCCTGGAGGAGACTCTCCTGAAGGTCTGTCTGGGGAGATGTCCGGGTGAATGGGCACGTCCAGACTTTCAAATCCACATTCACTCTCCTCATACTCTCTTCCCTCCTCCGGTTCCATAAAATTCCTCTACATCATACTCTTGAACCGGTGGAACTGGCCGAACCGGGCGCTTACCTGATGGTGCCGGTTCGGTCGGAACCGGGGAAAGCGACTGGACAATTTTGATAGCTTTGGCTATTTCTTCAGCGGTTGGAGAGGAAAGTTTTGGCTCCACACCTGTTGATTTCCTAGTCCTTTTTGCTGGAACCTACTCCTCAGAGATGGATCTCCTTTTGCTCGAAGAAGTCTCGCCCTGGTCAGAGGGCACTCCCTCTGGTTCGGTTGGAACCGAACCGGGCTGGCCATCCGGTTCAGCGGACTTTTTGGCCTCCCTTTCCCTGAGCCTACCAACTCTCTTTTCCAGGGTAGCTGCAGGAAAATTTTTACAAATCTGGCAGTCTGCACTGAGGTGGTCAAACCCCAGACAATAAACACAGGTGGTGTGGGGGTCAGCCTTGGCAAAGACTTCCCCACACACACTGCAATGTTGAAACCCAGTGGGCCTGGTTTTTCTTTTGGGTTTCTCAGACATAGTGCCAGTCCTAACCAAACTTACCCGTTTATGGCAATCCGCCAAGTAAGACCCTCTTATCGGTTCCCAACTTTGTCACGGGTTGTGGAAAAAAACGTAATAAAATCTGTTTTTAGAACGATAAGAACAGTAACCACACTCTAAATCACCGAATAAGATATTTTAAACAACCTGATCGGTTCAAACCGAACCGATAAACCATTTACAAGTTCCACACAGAATAGAATTAATGTAAAACCTATCTAGTACTCACAAATACCACAGACAGAGCCTGAACCGACCGGTTGCGGTTTAAATTCGGTCGAAAACCGAGAAAAACAATACTTTAACCGACAAAATGAACCGAGCAGAAGGAGAAATCTCCAGAGCGACTGTTCAGTGAGGCGGAGTAAAGAATCTGACGGTTTGAGTTTGAAGAACAATAGACAGAGTTTCAACCGAGCTCGAGCTCAGCATTCCATGCCTGGCATGGAAAGTTAACTCTTTCACCTCGGAAGCAGTTCGAAGGTTGGGACTCACTGCATATGTCATAATATAGCAAGACTTCATGTTGTTTGAACCACAGATTCTTCTCGGCCCATACCGGGCTTCTTACCAAAATTGCTCACTCAGGACCTCTAGGAATAATGCTCAGAGCTGATAAATGGCAGAAGATGGACTGTAGCACACTTGCTCAAAATCCCCCGAAGTGCTGAAACGTAGGGCCTGACTGGTGGGTAATGAACTGCACTCAAATAGGAGTGCTCAGGTGAGCTTCAGATTGGGGGGTTCTATGGAACTCACTCACCCATGGCAAAGGGAACTATCTTGTCCTTCACATCGTCAGCTGTAGCAATCAGTGCTTCGATCGATATATAAAACAAAGAAACTGAAAAGGGGAGAGGGATGAGGTTGGTTACTTTCTACAACTGATCAGTATATTGTAATAACAATGTGGAGACATTCAGACTTAACAGTTCGGATTTGGGGACTTCTACGTGGTTCTAAATAAGAAGGGTGGAGGATGGGAATTATAAGCAGCACCTGGTAAATATATATAAAACATTTAGAAGGGGATATGCGTTCCTTGTTGCATATGTCTTGGGAGTCATTAATGAGATGAGTAGAATCTTTCCTAATTTGCTAAAGTAAATCTCAGGGTTCCAAATCATTCAGTGATGGCGCCTTGGGACAAGTGTAATGTTTTTGAAGCGGGGGGAGGGGCCATAATAAGCATGTAAATGAGTGAATTTATGTGTTTAATGATGTATATAATTGGGCCCATATTGAACCTCACGCTATGCATGGATGGCCCCTCACTGACTCCGACACTGAAGTGCAGCCTAAACGAACGGCTGAGACTCAAAGATAGAATCCAGGAGAACCGGAACAATCTTGTGGTCCCTTTTTCTCCTTGCCAGGTAGAGCATATTTCTTATGTGCTCATCTGGACAACTAGGGCACCTTTTTAAATGGTGCCCCTACCTTGGAGGTCAAACTGTAAATAGTTTTCCCCCTCGAGCTGACTCTCAGAGTTGTAAGGTCTTCTCGATTGGAATCTTGTTATTGAAGTTTTCAATATACAGGTTTTATATGCGATGTTTGAATGTTTTGTGTTTGAGTGTCAAAATATTTTATTTTGTCTCTGAATATAACAATGGGTCACAGCATTATGGAGTCTCCCTTATAACAGAAAGGAAGAGGGGGGATGGCCATCTCTATTACGGACACGAAAACTGGTAAGGGTGTTCTGATGGGACCTTGGACCCAAGGATCGACTCCATATGGTCATTTACAGGAAGATGGGGATAGGCGAAAACTTATAATAGTATCTCATAATGTTCATGGACTTAACAATCCAGTAAAGAGACAAAGAGTTATCAAATCCTCAAAGAAATTCCCCATTTGCCATGCTCCTGCAAAAACACACCTAAACAAGTCAGAACAAGCTAAACTAGAAAAACTAGGTTTTCACAGGTATTTACCTCTACAGATAAGAATGGGAAAAGAAGAGAGCTCCATTCTCAGTTGAGAGTCACCTCAACCTACATAGATAAGGAGGGTCACCTTGCAGTCCTCGTTGGATCCCTTGAGAGAGCCCCTATTACCCTGGCCTCAATTTATATTCCCCCGGGCTCATCGGTGGCCAAAATAAAATCCCTGCTTAGTAAAATCACTGAACTACAAGTGGGCATTTTAATAGTGGGGGGTGACTTGAATCAAACAATCAAATAGATTCCTCGAACCCCAGACATCAAAAAAAAAAAAACCCAGCTAGTAAAGTGATAAATGCATATGTAACCCCCATGGGGTGCTATTCCAAGGGCTACTACCCCTGCCTGATTTGCCACTAACAGGTTGAGGGGCCTGGATCCGATGGTGGGTGTCTCCACCCAGAGGTCGGAGTTAAGACAGTCTGATATGACTTGATCACAGCCCTCTGGGTCACTGCAACCCCCCTTTCTTCCCACTAGTGGCCCACACAAATCAATCACAGTACCCTTGCAATATACACTTACCCCCAGGATTGGTTCAATCAGCTTGACTCTGGGGACCCCCCTGTAAAGTAAGATGCAGTTATACAATAACCACTGTACAGTAATTCAACATAGACAACACAGTTCAAGCAATGTAACTTTGCTAAACAACCAAATCTGATTTATTTAGGGGATAGTAACAAGGACGGGGAAATCAGGTTAATTGATTCAGTCACATTAATAATCACAGTACTGTGCACATATTTCAGAGTCCCAAATGTCACTCTTACTGGGTACCCAGGCAATAAGAGGCTAGCCTATTTGGTGCAGCTGGTTGGGGCCCTTAGGATGGAAAATGCATGCACAATACCCACTTTGTAATCCGGGCAGTGAGGCTCAGTTAAGTGAAAGAAAGAAAGGAAAAGTAATCAGATGGAACACTTGCAATTAGATGATGGCAGGGAGCTACCCTGATTTGTACTCACAAATTCAGTGCTGAAACTGAATGGAAGGCAGATTGTCCTGGATTGCCAGGAGGAGCAGACCATGTGGACAAGGTCCTTGTGACTGGACCCCATGGCAGTACAGAGCAAATGGATGTAGTCTGGATTAAGCTGGGGTTTACTTCCAGCTTCAGGCACTCAATTCACTGTACAGGGGATTTGAAGCGCAATTCCCCACAAGCACTACACACATTGATATGTAAAAGGAAAGTACTATACCAGGCAGGCTGCTTCTCTATCCCGATCGCAATTACTGCACAATACCCGGGAGACCACACAGCAGATTCAGTTCCTGACAGACCGAGCACGATTCAGCAATTTCTCCAGTCTTCTACAGGGTGAGCCTGGTTTCCTCACTTCTGTTGCTTCTTTCTCCTTACAACTCCAATTCAGTCCACACTGGCACTCACAAACAGTTGTAGGCCGAACTTCAGGGCCCCACACGAGCTTCCCGAGCGAAAACTCAACAGCCCAGGAGCCCGGAGCTCCTTCCCTCTTCACAGTCACAACTCATCTAATCTTTCCAGTAGACAGAGCCGGACATTTCCTTTGAGTTCCTCCCAGTTCAGTTGGCTGGTTTGGCTGTCACTCACAGTAAACTCCCCCTCTTGGTGGAAAAAAGGCACCGAAGTCCAAAAGTACAGTTACGAAGAACTTACGTAACAGTAGATCTTCGAGAGAGCTCTTGCAGTAGGTATTACATATAGGACTGGCGTCGGCGGCAGCCCCACGGAAAAATTTGCCCAGCAGTCCCCCCGGCAGGACCGCCCACGCTGTGGGTGACCGCGCCAGGCGACATCGGTATAAAGGGCGGACCTGGACGCCTACCTTCAGTTCTTTCCCACCACAGGCCCGGACGAGAGAGAAGCAGATATTTCCCTCAATGGAAAAGGAGCTGAAAAAGCCTAGGGGGATGGAGGGCGGGAAGGTATTACCTACTGCAAGAGCCTCTCTCGAAGATCTACTGTTATGGTAAGTTCTTACGTAACTGTACTATCTTACTTCGAGAGGGCTCTTGCAGTAGGTAATTACATATAGGACAGAATCCCAAGCAGTCTGGAACAAATGAAAGGCACTGGGAGGAGGAACTACTCCAAGAAGTAGCAAAGAACCTTGCAAACCTCAAGATAAGAGGCCTTGCAAGACAGCTAACCTGAAGCCTGCTCTACCGCGAGAGGCAATGTCCAAACTGTAATGTTTAGTAAAGGTATGGATGGAAGTCCAAGTGGCGGCAGCACAGATGTCTGCCGCAGACACATTCTTGAAACAAGCCACAGAGGCTGCTACTCCACGAGTGGAGTGACCTCTGACTTGACCCGGTAGGGTCTTGTTGTACTTGTCATAACAGAAAGTGATGCAACTAGCCAACCACTTTGATAGGCATTGCTTGGAGACAGCATTGCCTTCCCTTTTGTGAGCAAAAGAGACGAAAAACTGATCAGTCTTTCTGAGATCCTTCGTCCTATCGGTGTAGTATCTCAGAATCTTGTGGACATCCATGGTATGGAGCAAGTATTCTCCTTGGCTGGAGTACTGCGTGAAAAAGGCAGGTAATTCAATAGACTGATTTACGGTAGACTCCGCTACTACTTTCGGAAGAAACTTAGGATTCGTGCGAAGAGCTACTCGTTCTTTGTGAAAAATCAGATAAGGGATTTTGCACATAAGGACCTGGAGCTCGGAAATTCTGCGAGCAGAAGTAATGGCCACCAAGAATAGCGTCTTCCACGATAAGAACTTCAAGTCTGCGGAAGCCGCAGGCTCAAAAGTAGGAAGGGTAAGTTTCTCGAGGACAAAGTTCAAGTCCCAAGGGGGAGCTGGAGTCTGAACAGGGAGCCTGAGATGAAGGACCTCTCTGAGAAAGGTCTTGGACACCTCCAATTGGGCAAACGCTTTATCAGTGAAGGGAACATGGTAGGCTGAAATAGCAGCCATGTGAACCTTCAAAGAGGAGTGACTGAGACCCAGGTCGAAAAGATGACACAAATAATTGAGCAGAACGGCCACAGGACAGGCGAAAGGCTCCACATTCCTGGAGGCAGCCCAAATGGAAAATGTTTTCCATTTCATAGTGTAGGTGGACCTAGTGGAGGGTTTTCTAGCCTCCACCAGAATCTTGGCCACCTTAGGAGAGATGCCAAAACAGGATTGGGCTAGGTCTGCAGGAGCCATGCATGAAGTTGAAGAGACTTGAGTCCCGGATGGACCAGGGTCCCCTGATCCTGGGTCAGCAATCCTCGAGATAAAGGAAGAGGAAGAGGAGGAACTGCTGAGTATTGCTGTAGAAGAGAGAACCAGGTTTGCCTGGGCCAGAAAGGAGCGATCAGAATCATTCTCGCTCCTTTCAATGCCAGTTTCTGCAGCACACGAGGAACAGAGGAATTGGGGGAAAAGCATAGACGAATCTGTCCTTCCAGCTTAGAGATAGAGTGTCGCTCCAGAAAGCGCCTCACTCTGGAGCGGGCAAGTAAAAGGTTGGAAGCTTTGTGTTTTGGGAAGAGGCAAACAGGTCTATCTGTGGAATCCCCCAAATCTGGAAGATGCTTTTTAGAACTTTTTGGTCTAGTTCCCACTCGTGTGGCAGAGCCAAGAACGACTTAGCTTGTCTGCCAGGACATTGTCGACTCCCGGAACATGGATCGCCGTGAGGTGAAGGTTGTGAAGCATTGCCCATTCCCAAACCCTCATTGTTTCCCTGCACAGCGGGTAGGACCGAGTCCCTCCCTGCTTGCTGATGTACCACACCACGCACATGTTGTCTGTTTGGACAGCTAGGTGACCGGGAAGGATGTATTGGTGAAGGGCCTGGAGAACATACAGCACTGCTCGAAGTTCGAGCACACTAATGTGGAGAGCTAACTCCAATCTGGGCCATAACCCCTGGGTTCAGTGAGGACCCAGATGGGCTCCCCAACCTTCGCCTGATGCGTCCGTTGTCAGAGTCTGGGCGGGGGGAGGATGAATGAAGGGGACACCCCGGAACAGGTTCTCTCGAACCATCCACCATTGCAAGTCTCTTGTCATCGGCGAAGAGATCAGCACCAGATGATCTAGGTCGTCTACAAGTTGATCCCACTGAGAGCGGAGAGTCCACCAAGAGATCCTCATGTGGAGGCGCGCATGCGGAACCGTCGGGATGGCAGCCACCATAAGCCCCAGAAGACGGAGCACCGACCTCACGGAACCTTCCTGCGTTCCGAAAGAAGGGAAATCTGGGACTGGAGGGAGGCCCCCCTGTCCGAAGGCAGGAAGGCCCTGCACACTGTCGTATCGAGGATTGCCCCGATGAACTGGAGTCTCTGGGAAGGGTCCAGGTGAGACTTGGAATGGTTGATGGTGATACCCAGACCAGTGAAAACCTGCTGGGTGAGGGAGAGAAAATGCAGGAGTTCCTCCCTGGACGAGGCCACCAGGAGCCAGTTGTCCAGGTAGGGAAACACCTGAACTCCCAAAGTATGCAGGTGAGCCGCTACCACCGCCAGGCATTTGGTAAAAACTCGGGGCAGGAAGAAGACCGAAGGGGCACCCGGGAATTAATGGTCCCTGGGCACGCAAACCTGAGGTACTTTCGGTGCGAGGGGCGAATGGGGATGTGCAGGTATGCATCCTGCATATCCAGTGCACAAAGCCATTGGCCCAGCCGGAGAAGGGGCAAGAGGGTTTGAAGGGAGAGCATCCTGAACTTTTGTATTCCACACAGAAGTTCAGGGAGCTGAGATAGAGAATGGGTCTGAGATCTCCCGTCTTCTTTGGTACAAGGAAGAAATGGGAATAGTAACCTGTCCCGTGAAGGTGAGGGGACGGGTTCTATGGCCTGCTTAGCGAGGAGAGCAGATATTTCTTCCCTGACCAAAGGAAGATGGTCCCTTGAGTAAGAGGAGTTCAGAGGGGGGTGGCGTGGAGGTTTCTGCAGAAACTCTATAGAGTGCCCCTCTGCTATGATCTGAAGCACCCATGAATCCGATGTTATCCTCTCCCAACCCGGAAGATGAAGGGAGAACCTCCCTCCTACCGGTTCCTTCGGGGAGTCCGGAGGTGGTGGGAGAGGGAAGGAGTCAGGTGGTGTGAGGCAGCGCCGCAGCTGGGGCACCCGCTGCTTTGGGCGGCGGGGGCCTGGCAGCTGTGGGGGCCCGACGTTTAGTGGCCCGCCTTCCCTGGGGTTTCGCTTGAAGCCGGCTGCATCTGCGAAAGGGACGGCGCTACGGGGGATGGGGATAGTACATGGAATCGACAGATTTGAGGGCCGTCCCCTTCTCCTGCAAGTTGGTGATGATGTCCTTGACATCACCACCGAAAAGCACCGAACCTCTGAAAGGCGCTTCTTGAATTGCTGACTGCACCTCCGGGACCAGACATGACACACGGAGCCATGCGTGACGCCGAAGACTTACGGCAAACGTGGAACTCCATCCTGCGGTGTCCACTGCATCGTAGGTCGTCCTCAGAATGTGAAGACTGGCCGAACGAGCAGAACGGATAAGATCAGCTAACTCCTGCTTGACTTGGGAGTCAGGCAAGGAGTCAATCTTAGATTCCGCCTGGGTAAGGACAGCCTTCTGGTAATCCCCCATATGTGCTACATAATTTAGGGCCCTGATCCCCAGTGTGGAAGAAGCATAGATCTTCCTTCCATACTGATCCAGAAGGCGAGATTCCTTATCCGGGGGAGACAAGCTCAAATGTTTTGGGTATGCTGACCGGCCGTGAGCGGCACTAATCACAACCGAGTCTGCACAGGGGTGAGAGTGTAGAAAGTCTACACCCTCCTGAGCCTGGTATAGCCTGTTGGACTTCCGAGGAAGTGGGGCTAAAGCCGACGGTTGTTTCCAAATGGTGGAAACAAGGTGGGCATGAGGCTCAATCCAGGGTGGCACTAGAGTAGGGGCCGTAAGGGGCAAGACCAGATGTTCGGCCAGTTTAACCCGCTGAGGATCTGGCTCTAAGGAACGCAACTGATGGACTTCCTGGATCTTCCTGAGCAACTCCATGAAGGAAGGATCCTCCAGAGGAGACTTCAGAGGAGTCCTCGGCCGGGGCTTGGACGGAGAGCGAGGCTCGTTGTCTTCCTCGGAACATCCGTCGGAGGAATCTGAGGAGTCCGAGAGAGAAGAAGAAGAAGAATTTGAAGCAGAGTAAGACTCCCTAGCTCGTCTAGGGGGAGGAACGGGTTCCTTAGGGGGGATCCCTGGACGCGTGTCCTGCCCCTCTCTGGATCCAGAGGGGAGAGCTCGGGAATCCGGAGGTGGAGAGGGAGTGTGCCATCTGGGGCGTACGGGAGCCGGAGGTGGCACCGTTGCCGTGAGGGGGCTCTCAACTTCCTTGGTGAGCTGAGCCTTGGCCTCAGCCCACCAGGAGGCCAGAGTCTCTTGAAGATCCACCGGCGGCCTGGGGGGCGGTGGAGGAGGAGGAGGGGGATAGTTGTACGGATGATATCCGTAGGGTGAGTATCCGTAACCCGGCTGCGGGAAGACCGGAGCTGGGTATTGCAGCGTCGGGTACTGCGGCGTCGGTGGGGTCGGCACTGGGTACTGTGGTGCAGGATACTGTGGACCCGGGTAGATCGGCGTCAGATAGGACGGTGGATACCCAGGTACCGGAGGAGCTGCCGGAGCAGACGGCTCGGTAGAGAACTCCACGGGCGGATCAACCATGATAGGCCCGTGGGGTGGAGGGCCCGATGGGAGAGGAATGTCCCCTGCCGGCGTCGGAGGGGCCGGCATCGGAACCGGCTTCGGCGGGGCCGGCGTCAGATCTGGTTCTGTAGGAGGGGGATCTGACGGCGGAAAAGCATCCCGAGCATCGCCTGGGGACGGAGGGGAGAAGTCCCTGGGGTCAGGCAGCGGGGACTCGGGCTCCCTGGACGGCAGTGAAGGCTGCGGGGAACCTGGAACGACAGACGGTGCAGGGTCTGTTGTAGGCTCCAATGCCCGGTGCACGTCGGAGGAGCCGGCGTCCGACTTAGGGGGTCCCTTGTCGGAGGCGGGCCGAGGGTGGGAAGCGGCCCGGTCTGAGGGGAACTCTGCCGTGCGCTGCCCCGGAGGGTCGGGCATCTTAGCAGCCTTCTCCCGGCGGACGTCGGAGGAGCCGACGTCCGGCTTATGGGAGGCGCCCGCACCAGTAGGCCGCAAGCCTGCAGCAGTACTGGGGACAGAAGCCTTCTTTTACCCGGAGGCACCCAGCGGGCTCGAACGCGAACCAGACAGGCGGACCGACGCCTCCTCCAAAGCCTTGGAGGCTGCCGTCGGGCGATCCTCGGAGGGGACGTTACCTTAGCCGCAGCTCCAGCCGGAGTCACAGAAGAGGAGGCCTTCTCCCAGTGCCATTCTTTGTCCCACTTCTTGTGTCCTTCAGGGGAGGTCGACACCTGCCTAAGCTTCTTCAACTCCTTCTCCATTGTGGACATCTTCTTTTTGAGGAGATGGGCTTCCAAAGACTGCTGACGTCATCTGCGGGTGGCCAAGTTAAAATGCAGGCAATGCGGGCACTTGTCGACCACATGGTCGGGGCCTAAACAAAAAAGGCAGAGGGAGTGACCGTCTTTGTGAGGCAGTTGGGCGCCGCACGAGTCGCACTTATTTTTTGAAGGGGACGACATAAACCGACGTTCACCTGACGAATAAAATGCAAAATACTGATATTTTCGGTAAAACAACGATGAAGCAACAGGGCTGAGCACGAACTTCACCGCGAGGCACTGCACGAGCTGACGGCGAGAAAGAACTGGAAGTTGGGCGTCCGGGACCGCCCCTTTATACCGACGTCTGACGCCGGTCACCTGACGTGGGGCGGTCCCCCGCCAGCGACTGCTAGCTAGAAATTTTTCTGTGGGGTCCTGCCACCTGCCGACGTCAGTCCTATATGTAATTACCTACTGCAAGAGCCCTCTAGAAGTAAGATCTACAATTCCCAGAAGCATTGGCCATACAGTACATAAGTGGCTGGCTCCACAATGAGAGTCCAAGTTCTGATTTGCCAGCAGCAGGCTCCATTTCAAAGGTCCCCCCACACCGATTGGTCCAGTTCAGCAGTTCAAAACTAGAATGGGGGACTAGGCAAACACAGTTCTAACTGCAAAGAAAAGCAGGTTAGACAAACTGTATTTTCGTTATTACTCTAAATGATGTCTGGCAAATAGTTATATCTTTGAAAAGTGCTCACTCTGCCCACTTAGTGACGGCAGAAACGGAGCGATTTGACAGCAGCTTGGGTGGGACTCAAGCAGTAAAACACACAGACCCCCATCCAAATTAATTATGTCTGCAGGCAGACAGGTCTTAAAGAGACAGTACCAGAGGCTCTAAAAGCACTCACAGATAAACGGCTTAGATGCCGAACACCATCCAGGCTTGGAGCATTCAAGCAAGCTCATGGAAGACTTTTGGGAACCCCCATTTGCAGGGGGGTTACACATACATGAAAGAGGCCCTGTGGGTGGATGTCTGGCACAGGTTGCACCCAGGAAGACGAGAGTATACACACTACTCTCCTTCCCATGGCACATATGCTCGTCTGGATCACTTTTTGCTCTCTGGAGAACATTGCTCCAAGGTCTTAGACTGTGTTCATGCCCCCTCAGTCCTATCAGACCAGGAATGGGGCCTGGATCGAAGACAATCTTTATGGAGATTTAACAATGATCTACTTAATATAAAAGATTTCAATGACTTCATTAAAAGGCGTATACCCAAAATTATCCAAGAAAATGAATCCCCACAAGCATCCAAGACAATGCTACAGGACACAGTAAAAGTGGTTCTGAGAGGGGACGTGATCAAATATGTGGCATATTATAAAAAACAACAAACCCAGCAACTGGAGAACCTCTAGCTCCAATTAGCCAAACTTCAAACGGCCATGCTAAGGGGGATCAATCGATCTGGCCCGGCTCCAAAATATTAAACAGCAGATCAAAAAAATACTTGATGTTAAGACTGAACAAGCATTATAGCGCCTTCGTCTAAAATTTTATGAGGTGGGTTCGAAGGCAACCCGTTTGTTGGCCCATCGCCTGCAGCAGAAAATAGCGCAAAACACGATAACCCAAATAAGGGACCCAGTAACGGGAAGCATGGGGACTTACCCTAAACAAATATTAGAATTCTTCACAAAATATTATACTAAGTTGTATACCCCAGAACAATTAGCAGAAGATACACTAATTTTGAACTACCTTAAAAAGCTGACATTACCAAAACTCACCCTGGAGCTTAAGGCAAGACTAGACAAACCATTTACTCTATTGGAAATGTCTGAAGCAATGAAATCATTAAGAACTTGCAAGGCCCCAGGCCCAGACGGATACACCCCCGCATTCTTTAAATATTTTAACAAGGAGCTGGAACTACCTCTCCTAGCTACCTGCAGAGCATCACAGGAGGGAGAGCCCATTCCCCCCTCGTGGAACTATGCCGTTATCACCAGTATTTTAAAGCCGTCCAAAGACAAGACCCAATGTAAATCTTATCGACCTATATCTATATTAAACATAGATTATAAACTTTACACTTCATTATTAGCAAGGCGTTTAGAAGAAGTGATTCCCAGACTTATAGTTTATGACCAAATTGGCTTTATTCTGGGTTGTCAGACTCATGATAACATAAAGAGAACACTGTTTCTTCTGTTCCATGCCACCTGGTCAAAATTCCCCTTCTTACTAATGAGTCTAGATGCAGAGAAGGCCTTTGACTGGGTGGCGTGGAACTTCCTGACTTGGACCCTTGAAACGCTTGAGTTTTCGGAAGCCTTTGCGAAAGTCATTACCAATATTTACACAAACCCTAGGGCATACACTAAAACAAATGGAGAAGTGTCCTCCCCAATAACCCTTTTAAGAGGTACCAGGCAAGATTGTCCCATTTCCCCATTCTTCTTTGCCCTCTACCTAGAACCCCTTGCACAAGACCTGAGACAAAGAGAGGAGATCAAGGGAGTGCAGGTGGGGGGAGAAACCCATAAGACAGCCTTGTACGCTGATGATCTTCTGATTTATCTGTGTGAACCGGAGAGGGGACTTTTCCCACTGTGGGACACACTGAGGAACCTTGGTGCATTGGCAGATTGTAAGGTAAACACGGCCAAGACAGTGGTCCTAGCAGCAGGTTTCTCTCCCTCACCAGCAATTAAAAACGTTTCCCATTTAGGTGGAATAGAGAGCACTTTAAGTATTTAGGAGTCCACCTTTCTATGGATAGCACTCAGATTTTTCAACTTAACTATATACCTATTCTGGAACAGCTGAGGGCGGACCTGGAGGGATGGGCCCTTATTCCCATACCCCTTATTCAAAAGATGGACGCAGTTAAAATGGTTCTCCTACTCAAGCTTTTGTACTTATCACAGTCCCTACCAATGCACATTCCTGTAACATACTTTCATGGGCTAAACAGGGGTATCTTAAGATTTATATGGGGTCAACAAAAACCGAGGATTAGACTCTCAATACTCTAGCTCCCAAAAAGTCAGGAGGGACTCTCCCTGCCTACTTTAAAACTACACCATCAGGCGGCGCAACTACACACAGTTTTTACTGGTTGAACAAAGCATACTTAGCCAAATGGAAAACTTTATAAACTAAAGAATTACCTAACCTAAACAAACTTCTTCTTGCCCACACGGCGGTAGAGTTGCCCTCTTTGGTTCCTGAGAACCCCTATTTGACATATGCCCTCACTAATTGGTACGAAATACTAGAAGATAAATCCCTTCGGATATGGAGACCTCTTTTGAAAACATTCCCTTATGAAAAAAACTTTTATCCAGCTAAATTGGATTTGTGGTTTCGGAAATGGGAGAATAAGGGCCTCTTTATGGAATGGCACTTTTGGGAGGGTGGAGAGGTTCTGCCCTTTCAAGAATTAGTATCTCAGTTTGGTCTTCAATGTCAAGAGAGATTTAGATACTATCCATGGACTTGGATGACATCCAGCAGACCAGACCTGGGTTTGAATCCCACAGCTTCCACTTGCATACTGTGTGACCCTGAGCAAGTCACTTAACCTCCTTGTGCTCCCAGGTCGCTCCTGTAAAAAAGCTTTCAGCTTAGTGTGCTATACCTGGTTAAACAACTAAATTAAAAAAAAAAAAAAAAGATACTTCCAGGTGCAGGATTATGTCCAGTCCCTTCCCCTACCCTGTAGAGAAGATTTCTCCCCTCCTCAAATCATTTACCTACTTAGGTCTGCATTACAGAACCATGCATCTCCAGATAAAATCATTTCATATTTGTATAAAGCACTGTTACTTTGGAGGGGGGATACACCCCTATCAATTAGACAAGAATGGACACAAGATCTAGATACACCAATTCCTGACACAGTCTGGATTAAAATGCTGCAAAGAATTCATTGAGGAATGGCAGTGTTGACATGGGGGGAGCTCTCCTGGAAGATATTCTCCAGATATTTTCATACCCCAAAAATAACAGCAAAATTTAACGGGGGGACTTCCTCGTCCTGTTGGAGGGGTTGTGGTCATACGTCCGCAGCTCTGGTCTATATACTCTGGAACGGCCCCCGACATGCCCCTTTTTTCCAAGACCTACAGCAAGCTATTCACCATATTTTTGATCAGAGCTTGACCACCTCCCCCACTCTATACTTCTTTCTGGACTTGCCACCTGGGTACAGAGATAATAGTACTGCTAAATTACTAAGAATAATTTTATTAGTAGCTCAAAAAACAATTACCAAGAATTGGCTTACGAACAAAAAAATTACTATCACACAATGGCAAGAAATAATGATCTGTGTATAACATGGAAAGGCTTACAGCCTCCATTAAGAAAAAATTGCTCACCTTAGTAATCTTGTTTCTTCAAAGGGATCACTCATTATGATTAAACTTAATGCAGTCAGCCTCCTGTGTTGAACTGCCCGGAGAAATTGAATTTTATGCAAATTATGGAATTCTCAAGTGGCTCATGCCACTTTCAAATTGCTGCCCTAGCAACTGCTGCACTCTGAATGCTTCAGATTCTTACGGAGCCTAACTGGGTAAAAGACCCACTAGCTAAAACTTAACAACATTAAAATAAAATGTTTGCCCTTTCAGGTCAAAACATCCTTAATCAACAAACCTAAGAAACTTTAAGACCACTTGGACACCAACTGGTTAAACAAAGTGAGTCTCTACCTTATCCAATATATGAGAAAAGAAAATACCCCAATGCAGGGATGCAGAGTGACTTCTATATGTTTTAGTAGGGGAGGTAGGGAGGGTCTTTAATTATAATGAGTGATCCCTTTGAAGAAACAAGATTACTACGGTGAGTAATTTTTTCTTCTAACCCCAGGAATCACTCATTATGATTAAACTTAATGCAGACTACCAAGCAGTACCTTTGGAGGTTGGGCAGAGAACCTATTTTGGAAACAGGTTCTGCAGTACTGCTGTACCAAACCTAGCATCACCTCTGGATTGCAAGTCCAGGCTGTAATGCTTTGTGAAGGTGTGTACTGTTTCCATGTAGCTGTTTTACAGATTTCCTGTAGTGGAATTTCTCTTGAAGCTGCCACTGAAGCAGCTGTGCCCGTGGTGGAGTGTGCTCTCAGGCCCGGAGGTACCTGTTTACCCACCTTACTATAACAAAACGGTATACATGCCACTATCCAACAAGCAATCGTATGTTTTGTTGCTGCTCTGCCCTTACCAACTTCACCATATGTGAGAAAGAGCTCTGACTGACTTGTCCTGTAGGACTTGGTTCTGTCAATATAGTGGCCAAGTGTCCTTTTGACATCAAAGGAATGGAGTCTCCTTTCTGGAGAACTGGAGTTGTTTGTAAAGAAGACAGGTAGAGTGATAGACTGATTCAAGTGAAACTCAGATACCACCTTGGGAAGGAATTTTATATTAGTCCAAAGGACCACCTTGTCCCTGTGGAATGAGATGCAGTCCACATCTGTGCACAGGGCTTGTAATTCACTGATCCTTCTGGCTGAAGTAATGGCAACCAGGAAAACAGTTTTTCAAGTGACATACTTCAAATCTGCAGTTGCCATAGGTTCGAATGGTGCATCCATGAGTTTAGCAATGCAAACATTTGGATTCCAGGCTGGAACCGGTTCCCTTAGGGGAAGGTGTAGAAGATTAAAGCCTTTAAAATATTTTCTGAATACTGGATGAGAGGCCACAGACCTCTCCTTACCAACTGACAGGTAAGCAGAGTCTGAAGCTAAATGGACCTTGGGGGTGGAAGGCTTTAGACCTAAGGAATGTAAATGTGTAAGGTAATCTAGAAGAATAGCCAAATCAGCCCTGAAAGGGCTCACACCCTTACCTGTACACCATATAGTAAATCTTTTCCACTTAGAGGAATATGTTTTCTTATTAGAAAGCTTCCTGGAACCCCTAAGCACTGTCAGCACCTGCTCTGATAGGTTTAGGTTAGCAAATTCTAAGTCCTCAAGAGCCACGCCTTGAGCCTCAGTGATTTGAGATTGGGGTACAGGATCCTGCCCTGAGAGGGGGTTAACAGGTTGTGCCTCCTGGGCGGGTGGATTGGGGAAACCACTGACAGAAACAGTAGGAGAGAGTACCAGTGCTGTCTCGCCCAATCCGTAGCCACCAGTATCATTTTTGTTGGTTGGGACCTCAATTTCAGTAGGGTCCTGAAGATCAAAGGAAAGGGAAAGAATGCGTACAGGAACTTCCCTGTCCAATCCAGTGCCATGGCATCCAGGGGAATTGTGCCCCTTAGAGGAGGCCTGCAACAGTACATTGGAAGTTGGTGGTTTTCTGCGGAGGCAAAGAGATCCACCTCTGGAATGCCCCATTTCCTGAAAATTGTACTGAGTACATGGGTATTCAGGCACCACTCATGCTGGTCTATACTTATTCTGCTTAGAGAGTCTGCCAGCACATTGTCTTTCCCTGGAAGGTATATGGCTGACAGGGATACTCCCATGGAATATAGCAGGGACCACAGTCTCATTGCTTCTGTGCACAGCAGATCTGACCTGGTACCTCCTTGCTTGTTGATGTAATACATGGTTGTGGTGTTGTCTGTTCTGACTTGCACCATCTTGTTTTGTAGGTAAGGAGCAAATCTTTTTAGAGCCAGGTAAACAGCCCTGAACTCCAAGAGATTTATGTGCAACAGAGACTCTTAGGGGAACCATGTGCCACTTGCTGTGTGTTCTAACATGCGTGCCCCCCAACCTAGCAGAGAGGCATCTGTTGTGAGGATTACTGAGGGTTGTTCCCGTATAAAAGGTACAACCACCCTGAGGTTGTGCTCATCCAGCCACCACTGTAAAGCCTGGACTAAGTTTTTTTGTGACTGGAACCAGTTTGGACATAGGATCCATCCTTTGAGACCAATACTGTCTGAGATGGAACTGAATATCTCTCATTTGAAACCTGGAGCTCATTACCACTGCAGTGGCAGATGCATGTGGCCCAGTAGCCTGAGAAATTCTCTGGCTGATTTGGGTCTCCTGGACACAAAGGATTTTGCAATCTGCAGAATGCATGCCACTCTGTCTTGTGGCAGAAGGGCTCTGCCCTGTCTGGTGTTTAGTTCTGCACCAATAAACTCCAGCACCTGAACTGGTACCTGCTGAGATTTCTCTTCATTTATCAGAAATCCCAGGGACTCCAGAGTAGATTTTGCTAGTGTCAGTGACTGCATTGCATGCTGCATAGACTGTCCTACTATTAACCAGTCGTCCAGGTAGGGAAAGACTGTTGCACCTTGTTTTCTCAGAAACTCTACCACCACTAATAGGCACTTTGTAAAAACCCTTGGTGCCGAAGTTAGTCCAAAAGGGAGAGCTGAAACTGGTAGTGGCCTGAAGCCAGTCTGAATCTCAAGAATTTTCTGTGAGATGGTCTGATGGGAATGTGAAAATAAGCATCCCTTAGATCTAGGGAAGCTAGCCAGTCTCCCTTTTGCAATGAGGGAATGATTACTGCAAGAGTGACCATTTTGAACCTTGGTTTCAAGATGTCCTTGTTCTGAAGTCTTAGATCCAAAATAGGTCGCCAATCCCAGTTTTTCTTCCTTATGAGGAAGTACCTGGAATAAAAACCTTTGCCTCTGCTTGTTAGAGGCACTACCTCTACTGCTTTGATTGCTAGAAGATGCTTTACCTCTGTCTGCAGCAGAATTCTGTCTGCAGCTGTTGCTGGAGCAAAGGTTCTTCTTCTCAGCTTTGGAAATGATTTGAAACTGAGTGCCAGGCCCTGGCTCACTACCTCCAACACCCACTTGTCTGTGGTGATGGAATGCTAAGCGTGACTGTAATGAGCCAGTCTGCCACCTACTGGTGGTTCTGCAATAGGGGATGCGACCTGCACTAGCCCGTCAGGGGTTCTGTGCAGGCTGTGCCTGAACCTGTGGTGCAGGAGCCACTCTTCTCATGGTTCTCCTACCCCTTCCTCTAAAATAACCTCTGGTCTGCTGCTGAGGCTGAGAGGCCTGAGCCTGAAAGAAGGGTTTGGGGTAAAAACCCCTACCTCTACCTCCCCTACTCTGGGGTCTATAAGAGGTGGAGGGCCTATCCTTGGAATTTCTCTGATAGGTGGATTAATATTCCTCCACCTTCTTCATGTATGCCTCTGTTTTATCCCCAAAAGGGGAAATCCATTGCTTTGGCCTGGGTCTCTAAAGTCAGGTTGGTGGCTTTAAGCCACACAAACCTCCTGAGTGAAACAGAAAAAGCCATTAACCTGGATACAGTATCACTGGCATCCACTGCCATATGAAATTGGTACTTGGTAGCATCAAGTGCAGCCCTTGCAGTATCCTGTAAGTCTACAGCCACTTCACATGGGACCTTCTTAGCCAAAGCTAGAACAGTGTTCCATAGAGCTTTTTGGTACTGCACTGAATATGCCATGTAATTGGCTTGCCTAACTAATAAAGAGGCAGCCATGTATCCTTTCTTTCCCATAGCATCCATTTTTTTTGAATGATCGTCTGGTGGATGGGTAGCCAGGGGGATCCTGGCCTTGTCACAGGCAACAGCTTGTACTACTCCCTCAGGATCAGGATGAGTTATCAGAAAATCAGCTGTAGTTCTGTCCAGCTGATATTTATTGTCAGCTTTCTTATCCACACCAGGGACAGAGGTTGGATTTTTTTTTTTAATCTGCACTGCAGCCTTTTTTAAAGATTTATGCATGGGCAGAAGCAGACGTTTTGTTGGGGTTAACCCCATCATCTTCTATATCCTCTTCTGTTTCCTGAAGAGGAAGGATCAGGGTTTCCACCATGCTCTTAACAAAAGCATAGTGGGATAAGTATTCCTCAGGACCCCTAGGAGGGGATCCACATTCTTGCTCAGGGGAGACCTCTGGATCTACAGGTTCCCCTTCAAAGTCATTCTCCTCCTCCTCCCCAAACACTTGCAGCAGTTCTTGCCGTGCTGGGACTATAGGAGCAACCAGTGCAGTCGGTGTAGGAACTGGGATTGCACCCTGTAGGTCTTGTAGCACTTGAAGTGCCTTAGCAATGTCCTCAGCTGAGGGCATAATATGCTTGTCTGCTAGGAGCTCCTTAGCCTTCTCCGCCAGAGGCGCATTGACATGTTTTTCTTTACACTTTTTCTTTAATGGAACAGGTTCAGAGCCTGTTTCCAAAGCCCTTTTTGGTTTACCTTGTTCAGATTTATATGAATACTTGTCAGGATCCTTGGCTTTACCTCCGTCCTTTTTATGGGAAGAGGAAGAAGCAGAATTATCCATACCAGCAGCAGAAGCCATATCTTCTAAAATGTTTGACCTTTTCTTTAATGTTTTAGGGCAAAAGGTCTTACAAATATCACAATTGGCAATATATGACTTGTACCCAAACAAGAAATACACAGAGTGTGTCTATCTGCTTTTGCTATAAGCTGCCCACAAAACTCAAAACATGTAAAACCCGTGGGTCCTGTACGTTTTTTAAGTTTATCTAAATGGACCTCTGACATTGATAGACAAAAATATTACATACAATAAACCGTTATTTAAAGCACCTCGGAACCGGAGGATCTTTAAAATAACAACCGCTAGCAGTTCCTAGAACCGATCGCTATTCGTTTCCTGAATGAAAAGGGAACCGATAAATACTGTAATTTAACAAAAAATAAAGCGGTTCAAGGAACTGATCACTAAATATATAAAATAAAGAAAATTGAGGTAAAAACCTCCCAAACAGACGCAGAACCCTCGGTTCCAAGGAACCGTGTGGGAACCGTGAATAGAGACAAAAAACTACTATAATAATACTAAACTATACTAAACAATGTTTCTAAGGCAGCGATTTTAAATTTAAATTAAAATGAGTACTTATCCACAGATAAACTTTATTCTGAAGACAGTTCAAGGAGAGCTCTCCGGGACGTCCTTACTAGGCAGGCGGAGTAAAGAATCTGAAGCACTCAGAGTGCAGCAGTTGCTAGGGCAGCAGTTTGAAAGTGGCACGAGCCACTTGAGAATTCCATAATTTGCATAAAATTCCATTTCTTCGGGCAGTTCAACACAGGAGGCTGACTGCATTGTTTAATCATAATGAGTGATTCCTGGGGTTAGAATAAAGGATTACCCAAATTCGAATTGCTCTAGAGAAGGTGGGTCACATATATTTATGACACAGAGACAAGACTTTGTACCTTGATTGGTAGTTTAGGGGGGCGGACAAGTCCCTTGGTACACTCGAGTTGTTAAGAAGTCGACCTTGGTCTGGGGAATTATGCATGTATTTAAAATTTAACTGAAATATAAAAAATTACGCTGACTCAGACATTCAAAAAGTTGACAGATTTATAATTTTGATTAGCTAATTAAAATGTATGAATATACAAGTATAGAAACACTGTCTGTAATCACTATTGTCTGGATATGAGACTTATATGTATTGTATGTATTAGAATGACACTGTGTTCTTTTAACTTGTGTGTGTGTGTTGACAAAGTTCCGTTTTTAAAACTTAATAAAAATTTAAAGTTTAAAAAAAATAATAATAATACATACACAGATATACCTTTTCATATTAGGGGATAATTACACACTTCACTCTGGTTAACAATAGAATTTTGAAGCCTAAAACAGGAGGAAAATATCCCTGAAAATATAAATGGGTATCATGACAGAATTGATTGAGTCACAAGTAGAGATTCAAGGAGCTTGGGGACCGGACCATTTGGATTCACTTAAGTACACAGTTATTCTTTATCAGGCATGCCAGGTTTAAAAAAAAAATCCAGTTACTCATTATAAATACCTTGCTACAATCTTCTGGCAACTGATTCGCTACATTTTGCACGGCAAATATCAAATGACCACACTGCTTATTTAGTTTTATCAGGAAAGCAAGGAGCTCATCTTTGCTGTGAATGTAAATACAAACAGTACAATTAAAATCACTATGGTTACAAATACAGCGAGTAACGTGTTCAATATTTTATTTGTAAAAAAATATTTTTAATCTTTTTTTATCAATAAAATGTTATTGAATTAAAATACAACACATAAGCATTAATCCACAACGAAGGTGGCATCTAACGGGGAATTAATGCATGGTTGGGACCGTTGTGGCATGAGGCCACAGGCAGAGTGCCTACAACGGCCCAACCATGCATTAATTTCCCATTAGATGCCATCTTCGGAGTAGATTAATGCGCTTATAACATGGCTTCTACGACAAACTGTGCAGTGTAACTGTTATTTTGATACTGTCAATAAGAGAACACAGCCACATTTTGCACCGTTTACATTTCTATCTTGCACTTTGTGAACAGTCACCTAGTTGTATGCTGATGATGTGAAAACTATAGCAACCCTAAGTATGAGGAAACTATCTGTGAACATATATTTCATGACATTTCTCAGATCCGAGCGGCTTTTATTTTAATAGGGACGCTAGGAGGTCTATTCTATGTTGCGTTCTCTGTGTCGGTATCTGCCCATCAGTCTGTTTTACATAATATCTGACCTGCTGTGTGTGTCTCCCCCCATGGCGCCGATGTCGCTACATTCCCAGTTTTGTGCATGCCGTTTCCTGACTTGTTCGCTGCTTTGCTGACTCAGTTGGACATCTTTCGCCTGCCCTACATGCGTTTCCCACACCTACATTTTCACTTCAGTGACTCCCGCACTATACACGACTGCACATTTCCAGTACATTATATCCCCATTTTGATACTTCTGTTGCACTCTGGATATTCCTCCCCAATTGCTCCTGTCTCCTCGTCAGTGTCACTGTTGCCTCCCCCTCTACATTTCCACATATTCAAGTGCCTCTTCTGGACTGTGTGCATTTCTCCACAGTGCTGCTGTGTGCTCCGTGGTTGTCAGAGTTACTTCAGTAGCAACATGGCATTATCGTGCCATAATGCTGTGTTGTTCTTGTACCAGCTGACCCAATTCAACCAACTGTGTTCCTTTTCTCCGATGTTCTTATTTTTGCCATGTTACAAACAAAAATAACGCCATAAGTAATCAACAAAAACAATATAGCAATTATCATTCATGCCTCACTTAAAAGATAAATAAACATTACTTTAGTAACTTAACAGAGAGTTCTAAAACTACACACAGTACTCATATCAACTTAATATCTGGATGATCAGAAGTTATGGGAGCAGTACAGGCCAAACAGAAGGCAGTGCTAACCATGCCAGAATTAGTAGTTAAGTATCCAGAGATTTAAGATTAAAGATTTGCTCACCAGTAACTGTGTTTCTTTTAGAGTTATTTATATATATAGCCACACATGGCACATTCCCGCCTCAAGGAGCTGGCTCCCTGAAGCAGTCAAATCAGATTTAAACTGCAATCATCTGCATGCTTCCACTTTTCACATGTGGTTCTCTCCATCCATCAAATCTTCCTGCTGAAGGGAAATGTAGTTTAAAAGAGTACAGTCAAATATAACATACTCAAATAGCCCCAGATGGGAGGCCAGGTGTGTGGTGTGTTTCTATAGATGAATACTCCTAGAAGAAAAAATTACTCACCTTAGTAATGTTGTTTCTTCTAATGGAGTCTTGCTATATTATGACATATGCAGTGAGTCCCAACCTTCGAACTGCTCCAGAGGTGAAAGAGTTAACTTTCCATGCCAGGCATGGAACGCTGAGCTCGAGCTCGGTTGAAAACTCTGTCTGTTGTTCTTCAAACTCAAACTGTCAGATCTTTACGAGCTAAACTCACTAAGGTCCTGTGGAAGCTGTAAACCTACACTAGCCAACTGGCTACTAAATATAAAAACACATTTTTTGGTCCCAAAACAAAGACTCAAGTCAGGAGACCCAAAAATGAAAAACACAACACCCAATCACCCCGAAAAAAGGGAGGGGTGAAAAAACAAGGTGGGCATCTACTAAGTGCCAACACTGCACTGCCACCCATCCCAAAAACAGAGGTTCTGAGAGGGCAGGCAGGGAGGTCATAATATAGCAAGACTCCATTAGAAGAAACAACATTACTAAGGTGAGTAATTTTTTCTTCAAACAACATGAGTCTCGCTATATTATGACATATACGCACTACACAGCAGTACCTCCATGGAGGAGGGACAGAACCTACTTAGGAAATAGGGCTCTGAAGCACAGCTGTGCTAAACCGAGCATCACTCCTAGCCTGGGTGTCCAGAGAGTAATGCTTGGTAAAAGTGTGAACTGTTTTCCAAGTAGCTGCTTGACAAATCTCTAGAATGGGGATGTCCCTGGCAGCAGCCAGGGAAGCAGCTGTACCTCTGGCAGAGTGAGCCCTCAGGCCTGAGGGAGGAACCTTACCCAGCTTTTCATAACAGAATTAGATACAAGAGACAATCCACCTGGCAATGGATCTTTTAGTGGCAGGTTTCCCTTTACCAACCTCACCATAAGTAAGGAACAGTTGGAGGGAGTCAAACCTGTGACCCTTGGTACGCTCAATGTAGTAACTAAGGGCTCTCTTCACATCTAAGCTGTGCAGCCTCCTCTCGCCAGAGGAGGAATGGTCAGTGAAGTACACTGGAAGAGAAATAGATTGATTAAGAGGAAATCTGAAACTACCTTAGGCAAGAACTTCCTGTTAGTCCTGAGGACCACCTTATCTCTATGAAAGGAGATAAAATCAGGCTACACTGACAAGGCTGTAATTCACTTATCGTCTGGCAGAAGTGATGGCTACCAGAAACACAGTCTTCCAAGTCAAATACTTAAGCTCTGCTGAGAGACAAGGGCTCAAGGGAGGTTGCATAAGTTGAGCAATGCAAACATTAAGATCCCAGGCAGGGCAGGGTCCCTGAATGGAGGGTTGGTGTGAAGCAATCCCTTAAAACTTAGAGATATAGGATGAGCTGAAAGAGAGAGGGTTTACCTGCTGAAATGAAAGCAGACACAGCTGCCAAATGCACCTTTAGGGTAGCTGGTATGAGCCCCAAAGTGTTCAAATGGACCATATAATCCAGGACTGTGGGTAAATCAGCAGATTCTGGGGAAATATGCTTCCCAGAGCACCATATGGAAAACCTCTTCCATTTGGAATTGTAAGTAGCCCTGGTGGAAGGTTTCCTAGAAGACTTCAATATATCCATTACACCTTGGGAGAGGTGTAGATCAGCAAATTCTAACTCTTCAAGAGCCAGGCCTTGAGATTGAGAGATTTGAGGTTCGGGTACCAAACCCTTCCCTGAGCACAGGTTAACAGATTGTGATTCCTGGGAAGACACAGGGGAAGATGGACTGCTAAGGACAGTAGGAGTGGATACCAGGGTTGTCTGGCCCAATCTGTAGCAATCAGAATCACTTTGCAGGATTGAGATCTGATTTTGACTAACACTTTGAACAGGAGAGGGAAGGGGAAAAGCATAGAGAAACTTCCCTTCCCAATTGAGAACTAAGGCATCCAGAGGGACTGAGCCCAACACTGGGGGCCTGCAGCAAAAAAGGGGAAGTTGGTGATTGTCTGGGGCTGCAAAAAGATCTATCTGCGGGGTGCCCCACCTGGCAAATATTACCTCCAGGACCATGGGATCCAGTGACCATTCGTGATGGCCCTGGGAAATCTTGCTGAGAGCATCTGCCAGGACATTGTCCTTGCCTGGGAGGTGAACTGCCGTAAGGGAGGTGTACAGGGAGTAAGCCAGAGGCCACAACTTCATTACTTCCGCACACAAGGCCATAGACCGAGTGCCTCCTTGCTTGTTGATGTACCACATTGTGGTGGTGTTGTCTGTTCTGACCTGTACAACTTTGTTCTGAACAGATTTGGAAAAAGCTTGAAGTGCTAGAAAAACTGCTCTGAGCTCTAACAGGTTGATGTGGAGAAGAGATTCCTGAGGGGACCACAGTCCCTGGGTAGTGAGTCACCCATGTGAGCTCCCACCCCAAGAGGGATGCATCTGTAGTAAGGATTAAGAGTGAGACTGAGTGACAAAGGAACCCCTTGTCTCAGATTGCTCTGATCCTGCCACCACTGTAGGGCTTGGATCAGGGTTCAGTCACTGGGATCAATTTGGTTAGAGGGTCCTTTCTTTGAGACCAAAAGGCTCTCAAATGGAACTGGATGTCCCTCATCTGAAATCTGGCTCCTTGCACTACTGCTGAGAAGCAGCCATGTGCCCTAGGAGCTGTAGAAATGCCTTGCTGGTCGAGAGACCTGCAGGGTGAATGAGGAGGCCAGAGAGACCAGGGTCCTTGCCCTGTCCAAAGGAAGGAAGGCTCTGGCTTCCTCTGTGTTCAGTTCTGCGCCTATGAAGGTGAGGAGCTGTACAGGCTCTAGAACTGACTTTGGAAGATTCAGAAGGAAACCTAGAGGTAAGCAGTTGCTGAGTTATCTGAAGATGTAACTTGACTTGGTCTGGAGACTGGCCTACTATGAGCCAGTCATCCAGGTAAGGGAAGATGGCAATTTTTTGCCTTCTTAGGTAGGCAACTGCTACTGCCAGGCATTTTATGAATACCCTTGGAGCAGAGGTGAGGCCAAAGAGCATTGCTCTGAACTGGTAATGGCCTGAGGGCAGCTCGAACCTGAGCTACTTTCAATGGGAGCTTCTGATAAGAATATGGAAGTAGGCATCCTTGAGGTCCAGGGATGCTAGCCAGTCCCCTGGCCTTAAAGAGGGTAGAATAATTCCCAGAGTCACCATTTTGAATTTTGGTTTTAAAAGGTGCTTCTTTAAGTATCTGAGATCCAGGATGGGCCGCCATTCTCCTGTCTTTTTTGGGGTGAGGAAGTACCTGGAGTACAATCCTTTGCCCTGGTGTAGGGGTGGAACCCTTTCCACGGCTCTGAGAGCCAGGAGGGTAGAGACTTCTGCCTCTAGGACAAGTGCCTCTGATGGATTTGCAGGTGGAAAGGATCTGGTTCTCATCTTTGGAAATTTTTGAAGCTGAGAACCAGTCCCTGGCTTACTACTTCCAGGACCCACTTGTCTGATGTCAGAGACTCCAGTCCTGGACAAAATGCCAGCCTGCCCCTGCAGGTAATTGAGAATCGGCCCTGGCCACCCCATCAGGGTGCCTGCTTGGCAGGGGCTTTAGGCTGAGGGGTGGAAGCAGGCCTGCTTGTACCCCGTCTGCCTCTCCTCTAAAGAACCCCTCTGGGCGTAAGCTGAAGAGGAGGCCTGGGCTTGGTAAAAGGCCTCATGAAAAGGCCTGCCCCTGCCCTTGAAGGCTGCCTTTGAGGAGTGGGCTGCCTTTCCTTGGCCTGTGCACTCCTATAGGTGGTCCTATACTCATCCATTTCTTCATGTAATTCTCTGTCTGCTCCCCAAACAGAGAATTGCCCACAACAGGAAAATCCATGGCCTTAGTCTGGGTATCCTGTGACAGGCTAGTACATCTGAGCCAAGCCATTCTGCAAGTGCCACAGATGTAGCCATGACTCTTGATGACACATCATTAGAGTCCACTGCAGCATGGAATTGCACCTTAGATGCCTCAATACCATCAGCAGCCACCTGCTCCAGCTCCTTGGCAAGCTGGCTAGGGACCTGTTTGCTAGAGCCATAACAGTATCCCATCTGGATTTCTGGTATCTAGCAACATAAGCCATATAATTTGCCTGTCTGAGTCCCAAGGATGCTGCCATGTACTGTTTCTTTGCCATGGCATCAATCCACCTGGAGTCCTTGTCAAGGGGGTGTGAAGCCAAGGGAATATTTGCCTTGTCACAGGCTGCAGCCTGCACTACTAACATGGCTGCATTGTTGTGTAGGAACTCCATATCAGAGCCTGACAATGTACCTCTTGTCCATTCTCTTATCAACAGGAGGTATAGTGTGAGGAGTTTTTAGAATTTTACTGTCTGTTTCCCAAAGATTTATGCAAGGAATAGACAGTCACCTGAACTCTGGGATATCCATCATTTCCACATAGTCAGGTTCCTCTTGATCATCCACAGCTTCCTCCATAGGGAGCTGGAAGGTTTCAGCCACTTTTTTATAAAACATAAAATGAGAAGGGGACTCAGAAAGCCTAGGAGGAGACACTCCTGAAGGTCTGTCTGGGGAGATGTCTGGTTCAATGGGCATATCCAGACTTTCAAATCCACATTCACTCTCCTCATACTCCTCTTCCCCCTCCTCCAGTTCATAAAATTCCTCTAAATCATACTCTTGAACCGGTAGAACCAGCCGAACCGTACGCTTACCTGATGGTGCCGGTTCGGTCGGAACCGGGGAAAGCGACTGGACAATTTTAATCGCTTTGGCTAATTCTTCAGCGGTTGAGAGGAAAGTTTAGCTCCACACCAGCTGATTTCCTTGTCCTTTGCTGGAACCGACCTCCGAGTCGGCTCTCCTTTACTGAGGAAGTCTCGCCTGGTCAGAGGGACACTCCTCGTTCAGTTGGAACCGAACTGGGCTGGCCATCCGGTCAGCGGACTTCTGGCTCCTTTCCCTGAGCCTACCAACTCTCTTATCCAGGGTAGCTGCAGGAAAATTTTGCAAATCTGGCAGTCTGCATTGAGGTGGTCAAACCCCAGACAATAAACACAGGTGGTGTGGGGTCAGCCTGGCAAAGGCTTCCCCACAGACACTGCAGTGTTGAAACCAGTGGGCCCGGTTTTTCTTTTGGGTTTCTCAGACATAGTGCCAGTCCTAACCAAACTTGCCCGTTTATGGCAATCCGCCAAGCAAGACCCTCTTATCGGTTCCCAACCGTGTCACAGGTCGTGGAAAAAACCGTAATAAAATCCGTTTTTTTTAGAACCGATAAGAACCGGTAACCACACTCTAAAAGACAGATTAATATATTTCAAAACAACCTGATCAGTTCAAACCGAACCGATAACCGTTTACAAGTTCCACACAGAAGAATTAAATGTAAAAGCTATCTAGTACTTACAATACCACAGACAGAGCTTGAACCGACCGGTTGCGGTTTAAATTCGGTCAAAAACCAGAAAATAATACTTTAACCGACAAAATGAACCGAGCAGAAGGAGAAAACGTCCGGAGCGACTGTTCAGTGAGGCGGAGTAAAGAATCTGACAGTTTGAGTTTGAAGAACAACAGACAGAGTTTTCAACCGAGCTCGAGCTCAGCGTTCCATGCCTGGCATGGAAAGTTAACTCTTTTACCTCCGGAGCACTTCGAAGGTTGGGACTCACTGCATATGTCATAATATAGCAAGACTTCATGTTGTTTGAAATACAGGTTACTCACCTGTAACCGTAATTCCAGTTGTGGTATTCAGTTCATATCCACACATACGCAGTCTTCTTGGAGACAGCTGAGTCATCAGAATGCCTACAAGGCACGCTTCTCTCACCACCGAATGGTATCTGGGTCTGCCCCATGGTGCCAGATCTTTGCATGCTGGAAGCAGGGATCTGAGTATCATATTGCCAGGGGAGGTTGGGTGGGTGGTGTGGATGTGAACTGAATATCACTACCAGAAATACAGTTACAGATGAGTAACCTAATATTTCTAGAGTTGTGGATTCAGTTCACTATACACACACTGGCAGACTCCTGGCAGTCCGCTGGGAGGAGGGGCAAGGGGCACACCCCTATGTGGAGAACTGAGACTGGAGGACAGATGACCCAAAAGCAGTATCCCAATGACTCATTAAACTGGTGCTCTAACGGGAGATGAAGGTGTGTGCATTAGCCCAGGCTGCAGCCCTGCACATTTACGCAATGGGGATATGCCTGGGATCAGCTACTGAAGCAGCAGTATGTCTGATGGAATGAGTCTTAAACCCCAGGGGGACTCCCTAACACCAACCTATAAGACAGGTCAATGCAGGATTTAATCCAAATGGCAATCGCCTAGAGTTGCCGGTCTGCTCGGAGCGGCTTTAGAGTAAGTGATAAACAGGCGGCGAGCCTCTCTGTGAACTCACGCCATTTGCTTCTTGTAATGAAAGAGCACTCTTTGCAGGTCCAATGAACGGAGCCTGTGTTTGTCATCCGAGGTCGCATTAGAGAACTAAACTGGAAGGTGTGTCACCTGGTTCAGGTGAAACTCTGACATGACCTTTGGGAGAAATTTCGCACTGCAGTGAAGAAGAGAAAATTACTCACCTTAGTAATCTTGTTTCTTCCATATTCATAACTCTCATCAGTTAGCCTGCTCAGTAGAACTGCCTGGAGAAGGGAACTATATGCTAATGATGGAATCATTGGCACGTGACAATATTCAAACTGCTGCCCTCATCTGCTGCACATTCTATCAACGTCTCAGATTTCTAGGAAGCCCACAAGGCAACCTAACTAAGTGCCTCAAGCTAAAGATTGCTTGATACGGACAACTATGTACTATCACTACCCTTACCACGGATACTAATGATTGAGGTATCAGACCTACCTGAAACACCCAGAATCACCTGGAAAAAGAAAGGTAAGTAAAAAAAAACAACTCCGCAGGATTAAAATAAGTGTGCCTGTGTTTGGGACTGTCAAATAAGAAGACCATTCAGAGGCTCTGGTTCTGGAAGGGGAGGTAGAGTTATGAATATGGAAGAACACATTGGAAGAAGAAAGATTACTAAGGTGAGTAATTTTTCTTCTAACGCCATGTATTCTTCTCATATTCATAACTCTCTGCAGACTTCAAAGCAGTACCTTTGGAGGTGGGCAGAGAACCTACATCGGAAAGAGACTCTGCAGGACTGCTGTGCCAAACTTGGCATCACTTCTGGACTGCAAGTTCAAACTATAATGTTTAGTAAAGGTGTGAACTGACCTCCAGTTAGCTGCTTTACAGATCTCCAGTAAGAGGATATCTCTAGAAGCTACTTAAGAAGCAGCTGTGCCCCTAGTAGAGTGGGGCCTGTTTTCCAGATTTTGTGTAACAAAACTGAATGCATTGAACTATCCAGCGAGAGAGTGACCTCTTAGAAGCTGGAGTGCCCTTTCCCACATCCCCAAAAGTGAGAAAAAGTTGCTGCTTATCAGCTCTGTGATCTTTGGTGTGAGTTAGATAATAACTCAATGCTCTTTTGACATCCAGACTGTGGAGCCTGCGCTCTCCTGAACTGGCATGTTCTGTGAAGAAGACTGGCAGTGTAATGGACTGATTCAAGTGGAAATCAGAAACCACCTTAGGGAGAAACCTTCTGTTAGTACGAAGTACTACTTTATCATTATGAAAAGATAAATAATCCTTTTCCATACACAATACTTGCAACTCACTTATTCTTCTAGCAGAAATGATTGCTACCAAAAACACAGTTTTCCATGTGACATACTGTAAATGTGCTGATGACATTGGCTCAAATGGAGGTTTCATGAGCTGAGCAATGCAAATATTCAGGTCCCATACTGGGACTGGTTCTTTAATAGGATGATGTAAATGGGCTAATCCTTTAAAGAATGTTTTGAAAATAGGGTTAGATGCAAAGGAAACAGTTTTCCCTGCCGAGATAAAAGCTGAAACTGATGCCAAGTGCACCTTCAGGGATGTATGTTTCATGTTTGAGGCCTTGAGAGTGCAGTTCAGTAAGACATTCCAATAATAGTGGAATCTCTGCCAGAGACGGAGAAACATGTTTGGCATCACACCAGACAGAAAACCTTTTCCATTTTGCATTATAGGTTTTCTTAGTAAAAGGTTTTCTATACCCTTTTGGGATATCCAGAACAGCCTGGGAAAGCTGCAAATTTGCAAACTCTAAGTCCTCAAGAGGCAGGCCTTGAGTCTGAGAGACCTGAGGTTCGGATACAGGATCTTCCCTTGGTGGGAAGTTAATAGGTTGTGCCTCCTGGGTAGGAGGATTGGTGTGGAAACTGACATTGACAGCAGGAGGGGATACCATGGCTGTCTGGCCCAGTCTGGTGCTATCAGAATCATGGATGCAGGCTGTGACCCGAGTTTGAGTAACACTCTGAAGATGAGAGGGAAGGGAGGAAAGGCGTATAGATGCTTTCCTGACCAGTCCAAGGCCAGAGCATCCAGCACAATTGTGCCCCTGACTGGTGGCCTGCAACAGAATAGGGGCAACATGTGATTCTCGTGAGAGGCAAAGAGATCTATATCTGGAGTGCCTCGTCATCTGAACACTGAGCCCAGTATCTGTCCCTTCAGAGACCACTCGTGATGTGCCTGGTTGATCCTGCTTAAAGCATCTGCCAGGGTATTGTCCTTGCCTGGTACATGAATGGCTTGCAAGGAAGCTTTTAGAGAGTAAGCAGGTTCCCAAATTTTCATGGCCTCTGTGCACAGGGGATCCGACCTCGTTTCCCCCTTGCTTGTTTATGTAAAACATTGTAGTGGCATTCTCTGTTCTGACCTGCACCACCTTGCCCTGTATTAACTGGGAAAAACGTTTTAGAGCCAGAAACACTGCTCTGAGCTCTAGCAGATTTATGTGGAGAAGAGACTCCACGCTTGACCAAGTGCCATGGGTAGTGTGCTCTACTATATGAGCACCCCATCCTAACAGACAAGCATCTGTTGTAAGGATGACTGAGGGATTTTCCCTCTGGAAAGGAACTCCTGCCCTTAGATTGTGGATATCTGTCCACCACTGCAGGAAATAGATCACTGACCTTGTTACAGGGATCAGTTTTGACATATGGTCCTTTCTTTGGCACCAGTGTGTCTGTAGGTGAAACTGTTTCTCATTCGAAGTCTTGCTCCCAAGACCACTCCTGTTGCTGCAGCCATATGTCCCAGTATTTGCAAGTATCTTCTTGCAGAACATGGCTTTCCCAATTCGAATGAGGCAATCGGTTACAGTATGGACTAAACTCTGTCCTCTGGAATTAAAGCTCTTCCTTTTAAGGTATTCAGTTCTGCCCCTATGAAATGCAGGACTTGAACCGGTGTGAGAATGGATTTTTCCTGCTTTAGCAGGAAGCCCAGAGACTGTAAGAACAGGTTACTCACCTGTAACAGTAGTTCTAGGAGTGGTATATGTTGTTCATCCACACTCTTTGGCATGTTCCTTTCCCCTTTAAATCTTGCCGAAAGTCTTCAAGCTGGCTCCTCCCACCCACTCGGGTGGTAAATACCTCGGTTCCTCCCCATGATGCCAGGTCTTAGCCCGCTGGAAGCAAGATTGTGCGCCTAAAGCCGGGAAGTTGGGTGGGTGTGTATGCATGAACAACATATACCACTCCTAGAACTACTGTTACAGGTGAGTAACCTGTTCTTCTAGAAGCGTGGATATGTTGTTCATTCACACTCTTTGGTAGACTCCTAGCTGTCTCCAGGAGGAGGGAGGCAAGGTGCACACCCCCTACTTGGGAAATAGAGATTGGAGAACCGAGGCCCCAAAACCAGCATCCCGGTGTGACTCAAGGTCGATGTGGTAGTGGGTAATGAAGGTGTTTGCTGACTTCCAGGTAGCAGCCTGACAGATTTCCTGGATAGGGATGTCCATGGAGGCAGCCACTGATGCAGCAGTATGGCAGGTAGAATGCGCACTTATCCCTCTGGGAGGCTCCTTGCCTGCCAACTCATAGCACAGACCTATGCATGATGTAATACACCTTGCCATGGTCCGTTTGGCTGCAGGTCTGTCAGAAGTGGCTTCAGCGTAGGTGACAAACAGCAGGCGAACCTCTCCACGAATTTCCGCTGTTTGATCCTTATAATAGGAGAGAGCACATCTCAGGTCCAAGGTATGGAGCCTGTACTCGACGTCCGAGGTGAAGTTAGGGTAGTATACTGACAGAGTCAACACCTGGTTAAGGTGAAACTCTGACACCACCTTCGGAAGGAATTTCGGGTTGGGGCGCAGGACAACTTTGTCCCTGTGAAAGACCAGATAAGGGGAGTCCACCGAAAGCGCTTGGAGCTCCCCTGTCCTTCTGGCTGACATAACAGCCACCAGGAAGGCCGTCTTCCACAACAAGTGTGACAGCTCACACTGGTGCATGGGTGCGAATGGCTTGCCCACAAGCTTTGCCAAAACCAGCACCAGATACCACGGAGGTGGAGGTTCACGCACCGAAGGGGATATGCGGTACAAGCCTTTGAAGAAGCGTCCGACCACTGTCTCCTGCGCCAAGGTCGGCTGACCAGCCCGCGCCCGGTAAGCAGAAATGGCTGCCAGGTGCACCCTAAATGGCAATGACCGCAGACCTCCTTTGGAGAGAGAGACCAAAGGTAGTAGAGAATGTTAGCCACAGAACAGGATAAGGGGTCCAGACTCTTATCCTGACACCAAATGGAAAACCTTTTCCATTTGAAGGCCTAACATTTCCTGGTCGATTCCTTACGAGATGCCTCCACCACGGTGTAGACATTGTTGGAAAGACCCAAAGCCTGGAACTCTAGCCACTCAGGCACCAGGCTGTGAGGTGCAGGGATTGAAGGTCCAAATGGAAGACCTTCCCCCTGGTTGAGTGATATCAGGTCTGGGCGTGTGCAAAGCCACTCCGGGGGCTTGCAGCTGAGGCTGAGGAGATCTGGGTACCAGAACTGGTGCGGCCAATCTGGGGCTACCAGGATCACCTTCGCCTTGTCCCTCCTCACCTTGAGTGACACCTTGTGGATCAAGGGAAATGGAGGGAAGGCGTAGAAGAGGCCTGGGGTCCACGGCCTAGAGAAGGCATCCCCCTGCAGTGAGCCCTGCTGAGGGGGGCAGGCATGGTACAGCCTCAGCTTGGTGTTTTCCCTGGAGGCAAACAAGTCCACCAACAGTTTGCCCCAATGGGAGAACAGACTGTAAGCTACCTCTGGATGGAGAGACCACTCGTAGGATGTCTGGCCTATGCAGCTGAGAGCATCTGCCAGCTGGTTCGAGACTCCTACCACATGAATGGCTAGGAGATCCGCCTCCAACCAGCTTACGAGGGTCCAGATGCAGAGTGCCTCCTTGCACAGCAGATGGGAATATCTGCCGCCCTGTTTGTTGAGGGAGTACATGGTCGTGGTATTGTCCGTCTGGACTTGAACCACTTGACCCTGGAACTGAGGAGCGAAAGCTGACAGTGCCAGTCTGACTACTCTGAGCTCCAACAGGTTGATGTGGTATTGGGACTCCTCGGGGGGTCCAGAACCTGTGGGCCCTGTTGTCCCCCATGTGGGCTCCCCAGCCCATGAGAGAGGCATTGGTCGAAAGGACGATTGTCGGCACGGGGCAGACAAACGTGATCCCTTCCTGCAACCGTTCTGGGGTGGTCCACCACTGGAGAGCATCCCACATCTTCTGGGATACAGTGATCAGCTGGTCGAAATGACCATGGTACTGAGTCCACTGGGCGGCCAGCTCCCACTGGAGGGGGTGCGTGTGCCACCTGGCCCAATGGACCACTGAGGTGCATGCCGCCATGTAACCCAGAAGGCGCAGAAAGTCCCAGGCAGGACGCAACTGCCCAATCAGAAATGATCAGGCGAAGGAGGAGAGAACCTCCGCCCTGTCAGCCGGGAGCCGAGCTCTGGCTTGACAAGAGTCGAGCTCTGCCCCGATGAAGCCCATCACCTGAGAGGGCACAAGTTCCGACTTGGCCTCGTTGATCATGAGGCCGAGTAGGGAGCAGGTTCGGAGAGCCAGGTCCCTGGACCGCTCCACCTCCTGAAGGGAGGAACCTGTCAAGAGCCAGTCGACGAGATAAGGGCAGATTCGGACTCCTCAACGCTGAAGATGGGCTGCCAACCACTGCAGTCGGAACTCGTACAGGGTCCCCTCGACCTTGAAGCAGAGGAACCGCTGATGGCACAGACAGATTGGGACATGAAAGAACGCGTCCTGTAGATCCAGTGAACAGAACCACATGTTTCGCTCCAGGGATTGTATGATCTGGTTCAGAGTTACCATCCGGAAGGTGCGGGACCTGAGATATTAAGAAACATAGAGGTTGACGGCAGATAAGGACCGCAAGGCCCATCCAGTCTGCCCATTTCTTTCTCTACTTTATAAATGTGCCATCGCCTTTGCTCTGTCAGTGGCCTATCTATTCATACTCATCTGTATTGCTCCCTTATGCCTATCCCATGCCTGTTTGAAGCCCTGCACTGTATTCATAGCCACCACTTCCTGAGGTAGGCCATTCCATGCATCCACCACTCTTTCTGTGAAAAAGAACTTCCTCACATTCCCCCTTAATCGGCCTCCCTCTAAGCTCATGCTGTGTCCTCTTGTCCTGCTATTTTTCTTATATTTAAACATGTTAGACTCTTTCACCTTGTTAATGCCCTTAAGCTGTTTGAATGTTTCGATTATATCACCTCTCTCCCTCCTTTGCTCAAAAATATATATATATATATATATATTTATATTGAGCTCCGTTAATCTGTCCTTATATGTCTTCTGATGCAGTCCCTGCACCATTTTGGTTGGCCTTCTCTGGACTGCCTAAATTTGGTTAATGTCCTTGTGAAGGTGTGGCTTCCAGTACAGCACACAGTACTCCAGATGGGGCCTAACCAGTGTCTTGTAAAGAGGGATTATTACCTCCCTCTTACGACTTGTGATGCCCCTACTAATACACCCTAACAATCCCCTAGCCTTACCTACTGCTTTAGAGGTCTGCTTGGATGATTTCAGGTCATTGGTGATGATGATGCCCAAGTCTCTTTCTTCCTTTGTGACTGCCAGCAACTCCCCTCCCAGCCTATAGGTGACTTCAGGGTTTCTCTTCCCTATGTGCATGATCTTGCACTTCTTTGCATTAAATCCCAGTTGCCACTCTTCTGACCATTTTGCTAGTTTATCCAGATCTCTTCTCATTCTGCCCACCCCATCTGGATCATCTACTCTGTTGCAGATTTTGGTGTCATCTGCAAACAGACAAGCCTTACCCTCTAGTCCATCTGCAATGTCACTAATGAAGATACTGAAGAGGACTGGCCCTAGTACTGATCCCTGAGGTACCCCACTTGTGACTTGCATCTCTTCTGACTGTATACCATTTACCACCACTCTCTCTTTTCTGCCCGTCAACAAGTTTGCCACCCAGTTGACCAACTTCTGACCCACCCCGAGCCTACCCAGCTTATTTATCAATCTTCCATGTGGAACAGTGTTGAAAGCTTTGCTGAAGTCAAGGTAGGCGACATCAACTGCTCCCGCTTGGTCCACCACTCTGGTTACCCAGTCAAAGAAATCTATGACATTAGTTTGACAGGACCTTCCTTTTGTAAACCCATGCTGTCTTGGATCCTATGCCCCTATGGATTCCAGGTGTTGCACTAGTCTTTCCTTAAGGAGTGCCTCCAAATCTTGCCCACTACTGAGGTAAGACTGACTGGTCTGTAGTTCCCTGACTTCTCCCTGCTACCACTCTTGGGGAGCGGGATCACATGAGCCCTTCTCCAGTCTTCTGGGACCTCTCCTGTGCTCACAGACTCATTAAACAGTTCTACTAATGGCTCTGCTAGTTCCACCCTTAGCTCCTTAAGTACCCTAGGATGTATGCCATCAGGTCCCATTACCTTGTCCACCCTGAGCTTAGTCAGCTCTTGTAATGATTCAGGTCGTGGAGACCTAGGATGGGGCACCAACCCTCCATCTGCTTGGGCACCCGGAAGTACCTGGACATGAAGCCTGGGTCTGTAGGAGGATCTGGCACTGGAGCTACCACATCCATGCGGGACAGCAGAGTTATGTCATCTCGGAGAGCCGACTGGGTGCAAGCTGAGATCCCTTCCTCCCGAGGGGCGTGGGCTCAGCTGGGAGGGTACTGTTCGAATTCTAGAGGCAGTCCCTGACCGACCACTTCGAGAACCCACCTATCCGAAGTGATATCGGACCAGGCGGAAAGAAAGTGGTGAAGCCGGCCCTCCACGAGAAGACCCAGAGCTGGTGTGACGGGTGTAGGGGTGGCAACCCCCAACCCCTCACTGAGCAGACTTAGATGAGGAGAAGGCTCCTGGACCTGCGCCTCGGCCCCTTTTACGGGGCTGTTGAGGATCCTGCTTGGGCCATGGGCGCCAAGCTTGAGCCTGCTGCTGCTGCCGCTGACCTCCTTGATAGGAGGGCTGCCTGACCGCAGGGGAAGAATGCCAAAATGGCTTCTTCTTGTGTTTCTGCTGGTTCTTGCCCGAAGAACCCTTCGCAGAAGTAGCATCCAAGGTGGCACTGGACTGCTCGATGCTCTGAAGGTGACTGGCCACTCCTGGACCAAATAGGTCGGTGCCTAAGAATGGCACATCAGTTAACTTGTGCCGAGTATCCACTAGGAAGGAGGAAAGCCTCCCTGCAGCGAGTGGCCACTGCGGCTGCTAAAGAGCGGGCACAGGAATCCCCGATGTCCAGGGCCATCTGGAGCTGCTGTTTTGCAACAGCACGGCCCTGATCGCGGACCTGCTTAACCGTAGTCTGCATGTCCGCCGGGAGATGAGGGAGGACTTCGTCTAATGACCCGAGAAAGGCACGAGGGAAGTGTGCCAAGTTAACAGCCGAACTGGCCTGACGAAGGTCTAAGGAAGAGGCCGCACAGACCTTACGGGCAGAGTGGTCCACATATTTGGACTCCTAGTCCAGGGGATGGTCAGTGCCAGCTGAGCTACCAGTACGTCTAAACACAGAAGCGGTCACCAGGCTTTCGGCCGAAGGATGTTCTGTGAATCCCGCTAGGGAACCCATGGGTACTGCATACTTGCGGGCAGATGCTGTTGGGAAGGAAGCTAGGCACTGCCAAAGCTCAAGGGCCGGGCCAAAAATAGCTTTGGCCACTGGAAAGAAAAAATTACTCACCATAGTAATGTTGTTTCTTCTAATGGAGTCTTGCTGTATTCAGACATAATGCAGTTAGCCCCAGCACTTGAACTGCCCCGGAGAGGAAAGAGTTAACTCTATGCAGAAGCATAGAACGTTGAGCTCGAGCTCGGTTTTCAAACCTTTGTCTGTGGTACTTCCCAGTGTAACCGTCAGATTCTTACGAGCACACTAACTAACATACTATAGTATGGAAATTATTCAACATATAGCTAAAGGGCAAAAAATTATTTTTGGGCCCAAAAGACTAAAGTCGGGAACTCAAGAAGGAAAGGTAGTGACAATATTTAAGTATAAAACACCAGAAAAATAACAACAACATCCACCCCACCCAAGAGGGAGGGTACAAGGTACACCCCTGAGGTGAAACACTGTACCTGCCAGACCACTTCCCAAAAACCAGGTTCTGAGAGGGGAGGCGGGGGGGAAGTCTGAATACAGCAAGACCCCATTAGAAGAAACAACATTACTATGGTGAGTAATTTTTCTTTAAACAACATGAAGTCTTGCTGTATTCGGACATAATGCAGACTACCAAGCAGTTCCCTATGGAGGAGCGAATGCAGAACCTACTTTGGGAAGAGGCTCTGCAGCACTGCTGTGCCAAATCTAGCATCACTCCTAGCCTGGATGTCCAGGGAGTAATGCTTGGTAAAAGTATGTACTGTTTTCTAGGTGGCTGCTTTACAGATCTCTAACAAAGGTATATCTCCGGCCGCAGCTAGAGAAGCAGCTGTACCCCTAGTCGAATGAGCCCTCAGGCCTGAAGGGGGCATTCTACCCAACTTGTCATAACAGAATTGTATACAAGGAACAATCCACCGTGCAATAGTTCTTTCAGTGGCAGGCTTACCTTTCCCCACTTCACCATAAGTGAGAAACAATTGAAAACAGTCATTTCTATGTGCCTTAGTATGCTCAATGTAGTAGCTAAGGGCCCTCTTAACGTCCATACTGTGTAACCTTCTTTCACCTGAAGAAGAATGATCAATGAAAAACACAGGGAGAGATAAAGACTGGTTCAGATGAAAATCCGATACCACTTTGGGCAAGAACCTCCTATTGGTTCTTAGGACCACTTTGTCCCTATGGAAGGAGATGAAGTCAGGTTCAACTGACAGAGCCTGTAACTCACTAATCCGCCTGGCAGAAGTAACAGCTACCAGGAACACAGTTTTCCAGGTCAAGTGCTTCAATTCGGCTGAAGCCAGAGGTTCATGGGGTGGCTGCATAAGCTGAGCTATGCAGGCATTAAGATCCCAAGGCGGAGTGGGCTCCCTAAAGGAAGGGTTAATGTGAACCAGACCTTTGAAAAACTTTCTGAAAACAGGATGAGATGCCAGGGAAGAGCCCTTCCCTGCTGAGAGGAATGCAGAGACAGCTGCTAGATGAACCTTCAGAGTGGCAGGCCTAAGGCCTAGACCAGTCAGATGAAGTAGATAGTCTAAGGTTGTAGAAATGTCTACAGAATCAGGAAGGATGCCTTTCTGAGAGCACCAAATACTGAACCTTTTCCATTTGGAGTTGTAAGTTTTTCTAGTGGAGGGATTCCTGGAGACCTTCAGCATATCCAGAACTCCCTGAGAAAGAGGAAGTGCTGCATATTCGGACTCTTCAAGAGTCAGGCTTTGAGACTGAGAGACTGGAGATTGGGGTACCAGATCCGCCCCTGGGAGAAGGACAGGAGATTGTATGTCCTGGGCAGAGACAGGGGATGTGACACTGACAAGGACAGCAGTAGAGGATACCACGGCTGTCTGCGCCAATCTGGAGCCACCAGTATCACTGTGCAGGGTTGAGTCCTGATCTTGATCAGAACTCTGAACAGCAGAGGGAAGGCATAGAGAAACCTGCCCTTCCAGTCCAAAAAGAGAGCATCCTAGGGAACCGTCCCCAGGACTGGAGGTCTGCAACAAAACAGAGGAAGTTGATGATTGTCTGGTGCTGCAAAGAGATCTATCTCTGGAGTGCCCCACCTGGAGAAGATGACCTTCAGGATGTGAGGATCTAAGGGACCATTTGTGATGTCCCTGTGAAATTCTGCTCAGAGCATCTGCTAGTACGTTGTCATTCCCTGGAAGGTGAACTGCTACCAGAGAAGTCTGAAGAGAACAGGCCAGTGACCACAGCTTCACGGCCTCTGTGCACAAGGCTGAGGACCGAGTGCCTCCTGTTTGTTGATGTACCACATTGTGGTGGTGTTGTCTGTCCTGACTTGAACCACCTTGCCCTTGACTGAATCCGAGAAGCTCTGCAGGGCTAGGAAAACTGCCCTGAGTTCCAGGAGATTGATATGAAGGAGAGACTCTTGTGGGGACCAGACCCTTTGAGCTGTCAGGGCTCTCAGGTGGGCTCCCCACCCTAGGAGAGAAGCATCCATAGTTAGAACTACAGATGGGACTTGAGGGAGAAATGGAAAACCCTTGTCTGAGGTTGTCCTGGTCAAGCCACCACTGGAGAGCTTGGACCAGAGTCTGAGTCACTGGAATCAGTTTGGTAAGTGAATCCTCCTTTTGAGACCAAAAAGACCTTAGATGAAACTGAATGCCCCTCATCTGGAACCTTGCTCCTTGCACCACTGCCGTGGAAGCTGCCATGTGGCCCAGGAGCTGGAGGAACTGTCTTGCTGGGTGGGATGCCTGAGGTCGAAAGAAGGAAGCGAGATCCACTAAGGCCTTCACCCTTGCCAGGGGAAGGAAGGCTTTTTCTTGTACAGTGTCCAACTTTATGCCTGTAAAGGTGAGAAGTTGGTCTGGTTTGAGGACAGACTCTGGAAGATTGAGAAGAAACCCCAAGGAGCTGAGTAGATCCTGGGTAGTTTGAAGAGCTGACTTGACCTGTAAAGGTGACTGACCCACTAAGAGCCAGTCATCCAGATACGGGAAGATGGTAATACCCTGTCTTCTGAGGTAAGCCGCCATTACTGCAAGGCACTTTGTGAACACCCTTGGAGCTGATATTAGGCCGAATGGCATAGCTCTGAATTGGTAATGGCCTGAAGGCAACTCGAACCTGAGGTATTTTTTGTGGGAGCACCTGATAGGAATACAGAAGTAGGCATCCTTGAGGTCCAGAGACGCTAGCCAATCCCCTGGCCTTAGAGAGGGAAGGATTATTCCCAGAGTTACCATTTTGAATTTGGGCTTTGAAATGTGTTTGTTCAAATACCTTAGGTCTAGGATGGGTCGCCACTCCCCTGTTTTCTTTGGGGTAAGGAAGTACCTGGAGTACAGTCCTTTTCCCCTGTGCTGAGTAGGAACCTTCTCTATAGCTCTGAGAGCTAGAAGAGAGGAAACCTCTGCCTCTAGGGCAATGGTTTCTGAGAGTGATGCAGGTGGAAAACACTTGGCCCTCTTTTTTGGAAATTTTTTGAAGCTGAGGGCCAGTCCCTGCCTTACTACTTCCAGGATCCACTTGTCTGAAGTCACAGACTTCCAGGCATGGAAGTAGTAAGCCAGCCTGCCTTCTACTGGAAATGGGGAGTTGACCAGGGCTGACACAACAGGGTATCTGCTTGGCAGAAGCCTTAGACTGAGAAGAAGAGGGAGCAGCTCGACTCATCCCCCTCCTGCCCCTCCCTCTGAAGAACCCCCTCTGTGGGTAGGGAGAGGAGGCCTGGGCTTGGTTAAAAGGCCTTTGAAAGGGCCTGCCCCTGCCCCTAGACTGATGCTTGTGTAGAGTGGCTTGCCTTTCTTTGGCCTGTGCTCTCATGTACGTAGTCCTGTAGTCATCCATTTTCTTCATGTAAGCCTCTGTCTGCTCCCCAAACAAAGAGTTACCTACTACAGAAAAATCCATAGCCTTAGTCTGGGTATCCTCTGAAAGGCTAATACACAGATGTAGCCACGACTCTAGATGCCACATCATTGGGAGTCCACAGCAGCATGAAATTGCATTTCGGATGCATCAATTCCATCAGCAGCCACCTCCTCCAGCTCCTTGGATAGCTGGGGAGAGGTCTATTTAGCCAGTTCCAGAACCGTATCCCATCTGGATTTCTGGTACCTGGCTGTGCAAGCCATATAAGTAGCCTGCCTGAGTCCCAAAGAGGATGCCAAATACTGTTTTTTTGGCCATGGCATCCACTTTCATGCAGTCCTTATCTGGGGGGTGGTGAAGCCAAAGGAATGTTAGCCCTGTCACAGGCAGCAGCCTGCACTACCCCAACATGGCTGCAATAACTATATAGGAACTCCGCAGCTGAGCCTGATAACAAATACCTCCTGTCCATTCTCTTATCCACAGGAGGTAATAAATTAGGGGTTTGTAAAATTCTGTGTGTCTGTTTCCCCAAGGATTTATGAAGAGGGATAGACAGTCTTGTGGACTCTGGGATGTCCATCATTTCCACAAAATCAGGCTCTTCATCCTCCTCTACAGCTTCAACCAAGGGAAGCTACAGGGTTTCTGCCACCTTTTTGTAGAACAAAAAATGTGAAGGGGACTCAGAGAGCCTGGGAGGAGAGACACCTGAGGGTCTGTCTGGGGAGATGTCCGGTTTAATGGGCACATCCAGGCCCCCCCCCGGTCATCGTCATCATCAACATCCTTGGGATAGTCTTAGTCTCCCTCCCACTCCTCATAAAAAGCGTCTGGATCATAACAGGGAGGAGATGGAGCCGACCGAACCGACCGCCTATCCGGCAGTACCGATTCGGACGGAACCGGTCTAAGCGACTGAACAATGCTAACTGCTTTGGCAATTTCGTCCGCGGTTGGAGAGTGCGATACCAGACCCAAACCGGCAGACTTATGCTTCTTTTTTGATGGAACCAACCCCTCGGGGTCAGCTCTCCTTTTGCCCAAGGAGGTATCGCCTAGGTCAGTAGGCGCCTCCTCAGGTTCGGACGCAACCGAACCGGGCTGGCCATCCGGATCTACGGACTTCTCAGCCTCCCTTTCCTTCAGCCTACTCAGCCTTTTGTCTAGAGTGGATTTAGGAAAGTTTTTACAGTACAGTGCTGAAACCCAGTGGGACCGGTTTTCTTCTTGGGTTTCTCAGACATGGCCAACCTAACAAATTACCATATTGCAGCTTTCAAGCCAGGTAATACAATAACCGATCGGTTACAAACCGTGTCACAGGCTTTTTAAAAGAACCGGCAAAATACCTCGGTTCTTTCTAAACCGATCGGTAGCGGAACACCACACTAATCCCAGAAATAAATTTAAACAGAATGGATTGGTTCCAAACCAGACCGACCGGAAAGAAACCGAAGAACAGAACAATTTCCAACTTTTTCACAGAATAAAACACAGTCACTACCTATCTATACAGTACCTGTACCATAGACAGAGGCTGGAAATCCGAAAATAACAAAAAATTATACAGTTTAAACTGAACGCTTTACTTTTACTGCACCGAGCAGAGGGAATCTCCGGTGCGACTTCACTGTTGGGCGGAGTAAAGAATCTGATGGTTACACTGGGAAGTACCACAGACAGAGGTTTGAAAACCGAGCTCGAGCTCAACGTTCTATGCTTCTGCATAGAGTTAACTCTTTCCTCTCTGGGTCAGTTCAAGTGCTGGGGCTAATTGCATTATGCCTGAATATAGCAAGACTTTGTGTTGTTTGAAGGCCTCTGTCGGAGTATCCCCCCTTTTGTGGATGTCCGTAAGAGGGTACTCCGCCTTTTCTGGATAGGCTCCAGGGCCATTCCGGTTGACTCAGAGACCAGGCGGAGAATGCCCTGAAAAGAGGAAGGGCCTTCCTCCAATCCTGCCACGGAGGACTCATCATCCCCAGGATGGGAGTGTAGTCCAGTGACGTCCGAGTCCGAGGAGTCGGGGTACAATGGTCTTCCACCTAGGTCCCCTTCGATCCGCCGGGGGCGGTCGGGGACTAACGTAATAGACAGGCGCCGGCGAAGCCCAGTGTCTGTTCAGTGCTCTTTCGAAGGAGCCCCTCCCTGAGGTTGCTTAGGTGGTAGTTCCACCAGAATCGGTGGAGAGACCGAGACAGGCCTAGCCGGGATACGGGCTAGGCCCCACGGGCGGAGGAACCAAAGGCTTTGGTTCTGGAGGGGTCGGCGTTGACCTGGGAGGCGGAAGCCAAGTAATGGCCAGGGTAGAGGGCGGAGCCGGCTTCTGCCCGGTCAGAATCAGCTGTTGCCACATAAGATCCTCATAGCGTCGACAGAGTTTCCGTCAAAGACTCTCCTTGTCCGAGGAGGATGAGGATCTGTGAGGATGCCTCTTTTTAGAGTGCTTATGACTCTGTTTCAGCTTTTCATCCGAAGGGGTTCTGGACCTCGATCGAGATCGAGGAAGTTGACCCGATAGACTGGGAGACACAGGGGTCAGTGAAAACTGAGGGCCTGGAACCGTTTCCTCGATGGAGACACCAGCAGGCTGGGTCTCCTCATCTGGAAAGACAAGGACCGGGGTCCTTTCTAAAGAATTGTCGACTGGAGTCGGCGACAAAGGGTCGATTTGGTCGAGAGAAATCTCAGCCTCATCTGCCCCTTCCTTGGTCTCCCGGCCAGGCAGAAGATCCGTGAAGCCGGCGGCTGAGGATGCAATCTTGACCGAAGTCGAGACCGCGTGTTCTTGAGACTCGGACCTTTCTCAGTCCCAAGAACGTCTTCACTTTGACGAAGACTTCGGGACCATATCCCTCTTCCGAGGGCGGGAGGAGTGCGAGCCCGATGGCACCTCACCCCTGGTGGGGAGAGACTGGCACAGCTCCTTGAAAGAACCCGTAAAAGTGGAGCCAAGGTTCAGTGGAACAAAAAAGCTTCGATTGGCCGAAGCTTGAGCTGCTTCCTCCTCGAACGCCTTCATCTGCTCCAGTTGCTCGGCAAATCTCGCAGCCGAGGAAACCACCCACCTCGCCTCCTTCGATTTCACTGGCAGATTCCTTTTCTCCGGTCTCCCCAATTTTAGGCGCGCCAAGCAGTCGTCCAGGATGTTGGGATGGAAGGCCAGGCAAAACGTGCAAGTTGAGGTGTCATGACCGACACACAGGAGGTAGACACATGTTAGGTGGGGTTCGGTGCATGACATCTTCTGGCTGCAGGAACATCGGCGAAATCTGGGTGAAGATTTATCTTCCATGTCCGATGCGCTACTATCGGAATCGCTAACTCGAACGAGTTTTAAGGTAAGTTTTGGTGAAAACCGACACTTTGAATCCAGGGCCTACATACTGCTCTGAAAGCACGAGGGAACCTGCATCTTCCACCGGAAAGGAAGATGTGGCATCATGGGGCGGAGCCAAGGTATTTACCATACCAACATATCCATGCTCCTAGAACAAATATTTTGTTATTTCCAGGTGTGTTTGCACCTGCTGGAATGACTTTCCCACTATTAGCCAGTCAGCGAGATAGGGAAAAACTGTAATTCCTAGTTTTCGTAGGAATGCCACTACCGCTGCCAGGCATTCTGTGAATACCCTTGGTGCTGAGGTTAGACCGAAGGGCAGAGCTGAGAACTGGTAATGACCTGAAAGGAGTCTGAACCAGAGATTTTTTGTGAGACTCCCTTATGGGGATGTGGAAATAGGCATCTTTTAAGTCTAGAGATGCCAGCTAATCTCCCTGCTGAATGACAGGTAAAATTAAGGGTAGGGTCACCATCCTGAATTCTGGCTTTGCCAGATATTTGTTCAGATGCCTTAGGTCCAGAATAGGCCGCCACTCCCCATTTTTGTTCTTGGTAAGAAAATACCGGGAGTAAAACCCTCTGCCCCTCTGAAGGATTGGCACCTGCTGTACTGCCTTTATGCTGAGCAAGGTTTGAACCTCCTTTTCCAGGAGCTGTTCTTCGAGAAGAGAGGCTGGTTTGAATAGCCTTGACTTCAGAGGGGGGAAGGACTTGAAACTCAGGGAGAGTCCCTGGCTCACTAATTCCAATATCCGCTTGTCTGTGGTTATGGCCTGCCAGGCCTGGAAGAAGTGAGCCAGTCTGCCCCCTACTGGTACAAGGGAGGTGACCTTGGCAAAGGAGTCAGGGATTTTGTTTTGGTGGGGCCTGAGCCTGGGCGGATTGGGAACCCCTCCTGGAGACGCTCCTGCCTCTGGCCCTATAATACCCAGTCTGCTGTGGGTATGGCTGCAGCTGTGAAACAGCTTGAGGCTGATAGAAGGGCCTACCATAGGACCTTCCTCTACATCCCCTTCCATGAGGCCTATGAGAAGTAGGAGACCTGTCCTTGGATGAATTACTCTTATAGGTAGTTTTGTATTCATCCACCTTTTTCATATACTCTTCAGTCTGTTTGCCAAAGAGAGAATGATCCTGAACAGGAAAATCCATGGCCTTAGCCTGGGTGTCCTGTGTTAGATTTGTAGCCCTTAGCCAAGCAAACCTTCTCAGGGCTACAGTCAGAGCCATAATCCTAGCAGCATTATCACTGGCATCTGTTGCCATCTGGAACTGGTATTTGGATGCTTCCAGTCCAAATCTGGCTATTTCTGCTAGGTCATCAGAGATAGGAAAGGGAACCTTCTCTGACATGGCCAAAACAGACTGCCACAGTGTCTTTTGATACAGTGCAGCGTAGGCCTGGTAATTAGCTTGTCTGGCCCCCTGAGAGGCAGTTAAATACCCTTTCTTTGACATACTGTCCATTTTCCTTGACTCCTTCTCAGGTGGGTGAGAGGATAAAGGAACCCTCGCCTTCTCACAAGCTGCCTGCTGGACTATTCCCTGAAGATCAGGGTGAGAATAGAGGAATTCAGCCCCTTTCCTGTCCAGTTGGTACTTGTCAGCCTTCTTATCCAGAGGCATGACAGAGTTAGGGTCCTGCAGGACTGTGAAGAAATCCTTCTTGAAGAATTTATTGATAGACAGAAAAATCTTTTTAGCGGGTGTTAACCCCATCATTTCCATGTATTCTGCCCCCTCCTCATCCTCTACGACCTCGGTGGTAGCCAGGTCAAGGGCATCTACTATTTTCCTCACAAAGGAAAAGTGACAGAAAAAATCCTCAGGCCTAGGAGGAGAGCCAAATTCTTGCTCAGGTTAGATTTCCAGTTCAATGGGCTCACCTTCATCTTGCTCTGGTATATCATACTCCCCAGTATCCATCTCTTGAGACTGGGGGTCCGAGCCGGGAATAATCTCCTGAACCCTTGAAGGAGGAGGAGGGATTGTTTTATTTTATTTATTTATTTAGTTTTTGTTGACCAGGTAAGTGCACTAGACAAATCCTGCCTATTTTCAGGCACAACCTGGGGGAGGGGGATACAGATGAATGCCAACTGATCTTGAACCAGATTAAATTGTTAGTGGTATTTTTAGTGAATGAGGGAAATTTGGACAGGACACCGGGGAAATTCCCCTACTCTTTGGTAGGGGGATCTCTGGTCTGATGCATGGAGACCTCAGTGTGTGCTGCGTCTCGATCGAGAGAGGTCATGGAGTGTACCTTAGCTCTGCCGTCAGCGACAGTCCCTGCTACTATCCCTGTGACTGAGGAGTCCACTGATGTGAATCTTGCGGTGGTTATGCCGCTTCCTGCAACTACTGCTCCGGATTCTTCCTTGCCTCACGGCACCTAGCTCCTATGGCCTCGGAGGTGGAACCAAGTTCTGAGGCTGCTGACTGTGTTCCTCGAGTTCTTCCCCCTGCTGTTTCTGGTATGGGGTCTGGGATTGCTTGCGCGGCTTTGGAGCCGCTTTCAGGAGTCGCTCGACCGGCTTTGCCGGCGGTTTGCTCGGATACTACCACCAATCTCCTCAGTACCCGCTTTGGCTTACCGGCTACACCTGAGCGGAAGGAAACTCAATGGACTGCGTCGGAAGCGCTTGTTTGCACTGAATGGACCAGAACTGATTCGGGCACCTGGACAGTGGATTTATCCTGGGACGAGGATGCGCATGGAGTGCTGTTTTCCCCGCACAGGCCTGCACCTTCCTGCATGAGCCCCACCGAGGTACCTGCTTCTAGGGACAATATTGCTTCTATAACCACTGATTTACCCGTGAAGGACTGGGGGATATTGTTGAATCTCGTGAATCTGTGGCTGATATGCACTGTTCTACACCTGGGGAGGCTATTACTTCTCCTGGGGTATTGGGACATTGCAAACTGAACAGTGGAGGCGGTGTTTTGGCGGATACTTCCCCTTCTGAAATGCCCTCCCAAGCGGCTGTGCCTTTCATGGCATTGCCTGGCATTAGGACTGTATCTCCCACATCCCCTTTGGTTTCCTCTACGCTTGCGACAGTTCCCCCCCCCCCGGTACACCCTCACAGAAGCCTGCTTTGGGCCCTACTCCTTTACCACACCTACCCAAATCTCTTCCTACTGAAGTTTTGACACACTCCCCTCCATTAGATGATCCAGGAGAAGGCCCTTCAGCTATGCCTCCACCCTCTAGTAGGGGCTGTATTCTTTCTGACTTATGTAAAAATAAATTAGAACAGGCCCCCAGATGCAATGCTGTTCTCCTTCGATATGGGGGGGTCTTAGTGACTTTCCGGACAGGTATTATGTTGCTAGAACTTTACTAAAGGGCTCTATGCATTTTCAGGCTTCAGAGATGTATGCATTGATCCACATTTCCGGTAAGGGAAACTTTTGATATCAGCTTTAAAACTAATGTGGGATTAGATAGGTTTTGGCAGAAATATGCCTTTTTATGTTATACCATTGATGAAACCGGCAGTGAGAACTGTTACTGTCATATTTCGTAATGAAGGTGTTAGCATTAGCGATATCTATCATTAGTTGCAAAATAGATGTCGGGTCCTGTTCCCCCAGGCTATTATTGATACGGAAGGTCTGTGGACTGGTGAGTGAAAATTCAGGGTTAAACTTTTCCAAGTTAACTCTGAGGTGATACATCTTCCCAATAGTTTCTTTCTAGGCAAGGATAGAGGCGTTTGTTTTTATGGTGGCCAGCCTAGGGCCTGCTACAAATGCGGTACACATACCCATCTGAGTAGCACCTGTGATATGTTGAAATGCAGTTTGTGTGGAGGGTATGGCCATCCTAGCATGTCCTGCGAAAATGTTTTCCAATGTAACCTCTGCGACGAAAAGGGATATGCCTATCATCAATGCCGCTGGGCTAGCAAGAATCGCAATGAGGGGTGGAATCCTGACACCTTAGTACAGAAGGCACAGGAGAAGATACCACCACCTGCCACTGTACTTGGTCCCTCTGAAGCCCTCCCACCCTCTCCTTCCCAACAACCTACTGTATCCACTATAGCCCCCCAGGTAGATGTTAGACCCCCCACTACTACAGATGTCTCCTTACAAAAACAGGATGCGGTGGATGCCATATCGCACCCTACTCCTACACAGACTTCTGACCAACCCACAGGAGACCTGGAGGATTTTTCTCAATGTAGACGGGTAACTAGAGCGACTGCACGCAAATCCCAAAAGGTTTGTGAGGTGCCCATTTCCAATGCCTTTGACTTGTTGAAAGGGGGAAGGGAGGACTCTGACAGGGATTCAGAGACCTCCATTCTACCCTCAGATATGGAGGTCTCTGGTTCCAGACCTCCGGATGTTGTCCGAAAAAAAGCTGAGAGAAAGAAGAAGGGAAGTAAAAAACATAAGAACATGGCTGTCACGGATGGGAGTGGCTGATTACAGTTCTGACCCTGGCTACTATTCAGCTTTCCTCCTTTAATGCCTGTAGTCTTAGAAACTACAAAAGACAGACTGCTTTCTTTCACTTTGCTGCTTCACTTCGTACTGATATTATCTTAGTACAAGAGACTCGCTTGAAGTCCATTTTTGAAATTAAGCAGGTTAAAAGGAGTTGGGTGTGGGGTCCCTCATACTGGACATTTGGTGAGGATTTAGCAGATGGTATACCAATACTATTCATATCTATGGCTTTTTCCATCACACGCATTGTAGATATTTTCCCAGGTAGAGCTTTGATTTTAGATTGCACCTTTCAGGGCCATTCACTTTGTCTTATCAATATCTATGCTCCTCAATCCAAAGCTGCTAGAATCAGTTTGCTCGATCTGATTAAACCTTTTCTCTGTACATGTAAACATATTATATGGGGTGGTGATTTCAACTGCTCTATAGATGTATCCTGTAGGACAGCAGCTGGGAAAAAAATATACTGTGATTCTCTTGCCTTATGTACTTTGGTGAAGGATGCTGGTTTAACTGATGCTTATCGTGTTTTGAGATCTGATGCTGGATACACTTATCACAGATCCATTTACCATACTAGAATTGACTATTTTTTTTCCTCATGCTATTGTATCCTGCATCAGATGTCGGTTCAACCTTCTGAGCTCTCCGACCATCATTTGTTAACTGGGACATTTTCTCTGGGTTCTGCTCCTCCAGTCCTTTTATCATATGCAAACTTGTGGAAACTTAACAATTCCTTGTTCTCCCATTTTACTGTTATGTCACAAGTTTGATCACTTTTTCGGGCTCAGATTTCTGTCCTTTGTTGCTATGAATCCGTTTGGACATGGTGGCAAGATACGAAATTGGACTTATAAATTTTTTTTCGGAATCTAGGCAAACGTATGGCCAGAGACAAATATCTTACATATTTAGGTTACAGGGATCAATTGTACAAACTTTTGTCATATTCTTTTTCTCCCCTATAGATTATACATCCCAAATCAAAAAATTACGTTGATGCATGTTTTCGCAGCAATATGATAGTGCCCACACCTTAGAGTTCCTGATGAGAGTTGGTACTTCAGTTTCCCCCTCTGCTAATCCCTTTTTAGCCTGTAAAGAACGGCTGCATGCAACGGTCATGCAGGGTCTATATGACCCTGTGGGTATCATTGATTACTCCATTTCTGGTATGCTCTCAATTACTAAATCCCATTTGCAGGCACAGTTTGGTGATGCTCCTCGCTGTGGGACTTTCTTGTGAGATGTTTTTACGGCACCTGTTCCACAGGTCTCTGTACATCATGCTTCGGACTCTGTAGTCTTGATTACACAGGTGGAAGTGGCTCGTGCCATTTCTCAGCTGAAATCAGGAGTAGCCCCTGGTCCAGATGGCCTTACTCATGAATTTTATAAGACGTTTCAAGAGGATTTAGTGGAAGTTTTGACGCAGGTATATAATTAAGTTTTGCAGGGAATGGACGGGACCTCAGACTTTGGGTTATCTATTTTGAAATTTATATATAAAAAAGGAGATAAGTGTTCACTACATAATTGGAGACCGCTTCATCTCCTTAACACAAATTATAAGATTTTAGCAAAGATCCTTAGTACTCGATTGCAAAAATGGCACCTGATGTTATAGACCTTTCACAGTCTTGTGCTATTCCTGGACGCTCTATTCAATCAAATCTGTTCATGTTACGGGAAATTTTTGAAGCAAAACAGACACGGTGCCTCACTGGTTTTGTTCTCTCCTTGGATCAAGCGAAAGCGTTTGATTCAGTGCATCACCCTTACCTATTCCAGGTTATGAAATTACATGGTATCCCAGATGTATTTCTAACATGGCTTACACATTTATTTTCCATAGCTAATTTTACATCTTTAATTAATGGATATTTGGGGGACAATATACCCCAGAAAGTTGGGATACGACAGGGCTGTTCATTAAGCCGTTTATTGTATATGTTTGCTTTGGACCCTATTATTCGACAAATTAAATGGGACACACAGATTGTTGGGTTGGCTCCCTGTTCCACTTTACTTCTGGAAAAAATTTCTGCGTATGCAGATGATGTGGTTTTATTTGTACAAAATAAAGATTCTGGAGATAGGGTAATCCGGATCTTTCAGAACTTTACATTAGTTTCGGGTGGGACTCTCAACCTACAGAAAAGTGTGTCTATTCCTTTAGATGCAGATTCCACCTCTGTCTCAGAAGTGGGTGGAATTCTGACGAGCACTGACCCGCAACAGATTTTGGGTGTATGGCTTAATGTTGCAGATGTGGCAACGTTTAATTGGGAAAAATGACTTATTATTGGGGAGAATAAGGTACAACTGTGGAAGACTTGGAAATTGGGGAAAAAGAAATGAGTTTTGATAGTTAAGAAATTTTTACTTCCTATTTTTTTATATCTCAGTTATGTTTATGCCCTTCCCCAACACTTAGAGACAAGAATATTTAGTGTTTTCTTTCAAATGGTATGGGGTAGCTGACTTAATCCTATTAAAAGAGAAGTCACATATTTACCTATACAGAAAGGGGGTCTTGGGATGATTCACCCCATTGCTTTTTTTTCTTTTTCATCTCTTTCAAAGAGTACGTTACACAACACATAATTGCGATACATGGGTAAGCAATGCCATACTGTCAGTTATGAATAAATGGGATACTTTACCACCCAAACATTCCCGCCATTTGTATATTCCATCATATGCCATAGACAGTTTTCGTAAGTTGAGATTCTGGAAATTGCAAAAAACATCTATCCTGTCACTTACTAAAAAACAACTCTATCAAACCTTTTTAACTGTTACGAAACCGGTGTTGCTTTTTCCAGAATGTTCCCCTTCCCATATGAAATATGCTTTACTGTTTCTTCTTGATAAAAGAATCCCGCAACATATGTGGGATGTTACCTGGATATGTTGCCATGGCAGGTTAAATGTACATAGTAATTTGAAACATAAGTCTTTTCTTTTTTTTTTTTGCATGCTATGTTTCTACCACCTCTCCATGCCACACTGGCCCCCACTCCTTCGGGCTCCACAAGCTCCCCGACCCCACTGGCCTTTTATCCAGCCCCCCTCAGGTCCTCATATCACGGCCGATCCCCCGGGATATCGGTGTATCCTATCACCGGGTGGGTCCCCCTCCTCGAGGAAGGCACCGGACGAGAATACCCCGGCACGCACTACATTAGGGCCGCGGGATGCCGCTGAGGAGCAGGAGGCCCTGGACAGGCACTGGAGGTGCTCGAGAGAGCGGGGAGCCGTCATCTAGGCGGCCAGTGGGCGATTTTCTGTTTTTTCTGTGGGGGCAGCGTAATGATATCAAGGCATACGCCTGACACCCGCTCCTCCCCCAGGTAACTGGGCCGTACAGCCCGCCATGCTCCCAGCCTCCGCTAGGAGCCAGCAGGTACCAGACCTGTCCCCTGCCCACTCCCCAAGGAAGGAGAGCTGTTGCGGGACGCTCAATCCTTCCCTCCCCTGGCCGGCCCTCCAGTGACAGGGTCCGTTCTCGGAAGCCAGGTCGCTAGGCCGCATGGGAATCCAACCGCTGCGCCGGTGGGCCGGCTACATAAGTCTTTTCAAGAGCGGTTTTGTCCTAAACCTTCTTGTTTTCAGATAGAGGAGACAATGGCTCATTTCTTTTTTGACTGTGAAGACACCCATTTATTTTGGAAAACTTTAGCTAACAAATGGCAATGGCCTTTCTTAAGTAGGATCACCTATCAAACTTTAATACTGGGTGACTTTTCTGGACCATGGAGCAAATTTCACCACAGTACTTTAAGAGTCATTTTTTTCCATGTGTAAATATTATTTGTGGCAAGCACGATGTCAGTATGTTTTACAACAACTTCCAACCTCGCCACATACTATTATACTGACAATGGAAACAGCACTGCTAAATCTTATGGAATTGGAACATCGTCAGCTTTCCCTACATCGCTTTCAGTTCTTATGGAAATATATTACATTTCTGCACTGATGTTATACAAACTCTGTTATGATCTGATGACTGTATATTTTTTTCCTGTTATAACCTGTTTTGTATACAGTTGATGTGCTACTATTGCTGTTTTTTCTGTTTAATGTCCTATTTCTACACTTGATGTTATGGTTTCTTTGCTCAATAAAATTCCCCTACTCTTTTCGATAAGTGCCATGGGATCTTTAACATCCACCTGAACTACGACCAATCTAGGCAGATGGGACCTCGGTTTAACGTCTCATCCGAAAGACGGCACCTCAGAAGTGCAGCACCGCTCTCATGCTGCACTATAGTGTCAGTACTGGGATATTACCCAAGTGCCAGATGTAGGAACTGAACCCACAGCCCTCTGATCTCCCGGCCTCAGAGGCGAGTGTGCTACCTACTGAGCCACTGACACTGTGCTAGGATTGGAGAAGGTATAAACCCCTGAACTGCCTCAATGACTTTAATAGCCCTGGCAATTTCCTCAGCAGTAGGCAGAATGTGAGGCACAGAAGAATCCACTGTAGGTTTAACCTGGGTTTCGACGTGCTTGGTCTTCTTTGACTTTTTGGAGGGGCCCAGAGAGTCAGCCGGCCCACTCGGTCTCTTTAAACAGGTTGATTCACCCTTGTCGGGGATGGTAAAAGAAGAAGCTGCAGTTTCACCTGCTGATTTGGAAGGTGTTGGCTGGATAAAGCCTGAAGCACCTCCTAACTTTTTATTCAACCTCTCCATCCTTTTTTCCGCAGTTTTCTGTGGGAAAGATTTACAAATCTCACAATCAGAATTCAAATGGTCAGTTCCCAGGCAGAACACACAACCGTCATGATTGTCTGCCATGGCAAACACTTCCCCACACTTCACAGTTTTTAAAACCTGGGGGACCAGTCTTTTTCTTAGGTTTTTCAGAGTGCTCCATTTTCAGGAGAAAAAAAAACAACCACAAAAGACATTCTTATTTTTTTTTTTTTTTGCTGTCAGTTCAAGAACTGATTAGGCCCTAAAAGAACCAATAAATTAAGTGAATTTGGAACCAGGTCAGCGGTTCTCGGAACCGATACAACGGTTCACAGTAACCGGGTTAGCGGTTAAAAAGAAACCAGATTAGTGGTTTCAACAAAAACACATATAACTTTAAACAGTAAAGATTTTTAAATTAAAATAGAGTAAATAAAGTGGAAAAAGTCCGCAACTAATAATTAACTACTCGATTCCTCGACGGTTATACCAAACCGTGAGGAACCGAGAGATAAACGCTAAATCTAACTAAACTAATATAAACTAGACATTAGAGTAAAATTAAACAATAAATGAAGGCAGCAGAAAGAAAATTATATATACTTAAGAAATTATACTTCACAATAAGCCAACAACGACCTGAGGGATCTCCTGGGCGTTTAGACATGTGAGGCGGAGTAAGAAATCTGAGATGTTGATAGAATGTGCAGCAGATGAGGGCAGCAGTTTGAATATTGTCATGTGCCAATGATTCCATCATTAGCATATAGTTCCATTCTCCAGGCAGTTCTACTGAGCAGGATAACTGCAGAGAGTTATGAATATGAGAAAAATACATTGGGTTAGAACCACCTTGTCCTTATGGAAGACCAAACAGGGAGGTTCCACTGAGAGCGCCTGGAACTCAAAGACTCTTCTGGCTGATGTTACAGCCACCAGTAAGACGGGCTTCCATGAATAAAGTGACATTTCACACTTGTGTGTGGAATCAAGTAGCCTGCCCATAAGCATAGCCAGCACCAGCAGAAGGTTCCAAGGAGGCAGGGGTTTGTGCACTGGAGGGACAGGTGATCCAGGCCTATGAAAAAGCGACTGATAACCTTTTCCCGTGGCATACTAGCCCATGACCAGCATGCAGACATGTCTGCCAGGTGCACCTTTAGGGTCGTGGCTCGCAATCCCAATTCAGATAGGGACCAAATGTACTTAAGAATTCTCAGGACTGGACAGGCAAAGGGATCAAGCTCCTTCCCCTGACATCACACAGAGAACCACTTCCACTTAAATGCATAGCATTTGCACGTTAACTCCTTCTGGGACACTCCCATCATGTGGAGAACAACTTTGACAGGCCCAAAGCCTGGACATCTAGTCACTCAGGAACCAGGCTGAGAGGTGCAGGGACTGAAGGACTGGTTGCATGACCATCCTGTCTGGTCAATAGGTTGGGACAGAGAGGCAACTGCCATGGTGGCCTGCTGCTGAAGCTGAGGAGATCTGGGTACCAGACTTGTCTTTTGGAACTATCTGGATTATCAATGCCTTGCCATCTGGGACTCGATTACAACCTTCTGAACCATGGGAAAGGTGTATAGTGGCCTGGGGTCCAAAGCCTGGAGAAGATATCTATATGCAGTGTCATGAACTGAGAAGGGTGAGCACAGAACAACCTCAGTTTTCTGTTTTCCCACAAGGCAAACAGATCCACCAGAGGGGTGCCCCACTGGGAGAACAGGTGGTCTATCACCTCCTGATTTAGGGACCACTCAAGTGAAGTCTCTCCAATCCGACTGAGACTTCCACCAGCTGGTTGTTCTGTACTATAACACAGATCGCTGGGAGATCTGCTTGAAAGCTGAGCACAAGGGTTCAGGTGCAGAAAGTCTCCTGACACAAGAGAAAGGCATGCATCCCACCCTGTCTGTTCAAGCAGAACATGGCTGTTGTGTTGTCTGTCTGGACCTGAATAACATGACTCTGAATCAGTGGAGCAAATTCTGTTACAGCCAGATGCACTACATGCAGCTACATGCATGTACATGCATAGAACCCATAGGCCCTGGTTGAGCTCCCCAACCAACCAGACATGCGTCCGTCATGAGCATGATGAAAAGTTCTGGGCAGATGAATGCGATTACCAACTCCAGATGTGGAGGACACAGCCACCACGGGATGGCATCCCACATCGGTTGGGTCACCAACACTGACTGGTCCAGGTGATTGAGGCGTTAAGGACACTGCTGGCCCAACTCCCACTGCAGGGGGTGCATTCTCCAGCAGGCCAGCCAGACCATACTGGTAGAAGCTGCCAAAATCCCTATCAGCAGTAGGAATTCCCAGGCTGGGCAAGAGCGCCCAACCTAAAATAATTGCACAAAGGAGGTAAACTCCAATGCACCATCCATCAGGAGTAGAGTTCTGCCCCAACTAATTTGATCACCTGCAATGGGACCACTTCCAGCTTGGCCAGGCTTAACAAAATGCACAAGTCTTGGCAGGTCTGGAGGGCAGACCCCTAGACCACTCCACAGCCCCCTGGATGGCCTGGCTATCAGCCAGTTGTCCTGAGAGGGATACACTTTGATGCCTTTGCACTGCAGGAAGGATGCCACCACTGCCATGCACTTGGTGAAGAGCCACAGTGCAGACAAAAGGCCAAAGGGCATGACCTGGAACTGGTCAGAGAGACTAAAGAAGCTTAATATGTATACCCTTGAGGAAAGGGGGGGGGCATGATAGAAATTTTCAAGTACCTCAAGGGAATCAACAAAGTCCAAGAGGGTAGCATATTTCAGAAAAAGAGATGTGAAAAAATAAGGGGGCACAATGTGAAGACAGAGGGGGGAACTGCTCAGGGGCAATGCGAGGAAGTATTTTTACACAGAGAGGGTGGTGGACTCATGGAATGGCCCTCTTGAGGAGATCATGGGGTCAAAAACTGGGGGAATTCAAGAATGCATGGGACATACATAAGGCAATTACAATGGGGGGTAGAAGGAAGTAGGCTGTTGGTTAACTTAAGATCTGCGGCTTATCCAATAGGTAGGGAAATGGGCAGACTGGGTGGGCCAAGCGATCCTTATCTGCTGTCAAAGTCTATGTTAGAATACCCCCTTCAGACAGAAAGGTACCATCGATGGGACGGAATGACTAGAATGTATAAGAATGCATCCTGGAGGTCTGGACTGCAGAACCACATTCCCTTATAAGAGGATGGTATGAAATGATTCAGCGTGACCATCTGGAAAGGAAAGTTACATACTTAACTGTAACTGCTGATTTTCCCATATATCTTCTCCACATATTACCAGTAATGGGTCAGAGTACCAGGCTCAGGCAAAGTTCCCAGACTAAGGATATTGGAGCACGGGGCACACAGGAGAGTAATCCATTTAGAATTGTCCTGCCAAAGGTGCCATGCTGCCTGGCATGGAAATCCAGGGCATACTGCTTGGTAAAAGTATGTAATATGCAGCAAAGCAAATCTCTCCGACTGGCACTGAGTGTATTTCTGCCAGGGAAGTGGCAAATGCTCTGGTGGAGTGGGCATGCACCTTGCCCTCCAGTTTAACGTAGCATCAGCAAAGGTAATTTACAATCCAGGTTGAAATGCACTTGATTGTGACAGGCTGTCCCTTTTGATTAGGGTTGAAAGAGATGAAGAGCTGTTTTGACTGTCTGCATAGTAGTCCTGTGCAGGTGGAACCTAACAATCCTATTAAAGTCCAGTGAGTGGATAGTCCTTTCTTCCTCATTCTGGAAGCTGGCAAAGTAGATAGGTAAGATTATAGCCTGATAAAGATGAAACTACAACACCACTTTAGGTACAAACATGGGGTGTATACAGTGCACTACCTTTTTATGGAAAACAGTATATGGGAGGAATCTCAGAGTAAAGCATAGATTTCAGGTACTCCACGTGCAACGGTGACAGCTACCAGTAATGCTGCTTTCCAAGTTAGAAACTTCATGTTACAGGTCTGAACAGGCTCAAAGAGCTTGACAGAGACTATGTCCAACACAAGACTAAGATCTCGGAGACACCTGCTTCCTGATGGGAGGCCTTATGTGCAGGATATCCAAGATCTCAGGGAGCTACCACCTTTCTGATCAGAGGCCTTATGTGTAGGACATCCATGAGGAACCTGTTAAACAGTGGGAGCTTTACCAAAGAGAGGGTACATATAGGTTTGGGGGTATGCTGGTACAGCACAGAGGTGGACCTTAACTGTGGAAAAATAAACTCCAGAATGCAATAATCTAAAACCAAAGACCTGAACGCTGTTGTTGTATACATGGTGAAGTTACGGCCCTAATATGGAGAGTGGTGATGCTACTGCTACATATTCGACAGGAAGGACAAAAGGAACTGAGGTGGTGGGGGGCAGGCTCTGTTGCGTACCAGGAGCCACTTGTAGGTACGCATGCGTGGGGCCTACTCAAGTCACCAGGCCATACAGGAAAAATGAGTGGTTAGGGTATCTGGGATACAAGTTATCACCCCACTCTCTAATAACTGAGCTATGTCAGTCGATAGTATGGACAATGCAGCCTTCAGCGCCCTGGACTCTCAAGGAACTCAGAGTCTGTACGGCGGGAGATTGCGAAGTCCAGAAGTAACCACTTGCCCACCACTTCTTGGACCCAGCGGTACAAGCTAACAGTGGACCACTGTGGAAAGACAAGGCACAATCTACCCCTGACTGGAAGCTGGGACAGGGACTGGATGAGAAGGAGAATGGCACCTAGCAACCCATCACTTAACCTTGGATGGGTCTCCAACAGATGGGGTCCTGGAAGCATCTCCGTCTCCCCCACTCCCTTTTTTCCTCCCTGGCCACCAAACTTGGGCTTTGGACACCAGCGCTGATATTGCCACTGCTGAATCTACTGTGGCTGAAAGGACTTCTTAGGCAGGGATGGTTTGGGGTTCATTCTGTAACTAAGCAACAGAATCCGGGATGGTAATGGACTGCTCAAAGCAGGAGAGATGCCCTTCCACCTGGGGCCAGAAAGGTTGGTGCCCAGGAAAGGGACATCAGCCAGCTTGTGCTGACTGTCTGCAGTGAAAGTGGATAGCCTCAGCCAGGTCCTAACACCCACAGTGATGGCCATCGGCATGGCACAAGCATAAGGGTTTCCCATGTCCAAGGCCATATGCAGCTGGTGTTTAGCTGGTGACTGCCCTTGGTCTCTGATCATCTGGGCTGCCTGCAGCTTGTCAGTGGTAAGCAGGGGAGAAACATAACAATCTCATACACGGAATGGCAAAAATTTGCCATAACAGAACAGCTGGCCTGTTGGAGACAACCGTGCATATCTTTTTGATCAAGTAATTAATTTTTCTGGACTCTCTGTCAGGAGGTTTGCCCACACAAGCTGGCAGCTCCTCCTTGGTTTTTTTGCCCTGAAATACAACACCTTACATTTCTTGGCATTGAACCCCAGCTGCCAAGTGTCTGACCCAGCCTCCGGTTTTGCCAGATCATCTTGCAACCTCTGCCACCCATCTAAGCCATCCACAACCGCTCCCATCTCGGTGTCATCTGCAAACAGACTGATCTTGCTCTTTAAGCCTATTGAGATGTCTGCTATGAAGATCCCAAACAACACCGGCCCCAGTACAGAGCCCTGTGGCACCCTGCTAGTCACTGCCCTTGGCGACGAGAGCTCCCATCACACCACCACCCCCTCTGAAAAACCAACAAGTCGGGAGGCACTAGGGAACAACCTAGATCTCTGCAGAGAAGGTGGAACGAAGGGAAGTCTATTTGACTCCTGTGCCCATCTGAGGGAGCTCCTAAAAGGGAGAAACCCTGTAGAAAAAAATTTCTGAAAGCATCCGAGGGTGGGGGGTGGGACCCCTCACCTCCTAAAACACCTCCCCTGAACCTCTAAGAAGACCGAAAGTGGAGAGGAAGGTAAAAGACCCAGAGATTAGGGGAACGGGTCTGGAATCAATGCTGAGTTACCTACCGCCCTATGGGTCTTTGTAGCCAAGGCACCCACTGAAGCTGCGGCCGATGATGGGGTCTTATGCTTGCCCCACAGGTCCTGATGTCGGGTGTGATGTCCAGGGAGGTTGGCGGTCCGTACGCTTGAACCACGTTGCTGCCCCGAGTTATGGGTAAAAGGGGGACTCCAGAGTTCTGGAGGGAGGCCATGAAAGCCTGGACTTCCTCCCGAACAATGTGGAGCCTTGGAAAGAGGCATCTAAAACAGATGCCTGGGGGTGCAGCATTAAGGTCTGTCAGATGAAGCCATTCATGGCGTCTGAGGCATATGGGGGACAAGTGCTCCGGGTGGTCGGGTCTACTGCATCATATGACTCTCTGAGAGCAAAGAACCCCACGTCAGATGCCGAGGTAAGGAGGTGCTCCAATTAAGACCAGGTAGGAGAATCCACTGTGGAACGGAGCAGATCTCCGATCTGGCTGGAAGCTGCAATACTGAACATAGGATTTGCAAGAAAGCGGGTTGTGCTCACAACAGAGGGAGGTGAACCTTACAATTGTCTTTGGTTTGTAGCAGATATTCTGCAGGTAGAGGCTACTTCTAACTGAAAGTTGAAATAAGGAACTTAGAATTATCAGGAAAAGACAGTCTTTCAAGCAACCGAGGGAGGTGGATCTAGCTTTACTTTTGTTACAATTCTTAAGATTTTCAGTGCAGGAAGAGTTTAAACCCTGGGCTAAGAATTTGTCATAAGTCTTGAAGTAAGTGCAGGTACAGGCTGTGTATCTGACCCAGACAGCATCCTATGGGGTGGAAACTGTTTTTTGTGTTTATCTGTATGTGCCTTAAAAGGCCAGACCAGACTGCGTCAGGAAGTGCTTACATCATAGCTACTTATCAGCCAATAGCTTTGGAAGAGTCTTACAGACCTGCGAATAGTATTGTAAGCAAGTGTTTTATAGCAAACTCATCAGAACAGCTAATATTCTTCAGGTGAAGCTACCTCTGGCTGGAAGCTGCAATACTGAACATAGGATTTGCAAGAAAGCGGGTTGTGCTCACAACAGAGGGAGGTGAACCTTACAATTGTCTTTGGTTTGTAGCAGATATTCTGCAGGTGGAGGCTACTTCTAACTGAAAGGTAAAATAAGGAACTTAGAATTATCAGGAAAAGACAATCTTTCAAGCAACAGAGGGAGGTGGATCTAGCTTTACTTTTGTTACAATTCTTAAGATTTTCAGTGCAGGAAGAGTTTAAAGCACAGCTGACTTATTTTGGGGCTGACTGCTTTCAGAGCACAAACCACCAGGCTGTTTTGGGGCTGGGGAGGTTTACCTGTGTCTAACTTGGATGTCTGGATTTTTCTCTGTTTGATTAGCAGGGTATTTTCTTTGTCAAATTGTTGTGTAGGGCATCTTGCTGACAGGAAGGCACTCATCGCAGCGGTGGGTCAGAGCTTTTAGCTGATTGTTCTGTGAGGGCACAGTTTAGGCCCAACCCTGCCCACCCTCACCCCACCACCCCTGGAAATAGTTCCTTTATACCTGGGGTTCTGACATCATTTCCTCAAGAGTGCAAGGTGCATATCACTGTCATATCCCCTCTAGCACACTGCACTGACAATATAAGCATACACATTGTATAAAATATATATTTCTATATAACAAACCAATCTCACACACACAACAAAAAAAAAGTAGATAAACATGTGGGGAGTAGTGCAATGTAATGGCTGTGGGGCAGCAGTCTTCCGGGAGTCTTTCTGGAGGCTGCGATGCTGCCCTAGTTGCAGACAACTCTCTGCCCTGAGGGAGGAAGTTGCCCGTCTTCAGGCCACACTGGACAGTAATAAGGGAACCTTCACCCAGGCCACACTGGACAGTAAGAAGGGAACCTCCCCCATCCAGGGAGCACCAGAGCCACCACTACTACCTCAGAGGTTGCGGAGAAAGCACAGCAGTTGGATCACAGTGGGCTCAGGGAGGGTGAGGATGGTGGATCACAGGTACACCCAGTCAGTTGTTCCACTCCACTATCCATACACCATTATGGGGGAGCATAGCTCCCCTATGGATGCACCCACAGAGGAGACTAAGGAGGCTGAGGACAACTGTCACAAGGGAGGCCCACAGGAAGGAGGCAGAGGACACCACAAGGAAAGGAAGCAGCTCCTGGTGGGGGACTCAATTATTAGGGGGATAGAACTGGGAGAAGCAGGGAAAACTGAAGTAAGGTGCCTGCCTGGTGCCATGGCTTGGAGGGACAGGAAGTGCATCCTCAGGATCACGAGAACAGCTGCACGGGAGACTGAGCTAGACATCATAGTCCACCTAGGGACAAATGACTTGGCTCATCATGAGATTAGAGCAGTGCAGAAGGACTTTGTAGAGTTGGGGAGGGGCCTAAGACAAGTAGTACACACAGTATCCTTCTCAGAGGTGCTGCCTGTCAATGGCATGGGTGAGGCAAGGGTACTTTGTACCATGCAGTTTAATGAATGGTTGAAAAAATGGTGTGGAGCACAGGGGTTCTGCTTCATTGGGGATTGGGGTTCCACCTGGAGGGACACCAGCCTATACTGGCAGGATGGTCTGCATCTGTCCAGGAAGGGAACAAGTCTTTTGAGCAATCGGTTTAAATGCTTTATTGGCAAGCTTTTAAACTAGTCAAGGGGGGAAGCACTGATAAGCAGCAGGAAAATCCCAGCCTCTCCCTACAAAACAAGGTACTAAATAAGAAAAAGACCCGAGGTAGAAAGGTCAGTGGGGGATGCTGCAACAGAAGGTAAAGCCATCAAAAAATGGAGAGCAATGAGTACCAATGCCCGCAGTCTGAGTAACAAGCTTCCTGAATTAGTGGCCTTGATGAAGGAGGATCATCTGGATATCGTGGCAGTCACAGAAACATGGTACACACAAAACCATGACTGGGACGTAAACATACCAGGATACACTATCTACAGAAGGGACAAGGAGGGTAAAAGAGGAGGAGGAGTAGCTCTTTACATAAGGGAAGGAATCAAAGCAACAGAACAAAAGGGTAAACAGGGAGGAGAAGAAGCACTGTGGGTAAATTTGGAGACAGGCAATGGCACCACAATCCGCACAGGGGTTGTATACAGACCCCCTTCTCAGGGGGAGGAAATGGACAAGGAAATGATAGAAAGTATACTTAGAATGGCAGAAAAAGGGGAGATATTGCTGATGGGTGATCTGAATATGCCAGATGTTAACTGGAGTGCAGTTGCAGCAGCCACTTCGAAGAGTGGGGTAATTCTAGATGCCCTACAGGGGGCATGCCTTAGACAACTAGTATTGGAGCCCACTCGAGAGGGAGCAATCTTAGACCTGGTTCTCTCAAATGGAGATGAAGAGAGGATCACAGATGTAGAAGTGGGTAGCCATCTGGGAACTAGCGACCATCGAACAGTATGGTTCATACAAAAACACAGCAATAGAGTCGTGCCACACAAGGCAAAAGTACTGACTTTAAGAGGGCTGACTTTGCCAAAATGGGCGAGTGCCTAAGGAATGCACTACCAAATGGGCAGGAAGGAGGGGTGGAAGAACAATGGGGAATAATAAAAACTGCCATCACAAAGGTAACAAGCCTTTGTGTGAAGCAAATAAACAGAATGAAACAATGTAAGAAACCACTATGGTTCTCAAAGGAAGTGGCAGTGAAGGTTCAAGAGAAAAAGAAAGCATTCAGGAAGTACAAGGAATCACTGAAGGAGCACGACAGAGAACTGTATCAGTTAAAGCAAAAGGAAGCTGGGAAGGCAGTCAGAACAGCAAAGGCCCAAACCGAGAAAAGATAGCAAACTCAGTTAAGAAGGGGATAAAACCTTTATAGGTACATCAGGAGCGAAGGAAGACCAAGGGAGGGATAGTGAGGCTTAATAAAGGGGAGGAGGGGTGGGCAGAGGGTAACTGTGAAAAGGCAGAGATACTAAACAAATATTTTTGCTCAGTATTTACAAATGAAGAGGGGGAGGTACCTAAAACAAACAGTAGAAACACTCTGGATACAGAAGTTGATACCAGTCCATTTACAGAAGAAAGGGTTCTGAAAGACCTCTTAAAACTGAAGGTGGACAAAGCAATGGGGCCTGATGGGATTCATCCCAGAATTCTAAAAGAACTAAGGGTAGAACTAGTGACACCACTGACTACTCTCTTTAACAAATCATGGGAGGATGTGGTGGTACCCGAGGACTGGAGGAGGGCAGATGTGATTCCCCTTCACAAAAGTGGAAGCAAGGCAGAAGCAGGAAACTACAGACCTGTTAGTTTAACCTCAGTGATAGGGAAAATGATGGAATCACTTCTGAAGGAAAGAACTGTTGAGTATCTAGAGGCCAGAGGGGTGTAGGACCCAAGACAGCATGGATTCACAGCGGGAAGGTCATGCCAGACGAATCTGATAGATTTCTTTGACTGGGTGACCAAAGTAGTAGATCAGGGAGGGGCTGTGGACATGGCCTACCTAGACTTTAGCAAGGCATTTGACACAGTCCCACACAAAAGATTAATATACAAGTTAGCAGCCTGGGAGTGGGTCCCAAGATGACAGCCTGGGTAAAGAATTGGCTGGAGAATAGGACACAGAGAGTAATAGTAAATGGAGTCCACTCTGAAGAAAGGGGGGTTACTAGTGGGGTACCGCAGGGTTCAGTATTAGGACTGGTCCTCTTCAATGTCTTTATAAGCAACATTGCAGAGGGACTGGAAGGAAAAGTATGTCTCTTTGCAGATGACACAAAGATCTGCAACAGAGTTGATGCACAAGGTGGGGTGGAAAGGACGAGAAGGGACTTGGCAAGGTTAGAGGAATGGTCAAATGTATGGCAGCTAAATTCAATGCTAGAAGTGCAAGGTAATGCACCTGAAAACAAAAACCCAGGGGAAGAGTACACAATGGGGGTGAGATACTAACAACAACAAAAATGGAAAGGGACCTGGGGGTAGTCATATCAGATGACCTAAAGGTGGGAAAGCAATGTGAGAGGGCAGCAAGGAGGGCTGGGGATACTGGGATGCATAGGGAGAGGCATCACCAGTAGAAAACAGGAAGTTATTATCCCTCTGTACAGACAGCTGGTCAGACCCCATCTGGAGTACTGCATGCAGTTCTGGAGACCCAATCTCCGCAAAGACATAGACAGGATGGAAGTTGTCCAGAGGAGGGCAACTAAAATGGTGCAGGGTCTGCACCGGAAGACATATGAAGAGAGACTTAAGGAGCTTAATATGTATAGCCTCGAGGAAAGGAGGTGGGGGACATGATAGAAAGTTCCAAGTAACTCAAGGGAATCAACAAGGTCCAAGAGGGTAGCATCTTTCAAAAAAAGAGGTGTGCAAGAACAAGGGGGCACAATTTGAAGATGGGGGGGGCAGCTCAGAGGTAATTTAAGGAAGTATTTTTTCACAGAGAGGGTTGTGGATGCATGGAATGGCCTTCCGGAGGAGGTTGTGGAGTCAAAAACAGTGGTGGAATTCAAGCATGCATGGGACAGTCATAAGGCAATTCTAGGGGGTTGGGGTAGGAAGAAGTAGGCTGCTGGTTAACTAGGATCTGCAGCTTATCCATTAGGTAGGGAAATAGGCAGACTGGGTGGGCCAAGCAGTCCTTATCTGCCATCAAATTCTATGTTTCTATAAACCAAAATGGACTGCTGGTGCACAAGCATGTGGGCCATATAGTTTTGAGCCCTCAAGGCTAAGGTCGAGGAGGCATAGGCCTTATGACCAAGGAGTCCAGAACTTTCGATTTCCGGTCTGGTGGATAGTCCCGAGAGCCCGGGATTTCCTCCGTGGCCTGTGACTCCTCAAGAACGGAGGGGTCAGCTGTAGGCTGAGTGCTCCTTACCATCTGGAGTGTGACAGAGGCGATCAGCCTTGCTTGGAGTGGCTGGAACCGACACCAGTTGCAGCCACACTGTGGAGGATTCTTCGCCATGTGGAACCAGCAGGGGTGGGATCACAACTGCATCCACTTCGGGAAGGTGCAGATGCTGCGTAGGGCACTTCCGCTGGGGGTCTTGACCCCTGTGCACCATTCCTGAATGGCTTAGATCGCCCTCATCATTTCAAGAAATGAATGGTCCACCGGGGGTGATTTGGGCGTATTCCAAATCCAAACTTCCCCTGGGGATGAAAGAGGAGGAGGAGAGCGTGAAAAATCGGAGACTACTTGGATGGACTGCTCCAAACCAACGTCCAAATCTGGCAAAGGAGAGATGCCGGAGGGCGGTTTACCTCTTCATCCGATTCCTGGCATGAATCCCGATCCGGAGGGGAGTCCTCCAGTCCCAAAGGTTGGGCATTCCCCCTCTGGTAGGAGAAGGTGGCACCACGGATTGAGAGGCCAAAATAGGCCTAAGAGCTGATGCCCACCAGGTGTTTAACAGGGCTCCATAATCTACCGACGTTCGACATACGAGCACCAGCTGAGAGACGCAGCTGAATGCCGGATAGTGCACCAGCAAGTCATATGTCTGACCTGATGACACCCGAGATAAACTCAATGCCCGTCTGGAGGGTAACTTGTGAAGGGCAGAGTCAGCAATGGCACCAGAACCCCTGTCAGAGGTTGAGACCAGCTGCAAATCTAGAAGAGCGCCCAAAGATTCAAGTACAGAGGCCAGAGCCTCAGGAAGCTCGTCAGGCTCCGAAGAGGTCAGAGGTAGACTCGGGGACGGCAGAGATTGTGGCCCAGAACCATTGGGCATCTGGTCCCTGGCAGGAGGCTTGGGGGATGAGGGCCCTGTCAGGGACTGATGGGGAGGATCTGGAGAGGCTACCCCCAGCAAAAGCTGGGAAATAGGGAGTTTCAAGGGTGGCTGCTCTGCAGAGGAAGGCTGTGGCCCAGAGGACGACAGCGGTGTCAGTCTGTTAGACCGTCGCCAGACTCTGCCCCAGGGTTTGGCAAAAATGCTGAGGCCTGAAGGGTGGAATCAGCCGCAGCCTCACCCATAGCATCAGTCTGGCCACCTGAGTCAGGCCCTTGCATGAGGACTGGCCTGAGTAGCAGTGTTGGAGGAGCAGAGGAAGAAACTGCCGCGCCTGTTCAAACACCTTCCATCTGTCGTTGAGGCAAATGTCAGGAAGCATAGGAAAACCAGGAGTAGTTGTAAAATTCACAAGAGTTTTATTGTTAGTAACAGTAAAATAAAAAATTAAAAAAAATATTCAGAATAACTATTTGCAATGGCAGTAGAAACACAGAAAACAGTCCTTTTGAGCTTGTTTCCTCAATTTTCATTCTCAGTCTTTGTTTCTCTCTTTTGCAAAACATTGCAGCTCTTTTTTATAAGTCTGTGCAAGAGCTCGATAAGAAAACAGAATGCTTTTCACACAGTGTTTTGTCAGTTTTAGCAGGTGCAGCAAAAAGAACACTGTGACCCAGAACTGATCTCTTGATTACATCTTCTGCAAAAGGCTTAAAATTGCATTTCAGGTTAACCCCTTTAGTTCCAAATAGCTTTGCAATTATTTTAACAGTATAACTATATACAGTTTTAAACAAAGGGTTCCCAGTATTAATTACATTTCCACAAAATGATTTATATATATTTTTATACCAGCAGATATGCAAGTGGGGAGAAAAGACAGAACAGCAAGTGAGGGTAGAGAGAGAGATAGCGAGAGGCAGAGAATTGCAAGACCATCGGGGTGATCAAGTCCTGGCAGAGGTTAGAGGAATGAGGTGTGAACGAGCGTGGTACATGCAGCAGGCCAGACCTGAGTTTGATTCTCACAACCTCCACTTGCATACTGTGCGACTCTGAGCAAGTCACTTAACCGCCCAGTGCTCCCACGTCACCCCTGAAAACAGGCACTTGTGCCTAGTGAGCCTTACCCAGTTACCAAAAGACTAAAATACAATAAAAAAAAATAAATAAAAAAAAGTTCTAGGTCTTACGAGAAAATTTGGTTGTGCAACCAGACAGAAAAGGAGAGAATAGAACAGATCCTTGCATTTAAACTCCTTCTCCATAACAACTGGGACAGGGCCGTATTCAACTCTGTCATACCATCACAGTAAGAACTGTGGGAGGCAGGTCCGCTGGCAGTCCCGATGGAAGGCGGGCTAACGTGGACGCAGAGATCAACCTCCTGCAGGAGGAAGACTCCAATTTCGTCAAAGCCCCAGAAGGGGACTGCGACTCAATGGTGGATCAATCCCAGTCCCAAGGTTTCTTATGCTTCTTTTTCAATGCCGCAGTATCCCCAGAAGACCAAGCCATGGTCCAGGCCTGCAGCGCTCTCTCCAGGGCAGCCAGCTTCTGCTGCAGGAGGTATGCTTCCAAAACGTTCTGCCTCACTTTCCACATGATCTGACTGAACTTTTGGCAGGCCTTGCAGGCTTTGGTGTTGTGATCCGGGCCTAGGCAGATGACACACACAGAGTGGCTGTCCTTTTCTGGGAGCTGATTTCCACAGGCACACTGGGACTTATGGGTGGTGGTGGAAGAGTTCGGCAACGATATAAAGTCGAAAAGTCACTGGATTAGACAAAATAAGAAAACCCACTAAGAGAAAAAAAAATTGCGGTCGACTGTAGAGGCACTGATCCAAGAAGTCTGACGAGCGCAGGTCGATGGCGGGAAAAGAACTGAGGTGGGTGTGGGGGACCGCCCCTTTATACCAGAACGGACGTCGATGTACTGACATCAGGGGGCGGTCCCCATTTGGTACTGCTAGCTAGAATTTTCCATGTGGTCCTAGCGCCTTAGTCCTAAAGGTGCTGCCTACTGCAAGAAGCCCCTTGAAGTAAGAGCTGGTGGACCATCTGGAGGCTGTTCTAGAGCAATGCCCTATTTGATTACCTACAGGATCCAAACATCTGTGGTGATGGTTCTCCACTGGGACAGATGGAGGGAGAACTGATCACCACCTCCTGGCTTGGAACAAGAGGCGGCGGCCTGGCAAGAAGTCAGGCTGAGGCGGTACCATCAGCTGCGGCTGCTTCTCCTCCCCTGGAGTGCTTAGCAGAGGGAACAGTGGTGGAAGAGGGGGCTAGAAAGGCAGAGCTGTCCCTACACTTGCCCTGGAGCTGGGTTCTGGAGCCTGACTTACGAGAGATCTTAAGAAAGGAGGGCCTCAGTCTGCCCCTGGGTTGGGTATGATAAAGGGAATTGACAGACCTAATAGCCCTGCCAGAAGCCAGCAGGTCATTAATAATATCCTGCACATCAGGGCCAAAAAGTTTGTGACCCACAAAATGGGCATTCAACAGCTTTTGCTGGCTATCAGCTGTGAAGCCAGAGACTCTAATTTAGGATTGCCCTGTAAGGCAAATGCCAGTGGCAGCTGCCCTGACTGTAGTATCCGATACATAATAGGTGACTCTGAGGAGATGCTTACTAACATCTTCCGAGGGCTGGAGAATTTTGAGAAGCTCTTGTCTCTGGGAACCCTCAGGAAGGGCCTGAGCAGCAGCCTTGCCCTTCTTCCAGACAGTATGCTGGTACTTTCTCATATGAGCCAAGTAGTTAGAAACATAGAAACATAGAAGTTGACGGCAGATAAGGACCGCAAGGCCCATCCAGTCTGCCCATTTCTTTTTCTACCTTATAAATGTGCCATCGGCCTTTGCTATGTCAGTGACCTATCTATTCATAGTCATTTGTATTGCTCCCTTATGCCTATCCCATGCCTGTTTGAAGCCCTGCACTGTATTCATAGCCACTACTTCTTGTGGTAAGCCATTCCATGCATCTACCACCCTTTCTGTGAAAAAGAATTTCCTCACATTCCCCTTAATCGGCCTCCCTCTAATCTCATGCTGTGTCCTCTTGTCCTGCTATTTTTCTTATATTTAAACATGTTAGACTCTTTCACCTTGTTTATGCCCTTAAGGTGTTTAAATGTCTCGATCATATCACCTCTCTCCTCCTTTGCTCAAGGGTATACATATTGAGCTCCGTTAATCTGTCCTCATATGTCTTCTGATGCAGTCCCTGCACCATTTTGTTGCCCTTCTCTGGACTGCCTCAATTTGGTTAATGTCCTTGTGAAGGTGTGGCCTCCAATACTGCCAAGTACTCCAGATGGGGCCTAACCAATGTCTTGTACAGAGGATTATTACCTCCCTCTTACGACTTGTGATACCCCTACTAATACACCCTAACACCCCCTAGCCTTACCTACTGCTTTAGAGGTCTGCTTGGATGATTTCAGGTCATCAGTGATGATGATGCCAAGTCTCTTTCTTCCTTTGTGACTGCTAGCAACTCCTCCCAGCCTATAAGTGGCTTCAGGGTTTCTCTTCCCTATGTGCATGATTTTGCACTTCTTTGCATTAAATCCCAGTTGCCACTCTTCTGACCATTCTGCTAGTTTATCCAGATCTCTTCTCATTCTGCCCACCCCATCTGGATCATCTACTCTGTTGCAGATCTTGGTGTCATCTGCAAACAGACAAGCCTTACCCTCTAGTCCATCTGCTAGGTCGCTAGGTCTGCTAGTTGGCAATTCTAAGCCCCAAAGTGGCTGAAGCAAAAGTCCTCTTTCCCCAGACGTCAATCCTCCGAGATTCCCGGTCAGAAGGGAGGGAACTAAGGTGTTTGGATGCCATAGACCTGTCATGAGCTGCCCTGATTATTCCTGAGTCAGTTTCAGGCTGGGCTGCGTAGAACAGCAGCTCCAAGGGTGCGTGGTAAAGTTTATCGGCCTTCTGGGCATGGCAGGTACCAGGGTGGGCCTATGCCAGGCAGCAATGGCAGCATCATGCAGTGCTGGAGGCACAGCAGGAATAACTTTGGGTGGGGATTCTGTGGTCTCCAATAAATCCACTAGGTTTCCGCTTGTGACATCCTCTTTCTCAGTCTGGAACCCCATAGTGGAGGAGAGCTGTTTCATATTGTTAAAGAAGTAGGGGTTCTCCGGGGGCCGGGGACCTTGGGGTATGTTTTACCAAGTTCTCACAGCTGGAGCAGACAGTAGACCTGTCAGAGGAGTCAATCTCAACATCTTCCTCTTCCTCAGAGAGAATGAGATCAGCATGATAATTCCTCCTCTATGTCGGCGTGTTCAGCTACAGGGACCGATGCCAGAGTACCGACGGCTCTCTACAGGGTGCAGGGCTGATAGGATGAACTGGCGTCGACACTGATGCAGTACCCAACGGCAAGGACGATGAAGGCCCAGGCCGTGGAACAAACTGTTCTATGAGAGCCGAGGTCACAGAAGTAAGAACTGCACTGAAGTAGACAGTAGGGTAAGGAAGCATCATCGACACAGGTACTGGTGAAGAGCCCAGCTTCGACGAACCACCACTAGCCATAGTAGAGGTGGTATGGCCCAGTGCCTGTGGACCTCGTGGTTCAAGAAGTCTCAACAGCGGGGCTGGGGCTGACGACCCAAAGGCTGAAGGTCCCTCCAGAAGGCTGGGGTAACTCCTACTCCATGGGGGGCCAGACAGGAGCAAAGGCCTGCAAGGAGAGAGGTGTCAAAGCAGAAATAGTTGACGGTGCGATCTCAGGAGAAAAGGAGGAATAGTCCAACAGGATCAAGATTGCCGTCAGGAGGAACAGTCCTTAGGCTGGTCCTTATCCCAATGAGAATGGTTCCCCGAGGACTTGTCCTGGGCGCAGATGGCCTGAGAGCCCAAAGAGGATGCCAGCGACTGGGAGGGGGGAGCTTGGGAAGACTCCTGCTCACCGCTGTCTGCCTGCTGCTCCATGAGGAGTTTCTGTAGGGCTTTCTTACATTGTTGCCGGGTAGTGAGGTTGAACTTCAGGCAAAGGTCACAGGCAAGAGCACTGTGACCAGGCCTGAGATAGTAGACACCAAGTTTGTGGTCGGTTGTAGAAATCTTCTTTCCACAGTGGCAGCGACGGAAAAGAGCCAACGAAGGAGTAGTTCTCGACATACAAAAACAAAATTTGATTCCATTTAAATAAAATGATTTGTGGGCCCCCCAGTGAAGGGATAAGTTGGGTCGCCAGGGCACAACACAAAAGGGATGGTGGTGATGGTGGAGGGGGGGATGACTTGGTGGGCAGGAGGTGACCACTGGCAGCCTAAAGGAGTGGCTGGTCAGGTGGCAGAGGAGGAACAAAAAAAATAAATAACTTAAAGTGATTCAAAGGCTGTAACAAAAGAAAGTTCAGTAGAATTTTGGCCACTGACTGAACGATGAGTCTGTGCGTGAATGGTTGACGTCAGGAAAGAACCTAGGAGGGAGCACAGCCACCCATGCTCATATAGGGCTGTGATGTTGGAGCCTGATGTTGGTGTGGGCAGCCCCTACTAGACTGCTGCAGAAAAGCTTCCATGTGATCCTAGAGCCTGATTGCTAAGTTTTATATGTGTGACCTGATGACAGATATCCCAAGATCTTCCAAATTCAGAATTAGGTGCGATATTCCTTTACAGCTGATATGGGGGGCACTATGGCCTAGGGGAAGAGATTCAAAGATCTACGATTATGGTAAGTAAGTAATTTTCTGTCTTCTTTGAGGAGATCTCTTCCCTTAGGCCACACCTACAGAACGAGTCCCAGGCAGTTCCAAAAGCCAACTGGGAGGGTGGTACAGTATGTTCATGGCAGTAGGCCCTGTATGGCAGCAAGGCTGAAGCCTGCTCAACTACAAAAAACAGTGTCCAGACTTTAATGTTTAGTAAAGGTGTGGACAGTACTCCAGGTGGCTGCAACGCAGATCTCGGCAGCAGATAAATCTCTGAAGCAAGCAACAAAATGTGTGTCATTGAGGCACAGGTCAGGAAGCACAGCAAGACCAGGAGCAGTTGTACAATTTGCAAGTAGTATTTCATTATTATCAATAACAGCAGAATAAAAAAACATGTTCAGTAGAACTATTTACAAAGGCAGTACAAACAGAGAAAACAAAGTCTTTCATCTGAGCGTTTCTTTTCAATTTCAAATCTCAGTCTCTGTCTGTTACTCTAGTAAACGTATTGCTGCTCTTTTTACAAGCTCCTAGGTGACAGGTTTAAATGCTTCCTTGGCAAGCTTTTAAACTAGCCAAGGGGGGAGGTGCTGATAAAAGGCAGGAAATTTCAAGCCTCCCCCCATAAAACATGGCAGGTAGTAAGGTAAACACTGAGGTACAGAGCTCAACACAGGGCAGGGCAGGGGTAAATGAAAATGGAAATTACGTACTTACCGTAATTATTGATCTTCTTGGACAGTCTCCATCACTCTTTCACACTAGTGGGATAGCGCCGGAAGCTCTAGGACCAAGCGGGAGCCTAAAGTTTTCAGAAGGGTCGGCGCCGAGAGAGGACCATGCATGCGCGGCACCGTGAGACTAGCTTGCGCCTGTGTAGGCTATCTTGGCGTCGACCCTCCAACCACCTCAGTACCTTTTCGACCGAGGCGGTGCAGCGTGACTAATGAGAATAACTCATCCTGAGTTTCTGGGCCTGAGAGGGCCCAGATGGCCTTTGCAAGAAAGGTTAAGAATAATGTCCTCACAGACTGAATCACAGGACTGTGAAGACCAGGAAAGAAAAACAAGTGAACCCAGGGGATGGTGGTTGGGCGTGCGAATGAGTGATGGAGACTGTCCAAGAAGATCAATAATTACAGTAAGAACATAATTTCCATATCTTCTTGGACTAAGTCTCCATCACTCATTCACACTAGTGGGAAAGTACCAAGCTAAAACCAATAACCCTGAGTAGGGTGGTAGGAGATAGGGTTCACTCAGGAAGGACAGCCAAGGACTGTCCTGTTAATAAAAAGAGCTGTCTTGTAAGAGCATCTATAACATAGTGCCTACAAGATAAACGCTCGAGTTGTAACTCGTCACCTTGCCGACAACTACAATGGGCACAAAATGAAAGTCTGCCAGGCAGCCGCAACCACTCTAGGAGAGTGGCAAGAACCTGGCCTCACAATTTGATCTAGGACCAAAATTAGTCATGTCAAAGACATGTACTAATGTAACGTAAAGGGGACCTCAGGAACTGAAAGAATCAGAGGTAAAGTCTACTGGTTCAGGGTAGACCGGAAAGTGCAGATGGAACCCCCACTATCCAGTATGGTTGACCTGTAAACAACAGGTCCAGAAGCACTTGAACCCCTTACTTGGTGAGCAAGGGGGTCCAGGTGGGGTTAGCCCATCAAGGAGAATGGTCTCCACTTAGTCACAGGATCTTCCTGATGGAAAGCCAAGCACGACTTAGAAGCCTCTCGTAGTGGTCTAGTAAAACCAGATCCTACCCACTGTATTTTCCAAGGGGAATAATCCTGCCCCTGTGTGTACAACTGTAGCAGCAGTCTCTGAACTCAGGAAAGAAAGGAAAAAGGTATACAGAAGGATGTGTCCACTGCGGAAAAAAAACATTCCGACAGAAAAAAAACTGGGGCTGGATTTCTAAGGTCAATAGAGGCAGATGTGTGTCGAGGAGGGACACAGCAGGACCAAGTTAGGGCTAACCCATTTGTTGAAGTGACTGAAAGAGGCAGTGACTCAATGCAGTGAGGCACTAGCCACTCTGGCTCTTCTGAAAGGAGTAGGAAAGGATTCTAGTTCATTTGCTGAAAAAGAAACATCACCACTCCCTTTCACACTTGAAGAGGATAGCTTCGTTGAGCGACTGGCATGGACCAGAGCGCAGGAACCAAAGGTGTGAATATTTGAGAAGCTTCCTCAGAAAAAGGGACCTACTCGACCATCCGTCAAGAAGGAGGAAATCGCCTGTTAAATTAAGCAAGCAAGGAAGAAGGAACCTGAGTTCCAACTCAGTGGAGAGTTGCTTCTGCTGCTGTAAGGCTCTGTTCAAGAGAAGAAAGCCTGATAAAAAAAAAAAAGGAATTAAGAGACTGGGCAGTCGCCTAGGTCTAGGAAATGTCTCTGAATGAGAAAACTCTCTCAGAGAAAGAGATAACCCATATTGTCGCTGGATCAGACTCCCCGTAGGGGAAGAAGAAATCAGGTACTCTTTACCGTATCCCGGAGACGAGCTCCTCAGGGGCTGAGGAGGAATCTGACCAGATCCGCCCCCCAAAAAAGGGTGGAGGGGTGCCAGGTAATTTCGACTAGGTCCTGTGCTGTGATAAAAACCATATGATATAAATTTTTTTTTTTTTTTTTTAGTCCGAGCCTAACAAGGCCTTCAGGCTGCTATTTTGAGGATTGTCTTGATACAAAAAGACGAAGATGTTCTCCATCTGAGTGCGGAAAGAGCCTGAGTGTCCAAAATGAAATCTTGACCAGACTAACAATCACAGCTGGAGAGAAGTTAACCACCTGTGCCGAAGAAGCCACCAAAGAGGCAATATCACAAGGGGGCTATATACCCCTATCAAAGGAGCGGAAGAGTCAGAGCAGCCCCCCGACCATTAAATTAAAATGTTCCACAGAGTGGAGCTGTCTTGACGATTGAAAAAATCTAGACGCAGAAGAGTATGGTCCACGGACACAGTGTGAAATACTATACTGGACCCCGTTACTGAGGAACTACTGAAAGGATTTTCCCCTCATGGACTCTGAAGATAGAGATGACGTGCCCTCCAGTATATAAAATGAGTCATCCGCTGTGTTACTGACCAGAAGGACAGGGAAAGACCCATCTAGATGCACTTCTACCCCCAGAAGGACCTCCAAGAGAGGTCTAGGTCAGAGCCACTAGAGACTCCGCCATCAGGAAGGATGTCGAGGAGCCTGGTACCATGTAGGGAGCAGAGAAAGTGCTGAGCAGAATGAGATTCCGCTGGCAGAACGGCACAGCAGAGTTCCATAGCAGAAAACCGCTGGATGACATAAGATCCCAGATAGACCACCACTCACTAAAATGTGTGGAAAAAATAATCCGCAGAACAGGAGTTCATTCTGCGGTAAACATCCCGCCACAAGTTCTGTGGAAAGGAGTCTGAAAGGAAAAATGTGTCATAATTCTGCCATACAGCACCCACTAGCACCCGTGTGGCATCAGCAGCACTCGTGGCACAGGAGGGCACCAAGCAGTGCCTATGCCAACCTGGGCGATACCCAAGGGCAGCCATGGTAGTATACGCAGGTACTCCCAGCACCCATGTAGCAATGGCACTCGAGGGCACCTCCGACGCCCATGGCACCATGGCAAGAATGGCACCCGAGGGCACCAATGGCACCTGAGGGCACCAGAGGCATCCATGGGCACATGCAGTGCCACCTGCGGCACCCATCGAGTGTCACCCCGGTACCCAAGGCACCAGTGGCACCCATGGCACTTCAAGCATCCATGGAACTCATGGGCACCCACAGCGTCACCCGCGGCACCCATGGGTGCTCCTGGCATCACCCCTGGCATCTCTGGCACCCATGGTGCCCGCAGGTGCCTGGCACCGCCCACGGGAGTGCGGCGTCACCCACGGGTGTGCGGCGCCACTGACGGCACCGACAACAAGTGACAGCAAAGAGAGCACCCACGGCGCCACACAGAGTGACGGTGCCGACCCACAGCACTACGGCACGGCGCCAACCAAAGCCCCGAGGCTCGGCACCAACCACGGCACCGAGCACGGCGCTGACCACGGCTCCGAGGCGCTGCGCCAACCAAGGCACCGAGCCACGGCTCCGAGGCACGGTGCCAACCATGGCGCCGAGCCACAGCACCGAGGAAATCCTGAAAAGGGGAGAAGGAAAAAGGTGGTGCCCGTGCTGGCCCCTGCATGGAAAAGGGGGGGGGTAGGTATGAGGGGTCAACACGATGGCAAAGGCACCCAGAGGGCACCTGATCATTCGTGAACCAATCAACCCGGCTCCGGTCCAACGGCTCTAAGGCCCAGAGGTCCCGAAATCAAGAACAGAGCCAGGAAAACTGGAAAATTGAACCCCCTGCTCCATAGGAGCAACCCAAAGGTGAAACTGCTCACCGGAGCTCCAGCGAGGACAGAGATGGAGCTCAGAGTCGAGAAAGCAGCCATTAGGAGCGGGGCCAAGAGGAACACACCAAAGTAGGTTCGGGCCCATCGCCCCTCCAGATGAACATTCCTTGTGCAGACATACCAATGGGCAACCTCGAGCGGCACCGATTCTTCTTCTCCGAACGAAGAAGAGGAGCTCGAGGTCAAGTGGAGCTGGATCACCAGAAGCGTTAGATTTGTGCTTCAGAGGACTGTCCTCCCCCCGAGCACAGGACTGTCCATAGTCAGACCCCTTCCCATTAATTAAGGGCGGCGGACCGGACACAGCCCCGCTGCCATAAAAACTTTCAAACGAAGTCCTCCTACCGTCACCGCTACCGTCTAAGGACGACTCCGTTGATGGCAGGAAAGAATTAATTTTTTCTTCTTCTTCATAATCTTCTTCTTGTTCATAAAATAATAAATTACTACTTTAAAATATTAAAACATTAAGAGCTGTTGTCGGATAGACCAAAACTTTGACTCCGGCAGACGAGCGACGTCGACATCCAAGCGCACTCGACGGCGGGAGAAAAGGAACTCAGGCGGTTGGAGGGTCGACACTGAGATAGCCTACACAGGCGCGAGCTAGTCTTGCGGTGCCGTGCATGCATGGTCCTCTCTCGGTGCCGACCCTTCTGAAAACTTTAGGCTCCCGCTTGGTCCTAGCGCCTCCAGCGCTATCCCAACTAGTGTGAATGAGTGATGGAGACTTAGTCCAGGAAGATCAAACATTTGTCAATACCGAATGTTTGCTTGCTGGCATTGGCAGTGGTAGTGCAGAAGTGACACAGCTGTGTAATAGGAATGGCAGTGAAGTATTGAACTGAAGCCAACTCCACCGCCACCCTGCAGAGAGTGACAGGCATTGGGGTGTGCCTTTGGGTCATCAGGAATAACGGCCACACCATTTCACCACAGCCTACCCTGCAGACACTGACAAGTGTCACGGTGTGCCTTGGGGTCTTTGGCCCTTATGCGCACCCCATTCCATCAGAAAATATGGTGAGACGCGTGAGGTATAGGAGAATGGGGTGAACTCTGGGGCCGAAGAGTCTAAGGCATACCTCGATGCCTCTCACTGGCTGCAGGGTGTGGAATGGTATGAGCATTACAAGCAAGAATCCCAAGGAACACCCCTGATGCCTGTCATTATCTACAGGGTGGGGCGTTATGGTTGGAAACCCTAACACCTCAGGCATTCGTTGGTATTTTCACTCCAAATTTTCAACATGTTTTTTTTGTGACCCCCACCTCATGAACAGTGGCAATATCAGTTTGTTAGCTGAAAGCTGCTTATGCACAGCGACTAAGGCATTTAGCACCACAGGTGCAAAAACATTCCGAACAGGATGTGAAAAATGACAGCTGTACTGTTCATGGGGAGGTGTAAAAATGGGAATGATACAAATCTGCAGTAAAAATATTTAAAAAACTGGTGAAGTCACGAGCATGCATAGAAACTGTGCTACGCACACCCGTAATGTAATTAGTTTGAGGATTTTTTACAGCAGATTGTCAACACAGGCATTTTGGGACCTCCGATCATGAACAGTATCACTGTGATTTTCTTTATCTGTCCCGAACAATGATTTCCCACAGCGACCGCGCATCTCTGCGCTGAAAGTGTGAAAACACATTTCGGCCATATTGTGAAAAATGACAGCTATACTGTTCATAAGGAAGTGTGGAAAAATGCCACTGGTGAAAATCTGGACTGAAAATATTACAAAGTCATGAACTTACGAGGGTGCGTGGAAACTGCGCAATGCTCACTCGTAACACAGTCATTTTATGGACTTTTGTCACCAAATTTTAAACATAGCCATTTTAAGACCTCTGCTCATGAACAGTGTCACTGTGATTTTCTTAATCTATCCCAAACATTGCTTTCGCACACCGACTGCACCATTGTGCGCTACATGTGCGGAAACACATTTTGGGCAACATGCGAAAAATGGCAGCTGTACTGTTCATAAGGAAGTGTAATTAAATGGCAATGTTGAAAATCTGGAGTGAAAATATTGAAAATTCGCAAACTTACGAGCGTGCGTAGGAACTGCGCAACACACTCTCGTAAAACAGTCATTTTTAGGAATTTTTTCACCAAATTTTCAACATAGCCATTTTAAGACCTCTGCTCATGAACACTGTCACTGTGATTTTCTTAATGTGTCCCATACATTGATTTCGCACACCGACTGCGCCATTGTGCGCTACATGGGCGGAAACACGTTTTGGGCAAGATGTGAAAAATGACAGCTGTACTGCTCATAAGGAGGTGTGGTAAAATGGCAATGCTGAAAATCTGGAGTGAAAGTATCGAAAATTCGCGAACTTACGACTGTGCGTAGGAACTGCGCAACGCACACTCGTAAAAGTCATTTTTAAGAATTTTTCCACCAAATTTTCAACATAGGCTTTTTGAGAGCCCACCTAATGAACAGTGGCAGTGTAGTTTCATTACCTGGTCCCGGAAGGTGATTTCGCACAGTGACTGCGAAATCACACTTTGGGCCCGATTAACGCCATGGCAGTGACAGCATTCATGAGAAGGGGTCCCAAAAAACCCATGTTGAAAATTTGGTGCAAAAATTCCAAAAAATGCATGAGATATGCAGCAAAGTTGAAAAAAAACCTATCTATCCCATTATACAGCTTACCGGCATTTTCTCAGTTCGCGGTCGGCTCTGAAGAGTGCAGACGTGTTCCCGGATAAGATGATCGTCACGCGGTCTGGAGTAAGTATGGGGTGAGGGTGTGTGGGGAGGCAGGGTGCACAGTGGGTGGGCGGGTGGGGGCAGAGACAGCGAGGACCATTTTTAATTTCAAGGTTTTTTAAAACAAGGACAAGACGATCGGGGACGTTTGCCACGCTGGGGTGGGCTCCAGCATGGCACAAGGATAGCTTTTGGGGCGTGGAGCCAGCGAGATTGAGGCACCCGTCGGTGGCAACATCTGTTGCCACGCTGGGGTGGGCTCCAGCGCGGCACCCTGTGCTCTCGGGGAGGGGAAGACAGTGGAGCTGGCCGGGGATTGGGCACCCCGTCGGCTATGCATGTGTAGCCACGCTGGGGTGGGCACCTAGCGTGGCATGTGGAACGCTGTTTGGGGGGAGCGCAGCACAGCCGACGGGGGATTGGGCACCCCCATCGGCTATACAGTGTGTGTGTGGGGGGGGCGAGCACGCAGTATGCATGCGTGTGTGTGTGTAGGGGAAGCACGCATGAGCAGGCGATATCTTATCGCTGCTCACTGAAGCGTAGCTCCCCCTTTCATCTGTACTCCACTGCATTTTCGACTGCTGTCATAGACAGCTCCAGCAGGCATTGGAGAACTGCGGCCGCGCCTGCAAACACACTGACTGAATTGGAAGGGGGCTGCTACACCTCCGAAAACTCGGATGATGGCACTATGTTTCTTGCACATGCGTGCAAGCAAACATAAAAATGGACAAGGGCAATAAGAGCAGGGATGGAGGAAAAAAGGATAAAGCCAACATTAAATGGAGGGCAGTGAGTACCACTGCCCGTAGTCTGGGAAACGAGCTTCCTGAGCTAGTAGCCCTGATGGAAGATGAACAATTGGATATTGTGGCAGTCACGGAAACATGGTACACAGAGAACCATGACTGGGATGTCAACATACCAGGGTACACAATCTACAGAAGGGACAGGGAAGGTAAAAGAGGAGGTGGAGTAGCTCTATACATAAGGGAAGGGATCAAAGCTACAGAACTAAAAAATAAAGGGGGAGGACAAGAGGCACTCTGGGTCACCGTGGAGACAGGGAATGGCATCACATTTCGCACAGGGGTTGTATACAGACCCCCCGTCTCAAGGGGAGGAAATGGACAAGAAAATAATAGAGTACATTCTCAAAATGGCTGAAAAAGGGGAGATACTGTTGATGGGGGACCTGAATATGCCAGATGTTAACTGGATGACATGTACTGCAGCCACATCCAAGAGCAGGGTCATTCTCGATGCCCTGCAGGGGGCAGGCCTTAGACAGCTAGTGTTGGAACCCACTCGGGAGGGAGCAATACTAGACCTGGTACTCTCAAATGGAGAGAGGATCACAAATTTAGAAGTCAGTAGACATCTGGGAACAAGCGACCACTGCACAGTGTGCTTCACAATGAGCACAACCATGGAGATAAGCCATACAAAAACAAGGATACTGGATTTTAGAAGGGTTGACTTTGGCAAAATGGGTGAATACCTGAAGAATGCACTAGCAAATGGCCAAAAAGGAGGGGTGGAAGAACAATGGAGAAAAATCAAAACTGCCAACATAGAGGCAACAAGCCTTTGTGTGAAACAAAGAAAACAAAGCAGAGTAAAAAACCACTATGGTTCTCAAAAGAGGCAGCAGGGAAGGTTAAGGAGAAGAAGGCTGCATTCAAAAAGTATAAGGAATCACAGAAGGAGCACGACAGAGAACTCTATCAATTAAAGCAGAAAGAAGAGGGGAAGGCAGTTAGAATAGCAAAGGCCCAAACCGAGGAAAAAATAGCCAACTTAGTTAAGATGGGGGATAAAATCTTGTATAGGTACATTAGGGAGCATAGAAAGGTTAAGGGAGGGATAGTGAAGATTAATAAAGGAGAGGGGAGGTGGGCAGAGGGAGACAGTGAAAAGGTAGAGATACTGAATGAATACTTTTGCTCAGTATTCACAAAAGAAGATGAGGAGGAGTTACCTAAACCAGACAATAGAAGCACTCTGGGTAGGGGGGTTGACACCAGTCCATTCACAGAAGAGAGAGTCCTGAAAGAACTCCTAAAACTCAAGGTGGACAAAGCAATGGGGCCTGACGGGATTCACCCCAGAATCCTAAAAGAACTAAGGGAGGACCTAGTGACATCACTGACCATGCTTTTTAACAAATCATGGCAGGATGGGGTGGTACCTGAGGACTGGAGGAGGGCAGATGTGATTCCCCTTCACAAAAGTGAGAAGCAGAAGCAGGAAACTACAGACCTGTAAGTTTGACCTTAGTGGTAGGGAAAATGATGGAATCACTTCTGAAAGAAAGAAAGAACTGTTGAGTACCTAGAGGCCAGCGGGGGACAGGAACCAAAGCAGCATGGATTTACATCAGGAAGGTCATGTCAGACAAATCTAATTGATTTCTTTGACTGGGTGACCAAAGTAATAGACATGGGAGGGGCTGTGGATCTGGCCTACCTAGACTTTAGCAAGGCATTTGACACAGTCCCGCACAAAAAATGAATAACCATGTTAGCCAGCCTGGGAGTGGGTCCCAGGGTGGTAGCCTGGGTAGCAAACTGGCTGCACAACAGGACACAGAAGGTAATAGTGAATGGAACACATTCCGAAGAAAGGGGAATTACTAGTGGAGTACCTTAGGGCTCAGTACTGGGTCCAGTCCTCTAACATCTTTATAGGTGACATTGCAGAGGGTCTGGAGGGAAAGGTATGCCTCTTTGCAGATGACACAAAGATCTGTAACAGAGCTGATACACAAGAGGGGGTAGAAAAGATGAGAAGGGACTTGGCAAGGTTGGAGGAATGGTCAGACATATGGCAACTTAGATTCAATGCAAAGAAGTGCAAAGTACCGTATATACTCATGTATAAGCCGAGTTTTTTAACATACTTTTGCATTCTAATTTTTAGTACCTCGGCTTATACGCAAGTCAAACCAGAAACGAAAATGTATCTCCCTTCCAAACAGCTTCGGTAATGAATCTGTCCGTGCCCTATGGGACTTAGAGGTATTAGTAGAGGTGGAGGGATGTTGAGAGTGAGAGAGGAGTGGGAGGGGCAGCAGGAGATGGCAATGAAGGAAGCTGCACTTGCGGGCAATGTAAAAGCCTGTGGCGGATATGTAATAGTGGAGGCAGCAGCAGCGAGATCATCGCGTGATGCATACTGAGTTTGTGGAGCCCAACTGTAAAGGATAGATCATCGAGGCGAGTACAGATGTTTTGGTTGATGGCAGGGGATGGGGATCTGGGAAGGTTTGCTTCATGCACTGCAGCACGTGGTTGATGGCAGGAAATGGGGATCTGGGAGGGTTTGCTTCATGCACCACAGCGCGTGTAAGCCCCAAGAGGCTGTAATGTTTTACTAGGGGAGGGACAAGAAAAACAGTAAAGAGACAGCATTTGGGTTAAAAGAGCCTGCAAATAGCTGAATGAATAATTTTTCTTGGTCGGCTTATACGCGAGTCATTGTTGTTTTAAAAAAATGCACCTCGGGTTTCGGGGGTTGGCTTATACGCGGATCGCCTAATACGTGAGTATATACGGTAATGCACCTGGGGAAACAAAAACCCAGGAGAAGAGTACACAATAGCAGGGGAGGTACTGACAACAACAAAAATAGAAAGGGACCTGGGGGTGGTCATATCAGATGACCTAAAGGTGGGTAAGCAATGTGAAAAGTCAGTAAGGAGAGCCAGGGGGATACTGGAATGCATAGGAAGGGGCATCACAAGCAGAAAAAGGGAAGTGGTTATCCTCTATACAGACAGTTGGTGAGACCCCATCTGGAGTACTGTGTGCAGTTTTGGAGACCTCATCTACGCAAGGACATAGACAGGATGGAAGCAGTCAGAGGAGGGCAACTAAAATGGTGCAGGGTCTGCAGCAGAAACCATATGAAGAGAGATTGAGAGAGCTTAATATGTATACTCTTGATGAAAGGAGGGACAGGGGACATGATAGAAACTTTCAAGTACCTCAAGGAATCAACAAAGTCCAGGAGGGTAGCATCTTTCAGAAAAGAGATGTGTAAGAACAAGGGGCACAATTTAAAGATAAGAGGGGGGACGGCTCAGGGGTAATGTGAGGACATTTTTTTTTACGGAGAGAGTGGTGGATACATGGAACCGCCTTCCTGAGGAGGTTGTTGGGTCTAAAACAGTGGGAGAATTCAAACATGCATGGGGCAGACATAAGGCAACTACAGTGGGGGGTTGCAGGAAGTAGGCTGTTGGTTAACTAGAATCTGCAGCTTATCCAGTAGGTAGGGAAATGGGCAGACTGGGTGGGCCAAGTGGTCCTTATCTGCCGTCAAAGTCTATGTTTCTATGTTTCTAAGTGTTTGCCTGGGAACTCGTTAAGAGACATCCTGTTTCTCACAAAATGTTCTTGTCAGTTTCTTTGCAGAGCAGGCTTACAAATAGAACAGCATTCCAAGCTGGCCTCCTGCTGACAGCTCTCCAAGAGAGTCTACAAATGACCCTGAGAGGAGCTCAAACTGCATCTCAGGTTAACCCCTTAAATTCCAAACAGTTTTTTGTAATCATTTCAACAGTATAACTATATATATTTTTAAACAAGGGATCCCAGCAGCACTTACACAGTTTCACATAAAGATTCACATATATTTTTATAACCGCAGATATACAAGAGGGAAGAAAAGACAGAAACAGCAAATGAAGGCAGAGAGATAGCAAGAGGTGGAGAATTGCGAGACTGTCAGAGTGATCAGTTCCTAGGTTTCACAAGAACATTTGGTTGTGCAACCAGACACACGAAAGACAAAAAAGGACAGGACAGAACAGATACTTGCATTTGACTCTTTCTGCATAACAAATGGGACAGGGCATCCTTTAACCCTGTCTCAATGTGGCCATACCCCTTGAAAACGAACCGTACCAGGAAGTTCCTTACAGTACTTCCTATAACAGAATGTAATACAATGTGCTAGCCATTCGGACAAGCACTGCTTCAATTCAGGGACACCCTCTTTCCCAGAGGCGAATGAAACAAATAGCTGAGAGGACTTTCTGCAGTAGGATTCTATGTATATCCAAAGTATGAAGCAGTGCCTCATCCTGATTGGTATGCTCTGGATAATTAATTGGAAGGTGGATGGTTTGATTTAGTGTGAACTCATTCACCCTACCTTTGTCAAAAACTTATGGTTAGTATGTAAAGACATCCTGTGTTTTGAAAAATCAAACAAAGAGAAACACATTAGAGCCTGTAGCTCTAAAATCCGTTGAGCCTAAGTGGTTGCAACTAATAACATTTTCCATGAAAAAAAGTGTAAGCCGCAACTCGCAGCTAGCTCCAATGGAGACAAAGCAAGTTTCTCAAGCACATAACTAAGGTTCCATGCAGGGAGGGAACCAGATTGCAAATGGCAGGTTTCATATGTAGAATACCTCTCATAAAGTTATGGGAGACCTCTAACTGAGCTACTGTACGCTCATCAGCAAGTGTCTGGAAAGCTGATATAGTTGCCAAATGCACCTTCTGTGAGAAATACTGCAGACCGGAGTCTGATAGTGACAGCAAGTATTCTAACAGTGCATAAACCGGGCAGGTGAATGGGTCCATATTTGGGGAAGTGGCCCACAAAATGAAACACTTCTACTTTAAAAAGTATGAATGTCTGGTGGAAGGCTTTCTAGCTTCAACCAGTACATCAGCTACTTCTGGAGACACTGCAAGCCGTGTAATGGCTATGTCCTCAGAAACCTGGCATGCAGGTGCAGGGACTTCAGGTCCAGATGAACCAGAGCCACCTTGTGCTGTGACAACAGGCCTCTGCAGAGAGACAATGAAACTGGAGGCTCCACTGCTAGCTGTTGTAGCAAAAGATACCATATTTGTTGAGGCCATAGAGGTGCAATGAGGATGAGGGTCACACGCTCTATCTGTACTTTCAGAAATACTCTCTATATTAATGGGAGAGAATGCATACAGAAACCTCCCTTTCCAAGAAAGGGGCAATGCATCTCGCTGGAAAACTCCAGTCCCTGGAGTGAGTGGGCAGAAATGTGGCAGTTTTGCATTGTGTAGTAACACAAAAAGATCCCACTCTGGATGATCCTACCTTGTGAAGAGCTCATTTACCAGACAGGACAGAAGTTCCTGTTTGTGCATCTTGGACTGACATCATCTTTATTTATAAGTGCTGTTCCAGGAGATCACAGCACTGAACAATGCACAACAAAATCATGAATACAGAATAGAAAATAAAACAAACAATTAAAATATATGACAGCGAAACTTCCATCACATTTATTTAAGTTAAATATCGGCTCAATCCGAAAAGCTAACTGAAATAGGTGTGTTTTCAAGGAAGCCTTACAACTCTCGGTGGTCGGGCACTCTCTAATCCAATGAAGCAGAGAATTTCACAGGGTAGGAGCCACAAAAAGCGTTTGAGCGGGCCCCAGAGGTTTTAATCAAACCCTGGAAACCTCTAGCAATCCTTCATCGGTGGAGCGGAGGGAGTGGTAAGGGCACAGAACATCTTGCAAGTACGCGGACTGTGATTGTGTAGGGCTTTATAGGTCAGTAACCTGACCTTAAAGGTGACCTGCCTAGCTCATTTGCTAAGACATTTTGGACCCCTGGGAGATGCACAGCTGATAATTCTAGGCAGAGTTCTCGCACCCTATACCACACTCTCATTACTTTCTGACACAGCGGATAGGAATGAGTCCCCAGTTGTTTGTTTATGTAATGCATAACACTGATACTGTCTGTCTGTACTAGCAGATGACATGGAGCCAGATACTCCTAGAAAGCCTGGAGACTGTATAAAGACAGCTCTCATCTCCAGGACATTTATGTGTAATCTGGCTTCCAGCTGGGCCCATGAACCTTGGGTTTAATAAGGGCCCATATGTGCTCCCCACCCGGATCCTGAGGCATCCGAGGTGAGAATCTGAGTTGGAGCTGGCATTAAGAATGAAACACCCCTCTTGAGGTGGCTGCAGTCCACTCACCATGCCAGAGTTTTGCATAAATGGGACGTGACGAGCACTTTTTGGTTCATGTCATCCATTAATTACTCTCACTGCACTCTCAAGTGTCCACTGTGGTGTTCGCATGTGTAAGCAAGTCAATGGCACAGTCGCAATGGTCGCCACCACAAGTCATAGGAGACACAGGAAGGTTCTAGCTGGGACATGACTTCTGTGCATTAGTAGTGCTCGAGACATGAAACATTACGCCCCATCCAGGGACAGAAACACTCTGCCCTGTTCTATGTCTAGGACTGCAACTATACACTACAGCCTCTGGCAAGGGGTCAGTACTGATTTTGGTACCTTCACTATAACCCCCAGGTCTTCAAACAGTTGCCTTGTTCTCAACAGGGTGTGTTCAAGATAGCTACTGAAACTGGCTTTCAATAGGCATTCGTCTTGGTATGCAAAGACATACCAACCTTCGCTGCGAAAGGCTAATGCCACCACTGCCAAGCACTTGGTAAAGACCTGTGGCGCAGAAGAAAAGTCAAAGGGCCATACTCTGAATGGAAGTGCTTTAAATACTTTCTGCAATGCTTCCTGATCTTGATAAGAAGGAATGCATCCTTCATGACCAGGAAGCAAATCAAGTCCCCAACCCGCAACAGGGGAATCAGATTTTGCAAGGAGACCATGCAAAACTTCTTGTATTCTTTGCAAAAGTTTAGGTCTCACAGGTCTAGCACAGGCCTGTGATTTCCTATTGATTTGGGGACCAGGAAGTATCTGGTGTACAACCCTTTGCCTTTCTGATGTAACAGGTACAGGTTCTATGACACGTTTGGCTAGCAAAGCTTGTGCCTCCTCTTTCAGCAGGGAGAGATGTCCCAGGGGATGAGCTGAAAGAGACAGAGTGCTCTGGAGAGGTTTCTAATAACTCCTGAGCACATCCTTTTAAAGTTATCTCCAGGACCCACTCGCCTGTGGTAATCTCCCTCCACTGTGTTAACAGAGGGAAAAGCAGTCCCCTACCACCACCTCCTTAGGCTGATGCAGTGTGGGAGAATTCTGACACAGGTCATGCTGAGCTGGTGGGGGCAGAGCCACTGACTTTGGAATGGGCTCCTAGGGGAAGGGAAGCTGGCAAGGCTCCATCACCCTTAATGATGGTAGGCTTGATGGCAACCTCTGACAGCAGACTGTCGAAAGGATCCTTTACCCCGACCTCTACCCAGCATGGGATACAACCATTTAACTGGCCTTAAAGTCATTTTAGAGACTTGAAGGCCTCTTCATATCTCTTCTACATGGTATCCAAACAATTTAGTGCCTCTAAAAGGAGCATTCAGAACTGTCTACTGCACATCCACTGCAAACACAGCCACCCTAAGCCAAGAATACCTTCTCATGCAAAAAACAGTGGCTGTTGCCCTGACAGATGCAGTTGAAACATCATATGCTGAGCATAGCAGAAATTTGCCTACTTCAGCTCTAGCAATCCAATTTTTAAGTAATTCCATTCCTACTCATGTCATTTGGAAGTCCCTGAGCTGCATCTCTAGCAGCCCTCCAAAGGCTATTCTGATACTTGATCATGTGAGATTGGTAATTAGCAAGGCCACTGTTTTTCGTTTTTTACAGAAAAATCCGGTAAAATTCCGGAATAAGGGCTGCCTGAAGACCGGTTAAAACAAAGAGTTCATGGAATCTGGCATTTTATATCAGATCAGTAAATCTACAAAACTTGTGTTTTTTTTTAATTATTTCCTGTACTATTTTCAATTTGCTTTATTTAATGCTCTGTATATTAAGTCTTCTTCAATTCTGATTATTTATGCACATACTAAAAGAATGATAGCAGAATCCCGGTAAAATCTGGAAATTAGAGTAACAATCACAGGTGCAATTCCGGAATCTGAAGTCTTGAAAACGGAATTTCATTGTTTTAATCACTGTAAATCAGTGGCCTTGGTAATTAGCAATATGCAGGCCTAATGAGGCAGGGGCATATGTTTATTTACCCATTACATCAAGCCTCTTGGATCCCTTATCAGGGGACAGGGTACTCGCGTGCTTTAGTGCCCATGATCTATCATGGGCAGCCATTATAACCACAGAATCTGTTTCTGGTTGGTTGGCATAATAAGGCTTGGCAGCACAAGCAGGCTACTGATTGTCAGCCTTTCTGGGCACAGCGGGTACATTATTTGGCTTGTACCTTCCAGCAAATGTTGCATCCTCCAATACAGGGCAAATTAGAGGAACAATGATAGATGGAGCACAGGGGACCCCCAGGAAAGCCATCAATTTCTTTTCAGTGGAATCCTCTTTCACAACTAAACCCACTGCTTTTGCATTTGCTGCATCACTATTTGGAAGGTAGGGTCTTTAGGAGTAGATCTGGGTGTATTCACTACAGAATCCTCACTGCAAGAGGATACAGTGGAGTGGAATGTGAAGCATAATGTTCCTCTCCATAATGACATCTGGATTATATTCTTCCTGGCTGGAGTCACTGTCAGTGATGGGAATTGAAGATCTCACTGGTGATGCTGGAGGCTGCTGAGGAGGTACTTGCTGGGTTCCAGCCGATGATGCTGATGGGGCCTGCAATGCAGGAACCCCTGTTGATGGCAGTGCAGGCAAGCTAGGAAGTATGTGGCGTATCATGTCTGAAAATGATGCCGGTACTGCCTGTGCGTTAACACCCTGGCCAAGGTCTTGACCCATGGAGTTGATGACGGGCCTGGACCCATCGACGATGGCAATGTACCATCTGTCGTAGGTAGGGTAGTGCCTAAGCCAATCCCTGACCTTGGTGTCTTGTCGACGGCTGGGGGCAGGGGGGCTGGCATCACAGCTCACAGGGCAGATAATGATGATGCAGGCTGATTACCTGCAGGTTGCAATGGTGACAAAGATCTCAGCAGGGAAGCAAATAGAACAGTTATGTACTTACTGTAACAGTAGATCTTCCAGAGAATCTCTTTCATCAGGCCATACCTCTGAAACTTATAGCTGCCAGGCACTAAGACCACATGGAAACTTTTTGCAAGCAGTTCACCAAGGACTGCCCATAACAACATCACACATCGGCTACCATATAAACGTGGGAGGCCCCTTCCTCCTCAGTTCTCTACTGGAGAACATGCTCAGAGGACCTCCCTCAAGGGAACCAGCAGCGAAAGAAGAGTTACATAAGAACTTACTGTAAAAGTAGATCTTCGAGACAATCAATTGCAGCAGGTTACACCTTAGAAACTATAGCCAAAAGGCACCAGGACCACGTGGAAACACTTTGCTAGCAGTCTTCCTGGGGCCACCTACAGTGACATCACTATGTCACTGTTCCCCATAATAGCGGTGCGTGGCCCCACTCCCTTCCTCGGTATCCGGTCATAATCACGCTGCCATGATTGTGCAAACACAAACAGCATTTGAGCACAATGTCGCATATTTGAATAGCACAACTTATGTTATGATTTGTGTATAAAAATTTAGACCAGACTGGATTACCACTTTAAAGACAATCCCATACAGATCTGCCTTCCTTAACCATCTCATTTTCAAGTGGGTGGCCTGTGAATTTCCCCTCAGTGTGGTGCTCCATGAGGAGAGAGACCTATTAAACCTGTAGTCCTTTTTGAGTCTTAGGCTTATCATCTATTCAGTGCAGGGATGGAGCTTGCCTGGGTTCTTAATGCTGTGCTGCCGTGAGGATTTTCAGCTTGTGTTAGTTGCGTCCCTGGTGGAGTGCACATGCAATGCCATCTGCCACTCCCAGTCCCAGCATCTGCTTCGGTCCCTGGCTCATCCACCCCTGGTCACCACCAGGGGTCTGTTTATTTCCAGGCTCAGACTCTCCCTCCCTGGAGAGCAGTTATCTCCTCCCCACTGGCCTACCCTCCAGTGCCCCAAGTTGCCTGGGAACCAAGGTCTGTGTCGCAAGCAGTAGTGCTACCGCTCTGCCGGAGAGCCAGCAAAATGAATATAAACCTTGCACAATGTTTTTAATATGATTAGAATTTGTGAAGTGTGCAGTCTCAAACTCCCAAATGTGCCACATTTATATTTGCTAAACACACATACACGCACATATTTATATCTGATATTCCCAACCAGATCACCAGTTGCCTGAGCATTTTCGGCTTCAGGACTATAGCTACTATTTTAGATAGTTTTAGCTACAGTGGCCAACAAAACACAATCCCAGAAACAAAGTGCTTGCGTCACCAGGTTCTGTATCTAATTATAATGCATCTCAGGGAGTGAAAAGGCTGCATCAACAAAAAAAGGGAAAAAAGCAAATTTGCAACAGCAACTGCAATCAATACCACTGAAAGCCGAGGCAGTAAGTAAAAAAGTTTAACAGTTAAACAGTTAAAAATATAAACATTTACCCCAACTGTTTGGTAGGATGTGCGTAAAAGAAATGCGGACTTCATTTTTGAGCTGCACGATATAAAGTGCAGCTGATATTTTGCTACAGCGCAATTTAGAGCCTCTGCTTAAATGGAAGCACAATGTTTAGCGCTATTGGGAATATGTGATTATGACACTGAACCCTCCCTCTTCAGTTCCCCGCCGGAGATCCGCCACCAAGGATGAGTCCCTGAGGGAACTGAGGAAGAGCCAGAGAGAACTGTCTGAATGAGGAAGGAATGCAGAAGGTTACCGTCCTGGAAAAGAGAGGACAGGAAAGGAGTAGTACAGGAACAAGGGGGTAGGAGGGTTGGATGGCATGACCTGCTGCAAGAAATTCTCTTGAAGATCTACTGTTATGGTACGTTCTTAGGCAGCTGTTCTATCTTCTTCAAGGCATCTCTTGCAGCAGGTCACACCTTAGGAACGAGTCCCAAGAAGTACTGCAGAGGGAAACAGTCCAGGTGGTTAGAAGGCAATAGTCTACCAAAGGAGACCTTGCAGCACAGCTAGACCAAAACTTGCCCGCCTTCTCAAGGCAATGTCCAGACTGTAGTGTTTAGTGAAAGTATGGATAGTACTCCAAGTCGCCGCAGCACAAATCTCAGCTGCGGAGACCCCTCTGAAACAGTAAACGTAAGAGGCCATGCCTCTGGTAGAATGGTAAATACCAAAAATAGAATGTTCTAACCTTTACATTGCTCACAAAATGTAATTCACATTTCTACTGAGGGGTGCTACTGGTTTGTGGCATGTAACAGACCAACAAACAGGATCCAGTGCACACCTTCCAATTATGTCAAATCTGAGAAATTAAACATATAAACTGCCTGCATTGGCTTTTCTTACTTTAAACTCCATGAAAAAGGGTTCTTTTAGTTAACAAATTGGAATTATATTTTGTGAGCAATGCAAAGGTTAGAGTGTGCTATTTTTGGTATGTGTTTAGAGTGTGGGGAGTTGTGGTTCTCCTTTTAGCATGCTCCCTTTGATCACCTGTGAAATTTCCTGGGTGGAAGCACTTTAGTATAAAGGAGCCAATTAGGCAATGAACTACATTTAAAAATAGTCACTGCAGGCATTTCAGAGTTGGGAAAGTGGGGACCAATTCGTGGGATCCCACACTGACGACTGGTGGTTTGGCTTGCTAACACTGGAATTCCAATCCGATAACTAAGAGGACCCCTTTTTCATGGAATTCAAAGTAAGAAAAGCCAATTCAGGCAGTTTATAGGTTGTTTCATTTCTCAGATTTGTTGGGGGGGTGGGATGTGCACTGGATCCTGTTTGTCTGGTAGAGTGGCCTTTGACACCCCCAGGAAGTTCATTACTGTACTTCCTGTAACAAAAAATGATACAGTTGGCAATCCATTTGGACAATCATTGTTTAAAGACTAGTGTCCCCTCTTTCCCATGGGTGACAGAAGCAAACAACTGTGAGGACTTCCTGTAGACCTTCATACGGTGAACATTGTATCCAAGTATTCTACGAACAACCAAAGTATGGAAATACAGGTTACTCACCTGTAACAGGAGTTCTAGGAGTGGTATATGTTGTTCATCCACACTTATTGGCAGGTTCCTTGCCGCTTTAAATCTTGCCAGAAGGTCTTCAAGCTGGCTCCTCCCACCCAACCGGGTGGTAAAACTCACGCTTTGCCTCATGACGTAAGATCCAGCCTGCTGGAAGCCAGGTTGCGCGTCGAAGCCAGGGAGGTTGGGTGGGTTGTGTGGATGAACAACATATACCACTCCTAGAACTCCTGTTACAGATGAGTAACCTATATTTCTAGGGACGCGGATATGTTGTTCAATCCACACTTTGTGGCAGACTCCTAGTAGTTCGGGAGGAGGGAGGCAAGGCGTGCACCCCCTACTTAGGGAATAAGGACTGGAGAACCGAGGTCCCAAAACCAGCATCCTGGCGTGACTCTAGGTCGATGTGGTAATGGGTAATGAAGGTGTGTGCTGACTTCCAGGTAGAAGCCCTGCAGATTTCCTGGATAGGGACGTCCCTAGAAGCAGCAGTATGGCGGGTAGAATGCGCTCTTATCCCTTTGGGAGGCTCCATGCCCACCACCCCACAGCAGAGATCTATGCAGGAGGTGACCCACCTGCCTATCATCTGCTTGGCTGCAGGTCTGCCAGGTGCGGCTTCAGCGTAGGTGACAAACAGCTGGCGAACCTCTCCTCCTTCAGCCATCCGCCCCTTATAATAAGAGGGCGCTCTTCTAGGGTCCAGAGCATGGAGCCTATATTCGGTCTCCAAGGTGTGATTGGGGTAGAACACCGGCAGAGTCAACACCTGGTTAAGGTGAAACTCCGACACCACCTTCGGAAGGAATTTCGGGTGGGGGCACAGGACAACCTTGTCCCTATGGAAGACCAGATAAGGAGACTCGATGGAAAGCGCCTGGAGCTCTCCCATCCTTCTGGCTGACGTAATAGTCACCAAGAAGGTGGTCTTCCACGACAGGTGAGACATGTCACACCTGTGCATCGGTTCGAATGGCTTGCCCATGAGCTTAGCCAATGCCAGCAGTAGATCCCATGGAGGTAGAGGTTCTCGCACTGGAGGGGATATGTGATCAAGGCCTTTGAAAAAGCGCCCGACCACCTTCTCCTGCGCCACCGACTGCTTCCCGGCCCACGCCCGGTAAGCAGAGATGGCTGCCAGGTGCACCTTGAGGGTCGTCGACTGAAGCCCTAGCTGAGAAAGGGACCTCAGGTAATCCAGAATGCTAGCCAATGAACAGGAGGAAGGGTCCAACCCCTTGCCCTGACACCAAACGGAGAATCTCTTCCATTTGAAGGCATAGCATTTTCTGGTCAACTCCTTATGGGATGCCTCAACAACGTTGAGGACCTCGTCGGAAAGACCCAAGGCCTGGAAGTCTAGCCGCTCAGGAACCAGGCCGTCAAGTGCAGGGATTGAAGGTCCGGATGGAGTACCTTCCCCTTGCTGAGTGAGATCATGTCTGGGCGGGCTGGAAGCGGCCTCGGGAGCCTGGAGCCTCGAGAAGGCATCCCCTGCAGCGAGTTCTACTGGGGGGGGCGGGCAAGAAACAGACTCAGCTTCACATTCTCCCTGGAGGCGAACAGATCCATCTGAGGGGTGCCCCAGTGGGAGAACAGATCTTGTACTACCTCCAGCAGGAGAGACCACTCGTGAGATGCAGCACCTATCCAGCTGAGGGCATCGGCCAGACTGGTGGAGGCTCCTGCCACATGGATGGCTAGAGATCCGCCTCAGGCTGATCACGAGAGACCAAGTCGGAGAGCCTCCTTGCACAGGGCAAGGAGTGCATCCCGCCCTGTCAGTTGAGATAGTACATGGTTGTGGTGTTGTCCGTCTGGACTTGGACCACTTGACCCCGGTACAGCGGGCGGGCGGTGAGGGATAGTCAGACCGCTCGAAGCTCCAGCAGGTTGATGTGGCATCAAGACTCCTGAGGGGACCAGAGGCCGTGGGCTCTGAGCTCCCCCAGATGGGCACCCCAACCCATCAGGGAGGCGTCGGTCATCAGAGTGACCGTCGGCTCGGGGCGGACAAACGGGATGCCCTCCTGCAGATTAGCTGGAACAAGCCACCACTGGAGGCCGTTCCACATCTCCTGGGTCACTGTCACTGGCTGGTCCAGAGGACCGGAGCACTGTGACCATTGGTGAGCCAGCCCCCATTGCAGGGGACGCATATGCCAGCAGGCCCAATGGACCACGCTGGTGCAGGCCGCCATGAGGCCCAGAAGGCGCAGGAAGTCCCAGGCAGGGCGCAACTGCCCAACCAGAAATGATTGGGCAAAGGAGGAAAAGACCTTGGCCCTGTCCGCGGGAGCCGTGCTTTGGCTCAAGAGAGTCGAGCTCTGCACCGATGAACTGAATCACCTGCGATGGCACGAGGTTCTGACTTGGCCTTGTTGATGAGAAGGCCAATCTGAGAGCAGACCTGGAGGGCCAGATCCCTGGACTGCTACACCTCCAACCTGGAGGGGGCTGCAATCAGTCAGTCGTCAAGGTAAGGGTACACCCAGACTCCTCGGCGTCGCAGGAATGCTGTCACCACTGCCATGCATTTGGTGAAGACCCTGGGAGCTGGAGAGAGGCCAAAGGGCATGGCCCGGAACTCGTAAAGGGATCACTCTGCTCTGAAGCGGAAGAATCGCTGGTGAGATGGATGGATTGGGACGTGAAAAAACGCGTCTTGAAGGTCCAGAGAACAGAACCACATGCCTCGTTCCAAGGATGGAATGATCTGAGCCAGAGTGACCATCCTGAAGTTGCGAGACCTTAGGAACTTGTTCAGGCCGTGTAGGTCGAGAATGGGGCGCCAGCCCCCCATCTGTTTTGGGACCAGGAAGTACCTGGACACAAACCCTGTGTCTGGAGGGGGGTCCACCACCTTCCTGATCACCTCCTTCTGGAGGAGCAAGGCAATGTCGGCTCGACGAGCCGACAGAGAGACTGTGGAACCTGTAGCCCCCCGTGGGGCGACGGCTCGATAGTAGGGGAACTGCTCGAAATCCAGATGCAGACCCATGCCTACCACTTCAACACCCAGCAGTCCGTGGTGATAGCTGACCAGGCGGAAAGGAAGTGGCGGGCAGTCCCCCATGGGGGCCCGAAGGAGTGACAAGGTTGGGGCGACACCCTCAACCCATCACTGGGCAGGCTTGGAGGAAGGGCGGCCAAGGAGCCACTAGGGCCTTTTCCTCCAGGCTTCCTGCTGGAGGAAGCAGCTGGCTTGTCTTGGGGTGCCAAGCACGAGCCTGCTGCCCTGATGCTGGTGTTGCTGGGCTGGACGTGCTGCAGGGGCTAAAGGACGAAAGGGCTTACGCTGCTGCTGGCGGCCTTTGTCCTTCTGGGCAGACGTGACCAAGCCCAAGGTGGCGCTGGACTTCTCGATCCGTTGGAGATGACCCTCCACCCCGGGCCCAAACAAGTCAGTACCCAGGAAGGAGACGTCTGTCAGCTTGTGCTGGGTATCAACCGTAAAGGTGGAGATCCGCAGCCAAGCTCTGCGGCGCATGGCCACTGCGGCCGCTACTGAACAGGCACACGAATCAGCAATGTCTAATGAAGTTTGGAGCTGCTGTTTAGTTACCGCCCTTCCCTGATTCCGCACCTGCTTGACCGTTGTCTGAAGGTCAGCCGGGAGATGAGGAATCACCTCATCCAGGGAGCCCAAAAGGGAGTGTGAAGTGTGCCATCAGAGCGGCCGAGCTAGCCTGGCGAAGGCCTGGGAGGAAGCAGCATATATCTTCCACCCTGAGTAGTCCAATTTCTTGGACTCCTTGATCGGGCAGTTTGTCCACATCCCGGCGTTCCCGGAATGCTGTTAACGCTATCAGTCACTAACTCCTCCAGAGGGTGCTCTGAGAACCAGAGAGTGAACCAGCAGGGACCGCATACTTCGAGACACCCCTGGAAGGTGCAGGACAAGATGCTGGCCACTGCCACAGCTCCAGGGCCAGGCCAACAATGGCTTTGGCCACTGGAAAACCTCCATAGGGGAATCCCCTCGGTCCAGTATCTCTGTGAGGGGATACTTGGCCATTTTAAACAGGTTCGAGCTTCATCCCAGTGGACTCTGAGATGAGTCGAAGCATTCCTAAAAACAAGGATGGGCTCTCGTCCACCGACTGACCCCCTGCAGACTCCAGGTCAAGCAGCCTGGAGAACAAGGAGTCGTCGTCGTCAGAGTCCGAGGAGTCTGCGAACAGCTGCCGGGCGCCTGAGCCACCCTCCACATGCCGACGTCGAGCGGGAGTGAGCGTGACCAACAACCTATGGGGTAAGCCCTGACCCGACCAAGAATCCTTGGTTGGGGCCCCAGTCTTCGGTTGTGGAGGCGGAGGTTCCATCACAATGGGTGGAGCAGCCAGTTTTGGACGAACAACGGTGCGGTTTCGGTTCCTCTACTACGAAGATTGTTTTGGCCGCTCAGGTGATAGCCACTTAATGGCTGGAGAAGGCAATGGAGTTGGCTTATTCCCAGACAATAAGAGCTGCTGCCACATTAAATACTCATAGCACCGATGCAACTTGCCAGAGCTTATCCTCCGAAGAGGGCGGCGAGGATGGCGCGGCGATACTTTCCATGGTGTCAAGGCGGAGACCGCCAATGTTGGCGGGACTGACTGGACCTGGAAGAGGTCAAGACCAAACCTGAGGGATTCGAGGGTGGGTCAGAGAGGGACCGGGCAAACCCGCTCCTCCTCGTACAGTGACCTTAACCGGGACTCCGGCACAGGGAGCACAGAGTAAGTCCTCGTTTCCACTGGGGAACCGGTGAAGTAGGGTTGTCGGCATCACCAGTCAACAAACCGTCTGGCCGGTCGAGAAAAATCTCGACTGCGTCGGGTGTCTTGGCCGGCTGACCTGATGGGGACACTGTGAAGCCAGCGGCCTTAGCCACAACCTCGCCCGAAGTCGAAAGTCGACCATCCGGTGAAGGGGATCTCTCCCACTCCCACGAACGTCAATGGTGTGATTTACCTTTTGAGTCCTTCTCCTTGGACCAACTGGAATGTCCCGATGGTCCTTCTCCCTTGGTGGAGAGGGACTGGCAAAGCTCCTTAAAAGAAGCTGTATAAGAAGAGCCAAGGAAAGCGGGACAAATGCCGTGACCGAGGAGGAAGTAGACATGGCCTGGGCCGCCTCCTCCTCGAGGGTGATCATCTGCTCCAACTGTTCTGTGGAGCCTGCCGCCGCAGACAGCGCCCAATGGGCCTTCCTCATCTTGACCAGCAGATACCGTTTTTCAGGGCGCCCCAGAAGAAGAAGTAGAGCAGCGCAGTCCTCGAAGACCGAAGTAGAAAAGGATTTGCACAAATCGCAAGCCTGCGAATCGTGGCCAAGCCCCAGGCAGCAGACGCACATGGAGTGCGGGTCAGTCCGGGACATCTTCAGCCCACAGGGGCACAGACGAAAGCTGGGAGTCGATTTGTCCATTGCAGCCACGAGGGAAAAAGAAGACCAAAGTCTTGTAAATTTTAGAATTAGTTTCGGGTTAACCGAAGAGTGTGGATCCAGGCCTAAAACACAGAACGCTAAGGAGGGAACCTGAGCTTCCAAGCGGTAAGGAAGATCTGGCGTCATGGGGTGAAGCCGAGAGTTTTACCACCCGGGTGGGTGGGAGAAGTCAGCGTGCTGTCATGGAAGATTTAAAGTGGCAAGGAACCTGCCAATAAGTGTGGATTGAACAACATTCCACGTCGCTAGAACAATGGTTCCCCTGGACTGGCATGCTCCAAAAAATAAACAGCTAAGTGGATGGTCTGATTCAAAGTAAACTCAGATACAACCTTTGGTAAAAATTCAGGGTTAGTATGCAAAGATACTCTGTCTTTGTGAAAAATGAAATAAGGCTGCTCACAAATGAGAGTGTTTAGCTCTGAAATCCTTCGAGCAGAAGTAATAGCAACTAAAAATAACACTTTCCACGACAGAGTTGCACCTTGAAAGTTGCGGCATGCTCAAAAGTAGCCAAAGTAAGCTTCTCCAAGACAAAATTTTAAGTCCCAGGCCGGGAATGGGTTATGGATGGGAGGCTTGAAGTGTAGGATGCGTCTCAGAAAGGTAGGAGCCACATTGAACTAGGCTACCGTACGACCCTCAATGGGGACATGGAAGGCTGATATGGCAGACAAGAGCATCTATAGGGATGAGTTCATTAGTCCAGCATCTGACAAGGATAGCAAGTACTCTGGATTTGGTTCACCAGGCAGGTGAAGGGATCCAGGTGACGGAAGCCGCCCACAAAGCAAAGCGCTCCATTTCATGGAGTAAGTCGCCTGGTGGAAAGCTTTCTAGCAGCCACCAAGACGCCGACCACCTGGGGGGAGAACCAAAATTTGGCTATGCCTATGTCAACAGCCATGCATGCAGATGAAGAGACCTGAGGTTTGGATGGAAGAGAGTTCCCCATTCCTATGACAGCAAGCCAGGACACAGGGGAAGGGGCACGGGAGGCTCCACTGTTAACTGTTAAACCAGTGGAAACCAAATCTGCCGAAGCAAAAAGGTGCCACCAGGATCATGGTGGCTCTCTATTGGAGCTTGATTAGTACCCTCTGAATCAGAGGGGAGGGAAGGCGCAGAGGAACCTCCCTTTCTAAGAGAAGGACAATGCGTCTCAGCAGAAAACTCCAAGCCCTGGATCAAGCAAGCAGAAAAGCAGCAGTTTTGCGTTGCATGGGGACGCAAAAACATCCAACCTGGGGTGGCCCCACCTGTTGCACAGGTCTTCTACCACTGAGGTGAGAAGTCCCCATTCATGCATTCTTGACTTCTGACCTGCTTAGCTCATCTGCCAGGTCATTTTGGACACCTGGAACATGGAAGGCTGACAGTTCAAGACCATGGTTCAGAGCCCAGTACCAAACCCTCATCACTTCCATGCACAGGGGGTACAAGTGAGCACCTCCTTGCTTGTTAATGTTATGTACTACACTGGTATTGTCCAGCTACACTAGCAGATGGCCTGGGGTGAGGTGGCATTGGAAGACCTGCAGGCCATACAGGATGGCTCTCATCTCAAGGACATTGATATGTTGAGAGGCTTCAAGCAGAGTCCACGTCTCCAGAGTCTGGGAAGAACCTAGATGCACACCTCATCCCATCCTTGGGGCATCCGTTGTGAGGATCTGATGAGGGAAGGTATGAGAAAAGGAACTCTCTTGAGTAGGTGGCTGGGTTTCATCCACCATTGTAGAACCTTCTTTACCAGCGAAGCGACAAGAACGACCTGCTCCAGGTCATCAGTTAGTTGCTCCCACTGTACCCTCAAAGTCCAACGAGGGATGCGCCTATGCAGCCTCCCTAACCATGGGAATGGCAGCAGCCATTAGGCCCAGTAGATGGAAGTATGTCCTGGCTGTGACACACTGGCTGGAATAGACTTCATGGGCCTGCATCCTGCCTGGAGGGAAGAAGGCTGAGTCCTGGGCAGTATACAGTATGGCTCCTATGTACTGGAGATGCTGACCAGGAGACAAGACTGACTTGAGCAATAGAGTAATACCCTGAATTGGTAGTGTTCTCCCTGAAACAGGAATCTCAGAAACTTTCTGGGAGGTTTGCAAACTTTGATATGATGGTAAGCATCCTTCATGTTGAGGAATAGTCCCAGTCTCCTGCTTGTAGTAGCAGGAGTAGGCCTGCAGGTTGACCATCCAGATTTTCTTGTACTCTGTGAAAGTTCAGGTCCCTGAGGTCGGAATAAGCCGAGGTCTCCTGTACATTTTGGGACTAGGAAGTAGCAGGAGCAGAACCCTGTGTTTCTTGTTCTGAAGGCACAGTGTCTATGGCTTTCTTCTGAAGCAAAGTCTCAATTCCTCCATGAGCAGAGGATTATGGTCTGCAGCATAAAAGGAGGATACTGGAGATGATCTGGAGGTGTGTCCACAAGTTTCAAAGCATGCCACGTGTGGTGATTTCCAGGACCCAGGCATCTGATGTTGCCGCCTTCCACTGACTGAGGTGGAGGAAGAGATATCCTCCTAAAACTACCACTGGAGATAATGGTGGTTGGGGGTGTACACGGAGTAAGGCAGCACAAGCTGTGGTGGCTCCTGCTGCTCCACCACTTCAGCTTTAGAATGTGCACCTGGAGTGGTTCCTGGAGTAGGCAAGGCTCTTTCCCCTTGCTCTTATTATGTTGTCTGGTGGCAGGGAGGTGTCTAGCACCAGCTGGATGATAGGGCACCATTGGCCTACTCCTGGGTTGAGTATGGTAGAGGGAGTGCACAGACTTCAAGGTTCTGCCTGACAGAACCCTGAAGACTGGAGAGGATATCCTGGACATCTGATCCAAAGAGTTTGTATCCTCTGAAAGGGGCACTGAGAATGGACTGTTGTACATCATTCGCAAATCCCGTCAACCTGAGCCAGGCATGCCTCCTCAGGCAGATGCCTGAAACAGCAGCCCTGGCTGAGGTATCAGTCATCATGAGCAGTATGGAGCAGATGTTTTCCCACATAAGCCCCAGTGGAGAGATTCTAAAAGTTCCTGTTTGGGAGTACATTCTGGCAAGGCCTGTGCAACTGTTTTGGCCTTTCTCCAGAGAGTATTTTGGCACTTAATCATATGGGCCTGATAGTTGGCCACTCTAAGGTCCAAGGAGGCTGAAGCAAAAGTCCTTTTGTCCATGACATCTAACCTCCTTGATTCCTTGTCTGGAGGGAGGGAGCCAAGGTGTTTTGGTGCCTTTGACCTATCATGAGTAGCATGTATTACTACACAGTCTGCCTCAGGCTGGCCAGCAAACAATGGGCACCCTGAGAGTGCCAAAAACATTTCGTCTGCATTTCTTGGTATGGCAGCAATCATATTTGGTCAATGCCGGGCTGCAAAAGTAGCATCTTCCAAGAGCTGGGAGGAGGGGGTGGTATTATAATGGCAGGTGCATCATGTAAAATTTATCAAGTTTTTCTTGGTAGTATCCCATTTTCCAATTCAAAACCCATGGCAATCTGCAACTGCTGCATCAGGGTAATGAAAGAAGGGTCCTCTGGAGGGGACCTAGAGTTGTAAACCACCGAATCCTCGGTGGCAGTGGATATGGTAGAATCAGTGCCCCTATCGTAGGGACTTTCTACATAATCCTCCACATCCTCCTGTACCATTATTTCAGGATTATATTCGGTGTCATTAGGCACCAGAGAGCGCACCGGCGGCGCTCAAGGAGGTAGCATAGGGCCAGCCCTGTTATGCGTCATCACGGGGGGGGGGGATGTAGGCCCCATCGATGGTCCTCCCTCTACTGGAGGAGGGGGCGGTAGGCATTGCAGCATGTCAGTGAGGATGCTACCTCCACCTGGATGTCGGTGCCCATGTGGTCAACACGGGTGCGCTAGAGCTGATAGACGGGGGAGGCAGAGTCTCCGACGTCGATGGCAACATACCAGCTGCACTGGGCCTGGTAGTGCTTATGCCATGCCTGGACCTAGGAGTTAGATCAACAGTTGGGGAGGCGAGCGGCACTGAAGAGGCCATGCCTGCTGTGTGAAGGGGTGACCAGGAGTGTACCGGGGGTGGGCGCGTTTTTTTTTCTCAATGACCTTCTCACAGTGCTTGTGCTTATGGGACTTTCTCCTAGGATTTGAAGACCTACACCCGGAGGAGTGGGCCAGCAATACGGAATAACTTTTTTACTGGAGCTCCTTCTCCATGCAGGCTACCTGCTGCTTTACAAGGTGTTTCTCCAAGGCTCCTTTTCAGCATCACTGAGTAGCACTGTTAAACGTCTTACAAACAGGGCAGGCTTGCACGTTATGGTCAAGAACTAGGCAGCAGACACAGATGTCGTATGAGTCTCCAGTGTAAATCTCCTCACCAGAGCCACAATATCGGAACAGGTTCAACAGTTCCTTCAACAACATACATGCCATTGAAAATCACTTATAAAAGTTATTACTAAGGTGAAAAAAATTAAGAAAACAGCGGCAACAGCAGCAACGTTTTTGTGACCGGTCCAACAAGTATGGTTGATGGCAGGAAAAGAAATGAGGAGGCAAGGGATCGCCCATGTTTATATGGTAGTCGACGTCTGATGTCGCTGTGAGCAGCCCTTGGTGGACTGCTTGCAGAAAGTTTCTGTGTGGTCAGAGTGCCTTGCGGCTGTGAGTTCCATAGGTGTGGCCTAATGAAAGGGATATGCTCGAGGAAGATCTGTCCTTTATGTTGCTTATGTCTCGACGTCGACCTGTCTTTTTTTTCAGTCTTCTGACTTCGAAGATGGCAAATCGGTAGATGGGGCTGGTGACGCTGCCTTCTGACCCTAGGCTTTTTCCATGGCTGCTAGATTTTTCAATAAAACTTCTCCAACACCTTTCTTCTGTGTCACCTGGTTGCTTGACTTGAAGCCTGACAAATCTCACAAGTCCTGCAATTGTGAGAGAGGCCTATACAGCAGACACGCACTAAGTGTGCATCATCCTTGTGGATTTTTCTCTGCACTCACAATACCACAACAACGTTGTTGGTTTTGGCAGCAGACGCAGGCAGAGAGATCACTAAATTATTCATGATTATTTTAGGAGAAAATAATCAACGACAATGGCTAGTCATATTCATTTACGCAGGAGGTCTCACTAGTACAGTCGATGGCAAGAAAAGAACTGAGGAGAGATGGGCCACCCAACGTTTATGTAGATACTGACACATGATATTGTCATGGGTGGCCCCCGACTAGCAAAAGTTTCAGTGTGGTCCTAGCGATGATACTACTAAGGTGCATAGGAGCAAAGGAAGGCGGTAAGCCAATGAGTGCTTCTTTCATTTCACCTGTAATAGAAGAGGGTATTTCTCTTTAGTATACAGTCATGGCCAAAAATATTGGCGCCCTTGCACTTTTTCAAATAAGTCACAATTTCCTCTAAACATAAGTTGAAATTAACAACAGTACAGTATTTGGTCTCCACAATTCTTTATTTCTCTGTTAATATTACAGAACCTTAGTTTTTGATTCAGAATTTAATATATTCTTTTAAATTAGAAAATGAAAAGAAATGGCATTGACAAAATTATTGACACCCTAGACTTAATATTTGGTAGCACAGCCTTTGATCAAAAGAACTGCAATCAACCGCTTCCTATAGCCATGGATGAGCTTCCTGCACAGCTCTACTGGCAGTCTGGCCCACTCTTCTTGTGCAAACTACTCCAGTTCTCCCAGATTTGAAGGGTGCCTTCTCCCAACTGCTGTTTTCAGATCTCTCCACAGGTTTTCAATGGGATTTAGATCTGGACTCATTGCTGGCCACTTCAGAATAGTCCAGCGTCTCGTCTTGAACCATTCCTGGGTGCTTTTTGAAGTGTGTTTGGGGTCATTGTCCTGCTGGAAGACCCATGACCTTCGACGGAGACCCAGCTTTCTGACACTGGGTTCAACATTGCGCTCCAAAATGGCCTGGTAATCTCCAGATTTCATGATGCCATGCACACGTTCAAGGTACCCAGTGCCAGAGGCAGCACAGCAACCCCAAAACATCACTGAACCTTCTCCATGTTTGACTGTAGGGAAGGTGTTCTTTTCTTTGAAGACTTCATTTTGTTTTCTGTAAACATAAAGATGATGTGCTTTACCAAAAAGCTCTAATTTGGTCTCATCTGTCCACAGGACATTCTCCCAGAAGGATTTTGGCTTGTTCAGGTGTGTTTTGGCAAACCCCAGTCGGGCTTTCTTGTGTCTCTCTCTCTCTCAGCAGTGGGGTCCTCCTGGGCCTCCTACCATATAACCCCTTTTCATTAAGTTGGCGACGGATGGTGTGAGTTGAAACTGTCGTACCTTGTGTCGGAAGGTCAGCTTGAATCTGTTTGGCAGTTGATCAAGGTGCTTTCTCCACTATTTGAACAATCCTGTGCTGCAATCTTCGATCAAGTTTTCTCTTGCGGCCACGTCCAAGGAGGTTGGCTACAGTGCCATGGGCCTTAAACATCCTGATAACATTACATACGGTGGAAACAGGAACATCAAGGTCTCTGGAGATTGATTTGTAGCCTTGAGATTGTCCATACTTGGCTACAATCTTCTGTCTGACCTCCTCAGACAATTCTCTGGCTGTCTTTCTTTTCTCCATGCCCATTGCGGTACACACAGTGACACAAAACAGGAGAATGAGTCCTTTTCTCTATTCAAACTGGTTGAATGAGTGATTTTTATATTGCAGGCACCTGCAACTCACCACAGGTGAGTTCAATTCCAAAGTGAAGGAGAATCACCTGCTTGAAATCTAATTATTTCTAACTACTTCTAAAAGGTGCCAATAATTTTGTTTGGGCCATTTAAGGATTTCTGTGTGGAATAAGCTAAGACTTAGTAAATGTTTCTGCTTTTTGTGTTTTATTCCACTGCAAACCAAAGAAATACGTATGTGGATACCAAAATATTTTTTAATTTCAACAATTTTCTGGAAGGAATGGTGCACTATTAGAAAAAACTGCAAGGGCGCCAATATATTTGGCCACGACTGTATATGAATATAGTTTACATTTAAATTCATGTTTGTCCTTTCTAATAACTACTTCCAAAGGTAATCTGTCCCATGGATTCATAATTCTCTGAGTATAAAAGGCCTGTGGGTATAGTTTGAAAGTGGTGGCCTAAAGGAAGAGATATCCTCGAAGAAGGGGAAGGAAGGAAACATATTCAATTCAGTGCTTTAGAGTAACTGGTAATTGCTATTTTTCTTTTAAACTTAGATTGTGGGCTTTTAGTGACACTGTACTTTCTTTGTTGTCTTTACTTAGAATTGTTTTTGGGCTGTTGAAAATTTAAAACTCTTAATTATATGCCCTGTTAAATCTGATTGGCAGGAGCTAAACACAGGGTATAGTAAGGGGTGTGAAGTAGGAGGGGCATAAGGGGGAAGAAGCCCACCCTCAGCACGACAAGTGTTTTGACTCATTTATTTATTTATTGGTTTCTTTCTTTTTTTTTTTTTTTTTTTTAAAGAAAATTATCTGAGGATCAGTGGCAGGATTTTTAGGACAGTAAATTAATAAAAAGGGAACTAGGAGAGCTTCAGTAGCAGACAAGTAGTGGAATAGCAGTATAATTGCAGTATAATGTGGGGAGTGGTGCAATGCAGTGGCTGTGGGGCAGCCATATTCAGGCAGACCTTCTGGACACTGAGGTGCTGCCCTATCTGCATGCATCTCTCTGGACTGCGGGATGAGGTAGCCAGACTCAGAGCGGAAGTAAACTGGGTCAGGAGTACCATCACCCCTATCCAGAGACCACCCAGTCCAATGCAACTGCCTCAAAGGATGCCGAGAACAAGGAGCACTTGGATGACAGTGGGCTCAGGAGGGGTTAGAGCGGTCAGGCAGAGGCACATTCCAGATCCTATTCCACTCAAGAACTCATATGCCACACTGGCAAACGAGGGACAACCAAATAGAGGTACCCAGAGAAGTGGAAGGAAAGGATGTGGAGGTTAGCCAAGGAGGTGACCTCAGCGGGAAAGCAGTGGACCCCAGAGGAGGAGGAAGTGAATCCTGGTGGGGACTCCATCATAAGAGGATCCAGCTAGGAACACAGGAGGGGAGGACAGGAGGTAAGGTGCCTACCAGGTGCCACGGCATGGAGGGATGGAAGGAAGATCCTGGGGATCACTGGGAAGGCAAGAGCGGGAGGGTGAGCTGGATGTCATTATCCACCTAGGTACTAATGACCTGGCAAATGGGGAGCCAAAGGAAGTTCAGGAAGAGTTTAGGAAATTGGGGAGGATCTCAAGCAAGTAGCTACTTCTGTCACTTTCTCATAAGTACTACCTGTGAGAGGCAAGGGAGACATAGGAGTGCATGCACCAGGAACTTTAACTCATGGTTGAAGAACTGGTGCTGTGAGAAGGGTTTGGATTCACTGGTGACCCACCTGGAGGGATGGAGGTTTATTCAAGCCTGACGGCCTGCATCCATCCTGGAGGGGAATCCAAGCACTCAATGATAAGTTTAAATGCTACATTGACAAGCATTTAAACTAGCAAAGGGGGGTGGCAGGCCAGCAAGAAGGGTACCTACTTGCTCACCCCCCACAGCTAGAAGTGGAACAAGTGAACCAGAGGAGTGGCTATCTCTGCAAAGCAGTGTGCAAAAGATGGAGATTAGTGCCCAAGAGGTGGATAGGCAGAAAAGGGCAAAATTCAGCAGAAGGGCAGACAGCAAGGAGAACCAGGGATAAAGGACAACCAAGGAAGGGGCTGGAGTACAACAGCGAAACAGTCTAGGGAGGTCAAATCATGGAAAGCCATGTGCAAATGCCAGGAGCCTTAGCAACAAGATGGAAGATCTGGAGGCTGTAATGGTGCAGTCGACCTGGACATTGTGGCCATTACTGAAACCTGGTGTAATGATAACCACGACTGGGAGATGGCCATACCTGGCTACAACATATTCAGAAGAGACAGAGCAGGCAGGAAGGGAGGAGGAGTGGCACAGTATGTGAAAAATGACATAAAGGCCACAGAGATCAAGGAGGAACAAAATGGGGGAGAGATACTGTGGGTTAAGCTGGAAAGGAAAATGGGGCCAGTCATCCGCACAGGTGTGGTCTATAGACCACCAGCCCAGGAGGAAGAAACAGATAGGGAGCTGATGCCAGCCATCCAAAGGATGGCAGACAAGGGTGAGGTAGTACTGGTTGGAGACTTCAATATTCCAGACGTGGAATGGAGCATCCCAGCAGCATCAACTAGGAGCAGATTTATCCTGGACTCCCTTCAGGGTGCCTTCCTCAAGCAACTGGTCATGGAACCAACTCGGCAGAAGGCAATACTGGACCTTGTGCTCACAAACAGGGACAGTGTGACGGGGGTAACAGTGGGGGAGCACCTGAGGAACAGTGACCACCAGGCATTGTGGTTTGAAATCACAGAAAGAGCAGAACCAAACCACACAAAAACACATATCCTGGATTTTAGGGGGGCAGACTTTGGGAAAATGGGGAGATACTTGAAAGAGGTATTAAGGGGAATGGGACAGGAATCAGGGTTGAGGAACAGTGGGCAGTATTTAAAATGGGGATTACAAGAACAACAGAATTATGCATTAAGCAGGTTAGCAAAAGGCAAAGGAAGAGGAGACCATTATGGTTTCCAAAGAGGTAGCAAAGAAAGTGGAAGCCAAAGATTGCATTCAGGCAATACAAAAGACACAGGCAGAAGGGGATAGGGAGAAGTACCAGGAGAAGCAAAGGGAGGCAGGGAAGTCAGTAAGGGAAGCCAAAGCTCAGACAGAAGAACACATTGCAAAATCAGTGGGTAGAGGACAAAACCTTTACAGGTACATAAGTGAAAAAAAAGAAGACAAAGGAGGATAGTGCGACTGAAGGGGAGGATGGGGCGGCGTGGAGGATGACAACAGTAAAGCTGACATATTGAACAGGTATTTCTGCTCAGTCTTTACTGAGAAAGAGGAGGGTAATGGGTCTGAAGGGAGTACAAGGGTGAGAATGGTGCAGAAATGGACACAAGTCCTTTACACGAAAAGGGTCCTGAAGGAACTGGAAGTAATAAGAGTTGATAAAGCAATGGGGCCAGATGGGGTGCACCCAGGGTCCTTAAAGAACTAAGAGGTGGTGGCTGAACCTCAGGCTATCCTGTTTAGCCGATCACTGGAAACAGGGAGCTACCCAAAGACTGGAGGACAGCAGATGTAGTCCCCTTATACAAAAGTGGGAACAAAGAGGAAGCAGGGAACTACACACAGTCAGCCTCACCTCGGTAGTGGGAAGATCATGGAAACACTACTGAAAGACAGATTGGTGGAACATCTGGTTGTCAATGGACTACAGGACCCAAGGCAGCATGGTTTCACCAGGGGGAGGTCATGTCAGACCAACCTTGTTGAATTTTTTGACTGGGTGACTAGGGAGGTGGATCAGGGGAGGGCAGTGGACATGGCCTATCTGGACTCAGCAAGGCCTTTGACACTGTGCCACATAGAAGACTATTACACAAACTGGGGAATATGGGTGTGGGTAGGACAGTAGTGTGGTGGGTAGGTAACTGGCTGGGTGGCAGGACACAGAGGGTGGTGGTAAATGGCTGTCACTCCACAGAGGGAAGAGTGACCAGTGGGGTACCACAGGGATCAGTCCTATTCAACATCTTCATCAGTGACATTGCACAGGACCTAGAAGGCAGAATTTCACTGTTCGCTGATGACACAAAGCTCTGTAACAGAGTAGACACACCAGAGGGTGTAGAGAGAATGAGAAGGGACCTGCAGAAACTTGAAGAATGGTCAGGGGTTTGGCAGTTGAAATTCAATGCAAAAGAAGTGCAAGATAATGCATATGGGGCACAAAAACCCTGGCACAATATATCAGTTGGGGGTGAGGATATAGCATGCACCAAGCAGGAAAAGGATCTTGGGGTTATCATCTCTGATGACCTCAAGGTAGAGAAACAGTGTGACAAGGCAGCAGGTAAAGTAAATAGGATGCTGGGATGTACAGGCAGGGCATCACCAGCAGGAAAAGGAGGTCATAATTCCGCTATACAAGACACTAGTGAGGCCCCACCTGGAGTACAGTGTACAGTTCTGGAGACCATACCTACGTAAGGACACAGACAGGGTAGAGAAGGTTCAGAGGAGGGCAACAAAGATAGTGCATGGATTGCATCACAAGTCCTATGAAGACAGGTTGAATGAACTGAACATGTACTCCCTGGAGGAGAGGAGGGAGAGAGGGGATATGATAGAGACATACAAGTATCTCACAGGGAGGAACAGGGTGCAGGAATACACTATTTTTAAGCAAAAAAGATGTTCCAGGACTAGAGGGCATGGGATGAAGTTGGAGGGAGGACGATTCAGAGGAAACATGAGGAAGAATTTCTTCACAGAACAGTAGTGGACAAGTGGAACACCCTGCCAGAGGAAGTGGTGGGGCTGAAACAATCACGGGATTTAAGAATGCATGGGATAGACATAAAGGAATTCTGGAGGTCAGGGGTAAGGGGCAACAGACTTCTAGGAAAACATAAACTGAACATACAAGCTCAAATGGGCAGACTGGGTGGGCCATAGGCCCTTATCTGCCGACACTGTCTATGTATCTATGTATAAGAAGACTGTACAAAACTCCTCTCATTTCTAACATGTTGATGTGGAAATGAGTATCTGATGGGTCCTAGACACCTTGTGTTTGGAGGTCCTGACAGTGGACTCCCCATAGCAACAAGGAGGCATCCATAGTGAAAGTCACCTGAGGGTCTTGCTGGGAGAAGGGAAAGCCCTGGAGGAGGCTGTCCTCCACTGACCGCCATGTGAGAGACTGAACCATAGGTTTGGTCACCTGAAGGGGGTAAGTCTGTAGAAGTGATGGCTGTGACTACTGTGCACTGAGCATCCACCGAGTTGTTTTCATGTTCCCTATGGAACAAGCTCCCACTATCCGCTCGTCCCCCACCCACCTGGCTTTTAAACAGAATCTATAAGATTGGCTCCTAGATACTGCAAACTGTCACTGCACCCGACACTAACATCTAGGGCCCCTGATATAAAGCACTTACAGCACTTCTTGCCCCAGCCTAGCTAGCCCTTCCTCTTCTCATGACCTACACCCTTCCCCTCTTTCAACCTTTAAGTCCTAGTAATAACGGAAATGTTTTGATGGTCTTGTACCTGCATAACATTAGTGACTAGTATTTGTATGAAACTTAGCCATGATATCATATGCTGCTGGTGTATGTACTTGTGGCTATTTGTTCTCTGGCACACTTGTACCTTGTCTGTCGTTTACAATTATTATATACTCTCCAGTGCAATTGTATACTCCAGTGCAGTCACAACAGCACATTTATTTCTTATTTTCCACACCACCCCATGCTTAGGGTGTGCATTTTTTTTCCTTGCCATGTAGCTATTGTTGCTTCTTGTAATGTTGCCACCCTGTGGCCCCAGTCGTCCATGAAAATGGTCCTTGGATCAGTGCACTTACCCGTTACCAAAGACATAAATAAAGAAATAAATGTGCAAATGTGCTAGAGACACTATGAACACTGAGGAAGCTGTCAGATCAAGCATGCACTGTATGCGTGGGACTCAGTAGTTTTGCACTCCATGATGTTCTGTTATTTGCAGAACTGCTTGTAGTCTGCTCTCTGGAACAAAAGCCCAAGCTCAGGTTGTATCCAGAAGAGTTCCTATGAACAGCAGTTGCGGTGAAGGTTGAAGATGAGACTTCTCGAGGTTCAGCAGCAACCCTATTGAAGTCAGGAACTGAAGTAGTGGTTACTGCCTATTCCATCTCCTACCTGGACGGGCTTAAAATTAGCCAGTCATCCAAGTACGGGAAGACTTGGGAGTCCTCACTTCCTTAGATGTGTGGCAAGTACTGCAACGCACTTTGTAAAGACTCATGTGCCGAGAAAGCTCAAAGGGCAGGACTCTAAACTGGCATTGCTGCCCTAGCACTATGAAATGGATATATCTGTGGTGGCTGGGGTGTAACAGTATGTGCTGGTAAGCATCTTGCATACCCAGGGATGCTAGCCAATCCCGAGGATTCGGGAAGGATAGTAGAAAGCCTAGAGAAAACATTCTGAATTTTTCTCAATCCATGAATTTATTAATATTTTTGAGGTCGAGAATGGTGCGCATGCCTCCCAATTTCTTTGGAACTAGGGAGTAGAAGCCTGTGTTTCATTCCTACTCTGGCACTATTTCCACTGTCCTTTTGCTCAGAAGGTCAGCAGTCTCCGACACCAGAACTAAAAATTACTTGCCATAGTTATGTTTCTTCTAAGGGATCCCTCACTATGCTTACTAGTGCATTCAACCTGCAGGTCTGAGCTGCCCCGGAGTCTAGAATTTTATGCTAATTAAAGAGTCTTGGAATGAATTTTAAACTCTGTTGTGGGCTCGTGATCACCCTAACATTTTAACAGCAGATTTATTTCTACAGCTAGGATGAGCAGAGAGCACTAAACTAGCAAAACCTATACAAAAATAGAAAATCCAAAATATTTTCAGTCCCTGCTGGGACAAAAATATGACAGACCAACAACTGCAACAAAAGCACCCAAAATCTGATTGTAGGCAACGCACAAAGAATGCTCAAAGGATCACATATTCAGAGCTGGCTGGATGTGCGCACATAATGGTGTGCTGTGCAAATAAGTTGGGTCTGCAGGGACTGGCGTGATATTCAAACATAATGCATGATTGGAACAGACTGCACAATCTGTCTGAATATCAGACTTTGGTTGCGCCAGCTTACAGCGAAGTCGTGCCTGTCATCGACCTGTGCCTGTCATCGAGGCACAGGTCAGGAAGCCTGGGAAAACCAAGAGCAGTTGTAAAATTCGAACAAGTGATTTATTATTAACAGTAAAATAAAAAAATAAAATTGTTCAGTATAACTATTTACAAAAGCAGTATAAACAGAGAAAGTCCATCCAGGTTTTTTCTCAATTTCCAGTCTCAGTCTCTGTGTTTCTGTGTCTCTTGCAAGAAACTGCAGCTGTTTTTATAAGTCTTTACAACCCCCACTCGTTAAAAAAATAGTATGCTTCTCACAGTGTTCTTGTAAGTTTCAACAAGTACAGCAAAAAGAACACTGTGACCCTGAACTGACCTCTTGCTTACAGCTTCTCATAGAGTTTGCAAACAGGTTAACCCCTTGAGTTCAAAACAACTTTTTGCAGTCATTTCAACAGTATAACTACATACATTTTACCAGTAAAACTATGTACATTTCTAAACAAAGGGATCCCAGTATTAGTTACACTTCCGCATAATGATTCACATATATTTTTATACCAGCAGATATGCAAGGGGGAGAAAAGATAGAACAGGAAGTGAAGACAGAGAGATAGTGAGAGTCAGAGAACTGCAAGACCATCGGGGTGATCAAGTCCTAGAGCTCACGAGAAAATCTGGTTGTGCAACCAGACAGGGAAGAGACAAAAAAGGGGAGATTAGAACAGATCCTTGCATTTAAACACTTTCTCCAGAAAAACTGGGACAGGGCCCTATTCAACCCTGTCAAATATTGCCCCCCTTAAGAGGGAACCTATTTTACAAAAACGGGTTTCCAAAACTTTGTTTAAAATTCTCCTTTAACAAGACAATAGCTTGTAATCTTTATAGTTCAGTGCATATGTAGCATATCAAACAGAGAAGTTTCAACTCACACTTTTTTCCCCAACATCAGAATTCTCAACTCTTGATTCATATCTAGACAGAAAATCAGCAATGACATTATCTTTCCCAGATTTGTGCATTACTTCAAATTTAAATAGCTGTGGTGCCAGGTACCACCGTGTGATTCTAAATTATCCTTCATTTGGTTAAGCCAACTGAGAGGAATGTGATCTGCTACAAGTACAAAGTCAGCTCCTAGTAGGTAAAACTTTTTTTTTATAGGTTCTTTATGCTCCTTCTGCCCCGGCTGCCCCTTCTGACAGACCCCCAGCCCCATCACCCTGGTATCACTGGGACTTACCTCTGTCCGGTCACCAGGTTGGAGCCTCGCGGGATGGGTTGTTATCCTGCAGTTGGCGGGGTATTTATTTTCTCCCTTCCCCGTTGCTGGGGTGCACATGCAGGACGTGCGCATGTAGAGGTGCACGCATATCCGCATAAGTCCCATAGCTCCCTCCCTATGTCTGGCCCCTCTGACTCACACTATCTGTTGGCCTCCACCTGGGGGTAGTCATTCAGCAGGAGTACCAGTCCTCCCTCCCTGGGAGAGGACGGCAATCTTCCAGATGCTCGATCCTCTCCCTCCCCTGCCAACCCCCGATGGCCCATGCTCGTTCCCGAACACGGGTCGCAGGCATGGCGCAAGGTGTGGCATCCAGTGCCTCAACCCTCAGTGTCACCGGGCCGGCTCTAGTAGGCAAAACGTAAGGGACTCCATTGCCCACTTTGCTGAAAGAGATTCTTTTTCAATGCTAGAGTACCGTTTTTCTCTGTTGTGCAATTTCCTACTTATGAACAGAATAGGATGTCCTTTCCCATCTATATGCTGACTCAAGACTGTACCTAGGCCTACCTCTGATGCATCTATTTGTAACAAAAATGGTTTCTCAGAGTCTGGGCTTTTTAAAACGGGGCTGAATATAATGTAGCCTTAAATAGCTCAAAAAGCTTCATCACACTCTGGGGTCCATTTCACATTATTTGGGTACCTTTTTTTTTCATGAGTTCTGTGAGGGGAGTAGCTAACTCTGCAAAGTTGGGAACAAATCTCCGATAATAAGCAGCCAGCCCTAAAATTACCTGACATGATTCTTGGTTTTAGGGACAGGGCTGTTAGCTACAGCTTCTATCTTAGAAACCTCAGGCTTGACATCTCCATTTCCCAAAACATAGCCAATGCACATTTGGTAGGATTAATTGTCAGACCTGCCTTTCTGATCAACTGGATAACTGTTCGTAGGTGTTCCAGGTGGCTTTTCCAGTCTGGACTATACACCACGACATCATCCAGGTATGCAGCACAATAACCAGTATGAGGGGATAAAATTACATCCATGTAACGCTGGAATGTAGCGGGAGCGCCATATAAACCAAAGGGCATGGTGGTGAACTGATAGACTCCTATAGGAGTGTAAAATGCAGTTTTGTCTCTGGATTCTTTAGCTAGGGATTTTTGCCAGTAACCCTAGGTGAGATCAAGGGTACTGACATACTTGGCACTTCCCGGTCTGTCCACCAAATCATCTATTCTGGGCATAGGATAACTGTCAAATTCTGACACTTAAGTTTCCTAAAATCAAGACAGATTCTTACACCCCCTTCTTCTTTGTTTACAATCACTATTGGTGATGACCAAGCTCTTCTCGACTCTTCTATGATACCCAATTCTTTCATTTTTTTGTATTTCCTTAACCATGTCTGCTCTTAACCGCTCTTGTAATTTGTATGTTTTTTGTCTAATAGGGCGAGCATTCTTTGTCACTATTAGAGATGCAGCAAGAAAAAATTACTCACCTTAGTAATGTTGTTTCTTCTAATGGAGTCTTGCTGTATTCTGACTATTGCAGTTAGGTCCTGCCTTTCAACTGCCCGGGAGAACAAAGAGTTAACTTTCCATGGCCAGCATAGAACGTTCAGCGCGAGCTCGGTTGAAGCCTCTGTCTGCTGTTGTTTAAACTCCAACCGTCAGATCTTTACGAGCAATACTCACTAGAAGTTGTGTGTGGAAACTGTAAGACTCACACTAGCCAACTGGCAACTAAATTTATTAAAAAGGGTTTTCTGGTTTCAAAGCAAAGACTCAAGTCAGGAAACCCAAAAAACAAAACAAAACACACACCCAAAATAAAGGAGGGTGAAAAGGGGACACCTCTAGGGTGCCAACACTGCTCCTGCCCACCCACATCCCAAAAACCAGGTTCTGAGAGGGGAGGCGGGGGGAGGTCAGAATACAGCAAGACTCCACTAGAAGAAACAACATTACTAAGGTGAGTAATTTTTTCTTCAAACAACATGAAGTCTTACTGTATTCTGACTATCGCAGACTACCAAGCAGTACCTCCATGGAAGAGGGACAGAACCTACTTTGGGAATAGGCTCTGAAGTACTGCTGTGCCAAACCGAGCATCACTCCTAGCCTGGATATCCAGAGAGTAATGCTTAGTGAATGTATGGACTGTTTTCCAAGTGGCTGCTTGACAAATTTCTAAGAGAGGGATATCCCTGGCAGCAGCCAGGGAAGCAGCTGTACCTCTAGTAGAGTGAGCCCTCAGGCCTGAGGGTGGTGTTCTACCTAGTTTTACACAGCAGAATTGAATACAAGAGACAATCCACCTGGCAATAGATCTTTTAGTGGCAGGTTTGCCCTACCGACCTCTCCATATGTGAGGAACAACTGAAGGACTCAAACCTGTGACCCTTGGTGCGCTCTATGTAGTAGCTGAGGGCCCTTTTAACATCAAGTTGTGCAACCTCCTCTCCAGAGGAGGAATGGTCAGTGAAGAAAACAGGAGAGACATAGACTGATTAAGGTGGAAATCTGAAACCACCTCAGGCAAAACTTCCTGTTAGTTCTTAGGACCACTTTATCTCTATGGAAAGAGATGAAATCAGGCTCCACTGACAGAGCTTGCAATTCACTGATACACCTGGCAGAGGTAATGGCTACCAAAAACACAGTTTTCCAAGTCAAGTACTTAAGCTCTGCAGAGGACAAAGGCTCAAAGGGTGGTTGCATAAGCTGAGCAATGCAAACATTAAGGTCCCAAGCAGGAGCAGGGTCCCTAAAGGAGGATTGGTGTGCAGCAATCCCTTGAAGAACTTACAAAACACAGGATGGGCTGACAGAGGAGAGGGCTTGCCTACTGACAAGAAGGCAGAAACAGCTGCCAGATGCACTTTAAGTGTAGCTGGCCTAAGTCCCGAGCCATTAAGATGAACCATATAGTCCAGGACTGTAGGCAACCCAGCAGATTCTGAGAAATATGTAATATTATTAGAGCACCAAATAGAGAACCTTTTCCATTTGGAGTTGTAAGTCTTTCTGGTGGAAGGCTTCTAAAGCCTATGATATGCAGAACCCCTTGAGAAGGTGTAGATCAGCAAACTCTAACTCTTCAAGAGCCATGCCTTGAGATTGAGAGATTTGAGGTTCGGATACCAAATCATCCCGAGAGGATGTCAACAGGTTGTAATTCCTGGGAAGAGACAGGGGAAGGTGGACTGTTAAGGACAGCAACAGTGGGTACCAGGGTTGTCTGGCCCAGTCTGGAGCAATCAGAATCACTTTGCATGGTTGAGACCAGATCTTAACTAGCACTTTGAACAGGAGAGGGAAGGAGGGAAAAGCATACAGGAACTTCCCTTCCCAATTCAGAATCAGAGCATCCAGGGGGACTGAGCCCAAGACTGGGGGTCTGCAACAAAAGATAGGAAGTTAGTGATTGTCTGGGGCTGCAAAAAGATCTGTGGAGTGCCCCATCTCGAGAAAATCATTTCCAAAACTAGGGATCTAGGGTCCATTCGTGATGGCCCTGGGGTATCCTGCTGAGAGCATCTGCTATGACATTGTCCTTCCCTGGGAGGTGAATTGCAGTCAGAGGGTTTGCAGGGAATAGGCCAGAGACCACAACTTCATTGCTTCTGTGCACAAGGCCGTCAGACCGAGTGCCTCCTTGATGTTGATGTACCACATTGTGGTGGTATTGTCTGTTCTGACCTGGACCACCTTGTTCTGTACAGATTTGGAAAAGGCTTGCAGTGCCAGAAACACTGCTCTGAGTACCAAGAGACTGATGTGAAGCAGAGATTCTTGAGGTGACCGCAGCAGTTGGGTGGTAAGATCCCCCAAGTGGGCTCCCCAGCCCAGCAGGGAGGCATCTGTGGTGAGTATCACTGAATGAGACTGAGTGACAAAAGGAATTCCCTGTTTCAAATTGTCCTGATCCCGCCACCACTGCAAAGCCTGGATCGAGGTTCGAGTCACTAGGACTAGTTTGGTAAGGGAATCCTTTCTTTGGGACGAGAAGGCTCTTAAGTGGAACTGAATGTCCCTCATCTGGAATCTTGCCCCCTGGACCACTGCTGTAGAGGCTGCCATGTGGCCCAGGAGCTGCAAGAAATGTCTTGCTGGTCGAGACACCTGAAGGGTGAATGAAGAGGCCAGTTCCATAAGGGTCCTTGCCCTGTCCAGAGGAAGGAAGGCTTTTGCTCTTATTGTATCCAGCTCTGCCCCTATAAAGGTGAGGAGCTGTACTGGCTCGAGAACTGACTTTGGAAGGTTGAGGAGGAATCCTAAGGAAGTGAGCACTTGCTGAGTTATTTGCAGATGTGACTTGACTTGGTCTGAGACTGACCCACTATGAGCTAGTCATCTAAGTATGGAAAGATGGAATCTTTTTCTCTCTTAGGAAAACAACCACTACTGCCAGGCACTTTGTGAACACCCTGGGGGCTGATGTTAGGCCAAAGGGCATTGCTCTGAATTGATAGTGGCCTGAGGGAAACTCGAACCTGAGGTACTTTCTGTGGGAGCACCTGATGGAAATGTGAAAATAGAGCATCTTTTGAGGTCCAGGGAGGCTAGCCAGTCCCCTGGCCTTTTAGAGAGGGCAGAATTATTCCCGAGTCACCATTTTGAATTTTGGTTTAAAAGGTACTTGTTCAGATATCTTAGATCCAGGATAGCCACCATTCTCCTGTCTTTTGGGGTTAGGAAGTACTTGGAGTACAATCCTTTCCCCCTGTGTAGGGTAGGAACCCTTTCTATGGCTCTGAGAGCCAGGAGGGAAAAAACCTCTGCTTCTAGGGCAAGGGTCTCTGATGGATTTGCAGGTAGAAAGGATCTGGTTCTCATCTTGGGTAATTTTTTGAAGCTGAGAACCAGTCCCTGGCTTACTACTTCCAGGACCCACTTGTCTCGACGTCAAAGACTTCCAGTCCTGAACAAAGTAAGCCAGTCTGTCCCCACAGGTGTTGGATAATCAGCCCGGGCAGACCCATCAGGTGTCTGCTGGAAAGCTTCAGGCTGAGGGAGGAAGCAGGCCTGCTCATACCTCAGTCTGCCTCTCCTCTGAAGAACACCCTCTGAGCATAAGCAGAAGAGGAGGCCTGGGCTTGCAAAAAGGCCTTTGAAAGGCACTCAGCCCTGCCCTGGAATGCTGTCTCTGAGGAGTGGCTTGCCTTTTGGCCTGAGCACCCTGTAGGTGGGCCTGTACTTGTACATCTTCATGTCATGTAATCTCTGTCTGCTCCCCAAACAGAGAATTACCAATGACAGGGAAATCCATGGCCTTAGCCTGGGTATCCTGTTATAGGCTAGTATATCTGAGCCAAGCCATCCTCCGAAGGGCCACAGATGCAGCCATGACTCTAGATGAAACATCATTGGAGTCCACAGCAGCATGAAATTGCACCTTGGATGCCTCAATCCCATCTGCAGCCACCTGCTCCAGCTCCTTGGCAAGCTGGTCAGGGGCCTGTTTAGCCAGAGCCAGCACAGTGTCCCACCTGGACTTCTGGTATCTAGCTGTGTAGGCCATATAGTTAGCCTGCCTGAGTCCCAAAGATGCTGCCATGTACTGCTTTTTTGCCATGGAATCAATCCTCCTGGAGTCCTTATCTGGGGGGTGTGAAACCAAGGGAATATTTGCCTTGTCACAGGCAGCAGCCTGCACTACCCCAACATGGCTGCATTGCTGGGAAAGGAACTCTGTGTCCAAGCCTGAAAGGGTATACCTCTTGTCCATTGTTCTGTCCACAGGAGGTATGGAATTAGGAGTCTTTAGAATTTTAAATGTCTGTTTCCCAAAAGATTTATGGAGGGAATACAACTCCTGGACTCTGGGATGTCCATCATCTCAACAAAATCAGGCTCCTCCTGATCCCCACTGCTTCTTCCATTGGAAGCTGGAGGTTTCAGCCACTTTCTTGTAAAACATAAAGTGGGAAGGTGGCTGACGTAATAGTCACCAAGAAGGTGGTCTTCCACGACAGGTGAGACATGTCACACCTGTGCATCGGTTCGAATAGCTTGCCCATGGGCTTAGCCAATACCAGCAGTAGATCCCATGGAGGTGGAGGTTCTCGCACCGGAGGGGATATGTGATCAAGGCCTTTGAAAAAGCGCCCGACCACCTTCTCCTGCGCCACCGACCGCTTCCCGGCCCACGCCTGTAAGCAGAGATGGCTGCCAGGTGCACCTTGAGGGTCGTCGACTGAAGCCCTAGCTGAGAAAGGGACCACAGGTAGTCCAGAATGCTAGCCAATGAACAGGAGGAAGGGTCCAACCCCTTGCCCTGACACCAAATGGAGAATCTCTTCCATTTGAAGGCATAGCATTTTCTGGTCGACTCCTTATGGGATGCCTCAACAACGTTGAGGACCTCGTCGGAAAGACCCAAGGCCTGGAAGTCTAGCCGCTCAGGAACCAGGCCGTCAAGTGCAGGGATTGAAGGTCCGGATGGAGTACCTTCCCCTTGCTGAGTGAGATCATGTCTGGGCGGGCTGGAAGCGGCCTCGGGAGCCTGGAGCCTCGAGAAGGCATCCCCTGCAGCGAGTTCTACTGGGGGGGGCGGGCAAGAAACAGACTCAGCTTCACATTCTCCCTGGAGGCGAACAGATCCATCTGAGGGGTGCCCCAGTGGGAGAACAGATCTTGTACTACCTCCAGCAGGAGAGACCACTCGTGAGATGCAGCACCTATCCAGCTGAGGGCATCGGCCAGACTGGTGGAGGCTCCTGCCACATGGATGGCTAGGAGATCCGCCTCCAGGCTGATCACGAGAGACCAAGTGCGGAGAGCCTCCTTGCACAGGGGCAAGGAGTGCATCCCGCCCTGTCAGTTGAGATAGTACATGGTTGTGGTGTTGTCCGTCTGGACTTGGACCACTTGACCCCGTACAAACGGAGCGAAGGCGGTGAGGGATAGTCAGACCGCTCGAAGCTCCAGCAGGTTGATGTGGCATCAAGACTCCTGAGGGGACCAGAGGCCGTGGGCTCTGAGCTCCCCCAGATGGGCACCCCAACCCATCAGGGAGGCGTCGGTCATCAGAGTGACCGTCGGCTCGGGGCGGACAAACGGGATGCCCTCCTGCAGATTAGCTGGAACAAGCCACCACTGGAGGCCGTTCCACATCTCCTGGGTCACTGTCACTGGCTGGTCCAGAGGACCGGAGCACTGTGACCATTGGTGGGCCAGCCCCCATTGCAGGGGACGCATATGCCAGCAGGCCCAATGGACCACGCTGGTGCAGGCCGCCATGAGGCCCAGAAGGCGCAGGAAGTCCCAGGCAGGGCGCAACTGCCCAACCAGAAATGATTGGGCAAAGGAGGAAAAGACCTTGGCCCTGTCCGCCGGGAGCCGTGCTTTGGCTCGAAGAGAGTCGAGCTCTGCACCGATGAACTGAATCACCTGCGATGGCACGAGTTCTGACTTGGCCTTGTTGATGAGAAGGCCAATCTGAGAGCAGACCTGGAGGGCCAGATCCCTGGACTGCTACACCTCCAACCTGGAGGGGGCTGCAATCAGTCAGTCGTCAAGGTAAGGGTACACCCAGACTCCTCGGCGTCGAAGGAATGCTGTCACCACTGCCATGCATTTGGTGAAGACCCTGGGAGCTGGAGAGGCCAAAGGCATGGCCCGAACTCGTAGAAGGATCACTCTGCTCTGAAGCGGAAGAATCGCCAGGAGATGGATGGATTGGGACGTGAAAACGCAGCGTCTTGAAGGTCCAGAGAACAGAACCACATGCCTCGTTCCAAGGATGGAATGATCTGAGCCAGAGTGACCATCCTGAAGTTGCGAGACCTTAGGAACTTGTTCAGGCCGTGTAGGTCGAGAATGGGGCGCCAGCCCCCCATCTGTTTTGGGACCAGGAAGTACCTGGACACAAACCCTGTGTCTGGAGGGGGGTCCACCACCTTCCTGATCACCTCCTTCTGGAGGAGCAAGGCAATGTCGGCTCGACGAGCCGACAGAGAGGCTGTGGAACCTGTAGCCCCCCGTGGGGCGACGGCTCGATAGTAGGGGAACTGCTCGAAATCCAGATGCAGACCCATGCCTACCACTTCCAACACCCAGCAGTCCGTGGTGATAGCTGACCAGGCGGAAAGGAAGTGGCGGAGCCGTCCCCCCCATGGGGGGCCCCGGGGAGGAGTGACAAGGTTGGGGGCGACACCCCTCAACCCATCACTGGGCAGGCTTGGAGGAAGGGCCGGCCAAGGAGCCACCAGGGCCTTTTCCTCCAGGCTTCCTGCTGGAGGAAGCAGCTGGCTTGTCTTGGGGTGCCAAGCACGAGCCTGCTGCCCTGATGCTGGTGTTGCTGGGCTGGACGTGCTGCAGGGGCTAAAGGACGAAAGGGCTTACGCTGCTGCTGGCGGCCTTTGTCCTTCTGGGCAGACGTGACCAAGCCCAAGGTGGCGCTGGACTTCTCGATCCGTTGGAGATGACCCTCCACCCCGGGCCCAAACAAGTCAGTACCCAGGAAGGAGACGTCTGTCAGCTTGTGCTGGGTATCAACCGTAAAGGTGGAGATCCGCAGCCAAGCTCTGCGGCGCATGGCCACTGCGGCCGCTACTGAACAGGCACACGAATCAGCAATGTCTAATGAAGTTTGGAGCTGCTGTTTAGTTACCGCCCTTCCCTGATTCCGCACCTGCTTGACCGTTGTCTGAAGGTCAGCCGGGAGATGAGGAATCACCTCATCCAGGGAGCCCAAAAGGGAGTGTGAAGTGTGCCATCAGAACGGCCGAGCTAGCCTGACGAAGGCCTAGGGAGGAAGCAGCATATATCTTCCACCCTGAGTAGTCCAATTTCTTGGACTCCTTATCGGGCAGTTTGTCCACATCCCGAGCGTTCCCGGAATGCTGTTAAACGCTATCAGTCACTAACTCCTCCGCAGAGGGGTGCTCTGAGAAACCAGAGAGTGAACCAGCAGGGACCGCATACTTTCGAGACACCCTGGCCGAAGGTGCAGGACAAGATGCTGGCCACTGCCACAGCTCCAGGGCCAGGCCAACAATGGCTTTGGCCACTGGAAAGGCCTCCATAGGGGAATCCCCTCGGTCCAGTATCTCTGTGAGGGGATACTTGGCCATTTTAAACAGGTTCGAGCTTCATCCCAGTGGACTCTGAGATGAGTCGAAGCATTCCTAAAAACAAGGATGGGCTCTCGTCCACCGACTGACCCCCTGCAGACTCCAGGTCAAGCAGCCTGGAGAACAAGGAGTCGTCGTCGTCAGAGTCCGAGGTCTACGAACAGCTGCGGCGCCTGAGCCACCCTCCACATGCGGCGTCGGCGGGAGTGAGCGTGACCAACAACCTATGGGGTAAGCCCTGACCCGACCAAGAATCCTTGGTTGGGGCCCCAGTCTTCGGTTGTGGAGGCGGAGGTTCCATCACAATGGGTGGAGCAGCCAGTTTTGGACGAACAACCGGTGCCGGTTTCGGTTCCTCTACTACGAAGGATTGTTTTGGCCGCTCAGGTGATAGCCACTTAATGGCTGGAGAAGGCAATGGAGTTGGCTTATTCCCAGACAATAAGAGCTGCTGCCACATTAAATACTCATAGCACCGATGCAACTTGCGCCAGAGCTTATCCTCCGAAGAGGACGACGAGGATGAGCGGCGACGATGCTTTCCATGGTGTCAAGGCCGAGACCGCCAATGTTGGCGGGACTGACTGGACCTGGAAGAGGTCCAAGACCAAAACCTTCGGGGATTCCGAGGGTGGGTCAGAGAGGGGACGGGGCCAACCCGCTCCTCCCTCGGTACAGTGACCTTAACCGGGGACTCCGGCACAGGAGGCACAGGTAAGTCCTCGGTTTCCACTGGGGGAACCGGTGAAGTAGGGTTGTCGGCATCACCAGTCAACAAACCGTCTGACGGGTCGAGAAAAATCTCGACTGCGTCGACGGGTGTCTTGGCCGGCTGACCTGATGGGGACACTGTGAAGCCAGCGGCCTTAGCCACAACCTCGCCCGAAGTCGAAAGTCGACCATCCGGTGAAGGGGATCTCTCCCACTCCCACGAACGTCAATGGTGTGATTTACCTTTTGAGTCCTTCTCCTTGGACCAACTGGAATGTCCCGATGGTCCTTCTCCCTTGGTGGAGAGGGACTGGCAAAGCTCCTTAAAAGAAGCTGTATAAGAAGAGCCAAGGAAAGCGGGACAAATGCCGTGACCGAGGAGGAATGAACATGGCCTGGGCAGCCTCCTCCTCGAGGGTGATCATCTGCTCCAACTGTTCTGTGGAGCCTGCCGCCGCAGACAGCGCCCAATGGGCCTTCCTCATCTTGACCAGCAGATACCGTTTTTCAGGGCGCCCCAGAAGAAGAAGTAGAGCAGCGCAGTCCTCGAAGACCGAAGTAGAAAAGGATTTGCACAAATCGCAAGCCTGCGAATCGTGGCCAAGCCCCAGGCAGCAGACGCACATGGAGTGCGGGTCAGTCCGGGACATCTTCAGCCCACAGGGCACAGACAAAGCTGGGAGTCGATTTGTCCATTGCAGCCACGAGGGGAAAAAGAAGACCAAAGTCTTGTAAATTTTAGAATTAGTTTCGGGTTAACGAAGAGTGTGGATCCAGGCCTAAAACACAGAACGCTAAGGAGGGAACCTGAGCTTCAAGCGGTAAGGAAGATCTGGCGCCATGGGTGAAGCCGAAGTTTTACCACCGGGTGGGTGGGAGAAGTCAGCGTGCTGTCATGGAAGATTTAAAGTGGCAAGGAACCTGCCAATAAGTGTGGATTGAACAACATTCCACGTCGCTAGAACAATGGTTCCCCTGGACTGGCATGCTCCAAAAAATAAACAGCTAAGTGGATGGTCTGATTCAAAGTAAACTCAGATACAACCTTTGGTAAAAATTCAGGGTTAGTATGCAAAGATACTCTGTCTTTGTGAAAAATGAAATAAGGCTGCTCTAAAATGAGAGTGTTTAGCTCTGAAATCCTTCGAGCAGAAGTAATAGCAACTAAAATAACACTTTCCACGACAGAGTTGCACCTTGAAAGTTGCGGCATGCTCAAAAGTAGCCAAAGTAAGCTTCTCCAAGACAAAATTTTAAGTCCCAGGCAGGAATGGGTTATGGATGGGAGGCTTGAAGTGTAGGATGCGTCTCAGAAAGGTAGGAGCCACATTGAACTAGGCTACCGTACGACCCTCAATGGGGACATGGAAGGCTGATATGGCAGACAAGAGCATCTATAGGGATGAGTTCATTAGTCCAGCATCTGACAAGGATAGCAAGTACTCTAGGATTTGGTTCACCAGGCAGGTGAAGGGATCCAGGTGACGGGAAGCCGCCCACAAAGCAAAGCGCTTCCATTTCATGGAGTAAGTCGCCCTGGTGGAAAGCTTTCTAGCAGCCACCAAGACGTCGACCACCTGGGGGGAGAACCAAAATTTGGCTATGCCTATGTCAACAGCCATGCATGCAGATGAAGAGACCTGAGGTTTGGATGGAAGAGAGTTCCCCATTCCTATGACAGCAAGCCAGGACACAGGGGAAGGGGCACGGGAGGCTCCACTGTTAACTGTTAAACCAGTGGAAACCAAATCTGCCGAAGCCAAAAGGGTGCCACCAGGATCATGGTGGCGCTCTCTATTTGGAGCTTGATTAGTACCCTCTGAATCAGAGGGGAGGGAAGGCGCAGAGGAACCTCCCTTTCTAAGAGAAGGACAATGCGTCTCAGCAGAAAACTCCAAGCCCTGGATCAAGCAAGCAGAAAAGCAGCAGTTTTGCGTTGCATGGGGACGCAAAAACATCCAACCTGGGGTGGCCCCACCTGTTGCACAGGTCTTCTACCACTGAGGTGAGAAGTCCCCATTCATGCATTCTTGACTTCTGACCTGCTTAGCTCATCTGCCAGGTCATTTTGGACACCTGGAACATGGAAGGCTGACAGTTCAAGACCATGGTTCAGAGCCCAGTACCAAACCCTCATCACTTCCATGCACAGGGGTACAAGTGAGCACCTCCTTGCTTGTTAATGTTATGTACTACACTGGTATTGTCCAGCTACACTAGCAGATGGCCTGGGGTGAGGTGGCATTGGAAGACCTGCAGGCCATACAGGATGGCTCTCATCTCAAGGACATTGATATGTTGAGAGGCTTCAAGCAGAGTCCACGTCTCCAGAGTCTGGGAAGAACCTAGATGCACACCTCATCCCATCCTTGGGGCATCCGTTGTGAGGATCTGATGAGGGAAGGTATGAGAAAAGGAACTCTCTTGAGTAGGTGGCTGGGTTTCATCCACCATTGTAGAACCTTCTTTACCAGCGAAGCGACAAGAACGACCTGCTCCAGGTCATCAGTTAATTGCTCCCACTGTACCCTCAAAGTCCAACGGGATGCCTATGCAGCCTCCTAACCATAGGAATGGCAGCAGCCATTAGGCCCAGTAGATGGAAGTATGTCCTGGCTGTGACACACTGGCTGGAATAGACTTCATGGGCCTGCATCCTGCCTGGAGGGAAGAAGGCTGAGTCCTGGGCAGTATACAGTATGGCTCCTATGTACTGGAGATGCTGACCAGGAGACAAGACTGACTTGAGCAATAGAGTAATACCCTGAATTGGTAGTGTTCTCCCTGAAACAGGAATCTCAGAAACTTTCTGGGAGGTTTGCAAACTTTGATATGATGGTAAGCATCCTTCATGTTGAGGGAATAGTCCCAGTCTCCTGCTTGTAGTAGCAGGAGTAGGCCTTGCAGGTTGACCATCCCGAATTTTCTTGTACTCTGTGAAGAAGTTCAGGTCCCTGAGGTCCGGAATAAGCCGCAGGTCTCCTGTACATTTTGGGACTAGGAAGTAGCAGGAGCAGAACCCTGTGTTTCTTGTTCTGAAGGCACAGTGTCTATGGCTTTCTTCTGAAGCAAAGTCTCAATTCCTCCATGAGCAGAGGATTATGGTCTGCAGCATAAAAGGAGGATACTGGAGATGATCTGGAGGTGTGTCCACAAGTTTCAAAGCATGCCACGTGTGGTGATTTCCAGGACCCAGGCATCTGATGTTGCCGCCTTCCACTGACTGAGGTGGAGGAAGAGATATCCTCCTAAAACTACCACTGGAGATAATGGTGGTTGGGGGTGTACACGGAGTAAGGCAGCACAAGCTGTGGTGGCTCCTGCTGCTCCACCACTTCAGCTTTAGAATGTGCACCTGGAGTGGTTCCTGGAGTAGGCAAGGCTCTTTCCCCTTGCTCTTATTATGTTGTCTGGTGGCAGGGAGGTGTCTAGCACCAGCTGGATGATAGGGCACCATTGGCCTACTCCTGGGTTGAGTATGGTAGAGGGAGTGCACAGACTTCAAGGTTCTGCCTGACAGAACCCTGAAGACTGGAGAGGATATCCTGGACATCTGATCCAAAGAGTTTGTATCCTCTGAAAGGGGCACTGAGAATGGACTGTTGTACATCATTCGAAAATCCCGTCAACCTGAGCCAGGCATGCCTCCTCAGGCAGATGCCTGAAGCAGCAGCCCTGGCTGAGGTATCAGTCATCATGAGCAGTATGGAGCAGATGTTTTCCCACATAAGCCCCAGTGGAGAGAGATTCTAAAAGTTCCTGTTTGGGAGTACATTCTGGCAAGGCCTGTGCAACTGTTTTGGCCTTTCTCCAGAGAGTATTTTGGCACTTAATCATATGGGCCTGATAGTTGGCCACTCTAAGGTCCAAGGAGGCTGAAGCAAAAGTCCTTTTGTCCATGACATCTAACCTCCTTGATTCCTTGTCTGGAGGGAGGGAGCCAAGGTGTTTTGGTGCCTTTGACCTATCATGAGTAGCATGTATTACTACACAGTCTGCCTCAGGCTGGCCAGCAAACAATGGGCACCCTGAGAGTGCCAAAAACATTTCGTCTGCATTTCTTGGTATGGCAGCAATCATATTTGGTCAATGCCGGGCTGCAAAAGTAGCATCTTCCAAGAGCTGGGAGGAGGGGTGGTATTATAATGGCAGGTGCATCATGTAAAATTTATCAAGTTTTTCTTGGTAGTATCCCATTTTCCAATTCAAAACCCATGGCAATCTGCAACTGCTGCATCAGGGTAATGAAAGAAGGGTCCTCTGGAGGGGACCTAGAGTTGTAAACCACGAATCCTCGGTGGCAGTGGATATGGTAGAATCAGTGCCCCTATCGTGAGGACTTTCTACATAATCCTCCACATCCTCCTGTACCATTATTTCAGGATTATATTCGGTGTCATTAGGCACCAGAAAGCGCTACAGGCGCTCAAGGAGGTAACATAGGGCCAGCCCTGTTATGCTCATCACGGGGGATGTAGGCCCCATCGATGGTCCTCCCTCTACTGGAGGAGGGGCGGTAGGCATTGCAGCATGTCAGTGAGGATGCTACCTCCACCTGGATGTCGGTGCCCATGTGGTCAGCAGTGCGCTAGAGCTGATAGGCGGGGAGGCAGAGTCTCCGGCGTCGATGGCAACTATACCAGCTGCACTGGGCCTGGTAGTGCTTATGCCATGCCTGGACCTAGAGTTAGATCAACAGTTGAGGGGCGGCGGCACTGAAGAGGCCATGCCTGCTGTGTGAAGGGTGACCAGGAGTGTACCGGGGTGGGCGCGTTTTTTCTCAATGACCTTCTCACAGTGCTTGTGCTTATGGGACTTTCTCCTAGGATTTGAAGACCTACACCGGAGTGGGCCAGTCAATGGAATAACTTTTTACTGGAGCTCCTTCTCCATGCAGGCTACCTGCTGCTTTACAAGTGTTTCTCCAAGGCTCCTTTTCAGCATCACTGAGTAGCACTGTTAAACGTCTTACAAACAGGGCAGGCTTGCACGTTATGGTCAAGAACTAGGCAGCAGACACAGATGTCGTATGAGTCTCCAGTGTAAATCTCCTCACCAGAGCCACAATATCGGAACAGGTTCAACAGTTCCTTCAACAACATACATGCCATTGAAAATCACTTATAAAAGTTATTACTAAGGTGAAAAAAATTAAGAAAACAGCGGCAACAGCAGCAACGTTTTTGTGACCGGTCCAACAAGTATGGTTGATGGCAGGAAAAGAAATGAGGAGGCAAGGGATCGCCCATGTTTATATGGTAGTCGGCGTCTGATGTGCTGTGAGCAGCCCTTAGGTGGACTGCTTGCAGAAAGTTTCTGTGTGGTCAAGAGTGCCTTGCGGCTGTGAGTTCCATAGGTGTGGCCTAATGAAAGGGATATGCTCGGGAAGATCTGTCCTTTATGTTGCTTATGTCTCGACGTCGACCTGTCTTTTTTTTCAGTCTTCTGACTTCGAAGATGGCAAATCGGTAGATGGGGCTGGTGACGCTGCCTTCTGACCCTAGGCTTTTTCCATGGCTGCTAGAGTTTTTTCCAATAAAAACTTCTCCAACACCTTTCTTCTGTGTCACCTGGTTGCTTGACTTGAAGCCCTGACAAATCTCACAAGTCCTGCAATTGTGAGAGAGGCCTATACAGCAGACACGCACTAAGTGTGCATCATCCTTGTGGATTTTTTCTCTGCACTCACAATACCACAACAACGTTGTTGGTTTTGGCAGCAGACGCAGGCAGAGAGATCACTAAATTATTCATGATTATTTTAGGAGAAAATAATCAACGACAATGGCTAGTCATATTCATTTACGCAGGAGGTCTCACTAGTACAGTCGATGGCAAGAAAAGAACTGAGGAGAGATGGGCCACCCAACGTTTATGTAGATACTGACACATGATATTGTCATGGGTGGCCCCCGACTAGCAAAAGTTTCAGTGTGGTCCTAGCGATGATACTACTAAGGTGCATAGGAGCAAAGGAAGGCGGTAAGCCAATGAGTGCTTCTTTCATTTCACCTGTAATAGAAGAGGGTATTTCTCTTTAGTATACAGTCATGGCCAAAAATATTGGCGCCCTTGCACTTTTTCAAATAAGTCACAATTTCCTCTAAACATAAGTTGAAATTAACAACAGTACAGTATTTGGTCTCCACAATTCTTTATTTCTCTGTTAATATTACAGAACCTTAGTTTTTGATTCAGAATTTAATATATTCTTTTAAATTAGAAAATGAAAAGAAATGGCATTGACAAAATTATTGACACCCTAGACTTAATATTTGGTAGCACAGCCTTTGATCAAAAGAACTGCAATCAACCGCTTCCTATAGCCATGGATGAGCTTCCTGCACAGCTCTACTGGCAGTCTGGCCCACTCTTCTTGTGCAAACTACTCCAGTTCTCCCAGATTTGAAGGGTGCCTTCTCCCAACTGCTGTTTTCAGATCTCTCCACAGGTTTTCAATGGGATTTAGATCTGGACTCATTGCTAGCCACTTCAGAATAGTCCAGCGTCTCGTCTTGAACCATTCCTGGGTGCTTTTGAAGTGTGTTTGGGGTCATTGTCCTGCTGGAAGACCCATGACCTTGACGGAGACCCAGCTTTCTGACACTGGGTTCAACATTGCGCTCCAAAATGGCCTGGTAATCTCCAGATTTCATGATGCCATGCACACGTTCAAGGTACCCAGTGCCAGAGGCAGCACAGCAACCCCAAAACATCACTGAACCTTCTCCATGTTTGACTGTAGGGAAGGTGTTCTTTTCCTTGAAGACTTCATTTTGTTTTCTGTAAACATAAAGATGATGTGCTTTACCAAAAAGCTCTAATTTGGTCTCATCTGTCCACAGGACATTCTCCCAGAAGGATTTTGGCTTGTTCAGGTGTGTTTTGGCAAACCCCAGTCGGGCTTTCTTGTGTCTCTCTCTCTCTCAGCAGTGGGGTCCTCCTGGGCCTCCTACCATATAACCCCTTTTCATTAAGTTGGCGACGGATGGTGTGAGTTGAAACTGTCGTACCTTGTGTCGGAAGGTCAGCTTGAATCTGTTTGGCAGTTGATCAAGGTGCTTTCTCCACTATTTGAACAATCCTGTGCTGCAATCTTCGATCAAGTTTTCTCTTGCGGCCACGTCCAGGGAGGTTGGCTACAGTGCCATGGGCCTTAAACATCCTGATAACATTACATACGGTGGAAACAGGAACATCAAGGTCTCTGGAGATTGATTTGTAGCCTTGAGATTGTCCATACTTGGCTACAATCTTCTGTCTGACCTCCTCAGACAATTCTCTGGCTGTCTTTCTTTCTCCATGCCCATTCGGTACACACAGTGACACAAAACAGGAGAATGAGTCCTTTCTCTATTCAAACTGGTTGAATGAGTGATTTTTATATTGCAGGCACCTGCAACTCACCACAGGTGAGTTCAATTCCAAAGTGAAGGAGAATCACCTGCTTGAAATCTAATTATTTCTAACTACTTCTAAAAGGTGCCAATAATTTTGTTTGGGCCATTTAAGGATTTCTGTGTGGAATAAGCTAAGACTTAGTAAATGTTTCTGCTTTTTGTGTTTTATTCCACTGCAAACCAAAGAAATACGTATGTGGATACCAAAATATTTTTTAATTTCAACAATTTTCTGGAAGGAATGGTGCACTATTAGAAAAAACTGCAAGGGCGCCAATATATTTGGCCACGACTGTATATGAATATAGTTTACATTTAAATTCATGTTTGTCCTTTCTAATAACTACTTCCAAAGGTAATCTGTCCCATGGATTCATAATTCTCTGAGTATAAAGGCCTGTGGGTATAGTTTGAAAGTGGTGGCCTAAAGGAAGAGATATCCTCGAAGAAGGGAAGGAAGGAAACATATTCAATTCAGTGCTTTAGAGTAACTGGTAATTGCTATTTTTCTTTTAAACTTAGATTGTGGGCTTTTAGTGACACTGTACTTTCTTTGTTGTCTTTACTTAGAATTGTTTTTGGGCTGTTGAAAATTTAAAACTCTTAATTATATGCCCTGTTAAATCTGATTGGCAGGAGCTAAACACAGGGTATAGTAAGGGGTGTGAAGTAGGAGGGGCATAAGGGGGAAGAAGCCCACCCTCAGCACGACAAGTGTTTTGACTCATTTATTTATTTATTGGTTTCTTTTCTTTTTTTTTTTTTTTTTTTAAAGAAAATTATCTGAGGATCAGTGGCAGGATTTTTAGGACAGTAAATTAATAAAAAGGGAACTAGGAGAGCTTCAGTAGCAGACAAGTAGTGGAATAGCAGTATAATTGCAGTATAATGTGGGGAGTGGTGCAATGCAGTGGCTGTGGGGCAGCCATATTCAGGCAGACCTTCTGGACACTGAGGTGCTGCCCTATCTGCATGCATCTCTCTGGACTGCGGGATGAGGTAGCCAGACTCAGAGCGGAAGTAAACTGGGTCAGGAGTACCATCACCCTAACCAGAGACCACCCAGTCCAATGCAACTGCCTCAAAGGATGCCGAGAACAAGGAGCACTTGGATGACAGTGGGCTCAGGGAGGGTTAGAGCGGTCAGGCAGAGGCACATTCCAGATCCTATTCCACTCAAGAACTCATATGCCACACTGGCAAACGAGGACAACCAAATAGAGGTACCCAGAGAAGTGGAAGGAAAGGATGTGGAGGTTAGCAAGGAGGTGACCTCAGCGAGGAAGCAGTGGACCCCAGAGGAGGAGGAAATGAATCCTGGTGGGGGACTCCATCATAAGAGGGATCCAGCTAGGAACACAGGAGGGGGAGGACAGGGAGGTAAGGTGCCTACCAGGTGCCACGGCATGGAGGGATGGAAGGAAGATCCTGGGGATCACTGGGAAGGCAAGACGGGAGGGTGAGCTGGATGTCATTATCCACCTAGGTACTAATGACCTGGCAAATGGGGAGCCAAAGGAAGTTCAGGAAGAGTTTAGGAAATTGGGGAGGGATCTCAAGCAAGTAGCTACTTCTGTCACTTTCTCATAAGTACTACCTGTGAGAGGCAAGGGAGAGCATAGGAGTGCATGCACCAGGAACTTTAACTCATGGTTGAAGAACTGGTGCTGTGAGGAAGGGTTTGGATTCACTGGTGACCCACCTGGAGGGATGGAGGTTTATTCAAGCCTGACGGCCTGCATCCATCCTGGAGGGGAATCCAAGCACTCAATGATAAGTTTAAATGCTACATTGACAAGCATTTAAACTAGCAAAGGGGGGTGGCAGGCCAGCAAGAAGGGTACCTACTTGCTCACCCCCCACAGCTAGAAGTGGAACAAGTGAACCAGAGGTGGCTATCTCTGCAAAGCAGTGTGCAAAAGATGGAGATTAGTGCCCAAGAGGTGGATAGGCAGAAAAGGGGCAAAATTCAGCAGAAGGGCAGACAGCAAGGAGAACCAGGGATAAAGGACAACCAAGGAAGGGGCTGGAGTACAACAGCGAAACAGTCTAGGGAGGTCAAATCATGGAAAGCCATGTGTGCAAATGCCAGGAGCCTTAGCAACAAGATGGAAGATCTGGAGGCTGTAATGGTGCAGTCAGACCTGGACATTGTGGCCATTACTGAAACCTGGTGTAATGATAACCACGACTGGGAGATGGCCATACCTGGCTACAACATATTCAGAAGAGACAGAGCAGGCAGGAAGGGAGGAGGAGTGGCACAGTATGTGAAAAATGACATAAAGGCCACAGAGATCAAGGAGGAACAAAATGGGGGAGAGATACTGTGGGTTAAGCTGGAAAGGAAAATGGGGCCAGTCATCCGCACAGGTGTGGTCATAGACCACCAGCCCAGGAGGAAGAAACAGATAGGGAGTTGATGCCAGCCATCCAAAGGATGGCAGACAAGGTGAGGTAGTGACTGGTTGGAGACTTCAATATTCCAGACGTGGAATGGAGCATCCCAGCAGCATCAACTAGGAGCAGATTTATCCTGGACTCCTTCAGGGTGCCTTCCTCAAGCAACTGGTCATGGAACCAACTCGGCAGAAGGCAATACTGGACCTTGTGCTCACAAACAGGGACAGTGTGACGGGGGTAACAGTGGGGGAGCACCTGAGGAACAGTGACCACCAGGCATTGTGGTTTGAAATCACAGAAAGAGCAGAACCAAACCACACAAAAACACATATCCTGGATTTTAGGGGGGCAGACTTTGGGAAAATGGGGAGATACTTGAAAGAGGTATTAAGGGGAATGGGACAGGAATCAGGGGTTGAGGAACAGTGGGCAGTATTTAAAATGGGGATTACAAGAACAACAGAATTATGCATTAAGCAGGTTAGCAAAAGGCAAAGGAAGAGGAGACCATTATGGTTTTCCAAAGAGGTAGCAAAGAAAGTGGAAGCCAAAAAGATTGCATTCAGGCAATACAAAAAGACACAGGCAGAAGGGGATAGGGAGAAGTACCAGGAGAAGCAAAGGGAGGCAGGGAAGTCAGTAAGGAAGCAAAGCTCAGACAGAAGAACATTGCAAAATCAGTGGGTAGAGGGACAAAACCTTTACAGGTACATAAGTGAAAAAAGAGAAGACAAAGGAGGATAGTGCGACTGAAGGGGAGGATGGGGCCGCGTGGAGGATGACAACAGTAAAGCTGACATATTGAACAGGTATTTCTGCTCAGTCTTTACTGAGGAAGAGGAGGGTAATGGGTCTGAAGGGAGTACAAGGGGTGAGAATGGTGCAGAAATGGACACAAGTCCCTTTACACGAGAAAGGGTCCTGAAGGAACTGGAAGTAATAAGAGTTGATAAAGCAATGGGGCCAGATGGGGTGCACCCCAGGGTCCTTAAAGAACTAAGAGAGGTGGTGGCTGAACCTCAGGCTATCCTGTTTAGCCGATCACTGGAAACAGGGGAGCTACCCAAAGACTGGAGGACAGCAGATGTAGTCCCCTTATACAAAAGTGGGAACAAAGAGGAAGCAGGGAACTACACACCAGTCAGCCTCACCTCGGTAGTGGGGAAGATCATGGAAACACTACTGAAAGACAGATTGGTGGAACATCTGGTTGTCAATGGACTACAGGACCCAAGGCAGCATGGTTTCACCAGGGGGAGGTCATGTCAGACCAACCTTGTTGAATTTTTTGACTGGGTGACTAGGGAGGTGGATCAGGGGAGGGCAGTGGACATGGCCTATCTGGACTCAGCAAGGCCTTTGACACTGTGCCACATAGAAGACTATTACACAAACTGGGGAATATGGGTGTGGGAAGGACAGTAGTGTGGTGGGTAGGTAACTGGCTGGGTGGCAGGACACAGAGGGTGGTGGTAAATGGCTGTCACTCCACAGAGGGAAGAGTGACCAGTGGGGTACCACAGGGATCAGTCCTATTCAACATCTTCATCAGTGACATTGCACAGGACCTAGAAGGCAGAATTTCACTGTTCACTGATGACACAAAGCTCTGTAACAGAGTAGACACACCAGAGGTGTAGAGAGAATGAGAAGGACCTGCAGAAACTTGAAGAATGGTCAGGGTTTGGCAGTTGAAATTCAATGCAAAAGAAGTGCAAGATAATGCATATGGGGCACAAAACCCTGGCACAATATATCAGTTGAGGGGTGAGGATATAGCATGCACCAAGCAGGAAAAGGATCTTGGGGTTATCATCTCTGATGACCTCAAGGTAGGGAAACAGTGTGACAAGGCAGCAGGTAAAGTAAATAGGATGCTGGGATGTACAGGCAGGGGCATCACCAGCAGGAAAAGGGAGGTCATAATTCCGCTATACAAGACACTAGTGAGGCCCCACCTGGAGTACAGTGTACAGTTCTGGAGACCATACCTACGTAAGGACACAGACAGGGTAGAGAAGGTTCAGAGGAGGGCAACAAAGATAGTGCATGGATTGCATCACAAGTCCTATGAAGACAGGTTGAATGAACTGAACATGTACTCCCTGGAGGAGAGGAGGGAGAGAGGGGATATGATAGAGACATACAAGTATCTCACAGGGAGGAACAGGGTGCAGGAATACACTATTTTTAAGCAAAAAAGATGTTCCAGGACTAGAGGGCATGGGATGAAGTTGGAGGGAGGACGATTCAGAGGAAACATGAGGAAGAATTTCTTCACAGAACGAGTAGTGGACAAGTGGAACACCCTGCCAGAGGAAGTGGTGGGGGCTGAAACAATCACGGGATTTAAGAATGCATGGGATAGACATAAAGGAATTCTGGAGGTCAGGGGTAAGGGGCAACAGACTTCTAGGAAAACATAAACTGAACATACAAGCTCAAATGGGCAGACTGGGTGGGCCATAGGCCCTTATCTGCCGACACTGTCTATGTATCTATGTATAAGAAGACTGTACAAAACTCCTCTCATTTCTAACATGTTGATGTGGAAATGGTATCTGATGGAGTCCTAGACACCTTGTGTTTGGAGGTCCTGACAGTGGACTCCCCATAGCAACAAGGAGGCATCCATAGTGAAAGTCACCTGAGGGTCTTGCTGGGAGAAGGGAAAGCCCTGGAGGAGGCTGTCCTCCACTGACCGCCATGTGAGAGACTGAACCATAGGTTTGGTCACCTGAAGGGGGTAAGTCTGTAGAAGTGATGGCTGTGACTACTGTGCACTGAGCATCCACCGAGTTGTTTTCATGTTCCCTATGGAACAAGCTCCCACTATCCGCTCGTCCCCCACCCACCTGGCTTTTAAACAGAATCTATAAGATTGGCTCCTAGATACTGCAAACTGTCACTGCACCGACACTAACATCTAGGGCCCTGATATAAAGCACTTACAGCACTTGCCCCAGCCTAGCTAGCCTTCCTCTTCTCATGACCTACACCCTTCCCCTCTTTCAACCTTTAAGTCCTAGTAATAACGGAAATGTTTTGATGGTCTTGTACCTGCATAACATTAGTGACTATATTTGTATGAAACTTAGCCATGATATCATATGCTGCTGGTGTATGTACTTGTGGCTATTTGTTCTCTAGCACACTTGTACCTTGTCTGTCGTTTACAATTATTATATACTCCAGTGCAATTGTATACTCCAGTGCAGTCACAACAGCACATTTATTTCTTATTTTCCACACCACCCCATGCTTAGGGTGTGCATTTTTTCTTGCCATGTAGCTATTGTTGCTTCTTGTAATGTTGCCACCCTGTGGCCCCAGTCGTCCATGAAAATGGTCCTTTGGATCAGTGCACTTACCCGGTTACCAAAGACATAAATAAAGAAATAAATGTGCAAATGTGCTAGAGACACTATGAACACTGAGGAAGCTGTCAGATCAAGCATGCACTGTATGCGGTGGGACTGCGCAGTTTTGCACTCCATGATGTTCTGTTATTTGCAGAACTGCTTGTAGTCTGCTCTCTGGAACAAAAGCCCAAGCTCAGGTTGTATCCAGAAGAGTTCCTATGAACAGCAGTTGCGGTGAAGGTTGAAGATGAGACTTCTCGAGGTTCAGCAGCAACCCTATTGAAGTCAGGAACTGAAGTAGTGGTTACTGCCTATTCCATCTCCTACCTGGACGGGCTTAAAATTAGCCAGTCATCCAAGTACGGGAAGACTTGGGAGTCCTCACTTCCTTAGATGTGTGGCAAGTACTGCAACGCACTTTGTAAAGACTTTGCGGTGCCGAGGAAAGCTCAAAGGGCAGGACTCTAAACTGGCATTGCTGCCCTAGCACTATGAAATGGATATATCTGTGGTGGCTGGGGTGTAACAGTATGTGCTGGTAAGCATCTTGCATACCCAGGGATGCTAGCCAATCCCGAGGATTCGGGAAGGATAGTAGAAAGCCTAGAGAAAACATTCTGAATTTTTCTCAATCCATGAATTTATTAATATTTTTGAGGTCGAGAATGGTGCGCATGCCTCCCAATTTCTTTGGAACTAGGAGTAGAAGCCTGTGTTTCATTCCTACTCTGGCACTATTTCCACTGTCCTTTTGCTCAGAAGGTCAGCAGTCTCGACACCAGAACTAAAATTACTTGCCATAGTTATGTTTCTTCTAAGGATCCCTCACTATGCTTACTAGTGCATTCAACCTGCAGGTCTGAGCTGCCCCGAGTCTAAATTTTATGCTAATTAAAGAGTCTTGGAATGAATTTTAAACTCTGTTGTGGGCTCGTGATCACCCTAACATTTTAACAGCAGATTTATTTCTACAGCTAGGATGAGCAGAGAGCACTAAACTAGCAAAACCTATACAAAATAGAAAATCAAAATATTTTCCAGTCCCTGCTGGGACAAAAATATGACAGACCAACAACTGCAACAAAAGCACCCAAAATCTGATTGTAGGCAGCACAAAGAATGCTCAAAGGATCACATATTCAGAGCTGGCTGGATGTGCGCACATAATGGTGTGCTGTGCAAATAAGTTGGGTCTGCAGGGACTGGCGTGATATTCAAACATAATGCATGATTGGAACAGACTGCACAATCTGTCTGAATATCAGACTTTGGTTGCGCAGCTTACAGCAGGGGTCGTGCCTGTCATCGACCTGTGCCTGTCATCGAGGCACAGGTCAGGAAGCACGGGAAAACCAGGAGCAGTTGTAAAATTCGAACAAGTGATTTATTATTAACAGTAAAATAAAAAAATAAAATTGTTCAGTATAACTATTTACAAAAGCAGTATAAACAGAGAAAGTCCATCCAGGTTTTTTCTCAATTTCCAGTCTCAGTCTCTGTGTTTCTGTGTCTCTTGCAAGAAACTGCAGCTGTTTTATAAGTCTTCAACCCCCACTCGTTAAAAAATAGTATGCTTCTCACAGTGTTCTTGTAAGTTTCAACAAGTACAGCAAAAGAACACTGTGACCCTGAACTGACCTCTTGCTTACAGCTTCTCATAGAGTTTGCAAACAGGTTAACCCCTTGAGTTCAAAACAACTTTTGCAGTCATTTCAACAGTATAACTACATACATTTTACCAGTAAAACTATGTACATTTCTAAACAAAGGATCCCAGTATTAGTTACACTTCCGATAATGATTCACATATATTTTATACCAGCAGATATGCAAGGGGAGAAAAGATAGAACAGGAAGTGAAGACAGAGAGATAGTGAGAGTCAGAGAACTGCAAGACCATCGGGGTGATCAAGTCCTAGAGCTCACGAGAAAATCTGGTTGTGCAACCAGACAGGGAAGAGACAAAAAAGGGGAGATTAGAACAGATCCTTGCATTTAAACACTTTCTCCAGAAAAACTGGGACAGGGCCCTATTCAACCCTGTCAAATATTGCCCCCCTTAAGAGGGAACCTATTTTACAAAAACGGGTTTCCAAAACTTTGTTTAAAATTCTCCTTTAACAAGACAATAGCTTGTAATCTTTATAGTTCAGTGCATATGTAGCATATCAAACAGAGAAGTTTCAACTCACACTTTTTTCCCCAACATCAGAATTCTCAACTCTTGATTCATATCTAGACAGAAAATCAGCAATGACATTATCTTTCCCAGATTTGTGCATTACTTCAAATTTAAATAGCTGTGGTGCCAGGTACCACCGTGTGATTCTAGAATTATCCTTCATTTGGTTAAGCCAACTGAGAGGAATGTGATCTGCTACAAGTACAAAGTCAGCTCCTAGTAGGTAAAACTTTTTTTTTTTTATAGGTTCTTTATGCTCCTTCTGCCCCCGGCTGCCCCCTTCTGACAGACCCCCCAGCCCCATCACCCTGGTATCACTGGGACTTACCTCTGTCCGGTCACCAGGTTCGGAGCCTGCGGGGATGGGTTGTTATCCTGCAGTTGGCGGGGTATTTATTTTCTCCCTTCCCCGTTGCTGGGGTGCACATGCAGGACGTGCGCATGTAGAGGTGCACGCATATCCGCATAAGTCCCATAGCTCCCTCCCTATGTCTGGCCCCTCTGACTCACACTATCTGTTGGCCTCCACCTGGGGGTAGTCATTCAGCAGGAGTACCAGTCCTCCTCCCTGGGAGAGGACGGCACCTTCAGATGCTCGATCCTCTCCCTCCTGCCAACCCCCGATGGCCCATGCTCGTCCCCGAACACGGGTCGAGGCATGGCGCAAGGTGTGGCATCCAGTGCCTCAACCCTCAGTGTCACCGGGCGGCTCTAGTAGGCAAAACGTAAGGGACTCCATTGCCCACTTTGCTGAAAGATTCTTTTCAATGCTAGAGTACCGCTTTTCTCTGTTGTGCAATTTCCTACTTATGAACAGAATAGGATGTCCTTTCCCATCTATATGCTGACTCAAGACTGTACCTAGGCCTACCTCTGATGCATCTATTTGTAACAAAAATGGTTTCTCAGAGTCTGGGCTTTTTAAAACGGGGCTGAATATAATGTAGCCTTAAATAGCTCAAAAAGCTTCATCACACTCTGGGGTCCATTTCACATTATTTGGGTACCTTTTTTTTTCATGAGTTCTGTGAGGGGAGTAGCTAACTCTGCAAAGTTGGGAACAAATCTCCGATAATAAGCAGCCAGCCCTAAAATTACCTGACATGATTCTTGGTTTTAGGGACAGGGCTGTTAGCTACAGCTTCTATCTTAGAAACCTCAGGCTTGACATCTCCATTTCCCAAAACATAGCCAATGCACATTTGGTAGGATTAATTGTCAGACCTGCCTTTCTGATCAACTGGATAACTGTTGTAGGTGTTCCAGGTGGCTTTTCCAGTCTGGACTATACACCACGACATCATCCAGGTATGCAGCACAATAACCAGTATGAGGGATAAAATTACATCCATGTAACGCTGGAATGTAGCGGAGCGCCATATAAACCAAAGGGCATGGTGGTGAACTGATAGACTCCTATAGGAGTGTAAAATGCAGTTTGTCTCTGGATTCTTTAGCTAGGGATTTTGCCAGTAACCCTAGGTGAGATCAAGGTACTGACATACTTAGCACTTCGCGTCTGTCCACCAAATCATCTATTCTGGGCATAGGATAACTGTCAAATTCTGACACTTAAGTTTCCTAAAATCAAGACAGATTCTTACACCCCTTCTTCTTTGTTTACAATCACTATTGGTGATGACCAAGCTCTTCTCGACTCTTCTATGATACCCAATTCTTTCATTTTTTGTATTTCCTTAACCATGTCTGCTCTTAACCGCTCTTGTAATTTGTATGTTTTTGTCTAATAAGGAGCATTCTTTGTCACTATTAGAGATGCAGCAAGAAAAATTACTCACCTTAGTAATGTTGTTTCTTCTAATGGAGTCTTGCTGTATTCTGACTATTGCAGTTAGGTCCTGCCTTTCAACTGCCCCGGAGAACAAAGAGTTAACTTTCCATGGCCAGCATGGAACGTTCAGCGCGAGCTCGGTTGAAACCTCTGTCTGCTGTTGTTTAAACTCCAACCGTCAGATCTTTACGAGCAATACTCACTAGAAGTTGTGTGTGGAAACTGTAAGACTCACACTAGCCAACTGGCAACTAAATTTATTAAAAAAGGGTTTTCTGGTTTCAAAGCAAAGACTCAAGTCAGGAAACCCAAAAAACAAAACAAAACACACACCCAAAATAAAGGAGGGTGAAAAGGGGACACCTCTAGGGTGCCAACACTGCTCCTGCCCACCCACATCCCAAAAACCAGGTTCTGAGAGGGGAGGCGGGGGGAGGTCAGAATACAGCAAGACTCCACTAGAAGAAACAACATTACTAAGGTGAGTAATTTTTTCTTCAAACAACATGAAGTCTTACTGTATTCTGACTATATAACTACCAAGCAGTACCTCCATGGAAGAGGGACAGAACCTACTTTGGGAATAGGCTCTGAAGTACTGCTGTGCCAAACCGAGCATCACTCCTAGCCTGGATATCCAGAGAGTAATGCTTAGTGAATGTATGGACTGTTTTCCAAGTGGCTGCTTGACAAATTTCTAAGAGAGGGATATCCCTGGCAGCAGCCAGGGAAGCAGCTGTACCTCTAGTAGAGTGAGCCCTCAGGCCTGAGGGTGGTGTTCTACCTAGTTTTACACAGCAGAATTGAATACAAGAGACAATCCACCTGGCAATAGATCTTTTAGTGGCAGGTTTGCCCTTACCGACCTCTCCATATGTGAGGAACAACTGAAGGGACTCAAACCTGTGACCCTTGGTGCGCTCTATGTAGTAGCTGAGGGCCCTTTTAACATCCAAGTTGTGCAACCTCCTCTCTCCAGAGGAGGAATGGTCAGTGAAGAAAACAGGGAGAGACATAGACTGATTAAGGTGGAAATCTGAAACCACCTCAGGCAAAAACTTCCTGTTAGTTCTTAGGACCACTTTATCTCTATGGAAAGAGATGAAATCAGGCTCCACTGACAGAGCTTGCAATTCACTGATACGCCTGGCAGAGGTAATGGCTACCAAAAACACAGTTTTCCAAGTCAAGTACTTAAGCTCTGCAGAGGACAAAGGCTCAAAGGGTGTTGCATAAGCTGAGCAATGCAAACATTAAGGTCCCAAGCAGGAGCAGGGTCCCTAAAGGAGGGATTGGTGTGCAGCAATCCCTTGAAGAACTTACAAAACACAGGATGGGCTGACAGAGGAGAGGGCTTGCCTACTGACAAGAAGGCAGAAACAGCTGCCAGATGCACTTTAAGTGTAGCTGGCCTAAGTCCCGAGCCATTAAGATGAACCATATAGTCCAGGACTGTAGGCAACCCAGCAGATTCTGGAGAAATATGCTTATTAGAGCACCAAATAGAGAACCTTTTCCATTTGGAGTTGTAAGTCTTTCTGGTGGAAGGCTTTCGAGAAGCCTTAAGGATATGCAGAACCCCTTGAGAAAGGTGTAGATCAGCAAACTCTAACTCTTCAAGAGCCATGCCTTGAGATTGAGAGATTTGAGGTTCGGATACCAAATCATCCCGAGAGGATGTCAACAGGTTGTAATTCCTGGGAAGAGACAGGGGAAGGTGGACTGTTAAGGACAGCAACAGTGGGTACCAGGGTTGTCTGGCCCAGTCTGGAGCAATCAGAATCACTTTGCATGGTTGAGACCAGATCTTAACTAGCACTTTGAACAGGAGAGGGAAGGAGGGAAGCATACAGGAACTTCCCTTCCCAATTCAGAATCAGAGCATCCAGGGGGACTGAGCCCAAGACTGGGGGTCTGCAACAAAAGATAGGAAGTTAGTGATTGTCTGGGGCTGCAAAAAGATCTGTGGAGTGCCCCATCTCGAGAAAATCATTTCCAAAACTAGGGGATCTAGGGTCCATTCGTGATGGCCCTGGGGTATCCTGCTGAGAGCATCTGCTATGACATTGTCCTTCCCTGGGAGGTGAATTGCAGTCAGAGAGGTTTGCAGGGAATAGGCCAGAGACCACAACTTCATTGCTTCTGTGCACAAGGCCGTAGACCGAGTGCCTCCTTGATGTTGATGTACCACATTGTGGTGGTATTGTCTGTTCTGACCTGGACCACCTTGTTCTGTACAGATTTGGAAAAGGCTTGCAGTGCCAGAAACACTGCTCTGAGTACCAAGAGACTGATGTGAAGCAGAGATTCTTGAGGTGACCGCAGCCGTTGGGTGGTAAGATCCCCCAAGTGGGCTCCCCAGCCCAGCAGGGAGGCATCTGTGGTGAGTATCACTGAATGAGACTGAGTGACAAAAGGAATTCCCTGTTTCAAATTGTCCTGATCCCGCCACCACTGCAAAGCCTGGATCGAGGTTCGAGTCACTAGGACTAGTTTGGTAAGGGAATCCTTTCTTTGGGACAGAAGGCTCTTAAGTGGAACTGAATGTCCCTCATCTGGAATCTTGCCCCCTGGACCACTGCTGTAGAGGCTGCCATGTGGCCCAGGAGCTGCAAGAAATGTCTTGCTGGTCGAGACACCTGAAGGGTGAATGAAGAGGCCAGTTCCATAAGGGTCCTTGCCCTGTCCAGAGGAAGGAAGGCTTTCGCTCTTACTGTATCCAGCTCTGCCCCTATAAAGGTGAGGAGCTGTACTGGCTCGAGAACTGACTTTGGAAGGTTGAGGAGGAATCCTAAGGAAGTGAGCACTTGCTGAGTTATTTGCAGATGTGACTTGACTTGGTCTGGAGACTGACCCACTATGAGCTAGTCATCTAAGTATGGAAAGATGGAGATCTTTTTTCTCTCCTTAGGAAAACAACCACTACTGCCAGGCACTTTGTGAACACCCTGGGGGCTGATGTTAGGCCAAAGGGCATTGCTCTGAATTGATAGTGGCCTGAGGGAAACTCGAACCTGAGGTACTTTCTGTGGGAGCACCTGATGGAATGTGAAAATAGGCATCTTTGAGGTCCAGGGAGGCTAGCCAGTCCCCTGGCCTTAGAGAGGGAAGAATTATTCCCAGAGTCACCATTTTGAATTTTGGTTTTAAAAGGTACTTGTTCAGATATCTTAGATCCAGGATAGGCCACCATTCTCCTGTCTTTTGGGGGTTAGGAAGTACTTGAGTACAATCCTTTCCCCTGTGTAGTAGGAACCCTTTCTATGGCTCTGAGAGCCAGGAGGGAAAAAACCTCTGCTTCTAGGGCAAGGGTCTCTGATGGATTTGCAGGTAGAAAGGATCTGGTTCTCATCTTGGGTAATTTTTTGAAGCTGAGAACCAGTCCCTGGCTTACTACTTCCAGGACCCACTTGTCTGACGTCAAAGACTTCCAGTCCTGAACAAAGTAAGCCAGTCTGTCCCCTACAGGTATTGGATAATCAGCCTGGGCAGACCCATCAGGGTGTCTGCTTGGCAGGGGCTTTAGGCTGAGGGGAGGAAGCAGGCCTGCTCATACCCTGTCTGCCTCTCCCTCTGAAGAACACCCTCTGAGCATAAGCAGAAGAGGAGGCCTGGGCTTGGTAAAAAGGCCTTTGAAAGGGCCTGCCCCTGCCCCTGGAATGCTGTCTCTGAGGAGTGGCTTGCCTTTCTTTGGCCTGAGCACTCCTGTAGGTGGGCCTGTACTTGTACATCTTCTTCATGTAGTTCTCTGTCTGCTCCCCAAACAGAGAATTACCAATGACAGGGAAATCCATGGCCTTAGCCTGGGTATCCTGTTATAGGCTAGTATATCTGAGCCAAGCCATCCTCCGAAGGGCCACAGATGCAGCCATGACTCTAGATGAAACATCATTGGAGTCCACAGCAGCATGAAATTGCACCTTGGATGCCTCAATCCCATCCACAGCCACCTGCTCCAGCTCCTTGGCAAGCTGGTCAGGGGCCTGTTTAGCCAGAACCAGCACAGTGTCCCACCTGGACTTCTGGTATCTAGCTGTGTAGGCCATATAGTTAGCCTGCCTGAGTCCCAAAGATGCTGCCATGTACTGCTTTTTGCCATGGAATCAATCCTCCTGAGTCCTTATCTGGGGGTGTGAAACCAAGGAATATTTGCCTTGTCACAGGCAGCAGCCTGCACTACCCCAACATGGCTGCATTGCTGGAAAGGAACTCTGTGTCCAAGCCTGAAAGGGTATACCTCTTGTCCATTGTTCTGTCCACAGGAGTATGGAATTAGAGTCTTTAGAATTTTAAATGTCTGTTTCCCAAAAGATTTATGGAGGAATAGACAATCTCCTGGACTCTGGGATGTCCATCATCTCAACAAAATCAGGCTCCTCCTGATCCTCTACTGCTTCTTCCATTGGAAGCTGGAGGGTTTCAGCCACTTTCTTGTAAAACATAAAGTGGGAAGGGGACTCAGAAAGCCTAGGAGGAGAAACACCTGAAGGTCTGTCTGGGAAGATGTCCGGGTGAATAGGCACATCCAGACTTTCATAATCATCATTATCCTCATACTCTCAAATCCCAGACAATAAACGCAGGTGGTGTGGGGATCAGCCTTAGCAAAGGCTTCCCCATACACACTACAGTGCTGAAACCCAGTGGGCCCGTTTTTTTTATTGGGCTTCTCAGACATGGCCAATCCTATCCAAAACTTACTCTTTTTTCGGCAATCCGCCAGGCAAGACACCCCTATCGGTTCCTGACCATGTTACGGGTCTTGGAAAAAAACGCAATTAAATCCGTTTTTTAGAACCGATATGGACCGGTTACCACACTCTAATAAATTCAAACTTTTTTAAAACCAATCTGATCGGTTCAAACTGAACCAATCCAATGTTTACAAGTTCCACACAGAAACTAAATGCAAAACATATCTAGTACTCACGGTACCACAGACAGAGACTTAAACCGACAGGTTCAGTAGCAGAAATTTGGCAGAAACCGAGCGAAAAAAATGACACTTTAACAGACTTTTTTGAACCGAGCAAAGGAGAAATCTCTGGAGCGACTGTTCAGTGAGGCAGAATAAAGAATCTGACTGTTGGGAGTTTAAACAGCAGCAGACAGAGGCTTCAACCAAGCTCTCGCTGAACGTTCCATGCTGGCCATGGAAAGTTAACTCTTTGTTCTCCGGGGCAGTTGAAAGGCAGGACCTAACTGCAATAGTCAGAATACAGCAAGACTTCATGTTGTTTGAAATTTAAATTCCACCCGTGAAGTGGACACGAAGTAGCCCACTTCGCATTACTAGCCAACTACGCGAAGTGCCCACTGAAAACCACCACTTCGCCTTGTAATAATAATGACTTCGTGTTGCTCACTTCGCCTTACTTTGCTTTAAAGGTGGAGTGAGAATTTACAGGCAGCCCACACACATCACATGGCTGACACCGTCTAGGTCACATGCTGCAGGCAGGAAGTGAATCATTGGATGGCACAGGCATGACATCATCAACAGCACTGGAAACATGAGATTGCAACAACTCTTCGTCAGCATCAGAATCATGTTCAACCAATGTGGGGATGGGGATGGAGATGTCGGGGAGTGTAACATCTACTACACTGTGACTCACGGTCACGCCTTTAGATGCCACTATATTTCGGAAACCGGTTAACTTGTTGCCATTGGCACAGGTTGAACATTGGGCAATACTCATGCCATGAGCAATTTCACTAGCACCAGCGGGGGCAACAGCATTTCCAACCATGACTGAAGCTACTGATTGCGCTGTGAAAAACACAGTCGGAGACATCCCTTTACTGGCATCAACAATGCACTTCTGCTGTGTACTACTACCACGCCTAGGGCCACTCTTGCCATTTGCAGCAGTGCCATGGCCAGAAGCATCTTTGCATGCATGTCTCTTTGCAGGCGTTTTTTGGGATTATACAGAAAATTCACAACAAATTGAGATTTCTAAAATTTGTGGTGGATGAGAAGCCAAAAAACAACTGTGGCTTGCAGATGGAGATTGGGCACTAAACAGATGCAAACACACAAACAGATTAAGATTGTACTGAGCACTTAAGAGATGAAGACGCAAAGGCACAATACCTTCACCAGTGCTCACAAATCCGAAACTGGACAAGAATACAGTATGCCGTTTTTTTTTTGGGGGGGGGCAGTGCACTGCAGTAACAATCCACTATCAAGATACCACAAAGCAATACAAAATAATGCAGATGGATAACAGGTTCACAGTGCTGCAATTACTGTGTTTCACAAAATAATTTGTCCGACCTGATGGCACGTGTCACACACTCACACACACACTATAGGTAATACGCAGCAAATTGAAAACTTCAGTAACAGAACCTAATCTTTTAAACAAACTGAAATTATGCAATGCACCACAACAATCAGCAGAAAATGTCAAAAATTACTAAAAATATTACTGTGCGTACGTACATGAACACAGTTAAACAAAAATATAACCAAAACAGTTAGAAAGACTCCCTGCCTCCCAGTTAATCTATCCCTCCCCCAAAGCACACTTCAACAGTGTCTGTCAGTACACCGACTGTTCTGAATTAACAATGAAAATCCACACAAAAACAATAAACACCTGATGATATGAGCACAGGAGGATTTCCTACAATCAATGTACTAAACTGTGAGAAAAAACGGCTCAAAAAGGCTTTCTTAACAGTTTTTAGAGGGTTTGAATCTCAGAGCTCTGACAAGAAACTGTTTCCAATCTACCACTACACACACACACACTACACAGAACTGAGGCTGTGCAGAACAATCTAGAGCCCATGTGACCTGCAGTCCCATGAATCATTGCAAAATTTGCCTTAGAGCTCACAAACAAGGCAAAATAATGCGAAGTACATTGAAATCAATGTACTTCGCATTAAAATTGGTGGAGAAGTGGATGGGGAAAGGTGAAGTCAGTGCTTCCAATGGACTTCGCGATAATGATTGGAAGGCAGAGTACTCTGCTTCGAGTTGCGATTTACTCCGCAGATTCCATTTTAATATGCGAATTGCTCCACGTAGCGCATTTTGTCCACTTCGCCCACCTCTAGTCACTATTATGTGCTCGACTCCTTTTGCTCGGCCCGGTGCTGTGGTAAAAGTATTGTTAAATGTCTTTAGCAAATTACAGATTTCTGCGGTCTGTTCAGAGGTTAAGGAAAAATTCACCTTTACAGCATCAGCAGTTACAGTTTGCTCCAATCTATTATAAGCTACATCAATATCTTCTTTATCAGCTTCTGGTAAAACTAGTAAAACAGCTTTTGGTGTTTTTTCAGCCCATTTCTTGAGGAGGTTAGAATGGTATATCTTATAAGGCCCTTGCCACTTCAGTAACAGTTTTATTTTCTGTAGTGGGTAACAGTAGCAAGATCTTTTCACCTGGCTCAAAAACTTTTTCTGCTACCCCGTGATCATAATTCACCTTCTGCTGGTTTTGGGCCTCTTCCTGGTTATTATGGGAGATTTCAACATATTTGGCTAGCTTCTTTCTCAGAGCACACATATAAGATGTAATAGATTGTTTCTGATTGGGGTTATCTTCCCATGTTTCTTTTATTACATCAAGGAGTCCTCTAGGTTGTCTGCCATACAGCACTTCAAATGGTGAAAAACCTGTTGATGCCTGTGGCACTTCTCTGTAAGCAAAAAGCAGGTAAGGTAAGTACTGGTCCCAATCTTTCCCTTCCTCTTTTAAAACTCTTTTTAACATGTGTTTTAGGGTTTGATTAAAACACTCAACAAGACCGTCTGTCTGAAGATGACAAGGGGAGGTTCTTATGGCAGTGATACCCAGTAGTCGGTACAGCTCCTTCGGTAATGAAGCACCAAAATTACTACTTGATCAGTAATGATTTCTCTAGGTATGCCCACCCTGCTGAAAATTTTGGCAAGCTCTGCTGCCACTTTTGGGACTGTGACAGTATGCACTGGAACTGCCTCTGGGTATCAAGTAGCATAGTCGCATACTACCAAAATTAATCGATTACCCTTTTTACTTTTGTCTAAGAGGCCAACCACATCCACTGCAATTCTCTCAAAAGGCACATCTATCAAGGGAAGGGGCACCTTGTCTTTTTTAGTCACTGGGGCTACTTTCTGACACTCAGCACAAGAACTGCAATAGGTAGCAACATCTTCATGAATTCCAGGCCAGTAAAATTTGTATAGCAATCTGGCAAGGGTGCAATCCCTCCAAGTGACCAGCCATAGAATTATCATATGCCATCTGTAACAACTCAGTTCTATACTTTTGTGGTATAACCAATTCTTCCCTCTGCTCCTTTGTCTGAGGTTTACCCCAAACTCTGTACAGTAGCCCATTACATTTTTTAAACATAGGTTCACCCTGTCTTGATTTCACCCTCAACTGCTTAAAACAACCCTGGAGAGAAACATCATTAGCTTGATCTGAAAGAAAATCACAATCGGTGATCACTTTAGTTTCAGCATTTTCATATGTTAATCCCTTATGTCCATCAGTCTTTTGTTGCCACTTTTTCTTCAGGTGTTTTCTTTCTTTCCTGGACTTCCGAATCTTGGAGTTGTGCTCAAACAAGTTCGAATCAAAATCAGTGAAAGGAAAAGAGTCCCGACCATCTGAGATTTTCTTTGCCCAATTTCTTGTTACCACAGCTGCTGAAAGATCAGAATTTACTCCCTCTTTGATTAACTCAGTAAATCCTGGAAAGTCATTTCCAATAATCACAGGTACAGGTAACTTAGGTACTACCCCCACTTTCATTTGGTGTGACACCCCATTAATAGTGAGAGTTACTTGGCTGGTGGCATAGTATTGAGTGTCCCCGTGGATACAGATGACACCAGTACCTGGTCCTTTTGGCCACTGTTTTCCAGCACTTCAATATGCAATGGGGTCTGTCTGCTTCCCGAATCTATAAGTTCCTTCACAGTCTTATCTCCCACCTCCACATCTGTTATGTACTTGTCCCAATTTGCTAAGGACAAATCTGCTCCAGTGTCACTCTTCTTACAGCTACTTCTTGCAATATGACCTGGCGTATTACAACTAGAACAAATAACATCTTTGGGCACAGATTTGTTACCCCCACCAGAGTTCTTATCAGACTTGGAGTTTAAATTGGAAAAAGAATGTTTTACCGGTGCTTGGCTGTTACCTTGCTGCTTTGGCATCTGGCCATTTGGTAGTCTTTGGCCAAAGGAAAGTACAGTTACGTAGGAAATTACTGTAACGATAGATCTTTGAGAGAGAGAGGTTCCTTCAGTAGGTCATCACATATAGGACTACTGCCACCTGGCCACACGGCAGACTTTTTCTAGCAATACCTGATGGGGGACTGCACATCCGACATCACGTGACCGACGTCAACGTGATGCAATATATATAGTGGACGGTCCCCACGCCCGCCCTGCAGTTCTCCAACTGGAGCCTGGAAAAGGCCTGACAGCAGGAGGAAACAGAGTCTGGAGTCCCTAAATAAAAAAAGAAAGGAGGAGGGTGGGAAAAATATGACCTACTGAAGGACCCTCTCTTGAAGATCTGCTGTTATGGTAAGTTCCTACGTAACTGTACTATCTTACTTTGAGAGGGCTCCTTCAGTAGGTCATCACATATAGGACTGAATCCCAAGCAGTCCCTCTGCAGAGAGACCAAGAGAAACAAGGGGGAGGAGGAAAAACTCCAACAACTAAGGAAAACACAGAGTGAAACCAGCCTAGGACAGAAGTCCCTGCAGAACAGCTAGGCGGAAACCTGTCCTCCACCTAGAAGCGATGTCCAGACTGTAGTGTTTGGTAAAGGTATGGACAGAACTCCACGTTGCTGCTGCGCAGATATCGGCTGCTGAGACACTGTACAGAAAAGCCGTAGAAGCAGCCATGCCCCTTGTAGAATGACCCTGACTGATCCCAGCAGAGGCTTGTCATACTTCTGGTATCAGAAGCAAATACAGTTGCCCAACCAATTGGACAGGCACTGCTTAGAAACAGCTTTGCCAAAAGATATGGGGGCAAAAGAGACAAACAGTTGGTCATCCTTACGAAACTCTTTCATACGGTGAGTATAGCATCGGAGGGCACGATGCATATCCATAGTGTGCAGGAGTCCTCACCTCTATTCACAGAGGATGGAAAATATACAGGGCACTCCACTGATTGGTTCAGTGTGACCTCCGAAACCACCTTAGGCAAAAACTTAGGATTTTCTTGAGGACCGCCTGGACCCTATGGAAAATTAAATAGGGCTCCTTACAAACTAGAGCCTGAAGTTCCAAAATTCTTTGGACTGAGGTAACAGCAATTAAAAACGTCTTCCAGGACAGGAAGTGAAAATCACAGCTCATTGCTGGTTCAAAAGGCGGGAGAGCGAGCTTCTCCAAAACAAAGTTTAAATCCCAAGGTGGTGTGGGGCTGCAGATGGGGGGGGTTTCAAATGGAGAGTCCCTTTCAGAAAGGTTTTTCGAGACTTTCAACTGAGCCACAGATTCACCATCCACCAGCTTGTGGTATGCTGAAATAGCCAAAAGATGGACCTTCAAGGAGGAATAGGATAGTCCCCAATCTGAAAGATGAAGGCGGTATTCCATGACTTGTGGGGCAGAACAAGAGACAGGGTTCCAATCTTTGGAAGCCGCCCAAATGGAAAAACGTTTCCACTTCATAGCATAGGTAGAACGAGAAGATGGTTTTCTAGCCTCCACAATTATCTGGGAGACCCAAGAGGAGTCCCCAAAGCGGGAGACCGCTATGTTTGCAGGAGCCATGCATGAAGATGCAGGGTCCTGAGCCCCGGATGGACGAGCCAGCCTTGATTCTGTGTCAAGAGGTCATGAGTCACAGGAAATGGAACCAGTGGTTCCTCCGTTAACTGTTGCAGAAACGGGAACCAAATCTGTCTTGGCCAGAGGGGGGCGATGAGGATCATCCGCGCCTTCTCTGCCTGAAGCTTGAGAAGAAACCTCTGGAGAATGGGAAACGGAGGGAAGGTGTACAAAAAAATTCCCTGTCCGAAAGAGACAACATATCATGCCAGAAAGCACCATGCCCTGGAACGAGCGAGCAAAAACTGTGAAGTTTTGTGTTGAAAGGGAATGTGAAAAGGTCGAGATCTGGACGTCCCCACCTTAGGAAGAGAGACTCTGCCACTTCCTGACTTAGTTCCCATTCGTGACTGTGGGATTGTGATCTGCCGAGATTATACACCAGGATGTTTTGGATGCCTGGAACGTGCACTGCCACTAAGGACAGATTGTGCTGGACTGCCCTGTTCCATACTCTCATCGCTTCCCTCCAGAGAGGGTACAAGCGAGTTCCTCCTTGTTTGTTGAGATACCAGACTACTGACATGTTGTCCATCTGGATAAGCAGTGATCCCTTGGGGAGAAGGGTCTGGAACACCTGAAGCACGTATAACTCCGCTCTCATCTCCAGGATATTGATATGCAACAATGTCTCCGAGCTGAACCAAAGTCCCTGTGCTTGGTGCTCCCCCAAATATGCCCCCCAGCCCATATTCAATGCATCTGTAGTCAGAGATGCCGAGGGGACAGGGCTCCTGAATGGAAGACCCAAGCAAAGGTTGCAGGGATCCCTCCACTACAACAAGTCTTTCTGGACCGCCGATACCAGGACCAGATGGTCCATGTCGTCCAGGAGAAGATTCCATTGCACCCACGAGGACCACTGAGTGATTCTCATGTGAAGCCTCGCCAGGGGAACAACAGTGATGGAGGCCACCATCAGGCCAAGAAGGCGAAGGACCTCCCTTGCTGGAATGGTTCTGGATGAGGCCACCACTGAAGCTTGACAGACCAGAGTTTCCACCCTGTCAGGAGGAAGGAAGGCTCTGCTCTGGACAGCATCCAAGACTGCCCCGATGAACTGAAGTCTCTGATTTGGGGAAAGAGACGACTTGGGAAAATTAACAGTAATCCCCAATTTGGAGAAGAGATCCAGAATGAAATGCAGAGCTTCTGAAACAGCATCCCTGGAAGGGGCCGAAATTAGCCAGTCGTCCAGGTAAGGGAAAACTGCTATGCCCTTGTGACACAGAAAGGCCGCCACCACCACTATGCACCTGGTAAAAACCCCGAGGTGCCTAAGACAGACCAAAGGGGAAGGCCCAAAACTAGAAATGCTCCCTCTAGAAACAAAACTGCGGGAACCGGCGGTGGCTGGGGAAAATTGGAATGTGCAGGTAAGCACCCTGCATATCCAGAGAACAAAGCCACTGGTTCTCCAGCAGGAGAGGGAGAAGGCTTTGGAGGGTCAGCATTCTCAATTTTTTCTACTCTACGAACAGGTTGAGACTGCTCAAGTCGAGAATGGGTCTCATGTTGCCTGACTTTTTTGGAACCAGGAAGAAGTGAAAGTAGAACCCCCTTTCCCTTTGCTGAAGGGGAACGCTCTCTATAGCCTCCTTGAGCAAGAGAGAGTTGATCTCTTCTCTAATGAGAAGAGCCTGGTCTTGAAAGTAGGACAACAGGACTGGTGGAGAGTCTGGTGGAATCTCCAGAAACTCTATGGTGTGTCCGGCAGACACTAACTGCAGGACCCATGCATCAAAAGTAATGTCCTGCCTCTCCTGCACGTGGCGGGTGAAGCTCACCCCAACCAGTGCGGAGGCTGAGGAGGGGGTGGGGCGAGGAAGTCAGGAGGTGGCAGCATGGTCAGGGGGATGGCCCCCTGAATGTCTCTGATTCTTGGAGGCAGGACGGGTGGCAGAACCCGTGGACTTATGTTTGCCCTGGCGACGAGCCGGGGCTTGCTTCCTCTGCCTCCAGGTCCTTTTACGAAAGGGCTGCTGTTGTTGTTGGGCACCCGATCGGTACATGGACCACACTGATCTCAGGGCCTGACCTTTATCCCGGAGATCAGTGATGATGTCTTTGGTGTCGCCGCCAAAGAGCACCGAGCCCCGAACCCCGAAAGGGGGCATCCTGAATCGTAGACTGGACCTCATTTGCGAGGCCAGAGATGCGAAGCCAAGCTTGCCATCTTAAAGCAACAGCAGTCACCAAGGTGCGGGCTACTGAATCAACAGAGTCGTACGTAGCCCACAATGCATGCCTGCATGAAAAACAAAACAGGCAGAGTTCCTTGGCGAGGTCCTCCTTGAGATCAGAAGGTTCCATAGATTGAACTCGGGCCTTGAGCCTGGCCAAGGTAGCCTTCTGGTGCGACACCGTGTGGGCCACATAATTAAGGGACCAAAGCGCACATGTGGCTGAAGAATACACCTTCTTACCAAACTGGTCCATCTGCCTCGACTCCTTGTCTAGAGGAGAGGTGCTCATGTGTTTGGGTGCTGAAGAGCAATCATGAGCAGCTGAAATCACGACGAAGTTGGCCTTCACATGAACGTTAAGAAACGGAGCATCCTTGGGTGCCCAGAAAACCCTGTCCGCCCTCTTGGGGACAGCTGGGATGGAATGAGGCATCTGCCAGACCGTAGAGGTGAGGTCCTGGTGAGATCCTATGCATGGGGGAACAGGGATCGAGGACAGAGACTCCAGGTCCAGGTGTTCAGCGAGTCTCTGCCGCATCAGATCCTGTTCCTCAGACTCCCACTCGAAGTAGTTCTGCATGGACCTCACGAGGTTCGAAAAGGCAGGGTCCTCTGGAGGGGATTTAGGGGAAACCTTGCTCTTAGGGACTAAAGACTCATGATCTGCGGGCTCCTCCGGCGACTCACTGCCATCCTCATCATCATCATCATCCCTCATGTCCGGATGGTCTTCAAGATCCGAAAGAGTTATCTCCTTGCGAGAAGTACCCAGGAAGTGAACAGTAGAGTGGGACGAGCTCCTCAGGGATGGAGACCTAGGAGAGCGCAGAGGTGGGAATCTGCTCCCCAGGTCAGATACCAGCTCCGAGCGCACCCCCTGCCACCAAAACTGAATAAGAGTCGAAGTCTGGTTGGACCGGAGCCTGTGGATGAGGAGGTTGAGACTGGGGGAGGGAGAGGAGGAGGAGGAGGTGGAGGGATTACTGGGGGAGCAGGGTAGTGATACTCCCGGTAACCTGGGCAGCCATAACCCAGGTACCGACCATAAACCGGGAAACAATGCCCCGCGCCACTCCAATATGGAGGAGGACAAACCGGGAGGTGGTCCCCAGGATACCCTGAGGAGTAATGTGGGACAGTCTGTGGTCTTGAGTAAGAAAAAATTACTCACCTTAGTAATGTTGTTTCTTCTAATGGAGTCTTGCTATATTATGACAGTAGCAGTTTGTCCCACCACTAGAACTGCTCCGGAGGTGAAATGGTTAATACCATTCCAAAATAGAACTTTGGGCACGAGCTCTAAGAAGCAGCTCTATCTGTGTAATTTCAAACCTGAACTGTCAGATCTTTACTGAGCAAAACTCACTAAGGTCTGTGTGGAAGCTGTAACCTACACTAGCCAAATGGCTACCTAAATATTAACAACCATTGCTGGTCCCAACACCCAAGACTCAAGTCAGGGACCAGAACTACTAACACAATTCTAACAACATGAGAATAAAACAACAGTATAATAAAACACACACACCCCAAACTCCCAAAAGGGAGAAACGTTAAAGGGCATAAAATAGTGCCCACACTAAGTTGTCCACACCCACCCAAGTAGAAGTTCTGAGAGGGGCAGGCTGGGGAGGTCATAATATGCAAGACTCCATTAGAAGAAACAACATTACTAAGGTGAGTATTTTTTCTTCAAACAACATGAAGTCTTGCTATATTATGACAGTAGCAGACTACACAGCAGTACCTCCATGGAGGGGGGCAGAACCTACTTAGGGAATAGGCTCTGAAGAACAGCTGTGCCAAACCGAGCATCTCTCCTGGCCTGGACATCCATGGAGTAATGCTTGGTAAAAGTGTGTACCGTTTTCCAAGTAGCAGCCTGGCATATCTCTAATATAGGGATGTCTCTGGCAGCAGCTAGAGACGCAGCTGTACCCCTGGTAGAATGAGCCCTCAAGCCAGAGGGGGGATCTCTGCCCAGTTTCTGATAACAAAATTGGATACAAGAGACAATCCACCTGGCAATTGATCTCTTAGTGGCAGGTTTGCCTTTCCCAACTTCACCATAGGTAAGGAAAAGTTGGAGGGATTCGAACCTGTGACCTTTAGTACGCTCTATATAGTAACTAAGAGCTCTCTTAACATCCAGGCTGTGCAACCTCCTCTCACCAGAAGAGGAGTGATCAGTGAAAAATACTGGAAGGGAGATAGATTGGTTAAGATGGAAATCTGAAACCACCTTAGGTAAAAACTTCCTATTAGTCCTAAGGACTACCTTATCCCTGTGGAAAGAAATAAAGTCAGTTTCCACTGACAAGGCTTGCAACTCACTTATGCGTCTAGCAGAAGTGATAGCCACCAGAAAAACAGTTTTCCAAGTTAGATACTTAAGCTCTGCAGAAAACAGAGGTTCAAAAGGGGGTTGCATTAACTGGGCAATACAAACATTAAGGTCCCAGGCAGGGGCCGGTTCCCGAAAGGGTGGATTAGTATGGAGTAATCCCTTAAAAAACTTGGAAAACACAGGGTGAGTGGAAAGAGGGATGACTTTCCTGCTGACACAAAAGCAGATACAGCTGCCAAATGGACTCTCAGGGTAGCTGGTCTGAGACCCAAGGAATTAAGATGGACCATGTAATCTAATACAATGGGCAAATCAGCAGATTCTGGGGAAATATTTTTCCCAGCACACCAAATGGAAAACCTTTTCCATTTAGAACTATAAGTAGCCCTAGTGGAAGGCTTTCTGGAAGCCTTTAGGATTTCAAGAACACCTTGAGAGAGGTGTAAATCAGCAAACTCTAACTCCTCAAGAGCCAGGCCTTGAGGTTGAGGGATTTGAGGTCGGATACCAAACCCTTCCCTGGGCACAAGTTAACAGGTTGTGAATCCTGGGGAGGCAAAGGGAAGATGGATTGTCAGTGACAGAAGGAGTGGGTACCAGGGCTGCCTGGCCCAATCCGGGAAATCAGAAATCACCCTGCAAGGCTGAGATCTGATTTTGACTAATACTTGAATAGGAGAGGAAGGGAGGAAAGCATAAAGAAACTTCCCTCCCAATCCAGGAGAAGGGCATCCAGGGGACTGAGCCCAACTCTGGAGGTCTGCAACAGAACAGAGGAAGTTTGTAATTGTCTGGGGCTGCAAAAGATCTATCTGAGGGTGCCCCATCTGGCAAAAGACTATCCCCAGCACTTGAGGATCCAGGGACCATTCGTGATGGCCCTGGAAATCCTGCTGAGAGCATCCGCTAGGACACTGTCCTTCCTGGAAGATGAACTGCTATGAGGGAAGTGTTCGGGAATAGGCCAGAGACCACAACTTCATTGCCTCGGTGCACAAGGCCGAAGACCGAGTGCCCCTGTTTGTTGATGTACCACATTGTTGTGGTGTTGTCTGTTCTGACTTGTATCACCTTGTTGTGGACAGATGCAGAAAATGCTTGAAGAGCTAAAAAGACAGCTCTGAGTTCCAGCAAATTGATGTGGAGCAGAGATTCCCGGGGGGACCACACTCCCTGAGTGGAAAGGTCGCTCATGTGGGCTCCCAACCCAGAAGGGAAGCATCTGTAGTGAGAGTCAAATTGTGAGCAGGGAATGAAGGGGACCCCCAATCTTAAATTGCTCTGATCCTGCCACCACTGGAGGGCCTGGATCAAGGTTCGAGTCACTGGGACCAACTTGGAAAGGGGGTCTCTTCTCTGAGACCAATAGGTTCTCAAGTGAAACTGAATGTTTCTCATCTGAAATCTTGCTCCCTGCACAACAGCTGTGGATGCAGCCATGTGCCCCAGGAGCTGCAGAAAGTGTCTTGCTGGTCGAGAGACCTGCAGGGTGAAGGAGGAGGCCAGAGTCACTAAATTCGTCACCCTTTCTAAGGGAAGAAAAGCTCTGGCTAGCTTTGTGTCCAACTCTGCCCCTATAAAGATGAGTATCTGGACTGGTTCCAGAACCAACTTTGGTAGATTTAGCAGAAAGCCCAGGGAGGTGAGAAGCTGCTGGGTAACTTGCAGGTGAGATTTTACCTGTTCTGGGGACTGGCCTACAATGAGCCAATCGTCTAGATAGGGAAAAACAGCAATCCTTTGCCTCCTTAAGTGAGCCACTGCCACTGCTAGACACTTTGTGAATACCCTTGGGGCACAGGTAAGGCCGAAGGGCATTGCTCTGAACTGGTAATGACCTGAGGGTAGTTCGAATCTGAGGTACTTTCGATGGGAGCTTCTGATTAGGATGTGGAAATAGGCATCCTTGAGGTCCAGGGAGGCTAACCAGTCCCCTGGCCTTGAGTTACCATTTTGAACTTTGGTTTCAAAAGATGCTTGTTCAGACATCTGAGGTCTAATATGGGCCGCCATTCTCCTGTCTTTTTTGGGGTAAGGAAGTATCTGGAATACAGACCCCTGCCCTGGTGCAGGGGAAGAACCCTTTCCACTGCTCTGAGAGCCAACAGGGTTGAGACCTCTGCTTCCAGAGCAAGGGTCTCTGAAGCACTTGCAGGTAGAAAAGTCTGGTTCTCAACTTGGGAAACTTTTGAGCTGAGAACCAGACCCTGACTTACTACTTCCAGAACCCACTTGTCTGAGGTTAAAGAAGCCCAGTTCTGACTGAAGTAAGCCAGCCTGCCCCCTACCGGTAAAGGAGAATCGGCCCTGGGCACCCCATCAGGGTGCCTGCTTAGCAGGAGCTTTAGGCTGAGGGGTGGGAGCAGGCCTGCCCACCCCTCGTCTGCCTCTGCCTCTGAAGAAGCCCCGCTGAGCATAGGCAGAGGAGGCCTGAGTCTGGTAAAAAGGCCTGTGAAAAGGCCTACCCCTACCCCTGGGGGTATGCCTCTGAGGAGTGGCTTGTCGCTCCTTAGCTTGGGCACTTTTGTAAGTAGCCCTATATTCATCCATCTTTTTCATGTAATTCTCTGTCTGCTCCCCAAACAGAGAATTTCCCACCACAGGAAAATCCATAGCCTTAGTCTGGGTATCCTGTGACAGACTAGTACACCTGAGCCAGGCCAACCTACGAAAAGCTACAGATGTGGCTGCATGACCCTAGAGGAAACATCATTAACATCCACAGCAGCATGAAACTGTACCTTAGATGCCTCAATGCCATCAGCAGCCACCTGTTCTAGTTCAGCAGCCAGCTGGCCATGGCTGCTTGGCTAATTCCATAACAGTATCCCATCTAGATTTCTGATACCTAGCTACATAAGCCATATAATTTGCTTGCCTGAGTCCCAGAGAGGCTGCCGTATACTGTTTTTTCGCCATGGCATCAATCTTCCTGGAATCCTTGTCAGGAGGATGTGAAGCCAGGGAGATATTAACTTTATCACAGGCTGCAGCCTGAACTACTAACAATGACTGCATTGTTGAGAAAGGAATTCTGTATCAGGACCTGACAATGTGTACCTTCTGTCCATCTTTTATCTACAGGAGGCACAGAATTAGGAGCTTTTAAAATTTTTATTGTTTGCTTCCTAAAAGACTTATGCAAAGGAATAGACAATCTCCTAGACTCTGGAATATCCATCATTTCTACAAAATCAGGCTCCTCTTGCTCATCCACAGCTTCTTCCAAAGGGAAGCTGGAGGGTTTCAACAACTTTTTGTAAAACATAAAATGAGATGGGGACTCAGATAGCATAGGGGAGATTCTAGAGGTCTGTCTGGAAATGTCCGTTTCAATGGGACACCCAGACCTTCCAGCCACATTCATACTGTTCATAATCATCCTCCCCTCCTCTGGTTCATAAAATTCCTCAACATCATATTCCTGAACCACTGGAACCGGACGAACCGACCTTTTGCCAGATAGTGGCGGTTGGTGAGGAACCTGAACAGTGACTGGACAATTTGTATGGCTTTTGCTATCTCTGCAGCAGTTGGAGAAGGGGTTTTGGACTCCAAACCTGCTGACTTTCTTGTTTTCTTTACTGGAATTGGTTCCTCAGAACCAGCTTTTCTTTTGCCCGAGGAAGTCTCGCCCTGGTCAGAGGGCACTCCCTCCGGTTCGGTTGGCACCGAACCGGGCAGGCCATCCGGGTCAGCGGACTTTTTGGCCTCTCGTCCCTGAGCCTGCCCAATCTCTTTTCCAGGGTGGCTGCAGGGAAATTCTTACATATCTGGCAGTCCGACTGGAGGTGGTCAAACCCCAGACAATAGACACATGGTGTGTGGGTCAGCCTTGGCAAAGACTTCCCCACGGACATCACAGTGTTGAAACCCAGTGGGCCCGGTTTTTCTTTTGGGTTTCTCAGACATAATGCCAGCCTAACCAGAAAAACTTGCCCTTTAAACGGCAGTGCCAGGCAAGACACCCTTATCGGTTCCTAACCATGTCACAGGTATTGGAAAAAACCGTAATAAAATCCGTTTTTTTTAGAACCGATAAGAACCGGGAACCACACTCTAAAATGTTAAACTTCAAAGTTAATAAGTTTTAAACTCAGCTGATCGGTTCAAAACCGAACCGATAAACTTACAAGTTCCACACAGACAAAACCTTTAATTTACTTACGATTACCACAGACAGAGCTTGAACCGAACGGTTTTGCAGTTAAAATAAAACTATTCTCGGTTGAATCAAACCGAGAAAACACTGTTTAAACCGAGAAATGAACCGAGCAGTAGGAGAAATCTCCGGAGCGACTGTTCACTGAGGCTGAGTAAAGAATCTGACAGTTCAGGTTTGAAATTACACAGATAGAGCTGCTTCTTAGAGCTCGTGCTCAAAGTTCTATTTTGGAATGGTATTAACCATTTCACCTCCGGAGCAGTTCTAGTGGTGGGACAAACTGCTACTGTCATAATATAGCAAGACTTCATGTTGTTTGAAAGGCCCAACGTCAGAAGGTCTGACAGAGGGGGAACCCACATAGGGCCCGCCGTCGTATAAATCGGTGGCAGGTCCGGCGGCAGGGGAGCCGGCACTGGGACCGGCACCACCCGATCTGACGCTGGAATGAGGTCCAGCGTCAGAGCCAGGCGAAGGGGTTCCGATGGAGGGACTGTGTTTGGCACCGGAGCTGAAGGCTGGGGCAGATGACTGGGCCCAGGCTCAGAGACCATCGTAGGAGGGTCTGGCGTTGGAGGGACTGACCCTGGATCCGGCGGAGGGATCTCGACCGGGACAGGCGTCGGGTCAGGAGTGATCCCCCCCCCCGAAGGGATAGGAGAGGCCTCCGGAATAGGGCCAGATGGCTGTGGAGGAGCCTCCATCCCTGCGACCCTTTCAGGGGAGTGTGGAACGGATCCAGAGGGGTAGACAACGTCCAAGGGTTCTGCACTGTCGTCACTCAAGGCAGCGGCCTGAACAGGGGAAGCTACTGGCGAAATGGAAAGGGGCAGTCTCCCCCGGGCTCTTGCGGATGTCAGGTTGGGCGCCGTTAGGCCCCGACGGAAGAGCTGCATCTGAGCGCTCGCCAGGGGCGGGTGTCTGACCAGATGGAGCCAGGCGGGAGGGGGTGGAGTCCCCTGTTGACTTAGCAGCTGGTGCTGTTCGGGTCCCCAAGGCCTGGAAAGCTGTTTTACCAGTGGCCAGGTGATCCCCGGAGGAGCTGGGGGTCGACTTAACGGCAGGTGTGGTGCGGCCATCAGAGGAGCCGGTGGCCGACTTACCCACAGAGGACTTGTCCAACTTACCTTCCGAAGCCGGCTTGGCCTTAGGTGATGGCTGGGAAGAAGCCTTGCTGGTCGAGAGCCAAGGGGCCTCGGGCTGGGACACCTCCGCGGAGCACTTCTGCTCCCTGTGTTTCTCTTTCCTATGTTGTTTTTTGGAAGGAGATGAAGAAGAACGAATCTGCTCCATCTGCTTTTCTAAAGATGCCAGCTGGGTCTTCGAAAGATGGGCCTCCAGAGCCTGCTGCTTCCTTTTATACATGGCCCGGTTAAAAGGCTGGCAGTCTGGGCAAGAAGAGACTGGGTGGTCTAGGCCTAAGCAGATCACACACTTCACATGGCCGTCTTTGTGTGGAATTTGCGTGCCACAGGTGGAACACTTCTTTGGTGAAGACATAGAAGAAAATTCGACAAACAGAAGGAAAAACGCGGTGAAAATCGACAAGAAAAAAGCACTTTCAATGACGATCACTTGGGAAGTTTGCAATGCGACTGACACAAGGCAACAGCAGGAAAGAACTGGGGGGCAGGCGTGGAGACCATCCACTATATAGCGTCATGCTGACGTTGGGTGGGCAGTCCCCCGTCTGGTATTGCTGGAAAAAGTCTGCCGTGCGGCCGGACGCCAGGTGGCGCTAGTCTTATATGTGATGACCTACTGAAGGAACCCTCTCGAAGTAAGATTAGCCTTTTCCCCACTTTCGAGTTGGCGTTCTTTCACCCAAAGCTGCGCATCTTTATGCAAGCTGTTGATGAATTGCTCCACTGCAAATGTGTTGATGATCTGTAGGAATGTTTTGCCCTCTGGCTGGAGCCATTTTATCAGGAGTTCTCTGAGTCGGGTGAAGGCTTCTCAAGGATTGTCGACAGAGTTATACTTCAGAGACCGAAATCTCTGCCTGTAGGTCTCTTCTGAGATGTCAAACTTTTTCAAGGTTTCGCTTTTCACCAGGTCACAGTTTTCTGACTGTGCAGTATCTGTATTGCTGTAGACAAGCTGGGCTTTCCCTGTCAGGTAGGGTGCCAGTCTGATTGCTCATTGCTGTAGTGGTCACTGGCAGGATGCGGCAACCCTTTCAAAAGTTGTCAGGTATGCTTCGATATCATTCGAGGGACACAACTTTGTAAGTTTAATGTATTTTAAATTAAGTGTCTTGTTGCTCTGCTGGACCAGTGCCAGATCTTCCAGCTTTGGTAACTTGCAAGGCATCCAGCCATTGCTGCATCCCTTCTCTTCTTTGCTGTTGGAGTTGTTGCATTTCTTCTTTTCTCTTTAATCTATTTTTCTTTCTGCTTCTCAGTCTCTTTTTGTTGCATAGCCCACCATTTGAAAAAGGCAGTCAGGCTTTCAGGTTCTATCACTGCCTGTTCTTTTTCTATAAATGGAGCTAGCGGTACAGTCTCCACTTGGATTTCAGTTTCTGCTAGTTTGGATGCCATTTCCCTAGTAACCACTCCTGGGCTTGCTGCTGCAGAATCCATACCTTTCTTCTATGCCTCCCTGGTACCAGGTCTAATACCCACGCACAAAACTCCTGGCTTACAGTATGCACGGTGTAAATCCCACTTAGGCTGACATCATTTGTCATTGAGGCACAGGTCAGGAAGCATAGGAAAATAAGGAGCAGTTATAAAATTCGAACAAGTAATTCATTATTAACAGTAAAATAAAACAAACTCTGGTCAGTGCCAATATGGCTGTGGAGAGCTTTTGGGATGCTTTTACCCATTATTTCTACTGAATTTGCACAATGCAGTTCTGCTGAGAGTCAGTTTCAATGTGGTCTTCCTTTTAGACATTTTTACAATGTATTTTCCTAGAATATGCCTCCTGATTGCTATCTACTTAGCCTGGATAGTTCACAGAAGAAATTGCATCTTATTTTTGAGTGGTGAAGCACTAGCAGTAGGATGCAGGAACGTGCCATATATAGGTACAAGATGTGTGCGGGCGATAGCGCCCAGTGGCCATACACCTCAGGCACTTGCATGCGGATCCACTGTCCCAGTGCCGCTGCACCACTCTGTGTGGTGAAAGCTCATGTTGTACTCATTCACACAGGTCCCGGAACAGGCTTGTTACAGCCGACCTCCCATTTGTTTCCACAATTGAGGAACCACAAACGCACTATCCATAGCCTGGAGCGTATACTACAAATCCCATTGCAGAATACCGCACCCCATGGCACCCAAGATACCTCAGCAGTCCAGAGGGTGGCACGTTACACAGGAGAACGGGGAAGAGTGTATAACAGCAGGAAGATACAGCATCGACAAGGCACACATTGGAGGTATGTTAGTTCCTTCTTACAGTTTGCCAGGGATATACACACATCTGCATACACTGGTGGGTCCGCAGCTTGTGTAGTGCCCCAGTGTATTGTATAGTCACTTGGGTCATTCTGGAGTGAAGGTCCCCAGCCCAGATCCAGTGCAGTTGGCAACTGGCTGTGGCAGGGCATGGAAAGCAGTGCCAGTCTCCGCAACAGCTCGGGTATGGGGAGCGGGGTTGTCTATGTACCAAGGCAGTGGGAGGGAGTCCTATATGTTATGGATCTGGACCGTAGTTTCCTCTGGTGCAGCTGGGTCCAGTAGGGCCCTACACTACAGAGCTCTTCGGGGATGGAGTTGGATTGATTGGGGATTTGAGGGGGTACCTTTAGTTCACCAGGGCTGCTAGGCTGCTGTGCACCTGGGTGCACTTCCGCAGACCACCTTTGGGTGGCTGGCCGGTTTATGCCAGCTATTCATGGCTTAGCTGTGGGCCACATTGCTCTGGGCTGCGAGGGGCAAATTTCCCACTGAGTATGCTACAGCGTGGCAGATGCATGGGAACACACTCTCGACTTACACAACATACTATTTGTGTGCACGCTGGCCCATTCCCTTGCAGCAGGTGCATCCTGCACATTTGAATATCACGCTGTGGTGCATTGTTGGAGTTGCACGGCACATCTCCCATTTCCACCGAGATGCGCTACGCATCTCCTCTGAATATGGGGACCCTGGACTAGGTTACCCTGAAGAAATACATTATCAAAACGGGAAAATCATGACCCCAGTGAAAACAAGATATTGCATCTAATCTGGGACAGCCTGAGTAAATATAGTGCAGAAATGTGTAAATGAAGATCCCATTGACAATGAGACGTAGGATGTCCCCTTCGCTATCCAGAATACGAAATATAGGATAAGAAATATTTAAAGGAAATTTACTCTGAATTGAACTTCACTGTGGTCACTGACATAAACAAACAGTTTCTTTATTTTCACAATCACACAGGAGTCTAGTGTGCATATTTTATGGGGCACATACAAACAGAGGTGAGAAAGAATAAGTGCCTCAGCTGGGACTTGAACCCAGGCTGCTGGGAATACTGTTCCAATTGCGCTAACCAGCTGTGCCACTGAGACAAGTGGAACCTGGGCCATCCCCGAGCACATTACTCTTTCTCAAATGCACAACCCCAATGGCAACACAACTATTTATTTGAAACAGTCACACAGGAGTGTGGTGTGCATATTTTGTGGAACACATACAAACAGAGATGAGAAAGAATAAGTTCCTCAGCTGGGACCTGAACCCAGGCCGCCTGGCTGTATTGTGGCCATGAGGATGGTGTGTAGTGTATGCACGCGCGTGCGTATGTAGAAAATATAAGTGTAACCCCCAGATGGCGCTATCCCAGGGGCTACTACCCCTGCCTGATTTGCCACTAACAGGTTGAGGGGCCTGGATCCAATGGCAGGTGCCTCCACCCAGAGGTCAGGGTTTGCAATAGTTAAACTAACTTGGTCACAGCCCTCTGGGACACTGCAACCCCCCTTTCTTCCCACTAGTGGCCCACACAATATATCAGAATTACCTTCACAGTATACACTTACCCCCAGGTCTAGTTCCGGCACTGGGACCTCCTGTGAAATGAGATACAGTGCAACAGTCACAGTACAGTACTTCCACATAGACAAATACCTCAGGCAGTATAACTTTGCTGAAACAAGCAGCTCTGATTTATTTAGGGGGATATAACAAGGACAGGGAAATCAGGTTAATTAGCTTATCACTCTAATAATCTACCTATGGCTCTGTGCACAGGCCTATCCCTATCAGTTACTGTCCCTGGGTACCCAAGCCCTAGTGGCTAGTCCAAACCGTGGCAGCTGGTAGGGGCCCTTTCACACAGAGAAAAGGAGAATTAAACAGTCAGCAGTACAGTAATTCCATTTGGATTTAATGTGGCAATTCAACAGGGAGCGACCTTGAATTAGTACTCACGACCTCCAAATAAGATAGGGTCCTTCAATGTCAGCAGGGCTCACTTGAGGTACACAAACCTCTTCACACATCCATATAAAAAGCACTATACCAGGCAGGCTGCATCTGTATCCCGATCGCAATTACTGCACAATACCGGGAGAACACACAGCAGATTCAGTTCCTGACAGACCGATGCAATTTTCAGCAATTTCTCCAGTCTTCTACAGGGTGAGCCTGGTTTCTACTCTTCAGAGATCCTTTGATTCTTTTCACAGGACGGATTCAGTCCTAACAAGCTGCAGATCGGAACTCTGGGCCTTACACACGTTTTTTGACTAAAACTGCACACTGAAAAGGCACAGGGCTCCTTCCTTCTTCACTGCCAAAGCTCAACTGAACTCCAACCGACAAAACCGGGCACTTCCTTTGAGTTCCTCCCAGTTCTTGACTGGATTGGCTGTCACTCACAATAGACTGCTGCTGTTGGTCCAAAAGGCACTGAAGTCTAAACTACATCTCCCAGAGTCACTGCCCATACAATCCTCTTGTGGCTGGCTCAGATTATGAGTCAAGTTCTGATTCGTCCAAGGCACCATTTTAGAGCTAGCTTACCCCACACTGATTGGTCCAGTTCAGCAGTTCAAAACTAGAATGGGGAACTAGCAGACACAGTTCTGACTGCAAAGAAAGCAGGTTAGACAAAATGTAATTTCATTATTACTCTAAATAATTTCTGGCAAACAGTTACATCTTTCACATAGGTTCCCTTTGCACTCCTAGTGACTGCAAAAATGAAGTGAATTGGCAGCAGCTCGAGTGGTACTCAGAGAAGAAACACACAGTCCCCATACAAACTAATTATGTCTGCAAGCAGACAGCTCTTAAAGAGACAGTACCAGAGGTTCTAAAACACTCACTGATAAATGGCTTAAGCACGAAACACCGTTCAGGCTTGGAGCATTCAAGCAAGCTCCTGGAAGTCTTTTGGGAACCCCCATTTGCAGGGGGGTTACACCTTCCTGGCCTGGGAAAGCTTGGCGTCCGCGTCAAGCAAGTACCCATAAGTTTCAACTGCAACCATATACATTTGCATTAGGCTCGCACATGTAATCATCAGTCAATATATCATTTTACCAAGAACACATTTCTGAAACATTGCAGTACGTCCTCTTTACACAGTATTACATACACATTGTACCATAACTCAAGTTATTACCTCTTGTACATGAAACCTGAAGAGAGGAGCCCTTCCTATCAGTTACCTTGGGGCTGGACGGGGCAAGGGCACCATATAGAGGGCAACACAAGTAACTTGGAGTTAGCACTGATGCTCAGTTTGGGCAATGAGCTCGGGGACATACACTCCTTTATGGACAACATTGAGAGGCAAATCCACAGGCCTCCCAAGGGAATCATAACTGAGGTGCACCACAGGCTTTACAGCTCGACCAGTCTTTCTAGGGGAACTGTTACAGTCTCTGCACTCTGAGCCTCATTTTCAGCATTGTCCTCACTTGTCAGGGAGTCTCCATGGGGTACAGAGGCTAGAACTTGGGGCACTTTCAGCTCCAGGAGTTACAGTTTCTGAGTCCACAACATTTGGCTCGCATGGAAGCTTCGGACACTGGCAGTGGACTGTCAGGGCACTCAAAATACTCTTCTTGTTCGGTGTATCACCAGTCTGCCCCAATCTATCATTTTCCTCCCTGAAAACTCAAACAGTTCAACCATGCACAATGATTCCATTTCATCTGATCTGATGCTTTGCACTTCACTTTCTGGGAGCAATGGCTCCAGGGATGAAGCTGGGGCTTAGACAGTCCAGAAGGCCCAGCTTTGTCTCCAGTATTGACTAGGGATTGCCCGAAACAATTGACTCAGTTAGTAAGAAGGATAGTATTCAAAGTCACTCTCACTTTCTTCCGATATGGACTGACAGTCATGCTCAACTGGGACTTGTGGAGGAACACTTTAACTTTGCTTCTGTAGGTGCAGACTTTCTTGATCTTTTCTTAGCAGCAGCTCTAGTCACTGGTCTAGAGGGGCATCTTCTAGGGGCTCAGACTCAATTAAGATTTGTCCAATGGGCAGTAAATGATTTCTATGCATTGTTTTACATCTTTTGAATTATTCTCAGGCCTTACTTTGTACACTGGCAGATCATCTAGTTTGCCCACTACAATGTGAGGGAGATGGTGCCATCTGTCAGCAATCTTGTGCTTGCCATGCAGTCCCAGATTTCTTAGCAATACCGATCTCCCTCCTGGAGTTCCTGTGCTTTCACCTTTTATCATACCTTTCTTTGTTGGCCAGATTTCTTTTGGCAGCCATGGTTTGAGCCAGTTGGTACGCATGAGTTAGCTGGGCCTTTAACTTTTGCACATACTGTAAATAGTTGTCAGCTTGAACCCCATCAGGAGAGACCCCAAAACACACATCTACTGGTAGTCGAGCTTCTCTTCCAAACATCAGGCGGTAGGGGAGAATCCAGTGGCATCACTTTGGTGCAGTTATAAGCATGTACCAGGGTGCTAATTTGTTGGCTCCATCTAAGCTTGTCCTTTGGGTGCAGGGTGCCTAGCATATCTAGCAAAGTGCGGTTGAACGTTCAGGCTGTGGGTCCCCTGAGGGTGGTAAGGAGTGGTTCTGGACTTTCGCACTCCCACAGAGAAAGCATCTCTTTGATCAGACAACTCTCAAAGTCTCTCCCTTGATCAGAATGGATTCTTTGTGGAGCCCCATAGTGAACAAAAAGTTTTCTACAAGTACTTTGGCCACAGTGGATGCTTTCTGGTCTTTGGTGGGGAAGCTTGGGCATATCTCGTGAAATGGTCAGTGACCACCAGCACATTACTGATATTTCTTTGATCTGACTCCAAACTCAGAAAATCAATACAGACCAGCTCCATGGGTGCACTGGTGGTGATGTTAACAAGGGGGGCAGCCCTCTGGGGCAAAGCTTTCCTCTGTAAGCAGCGACTACAAGTTCGAATGTGTTGCTCCACATCAGCCCCCATCTTAGGCCAATAGAATCTGGATCTCACCAAGTCAAGTGTTCTGTCTATACCAAGGTGCCCCATGTGGTTGTGCAAGGACCTCAGTACTGAGTCTCGAAAAGCAGTGGGCAGCACTAGTTGTTGTTTGTCTACTTGTCCCCTCCGCTACTGTTTCTCTGTATAACAGTTTATTGATCAGTTTCAACTTAGGACCTTCTTTGTATAACAGTGCAGTTCTCAAATCAGTGGGCGTGAATTTGGACACATCTTTTCCTGCATAGAGGGCTTCTAAAGCTGCTTTGATCATGGGATCGTGGGATTGAGCCCGCGAATACTGTCATTGTCCAGCTGAGGCAGTGCACCAATGTCTATTGCAGAAAAGTGGCAATAAGCAGCAGGTATGCAATTCTCAGAGGCTCCCAAACAATCCACCATGCAGTCCACTGCGTCCGTGGACATTTGTTCCTCCCTGTCAAACTTCGGCAGAGTGCCCGAATGTCAGGTTCTGCCAATCGGACCCAATCATTATGGAACAGGCCTCCGGGAGAGCATCAGCATCTATGTGGTTCAGACCTGCTCGGTATTCGAGGCATAGTCATATGTAGATAATGCAGAAAGCCACCTATGGCCAGTGGCATCCAACTTAGCTGAGGTCTGCACATAGGTCAAAGGATTATTGTCAGTTTTACTAGTATTTTAGCCCCATACAAGTACTCATGGAATTGGTCAACAATAGCCCACTTCAAAGCTAGGAACTCTAACTTATGTACAGGATAGTTCTTTCGGATGGGGTCAGGCTTCTACTGGCAAAGGCCACTGGTCTCAGGCCATTCTCGTGTCTTGGTACAACACAGCCCCAACCCTTGCAAGCTAGCATCAGTGTGCAGGACGTAAGGTTTTCTTGGATCAGCATAGGCCAGCACTGGAGCATGGGTAAGTTGATATATGATCTCATGAAAAGCAGTCTCACAATCAGGAGTCCAGCGGGCCCCAAATACTTCACTCGGATGAAAATACACTCTTTCAGTCTTGAGGGCGCTGACTTTTGGTATTTTTTGTGGGTTGGGGATACCCTTGAGTAAGGTTAAGTAAAGGCGGATCACTCTTGAATAGTCCTTGATGAAGCGATAATAACCACAGAATCCCAGGAATCTTTGCAGTTCTTTTAGATTTTTGGGCTGTGGCCAGGTGGTCAAGGCCTCAACTTTACTTGGGTCGGTCTCTATTCCTCGGTGGATACTATGTGTCCACATACTTTACTGATGTTTGAAAGAATTGACACTTATCAATGGACAGTTTAAGGCCAAAGTCCTCCAGTCGGTCCAATACCTTAAATAATCTGCTCTCATGTTCCTCCAGTGAGCTGCCAAACACAATAACATCATCTAGGTATACCAGGCACTCTAGTAAGTTCATGTCCCCACTGCACGCTCAATCAATCGTTGAAAAGTGGCTGGGGCGCCTGAAATCCCTTGAGGCATCCTCATGAATTCATAGAAGCCAACGGACAGATAAAGGCCGTCTTCTCACGGTCCTCTGGGGCCATCGGGATCTGGTAGTACCCACTGCGGAGATCCAGCACAGAGAACCACTTGCTCCCGTTTAGGCAGTCCAAAGCATCCTGAATGCGGGGCATTGTGTACTGATCAGGGATAGTCCGCCGGTTTAAGGTGCGATAATCCACACACATCCTTACTGTTCCATTCTTTTTCCTCACTACCACAATGGGGAAGCATAAGGGCTTCTGGATTCTTGTATTACACCAGCAGCTAACATCTCTTGCAGATGCCGTCTCACATCATCTATGTCAGCAGGTGCCAGGCGTCGAGACCTCTCACCGAAATGGTCTTTCGTCATGCAGCCGGATATTGTGCTCAGCTCCTTGCACGCATCCTACATCCCATTCCTTTAAAGAAAACACCTGGTCTCTCTGGGCAAGCTCTCACTGATCCTCACTTTCCATTCAGCTGGCAGCGGGGTAGCCGAAATCAAACAAGTCAGGCGTTACTCTGTCATTCTTCCTTGAACTCTTGCTGCTGGGTAGCACCGCGAGTGTCTGCACAATGCACATTAGCCAGGATGCAACCTCTGTTTACTCGAATGTCTCTTTCAGACACATTATGAACTTGGACCATTACCCTTCTGGCATAAGCATGGGCTCTAGCGGGCAAAATACTAGGCTTGACCAGCAGTCCCTCTGGCAATTTTCCATCGCCTGGTGCATCCAACATTAATATTTTATTCTTAACATCCTTTCTGATAGGACCTCTCCCTGTAAGGTACACTGGGCATTTGGCGCCAGGATCAGAGACTTAGGATCCTTCTTCCATACAATTCCGACCGGTTCCTCTGGTTCTGTTTTTCAGCATCTCTCTGTGCCTCATAGGCCTTCTTAATTAAAGCCGAACTCTTAAAGCTCTACTAGTCTTTGACCCTGTTTTCATAACACAACTGTGCCAGCCTTCCGAACATATGAGCATTTGTTCCAATCAACAAAGGGACACCATCATACAGTCCAGTGGGGACACACTAAGGCTAGGGTCTCTACTTGTTCGCCACTCCAGCCACGGAGGTGGGGAAAGACAGCAAATTCGGATATACCCGAATAGGGTAGGCCTTCTCACTTAACCCCATACATGCAGTCCTTCTAATGGTTGTAAGGGTACATCTGACAAATGCTTCTGATACCAATCCTGGAACATAATTGTCACTTGGGAGCCACTGTCTAATACAGCTCTTGTAGACACTCCATTCACCTTACATGTGGTCTCCATGGAGGACCCACTATTCTGGACCAGTCTGAGAGGCGGTAGTGGGGGCCTGGGCAACTGACCTTGCCACAAAAGGACGTGAATTAGCATTTTGGTGCCCTCACTGGATCATGTCGCACCTCTTAACCACTGATTTCTTCTCCGAAGCTCTCCTTGTAGCCTATATGCAACTTTGTCAGTGTCTTTTGGGACTGGCATTCCCTTTCATGTGCCCATCTTTCCCACAATTATAGCAAAACATACTTTCTGGAGTTTGAGCTGGCCGAGGCGCCACACTGGGAGCCAGGGCGGGGTATTACTAACTGAAACCTGGGTGCCATCTCTGTCTCGTGTGTGATAAGCATTTGGAGACATCTCGTCAGTTTCTCCACTTCCATGGTCAAGGAATTGAGTTTGGAGCTGTTATCAGCAGGAGATACATGGGTGGGTACCCCACCCCATAGCAGATGCAGTCGGATATAGGTCAGGGCCCATGACTTGCAGGCGTGGCCTTCATAAAGGGACTGTTTTTGAATTCCGGATCTCTCTCAACAGTTCGCCCCATTGTGGCATATCTTTCCTTGTCAGAGTACTCATTGACTGTCAACCTCTGCCCTGAACTTCACTTGATGGGTCACCTCAGTCACTCGGGTCGTAGCCACAGCTGTTGGTGCAGGTACCTCCCAGGTCGCCTTTTCTCAACTCCTCGAATTTCTCTCATTAACTCATCATAGGAGGGTGGGATTCCAGTCGATTTGCCAGGCGAACTGAAGCAACAGCAGTTCTGAGAAGGGGGCAGACTTAAGGATTCTGTCCAGTCTGGTTCGGTCCAGTTCAATCGCTGGCAAACTACCCTTTCTGAGGCATTCTTGCAACAATTTTTCCAGCCGAGAGACATACACAGACAACAACTCCCCTTGGTACTGTTGTGCATTTCTTACTCTCCACCATAGGTCCTCATCAGAATCTGGGCTCCCATACACATTCTCCAAGGCCTCAAGATAGGCCTGTGCAGTCGCTTCAGGGTTACTGGCCCGTTGTACGGATGGTAGCCAGGGCAGGACCTCGGAGGCTCTCACTAACCCTCTTTAGCTTTTAGCCTTCGAGCATTGCCATTCTAGCACTTGGGGGCAACATAGTCTATCCAGGTCTCCCAGTCATCCTCCCTTGGGGGTGGGAGGGTGCCAGAGAAGATCCTCAACCTTCGTAAGAGTCGTGACTAATGGCAGGTGCAGAAATAGGAGTCTGCATTGGTTCAGCCACCATTACGGGCACTGGAGCAGGAGAGGGTGTTGGGGGAGGAACACCCCCAGGTGGCAAGAATAGTTTCTTCAAGTCCTCCACAGTTTTCCCCTCTCCCAGCAACCATTCAGCAAATTTCTCCTCAAAAGTTTCAGATAGTGGTGGGGGCTGATTCCCCCCCGGGTCTTTACTGTCCTTAGTTATCACTCTCCAAGCAGTGAGGGCTCCTTCTGGGGTAATGGTCTGTGGCACTTTGGAGCTATCTATGGGATCCTTAAACTCTACTAGGGCCAGGAAAGTGTGGGTGAGCAGATTAGCATGCCGACCCACCACCACAGGGTTTTGTAAACCTTCCACCTTGGAAAGTACTCCCTGCACAGTGTCCGTATTGATACCCAGGGGGATGTCCAGGATAAGCATAGCATTTTGGGGGTCGATCTCCTCCCCAGTACACCACTCCACCAGCCGGTGCACAGCCACTTCTGTCGGGTACCCATTTTTCTTAACAGTGGTTGTGAATATGGCCACTAGAGGACACACAATCCCAGCGGTGAGCCTCAAGATGTAACCCCTAGATGGCGCTATCCCAGGGGCTACTACCCCTGCCTGATTTGCCACTAACAGGTTGAGGGGCCTGGATCCAATGGCAGGTGCCTCCACCCAGAGGTCAGGGTTTGCAATAGTTAAACTAACTTGGTCACAGCCCTCTGGGACACTGCAACCCCCCTTTCTTCCCACTAGTGGCCCACACAATATATCAGAATTACCTTCACAGTATACACTTACCCCCAGGTCTAGTTCCGGCACTGGGACCTCCTGTGAAATGAGATACAGTGCAACAGTCACAGTACAGTACTTCCACATAGACAAATACCTCAGGCAGTATAACTTTGCTGAAACAAGCAGCTCTGATTTATTTAGGGGGATATAACAAGGACAGGGGGAAATCAGGTTAATTAGCTTATCACTCTAATAATCTACCTATGGCTCTGTGCACAGGCCTATCCCTATCAGTTACTGTCCCTGGGTACCCAAGCCCTAGTGGCTAGTCCAAACCGTGGCAGCTGGTAGGGGCCCTTTCACACAGAGAAAAGGAGAATTAAACAGTCAGCAGTACAGTAATTCCATTTGGATTTAATGTGGCAATTCAACAGGGAGCGACCTGAATTAGTACTCACGACCTCCAAATAAGATAGGGTCCTTCAATGTCAGCAGGGCTCACTTGAGGTACACAAACCTCTTCACACATCCATATAAAAGAAAGCACTATACCAGGCAGGCTGCATCTGTATCCGATCGCAATTACTGCACAATACCGGAGAACACACAGCAGATTCAGTTCCTGACAGACGAGTGCAATTTTCAGCAATTTCTCCAGTCTTCTACAGGGTGAGCCTGGTTTCTACTCTTCAGAGATCCTTTGATTCTTTTCACAGGACGGATTCAGTCCTAACAAGCTGCAGCCGGAACTCTGGGCCTTACACCGTTTTTTGACTAAAACTGCACTGAAAAAGCACAGGGCTCCTTCCTTCTTCACTGCCAAAGCTCAACTGAACTCCAACCGACAAAACGGGCACTTCCTTTGAGTTCCTCCCAGTTCTTGACTGGATTGGCTGTCACTCACAATAGACTGCTGCTGTTGGTCCAAAAGGCACTGAAGTCTAAACTACATCTCCCAGAGTCACTGCCCATACAATCCTCTTGTGGCTGGCTCAGATTATGAGTCCAAGTTCTGATTCGTCCAAGGCACCATTTTAGAGCTAGCTTACCCCACACTGATTGGTCCAGTTCAGCAGTTCAAAACTAGAATGGGAACTAGCAGACACAGTTCTGACTGCAAAGAAAGCAGGTTAGACAAACTGTAATTTCATTATTACTCTAAATAATTTCTGGCAAACAGTTACATCTTTCACATAGGTTCCCTTTGCACTCCTAGTGACTGCAAAATGAAGTGAATTGGCAGCAGCTCGAGTGGTACTCAGAGAAGAAACACACAGTCCCCCATACAAACTAATTATGTCTGCAAGCAGACAGCTCTTAAAGAGACAGTACCAGAGGTTCTAAAAACACTCACTGATAAACGGCTTAAACGCCAAACACCATTCAGGCTTGGAGCATTCAAGCAAGCTCCTGGAAGTCTTTTGGGAACCCCCATTTGCAGGGGGGTTACATAAGAGAAAAAATATTTAAAGGAAATCTACTCTAAACTGAACTTCACTGTGTTCACTGACAGTTGTTTTTTTAATAACATATTAGAATGCAATATTTATTTTGAATGTTGTGGCCATGAGGATGGTGTACATATAGAGAGAGAGAGAGAGTGTGTGTGTATTGCTGTAGCTCAATATATTTTTCCTCAAAAAGCATAGTAAAAATGGTTTCTTACTGCTACATATTTAGTCTAAGCAGTTCACTGAAGAGCTGGCATGTCTGAGACTGCTCATCAGATAGTGTCTGTAGGGGTTAAAAAAACTGTGTAAATCATACATTTGCTGGGGAAAGGGTGACATTTATGAGGTATGAATCTTTCTTGAAAGACAATACATTCCCAAGTTAAACTAGTATCAAGAAGCTGTTTAAATGCTTAGTATTTAAATGTGCAAATCTCCAGTTTCATAGGCAACCAATATTTAACAAATATTTAACTAGCTGTTTCAGCTTCCTAATGGCATCTGATAAGCAGTTTAGAGTTATGTCTCCAACATTCTTACCAGAAAAAAGGGAATATTTTATTTCAATTGGCATGGAAGAAAACATTGAAATGTCCAAAACATGTGTTCCACAGCGCTCCATTTTCGAGCTACAGATAGCAAAATGGCTGTAGGATCCGCCCACAGCCATAAAAAATAAAATTGTTCAATATAACTATTTACAAAGGGAGTATAAACAGAGAAAGTCCATCTGGGTTTCTTCTCAATTTCCAATCTCAGTCTCTGTTGCTCTTGCAAAAAGAACACTGTGACCCAGAACTGATCTCTTGCTTACAGCTCCTCTGAGACTTTACAAACAGGTTAACCCTAAAGTTCCAACAGCTTTCTGCAATCTTTTTAACAGTATAACTATATACATTTCAACAGTAAAACTATATACATTTCTAAATAAAGGGATCCCAGTATTAGTTAGATTTCAACATAATGATACACATATACTTTTATACCAGCAGATATGCAAGGGGGAGAAAAGACAGAACAGCAAGTAAAAATAAGAGAGAGATAGTGAGAGGCAGAGACATGAAAATTACGTACCTACCGCAATTCTTGATCTTCTCTTGTATCACCATTCATTACTGACTGGTGTAGGCCGGAGGCGCGCACCTGTAGGGAGCTTTTTTTTGGGGGGACGAGTCAGCGCCGATGGTGCCGCCCATGAGGCTGATGCATTACATGGCGCACAAGGGTTGGCTGTTAGGCGCTACAGACTCCTCCTACACCCCAGTTCTGTTCTGTTGGAGAGGATGAAACAAAGGAGGACAGAGAAAACCAAGGTAAGGCAAGAGAGCTGCGGGATAGGAAAAGGAAAGGATATAAACTGAAAAAGGAAGAAGCCAACCAGAGGACAGAGGGATTGGAATTTTTATCCCAAGAGGCCAAAGGGGCCCAACCCTTGGGAGGTAACACAGGAAAGGGAGAAAAAAGAAAAGAAAGAGAAAAGAGAAGGATATAGCATACGTAGGGGACGAAGGGGGGCCCCTCAGCCATGCTGTGCTGGAAGACCATTGGCTTATTTTAGCCTCAAAAACCTGAATGTGTGAAGACACAGGAGCAAGGATCCCATCAACTTCAGGGACCACTGGACAGAGGTCCGGAACAAGAGAATTTGAAATGGTCTTGGAGAATATAAAACATAGCGGAGTCGGGGCCACCCCCCTTCTCACCCCTAAACCCACATTTGGGATGAAAGTCCTGGAACATGGCCCTCTACAGTTTAACACCTGACACACAGAAACATAGAATTTGACGGCGGATAAGAACCGCTTGGCCCACCCAGTCTGCCCATTTCCCTACATGATGGATAAGCTGCAGATTCTAGTTAATCAACAGCTTACTTCCTCCTACCCATCCCCCCCACCTAGAATTGCCTTATGACTGTCCCATTCATTCCTGAATTCTCCCACTGTTCCTGACTCCATAACCTCCTCAGGAAGGCTGTTCCATGCATCCACAACTCCCTCTGTGAAAAAATACTTTCAAACATTACCTCTGAGCTGTCCCCCCTCTATCTTCAAATTGTGCCCCCTTGTTCTTGCACATCTCTTCTTCTGAAAGATACTACCCTCTTGTACCTTGTTAATTCCCTAGAGATACTTGAAAGTTTCTATCATGTTCCCCCTCTCCCTCTTTTTCTCAAGGGTATACATATTAAGCTGCTTTAGTCTCTTCTCGTATGTCTTCTGGTGCAGACCTTGCACCATTTTGGCTGCCCTCCTCTGAACAGCCTCCACTCTATCTATGTCTTTGCGGAGATGGGGTCTCCAGAATTGCACGCAGTACTCCAGATGGGGTCTCACTAACTGTCTGTAGAGAGGGATAAAAACTTCTTGTTTTTTACTGTTGATGCCTCTCCCTATGCATCCCAGTATCCCCCCAGCCCTCCTTACTGCCCTCTCACATTGCTTGCCCACCTTTAGGTCATCTGATATCATTACTCCTAGATCTCTTTCGATTTTTGTTGTTGTTATTAACTCACTCCCCATTGTGTACTCTTCCCCTGGGGTTTTGTTTCCCAGATGCATTACCTTGCACTTCTTTGCACTGAGTCTGAGCTGCCACGTATTTGACCATTCCTCCAACCTTGCCTAGTCCCTTTTCATTCTTTCCACTCTACCTTGTGTATCAACCCTGTTGCAGATCTTTATGTCATCTGCAAAGAGGCATACCTTTCCTTCCAGGTGCTCTCCAATGCCACTTATAAAGATATTAAGAGGACGGGTCCCAGTATCAACGCCATGTACCCCGCTAGTTACCCTCCTTTCTTCACTGTGGACTCTGTTTACTATTATCTTTTGTGTCCTGTTCTCCAGCCAGTTTTTTATCCAGGCTACCACATTGGGACCCACTCCAAGGCTGGCTAACTTGTATATTAAACTTTTGTGTGAGACTGTGTAGAATGCCTTGCTAAAATCTAGGTAGCAAGGTAAGAAAAATAAACTTAAAAATAGTTTGCTAGCCTTAAGTAAAATGTTTATGGCATTACTGAGCATGGCAGTAGAGTTCCCAATGTTTAAACAAATAACTACGCATTTAAATATTTTTTTGTAGAAATGGGCATTGTAATGCTAGAAATCTGAGTGAAGGGAAGTTTGGAATGGTACCCCTGGGTGGTCTGAAATGAAACTAAGCACAGACTCCAAGTGGTTGTAACTTGTTTCAGATAAAAAGTTATAATCTAAATCTAGAAGTGTCAATGCATATTTTGCAATAGTTCTAATGCTTGAATTGTAGAAAGTACGAAAGTACTCTGAAGGAAAATAACTAAGGGACTGGCTTAACTATAGAACAGCTTTTACAACTAGGATACTTTACCCTGTGCAAGTTGTATCATGGAGAGAAAGGAGTAAAAGGCCATGATGGTTAAAAACAGACCGTATACATTAGAGAAACATTAGGCTACTAAGATGGAGTAACCAGATATAACAGGTTACTTAGACAGTTACCTATGGAATTGGTTTATTTGTAGAACAGCATTTACAACCTGGATAGTTTATCCTGTGCAGGCTGTATTGTACAATGAAAGCTTTTATTTATACTAATGAAAGAATTACCTTTATTAGACTAGTGGATTTTAAATGTGGATTTGTTTGTTTGTAACTAAGGATTTAGTGTTCATCTTTATCCAAACAGAACTTGTAAAGAAACAGCATTAGCTGTTTCAACTAAGATATGATAGCCATGAGTAAGGGGTCAAAGGTCACAATGGTTAAAAGAACAGTCAGTGAATACTAGAAAATCATCATGTTACTCAGAAAGAATACCCAGATAGGTTATCTGTTTCAGAAGTGTGTAACCTTCATTATACCAGTCTGCATTTAGGATAATATTCCTAGCTAGAATTTGGGATGAGATGATATAGTAATAACCTGAACTTGATTTAATTTAAAATGGACTGACTGGCATAAGATTAATTGTATTTGCAGACAAACAGGATACTGAATCCTAGCTGTTCTAAAGCCAATAATGAAAGAATCTATTTAGGAACACAAGGTAAAATAATCCATATGTTTGTGATAAACGAGTGTAAATTTATGTAAATAATATTTTGAAATCTTAGTTTTGTTTTTAATGACAAAAGTCCATGGGTGCTCTTCACATAATAAGATATACCATTTCACAAAAAAATATTTTTTTTTTGGTATTAATCTTGGGCACTTAAAATATATAGTGGTCAGCTTTGGTACTGTCACCAGTTATGAGAAAAGCTTTTCAAAAAAAATGTGTTTAATCAAAATTATTTTAGTATGATAGTAATGCTCATATTTGTATACCCTTATAGATCCTAAGCCCCTGAGTAAGCCTGGTGTTGGGTGAAACGTTGGGCGTACCTAGGGGATCATGGTGTTCTAAGAAAATATCAAAATAAAACTACATTTCTTATGATGAACTGAGTGGCTGGTCTCCAGAAACTTTTTTTCACTACATTGAAGTCAATCGTTCGACCAGCCCCCAATAGGAACATTTGGTCTACTTTATACAAAGGGCACCCACCCACGTTCTCTTCCTTGCAGCATAAAATCTAGGTAGGCCATATCCACAGCACCTCCCTGGTCTACTACTTTAGTCACCCAGTCAAAGAAATCTATCAGGTTCATCTGACATGACCTTCCTGCTATGAAACCATGCTGCCTTGGGTCCTGTGCCCCACTGGCCTCTATGTACTCAACAATTCTTTCCTTCAGAAGTGATTCCATCATTTTCCCTACCACTGAAGTCAAACTAACTGGTCGGTAGTTTCCTGCCTCTGCCCTGCTCCCACTTTTGTAAAGTGGAATCACATCTGCCCTCCTCCAATCCTCAGGTACCATTCCATCTTCCCATGATTTGTTAAAGAAAGTAGTCAGTGGTGTTACTAGTTCTACCCTTAATTCTTTTAGTATTCTTGGGTGAGTTCCATCAGGCCCCACTGCTTTGTCCACCCTCGGTTTCAAGAGTTCTTTCAAAACCCTTTCTTCTGTCAATGAACTGGTATCGACCCCCTATTCAGTGTTTCTCCCTTGTTTGGTTTAGGAACCTCCCCCTCCTCATCTGTTGTGAGTACTGAGCAGAAATATTCGTTCAGTATCCCTGCTTTTTCACTGTCACCCTCTGTCCACATTCCCTCCCCTTTATTAAGTCTCTGTATCCCTCCCTTGGTCTTTCTTCGCTCCCTAATGTACCTATAAAAAGTTTTATCCCCCTTCTTAACAGAGTTGGCTATCTTTTCCTCAGTTAGTGCCTTTGCTATTCTGACTGCCTTCCCGCCTCCTTCTGCTTTAAATGATAAAGTTCTCTGTCCTGCTCCTTCTGTGTTTCCTTATATTTCCTGAATGCTATCCTTTTCTCCTTAACCGTCCCTTCCACCTCTTTTGAGAACCATAGTGGTTTTTTCCTTAGTTTTGTTTTATTGACTTGCTTTACACAAAGGCTTGTTGCCTCTGCAATGGCTGTTTTGATTATTCCCCATTGTTCTTCCACCCCTCCTTCTTGCCCATTTGCTAGTGCTTTTCTAAGGCACTCTCTCATTTTCCCAAAGTCAGCCTTCCTAAAGTCCAATATTCTTATTTTTGTATGGCTTGACTCTATGGCTGTGTTTATTGTGAACCACACTGTTTGGTGGTCACTTGTTCCCAGATGGCTACCCACTTCTAAATCTGATATCCTTTCTCCTTCTCCATTTGAGAGTACCAAGTCTAAGACTGCTCCCTCCCAAGTGGGTTCCAACACTAGCCGTCTGAGGCATGCCCCCTGTAGGGCATCAAGAGTTACCCTGCTCTTGGATGTGCCTGCAGCAAAGGTACTCCAGTTAACATCTGGCATGTTCAGTCCAGGAGGGGGGTGACCCCTAAACAGGAGAAGACTCTGTCCAGAATGACCTCTAAGGTAGAGGAAAAGCAAGAAAGAGAAAAGGGGGAGGAAAATCCCTATGGGTTCTGCCACGAGATGCAGTGACGCTGTCCCCACTTCAAGAAGATGAAAAACAGGCTGCATCCATGCCAAATTAAGGAGGATACCAAAGTGCACCCCACTGAGAATCCTAGGGAGTTCCCTCCGAGGCCAGGGCGAAGACCCTACTCATCATCCTCCTAGAATGGGTGCTCTGTGATTTTTTTTAGAGAAGGAAACAGAGGGCCCTGAGGTACCAGGGGAACTCTGCCCCCAACTGGATTCGAAGAGGGGGAGGGCAAGCAGGGTGGAGGCGGTGCCCAAGGGTTGAGGCCCGAGAAGGAAAGGTGGGCGGGAATCAGTGTTGAATGGTGAAAATACAAGAGAAGATCAAGAATTACAGTAGGTACGTACTTTTCATATCTTCCCTTGTCAATCTTCACCATTCATTACTGCTGGGTGAGTACCAAGACCCCCCCCCCCAGGGGACCTAGCACTGCCCTGAGGAAAATAAATTCCCTCAGTCTCCTGCATAGGAGACGCAGAAGGGGGAGACCTTATTGCCATTCTAGGTCAATATGGCCTAAGGCTAGTAAGGCCGAGGAAGTGTCCCCCATGGCCGGGGAACGGAAGACACCCCTAAAGATTCCTCCTCGCCCTGTGGGAGAAAAGACAGGTCCCCAGAAAGTGGAGGAAATCACCCTACGCCGGGAAATGGCTGACAATCTAGACAGGCGAAACCATGCCATTCGCCTTATACAGATCGCTCTGCCTACCAGTCTGGAAGCCACCTCGTTGGCATCATAAGATGCTCTTGCTTGCTGCCTTGCAAGCTCCAGACCCTGCACAGAGAGGGCAATTGCTTGCCTATATTCTTCTGAATCAGGTAGAGATGCTAACACCCAGGCAAACGTCGACCACAGGTGCCTGCTGTAGGCAGCGTGGTGAGCCTGATTTGAACCAATACAAAGAAACACATGAGCTGAAGAGAAAACTACTCTTCCTCACAAGTCGAACTCAGTGGAATCCAGATCCGGTTGTCGGTGGTGTGCTGAGTGTTGAAGCCCAGAAACAGTATCTAAGGCCGTCAGCCCCGAAGGCAGGTGAGGCAGAGGACCAAGAGACTCCTGGGGGGCCCAATACCTCCTCCTGCAGTCCGCTGGGTGTGAGGTGGCCAGTAACTGCCAAGTGTGGACTGACGCTTCCTGGAAGGGAATAGGCCAGGAAAGTATCACTAGGTGGTGCGCACTGAAGTCGCTCAGGAAGGAGCGCATCTCCCACTCGGTACTGCGTCTTACCACGTGAGATTTATGAAGTTCCTATATCTACCTCAAGAGGAACCACTGATATTCAGTGAAATCAGCATCAGAGGAAAGGTGGACTGAATGTTCCTCTTCCTAAGCCAAGGAAAACGAGGAACTCAGGTGCTCAGAGTCCTTCTGCGGCGATGGGGACAGGCAGAAGACCTGCTCGTCCATTGCTTTAACTTACCTAGGGAAGGCCACCAGAGTGGCTCTGAATGTCTCCCAGGTTAAGGGCCTGGTAGGGCCCCCATGGCCAGGGAGAGGTGGAGGTGACTGCAGAGGGGTTGGGGAAGAGCACCTAAATGAAAGTGCCTGACCTCTGCCAGGGCTCTGAGACCTCACAGAAGATCCTCTAGCTCGAAGGGATCTGGGGGTCGACCCAGGCAGCGTATGCTGTAGATCTGAAAACATGTCCTGGCTGAGTCCTGAGGGGGAATCTCCCCTGTGGTGCAACCGGGGTTGCATGGATCCAGAAGGGCAACCAACAATGCCTCCCACTAAGGGCACCTCTGAGGACTCTGAGGAGGAGAAGCGGGGCTCCGCACTGTGATTCCTCCCCACCCCCTGCAGGGAAGTGGAAGAGGCTCTCCATGCTGCACCCTGGCCCCTCAACCCCTCAGACTCCGAGGCTGTCCTCTTCCTCAACTCCAGTGCCAAGGGGTCCCTTGATCCCACAGGCCCCCCAAGGGAGGCCACAGAAGACGGAGTCCCCATCCCAACTGAAGGAGCCAAATCAGCACCAGACATGGCCACTGCTCCAGCCCCCGAGGCAGAGACTGCCACGCCATGCCCCTGGGAGTGTTATCCCCCGCATAGACCACAGGCTCCGGGGAGCTCGGGAGGCAAACATTGGACCATCTGGTGCCACGTCTAGGGGGGCTCCCCAACTCTGGGGAGTTGGATGCCAGTCTGGATCGCCTAGCAAGTCCTCCTCCTCCAAAGAGGAGACCACACATACCACCAGACTAGCGACCCTGGAAGCCCCAGAACCGACTGCAGCCGGCACGGCGCACTGCCTACGGCACCGTCCAGATCCCCGGCACCGCTAACAGCGCCGGGATCCTAAGTGGTGCCAACAGCTGGTGTCGAGTGTCTGCTGGTGTCGGACCCAGCAGCTGTGGGCCACAACACAGGGGGAGTCTTCACCTCTGAGGAGGTGACTGCTGAGGCAGTGCTCCCGACCTGGCTCCAAAGGGAACAGAGGTGTTCTTCCGGTACCGTGGAAGAAACCTTCTTGACAACAAGGGTGGAATCTGAGGAGGTTTCCTCCTCACTGGGTCATATAGACCTGGGAGGGGACCCAGAGGTAGCGTCAAGAGATCTTGCCATGGCATCCATAGAACAACACCTTCCTCTGAAAGTTGGCAGGGCTCTGTCAACTTTAAACGCGTGGATTTCCAGAACGTGGCAGTCCATGGAGAAACAGGCGTCATAGCTGTCCATATCGTGGCTGGGACCTAGGCATCGCAGACAAACGTCATGTCGGTCTGTCACGGAAAAATGCCGGCCACAGGGTCACTGACAGATGGGGTGCACGGCCCACTTTGGATTTTCTCTTGGCCCCTTGAATCAGACATGACATGAAAATAATTCACAAATTTCACAAGAAAAAGACCCGATGCCATTAATAACAACAGGGGTTGATCTTAATATTATTTTACTGACCCGGGGCATAGTGCAAATAGCCTCGGGCCAGTGAGTTGGTCCCCCGACTTTCTCGGCTTGGCTAGTGCAATCTAGCCCTTAGCTGGTAAATGGCCCTTTAAGAATTGCTGGGTCCCTTTTTTTTTTCTTCTTTTGTCCGAATAGTAATTTTTGCAGGCTAGCAACTCCTACCCGGTCCTCTGGAGCCATCTGATTGGAGGAGAAGATGATTTGGCACCAGTTTGCAGCTCCCCCTCCCACCCCCACCTTCTGAGCTGCTGAGTTCCCGTGTGCATGCAGTAAAGCGCTGTGCCTGTGCAGAACACAGCAAGTGAGCAACGACGGCGTGCTGGCTGCCCCAAGTTTGTTTTGGTAAGAACACTCAGCTAAATATTTTATTTAGCAAGCAGTTTTTGACAATTGAGATGTGGAGTCAAATTTGTGAATGAAGGCGAAATGGTGATGCCTCGTCTCACAGTCTAGGCTAGTCGTGTGGGGAACAGCCTAAACTGTGTGGGCCAGAGCTGATGCAGTTTGCCAAAATGGTATTGGGGAGTACGCAAGTTGTTCGGTCCTGTGCTGTACCCACTGATTTTGTAGCGAGTCCAGAGTTACCATGAGTCTAAATTGGCTGCATATTTGGTCTGAGCTCTTCCCCTCACCTCCGGTTGTGTCTCAGGGTTTGGTGAAGAACTGGCAGCCAAAGCAGATTCGGTATTAATTTTTATTTATCAACTTCTTTTCTGGTGGCTGAACTGCTCATTTCCAGAGGTGTTGAGGGGGTGTACATGCTGTGTTTGCCCAGGTTGGGCTTTCCGTTCTGCAGACTGTGAGCCTGCTTCTTTACTCTTTGGTTAAGGGCCACGGGGGAGCTAGGAGGTAGTGAAGTCCCGCTACATTCTAAATCATAGAACAGGATTACCAAGCGGTGAGCCAAATTTGCACTGGGGGAAAAACGGGTTGGGTAGGTTGCTAGGTGCATGACTGACGGAATGGGGATAAATGGCATGCAGAGAAGGTGGCTGGTTGGGCCAGAGGCTCGTATGCCATCCGGGGGGGGGGCCTGGTAGTCTGGGACTGAAGAACTCTGTGGTGGTCTTGGCCTTTGTGGAAGTTGAGAGATTTGCCAGCAAAGCAAAGGACATTCCAGTCGTCTTATTTACTCAAGTTCTGCAATGAAGACATGAGTAATTATGCAGGGTATTTTTGTTTGGAAGTTGCCTGGCCTGTAAGTGACTCTCTGAACAAGACTCGGGTTGAGGCGGTTGCATCAGTCTGGCTGGTGTGGATGGCTGGGTGTGTTTTGTTTTGAGCCCCAATGGATCTGTATGATGCTCTGCTAGACAATTTTTAATGTGTTTTTTTTTTTTTTTTAGTGGGTCACAAGTAAACAGCATTTTGTGTCTGGAATGTCAGTGTTTTAATGTATTGCAGACCTGAAGAACTTAGAAGGCTGCTAGGGAGGGGAGATGCCAGTCCTTGGCTGAATTTGTGCAGCTGGCACAGCATGCCTAAGATGCCAGACTGACCTGCTGCCCAGTGACTGTGGGAGGACAGGAGGAGTGAAGGGTGAGGAAAGGAGTCCCAGGCCATGAAAACCAGGCATCTTTGATTTGTTGGTTGGTGGTGGTGGGGGGGGGGCTGGGGTGAACTTGAGCTTTGAGGCAAGATGATCCTCTTTGGGCTCAAATCCTGAGCTGTGGTGGGCAACGAGTTCCCAATCAGTCAAAACCAACCACCGCTGCTGCTGGTCATCTTACCTGACTGCAGCTGAGCTGTGTGGGAGTGTCAGCTGCTTAGTTTGTAACTGCTGGCAAGCATAATGCCCAGTTGTGGCTGATTTTGGGAGAGCACTAAATCTGCTGATTCAGGTTAGCATCTATGAATCCTGGTCACCTTTGTACACAACTCCTTCTGGCTTGTTGGCAGGGGGAATGTTGGTGAACTTGAGGCAAGATCCTCACTATGGACAAAATCCTTAGCTTTGGGCTGTGGTATGGGCAGCCCTCTGTTCCAGTCAGTATGCCATACATCAACAATGCACTTTGCAGCACCCTTCGATCCACCAACAACTGTTGGTCACACTTGACTGCAGCTGAGCTGTTAGTGCTGGGAGGTAGCAACTGCTGATTGTAGCAGCTGGCAACTTTAGGCCTTGGAAGGGTACTTTTCTCTGCTGTTCTGGCAACGTGGCAGGCAGAGAGTGAGATCCATGATGATGTGAGGGGATGGGAATAAAGTTCATTTGTGTGTCTCTGCTTCCTGTATATTTATGGGGCATCATCCATGGCGGCAGTCAATTTAATTATATTTTTTCTTAAAACAGTACAAAACTGCTGTTTCAGGCATTTAACTTTGTAACTGTGTGCTTTTTTTTCATAAAAGTTTTATGATAATGTTGGGGCTAATGCAATCTCTGGGTGGACTGTGCAGCTGGGTCATCACTTTCCTGGGTGGACCAGTGCAAAAAAATAAGTTAAGAGTGACCCCTGTAATAAAAGGAATGGTCTTACCGGTATCCAGCGGCGTCTGGTGAAATCAGAACCAGGATGGAGAGGCAGCAAATGGCGTCAAAACCTGAACAGGCCCGAAGACGCAACAAAACTATGTACTCGCGCAGCAGGTGCGACCTCGACAGCAGAAGAAATAGAACTGGGGTGGAGGCGGAGTCTGTGGCGCCTTATAGCCAACCCTCATACGCCACACAATGTATCGGCCTCATGGGTGGCACCGTCGGCGCCAACTCCCCCCCCAAAAATAAGCTTCCGTACAGTTGCGTGCCTCCGGCTTACATCCAGTAGTAGTACATGGTGAAGACTGACAAGGGAAGATCTGCAAGACCATCGGGTGATTGAGTCCTAGGTCTCACAAGAAAATTTGGATGCACAACCAGAGAACAGACAGAAAAGGGGAGAATAGAACAGATCCGTGCATTTAAACACTTTCTCCAGAACTAGGACAGAGCCCTATTCAACCCTATCATAGTGCCGTGCAGCGCAACTAGAGTGTGAGGCCGAATACCACCCACAGAGGAACTAACGTGGTGCACACTGGTATGCGCGTGGCCCACATGGGCGATGTTCAGCCCACATATGCAGATGAGCTTATTGGGCATGCACGGTGCAATGGGGCCACTTGCATGCCCATTATGGGCTCATCAGCATGGCTGTGTCGCCGTGTTGTGCACCTGGCCAGCCCTCCCATGCCCCAATCACTGTGAAATAAAACAACTCCCTGATCCCCATTTCCACAGTGTAGTGACCCCCCCCAGCCCTGATCATTGTAAACAATAATATTACTACCTTATCCCCATTTCCATAGCGTAGTGCCCCCCAGCCCTGATCACTGTAAAAATAGAAAAGAACTCCCTGATCCCCGTTTCCATAGTGTAGTGGCCTCCCCAAGCCCCAATCACTTTAAACAATAATATAATTTCCCAATCCCCATTTCCACAGTGTAGCGGCCCCCCCAGCCCTGATCACTGTAGAAATAGAAAACATCTCCCCAATCCCCATTTCCATAGTGTAGTGCCCCTCCCCCCAGTCCCGATCACTGTAGAAACAGAAAACATCTCACCAATCTCCATTTCCATAGTGTACAGTGTAGTGGCCCTTCCCCAGCCCCCATCACTGTAAAAAAGAAAATGCCTCCCCAATCACCGTTTCTGTACTGTAGCGTTCCCCCCCCAGCCCCGATCACTGGCACAACAAAGAAAAGCCTGATCCCCGTTCCCTGGTGGCTAGTGGTTCCCCCATCCCGTTAGGCACTGACCCACCACCTTGCGCCCCCATTCCAACCCATGCTGGCGACCGGCACAGCCCTCCTCACTCTGCTATGGCCAGCTGATCGGTACCCGAGTGCTTACAGTAAATAGTACGCGCTCACTGGTTGTCTCCAACCAATGAGCACGTACTATTTACTGTACGCACTCAGATATTGATCAGTCGGCAGCTGGCCATGACAGGGTGAGGAAGGCTATGCCAGTCACCGGCACTGGATCGGGGAGATGTTTTATATTTTTACAGTGATGAGGGCACTACACTATGGAAATGGGGATCGGGGAGATGTTTTCTATTTCTACAGTCATGAGGACTGGTGGGGGGGTGGAGACTGTGTACCCAGCCCTAAAACTACGCGCAGGGCACCAACCTACACCACACACAGTTAGGATAGGGTTTCAAAAGTGTAACTTGCGCCAGCGCAGCCAGCCAGCTTTAGGCTTTGGGGGGGGAGGGTTAAATATTCTGATGCGCAGCATATGCATCAGGGACCCCTCGTTTGTATAGGTCCATCACAATATTGTGAGCGGCGGCGCACTTGGCGGAGTGCGAATATGAGGGCCAAAAAAAGAACCGATTCTTGTGGAACCTTTTCCAGTCTCTGAAAGGGGAGATAGGGTGGGTTTGTTAAGCACAGTGAGGGATCCACTGGAAGAAACAACACTACTGTGTGTGACATGGTTGAATAAGGCCCTGCCCCATTTGTTATGGAGAAAGAATTTAAATGCAAGGGTCTGGATCTATCCTCTCCTTTTCTGTCCCTTCTGTCTGGTTGCGCAACCACATTTTCTTGTGAGACCTAGGAACTGATCACTCCGATGGTTTCGCAATTCTCTGCCTCTCACCATCTCTCTGCCTTCCCTTGCTATTTCTGTCTTTTCTTCCCCCTTGCATGTCTGCAATTATAAAAAATATATGTGAATCTCTGTTTAAAACTGTATATAGTTTTACTGTTGAAATTATTGCAAAAAGCTATTTGGAACTCAAGGAGTTAACCAGAGATACAGTTTTTTCTATATATGTTTTGTACGCTTTTTACCCTAATTTTACTCCCATCCTCTGCAGTGTTCTAGAAGGTGGGGAGGCACACGCACGCTGTATACTGAAGACTTTTGCAGAGATGTAAACAAGAGGTCACTTCTGGGACACAATGTACTGTTTTGCTGCACCTGCAAGGAACAAAACTGACAAGACCATTCTGTAAACTGACAAGACACCATTGTCGCGTCTACCTTGCCCATCTCACTTATTTTGTGGTATTAGTGAAGTTTTCCATTTACTCTGCTCTGACAAGGGCATCTGATTGTACACACTCTCTGGCACTTGGTTCACTAGGTACCCACCGATGGAACCAACTGCAACAATGCCATTGCCTAGAATGTCCATTTTATATTGCTTGCTATGTGTTACTTGTGACTGCTTCCAATCTCTTCTGCTTGACAAGGTCATCCTAATGACTGCTCCTTCTAGCCCTTTAGACTGTTGAATCACACGTATGGGTGCATCTGTGGCACCTGTGGGTCGTGTCTTCACTAAAATGTTTCTTACATTATTAACCTTTGTAACTGGAACATGTAAGCATTGTAGATATGTTAATTATTTCACTGTTTGTATTGTACTGTTCAGTCTGACGTGGACCTCTGTAAAAGAGTCTCTGACTCATAGTACTGTAATACGAGAATTTAATACAATAAAAAATAAGACCTTTCTGTGAGAAGCAGGATGTCAATGAGGCAAAGACTCATTATAAAAAGAGCAGCAATGCTTTTGCTAAAGAGACAAGGAGAGTGAGAGACAGAGACTGAAACTTGGAATTAAGAGATACCCTCAGAAGAAGGGCTTACGTTTTCTGTTTGTACTGCTTTTGTAAATAGTTATACTGAATAATTTTTATTTTTTATTTTGCTGTTATTGAGAAAAATAAAATGCTATTTGTGAATCTTGAAACTGCTTTTGGTTTTCATATGTTTCCTGACCTGTGCCTCAATAACACTGTGGCAAGTAATTTTTTCTTCAAACCTCAGGAATCCCTTACTATGCTTTCTAGTGCAGTCTACAAAGTAGCACCTTGGGAGGTGGAGTACAGAACCTATTTAGGGAAAAAGGTTCTGCAAGACAGCAGTGCCAAATCTGGCATCCCTTCTGGAGTGTATGTCCGGGCAAAAGTGCCTAAGTGCCTTGTAAAGGTGAGTAGTCTTCCAGGTGGCTGCTTTACAAACTTCCAGCAGGGGGATATCCCTTGCAGCTGCCACAGAGGCAGACGTGCCACACATGGAATGTGCTGTGAGGCCTTGTGGTGGTAGCCTGCCAGCTTTGATGTAACACAATGGGATGCAAGAGACTATCCAGCAACCAAATGTTCACTTGGAAGCTGGCCGACCTTTGCCCACTTCACTATATGTGACAAACAACTGCGAATGGGAGGACCTAGCTCTTTAGTATGGTCCAGGTATTAACTGGGCACCCTCTTGACATCCAGACTGTGAAGCCTCTGCTCTCCAGAGCTAGATTTTGTTGTAAGGAACACTGGAAGGGTAATGGAGTGGTGCAGGTGAAATTCGGACACCACTTTAAGGGGGAATTTTCGTTTCTCCTTAGGACTAGCTTATCCCTGTGGAAGATGATGTAATTTGGGTCTGTGCAGAGAGTCTGCAGCTCGCACATTCTTCTGACAGAAGTCACGGCCATGAGGAAGACCGTTCTCCCAGTGGCATACTTTAAAGCAGCAATAGCCATGGGCTTGAAAGGAAGGTCCATGAGCTCAGCAATACACAGGTTCAAATCCCATGGAGGGAGTGGGACAATGAAAACGGGATGCAGGTGTAGAAACTCTTTAAAAAAACTTTCTGAAAATGGGGTGTGAAGCCACTGTTTTTCTTTACTTGCCGGAACATAAGCTGGCACTGCTGCCAGATGTACCTTAAAGGTTGAGGGCCTGCAGCCCAGGGACCAAAGGTAGAATAGGTAGTTCAAGATTGTGGGCAGATCTGCTGGCAAAGGACTGAGCTGCTTAGGTACACACCACAGGGAGAACCTTTTCCACTTTAAAATATAGGTTTTCCTTGTTTCTGGATTCCTGGAAACGCTGAGGACTTGCAAAACCTTTTCAGAAAGGTTACAGTCAGAGAACTCCAGCTCATCAAGGACCATGCCTTGAGGTGCAGAGACCTGAGATATGGGAAGGTTATCCTGCCCAGAGACATGAAACACACAAGTACCGGCAGATAAGGACCTCATGACACACTTAGTCTGCCGTATTTTTCCTACCTACTGTGCCCCTGCAGACTCTACTCAATCTCCTGGTTTCACACACCCCCCCCCGCCTTTCTAATATCCCCTTGTGTCTATCCCATGCGTTCCTGAATCCCGTAACCGCCTTAGCTCCCACCACCTCCGCTGGGAGGTTGTTCCAAGCGTCCACCACCCTCTCCTTGAAGAAGTACTTTCTCAAGTTTCCCAAGAGTTTCCCTTCCCCCAGCTTCATAGTGTGACCCCTTTTCCTCAAGCGTCTTTTTAATTGGAAAATGCTACCTTTCTGTACCTTGTTTATACCTGTGAGATATCTGAATGCTTCTATCACATCCTCCCTTTCTCTCCTTTCCTCTAGGGAGTACGTATTTAATTATTTAAGCCTTTTCTCATAGGGCCTTTAATATAGGCCCTGCACCATTTTGGTTGCCCTCCTCTATACCACCTCACCCTATCTATGTCCCTTCAGAGATGGAGCATCCAGAACTGGACACAGTACTCGAGGTGGGATCTCACCAGTGATCTATACAGGGGTATTATTACCTCCCTCTTTCTGTTGGTGATACCCCCTGCCCAAACATCCCACTAGCCTTCCCCACTGCCTTGTCATATAGTTTCGCTACCTTCAGGTCATCAAAAAAGTGTCCCTCCAGGTCCCATTCCCGTTTTGTGACTCCTAATACCTCTCCTCCCAGTTGGTATGACTGCTAATACCTCTCCTCCCAGTTGATATGTTGCCCCCAGGTTTCTATGTCCCAAGTGCATGATTTTGCACTTCTTTTGCATTGAGCCCCAGCTGCCAAGCCCGTGACCATTCTTCTGCCTTTTTTACATCATCCTTCATTCTCTCCACAACCCCCCCCCCCCGTGTGTCTACTCTGTTGCAGGTTTTGTGTCATCTGCGATATATGGTCAGCAGGCTGTGCCTCAGTGGGAGGCGGACGGGATGTTTGATGGTGACGGTAAGGAGTAGGGAGTACCAAATCTGCCTGGCCCAATCTGGGAGTAAAGGCATACAGGAACCTGTCTGTCCAGTCTAGAAGAAGGGCCTCACATGATACTTAGCCCCCTGCCTGAGTCCTGCAACAAAACAGGGGAAGCTGATGATTCTCCAATGATGCAAACAGATCTATTTCTGGTGTGCCCCACTTCTGTACGCCGACGCCAGCCCATTTGTGATTTCCCTGACTGATCCTGCTCCAGATGCTAGTAGACTGTCCTTCCCTTCCCTTCCCTGGTAGGTGTACTGTGGACAGCTGCTCTCCCAGGGCATATTCCAGATTATAGATCTTCATGGCTTCCAAGCACAGCTTAGAAGATCTTATTCCTCCCTGTTTGCTGATGTAGTACATGGTTGTGTGTTGTCTGCTCTAATCTGGACAGACTGACCACTGATCTGAGAGGAAAACACCTGCACTGCCAGGAACACACTGTGCTGAGTCCAGGAGGTTTATGTGATCTAGTGCCTCCTGTTCACTCCTTGTGCTATGCACAGTTAGATCCTACAGGTGGACACCTCAACCTATGAGCGAGGCATCTGCTGTAGGAATGACTTTAGGGAATTGCTGGAGCAAGGAAATCCTACGAGGTTGCATTCCTTCTTCCACCAGTCCAGTGCCCTTAACAAGGCTCTTGTGACAGAAGCACCAGTTTGGATAGGGTGTTCCACCTCTGAGACCAATGGTTCCCTAGGAGATACTGGATACCTTGCATCTGGAATCTGGCACTTAGTACCACTGGTGTGGAGGAGGCTATGTGACCCAGTAACATTAGGAAAAAACCCTTGCAGACCTTGGCTGGCCTGCTATGAAGGATTCTACAGTTGAAATCAGATTTGCTAGCCTTGCTAGAGGAAGAAAAGCTTTCCCTTGCCAGGTATCCAGTTCTGCACCGAAAAAGTCCAGAACTTAAAGTGGTTCTGTTTGGGACTTTGAAAGTTTATGAGGAAGCCTCCAAAGTGTTTTGAATTAGCAATATGGAGGAGTTTGCTGTGTTTTTTCCTGAGATCAGCCCATTGATCAGGTAAGGGAAAAAAAACATATGTAAAAGATCTATATTTTTTTAATATCTGAAATATATCCTTGTATCCCAAAATATGTTTCAAATATAAGCCAGATACATTTATACTTTTCAAATATATTTCGAGATATATTCTAGCTATTCGCAGAATGACCGAACATGTATCATATTTGGGATACTTATTTGAGTGTATATATTTGAAATACATTTTTGCTGTGCTATTTCAAAATTAAAGTTTTTGTTCTTTCAATGCTATGTCCTTGAATAAAATCAAAAATACTTATTTGTGCATACACAATATTGTAGTTTCTACATATTTTGCATTTTAGTTAAATATTTTGAATCTATCCAACACATACACACGGGTGTGTGTGTTAATAACTTAGTTTTAAATTATACCCATATGGAAAAGAACTATACTGTATTTTGTTAATATCTAGACTATATTTAACTATGCCTAAATATGTCATGTATTTCTGATATCTGTGCATTTTTCCAGTTATACTTTTGATATCTGCAGAATTCAAGGAGGGATTAATCCACGACAGGGTATGGGTTTACTAAAGCATTAATCCATGCCTGGGGTGCTTTGTCGAGTGATTTCAACCACCCAGGCGTGGAATAATGCTCTATAAACCCATACACTGGAGTGGGTTAATCCTCATGTAACATGGGCAATGTTTTGTTAGAGTTTTGCCCAAAGAAACAGTGAAATAAAGCCATGTGACCATGCAACCATGGGTATAACAGACATTAATCCACGGTCAGGTGACCTGTTTCGACGAATCAGAAGACAGTATTTTAGGAACCCATGTTACAATGAGGTATGTCTCACACTTGGCATTGATATGCTAAATGTATATGTTTTGTTATTCTATCAAAGAAAATATTTTGTTTTACTTTTTAATGTTTTTATGGACTATCTAATGAAAAATCATTTTAGTTTTATGCAAGCATAATTTTATCTTGTAATTTCTACAATAAGTGTATGTTAGAAAACATATATTTCAAATATATTAGAGATGTATATTCTGAGATATATTTCATATATGTTAAAATAGGTTTGCCCTGATATACATCTGGATAGTATCTGTAATTTATGTATTATTTATCATATATATATATATATAAAATACATTTTAAATATATGTTTTACATAGCAAATACTGTTTTATAGTTTATAAAATGACTGGAAGATATGAACATACGAAATTTGCCAGCAGATAAAGGCCTAGAGGTCTATCAAGTCTGCTCGAATGTGCAGCTAGCACCCCTTGTTCTGCAGCTGCCCCTCCCTTCCACCCTTCCCCTTCATTAACCCTCCCCCTTGTCTTGTCCCATCCTCGTTTGAAGCAGTCCACTGTTCTATTGCATACCACTTCAGCAGGTAACGCATTCCACCCAGCCACCACCCTCTCTGTAAAAAAGTGTCTCCTCATCTCCCTCCTGAACCTTCCTCGCTCCAGACTCATATCATGGTCCCTGGTGGCCTCCCCTCCCTTACTTTGAACAGCCCCTCTGTACCCGTCTTGTTTATTCCTTTCATGTATTTAAAGGTTTCAATCATGTCACCCGTCTCTCCTCTCCTCCAGTGAGTACATGTTCAACTCCTTCAACCTCCTCTCGTATGATAAGTCCCCAGCCCCTTGATCATCTTTGTCGCTCTCTCTGCACCCCTCCAGTAACTTAATGTCCTCTCAGATATCGGACGCCAGTACTGCACGCAGTACTCCAGGTGTGGTCTAACCAATGACCCATAACAGTGGCAGAATCACCTCCTCCCTCCTCGAGGATATACCCCTTGCAATACAACCCAGCATTTGCTGGCCTCTGCAGCTGCCTTCCTACATTGTGCCGGGTTGTTCATTGACCCTGTAATGAGCACACCCAGATCCTTCTCCTCCTCTGTCTGGGCTAGCTGCACTCCCCCTAGCTGGTAACTCCTCCTTGGGTTCTTCATCCCAAAATGCAGCACCTTGCACTTTTTGGCACTAAAGCCCAGTTGCCAGGTGTCTGACCAGGTTTCAAGCTTTGCCAAATCATCCTGCAACCCCTGCCATCCCCCTAGGTCATCCACCACCGCGCCTACCTTGGTATCATCAGCAAACAGACTGATCTTGCTCTTGATGTCCCATGATATGTCTGCAATGAATATCCCAAACAACAGTGGTCCCAACACTGAGCCCTGTGGAACACCGCTCGTCACTGCCCTTGGGTGTGAGAGCTGTGAGAGATATATTACATATATCTTTAAAAATATAAATAGACTACATTCTGTATATATATATATATATATATAAAATGTTGTAAATCCAAAGTCAAAAGTAGCAATAGTAAAAGTCAGACCTCCCCACAGGACTGGCATTGAATGCTGTTCTCATGCTTTTTCAAGAACAGTGTGAAATACTAGTCCTGCGGGAATGTCTGTTTTTTTACTATTGCTACTTTTGGTTTTAGTATCACAAATTTTCCTTTACTGTATAAATACATTTTGTGATGGAAACTCCAATAAGTGCCTTACGGAGCTCCTGGTCCGGTGTGCGTGTGTGCCTAAACTTCTACTGTCAGTAAAATATGAATCTTGTTTACTTGCAAGATACAGTGGGCCAGATATTCAAAACTTTGCCCTGGGGCTAAATTAGCACTGCCCGGTGTGCTAAATTAGCCTGGACCCAATAGCCTGCTATATTCAAAAGGGATTGCCCCCATGCTGAACTTGTTGAATATAGCATGCTAAGGAAGATGGGCAAACTGGGCTGGGAGTGCAGTGCAAAAATAGCCCGGGAATAAGACAGCTCAGAATATAGCAACCAGGAAGTGCACACCACAACAGCAGCCAAGTTCACAGAGATGTGAAGGAAGAGAGAGGTGAACTATGTGGCCAATATGTGTGCTAGCAAAGGCGTGGAGTCAGTCAAGCTACAAGCAGCAGTGCATGTGAAATTACATTGTGCAAAAATGTACAATATTCCTGAAATGTTTGCATGGCGCAAACACATTTGGACATGTTTAGCGCGGAGACGGGCTGTTTGCCTGGCGCAGTCAATGTTTGCCTGCTGCAAAACTGTGCTATATTCAAAAGTGACATGCAAATGAGCTTACTGAGGTAGTCTGTGGGCAGACATCCAGATGAGCATCTCATTATGACCTGATTTGCATGCAGTTTGCCCAGTACTATTACAGGGTCCCACAGCTCCACCTGTAGGTCGGTCTGGGAGTGCATGGTGGTGGCTGCAGGCTACACTTGTGCAGTACAGCATATCATATTGTGCCCCAGGGGACTACACAGCACAGGCACAGGTGGTGGTGGTGCTGCTTGCAACTGTCAAACTGTAGTGTATGCTACAGTGCACAGAAGACACTACAGTAGCAAGGCGGCCAAGTAGTGTGAGGGACACAGCAATGCCTATGGTGTGTAGGGCAGTGATGACCACTGCACTGTACACAGTGACAGACCCAACTTGCAGGTGTTCACTGACAGTGGATATTACTGTTATGCTGTTGTGAGACCCACAGATGCTGCACCAGTGGCATGGGATGATCACAGTAACATATACATGACTGACTGTGCGTGCTGAGGTGTCTGTACAGATGTGCGGTATGTGGCTGGGGGGGGCACATACGATCAGACAGGCACACTGGTGTTGGGGTATTCCCAACACTGGCCCATGTGCACTGTGTGGCTTGTCCCAGCCTTGTGGCCCCACCCAGTCTGTGGTGCAGCTTGGCCACTTGTACACCCTCCCCTCAATACCCTCCATGCCCACAATGCTGCTTGTGTGTGCTGGCATCTGTTGGTGTCCACAGAAGAGTGGTCTGCAGGTGTGTGCTGTATAGCTGCACTGCCATGGTGTCCACTGGGAGCTGGGTCACCACTTACTGTATGGCATGGCTGAGACTGATGCCAGATGATGACATAATAGTGATGCCACCAGTGAGCAGCATGTTTCCTCTATGTCTGGCTTACTGCAATGTGTCATACTTATTGGTTAGGGTTGCGCAAAGCCACACAAAAGTCTCGCAATGCCACAAAGTTGCGCAAAGCTGGTTTGCCCAGAGTTTAGACTACCTTTTCCTGGGCGGTAATTTGCACCACGCAAAGTTTTGCGCTAAGTCGGCAGAACCACTTTGTGCGGCGCTATTCGCTGGATAAAGCATTGCGCTGACACGCTTCCTCAGTTTGCCCCTTGCATACATTATAGTTTTGTCCAGCACTAACGCAGTTTGCACATGCTATTTGACCTTTTGAATATAGCAGACCGGCATTAAACCTGTGCAAATGGTTTGCGCCCAGTGCAAAGGTTTGAATATCTGGTCCAGTATGTGTAGAATATATAGAGAATATATTTTGTATATATGTCAAATAAATGTTTGCAAATGCTTACTACAGTATGGTACTGTGTACAGATTTGCATAAATAATTTGCATATTTCAAAAGCACAGTTTATCAACCAAAAGCATGGTAATTTCTATTTTTAAAATAGTTTTGAATTGACAGCATTAGCTTACAGACCAGAGGGAAATGTAAAGAGTAAAAAAACAAGTACATGTTGGAACTCACCGCAACATAAAAAGGAACCAAACGGGGTAGTATAAATACCAAATTGAGTACCACAAATTAAGAAGATCAAGAGGTAAGTTCTATATGTAAGATATAAATGTGTACTCTGCAATTCTGTAGTAATGGTGCATCATTAAATTATGAGTTTACTATAGTTATCTAAATGGTTGCTAATTAGAGTAACTCCAACTACAGAGCTGAAAATATGTGACATCAAGATTAATCTATTGTTTATGTATTTTAAGATATTTTTACAATGCTATATTTAAAAAGAACCATTTTAGAGATATGTAAACTACATAAAAATTATATCTATTAAATATTCAAACTATATAAGCAGATATATAATGTATCATGCACCTACAATGAATATCATGGAAATACAGTTATGATATATTTTAAATATATCTGTCACATATATTCTGCAAATCAGATATTTCAAAACCAACCAATCTGAGATATATACATATACTTCAGACATATGATGAAACCTATATCTAAAAGATATGTCTATGCAATATACAAAAATAGTATCTAAGTTATATCTGAAATATATGCATGAGATACATCTCAAATGTTACAAAACTAGCCAATTTGAGATATAATGCATATATTTGGAAACTACTATGAAATCTATTTATGGATGAAATTCAAAAACAATTTCAAATATATTTCACAACACACTTTCAAAATATATTTATTTTCTATACGGGAACACCACCCCTCTCTTCTCAAATGTGCTGCCACTACAGCTAGGCACTTTGTAAAGACCCATGGAGCTGAGGCCAAAGGGAAGAGCTATATAGTGCTAATGGGAGTCCCTTAACCTGACCCTCAAGTATATTCCTCAGGCATTTTATGCATTTTTCTTTAGGGCTAGGAAGTATTTGGGATAATGTCCCTTGCCCTGTTGTGGTTGCAGCAATTTCTCTCCCCCCCCACCCCAAGTTTTAGCAGTTTTTTTTGGGGGGGGGGCTGGAGTCTGAGACTGAAATAACGTTGGGGTCCTGTAGTTTTTGGAAATCCTCTGAACTGCAAAGTCAAACCATGGCTTACTATTTAGAAGATGGAAATAGTGAACCAGTTCACCCCACTGGCAATTTAGTCATACCTGTCAGTGGCTCTGTTGGCCTAGAGTTCCAGTGCTGGTGCTGCAGCAGCATGCTTAAGTCCCCTTCTACCTCTTCCCCTATAACTAGAACAGGCCCTTTGCGGAGGGTATTTATAGGGGCATAAACAGGAGAGTAGTATGCTCTACCCTGTTGTAGGTGGTTTTATATTCATCTACCTTTTTCATGAAACCCTTCATCTTGCCATCAAACAAGGAATTTCCTCCAGAAGGGAAAAAACATAGCTTTTATATGAGAATCTTGGGACAGATTTGTACTTCTAAGCCAGGCAAGCATTCCTAGAGACACTGCATGGGCTCTAACCCTGCATGTGCATCCTTCATATACGTTGCCACATAAAATTGGAATATTGTGGCATGTATCACTGATTTTGCTGTGCCAAGTCTTCAGCAACTTTTTCTCTCGGTGCCAGAATGGAGTTCCACAAAGCTCTCTGGTAATGCGCTGTGTAGGCCAGATAAGCTGCCTGCCTTTGGAGCAGGGAAGCTGAAAAATTTACTTTTTTTGCCATCCAGTTTCCAGGAATCTTTTCCAGGAGGCTGAGTAGAAAGGGGCACTCCGGCCCTGCTCAGGCAGCAGTCTGGACCACACCCTCATGATCAGGGTGGGATACAGATACCCAGAAACCTGTTTGTCAACCGATATTTATTTATTTAATTAATGGGTGCTGACAGGAATGTAAAAGTGACTTTCCTGAGGGATTTATAGATGGGAAGCATCAACCCCATAGTGCGGGATAAACCAATCATATCTATGAATTCAACCCCTTCCTCATCCTCATCAGTTTTCTGTGAAGAAAAAAAAAAAAAGAGGGCATTGACCATATGTCTCACAAAGGTACAGTGAGATGTACAGTATAGTCATCTGAGGGTCTTGGAAGTGAGCCAAATCCTTGCTCAGAACCATTTGGTTCTATGGATATCCCTCTTCTTCATAAAACATTCCTATATCCTCCTCCACAGGCACTGGGAATGGAACCGGGGTGGGCAGGCATGTTCCTGAAATTCCATGGAAGAATTGCCATGCCTCAGTAATGTTCTGAATTGATAGCATTTTTACTTTTTATTCACTGGTAACTCCTTTCATTTTTCAGGAGGAGGGACAGCTATCTTAGTTTTTTTTTTTTTCTAAGCATGCACCATCAGCACCGAGGTCTCAGTCATGTCCTCTTTATAGAGGTCAATTTATTTTTGTCCACTGACGGCTCCTTTCCTTCAGGAGGAGGCACAGTAACATTTTTTTTTTCCTTTTAGCAGGCACTAACTCCAGTACCTGTTCAAAGAATCTTTTAGTTTAACACGGTTCAGGGCTCCCCTTTTTAGACACCCTGATTTCTGAACCATCTTTAGCAGCCTTATCCTTTTGCTTATTTTGTGGTGTGGAAGCAGACTGAGAAACCAAAATGACTTAATTTTTTTTAGCCCTTATGAGACAAACTTCATACAAACTAAAACGTAATCTGGACCCAGTCACTTTAAGCACAACTCGCTACAGTCTGCCTTTGCCAGGTGTTGGAAAGACACTTTACAAATTCAAAGCCAGTAGGTCCCATCTTCTTTTTGGATCTGTCAGTCATGCCAAACACTGGTGAACCCGGGAAGTGTAAATCAAAGTAAAACTGAATGAAAAGAAAACCCTGTATATGTAAAAGGGGCTTAAAATGTGAAATGCAGTTTGGTTCCCTTAAAAATTTAACTGCAAATGAAAGCAGCATAGCAAATTATTTAGTTAGGGTTAACTGTAAAATATCAGCTTGGCTCCCAAATAAAGGAGAACCAAGAATAATAAACAGTAGAAACTGTAAGGTGGTCAAATTTTTTTAGTAATTTAGTGAAAATAAAGTAGTTTTCCAGAGGGTCCTTAAAGCGGGAACTGTGCTCAAAAAAACAGCCTTCTCTGGTTCCTGGGAACCAATTGGGAACCAGAGAAAAGCTAAAAAAATAAACAAAATGACCTAACTATGCACAGTTATTAAAAAATTACTAAATAATATACTATTACAAAAAAATAACCCGAAAACCAGTCTGAAGTTGAAGAGAAGCCTCCAGAGCAACTGCTTCCTTCAAGCAGAGACATAAATCTGCTGTTAGAATGTTATGGCGAGAATGAGCACGAAGCAGAGTTTGAATTTCATTCCAAGGTTCTCTAATTAGCACAAAATTCTAAGCTCTAGGATAGCTCAGACCTGCAGGCTGACTGCACAAGTAAGCACTGTAAGGGTTTCCTGGGGATTGAAGCTCTGACATATGAGCGGACAAGGAGGAGTTGCCTTCTGGGTGGATAGTCCAGAGGGATTTCTGTAAAATCCAGGGTGTATCCCTCTTGGTCATCCTGAACCCACTTGTCTGTTGTGATGGATTTCCACAGATGGTAAAAATGGGTCAGATGCCCCCACCACCACTGGGAAGGAGAGGTCTGCCTGTTGCAGCTGAGGTAGGAGCAAGGGTAGGGCTTCAAACAGTCGAACTATATACTTTCAATGCTGCACCTTCTTCTGAGGCTGGGGAGGCTGAATTTTATTTTGGGCTCCCCTGCCTTTGCCATGAAAGGACTGTTTGTTTTTGGGGGGGGGGGGGACATCCCTTGCCCTTCTGAGGGCTGAAAGGAGATGGCCTGGAAGTCTTAATGGCTGTACTAGTATCATCTGAGACCTTAAGAGACTGTTCAGAGTGCTGTCCAAACAGTTAGGCTCCATCAAAGAGAACATTCACTACCTGTAAGGAATGCCTTCTAATGCAAAAGCCTGCAGCAGCGGAGAGCGGGATGCAGTATCAAAGGCATCCACAGAGGCTTTCAGCTGGAGACTGTTGGACTCAATTCCTTGCTTCACAGTGAGCAGAATATCTTGTTTAGTCTCTGATTCTGGCAGACTCTGCCAGAGATTTTAATTTGTTCCAAAGGGAATACCCAGACTTACAAAAAAAAAAAAATGCCCTTGGCAGCTGGTAACCCTCATGCCCAGGTTAACTGAAGCATAGGCTTACTTGCCCATAGTGTCAGTCTTATGTAACTCCCAGTTAATGGGATGCATTCTGACTTCTCTGGGGATACTGAGCTTATCGTCCTCCGCGAGAATGGCAACAGCATCAGCTATGGGCTGAGTGACATACACTGGGCTATCGCTAGGAGCAGTGTAGTTTCTGTCTACCTGCTTGGAGACAGCGGCCACCGAAGCAGTTCTGTGCAAAACCGTACAAGTGTCTCAAATGTGGGAGGAATAGGAACAACTACATTGACCAGCATATTAGACACATTTAGGAACTCCAGCTGGAGGCACACATGTCAATGGCCACTAGGCTCAGAATTTAATGTCAAGTTCATATTTCTAAGCACGGCCTGGAAGGAGAGATCTTCCTGGGGCACAGGGACAGGGGACAGGGCCTGAGGTGTCAAGACTTAGAAAGAGTTATCATCACCGCTTTCAAAGATAATGAGGTCGGGGTCAGATTTGTCCCCCTCTACAGCCTCCTAGGAAGAAGAGTAGAAGAGGGGTTGTGGTTGCAGGCCCAATAACCCAGAATGTGGGTGTGGCAACACCAGTCCCGTTACCTGGCCAGGTCTCAAAGGGCACAATTCCCAGTACCGGACTGGACGTGGCACCAGAACCAGCGTCAATTACCCATCCTGCACAGATGTGACCGGCCCCATCCCTGCAGGTGGCTGGGTGGGCCACTAGTGGGACAAACGGTGGTGCCATCCCCTGCAATGACCTGAAGACTGTTGCTGGATATGAACACACTACCTCCTGGTCCGGTGGCACTGCCTATGGTACCAGCTCCACCGATCCTAAAAAGGCTAGGGACCGCCTCCACTAACAGTGCAACTCGGGCCAGACGTTGCACTCACTGCTCTATTAGAGCTGCCCAGTGGTGGAACTGCCCACCAAAGCCTTCACATACAGACGGGGGTTGGGGGGTGCTCTGGGCCTGAGACAATGATCTCCCAAAGCCAGAGGCCCTCAGTGTCATTGATGGAAACAGTGAGAAAGTATAGTTACACAAGAACTTACCATAACAGTAGATCTTCGAGAGAGGCTCTTGCAGTAGGTAATCACATAGAGGACTGAGCGCCCCCTGGAGTCAGGACCACACAGAAACTTTAGCCTGCAGTATCTGACAGGGAACCACCCACCAGACGTCACGTGGCTGACGTCAGCACGACCCTATACAGTGGGCAGTCCCCATGGCCGCCTTCCAGTTCTCCCACCGAAGACCTCCGAGGAGGTGCAACAGGAGAAAGGAGAAGAGGCTCCTGGAGCTCAGAATGAGCCCATAAAGAAAGAGCAGAATACTAGTAGGGGATGGAGGAAGGGAAAAAGGTTACCTACTGCAAGAGCCTCTCTCAAAGATTTACTGTTATGGTAAGTTCTTACGTAACTGTACTATCTTACTTCGAGTGGGCTTTTGCAGTAGGTAATCACCTTGAGGACTGAGTCCCAAGCAGTGCGACTCAGACGAAAAACTGAAACACAGGAGGCAGGAATGAAAAACCTGCTGAAGGCACACAAAATTATGACAGGAGGCCCTGAAGCACAGCTAGGCCAAAATCTGCCCTGTGCCTAGAAGCAATGTCCAGACTCTAATGCTTTGTGAAAGTGTGGACTGAACTCCAGGTAGCCGTGACACAGATGTCAGCGGCAGACATGTTTCTGAAATAAGCAGTAGAGGAAGCCATACCCCTAGTGGAATGCCCCTTAACCTCCCCGGGAGGGTTTTACTATACTTCTGGTAACAAAAAGTAATGCAGTTTGCCAACCATTTGAAGAAACATTGTTTGGTAACTGCTGCACCTTCTCTTTTGGGTGCAAAAGAAATGAAAAGCTGATCCGTTTTTCGGATAGACTTTGTCCTGTTAGTGTACTAATGCAAGATTCTATGAACATCTAAAGTGTGAAGAAGTGTTTCTCCCCGACTGGAATGCTCGGGGTGGTACACTGGTTGTTGAATCAACTCGTTCAACATAAACTCAGAAACCACTTTAGGTAACAACTTAGGTTTGGTATGGAGATCCAGCCAGTCTCTGTGAAAAATTAAATAAGGCTCCTTACAAATCAGGGCCTGAAGCTCTGAAATCCTTCGAGCTGAAGTGACTGCCACTAAGAAAAGTGCTTTCCAAGATAAATAAAGTATATGACAAGAACCAGCTGGTTTAAAGCTGGCCGGTTGGCACAGTGGTTGGATTTCCGCTTACGACGCCAGTGACCTGGGTTTGGGAGTGAGCCCGGGAGCTGGAGGGCTAGCTAGCTAGGTAAGAAGGCTTGAGCACTCCAGGGACAGCTTGTATTCTCCAGAAGGGGAAGGGGGTAGTGTCTCGACACTTGACTGGCCCCAGGTGGAAGTCTAGGGCATAGCAAGCACCGAGCAGACACAGAGCGGAAGATGTCATGATGTCGGTGCTAGACGCATTGACGTCGGAGCTAGTGACGTCCACAGAAAGGAGGAAGAAACACCCGCCAGCTCTGGCGAGATGGAATGCTGAGTGGCCGCAATGTGCTCCCACCTGCCTGACTAACTCGAGCTTGACAGGACAAGTGAATTGTTCGGGGTGTCGCAGCTCCACCTCATCCCCGCCCGAGGGGTAAACCGTGGCAGGATGGGGGAACGAGCCAGCACAGGTAAGGCAGGTAGCAGGGCTGGACTCCATTGGCACCTCCTGATTATGTGGAGCTAGAAGGGACACGGATGAGATAAATAGAAATTACCAAAAAAAAAAAAAAAAGAACCAGCTGGTTCAAAAGGAGGCAGGGTCAACTTTTCCAAAATAAAATTAAGATCCCACAGTGGCACGGGGCTGTGCACCGAGGGTCTGAGGTGCAAAATCGCCTTCAGGAAAGTCTTTGAGACTTCCAATTGTGCTAGTGTCCTGCCATCCACCAAGGTATGGTAGGCAGAAACAGCTGACAAATGGACCTTCAGTGATGAATAGCCTAGGCCCGACTTGTAGAGGTGCAGGAGATATTCCATGGCCAAAGGAACAGAGCATGAGAAAGGGTCCCAACCCTTCACAGTGGCCCAAAAGGAAAACCGCTTCCATTTCATGGGATAAGTGGTCCTCGTAGATGGCTTTCTGGCCTCAATGAGAACCTGAGCCACTCTAAAAGAGACTCTAAAGTGCAAAGTGGCTATGTTCTGAGATGCCATGCATGAAGGTGAAGGGACTTCAGTCCCAGATGGACTAGTGTACCCTCCTCCTGGGTCAGGAGGTCAATGCAGAGAGGCAGGGGAGCTGGAGGCTCTACTCCTAGCTGCTGAAGGAGTGGAAACCAAACCTGACGAGGCCAAAAGGGGGCAATCAGAACCATGTGGGGCCTCTCTGCCCGTAGCTTTAGCAGTATCCTCTGCAGAACTGGAAAGGGAGGGAAGGCGTACAAGAACCTCCCTGTCCAGCAAAGAGATAGCACGTCTCGCCAGAAAACACCATGCCCTGGAGTGAGCAATCAAAACTTGAGTAGTTTTGCGTTGTATGGGGAAGTGAACAGATCCAGTTCCAGCCAACACCACAGGTTAAAGATGGAGTCAACCACCTCTTGCTTGAGCTCCATTCGTGGGCTCTGACTGTGGTGCGGTTGAGACTGTCCACTAGGACGTTTTGCACCCCTGGAACGTGGACCACTGTGAGGCAAATCCAATGCAGAACAGCCCAATTCCACACCCGCATCGCTTCCCTGCATAGGGGGCACGAATGGGTGCCTCCTTGCTTGTTGAGATACCAGACCACGGACATGTTGTCCGATTGAGCTAGCAGAGTACCCTGGAGAAGCAGGTGTTGGAAAGCTTGAAGAGCGTACAACACTGCCCTCATCTCCAACACACTGATGTGCACAGAAGATTCTACTAGGGACCACGTGCCTGCAGTCCTGTGGTCTCCCAGATGTGCGCTCCATCCCATCCCTGATGCATCTGTGTCAGGGTCTGGGTGGGAGGAGGGGACTGAAAAAGGACCCCCTTGGTAAGATTGGAAGGATCCTGCCACCATGAGCGATCCATCTGCATGGAATTGGAAACCACAACCATCTGGTCCAGGTCGTCTGACCTCTGATCCCACTGTGCCCCAAGCATCTACTGTGATACACGCAAGTGAAGCTTGGCTAAAGGCACTATGTGGATGGCTGCTGCCATCAGGCACAATAGCTGAAGAATCAACCTGGCCAAGACCTTCCTACTGGAGGCCACCATACAAGCCTGCCTCTGCAAGGTTTCCGCCCTGTCTGGAGTGAGAAAAACCATACCCTGGACCGTTTCCAACACCGCCCCAATGAATTGGAGGTGTTGGGAAGGAACAAGCTGGGACTTTGGAAAGTTTACAGTAATCCCAACCTGACGAAACAAGTCTAGAGTTGCAGATAGTGAGTTTTCCAACTGTTCTCTTGACGGGGCTGATAGGAGCCAGTTGTCAAGGTGAGGGAACACACAGTGGCCTTAACGACTCTGGGCTGCCACCACCACAGCCAGACACTTCGTGAAAACCCGAGATGCCGAGGAAAGGCCAAAGGGCAGAGCTCTGAATTGTTAATGTTCTCCTTGAAAGGAGAACCGAAGGTAGCGACGATGGGCCCTGAATACAGGGATGTGCAGGTAAGCATTCTGCCTATCCAGAGCACAGAGCCACACGCAGGAGGGGCAGCAGACCCGGGAGTGTCAGCATCCGGTACATTTTGTACTCTATGTACAGGTTTAGAATGCTGAGGTAAAGAATGGGATGCAGATCTCTCGTCTTTTTGGGGACCAGGAAGAAGTGGGAGTAGTACCCCTTTCCTACCTGGTGCACGGAACAGGATTTATTGCTCTGTTCTGTAATAGTGCCTGAATTTCCTCTCTGAGAAGAGGGATGTGCGCCTTTGGATAATGAGAATGGGCCAGAGGCCTGTCTGGATGTTTTGTGAGGAATTCTAGAGTGTGGCCTTGCTCTATCAGCTGTAGAACCCATGAGTCGGTTGTCACCAGTCGCCACCCTGGCAGATGACAAGCAAATCTTACGCCCACCTGCTCCCCTGCAAGATTTTGAGGAGACAGGGCGGATGGAGAGTAATGCGGGGGGGGGGGGGAGAGCTGCACCTGAAGCCCTCTGGGACTTAGCTGGGGCACTGCCTGCGCTCTACATTTGTTTTGACGTCAGGCCATCTACTGTTGTTTTGGCTGCCATTTCCCTTGGCGCCAAAAAGGTTTCTTTGCCTGAAATTTTGGTCGGTATATGGTTTGTACCGACCGAAGGGCTTTGCCTTTATCCGGCAGAGTGGTAATGATATCCTGTGCATCAGGTGGTCCTTCCCCTCTTGTGTACAGTAAATGCGGTCCACCTTCCTGGCCACCATTGAAATGGAGGAGGGCATCATCCAGATTGTTGATGCCAGGTCCTCATGTGGCTCAAACCAGGGTGGGGTAAGGACCAGTGCCACCTTTTGCATGTCCAGGTGTTCTGCAAGGCGCTGCCTTTTTGGATCCTGGGCATCCGACTTCCAGTCGTAAACCTTCACTATTTTTTGGAGAAGGTCTGCAAAGGAAGGGTCCTCCGGAGGCAACTTGAGGGGATTCCTTGGGTTGGGGTTCCCTTATAGGTGGGGTTTCAAAACCCGACCATACCAACTCTGAAGAATCTGAGTCGGAATCCTTGTTTGAACTGCAAGAATACTGGGGTTCTGGCATTGGTTTGTCTAAAGGCCGGGTCGGCATTGAGACCTTCAAAGGGGCTGGCATTGACTGAGGTGAAGGGGCCAGAGCCTGCCTTGGTTGCTGCACGTCAGGGCTCCTAAGAGATTCTCCTGGGGGGGCTGATGGCTGTCTAACTCTCTTACCAGTTGAGCCTTGGTCTCTGACCACCAAGACTGTAAAATGGACCTAAAGTCCACTGAAGATTGAGGAGGAGGAGGCTGATAAGCTGGGGATAGCCCATAGCAAAGCCCGCCTGCGGGAAACCCATTGCATGAAAATGCAGTGACAGGCAACCAAGAGGAGGGTAGGCCGGAGAGTACCCTGGCATCTGAAACCCTAGTGGGTTGTATACTGGTGCCTGAGGGGTCAGGTATTCTGATGGCTGGAAACCTGAAGGAGGGCCCAGAGGGTAACATGACGGAAGGCCCAAAGGTAGAGACCCTGATGGAGGGCCCAACAAGGGCAAACCCATCGGAGGGCCTGCTGGTGAGGCCAAAGGCCCTGACGAAGGCCCTTATGGGACACTAAACCCTGAAGGTCCTGGGAGGGCTAGGTCCGGTAGAGGGCGTGCCGGTGGCACTAAAGCCCCTGACAGCAGGAGAGGTGGCTGGGAACCATCCGGGACAATGCCAGCACCAGACACCAGATCTGGAAGTGAGCCTGGAAGAAGGCCACCTGATGGATGTCCCTCAATTCCCATCCCTTGACTGACAGGCAAGTTGGGGGGGGGCCACGTCCAGTGGAGAGGGTGAGGCCCGGTGGGGAGAACCCTCCAGGGAAAGCGGAGGTAAATCCAGCAGCTGGGAATCGTCGGGACCATTGCAGGACCTTGACGCCAGGTCGGTCGGGTGGACATCGGCAGAGCCAGCGTCCGACTTATTGGCCGAAATGACAGAGCGGACATCGGACTGGCCGACAGCTGACTTCTCAGTCGAAACCGGGCAGGCTTTGGAACCTTTGAAGCCCGACACAACAGTCTCAGCCAGGCACTCGTAGGAGGACCCGACGAATGACTTGGCAGCTCCACTCAGCGCGGTAGACCCCGTGGAGATGGGTCGAACCGCAGCCGAGGCCTCAATCAAGGTTCCTGTGACCACTAGGACCAGTGCTGGCAGAGGGGCCCTTGGACTGATCCTTAGGTGGGGCAGGCTGGGCCGTGGTGGCCAACTTCTGAAGGAAAAAGACTGCCGCTCATCTGAAGGGCCTGCAGGCAGCTTCGGACGCGTGGGGGACTGGTCCTGGTCACAATGCTTCTCCCTCTTCTCATGCTTGGACTCGGTGGCCGAGATGGAAGTGCTGCACAATTTCTGGAGCTCTTTCTCCATGGTGGCCATTCGTGGCTTAAGTAAATGAGCCTCGAGGGCCTGCTGGTGGCGCTTCTGTGTGGCTGGGTAAAAGCTGGCACAGGCCTCACAGTCCTCGACCTTATGCTCCAGGCCTAAGCAGATGAGGCAGAGGGAGTGCGAACTCAGGTGGTAGTTGCCGCACAAATATTTTATTCTTGTGCTTGACGGTTGAAGACGACAAGCACAAACTAGACAAAAATGCTGAATTTGAAAGAAAGAAAACAGATACTCATTCGATGAAGCGGTCGAACTGCAGCGTACAATCTCCGCGAGGTCTGACTGTTCGGGTCGACAGCAGGAAAGAACCGGAAGAAGGGTGTGGGGACCGCCCACTATATAGGGTCATGTTGACGTCAGCCACGTGATGCCCAGTGGGCGATCCCCTGTCAAATACTGCTGGCTAAAGTTTCTGTGTGGTCCTAACGCCAGGGGGTGCTCAGTCCTCAAGGTGATTACCTACTGCAAGAGCCCTCTCGAAGTAAGATCCTCTGACTCCAGGAAACTGAATATCTCGTAGCAGACCTCGCAGAGGGTGAGCTAGACTGGTTCCATTACCTCCCCTCGAGGCCGGGCAGTGCTGACATCGACAAAGGGTGTCAATGGGATCGGAACCGCTTCTTCTGCTTACAGGAGGACTGTCCTTCCTCCCGTGCACTGGACCACCCATAGTGAGAACCCTTCCTTGAAGGGGAAAGTGGATAGGAGATGGCCCTTATTGCCAGAGCATACTGCCTCTACAGGCTCACTAGCGCCTTCCATGGCATTTGATCATCGAAGCTCAGTAGGGTTAATGGAAAACTATGAAAGTTTTGTGACAAAATTCACTAAACTGACACAAAAATGATAAACTCTAGCTTTAAACACTAAAACTGAGAAGAACTGAACGCTGTAATTATACAGATGTGAAGGTCTGACTCCTGGCGGATGTGCGACAAAGCACTGATGCGCACTCAATGGCAAGGAAAAAGGAAATGGAGCAGTGTTGGGCTGGCGCTGATGTAACCTGGCAGTTACGTGTGCTCACTAATGAAGCTGTACATGTGCGCTGCTTACCTTGGCACTAGACCTCTGAAAAGTTTTGGCTCTGGCAGGGTCCTAGCGCCTCCAGCTCAGACCCATTCATGTAAATCAATGGTAAAGATTGATTGATTCCTAGATGATCTACAGATTGCAGTCAACAACCGATAGTCAGCAATTCCATTTTTTCTGGCAAAAGGAGTTCTTACAAGAAGAGGATAAATACTGTAGTTCAAGTATCCATCCATAGAGGATTCAGTTATACTAAAAAAATACAGCAGCTGGTAACACTAGTGCTAAAGATACCAAAGGCAAACATTTATACTGGACCTTTACTTTTTCTTGTTTCAAAAGAACATTTTGCAAAATATGCTGGTTCACAAATAAAAATTTTTGGGGTTAACAGAAGCTAAATGGAAAGGAGCTAAAAGGAATAAGCTGATAGCAGTTTATAATTAATCAGATTAACATTTTCAGCCATGTTAGTTTATCTATGACCAACTGACTGATTTGCTTATAGTAAAGAATGACTCGGGACACATGGGAAGTAAAATCTTTTATGAAAGCATATAAACATGGCCTGCAATTTGATTATAAGGTCAGATTCCTGAAATACACGTCTCTGACCATTTCCATTTCATATTCACTGTCTGAATTATTGCCTTAATTTAACAACAACAAAAAAATAAGTTATTTTAGGACATAGAAATGAGATAGGAAATTTACCAGAATGGCTGGCATTATTGCTTTTACAGCAGTTAAACAGTTTAACACACTACACCACCTGCAGTCTAATAGCTGTCACATTCAGTGGTCATAGGTTATCTGTTTCTAACCCAACTTTTTGTCATTACTGCATTATTTACTGACGTGTTTCCCATTCACCTGTAATTGGCCATCAGACTTAGTGACAATCTCAGGGACAGACTGTGGTCCTAAACATATTTACAAACAAGGTCATACCTTGGTACCTTATTAACTGAAGTATTTGTTTCAAGTGACAGAAAACAAATTGACTGTCAAAAATTGGCGAACATGTGACAAATGTCACAATATTACCAAGAACACAAAGTGAACTAGAGACTCACCAAACACAAAATGAAAATAGAAATAAACATAAAAAATGGACACTTTGGGTCTGTCAAATCTATTTAATGCTAAAAGGGTTTGGTACACATCTACAAATTCCATTTCACAGAGAATACATCTTAACTGTTTTAATTTTCCCCCCAAAGCACTAATGAAATGTTTTCCCCTAAAGCAATAGTTGCATAGAACTATATTTCAGTACAACTATACTAAAAGAATAATACCAAAATTTCCCTAGAACCAGAATGACTGCTAAATCACATGAAGTACAGTTACGTAAGAACTTATCGTAACAGTAGATCTTCGAGAACAGCTCTTGCAGTAGATTACACCATTAGGACTGAAGCCGGCAGGCGCCAGGACCCCAAAGAAATTTTCTAGCTAGCAGTATTCAGCGGGGATCGCCTCCGACGTAGGTCCCGGCCCCAACGTCAGGCATAGTACAAAAGGAGGCGATCCCCCAGAATCCCCAGTTCTCCCGCCGGAGACTCCCGGCTGCTGGATGACATCAGAAAAGGAGACTGAGGATCCGCCATCATGTGGCAAACAGAAAAAAGGGCTGTGAACGCCTTATCCTAGCAGAAGGATGTTGGAACCAGAATCTACCTCTAGCGGGGATGGTGGGAGGGAAGGTACCTGCTGCAAGAGCTGTTCTCGAAGATCTACTGTTACGGTACGTTCTTATGTAAATGCACTATCTTACTTACAGAAATAGCTCTTGCAGCAGGTTACACCATTAGGACTGATTCCCAAGAAATACTGGAAATCACACACCATTGGGAGGAGGGATGGTAGAGATCCTCGAATTATATTGATCCTAGGACAGAAGTCCCTGAAGGACTGCTAGACCAAAACCTGCTCTTCGCCTCGATGAGATATCCAGGCTGTAATGCCTGATGAAAGTGTGGATGGAGCTCCAAGTAGCTGCAGCACAAATAGCTGAGGTAGGTACATTCTTTAGAGCTGCAAAAAGAGGTCGCCACCCCTCTGGTGGAATGACCCTTAACCATGCCCGGTAGGGGTTTGTTGCGCTTCTGGTAACAGAACGTAATACACTGATAAGCCACCTGCATAGCAACTGTTTTGAAAGAGGAGCTCCCATCATCCTGAGGCAAAGGAGACAAAAAGCTGGTCCGATTTTCGGTGGTGTTTTGGTTCTAGTCAGGTAGTATCTGAGACACCTATGCACATCTAGAGTGTGCAGAAGGGCTTCTCCTTGATTACAGTATTTCGGGGAAATACACTGGTAAATCGATATCCTGATTAAGGGTGAGTGCTGAGACCACCTTAGGCAGAAATTTTGGATTAGTCCTTAGGGATACCCTGTCTTGGTGGAAAACCAAATAAGGTTCTTTGCACATAAGTGCATGTAGTTCAGAAATTCTTCTGGCTGAGATAACGGCAACTAAAAACAGCGTCTTCCAAGACAGAAGACGTAGCTCGCAATCCATGGCTGGTTCAAAGGGTGGCAGCATCAGCTGCTCCAGGACAAAGGGTAAATTCCATGGTGGAATCGGATCCTTAATCGAGGGCCTGAGGTGGAGGACACCCCTTAGGAAGGCATGTGTCGTGTCCAATTGAGCTACTGTACGTTGGCCTATAGGGACATGATAGGCTGAGATGGCACAGAGATGTACCTTAATCAAGGAGTAAGCCAAACCTGACTGGAAAAGAGACAGCAGGTAATCCAATAACAACTTCTCTGGACAGTCCAAAGGCGATAAACCGCACGCTTGAACTCATAAACAAAATCTGCACCACTTCATGGCGTAGGTCGCATGGGTAGCTGGCTTCCCTGGCAGCAGTGAGAATGTCTGCCACCTCTTGCGAGACCCCGTGTCTCATTATGGCTATGTCTCTAGGAGCCAAGCATGTAGATTCAGGGAACGTAGGTCTGGATGGACCAAGGAGCCCGCCTCCTGAGACAGCAAATGGGAGCTGATTGGCAATGGCACTGGAGGTTCCCGGGATAGCTGATGCAAGAGAGGGAACCAGATCTGTCTGGGCCAAAATGGCGCGATCAGTATCAGTGTCGCTTGCTCTCTGTGAAGTTTTAGAAGAACTCTCTGGATCAACGGGAAAGGGGGAAAGGCATAGAAGAATCTGCCCGCCGAGGAGAGGGACAACGCATCTCACCAGAAAACACCAGGCCCTGGATCTAGCGAGCAAAAATTGGGCAGTTTTGTGTTGGATGGGGACGCGAAAAGGTCTAGTTCTGGAGAGCCCCCATCTGCGAAACAGATCCTCTGCTACCTCCTGAAGTAGTTCCCATTCGTGGACTCTGGCCTGAGAGCAGCTCAGGCCATCTGCGATGACGTTGTCCACTCCCGGAACATGAACAGCAATGAGGTTTGCACCATGTTGCAAGACCCAATCCCACACTCTTATGGCCTCCCTGCAAAGCGGGTAGGAATGGGTGCCTCCTTGTTTGTTGAGGTAATACATCACCATGGAACTGTCTGTTTGTAACAGAAGTGTACCCGGTGGAATCTCCAACTGAAAGGCCTGCAGGGCGTAAAGAACTGCCTTCATTTCCAGGATATTTATGTGGAGATGAGACTCTTGGTCTGTCCACAGGCCCTGAGACCGGACACCGTCGAGGTGTGCTCCGCAACCGAGCCCTGAGGCGTCTATGGAGAGTGTCATAGTCAGTGGCGGTGCAATGAAGGGGACTCCCGCCAAGAGATTCCTCGAATCTAGCCACCATTGCCAGTCTCGGATTACGACCTTCGTGATCCGGATTGGATGCTGCAGATGGTCTTGCTTTTGGTCCCACTGGACCCTTAACATCCACTGGGTTACCCCCATGTGGAGACGGGCTAGCGGGACTGTAGCAATGGCCGCAGCCATGTGTCCGAGCAGGCAAAGGACCAGTCTGGCAGGAACGGTCTTCTTTGCCGAAAAGTCCCTGATTAGGGATCTGATGTGTTCCGCTCTGTCCGGGGGAAGAAAAGCTTTCCCTTGGACGGTGTCCAGAACTGCACCTATGAATTGCAGAGTCTGGGACGGAACCAGGCGTGACTTCTCGTGATTGATGATAATCCCCAATGTCTCGAACAGAGACTGAGTGCAGTGAATGGCAGACATCAAGGCCTCCCGATAGGGCGCCATGAGAAGCCAATCGTCCAGGTAGGGGAACATGTAGTGGCCTTGTCTCCTCAGAGATGCAGCTATGACCGCCATGCACTTCGTGAACTCCCGAGGTGAGATGACAACCCCGAAGGAGAGAGCTCGGAACTGATAGTGGCGACCCTGAAACTCGAAGCGCAGAAACTTCCTGTGCGTCTGAGCAATGGGAATATGCAGGTAGGCATCCTGCATGTCTAGGGACACTAGAAAAGCGTCCTGCTTTAGCATGGGAATCAGACCTGGGAGGGTCACCATGCGGAAGCGTTCGTACAGGACCAAGTCGTTGAGGTTGCTGAGGTCCAGTATCAGACGGAGGTCCCCTGTCTTCTTTGGAACCAGAAAGAAGCGAGAATAATATCCTAGTCCCCTCTGGTTCCTTGGTACGTGTTCTATGGCTTCTTTTCCCAGAAGCGCGAGCACCTCCTGCTGTATGAGCAGGGCATGCTGACCCGAGTAAAGGGAGAGCAGGGGAGGTCTTGCAGGTGGGGGGGTTGAGAAATTCTATGAAATGGCCTTTCTTGACCAATTGAAGAACTCACCTGTCAGTGGTGATCGACTGCCACCCTAAAAAGTAGCAAGCGATGCGACCCCCGACCTTTCTTGTCTGTTCATCCAAAGGAGGGGCGGGGGCCAGGAAGGAGTCATGCTGTGGCAGCATTGGTCCCTGTAGGCTGGGCTGGGCTGGTTTTGTGTAACGTTGGCCTCTGCTTAGGGACGACTTTGGCCTGGGCTTTACGCTGAAAAATGCCTCTTTGCTGCTGGCTGGAACGTGGCTGTTGCTGACTGCGAAAGTGGCTCTGGTTCCTATGAAAGGAACTAAGCATTGATCTGTACATGGCCTGTACAGATCGGACTGCTTTCCGTGCGTCCTGGAGTTTGGTGATGACCTTCTCCGAGGATTCACCAAAGAGTACCTCGCCATTGTATGGGATGTCTAGAATATTCTTCTGTACGTCTGGGGTAAAGCCGGAGACACGGAGCCAAGAGTGTCGCCAGAGACAAATGCCTGAAGCTGCAGCTCTGGCCGAAGAGTCCGCCGAATCGTGTGTGACTCTAAGCACTTGGGTCCCCACATCTGACTCTGTGCCGAGCAGGTTAAGGAGCTCCGCTTTTTGGTCGCCATCACGAAGCTTGTCGACCAGGTCTTGGCCCTGTTCCCACAGGGTCTTCTGAAACTGTACCATGTGGGTAAGGTAGTTCAGAGACCTGATGACGCATGTAGTAGCCGCGTACGTGCGCCTCCCCAGGGCATACAATTGCTTGGATTCCTGGTCTGGTGGCTGAGTGCTCATATGTTGGAGTCTTTGAGACCGGTCATGTGAGGCCGTGATGAGCAGGGAGTCTGCCAGAGGTTGCTTCGCCAAGTACAGGTCCTCTCTCAGAGCCTTGTACAGGTGGTCAGCCTTCTTTGGCACTGTGGGAGTGAAGTGTGGACGCATCAACGCAGCCTTGGTGACATCCACAAGTGTCCACCAAGGGTGGGACTACCACAGGCTTTGGGTCTTTCTGCTGAAGATAGGGGGCAAGGCATTGTCGCTCGGGGTCAAGGTCTTCAGCATCCCACCCCATGTTGTCCTGGATGTGCCTCATGATCTCAGCGAAAGATGAATCATCCGGCGGAGACCTAGGGAGGTCATGTGGGTCAGGAGAGGAGATGCTGAGCGGAGAAGGAGATCTGGAGTAGTCCGAGGTGTCCGATCTGGAATCCTCCCCCGACGGAGTATACCGACGCCATCTGGGTCGCTTAGGGCTGGGAGACCCTGATGGAGATCTGGAGGGAGGCCTTCTCCTGTCTTTAGATCTGCCCCTAGGAGGTGGAGTCTGTTCCTTGGGGGTTGGTGGTCGTCCTGCTGGCCCCTTAGGTGGAGGAGGGGGCATAGGAGGTGAAGAAGTAGGAGGAGGAGGAGGAGTAGGAGTATTAGGAGGAGGAGGTTTAATGGGGACCTCATCCTTTCGGATGGTGTCCCAACAAAAACTAAAGAGCTCCTTTACTTCTTCGATATTCATGCCCAACGACGGGCCTGGCGCCGGTGATCTGACGCCGGGGTCGGGCGTCGGGTCCCTGGGTGTCTCCTGGTTTGGGGAAGGTTCCCGTGAGAGAGCGGCATCCTCGGTGTCGCCCTCCTGGTCTTCGGGCAGTGGGGTGTCCTCCTCAGTCGATTCCCGGTGACCAGCATCTGCCGGTGACGGGCGGCAGTCTTCCACTCCGGAGAGTGCGATGCTGACGTCGGTCTCCCCTACAACGCCTTCGGAGCCGGCAAATGCCCGGCCGGCGACTGGTGTCTGGCTGGTGTTGCCGGTTCCTGTGAGCGCCTGGTTGACTTCGAATGTTTAGCAGACGTCGGGTGTCTAGCCGACGTCGGGTCCGACACCCTTTTCAGGGAAGTCAGGTCCTTGGTCCTTCTGGGGGCTGGATCAGGACCTCTGGGTGGTTGGGAGACCGACCTGGAGTTGGTGTCCCGACGTCGGGTAGAAGAAGAGGATTTATGGCACTCAGAAGACTTCGAAGAGGCCTTGGATGGAGTGGAGGAAGCTGGGGGCCTCGAGGTCTTGATCGGCTGGAGCGAAGAAGAGCCGCCTGAAGTCCAGACCTTAACCCGGGGGGGGGGGTGCTGTGACTGAGCCCTGGAGGCAGAGCGGTCCGATCTGGAGCCTGAGCTGTGGGAGTCTGAGGCCCAAGGTGATCTGGACCTCACCTTCTCCTGGTGCTTGTCCCAGTGTTTATGGGCCTTTGAAGAAGATTCTCCCCTGGAGGAAGGTTCTTGGTCCATCCTTTTTAATTTCTCTTCAAGGAGATATGCCTGTAGTGCCTTCTGACGGCGGATCCAGGTGCGGCTATTGAACCCCTGGCAAAAGGTGCAGGCCTTGGTATCGTGGTCCAGGCCTAGGCAACGCACGCAGGAAGAGTGAGGATCCTTGAAAGGGATCTGTTTTCTGTAGGCACACTTAGAAAGGTGACCCTCAAGCGATGGAGTTGGAGAGGACATCAGTTGGCAAAAAATACACAGAAAGTTCTGTAGTCATCATATGCTAGGTAGAGCCCGAGAGGCAGATGCTGGAGAGTCAACGGCAGGAAAAGAACTGGGGATTCTGGGGGACCGCCTCCTTTTGTACTACGCCTGACGTCAGGGGCCGGAGCGACGTCTGAGGCGGCCCCCACTGAATACTGCTAGCTACAAATTTCCGGTGGTCTCCATGCCTGGCCCGGCTTCAGTCCTAATGGTGTAACCTGCTGCAAGAGCTGTTTCTCGAAGTAAGATCTGGCTGATACTTTCAAAAAGGGTCAATGGGTTTTGAAAGCGCTAGCAGGCTGCACGTTCCCAGCATCTGTAGTGCTGCGTAAGGAAGAAACAAAAAACAAAAGCTCTTAGTTCCCATCACCCAAGCTCCGCTGGAACCAGTAAGGGGATTATGAGGGATCCACAAGACTACCAGGGAGTGTTTAATATTTTCTGAACAATTCTGAATAGAATAAGGTGAGGGGTCCACAATGTTTTTCATTTCAGTGGGGATCAGGACGTGCTGGGGGCACTGAAGGACTCAGCACAATGCCTACATACATACAAAAATGTTGAGGCATTGTGCAGACATGGTAATGGCCACTCAATTATATGAAAAGGGCCTCTTAGCCATCCTGGTAGTACTGAGGGTTGAAGGGCTGGACACCACACCTCGCGCTGTGCTGTTCGGCAACGAGCCTGGGTTGTCGGAGGTCGACTGGGGGAGGAGCGAGATTGAGCTCTCTCCTCCTGGGTGGGACTGGAGTCTCCCCGGCCACTAGCCGCCACCCAGTGGAGGACAGATGGCGGCGCCAACTTGAGGGAGCTCCAGCGACAGCCATGGGGAGGGGAAGAAGGGGCTGAGTCAGTGTCACGGGGCGTGCGTGCGCCTCCACGCATGCATGATACCAGAGTGCTGGGGCCCCAGGGAACAAGGGAGAAAACAGGGTAAAAAATGCAGAAAATATAAATAATAATAAAAAAAAGGGCCTCTTAGGGTCTTGCATGCCTTTTAAGGTCACTGTCATGTTGACATTTGAATGGAACAACCAGGAGCAAAGGCATTAACCTGTTTAGGAAGCAGTAGCCTCCTATGCTCCTGGGTGTCCCACAGCCAGCAGAGGGCTACGTACTGCGCTTTGCAATCTTGCACAGCACTACATATCTCCTATTATCCATACATACACTACGCAATGGACAGGGGCACAATGCATGTATGAATGCATTGCTGTTAGGGTAGTGTGCTAAAAGAATAGGTGATTCACCTCTAACTGTAGTTCTAGGAGTTGTATATGGTTCACATCCACTTTCTGGCAGTTCCACCAGGGCCGGCCTTAGCTAGGTGCAAACTGTGCCCCTGCACCATGGGGGCCCATACTTTTTTCTTGAGGAAACAAAAATAATTTAAAACATTTAAAAATGCCTAAATTGTGTTAGAGATGAAAATGTTTACCAGCAAATGAAAGTGGAAGACAACTGGCTCTGTTACTGTTACAAAAGGTGGGGGCAGCTTTGCTGCAGTGGAAAAGATTAGGTAATAAAATGCTAATGGTGTTAATGGCCATAATTTACACCTCCCAGGTTGACTACTTTCACAAACAAAAGGGCTATATTGACAAAAGAACTTGTTCGTAAACTGGATCTGTAGCTGAAACAATGAATGATGTGACAAAATCTGTTTCAAAAGTATGTAAGCACTCAAAATGGCTCAAAAACCTGACCAGCACAGAGCAAAACCAGATTTCCTGATAGGGACCCTGAAAACCTGATCACCAGGTAAAAAAACTGACAGATGGCAACCTTACTGGTGTCCCATGATAATCCTCTCTATTCTCTCTCACTTACACCTCCAGAAAAGTTAAGTTGTTTAACTTGTTTGCAAATCGGATTATCAGAGGTGTGTGTGTCCAGTGACGATGTCTCTGTCCTTACAGAAATGAATACGGTAGTAGTACTGTACTTAAGTTCTTACTCCAGGTTCAGTCAGATTAATTTCAAATGGTAAAGTCAAATAATTCAATGCAGTCAATGGCACTAATTAAAAGGATATACTATGATATTCCTAAACTTGGTATGCCAACGCTCAGCATGCCGAATAAAATGGCCCGAAATCCACAGCCCCGAATGGATCCTATGCCTGACAGAAAATTCAGGGCATTATGCAAAAAATAAGTGTAAAATGCGGGGCTACCCCCACCCCATATGCGGGCTCTGCTCCCATACCATCTCTAACTAAAATATCTAACTCCGAGGGGGAGCGGACCCCGGAGTAAAATGTTAAGTAGTTACGGGGGATCCGTCCTAGTGGCGCTGAGGCGCTGGATGCCACACTTCGCACCACGCCGGCAACCCGGGTTAGGAAATGGACTGGGGTCATTCGGAAGTCAGCCAGGGAGGTAAGGATAGAGAGTCCTGAGGACTGCACTCCTTCCCCGGGGTGGGGGATTTGTGTGCAGCACACATCAGCACAAGAGGGGTTAGACCTGCACCCAGGTGTGCTTGGTTGCCTTCACAGAGGCGGACGTGGCTGCTGCACCCATTGCAAAGGTATGGGGCAGGGGAGAAAAATGGAGGAAAATAGTGGGACCCAGCAGGACCTATGATGGTCCCAATGGGCCAGAGGATGTACCCCTCCAAGGGGGGGGTTGTAGCCCCTGACGGGTCCGCGGAGGAGCTGACAAATAATGCCGTGATAAACAAAAAAAAGTAGTCACGGGGAATGCACAGTGTAAAATGATGTGCCCGGACTAGAACCTGGGTCTCACACAGCATGCTGACTGACCTACTGTGGTATACCCCTCCACATCACTGGGGCAGCTTGGCCAACAACCCCATCCAGCCATCCTTTCCCATACTGTAGAAGGGGTAAGGTAGTATTCCATCACATCCGCTACCTTACCCCATTGGGAGGAATACTGTCGGGTTTACTACCGTCAGGATATCCCATCTATCGGGCAGTGCTGACCAGGGTACTGGTTATCGGGATAGTGAGCTTCAGGATAAGGTAAGCATACTAATTAAAAGATGCTGGTTAAACTAGTAGACCTGGTATTGCTTTATTAACAAAGGACAGTAGGGTTAGTTAGGTATAAATGTTGGATGTGGGGCCCACAGGGAATGGAGTGGTGGGGCTCAGCAGGGGGCTGCGCAGGGGCCCAGAATGGTTAAGGCCCGCCCTGAGTTCCACTGAAATGCGATGATTGTCTGGGCATCTTTAAGCTAAGCACTTCCCACCACCTGGGCAGATATAGAAACATAGAATTTGACGGCAGATAAGGACCGCTTGGCCCACCCAGTCTGCCCATTTCCCTACCTAATGGATAAGCTACTGATCCTAGTTAACCAGCAGCCTACTTCTTCCAACCCCCACCCCCTAGAATTGCCTTATGACTGTCCCATGCATGCTTGAATTCCACCACTATTTTTGACTCCACAACCTCCTCCGGAAGGCCGCTCCATGCATCCACAACCTCTCTGTGAAAAAAATACTTCCTTAAATTACCTCTGAGCCACCCCTCTATCTTCAAATTGTGCCCTTGTTCTTGCACACCTTTTTTGAAAGATGCTACCCTCTTGGACTTTGTTGATTCCCTTGAGGTACTTGAACGTTTCTATCATGTCCCCCTCCTCCTTTCCTCGAGGCTATACATATTAAGCTCCTTAAGTCTCTCTTCATATGTCTTCCAGTGCAGATCCTGCACATTTTAGTTGCCCTCCTCTAGACAGCTTCCATCCTGTTCTATGTCTTTGATGGAGATTGGGTCTCCAGAACTGCACGCAGTACTCAGATGGGGTCTCACCACCTGTCTGTACAGAGGGATAATAACTTCCTGTTTTCTACTGGTGATGCCTCTCCCTATGCATCCAGTATCCCCCAGCCCTCCTTGCTGCCCTCTCACATTGCTTGCCCACCTTTAGGTCATCTGATATGACTACCCCAGGTCCCTTTCCATTTTGTTTGTTGTTAGTATCTCACCCCCCATTGTGTACTCTTCCCCTTGGTTTTTGTTTCCCAGGTGCATTACCTTGCACTTCTTAGCATTGAATCTAAGCTGCCATACATTTGACCATTCCTCTAATCTTGCCAAGTCCCTTCTCATGCTTTCCACCCCACCTTGTGCATCCACTCTGTTGCAGATCTTTGTATCATCTGCAAAGAGACATACTTTTCCTTCCAGTCCCTCTGCAATGTCACTTGTACCCAACTAGTAACCCCCCTTTCTTCAGAGTGGACTCCATTTACTATTACTTTCTGTGTACTATTCTCCAGCCAATTCTTTACCCAGGCTGTCATCTTGGGACCCACTCCCAGGCTGGCTAACTTGTATATTAATCTTTTGTGTGGGACTGTGTCAAATGCCTTGCTAAAGTCTAGGTAGGCCATGTCCACAGCCCCTCCCTGATCTACTACTTTGGTCGCCCAGTCAAAGAAATCTATCAGATTTGTCTGGCATGACCTTCCCGCTGTGAATCCATGCTGCCTTGGGTCCTGTGCCCTTGGCCTCTAGATACTCGACAATTCTTTCCTTCAGAAGTGATTCCATCATTTTCCCTATCACTGAGGTTAAACTAAAAGGTCTGTAGTTTCCGCTTTTGCCTTGCTCCCACTTTTGTGAAGGGAATCACATCTGCCTCCTCCAGTCCTCAGGTACCATCCCATCCTCCCATGATTTGTTAAAGAGGGTAGTCAGTGGTGTCACTAGTTCTACCCTTAGTTCTTTTAGAATTCTGGGATGAATCCCATCAGGCCCCATTGCTTTGTCCACCTTCAGTTTTAAGAGTTCTTTCAGAACCCTTTTTCTGTAAATGGGCTGGTATCAACTTCTGTATCCAGAGTGTTTCTACTGTTTGTTTTAGGTACCTCCTCTTCCTTTGTAAATACTGAGCAAAAATATTTGTTTAGTATCTCTGCCTTTCACAGTCACCCTCTGCCCACCCTCCCTCCCTCCCTTTATTAAGCCTCACTATCCCTCCCTTGGTCTTCCTTTGCTCCTGATGTACCTATAAAGGTTTTATCCCCATTTTAACTGAGTTGGCTATATTTTCCTCGGTTTGGGCCTTTGCTGTTCTGACTGCCTTCCCAGCTACATTTTGCTTTAACTGATGCAGTTCTCTGTCCTGCTCCTTCTGTGATTCCTTGTACTTCCTGAATGCTTTCTTTTTCTCTTGAACCTTCACTGCCACTTCCTTTGAGAACCATAGTGGTTTCTTACATCGTTTCGTTTGTTTATTTGCTTCACAAAGGCTTGTTACCTCTGTGATGGCAGTTTTATTATTCCCCATTGTTCTTCCACCCTCCTTCCTGCCCATTTGCTAGTGCATTCCTTAGCGCTCACCCATTTTTGCAAAGTCAGCCTCCTAAAGTCCAGTACTTTTGCCTTTGTATGGCTTGACTCTTATTGCTGTGTTTATTTGAACCATACTGTTCGATGGTCGCTAGTTCCCAGATGGCTACCCACTTCTACATCTGTGATCCTCTCTTCATCTCCATTTGAGAGAACCAGGTCTAAGATTGCTCCCTCTCGAGTGGGCTCCAATACTAGTTGTCTAAGGCATGCCCCCTGTAGGGCATCTAGAATAACCCCACTCTTCGAAGTGGCTGCTGCAACTGCACTCCAGTTAACATCTGGCATATTCAGATCACCCATCAGCAATATCTCCCCTTTTTCTGCCATTCTAAGTATACTTTCTATCATTTCCTCCCCCTGAGAAGGGGGTCTGTATACAACCCCTGTGCGGATTGTGGTGCCATTGCCGGTCTCCAAATTTACCCACAGTGCTTCTTCTCCTCCCTGTTTTCCTTTTGTTCTGTTGCTTTGATTCCTTCCCTTATGTAAAGAGCTCCTCCTCCTCTTTTACCCTCCCTGTCCCTCCTGTAGATAGTGTATCCTGGTATGTTTACGTCCCAGTCATGGTTTTGTGAACCATGTTTCTGTGCTTCCACGATATCCAGATGTTCCTCCTCCATCAAGGCCACTAATTCAGGAAGCTTGTTACTCAGACTCACGGGCATTGGTACTATTGCTCTCCATTTTGATGGCTTTACCTTCTGTTGCAGCATCCCCCACTGACCTTTCTACCTCGTCTTTTTCTCATTTAGTACCCTGTTTTGTAGGAGAGGTTGGGATTTTTCCTGCTGCTTATCAGTGCCTCCCCTTGACTAGTTTAAAAGCTTGCCAATGAAGCATTTAAACCGATTGCTCAAAAGACTTGTTCCCTTCCTGGAGAGATGCAGACCATCCTGCCAGTATAGGCTGGTGTTCCTCCAGGTGGAACCCCAGTCCCCAATGAAGCCAAACCCCTGTGCTCCACACCATTTTTTCAACCATTCATTAAACTGCATGGTGCAAAGTACCCTCGCCTCACTCATGCCATTGACAGGCAGTACCTCTGAGAAGGATACTGTGTGTGTGCTACTTGTCTTAGGCCCCTCCCCATTCTACAAAGTCCTTCTGCACTGCTCTAATCATGTTGAGCCAAGTCATTTTGTCCCTAGGTGGACAATGACGTCCAGTTCGAACTCGTGCAGCTGTTCTCGTGATCCTGAGGATGCGCTTCCTGTCCCTCAAGCCATGGCACCAGGCAGGCACCTTCAGTTTTCCTGCTCCACCCAGTTCTATCCCCTAATAATTGAGTCCCCCACCAGGAGCTGCTTCCTTTCCTTGTGGTGTCCTCTGCCTCCTTCCTGTGGGCTTCCCTTGTGACAGGTGTCCTCAGCCTCCTTAGTCTCCTCTGCGGGTGCATCCATAGGGGAGCTATGCTCCCCCAAAATGGTGTATGGGTTGTGGAGTGGAACAACAACCTGGGTATGCCTCTGTTCCACCATCCTCACCCTCCCTGAGCCCACTGTGGTCCAACTGCTGTGCTTTCTTCGCAACCTCTGAGGTAGTGGTGGTGGCTGTGGTACTCCCTGGATGGGGGAGGTTCCCTTCCTACCGTCCAGTGTGGCCTGGGGGAAGGTTCCCTTACTACTGTCCAGTGTGGCCTGAAGACGGGCAACTTCCTCCCTCAGGGCAGAGAGTTGTCTGCAAATAGGGCAGCATCTCAACCTCCAGAAAGACTGCTGCCCCACAGCCATTACATTGCACTACTCCCCACATGTTTATCTACTTTTTTTTTGTTGTGTGTGATTGGTTTGTTATATAGAAATATATATATTATACAATGTGTATGCTTATATTGTCAGTGCAGTGTGCTAGAGAAGATATGACAGTGATATGCACCTTGCACTCTTGAGGAAATGATGTCAGAACCCCAGGTGTAAAGGAACTATTTCCAGGGTGGGTGGGGTGAGGGGTGGGAAGGGTTGGGCCTAAACTGTGCCCTCACAAAACAATCAGCTAAGAGCTCTGACCCACCACTGCGATGAGTGCCTTCCTGTCAGCAAGATACCCTACACAACAATTTGACAGAGAAAATACCCTGCTAATCAAACAGAGAAAAATCCAGACATCCAAGTCAGACACAGGTAAACCTCCCCAGCCCCAAAACAGCCTGGTGGTTTGTGCTCTGAAAGCAGTCAGCTGTGCTTTAAACTCTTCCTGCACTGAAAATCTTAATTGTAACAAACGTAAAGCTAAATCCACCTCCCTCTGTTGCTTGAAAGACTGTTTTTTCCTGATAATTCTAAGTTCCTTATTTCACCTTTCAGTCAGAAGTAGCCTCCACCTGCAGAATATCTGCTATAAACCAAAGACAACTGTAAGGTTCACCTCCCTCTGTTGTGAGCACAACTCGCTTTCTTGCAAATCCTATGTTCAGTATTACAGCTTCCAGCCAGAGGTAGTTTGACTTGAAAAATATCCACTGACTTCACCCTGTGATGTCAGATCTTGCATGCTGGAAGCAGGATCAGGTGACACTTGCCAGGGGAGTCCAGGTAGGTTGTGTGGATGTGAACCATATAACACTCTTAGAACAGTTAAAGGGGAGTAACCTATTCTTCTAGGGATGTGGATATGGTTCAATTATCCACACTCTGGCAGACTCCCAGCAGTTCTCTGTGACGAAGGGGCAAGGTGCATACCCCTACTTGGCATACAAACATAGACACTGACGGCAGATAAGGACCTCTTGGCCCACACAGTCTGCCCATTTCCCTATCTATTGAATAAGCTGCAGATCCTTGTTAACCAACAGCCCACTTCCTCCTACCCCCTACTATAACTGCCTTATGTCTGTCCCATGCAATCTTGAATTCTCCCACTGTTTTTGACCCCACAACCTCCTCAGGGAGGCTGATCCATGTGTTCACCACCCTTTCTGTGAAGAAATAATTCCTCACGTTGCCCGTGAGCTATCTCTCCTCTATCTTCAAATTGTGCCCCTTGTTTTTGCACATCTTTTTCTGAAAGATGCTACCCTCTTGGACTTTGTTGATTCCCTTGAGGTACTTGAAAGTTTCTATCATGTCTCCCCCCCCCCCTTTCCTTGAGTGTATACATATTAAGCTTCTTCAGTGTCTCTTCATATTAGTTTCTGGTACAGACCCTGCACCAATTTAGTTACCCTCCTCCGGACTGCCTCAATCTTATGTCCTTGTGGAGATAGGGTTCTCCAGAACTGCACGCAGTACTCCAGATGGGGTCTTATCAAGTGTCTGTACAGAGGGATGACAACTTCCTGTTTTCTACTGGTGGTACCTCTCCCTATGCATCCCAGTATCCCCCCAGCCCTTACTGCCTTCTCACATTGCCTGCCTACCTTTAGGTCTTCTGATATGAATACCCCCAGGTCATATTCCATTTTATGTTGTTGTTAGTACCCCCCCCATTGTGTACTCTTCCCCTGGCTTTTTGTTTCCCAGGTGCATTACTTTGCACTTCTTTGCATTGAATCTGAGCTGCCATACTTCTGACCATTCCTCCAATCTTGCCAATTCCCTTCTCATCCTTTCCACCCCTGCCTTGTGTAGCAACCCTGTTGCAGACCTTTGTGTCATCAGCAAAGAAGCATACTCTTCCTTCCAGTCCCACTGCAATGTCACTTGTAAAGACATTAAAGAGGACCGGCCCCAGTACTGAACCCTGCGGTATCCTGCTAGTAACCCCCTTTCTTCGAAGTGGACTCCATTTACTGTTACCCTCTGCGTCTTGTTGTCCAGCCAATTTTTTACCTAGGGTACCACCCTGGGACTCAGTCCCAGGCTGGCTAACTTGTTTATTAATCTTTTGCTTGTGACAGGGTTGAATGTGGCCCTGTCCCAGTTGTTATGGAGAAAAAGTTTAAATGCAAGGATCTGTTATATACTCTCCTTTTCTGTCCTCTGTGTCTGGTTGCACAACCAAATTTTCTTGTGAGACCTAGGACTTGATCACCCCAATGGTCTTGCAATTCTCTGCCTCTTACTATGTCTCTACCCTCACTTGCTGTTCTGTCTTGTCTTCCACCTTGCATATCTGCTGGCATAAAAATATATGTGAATCACTTTGTGGAAATGTAATTGATACTGGGATCCCTTTGTTTAAAACTGTATACAGCTACACTATTGAAATGATTGCAAAGCTATTTGGAACTCAAGGGGTTAACCTGAGATGCAATATTTAAGCCTTTTGAAGAAGATGTAAACAGGGGGTCAGTTCTGGGTCGTAATGTTCTTTTTGCTGCACCTGCTGCAACTGACAAGAACACTGGGAACTTGTAAGAACACTGTGTGAGAAGCACGTTATTTTCTTAATGAGCTCCTGCACAGACTTATAAAATGGAGCAGCAATGTTTTGCAAAAGAGAGACGCAGAGACTGAGATTGGAAATTGACAACAAACCCAGATGAACTTTCTGTGTTTATACTGCCTTTGTAAATAGTTATACTGAACAAATGTATTTTTTTAATTTTACTGTTATTAATAATAAAACTGTAGCAAATTTTACAACTGCTTTTGGTTTTCTTTTGCTTCCTGACCTGTGCCTCGACGACAGCGTGGGACTGTGTCACATGCCTTGCTAAAGTCTAGGCAGGCCATGTCCACAGCCCCTCCCTGGTCTACTACTTTGGTCACCCAGTCAAAGAAATCTATTAGATTCATCTGACATGACCTTTCCACTGTGAATCCATGCTGCCTTGGGTCCTGTAACCCGTGGCCTCTAGGAACTCAACTATTCTTTATTTCAGAAGTGATTCCATCATCTTCCCTACTACTTAGGTCAAATTAACAGGTCTGTAAGTTTCCTGCCCCTGCCTTGCTCCAACTTTTGTGAAAGGGAATCACATCCGCCCTCCTCCAGTTCTCAGGTACCACACCCTCCTCCCATGATTTGTTAAAAAGGATAGTCAGTAGTGTCCATTAGTTCTCCCCTTAGTTCTTTAGAATTCTGGGGTGAATCCTGTCAGGATTCTTTGCCTTGTTCACCTTGAGTTTTAAGAGTTCTTTCAGGACCCTTTCTTCTGTGAATGGACTGGTATAGACCCCCCTATCCAGAGTGCTTCTATTGTTTTGTTTAGGTACGACCCTGTCCCCTTCTTTTATGAATACTGAACAAAAAGTATTTGTTCAGTATCTCTGCCTTTTCACTGTCATCCTCTACCCACTCCTCTCCCGTTTATTAGGCCTCACTATCCCTTCCTTGGTCTTTCTTCGCTCACTAATTTACCTATAAAAGATTTTATCCCCCTTCTTAACTGAGTTGCCTATCTTTTCCTTGGTTTGGGCCTTTGCTATTCTGACTGCCTTCACCATTTTCTTCTGCTTTAACTGATACAGTTCTCTGTCCTGCTCCTTCTGTGATTCCTTAAACTTTCTGAATGCTATCTTTTTCTCCCTAACCTTCCCCATTACCTCTTTTGAGAACCACAGTGTTTTTTTTTCTTTTGCTTTGTTTTATCTGCTTTACACAAAGGTTTGTTGCCTCTGGGATGGCAGTTTTGATTTTTCCCCATTGTTACTCCACCCCTCCTTCCTGCTCTTTTGCTAGTGCATTCCTCAGACATGCTCCCATTCTGCCAAAGTCAGCCCTCCAAAAGTCCAGTACCCTTGCTTTGTATGGCTTGACTCTATGGCTGTGTTTACTGTGAACCACACTGTCTGGTGGTTGCCTGTTCCCAGATGCTACCCACTTCTGAATCTGAGATCCTCTCACCGTCTCCATTTGAGAGTACCACGTCTAAAACTGCTCCCTCCCAAGTGGGTTCTAACACTAGCTGCCTAAGGCATGCCCTCTATAGGGCATCGAGAATGACTCTGCTCTTGGATGTGGCTGCAGCAATGTGCTCCATCTGTCATATTCGGGTCCCCCATCAACAATATCTCCCCTTTTTCTGCCATTCTAAGGATGCCTCCCATCATTTCCTTGTCCATTTCCTCCCCGAGATGGGGGTCTGTATATAACCCACGTGGATTGTGATGCCACTACCGGTCTCCAAGGTGACCCACAGTGCCTTCTCTCCTCCCTGTTTACCCTTTAGTTCCACTGCTTTGATCCCTATCCCTTCCCTTATGTAGAGAGCTGCTACTCCTCCTTCACCCTCCCTGTCCCTCCTGTAGATTGTGTACCCCAGAACGTTGACATCCCAGTCATGGTTCTCTGTGAACCAGGTTTCTACGACTGCCATGATATCCAGGCATCCCTCTTCCATTAAGACCACTAGTTCAAGAAGCTTGTTGCTCAGACTATGAGCATTGGTACTCATCACCCTCTATTTTTTGATGGCCTTTCCCCTTTTAGCCCTATCCCTTTACTTACTACCTTTGCCTTTTTTCCATTTACCCCTGCCCCCTATTGATCACTCTACCTTAGTGTTAACCTCGCTAATTGCCCTGTTTTGTCGGTGGGGGGAGCTGGAAATTCCCTGCTCCCTTTAGTGTCTCCCCCTTGGCTAGTTTAAAAGCTTGCCAATGAAGCTTTTAAACTTATCACCTAGGATCCTGGTTCCCCTCCCGGAGAGATGCAGACCATTGTGCCATTACAGGCCTGTATCCCTCCAGGTGGACCCCAAATCCCCAATGCAGCCAATATCCTGTGATCCACACCTGTGTTTTGACCATTCACTGAATCCCAGGGTGCAGAGTACCCTAGCCTCACCCATGCCACAGACAGGCAGCACCTCCGAGAAGATTACCATGCATGCTACTTGTCTAAGGCCCCTCCCCAACTCCACAAACTCCTCCTGGACAGCAATGATCCCATTCCCAGCTAGGTAATGTGTCCCTAGGTGGACAATGACATCCAGCTCCCTCTCTCGTGCAGCTGCTCCTGTGATCCTGAGGATTCATTTCCTGTCCCTCCATGCCACAGCGCCAGGCAGGCATCTTACCTCCCTCCCCGCAGTTCTACCCCCTAACGATTGCGTACCCCAACCAGGAGTTGTTTCCTTCCCCTGTGGAATCCTATGCCACTTTTTCATGGGCCCTGACCACTTGTCCACTCTGACGTGTGGCAAACAGAGACTGGAGGACCGAGATCCCAAAACATGCATCTGGCGTGACTGGATGTCGATGCAGTAGTGGGAAATGAAACTACGTTCTGACCTCCAGGTAGCAGCCCTACAGATCTCCTGTATGGGTATATCCCTGGAAGCAGCCACCGAGGCAGCGGTATGTTTGATGGAATGAACTCTAATCCCAACAGGAGGCTCCTGACCAGTCAACCTATAGCAGAGATCAATGCAAGACGTAATCCACCTTGCAATCATCCACTTTGTCACCAGTCTGCCAGGCGCGGCTTCAGTGTAGGTTACAAACAGCAAGCCTGTCCCGAATTCCAGCCATACACCCTACATAACAGGAGCGTGTTCTCCACAAGTCCAGGGTATGGAGCCTGCAATCACCCTCAGAAGAAGGGTTGGTAAAGTATAATGGTAAGGTAATTACCTGGTTAAGGTGAAACTGCGATACCACCTTTGGGAGGAGCTTCAGGTTGGGGCAATAGATGACTTTGTCCCCGTGGAAGACCTAATAAGAAGAGTCTACCGAGAGTGCCTGGAGCTCCCCAATTCTTCTTGTAGACGTAACAGCCACCAGGAACACGGTCTTCCATGACAGGTGTGATAATTCATACTTGTGCCTCAGCTTGAATGGCAAAGCCAGGACCATCAGTAAGTCCCACTATGGAGCTGGATCATGAGTCGGAGGGGACAAGTGGTCAAGACCCTTGAAAAAGTGCCTGACCACCTCCTCCTGGGCCACCAGCGGCATACTGGCCCACGTCTGTTAAGCAGAAATGGCTGCCGGGAGCACCTTAAGGGTTGTCGCTCACAGTTCCAGCTGGGAAAGAGACCAGAAGTAGTCCACAATGCTATCCACAGGGCAGGCAAGGAAATCAAGCTCCTTGCCCTGGCACCAAATGGACAATCTCTTCCATTTTAAGGCATAGCACTATGAATCAATTTCCTTCTGGATGCCTCCACAACATGGAGGACATCCTTGGAAAGACTCAAGGCCTAGAACTCTATCCGCTCAGAAACCAGACCATGAGTTGAAGGTCTAGGTGCAAGACCATCTCCTCAATTCTGGTCAGCAGGTCTTGGTGGAGAGGCAGTCATCACAGAGACCGGCTGCTGAGGCTGAGGAGATCCAGGTACCAGAATTGCCCTTGGCCAGTCTGGAGCTATCAGGATAATCTGTGCCTTATCCTTCCTGACCTTAACCAGTACTCTGTGGATCAAGGGGAAGGGAGGAAAGGCAAACACGAAGCTCGAGGTCCAGGGCCCCGCGAAGGCACCCCCTTATCAGTGTCCTGCACTGTGGGGGGGGGGAGGTAGAAAACCTCCTCAATTTGGCGTTCTCCCAAGAGGCAAACAGGTCCACCAAGGATGAACCCCACAGGAAGAACAGGTGGCTTACCACCTTGTGATTCAGAGACCACTCGTGCGACATCTCTCCTACCTGACTAAGAGCATCTGCCAGCTGACTGTTCTCCCACGTGACATAAATTGCCAGGAGATTGGCACCCAAGGGTACCCGGTTAAAACAGCGTTGTCAGGACCGCATAGTGCCTGAACAGCAACAGGGGTAGAATAGCATATAGCAACTACTGCTACCCCTGTAGCTGTTCTGGGACAGTACAGGTTATTGAAGTATGGGAAAAGTGTACTAGGTGGCCGAGCTGCTCCCGTGGCAGAGCAGGTTAAGGCAGCAGAACGCGAGAGACCAGGGTTCTGTTCCTGGTTTCCCAACACGTGGTGCTTTTTTCCTCCCTGCCCCAGAGTGTATTTCTTTTTCTGTCTGCCATGACAGTGTACTTTATGGCTGCTACCAGTGGCACTGCTGCTACCTGCGGCATTTGTACTTACCACTGTTCTTAACAGCGCTGTTTGGATGATGCTGTTAATGACAGTGCTGTTCAGATCTAGAGCTGTGCCCAAGCTATGCATGAGGATCCAGGTGTGAAGTGCCTCCCAACACAAGGGAAGGGAGTGTGTGCCACCCTGTCTGTTCAGGTAAAACATGGTCATAGTGTTGTCCACTTGGACTTGAATAACCTGACCCCTGATTAGTGGAGCAAATTCTGTCAAAGTCGAGCACACTGCATGGAGCTTCAGCAGGTTGATGTGATGATGGGACTCTGCAGGTGACCAGAACCCGCAGGCTGTGTGGTCTCCCAGTTGTGCTTCCCATCCCACCAGAGATGTGTCCATCATCAGTGTGATGGTCTGTTCTTGGTGGACAAATGGGATTCCTTCTTCCAGATTTTCTGTGACAGCCACCCCTAGATGGCAACCCACATTGCCTGGGTCACTATGACTGGCTGGTTCACGTGTCCTAGGCGCAGGGACCACTGATGGCCCAGCTCCCACTGAAGGTGGTGCATCTGCCAGTGGGCCCAGCGGACCACACTGGTGCAGGATGCCATGTACCCCATCAGCCAAAAGAAATACTGGGCAGAGTGCAAGAGCCCACCCTAAAATGATTCGGCAAAGGAGGCAAGATCCTGTACCGGTATGTTGGAAGGTGGGCTTTGGCTCGGATAGAGTCTAGTTCTGCCCTGATCAACTTATCAACTGCTATGGCACCAGTTCAGATTTGTTCAGGTTGACCAACAGGCCCAAGTATCAATAGGTCTGGAAAGCCAGGTCTGAGACTCTTGACATGGCCTCTCTGGATGGACTGGCTGTCAGCCAGTCATCCAGGTAGGGGTACACTCTGCCCTCTAGGCAGGCAGCCACCACTGTCATGCATTTGGTGAAGACCCTGGGAACTAAGGAGAAGCCAAATAGCATCACCTGGAACTGGTACAGGACGACTCCTGCTCAGAACTGGAGGTACTGGGGGTGGGACCTGCAGATGGGAATGTATAAGAATGCATCCTGGAGGTCCAGGGAGCAAAACCACATGTTCTGCTCCAGGGATGGTATAATCTGTCTCCGAGTGACCATCTGGAACTTGCACTTCCGCATGTGCTGGTTGAGATCATGAAGATCCAGTATGGGGCACCAGCCCTCCATTTGTTTCGTTGACCAGGAAGTACCTGGACATGTAACTGCAACTGGCCAGGGCATCTGGGATGCAGGCTATAGTTCCTTTCACAAGGAGCTGAGCAATGTCCTCTCTGAGGGTGGACATCATGTCCTGAGACCCCCCAACCTGTCAAGCATGTAGAGGCAGTACAGCAGGAGAGCCTTGAAATAGAGAGACAGACAGTCCTCTACCCACTATGTCCAACAACCACTATTGTGATAGTGTACCAACGTGGCAAGAAGAGGCATAGCCGGCATCCAACTGGTACAGGGCAAATAGAGGAATGACAACCCCCAACCAATCATTGGGCAGCTTTTGCAGGGGCATTAGTGGCTGCAGCCATTAGTGCACTATTACCCTTGCCCCCCCTTTGGATCTTTACCACCAAGCATCTTGGGGTGCCAGGTCTGAAACTGACCCAACTGGGGCTGCTGCTGGGGAGGCTGTGACTGGAAAGACCTGTGCTGAAAGGCCAGCTTCTTAGGCTTTTTGTTCAGGTCTTTCTGGGACAGAATCACAGAATCAAGGGTGGTGTGGCACTAGATTTCTCAATCCTTGTAAGATGCCCTTCCAACCCAGGGCCAAAGAGATTGGTGCCCCAAAAGGGGGCATCCACCAACTCTGTTGGTGTTCACTGTGAAAGTGGACAAAAGCACCCAAGCCCTGCGATACATGGAGTCAGCCGCTGCCACCGCATCGGCACAAGAGTCTCCGATGTCCAAGGCTGTCTGGAGCTGGTGTTTAGCCAGCGACTGACCATGGTCCCTGGTGACTTGCACTGCAACCAGCCACTCTAGCTGGAGGTGGGGAAGGATGATATCAAATATGTCCATCATGGAATAACCACAGTTCACCATCATGCCAGCATAGCTAGCCTGCCGGAGAACCAGGGTAGCCACAGCGTACAACCTTTTAGCGGTGTGGTCAATCTTACAGGACAGAGGGATATGGTAATGATGGAGCCCACTCACCCAAAGTGTATAAAGCTTATTTATTGGGTAGTTTCATTCATATAGGCATTCAGATTCAATTATTTACAGTGCTAACATCAAACGTTTCAGATTGTGATCCTTCATCAGCGATAACGCACTGAACTAGAAAACACTAAAAATATATATATATAAATATAATTATCACAGTTTTAAAGTACAAAAAATACATAAATTTAGACTTGGAACAGATAATCTCACCATAGGTTGCTTCACTGTGACTTGTACAGTTTAAATCCTCAAAAGTAAATTCAATTCCTATATAGTTCTGTATAAAAAACAGAAATACCAAACTAAATACTGTCCAGATTGGAAAATAAGAGTATGCGAAGTTCAGAATCAAACATAAAAGTGCATCTCACCATATTATTCAAAACATTTTCTTTCTATATTTCAGATTATTTTTAGTGGTGCCCGTATTTTTTGAGAGAAGTCAGTATAACGTCTAAATAAACCAGATATACATTCTGTCTTTAGGTATCATCATTAAATGCTTAAATATGTATCTCTAGTTACCATTTATTTATGCTCACTTTTAAGTCAAGGACAGCTGAAATCTGTTAATATTTCCTTAGCATTCTTTTAGGGTATATCTCTCCTAAAGAGATAATGAAGTAAAATACATAAGGTAAACCATCAACATTCTTTCTTTAGCCTATCATTATGAATTCTGTCCCTGTTACTGACTCCAAAATGAATGCAGGTTATGTTAAATGTTCAAATATTCAGATGGTTATAGTCTCCCAAAAGCTGACCCCAATCCGGGGGGGGGGGTCACAGAACACAATTGTTAACAGAAGCCTACTACATTGACAGATTGGAGGCCACCAATCCCAAATATGGACTCAATGACAGCATAGACTGGCAGTCCATCATTTGACCACAAGGACTGTTGGTTAGGGGTGGGCATGTTAGTGGTGAATTCTACCTGCAGAACCCAGGGACAGAACCATTTCCCTTGACTACTTGCTTTAAGCTTTGAGAAGGTTTTGGTTCCAGACATGAGTATACATTGCTAAACAACAAATGGCATTAATATCTTCCTTTATGCAACAGATAGTGATTTGGGGACCTCGAATGTCTGTAGCCCGCTAGTCTGAAATATGAGGATGGAGGTCTATCCAGCACAGTAAACATAAAATGTATTAATAATGATACAGACTGCTGGTAGATTAAGCTTCGGAAGCCTTCCCCTCAGATTGTCAGGGGACACCAGCTCTACACTTATTAGGGAGGAGTGTTGTGTATCTCCTTAATATTTAAGAGAATTATTTGCTTAGAGAACACAGAATAGAGCATATGTAACCCCCCTGCAAATGGGGGTTCCCAAAAGACTTCCAGGAGCTTGCTTGAATGCTCCAAGCCTGAATGGTGTTTGGCGTTTAAGCCATTTATCAGTGAGTGTTTTTAGAACCTCTGGTACTGTCTCTTTAAGAGCTGTCTGCTTGCAGACATAATTAGTTTGTATGGGGGACTGTGTGCTTCTCTGTTTGAGTACCACTCGAGCTGCTGCCAATTCACTCCATTTTTGCAGTCACTAGGAGTGCAAAGGAACCTATCTGAAAGATGTAACTGTTTGCCAGAAATCATTTACAGTAATAATGAAATTACAGTTTGTCTAACCTGCTTTCTTTGCAGTCAGAACTGTGTCTGCCTAGTTCCCATTCTGGTTTTGAACTGCTGAACTGGACCAATCAGTGTGGGGTAAGCTAGCTCTAAATGGTGCCTTGGACGAATCAGAACTTGGACTCATAATCTGAGCCAGCCACAAGAGGATTGTATGGGCAGTGACTCTGGGAGATGTAGTTTAGACTTCGCGCTTTTTGGACCAACAGCAGCAGTCTATTGTGAGTGACAGCCAATCCAGTCAAGAACTGGGAGGAACTCAAAGGAAGTGCCGGTTTTGTCTGTTGGGAGTTTCAGTTGAGCTTTGGCAGTGAAGGGAAAGGAACCCTGTGCTCCTTCAGTGCAGTTTTAGTCAAAAACATGTAAGGTCCAGAGTTCGGTCTGCAGCTTGTTAGGACTGAATCCGTCCTGTGAAGAGAATCAAAGGATATCTGAAGAGTAGAAACCAGGCTCACCCTGTAGAAGACTGGAGGAATTGTTGAAAATTGCACTCGGTCTGTCAGGAACTGAATCTGCTGTGTGTTCTCCCGGTATTGTGCAGTAATTACGATCGATACAGATGCAGCCTGCCTGGTATAGTGCTTTCTTTTTACCATATAAATGTGTGAAGAGGTTTGTGTACCTCAAGTGAATCCTGCTGCCATTAAGTGACTTTTGCCTGTGACTGTTTACCATATAAATGTGTGAGGAGTCTCTTGGAGCTCAAGAGTAGCCCTGCTGACATTGAAGGACCCTATCTTATTTGGAGGTCGTGAGTACTAATTCAGGGTCGCTCCCTGTTGAATTGCCACATTAAATCCAAATGGAATTACTGTACTGCTGACTGTTTAATTCTCCTTTCTCTGTGTGAAAGGGCCCTACCAGCTGCCACAGTTTGGACTAGCCACTAGGGCTTGGGTACCCAGGGACAGTAACTGATAGGGATAGGCCTGTGCACAGAGCCATAGGTAGATGAGTAGAGTGATAAGCTAATTAACCTGATTTCCCCTGTCCTTGTTATATCCCCTAAATAAATCAGAGCTGCTTGTTTCAGCAAAGTTATACTGCCTGAGGTATTTGTCTATGTTAAAGTACTGTACTGTGATTGTTGCACTGTATCTTATTTCACAGGAGGTCCCAGTGCCGAACCAGTCCTGGGGTAAGTGTATACTGTAAAGGTAATTCTGATGTATTGTGTGGGCCACTAGTGGGAAGAAAGGGGGGTTGCAGTGTCCCAGAGGGCTGTGACCAAGTTAGTTTAACTATTGTAAACCCTGACCTCTGGGTGGAGGCACCCGCCATTGGATCCAGGCCCCTCAACCTGTTAGTGGCAAATCAGGCAGGGGTAGTAGCCCCTGGGATAGCGCCATCTAGGGGTTACACATAAAATATGCTCATGACCTCACTGACCTTCTATGGCGGAATTACAGGGAGACACTACACCCCACCAGGGGTGGGCTGTAGATCGCCTTAGTATTTAGGAGAACTATTTATTTAGAGTTTATAGAATAATGTGTAAAAACATGCTCATGATCCTGTTGACCTTCCACTGTGGAAGTGCAGGGCAACCCAGCCCCGGCTGGTTTAGTGGTCAGTTTGTTCCTGTGTTTCAATTCTCCTTTCTAGTTTAAAAAATGTGAAGACCACGCACTTATATAATACTCATATTTTGAGTGTGTGTACAAAATAATTTTTTTTATGTTGATTAACTCCTGCATTAGTTTATGACAGAGATGATCGAGGCAACATGGGGGCTAATTAAAATAAAGAATATTACGCTGTCAGAGCTCAGAAGACACTAGGACCAGTTCATCCAAGTGCTGCAAATATGCAGGTCGGGCACCCAAGGGTTTTCCACCAGGTTTCTGTGTTTTGGTGGTATCTCCTTTGCCAGATTCTTCTGAGCACATTTGCTTCAATAATCTAAAACTAGAAAAACCTTGGGAGGCGCTAGAGAGCTGATCTCCTGGCAGGAAGCAATTCATAACTGCTCTACATATCAGCTCCATAAAACTGCTGATTTTTGCAGCCCAAATCAAAATAATCAAAACAATTACTGAGAAATCCTTTTTGGGGAAGTCAACAGCTATCAGACGATACCAAAATTGTAATGGGGAAACAAAAGAATAAGGTGGCAGCTCCCTCTAAAACTACTGTGGTGAAAACAACTAAGGCCACGGAACCCCCAGCTTCTGAGGCAGCGAACATGTCTGAAACCACTACTGCTCCTCCGTGGCACCAAATGCTGGCTACAATGAAATCAATGGATGCCAAAATGGAAAAAACTTTAGCCCGCTTGGAGAAGCACAATGCAGCCATCACTGAACTCTCCTCTACTGTGGCTGAAAGAGAGAAAAGGTCAATTACCACCCAGGTAGCAGTCGCAACACACTAATCCAGGAGAATGTGCAACTGCGTGGCAGGCTTGAGGCTCTAGGGAACGAGGCCCAAGCAAATAACATGCACTTGGTCAGAGTTCCCGAGGATGTGGAAGGCCTTAATCTACTGGCATTACTAAAAGAATGGATGCAAACTTCAATTCCAGTACCTGTGGATTTTGATTGGGGATCACTGCAGAAGGCTTACAGAATCCACCCCAGAGTGCAGCCTACTAATACCAACTTACCCCACACGGTTCTCTTGCAAACCACTGGAGTTGACATTCGGGACATTAATCTCCCGCAGCAAGGACAGCATATCCACTGGCCATCAACGATATGGATGTAAAATTCTTCCCAGAACTCTCTTTCCAGACCCGCTCTCGTGGAAAAGATGTGATGGGGGTCTGACAGCAGTTGAGAGCACTGGGGGTAGTTCACTCCTCCTTGCTACCAGCGAGATTTAGGATTACTTACGTGGGAAAGTCCTGGCAGTTCATGACACGGCAGATGCAGGATGATGGCTAGAAAAAACAGAGAAAGAGTTTGCTGCCAGGAACACTGTTCCAGTAGAGGAGGAGGATGCTGAGGAGAACCGAGAGAGCTGGTTTGACTTTTGTTTGTGTTTCCCTATTAAAAAAATTAGCCTGCTAATTGGAGCAACTAGGGACCTTGTTTTAAAAACGTCCCTGGGACCTTCTGCCTTAAGTCGTGCAGAGAGCTTGGCTGAAATTTTGGGGAAAAGGTGTCTGCGGGTCATACAGACTTACGGGGAGGGTATGCTTTGAGTGCAGCCCTCTCTTTCTTTTTCTACATAACTGTGATTGGGGGGCAAAGCTGATAGTTCCACGTTGATGTGTGTTTAATCATAATAATGTCTGATTACTGTTTACATTAAAAGTTAAACTGATCATTTTGACTAGGGGCTGCTAAAGGACTATCTTAGCAAGATCATTTATCTTGATCTATAACTGTCTGTAAAAAGTTATGAATCGCATTTATCTTCCTGTTATTGAATATTTCTGTATGTATGGATAAATAGCATTCCTCAGAGAATGCCTTTGATGATTCTCTTTAATTCTACCTAAATAAGGACATTCCAAAACAGCTGAGATGGCTAGCATTACTGGACAATTAATGGACTTTAACTCTTGAATACAGGGCCGGCTTTAACCGTTCTGGGTCCCTGTGCAGCCCCCTGCTGTGCCCCACCACTCCATTCCCTATGGGCCCCCCCCCCCGCACATCCGACATTTACACCTAACTAACCCAATACAGCAGTGCAAAGTCTGCTAGTTTAACCAGCATCTTTTAATAAGTGCGATTGACTACACTGAATTATTTTACTTCACCACTGGAAATGAATCTGACTGAGCAGGTAGTCTGAGAGCCACAGCCGTGGTTCTCTGATGAACCCGACCTGCCAGACTGCCAACCGCAGTCCAGGTCTGAAGCCACCAGCCCCTCACAGAAACGCAGGTAGTCTGAGAGCCACAGCCGTGGTTCTCTAATGAACCCGACCTGCCAGACTGCCACCCGCAGTCCAGGTCTGAAGCCACCAGCCCCTCACAGAAACGCAGGTACGGATTTGCCCTGAGGGAGTGATTACCACCAGGATTGGAGCCCTAGCTGCCAATTTTTTCGCCCACTCACCCACCCCCGTCCTGATTAAATACACACAAACCCCACCCGGCTTTCTAGCTCACCCTCTCTAGCCCCCCCCATTCTTATTCCACTATGTGTGTCAATTCGTGGATCCTGTTCTGGTCCTTCTTCTATCTCATATTGCATGCCCAATATATGCCACTTCAAGCCTTTATTACTGTGGATACTAATCTTACCTGCTCTGTAACTAGTTCCTGTCCCTACGTGGATATATGCCTTTTCAACTCCCCAATTCTTCAACACTATTTTTATATTACCTTTAACGCTGGTACACGCAATGAATTACCACCTCAGCTTATGACTTCCACCAACATCATAGAGGCGTTACCTCTACAGATAGCAGTCAGAGTACTCGTCTCTGCCACCCTTAGTGGGAAGGGCAAAAAATGTTAGCGCGCCTCCAGGACGATGGCCCACAACGACGTAAAGGGGTTACCAGTACGAAGCTTACTACTGCCACTCTAAGAAAACTTTTACTCCTTCTTCTCCTGTGCTCAGGAAATGTGGAGCTCAATCCGGGGCCACCAGCTGCAATCACATCGCCCTCTGACCCTGCCACACTGAAAGGCATGAGTTTCCTCCACATTAATGTATGCAGTCTGTTAAAAAAGTTCTCCATGATCCAGGCCTGGGTCCTCCATACTCGACCAGACATCCTAGTGGTTTCAGAAACCTGGCTTAGACCGGCCACCTCTGACAGGGACGTCAATATCCCTAACTATTTACTATTTAGAGCAGACAGACACTCCAGGGGTGGATGGGGTTGCCATCTATGTCAAGGATACGTATATGGCATCCTGTCTGAGTGCTTTATCTGTTGCAAATGCTTATGAATGTCTGTCTTTTCAAGTCACCATCTCGCATATTTCCACATTATGTATCATACGGTGCTATAGACCTCCTTCTGCTGATCTACAATTGTTACCTCATCTGAGTAATATCATCGAACAACAATCCTCAGAAATAATTATTCTTGGGAATCTTAATTTAGACTGGCTATCTAAAACCGCCTTTCCTCTCATAGCTTTCTGTGACACCCATGGATTATCGCAACTCACTGTCGAACCAACAAGAGTAAATAAAAAGAACGTGGATGACAGCTCCCTGCTAGATGTTATCCTAGTGAATAAACCACATCTCTTCTCCTTTGCCGGCACCTTCTTCAATGATATCAGTGATCACTCATTTATTGCTTGCATAAGATCAAGCAACAAACCTACTACTTCGCCGAAGTTTGCTGCCAAGAGATCTAGACGGAACTTTAATCTCACTGCCTACATAAACGAACTGAAACACTCCTTGTATTGGCAAAGAGTTCTATTTGGCAAAAACACGAATCAGCATTCGACATATTCAGCAAATTATCCTAGATGCCCTAAATAAATATGCCCCTAAAGTTAAGGTGCGAATAGCAAAATGCATGTATATGGTTCACACCATTATTAAAATCTGCATTGACTGAAAGAGATAACCTATGGAAAAAGCATGCAAACCCAGTCTGCTGCGGTTGGTGCAAGTTCAAGGGCAAAACTGTACTAGAATGGTTAGAGATACAAAAGCTGCATACTATCATTCTGAATTTCTCTCTGCCTCCAAAAATCCTACAAAATTTTGGAAAACCATCAAGGACTTGTCTGGTCACACGTCCGGTGGCTCACTGCCTGATGAAATCTCCTTAAACAATAACACCATTAGTGACAGACTGGAAGTTCTAGATGCCTTCAGTAATCACTTTGCGACACAGGCTTAGGCTTCGACAATTCCCCTGCGAATTTGATACGCTCTCAGGTGGATAATCAAGGTGCAGATCCTAGCGTCACTGATTCAGTCTTCTCCTTGCGTCCTACTACTCTGAAAGAAGTTGAAGACCTATTGCTAAAACTGGATGTAAAAAAAGTGCTGGTGCAGATACCCTCGACCCATATGTTTTGAAGGTGGCCATCAATGTGTTAGCCGTGCCCATAACCCATTTATTTAACCTATGATTAACTCAAGGATCCATTCTTTCAATATGGAAAACAGCGCACAACATAACCCTGTTCAAGTCCGGAAATCCCTGTGATCTAAATAATTATAGACCAATTTAGATTCTCCCGGTCTTGTCAAAATTACTGGAAAAAGTCGGAAGTAACCAGCTGAGGCAGTATCTAGAAGCTAATAACCTGCTTAATCAAGTCCAATCAGGGTTTAGATCTAAACATAGCACCATCACAGCACTTGCCAAAGTGACTAATGACTGGCAAAGAGAGATAGACAACAGGAAATACACCTGCACTGTATTCTTGGACCTGAGCAAGGCCTTCGACACTGTCGACCATTCTCTGCTACTCTCTTCCCTGACCTCACTAGGTGCTGACCCATTATCTTTACAGTGGTTCAACTACTACCTCGCTGATTGTTTCCAGCAGGTCAAAGCTGAAGGAGATCTCTTAACTCTCAAACTTCTCCTAAGAGGTGTTCCCCAGGGTTCTATCTTAGGACCGATCTTATTTGCAATATACATCTACAATATTGATGAAAGCATAACTAAGGCCAACACTCAACTGTTTGCAGATGACACAGTTCTTTACGTAAGTCGCCCGTCATTACAATCTGCATGTAATGACCTTCAATCGGAGTTCAACCTGCTGCAACACCAACTCCTAAACAAAAAACTATTACTTAACGCCAAGAAAACAAAAGCAATGCTCTTTTCTCCCCCTGTCCAAATGGTAAATTGAGCCCTATCAGATCATGTGCCGCAGATTACTACAATTCTTGGCGAGAAGTTGGAATTTGTCTCTAAATCCAAATACCTGGGAGTATGGCTGGACCATAGGCTCTCCTTTATAGAGCACGTTGAAGAATTACTCAAAAAATTATGACAGAGACTTGGCCTGTTCTTTAGGATAGCCCTGCTTCTTAACTAGAGATGCCAAACTACAGCTGGTACAATCTACCTTTCTATCCTTGATAGATTATGCTGACATCCTCTACAGTCACTGTCCCATTTCCTACCTCACCAAACTTGACACATTATATCATAGAGCTCTGAGGTTCATCACAGGCCTGCCTTATTCCACTCACCCCTGCTCCCTATATCATTCAGTGGGGTGGAGTTCTCTTCAATTCAGGCATGATAAAAATGTAGCCTTATGGACCCCGAGAGCCATCTCCAAAAAACTTCCCCAATACATTACAGACTGTCTTCCTATAAAACCAATAGGCAATTACGCCTGAGAAGTTGCAAATCTCTCCACTGATGGTTCCCAAAGTTAACTCGCTTTGGCAGGGCTGCTATAAGCTTTACACTGTCCTCCTTGTGGAATAAATTGCAAAAACACTGAAACTGAGGTCACCCATCGGGTATCTCATCTTTCAAGTTCTTATATTCACGTCTCAGAAATGATCAGTGCAATTGTTTCCCATGACCATGAATTGTCATCATGCTAACCTGTACCATTTAACCATGAACGAATTACTTCTAGTGCTTGTCTCCTTCTTGGCCCTGGTCTATCATCATGCTTTCATGTAACACCTTGATGCCTCTGTCCTCCCTTTGATACTGGTCTATCTTCCCACTTTCTCCAGCCTTCTTTTCACAACTCTATACTGCACTCATCCCCAATCTACATGCAATCATACTATAAAAGTCTTAACTCCCCTTTCCCTCTCCCCGTAGGCCGCCACCGCCACATCAGTTCTACTGACCTATCCTTGGGACTTCACTACTCACAATGTTTATCCTACGCTTACATATTACATACCCCTCCTGGTACCCCATCTGCCATTAGTTGGTGTTGCTCCAAGCCATTTTCATGGCTAGTACTAGTGACTGCCCCTGGTAAATGAACTAACTGGTATTTCTATACAGAGAACATGGCTTATATACAGCTGCATGGTTCAATGGTGGACCTGCCCCTTGTATTTGAATCCTCCTCTGTTATGGCTTGCCTTGTCTTCCTTTTATCATTCGACTCCTCTATTACTGCACTATTGTGTTTGTGTTTATATACTTATTTACATGTATTTATATGTTTTTATGATGGATGTTACCCGACCCTGTTCTAACCAGGTCCATCTTGTAAAAGAGTTCTGCTCAATGATGTTCACCTGGATAAATAAAGATTTTGATTGATTGATTGATTGAGCCTGGAGCAAGAACTTAAGTAAATACGGTACTACTGCCGTATTCATTTCTGTAAGGATAGGGACATCATTACTGGACACTCACACTTCTGATATTCTGATTTGCAAACAAGTTAGACAACTTAACTTTACTGGAGGTGTGAGTGAGACAGAATAGAGAAGATTATCATGGGACACCAGTAAGGTTGCCACCTGTCAGTTTTTTTTTACCTGGTGATCAAGTTTTTATTTATTTTTTATTTTTTTATTTAAGTACATAGGAATTTCAACCCTTTGAATCATAGACTCATTTTCAAAGGCCCCACGTCACAAAAAAGCACAAACACTTTGAATAAATTCATACTGACAGAGAATCCCTATCAGGAAATCCAGTTTTGCTCTATGTTAGTCAGGTTTTTCAGCCATTTTGAGTGCTCACATACTTTTCAAACAGATTTTGTCATATCATTCATTGTTTCAGCTACATGTCCAGGTTTCAAACAAGTTATCTTGTCAATATAGCCCTTTGTTTGTGAAAGCAGTCAACCTGGGAGGTGTAAAGTATGGCCACTAACACCACTAGCACTTACTTAACCTCATCATTTCCACTGCAGCAAAGCTGCACCCACCTTTTGTAACATTAACAGAGCCAGTTCTCTTCCACTTTCATTTGTTGGTAAACATTTTCATCTCTAACAAAATTTAGGCAGAAAGTATGGGCCCCCAAGGTGCAGGGGCACAGTCTGCACCTAGCTAAGGCTGGCCCTGCTTGACTACTCCCCCCCCCCACACTCCTATTGTAACAGAATACAGGGGGCAACTACGAATATCACAAGTTAATGTATTTTCTTTCTGATCATTATTATTGCCCTGTATGAAGGTTGGTGTGTATGTTTCATTTAAAACAATAAACATAAAGTATTAAAAAAAAAAACTCTAATGCACTTTCAAGAACTTTTACAAACAATAGAAAACGTTCCTTAGTTTTTGGAGTTGCTAAGCAAATTTTACCCTTTGCCTATGGTCACACAGTCATGTCACAGTTACTGCCCAATCACGCCCGATCACTCCTGCAGCAGAATCTTTAAAAGGAACTTTGTAGAAGACCCGGTTCGACTCCATTAGATAAGATAAGTGGGAGCCGACCGGGTCCATTTGAGAAAGCCATTCCATCCAACAGTAAGTACCGCTTAAAGAAGCTTAAAAGTAAACTTTGTTTAAACAGAATGTACTGCCCTTTAAAGGAACAGAGATAGCGAAGGATGCCAGACAACTGAAAGTAGTAACTATTTTTAAAAACATAGGAAACGTTTATCGGTGTCTCTTTTTGGTTAAAAAATGAACTGTGAAATAGCTCTGCACATGAATTCATTCAGTTAACCAGAAAACGAGTGATATCATACATATGTATATATATATATATATATATATATATATATATACACACACGCGCGCACACACACACACACACACACACACACTGTATGCAAGCTAGAGGAAATATAGAGAATTTAGAATAATGACAAACCCGCTATTTGTCACTGTTTTGCAACATAATTCATGATGAGATGCCCTAATTAAATGAATGAAAGCATTTGGGAGACTATAACCATCTCAATATTTGTCATTGAGTCTGTATTTGGGATTGGTGGCCTCAAATCTGTCTAGGCTTCTCTTAACAATTGTGTTCTATGATCTCCCCTCTTGGATTGGGGTCAGCTTCTGGCAGACTATAACCATCTCAATATTTGAACATTTAACATAACCTGCATTCATTTTGAAGTCACCAAAAGGGACATAATTCATAACGATATGCTAAAAGAAAGAATGTTAATGGTTTACCTTGTGTATTTTACTTCATTACTTCTTTAGGAGAGATATACCCTAAAAGAATGCTAAGAAAATATTAACAGATTTTATTTATTTTTATTTATTTAAAAGAGCTTCACCAGGAAAGACAACAGTGAGCCAAAGGCTCGTTTCCAGATCCATCCTGGGGAAAAGGGTAGGGGAGTACAATAAGTAAGATAACACAATATAGTATACAAAATATATACAATGAGAGAGACATAAGCTCTTCAGTAAAAGTAATCACAATGTCAAGGAGACAAAGATATTGCGTATCACACAGTGCAGAAATAGAAACCCGATTACCACGAAGGAAAGGAAATGATAGGGGTAAAGAGGTATATAGAGAAAATTAAACCAGTAAGAATAGCAAGGATGACAGGGGGGATACATAATATAATAAAAAGTTACGGAGAGGACGGGGTAAGAGAGAGAGAGAAAGAGAAAGGAATGGAGAATACAAGGACTGGTAGATAAAAAAAAAAATTACTCACCTTAGTAATTATGTTTCTTCTATTGGAGTCTTGCTGTATTCTGACTAATGCAGTTAGCCCCAGCCTTTAAACTGCCCCGGAGAACAAAGGGTTAAACTTTCTATGCAGAGCATAGAATGCTGAGCTCGAGCTCGGTTGATGTCTCTGTCTGTCTCCCTTTGAAATCTAACCGTCAGATTCTTACGAGCAAAAACTCACTAGCTATCCTATGTGGAAATTGCAAAATTTTTACTAGCCAACTGGCAACAAAAAGTTTTATATTCCCAAATGAAGACTGAAGTCAGGAAACACAAAACACAAAACCAATTCAAATAAGAATAACAACAAAATAAACACCCAAACTAAAAAGCAGAGGGTGTAAAGGAGCCCCTGAGGTGCAACACTCGCCTGCCACCCACTTCCCAAAAAAGGTTCTGAGAGGGAGGAGATAGAATACAGCAGGACTCCAATAGAAGATACATAATTACAAAGATGAGTAATTTTTTCTTCAAACAACATGAAGTCTTGCTGTATTCTGACTAATGCAGACTACCAAGCAGTACCTCCATGGAGGAGGGACAGAACCTACTTTGGGAATAGGCTCTGAAGTACTGCTGTGCCAAACCGAGCATCACTCCTAGCCTGGATATCCAGAGAGTAATGCTTGGTAAAGGTATGGATTGTTTTCCAGGTGGCTGCTTGACAAATTTCTAAGAGAGGAATATCCCTGGCAGCAGCCAGGGAAGCCACTGTACCTCTTGTAGAGCGAGCCCTCAGGCGTGAGGGTGGAATCTTTCCCAGTTTCTCATAGCAGAATTATATATAAGACACAATCCACCTGGCAATAGTTCTCTTGGTGGCAGATTTGCCCTTTCTCACTTCTCCATAAGTGAGAAACAACTGGAGGGAATCAAACCTGTGACCCTTGGTATGCTCTATGTAGTGGCTAAGGGCTCTTTTAACATCTAAACTGTGTAGCCTCCTCTCTCCTGAGGAAGAATGATCAGTGAAGAAAACAGGAGGAGACATAGACTGATTCAACTGGAAATCTGAAACCACTTTGGCAAAAACCTTCTATTGCCTCTAAGGACCACTTTATCCCTGTGAAAGAAGATAAAATCAGGTTCCACTGACAGGGCCTGCAATTCACTGATACATCTGGCAGAGGTAATGGCTACCAAAAACACAGTTTTCCAAGTCAAGTACTTAAGCTCTGCTGAGGACATAGGCTCAAAGAAAAAATTACTCACCTTAGTAATGTTGTTTCTTCTAATGGAGTCTTGCTATATTATAGACATTAGCAGTTTGATCCAGCTCTAGAACTGCCCCGGAGTGAAATGGTTAAAACCATTCCAAAATAGAATTTTGGCACGAGAGCAGCTCTATCTGTGTCATTTCAAACTTGAACTGTCAGATCTTTACGAGCCAAACTCACTAAGGTCTGTGTGGAAGCTGTAACCTACACTAGCCAAATGGCTACCTAAATAATAACAACCATTGATGGTCCCAACACCCAAGACTCAAGTCAGGGGACCAGAAATACTAACACCATTCTAATGATATGAAAATGGAACATAAGTATAATAAACACACACACGCTGAACATACACTCCTCAAAGTCCCAAAGGGGACAAAATGCTAACTGGACATAAGTAGTGCCCACACTAAGTTGCCCGCACCCCACCAAGTAGAGGTTCTGAGAGGGGCAGGTTGGGGAGGTCTATAATATAGCAAGACTCATTAGAAGAAACAACATTACTAAGGTGAGTAATTTTTCTTCAAACAACATGAAGTCTTGCTATATTATAGACATTAGCAGAATACACAGCAGTACCTCCATGGAGGAGGGCAGAACCTACTTAGGAATAGGCTCTGAAGAACAGCTGTGCCAAACCGAGCATCTCTCCTGGCCTGGACATCCAGGGAGTAATGCTTGGTAAAAGTGTATACTGTTTTCCAAGTAGCAGCCTGGCAAATCTCTAATAAAGGGATATCTCTGGCAGCAGCTAGAGACTAGCTGTATCCCCTGTAGAATGAGCCCTCAAACCGGGGCTCTGCCCACTTTCTGATAACAAAATTGGATACAAGAGACAATCCACCTGGCTATTGATCTCTTAGTGGCAGGTTTGCCTTTCCCAACTTCACCATAGGTAAGGAAAAGTTGGAGGGATTCAACCTCAGACCTTTGGTACGCTCTATATAATAACTAAGAGCTCTCTAACATCCAGGTTGTGCAACCTCCTCTCACCCGAAGAGGAGTGATCAGTGAAAAATACTGGAAGGAGATAGATTGATTAAGATGGAAATCTGAAACCACCTTAGGCAAAACTTCCTATTAGTCCTAAGGACTACCTTATCCCTGTGGAAAGAAATAAAGTCAGTCTCCACTGACAAGGCTTAATTCACTTATGCGTCTGGCAGAAGTGATAGCCACTAGAAAAACAGTTTTCCAAGTTAGGTACTTAAGCTCTGCAGAAGACAGAGGTTCAAAAGGGGTTGCATTAACTGGGCAATGCAAACATTAAGGTCCCAAGCAAGGGCGGTTCCCTAAAGGGAGGATTAGTATGGAGTAATCCCTTAAAAACTTGGAAAACACAGGATGAGAGGAAAGAGGGATGACTTTCCTGTTGACACAAAAGCAGACACAGCTGCCAAATGAACTCTCAGGGTAGCTGGTCTGAGACCCAAGGAATTAAGATGTACCATGTAATCTAACAAAATGGGCAATTCAGCAGATTCTGGGGAAATATTTTTCCCAGCACACCAAATGGAAAACCTTTTCCATTTAGAACTATAAGTAGCCCTAGTGGAAGGCTTTCTGGAAGCCTTTAGGATCTCAAGAACACCCTGAGAGAGGTGTAATCAGCAAACTCTAACTCCTCAAGAGCCAGGCCTTGAGGTTGAGGATTTGAGGTCCGGATACCAAACCCTTCCCTGGGCACAAGTCAACAGATTGTGATTCCTGGGGAGGCACAGGGGAAGATGGACTGTCAGAGACAGAAGGAGTGGGTACCAGGGCTGCCTGGCTCAATCCGGGGCAATCAGAATCACCCTGCAAGGCTGAGATCTGATTTTGACTAGTACTTTGAATAGGAGAGGAAAGGGGGAGAAAGCATAGAGGAACTTCCCCTCCCAATCCAGAAGAAGGGCATCCAGGGAACTGAGCCCAGCACTGGAGGCCTGCAACAGAACAGAGGAAGTTTGTGATTGTCTGGGGCTGCAAAGATCTATCTGAGGATGCCCCACCTGGCAAAAACTATCCCCAGCACTTGAGGATCCAGGGACCATTCGTGATGGCCCTGGGAAATCCTGCTGAGGGCATCCGCTAGGACATTGTCCTTCCTGAAGATGAACTGCTATGAGGGAAGTGTTCAGGAATAGGCCAGAGACCACAACTTCATTGCCTCGGTGCACAAGGCCAAGACTGAGTGCCCCCTGTTTGTTGATGTACCACATTGTTGTGGTGTTGTCTGTTCTGACTTGTATCACCTTGTCGTGACAGATGCAGAAAAGCTTGAAGAGCTAAAAGACAGCTCTGAGTTCCAGCAAACTGATGTGGAGCAGAGATTCCTGGGGACCAAACTCCTGAGTGGAAAGGTCGCCCATGTGGGCTCCCCAACCCAGAAGGAAGCATCTGTAGTGAGAGTCAAGTCGTGAGAAGGGAAATGAAGGGGACCCCGCTCTTAAATTGCTCTGATCCTGCCACCACTGGAGAGCTAGGATCAAGGTTCAGTCACTGGGACCAACTTGGAAAGGGTGTCTCTTCTCTGAGACCAAAAGGTTCTCAAGTGAAACTGAATGTCTCTCATCTGAAATCTGGCTCCCTGCACAACAGCTGTGGATGCAGCCATGTGCCCCAGGAGCTGCAGAGTGTCTTGCTGGTCGAGAGACCTGCAGAGTGAAGGAAGAGGCCAGAGCCACTAAATTCCTTTACCCTTTCTGGGGAAGAAAGGCTCTGGCTAGCTTTTGTGTCCAATTTGCCCCTATAAAGGTGAGTACCTGGACTGGTTCCAGAACCGACTTTGGTAGGTTTAGCAGAAAACCCAGGAGGTGAGAAGCTGCTGGGTGACCTGCAGGTGAGATTTTACCTGTTCTGGGGACTGCCCACAATGAGCCAGTCATCTAGATAGGGAAAACAGCAATCCTCTGCCTCCTTAAGTGGGCCACTGCCACTGCTAGACACTTTGTGAATACCCTTGAGCAGAGGTAAGGCCTAAGGGCATTGCTCTGAACTGGTAATGACCTGAGGGCAGTTCGAATCTGAGGTACTTTCGATGGGATCTTCTGATTAGGACATGGAAATAGGCATCCTTGAGGTCCAGGGAGGCTAGCCAGTCCCTGGCCTTAGGAAGGTAAAATCATTGCCAGAGTTACCATTTTGAACTTTGGTTTCAGAAGATGCTTGTTCAGATATCTGAGATCTAAATGGGCCGCCATTCTCCTGTCTTTTTGGGGTAAGGAAGTATCTGAATACAGACCCCTGCCCTGATGCAGGGAGGAACCTTTCTACTGCTCTGAGAGCTAACAGGGATGAGACCTCTGTTTCCAGAGCGAGGGTCTCTGAAGCACTTGCAGGTAGAAAAAGTCTGCTTCTCAACTTGGGAAACTTTTTGAAGCTGAGAACCAGACTCTGGCTTACTACTTCCAGAACCCACTTGTCTGAGGTTAAAGAGCGAGGGTCTCTGAAGCACTTGTAGGTAGAAAAAGTCTGCTTCTCAACTTGGGAAACTTTTGAAGCTGAGAACCAGAACCCTGGCTTACTACTTCCAGAACCCACTTGTCTGAGGTTAAAGAAGCCCAATTCTGACTGAAGTAAGCCAGCCTGCCCCCACTGGTACAGGACAATCGGCCTGGGCACCCCATCAGGGTGCCTGTTCCATGAGAGCTTTTAGGCTGGGGGGTGGGAGCAGGTCTGCCCACCCTCGTCTTCCCTGCCTCTGAAGAAGCCCCTCTGAGCATAGGCAGGAGGCTGAGTCTGGTAGAAAGGCCTGTGAAAAGGCCTACCCCTCCCCTGGGGCATGCCTTTGAGGAGTGGCTTTGCCTTAGCCTGCACTTTGTAAGTAGTCCTATATTCATCCATCTTTCATGTAATTTCTGTCTGCTCTCCAAACAGAGAATTCCCACCACAGGAAAATCCATAGCCTTAGTCTGGGTATCCTGTGACAAACTAGTACACCTGAGCCAGGCCAACCTACGAAAAGCTACAGATGTGGTACACACCTAGAGAAACATCATTAACATCCACAGCAGCATGAAACTGAACCTTGGAGGTTCAATGTCATCAGCAGCCACCTGTTCGAGTTCACTAGCCAGCTGGCCATGGGCCTGCTTGGCCAATGCATAACAGTATCCCATCTAGATTTCTGATACCTAGCTACATAAGCCATATAATTTGCTTGCCTGAGTCCCAGAGAGGCTGCCATATACTGTTTTTTTTTGCCATGGCATCAATCTTCCTGGAATCCTTGTCAGGAGGATGTGAAGCCAAGGGAATATTAGCTTTATCACAGGCAGCAGCCTGAACTACCCCTACATGACTGCATTGCTGAGAAAGGAATTTGCATCAGGGCCTGACAATGATACCTTCTGTCTATCTTTTTATCTACAGGAGGCACAGAATTAGAGTTTTAAAATTTTAATTGTTTGTTTCTAAAAGACTTATGTAAAGGAATAGACAATCTCCTAGACTCTGGAATATCCATCATTTCTATAAAATCAGGCTCTCTTGCTCATCCACAGCCTCTTCTAAAGGAAGCTGGAGGGTTTCAGCAACTTTTATAAAACATAAATGAGATGGGACTCAGACAGTATAGGGGAGATTCTAAAGGTCTGTCTGGGAGATGTCGGTTCAATTGGCACACCCAGACCTTCCTAGCCACATTCATACTGTTCATAATCCTCCTCCCCCTCTGGTTCATAAAATTCCTCAATGTCATAATCTTGAACCACTGGGACCGGACGAACCGACCTTTACCAGATAGTGGTGGTTCGACGGACCCTGAGACAGTGACTGGACAATTTGTATGGCTTTTGCTATCTCTGCAGTTGGAGAAGGAATTTTGGCTCCAGACCTGCTGATTTTCTTGTTTTCTTTCTGGAATTGGTTCCTCAAAACCAGCTTTTCTTTTGCCCGAGGAAGTCTGGTCCTGGTCAGAGGGCATTCCTCTGGTTCGGTTGGCACCGAACCGGCTGGCCATCCGGTCAGCGGACTTTTGGCTTTCTCGCCCTGAGCCTGCCCAATCTTTTTTTCCAGGGTGGCTGCAGGAAATTCTTACATACCTGGCAGTCTGACTGGAGGTGGTCAAACCCCAGACAATAAACACATGTGGTGTGTGGTCAGCCTTGGCAAAGACTTCCCCACAAACATCACAGTGTTGAAACCAGTGGGCCAGGTTTTCTTTTGGGTTTCTCAGACATAATGCCAGCCTAACCAAAAACTTGCCCTTTTAACGGCAGTGTGTAGGCAAGACACCCTTCTCGGTTCCTAACACGTGTCACGGGTATTGGAAAAACCGTAATAAATCCGTTTTTTAGAACCGATAAGAACCGGAACCGCACTCTAAAATAGTAACTTTTAGTTTTAAATGAGTTTTAACCCACTGATCGGTTCAAACCAAACCGATAACTTACAAGTTCCACACAGACAAAACCTCATTTACTTACGTTACCACAGATAGAGCTTGAACCGAACGGTTTTGCGGTTAAAATAAAACTATTCTCGGTTAAATCCAACCGAGAAAACACTTTTTAAACCGAGAAATGAAACGAGCAGAAGGAGAAATCTCCGGAGCGACTGTTCACTGAGGCGGAGTAAAGAATCTGACAGTTCAAGTTTGAAATTACACAGATAGAGCTGCTCTCGTGCCAAAATTCTATTTTGGAATGGTTTTAACCATTTCACTCCGGGGCAGTTCTAGAGCTGGATCAAACTGCTAATGTCTATAATATAGCACGACTTCATGTTGTTTGAAAGGAGGTTGCACAAGTTGAGCAATGCAAACATTTAAATCCCAGGCAGGGGCAGGGTCTCTTAAGGGAGGATTGGTATGAAGCAATCCTTTAAAAAATTTACAGAATACAGGATGAGATGATAGTGAGGAAGACTTCCCCACCGACAGAAAAGCAGAAACAGCTGACAAGTGTACCCTGAGAGTAGCTGGTCTAAGGCCCAGGCCATTAAAATGGACCATATAACCCAGAACTGTAGGTAGTTCAGCACTATCTGGAAAAAAATGCTTCTTAGAATACCAAATGCTGAATCTCTTCCACATGGAGTTATAAGTCTTTCTGGCGGAGGGCTTTCAAGAAACTTTGAGAATATCCAGAACCCCAAGACAGATGCAAGTCTGCAAATTCTAACTCTTCAAGAGCCATGCCTTGAGACTGAGAGACTGAAGATTGGGGTACCAAATCCTCCCCTGAGAGGAGGTTAACAGGTTGTAATTCCTGGGAAGAGACAGGGGAAGATGGACTGCTAGGGACAGCAACGGGGGTACCAGGGCTGTCTGGCCCAGTCTGGAGCAATCAGAATCACTTTGCAAGATTGTGACCTTATCTTGACTAAAACTTTGAACAGAAGAGGGAAGGGAGGGAGGGAAGGCATACAGAAATTTCCCTTCCCAGTTCAGAATCAGAGCATCCAGGGGGACTAATTCCAAGACTGGGGTTCTGCAACAAAAGAGAGGAAGTTGGCGATTGTCTGGGGCTGCAAAAAGATCCATCTCTGGAGTGCCCCACCTTGAAAAAAATCACCTTCAATACCAGAGGGTCCAGGGACCATTCATGATGGCCCTGTGAGGTCCTGCTCAGTGCATCTGCTAGCACATTGTCCTTCCCTGGAAGGTGGACTGCTATCAGAGAGGTTTGCAGGGAATAAGCCAGGGACCACAACTTCATAGCTTCTGTACACAAGGCCATAGACCGAGTGCCTCCCTGCTTGTTGATGTACCACATGGTGGTGGTGTTGTCTGTTCTGACCTGGACCACCTTGTTCTGTAGTGACTGAGAGAAAGCTTACAAGACCAGAAAAACTGCCCTGAGTTCCAGGAGATTGATATGGAGAAGGGATTCCTGAGGGGACCACAGTCCCTGGGCAGTGAGGGCCCCGAGATGGGCTCCCCAGCCCAGAAAGGAAGCATCCATGGTAAGGACCACTGAATGAGACTGAGTGGCAAATGGGACCCCTTGCCTTAAATTGTCCTGATCCTGCCACCATTGAAGGGCATGGATCAAGGTCAGAGTCACTGGGATCAGTTTGGTAAGGGAATCCTTCTTCTGAGACCAAAAAGCTCTCAGATGGAACTGAATGTCCCTCATCTGGAACTTTGCTTCTTGGACCACTGCCATAGAAGCTGCCAAGTGGCCCAAGAGCTGGAGGAAATGCCTTGCTGGTCGAGATACCTGAAGGCTGAAGGAAGAGGCTAGTTCTATAAGAACCCTTGCCCTTTCCAGGGGAAGAAAGGCTCTTGCTTTGACCGTATCCAGCTCTGCCCCTGTAAAGGTAAGAAACTGGACTGGCTCAAGAACTGACTTGGGAAGACAGAGAAGAAATCCTAGAGAAGAGAGCACTTGAGGGGTCACCTGCAGGTCTGACTTGACTTGGTCTGGAGACTGGCCCACTATTAGCCAGTCGTCCAGATATGGAAAAATGGAAATCTTTGCCTCCTTAGAAAGGCAACTACTACTGCCAGGCAGGCATTTTGTGAAGACCCTTGGGGCTGATGTTAGGCCAAAGGGAATTGCTCTGAACTGATAGTGGCCTGAGGACAACTCGAACCTGAGGTACTTTCTGTGGGAGCATCTGATGGGAATGTGAAAATAGGCATCTTTGAGATCCAGGGAGGCTAGCCAGTCCCCTGGCCTTAGAGAGGGAAGGATTATTCCCAGAGTAACCATCTTGAACTTTGGTTTTAAAAGATGTTTGTTTAGGTATCTTAGGTCTAGGATGGGTCGCCACTCCCCTGTCTTTTTTTGGGGTAAGGAAGTACTAGGAGTACAGACCTTTGCCCCAGTGTAGGGTAGGTACACTCTCTATGGCTCTTAAAGTCAGTAGAGATGAAACCCCTGCCTCTAGGTCAAGGGTTTCTGAGAGACCTCAGGTGGAAAAGATCTGGCTCTCATCTTTGGAAATTTTTTGAAGCTGAGAACCAGTCCCTGGCTTACTTCTTCCAGGACCCACTTGTCTGATGTAACAGACATCCAGTCCTGGACAGAGTAAGTCAGCCTGCCCCCTACTGGAATAGAAGAGTCGACCCGGGCAGGCCCATCAGGGTGTCTGCTTGGCAGGGGCCTTACGCTGAGGAGTGGATGCAGTCCTGCTCATCCCCCTTCTGCCTCTCCCTCTGAAGAACCCCTCTGTGAAAAGGGAGAAGAGGCCTGTGCTTAGTAAAATGGCCTATGAAAAGGCCTGCCCCTGCCCCTAGACTGCTGCCTTTGAGGAGTTGCCTGCCTCTCTTTGGCCTGAGCAGTCCTGTAGGTGGTCCTGTATTCATCCATTTTCTTCATGTAATTCTCTGTCTGCTCCCCAAACAGAGAATTACCCACTACAGGAAAATCCATGGCCTTAGCCTGGGTATCCTGCGAGAGGCTAGTACATCTGAGCCAAACCATTCTCCAAAGTGCCACAGATGTAGCCATGACTCTTGATGACACATCACTGGAGTCCACAGCAGCATGAAACTGAACTTTTGATGCCTCAATCCCATCTGCAGCCACCTCCTCCAGCTCCTTGGCTAGCTCGGGGGAGGCCTGTTTAGCCAGTGCCAGTACAGTGTCCCACCTGGACTTCTGGTACCTGGCTGTATAGGCCATATAATTCACCTGCCTGAGTCCCAAGGAAGATGTCATGTACTGTTTCTTTGCCATGGCATCAATCTTCCTGGAGTCTTTGTCTGGGGTGTGTGAAGCCAAAGGAATGTTTGCCTTATCACAGGCAGCAGCCTGCACAACCCCAACATGGCTGCATTGCTAATATAAAAACTCCATATCTGAGCCTGAAAGTGTATACCTCTTGTCCATTCTCCTATGAAAAGGAGGTACAGAATTGGGAGACTTCAGGATTTTTTGTGTCTGCTTCCTTAAAGATTTGTGGAGGGGGAATAGACAATCTTCTGGACTCTGGGATGTCCATCATTTCCACATAATCAGGCTCCTCTTGTTCCTCCATTGCCTCCTCCATAGGAAGCTGGAGGGTCTCAGCCACCTTTCTGTAGAACATAAAGTGGGAAGGAGACTCAGAAAGCCTAGGAGGGGATACACCTGAAGGTCTGTCTGGGGAGATGTCCAGTTCCACAGGCACATCCAGACTTTCACCATCATCTTCTTCAAACTCCCCCTCCTGCTCAAACTCCGGTTCATAAAATTCTTATGGGGTATAATCGTGAACCAGGGGAACCGACCGAACCGAGCCCCTGCCAAAAGGCGCCGGATTGGTCAGAACCGGGTGAAGCAATTCAACAGTCCGAATCGCTCTGGCTATTTGCTCGGCGGTCGGAACATGGGTTTCTGGATCCGAACCGGATGATTTCTCTTTGCGTTTTCTTTTGTCGGAACCAAACCCTCAGGATCGGCTCTCCTTTTGCCCAAAGAAGAATCGCCCTGATCAGAGGGCACTCCTTCTGGTTCGGTCGGAACTGAACCAGGCTGGCCATCCGGGTCAGCGGACTTCTCGGCCTCCTTTTCCCTCAGTCTACGTAATCTCTTTTCAAGGGTAGATTTGGGAAAGTTTTTACAAATTTGGCAGTCTGAATCAAGGTGTTCAAACCCAGACAAAAACACAGGTGGTGTGGGATCGGCCTAGCAAAGACCTCCCACACTCACTGCAGTGTTGAAACCCAGTGGGCCCGTTTTTCTTGGGTTTCAGACATGGCCAACCTAATCAACTTCTGTCTTTTTTTGGCAACCGCCAGGCAAGACTTCCTTATCGGTTCCTAACCGTGTCACGGGTCATGGAAAAAACCGTACCAAACAAGTTTTTTTTTTAGAACCAATAAGGACCGGTAACCACACACTAAAGAAAGACAAGATCAACAAATGATCGGTTCAGCCGAACCGATCTACACTTTTACCAGTTCCACACAGAAAAACAGTACAAAACCTAACTAGTACTCATGGTACTACAGACAGAGACTGAACCGACTATGCGGAAATGAATTTCGGTTAAAAACCAACAGTAAACCGACACTTCAACCGACTTTCGAACCGAGCTGCAAGAGAAATCTCCGGAGCGACTATTCAGTGAGGCGGAGTAAAGAATCTGATGGTTATATTTCAAAGGGAGACAGAGACATCAGCCGAGCTTGAGCTCAGCATTCTATGCTCTGCATAGAAAGTTTAACCGTTTGTTCTCCGGGGCAGTTTAAAGGCTGGGGCTAACTGCATTAGTCAAAATACAGCAAGACTTCATGTTGTTTGAAAAACTAAGTTTTGGATGAAGTGGGGAGTAGGTAGTAAGGATGGAACAGACAAGGAGGGAAGAGAGAGAAGGAGAAAAAAAAAATTAATGGTATTGACAGGATGGGACAATGTGGATTCAGAGAGAGGAGATGGAGCGCTTGGAGGGAGCAGCATGGATAGCTACCAGAAGGGAGTTTCAGGATTAGGAAGGTGATATGAAAAACCAGACTGACCAGCTTGGGATTTACAAAAAGGAACTTGAAGTCAGCAGGGCCCAGATGAACGAAGTGCATGTGAAGGGGATGAATTAGGAGAGAGAAGAGCACTGAGGTATGTAGGGAGAGAAGCTAAGACAGAAGTTAGAGATAGAAGAGGTGCAGCGAGTGAGTCGGCAGTTGCCTAAGGAAGGAAACGATAGCCGAGTGTAAAGGAAACAGTGGTGGGTACGTAGAGGGCAGGCCAAGGCGAAATGGCAAAATGAGTGGAAAAGCTGATCCAATCGGGCAAGGGAGGTTTTAGGGGCAGCACCGTATACAATCTCACCATAATCAAAAATAGGCAGGATCATCTTAGAGATAATTTCACAACGTACAGCTAAAGGGATAATGCTTTTATTCCTGTAAAGGGTGCCGAGCTTTGGGTGCAGTTTTTTGTATATGGCATCAATATGATTGGAGTTGCTAAGGTGGTGATCAAGCCAAATACCGAGGTATTTAAATGAAGGAACGTCATCAATAGGACACCCGTCTAACGTGTAGAAGGAGGGGAGGGAAGGACATTTTGAGAGCCTTTGCAGAGTTCTAAAACACACAGAAAAATTTTTTTTAGCATTAAGGGATAACTGATCTGCTCTGAACCAAGTCTGAACTGAATTGAAATCATGTTGTAGACTGAATAATTCAGCAGGAGAGGAACCAGAGGTAAATAGATGGTATCATCTGCATACATGTGAATGGATGCAGAGGAACAGAGAGAATGAAGGTCATTAAGGAAAATGGAGAAGACTAAGGGACCAAGTACTGAACCATGGGGAACGCCAGTGTGAATGGTGAGGTGAAGGGAGGGGAAAGAGAGTCACCGATACTAACAGACTGAGATCTTCCTATAAGGTATGAACTGAACCAACTAGTCACTGACTCGGAAAGACCCGCTGATTTTAACTTGGCCAGGAGTAGGAGAAGAGAGAGAGTTTCGAAGGCTTTCATCAGATCAACAAAAATACCAGCAGTGAGGAGGCCCTGATCCATTCCTGAGTGGATGGAGTCGGTTAACCTAAGAAGAGAGGTAATTGTGGAATGATGTTTCCAAAAGCCGGACTGGAATGGAGTGAAGAAAGAGGCAGATTCAAGGAAGGAGGACAGTTGGAACAGGACAATATGTTCTTGAAGCTTGGAAAGGGTTGGGAGGAGGGAGATAGGGCGGAAGTTACCAAAAGAGGAGAAGTCACCTCCTTTGGGGAGTGGGATAACTGTGGCATGTTTCCAGGTGTCTGGGACAGTGGCAAGAGAGAAGGAGACGTTGAGCAGGGAGGAGATGGGCTTAGCTATAGCAGGAGCGGAAAGGTGCAGGAGTTTAGGGTTGAGGAAATCTGGGCTCCCACCTTTCTGTGGCTTTAGAGCCAGCAGAGCTTTCACGGCCGAAGCTGGGGAGACTGGCGAGAAAAAGAACTGAGATGAGAAGGGGGGGGGTTCAGGAGGAGGAAGTGGGGGAGCTGGGAGGGCTGAGGCACAGGTTATGCAGTATTTATTGAAAGCCGAGGCAATGGAAGGAGGATCCAAAACAGTAGCATCATTAATCTGAAGGACAGGAGAAGGGGAATGGGAAGGAGGGGTGAAGAGGGAATGTATTACTTTCTAGAACTTGGAAGGGTTGTTAGGATTGCACTGGAAGGATGAAGAGAAAAACTCTGCCTTAGCTAACCTTGTGGCTCTTGTGCAAGAGTTCCTCAGAGCATAGTACTCATTTAGAGCATCTGCAGTGCCAGAAGATTTACAGTATTTCCCAGCTAGGTCACGCGCACGATGACAGGCCAGTAGATTTCAACTGTCCTTGACTTAAAAGTGAACATAAATAACTGTAAAGTACAGTTACGTAAGAACTTACCTTAACAGTAGATCTTTGAGAGGAGCTCTTGCAGCAGGTAATACCATTAGGACTGAAGCCGGCAGGCATCAGGACCCCATGGAGAACTTGTAGCTAGCAGTCTGTGGCAGGGGACCGCACTTGACGTCGGCTATGCCCTACGTCAGACGTGGTATAAAGGGGGCGGTACCCTGGTGCCATCTCAGTTCTCCGACCAGATACCCGGCTAGAAACAAAACTGGAGAACCGAGCAGGAAGTCCCCACCATGTTCTGGTAATATAATAACCAAAATACTATCCAGAGGGATGGAGGGTGGGAAAGCCACCTGCTGCAAGAGCTCCTCTCAAAAATCTACTGTTACAGTAAGTTCTTACGTAACTGTACTGTCTGTCTTCGAGGGTGGAGCTCTTGCAGCAGGTAATACCATTAGGACTGAGTCCCAAGTAGTACCCAAGGATAGGCCCAGGTCTGAAGGCAGCAGAGAGAGATGCAGAAAAGCTGAAAAAAACAGCTGAAAATGTTAGAAAAGCATCTAAGAGAGCAGGCCTTGCAGGACTGCTAGTCCAAAACTGGCTCTCCTTCTGTATGCAATGTCCAAGCTGTAATATCTAATGAAAATGTGGACTGAATTCCAAGTAGCTGCAGCACAAATATCTGCCAAGGAGACATTTTTTAGTGCTGCGAAGGAGGAGGCAACTGCTCTGGTAGAGTGACCCCTGACTGTTCCCGAAAGTGGTTTGTTATGATGTTGGTAGCAAAAAGTAATGCTTTGCACCAGCCAACGGGTTAGTGACTGTTTGGAAACAGGAGCCCCTAACATTTGCTTGGCAAATGAGAAGAACAACTGGTCCGATTGTCTGAAGGAGTGAGTCCTGTGGAGGTAATACCTCAAAATTCTGTGAACATTCATGGTGTGCAACAGTGCTTCCCCTTGCTTAACCAATTCCGGATAATAACCCAGAAGATTGATGTCCTGGTTAAGAGTCAGCACGGATAGCATCTTCGGCATGAACTTAGGGTCCATGCACAGGGTCACCCTGTCCCTGAGGAAAACTATGTAAGGTCCCTTACACATCAGGGCCTGGAGCTCAGAAACCCTTTGAGCAGAGGTAATGGCTACCAAAAGGAGAGTCTTCCAAGTGAGGAAGCACAGCTCGCAGGAGGCTGCTGGCTCGAAGGGAGGAAGGGTGGGTTTCTCCAGGACAAAAAGTAAGTTCTGAGGAGGAACGATGTCTCTCCTGGGAGGTCTGATATGCAAGACCCCTCGTAGAACTGTCTTACAGACGTTGAGCTGTGCCAGTGTTTTATTTCCGATAGGATCACGATATGTGGAAACCACACACGTGTACCTTAATGGATGAATAGCTCAGTCCTAAATCCAGAAGGTGATGGAGACATTCTAGCATGTGCCTAGCCGGGCAACCCAGGGGATTTATGGCATGGGCCATAGCCCACAGACAGAAGCGTTTCCCTTTCAGAGCATAGGTGGCCCTGGTGGAAGGCTTCCTCGCTGCAACCAAGATCTCAGCCACCCTGCTTAACACTCCTAGTCTCTCTTCCACTAAGACTGCAGGAGCCACACGTGCAGGTGAAGAGAGTGAAGAGCAGGATGGACAATTGTCCCCTGCTCTTGTGACAGCAAGTGGGTGGAGAGTGGAAACTGAACTAGAGGCTCCAGCAGTGACAGTTGCTGGAGCAAAGGATACCAGATCTGACAGGGCCATGGAGGAGCCACCAGAATCATTTTGGCTCCCTCTGTCTGCAACTTGAGCAGTACTCTCTGAATGAGAGGAAATGGAGGGAAGGCGTACAGGAACTTCCCTGTCCAAGAGAGGGACAATACATCTCGCCAAAAAGCACCAGGCCCTGGAACAAGCAAGCAAACATTTTGCAGTTTGGCGCTGCCTGGGGATGCAAAGAAGTCCAACTCTGGACGGCCCCAGTGACCGAACAGGTCATCTGCAACATTTTGGAGCAGTTCCCACTTGTGATTCGGAGAGGTAGAGCGGCTGGGACTGTCGCCGAAAACATTCTGAACCCCAGGCAGATGAACTGCGATGAGATCCAGCCAATATTCTACTGCCCAATCCCACACTCTCATGGTCTCCCTGCAAAGAGGGTACGAATGAGTCCCCCCTTGTTTGTTGACGTAGAAGACTACTGGTGTGTTGTCTGTCTGCACCAGGAGAGGACCCGGCAAGAGCTGGTCTCCGAATGTGACAAGTGCATTCAGAACGGCTCTCATTTCCAGAACATTTATATGTAGAGAGCTCTCTATGGCAGACCAAGACCCACGGGTCCTGTGATCCCCTAAATGAGCCCCCCAACCGGACAGAGAGGCATCTGTGGTTAAAGTCTAGAGAGGAGTGAGTCTCCGGAATGGAACTGCTCCCGCTAGACTGTCGTGACGGAGCCACCATTCGAGGGAACGATGTACTGCCCAAGACATCCGGATTCGGAGATTCAAATCATCCACCGATTGGTCCCACTGGACCCTAAGATGCCACTGGAGGGTCCTCATATGTAGTCTGGCTAAGGGTACTGTGGCTATGGCAGCTGCTTTATGGCCTAGAAGCTGTAGAACAGACCAGGCAGGGGAAGAGGGCCTTCTGGAGCCTGCTGGCCAAATCCCAAAGGCAGTCTGCCCTATCTGGAGGCAGAAAGGCTCTTCCCTGTCCGGTGTCCAGAATAGCCCTATGAACTGCAGCCTTTGTGTCAGCCAAGGGTGTGATTTTGGCCAGTTTACTGTGATCCCCAGGGAGGAAAATAGGGCCTGTGTCTCTTGTAAGGTGATTAGAAGCTCGTCCTCCTCCGACCGAGTGGAGAGGAGCCAATCATCCAGGTAAGGTTAGACAAAGAGGCCTCTCCTGTGGAGGGCCGCCGCTACCACCGCCAGATACTTGGTGAAAACCCTGGGGGCAGAAGAAAGGCCGAAAGGAAGTTCCCGGAATTGGTAGTGCTCATCCTGGAAGCTGAAGCGCATAAACTTTCTGTGAGACTTCAGGACCTTGATATGCATGTAGGCGCCCTGCATATCTAGGGAGCATAGCCAATCCCTTTGCTGGATTAAGGGGAAGAGACCTGCCACAGTGACCATCCGAAACCTCTGGTATTTTACTGAGAGATTGAGCTGGCTCAGATACAGAATTGGACGAAGGTCTCCCGTTTTCTTTGGGACCAGGAAGAAACGGGAGTAGTAACCCTTTCCCTTCTGGGTCTGTGGAACCTTTTGGATGGCTTTTTTCTAGAAGCTGTTGAATCTCCGCTTCTAGAAGAAGACTGTGTTCCAGTGGACAATGGTCCGGGGGGGAGGGGGTTGTCTGGAGGGATAGAGATGAACTCTATCGTGTACCCTTTTCGAATGGTATCCAGAACCCATTGGTCCGCAGTGATACTGGGCCATTTGAGTGGGTAAAGCATAAACTGCCCTTCTACCTTCTCGCTCTGCCTGTCCCTGAAAAGGGGGGGGGCGCAAAGGGAGTCAGGCTGAGGGGGTGGAGGGGCCCTGGGAACCTTAAGGGGCAGGGTGACCTCGCCTCTTGAACCGCTTACCATGGGGCTGTTTACTCCCCTGTCCTTGTCCTTTGTGAAAAGGGTGCTGGTTGGGTTCCTGAGGCTGTGATTTATACATGCGGTGCACATTGGCCACCGCTTTACCCGACTCCTGAAGTTGCTAAATCATTTGTTCAACTTCCAGGCCGAACAGAATGGGACCCTGAAAAGGGGAATCCAGAATGGACTCTTGTAGGTTCGGCTGGAAGCCCATGAGCCTAAGCCAAGACTGCCATCTCATACAGACCCCCGAGGCAGCTGCTCTGGAGGCCATATCCACTGTGTCGTAAGAACACCTGAGGGCCTGTTTGTCTACATCTAAACCTGACGGCACACGCTAGAATTTCTTGTTTCGAGTTGGAGTCTGGCATAACTTTAATGAGCTCCACTGTCTTCCTCCACAGCGACTGCTGGTAGGTAATCATGTGAGTCATGAAGTTCAAAGACTCCATGGCCCCAATGGCTGAGGAGAAGACTTTTTGGCCCCAACCATCTAACATTTTAGAGACAGGATCCGGAGGTTGGGAACTCAAATGCTTTGGCTGAGACCCTCTGCCGTGGGCAGCCATGAGGACCAGTGAATTGGTCTTTGGTTGTTCGGCCAGAAAAGGTTTGGACTAGGGAGGCTTATAAAGTCTGTCCACCTTCCGAGGGACTGCCGGAATGGAGGACTGTGTATGCCAGGTGAGGTGCGTTACGTCCTAAAATGGTTCCACGAACGGTGGAATCACCAAAGGTTTGGGTTCCTTCTCTACAAGGAACTTGGCCAGGTGCTTATACTCTGAGTCCAGACCCTGTGTGTCCCACTTGTATATAGCCTGGATGTACCTCATAATATCCAAAAATGAGGGGTCATCGGGGGGGGGGGACCTCTGGGAATCTTTAGGACCCGGGGAAGGAGGACAGAATTCCCCAACTGAGTAAGGCTCTGAATCCACATCACCTTCATCTGAGGAGGACGTGACAGGAGGGGAAGAAGGAGATGGAGATGAGGGTAGTTTCCTTCTCTTCCCCTTAGGGTCTGGACATGGATGCTCACACTCGAGGCCCTGGGGTGGGTGAGGGACCCAAGGATGGCAGAGGAGGGACAATGTCTGGGCTGGGGGACTATACAGAAGATCCCCTTTAACTGTATTCCACCATGTAGTGAACAGATTCCCGATGTCTGCTACTGGGACGACCGTAGGGGCCGGCGCAGAGTCTGAGGGGCCAAGCGTCGGGTCTTTAGGGATGGGCATCTGGGGATCTGGCTCGGCAGACGTCGGGTCCGGGATCCTGGCGTCCGTAGGCCGATGACCGTCAGCACCCTCGTCTGTAGGTCTGGCATCTGGTCTGGCTTTGTCAGGCGTCTGGTCCCTCGGAGGGGCGGACGGCTGGTCTTCATCCAGTGACCACCCTGTGTCAGGCATCGGGGAGCGAGTCGATGGAGTAGTTGACTGGATAGGATTGCGCTGGTCTGGAGGAAGGCACACCTTAGCCACAGGGGGAGGCGTCCGAGCAGCCTCCTGCCTACTTGAGGGTTCCTCTGAGAGCTTGCGCTTATTAGAAGAACTGAGTCTGTCCTGAACCCTGGACAGGCTTTCCTGGGTTGACCCTGAGGGTTTTAGTGGTCAGTGAGCCAGGAAGAAAAAATTACTCACCTTAGTAATTATGTTTCTTCTAGTGGAGTCTTGCTATATTCTGACTATTGCAGTTAGGTCCTGCCTTTCAACTGCCCCGGAGAACAAAGGGTTAACTTTTCTATGCCTTGCATAGAATGTTCATCATGAGCTCGGTTGAAGCCTCTGCCCTATTATTATTCGAACTGCAACCGTCAGATATTTACAAGCAAAAACTCACTAGGTGTTCTGTGTGGAAACTGTAAAATTTTTACTAGCCAACTGGCAAATACTGTATATAATGTTTTTGGTTCTCGAAGGAAGACTCAAGTCAGGAAACCCAAAAACAAAAACACATTCAAAAAATAACATTCCACCCAAAGAAAAAAAAAAAGAGTGTAAAATGGACACCCCTAGGGTGCCAACACTGCTCCTGCCCACCCACATCCCAAAAACTAGGTTCTGAGAGGGGAGGCGGGGGGGAGTCAGAATGCAGCAAGACTCCACTAGAAGAAACATAATTACTAAGGTGAGTAATTTTTTCTTCAAACAACATGAAGTCTTGCTGTATTCTGACTATTGTAGACTACCAAGCAGTACCTCCATGGAGGAGGGACAGAACCTACTTTGGAAATAGGCTCTGAAATACTGCTGTGCCAAACCGAGCATCACTCCTAGCCTGGATATCCAGAGAGCAATGCTTGGTGAAAGTATGGACTGTTTTCCAGGTGGCTGCTTGACAAATTTCTAAGAGAGGCGTATCCCAGGCAGCAGCCAGGGAAGCAGCTGTACCTCTTGTGGAATGAGCCCTCAGGCCTGAGGGTGGAGTTCTACCCAGTTTTTCATAGCAGAATTGTATACAAGAAACAAGCCACCTTGCAATAGCTCTCTTAGTGGCAGGTTTGCCCTTACCCACTTCTCCATAAGTGAGGAACAACTGGAGGGATTCATACCTGTGACCCTTGGTACGCTCTATGTAGTAGCTAAGGGCTCTTTTAACATTCAAACTGTGTAGCCTCCTCTCTCCCGAGGAAGACAGATCAGTGAAGAAAATAGGGAGAGATGTAGACTGGTTGAGGTGGAAATCTGAAACTACTTTAGGCAAGAACTTTCTATTAGTTCTAAGGGCCACTTTATCTCTGTGAAAAGAGATGAAATCAGATTCCACTGACAGGGCTTGCAATTCACTGATACGTCTGGCAGAAGTAATGGCTATCAAAAATACAGTTTTCCAAGTCAAGTACTTAAGCTCTGCGGAGGACAAAGGCTCAAAAGGGGGTCGCATAAGCTGAGCAAAGCAAACATTAAGATCCCAAGCAGGAGCAGGATCCCTAAAGGGGGGATTGGTGTGAAGCAATCCCTTGAAAAACTTACAGAATACAGGATGGGATGACAGAGAGGAAGACTTGCCTACAGACTGGAAAGCAGAAACAGCTGCCGCGTGTACCTTGAGGGTAGCTGTTCTGAGACCTAGGCCATTAAGATGGACCATATAATCAAGAACCGTAGGCAATTCAGCAGAGTCTGGAGAAATACTCGTCTTAGAACACCAAATGTTGAATCTTTTCCATTTGGAGTTGTAAGTCTTTCTGGATGTTAACAGGCTGTAATTCCTGGGAAGAGACAGGGGAAGATGGACTGATAGGGACAGCAACAAGGGATACCATGGCTGTCTGGCCCAGTCTGGAGCAATCAGATTCACTTTGCATGGTTGTGACCTTATCTTGACTAACACTCTGAACAGGAGAGGGAAGGGGTGAAAAGCATACAGCAATGTCCCTTCCCAGTTCAGAATCAGAGCATCCAGGGGGACTGAGCCCAATACTGGGGGTCTGCAACAAAAGAGAGGAAGTTGGTGATTGTCTGGGGCTGCAAAAAGATCCATCTCTGGAGTGCCCCATCTTGAGAAAATCACTTTCCACACCAGAGGATCTAGGGCCCATTCGTGATGGCCCTGGGATATTCTGCTCAGTGCATCTGCTAGGACATTGTCCTTCCCTGGGAAGTGAACTGCTGTCAGAGAGGTTTGCAGGGAATAAGCCAGGTACCACAACTTCATTGCTTCTGTGCACAAGGCCATAGACCGCGTGCCTCCTTGCTTGTTGATGTACCACATGGTGGTGGTGTTGTCTGTTCTGACTTGAACCATCTTGTTCTGTACAGATTTGGAAAAAGCTTGTAGTGCCAGAAACACTGCTCTGAGTTCCAAGAGACTGATGTGAAGCAGAGATTCCTGAGGCGACCACAGTCCCTGGGTGGTAAGATCCCTCAAATGGGCTCCCCAGCCCAGCAGGGAAGCATCTGTGGTGAGGATCACTGAATGAGACTGAGTGACAAATGGAACCCCTTGTCTCAAACTGTCCTGATCCTACCACCATTGCAAGGCTTGGATCAGGGTTCGAGTCACTGGAATTAGTTTGGTAAGGGAATCCTTTCTTTGGGACCAAAAAGCTCTTAAAGTGGAACTGAATGTCCCTCATTTGGAATATTGCCCCCTGGACCACTGCTGTGGAAGCTGCCATGTGGCCCAGTAGCTGAAGGAAATGCTTTGCTGGTCGAGACACCTCAATCCCATCTGCAGCCACCTGTTCCAGCTCCTTGGCAAGCTGGGCAGGAGCCTGTTTAGCCAATGCCAGTAAAGTGTCCCACCTGGACTTCTGATACCTGGCTGTATAGGCCATATAATTAGCCTGGGGTGTGATGCCAAGGGAATGTTTGCCTTATCACAGGCAGCAGCCTGTACAACCCCAACATGGCTGCATTGCTGAAAAAGGAACTCTGCGTCTGAGCCTGAGAGAGTGTACCTCTTGTCCATTCTTCTGTCCACAGGAGGTATAGAATTGGGAGGCTTAAGAATTTTTTGTGTCTGTTTCCCAAAAGATTTGTGGAGGGGAATAGACAGTCTCCTGGACTCTGGGATGTCCATCATCTCAACATAATCAGGCTCTTCCTGATCCTCTACTGCCTCCTCCACAGGAAGCTGGAGGGTATCAGCCACCTTTCTGTAGAACATGTAGTGTGGAGGGGACTCAGAAAGCCTAGGAAGGGATATACCCGAAGGTCTGTCCGGGGAGATGTCCGGGTCAATAGGCACATCCAGACTTTCACCACCACCATAATCATCCTCATACTCTCCCTCCTCCTCAAACTCCGGTTCATAAAATTCTTCCAAGGTATAATCCGGAACCGGGGGAACCGACCGAACTGAGCCCCTGCCAGATGGTGCCAGTTCGGTCGGAACCGATCGAGGCGATTCCATAATCCTAATCGCTTTGGCTATCTCATCGGCGGTCGGAGTATAAGATTCTGGGTCCGAACTGGTCGATTTGTCTTGTCTTTTTGTTGGAACTGATTCCTCGGAATCGGCTCTCCTTTTGGCCGAAGAAGTTTCACCCTGGTCAGAGGGCACTCCTTCTGGTTCGGTTGGAACTGAACCGGGCTGGCCATCCGGGTCAGCGGACTTCTCGGCCTTCCTTTCCCAGGGTAGATTTGGCAGTCTGAATCGAGGTGGCCAAACCCCATACAATAAACACAGGTGGTGTGGGAATCAGCCTTAGCAAAGACCTCCCCACACACACTGCAGTGTTGAAACCCAGTGGGCCTGTTTTTTTTCTTGGGTTTCTCAGACATGGCCAACCTAACCAAAACCTACCCTTTTTTCGGCAATCCACCACAAAGACTCCCCTATCGGTTCCTGGCCGTGTCATAGTCTTGGAAAAAAAGCAATCACCAAAAATCCGTTTTTTAACGATATGGACCAGTAACCACACACTAAGTAAAGTACAAGTTTTACCTCAAAATGACCAGTTCAGCCGAACCGATCCACAGTTTACAAGTTCCACACAGAAAACAGAACAAAAACCTATAGTACTCACGGTACCACAGACAGAGACTTGAAATGATTATGCAGAAACAACAATTTGGTAGAAACCGACCGAAAACCAACACTTCAACCGATTTTTGAACCGAGCAGCAGCAGGAGAAATCTCCGGAGCAACTGTTCAGTGAGGTGGAATAAAGAATCTGATGGTTGCAGTTCGAATAACAACAGGCAGAGGCTTCAACCGAGCTTGTGTTGAACATTCTATGCAAGGCATAGAAAAGTTAACCCTTTGTTCTCCGGGGCAGTTAAAAGGCAGGATCTAACTGCAATAGTCAGAATACAGCAAGACTTCATGTTGTTTGAAAGAGTGATGGTGTCCCGACGATGCCGACTCCCGATGTTTGCCCTGAGAGGAGGCGGGAGCGTACTTAGACATGTGGGAAGGTTTGGGCAGCTGGGTCAGAACTGAACCAGACCGCTGGCTGGAGGACGAGAAAGACAAGGTCTGCTTGGCTGGCGACTTAGGGCGGGATTCAGACCTAGCCCGATGCTTATCCTTGTGGTGATGCTTCCCCCCAGATGACCTGTCTTTGGGTGGGGAATCCTTGGTGGGAGAGGATGAGCTGGCTCCTGATCCTCGCTGCATGGCCACAAGCTTCTTTTCTAGCAGGAAGGTCTCGAGTGCATGGACCCTCCTGGCGCGCATCTTCTGGTTTAACTTTTGACAGTGTGTGCAGGCATCGGGCTGGTGTTCCAGGCCTAGGCAGAGGAGGCAGGCTGCATGGGTGTCTTTGGCCCGGTATCTGCTTCCCACATACACACTTTGACTTTCGCCGTGGTGGGGAGGACGACGACATAAACGATGTGTTGAAAAAAGGATTTTGAAGAATTCTTCTGACATTCGATGGCTGTCGACTGCTAAGGAAGGCGTCTGAGGAGCCGAAATACGTGGGTCGACAACGGGAAAAGAACTGAGATGGGTAGCCGACGTCGGGGGCGGTCCCCTGCCTCAGACTGCTAGCTACAAGTTTTCTGTGGGGTCCTGATGCCTGCCGGCTTCAATCCTAATAGTATTACCTGCTGCAAGAGCTCCACCCTCAAAGACAGATCTAGAGATACATATTTAAGCATTTATTAAGGATACCTAAAGACAGATGGTAACTCATATCTGGTTTATTTAGACCTGATACGGACTTCTCTCATGAAATATAGGCACCACTAAAAATAATCTGAAATATAGAAAGAAACTTTTTTTAAAAATATGATGAGATACACTTTTATGTTTGATTCTGAACTTCACATACTCTCATTTTCCAATTTGGACAGTATTTAGTTTGGTTTTTCTGTTTTTTTTTACACAGAACTATATAGGAATTTAATTTACTATTGAGGATTTAAACTATACAAGTCACAGTGAAACAACCTATGGTGAGGTTATTTGTTCCAAGTCTAAATTTATATATTTTTTGTACTTTAAAACTGTGATAAATTATATTTATATATATGTTTAATGTTTTTTAGTTCAGTGCTTTATCACTGATGAACAATCATAATCTGAAACGTTTGATGTGGGCACTGTACATAACTGAATCTAAATGTCTATATGAATGAAACTACCCATTAAAGCAGCAGTAGTAGGTAATCAGGAAGTGATTATCAAAATTATGCTTTTGGGCTGGAAGCATGCAGCCATAGTTCCGGTTTCCACATCTATAAATATTTTTTCTAGCGATCTTTAGTTTTTTTAAGATACTTAAAATTTATTTCCGTTGTTGTGGAGCGACAGTAAATATGGCTGGTGCTTAATTTGCAGCCCAGCTCCCCCATCATGTCTTCTGTTTACTTCCGTGGGACCCTGTGCTGCACATTTTGCCTTTCCCTGTGTAGTCCTGCGAGTCATGTACAAGCACAGTTGGCAGCAGAGGGTTCCAATTCAACATGGTGGATGGGAGAAATGAACACAAAAACAAAGAAAAACAGCAAATTACGGGGTGACAGTACAGTGAAAATAAGAAAGATTGCTAGCTAAGTGCTCAACAGAGCATAGGAAACAAAACTACTGCAATAGATCAGATTCTTTTTAATCTAGTACTGCTGCTTTAAATAAGCTTTATACACTTTGGGTGAGTGGGCTCCATCATTACCATATCCCCTCTATCTAGTATTAGCCTTGATTTGGTAAGGAGCTACTCCCTGAGTATCACTTTTTCTGTTTTTACTGCAACTGACTGGGCTGGAACCCTTTTTTTTTTAGTTCAATCTAATGGGATTCCTTCTCTGGAGGCTTGACCACGTTCAGCTGGTGTCCTTACTTACACAACACCGAATCTGTAATCAGACCTTTGGCCTAACGGTTGTCCTAAAACCCCAAAAGGGAGCCCATAGAGACTGTATACTTGCGGACCATGTGGTTCGTGGGTGGTGAGTAGGATGCTGGATGCTACCAAAGCTACAGAGCCACACCCAAGATGGCTTTGGCCACTGGGAAGGCAACCGCAGGGGATTTGTCCTGGTCCAAAATGTCTGTAGGAGGGTACCTGACCCTCTTCTGAACTAGTTCACACAGGCTGGACATGGACTTGGCAATCAGTTGGCGCAGCGCACTGAAGGAGACCGCTCCTTGACCGAGCCACGGCTGAAGAGCAGAGCTACAGAGGAGACCATGGACTCTTGATCCGAGTTGCCCGATGACTCCTCAAAGACAGCCCTCGGCCGTATTTCACCACAGACCTCCCAGGACTCATCACCCAGAGTAATCCTCACCAACAACTAGCCTGGTAAGCCACGAGTCGAACGGCCGGCCTCCTTCATCAGAATACCAGTTGGCAGCTGTCGGGGTGGCAATTCCACCGTGATCAGTGGAAAACCAGGTGTGGGGAGCTCCCACGGAACCTGGGCCAGCAGGAGAGCCACTGGCAGCTGCCAGGGGACCACAGGTCCTTGGGATGGAGTCCTACCCTGCCCCACGATGGCTCACTGCTGCCAGAGGAAATCCTTGCAGCACTGACACATTTTCCGCCCCCAAGGATAAGGACGATGAGGAGCATTGACGGTAGTGCTCCCGGCCAATCAGGATCGAGAGTAGAGATGTGCGAAGTCAAAAAATATCGGCTTCGCCAAATATTTCACAAATTTCGTTCAATGTGTGAAGCACAATTCGCGGAGTGGGGTCATCTACGAAGTGTGGAATTTCATGAGCAGACTGGGATTAAATGATTTTTTTTTTTTTAATACTGTGTACCGAATGGTAATCGGAGGCGGAGGGGGCCACTAGACACCAAGATTTATTGTGGCCCAGGATCGGCAGGGGCACTAGACACCAGGTAAATCGAATAGGGTTTCTTGGGAAAAAAATGTTATACTGTGAATTGCAATCGGTGGGGGGGCACTAGACACCGCCAGGATTGATTGTGGCCAGTGATCGGTGGCGGGGGGCACTAGACACCTGGAAGGGAAGTCGGGCTGCTGGCTGTGGGGGGAGATGAAACTTCTCCTTGCTTTCAGTTTTTTTAAGTGCAATCTGCACTGATAAAAAAAACCAAAGCAATGCAAAGCCAATTTGGCAAAGTTTCCATCACAGGTGGCAACTCCGCAAAATGTTCCGCGGAGGCGGATTTGGTGACTCCGTCAAAACTCTGACTGCAGAGTGAAACTTGCAACATCTCTAATGGAGAGCACAAATGCCTCGACCGTGACCTTGATTGCTCAGTCTTCGGTGAGTTCCATCTTCAGTATGTTGGTCATAAATAACGTGCTGGCCCACATTCAGCAACAAAGATGAAGACCCAACCACAGCTGGAGGCTTGTGCCAAACAGGGGCAACCGGGGTTACCAATCGATCCACGTCCTCCTGGGTGAGGACTCAGAACACCGGGGTCTGCAAGTCCAGTTATTCAACCTTACTTTGACAACGGGGCGACTGGGTTCAGAAAAATGTCGACAGGTTGGCTGACCGAAGCAGAGCTTGTCTGCCTTAACGGGTGGTTGACAAGCCTTCGACCTGCCCACCCATCCCCTCAGCTGAGTGGCACTCAACAGCCGCCAAGTGAGTCAGGCAAATTGAGGGACCAGAAGGACTGTGATCTCTCCCTGTCCCACGACTGGAGATGGTGGTGAGAAGATTTCCTAGTTTTGGTCTTGCACCAAAAGCCACAGTGGGCAGGGCTCTCCCCAACGATCTGAAGAGACCTGCACATATCACAGAACTGGTCTGTGAAGGTCCTCCGATGCTGGCCCCAAGTGGGAACACCACCGAGGCCAAGAAGGTGCTCACCGCAGCCATCGCTGCTTCTGCCTCAGGCTGTGCCACAGACCCAGCTGCAACCAATGCCTTTTTTGCTACCCTTAGGGTGATTCTTCAGTTCCTGTTCCTAAGGCTGACCCAGAGCAAGCTGGAGCTTCCTATCCAGAATGGACTCAGGAAGCACAGAAAGGCAAAGGCTACACCCGGCCACATCGTGTTGCCTACCCAGGCAGTACACGCATGTGTCATACGGATTGGTGATTGACATCTTCTGGCAGCACCAAATGCAAAATGTGAATCCAGGTTTCTTGTGATCCATTGCTAGTACGGAGACGGAATCGAAAAGAACTGCAAAATAACAACAATTTAACTTCATAAACTTCGAAAGTAATGGTTTACCTATGGTGCAGTGAAGTGCAAAGGAGGCCACCTGTTCTTCCAGTGAAAAGAAAGATCTGATGTCACGGGTTGGAGTCAGGAGATATAGCCACCTCAGTGGTGAGAGGAGCTTGGCAACATCTAGCCAATCAATGCATTCCAGTGGAACTGCCAGAGTTTGAATAAGTGAACCTTATCCACGCCCCTAGAAAGCTATATTTTGTGCAGTGCAACTGGACACTTCTGAGTGTCAGGCTCAAAGGGCCCGATACTTTCACAGTTAACATCATGCTAAGAGACATTAGGCCACACTAAACTGCTGTGCGTTGTGTTCTTGAGAGGTAGTCTGCTCGGCAGGTGTCATAAAGTAAAGACAGCACTGCAAAAAGCTGTTAGTATTTGAGCTCTGATGAACACCAGAGTACATGCATACATGGCACACTGGTATATTGGAATCTTTTTTGAATTCGTAACAAGCTTTCTGCTCAGTGCTACTTAATGCTTCCATAAAGCATCTTTTAATAATGTACTCAAAACATCGACTCCCTCTTATTAAATACACCTGATGTTTTTTGGCCATCCCTCCCATTCCCGGTTCATGTACTCCACATCGATTCTCTCGGTCTTGAGCAAAATACTGGAAAAGCTCATCGACACCCAAACTCTGGACTTCATTGCAACCTCAAATCTTCTCTCTGATGCGCAGCATGGATTCAGGAAAAATCGGAGACTGCATACTTGCGGACCACGTGGCTCGAGGGTGCTGGGTAGGATGCTGGATGCTGCACTTCAACGGCCCTGGCAAAATTCACCTCAGATACTCTCTCCAACATGGACGCTGGACAACTAACATGAGCCGTCTTCATTGATCTCACTAAGGCCTTTGATCTTGTGGATCACTCCCTACTCCTGTCCACTCTTCAAAACATAGGCTTCTCTACTCCTGTTGTAAATTGGTACAGGTGCTATTTATCTGATAGGACCCAAGCAGTGAAATTTAATACTGCAGTATCTGACAACACCACAATCAACGTTGGAGTTCCCCAGGGATCTATTCTGGGACCTCTTCTATTCTCCCTCTTTATCAACAATATTCTGGACAACATCTCAACTTGTTCCTCTCTTCTCTATGCTGATGACCTTGGTCATCTACACCTGCTCAACAAACATCGACTACCTCAACTCGTCTCTGACCACTGCTTTCAAGAGCATTCAAAGCTGCCTGTGCAACCACAGACTGGTTCTAAATACAAACAAAGCTAAAGCCATGCTCCTGGGCTCTGCCACCAAACTAAGAACCTTCCCCTTACCCTTGATGGTCCACGACCTTGAAGGGAACAAGCTAGAGGCTGTCACATCCTTCAGGTATCTTGGGGTTTTAATCGACCAATCTCTAGACCTACGCCTCCACATTCAATCAACCTGCAAAACAGTAAATAGTAAACTGGGTGTTGCCTACAGAACTGGCTACATGCTAACTCCTTCTGCTAAGCTGGCCATTGACAGGGGGATCCTGCACCCAACCCTGACATACTGTGCTCCTATCCTTGGGGCTGCCCACAAATCATCACTACTGAAATGGGATGTCACCTATAACAATATCTGTTGTTATGCATCATCGTCCCCACGGCTCAAGCATCGATCTCGGCTTTATAGTGACCTAGGTTGGCTCTCTCTCTCTGCATCCAGACAATACTATCTTGGCTGTCTATCTGACTCCATAATCAGGCTGGAAATCCCGGCCTCCCTTGCAAAGCTATTACGTCCCATCACCTCATACCGACGGCTGAGGTCGCTTGACAAATCTCTACTGAGGGTACCCAGGTGTCACACCTTCAAAGGTACCGGGGCATTCGGGCATGCTGCCCCTCAGATGTGGAATACGCTGCCCCTGGAACTAAGACAATCTACATCCCACTATCACTTTAAAAGTGGGCTACAACATTATCTGTCTACTGCTGAACAGTGTACCTGTTTCGACCCTACCTGACCTAACTGATGATCCACCTGCCCCGTGTCACTGCCACTGGATGATCTATTATCTCCTGCTTGTTGTAACCCCCCCACACACACACACATCATTCCTCTCATCTTTCAATACACGCTTCTTGGACCCATCCTACCACAGTATCTGATTGATACTGCACCCCTCCCCCAGTTCTCTCCCTCAAATTCAAATTAGTCACCTCTCTAAGCAATTCTGTACCCTCTTGTGGTAACACAAGCACAAAACACTTCTTCTTTGGGGCCCGATCCCTTCCTGTTATGTCGTGCTCTACTACACGTTTAGTTGTCTGTATTACCCTGCATTTTGTTTTTATGCCTACTTGTAATAATGTATGACTGTACTATTTGCCTTTCCTTCTTGTTATAACCTGCGCCATGATTTGTATTGCTGGCTGCAGTATCTTTGCTATTGTTACATGTAGTACTGGCCAATGCTTTGTTAGCCAATCTACTGTTATATGTGTCTACATAGCTAAAATTAAGCCACTTATGTCTGATGTCAGGCACTTCGCTTTACTGTTTATTGTCATCTTTGTTTCCATGGCTGAGAACAAGCCATATTGTCTACTGTCATTGATTCCTGAAATGCTTTTTCGTATGTATTGCCTTGTACTCTCCTGGGTTGTGCCTGAAAACAGTCATTTGTTGGCTAGTGCACTTACCCGGTAAACAAAAACTAAATAAATAAATATCAGTGGCACCCCTCCTTCTCTGAGTCCATGTCATGCAATCCTTTGCATCTGTGTTGGCACCCCCATCCCCTGGAGCCTTCAAACCCTCTTCCTATTCCTCTAAATGACACATACTTCTCTTGCTCACCACCTCGGCCAGTCGCCTGACTTCCGTAACCAGAATATTGGTAGACCAGTGGATATTTATTTATTTAGTTAATTTTATTTATTTGTTAACCTTGTAAGAGCCCTTGACTGAGGGTCCTTTTCAAGGCTTGACCCGGGCATAAAAATATAATACAAATTATACAAAAACAAAGTATAAATATTTTTAATTAAAAACAAGTAATGAATAAGGTTGCTGTAGTGAGTCTAGGTAAACCATTCCAATAATGAGGGGCACCTACAAAAAAAGTCCACAAGCTAATCTTGGATTCACATGATTTTTCATCCAGAACCACCTCTTTTACTGATCTTAGCCTGGACAATATACACCTTTTAAAAACCAAATCTGAAAGAGCAGTAGGGATAGGAGAAAATATATTTTTTAAACAACCAAAAAATACTCAATACATAAAGATCGGGGGGGGCGTGGCCAACAGCTGAGCTGCGAGCAGTCACTTTCCACAGCTCCAAGTCTGGTCATTAATTTAAGGTTAAAATTGAATTGTCTGACAAGAAAAACCCTCTTAATTTGACACCAGAAGAAATGGTATTACTAGAGCTTTCGACAGAAATAAAAATCTCCATGGAGCAACTTTTGGTGTGACAGGGTGGAATAGGACTCTGTCCCATTTGTTATGGAGAAAGTGTTTAAATGCAAGGATCTATTCTTTCCTTTCCTGTCTCTTCTCTGTCTGGTTGCGCAACCCAATTTTCCTGTGAGAGCTCGGATTTAGTCACCCCAACAATCTTGCAATTCTTTGCCTCTCACTGTCTCTCAGCCCTCCCTTGCTTTCTGTTTTCCCCCTTGTATATCTGCCGATAAAAAAATATGTGTAAATCATTGTGTGGATATGTAACTGATATTGGGATCCTTTTTGTTTAGAAACATAGACTTTGATGGCAGATAAGGACCACTTGGCCCACCTAGTCTGCCCATTTCCCTACCTAGAGGATAAGCTGCAGATCCTATTTAACCAACAGCCTATTTCTTCCTACCCCCCACAAAAATTGCCTTATGTCTGTCCCATGCATTCTTGAATTCCTCACAGTTTTAGACCCTAACCTCCTCAGGAAGGCTGTTCCATGCGTCCACCACCCTCTCTGTGAAAAATACTTCCTCACATTGCCCTAGACAGCTCCCCCTCTATCTTCAAATTGTGTCTCCTTGTTCTTGCACATCTCTTTTTCTGAAAGATGTTACCCTCTTGGACTTTGTTGATTCCACTGAGGTACTTAAACGTTTCTATCATGTCCCCCCTCTCCCTCCTTTCCTCAAGGGTATATATATTAAGCTCCTTTAGCCTCTCCTCGTATGGCTTCTCTTGCAGACCCTGCACCATTTTAGTTGCCCTCCTCTGAACTGCCTCCATCCTGTCTATGTCCTTGCGGAGATGGGGTCTCCAGAACTGGACGCAGTACTCCAGATGGGGTCTCACCAACTGTCTGTACAGGGGGATAACAACTTCCTGTTTTCTGCTGGTGATGCCTCTCCTATACATCCCAGTATCCCCAGCCCTCCCTACCGCCTTCTCACATAGCTTCCAACCTTAAGGTCATCTGATATGATTACCCCCAAGTTCCTTTCCATTTTGTTGTTATTACTACCTCCCCCATTGTGTAATCTTCCCCTGGGTTTTTGTGTCCCAGGTGCATTACTTTGCACTACTTTGCATTAAATCCAAGCTGCCATACTTCTGACCATTCCTCCAACCTTGCCAAGTCCCTTCTCATCCTTTCCCATGCCTCCTTGTGTATCAACCCTGTTGCAGATCTTTGTGTCATCTGCAAAGAGGCATACTTTTCCTTCAAGTGCCTCTGCAATGTCACTTACAAAGACATTAAAAAGGACTGAACCCAGTACTGAACCCTGCGGTACCCCACTAGTAATCCCTCTTTCTTCAGAGTGGACTCCATTTACAATTACCTTCTGTGTCCTGTTGTTCAGCCAATGTTTTACCCAGGCTACCACCCTGGGACCCACTCCAAGGCTGGTAAATCTGACTACTAATATTTTGTGTGGGACTGTGTCAAATGCCTTGCTAAAGTCTAGGTAGGCCATGTCCATTGCCCCTCCCTGGTCTACTACTTTGGTCACCCTGTCAAAGAAATCAATTAGATTCATCTGACATGACCTTCCTGCTGTGAACCCATGCTGCCTTGGGTCCTGTGCGCCACTGGCCTCTAGGTACTCAACAATTCTTTCCTTCAGAAGTGACTCCATCACTTTCCCTACCACAGAGGTCAAACTGACAGGTCTGTAGTTTCCTGCCTCTGTCTTGCTCCCACTTTTGTGAAGGGGAATCACATCAGCCTTCTTCCAGTCCTCAGGTACCACACCATCCTCCCATGATTTGTTATAAAGGGTAGTCAGTGATGTCACTAGTTATCTGCTTAATTCTTTTAGAATTCTGGGGTGAATTCCATCTGGCACCATTGCTTTGTCCACCTTCAGTTTTAGGAGTTCTTTCAGAACCCTTTCTTCTGTGAAAGGACTGGGATCAACCCCCCTCTCCAGAGTGCTTCTGTTAATTGGTTAGGCTCCTCCCCCACTTCCTCTTTTTGTGAATACTGAACTGAATTTAGAAAATATATAGTGTCACTGTTGAACTATTTATAATTATACCATGGACTCAAAACAAAAGACACAATCCTGTGCTTTAATTTGAGGGTGGGCACCTTTCTGCCATGGTAAATCCTATGATATACCCATGGCAAAGGTGCCAGTCAGCCACAGCTCTGAAATCCATCCAAACCCTGAAGTTGGCAGTGGCAAACGGCCATCCTGAAACCCCGCTAAACGACACGTAGAAACAGCATTTTTTTTTTTTAAACAGTGCAGCCCAAACAAAATTGTGTGCCCCTCCCCCGTAAATTCGTAACTTCCCTACTTCATTTCTCGTTTCCCTGTTCCCAAAATTTGCAACCACCTACCCCAACACTGCTGAAGATGGGGCACCAGGAGGGCACAAACATCAGTGTCCCGTATGTGGAATCTCTCACCGTTGCCGCTCACCATTCTCTGTCCTCCAATCCTCCCCAGTGTTCTGGGACGGAAGAAAAGAGCAGAAAACCCCACAAACATAAATGTATTGTCAAAATCTAATTAAAAAAAAAAAACGCCGCCAATTCAAACTACTGTCCTCGCTCACCACAAAACTACACCCGTAAGTAAACGTACAGATGCACCACAGCTCGTAAACACTCGCACCGCACTCTGCCACCACTAAAACAGAACGGAGACCGTTGTCTTTTTTTATAATTAAAAAATGAAAATAATAACCCTGTGGACTGCTCAAATAAAACCATGGAATACCGTAGTCCCCCCCGTAACGAGACAGACCAACAAAGATGTTCCTACTTTTTTGTTACCATGCTGCTTCCCAAATCAAACCAAGATCAAGCATCTCCGAGTGTGAGAGAGAGAGAGAAAGAGAGACATAGCCAGGTCTAGAATCTCAGCGGCCGAGAATTTTTATGAGAACTTGTAATCTACTCGTAGAACTTCTCTAAGCGGTAGCTTAGAATTCATGGTGATTTTTATTAATATCTCTGTTTATACATAGAATCTGGTTCCCTTCCCCACTTTTTATATCCAAAACCCCCCTATATGTTCAGAATGTGATGTTATCATTGCTATAACATCATACATTAGCTAATGAAACGGCTGCATTCTACAACAGAAATGAACAGTCACTTATCTACCACAGCTCCCACTGCCAGAGACGGTGGCACAGCACATCATGCATGGTGATATTTGCTCAACCTGCACTACAGCCTAATACAATTTTCAGTCTTATATTGTTGCACTAGGGCCAACTTAAACAAAACCTTGTCAATAGCACAGGCCTGTTAAGTCCATACCTCACTTTGTACAAACCTATTTGTGCCTTTAAGGTATAGAGACGCTATCTGAAATGAATAACTGGTAAAATTAATTTAACTGTCTACATTTTTAAGAAAAATAAAGTAATTATGCCTAGAAAAGTGAAATATAATAATGTGTAGACCTGTTGAAAGAATAGACCTGTTAAATAAATAATTGCACTGTACGCATTTTTGCCAGGGTTATTGATTATATTTTGTCATTGGTTGATAGAATCACATAAAAGTTATTGAGAAATGTTGTGTGCAGGGACAGCTGTTGGGCCAGAGGGTAGCATGCTGTGTTTTCGTGCTGGCAACTCAGGTTCAGAGATTAGCTCTGGGAGCTGGCTGGGCAGCACAAGGATTGATGGAACATATCACTGCTCGGAGCCTGGGAAGGTATGGTGCAGTGCTCTGTCACATGGTGGACACATTGTAATGGGCCGGAGAGCTGTATCTCACAATTGGCTCACATGCATGTCATGGCCTGATGGTATTACGCAGTGTGTCAGGGAAAGCAGGTTGACATGAAAAATGAGTTTTGCAATAACTCCTCTATTCCATTTCCAATGGGACCTGTATAAATGAGGATACAAGTTCATGGAAATTAAAAAAAAAAAAATACATACACACACACACATATGGTATCTCTGTCTCTCTCACCACACACACACACACACACACGCATATTTGTATGTATGTTACAGATTGCATATAAACATATAAGTGATACACAGTGGGAACCTCATGAGTGGTGTAGAAAGCACATACAAATATAGAAGTGATAGACAGTGGAAACCTCATTAGTGGGATAGACAGCATGCATATAGAAATACCTTATTTATCACATAAGATCCCCTCTGCATATGTCATTTATACAGCAGGCTAGGACCTTAAGGGAGATACATTTGTTTTGCCTTTTTAGGCATAAAATTATTTTAATAAGTCTGTTATCCTGATTGCTATAACCACTGCCATGAAAGTGAAGTCAGGATGACAAGCTGACACTGTGATGTGGTAGTTTGTTAGTGCCACAGAACTTCCGTAGAAATTACAAACCACCACCGAAGAAATTCTGCGGCAAATGGTAGTCTTGCCGCAGAACTTGGTCCCACTCTGCCGCAGAAAAGTAGGGACCCTGGACATAGCTACACACAATAGTATGATAACATACATGGTAAAGACTTTCCCCCTTTTTTTTACCTTTGCCCAGAGCTGGGGAAAGTGGTCTGGGGTTGGGGGAACTGCCATCTACTTAAAATATTCTACCTAGCAACAGGGAACTATTTAACACATGGGGGAAGGATATTACAGGAAAAATCAATTAAAAAAATATTTTCAAGTAAAATCACTTTAATCTTGAATTCTTTAAAAAACAAGGACATGGTATAATCGCAATAAGCCACGAGGGGGCACAGGCAAACCACTCTAGCCATGGTAAATCCCCAGATAACCCACACCCCCTTGTGACTTATTGTTTAATTATATTTTGAGATGATTGCAGAAAGCCATTGCAAACTCCAGAATTTACTTGAGTGCAAATGTTTGAGCCTTTTGCAAAAGCTGTGCAAAGGGGGCCTCTCAGCTCAGGCACAATGTGTTCTAGCAGCTCCTGAAATTTACAAAAACAGGATGCTTGCTAAGAGCGGGGGTTGAAAAGACTAATAAAAGAGCTAAGCTGCAACTGCAAGAAAGGTTAGGAGAACAAGGGACACAGAGACTGAAAGAAAACAATTTTATTTTGCCTTTGTAAATAGTTACACTAAACAAGTTTATTTTATGATACTGCTAGTGTAAATACATTTTTTTTGATGAATTCTACAACTGCTCCTGGTTTTCCCATGCTTCCTGACCTGTGCCTCGATGACATTCGGCCACACAACCATGGTCCGGACAAACAAAGCGGGAACATCTATGGAGGGTACCCACCCGAAAGAGATCAGAACGGGAACCAGTAAAGAATTACAACCTGTGGTTCCAGAACAGGAAGGGCCCCAACCTACCAATGGGCTGGATCGCAAATTAGAAGAATTTGGCTCAGAAATGAAACAGCTCCATACCAAAGTGGCTATAGCTACTGAGGAAGCGAAAGGAGCAACTCAGAAGGCAGATAAAGCCCTCATGATGACGACAGGGCTCTCTAAAGAAATTAATTTGCCTCAAAAGCGGCTAGAAAACCAGAAAAATGCTACTAGATCTACATATCTTTGTCTCTTGGGTCTACTGGAAGGCGAACAACCGGTAATTTTCTTAAATACCTGGTTGAAGGACTTCAAGCAGATGGAGCAACCTTTCGAGATAGTTAAGGCCTACAGAATTACTCCACGGGCAGCAGTCGCAGGGCTGCAACTGGAACTATGTTCCCACACACTATAATGCTGGAGCTTCATACTACAGCAGAAAGGGACATATTGCTCAATCAATCAATCAATCAAAATCTTTATTTATTCAGGCGAACATCATTGAGCAAAGCTCATTTACAAGATGGACCTGAGTGGTCATACAAATGAGGATACAAGTATTATTACATAGACAAGAATAGAATAAATAGTAATACAATGGCATGGAATGATTATATACAACAATTTACATATATACAAGTAACAATAGAACCATTTAGCCTGTAGGAAAAAAGAGGACAAAGGGTATAGCAGTCCTAAAATATAAGTTATATGGTCTAACTAGTTTTTATGAGAATATAATAGGTGATTCGGAAGAAAGAAATTGAGTTAATATAATGGATAGAAAAAGCGAGGTTTAGTTGGGTCAGATAGGTAGGGGATTATGCTTTATAAAAGCAATTGCAGAGCTCTGGAAAAAGGGCGGAGAACAATCTTTTGAAGGATGCCAGAGGTAGTAGGCTATCTAGCTTCATGGATTTTGGAGAGAGTTCCATGCAACTGCTAAGGAATAGCTGAAAGCAGCCTCCCATACCGGTGCAGGCATTGGGACCTTTAATGTGATGAGTTTACTGATCCTTAAGGTGTATGGCCTGGTTGTAATTTGGGTAAAGCAATCAGTGATATAGGTCGGTAGCTTGCCTGTTAACGCTTTGAATATCCAGATAACAGAATTCCTATTTCTTCTGTGTTGCAATGATGTCCAGTTGACTGCCATATAAAGGGAGCAATGATGGGTGTTGGAGGAAGGTCAGTAATAAATCTTATGGACCTGTGATACAGAGTGTCCAGCTTATGTAAGAGATGACTTGAACAATGGCAGTAGAGAAAATCAGCATAATCAATGAGGGATAGGAATGAGGCCTGAATTAACCTTTTTAGAATCACTGTTTAGGTAATATTTATTCTAAAAAATAGTCCGAGCCTCTGTCTTAGCTTTTAAGTAGCTCTTCAATATGGACAGAATAGTCAAGCCTGTTATCTATCCAGACTCCAAGGTATTTGAAGTTATCAACAAATTCAAGTTTCTCTCCAAGTAAGGTGGATATATGTAGGGTGTTGGATGCTGGGGTAGTGGTAGTACAACTCTTTGTGGTAAAGAACATAGCTTTTGTTTTTTTTGCATTTAGAAGTAGTTTTTGTCAAGTAGATTGTGCTGCAGAATGGAGAATTGGATTGTAGAAGTTCACAGGCTTTGGAAGGTGAGGATTGCTGACATACAATACAGTATCATCAGCAAACAGATGAATGTTAGATTGAGTGAGGTTGGCATCAATATTGTTTATATAAATAGCAAAGAGGATAGGGCCAAGAATAGAGCCTTGTGGTACGCCCTTAGCAGAGGTTTTGAGGTGGATAGGTAATTTCCATTTCTAACCAGTTGCGACCTATCTGAAAGGTAATCCTCAAACCAGTTGGAGGATAGGAATCCAGCCTAATGAGTTAAGGGAGGTGAGTAATAAGTCATGATCCACTGTGTCAAAGGCTTTACTCAAATCCAGAAACACAGCACAGGTAAAATTTTTCTTGTCCAAATTAGTCTGCCAATCGTTGGTTACCTTGGCTAAGGCAGTAATGGTAGTATGCTTTGATCTAAATCCAGATTGTGCAGAATTTAGAAGGTTATTGCTATCCAGATGTCCCTTAACTGAGAGTTTACTAGTTTTTCGAGCATCTTAGATAGTACTGGTAGGATGGAGATAGGTCTGTAATTGTTGAGATCCCTAGTATCACCAGATTTGAGTAATGGAACTGCTTGAGCTGTTTTCCAAGTAGATGGAATGGATCCAGTAGTTAGTGAAAGATTGAAGAGATGAGTAAGGGGCAGATAAGACATGTGAAGCAATTTTCAGGAAATAGGGATCCAGGAGTCTGCACCTGCACTTTTAGTTGTGTCTAAATTAGAGAGAGATCTTCCACTTCTTTCACGGATATTGGGATGAAGGAAAAAGTTGAAGTGGCCATTTGTCCCACAGTAGTTTGCAGGTTCAAGGAAGATCTCAGGATATTTGCAGGTGATGAGTCAAATGCTAGGCCAGCAGTGGTGAAGTGAACATTGAAGGTATTTAAGATTTCTTGTTTACCTGTAATTTCTGTGTCATTTAGTAGCAATTTGGTGGTTAAGGCAGGAGTAGAATTCTGGCCCAGAAGTCCTTTTATTGTACCCCAGAGTCTGGATGGGTTATTGTAGGAGGCATCCAATTCAGCTGTATAGTAGGCAGTTTTGGCAGTTCTTATTTTTTTGTACATGAATTCCTTGCTTTTCTGAAATTTAGCCAATCTCTGGTGTCCTTTGTTTTTCTTGCCTTTTTCCACAGCTTGTCTCTGGTTCTCAAGGCTGCTTTAAGCTCAGAGGTGAACCAAGGGCAAGATTTTACCTTAGTTCTGATACTGGTGATAGGTGCATGAATATTGAGAACATTGGTGATAATATCCTTTAAAGTCTGGAGTGCTGTTTCAACAGAGGTTGTAAGATAGAAATCTTGCCAGTATATTGTAGTACTCAGGTCATGGAGGTAACCTGAGATATTGAAATTCTTTTGACCTTTGAGGATAAATTCTGCGATTTGGTGGTTTGAGTGTGGATCTTATGCCAGCTATAGGGTAATGGTCACTCACATCACTTGGCAGTACTCCTGCATGTGAGTATAAGTGAGGCTTGTTTAACAACATAATATCCAGGAGTGAGCTGTTGCTGGAATTTCTTCGGTTAATCCTAGTTGGGTCTTTAATTAGCTGTGTGAATCCATAGGTGTCACAAAAGGTTATCAAAGGTGCAGATACATTAGACAACCAGTTTAAATTCAAATCACCAAGGATGACGGTATCTTCAGGGCCTTGGTTGAGAATTGACCCTAGGTGAGAAAGCAGTTTAAGGCCTGCAGAGGGGGGCCTATAGCATCCAATCAGTTTAAATGGAGACGAATTAGGAAGGGAAATTTTGATTGATAAACATTCAAATTCATTTGGCTCAGATGTGTTGATGAGGCAGGTTGCAGAGATGGTGTCCTTGATGTATATGGCCACCCCACCACCCCTGAAGGGCATCTGCTCTGAAGAGCTGGTAATTGGGAAGGTTTACAACACTGTCTTTTGTTGTAGGCCTGAGTCAAGATTCAGAGATGACCAGGAAGTCTGGAAGAGTATGTGCCACCCAAGCCTGTATTAAGATGAACTTTTTTAGGAGGCTGCAAGCATTGAAGTGTATGAAGCTTAGTCCTTTTATGGTAGTCAGCTCAGCAGGGGAAGATAAACTGACAATGGGGCCAGGATTAATCTCAATGGTGCCAATGCATAAAAGGAGGTAGAAGATTAATTTGAGTAGGGCACCAAGGGATAGGGATAGAGAGTGATCAGAGCATTTCCTCTTAGTCCTAGATGCCCACTGTGTAGTGGGAGATGGTCCTGTTATATAGGTGTGTCTTTTATCATAACATAGGAGTCTGATGGACAGGCATAATGGGTTTTTATAGATCCAGGATACATGTAAGGGCTAGGAGCTGGATTGTTAGAGAGGCTTTATGGGATACCCAGGGTTGCAGTGTAATAGTGGTTCAAAGTGAATAAGGAATAGATGGTTGTACATTGTGGATGGCAGTGGAGAGCAGAACATACTCATTAACTTATTCGTCATGACAGGGGGTATAATATGATTATCATAATGGAATGGGGGAGATGAGAGGCTAAGGAGCAAAAGGAAACAAGTTAGCATTGTGCAGGGTAGGTATGGGTTAATAGAGAAGGGAATTAGATGTGGGCGTGGATTAGAGAAATGGCGGGAAAGAGTGTATAAATACAATTAACCAAGAGGGGGGGGGCGGGCAAAAATTTTGCGGCTTTGCCCGTACCTTTCACACTGCTTCTCCCGGCCTCCTGGATCTCTTTGGTCGGGTTGAGGTCACCGCCGCCCGCTTATGGCTCGACTTCTCTGCGGCTGGAGCTGGAGGGCAGTGCCGGCTGCAAGTCAGGGGACAGAGGAGAAGGCAGTGAGAAGGCAATTTTATTGCAGGCAATCTGCAATTAGGTGCAAGAAACAAGAATCTGCACAACAAAAGACTGGGAGGGTTTGGGGGTTAGGCCTAGCCGCCTCGCCCACACAGATCCCCAGAAAAGGCTGAATCACTAGCAAACATCACATCAAACATGTTTAAATTACCCACAATTTTAAGTAAAAACAGCTCTTTTAAGGAAATTAATACAAGTTACAGCTAATCAGAAAAATCCCATCCAGAAAAGTGTTGCAGAGTCCAGCTAAAGTCAATGGGAAAGGCGACCAATCGGAAGCAAAGCAGAGACACCGCTCCCGATTTGCTGCGGTTTTACCACCTTTTCACACTGCTTCTCCCGCCTCCTGATCTCTTGGTCGCTGGAGGTCACCGCCCGCTTACGGCTCGGAGCCCTTCTGCGGCTGGAGCTGGAGGGCAGTGCCAGCTGCAAGTCAGGGGACAGAGGAGAAGGCAGTGAGAAGGCAATTTTATTGCAGGCAATCTGCAATTAGGTGCAAGAAACAAGAATCTGCACAACAAAAGACTGGAGGGTTTGGGGGGTTAGCACCTAAGCGTCTCGACCACACAGATCCCCAGAAAAGGCTGAATCACTAGCAAACATCACATCAAAACATGTTTAAATTACCCACAATTTTTAAGTAAAAACAGCTCTTTTAAGGAAATTAATACAAGTTACAGCTAATCAGAAAAATCCCATCCAGAAAAGTGTTGCAGAGTCCAGCTAAAGTCAATGGGAAAGGCGCACCAATCGGAAGCAAAGCAAAGCAAAGCTTGCTGCAACAAGCCAAAAAACTCAGTCCTTTGACGTGGAATGAACACAGAGTTCACCTATTCCCGGATCTAAGTTATGCAACAAGAATGCGTAGGAAAAGCTTTGATGGCATACGGAGGCTGCGAGCTTTAGGGGTTCATCACATATTTTTGATGCCAGCCAGTTTCAGAGTCGTTTATAGTGGCAAGACATATCAGTTTTCAGAGTTGTTAGAAGCCTCCACACTCCTGGACAAAACAGAATCTCAGTTCACTGTATGAGAAGCTCTGATTCCAAGGAGGAGCAAGCTACATGAACTGGGAGTAATTTTCAGGACTGTGAGACTATCTTTCTGGTAGGCCATATCAAGCAAGGGGAACAAGATGACATTTATGTCTTAAAAGGTCTGAATATTAAAATAAGCTCTAATTACCTGGGATACAGCGATCACTGTTTAAATTGCCTATATATAATAGTGTTCCCCTCCTAATAAATAATTGAGTCAGGCATGCATAGTTAAATTTAGAATGGAAGGTTAGAATGTCATATGGAAGCTTTATGCCAAAAAACACTTGTACCTTATTTTAAATTATTATACTGTTTAATGTTCTGTTTATCCAGATGTTGATATATGTGGGGCTAACTGCATAACCACATAATGTGACCAATTTCAGACGGGGATGTTAACCCTTTCACAGGGTGAACAATGTAGTTAAAAAGTACTTGTTTTTCCTGCTCATGGCTATACAAGATAATCTTTGATTAATATATTTGTTGGACTTTAACATTATGAAGTGCAGGATGCACATGATGACTTATCTGGGCTTACATGGTTGGGACTTTTTTGATAACCCCTTCGTGTAGTACCGCTATACAGGGGCATTGCCTTGGATGTTACTGTAAAAATGCTGTATACTATTTGAATATTTGTATGCCTACCTGAAGGTATATAATGTAATGCACTGTGTTACATAAAATTAATAAAATCTAAGTACAAAATAAAAAATACATAAAGATCAGGACAACTAACCAAGCTGAGAATATAGGGAGCAATGATAAGTACGCAAAGGAGTGAACAAAACAAAAGAACAGACACTATTGTAAACACCACAAAAATTATGACTGACCACCCCCAAAAAAGATAAAATATAATCAAAATGTGGTAAAAGGGTGCCAGTAGCAGTAGATTTTCGAGTGCCAAAAGGAAAAAAAAATCACCAATTTGTACAATACTCCTAGTTTTTGGTCAATATTTGTGAGACACCATTTTCACATGATACGAAAAGGACAACATCGGGTCCAAAAAGAACACCCAAATACTTAAACTGAAAAACCTGCTCAGTTTAATTACCAAAACTATCCTGTAACCTAAGAATGGATCATCACTAAGCATTCCATGTGTGCAAAAAATAATAAATAAAAAAAAAAAGTTACTTGCCTATAACTGTAGTTCTAGGAGCGGAATTCCTTTTCCTTTAAGACTTTCTGGAAGGTCTTCAAGTTGGCTCCTCCCAGCCACCTGGGTCAGATCTGACCTACTGGAAGCCAGACCAGTGTGCCACTTGCCGGAGGAGGTCAGCAGGGTTGTGCTGATGTACACCATATACCAACCACTTCTAGATCTATAATTACAGCTGAGTAACTTGTTTTTCTAAGGGCTGTTGAGTATTTTGCTGGGCTGTGTTGGACATCCTCTGAATTCGTTATGATCCAACAAACCCTTAGTTACCTGCAGGGAAAAGTAGCCCTTTGGGGAACGTCAGGAGATCTCTATATCATAATAAAACATACAGTACCCCTCTTACAGATTCTAGGACCAAGAGAGAATAATAATAAGAAGCTGAAGCAGTCATAAAAGCAACATAAAGTTATTTTATAATCCTACTTGCTTGCCTTATAGGACAGTCATTATACACTGCATACTAATTATGTAACATACGTACCTGGAAGTCTGGTTCTCTTGAACACTGCAGTGTCGTGCAGGGTCTGGCTGTGATTTCCTCGAAGAGGGGGCATGGGAAAAGCGGTTTTACACTCTGATAAGATCTTAGTCTGGTGATAGCCAGCTCATGTGCGTGTGATGATCGCACTTACTATTACTTCTATTGGTCAATTTGGGGGGGCAGCAGAGTATTATCTCAGTTGCCCTTTTGAATGCTACAATTGTAGCATTCAAGTCATAAGAATACGCTTATGTCAATGACGTGTTCTCATGGATGAAACAGTCTGTAAATGTATCATCATGTTTTCTGAAAGGTCTATTTATAAATTATTGCTGTGTTTGCACATGACACCTTAGCTGTAGAGGCACTCCTGGGTAAATAAATCACTATATTTCCGGCATTATCACAGCAAAATAGCAGTGCAGTTCTAGCCTAGAATATTATTTGTGGTGTTATGTCTCTAGCCTACAGAACCATATGTAGTGTAAAGGTCATGCTTCACAAGTAGTGCAGTTTCATAGCTTGTATCTAGGTTCTATGCAAGAATAAAGTGTCACCTAGCCTTATGTGTATGTAAACCTACACTAAACTTATGTATATGTTCCCCAGCTGTGTGTAATGTGTCCCCCCCCCCAATATGTGTGTGTGTATGTGAGAGATGCCCCGTTTATGGCTGTGGGCTATGTACTTGTGTGTCATCTGCAAGGGATGCGCATACACGTAATCATAGCGTGCCTTGTGCACATGATGTGTGTGTGGAAAAGCTTGCAGTCATGATGTACCTTATGCACGTCATGTGCTTGTGGGTGAGCATATTCTTACAGGGCGTGGATATGGTGTACTTATCCACACTTCTGGCAGACTCCTAGCAGTTCTCTGGGAGCAGGGGACAAGGCGCACACCCCCTATTTAGGCAACAGAGATTGGAGAACCAAGGCCCCCAAAACCAGCATCCCATGCTGGGCCGCTGGCGCTGAGGGTTGAGGCGCTGAACGCCACACCTTGCGCCACACCAGCGACCCATGTTCAGGCATGAGCGTGGGCCAGTAGGGGTCGGCAGGGGAGGAAAAGGCTGGAGCGTCTGCTGACAGCTCGCCTTCTCCTGGGGAGGGAGGTTTGTAGGGCTCGGCATTCTGGTGCCTCCCAGTGACAGATGGGGGTACTGTACCACAGCCTACTAGCAAGTGGGGAGGCGGAGCATGGCAGACGTCAGTAGGAATGTGGTCAGGAGCAAGCACGCCTCCTCCACCGGATGTAACTGCATTTTTGTGTTCGCCTAGGGAAGGGCTTAGGGGCAGACCATCAGAACAAGGAAAAGCCCTGGGGTGATGGTAGGAGATGGCGCGCCCTGGCCACCATGCCCACTTGGGTCCCGATCCTCCATGCATCACCTCGCCTGGATGATATTAGATGTCTTAGGTGCCAGTAGGAGTGGCAGCCCTGCCCTGGGGGGTAAGCCAGGGGGTCCCTTGCCAGGCAAAGATAGGTGTCTGCAGAGCTCTGGAAGGGGACCCAGGGTGGGGTGGGGGGTTTCAGGCTGGGCGGAGACAACCGGGACGTCGCCAAAGAGAGGCCACCACTCTGTGACCGCAGGGGGGGAAAAAAAAGAGTCACAAAAACAAACAACAAAAAAAAAACCAGCATCCCAGCATGACTCAAGGTTGATGTGATAGTGGGAGATGAAGGTGCATGTTGACTTCCAGGTAGCAACCCTGCAGATCTCTTGGATAGGGATGGCCTTGGAAGCAGCCACCAAGGCAGAAGTATGTCTCGCAGAATGAGGCCTAAGCCCTACTGGAGGCTCCCTACCAGCCAACCTAGAGCAGAGATCAATGCAAGATACAATCCAACTGCCAACAGTCCACTTTGTTGCCGGTCTGCCAGGTGCAGATTTAGCGCAAGTGACAAACAGCTACCGAACCTCTCCCCACACTCCAGCTGTGCCCTTCTTATAACAGGCGAGTGCCCGCTGCAGGGCCAAAGTATGGAACCTGTGCTCAGCCTCCAAGGTGTGGTTTGTGAAGTACACTGGGAGATGGATCACCTGGTTAAGGTGAAACTTCGAAACAACCTTCAGGAGGAACTTCAGGTTGGGACGAAGGACAACCTTATCCCTGTGGAAGACCAGGTAAGGAGACTCCACTGAGAGTGCCTGGAGCTCACTGATCCTTCTGGCGGATGTGATGGCCACCAAAAAGGCGGTCTTCCATGACAGGTCTGACATCTCACACCTGTGCATCAGTTCAAATGGCTTGCCCATGAGCACTGCTAACACCAGCAACAAATCCCAAGTTCTGAGGGGAAATGGGGTCAAGGCCCTTAAAGAGGCACCTGACCACCTTCTTCTGCACCACCGTTGGCATACCAGCCCATGCCCGATATGCAGAGATGGCTGCCAGATGCACCTTAAAGCAGCAGTGCACTGAAAATGGACTAAAATCTGACACCATCATTTTTTTCTCCCTTATCAATGCCAGATATTTTCCAGTTTATTTTGGTGGTAAAATTTGCAGTTTCATTATCATTTTAGAATTTCATGAACGTTTAAAAATAATTATTTCTCAAGAATAAAAGATGGCTGCCTCATTTTTACACAGAAATAATACTGAAGACCTGAGGAGGGTAAGAATCCAGATAAAAATGCCAACAGCACACAGCACAGGAAACACCCAGAAAACCCAAATCAACAGTTCTGCCAATATTTTTCATAACCATAGCAGAAAGTTAACTTTTTGGAATAACTTTTTTCATTGCAGTACTGCTTTAAGGAGTCATCGACTGAAGGCCCAACTGAAAGAGGGACCACAGGTAGTCAAGAATGCTAGCCACCGGACAGGACAAGGGGTCCAGTTCATTGCCCTGGCACCAAATGAAGAATCTTCTCCATTTGAAGGCACAGCATCGACGAGTTGACTCCTTCTGAGAGGCCTCAACTAGAAAGAGGCCTCATTGGAGACCCAGTGCCTGGAACTCTAGTAGCTCAGAAACCAGGCTGTCAGGTGCAGGGACTGATGGTCCGGGTGGAGGACCTTCCCTCGAGACCACGAGAGCAGGTCCGGGCAAAGTGGCAGATGCCGCGGAGGCCTGCTGTTGAGGCTGAGGAGAGAGGGGTACCAGAACTGGTACAGCCAATCTGGAGCTACCAGGATCATCTGTGCCTTGTCCACTGAACCTTGAGCAGGACTTTGTGGATCACAGCAAAGGGAGAGAAAGCATAAAAGAGGCCCAGGATCCAGGGCCTTGCAAGGGCATCCCCCTGCAGCATTCCCCGCTGGGGGGGGCATGTACAACACAACCTCAGCTTGCCATTCTCCTAGGAGGCAAACAGGTTCACCTGAGAGGTACCCTACTGGGAGAACAGACTGTCCACTACCTCCTGATGAAGAGACCACTCATGAGACACCTTGGCTGAGGGCATCCGTCAGCCGACTGGTCACTTCAGCCAAATAAATGGCAAGCAGGTCAGCTTGTAGGCTGAGCACGAGGGTCCAGATGTGGACAGCTTCCCTGCACAGAGGTAGGGAGTGCATCCCGCCCTGCTTGTTGGGGTAGTACACGGTCGATATGTCCGTCTGGACTTGGATGACATGACCCTGAAGATGAGAAGTGAAGGCTATCAGAGCCTTATCCTCCCGGCACCAAGTTACCTCCCTGTCTGCCCAAACCTCCGCCCTCTGTCCCTTCTCCCTACTCCATTTCCAATGTTCCTGCTCTACTCACTCCCCCCACCCCACCCACCTACCTCCCCCACTGCCTCATTACCTCTCCTCCCCCCTTACTCTCTCTCTCTCTCCAGCTCAATTACCCCTCATCTTCTACCCTATCTCTCAGCCAATATCCCCCACCTACCACTTCCCCCTGACAAGGGTATCATGGTTATTCCTATATTCCTGCCTCGTGCCTTCACTACCTAGTCAATCTCTTGACAAAGGGAAGTTGTCCACCCTGCCACTAACCCTTCCTTCTCCTCTCTAACTCTTTTCCTAAAAAAGTAATGTAGCTATTGAAACTTATGATGTATTTCCAAATGTAATAGCTAATCTCTTGTCCCATAACTACTGAAACTACTGTAACCTGATGTAAATGTCTAATTTTGTATGTCACTGTTTTATAAGTCTGATGCGGAACATCTGCAAATGAGTTCTTAGCTCAAAGGCTGTATCCTAGCATTTAAATAGCTTTAAATAATACTGCTTGGGGAAGCAGTATAGCGCAGTGGTTTAAGGCTCTGAGCTGCAAATCTGGTGACATCCAGCAGACCAGACCTGGGTTTGAATCCCACAGCTTCCACTTGCATACTGTGTGACCCTGAGCAAGTCACTTAACTTCCCTGTGCTCCCAGGTCGCTCCTGTAAAAAAGCTTTCAGCTCAGTGTGCTACTCCTGGTTAAACAATTAAATAAATAAAAATAAATAAATAAATAAAAAGAGACAACCGAACAGCCCGAAGCTCCAACAGGTTGATGTGACATTGGAACTACACGGGGGACCAGAGACCATGGACCCTGTTTTTACCATGTGGGCACCACAGCTCATTAGGGAGGTGTCAATCGTGAGAGTGACATCTGATCTGGTTGGACAAATGGGACTCCTTCCTGAAGATGTCCCGGGATCAACCACCACTGGCTGGTATCCCACATTGGCTGGGTCACCATGACCGGCTGGTCAAAGTGGCCCTGATGCTAAGACCACTGGTGGATCAGCCCCCACTGAAGGGAGCACATTTTCCAGCAGGCCAAATGGACCATGCTGGTGCAGGCCTCCATGAAGCCCAGGAGGAGCAGGAAGTCCCTGGCAGGGCGCAGTTGCCCAACCCAAAATGATTGGGCAAAGGAGGAAAGATCCTGTGCACTGTCCTCTGGGAGTCAAGCTCTACCCTGATGAAGTGAATCAGCTACAAGAGGACGAGTTTTGACTTGACCTCGTTGACCAGGAGGCCGAGGTGAAAGCAGGCCTGGAGGGCTAGGCCCCTGGACCATTCCTCCTCCTCCATCTTGCAGGGGCTTGCAATTAGTCAATCATCAGGGTCGGGGTATGCCTACACCCCTCTGCGCCTCAGGAAGGCTGCCACCATTGCAATGCATTTGGTAAAGACCCTGGGAGCCGAGCAGAGGCCGAAGAGCATGGCCTGGAACTCATACAGAGTCCCCTCTGCACGGAACTGTAGGAACAGATGGTGGAATGGATGGATGGGGATGTGAAAGAAGGTGTCCTGCAAGTCCAGGGAGCAGAACCACATTTTCTGTTCCAGGGACGGAATGGTCTGGTTCAGAGTGACCATTCTGAAGGTGTGCAACCGCAGAAACTTGTTCAGGTCATGCAGCTACAAGATGGGACGCCAGCCCCCTGCCTGTTTGGGAACCAGAAAGTATCTGGATACAAACTCTAGATTGTCTGGTGGGTCCGGAACACGAATCAGCACCTCCTTCTGGAGGAGCTGGGTGACTTCTTCCCGAAGGGCGCACAGCATGTCTGCGAACACCATATCAACCTGTAAGGCACGGACTGGGCTGGGCAGCATAACCTCAAACTCCAGGAGGCAACCCCTGGCTGAACACTTCCAACGCCCACCTGTCTGTGGTAACACTGGATCAGGTAGAAAGAAAATGGCACAGCTAGTCTCCCACAGGATGATCCATGGGACACAGGACAGGCAGAGAGGGGCACCCCCCATCCCGTCACTGGGCAGGCCTAGAGATGAAGGCCAGGACAACAGAAGAAGCTGCTGGACCCTGTCCGCCAGGCTTCTGGATCATGGAGGCGACCAACTTAGGTCTGGGATGCCAGAACTGCTGATGCCCAGCTGGGGTCAGGGAAGGCTTGGCTGCAGGAGCAGGACGGCTCTGAAAAGACTTTTTCTGGGGGTTGGAGCCCTTTTCCTTTTGGGCTGAGGTGACGGAATCTAAGATGGCATTGGACTTCTCAATCCTAGTGAGATGACCATCCACACCGGGCCCAAACAAATCGCTGCCCAGGAAAGGGACATCCACCACTCTATGCTGGGTATCCACCGAAAAGGTTGAGATATGAAGCCAAGCCCATCGGCGCATAGCTACAGCTGTGGCCACTGATCTGGCGCAATAATTGCTGATGTCCAGGGCCATCTGGAGCTGCTGTTTGGCAACTACATGGCCCTGGTCCAGGATTTCCTTGACCGTTATCTGAAGGTCACTCAGGAGCCGAGGAAGTACCTCATCCAAGGTGCCCAACAGGGCATGAGTAAAGTGGGCATTCATCAAGGCCGAACTTGCCTGTTTGAGGCCGAGAGAAGAGGCCTCATACACCTCCTGGCCACATGATTCAATTTCATGGATTCTTTGTTGGGGCTTACCAATATCCCCGGTACTGCCCATCTGATGAAACACCAAGTCTGCAACCAGGCCCTTGGTCGAGGGTTGGTCCATAAACCCAGAGAGAGCCGGAAAGACTGCTTATTTGTGACTCATATGGTCCGACAGAGTAGGGCAGGAAGCTGGACGCTGCCAGAGCTCCAACCCGGGCCCAAGAATAGCCTCTGCCACTGGGAAGGTGACCCCCGGGGAGTCGTCCTGATGAAATATCTCAGTGAAGGACTACTTGGCCCATTTCTGGATGTTCTCCAACTGGATTCCCGTGACCTCAGAGATGAGGCAGAGAATGGCCCCGAAAGAGGTAGGACCATGGTCTGTCGACAAATCCTCACCTGACTCCAGGTCGACTGACCCGGAAACCTCTAATTCTAAGGATTCGTCAAAGACCGGCCAACCCCCCCCCCCCAAAGTCGCTGCTAACCTTATGGGGCTCATCGGCTCTAGTGACAGTGACCGATAACTGCCGAGGAAGCTCAGGCATAGTGCGGGCGTCCTTGGATGAGGGACCATCCTTCGGCTGAACTGGTGCGGATTCCACCCGTATGGGCGGAGAGGCCGGAATTGGAATCAGCTTAGGTCCAGCACCCAAAAAGAGCTGCTGTTACATAAGCTCTTCGTAGTGCCACAGCAACATGTGGTGGAGCTGTTCCTCTCCTTAAGAGAAGGAAGAGAAGCAACGGTGATGCCACTTGCCCAAAGGCCGAGACCGCAAACGCTGACTCTGGTAAGGTCTACATGATCTCCAGCTATAGGTTTGAGACCTCGACCGTCCGGATGGCAAGGAGAGGCCGGAACTTGTAAGGGATGCCTGCTGTCCCCAGCAAGCCTGATGTCCCGTGGGTTAGGGATCAGTGGGCTGATCTGACCCGCCTTGGGTCTGTAAGGTCAGGATCGGAGACCTGGAGAGAGAGAAGTATCCCCCTCATCCTGCGACAAAGGGTCAGCTGGGTCGAGAAAAATCTCACCTGGCTGGTCGGCCTGTGTCTCGGCCAACAGGCCCAGTGGGGGTACTGGGTACTTTCGGCCTGGACTGAAGGCTCAGACGAAGCATCGAGAGTCGAAGAAGGAGCGCAGGAATCTGAGGCTCCAGAGTGTTCATGATCTTATGACCTGCGACAGGGCTTTTCACTTTGGATCTGGAATCCTTCTTGGATTGAGACCGAGAAGGGCCCTCCCCAAGGATGGGAAGGGACTGACACAAGTCCTAGAATGCCTCTATAAAAGAGGCGCCAAAGCTCAGAGGGACCAGCACAGACACTGAGGAGGAGCCTACAGCTGCCTGGGTGGCAGTTTCTTAGAAAGCCACCATTTGTTTGATAGAATGTGCAGCCCACCTCATGGGTGTACTTCGAGTGAACCGGAGGTTCCACTTGTCCGGGCAACACAGCAAGTGTTTCATGTACTGGTCCTCCAGATTGGAGAGATGCAGAGTGTGGTACAGGCTGCAAGCCTGTGGATCGTGGTCCTAGCCCAGGCAATAAATGCATGTGGCATGAAGGTCTGTGCGATAGATTTTCTGCCTGTATGGACAAAGTTTAAAACTGGACGTGGAGGAGCCTCCTCCAAATGGCACCTTATTTAGCAAGAGCAGCCAGACTACAACTAAATCCGCTCACATCGCAAGTGATAGAATTCCAGCCTGTCTACCACACGACGCATAACAGCCTACTTAATGCCTCCAAAACAAAGGTACAACAATATTCCGCCGGTAGGAGGAGGAGAAACAGAATAAAAATGTCCCTGAGACTCCATTACAGACGGCGGCCTACCAGGCGACAGAGTCCCCGATATTGGAAGCTAGCACAGAGGGAACAGAGGTGGAGCTCGATTGTATAATTAATTACATCATGACAATTATGCCAAACTCTCCAACAAATGAATGAGACCCACCAGAGACTAGAGAACAAAGTTTCTGACCATCGTAAGGATATATCTGCCTTAACTCAGAAAACTACAGAACTTGAAAGAACAGAAGTGGACTATATGCAAACGACGGATGTTCACAATACTGCCCTACTTGAACTAAACCACCGTACTACGATATTAGAACAGCGCTTAGAAGAACCCGAAAATAGAAATCGGAGAAACAACATCTGGATACATGGTTTGTCAGAAGGTACAGGGTCAGAGAATATGATAACTTTCATTGACTCCTTCCTCCATGAAATTCTGAATATGCCCCAAGAGAAGTCCTTAAACATAATTAGAGCACACAGATCTTTGATCCCTAGGCCAAGGGACCTGAAGGCCAGGCCTAGGTCGATCATATTAGCCTTTCTGGACTATCGTGTTGAAGAAGAAATTTTACAGTTGGCCTGGTCAAAGAAGAGTGTGGAATTTGGTGATGTGAGGCTGTACTTCGACCATGATTTCACCCCACAATTACTTTCCAGTCAGATACTTGTACTAACGGTGGTAAAAATGCTACAACAGAAGGGGCAAAAAGCATCTGTTGAGTACCCCTCACATTTAAAGGTACTTACAGAGAGGGGACCAATTTGATTTCAAGAGCTAGAGGATGCTGTGGAGTTCCTGGATCACCAAGGAATCTCAAAGCCTGAATGGGCGCCAGATCAAACCCAACAGCAGCTCTGTGGTAGGTCCTGGATTGGTGGCGGACCGAAGAGGAGAGGGGAGAGAGCAAACACAAGTGTTTCCGGTGTCTGTGGGACTCTGTGTGGGCCAAGAGAAGATCCCCAAGCCATGAGGGAGAACCACGAGATGTTGATGTGCCGCAAGGCAAGACTGACCAGAGGGCAGGAAAGGACAATATGACTTGAACGTCTGGGACATTTAAGTACCACGCGGGGATATCCTCGTTCTATATTTTCCTCTTTTTTCTTGAGCAAACTTGTTGTTGTTGAATATTATAGTCCAAGAAGTCTGCCTTAAGGCAAATATAGACTTTGTGAGGGCTGCTATCTTTAAATTACAGTGGCTGTTAGCTATGAACAAAATAAGTTTTATCAAAAGATAGAGAGAATATAGACTTCAGAATTACAGAGCAGAAAGAACAGGTTACTCACCTGTAACAGTAGTTCTAGGAGTGGTATATGTTGTTCAGCCACACTCTCTGGCATGTCCCTTTCCCCTTTAAATCTCGCCAGAAAGTCTTCAAGCTGGCTCCTCCCACCCACCCGGGTGGTAAATACCTTGGCTCCCCCCCATGACGCCAGATCTTAGCCAGCTGGAAGCAGGTGATGCGCCTAAAGCGGGGAGGTCAGGTGGAGTGCGTGTGGATGAACAACATATACCACTCTTAGAACTACTGTTACAGGTGAGTAACCTGTTCTTCTAGGGCGTGGATATGTTGTTCATCCACCTCTAACATACTCAAGCAGTTTTCTGGGAGGAGAGGTAAGGCACACACCCCCTATTTAGGAAACAGAGATTGGAGAACCAAGGCCCCAAAACCAGCATCCCGGCGTGACTCAAAGTCGATGTGGTAGTGGGTAATGAGCGTGTTTGCTGACTTCCAGGTAGCAGCCCGACAGATTTCCTGGATAGGGATGTCCCTGGAAGCAGCCACCGATGCAGCAGTATGGCAGGTAGAATGAGCTCTTATCCCTCTGGGAGGCTCCTTGCCCACCAACTCATAGCACAGACCTATGCATGATGTAATCCATCTCGCAATGGTCCATTTAGCTGCAGGTCTGCCAGAAAAGGCTTCAGTGTAGGTGACAAACAGCTGGCGAACCTCTCCCCAAATTTCCGCCGTCCTCTCCTTATAATAGGAAAGAGCACGTCTCAGGTCCAGAGTATGAAGCCTGTACTCGGCGTCCGAGTTCTAGTTTGGGTAGTATACCGGCAGAGTCAACACCTGGTTAAGGTGAAACTCTGAAACCACCTTCGGAAGGAATTTCAGGTGGGGGCGCACGACAACTTTGTCCCTGTGGAAGACCAGATAAGGGGAGTCCACCGAAAGTGCCTGGAGCTCCCTTGTCCTTCTGGCTGACATGATAACCACCAGGAAGGCAGTCTTCCACAACAAGTGTGAGAGCTCACACTTGTGCATGAGTTCGAATGGCTTGCCCATGAGCTCTGCCCAAACCAGCAAGAGATCCCACGGAGGTGGAGGTTCACGTACCGAAGGGGATATGTGATCCAGGCCTTTGAAAAAGCATTTGACCACCATCTCCTGTGCCAATGTCGGCTGACCAGCCCGCGCCCGGTAAGCAGAGATGGCTGCCAGGTGCACCCGAAGGGTCTATGACCGCAGACCCCCTTTGGAGAGAGACCAAAGGTAGTTTACAATGTTAGCCACAGAGCAGGATAAGGGGTCCAGGCTTACCCTGACACCAAACGGAAAACCTTTTCCATTTGAAGGAATAACACTTCCTGGTCGATTTCCTTACGACATGCCTCCACCACGATGTGGACATCCTCGGAAAGACCCAGAGCCTGGAACTCTAGCCACTCGGGTACCAGGCTGTGAGGTGCAGGGATTCAAGGTCCAGATGGAATACCTTCACCTGGTTCAATGAGATCAGATCTGGGCGTGTGCAAAGCCGCTCCAGGGGCCTGCAGCTGAGGCTGAGGAGACCTGGATACCAGAACTGGCGGGGCCAATCTGGGACTACCAGGATCACCTTTGCCTTGTCCATCCTCACCTTGAGTAATACCTTGTGGATCAAGGGAAACGGAGGGAAGGCGTAGAGTATGCTTGGGGTCCATGGCCTTGAGAAAGCATCCCCCTGCAGCGAGCCCTGCTGAGGGGCGCAGGCCTGGTACAGACTCAGCTTGGCGTTCTCCCTGGAGGCAAACAGGTCCACCAACGGCTTGCCCCCAACTGGAGAACAGACTGTAAGCTACCTCTGGATGGAGAGACCACTCGTGGGATGTCTGGCCTAAGCAGCTGAGAGCTTCCACCAGTTGGTTCGAGACTCCTGCCACAAGGATGGCTAGGAGATCTGCCTCCAACCGACTGACGAGGGTCCAGATTCAGAGCGCCTCCTTGCACAACAAATGGGAGTGCGTGCTGCCCTGTTTGTTGAGGTAGTACATGGTTGTGGTATTGTCCATCTGGACTTGAACCACTTGACCCCAGAGTTGAGGAGCAAAACCTGACACAGCCAGTCTGACTGCTCTGAGCTCCAGCAGGTTGATGTGGCATCGGGACTCCTTGAGGGTCCAGAACCTGTGGGCCCTGTGGTCCCTCACGTGGGCTCCCCAGCTCATGAGAGAGGCATCGGTCATGAGGACGACCGTCGGCTCTGGGCGGACAAACGGGATCCCTTCATGCAACAGTTCTGGGGCGGTCCACCATTGGAGAGCGTCCCACATCTTCTGGGTTACAGTGATCAGCTGGTCGAAATGACCCTAGCACTGAGTCCACTGGGTGGCCAGCTCCCGCTGAAGGGGGCGCATGCACCACCTGGCCCAACGGACCGCAGGAGGTGCAGGCAGCCATGTAACAGAAGGCATGAGAAAGTCCCGGGCAGGGCACAACTGCCCAACCAGAAATGATTGGGCAAAGGAGGAAAGAACCTCCGCCCTGTCCACCGGGAGCCGAGCTCTGGCTTGACGAGAGTCGAGCTCTGCCTCGATGAGGCCCATTACCTGAGAGGGCACGAGTTCTGACTTGGCTTCGTTGATATCCCTGGACCTCTCCACCTCCTGAAGGGAGGAACCTGTCAGGAGCCAGTCGTCGAGGTAGGGGTAAATCCAAACCCTGATGCCAAAGATGGGCTGCCACCACTGCCATGCACTTGGTAAAGACCCGTGGGGCCGACGACAGGCCGAACAGCATGGTTCGGAACTCATACAGGGTCCCTTCGACCCTGAAGCGGAGGAACCACTGGTGAGATGGACGGATCGGGATGTGAAAGAACGCGTCCTGTAGATCCAGTGAACAGAACCACATGTTTCGCTCCAGAGATGGTATGATCTGGTTCAGAGTTACCATCCGGAAGGTGCGAGACCTGAGATATTGATTCAGGTCGTGGAGATCTAGGATGGGGCACCAACCCCCCATCCGCTTGGGCACCAGGAAGTACCTGGACATGAAGCCTGGGTCTGTAGGAGGATCCGGCACTGAAGCAACTGCCTCCTTGTGGAGGAGTTGAGCTATGTGATCTCGAAGAGCCGACTGAGTGCAAGCTGAGATCCTTTCCTTCCGAGGAGCGCGGGCTCAGCTGGGAGGGTACTGCTCGAATTCCAGAGGCAGTCCCTGGCCGACCACTTCCAGACCCCACCTGTCCGAAGTGATACTGGACCAGGCGGAAAGAAAGTGACTGAGCCGGCCCCCCACGGGAGGACCCAGAGCTGGCGTGATGGGTGTAGGGGTGGCAACCCCCGACCTGTCACTGAGCAGGCTTAGAGGAGGAGGAGGAGGCTCCTGGACCAGCACCTCGGCCTCCTTAACGGGGCTGTTGAGGACCCTACTTGGGCCTGGAGCGCCAAGCTTGAGCCTGCTGCTGCTGATGTTGCTGCTGGTCTCCTTGAAAGGAAGGCTGCCTAACCGCAGGGGAAGAGTGCTAAAAAGGCTTCTTCTTGCGCTTTTGCTGGTTCTTGCCCTAAGAACCCTTTGCAGAGGTAGCATCCAAGGTGGCACTGGACTGCTCTATGCGCTGGAGGTGACCAGCCACTCCCGGACCGAAGAGGTCAGTGCCTAGGAAGGGCACGTCAGCTAACTTGTGCTGAGTATCCGCCGGAAAGGAGGATAACCTCAGCCAGGCCCTGCAGCAAGTGGCCACTGTGGCTGCTAGGGAGCGGGCACAGGAATCCCCAATATCCAGGGCTGTCTGGAGCTGCTGGTTTGCAACAGCATGGCCCCGCTCACGGACTTGCTTCACCGTGGTCTGCATGTTCACTGGGAGATGAGGGAGGACTTCATCTAATGATCCTAAGAGGGCATAAGAGAAGTGTGCCATGATCACAGCCGAGCTGGCCTAACGAAGGCCTAAGGATGAGGCTGCATAAACATTCTGGACAGAATGGTCCATATTCTTGGGCTCCATGTCTGGAGGGTGGTCAGTGTTGGCTGAGCTACCAGTGCGTCTGAACACAGAGGCAGTCACAAAGCTTTCTGCCGAGGGATGCTCTGTGAACCCTGTCTGGGACCCCATGGGTACCGTCTATTTGCGGGCCATGCAGGCAGATGGAGCTGGACAGGAGGCAGGGTGCTGCCAAAGCTCAAGGGCCAGGCCAACAATGGCTTCGGCCACTGGAAAGGCCTCCGTCGGGGTATCCCCCCTCTTGAGGATATCCGTGAGGGGGTGTTCCGCCTTCTTTTGGATAGGCTCCAAGAGCATTCTGGTTGATTCGGAAATCAGGCAGAGGATGCCCTAAAGGCAGGAAGGACCTTTCTCCAGACCCGCCACTGATGACTCGTCATCCCCGGGATGCGAGTGCAAACCAGTGGCATCCGAGTCTGAAGAGTCGGGATATAATGGTCTCCCGCCTATGCCTCCCTCGATGCGCCGAGGGCAACTGGGGACAACAGTGATGGACAGACGACGGGGCAGTCCGGTGTCTGTCCGGTCCTCAATGGTTTTGAGGGAGCCCCTCCCTGAGGCTGCTTAGGTGGTGGTTCCACCAAAATAGGTGGGGAGACCGAGATAGGCCAAGCTGGAATACGTGGAACCGAAGCCTTCAGTTCCAGAGGGGTCGGCGTCGGCCTAAGAGGTGGGGGCCAAGTAATGGCTGGTGGTGGCGGTGGAGCCAGCTTTTGACCAGTCAGAATCAGCTGTTGCCACATGAGATCCTCATAACATCGACGGAGTTTCCATCGAAGTCTCTCCTTGTCCTAGGAGGATGAGGATCGATGGCGATGCCTCCTTTTGGAGTGCTTGTGACCTTTCTTTGGTTTTTCAACCAAAGGGGTCCTAGTCCACGATCGGGAGACACCAGAGTCAGAGGGAACTGAGGTTCTGGCACCTTTCCTTTGACTGGGACACCCAAGGGCAGGGTCTCCTCATCTGGGAAGGAAAAGACAGGCGTCCTTTCTAAGGAGTCGTAGACCAGAGTCGGCGACAAAAGCTCTACTGGGTTGAGGGTGATCTCGGCCAGTGGAGCCATTTCCTCGGTCTCGGTGCCTTGGCCTGACAGAAGGTCTGAGAAGCCGGCGGCCGAGGAAGCGATCTTGACCGAGGTCGAGACCGCAAGTTCCTGAGAATCGGACCTCTCTCGGTCCCAGGAACGCCTCCTTCAGGAGGAAGAAGACTTGGGGTCTTTGTCCCTCTTCCGTGGGTGGGAGGAGTGCGAGCCCGAGGGCGCCTCACCCCTGGTGAGGGAGACTGGCACAACTCCTGAAAAGACCCAGTAAAGGTACAGCCAAGTTTGAGAGGCACGAAAAAACTTCGGCTGGCCGAAGCTTGAGCAGCTTCTTCTTCAAAAGCCACCATCTGATCGAGCTGCTCGGCAGATCCCGCAGCCACAGAAACCGCCCACCTTGCCTCCTTCGATTACACAGGTGGATTGCAAAGCTCCAGTCTCCCCAGTTTTAGGCATGTCTTGCAGTCATCCAGGATGTTGGGATGGAAGGCCTGACAGATGGTACAAGAGGTGGTGTCATGTATGACACCTAAGCAGCAGACACACGAGAGGTGGGGATCGGTGTGCGACATTTTCTGGCGCAGGGACACCGGTGAAATCCAGGGGACGATTTGTCCTCCATGTCCAATGCGCTAGGATCGGAATCGTAAACTCTAATGAGTTTTAGAGAAAGCGTTTGAGGTGAAAACAGATGTTGAGAATCCAGGTCCTACGAATGGCTGAAGAAGCATGAGGGAACCTGAATCTTCCAGCGGAAAGGAAGATCTGGCATCATGGGGCGTAGTCCAGGTATTTACCACCCAGGTGGGTGGGAGGAGCCAGCTTGAAGACTTTCCGGCGAGATTTAAAGGAGAAAGGGACATGCCAAAGAGTGTGGATGAACAACATATCCACGCTCCTAGAACTGAAAGTTTAAAGTGCAGAGTTTCGCTATTTGCGGTGGGCAACAGTACGAGGTCTCCCTTTTCGGGAGAAGCCTTGCGGGAGGAGGGCCTGGGGAAGGGGCGGTTCATGAAACTGGAGTTAATTTCAACCTAATTGGATATCTGGAACACTGCTGGTAATCCCAGGAGACTTCTGCCCCGAGGAGTTAAAATACATCATAAGACATCTGGGGCTTCATTGACCACCTCGCTATATCTGGTGGAAGAAAGACAGTTGGGACTGGTGGAGGGTCTCTTTCCGGAGATGACTTCTCAAAGCCGACCTGGGGACGTCAGGCTCAGCACCAATGTTTAAACACCACTAGAAACTTGAGGGGTTGGCCTAACTAAACACAGGATGGGTCGAGGACACCTTCAGAGACCAGAGCTGCACTTTAGTCTTAAGAGGGGAGCTTCCTTTTTAATTCCCCCCCATCTTAAACGTTTTTCAAATTATCTGGGACATTTTGTCTCCTTAGGACTGCTCTCCTTCCCTGTTGCTAGTCCCCTGCTCGCGGCTCACCCTGTGATGGGAGGCACTATTGGGCTGTTGATTTCCTACTGAGGTGGCTAAAGCCCTGCTCAAATAGGTCCATGAGGCAAACTATATAATTACTGGCCGGCCATGACAACACTTTGACTTAACTGAGATGGTGCCTAATAGTTTTAGTTTGCTATTACTCATTGTGCGGGTGAGTGCTTAATATATATCGCCGCCAGAGGAGTAGTTTCCAACAGTACTTCTGGTTAGGCACAGAGCTTATAAATACATACAGAAGCTCTTGGAAGGGGTCTCCTGTTGTGGAGGCGTAACACACCCTTTCTTATTTACCCTCCCCTTGTTAAAGGAATGGGTAAAGCTAGAGATCCACCTAACTGGATCTTCATCATTGGAGGTCACACCTAAATGTTAAAAGTTACGAGGTTAATGGCCATGTTGGTCAGCAATATTCTAAATACTGTTTGTATCTATATTAGTTTTTGTTATTACATGTATACTATTTACTACCAGAGTCAAGGGAAGGAGATTAAGAAGATACTTAGTGATTGGAGCCCCTCAGGCCATTTCTAAGATCTACTTAGTACTGTTCAATTGGGCCTTTAGGGATAGTCTAGGACCTAGTTCATACTGGGCCAAAGTATTTCCCAACATAATCTGGGATTGGGCACGGATTTGGCTGAATTGCCACAAATTGATCAGACAAGATCATCTTAGAATGGTGCAGTTTAAAATATTGCACAATATTTACTACACACCTCAGAAATTACAGGATCTAAAATTAGTACAGAGTTCTTTGTGTTATAGATGTGGTAGGGAAGGGGGAGACCTTCTTCATATTTTTTGGCACTGCCCTAACATTGCCCCTTTGTGGAATGAAATTAAAAATAAAGCTGATCCATTACTTGGATTAGAGGATCTGTTTACCCAGAAATATGTTTACTAGGGGATATGTTGGGTTGCACTGTTAAACAGAGGAAATTCCATATATCCATGATCTCTTGTATCGTTAAAAAGTTGTGTTGAAGCACTGGAAGGACCCTGTCTAATTTCTTATTCTGAATGGTTGGCGGAACTTCTTTCGTGCCTCAGGACCGAGAGGATGATTGCCATATTGAATAATATATGTTGCCCGCTTGAGAAAATATGGTCTCCATTAATAATTGCTTATTCATAATAAACCTGTGGTAGTGATACCTTGTTTCCTCTTAAGAGGTTTCTAATTGCAGTGCCTTGTGTGGGGGGGGGAAGGGCTTGCGGAGGCTGTATGTACTTGCTTTTTCAGATTGTACTGAATGACCTCGGTGTGACCTCACTTGTGCTGTATTTATGATTGCTTTTATGTCCCCGCAAGCGATTGTATTAAAATGTTCAATAAAATATTAATTGCAAAAAAGAAGATACTTAGTGATTCAGGTCGCCCATTGTGGACTGGGAAATTCAGGAGAGGGACTAATAGTTTGAGTTTATCCTTTACTAAATCACATTATGGCTAACAAGGGTTCTATTATTTGTTCTTTTAATGTCAATGGTCTCACTAGCCCCATAAAGAGAAGTAAGATACTGAGCCAGATAAGGAGAGCCTCCATAGATTTTCTGCTGCTCCAAGAGTCACACTTATCGACAAAAGAGCACAAGTTTTTGAGTTTGAGCTTCAGGGTAATGGCAGCTGCCTCTTAGAAAAAAGGTAGAAGACTGGGTGCGGTGGTTCTGGTCCCATCTAAAACCCAAATTGAGATGATAGATTCAAAAGTAGATAAAGAAGGGCGGTATGCAATGTTGAAGGGTATATATCTGGGGAATGTGGTGACCCTGGCATCAGTATATTTCCCCCCAGGCACAACCTTCCTAGAATAACGTGCCTTCTTAACTTTATTTCAGGAGTGGGGTGAGGGGACTCTTATATGTGGAGATGATTTTAATTTAACGTTTAACCCACAGCTAGATACAACTTCCCAATCTATAGGGAAGGTGCATCAGACAGCGAAGAAGATTTATAAGTTAATGGGGGAACTTGGCTTACTTGATGTTTGGCACCATCAGCAAGGGAGGCAAAGGGATTACACCTTTTTCTCAGCTTCGCATAACATGTACTCCCGCCTGGATTACTTTTTGGTACCCAGAGAAGAGATAAATTGGGTCTTTGACTCCTGGGTGGGAGATTTTTTTACACTCTGACCACGCACCTCTATTTATGGGAACGGACTTAGAAGAAACACGTCAAACTTCATTTTGGCGTCTCAATGTCTCTTTGCTGGGGGATAAAAAAATAAAAGAGGAGATCATAGACACCTATAACAATTTCTTGAGGGAAAATGCCACGCAGGGCACCTCATAACTGATACTGTGGGATACTGCTAAAGCAGTATTGCGGGGCAAATTTATACAGTTGACCTACAAAAAAAGAAAGAAAGGGAAGCCAGGAGAGTGGCACTAAAAAACACACATCCAGGAATTAGAAGGCCTACAAAAGCAACAAATAGATAAAGAATGAACAAGGCAACTGCAAAAGTATAAAAAAGAGCTTTTAGAGCTGCTAGACTATGAGGTAGAACACAAACTTTTATTCTTATGTCAGAAATATTATGAAGGAGGCCCCTGATCCCTGCGGCTTTTAGCCAGTAGGTTGAGGGCTCAAAGGTCGAGGGCTGCAATTGGGAGTATTTGGCACCCTCAAAAGAAACAGATAGTACAGGGAATAAAAGAGACAGCAGATGCCTTTAAGGAGTATTACGCTAAACTGTACACGGAAGATACAAATTCTAGTACAGAGCAGATACATGGCTTTTTGAAGAACCTAAAACTACCGGGTGTTTCAAAATAACAGGGTGAGGTTTTGATGGCGCCAACATTGACTGAGGAAATTAAGTTAGAAATAGGGAGACTGAAAGTGGATAAATGTCCAGGATCAGATGGCCTTCCATTGGAGTTCTACAAGAGTTTTAAAGAACATTTGCAGCCCCTTATGAAACAAGTGTTTGCAGAGATAATGAGGGAGACCGGCCCTGTGCCCCCATCTTGGGTTAGAGCTGTCACTTCGGTGGTACCCAAGCCAGGAAAAGACCCAACCGGATGTCCATCATACCGTCCAATTTCGTTGCTAAACACTGACTATAAAATCTTTGCTTCAATACTAGCCAAGCATTTGTGGGATTTCCTACCCACTCTGGTACATATAGATCAGACAGGGTTCATACCTGGCCATCAGGCACAGGATAACTGAAGGAGAACTACCCATATAACTGATTATATTAACGAGCAACGACGCCCTTCTCTACTCACAAGTTTAGATGCCGAGAAGGCTTTTGACAGAGTCTCTTAGTCTTTCATGCGGTGTGACCTTTCCCGGATTGGGTTCCCACAGCAGTTCATTACGACTATTTTTAAGTTACAGTGGTCGTTACAGACAAGTTGACGGTACCGTGGTAAAATTACCATGATTTTACTGCGGTACGGTAAACTACCCAATGTTACTCACTATGGTTTATGCATTTGCACCAGGACCACCACGGTACCAGAACCTCTTCTGTAACAACCACTGTATATGAGTCACCCCAGGCTCATGTTAGGCCAGTGGTCACACGTCCAATGTATTTAATGTAAGACAGGGCACCAGACAGGGATGTCCTTTATCTCCTCTATATTGAGCCCTTAGCTCAGAGTATCAGGCAGAACCCAGATATTAAGGGAGTGGAACTTGGGGGGACAGTGCATAAATTATCAATGTATGCAGACGATGTTCCTTTGTACTTAGCGGACCCTCAGACTTCTTTGCCAGCTGTTTTCAAACACCTGGAAGCCTTCTCTGCACTAGCTGGTTATAAACTAAAGAAGAGTAAGACTGAGATCGTAAATCTGTATTATCATCCTGACACAGAGACCAGACAGAAATTCCCCATGAAATGGGATATGCTAGATCTGAAATATCTGGGAGTTAGAGTGGGTGTAGATACTTCTCGACTTTGGGAACAAAATTATTCACCTATAATTAAACAACTAAAAGAGGGCTTTCACAGATGGGCTCTTCTCCCTTTAACATTAGGAGCTAAGGTGATGGCGCTTAAGATGAATGCCTTGCCACGCCTTTTAGATTTATTCCAGTGCGTGCCATGTATAGTCTCCAGGCAGTCTTTAAAGTTTGGCAGAAGCTTTTTTCACCTTTATATGGGGTAGAAGTAAACCAAGGGTCTGGAGAGCTCTCACATCTCCCAAAAGCGGAGGGTGGACTGGCATTCCCAGACCTTCAGGAATATTGGGTAGCTGCACAGATGCGGATAGTATTAATGTGGAATAATAAGGGATACAACATGCATTGGAAGAGGAAAGATATAGTGAAACAAGCTGAACCTCCAATTCAGGCATTAATATTTAAAGAAGGGGAGGCCCATGGAGATACAGGGATTCTCAGGCACTAAGGCAGCATTAGAGGGATGGAAGAGGGGCATTTGCAGAGGAGCAACTCTTAAAACATTTATGGAAATATATGTGGTGGGCCTTTGATTCAAAGTTTGTCCATGCTCAACTCAATAAATGGTTTCTTGCTCAAGCCCAAAAAGGGTTTCCTCCACCATATCAGATGTTAACAGGTAATGTGGCTCATAGCTTTGAAACAGTTCAACAGAAATTCGGTTTAAGGACGGAGGATAGGTTAAGATATTATCAACTGAGAGACTATTTAATTAAACAGACTAACAAGCTGAACCCTGACATTCAGACATTAGCAGAGTTCTCACTCTTTCAGAGACTTTGGGGCCCTGGGGGAGCTGGACATGCCATTACCCTACTATATAGAAAGAGATATTGGTTTCAAAATGCCCCACTCACCCTAAAATAATTATTCAAATGTCACTGTTTTTCATTAAATATCATATTTATTTCATTTATACAGAAATGACTTCCAGTCCATAAAAGATTTCAACGTTTCGGATTTCTAAAAAAACATATATAAATGTTACAAAATATATAAATATACATAACTTTTGTTTAAGTATGTAGATCAGGTGTAAATACTCATAAGAAAAAACATTTAACCTTACTTTTATATTTCTAGTAGTTAATGATATCTGGTAATATAAATTGTGACCATTCATTTGTTTGACTCCCACCAGAGGTCACTAAACACTGCAAAATCTTAATGTAAGTAACTTAAAACATCTTTCATTTTAAAATATAAAAAATATCCTCAATTTTTTAATTTTTAAATCAAATCTGATATCTAACCTTGTTGTTATCTCTCTTTTATGTTTTTAAGAACTCATTATGTTGATAGGGTTCATGCTGCTGACGGTCTACAGCTGTATGATGCAATACTTTAAACCTAAAGAATATAACATAAACACCATCATAAACTTATTTCAGATATATTCAAAACTTCTTTTCCAAACACAAGAATACAAATATTAGACCCATTACAAGCACATCGCAAACATATTCATAAATATATTGAGTTGAAGTAAACAGATTACCAAAACATAAACAAATGAAAAACCATCATTTTAACTCATTCTGTTTAGCCTGTTTCATAACGTGGCAAGCGTCTGACATCCTACAATATTTTAACATTTAATTAGAATTATAAAGGGAGCTAACCTTTAAATTATGTAGCCAACTCTTAACCAGAGCTAAAGTGCTCGTTACGTTAATGGAAGCAATCTCACATGCCCCTCAGTACCTAAACAAAAGAATAATGCCTTTTAAACTTTTAAATATAAGAGTCATTCTCGGTTAAACGTTTTACCAAATATTCAAATATATAAACATTGTTAGAAATCCAGCGTTTCCTCAATATAAGTTATTATTGTCATCTCCAAAACATCATTATGGCACTCGCAGAGTTTTAAATTCCTAAATAGTAACATGCCTCATTCATACTGCTTTACAAAGCTTGAAAACTGTATTAGCATTGCTTAGACTGAAACGCGAACCTCTTTGCGTGCCCCTTTCTGACCACAGCTAATTATCTCATTCGTACTGCTTTGCAAGATTTTGAACTGTTTAAACCTTATAAAAAGTAAAACGCTAACCTTAATATATCTTTGTTTGCCATCTCCTATCGTTACAGCACTCATGGCGTTTTAGATCCTAAAAAGTAACATAAACTAATAAGAGACTTTTTGTTGTAATCTTACTATTTAAATGTTAACCCAGTCTTGTACTTACTCACTCTAGATGTGTTCTCTTAGCCAGCTCAGGTGGAAGTGAACACGGGGCCAATGAACCATCAGTTATAACTGATTTTGTTGCTCCACCTCTGAATCTGGCAGCCAAATGCATTAGCATAATGCAAGCAGTAAATCTGCTTGCCTAAGTGCCAGACCCACTTCAAAGCGGCACCAAGTACCATAAGTATTAGTGTTAGAGGTACTCATAAATATTCATCATTACTCTGAACGTAATTATAGTTATATAGAGACCTTTATCTTTATCAGAATGACTATCAGTGGTCAAAAACACACTCAAATAATATAAATTCTTATTGAGAAAACCAAATTAATTGCAAATTGTAACCCCATATCCACAAGTCATATGTTATTGGTCCATTATAAAATCGGTTACCATTCTATGATTTCATTAAGACCATAGCGTGGATTAGTTGTTTGAAATAAATTAATAAATCATGCTTCTCGTAGGAGTAATTTATTGTTAAAGTCACCCCCCCCTGCTATTTTTATTAACTTTTTCTATACCAAAAAACCACAATGATGGGATTTGATGTCCTCTCTCTATAAAATGGCGTGCAATAGGTGACGTTAAATCCTTATTTCTAATACATCCTTTATGTTCACCAATCCGTTAGGTTTCCTTTTAGTTTTCCCTATGTATAGCAAGTCACAAGGGCATTTTATGCCATAAATTACTCCTTCACTTTGACAATTAATGAATTGATTTATAATATAATTTTCATTTTTACTACTATTCCAAATGGTTTTAAGTCTATGGGTGTTATTACAGTGTATACATCTTCCATAACTATAATTGCCTTTTAGCTCTTCGGTCATAAACATGACTTGTTTTTTTTACCTCAGGTAACTTATGTTCAGAAAGAACCAGTCTGTTAGAAAGAGATCTTACTTTTTTTGCTACAACTTGGACCCCTTTACTGAAAGCTTTTTCACCTTGTTTCGTTGATTCCAAAACATTCCAATGTTTTTTAACTATCTTGTTTATATCATACTACACATCACTAAATTTTAAAGATAACACTATTTTCTCATTGACTAAATTTCTATTGTTCATAGGTTTATTGAGTAAATCAGCTCTAGATTTTTCAGCTACTAAGTTATTAGCTTTGTCCAAAACCTGTTTTTTATATCCTCTTTTTGTGACTCTATCAGTCATTTCTTCTACAAAAAATTCTCTATCCTCATTTAATGTACAATTTCATTTTACCCTTGAATATTGACCAATAGGAATAGATTCTACTAGCTTTTTTTGGTGGAAACTACCAGCCCTTAAGATAGTATTTCTGTCTGTTGGTTTTCTAAATATTTTTGTGCACAGATCATCATTCCTTTTAAAGATCACTAAATCTAGAAACGAAATTTCTTCCCTACTATATTCTATTGTAAATTTAAGACATTCTGTACTGTTATTTAGATAATTATGGAACTCTAAAAGTTCCTCTTCTGTTCCTTCCCAAATTACCAAAATATCATCAATAAAGTGTTTCCACAGTAATACATTTTCTAAATAATTATTACTGTAAATATATTTGCTCTCAAAGCTGCTCATAAAAATATTTGCATACGATGGGGCCATGCTAGATCCCATCGCTGTACCTTTGATCTGTGCATAAAAATCTTTTTCAAATCTAAAATAATTTTGTGTCAATACTAAATTAGCTAGTTGCAACAAAAACTCATTAGGTGGTACAGTTTCTTCCCTTTCTAATTCTAAGGTCTCTCTTAGTGCCTCACAACCTTCTAAATGAGGAATCTAGGTATACAGATCCTTAACATCAAAACTTACTAAAAAATGATTTATTAGTGAGGTCATGAATGGTATTAAATTCCTCTACAAGATTAAGTGAGTTGAGTCTTTCAAATATGACTTAGTTGATTCAACTATCTCTTTTATATGGAAATCCACATAAATTGAAATAGGTTCTAAGACTGATCCTATACCAGCCACAATAGGTCTCCCCAGAGGATGGACAGGGTCTTTATGAATCTTAGGAAGTGTATGAAATATTGGGACTAATGGAAAATCCTTCTTAAGTGCTTTATATTCTCAACCATTGATCCATTTATTTTCTAATGCTCTTTTAAGAGTTTCTTCAATTAAGCTACTAATTTTAGTAGTTGAGTCTTCTGTCAATTTTAAATAATTCTCCTTCACTTTTAACATATTTTCACACTTTGTTTTGTAATCTGAATAATTTTCAATTACTATTCCCCCACCTTTATCCGCTTTTTTAATTACAATATTAGTACCAGTCTCTAAACTTCTTAATGCTCCAAATTCTTTTGGAGAACGGCTATACTTAGTCCTTCTATCCGAGTTCTTTTCATTTTTTAATATTGATTCTACATCTTTACTTACCCTACAAATGTATGATTCAATGATGTGAGGGATAGGTCTAGGTGGTAGAAATTGTGATTTTGATTTTAATTTAGCACCCAATTGCTTTTTCTTTTGTTGTTGTTCTTCTTCTACTCCAATCCAGGGGTTATTATCAAAAAAATATCGTAATCTAAGTTTTCTAAAGAATCTATTCAAATCTAGTTTTATTTCAAAATCATTAATTTTCTCATGGGGACAGAAGATGGGACCTTTATTCAATACATTAATTTCCTCTTGTGTTAAAGCTCTGGTTAAGAGTTGGCTACATAATTTAAAGGTTAGCTTTTTAATTATAATTAAATGTTAAAATACTGTAGGATTTCAGACACTTGCCACATTATGAAACAGGCTAAACAGAATGAGTTAAAATGATGGTTTTTCATTTGTTTTTGTTTTGGTAATCTGTTTACTTCAACTCAATATATTTATGAATATGTTTGCGATGTGCTTGTAATGGGTCTAATATTTGTATTCTTGTGTTTGGAAAATAAGTTTTGAATATATCTGAAATAAGTTTATGATGGTGTTTATGTTATATTCTTTAGGTTTAAAGTATTGCATCATACAGCTGTAGACCATCAGCAGTATGAACTCTATCAACATAATAAGTTCTTGAAAATATAAAAGAGAGATAAAAACAAGGTTAGATATCAGATTTGATTTAAAAATTAAAAAATTGAGAATATTTTTTATATTTTAAAATGAAAGATGTTTTAAGTTACTTACATTAAGATTTTGCTTTGTTTAGTGACCTCTGGTGGGAGTCAAACAAATGAATGCTCACAATATATATCACCAGATATCATTAACTACTAGAAATATAAAAGTAAGGTTAACTGTTTTTTCTTATGAGTATTTACACCTGATCTACATACTTAAACAAAAGTTATGTATAGGTATATATTTTGTAATATTTATATGTTTTTTTAGAAACCCGAAATGTTGAAATCTTTTATGGACTGGAAGTAATTTCTGTATAAATGAAATAAATATGATATTTAATGAAAAACAGCGAAATCTGAATAATTATTTTAGGGTGAGTAGGACATTTTGAAACCAATATCTCTTTCTATGTATTTGCGTCAACTTATTGGTTTTTTGTCCTCTCCTCAAAGATACAAATAACTTTAATTTTATTATTTTTTGAGGTATGGCTGTACTGGACAAGTCCTTTTGTACCCTACTATATACTAATTATATTTCTGATCAAGAGCATTCGGCCCATTATTTGAAGCTTAGGTGGGAACAGGATTTGAACATTTCACTGTCGGAATATCAGTGGCCTTTAATTTGGCACAGTACATGCACTACATCTAGTTCACCCCTCTCTTAGGCACTTTTGCTGGAAGCTGAGAGTCTGCTTCTTTTTAGTACCAGTAGAAGCTGCCCACTGTAAAAGGAACACCACTGACATGTTGGAGGAACTGTGGGGAGCCAAGAGCCATGCAGGCCCATATCTTTTGGTTTTGCCCATTACTCACACCATTTTGGGAGGAGATAACCTTTCATCTTTCACATATTTCCTCAATACACATACCATTGGGCCCAGAGCACTTAGTATTAGGTATAATACCTGAAGAAACAGCAGGCAAAGAAGCTAAATACTTGTGGTTGATCCTAGTAGCTGTCGCTTTAAAATCGATAATTAGGAGGTGGCTGCAAAAAATCCCCACCTGACCCCATTGAGTGGTCCTCAATAATAGAATCTGTACATTGTATGGAAAGAATAACTTTTGGCCTGAGACATCAGCCTCAGGTTTACCAAAACAGATGGACAAGGTGGCTACTGTATGGGGCCCTAAAGCAGACTGATTAGATCATTGATAAAATAAGGGACTGAGGCCCTTAGCATGGAGTTTGGAATTAAACCAGTAAAGGAGATGTAAACAATTTTGCTGAGAAGGATATCAGTGTCCTAATGATGTTGGTGCTCTCCCAACTTAGTCCGCATGGATTCAGACCATTGCTGTACCGGTTATTTAATATCCCAATGTATCTTATAACTCTGGTATAGTTATTTATAGTTTATAAATACAGGTTACTCACCTGTAACAGGAGTTCTAGGAGTGGTATATGTTGTTTGTCCACACTGTCTGGCAGGTTCCTTGCCGCTTTAAGTTGGGCTGGAAAGTCTTCAAGCTGGCTCATCCCACCCACCCGGGTGGTAAAACCCTCGGCTCCACCCCATGACGCCAGATCTAGCCCACTGGAAGCCAGGTTGCGCGTCGAAGCCAAGGGGGTCAGGTTCATGGGATGAACAACATATTCCACTCCTAGAACTCCTGTTACAGGTGAGTAACCTGTATTTCTAGGGACATGGATATGTTGTTCAATCTACACTGTCTGGCAGACTCCTAGCAGTTCTCCGGTGGAAGGAGGCAAGGCGCACTCTCGATACCTACTTGGGGAATAAGGACTGGAGAACTGAGGTCCCAAAACCAGCATCCTGGTGTGACTCTAGGTCAATGTGGTAATGGGAAATGAAGGTATGTGCTGACTTCCAGGTAGCAGCCCTGCAGATATCCTGGATAGGGATGTCCCTAGAAGCAGCCACCGAAGCAGCGGTATGGCAGGTAGAATGAGCTCTTATCCCTTTGGGTGGCTTCATGCCCACCAACCTATAGCAGAGATCTATAGAGGAGGTGACCCACCTGCTTAGCGTCTGCTTGGCTGCAGGTCTGCCAGGTGCAGCTTCAGCGTAGGTGACAAACAGCTGGCGAACCTCTCCCCGAACTTCAGCCGTCCGCTCCTTGTAATAAGCGAGCGCTCTTCTAGGGTCCAAAGTATGGAGCCTTTATTCGGCCTCCAAGGTGTGATTGGGGTAGAACACCGGCAGAGTCAACACCTGGTTAAGGTGAAACTCTGACACCACCTTCGGAAGGAATTTCAGGTGAGGCGAAGGACAACCTTGTCCTACGGAAGACCAGATAGGAGACTCGATGGAAGCGCCTGGAGCTCTCCCATCTTTCTGGCTGACGTGATAGCCACCAAGAAGGTGGTCTTCCACGACAGGTGAGAGATGTCACACCTGTGCATTGGTTCGAATGGCTTGCCCATGAGCTTAGCCAAAACCAGCAGTAGATCCCACGGAGGTGGAGGTTCTCACATCTGAGGGGATATGTGATCGAGGCCTTTGAAAAAGTACCAGACCACCTTCTCCTGCACCACTGACTGCTTGTGGGCCATGCCCGGTAAGCAGAGATGGCTGCCAGGTGCACTTTAAGGGTCGTTGACTGAAGCTCTAGCTGAGAAAGGGACCACAGATAGTCCAGAAAGCTAGCCAACGGACAGGAAGAGGGGTCCAACCCCTTGTCCTGACACCAAATAGAGAATCTCTTCCATTTAAAGGCATAGCATTTTCTGGTCGACTCATTAACGGGACGCCTCAACGACGTTGAGGACCTCGTTGGAAAGACCCAAGGCCTGGAACTCTAGCCGCTCAGGAACCAAGCCGTCAAGTGCAGGGATTAAAGGTCCAGATGGAGAATCTTCCCCTTGTTGACTGAGATCAGGTCCGGGCGGGCTGGAAACCGCCTGAGGGAGCCTGGAGCTGAGGCTGAGGAGATCTGGGTACCAGAACTGCGAGGCCAGTCTGGGGCTACCAGAATCACCTGCACCTTGTCTCTCTTCACCTTGTGAAGCACCTTGTGGATCAAGAGAAATGGAGGGAAGGCGTAGAAGAGGCCCGGGGTCCACGGCCTCGATAAAGCATCACCCTGCAGTGAGCCCTACTGAGGGGGGTGGGCATGTAACAGCCTCAGCTTCACGTTCTCCTTGAAGGACAGGTCCACCTGAGGGGTGCCCCAATGGGAGAACATGTCTTGAACTACCTCCGGCAGGAGAAACCACTCGTGAGATGCAGCACCTATCCGGCTGAGGGCATCGGCCAGACTGTTCAAGGCTCCTGCTACATGGATGGCTAGGAGATCCGCCTCCAGGCTGATCATGAGAGACCAGATGTGGAAAGCTTCCTTGCACAGAGGACTGGAGTGCGTCCCACCCTGACAGTTGAGACAGTACATGGTCGTGGTGTTGTCCGTCTGGACCTGAACCTCCTGACCCCATACAAATGGAGCGAAGGTGGTGAGGGCTAGCCATACCACTCGAAGCTCCAGCAGGTTGGTGTGGCATCGAGACTCCTGAGGGGACCAGAGGCTGTGGGCCCGGAGCTCCCCCAGATGGGCACCCCAACCCATCAAAGAGGCGTCGGTTGTTAAGTATGACAGTTGGCTCGGAGCGGACAAACGGGATACCATCCTGCAGATGAGCTGGGACAAGCCACCACTGCAGGTTGTCCCACATCTTCCGGGTCACGGTTACTGGCTGGTCCAAAGGACCGAAGCATTGAGACACTGGCGAGCGAGCCAGCCCCCATTTCAGGGGATGCATATGCCAGCAGGCCCAACGGACCACGCTGGTGCAAGCCGCCATGAGACCCATAAGGCGTAGGACGTATCGGGCAGGGTGCAACTGCCCAACCTGAAATGATCGGGCAAAGGAGGAAAGAACCTTGGCCCTGTCCACTGGGAGCCATGCTCTGGCTCGAAGAGAGTCGAGCTCTGCTCTGATGAACTGAATCGCTTGTGATGGCATGAGTTCCAATGTGGCCTCTTTGATTAGGAGACCAATTTGAGAGCAGACCTGGAGGGCCAGATCTCTGGACTGCTCCACCTCCAACCTGGAGGGGACTGCTATCAGCCAGTCATCCAGGTAAGGGTACACCCGGACCCCTCAGCATTGCAGGAATGCTGTCACCACTGCCATTCATTTGGTGAAGACCCTGGGAGCTGGAGAAAGACCGAAGGGCATGGCCCAGAACTCGTAGAGGGATCCCTCTGCTCTGAAGCGGAGTAATCACCGATGTGACGGACAGATTGGGATGTGAAAGAACGCATCCTAGAGATCCAAAGGGCAAAACCACATGCCTAGTTCCAAGGATGGTATGATCTGAGCCAGAGTGACCATCCTGAAGGTGCGTGGCCTTAGGAACTTGTTCAGGTCGTGCAGATCGAGAATGGAGCCCAGCCCCTCGTCCGTTTCGGGACAAGGAAGTACCTGGACACAAACCCTGGGTTTGGAGGAGGATCCACCACCTTGCTGATCACCTCCTTTTGTAGAAGCAGAGTTATGTCGGCTTGACGAGCTGAAAGAGAGGCTGTGGAACCGGTAGCCCCTGAGGGGCAACGGCTCAATACAGAGGGGTCCACTTGAATTCCAGAGGCAGACCCCTGCCGACCACTTCCAGCACCTAACAGTCTATGGTGATAGTGGACCAAGCGGAAAGGAAGTGGCTGAGTTGTCCCTCCATGGGGGGACCCTGGGGAGGAGTGACAGGGTTGGGGGCAGCACCCCTCAACCCGTCACTGGGCAGGCTTGGAGGAAGGGCCAGCCAAGGAGTCACCTGGACCTTTCCCTCCAGGCTTCCTGCTGGAGGAAGCAGCAGGCTTGGCCTTGGGGCACCAAGCGTGAACCTGCTGGCCCTGTTGCTGGTGCTGCTGGGCCGGACGTGCCGCAGGGGTGGAAGGGCGAAAGGGCTTACACTGCTGCTGGCGGCCTTTGTCCTTCTGGGCAGATGTGACAGAGTCCAAGGTGGCGTTGGACTTCTCGATCCTCTGAAGATGGCCCTCCACCCCGGGCCTGAACAAGTCAGTGCCTAAAGGGGGCGTCTGTCAGCTTGTGCTGGGTATCTGCTGTGAAGGTGGAGATCCACAGCCAAGCTCTGCGGCGCATGGCTACTGCGGTCAATACTGACCGGGCACAAGAGTCTCTGATGTCCAAGGCAGTCTGGAGCTGTTGCTTGGCCACCGCCCTTCCCTGATCCCGCACCTGCTTGACCGTTGTTTGAAGGTCAGCCAGGAGATGAGGAAGCACCTCATCCAGGGAACCCATAAGGGCATGTGAAAAGTGTGCCATCAGTAGAACTGAGATAGCCTGTCGAAGGCCTAGGGAGGAGGCAGCATAAACTTTGCACCCAGAGAATTCCAGCTTTTTGGACTCCTTGTCCGGGGGCTTCTCTATGTCGGCGTTTCCAAAACGGAAGACACTATTGGTTACAAGCCCTTCAGCGAGGATGCTCGAAAACCGGAGAGGGAACGGTGGGAACTGCGTGCCGCGAGCCATCCTGGCCAAGGCGCAGGACAGGATGCAGGCCACTCTATTGGTTACAAGCCCTTCATCCGAAGGATGCTCCGAAAAACCGGTGGGGACTGTGTACTTGTGGGCCATCCTGGCCGAAGGCACAGGACAGGATGCAGGCCACTGCCACAACTCCAAGGCTGGACCAACAATGGCCTTGGCCACAGGGAAGGCCTCTGTGGGGAATCCCCATGGTCCAAAATCTCTGTGAGGGGATATCTGGCCCATTTCTGCACAGGTTCGAGCTGCATCCCAGTGGACTCTGAGATGAGCCGAAGGATACCCAGGAACAAGGATGGGCTCTTGCCCACCAACAGACCCCCAGAGGATTCCAGGTCGAGGGGCCTGGAATACAGGAAGGAGTCGTCGGACTTGAGGAGTCCGTGAACAGCTGCCGAGCGCCTGAGTCACCCTACACTCACTGAGGCCGATCGGATGTGAGGGTGACCGACAACCTGTGGGGCAAGCCTTGACCCGACCGAGAATCCTTGGTTGGGGCCCCAGTCTTCGGTTGCGGGGGCGGAGGTTCCACCACAATGGGTGGAGCAGCCGGTTTCAGCCAAGCAATCGGTGCCGGAGTTGGCTCCTCAACCAAGGAGCCGATGGCAAGAGGCTGCTTCGGCCGATAGCCACTTAATTGCCAGGGAAGGCAACGGAGTCGGCTTGCTGCCGGCCAATAAGAGCTGCTGCCACATCATGTCCTTATAGTGCCGACGCAACTTACGCCGGAGCCTATCCTCTGAAGAGGATGATGAGGATGAGCGGCGATGCTGCTTTCCATGATGTTTCAATCGAGATCACTATGTCGGGCGGACCTACCCTACACGGAGGAGGACCACATGTCGGGTCACCGATGGTGGGTCAAGAGGGAGGATTAAACCCACTCATCCCCCGGTTCAGGGTCCTTGACCGGGGACTTCAGCTCGGGAGGCCGAGGCAAGTCCTCGGTAACCACCGGGGGTACCGGTGAAAGAGGGTCATTGGCTTCTCCAGCCGACAACCTGTCCAACGGGTTGAGAAAAATCTCGACCGCATCGACGGGTGTCTCTGCCAGCTGACCTGACGGGGACACCGAAAAGCCAGCGGCCTTAGCCGCAACCTCGACTGCAGTCGATTGCAGATACTCCGGAGAGCGAGATCTCTCCTGCTCCCACGAACGTCAATGGTGGGACTTACCTTTCCGTTCCTTTTTCTTCGACCTACTGAAGTGAGTCCCTGAGGGCCCTTCTCCTTTGGTGGAGAGGGACTGACAATGCCCCTTAAAGGAAGCAGTATAGGAGGAGCCCAAGGAGAGCGGGATAAACGCAGAGGAAGTAGAAGAAGCGGCCTGGGCCGCCTCCTCCTCAAGGGCGATTAACTCCTCCAGCTGCCCCGCGGAGCCCGCAGCCACAGACACCGTCCGACAGGCCTCCTACGACTTCACTGGCGGAAACAGTTTCTCGGGGTGCCCCAGCTGGAGTTAGGCAGCATGGTCTTCCAGAACCGAAGCCGAAAAAGACTTGCAGAGACTGCAGGCCTCCAGATCATGGGCAAGCCCCAGGCAGTAAACGAATGTGGCGTGCGGGTCAGTCCAAGACATCTTCTGTCTGCAAGGGCACCGACGGAAGCCAGGAGTAAATTTTGAATCCATCGCAGCTGCGAAGGAAGGAGAAAACTTAAGTCTTGTAAATTTTAAGACGATTTTCTGTAAAACTGAAGGATTATGATCCAGTTCTAAAGTCGCAAGAGTGCTAAGGAGGGAACCGGAGCTTCCAAGCGGTAAGGAAGATCTGGGGTCATGGGGCAGAGCCGACGGTTTTACCACCTGGGTGGGTGGGAGCAGCCAGCTTGAAGACTTTCTGGCCTAACTTAAAGCAGCAAGGAACCTGCTCGACAGTGTGGATTGAACAACATATCCACGTCCCTAGAATTTTATTTTAATGTATAAACCTTTCCTGTAAATCCATGAAATTAGACCCATGGAGTGAAACTTAAATTCTGTATATTTCACTGTTCTTGAGGTCATAAGATGAGTGGATATGGACTGTATCTGTAATGTCATGAAAAATCTTAATAAAGCAAGTATATATATATATATATAAAAAAAACTGGACGTGGAATAATCCATGGTGTATGTACAAAGCAAAAACCGTAAACCAGCATGAAGACACAGTAAGTGAAAAAATCGAAAAGCAAAGATAGGGCCTTCAAAAATGCAGAGTACAATGGAGGGAACCTGTCTCTTCCAGCAGAAAGGAAAACCTGATGTCACAGGGTGGTGTCGAGGAGGAGGATACCACCCGGGTGGGTGGGATGAGACAGCTTGATGACCAACTGGCAAATCTTACAGGGAAAGGAATTCTGCCACAAGCGTGGATAAGTACACCATATCCATGCCCCTAGAAACACAGATTTTTTTTTAGAATGAATTACTAGAAAACCAGGTGTGTACTGAGAAAAACTCCAGCTCATGGCTACTAGATACGGTAGACAAATTAAATCCTTCACAGTGGAAAAAACAAGAAGACTGTCAGCATAAAATGATTCACAAAATGTAAAAACTGAAGGAACAAATCAACAAATTAAGTAAATGTCAAAGATCCAATACTGACCCCTGTGGTACACCCCTACGTCTTTTTTAGTGATTTGAAAGGACTGAACCCACCCCCACATATTAAGTTCAGTTGATTAAATAATCTTGTACCCAGGAAACAATTTTAACAGAAAAATCAAGGAACTGCAAAGCATAGTATGATCAATCAGTCTGAAGGCCTTGCTCAGGTCCACAAACACAGTCCCTGTCATTCAGGCGATATATAGATATAGCATATAGTAGTTGCAAGGCATGTTGAATAGGTTCATTAGCATCTTGTGTACGCATACTACACTTCAGCACTTTGGAGATTATACTTCATAAACTTCCAGCCTGCTCAGTGTCAAGCGGTTCTTAGTGCATGTGCTCACTGCTTACGTCTGCGCTTGAACAAAGGTTAATACGACGGGGTTGAGTAAGGCTCTGTCCCATTTGGGCATAGGTCATGTCGCCGAAAACATAAAACCATGCGGCAATCAATGCCACTAGCGAAAGGGCATATGCTGAAATAAGGTCGGTAACAACACCGACCACAATACAAACAGCACACGCCATACAAAACAATGGGATCAGTGGGATTTATTTTTTTTGGGGTGGGTGGGGGGCTTTGCTCAACCCCCAACCCCCAGAATTTAAATAAACTCCGGGGGGCGGAAAGAAACTTCATTTGAAAAAAATAACGCAAGCAGTAGTAGCACCAGGAGACCTGGGGGGAACCAAACCACGGTCCCAGGTCTCCGATCCTGCTGTATGCTGGTGCCTTAACCACTCCACCATGGGACTGGCTCGACCAGGCACCCCAGCACACAGCAACTTGCTCCTTCCTTGGTAAAAGCGTACAGTGACAGCAGTAATTCCCTACCGTTGTCATACCCATCACTGTGAATGCAGGTAAGCTCTACACAACGCGGTTAATGCTGCGCCAGATATGTTCCGCGGTAGTGACATGGTACCTCCCATTTGTTATGCAGAAAGAGTTAGATGCAAGCATCTATTCTATCCTCTCTGTTCCGTCTCTTGTCTGTCTGGTTCCACAACCAGATGTTCTCTTGAGACCTAGGAAATAATCACTCTGACGGTCTAGCGATTCTCCACCTCTCACTATCTCTCTGCCTTCACTTGCTGCCTCTGTCTTTTCTTCCCCACGACATATCTGCAGTTATAAAAATATATGTGACTCTTTGTGTGAAACTGTAAGTGATACTGGTATCCCTTTGTCTGAAATTGTGTATAGTTATACTGTTGAAATGATTTCAAAAAGCTATTTGGAATTTAGGAGGTTAACCTGAGCTGCAGTTTGTGCTCTCCTCTGGCTTGTTTGCAAACTCTTTCGCTGAGCTGTCAGCAAGGGGCCAGCCTGGGACATTGCTCGATTTGCAAGCCTGCTCTAAAAGAAAGTGACAAGAACATTTTGTGAAGAAAAGGGTGTTCTCTTAACGAGTACTCAGGCAAAGACTTATAAAAAGAACAGCAATACTTTTGCTAGAAAAAGAGTGAGAGAGACTGAGATTTGGAATTAGAGATACCCTCAGATGAAGGACTTTGTTTTCTCTGTTTGCACTGTCTTTGTAAATAGTTATACTAAACAATTTTAATTTTTTTATTTTACTGTTACTGACGGTAATAAAAAGTTACTTGCGAATTTTACAACTGCTCCTGGTCTTCCAATGCTTCCTGACATATGCCTCGACAACAGATGGTGTCAGACTAAGTGGGGTTTATTTATTTTTTTATTTGATTTATTTTACACTGTTTTTACTCTAAGCCAAGAGTTTTGTGCTTGGGTACCAGACCTGTGTGACAGGGTTGAATAAGGCCCTTTCAAATTTGTTATGCAGAAAGAGGTTAAATGCAAGGATCTGTTCTATCCTCGCCTTTTCTATATTTTGTCTGTCTGGTTGTGCAACAAAATTTTCTTGAGAGACCTAGGAACTGATCACTCTGACAGTTTTGCAATTCTCTGTCTCTTGCTATCTCTCTGCCTTCCCTTGCTATTTCTATCTTTTCTTCCCCCTTGCATATCTGCAAGTATTAAAATATATGTGAATCTTTATGTGGAAATGTAAATGATACTGGGATCCCTTTGTTTAAAACTGCATATAGTTATAATGTTGAAATGATTGCAAAAAGCTATTTGGAACTCAAGGGGATAACCTAAGAATGCTGGATATAAAATCTCTGCAGAGCAGGCTACAAGAGGTCAGTTCTGCATCATTATGTTCTTTCTGCTGCACCTGCAAGAACACTGGAAACTTACAAGAACACTGTGTGAGAAGCATGCTGTTTTCTTAACAAGTTTCCAAGGCACAGACTTATAAAAAGAGCAGCAATGCTTGTGAGAGACAGAGACTGAGATTTGAAATTGAGAAGAAAAAACTCGGAAGGATTATTTTCTATGCTTGCACTGCTATTGTAAATAGCTATACTGAACAATTTTTTTTTGCTCTCATTAATAATAAAATGCTATTTATGAATTTTGAAACTGCTCCTGGTTTTCCTATGCTTCCTAACCTGAGCCTCAACTACAACCTGGTACCAGGGAAGCATAGAAGAAAGGTGTGGATTCTGCAGCAGCAAGTTCAGAAGTGATTACCAGAAGAATGGCAGCCAAACTAGAAGCAGAAACAGAAGTTCAAGCTGAAACTGTACAGCCAGCACCAGTCATGGAAAAATAACAGGCAGTGACAGAACCTGAAAGCCTGATTGCCTTTTTCAAATGGTGGGCTACAGAAACAGAAAAGAGAGGAGCTGCAGCAGGGAGAAAAAGAAATTCAGCATTTAGAGGCACAGAGAAAAGAAAAAATTACTCACCTCAGTAATGTTTCTTCTAATGGAGTCTTGCTGTATTCTGACTATTGCAGTTAGGTTCTGCCTTTCAACTGCCCTGGAGAACAAAGAGTTAAACTTTCCATGGCCAGCATGGAATGTTCACCGCGAGCTCGGTTGAAGCCCCTGTCTGCCTTTATTTAAACTCCAACTGTCAGATCTTTACGAGCAATACTCACTAGAAGTTCTGTATGGAAATTGTAAAACTCACACTAGCCAACTGGCAACTAAATTTATATTGAAGGGAATTTTTGGTTTCAAAGCAAAGACTCAAGTCAAGAAACCCCAAAAAACAAAACACATCCCAAAACACAACACTCACCCAAAATAAAGGAGGGTGAAAAAGAGACACCCCTAGGGTGCCAACACTGCTCCTGCCCACCCACATCCCAAAAACCAGTTTCGGGGGGGGGGTCAGAATACAGCAAGACTCCATTAGAAGAAACAACATTACTAAGGTGAGTAATTTTTTCTTCAAACAACATGAAGTCTTGCTGTATTCTGACTATTGCAGACTACATAGCTGTACCTCCATGGAGGAGGGACAGAACCTACTTTGGAAACAGGCTTGGAAGTACTGCTGTGCCAAACTGAGCATCACTCCTAGCCTGGATATCCAGAGAGTAATGCTTGGTGAATGTATGGACTGTTTTCCAGGTGGCTGCTTGACAGATTTCTAAGATAGGAATATCCCTGGCAGCAGCCAGGGAAGCAGCTGTACCTCTAGTAGAGTGAGCCCTCAAGCCTGAGGGTGGAGTTCTACCCAGTTTTTCATAGCAGAATTGTATACAAGAAACAATCCACCTGGCAATAGATCTCTTAGTGGCAGGTTTGCCCTTACCAACCTCTCCATATGTGAGGAACAATTGGAGGGACTCAAACCTGTGACCCTTGGTGCGCTCTATGTAGTAGCTGAGGGCCCTTTTAACATCCAAGCTGTGTAGCCTCCTCTCTCCAGAGGAGGAATGGTCAGTGAAGAAAACAGGGAGAGACATAGACTGGTTAAGGTGGAAATCTGAAACCACCTTAGGCAAACACTTCCTGTTAGTTCTTAGGACCACTTTATCTCTATGGAAAGAGATGAAATCAGGCTCCACTGACAGGGCTTGCAATTCACTGATATGCCTGGTAGAGGTAATGGCTACCGAAAACACAGTTTTCCAAGTCAAGTACTTAAGCTCTGCAGAGGACAAAGGCTCAAAGAGTGGTTGCATAAGCTGACCAATGCAAACATTAAGGTCCCAAGCAGGCGCAGGGTCCCTAAAGGGCAGATTGGTGTGCAGCAATCCCTTGAAGAACTTACAAAACACAGGATGGGCTGACAGAGGAGAGGACTTGCCTACTGACAAGAAGGCAGAAACAGCTGCCAAATGCACTTTAAGTGTAGCTGGCCTAAGGCCTAGGCCATTGAGATGGACCATATAGTCCAGAACCGTAGGCAACCCAGCAGATTCTGGTGAAATAGCCTTATTAGAACACCAAATAGTGAACCTTTTCCATTTGGAATTGAGAGTCTTTCTAGTGGAAGGCTTTCGAGAAACCTTAAGGATATCCAGAACCCCTTGAGAAAGATGCAGATCAGCAAACTCTAACTCTTCAAGAGCCATGCCTTGAGATTGAGACACCTGAGGATCGGGTACCAAATCCTCCCGAGAGGATGTCAATAGGTTGTAATTCCTGGGAAGAGACAGGGGAAGGTGGACTGCTAAGGACAGTAACAGGGGGTACCAGGGATGTCTGGCCAAGTCTGGAGCAATCAGAATCACTTTGCATGGTTGTGACCTTATCTTGACTGACACTTTGAACAGGAGAGGGAAGGGGGGAAAAGCATACAGAAATTTCCCTTCCCAATTCAGAATCAGAGCATCCAGGGGGACTGAGCCCAAGACTGGGGGTCTGCAACAAAACAGAGGAAGTTGGTGATTGTCTGGGGCTGCAAAAAGATCTATCTGTGGAGTGCTCCATCTCGAGAAAATCACTTTCAAAACTAGGGGATCTAGGGTCTATTCGTGATGGCCCTGGGATATCCTGCTGAGAGCATCTGCTAGGACATTGTCCTTCCCTGGGAGGTGAACTGCTATCAAAGAGGTTTGCAGGGAATAGGCCAGGGACCACAACTTCATTGCTTCTGTGCACAAGGCCGTAGACTGAGTGCCTCCTTGCTTGTTGATGTACCACATTGTGGTGGTGTTGTCTGTTCTGATCTGGACCACTTTGTTCTGTACACATTTGGAAAAGGCTTGCAGTGCCAGAAACACTGCTCTGAGTTCCAAGAGATTGATGTGAAGCAGAGATTCTTGAGGTGACCACAGCCCTTGGGTGGTAAGATCCCCCAGGTGGGCTCCCCAGCCCAGCAGGGAGGCATCTGTGGTGAGTATCACTGAATGAGACTGAGTGACAAAAGGAACTCCTTGTCTCAAATTGTCCTGATCCTGCCACCATTGCAAAGCCTGGATCAGGGTTCGAGTCACTGGGACTAGTTTGGTAAGGGAATCCTTTCTTTGGGACCAAAAGGCTCTTAAATGGAACTGAATGTCCCTTATCTGGAATCTTGCTCCCTGGACCACTGCTGTGGAGGCTGCCATGTGGCCCAGAAGCTGAAGGAAATGCCTTGCTGGTCGAGACACCTGTAGTGTGAATGAAGAGGCCAGTTCCATAAGGGTCCTTGCCCTGTCCAGGGGAAGGAAGGCTCTTGCCCTTACTGTATCCAGCTCCGCCCCTATGAAGGTGAGGAGCTTTACTGGCTCGAGAACTGACTTTGGAAGGTTGAGGAGGAATCCTAAGGAAGTGAGCACTTGCTGAGTTATTTGCAAATGTGACTTGACTTGGTCTGGAGAGTGACCCACTATGAGCCAGTCGTCCAACTATGGAAAGACGGAGATCTTTTTTCTCCTTAGGAAAGCAACCACTACTGTCAGGCACTTTGTGAAAATCCTTGGGGCTGATGTTAGGCCAAAGGGCATTGCTCTGAACTGATAGTGGCCAGAGGGCAACTCGAACCTGAGGTACTTTCTGTGGAAGCACCTGATGGGAATGTGAAAACAGGCATCTTTGAGGTCCAGGGAGGCTAGCCAGTCCCCTGGCCTTAGAGAGGGAAGGATTATTCCCAGAGTCACCATTTTGAACTTTGGTTTTAAAAGGAGCTTGTTCAGATATCTTAGGTCCAGGATGGGCCGCCATTCTCCTGTTTTTTTGGGGGTTAGGAAGTACCTGGAGTACAATCCTTTGCTGTTGTGTAGGGTGGAAACCCTCTCTATGGCTCTGAGGGCCAGGAGGGAAGAAACCTCTGCCTCTAGGGCAAGGGTCTCTGATGGATTTGCAGGTGGAAAGGATCTGGTTCTCATCTTGGGAAATTTTTTGAAGCTGAGAACCAGTCCCTGCTTACTACTTCCAGGACCCACTTGTCTGATGTCAGAGATTTCCAGTCCTGGACAAAGTAAGCCAGCCTGCCCCCTACAGGTATTGGAGAACCGGCCCAGGCAGACCCATCAGGGTGTCTGCTTGGCAGGGGCTTTAGGCTGAGGGGTGGATACAGGCCTGCTCATTCTCCGTCTGCCTCTCCCTCTGAAGAACCCCCTCTGAGCATAAGAAGAGAAGGAGGCCTGGGCTTGGTTAAAAGGCCTTTGGAAAGGCCTGCCCCTGCCCCTGGACTGCTGCCTTTGAGGAGTGGCTTGCCCTTCTTTGGCCTGAGCACTCCTGTAGGTGGTCCTGTACTCGTCCATCTTTTTCATGTAGTCCTCTGTCTGCTCCCCAAACAGAGAATTACCAATAACAGGGAAATCCATGGCCTTAGCCTGGGTATCCTGTGATAGGCTAGTACATCTTAGCCAAGCCATCCTCCGAAGGGCAACAGATGTAGCCATGACTCTTGATGAAACATCACTGGAGTCCACAGCAGCATGAAATTGCACCTTGGGTGCCTCAATCCCATCTGCAGCCACCTGCTCCAGCTCCTTGACAAGCTGGTCAGGGGCCTGTTTAGCCAGAGCCAGCACAGTGTCCCATCTGGACTTCTGGTATCTAGCTGTGTAGGCCACATAGTTAGCCTGCCTGAGTCCCAAAGATGCTGCCATGTACTGTTTCTTTGCCATGGCATCAATCCCCCTGGAGTCCTTATCTGGGGGGGTGTGATGCCAAGGGGATATTTGCCTTATCACAGGCAGCAGCCTGCACTACCCCAACATGGCTGCATTGTTGAGAAAGGAACTCCGTGTCTGAGCCTGAAAGAGTGTACCTCTTGTCCATTCGTCTGTCCACAGGAGGTATGGAGTTAGAAGTCTTAAGAATTTTATTTGTCTGTTTCCCAAAAGATTTATGGAGGGGAATAGACAATCTCCTGGACTCTGGGATGTCCATCATTTCAACAAAATCAGGCTCCTCCTGATCCTCTACTGCTTCTTCCATAGGAAGCTGGAGGGTAAAACATAAAGTGGGAAGTGGACTCAGAAAGCCTAGGAGGAGAAACACTTGAAGGTCTGTCTGGGGAGATGTCTGGGTCAATAGGCACATCCAGACTTTCATAATCACCATCATCATCCTCATATTCTCCCTTCTCCTCATCCGGTTCATAAAATTCTTCTGAAGTGTAATTCGGAACCGTGGGAAGCGACCGAACCGAACCCCTGCCAGATGGTGCCAGTTCGGCCGGAACCGAAGTAAGCGATTGCACTATTCTTATCACCTTGGCTATCTCATCAGTGGTCGGAGTATGAATTTCTGGATCCGAACCTGACAATTTATCTTTTCTTTTTCCTTTAACTGGAACCGACTCATCAGAATCGGCTCTCCTCTTGCCCGCAGAAGTATCGCCCTGGTCAGAGGACACTCCTTCTGGTTCGGTCGGAACTGAACTGGGCTGGCCATCCGGGTCAGCGGACTTCTCGGCCTCCCTTTCCCTCAGTCTACCTACTCTCTTATCCAGGGTAGCTTTGGGAAAATTCTTACAAATTTGGCAGTCTGAATTGAGGTGGTCAAACCCCAGACAAAAACACAGGTGGTGTGGGGATCAGCCTTAGCAAAGGCTTCCCCACACACACTGCAGTGTTGAAACCTAGTGGGCCCGGTTTTTTTCTTGGGTTTCTCAGACATGGCCAATCCTATCCAAAACTTACCCTTTTTTCGGCAATCCACCAGGCAGGGGTCTTGGAAAAAAAACCTAATAAAATCCTTTTTTTTTTTTTTAGAACCGATACGGACCAGTTACCACACTCTAAGTAAATTCACAAACTTTTTTTACCTAAACCGATCGTTTCAGACGAACTGATCCAACATTTACAAGTTCCACACAGAAACTAAATGCAAAACCTATCTAGTACTCACGGTACCACAGACAGAGACTTAAACCGACAGATTCGGTAGCAGAAATTCGGTAGAAACCGAGCTAAAACGACACTTTAACCGACTTTTTTGAACCGAGCAAAGGAGAAATCTCCAGAGCGACTGTTCAGTGAGGCGCAGTAAAGAATCTGACGGTTGGAGTTTAAACAGCAGCAGACAGGGGCTTCAACTGAGCTCGCGGTGAACATTCCATGCTGGCCTTCGGGGCAGTTGAAAGGCAGGACCTAACTGCAATAGTCAGAATACAGCAAGACTTCATGTTGTTTGAAGAAGAGATGCAGCCACAGGAGAACTGATGGCTGGAGGCCTTGAGAGCTATCAGAGCTAGAGGATCTGGCACAGGTCCAGCAGAGCAACAAGACACAATGTAAAGGACAGATTTGTGTCCCTCTGATGATACTGAAGCATACCTGACAACTTTTAAAAGGGCTGCCACAGTCTGCCAATGGCCAAAACAGCAATGGTCAAACAGGCTGGTACCGTACCTGACAGGTAAAGTCCAACTTGCCTACAGCAATATGGACACTACACAGTCAGAAAACTATGACCTGGTCAAAAGAGAAATCCTGAAAAGGTATGACATCTCAGGAGAGACCTACAGGCAAATTTCTGGTTTCTGAAGTACCACTCAGTTGACCACGCTCGAGAAGCCTTCACCCGACTCAGAGAACTCCTTATTAAATGGCTCCAACCAGAAGGCAAAACAGTCCCACAGATCGACACACTTGCAATGGAGCAGTTCCTCAACATCCACCTACAGACATGCAGCTTTGGGTAAAAGAACACTGACCAGAAAGTGGGGGAAAAGGCAGTTTCCTTGGCTGAAGACTACCAGATGGCCAGACAGACGCCACAGCAGCGAGGTAACAGCCAAGCACCAGTAAGACCCTTTTTCTCCCCGATTTAACTCCAAGTCTGATAAGAACTCTGGTGGGGGTAACAAATCTGCACCAGAAGACTATTTGTCATAATTATAACAAGCAAGGCCATACTGCAAGAAACTTCCATAGTAAGGAGAGTGACACTGGTGCAGATTCCAGGCTTTCTCCCGGAATTTACCTAGCTGGACAAGGTTGGCAGATACCCAGAGGCAGTTCCTTTGCGCACTGTCACAGCCCTGAAAGTGGCAGCAGAGCTTGCCAAAATTTTCAGCAGGGTGTGCGTGAGGACAGGTTGAAGGAACTGAATACGTACTCCCTGGAGAAGAGGAGGGAGAGAGGGGATATGATAGAGACATACTCTACACTTCCCTTTCTGCTCTAGTTGTCCCCCCCCCACTGGATTCTACCCTCACATCTTGGTATACCCAATGCTGCACTTTTCACCCTCTTGCCACCCTTCCTACATTCCTTCCCCCCCTACCCTCTTCCCTCTCCCTATGACTCTGGCACTTATCTGTTGTCTATTTTCTCTGGCAAATGCCGCTGGCTGCCTTGTTACAATGCTACCCTTGAACTGTATTAATCTGTACTCTGTTTGCAATGTCCACATTGTTGTAATGCCTGTCATGATGTTCCCCATAATTTGTATTTCTCTGACGTGGAACCTTTGTAAAAGAGCCATGGCTCAAAGGTATTTGTAATCCTAGACTTGATAAATAAATACAAGTATCTAACAGGGAGGAACAGGGTGCAGGAATACACTATTTTTAAGCGAAAAAGATGTTCCAGGACTAGAGGGCATGGGATGAAGTTGGAGGGAGGACGATTCAGAGGAAACGTGAGGAAGAATTTCTTCACAGAACGGGTGGTGCAGTGGAACACCCTGCCATAGGAAGTGGTGGGGGCTGAAACAATCACGTGGATTTAAGAATGCATGGGATAGACATAAAGGAATTCTGGAGGCCAGGGGTAAGGGGCAACAGACTTCTAGGAAAACATAAACTGAACTTACAAGCTCAAATGGGCAGACTGGGTGGGCCATAGGCCCTTATCTGCCGACACTGTCTATGTATCTATGTACAGTCGTGGCTAAAAATATTGACGCCCTTGCAGTTTTTTCTAATAATGCACCATTCCTTCCAGAAAACTGTTGAAATTAAAAAATATTTTGGTATCCACATATGTATTTCTTTGGTTTGCAGTGGAATAAAACACAAAAAGCAGAAATATTTACTAAGTCTTAGCTTATTCCACACAGAAATCCTTAAATGGCCCAGACAAAATTACTGGCACCTTTTAGAAGTAGTTAGAAATAATTAGATTCAAGCAGGTGATTCTCCTTCACTTTGGAACTGAACTCACCTGTGGTGAGTTGCAGGTGCCTGCAATATAAAAATCACTCATTCAACCAGTTTGAATAGAGAAAAGGACTCATTCTTCTGTTTTGTGTCACTGTGTGTACCGCAATGAGCATGGAGAAAAGAAAGACAGCCACAGAATTGTCTGAGGAGGTCAGACAGAAGATTGTAGCCAAGCATGGACAATCTCAAGGCTACAAATCAATCTCCAGAGACCTTGATGTTCCTGTTTCCACTGTACGTAATGTTATCAGGATGTTTAAGGCCCATGGCACTGTAGCCAACCTCCTTGGATGTGGCCGCAAGAGAAAACTTGATCGAAGATTGCAGTGCAGGATTGTTCGAATGGTGGAGAAAGCACCTCGATCAACTGCCAAACAGATTCAAGCTGATCTTCCGACACAAGGTACGACAGTTTCAACTCACACCATCCGTCGCCAACTCAATGAAAGGGAGTTATATGGTAGGAGGCCCAGGAGGACCCCACTGCTGAGAGAGAGACATAAAAAGCCCTGACTGGGGTTTGCCAACACACCTGAACAAGCCAAAATCCTCTGGGAGAATGTCCTGTGGACAGATGAGACCAAATTAGAGCTTTTGGTAAAGCACATCATCTCTATGTTTACAGAAAACAAAATGAAGCCTTCAAAGAAGAGAACACCTTCCTACAGTCAAACATGGAGGCGGTTCAGTGATGTTTTGGGTTGCTGCTTCTGGTACTGGATGCCTTGAATGTGTGCATGGCATCATGAAATCTGGAGATTACCAGGCCATTTTGGAGCGCAATGTTGAACCCAGTGTCAGAAAGCTGGGTCTCTGTCGAAGGTCATGGGTCTTCCAGCAGGACAATGACCCCAAACACACTTCAAAAAGCACCCAGGAATGGTTCAAGACGAGACGCTGGACTGTTCTGAAGTGGCCAGCAATGAGTCCAGATCTAAATCCCACTGAAAACCTGTGGAGATCTCTCAAAACAGCAGTTGGGAGAAGGCACCCTTCAAATCTGGGAGAACTGGAGCAGTTTGCACAAGAAGAGTGGGCCAAACTGCCAGTACAGAGGTGCAGGAAGCTCATCCCTGACTATAGGAAGCAGTTGATTGCAGTTATTTTGACCAAAGGCTGTGCTACCAAATATTAAGTCTGGGGTGTCAATAATTTTGTCAATGCTATTTCTTTTCATTTTCTGATTTAAAAGGATATATTAAATTCTGAATCAAAAACAAAGGTTCTGTAATATTAACAGAGAAATAAAGAATTGAGGAAACCAAACACTGTACTGTTGTTAATTTCAACTTATGTTTAGAGGAAACTGAGTTATTTGAAAAAGTGCAAGGGCACCAATATTTTTGGCCACGACTGTATCTATGTGTGCATACCTAAAAAAATTATTACTGATCAGGGTAGCAATTTTGGTGCTGCATTACTAAAGGAGCTGTACCAACTACTAGGCATCACTGACAAGAACTTCCCTTTATCACCCTGAAACAGACGGTCTTGTTCAGCATTTTAATAAAACTCTAAAATGCATGTTAAAAATGTTTGTAAAAGGGGAAGGGAATGATTGGGACAAATACTTACCTTACCTGCTTTTTGCTTACAGAGAAGTGCCACAAGCATCAACAGCCATTGACCATGTAAGGTCAAAGGCAACAAACTAGAGTAGGGCTTTAGGGTAGACTGGATGGGCCTGGCAGTCCTTATCTGCCGACAGTTTCAATATTTCTATGTAAAAGGATTTTCACCATTTGAAATGCTGTATAGTAAACAACATAGAGGACCACTAGATGTAATAAAAGAAACATGGGAAGATAACACCACTCAAAAAATCTGTTACATCTTACATGTGTGCCCTGAGAAAGAAACTGGCAAAATATGTTGAAATTGCCCATAGTAATCAGGAAGAGGCACAAAACCAGCAGAAGACATATTACGACCATGGAGTAAAAGAAAAAAGGTTTTAAGCCAGGCGAAAAGGTCTTGCTACTGCTCTCCACTATAGAAAATAAACTGTTAATGAAGTGGCAAGGACGTTATAAAATGCTTAGACATACTGGCACAGTTAACTATGAAATTGAGGCCCCTGATAGGAAAAATCCTACCAAGATATATCACGTTAACCTCCTGAAGAAATAAGTTGAAAAATCACAACATGCTGCTTTTCTAGTTTCACCAGATACTGATATAGCTTAGGAGAGACTTGAACAAACTGCAACTGCTGATGCTGAAAAGGTGAATGTTTCCTTAACCTCCGAACAAACAGCAGAAATTCGTAACTTGCTAAAGACATTTAACAATACTTTTACCACAGTGTCAGGCTGAGCTAACAGAGTTGAGCACGTAATAGTGTCAGGGAATTCTTGCCATCAGAAAAAGACATACAGATTACCAGAGCAGTTAAGAGCAGACGTGGTTAAGGAAACACAAAAAATGAAAGAACTGGGTATTATAGAAGAGTTGAGAAGTGCTTGGTCATAACCAATGGGGATTGTATAAATAAAAAAGAAGGGGTGTAAGAATCTGCCTTGATAGTAAGAAACTTAAAACAGGTCTCAGACTTTGACAGCTATCCTAGATAGATGATTTGGTGGACAGACTGGGGAGTGCCAAGTATATCAGTACCCTCTATCTCACCAAGGGTTACTGGCAAATCCCCCTAGTTAAAGAATCCAGAGATAAAACTGCATTTGCCACCCCTATTGGATTCTATCAGTTCACCACCGTGCTGTTTGGTTTACATGGTGCACCCGCTACATTCAAGTGGTACATGGATGTAATTTTATCCCCTCACACTGGTTACTGTGCTGCGTACCTGGATGATGTGTACAGTCCAGACTGGAAAAGCCACCTGGAACACCTACAAGCAGTTATCCAAGCTATAAAAAACCCAGGTCTGACAATTAATCCTACCAAATGTGCACTGGGCATGCAAGAAACCGGATACTTGGGCTATGTTTTGGGAAATGGTGAAGTCAAGCCAGAGATTTCTAAGACAGAAGCTGTAGCTAACAGCCCTGTCCCTAAAACAAAGAAACATGTCCGGTCATTTTTGAGGCTGGCTGGTTACTATCAGAGATTTGTTCCCAACTTTGCCCAGCTAGCTACTCCCCTCACTGAGCTCATGAAGAATAATGTGAAATGGACCCCAGAGTGTGATGAAGCTTTTCGGGCCATGAAGGCTGCATTATGCTCAGCCCCTGTTTTAAGAAGCCCAGATTTTGAGAAACACTTTTTGTTAGACAGAGGCATCAGAGGTACGCCTAGGTGCAGTGTTAAGACAGCATATAGATGGGAAGGAACATCCCATTCTATATATCAGTAGAAAGTTGCACGACAGAGAAAAGAGGTACTATACCACTGAAAAGGAATGCCTTGCGGCAAAGTGGGCCATGGAGTCCCTTCAGTTATGTTTGCTAGGAGCTGACTTTGTACTTACAACAGATCACAATCCTCTGTTGGCTTAACCAAATGAAGGATAAAAATTTCAGAATCACACAGTGGTACCTGGCACTACAGCCATTTAAATTTAAAGTGATGTACAGATCTGGGAAAGAGAATGTCAATGCTGATTTTCTGTCAAGATATGGATCAGGAACTGAGAAATCCTACAGCTGAAAAAACAAAATGTGTGAGTTTAAACTTCTTGGTTTGCTATACTGGATGTGCACTGAACTGTAAATGTTAAAAGTTAATGTTAAAAGAGAATTAACAGAAAGTTTTGGAAACCTGTTTTTTTAAAAACAGGTTCTCTCTTAGATGAGGGGTATGTGACAGGGTTGAATAAAGCCCTGTCCTATTTGTTATGCAGAAAGAGTTATATGCAAGGAGGTGTTCTAGCCTCTTCTTTTCTGTCTCTTGTCTGTCTGTCTGTGCAACCAGATGTTCTTGTGAGACCTAGGAACTGATCACTCTGACGGTTTCACGATTCTCTGCCTCTCACTATCTTTCTGCCTTCACTTGCTGTTTATGTCTTTTCTTCTCCCTTGCGTATCTGCTGTTATAAAAATATATGTGAATCTTTGTGTGAAACTGTAAGTGATACCAGTATCCCTTTGTCTGAAATTGTATTATAGTTATACTGTTGAAATGATTGGAAAAAAGCAATTTGGAATTTAGAAGGTTAACCTGAACTGCAGTTTGAGCTCTCTTCTTGCTTGTTTGCAAACTCTTTTGCTAGGTGCTGCCAGCAGGGGGCCAGCCTGGACACTGTTCTATTCGCAAACCTGCTCTTAGACAAACTGACAAGAACATTTTGTGAAAAACAGGATGTTCTCTTAACGAGTTCCCAGGCAAAGACTTATAAAAAGAACAGCAATACTTTTGCTAGAGAGTGAGATTTGGGAAGAACAGTCATGTAAGAACTTACCGTAACAGTAAATCTTCGAGGGGATCTCAGTCATCACATTACACCGTAGGAACTTCACCGTCGTGAATGGGGAATCCACATGGAATATTTTTAGCAGTACAACTGGGCTCACCCACACCATCAGTCAACATCATCAACCCTAGAAAGGCGCAGGTGGGCCTGTGCCCTCCTCAGTTCTTTCCCTCTGTAGATGAAGGGATCAAGGCTGACGCCCTGGGGACCCGAGGAGAGGGGGGGATCAGACTCTCAGAGAAATGATGGAAACAGAAGACAGACAGACAGATCCTGAATAGGAGCCCCAAAAAGGGGGATGATGGAGGGAACAGACCTGACTGAGAGCCCCTCGAAGATCTGTTACGGTAAGTTCTTAAGTAACTGTTCTATCTTTTCGGGGGGTATCTCAGTCATCAGATTACACTGTAGGAACGAGTCTCAAGCAGTGACAAGAGTATATAGACAGTCTAGGAGGCTGGGTCTCCATAAACTTAAGACAGGAGTGGTGGAACAACCTACCCAGTCAAGGAGCTTCTTAAACTTAAGACAGAACCAATCAAGGAACTCCATAAACTTAAGACAGGAGTTCTTGCAGAACACTCCTGCCAAATCTTGCACAGACTCTAGAAGCGATGTTCAGACTGCAATGCTTGGTGAAGGTGGGGACTGTACACCAGGTGGCAGCACGCAAATGTCACTAGCTGAAACCCCTTTGAAACAAGCCACTGAGGTAGCCAAGCCTCTGGTGAAGTGAGCTTTAACAGCAACCAGCAAGTCTTTGCCATACTTATTGTAGCAGAACACAATGCAATTTGCCAACCATTTGGATAAACATTGCTTAGAAACTGAAGCACCCTCTCTACCTGGGGTGAAAAAAACAAGCAACTGCTTAGACTTTCTGCACTCCTTAGTTCTGAGCAGGTAATACTTCAAAGTTCTGCGCACATCTAATGTATGGAGCAGTGCTTCCCCTGGATTAGCACGTTATGGAAAATAAACAGGAAGGTGGACTGACTGATTGAGCGTAAAGTCAGAAACCACATTGGGAAGAAACTTAGGATTTGTGCGCACATACCCTTTTTTTTTTTTTGAAAAATCAAATAAGGCTTCTCGCACCAGAGGGCCTGAAGTTCAGAAATTCTTCCGGCAGAAGTAACTGCAACTAAACTAACAAACACTAGCCAGAGCCAATAGGGCTGTGAAGAGCTGCCAAGTGACCATAGTTACACATGTGCGTAGAAATTATTCCACGCCCGGGTGTAACTTGCCCATTTTTTGGAGGTGTTGCACCAAATTTTTAACATGCCTTTTTTGGGACCCCTCCTCGTGAAGAAAGCCAGTGTCATTTTGTTCACTTATCCCGAAAGGTGATTCTGCAGAGCGAACGCACTATTCTGTGCCAGAGATGTGAAAACACGTTTTGGGCAGGATGTAGAACATGACAGCTGTACTGTTTTGAAGGAGGTGTGCAAAAATGGCAATGCTGAAAATGTGGAGTGAAAATATAAAAAACTGGTGAATGTAGGAGCATGCGTAAAAACTGTGCCATGCACGGCAGTCATTTTTTGGAATTTTTTCACCAAATTTGCAACATGGGCTTTTTGGGACCCCACTTCATGAACAGTGGCACTGTCAATTCGTGAATCTGTCCTGAAAGATTATTACGTGCAACGACCGCAAAATCACTTTTCAGGACCGAGTAACAAAATCACCGTGACAGTTTTCATGAGGTGGGGTCCCAAGAACCCCATGTTGAAAATTTGCAGCCAAAATTAAAAAAAAAATGTCTGATTTATTGACATAAGTTGAAAACCCCACTGAATGCCATTATAGCAGGCTTGCCTTTGATTCTTCAGTTTGCAGTTCAGCTTTGAAGAGTGCAGACGTGTCCCAGTCCAGAAAGAAGATGGTGCCGACCTTCGGAGGTAAGTATGGGATGGTGGGGGGGGAGGTGGGTGTTCAGTGGGAGGTGGACTAGAACGACGACGAGGGACCCTTTAGTTTTTTACAGAAAAAAAAAAAATGCATCAGGAGATGGTTTTCTTTAGTCACAGTAAAAAAGAAAGATACATTTGGGAACACTAGGGTGGGCTCCCAGTGTACCAAATGAGTGTGAGGGGGTGGGTACATCATGGCAACATGAGGACTGGGCACCCCAATGTCGGCGGGGGGCTAGGGTGGTTCCCAGTGTGCTGCATGAGTTGGGGGTGCATATAATGCTGACACAGGGATTGGGCACCCGATGTTGGGGAGATAATGATAAATATTTGGACATGCCACATAATGCAGACATGGGGACTGGGGACCCCGATGTTGGCACAGAGGCAGGAATGGAGGGAGCGGGGAGGACAGCAACAGTGGGAGGCTGCGGGAGTTGTTTTTTTTTTACTTTGTCTTCCGGTGCTGGCGGCGGCATTACAACTGCACATGCGTGGCACTCGGGCATATGCAGTTGCGGTGAATGGCATTTTTCCATTCGCATGACGGTACCAGCAGAACTGCACATGCACAGTTCATGCCACAGAATGTGGAAGTAACAGCCGAAATAGTGCAGCTGTTATTCCGTAGCGGCCAATCACGACTAAGGGTATCAAGCTCTGTTGGACTTTCGGAAGGATGCTTCCAAAACTCGAACAGAAGGTTCCACAACTGGCCATTTTTAGAGCTACTGAGTGATCTCAAAACGGCTGTAGGCTCTGACCACAGCCCTAAAAAGAGCACCTTCCAAGACATAAAGCACAAATTGCAAGTTGCAATTGGCTCAGAAGGAGACAGGGTCATCTTTTCCAAAATAAAATTAAAGTCCCAAGCCGGGACACAAGAACGGATAGGGTTTTTTTCAGATGTAGGATGCCCCGGAAGGTATGGGAGACATCCAGTTGAGCAACAGTGTAGTCACCCAAGGGATCATGGAAGGCAGAAATAGCTGAAGGTGGACCTTGAGGGAGGAATATTGGAGGCCTGAGTCAGATACAGAGACCAGGTAGTCCAGGATATGTTTCACCGGGCAGGTGAATGGGTCAAGGGAATGTTTGGCTGCCCAAATGGCAAACCAGTTCCACTTCATGGCATAAGTGGCACGAGTAGAGGGCTTGCGAGTGGCCACTAGTGCGCCTGCCACCCTACTGCAGACATCAAATCTGGTGATGGTTACGTCCTGAGTTGCCACGCATAAAGGTGGAGGGACCTCAGATTGGGATGGACCAGGGTCCTTCGATACTGGTTCAGCAGATTCCTGCAAAGAGGCAGAGGGACCGGAGGTTCCTCTGCCAGCTGCTGAAGCTGAGGAAACCATATCTGGCGAGGCCAGAATGGAGCCACCAGGATCATGCTGGCCCCTTCCATCTGCAATTTGATCAGCACCCTCTGTATTAGTGGGAACTGAGGGAATACGTATAGAAATCTCCCTCTCCAATAGAGGGACAACGCATCTCACCAGAAAACTCCAGGCCCTGGATCTAGCAAGCTTTAACTGAGCAGTTTTGCTTTGTGTGAGGACGCAAAAAGGTCCAACTCTGGATGACCCCATCTGTCGAACAGATCTTCTGCTATGGACGAGAGAAACTCCCATTCATGCATGCTGGACAGAGTCCTGCTGAGGCTGTCGGCCAGGATGTTTAGAACGCCTGGCACGTGTACGGCAGATAGTGTCAGATTGTGGCCCAGTGGCCAATACTACACCCTCATGGCTTCCTGCAAAGGGGGGTACGAGTGAGTCCCTCCCTGCTTGTTGATATTGTAGACAACACTCAGATTTTCTGACAGCACTAACAGCTGGCCTGGCATCAGATGATCCTGGAAGGCCTGCAGGGCAAAGAGCACCGCTCTCATTTTTATTTCTTTATTTATCTATTTGTTAACTGGGTAGGGACACTGAACAGGTCCTTTTTCAGGTCCAACCCGGGACATACAACATTAAACAACAAACGTACACAATACAAAATTAATTAGCAATTACACTTAAACTGCTATAATAAAAATAACTTAAAATTATTCTTGAAACTAAATAAGGATAATGCATGATGAAGGGTTACAGGAAAAACATTCCACAGGGATGGGGCTGTGATAGGAAAGGACCGCAAACTACTACGATTCTTATGAATAGGTGAATTCAATAAGATACAATTAGCAGATCTCAAATCAGGGAGTGAGGAGCAAATGACAACCATATCAGCCAAAGGAAAATCTGAAAAAAAAACACAAAAAATTTATAAAGCAAACAACCAGAAAAATAGACTATTCTTGCCCTCAGTGACAACCAGCCTAACTGTAAATATAAAGTGCAATGATGTGTTCTGAATGGAACTGACAAAATAAATCTACAAATATTATTATAAGCTACAGTCAAGACATTATACTCCCTCGAATTCAAGTTCTAACAGATAACAAACATAATCAAAATGTGGAAGTAATGAGCCGACAGCAATGGATTTCCTAGTTTCTAAGGAAAAGTAAGACCGAAATGTATACAGAATACCCAATTTTTGTTTAACTTTATTTTTCTATTTTTTTAAAGTACAATTTCTTTCAGGTTTTATACATCGTTTCTGTGTGCGCATACAACATTTTCCAACATAGAAACATAGACTTTGACGGCAGATAAGGACCGCTTGGCCCACCTGGTCTGCCCATTTCCCTACCTAGAGGATAAGCTGCAGATCCTATTTAACCAACAGCCTATTTCTTCCTACCCCCCACAAAAATTGCCTTATGTCTGTCCCATGCATTCTTGAATTCTCCCAGTTTTAGAACCCACAACCTCCTCAGGAAGGCTGTTCCATGAGTCTACCACCCTCTCTGTGAAAAAATACTTCTTCACATTGCCCCTTAGCCGTCCCCCTCTATCTTCAAATTGTGTCCCCTTGTTCTTGCACATCTCTTTTTCTGAAAGATGCTACCCTCTTGGACTTTGTTGATTCCACTGAGGTACTTAAATGTTTTTATCATGTCCCCCCTCTCCCTCCTTTCCTCAAGGGTATACATATTAAGCTCCTTTAGCCTCTCCTCGAATGGCTTCTCCTGCAAACCCTGCACCATTTTAGTTGCCCTCCTCTGAACTGCCTCCATCCTGTCTATGTCCTTGCAGAGATGGGGTCTCCAGAACTGGACGCAGTACTCCAGATGGGGTCTCACCAACTGTCTGTACAGGGGGATAACAACTTCCTGTTTTCTGCTGGTGATGCCTCTCCCTATACATCCCAGTATCCCCCCAGCCCTCCCTACCGCCTTCTCACATTGCTTGCCAACCTTAAGGTCATCGGATATGATTACCCCCAGGTCCGTTTCCATTTATGTTGTTGATACTACCTCCCCCACCATTGTGTAATCTTCCCCTGGGTTTTTGTTTCCCAGGTGCATTACTTTGCACTTCTTTGCATTTAATCCAAGCTGCCATACTTCTGACCATTCCTCCAACCTTGCCAAGTCCCTTCTCATCCTTTCCATGCCTCCCTGTGTATCAACCCTGTTGCAGATCTTTGTGTCATCTGCAAAGAGGCATACTTTTCCTTCCTGTCCCTCTGCAATGTCACTTATAAAGACATTAAAAAGGACTGGACCCAGTACTGAACCCTGCGGTACCCCACTAGTAACACCTCTTTCTTCAGAGTGGACTCCATTTACAATTACCTTCTGTGTCCTGTGTCCAGGATACACCAAAGATACCATTCTCCTTATACTACTAAGGCAACTTTTCTTACTCCACATTCTAGCATGAATCCAGCTTCTCTGCCAGCACCACCTTGCGTCTAGGCCCTCCTCCAAAACCACCAAGCTCCCATAAAGCCCTGCAATACTCCCCCCTCTGGGATTTAAAAACCTACTTAAAATCTCCTGGATTAGGTAGTTATACATATTCATGCAATAAAAAGCGAGGTCCCTCGTTCCACTGTAAAGAACCCATGCTCTCCACTTAATCTCAAATCTCTTTCCCTGTCCTGTGGTCTCTGCTATCCTTCGCTCCAAAAATTAATACTCTACTACCAGATAATGCCACATTTCAATTTGTGGGATTTTACTTTGAAACCATAATCTAGTTATCACATTCTTAACCATCAGTAGAAAGGTAAAAATTAGAGAGCCTCTGGGTATCTTCAGTCCTTCTGAGGGGACCGATAGCAGGGCTAGTTTAGGTGTAAGTGAAATGTTAGGATCAAGGAAGTTTTTCAACTCCTGCTCGATCTGCCTCCAAAATGTTAGAATTTTACTATAATCCCAGAAAATATGTACATGATCAGCATGTTGTGCCCCACATTTTCTCCAGCAGCTAGCATTTAGTGTGGGATGCATTTTTGCTACCTGGGCTGGGATACTGAAATATCTTGTACGCACCTTCCAGGCGAATTCACGCCAGTATGGTGCCAGGGATATCCCCAAAGAAGGGCATGTATACTTAAGCCATCTCTCAAATGTTACCTCGTTAGTCAGCTCTTTGTTCCAGGCTTGTAAGACTGTTGCCGAGGTCTCTTGATCATATTCTCTAAACCCCCTATATATACCCCCAATCAGATGTGTTTGTGCATTTCCTTTTAGGGCGTACATTATAGTATTTAATAAACTAGGGGGAGGGCTTGGTAAGCAAGTTCTCCCTGAGGGTTTGGATAGGAGATAATCCCATACTTGGAGGTATCTATAAAAATCTCTATTGTGAAGGGCATAAGTCCTCTGAAGTGATGCAAAAAAGACCACCCCCTGGGAATCCATGAATTGGTAAATAAAGGAAGGGCCTCCCGTGTGCCATGTTCTAAAAGTTAGATCTAATCGTGCTGACAGAAAATCTGGTTCACACATTAATAATCTTAAATAGTAGAATATCGGTTCCATATTTGATCTACGTCTTATTTGATTCCAGAGGCAAATGGTTTGGTTTGTTCACGGGGAGAAATTGGAAATCTTCAATGTCAGTGGCTATGGGGCAAAAAGGGCCTGTACTGGGTCATGAAAATCGTAGATCCATTTTTCAATTATCTTCCATGGGGGCTGCAAATTGGGGTTGATCCATACCATAGTCCTAGTTAATCCCACTGCTGTCAAATATAATTCTTAAATTTGGGAGATTTAATCCACCTCTGTCCTTCGGCAGCTGTAATAATGACCATCGAATTTGGGGTCCCCCCACAAATCTAGATAATATCTTATTCCAGGAATGGAAGTACATGGACAGAGGGAAATCAGGAATAGTCTGGAATAGGTATAAGAGTCTTGGCAATATATTAGATTGAATAATCTCTATTCTGGAATAGAGAGAGAGTTTAAGCTGGGACCATCTAAGAATATCCACCTCCAATATTTGGGTTATGGGTTTGTAATTTATCCAGGTTACATTTTGAATATGTAATGGAAGGGTAACCCCTAAAAATTTTAATTTAGTAGCTCTCCATTTAAAAGGCATCTGACATTTTAACTGTTGTGAAGGAGTGAAATTAAGTGCCAAGACCTCAGTTTTTGCAGTATTCACTCTATAACCCGAGACTGCTGTAAACTGTTCTAGTATCTGCCAAGTCTTAACTAACAAGTTTTCAGGGTCTGACAGGGATGATAAAACATCATCCGCATAAAATGATGTGGAGTAATTATTTCCTCCCAGATTCACTCCTCGTATGTCTTCCATCGCTCTTATCTTTATTACCAGGGGCTCTACATACAATGCAAATAATTGGGGTGATAGGGGACATCCCTGTCTGGTTCCACGCTTCAATTCAAGAGGTGTTGACAGAGAGGAGTTCACTCTAATATATGCCTGAAGTTGATTATAAATGTTACTCAGCCATTTGATAAATTCCACTGGGAATCCAAACTGTCTCAAGACCTGCCACAAAAATTCCCAGAGCACCCTATCAAATGCCTTGTAAGCGTCTAAACTAACTACCACCACTGGAAGTGAAATTCTTGAAACATGATGTAGGAGATAAATAATCCTACCTGTGTTGTCTGATGTTTGTCTGTTTTTGAGAAATCCAGATGGATCAGCCTGGGCAAGATATCTTCCAGTCTTTTAGACCAAATAGACATATATACTGTAACTTATAGTGACAATTCAATACTGATATGGGTCTATAGGATTCTGGCAATTTCGGGTCTTTACCTGGCTTAGGGATAGTAGAAATAACCGCATATGACCATAAACCCGGGGGGTTACCTCCCTCCTGAACTCCCTGATAGGCCTGCTTCATTGGTTTAAGTAAGAGAGGGAGTAAGGTTTTGTACCATTCCTGAGGGAAGCCATCAGGGCCAGGAGATTTATGAGTTTTTGCTTGTTTCACCACTCCATTGCTCTCCGCCTCAGTAACTGGGGCCTGGAGTTTCTCCTGCTGAATTCTGGTTAATTTAGGGAACTGAAGATGGGACAAAAATTGATAAATATCTCTATCCGGGGGGGGGGGGAATGGGTTAGCATATAAATCCCTGTAATAATCATTAAAGATCTTAAGGATATCCTGTGAATTACTTTTTATTCTTCCTGTAGTAGGGTCCGTTAATTGTATAATAGTAGCCGCCTGTCTATATCCTCTAAGTCTTTTTGCCAAATTCCTAGCAAGCCTAGGCCCCCCCTCATAAAAATACCATTATAACTGTTGAATCTTAACCTGTACCTTACAATCTATTAAGACCTGAAGGTCCCTTTTAATTTGTCTCATCTCTTGTTCTTGTGTGCTGTTTCTGTTATTCCCCATTTGTTGAAGGTTTTTCAGATCACATTGTAATTGATTGTACCTCTGTTCCCTTTGTTTCTGTTGCCTCGATGCATAGGCAATCAGCTCACCCCGTATAACTACCTTAATAGTATCCCAAATGACTGCTGCTGATATATCTGGGGTGGTATTTTCTTGCGCTATTTGAGGGAGTCTCTCCTCCATCCAGTCTTTAAAAGACTGGTCATGAAGAAATGATGTGTTAAGTCTCCATAACCAATGTTTATGTGGCTTCCCCAGGTCTAACTTTAGTAATAATGGAGTATGGTCTGATAAAAAGAGAGTATTTAGCAAGATATCTCTTATGATATCTAAATGTTCCACTGAAATAAAAAAATTATTCATGAAGAAGTTGTAAACCTTGGTGAGTCATAAGTATAACCTCTCCATGTGGGATACATATGTCTCCAGACATCTAAAAAACCCAGTCTTTCCATCAGTGAGCGAAGTAATCTCTGAGTAGGGGAGGACCTGTGTCTGTATGGGTGAGAAGTATGTAATTCTGGATTCAACGTTACATTAAAAATCTCTCCCATAATCAGCAGGCCCTTCTGCATATCTAAGTTCTTGCTGAAAAGCTGTTGAACTCTGCTGGGGGGGGGCTTGGGGGTAGATATACATTAACCACTGTTATTTCCTGCCCATATACGGTTCCTTGTACAAATACAAAACATCCCATAGGATCTACATATGTATTTACCACCTCCAATGGTAGGGTAGGGGGAACTATTATTGCAACTCCCTGTCTTCGGCCTGATTTACTGTATGCCGGGTAGCTCTTAAATTTCCTCCCTGAAGCGAGTTTCATGTGTTCTAATTCGGACAAATGTGTCTCCTGAATAAATGAAACATCAGGAGCCTGCCTTTTGATATACTGGAGTAGTCTGGCTCGTTTGACTGGACTGCTAATCCCATTAATATTAATTGAAAGGAGTTTAAAAGGTGAATTTGCCATCATTATGTAATGGTGGAGGAGAAGCTAATATCTGGTATGCTGACATTAGCACTCTTCATTTCCAAATTCTCTAGGAGCATTTTCTTATATCTTTCCCTTGTAAATTTTCTACATTGCCTTCTTGTCTTTAAATACTTTGAATTAGATCCACCCTGAATTTTGCCTCCTACTTTCAGCCACTACCCCAGCCGCTGTAAACTGATCTCCACCTATCCTGACCTTCTAGTTTATTACTTTAGGCACTTATTATCTCATTTTATTTGTGCTTTAGCTACCCTTAACCAATCAGCTGTCAGCCGTATGTGATTTTTCCTAATTGATTCTTCCAATTAACGTAAACTATTGAACTTTTATTGTTACCCAATTATGTGATTGTCAAACCTCGTTTTAGCTCTGTATGTATTATATCTCTACCCCAAATCAAACTGTATTCCACTGTTCACCCTACTTATTGTAAATCTCCCGGGTCGTGCCTGAAAATAGGCATGTTTTGGCTAACGTTACTTACCCGGTAAACAAAAACTAAATAAATAAATAAAGATCCTGTTGCACATAAACATACATTTTCTCTACAGTCTAACACTAAAATAGAATATTTAAACTCTGCACCTTTAAGCAACATAATCAAGCTATTATTTTGGGTTGTTTGAACCTGTGATCCTTCACAGCATTTCCTATATCTTATAACCACAAAACATAAACTATTTACAAAATTTCTACATAAGTGAACTTCCAAGGTGGGAGAATCTAGTCCCCCCTATTTTACCTGTTGTATCCTTCAGCGCAACCTCCACTACAACAGGAAAGGAGGTACAGCCCAATCTATCCCAAATTGGGGCCTCCTGGGAGTGCAATATCGCTCCAAAAAAAATAACCAGAAAGGGAAAACAAAATAAATTTGGGCTGGGTATTATAACCACCCTAGATTTGTTATCCAATATCCACCCAGCTGGCCTCTCCACTCCTAAAGTCCAGTATTAGTCTTTAAGGCTGGTGGCAATTGCAATAAAAGAGAAAGTTCAACATAGTATTTACTATTGGGCTGTTTTCTAATTACCCTATGTATACTTCTACACAGGGGGATTGTCCCGTTATATAATTCTCAGAAAAGAAGGGGGAAGGAGTTAGGCCCATACTCCTACAATGCCTCGGCAAATGGCCTGGTCCCATATCATAGTGCTGGTTGACCTAATACAACAGGCCTAGAGTCAGGGCAATGCTCGGAGCGGCCCAAAGTAATCCCTCTCACCCCCACCCCCACCCCCGACTAACCTGTGCATTTGACAAAAGTCTCTTCATGACTGTTCTGCTGTATCTGGGCTCCCTCTTCTGCAAAACATTGACAGCGTTTCGTTTGGGTCTACTTTGGCTGCTTCAGGATTTCGATCTGCAGATTTGTTCGTGACAGTCTACCACCTTGTTGGAGGTCTAAGGACGAATCCTGCAGTCCCCTTAGGATGTTCTGGGATGTGTAGGCCCATCTTGGCAAGCTCACTCTTGGCTTCTTGTGCTGTAGAGAATTCCTTTTTACCCGTGGGGAGATGGACTATTAGACGGGCTGGGTAAGGTGTAGAGAATCTGTGCCCTGCAGCTTTAAGTATTGGAAATAACAGCATGTAGGCCCTCCGTAGTTTCATTGTTTTGGGGACGTAGTCATGGTCTATGAAAAAGCATTTCTGACAGTAGTACACCTTTTGTTTACGCCATGCCAACGATAAGATATGCTCTTTAGTTGAGACGCTATTAAAGTGTACAATTATTGATCTCGGTGGGTCCTGTGGATCGCTTGGTTTCGGGGTCAAAGCTCGATGCACCTGTTCTAGATGAAATTGAAACTCTTTAGGGAGACCCAAAGCAGTGTGTAAAAGGGCATCCACAAATTCTTTAATGTTGGTCCCCTCAGAGCCTTCAGGGATACAATACAGGTATATATTTTCCCCTGCATGCCCTATTTTCAGCATCTTCCCATCTAGCTTCAAGTGCCTGCTGAGTTTGCTACAGTTGTTGAATCTGGGTTTCAATGTCATCCACCGTTTTCTGTCACTGTGAGTTGCCATTCTATGTCGTTGGCTCGCTGCTCCAATTGATTTTATCTTTCTTCAGCTCCCCATATAGTTGTTTATCTTCTGCACTAAATGCCAGTATTTCTTGATGAATAAGCTCTAATTTGGCTTTTTTATTTTTATTTTTAGCTGCAAGCTTAGAGGTCGATTGTGTGGCCTTGCCTGTGGCCTGCGATTTAGCAGTTTGCAGCAGTCCTGTGACTGAGGCCTCTGATTCAGATCTCTCCCCTTCACTATCAATCTTTCCTGTTTCTGCTGAAAAATCCACCAGTATTCAGTTCGTGATACCCTCCGTTGCCCAAGTGTCTAAAATTTTCTATCTTTAATTTCTATTTAATATGTCTTTTGGAGGGTATCTAGCTCGGAGTTTAGAGGAGATGTGGCGCTAAGCAACCATCACCATCGAGGGTGGAACCGGAAGTCCAGAATACCCAGTTTTTGATTTAGTGTCTGGCTAACATATTTGATATGAAGTGAATAAGTTAAACCACAATCTAGCCATACTCCAAAATATTTAAACAGGGTTTCCTGTTCTATCGCAGCGCCATCCCAGTCATGAAGCAGTAAATGAGGATTGTCTTTCAACACTGAGGGTGTCCCAAATATCACAGATTTTGTCTTTTTAGAGTTTAAAATCATAGAATTATTTACAAACCATGCACAGACATTCCTAAAACTGGCTTTAAGAACACTAGTCAAATCTTTCAATGATTTAGCCTGGGGAAAAGAGTATCAAATCGTCCGCGTACATTATTGAGTTACAGGATCCACACTGAGTAGGTAATTGGTTAACAAATAATGAGAATAACAAGGTCGTCTCAAGGAAAATTATATGCAGAGCGGCTTCACACTGGGACCAGGATCTCTGAGTTTGGAAGGGACCTAGGTGAGCTCCCCATGTCAGACCCAAGGCCTCTGTGGTGAGGATCTGACTCGGAGAGGTAAGAAGCCAGTCATCCAGGTATGGAAAGACACAGTCCCTCTCTTCTGAGGGCTGCTGCGACTGCTGCCAAGCACTTGGTAAAGACACGCGGTGCAGAAGATAAGTCAAAGGGCAACATCTTGAACTGGTAATGTTCTTCCTGAAAGGCGAAGCAGAGAAACGTCCTGTGTGGAGGGAAGATTGTGATGTGCAGGTAGGGGTCCTGCATGTCTAGTGAGCAGAACCAATTCCCAGACTTGAGAAGGGAGAACAGGCCTGGTAAAGTTACCATTCAGAACTTTTTGAACAGGATATAGAGATTGAGGTCTTTCAGATCCAAGATTGGCCTCAAATCTCTGGTCTTTTTGGGAACCAGAAGAACCGTGAATAGAACCCCTTAGTTCTCTGCCTCTGTGGTATCAGTTCTATCACCTGCTTGTGCAGGAGAGACTGCACTTCCTTGTGGAGAACAGACAGATGAGCCGGGGAGTAATTTGAGGGAGGTGGGGGTATCTGGAGGCTGCTGGACGAGCTCCAGAGTATTACTGTACTCAATGATCTGCAGGATCCAGGCATCTGATGTTATGGTTCTCCAGTGATTAAAATGGAGGGAGAACCAATCTCCGACTGCCACCTCCTGGGAATGGACTAGAGGAGGAGAGGGGTCCAGCAAGGAGTCAAGGTGAGGCAGGGTCAGCGGAGGAGGCTGGATCCTCAGTCCTGGGATGCTTGGCTGCTGCTCCACTATGGGAGGAGGCAGGAAAGGAGGGCTGGGCTCTGCATTTCCCGAGGGCGGGAGCCAGAGCCTGGTCTGTTAACTTGCTTACGTAAAGTAGGGCGCGCCTTACCATGCTGATGAGTGAGGCAGAGGGAATTGATGGACTTAATGGCCGTACTTGAGGCCTGCAGATCAATAATGATGTCCTTGACATTTGGACCAAAAAGTTTAGTGCCATTAAAAGGGGCGTTCAGCACCCTGTTTTGCACATCAGCAGCAAATCCAGAAACCTTGAGCCATGAATGCCTACAAAGGCAGATGCCAGTGGCCACTGCCCTGGCAATAGTACCAGATAAATCATAGATGACTCTTAGAAGATGCCTCCCAACATCCTCTGCGGTTTGGAAGCACTGGAGTAATTCCAGTTTCTGGGCACCATCAGGAAGGGCTTGAGCAGCCATCCTGCCCTTTCTCAATCAATCAATAGTTTATTTATATTTATTTATTTAAGAGTTTTACCAGAAAGGCATACTGAGCGGAGAGCCACTCGATTCCAGATGGGTCCTGGGGGGAAGGGAAGAAAGGAATAATACAATAAACAGTGGCAACTACAATACAAAAGGCTACAGAGCTGATATCCCAAAAGGTTACAGGGTAAATGGGAGATCAGAGTGACAAGCAGGAGCTTAGCACTTCAACTCTTACAAGAAATTAACTGCCTTACATACAGTAGGCCCATATAATACATTTTGGAGGTGCATAATGAGAGTACCATAAATTGCAGAAGGATGTAAGCAGCTAGATGAGCCCCAGCTGCAGCGGACCTTATAACAAGTACTCTGCTGAGGGCAGGGTCTGTGTACACTAGCAACAATATGTGAGAGGCTGCTGGGGACCACTGTATCAAGTACTCAGCTGAGGGCAAAGATCTGTGCACGGTTAGTTTTTGAGTCTGGGTACCACACATATTGAGGTAAAATTGAAGTTTTTTTTTTTGTTTTTTTTTTAAACTTTATTTATGTATTTTTATAACCAAAATACATTTAAGACACATTCATACATCCAATAAAAACAAACATCCAATATAAATAGTTACAGAGGCAATTTCATCAATAGAATCATGCAATTCCTTGTCTGTTAATAGATATCATCAAAGGTAGCGGTAATCTAAGCGATTATCTAATTATATATTTGATAAGGGCCAGTCCGCCCAAATAAGGCCTCAAATGGTGACTGATCTTTTCTCTTTTTTTTCCCTCTTCTTCCAAAACCCATAGGCAAGAGGAACATCAGTAGCTATGGAACAAAATCAGGTCTTTCTCCTGCCATATATAAGACCCATCGCCTCCACAATAGCTCAAATTGAGGCACTTTTTTATTCAAGGAGGCCGTCAGTGCCTCCATTCTGTATATATTTATCATAATTTCCAGCCATTGACTTATGGGGATAGGAAGATGTGACTTCCATCTTCTGGTTATAGCCTTCTGAGCAGCCAAGAATGCTATTTTCAGAAATCTGGTGGTAAGTGGGTCCCTATGTCCCTCTGGCACTTCTAAAAACAAGAAACAAATAGGTGAAATGATTATATCTGGGGCAAGAATTATTCCTAGGGCTTGTTGCAACTCCTGCAGGAAAGTATACAATACTGGACAGCTCCACAGCATGTGTAGATATGTTGCCCGTATCTGTCCACATCCCCTCCAACATTCTGTCCCGACCTCGGCTGAAGCCTGTCCCAAGGACCTTGGCGAACGAAAGTACCTGATGAAAGTTTTCCAGGCAAAATAATGCCAGCTGATTGCTGCCAGGCCCCATTGTACTGTAGAGCAGGCCCTATTCCAGACTTCCTCCTGAATTTGCCTCCCCAGGTCCCTCTCCCATGCTTTCCTTATGGAGTCCGTAGTGTCTCCCTTCCAAGCTAGCAAATCCTTGTACAGAATAGAAATCATATGAGTCTTAATAGGTGCTTTCTCTATGGCATTTTTTAAAGAAAAGGCAATTTGGGGAGTGTCCATCAGCCCCTGATTAAACTCCAACAAAAGCTTCTTGTCAGGTTTCTAACTTGAAAAATCTAAATCTATCCTGCCAGGGATGCCATATCTGTGGACCAGAGCCTCGAAAGGAACAATTCCCATCTTCCACAAAGTGCCTATATTAGATGCAGGCATCTCGTCTCCCACTTCCTGAACCCACTATCCCACATCCCTGGTGTAAAGGAATCCAGATATGGAATGGAAAAGAAAAGGAATTTCCAATCCTCAGCCCTTTTGTCGCTCAGGATATTGTGCCATATCTCGAGTGTAAGCACTGTAAAGGGGTTTTCCTGCCGGTCCAGGAGAGGTTTTCCTCTCCTTCCAAGTAGTAAATTGTTTAAATTAAAAGGAGTACCCTCTGAGAATTCTGCATTTTTCCACTTAGACATGTACAACTTATCCAACCAAAAAAAGGCCGTTCTTATATGTGATGCATAATAATAAAGTTTAAAGTTAGGTAACGAGAGCCCTCCCTCTCCCTTTGGTACCTGGAGAACTGAGAGCCGGACCCTTGGCCTGTGTGGGCCCCAAAGGAACCGAGAGACTACCCTGTTTAAAAGGTTAAAATATGAATCTGGCACCCTAATCGAAATAGTTTGTACCAGATATAAGAATTTGGGAAGGATTATCATCTTTATGGCCTCCACTTTTTGGGTTAAGGGGATAGGGACAGATAGCCAGAGTTCTAACTCAGACCTGATGTTCACTAAGATAGGGGAGAAGTTAAGCGAGAATAAATTATCAAACTGAAATCCCAGCCATACTCCCAAATATTTAAAATTGGCCAGATTCCATTTAAAAGGAAACTTCTGTCTAATTCGATCAGATGGCTCATAGTGTTTAGTTAAAACCTCCATCTTAGATAGGTTTAACTTGTAACCGGCCAAAAGACTAAATTCTGACAAAGCGCCCCACAGTTTTTCCAGGGATTGTTCCGGGTCTCTGAGGTAGACCAAGAGGTCATCCGCGAGAGGGCTAGTTTATGCATCCCCCCAACTCCCATCCCCGACTTTCTCCTTCTGTCTCAACGCCTGTGCTAGCGTGCTCGAGATACAGCTTAAAAGAAGAGGGAGAGGGGCAACCTGTCTGGTACCTCTTGTAATGATATTGGTTGGGAGACGTTGCCATTAATTTTTTATATGTTTCTTTGGTTTGTGTACACTACCGGTCAAAAGTTTTAGAACACCCCATTTTTCCAGTTTTATTGAAATTTCATGAGTTAATGTCTCAATGTACTCTGAAATTAAAGCATAGAACAAATAAACAATTGGAGATAAAAAGAAATCATAGAATCATTTTGTTTAACAAAATTTAATCTAAATTTTTGACTCATCAAAGTAGCCACCTTTTGCAGATATACTGTAACCGCCGAACACACTCGTGGCATTCTTCCTACAATGGACATCAAATATTGTTCGGGAAGTTCTTCCCAACACTGTTGCAGAAGTTCCCACAAATGTGTTGCACTTGTAGGTTGCTTTGCTTTCACCCTTCTGTCCAGTTCATCCCAAACCAGCTCGATGGGGTTTAAGTCTGGAGACTGTGCTGGCCATTCCATGATTTGAAGCCTACCGTCTTGTTCTTTTCCTCGAAGGTAGTTCTGACATAGCCTGGAGGTATGTTTTGGGTCATTATCTTGCTGTAGGATGAACCCTGACCAACTAGGCGAGACCAGAGGGTATTGCATGGCGCTGCAAAATGCTGTGGTAGCCCATTTGGTTCAGGGCCAGTCACTCTGTGCTGTTGTCCTGTGAGCCGCCTATCACGCAAGCTGTTGACTCTCAGAAACTTGTCTTCTGATTCTGTTGTGGCTTTGGGTCTGCCAGACCTCTTTCTGTCAGAGTTTCTCCAGTTTCCAAGTGCCTTTTGATGGTGTAGAAACTGTACTCACTGACACCTTGGCTTTCTTTGCAATTTCTCTAAAGCAGTTTTTGCTAACCTAAACTTTTTTTTTAACCTCTAGCAGTTTACCGCTCACCTTTGTACCATTTCAGGTTATTCACTGGACTTGAATTGCTTAAATTTCAATAAAAACTGGAAAAATGGGAGTGTTGTAAAACTTTTGACCAGTAGTGTATATTTTAGATATTATCCCCACAAAAGCCTCTGAGAACCCAAATCTGCTCAGGGCCAATTTCAAAAAGTCCCACGCCACCCGGTCGAAGGCCTTCTCCGCATCTAAACTCAGAACCATGCAGGGGGCCCCCGACCGAGCGGCATGGCACATTACATGTAGGGTTCTTTTAATGTTGTCTTGTGTCTGTCTACCCAATATGAACCCTGTCTGATCATTATTGATCAATTTGGGTAGAATCTCCTCTAATCATTTTGCAAGAATTGAGGCATATAGTTTATAATCTATATTTAACACCGATATAGGGCGGTAAAACCCACATCGAGTTGCATCTTTCCTGGGCTTGGGGATACTCGAGATTACTGCATAATTCCAGGTATCTGGTATGTCCCCTCCCAGTTGTGCCAGTTTACAGGCTCTCAGTAAGGGCCACTTAGTTCTTTTCTAAAAATTTAAAGAATTCAGGGTGTACCCATCTGGGCCAGGCGCTTTCCTTGTTTTCAATCTTTTAATTGCAGCCTCTAATTCAATTGAGGAAATAGGCCTGTCCAGGGCAGCTCTATGCTCTTGATGCAGTTCTGGACGTTTTAGTTTCTTTAAGTAGGCATTGATTGGTTCACTCCCTACCGAATGTTCCGAGCTATATAAGTTTATATAAAAATCTGTAAAGCCCAAGAGAATTTTCTCCGTTGATCTCACGAGTTCACCTGTCTTGGGATCCCTAATTTGCATAATTGTGTTCTCTGCATTCTGCCGTCTAAGTCTGTGGGCCAGGAAGCGGGAAGCTCTGGGCCCCGATTCATAATACTCTGCCTCAGACGTTGTAGTGCCTGCTCCGTTCTAATGTCTATAATTCCCTGTATCTGTTGCCTGGTCTTTAGTATTTCTGGTTGTACCGAGGTCACCTCAGCCGCTGCCTGCCCCAACAGATTGTGAAGCTGTGTTTGAAGTTGCTCCATTTTTTTTTTTGTTGTTTTTTAAAATATGCGGCATATTTAATGCAATCCCCCCCCCGAACACTGTCTTAATAGTGTCCCATATTATAGTATCAGGAATTTCTGTGGACTCATTGTCCTTCAGAATTTGCGTTATTCTAGTCTTAGCCATATCTGTAAAATCCTTCAAGTTTAGTAGGTAGTTATTAAATTTCCAAAGGGATCTTCCCTTTCTAACTTCCCATTTCATGACCACAGACACCTGTGCATGGTCCGATAGGACCGATGGGATGTGTTTGCATTCCAGAATCTGGTCCCGATGCTCACCTGAGACTAGTATGTAGTCAATCCTGGCATAGGAACCATGTGGGAATGAGTAGTGGGTATATTCCCTCTTATTAGCATTCTGGTGTCTCCAAGCATCCAGCCAAAATGCGCCCCTCAAATACCTCTTGACTAACTTGCCTACCGGGGTCTGGCTAAAATTCTGCTTTCTAGAGGTGTCTCTGGGGTCCCATATCTGATTCAGGTCTCCACCCACCACCAGTGTTCCCACCTGGTATTCAGAAATTTTACGGAGTAGGGAACTAAAGACCTCCTTCGTGGAACCTGGCGGAGCATATAAGGAAACTAATGTGATAGGTGTGCCATCTAAGTTACCCGCTAAAATAGCCAGTCATCCATCCGGGTCTGAGTAACTATTAGTTTTCTGAAATGGGGTCCCTTTGGCCACCAATATTGCCACTCCCCTTCTCTTCCCCCTCTTATAGGAGGCCACAACTACTGTGTCGAAACCAAACTTTGCCAATTTCAAATGCTCAGTTCTATTCAGATGTGTTTCTTGCAGTAACATAAAGGTGGGGTTTTCCCTCCTCAGGGTCAACATAATTTTGTATCGCTTTACTGGATTATTTAGCCCATTTACGTTATGTGAGATAATTTTAATCTTTTTGCTATCTGCCATTTTCGCACATCGATATACTGGACTTTGAATATGGGGAGGACAAACTTCTCAATATCCCCATTTCTTTCATCTTCTTCTGAGTTTTCTCACTCCCTCTCTTCTCTACCTCTTCTCTCAGGCATGCTAATGAGTGCAACAAGCCCTGGGACTTTATTTGGTGAGTACAAACACTTTGCCAATGTAACTGACCAGAATGTATTAAAACAAATGTCCAAACTATCATAACAACATAACATATACACATACAGAATAACTGAGAAGGTACCCTTAACTGGGCAACTAGTACCTTCTGTAAAACACTATTTACAATATGACTCCCAAGGTAGGGGAGCAGAGTGTTCTGCTCTCTGTGAAATCGAGTAAGACCCACTCGATTGGGAGGTGAAGGAGCCTTAAATATGGCCCGTTCCTCCTGGACTCCATAGCAATTGAGTCCTTGCCAGTTGTTATGGCAAATCGTCATCAGTAAACATTCTGACAGGAAATGTAATATGTGTATGATTACCGCGCCCCATCCACTATACTAAGTGTTGGGCTTACACATCTATCTAGCTACTTCCCTTCCTACAATCCAGAATCTCTTAATATGAAATTTGAAATGGAGATCCCCATTGTCTGAAGGAATTTTGGCTTTGGCAATATAACTCGTGGGTCCCATACTACCTTCCCCTCATTATTCCCAGTCCCCTCCGTATAATGCCGAGAGATAAATCATGTGTCCCATGTTCTGTGGTGGATTTGTTAATCAACCCACTCTAAGAACGTGGTTATTTAGGTACAAAGCCCCCCAGACCCCCCCCCTCCAAATATGAGGAGGAGAACCAGGAACCGAGACGAGAAGGACAACAGCCATTCCTTCTAGAGATCTCCAAATCAGTGCTCTCTCATTAAGTTAAGGAGGTTAAACTAAAAAAGGATCTCCTCTATTCCTTAACTCGTGGCTTATGCTTTAGAGAGAGACTCCCACCACCCCGCTGTGACAATACCCTACCTGCAGGACCCACATCATAGTTTCCTTTCATAAAGTATATTAGTGTTAATCATGGTGAAGATCCGAGGAAGAGTATGACCCCCGCAATCGCCAAGACTTTCGGGTTTAACAGTACCGCGATCACTATATATCCCACACATTGTGAGCGGAACCCCCACTGTTCCCCCCCTTTTCTAATTTCTTCCCCATCTCTTTTAAGTTCCCCACGCTGCCCCAAGAGATTGTCAAGTCATTGCCCTTCCTCCATCCAGACGCCCTGCCTCAAACCACGATATTTTAGCTCGCCGTCTTAAAGGGGGCCTACCCATAAATCTTCGGGAGAGCATCCCCTATGGACAGCGGGCAATCAGAAATCACTCACAAAACCCTCTCTGGATATGAACCCCTATAGGCTACCTGGCCCACTGGGCTAGAGCCACTCTCGCGCCTGTCCTCACCGCCACACCCCCACCCTCCTGAACACCAAGCCCCTCCCCCATCTCACAGCGAACCCACCACCCCATCATCTCCCCACCCCAAAAGAGGAGCAACAAGGTCCATGCCCCATAGCCAAAACCCCATCTCCAGCCTCCCACTCCTCCCCAAACCTCTCTAGCCCACCAAACGCTAAGGTATATCCCCGCACAGCTCCCCGTCCGGAAGAGACCCGACCAGAAACCTCCTCCCATCCCCCCCCCTTTTGTGAGCGCTCCATGTCCATAAACTCTTCAGTACAAATTATATTCTGCAATGTTACATTATTTTAAGTACCCTAATAAAAAAAAAGGCGATACATCATGTAGATGTCAGTCCATCACGGAGCCTCAGCGGCAGGAGGGAGGGGATCATCGAGCCGGCAGTCTAAGCAACAAAGTAGGAAAAACCTCACCAACTGAGTTATTTCTTTCATGTATTTGAGTCAACATTATGGAGTGGGATCTTCGGGTCACTATTTTGCGTTAAGCGGCCTAGCATTTTCTTGATGTCCGTGAGGGTATTGTCCGCCGCTCTCCTTCCTTCACGGTCACCAGTGCGAGGGTTGTTCACACGCCATGGATTCTGTAACTTCTGGGGTGGATCCTTACGTCTGGTGGGCATTATAATCTCATGTCCACGGTCCTTAAAGGCCTGTAGAGCTTCCTCCACCGAGTGGTAGATTTCGGTACCTGAGTCCCAGCATACTCGGAGCCTGGCGGGGTAGGGCGTCTGGAACCTCACCTTAATTTCTCTTAGTCTCCTTAATAACGTAGCATATGCCTGGCATTGTTGCTGAATTAATTGGGGGTAATCTTGATCGAATAGGAGTCTAGCTCCGTTATACTCTCGGCCCCTGCTTCCATGCTGATCTTAGGATTTTTCTTTATCTCGATAACTCAGAAAGTTTCACAATTATTGAGCGAGGGTCTGGCTGTAGGCGAGGTTGGCCTTGGCACTAAGGCCCTATGAGCTCGCTCAATTTTAAAATTGAATGATTGTGGTAGATCCAAGATGTGGCGGAACAGATCCTCTGCAAATTCGCACATGTCACCGACCTCTGCTGATTCAGGTAGGCCGTGGATTCTAATATTGTCCCTCCGGGAACGCGCTTCTAAGTCAAGGCATTTGGCTGAAATGTATTTGGTTTGTTGTGTAAGGTATTCAATTGCCATAGAGATCTGTCGCAGGTCGTCCTCAGCTGTCGATACTCTTTCTTCCGCTTCAGTTACTCTAGCGTCCAGTTTGTTTAAATCCGAGTGCAGTTTATTGAATTCAAGCTTAGTTTGTGATCTAAATTGTTTTATTTCGGACAATAATGTCTCAAACTGTGATCTGGATAGGTTGTCCATTTCGGTCTCGGTGTCGATTCCCGCCATACTCTGAGGGGATTCTCTCCCACTCGCAGCCCAGCTAGTAGGGCTTAATCCTGGGCAATCCTGCTTCCCCTTTGTGTTTTTAGAGCGGGATCTCCTCCTGGATGTATTTCCACAACATGATTTCTGCATAATTAATACTATTAGTCGATTTTACTTGTGTGGAAATGTCTCTCTGGATCTTTGGCTGGAGAGCTCTCTGACTAAGCTGCCATGTCGCTGATGACGTCACCGGAAGTCAGTTTTTGTTTTTTTATTAAAACGTGGTAATGGAGGTTTTTGGTTTTTATTAAAAGGGGTACTAGGTTCCTCGAGGGAGCTAGGTGCATGAGCAGGTAAAGGAGACATGCGCCTTGAGGAGACAGTTGAGAAGCTGGGTGTTGTCGAAGTGCCGAATGCCTGCCAGCAAGGAGCTCCATAATTTGGGCATACAGTAGGTGAACGCAGCTTGGCCTTTAGTTGTGGACATATATGGGACATGAAGAAGACAGGAGTCGGTGTTCCTGAGTGCGTACGCAGAGGGGGGTGGGACTGAGAGGGTGGACTCGAGGTAGGAGGGGAGGGACTGTGTCCAGAATTTCGCTGTAACCCTGGCACAGTGGGCCTGTCTCCGTTCCTGTAGTGACGGCAGGTCTAATGACTTGTACAGGGTGCAGTGATGTGTCATGGGTGGGCAGTCCAAGGCAAATCAGTAGAAGGAATGGAAGAGGGGATCTAATCTGGTTAAGGTGGACTTAGGGGCTGCGCTATAGACTATGTCACCATAGTCAAGAATTGGGAGGATCATTTTCTGTATGAAAGCTTTGTGGGCGGACAAAGGAAGGCAGGCCCGGTTGCGATATATGGTACCCAGTTTGGGATGAAGTTTCTTGAGGATTGTGTTGATGTGAATAGAAAAATCGAGGTGCTGTTTGAGCCAGACCCCAAGGTATCTGAAGGAGGTACAATCTTCCAAGGGGGAGCCATCAGTGATGTGGAAGGTGGGGGTTGCGGATAGACGGGAGAATCTTTGCTGCATGCCGAAGGTTAGTGAGACAGTTTTCTTGGGATTTAGAAAAAGCTGGTTCGTGCAGAACCAAAGCTGAACAGCACTGAAATCTCTTGGAGTCTAGTGGCCGCTTCAGAGGCGGAGGGACCTGATACGTACATTACAGTGTCATCGGCGTACATGTGACTAGATGTGTGTGGGCATACTGAAGGCAGGTCATTTAAAAAAATGGAGAACAGTAATGGGCCAAGGACTGAGCCCTTGGGGACCCCAGAGGTGACAGAGAGAGGGACAGAAGTGCAAGAGCCTGTTCTTACAGCTTGTGACCTGCCTATCAGATGAGATTGGAACTAGCTGGTGGCTGCACCTGGGAGTCCAGCATGGGAGAATTTGGACAGCAAAAGGGCATAGGAGACATTATCAAAGGCTTTGGCAAAGTCGATAAAGATAGCCGAGGTGGTGTGCCCACATTCCATTCCAGTTACGATGGTGTCAGTGAGACTTAGTGGAAGGTGATGGTGGAGTGCGACTTCCTAAATCCAGACTGGTAGGGTGTGAAGAAAGAGGAGGAGTCGAGAAAGGAGGCAAGTTGGGAGAGAACAAGGTGTTCCTGCAGTTTAGCTAGGATGGGGAGTAAAGATACAGGGCAGTAATTTCCCAGTAAGGAGGGGTCACCACCTTTAGGGAGGGGGATGACGGTGGCACGCTTCCAGTCAGATGGGATTTCAGCAAGCGAGAAAGAGAGATTGAAGACAGCGGCCACTGAGGCGGCGATGGCACTGGCAGATAGGTGGAGCATTTTGGAGTCCAGTCCCGAAGAGCATTTGCCTTTGGAAGGACTGAGAGCCCGCAGGGCTTTATGCATTTCAGTCAGAGTAACAAGGTGGAAGGTGAAGCTGGAGGCTGGAGGGGTGGGCAGAGAGGAAGGGGTGGGCTTGTGGGGTGGGGAGGGAAGATATGAGAGAGGATGCACAGCTAGTGAAAAAGGTGTTGAAAACTGAGGCCACAGCACCCGGATCAGTGACGTTAGAGCCTTCTACATTAAGGGCTGGGGTAAGGGGGCTGGGCAGGGGGGGAGAAAAGTGATTTGATTGTTTTCCAGAATTTACTGGGTGGTTTATGTTTGTGTGGAAGGAGGCCTTGAAATAGTGTGCTTTGGCCTGCCGCAGAAGCTTAGTGCAGGAGTTACAGAGTGACCGGAATAGTTGGAGAGCCGCCAGGGTCCCGGTTGACTTATGTTTTCCAGGCCTGGTCCCTGGCATGGAGTTGGTCTATGATATTGGCTGTGACCCAGGGCAGGTGGGCACTCCTTACTCTAGTCCTTCTGAGTGGGGCACAGTAATCCCAGACAGCTAGAAATCTGGACTTGAAGAGCTCAAAGGCGGTGTCAACGGAGGATGCTTGGGGGATACAGGACCAATCAATGTTTGATAGGTCATTTAAGAGTGCTCCAAGATTGAGTGATTTGTATGACCTGGTGAGCAGCATTCGTTGGAGGGGGGGTGCTTTGGGCCAGCATATTTTCCGTACCATGTAGATCATGTGGTGGTCACTCAGAGAGTCTGGGAGGAGTCCAGCCTTAAGAATTCAATGGGGGGTGGGAGGTAAGGGCCCAGTCTAAGAGGGAGTGGTTCTGTGATTTGTGATTTAAGCATTTGGGTACAGATATTTGTTGGGTCATGTTTAGGGCATTTACCTGGCTACGTAGCTTACAGCCAGCAGTGGAGAGCCAGTTGTGTTTGAAGTCCCCTAGGATATGTAGCCCACCCCCAGATGCGAGCAATTTTAGGCTGCCCAGGTAGTTCAGTATGGTGGGCACAGGGGTGCTATGTATAATGGAATAGTGTGCGGTAGTGAGATTTTGATTATCAAGGAGTCTATGGACGGCGTGGGTGTGGAGAGCTGGAGGGGGTGAACTGGTGCTGTGAGGAGATGAACATGGCAATGCCTCCCCCTCTTTTTTTGCCCTGGCAGTCATGTCGAATGGTAAAGTAAGCCAGGATTGCTATTTCTGCGTCCAGGTTGTGGGGCTTGAGCCAGGATTCGGTTATTATCAAAATATCTGGGTGCAGCATTAGTACACTTGGCTGCAGCTCGGTGAGCTTGTTCAGGATGCTGCACATATTCAGGTGCATTATCTTAAAATCCTTTGGTAATCTGAGAGATGGGGAGAGGTTGGGGTGGGTTGGTCCAGGGTTTAGTTTGACGTTCCCTGCTAGTAGGAGCGGTAGAGTTAGTAGCTGTTTGTTTGTTGTATGATCCAGTGGGATTTGAGGTGGGCAGAAAGATGCTGGGAGGTTTGCAGAAATCTGCATGATGGAGAGATTTTTAATGCTGTCAGCCCTGCATGAAAGGAGGGCAGCAGGATGGAAGCCCATGTATCCCAGCTGATCAGGAGGATTTGAGGAGGTGGTTCTATGGTGGAGGTTGCATGGGGGGGTGGAGGAGCAGCCCCATTTACAATTATAAAGGGGTCAGGCTGTGGTACTGGGTAGGATGAAGGTGGGACGGAAGCTAGGGGTGAGAGCAAGCATAGTAAGGAAAGAGTAAGTGGCAACATGTTGGAGTTGCAGGGTTTTGGCAGGTGGGATGTTTTGGGTGGCCACTAGTGGTGCAAGCAGATAACCTGCTTATGAAAAAATGGGCTGATTGGTTATTTCGCCACATGACCCAGCCTATAAGAGTCTGAGCTCACCTAGGGTGGTGCTGGGGCCTCACAGCGCTGAGAACTATCGCTGTGAATTCTGTGCTGTGGCGTGGTATGGCATACCTAAGTACACTGAAGAGTTTCTGCGGGGGACCTGGCTTGAGGGAGGGCGGACACAGAGACCCTCACGACCACCGAGCACTCTGGGGAGAGAGAGAAAAATGGCTTCTGCTATAACAGGTAGGCAGGATAAGGTGCACAGCAGCTCAAATATGCAGACTGTAAAATGATCCTAATGTGCAGCTTTCAGACCTGCTAATTTGAACTAGGATTCGAGCTATAATACGAACATACGAAATTTGCCAGCAGATAAAGGCCTAGAGGTCTATCAAGTCTGCTCGAATGTGCAGCTAGCACCCCTTATTCTGCAGCTGCCCCTTCCTTCCACTTCATTAACCCTCCCCCTTGTCCTGTCCCATCCTCGTTTGAAGCAGTCCACTGTTCTACTGCATACCGCTTCAGCAGGTAACGCATTCCACCCAGCCACCACCCTCTCTGTAAAAAAGTGTCTCCTCATCTCCCTCCTGAACCTTCCTCGCTCCAGTCTCATATCATGGCCCCTGGTGGCCCTCCCTCCTTACTTTGAACAGCCCTCTGTACCCATCTTGTTTATTCCTTTCATGTATTTAAAGGTTTCAATCATGTCACCTCCTCCTCCTCCAGTGAGTACATGTTCAGCTCCTTCAACCTCCTCTCGTATGATAAGTCCCCCAGACCCTTAATCATCTTTGTCGCTCTGCGCTGCACCCCCTCCAGTAACTTAATGTCCCTCTTCAGATACGGACGCCAGTACTGCACGCAGTACTCCAGGTGCGGTCTAACTAATGACCTATACAGTGGCAGAATCACCTCCTCCCTCCTCGAGGATATACCCCTTGCAATACAACCCAGCATTTTGTTGGCCTTTGCAGCTGCGAACTATGAGTTACACATACACCTTTTAAAACTAACTAGGATTTTTTGTAAGCTTCAAAATTTGAACTAGAATTTAAACATTCTCCTTGCAGGTCAAAACTGGGATTTAACATGTAATAATGGAATAAGATTTATAATTCAGCTCTCAGGCATTGCACTTCGGATTTCAAATAAATATTGCACATATGCTCTCTTGACTTGGTTTGCCACATAAATTACACAACTGGCAGACTGACTGGAAATTAAACCTCAGCAGCTCATAAGAACTTGTATTTAACTATGAAATTAATTTAAACAGATTGCTCTCTGAGACAACCATCCCACTAGGTAAAGCATAGCTTTTGCAGTGGACTTCCAAACTTTAAAGCTCCCAGCAAAAACACCAAAACGCTGTAGATTGTACATACATGATTTAAAGCTCCCAGCAAAAATGCATAAAAGCACTGATGATTTGAGATAAAGCTGGGACAAATAAACTATCTGCATTGCTATGCCAACTGATACTGGAGTGGCCCCTTAAAATGGGGCCAAGATTTAAAAGTCCAATGTCCTCCTCACAGTGCTGAGGACTATCGCTGTGAATTCTGTGCAGTGGCATGGTATCAATCAATCAATCAAAGTCTTTATTTAACCAGGCGATCACCGTTGAGCAAGATCATTGTCGAGGTGGACCTGGGTTTGTTAACAAGGAACAAGGAACAACATACATGGGATGCAACACACAAGAAAATAGTAATAATACAAATAAAGTGAGATACAATAATACAGTATATACAAAGTATCAGCAGGTAGCATTGGCAGTAGTATATGTTTGGAATAGAAGATACAGCTAGTTTTGGGTAGGACACAATTTTTCATAAAAGTAAAGAAATACACATATCAGGTGCACCGAACACAAATAAAACCTAATATAAAAAGATATATAGTGATACGGTTTGGAGAATTTAGAGCTGGAACTAGGGTCAAAGGAATGTGGAAGGGACAGATATGGGGGTAGAAAAAGGAGAGAGGGAAGAGTCGATTATAGATGTGATCAGTCTTTTAACAGTAGTAATTAGTGTGCGCTTGGACTTATAGGAGTCACTATTTAGGGTAGACAGGCACAGGACTCCTTATTATGATGTAGATATAGAGATTTAAAAGCTGCTAGGCTGATGGGGTGAGTTAATTTCAAAGATTTTTGCAGCTTGTTCCACAGTTGAGGGAGCACCAAGCTGATGGCTGCTCTGCCAATGTGAGATTTTGCTTTGTAAACATAAAGGTAGATATATGAGGTGCTTCTCAGGGCTTACTTCCCCAGAGTGCACAAGATGGAGATATACTGGGGCAGTTTATTTGAGATAGCTTTGTATGTCCAAACTGCAGCATTTTTTTACCGTCTGTAAGCAAGGGATGACCATCCCACTGCCGTGTACAATGCACAGTGGTGGGTTGAGTATGGAAAACCTGTGATAAATCTTATGGCTCTGTGATAAAGCGTATCAAGTTTGGCTAGGGTACCTGCAGGTCCCTGACTATATAGAAAGTCTGCGTAATCCAACAGGGAAAGAAAGGTAGTTTGAACCAGTTTCAGTTTAGCATCTCTTGTGAGGAGATTATTAATCCTAAAGAACAGACCAAGTCTTTGTCTAAATTTCTTTGCCAGTTCTTCTAAGTGATTTGTGAAAGTAAGTCTATGGTCTAACCAGGCCCCCAGGTACTTGAACTTTGGTATGTAGTCCAACCGCTCACCTAGAATGGTAGTGATCTGCGGGAGTGTCCCAGCAATTGCAGGAATTATTGCATTTTGAAGGGGAGAGAGGAACATTACTTTGGATTTTTTTGCATTTAAGAGCAGTTTCTGGTTTATAAGCTGATGTTGCAGCAGATTAAATTCATTTTGAAGGGCTTTACAGGCAGCTTCAGGTGTGGGGCTACTAGCATAGAGTACCGTATCATCCGCGAATAAGGTGTATTTGTGCTTCTTTGACAGGGGCATCTACGTTGTTAATATAAATGGTGAAGAGCAAGGGACCAAAAATGGAACCTTGCGGTACACCCCTCAATAGGGGTTTTGGTGTAGAAACTTCCCCTTCTGCCTTTACTTGTTGAAGTCATTCTGAGAGGTAGTTGGAGAACCATGTAAGGGATAGGGAATCCAAACCAACGTTCCGGAGGGACGACAGATGCAGTCTGTGATCAACGGTATCGAACGCCATGCTTAGGTCCAAGAAAACTGCGCAAAGTTTTTTTGTTTAATTCAAGCTGCCAGTCGTTTGACACCTTGGCTAGAGCAGAGATTGTACTGTGCTGTGCGCTAAAACCGGACTGTAACTGGTTGAGTAATTTTTCTGATTCCAGGTACTTCCGAAGCTGGTAGTTCACTATTTTCTCCAGCATCTTTGACAGGATTGGAAGTAGGGAGATTGGCCTGTAGTTATTGAGGTCACTAGGATCTCCTGACTTAAACAAAGGGACCACAAGTGCATTTTTCCAAATGGGCGGTAGGTCACCCTGGGACAAGCATAAGTTGAAGAGATGAGTAATTGTGTAACCCCCCTGCAAATGGGGGTTCCCAAAAGACTTCCAGGAGCTTGCTTGAGTGCTCCAAGCCTGAATGGTGTTTGGCATTTAAGCCACTTATCAGTGAGTGTTTTTAGAACCTCTGGTACTGTCTCTTTAAGAGCTGTCTGCTTGCAGACATAATTAGTTTGTATGGGGGACTGTGTGTTTCTTTGATTGAGTACCACTCAAGCTGCTGCTAATTCACTTCATTTTGCAGTCACTAGAGTGCAAAGGGAACCTATCTGAAAGATGTAACTGTTTGCCAGAAATTATTTAGAGTAATAATGAAATTACAGTTTGTCTAACCTGCTTTCTTTGCAGTCAGAACTGTGTCTGCTAGTTCCCCATTCTAGTTTTGAACTGCTGAACTGGACCAATCAGTGTGGGGTAAGCTAGCTCTAAAATGGTGCCTTGGACGAATCAGAACTTGACTCATAATCTGAGCCAGCCAAAAGAGGATTGTATGGGCAGTGACTCTGGGAGATGTAGTTTAGACTTCAGTGCCTTTTGGACCAACAGCAGCAGTCTATTGTGAGTGACAGCCAATCCAGTCAAGAACTGGGAGGAACTCAAAGGAAGTGCTCGGTTTTGTCGGTTGGAGTTTGAGTTGAGCTTTGGCAGTGAAGGAGGAAGAAGCCCTGTGCTTTTCAGTGTGCAGTTTTAGTCAAAAACGGTGTAAGGCCCAGAGTTCCGGTCTGCAGCTTGTGTAACAGCTTGTTAGGACTGAATCCGTCCTGTGAAAAGAATCAAAGGATCTCTGAAGAGTAGAAACCAGGCTCACCCTGTAGAAGACTGGAAGAATTGCTGAAAATTGCACTCGGTCTGTCAGGAACTGAATCTGCTGTGTGTTCTCCGGTATTGTGCAGTAATTGCGATCGGGATACAGATGCAGCCTGCCTGGTATAGTACTTTCTTTTATATGGATGTGTGAAGAGGTTTGTGTACCTCAAGTGAGCCCTGCTGACATTGAAGGACCCTATCTTATTTGGAGGTCGTGAGTACTAATTCAGGGTTGCTCCCTGTTGAATTGCCACATTAAATCCAAATGGAATTACTGTACTGCTGACTGTTTAATTCTCCTTTTCTCTGTGTGAAAGGGCCCCTACCAGCTGCCACGGTTTGGACTAGCCACTAGGGCTTGGGTACCCAGGACAGTAACTGATAGGGATAGGCCTGTGCACAGAGCCATAGGTAGATTATTAGAGTGATAAGCTAATTAACCTGATTTCCCTGTCCTTGTTATATCCCTAAATAAATCAGAGCTGCTTGTTTCAGCAAAGTTATACTGCCTGAGGTATTTGTCTATGTTAAAGTACTGTACTGTGATTGTTGCACTGTATCTCATTTCACAGGAGGTCCCAGTGCCGGAACCAGACCTGGGGGTAAGTATACTGTGAAGGTAATTCTGATATATTGTGTGGGCCACTAGTGGAAGAAAGGGGTTGCAGTGTCCCAGAGGGCTGTGACCAAGTTAGTTTAACTATTGCAAACCCTGACCTCTGGGTGGAGGCACCCGCCATTGGATCCAGGCCCCTCAACCTGTTAGTGGCAAATCAGGCAGGGTAGTAGCCCCTGGGATAGCGCCATCTGGGGTTACATCTTGGAGGCTCACCGCTGGGATTGTGTGTCCTCTAGTGGCCATATTTACGAACCACTGTTAAGAAAAAATGGTACCCGACAGAAGTGGCTGTGCACCGGCTGGTGGAGTGGTGTACTGGGAGGAGATCGACCCCAAAATGCTATGCTTATCCTGACATCCCCTGGGTATCAATACGGACACTGTGCAGGGAGCTTTCCAAGGTGGAAGGTTTACAAAACCCTGTGGTGGTGGGTCGGCATGCTAATCTGCTCACCCACACTTTCCTGGCCCTAGTAGAGTTTAAGGATCCCATAGATAGCTCCAAAGTGCCACAGACCATTACCCCAGAGGGAGCCCTCACTGCTTGGAGAGTGATAACTAAGGACAGTAAAGACCCGGGGGGGAATCAGCCCCCACCACTATCTGAAACTTTTGAGGAGAAATTTGCTGAATGGTTGCTGGGAGAGGGGAAAACTGTGGAGGACTTGAAGAAACTATTCTTGCCACCTGGGGTGTTCCTCCCAACACCCTCTCCTGCTCCAGTGCCCGTAATGGTGGCTGAACCAATGCAGACTCCTATTTCTGCACCTGCCATTAGTCACGACTCTTACCGAAGGTTGAGGATCTTCTCTGGCACCTCCCACCCCAAGGGGAGGATGACTGGGAGACCTGGATAGACTATGTTGCCCCAAGTGCTAGAAATGGCAATGCTCGAAGGTGAAAAGCGAAGAGGGTTAGTGAGAGCCTCCGAGGTCCTGCCCTGGCTACCATCCGTGCTAAACGGGCCAGTAACCCTGAAGCGACTGCACAGGCCTATCTTGAGGCCTTGGAGAATGTGTATGGGAGCCCAGATTCTGATGAGGACCTATGGTGGAGAGTAAGAGATGCACAACAGTACCAAGGGAGTTGTTGTCTGTGTATGTATCTCGGCTGGAAAATTGTTGCAAGAATGCCTCAGAAAGGTAGTTTGCCAGCGATTGAACTGGACCGAACCAGGCTGGACAGGATCCTTAAGTCTGCCCTCTCAGAACTGCTGTTGCTTCAGTTACACCTGGCAGATCGACTGGAATCCCCACCTCCTATGATGAGTTAATGAGAGAAATTGAGGAGTTGAGAAAAGACGACCTCGGGAGGGACCTGCACCAATAGCTGCGGCTACGACCCGAGTGACTGAGGGTGACCCATCAAGTGAAGTTCAGGGGCAGAGGTTGGCAGTCAATGAGTGCTCTGACAAGGAAAAAGATATGTCACAATGGGGCGAACTGTTGAGAGAGATCCGGAATTCAAAAACAGTCCCTTTATGAAGGCCACGCCTGCAAGCACGGGCCCTGGACCTATATCCGACTGCATTCGCTATGGGTGGGGTACCCACCCATGTATCTCCTGCTGATAACAGCTCGAACTCGATTCCTTGACCATGGAAGTGGAGAAACTGACGAGATGTCTCCAAATGCTTATCACGCCAGACAGAGATGGCACCAGGTTTCCAGTTAGTAATACCCCCGCCCCTGGCTCCCAGTGTGGCGCCTCGCCAGCTAAACTCCAGAAAGTATGTTTTGCTATAATTGTGGGAAAGATGGGCACATGAAAAGGGAATGCCAGTCCCCAAAAGACACTGACAAAGTTGCATATAGGCTACAAGGAGAGCTTCGGAGAAGAAATCAGTGGTTAAGAGGTGCACGACATGATCCCAGTGAGGGCACCAAAATGCTAATTCACGCCCTTTGTGGCAAGGTCAGTTGCCCAGGCCCCCACTACCGCCTCTCCAGACTGGTCCAGAATAGTGGGTCCCTCCATGGAGACCACTGTAAAGGTGAACGGAGTGTCTACAAGAGCTATATTAGACAGTGGCTCCAAGTGACAATTATGTTCCAAGATTGGTATCAGAAGCATTTGTCAGACGTACCTTACAACCATTAGAAGGACTGCATGTATGGGGTTAAGTGAGAAGGCCTACCCTATTCCGGTATATCCGAATTTGGTTGTCTTTCCCACCTCCGTGGCTGGAGTGGCGAACAAGTAGAGACCTAGCCTTAGTGTGTCCCCCCCACTGGACTGTATGATGGTGTCCCTTTGTTGATTGGAACAAATGCTCATATGTTCGGAAGGCTGGCACAGTTGTGTTATGAAAAACAGGGGTCAAAGACTAGTAGAGCTTTAAGAGTTCCGGCTTTAATTAAGAAGGCCTATGAGGCACAGAGAGATGCTGAAAAAACAGAACCAGAGGAACCGGTCGGAATTGTATGGAAGAAGGATCCTGAGTCTCTGATCCTGGCCAAATGCCCAGTGTACCTTACAGGAGAGGTCCGTATCAGAAAGGATGTTAAGAATAAAATATTAATGTTGGATGCACCAGGCGATGGAAAATTGCCAGAGGGACTGCTGGTCAAGCCTAGTATTTTGCCCGCTAGAGCCCATGCTTATGCCAGAAGGGTAATGGTCCAAGTTCATAATGTGTCTGAAAGAGACATTCGAGTAAACAGAGGTTGCATCCTGGCTAATGTGCATTGTGCAGACACTGCAGTGCTACCCAGCAGCAAGAGTTCAGGAAGAATGACAGAGTAACGCCTGACTTGTTTGATTTCGGACTCCCGCTGCCAGCTGAATGGAAAGTGAAGATCAGTGAGAAGCTTGCCAGAGAGACCAGGTGTTTTCTTTAAAGGAATGGGATGTAGGATGTGCAAGGAGCTGAGCACAATATCCGGCTGCATGACGAAGACCATTTCCGTGAGAGGTCTGACTTGGCACCTGCTGACATAGATGATGGGAGACGGCATCTGCAAGAGATGTTAGCTGTTGGTGTAATACAAGAATCCAGAAGCCTTATGCTTCCCCATTGTGGTAGTGAGGAAAAGAATGAACAGTAAGGATGTGTGGATTATCGCACCTTAAACTGGCGGACTATCCTGATCAGTACACAATGCCCCGCATTCAGGATGCTTTGGACTGCCTAAACGGGAGCAAGTGGTTCTCTGTGCTGGATCTCCGCAGTGGGTACTATCAGATCCCGATGGCCCCAGAGGACCGTGAAAGACAGCCTTATCTGTCCGCTGGTTCTATGAATTCATGAGGATGCCTCAAGGATTTCAGGTGCCCCAGCCACTTTTCAACGATTGATGGAGCGTGCAGTGGGGACATGAACTTACTAGAGTGCCTGTATACCTAGATGATGTTATTGTGTTTGGCAGCTCACTGGAGGAACATGAGAGCAGATTATTTAAGGTATTGGACCGACTGGAGGACTTTGGCCTTAAACTGTCCATTGATAAGTGTCAATTTTTCAAACATCAGTAAAGTATATGGGACACATAGTATCCACCGAGGAATAGAGACCGACCCAAGTAAAGTTGAGGCCTTGACCACCTGGCCACAGCCCAAAATCTAAAAGAACTGCAAAGATTCCTGGGATTCTGTGGTTATTATCGGCGCTCATCAAGGACTATTCAAGAGTGATCCGCCTTTACTTAACCTTACTCAAGGGTATCCCCAACCCACAAAAATACCAAAAGTCAGCATCCTCAAGACTGAAAAGAGTGTATTTTCATCCGAGTGAAGTATTTGGGGCCCGCTGGACTCTGATTGTGAGACTGCTTTTCATGAGATCATATATCAACTACCCATGCTCCAGTGCTGGCCTATGCCGATCCAAGAAAACCTTACGTCCTGCACACTGATGCTAGCTTGCAAGGGTTGGGGGCTGTGTTGTACCAAGAGCACGAGAATGGCCTGAGACCAGTGGCCTTTGCCAGTAGAAGCCTGACCCCATCCGAAAGAGAACTATCCTGTACATAAGTTAGAGTTCCTAGCTTTGAAGTGGGCTATTGTTGACCAATTCCATGAGTACTTGTATGGGGCTAAAATACTAGTAAAACTGACAATAATCTTTGACCTATGTGCAGACCTCTAGCTAAGTTGGATGCCACTGGCCATAGGTGGCTTTCTGCATTATCTACATATGACTATGCTCCTCGAATACCGAGCAGGTCTGAACCACATAGATGCTGATGCTCTCTCCCGGAGGCCTGTTCCCTAGAATGATTGGGTCCGACTGGCAGAACCTGACATTCGGGCACTCTGCCGGAAGTTTGACAGGGAGGAACAAATGTCCACGGACGCAGTGGACTGCATGGTGGATTGCTTGGGAGCCTCTGAGAATTGCATACCTGTTGCTTATTGCCACTTTTCTGCAATAGACATTGGTGCACTGCCTCAGCTGGACAATGACAGTATTCGGCGGCCTCAATCTCACGATCCCATGATCAAAGCAGCTTTAGAAGCCTCTATGCAGGAAAAGATGTGTCCAAATTACGCCCACTGATTTGAGAACTGCACTGTTATACAAAGAAGGTCCTAAGTTGAAACTGATCAATAAACTGTTATACAGAGAAACAGTAGACAGAGGGGACAAGTAGACAAACAACAACTAGTGCTGCCCACTGCCTTCGAGACTCAGTATTGAGGTCCTTGCACAACCACATGGGGCACCTTGGTATAGACAGAACACTTGACTTGGTGAGATCCAGATTCTATTGGCCTAAGATGGGGGCTGATGGGAGCAACACATTGAACTGTAGTCGCTGCTTACAGAGGAAAGCTTTGCCCCAGAGGGCTGCCCCTTGTTAACATAACCACCAGTGCACCCATGGAGCTGGTCTGTATTGATTTCTAAGTTTGAGTCGGATCAAAGAAATATCAGTAATGTGCTGGTGGTCACTGACCATTTCACGAGATATGCCCAAGCTTTCCCACCAAAGACCAGAAAGCATCCACTGTAGCCAAAGTACTTGTAGAAAACTTTTTGTTCACTATGGGCTCTACAAAGAATCCATTCTGATCAAGGAGAGACTTTGAGAGTCGTCTGATCAAGAGATGCTTTCTCTGTGGGGAGTGCGAAGTCCAGAACCACTCCTTACCACCCCCAGGGGACCCACAGCCTGAACGTTTCAACCGCACTTTGCTAGATATGCTAGGCACCCTGCACCCAAAGGACAAGCCTAGATGGAGCCAACAAATTAGCACCCTGGTACATGCTTATAACTGCACCAAAGTGATGCCACTGATTCTCCCCCACCGCCTGATGTTTGGAAGAGAAGCTCGACTACCAGTGAGATGTGTGTTTTGGGGTCTCTCCTGATGGGGTTCAAGCTGACAACTATTTACAGTATGTGCAAAGTTAAAGGCCCAGCTAACTCATGCGTACCAACTGGCTCAAACCATGGCTGCCAAAAGAAATCTGGCCAACAAAGAAAGGTATGATAAAAGGTGAAAGCACAGGAACCCAGGAGGGAGATCGGTGTGCTAAGAAATCTGGGACTGCATGGCAAGCACAAGATTGCTGACAGATGGCACCATCTCCTCACATTGTAGTGGGCAAACTAGATGATCTGCCAGTGTACAAAGTAAGGCCTGAGAATAATTCAAAAGATGTAAAACAATGCATAGAAATCATTTACTGCCCATTGGACAAATCTTAATTGAGTCTGAGCCCTAGAAGATGCCCCTCTGGACCAGTGACTAGAGCTGCTGCTAAGAAAAGATCAAGAAAGTCTGCACCTACAGAAGTAAAGTTAAAGTGTTCCCTCCACAAGTCCCAGTTGAGCATGACTGTCAGTCCATATCGGAAGAAAGTGAGAGTGACTTTGAATACTATCCTTCTTACGAACTGAGTCAATTGTTTCGGGCAATCCCCTAGTCAATACTGGAGACAAAGCTGGGCCTTCTGGACTGTCTAAGCCCCAGCTTCATCCCTGGAGCCAATGCTCCCAGAAAGTGAAGTGAAAGCATCAGATCAGATGAAATGGAATCATTGTGCATGGTTGAACTGTTTGAGCTTTCAGGGAGGAAATGATAGATTGGGGCAGACTGGTGATACACCCGAACAAGAAGAGTATTTTGAGTGCCCTGACAGTCCACTGCCAGTGTCCAAAGCTCTCCATCGAGCCAAATGTTGTGGACTCAGAAACTGTAACTCCTGGAGCTGAAAGTGCCCCAAGTTCTAGCCTCTCTACCCCATGGAGACTCCTGACAAGTGAGGACAATGCTGAAAATGAGGCTCAGAGTGCAGAGACTGTAACAGTTCCCCTAGAAAGACTGGTCGAGCTGTAAAGCCTGTGGTGCACCTCAGTTATGATTCCCTTGGGAGGCCTGTGGATTTGCCTCTCAATGTTGTCCATAAAGGAGTGTATGTGTCCCCGAGCTCATTGCCCAAACTGAGCATCAGTGCTAACTCCAAGTTACTTGTGTTGCCCTCTAGTATGGTGCCCTTGCCCCGTCCAGCCCCAAGGTAACTGATAGGGAAGGGCCCCCTCTCTTCAGGTTTCATGTACAAGAGGTAATAACTTGAGTTATGGTATAATGTGTATGTAATACTGTGTAAAGAGTGACGTACTGCAATGTTTCAGAAATGTGTTCTTGGTAAAATGATATATTGACTGATGATTACATGTGCGAGCCTAATGCAAATGTATATGGTTGCAGTTGAAACTTATGGGGGTACTTGCTTGACGCGGACGTCAAGCTTTCCCAGGCCAGGAAGGGTGTAACTCTGCAAATGGGGGTTCCAAAAGACTTCCAGGAGCTTGCTTGAGTGCTCCAAGCCTGAATGGTGTTTGGCATTTAAGCCACTTATCAGTGAGTGTTTTAGAACCTCTGGTACTGCTCTTTAAGAGCTGTCTGCTTGCAGACATAATTAGTTTGTATGGGGGACTGTGTGTTTCTTTTGATTGAGTACCACTCAAGCTGCTGCCAATTCACTTCATTTTGCAGTCACTAGGAGTGCAAAGGAACCTATCTGAAAGATGTAACTGTTTGCCAGAAATTATTTAGAGTAATAATGAAATTACAGTTTGTCTAACCTGCTTTCTTTGCAGTCAGAACTGTGTCTGCTAGTTCCCCATTCTAGTTTGAACTGCTGAACTGGACCAATCAGTGTGGTAAGCTAGCTCTAAAATGGTGCCTTGGACGAATCAGAACTTGACTCATAATCTGAGCCAGCCACAAGAGGATTGTATGGGCAGTGACTCTGGGAGATGTAGTTTAGACTTCAGTGCCTTTTGGACCAACAGCAGCAGTCTATTGTGAGTGACAGCCAATCCAGTCAAGAACTGGGAGGAACTCAAAGGAAGTGCTCGGTTTTTGTCGGTTGGAGTTTGAGTTGAGCTTTGGCAGTGAAGAAGGAAGAAGCCCTGTGCTTTTCAGTGTGCAGTTTTAGTCAAAAAGCGTGTAAGGCCCAGAGTTCCGCCTGCAGCTTGTGTAACAGCTTGTTAGGACTGAATCCGTCCCTGTGAAAAGAATCAAAGGATCTCTGAGAGAGTAGAAACCAGGCTCACCCTGTAGAAGACTGGAAGAATTGCTGAAAATTGCACTTTGGTCTGTCAGGAACTGAATCTGCTGTGTGTTCTCCGGTATTGCAGTAATTATGATCGATACAGATGCAGCCTGCCTGGTATAGTACTTTCTTTTATATGGATGTGAAGAGTTTGTGTACCTCAAGTGAGCCCTGCTACATTGAAGGACCCTATCTTATTTGGAGGTCGTGAGTACTAATTCAGGGTTGCTCCCTGTTGAATTGCCACATTAAATCCAAATGGAATTACTGTACTGCTGACTGTTTAATTCTCCTTTTCTCTGTGTGAAAGGGCCCCTACCAGCTGCCACGGTTTGGACTAGCCACTAGGGCTTGGGTACCCAGGGACAGTAACTGATAGGGATAGGCCTGTGCACAGAGCCATAGGTAGATTATTAGAGTGATAAGCTAATTAACCTGATTTCCCCCTGTCCTTGTTATATCCCTAAATAAATCAGAGCTGCTTGTTTCCAGCAAAGTTATACTGCCTGAGGTATTTGTCTATGTTAAAGATACTGTACTGTGATTGTTGCACTGTATCTCATTTCACAGGAGGTCCCAGTGCCGGAACCAGACCTGGGGGTAAGTGTATACTGTGAAGGTAATTCTGATATATTGTGTGGGCCACTAGTGGGAAGAAAGGGGGGTTGCAGTGTCCCAGAGGGCTGTGACCAAGTTAGTTTAACTATTGCAAACCCTGACCTCTGGGTGGAGGCACCCGCCATTGGATCCAGGCCCCTCAACCTGTTAGTGGCAAATCAGGCAGGGGTAGTAGCCCCTGGGATAGCGCCATCTAGGGGTTACAATTGGGACTGCGAGGACACGGTAGCCAACCTTTAAGAAGTACAGGTCAATGAGGTCTGCCCCAGCACTTTTCCTAGTGTCCAGCTGAAGGAGAAGATCTTCGACTTCTTTCAGGGAGGTAGGCTGCAGAGAGAAGGACGGACTGGGGATGGGTTTTTCTTGTGTATCCAATCTAAGTTGTTGGCAGAGGATATTTGCGGGAGAGGAGTCAAAGGCTAGCCCTGCAGTGGCAAAATGATTATTGAGAGCATCGAGGATAGACAGTCTGTCGGAGATGACAGTATTGTCAATCAATAATTTAGTAGGTAGGGAATTTACAGTGGTGTGACCTTCAATGTCTTTGATAGTCCTCCAGAATTGGAGGCATTTCTTGAGGAACTCTCCAGCTGAGAGCAGTAGAAATTAGCTTTAGCTTCTCTGACCATTTTGGTGCAGAGGCTCCTCGCCCTCCGGTAAGAATTCTAATCATTTATTAAATTAGTTTTCCTAGCAGTTCTCCAGAGTACATCCCTACTCTGCAAAGCATCTTTCAGGTCTTCTGTAAACCACCGACAGGATTTGTTTCTGGCACGAACTTTTACTATGGGAGCATGCTTGTTGAGAGTCCCTAGCACAATTTCTGAGAAAATATAAGCCGGAGTCAGGGACTTGGCTAGATAGAAGTCCTGCCATTACATGGAGTCTCTTAAGTCTGATATATACCCATGGAGATCAAAGTTGCATATGCACCTTTTAAAGGAGAATTTTGGTGCAGTTGTGGATTTAAGAGTGGATCTTACACATGCGATGAAGCAATGGTCATTAATATCAGAGAAAAAGATGCCAGCATGGGAGAATAAATGGGGTTTGTTAACTAAAATGATATCCAAGAGAGTACTGTTATTAGGGTTGAGCTTGTTGGGATGAGTAGATTAGTTTATTAGCTGTGACAACCCAAGGGAATCACAGAACATTTTAAGTGGGGTGGATGTACTGGAGAGCCAGTCTAAGTTGAAGTCCTCTAGTATGATACACTCTGAAGATGCCGAACCCAGGATGTTTCAGAGATGTTTTAACAACTGTAGTCCAGCTGATGGGGGTCTGTAGCATCCTATTATACATAATGAGACACCGGTGGCAATTTCAATCTTTAATGACAAGCTTTCAAATTCTTCTGGGACAGAGGTTGAGTCAATTATGGAGGCAGGGAATTTATCCTTGATGTAAACAGCTACCCCACCACCTCTGGTTTGCCTGTCGGCTCTGAACAAAGAGTAGGAGGGGATGTTAACTTCGTTGTTACTGGTCGCCGGTCGGAGCCAGGACTCCATAATCACCAGAACATCTGGATCAGTATGACATACCCAGGCCTGAACAGAAGTGATTTTTTTTTTAATAGGCTACATACATTAACATGCAAGAATGTAAGCCCCTTGAGGCTTTGTAGCTCTGCTGGGGATTCCATGGGTGCTAAAGGGCCTGGATTAAGCTCAGCATTTCCTGAGCATAGCAAAAGCAGGAAATACAGGTTACTCACCTGTAACAGGAGTTCTAGGAATGGTATATGTTGTTCATCCACACTTATTGGCAGGTAACCTTGCCGCTTTAAATCTTGCCGGAAGGTCTTCAGGCTGGCTCCTCCCAACCACCCAGGTGGTAAAACGCTTGGCTCCGCCCCATGACGCCAGATCTGGCCGCTGGAAGCTCAGGTTGTCTTGTCCCGAGCCGAGGGTCGGGAATGTAGGATGAACAATATACCATTCCTAGAACTCCTGTTACAGGTGAGTAACCTGTATTTCTAGGGACATGGATATGTTGTTCATCCACACTTATTGGCAGACCTAGCAGTTCTTCGGGGAGGGAGGCAAGGCACACCCCGATACTTACTTAGGAAATAAAGACTGGAGAACCGAGGCCCCAAAACCAGCATCCCGCGTGACTCAAGGTCGATGTGGTAGTGGGTATGAAGGTGTGTGCTGACTTCCAGGTAGCAGCCCTGCAGATTTCCTGGATAGGGACGTCCCTGGAAGCAGCCACCGATGCAGCAGTATGGTGGGTAGAATGAGCTCTTATCCCTCTGGGAGGCTCCATGCCCGCCAACTTATAGCAGAGATCTATGCAGGAGGTGACCCACCTGCTTATCGTCCGCTTGGCTGCAGGTTTGCCAGGTGCGGCTTCAGCATAGGTGACAAACAGCTGGCGAACCTCTCCCCGAATTCCAGCCATGCGCTCCTTATAGTAGGCGAGCGCCCTTCTAGGGTCCAGAGTATGGAGTCTATATTCGGCCTCCGAGGTGTGATTGGGGTAGAACACCGGCAGAGTCAACACCTTCGGAAGGAATTTCGGGCGGGGGCGCAGGACAACCTTGTCCCTGTGGAAGACCAGGTAAGGAGACTCGATGGAAAGCGCCTGGAGCTCTCCCATCCTTCTGGCTGACGTGATAGCCACCAAGAAGGCGGTCTTCCACGACAGGTGAGAGATCACACCTGTGCATTGGTTCGAATGGCTTGCCCATGAGCTTTGCCAATACCAGCAGTAGATCCCATGGAGGTGGAGGTTCTCGCACCGGAGGGGAAATGTGATCAAGGCCTTTGAAAAAGCGCCAGACCACCTTCTCCTGCGCCACCGACTGCTTCCCGGCCCACGCCCGGTAAGCAGAGATGGCTGCCAGGTGCACCTTAAGGGTCGTTGACCTAAGCCCTTGCTGAGAAAGGGACCAAAGGTAGTCCAATATGCTCGCCAAAGAACAAGAGGAAGGGTCCAGGCCCTTGCCCTGACACCAAATGGAAAATCTCTTCCATTTGAAGGCGTAGCATTTCCTGGTCGATTCCTTACGGGACGCCTCAACTACATTGAGGACCTCGTTGGACAGACCCAAGGCCTGGAACTCTAGCCGCTCAGGAACCAGGCCGTCAGGTGCAGGGATTGAAGGTCCGGATGGAACACCTTCCCCTGATTGACTGAAAGCAGGTCCGGGCGAGCTGGAAGCTGCCTCGGGAGCCTGGAGCTGAGGCTGAGGAGATCTGGATACCAGCATTGGCGGGGCCAGCCTGGGGCTACCAGAATCACCTGCGCCTTGTCCCTCCTCGCCTTGAGAAGCATCTTGTGGATCAAGGGAAATGGGGGAAAGGCGTAGAAGAGGCCGGGGTCCACGGCCTCGAGAAGGCATCCCCCTGCAGCGAGCCCTGCTGAGGGGGGCGGGCATGGACCAGCCTCAGCTTCGCGCTCTCCCTGGAGGCAAACAGGTCCACCTGAGGGGTACCCTAATGGGAGAACAGATCTTGTACTACCTCCAGCAGGAGAGACCACTCGTGGGACACAGCCCCTATCCGGCTTAGGGCATGGGCCAGGGTGTTGGAGGCTCCTGCCACATGAATGGCTAGGAGATCCGTCTCCAGGCTGCACACGAGTGACCAGATGCGGAGAGCTTCCTTGCATTGAAGCATGGAGCGCATCCCGCCCTGGCGGTTTAGATAGTACATGGTCGTGGTGTTGTCCGTCTGGACCCGAACCACTTGACCCCGAAGAAACGGAGCGAAGGCGGTGAGAGCTGGTGGACCGCCTGGAGCTCCAGCAGGTTGATATGGCATCGGGACTCCCGCTGGGACCAGAGGCCGGGCGCCGGTGTTCCCCAGATGGGCACCCCAACCCATCAGAGAGGCATCGGTCGATAGAGACCATCGGCCTCGGGGCAGACAAACGGGATGCCCTCCTGCAGTGTGCTGGACGATCCACCACTGGAGAGCGTTTCCACATCCCTGGGTCACCGCCACCGCTGGTCCAAAGGATCGCAGCGCTGAGACCACTGGCTGGCCAGGCCCCACTGAAGGGGGCGCATGTTCCAGCGGGCCCAACGGACCACGCTGGTACAGGCCGCCATGAGACCCAGGAGGCGCAGGAAGTCCCGGGCAGGGCGCGATTGCCCAACCTGAAATGATCGGGCAAAGGAGGAAAGAACCTCGGCCCTGTCCGCCGGGAGCCGTGCTCTGGCTCGTAGAGAGTCGAGCTCTGCCCTGATGAATTGTATCACCTGCTTTGGCACGAGTTCTGACTTGGCCTCGTTGATGAGGAGGCAGACTTGAGAGCAAACCTGGAGGGCCAGATCCCTGTACCGCTCCACCTCCTGCTTGGAGGGGGCTGCTATCAGCCAATCGTCCAGGTAAGGGTAAATCCGGACCCCTCGGCGCCGCAGGAATGCTGTCACCACTGCTATGCATTTGGTGAAGACCCTGGTAGCTTGAGACAAGCCGAAGGGCATGGCTCGGAACTCGAAAAGGGATCCCTCCGCTCGAAAGCGAAGGAACCTCTGATGCGACGGATGGATAGGGACGTGAAAGAACGCTCCTGCAGGTCCAGAAACAGAACCACACGCGCGTTCAAGGATGGTATTATCTGAGCCAGAGTAACCATCCTGAAGGTTCGAGACCTTAGGAACTTGTTTAGGTCGTGTAGGTCGAGAATGGGCGCAGCCCCGTCCGTTGGGACCAGGAAGTACCTGGACACAAACCTCGGGTCTGAGGGAGGGTCTGCCACCTCCCTAATCACCTCCTTCTGGAGGAGGAGAGCGATGTCGGCTCGGCGAGCCGACAGTGAGGCTGCGGACCCTGAGGCCCCCCCAAGGTGCGACGGCTCTGAAGGGCGGGGCCTGCTCGAACTCCAGAGGCAGGCCTTTTCCCACCACCTCCAGTACCCATCTGTCCCTGGTAATAATGGACCAGGCGGAAAGGAAGTGACGGAGCCGTCCCCCCACGGGGGGGGACCTGGGGTAAGGCGGCGAGGTTGGGGCGACGCCCTTCAGCCCGTCACTGGGCAGGCTTGGAGGAGGAACCGGCCGAGGGACCTCCCGGGCCTTTACCTCCTTGCTTCCTGGAGGAGGAAGCCGCGGGCTTGGGTTTGGGGTGCCAAGTGCGAGCCTGCTGGCCCTGATGTTGCTGGGCCGGACGTGCCGCGGGCACAGCAGGACGAAAGGGTTTAGGCTGTGGCCTGCAGCCTTTGTCCCTTTGTGTGGAAGAGACTGAGTCCAGGGTAGCACTGGACTTCTCGATCCTCTGGAGGTGACCTTCCACTCCAGGGCTGAAGAGGTCGGTCCCCAGGAAGGGGACATCCGCCAACTTGTGCTGGGTATCCGCTGTGAAGGTGGATATCCTCAGCCATGCCTGACAGTGCATGGCCACTGCGGCCGCGACTGACCTGGCGCATGAGTCACCGATATCCAAAGCAGTCTGAAGTTGCTGCTTGGCCACTGCCCTGCCCTGGTCCCACACCTGCTTAACCGTGGTCTGCAGGTCGGCCGGGAGATGAGGGACTACCTCGTCCAGGGAGCCCAACAGGGCATAAGAGAAGTGTGCCATCAGCACGGCCGAGCTGGCCTGATGAAGGCCGAGGGAGGACGGCGTGAGACTTTTCGCCCGGCATAGTCCAATTTCTTGGACTCCTTGTCGGGAGGTTTGTCCACGTCCCTAGCATTACCGGCACGCCAGAAAACGCTGTCGGTAACTAACCCCTCGGCTGAGGGGTGTTCCGTAAAACCGGACAGGGAACCAGTAGGGACTGCATACTTCCTGGCCATCCTGGCCGAAGGCGCAGGGCAGGAAGCAAGACGCTGCCAGAGCTCCAAGGCCGGACCCACAATGGCCTCGGCTACCGGGAAGGCCTCCGAAGGGGAATCCCCTTGGTCCAATATCTCCGTGAGGGGATACTTGGCCCACTTAGATACTGGCTCGAGCTGCATCCTGTTGGACTCCGAGATGAGCCTAAGTAAGCCCAGAAAGGACAAAGGTCTCTCGTCCACTGACTGACCCCCAGAGGACTCCAAGTCCACTCGCTTGGAGAAAAGGGAGGAATCGTCGTCGGACTCCGAAGAGTCCGCAAAGAGCTGCCTCGGGCCTGAGCCACCCTCCACCTGCCGAGGTCGATCGGGAGTGAGGGTGACAGACAGCCTATGGGGCAGACCCTAAGCCGACCGAGAATTCTTGGTCGGAGCCCCAAATAACGGCTGTGGAGGCGGGGGTTCCACCGGAATCGGCGGAGCAGCTGGTTTTGGCCGAGCAACCGGCCTGGGAACAGGCGCCTAGGGAAGGTCGAGGGGTTGCTTTGGCCGCTCCAGTGACAGCCACTTAATGGCCGGGGAAGGCGACGGAGTCGGCTTGTTCCCGGTCAGAAGAAGCTATTGCCACATGAGGTCCTCGTACCGCTGACGTAACTTTCGTCGGAGCCTCTCCTCGTCCGAGGAGGAGGATGAGGACGAGCGGCGGCGCCGCTTGCTGTGGTGCCGAGACCGAGACCGCCTGTGACGGCGGGATCGGCTGGACTGCGAAGAAGTCCGAGACCGCGAACCTCAGTTTTCCTGAGGGGGGTTCGGAGGAGGGACGGGTGGGACCGGCTCTCCCCTCGGCTCGGAAGGTTCACCCGAGGGCTCCGGAACCGGAGGCACTGGCAAGCCCACGGGATCCTCAACTCCCACCGGGGGAACCGGGGAGAGAGGATTTTCGGCTTCACCAGTCAACAACCCGTCCAACGGGTCAAGAAATATCTCGACTGCGTCGACGGGAGTCTCGATCAACTGATCTGACAGGGATACCATGAGACCAGTGGCCAAAGCCGAAGGATCGACCGAAGTCGATGGCCGACTACTCGGGGAGAGGGACCTTTCCCGCTCCCAAGAGCGTCGACTGAGGGACTTACCCTTGTCTTTCTTTTTGGACCGAGAAGATCCAGCAGATGTTGGGCCCTCTCCCTTGGTGGAGAGGGACAGACAGAGCTCCTTGAAGGAGGCTGAATAAGAGGAACCCAGGGAGAGTGGAATAAAAACCGCAGCCGAGGAAGGAACGGCACGAGCCGCCTCCTCTTCGAGGGCGATCATCTGCTCAAGCTGATCCGCCGAGCCCGCCGCCACGGAAACCGCCAACCGGGCCTTTTTTGACTTCACCGGAGGAAAACGCTTCTCGCGACGCCCAAGTTGTAAACGGGCAGCACGGTCTTCGAGAACATAGGCCGAGAAGGAAGAGACAGGTCCAGGCCCGCGGGTCGTGCTCAAGGCCTAAGTAGACGACGTGGAGGCGGATCCATTCGAGACATCTTCTGTTCCGCAAGGGCATCTCCAAAACTGGGAGTCGATGGTCCATCGCAGCCGCGAGGGAGGAAGACCAGTCCAAAGCTGAAAACGTTAAATTCGCAAAACCGAAGAATTAGGAACCAGTCTTATACGCAGAGTGTTAAGGAGGGAACCTGAGCTTCCAAGCGGTAAGGAAGATCTAGCGTCATGGGGTGGAGCCGAGAGTTTTACCACCCGGGTGGGTGGGAGGAGCCAGCTTGAAGACCTTCCAGTAAGATTTAAAGCAGCAAGGATACCTGCCAATAAGTGTGGATGAACAACATATCCATGTCCCTAGAACAAGAGTTTCCTGCAGAGTCCTACGAGAAGTGTGGGTGGCTGAGTCTTCTTTTGGTTACGTGATTTGTCTGCGGCAGTATAGAGAGTTCTGAGACTAGTTCCCAGTTTTCCTGATGCTGCATACAATAATACCCTGACCGAGAGAGTCAATGGGAGTAGGGGGGAGTATGCAGAAGATGGTGTAGCCCTGTGGGCAGGCTCTAGGAGAGTTTCTGTATGCCAGTGCAGGTGAAGGACCAGCAGCGGACTAGGGGAAGTTAGAGCACATACAAGTTCTTCTATTTGATAGGAAAAGTCCTGGTCGGACAATGTGAAAAGAGAGCCATTCTCCACTCTAGGAGTTATTTTTTGATTCACGTTCGGGTCCAATACATGTAAGATGAGCAGAGACAAGCATAGAAGCAGTAATATGCCCTCATTATGAGACTATCACCCAATGGGCACTACAAGTGCGGGCAAGAGAAGGGATTCTCAATGGAGGAGAATTTCTTAATCCCTGCAGACTACTACTATAGGCAGTGGAGCCTGAAGCAGTATTCCTTAAGTACTGCTCCTAGTCAGGCTAATAAGAAAAGCGTTCACCTGACTATAGAGTAGTACTAGGGGCAGAGAGGCTTTGAAGCAAATTTCTTATGCTACTACTCTGGAGCAGACTAAGTACTAGAGAGAGATCACCTGACCTAAATCAACTGCCTTAGCAAGACAGGACATGCTAGTGAGCAATAAGTGAACCCAAAGTACCAAAATGGTATGCCTCAGCAAGACAGAATGAGATAAAGCTGCTAGAAGGCTTAGTTGCAAAAAGGGGTTGGGAGGAATTGTAGTTGTTGACAGTAAGTAACCAATAAATTGAAACATCAGATAGGAGTGGGCGGAAAATGTGTGCATTTAAGGAGGCCTTGGAGGGAGAGGGGTGGGATGAAAATCAAGGGAAGTTTGCAGAGCTAGCACTGAATCAGTGCACATACAGTTGGAGAGAGAACTGCAGCGGGGAATGGTAAGTTACTTTACAGGCCGAGCAGAACAGGCTAAATTAAAATACATAAATTAGAAGCCAGTACAGGGATGCAGGCTTACATTAAGCCAACGATCTCAGGTGAGTGAGACCAGCCAATCAGGAGCTCTACACAGGTGAGAGAAGCTAATGGCGCTACCTAAGAAAGCGCTGAAATTGAAAACAGCAAATTGTAAGTAATGATCCGTCTGAAGCGCTCACACAGCCCAAAGAAATCGTGGGCAATTTTTAAGCGCCGTGTGACCTTATCTATCTCTTGGGGGTGGGGGTGGATCAGGCTCCTTGCACCGTGAGGTGCTATGCCTGGATCGTGACCACTGCCCGTGGGGCAAGTGGCACCTTATCTATCTCTTTGGAGGTGGGTGGATCAGGCTCTTGCACCTAGAGGTGCTATGGCTGGATCGTGACCGCTGCCTGAGCGCACCGAAGAGCTTCTGCGGGGATCGTGGCTTGGGGGAAGGCAACGCAGAGGCCCTCATGACCACGAGCACTCTGGGGGTAGCACCTATCTCGAATGGACTCTGGGTGCTGCACAATAAAAACACACAATTCATTCAAAACAAGTAAAAATACAAAACACAAATTCAAAACAACAATAAAATACAACTGAAAGTATCTCTCTTACTTAAAATACAATTCACTGTAACACACGTTGGTGTTCTGGAATTTCACCATTCGAGACGGGTAATTTGCTATCCTCAGGGTAAGGGTAGAGGAAGCATATGCCCTTTTATCCCAAAGATCTATCCTGCAGGATTCTTTGACCGGGGGCAAGGAAACAGCAGTTACTCAAGAACTTACCATAACAGTAGATCTTCGAGAGAGGTTCCTGCAGTAGGTCTTCACAAACAGGACTGTGCTCCCTGGCGTCAGGTCCACATGGCAAACCTGTAGCTAGCAATCATCAACGGGACTGCCCTACTGCCTGACATAAAGGGGCGGTCCCATGCCCGCCTCCAGTTCTTTTCCATCGGAGTCCTAGAAATAGGAAGCAGAAAAAAGAAGCAACAACTCCTGGGACCCTATGCCCTGGCTGAACCAGAGGACTAGACAGGAGAAAGAAAATGACTCCAGGAGCTGGGGGATAGGTGGATGGGAAACTAGATCTACAGTACTGCAGGAATCTCTCTTGAAGATCTACTGTTAGGGTAAGTTCTTACATAACTGCTATATCTTACTTCGAGAGGATTCCTGCAGTAGGTCTTCACATACAGGACTAAATTCCAAGCAGTCTAAAAAAGGAGGAGTCGGAGACGAGGTTCCGGGAGAAGGAAGATATCTGCCAGCTAAGGGTCTGCCTTAAGGCAGAAGACCTTGCAAAACTGCAAGGCCGAAACTAGCTCAATATCTAGACTGTAGTGTTTAGTGAAGGTGTGGATGGAAGACCAAGTGGCCGCTGCACAGATATCTGCAGTGGACACATTCCTGAAAAAGGCAGTAGAAGTGGCCATGCTTCTGGTGGAGTGGCCTTTCACCGCCCCCGGAAGGGTTTTCCCATATTTCTGGTAAGTGTAATGGATACAATTAACCATCCACCTGGAAAGAGTCTGTTTAGTGATAGCCTTGCCCTGGCACTGGGAGGCAAAGGCCACAAAGAGTTGGTTCGACTTTTGAACCTCCTTAGTCCGGGAGGTATAGTAACTCAAAATCCTGTACACATTGAGGATGTGCAAAAGATATACCCCCTTATTGGAATGCTGAGGAAAATAAACTGGCAGTTCAACACTCTGAGAGTCATCTCCGAAACAACCTTCGGAAGAAAAGAAGGATTAGTCCGCAGGACCACCTGGTCCTTGTGAAAAATTAAATAAGGCTCTCTGCAAACAAAGGCCTGAAGCTCCGAGACCCTTCGAGCTGAAGTAACTGTGACCAAAAACAGAGTCTTCCAAGCCAGGAAGACCATTTCACAACTTGCTGCTGGTTCAAAAGGGGGCAAAGTAAGTTTTTACGACATAAAATTAAGATCCCAGGGAGGACAAAGGTTCTGAACTGGAGGTTTAAGATGAAGGATCCCCTTCAAGAAAGTCTTGGAAACCTCTAAGCTGTGCTAGGGTTTTATCTTCCACCAGATGGTGGTAGGCCGACACCGCAGAGAGATGGACCTTAAGAGAGGAGTAACTAAGGCCTAACTCTGAAAGATGTAAGAGGTACTCTAACACCTGGGAGGCCAAGCAAGAAAAGGGGGTCCAAGTGCTTGGCTGTGGCGCAAATAGAAAATCTCTTCCACTTCATGGCATAAGTGGATCTGGTAGAGGGTTTTCTGGCCTCCACCAAGACCTGAGCAACCTGGGAGGACACTCCATAGCGAGAAATTGCTTTGTCCACAGGTGCCACGTACGGAGATAAAAAGAGACTTGAGACTCCGATGGACCAGGGTACCCTGGCTCCTGTGACAGAAGGTCGTGAGAAAGCGGCAGAGGAACTGGTGGTTCTAGAACTAGTTGTTGCAACAGCAGGAACCAAATCTGCCGGGGCCACAGAGGAGCAATCAGGATCATGTAAGCCCCCTCTGCCTGAAGTTTCAAAAGAACCTTTTGAATGAGAGGAAAGGGAGGAAATCCATACAGAAACCTCCCTGTCCAGGAAAAAGACAGTGCGTCTCGCCGAAAAGCACCATGCCCGGGAACGAGCAAGCAAAAGCTGGGTAGTTTTGCGCTGGATGGGGAGGCAAACAGATCTAGGTCTGGTCGGCCCCATAGAAGAAACAAATCTTCTACTACTTCCTGCTTTAGCTCCCTCTTGTGAGCCCTGGTTACTGATTGGCTGAGACTGTCCGCCAGGGTATTATGAACTCCCGGCATGTGAAATGCTGTCACGGTCAGGCCGTGCTGAATCGCCCAATACCATACTCTCATTGCTTCCCTGCAAAGATGATACGATCGGGTACCTCCCTGTTTGTTCAAATATCAGACAGCGGCCATGTTGTCTGTCTGGATGAGAAGTGTTCCCAGATGAAGTAATGACTAAAAGGCCTGGAGAGCACAGAGCACTGCTCTAGTCTCCAGGATGTTGATGTGAAGATTCTCCTCTGCTGGAGACCAAGAACCTTGCAATTTGTGATTCCCCAGATGAGCTCCCCAACCCATATTGGAAGCATCTGAAGTAAGGGTTTGGGAAGGAGTCTGGAAGTGGAAGGGGGCCCCCACCAACAAGCTGATGAAATCCTGCCACCAGAGGAGATCTTTCTGTAGGCTGTTGGAGATCATGACCAGCTGATCCAAGTTGTCCAACCGTTGATCCCACTGGACCTGAAGAGACCACTGGGTGACCCTGGTGTGCAGCCTGGCCAGGGGGACAACTGGAATGGCAGGTGCCATAAGACCCAAGAGACGAAGCATGGAGCAAGCTGGGGTCCACCGAGACTTGGCTCTGCTCGGTCTAGTGGTAGGAAGGCTTTGCTACAGTCTGTATCTAGCACCACTCCAATAAATTGGAGGAGCTGGGAGGGTACTAACTGGGATTTGAGTAGGTTGACCGAAATTCCCAGGTGAGAAAACAGATCCAGAGTGAAGGACAGAGACTCCTTCAGGCTGTCCGGGGATGGGGCTGAAAAGAGCCAGTCATCCATGTACAGAAGCATGTATATGCCCCTGCGGCAGAGGAACGCCGTTACCACCGCTAGGCACTTGGTGAAAACTTGGGGGCTGAGGACAGGCCAAATGGGAGTGCCTTGAATTGGAAATGGTTCTCCAGAAAGGAGAACCAGAGAAAGCGGTGGTGGGCCGGAAGGATAGGGATATGAAGGTAGGCATCATGCATATCCAGGGAGCATAGCCAGGTGTTTGATAGGAGCAGGGGTAGGAGTCCCTGGAGAGTCAGCATGTGAAACCACTTGTACTCCACGAAGTGGTTTAGCATGCTGAGATCTAGGATCAGTCTCGGGTCCCCCGTCCTTTTTTGGAACTAGGCAAAAGTGGGAGTAAAATCCCCTTCCTATTTGACCCAGAGAAATGGGTTCTATGGCAGCTTTTAGGAGTAGAGCCTGAATCTCTTGATGGATGATGGGGGTCTGACCCGAGGGGCAGAAAGACCTTCCTGGAGGATTTGCTGGAGGAATCTCCAGAAACTCAATGGACTGACATCTTTGTATGAGTTGTAACACCCATGCATCTGAGGTAATGGCCTTCCACCTTGCCAGGTGGCGGCCGAGCCTCCCTCCTACCAGCTCCTCCGTGGGAGACGGAGGGAACGGTCGGGGGAATCGAGTCAGGATGTGGATGGGAGGGGAGCCTTAGCTCCTGAGGCCGCTTTGGCAAATCTGGCCTGAGGAGGTTGTGCTCCTGAGCCAGCGGCACAATGTTTTGCTTGCCATTTGCCGTGGTTCTGATTTTTGTTCCTGTTTCTTTTGTGACGAAAAGGCTGCTTCTTCTAACCTGAACAGTACATGAAGCACACGTCTCTTAAGGACCTAACACTCTCCTGCAGCCCGGTAATGATATCTTTCACGTCGCCGCCAAAGAGAACAGGACCCCTGAAAGGTGCGTCCAAAAGAGTGGACTGTACATCCTGTGCCAGACCTGCCAGGCGCAGCCAGGCTAGACGCCTAAGGCAGATCCCCGAAGCCGCAGCCCGAGCCACAGAGTCCACTGAATCATATGTGGCTCGAAATGCGTGCCGACAGGATGACTTATTCATCCTCACTTTCTCCAGTAACCTGGCCCTGAGTTGCTCGTCAGGGACATCCTGAAGATCCTTTCCTAACTCCAACAGCGAAGATTTCTGGAATGCCACCATGTGTGAGATGTAATTAAGTGACCAAATAGCACAGGTGGTCGAGGCATAAATCTTTCTGTCATATTGGTCCAGCTGTTTCAAGTCCTTGTCCGGAGGAGAGAAGCAGAGATGTTTCAGTTGAGCTGAATGGTCATGGGCAGCTGTGATGACCATGGAGTCAGTTTTTGCTTGCGAAGTGAGGTGGGAGATCACTTCCAGGGGAAAAGTAGGTTCTATCCGCTTTTCTTGATACTGCAGGGATAGAAGACGGCTGCTGCCATATAGCAGACGCAAGATCCTCATGTGGACCTATCCACGGGGGAATAGGGAGAGGGTCCACACTGGCAAGGTCTTGATACTCAGCTAGTCTTTTACATGGAGGATCTAATTCCTTAGACGGCCAGCCTGAAGCCTTTTCAATAGTCCGTAAGAGCTCCCCAAAAGAAGAGTCCCCGGGGGGGGGGGATTTAGGGTGTTCCTTAGGTTGAGGCTCAGCGGGAGAATGGAGTTCTGACTGATCACTCTCTGAGTCCTCGTCTGACTTAGAGGATTCCGGTCTGCTGGGCAGAGAGGGATCTACTCCAATGTCACCCAATGAGAGTGAGCCTGAGGGACGGCCGCAGAGCACTGGACTTCGGGGTGGGGCCCCTGGAAGGGGGGTTCCCCCTTAAGGCTGGGACTGTTTTAACTCAGTCAGGAGTTGCGTCCTGGCATCCTGCCACCATGACGGGACGGCATCATGGTCAGTTGGCGGAGGTGGACAAGGTGGTAGAGCAGGCTAAAACCTGGGATATCCAGGGTACGATGGGTAGCTGAGGGGGGATGCCAGTACGGGTACTGGTAACCTGACAATCCCGGCAAAAGGTATCCAGGCGTCGGGTATCTGGACGGCGGATAGCCCAGCGTCGGGTAGCCTGGCGCCGGCAGGTAACCTGACGTCAGCAGCACAAGGCCTGGCGTCGTAAGAGACTGGTCCAGCAGTAGGCCACCCAGCGGCAGAAAGTAGGGTTCAGGCCCCAGAAAACCACCAGATGGGCCAGCAGAAGGAGCTGAAGACCCAGACGGCGGAGGTGTATAAGAGCCGCTGGGCAGTGGCACAGGATCAGGTGAAGGGCCCGAAGGAGAAGGGTCCATGCCTGTAAGTCCTATGTCTGGCGATGGGTCCCTAGGAAGGAGGGGATCCAGGCGGAATAGAGCATGGCAAAGGGGGAGCTACAGGAGGGACCCCAATGACAGGTCTAGACATGTTCCCGAAGGAAAAGAAAGGTTGGGAATGGGTGGCGAATCCCTGGGGGTGGAAACCGGCAGGGATGAGGGCTCCTCCACGAGCACAATCGTCCCAGAGTCGGGGACATGAGGGAGCCCAACGTGAGAGTAGCAGATGCTCTGCGGTCGACGGGGGTACCATTGCTCGACTTATCACTTGCGATTGGGTTGGCGGTGGTAGGAAGACTGTGGGCAGGCTGATCGGTCAGGGTGGGGCGCCTGGCGACAGAGTTGTGCTTGGGCCCCAGGCAGAGGAGGCAGCGGGAGTGGTCATCCCCGAGCAGGATTTGGGTGCCGCAATTGCTGCACGTTTTCTTTAAATGAGACGACATACTCCGCGGATGATGGAGAAAAAATTAACAACAGAAAAAGACAATAAAACATCGAGTTAAGGCAGGCAACTGATCGCTGTTCTATCGCATCTGTTGGACGAACTGGCGCGACGGCAAGAAAGAAATTGAGGGTGGGCACAGGACTGCCCCCTTTTACAGTTGAGCTGACGTCGCATCACCTGACGATGGGGGGGTTGGGTGGTACCCGCTGATGATTGCTAGCTACAGGTTTGCCGTGTGGACCTGATGCCAGGGGACACAATCCTGTATGTGAAGACCTACTGCAGGAACCCTCTCGAAGTAAGATCTAAAGTGCTTGGGCACCTTAGATCTGTCATGTGCCGCCTTGATGACCACTGAGTCAATTTCAGCCTGGCCAAGTAAGGAATGCCCTGCGGGGCACTGTAGAGCTTATCAGCCCTGCTGGGCATAGCTGGCACCATGTCTATTCTGTGCCAGGCTGCTGTGGTAGCATTCCTGAGGGCTGCAAGTATGAGAGGAATAATCTTTGGAAGAGATTCAGGGATCTCCAGGTAATCTGCCAGGTCCTTCCTGGTGGCATTCTCCTCCTCTGTCTGAAAGTGGAAGACAGTTGCTTCATCATGTTGAAGAATGAAGCATCCTCAGGGAGAGACCTAGGGGTATGCTTGACAGATTCTTCACTGACAGAGGAGGCAGTGGACTTATCTGAAGTGTAATACTGCTCTTCCTTGCCTACCTCCTCTACCTCATCTGGAAGTAGGAGGTCAGGGTGGTATTCCTCCTCAACGTCGACCTCTTCATCTGGGTTTGGTGCTGGATGCTCCGTCAACGGTTCTCGGGCTGGTTCCCAAGGCTGACAAACAGGAGTCGATGACGAAGATGTCAGTGAAGGTGACAAAGGCCTGTTAAAGGCCACAAACTGCTCGACAATCACATGGTGAAGCAGAGTAGAACTTCGTTCAAGTCCATGGTCGCCAGAGAAGGGGTCGATGGCACTGATGTAGCTGGACCCAGACTGCACACCTGATGAGCCCGTAGCCTTCGACTGGGAAGGGTTGGGTCTAGAGGAGGCCGTTGTCTTTGACGAGCCTATCGTAGACAGAGGAAGCTGACGACCCAGAGGTTGATGGCCGAGCGCCCTAAGAATCGGGAGGAGAGGCTGTCAGTATGGGTCTGGAGTGAACCAAGACCTGGACAGCAGGTCCCTTTGTTGGGGCAGCTGCCACTGAAGAGCTCCCCGAAGGAGAGGCTGATGGGGAGCGGGATGGCCGCCGGGTGTAGTGATCGTGATCCCGGTCAGTTTTACGACTTTTCCCTTGAGGGCCTGTCTTTGGCCTGGGAGCTCTTGGACCGGAGGGTGACTGGCTGGCTGGCACCCTGGAGGATCCCAGCTCGGAGCTGGCTACCTGCTGCTCCATGATGGTACGGAGAGCCTTTCTGCATTGCCTAAGGGGTGGTTTGGTTAAACTGCTGGCAGAGATCACAGTCCAAGGCATCATGATCAGGCCCAGACAGCAAACACACACAGAGTGCTCGTCATTGGAGGTAATCTTTCCACAGTCACAGTGATGGAAGACAGAAGCTGAAGGTTTAACTCTCGACATAAAAGAAAAAAAAACAGAATAAATCTCTGAAGAAAGATTTGTGAGGGTTGTGGTGAAAAAAGGCCGCAAAAAGGCACGAACACTGCGACGGTTCTTCCGCGGAGACTGTGCTTGCAAGTAGATGGCGGCAAAAAAGTGTGAAGGGCGCAGGCCCACCTGCACTTTTACAGGGTTGGCGACATCAGCTGACGATTTCAACGACACGGGCAGGCACAGTTGTACTCCTGCAAATTCAGTGTGAATTCCCCATTCACCGATGGTGAAGTTCTTATGGTGTAACCTGATAACTGAGATACCCCCGAAGAAGATTAAGCAATACCCTCAGATGAAGGACTTTTTTCTTGGTTTGTACTGCCTTTGTAAATAGTTATACTAAGCAACTTGACTCCAGAGAGCTCCTGTAGTCCTAAGCAATTTTTGTTTTACTGTGTAACCCCCTACAAATGGGGGTTCCTGAAAAGTCTTCCTTGAGCTTGCCTAAATGCTCACTGCCAGGCTGGTGTCCTGCATTTTAGCAGTTTAAATGTGATTGCCAGAGAGTGCCTATATAGCCTCTGTGTACTGTCTCTTTAAGAGCTGCCTGAATTGCAGTCATAAGTAATCTGAGAGGGAGCTCTGTTCAAAGAACTATTTGCTGAAAATCATTTAGAGTGATAATGTAGTTTGTCTAACCTGCCTTCTTTGCAGCAAGGACTGTTTTGTTTATCTCTACTATCTTGGTCCTGGACTAATGAATTGGACCCATCAGTACTAGTGGGACCTAAAATGGAGCCGGACTACAGGAGCTCTCTGGAGTCAAAATCTGTAAGAATTGTAGTTTTGGGCTTTTGGTGCCTTTTTGCACCTGAAGAGGGAGCCTTTGTTGTGACTGACAGACAGATCAGCCAACCAAACCTTCTGGATTCTGGGGAAAGTCCCAGGCTTGCTGGCAGTTGAGCCAGATCTAATTTGGGAGCTGAAGAAGTAACAACAGCTTGAGACAGTCAAGCAGCCGTCTGAGTAGTTTCACGCAGGAGAACTGTGGAAAGGCCTGAGTTGCGGCCTGCATGTCTGCCTGCTGCCCCTGAGAGGGGAGTGGACAGAAGAGAATTATTTCAGACTAAATCCAAGTTTGTGAGAACAAAGTAAGCCACTGATTTGTTACCTGGCTCATACCTGAAGAAGACCGAAGATTTTGCTGAATGCGATCGGCCTGCCAGGATTTCCAGCTGCTTTTGAATCCCCGGTTTGTGCAGACACTTTGCGATCGTGACCGGAGAAGCGGTTTGCCTGGTACGGTAGAATTTCCTTACATGTAAATGTGCTGTATACTGAAAGTGGGTTGTGATTTGGTTACCCACTGTGTGAATTGTGTTCTGCTTGCTGGTACTGTAGAATCCTTTACATGTAAATGAGCTGGGTATTGAAAGTGGGTCGTGATTTGGTTCCCCACTGTGTGAACTGTGTTCTGCTTGCTGGAAGCTTTATCCAGCCTAATCGGACTGAATCCATGTTCATCTCCATTCGGCCTGGGCCATGCCACGCTGGCCCTGCTAGACTACCCCACAGCACAGAGAAAGCCACCGACGAGAGACCTGCCTGGGGATCAGCCCCCTGCTCCACGCTTGAACAGGAATGACGCCTCGGCTAATCGTGTGGGCCCTGCTTCTCCTGGCACTCCCGATCAAACACCTGCTGTCTCGCTCTTCATCCTCCCTGTGTCTAGTCTTGGGTATCGTGAGTAAATATCAGGGTCGCTCCCTGCAACAACAGCTTAATCTAAAAGTGTGTCATCTGATTGTCTTGTTTTCTTTTCACGAACTGAGCCCTCCGGCTACAGATTACAATTACTGTGTGTGGTGCATGTTGTTTTCTTCCATCACAGGGCCCCAACCAGCTGCAACATTCCTGGCTAGCCCACCATTCTCCATCTGGGTACCCAGAGTGTGTGACTGTTTATGGACCCGGAAGTGCATGCATAACTGTTTGACTGATACAGCCTTTAAGCAAATTAACTTGATTACGCCCCTCCCTTGTTTAAGTCCCTTAAATAAATCAGATCTAACACTTTTTTGCATTTACCCTGACTGTGGTTCCAGTTTGTGCAAGAGCACTGTACTGCTGTTACTTGCTGTGCATAACCTTGTTTTACAGGGGGTCCCCAGGGTCGAGCCAGAGGAAAGCTCTGGTGGTAAGTGCAAACAGTGTGGGTACTTGTGTGGTGTAACAGGAGTATTGTGAAAGTGATTACTGTGTATTGTTCCGGCCACTAGTAAGGAAAGAGGGGTGTTACAGTGTCCCGGAGGCTGTGCCCAGGTTAGCTTGACCACTACCAACCCTGACCTCTGGGTGGAGGCACCCATTTCAGAACTCAGGCCCCTTAACCTGCTACTAGCCAAGCAGGCAGGGGTAGTAGCCCTAGGGATAGCGCCACGTAGGGGTTACAACTGTTACTGATAGTAATAAAACATTACAGTACTTGCGAATTTTATAACTGCTCCTGGTCTTCATGTGCTTCCCGACCTACACCTCAGCAACAGTTAGGGCTTTACTCCGTGCTGTATTTATAGGGAGTATATTGGAAACTAGTAGGTGATGCCCAGGCTTTAGTGTTCAGTTTCCATTAGAACACCTTTTGTGCTGGATGTGAAGTAATACAAGCACAAAGCACATTGTATGCGGTTCAAATATCAGGCCCCAAAACTTCTATATATCAACTGGACATTGAAGCTAAAAAAAGGAAAAACACCCCAAAACCTGGTTTCAATGTACCTATTTCACATGCAATGGAGACATTAGTTACTTCTAATCATTAATCAATGTCATTATCTTATACTATTGTAACCCCCTTGTTACCCGGGGTTACTAGAATCCCAGTAAGACCTAGTGGTAGGCAGGGAAGGCAGCTTGTGAAACTCCAGTTAAATGGGTTTCACACTGTCTCACTCTGTTCTCAGTCTCAGCTGAGACTGAGGGATGACATCACCAATAGAACTATCGCAGCTGCATGAGACACATTGGAATCTGCAGCAAGGGAGTTGGTATAGAACGTTGGGAGGTTTGAAGAGAGTCAGTCAGTTCAGTGTAGAGTTGGTGTTGGGAGCTTGCTGAGTAAGCAGCACAGCAGCTCAGTGCAGGCTCTAGGAACCTCAGCCCTGATAGAGGGCTACTTTTAGGAAAAAAAGGGTGTGTGTCTCCACCTTAAAGAGAGACACAGAAGATAACTGAAGTGGTGGAGACCGCTGTTTTCGGGTCTCAGTGCCCCCTCCCTCCGGGGATGGGGGGCAGGAAAGGGTTCTCTGCAGATTCCTGGGGCAACCCCCTAGTTCTTCTTGTAAAGGAAAAGCTGCCTGTTTGTTCCAGAGTTTATTTGGGAGAACAAGAAGACTTGTGAGTCGCCTGTGGGGCACCTGCAACAGGAGGGTGAGTGTCTGCTCTTCCTGAAAGGGCCTATGTTTTCCACCCTGGTACTTGTGTGACAATGTGAGGATTGAACTACTAAAATAGTGGGAAGCCTAGAGTAATGGGCTAAGCAACAAGTAAAAGCAGGTTCAAGTCCAGAGCTTGTTGGGATGAAAATTATATGTAGAGGAGATGTGACAGACGTCTACCCAAGAATCTACATTTGCAAGTTTTCAGTAAAGGAATTGTTTAGTTTCCAGAGAAATGGCTGGGTATGGGCTGTGGGAGCTGGAGGTGGGGAGGCCCCCATCTTTAGTGACCAGGTCCACCTCTACGGATTTGCTCTGTGGATTTTAACTTTACCTCAGGCACTTGGCCAGTGATGAGGGAAGTACCCAGACGTGGGATTGTAAGGAAAATTCTCTCTAGGAGTCGAAGGCTCTAGTGTGGTTTGAGGAGCCACAACAGGATAATTGGTTCATTCCCAAACTGGACCGCGGATCAAGTGGCCGGCTGGGGAGCCGGGCCAGTGGGGAAAATCCAAGTAGTTTACAAGTCAGGCTGTGTACCCAAAGCTGCATGCAAGTCCGGGCTGTGTGCCTGGTGGGTTTAGAGCCTGAGAGCTGGAAATAGTGATAAAGTGTTCTGTTATCTCTAATCTGCATTACCAGGAATGTAGCTCCGTGGGGGTACGTCTGTGCTTCGTTTGTTCAGCTTGTATGTGAATAAAAGCCACACTGAAGAATCCCATTCCTGGTTCTGGACATTACAGTTATTGCTTCCTGTGTTCGGATTTACTTGGGTGCCCCTGTGCAGAGTAGCCAAACCTAGGTCCCCTGTGCCGAGTAACCTCATCCTCCCCGAACCCAGTCCCCACCAGGTACTGCTGTCAGCTTCAACAGCATGCCACCTGTCGTTCTGCTACAAAGGCAGGGGTGAGGGGTTACACTATTTTTATAGTGTGCTTGATGTCCCAGCTACTATACTAACCTTTCAACCTAGTTAGTGCTTCAAACCCTTGTTAATATACTGAGTATATAAACTATTACCTGCTTTCAATGTTCAGCAGTTGAGGTAACTCTCCAAACTTTACATCCTCTATCTGCAGTTCCTGAACAGCATCCAGAATCTTTTTCTGGTCATTCGGGTCTACAATACCAACCTACATGGGCAAAAAAGTTAATTCATTTAGGCATACAAAATTGTAAAATTACTGAAACAATGGTACAAGTAAAACAAAATCTAATGTTAATGCACATCAAGCCAGGGTTGGCTGAAGATTACTGACTTGTAAAAACAGGTTACTCACCTTTAACAGTAGTTCTAGGAGTGGTACATGATGTTCACTTCTGCAGTGTCCTTTCCCCTTTAAGGCTCAACAGAATGTCTTCAAGCTGGCTCCTCCCACCCACCTGGGTGGTAACTCCCCTAGCACCGTCCTGTGAGTCAGATCTTGTTTGCTGGAAGCAAAACCATGTGCCACTTGCCGGGCGCAGTGTGGATATATCATATACCACTTCTAGAAAGTACAGTACGTAAAAACATACCGTAACAGTAGATCTTTTGAGGAGTGTCTCTTGCAGTATGTAATACATTTGGGTATCCAGCTGAGGTCGCTGTGGCGCACAGCAGCTCTTCTAGCAGATGTTATCCTTCTTGATTTCTCCAACGCTTTTGATAAGGTCCCCCATGGAGAACTTATTGATGCCATTATAAATATGGGTATGGGGATAATATAACACAATGGGTGGAATCATGGCTAACTGGCAGAACTCAGCAGGTCTGTATAAAGGGTTCATACTCTGGCTGGGAGCATGTGACCAGTGGGCTTCCTCAGGGATCAGTGCTGGGCCCCTGTCTTTTTAATATCTATATTTCATCCCTTAATACTTCAACTGGAGCCTGGTTAACAAAATTTGCAGATGACACCCGCGTAGGAAATATAGTAAATAACTCTGAAGCCATTAATACCCTACAGCATGCCTTGGGGGAATACAAAGAAACTTACCTTTAACGCAGATAAATGCACAGTGATGCATTTTGGGAGGAACAATCAACAAGCAAATTATATGCTGTGTGGTAAAGTACCGAAAGTTGTCGAAGACTAACGGGATTTGGGTATAAGGGTGAAAAATTATTTGAATTCTAAACTACATTGCCAACAGGTAATTAAGAAGGCTGCAGGTATACGTCATTGCAAAAATAAACATATAGAAAACAGAAGTAGTGAGGTTCTGTTGCCACTGTACTCTTCCTTGGTGCAGCCCCATTTGGAGTATTGCACCCAATTTTGGGCTCCGGGTGATAAGGGTTCCATAACTGTCCTGGAGAAAATTCAGAGGAGGGCTACTAGAAGGATAGAGGAAGTGAAGGGTATGGATTATGAGAATAGATTAAGGAGACTTGGACTTTCTACTTTGGAGTTCCGCAGAATGAGAGGGAAATTGTGTATGGTCTATAGAGCCCTGTAAGATGATCAATTATGGGAATTATTGGGCCTGGAACTCAGGAAAGTAGTTTATGACACTAGACAACATCCATAACAGCTAGTGGTCGAATGCTGTAGAACTAAAAAAAAGAAGTTCCTGGTTCTCAGTTAGTTTCCAAAATATGGAATGATTTGCCATTAGAGGTGGTTGCTAGTGAGAGTATGGACATATTTAAAATTTGCCTGGACACATACTTGGGTCTTAATTCTATAATGGGTTATAATTAAAGTCTGCGAGCAATATGGACATTAGTCTTTTAAGCTCTGAATTACCTATGATTTTCCAGGGACCACCCACACATGACATCAGCTTCCTGTTTCCTCTATAAGTGTGGGCGGTCACTGGTATCCTCAGCTCCCCTGCCAGATTCAGCTCGCAAAGCGAGGATCGAGGGGAAGCCGAGGTACCAAAGGAGTCCCAACCCATAGTCACTGGACTAGAATTTGCTCTCTTAGAGAAGGAAGGGGACGGAGGGTGGGGAACCAACCTACTGCAAGAGACACTCCTCAAATATATGAAATTTACGTACCTACCCTAATTATGATCTTTCTGTGCATCTTCACCATTCATCACTTTTGGGTCATGACCCCACGGGAGCTTCTTTTGGGGGGGGATGGGCGGAGTCGAAGCAGCATCGGCACACCGCCCTCGAGGGCGATGCACTGGATGGCGCCTCGTGGGTTAGCCATTATGTGCTGTTGACTCCACCCTCCTGCCAGTTCTGAGTCGCCGGAGAGGTGAGGAAAAGGGATGGGAGGGTGGGACAAGGAAGTCCAAGGGACAGACAAAGAAAAAGATATATAAACCAAAAGGAAAAATAAACGACTGAGAGGACAGAAGAAGAAGGAAACAAAGGGGAGTGGGTAGGGGCCCCAATCTCTGGAAACAGGCAAAAGGATAGAGGAGGAATTTAGGGTAGGTTTGAGAGGGGGAAGGGGGAAAAGGAAGCAACCATACCCTGGACCTTGACTTGTCTCCAGATTGTATAGGAATTGCAAGGAGTAGCCAAAAGGCTCAATGACAGAATTCAAGGCACAGAATTACTGGCAATAACTCCAAAAGGCAGAAAACGGTTATTCTGGAAGAAAGATAGGACACAGGGATTCTCCCCCCTCAGGGAAAGGATTTTTGGTGTAAGAAAAAATTTTTTTTTTTTTTTTAAATAAGGAAGGATATGTCCAACGGACAAAGAAAATTAAGGATTGATGGGAACAAAGGAGGTGTAGAGAATGGAGGGCAACTACCAACTCCCACCCCACAGGGGTGGAGCCAAAGCACTGGAGAAGGAATGCCCCCCATGGTGACCACTCTCCCCTTAGAAATATCATCCCCCTATGTGCCCCGTTTATCCCTCTCCTGACAAAGAAAGGAGGGGGGCAAGGGAAGGGGACCCAAAGACTGAGGCCCCAGGGGGGTGGCTGGCGGGATTGTGATGAATGGTGAAGATACACAGAAAGATCATAACTACGGTAGGTATGTAATTTTCATATCTTATCTGTATCAATCTTCACTATTCATCACTTTTGGGTGAGTGCCAAGCCCCCCGAAGGGGGTTTTAACCCTAATGAAAAAAATTCCTTAGCTCTCAGTAGGTGACACACTAAGAGGGAGAACCTTCAGGGCCTGGGGAGGCCCAAGTGTGGGAAAAGTGAGACGGGGACCCCCCGGAGGGGAAAGGAAGTTGCCCAGACAAACGCTGTCTCGCTCTACGGGAGAAGAGACAGGTTCTCTGGTGAGCGGAGTTAATCACCCTATGCATGGCCAAGGGTGACAACCGGGAAAGATGTATCCATGCCATCCGCCTAGTGCAGGTCGCTGTCCCTACGACCCTGGTAGCTACCTCGTTGGTATCATACGATGCCTTCACTTGGTGTGCTGCTAGCTCCAGGCCACGTGCAGAGAGTGTGATGGCTTGTCTGGTTTGCTCCGTGTCAGGCAAAGAGGCTAGGAGCTGACCCAGCCTGGACCACAAGAACCTATAATAGGATACATAGTGGGCCTGATGTGCTGCGATGGACAGCAGTAACCGTGCCGAGTAGAATGTCCTCCTCCCCCAGAAGTCAAAATCCAAGGAATCTTGATCTGGGGGCCGGTCATGGTGGAGAGTGCGAAACCCATCAAGAGTGTCCAGCTGCGTCAATCCTGACTGAGGATGAGGCATGGAACCTGGAGACTCGGAGGGGGGGTGGGCACAATACTGCTGGCAGAGATCCCTAGGGACAGGAAATCCAGAGAAGGGTCTCTGCCAGGAACACAACAATGCCTCCCGAAAGGGACCAGGCCAGGGGGGCACCACAAGGGTGTCCTCACTGAAGTCGCCTAGAAAGGCGTGCACCGAGTGCTCTGGATTGCTTTGAGTGGGAGGGATGATGTGCAGGTCCTCCAACATCCTCACGAGGAATCACTGATACTCCGCATGATCAGCAGCTGGGGAGATGTGGACACAAGGCTCCTCTCCCCCAGAAGAGGGAGATGAGAAGTTAGAGAACCTCAACTGCTCAGATGGTGGTTGCTCGGGGGGACATTGGGGGTGGGATGTCGTCCGGCGTCGGCAATACCGGCATCGGAGCCGGCGTCCGGGGAACCAACGTCAGATCGGTTGGACCAGAAGTTGGACAGTCTGACAGAGGTGGAACAGGAACTTCAGCATCACCCCGGGGATGGGGGGGGAGAAATCCTTGGGGTCGGGCTGAGGAGACTCAGGGTCCTCGGAGGGCAGCGAAGGCTGCGGTGAGCCAGAAATGACGGACGTGGGGGGTCCGGCGTCGGCTCATCCGCTGTGCAGACATCGGGTGAACCGACATGCGGCTTAGCAGCGGGATCCGGGCGGGCGCCGGAGGGGCCGGCGTCTGACTTAACGGACCCTTCCCCGGAGGCAGGCCGCGATGGAGGGGCGTTCTGGTCGGGCAGAATGAGGGCCGCGTGTCGCCCCGAAGGGTCGGACGACTTACTGACCTTCTCCGCGCGGGCGTCGGAGGAGCCGACGTCCAGCTTATCGGAGCTGCTCGCACCAATAGGCCGCGAAACCACGGCTTTACTGGGAGCAAAGGCCTCCACCAGCCCGGAGGCGCCCGAGTGCAAGTCAGACGGGTGGACCGCTGCCGGGCGGCTGTTCGTGGAGCGGTCCCCCGGGGGGGGGGGGAGTTACCTGTTTCACCGTGACTCCCGAGGAAGACGCAGTGGGAGAGAAGCCCTTGTCCCGGTGCATTTCTTTATCCTTTTTCTTGCGACGGCCTTCAGTGGAAGTCGACACCTGCCAAAGCCTTTTCAGTTCTTTCTCCATGGAGATAATTTTCTTCTTCACAATCTGGGCTTCCAGGGACTGCTGCTGCCTTCTCTGGGTGGCCGCGTTAAAGCTGAGGCAGTGCTGGCGCTTCCTCCACCAGATGGTGGGGCCTGGGCAAAAGGCACGAGGGAATGGCGGGTCGCAATGCGAGAGTTGGGCTCTGCATGAATCGCACTTGTTTTTGTGCTTGGAGGGTGTAGGGGACGACATACACCTACGAATACCTGACAAAGGATAAGAAAAAATCGAAAATACTTGGTTAAAATACCAATGAAGGAGCCTGACGAGCAGGGAACTTTTCCGCGAGGTGCTGGCATAAGCTAACAGTGGGAAAGAACTGGAAGGCGGGCGTGAGGGCTAGCTAGAAATTTTTCCGTGGGGTCCTGCCGCATACCGACGTCAGTCTTATATGTAATTACCTACTGCAAGAGCCCTCTCGAAGTAAGATCAACCATTTTGGATCTGCCTTGGCTGCACACGGAAGAATCCCCCCAGTGAAGTTACCAGGGCCGTGTAGGTCCAGAAGGACGGTCCCCTACCTCCAAAGAATGGGGGCCTGTCAAAGAAACCGAAGGGGAAGAGCGGAGGTCCGCGCTACAGCTTCTCCCAGAGCCCGGGTGGATTCCAGAAAAAGGTCACCGCACAGAGCCCATGCCCCTTGAAATCCGAGAGCGCCCTCCTCCTAAGAGAGGGCCAGCCTAGGCAACTGGCAGCCCTGGTCAACCCCCGAAGGAGCTATCCAGGGCGCAGCACTCTCCCCTTCCGTGGGTGCTCTGATCGGCCCCAAAGTTGGGTGATCTAGGCACACCACCTGAGGGGGTACCACCGCTGAGGGGTCAGAGAACCCTCCGAGGCCAGGGCTGCACTACAATGGTGGCCTGCAGCACTGCCTGCTGGTCAGATCCCCTGACCCCAGCCCTGGCAGTCCCTGCCCGCTCCTCAGAGGGGGGCTAACTCTAGCCTGTCGAGGACTCTACGAGGGTACCCATGCCAGCAGTTAACTCCAAGAAGCCAGACTGTGCATCTGACTCAGAGCCCGACTCCTCCTCCGAAGAGGTGGAGACCGAAGCCCTGTGCCAAACAGTTGGCTGGCGCCTGCTGCCATCCCGACCAAATAGGGTACCAGAAACAGAGACCATACCCGAGTCAGTACCAGTGTCCTCCACAGCATCGCGAGCGGTGACAGAAGAGGACACGGCTCCAACCAGGACAGCAGCCTCGGAGCCAGAACCTGACATGGCAAAGTCCCGCCCCACGGCGCTGTGAGCAGCGCAGAGGACAGAGACGCACAGACAACGGCTCCGACAGCATGAACGGCGCCGAGGCAAGAGACCCCCACGGCGCAGTCCTGTCCCACGGTGCCGCTCGCAGCACTGAGGACATAGACAGCGCCGACGACAGCTCCGACAGGGCTCTCGACACCGCGATCCGAAACGCCCACATCGCCGTGTCCACGTCTGGAGCTGCGAATGGCCCCAGAACTGGAAATGGCACTGTTCTCAACCTGGCCGCCGAGGCGAGAAAAAGTCAGAGACAGCGTCGTAGAGCCTCCTACGATGCTAGTAGCATTGGCTCCACGAATGGCGCCGAGCAACTCCGACGATGGATCTGCCAGGGCCCATGGCGCCGTTAAAATGGCACCGACAGACGGCATCGAGGACAGTGCTGACCAGGGTCTTCCGAGCCGTAGGTCCGACACCATGGGGGCCTTCGCCCCCGAAGGGGCGAATGCCAATGCGGTGCCTCCCGCCCATCCTCCAAAGGGAACAGACTGGGCCTCCTGTACCGCGGGAGAAGCCTTGGCCATGGCTAGGCTATGAGAAGCCGAGACTCCCTCCTACTCCATACAGAACCAGGAGGACTTGGGAGGATGAGCCCAGAGAACACGGCTTGGCCCGGCAGAGTGGCATAGCAGAGAGTCAGTGAGAGCTCGCCCACTTTAGACGCGCGATTGCTCGATGAACCGGCAGTCCATGGAGAAACAGGCGCTGTAACGAATCCATGTCGTGAAGCGGCCAAGACACGTAAGGCAACGTCGTGGCAGTCGGGTGATAGAGCATTTTCAGTAGCTGGGCATCGCCGCATAGGGGTCCGTCCCGTCTTAGAAGTTTTCTTGCCATCCGACCGCGACATGACCTACAGAGAAAAACACCAAATAAGACCAGACATTGCAGAATAACAAAAATAATGGAAAGATCTTACCAGGCGACGTCGAATGTGGCTAAAAGAACCGGCAGGAGGAAGCCGACGGACTTCGGCATGGAGGAATACTTGACATGGAGTCAAAAGATTAACTGCGTAGCAGGTAGGCCTATAAATTGCTCTCAAAACATCCCATGAGGTGACCTCGATGGCGGGAGATGAAGAACTGTCGGGAGGCGGTCGACGGCACATGACAACCCACAGGCGCCACGCGGTCGTCATTTTTCGAGCGGCAGTGCTGATGTTGTGTCGACTCCGCCCATCAAAAAAAAGAACAAAGAAGCTCCCGCGGGGTCATGACCTCCGGCCAGTAACCCAAAAGTGATGAATGGTGAAGACTGATACAGATACGATCTACTGTTATGCTAAGTTTTTATGTAACTGTACTATCTTCCACGGAGTGGTCTCTTGCAGTAGGTAATAAATTTGGGATGAATCCCAAGCAGTAATGCCCATGTGGGAGGACAGTTATGATAGGAGACTTTGTAGGACTGCACGACTGAAGGCCGCCCTATGTCAAGAAGCAATATCCAGATTGTAGTGCCTTGTGAATGTGTGAGTTGTGGACCAGGTAGCGGCATTGAAGATATCTGAAAAGGAGGCCCTTTTAAAGCAAGCCGCAGTAGTGGCCATCGCTCTAGTGGAATGGGCTTAAGACAGGTCCAAGTAAAGGCTTGTTGGATTTTGTGTAACAAAACGTAATACAATTTGTCAACCAGGATAAGAGAGTACATTTAGCAACCAGGAGGCCCTCGCGACCCAGGGCAAGAGAGACGAACAGCTGAGACGTCTTTCTAATCAATTGAGTCCGATTAGTATAGTGGTGATGGACATCTAAAGTATGTAGTAGATGTTCACCCTGATTGGAGTAGTCAGGACAGTAGGCCGGAAGTGCCAAGGACTGATTTAAAGTATGTTCGGAGACTAAGTTGGTACGAAGGACCACCCTGTCTTTGTAGAAAATCAAGTAAGGTTCCCTTCACATAAGGGCATGAAGCTCGGAAATGCATCGAGCGGAAGTGACAGCCACCAGAAATGAGGTTTTCCATGAAAGAAAGCAAACGTCACAAGTGGCTGCCGGCTGAAAAGCCTCAAGGGTCAATATTTCTATCATAAGATTGAGATCCCATGGAGGAGTGGGTCTTCTAATAGGAGGTTTAATATGTAACATTCCTTTCAAAAACATCTTAGCTAGATGATGCTGGTACAGTAATCTGACATCCAGAGGCTCATGGAAGGCCAAGATGGCGGCCAAGTGGACTATGATGGAAAAGTAACAAACTGAACTCGGATAGTGAGGCCAGGTAGTCCAAAACCTTTGTCCGTGGACAACAGTAAGGGTCCAAAGATCGAGAGGCAGACCATATGGAAAAGCATTTCCATTTAGAATTGTATGTTGCTCTTGTTGCTGGTTTACGGGAGGCCAAGAGAATACTGACAAAGCGACCCGGGTTCAGGAATGAGCCTGGGCCATTGGGGGTCGTCAGGGGAGGGAGAAGATTGAGCGTCCAGAGGACAGCTCTCCTCTCCTGGGAGAGGGGGCACAGTCTCGGCGCTTGGCTGAGCCAGAGGTACAGCAAATGTGCGGAGCAAACAGACAGGGTTGGGAGTGGTGGACGTCAGCGGGAATGCCTTAACGTCGGACGCACACCACTCCCCAGGAAAAGCAGAAAATCACTCGCAGCGATGCCTGGAGACGGGCCCTGGCATCACAAGACCAGGTCCAAAGAGGGGTTGCATGAGTCCGGCCAACACTTGGATGATGGATGGGAGGCTTGGGGGTCGGCCTCCCACCCCACTCGGGGGGTAATCTGAGAGCAATGGTAGGGCGGACGCATGAGGGGCTCATATCCCACAGATCTGGCAGGCACGATGCCTTGGGAGTCCCTGAAGAAAGGTAGGCACTGTGGTAGAGGGGGGATAAAATAGAAAGTAAAAAAAAAAAGAGAAAGAACACTGGCAACAGGAGAGGACACTTGTAGACTAGCTATGAAAGTGTTCTCAGGAGCCCAGCATGAAGGTTGTAGCCTACAGGTTGGGAAGTAACAGGGTTCTTTATTTTGTTTTCATTTTTAGTCAAGAGGTTGAAGATTGGAGCACCTCATTGCTTGTTGAGGCAGAACACCACTGCAGTGTTGTCTGATTGGATCAGGAACGGTCTAGAGTCATAAGAGGCTGGAATGCCAGAAGGGCTAAGTGGAATGGCCTCAGCTCTAGGAGAGTGATTTATGGGCGAGTCCCCTTGTTTGCAGAATCTTCGATGTTCTCGTTGATGACTGCTGTTCTCAGAAGTTGTTCTAGCTGTTGTATGCGAGCTGACGAGGGCAAAAAAAGGAACTGAGGATACCAGAGACCGCCCACACTTATATAGGAAACAGGAAGCTGATATCATGTGTGGGTGGTCTCTAGAAAAAGACGGCTAGAAGAGCTGCCGTGCGCCACGGTGACCTCTGCTGGATACCCAAGTATATTACCTACTGCAAGAGACCACTCCATAGGAGATCTATTGTTACAGGTGAGTAACCTGTTTTTCTAGGGACGTGGATATGATGTTCAATCCACATTTCTGGCAAAACTCCTAGCAGTTATACAGGAGGAGGGGGGAAGGTGCACACCCTCTATTTAAGGAACAGAGATTGGAGAAGTGAGGCCCCAAAACCAGCATCCTGGCATGACTCAAGGTCTATGTGGTAAAGGGAGATGAAGGTGTGTGCGGACTTCCAGGTAGGAGCCAGATAAATTTCCCGGATAAGGACATCCCTGTAAGCAGCCATCGAGGCAGTGGTATGACGTGTGACATGAGCCCTTAAGCCCTTTGGGAGGCTCCCTACCCAACAACCATTAGCAGAGGTCACTGCAGGATTTAATCCACCTGCAAATCGTCCGCTTAGCTGCCGGCCTGCCAGGTGCGGCTTCAGTACAGGTGACAAATAGCTGGCGACCCTCTCCCTGAACTCCAGCTATGAGCTTCTTATAACAGGCTAGTGTTTTTTGCAGATCTAGAGTATGGAGCCTGTGCTCAGCCTCAGAGGTGTGGCTGGTGAAATACACTGGGAGATTAATCACCTGGTTATGTTGAAAATCTGATGCAATGTTTGGGAGGAACTTCAGGTTGGGGCGAAGAAATGAAAATTACGTACCTCCCGTAATTCTTGACCTTCTTGGAGGAAGTCTCCACCACTCATTCACACTGACGGGACTATGCTGGAGGCACCAGGATTGAGCGGGAGCCAAAAATCTTCAGGAGGACTGGCGCCGAGGTAGGACCGCGCATGCGTGGTGCCGCGAGACAGGCTCGTGCCATGTAGGCTGCCTCGGCGTCAACCCTCCAACCGCCTCAGTACCTTTTTTACCAAGGAGATGCAGCATAAATTAACCTACAGAAACTAACCTATGTCAGACAAGATAATCTGAATGACCCATGTAAGAAGGACCAACACAATAGACTCTTCACAGCCAAGCCATCGAGGGGAGTGAAGACCAAAAACAGATAAGTGAGCTCGGGGGATGGAAGATGGGCATGTGAATGAGTGGTGGAAACTTTGATCAAGAGCAAGAATTACGGTAGGTACGTAATTTTTGTATCTTCCTGGACACAAAGTCTCCACCACTCATTCACACTGATGGCAAAGTACCGAGCTAAAATAATCCCTCCCGAGAAGAGCAGCAGAAGAAAGGAGCTCACTTAGGACAGAATTCCATTCAGGATAGTCCTTCCAAAAGCCGGGTGCTGCTTGGCATGTACATCCAAAGCGTAGTGCTCCACAAAGGTGTGCACTGAGCTCCAAGTAGCTGCATTGCAGATGTCTGCAATGGGCACATTTTGAATTTCTGCCAGAGATGCCGCGACTGCCCTGGTAGAATGAGCGTATACTCTGCCTTCCAATTTGACCTGTGCCATGGAGTACCATTGGTGAAGACATGCCACTAGCCACGGCAAAATACATCTGATAGCAACAGGTTGACCCAGCCGGGCTATGTTGAAAGAGACAAATAGTTGTTTAGATTTGCAGATCTCTTTAGTTCTGTCGATGTAGAACCACAAAACACTTTTAACATTCAGAGAATGCAGGGTATGCTCTCCCTCATTCTGGAAGTTTACGAAGTAGGTCAGAAGAACCAAGGGCTGGCTCAGATGGAATTCTGAGACTACTTTAGGGAGAAACTTAGGGTGAGTTCTAAGAACCACCTTGTCTTTGTAAAATACAGTACATGGGGGGGGTCTGTGACCAGTGCATATATTTCAGACACTCTGCGAGTGGAGGTAATGGCCACAAGGAAGGCGGTCTTTCAGGCCAGGAACTTCAGCTCACGAGTTGCTAGGGGCTTGAAAGGTTTCCAAGTGAGCATATCTAGCACAAGGTTAATGTCCCAGGCAGCTACCGGTCTTCTGATTGGTGGCCTAGTGCGAAGTTTACCTTTAAGGAACCTCTTGACCAAAGGTAACTAAGCCAGAGACATGGAGTGCAGAGGCTCGTGGTACACTGACATCGCGCAGTGGTGAACCTTCACGGTTGAGTATTGCAGTCCTGTATTTGACAGGCCCAGAAGATACTCCAGGACTTTGTTAGATGGGCAGGAGAAGGGGTCCAGGGAGGACTTTGCACACCAGATGGAGAACCATTTCCACTTTGCCATGTAAATTTTCCTAGTAGCCGGCTTTGTGTGCCATTAGGAGAATGTCTGTGACCCTACGGGAAATGTCAGACCTACTCACTTCTATCTCCTCAGGAGACATTTGTGAAGATAAAGGGATTTCAGATTGGGATGGACCACTGGGCCCTGGGTCAGAATGTCCGTTTGAAGTGGAAGTTGTCTCGGTGGAATTTCCAATAATCTGTTGATCAAAGGAAACCAAATCTGACAAGGCCAAAATGGGGCGATAAGGATCATTCTGCCCCCCTTGTGCCTCCAGCTGAGTAGTACCCTCTAAACTAAGAGAAGAGGAGCAAATGTGTACAGAAAGCATTTTATCCACTGCAGTCTCAATGCATCCTGACAAAAAGTGCCAGGTTCTGGATTTCTGGAGCAGAATAGAAGCAGTTTTGCTTTGAGTGGGGACACAAAAAGGTCCAGGTTCGGTGTTTCCCACTCTTCGAAGAGACACTGCATAATGTTTGTGTCAAGAGACCACTCGTGAGGATCTGTTTCCATTCTACTGAGATGATCCGCTAGATCGTTCTGCACTCCCAGAAGGTAAACTGCTTGGATCAGGGCTTTGTGCTCCAGGCACCATTCTCACACTCTCATCGCTTCCCTACACAAGGGGTAAGAGTGTGCTCCACCCTGTTTATTGATGTAGTACTTCGCTGCTTTGTTGTCCGTTTGAAGGAGGATGATCTTATGACATAGAATGTCCTACAGAGCTCGGACTGTGGAATTGAGACTCGTCCTGATTCCATCGACCTTGGGTGTGGAGATCTTGACAGTGAGCTCCCCATCCGAGCAGGGATGCATCCGTGGTGATGGACATCTGAGATTCCAGTGGGGTAAAAGGAAATCCTTTCAGAAGGTTGTCCTCTTGAGTCCACCAGGTGAGTGATCGTTTTAGAGGTTCAGTCAACTTGATGTGAAAGGACTGGGGGTGTGTGGGTGGGGACCACTGAGTACTGAGCATCCACTGAGTAGTCCTCATATAAAAATGAGTCAGAGGCACAGTGAACACGGAGGATGCCATGAGACCTAGCATCTGCTGCATCGAGAGGGCTCGAACCGAGTCATTCCATCTGATGAAGTGGGCCATCTGAAGGATGTTGCTCCTCCTGTCCTCTGGAAGAAAGGGTTTTGTGTTGGAGATATCCAAAAGGGCTCCTATGAAGAAGAGCTGTTGGGAGGGTTGTAGTTGCGATTTTCCTAAATTCAAAGTTATGGCTTCCTGTATCTCTTGTCTGGAGGGGCTTACTAGTAGCCAGTCGTCCAGATACGGGAAGAAAGAATTACTCACCTTAGTAATTGTGTTTCTTCTAATGGAGTCTTGCTGTATTCTGACAGTATGCAGTTAGCCCCAGCACTTGAATTGCTCCGGAGACGAAAGAGTTAACTCTATGCTAAGAACATAGAACATTGAGCTTGTGCTTGGTTCAAACCTCTGTCTGCTGCACTTTCAAGTGTAACCATCAGATTCTTACGAGCCAAGACTAACTAAGTACACTTATAATGTGGAAATTGTTAAAAAAACAAAACAAAAAAAAAAAACACACTAGTCATCAGGACAACCAGAAGTTTTGGAATCCCAATGACTCAAGTCGAGAACCCCAAAAAAAAAACTCAGGTAGTGAACTTAACATAACTTTATAAATAACAAACAATAGAGCCACTATGCACAGCTCCTCCCAAAGGAGAGGGAGCCAATGCACCTCTGGGGTGCAGCACTGTACCTGCCAGCCCACTTCCCAAAAACCAGGTTCTGAAAAGGGAGGTCAGAATACAGCAAGACTCCATTAGAAGAAACACAATTACTAAGGTGAGTAATTTTTTTTTCAAACAACATGAAGTCTTGCTGCATTCTGACAGTATGCAAACTACCAAGCAGTACCTCCCAGGAGGAAGGTACAGAACCTACTTAGGAAATAGGCTCTGCAGCACTGCTGTACCAAACCTAGCATCACTCCTAGCCTGGATGTCCAGAGAGTAATGCTTGGTAAAAGTATGAACTGTTTTCCAGGTGGCTGCTTTACAGATCTCTAAGAAGGTTATATCTCTGGTCGCAGCCAGAGAAGCAGCTGTACCTCTGGTAGAATGAGCCCTTAGGCCTGAAGAGGGTATTTTGCCTAGCTTGCCACAGCAGAATTGTATACAGGAAACAATCCACCTTGCAATAGTTCATTTGATAGCAGGTCTACCTTTCCCCACTTCACCATAAGTGAGGAACAGTTGGGAAGAGCCGGATCTAAAATCCTTAGTACGTTCTAAGAAGTAGCTAAGAGCTCTTTTAACATCCAAGCTATGCAATCTCCTTTCCCCAGAAGAGGAATGATTAAAGAAAAAGACAGGAAGGAACATAGACTGGTTCAGATGAAAATCTGACACCACTTTGGGTAAGAACCTCATATTGGTTCGAAGGACCACCTTATCTCTATGGAATAAAATGAAGTTAGGCTCCACTGACAGAACTTGCAGTTCACTGATCCATCTGGCAGAGGTAATAGCTACCAAAAAGACAGCTAAGTATTTAAAGTCTGCAGAGACCAAAGGCTCAAAGCGTGGTTGCATAAGTTGAGTAATGCAAACATTGAGATCCCAAGCAGGAACAGGTTCCTTAAAGGGGGGGATTGGTATGAAGTAGCCCCTTAAAAAATTTACAGCACACAGGGTGAGAAGCTGAAGAAGAAGGCTTCCCTATTGATAAAAATGCAGAGACAGCAGATAGATGCACCTTGAGGGTAGCTGGTCTGAGGCCTAGGCTATTGAGATGAACCATATAGTCCAAAACTGCAGACAGGTCAGCAGAGTCTGGTGATATCTGTTTACTAGAGCACCAAATATCAAACCTTTTCCATTTGGAGTTGTGGGTTTTTCTTGTGGCAGATTTATGAGAAGCCTTGAGGATGTCTAGAACCCCATGAGACAGATTCAAATTTGCATATTCTAGCTCTTCAAGCTTTGAGATTTAGAGACTGAAGATTGGGATACCAAATTCTCCCCTTAGACGAAGTTAACAGATTATGATTTCTGGGGAAGGCCAATGGAAGATGGACCACCAGAGACAGCAAGAGAGGATACCAAGGCTCAGTCTGGAGCAATCAGGATCACTTGGCATGACTGTGACCTTATCTTGACCAGAACTCTGAACAATAGGGGAAGGGGGGGACATACAGAAATTTCCCTGACCAATCCAACAGTAGAGCATCTAGGGGGACTGAGCCCAATACTGGGGGTCTGCAACAGAAAAGAGGAAGCTGGTGATTGTCTGGGGCTGCAAAGAGGTCTATCTGGGGAGTGCCCCATCTTAGAAACATCACTTTTAGCACTAGGGGGAATCCAGGGACCATTTGTGATGGCCCTGAGAAATCCTGCTCAAGACATCTGCCAAAACATTGTCCTTCCCTGGAAGGTGGACTGCTACCAGGGACGTCTGTAGAGAACAGGCCAGAGACCAGACTTTCATGGCTTCCATGCACAAGGCCGTCGACCGAGTGCCTCCCTGCTTGTTTATGTTCCACATGGTGGTGGTGTTGTCTGTCCTTAACTGAACCACCTTGCTTTGTACTGAATTCACGAAAGCCTATAAGGCTAAGTATACTGCCCTGAGTTCTAGAAGGCTGATATGGAGAAGCGACTCCTGAGGCGACCACACTCCTTGTGCTGTGAGGGTTCCCAAATGAGCTCCCCATCCCAGGAGAGAAGCATCTGTGGTCAGAACCACAGAATGAGTCTGAGATATGAATGAGACTCCTTGTCTGAGGTTGTCTTGATCCAACCACCACTGGAGGGCATGGATCAAGGTCTGAGTCACTGGAATCAGTTTGGTGAAAGGGTCTTTTTTCTGGGACCAAAAAGCCCTCAAGTGAAACTGGATGTCCCTCATCTGAAACCTGGCCCCTGGAACCACTGCAGTGGCAGCAGCCATGTAGCCCAGTAGTTGGAGAAAATGCCTTGCTGGGTGAGAAACCAGGAGACCAAATGAGGAAGCTAGGTCTGTAAGGGCCCTTACCCTTGACAAGGAAAGAAAGGCCTTTGCCTGCACGGTGTCCAACTTGACCCCTATGAAGGTGAGAAGCTGCACTGGTTTGAGAACTGACTTTGGAAGACTGAGGAGAAATCCCAGGGAAGTGAGCACTTGCTGGATCATTTGTAGATTTGACTTGACTTGGTCTGGAGACTGCCCCACAATGAGCCAGTCATCGAGATATGGGAAAATAGAGATGTTCTGCCTCCTTAAAAAGGCTACTACTACTGCTAGGCATTTTATAAAGACCCTTGGTGCCGATGTTAGCCCGAAAGGCATTGCCCTGAATTGATAATGGCCTGAGGGCAGTTCGAATCTGAGATACTTTCTGTGGGAACACCTGATGGGAATGTGAAAGTAGGCATCCTTGAGATCCAGGGAAGCTATCCAATCCCCTGGCCTTAGAGAGGGAAGAATTATTCCCAGAGTCACCATTCTGAACTTTGGCTTTAGTAGATGCTTGTTTAAGTATCTTAGGTCTAGGATGGGCTGCCACTCCCCTGTCTTTTTTGGGGTAAGGAAGTATCTGGAGTACAGACCCTTGCCCCTGAGGGATGTAGGAACTCTCTCTATGACTCTGAGAGCCAACAGAGAGGAAACCTCTGCCTCTAGAGCAATGGTTTCGGAGATGTTTGCAGGTGGAAAAGACCTCACCCTCAACTTTGGAAATTTTTTGAAACTGAGGGCCAGTCCCTGGCTTACTACCTCCAGGACCCACTTGTCTGAGGTAACAGACTTTCAAGCCTGGAAGTAGTAAGCCAGCCTGCCTCCTACAGGGACTGGGGAGTCGACCCAGGCTGACACCTCAGGGTGTCTGCTTGGCAGGAGCCTTAGGTTGAGAGGTGGATGTAGCCCTCCTCATCCCCCTCCTGCCTCTCCCTCTAAAGAACCCCCTCTGGGAAAAAGAAGAGGAGGCCTGTGCCTGGTAGAAAGGCCTGTGAAAGGGCCTGCCCCTGCCCCTAGCCTGCTGCTTCTGAGGAGTTGACTGCCTTTGCTTGGCTTGTGCACTCCTATAGGTGGTCCTGTACTTATCTATCTTTTTCATGTAGTTCTCTGTCTGCTCCTCAAACAGAGAATTACCTTCAACAGGGAAATCCATGGCCTTAGCCTGGTTATCCTGCAAGAGGCTAGTACATTTGAGCCAAGCCATCCTCCGAAGAGCCACAGATGTAGCCATGACTCATGATGAAATATCATTGGAGTCCACAGCAGCATGAAACTGAACCTTAGATGCCTCCATCCCATCAGTAGCCACCTCCTCCAGCTCCTTGGCTAGCTGGGGGGGATGCCTGTTTAGCCAGATCCAAAACAGACTCCCACCTGGATTTTTGGTATCCAGCTGCATAGGCCATGTAATTAGCCTGTCTTTGTCCAAGAGAAGATGCCAGGTACTGCTTCTTAGCCATGGCATCTATCTTCCTGGAGTCCTGATCCGGGGGGTGTGAAGCCAAGGGTATGCTAGCCTTGTCAGAGGTTGCAGCTTGTACTACCCCAACATGGCTGCAATGCTTGTACAGGAACTCCGTAGCTGAACCTGACAGCATGTACCTCCTGTCCATTCGTTTGTCCACTGGAGGCAAGTAATTTGGAGTTTTCAAAAGCTTATGAGTCCGTTTCCCAAAAGATTTGTGTAAGGGAATAGACAGTCTCTTGGACTCTGGGATGTCCATCATTTCCACAAAATCAGGCTCCTCCTGCTCCTAAACAGCTTCATCCACAGGGAGCTAGAGGGTATCAGCCACTTTCCTGTAAAACATAAAGTGGGAAGGGGACTCAGAAAGCCTGAGAGGGGAAACTCCTGAAGGTCTGTCTGGGGAGATGTCCGGTTCAATGGGCTCATCCAGACCTTCCCCACCGTCTTCTTCCTCATCATCATCAAACTCTTCTTCCCCCTTCCATTCCGGATTATAATATTCTTCCAAAGAATAATCGGAAACTGGGGGAACCGACCACACCGAGCACCTACCGAGAGGTGCCGAATCGGTCGAAACGAACAGAGCGATTCCACAATACTAATCACCCTGGCAATTTCCTCAGCGGTTAAATGGTGGGGATCTGAATCCGAACCAGCTGACTTTTCCTTCTTCTTTGCAGGACCCGACCCCTCAGGGTCGGCTCTCCTCTTGCCCGAGGAAGTCTGGCCCTGGTCAGAGGGCACTCCCTCAGGTTCGGTCAGAACCGAACCAGGCTGGCCATCCGGGTCAGCGGACTTCTCAGCCTCTTTCTCCCTAAGCTGCCCAACTTTTTTTCTAGGGTGGCCTTATGGAAAGTTTTGCATATTTGGCAGTCTGAATCGAGGTGGCCAAAACCCTAGGCAATAAACACAGGTGGTATGAGGATCAGCCTCAGCAAAGGCCTCCCACACACACTACAGTGCTGAAACCCAGTGGGCCCGGTTTTTCTTTTGGGTTTCTCAGACATGGCCACAGTAAAACAGAAAATTTACCCTTTAGACGGCTTCAGGCCAGGTAAGACAAACTTATCGGTTCCTAACCGTGTCAACGGGTATTGGAGAAAACCGTTAAACATGTTTTTTTTGGAACCGATAAGCACCGGAATCACCACAGAATCAAAAGAGTGATCGGTTCAGCCGAACTGACCGTAACAATTTTTAAGTTTTACAATTTCCACAGAATTTACTACAGTCCACTACCTCTACTACTTACTGTACCACAGACAGGGATCTGAACCGAGGAAAAAGAATAACATTTTTGGTTTAAACTGACGATTTTCACTAGCGTGAACTGAAAGCAACAGGAGAAACTACGGAGCAACTGTTCAGTTAGTCAGAGTGAAGAATCTGATGGTTACACTTGAAAGTGCAGCAGACAGAGGTTTGAACCGAGCACGAGCTCAACGTTTTATGCTCTTAGCATAGAGTTAACTCTCATCTCCGGAGCAGTTCAAGTGCTGGGGCTAACTGCATACTGTCAGAATACAGCAAGACTTCATATTGTTTGAACACTTGGATTCCGAGTTTCCTGAGATGTGCTGCGAGAACTGCAAAGCACTTTGTAAAGACTTGAAGCACCGAGGATAGCCCCAAGGGCAGGACCCTGAATTGGTAGTGCTGACCCAGTGCCACAAATTACAGATACTTGTGGTGGTTTGGTGTATGTGAACATGTTGGTAAGCATCCTCCGTGTCCAGGGAGGCCAGCCAATCATTTTGATGAATCAGAGGTAAAAGAGTGCCAAGCGATATCATCTTGAATTTCTCCTTGTAAAGGAATTTGTTTAACTTCCTTGAATCGAGAATAGGGTAAATGCCGCCTGTTTTCTTTGGAACTAAGAAGTAATGGGAGTAGAAACCTGTGGTCTGTTGATTCAGTGGAACTACTTCTACTGCTCTGTTGTTTAGAAGGCCTTGAATCTCGTAAGCAAGGTCTGACTGACAGACAGACAGCTTTGGCTGTCGTTTGGGTGGATGATCTGGAGGGGTTTCCGAAAGATTTAGAGAGTAACCATCACGGATTATCCTGAGTACCCATTTGTCTGATGTGACTGACTTCCACTGGTTGTAAAACTGAGTCAGATGCCCGCCTACTGCCAAGGAACAGTCCCTCTTGGACAGCTGAGGTAGGACTTTGGCCAGAATCTCAGAGGGTGGCACTAGGTGCTGTCGGGCCCTGTGTCTTCCTGCTGCATTTTCGTTTGTGGCTGGGGGAAGCCTGACTTTTGTTAAAGCCCCCTCTGCCACGAAATGAATGATGGTTATGAAACTGCCGCCAGTTCCTGCCCGTTGAGGGGGAGCAGAGGATGGCCTGGCCATTTTGATAGCCGATCTAGTTTTCTGTGTGGCCTCGAGTGCCTGCTCGACCTGAGGGCCAAACAGAGAAGTTCCATCAAACAGTAAACTCATAACTCTTTGTTGGGCATCATTTGTGAAACCCGATGTATGTAACCATGAGTGGAGTCGGGTGCATATACCAGCCACTGCTGCCCTAGAAGCTGTGTCAAAGGCATCCGGAGCAGCCTTAACTTGCTGGTTGTTGGACTCAGTGCCTCCAGTAATGGACTGGAGAAGCTCTGTTGTAACTTCCGACTCTGGAAGCACTTCCCCAGTGGCTCTGAGCGAATGCCAGAGGGTATACTCATACTGAGAGAAATAACCGATAGCTAGCAATGCACATACCAAGGGTAGAGGCAGTGAAAACTCACTTCCCCAAAGTATAAATCTTGTGAGATTCCTTGTTTACTGGACGGTCCGTAGATTACTGATGGAGGACAGCTTTGTCATTCTCTGCCAAGACAACTATGGCATCAAGAAAAGCTTGAGAGGCTAAGATTGGTCGATCCTGGGGCGCGTGCGTCCTGTCTATGGATTTAGCCATGGAAGGAATATGTGCTGGATTATCCCACACCATTTGTGAGAGAGTCTCAAAAGAGGGCTGCACCGGAGGAGTCAATTCCTCAGGAATATCCGGAATGTGCAGATACTGCAGATGCAGCAATTTCCCCGGCTCAATCTTTGAAGTCTGCAGAGAGAGAGAGAGAGAGAGTGGAATTCATATTCTTTAATGGAGACTTAAAGGAAAGGTCCTCCACCAGAGGCTCTGCTGAAGGAGAGGGTTTATTTGCTACTCCGAGAGAAGAATCGTCGTCAAAGTCGTCTAAGATCAGGATCAGGTTCAATATCATCTCCTACTAGCCCCGGAGGGATAGTATATATAGGAAAGGGAGGAAAAAGAGGAGGAGGAGGCACTCCACAAATCGGAGTCGAAACTCCTGGCGCCCCAGGCGGCACCAAATGCGCAGATGGCACTGGCACAGTGTGAGGCTCTGAAAGAGAAGATGGCACCGGCCTAGGGAGAGCGTCGGGCGCGGTGCCGCCAAGATAGGAGTCAAAGGCAGCACCGCCCTAGACGTTGCACAAACACCAGAGGATTCTAACCCAACTCTCGGAGTCAAAGAGGAAGCTCTGACAAAAGTAGTACAAGAAAATAGTACCAGTGCTGGCCCCTGTGCCACAGCCATATGAAGGGAAAAGCACCAGAGTGCGGCGTCGACAGCACCGGAGAAGGCACCATGTGACTAGGAAGCCCCAACTGCCCAGCTCACAGGCTCGAAACCCCTGGGCCTGAAGGCCCCTGAGACGGTCCCACAGGCTCAGACAGGTGGGACAACCGCCAAACCCATTGCTCCATAAGAGTGGCCCAATGATGAAACTGCTCACCGGAAGACCCCCGGGCGGGGAGGGACTATGGAGTCAAGGACATCAGTCAATAGAAACAGAGGCTGAAGGAGACCTCGAAGGAGTTGTACCCCTGCCCCTCGCCACCAATGATAGATGTGCAGACATACCAGAGGGTAACCTTGAGCAGTACCATTTTTATTTCGACCGGGAGGTCAAAGAAGAACTCAAGGCTGAGCTGTGCCAAGTCTTCAACGAAGATAAAGAATGGGACTGCTTCGTTTTGTGCTTTTGGGAGGATCGCCCATTCCCCTCCCCCCCCGAGCACCGGCTTGCCTGTAGTCAGGACCCCCCCTCCCGGTAGAGTGTGGTGGACCAGAATCAGCCCTGCTGAAAACACAGCTTTCATACAAAGTCTCCCTACCGTCACTGTCCCCGTTCATGGTCAACTCTATCAAAAGCAGTCTCCAGCCAGCCATCCCTGCCCCACAGCACCCAGCTGAGCGCCGGGGCTTCGCTCCGCCAGCGGGCGGTCGGCGGTACCTTAGCCAACTCAGGGAGCCACGAGGCCAGGAGGGACAGCGAGGGAGGACTCGGGAAAGCCGCAGCCAATTGCCAGCCGCAGCCAATCGCCAGCCATCCCGGCCCCACAGCACCCAGCTGAGCGCCGGGTCTTCGCTCTGCCAGCGGGCGGGCGGTGGCACCTTAGCCAACTTAGGGAACCACGAGACTGGGAGGGACAGTGAAGGAGGACTCAGGAAAGCCGCAGCCAATCGCCAGCCATCCCTGCCCCACAGCACCCAGCTGAGCGCCGGGGCTTCGCTCCGCCAGTGGGCAGTCGGCGGCACCTTAGCCGACTCAGGGAATCACGAGGCCAGGAGGGAGGACTCGGGAAAGCCGCAGCCAATCGCCAGCCATCCCTACCCCACAGCACCCAGCTGAGCCGGGCTTCGCTCCGCCAGCGGGCGGTCGGCGGCACCTTAGCCGACTCAGGGAACCACAAGGCCGGAGGGACAGCGAGGGAGGACTCAGGAAAGCCGCAGCCAATCGCCAGCCATCCCTGCCCCACAGCACCCAGCTGAGCGCTGGGGCTTTGCTCCGCCAGTTGGCAGTCGGCGGCACCTTAGCCGACTCAGGGAACCATGAGGCCAGGAGGGACAGCGAGGGAGGACTCGGGAAAGCCGCAGCCAATCGCCAGCCATCCCTGCCCCACAGCACCCAGCTGAGCACCGGGGCTTCGCTCCACCAGCGGGCAGTCGGCGGCACCTTAGCCGACTCAGGGAACCACGAGGCCAGGAGGGACAGTGAGGGAGGACTCGGGAAAGCCGCAGCCAATCGGTAAGTGAGCGCTCCTCTAGGCACAGCAGCCGATTGGCTCTCCTGCCCCATTGACTTACACTGACTGAGCCTGCCATACCGAAATCTGTCTGGGACTTGATTTTCTTCCTGTATTCTTGCAAAATCCCCAAAAGAGCTGTCTTCTATTTTGCTGCATCTGTAAAGGAATCTGTTGATTTGATTGTATTTTGCTGTAATTCTAAATCCTTGGTATCCGAAGTGGGCCAGACGCTGAGGCGCCACTTTCCTTCCCTAAACTGTGTAATATACCTAAAAGGTGCTGTTTTCTGCTAATGTAATTGCAAGGGGAAACTGCTGATTTGTTGCTCTTTACTGTGATTACAAATCCATTTTTGCATTTGTAGGGTGGGCCAGACGCTGAGGCGCCACAGCACCCCCAGTCTTTTGTTGTGCAGATTTAGTCAGTAACGAACAGGAACACTTGTTTCTACCTCTATTTAATTCTTGCACCTTCCTCTGTCTCTCTCCAGCCAGCCATCCCTGCCCCACAGCACCCAGCTGAGCGCTGGGGCTTCGCTCCACTCCAGCGGGCGGTGGCACCTAGCCGAATTAGGGAACCACGAGGCCGGAGGGACAGCGAGGGAGGACTCCGAAAGCCGCAAAATTTTTTGCCCACTCCGCTTCTTCCCCTCTTGTTGTGTTACTTTATAGGCATCTTCCTGCCGAAATCTCTTCCCCGCCCTCAGCATTACCCTAAACCAACAGACTGTCACACCGGCTTGCTGATCCAACCAATCAGCAACTTCACTACTCCCCCAATAGCCAACTAACAATATCTCTCTCACAATGGGGAGTTTACTTCTGATACTTCTTTCACTGTCAGCCATGGGTTCCACAAAGAAGATGTCCCTGTCACACAAACTAGGGTGATCCATCCGCCCAGTCTCTCTGAACCATCCCCTTTGGTTGACGCTCAAACCCTCACATATGCCCTACCATTGCTGCATCGATTACAGTGGTGTGACCCCCAAAAAGAGACACATACCACCACACATGTATTTCAATCAAGGCTCCACTACTGGATATACAGATCCCCCCTAAGCCTAACCACCAAACTGCTACTTGGTGCCTCGACACAATTCCTTAACCCCATATGGAGCACCCCAAAAGAGTGGCAACAGAATAAGAGAAGAAGGACCAAAGACAGCCCCCTCTCCCTATCACTGGCAGCCCTCACGAAACTCCTGCTCTTTCTATTGCTCTGTATTGGTAATGTGGAAATCAACCCTGGACCCCCTGAATGTATCACCTCTCCATCAGACCTAACCTCAATTAAAGGCCTCAGTTTCCTGCATATTAATGTATGCAGTCTGTTGAAAAAACTTACACTGATACAAGCCTGGGTTGCCCATACCTTGCCAGACTTTCTCGTGGTATCTGAGACATGGCTCAAGCTCACCACAGCAGACAGAGATGTTAACCTACCCAACTATCAGCTATTCAGAGCGGATCGCCAAACAAGGGGAGGTGGAGTAGCCATATATGCAAAATCCAGTATACCTGTATCCTGTATTGCTGCAACCTCTATGCCCAAGGAATTTGAATGCATATCCCTAAAAGTCTCTCTCCCCAATACAGCAGCTTTTCAGCTAGTTGGATGCTACAGACTCCCCTCTGCTGAACACAAGCTCTTATCCCACCTGGGGAATCTGCTCAAGCCCAGCATTGAAGAAGTCATTATTCTAGGTCACCTGAATTTCAACTGGCTTACCCAGGCAGCTGCACCTCTGGTATCATTCTGTGATACATATGGGTTCACACAACTAATTAATGAGCCAACAAGAATTAATGCAAGGAATAGTAATAACAGCACACTACTTGATATCATGCTAGTGAATAAACCACATCTATTCACACACGCTGGAGTGCTTCTCTGCGATATAAGTGATCACTGCCCCATCGCAGGGGTAAGATCCACCAGCAAAACTCCTCATGAGGAGATCCAAGAAAAACATAAATATTGAAGGATATTTGCATGATCTAGCTCACTCTCCACACTGGCAAGAGTTTTATCTTGCCCATTCTGTTGAAAAAGCTCAGCAGGTGCTAAATAGCATTACAATAAATGCCATTAACACCCATGCCCCAATCTCTAGTATCCGAATAAAAAACAAATCCTGTCATTGGTTTTCAGCTGACCTCAAAGCTGCACTACTGGAGAGAGACAAACTCTGGAAAACGGCAAGAAAAACCAAGAATGCAAATGACTGGATGATCTTTAGGAAAGCCAGGAATAGATGCACCAAGAAAGTTAGGGATGCAAAGGCTGCCTTCTACTTGGCCGTGCTCGACTCCTCCTACCATAATCCTGCTAGGTTTTGGGGTACCATCAAGGGTATGGTGGGGTAGGACACTAACACCTCCCTTCCAACTCAATTACACAACAGTTATGGCCCTATCACTGGCAAAATGGAAATTCTGGACGCTTTCAATAACCACTTCACAACGGCTGACCTTGCCTTTGACACCTCTCCTGCTAACCTGCTGAGGGAACAATTAAGCTCCCATTACTCTGGTGTTCAGAGAGCTGACTCTTCCTTCAGCTTCAAATCTATACTGTTGAAGCAAGTAGAGGACCTATTATGGCAGCTGGATACCAAAAAAAGCACAGGGGCAGACTCTCTGGACCCCTACTTTCTAAAGATTGCATCCCATGTACTTGCAGTCCCCCTAACACATCTCTTTAACTTATCTCTAAACTCTGGTTCTATTCCCACACTGTGGAAGACAGCCCAAGTGGTTCCCCTTCTAAAATCAGGGGACCCTATGGAACTTAATAATTACAGGCCCATTTCCATTCTACCAGTGCTATCCAAGATGCTGGAGAAATTAGTGAGTAACCAGTTAAGGGAGTATCTTGACAATGCTAACCTCTTAAATCCAGCTCAGTCTGGATTCAGGGCCAAGCATAGCACTATCACTGCATTAGCCAAGGTCACAAATGACTGGCAAACCAAATTAGATAAAAAGAATAATGTCTGTGCAGTATTTCTGGACCTGAGCAAAGCATTCGATACTGTGGACCACGAGCTTCTACTATCATCCCTGCACTCCCTTGGCCTAGATCCACCCTCCCTTAAGTGGTTCAGATGTTATCTCACTGGTAGGTCACAGCAGGTAAAAGCTGAAGGTGACCTATCCCCATTAAAACCACTGTTAAGAGGAGTCCCCCAAGGTTCTATCCTGGGTCCTATCCTTTTTGCCATTTATATAAATAATATCGATTCAACCCTCACCAATTCCTCTGTACACCTCTTTGCTGATGACACTGTTTTGTATGTCAGCAACCCTTCCCCTGCAGCTGCTCGTGAAATCCTACAAACAGAATTCTCCTTGTTACAATACCAGCTACTTGAGAAAAAGCTTCTGTTAAATGCAAAGAAAACTAAAGCAATGATGTTCACAAATCAAAGCTCCACCAGCACCTCCTCTTCAATCATTCTCCCCCAGCTATGCACTATACTTGGAGAAAATCTGGAGTATGTAGAAAACTTCAAATACTTAGGTGTGTGGACTGACAACAGACTCGACTTCACTCATCATTTAGAAGAACTGCTAAAAAAGCTTCGCCAAGGGCTTGGCCTTCTCTATAGATTAAAACCCTTCCTAAACAGAAATTCAAAGATGAGGTTAGTCCAGGCCATTTTTCTATCAGTTGTTGACTATGCAGACTTCCTTTATAGTCACTGCCCCATCTCCTACCTACACAAGTTGGATACCTTATATCACAGAGCAATAAGATTCATTACAGATCTGCCATCTAATACCCATCATTGCTCTCTTTATGCTGCAGTTGGATGGGTTTCCTTCACCTCAGAAGGAACAGAAATGCAGCCCTATGGATTTACAAGCGTTATCAAAAAACTTCCAAACTATATTCTGGACTGCTTCACCCAGACCATTCCTAGCTCCTATGCCCTAAGAAGCAACAACATCATCCTGCTCAAATTGCCCAAATTCAACACCAGGCAAGGGAGGGCAGCAATCAGCTATTCTTTAGCTATAGCATGGAACACCCTACAAAAATCCCTAAAACTGTCCAATATTATTCCATTTGCATCCTTTAAACAGCATTGTACAGTCTTCTTCACAGAGAAATGCAGTTGCTACCGCTAGAGCTAGCTTTGTCATCTCACAATCTCCCTCCCAAAAATTAACCATATATAGCATAATCCTTCCAGGCAGACACCCCATCTTATGGCACCCAGTAATACCTTCACCATCCTAGTATTACATTATGCTGTGTGTTTGCCATGGTCCCTCCACTGGGATATGTATATACTGTAAATATTGGCTTAACTTTCCTGTAACCGATTTTTATCATGTGAATTTACTGTACATCACTGTGTTTACAAATGTTTTTTCTCCTGTATGTATAACTGTTTTATATAATTGTATGATGTATCTGTTGTGCATCAACTGTTGAACCTTGACCTTATCAGGTCCATCTTGTAAATGAGCCTTGCTCAATGATGTTCGCCTGAATAAATAAAGATTTGATGATGATGATGATGAAAAGACTTCTTCGTTGACGAAAAAAAGTTTTGTTTTTTTTTTAAACTGAATTACTAAAATAATAAAAACCAATTAATACTGAACGACTATAGCTGCTGTCATACAGACGTGACGATTTGACTCCTGGCGGGGTGAGCGTCGTCGTCACTGAAGCGCACTTGGTGACAGGAAAAAAGGAACTAAGGTGGTGGGAGGGTCGATGCCGAAGTAGCCTATATGGCGCAAGGCTGTCTTACGGCGCTGCACTTGCGTGATCCTACCTCGGCACTGGCCCACCTGAAGATTTTTGCCTCCTGCTCGGTCCTAGTGCCTCTAGCATAGTCCCATCAATGTGAATGAGTGGTAGAGACTTTGTGTCCAGAAAGATTAACCTTGTCCCTGTGGAAGACCAAGTAAGTAAGGAGACTCCACCGAGAGCGCCTGGAGTTCACTGATCCTTCTGGCTGACATGATAGCTACCAAGAAGGCGGTCTTCCACGACAGATGTGAAATCTCGCATCTGTACATCGGTTCAAATGGCTTGCCCGTGAGCTTTGCCAAAACCAGCAACAAGTCCCAATGTGGTGGTTCACACACCGGAGGGAAAATATGGTCAAGGCCTTTAAAAAGCACCAGACCACCTAGTCCTGTGACACTGACTGCTGACTGGCCCGCGCCCAGAAGGCAGAGATGGCTGCCAGGTGCATCTTAACAGCTGTCGACCGAAGGCCCAACTGAAAGGTGTTCCAAAGGTAATCAAGAATGCTGGCCACCGGACAAGATAAGGGGTTGAGCTCCCTACCCTAGCACCGAATGGAGAACCTCTTCCATTTGAAGGCGTAGCATTTTTTGATCTACTCCTTCTGAGATGCCTCAACCACAGTGAGGACATCTTTGGAGACACCCAAAGCATGCAACTCGAGCCACTCAGGACCCAGGCTGTCAGGTGCAAGGACTGAAGGTCTGGATGGAGTACATTCCCCTGATTGATGGGGGACACATCTGGGCGGACAGGAAGACACCTTGGGAGCCTGCTGCTGAGGAGACTGGAGTGATAAGAACAGGTGTGGCCAGTCCAGAGCCACCATGATCACCCATGTCTTGTCCCTCCTCACCTTCAGCATAACCTTATGGATCAAGGGAAACCGAGGGAAAGCATAGATAAGCCAGGGCCAGGAGAAGGCATCCCCTACAATGTTTCCTGCTGAATGGGGTGAGCACAATACAGCCTCAGCTCTGCATTCTCCATGGAGACAAACAAGTCCACCAGAGGGATATCCCACTGGGAGAACAGGTTGTGTACTACCTCTGGGCGGAAAGCCACTTGTGAGATGCCTCGCCCACATGGCTGAGAGCGTCTCCCAGCTGGTTGGAGACACTGGCCAGGTAGATGGTCAGAAAATTGGCTTCCAAGCTGCGCATGAAGGGTACACATGGAGAGCCTCCCTGCACAGAGGAAGGGAGTGTGTTCCACCCTGCTTGTTGAGGTAGTACATGGTCATGGTGTTGTTCGTCTGGACCTGGACCACCTGACCCTGAATGTGTGGAGCAAAAGCCATCAGCACCAGCCGAACTGCTTGAAGCTCCAGCAGGTTGATGTGGCACCAGGACACCTCAGGGGGTCCAGAGCCCATGGATTCTGTGGTGGGCACCATCGTCGAGGCACAGGTCAGGAAGCATAGGAAAACCAAGAGCAGTTTCAAAATTCACAAACACAGTTTTCTTTTTCCAATAACAATAAAATAAAAAATAAATTTGTTCAGTATAACTATTTACAAAGGCAGTACAAACACAGAAAACAAAGTCCTTCCTCTGAGGATATCTCTAATTCCAAGTTTCAGTCTTGCTCTCACTCTGCTTGTCTATTTAGCAAAAGTATTGCTGCTCTTTTCATTACCTTGTCTGGGAACTCATTAAGAGAGCTTGCTTCTCAGAGAATGTTCTTTTAAGTTTACAGAATGTTGTTGTCAGTTTCGATGCAGGTGCAGCAAAAAGAACATGGTGACCCAGAACTGACCTCGTTTACAGCTCTGCAAAAGGCTTAAAAACTGCATCTCAGGTTAACCCCTTGAGTTCCAAATAGCTTTTTCCAAGTATTTCAACAGTACAACTATACACGGTTTTAAACAAAGGAATCACAGTACCAGTGACATTTCCACATAAAGATTCACATATACTTTTACACCTGCAGATATGCGAGGGGTTAAGAGAAGTCAGAGAGATAGCAAAAGGTGGAGAATCACGGAACCGGAGTGGTGAGTTCCTAGGTCTCACGAGAAAATTTGGTTGCGCACCCAGAGGAGAGACAGAAAACGAGAGGATAGAACAGACCGTTGCATTTAAAGTCTTTCTGCATAACAAATGGAGCAAGGCCTTATTCAACCCTGTCACAGGAATACCAGCCCATGAGACAGGCATCAGTAACCAGGATGACCCTTGGCTCTGGGCAGACGGGATACATTCCTGCAGATGTTGTGGGACTAACCACTACTGGAGGGTGTCCCACATCCGCTGGGTCACAGTGACCTGCTGGTTGAAGTGACCACTGGCTGGCTAGATCCCACTGCAGAATGCGCATTCTCCATTGGGCCCAACAGATCATGCTGGTGCAGGCAGCTATGTATCCTAGTAGGTGCAGGAAGTCCCGAGCAGGGTGCAACTGCCCAACCCGAAATGATCGGGCAAAGGAGGAGAGGACTTCTGCGCCATCCGCCAGGAGTCGAGCCCTGGCTCTGAAAGAGTTGAGCTCCACCCCAATGAAAGATCAACTGTGAGGGCACAAGTTCCGACTGGCCTGACTGACCACAAAACCAAAGGAGATGCAGGTCTGGAGGGCCAGGTCCCTGGACCCGGAATGAGCCAGTTGTCCAAATAGGGGTACACCCGAACTACATGATGCCTCAGGTGGGCTGCCACCACTGCGATGCACTTGGTGAAGACCCTAGGGGCCAAGGATAGGCTGAAAGGCTTGGCCTGGAACTCATAAAGGGTTCCCTCCACTCAGAAACGGAGGAACCTCTGGTGTGATGGACAGATCGGGATGTGAAAGAAAGTGTCCTGTAGAGCCAGTGAGAAGAACCACATATTTTGCTCGAGAGATGGTATGATCTGAGACAGAGCGACCATCCTGAAGGTGTGCAACCGGAGGAATTTATTCAGGTTGTGCAGATCTAAGATGAGGCATCATCCCCCTGTCAGTTTGGCACCAGGAAGTACCTGGAGACAAACCGTGGATGAAGTGGAGGGGGAAGAACGAGAGCCACTACCTTCTTGCAGAGGATCTGGGCGAAGTAGTCCCAAGGGGCCAACTGAACGTCGACGGACACCAAGTCCTCTGTAGAACATGGGCTTGGCTGAGTGGGTAAACCTCGAACTCCAGAGGCAAACTCTGGCCGACCACTTTGAGGACCCACCTGTCCATGGTAACAGTGGACCAGGCAGAAAGGAAGTGGCTGAGGAGGAGGAGGAGCCAAGGTGGTCAGGATGGGCATGGGGGAAGGCACCCCACATTCTGTCATTGGGCAGGCTTGGAAGTAGAGGAGGAGCAGACGAAGGGGCCTCTGGGACCTCAACCTCATAGTTTCCTGATGACCGAGGCCACGAATTTAGGCCAGGGGTCTTAAGCCTGCTATTGTCCAGCTTGGGGCTGGGCAGGTTTTACCGCAGGGGCCAAAGCAGGCCGAACGGGCTTCTTCTTCGGAGGTTTCGAGCCCTTGGGGTCCTACAGAATCCAAGCTGGCACTGGACTTTTCAATTCTGGTGAGGTGCCACTCCTCTCTGAGCCTGAACAAGTCAGTCCCAAAGAAAAGAACATCTGCCAACTTATGCTGCATGTCACCCGTGAAGGTGGAGATGTGCAGCCAAGCCCTGCAGTGCATAGCAACGGCCATGGACCATATGCAAGAATCATCAAGGTCTATGGCATTTGGAACTGCTATTTAGCAATAGCTCAGCCTTGGTCCCTGACCTGCTTGACCATAGTCTGCAGATCTGCGGGCTGGTGAGGAAGCACCTCATCCAGGGAATCCAGGAGGGCATGCAAGAAGTGGCTCATGAGAAGGGCCGAGCTTGCTTGCCAAAGGCCGGGTCAGGAGGCGGCATACACTTTCTTAGTCACATGGTCAAACTTTTTGGACTCCTTATCGGAGGGTTTATCAACACCCCCAATGTTGCCAGTGCACCGGGAAACGGAGTCAACCACAAGTCTACCTGAGGGATGCTCCGTAAATCCTGACAGGAAGCTGGTAGGGACTGTGTACTTGCAGGCCAGCCATTCAGGCCAATGGTGCAGGGCATAAGGCCGGGTGCTGCCACAGTTCCAGGGCAGGACCAAGGATGGCATTCTAAGTGGGGAAGTCTTCTATGGGAAAGTCACCTCGTTTGAGGATCTCAGGTAATGGGTACCATTCCCATTTCTGAACAGGCTCTAGCTGGAGTCCCATAGATTCTGAAATCAAGCAGAGCATACCCATGAAAGATGTGGGCTCTTGATCTGTTGACAGGTCCCCCACAGCTCCACGTCCAGCGGTCCGGACTGAAGGGAGGACCCTTCCGATTCCGAGGGAATGTGAAAAGTGGCCCCACTCACCCAGTGAGGGTGGTCTAGGGTGACTGTGACAAATAGCCAATGGGGTAAACCCTTGGCTGGGCAAGTGTCCTTGGTTGGAGCTCTGGTCGTTGGCTGTTTGGGCGACGGCTCCACTGAGATAGGTGGAGAGGCCGGAGGGGGGAGCACTGGGACTGCCTGAAACAGCTCTTGTTGAGGCGGGGTAGGCTGCGGCTCCTCTGGCAAAGGCTAGGTAATGGCCAGGTAGGGCACCAGCATCGGCTTCACCCGGGTAAACCAAAGCCGTTGCCACATAGGTTCCTCGTAGTGCAGATGCAACTTGGGCCAGTGCCTCTCCTCACCGTAAGAGGATAAGGAGGAATAGCGGTGATGCCACTTGCCCGAGCACCTGGAGAGTAAGTGCCAAGAATGCAGGCTGCCTAAGTAAGGGCTTTTAGAGTGGGACCTCGACCACCGGCAGGACCTACGACGGGTCTCAGAGGGGGCTGGCGAAAGCCGAGGCCTCTTTTGATCTGGAAGCTCTTGGTTGGGCAGGGGTGGAACAATGGAGTGATCCATCACCCCCCCCTCAGAAAGTGGCAGGACTGGAGTCCTGGACAGAGAGGTATCGACCTCCTCAGCAGTCAACGGATCAACTGGTCAGTGTCAGTGGCTCAGCAGGTAGCACACTCACCTCTGAGGCTGGGAGACCAGAAGAAAAAATTACTCACCTCAGTAATTATGTTTCTTCTAATGGAGTCTTGCTGTATTCTGACTATTGCAGTTAGCTCCAGCCTTTAAACTGCCCCGGAGAACAAAGGGTTAACTTTTCTATACATGGCATAGAATGCTGAGCTTGAGCTCGGTTGAGGTCTCTGTCTGTTTCCCGTTGAATCTAAATCGTCAGATTCTTATGAGCAACAACTCACTAACCCTCCTATGTGGAAATTGTAAAAAACATTTTTACTAGCCAATTGGCAACAAGGAGTTTTGGATTCCAAAAACGGCTCAAGTCAGAAAAACCCCAAACCAAAATCCAACCCCAAAAGGGGCAATAACAATAACAAAAAGCACCCAAACAAATAAAAGGAGGATGTGTAACAGGCACCTCTAGGGTGCAACACTGCACCTGCCCACCCACTTTCTGAGAGGGGAGACAGGGAGGGAGGTCAGAATACAGAAAGACTCCATTAGAAGAAACATAATTACTGAGGTGAGTAATTTTTTTCTTCAAACAACATGAAGTCTTGCTGTATTCTGACTGCTGCAGACTACCAAGCAGTACCTCCATGGAGGAGGGACAGAACCTACTTTGGGAATAGGCTCTGAAGTACTGCTGTGCCAAACCGAGCATCACTCCTAGCCTGGATAACCAGAGAGTAATGCTTGGTAAAGGTATGGACTGTTTTCCAGGTGGCTGTTTGACACATTTCTAAGAGAGGGATATCCCTGGCAGCAGCCAGGAAAGCATCTGTACCTCCTGTAGAGTGAGCCCTCAGGCCTGAGGGTGGGGTTCTACCCAGTTTTTCATAGCAGAATTGAATACAAGAGACAATCCACCCGGCAATAGATCTTTTACTGGTAGGTTTGCCCTTACCGACCTCTCCAAATGTGAGGAACAATTGGAGGGACTCAAACCTGTAACCCTTGGTACGCTCTATGTAGTAGCTGAAGGCCCTTTTAACATCCAAGCTGTGCAGCCTCCTCTCCAGAGGAGGAATGGTCAGTGAAGAAAACAGGGAGAGACATAGACTGATTAAGGTGGAAATCTGAAACCACCTTAGGCAAAAACTTCCTGTTAGTTCTTAGGACCACTTTATCTCTATGGAAAGAGATGAAATCAGGCTCCACTGACAGGGCTTGCAATTCACTGATACGCCTGGCAGAGGTAATGGCTACCAAAAACACCATTTTCCAAGTCAAGTACTTAAAGGGAAACAGTGGAAAAGACACAGCTTTACCCAGGCACTACAAAAATGTCTGATTAATGATTTCAGACAGTACCATGTTTTTAACAAATTACTCTCATTGATTTTTTAGTGATTTAAACAGTGGCCTTCAACTTTCACTTTCTATTGCTAGCAGCCACCATTTCATGAGTAGGAGAGAGCTTCCTGAGCTCACTTTATGCTAATATGTCCTGCCAACCAATAGTTGAGGTCAGACAGGCATATTAGCATACAGTGAGCTCAGGAAGCTCACTGCTGCTCATGAAATGGCTGCTGCCAGCAACAGGAAGTGGAAGTTGTGGGCAGCTGTTCTAAATCATTAAATAAAGTTGTTACTGCCTGAAAGCACTAACTGAGAGTTTCTGCAGTGTCTGAGGAAAGCTTTGTCTTTTCCACCGTTTCCCTTTAAGCTCTGCAGAGGACAAATGCTCAAAGGGTGGTTGCATAAGCTGAGCAATGCAAACATTAAGGTCCCAAGCAGGAGCAGGGTCCCTAAAGGGGGGACTGGTGTGAAGCAATCCCTTGAAGAACTTACAAAACACAGGATGGGCTGACAGAGGAGAGGGCTTGCCTACTGACAAGAAGGCAGAAATAGCTGACAGATGCACTTTAAGTGAAGCTGGCCTAAGTCCCAAGCCATTAAGATGAACCATATAGTCCAGGACTCTAGGCAACCCGGCAGATTCTGGAGAAATATGCTTATTAGAGCACCAAATAGTGAACCTTTTCCATTTGGAGTTGTAAGTCTTTCTGGTGGAAGGCTTTTGAGAAGACTTAAGGATATGCAGAACCCCTTGAGAAAGGTGTAGATCAGCAAACTCTAACTCTTCAAGAGCCATGCCTTGAGATTGAAAGATTTGAGGTTCAGATACAAAATCCTCCCCTGAGAGGATGTCAACAGGTTGTAATTCCTGGGAAGAGATAGGTGAAGGTGGACTGTTAAGGACAGCAACAGCGGGTACCAGGGTGTCTGGCCCAATCTGGAGCAATCAGAATCACTTTGCATGGTTGAGACCTGATCTTGACTAACACTTTGAACAGGAGAGGGAAGGGGGGAAAGCATACAGGAATGTCCCTTCCCAATTCAGAATCAGAGCATCCAGGGGGACTGAGCCCAAGACTGGGGGTCTGCAACAAAAGAGAGGAAGTTGGTGATTGTCTGGGGCTGCAAAAAGATCTATCTGTGGAGTGCCCCATCTCGAGAAAATCACTTCCAAAACTAGGGGATCTAGGGTCCATTCGTGATGGCCCTGGGATATCCTGCTGAGAGCTTCTGCTAGGACATTGTCCTTCCCTGGGAGGTGAACTGCTATCAGAGAGGTTTGCAGGAAACAGGCCAGAGACCACAACTTCATTGCTTCTGTGCACAAGGCCATAGACCGAGTGCCTCCTTGCTTGTTGATGTACCACATTGCGGTGGTATTGTCTATTCTGATCTGTACCACATTGTTCTGTACAGATTTGGAAAAGGCTTGCAGTGCCAGAAACACTGCTCTGAGTTCCAAGAGACTGATATGAAGCAGAGATTCTTGAGGTGACCACAGCCCTTGGGTGGTAAGATCCCCCAAGTGGGCTCCCCAGCCCAGCAGGGAGGCATGTGTGGTGAGTATCACTGAATGAGACTGAGTGACAAAAGGAACTCCTTGTCTCAAATTGTCCTGATCCTGCCACCATTGCAGAGCCTGGATCAGGGCTCAAGTTACTGGGACTAGTTTGGTAAGAGAATCCTTTCTTTGGGACCAGAAGGCTCTTAAGTGGAACTGAATGTCCCTCATCTGGAATCTTGCCCCCTGGACCACTGCTGTAGAGGCTGCCATGTGGCCCAGCAGCTGCAGGAAATGCCTTGCTGGTCGAGACACCTGAAAGGTGAATGAAGAGGCAAGTTCTATAAGGGTCCTTGCCCAGTCCAGGGGAAGGAAGGAAGGCTTTTGCCCTTATTGTATCCAGCTCTGCCCCTATAAAGGTGAGGAGCTGTACTGGCTCGAGAACTGACTTTGGAAGGTTGAAGAGGAATCCTAAGGAAGTGAGCACTTGCTGAGTTATTTGCAGATGTGACTTGACTTGGTCTGGAGACTGACCCACTATGAGCCAGTCGTCCAAGTATGGAAAGATGGAGATCTGTTTTCTCCTTAGGAAAGCAACCACTACTGCCAGGCGCTTTATGAACACCCTTGGGGCTGATGTTAGACCAAAGGGCATTGCTCTGAATTGATAGTGGTCTGAGGGCAACTCGAACCTGAGGTACTTTCTGTGGGAGCACCTGATGGGAATGTGAAAATAGGCATCTTTGAGGTCCAGGGAGGCTAGCCAGTCCCCTGGCCTTAGAGAGGGCAGAATTATTCCCAGAGTCACCATTCTGAATTTTGGTTTTAAAAGGTGCTTGTTCAGATATCTGAGATCCAGGATGGGCCGCCATTCTCCTGTTTTTTTGGGGGATTAGGAAATACCTGGCGTACAATCCTTTGCCCCTGTGTAGGGTAGGAACCCTTTCTATGGCTCTGAGAGCCAAGAGGGAAGAAACCTCTGCCTCTAGGGCAAGGGTCTCTGATGGATTTGCAGGTGGAAAGGATCTGGTTCTCATCTTGGGAAATTTTTTGAAGCCGAGAACCAGTCCCTGGCTTACTACTTCCAGGACCCACTTGTCTGATGTCAGAGACTTCCAGTCCTGGACAAAGTAAGCCAGCCTGACCCCTACAGGTACTGGAGAATCGGCCCAGGCAGACCCATCAGGGTGTCTGCTTGGCAGGGGCTTTAGGCTGAGGGGTGGAAGCAGGTCTGCTCATTCCCCGTCTGCCTCTCCCTCTGAAGAACCCCCTCTGAGCATAAGCAGAAGAGGAGGCCTGGGCTTGGTAAAAAGGCCTTTGAAAGGGGCTGCCCCTACCCCTGGAATGCTGTCTCTGAGGAATGGCTTGCCTTTCTTTGGCCTGAGCACTCCTGTAGGTGGTCCTGTACTCATCCATCTTTTTCGTGTAGTTCTCCGTCTGCTCCCCAAACAAAGAATTACCAATGACAGGGAAATCCATGGCCTTAGCCTGTGTATCCTGTGATAGGCTGGTACATCTGAGCCAAGCCATCCTCCGAAGGGCCACAGATGTAGCCATGACTCTAGATGAGACATCACTGGAGTCCACAGCAGCATGAAATTGCACCTTGGATGCCTCAATCCCATCCGCAGCCACCTGCTCCAGCTCCTTGGCAAGCTGGTCAGGGGCCTATTTAGTCAGAGCCAGCACAGTGTCCAACCTGGACTTCTGGTATCTAGCTGTGTAGGTCATATAGTTAGCCTGCCTGAGCCCAAAGATGCTGCCATGTACTCCTTCTTTGCCATGGCATCAATCCTCCTGGAGTCCTTATCTGGGGGGTGTGATGCCAAGGGAATATTTGCCTTATCACAGGCAGCAGCCTGCACTACCCCAACATGGCTGCATTGCTGGGAAAGGAACTCCGTGTCCGAGCCTGAAAGGGTATACCTCTTGTCCATTCTTCTGTCCACAGGAGGTATGGAATTAGGAGTCTTTAGAATTTTAAATGTCTGTTTCCCAAAAGATTTATGGAGGGGAACAGACAATCTCCTGGACTTTGGGATGTCCATCATCTCAACAAAATCAGGCTCCTCCTGATCCTCTACTGCTTCTTCCATTGGAAGCTGGAGGGTTTCAGCCACTTTCTTGTAAAACATAAAGTGGGAAGGGGACTCAGAAAGCCTAGGAGGACAAACATCTGAAGGTCTGTCTGGGGAGATGTCCGGGTCAATAGGCACATCCAGACTTTCATAATCACCATCATCATCATTATCCTCATACTCTCCCTCCTCCTCCTCCTCCTCCTCCTCCGGTTCATAAAATTCTTCTAAAGTATAATATGGAACCAGGGAAACCAACCGAACCAAGCTCCTGCCAGATGGTGCCGGTTCGGCCGGAACTGAAGTTAGCAATTGAACTATCCTTATCGCTTTGGCTATTTCATCTGCGGTCGGAGAAAGAACTTGTGCATCCGAACCGGATGATTTTTCTCTTCTTTTTCTTTTAACCAGAACCAACTCCTCAGAATCGGCTCTCCTTTTGCCCAAAAAAGTTTCGCCCTGGTCAGAGGGCACTCCTTCTAGTTCAGTTGGAACCGAACCGGGCTGGCCATCCGGGTCAGCGGACTTCTCGACCTCCCTTTCCCTCAGTCTACTTACTCTCTTATCCAGGGTAGCTTTGTGAAAACCTTTACAAATTTGGCAGTCTGAATCGAGGTGGTCAAACCTCAGACAAACACAGGTGGTGGGATCAGCCTTAGCAAGGCTTCCCACACACACTACAGTGTTGAAACCCAGTGGGCCCGTTTTTTCTTGGGTTTCTCAGACATGGCCAATCCTATCCAAAACTTACCCTTTTTTCGGCAATCCGCCAGGCAAGACACCCCTATCGGTTCCTGACCGTGTTACGAGTCTTGGAAAAAAATGTAATTAAATCCGTTTTTTTTTTTTAGAACCGATATGGACCGGTTACCACACTCTAATAAATTCAAAACTTTTTTAAGACTAATCTGATCGGTTCAAACTGAACTGATCCAATATTTACAAGTTCCACACACAAACTAAATGCAAAACCTATCTAGTACTCATGGTACCACAGACAGAGACTTAACCGACAGGTTCAGAAGCAGAAATTCGGTCGAAACCGAGCGAAAAAAACGACACTTTAACCGACTTTTTTGAACCGAGCAAAGGAGAAATATCCGGAGCGACTGTTCAGTGAGGCGGAGTAAAGAATCTGATGGTTGGAGTTTAAACAACAGCAGACAGAGGCTTCAACCGAGCTCGCGCTGAACGTTCCATGCTGGCCATGGAAAGTTAACTCTTCGTTCTCCGGGGCAGTTGAAAGACAGGACCTAACTGCAATAGTCAGAATACAGCAAGACTTCATGTTGTTTGAAACACAAATTACATAGTTCATTACCTATCTACCCTACTTACTATACCATAGACAGAGGCTCGAAACCGAAAATAAACAAATCGGTTGAAAAACCAACGAGTTCTGAAACTTACCAAACCGAAGCGAGAGAACAATCTCCAGAGTGACTCCATAGTTAGGTGGAGTAAAGAAGAAAAAAATTACTCACCATAGTAATGTTGTTTCTTCTAATGGAGTCTTGCTGTATTCATACATAATGTAGTCAGCACCAGCACTTGAACTGCCCTGGAGAGGAAAGAGTTAACTCTGTGCAGAAGCATAGAACGTTGAGCTCGAGCTCGGTTTTCAAACCTGTCTGTGGTACTTCCCAGTGTAACTGTCAGATTCTCACGAGCTAACTAACTAATATACTATAGTATGGAATTTGTTCAAAATATAGTCAAAGGGCAAAAGATTTCTTTTTTGGGCCCCAAAAGACTCCAGTCGAGAACCCAAGAAGGAAAGGTAGTGACAATATTTAAGTAAAACACCAGAAAAATAATAACACCTACCCCACCCAAGAGGGAGAGTACAAGGTACACCCCTGAGGTGCAACACTGTACCTGCCAGCCCACTTCCCAAAACCAGGTTCTGAGAGGGGAGGCGTGGGGGAAGTCTGAATACAGCAAGACTCCATTAGAAGAAACAACATTACTATGGTGAGTAATTTTTTCTTCAAACAACGTGAAGTCTTGCTGTATTCAGACATAATGCAGACTACCAAGCAGTTCCCTATGAAGGAGGGAATGCAGAACCTACTTTGGGAAGAGGCTCTGCAGTACTGCTATACCAAACCTAGCATCATTCCTAGCCTGGATGTCCACGGAGTAATGCTTGGTGAAAGTATGTACTGTTTTCCAGGTGGCTGTTTTACAGATCTATAACAAAAGTACATCTCTGACTGCAGCTAGAGAAGCAACTGTACACCCCTAGTCGAGTGAGCCCTCAGGCCTGAAGGGGGCGTCCTACCCAACTTGTCATAACAAACTTGTATACAAGAAACAATCCACCTGGCAATAGTTCTCTTAGTGGCAGGCTTACCTTTACCCACTTCACCATAAGTGAGAAACTGAAGACAGTCATTTCTATGTGCCTTAGTATGCTCAATACAGTAGCTAAGGGCCCTCTTAACATCCAGACTGTGTAACCTTCTTTCACCTGAAGAAGAATGGTCAGTGAAAAACACAGGGTGAGAGATACAGACTGGTTCAGATGAAACTCTGATATCACTTTGGGCAAGAACCTCCTATTGGTTCTTAGGACCACTTTGTCCCTATGGAAGGAGATGAAGTTAGGTTCCACTGACAGAGCCTGTAATTCACTAATCCGCCTGGCAGAAGTAATAGCTACCAGGAACACAGTTTTCCAGGTCAAGTACTTCAATTCAGCTGAAGCCAGAGGTTCAAAGGGTGGCTGCATTAGCTGAGCTATGCAGACATTAAGATTCCAAGGCGGAGTGGGTTCCCTAAAGGGAGGGTTAATGTGAACCAGACCTTTGAAAAACTTTCTGAAAACAGGATGAGATGCCACAGAAGAGCCCTTCCCTGCTGAGAGGAATGCAGAGACAGCTGCTAGATGAACCTTCTGAGTGGCAGGCCTAAGGCCTAAACCATTGAGATGAACTAGATAGTTTAAGGTTGTGGAAATGTCTGCAGAATTAGGCAGGATGCCTTTCTGAGAGCACCAAATACTGAACCTTTTCAATTTGGAGTTGTAAGTTTTTCAAGTGGAAGGTTTCCTGGAGACCTTCAGAATATCCAGAACTCCCTGAGAAAGATGTAGAGCTGCATATTCTAACTCTTCAAGAGCCAGGCCTTGAGATTGAGAGACTGGAGATTAGGGTACCAGATCCGCCCCTGGGAGGAGGACAGGAGATTATATGTCCTGGTCAGAGACAGGGGATGTGACACTGATAAGTACAGCAGTAGAGGATACCAAGGCTGTCTAGCCCAATCTGGAGCCACCAGTATCACTGTGCAGGGTTGAGTCCTGATCTTGATCAGAACTCTGAACAGCAGAGGGAAGGGAGGGAAGGCATAGAGAAACCTGCCCTTCCAGTCCAAAAAGAGAGCATCCTGGGGAACCGTCCCCAGGACTGGAGGTCTACAACAAAACATAGAAGATGATGATTGTCAGGTGCTGCAAAGTGATCTATCTCTGGAGTGCCCCACCTGGAGAAGATGACCTTCAGGATGTGAGGATCCAGGGACCATTCGTAGTGTCCCTGTGAAATTCTGCTCAGAGCATCTGCTAGTACTTTGTCCTTCCCTGGAAGGTGAACTGCTACCAGAGAAGTCTGAAGAGAATAGTACAGAGACCATGGCTTCTGTGCACCAGGCCGAGGACCGAGTGCCTCCCTGCTTGTGATGTACCACATTGTGGTGGTGTTGTCCGTTCTGACTGGGACCACCTTGCCTTTGACTGAATCCGAGAAGCTCTGCAGGGTTAGGAAAACTGCCCTGAGTTCCAGGAGATTGATATGAAGGAGAGATTCCTGTGGAGACCAGAGCCCTTGAACTGTCAGGGCTCCCAGGTGGGCTCTCCACCCTAGGAGAGAAGCATCTGTAGTTAGAACTACTGATGGGACTTGAGGGAGAAATGGAACCCCTTGTCTGAGGTTGTCCTGGTCCAGCCACCACTGGAGAGCTTGGACCAGAGTCTGAGTCACTGGAATCAGTTTGGTAAGTGAATCCTTCTTTTGAGACCAAAAAGACCTCAGATGAAACTGAATGTCCCTCATCTGGAACCATGCTCCCTGCACCACTGCCGTGGAAGCTGCCATGTGGCCCAGGAGCTGGAGGAACTGTCTTGCTGGGCGGGAGACCTGAGGTCGAAAAGAGGAAGCGAGATCCACTAGGGCCTTTACCCTTGCCAGAGGAAGGAAGGCTTTTGCTTGTACAGTGTCCAACTCTATGCCTAAAAAGGTGAGAAGCTGAACTGGTCTGAGTACAGACTTTGGAAGATTGAGAAGAAACCCCAGGGAGCTGAGTAGGTCCTGGGTAGTTTGAAAAGCTGACTTGACCTGTAAAGGTGACTGACCCACTAAAAGCCAGTCGTCCAGATACGGGAAGATGGTGATACCCTGTCTTCTGAGGTAAGCCACCACTACTGCAAGGCACTTTGTGAACACCCTTGGAGCTGATGTTAGGCCGAATGGCATGGCTCTGAATTGGTAATGGCCTGAAGGCAACTCAAACCCGAGGTATTTTCTGTGGGAGCACCTGATAGGAATATGGAAGTAGGCATCCTTGAGGTCCAGAGATGCTAGCCAATCCCCTAGCCTTAGAGAGGGAAGGATTATTCCCAGAGTTACCATTTTGAATTTGGGCTTTGAAATGTGTTTCTTCAGATACCTTAGGTCTAGGATGGGTCGCCACTCCCCTGTTTTCTTTGGGGTAAGGAAGTACCTGTAATACAGTCCTTTTCCCTTGTGCTGAGTAGGAACTTTCTCTATAGCTCTGAGAGCTAGAAGAGAGGAAACCTCTGCCTCTAGGGCAAGGGTTTTTGAGACTGATGCAGGTGGAAAAGACTTGGCCCTCTTTCTGAATTTTTAAGCGGAGGGTCAGTCTCAGCTTACTACTTCCAGGACCCACTTGTCTGAGGTCACAGACTTCCAGGCCTGGAAGTAGTAAGCCAGCCTGCCTCCTACTAGAAATGGGGAGTTGACCCGGGCTGACACATCAGGGTGTCTGCTTGGCAGGAGCCTTAGACAGAGAGGAGGAGGAGGAGGGAGCAGCCTTGCTCATCCCCCTCCTACCCCTCCCTCTGAAGAACCCCCTCTATGGGAAGGGACAGAAGGCTGGGCTTGGTAAAAAGGCCTTTGAAAGGGCCTGCCCCTGCTCCTAGATTGCTGCTTGTGCGGAGTGGCTTGCCTTTCCTTGGCCTGTGCACTCCTGTACGTGGTCCTGTATTCATCCATTTTCTTCATGTAAGCCTCTGTCTGCTCCCCAAACAGAGAGTTACCTACTACAGGAAAATCCATGGCCTTAGTTTGGGTATCCTGTGAAAGGCTAGTATATCCGAGCCAAGCATGTCTTCTGAGAAACACAGATATAGCCATGACTCTAGATGCCACTTCACTGGAGTCCACAGCAGCATGAAACTGCATTTTGGATGCCTCAATTCCATCAGCAGCCACCTCCTCCAGCTCCTTGGCTAGCTGTGGAGAGGCCTGTTTAGCCAGTTCCAGAACCGTATCCCATCTGGATTTCTGGTACCTGGCTGTGTAGGCTATATAAGTAGCCTGCCTGAGTCCCAAAGAGGATGCAGAATACTGTTTTTTGGCCATGGCATCCACTTTCCTGGAGTCCTTATCTGGGGGGGTGTGAAGCCAAAGGAATGTTAGCCCTGTCACAGGCTGTAGCCTGCACTACCCCAACATGGCTGCAATGACTATAAAGGAACTCCGCAGCTGAGCCTGATAACGAATACCTCCTGTCCAATCTCTTATCTACAGGAGGTACTGAATTAGGGGTTTGTAAAATTGTGTGTGTCTGTTTCCCCAAGGATTTATGAAGAGGGATAGACAGCTTTTTGGACTCTGGGATGTCCATAATTTCCACAAAATCAGGCTCTTCATCCTCCTCTGCGGCTTCAATCAAGGGAAGCTGCAGGGTTTGTACCACCTTTTTGTAGAACAAAAAGTGTGAAGGGGACTCAGAGAGCCTGGGAGGAGAGACACCTGAGGACCTGTCTGGGGAGATGTCCGGTTCAATAGGCACATCCAGACCCCCCTCATTGTCATCATCATCATCACCAGGATAGTCTTAGTCTCCCTCCCACTCCTCATAATAAGTATTTGGGTCATAAGCCAGAGGAGACGGATCTGACCGCCGAACCGGTGGTACCAGTTCAGAAAGAACCGGTCTAAGCGATTGGACAATACTAATCGCTTTGGCTATTTCGTCCGTGGTTGGAGAGTGGGATACAGGATCCGAACCGGCAGACTTGCGCTTTTTCTTTGACAGAACCAACCCCTCAGGGTCGGATCTCCTTTTGCCTGAGGAGGTATCGCCTAGGTCAGTAGGCACCTCCGCAGGTTTGGCCGCAACTGAACCAGGCTGGCCATCTGGATCGAAGGACTTCTCGGCCTCCCTTTCCTTTAGCCTACTCAGCTTTATATCTAGAGTGGATTTAGGAAAGTTTTTACAGATTTAGCAGTCCGACTTGAGGCGGTCAAACCCCAGACAATAAACACAGATGAGATGGGGGTCGGCCTTAGTAAAGGCCTCCCCACACTCAGTACAGTGTTGAAACCCAGTGGGACCGGTTTTTTTCTTGGGTTTCTCATACATGGCCAACCTAACAAATTACCCTATTGCAGCTTTCAAGCCAGGTAATATAACAAACAATTGGTTACAAACCATGTCACGGGCTTTTTCAAAGAACCAGCAAAACGTCCAGTTCTTTTGAAACCGATCGGTACCGGAACACCACACTAATCCCAGAAAAAAAAGAGAAATTAAATTTAACAAAGTCGGTTCCAAACCGGACTGGGAAGAAACCGAAGAAAAAGACAATTCCACTTTTTCAACAAAATAAAACACAGTCACTACCTATCTACACACTACCTGTACCATAGACAGAGGCTGGAAATCCAAAAATAACAAAAAAAATATGCGGTTTAAACTGAACGCTTAACTTTTACCGAACCGAGCAGAGGAAATCTCCAGAGTGACTTCACTGTTAGGCGGAGTAAAGAATTTGACGGTTACACTGGGAAGTACCACAGACAGAGGTTTGAAAACCGAGCTGGAGCTCAATGTTTTATGCTTCTGCACAGAGTTAACGCTTTCCTCTCCAGGGCAGTTCAAGTGCTGGGGCTAACTGCATTATGTCTGAATACAGCAAGATTTCATGTTGTCTGAATCTGGCAGTTACACTCTGAGACACCACAGCCAGAAGTTTGAAAACCGAGCTCAAGCTCGACATTCTATGCCTTGCATAGAAATTAACTCTTTCCTGTCTGGAGCAGTTCAAGTGCTGGGACTAACTGCATATGTCAGAATACAGCAAGACTTCATGTTATTTGGAAGAAAAACAGTACTTGGTGTCGTCGAAAATAAAATAAATGGAATGGTCCTACTAGCTCGACAGCGCTGAGAGAAACAGTACAGAACTAGGTATCACCTAGGCCACTGATTCAGTTTTAATTTGTTCCACACGAGGTTCATGTCAACTTGATGGCCGGGAGCAGAACTGAGTCTGAGGTAGCAGTCGGGCGCTATTGCTGGCCAACCCGCGCGAAGTGCCACGAGATTGCATCACACTCAAGGGCAAGCGCTGTCCTAACGCTAGTTCCACCTCTTGCAAAAAGACCCCAAAACAAAACAAAACAAACAAAAGCTCTCCGGGTCCTTGTCCTCCGGCCAGAACTCAGCAGTCATGAATGGTGAAGACTGACACAGATACGATCCAGTCTTCCAGACGGAATTCACCCTGGCACCCAAGGGGGAAGTCACAGGGTGTAAAAGGGTAAAACCTTATATTTAGAAATCACCGGGGAGGTGAAGAAAAAGGGAAGCGGACCTCAAGGAGGTTCCTGAGCCTTAAAGTCTGAAGGGACTTTAAGCAAACAAGGGACTCCCAGGAGGGGGGTCTCTTGCAATTTGAAGAAAACAAAACAGACAGGGTCCCCGGCACCCTAATCTCAACAGAGAGGTTCAGATGAAGGCGGGACACCTCAAGGGTATCCTGACGCAAAACTCCCAAACAGGAGGCCTTAAGACCTCCCTTATCGAGAAGAGGGGCCTGGGAAGCGAAGGAAAAAGGGAGCAAGAGTTCCTCTTTGTCCTCTCCTCCTTAGAGAGGGTCCCCTTGTGCTTCAAAGAAGTGGCAGGGAGCCCACAGGTGCTAGTGGGCCTTCGCTCACAACTGGCCTCAATTGGGGTGGGGGGAGGCAAGCAGGGAGGAGGCACTGCCTAGAAGCCGATGCCCAAGAAAGGAAGGTGGGCGGCAAGTAGTGATGAATGGTGAAGATATACAGGAAGATCAAGAATTACGGTAGGTACATGATTTTTTTTACCTGTATCAATCTTCACCATTCACCAATCAATCAATCTACAAATCAATCAAAATCTTTAACCAGGTGAACATCGTTGAGCAAGCTCATTTTCAAGATGGACCTGGAAAGGAGAGGTTAACAATACATACAAAGGAATATGCAGTTACATCATAATTGAGTAAACAACATATACAAAATGAATTCACCTTACACAGTATTTACATAAAGCAGTAATTATACACAGGAAGTTTATAATACACACAAAACAGAGTATTAAAAAGAGCCATTAAGCAAGACCATGAAGGGTATGCAACTAAAAAGTATAGCAACTGCAGTACAGTATATACAGGATAAACGTACACAGCTATAGTTACAGTGTGTATTTGATGCATCATTGAACATAATTATTGATTGAAGGAACTTGGATGGGCATGGGAGGGGTGGGGAGGGGGCCGAAGAGGGTGAGTAAGGAGAGGACATGGTACATGCCCGCAAGGGCATGTAGTGTGCTGGGGTGAGGGTGGCAACAGTTAGGGAGTAGAAAGCAAAACACCATGATGGTGTCAAGGAGGGTAAGCAAGGAGTGAAGGTGGGAGCCACGGTGACATGGACAAGGAACTAACGATAAGGAAAAAAAAACCACAGGGTTGGGAAAGAAGAAGCAGACAGGTAGATTCTTATAGGCTGTAACACTGCCCAAGAGGGGTGGGAACGAGGTACCAGTAAAGGGATGCAATGAAGCAGATGGAGCTGAGGCTAGGGGAAGGTGACATCAGTGGAAGCAGTTACAGGATTCCTTGCTAGAGCAAGGATAAAGTGCTTTGAATGCTGATAGTTTGATTGGGTAAGCCAACTTCAGGGTTTTTTGCAAGTTGTTCCAGAGAGAGGGTAAAGTGTGAGATATGGCAGACCTGCCGAAGCGCGACTTGAACTTTGGTACTACAAGGGAGATAAAAGAGGAACTCCTTAAGGCTTATATACCTATCACACCTAGAGGAAGACAATCCGAGATGTACTGAGGCAACATCTTCATGAAGGCCCTAAATGTCCAGACAGCTGCATTCCTCTGTCTTCTGTAGTTAAGGGATGACCAACCTATTGCAATGTAAAGGGAGCAGTGATGTGTGGAGTATGGGAGACCAGTTATGAACTTCAAGGCTCGATAGTAGTGTGTGTCTAATTTAGCCAGGGCAGACACTGGGCCTTGGCTGTAAAGGAAATCAGCATAGTTCAATAAAGTAAGGAATGTGGTTTGGACCAGTCTCTTCCTAGCATCCAGTGTTAGAAAATATCTGATCCTACAGAAGAGACCAAGCCTCTGCCTAAGCTTCTTTAAGAGATCCTCAATGTGATTGCAAAAAGAAAACTTCTGGTCAGTCCACACCCCCAGGTATTTGAATTTAGTAACATATTACAACGATTCACCAAAAAGAGTGTGGATCTGTGGAATATTACCTTGAGTTGTGGGGTTATTGACGTATGCAAAGGGAGAAAAAAAGCATCACCTTTGGTTTTTTTTTGGTGTTCAGGAGCAATTTCTGGTGCAGTAGTTGATGTTGTAGAAGATTAAACTCCCATTGTAGATCCTTACAAGCTGCTTCCAGAGAGGGTCTTCCTATATAAAGTACTGTGTCAACGGCAAATAGGTAGATGTTAGCAGATTTGATGTTGGCAACAATATTGTTAATGTAAATTGCAAAAAGCAATGGACCCAGTTTAGAGCCCTGTGGTACACCCCTCAGTAGAGGATTCAGGGATCAGAATTCCCCTTCAGCCTTGACCTGTTGCTGTCGCCCTGTCAGATAGTTCGAGAACCACCTCAGTGATGGGGGGGGGGGGGGTTGAAGCCGATGTTTCCGAGGGAGACAAGGAGCAGCTCGTGGTCTACCGTATCAAATGCCTTGCTTAAGTCTAGAAATACTGAGCAAACGAAGTTCTCCAAATCCAAGGCACACTGCCAGCCATTGGTGACCTTTGCAAGGGCTGAAATAGTACCGTGATGAGGCCTAAAACTCGACTGATAACGACTGAGCAGGTTCCCACTTTCGAGGTAGTTCCTGAGCAGCACACTCACTATTTTTTCCAACAGTTTGGAAAGGGTGGGAAGTAGGGAGATTGGTCTATAGTTATTCAGGTCGCTGGGGTCTCCAGATTTAAAAAGGGGGATTACGTGAGCCATTTTCCATATAGGAGGAGCATCACTCTGCGAAAGGGAGAGGTTAAAAAGGTGCATTACGGGCACAGCCAGGATGTGAAGACTAAGCTTCAGGAAGAATGAGTCCAATTGGTCTGTTCTGCACACTTCCTGGTATTCAATTGTAGGAGGAGATCCTCAACTTCTCTCAGGGTGGTAGGCTGGAGGGAGAAGGCCGCACATGTGACTGGATCGGATAAGTCTGGTGCTCCAAAACTAGAGCAGAGATTATTGGCAGGGAAGGCATCGAAAGCGAGACCTGCAGTAGAAAAATGGTTATTAAAAGCACCGAGGATAGTCGATTTATCCGACATGAAGTCGCGCCAATGGTGATTTTTGTGGGTAAGTTGCTCATAGCCACGTGCCCTTGAATATCCTAGATGGTTATCCAGAAGTTTGCCAAGCACTTGGTGGAAGAGTCCAGCTCTTTGTGAAAATAGCTAGCCTTAGCCTCCCTAAACAGATTGGTACAGAGGTTTCTAGCCTTCCTGAAAGATGTCCTGTCATCAGGAAGTTTTGATTTCCGAGCTTTTTCCAAAGTCAGTCCCTGTGTAACAGGGAGGCTTTTAATTGGGCCGTAAACCAAGGACTTGATTTATTTTTAGAACGAATCTGGACCAATGGTGCATGTTTATCCAGAGCCCCAAGCCAGTGGCGGAGCCAGATTGGAGAGCATTTGGGAGCCGGGGAGGGCCATTCAGTCAATCACGGGCTCCACAATGGGCAATAAATAGTGAATAATGATGGTGGCGGGGCGCCACTACTCACACTGGGACAGCCAGGAGGGGCAACTGCCCCCTCTCCAGCTCTGCCACTGCCGCAGGCACTAAGCTAACCAAGTAAAAATCCTGCCATCTCAAGGAATCTCACAAGTCAGAGAGGAATGCGTAGATGTCAAAATTATGCAGTTTTCTCTTGAGTGAGAATTTGGAAAGGGATGGTAGTTTTGGGGCGGATCTTACACCTGCTATAATACAGTGGTCTCTGAAATCCGAGAACAACACTCCTGCAAGTGAAAATGAATGGGGTTGGCTTACTAAAATGAGATCTAGAAGTGTGCTACTTTTAGGACACTTTTTGTTTGGACGTGTTGTTTCAGAAATGAGTTGGGAAAGACCAAAGGAGTTGCAAATAGTCTTTAGGGGTAAAGAACTATTGAAGTACCAGTCCATACTGCGGTCCCCATGTATAATAATCTCCGATTGAAGGGATCCCATTGTATCAGTTATATGGTCCAGAAATTGTGGAGGTCTATAGCATCCTACGATGCGTATTGAGACAGAGGAAGATAGCTTGACATTGAGAGTTAGGCTCTCAAATTCCTTTGGGAGTGAGGACGAGTCTATAACCGATTCAGACAATTTCTCCTTGACATAGATGGCAACTCCTCCTCCTCTGGTGAGCCTATCAGTTCTGAACAGGGTATAAGATGGGATATTCACCTCACTATCTGGGGTACCAGGTCTAAGCCAAGTCTCACTGACCTCGAGTATATCAGGCATTGTATGGGAAGTCAATGCTTAAATAGAGGAAAACTATTTTAGTAGGCTGCACACATTAATATGCATAAAGCTCAATCCTTTGATTCTAGTTAGGTTGGCAGGGGAAGAGATTGCTGCAGGAGGACCAGGGTTGATTTCGACATTACCAGGACACAGCAATAAGAGCAGCAAGATTTTCTTGCTAGCTTCAAGAAGAAGTTTGTGAGCTTTAGGTGAAAACTCGCTTAGGGTTGCTATTACATAGCTTTTGGGGGGGGGGTCCCTGGGCTGCAAGCCTAGGAGGGCCAAGCAATGTGAAAAGAAGAACCCTGGCTGTAAAAAGCAAGGCATGCTGGGTGATCATTGCAGAGATGAGCGGGATCCTACACTTTCTTACCCCCCCGCGGAAGAAGTACCAATTTGCCATGGGGGTTGGAAAGAAGGATCTAAATTAGGAAACATAAAAGCCAGTATATGAGAATCTGTAGTGTCAAACGAAACCAGACAATCCAAGGTAGAGCCGTAACTGTCCATGCTGCAGGGAGCCTGGTGCAGACTAACACCGGAATCCAGGGCGCAGAACAGTATGTGATAGAGTCAAGTAAGGAAGTAAAAGGCCCTCATTATGCTGTATGCACTCAAAATTCACTACTGTTCTGCAAGCTCCCAGCATGCAGGAAGTGGGCGGTAGCAGCAAGGGATCTCAGATCAGATCTAGAGCAGAACTGATTAAGATGATCTTGCAATGAAGACCAGAAGATTGCAGTATAAATATTTTCCACAGAGTCAACAAGATTGTTGCCCAAACAAGAGGACTGTCTTACACATAGATCAGAAGAAAAAATTACTCGCCTTAGTAATTATGTTTCTTCTAATGGAGTCTTGTATTTTGACTATTGCAGTTAGCCCCAGCCTTTAAACTGCCCCGGAGAACAAAGGGTTAACTTTCTATGCAGAGCATAGAATGGCGAGCTCGAGCTCAGTTGAGGTCTCTGTCTGGAGCCCTTTGAAATCCAACCGTCAGATTCTTACAAGCAAAAACTCACTAACTATCCTATGTGGAAATTGTAAAATTGTTACTAGCCAACTGGCAACAGAAAGTTTTGGATTCCCAAAGGAAGACTCAAGTCAGGAAACCAAAAACCAATCCAAATAAGAATACTAATAAAACAAACACCCAAACAAAAAGAAGAGGGTGTAAAAGGAGCACCCCGAGGTGCAACACTGTACCTGCCCACCCACTTCCCAAAAACAGGTTCTGAGAGGGGAGGCAGGGAGGAAGGTCAGAATACAGCAAGACTCCATTAGAAGAAACATAATTACTAAGGTGAGTAATTTTTTCTTCAAACAACATGAAGTCTTGCTGTATTCTGACCATTGCAGACTACCAAGCAGTACCTCCATGGAGGAGGGACAGAACCTACTTTGGAAATAGGCTCTGAAGTACTGCTGTGCCACACCGAGCATCACTCCTAGCCTGGATACACAGAGAGTAATGCCTGGTAAAGGTATGGACTGTTTTCCAGGTGGCTGCTTGACAAATTTCCAAAAGAGGAATATCCCTGGCAGCAGTCAGGGAAGCAGTTGTACCTCTGGTGGAGTGAGCCCTCAGGCCTGAGGGTGGAATTTTTCCTAGTTTCTCATAGCAGAATTGTATACAAGACACAATCCACTTGGCAATAGTTCTCCTGGTGGCAGGTTTGCCCTTTCCCACTTCTCCATAAGTGAGGGAATCAAACCTGTGACCCTTGGTACGCTCTATATAGTAGCTAAGGGTCCTTTTAACATCTAAACTGTGTAGCCTCCTCTCTCCTGAAGAAGAATGATCGGTGAAGAAAACAGGGGAGAGACAGACTGGTTCAAGTGGAAATCTGAAACCACTTTGGGCAAGAACCTTCTATTGGTTCTAAGGACCACTTTATCCCTATGAAAGGAGATAAAATCAGGTTCCACTGACAGGGCTTGCAATTCACTGATACGTCTGGCAGAGGTAATGGCTACTAAAAACACAGTTTTCCAAGTCAAGTACTTAAGCTCTGCTGAGGACACAGGTTCAAAGGGAGGTTGCATATGTTGTGCAATGCAAACATTTAAATCCCAGGCAGGGGCAGGGTCTCTAAAGGGAGGATTGGTATAAAGCAATCCTTTAAAAAATATTTACAGAACACAGGATGAGATGATAGTGAGGAAGACTTCCCCACTGACAGAAAAGCAGAAACAGCAGACGAGTGCACCTTGAGAGTAGCTGGTCTGAGGCCTAAGCCATTCAGATGGACCATATAATCCAGGACTGTAGGAAATTCAGCAGTGTCTGGGGAAACATGTTTCTTGGAATACCAAATGCTGAATCTCTTCCAGTTGTAGTTATAAGTTTTTCTAGTGGTGGGCTTTGAGAATATCCAGAACTCCCCGAGACAGATGCAAATCTGCATACTCTAACTCTTCCAAGAGCCATGCGTTGAGATTGAGAGACTGAAGATTGGGGTACCAAAGCCTCCCATGAGAGGAGGTTAACAGGTTGTAATTCCTGGGAAGAGACAGGGGAAGATGGACTGCTAGGGACAGCAAAAGGGGGTACCAAGGCTGTCTGGCCCAGTCTGGAGCAATCAGAATCACTTTGCAAGGTTGTGACTTTATCTTGATTAAAACTTTGAACAGTAGAGGAAAGGGAGGGAAGGCATACAGAAATGTCCCTTCCCAGTTCAGAATCCGAGCATCCAGAGGGACTGAGCCCAATACTGGGGGTCTGCAACCAAAGAGAGGAAGTTGGTGATTGTCTGGGGCTGCAAAGAGATCTATCTCTGGAGTGCCCCAACTTGAAAAAAATCGCCTTCAAGATCAGAGGGTCCAGGGACCATTCGTGATGGCCCTGTGAGATCCTGCTCAGTGCATCTGCTAGCACATTGTCCTTCCCTGGAAGGTGGACTGCTATCAGAGAGGTTTGCAGGAATAAGCCAGGGACCACAACTTCATGGCTTCTGTGCACAAGGCTGCAGACCGAGTGCCTCCCTGCTTGTTGATGTACCACATGGTGGTGGTGTTGTCTGTTCTGACTTGAACAACCTTGTTCTGCACTGACTGAGAGAAAGCTTGCAGGACCAGAAAAACTGCCCTGAGTTCTAGGAGATTGATATGGAGAAGGTATTCCTGAGGGGACCACAATCCCTGGGCAGTGAGGGCGCCCAGATGGGCTCCCCAGCCCAGAAGGGAAGCATCCATGGTAAGGACCACTGAATGAGAGGCAAATGGGACCCCTCGTCTTAAATTGTCCTGATCCTGCTACCATTGAACGGCTTCGATCAGAGTCCAAGTCACTGGAATCAGTTTGGTAAGGTAATCCTTCCTTTGGGACCAAAAGGCCCTCAGATGGAACTGAATGTCCCTCATCTGGAATCTTGCCCCTTGGACCACTGCTGTAGAAGCTGCCATGTGGCCCAAGAGCTGGAGGAAATGCCTTGCTGGTCGAGACACCTGAAGACTGAAGGAAGAAGCCAGTTTTATGAGAACTCTTGCCCTTTCCAGGGGAAGAAAGGCTCTTGCTTTGACAGTATCCAGCTCTGCCCCTATAAAGGTAAGGAGCTGCACTGGCTCGAGAACTGACTTGGGAAGGTTGAGAAGAAATCCTAGAGAAGTGAGCACTTGCTGGGTCACTTGCAGGTCTAATCTGACTTGGTCTGGAGCTTGCCCCCTATGAGCCAGTCGTCCAGATATGGAAAAATGGAAATCTTTTGCCTTCTTAGAAAAGCAACGACTACTGCCAGGCACTTTGTGAAAACCTTTGGGGCTGATGTTTGACCAAAGGGCATTGCTTTGAACTGATAGTGGCCTGAGGGCAACTCAAACCTGAGGTACTTTCTGTGGGAGCAACTGATGGGAATGTGAAAATAGGCATCTTTGAGGTCCAGGAAGGCTAGCCAGTCCCCTGGCCTTAGAGAGGGAAGAATTATTTCCAGAGTTACCATCTTGAACTTCGGTTTTAAAGGATGTTTGTTCAGGTATCTTAGGTCTAGGATGGGTCGCCACTCCCTTGTCTTTTTTGGGGTAAAGAAGTACCTGGAGTACAGAACTTTGCCCCCGTGTAGGGCAGGAACTCTCTCTATGGCTCTTAAGGCCAGAATAGATTAAACCTCTGCCTCTAGGGCAAGGGTTTCTGAGAGACCTGCAGGTGGAAAAGATCTGGCTCTCATCTTCGGACATTTTTTGAAGCTGAGAACCAGTCCCTGGCTTACTACTTCCAGGACCCACTTGTTTGAGATAACAGACATCCAGTCCTGGACAAAGTAAGCCAGCCTGCCCCCTACTGGAATAGGAGAGTCAACCCGGGCAGGCCCATCAGGGTGTCTGCTTGGCAGGGGCCTTAGGCTGGAGTGGATGCAGCCCTGCTCATCCCCCTTCTGCCTCTGCAGAATCCCCTCTGTGAAAAGGGAGAAGAGGCCTGTGCTTGATAAAAAGGCCTATGAAAAGGCCTGCCCCTGCCCCTAGACTGCTGCCTTTGAGGAGTTGTCTGCCTCTCCTTGGCCTGAGCACTCCTATGAGTGGTCCTGTACTCGTCCATTTTCTTCATGTAATTCTCTGTCTGCTCCCCAAACAGAGAATTACCCACTACAGGAAAATCCATGGCCTTAGTCTGGGTATCCTCTGACAGGCTAGTACATCTGAGCCAAGCCATTCTCCGAAGAGCCACAGATGTAGCCATGACTCTAGATGACACATCACTGGAGTCCACTGCAGCATGGAATTGCGCCTTGGATGCCTCAATACCATCAGCAGCCACCTGCTCCAGCTCCTTGGCAAGCTGGCCAGGGACCTGTTTTGCTAAAGCCATGACAGTGTCCCATCTGGATTACTGATACCTAGCAGTATAGGCCATATAGTTGGCCTGTCTGAGTCCCAAGAATGCTGCCATGTACTGTTTCTTTGCCATGGCATCAATCCTCCTGGAGTCCTTGTCTGGGGGGTGTGAAGCCAAGGGAATATTTGCCTTATCACAGGCTGCAGCCTGCACTACCCCAACATGGCTGCATTGTTGTGTAAGGAACTCCGTATCTGAGCCTGACAATGTATACCTCTTGTCCATTCTTTATCCACAGGAGGTATAGTATTAGGAGTCTTTAAAATCTTAAATGTCTGTTTCCCAAAAGATTTGTGTAAGGGAATAGACAGCCTCCTAGACTCTGGGATATCCATCATTTCCACATAGGCTCCTCCTGGTCATCCACAGCTTCTTCCATAGGAAGCTGGAGGGTTTCAGCCAGTGAGTTTAGCTTGTAAAGATCTGACGGTTTGAGTTTAAACAGCAACAGACATAGTCTCAACCGAGCTCGAGCTCAGCGTTCCATGCCTGGCATAGAAAGTTAACTCTTTCATCTCCAGGGCAGTTCGAAGGTTGGGACTCACTGCTATTGTCAGAATACAGCAAGACTTCATGTTGTTTGAAAGCGGTGTCCAGAGGAGGCTGACCATTTCCCCAACCGCTCAACCAGGTGTCCGGGCTCAGAAGACCTGAACCGACGGAGGCCTGCTCTTCCCCAGTGCGTATAGCAGTGAGGGAGGCTGGAGGGATGGGCCCAAGGAACCTACCTTAACAGTAAAGAGGAGGCAGATACTGGTGGCAGCAACCCTGGCAACAGTATCCGAGATATCATAGAGGGTCCGTAGGAGCTTCTTGCTGACATTCTCAGCGGTCTGCAAGCATTTAAGAAACTCTTGCTTCTGGGTATCTTCAGGAAGGGCCTGGGCAGCGGCCTTACTCTTCTTCCAGCTGGTAGGCTGGTACTTTACCAAATGAGACAGGTAACTGGCAATCCGCAACCCCAAGGTGGAGGAGGCATAAACCCTCTTGCCCCAAAGATCAATTCTGCGTGACTCTTTGTCTGTGAGGAGGGAGCTAAGATGCTTGGGGCACCTTAGACCTGTCATGAGCTGCCTTTATGACCACTGAATCTGTCTCAGGTTGGGCAGCATAATATGGAAACCCCGCGAGTCATAGTAAAGTTTATCTGCCCCGTGGGGCATAGCTGGCACCATGCCAGGCCTGTGCCAGGCTGCAGTAGTAGCATTCCTCAAAGGAGGCAAAATATGAGGAATGGTCTTAGGAGGTGATTCTGGGATCTCCAGATCTTTCCTGGTGGCATCCTCCTCCTCAGTGTGGAAGCCCACGGCTGAAGATAACTGCTTCATAATATTGAAGAAGGTAGGCTCCTTGAGAGGAGACCAAGGATTTTGTTTCACATAATCCTTGCTGACTAAGGAAGCTGTGGATCTGTCTGAGGTGAGGGGCTCTTCCTCATCAGGAAGAATAACGTCAGGATGTTACACCTCCTCTATGTCAACCTCTTACAAATCAAGCTCCGATGTCTGAGGTGCCACCGATGGTCCTTGGGGGCCGGCCTACAGTCGTCGAGGAGGGGTCAATGACAATGCTGTCGTCGACAGTGCAGTTGATGTATGCCTAATGCACCTAGCTGGTAGACAATTACCTAAGTAAATTTAGTCAAAATCTCATTGATGTTGATGTCAGTCAAGGATTGCGTTGAGGGGAGAGGGGTAGCAGCGCAGGGAGCGACGACCTTACAGATTGGCCCTGACAACCCAAACAGCCTGTAGCCCGAGGGCCTGGGGAAGGATCAGGCCTCAACGGGAGGGCCGTCGATGATGAAGGGGCCGACCAGCCGCCCTGAATATAAGATGGAGGTGCTGTCAGTATGGGTCTGGTAGGCACAGAGACCTGGGCAGCAGATTTATGTGTTGGTGCAGCCACAGCCAACAAAGAACCCCTGGAAGATGTAGAAGAGGCCGTCAGGGAGTGGGACTGCTGCCAAAGCTTCTGCAGAGACCCATGCAAACAAGTCGACAGCGGGAAAGAACTGAGGAGGGAGGGGGCTGCTGATGCCTTTATAGGTTTTTTTTTTTATACTTCCTTTATTTAATAGCATAAGTTTAATACAAGTTCATACTGTAGCATTGGCTACTTTACTAAGTAGCCTTTCCAGCTAAAAAAAAAACTATAACCAAAAACTTAAAAACTTTGGCATATTACGCAGTACAATTACATTTACTAATGAACATCTTATCCATTTCTTTAAATACAATCAGGGTGAGGTTAGTGCATACATATGCTTGCCTCTGCGGCAAAACAGAACAATCTACAATATGATTACTGTCTCTCTCCCACATCACTATCTTCTCTTTTTCAGACTGGCTCGATAGTTGACACAAGTATAGGTATTACTGAGACTTATAAATTACCCCTACATTCGGTTAGCATCACTTTTTATACCTATATTATTTGACCCTGGTATAGTTCCCAGCTAGACCAGTTTCTAATATACACCTCTGTCTTCTCCTGGAGATTTAGGGACATCTGTTTGTTGCGTTGGATATTTTGTACAAGTGTTTTCCACTCAGAGATCTTAGGGGGCATCTTTTGTAACCACTTCTTAGTTATAGCTTTGTAGGCCGAGGCTAGGAGTATCGACCATAGATATTTTTTCGCTTTATCTTTTACCTCTTCGGGGAGAGCCCCTAGAACCAGACTTGGCTGCTCCAACAGGCTTTGGATGTTTAGTAAAGATTTAATATGGTTTGCTACCTGTAGCCAAAAGAACTGTATCTTTGGGCACCCTATAAATACATGTTTATATGAAGCCTTTGGTTCGCCACACTCTCTCCAGCATTGTGAGGCATATCCGAGGCTTCCCTGAGTTATTCCTGAATGTACCCAGAAGAATCTCACCCTTACTTTCCAGGTGAATTCTCTCCAAATAGGTGAAGAAGTGGTAGCCCATGTTCCCCTCCATATCTTAGTCCAAACCCTGGAGGTCATTGGGTGTACCAACTCTTGTTCCCATTTGGACTGGACCGGGTTCATTGCTTGAGAGTTTAATAGTATTAATGATCTGTATATTATAGATATCGCTTTCTCACCGTGCTGTGATGTCCATATTTGTCTCTAGGGGGTATTATCTTCTTCTAAGTTAAGGCCTCTGGCATTGATCTTAGTTTGTGTTAAAATATAGGTTTTTTATTTGATACTAGTGTAACCTGTCCCCTTCAGACCATGCAAAGACCCTCTGGATTTCATAGAAACACAGAAGTTGACGGCAGATAAGGACCGCAAGGCCCATCCAGTCTGCCCATTTCTTTTTCTACTTTATAAATGTGCCATCGGCCTTTGCTCTGTCAGTGACCTATCTATTCATAGTCATTTGTATTGCTCCCTTATGCCTATCCCATGCCTGTTTGAAGCCCTGCACTGTATTCATAGCCACCACTTCTTGTGGTAAGCCATTCCATGCATCTACCACCTTTCTGTGAAAAAGAATTTCCTCACATTCCTTAATCGGCCTCCCTCTAATCTCATGCTGTGTCCTCTTGTCCTGCTATTTTTCTTATATTGAAACATGTTAGACTCTTTCACCTTGTTTATGCCCTTAAGGTGTTTAAATGTCTCGATCATATCACCTCTCTCCTCCTTTGCTCAAGGGTATACATATTGAGCTCCGTTAATCTGTCCTCATATGTCTTCTGATGCAGTCCCTGCACCATTTGGTTGCCCTTCTCTGGACTGCCTCAATTTGGTTAATGTCCTTGTGAAGGTGTGGCCTCCAATACTGCACGTAGTACTCCAGATGGGGCCTAACTAATGTCTTGTACAGAGGGATTATTACCCCCTCTTACGACTTGTGATACCCCTACTAATACACCCTAACACCCCCTAGCCTTACCTACTGCTTTAGAGGTCTGCTTGGATGATTTTAGGTCATCAGTGATGATGATGCCCAAGTCTCTCTCTTCCTTTGTGACTGCTAGCAACTCCCCTCCCAGCCTATAAGTGGCTTCAGGGTTTCTCTTCCCTATGTGCATGATTTTGCACTTCTTTGCATTAAATCCCAGTTGCCACTCTTCTGACCATTCTGCTAGTTTATCCAGATCTCTTCTCATTCTGCCAGCCCCATCTGGATCATCTACTCTGTTGCAGATCTTGGTGTCATCTGCAAACAGACAAGCCTTACCCTCTAGTCCATCTGCGAGGTCACTAATGAAGATGTTGAATAGGACTGGCCCCAGGACTGATCCCTGAGGTACCCCACTTGTGACTTGCATCTCTTCTGACTGTATACCATTTACCACCACTCTCTGTTTTCTGCCAGTCAACCAGTTTGCCACTCAGTTGACCAACTTCTGACCCACCCCGAGCCTAGTTCATAATCACCCCAGATTTCAGGATCTGCCAGGGTGCCTCTAGACCATTTTTAATCTGTTTCTTAAACCATTCATTCTCATTCAGCAAAGTCTGGGCAAACCATTCATATTTCCAGAAGTGTTGTGTGCAAAGTTTACTCTTTGTTCCTAGTTGCCACCCTTTCAGGATGGCTACAGTTGCTCTGGGGACCATTTGGATAGCTTTTTTCAGAAAGGACTTGGTAAATAGGCATGCCAGGAGTGGTTGTGGGATAGGCCTAGCAAGATCAATTAGTTTCTATTTTGCCTGGTATGACTTGGTTCCCCACAGCAGTGCTAGTCGCATCTGCGCTGCTATCCAGTAATTCTGGAGTGAGGGCAGAGCTATTCCCCCTAACTCTTTTGGTAAGATTAATTTACGAAAACCTACCCTTGGCTTTCCTTTATTCCACTGGTATGCATTTAATATCCTTTGCCAGGAGAGAAGCTCCTTAGGGGTCAGGGTACACGGGACACACTGGAATAGATATAAGAATCTAGGTAGAACGTTAATTTTAAGAGAGAGTCCTAATGTAAAACGAGGATGGGAGCAATGCCCATTTTCTTAAATTATTTTTAATATTTTCGACTAGGGGGCCATAGTTCTTTACAAATAGGTTGTCAGGGTTTTTGGGAATTTGTATACCCAGATAAGTCATATTTTCAGCGTCCCATTTAAAGGGATAAGTTTTCCTAAGGGGGGGGGTTCGTATTCGAATGTTAAGGCTTCTGTTTTGCTTATATTAAGTGTGAAACCCGAAAGTTTAGCAAATTCATGGACCTTTCCAAAAGGGGCCTCCACCAATTTTTGGGGATTTGTCAGATAGAGCAGGACGTCATCAGCGAATAATGCTAGTTTATGCTCCACTCCAGCCATATATATTCCCTGAATATCGGGGGTTTGTCGTATGCTTTGGGCAAGGGGCTCAATATAGCATGCAAATAGGAGGGGGGACAGAGGGCAACCCTGCCTAGTCCCTCTGTACAAGGGAAATTTTTCTGATAAATGGCCGTTGGTTCTGATATAACCTATTGGACTTCTATAAAATTTAAAGATTACTTCCACAAACTGGGATGGAAAACCAAATTTTGATAGAGTACTTCTTAAGAAGTTCCATGAGACCATATCGAAAGCCTTCCCGGCATCCAGTCCTAATAAAACCGCTGGTGTCTTGTTCTCTAAAATGTGTTCTATTATATAGATCGAGCGTCTAACGTTATCCTGGGCCTGGCGGCCTGGTATGAAACCACACTGGTCAATATTTATTAACATTGGTGCTAACTGAACTAGGCGCTTTGTGAGAATTGAGGACAATATCTTGTAATCTGTATTTAAAATAGATATTGGGTGGTATGAGGAGCAATGTGTATGATCCTTCCCAGTTTTAGGTATGACTGAGATTATCGCTTTGTTCCAGGAAGGAGGAATTTCTTCCTCTCGTACGGTTACTGCGGTGAATACTTGTCCTAGGACGGGGAGCAATGTCTCAGTGAAAACTTTGTAGAATTCCCCTGGTAGCCCATCTGAACCTGGGCATTTTCCAGTTTTTAACTGGCCAATTGTGGAGGCTATTTCTGGTAGTGTGATTGGGGTCATTAATGATTCTCTTTGTTTTTGTGTTAATGTTGGAAGGTCTAAAGTGGCCAGGAATTTATGAATTTCCTCTTCGCTCAGGGTATCACCTTTCGCGTAAAGTTTGGAATAGAAGTGATGAAAGGCCTCTGAAATTGAGTGAATGTTGCTTTTTAAGTCTTTTGAATCAGGGTGTCTTATTTTTAGAATAGAGGACCTAGTCGCCCGCTTACGGAGCTGAGCTGCTATCATTCTCGTAAATCTAGGACCTCCATCATAATACTTGTGATGAAGGAAGATCAGCTTTTGCTCCATGGCGTAATCCAAAATAGTGTTTAGCTGTTTCCTAATATGAGCTCTCTAGATCTATCTTTGCATTGTTGAATTTTTTGCATCTCCTCTAATTTGCTTATCTTTGCTTCAAGTGAGAGTCTGTAAGAGTCTCTCTGTCGTTTCTTATGTGTAGCTATTGCTATAAATTTACCTCTCACCATGGCTTTAATTGTATCCCAGATCATAGCCATAGGAACTTCTTGGGTATCGTTATCTATCAGAGCCTGAGTTATGGTGTCTTTAATTGTTTCTTGTGTTTCCTTATCTCTAATCAGTGCCAAATTAAGCCTCCAGAACGTCCTTTTGCCTGCTCCCTGTGCAAACAGTTTGCAGAAAATAGGCACATTATCAGAGAGGGTGAAGTCTCCCTGCCATGCCTATTGCACCTGCATTAGATTTTCTCTTTGTGTTATCAGAAAGTCAAGGCAGGAGTAGGTGTCATGAGCCTGCGAATAGAAGGTGTGTCTGGGTGTTGGGCCATGTAAAAATCTCCAAATATCTTCATATCCCAACTTTTGTAGTAGCTCCTGGACCTCCCTGGCCACTTTGTTTTAACGACCTTGGGAGAGGCTGTTCACCCTTTTCCTTGAAATACCCAGGTTGAAATTTCCTCCACATATTAATCTGCCCTCTGCCCACCCAGCCAAACGAGTGATAAGATTTCTGTACACCAAGGCTTCTGATGCTGGGGGTATGTAAATCGAGGCCAGAGTGGTCATCTGGCCCTCCAAGAGGCCCTTTAAGAACACATATCTTCCCTCCCTGTCTATAATTTTATCCTTCAATTCGAATGGGGTGCCTTGCCTCAGCATTATGGCAGTTCCACGCCTCCTGCCTCCCCTATACGAGGCAGCCACCACCTGGGAGAAGCCCATTCTTTCGAATTTTGCATGCTCGCTCTGAGTGAGATGCGTTTCCTGTAATAATAAATTATTAACCCCCTGTCTTTTCACTAGTTGGAGAATTTTACTTCTCTTTACAGGGTTGGTTATACCATGCACATTATACGTGCATATTGTGTAGGACTGAGCCATCTTATGTCGGGTCACTGATTACAAAATTGTTCCTGTCCCTCAGATGGAGGACTATCGCCCTTGGTGGTGGCTCCCTCGTTAATACAACTATGTCATCCTGCCAGTCTGATTTGATGTTCAATGTTTTACAACGTACTGCTATGCCTGAACCTATATAACTGACAAAAACTTTTAACTTCTTTATAAACAACATTATAACCTTAAACATTTTGCAACTTCCAAGGTTGGGGGCTTAGTTGCCTCACTAGCCCCTTGGTTCTCCTTTGTCAGAGGAGAACGAGGAGGAATTGTTGCTCTTCCGTTTCCGGAAGACCTCCTCTGGAGCCTCGATGCCGCTGGGCTCCTTTGATTAAAGTTATCGGCAGGTTAGCGTTCATCTTCATCTGCCCCACGACCCAGCTAAGTAATAGGAAAGAAAAAAAAAACTTTAACCTTGGGCTAGGGCTGTAGTGATTTTATGTATAGCAGGTGGCGATAAGTCCCTATCCAGTTTAGCGAGTGGTTTTCTAGCTCTAGTTCAATGCAATTAGTGCCCCGAGCCACGCTTTAGGTTGGCCTAACGGCCACTTCATTTGTTACCATTATCCTGTCCCCCCCAACTGAGGCCTGCTGTCTTTTAATTAAATCTGATCATATGGAACAACGGAATCTTTCACATTTTTTACTAATCCTCCATAAAGAGAGCAGAGTAGTCATACAGCAAGAAGTGTGAGAGTTCCTTCATAATGACTTTCCATGGATTTTGAGGTTGAACTGTCCTCATTTGTTGATGCTACATAAATCTGCCCCTCTGCAAGTTCGGGATCTCGTTGGGGAAAGAAGACACAACCCAGAGCTAATGGGTAGAGATAAACCCCACAAATGGGTAATGCCTTGATGTAGTGATCTCGGTGGTAAGCCATAAATACAGGTTACTCACCTGTAACAGGAGTTCTAGGAATGGTATATGTTGTTCATCCACACTCATTGGCAGTATCCTTGCCGCTTTAAATCTTGCCGGAAGGTCTTCAAGCTTGCTCCTCCCACCCACCCGGGTGGTATAACTCTCGGCTCCGCCCCATGACGCCAGATCTGGCCCGCTGGAAGCTCAGGTTGTGCGTCGAAGCCGGGGAGGTCGGGTGGGTCGTGTGGATGAACAACATATACCATTCCTAGAACTCCTGTTACAGGTGAGTAACCTGTATTTCTAGGTTTATGGATATGTTGTTCATCCACACTCATTGGCAGACTCTAGCAGTTCTCCGGGAGGAGGGAGGCAAGACGTACACCCCATATCCTTACTTGGGAAAGAGGGCTGGAGGCAAAAGGGCCCCAAAACCAGCATCCCGGCGTGACTCAAGGTCGATGTGGTAGTGGGTAATGAAGGTGTTTGCTGACTTCCAGGTAGCAGCCTGCAGATTTCCTGGATAGGGGCGTCCCTGGGAAGCAGCCACTGTTGCAGCAGTATGGCGGGTAGAATGAGCTCTTATCCTCTGGGAGGCTCCATGCCCGCCAACATATGCAGAGATCTATGCAGGAGGTTACCCACCTGCTTATCGTCCGCTTGGCTGCAGGTCCTGCCAGATCACGGCTTCAGCGTAGGTGACAAACAGCTGGCGAACCTCTCCCAATTTCAACCCGTGCGCGCTCCTTATAATAAGCGGCGCCCTTCTAGGGTCCAGAGTATGGAGCCTATGTCGAAACCTCCGGGTGTGATTGGGGTGGGAACACCTGGCAGAGTCAACACCTGGTTAGGTGAACTCCGACATCACCCGGAAGGAATTTCGGGTGGGCGGCAGGTTCATTACTGTCCCTGTGGAAGACCAGGTAAGGAGACTCGATGGAAAGCTGGAGCTCTCCCATCCTTCTGGCTGGCGTGATAGCCACCAAGAAGGCGGTCTTCTCACAACAGGTGAGAGAGCAGCCACCTGTGCATAGGTTCGAATGGCTTGCCCATGAGCTTTGCCAGTACCAGCAGTAGATCCGCGGAGGTGGGGGTTCCCGCACTGGAGGAAATGTGATCAAGGCCTTTGAAAAGCGCCAGACCACCTTCTCCCTGCGCCACGACTGCTTCCGGCCGCCCGGTAGCAGAGATGGCTGCCAGGTGCACCCTTAGGGTCGTCGACCTAAGCCCTTGATTAGAAAGGGACCATAAATAGTCCAAGATGCTTGCCAAGGAACAGGAGGAAGGGTCAAAGCCCTTGCCCTGACACCAAATGGAAAACCTTTTCCATTTGAAGGCATAGCATTTTCTGGTCGACTCCTTACGGGACGCCTCAACTACATTGAGGACCTCGTCGGAAAGACCCAAGGCCTGGAACTCTAGCCGCTCAGGAACCAGGCCGTCAGGTGCAGGGATTGAAGGTCCGATGGAACACCTTCCCTGATTGACTGAGAGACAGGTCCGGGAGCTGGAAGCTGCGAGTCCTGGAGCTGAGACTGAGGAGATCTGGGTACCAGAACTGGCGAGCCAGTCTGGGGCTATCAGAATCACCTGCGCCTTGTCCCTCCTCGCCTTGAGAAGCACCTTGTGGATCAAGGGAAATGGGGGAAAGGCGTAAAAGAGGCCCGGGGTCCATTGCCTCGAGAAGGCATCCCCCTGCAGCGAGCCCTGCTGAGGGGGGCGGGCATGGAACAGACTCAGCTTCGCGTTCTCCATGGAGGCAAACAGGTCCACCTGAGGTGTGCCCCAAAGGGAGAACAGATGCTGTACTACCTCCGGCAGGAGAGACCACTCGTGGGATGCAGCCCCTATCCGGCTCAGGGCATCGGCCAGGGTGTTGGAGGCTCCTGCCACGTGAATGGCTAGGGAGATCCGCCCAGGCTCGCGCAGAGAAGTGACCAAATGCTTGAGAGCTTCCTTGCATAGAAGCATGGAGCGTCCCCCTGGCGGTTCAGATAAGTACATGGTCGTGGTATTGTCCGTCTGGACTCGGACCACTTGACCCCGGAGGAGCGGAGCAAAGCGGTGAGAGCTAGGCGGACCGCTCGGAGCTCCAGCAGGTTGATGTGGCATGGACTCCGCGGGGACCAGAGGCCATGAGCCCGTGTTCCCAGATGGGCACCCCAACCCATCAGAGAGGCATCGGTCGATAGAGAGACCGTCGGCTCGGGCGGATCGAACGGATGCCCTCCTGCAAATGATCTGGAACGGTCCACCACTGGAGGCTGCCCATCCCCTGTGTCACTGACACAAGCTGGTCCAAGGGATCGAAGGCAGACCACTGGCTGGCCAGTCCCCACTGAAGGGACGATGTTCCAGCGGGCCCAACGGACCACGCTGGTGCAGGCCGCCAGAGACCCAGGAGGCGCAGGGAAGTCCCGGGCAGGCGCGATTGCCCAACCAGAAATGATCGAAAAGGAGGAAAGAACCTCGGCCCTGTCCGCTGAGCCAGCTCTGGCTCGAAGAGAGTCGAGCGCCCGATGAATAGAATCACCTGCTGCTCGAGTTCCGACTTGGCCTCGTTGATAAGGAGGCCAGTTGAGAACAGACCTGGAGGCCAGATCTCTGGACCACTCCGCCTCCTCCCTGGAGGAGCTGCTATCAATGAGTCGTCCAGGTAAGGGTACACGGACCCCTCAGCGCAGCGAAATGCTGTCACCACTGCCATGCATTTGGTGAAGACCCTGGGAGCTGGAGACAAGCCAAGGGCATGGCTTGGAACTCGAAGAGGGATCCTTCCGCCGGAAGCTAGGGAATCTCTGGTGAGACGGACGGATAGGGACGTGAAAAAACGCGTCCTGCAAGTCCAGAGAGCAGAACCACACGCCGCGTTCCAAGGATGGTATTATCTGAGCCAGAGTGACCATCCTGAAGGTTCGAGACCTTAGGAACTTGTTTAGGTCGTGTAGGTCGAGAATGGGGCGCCAGCCCCCCGTCCGTTTCGGAACCAGGAAGTACCTGGACACAAACCCTGGGTCTGAAGGAGGGTCCACCACCTCTCTTACCACCTCCTTCTGGAGGAGGAGAGCGATGTCGGCTCGACGAGCCGCCAGTGAGGCTGGGGATCCCGAAGCCCCCCGAGGGGCGACGGCTCTGAAGGGTGGTGCCTGCTCAATTCCAGAGGCAGGCCTCTTCCACCACCACTCCAAGACCCACCTGTCCGTGGTAACAGCAGGGACCAGGCGGAGGCGGAAGTGCGGAGCCGTCCCCCAGGGGACCCAGGGGTAAGGTGACGGGATGGGGCGACACCCCTCAGCCGTCACTGGGCAGGCTTGAGGAGGGACCGGCCGAGGGACCTCCTGGGCCCTTTCCTCCCTGCCTCCTGTTAGAGGAAGCCGGGCGGTTTGGGTTTGGGATGCTGGTCGAGCCTGCTGGGCTCTGACGCTGTTGGCCGGGCGCCTGGGGCACAGAAGGACGAAAGGGCTTAGGCTGTGGTTTCAGGCCTTGTCCTTCTGAGCGGAAGAGACCGAGTCCAAGGTGGCATTGGACTTCTCGATCCTCTGCAGGTGACCTTCCACCCCAGGGTCAAGAGGTCAGTCCCCAAAAAGGGAACATCCGCCAACTTGTGCTGGGTGTCCAAAGTAAAGGTGGATATCCTCAGCCAAGCCCGCCGACGCATAGCCACTGCGGCCGCCACCGATCTGGCACATGAGTCCCCTATATCCAAAGCAGTCTGGAGCTGCTGTTTGGCCACTGCCCTGCCCTGGTCCCGCACCTGCTTAACCGTAGTCTGCAGATCGGCGGGAAGATGAGGGATGACCTCATCCAGGGAGCCCAACAGGGCATGAGAAAAAATGTGCCATGAGGACGGCCGAACTGGCCTGACGAAGGCCGAGAGAGGACGCAGCGTAGACTTTTCGCCCGACATAGTCCAATTTCTTGGACTCCTTGTCAGGAGGTTTGTCCACATCCCTGGCGTTGCCGGGCGCTGCCGAAAACGCTGTCGTGTAACCAACCCTCAGCAGAGGGGTGTCCCAAAATGACAAGGAACCGTAGGGACCGTGATACTTCCTGGCCATCCTGGCCGGGCGCAGGGCAGGAAGCAGGCGCTGCCAAAGTTCCAGTGCCGGGACCCACTAGTGGCCTCGGCCACGGAAAGCCTCCGTCGGAGAATCCGGGTCCAGAATCTCCGTGAGGGATACCTCAGCCTGTTTGAAACGGGTTCGAGCTCCATCCCGGTAGACTCCGAGATGAGTCAAGCAGTCCTAGGAAGGACGACGGCTATCGTCCATTGACTGACCTCCTGAAGACTCCAAGTCCAGTCGCTTGAGAAGAAGGAGGAATCATCTTCGGACTCGGAAGAGTCCTCGAAAAGCTGCTTCTGGCTCCGAGCCACCCTTCACCTGCCGAGGTCGGTCGGGAGTGAGGGTAACTGACAGCCGATGGGTAAGACCTTAGCCGACCGAGAATCCTTGGTCGGAGCCCCAATTGGTGGCTGTGAGGCGGAGGTTCCACCGAATCGGTGGAGCAGCTGGTTTTGGCCGAACAACCGCCTGGGTATAGGCCTCGGACAAGTCGAGGGTTGTGTCGGCGTTCGGTGACAGTCATTAATGGCCGGGAAGGCTGACGGATTCGGCTTATTCCGGCCAGGAGGACTGTTGCAACATAAGGTTCTCGCATCACACGTAATTTACGCCAAGCCTCCTCATCCGAGGAGAGGAGGATAGCGAGCGCGACGCCGCTTATCAAGGGTGCCGAGACCGAGACCGCTATGACGGTGGGATCGGCTGGACCGCGAAGAGGTCCGAGACCGAGACCGAGAGTCCCGGAATTTCCGAGGTCGGTGCGGGGAGGTGTCGGCCGGAACCGGCACTCCCTTCGGCTCGGATGGTCCATCCGAGGGCTCCGGAACCGGAGGCACAGGCGAGCCCACGGGATCCTCAACTCCTCCCGGGGGAACCGGGGAGAGGGGAATCTCGGCTGCTAAAGGCGACAGCCCGTCCAATGGGTCGAGAAAAATCTCGACTTCATCGGTGGAGTCTCGGTCCAACTGACCTGACGGGACACCGTGAGGCCAGTGGCCGGCCGAGCGGTCGGACTGGGCCGACGGTCGACGGCCCGGGAGAGGGACCTTCCCGCCTCCCAAGAGCGCCGACGGAGGGACTTACCTGTCCTCTTTTTGGACCGAGAATAAGGTCCAGCAGACGCAGGCCCTTCTCCTTTAGTGGAGAGGACAGACAAAGCTCCTTAAAAGAAGCCGGTAGGAAGAACCCAGAGAGAGCGGGATAAATGCGGCGGCCGAGGAAAGATCACGACCCGCGCCGCCTCCTCTTCGAGGCGACCATCCGCTTCGAGCTGATCGCCGAGCCGCCGCCAGCGGACATCGCAACCGGCCTCCTGACTCTACCAGAGGGAAACGCCTCGGACGGCCCAGTTGCAATCGGGCAGCACGGTCTTCGAGGACGAGGCCGAGAAAGATGAGCACAGGTCGCAAGCTGCGGGTCGTGCTCAAGGCCTAAGCAGTATACTGCATGGAGTGAGGATCCGTCCGAGACATCTTCTGCCCGCATGGGCATCTCCGAAATCCGAGAGTCGATTTGTCCATCGCGGCAGCGAGATAGAAGACTGAGAATCTTTGCAAAATTTTATTTTTAAATCGCAACGGAGAAATAGGAACCAGTCGCAAACGCAGAGCGTTAAGGAGGGAACCTGAGCTTCCAAGCGGTAAGGAAGATCTGGCGTCATGGGGCGGAGCCGAGAGTTATACCACCCGGGTGGGTGGGAGGAGCAAGCTTGAAGACCTTCCGGCAAGATTTAAAGCGGCAAGGATACTGCCAATGAGTGTGGATGAACAACATATCCATGTCCCTAGAATAGCAGTTTTCTTTGTCCCTTCCTAAATTATTACTCCTTAATCTCAGGTTGCGGTTCTCCCACTGATGATTTTCTGGATAGTGCGCATTATGTCAGAGCGTGGTCCCCCTCTAGGACCCGATGCCTTCCCGGAAGCGGTATGTTGCTTATAGAGTCCCCGTTGACCTGTATCTTGGTTCCTGATTCCGATCACCGGGATATTCTTCTCTTTCAGGTCTTCGATAGCCTCCTCCACCGTGGAATACGTTTTTACTCCTTCCTCCCAAAAAACCCTCAACCTCGCTGGGTAAGGCATGTGAAAGCAGATGGACTTCTCTCTTAATGCTTTTATAATCGGTGAGTACCTAGCCCTTTGAATCTGGATTTCCTGGGGATAATCGTGGTCCAGGTAAAGTCTGTTTGTTAGGTATTTAATTTCTTTTTTACTCCATGCACGTCTCAGCAATTCTTCTTTGACTCTAAAAGAGCTCACCTTGAAGACTATCGATCATGGACGTGCTGTAGGGTCGGTGGGTTTCCTCTGCAACGATCGATGCGCCCTTTCGATGTGGAAGTTCAGGGTTGCTGGGAGGTCGAGAATATCTCTCAGCAGATTTTTTAAGAAGGGTGCCATAGGGAGAGTTTCCAAGTCCTCGGGTAAACCATATAGGCGTAAGTTATCTTGCCTAGAGCGACCTTCCAAATCTAGACATTTCGCATGTAGGGTTTCTGTTTCTTGTGCTAGATCTTGGACTATAGTAACTAGTTGGGATACAGTGTCCTCCACTTCCGACACTCTTTCCTCAACCCGTTCCATGCGCTTTTCAAAGGTTGTGAACTGAGCCTGTATGGACTGAAACTCCTGTTTGTTCTCTTTTCTTGACTCTGTAATTTCATGTAAGAGTCTTTCAAACCTCGATCTCGAGAGGTGCTCATTTTCTCTGTCCGTGTCATAATCTATAGGTTGTAGGCCTGACGGGGAGGACGACCTGCTTGGTGGGCCCATTTTTAATCTGTTGGAATCCTTCTGACTTACTTTGGGTTCAGCCCGATTTTTGCCTCTGTTGGCAGACTGTGTTGTTCCCCCTGCGTTTTTTGACATTCTCGATTTTGGTAATCCAGGTTTTTTGGGGAAATTTAGATAGCTGGGTCGAGAGCTTTACAGATTAGGCTAGTTGCTGCTCCGTGACGTCACCGGAAGTCCATGCCTTTATAGGTTTGATGATGTCAGCATGGGTGGCCCCAGTTGTACTGCTGAAAATCTTCCATGTGGATCCTGCTTCATCGACAGCGAAGTTCCTATGGTGTGGCCTGATGACAGAGGTACCTCAAGGAAGATCAACGGGTAAGAAAAAAGAAAGGCTAGGGCAAGGCTGCCCAAAGGATAAAGAAAGGATACAGGATATAAAAAGAACAAAACATTAAACCTGGCTACCAAAGAAGAGACGAAGAGGTGGGAAGGAAGAGCCTAGGAAGCGGGTTAAATAATGGTCAGGACAACTGGACAGGAGAGAGAAAGTGGGAAGGGAGAGTGTGTAGCAGGGACGCTGAGCTTCCAGTAGGAAAGCAGTGTTTGCAGTGGAGTTGGCTTTGCTTGCAACTGCAAGGGAACTTACCCATGTTACCCTGCAGATTACTAGACTAGTAAACAAAGTCAAAGGTCTCAGAAACCCCATATAACTAAAGCATAAATATGGGCTGAAATCTCTGAGGAAGGTTCCACTACCTTGAAAAAAACCAAAAAAAACACAGGAATGGTAGTAGAGCTATGAACCCTGAAATTGTGTTACCAGTAAAGGTTCTCCACCTACAGATTACATGAAGTGCAGAGTGGCCAAAGACTCAGAGATCCCATATAATCCATGCAAAAATATTGGATGCAGTTCAGTGAAAGAGTCTCATTTTCCTGAAGCACAGTAATCAGAAGAGCCAGGGCTCATAACTGTGATACTATAAGCCAGGTTCTCGAACCGAGAAGAAGACACCTGCGAGTTTGAAAGCCAACAGAGCAATCCAGAGAAGGAAAAAAAAATTGGAAGGAGAGGATCCCTGCGAGACAGGACAGATAGCAACTGACAGAATCGAAGATATCTTATGATTCTCTTATCACATCTTCCCCATTCTTTTCAAACAAACTCTAGTAATGCCAATACGGCTGCAAAATTATGGTATTGTGAGCAGTAAGAAATTGGTAAACTAGCAATGTTTGCATGAACCACTCAGCCACCTAACTGCACTTTCTAATTGTTGTCAGACACACACACACACACACACACTGACTAAATGGTCAGACTGGGTGGGCCAAGTGGTCCTTATCTGCCGTCAAAGTCTATGTCTAATTCAACTACATAATTATTTACCCAGGATAGCCCAGCTGAGATGCAGCATCTCGTTTCCAGTGGGGTCTTGCATTAAAATGTATTTAACAGTGGGGTAATGCATTACAAGTTATTTACCCAGTATAGCCCAGATGAGATGCAGCATCTCATTTGCAGTGGGGTCCTGCATTACAATTTATTTACCAAGGACAGCCCATCTTAGATGCAGCATCTTGTTTCCAATAGGGTCTTGCATTACAGTTTATTTACCCAGGATAGCCCAGTTGAGATGCAGCATCTTGTTTCTCCTGGGGTCCTGCATTATAAGTTATTTACCCAGGAAAGCCCTGCTGAGATGCAGTATCTCATTTCCCCTGGGGTCCTGCACTACAAGTTATTTACCCAGGATAGCCCAGCTGAGATGGAACACCTCTTTTCCAGTGGGGTCCTGCATTACAATTTCTTTGCCCAGGATAGCCTAGCTGAGATGCAGCATCTCATTTCCAGTGGGGTCCTGCATTACAATTTATTTACACAGGATAGTCCAGCTGAGATGCAGCATCTCGTTTCCAGTGGGGTCCTGCATTACAATTTATTTACCCAGGATAGCCAAGCTGAGATGCATGCAAAGAGTAATCATCCCGATTATATTTTAAAAAATGTCCCCTTTGGTCAGTTAGTATGACTAAAAAGAAATAGCTCTACAGAATAAGATTTTTTTGAGGCCAAGGAGGAATTATTTGGCAGGCTTAGGGCTCAAGGATATTCTGAGTGCATTTTGCAAAATGCACTAAAGAAAGTTAATCAGCTGAACAGACAGGACTTATTGAAATACAAGGAACGCAGTAACTCTGAAAATAAAATTACATTTGTGACAACATATGGCCCCTTAGCTATGGATTTAAGATCAATACAGTGGATTCCACTTAAGTGCAATTAAATGCAATTTTCGTTTATAAACACACTTTTTCAATTTCCCGTTTTTCTTCCATTGAAGCACATGTTAAAACATTTTGTTTAAATGCATTCTGCTTTAGTGCAATTTTCGGTTAAATGCAACATTTTCAGGATGCAGTCTGCTATTCAAGGTGTTAATTGAATTCCGGATTAAAACGCAAAGTGTTAATAGGTGATATTCACCTGTATATAAGAACCACTGTCAGGCAGATTAAGATCACATTATGTGCAGACAGACAGCTGAATGAATAATGGAGCGCAAAAGGGTGACTAACATTGGCACAGAAGACAGAGGTGTTGCAGCACACTGAAGTGCCTGGAATTAAAAGGTCCGATGTTGCTGCTGATTTGGGGATCGATCTTTCAACTGTATGCCGCATATTAAAAGGCAAGGAGCAGCTATATGCTGAGTGGGAGAAATCTGAAAATAAGTGCTGAAAACACCGGCGGGGGCGGGGGAGGGAGTGAGGAGGTAGAAGCCGCTTTATTGCAATGGTTTGCAGCTACGAAAAATGAAAATTACGTACCTATCGTAATTATGATCTTTCTGTGTATCTTCACCATTCATCACTGTTGGGTATCTGCCGGAGGTCAGGACCCCGCGGGAGCCTTTTTTTTTAAATTTTTTTTAAAGATAGGCGGAGTCGACGTATCATTGGTGCCGCCTCGCGGGCTCGACGCACTACGTGGCGCTCACGGGTTGGCCGATAGGCTGTGTCGACTCCGCCTGCCTGCCAGTTCTAAGTCGCCAGAGAGGTAAGAGGAAGGGAGTGGAGGGTGGGACAAGAAAGTCCAAGGGACAGAAAAAGGAAAAGATATATGAACCAAAAGGAGAAATTACGACTGAGAGAGAGAGAGAGTCAGAAACTAAAGGGAATGGGTGGGGCCCCAATCTCTGGAAAAGAAGAGGGAGGTAGGGTTGGTAAGGAATTTAGGAAGAGAGGGGGTTAGGTTAGTACATTCCAGATCCTGGTCCGTCTCCAGATTGTATAGGAACTGCAAGGAGTGGCCAAAGGCTTTCTGCCAGAATTCAAGGCACAGAATAGCTGGCAAACACTCCAGACAGGCAGAGTCGGCTATTCTGGAAGAAGCAAAGGGCACAGAGAATAAACACCCTCTCAGGAGAGATTACTGGTTAAAAAAAAGGAAAACTTTTTTTTTTTTTTAAAACAAGGAGAAATAGGTTGGATGGGAGCATGGGGGGAGGAGAGAAAGGAGGGCAACTGACAACTCCCACCCCACAGGGGTGGAGCCAAAGCACTGGAGAAGGCGTGCTCCCCTTGCTGTCCATTCTCCCCGGAACATTATCCCTCTGTGTATCCTGTTTTGCCCCTCTCCTAAGGAAGGAGAGGGGGGAGATGGGCACAGAGAGGGAGGGGGGACCCAGAGACTGAGGCACCAGGGGGATGGAGGGCGGGATCGTGATGAATGGTGCAGATACCCAGAAAGATCATAATTAAGGTAGGTATGTAATTTTCATATCTTATCTGTGTCAATCTTCACCATTCATCACTGTTGGGTGAGTGCCGAGCCCCCCCGAAGGGGGCTTTCTTTTACACCCTAAGGGATAAAATCCCTTAGCCCTCAGTGGGTGACACACCAAGGGGGTGAACCTTCAGGGCCTGGAGAGGCCCGAGAGTGGGGAGAGTAAGACGGAGTCCTCCTGGAGGGGGAAGGAAGTTGCCCCGACAAGTGCCGTCTTGCTCTACGGGAGAAGAAGAAAGGTTCCCTGGTGGGTGGAGTTAATCACCCTACGCCGGGCCAAGGGTGACAACCAGGAAAGACGCAGCCATGCCATCCGCCTAGTGCAGATCGCTGTCCCTACGACCATGGTAGCTACCTCGTTGGCATCATAGGATGCCCTTGCTTGGTGCCTTGCTAGCTCCAGGCCACGCGCAGAGAGTGCAATGGCTTGTCTAGTTTGCTCCATATCAGGCAATGAGGCTAGGCGCTGACCAAGCCTGGACCACAAGAACCTGTCATAGGCTGCATAGTGGGCCTGATGTGCAGAAACAGAAAGAAGTAACCATGCCGAGCAGGAAGTCCTCCTACCCCATAATTCAAAATCCGAGGAGTCTTGATCTGGGGGCTGGTCACGGTGAAGGCGCAAAGCCCATCAGGAGGGTCCAACTGCGTCAACCCAGACTGTGGAAGAGGCATGGAACGTGGAGACTCCGGAGGTGCGCAATACGTCTGGCTGAGATCCCCTGGGGCAGGAACTCCGGAGAATTGCCTCTGCCAGGAACGCAATGACGCCTCCCGAAAGAGAGCAGGCCAGGGCGGCACCACAAGGGTGGCCTCACCAAAATCGCCTAGAAAGGTGTGTGCCGAGTACTCAGGATTGCTCGTAGTGAAAGGAGTAAGGTGCAAGTTCTCCAACATCCTCACGAGGAATCGCTGATACTCAGCGAGATCAGCAGCTGGAGAGATGTGGACAGATGTTTCCTCTCCCCCAGAAGAAGGGGATGAGGAGCTGGAGGGCACTGGCTGTTCAGCGGGTGGCTGCAAGGGGGGAGGTTGAAAAACCTGGCTGTCCATCACCCTAACATAAGCAGGGAACCGAGCAGCCACCGCTCTGAACTGCTCCCAGGAGAGAGGCCCGCTAGGACCAAGGATGCCTGGGAGCGCAGGAGAGTGCGGCAGAGGGATGGGGACAGAGCTGAGAAGAGATGTCAGCTGACCTCCGCCTGGGCTAAGGAGTGTACCATGGGCACCCACGGAAGAAGATGCCCCGGAAGACCCCACAGCCGACAGCTATACAACCATTTCGGTACTGCCTTGGCTACACCCGGAAGAATCCCCCCTATGAGGTGACTGGGGCCGTATAGGTCCAGAAGGACAGTCCCCTACCTCAAAAGAACGGGACTCTCTCAAAGAGACCGATGAGAAAGAGTGGAGATCTGCACTACGGCTTCTCCCAGAGCTCGGGTGAACCACCGAAAAAGGCAGACGCGCCGACCCCACAACCCTCGGAGTCCGAAAGAGTACTCCTCCTCGAGAGGGCCAGCCTAGGTAGCTGGCATCTCTGGGCAGCTCCCGAAGGGGCTACCCAGAGCACAGTACCCTCCCCTCCTGTAGGTGCCCTGATCGGCCCCAAAGTTGGACAATCTAGGCACACCACCGGTGGGGGTACCACTACTGAGGGGTCAGTGAAGCCATCAAGACCAGGTTGCAGAGCTGTGGTGGCATGCACCACTGCCTGCTGGTCAGCACCCCTGACCCTAGTCTCAGTAGCCACCGATCTCACCTCAGAAGGGGGCTGACTCCAACTTGTCGAGGAGACTACTGGGCTACCCTCCACAACAGCCAACCCCAAAGGGTCAGACTGTGCGTCTGAATCAGAGCTCGACTCCGCCTCCGAGGAGGTAGAGTCCGAGGCCCTGTGCCAAACCGCAAGAGGGCTGCCACTATCATCCTTGCCAACAGGCCCAGAAACCGGAGCTGTGCCCGAGCCGGTGCCAGCGCTTCGGCAGCTCTGGCGAAAGGAATTCAGAGGGGACACGGCTCCAGCCTGAACAAGAGCTCCAGAGCCATGACCAGTCATGGCGCTATCCGCCCCACTGAGCCGAGGGCAGAGGCAGGCGCCAGCAGCGGTGCAGCGGCTCCCTGGCGCGCTTCGCGGCCAAGAGGATGTCGGCGGACTCGATGATGGCAGCCTCGCCCAGCCCCACAGCGCCGTGAATGGCGCAGAGGGCAGAGGCGGCGCCGACGGAGGAGTCTGAAGGCCCCACAGCGCCGAGCCCTGAGGACACGGTGCTATGCTCAACCTGCGAGACATGGAAAAGGATGGCGTGGTAGCAGCTCCCACGGCACCACTGGTGCTGCGAACGGCTCAGAGGCCACAGCGCCACGTGACAAGTCGGCGCCAACGACTCCGTGAGGGCCCATGGCGCTGAGGCCCACTAAAGCCCCGACCGACGGCGTCGAGGACGGTGCCAACCCGGGCCTTGTGAACCGCGTGTCCGACACCAGGGGAGCCTTCACCCCCGAAGGGGCGATTTACATGGCGGCACCCTCCCCGGCCTAATCCCCGGAAGGAGCGCGCCGGATGGGCCTCCTGCACCGTGGAAGAAGCCTCGGCAACGGCTAGGGCTACTAGTAGCCGAGGCTCCCTCCTCCTCGGTCCATATAGAATCGGGAGGGGACCCAGAGGAAAGGCCGAGAGAGCGTGGCTTGTCCCGACGAGTGTGCACCCGAGCCCCGAAAGTCAGCGGAGCTCACCCCACTTTCCACGTGCGGTCCATGGAGAAATAGGCGTCGCACGAATCCATGTCATGAAGCGGGCCAAGACACAAGAGTCACCGGTCATGCTGGTCGGAAACGGAATATTTTCGGCCACAAGGGCACCGTCGCATGGGGGGCCGACCGTGTTAGATTTCTTGCCCTCCGACCGAGACATGACCTACGGAGAAAAAAAACACCAAAAATAGACTCGACATTGTGAAATATGAAAATAAGGAAAGATCTTACCGGGCAACGCCGAGTGATGGCAGAGACAGAATCAGCAGGAAAACCGTCGGACTTCAACCGAAGGAAAATTCATTAATTTGAGAACTGCGTAGCAGGCCTAGGCTCTTCACGGCTTCCACGAGGTAACCTCTATGGCGGGAGACGAAGAACTGGCAGGCAGGCGAAGTCGACACAGCCTAACAGCCAACCCGCAAAAGCCACGGCGCGCCGGCCTCTGGTGGCACCGGGCGGTACGCCACCACCACCTTAAAAAAAAAAAAAAAAAGGTCTCCCGTGGGGTACTGACTTCCGGCAGATACCCAACAGTGATGAATGGTGAAGATCAAGACAGATAAGATCAGCTGATGCCCCAGTTAGTGGCCCTATTCTGTTAGCTAAAGCAAAACAGCTTGCAAACAATATGGGCATTTAATTCACTCCAGTAGTCAATGGCTAAGCTGCTGAAAGGAGAGAAATGGGATTTTGTTTAAAAAATGTCATGGAGAAAAGAAAGATGCAGAAACTGAATCAGCAGACACCTGGGTTAATAGTGTTCTGCCACTACTCTTAAAAGCTTACCCACCTCATCTTGTGTACAACTGCAAAGAGACTGGGCTGTATTTCAGAGCAGTTCCAGATGGGACATTAGCGTTTAAATCTGATGCTGCAAGTGGGGTGAAAAAGCCAGAACGAGAATATCCATACTGCTCTGTTGCAGCATGGATGGGACAGACAAGTAAAGGCCACCGACTGTCAGAAAGTCCAAAAAAACCCCGTTGTTTTTCAGGTTTATCTGTGGATGCCCTACCAGCTGATTGGGAAGGGAATTCTAATGCCTGGATGACTTCACAAATTTTTACAAACTGGCTTAAAAAGATCAATACGCAGATGCAAAGAAAGCGGCTTAGAATTGCACTTATCCTTGATAATTGCTCTGCTCATCCAAATGTTACATTATCAAATGTTAAGCTGATTTTCATCCCACCCAGTACGACTGCATTAATCCAACCAATGAACATGGGCATAATATGGACTGTTAAACACATATATATCACAGTCAGTTACAGTACATCCAGCTTTCTTTGCTTTCACCTACAGTTTAAATTTACAACTCTACACTTAAAATTGTTGTTTTTCATGCAGGTCATTGAAAAGATGGTTCTATGCCTTGATGAGGGACTACAGATGATCGAAGCCTTGGTCGCAAAAAGACTCACTGTGCTTGATGCCATCAGAATGCTCGATCAGACCTGGAGGAATGTGAAACAAGACACCATAGTTAACTGCTATAGAAAGGCAGGCTTCATACCCCGGACACTTCTGCCAGGTCGCCTGACCTTGGGCGCTGAAAAGTGCCGGAGCCCCATCCAGCCAGCGGGCCTCTTTCAGCCGCCGCCTGCACTCTCCTCCCCGGACACGTCTGCCAGGTCGCCCGACCTTGGGCGCCAGAAGTGCCGGAGCCCCATCCAGAGGGCAGACCGGTGGGCCTCTTGCAGCCGCCGCCCGCGCTCTCCTCCCCAGACACTTCTGCCAGGTCACCCGACCTTGGGTGCCGAGAAGCACCGGAGCCCCATCCAGCCAGTGGACCGGCGGACCTCTTGCAGCCGCCGCCTGCACTCTCCTTCCCAGACACTTCTGCCAGGTCGCCCGACCTTGGGTGCCGAAAAGCGCCGGAGCCCCATCCAGCCAGCAGACCGGCGGGCCTCTTGCAGCCACCACCCGCGCTCTCCTCCCTGGACACTCCTGCCATGTCGCCCAACCGTGGGCGCCAAAAAGTGCCGGAGCCCCATCCAGCCAGCGGACTGGTGGGCCTCTTGCAGCCGCCGCCCGTGCTCTCCTCCCTTGACACTTCTGCCAGGTCACTTAACCTTGGGTGCCAAAAAGCGCTGGAGCCCCATCCAGCCAGCAGACCGGCGGGCCTCTTGCAGCCGCCGCCTGCGCTCTTCTCCCCGGACACGTCTGCCAGGTCGCCCGACCTTGGGCGCCGAAAAGCACCAGAGCCTCATCTAGCCAGTGGACGGCGCGGGCCTCTTGCAGCCGCCACCTCGCTCTCCTCCCCGGACACTTCTGCCCAGGTCGCTGACCTTGGGGCGCCGAAAAGTGCCCAGCCCCATCCAGCCAGCGAGGCCTCTTGCAGCCCCGCTGCCCGCGTTCTCCTCCCGGACACTTCTGCCAGATCACCGCGCTGAGCGGCCACTGTTTGAAAAATGGCGCGTGTGCCTCGCGAGCCTCTGATTGGTTGGTCTTTTGACCAGGACTCTGTTTCACTGGTGCGGCTCTCTCAGCTGCTATCCTCATGTGCCTGGAAGCGCTAGCTCTCAGCGCCGCCGTTCCCAGGGGGGTTATTTTTGGGGATATTAATGTGCTATATGTCGTGTATGCCTGTAATCTGACTGTGTACAGCTCCCTTAGGGACAATGTTGTGTGAACTGTACTGATAGCTCGTAAAAGTTACATTGCCTAGATTCCCTTATTGCTATAGTCTTGCTCCTCCCATTTGTTTTCCCCCTTCTGTATTATTGTGCTAAACTCTGAACCAACTTCTTAGTCCTGTAAATCTTCCCCTCTCACCTGCTACACCCACAGTAATTCCTGCTTTTGTTAGACTCGTTATCTCCGCTCCCATCTCACTTAATACCCCCTGCTGAGAAGCTGTCTGCTGTTCTGTCTGCCCCAGCCCACTGCTCCTGAGCTAATTTAATCCCCTATTTTCTCTTCTGTTTCCCTGCAGGTCGCCCGACCTTGGGCGCCAAAAAGCGCCGGAGCCCCCACTCAGCCAGGACCGGGCGGGCCTCTTGTAGCCGCTTGCCCGCGCCTCTTCCCGACACTTCTGGTTAGGTATGCCCGCTGCCTGAAAACAGCGCCGTGTCTCCTCGAACCTCTGACTGGTTGGTCATTTGACCAGAACTCTGCCTACTGGTGCGGCTTCTCTTGGCTGCTATCCTCAGTGCCTGAAGCGCTAGCTCTCAACGCCGCCATTCCCACACCACCCGCCCCCTATTAAATAGACTTAGGCTTCACCCAGATCTGTTACTATTGGCCTCTTCAGCGTATCGTCACAACACTGCGTTGCAGTTGTTGAACATTCTGTATCTCTACTATTTGGTCCAAAAGGTGGCTAACCTACCCACAGCAGGGTAAGGTAGGTCAAGCTTGTCCAGGCAGACATGCATATTTTTTTGTGTATCCTGCTACGTGCTATTTCTTCCTTCTTAATTTTTATGGGGACCGGAGGATCATAGTACCTATCATGAATTACCAAATCCTCATCCTACTGGGCCTCCTAGCCCCCCCTTGGATCTTTCCCCCTACAGTTCCTAGGCCACCCTTCTGGTGTACGTAGTAAGGTGGAAAGGTCCCTAACTTCATATACAACCAGACTCCAACAAAAATATTGTACTGCCATATTTACAGCTATAGGCTTGCAACAAACCCTATGCCCCGAGGTCATGGCAAATCTTGCAACATACCACACTATGCAGGGCATTATACTATATATCCCAAACAGCACGGGGACACTATCACATATGAGGCTTAATAATCATTGCCTGGTATCCTTTACCTTTATATACCCACTTTCGCTCTCCGTACAGGTACTTCTTTACCTTCAGGCCAATACATGGCCAACAAAAATTACATCCCCTTCTCACAGGGAACCAAGATGCTTCATTAGAGGCAAAAGTCGTCTTACAAAGCTTCTCTTGGAAGCCATCAAAAAACTTCTTTTACTATTGCTTATCTGTGCAGGTAACGTTGAGCTCAAGCCCGGAACAATTCTTCCAATTGCATCACCATCACAAATTAATCAACTGAATGGAATGAGCCTAATCCATATCAATGCCTGTAGTCTGTTTAGGAAATTTGATTCAATCCAGACATGGATAAATCACATCCGCCCTGATGTGCTAGTGGTCACTGAAACTTGGCTTAAGCCTGTGACCCAGGATCACGAAATTTCCATTCCTTCATATAAAGTGTACAGAACGGACAGACCTTTGAGAGGCGGGGGTGTAGCAATCTACATCCATGACAAATATGTCACCTCCATAGCAAATTCTACTACTCTGCCTAAGGAATTCTAATGTCTTACATTAAAAGTGCAGCTTACCAACACAACCACTATGCATATTATTGGTGGTTACAGACCTCCTGCTGCAGGTTTAAAATTACTGAACCACCTAAGTACTGCTCTGGAAACAATATTCACTGAAGTCATATTACTGGGTGATTTGAATATGGACTGGCTCTCGGCAGCAGCTAAACCACTAAAAGAGTTATGTGACACATTTGATTTAACTCAAATTATAACTGAAACTACTAGGCCTAACATCAAAACCCCGGAGAAGAGTACTTTGCTTGATTTAATATTAGTCAATAAACTGCACCTATGTACTCATGCAAGCACATTCTTCAGTGACGTCAGTGATCATTGTGTAACAGCATGTGTCAGGTCTGCTCCCAAGGCAGTGTCATCCTCCAAGTTTGTCTCAAGAGATGCCGAAGGAATTTTGACCAGATAGCCTTCTGCTCAGATCTGCAGCATGCTACCTGGCAGGATCTCTACCTGGCCCTAACTGTAGACAAGGCCTATGAGGAATTCCATAAAATAGTGATCAGAAGTACAGACAAACACGCTCCACTAGTAAAAACCAGAACCAAAAGGAAAACCTCTCCATGGTTCACTAATGGTTTGAAAGCCGCATTATTGCATAGAGACTCCATGTGGAAAAAAGCAAGAAAAACTAAACTTCCTGTAGATTGGACAGCCTTCAGGGCAGCTAGGAATTGGTGTACTAAGCTTATCAGATTTGAGAAAGCAAAGTACTTCCAATCTGAAATTGTTAAAGGGAAACAGTGGAAAAGACACAGCTTTACCCAGGCACTACAAAAATGTCTGATTAGTGCTTTCAGACAGTACCATTTTTTTAACAAATTAAATCACTAAAAAAATCAATGAGAGTAAACAGTGGCCTTCAACTTTCACTTTCTATTGCTGGCAGCCACCATTTCATGAGTAGCAGAGAGCTTCCTGAGCTCACTTTATGCTAATATGTCCTGCCAACCAATAGCTGAGGTCAGACAGGCATATTAGCATACAGTGAGCTCAGGAAGCTCACTGCTGCTCATGAAATGGCTGCTGCCAGCAACAGGAAGTGGAAGTTGTGGGCAGCTGTTCTAAATCATTAAATAAAGTTGTTACTGTCTGAAAGCACTAACTGAGAGTTTCTGCAGTGTCGGAGGAAAGCTTTGTCTTTTCCACCGTTTCCCTTTAATGCTGCTAATGACTCCAGGAAATTTTGGAAAACTCTAAAGGACATCTAAGTAGGGTTGTCAGAACCCTCTGAAGTTCTGAGTTCTAGTTCTAGTTTAGAACTTTTGAAAAAGTTCTAGTGTTCTAATCTTTTTTAGAACTTTTTAGAACTCGAACCCTATTTTTTTATTGTGCTGCCAGTAACGAAGATAGTAATAAAATACATGTAAAGGAAAAACTGTTCAAAATAAGGGGGAGAGAAATTATCTTGTGTGACATTGATAGGAATACAACTAGGTTTATCTATAGTTTCTTCTGTTTGTAAAGTCAGCAACTTAATACGTAACAGGCTCACCCACCCACCCATATGTTAAAAGTTTTCCTGCTGCAGCTGCATCATAGTTCCTTAGTGAAAGAAAGAGGCACATTAGCCATTTATGTACTCAGCTATATATACTCAGCGCCATGAATTAGGAGAAAAATAACTGATATTACCTAATTTCAGCTATTTGCTGCTTTCTGTTTTAAATGAGTGAATCAAAAGTTGCTATGTTTAAAAGAAAGCTTTTATAACAAAGTCAAGCCAAGTACTACAGCAGCAACATGTGGAACTGTTACAAAACATATTATGTCATAAAATATTCAGTCAAGACATTGGAATAAAAAAATATTTGCAGAAACCACAAGAAGGCTGCTCCAATCCTAAGTTGTGCCTGTGTGAAAAGCTGAGCATCAAGAACAAAGATTAGCAAACATTCCATAAATATATGTATTAGGCGTGTTATTTGATAGATCATGACAGAAGCTATATGCAGGATTAAATATTTAAACAGACAAAAGGACCTTTTGTCTGTTTAAACTGTTTTATCCTGCATGGCGTTTCTGTACTGTGATGCTATCAGTTAAAACGCACAGTAATTATTTTGGAAGTGTTGGTGCTGTGTCTTTGTTCTTAATAAAAAATATGCCAGTCATTGTTGCTGGCAAAATGCATGCAATTTTCTAAGGTATGCATACATATACCAACATTTTTGTTGGCAAATTGAAGTAATACATACAAAAATTCTAAGATGATGCATTTTTGCAGCTGATACTAATAAAATCTGTATTTCAGGCACATAAATAAAAACAGTGGTTTCCTCACCACATACTTAAGGAACATTTATGTAGCTGCAGCAGTTGGCATGTGATGTTTAGGGACAGTCTGTCAACCCCATTATGTATCAAATTATCACTACTTATAAAGCAAAACACTATGATACGTCACATTCTGTGAAAACTGCTGATGCAGATTTTCTTTTATTTCTGATTCCTTTATTCTTTTTTAAAGGGACAGGACAATTGTGCTAGGTGGCAGCAGTTTGCAATGTATTTAATAAGAATATATATTATGTGTACAGTAGGTTCGGGTCTGTCATCATTTTTTCCTCACCATCCCCAGCTGATCACGTAATCTGTAAATGAAAGAACTAAACAACACCTACCTTTCACCCCATCACCCATTCCACTTTTCTTCCACCACTCTCATCTGTGCAGTAGCACCCATGCCACCCTTACACCCATGTTAAACCAACCCACAACCCTCACCCATGTACTAGCATCCATTTTTCGCTTATGGCTAACATTTCTGTAATTGAAAAAATAATAAACTGCTACCAATTAGAACTCATTGTTTTGTCCTCTTTAAAATTGAAAAATAGACCGTCTCCTGTCCCAGCCCATGCTGATGCACCACAAAGTCACAGAAGGTAAATCCAAAAATACATGTTTGCACTTTAACTATAAATAATATGATACAGAAAGGATTAACGTGACAGTGTCCCTTTTATGCCAAATTTGGGCCTGTTCCCACTGATGTTAAAATTGCCCTGTATATAAAACTTGTTGACTTTAGTTTAGACCCTAGCTACAAAGCAGTTTGCCATGAAATGGTGAAAGTTTTGGGGGGTATATAGTCCAAGGTAGTAGATCGAGAAAGGAGAGACGACAACCAAAGTCATCACAGTCTGTAAAAGTTTCCTTTTTGGTGCAGAGAGACTCCGTCCCACACAGTATTTTTACCAGCCACCACCATCTGAGTTGTCATCATCACCATCAACATCCACAACATCAATCACTTCAGGATCAGTTTGTATACTCTTGTAGGGATACTAAAATCTTGACTTATTAACTTTAATAAAAGTTAACGTGTGTACATTTTCTGGCAGCAACCTATTTCTGGTGTCTGTCACAATATTGCCAGCTGTACTAAACATGCGTTCTGAAGAGACACTTGTTGCAGGACAACCAAGATATTTACAGGCTTCATCATACAGCTCTGTCCAAATTGACTTTTTTGATCTCCAGTATTCAAAAGGGCATGCATCAATAGGAATAGGCAGTTCTTGCAGGTAACTGTCTACCATGTTTGACAGAGACCGCTCAGAAGAGGAATCAGCAGAAGCACCTGGTATGGCAGCAATTTGGGAAAGGTTTTGCCACAGATTTAGCTTGCTACTAAGGGCTGAAGAAGTGGCAGTTGTGGAACAACTACTGTTAATGTTTGGTGACTTTTCCAGTTCTGTATCCCTTTGTGAAGATGAACCTGCATGTTGTGGTGATGACAACCTGATGGTACTGTGTGTTCTGTGTTTGACCCCTGTGAGTGCTGCAGCTCATCTAGCAACATACATTTGTACTGCTCTATATCATCTGTTTTGGAAGATGTATAGCCTTGAACCTGGGATCTAAGAGAGTTGCAAGGATGTAGTGTCTTGATTTCGCATTGCAACTAATTTGTCATTGGTTTTGAAGCGCCGCCATTCTCTTTACGAGATTCCTGATGGATATAGGCGTACATGTTGTCTGCGCTCAGATCTGTCTTTTCTATTTTGTAGATTTAGAACACTAAGATGATGTGAAATGAGCATTATGAGTGGGATAACCCTGACTCACAGATGCACCTTCAGAAGACATGTCCCTGGTAGCTGTCTCAAAGGAGCTAGGATACAGCACACTGTCTCCATTAATTTCCACTGCAGCACAGACAGCATAATGCCATCTCCAATAATGTAACTGGAGTAGTACTCATGTACAGCTTGCTTTTGCTCCAAGAGGCTGCAGCATATAAAGCGTTGAGTTCCACGGTGGAAACATTTTGAATCAGCTTTTGCTGGGGCAGCTTGTGTTTTTTGCAGTTCGGACAATGTCCGTGATAGCCTTGGTTGAATGTGAAAAGTGAGTCACAATTTTTGCAAACAGCAATCATACCATCCACTTGTGTTTCGTTGCTGAGAAATCCCGTGACAATTAAGTGTAAGCAATGTGCAAAGCAAGAAGCATGCAGAAATCCTCCATCCTGTATTGCTTTTAAGATGTTGGCTCCATTGTCACTTACTATGAAGCCACATTTTAGACCGTGAGAATAAACCCATTCTGTCAAGGAGGTAATTTAGTTCCTGCAAGATGTTTGCAGCAGTATGACTTTGCCCAAACTTCTTTATATGCAGCAGCCATCTTTTGGGGTGTCTTTGTTTTTGAAGAAGCACAAGAAAACGTAACCAATGAGCTGTAAGGACATGTAATCTATGTTTTGAGTGCTGGTCCACATATCTGTTGTGACATGAATAACCCCACCCTCTGCAGTTTTAAGTGCAAGCATCACTGTCGCTTTTAAAAGCCTGATAAATGTTTGGTATTTCAACATAGGAAAAGTACATTCGATGAGGAACATTGTAACGAGGTCTTCATAATGTCATGAGCTCCTAAAATCCTCATGATCTACCAAAGAGTATGGGAGAAGGGCTCCGCTAACAGTTCACCAATTCGGTGATTAAGATGAAGGGTCTTTGGATGATTTCTAGTAAAGGTATTCTTCCTTTCAAATGCCTGAGACAGTGTTAGCTGTTTTAACATGTCCCTGCTGGTTTATTATACACCGTGCTTCGATGGGCAGATGGACGCAGAGATGGTGGACTAGGACTTATACATTCAGTGCCATCACTGGATGTGCAACTGGTACTACTGGTGCTGGCATTGGTGGTAACAGTGATCCTAGGGCTGGCAGTGGTTCTGCCGCATCAAGTTCGAGACAATTCAGTATCCATTTCAGATTCCTGATCCTGACCCTTCTCACGCGGGTCTGGAAGATGAGGACATGGGTTTTGGATGATCAAGCAAACCCGAATGCTTTTCAGATGGCGTTTAAGAGCTGTAGTGCCAAGGCATGACACAACTTTACCACGGCTTACACTCTGTTTACACAGGAACAAATTGCTCTGCATGGATCAGTTTTACTGACTGAGAAATAATTCCACACCTCAGATGTGACAGATTTTGTTCGAGTGCTAGGAAGATAGCTAAAGACTGTTTGTGTCTTTTCACCTGTCCTAACAGAACCTGGGACATGCTCCTTGGTGCTAGAAGAGTGGACAGAAGACTTGATGGATTTTCATTGCTGGCCAACACAGAAGTGGTGGATTCAATGGATATGTCCTTTTCATTGCCAACAGTGCTGGATGTATTTGCAAGTGCACTACCTGATTCATTGTCAGCAGACTTGCTCATTTCACTTTGTTGAGGAAGTAATGATTTGTCACAAAACACAACAGTGTGGGACTGAGACAAAGAGCTACTGTCTGAGTCAGAGAGGGACTCACTGTCACTTGCATTATTGCTGCTAGTCACAGGGATCTTAACGGCATGAATGGCATACCTTATGGTGCCTCTCCATGTGACCCCAGCAGCTGTACAGGTTTTCTTAAAAGGTCCCCCTTTACCACACTTCACTGTTGCTCTTTTGCTGTTTGTTGAATTTTTATCTCGTGAAACATTTTGGTTATTTCTGTTAGCACCAGGATTACCACTACCACCAACACCTGCTCCAACACCAGCACTAAATGCTTCATCTATGTTGGTGTCAGCCATAACAGACAGTAAGTACCAGTACTACCAGTCCAGTATACTGCAGTGAACACACCAACACCCAAACAATTCCTGTGTAACAAAGCAACGTGATCTGTAATTGTTGGCTACAACTCCAAAATTTTATTTTGTTGTGTGACACTGTGATACGTGGACTGAAAGTACTTGAAGAATATGACAGTTTGCAACTAAGGATCCCAGGTTCAAGGCTTACAGAATGATTGGGCTGCTAGGCATGGCTACACATAGCAATCAAAGGCACACAGCAGCAGGGTGATGGGCTGACCACAGGAGACGGAGTCACACACGCAAACCAGGGAATGAGAATTATATTTCTACGCTTCTGTCATGTAAGGTTAATGCCACCACACAACTGGCCACTGGGCTTCTCTCTGTAACACACACTGGGTAGGGTACAGTGCAGTCAAAGGCACACAGCAGCAGGGTGATGGGCTGACCACAGGAGACGGAGTCACATACGCAACCCAGGGAATGAGAATTATATTTCTACGTTTCTGTCATGTAAGGTTAATGCCACCACACAACTGGCTACTGGGCTTCTCTCTGTAACACACACACTGGGTAGGGTACAGTGCAGTCAAAGGGCACACAGCAGCAGGGTGATGGGCTGACCACAGGAGATGGAGTCACATACGCAACCCAGGGAATGAGAATTATATTTCTACGCTTCTGTCATGTAAGGTTAATGCCACCACACAACTGGCCACTGGGCTTCTCTCTGTAACACACATTGGGTAGGGTACAGTGCAGTCAAGGGGCACACAGCAGCAGGGTGATGGGCTGACCACAGGAGACGAGTCACATACGCAACCCAGGGAATGAGAATTATATTTCTACGCTTCTGTCATGTAAGGTTAATGCCACCACACAACTGGCCACTGGGCTTCTCTCTGAACACACACACTGGGTAGGGTACAGTGCAGTCAAGGGGCACACAGCAGCAGGGTGATGGGCTGACCAAAGGAGACGGAATCACATACGCAACCCAGGGAATGAGAATTATATTTCTACGTTTCTGTCATGTAAGGTTAATGCCACCACACAACTGGCCACTGGGCTTCTCTCTGTAACACACACACTGGGTAGAGTACAGTGCAGTCAAAGGGTACACAGCAGCAGGGTGATGGGCTGACCACAGGAGACGGAGTCACATACGCAAACCAGGGAATGAGAATTATATTTCTACGTTTCTGTCATGTAAGGTTAATGCCACCACACAACTGGCCACTGGGCTTCTCTCTGTAACACACACTGGGTAGGGTACAGTGCAGTCAAAGGGCACACAGCAGCAGGGTGATGGGCTGACCACAGGAGACGGAGTCACATACGCAACCCAGGGAATGAGAATTATATTTCTACGTTTCTGTCATGTAAGGTTAATGCCACCACACAACTGGCCACTGGGCTTCTCTCTGTAACACTCACACTGGGTAGGGTACAGTGCAGTCAAGGGGCACACAGCAGCAGGGTGATGGGCTGACCACAGGAGACAGAGTCACATACGCAACCCAGGGAATGAGAATTATATTTCTACGTTTCTGTCATGTAAGGTTAATGCCACCACACAACTGGCCACTGGGCTTCTCTCTGTAACACACACACTGGGTAGGGTACAGTGCAGTCAAAGGGCACAGCAGCAGGGTGATGGGCTGACCACAGGAGACGGAGTCACATACGCAAACCAGGGAATGAGAATTATATTTCTACGCTTCTGTCATGTAGGGTTAATGCCACCACACAACTGGCCACTGGGCTTCTCTCTGTAACACACACTGGGTAGGGTACAGTACAGTGCAGTCAAGGGCACACACTGGGCTCTCTCTGTGACACACACACTAGGGTTACTTCAGAAAGATTTATTTGCCTTTTTGCCCCCCCACGCTTCTGTCATGTAGGTTAATGCCACCACAACTGGCCACTGGGCTTCTCTCTGTAACACACACTGGTAGGGTACAGTACAGTGCAGCCAAGGGCACACACTGGGCTTCTCTGTGACACACACTAGGGTTCAGAAAGATTTATTTGCCTTTTTTGCCCCCTTGTATGCTTGTTGCTGGCAGCTGCTGAGTGTGCAGTGTGCTGCAGTTTCAAATAATCACATTTCACATTCACAAAGGTTCTTATAATCTTCAGTCTTCTAATTTTTTTTTTAGTCTCTCTCCGAGTCCTCCTCCAGTCCTCCTGATATTGGTCTCATCAATCCCGCCCTATTCCCCAGTCCCTTCCCCCAATCTTGATTAATCCCTCCCGATTCCTTCCTCCTGTCCTGAACCGCCCCTTGTCCCACTCCCAGTCTCTCCCACTTCTGATTTTAGCTTTTTTCTTGTTCTGGGTCTCACAGGAGAAGAAGTGGCCACGACTGACAAGAGTAGCGGACGCCGCTAACCGCTTTGCTACAGTTTGCTGGTGCTGCCTGCTGCTGCTGCCTCTGTCTGCGATGATCCTCAGTCAAATGGCGCTCCTCCTCGTGGGCGCATCTCTTTAAATACCCCCACAGATCCCGCTGCTCGTTGCTTACATTTCTAATTCGCCCACGCCGGTGATTCAACCCTTTATGGTTCGCTTAGTGTTCGAGTTCTAGGTTAGAACTCGAACACCAGGGTTCGAGGAGGGTTCGAATCTTTGCCGAACCTGTTCTGACAACCCTACATCTAAGGTTATTCCCATGCTCCCTCCCTCCCCCAAAAAATCACCAAGGATGGCGATTCCTTTACCGACAAAGGATCCATTCTCGAACTTCTAAACAATCACTTTGCAACAGCAGGATTAGCCTTTGATGCCTCACCGGCCAGCACGCTACGATCCCAGCTAGGTGTTACAAAACCGGATTGGCTCAATCATTGTTTATTAATGCAAAAGGCGACCTTCACCTTCAAACCCATCACTGTAAAACAAATTGAGGACCAACTCCTCACTCTAGATACTAGAAAAAGTGCTGGTGCAGACCAAATAGAGCTGCATTATTTAAAGTTAGGATATTATGCTCTAGCCGCTCCGATAGCACATCTCTTTAATCTATCCCTCATGCAGGGTTCCATTCCATCTATGTGGAAGACAGCTCAGGTGATTCCACTCTTCAAATCTGGCAACACTTGCAACTTAAACAACTATCGCCCCATTTCTTTACTCCCCATCTTGTCAAAGATACTGGACAAAGTAGTGAACTTACAGCTGAGACAACACCGTGACATGCAGAACCTTCTAAATGAGGCCCAATCTGGTTTCAGGCCAAATCATAGCACGATCTCTGCACTTGCCAAAGTTACAAATGACTGGCAGATGGCATTAGATAACAAAAAATACATATGTAGCCTATTCCTTGACCTGAGTAAAGCTTTCGATACGGTGGACCATGACCTTCTTATTACTACACTGTGTATTGTTGGATTTGATCCATTGTCTGTCAAGTGGTTTACTAGCTATCTCACTGGACGCCACCAACAAGTCAGAGCTGATGGCAATCTCTCTACACTGAAAACCGTGCAAAGAGGAGTGCCCCAAGGATCTATATTAGGACCCTTGTTGTTTGCTGTCTATATTAATAATTTAAATGATGGAATCTCAAATGCTAGTATTCACCTGTTCGCGGATGACACGGTGCTTTACTTAGCCAGGCCTTCTCCAGAACAGGCCTGCAAAGACCTCTAACTTGAATTTACTCATCTTCAGGAAAACCTTCTGCATCTGAAGTTGCTCTTAAATGCTAAAAAAACCAAAGCTATGCTTTTTGCTCCAAATATATGTGCAAATATCACAAAGGGGACCCCTACCCATCCTGTAATACAGTCACTGCTAAGTGAATCCCTTGAGTTTGTATCAGTCTTCCAAGTATTTGGGGGTCTGGGTTGACGACAGGCTTACGTTCTCCATCCACATTGAAAACCTCACCAAAAGACTGAGACAAAGACTTGGTATATTCTTTCGCATAAAGCATCTACTAACTCAGGAGGCAAAAAAAGTCTCGTACAAACAACGTTCATACAGCTCCAAGACTACGCACATATCCTGTATGGTCATGGGGCTAGTGCGGCTTTAGGGAAACTTGACACACTACAGTATATCACCGGGCCATTCGATTCATCACAAATGCACCATACTCCACTCATCACTGCACCCTCTACTCTATACTTGGCTGGCACTCTCTCAGTTACAGATGGCACAAAACGCTATCCTTTGGACCCTAAGAGCATTGACAAATAAAGCTTCCTAAATACATCTCTGACTGTCTTCCTCTCTACCAGGGAATTATCTTCTAAGAAGCCTTACTTGTACTCCACTCGTCATTCCTAAGGTAAATACACGCTTTGGCAAAGCGGCCGTAAGTCACTTCCTACCTGCCATTTGGAACACTGTGCAAAAAACCTTAAAAATAGTCCTCCCAGTGGAAGTACCCTTCTACAAATCTCTCTTTGCTACAGCCTTTAAAGAAGTATGCAAGTGTCATCATCAGATAACCCGTACTTGAGTTCCTCCTTTTCTCCCAGTGTCCAGCTCTCCTATTGCTTCTACTATCTGGAATTTGTGGTCACAGGGTGGTATGTTATCGTGTACTACTTGACTCAATTTTTGACTTTATGATGTGGACATATGTATTGTTTAAAAAAATCATGCTCCTCTCTCCCTTTCGAATATGTTGTACAAACTATGATCCAACCTGTAAGCTTGTTATGTCACGTATGATATGCTTAAATCACTATACAAATTATACCCTATGTGTAAGACTGTATTTTATTGTGCCTTATATGTACATAAAACTGTATTTTATCGTGCCTTTTATATATGTTATGTACCTTTTGTATACCCTATACCTGTACCAGGTCCACCTTGCTAATGAGTTGTCTCAACGATGTTTCGCCTGGATAAATAAAGATTGATTGATTGATGAAGGTTCTGCTTATCTGTTATTGAAGGTGCAGAAGACAGAGATGATCCAATCCTTCCTACCCCTCGGCTGCCGCACAACATTACATCCGCTGAATTTGAGATGTACAGGACATGGATGATTCTCTCCCAACTGATGGTCCGATTGACGAAACGGCAATGTATAACGAGGTTTTGGCCACAAACACTGAAGAAGAGGAGGACGAAGATGATATGGCAACAGCACATGTCAATATGGTAGAGACTCTAGCAGCTGTGGACAAAATCAGCTGTTTTGTACACACGCGTGAAAAGCATGATCTGTGTCCATTATTTGACTTTAAGCACTATCTAAACAAACTCGCAGTGCAGAACATTAGGCAGACAAAAATAACCAGCTACTTCCAGCTCTATTTTTTATTTTATTTTTACTTAATTTGAACAGTACAGTAAATCACAGTATGTACTAAATAAAACAACTGATGCAAAAAAAGCACTTTTACCATGTCTGCGTCTATTACCTCTTTGCCCATACTGTATTACAATGCTGTCTAACGGCTGATTAGTGCATTTCGTTTAAATGCACATTCCGCTTAAGTGCACATTTTGTCGTTGCAAAACGGGTGTGCACTTAAGCGGAATCCACTGTAGCAATCAAACACTGGAATGTTTTGAATGTAGACAAAGATCTTAAAAAAAACTTGAGAAACAGAACCCTGTATTACCTATAGAAGGGGGAAGACATTAAAAGACATTTTAGTGCAAAGTGAATATGTCAATAGAGATAAGGGCAATAACTGGCTTAGTAATAAACCACTTGTTTATTTCCCCTGCAATGTTGCATCACATACACTTACACTTCAGCAGTACAAGAAAAAGCATTTCTGAATCCAAATGCAATGGGACTACGGGACGCCTGCATTCAACAATTTATAACTTGCACTACCAGGTTTGTAATATATGCTATCTGGTGTACTTGTGGATGTATGTATATAGGGGAACTACTCGACCCATGTGTAACCCCTAGATGGCGCTATCCCAGGGGCTACTACCCCTGCCTGATTTGCCACTAACAGGTTGAGGGGCCTGGATCCAATGGCGGGTGCCTCCACCCAGAGGTCAGGGTTTGCAATAGTTAAACTTACTTGGTCACAGCCCTCTGGGACACTGCAACCCCCCTTTCTTCCCACTAGTGGCCCACACAATATAGCAGAATTACCTTCACAGTATACACTTACCCCAAGGCTGGTTCAGGCACCGGACATCCTGTAAAATAAGATACAGTGCAACAATCACAGTACAGTACTTTTAACATAGACAAATACCTCAGGCAGTATAACTTTGTTGAAACAAACAGCTCTGATTTATTTAGGGGATATAACAAGGACAGGGGAAATCAGGTTAATTAGCTTATCACTTTACTATTCTTATGGCTCTGTGTGCACAGGCCTATCCTCACCAGTTACTGTCCCTGGGTACCCAGGCCCTAGTGGCTAGTCCAAACCGTGGCAGCTGGTAGGGCCCTTTCAACAGAGAAAAGGAAAATTAAACAGTCAGCAGTACAGTAATTCCATTTGGATTTAATGTGGCAATTCAACAGGGAGCGACCTCTAATTAGTACTCACGACCTCCAAAGAAGATATGGTCCTTCAATGTCAGCAGGGCTACTTTTGATCTCAAGAGACTCCTCACACATTTATATGGTAAAAAAGAAAGCACTATACCAGGCAGGCTGCATCTGTATCCCAATCGCAATTACTGCACAATAACCAGGAGAACACACAGCAGATTCAGTTCCTGACAGACCGAGTGTAATTCAACAATTTCTTCAGTCTTCTACAGGGTGAGCCTGGTTTCTACTCTTCAGAGATCCTTTGATTCTTTTCACAGGACGGATTCAGTCCTAACAAGCAGTTACACAAGTTGTAGACCGGAACTCTGGGCCTTGCACACGTTTTTTGACTGAAACTGTGCACTGAAGGAGCACAGGGTTTCTTTCCCCTTCACTTTCAGATCTCAAACTGAAACTCCCAACAGACAAAACCGGGCACTTCCTTTGAGTTCCTCCCAGTTCTTGACTGGATTGGCTGTCACTCACAATAGACTGCTGCTGTTGGTCCAAAAAGGCACCGAAGTCTAAACTACATCTCCCAGAGTCACTGCCCATACAATCCTCTTGTGGCTGGCTCAGATTATGAGTCCCAAGTTCTGATTCGTCCAAGGCATCATTTTAGAGCTAGTTTACCCCACACTGATTGGTCCAGTTCAGCAGTTCAAAACCAGAATGGGGAACTAGGCAGACAGTTCTGACTGCAAAGAAAGCAGGTTAGACAAACTGTAATTTTATTATTACTGTAAATGATTTCTGGCAATCAGTTACATCTTTCAGACAGGTTCCCTTTGCACTCCTAGTGACTGCAAAATGGGGTGAATTGGCAGCAGCTTGAGTGGTACTCAATCAAAGAAACACACAGTCCCCCATACAACTAATTATGTCTGCAAGCAGACAGCTCTTAAAGAGACAGTACCAGAGGTTCTAAAACACTCACTGATAAATGGCTTAAACGCCAAACACCATTCAGGCTTGGAGCATTCAAGCAAGCTCCTGGAAGTCTTTTGGGAACCCCATTTGCAGGGGGGTTACACCTTCCTGGCCTGGGGAAAAGCTTGACGTCCACACAAGTACTCCATAAGTTTCAACTGCAACCATATACATTTGCATTAGGCTCACACATGTAATCATCAGTCAATACATCATTTTACCAAGAACCATTTCTGAAACATTGCAGTACGTCACTCTTTACACAGTATAACACACACATTGTACCATAACTCAAGTTATTACCTCTTGTACATGAAACCTGAAGAGAGGGACCTTCCTATCAGTTACCTTTGGGCTGGACGGGGCAAGGGCACCATGCTTAGAGGGCAACACAAGTAACTTGGAGTTAGCACTAACGCTCAGTTTGGGCAATGAGCTCGGGGACACATACACTCTTTATGGACAACATTGAGAGGCAGGTCCACTGGCCGCCCAGGGAATCATAACTGAGGTGCACCACAGGCTTTACAGCTCGACCAGTCTTTCTAGGGGAGCTGTTACAGTCTCTGCACTTGAGCCTCATTTTCAGCATTGTTCTCACTTGTCAGGAGTCTCCATGGGGTAGAGAGGCTAGAACTTGGGGCACTTTCAGCTCCAGGAGTTACAGTTTCTGAGTCCACAACATTTGGCTCGCATGGAGAGCTTTCAGACACTGGCAGTGGACTGTCAGGGCACTCAAAATACTCTTCTTGTTCGGTGTATCACCAGTCTGCCCCAATCTATCATTTTCTCCCTGAAAGCTCAAACAGTTCAACCATGCACAATGATTCCATTTCATCTGATCTGATGCTTTGCACTTCACTTTCTGGGAGCATTGGCTCCAGGGATGAAGCTGGGGCATAGACAGTCCAGAAGGCCCAGCTTTGTCTCCAGTATTGACTAGGGATTGCCCTGAAACAATTGACTCAGTTCGTAAGAAGGATAGTATTCAAGTCACTCTCACTTTCTTCTGATATGGACTGACAGTCATGCTCAACTGGGACTTGTGCAGGAGACACTTTAACTCTGCTTCTGTAGGTGCAGACTTCCTTGATCTTTTCTTAGCAGCAGCTCTAGTCACTGGTCCAGAGGGGCATCTTCTGGGGCTCAGACTCAATCAGGATTTGTCCAATGGGTAGTAAATGATTTCTATGCATTGTTTTTACATCTTTTGAATTGTTCTCAGGCCTTACTTTGTACACTGGCAGATCATCTAGTTTGCCCACTACAATGTGAGGAGATGGTGCCATCTGTCAGCAATCTTGTGTTTGCCATGCAGTCCCAGATTTCTTAGCAATGCCGATCTCCCTCCTGGAGTTCCTGTGCTTTCACCTTTTTATCATACCTTTCTTTGTTGGCCAGATTTCTTTTGGCAGCCATGGTTTGAGCCAGTTGGTACGCATGAGTTAGCTGGGCCTTTAACTTTGCACATACTGTAAATAGTTGTCAGCTTGAACCCCATCAGGAGAGACCCCAAACACACATCTACCGGTAGTCGAGCTTCTTCCAAACATCAGGCGGTAGGGGAGAACCCAGTGGCATCACTTTTGGTGCAGTTATAAGCATGTACCAGGGTGCTAATTTGTTGGCTCCATCTAGGCTTGTCCTTTGGGTGCAGGGTGCCTAGCATATCTAGCAAAGTGCGTTGAAACGTTCAGGCTGTGGGTCCCCTGGGGTGGTAAGGAGTGGTTCTGGACTTTCTCACTCCCACAGAGAAAGCATCTCTTTGATCAGACGACTCTCAAAGTCTCTCCTTGATCAGAATGGATTCTTTGTGGAGCCCCATAGTGAACAAAAAGTTTTCTCGAGTACTTTGGCTACAGTGGATGCTTTCTGGTCTTTGGTGGGGAAAGCTTGGGCATATCTCGTGAAATGGTCAGTGACCACCAGCACATTACTGATATTTCTTTGATCTGACTCCAAACTCAGAAAATCAATACAGACCAGCTCCATGGGTGCACTGGTGGTTATGTTAACAAGGGCAGCCCTCTGGGGCAAAACTTTCCCTCTGTAAGCAGCGACTACAAGGTTCATTATGTGTTGCTCACATCAGGCCCCATCTTAGGCCAATAGAATCTGGATCTCACCAAGTCAAGTGTTCTGTCTATACCAAGGTGCCCCATGTGGTTGTGCAAGGACCTCAATACTGAGTCTCGAAAGGCAGTGGGCAGCACCAGTTGTTGTTTGTCTACTTGTCCCCTCTGTCTACTGTTTCTCTATATAACAGTTTATTGATCAGTTTCAACTTAGGACCTTCTTTGTATAACAGTGCAGTTCTCAAATCAGTGGAGCGTAATTTGGCACATCTTTTCCTGCATAGAGGGCTTCTAAGCTGATTTGATCATAGGATCTGATTGAGCCCGCGAATACTGTCATTGTCCAGCTGAGGCAGTGCACCAATGTCTATTGCAGAAAAGTGGCAATAAGCAGCAGGTATGCAATTCTCAGAGGGTCCCAAGCAATCCACCATGCAGTCCACTGCTCCGTGGACATTTGTTCCTCCCTGTCAAACTTCTCGCAGAGTGCCCGAATGTCAGGTTCTGCCAATCGGACCCAATCATTCTGGGGAACAGGCCTCCGGAGAGAGCATCAGCATCTATGTGGTTCAGACCTGCTCGGTATTCGAGAGCATAGTCATATGTAGATAATGCAGAAAGCCACCTGTGGCCAGTGGCATCCAACTTAGCTGAGGTCTGCACATAGGTCAAAGGATTATTGTCAGTTTTACTAGTATTTTAGCCCCATACAAGTACTCATGGAATTGGTCAATAGCCCACTTCAAAGCTAGGAACTCTAACTTATGTACAGGATAGTTCTTTCGGATGGGGTCAGGCTTCTACTGGCAAAGGCCACTGGTCTCAGGCCATTCTCGTGCTCTTGGTACAACACAGCCCCAACCCTTGCAAGCTAGCATCAGTGTGCAGGACGTAAGGTTTTCTTGGATCGGCATAGGCCAGCACTGGAGCATGGGTAAGTTGATATATGATCTCATGAAAAGCAGTCTCACAATCAGGAGTCCAGCGGGCCCCAAATACTTCACTCGGATGAAAATACACTCTTTCAGTCTTGAGGGACGCTGACTTTTGGTATTTTTTGTGGGTTGGGGGATACCCTTGAGTAAGGTTAAGTAAAGGGCGGATCACTCTTGAATAGTCCTTGATGAAACGCCGATAATAACCACAGAATCCCAGGAATCTTTGCAGTTCTTTTAGATTTTTGGGCTGTGGCCAGGTGGTCAAGGCCTCAACTTTACTTGGGTCGGTCTCTATTCCCTCGGTGGATACTATGTGTCCCACATACTTTACTGATGTTTGAAAGAATTGACACTTATCAATGGACAGTTTAAGGCCAAAGTCCTCCAGTCGATCCAATACCTTAAATAATCTGCTCTCATGTTCCTCCAGTGAGCTGCCAAACACAATAACATCATCTAGGTATACCAGGCACTCTAGTAAGTTCATGTCCCCCACTGCACGCTCCATCAATCGTTGAAAAGTGGCTGGGGCACCTGAAATCCTTTGAGGCATCCTCATGAATTCATAGAGCCAAGCGGACAGATAAAGGCTGTCTTCTCACGGTCCTCTGGGGCCATCGGGATCTGTAGTACCCACTCGGAGATCCAGCACAGAGAACCACTTGCTCCCGCTTAGGCAGTCCAAAGCATCCTGAATGCGGGGCATTGTGTACTGATCAGGATAGTCCGCCGGTTTAAGGATGCGATAATCCACGCACATCCTTACTGTCCCATTCTTTTTCCTCACTACCACAATGGGGAAGCATAAGGGCTTCTGGATTCTTGTATTACACCAGCCGCTAACATCTTCTTGCAGATGCCGCCTCACATCATCTATATCAGCAGGTGCCAGGCGCCGAGACCTCTCACGAAATGGTCTTTCGTCATGCAGCCGGATATTGTGCTCAGCTCCTTGCACGCATCCCACGTCCCATTCCTTTAAAGAAAACACCTGGTCTCTCTGGGCAAGCTTCTCACTGATCCTCACTTTCCATTCAGCTGGCAGCGGGAGTTGTCAAACAAACAAGCTTATGCTCTGTCATTCTTCCTTGAACTCTTGCTGTGGGTAGCACTGCAGTGTCTGCACAATGCACATTAGCCAGGATGCAACCTCTATTTACCCGAATGTCTCTTTCAGACACATTATGAACTTGGACCATTACCCTTCTGGCATAAGCATGGGCTCTAGCGGGCAAATACTAGGCTTGACCAGCAGTCCCTCTGGCAATTTTCCATCGCCTGGTGCATCCAACATTAATATTTTATTCTTAACATCCTTTCTGATACGGACCTCTCCCTGTAAGGTACACTGGGCATTTGGTGCCAGGATCAGAGACTCAGGATCCTTCTTCCATACAATTCCGACCGGTTCCTCTGGTTCTATATTTTCAGCATCTCTCTGTGCCTCATAGGCCTTCTTAATTAAAGCCGAACTCTTAAAGCTCTACTAGTCTTTGACCCTGTTTTCATAACACAAATGTCAGCCTTCTGAACATATGAGCATTTGTTCCAATCAACAAAGGGACACCATCATACAGTCCAGTGGGGGACACACTAAGGCTAGGGTCTCTACTTGTTCGGCCACTCCAGCCACGGAGGTGGGGAAAGACAGCCAAATTGATATACCCAGAATAGGGTAGGCCTTCTCACTTAACCCCATACATGCAGTCCTTCTAATGGTTGTAGGGTAGCTCTGACAAATGCTTCTGATACCAATCTTGAAACATAATTGTCACTTGGGAGCCACTGTCTAATACAGCTCTTGTAGACACTCCATTTACCTTACAGTGGTCTCCATGGAGGGACCCACTATTCTGGACCAGTCTGGAGAGGCGGTAGTGGGGGCCTGGGCAACTGACCTTGCCACAAAAGGACGGAATTAGCATTTTGGTGCCCTCACTGGGATCATTTCGTGCACCTCTTAACCACTGATTTGTTCTCCAAGCTCTCCTTGTAGCCTATATGCAACTTTGTCAGTGTCTTTTGGGATTGGCATTCCCTTTCATGTGCCCATCCTTCCCACAATTATAGCAAAACATACTTTTTGAGTTTGAGCTGGCCGAGGTGCCACACTGGGAGCCAGGGCGGGGGTATTACTAACTGGAAACCTTGGTGCCATCTCTGTCTGCGGTGTGATAAGCATTTGGAGACATCTCGTCAGTTTTCCACTTCCATGGTCAAGGAATCGAGTTCGGAGCTGTTATCAGCAGGAGATACATGGGTGGGTATCCCACCCCATAGCAGATGCAGTCGGATATAGGTCGGGCCACTTGCAGGCGTGGCCTTCATAAAGGACTGTTTTGAATTCCGGATCTCTCTCAACAGTTCTCCCCATTGTGGCATATCTTTTTCCTTATCAGAGCACTCATTGACTGCCAACCTCTGCCCCTGAACTTCACTTGATGGGCCACCCTCAGTCACCTCGGTCATAGCCACAGCTATTGGTGCAGGTCCCTCCCGAGGTCGCCTTTTCTCAACTCCTCGAATTTCTCTCATTAACTCATCATAGGAGGGTGGGGATTCCAGCAGATTTGCCAGGGGAATTGAAGCAACAGCAGTTCTGAGAAGGGGCAGACTTAAGGATTCTGTCCAGTCTGGTTCGGTCCAGTTCAATCGCTGGCAAACTACCCTTCTGAGGCATTCTTGCAACAATTTTTCCAGCCGAGAGATAGCACAGACAACAACTCCCTTGGTACTGTTGTGCATTTCTTACTCTCCACCATAGGTCCCTCATCAGAATCTGGGCTCCATACACATTCTCCAAGGCCCTCAAGATAGGCTTGTGCAGTCGCTTCAGGGTTACTGGCCCGTTTAGCCGCGGATGGTAGCCAGGGCAGGACCTCGGAGGCTCTCACTAACCCTCTTTCGCTGCCATTCCGAGCATTGCCATTCTAGCACTTGGGGGCAACATAGTCTATCCAGGTCTCCCAGTCATCCTCCTTTGGGGTGGGAGGGGTGCCAGAGAAGATCCTCAACCTTCGGTAAGAGTCGTGACTAATGGCAGGTGCAGAAATAGGAGTCTGCATTGGTTCAGCCACCATTACGGGTACTGGAGCAGAGAGGGTGTTGGGGAGGAACACCCCCAGGTGGCAAGAATAGTTTCTTCAAGTCCTCCACAGTTTTCCCTTCTCCCAGCAACCATTTAGCAAATTTCTCCTCAAAAGTTTCAGATAGTGGTGGGGGCTCATTCCCCTCCGGGTCTTTACTGTCCTTAGTTATCACTCTCCAAGCAGTGAGGGCTCCCTCTGGGGTAATGGTCTGTGGTACTTTGGAGCTATCTATGGGATCCTTAAACTCTACTAGGGCCAGGAAAGTGTGGGTGAGCAGATTAGCGTGCCGACCCACCACCACAGGATTTTGTAAACCTTCCACCTTGGAAAGTACTCCTGCACAGTGTCCGTATTTGATACCTAGGGGATGTCCAGGATAAGCATAGCATTTTGGGGTCGATCTCCTCCCAGTACACCACTCCACCAGCCGGTGCACAGCCACTTCTGTCGGGGTACCCATTTATTTATTTATTTATTTATTTTCCTTAACAGTGGTTTGTAAATATGGCCACTAGAGGAACACAATCTCAGCGTGAGCCTCCAAATGTAACCCCAGATGGCGCTATCCCAGGGCTACTACCCCTGCCTGATTTGCCACTAACAGGTTGAGGGGCCTGGATCCAATGGCGGGTGCCTCCACCCAGAGGTCAGGGGTTTGCAATAGTTAAACTTACTTGGTCACAGCCCTCTGGGACACTGCAACCCCCTTTCTTCCCACTAGTGGCCCACACAATATAGCAGAATTACCTTCACAGTATACACTTACCCCCAAGGCTGGTTCAGGCACCGGACCTCCTGTAAATAAGATACAGTGCAACAATCACAGTACAGTACTTTAACATAGACAAATACCTCAGGCAGTATAACTTTGCTGAAACAAGCAGCTCTGATTTATTTAGGATATAACAAGGACAGGGGAAATCAGGTTAATTAGCTTATCACTTACTATCTACTTATGGCTCTGTGCACAGGCCTATCCCTACCAGTTACTGTCCCTGGGTACCCAGGCCCTAGTGGCTAGTCCAAACCGTGGCAGCTGGTAGGGGCCCTTTCACACAGAGAAAAGGAAAATTAAACAGTCAGCAGTACAGTAATTCCATTTGGATTTAATGTGGCAATTCAACAGGAGCGACCTCAATTAGTACTCACGACCTCCAAAGAAGATATGGTCCTTCAATGTCAGCAGGGCTACTTTTGATCTCCAAGAGACTCCTCACACATTTATATGGTAAAAAAAGAAAGCACTATACCAGGCAGGCTGCATCTGTATCCCAATCGCAATTACTGCACAATAACCAGGAGAACACACAGCAGATTCAGTTCCTGACAGACCGAGTGTAATTCAACAATTTCTTCCAGTCTTCTACAGGGTGAGCCTGGTTTCTACTCTTCAGAGATCCTTTGATTCTTTTCACAGGACGGATTCAGTCCTAACAAGCAGTTACACAAGTTGTAGACCGAACTCTGGGCCTTGCACACGTTTTGACTGAAACCTGCACTGAAGGAGCACAGGGTTTCTTTCCTTCACTTTCAGATCTCAAACTGAAACTCCAACAGACAAAAACTGGCACTTCCTTTGAGTTCCTCCCAGTTCTTGACTGGATTGGCTGTCACCACAATAGACTGCTGCTGTTGGTCCAAAAAGGCACGAAGTCTAAACTACATCTCCCAGAGTCACTGCCCATACAATCCTCTTGTGGCTGGCTCAGATTATGAGTCCAAGTTCTGATTCGTCCAAGGCATCATTTTAGAGCTAGTTTACCCCACACTGATTGGTCCAGTTCAGCAGTTCAAAACCAGAATGGGGAACTAGGCAGACAGTTCTGACTGCAAAGAAAGCAGGTTAGACAAACTGTAATTTTATTATTACTGTAAATGATTTCTGGCAATCAGTTACATCTTTCAGACAGGTTCCCTTTGCACTCTAGTGACTGCAAAATGGGGTGAATTGGCAGCAGCTTGAGTGGTACTCAATCAAAGAAACACACAGTCCCCCATACAAACTAATTATGTCTGCAAGCAGACAGCTCTTAAAGAGACAGTACCAGAGGTTCTAAAAACACTCACTGATAAATGGCTTAAACGCCAAACACCATTCAGGCTTGGAGCATTCAAGCAAGCTCCTGGAAGTCTTTTGGGAACCCCCATTTGCAGGGGGGTTACACATGAAAGAAAGAATCCAGGAACATTTTCGAACCATTAAGAAGATGGATCTTTCTCATCCAATAGCCAAACATTTGCATGAGGTTCAGAATGAGGCAGACCACATTGTAAGGTACACTGATCATGTCCCCACAAAACAATGGGGTGGAAAATAGGCAGCAAACTTTAGATTGGAAGGAATCTATGTATATTTTCAGTTTGTAAACACTAAAACCAAGAGGATTTAATGATAAAATGGAGTGGGAACCAGTCTTGTTAAAATCTTGAAATATTAGTAAAAACATGTATTTTAGCGATGCGGATTGTATGTATAATTACTTCTTATTAGAATAAGATCTGTTACAGAGTAATATCTCTGTCAGCGTGGCTCAGTTGGTAGCACATCTGCCTCTGGACCAGAAGGTCATGGGTTCTCGTCCCACACCGGGATTGGACTTGCACCTAAAAATCGCTGGCATCCGAGTGCAGTATTGGGGGGTGCTGTACTGCTGGGGTGTGCCGTCCTTCGGATGAGACGTTAAACCGAGGTCCCTTCTGCCCATCCTGGTGCTGTCCTGGTGGGTGTCCAGGTGGAAGTAAAGAACCCAGGGCACTCTTCACAAAGAGTAGGGAACATTCCCGGTGTCCTGGCCAACATTCCCCTTCCCATAAACCGGTTCATGCAATTATCCAGGCTGTGTGTGGGTGATGATGTGCGATATGGCCGCCTCCACACATTCAGTCACTTCACTACCAGTCTAGCATTGCTTGTAAAGCGCTTTGGATGTATGAAAAGCGCTATATAAATGCTGATTCTTCTTCTGTCTAAGGGAGAAAATTGTTTTATGAGCCATCATTATGAAACTGTTTTTTCCTAGAAATTTATTGTTTATACCTCAACGGGCATTTGTTGGGGTAACTGCATCCGAGGTACTAGTTTCTAAAGATTAAATTAATTTAGAAACTAATTGTTAGAAAATGTAAGATATATTTAGACATTATTTGAAATACACGAACTTCTTTAGAACTATCACCTATTTTTTATAAGAATACATATTCTTTCATACTTTTGGGATTTATTTAAGGTTTACGAATTAGTACTTATTGAGGATGCATATCTATTTTGATGCACTATAAAAAAAAGTGTGCGTTTGTCTGAGTTAACTGAACTGAATGGTTATCTGAACAGTTGTCTAGGTGTAAATCTCAGGTGATTGAAAGAACTTGATAGCTGTGAGGTTTAAATTACTTGTAGAAAGATCTAGTAAGTAGGGGGAGTGGCTTAGTTAGAAGGAAGCTACATTTAAAGACTGCCTTAGAAAGATTTTGCTAGTAGCTTGGCAGAAGACACCAGGAGAAAGGACTGCTGTGTGACTGGACTTCTCTACTGGGACTATATTGCCCTCCACCCTCTCACCCAAAGCTAGTTCTACTTTTATAGGCACAGAATTTGACTGACAACAGGAACTGCCTGTTTGGGAGCAGGAAGTGAGTGATCACAGAGCCACCAAAGACCCAACATCCTCTCCGGCCCCCTCTAGCTGCTGGAGGTCTGCCTCTGAGCAAGTAAGGGGTCTACTGAGAAATATAGGATATTCTTGTCTCAGAACAGGACAATCAGGAGCTTAAAGGGCATACAGGCAGAGAGTAAGGAGAGAGAAAAAAAAAACAGAGGAAAGAGTAAGGATTGCAAACAGTTAAGGGGCCAGAAATAAGACATGATAGGAGTGGTGCAGTGCAGTGGCTGTGGAGCAGCAGTCTTCCGGGAGACGTTCTGGAGGATGCGGTGTTGTCCCATCTGCAGGCACCTCTCTGGGCTGAGGGAGGAGGTTGCTCATCTCCAGGCTGAGTTGGCCTGGATTTGTGGGACCTCCTCTTCCATCCAGGGACCACTAGTGCCATTGCCGTTGCCTCAGAGGTTGCCAAGAAAGAGGAGCGGTTGGACCACAGTGGGCTCAGGGAGGGTGAGGGTGGTGGAACAGAGGCACATCCCTCCAGTTGTACCTCTCCACAATCCCTATGCCATTCTGGCAAAGTGTGGTTCCTCTATGGAGGCACCCGCAGTGGAGACCAAGGAGGATGTTGGGAACTCCACAAAGGAGACCCACAGGAGGGTGGCAGGGTACCCGCAGGGGAAGGAAACAACTCCTGGTGGGGGACTCCATTGTTAGGAAGGTAGAACTGGGGAGGAAGGGGACAGGGAGGTAAGGTGCCTGCCTGGCGCCATGGCTTGGAGGGATAGGGAGCGAATCCTCAGGATTGCCGGAGCAGCTGCACAGGGGAGGGAGCTGGATGTCACTGTCCACCTAGGGACAAATGACCTGGCTAAGAAAGGGATTAGAGAAGTGCAGGAAGAGTTTGTGGAATTGGGGAGGGCCTTAGGTAACCTTCTCGGAGGTGCTGCCATCTATGGCGTAGGAGAGGCTAGGGTGTTCTGCACCATGGGATTCAATCAGTGGTTGAAAACTGGTGTGGAGCGAGGATTTGGCTTCATTGGGGTTGGGATCCACCTGGAGTGATGCAAGCCTATACTGGCATGATGGGCTGCATCTGTCCAGGAGGGAACCAGGATCCTAGGTGATAGGTTTAATGCTTCATTGGCAAGCATTTAAACTAGCTAGAGGCACTGAAATGAGCAAGGAAATCCTAGCCCCCAAAATATCACGGTAGTAAGTGTGCAAACACACAACATAGAGGTGTTGATAGGGAGAAGGGCAGGGGTAAATGGAGAAAGTGACAAAGGCAAGAAGGACAGAGATGGGGCAAAAGGAGTAAGGCCATCAAGAAATGGAGGGTAATGAGTACCAATGCCCGTAGTCTGGGCAACAAGCTCCTGAGCTGGTGGCCTTGATGGAAGAGGGATGCCTGGATATCGTAGCAGTCACAGAAACATGGTACACAGAGAACCATGACTGGGATGTTAACATACCAGGGTACATAACCTACAGGAGAGACAGGGAGGAGGAGTCTCTATGTAAAGGAAGGGATAAAAGCAACTGAACAAAAGAGTAAACAGGGAGGAGAGGAGGCACTGTGGGTCACCTTAGAGACTGGAAAGGGCACCACAATCCGCACAGGGGTTGTGTACAGACCCCCATGTCAGGGGGAGGGAATGGACAAGGATATGATAGAAGGCATTCTTAGAATGGCAGAGAAAGGGGAGATACTGTTGATGGGAGACCTGAATATGCCAGATGTTAACTGGAGCACATTTGCTGCAGCCACATCCAAGAGCAGGGCCATTCTTGATGCCCTACAGGTGGCAGGCTCAGACAGCTAGTTTCAGAACCCACTGTGAGGAGCAATCTTAGACCTCGTACTCTCAAACGGGGCAGTGGGAGGATCTCAGATCTAGAAGTGGGTTGCCATCTGGGACAAGTGACCATCAAACAGTATGGTTCACGTTAAACTCAGCTACAGAGTCAAGCCATACAAAAGTGAGGGTACTGGACTTCAGGAGGGCTGACTCTGGCAAGATGGGAGAGTGCCTCAGAAAAGCACTAGCAAACAGACTAGAAGGAGATGTGGAGCAACAATGGGGAAACATCAAAACTGCCATCACAGAGGCAACAAGCCTTTGTGTGAAGCAAATAAACAAATTAAAATGAAAGAACCACTATGGTTCTCAAAAGAGGTGGCTGTGAAAGTCAGGAAGAAAAAGATAGCATTCCGGAAGTATAAGGAAACACAGAAGGAGCAGGACAGAGAGCTGTACCAGTTAATGCAGAAGGAAGCAGGAGGGAAGTCAGAATAGCAAAGGCCCAAACTGAGGAAAGATAGCCAACTCAGTTAAGAAGGGGATAAAATCTTTATAGGTACATCAGCGAGCATAGAAAGACAAAGGGAGGGATAGTGAGGCTGAATAGAATGAACGGTGGGTGGGCAGAGGGGGACAGTGAAAAAGCAGGGATACTGAACGAATATTTCTGCTCAGTATTCACAAAAGAGGAGGGGGAAGTGCCTAATCCAATTAACAGAAGCACTCTTGATAGGGGGTCAATCCCAGTCCTTTCACAGAAGAAAGGGTTCTGCAAGAACTCCTAAAACTGAAGGTGGACAAAGCAATGGGTCCTGATGGAATTCAGCCCAGAATTCTAAAAGAATTAAGGAGGAACTAGTGAAACCACTGGCTACTCTTTTAATAAATCATGGAGGATGGTGTGGTGCCCGAGGACTGGAGGAAGCGGATGTGATTCCCTTCACAAAAGTGGGACCAAGACAGAGACAGGAAACTACAGACCTGTCAGTCTGACCTCTGTGGTAGGGAAAGTGATAGAGTCACTTCTGAAGGAAAGAACAGTTGAGTACCTAGAGGCCAGTGGGGCACAGGACCCAAGGCAGCATGGGTTCATAGCGGAAGGTCATGTCAGATGAATCTAATAGATTTCTTTGACTGGGTGACCAAAGTAGTAGACCAGGGAGGGCTGTGGACATGGCCTACCTAGACTTTAGCAAGGCATCTGCACAGTCCCACACAAAGATTAATAGTCAAATTAACCAGCCTGGGAGGTCCCAGGGCGTAGCCTGGGTAAAACATTGGCTGGACAACAGGACACAGAAGGTAATTGTAAATGGAGTCCACTCTGAAGAAAGAGGGGTTACTAGTGGGGCACCGGAGAGTTCAGTATTGGGTCCAGTCCTTTTTAATGTCTTCATCAGTGACATTGCAGAGGGACTGGAAGGAAAAGTATGCCTTTGCAGATGACACAAAGATCTGCAACAGGGTTGATACACAAGGAGGCGTGGAAAGGATGAGAAGGGACTTGGCAAGGTTGGAGGAATGGTCAGAAGTATGGCAGCTAGGATTCAATGCAAAGAAGTGCAAAATAATGCACCTGGGAAACAAGAACCCAGGGGAAGAATACACAATGGGTGGGGAGGTAGTAACAACAACAAAAAAGGAAAGGGACCTGGGGGTAATCATATCAGATGACCTTAAGGTTAGCAAGCAATGTGAGAAGGCAGTAGGGAGGGCTGGGGGTATACTGGGATGCATAGGGAGCGCATCAGCAGCAGAAAACAGGAATTTGTTATCCCTCTGTACAGACAGTTGGTGAGACCCCATCTGGAGTACTGTGTCCAGTTCTGGAGACCCCATCTCCGCAAGGACATAGACAGGATAGAGGCAGTCCAGAGGAGGGCAACTAAAATGGTGCAGGGTCTGCAAGAGAAGCCATATGAGGAGAGACTAAAGGAGCTTAATATGTATACCCTTGAGGAAAGAAGGGAGAGGGGACATGATAGAAACTTTTAAGTACTTCAGTGGAATCAACAAAGTCCAAGAGGGTAGCATCTTTCAGAAAGAGACGTGCAAGAACAAGGGGACACAATTTAAAGATAGAGGGTGGTTCAGGGGCAATGTGAGGAAGTATTATTTCACAGAGAGGGTAGTGGATGCATGGAACAGCCTTCCTGAGGAGGTTGTGGGGTCTAAAACTGTGGGAGAATTCAAGAATGCATGGGACAGACATAAGGCAATTCTTGTGGGGGGTAGGAAGAAATAGGCTGTTGGTTAACTAGGATCTGCGGCCTATCCTGTAGGTAGGGAAATGGGCAGACTAGATGGGCCAAGTGGTCCTTATCTGCCATCAAAGCTAGGAGCCTGCCTCACAGATACCCTGCCCCAGACCAGCAGCAGGAATCCCCTCTACTAGAGCTCCCTCCCGGAGCATGGATCACACGGGCGCTAGGAGGTAATAAACTACCTCTCAATTGCAGCACCCTTGTGAAGGGGGATAGCCCGTCGACCCCTCCACCCACCCACCCTGGCTCGGCATTTCCTTTATAGGCCCTTTCTAGTGACATCACTTCCTGTCACTCATTTAACTAAGTCCCCATTTCTCCATTTGTAGGTTATACCTGCTTGCCACTAGAGGGACCCTCTGATCTTCCCTCCTATACCCCCTCTACCTGTATTACCCCCCCCCTTCTGTTTACCTCTCTACCTGCTTAGGCCACTTCTCTCCCTTCTCTAATGCTCTGCCTCCATCTGCACCCCTCCCTTGCCCAGCCATCTGGCTAACTCTATACACCACCTTGTCCTATTGACTGCCTCCTCTCACAGCCTGCCACTTACCCCAGCGACCACTAGGAGTTGCTATTTCAACCCCTTTTTTTTGGCCCACTCATAGCCCACTGCAAGCCACCTAGTACCAGGATCCCTGCACTTAACTAGGTCCAAGCCCTACTAGGGTCTCGAACCCTGCACCCTGTCCACCTGAGTCCGTGACAGTACCACTACTCCAGAGTGGTATCTACACTATCTGAAGGGCAATTAAGACACTTGTAACTCCCTACCCTGCATTAACAGGGTAATTTTGTTTGGTCACCTCTTCCTCAAACCTGGCATAATGTCACCTTCTATAACCCTGGTATTACTGTTCTCCTCCATTTTACTATCCCTCCCAACATCTACTCCCCTCAATGTCCCTACCCTTCGCCACCACCCTCACCATCATCCCTGTCACTCCCTTCTTTTGCCCCCTGTAAGTCCACTGCTTCCCTCCCAGATATCTCCTGGTCCCATTACCCCACTCCCCCTTCCTCCTCGGCCTATTCCTTTGGTTGCCTCCTTGCCTTTCTCTCCCACTCCTGCACCTGCCCCCTCATCCAGCCCCCCTACTGCCCCTCCTGCCGAATGGCCCAATCCCGGCCCCTCCACATGCTAGCTGCCACCTTACCATTGCACTACTCCTTCTGGCGGCAGGATATACACCCTAACCCCGGCCCAACCCTTACTCCAGGCCCTGCCCACCCCATATCAAACCCCTCAGCCAGAGCAAACTCCGTCTCCCACCCTCACTCCCTCCCCCGGGGCCTGTGCCTTCTCCACCTAAATATTCGTAGCCTAGCCCCAAAGCTCGATCAACTCCAGGTCCTAGCCGCTCTCCACTCCCCTGATATAATCATCCTTTCCGAGACCTGGCTAAAACCTAGCCTACCTGATAATAACTTCACTATTCCAGGGTTCAACATCATACAGCAAGACCGGCCCTCCAGAGGCGGTGGGGTGGCTATCTACATCAATTCAGCCCTCCACTTCACTATCTCCATTACAAAAACTGTACCCAAAGCTTACGAGCTTCTGATGGTAAAACTGTCCCTCCCCTCCTCACTACCCATCTTTGTGGCTGGCATTTACTGCTGCCCAGGCACGCCAACCACAATAGTCACCGACCTTCTGGGCCAGCTCTCTTCCCTTGCCCAATCGGGTTAACTATACGCTATGGGTGATTTTAACCATAATTGGCTGGCACCCACGTTTAACAAAACCCAAACTGAGTTAACTGCTTTTAACCTCAGCCAAACCATTACTGAACCCACTCGCTCTAGCCTTAAGTCTGGTAATCACTCACTCCTCGACTGGGCGCTTACTTCCCACCCACACCGTGTCATCAGCTCAGGACTTCTCCCTGATTCCATTAGCGACCACCACCTAATCTACTTAGTCTGCAAAATCCACAGAATTAAATCCCCTCCCAAATTTATATTCCAGCGTTCTTACAAATCCCTCAACCTCTCCCCCCTCTTGGACGATCTTCACCACTCTAACTGGGTCCCAAACGCAAACCGCTCCAATATGAATTTGGCCCTTATGCACTTTCAGAACACCTGCCTCTCCGCCTGGGACAAACATGCCCCCCACGCCGGGCTAGAGTCCGTGGTTCCCACCTACCCTGGATCACCCCCGGACTGACTGCTTGCCAACAAGCCCGTGATAAGGCCTGGCAAATCTACAAATCCTCTCTCCTCCAAGGCGACCATACCTCCTATCGCATGCTCCGCAACAGGTGCACTAAGGCCACCCGCCTAGCTAAGTCTGAATATTTTAATAACACATTTAATGCAAACCTTGGAAGACCTTCCAACTTCTGGAAAGTCATTAACTCCCTTTTCTCCCCCCAAACAGCTAACCCTCCTCCTCTTCTCCTTGCCCAAGGGACTCTCCTTTCCGATCCCCTGGAAGTCGCCTCCGAGTTTAATTCCTATTTCACTACCTGTGCCCAGGCCCTCCTTGAAGCCCTTCCGCCTGCAAACACTCCACCTCCTCAGTCCCCTAACTCCCAACCATCCGGCTTTAACCCCTTCTCCTTTAGACACATTTCCCCCACTGATACCTTTCGCCCCCTAAACCCCTCCAAAGGCAAATCCCCGATGGCCTTGACAACAAACTCCTCTTCCTATCTGCTCCCGCCATCGCTATCCCCCTCGCAGCCCTACTAAACCTTTCCTTCAGTACCAAGACACTCCCCTCCGAATGGAAGCATGCCACTGTTCTACCCCTCCCTAAAGGCGGCGACACTACCTCCGCATCCAACTACCGCCCCATCTCCCTCCTCCCCACCCTCGCAAAACTCCAGGAACACCTTGTGCTATCCCAACTCTCCCATTTCCTCGCAGAAACTAACTTCTTCACCCCTTTCCAGTCCGGGTTCAGAAAACTCCACTCCACTACCTTCTCCCTGCTCAGACTCACAGACCACATTCTCACTGGGATGGACAAAGGGCTTATCACTGCTGCTATTTTCATTGACCTCGCAAAAGCATTCAACACCGTATCCCACTCTCTCCTACTATCCTGCCTTTCTGGAGCTGGTTTAGCTGAATCTGCCGTAAACTGGTTCAGTGCCTACCTGCTAAATAGAACCCAATCAACTAAAATAGCTGACCACATCTCCCCCAACACCACTGGCATACCCCAAGGCTCAGTTCTCGGCCCCATCCTCTTCTCCATCCTACTAAATGACCTGCCAAATTCCTGCTCCTCCTCCGCCATCCACATGCATGCAGACGACACAGTCCTCTTCACCTCCGGCCGGACCCACGAAGAAGTCACCTCCAAACTTCAAACCGAGTTCAGCAAAATCCAACACTGGTTCAATAGCAACCAACTCTATGACTTTCGGCACCAGACAGCGTCTATCCAAACTCTCCTCCACTCTGAGGTTCCACACCCTAAATAACACCGTCCTCGAAGAAGTACCCTCCTTCAGGTATCTCGGGGTTTGGCTTGACCACCACCTCTCCTTTTCCACTCACGTCGATGCCATCATTTCCAAATTGCGCCCAAAACTTGGTGCCCTCTATAGAAACCGCACTAGTCTCCCACTTCCTGTCAGACGTGAAATTGTTCAGAAAATAATTCTACCCTCCTTCGATTACTGTGATGCAGTTTACAGTTCCGCTGCACAGACTACCCTAGCCAGACTAGACTCCCTCTTCAATGCTTTCTGCCGCTTTGCCCTCGATCACATCACTGCATGCTATATCGTTCCCTGTCCCTACCTTCTCTGAGTAACCGACGCCTAATTCATAGCGCTAAATTCACTTCTAACTTCTGGCTTGGCTCACTCCCTCCCTATCTTGCATCCGCCCTATCCCCCCACCTACCCCCTCACACGCCCTCAGGTCCGCTGACCCTAGACTACTATTCATCCCTCACCGTAGGACCACCACTGGCCAATCCGCATTCTCTTACCTCTTCCTAAACTCTGGAACGCCTGCCCACCCAGATCCGCTACTCTTCATCCAAACTCTCCTTTCCTATGCCTCTCTAACTTCCTTGCACCTAATTGCTACTGCCCTGACCACCCTCCCGTTAGCTCCTCCTCCTCCCCTGCCCCCCCCCGCGCCTGACCAGCGGCCCGGCCATCGCCTAATTGTCTGAGCTTATATACTACCCTACTGCGCACTATTCCCTCTCTATTACCACCTACTCTCACACCTCAATTCTCCCTCTCCCTTTCTTAATCTACCTAAGCTCCCCAGCCCCCTCCCTCCTCACCTAACCTCTCCCTATACATCTACGCTTCTTCACCCTCCTACTCTACCCCCCATCTTGCTCTCCAAATCCTTCCTTTCTACTTGATGCTTCTCCCTGAAGCTCAACTTCCGCCACTGGCACTCAAGTTCTGCTACTACTACCTCTGTTCTATAAACTGGCACTTATGTATTTCATGTTTTGCCTCGATGTGTACCCTTGTTTTCTATACCATGCCCTTACGATCATGTTCTGTACTGTTCTTACTCTGCTGGGTAACCACGATTTGTACAACCTGTACTTGCTGTGCTGTACTGCTCTGCCTATGTAACATATTCAAATGTAATCCCTGACAACTATGTGCATTATCCATATTGTGTTACTGTAAGTTCAACTACTGTATGTATACCTGCCTCCTCTGTAACCCCCCAGGTCGCACCGCGAGACGAGGATCTTTTTGCTCAGTGTGCCTTTCCTGGTGAAACATTTTCAATAAATAAATAAATAAACAAAGTCTATGTTTCTATATGCTTATGTACTAGCTGAGGTATGCATATTTTCTTTTAGATGCAGTATATGTTGAAATGTATTTTAAGTTTATAAATGTAATATCATGAATGATTAAATATTTTACGTAAACATAGAAAAATGTATATTTGTCGAGAAATAGTTTTACAGAGCTTATCTTGCAGTATCTGACCCAGTGATGCTCTAATAATAAGGAGATTTCCATAAAATTAATTGATTTGAGTGGTCAGTGGTTTTAGTGATACTCCAGGCTCTTTTCTTTTCAACACCCTTGGCAAGCTAGAGTAAATATGTTATTGAATAACTGAAATGAATAATTAGTTCATTATGAGTTTATTGTTTACACATGGTGTGGAGGTTCTATAAAATTCAAAAGGTTAGATTGTGAGCCATGCCCCTGACAAAGAGGTCTTGTTACCTTGAAGTGCCAGGCTGGTCAGACACTGCAATTGGATCTGACTGTACAGTATTTTGCATTTCCATGCACAAAGGTATTTTTGCTGATTATGCATGATGTAGCTTTATTATTTGAAGCACAGAAAAATTTATATCCACTGACCTTCTGAGTGCTGGCTTTTTATTAATTCATAGCCCAGCTGAGATGCAACATCTCATTTCCGGTGGGGCCATGCATTCATTTATTTACCCAGGACAGCCCAGCTGAGATGCAGCATTTCATTTGCAGTGGGGCCCTACATTATAATTTATTTACCCAGGATAGCCCAGATGAAATACAACCTCTCATTTCCAATGGGGTCCTTCATTACAATGTAATCATATGATAGTCCAGCTGAGATGCAACACCTTATTCCCTGTGGGGTCCAGCACTACAATTTATTTACCCAGGATAGACCATCTAAGATACAGCATCTAATTTCTCCTGGAGTCTTGCATTACAAGTTATTTACCTAGGATAGCCCAGCTGAGATGCAACACCTCTTTTCCAGTGGGGTCCTGCATTACAATTTCTTTACCCAGGATAGCTCAGCTGAGATGCAGCATCTTGTTTCCAGTGGGGTCCTGCATTACAATTTATTTACACATGATAGGCCAGCTAAGATGCAGCATCTCATTTCTCCTGGGGTCCTGCATTACAATTTATTTACTCAGGATAGCTTAACTGAGCTGCATCTCATTTCCCATGAGGTCCTGCATTACAAGTTATTCACCTAGGATAGTCCTACTGAGATGTAGCATCTCAGTTTTGGACAGGTACTACATTACAACTTATTTACTCTTGATAGCTCTGCTAAGATGCAGCATCTTATTTACCCAGGACAGCCCAGCTGAGATGGACCATCTCGTTTCCAGAGAGATCCTGCATTAAAATTTATTTACCCAAGATTGCCCAGCTGAGAAGCAGCATCACATTTGCAGTGGGGTTCTGCATTACAATTTTTTTACCCAGGATAGCCCAGCTGAGATGCAGCATCTCATTTCCAGTGGGGTCCTACATTACAATTTATTTACACAGGATAGCCCTGTTGAGATGTAGCCTCTCATGTTTGGTGGGGTACTTTTTGGAGGGGTACTACATTACAACTTATTTACCCTTGATAGCCCAGCTGAGATGCAGCATTTAGTTTCCAGTGGATCTCCATTACAATTTATTTGCCCAAGATAGCCCACCTGAGAAGCATCTAATTTCCAGAGTGACCTTGCATTACAACGTATTTACCCAGGATAGCCCAGCCGAGATGCAGCATCTTGTTTCCGCTGGGGCCCTGCATTGCAGTTTATTTACCCAGGATAGCTCAGCTGAGATGCAGCATCTCATTTCCAGTCAGGTCCTGCATTACAATTTATTTACCCAGGATAGCGTAGCTGAGATGCAGCATCTCATTTCCCATGGGGTCTTGCATTGCAAGTTATTCACCTAGGATAGTCCTACTGAGATGTAGCATCTCAGTTTCGGAGGGGTACTACATTATAACTTATTTACCCTTGATAGTCCTACTCAGATGCAGCATTTCATTTCCCCTGGGGTCCTGAACTACAAGCTATTTACCCAGGATAGCCCAGCTGAGATGCAACACCTCTTTTCTAGTGGTGTCCTACATTACAATTTCTTTACCCAGGATAGCTCATATGAGATGCAGTATCTCATTTCCAGTGGGGTCCTGCATTAAAATTTATTTACCCAGGATAGCCCCCAGCTGAGATGCAGCATCTCATTTTCCCTGGGACCTACATTACAACTTATTTACCCAGGATAGCCAAGCTGAGATGAAGCATCTCGTTTCTGGTGGGGTCCTGCATTACAATTTATTTACCCATTATAGTGCAGCTGAGACGGAGTATCTCATTTCTGGTGGAGACCTGTATTACAATTTATTTACTCATGCTAGCCCAGCTGAGATGCATCATCTTGTTTCCACTGGGGTCCTGCATTACAATTTATTTACCCAGGATAGCCATGCTGAGATGTATCACCTTGTTTCCCGTGGGTTCCTGCATTACAGTTAATTTACCCAGGATATCCTAGCTAAGACGCAGCACCTCATTTCCAGTGGGATCCTGCATTACAATTTATTTACCCAGGATAGCCTAACTGAGATGCAGCATCTCATTTCTCCTGGGGTCCTGCATCACAATTCATTTACCCAGGATAGCCTATCTGAGATACATCATCTCATTTCCCATGGGGTCCTGCATTACAAGTTATTCACCTAGGATAGTCCTGCTGAGATGTAGCATCTCAGTTTCGGAGGAGTACTACATTACAACTTATTTACACTTGATAGTCCTGCTGAGAAGCAGCATCTCATTTCCCCTGGGGTCCTGTACTACACGTTATTTACCCAGGATAGCCCAGCTGAGATGCAGCATCTCATTTTCCCTGTGGTCCCATATGAAAATTTATTTAACCAGTATAGCCCTGTTGAGTTGCCACACCTTGTTTACAGTGGGTTCCTGTATTATTTTATTTGTTACTAGGATTGAAGACCCTTGAACTGAGAGCTCATTTACAAAGGATCTGCGTCATTCAACAAATTACAAACAAGTGAATAAAACCAAAAACTGAGAATTATACATATTGAACAAAGCTATACAGAGAACAGGTACAGTAATGATGGTATCAGATAATGATGGAGAAAAATGGAAAAAGGGGGAATAGGGTAGAAATAGGGCAGTAACATAGTTAGAGCAGGGAGGGGTGGTCAAGAAGAGACTTGGAGAGGAGGAGACAGAGAGGTAGGCAAGGGGGGGGAGGCAGCTAAAACAAGCATTGTCAGGATGAGTAAAGGGAAGGAGGGTGTACAAGGGAGAGACTTAGACAGGAGGGGTAAGAGAGGTTGGCAAGTGGGGAAGGAAGGCAGTTTAAAACAGGATTGGGGGGGAGGGGTGGAAGTCAGTTGGGAAGGCCTGGGGAGGAACGAAGGTTAGTGAGATTAAAGACTACAATCACATTTAGGGTTGAAAAACAGAAAAACTCGGCACTCACATACGCAAAAAAGTATTCTGCAATCCAAGAAATGGGATGCTTAACTTTTATTATATAAAATCCATCAGTCGCCATTCATGTGGACACAGCAACCACCAACCTAGAAAACATTTAGGGTTGTTCCTGACCAGGTAGGCCTTCAGTTTCTGCTTATACTGGCTGAGCTTGGTGCAGGACAGGAGATTGTGGCTAAGGGAGTTGGGCCATTTAGGGGCTCGATAACCAAATGACCGTTGACCGTGTAAGGTCCAGCGAAAAGGGATATTTAGTGACTGACCACATGCCTTTCTGGTGGTCCTGTTATTGCTATGCGGACGGAGGAGGGTCAGAATCCCGGGGGTGGTGAGACCCAGGGTGGTTTTCCTGGCAAAAAGGCAGACTTGATATCTTATTCTACACTCCAAGTTGAGTAACCCCATGTACGAGTAGAGCTTGCAGGTATGCGTTTGCCGGAGGACACTTAGGAGAAGCCTCAGGCATTATTTAGGGCCAACTTAATTCTCTGAAGGGTTGTATTTGTGGCAGCTCCATAGACAACCAGACCATAGTCAATCACCGACAGGGCTGAGCTGTTCACTGCGAGCTTAAGGGCTTCATTGGTGAAGCAGTGCTTGTGTTTATACAATATGCCAATTCTGGAGTTGACAGTTTTCGTGACCAGGTTGATGTGTTGCACATAGGACAGGGAGCAGTCTTGTGCAGGGATGTCCAACCTTTTTGGGGTCGTGAGCCACATTTAAATTTCTGAGTAAGATTGAGACAACAATGTGCGCCCCGTATCATACCCCATATGTGACCCTTTCCATACCCATACCCATATTTAGGAGTTGAAATAACATAGTCATAGTAAATAGACAATAATCAAATTTTATTAAGTTACATTATTTTTCAAAAATAGGTGTAATTTTAAAATAATTATTCATAGAAGCTCTGGGGCTTTAGATTTGCTTGCAGGCTTAGTAAAACCAGCTTGTTGAGCACTCAGGGCACTTTTCAGCTCCTGTACTTTGACTTTTCTCAAATTTAAAAGACTGTGATGTGTACTTGGCATTTAACTGACAAACTCCGAGAGCCACATCAAACTGCTTCGAGAGCAATATGTAGCTCACAAACTACAGGTTGGACACCCCTGGTCTACTGTGACCGCGCCCCCCCCCCACCCCAGTATTTGAATGTGTGTACCATGTCCAGAACTTCGTTGTGGTTATTACATGTTTGGAGTTGATGAGATCTGTGTTTATTATGAGGTGCAGCAAAGATCACAGTCTTGGTTTTCTTATAACTAAGCAGAAGCTTATGGTTTTGAAACCATGATTCCATGACCGAGAAACAGGTTTGCATTTGTTCTTCAAGGGCAGTGGTGTCAGACTGACTACTAAACATCACCACATCACCAGTATACAGGAGAACTTGGCCAGGACAGGCCGTGGGAAGCTTATTAAGGAATAAGCTGAAAAGAAGGGGTCCAAGGACTGAACTTTGGGGGACCCTGGTTGTAACATTACAGTGGTCAGAGAGGTTGGAGGGTATTTTTACTTGCTGAGTGCGATCAGAGAGGTAGCTATGGAACCATCTCACCGACTCAGGGGACATACCTGTTGAAGACAGTTGGTTTAGAAGGAGTCCGTGGTTGACCGTATCAAAGGCCTTCGTTAGGTCAATATACATGGCGTCGACCATGTGCCCATGGTCTACAGCATTACGGATGAAGCCTGTAAACTCTACCAGGGCTATGGTGGTGCTATGCTGCTTCCTAAAGCCATGTTGTTCCGGGCACTGGAGCTTGTACTTGTCCAAGTATTCAACCAGCTGATCGCTGACGATTCTTTTGAGCGCCTTAGATAGGGGAGGGAGTATAGAGATGGTCCGGTAATTGGAGAAGTTGGTGCGATCCCCATTTTTAAAGACAGGAGTGACCATGGCCCTTTTCCAGACTGTGGGGAACTTGGCGGTAATTAGTGATAGATCAAGGATATGGGTTAAAGGATGGATTACCTCGTCAAGGACAAGAGTGACTTTTTAGATCAAGAGAGTCATTACTAGACCTCGATTTCCCTACAGCCTTAGTGATGTATTTTCTAGCTTCAGGGAGGGAGAGTATTATAAGGCAAAAGGATGGGTGTGGAGTTTTGCGCAGATGGGCTTAACTTCCAGGACAAGAGTCGCTAGGGGGGTTAAGGAAATTGTGGGGGTGAGCACCCCGCTAAGGTCCGTGAAGGCCTTGTTGAAAGTGTTGGAAATTACTTTGGGGTCCTGGGTCAGCTTGTCATCAATAAGGAGTAGGGAGGGAGTATTATGCTGGGTTTCCCTGTTAAAGTTTTTACATTTTCCCAAAAATTCCAGCCGTCACCCCAGGAATTCTTTAGTTCCTTTCTAAAATACTGACTTTTCGCAATACAAGTGGTGTAGGTGCATTTATTGAGGGCAGTTTTGTAGTTCTGGACATCAGTACGTGAGCCACAGCTTTGAGCCTTGTACCAGAGGCGCTCTCTTTCTTTCATTAATTGGATAAGGGAGGGGGTGACCCAGGATTTGTCTGAGCCCTTTACTTTCCATTTTCTAAGTGGGGCATAGATGTTGCAGGATACGCTGAAAATGTTCATAAATCACGCGAGCGCTGTATCAACATCATTCGTTTGGCAGATTGCTAACCAGTCTTGGTGAATAAGGTGGGATTTGAGTGTCCTGCCTTTAGGACTCTGGATGTGATTGTTTTTTTTGGGGGTTGGAGTCTTGTTCGTCCAGGCACAGAGGATGGATGAGTGGTCACTTAGACAGTCTGGTAGGACTAGAGAGTTGGATATCCTATCAGGGTGATTAGTCAGCAACCAATCAAGTAGGGTAATAGTATCAGTACAGTAGTTCACACGGGTCGGGGACACAACTAGTTGGGCCATTCCAAGGGAAGCAATGGCATCCTTATATGTCGCTGCAGGAGACAGTCAGTTTAGGTTAAAGTCCCTGAGGGCTAGGATGTAAAACTCCTTACGTGAACCGGAAAGGTAGTCCAGGGTAGCTTCAAGGCCTGCTGCCTGCTCTTTTGGGGGGATATAAATGGAGACCAGAGTGAGATATTTGCCCTGAGGGCAGAATTGGACCTGGATTGGGAGAATTTGGGAGTAGTAGCTGGGCTAGGAAGTGCTCGATCCTGGAGTGTATCTCTGACATAAATGATGCAGCCACCTCCATGTTTTCCAAGTCCATCCTGTCTAAAGGAGGTGTACCCTTCTATTTGGATGGAAGGTCAGGGGTTCTTGATGTTAACCAGGTTTCTACGATCAGTAAGATATCTGGTCTATGTTGGGTTATCCAGACCTGAAGGGAGTCATGCTTAGCCAGAAGGCTGCATACCCGGGCTGCATATATCCATGGAGGCAATAGTTAAAGATCCATCTTTTTTAGGAAGTGCGATCTGAGGACCAGGGTTGGGGTGAATGTTGCCATATAATAGAAGTAGTAGCCCAGCAAGTCTTATAGTTTGTCGTTTCAGATGTATTAGAGCCTGTGCATGGGTGCAGTTTCACTGACTTGTTTTCACAAATTTTCCCACTATGACAGGAAGGCCTAGTACTGGCGGGGGGAGGGGTAGCGGAGATGCGTTGTAGCTAGGGGGCCTCTCAACAGGTGTACCTTCTCAAGTGTGGCAGCAGTAGCAGGATTAGGCAGATGCAGTGTATCCCACTCAATTGTGGAGTTTATGCAGAGTGTCTGAGTGCAGGATGAACTCGGGTCAGGATGAGTGGCGAGTGGAAAGGCTAAAATTGTTACAGATGCGAGCATGAGGTGTAGTGGGCTCATTTTGAATGACTAACTGGAGAAGCCCCCAGGAAGAGAGCACTCACCACTGGGGGTTGGAGAAAAATAAAGAGTGGTCCGACACAGTAGGTTGGCGTGGGGGAGGGTGGAGACAGCCAGTTAGAAAGTCTTTAGTTGAGGGACTTCAATACTTGGGGACACAAATGCACAGGGAGAAGAGAGGTAGCCAAGTAGCGCAGTGGTAGGGTGGCTGCCTTCAGTGCTAACAGTTGGGGGTTCAAATCTGGCTAATGGCAGAAAGCAGGTTGAAGGGAGGAATTACATTTTATTTATCCGGGATAGACCAGCTGAGAGGCAGCATCTCATTTTCAGTGGGTCCAGCATTACAATTTACTTACCCAGGATAGCCTAACGGAGATGCATTATCTCGTTTCCTGTTGGGTCCTCCATTACAATTTATTTACCCAAGATAACCCAACTGAGATGCAACACCTCTTTTCCTGTTGGGTCCTACATTACAATTTATTTACCCAGGACAGCCCAGCTGAGATGTAGCACCTCGTTTCCTGTGGGTCCTGCATTACATTTTATTTACCCATGACAGCCCTGCTGAGATGCAGCATCTCATTTCCTGTTGGGTCCTACATTACAATTTATTTACCCAGGATAGCACAGCTGAGATGCAAAAACAGGTTACTCACCTGTAACAGTAGTTCTAGGAGTGGCATATGATGTTCATCTACACTGTCTGGCAGTTGCCTTTCCCTTTAAGGATAGCTGGAAATGTCTTCTAGCTGGCTCCTCCCACCCTAACGGGCGGTAACCTCCCATAACTCTGCCACATAACGCCAGATCTTGCCCACTGGTAGCAGAGTTTGTGCACCGAAGCTGGGGTGGTCGGGTGGGTCCATGTGGATGAACATCATATACCACTCCTAGAACTGTTACAGGTGAGTAACCCGTTTCTCTAGGGATGTGGAGATGGTGTTCTATCCACACTGTCAAGCAGACTCCTAGCAGTTCTCCGGGAGGAGGGAGGCAAGGCGCACACCCCCTATGTTGGGAACAGAGACTGGAGAACTGAGGCCCCAAAACCAGCATCCCAGAGTGACTCGAGGTCAATGTGGTAATGGGAAATGAAGGTGTGTGCCGACTTCCAGGTAGCAGCCCTGCAGATTTCCTGGATAGGGATGTCCCTAGAAGCAGCCACTAACATAGCAGTATGGCAGGTGGAATAAGCCCTTAGCCCTCTAGGAGGCTCCCTATCTGTCAACCTATAGCAGAGATCAATGTAGGATGTGATCCACCTACCAATCATCCTGTCTGGCTGCAGGTCTGCCAGGTGTGGCTTCAGCATAGGTGATAAATACCTGGCGAATCTCTCCCAGAATTCCAGCTGTGCACTCTTTATAAGCAAGTGTTTGCCTCAGGTCCAGAGTATGGAGCCTGTGTTCGGCCTCCGAGGTGTGACTGGTGAAGGACACCGGTAGAGTCGTCACCTTCAGGAGGATCTTTGGGTTGGGGCGCAGGACAACCCTGTCCCTGTGAAAGACCAGGTAAGGAGACTCCACCGAGAGAGCCTAGAGTGCACTGATCCTTCTGGCTGATGTGATAGCCACCAGGAAGGTGGTCTTCCATGACAGTGAGACATGCCACACCTGAGCATCGGTTCAAATGGCTTACCCATGAGCTTTGCCAAAACCAGCAGCAAGTCCCATGGTGGTGGTGGATCATGCACTGACAGGGAAATGTGGTCAAGGCCTTTGAAAAAGTGCCAGACCACCTTCTGCTGTGCCACCGACTGCTGACCAGCCTGTGCCCGGTAAGCAGAGATGGTTGCCAGGTGCACCTTAAGGATAGTCAACCGAAGTACCACTTGGGAGAGAGACCACAGATTGTCCAAAATGCTGGCCACCGGATAGGTTGAGTGGTCCAACCCCTTGCCCCGACACCAAAGGGAGAATCTCTTCCATTTGAAGGGATAGCATTCTCTGGTCGATTCCTTTCTAGATGCCTCCACGACAGTGAAGACATCTTCGGAGAGAGACCCAAAGCCTGGAACTCTAGCCGCTCAGAAACCAGGCTGTCAGAAGCAGGGACTGAAGGTCTGGGTGGAGTACCTTCCCTTGACTGATGGAAAGTAGGTCCTGGCATGCTGGAAAATGCCTCGGGAGCCTGTTGCTGAGGCTGAGGAGATCAGGGTACCAAAACTGGTGGGGCCAGTCTGGAGCCACCAAGATCACCTGTACCTCATCCCTCCTGACCTTGAGGAGCACTTTGTGGATCAAGGGAAGACATAAAAGAGGCCTGGGGTCCATGGCCTCGAGAAGGCATCCCCCTGAAGCGAGCCCTGCTGAAAGGGGCAGGCACAAAACAGCCTCAGCTCTGCATTCTTCCTGGAGGTGAACGGGTCCACCTGAGGGGTGTCCCACTGGGAGAACACACTGAGAACTACCTTCGGGTGGAGGGACCACTTGTGACATGCCTCGCCCACCCAGATGAGGGCATCCGCCAGCTGATTTGAGGCTCCTGCCACATGGATGGCTAGGAGATCCGCCTCCAGGCTGCGCATGAGGGTCCAGATGCGGAGAGCTTCCATGCACAGAGGCAAGGAGTGCATCCCGCCCTGCTTGTTGAGGTAGTACATGGTCATGGTATTGTCTGTCTCGACATGGACCACTTGACTCCAGACAAATGGAGTGAATGCAGTCAGGGCTAGCTGAACCGCTTGGAGCTCCAACATGTTGATGTGGCATCAGGACTCCTGAGAGGTCCAGAGCCTGTGGACTTTGTGTTCCCATAGGTGGGCACCCCAGCCCGTGAGAGAGGCATTGGTCGTCAGGATGACCATTGGCTTGGGGCAGACAAATGGAATCCCTTCCTGCAGATGTTATGGGATGAACCACCACTGGAGGGTGTCCCACATCCTCTGGATCACACTGACCAGCGGGTTGAAGTGACCTTTGCACTGAGACCACTGGCTGACCAGCTCCCATTGGAGGGAGTGCATATGTCAATAGGCCCATCACACCATGCTGGTGCAGGCTGCCATGTAACCCAAAAGGTGCCCAACCAGAAATGACTGGGCAAAAGAGATGAGAACCTCTGCCCTGTCCGCCAGGAGCCGAGCTCTGGCCCGGCATGAGTCAAGCTGTGCCCTGATGAAAAAGATCACAGCAATGGCACGAGTTCCGACTTGGTCTCGTAGACCAGGAGGCCAAGGTCAATGCAGGTCTGGAGGTCCAGGTCCGTGGACCACACCACCTCCAGCCCGGAGAGACCTGCTATCAGCCAGTCTTCTAGGTAGGGGTACACCCGGACCCCTTGGTGCCTCAAGTAAGCTGCCACCACTGCTATGCATTTGGCGAAGATCCTGGGGGCCGAGGACAGGCTAAAAGGCATGGCTTGGAACTCGTAAAGGACTTCCTCTGCTTGGAAGCAGAGGAACCTTCGATGGGACAGACGGATTGGGACATGAAAGAACATGTCCTGAAGATCCAGAGAGCAAAACCACATGTTTTGCTCCAGAAAGGGTATGATCTGGGACAGTGTTACCATCCTGAAGGTGCAGGACCTGAGGAATTTGTTCAGGTCGTGCAGATCTAGAATGAAGCTCCAGCCCCCATCCACTTTGGAACCAGGAAGTACCTGGAGACAAACCATGGGTGCTCCGGAGGATCCACAACTTCTACTACAACTTTCTTGGGGAGGAGCTAGGCTATGTTGTCTTGAAGAGGTAAGTGTCTGCAGATACCCAGTCCTCTTGTGGGGTGCTGGCTCAGCTTGGAGGGTAATGCTCGAATTCCAGAGGCAGATCCTGACCGACCACTTCCAGAACCCTCCTGTCTGTGGTAACGGTGAATCAGGCAGAAAGGAAGTGGCGGAGCTGGCCCCCCACTGGGGACCTAGGGGAGGCGTGATGAGTATGAGGGTGGCAGCCCCCATCCTGTCACTAAGCAGGCTTGAAGGAGGAGGATCCGGCTGAGGAGCCACCAGGTCCCTCTCCTCCAGGGCATTCGGACAACCGAGGCTACTGACTTGCTCTGGGGTCGCCAGGACTGTGCCTGCTGGCCAGACTGATGCTGGGCTGGTTTGGCCATAGGAGGACAGAAAGGGCTTGTGCTTCTACTGCTAAGAGCCCTTGTTGTCCTTCTGGGTGGATGTCACAGAGTCCAGGGAGGCACTGGACTTTTCAATGCGCTGGAGGTGACACTCCACACTAGGCCCAAACAGGTTGGTGCCCAAAAACGGGGCATCTGCTGTGCAGGTCGAGATCCATAGCCAAGCCCAATGGCGCATGGCAACCTCGGCCGCCTCTGAGCAGGCACATGAATCACTAACATCCAGTGCCATCTGGTGTTGGTGTTTTGCCACTGCCCTACCCTGGTCTCGGATCTGTTTAATTGTGGTCTGAAGGCCCGCAGGAAGGTGAGGGATCACCTCATCCAGGGAGCCTAACAGGGCATACAAGAATGTGCTATCAAGACGGCTGAGCTCTAAGCCGGCTCGGTGGCACTGAGGGTTAAGGCACTAGATGCCACACCAGTCACCTGGGTTCGGTGACGGACTCGGGTATCCGGGGGTTGGCAGGGAAGGGACAGGATGGAGCATTCACAGGACAGCTTTCCTCTCCCTGGGGAGGGATCCAGGGATGCTCATTTTCTGGATGACCCCCGATGGAGCTTGGGGGTATTGCAGATATACCTGCTGACGTAAGGGGCAGTGTGTGGCAGACACAAGCAGGGCAGCCGTGTGCAGGCGTCATTGCATGCTGCACTCCGAAGAGGAGCCAAAGAATGAAAAATCCCTGGCAGCCACGTGAGGTGACGGCGGGTCTCCCAGGGTGGAAACCCCACATGCTCAGTGCCTGCCACAATCCCAACCCTAACCCTGGGGATCCTCTGTCTCCTCCTGTGTGGGGCCGGCAGGAGAGGGCATCCTGAAACTGAAGCTTCGGTCAGAGGAGTGATTCAGGCGGGCGGTTAGGGGTGGAAGCCAAGCGAGCCCGCCTGAGAGATGCCCTGAACTCATACACGAGAAAGAGAGTCTAGAACCAAAACAAAACAGAAAAAAAAGATGTCCGAGCTCGCCTGACAGAGACCTAGCGAGGAGCCAGCATAGACCTTTTTTGGTTGAAAGGTCTAATTTCTTGGAACTGTTTTTCCGGTGGTCTATTGACATCCCTGGTATTGCCTGAGCGCTGAAACACTGAGTCAGCCACCAAGCCCTCAACCGAGGGATGCTCCAAGAACCCTGAAAGGGTACCGGTGGGCACCACATTCTTGCAGGCCATTCGGGCCGAGGGTGCAGGGCAAGAAGCAGGGCACTGCCAAAGCTCCAAGGCAGGGCCAAAAATGGCCTCGGCCACTGGGGAAGGCCTCAGTTGGAGAATCTCCTTTGTCCAGAATTTCTGTGAGGGGATAGCAAGCTCACTTTTGGATGGGCTCCAGCTTCATCCCTGTAGATTCAGAGATGAGAGGCGAAGAATGCCCATGAACGAAGTAGAGCTTTCGTCTGTGGAAAGATCCCCAATCGACTTTGTGTCTAGTGGACAGAGTACAAAGAGGAATCCTCGGACTCCGAGGAGTCTGCATAAAGCGGATGGCCACCTGTGTCACCCTCAACCCGCCGTGGACGGTCAGGCGTAAAGGTGACCGACAGCTGATGGGGAAGCCCTTTGGCCAGCCGAGACTCCTTGGTCAGAGCCCCGGCAGTCGGTTGTTTAGGTGGCAGCTTCATCATGATCAGCGGGGAAGCCTGCTTCGGCCTAGCCTATGGGATCTGAACCGGCTCTGCTGGGGAAGGAACGGTGTTGATCAGCCCCGCCGGGGAAGTCTGCACCGGCTTTCTGGGCGACAGCCAAGTAATTTCCGGGGTGGTAGCCAGTGCTGGCTTCAGCCCAGACTGAACCACATGAGGTCTCTGTAGTGTCGATATAATTTGAGCTGAAGCCTCTCCTCACCTGAGGAGGATGAAGACAAGCAGCGGTGGCGCCACTTACCATGGCGTTAAGAGTGAGACCGTTGATGTCGGCGGGACCTGCTCATCCCCAAAGTCTAAGATGACTGAGAACTTGACCTCAGCAGTCAGTGGTGCCGACGGGGGGGCCTCGGAGGGAGCCGGGGAGATCTGTGGCTCCTCCTGGTCTTTGGATGACAACTGGTGGTTCCTGCACAGCAAGCTGGGCCAACCCATCAGTGGTCACCAGCAGGACCAGAGTCCTGAAAAGAGTTGTTAGCCTCTTCTGAAGACAACAGGTCAGCAGGTTTGAGAAAAATCTCGTCCGTATCATCGGCTGGCATCTCAGTCAACTGGTCTGACAAGAGTTACCATGAAACCAGCAGCCAAGACCGTGGTTTCGACCATAGTCGAAACTGGAGTTTCCTGAGAGCAGGAACGTTCCTGGCCCCAGGAGCGTTGGCAATGAGTCTTCTCTTTGTCCTTCTTGGACTCCTCCTTGTGTTAGCAGGAACGGTGCGACACGGTGGGCCCCCTCTTCTTTAGTCGAGAGGAACTGGTACAGCTCCTTGAAGGAGGCCGAATAGGTGGAGCCCAACTGCAGCGGAACAAAGGCCGAGGCACAAAGGGATTGAGCAGCGGCCTGGGACGCCTCCTCCTCGAAGTCCTTGAGCTGTTCTAACTGCTCGGCGGACCCCGCAGCCACGGAAACCACCCAAGGGGCATCCTTAGATTTGACCGGCAGGTATAGTTTTCTCTGGTCGGCCCAACTTCAGGCGAGCAGAGCAGCGCGGTTGTTGCGAACACTCGGGTGGAACGACCGACAAAAGTCGCAGGCCTGCAGACCGTGATCGTGGTCCAGACTGTAGACGCACGAGGTGTGAGGGTCCGTACGGGATGACATCTGCCCACAAGGGTACTGGCGAAATCTTATCCTCCATCGCGATCGAAGACGGTGGCAAAGACGAAACTCGAATGAGTTTTAGAGTAAGTTTTGAAAGTAAATCCTAAGATTTGAGCGCCAGGGCCTACTCAACGCGTGAGCGGTCAGGAGGGAACCTGAACCGTCCAGTGGAAAGTAAACTCCGGCGCCACTGGGGCGGAGCCATGGGAGCTGCCACCCGGGTGGGTGGGAGGAGCCAGCCAGAAGACGTTTCTAGTGATCCTTAAAGGGAGAAAGGCAACTGCCAGACAGTGTGGACAGAACATCATATCCACATCCCTAGAACACCTTATTTATAGCTGGTGTCCTACATTACAATTTAGTTACCCAGGACAGCCCAGCTGAGATGCAATGCCCCATTTCCAGTGAGGTCCTGCATTATAATTAATTTACCCAGGATAGCCCTGCTGAGTTGCAACACCTCGTTTTGCAGTGGGGTCCTGCATTACAATTTATTTTCCCAGGACAGATCTGCTGAGATGCAGCATCTTGTTTCCAATGGTGTCCAACATTACAATTTATATACCCAGAATAGCCCAGCTGAAATGCAGCATTTCGATTCTTGGGGGGTCCTGAATTACAATTTACTTACATAGGACAGCCAAGCTGAAATGTAGCATCTAATTTCCAGTGGGGTCCTGGATTACAATTTATTTACCCAGGTGAAATGCAGCATCTCTTTTCCCATTGAGTCCTGCATTACAGTTTATTAACCAGGTGAGCCCAAGCTGTGATGCAGCATTTTGTTTCCGTTGGTGTCCTGCACTTCAATTTATTTACCCAGGATAGCCCAGCTGAGATGCAGCATCTCGTTTCTGATGGGTGTCCTGCATTAAAATTTATTTACCCAGGATAGTCCTGCTGAGCTGTAACACCTTGTTTACAGTGGGGTCCTGTATTATAATTTTTCACCCAGGATAGCCCAGCTGAGATGCATCTCATTTCTGGTGGGGTCCTGCATTACAATTTACCCAAGACAGCCAAGCTGAGATGTATCATCTTGTTTCCAGTGGGGTCTTGCATTACAGTTTATTTACCCAGGATAGCCCAACTGAGATGCAGCATCTAATTTCCCTTGGGTTCCTGCATTACTGTTTACCCAGGATATCTCGGCTGAGATGCAGCATCTCGTTTCCAGTGGGGTCCTGCATTACAATTTATTTACCCAGGATACCCCAGCTGAGATGCAACATCTCGTTTCCTGCTCATACCCCTTTCTAGAGCAGGGTAGCCTGCTTTAGTGACTTGGTCACACAGTAAATGTTTGCTTCTAGTGAAACACAGAAACATAGAATTTGATGGCAGATAGGGACTGCTTGGCCCACCCAGTCTGCCCATTTCCCTACCTAATGGATAAGCTGCAGATCCTAGTTAACCAACAGCCTACTTCTTCCTACCCCACCCCCTAGAATTGCCTTATGACTGTCCCATGCATTCTTGAATTCCACCAGTTTTTGACTCCACAACATCCTCAGTAAGGTCATTTCATGCATCCACAACCCTCTCCATGAAAAATACTTCCTCACATTAACTCTGAGTCATCCCCCCTCTATCTTCAAATTGTGCCCCCTTGTTCTGGCACACTTCTTTTTCTGAAAGATGCTACCCTCTTGGACTTTGTTGATTCCCTTGAGGTACTTTCTTTAAGTCTCTAAACCAGTACTCTAAGCACTAATATGCCACACTGACTCAGTATCAGTAGATACAGTGTGTAGCCGGATTTGATTCGATGTTCTGGGTCTACTACTTTACCCTTGCAGAATCCTGGGTGAATAAAATAATAACACTGACGACTAGTACGTGACAAATATTGACTGTCAAGCTGAGTCTCTTCTAAAAAAAATGAAAGTAGCATACAAATTAGCGTTTTCAGTAATTATTCCACTAAAAAAAAAAAAACATTCAGAGAGGGCATTGTTTGATGTTTAGGATTTATTTAACCAGCAAGAATGTTAGCATGTAAGAAAATCAGTTCCTATCTCCTTTAAAGAAGGAGGTATGTGACAGGGTTGAATAGGATCCTGTCCCATTTGTTAAGCAGAAAGAGTTAAAAGCAAGGATCTGCTCTATCCTCTCCATTTCTGTCTCTTGTCTGTCTAATTGGGCAAGCTCATTTTCTTGTGAAACCTAGAAACTGATCACTGCGACGCCCCCCCCCCACCGCCCCGCTGTCTCTCTGCCTTCACGTTCTGTTTCCATCTTCTTCCCCCCTTGTTTTTCTGTAGTTATTATAGGGGTGCGGTAGCGCCCCTATAGCTAAGGTAGAGCAGAACTTTCTATGTTAAACCCCAAATTTAGAACTTTCGATAAGTGTGCAATCGTTCAACAGATTTGCATGAAATATTGCATGCACGGTCTTGTGGTGGTAGATCTCTTGATGTGCCTAGTTTCGTTCCTGTTGGCTGTGCGGATTCTGAGCTACGCACAGCGAAAAAAAAAAATCACAGATCATCATTTTTGTTTGCTGTTTTTTGTCATCCTGCTGCGACCAAAAGGTCTTGAATTTTGGTCTGAAATTTTCAGGGTAGAAAGTGTTTGGGTCATAAATGTGCCTTTTGCTTATTTGATGAAAAAACATTAATCTGTTCCAACGTTACAGTATTTTAAAGTTCCTATTATTTTCAATGGTAATTTCGCTATCCTGGATAGCTTCCTGGAACGAAAAAAGAATTTGGTCAACTGAAAAAGAATTATTTTTAGTTTGGGGCCAATCCTTTCTCGTGAGAAAGAATTCTTTTTTCATTTTCTGCCATCTTGTTTTCTATTTTTGTCAGGAAAAAAAACTTTCAAAAACCCCCAAAATGATACTGTACGCACACACCAATGCATGTAACTTGCTCATTGGGGTTCTATTAGCTGGATTCTGCACTTGTCCATTTCTCAAATGACCCAGGCATGTCATTTGTTTAAATAATTTAAAATCCTTTTGTGTCACTTTCTTAGCCATTTTTCGTGAGTCCATTTTCATTCAAACGAAAAAGGTTCTTGTCTCCCGGAAAAGGATTTTAGACTTTGTTTTTGTCCGCCTTTTTTCGTGACTCCTCTTTCGTCTGAACAAAACAGGATGCTTGTGACACAAAAAGGATTTCAGTAATTCTTCCAGTTCCTTTTTCGTAATAAGGGATCATTTTTTGTTTGATATTTTCGTTCAAATGAAAAAGGATCCCTTTTGACGAAAAAGGATTTTGGACTTCTTTTTTCTCCCGACTCCTTTTTCGTGACAAAGGATCCTTTTCCGGTTGATATGGCTGTTCAAATGAAAAAAGATCTATTGACATGGAAAAGGATTTCAGACGTAGTTTTTGCTAGATTCTTTTTTTGTTTCAAGGAACCCTTTTTCGTTGGTACAGAAAAGGATTCCTTGAAATGAAAAAAAGCCTTTTCCATGCCATTCCCCTACTTCTGATGTTGTTTCCCTGGTGTCTAGCGGCACCGTCCAACCTCCGATTGCCCTCCCTGTTTGTTATATATTTTAATTTATTTTATTTGGTATTTGTTTTATTTCTTTGCAATATCTTATTTATTTATATTATTCCCTTGTGTCCAGTGATCACCCACCCTCTGAAGGCCATTTCCCTAATATTTTTCTTACCTGGGTCTCTGGTACCCCCAAGACTCCTCAGCCCAAAAATCTCTGAGCAGATCCCTGGTACCTAGTGGTGCCCCCACCCTCCATTGCCCAGGCCTGTAAATGTAGCCTTTATCACTGGTGACCAATTGTGCAGCCCCCCCTTCCGATGACCATAAATGTTCATCTTTATGATTAGCCTGGTGGCTAGTGGCACCCACTCACTCTCTGATGCCCGTCCAAAGCTGCAAATAAGAAAATGGTCCTCTATGTCTTTTTTTTTTAAATATATGTACAAAATAAAGTCCATCAGTATGCGACCCCCCCCCCACGATGTCCTCCCACTTAGTACCCACCACCCTGCATCCCCCCAGACCCCACCACACACCCTCACTCACCTGATCAGGTCCCAATGTGAAGATCCACTCTCTGATGGAAGATGAGTCTTGCTGCTGGAACTGGCAACTGTTATTGAGAAACAATATAAGTGTGGTTCCATGTATTTCAAAGGGGATTTTAACTCTGGTGCATAACTTTGTCATTTTTTTGTTTTATTTTGACACCAAATTTCTAAAATGTCCTTTTTGAGACCCCACCTCATGAAAAATGTCACTGGAATTATGCAAATGTGGCCTGAAATGTGATTTCTCAGTCGCTTGGCAAAAATCACCTTTCCGTCACAATTTCAAAATTTTCACCACTGTTGTTTCATGATGTGGGGTCATAAGAAGGGTATGTTGAAAATCTGGGTTAAAAATAGGCAACAATGCAAAATTATGTCATCGTAAACATTTTCTTACATATAGCTATTAACTTTGGTATTCTGGATATTTTGACTCAAACATTTAACACAGCCTTTTTATGCCACTTCTATGATTGTCACAGCTGTCATTCTTCAAATTCTGTCACAGCTTTCTTTTTGCACATGTGACATGCAGTGGCATTGTGCTGGCACAGGATCACATTTTCACAGGGAGTTTGAAAAGTTCACTAATGCATACATGAGGTGGGGTAATAAGGCTATGTTAAATATTTGGTTCTTGTTGAGTTAGAAATGGAAGCGCAGGGTCCAGAGGGCGCTGTGCTTCCACAGCAACATACATATATTCATTTATGGATGGATGGGAGTGCAGGGCCTTTCACATAGGCAAGTAAGGACATGATTTATGTGAAAAATGAGGGATGGATGGGCGCACAGGGCCTTTCACAGGGAAATAAGGATACGATGATAATGTCTCATGTAACCCCTAGATGGCGCTATCCCAGGGGCTACTACCCCTGCCTGATTTGCCACTAACAGGTTGAGGGGCCTGGATCCAATGGCGGGTGCCTCCACCCAGAGGTCAGGGTTTGCAATAGTTAAACTTGCTTGGTCACAGCCCTCTGGGACACTGCAACCCCCCTTTCTTCCCACTAGTGGCCCACACAATATATCGGAATTACCTTCACAGTATACACTTACCCCCAGGGGTGGTTCAGACACTGGGACCTCCTGTACAATAAGATACAGTGCAACAATCACAGTACAATACTTTAACATAGACAAATACCTCAGGCAGTATAACTTTGCTGAAACAAGCAGCTCGGATTTATTTAGGGGAATATAACAAGGACAGGGGAAATCAGGTTAATTGGCTTATCCTTTACTATCTACCTGTGGCTCTGTGCACGAGCCTATCCCTACCAGTTACTGTCCCTGGGTACCCAAGCCCTAGTGGCTAGTCCAAACCGTGGTAGCTGGTAACTTTTCACACAGTGAAAAGAAAATTATTTGAAATAGTCAGCAGTACAGTGATTCCATTTGGATTTAATGTGGCAATTCAACAGGGCGACCCTGAATTAGTACTCACGACCTCCAAACAAGATAGGGTCCTTCAACGTCAGCAGGGCTACTCTTGAGCTCCACGAAACTTTTCACACATTTATATGGTAAAAAAAAGAAAGTACTATACCAGGCAGGCTGCTTCTCTATCCCGATCGCAATTACTGCACAATACCCGGGAGAACACACAGCAGATTCAGTTCCTGACAGACAGAGTGCAATTCAACAATTTCTCCAGTCTTCTACAGGGTGAGCCTGGTTTCTACTCTTCAGAGATCCTTTGATTCTTTTCACAGGACGGATTCAGTCCTAACAAGCAGTTACACAAGCTGCAGACCGGAACTCTGGGCCTTACACGTTTTTGACTGAAACTGTGCACTGAAGGAGCACAGGGTTTCTTCCTTCACTCCCAGATCTAAACTGAAACTCCAACAGACAAACCGGCACTTCCTTTAGTTCCTCCCAGTTCTTGACTGGATTGGCTGTCACTCACAATAGACTGCTGCTGTTGGTCCAAAAAGGCGCCAGTCTAAACTACATCTCCCAGAGTCACTGCCCACACAATCCTCTTGGGGCTGGCTCAGATTATGAGTCCAAGTTCTGATTCGTCCAAGGCACCATTTTAGAGCTAGCTTACCCCACACTGATTGGTCCAGTTCAGCAGTTCAAAACCAGAATGGGGAACTAGGCAGACACAGTTCTGACTGCAAAGAAAGCAGGTTAGACAAACTGTAATTTCATTATTACGGTAAATGATTTCTGGCAAATAGTTACATCTTTCAGATAGGTTCCCTTTGCACTCCTAGTGACTGCAAAAATGGAGTGAATTGGCAGCAGCTTGAGTGGTACTCAATCAAAGAAATACACAGTCCCCCATACAAACTAATTATGTCTGCAAGCAGACAGCTCTTAAAGAGACAGTACCAGAGGTTGTAAAAACACTCACTGATAAATGGCTTAAACGCCAAACACCATTCAGGCTTGGAGCATTCAAGCAAGCTCCTGGAAGTCTTTTGGGAACCCCCATTTGCAGGGGGGCTTACACTCAAAAAGTAAGGAAATTCATTGCAAAAACTTCTTAATGCACTAAATAGGCTTTGAAGCGACAAAAGTAGGAATGTGGATTAGGGTTCCAACCCAACACCCCATCGCCAACCCTCAGCAGCATAAACCAGGTGGGTGTGCCTTCGGTTCTCAAGCCTAACGCCACCCCACTGTTATTCACTTGTACACATCTGAACTTATTTACTGATGGAATGCGGTCAGCATTAAGGCCTGAGAACCCCAAGGCACACCCCACACTTGGTTTTCTGCCTGCAGCGTTGGGGTGGGGTGTTAAGGTTGGAAAACCTAACACCACATTTCCCTACTTTTGTAATTTTAATCCTAACTAGTGAGTTCAAGTTTTTTTGAAATGAATAAAAATATATTTGACTCTGTATGTGGAACTGGGATCCCTTTGTTTAACAATTTATATGGTTATATTGTTGGAATGATTGCAAAAACAATTTGAAACTTATGGGCGGACATCTGGGGTCCAGTGATCATCACACAGTGTGGTTTAGTGTGAGTACAGTAGAAGAGTTAAAGCCAGACAAAGATTACCTTAAATCTCCTACCCTCAAGGGTTCAGTCCTTACTGGCCCCCAGCTGCGGCCCCACCTAACCAGGAGCTCTGAATATCTTACTTTTTCTGTTCCACATTGCCGCACTACCCAAGGGCAATGCTCCTTTAAATACAGAGCTTCATCCTGGTACAACTCTCTTCCACCTATTGTTACCAATGACACTACCCTGGGCACTTTCAAGTGCCTACGTCAGCACCTTGTCACAATGGCCTCCTGTGAATGTTTCTCCTAACTAAACTTACTCTCCTTCCCTCTAATTCCTCCCCAAGTCCCTCCCACCTTTGCCCCCCACTATCTCCTCCCTATTTCCCCACTATTATCTACATTCTATCCCCACAGCTTCCTCTACATGTATTTACCTTCTCTCCTAGCAGTTTCTAATTGATTCTAGTGAACCACATTACAACTTTTTTTATTGTACATATTTTCTTGAATATACACAAATTACTGTAACTTAACATACATACTGTGAATCATTGCACATATTACAGTAATTCCATATGAAAGCTTTACTGTACCTGACAAAGCCTATGGCTGCTTGAAACTACTGTACTTGTTATTGTCCTCACAATGTTCTGTATTGTTTCCCAGACATGGAACCTTTGTAAGAGCCTTGGCTCAAAGGTGTCTTCCGAAATAATAATAAAATAAAATAATAACAAAAAAAACACAAAGGCTAGGGTCCTGGATTTCAGGAGGGCAGACTTTACTAAGATGGGGATATGTCTCAAGTATACCCTGGTAGGGAGGGATGAATGGTGGGGGAGTTGAGGAGCAGTTGGCCCATTTGAAAAGAGCAAGAGTGGAGGCAACAAACCTTTGCATCAAGCAAGTAAACAAGGGCAGGGGAAAGAGAAAACCACTATGGTTCTCAAAGGAAGTGGCTGGGAAGGTAAGGGCGAAAAAGTTGGCTTTCAGGAAATACAAGGAAACACAGAAGGAGGAGGACAGGGTAGTCTACCTGGATAAACGGTGGGAGGCAGGGAAAGCAGTCAGGAGTGGAAAAGTGCAAACAGGAAATTATAGCACAGGAAGTAAAAAGAGGACAAGACTTTTTATAGGTACGTTAGTGAAATGAGAAAAACCACGGGTGGGATTGTAAAGCTTGAAGGGGAAGAAGAGGAGTGTGTGGAAGAGGACCTGCAAAAAACATCAATACTGAACAAATATTTTTGTTCTGTATTCACAGAAGAAGAAGCTGAGGGACTACAGTTAGGCACATAAGCAAATATGGGAGGGAGGTGAACACCAGTCCATTTACGGAACAATATGACCTAAAAGAACTCACAAAACTAAAAGTGGACAAGGTAATAGAACCGGATGGAATACATCCTAGAATATAAAGAGAACTATGGGAGGTGCTGGCAGTACCACTGGCAGCAGCCCTGTTCAACGAATCACTTGATACGGGCATGGTTCCAGAGGAATGGAGGAGGGCAGATAGAGTTCCTCTTCACAAAAGTGGGAGCAGGGAGCAGGCTGGAAATGACAGACCAGTCAGCCTCACCACAATAGTGGGAAAAATAATTGAATCACTACTTAAAGAAAGGATTGTGGAACACCTTGAATCCAGTGGAGCACAGGATCCGAGACAGCATAAATTCACAGTGGGAAGGTCATGTCAAACAAATCTAATTTCTTTGACTGGGTGACTAAGGTCGTGGATCGGGGAAGTGGTGGATGTGTGGCCTACCTGGATTTCAGTAAGGCCTTCAATACTGTTTCACATAGAAGACTTGTGAACAAGCTGGGCAGCCTGGGAGTGGGTCACAAGATGGAAAACTGGATAAGGAACCGGTTGAGTGATAGAAGATAGAGGGTGGTGGTAAATGGAGCTCAATCTGAGGAAAGGAGGGTGACCAGCGGGGTACCACAGGGATCAGTTCTGGGGCTAGTCCTGTTTAATGTCTTCATAAGCAACATTGTGGAGGGGCTGGAAGGGAAGGTGTGCCCCTTTGTAGATGACACTAACGATGCAACACGGTGGACACTCCGGGAGGGGTGAAAAAAATTAGGAGGGACCTAGGTAAACTGGAGGAATAGTCTAGAGTGTGGCAGCTGAGATTCAATGCAAAAAAGTGCAAAATCATGCATTTGGGGTTCAAGAACCCAGGGGAGGATTACATGACCGGGGGGAGAGACATACTGATGGTCACCAAACAGGAAAGGGATTTGGGGTAATCATATCTGATGACCTAACGGTGGCCAAACAATGTGCCATGGCCGTGGGGAAAGCCAGTGAGATGCTAGGGTGCATAGGGAGAGGTATCACCAACAGAAGAAAAGAGGTGGTGATGCCACGGTACAAATCATTAGTGAGGCTTCATTTTGAGTACTATGTCCAGTTCTGGAGTCCGCATTCTTCGTAAGGACATAGACAGGGTGGAGGCAGTTCAAAAAAGGGCAACAAAGATGGTGCAGGGCCTGCACCAAGTCATATAAGGAGAGACTGGGAGACCTCAATATGTATACCATGGAGGAGAGGAGAGATGGCAAGATATGATAGAAACTTACAACTATCTAAAGGGCATAAATAAGGTACGGCAGGGTAGCATCTTTCAGAAAAGGAGATGCCCAGGAATGAGGGGGCATGATATGAGGATGGAAGGAGTAACATGAGGAAGTATTTATTCATGGAAAGGGTGGTGGATGCATGAGGTAGACTCCTAGTGGAGGTGGTGGGGGCTGTGACACGGTTGAATAGGACCCTGTCCCAGTTGTTATGGAGAGTTTGAATGCAAGCATCTGTTCTGTTCTTTCCTTTCCTGTCTGGTTGCGCAACCAAATTTTCCTGTGAGCTAGGATTTGATCAGTCCGATGGTCTTGCAGTTCTCTGTCTCTCACTATCTCTCTACCTTCTCTTGCTGTTCTGTCTTTTCTTCCCCCTTGCATATCTGCTGGTATAAAAATATATGCAAATCATTATGTGGAAATGTAACTGATATTGGGATCCCTTTGTTTAGACATTATATAATGTTACTGTTGAAATGTATATAATTATAGTCTGAGATTATTGCAAAAAGCTATTGGGAACTCAAGGGTTTAACCTGAGAGCAGTTTTTAAGACCTTTTTCAGAAGCTGTGGAGAAGGGGCCTCAGTTCTGGGACACTGTCTTCTTGCTGCACCTGCCTGAAATTTACAAGAACATTTTAGGAAAAAAATAGGATGATTGTTAAGGAGGGGGGTTGCAAAGACTTATAAGAGAGAGAGCTGCAATGTTTTGAGAGAGACACAGAGACTGAAGGAAAACTCAGATGGATCTTCTCTGTTTATTCTGCCTTTGTAACTAGTTATTCTGAACAATTTTATTTTGTTATGTTACAGCTAGTACTAATAAACACTTTTTGTGAATTCTACATCTGCTCCTGGTTTTTCCAATGCTTCCTGTTCTATGCCTCGATGACAGGGGCCAACACAGTGGGGGAATTCAAAAATTTATGGGACAGGCATAGGGGAATCCTATTGATAGGAATGAGAAGGTAAAGCCGGAGATCAAGTAGGGCCTGCTGCGGCTTTTCCAGTAGGTAGGGAAAATGGGCAGACGGGATGGGCCTATCTGTCCTTATTTGCCGTCATTTTCTGTTTCTATGTAGGGGTTAACCTTGAGATGCTAAGTTCATTTGCAGAATTTTCAACAGGAGATTAGTTCAGAGATACAGTATTCTAATTTGCTGCACCTGCAAGGAAATTGACAAAGTTCTGATACATTTTGTGAGAAACAGGATGCCTCTTAACAAGATGAGGTTGCAAAAGTTAATTGCCAGGTGAAGACATTAAAAAAGAGCAGCACTTTTTTGTAAGTTCAGTTTATGTTTTCCAAGAAGTCTATTGCCCCTTGCCCCTGACCTCCAGAATTCCTTTATGTCTATCCCATGCATTCTTAAATCCCGTGATTGTTTCAGCCCCCACCACTTACTCTCGCAGGGTGTTCCACTTGTCCACTACCCGTTCTGTGAAGAAATTCTTCCTCATGTTTCCTCTGAATCATCCTCCCTCCAACTTCATCCCATGCCTCTAGTCCTGGAACATCTTTTTCGCTTAAAAATAGTGTATTCCTGCACCCTGTTCCTCCCTGTAAGATACTTGTATGTCTCTTTCATATCCCCTCTCTCCCCCCCCCTTTCCTCCAGGGAGTACATGTTCAGTTCCTTCAACCTGTCCTCATAGGACTTGTGATGCAATCCATACACCATCTTTGTTGCTCTCTTCTGAACCTTCTCTATCCTGTCTATGTCCTTACGTAGGTAAGGTCTCCAGAACTGTACAGTGTACTCCAGGTGAGGCCTTACTAGTGTCTTGTATAGTGGAATTATGACCTCCCTTTTCCTGATGGTGATGCCCCTGCCTATGCATCCCAGCATCCTATTTGCTTTACCTGCTGCCTTGTCACACTGTTTCCCTGCCTTGAGGTCATCAAAGATGATAACCCCAAGATCCCTTTCCTGCTTGGTACATGCTATATCCTCACCCCACAACTGATATATTGTGCCAGGGTTTTTGTGCCCCATATGCATTATCTTGCACTTCTTTGCATTGAATTTCAACTGCCAAACCCCTGACCATTCTTCAAGTTTCTGCAGGTCCCTTCTCATTCTGTCTATACCCTCTGGTGTGTCTACTCTGTTACAGAGCTTTGTGTCATCAGCGAACAGTGAAATTCTGCCTTCTAGGTCCCCGCAATGTCACTGATGAAGATACTGAATAGGACCGGTCCCAGCACTGATCCCTGTGGTACCCCACTGGTCACTCTTCCCTCTGTGGAGTGACAGCCATTTACCACCACCCTCTATGTCCTGCCACCCAGCCAGTTACCTACCCACCACACTACTGTCCTGCCCACACCCATATTCCCCAGTTTGTGCAATAGTCTTCTATGTGGCACAGTGTCAAAGGCCTTGCTGAAGTTCAGATAGGCCATATCAACTGCCCTACCCTGATCCACCTCCCTAGTCACCCAGTCAAAAAATTCAGTGAGATTGGTCTGACATGACCCCCTCTGGTGAAACCATGCTGCCTTGGGTCCTGTAGTCCATTGACACCCAGATGTTCCACCAATCTCTCCTTCAGTAGTGTTTCCATGATCTTCCCCACTACCGAGGTGAGGCTGTCTGGTCTGTAGTTCCCCGCTTCCTCTTTGTTCCCACTTTTGCATAAGGGGACTACATCTGCTATCCTCCAGTCTTTGGGTACCTCCCCTGTTTCCAGTGATCGGCTAAACAGGATAGACAGAGGTTTAGCCACCACCTCTCTTAGTTCTTTAAGGACCCTGGGGTGCACCCCATCTGGCTCCATTGTTTTATCAACTCTTATTACTTCCAGTTCCTTCAGGACCCTTTCTCGTGTACAGGGACTTGTGTCCATTTCTGCACCATTCTCACCCCTTGTACTCCGTTCAGACCCACTACCCTCCTCTTCCTCAGTAAAGACTGAGCAGAAATACCTGTTCAATATGTCAGCTTTACTGTTGTCATCCTCCACACAGACCCCATCCTCCCCCTTCAGTCTCACTATCCCTTCCTTTGCCTTTCTTTTTTCACTTATGTACCTGTAAAAGGTTTTGTCCCCTCTACCGACTGATTTTGCAATGTGTTCTTCTGTCTGAGCATTGGCTTCCCTTACTGACCTCCCTGCCTCCCTTTGCTTCTCCTGGTACTTCTCCCTATCCCCTTCTGCCTATGTCTTTTTGTATTGCCTGAATGCAATCTTTTTGGCTTTCACTTTCTTTGCTACCTCTTTGGAAACCATAATGGTCTCCTTCTTTTCCTCTTGCTAACCTGCTTAATACATAATTCTGTTGCTCTTGTAATCCCCATTTTAAATACTGCCCACTGTTCCTCAACCCCTGATTCCTGCCCCATTCCCTTAACGCCTCTTTAAGTATCTCCCCATTTTCCCAAAGTCTGCCCCCTAAAATCCAGGATACGTGTTTTGTGTGGTTTGGTTCTGCTCCTTCTGTGATTTCAAACCACAGTGACTGGTGGTCACTGTTCCCAGGTGCTCCCCACTGTTACCCCATCACACTGTCCATGTTTGTGAGCACAAGGTCCAGTATTGCCTTCTGCCGAGTTGGTTCCATGACCAGTTGCTTGAGGAAGGCACCCTGAAGGGAGTCCAGGATAAGTCTGCTCCTAGTTGATGCTGCTGCTGGGATGCTCCAGTCCACGTCTGGAATACTGAAGTCTCCAACCAGTACTACCTCACCCTTGTCTGCCATCCTTTGGATGGCTAGCATCAGCTCCCTATCTGTTTCTTCCTCCTGGGCTGGTGGTCTATAGTATATAATTGTTATTGGAAATAATAAAATGCTACTTGCAAATTTTATAACTGCTTCTGGTTTTCCTATGCTTTCAGACCTATACCTCAACGAAACTTTCCTGCAACAACAGGGGTGTACCCTGTGTGGAGGACAGTATAGTATGATCCAATCTGGGGCAGAGCACGAAACCACAGACATGGCTACAGTCAAGTGGAGTTACGCTGGATAGTACCCAGAGGGTACAGGTTGCATTTAGTAACTAACAGGGATATACCCAGAGAAGAGAAGATATACCCCAGGCAGAAAATGGGACGACGGGAGAAAGAAAGGGAGGAATGACCGCTTTGTTTTTTTTGAATGGTCGGCATAGAGCCCTAAAGAGGGCCCATGCCCCAGTTTTTGTATCAGTGTTTTTTTTGGTGGACTGGAAACACTATCATGGGTCCTAATCCATTTGTTTTCTTTCTTTATAGAAGCTGCCCTACAGAGAGGGGATCAACTGGGAAGAGGCATGTATCACTACAGGTGCCAGCTAGCAATAACAGGATGATCTGCCTAGAGGCCTTACCTCTGCTAAAGTCGGGGATGGTGGGCACGTGTTGTAATTAATGGTGAAGATATTCTGGAAGATCAACAGGAATGGTAAGCATCTTCCAGGGGAAGGGGGGACAGAGTCAGTAGTTTAAGTTGTGGACCCTGAAATATGAGCAGACTAAATAGACTACCTGTCCTTATTCTGCTGGCTGCTTTGTATGTCGGTATGTTTTGTAAGTATGTAACTTTCATATCTTTCAATAATCAGTCTTCACCACTGATTCCAACTTATGGGTGAGAGTACCAAGTTTCATTTTTACGGCTTGTGGGCAGAGCTCATGGATATTTCTTGATAACTGTAGGAGAACACAGGGACTGTGGCCGGAGCATCCGTGTTCTCCTACAGTGATGTGTGCATGTATATAAGCAGCTAACTCCATTTGGCCTCCGCAGACAGGTTCCACGGCACTGTCACCCCGCTGGTACTACTTAAATGTGGCACTTCAGGCAGAACTGCGCATGCGCAGTTCCATCATCACCGTCATGTTGTGAATGGCATACTGCAACCTCTCCAACAGTCATGCACCGCCGCTACCACTTAGATAGCCATGTCACTGCCACAGGTATAAGCTTTGCGCAGCCATATCAGCTCTGACCAGAGTTTGTTTCCTTAAGGAGGACCTGGCTCACCTTTAGGGTAAGAGATACCTTCAGACCTCTGTGTGTGGGAGAACACCTGAGAGCAGGGGCTCCTTACAGGTTGGGCGAGACCCGAGACTGATCAGGACCAGACAGGGCTCCTCTGGCACAGGAGCAGGAGGGTTCCTTGACAGTTCCTGCCTGATCCTGGGGGAGAAGAAATTAGCCTGAAGTGAGGGGAATTCAGCACCTTGTGCCGTGCCAAAGTTGCCAGTTTGGAAAGGCAAAGCCACGTCATCCATCAGATACACACTGCTTTTCTCACCAATCTGTAGGTCACTTCGTTGACATTGTAAAATGCTCCTGACTTGTGCTGTGCTACCTCCAGTCCCCAGATGGAAAGGCCAATGGCCTGCCAGACGGTCTCACTCGGTGGTAGTGTAGCTAACAGCTGGTGTAGCTGTAACCATGGGTGATAGTTATATCATCATACTGTATGTGCTTGATGTGCAGAGATGCACAAGGGTGTGTCCGCCAAGATGAAAGCCTTCCTCCCAAGAACATCAGGGGCCTAGCAATGAGGGCATCCTTTCCAAGAACTGACAAGCCCCTCTAGAAGGGTTTGAGACTCCAGGTCTCTGCAGTACTGTCCTGGGTTGTGGAACTGCATAGGAGGCCTTGCCTGAGGGGAGGGTCTAGCGGAGGTGCCCAAAGGATGTCCTCCTACATCTGATGTGTAACCCATTCGTTTAGTTCTACAGGTCCCATGGGGTGACCCCGGTCCTCACCGGTGCCAGTGTCATCCACTGGCTCAGGGGATAATTCTGCCTCCAGGTCACAGCTGTACCCAGAGTTGGTACCGCTTCCTGCCCCATATTCTAATCTAGTAAGCTCCTTGGAGTCAGGCCTCACGCCACCACCATGGTCTGCACCATCCTTGACTTTTCACTTGGTGTCAACTTCCATACTATGCTTGGTGCTGTCACCTTTCTTGGTGTCATGGGTGACACTGGAGTCAGGGATGACCTCCAAGATGACACTGTCATCAGCAACTTGCCTGGAGCAAGACCCAATACCAACACCCTGCCAATTGCCGTTATCATGCTCAGAGATGTACCCCTCCCTTGGTGTTGCTAGCAACACCACGGATAGGGACAGTCTCCGAGCTGATATAAATGCAGACAACAGCCTCAATATTGGGGTGGGGGTGGCATCATCCTTAGAAGCGCCCACCATGTTATTACCATGAACGGTGACAACAATGCAGGCAACACGAGTGGACAAACTGGAGGTGTCCAACTAGTGTAGACTGAGCATACAGCTTCCGCCTCCCCAAAGGGGACTTCAGCAACACAAGGCAGGCAGACATAGACCTTTAGGTTCCTGAAAGGAATAAACAAGGTGAATGGTGAAGAGCTTTTTACCAGGAACAGAGAACCTAGGACACGGGGTCATGAATGGAGATTATTGGTGGGAAGATTTAAAAAGGGTGCGAGGATGTATTATTTTACAGAAAGACTGGCCGAGCCATGAAATGGTCTGCCGGCAGAGGTGGTGGGTGCCTGAACCATTAATGTCTTGAAACACAGCTAGGATAAAGCTAAGGGTATAGTAGCTAGTCAGGAGGATGAGGAAGCAGAAACACGGAGAACACCAGAGTCTCCAATGCTTCAGTGTAGTGAGGTCAAATCCATACTTCCATGAAACCAGAGGTTTCGGGAAAAGCCCTAGATACACAGTTTATGACGTATGTGTGCGAGGCCTGCCTCCGATGGTAGGGAGCAGGTGATCCCACTCAGTGCATGGTTCTCTTAATGTACGACAGTTCACGGCGAACTAGGTGTCTCAAGGATCCACATCATGCTCCAGTCCAAGGCAGGACTGCTCAGGTTTGATCATGATCCACTGCAGTCATTTCAACCGACAGGGGCACCAACGCAAGACGGGCTGCTCTGGATACCTCCTTTGTGACACAGCCCCTTTTTTCTTGGGTTTTGGCATCACATGGAAAACAAACAAGAAAGAGACAGTACTACAATACTGAAAGTAAGATGGTGATGCTGCAAAAAATAAAAATTACATACCTACCGTAATTCTGACCTTTCTGTGTATCTTCACCATTCATCACAACTGGGTACATGGCCGGAGGTCATGACCCCGGTGGGAGCCTTTTTTTTTTTTTAAGGTAGGTGTAGCCGATGCACTATTGGCACCGGCCTTGATGCCGATGCATTGCGTGGTGCTCATGGGTTGGCCGTTAGGCACTGTCAACGCCACCTGCCTGCCAGTTCTGAGTCACCGGAGAGGTAAGAGGAAGGGAATGGAGGGTGGGACAAGGAAGTCCAAGGGAAAGGAAAAAGGAAAAGATGTAAAATTAAAAGGAGAAATTATGACAGAGGACAGAAAGAGGAAGTCGGAAGCTAAAGGGATTGGGAGGGGTCCCAATCTCTGGAAATACAGGAGGGAGGTAAGGTGGGACAAAGAATTTAGAAAGTAGGAAGAGAGGGAAAAAGGTTAACACATCCCAGACCCTGGTCCATCTCCAGATTGTATAGGAACTGCAAGGAGTAGCCAGAGGCTTCTTGCCAGAATTCAAGGCTCAGAATGGCTGGCAAAAACTCCATCTGAGCAGAATCGGCTATTCAGAAAGAAGGACAGGGCACAGAGAATTAACACCCTCTCAAGGAAAGATTTTGGTGAAAAAGGAAAAACAATTTTTTTTTTGTAATAAAGGATAGTCCTAAGGACGAAGAAAAATAAGATGGATCGGATGAGGAGGAGGAGAGAATGGAGGGCAACTACCAACTCCCACCCCACAGGGGTGGAGCAAACGCACTAGAGAAGGAGTGCCCCGCATGCTGACCACTCTACGCAGAACATAGTCCCCCTATGTGCCCCTGTTTACCCCACTCCTAACAAGAAAGGAGGGGGGCGAGGATGGGCACAGAGACGGAGGTGGACCCAGAGACTGAGGCCCCAAGGGGATGGAGGGTGGGGTTGTGATGAATGGTGAAGATGCACAGAAAGATCAGAATTATGGTAGGTACGTAATTTTCATATCTTATCTGTGTCAATCTTCATTATTCATCACCATTGGGTGAGTACTGAGCCCCCCCCAAAGGGGGTTTTCTTTTACACCCTAAGGGAGAAAGTCCCTTAGCTCTCAGTGGGTGACACACTAGAGGGAGAACCTTCAGGGCCTGGAGAGGCCTGAGTGGGAGAGTGAGACAGGGACCCCAGATAGAAGAGATTGCCCGACAAACGATGTCTCGCTCTACGGGAGAAGAGACAGGTTCTCTGGTGAGCGGAGTTAATCACCCTATGCCGGGCCAAGGGTGACAACCAGGAAAGATGCAGCCATGCCGTCTGCCTAGTGCAGATCACTGTCCCTACAACCCTGGTAGCTACCTCGTTGGCATCATAGGATGCCCTCGCTTAGTGCCTTGCTAGCTCCAGGCCACGCACAGAGTGCAATGGCTTGTCTGGTTTGCTCCGTGTCAGGGCAATGAGGCTAGGAGTTGACCTAGCCTGCACCACAAGAACCTGTCATAGGCTGCATAGTGGGCCTGATGTGCAGCAATGGAAAGCAACAACCATGCCGAGTAGAAAGCCCTCCTACTCCAGAAGTCAAAATCCGAGGAATCTTGATCTGGGGGCCGGTCATGGTGAAGGGCACAAAGCCCATCAGGAGTGTCCAACTCCGTCAATCCGGATTGCAGAGGAGGCATGGAACCTGGAGACTCCGGGGGGGAAGGTGCGCAATACCGCTGGCAGAGATCCCTAGGGGCAGGAACTCCGGAGAAGGGTCTCTGCCAGATGCGCAATGATGGCTCCCGAAAGGGAGCAGGCCAGGGAGGCACCACAAGGGTGGTCTCGCTGAACTCGCCTAGAAAGGAGTGCGCCGAGTGCTCCTGATTGCTTATAATGGCAGGGGTGAGGTGCAAGTCCTCCAACATCCTCGCGAGGAAACGCTGATACTCAGCAAGATCAGCGGCTGGAGAGATGTGGACAGAAAGCTCCTCTCCCCCAGAAGAGGGGGATGAAGGGTTGGAGGGCACCTACTGCTCAGAGGGTGGCTGCTCGGGGGGAGGTTGAAAAACCTGTTTGTCCATTGCCCTAACATAAGCTGGGAACTGAGCAGCCACAGCCCTGAACTGCTCCCAGAAGAGAGGCCCACTAGGACCAAGGATGCCTGGGAGCGCAGGAGAATGTGGCAGAGGGATGGGGACAGAGCCAAGAAGAGATGTCGGCTGACCTCCACCTGGGCTAAGGAGCGGACCAAGAGCACCCGAAGAAGAAGGTGCTCCGGAAGACTCCACAGCCGACAGCTGAACAACCATTTCGGTACTGCCTTGGCTGCACCCGGAAGAATCCCCCGTGAGGCGACTGGAGCCGTATAGGTCCAGAAGGACGGTCCCCTACCACAAAAGAATGGGGCTCCCTCAAAGAGACCGAGGAGGAAGAGCAGAGATCCACACTACGGCTTCTTCCAGAGCCCGGGCGGGCCTCAGAAAAAGGTCGCCGTGCAGACCCCATGCTCCTCGACCCCTCGGAGTCCTCCTCCTCGAGAGGACCAGCCTAGGTAGCTGACAGCCCTGGCCAGCACCCGAAGGAGCTATCCAGGGCACAGTACACTCCCCTCCCGTAGGTGCTCTGATCAGCCCCAAAGTTGGGCGATCCAGGCACACCACAGGCAAGAATACCACTGCTGAGGGGTCAGTAAACCCACCAAGATCGGGCTGCAGAGCAATGGTGGCCTGCACCACTGCCCGCTGGTCAGCACCCGACCCCAGTCTCGGCAGCCACCGACCCCACCTCAAAAGGGGGCTGACTCTGGCTTGTCGAGAATACTACAGGGCTGCCCACCCCAACAGTCAACCCCAAGGAGTCAGACTGTTCGTCTGACTCAGAGCCCGACTCTGCCTCCAAAGAGGTACAGGCCGAGGCCCTGTGCCGACCGTAGGAGGGCGCCCCGTACCATCCCTGCCAAAGGGGGTGCCAGGAACCGAAACCATGCCCGAGCCACTGCCCCCTACAGCACCGCGAGCAGAATCCACAGAGGGCATGGCCCCAGCCCGAACCACAACGCCAGAGTCGGGACCAGCCACGGCACCATCCTGTCCCATGGTGCTGCTCACTACGCCGAGGGTGGAGATGGCACCGACATCGGCCCGATAGTACCATCGGCACCGAGGACGGTGCCGCCCGGCTCCAAGGCCCTGCAGACAGCACCGACAGCAGAATCCAGCGCCCCCACAGCACTGAGTCCCGAGGACACGGCGCCGTGCTCAACCTCGGCGAGACGCAGACAAAGACAGTGCTGTAGAAACTCCCACAGCACAGCTAGCAGTATTGGCACCGTGAACGGCACCGACAGCAGCCACGGCACCAAGTGACAAACTGGCACAGACAACAGCTCTGTCAGGGCCCACAGCACCACGAACGGTGCCGACCGATGGTGCCAACCCAGGCCTTGCAAACCATGGGTCTAACACTGGAGAACTACCCCGAAGAAGCAGATGCCGTGGCAGCCTCCCACCCGTGCCCCCAAAGAGTGGATGGGCCTCCTGCACTGCTGAAGGAGCCTCGGCAACGGCCAGGCTACTAGTAGCCGAGGCTCCTCCTCCTCGGTCCGTGTAGAACCAGGAGAGGACCCAGAGGAAAGGCCGAGAGTATGTGGTTTGGCCCGACGAAAAGGCGCATCAATTCTCGAAAGTCGGCAGAGCTTCACTCCACTTTCCACACGCCGCTGTTCAATGACCCGGCAGTCCATGAAGAAACAGGCATTGCACGAATCCATGTCGTGAAGCGGGCCAAGACACGTAAGGCAACGGTCGTGCTGGTCGGAGACGGAAAATTTATGGCCACAAGGGCACCGTCACATGGGGGGGCCGTCCCATCTTCAAAGTCTTCTTGCCCGCCGACCCAGACGTGACCTATGAAGAAAAATACACCAAAAAACAGATTCGATGCTGCCAAGAATAAAATATATGGAAAGATCTTACCAGCAACGTCGAATAAGGCAGGACATGGCACAGACGGACTGCGGCATAAGAAATAGCTGGAGAACAAACTGCTTAGGCGGTAGGCCTCAAATCGGATCTGGCTTCCCACGAGGTGACCTTTACGGTGGGAGATGAAGAACTGGCAGGCAGGCGGCGTCGACAGTGCCTAATGGCCAACCCACGAGCGCCACGCAATGTGTCTGCCTCGAGGGCAGCGCCGATGGTGAGTCTGCTCCACCTACCAAAAAAAAAAGGCTCCCGTGGGGTCATGACCTCTGGCCATTTACCCAATGGTGATGAATGGTGAAGACTGACACAGATAAGATCTTCACGGCCTCGATGACACTAACTGAGGAGCACTCCCATGTTGTACTCTTGAAGGCAGGAAGAAGAGAACTGAGGTTGGTGAGGGAGCCGGCAATGGTTATTGCATAGCGCACAGCACCACACTGGGCAGGCGCTGTGCCCAGTAGCAACTGTTGGCCTTCTGGCCAAAGCTTTGCTCACGTAGGGTCTTAGTGCCTCTAGCCCAGACCCATAAGTGGGAATCAATGGTGAAGACTGATTCATGGAAGATCCACTCTTAAACTGATGGGTATCTGTAGCTGTCATTCAGACATTATAAATCCTGCTTTGCCATTTTAAGAGTTCATAACTTTGTTTTATTCTAGTTTGTTTCAGTCTCTCTCTGCTTGTCTTGCTGCTTACAACAGCTGAGGGCTTCGCTTGAGAGGTTGCCATAACTACACTGAGTACAAGTGCACCTCCTCACTGTTTAAGAGGTGTCTCTTGTCCAAAGTGTACACTTATTCTTACTTGATATAACATGATAAAGTATGAGCTGCTGTCAGGATTTACACAATTTTTAATTTTAACCATATTATCACTTTATATAGCCTACACAGTGAGATTTTGTAAACTCACACAGTTGAGCCTTTCAAAGGAGGACTAGATGACTTCCTGAGAGAGAATGGCACGGAGAGTTACAGAGCATGAGTACAGTAACATTCTGGCTTGGATACAGTTTCTGGTGTGTGGCAGGAGTGGTACACAAGATGGTTCCCAAGTCCCTTCTATCATCACAATACTTTTATCCTAACACTTTCAACTCCTTAAGAACATGCCGTTTTAAAATATAGTGATTACTGATACACTAAAGCTAACATTTATTGCACCTGACTCTTTCCTAACATGTTTAAAGTAAAATGACAGTAGTTTAATAATTTTATTATACAACACAAGTTATGATCTTCTAAAAACATTCACAATAACTTCAGGAATTAAGCAGCAGCCTTTAAATCATTCCTTGGGATCTGAAACCAAATGGTGCATATTAGTCATACAAGATCCAAACAAAATAAACACTGAGTTATACTGCTGTTATAATGTATAAAGTAGTCAGTAGCATGCCACTTATCTTTGTACTGAACACAATATAAATACAGTGGCAACACATTAACAGAACAAAGATGAAAACAAGTCTGTCCTCAAACAGGAATATAAAACTAATAAAAGTCCAGTGCTTACGTTATACAGGATTGGAAAAAATCCAAATATGATAGAACAGTACTGTGTGACGACGTTTACAACAATCTTTACAGAACTTTTCTTAACCTTTACATTCCACTATGCCAGTAAAGTTGAGAAAAACATTTTTAGTCCTAAAATCCACTGATTTTTAAAAGAAGATTTTGTAACCGGCTCAGTGGTAGTGCTACCGTCCACCATGCTGTCAACCTGGATTCAGATCGAGCATAAGGAGGACTGCTATCCTTTATTGGGGAGGGGTGGTCTGTAGCTCTGCAGATAACTGCTACTAGGTCAAAGCCTGATGGCAGTGCAAGCAGGAGCTGTGCGAAGGGAGGGACCGCAGTTTGATGTAATCCATGTGTACCTGCACAAGGCACACTCTGATGTCTGTACCACAGTTGGGGACCTGGGAGGTAAACAGAAAAGGCAGCTCTGCCGGCCTGGTGGCACTGAGGGTTGAGGCGCTGGACGCCACACCTCGCTCCACGCCGGCGACCCAGGTTCAGCAGTGAGCTCGGGCCGCCGGGGTTTGGCCGGGAGGAGATCGGCTGGAGCGTCCGACGACGGCTCGCCTTCTCCAGGGGAGGGAGGGTTCGCTATCCCGACGAGCGGCGACCTCTGGTGGAGGCTGGGGGCGCAACGGCAACTCAGGGTCCTAGGGGCTGGATTGGTTGAGGACGTAGGTCAGCAACCAATCAGCCTCAGAGACTATAGGGAGTGGGGAGGGACATTGCTGATGTCGGCGTTCGTGCCTTGACGTACAGGGCCATGACATCCCAGAGGGAAGAAGGGTGGAAATACCCCCATAGACCAAGAGAGGTAGGCGCGTAAGTCGGGTTTCTATATGCCGGAGCCAAGCCTGCAACCCTGGACCCTGACACTTGCAAGATTCAGAGTTGCCCCACCCTGACCCCCAGGGGTTTCTCATGCAGAATAGCAGTGACCTGGAACTGACAGGTAAGGTCCGCAGAGACCAGGCTTAATGGGCTTACCTCCAGATGATGCGGGTCCAGTGGGTAGTAGGGGAGATAAATTGTGGGAGGAAAAAAAAAAGAAGAAAAGGCAGCTTTTTTTTTTTTTTAATACTCTCTTTCTTATGTTATGCCACTGTGGGCTACAGTTTTCATACAGAACATCCACAATATATGTCACTTTCTTTGTTACAGAAATAGTCATTGACTATAAGAAAGTTTATACAAACAGATAATCAGACTTCCGATTACTGGTAATATTTCAAAGTCTAATAAGTCTGTGAACTGTTCAGATTAACAATAACAATCATTGACCTTCAGGCCTAACCCGGTAAGATGGAGTTACACTAGCGTCTGCACCGTAAGGAAAAGGAGTCACATCCAGGGGTGGGGACATGGGTGGCAAAATCAAAGCCTGTTACCCTCTGCCTTCATAAGGAGGGGAACAAGTCCAAATCCCTTAATTCATGTCAAACTCATATAGGAGCCATCTAGTCCATCTATTTTGATAGAGATGTATTTGCTGATGGAGGCCAAAAGTGACTCTCTCCATTAAGTGTATACTCTCTACTACATCTCTCCAGTCCCTTATCAAGGGTGGTTCTTCTGGAGCCACTTCTTAGTAATGCCCTTAATGGCAGCCAAAGTCAGGATCAACCATAAATAAACTGCCTCCCTGCCCCTAACCTCCCTTGGCAACATCCCCAAGATCAAATGTTCCAGACCCAGCACTGACTGAAGCTGGAAAATTCTACCCAAATGATGTCCCACCTCTGTCCAATAGCCCCTAAGCACCTGGCAGGTCCAAAAAATATGTGCCTGAGAGGAGTGGTCATGGCCACACTCCCTCCAACAAACTGCTCTGTTGGGGCGTAGTGAACCACCTGAGCTGGTAGCCTAAAGAAACGAGATCTAAGTTTCCAGCTAAATTCTCGCCAGACCAGGGACCCTGTTGTCCTCCATGTACTCTGCCATACTCCACTCCATTGTTTTCCTGTTAAAGTAATCCCTAGATCTAGCTCCCACTTAGTCTTGACATGCTCTGTGGGCAAAAACAAGTCAGCCAAAAATCCCTGATGTAGTAGGGAGATGGCGCCTCTCCCCCCCCCCCCGATGATCAGATCCTCCGAAATGGGGGTTCCCTCCCTTCACCATCCCTTTCACTCAGGTGTCTTATCTGGTTACGGACATAATCTTGGATTTGGTAAAATCGTAAGGTATCACTATACTGAAGGAAAAACGTCTGGCTGCCCCAAAAGATATGACATTGTCTGTTATCATCACTTGGTATGGAGAGTGAAATCCCTTCTTGGCCCGTCTCCTAATCCGGGGTCCATCGATGCTGCAGGAAAGTCACAGTCATAAGCCCACCAGCAAAATCACCATAATTATCTCTTAGTTGAACCCTGGGCCGTTCCCACCTCCAACCCTCCAATACTGCCTGTATTCTAGCATACCCCGCCTCTAGTGCCTGCACTCCATCATTAAAATGAAGGGCCTACGGGAGTTGGTTCTGCATCCCAAGTCCACCCTCTTCCAATGGGAATCAAACCCTGGGCTACCCAGAGCAAGGCCACCCTCATCTGGGCTGCTGCCCGTAACCCTGTAGGTTTGGAAAGGCCAGTCCACCCTCAGCCTTGGGGGCATAAAGCACAGCTCTACATACCCTGGGCCTATCCTTGCCCCAAATAAAAGCAAAGAACATACTCTGCCATGCTTTCAATTCCTTCTGTGGGACTGAGCAGGGGACACACTGAAACAAATACAGCAACCTGGGTAGAGCATTCATCTTCAGTGCTTGTGTCTTGCGTTGGATGGAAAGGGGAAGAAGGGCCCACCTCTCAAAATCTACCCTTAACTGTGAAATCAAGGGAGGCTAATTAAGTTCCCACAACTGACCAGAACCAAGACCCATCTTGATACCCAGGTAACCAGAAAAGGCAGCTCTGACATCATAAAGCCCTGCCTGCCTCTGACCTGAGCCATCACAAGAGACGCCAGGCCCAGTTTCTGCAGCTATGTGTCAGGGGTGGTGGTTGCCCATCAGGGTGGCGCAGGGACAGGGCTCATAGCCTGCCCAAGCTAAATAGGAAAAAAGCTTTATGGGAAAAAAACTTCCTAGCTGGTTCACTGGTGTAGCAGTACTGCATTACCCCACCACGTGGAGGTAGCTGTTTTTGTGACTGATTGCCAATACTGGGGAAGTCTGGTAGAGTTTGTCAAGGAGGTGAAACTCTCAGTTCCCCAAGGAGGGAGGGCACAGGCTGTGCAGTGTACACGCTTTCTCTGCTGACTGGTTGCAAAGCAGCATTGGCACTAGCTGTAAAGGTAGTGGTTTGCCTATTCTCCCATCAGAGAAAGGGCCCAGCTCTGGACACCTCACCCCCACCCCCCTTCAATGTGGGGACTGTGGAGAAAAGAAAAAGTTACTTGTTTGTAACAATGTTTCTTATAGAGGTATTTATCCACAGCCACAAAGTAGCAGATTCCCTGCTCATGTGCTGGTGTCAAGAACCATCCACAGAACTGCAACCGCACCACATGTACTGCCCCCTTCACTACCAGTAATCAGACTTTTCTCACAGAAAGGAATTCTGCCTTGGGCAACCCACAATAACTATTGGAGGACAGAAGGGACATGTGTGGCTGTGGCTCAGTAACACTAGAAGAAACATTACTGCACGTTACTAACATAGAGATTATAATATATAGGAGCGAAGAAGAACACTTATGTAACAACTTGCCATAGCAGTAGATCTTCTAGGTGATTTCAGTCATCAGGTCATACTGTAGGAACTTCACCCTCGGATTAGTAGGATCCACATGGAAGATTTTCCAGCAGTACCACTGGGGCCACCTATGCCATCACCTGCTAATGTCATCAACCCTATAAAGGTGTGAGCGGCCCCGTTCCCTCAGTTCTTTCCCCAGAGACTAAGGGAGCAAACCCATGCCTTGGGGAACCCGAGGAGAGAAAGGGATGCCTAGGCCAAAATAAAAGGCTGGACACACCAGTTAGCCAGTTCTGAGAAGAAAGCCCCATAAGAGGGTGGTGGTGGGAGGGAAGGCAGACTCAGTGACTGAGATCCCCTCGAAGATCTACTGTTATGGTTAAGTTCTTACGTAAGTGTTCTATCTTCTTTGGGGGTACCTCAGTCATCAGGTCACACCGTAGGAACGAGTCCCAAGCAGTCACAGGAGCAGCAGGACAGTCTGGGAGGAAGGCCAACCAAAGCCTAGGGACAGGAGGCCCTGCAAAACAGTCCAGCCCGAAGCCTGCTTGGGCTCTAGAAGCAATGTTCTGACTGTAGTGCTTGGTGAAAGTATGGATGGTACTCCAGGTGACAGCAGCACAAATGCCAATGGCTGAGATCCCTTTGAAACTGGCCACAGAGGTAGCCATGCTCCTTGCGGAAAGGGCTTTCACCATCCCTGGCTGCTCTTTCCCATGCTTCTTGTAGCAGAACACAATACAATGGGCCAACCATTTGGACCAACATTATTTGGAAACCTTAGTGCCCTGTCTTCCTGGGGCGAAAAGAAACAAAAAGCTGTTCTGTATTTCTGCAGTCCTTAGTTCGGAGCAGATAGTATTTCAAAATTCTGTGCACATCTAAAGTATGGAGCAGTGCTTCCTATGGATTAGCACGTGCAGGAAAATAAACTGGTAGATGGATAGCTTGATTCAGGGTAAACTCAGACACCACCTTAGGGAGAAACTTGGGATTCATGCGCAGACACACTGTCTTTGTGAAAAATCAAATAAGGCTCCTCACACCAGAGAGCCTGAAGCTCAGAAATCCTTTGAGCAGAAGTAATAGCAACCAAAAATAATGCATTCCAAGAAAGAAAGCGTAGCTCGCAAGTTGCAGCTGGCTCAAACGGAGACAGGGTCAGTTTCTCCAAAACAAAATTTAAATCCCAAGGTGGGACAGGGAACAGATTGGAGGTTTCAGGTGCAGGATGCCCCTAAGAAAGGTACAGGATACATCTGAGCCACAATATGGCTGTCCACGGGGTTGTGAAAGGCAGAAATAACTAAAAGGTGCACCTTGAGGGAGGAGTACTGGAGATCTGAGTCTTACAGGGAGATCAGGTAGTCCAGAACCTGGCTCACCAGACAGGTAGAACAGTCCAGATGATGTTTGGCAGCCCAGATGGCAAACCTCTTCCACTTCATGGCATAAGTGACCCTAGTGGAGGACTTCGAGCTGCCATGAGGACATCCGCTACCCTCTGAGGTGCTCCAAACTGGGTGATGGCTATGTCCTCAGGAGCCAGGCATACGGACAAAAGGATTTTAGGTTCGGATGGACCAGGTCCCCTGAGCCAGCTTCAGCAGATCACTGCAAGGGGGAGAGGAACTGGAGGTTCATCCGCTAACTGTTGCAGTAATGGAAACCATATCTGCCACGGCCAGTAGGGTGCTACTAGAATCATGCTGGCCACCTCCATCTGCAGCTTGATTAGCACCCTCTGAATCAGAAGAAATGGAGGGAAGGCATAAAGGAACCTCCTGCTCCAAGAGAACAACAACATGTCTCCCAGAAAACTCCAGGCCCTGGATCTAGCAAGCAGAAACTGGGCAGTTTTGCATCAAGCTGGGATGCAAAAAGGTCCAACTCTTATGGCCCCATCTGTCGAACAGATCTTTGGTGATGGATGAGAGAAATTTTCATCTGTGCATTCTGGACTAAGGCCTGCCGAGATTGTCCGCCAGGGTGTTCAGCATACCTGGGACATGGACTGCTTAGAGGACCAGACTGTGGTCCAGTGCCCAGTACCAGACTCTCATGGCCTCCCTGAACAGGGAGGTACGAAAGCGTTCCTCCCTGCCTGATGATGTAACAAGACTGAGGTTGTCTGACTGGACCAACAAATGACCCGAAAGGAGGTGGTTCTGAAAAGACTGCATGGCATACAGGACCACCCCCACATCTCAAGGACACTGATATGCAGAGAGGTCTCAATCTGAGACTATGTCCCCTAAGTCTGAAAAGGACCCAGGTGTGCACCCCAGCCTGAACTGGAGGCCTCCATAGTGCGAATCTGCTGGGGAGAGATCAGGAATGGGACTCCTTGCCATAGGTTCTGGAGGTCCATCCTGAACTGGGGCACCTTGTGGACTGGACAGGAGACCAGCTCCAGGTCGTCTGTGTGTTGGTCCCACTGCACCCAGAGGGTCCACTGGAGCACACGCATGGGCAGTCTGGCCAGGGGAACTGTGAAAATGGCTGCAGCCATGAGGCCAAACAGCCTCAAGTGCACCCTTGTGGGGACATAATGGCTCTGGGCAACTACATGAGCCTGTGAAATGAGGCAATCTGCAATGTTTTGGGGCAAGAAGGCCCTGCCTTGCACCAAGTCCAGGATCGCCCCTATACACTACAGTCTCTGGGACAGAATCAAGACAGATTTGGGCAGACTGACAGTTATGTCCAGAGAGTAAAACAGCTGGAGGGTCCTCTCCAGGATCTGGAAGAGCTGATCTCTGGACAGAGTTTTGAGAAGCCAGTCATCCAGGTAGGGGAAGACATACAGACTTTCTTTCCAGAGGGCAGCAGCTACTGCTGCAAAGCATTTTGTAAAGACCTGTGGCACAGAGGATAAACCGAAGGGCAGCACCTTGAATTGGTAATGTTCGCCCTGAAAAAGAAACCAGAGAAACAGCCTGTGCAAAGGACAAACCAAGATATGCAAGTAAAGGTCATGCATATTCAGAGAGCACAGCCAATCGCCCAGCTTGAGTAGGGGCGCAGGCCTGGCAGAGTGACCATTCAGAATTTTCTGTACTGGATACAAAGATTGTGGTCCTTGAGATCTAAAATAGGCCTCAAATCTCTGGTTCTTTGGGGGCCCAGGAAGAACCTGGACTAGAAACCTTGTTCTTCTGCTGCCTGGGCACTAGCTCGATGGCCTTTTTCTACAGAACCGACTGCACTCTTCCTGAAGAACCATTACATGGGCTGGAGGGTAGGTGGAGGGTACAGGAGGTGTCTCTGGGGGCTGTTCTATGAGCTTCACAGTGCAACCCGATTCTATAACCTGAAGAATCCAGCCATCTAAAGTTATGGTTCTCAATTGGCTGAGATGGAGAATCGACCACCGAGCACCAGCTCTTGGTCGAGGACTGGAAGAGGGGAGTCTGGCAGAGACGCATCTGGCTGCTGCGGCTGATCAGTCACCTCTGGGGTGCCTGGCTGCTGGGCCTGAGGAGGAGGGGGTAGGTAGGGCCGAGGAGGCTTTTCTTTTCTCTGGGGACAGAAGCCTGCTCCGAACTTGTGAGACACCTTGCAAAAGGACTGGCATTGTTTGCTGCTAGGCTGGTTGTGCTACAGCGAATAGACAGACTTAACAGCCCTGCTAAATGCCTGTAACTCATTAATGATGTCCTGGACATCTGGCCCATATAACTTTGGACCATTAAAGGGGGCATTCAGCACCTTCTGTTGGACATCCGCTCTGAAGCCAGAGACCTTCAGCCAGGCATGTCTATGAAGGCAAATGCCTGTGGCAGCAGCCCTGGCACCAGAATCAGAAATGTCATACAGGGCCCTGAGGAGGTGCTTACTGATGTCCTCATTGGCCTGGAAAGATCTGAGACCATTCTGTTTCTGGGAACATTCTGGGAGGGCTTGGGCAGCCACCTTGCCCTTCTTCCAGATGGTATTTTGGCACATGATCATAAGTGATAGCTGGCAACTTGAAGTATCAAAGTGGAGGAGGCATAAACCCTATTACTCCAAAGGTTGATCTGTCTGGATTCCCTGTCAGAGGGGGGTAGCTAAGGTGCTTGGGCTGCTGGGAGGACAGGAGGAATGACCTTATGGGGAGATTCATGAATCTCCAAGAAGTCTACCAGTTATCTCCTGGTGGCATCCTCTTCCTCAGTATGGAAGCCCATAGCTATGGACAGCTGCTTCATGACATTAAAAAAGGCAGAATCTTCAGGAGGGGACCTGGGAGTATGTTTAACAGAGTCCTCACTGAAGAAGCAGTAGACTTATCAGAGGAAAAAGGTCCCCCTTTCTCCTCTTCCTCAGGGAAGATGAGGTCAGGGTGGTATTCCTCGACGCTGACCTGTTCTAACTCGAGATGCAATGATCGAGGGGCCGACGACTGCCTACGGGGTGCACCTGAGAATGCCTAAGCGGCGTCGCCAATGATGGGGCTGTCAACGGTGCCAGAGATCCAGGTCTATAAGAGTCCAACTGATGCACCAGAACTGTGGTTATCCTGGCCAAAATGTCACTGAGGTCAATGGCAGGAGAAGGGTGCGTTGATGGTGGAGGGGTCGCCAGCAGAGGGCACAACGAGCCATCTGTCGGCTCTTCAGAGCCCGAGGGCCACAACATTCTAGGGCACGGAGAAGCATCAGGCAGTGACAGAGGAGCTGGCATCAACAACCCAAGGGTTGATGAATGGGGTGCCGACGACCCAAGAATCAATAGACAGCCTCCCTGAGAAGCGGGAGGAGGCACTGTCTGTAGGGGCCTAGGAGAAGCAGACAGCATCGGTGCAGCTGCAGCCGACAAGAGTGCTCCCAGAGGAGGAGGAAGAAGAAGAAGCTGTCGGGGATTGGGAATGCTGCCGGGGAGAGCGGTTCCATTCACAGTCTTTTTGTGACCCCCCCCCCGGACTCGTGTCGGGCCTTCAAAGCCTGGGAGCTCGACGAACCCACCAACGACTGAGAAGGGGGGACCCCAGAGTACCTCTGGCCAGAACTGGCTACCTGTTGCTCCAAAAGGAATTTCTTCAAAGCCTTTTTGCATTGCCTAAGGGTTATGAGATTAAATTTTTGGCAGAGCTCACAGTCAGAGATGTCATGATCAGGTCAAAGACAGCAGACACAGAGGTGGCGGTTGTCTAAAGAAGCAATCTTCTTTCTGCAGCAACAGAAAAGAGATGTGGAAGAGGTAACTCTTGGCATAAACGAGGTACAGGAATCTCTGGTTTAAATAAAGGAAAAAATTCATAGGCAAAAATGACGTGAACTGCGATGGAGGTTCCGAAAAGACCCATGCGATCAGAGTCGACAGCGGAAAAGAAAAAATTACTTACCATAATAATATTATTTCTTCCAAGGGATCCCTCAGTATGCTTGACATATGCAGGTTTGCAACACTGGTGAAGCTGCCACGGAGACAGAAAGTATGCAAATGATGGCCTGGCACTGGCCAATCAGCATGTAGTAATAAAATGCTGCCTGTAGGTATAGCTGCCAGCTCAGTCAGATTCATCCGAAGCCTGAGGACAAAGGCCCCAAGGAACTATCCCCAACCCAAAAGAAAACCCCGAGTAAAGGAAAAATAATAGAAACAAACCATGTATAAAAGGGTGTATTGTGAGAAGAACTAAACTTGTCCTTACTAGAGGAAAGGAAGAAGCAGCAGCAGAAATTTGGCCTGAGGAAGGGTTGTAGAATGTTTTCCTGGTAGGTTATGTGAGGGGAGGTTGGGTGGGAAGACAAGCATACTGAGGGATCCCTTGGAAGAAACAATATTACCATGGTAAGTAATTTTTTCTTCTTATCCTAGGTATCCCTCAATACGCTTGACATATCCAGATTCCCAAGCAGTGCCCTTGGGAGGTGGGAACAGAACCTACTTGGGGAAAAGGTTCTGCAGGTCCAAGCAGTAATGTTTCTTGAAGGTGTGTACAGTCCTCCAGGTGGCTGCTTTATAGATTTCCAGCAAGGGATGCCTCTTGCTGCAGCTACAGAGGGCTCTGGTGCCCCTGGTGGAGTGGGCTTTGAGGTTCTGTGATGGAACGTTGCCAGTCTTGGTATGACAGAACTGGATACAGGAGACTATCTGGGGAAAAAAAAAAAAAAAAAACAGTTCTCTCTGAAGCTGGCCTGCCTTCGCCCACACCTCACCGTAAGTGAGAAATAGTTGAGTGTGGGAAGATCTGAGTCAGCGAGTGTGCTGGAGGTAGTAGGTAAGCACTTTCAGATCCAGGCTGTGGAGTCTATGCTCTCCAAGGGAGGATTTGTCTGTTAAGAAAAACGGGAAGTGTGATGCACTGAATCAGGTAAAAGTCAGACACTACCTTGGATAGGAATCTCCTGATGGTCCTTAGGACAACCTTATCCCTGTGGGATATAATGCAGTTAGGTTCAGTGCAGAGAGCTTGTAGCTCTGACAGCCTCCTGGCAGATGTGATGACCACCAGGAATACACATTTTCCAGGTGACATATTTTAGATGTGCTGTAGCCATCAGCTCGACTGGGGGTTTCATTAGTTTGGCTATGCAGAGATTTAAATCCCAAGGAGGGACTGGTTCCCTAAAAGGAGGCTACAGGTGAAACGGGGCCTTGAACAGTTTCTTGAAAGAGGGGTGAGAAATCAACATTTTCTTCTTGCCTGCTGATATACAGACTGAGACAGCCACCAGGAGGACTCTTAAGGAAGTAGTCTTGAGGCCTGGTGCTTGAGATGAACTAGGTAATCCGGAATAGAAGGATGGCTGACCTGTAAAGGGTTAATCCATTTGTCTTTTCACCAAATAGAGTCTCTCTTCCCTTTGGCAGAGTAATTTTTTTTTTTTTTTTTTAATCGGTTAGGTTTTCTAGCTACCCTAAGAACCTCTCTAAAAGAGGGAATTTGGGAACTAGCTCAACAGCCAGATGTTGAGGCGAAGAGACTTGAGATTGGGGTAAATTATCTTTGCATGAGGCATGGTCAGGAGACTGTGGCTCGAGGGAAAGCAAACAGGCTGTTTGGCTGACAGGGTTAGTAGCAGGTAGTACCATGGCTGCCTTGTCCAGTCTGGAGTCACTAGGATCATTACTGTCAGTCAGCTCGTTAGCTTCAGGAGTACTCAGAGTACTGGGGGGGGAAAGGAGAGAAGGCACAGAGGAACCCCCTGACCGATCTAGAATCATGGGATCCATTGGAACTGAGCCCAGTGCCGGGGGCCTGCAGCAGTTAAGGGGAAGCTGGAGGTTCTCTTTAGAGGTGAACAGATCTATCTCTGGGATGCCCCATCTCCTGACGACCGTGCTGAGCACTTGTTCACTTAGGGTCCCACTCGTGATGGCTCTGGCTGACTTGGCTGAGAGTCTGCTAAGGTGTTATCCTTGCCTGTAAGGTGAAAAGCGGTTAGGTGCATGTCCACAGACCAGATCTTCATGGCCTCTATGTAGAGTTCTGAGGATCTGGTGCCCCCTTCTTTGTTACAGTATGTAATAATTATGTTCTCTGTACATTTTTTTTGTTGTTTGTAAATGTTTGTATGATGTAACTGTGTTGTATTGTGACATGTTCCTGTAACTATATTAGTTGGTCTTGTTATTCCAATTGTCATACCTTTATTGTTCTCTGTGTCAACTATTGCACTATCAATGTACTGCACTTACCGGGTCGCCACTGAAAAAGGGACCGTCTTTTCTCTGTGGGCTACCTGGTTATCAAAATTCAATAAATAAATAAAATAAAAATAAATATAGGACAAGGTGATGGTGTTGCCTGTCCTGGCTTGAACAGAGTGGCCCTTTAGTTGGGAGCGATGGCCTAGATGGCAAGATAGACAGCCCTGAGCTCTAGGAGACTGATGTGTTGTGTTGACACTCGAGGAGACTATACCCTGCTGATGGACAGACCTGCTAGGTGTGTCCCTCAGCCTACTTGGAGGGGCGTCTGTTGTGAACACTAATGAGAGGTCTCTATGTTGGAAAGGAACCCTCCTCCCTGAGGTTGTGTATGTACTTCCACCAATTCAGAGCTTTGAGGAGAGATCTTATGTCTGGTATCAACTCAGACAAAGGATCCCTTCTCTGAGGCAGTTCTCAAGAGGTAGTCTGTCTCACATTTGGAATCTGACCCGAGACCACAGCTGTGGTTGAGGCCATGTGACCCAAGAGCCCCAGAAAGTGCTAGGCTGGCCTTGGCTGTTCAAGGAGGAAAGAATTTGCCAGGTCCAGGAGGTTTTGTATTCTGTCTGAAGGTAGCAGAGCTTTCCCTGATGAGTGTTTAGCTCTGCTCCTATGAATTCCAGGAGCTGAACTGGCTGTAACAGGGACTTTTTGTGTTGATGGGAAAGCCCAGTGATTTCGTGGTCAGCTAAGTGAGCTGACGGGAGTTCCTGGCATGTTTAGGGGACCTGCCTGTTACTAATGAGTTGTCAGGACAAGGGAAGACTGTTACCTCCCAAGTTCTGAGGTGGACTACCGCCACTGCAAGGCACTTTGTAACAAATTTGGGGCTGAGGAGAGGCTGAAGGGAGTGCTGTGAACTGATAATGGTCAAAAAGCCAGCCGGAACCTGAGGTACTTCCTGCAGTAAGGTCTATTAGAATTGTGGAAGCAGGCATCTGTAAGATCTCTGGTGGCAAGCCAACCTCTCTGTTGAAAGGAAAATGTCACCATTGATAGCGTGATCATCCTGAGTTTGGGATTGTGCTATTATCTGTTTAGGTATATGAAGTCCAGAATGGGTCGCCAGTCCCCATTTTTTGTTTCGAGTGAGAAAAGTATCTAAAATAAAAGCCCCTTTCCCCCACTGAGGAGGGGGTTACTCCCCGTACTCTGATTGCCAGGGGTACCTCTTTGACTTCTAACTCCGACAGTAACCTTCTGTGGGAGTGGGAAGCTTGAAACCCCGGTGGGCCTATGTGGGGAACTTTCTGATCTACAAGATGAGACATTTACCCACTACCTGTAGCATCCACTAGTCTGTGGTGATGTTTTGCCACTGCTGGTGGTAGTGGGTGAGCCTTTCCCCCAGCCTTCACTGGGAGAAGCAATCTGGACATTCCTATCAGGGTTTTTTTTTTTTTGGCTGAGCTTTTAATATGGTGGTGAGCTCTGCACATTTGGAAGCTCTTCTGCCCCTTCTCTTGAAGTATCCTTTCACCTGAGAGTAATGAAAGGGCATAGGCATAGGGTAAAAGGTCCTGGGGTAGTAACCCCTGCCTCCTCTTCCCTGGGGTTTTGTAGGAGGTAGAAGCCCTGTCTTTGAAATGTTGTTTTTGTACGTGGCTTTGTATTCTTCTACCTGCTTCATGTAAGCCTCTGTCTAGTCCCAAACGGAAAATTATTTCCACAAGGTAAATCCATAATTTTGTCTGAGTATTCTGGAAGAGGTTAATGGTCCTCAGCCAGGCAAATCTCCAAAGGGAGGTGACCTGGGCCATGGCTCTGGAAGCAGTATCACTGGCATCTACAGTCTAGTGAAACTAGTATTTTGTGGTATTCAGGGCAGTTTTGGCTGTCTCATCCAAGTCTAGGGTCAAGTCAACCTGGGCTTTGTCACCAATAGCCAGGACATACTCCAAAAAAGCCTGATGGTACTGGGAGGTATATGTCATGTAAGCAGACAGAGGCAGGAAAAGGGAGGCAGTTTACAGGATTTCTTGTCCCTACTGTCCAATTTCCTCGGCTCATTCTGAGAGGATAGAGAAACCTTAGCTTTGTTACAGGCTGTAGCCTGAGCTACCCCCAGATGGTCAGTGTGTGTGTGTGTGCAGATACTCCTCACTGGATTAGTCCAATTGCTACTTGGTATGTACTTTCTTATCCACACTGAGTACTGGGGTGGAATTTTGATGTAATCTAAAAGTGACTACCTAACAGAGTTATGAAGCAGTAGAAGGAGTCTCTTTGGAGATGACAGACCTCAGAAGGTCAATCACCTGCTGGACAGCATAGTGTGAAGAGAAATTCTGCTGGCCATGGGGAGGGGAACCGAAGACTTGGTCAGGTGAGACATCAGACTCCAGATGTTCTCCCTCATAAATCTCCTCACTCTCTGCAAGAAAATATCCCTGTCCCTGGAATGAAGGGCAGGGGTCAGCTGGAGTCCCTAAAAAGCTGTCCATGGCTGAAATACTGGTATAATGGTCAGGCACTGTAGTACTGAGCACTGGCATCTCCTTTTGCTTTTCAGCAGGAGGGGCAGTGACATGTTTTTCTTTTCTTTTTTTTAGCAGGAACCTTTGCTTTACTAGGTCTACGCTCTGATCTTTGGCCTTTAGGAGAGGCAGAAGAATAATCATTTCCAGTCTTTTGACTTTTTTTTTTTTTTAAACACAGTTTGAGCTCACGAAAGGTAAAAAATATGACTGGGACACAACTCCAAAAAACAAAGACAGTGGCCGTCCGCTTAGGCTAGTATCCACACTTTAAGCAATTTTGAAACCTATGGGATCAGTTCTGAAGTAGGTCTGACTGACCTTCCAATTCATCAGAAAGACCTAAAAAGAAAAATGGTTCCCAATGAGAAAAAGAGAAATGTGGTCAGTTTCCCAAAGTGCGGGAACCACGAGTATCGGTTCTGAAAGAGAGGAAAGAAAAAAAATGCACAATGCGGCCGGAAAAAAGGAACCACAGAAAGAAGTGTAAATATATAAAAATATTAGCCCAATAAGTACCTCAGAAGGGGATTCTGAGAAGAACGGAAGCACGGAAAACTGTCGAAAACTGCAGTGAGGGTGGAACCGAGAAGACTCAGAAAACATGAACCAATGGAAATTAAATAACTAAAAGCGATGACTGAAACAGAGAACTCCACAGCGACTTGTTCAGTCAGACAGACAGATGAATCTGAGCTGGCAGCTACACTTATAGACAAGCATTCTCTTACTACATGCCTATTGGCCAGTGCCAGGCTATCATTGGCATAATTTCTGTCTCTGGGGCAGCTTTCCCGGTGGGGCGAAACTGCATATGTTAAGCATACTGAGGGATTCCTGGGGTGAGAAGAACTGAGGAGGGAGTGGGGCTGCTCACGCCTTTATAGGGTTGGTGATGACGGCAGGTGACATCAGCATGGGTGGCCCCAGTGGTACTACTGGAAAATCTTCTGCGTGGATCCTGCTTCACCAATGGCGAAGTTCCTATAGTGTGACTGATGACTGAGATACTCCCGAAACTCTACGGAATGCTGGTCAATAAGTTCTTCAGTACAGCAATCCCCAAATCCTTGGTTTTACAAGTACTGTAGCTGGTTACAACCTTAAATGACTGCAGGGCTTGACAAATTTTAAAATTAGGTACTTGTCCACAGACAAGTGGCTTATCAAAAAGTAGTTGTCCCAGTGCTTGAGATGGTAGTCCAGGTTTAAAATGGCATATTTTAAGTGGAAAGTATAAAAAAATACAGAAAACCTAAATGGATTTTTTGTAGTATCAGTTATTTACTATTGTAATAGACAGTAAGGAGAATAATATGATTTTTTTTGTCAGGATGGAGAGGATTGTGACAGAGTTAGCATGTGGCACCAGCAGCACAGTCAGTGAAAACATCATGCAGCAACCAGTATAGCATCAGCATCAGGAAAAGTTATAGTAGGAAGCCTGAGCTTGTTCCAGCTGGAGCATCATATTCACCATCATCATAATGATCTACACTAGTGACAGCCTCAGGGACATTTTCATGTGACTCTGCATCAGCAGAACTAGTAGCTGAACTAGCATGACCATGAACATGGCTTGTGCCAGGACCAGATAGTAGCCAGTGGTTGATAGCTTGATCCAGATCAAAGCTGTCTAATGCAGGACCGACCTTCAACTGCTATATGCAGAAGTGATGAGTGTGTCATCAGCAAAACATGTTCTTATTTTTTTTTTAAGATTCTGAATGGAGAATACTCTTTCACATTTAGCTGTAGACACACTCAAAGCCAGTAACATTTCTACTAGGTCAAGGATGTGAGAAAGCTGGGACGGTCTCTCTTGCAGAAGTCATGAATACACTTGCAGATATGGCTTATCAGCTACAGACTTAAGCATTGCTTTGAATGCAGAATAATACTCCCTTTTTATACAGGTTACGTCATCTTCAGAAAATAAATTGTGAAAGTAATCTAACAAATTACTTAAATCAGTCGTAACAAATTGTGCAAGCTCCTCTCGTCATAGATCGAAAGTTTTGAAATCTAAACATCTGAACCATTTTAGAGGTTCTTCAGAGAAATTCCGAAAATACTGGTCAATGTAAGATACTGCTGCATCTATTAAACTGTGCAGCTGTGTATCAGTCATAAAATCTACTTCTGGACCGTTCCCTTTGAATGTAAAAGGAAAAATCTTGTCCTCACTGCCACGTTTTGAAATGAGATAGTTCATGCATTTCTCTGCAGGATCATACTGGTTTAGAAATGATGTCATAAACTTTCCAGGTCTTATTTTTAGCTCCGTCAACTGTAGTAAGCATGTCATGACAAGTTGGGAGACTTCTAATATTAGCAGGTCATCCTTTTGAAATTCCAGTGATAGATTTTTCAATTTTGGCACAAAATCTTAAAGAATAAACAGTGATTTTACAAACTGTACTGAGTGCACATCTCTTAAGAAGTGCCTTTGCTTTGGCCCAGTCATCACCAGCAGAGTCTGATACATGTTCGAGATGTTGAACTACTGTGGGCAGGTTGACTTGAACAGCATGAACTGAACGTGTCTTACTTGCAAGCCAACAAACTTGCTTTATTGCACTGAAATGAGCCCACTCAGTGTGTATGACATGCTATTTCTTGAAGTTGCTTAAGTTGTTTCTTGGGGCTGTAGTGGTAACATTTAAAAATTCCTTTCAGTGTGTTTTCTACTTTTTGAACAAAGGGATTTTTTTTTTCATGACGTCGAGAACTGCTAATTCCAGTTTGTGGGCTACACAATGCATGGGTATTACAGTGGGGACATGTTCTCGGATTTTTGGTATGGTGCTACCTGTATGGCCCATCATCACACTGGCACCATCAAAGTTGGTAGATGTGACAACCGGTCCTGGCTTGCTCACATTGTTAAGTTACACAAAACAAAGATTAATAGACTCCAGTGCAGAGCTTATTGCTTTAAAAACTCCATCTGCATGAGAATGTTCGAGAGGTACAGCTTTAATTAACACAGCTGTAACCTGTTTTTCTGAGCCATCAACAAACTGAAGGAAAACATTTCCCACTGTACTATGCTTGTATCTGTACTGCCATCTGCAAGAACGGTAACAAATTTTGTATTTGACAGTCTGGATCATTATTTTAGACATGACAGCTGATACTGCATTACAGAAATCTCTGGTCCGTTTACCATTTGCATAATTGCTGCCGAGTTTAACCCCAATTTTTTCTCGCAATGTGCAAAGTCACTCCATATCTGAGAAAGGACATAAAGTTTCAGCCAAGGAATATGCGGTATGAAATAAGTGCCTCATTTTATATTTGGTGGCTTCTTCTATCTGAGAAAATGCATGCTATAGTGCTGTATCAGATATGTTAAACTTGACCACAGGTTGACCAGTTTCGTGACTATGCTGGTTTGCACAAATTATATGTGGATTTGATTTTTCACACTGACTCAATTCTGAAATTATTTGAACCAATGGCAAAGACGTTAGGTTTTTGTGAATAAGCAGGAGTTGCAAGACTGGGATATTTCTCACAGACTGAGCAGCACATGATGCATTTTTGGTCATCATACCTTAACCAGGTAAACTGATTTAGCCAGTGATGCTGAAAAGTTTGAGCCCTTTTTTCTACATCATATTTTTCTTTATCTTTGCTTCTTTTCTCAGTGATTAAGTTTGTTGTTTCCTCATCTAAAATCAAAGGTTGCTTTAGCTATACTGAACCAGAACGTGATAATGCCCTGCCACCACAGAACTGCTGCTGCTGTCATTTTCACTCGTTCCAGAAATTGGTATGGTCAAATCAGATAGATCAGCTGTTACGTCTACAAACACAGAGCCAGACTGAGAACCATTTTTTGGGTTGCTTTCCTGACTAGGGCCAGGGGGTGCTGGTTGGGGCTGGCTTCCAGACTGTGAAGAAAGCTCTTTACTTTTTGTTCCTGACGAAGAAGATGACATGGATGTCCCAGTCTAAAGAGAAAATAGAGTAGTTTGCTTTTGCTTATTTCTTTGCATTTTTTTTTACTTCTATGCAATTGTGAAATATTCAAATATTGTACACAATAAAAATGCTATCATGTTATATTTGCGTGTGCTGTGCAATTTCTTTTACCTTAAGCTGTTGTGCTTATGCTTACAACACTACAAGAGGGCAGGATGGAGTGTGGGGTACTAGCAGTAGGAGAGCCTGGACACTCAGGTGTGGTACTAGTCTAGTAGTAGGTAGCTAGTGCTAGGGTACCTGGTAATAGTAGTTTGTATCCTTATAGCTAGTAACTACAGTAGAACTGCTGGACAGGACAGGTAATACAAATACAGATTAAATAATGAAGAGTTTTGCGCCCCCCCCCCGGGCCTTTCCACCACTTTAGCTATCTAGGGGATTATTTTTATTTTCTGTATCAATCACCCAAAAAATGCTTTTTGTATCTGCTAGTGTGCTTGTGCAAGAAACACCTTGGGACAGTACCGCATTTCAGAGGTGTGTCAGGGGCGAGTCCAATGCAGAGCACTGTACAGTGGGCTTGATCTTGACACACCAATGAACGGAGAAGCCCAGTGTGACAGCCGTAGGAATTTCACAGCGGGAGCTGGCCTTCACTTGAGAGATATGAACTGCACCAATAAGAGAGAATGCACTTCGTTCTTTTCATTTGCATAGCAGCCATTACAACCCAAATTCCTTCCCCTGATGCTGTCCTCCCCACTCCCCTCATTCCTCGGCTGACCCTCTGGCTGCAAATAAATCCCTCCTGCTTCCATCCTCTGCTGCTGTCCTCCCCGCTCCCTCGTTCCCCAGCTGACTGTCCAGCTGCAAATAAATCCCTCCCACTTCCTCCCTCTGCTGCTGTCCTCTCCGCTCCCTCCAAGTTCAGCATTAGCCGCTGTGCTAGAGCATAGGCACTGATACCCTGGTATTTATCTGTCTCCCATCCCCTCAGTGTTTCTCTATTATCCGAGTAAAAAAAAAAATTTTTTTTTTCTCATTTCTTTCTTTCTTTCTGTTTTCAGCCTCTCCCCACATTCTAACTGAAGAAGGTGGTGGTTTCTTTATACTGAGTGCAGTTCTTTGCTCCTAAATCTTTGAAATGTCAATTTCTTCTTCATAACGTGGTGCAGTCTTAGAAAGAAAACACTGTCAGGAGTCCTTCCTCACATCAGCTTATATTAAGCTGGTTTGAAGCGCAAATGTAAGTAGCACTATTTGTTTGCCAGAGCAAGGGAGTGGGAGGTTTAAAAGGGGAGGATGTTTACTCCATTTATAACATAAAGCTTATTATTGGTCTCAGCTAAATGGGAGGGGGGCTCACTTCTAAGTAACTGGGATATGTGGAAGATGGCTCTTTGCTCCCGAATCTTTGCAACGGCAGCTTTTGCTCCATAGTGTGGTGCAGCCTCAGAAAGAAAACATTGTCAGGAATCCTTCTTCGAAGCAGCTTATATTAAGCTGGTTCAAAGTGCAAATGCAAGTTACACTACCTGTTTATTACAGGAAGGAGGGGTCCTAGAAGGCGGGGATGTTCATTTCATTTGTTGCATAACATTTACTATTACCCTCAGCTATATCAAAGGGGTAATCTTGGTATCAGGCCTGGGGGGAAACCAATTTCTCAGTACTCAGGAATTCAGCTTATGGGGTAAGTGACCGTATGGGATTGGGGAGGGACAGCATTAGGACATTCTGAACTTTTATTTTCTTACTTGTTCTTTTTTTTGTTTTGTGAAGAAAATCGGCGGTTTAGGCTCAGTTCATATGTCATCTGCCGGATCATGCTTTTTAATTGTTGTCCTCCTAATAATGGGGTAGGGGGGAATTTTAAATAATAATGACAAACTGGATAGCCCTGTCCCATGTTTTTCATTATACCATTTTAGATGGTTCTAGTCAGGCAGAACGGAAACTTATATTGCTCCATACCTGTAATGTTTTTTTTTTTTTTTTTATTGAACCTGGGGATATTTTTAACCATCTCGTATTCCCCAGTAGCACTTAGACATATGAAAGCGCTAACCAGGAGCCACATATTATTTCAAGCTCCCTACCATGGAAGCCCAAATGACTTAAAGACTGGTTACTATATTTCTATAATTAACATCTATCTGTTAAAGCTGTGCCCGTGGGGCACATTATTTACCCTGTTACTGCTGATGATGACTAGTTGTGCACTGGTAATTTGTTCTGAACCTTATATATTTTATTCTTTAGGTGGCAAGTCTGAAGCCACTTTTCAGCAATTATGAGTAGTATTATAAAAAGTTATGCCTCTTTCACTTTTGCAGTTCTGTGTGCATAGTATGAACATATAAAATTGCCAACAGATACAGGCCATTTGGTTTATCTGGTCTACTCGACTGTGTAGCACTTCAGTCCTTAAACTGCAGCTGCCCCCCCCCATATGCCATCCCCTTCATCTTGCGCCCCCTTCCGGTATGTACCCTCCCCTTGAATCTATCCCATCACTGCTTGAAGCCCCCAATACTCTGCAGTGATACAACTTCCCCTGGCAAAACGTTCCACCTTGCCACCACCCTTTCTGTGAAATAGTGCCTTCTCCGTTCCCTCTTGAACCTGACCTCTTCCAACTTCACAGAGTGTCCCCTGGTTTCCCTTCCACGCTTCAGACTGAATATACACCTGGTGTCTACTCTGCTCAAACCTTTCAGGTATTTGACGGTGTCAATCATATCCCCTCTCTCCCTTCTTTCCTCCAGGGAATACATATTGAGCTCTCTCAGTCTCTCCTCATGCGGTCTGTCCCCCAATCCCAGGATCATTTTTGTTGCCCTGCGCTGTACCCCCTCCAGTAGTATGATGCCTCTTTTCAAGTAGGGGTGTCAGAACTGCACATAGTACTCTCAGTGCGGTCTTCATCAGGGACCTACCTGTACAGGGGCAAGATGACCTCCCCACTCCTAGAAGTAATCCCCCTTGCTATGCACCCTAGCATCCTGTTTGCCTTCGTTTCTGCCTTCCTGCATTGAGCAGAGTGGTTCATCTCCCCATTACCAGCACTCCCAGATCCTTATTTTGTTAATGGGACACCCTCCAGCCAGTAATTGTGTCCTGGGTTCTTGCATCCAAAATGCATCACTTTGCACTTCTTGGCATTGAAACCAAACTGCCAAGTGTGAGACCATTCCTACAGTTTTGCCAAATCCTCCTGAGGTACCTTTGCTCCCTCCCACCCATCTACCTCAGCACAAACCTTTGTATCAATTGTGAAGAGACTGATCTTGCTCTTAATCCCTACTGCAATGTCAGCTATGAAAATGTTAAACAGAACTGGTCCCAGCACCGAGCCCTGTGGTACACCGCTTGTTACTACCCTGGGTTCAGATGCCCCCCCCCCCACTACTACCTTCTGCTGTCCACCATGCAGCCAGTTCTCGACCCATCTAAATAGTTTCTTCCCTGCTCCCAGACTCTTCAACATGCAGGTCAGCCTACCAAGTGGCACCAAGTCAAAGGCCTTGCTGAAATCCAGGTAGAGGACATCCACTGCATGTTCCCTGTCCAGTGCCGTTGTAACCCAGTCATAAAAATCAATCAAGCTCGTCTGGCAGGATCTGCCTGAGACAAACCGATGCTGCCTGCTGTCCTGGAGGTTGTTATCCTCAAGAAATTGCACCAGGTTTTCCTTGAGGATTGTCTCCATCAGTTTTCCCACAATTGCAGTAAGGCTTTCTGGTCTATAGTTTCCCGGTTTGTCCTTGGGCCCACTCTTATGGAGAGGTACCACATGTGCTTCCCTCCAGTTCCTGGGCATGCACCCAGAGTTCAGAGAGGTACTGGACAGGTCCGCCAATAGCCCTGTTAGTACCTCTGCCAACTCTCTCAGCACCATGGTGACTCAAGTTATTGTAATTGCCAGATACAGTGATCGCTTATGGTGGGACTGCCTGACTGGAGGTTGCTTTTTATTGCTATTCACAAACCACATGACTGCTAATAAATGTACTGCTTTGTGAATCACACTTTTCCTGACAGTCAGCAAAGTGAATGACTTTTATAAATATGCAGAGGGCACGTACACTCCACAACAGCCATGTTTTTCATATAGAAATATTTTTTTCTCCAAACAAGAATTGAGGGCTCTGTCATTTCTGATACCAGAGCAGAGAAAATGAATGTAATGGGTAGCATGAGGAATGGGAAGGCAGGGGGTCCAGATGGGTTTCTGGTACAGTACTTCAAAGAACTGAAGAACATCTTGTGCCGGAGTGTTGCTGTGGTCCATGATGTGTACTTTGTGTAATCAAGTGGTTATATAAAAATACACACACAGAAATGACTGGCTTGTGGTGCATATCAGAGGTGGAGCAGCAATCAGCAGCTCTGGATATTGGCACAGAATTGAGTGAGCCAAGGCCATTGGCCACACATTCCATACACCACAGAGCAAAAAAGAAACTTGCAGTTTTTGAGCCCGAGAGATGCTGACTGATGCTAGCTGCATGCAGCACTGGAAGCTCTAACAATGCCATTGCTAGTTCCCAGTCCAATTATTAGCAGCAGCTCCCAATCGACCTATCCCACTGCCTCTGGTTGGCACCTTGTCTCAGCACTTCCAACATCCCAAACTAAAAGACTGGGATGGCTTTAGTATTTGGTGAAACCAAACCTTTACTTAAGCTGCTTCTAAATTAGAAGACAAATACACAACAGTGAAGGACTATTCACTGCAACATTGTAACTAAAAGCCAGTCTGGTGGTTGAAAGACCAGTGTGAATGGACCACTTTGGGACTAGATACCTTGATGTGGTACAGAGGCTTGCCATAATGCAACACTAACTAAAAGCCAGTCTGGTGGTGGTTGAAAGGCCAGTGTGAATGGACCTCTGTGGTACTGGCTACTTTGATGTGGTACAGAGGCTTGTCACAATGCAACACTGTAACTAAAAGCGAGTTTGGTGGTGGCTGAAAGGCCAGTGTGAATGGATTTCTGTGGCACTGGCTACTTTGATGTGGTACAGAGGCTTGTCACAATGCAACATTGTAACTAAAAGCCAGTCTGGTTGTGGTTGAAAGGCCAGTGTGAAAGGACCTCTGTGGGTCTGGCTAACTTGATGTGGTACAGAGTCTTGTCACAATGTCTGTTAGTCTGACATTGTTTGTGACTGAAAGACTATCTTACCATATGAGAATGTTAGTATATGTGCATCTTTATATTTTGCATTTAAAGTATATGTCACAGACTAAATGCTGCTTGTGTCGGGAGGGGGCACGGACAACTGTGGGGTTGGGAGGGGTATCAGTGTGGCAGCTCAGTGTAGAAAGTTAAAATCCCTGGCTACACCCCGCTCCCGGCTCCCTCGTTCCAAGGCTGCAAATAAATCCCTCCCACTTCTGCTGTCCTCCCTGCTCCCTCCAGGTTTCAGCATAGCCGCTGCGCTGCGCTCTCTCCCCATCCTCGCTCCCCTAACATCCACCCTCAGGCTTCAGCATTACTCGCTATGCATCTCTTTCTCCCCTTCCTCGCTCCTCGACCCCCTCCCCCGAACCAGTGTTTGGCAGATGCGCCAGCAAGACAGGGGTGCCAGGTGGGTGCACACATATACCATGCAAGCAACATTAGGCATTGACAAATGCTTGTTTTCCTTTGTTGTTTATTTTTATTTAGCCCTCAGCTGTTCACAAGTTCCTCTGCCCTCTCAGGGCAGGCTGGGTCTCACAGCCACACACACCCTTCCAGCAGAGTAGCTAGGTTTATCGTTTTAGCTAAAAGCAATGCTTTTTCCCATGGTACAGTTTGTTTAATGTTTATTATTATTTTGGAAGACACCTTTGAGCCAAGGCTCTTTTACAAAGGTTCCACATCTGGGAAACAATACAGAACATAGTGAGGACGATAACAAGTACAGCAGTTTCAAGCAGCCATAGGCTTTGTCGGGTACATTAAAGCTTTCATATGGAATTACTGTAATATGTGCAGTGATTCACAGTATGTATGTTAAGTTACAGTAATTTGTATATATTATTCAAGAACATATGTACAATAAAAAGCAGTTGTAATGTGGTTCACTAGAATAAATTAAAAACTGCTAGGAGAGATGGTAGATACATGTAGACGAAGCTATGGGGAGAGAATGTAGATAATAGTGGAGAAATAAAAAGGGAAGAGATAGTGGAGGGGTAAAGGTGGGAGGGACTTGGGGGGGAAATTAGAGGGAAGGAGAGTAAGCTTAGTTAGGAAAAACATTTACAGGAGGCCATTGTGACAAGGTGCTGACGCATCATGAGCAATTGGTCAGGGCTATTGCTAAATCTAAAACGCAGAAGGCGCCGGGCCCAGACGGGTTTGGGGCAGAGTTCTATAAGGGGTCAGTGCAGTCGTTCCAAGGGCTACTGAGGAACACATTTAATGACATCCTAAAAGGGGAAGCCCCACCTCCCAGTTGGTCGTATGCAATGATCTCACTTATTCCCAAGCCAGATAAAGGTCTCTTACAATGTGGTTCCTATAGGCCAATCTCAGTACTTAATATGGATTATAAGTACTTTATGTCCATTATGGCAAGTAGGATGGATGTAATTCTCCCGACATTGATAAACCTGGATCAGACAGGGTTCGTGAGATCTAGATCCACCTCTGACAACATTCGAAGAACCCTGCACCTGGTGAATGTAATGCTTTCCCAACAACAACCTGCAGTCCTTCTCAGCCTAGATGCTGAGAAGGCGTTCGACAGGGTTTGCTGGTCCTTTCTTTTTGCCACCCTGGCTGAGATGGGGTTCCCGGCATCCTTCATTGCAGTACTCAAAGCAATATATTCCGCCCCACGGGCGTGCGTGAAGGTCTCGGGGCATCACTCTGAGTACTTCCCGCTGCACAGGGGTACGCGTCAGGGATGTCCCATGTCCCCTGGTCTGTTTGCTATCTTTATTGAGCCCCTGGCCCAGGCAATTAGAATGTCTCCCAAGATCTCAGGAGTCCAAATAGGGGAATCAGGCATCGCAGCCTTTATGCAGATGACGTCCTATTATATCTCACCAACCCCACACAGTCCATTCCCTCAGTCTTCCGTATCCTGGAGAAATTTGGAGCTCACTCAGGATATCGGCTCAACACCAGCAAGACTGACGCCCTTACGTTTCACTTTGTTCCCTCTGATGAGTTCAGGAAACGTCACCCCTTCAGGTGGGCCTTATCTAAATTAAAATACCTTGGCGTCTTTCTCTCCCATACAGTAAAGGATGCCCTGAATAATAATTTTCAACCATTTACAGCTCAGCTGAGGCAGGACCTTGAGAGATGGAATGTCCTCCCCCTGAACATGTTTCAGAGAGTAGAAGTGGTGAGAATGGTGATTCTCCCAAGGGCCCTCTACCTATTCCAGAATGTTCCGCTCAAGCTACCCAATAAATTATTTCAAGTCTGGAATAAAGTCATTACTAGATTTGTCTGGGCTGGCAGGCACCCCAGGATTAAACTGAGCACCTTGTTCTTGCCTAGGGTTCAGGGGGGACTGGCACTCCCTAACCTTAAACAATACTACTGGGCCTCACATTTGTCTTTCATTGTGCAGCGCTTGATGGGAACGTCCCGCTCGCGGTGGGATGAAATTGAGGACTCCATTCTCCCACTACATGAATACCAGAGGCTTGTAATATATAATAACCCCCACTGTCGAGAGATATCTACCCTGAGCCCATGGATTGCACAGCAACTTAAGGCCTGGTACATGGAAGAGGACGCTTAAACTCGCCCCTTTCTAGTGTTGATCTGCCCGATAGCTCTTCTGGAGAATTTTCCCCCAGCTACACAGGACCACACTTTCTTGGCCTGGAGACACCTCTACCTCACAGATTTTTCTCAACTTTTGGATGGCCCTTTTTTTAAGGAGTTTGAGTCACTACGGAGGGAATTCCAACTACGTCAGTTGGATTGTTTTCGTTTTTTGCAATTAAGGCATTACTACGAGGCTCTATCCCCGGACATTAAGACCCCTGAGAGGTACCCTCACTTGATTCAAACCTTCCAGCAACTTATCAAGGACAAGAATATAACCACCTCATTTCGGTCTTATATAAATCCTGACACAAACACTAGGTGGAAATATAGATGCTATTAGAGAAAAGTGGAATGGGAGCTGGGTTCGCATATAGCCTCACAACAGTGGGACACAGTGTGCCAGTTATTTGCAAAGTTACCAGTTCACACTCATGGCGTTTGTTTGCCTGGCAGATACTAATACGTTTTTTTCGGTCCCCTGTGGTAACAGCCCATTATAGCAATCAGAGTCCCGCGACTTGCTGGAGGCAGTGTGGAGAGGGGGTTCCTCACCTCTCGCACATTTTCTGGTCGTGTCCAAGACTTCAACCTTTCCTCCAGGGCCTGTGGTGGAACTTGTTGAGTTATTCGGCTCAGCGCCCCCTTTCACTGGGGAGCTCTTTGTCCTACATGTCCTGCCTCGGGACTTCCGTAGCCTCCATCACCGATATTTGTTGGGAATTATCCTTCTCGCAGCGAAAAAAGCGATAACTAAGCACTGGTTTACTATGATGACTCCTTCTGTACTGGAATGGAGAGAAATAGTCAACCGCATATACAGATCAGAGAAGTTGACATACTCCTTAAATGATAAGAGTAGAAGCCTGTACCACTAAGTGGAATAGATGGATTTTACACATTATGTCGAAAGACCCAACTTTTATCCCTTGAGTATCTAGACTATCTACCCTGGATTCTAAGATTGGTTTGGGATAATGAGGCAAGGAACCTAGTGGAATCCATAAGAGGTGTCCAGGAGGGTGAGGGAAGGTCTTAATGACTATTGGGACTATAGGAACACGGGTGCAGCCCCTTTTAACCCAAATAAGGCATAACCTTGATCTTGTCTGAAGTTACATACAGTGAGGAATGCGGTCGTTCTGAGAATGAATTAGTAACCCTGTCAGACATAATTGTATGCCAACAATGGTAACTGTGACTGGTAAAAGGTAAAATCTCTCAATAAAGACTAGATTGACAAAAAAAAGAAAGTGCCCAGGGTAGTGTCATTGGTAACAGGAGGTGGAAGCGAGTTGTACCAGGATGAAGCTCTGAATGTAAAGGAGCGTTGTCCTTGGGTAGTGCAGCAGCGTGGAACAGAAAAAGTAAGATATTCAGAGCTCCTGATTGGGGGGGGGCCACAGCTGTGGGCCAGTAAGGACTGAACCTGTTTATTTCTAGTAAGTCCTCAGTTGTTCCCCAAGTTCTTCTACCCTCTCAGGGCAGGTTTGGTCTCACAGCCACACACACCCCTCCACCAAAGTAGCTAGGTTTATTTATTTTTTTTAGCTTGTGAACATTGTAGCTATTTTTTTTGCATCTCAGAAAATGCTTTTTCCCTTTGTAGTTAAGTTTATTCCTATAATTTCATCAGTTGTTCCCCAAGTTCCTCTACCCAGACCCAGAGTCTTAGCTAGAAACATAGAAGATGACGGTAGATAAGGACCATAAGACCCATCCAGTCTGCCCATTTTTTCTACCTTATGAATGTGCCATAGGCCTTTACTTTTCAATGGCCTATCTATTCATACTCATCTTGTATTGGTCCCTTATGCCTATCCCATGCCTGTTTGAAGCCCTGCACTGTATTCCTATCCACCACTTCCTGAGGTAGGCCGTTCCATGCATCCACCACAATTTCTGTGAAAAAGAACTTCCTCACATTACCCCTTAATCGGTCTCCCTCTAATCTCATGCTGTGTCCTCTTGTCCTACTATTTTCCTTATACTGAAACATGTTGTTAATGACCTTAAGATGTTTGAATGTATCGATCACATCACCTCTCTCCCTCCTTTGCTCTAGGGTATACATATTGAGCTCCGTTAATCTGTCCTCATATGTTGTCTGATGCATTCCCTGCACCATTTTGGTTGCCCTTCTCTGGACTGCCTCCATTTTGTTAATGTCCTTGTGCTGGTGCAGCCTCCAGTACTGCATGCAGTACTCCAGATGGGGCCTAACCAGTGTCTTGTAAAAAGGGATTATTACCTCCCTCTTATGACTTATGATACCCCTACTAATACACCCAACATCCCTCTAGCCTTACCTACTGCTTTAGTGGTCTGTTTGGATGATTTCAGGTCATCTGTGATGATGATGCCCAAGTCTCTTTCTTCCCTTGTGATTGCCAGCAACTCCCCTCCCAACCTATAAGTAGCTTCTGGGTTTCTCTTCCCTATGTGCATGATCTTGCACTTCTTTGCATTAAACCCCAGTTGCCACTCTTCCAACCATTTTGCCAGTCAGGCTAGGTTGAAGGCTCTGCAGTCTGTCTGACAGCCACTGACACTCACACACACACCCCCTTCTACTTCCACCACTGGGACTCACTGCTAGGTTAGGTGCGGTATACTAGGTTAGGTAAGGACGGATTATATTTTTCTTTCTGTATACAACATAACATAGAATTTGACGGCAGATAAGAACCACTTGGCCCACACAGTCTGCCCATTTCCCTACCTAATGGATAAGCTGCAGCTCCTAGTTAACCAGCAGCCTACTTCTTTCTACCCCCACCCCCTAGAATTGCCTTATGACTGTCCCATGCATGCTTGAATTCAACCACTGTTTTTGACTCCACAACCTCCTCGGAAGGCCGTTCCATGCATCCACAACCCTCTCTGTGAAAAATACTTCCTTAAATTACCTCTGGCGCCCCAATCTTCATATTGTGCCCCTTGTTCTTGCACACCTCTTTTTGAAAGATACTACCCTCTTGGACTTTGCTGATTCCCTTGATGTACTTGAAAGTTTTTATCATGTCTCCCCCCCCCTTTCCTCAAGGCTATACATATTAAGCTCCTTTAGTCTTTCCTCATGTGTCTTCCGGTGCAGACCCTGCACCATTTTAGTTGCCCTCCTCTGGACAGCTTCCATTCTGTCTATGTCCTTGCGGAGATTGGGTCTCCAGAACTGCACACAGTACTCCAGATGGGGTCTCACTAGCGGTCTGTACAGAGGGATAACAACTTCCTGTTTTCTACTGGTGATGCCTCTCCCTATGCATCCCAGTATCCCCCCAGCCCTCCTTACTGCCCTCTCACATTGTTTGCCCACCTTTAAATCATCTGATATGACTACTACTGGTACAGCAACCCACAAGAGACATGGCTATCCTAGATCTAGTACTGACTAACAAAGAAGGGATCACAGATCTCCAGGTAGAAGGTCACCTGGGGGCCAGTGACCATCACATGGTATGGTTCAATTTGGCTACTACATCTAAATCATCCCATTCCAAGGCAAAAATATGGGACTTCAGAGGAGCTGACTTTGATAAGATGGCCAACAGAGTTAAGCTAGCCCTGGCAAAAGAAACACAGGTGAGGAGGTACAGGCAAAGTGGGCAAGCATTAAGGATACAATACTTGAAGCAACATCCGATTGTGTTAGACAGAAAAGGAAGTGCAAAAGAAGAAGGAAACCACTTTGGTTCTCAAACACAGTAGCAAAAAAGGTCAGAGCCAAAAGGCTGGCCTTCAGGAAATATAAGGGAACACAGCGGATGAAGATAGGAGGCATACCAAACTGCCCTAAGGGAAGCAGGTAAGGCAGTAAGGCAGGAAGTCCCAAACTGAGGAAACACTAGCACGAACAGTAAAAGAAGGTGACAAGACTTTCTATAGATACATTAGTGAAAGTCCAGAGGGGTATTGCTAAGCTTAATGGAGAAAAGGAGCATGTGAGGAGGACCCTGTAAAGGCATCTATCCTAAATAGATACTTTTGCTCAGTATTTACTGAAGAGAAGGTAGGCAGGGCCCACAGCTCAGCATCATGGACACAGGGGAGGGAGGTGAGCACTACTCCCTTCACAAAAGAAAGGGTCCTACAAGAGCTTGCTAAGCTCAGGTGGATAAGGCAATGGGACCTGATGGCATACATCCCAGGGTACTTTAAGGAGCTAAAGGAGGAACCTAGAAGAGCCATTAGCAGAATTGTTTAGTGAGTCTCTGAGCACAGGAGAGGTCCCAGAAGACTGGAGAAGGGCTCATGTGATCCCTCCACAGAGTGGTAGCAGGAGGAGGCGGGAACTACAGACCGGTCAGTCTTACCTCAGTAGTGGGCAAGATTATGGAGGCACTCCTTAAGGAAAGGATAGTGCAACACCTGGAATCCATAGGGCACAGGATCCAAGACAGCATGGGTTTACAAAGGAAGGTCCTGTCAAACTAATCTCATAGATTTCTTTGACTGGGTAACCAGAGTGGTGGACCAAGGGGAGCAGTTGATGTCGCCTACCTTGACTTCAGCAAAGCTTTTGACACTGTTCCACATAGAAGATTGATAAATAAGTTAGGTAGGCTCTGGGTGGGTCAGAAGTTGGTCAACTGGGTGGCAAACTGGTTGACTGGCAGAAACAGAGAGTGGTGGTAAATGGTATACAGTCAGAAGAGATGCAAGTCACAAGTGGGGTACCTCAGGGATCAGTCCTAGGGCCAGTCCTATTCAACATCTTCATTAGTGACCTCGCAGATGGACTGAGGGTAAGGCTTGTCTGTTTGCAGATGACACCAAGATCTGCAACAGAGTAGATGATCCAGATGGGGTGGGCAGAATGAGAAGAGATCTGGATAAACTAGCAGAATGGTCAGAAGAGTGGCAACTGGGATTTAATGCAAAGAAGTGCAAAATCATGCACATAGGGAAGAGAAACCCTGAAGCCACTTATAGGCTGAGGGGAGTTGCTAGCAGTCACAAAGGAAGAAAGAGACTTGGGCATCATCATCACTGATGACCTAAAATCATCCAAGCAGACCTCTAAAGCAGTAGGTAAGGCTAGGGGGGTGTTAGGGTGTATTAGTAGGGGTATCACAAGTCGTAAGAGGGAGGTAATAATCCCTCTGTACAAGACATTAGTTAGCCCCATCTGAATGCGTGCAGTATTGGAGCCACACCTTCACAAGGACATTAACAAATTGAGGCAGTCCAGAGAAGGGCAACCAAAATGGTGCAGGGACTGCATCAGAAGACATAATGAGGACAGATTAACGGAGCTCAATATGTATACCCTTGAGCAAAGGAGGGAGAGAGGTGATATGATCGAGACATTTAAACACCTTAAGGGCATAAACAAGGTGAAAGAGTCTAACATGTTTAAATATAAGAAAATAAGCAGGACAAGAGGACACAGCATGAGATTAGAGGAGGCCGATTAAGGGGAATGTGAGGAAATTCTTTTCACAGAAAGGATGGTAGATGCATGGAATGGCTTACCACAAGAAGTGGTGGCTATGAATACAGTGCAGGGCTTCAAACAGGCATGGGATAGGCATAAGGGGAGCAATACAAATGACTATGAATAGATAGGTCACTGACAGAGCAAAGGCCGATGGCACATTTATAAGGTAGAAAAAGAAATGGGCAGACTGGATGGGCCTTGCGGTCCTTATCTGCCGTCAACTTCTATGTTTCTACCCCAGGTCCCTTTCCATTTTTGTTGTTAGTATCTCACCCCCCATTGTGTACTCTTCCCCTGGGTTTTTGTTTCCTAGGTGCATTACCTTGCACTTCTTAGCATTGAATCTAAGCTGCCATACATTTGACCATTCCTCTAACCTTACCAAGTCCCCTCTCATCCTTTCCACCCCACCTTGTGCATCAACTCTGTTGCAGATCTTTGTGTCATCTGCAAAGAGACATATTTTTCCTTCAGTCCCTCTGCAATGTAAGCATAAAGACACGCAGTGAGGACCAGTCCTAATACTGAACCGTGCGGTACCCCACTAGTAACCCCACTTTCTTCAGAGTGGACTCCATTTACTATTACCCTCTGTGTCCTATTCTCCAGCCAATTCTTTACCCAGGCTATCACCTTGGGACCCACTAAAATAAAAAAATCCAAATTTTTTTTCTTTAAATCGTTTTGATTTAGTCTTCAGTAAGTTCAGTTGTTGTTCACCATCTGGGCAGGCTCTGTCTAGTGGTCTCACAGCCAGTGGCACACACACACACACACACACACCAGCTTCCACCACCATTAGTTTTTAGAAAGAAAATTGCCTTTTCTGTTATATATATTTAACTCAAGTAGTTAGCAGTTGTCTGTCAGGTCCCTGACCTCTGCTCTCTGAGTCTCAGGGCAGGCTTGGTCTCTCACCCCCACACCCCCTTCACTTTACCACCAGTAGTAGTCAGTAGATATTTCATTCTTAATAGAAGAAATGCTTACGTTTTCTTTATTTTTCTGCAGTTTTTATTTGCTCCCAAGATTGTCTGGTCTGCCCTAGGCTACCAGGAAAGCATAAACACACAATTACTTCCCCCTCTTCAGAAAGCTAAGACAGTGCTTTTTTTTTTTTTTTTAAAGAACAGAACTCTCTTTTTCTTTCTATTTTTTACATTCGCTTCCCATGTCCTCCCATCAGATGACCAGTTGAGCCCACAGTCAGACACAACACAAAAACACACCCCCTCTGAATTGAGTGTGCTTTTGCTTTTCACTTTTTTCTAAACTAATTTTTGTTGTTTATTTTTAATTTTTTAGATTTTTTTGCAGATTATTTGATTGAGAGACAGAGTCTTTTCTCTCCACAACAGGCAAATGCCTTTCAGTACTGCTCTGTCTTAAAGCATGATCTCTCTCACATCCCCCCTCCCCCTAGACTTCAACCCTCTTCTGCTCCCACTTGCTCGGTGCTCCCCCTCACCCTCAGTCCCGATTTAAATAATTTTTTTAAGTTCTCTCCTCTCTGGTACTGTACTGGTCTGGTAGGGTAGCCAAACAAATAAAATATTTAGAGATGGTGTGACACGGCCCCAATTATACAATGACAAGGGAATTTCCTACCCTCTGATTGGTCAGATGGTGCCTGGGACAGTGCTGATATTATACAATAACATCACCGTATCAAGGTCAGGCACAGACATGACCGCATATCAGATTCAAAAATCACACCTCCTCTTCACAAGTTACGGCCGCTATGGACCGTCACGCTAAACAACTTCAACCCACCCCCCCAAAACAAAGTTACCACCCCACAAATGCCAGCCACAACAAATACCTGCAACAATACTAAACGAAAGCTTTAAATACAAGCAAATTATTTTTCGTTTAATACGCTGACACACAAAGCGGCTTCTCGTCACAAACGGATTCTTCACTCCTGCCTCTCTTAACTTCGCTGCTGCATTTGCCATTGTCCTGCAGTGTTCTCCCGTACAAATGAGAAAAGCCACATAACGTGCAGCGAAAACCTAAATCACGGCTTCTGCTATAAAAACAGCAATCTGCCAGCTTCTCCTGCTTCTGCTGTACTCACTGCCGAAAAGTAAATGAAGCCGTGACACCTCAGTTCCATCAGCACGATTATGAAATCTGGACATCGACCATATGTCTCACGACCGCCAACAGGCTCTAAACCCAGAAAAATGAGCTAATTAAACCATAAAAATAAAAAATCAAACAAATACCAGCAGCATCCCATTTTCACCGGGGGAAGAATGGGGAGTGGGGGTCAAAATACCATAAGCAAATGAAAGTGTGAGCAGTGTCATACTGGGCAAAGCACTCTGCTTCAGCTAAGAGCTCCATCTAGTGGCAGAAACACATATTGGACTTTTTTCTTAACACATACTCCTCCACCCAGAAAAAAATTAAATAAAAATGCATAAAAATCTTTATTTTTTTAATTTTTTCTTTATAATTAACAACCGAGTCATTGTATAATAGCAATAAGGCACTCCAGGATGTGTGTTATCATGTAATAATGTCACTCCTGGGGTGGGTATAGCTACTCAGCTATCCAAACTCACCCCAGGAGGACGTTATTACAGAATAACACACACCCTGTCGTGCCTTATTGCTTACATATGCATGAAGTGTGAGGAGGCACCAAATACTACTGTAAAAGAAATGCTGCTTCTCTCTCTCTCTCTGAGTTTCAGTAGCGAAATGGCGCCTCTTCCAACGTGCGCCGAGCTACTGACACTCTGAGCTCTGCCCCCAAGCGTGACGGCCAATAGCCAGGACTGACAGGCACTCTAATGTCATCTGTACGCTGCTTAGCCTGTCAGTCTGGCTGTGTTGGGCCAATCGCTATCGTGTTTCTTTGTGGCGTTTCCCCTTGCTTCCTCAGAGTGTCTGCTCATGCCTGTTCCGTGCCCAACTGCACAGTTAAGTCGGGGTGCACGGCCACGTGCATTCCACAGTGTGCCAGGGCAGGCTGCCAGCCTGCCATATGTGACAGCAGCAAAAGGCGTCAGGTGACCATTCCCAGTGTAGACGCTCCGATGGGACACAGGGGAACGACATCTAGTGGCCAGCAATGGATAAGCAGGTAAAAACCTGCACTTTTAAAACCTGCAGTTTGGTAGTCCGTGGGACAAGAAGAACTCTGGCATCTGCTTGTCCTCAATTAGAAATGAGTTGCCTGGGAAGTCAGGCTATTGGATTTGTCAAGCCCTGAATGACTGGTCATGCATTTATTCAGTGACAGTGCAGCAGGTAAATGTGCAGCACTAAGAAATACAGGAGACTATCCCTCGGATGCCACAGGCACACAAGAAGTATGGGACTGCAAAAAATAGTATATATAAGGCACCTACTTTATGGACACCTCCCGATAGGACAGTGGAAAAGCCTACCAGCTTATACCTCAGAAAGGGGGAAGGAGGATAGGTGTGCTGTGGTCCAATGAATCAGATTCTCTCTAAGACCTACTGTTACAATGAGTAACTTTTTTTTTTTTTTTACTTTTTATTTTCTTTTTTTCAGGTCAGTCAGCATTCTTGTACATATATTTGCTACAAGGGCATAATCTTTACATCTGGTATTGGATTAACATTCCAAAGTGCAATTACAGACATAGGAAATTACCATGACAATAATTATTGTTAATAGCAGGGTCAGTATCTCAGTCTGTGTGTTATCCTTGGGGACATTTTCCCAAGGGTAGTTTCTGCTATTTGGTGAGAGGAGGTATGCCCCCCAAATAGAGGGGCAGGCTAGCTCTGGGGTGGGCCTCTCATCTAGGACTACATCTGGGTATCCATGTTAAGTGATTAGAATGACACAGCCAGGCATTACCCCCATACATGAGGGCTGGGGAAGGGGAGGATTTCCCCATATCTAATCATTCCCACTCAAGGAGTCAAGTCTGGTCTGGTTTGTGCTATTTGCAAGAACCAGGGGGTCCAGTATGTTTGGAGTACCTGTGTTCTATTTTGAAGTCGGGCCGTTAAGATTCTCCATCTTGTAAACTTCATAAATTGTATTCTCCCACTGGGTCTTAGAAGGTGATTCCGGACTTAACCACAGTCTAGTGATGCATTTTTTTAGCTGCTGTAAAAAGTATAGTGAATAGGTATTTTTGTGATCTATGCTTAAAGTGTTTCAGGAATAAAAGAAGAATAGCCACCTGAGGGGTAAGTGTGCCAAAGTCTGTGAATAAGTCTGAGTAACACTACCTATACCGTCCCAGAAGTCACTCAAAACTGGGCTTGTCCAAAATACATGGGTATGTGTAGATACTTCACATCCACATGTAACCCCCCTGCAAATGGGGGTTCCCAAAAGACTTCCAGGAGCTTGCTTGAATGCTCCAAGCCTGAATGGTGTTTGGCATTTAAGCCATTTATCAGTGAGTGTTTTTAGAGCCTCTGGTACTGTCTCTTTAAGAGCTGTCTGCTTGCAGACATAATTAGTTTGTATGGGGGGACTGTGTGCTTCTCAGTACCACTCGAGCTGCTGCCAATTCACTTCATTTTGCAGTCACTAGGAGTGCAAAGGGAACCTATCTGAAAGATGTAACTGTTTGCCAGAAATTATTTAGAGTAACAATGAAATTACAGTTTGTCTAACCTGCTTTCTTTGCAGTCAGAACTGTGTCTGCTAGTTCCCCATTCTAGTTTTGAACTGCTGAACTGGACCAATCAGTGTGGGTAAGCTAGCTCTAAAATGGTGCCTTGGACGAATCAGAACTTGGACTCATAATCTGAGCCAGCCACAAGAGGACTGTATGGGCAGTGACTCTGGGAGATGTAGTTTAGACTTCAGTGCCTTTTGGACCAACAGCAGCAGTCTATTGTGGTGACAGCCAATCCAGTCAAGAACTGGGAGGAACTCAAAGGAAGTGCCGGTTTTGTCGGTTGGAGTTTCAGTTGAGCTTTGGCAGTGAAGAAGGAAGGAGCCCTGTGCTTTTTCAGTGTGCAGTTTTAGTCAAAAACGTGTGCAAGGCCCAGAGTTCCAGTCTGCAGCTTGTGTAACAGCTTGTTAGGACTGAATCCGTCCTGTGAAAAGAATCAAAGGATCTCTGAAGAGTAGAAACCAGGCTCACCCTGTAGAAGACTGGAGGAATTGCTGAAAATTGCCTCGGTCTGTCAGGAACTGAATCTGCTGTGTGTTCTCCGGGTATTGTGCAGTAATTGCGATCGGGATACAGATGCAGCCTGCCTGGTATAGTGCTTTCTTTTATTGGATGTGTGAAGAGGTTTGTGTACCTCAAGTGAGCCCTGCTGACATTGAAGGACCTTATCTATTTGGAGGTCGAGTACTAATTCAGGGTCGCCCCTGTTGAATTGCCACATTAAATCCAAATGGAATTACTGTACTGCTGACTGTTTAATTCTCCTTTTCTCTGTGTGAAAGGCCCCTACCAGCTGCCACGGTTTGGACTAGCCACTAGGGCTTGGGTACCCAGGGACAGTAACTGATAGGGATAGGCCTGTGCACAGAGCCATAGAATAGATTATTAGGTGATAAGCTAATTAACCTGATTTCCCCCTGTCCTTGTTATATCCCCTAAATAAATCAGAGCTGCTTGTTTCAGCAAAGTTATACTGCCTGAGGTATTTGTCTATGTTAAAGTACTGTACTGTGATTGTTGTTGTATCTCATTTTCACAGGAGGTCCCAGTGCGAGACCAGACCTGGGGGTAAGTGTATACTGTGAAGGTAATTCTGATATATTGTGTGGGCCACTAGTGGGAAGAAAGGGGGGGTTGCAGTGTCCCAGAGGGCTGTGACCAAGTTAGTTTAACTATTGCAAACCCTGACCTCTGGGTGGAGGCACCCGCCATTGGATCCAGGCCCCTCAACCTGTTAGTGGCAAATCAGGCAGGGGTAGTAGCCCCTGGGATAGCGCCATCTAGGGGTTACACACATTTCCTCCAACAAGATGAGTCCCTGGAATCAGAGTACTCTGCCACTATCTGAGGAGTGCGAAAGTAACAAATAATCACCTTCTAAGCGAATTCCTCCCAAGAGTATGAGTTTGTTGTTTTGTGTTGAGTTCTTCAAATTTGTTGCCATTCTGCCAGGGTGAGTTCTAGGGATAGTTCCGCCTGCCACTGGAATTGTGTCAAGTCAACATTAGATGAGGATGAAGTTTGTATTGCCTGGTAGGACCGGGACAGTAGACTGCTCTGGTCTCCTCCCCCAGTTATGTATAATAGGAAGGAGTGATGGGTAGAAATTTCAGTCTGGGGAATTACCAGGCCTATTTTTTGGGCTAGGAAATGCTTTAGTTGAAGATGCCGGAAAAAATCATGGCGTGGCGGGCCATACCTCTTTTGGAGATGATCAAAACTTAGGAAAACCCCAGCCTCATAGAATTTACATGTGTTTGATAATCCTAATGAGGCCCACTTATTAAAGGTAGGATCCGTCAGCGCCGGCACAAAGTCCGGGCTCTGGGCCGGAACTCCCAGCCAAGCTGCCAGCACAGAATTTTCTGTTAGAGCCAAGTATTCACCCCAGCTCCTCAACATTGCTTTAGTGAAGATAGAATAGGATGTGGGCTGTTTCAATTGGTTAGGTGTAAATATTAGGTACTCATCCAAACGAGCATTAGCCAATGATTGTTCCAGCGAAACCCAAGCTGGGACCGTGGTGTCCGAGGACGACCAGTTCACCATGTGGGCTATTAATGTGGCAAGCCAATAACGGTGGATATAAGCTAGGGCCAATCCTCCTCTATCCTTAGGGAGTTGGAGTTTATGCAATGCTACCCGTGGTTTCCCTCCCGCCCAGATATAATTTCTGATTAATGAATCCCAGTGTTTAAAATCTCTCTGGGTAGGTGGGAGGGGGATATTTTGCATTAGATAGAGGAACTCGGGAAGGACATTAATTTGTATGGACTGGATCCTAGAGATAAGGAATAAGGGCATAGGAAGCCACCTACTTAAGTCTAATTGGCTCTGTTTAGTGACTACCTGTTAATTTATCTAATATAAATCTTCAAGTTTGGCAAGAATTTGAATTCCGAGATATGCTATCAAGGGTTTATTCCACTTATATTTCTATGATTTCAGTTTTGAAGAGGTGAGGGATCCTTTAATTATTAAAGCCTCGGATTTTGCATGATTAAATGTATAACCGGTGGCCGGCCCGGTGGCGCTGAGGGTTGAGGCGCTGGACGCCACAACTTGCTCCACGCCGGCCACCCGGGTTCGGGAGCGGACTTGGGTCGCTGGTGGGCCGGCAGGGGAGTTGAGCAGGCGTCCCACGACAGCTCGCCTACTCCGGGAGGTTAAGGCAATAGCCCGAACATTTCGTTCTGACTGTCGGAGTACTGAGTACTGCAAGCCCCTAATGTTAGGGGAAGGGCTGCCTGATACAGCGTGACGCGGTGCCTTTGCGCCTTGACGTCAGGGGTCCTATGCTGTAAGGGGTTGGTGAAAAAGTGGAAAATGCCTGCCATCGCCGGGAAGATGGAGCCTCCGGAGACGTGCTCTCGATGTGCCTTCGCCCGCCCGATGGCCCTTGGACCGACGCAAGTTGATTGATGGGGTAAGGGAGCTCTGCCCCATCCCCACTCGGGGGGTAAATCGAAGCTACATGGGGTTCCAGAGGGTCATACGGGCAGGGTAGAAGGTAGAGGGATGTCTGCCTTGAGGCTCCTGAAGGGTCGGGGACGGCAGGCAGGGAGGTGAATAAATAGAAATTTCAAAAAAAAATGTATAACCGGTAACTCTTGCAATATCTAGCAAAATCTCCGCGAGTACCGCCAAAGATTCTTCCGGGTGTGACAGATATAAAAGGAGGTCATCTGCGTAATAAGTCACTTTATGTTCAGTGTTCCCCACTTGATAACCCTGGATCCCGGTGGACTATCTGAGTAATAGTGCAATGGGTTCTACAAAGGTGGCAAACAAATAAGTTGACAAAGGGCAGCCCAGTCTAGTACCTTTGTGCAATGTAAATTGAGTGGAATGTGACCCATTTACCTTTACCATTGCCTCTGGGGCTGTATATATTCCTTTAATGATATTTAAAAAGGAGAAGGGGAATGCAAATACAGACATGGTTGCTAACAAACAGTTCCAATTCACCATATCAAACGCCTTCTGGGCATCCAGGCTAAGGAGTGTCAAATGGGAGCCCGAGGTGATGGAGTGATTCAGGAGATATAAGGTTCGTTCTATGTTATCTGTGGTCCTTCTGGACTTTATGAAGCCTGACTGATCCGGATGTATTAAAGTTGGCAAAATATCGTCTACTCTATGAGCTAAAATGCTCATGAATATTTTATAGTTTTGATTTAGTACAGATATGGGTCGTTAGGAATCACACAGTTGCGGGGGTTTTGGGGGTTTCAATATGGCCGAAATAGCAGCCCGTCTCCAGGATATGGGGCACTCAGCAATCTCCTGGGTGGCTTGCAATGCTGCTAGGAAGGGTTCTGATATTAGTTCTATTGTATTTTTATAAAATTCAGGGCCATAACCGTCTGGACCCGGGCTTTTCTCATTCTTAAGATTTTTTAATGTCAACCGGACTTCAGATTTGGAAATTGGGGATGTTAATTTGTTTAGTTGTGTAGAGGTTAAGGCAGGTAGTTTTATCTGAGCTAAAAATGTGTCTATTAATTCCAAGGAGACCTCTTGAGGATGGGAGTATAAATTTTGGTAATAGGTTCTGAATACTGAAAGTATATTTTCCAAGGTGTATTGGTTCTGCCCTGATCCAGGACCTTTTATTTTGGTGACTGTATGGATCTGAGTCTGTTTACGAAGACGATAGGCTAATATTCGGGATGCTCAGGCTCCCCCCTCATAATATCTCTGACGAAGCCACAACAGGTCTTGTTCAGTTCGGGATGTTAGAATCTCCTGTATAGAGGCCTGCGTTTGGCATAGGAGGCGTAGTACTTCATCATCTCCCTGCATATATGCCTGCTGTAAAAATTGCAACTTATCTTGTAAATTTTGCAGGTGGGATTATTGTTGCTTTTTCTTTTGAGAGGCATAGGCCATTAGATGCCCACGAAGGACTACTTTAACAGTATCCCATAATAGTTGAGGTGTGGTCTGGGGAGATTGGTTATCTCCCATTATTTCTGGGATTTTGGTCTCAGTCATGTCTCTGAATTCCCTGTCCCTAATCAGTGAGGGGTTAAATCTCTATAGAGTCGGTCTTCTCCTAGCCCCTTCCAAACGAATGGTCAGGGAGGCAGGTGCATGATCTGACAGACTGATATTAAATATCTCAGCCTGTTGAATCATGTCTACATGCTCCTTGCTAAGGCAAATATAATCCAACCGGGTGTAGTGTTTATGGGCATGAGAGTAATAGGTACATTTTTGCTGCCTGGGGTGGAGTTGTCTCCAAGTATCCAGCATGCCTATGTCTTTAAGCAGTCATCTGAGATGTTTGCATCTGGCATTTTGGGGGGACAGACTGGTCATGGAGGTGTCCAGCGACGGGTCAAGCAGGCAGTTGAAATCTCCACCTACAATCAAGGGACTTTTTTGGTGGGTTATAATTGTGTCGAATAAACATTGTATTGAGGAGGCATCAGTACCTGGAGTGATATAAATGCTAGCAATAGTTACCTCCTGGTCCATCACCGTAGCCACCACAAGAGCCAGCCTGCCCTCCTTATCTGAGTACTGGTTTGTAATTTTAAATAAGGAATTTTTGGGAAATAGGATGGTTGTGCCCCTCCGCCTACCATTTTGGTAGGAAGACTCGACCATTTGAGAAAAAACAAATTTGAGTAGTTTTTAGTGTTCCGCAGAAGACTGGGTCTCCTGCAGAAGTAATATGTCTGGTTTCAATTTTTTAAGATTGTGCAAAGTACGATATCTCTTAATAGGCCCAGCCAGGTCATTCACATTGTGGGAAATTATTCTATAAGGTACTGTCATATTGATAACTGAGCAACGATCTCGAGGCCCCCCCAGCCGCAGCCCCATCCCCCTTCCCCCAGTGACCCTTGATAGTACAATTAAAAGTGTAAGATAGTGCCATATCTACTCTTGTGGTTTCTGCGATTGACCATTTTACAACCCTAACTTGAATACTACATCTGGGTGTAGTAACCTTAACATGGGTTACCCAACTTGGACTAAACCTGGAGGATAAAATTATATACATAATGCGGTGATCTTCCCCGCAATTGACTTCCAACACCAGATGCCTACACAGCGGTTCCAGTGTGAGCAGATTTTTAACCTGCCTTATGGAGGAGGAAGCTACTTTCCCAGGAGCACATATCCCACTGGGGATTCCTTTGCCCGTATTGTAAAGGATAGGGAGGATAAGGGGAAAAAAAAGGAAAAAACAAATATACATGGTATGGCAGGAGGAAGTGGGTAGGGGTATTGGGTATAAATTGATGCACTGGACCATCAACCCCATGGTTAGTGAGACACTCCACTTCTGACGCCTCGCTGCTTATGAGGTGGGTGGGGGTGTGGAGAATGGTGAGCTAGGGAGTCTCCCTAGAAAATAAAGGGATTCAGAAAAAATTAATATGTGGTCATAATAAATGACAGTATCCAACAATCATTAAACCTTCTGGATATTTAACACTGTCCAGTTTTAACTTGGGGTCTTCATCTTAGTAAGACCTCTGCATAATTCAGAGTATTTCTCTCATGTTAGTAGGGCTCCTGGATTCTCAAACTTACAAATGGTAACAGGGTGATCAAGCTTAGTTTAGACATCTCAGAGTCGCAGTTATTGAAAATTCCCGGAGAATAGACAAAATGTCTGATTAGTTTTTATATAAAGATTCAGCCATTTGTTCTGTGAAAGCAAGCCCTCCAATCTGGAGCCCCCCCGAAGGTTGTACTGGCGGTTGGCCCCGAAAGTTTCAGCTCATCCCATTGTAGATTCAAAGTCGGAGACCAATGGTTTATATCATCTACCCCATACCTTGGGTGGTCAGGCTGTTGCACCCCCGGGGACCCCCCCCCAAAGAGAGATAAGGAAAAATAACACGCTGAGCCCTGAGCACTTCTCAAGATCTAGCACCCGAGGCTCGCAGTCTGGGCATGGCCCCTGCCTCCTAAGCGGGCCAGAAGCCTCTCAGCCAGAGCCAAGCCTATTCCTATCACAGGACAGCAAAGAGCAGTTATTTTTCAGTTCGTCCCACCGCTATTCAGCTTTATGGGCCGGTGCTGGGGATGAGCCCGGGGAGCAGATCTCGCAACGTGGCCTAGAGGCAGTAATATCATGTCAGGGTTTACAACTGCATGAGCGTGAGGCAGCCATGCCCTTGGATTTAACCCAGTTTTAATGTTTATAGTACTCAGCCAAATCAGCTAGAGTTTATTAGCCCAAAGTCGTGCCTCCATTGCCTGATTCAACAAAGATCTTCTTAGGCCCCCAAGATCCCACCCCGAACACCTTAATCATCTCTACTGAAGACAATGAGTAACTTCTATCTTTATTGAGGATATCTCCTCCATTGAGCTAAACCTTTGGAATGTTTCCTAAACAGTACACAAGGTACCCAACGAGGATGACAAAGTCTAATATGAAATCAGAACAGAGGGCCGTGCAGAGCAGCAAGACCAAATCCAGTCCGTCTGACTGAGGTGATGTCTAGATTATAGTGCTTAGTGAAAGCATGCACAGAGGCTGGCCCGGTGGCACTGAGGGTTGAGGCAATGGAAGCCACAGCTTGTGCCACGCCGGCGACCCGGGTTCAGGAATTACTGCGGGCTGTCGGGATGCCGGCACAGGGAGGGAGGGGCAGAGCAGGATCAAACACCTAACGGCAGTTCTCCTCTCCTGGGGTGGTTGTCAACCCCTTAGTTCCCTTTGCCCGCAGATGGAAGTCCGGTGGCAGTGCAGGCGGAGATGAGTGGTGGGGCGTCTTGGAACACAGGCGGGCACATGCCTCACACGCACGCCGCGTCCAAGACTAAGGGACGGACGAAATTGGAAAAAAAACACATAAAATACATAATGATAAAAAAAATAAAGTATGCACAGTGCTCCATGTGGCAGCCATGCATGTCAGTGGCCAAAACATTCTGAAAACAGGCAACAGAAGTGTCCATACCACATGCAGAGTGGCCACGCACAGCACCAAGACGTTCCATGCTGTACTTCCTAAAACAAAACTCAATTCAGTGAGCAAGCCATTTGGACAGGCATTGTTCAGTGACAGGTCTCATCCTTGTTAACATGTGCAGGCTAATACATAGGAAAGTGTATGATCTGATTCAATGTAAAATCAGAGACCACCTTTGGTAAAAACCCATGGCTTGGTACGAAGGATACTCTGTCCTTGTGGAAAATTAGGTAAGGAGGCCCATGCATGAGAGCCTGATGCTCAAAGATCCTCCAAGCAGAAGTTATAGCAACCAAAAATAGAGCTTTCCATGAAAGAAAGTGCATTTCAGAAGTTGCTGCAGGCTTAAATGGAGCCAAAGTAAATTTTTCAGGGATGAAATTAAGGTTCCAAGGTGGAATCTCGGGGGACGCATGTGCAAATACCCCTAAGGAATGTATAAGACACTTCTAGCTGTGCCATTGTGGGTCCATCAGTACGGGTACGGAAGGTTGAAATGACAGCCAAGTGCACCTTAATGAACAAGTACTGGAGACCAGAGTCAGACAGAGATTCTCAGACAGGGAAGCACGACATGCGGAGAAATGCTTCAATTTTAGTAAATAAGTGTGTCTACTGGAAGGCTTTCTAGCCTCCAGTAAGACATCAGCCACCTGGGGAGAAATCCTAAAGCAGGAAATGGCTACATCTTCAGGAGATGTGTGCAGTGTTGACAAGGCACAGGTCAGGAAGCATAGGAAAACCAGAAGCAGTTGTTTGGAGAGCTAGTACTCAGTTATCTTCACTTTTTTTTTTTTAAAGAAAGGCTTCAGATCCCCCGACAAGGAGGGGGAACAATATAACAGATAACCTTTTATTATCACCAATAACAGTAAAATAAAAAAATTAAAATTGTTTAGTATAACTATTTATAAGGCAGTACAAAGTCCTTCATCTGAGGGTATCTCTAATTCCAAGTTTTAGTCTCTCTCTCTCGCAAAAGCATTACTGCTCTTTTTATAAGTCTTTGCCTGGGAACTCATTAAGAGATCCTGTTTTTCTTGGAAATGTTCTTGTCAGTTTTCTTGCAGGTGCAACAAATAGAATAATGTCCCAAGCTGGACCCCCTGCTGAAACCTCTGCAAGAGAGTTTGAGAACAAGCCTGACAGGAGTTCAAACTGCATCTCAGGTTAACCCCCTAAATTCTAAATAGCTTTTTCCAATCATTTTAATAGTATAACTATATACATTTTCAAACCAAGGGATCCCAGTATCACTTACAGTTTCACAGAAATATTCACATATGTTTTATAACCGCAGATATGCAAGGAGGAAGAAAAGTCAGAAACGGCAAGTGAATGTAGACAGATAGCGAGAAATGGAGAAATTGCAAGACCGTCAAACTAATCAGTTCCTAGGTCTCACCAGAACATTTGGTTGCGCACCCAGACAGGAGAAAGATAGGAGAGGATAGAACAGATCCTTGCATTTAACACTTTCTGAATAACAAATAGGACAGGGCCTTATACAATAATGTCACACACACACACCCTCTTTAAGAGGGAAACTGTTTTAAAAAACAGGTTTCCAAAACTTTCTTTTAACTGTTTTCTAACATTAGCTTATAACCTTTACAGTTCAGTGCACATGCAGTATAGCAAACAGAGAAGTTTAAAGTCACACTTTTTTTTCTAACCTTCAGAATTCTCGATTCCTGATCCATATCTTGACAGAAAATCAGCACTGACATTCTCTCTGTCAGATTTGTGCATCACTTTAAATTTAAATGGTGTGGTGCCAGGTACCACCGTATGATTCTGGAGTTTTTATCCTTCATTTGGTTAAGCCAACAGAGAGGATTTTGAGCTGTTATAAGCACAAAGTCAGCTCTTAGCAAATAAAACTTAAGGGACTCCATGGCCCACTTTGCCGCAAGACACTCCTTTTCAATGGTGAAGCACCTTTTCTCTCTGTCGTGCAACTTCCTACTGATTTATAAAATGGCATGGGAAAATCTAGAAATCTCATTGGCCAAGAGACATATGCGGACTCAAGATTGCACCTAGGCCTACCTCTGATGCATCTGTCTGTAACAAAAATTGTTTCTCAGAGTCTAGGCTTCTTAAAATGGCCTGAACATAATGCAGTCTTAATGACTCGAAAAGCTTCACCACACTCTGGGGTCCATTTCACATTATTCGGGAACTGTTTCTTTGTGAGTTCAGTGAGGGGAGAGGCTAGCTGGACAAAGTTGGTAACAAATCTCCAATAATAACCAAAAAAGTCCAGGCAAACAGCACTCCTTCGGCAAAAGACCACAAGACAAATCCAAGTTGCAACCAAAATAAGAGTTTTGTTGTGGTGTTACAGGTAACAAGCACCCACTACCCCAGCACCTTCCTCGGGGGGTGTGGCTTAGACAGTAACAGTTTCACTTAAATATACCCCTCAATAATGTTTCACAGGTCATACCAATTGGCCACCATAACAAATAAAATCATTTAAGCACAGATTACAAAACTAAACACATTAAGCTCTACAATGGCTGTGCATACTAGATTTATCTATGTTAATACAAAGGCATTTAATATATGTTATGCACTGTTACAGAGCTCTAAAAGACAAAACTACATATCAATTTGTTTTCATACGTCCTGCTCATTTTTAAACCAAAGTGGAGTGGACTCCAGGGGGGACTAGACCTATGCATGATTTTTTAGCTAACAAGTTTGGTAGGAGAGTCTATTCTTGACCTGAAGCCAGTTAACCTGGGGATAAAGGTCACAGGTGTGAGTTAGTCTCAAGGATCCTGTTAGAAGTCGGCATACCTTGTTTAGGAATACTTTATTTATTTTATTTTATTTTTGTTGACCAGGTAAGTGCACTAGACAAATCCTGCCTATTTTCAGGCACAACCCAGGGGAGGGGGATACAGATGAATGCCAACTGACCTTGAACCAGATTAAGCTGTTGGTGGTATGTTTAGTGAATGAGGGAAATTTGACCAGGACACCGGGGAAATTCCCCTACTGCATTGCTGTCAGTAGGGGGAACTGCTGGCGTTAGTCTGCAGGATGGTAAACTGTGCACAACCTCTCATGGAGAAGGATGGTCTTTTGAGTTCTGCAGGATCTAGCATGGATATTGCCGTTTTTTTCTAAGGATTCTTTGCCTCTCAGGGAAGAAATTGTATCTACAAAAGTTTTTCCTGAAATTATAAGAGATATGCAGGAGACTACTGGCGTTGATCCAGTATCAGAGGTTCCATTGGAAACTACTTGTTTTACTACAGTGCAGGTGCCTGATACTGTTTGTTTAGGAATGAGTTGTGCTGAGTCTACGAAAGAAAGCTCAAAGTTGGCAGAGGCCAACCACAATGTGTCACCAAATGCCTCAAAGGATGCAGCAGGGAAACGGCGTTGTGAGGAAGCGGCTCCTTTCTCGCAGTCGACCTACTCTACTTCGCAAGCAATGCGACAGCAGTTCGGACTATCTCCTGATGATGATGACTATCTGAGTAATGACTGGTCGGCCGATAAAGCGCTTAGTGATTCTGGGTGGAAACGCACGGTCTCAGGACAGTGGACTCCTGACTTATCTTGGGGGAAAGATTAAGTCGGCAGTACAGCTGCAACAAAGCATGCCACCAAGGACGAAATCCTGAGCTCAGGTAATGACTCTGTGACTTCTAAAAGGGCCTTATCTACTAATACTACGCAGTCTTTGGGGGACCGGGCTGCGGCCTTGCCTAGGCCGAGCACTACCCGGGAGGGAGAACAAGGCTCTAGACAGGGTCAGGCAGGTTTTAATCAGTCTGATTTTGGGGGTGATTACATGCAGCATTCCAGGTGGGTACCTATGTCAGAATTGTTTAAAAACAAATTAGAACAGACTCCAAGGCGGAATGCAGTCAGGCTGCGCTATAAAGGTGGTCGGACAGAACATCCTGATTGGTATTATGTTTCAAAACAGCTTTTAAGGGGTTCGATGCACTTTCTTCTTTCTGATATCTATGTCTTAATTCATGTTTCTGTTGAGGACTCTTTTGATATCAGCTTTAAGAGTAATGCTAATTTAGAGAAGATTTTGGGAAAGTATTCTACTCTAAAATCCACTCCTTTATGGACTCCCTTTTATGTAATTCCCCTTATATGTCCCCAGATTAGATACATTACTATTATGTTCAGGAATGAGGGAGTTAATGTCAGTGACATTTATCACTGGCTCCAGAACCAGTGTGATATTTTAGGCCCCCCCGAAGTTATTCTTGATATGGAGGGGATATGGACTGGTAGATGGAAGTTTAAGGTGAAACTATTTCAGGTTAATTCTGATATTATTCATCTCCCTAATAGTTTCTTTTTAGGAAAAGATAGGGGAGTTTGTTTCTATGGGGGACAGCCTCGAGCCTGTTATAAATGTGGGGCAAAAACCCATATTAGTAGTACTTGTGATATGTTGAAGTGTTCATTATGCGGGGGATATGGGCATTCGATGGATTTATGTGATAATATTTTTCAATGTAATCTTTGTGATGACAAAGGTCATGTGTTCCATCAATGCCCGTGGGCAAAACGGAATCGCTCTGAAGGCTGGGATCAGGATGATTTGTTAAACAGGGCCCAAGACAAAAGGAGGGATTCTACTTGTAGTTCTCCTACTGACTTGCAAGGGGAAAGTACAGAGCAAAGAGGCTCTTTAGTTACACCTGGGCCTTCGGAGGAAGGGGAGTCACCTTCGGTAGATAAACCTACCTCTAGGCTACAGCACACTAGTGAGGATCCTATTGACATTTTTTCTAGAAATAAATTGCCTCCTGCCACTGCAAAACATTATATGACTAAATCTATGCCACCTCCCTTTGAAACTGTGAAAGGTAGAAGGTTCACTAGGGCCTCTCTTTGACAAACGGTTGTAGGCCCAATCCCCACTGACAATATTTTTGCACCTTTGCAAGATGATGTAGGGGAATCTGACTTAGAATCAGACACTTCTCATAGGTCGGAAATGGTTACTGAGGCTGAGGACAGTAAGGCTACCGAGTTGGCAAAGGAAAAAAAAGGGAAAAAGAGGAAAGCAATTCTTAGTCAAAAAGGAGGGTCTTAAATCTTATTAAATACCTATGGCTACTTTACAACTAGTTTCTTATAATGTGTGTAGTCTTAACGCCTACAAAAAACAGATCTCAATATTGGCCTATTTGAATCTACTTAAAGTAGATGTTATCTTTTTGCAGGAAACAAGACTGTCATCTATTTTTGAGATAGATCAGCTAAAAAAAACGCTGGATTTGGGGTCCTTCCTACTGGACATTTGGGCTGGATTCTGCTGATGGGATAGGTATTTTGTTTAAGAACACTAAATTCCAAATTACTAAATTAGTTGATGTGAGGCCTGGGCAAGCTTTAGTTTTGGATTGTTCTTTGGGTGATTTCTCTTTCCGCCTTATTAATGTATATGCTCCCCAAACAAAGCTAGCTAGAATTGAATTATTTGAGGAATTAAAACCCTTTCTCTATACTAGACGGCATATCATATGGGGTGGGGATTTCAACTGTGATACTGACATTAAATATTCTGGGGAGTCAACAAAAAAAATGTCATTGTGATTCAGATGCTTTAAAACAAATTATTGGGGATGCTGGTTTATTAGATACGTATAGATGTTTACACTCTCATTTTGGGGCTACTTATCATAGGTATATATACGCTATGCGTATAGACATGGTTTTTGTGTCCAAATATATTAAACCAATATCTAGCAGGGTTACACCCACAGAATTTTCAGATCATCAGATTTTATTGTGTAATTTTTGTTTATCTGATATCCTGACTAGAATGTTATCCACTATACAGAGGTGGAGATTAAATACAACCTTTCTAGATTTGCCAGATTATCATCATAATTTAGGAGTATTTTTTTGCAGCCAAGCATTCCACCATATGTATGTTCAATAATATTTATGATTGGTGGTTAAATACTAAAGCTGAGTTGAAGACTTTATTTATTAGTTGGGGAAAGCAAAGAGCTAATTCCCATTATTTAAAATATTTAACTTATAGGAACCAGTTATATTTATGTCCTTTCCCCCCAAGTGATCACACAAAATTTAAATCACAAATTGTTGAAATAAAACGGCACATGAAAATTTACCAATATGACAGGGCTAAACCTTTAGAACTGGAATTTAGATTTGGAACACAAAAACAACCTGCTTCTGACCCTTATAAAGCTTGTAAAGCATGATTAGATAAAACTGTAATGACTAGCTTATGTAAACCTGATGGAGGAATAGTAGATTCAGATGCTGAAATGTTGCTGGTAGTGCAGCAATACGTCACAGATATGTTTGGCATCAGAATTAATAATACAGATAACTTTGCCAGATCATTTTTTTATACCACTACCTCAGGTGGAAGAGTCTATGAAACATTTTTTGATGAAACCTATTTCTTCACAAGAAGTTGAGGATGTAATCAAAAAATTAAATCTGGGTACTTCCCCAGGATTAGATGGTATTCCCAACGATTTCTATAAAAAATGTGTGTGTCATATGAGTTATTTCTTACCTTTGATATTTGATTATATGTTGACTTCCACTTCTCATTTTAAAGAGTTTAATACTTTTCTTCTGAGTTATATTTATAAAAAATGGGATAAGAAGTTATTATCTAATTGGAGACCTATTAGTCTTCTTAACAGTGATTATAAAATTTTAGCTAAAATTTTGCATAATCGCCTAGTACAGGTGGCTGACTCGTTAATTCATCCAGCTCAGACCTGTGCTATTTCCCAATAGGAAAATTTAATATAATTTGTACCTCTTAAGGGAACTTATTGAGGCTAGTAAAAAGGGGCATTGTTCAGGTATAGTGGTAGCTTTATTTTATTTATTTATTTATTTATTTAAGAATCCGTTTACAACCTTTGAGCCAGAGGCTCGTTTCCAAAGGTACTTCGTCACATAAAAACATACATTGCGTTTCGGTTACATAGCAAAGATTTGCAAAAAATCAATAGGCATTCACCAGAGGTGCCACGTCACATTGTGGTCAGACAAATACAATTGGGTATAGGGTACAAGTAATTGATAACAGGTATTACACAAGTCGGTATCAAGTGAGCATTCTGGTAGATAAACATTGAAAACAGCTGGCACTGTCCAAGTTAAACCTAGGCATGGTGTACAGGGAAGTGGTGGAGGGGATGGTTGGGTGGAGAGCTGCCCGGGGGGCATTGTCAAGAGAAAGAGGTGGAGGCTATGTTCAGAGACAGGAGCAGTTACGAGTGCTGAAGATGTGGTTCCGAAGTGCGGTTTTGAATGTGGAGATGGTGATGGTGGCAGGGAGAGAGTTAAACCAGGTTGGGGCTCTATAGTTGAAGGACCTCTGGCCACGGCTGGTTCTCGTTCTGGGGACTTTTAGAGTGGTCTTGTAGGAAGACCGTGTTGCAATGGTGGAGGTGGTGGATGGATGCCGTTACCCCAGGGAGAGCCGAGTAAGGTTTTGGTGAGGAGACGGGTCTGGTATCGAGCCGTTCATCCAGGGTAAGCAGGTTAGCATCGACATATAGCTGACAGGGTGTGTGAGCCTGGGGCACCAGTAATCAATCTGCACGCTTTATTCAGGGTTAGGTGAATTTTGTTGAGTGCAGTGGTGTCGGCAGCACCGTATACTGGTAGACCATAGTCTACAAGGGACAGAACAGACGATGTAACAGCTAGCGGAGAGCATTTGGTGGAAGGCAGGTTTTATGGCGGAATAGGATGCCAAGCCGTGTGTTGGTGGTGGATGTTAGCGCCGAAGTGGTTGTGGAAATGTAAGGCTGAATCAAGGTAACCCCAAGGTATTTGTAGGAGCAGACTTGTTCCAGTGGTTGGTTGGTGCTTGGAAGGATATAGAGTGGGTGGTTGCTAGCTTTGTTTTGGGGTGTGAAAGAGCATAGTTTTGGTTTTCTTAAGATTGATGGCAGTCTAAGCTCCTTAAACTAAGCCTCGGCACTGTTGAAAGACTGCTGTAGGGAGTCCTGTAGGGAGATGGGATTACGGTGGGTGGCAAAAAGGACAGCGTCGTCTGCATACAGCAGAATTTTGCCAGAGCATGCACTGGGCAGGGTGTTCAGATACAGCGAGAAGAGAAGGGGGCCCAGGATGGAGCCTTGGGGGACCCCAGAGAGAATGGGACGGGTATCGGACCAGGCCAAAGCCTTTGATAAGGTTCAGCATCAGTATATTTTTCATATAATGTTACAATATGGTATAACTAAACAGTTTGTGCAGTGGGTTGCTCTTCTTTATGCTAAGGCTGACATAATTCCGACGGTTAATGGTCTTTTTGGAGCAGAAATTAGGCATGGTAGAGGGGTCTGGCAAGGATACCCTTTAAGCCCTCTGCTTTATGCCTTTGTCTTAGATCCAGTTATTCGGCAAATTCAATGGGATCAGCATATAATTCCTTTCTCCTGCACCCATGTTAAAATCTGAAAAAATTATGGCCTATGCTGACGATGTGACTTTATTAATGAAGGATGTTACTTCTCTTACAAAGGCACTGGAAGTCTTTAACTTTTATGAGCAATTCTCTGGTGCACAGCTTAATATGGAGAAGAGTTTTGTTTTTTCTTTAGATCCTAAGCAGACTGGAATTATGGACTGCATGTGAATTTAATTTTCTGTCCCCCCCCCCCCCAAAAAATGCAGGTATCTGGTTTGGGCATGGAGATATGGCAACTTATAACTGGAAACAGCAGTTGGTTCTGGGTGAAAGTAAAATTAATGTTTGGAAACAATGGAAATTTGGGGAAAAAAAGTATTATGATAATTAAAAAAATGTTATTACCAGTATTTCTTTATTTAAGCTACCTTTATCCCCTCCAGTTCATTTAGAAACAAGATTATACAGTTTATTTTTTCAAATGGTGTGGGAAAATAGGTTGAACCCGGTTAAAAGGGACATTACATACCCTCCAATCAAACAAGGGGGGGTTACATATGGTGAATCCTTTGTTTTTTTACCACTCAATTTTTTTATTTTATTTTTATTTTTTTATGCAGTTTGACCCCTATGACACGGCAAATCTGGACACAGTTTCTATGGAAACAATATTTCCAGAAATTGACTTTATTGCCCCCTAAGATTTTGGCTTCGGATAGTCTTCCAAGTTATGGGATTTTCTCTTTAAAGAAATTGCTGTTTCAAAAATTACTTTCATTAGATAGGAAAACCTTTTATTCCCATATAGTTTATGAAGTGCAACAAGTGTCACTTCTTTTTCCTGAGTGTATTCCTACTAGAATGTCTTTTGCTTTACATAAACTGACAGATTTTAGATTACCAGTACAGATCTGGGATATTGTATGGATTTCTGCCCAAGGGAGACTAAGTGTTAGAGGGAATCTCAAGTATAAACCATAGTCTGAAAGGTAGTGCCTTCAGTCCTCGTGTATTAATACAGAGAGAAGCCAGTCACACTTTTTGTTTACAATGTGCTGATAGTAAGTTATTTTGGAGTGAGGCAGCTATTAAATGGAATATGCCTTTTTTGAATATGCTTTCATATAACACCTTAATTTTAGGAGATTATACAGGGGTTTGGAAAAAATTTCATAAAAGTACTTTGAATTTTTTTTTTGCATATATTCAATACTTTTTATGGCAAGCTAGGTGTCAATATGTCTTACAACAGCAACAAGTTGTACATTCTATTATTATTTCACAAATTGAGACAGGGTTGCTAACGGTTAAAGAAAAAGATTCTCATAAGTTTTCTCCAGAGAAACTGGTTCAATTTTGGAAATCTTTTCCCTTTCGATTTTTTTTTTCTATATGATTTACTATGTTCCATAATTTTCTTTTCTGTAAATATTGGATGTTATCATACCTTATATGAGTAATTGTTTTGATGAAATTTCAGTTTTTACGTGATATGTTTATTTTGTTCAATAAACTTCCCCTGCTCTTTTCAATAAGTGCCATGGGATCTTTAACATCCACCTGAACTACCACCAATCCAAGCAGATGGGACCTCGGTTTAACATCTCATCCGAAAGATGGGACCTCAGAAGTGCAGCACCCCTCTCATGCTGCACTACAGCGTCAGTACTGGGATATTAAACCAAGTGCCAGATGTGGGAACTGAACCCACAGCCCTCTGATCTCCCAGCCTCAGAGGCGGGTGTGCTACCTACTGAGCCACTGACACTGCACTTTGATGCGATGAAGGGCAGTGTCAGCGGCTGACCCATAGATAGCCAGCCCATAATCGATGAGTGAAACCAGTGAACTGTGAACAGCCACATTAAGAGCTTTAGGGGTCAGGAAATGCTTGTGCCTATGTAGCAGCCCAATACACGTATTGACAGCTTTGGCAATATTGTCAGTATGGAACACATGAGACAAGGTACTGTCTATTTTTATCCCCATTTATTTAAAATGCTGGACAAGTTCCAGGCCAGTGCCCATGTCATTGGTGAGAGAGAGTGGGTAGGCTCTGTGCTTGCTTTGGGGGTTGGTAAACAACATAATTTCAGTCTTTTTGTAGTTCATGATAAGTTTGTGTTTACTAAACCACTGTTCTACTTCGGTAAAGTTTTATTGAAGCTGGATCTCAAGGGCTCATGGTTCAGGATCGCTAGTGAAGGAACAGTGTCATCTGCATATAAGAGAATACGTCCCTGGCAGGTGTTGGGAAGATTATTCAAGAAAACGCTTAACAGGAGAGGTCCCAGAATGGACCCTTGCAGGACACCAGATTGGATGGGTTTACTGTCAGAAAGAATGTTACCAATCTTCACCTGTTGTGAGCGGTTTTGTAGGTACAATTCAAACCAAGTAACCGTATCATGTGAGAGACCAGCGGAGGTGAGCTGGTCAAGCAGTTAGGTGTGATTAACTGTGTCAAATGCTTTCGTCAAATGAATGAATGGTGCACCAACGAGGTGACCTTGGTTAATGGCATTATGGATAAAGCCTGTGAACTCAAGTAAGGCAGTAGTGGTGCTATGTTCAGTCTTAAACCTGTGCTGCTGTGGGCATTGTAAGCGATATTTATCTAGGTATTCAACCAGCTGGTCTGCTGCTATACCTTCCAGGGTCTTTGAGAGTAGGGGGGAGGATGGAGATGAGTCTGTAGTTACCCTGAAGGGAACGATCCCCACCCTTGTGGACAGGCATCACAACGGCAGATTTCCACTTTTGAGGGAATTGCGAGTACCTGAACAATTATATGGGTTAGAGGTGCTAGGATTTCCTCCAGGGTAAGAGTGACTAATTTAAGATCAAGAGTATCCCCGTTGAACCGAGTCTTCCTTAGCACCCTGAGTAGGTATTTCCTTGCTTCATGTGTAGTGACGACTTTAAAGTAAAAAGGTGGGGAGGTAGATGGCTGACCTAATTTCCTGGGGCATTCGTTTGGGGTGGAAGGACTGAAGAAATCGGGGTAGGACACCGCTGAGATCGGTAAATGTGTTATTGAAAGAGTCTGCAATGTATCTTGGATCAAGAGGAGGAGTACCATCTATACTGAGCATAGAGTGTGCTGATTTGGGGTCCTTCCTAGTGACTTCTTTGAGATTACTCCAAAACATTTGACCGTCTTTCCATGTCTGGGAGAGGGCTTCTGTGTAGCACAGGCTTTTGGCTTTGCGGATTGCCCTGGTATGGTCATTTCTTGCTTTTTTATAATTCTGGATGTCAGTTTGAGAACTTGTAGATCGAGCCTTGTGCCAGACATGGTCTCTCAGGTTCAGCAGTTTAATAAGGTCAGGGGAGATCCAAGATTACAACAGCCTTTGATTTTTTGTTTCTTAAGAGGGACATGCTCATCACAAACAGTGTTGAATTGAGAGATGAATTGTTCGAGCGCAGCATCAACATCACAGGCAAAGAGGACTTGTACCCAGTCCCGGTGACGAAGGTCTAATTTCATTAGCTCAAGGTGACCATGGGTGAGGACCCTGGATGTGATTGTTCTAGCCGGGGGCTTGGTGAATTTGTTAATCCAGCCAAACAAGACAGGGGAATGGTCGCTAAGGGCATCAGTTAAAACAGTAATGCCTAATACGTGCTCAGGGTGGTTTGAGAGAACCCAGTCCAATAAGATACTTCTTGTACCACTTCTATAGTTAGTTCTAGTAGGTGTCGCAACAAGCTAGGAGAAGTGAGCTGCTTGTAGGGACTAGTGTCTGGGGAGAGCCAGTTGATATTGAAATCCCCCAGAAGGATGATTTCTGAGTTTAGCCTCAGGCTATTTAAGCAGTCTAAGATAGTGTCAAAACCAGGGGCTGTCAGCCTAGGCAGGATATATACAGACAATATGGTAATTGCTTTATTATGTGTACCTAGGAGAATTTTAATAGCAATTGTTTGCATATTGTCCCCAGAGCAGGGCAGCGGCAGGACGAGATCCTGAAGGCTGTTCCTCAGACAGATCGCACAGCCACCACCTCTCAGTGAGTCTATCCTGCCTGAAGACCATGTAAGCTGGAATCAGGATGGTGACATCCGGAATTCTGGGTGTGAGGCAGGTCTTAACTACAGATAAAACATCAGGGTTGTGCTACAGGACCCATGTTTGCAGGTTGTCTATTTTTGGGAGGAGACTGCAGATGCTGATTGAGGCTATGGTGAATAGCCCAGATTTCTTCAGGGTGACGTCATGCTTGTAGTGGGGGCCAGGGCTGGGGTGGATGTTACTAGACAGCAGCAATAACAGTACTGCTAATCTTCGTAGGTATTCCTTTAGTTGCTTGCTATTGATTTTGCTTGATCTTGTTGGGAAGCGTAGCACCTTGCTACTGTCCTGACATAAGATAAGCACAGGGACGGTTGCTAGCTGGGACTGCAGGATGGGGCATCTAGTAGACAGCCTTGGGTAATAGTGAGTTGGCAGGTTCCTATGCATATGGAGAATAGCAAGGTCAGAGACTAGGACTGAGGTGAAGGTGCCCAATGTAAAAGGATGGTCTCTATCCAAGGGAAGGCGGGGGGGGGGTGCTAATATCGGCTTTGTAACATTTGCAAATTCTGTCACGGAATTAATTGCAAGCAGCACGATACATATGGCTGGTAGGATTGCAAAATGAGGCACTGCTATTGATGCCTGCGGGGATGAAACCATGAGTGTCCATGTGTAGGTGGAAACAGCGCTTAGCCAGGTAACTGGGAGAGTGTGTGAAGAGGCAGCATGGCGGTAGGAATGCCTTAGTCTGTAAGAAGTGAGGGTAAGAGATTGGGGTTTAGTCCTGAGAGAGAGCAGACAGCCCAGGGAAGTAATGTTCTAGGAATGTGGTAGCCCTTTAAGGGTGGACGTGGCAGAGTCATCCAGGAAATACAAGGGGGAGAGGGGCGGGAACTTGTGGGGGGAAGAGTATCTAATAGAGGCCGTGGTCAGGGTAGGTGAGCAGGACAAAATATAGCAAGAGACTGAGAGCATAGAGAGAGTAAAAGCGCTAGAACAGGCAAACCTAGGAAGCGGAGAAAAGCAAGTCCAAGTTTGAAAACAGAAAGGATAGGCAGCAGCCAATAGGGGCCCATCTTCAGGTTGGAGGAGCCAATCAGAAGTGCGGCTTTCAAGCTGCAGAGTCTCTGTGAGTCAGTGTACCTTGCGGCTGGTGCCGGTCAGGTGGGTCGAAGAGGGAGCCCGGACAGCGGATCCAAGCCGAGATTTAAGCTCGAGGGGGGCTAAATCTGAGAGAGACAGAGAGGTAGAGGTCAGGGATAAAGGCAAGCTGGAGCGCTTGAGCTAAATTGATGGGTGGGCCTAGAAAAGAGACAAAAGCAGCAGTGGGGAAGTGGATTAGAGTGAGCGTGAAAACAAGGAGATTCGGGTGGGGGGGGGTAAGGTCCTGGCGCCAAGATCGGCTGAGACAAAGAGGGTGAAAATTAAAAGGCCTAGGGCTAGACAGAAAATGGGAGAGGCAGATTAGACGGGAACTCCAGGTGTTTCAGAGAACAGCACACGGGGGGGGGGGTTAAGAGACAGAGCACATATTCAGAAGAAATGCTTTAAAACAGTTTAGGCACTTAACTAGCAGCAACAATAAAGCAATTAAAAGTCAGCCAGGCTTAGCAACAGCAGAAAATGGAAATTACGTACCTACCGTAATTCTTGATCTTCTTGGACGAGTCTCCACCACTCATTCACACTAATGGGATCTGCGCCAGAGGCACTAGGACCCAGCGGGAGCAAACTTTTTTTGCTAGAGGGTCGGTGCCAGAAATAGAACCGTGAGGAGCAGTACCATGAGCTCCAGCCAGTGCGGTAATGACTGTCTCAGCGTCGACCCTCCAACCGCCTCAGTACCTCCCCCCCCACCCCGAGGAGGTGCAGCGTAACTAACCTAGAAGGATAGCCTAACCAAAAAACGGACATAAGATAGTCCGGATGACCCGTATAAGAAGGGTTAACAAGGAAGTCCTCACAGCCTAAAGATTGAAGGAATGAAGACCAACAACAGAGGTGAGCTCGTGGGATGGTGGGTGGGTATGAATGAGTGGTGGAGACTCATCCAAGAAGATCAAGAATTATGGCAGGTATGTAATTTCCATATCTTCCTGGACATAAAGTCTCCATCACCCATTCACACTAAAGGGAGAGTACCGAGCTAATAATCCCCTGAGAGGGTGGCAGGAGACACCAAGAGCTCACAGTTTTAGGAGAGGAGTCCATTAAGGATGGATCTGCCAAAAGAAAGATGTCATCTGGCATGGACATCCAGGGCATAGTGTTTGACAAAAGTATGCACTGAGCTCCAGGTGGGTGCATTGCAAATATCTACAATGGGCACATTGCGGATTTCCGCTAGAGATGTCGCGACCGCTCTAGCAGAGTGAGCGTACACTCTGCCCTCCAGCTTAACCTGCGCCATGGAATAACAGTGGCGAAGGCATGACACCAGCCATACAGAAATACATCTGATAGCGACAGGCTGACCCAGCCGGGTCTCGCTGAAGGAAACAAACAGTTGTTGAGCTTTACGAAAGTCTTTTGTTCTGTCTAGATAGAAACGCAAAGCTCTTTTGACATCCAAGGAATGAAGAGATCGCTCTCCTTCATTTTGAAAGTTCGCAAAGTAAGATGGAAAGACCAGAGGTTGGTTTAGATGGAATTCTGAAACAACCTTAGGGAGAAACTTAGGATGGGTCCTAAGAACTACTTTGTCTTTGTGAAACACAGTGTATGGAGGGTCTGTGACCAAGGCATGTATCTCAGAGACCCTGCGGGCTGAGGTAATGGCCACTAGGAAGGCCGTCTTTCAAGTGAGAAATTTTAACTCACAGGTAGCTAGAGACGCAAAAGGTTTTCGAGTGAGCATGTCTAGCACCAGATTAATGTCCCAGGCTACGACTGGACGTTGTATAGGAGGTCTGGTATGCAGAATTCCCTTAAGAAATCTCTTAACCACAGGCAACTGAGCCAGAGACAAGGAAAGTATTGGCTCATGATAAGCTGAAATGGCACAAAGGTGAACCTTAACTGTAGAGTATTGCAGACCTGAATTTGAGAGGTCTAAGAGGTACTCTAGAACTTTATCTGGTGGGCAGGAAAAGGGATTCAAAGAGGATTTTGCACACCAGAGCGAGAAACGCTTCCATTTGGCTGTGTAAGTTTTCCTAGTGGCTGGCTTGCACGCGGCCAGAAGAATATCTGAAACCCTGCAAGAGACATTGAACCTGTTCACTTCTATCTCTTCAGGAGTCAAGCATGAAGGTGAAGTGACCTCAGATTGAGATGGACCACAGGCACCTGAGTTAGAAGGTTCGTCTGAAGGGGAAGCAGTTTCGGAGGAGTTTCCGACATACTGTTGAGTAGTGAAAACCATATCTGTCGAGACCAGAAGGGAGCAATGAGGATCATTTTGGCCCCCTGGGACTTGAATTTGAGAAGTACTCTCTAAATTAGAGGAAGAGACGGAAAGGCATATAGAGTTTTGTCCACCGCAGCCTGAATGCATCCCGACAGAAAATGCCAGGCCCTTGATTTCTGGAGCAGAAGAGAGGCAATTTTGTGTTGAGTGGGGATGCAAAAAGGTCCAGGTCTGGAGCTCCCCACTCTGCAAATAGTGACTGAGCTAAGGATGAGTCGAGAGACCATTCGTGAGGATCTGTCTCTGTTCTGCTGAGACAATCTGCCAGTTCGTTCTGCACTCCCAGCAGATATACCACATGAATTAGAGCCTTATGCTCTAAGCACCATTCCCACACCCTCATCGCTTCCCTTTATAAGAGGGAAGAGTGAGCACCACCCTGCTTGTTGATGTAATACATCACTGCTTTGTTATCCGTTTGAAGGAGAATGTTCTTGTGACAGAGAATGTCCTTCAGAGCCCGGACTGCATAAAGGACAGCTCTCATTTCTAAGACATTTATGTGAAGCTGGGACTCGTCCTGAGTCCACGTACCTTGAGTGGGAAGAGTCTGACAGTGAGCTCCCCACCCCATGAGGGACGTGTCTGTGGTAATGGAAATCTGACGATCCAGAGGAGCAAAGGGGTATCCTTCCAGAAGATCGTCCTCTTGCGACCACCAGGTGAGAGATCTCTTCAGAGGTTCTGTCACCTTGATGAGGAAGGACTGAGGGTGAGTGGTCGGGGACCACAGAGTACTGAGCATCCACTAAGAGGTTCTCATGTGCAGGCATGCTAGGGGTACAGTGAAAACCGAGGATGCCATGAGACCTAGCATCCGTTGCATTGAGAGAGCTGTCACCGAGCTGCTTTCTCCAATGTATTGAGCCACCTGAGGGATACGCTCCTGCTGTCCTCTGGAAGAAAAGCTTTTTCATAGGAGGTGTCCAGGAAAGTTCCTATGAAAAGAAGCCTCTGGGAGGGCTGCAGCTGTGATTTCTGGAGGTTTAGCAGGACTCCCATGGACGTCAGAAAGTGTGAAGCCGTGGCTACGGCTTCTAGAGTTCCCTGTCTGGAAGGACTTGATAGAAGCCAATCGTCCAGATATGGCAACACTTGTATTCCGATTTTTCTGAGATGTGCTGCGAGAACTGCACAACACTTTGTAAAAACTCGCGGCGCCGGGGATAGCCCAAAGGGTAGGACTCTGAACTGATAATGCTGTCCCAAAGCCACGAACCTCAGGTATTTGTGATGCTTTGGGTGTATAGGAATGTGCTGGTAAGCATCCTGCATGTCCAGGGAGGCTACCTAGTCGTGCTGATGAAGCAAAGGTAACAGGGTTCCTAGGGATATCATTCTGAATTTTTCTTTGGGAAGGAATTTGTTTAATTTTCTGAGGTCCAAAGTGGGGCGCATGCCCCCGGTTTTCATTGGAACCAGAAAGTAATGGGAGTAGAACCCTGTGTTCCATTGATCCAGCGGAACTACTTCCACTGCCCTGTTGTTCAGAAGGCCTTGTATCTCGGAGGTGAGAAGTTCTGACTGAAGAACTGACAGCCTGGGATGTTGTCTGGGGGGACGATCCAGAGGGGTCTCCAAAAGATTGAGGGAATACCCCCGTGGATTATCCGGAGGACCCATTTGTCCGAGGTTATGGACTTCCATTGGTTGTAGAAGTGAGTCAGACGACCTCCCACCGCTGAGGAAGAGTCCCCCTCGGGCAGCTGAGGTGGGACTTGGGCCAACAACTCAGAAGGCGGCACTAGGCGCTTTGGGTCCTTGAGCCTTCTGCTGCATTTTCTTTTGAGGCTGGGGGGCTTGGTTTTTACTAAAACTTCCCCTACCTTTGCCTCAAAAGGACTGACAGTTATGAAACTGGTGTTTGTTGACACCCCCTCGAGAGGGGACAGGAGGAGGTCGAGCCAATTTAATGGCTGACCTAGTCTTTTGTGTGGCCTCTAGAGCCTGTTCTACTTGAGGGCCGAAGAGATACACATCATCAAAGGGCAATGCCATTACCTGTTGCTGGGCATCATTTGTGAAACCTGAAGTGCGCAGCCAAGAATGGCGGCGGGTACAAATGCCCGCCGCCGCCACTCGGGAGGCAGTATCAAAGGCGTCCATAGCTGTTTTAACCTGCTGGCTGTTGGACTCGATACCCCTGGTTATGGTTTGAAGAAGCTCTGAATTAGTGTCCGATTCTGGTAGAGCTTCAACCATTTGTTTGAGTGACTGACAAAGGATATACTCATATTGAGAGAAATAGCCTTGGTAGCTGGCAATACACATACTTAGGATGGAAGCAGCAAAGACTCTCTTACCTAAAGTGTCTATCTTACGAGATTCTTTGTTAATAGGTCGAGCTGTAGTAGTCTAGGGAAGGATGACCTTATCATTCTCTGCCAGGACTACAATAGGATCCGCAAAGGCTTAGGATGCCAAAATGGGTCGATCCTTGGGAGCAGCACATTTCCTATCAATGGACTTAGCCACAGAAGGAATGAGAGCAGGATTATTCCATACTATTTGAGATAGCGTCTCAAAGGAGGGCTGTACCGGAGGAGTCAAATCGATAGGGATTTCCGGAACATGAAGGTATTGGAGTCTTAACAGTTTCCCAGGATCGATATCTGTAGTTTGGAGAGAGAGAGTGGAATTCAAGTTTTTCAGCAGAGACTTAAATGACAGGTCCTCGACCACAGGCTCTGCAGCAGGAATAGATCCTGTTCCTTCCACGTCGTCACCCAGCCTAAGGTCTGGGTCAGGCTCAATGTCCTCTCCTGACAGCCCAGAAGGGACAGTATGAACAGGAAAGGAGTGAAAATCAGAAGGAAATGAGGAAGGAAAAGGATTCAAAGAAGAGGAGTCATGAAGATTGGATGACGCCCTAACAGGTCTCAGCGCCGAAGAAGAGCATGGTGCTGAGGGGCCACATGGCGCAGAGAAGCCGCACAGCGCCGAGAGGCCACACGGCACCGAAGACAGCACTGAGAGGCCCATCAGCGCTGAGGATGGTGCTGAGAAGCCGCACGGCGCCAAGGACGGTCCCGATGAGGCACATGGTGCGAAAAACTCACGGCACTGAGGACGGTGAAGGATAGATGCGCTGGCGCCAAGACGGCACCAGCGTGCGCATCGACACCGAGGGCCGAAACATCCTAAGACTCAAAACAGGATTTGAGGAAAAGAAGGATGAATACCAGGAGATAGAGGCATCGGTGTGGCCCCCTGCACCGCAGCCATGTGGGGTAGGGGAACACCTAAGCGTAGAGTCGACGGCGCCGCGTGACTTGGGAGGCTCAACCACCCTACCTGATCTCCCAAAAAGCCTGAAGGCCCCTGAGTGACCGGGCCAGGCAGCTGGACCAACCTCCAAGCTCACTGCTCCATAAGAGCAGCCCACTGATGAAACTGCTCATCTGAAGACCTACCAGAGGGCGGGGTAGGGCTCCGATGTCGAAGACGTCGGCTACCAGAAACAGAAATTGGCGATTCAAGGGAGGAGACCAGCAACTAGCCCCAATAACTGACCGTCTACGCGCAGACATATCAGAGGGCGACCTCGAGTGATGCCTTCTCTTTTTTGACCTGTGGGCCAAAGAAAAGCTAGAGGCCGAATGGTGCCGAGAGTGCGACCATTTACTTTTATGCTTTTGAGGGGACCGCCCACCCCCTCGGGCACTGGGCTGTCTGTTGTCAGACCCCCCCCCTTCCAGAGAAGGTGGCGGACCGGACCCAGCCCGGCTGACTGAATAGCTTTCATAGGAAGTCTCCCTACCATTACCTGACCCGCTCATGGTCGACTCCGTCAATGTAGGCTGAGACTTCTTCCTTAAATGAGAATAAATAAACTAAGCAATACTTTATTTGAGATAATACTACAAAACAATAAAACTGAAAAACTATGCTGCTAGTTTGAAGTTAGACTCCTGGCGGGCGAGCGACATTGTCACTGAAGTGCACTCGATGGCAGGGAAAAAAGGAACTGAGGCGGTTGGAGGGTCGACGCCGAGATAGTCATTAACGCATGAGCTGGGGCTCGTGGTACTGCTCCTCATGGCTCCATCTCTGGCGCCGACCCTCTAGCAAAAAAGTTTGCTCCCGCTGGGTCCTAGTGCCTCCAGCGCAGATCCCGTTAGTGTGAAGGAGTGGTGGAGACTTTATGTCCAGGAAGATCATTAAAATACAGCCAGGCTATGAACAGTTTTAGACTCTAGTTAGGTAGTACAGTTAAGATAAATGAAATTTCTTCATGATTTAAACAATCAATTTTTGGTCTAACTTTTAGTGCAGCTTTAGGCTCTAATATAGGCAGCAATACCACTTAAAAAATACAGAGTTAGACTGAGAGCTCAGAAAGAGTAAAAGCGCTAGAACAGGCAAATCTAGGAAGCGGGGAAAAGCAAGTCCAAGTCTGAAAATAGAAAGGATAGGCAGCAGCCAATGGGGCCCATCTTCATGTTGGAGGAGCCAATCAAAGTGTGGCTTTCAAGCTGCAGAGTCTCTGTGAGTCAGTGTACCTTGCAGCTGGTGCTGGGCAGGCAGGTTGAGGAGGGAGACCGGAAAAATCTTAAGGCTGGTGCTGGGCAGAGTTTACCTATGCAGAATCAATAACACCATTGTCGAAGTTCGGCCAGCGAAAGCCGCAACGTCAACAGGTGAAATTTGCCTGTCCAACATTGAAGAGTTTTTCAGTTTCGTCCCCCAAAGATTATCAACTCAGAATTGGAGTTGATTTTGGGGGCGCAATGGTGAAATTTCACCCTCAGGTCCCCCACGGCAAAAATTTTGAAACCTGTCACCATAGACGTTTTGATGTGCGGTTGGCACACCGCTGGGCAGGTGGATCGAGGAGGGAGCCCAGCCAGCGGATCCAAGCTGAGCCTCAAGCCCAAGCAAGGCTCAATCTTGTGGCTGGTGCTGGGCAGGCGGATCGAGCAGGGAGCCCAGTTGGCAGATCCAAGCTTAAACTCGCTTTGCAGACAAAGGACAAGTGCTCTTGCTTTGCAAAATAACGGGCCCATTTCCTAAAGAGGCTCTACTGCACTTATTGCTACCATGGTGATGCGTGTTCCACATTCTGCCTATTCTGTTTTTCTTCTCCTGTGGAGGGATCCTGTAGGTTATTCCTCTTTACCTAACCTGCTTCTTATACAAATCCTAAATACCTTGTACTTACTCCCTATTCTCTGCACCTTCATTTTTCTAATTTTGCCTATCCCTACACCCTCCCACCATTATCTATCTACCCTCCCTGTCCCCTACCTGTTTCTAGCTCTCTCGTTGCCCCTTCCCCATACTCTTACACCTTATTCCAGCAACTCTTCCTGTTCTCCCACTCTTTTTAGTGTTACTTTTCTCTCTGTATTTAGTCTAAGTTGTATCTGCACATTATCTGTCTCGTTCCATTGTACTGGTAGCATTATTGTTGGTATCTACCGCCCTGATTTTTATGTATAGAATCTAAGCAAGCTGTACCCGTACATTACTTGTTTTGTACGACTGGTATTGTTAATACTGTTTTTGCATTAGCCACTCTGATGTTTAATTCTATGTACCCCTATGTATGTTAGTCCTTCCAGGACCGCCTCCTAAATGAGCTGTCTCAATAGTGTTATCCCGATAAAAATAAATCTGAATTAAATTGAATACCGCTAGAGGCTTCTCTCTAATTGGACTCTGAAAGGAACTTCGTTTTATTTTATTTTGAAACAAGTACAGTACTAAAAGCATATATCTTACAAACTGCCTAAGATTCTTGCTAGACCTAGTAGTCCTTACAGTAAATCTTGATCATGAAAAATGGTGCTATGTCAATGTCTGTAATGTATTTCCATTATATGAAATAAAATAAAGTATAAAAAGAGAAAGGCTTCAGATCCCATTCATCGTTAAGACCAATCGGTTTCATGCTGCTCATTTTGAAAATCCATCTACTTTCTTTCTCTAAGAGCATATTCATACGGTCACCTCCAAATTTATGTGTGGTCATACAATCTATGCCCATAAATTTAAGGCATTGTGGGTCTGAGTTATGATTCAGGTAGTGTAGCCAGCTGCTTTATCTGTGCATTTATTTACAATTGATTTTATGTGCTCTTGAATACGGACTTTCAGACTTCCAACTGTGCGACCTACATATATGGTATTACAAGAGCACTACAGCACGTAAACAAGTGTCGCAAATTATCAAATCTATTATCTCAATTTTTAGATCGGGATCATTGGGGTGAGTGAAACACTTCCCTGTCATATAATGCACACAAACATTAAATTTTTTGCAACAGAACATCCCTTTTGGTCGTCTGGTTAACCAATTTCAGTGTTCATCTTTATCCATTTCCACTGTTAGCCTACTATGCATCAGGCGGTCCCTTAGGTTACTGGCCCTACTGAAGCTCATGCTAGATCGAGGATCTAAGGTGCTAGCTAACTGTGGATAACTCATCAAGATGTGCCAGTTCCTGTGGATCACACTTCCCATTTTACCTGACCACCCATTATACTCTGTGACAAAACTGAGTGGCTGTTTTTGAAATGTACATCTCTCCCTCCTTCTACCTCTGGTGTCCCTCAATATGAGTTTGTCCCTATTCTGAGCTGATGCCTTGTCAATGGATTCATTTAATAAAGTAGCCACATAACCCACTATGGCCAAGAACCTTCCTATCAAGTTCCTCAGCTTGCTGTTTAAATACTTCATCATTCGAACAATTCCGTTTTAGCCTCAGAAACTGGCTATACGGAACTGAATTTTTCAATTTGAGGGGATGTGCGCTACTGGCCAGCAGCACCAAATTGGTAGCCGTACTTTTTCGGTAACATCTAGAGTGAACAGAGGTTTCATCTTGTGTTGGTCTAGAAAATATGATATCCAGGAAGTTAATCTCATCTGGATGTGTCGTATGGGTAAAGTGTAAGAGAGTTCATACAACACAAAATAAATTTCCTTTCATTAAATGATAGAAGTCTGGCAAATAAAATAGATGAATTTCGATTTGTCCTGCATGATTTGGGCATACACATCTGTGCCATAACCGAAACCTGGTGGAAAGAAGAGGATACGTAGGAAAAAAAACATTCTAGGGTATACCCTATATAATAAGGACAGGATACAGTCTAGGGGAGGGGGTGGCACTCTATATCTCCGATAATATTTCAGAACATATAGATACTTCTAAATGGGGGAAAACTGAAGTATTGTGGGTAGGAATATCTCCTCCACATACAGCAAAAATTAATATAGGTTTAGTATACAGACCACCTTCAATTGCCACTCTGGAGGATTCCCTATTGTTAGACTTTATTAAACAGCTGACGCTATATGAAAATGTTACACTTTTAGGTGATTGAAATCTCCCCGGAATTAACTGGGAAACGCTACAAGTTAACAATGCAATCGAGTCTGGCTATTTAGAAGTGTTTAACTTGGCTGGGTTGGATCAGTTTGTGTTAAGTAATACCAGGGGTACCCATGTCCTGGATTTGGTCCTGAGCAATTTGGGTATTATGATTCAAAATTATACAGTTTGGCCACCTTTGGGTTCTAGTGATCACTCAATGGTTAACTTTAATTACATGGGCTCAATGGGTAAAGATACTGGCAAGACAGTAATTTATAAGTTTGATAAGGTGGACTTTGATGTTATTTATTTATTTATTTGCTTTTGTTAACCAGGTAAGCACGCTAGACAACCAAGTGCTTATTTTCAGGTGTGACCCGGGAGAGTTACAGAGCATACAGGAAACAAAATAGAAGTCAAGGAAATAGAACACAAAGTAAAGGATTACAGTCAGGAGCCACAGGCTCTACATAGGTGAGAGGTACAGGTCAAGGTAAAGCTCAAGCAAGGCAAGCAGACAAGTTATAGTATACAACACAACGTAGGGAGTCAACGAATTCTAATATGTCTATAGACTGAACACAACTCAATGGCAGTACAGGATAATTCATTGACAGATAAAAATGACAATATATAATAAGTGCACAACAAGGGGGGGTAGTAAGTACTATATTGGCGGAGGGTACAGATAGGCATACGCAAAGGGGATTGTGCAGCAGCTTCCCCGCCCAGGGGTCAGGAGGGGTAGAGGGTACGCCAGGCCTAGGCGGAGCATAGGCAGGCCGCAGAAGTCTTGAGAAAGCTCCAGAGGGATGTTTTAAAGCAGTGGTGGAAGGGCGAGGTACGCACTAGTGCAGGAAGGGAGTTCCACATTTTAGGCGCATGGACTGAGAAAGCCCGGTCACCAGTGAGGGTGTGTGTCTTGGAACAAGTCAGGCCTGAGAAGCACAGGATCTGAGATGGTAGGCTGGGGGTGGGGGGATTAGGGGGAGGGCAAGTACCGAGGCGGTGGCAGTTTGGACTATGTTATTGACAAAGTTGCCTAGAACGAAGGTACGGTGCTTTTCAAGGGAGAGCCATTCCTGTCGTGAGTAGAGCTCACATCGATGCATTAGGTGGGGGGCAGAGAGAGCGAAGCAGCATATGTTGTTGTAGGCAGTGTCCCATTTTGTGAGATGTGCTTTGGAGACCGGGGCAAAGGCAAGGCCCCATAGCATAGTGTGGGAGGGAGTATCTAGCTATAGCAAGTCGGGCGGCAGGGTGAGGCAGACTTGGCTCTGTAGGCAAGGCCGACTTACCATTAGGAGGCATTACACACGTTCATGATGTGTGTAGTGAGATCAAGTTGGGGATCAAGAGTAACCCTGAGATATTTGGCCAAGTCAGTGACTGGAAGTATGTCTCCATTGGCCCCATGGATTTCTAGGGGAGCAGGGCAGGAAGAGGTGTTTGTCCCCGACCCGAATAGCATGGCATGGGTCTTCCTTAAGTTGACAATGAGCTTGTGGCCCTGGAGCCAATTCTGAATATGCTCGAAGTCGGAGTTTAGCCGAGAGTTGATGGTGTTGATTTCACGGGAACTGGTCAGGACTATGAGGTCATCCGCGTAGAAGACTGGGACCCCATGGGTAATTGTAGAGGGCAATCCATTAATGAACAGAGAGAACAGTAGGGGACCCAGGACGGATCCCTGGGGGACCCCACAGTTAACTGGGGATAAGGCTGAGTTAGTGCGGTTGTAGCAGGTGAATTGCTGTCTACCCGCAAGGTAGTATGAGAACCATTCGAGGGCGTGGTAAGAGAGACCGAGGGAGCGCAGCGTGGAGTGGAGGAGGGAGTGATCCATCCGGTCGAAGGCCCTGGAAAGATCGACGAAGATGGCCCCCGTCATGAAACCTTGATCAGTTGCAGATCTGATCTCGGAGGTGACCACAGCAAGCGCGACGATGTGCTGTGCCCTTTTCTAAAGCCAAGTTGGGCCAGGGAGAGAACGGTGTATCCCTCGAGGTAGTGGGAAAGTTGGGAAGCAACAGCCTTTTCAAGGAGCTTGCTGGTGGCTGACAGTATAGCAATGGGGCGATAGCTGCTAATGTCTTTGGGGTCACCTTGCTTGTGGACAGGGACCACCTTGGCTATCTTCCATACCACTGGGATGGTCCCCGAGATGAGGAAGGAGTTAAAGATGTGCATGACCGGTCTAGCGAAAAGGGGTTCAAGGCAGTCATAACCCGGGTTTTAGTACATTTTTTTCCAAGACCCGTGACACGGTCAGGAACCGATAGGGGAGTCTTGTCTGGCGGATTGCCGAAAAAAGGGTAAGTTTGGTTAGGTTGGCCATGTCTGAGAAACCCAAGGAAAAAAAACAGGCCCACTGGGTTTCAACACTGCAGTGTGTGTGGGGAGGTCTTTGCTAAGGCTGATCCCCACATCACCTGTGTTTATTGTCTGGGGTTTGACCACCTCGATTCAGACTGCCAAATTTTCCCAAATCTGCCCTGGAAAAGAGATTAGGTAGACTGAGGGAAAGAGAAGCCGAGAAGTCCGCTGACCCGGATGGCCAGCCCGGTTCAGTTCCGACCGAACCAGGAGTGCCCTCTGACCAGGGCGATACTTCTTCAGGTAAAAGGAGAGCAGATTCCGAGGAATCTGCGATACAGTTTTTAAGCCTTTTGCAGAGCTGTAAATAAGAGGTCAGTTCTGGGTCACTATGTTCTTTTCGCTGCATCTGCACCAAATTGACAAGAACATCCTGTAAACTTATAAAAACATTCTGTGAGAAGCAGGCTCTCTTAACGAGTTTCCAGACAAAGACTTATAAAAAGAGCAGCAATGTTTTTGCTAGCGAAGACAAGGAGAGTGAGAGACTGAAATCTGAAATTAAGAGATACTGTCAGAAGAAAGACATAGTTTTCTGTTTGTACTACCTTTGTAAATAGTTATACTGAATAATTAGTATTTTTTATTTTGCTGTTATTGAGACAAATAAAATGCTATTTGCAAATTCTGAAACTGCTCCTGGTTTTCCTATGCTTCCTGACCTGTGCCTCGATGACAGATGGTTTTAGAAGTGGGATTTACGCCGTGCGCACTCTAAACCAGGAGTTTTGTGCGACAGTACTAGACCTGGTACCAGGGAAGTATAGAAGAAATGTATGGAGTCTGTAGCAGTAAGCCCAGGAGTCATTACCAGAAAGATGGCAGCCAAACTAGCAGAGACAGAAGTCTAAGCTGAGACTGTACAGCCAGCACTAGTGATGGAAAAGCCTGTGCCTTCCAGAAGAAAAAAATACTTACCACAGTAACCTTGTTTCTTCCAGGGGATACTCCAATATTCGTAACTCTTATGCAGTATGCCTTTAAGCCAGATCTGCCCGGAGATGGAATGGTATGCTAATGATGGAATTATAGGCTTGTGCCAATTTTCAAATGCTGCCACCTATCAACTGCCTACATTCTAACCTCAGGTTTTGTGGATGCCTGACAAGACAGGGCCCCGAGAGGAATTTAATAATTATCTGTAATAATAATAATAATAATAATAATAAAAACACCCAGAAACCTCCAAACAGGAGGGAAAAAAACTTTAACAAACTACCCCCTAGTGTCAGAATCACCTGAAGAGGTTAAAACCATTGAACACAGTTCCAAATATAAAAGCCAGAGTGTGGCACACATACCCCTGGTAATATAGGATGGAGTGCAGAGGCCGCTGGTTCCAGCAGGGGAGGCAGGCTGGGAGAGTTATGAATACTGGAGTATACCCTGGAAGAAACAAGATTACTGTGATAAGTAATTTTTTCTTCTCACCCAAGGAATGCTCCAATATTCCTAACTCTTATGCAGACTAAGAAGCAGTACCTTTGAAGGTGGGCATAGAAGGCTTTACGATGCTGAGTCGACAACTAACTCGTCGACTGGCATTGCAGTGCCAGACACCCTGCCAACTGCGAGTTGTCAGCAGGGAGCCGCACTCAGCAGAGACTGCTCTTTTCTTCAGGGGGCTTTGCCCCCCACACCCCCATACTTACGGATACCAACTCTGGGTCAGAGTTAGTCTGGGTGCAAGATGAGGAAAGAGGTTGCCAGGTCCCTAGCACACTCCCCTACAGCGGCTTGGCACAATTCTCGGCAGCAACTTATATTGCTGTAGGGGTTTCACAGTGAGAAGTGTATATCAGCACAGAACCTACTTTGGAAATAGGCTCTGCAGAACTGCTCTGCCAAACCTGGCATCACGCCAGCCTGTGTATCCAGGCTATAATGCTTGGTAAAGGTGTGCACTGTTCTCCAGGTAGCTGCTTTACAGATGTCCACTAAAGGAACATCTCTGGAAGCTGCTATAGTAGCAGCTGTACCCACTGTGGAATGGGCCTTCAGCCCTGCCAGGGTCTCCTTTCCAGCTTTTGAACACCAAAACTGAATACACTGGACTATCCAGCGAGAAACTGACCTCTTAGATGCTGGATTTCATTTTCCCACATCCCCATAAGTCAGGAAACAGCAGTTACCTAAGAACTTACCGGAACAGCAGATCTTCAAGAGAGGTTTCTGCAGTAGGTCTTCACAAGCGTGACTACGCCCCCTGGTGTCAGGACCGAACAGCAAACTTGTACCTTGCAATCATCAGCAGGGACAGCCCCCGGTGTCAGGTGACGGATGTCAGCGTGACTATAAATAGGGGCGGTCCCCCGCCCGCCCTCCAATCCTCCCGCCGGAGACCTCTAAAGAGGAAGCAGGAAAAAAGGAAGTAGAAACTCCCGGGCCTGGAGCCCTGGATAAAACAAAGTCCTGGGAAGGGAATAGAGAGGAAAAAACACAGGAGCTGGGGGAAGGTGAGTGGGAACTCTAGACCTACTGCAAGAACCTCTGTCGAAGATCTACTGTTACGATAAGTTCTTACGTAACTGCTATATCTTACTTCGAGAGGGTTCCTGCAGAAGGTCTTCACAAGCAGGATTGAATATCAAGCAGTCAACTAAATAGAAGAAGTCAGAAACTAGGTTCCGGGAGGAGGAGGAAAATGTCTGCCAACCACAGTCTGCTCATGACAGAAGTCCTTGCAGGACTGCGAGATGAAATCCAGCCCTGAGCCTAGAAGCAACATCCAGGCTGTAATGTTTCATGAAGAGCTGGACGGAGGATCAAGTGGCCGCTGCACATATGTCTGCACTGTACACATTTCTGAAAAAGGCAGTGGAAGTGGCCACTCCCTTAGTTGAGTGGCCCTTGACCGTCCCCAGAAGGGGCTTCTCGTACTTCTGGTAAATGTAATGAATACAATTTGCCAGCCACCTAGACAAAGTCTGTTTAGAAATAGTCTTGCCCTAGCACTTGGGAGCGAAGGCTATGAAGAGTTGATCCAACTTGCGAACCTCCTTAGTCCTTGAGATATAATATCTCAAATTTCTGTGCACGTCAAGGGTGTGCAGGAGATACTCCCCCCTGTTGGAGTCCACTGGGTAAAACACCGGCAGGTAAACAGTCTGATTTAGGGTGAATTACGAAACTACCTTTGGAGGAAAGGAAGGATTAGTCCACAGGGCCACCAGGTCTCTGTGGAAAATTAAATAAGGCTCTCTACAAACTAGAGCCTGGCGCTCTGAAACTCTTCGAGCTGAAGTGATAGCAACTAAAAAGAGCATTTTCCATGACAGGTAATGCATATCATTACTTGCTGGTGGCTCAAAAGGGGGCAAAGTAAGTTTTTCTAAAATAAAATTAAGATCCCAACAGGGAACAGGATTCCAGACTGGAGGTTTGGGGTGAAGGATCCCCTTCAGAAAGGTTCTGGAAACCTCTAGCTGAGCTAGGGTTTTGCCCTCCACCAGAAGGTGGCATGCTGAAACCGAGGAGAGATGGACCTTCAGAGAGGAATAACTGAGGCCCAACTCTGACAGGTGCAAGATGTACTCTAGGACCTGGGAAGCCAAGCAGGAAAATGGGTCTAGGCCTTTGCCTGTGGCCCAGATAGAAAATCTTTTCCACTTCATGGCATACGCGGATCTAGTGAAGTGTTTTCTGGCCTCCACTATGACCTGAGCAACTCTGGAGGAGACGCGATAGCGAGAAGCTGCTGTGTCCAAAGGTGCCACGCATGAAGGTGGAGCAATTTGAGGTTCGGGTGTACCAGGGTGCCCTGCTCCTGGGCAAGAAGGTTGTGAGAGAAAGAGGTACTGGGAGTTCCAGCACTAGCTGTTGTAGTAGTGGGAACCATATCTGCCGAGGCCATATGGGGGCACTGAGGATCATGTGAGCCCCCTCTGCCTGTAGCTTCAGAAGAACCTTTCGCAGAATAGGAAAGGGAGGGAAAACGTACAAAAATCTCCCTGCCCAAGACAGAGAGAAAGGCCCCAACAAAACACCACATCTGGAACAAGTGAGCAAAAGCTGGGTAGTTTTTGCATTGGATTGGGGGGTGAAGAGGTTGATTTCTGGCCGACTCCACTGAAGGAAGAGATCTTCTACTACCTCCTGCTTTAATTCTCACTCGAGAGCCCTGACGACCTGTTAAGGACAGGCCGTGTTGAACAGCTCAATCACACCCGCATTGCCTCCCTGCAAAGGGGGTATGAACAGGTGCTTCCCTGTTTGTTGATGTACCAGACCATTGCCATGTTGTCGGTCTCAATGAGCAGTGCTCCAGGAACTAGGAGGGACTGAAATGCTTGGAGAGCATAGAGCACTGCTCTTGTCTACAGAATACTGATGTGAAGATTCTCCTCCATGGGGGACCATGTCCCCCGAGTTCGATGGTCTCCCAGGTGAGACCCCCATCCGAGGTTCGAGGCCTCTGACGTGAGAGTCATGGAAGGGGACGGGGAGTGGAATAGGACCCCCACCGAGAGGTTGGAAGGATCCTACCACCAGAGGAGATCCCTCTGCAAGCTATTGGAGACTAGCACCTTCTGGTCCATCTCATCCAAACGCTGATCCCACTGGATTTGAAGAGACCATTGGGTCATCCTCATGTGCATTCTGGACAGTGGAACTGTGGGTATGGCGGCCACCATCAGGCCCAGCAATTGTAAGACAGAGTGTGCTGGGGTCCAACGAGAGGAGGCCATCAGTGTGGCCTGTAGGATAAGGGTCTCCACTATGCCTGTGGGAAGGAAGGCCTTGCCCCGGACCATGTCCCGCACTGCTCCTATGAATAGGAGGCACTGGGAGGGTGACAGTTGAGACTTGGGATAATTGATCGTGATGACAAGTCTAGAGAAAAGGTCCAGGGTGAAGAAAAGGGAGTCCTTCAGACTATCCTGGGATGGGGCTGAGAACAGCCAATTGTCCAGGTATGGGAACACATAATTGCCCTTGCAATGCAAGGTCGCCGCTTCCACCGCTAGGCAGTTGGTGAAAACCTGAGGTGCCGAAGAAACGCCGAAGGGGAGGGACCTGAACTCAAAATGCTCCTCCTGGAAGGAGAATCTCAGAAAGTGGTGGTGGGCTGCTAGAATGGGGATATGTAGGTAGGCATCCTGCATATCCAGGGAATATAGCCAATTGTTTGGATGGGGCAGGGGCAAGAGTCCCTGGAGGGTCAACGTGTGGAACCTCTTGCATTCTATGAAGAGGTTGAGCCTACTGAGATCTAGGATGGGCCTGAGATCTCCTGTCTTTCTGGGTACTAGGAAGAAGTGGGAATAAAATCCCCATCCTAGCTGCTCTGTTAGAACCCGCTCCATGGCTGATTTTTGCAGCACAGCTTGGATGGATTTCCTGTAGGACCAAACTTTGTTGACCTGACGGGTAATGAGACCTGCCCAGAGGGTTGTTCGGTGGTCTCTCCAGAAACTATTGAGAGACCTCTTGTGAATAGCTGTAGGACCCACATGTCTGAGGTTACAGTTTTCCAGCTAGAGGCCGAATCTACCCTCCATGGGGAGGGGAGGTAATGGGGGGTGGGAGACCGTAAGTCAGGACGCTGGGAGGAGGGGTGCCTTGGCCCCAGTGGCTTTCTTTGGGATCTTAGCCTGGGGGGTTTGAACATTGGAGCCAGGAGCCCAGTGCTTGTTTTGACGTCTGCCCTGGTTCTGTTTGTTCCATTTCCGTTGGGGGCGACAAATTCTGCTTGGGTTTCTGACCCGAGCGATACATAGAGTGGACATCTTTCAGGGATTTGCAGCTTTCCTGCAGTTCAGTAATTATGTCTTTAGTATCGCCCCTGAACAGAACTGGACCCCTGAATGGAGCGTCCAGAAGTGTACTCTGTACATCCTGTGCCAGACCTGCGAGACGGAGCCAGGCAAGGCGTCTTAGACCGAATTGACCGAGTCGTAGGTGGCTGGTAGAGCATGGCGGCAGGACGATTTGTTCATTCTGATTTTGTCCAGAAGTTTATTGCCCAGAGTTGTTCATCAGGTACTTCTTGGATGTCCTTTTCCAGGTCAGACAGAACAGACTTCTGGAAAGCCACCACGTGGGCTACGTAACTGAGTGAACGAATGGCGCAGGTAGAGCAGGTACAGACCTTGCGTCCACATTGGTCCATTTGTTTCAACTCCTTGTCGGGGGAGAGGCACTAAGATGTTTGGGTTGGACCGACTTATCGTGAGCTGCAGTGATGACGATAGAGGCCACATTAGGTTGTGCCATAAGATAGGAAACCCCTTCCGGGGGGTGGCAAGTCCTGTCAGCTTTCTTTGAAACTGCAGCAACAGATGACGGCTGTTGCCAAATCGTAGATGTCAGATCCTCATGTGGCCCTGTCCAAGGTGGAATAGGGAAGGGGTCAGCATTAATCAGGTCTAGATGCTCTGCAAGTCTTCTGTGTTTAGGGTCCAATTCCCGGGACACCCACCCGCAGAACCTTTGAATGGACCGGAGGAGTTCTGCAAAAGACGGATCCTCCGGAGGTGATTCTGGCGACTCCCTTTACTGAGGCTCTATGGGAGAGTGGGGTTCTGACCGGTTCCCCAAGTCTAAATCCTCGTCTGAGTCAGAGGATTCCAGCTTACTTGGCAAAGAAGTGACATCTGGAACCACCTCCGTGACTCTGGCCCCCAGAGAGATTACCAATGGCAGACTGCCTGTATCTCTGTCGGCAACTCTGCTGGAAGGAGCAGGGCTTTCTGGTGGCACCCTATGAGATGGGGTAGCCCTGGCTACCAGCTGGGGCTGACCTAACTCTTAGCATTCTGCCACCAAGCCGGAATGGATTCTTGGGGTTCCGGCTGAGGAGGTGGAGCAGGTGGTGACAGAGGGTATCCTGGGTACCACATAGTATTGGAAGGGTAGCTAGGTGGTTGGTACCAGTAGTGTCGCAGGCGGGTAACCCAGCATCGGCCCCCCCGGCATCGGGTACTGGGGAAACTGTGGTGTGTTTCCAGTGTAGTAACCCGTTGTGCCTGATGGAGGAGGGACCACAGGGGAGCCTGACAGGAGAGCAGTCACCATGCAGTCGTCGGGCAAGCCAGCGACCGACTTAAGAGGTGATGGTCTGACGAGTGTCGAGGGAGCCGACAGTCAACTTATAGACCATGGCCGGGCTGACAAGAGCTAGAGGGCGGCTTAGCTGAGAACAGGTTCCAAAACCACTTCCTCAGAAGAAGAAACCCCCCCCGACTGCCCATTGACTTTGGCGGGGGAGAAGGCGCCAATCTGCCGTAGCGGACAAAGGCCCAGGAGGTGGGGTTCGGGGGGTGGAAGCCCCACCTGATTTGGCATTGGCTGTCTGGCTGCTTTTCCTCTGAGGAGAATGGCTCCACTCCCGGCGTTTCTCCTCCTTCTTTTCCGGAGCAGGTGACGACGATCATTCTCTCAGCTCTTGGAGCTCTCTTTCCATCGATGCTGGTTGTTGTTTCAATAAGTGGGCATCGAGAGTCCTCTGGTGACAGGTGCGCGTGGCCTGGTAGAAGGCCTGGCAGATAGAGCAATCTGCGGTCTGGTGTTTAGGCCCCAGGCAGAGGACGCAGCGGGAGTGGTCGTCCTTGTGCGGCATCTGCATGCTGCTCTTGGAGCACTTTTTCTTGGGACGACATGAAGACATGCAACATTGGTTGGAAAAAAAATTAACTAATAGTATTTATCGCAAAAATGGCAGGCGACAGAAGCTGTTTCACTGTGAGGTCCCACGATTCAGGTCGACAGCAGGAAAGAACTGAATGGCGAGCAGGGGACTACCCCGATTTATAGTCATGCTGACGTCCATTATCTAACGCCGGGGGGCAGTCCCTGCTGATGATTGCTAGCTACAAGTTTGCTGTGCAGTCCTGATGCCAAGGGGCACAGTCCTACTTATGAAGACCTACTGCAAGAACCCCCTCGAAGTAAGATCAGTTGTTTCCTGTCCCGTCTATGGGCCTTGGGTGACTGTCATGTAGTAGCTAAGAGCTCTCTTGACATCAAGACTGTGCAGTCTATGCTCCCCAGAGCTTGAATGCTCAGTAAAGAAAACAGATTAAGTGATGGACTGATTCAAATGAAAATCCGAGACCACCTTTGGAAGAAATTTTCTGTTCGTTCTCAGGACCACTTTGTCCCTGTGGAATGAAATGTAGTCCTTCTCAATGCAGAGAGCTTGAGGCTCACTGATCCTTCTAGCAGAAGTGACTGCCACTAGGAAAACTATTTTCCATGTGACATATTTCAAAGGAGCTGAAGCCATGGGTTCAAAGTGTGGACCCATGAGTTTGGCAATACAGACATTTAGATCCCAGGCTGGCACCGGATCTCTGGGAGGGGGTGCAGGTGGAACAGACCTTTAAAAAACCTTTTAAAGATAGAATTTGATGCCATAGAGGCATTCTTCCCAGCTGAAGTGTAAGCAGACACTGAAGCTAAATGAACTTTTAAAGTAGTGGGCTGCAGGCCCAGTGAATGCAAATGGATAAAGTAGTCCAGCACAGCTGGAACCCCTGCCTGAGTTGGCACAATATTCCTGGTGGAGTACCAGATAGAAAACCTTTTCCATTTAGAAGCGTAGGTTTTCCTGGTGGAGAGCTTCCTGTACCCCCTTAAAATATCCACAACACTTTCAGAGAGATGCAGGCCTGCACACTCTAGGTCCTCAAGAGTCATGCTTTGAGTCTGAGTGACTTGAGGTTTGGGTACAGGAGTCTCGCCTGACCGGAGGTTAGAAGGTTGTGCCTCTGAGGAAGGTGTATTGGCTCGGCCACAGACATGGAGAACAGCAGAGAGTACCACAGCTGTCTGGCCCAATCTGGGGCTATCAAGATCATTGAGGCTGGCTGGGCCCTGAGCTTAAGTAACACCCTGTACACCAGAGGGAATGGGGGGGGGGGGAACGCATACAGGTACCTCCTTGAATAGTACAGAATCAGAGCATCCAGGGTTACTGCTCCCCGAGCTGGGGGTCTGCAACAATACCGTGGCAGGTGGTGACTTTCGTGGGATACAAAGAGATCTATCTCTGGGGTCCCCCACCTCTTGAAAATCACTAACACCACCTGTCTGTTCAAGGTACATTCATGATGGGCCTGGCTGATCCGACTCAAGGCATCTGCTAGGGTATTGTCCTTGCCTGGCAGCTGAATGGCCTGAAGAGAAACTCCTAGGGAGTAGGCCAGAGTCCAAATTTGCATAGCTTCTGAGCAGAGAGAATCTGACCTTGTTCCTCCCTGCTTGTTTATGTAATACATAGTGGTGGTATTGTCCATTTTGACCTGGACCACCTTTCCCTGAACCAGTGGTGTAAAGGCTTGAAGTGTCAGGAACACCGGCCTGAGCTCCAGCAGGTTTATGTGCTGGAGCGACTCTGCACTGGACCAAGTGCTATGAGTAGTGTGATCCCCTAGGTGGGCAGCCCACCCTAGTAGTGATGCATCTGTTGAGAATCACTAATGGAGGCTTCTTTTGGAAAAGGAACCCCTTCCCTGAGGTTGGCTTCCTCTTTCCACCACTGAAGGTCCAGGAGTAACATTTTTGTTACTGGGACTAGCTTTGAGTGAGAATACTTTCTTTGACACCAATGAGCCCTTGGATGCCTCATCTGGAACTTGGGACTGTGCCAGTGGCAGCTGCCATGTGGCCCAGTCACTAGAAACTCTCTTGCATTTTTTGGTTTGTTCAGGCTGAAGGAGCCTGCCATCTGCAGAATACTTTTTACTCTGTCCAGGAGATAGGTAAGCCCTGCTCTCCTGGGTATTTAGTTCTGTTCCTATGAACTGCAGCACTTGTGCAGGGAGAAGGACTGACTTTTTGAGATTTACCAGGAAACCCAGAGACTCCAAGAGTCCCGGGATGAGCTGCAGATGTTCCTCTACTTGTGGTGATTTTCCCACCACCAACCAGTTGTCCAGTTAGGGGAACACTGACACACTTTGCCTTCGCAGGTGTGCCACAACCACTGCCAGGCACTTTGTGAACACTCCTGGAGCTGAAGTGACACTGAATGGCAAGGCTGAAAACTGGTAATGACCTGAAAGGAGTCTGAACCTGAGGTACTTTCTGTGAGACTCCCTTATTAGGATGTGGAAAGAAGCATCTTTTAGGACCAAGAATGCCAGCCAATCTCCTTTTTGGAGAGCTGGCAGAATCAGTGACAAGGTTACCATTTTGAACCTTGGCTTTAGTAAGTGCCTGTTTAGCACCCTTAGGTCTAGGACAGGCTGCCACTTCCCATTTTTCTTTGTTGGGAGTTAAGTATGTTCAATAAACCCCCTTTCACTTTTGCTGTGGAGGCACAGGTTCCACTGCTTTTGCCAACAACAGGTTTTGAACCTCCTTTTCCAACAGCTTTCTCTCTGCATTGGAAGCTGGTTTGAACACTCTGGTTCTTGGAGAGGGAAGGGATTTGAAACTTAGGGACAATCCCCGACTCACTATGTCCAGGACCCACTTGTCTGTGGTGATCTGTTTCCAAGCCTGGAAATAGTGAGTCTGTCTGTCCCCTACCAGAAGTGGGGACGCGGCCTGTAAGGACAAGTCAGGGGTCCTGCTTTGCCTGGGGTTGGGAGTGGGAACCATGCCTGGAACACCTTCTGCCCCTGCCCCTGAAGTACCCTTGCTAAAGGTACTGTTGTACTTGGGGTACAGCTATGGTCTGATAAAAAGGCCTGGAATAAACTGTCTGCCCCTGCCTCTCCTTCCATACAGTCTTGTGGATGGGGAACCCTTTTTTTTTTGGCAGAGTTGCTTCTATAAGTGGCTTTCTACTCATCCACTTTCTTCATATAGGCTTCTGTGCGAGTTCCAGAGAGGGAATTACCCTCAATTGGGAAATCCAGAGCCTTATTCTGAGTGTCTTAAGTAAGGGTTTGTGGCTTTTAACCAGGCAAACCTTCTCTGGGCAAGTGTATTGACCATCTACCTGGCAGCAGTGTTATTGGTGTCTGCTGCCATCTGAAATTGATATTTGGCTGCTTCTTTGCAGAATCTGGCAGTCTCAGCAAGGTCTGCTGAAAGACTGGAAGGAGCCTTGTCTGCCATAGCCATGACAGATTGCCAGAATGATTTCTGGTACTGGGCCGCATAGGCTTGGAAATCAGCCTGTCTTATGGCCAGATAAGCTAATAGCCCTTTTTGACCATACTGTCTATTCTTCTAGAATTCTTCTCTGGTGGGTGAGAAGAAGGAGATACGTTTGCCTTGTCACAGGCTGCAGCTTGTACCACACCCTGGTGTTCAGGATGGAAGAATAAAAATTCAGCCCCTTCCCTGTCTAGCTGGTACTTCTTGTTCAACCTTTTATCCAAAGGAGGGACAGACCCAGGTGTTTGGAGGAGCTGTGTTGCAACCCTTTTAAAAAACTTATTTATGAGAATCAGTAACTTTTTGGTGGGTATGTGACAGGGTAGAATAGGACCCTGTGCCATCTGTTATGGAGAAAGTGTTTAAATGCAATGATCTTTCCTTTCCTGTCTCTTCTCTCTCTGGTTGCGAAAGCAAGTTTTCCTGTAAGACTTCGGACTTAATCAACCTGACAGGCTCACAATTCTTTGCCTCTCGCTGTCTATCAGTTTTCTCTTGCTGTCTGTTTTTCTCCCTTGCATATCTAGATCTGCTGATATAAAAATATGTGCAAATCAACAGTAGAAAACAGGAAGTTGTTTTCTCTCTGTACAGACAGTTAGTGAGACCCCATCTGGAGTACTGCATGCAATTCTGGAGACCCCATCTCTGCAAAGACAGAGACAGAGTGGAGGCTGTTCAGAGGAGGGCAACCAAAATGGTGCAGGATCTGCACCAGAAGACATACGAGGAGAGACTAAAGCAGCTTAATATGTATACACTTGAGGAAAGGAGGGTGAGGGGAGACATGATAGAAACATTCAAGTATCTCAAGGGAATTAAAGTACAAGAGGGTAGTATCTTTCAGAAAAAGAGATGTTCAAGAAAGTACAGTTACGTAAGAACTTACCATAACAGTAGATCTTCGAGAACAGCTCTTGCAGCAGGTTACACCATTAGGACTGAAGCCGGCAGGCGTCAGGACCCCACGGAAAAATTCTAGCTAGCTATCTTCAGCGGGGACCGCCCCCGACATCGGTCCTGCCCCCGACGTCAGGCGTGGTACATAAAGGGGCGGTCCCGCCAGATTCCCCAGTTCTCCTGCCAGAGACTTCCGGCCGCAGGCTGACATCGAAATGGGAGACCGAGGATCCACCATCAGAAGACAAAAGGATTAAATCCCTGTTAAAAGATGCTTAAGCCATGCCTCCTCCAAGGGGGAAGGTGGGCGGGAAGGTACCTGCTGCAAGAGCTGTTCTCGAAGATCTACTGTTACAGTAAGTTCTTACGTAACTGTACTATCTTACTTCGAGACACAGCTCTTGCAGCAGGTTACACCATTAGGACTGATTCCCAAGCAGTAACGATGCCAGAAATTCCGGGAGGAGGAAGTAGGAAGTACATTCCAGGTCCTGAACCTAGGACAGGAGACCTTGTAGCACCGCCAGGCCGAAACCGTCTCTTCGCCGAGAGGCGATGTCCAGGCTATAATGCCTGATAAAGGTATGCACAGAGCTCCAAGTGGCTGCAGCACATATAGCAGAGGAGGAGACGTTTTCTGAGTGCTGCAAAGGAGGTGGCCACTCCTCTAGTAGAATGACCCCGGACTGTTCCCGGGAGAGGCTTTTGTTTGATATCATAACAGTATGAAATACACTGGACAAGCCAGCGAGACAAGGACTGTTTGGATACAGATTGGCCCATCATCCTCTCAGAGAAGGAAGCGAAAAGTTGCTCAGAACTACGAAAAGGTTTAGTTCTGTTGAGGTAATACCTCAGGCTCGGTGAACATCCAGGTGTGAAGCAGAGCCTCTCCTCTATTCGAGTAGTTCGGAAGTAGACTGGTAGGTCAATGTCCTGATTTAGAGTGAGGAAGAGACCACCTTAGGCAAAAATTTAGGGTTCGGTCCTCAAGGATACTCTGTCCCGGTGGAAACTAAATAAGGCTCTATGCACATGAGGCGTGAAGCTCAGAAATTCTTCTCGCTGGTAACAGCAGCAAAAATAACGTTTTCCCGACAAGCGTAGCTCGCAATCGGCGGCAGGTTCGAGGGGCGTGAGCTGTTCCGGACACAGAGTAAATCCTATGGAGGTACAGGGTCCTCATGGTGGCCTAAGGTGTAACACCCTCTCAGAAACTCCCAGAGGCGCTCCAATTGTGCCACTGTATCGGCGACCCACCGGAAGGTGGTAGGCAGAAATGGCACAAAGGTGCACTTTAATAGAGGAGTAGGCTAGACCCGAATGAAAGAGGGAGCAGGTAGTCCAACACCACTCCCACTGGGCAACCTAAATGGGAAAAATCGCGTTCTCGCGACTATAAATAAAACGTCGCCATTTCATGGCGCGTACAGCATGTTACCGGCTTTCTGGCTGCAGAAAGAACTCTGCAACTTCTGCGAGACCCGTGACGCAAGATGGCTATGTCTCTAGGAGCCATGCATGCAGGCTCAATGAACGTAAGTCCGGGTGGACTAGTGAACCTTTCTCCTGAGACAGGAGATGGGAGCTGAGCGGCAAGCAGGAGCGGGGGTTCCCGGGATAGCTGCATCAGCAAAGGGAACCAGATCTGTCTGGGCCAGAGCAGGGCTACCAGGATCATGATTGCATGCTCCCTGCGCAGTTTGAGAAGAACTCTCTGGATCAATGGGAAGGATGGAAGGCGTGAGAATCTGTCCGCCCAGGAGAGGGACAACGTCTCACCAGAAAACACCAGGCCCTGGATCTAGCAGCAAAAATTGGGCAGTTTTGCGTTGGATGGGGATGCGAACAAGTCCAGCTTTGGAGTTCCCCATCGAAGAAACAGATCCTCTGCTACCTCTTGAAGAAGTTCCCACTCATGGACTCTGGCCTGGGAGCGACTCAGACCGTCTGCAATCGTGTTGTCCACCCCGGGAACATGCACAGTGATCAGATTTGCGCTGTGTCGGATTACCCAATCCCATTCCCTCATGGCCTCCTTGCAAAGGGGGTAAGAGTGTGCACCTCCTTGTTTGTTGAGGTAATACATTACCGCCGTGTTGTCTGTCTGAAGCAGAAGAATACACGGTGGGATTACTGACTGAAAGGCCTGCAGGGCATAGAGAACCTCCCCCATCTCTAGAACGTTGATATGGAGATGAGCTTCCATCGGGGTCCACGTAACCTGGGACTTTACCCTGTCTAGGTGTGCCCCCCACCCTAGACCCGAGGCGTCTGTGGTGAGGGTTACCTCCGGGGACGGCGCTACGAACGGGACGCCCAAGGAGAGCGACCCTGGGACTAGCCACCACTGCCAGTCTCGAATCACGGTGTTCGTGATCCTGACCAGATGCTGCAAGTGGTCTTGCCTTTGGTCCCATTGCACTTTCAGCATCCACTGAGTTACCCGCATGTGGAGCCTTGCGAAAGGGACGGTAGGAATGGCCGCAGCCATGTGTCCGAGCAAGCTAAGGACCGACCTGGCAGGGACGGTCATGTTCGACGATAACTCCCTGATGAGGGATCTGATGCGTTCCGCTCTGTCGTCTGGAAGAAAAGCTCTTCCCTGAACAGTGTCCAGTACTGCCCCTATAAACTGCAGTTTCTGCGACGGTACCAGGAGAGACTTCCGTTAGTTTATTAGGATTCCCAGAGATCGGAACAGGTCCTGGGTGCTCTGGATCGCAAGTAACAACGCCTCTCTGGAGGCGGCCATGAGAAGCCAATCGTCCAGGTACGGGAACACATAATAGCCCTGTCTCCTCAAAGACACTGCCACGACTGCCATGCACTTGGTGAAGACCCTGGGTGCGGATGACAGTCCGAATGGAAGGGCTCGGAATTGAAGGTGGTGGTCGAGGAACTCGAAGCGCAGGAACCTCTTGTGCGCCTGAGCTATAGGGATATGCAGGTATGCGTCCTGCATGTCTAGAGACGCTAAGAAGGCATCTTGTTTCAGCATGGGAATAAGACCCGGAAGAGTCACCATGTGGAATCTCTTGTAGGCGACCGACACGCTGAGATCGCGGAGGTCCAGAATCGGACGGAGGTCCCCTGTTTTCTTTGGAACCAGGAAGAAGTGGGAATAATATCCTTGTCCTCTCTGGTTCTCCGGGACGTACTCTATCGCTCCCTTTTGCAGGATCGCGAGTACTTCTTACCAGATCAGAGATTTGTGCTGACCCGGATACCGGAGAGCAAAGGAGGCCTCGAGGGTGGCTTTTTTGCCAATTCTATATAGTGGCCTCTTCTGACCAACTGAAGCACCCACCTGTCGGTGGTTATAGCCTGCTATCCCTGCAGGAAGTTCGACCAAGTGACCCTCGACCATGATTTCCCGTTGATCCTGAGGGATTTGGGCGGAAAGGAGTCAGGGTTGTGGCGGCTGAGGTCCCGCTGGCTGGACCGGCTTGGAAGTACGCTGGCTTCGCCTGCGGGTTGTTTCCTGGGCTCTGCGAGCCGGAGCCCCTCTGTTGTGGAGCGGGGCCGGACTGTTGCCTCTGCGTCCATCCACGAAATCAGCTTTGGTTCCTGCGAAAGGAACTAAGCTTGGGTCGGTACATGGCCTGAACCGACCTCACCGTCTTCCCGGCCTCTTGAAGTTTGGTAATAATCTTCTCCGAAGGATTACCAAACAAGACTTCTCCCTCGAATGGAGCGTCCATGATATTCTTCTGGACGTCCGGGGTACAGCCGGAGACGCGTAACCAAGAGTGCCTCCGGAGGCATACGCCAGAAGCTGCTGCTCGGGCCGATGAGTCCGCGGAGTCGTACGCCGCTTGTAGCACTTTGGGTTCCCACGCCCGAACCTGCACGGAGGAGCTGAAGCCTTCCTCCTTCTGCTCACCTTCCGCAGTTTTGCAGCTTTCCAGACCCTGTTCTCCACAAGGCGTTCTGGAACTGAACCATGTGGGTCAAATAGTTCAGGGATCTGATGGCGCAGGTAGCGGAAGATACGGCTGCCTACCCAACCGGCCCAACTGCTTGGACTCTGGGTCCGTGGCAGGGTGCTCAGATGTTGGCGGCTCTGTGACCGTCATGTGAGGCTGTGATGACCAGAGAGTCGGCCTGAGGCTGCTGAGCAGTGGACTGGTCTCTCTAGGAGCCTTGTACAAGCGATCAGCTTTCTGGCATCGCCGGGCGAATGTGGGACGCTTCCACGCTGCCTTGGTGACGCCCACAGAGTGTCAACAAAGGTGGCACCACCACAGGCTTGGGGTCTTTTGTTAAGATATTTGACGAGGCGTATCCTTTCGGGGTCTAGTTCTTCTGCATCCCATCCCATGTTCTCTTGGATGTGTCTCAATATCCGAGAACGAACGGTCGTCCGGAGGAGATTTTGGCATCTCACGTGGGTCCGGAGAAGGGATGGAGAGGGGAGATGGGGATCTAGATGAAAAGTACTCTGATCCCGTGTCCTCCGTCGAAGGCAATCGTCGGTGTCTCCTGGGTCTCTTGGGGCTGGGTGACCTAGAAGAGGATTTAGACGGAGGTCTCCGTTTTTCTGGTCTCCCCCTGGGAGGGGTTCCGAGTTCCCGGGGAGGAGGTAAGCGGCCTGCCGACCCCGATGGCGAGGGGGGTGCAGGAACCGGAGGAGGAGGAGGAGGAGGAGGAGGAGGAGTGGGAACCATGTCCTTCTTTATGGTGTCCCACCAGTAAGTGAAGAGATCCTTCACTTCCACAAAGGAAAGGCCCGACGACGGTCCGGGCGCCGGTGGACGGTCATCGGGTCCCGGCGTCGGCTCCACAGGGGGCTCGGGTAACGGCGAGGGATCCCTGGGAGTCTCGACGAGACCGGGTCTCCGCCTGGTCCTCGGGCTGCGAAGATCCTCCTCGGTCAAGGTCTCCTGACCGACGTCGGTCGGAGGCGTCAGGGCTCTCTTCTCAGGGGGAGCGGGCGCCGGTCCTCCTACCAGCGTCCGCTGAGGAGCTGGCTTAGCCGGCGACGGTCGTCTGGCCGACAGCGGCTCCAGGGATGCCTGACGTGAGGCCGACGACGGACGCACCGGCGTCGGATCCAGAGGTCTCTTTAAGGAGGTGAGCTCCAATGTCTTGCGAGGAGGCAAAGAAGCTGACCTGACGTCGGGTTCCGAACGGCGGGAACCCGACTTGTGATGGTGATGATGGCGATCCCAGACTTCGCCAAGGCCCTGGAGGACGAAGACGAGGATGGCCTGGCAGACTTGGCCTGAGAAGAAGGCTTCCTTACCGCAGCCGGGGGAGGCTGAGAGCTGGCCCTAGAGGGGGAGCGGTCGGACCTGGAACCGGAGCTGCGCGAGTCCGAAGCCCTGGAGGGGGACCTGGAAGGGGCCTTCTCCCTTCATTTCTCTGCGTGCTTGTGGGTCTTTTTTGAAGATTCCCTTGGAAGACATGGTTTTCAGCTTCTTCCAGTAAGAACGCTGAAGGGCCTTCTTCTGACGTCGGATCCGGGTACGACTGTTAAACCCCTGGCAAAAGGAGCAGGCCCGGGTATAATGTTCTGGGCCCAGGCACCGAACGCAGGCCGTATGGGGATCCTTGAAGGGGATCTGTTTCCCGCAAGCACAATTGGAGGAGTGACCGGAGGTTGGAGAGGACATCAGCGAAAATCTTGCTAGAAGAAATCCAATTTTCCCGAAGGAAAGCACTAAACCACGCGTCGCGCGCTAGACTATAACCGAAGGGTTGAGACATGCAAGTCGACGGCAGGAAAGAACTGGGGAATCTGGCGGGACCGCCCCTTTATGTACCACGCCTGACGTCGGGGGCCGGACCGACGTCGGTGGCGGTCCCCGCTGAAGATAGCTAGCTAGAATTTTTCCGTGAAGGTCCTGACGCCGCCGCCGCTTCAGTCCTAATGGTGTAACCTGCTGCAAGAGCTGTGTCTCAAGTAAGATCAAGGGACATAATTTGAAGATGGGGGGACGGCTCAGAGGTAATGTTAGTAAGTATTTTTTCACAGAGAGGGTTGTGGATGCATGGAACAGCCTTCCTGAAGAGGTTGTGGAGTCAGGAACAGTGGGAGAATTCAAGAATGCATGGGACAGGCATAAGGCAATTCTAGTGGGGGGGGTAGGAGGAAGTAAGCTGTTGATTAACTAGAATCTGCAGCTTATCCATCAGGTAGGGAAATGGGCAGACTAGGTGGGCCGAGCGGTCCTTATCTACCGTCAAATTCTGTGTTTCTATGTTTGGGGGTCACCCACACCCTCCTGACGTCGGCCCAGCTCCACATTCATTAAGGAGGACGAACATTTCAATTCAGCGATCTGGTAGGAGACTGGAAAAAGGTGGAAGCTATAACCCGGGAGTTCCAGGCTTCGGAAGGACAGCAGGCCTTAGAATCAGATGAGGGGACCTAAACCGGACTTAAGTATACAACGAGCACATAAGTACAATTCTACTCAATAGAGTATTTAAGTTTGCCACTTTCAGCTAAATAAATATAAGAGGGATCATTTCTTTGCTGTATAGTTTTGCTAAACTGACTTTGTTTATTAGGAGACTATTAGTTTAAAAAGGAACGTAAGGGACTTAACTACCCAGAATGTTTTATTTAACTTCTTGGTTTTCTACTGTAGACCAAATAACGTTGGGATGTGTGGGCTGTTTTTAAGGCACTCCATATGCAAGGAGCAACTATTCTGGACATGGGGACATATCAACACTGGTTGCTAAGTCTTTCTCATTTTAAGCTATCCAATGTTGGACTTATGCCCCAAAAGCCTTAGGTGGCTGTAGCTATTCAGTTTTATTTATAGGTACTGCAAATTTAGTTTTTTCCCTCATGCCTAATGCAACTCTGTATAGGTTTTTATATCCCAATATACACTGGATGTATTTGCACTTTCTCCCTTGTCTTGATGCCTTGCAGACGATTGTACTCTATGTAATTGCTTTTGACAAATGCAATAAACATTAAGTTTAAAAAAAAAAAGTGGCAGCAGAGCTTGCCACACTTTTCAGCAGAGTGGACATACCTAAATAAATTATTACTGATCAGAGTAGTCATTTTGCTGCTGCACTGCATAAGGAACTGTACAGACTGCTAGGTATCACTGCCATAAGAACCTCCCCCTATGACCCTCAGACAGATGGTCTTGTTCAGCATTTTAATCAAACCCTAAAACACGTTAAAAAGATTTGTAAAAGGGGAAGGGAAAGACTGGGACCAATACTTACCTTACCTGCTTTTTGCTTAGAGAGAAGTGCCATAGGCATCAACAGGGTTTTCACCATCTGAAATGCTGTATGGTAGGCAGCCAAGAGGGACACTGGATGTGATAAAAGAAACGTGGGAAGATAACCCCACCCAGAAATAATCAATACCTTCTTATATGTGTGCCCTAAGAAAGAAACTGGCAAAATATGTTGAAATTGCCCATAATAATCAGGAAGAGACCCAAAACCAGCAGAAGGTAGACTGTGACCATGGGGTAAAAGACAAAAGGTTTTGAGCCAGGTGAAAAGGTTTTGCTACTGTTGCCCTCAACAGAAAATAAGCTGTTAATGAAGTGGCAAGGGCCTTATAAGTTTCTTAGACGTACTGGCACTGTTAACCATGAGATTGAGACCCCTGACAGGAAAAATACTTCTAAGATATTCCATGCTAACCTCCTCAAGAAATGGGCTGAAAAAATGCCAAAAGCTGCTTTGCTAGTTTTACCACAAACTGATAAGGAAGATATTCATGTAGCTTATGATAGACTGGAACAAACTGTAAATGCTGCTGCTGTAAAGGTGAATGTTTCCTTAACCTCAGAACAAACTGTAGACATTTGTAATGTGCTAGAGACATTTACTGTAACAGTACCTTTACCACAGTACCAGGCCGAGCAAAAAGGAGTTGAGCACGTAATAGTGATGAGGAATGCTTGTCCTATTAGGCAAATGACATACAGGTTGCAAGAGTGGTTAAGAGCTGACGTGGTTAAGGAAATACAAAAAATGAAAGAATTGGGTATCATAGAGGAGTCGAGGCATGCTTGGTCATCTCCCATGGTAATTGTAAACAAAAAAGAAGGGGGTGTTAGAATCTGCCTTGATTTTAGGAAACTTAATCAAGTGCCAGAATTTGACAATTATCCTATGCCCAGAATAGATGATTTGGTGGACAGACTGGGGAGTGAATGTATATCAGTGCCCTCGATCTCACCAAGGGTTACTGGCAAATACCTTTAGTTAAAGAATCCAGAGATAAAACTGCATTTGCCACCCATATAGGATTCTATCAGTTCACCACCATACCATTTGGTTTACATGATGCACCAGCTACATTCCAATGGTACATAGATGCAATTTTATCCCCTCACACTGGTTACTGTGCTGTGTACTTGGATGATGTTGTGGTGTACAGTACAGACTGGATAAGCCACCTAGAACACCTACAAGCTGTTATCCAAGCCATCAAAAATGCAGGTCTGACTAGTAATTCTACCATATGTGCATTGGGCATGCAGGAAACAAGATATTTGGGCTGTGTGTTGGGAAATGGAAAAGTTAAGCCAGAGGTTTCTAAAATAGAATCTGTAGCTAACAGCCCTGTACCGAAAACAAAGAAACATGTCAGATCATTTTTTAGGGCTGGCTGGTTATTATCAGAGATTTGTTCCCAACTTTGCTGAATTAGCTACTCCCCTCACTGAACTCATGAAAAAATGGTACTCAAATAATGTTAAATGGACCACAATGTGTGATGAAGCTTTTCAAGCCATAAAGGCTGCATTATGTTCAGCCCGTTTTAAGAAGACCAGACTCTGAGAAACCATTTTTGCTACAAACAGATGCATCAGAGGTAGGCCTAGGTGCAGTACCAAGTCAAAAGGAAAAATTACTCACCTTAGTAATGTTGTTTCTTCTAATGGAGTCTTGCTATATTATGACAATTGCAGTTTGTCCCACCATTAGAACTGCTGCTCCGGAGGTGAAAGAGTTAACTTCCATGCCAGGCATGGAGCTTAGAGCGTGAGCTCGGTTAGAGAAGCTCTGTCTGGATAATTTCAAACTAAAACTGTTAGATCTTTACGAGCAAAACTCACTAAGGTTCTGTGTGGAAGCTGTAACCTACACTAGCCAACTGGCTACTTAAATATTAACACATATTCCTGGTCCCAACACCAAGACTCAAATCAGGGGACCAGAAAAATAAGATAAGATAAGATAAGATAAAATAAAACACAACACCCCAAAACCCCAAAAAGAAGGGGTGGAAAACATAAAATGGGTATAAACAAGTGCCCACACTGGACTGCCCACCCCATACCCAAGTACAAGTTCTGAGAGGGGCAGGCTGGGTGGGAGGTCATAATATAGCAAGACTCCATTAGAAGAAACAACATTACTAAGGTGAGTAATTTTTTCTTCAAACAACATGAAGTCTTGCTATATTATGACAATTGCAGACTACACAGCAGTACCTCCATGGAGGAGGGACAGAACCTACTTAGGGAATAGGCTCTGAAGCACGGCTGTGCCAAACCGAGCATCCCTCCTGGCCTGGACATCCAGGGAGTAATGCTTGGTGAAAGTGTGTACCATTTTCCAAGTAGCTGCTTGACATATCTCTAAGATAGGGATGTCTCTGGCAGCAGCTAGAGACGCAGCTGTACCTCTGGTAGAGTGAGCCTCAGGCCTGAAGGGGAACTTTTCCCAGTTTTGATAACAAAATTGGATACAAGAGACAATCCACCTGGCAATGGATCTCTTAGTGGCAGGTTTCTTTCCCAACCTCACCATAAGTGAGAAAAGTTGGAGGATTCGAACCTGTGACCCTTGGTATGCTCTATATAGTAACTTAGGGCCCTCTTAACATCTAAGCTGTGCAACCTCCTCTCACCAGAGGAGGAATGGTCAGTGAAGAACACTGGAAGGGAGATAGATTGATTAAGATGGAATCTGAAACCACCTTAGGCAAAAACTTCCTGTTAGTCCTATGGACTACCTTATCCCTGTGGAAGGAAATAAAGTCAGTCTCTATTGACAAAGCTTGTAACTCACTTATGCGCCTGGCAGAAGTGATAGCTACTAGAAAAACAGTTTTCCAAGTCAAATACTTAAGCTCTACAGAAGACAGAGGTTCAAAGAGGGGTTGCATCAACTCAGCAATGCAAACATTAAGATCCCAGGCAGGGGCCGGGTCCCTGAAAGGTGGATTAGTATGAAGTAATCCTTTGAAAAACTTGGAAAATACAGGGTAAGCAGAAAGAGAGGAGGGCTTTCCTGCTGAAATAAAAGCAGAGACAGCTGCCAAATGTACTTTCAGGGTAGCTGGTCTCAGACCCAAAGAATTAAGATGGACCATATAGTCCAAAACAATGGGCAAGTCAGCAGATTCCGGGAAATATGTTTCCCAGAACACCAGATGGAAAACCTTTTCCATTTAGAGTTATAAGAAGCCCTAGTGGAAGGCTTCCTAGAAGCCTTCAGGATTTCAAGAACACCTTGAGAAAGGTGTGAGGTCAGCAATTCTAACCCTCAAGAGCCAGGCCTTGAGGTTGAGGGATTTGAGATGGATACCAAACTCTCCCTGGGCACAAGTTAACAGGTTGTGATTCCTGGGGAGAAACAGGGGAAGATGGAATGCTAAAGACAGAAGGAGTGGGTACCAGGCTGCCTGGCCCAATCTGGAGCAATCAGAATCATCTTGCAAGGCTGGGATCTGATTTTGACTAGCACCTTGAATAGGAGAGGGAAGGGGGGAAAGGCATATAGAAACTTCCCTTCCCAAATTAGGAGAAAGGCATCCAGGGGGACTGAGCCCATCACTGGGGGCCTGCAACAAAACAGTGGAAGTTGGTGATTGTCTGGGGCTGTGAAAAGATCTATCTGAGGGGTGCCCCATCTGGCAAAAACTATCCCTAGTACTGGGATCCAGTGACCATCGTGATGGCCCTGGGAAATCCTGCTGAAAGCATCTGCCAGGACATTGTCCTTTCCTGGGAGGTGAACTGCTATGAGGGAAGTGTTCAGGGAATAAGCCAGAGACCACAACTTCATTGCCTCGGTGCACAAGGCCAAGACCGAGTGCCCCTTGTTTGTTGATGTACCACATTGTAGTGGTGTTGTCTGTTCTGACTTGTACCACTTTGTTCTGAACAGATGCAGAAAACACCTGAAGTGCTAGAAAAACAGCTCTGAGTTCCAGCAAATTGATGTGGAGCACAGATTCCTGAGGGACCACACTCCTGGGTGGAGAGGTCGCCCATGTGAGCTCCCCATCCCAGAAGGGACGATCTGTAGTAAGGGTCAAGGAGTGAGCTAGAGGGATGAAGGGACCCTAGTCTCAAATTGCTCTGATCCTGCCACCACTGAAGGGCCTGGATCAGGGTTCGAGTCACTGGGATCAACTTGGAAAGGGGATCTTTTCTTTGAGACCAAAAGGCTCTCAAGTGAAACTGAATGTCCCTCATCTGAAACCTTGCTCCCTGCACTACAGCTGTGGAAGCAGCCATGTGTCCTAATAGCTGTAAGAAGTGCCTTGCTGGTCGAGAGACCTGCAGAGTGAAGGAGGAGGCCAGGGCCACTAGGTTCCTTACCCTTTCTAGGGGCAGGAAGGCTCTGGCCTGCTATGTGTCCAATTCTGCACCTATAAAGGTTAGTACCTGGACAGGTTCCAGAACTGACTTTGGAAGATTGAGAAGAAAACCCAGAGAGGTGAGCAGCTGCTGGGTAACTTGCAGGTGTGATTTGACCTGGTCTGGAGACTGACCTACAATGAGCCAGTCGTCTAGGTAGGGAAAGATGGCAATCTTTCGCATTCTTAAATGAGCAACTGCCACTGCTAGACATTTTGTGCATACCCTTGGGGCAGAGGTAAGGCCGAAGGGCATTGCTCTGAACTGGTAATGGCCCGAGGGCAGTTCGAATCTGAGGTACTTTCGGTGGGAGCTTCTGATGAGAACATGGAAATAGGCATCCTTGAGGTCCAGGGAAGCTAGCCAGTCCCCTGGCCTTAGAGAAGATAAAATCATTGCCAGAGTCACCATTTTGAATTTTGGTTTCAAAAGGTGCTTGTTCAGATATCTTAGGTCCAAAATGGGCCACCATTCTCCTGTCTTTTTTGGGGTAAGGAAGTACCTGGAGTACAGACCCTTGCCCTGGTGTAGGGGAGAAACCCTTTCTACAGCTCTGAGAGCTAGGAGGATTGAGACTTCTGTTTCTAAGGCAAAGGTCTCTAGAGGGTTTGCAGGTGGAAAAGATCTGATTCTCATCTTTGGAAATTTTTTGAAGCTGAGAACCAGACCCAGGCTTACTACTTCCAGGACCCACCTGTCTGATGTTAGAGACTCCCAGTCCTGAACGAAGTAAGCCAACCTGCCCCCCTACAGGTAATGGAGAACCGGACCTGGGCACCCCATCAGGGTGCCTCTTTGGCAGGGGCTTTAGGCTGAGGGGTGGGAGCAGACCTGCTTGCACCCCGTCTGCCTCTCCCTCTGAAGAACCCCCTCTGAGCATAAGCAGAGGAGGCCTGGGTTTGGTAAAAAGGCCTGTGAAAAGGCCTACCTCTACCCCTGGGGGTCTGCCTCTGAGGAGTGGCTTGCCGCTCCTTGGCTTGTGCACTCCTATAAGTTGTCCTATATTCATCCATTTTCTTCATGTAATTCTCTGTCTGCTCCCCAAACAGAGAATTTCCTACCACAGGAAAATCCATAGCCTTAGTCTGGGTGTCCTGTGACAAGCTAGTACACCTGAGCCAAGCCACCTACGAAAGGCCACAGATGTAGCCATGACTCTAGAGGATACATCATTAGAATCCACAGCAGCATGGAAATGCACCTTGGATGCCTCAATACCATCAGCAGCCACCTGCTCCAGCTCCTTAGCAAGCTGGCCAGGGGCCTGTTTGGCCAAAGCCATGACAGTGTCCCATCTAGATTTTTGGTATCTTGCCACATAAGCCATGTAATTTGCTTGTCTGAGTCCCAGGGACGCTGCCATGTATTGTTTTTTTGCCATGGCATCAATCTTCCTGGAGTCCTTGTCAGGAGGATGTGAAGCCAGGGGAATATTAGCCTTATCACAGGCTGCAGCCTGAACTACTCCAACATGACTGCATTGCTGTGAAAGAAATTCTGTATCAGGACCTGACAAAGTGTACCTCCTGTCCATCTTCTTGTCCACAGGAGGCACAGAATTAGAGCTTTTAAAATTGTTATTGTTTGTTTCCTAAATGATTTATGTAAAGGGATAGACAATCTCTAGACTCTGGGATATCCATCATTTCCACAAAATCAGGTTCCTCTTGCTCATCCACAGCTTCCTCCAATGGGAGCTGGAGGGTTTCAGCAACCTTTTATAAAACAGAAAGTGAGAAGGGACTCAGAAAGCGAGGGGAGATTCTAAAGGTCTGTCTGGGGAGATGTCCGATTCAATGGCACATCCAGACTCTCAAAGTCACATTCACACTGTTCATAATCATCCTCCCCTCCTCTGGTTCATGAAACTCTTCTATATCATATTCTTGAACTCGTGGAACCGGCCGAACCGACCTTTTGCCAGACAGTGGTGGTTCAGACGGAACCGGAGAAAGTGACTGGACAATTTGTATAGCTTTTGCCATCTCTGCAGCAGTTGGAGAAGGGATTTTAGACTCCACACCTGCTGATTTTCTAGTTTTCTTTGCTGGAACTGGCTTCTCAGAGTCAGCTTTACGTTTGCCCGAGGAAGTCTCGCCCTGGTCAGAGGGCACTCCCTCCGGGCTGGCCATCCGGGTCAGCGGACTTTTGGCCTCTCGCTCCTGAGCCTGCCAACTCTCTTATCCAGGGTGGCTGCAGGGAAATTCTTACAAATCTGGCAGTCTGAATTGAGGTGGTCAAACCCAGACAATATACATGTGGTGTGTGGGTCAGCCTTGGCAAAGGCTTCCCACAGACACTACAGTGTTGAAACCCAGTGGGCCCGGTTTTTCTTTTGGGTTTCTAGACATGATGCCAGCCTAACCAAAAACTTGCCTTTAACGGCAGTGCCAGGCAAGACACCCTTATCGGTTCCCAACCGTGTCACGGGTCGTGGAAAAAACCGTAATGAAATCCGTCTTTTTTAGAACCGATAAGAACCGGGAACCGCACTCTAAAAGCTTTTAAATGCTTGATTTTTAAAGTTTTAAAACAACCTGATCGGTTCGAACCGAACCGATAAACATTTACAAGTTCCACACAGAAATAAACCTGTCTATTACTTACAATACCACAGACAGAGCTTGAACCGATCGGTTTGCGGTTAAAATAATAATACGCGGTTGAATTTAACCGAGAAAATACTGTTTAAACCAAGAAATGAACTGAGCAGTAGGAGAACTCTCCGGAGCGACTGTTCAGTGAGGCGGAGTAAAGAATCTGACAGTTTCAGTTTGAAATTATGCAGACAGAGCTTCTCTAACCGAGCTCGCGCTCTAAGCACCATGCCTGGCATGGAAGTTAACTCTTTCACCTCCGGAGCAGCAGTTCTAATGGTGGGACAAACTGCACTTGTCATAATATAGCAAGACTTCATGTTGTTTGAATATAAATGGGAAAGAACATCCTATTCTGTACATAAGTAGGAAATTAAATGACAGAGAGAAAAGGTACTCCACGTTCGAAAAGGAATGTTTAGTAGCAAAATGGGTCATGGAGTCCCTTAAATTTGATTTGCTAGGAACTCACTTTGTTCTTATAACAGACCACAATCCTCTCTCTCTGGTGGCTTAATCAGATGAAAGATAATTCCAGAATCACAAGGTGGTACCTGGCACTGCAGCCATTTAAATTCATGGTGATACACAAATCTGGTAAAGAGAACAGCAATGCTGATTTTCTGTCAATATATGGCTCAGGAATTGAGGATTCTGGAGGTTGAAAAACAAATGTATGGGTTTGAACTGTACTGTTTGCTGTACTGTTATAAAAAAAAAGATGATGTACATGTGCTTAATGTCTGAAAGCAGCAAATGTTATTAGAGAATAAAAAGTTTTGGAAACCTGTTTAATAAAACAGGTTCCCTCTTAAGGAGGGGGGTGTATGTGACAAGGTAGAATAGGACCCTGTCCCATTTGTTATGGAGAAAGTGTTTAAATGCAAGGATCTTTCCTTTTCTGTCTCTTCTCTGTTTGGCTGCGCAACCAAATTTTCCTGTGAGACTTCGGACTTGATCAATCCGACAGGCTCGCAATTCTTTGCCTCTCGCTGTCTCTCAGTTTTTTCAAGCTGTCTGTTATTCTCCCTTGCATATATAGATCTGCTGATATAAAAATATGTGCAAATCATTGAATGGAAATGTAACTGATATTGAAACCCCTTGTGTTTAGAAAATGTATACCATTACTGTTGAAATAAATATATTTATAATTTGAGATGACTGCAAAAAGCTGTTGGAAGCTAAAGGTTACCAGAGTTCAATCTTTAAGCCTTTTGCAAAAGTTGTGCAAAAGGAGCCTCAACTCGAGAAGCACACTGTGTTCTAGCAGCTCCTGCCTGATATTTACAAAAAACAGGATGCTTGCAAAGGATGATGGTTGAAAGGACTTAAAAGAGCTAAGCTGCAACTGCAAGAAAGATTAGAGGAGAAAGGGACACAGAGACTGAAGGAAAAATTTGTTTTATTTTGCCTTTGTACATAGTTATACTGAACAAGTTTATTTTTCATGTTACTGCTACTGTAAATAAATATTTTTAGTGAATTTTACAACTGCTTCTGGTTTTTCTATGCTTCCTGACCTATGCCTTGATGACAGGGTGTTAACCCCAGCATTCCCAAGTACTCTGCCTCCTCCTTTATCACCTCAGTGGTAGAGATATCCAGAGCATCCACTATTTTTTTAACAAAGGAAAAATGGGATGAATAATTCTCTCATGACCTGGGAGGAGAGCCAAACTCTTGCTCAGGAAAGACCTCAGGCTCTCCTTCATCCTCTTGTTCATACTCCCCATAATCTTCTCTCTCATCCAAGGAGGACTGGGTTGATTCAGCAGTGGTCTAAACTGTAGACTGCTGTCCAGCAGGCAGCAGGCCCTGCAAGACCTTAAATGCCTGTGCAATCTCCAGAGGAGTAGGCACATTTACAGCCACAAAAGAAGTCCCATAGACTGATCAGGAGGGGGTTCTGTGTGCTTTGTTTTCTTAAGTCTTTTTCATAGGAACCGGAGAGCTAGCCGGTTCAGCAGGCCTTTATGTGATGGCCTTTGCACCCGTACAAGGGGTAGAAATTGTGGCTTCTGTGGTTTCACCCACAACCACTGAGGGTTTTGGCTGGTCAGTGTCTGAGGGACCCTTAGGTGGAGGCAATTTCATTTTAAGCCTTTCCAAACATTTTTCATGAGTTTTTTCTGGAAAGGTCTTACAGACTTCAAAATCAGTTTTCAAATGATCATAGCCATGGCAGAGAACACAAAAAGTGTTGGAAAAAACTTCTCCACACACTGTACAATTTTTGAAACTGGGTTCACCAGTCTTTTTCTTAGGTTTTTCCGACATTTTTTGAAAAAGAACACAAAAATCGCAACTGCGAGGTAAATTTAAACTTTTTTTTTTAAAACAAAACTATTGGTTGCGGTCGGTTCAGGAACTGATCGGGGAACTGATCGGAACCAGGATTAGTGGTTCGGCAACTGATATCAGCGGTTACAAAAACTAGTTTTAATAAAACAATTTACTACAAAATAAAGGAGTTTTAGTCAGAAAAACTCCGCTAAGACTAAAAAAGCCTAGATTCCCCACCGGTTATCTCGAACCAGGAGAAACAGACAAAAATAAGCAATTTAAGTACAATAAAGCGAACGGTTTAGTACAAACAAAAGATAAGGGTAACAAATGAAAATAAAACAATACTTATATGTATTTTTTTTAAAGTTTCACAGAGAGATGATGCGGAGAGGGTTTCCGAGTGTCTAGTCTACACAGGAGGAGAGAAAATTTGAGGGTTAGAATGTAGGCGGTTCATAGGTGGCAGCATCTGAAAAAGTAGCACGAGCCAATGATTCCATCATTAGCATACCATTCCATCTCTGGGCAGATCTGGCTTAAAGGCATACTGTATAAGAGTTAGGAATATTGGAGTATTCCTGGGGTGAGAAACAATTGGCTACAGCGCTGACCCACCACTCCAGTGAGTATTTTCCTTCCTTTCAGCAAGACAACCTGCACAACAATTTAAAAGAAAATATACTCAGCAAAAAACAATTTCAGAGAAAAATAAAGCAGTAAACTGTACAACCTGTAAGCACAAAACAGTAATAAAAACCTGTAAGCACAAAGAAAAAATTACTCACCATAGTAATGTTGTTTCTTCTAATGGAGTCTTGCTGTATTCTGACATAATGCAGTTAGCCCCAGTACTTGAACTGCCCCGGAGAGGAAAGAGTTAACTCTATGCAGGAGCATAGAACGTTGAGCTCGAGCTCGGTTTTCAAACCTCTGTCTGTGGTACTTCTCAGTGTAACCGTCAGATTCTTACGAGCAACCAACTAACTAAGCAGTATAGTATGGAAATTGTTCAACATATAGCTAAAAGGCAAAAGATTTTTTGGGCCCAAAAGACAAGTCGAGAACCCAAGAAGGAAAAGGTAGTGCCTATATATAACTATAAAAGTACCATAAAAAGAACAACAGTAGCTACCCCACCCAAGAGGGAGGGTACAAGGTACACCCCTGAGGTGCAACACTGTACCTGCCAGCCCACTTCCCAAAAACTAGGCTCTGAGAGGGAAGGCGGGGGGGGGCAGAATACAGCAAAACTCCATTAGAAGAAACAACATTACTATGGTGAGTAATTTTTTCTTCAAACATCATGAAGTCTTGCTGTATTCTGACATAATGCAGACTACCATGCAGTTCCCTATGGAGGAGGGAATGCAGAACCTACTTTGGGAACAAGCTCTGCAGCACTGCTGTGCTAAACCTAGCGTCACTCCTAGCCTGGATGTCCAGGGAGTAATGCTTGGTGAACGTATGTACTGTTTTCCAGGTGGCTGCTTTACAGATCTCTAACAAGGGTATTTCTCTGGTCGCAGCTAGAGTAGCAGCCGTACCCCTAGTCGAGTGATCCCTCCGGCCTGAAGGGGGTGTTCTACCCAATTTGTCACAGCAGAATTGTATACAAGAAACAATCCACTTGACAATAGTTCTTTCAGTGGCAGGCTTCCCTTTCCCCACTTCACCATAAGTGAGAAACAATTGAAGACAGTCATTTTTGTGTGCCTTGGTATGCTCTATGTAGTAGCTAAGGGCCCTCTTAACATCCAAACTGTGTAACCTTCTTTCTCCTGAAGAAGACTGGTCAGTGAAAAACACGGAGAGATATAGACTGGTTCAGATGAAAATCCGACACCTCTTTGGGCAAGAACCTCCAATTGGTTCTTAGGACCGCTTTGTCCCTATGCAATTCACTAATCTGCCTGGCAGAAGTAATAGCTACCAGGAACACAGTTTTCCAGGTCAAGTACTTCAAATCAGCCGAAGCCAGAGGTTCAAAGGGTGGCTGCATAAGCTGAGCAATGCATACATTAAGATCCCAAGGCAGAGTGGACTCCCTAAAGGGAGGGTTAATGTGAACCAGACCTTTGAAAAACTTCCTGAAAACAGGATGAGATGCCACGGAAGAGCCCTTCCCTGCTGAAAGGAATGCAGAGACAGCTGCCAGATGAACCTTCAGAATGGCAGGCCTAAGTCCTAGACTATTCAGATGAACTATATAATCTAAGGATGTGGAAATGTATGCAGAATCAGGCACAATGCCTTTCTGAGAACACCAAATACTGAACCTCTTCCATTTGGAATTGTAAGTTTTTCTAGTGGAAGGTTTCCTGGAGACCTTCAGAATATCCAGAACTCCCTGAGAGAGATGCAGTGCTGAATATTTTTTTTTTATACTTCTTTTATTTTCTCAATGCTTTCATATACTTTCATAGTATTCTGTTACAGTAGTTCAAAATCTTAGATTTCGTACATACACATATTTCAAAGTTCCACTAACTTAATATACATTTCTCTGTTTTTCTTTTCAAATTTATACCAACATAAAATATGACACACTTATACACTAATAATAAAATTCCAGGTAAAACCAGGGATAATTGAGGTGAAGACAGACATTGGGCACAAAAAAAGATTAATCTAGTTGATTGTAGCCTTATTTAGAGGTATCTAACAGTAGCAGATTGCATTTATTTATTTCATTTTCTACTTTCAGACAAGGAGGGCCCCTGGGAGGGGGTTCCACAGGACAAGATTACGTACTATCGCTGGATCCTATCTGTTTGTATTACCAACTACTCCCTTGTTTACTTACAGAATCTGTTTTTGGTTTAGTTCCCATCTGGTCCATCTTGTAGTATAAAGTTGCATTTTATTATTTAGAGCATATGACATTTGCTCATTGTTTTGAATGTCCTGAACTATAGCTTTCCATTCCCCCACAGTAGGGGAGGTTTTCTGGAGCCATTTCTTTGTAATTGCTTTATATGCTGCCCCCAGAAAAATGGTCCAGAGATATATGATGTGTGTATCTCTCATTCCTTCCGGTGGAATACCCAGCACCAGGTTAATCCCAGTCACTTGGTAGTGCTCACCTAAAATGTTTACTATATAGGCTGAAATTGCGGACCAAAATGTGCTCATTTTTTTGGCAATCAAAAAATATGTGTTTATATGCGGCCCTATTTTCTCCACATTCCCTCCAGCAGCTTTCTGATATTCCCTGAATTCTCCGAGCCAACGCTGTGGGTACTAGAAAAAATCTCGCCCTAACCTTCCATATAAATTCCCTCCACAGGGGGGAAGAGGTAGCCGTCCAAGTATTTTTCCATATTTTAGGCCAGTCCTTGACACTTATTACTTGTTTGAATTCTTTTTCCCAGTTCTCCTTGACTGGGTCCATAGAATGTTTGTACAATGAAATTAAGAATTTGTATATTATTGAGATGGCCTTCTCTCCCGATGTTGAGGACCAAATTTGCAGAAACGGGGAGTGATCTTCATAGAATTGAGGGTCCCTCTCCCTGACTCTAATTTGTGTTACTACGTAGTTTCTCATTTGATAAAAGAACAGTCTGTCCCTTTCAGTCCAAGCAAATTTCTCTTGGGCTTCCTCAAAGGTCATAGGTATATTCCCCTTTCATTATTTGCCAAGGAGCTACTACACCTTTCTTTAATTGGGACTTATACCATGACCCCACAACAGGGGAATCAAACTGTTCCTTTGTTATAAACCATTGGTACTTCCAAAAGTGGATTAATATCAGTTTATTCTTTGTTCCCCTCCTCCAGCCTTCCAGTATAGTAGAGGTAGCTTTCGATGTAATAAGCATTGTTCGCTGTAGCAAGGGGGGAGAAAAAAGAACTGCAGGGAGAGGTAGAGATTCTCCCCTGTTTAAATCCATTTGCTTCCATGCTGCGTGATAATTACCTGCACCCCACAATAGAGCTAAATGCATTTGTGAGGCGGCCCAATAGTCAGCTAGGGAAGGGAATGATAGTCCTCCCATTACTTTAGGGAGCGTGAGTTTCCTAAATTTTAAGCGAGGCTTTTTATGGTTCCATTCAAAAGCCACAAATAGTTTCTGCCAGGACAGCATTTCTTTCAGATTAATCATAGAGGGAACACATTGAAATAGATAAAGGAGACGGGGTACTGCATTCATCTTTAGGGACATAGTGCGGGTATAAAAAGAGGTTGGGAGAAGACCCCATCTTCTCATATCATTCTTTAATGTTTCTATTAGAGGAGTATAGTTCTGTTTATACAATTGGGATAAATCTTTAGGAATCCGTATTCCTAAATACTTCAAAGAGGGGCCATCCCATTTAAGTTGAAACTTATTTTGAAGCTCAAATGATGGTTCATACCTTACCCTTAGGGCCTCTGTCTTGTTAATGTTTAAAGTGTAACCGGAGAGATGCAAAAAATCTTGGATTTTCTGCATGACCGCAGGTAATGAGTTTTCCGGATTGGTTAAGTACAGAAGTAAGTCATCCGCAAACAATGCCAGTTTATGTTCGACCCCAGAGAAAGTAATACCATTAATATCAGGGGATTGCCTAATATATTGCGCTAGCGGTTTTATATAATAGGCGAACAAGAGGGGGGGACAGGGGGCATCCGTCTGGTTCCCCTGTATAGGGAAAACTGTTCAGAGAGGTGCCTGTTTACCTGAATATAACCCAGGGGTCTTTTATAAAATTTAAGCAAGGTTTCTATAAACTGGTTTGGGAATCCAAAACGGGCAAGGACCTCCCATAAAAATCTCCAAGATACCATGTTGAACGCTTTTTCGGCGTCTAGTCCCAGTAGAAGGTTGGTTTTATTTTGGATTGAGAATGTTCCAATAGGTATATGGTGCGTCTTACATTGTCTTGGGCTTGACGTCCCGAGATGAACCCACATTGGTCCATATGGATCTTATTCGGGGAAAATTGGATGAGCCTCCTAGCTAGTATAGATGTAAAGATTTTATAATCCGTGTTCAATATGGATATAGGTCGATAAGACGAGCAATAGGAGAAGTCCTTTCCCGGTTTCGGGATAACAAACTATAGCCTGATTCCATGAAGGGGGGACGTTCCCCTCCTTTGTTATGACATGAGCGTAGACCCTATTGAGAATGGGAGTTAAAATTTTAGAAAATGATTTGTAGAATTCCCCTGGGAGTCCATCGGACCCTGGGCATTTTCCCGTTTTTAAACTACCTACTGCCGTGTCAATTTCTCTCAATGTTATAGGAGTAACCAATTGGGAACTTTGTTGCTCGAGAGGATCGGAGGTTTAATGAGTTTAAAAGCTTCTTATTTCCTGTGTTGATGAAGTCTTTAGATTTATAAGCGTTGTGTAATAGTTGAGAAATGCTTCTGCTATTCCTTTTATTGTGTTATGTGTTTACCGTTTGTGGGTGTCTAATTTTTGTTGTGTTTGATTTTGCTTTTTGTATTCTCAGCCTTCGTGCTAGTAGTCTGAGGGACAGCGGGCCCCCATCATAGTAGTTATGTCTTAAATACATTAATTTTTGGTCTATTGAGTAATCTAGTATTTTATTAAGTTCGCTTTTAAACTGAGCAAGCTCCTTACTTCTAGTCTTAGTCTTTTCAATAGTCTGCAATTCCTCCAGTTCTTTTATCTTATTCTCAAGGGTTGCTAAATGCGTGCTTCCCTAAGTTTTTCTTGTTTGACGATATGCTTATTAACCTGCCCCTTATGATTGCTTTTATGGTATTCCATAGGATCGATACTGACATATCTTGAGTGTCGTTTAGCTCTAAAGCCTGAGCTATAGTGTCTTCTATACTTTTAAGGACCTGGTCATCCCTTAACAGAGAGAGATTTAGTCGCCAGAAAGTTGCCTTCCTCTTAGCCTGGGGGCTAAAATGACAAAAAATTGGGGCATGATCGGATAATACAAAATCCCCCGCCCAAATCTTTAAAATGTCTCCCATTTGTTCCTTTGGGGCTATAAGATAGTCTAGACAAGAGTAGACATCGTGGGCCTGGGAGTAATATGTATGTCTAGGGGAAGAGCCATGGAAATGCCTCCAGATATCTTGGTAACCTAATTCTTGCAGCAACTTCCTCACCTGGTTTGTGATTTTCTTTCTTTTGTCCTGGTTTTGTGGAGTGGTGTAAACTTCCGCTATGTTCAAATTCAGATCACCACCACATATCATTTGCCCCTCAGCCCATTCCATTAGTTTAGAAAAGAATGATCTATATACCTTATATTCCGAGGCCGGGGGTATATATGGATGCAAAGGTTACTAAACGTCCATCTAATAGACCTTTAACCATGGCGTATCTCCCTTCCTTATCTATTACTTTGTCCTTCATATCAAACTGTGTTCCCTGCTTAATCAATATTGCTGTTCCCCTTCTTCTTCCCCCTCTGTATGAGGAAGCCACGACGTGAGAGAAACCCAACCTTTCAAATTTTCTATGTTCTAACTGGGAGAGATGTGTTTCCTGTAATAAAACAATGCTTGCCCCAGCCCTCTTTATACTCTGTAGAATTTTACTTCTTTTTATGGGACTGGTAATTCCATGCACATTATAGGTGCAGATCGCATAGGGTGTTACATTACTCATGGGTATATTTTAACTTTCCTTGTACTTCCCCATAACCTCGGTTGATCTCCAGCATGACGTGCCCCCGTCCCCCCACCCCTCGTCTGTATGCCCAAGTTCACCTTTGTCTGCTTCATTTGCCCTGGTAAAAACAAAACATCTCTGTTCAGCCAACATGGCTTAATACAACTATTAACAACTTGTTGAACTTTTAACTAGAACTTCCAACGTAGGGGGCTATTATCCAAATTAGCCCTTCTGTTCTATCTCTTTGTGAGAAGAACGAGGAGGATTACTAGTGCTTCCGTTACTGGAAGACCTCCTACTGAGCAACTATTGTTATTGTGCTCCTAGTTTATTAAGTGGGAACTTATGTTTCCCCACTGTAGGAACAGAGGCAAGTGTAGAGATTTCTAGGTCTCTAACTACACAAGATCCCTCTATGCTCCTACTCAGTCCACCGATCCGTGGTTTGTCGCTACCACCATCATTACAACTATAGAGTACTACCAGGCAAGTATGCGACATGTTATTACCTTATGCGTTACTCCAGCCAACATGCTGCAGTAATAACTTTTTAAACTCTCTCCCTCTTTGAGAAAGCATGAGGGTTCAAATTCTACCAGTGCTGGGAGAACACTTTATACCACCTATAGGCCATTTCCCCTATGATGCACTATTAGATCCCCTCTGCAAGTTGGCCAGCATCATTAGCATCCCCGTATAGAAAGTAAAGTCTTAACAATAACAGAGGAGACAACTGGGGGGGGGGGCCCTACTACCGTAATTTCGCTATAGGCAAACGCAGTTATGGGAAAGCTGTTCCCTAACTATACATCAACCGCTTTGCCACACAGTAAGAGTCCGAAAACAGGTGCAGTTTAAAATTACCGTTACCAAATTACTGCACTGCAAGGAATAGTATTGTCCTGTCATCATTTCGCCTCTCGCCCCCCCCTTTTCCCCACACTGGAACTTCATCATTTATGTGGCATTTATCTCTAGCAGTCCTTAATATGAGAGGCCTTATTAGTTCAGTGGCAAGTTCTGGTAGTCAAGATAAATCAAGCAGGTTTCTCTCCTTCGCCTCTTTGCTTTTCGAGCATAGTTTGCAGTCTGCATTGCGCTTCTCCGTGTAGCAATATTTTGGTTCCTGTCTTCTTCCTGTTTTGGGTGCGCTGCCATAATGGGTCAGTTTTCTCATTATTTTGGTTCCGGATCCGAGTCTCCATTATTTGTATTTTCCTCTCTCTCAGGGCCTCCCTCGCCTCCTCCACCGTACAGTACAATTTTGTTCCATCTTCCCAAAAAATACGAAGTCTGGCTGGGTAAGGAGTATGAAAACAGATCGCTTTCTCTCGTAAAGATCTCAGAATTGGAAGATATTTTAGTCTTTGCTGTTGTACTTCTTGAGGATAGTCGTGATCCATAAATAGTCTGTGAGTGAGGTATTTTATTTCTCTTTTGGCCCAGGCACGAAGCAATATCTCCTCTTTGTCACTGAAGGAGCTTAATTTAAACACTATAGAGTGGGGTCTGGCCGCTGGGTCAGATGGTTTCGCTTGGAGTGACCTATGCGCTCTTTCTATGTGAAAAGTGAATGTAGAGGGAAAGTCCAGAATGTCTTTAAGTAGATTCTCCATAAACGGGGTCATAGGAGTAGTTTCCATGTCTTCAGGCAAACCATATAAACGGAAGTTGTCCTGCCGCGAGCGGCCCTCCAGATCCAGGCATTTTGACCGCAGCTCCTCCAATTGCTGTACCAGGGCCTGCACTATCTCCACAAGTTGCACAGAAGATTCTTCGTTTTCAGCCACTCTCTCCTCTATTTTGCCTATGCGTGTCTCGAATAAGGTAAGTTGTGTGCGGACAGCTTTAAACTCTTGTTTGTTTCCAATTCTCGATTTCCGAATTTCCTTTGGTAGAGTTTCGAATCTTGTCCGAGATAGTTGCTCCGATTCTCCGTCCGTGTCATAACTGGCCGCATGGGAGCTTGCCGGCGAGAGAGATCTGCTGGGAGGGTCGTCTTGTAATCGGTCGCCATCTGTATTCTTCTCCTTTCCTCTCGATCTATGTCTGCCTCTATAGGTTTCTAGGTGCTTCCCTCCTGTGTTTACAGACATTTTTGGTTGTATTTTGCTTAGTTTTGGAGGTTAGATCGGCGGACTTTGTAGGGAGCAAGAAACCCTAGGTTCCTATCAGCTCCGTGACGTCACCGGAAGTCCCAGTGCTGAATATTTTAACATTTCAAGAGCCAGGCCTTGAGATTGAGAGACTAGAGATTGGGGTACCAGAGCCACCCGTGGGAGGAGGACAGGAGATTGTATGTCCTAGGCAGGGATAGGGCGCGTGACACTGACAAGGACAGCAGTACAGGATGCCAAGGCTGTCTGGCCCAATCTGGGGCCACTAGTATCACTGTGCAGGGTTGAGTTCTGATCTTGATCAGAACTCTGAACAGCAGAGGGAAGCGAGGGAAGGCATAGAGAAACCTGCCCTTCCAGTCCAAACTGAGAGCATCCTGGGGAACCGTCCCCAGGACTGGAGGTCTGCAACAAAACAGAGGAAGTTGATGATTGTCCGGTGCTGCAAAGAAATCTATCTCTGGAGAGCCCCACCTGGAGAAGACGACCGTCAGGATGTGAGTATCCAGGGACCATTCGTGATGCCCATATGAAATTCTGCTCAGAAAATCTGCCGGTACATTGTCCTTCCCTGGAAGGTGACCTGCTACCAGGGAAGTCTGAAGAGAACAAGCCACAGACCACAGCTTCATGGCTTCTGTGCACCAGGCCGTGGACCAAGTGCCTCCCTGTTTGTTGATGTACCACATAGTGGTGGTGGTGTCTGTTTTGACTTGGACCACCTTGCTCTTGACTGAAACCGAGAAGCTCTGAAGGGCTAGGAAAACTGCCCTGAGTTCCAGGAGATTGATATGAAGGAAAGACTCCTGTGGAGACCAGACTCCTTGAGCTGTCAGGGCACCCAGGTGGGCTCCCCAACCTAGGAGAGAAGCATCCGTAGTTAGAACTACTGATGGGACTTGAGGGAGAAATGGAACCCCTTGTTTGAGGTTGTCCTGGTCCAGCCACCACTGGAGAGCATGGACCAGAGTGTGAGTCACTGGAATCAGTTTGAAACTGAATGTCCCTCATCTGGAACCTTGCTCCCTGCACCACTGCAGCGGAAGCTGCCATGTGGCTCAGAAGCTGAAGGAACTGTCTTGCTGGGGAAGAGACCTGAGGTGGAAAGGATGAAGTGAGATCCACTAGGGCCTTTACCCGTGCCAGGGGAAGGAAAGCCTTTGCCTGTACAGTGTCCAACTCTATGCCTATAAAGGTGAGAAGTTGAACTGGTTCGAGGACAGACTTTGAAAAATTGAGAAGAAATCCCAAGGAACTGAATAGGTCCTGGGTCGTTTGCAAAGCTGACTTGACCTGTAGAGATGACTGACCCACGATGAGCCAGTCGTCCAAATACAGGAAGATGGTGATACCCTGTCTTCTGAGGTAAGCCACCACTACTGCAAGGCACTTTGTGAACACCCTTGGAGCTGATGTTAGACCGAATGGCATATCTCTGAATTGGTAATGGCCTAAAGGCAACTCGAACCTGAGGTATTTTCTGTGGGAGCACCTGGTAGGAATATGAAAGTAGGCATCTTTGAGGTCCAGAGATGCTAGCCAATCTCCTGGCCTTAGAGAGGGAAGGATCATTACCAGAGTTACCATTTTGAATTTTGGCTTTAAAATGTGTTTGTTCAGATACCTTAGGTCTAGGATGGGTCGCCACTCCCGTTTTCTTTGGGGTAAGGAAGTACCTGGAGTACAGGCCTTTTCCCCTGACTTGAACAGGAACCTTCTCTACAGCTCTGAGAGCTACAAAAGAGGAAACCTCTACCTCTCGGACAATGGTTTCTGACACTGATGCAGGTGGAAATGACTTGGCCCATTTTTTGGGAAACTTTTTGAAGCTGAAGGCCAGTCCCTGGCTTACTACTTCCACGACCCACTTGTCTGAGGTCACAGACTTCCAGGCCTGGAATTAGTAAGCCAGCCTGCCTCCTACTGGAAATGGGGAGTCGACCCAGGCTGACACATCAGGGTGTCTGCTTAGCAGAAGCCTTTGACTGAGAGGAGGAGGAAGCAGCCCTGCTCATCCCCCTTCTGCCCCTCCCTCTAAAGAACCCCCTCTGTGGGAAGGGAGAGGAGCCTGGGCTTGGTAAAAAGGCCTGTGGAAGGGCCTACCCCTGCTCCTAGACTGCTGCCTCTGCGGAGTGGCTTGCCTTGCCTTGGCCTGTGCACTCCCATACGTGGTCCTGTATTCATCCATTTTCTTCATGTAAGCCTCTGTTTGCTCCCCAAACAGAGAATTACCCACTACAGGAAAATCTATGGCCTTAGTCTGGGTAGCCTGTGAAAGGTCAGTACATCTGAGCCAAGCATGTCTTCTGAGAGACACAGATGTAGCCATGACTCTAGATGCCACATCACTGAAGTCCACAGCAGCATGAAATTGCATTTTTGATGCCTCAGTTCCATCAGCAGCCACCTCCTCCAGCTCCTTGGCTAGCTGGGGGGAGGAATGTTTAGCGAGTTCCAGAACCGTATCCCACCTGGATTTCTGGTACCTGGCTGTGTAGGCCATATAAGTAGCCTGCCTGAGTCCCAAAGAGGATGCCAAATATTGTTTTTTGGCCATGGTATCCACTTTCCTGGAGTCCTTATCTAGGGGGTGAAGCCAAAGGAATGTTAGCCCTGTCACAGGCTGCAGCCTGCACTACCCAAACATGGCTGCTACGATTATAAAAGAACTCCACAGCCGAGCATGATAACATATACCTCCTGTCCATTCTCTTGTCCACAGGAGGTACTGAATTAGGAGTTTGTAAAATCTTTTGTGTCCGTTTCCCCAAGGATTTATGAAGAGGGATAGACAACCTTTTGGACTCTGGGATGTCCATCATTTCCACAAAATCAGGCTCTTCTTCCTCCTCTGCAGCTTCAACCAAGAGAAGCTGCAGGGTTTTTGCCACCTTTTTGTAGAACAAAAAATGTGAAGGGGACTCAGGAGCCAGGGAGGAGAGACACCTGAGGGCCTGTCTGGCTGAGATGTCTATTCCATTGGCCTATTTTATAGGATCAAACACTACCTGACCAGAGATTCCAAACAAAGGCTAATCCTGGCATCATTCCTATCCCTCATTGACTACGCTGACTTCCTTTATGGTCACTGTTCCCTCTCCCATTTAAATAAATTAGACACCTTGTATCATAGAGCTATTAGATTCATCACAGATCTTCCCTCCAGCACCCATCATTGCTCTCTCTACAATGCAGTCAGTTGGACATCCCTACAACATAGACAAAAATGCTGCTGTCTGGATCTACAAAGCTCTGACAAACAAACTCCCTTCCTACATCTCAGATTGTTTCAACCGGATCACATCCAGGCCTTACACCCTAAGGATCAATAAACTCATCATGCTGAAGATTCCTATCACCTGCACCGGTATGGAAGGGCTGCAATCAGCTATTCCTAGCACTTATCTGGAATTCTCTTCAAAAGACCTTGAAATTGGATACCCTCATTCCTTTAACATCCTTCAAAAAACTGTACACTAGTCTATTCCCAGAATCATGCAATTGCTTCCATAAGGCCTAGTCCTCTCACACCCCCTCCTTCCCCTACCCCTTTTTATACTACCCCCTCTTTCTTTATTGTTCTTCTAGCTTGTTCTCCAACCTACTTCATACAAAAATGCCCCCCCAAGTCCCATTACCCTAGCTTTATCCCTACAATACTGTTTGTTTCTTTCCTTTTAATATGATCTAGGCCCAATGTCATTTTGCCTTGTATATATGTAAATATTTGTATATCTGTCTCATTCATAAATCTTTTCTATTTGTGTTCATTCAGTACCATGTTTTTGTGTAAAATTTGTAACCTTATATTGTTATGACCACTCAGGTCCATCTTGTAAATGAGCTATGCTCAATGATGTTCGCCTGAATAAATAAAGATTTTGATTGATTGATGTCTGGTTCAACGGGCGCATCCAGAACCCCGGGTCATCATCAGGGCAGTCTTCATCTCCCTCCCACTCCTCATAATAAGCATCTGGATCATAATCTGGAGGAGATGGATCCAACCAAACCGACCGCCTAACTGGCGGTACCGGTTCGGATGGACCAGGTCTAAGCGACTGAACAATGCTAATCGCTTTGGCTATTTTGTCTGCGGTTGGAGAATGCAGTACAGGATCCGAACCGGCAGACTTACATTTCTTTTTTGACGGAACCGGCCCCTCGGGGTTGTCTCTCCTTTTGTCCGAGGAGGTATCGCCTAGGTCAGTAGGCACCTCCTCAGGTTCAGTCGGAACTGAACCGGGCTGGCCATCCAGATCTACGGACTTCTCGGCCTCCCTTTCCTTCAGTCAACTCAGTCTTTTTTCTAAAGTGGATTTAGGAAAGTTTTTACAGATTTGGCAGTCTGACTTGAGGTGGTCAATACCAGACAATAAACACAAATGAGGTGGGGGTCAGCCTTGGCAAAGGCCTCCCCACACTCAATACAGTGCTGAAACCCAGTGGGACCGGTTTTTTTCATGGGTTTCTCAGACATCGCCAACATAACAATTACCCTATTGCAGCTTTCAAGCCAGGTAATACAATAACCGATCGGTTACAAACCGTGTCACGGGTTTTGAAAAAGAACCAGAAAAAACACTGGTTCTTTTGGAACCGATCGGTACCGGAACACAACTCTAATCCCAGAGAAGATTATTTAGAAACTAAAAGATCGGTTCCAAGCCGGACTGACCGAAAGGTAACCGAGGAAAAAACAATTTCCACACTTTTTTCCCCCCAAATCACACAGTCACTACCTATCTACAACACTACCTGTACCGTAGACAGAGGCTGGAAAATCCGAAAAATAACAAACAGCAGGTTTTTAAAACGAATGCTTTACTTTTACGGAACCGAGCAGAGGAAATCTCTGGAGCGACTTCAGTGTTAGGCGGAGTAAAGAATCTGATGGTTATACTGGGAATTACCACAGACAGAGGTCTGAAAACTGAGCTCGAGCTCAACGTTCTATGCTCCTGCACAGAGTTAACTCTTTCTTCTCCGGGGCAGTTCAAGTGCTGGGGCTAACTGCATTATGTCAGAATATAGCAAGACTTCATGTTGTTTGAAACAAAATAGTAACACAACAGTAACTCTGCTTAACAAAAAAAAAAAAGAACTTAATGTTTCTCCTTGCCCTGTTAAGTTGCTCCTTGCTCTGTCCTTTCAAGCAAACCCTAGAAGAAAAGATCTCAGGTGAAGCTAGGTGCTTTATGCCAGCAAACCTAGTCTGGAGTTTGATCTCCATTGCTGGAAAACTAATGGAGTCTTCTGAAGGAAAGATTTATCAGGTTCCTGGAGGTAAATGGGCTCCAAGACAAAAGGCGACACAGGCACATGACAGGGATATCCTATCAAACCAACCTGATAGGTTTCTCTGACTGGGTAATGACGACAGTAGACAAGGGCCAGGAGACATACAATACATGGATTTCAGCAAGGCCTTTGACTCGGTACCCTGCCAGAGGTTAATCAGTAAGTTGGAAGACTAAGGGGCAGGAAGTAAACTGACAAGGTGGGTGGCAAATTGTCTAAAAGGTAGGACACAAAGGGTGGTGGTGGGGGAGTTCCCTGGTATGAGGAAAGTCACCAGCAGGGTCACGCAGGGTCAATGCTTGGCCCACTGTTATTCAACATGTTCTTAAGTGACACTGCAGATGGCATAAAAGGCAAAATCTGCTGCCACATGCCCATTCCTGTGGAGCTGGAATTCCCTGGGCTACAGTGAATGCCCTCATGATCATGGTCAGGGATACCCCTCCTCTGTCCTTTTAGCATTCTCGCTGTTTCACAACTGAACATATGCCAGAGGATCCCAAGGCTCCCTTTCTCCGTGTGAGGGGGTGCAAAATACAGTCTCGAGTCTGTGTTCCTGGGAAAGAACTCTCTTGGCCACTGCACAACGAACCAGAAAAGCCACAGGTGTATGTATAGTCCTCTGGGGGATGTCCTATACGCCCTATTTTGTTTCTTTCCCCAGAAATGCAGAGACCGGATCAACCCCCCACAGACTCCTTCTTGAGACCTTTCATATTTCCTCTCCTCCTTTCGTCCACAAAGTCCCTAGTGGTACTTTACTTTGGTAGTGTATGGCCTCTAGCAGTCAAACAGGTGTAGTACAGTTTGAACAAACTCTTCCCAACACACATACAAAAGACACTGGCAAAATTATCCTGAAATAAGCCAAAGGCTTTACTAATTAATTAATAAATGTAGTAAATAACTGAAAGACAGATAATTTTAGACACTGGTTAGAGGATATGGAAAAGAAAATGGAAATATACAATAAAACCTAAATTGTGAAATTCTGGTTTTAAAAGTTCTACCTCAAGTCCTTGGTTGCTGAATTTGAAGTGCAGTGTCCTTAGAAACGTAGTTGCAAACCTTGGCTCCTGGTCCAGAAGAATTCTTGAAAAGGAAATGTCTCTGCTCTCTAGGTAGACAGGGTCCCAAATGCAGTCTTTTATACAAAACAGGCAAAAGGTCGCAAGCAAAAGCAGAAGGACAAAAGGCTCTGATAACCTTCTGCACCCTTGTTTTAAGGGTTTCCAAAAGGGCAGGTCCAGTGGACACTGGCTTGCCCTGAGGTTGGCTAGCATTCCGTCTCCATGGCCACACAAACAATAATTTTAATATTTTTACAAAAAAGAAAAACAAATGTTCATGTCTGAATAGGAGAGCAAACCAGTTCCAACCAGCCTGAATTCCAGGAGCAGATCCAGCCCTCCTCCTCAAAATGTCTGTCATCAAGCTAAACTGAGAACAACAATTTCCCTAAATGCTAGTCCATTAAAATGTAATAAGATCGCCTTAGAGAACTCCTCTCAAGACAAAAGGTTCCCAGACACTCCGGCTCCTCTAGATCAATAGTTCTCAGACTTTGTCACAGTGAGCCTCCCCAAATCCATGGAAAAGATGTTTAACCTCCCCCAAAAACTGAAATAATCTTGGGCCTCCCCAAAGAAAAATAACGTACTGTACTTTGTGCAGTACATCATGAATAAATTGAAACCCCTCTGAGTACGTGGCTCACATTCAGTTCTTTTTTCTTATACTGACTTTGAACTTTTGAAAAAGAGCTCCTGTGCTCAAAGGTGTTATCTGAATAACAAATAAATAAATTAAACAAATATTATTCAGCTTATTGTAACCCCCACACAGGCCAACCTACTTGCTCTATTTTCATTTTTGAACCATCGTTACCCCTTGTTGCAGTACCTTCATGGGTCAGACTACTTTATCCGTTTCCTCTCTATATGACATAACCTTCCTACATACTTTGCCTCTCCCCCTCCTTCCCTGCTCCTAAGCAACTTCTCAGGGATTACTCTGCTCCTTCCTGCTATTGCTCTTAGCACTTCTAGGGTCAACCCTTGTATTTGGGCTGTTCTGCCATCAGTTCACAAATTGATCCATTACCACCACTCATTATTAATTTATTGTTCATATTTATTTGCAGTATTGCTTATTGTTTATTTCTTTTTTTTTTTTTTTTTTTATTTTCACGGTTTTCCTCCTTAGCCTAGCGGCGACCACCAGGACTTTCCAGCCCCTTTAGCTTCCACCTACTCCAGATGAGCCTCGAGCCCTCCGATACCCGCGGCTTACCCCCTGCGGCCGGGGCTACGGGGGAGGAGCACCCGCAGACACACTGTTTTTTGCGTCGGAGGCCGGCCTGGAGAGAGGCTAGTGGCTGGCGGCATGCTTCATGTAGGGGCGGCCGGCAGCCGTCCTTTTTCCGGTTTTTCTGGGGGGCGGGAACGTGCAATGACGTAATGACGTCCGGCCCGCCCCCAAGTCCAATTAAGTGTCGGTGGCTGTGTGACTCCCGAGGCCTCCGCCCAAGGTCATTAGGAGCCACCGATCACTAAACCGCCCCTCCCTGGAAAGGAGAGCAGCCCATAGGGCCTTTCGATCCTTCTCCCCCGGCTAGTCCTCCGCAACCCAGGTCCGCCTCCTTCGAACCCGGTCGCGAAGCGGAACTTATCACAGAGGGCCAAGCGGTCAGCGCTATTGTTTATTTCTTGATTGTTTTCAGTTACCTTTGAAATGTATTCACTCCCTACCCTTTCCTGGTACACCTGAAATGAGCCATGGCTCATTCACCTTCCTGTCACCTATTAGTAAATAAATGCATAAAATTCACCTACTGTTATTATCCTCTTTCAGTTTGCTTCATCTCTTCACAAAAAATATATAAAACCCAAAATTTAAATACAGTATTTTTTTCAGACTTGGTTGAGCCTCCCCTGGAACAGGCTGGGGCCTCCCCAAGGAGGCTGGCCTCACCATTTGCGAACCCCTGCTCTAGATGCTGTGGGCTACTCAGACACAAATGGACGTGCCTGCTTCCAGCTCTGCTTAATTATTCTTTTGTCTCCTTTTAAATGATTTAATCAAAATCCAGTCCCTGGCTGAGCAGCTAACAGTTTCTATGCCTAGTAACAAAAAATTACATAATTTTTGTACCCATGACTTTCTTTGTACCCATGATCCCTTGCAAGTTACACTGGATCACCATGGGTGTCTGTGGTGTTATTACACAGAAACTACTGTAACATAAAATATGATTAGAACAATAAGGTATGTGGCCTTATCTTGCCACACCTGCCTCTTTGCAGATGACATCAAGTTCTGCGGGAGGGTTGACACATACTGTATGAGGGGAGACAGGACCTTAAAGAAGAATTAATGAAGCTGAAAAGATGATGTGGCATACACTAGCTTGGGCTCAATGCAAATAAGTGGAAAGGGATTCACACAGGAGGAAAGAACCGAGCACGAGTATAGTTTCAGGGAGGGTGGGGGTTGAAAGGACTTGGGGTAGGCATCACCAGTGACTTAAAACAATGCAATGTAGAATGGCAGGAGCCAACACAAACAGAATGCTTGGCTGTACTGCAAGGGGGTTCACAAGCAGGCGGGAGAAGGTTATATTGCCCCTGTACAGATCATTGGTGCAACTGCACCTGGAGAACAGTGTGCAATACTGGAGAGCATATCTAAAAAAGGATATTAACATATGGTACTCGAGGAAGTCCAGAGGAGGGTGATAAAAATGATCTGAGGGCAGCAAGGCATATAAGGACATGATGGCTGACCTCAACATGCACTCACTCAATGAGAGGAGGAATTGGTGGGGGGACATGACTGAAATCTTCAAGTATGGTACCTGAAAGGTATGAAAAAGATAGATACATGGGACTTCTTATGTCTCAGTGGGAAGAACAAGACCACAAGGCGACACAGCTGTAAGCTGGCAGTGGGAAGGTTCAAGAAGGAGGTCAGAAGACACTTCTTCACAGAATGAGTGCTGACTGGGCAGAATGAACTCCCAGCAGAGGTTGTCTCTCAAAAGATGGTGAGTGGATTAAAGAGGGGGTGAGACAGGGTAAAAGAGAGGGCCAGCCAGCGGTGGTTGAGAGTGAGGCAAAACCCACAGTAGTTGCTGGAGAAGAGGATCCACAATCAAGCACACTAGATACGCTGTAAGGCTTTCTTCTGCTGGCTATTTATGTATGTTCAGCCACAGCTCAAAATCGCTGAGACATTTTCAAACATGGCCCTAACAACTGCATTCAATTTAAATACAGCAGAGGAGGAAACATGCACTGACAAATTCAGTAACATTTAAAGGAGTCAGATGATTGATATCTGGTAGATTACAGGCTGCAGAGCATGGAGCAAACACGAGGCCAACATCTCCACCTTACATGCAGCCTGAGTGTTTTAAGGAAAATAAGTATAGGCCGCTACTTTAACTGCATCTGTTTGGGTTAACCAAGTTTCTGTAACATTCAGCAGATAATATTTTTCAGATACTAGAAGATTTTCAATCTGCTTGTGATATGAGAAAATGGGAATTCTGTAACAAGTACTTAAGTAACTTGTGACTGTGTGAGTATATTCTTACAGTTTTATTACTCATGACATAAGCACTTCTACTCCTCATGGAACATATGAAACTACAGCGTGTGATACAAAAGGCAAAAAAAAGGAGGAATTCCTTCATACGCACCGTAATTATCTTTTCTGTTAGTTTCAACATTGTCAATAGTGGTCAGTACATATATCAGGATTCAGTGATCTTGGAATGCATATGTACTGACTCCCCATTGACAGTGGAGAGTGATACAGAAATAAAAGTTGGTAGAAAAGTTATTAGAACAATTTACGAGTCTTGCATATACAAACCTCTTCAAGGTCTTCTTTCCCCATCATCAGAAGATACCTTAAAGATATTTCACTACCCTATGTAAATTAAAAGAAAAAGAAAAAATAATTATATACACAGAAACCAAATAATGCAAAATGGGCTCTTCTATAGCACTTATGAATTCTTCCTATTTTTATGATCTCCAAAATATACACATAATGATACTATACAAGTTTTGTTTAGTCCTTCTATATGCTGTTTATACCGCTAAATTTTAAAGTTTAGACCTTAGCTCCTTTCTTAGGATTTTGCGATTTCTGTCAGAATTTAGCTTCAGTGGTGCTCAGTGTCAGGTTCCATCTGTCATGTCATGTCAACAAGCACCTTTGGACACAAAGTGGCAAGAACAGACAGAGCAATCACTGCTAATTACTTTATGCATTTCCTATCATTATTTTTGGTCAACACTCACGGCATCCTCACAATAATGTCACAACATGACTAGACGAGAAGGAACCCGACAATAAGCACCACTGTGAAGCTTAAATGCAGTACAAACCATTTCTGAGGTCATTAAGCATTTACAAAGCTGTTTCTGCCACTGCTGAAGTGTGCTGATATGGGGGGAGGAGCTCCTGTCATTTAAGCAGTAATGTTTAACTGCCCAGGTAGTGTCTAGACATCCCAGTCCGAGTGCACACCACATCATATTTTTATGCTTATAAAATGGATTTTTGATGGTTTGCCTGTCAGTGCATCAGTAGCTCTACTACTTGCAGCCCTGGCAACCTGAGTTGAGAACAGTGCTTGAGTTGTTAGGGGATGGCCGAGAGAAGGATACAATCCCTGCTGCTATATTCCCAGAAGTGGCAGTGCAGCAGGAAAGCATAGTAAGCAGGACACTTTACAGGCTCCGCATAGCATGCTTGCAGGCCCGTGCTTGGAGCTCTGTACATGGTAGTGCTCTGAGAGACTGTCAAGAAGAAAATGCCTGGTGTGTGCTGGATGGCTTGTGATGCGCTCTAGCCCCACCTCCTGCTATTATCCACCCGTTCAGGTCTTGGTGGTGGTGGTGGTGGGGGGATTGCTAGGGGACACTAAAGAATTGGCATGGATCTGACCGGAAAAGGGAGTAGAACCAATAAAGGGGGTCTAAACAATAAATTAAAACAAAAAGGAAACTGATCCTCGGATTTGCTAAACCCCTTCATAAATTTCTTTTTAAAACTGTTCCAATTCCCACACAAAATCCGTTCTTCCAGTTTAAAAAAGTAGGTGACAAAAACTTACAACAAGTAAGTAGAATGTACATATTGTGGGATGAGGGGGTAGAAGTGGAGTGTAGGGGTTAATGTACATCATAAAGCACGTTAAAGAATTTCCTGCTTTCTGATTGCTAAAATAGTTCTTCAACCCATGTGTTAATCCCTAGGAATGCACAGGTTGGAACAAATTCAGGCAGCGGGATTTGAGAAAATCGCATTCAGAATTCATGACCCACTTTACTCATCCATGATTTATTTATTTATTTATTGGATTTTGGTAACCGAGCAGGCTCAGCGAGACAAGCTGTCCCTTTTTCAGGGGCGACAGAATTAATTACAAAAAGTACATCAAAGGGATTACAAACAACAACAATTTCAAAATACTGTGCAGACAACAGATATACATAACAGGTCGGGAGTTAGGTACTGGACACCGATAAGTACTTAAGAGACATTTGGTTCCATAGAACTTAGCCATCACAAATTAAAAAATACCATAGTAATCATGTTTCTTCCCAGTGATACTCAGGTATTCATAACTTTCTGCAGAGTCCCTTTAAGCCAGAACTGCCCAGAAAAGACAGAACACATGCAAATGATGGCGCACTCTGCACGTGACAACATCCAAATGCTGCCTTGAACTAACTGCCTTAGTTCTAAACTCCTCAAACTTCCTGGACGCCTGGAAAGGCAGGCCAAGAAATAAAAATGATGTACCTACTGTAATTCTTGATCTTCCTGTGTATCTTCACCATTCATCACTGTTGGGTGTCTGGCTGGAGATAGGCACCCCATGGGAGATTTTTTTTTTGAAGCAGGAGCCCGCGTCGCCCATGATGCTGACGTACTGCGTGGCACTCATGGGTTGGCCAGTAATGGCCATTGGATACTCCTCCACCTCAGTTCTGCATGTCGGGGAGACAGAAAGAAAGAAGGTATAGAAGAAATAAGGGCGGGTCAAGGGAGCCCAAGAGACAGCAAAAGGAAAAGGAGCAACTGAAAAAGAATAAGCTGATGAGAAGACAGAGAAGAAGAGGGTTATGGGCCGGGAAGGCCCCAGTCCCTAGACGACCAAAGGGAGAAAGAGAAAAAGGGATAGAAAGAGAGGTTTCAGGGAGAGCGGGATGAGAGAGGGAGGCCAAGACCCATCAGGACAAGGGTGATCAGAAGATCACCAAGAGATGGATTCAAGGGAGGCTCCGAAGATTTGGAAAATCCCGATGGGCAAGGCTCTCCTCTCTCTAGCCCTGATCTGAAGTCCCGAGGGGAAAATCCCACTCTTCCATCCCCCCGCAGTTACCGTAAAGAGAAAACCCAGGTTTTCGAGGGTGGAGAGGAGAGAAGGGACCCCTAAAATAATACCATCCCCACAGGGGAAGGTAAGAGAGAAAAGACAACAAGGGGCAAGGGAATTATGGCCAGCCCCAGAACCACCCCATCCTGGATGACTGAGAGCTGGAACTCATGGGATAGCTGCATCCCACAAAGCAGTTCAGGATAGAGGAGGGGCCCACCAGAAGCCCCTAAGGGAAAAAAAAATCTAAGGGACCCTACTCACCCATTTCCAACAGCACCCCCCTGAAGGCCTCCTGGTGGCCTGCCAGAGAGAAGAGAAATAACCCATGAGGGGTGGGGCGATTAAGGAGGCGGTATGGCTCAGGGACTGAGACCTTGTGAGGGGAATGTGGGAGGGATTCAGTGATGAATGGTGAAGATACACAGCAATATCAAGAATTACGGTAGGTACGTAATTTCCATATCTTACCTGTGTCAATCTTCACCACTCATCACTGTTGGGTGAGTACCGAGCTCCCCCGAAGGAGGTCCAAGAAACCCTGAAGGAATAACATCCCTCAGCCCCCCCCCCCCGAGGGGAAGAACAGGGAGGAGGGGGACCCTCCGCTAGCTGGTTAGGCCTGGGACTGGTCAGGATGAGGTGTGGTCCCCTGAACCCTAGGGGAAGGAAGAAGCCCCTGAAGTTCCCATCTTGCCCTGCGGGAGAATAGATGGGTCCCCTGGAAGGAGGAGGCCGGTAACCTGCGCCTGGCCAAAGTTGACAACCTTGAAAGGTAAAACCATGCCATTCGCCTAATGCAGATCGCTGTCCTCGCAAGCCATGAAGTGACCTCACTGGCATCATAAGATGCCCTTGACTGGTGCTCGCAAACTCCAGGCCTATCGTGGAGAGGGCTATGGCTTGCCAGGTAGCCTCCGAGTCTGGCAGTGATGCTAGTGCCTGGCCCAGCATCACACATAGATGCCTGTTGTAGGCAGTGTGGTATGCTTGATGTGAAATGATAGCAAGCATCATCTGTGCAGAGGAGAAAAATCTCTGCCCCAGCTGATCAAACTCCCGAGAGTCAGGATCAGGGGGCTGGTCGTGGACCGTGCGTCTATGCCCGGACGGGATGTCCAGATGAGTCAGTCCAGAAGGTGGATGAGGCAAAGAGCCTGGAGACCCCAGGTTGCACAATACTGCCTCCAGCAGTCCACAGGGGCTGGTTCTGAGGAGTATGGAAGCTGCAAGGTGCTGTACGACGCCTGACGGAACGGAACTGGCCAGGATGGGACCACCAAATGATGTGCCCCGTATTCGCCTAAACAGTCAAAGATGCGTGGTGTGCAAGGAACACAGAAAACAAGTTTGCCTGTTAGCAAATGTTTTTACTGCAAAAGTGATACACCAAATTGCAAAAATACAGAACGTGAAATGTGGTTGCCCCTAGCTCCTTCACCACAACAGTCTTCAAGGGGGTTGAAACACACAAGTGAAACCAAACCTTATCAAATAAATCAGTGCTTACATCACAATTAGAATGGTAATGCTAATTACCTTGTAAATTCAACTCTACTTAAAGAGGTATGTGCACATAAGGGTTACTGCATTATTAATTCAATTCTCATACCTACCCTCAGTGCATTAAATCTCTAAAATCTCAAAAGCACTATTAGCTTAACATTCCAAACTATAAATTGTAAGACAATTAAATCTATATGGTTGAAAAAAAATGTATAATACACTTCCAAAATAAATTATTTTCTAGAAATATTGGATGTCGACAAGTTATGCTATTATGTATCAACCATAAGTAAAAAATGGTACAGTAAGCCCACACAAAGTCCTAACGAAAAATCTTATTGAGCAATCCATAAGGGAAATCTAAATATAGGTAGAAAAATTAAGATTTAGAGAGAACGCGAGACTGTAATTAAGCGCTGGAAATACTTTCGTAATACTTTTTCCTGAGAAATTCTAGTTGTGTACTATATCTCACTCGGATTCGGCGACTACATCAACAAGACAGGACAGCGCTGATTACAATTGGGAAGAAACCAACATTGATTCTTTGGAGACTCATCGCATCAGGTTACGCAGTAAGTTAAATATCACAGCAAGTTCAGACACTGGTATTGGAAAAGATATTAAGGAAGCATTTATTAATCTAGAGAAACTGTTGATAAGAGAATTAGAAATATCTTACAATATCAGGACTCTAGATGAGTATTTGGATCGTGGTCAAGCACCAAGGGGTCTTCGCGAATTAACATCACCCCTTCTTGTGGTATTGAGAACTTTCAATTCAAGGATGAATGGATTAAAGCCACGTGTGATTGCTCGAAAGTTTTTATCGAGCTACTGTTAAGAGATGATTTGAATAAATTCCAAGACTTAACCACTGAACTTAATCAAGCCAAGGAAGCGACCATTAAATTGAAGGTTTCCGAAGAGTACTCTGATTTTAATGAGCAACTTAAGAGAAAAATCCTAAAATATGAACAAGATCTTATAAATAGGAAAAGTACTAAGTTGCACAGAGATCACAACGATTATAACAGAGGTGATATCCTAAAATGGAATAAACCTCGCTCCTTGAGCCGTGGGAGATCGAGAGTAAGATTTCAAACAAATAACAGTAACGATCAAGGTCCAGTTAAAAAAACAACTACAGGTGTTAATGATAATACAAGATCAAGCCACCTTTTTCAGAGGAGACAGGATACAACGGACAAAGACAAAGGAAACTAAAAACAAGGAGAGGCTGCAGGAAGATATACAGGAATAGAGACCCTTGAGGGAACGTAAGAAAACCCTAGTCTACAGATACTGAATTTGTTCCACCTAACTCTGACCGCAGACCAAGAAAAAGTACTTAGAAGAGGTCCAAGTTTTATACCTACACCAGGAATTAATGAATTTTCAGTAATTTTGGACCTTAAGGAATTTTTCAGAAAATTTCATCGAAATTGCATTTTTCGAGAGAAAATAACGGTGTAATATTGGATTTTGAAAATATGGGTTTTACATCTGACATGCAACTTGAAGATATAAACTTGCTCCTACACGAGATGGAGAGCAATACTGGTAATGATGGAACATTTTCCAATAGTGCAGGATGCGAACAGAATAATCTGACTTTATGTGAAACAGATGTTTCAGAACTAATAGCGATTCTAGCACTCTACAAGCTTTAGAGGACTTGTTTAATGAAGCATGCCTGTCAGAATGTGAACTAACACCAAATAGGTACGGTTTAGGGATTCTAGGGGCCAGTACTGATGTTAAAAACATTAGTAGCAAATTATTTAGACCTAAATCTACTTTTTGCCCTAAAACGTACAATACAGTGTTAGAGACCTATGAGAGAACGGTTACTAGTCAAATCAGGGACTTAATTAAATTGCATACCATGATATCGCATTACATCACTACTAATAAGGAAAGAAATGCCGTAATAGATCTATCTCGAGACACTAGCATTGTCATTAAACCATCAGACAAAGGTGGGAATATTGTAATTCTAAATGGTGACCATTACAGAGAGATTGTGAAAGATCTCCTAGAAAATGAGATGCATTACAAACGATTACCAGGTAATCCGATTTCACAACAGAAAAAAAATCTTGACATCTATTCTCTCAGAAGCAGTTAGAACAGGCAGCATTACTGAAGCCGAATATGGATTTTTATGGGAAGAATTTCCAAATACCCCTACTTTTTACATTCTACTCAAAGTCCACAAAAATAAAGAAAGGCCCCCAGGTTGCCCTATTGCTTCAGGGGTGGGCTCCCTTATGCAGAATCTAGAGAAATTCATCGATTTTTTTCTGCAATTAGATGTGATTACATTAAAATCTTATATAAGGGACACCACAGATTTATTAGAAAAATTGGATGGCTTCGAGTGGAATTTGAAATATAAATGGCTTGGGATAGATGTGGACTCATTCTATACTTCTATTAGACACAAGCATGGACTAGCAGCAACAAAATCTTTTCTTAGAGACAAACCAGCAGTTTCAGGAATCCCAGTCAAATTCTTACTGGAAGCATTAGAATTCATCCTTAGAAGTAATGTATTCGAATTTGAAGAGAACTTTTACCAACAAGCATGTGGCACGGCGATGGGAGCAGTGATGGCACCAAGCTGCGCCAATTTATTTTTGGGTAAATAGGAAAGGGACTTTGTTAGGAATCCTTTAATAAATCCTTACTTTAAGAACATCAAACAGTGGTTTCGTTTTATCGACGATATACTGTGTATCTGAGAGGGTAGTACTGCAGAAGCTGAAGCCTTTATTAGGTGGCTCAATGAGAATGAGCTAAATTTATGGTTCACATAACATTTGGATGCTTACAAATTCAATTTTCTAGATCTTGAATTATTTTTTTGACACTGCTGCTAATGGAGACTTGAGAATTCAGACTAAAACTTACAGAAAATCCACTGCCACCAACTCTGTTTTGCATTCTTTAAGTGCTCATCCCTCTAATTTAAAGAAATCGATTCCATATGGTCAATTATTATAACTGAGGAGAAACTGTAGCCAGGAGAATGATTTTGAGTCTCAGGCGAAAGAATTAATGGAGAGATTCGAACAGAGGGGTTACAATAGAATGACTCTCTTAAAAACAAAATAAAAGGTGGCCAAAATTCCCAGAAACTCACTCTTTGGACAGGTAACAAGGGCTGAATCTCAAAATGTACAATGTACCTTTGTAACAGAATATAACCATCTTGCAGGACAGATTGGAAATATTGTTTATAAAAACTGGCCCATTTTGAACAGTGATGAGTATGTTAGTTCTGCAGTGGGACCTAAACCAAGAGTGACATTTCGTAGGGGAAAAAATATTAAAGACAAATTGGTTCACACACATTCTAAGAAAATGAGCACTTCAAATGCAAAATAAACTTGGCTTCCACAGAGAACTAAAGGTTTTCATAAGTGCAAAAGATGCAATATATGTAAACTTGAATTAGAAGGTGACAGTTTTATACATCCCAGTAAACCAGAGGTAACAGTGGAGAACCGTGATCTCATCACTTGTGATACTACACATGTAGTTTATGCTCTTTGGTGCGATTGTGGTCTTGTTTATGTGGGCAAAACAGTAAGACCACTTAAATAACGCATACAAGAGCATGTGAGATTGATTGTCAATGCCAGGAATGACACCATGTAGGTGCACATTTTTTTGAGCACCACAATTCAAAACCGGAATACTTGAAATTTCAGGGCATCGCTTGTGCATTATTTAACACGTGGGCTGGTGATAGAGCAAACAAATTGTTACAAAAGGAGAGTATGTGGATTTTTAAATTGGACACTGTGAAACCCAAAGGTTTAAATTACAACTGGAACATTAAGCCCTTCTTACATAAAAGGAAATATTAATTTACATTTTAATTTGCACTTATATTTGTGTTATTTATAAATGTTAAAATGACAGTGTAATTAACATGTTTTTTTCTTTCTCTCTTTCTTTCTCAGGTGTCACTAACCCATCCTTGCTGAGCTCCTACCTACCCGGTTGGCATCTGCCAGTATGGAGTGTGGCATACTAACTACCTGTTAGTCCCAGGATTTGGAATTACCTAGGATGTGGATGAGTGACGTTTCCCTCTAAATTCTCTAAATCTTCATTTTTCTACCTATATTTAGATTTCCCTTAAGGAATGCTCAATAAGATTTTTGTTTAGGACTTTGTGTGGACTTACTGTACCATTTCTTACTTATGGCTGATACATAATAGCATAAATTGTCGACATCCAATATTTCTAGAAAGGAATTTATTTTTAAAGTGTATTATACATTTTTTTCAACAATATAGATTTAAATTGTCTTATAATTTATAGTTTGGAATGTTAAGCTAATAAGTGCTTTTGAGTTTTTAGAGATTTAATGCACTGAGGGTAGGTATGAGAATTGAATTAATAATGCAGTAACCCTTATGTGCACGTATCTCTAAGTACAGTTGAATTTATAAGGTAATTAGCATTACCATTTTAATTGTGATGTGAACACTGATTTATTTGATAAGGTTTGGTTTCACTTGTGTGTTTCAACCCCCTTGAAGACTGTTGTGGTCGAGGTGCTAGAGGCAACCACATTTCACGTTCTATATTTTTGCAACTTGGTATATCACTTTTGCAGTAAAAACATTTACTAACAGGTAAACTTGTTTTCTGTGTTCCTTGAGCACCATGCATCTTTGACTGTTTCTGTTTTGTGGAGGTTGGCCACCTCACTGGTGGTGCTAGCAGACGACTACTGTGCTGAAGCGCAGAGGAGTTTTGTTTATCTGTATTCACCTAAAAAGGCTTGCGTCACACGCTTGGCATTGTCTCAGGCATAAAGAGAGATGTGCAAGTCCCTGACCGGCCTTGAAAGGGAAGCGCTGATACTGGGCATGATCAGTGTCTGAGGACAGAGGGCTCCTCTTCCACTGTGGAGAAAGACGAGAAGGCAGAGGAACTTGTAGAGTCAGATTTTGGTTGTGGAGGGGGAACCAGTTGGAAGACATGCTCATCCGTGGCCCTAGAATACTGCGGGAAAGCCGCAGCTCGAGATCTGAACTGTTCCCGGGTCAAAGGCCCCAGAGAACCCATGTGGCCTGAGAGAAGGGGAGCGGGTCATAGAAGCACGGGTGAACCTGCCACCTGATGGGATGTGCCTCTGCTAGAGGAATCTACAGGAGAACCTGGCATAAGCGGGAATCCACAGGTTTGTAGATTTACTGACCTGTTAAGGAACACAAATTGGTCGGGACTTAATGCTGTAGGGTGAGCTACCCTATGAGGGGACTGGGGCCGCATGTTTCCAGAAGGGCGGTCCCCAGCCCCACCCAATGAGACCTCCCTAGAAGAGGACGAAAGGAGGAGACCAGGCTCAGCACCACAGCTCCTCCCCCGACCCCGGAGGGCCACGGGAGTGTGCCGATGTCCTACGCCCTGTTCCCTCAACCCCACCGACTCTGAAGAAGCTCTCTTCCTTGCACCCTGTGCCAAAGAGCTCCTCAACTCACACAAACCCCCCCAAGGGGGGTCCACAGAAGGGGAGGGCCTCAATCTTGATTCTGAGAGGAGGGATGGCACTGGGAACGGCAGCTACCCCTCACCCAGGATCCCAATCACCATACCCACAGCAGTGGGACCACCAATCCGCAGCTGACCCTCGAAACTACCATCGGCTCGAGAGTCAGCACAAGCCACAGTCACTGGAGTTGCAGGAGGGGGTACATGGGGAGGCGCAAGGGTGCTAGGCTGTGGGAAACCCTCTGACTCCGAAGAATCAGGCCTCCAGTCCGGATCAGCCTCCAAATTGTCTGGCTCCAAAGAGAAGATGATCAAGAAGTGCTCCAGACTGATGGTCCCAGGGGTTCCCCTAGTCACGGCACCATGGGTGGCGCTGTGACTCGACCTCGCACCCCTCGTGGCACCACCTTGATCACCAGAGCTGCAAACAGCCCCGGGATCCGAGACAGCGCTGAACGCCCCACGCTGGGACCCACAGCCGTGGGCCCAGACAACCGTGGGAGTCTGCACCTCTGAAGAGGTGACTGCCAAAGCGGAGCTCACAGCTCAGAACAGAGCTGGACCAGACCTCCGGCACCACAGTAGGAACCTCCTCTAAGGCAAGGCATGAAGAAGAGAAGGCCCCCTCTTCACCAGACCATGTAGGCCTGGGAAGGGACCCAGAGGAAGGGCAAAGCATCCTGCGTTTGGACCAACGCTGCCCCCCCAAAAGTCGACGGAGCCCTGCCAACTTTTAACGCACAGTGCTCCAGAACTTGGCAGTCCATAGAGAAGCAGACATCACAGGAATCCACGTCGTGCTGAGGTACAAGTTAGGAAAGGCAAACGTCATGCTGGTCAGTAATGGAGATCTGTCAGCCGCAGAGATACCGACGCATGGGAGGCTGACCTGCTTTCTTCGACCGATTCTTGTCCCGAGGACCAGGCATGACAAGAACGGTAACTTAAAAACAAACCAGAAAAGGCAGAAAAGACTCACAGGAATCCATGTCATGTTGAGGTCCAAATCAGGAAAGGCAAACATCATGCTGGTCGGTAACAGAGATCTGTCGGCTGCAAGGATACCGATGCATGGAAGGTCGACCTGTTTTCTTCAACCATTTCTTGTCCAGAGGACCAGGAATGATGCGAACAGTAACTTGAAAATGAGCCAGAAAAGACTCAATGCCGTTTAATAAAAGGAAAGATCTTACCTGTCTGGAACGGCATCGAGTAGGCAGCAGAACTGGTGTGGAGTTGCGGTGTAGAAATTGAAGAACAGCATCGGAAGGCCAAAGCACTGACTAGGCCACGCAGAGAATTCTTGAGCAAGGTGATATCTCAATGGTGGGAGAAGCAGAACTGAGGTGGAGGAGGTTCCAGTGGCCGTTACTGGTCAACCCACGAGCGCCATGCAATACGTCGACCTCGTGGGCAGCACCAGCTCCTTCTTCAAAAAAAAATCTAAAAAATCTCCTGCGGGATGCCTGTCTCCGGCCAGACACCCAACAGTGGTGAATGGTGAAGATTGACATAGGTAAGGTCAATAAATACTGAATAACAGTAATAATAATAATAATAAAGATAATCAAGCCCATAACCCCCCAAATAAAACCTCCAACTGGAGAGGAAAAACCGGAACAGATACCCCCAAAAATGTCAATCACCTGAAAGAAGGGGGAAAACACAACATGAACCTTGTTTACCAAAACTGTGCCAGAAAGTGGCATGTATACCCCTGAGAGCACAGTATGCAGGAGTGCAGAGGCTAAAGGTTCTAGAAGGGGAGAAGGCAAGGTGGGAAGTTATGAATACCGTAGTATCACTAGAGAAGAAACAATATTACTATGGTAAGTAATTTTTTCTTCTAATCCCAGTAATACTCAGGTATTCCTAACTTTCTACAGACTACGAAGAAATACCTTTGGAGGTCAGCACAGAACCTTATTTTGGAAACAAGACTTTGCAAGACTGCTGTGCTGAACCTAGCATCACCCTTTAACTGAATATCCAGCCTGTGGTGCTTTATAAAGGTGTGTACTCTTTTCCTGGTAGCTGCTTTACAGATGTCCACAAGTGGAACATCCCTGGCAGTTGCTAAGGTAGCAGTTGTCTCTCTTGTGGAATGGACCCCTCAATCCTGTTGGAGGTTCCCTTCCGGCTTTAGTGCAACAGAACTGGATACACTGGACTGGCCACCTTTTTGATGCTGGGTTACCCTTTCCCACATCCCCATAAGTCAGGAACAGCTGTTTTCTGTCCTGCCTATGGTCCTTAGTGGCTGTCATATAGTAGCTGAGAGCTCTCGACATCCAGACTGTGAAGCCTACTTTCACTAGAGGTGGAATGCTCAGTGAAAAAGACAGGTAGGGGTAATGGTTTACTTCAGGTGGATATCAGAGACCACGTTAGGGAGAAATTTCCTGTTTGTTCTCAGGACCACCTTATCCCTGTGGAATGAAACGTAGTCCTGTTCAATGCAGAGAACCTGGAGCTCACCAATTCTTCTTGCAGAAGTCATTGCCACTAGGAAAACTGCTTTCCAAGTGACATATTTCAGATGAGCAGAGGACATGGGCTCAAAAGGAGGTTCCATGAGCTTAGCTATGCACACATTAAGATCCCATGCTGGCACCGGTTCCCTATGAGGGGGGTGCAAGTGGGCCAAATCCTTGAAAAACCTTCTAAAGACAGGGTCTGAAGCTACTGACACATTCCTTCCAGCAGAAATGTAAGTGGAAGCTGCAGCCAGGTGGACATTGAGGGTACTGGACTGCAATCCCAGGGAATGTAAATAAGAAAGGTAATCAAGAACAGCTGGGACCCCAGCTTGTGTTGGTACCAGCTCCCTAGCAGAACACCAAATAGAAAACCGTTTCCATTTTGAAGCATAGGTTTTCTTAGTGGAAGAAACATAGAATTTGATGGCCGGTAAGGACCGCTTGGCCCACCTAGTCTGCCCATTTCCCTACCTAATGGATAAGCTGCAGATCCTAGTTAACTGACAGCCTACTTCCTCCTATCCCCCCACTAGAATTGCCATATGTTTGTCCCATGCATTCTTGAATTCCCCCCCCGTTTTTGACTCCACAACTTCTTCAGGAAGGCCGTTTCATGCATCCACAACCCTCTCCATGAAAAATACTTCCTCACATTACCTCTGAGCCGTCCCCGCTATCTTCAAATTGTGCTCCCTTGTTCTTGCACATCTCTTCTTCTGAAAGTTGCTCCCCTCTTTGACTTTTCTGATTCCGTTGAAGTACTTCCAAGTTTCTTTCTTGTCCCCCTCTCCCTCCTTTCCTCGATGGTATACACATTACGCTCCTTTAGTCTCTCTTCGTATGTCTTCTGGTGCAGACCCTGCACCATTCTGGTTGCCCTCCTCTGGACAGCCTCCATCCTGTCTATGTTCTTGCGGAGATGGGGTCTCCAGAACTGCACACAGTACTCCAGATGGGCTTTCACCAACTGTCTGTAGACAGGGATAACAACTTCCTGTTTTCTACTGGTGATGCCTCTCCCCATGCATCCCAGTATCCCCCCAGGCCTCCTTACTGTCTTCTCACATTGCTTGCCCACCTTTAGGCCATTTGATATAACTACCCCCAGGTCCCTTTCCATTTTTGTTGTTGTTAGTATCTCACCCCCCATTGTGTACTCTTCCCCTGGGTTTTGGTTTCCCAGGTACATTACTTTGCACTTCTTTTAACTGAATCTAAGCTGCCATACATTTGACCATTCTTCCAACCCTGCCAAGTCCCTTCTCATCCTTTCCACCCCACCTTGTGCATCAACTCTGTTGCAGCTCTTTGTGTCGTCTGCAAAAAGACATACTTTTCCTTCCAGTCCCTCCGCAATGTCACTTATAAAGACATCAAAGAGGACCAATCCCAGTACTGGAAGGCTTCCTGTAACCTCTTAGGATGTCCAAAACAGTTTCAAAGAGATGTAAACCTACATATTCTAGGTCTTCAAGAGCCAAGCTTTGAGACCAAGAGACCCGAGATTCTGATACAGGAGTCTCCCCTGACTGAAGGTTAGCAGATTGTGCCTCCGAGGGAGGTGTACTGGCTTGGCTACAGACATGGAGAGCAGCAGAGAGTACCATGACTGCCTGGGCTAGTCTGGAGCTATCAAGATCATTGCTGCTGACTGGAACCTGAGTTTGAGCAATACCCTGGACACCAGAGTGAAGAGAGGAAAAGCATATAGGTGCTTCCCTGACCAATTCAAAGCCAGAGCATCCAGGGGTGGTGTACCCCGATCTGGTGGTCTGCAACAGTATTGTGGAAGGTGGTGGTTCTGGTGGGATGCGAACAAGTCTAGCTCTGGTGTGCCCCACCTTCTGAAGACTGCCTCCACCACTTGCCTGTTCAGGATCCATTCGTGATGGGCCTGGTTGATTCAACTCAGAGCATCTGCCAGGGTGTTGTCCTTCCCTGGCAGATGGATTGCCTGTAGGGAAACTCCCAAGGAGTAAGCCAGGCTCCAAATTGTCATAGTTTCTGTGCAGAAAGGACCCGACCTGGTACCTCTCTACTTGTTTATGTAGTACATTGTGGTGGTATTGTCTGTTCTGACCTTTAACACCTTACCCTGTACCAGTGTTGTAAAGGCTTTTAGTGCCTGAAACACTGCTCTGAGTTCCAGCAAGTTTATGTGCTGGAGTGACTCTGCACTTGACAAAGTGCCCTGGGTTGTGTCATCCCCCAAATGGGCGTCCCACCCCAGTAGAGATGCATCTGCTGTGAGAACAACTGATAGGGACTCTTGTTGAAAAGGAACCCCTTCCCTTAGGTTGGATTCCTCTTTCCACCACTGAAGTGCCTGTAACAAGGTTTTTGTTACTGGGATCAGCTTTGAGAGGGAATCTCTTCTTTGGCACCAGTGTGCCCTCAGGTGGAACTGGATCTCTCTCATTTGGAACCTGGAGACTAGGACTGTACCTGTGGCCCAGGAGCTGTAGGAACTGCCTTGCAGTTTTTGGCTTGTGCATGCTGAATGAATCTGCAAGCAGCTGGATACTTCTTACCCTGTCCAAAGGCAGGTAGGCCCTGCCCTGCAGGGTGTTGATCTCTGTTCCTATGAACTGCAGCACCTGTGCAGGTAGAAGGATGGATTTTTTTGTGATTTATCAAGAACCCCAGGGACTCCAGAAGCCCCTGAGTGATCTGTACATACTGTCTGACTTGCTCTGGTGACTTTTCCACCACCAGCCAGTCATCCAAACATGGAAACGCCGTGACACCTCGTCTTTGAAGGTGTGCCACAACCACTGCCGGGCACTTTGTGAATGTCCTTGGAGCTGAAGTGAGGCCAAATGGTAGGGTTGAAAACTGGCAGTGACCTGATGGGAGTCTGAACTGGAGGTATTTTCTGTGAGACTCCCTTATGGGGGTGTGGAAATAGGCATCTTTTAGATCCAGTAATGGCAACAGTCTCCTTTTTGGAGTGTTGGCAGAATCAGTGCCAAAGTTACCATTTTGAACTTTGGTTTTGTCAAATGCTTGTTTAATATCCTGAGGTCCAAGGTAGTAAGGAAGTACCTTGAATAGAAAACCTTTCTTTTCTACTGAAATGGGACAGGTTCCACTGCCCCTGACAGTAGCAGATTTCGAACCCCTGCCTCCAGCAGCTTTTTCTCTGCGAAGGAAGATGGTCTGAACACTCTGGTTATCAGAAGAGGATGAGATTTGAAACTCAGAGACAGTCCCTGACCCACTATCCCCTGGACCCAGTTGTCTGTGGTGATCTTTTGCCAAACTTAGAGGTAATGAGACAGTCTGTCTCCGACAAACATCGAGGACGCGGCCTGTAAAGACACGTCAGGGTGTTTGCTTACTCTGGGGCTCAGCCTGGGTTTGGGATCCCCACCTGGCACCCATCCTGTCCCTACCTCTGAAGTACCCCTGCTGGGGATACTGTTGGTATTGGGGTGCAGCCATTGCCTGGAAAAAGGGCCTAATGAGAAACAACCTGCCCCTGCCTCCCCTTCCATAGGGTCTGGTGGATGGAAAGACTGTCTCTTTAGCAGAATTGCTCTTGAAGGTGGGTTTATTTTCATTAACCTTCTTCATATAAGCCACTGCTGTCTCTACAAAAAGGGAATTACCCTCCAAAGGGAAATCTAGAGCCTTTGTTTGAGTGTCCTGGGTAAGAGATATGGCTCTTATCCAGGCGAACCTTCATTGGGCAACAGTACTGACCATCCACCTGGCTGCTGTATCATTGGTATCAGTAGCCATTTGAAATCAATACTTGGCCGCCTCTAGGCCAAACCTGGCAGTTTCTGCAAGGTCATTAGACAAGGGTGAAGGAGCTTTGTTTGCCATGGCCAGTACATACTGTCATAAAGTCTTCTGATACTGGGCCGCATATGCTTGAAAACTGGCCTGCCTCATGGCCAAGGAAGCTGACAAGTATCTCTTTTTGGTCATACTATTAATCTTCCTGGACTCCTTATCTGGTGGGTGAGAAGCCAGGGGCACCTCAGCCTTGTCACAGGCAGCTGCCTGCACCACCCCCTGGTGGTCAGGATGGGAAAACAGCAAGTTTGCACCTTCCCTTTCCAACTGATATTTCTTGTCCAGCCTCTCATCAAGAGGAGAGACAGAATGAGGAGTCTATAAAAACTTCAATGCATCTTTTTTGCAGAGTTTATTTACAGGCAAGAGAAGCGTCTTTGTGGGGGTTAACTCCATCATCTCGAGGTATTCCACCTCTTCTTCATCCTCTATTTCTTCACTTGTGGTGATGTCCAGGGCATCAGCCACCTTCCTCACAAAAGTGTAATCTGAGGAATAATCCTCAGTGGTTCTAGAAGGTGAACCAAAATCCTGCTCATGTGAGATCTCAGGTTTAATAGATTCCCCTTCATCTTCCTCCTCACATTCACCATAATCCTCTTCTTCAATAAATGAGGCTTTACCTGTGCTGCCAGTCTGTCCAGCTGGAACTTGAACAGGTGGCTGCTGGCCAGTGGGGAAAATATGTTGTAAGGCTTGCACCACTTTAAAGAGCTGGTGACACGTTCAGGTGACCTACAACAAAACATTTTTTTTTAGACACAGTCCAGCGTGTATTTCCCATTACTTCTGTATTTCTCCTCGCCATTATTTATTACTGAGGTCATTTGTATGAAAGCAGAATTTCTGCTCTTGAAGAGTTCCTCTATTCCTGCTGCTTTCTCCCTACCTGAAGTCAGAGAGCACTGTCTGTGACCTCACAGTTACTCCCATGGCAACAGACTGATGTCACAACAAAGGATTATGAGTTGGAGTAAGCTATTTTTTTTTTTTTTAGTTTTCTGTTGACCGGCTAAGTGCACTAGACAAATCCTGCCTATTTTCAGGCACGACCTGGGGAAGGGGATACAGATGAATGCCAACTGACCTTGAACCAGATTAAGCTGTTGGTGGTATTTTTAGTGAATGTGGGAAATTTGGCCAGGACACTGGGGAAATTCCCCTACTCTGTCTGACAGAAGACGCTGTGCCTTTGCGATTCTCCTCAGTGTGTGGGAGTCTTTTGGACAAGTCAGACGTGTGGGAGGCTGAAGAGCCCATCACCTCCTCAGCTCCCGATGGATGCTGTGATCGGGACGGTTTGGGATGTTGACATGGAGTACGTTACTGTTGTGGCTGATGTACAGTTACCTGCTGCTGATGATTTTGCATGGGTACACTCGGAAGAGGGAGAGTCCTTGTCGGCTGTTCCTGTTTCTGATATTCGCTTTCGGCTCACGAAGTTAGAACGCCAACGGAACCTCTTGCTCACGGAGTTGCAGCAAGTTCAGACGGATGATTCAAGCCTACCAGGACAGGAAGGGTCGTGTACCCCTGTTGCACCAGCGTCGTCTTTGACGACACCAGTCATGCACTCTACGGGGTGGTTGCCTGATACTCCTTTGTGTGTCACTGTCGAGTTATGCTCATAGTAGGGTGAGTCTGCAATTCCTTCTGCTACTGTTTCACAGCTACCTTTTTCAAACTCTGTGGAGACTGCTACTACGAGTAGCTTGACTACTTCCGAAGGCTCCAATGTGGGGATTTTTACAATAGGCCTTTCCCCGAAGAACAACCGTTCCGGGGGGGTGTCAAAAATGCAGTCCCACTTGGTGGTGTGTCTCCCCTCTTCCAGATGAATGCGACTGCTTTTTCACCACCTAGGTCTTTGCCAACTGGGGACTTGGAAGCCCCTGCTACATGGGTAACTGCAGCCCTGGAAGCTGCGGGGTGGGTTAAATCCCCAGATGGGAAGTCATGGAATGAAAATGTAGAGTCTGGTGAGGGTATTGCTCTCTCTGTCCCAGCTGCAGACTCAGGACCTCCTCCAGGACAGTTACTTAATGACATATCTGCTCCCGTCTCCTTTGTTTCCAGTCCAGAACTAATGGAGAATACTAGGCAGTTGGAGGATGAATACATGCCACTTCCCTCTGCCCCCCCCCCATTCTGAGGCCTTACCTGAAGGTCTTGCATCTCAGCCATCTACTTCTGCAGCACCTTTGTTGCCTGAGCCTGGAAAGACTAATACATCATCTATGTGGCATGACAAGTTAAATGAGAAACTATTTCCTGCTACTTTTGGTTTACTGAATGAGCCTGCTGCTAGACGTAATGCAGTGCGTTTGAAGTTTCGGGGTTCGATGGATCATATTCCCAACAGACTTTTCATTGGACGAGAATTATTGAAAACTAGTATGAGGTTTTATGCATATGAAATATATGCATTAATTCATATGCCTGGGGATACCATTTTTGACATTAGTTTCAAACATCCAGCTGGATTGGACAGATTTTGGAAACAATATCAGGCTTTAAAAAGCACTCCTTTATGGAAACCTTTTTTAGCTATTCCTTTGACAAAGTCAGTTTCCAAGAAAATTACGATACTGTTTCGGAATGAAGGGGTTAATGTTGCCGATATAACCTACTGGTTACAGCAGCACTGTACTGTTAAAGGTCCCCCTGAATCCATTCTTGATGATGAACATCTCTGGACAAGGGGTTGGCGTTATTTAATTGATTTATGTTTGGAGAATGGGTTGACTAAACACCTGCCTAACTGTTTTTTTTTTAGGACGGGACAGGGATGTTCTCTTTTATCCAGGACAGCCAAAGGCTTGTTATAAGTGTGGAGCTTTGGGGCACTTAAGCAATGTGTATGGCCAGCAAAAGTGTGGGCTTTGTGGGATTTAGGTCACATAGGGGCTCACTGTAGCTGTCCAATGAGATGTAATTTATGTGATGAACAGGGACACACCTTCTGCTCTTGCTCTTGGGCTTTTCATAATCAGGCTGATCCTGCTCTTTGAGCTGAACACGACGTCTAGTTGCAAATGCACAACAGGAGCATCAAAAGATGCAGGATTTACTTCTGCGTTCTGATGTACCTGCTCCTGTTTCTCACCTGTCTTCTACGCCTTCTTCAGTTCTTGCTGAAAAAGAGATGATGCCGGTTCCAGTTTTAGATCACATGGATACTAATGCCCCGGTTCCACTCACCCCTTCTAATACTGGTGTGGATGCTGACCCTGATTTTGTTCCCCCTTCCTCTCCTATGACTGCTGCACAAGGAGCTCTTCCCTTGGTTGATAAGTCAGCCTCTTTATCTGATATTTTCCGGGCTAGTGTGTCTACAGGGAAACAGGAGACTCCTTGTATGCCCCTCCCCCCCGGGAGTGCAGAATGACATTCCCTTTCAAAGAGTCACTCGATCTAGGGCTACCAAAATTGGTCCTGCAGCCCCATCCCCTTGTCCTGAGCCTGATTTAGTTATAGCTGCTAACCCTTTTGCCCCTTTACTGGATCATGAGGGAGGAGATGATGGGGTGGAATCAGATTTCTCCTCGGTTGCCTCCTCCCTACCAGACCATGCCCCAGATACAGAGGTTAGAGAAAAACCCAAACCGAAAAAGAGGAAACAAAGGAAATGACTTGTTTCTAGTCCTTGATTTTCTCCCTTTTTTTTCCTCTGGCAAAGGTAATTTCTTTTATTGCTGTTAATGTAAACAGTATTAAATCCCAATCAAGGCGATGTCTCACTTTTGCCAGTCTCAGTGAGCATTCTGGCTCCATCATTCTTTTGCAGGATACCAGATTGGGCTCCCTGGACAATATAAAAGAAGCAGAAAAGGACTGGCGATGGGGTGCTTCCTTTCAGTCACCAGGAGAAGATGTGTGTGATGGCTTGGATGTCTTATTCTTTTCTAGTATTGCTATTCAAGTTTTACAAGTCTTGGACATTCTACCTGGTAGAGCTAGGCTTATGGATATTGTTGTTTATCATTATGCATATTGCTTTCTAAATATCTATGCTCCTCAGTCTAAGGCTGACAGATCAGCCTTGTTTCATCGTATATCTCCATATTTACATACTTCAAAGTTGGTTTTGCGGGGTGGTGATTTTAATTGTGGATTAGCTGCTCGAGATTGGGGACGTAAGACTCAAAAGATGTTTTGTGATACTAATGCCTTATTGCAAGTCTTAAAAACTAATAATTTGATGTATGCTTATGATTTATTGCAACAAAAGCCAGAGCATACCTTTTATAAAGGGGCTATTTCTTCTAGGATAGATTTCTGGTTTTTGTCCAGGAGACTTTCCTGTTTTACTATCGCAACCTTGCCATTAGAGAATTCTGACCATTTAATTCTCAAACTGACCATTTTTTTTTTCCAAGAACTTTTGCTGGGATGTGCCTTTTGGAGATTAAATACATCCTTATTACAAGATGAGGATCTTTCCTCACAGATACATTCCTTTTTTTTAATCAGGTCAGATATAGCTTTTTTGTATGATAGTCCCCTGGATTGGTGGGAAGACACAAAACAGGATCTTAAGATACTTTTTCTTCAGGTCTCTCGGACAAAAGCCAGAATTCTTATCTTACCTATCTGGGTTATAGAGCTCAGTATTTGAATTTGTTGTCACTGGCATGTTCTTCACAGGGTACTAAGCGCCAACAGTTTTTAGAAATTAAAGAAAAAATGCTTGATTTTCTTAAAACACGAGAACGACGGTATAGACGTCAACAAAAATATGTTGTTACCGGTACTCGTGAGCAGGTCAACCCCTTCGATCTTTCTGACCAGGAATTGCCACACTTGTGTATGTCTGCTTTACAGACTCCAGATGGATCATTAGTCCATGATAACAGGGGTTTACGGACTATAGTTCAGTCTTATGTTACTCAGACTTTTAAAAAGCCCAATTCTGGTTTTTTTTTCTCCCTTTTATCACCATATCGAAATCCCGTCACTTTCAGCTCTTGAAATTGAAGTACTAGAGTCCCCTATTGTTTTAGATGAAATTACTCAGGCTATAGGTCATTTGTCTACGTATACTAAACCAGGGATAGATGGCCTGCCAAATGAATTTTATAAAACATATGTAGATACTTTTGCACCTTGGTTGCTTGTTGTTTTTCAAGCTGTTTGGACAGAAAAAAGACTAACCTCTAGTACAACAAATGGTGTAATGATTTTTATATATAATAAAAAAAGGAAATCCTGCTCTTTTGCAAAACTGGAGACCATTGAGTTTGTTAACCTCAGACTACAACATTTTGGCTAATATTTTAAATCACCGTCTCTCAAAGGTTGCCAATAAGTTGTTAATTTCCACACAATCCTATGCTGTTCCTGGCAGAAACATTTCCCAGAATTTAATCTATGTCAGGGAATTGATAGACCAAGGTCTTCAAAATAGACTATCTGGCTATTTGTTAGCCTTAGATCAGGAAAAAGCTTTTGATGCCATACGCCATGATTATCTTTGGGCCATTCTAGTATACTATGGTATCCTTACTCATTTTCTAGGTTTAATCCAAACCCTTTATAGCTCAGCAAGAGTGACGCCTATGGTTAAAGGGCATTTGGGCGTCCCAGTTCCTTATCAGGTTGGAGTTGTCAGGGCTTTCCTTTGAGGCTGTTGTTGTTTGTCTTTGGCTTGGACCCTTTGTTGCGTTCCACTGAAATGGATAAAGACATTTGGGCTATTGTTTTTTTTAGAAGGCTAACATTTTTCTAAAGTTCTGGCTTATGCAGACGACTGTAGTTGCTCTATTCCTGATATTGATTCTGGGAGACGAGTCCTTGTTTTTTTAAGTTCAGTACAACTCAGCACTGGAATTAAAATTAATACCTCTAAGTGTTCACTAATTTCTTTAGGTACGGCTCCTAGTATTCACATTTTTGATATTCCGGTTGTTGTAAAAAAATTGAAGCTCCTTGGTATATATTTTGGTTCACCAGAGTCAGTACAGGGTAATTGGGATATGGTTTATGACAAAGCATTTCACAAGGTTAAAAAATGGCAATCTTGGAAAATGACATGGAAAAAACGTGTGTTTTTGCTGAAATCTTATATTGCTCCTCTTTTTTTGTTTATTTCCCGTATTTTTCCATTACCGGTTACTATGCATTCCAAAATTTTGAGTCTTTTTTTTTCAGCTGCTGAGGGGTAGTCATTTGAACCCGGTGAAGAGGGCACACACCTACAGACCCTGGAAAGAAGGTAGACTGGGTATGATACATCCCATTGTTCAATTTTTTGGCAACTTTTTTTATAGTTCAATTAGGCCTATGTTGTTGGAACAAGATGTCATGGGTCGCATGTGTATGTCCCTGTGGGGACGGCCTTTTTTAACGGCCTGGGGACTGGGAAAGTGGCATCCTACGGATAAACAACTACCCTAATATGTTCAGCAAATGCTGAAATACATTAGATTGTGGAAACTGGAGCTCAGTTGGTTTGTTTCACATGAACGGAAATCTTTTTACACTTATGTTGTTTCTACTTGTTATTTTGAGGACCCCCTTTTTTCTGTTCCCACTAATGTGAACACGGTTTCTTTATTAGCAAGTGTGATAGAATCTAGAATTCCACAAAAGATGCAAGATGTAGTATGGCTGTGTGCACATCAAAAGCTTAATGTAAGGGCTAATCATAAGCACAAGCAGCTAAGTGATAGAGTTTGTCAGGAACCCTCTTGTTAGGGGCAGCTTGAGACGATGCAGCATTTATTCTTTGAATGTTCTCTTACTCAACCCTTTTGGCATGCTCCGGCACATTGGTGGGGAGAACCACTTTTTGGATTCATTACCTATGATATTTTGATGTTAGGACAGATTCCTGCAGAATGGAACAAATGGCACAAAAGTACAGTGATTGTTTTATTAGCCTGTCTTAAATGGCATATCTGGCAGGCTCGGTGTTTGAGAGTGCTCCAACACAAAATGTTACAGTTGCAGGAGTTTTTTTTTTTCATATACAGGAAGGATTGGATGCTCTCTATACCTATGAATTTCGTACTTTGGGGGAAGCTGTAGATACTTTTCTTTGGCGTAATGTTGACTGGGTAGGTTGAATTTCCTGCTCTTTCTTTTTTCTGATTATTATTTCTACAAATTGTTTGTAATTAATTTCTTTGTTTTTTTTCTCTTGTATTATGTTCATTTAGTTATTTACTTTTGATGTTATTTGTTTTTGGTTTTCAATAAAAATTTCCCGTACTCTTTTCGATAAGTGCCATGGGATCTTTAATATCCACCTGAACTACCACTAATCCAGGCACATGGGACCTTGGTTTAATGTCTCATCCGAAAGACGGCACCTCAGAAGTGCAGCACCCCTCTCATGCTGCACTACAGTGTCAGTACTGGGATATTAACCCAAGTGCCAGATGTGGGAACTGAACCCACAGCCCTCTGCTCTCCCAGCCCCAGAGGGAGTGTGCTACCTATTGAGCCACTGACACTGTCAGAGGCAGATGAACTCAAAATAAACTCTAAGGGACAACAATCATATATTCATACACATTTCCTTAGCAATAAGTTATGGCGAGGAGAAATATGTAAAATATAAATGGATTGCAAACAGAATTGTACCCAATTATTATGTTTTTTTTAAGTTTTCTTTGAGGCATCAGTAGCTCTTTAAAAGCCTGAGTTATTTCTTGAGGAGAAGGAAGAGCCACAGCACCCACAGAAGTCCCCTTTTTTCAGTAGGGGGGTTCTGTGTGCTTTACTTTCTTTGTCTTTTTAGAGGGAACCGAGGAGTCAGCCGGTTTAGCAAGCTTCTTAGTGCCCATATCACCTGTCTCAGGGGTTGAAATAGTCACTGCAGTGGTTTCACCCACAGCAGAAGAGGGTGTCGGCTGGTCAGAGTCAGAGGGATCTTTTGGTGGAGGAAGTTATTTCTTAACCTGTTCCAGGCATTTCTCCACTGTTTTCTCTGGGAAGGTTTTACCAATATCACAATCCTCCTTAAGGCGATCATAGCCCAGGCAGGCAACACACAAACTATGCTTGTCTACCTTGGCAAACTCTTCCCCACAATCAGTGCAACTTTTAAAACCAGGTTCACCGGTTTCTTTTTAGGTCTGTCTGACATTTCATCGGAAACCGATAAAAATGTGAACCACTAAATAATTTTAAAGTTTTAACTAAAGTTTAGTGGTTGTGGTCGGATCCAGAACCGATAAGGAACTGATGGGAACCGGGAATCGATGGGAAAAATTAACCAAGGGTATCGGTTCAGTAACTGATAAAGCGGTTACAAAGATAAAGTATTTAAAATAAAATTAAACTAATTTTTTTTTTTCAGTCAGAAAACCCTGAAATTAACAAAATTAACTTGGTTCCCCATCGGTAATATCGAACCAGGAGGAACCGATAAAAACACAAAATTTAACACTAAAACTAAGGTTTAGCTAAAACTATGGGTAATAGGCAGCAAATGAAAGAAAAAGATACTTACATGAATTTATAAGTTTCTTCACATCACAGGTACAAGCTGAAGAGAGGAACTCTGAGCAACTAGACTTTATAGGCGGAGAGTGAAATCTGAGGAGTTTAGAACTAAGGCAGTTAATTCAAGGCAGCATTTGAATAGTTGTCACCTGCAAAGAGTTCCATCATTTGCATGTGTTCTATCCTTTCCGAGCAGTTCTGGCTTAAGGGACACTGCAGAAAGTTAGGAATACCAGAGTATTACTGGGGTTAGAACACAGCTACCACCTCTACTCACTGAAAACCTTAAACAAGACCTTACACACTCAAAAAAAAAAAAAAAACAGTAAGTAAACATTTAAACATTCTTTCTTCTTATGATCCTCTCCATAGACATATAAAGAATTAACTAAAAACTCTGCTTGTGGAATTCTGCCGCTGTTTATGTTTTTTTATTTCATAATAAACATTCCATCTACTGAATGTTCAGTTCAGTTAATTTTTTTATTGACTGGAAAATTAATTTCATTACTAAGTTCATACATGCAATTTCACAATACAATAATCAAGCACTAAACAGCATCAACAGATCTACATATTTATTACTAAATATATCTTTTTTTAAAAACTTAGCTAAGCACAATGGTACATTAAAGGAAAGCTGTAAGATTCTGTAGTGGACTGCATAGCCCGTTACCCAGTCACGGTGATAGTCCCTCTGTGGCAAAATTATAAAGTACAGTTACGTAAGAACTTACCGTAACAGTAGATCTTCGAGAACAGCTCTTGCAGCAGGTAACACCATTAGGACTGAAGCCGGCAGGCGTCAGGACCCCACGGAATTCTTCTAGCTAGCTATCTTCAGCGGGGACCGCCCCCGCGTCGGTCCGCCTCTGGCGTCAAGCGTAGTACATAAAGGGTGGTCCACCAGATTCCCATGCCTCCCGCCGGAGACTTCCGGCCGCAGGACGACATCAGAATGGGAGACCGAGGATCCACCATCATAAGACAAAAGGGCATAAACCCCTGCCAAAGGCTCAGAAAGCCATGCCTCCTCCAAGGGGGAAGGTACCTGCAGCAAGAGCTGTTCTCGAAGATCTACTGTTACGGTAAGTTCTTACGTAACTGTACTATCTTACTTCGAGATACAGCTCTTGCAGCAGGTAACATCATTAGGACTGATTTCCAAGCAATAACGCTTGTTGTAAGCATTCTGGGAGGAGGAAACTAGGAAAATCCATACCAAGTCCTGACTCTAGGACAGGAGACCCTGTAGCACGGCCAGGTCGAAACCGGCTCTTCGCCGTGAAGCAATGTCCAGGCTATAATGCCTGATAAAAGTATGCACAGAGCTCCAAGTGGCTGCAGAACAAATGGCAGAGGAGGAGACGTTACGAAGTGCTGCAAAGGAGGTAGCCACCCCCCTAGTGGAATGGCCCCGGACTGTACCCAGGAGGGGTTTCTGCTTTGTATCATAGCAGTATGATATACAGTGGACAAGCCAGTGAGAAAGGGACTGCTTCGATACTGGTTGGCCCATCATTCTTTCAGCAAAGGAAACGAAGAGTTGCTCCGACTTGCGAAGCTGTTTAGTCCTGTTCAGGTAATACCTTAGACAGCGGTGAACATCCAGGGTGTGGAGCAGCGCTTCTCCTCTATTAGAATATTTAGGGGAAATATACAGGCAGGTCAATGTCCTGATTGAGAGTGAGTGCAGAGACCACCTTAGGCAAGAACTTAGGGTTCGTCCTCAGGGACACTCTGTCCTGGTGGAAAATCAAATAAGGTTCCTTACACATGAGAGTGTGAAGCTCAGAAATTCTCCTTGCTGACGTAACAGCAACTAAAAATAATGTTTTCCATGACAGGAAGACGTGCTGCGCAATCCAGCGGCAGGTTCAAAAAGGGAAGCGTGAGTTGTTCCAGGACAAAAGTAAATCCCATGGAGGAACAGGGTCCTTAATGGTGGCCTAGATGTAACACCCCTCTCAGAAAGTCTCGGGAGGTGTCAGTTGCGCCACTGTGCACTGCCCACGGGAAGTGGTAAGCAGAAATAGCGCAGAGGTGCACCTTAATAGAGGAGTAGGCGAGACCCGAATGGAAAAGGGAGAGCAGATATTCTAACACCACTTTCACCGGGCAACCTAGAGGGGAAAGGCCGCGTCCTTGCGACCACAAGCAAAAACGGCGCCATTTCATGGCGTACGTCGCATGCATTGCCGGCTTTCTGGCCATGGAAAGAACTTCCGCCACCTCTTGCAAGACCTCGTGTCGCAAAATGGCTATGTCTCTAGGAGCCATGCATGCAGGTTCAGTGAACGTAAGTCCGGGTGGACCAGTGAACCTTCCTCCTGAGACAAGAGATGGGAGCTGAAGGGCAACGGGACCGGAGGCTCCCGGGACAGCTGCGTGAGCAAGGGGAACCAGATCTGTCTGGGCCAGAAAGGGGCTACCAGGATCAATGTTGCATGCTCCTCGCGGTTTGAGAAGAACTCTGGATCAGGAAGGAAGGGAGGGAGAGGAATCTGTTACCAGGAGAGGACAACACGTGCCCCGCCAGAAAACACCAGGCCATGGATCTAGCGAGCAGAAATTGGACAGTTTTATTGGATGGGGAAGCGAATAAGTCCAGTTCTGGAGTGCCCCATCGAAGAAACAGATCCTCTGCAACCCCTTGAAGAAGTTCCCACTCGTGGACCCTGGCCTGGGAACGACTCAGGCCGTCTGCGATTGTGTTGTCCACTCCGGGAACGGGAACTGCAATCAGGTTCGCGCTGTGTTGGATTACCCAATCCCACACTCTCATCGCTTCCCTGCAAAGGGGGTAAGAGTGTGCGCCTCCTTGTTTGCTGAGGTAATACATCACCGCCGTGTTGTCTGTTTGGATCATAAGAGTAATCGGCGGGATCTCTGACTGGAAGGCCTGCAGGGCATAAAGGACCACCCTCATCTCCAAAATGTTGATGTGAAGATGAGCTTCTTCTTGAGGGGTCCACGTTCCCTGGGACCTCACCCCATTCAGGTGTGCTCCCCACCCCAGCCCTGAGGCATCTGTGGAAAGGATCACCTCCGGGGACGGCGCTGAGAAAGGGACACCCGCAGAGAGCGTTCCTGGGTCTAGCCACCACTGCCATTCTTGAATCACGGCATTTGTGATTCTGACTGGATGCTGCATGTGGTCTTGCCTTTGGTCCCACTGCACCTTGAGCATCCACTGAGTTACCCGCATGTGGAGCCTTGCCAAAGGGATGGTCGGAATGGCCGCAGCCATGTGTCCGAGCAGACGAAGGACCAGCCTGGCAGGAACACTCTTCTTCGCCGAGAGATCCCCGGTGAGGGATCTGATGCGTTCCGCTCTGTTGTCTGGAAGAAATGCTCTCCCCTGAACGGTGTCCAGAACTGCGCCTATGAACTGCAGCTTCTGCGACGGTACAAGGAGAGACTTCTCGTAATTGATTATGATGCCAGGAGACCGAAACAGAGCCTGGGTGCTCTGGATAGCCATCAACAATGCCTCTCTGGAGGCGGCCATGAGAAGCCAATCGTTCAAGTACGGAAACACATAGTGGCCCTGTCTCCTTAGAGACGCTGCCACGACTGGCATGCATTTGGTAAAGACCCTTGGGTCCGATGACAGTCCGAATGGAAGAGCTCGGAACTGGAAGTGGTGGCCGAGGAACTCGAAGCGCAGGAACCTTCTGTGCACTTGAGCTACGGGGATATGCAGGTATGTGTCCTTCTTTAGCATGGGAATAAGACCCTGCAGAGTCACCATGCGAAATCGTTCGTAGGCAACCGACATTTTGAGGTCGCTGAGGTCCAGGATTGGACGGAGGTCCCCTGTTTTCTTCGGAACCAGAAAGAAGTGGGAATAGTATCCGTACCCTCTCTGGTTCTCTGGGACATACTCTACCGCTCCCTTTTGCAGGAGCGCAAGTATTTCTTGCCTGATAAGCAATTTGTGCTGACCCGAGTAACGAGGAGCAGAGGAGGCCTCGAGGGTGGTTTGTCTAGAATTCTATAAAGTGGCCTTTTGACCAACTGAACCCACCTGCCGGTGGTTGTGGACTGCCATCCTGGCAGGTAATTCGTCACACCCCCTGACCTTGATGTCCCGCTGATCCTGAGGGCAGGGCCGGGAAGGAGTCAGGCTGTGGCGGCGGAGGGCCCGCGGGCTGAGCCAGCTAGCTGGACGCTGACTTCGCCCGTGGGCTGTCTTCCTGGGCTCTGCGGGAACCGGAGCCCCTCTGTTGTGGACCGGTGCGGGACTGTTGTCTCTGTGTCGTCCACGAAAACAGCTTTGGTTCCTACTGAAGAACTAAGCCTCAGTCGGTACATTGCCTGGACCGACCTCACCGCTTCCGGCCTCTTGGAGCTTGGTGAGAACCTCTCAGAGGTTCACCAAAGAAACTTCTCTTGAAAGGCGTCCCATGATGTTCTTCTGGACGTCCGGTGAAATCCGAGACACGAGCCATGAGTGTCTCCGGGCATCGCCTGAAGCTGCCGCTCTGGCCGAGGAGTCAGCGGAATCATACGCGGCTCGCAGCACCTGGGTTCCCACGTCTGAACCCGTACGGAGGAGCCGCAACATCTCCTCCTTCTGCTCACCTTCTGGCAATTTCTCCGCCAGATCCAGTCCCTGTTCCCACAAGGCATCTTGGAACTGCACCATGTGGGTCAAGTAGTTCAGGGATCTGATGGCGCAAGTAGCGGAAGCATACGTGCGCCTGCCCATAGCGTCCAGCTGTTTGGACTCTGGGTCCAGTGGCAGGGTGCTCAAATGTTGGGGTCTCTGGGACCGGTCATGAGAGGCTGTGATGACCAGAGAGTTGGCCAGAGGATGTTGAGCCAAGTACTGGTCCTCCTTAGGAGCCTTGTACAGGCGGTCAGCTTTCTTCGGCATCTCCGGGAGCGAGTGTGGACGCTTCCACGCTGCCTTGGTGACATCCACAAAAGTGTCCACCAAGGGTGGTACCACCACAGGCCTAGGATCCTTCTTGAAGATACCTAGCGAGCGTAGTCTCTTGGGGTCTAATTCTTCCAGCATCCCAGCCCATGTTCTCTTGGATATGTCTCATGATCTCTGAGAACGATGAGTCATCCGGAGGAGATCTAGGAAGCTCACGTGGGTCCAGAGAGGGGATGTGAAGGGAGAGGGATCTGGATCCTGCCGAGAACTCCGATCCGTATCCTCCGTCAGCAGACAGCCGGCGTCTTCTGGTCTCTTAGGACTGGGTGACCCTGAAGAAGATCTGAGACGGAGGTCTCCTTTATCTGATCTCCCCTTGGAGGGTCCGTGGCTCCTGGGGGAGAGGTATTCAGCCTGCTGCCCCGGACGGAGAAGGGGGCGCAGGAGCCGGAGGGGTTGCAGGTGGCGGAGGAGGAGGAGGAAGAGGAGGTGGTGTGGGAACCATATCCCTTTTAATGGTATCCCACCAGTAAGTAAAGAGCTCCTTAACCTCAGAAAAGAAAAGGCCCGACGACGGGCCGGTCGTCGGGTTCCGGCGTCGGCTCCTCAGGGGCCTCAGGTTGTGGGGAGGGTTCCCTGGGAGGTGCGACAGGACCGGGTTTGCCCGTCTGGTCCTCGGGCTGCGTCAACTCCTCCTCCATGATAGTCTCCTGACCGATGTCGGTAGGAGGCGTCGGGGTCCTCTTCTCTACACGTACAGATGCGGACGTCGGCAGGAGGGCGAAGGCCTGACCGGCAATGGGCGTCTGGCGGTCGACAGCTCCTGGGACCTGTGATGAGTGGCCGACGTCGGACGAGCCGACGGCTTCTTAAAAGAGGTAAGCTCCTTGGTCTTCCGCTGGGGAGGAGGAGGCAAGGAGGCAGACCTGACTTCGGGTTCGGAATGGCGGGAACCTGACTTGTGGTGATGATGACGGTCCCTAGACCTGACCAGGGCTTTGGAAGAAGAAGATGACGAAGAGGGCCTGGAGGTCTTGGCCTGTGAGGAGGAAAAGGAGCCCGAGGGTTTCTTCACCACAGCGGGGGGAGGCAGAGAACGGGCCCGGGAGGAAGAATTGGTCAGGAGGGCTCCCTCGATCTGCAATAGGAACCGACAGCTTATTTAAGAAATACGTCTTTCTGTTATGTTAGTGCTCTTCTAGTAAATAAGTGCTGCTGTCATGGAATACCTATAAATATAGACTAAAGTATATAGTTACTGCACCTTACGTTAGATGTTGCAGACAATACTGTAAGGAAAAATAGGCAGACTGGGTGGGTCAAGCAGTCTTAATTTGCCGTTAAATTCTATGTTTCTGTTTCACTCTATGTAACTGTAAAATTTTTATAAAAATAAAAAATCAATAAAATGTTATTGAAAAAACAAAAACAGGTGACCAACAGGTGGGGACTACTTTTTACATGTAACTTTCCTTATCCAGTGAGCACTAATGGCAACATTTACAGTTTAGCAAATACTTGAGGGTAACTGAGTGGTTTATTCTGTAAAAAAACAGCTGGGGCCAGATATTCAAAAGTCTGCCCAGGTGCAAATCCTGGTGTGCACGTGGAAACCGGGCTTTGTGACAGGGCAAACTGCGGAGGGGGCGCAATGCAAATGGAAGAGTTATGTATGTAAAAATGTATTTTTATACAGGATAAATACAAGTCATTAGGGATAAAGTTCCCTGTTTATAAGTCCGATATTCAGAGTATTCGCACCAGGCAAGATCGTCTTGCGAGGTGCAAATACTGCTGGAGGGTACAACTTACTCCTGTGCAACCCTAGCGACTGGCAGAGGAAGTGCGGTGCACCCCCCTCAAAGTCCCAAGCCACCAAAAATGTCCTAAGTGTCCAGTGGTCCTTCCCCCCTACCTGCACCCATGCCAGATATACAAACTTAATTTCCCTAGTGTCCAGCAGTCCCTCCCCTCGTAAAGTTCCCATATCAGTGGAAGCCCACCCCAGTTAGACAATTACCCCCTGCCTACCACTAAAGTGCAGGAAGTCTGTGGCATGAAATGCCCCCCAAAAAAAAAACACAGCTCTGGCCCTGTTCCCGAACAGTGATACTCCAACCCCCCCAGCCCGTGTCTTGTGGCCCTCTCTCCCTCCCCCTGTACTGAAAGCCCCACCCACCTGAATCTCTGTGCAGTGGTCATGCGATGGTGAGTGATACAGCCCTCCACACACCATCTCAGCTGCCTGCCTTCTGACAAAAGCAGGGAGCGAGCACGCTGCTTATTTATATGGCACTTTAGCTGTTTAGATTAGCAGTGCTGGCTCACAATCTATTAGGACTTTTGTGCACCAGCCAATAAAAGAGGAGCAGCCTTCACCCACATTCATTACCAGCTGCAGCAAGCTGGGGGAAAATACACAGATGATGTTGGCAGATAAGGACCTTGTGGCCCATCCAGTCTGCCCTATCCCTGTTTCTAATGCTTAAGGTATCCTAGATGCTACAAGCCCCCCCCTTTACCCTAGCTTGATAATTCCCATGCGCCTACCCCACACATTCTTGAATCCCTGAACCGTGGACATCCCCACCACTTCCTGGGTGAGACTGTTGCATCTCTCCACCACCCTTTCAGTGAAGTAGAATTTCCTCAAGTTCCCTCTAAGTTTTCCACCTTTTTGTCTCATGCTGTGCACCCTTGTTCTGCTGCTTACCTTCATGTGAAAGATACTCCCCTCTGGTACCCTGTTGATCCCCTTTAGATATCTGAAGGTCTCTATCATGTCCCATCATCTCTCCTTTCCTCCAGGGAGTACATATTCAGAGCTCTGACTCTCTTCTCATACGACTTATGCTGCAACCCCGACACCATTTTTGTCGCCCTCCTCTGTACCGTCTCCATCCTGTCTTTTTGGAGATGGGGCCTCCAGAACTGAACACAGTACTCGAGATGAGGCCTTACTAGGAAGTTGTACAACGTACCACCACTTCCCTCCTCCTACTTGTTATACCCCTCCCTATGCACCCTAGCACTGTTAGTCTTTCCAACTGCTTTGTCGCACTATTTAGCCACTTTGAGGTCGTCTTCTGTGACCACCCCTAGATCGCTTTCCTCTGTGGTGGCCTCCAGTGTTACCCCATCTAATTCACACACAGCTCTAGGATTCCCTCTCTCTAGGTGCATAATCTTGCACTTTTTTGCACTGAAACCCAACTGCCATTCCTTGGACCAGTTTTCTAGCCTCTTCATATCCCTCCTCATTTTTTCTATACCTTCCTGTGTATCTACCCTGTTACACAGCTTTGTATCATCTGCTAACAAGCTAACCCTCCCTTCTAGACCCTCTGCAATATCACTTATGAAGACACCGTCCCTCCGGTGAGCTAATCCCATTTACCACGACTCTTTTTTTTCTTTTTTTGGTGGGTTATCTATTTTTACGCCCCGTGCTCACTGGTCCTCCACTCCTTCAGGCTCTTGACAAGTTCCCCTGGACCTCTCCTGTCCTTGCCCGGCCCTCCTCTAGTCCCCAGATCGCAGCCGACCCCTGGGATATCCCGGTGTATCCCTTCACCGGGCGGGTCCCTCTCCTCCGAGGGGGAAGGGCAGCCCCAGCGCATCCTTCTAGGGCCCAGGGATGCTGCTGGGGAACAGGAGGCACTGGGAAGGCGCTGGAGGCCCCCAGGAACAGAAAGCCATCATCCGGAGGGCCAGGGAGCGAGTTTACAGGCTTTCTGTAGGGGGCAGCGTAGTGACATCACGGGCATCGCCCGCGCCCTCCTCCCCAGTTAGTATTGGGTCGCAGCGTCCTGTGATACTCCCAGACTCCGCTAGGAGCCAGCAGGTGCCAGACCAGTCCCCTCCCCTCCCCCCGGAGAAGGAGAGCTGTCCCTGGGACGATCAATCCTTCTCCCCCGGACGGCCTTCCAGTGACCCGGCCTTGTTCCCAAACCCGGGTCGCTGGCGTCGCAAGCGGAAATCCAACCGCTGCGCCGGCGGGCCGTTACCACGACTCTTTGTGTTCTATTACTCAACCAGTTTCTAACCCACATGACCACCTCTATCCCCATCCCCAGATTTGCCAACTTGTGGATCAGTCTCCTGTGTGGGACTGTGTCAAAGGCCTTCTTAAGTCCAGATACGCCACATCTACCCCTCTGCCCTGGTCTATTTCCTTTGTCACCCACTCAAAGGAATCAATCAATCTGGTCCGGCATGACCTCCCTGTAATGAATCCATGTTGCCTTGGGTCCAGTAGCCCTCTTGTCTCTAGGCAGTCCACCAGCCTTTCCTTAAGTAGGGTTTCCATCATTTTACCTACTATCGAGGTCAAACTGACCGGGCAGCAGTTTCCTGCTTCCTCCTTGCTACCACTTTTGCGTAGGAGTACCACTTGTACCCTCCTCCACTCCTCCGGAACCACATCTGTTTCTAGTGACCCACTGAACAGCTTAGCCAGAGGTTTAGCCAGTTCCTCACGGAGCTCCTTTAGGATTCTCGGGTGTATCCCATTGGCCCCCATAGCTTTATCCACCCTAAGCTGTTCTAGTGCTCTTTTTACTCTGTCCTCTGAAAAAGGTCTAATGTCCACCCCTTCTCCCTGTTTGCCCTTCTCTATTAATGAGGGACATCCCCATTGTCTTCTTCCATGAATACGGAGCAGAAATATTTGTTTTTTTTGTTGACTCTGTTTATTCACCAGACCCGAGGAACTCTCTCCAGGTACCTCCCCATACCCACGACTCTACCTCCCTGTCTGAAGCTCTCTCTGTACCAGGCCGACCCAGCCCGGTGGATCCCACAGCTCTGAGCCCCCCGAGGTGGGGCCGCCTTATGCCCTGGCGCTCCATCTATAGTCGAATGTGCCGGGCCGGAGTCAGAGGCGGCCCTGGAAAGAGAGCCAGACAGTGGGAGTGTGGCTGAGACACAGGTGGCGCCTTCTCCTATCCCCGAGCCAGGTATTTTTCTTATGTATTTACCCCCAAGAGCGCAACCATGTAAATGACGTTGGCATGGCTACCCACAGATGTCCGCTGTGCTCCTCCCTTGTGATTGCTCCTGTGCTAGTATTATCTCTAGTCTCCCGCGGAGGATCTCTACTGCGCCAGAGATGCCCTGGATCCCTCCCCAGGGAGAGGAGAGCAGTCCTCCGGACGCTCAGTCCTCTCCCTCCCATGCCGACCCCTGCAGCCTGAGCTCATTCCTGAACCTGGGTCACCGGCATGAGGTGTGGCGTCCAGCACCTCAACCCTCAGTGCCACCGGGCAGGCGCAGAAGTATCTGTTGAGGATGGTCGCCTTCTCAATATCTTTCTCCACTACCCCGCCTCCCTCTTCCCTAAGTGTCACAATCCCTTCCCGTCTTCCTTCTGTCGCTAATATACCTAAAAAATGCCTTCCCTCCTTTCTTCACCGATTTAGCTAGCTTTTCCTCGGTTTCAGTCTTTGCTGCCCTTACTGCGCTGTTCGCTTCCTTTCATTTTTCAAAGTATTCTTACCTGGTCTCCTTGCTCTGTGTTGCCTTGTACCTCAGAAATGTCATCTTTTTACCTCTTACTCGTTCTGCTACTCCTCTCGAGAACCACAGTGGTTTCCTCTTTCCTTTGCTCTTGCTGCAGGGACTGGCACAATGGTTTACCACCAGGTGCAGGGCTTCCCTTATCTTATCTTATTCCACTGTTCCACTACTCCCCTTATGTCATCATAACCCTGCATATCCTTCCTGAAATTGTCCTTCATCTTACCAAAGTCTGTCCTCCTGAAATCCAGGATTCTACTCCTTGTGTGGCTAGCCTCCTGTGACGTCCTTATGGTGAACCTCACAGCTCGATGATCACTAGTCCCTAGGGTCTCCCCACTGTGACTTCCTTTATCCTATCCCCATTGCTTAGGACAAGATCCAGAATTACATTCTCCCTCGTAGGCTCCCTCACTAGCTGTGTGAGACCTGCCCCTTGCAGGGATTGCAGGAATCCCTTACTCCTGGCTGAGGCTGCTGCCAGGATGCTCCAGTCCACATCTGGCAAGTTGAATTCACCCATCAGCTACAATTCACCCTTTGTTGCCATGTTTTCTACAGTCTCCAGCAGTTCTCTGTCTACATCCTCTGCCTGTCCTGGGGGTCTGTATATCACTCCTGTTCTAAGTACTGTTCTTCTCCCCACTTCCAGGGTTACCCACAGCACCTGTGCTTTCCCCCTTGTCTTGTAGGAGTCAATTTTATCCCTTCCCTGACGTACAATACCACCCCTTCCCCCTTCTTGCCTTCCCTGTCCCGCCTGTGCAGTAGTACCCTGGAATGACTAGCTCCCAGGCATGGTTGCTATTGCACCATGTTTCTGTGACTGCCATGATATCCAGGTCCTCGGAGGGCCATTAGTGCCACAGAGTCACAGGAGTTTGTTACCCAGACATGGGCATTGGTGCACACTGCCTCCAGTCATGGCCTTCCCCCCTGCTACAACTCCAGTACCACCCCCCCCCACTCTGTGTCTGCCTCCCCCCCCTGTACTTTGCATGAAGTCCCTCCTTTTACCTATGGCCACTCCTTGCTCATGGCCATGCTCCATTTCCTTTAGTCCGATGTTGGGGGTTCCCTTCCATTTGTTGATCCTCTTACCTTTGTATCCTTCTGCTGCATCCTCATTTAGGTCGTCTTCTCTGTGCTGGAGACCTCCCAGTTTAAACCCTCCAAGAAGACCTCCAACTCCTGCCTTAGCACTCTTCCTCCTCCTCCTCCGGTGAGATGCAGACCATCATACTTGAAGAGCTTCCTGTCCCAGAAGGTCCCCCAGTCTATAATGTAGTGCATCCCATTGTCTGCGCACCAACCTGGATCCACCGGTTGAATTCCCTGATCTCTTCGTTCCTGATCTTGTCCTCACTTCTGCTCTTCCTCCAAACTGGCAACACCTCCGATAAGGCCATGTGTGCTGTGTACTCCTTTAAGCTCTCCCCTAGGGTAGTCATGTCTGTCTTGACTTCTTCCACAGTCCTAATAGCTATGTTATTTGTCCCAAGGTGGACAATGATCCCCGTGAAATCCTGATCTCTTCTCACCAGCCGTCCTACTCTGTCCTCATCTCTCCTTGCAGATGCTGCTGGCATGAATTTCACCGTGGTTTCAGCTCCCTTTGCACTGATGGGACTGTGCCTTCACTCCTCACAACATAGAGTCTCCCACGACCAGAATCCTCCTGTTGCTCTGTGTATTTTTCTTTTCCTTTCTTGTACCTCCTTTGTGCTTTCTTGAATCAGGTTTGTCCTGCTCAATTCTTCCTTCTTCCCCACCTGGTTTCTGTCCCCTGGCTACGGGGGCAAAATGATTCTGTGTGTGGATAGCGTGTGGCTGGCGGTGCCCCAGCAATACAAGATTATCTACTTTTCAGTAGAAAGTACAGTTACATAAGAACTTACCGTAACAGTAGATTTTCGAGAGAGGTTCTTGCAGTAGGTAATTACTTTGAGGACTGAGAACCCTGACGTCAGGACCACATGGAAACTTTAGCTAGCAGAGTCTGATGGGGACCACCGACCAACGTCTGCATGAGACTTGTAGTGGGCGGTCCCCACGTCTGCCTTCCAGTTCTCCAGCCACAGACCTCCCAAGAGAGCGACAGGAGAACGGAAAAAGAGGCTCCCAAAGTCAACATAAAGAGGAAGAAAAAAGAGCAACAGAAGATGAGGGAAGGAGGGAGGGAAAAATGTTACCTACTGCAAGAGCCTCTCTCAAAGATCTTCTGCTATGGTAAGTTCTTATGTAACTGTACCATCTTACATTGGGAGAGCTCTTGCAGTAAGTAATTACCTTGAGGACTGAGTCCCAAGCAGTGTGAATCAGAAGGAACTGAAACATGGGAGGCAGGAAAGGATCTGCAAGAATGCAGAAAGTTTAGGACAGGAGTCCTTGGAGGACAGCTAGGCCAAAGCCTGCCCTGCACCTGAAGGCAATGTCCAGACTGTAATGCTTTGTCAAAGTGTGGACAGAGCTCCAAGTGGCCGAGGCACTTGTGTCAGTGGCTGACACATTCCTGAAGCAAGCAGTAGAGGCAGCCATGCTTCTGGCAGAATGCCCCTTAACCTCCCCCAAGAGAATTTTACCATACTTCTGGTAACAGAAAAGAATACAGTTTGTCTGCCATTTGGATAAACACTGTTTGGAAACTGCGGCACCTTCCCTCTTGGGTGTGAAATAAACGAAAAGTTGGTCCATTTTCTGGACAGATTTGGTTCTGTTAGTGTAACAACGCAAGATTCTATGAACATCCAAGGTATGCAGAATTGCCTCCCCCGATTAGAATGCTCAGGGTAACACACTGGCAGTTGAATCAACTGGTTTAACGTAAATTCAGAAATCACCTTTGGTAAAAACGGAGGATTGGTACGCAGAGCCACCCGATTTCTGTGAAAAATTAAATAAGGCTCCTTACACATAAGGGCCTGGAGCTTGGAAATCCTCAGAGCAGAAGTGACTACAGCTAAAAGGAGCACTTTCCATGACAAATAGCGCATATCACAATTACTAGCCAGTTCAAAAGGAGGCAAGGTCAGTTTTTCCAAAATAAAATTGAGGTCCCAAGATGGCGTGGGACTGCGCATTGGGGGTTTTAGGTGGAGAATTCCTTTCAGGAAGGTTCTGGAATCCTCCAGCTGAGCAACAGTTTTGCCTCCCACGAAGGTGTGGTAGGCAGAAATAGCAGACAGGTGGACATTCATTGAAGAGTAACTCAGGCCAAGGTCATAGAGGTGTAGGAGGTACTCCATGACTTGAGGAACGGGGAACAAAAAAGGGTTCCAACCCTTCAAGGTGGCCCAAATGGATAAACTCTTCCACTTTATGGCACACGTCGTCCTCGCAGAAGGCATTCTAGCCTCTACCAGGACCTGTGCCACTCTGGAGGAAATTCCATAATGTGGAGGAGTTATGTCACGAGGTGCCACGCGTGAAGGTGAAGGGACTTCAGCCCTGGATGGACCAACGTGCCTCCTTCCTGACTCAGGAGACCGTGTCCGACATGCAGGAGGATCAGAGGCACCACTGCAAGCTGCTGAAGAAGCAGAAACCAAACTTGGCGAGGCCAAAATGGGGCAATCAGAACCATGTGAGCCCCCTCTGCTTGAAGCTTGAGCAGCACCCTCTGCTGAACTGGAAAGGGAGGGAAGGCATACAAAAACCTCCCTGTCCAGCAGAGAGATGGCGCGTTTCACCAGAAAGCATCATGCCCGGGAGCAAGCAAGCAAAACCTGGATAGCTTTGCACTGTATGGGGAGGCAAACAGATCTAGGTCTGGACGACCCCATAGGTTGGATATGTCTGACCACCGCTTGCTTGAGCTCCCATTCGTGGGCTCGAACTCCAGCGCAGCTGAGACTGTCCACTAGGACGTTTTGCATGCCCGGAATGTGAACAGCAGTGAGGTGAATTCAATGCAGAACTGTAATTCCACACCTGCATCATCTCCCTGAAGAGGGGATATGAGTGAGTGCCCCCTTGTTTGTTGAGGTACCAGACTACACACATATTGTCCAACTAGACTAATAGTAGGCCCTGGCAAAGCAAATGTTGGAATGCTTTAAGAGCATACAGCACTGCCCTCATCTCCAGCACATTTATGTGCAGGGAAAGCTCCGACTAAGACCACAGCCCTTGAGTCCTGTGGTTCTTCAAGTGAGCACACCATCCCATCCCTGACGTGTCTCTAGCCAGGGTCTGGGTGGGAGGAAGGGACTGGAAGGGGACCCCTTGGTGAGGTTGTTGAGATCCTGCCACCAAAGAAGATACCACTGCATCGAACTGGAGACCGTGACTATCTGGTCTAGGCTGTCCGACCTTTGATCCCACTGTGCCCTGAGCGTCCACTGCGAAATTCGCATGTGAAGTCTGGCCAGAGGAACAGTGGGGATGGCCACTGCCATAAGGTCAAGATGTCAGAGAACCGACCTGGCCGTGACCCGCCTGCTGGAGACTACTCAACGAGCCTGCTTCATCAAAGTTTCCACCCTATCCAAAGGGAGAAAAGCCATACCCTGGGCCGTATCCAGCACCACTCCAACAAACTGGAGTTGATGGGAGGGGCAAGTTGGGACTTGGAAAGGTTGACAGTGATCCCCATTTGCACAAAAAGGTCCAGGGTAGCAAAGAGGGAAAGTTCCAACTACTCATTCGACGGGGCTGACAGAAGCTAGTCGTCGAGGTAGGGGAACACACAATGGCCCTGTTGCGTCAAGGCTGCCGCCACTACCGCAAGGCATTTGATAAAAGCCCAAGGTACAGAGGACAGGCCAGAGGGGAGGGCCTTGAACTGGTAAGAAAAAATTACCATAGTAATCTTCTTTCTTCCCAGTGATGCTCAGATATTCATAACTTTGTGTAGTCAGTCTGGTGGGTTGGACTGCCCGGAGAGATGGAACACATGCAAATGATGGAATTCTTTGCACGTGAGCATCTTTCAAATACTGCCTCTACCAAATGCAGTGTTCTAACCCCTTTAGATTTGTAAAAAGCCTGGAAGTCAGGCATTATGAAAAAATCCAACAGCTAATTAATTACATTATTTTTTTTTTTTTTTAGGGTTACCCTAATAAAGAGAATTTACCCAAAAAAACTCTTAAGGAGGAACTACATCAAATAAACAATGGTGTTCACCAAACAGCATGAGAAAACTATTAAGAGAGACAGAAAACTCTGTTTAAATTCTACTTGGTATAGAAGGAAAATCCAGAAGGGTATGGCTATGTGGCAGCATGCTGGAGTGCAGAGGCTGAAGTTCTGGAAGGGGAGGATGGAGGGAGTTATGAATATCTGAGCATCACTGGGAAAAAGAAGATTACTATAGTAAGTAATGTTTCTTCTAACCCCAGTAATGCTCAGGATATTAACTTTATGCGAACTACCAAGCAGTACCCTTGGAGGTTGGCACAGAACTTATTTTGTAAACAGACTTTGCAGGACTGCCTAAAGCAACCTACGTATTACTTAGACAAAACATCCAAATTGTAATGTTTGTAAAGGTGTGTACTGATTTCAGGTAGCTGCTTTACAAATATCCAATAATGGAACCTCCCCTAGCAGCTGCAAGACTGGCAGCGGTTCCTCTTGTCAAGTGTGCCCTCAGCCCAGCTGGGGACTCCCTACCTGCTCTAGTGTAACAGAATTGAATACACTGGACAATCCATCGAAAAATGGATCTTTTTGAGGCTGGTTTGCCCATTCCGACGTTACCATATGTAAGGAAAAGTTGTTTTTTGTCTTGCCTATGGCCCTTAGTAGCTGTCATGTAATAGCTGAGAGCTCTTTTCACATCCAGACTGTGGAGTCTTCTTTCACCAGAGCTTGTATGGTCTTTGAAAAAGACAGGCAGAGTGATCGATTGAATCAGATGAAAGTCTGAAACGACCTTGGGAAGGAATTGTCTGTTTGTTCTGAGGACTACCTTATCTCTGTGAAAGGAGATGTAGTCCTGGTCAACACAAAGAGCCTGAAGCTCGCCGATTTTTCTTGCTGAGGTAATTGCTACCAGAAAAACAGTTTTCCAGGTAACATATTTTAAATGGGCTGTAGCCATGGGCTCAAAAGGAGCCTTCATTAATCTGGCTATATGTATATTAAGATCCCAAGCGGGCACTGGTGCCCTGTGAGGAGGATGCAAATATATCAGGCCTTTAAAAACTCTTTTGAAAATGGGATCTGATGCTACCCACACCTTTGTCCTAGCAGAAATATATGCAGACACTGCTGCAAGATGAACCCTTAAAGAACTGGGTAGTAGACCTTGTGAATGTGAGTCGGTTAATCCAACACCACTGAGACTCCTGCATCATTTGGGGCGAAATTCCTACCACAGCACCAAAAAGAAAATCTCTTCCACTTAGCAGAATACGTTTTCTTAGTGGAGGGCTTCCTATAACCTTTCAAGATAGTTGGTACAGCTTCAGAAAGGTTTAAGTCTGCATACTCTAATTTCTCAAGAGCCATGCCTTGAGGTGGAGGGACTTGAGACTTGGGCACAACAATATTCCGATTGGAGGGCAGGAGATTGGGCCTGAGAGGCAAACTTATTGGTTTGCTCACTGACATGGAGAGGACAAGAGAGTACCATGGCTGCCGGGGCCAATCTGGAGCTATCAAGATCAGAGACGCTGAGAGAGAGATTTAAGCTTTACTAGTACTCAGAAAACCAGAGGAAAAGGGGGCAAGGCATAAAGAAACTTGCCTGACCAGTCCAGTACCAGGGCATCCAGAGGGATTGTACCCTGGGCCGGTGGTCTGCAGCAATACTGAGGCAACTGGTGGTTCTGGTAGGATGCAAACAAGTCTATCTCTGGAATGCCCCACCTCCTGAAAATTAGCTGCACCACCTGCTTGTTCAGTGTCAATTCGTGATGGGACTGATTGATTTGACTCAGTGTATCTGCAAAGGTATTGTCCTTTCCTGGCAGATGGATTGCTTGCAGGGACACCTTTAGAGAATACGCCAGAGTCCAAATTTTCATGGCTTCTGTGCATAGGGGACCTGATCTGGTGCCTCCCTGCTTGTTTATGTAGTACACAGTGGTGGCATTGTCTGTTTTGACCTGTACCACCTTGCCCATCACCAGTGTAGAGAAAACTTTTAGTGACAGCCACATTGCTCTGAGTTCCAGCAAGTTTATATGTGAAGGGACTCTGCTTCTGTCCTGGTACCCTGAATTGTGTGCTCCCCCAGATGGGCACCCCAGCCCAGCAGGGATGCATCTGTCATGAGGACTAGTGAAGGATCCTCCTTCTGAAAAGGGACTCCTTGCCTTAGGTTGGATTCCTTTTTCCACCACAAAAGGGCTTGTAACAGTGCCCTTGTTACTGGAATGAGTTTTGAAAAGGGATCTTTTTTTTGACTCCAATGATTCCTGAGATGAAACTGGATGTGTCTCATGTGAAACCTGGAACCCTGTAGTGTGCCTACGGATTCAGCCATATGACCCAAGAGCTGCAGGGATTGCCTGGCTGTTTTTTGCCTGTGCAACTTGAAGGAATTTACTATGGCCTGAAGGCTTTGCACCCTGTCCAGTGGCAAAAAGGTCCTGGCCTATAGAGTACTGATCTCTGCCCCTATGAACTGTAAAGTCTGTGTAGGGGTTAAGACAGATTTTTTCTGGTTTATTATGAAACCTAAGGACTCCAAAAGATCATGTGTGAGCTTTAGAGAGGTTCTGACTTGTTCTGGTGACTTGCCCACCACCAGCCAGTTGTACATGTAACCCCCCTGCAAATGGGGGTTCCCAAAAGACTTCCAGGAGCTTGCTTGAATGCTCCAAGCCTGAATGGTGTTTGGCGTTTAAGCCATTTATCAGTGAGTGTTTTTAGAACCTCTGGTACTGTCTCTTTAAGAGCTGTCTGCTTGCAGACATAATTAGTTTGTATGGGGGACCGTGTGCTTCTCTGTTTGAGTACCACTCGAGCTGCTGCCAATTCACTCCATTTTTGCAGTCAGAACTGTGTCTGCCTAGTTCCCATTCTGGTTTTGAACTGCTGAACTGAACCAATCGAGTGTGGGGTAAGCTAGCTCTAAAATGGTGCCTTGGACGAATCAGAACTTGGACTCATAATCTGAGCCAGCCACAAGAGGATTGTATGGGCAGTGACTCTGGGAGATGTAGTTTAGACTTGGGCCTTTTTGGACCAACAGCAGCAGTCTATTGTGTGACAGCCAATCCAGTCAAGAACTGGGAGGAACTCAAAGGAAGTGCCGGTTTTGTCTGTTGGGAGTTTCAGTTGAGCTTTGGCAGTGAAGGGGAAAGGAACCCTGTGCTCCTTCAGTGCACAGTTTTAGTCAAAAAACATGTGTAAGGTCCAGAGTTCCGGTCTGCAGCTTGTTAGGACTGAATCCGTCCTGTGAAGAGAATCAAAGGATATCTGAAGAGTAGAAACCAGGCTCACCCTGTAGAAGACTGGAGGAATTGCTGAAAATTGCACTCGGTCTGTCAGGAACTGAATCTGCTGTGTGTTCTCCCGGTATTGTGCAGTAATTGCGATCGGGATACAGATGCAGCCTGCCTGGTATAGTGCTTTCTTTTACCATATAAATGTGTGAAGAGGTTTGTGTACCTCAAGTGAATCCTGCTGCCATTAAGTGACTTTGCCTGTGACTGTTTACCATATAAATGTGGAGGAGTCTCTTGGAGCTCAAGAGTAGCCCTGCTGACATTGAAGGACCCTATCTTATTTGGAGGTCGTCAGTACTAATTCAGGGTCGCTCCCTGTTGAATTGCCACATTAAATCCAAATGGAATTACTGTACTGCTGACTGTTTAATTCTCCTTTTCTCTGTGTGAAAGGGCCCTACCAGCTGCCACGTTTGGACTAGCCACTAGGGCTTGGGTACCCAGGGACAGTAACTGATAGGGATAGGCCTGTGCACAGAGCCATAGGTAGATGAGTAGAGTGATAAGCTAATTAACCTGATTTCCCCTGTCCTTGTTATATCCCCTAAATAAATCAGAGCTGCTTGTTTCAGCAAAGTTATACTGCCTGAGGTATTTGTCTATGTTAAAGTACTGTACTGTGATTGTTGCACTGTATCTTATTTCACAGGAGGTCCCAGTGCGGAACCAGTCCTGGGGTAAGTGTATACTGTAAAGGTAATTCTGATATATTGTGTGGGCCACTAGTGGGAAGAAAGGGGGGTTGCAGTGTCCCAGAGGGCTGTGACCAAGTTAGTTTAACTATTGTAAACCCTGACCTCTGGGTGGAGGCACCCGCCATTGGATCCAGGCCCCTCAACCTGTTAGTGGCAAATCAGGCAGGGGTAGTAGCCCCTGGGATAGCGCCATCTAGGGGTTACATACAGATATGGGAAAACAGTCACTCCTTGTCTTCGAAGAAATGCCACCACAGCTGCTAGGCATTTTGTAAACACCCTTGGTGCCGAGGAAAGGCCGAAGGGCAGGGTTGCAAACTGATAATGACCTGATGGGAGTCTGAATCTGAGAAATTTCCTGAAAGATTATTTTATGGGGAAGTGAAAATAGGCATCTTGTAAGTCCAGAGATGCCAGCCAGTCCCCTTTTTGGATTGTTGGCAGAATCCGAGCCAAAGTCACCATTTTGAACTTTGGCTTTTTCAGGTGCTTGTTTAAAGTTCTGAGATCCAAAATTGGCCTCCACTCCCCATTTTTCTTTGATGTTAGGAAGGATCTGGAGTAAAAACCTCTTCCTCTCAGGGTTGTAGGAACTGGTTCCACTGCGCTGAGCTGTAGCAGCGTTTGAACCTCTGCCTCTAGTAATGAAGTTTGTGCTAGGGGAGGAGAGATGGAAACCCTGGAATTCTTTTGAGGAAGAAATTTGAAGTCCACAGACAAACCTTTGCCCACTACCTCCAACACCCACTTGTCTGTGGTGATGGTTGACCAAAGGTGGAGGAAATGGGACAGTCCGCCTCCGACAGGTAGGGAGGAGGCAGCCTGCATCTCAGGGGTGCTGTTTAGGTTGGGGCTGAGGTTGTGCCTGAGACCCTCGCCTAGAGACCCTTCTACCCCTACCCCTAGAGTAGCCCTGTTGGGGGTACTGTTGGCATTGGGGCATGGCTACTGGCTGGAAAAAAGGTCTTGTCATGAAAGAGCGACCTCTGCCCCCCATTCCATAGGGCCTGGTGGATGAAGAAGCTCTGTCTCTGGCAGAGCTGCTTCTATAAGAAGCCTTATATTCATCCACCTTCTTCATATAGGTCACCATGGAGTCTCCAAAAAGAGAATTTCCTTCTAATGGAAAATCCAGGGCCTTCAATTGGGTATCCTGAGTGAGGTTTGTAGCCCTAAGCCAAGCAAACCTCCCCTGAGCAACTGTGTTAGCCATCCATCTGGCTGCAGTGTCATTCGAATTAGCAGCCATCTGGAACTGGTACTTAGTCGCCTCTAGCCCAAACCTGGCAGTTTCAGCCAGGTCATCTGACAAGGGTGAGTTGGCTTTCATGCACATTGCCGGTACCAACTGCCACAGGGATTTCTGATACTGGGCAGCATAAGCTTGGAAAGTAGCCTGTCTCATGGCCAGTGAGGCTGACAAATAACCTTTTTTGGCCATACTATCAAATTTTCTGGAGTCCTTTTCCGGTGGATGTGAGGACAGAGGGACTTTAGCTTTATCATAGGCTACTTGTTGTATCACCCCTTGATGGTCAGGATGGGAGAAGAGGAAGTCAGCTCCCTCCCTATCCAACTGGTACTGTTTGTCTATTCTCCTGTGGACTGGGAATAGAATTAGGGGTCTGCAGGAGCTTCATAGCATCCTTCTTAAAAATTTATATACTGAGAGGAGGAGGGCCTTTGTGAGTGTTAAACCCATCATACTAAGGTACTCAATTTCCTCCTCATCCTCCACTTGCTCTGTTGTGGTAATATTTAAGGCATCTGCCATTTTCCTTACAAATCAAAAGTGGGAGGAAAAATCCTCAGACACCCTGGGAGGCGAGCCAAAATCCTGCTCAGGGGACACCTCTGGAGGGATAGGTACATCCTCCTCATAAGGCTCATCATTCTCTTCAAAAAATAGTTGCTCTGGTGCAGAGGGCAACATAGTATTAGCAACCTGGGGACCCTGTGAAGGGGCAGGAGGCTGAGGGATGATGCTCTGCAGAGCCTGAATAATTCTGAATGCCTGCGCTATCTCTTGAGCTGAAGGCATTGCAGACACCTGCGCAGAAGTTCCTGGGTTAACAGGAGAGGGTTCTGCATGTTTAAGTTTCTTTGTTTTCTTTGAGGGAACTGGAGAGTCAGCTGGTTCTTTTCCTCTTTTTGGCCCTTTTTTCACCCATATCAGGGGCAGGGGTAGTAGCACTTGTGGGTTCAGCCACAACAGACTGGGGTGTCAGCTGGTCAGAGACTGAGGGACCCCTAGGAAACTTTTTATTGAGCCATTCAAGGCACTTTTCCACAGTTTTGTCTGGAAAAGTTTTACATATTTCACATTCCTGGTCCAGATGTTCGAAACCCAGGCAAGATACACATAAGGTGTGCTTGTCTGCTTTGGCAAACACATCTCCACACTTTAAACGGTTTTTAAACCCGGGCTCCCCGGTTCTCTTCTTAGGTTTCTCTGCCATGGTGAAAAGCAAAGAGGAAAAACACCAACCGCTAAATAATAGATACTGTTGTGGTTATTTAAACAGATTAATATTATTTATTTATTTATTTTTTTTTTTTTTACAGTTGGTTCCTGAACCGATAAGGAACCAAGCAGGGAGATGAAATATGAACCGGTTCAGTGGTTCTGTAACCGATAAAAAACGGTTACAATAAAGTTTGTAAGGGCCAAAATTTAGCGATAATTATATAGGTTCTTTAGTCAGAGAACCCAAGTTAAACTAAACTAACTCGGATACCTCACGGTTATGCCGAACTGCGAGGAACCGAGAAAAAACAACTACTTTAATAATACACTAGATCTAAACTGACAATCACTAGAGGCAGTAAAAGAAATTAAATGTACTTATGGTTTTTGATGATTTTTTTTTATCTTTCTTCACACGAAAGAGAGCGATAGAGACTCCGAGCGACCAGACTTTCAGGCGGAGAGAAAAATCTAAAGGGTTTAGAACACTACAGTTGGTAAAGGCAGTATTTGAAAGATGCTCACATGCAAAGAATTCCATCATTTGCATGTGTTCCATCTCTCCGGGCAGTCCAACCCACTAGGCTGACTGCACAAAGTTATGAATATACTGAGCATTACTGGGGTTAGAATGCTCCTCCTGAAAGATGAACCTGAAGTAGCGGTGATGGGCATGAAAAACTGGGATGTGCAAGCAGGCATCCTGCATATCCAGGGCACAGAGCCACTGTCCCTTGTGCAGGAGGGGCAGCAGACCTGGGAGGGTCAGCATTCGAAACCATTTGTACTCTAGGTACAGGTTTAGAGCGCTAAGGTTCAAGGTGGGACGCAAATCTCCCGTCTTTTTCGGGACCAGGAAGAAGTGGAAGTAATATCCCTTCCCAACCTGGTTTGAAGAAATGGTCTCTATTGCTTCCTTTTGTAACAGAGCCTCGATTTCTTCCCTTAAGAGGGGAACGTGCGTGGATAATGGGACACCCCTGAAGGCCTGTCTGGGGGTTTCTCTAGAAACTCCAGAGTGTGGCCCTGCTTGATCAACTGAAGGAGCCACAAGTTGTGGTCACTAGCGTACCTCCCCCCCACCAGCTCCTCCGAGGGACAGGGAGAAGGAGGGGCCTAATGTGAGTCAAAGGAGGGAGGGTTGGAGAGAGCCATGCCGGAGGCTCTTTGAGCTTTGGCGGGAGGAGCGGCCGTTGTTGAGGGTGCCCAGCATTTTGTCCGACGTCTGGCCGTCTGCTGCGGTTTCGTCTGCCGCTTAGCCTGGTGACAAAAAGGCTTCCAAGCCTGAAATCTAGGGCAGTACATAGTGTGGACCGACCTTTGGGCCTTGCTCTTGTCCTGAAGGCTGGTGATGATGTCTTGGGCATTAGCTCCAAAGAGGATGGAGCCCCTAAAGGGAGCATCTTGGATGGCTGCCCGAATATCCGGTACCAAGCCAGCAACCCTTAGCCAGGAATACATCCTGAGGCTTACCACCATGGCAGTGCCCCTGGCTGAGGAGTCCATGGCGTCATAGAAACATAGAATTTGACGGCAGATGAGGACCGCTTGGCCCACCTAGTCTGCCCATTTTCCTACCTAACAGATAAGCTGCAGATCCTAGTTAACCAACAGCTTACTTCCTCCTACCCCCCACTAGGACTGCCTTATGCCTGTCCCATGCATTCTTAAAGTCCCCCACTGTTCTTGACCCCACGACCTCCTCAGGGAGGCTGTTCCATGCATCCACAACCCTCTCAGTGAAAAAATACTTCCTCACATTACCTCTGAGCCGTCCCCCTTCTATCTTCAAATTGTGCCCCCTTGTTCTTGCACATCTCTTTTTCTGGAAGATGCTACCCTCTTGGACTTTGTTAATTCCCTTGAGGTACTTGAAAGTTTCTATCATGTCCCCTCTCTCCCTTCTTTCCTCAAGGGTATACATATTAAGCTCCTTTAGTCTTTCTTCGTATGTCTTCTGGTGCAGACCCTGCACCATTTTGGTTGCCCTCCTCTGGACAGCCTCCACTCTGTCTATGTCTTTGCGGAGATGGGGTCTCCAGAACTGCACACAGTACTCCAGATGGGGTCTCACTAACTGTCTGTACAGAGGGATAACAACTTCCTGTTTTCTACTATTGATGCCTCTTCCTATGCATCCCAGTATCCCCCCAGCCTTCCTTACTGCCTTCTCACATTGCTTGCCCACCTTTAGGTCATCTGATATAATTACCCCCAGGTCCCTTTCTATTTTTACTGTTGTCATACGTGGTTCTCAGCAAATGCCGAAAGGCGACCTTGGCAGACCTGATGGTGTCAGCCAGAATAGCTTTGGACTCGGAGTCCAGCATAGCTTCAATGGCAGATTCCAGCTGACTGAAGAGAAACTTCTGGTAAACCAGTATGTGTGCCATGTAGTTCCAGGCTTGCATGGCCAAAATGGAGGAAGAATAGAATTTCCTCCCAAATTGATCCAGCTGCCTCGACTCCTTATCAGGAGGAGAGTGCGCATGTGTCTCGGCTTAGTGGTCCTCTCATGAGATGCTGCAATGACTACTGAGTCCGCCTTGTGGTGAACGCTAAGGTGAACTTTACCTTCTGGTGTTCTATATGTCCAGTCAGCCTTTTTGGCTACTGCTGGAACTGAAGAAGACATCATCCAAATGGTAGATGCCAGATCTTCAAGTGGTTCTAACCAAGGAGTTGTGAGGACGGGAGCTGCCTCCTGAATGTCCAAATGCTCAGCCAGTGTTTGGCACTTAGGATCCTGAGCACTGGACTTCCATTCGAGACCTCCGCAATCTTTTTCAGGAGTCTGCAAAAGAAGGGTCCTCAGGCGGGGATTTAGGCGATTCTTTAGGCCTAGGTTCCTCTGTGGGAGGACTTTCAAACCCTGATCCAGTAGAGGAAGAGGAGCTGGAACCTCAGCCTGGATCCGAGGACTCCGGAGACCGGACGTCAGGACGAGAAGGTTCTTGAGAGCCAGGAAGAGCTTTGTCTGTTGGCCACCTTGCCAAAGGCTCTTTCGGCAGGCCGGACGTCAGCTGATGTGCATGGAGCGTAGGGATAGACCTGGGCACCTGGTCCGACGGGACCTGGGTAACATCCCTTGGGGGGGTGGCGGCTATCCAGCTTCGAAACGAGGTGGGCCTTGGTCTCTGACCACCAGGATTGCAGAATAGTCCGGAAGTCTGCCTGAGGCAGAGGAGGTGGAGGGAGCCGGTAAGCCACTGGATAACCCGGAGAGAACCCAGACGTTAGGTAGCCCAGCGTATGGTAGGTGTGCACAGGGTAACCCGGTAAAGGGTACATGGGCAAATACCCCAGTGTCTGACAACCTGATTGCGGGTAGCCTGGAGGAATGTATGCTGGTGGGTAGTGTGGCGTCAGGTGACGCGATGGGGGTAACCTGATGGGAGGCCAGATGGCGGTGCCGGGGGACCCAAAGCAGGACCCTGAGGAGGCCTAAAACCTGGCTCCGAAGGACCTGGGAAGACCGGGTTAGATACCAGACTGACTGGATGCAATCCCAGTGTCGGTGCTGGCGTCCCCATGAGAGGATCCAGTGGAGGTGGGACAGAAGGGTTACTTGGGAGGTCCAACGTCAGGTCGGGAGGTGAACTAGGGATGGTGTCACCTGACGGATGGCCACCGTCCTCTGTGCTCTGAAGATCTGGGGAGGGCGGAGGAGACTCTTCCAGAGGAGAAGAGGGGGTGACCTGGTGGGGAGACCCAACCAGAGAAACCTGTGCAAAGTCCAGCAACTGGACGTTGTCAGGGCACTCGCCGGACTGCGACGTAGGCTGATGGTTGAGCGGACGTCGGATGAACCCATAACCGGCTTATCGACCGTGGCAAGGCAGGCACTGGAGACCCTGGAGCATGACTTCACAGCTTGGGCCGGGCGCTCGGTGGGGCCGACGAGCAGCTTACTGGCCTGGACAGACAGCTTACACCCACCAGCTGAAAGGGGCTTAAGAACGGTGGAGGCCTCGGACGTAGCCAAGGTGCCCGCAGCCACTGTAACTTAGTGGTGGCGGGGGATACAAGGGCTGAGCCTAGGAAGTCAGGGCAGGCTTAGAGGCAGCGGAAGACTCCCCAGAGATGAGGGCCACTGCTCACCCGAGGGTGGCTGTGGGTGAGAGGGAGACCTGTCCTGGTCCTGGTATTTCTCTTTATTCCTCTTTTTTTTATGTCTGTGGGAGTCAGCAGGAGAGGAGGAAGCGCTTCTGAGTTTCTGGAGCTCTTTTTCCATCACGGTCATCTTTTGCTTTAACAAATGAGCCTCGAGGGCCTGTTGGCGGCGTTTCCATGTTGGCCTGGTTGAAGCTGGAACAGGTCTCACAATCCTCGACCTTGTGCTCCAGGCCTAGGCAGAAGAGGTGGGGGAATGAGAGTCTTTGTATGGTAGCTGCGTGTCGCATGAACGGCACTTATTTTTATGCGACTCAGTGGAAGACGGTGACAACATGTACAAAATAAAAAAATATTACTATAAGGTAGAAAAATCGGATACTTATCTGAAGAAAAGCGGTTGAACAGCAGCGACGATCTCCGTGAGGTCCGACGTGCTCTGGTTGACGGCAGGAAAGAACTGGAAGGTGGGCATGGGGACCGCCCACTAGATAATGTCACGCCCATGTCGGTCACGTGACATCAGTAGGCAGTCTCCCGTCAGACACTGCTAGCTAAAGTTTCTGTGTGGTCCTGACACCGGGGGACGCAGTCCTCAAGGTAATTACCTACTGCAAGAGCCTTCTGGATGTAAGATTATTGTATACCAGGAGTTCACCAACTTCTCAGAGACCACACTATTTGCTAACAAGTCCTGGAAAATACCAATCTCCCCGAAACCTTCCGTAATCCAAACTTCAATCTTGAGGAGAAGGGGGCATGCAACAAAAATAACAGTTATGTTAGAATTCATGGTAACAGTAGATCTTTGAGGAGTTCTGTCATCAGCTCACACCATAGGAATTTCACCATCGATGAAGCAGGATCCACAACTGGGGTCGCCCATGCCGTCCACATCTATGGATGTCATCAACCCTATAAAGGCGTGGGCGGCCCTGCTCCCCCCTCAGTTCTTTCCTCCAGAGACAAAGGGAGCCTAGCTTTAGCCATGGAGGAACGGGGGGGGGGGGTGCCCAGGCCTATAAGAAAGGCTGGATACACTAGGTAGCCAGTTCCAGTAAAGAAGCCCCAAGAAGGAGGATGGACAGAGGGAAGACAGATCTGATGACTGAAACCCCCACGAAGATCTACTGTTATGGTAAGTTCTTACCTAACTGTTCTATCTTTTTTTGGGGGTATCTCGGTCATCATGTCACACTACAGAAACAAATCCCAAGCAATCACAGGACAGGTGCAGATAGACAGTCTGGGAGGAAGGCCAACCATAAGCTTTTTTTTTTGTCCCTACTTGCCTTAGCCGCCATACATCAGCCCGATCACGGACCCCCTCAGACCTCCACTCCATTGTGACCGCGGCTTCCCCGAAGCCCCCTGGCTTACCACCCAGTGTGAGGTTGCAGCACCGGCCCTAAGTGCCGCAATGCTGTACTAGGACGGGGGAGCCGGCTCTGGAGGCTAATCGAGGCAGAGAAAGGCTAACTTCACTAGCGCAGCTGGCTGGCGCAGTTTCTCCCCCTATCCAGGGGCGGGGTCATGCAATGCCGACCAGCATCCACCCCGGCCCCCACCGATGTGCTGGTGCCAGCACCTGCAGTGCACCAGCCTCACTGGGTGTCCGTGATACTCTCCCGGACACTCTACCTCATTCCCCCATGGAGAGGAGAGCAGTGCATGGGGCGCTCCTCCTTCTCCCCGACTAACCCTCTGAAATCCCAGATCTGTTCCAAACCCAGGTTGTCGGCACCGCAGGTCAGCAGTCGGCACTCTGCCTCTGTGCCAGCAGACTGGCTGGCCAACCATAAGCTTAAGACAGGAGGCCCTGCAGCACAGCCCTGCCAAATCCTACACGGGCTATAGAGGCAATGTCCAGACTGTAGTACTTGGTGAAAGTATGGACTATACTCTAGGTGGCAGCCGTGCAAATGTCAGCGACTGAGACCCCTCTGAAACAGGCCACAGAGGTAGCCATGTCCCTTGTGGAATGGGGCTTTGACAGCACCAAGCAATTCTTTGCCATACTTATTGTGCAAAACACAATGCAATTTGCCAACCATTTGGATAAACATTGTTCAGAAACTGAAACACGCTCTCTACCTGGAGCAAAAGAAACAAACAACTGCTACGATGTTCTACATTCCTTGGTTCGGAGCAGGTAATACTTCAAAGTTCAGCGGACAGCTAATGTATGGAGCAGTGCTTCCCTTGGATGGGCACGCTCTGGAAAATAAAAAGGAAGGTGGATGGGCTGGTTCAGGGTAACCTCAGACACCACCTTGGAAAGAAACTTAGGATTCGTACGCAAAGGCACCCTGTTTTTGTAAAATAAATCAAGTAAGGCTCCTCACACCAGAGGGCCTAAAGCTCTGAAATTCTTCGAGCAGAAGTATTGGCAACTAAGAATAACGCTTTCCAGGAAAGAGCGCAGCTCGCAAGTTACTGCCAGCTCAAAGGACGACAGGGTCAATTTCTCCAAAACAAAATTCAAATCCCAAGCCAGGACAGGAGCACGGATTGGGGTTTCAGATGCAGGATATCCATCAAAAAGGTATGGGAAACATCCAACTGAGCAATGGTACAGGCTCATGGAAAGCTGAGATAGCCGACAGGTGCACCTTGAGTGAAGAGTACTGGAAACCTGAGTCAGACAGAGAAATCAGGTAGTCCAGGATCTGGCTCACCGGACAGGTAAAATGGTCCATGTTATGCATGGCAGCCCATATGGCAAACCACTTCCACTTCAGGACATATATGCCTCGAGTGAAAGACTTTTTTTTTTCCACTTTCTTTTTTATACTCCTACCTTTTGCTCTGGAACCCTCATTCAGAACTTCCACACTGCACCTTCGTCCACCCTGGCAGGACCAAGTAGTCTGCTCCTAGAGTGCCACACACTTCCAGGCACACACATCAGGGCATCTGGATTACCCTCTGGGCAGGGTGAAGGAGGCACTCCCCAAACCTCCCCCTTAGTCCTCAGTGAAGCACGCGCACAACAGAGTCTGCCCCCAGTTCCTACCAGAGACGTGGTGCCGGGGCTTCATCACCTAGATCCAAGGCAGTGAGTCGGCACTTGAGGATGGCCAATGAGGTGAAGGCACGCAGAAACACGTCTCTGCTCAGGATCCTCGGACGACGCAAGCCCTTCCCGTCCCAGAGGCTTCCCTGACCGCACTGACAATACCAATGTTCACCCAGGAGATGGCAGTATCGTGGTGGGGCTAGCTTACAGCCCTCCCCAGAGAGGAAGAGCAGCCATTGGGCGCTCAATCCTTCTCCCCCCCCCCAGCAGGAGTGGAAGAATTCTGAGCAGCCATGAGGACATCTGCTACTCTGTTAGATATACCAAATCTGGAGATGGCTACGTCCTCAAGAGCCAAGCATGCAAATGGAGGGACCTGAGACTGGGATGGACCAGGGTCCCTGGAGCCTGGGTCAGCCGATTTCTGTAAAGGGGGAGATGGACCAGAGGTTCCTCGCCAGCTGCTGCAATAGTGGAAACCAGATCTGACGAGGCCAGAATAGAGTGACCAGGATCATCCCAGCTCCCTCCATCTGTAGTTTGATTAGCACCCTCTGAATTAGAGGAAACTGAGGAAAGGCATAAAGGAACATTCCGCTCCTTAGAGAGGGACAACACATCTCACCAGAAAACTCCAGGCCCTGAATCTAGTGAGCAGAAATTGGGCAGTTCTGCGTTGAGTGGGGACGCAAAAAGGACCAGCTCTGGACGATCCCATCTGTCTAACAGATCGACAGATGTTAGGAGCTCCCACTCATGAATGCTGGACTGAGTCCAGCTGACACTGTCCGCCAGGCTGAGATTTGGGCCATGGTTTAATGCTCAATACCATACCCTCATGACCTCCCTGCATAGGGGGTACGAGAATGAGTGCCCCCCCAATGGTTGATGAAGTACACTACACTGAGGTTGTCTGATTGAATCAGCAGCTGACCCAGAAGAAGATGGTTCTGAAAGGCCTGCATGGCATACAGAACCGCCTGCATCTCCGGGACACTGATATGCAGGGAGGTTTCGATCTGGAACCAAGAGCCCTGAGTTTGGAAGGGACCCAGATAAGCTCCCAAGTCCAAACTGGAGGTATGCATGGTGAGGATTTGCTAAGGGAGAAGAGATCTGGGATACCCTGCAATAGGTTCAGGGGGTCCATCCACCACTGGATCACTGTGACAGGGCTGAATAAGGCCCTGCCCCATTTGTTATGCAGAAAGAGTTTAAATGCAAGGGTCTATTCTATCCGCTCTTTTTCTGACTCTTCTCTGTCTGGTTGTGCAACCAAATTTTCTTGTGAAACTTAGGAACTGAGAACTCTGATGGTTTCGAAATTCTCTGCCTCTTGCTATCTCTCTGCTTTCCCTTGCTGTTCCATCTTTTCGACCCCCTTGAATATCTGCAGTTATAAAAAAATATATGTGAATCTCTGTGTAAATCTGTGTCAGACTGGGATCCCTTCGTTTATTTATTTATTTAGTTTTTGTTAACCGGGTTAGGTGCGCTAGCCAAAGCGGACTGTTTTCAGGCACGACCCGGGAGAATACATACATAAAATGAGATAAGATTATACAATACATAGTATATAGTACAGGTAGGTTAGAATACAGATTAAGTCAGACAGTACTCGAGATAATACATATAGCTATGCAAAGATGACAAAAGTGACATTAGTACATGCAAATAACTGAAACTGGGCTATGTGGCAGCTATGAAGACATTTTGTAGCAAAGCTTGTTTAGAAGTGCAGCAGTGTCTTGGGCGAAATAGGGTGGTTAGCTGTGAGGCATTAAGTGGGATCAAAGCATGTGCAAGGGTCCCAGGATAGGTGGCGATACAGTTCTTTTTTGAAGATTGGGTGGGAGTTAGCCTGCCTCAGGGCAGGAGGGAGGGAGTTCCAGGTGGCTGGGGCAGTGCAGTGAAATGCTCCAGAGCTTTTTGAAGTAAGATACCTGGGTATGGTGAGTAGAAATTTGTTTGCCGAGCGTAGTCCGTGGACAGGTGTCTGTGGTACAAGTACAGCTGCAAAGCAGGAGGGGGTTTGGGTACGGATTACAGAGTCTGTGAGGGTCCCTAGGGAGTATAGTCGGTAGGCAGTTGGGGAGAGCCAGCCTAGGTCGCTATACAGTGTGCAGTGGTGCTTGAGGCGCTGGAAAGAGGAGGCATACCGACATATGTTGTTATACGCGACATCCCATTTATGGAGAGCAGTCTTATGGGCACTAGCAAAAGTGGAGACACCATATGTCAGCGCTGGAAGCAGAATACCCTTGGCAATTGCCAATCTGGCGGATGGCGTTAGCAGGTGATAAGTCTTATAGGCGATTCCAAGTTTGGCATTTGTTGCTTTACAGGCTGACTGGATGTGCAGACTGAAATCAAGGGATTTATCAAGGAGGACTCCCAGGTATTTGAAGGATGTGACACAGTCAATGAGAGACCCCCCAGAGTCATGGACTAGGAGGGGTTCCTTACAGGCCCTGAGTTTGGGGGCAGTGCCAAATAGCATGGCTTGGGTCTTTTTTGTGTTGAGGATGAGCTTATTAGCATTTAGCCATGTTTGCACATTTCTGAAATCCGAGGAGAGGTTTTTGTTAATGATGTTAACTTTGTCAGGGCTGAAGTAGAGGACGAGATCACCAGAGTATAAGATAGCTGAGCAGGATAGTATGGCATAATCTATATTGTTGATGTATAGCGAGAAAAGAAGAGGTCCCAGGATGGAGCCCTGGGGTACTCCGATGTCAGTGCTGGTCACATTCGAGAGAGCGGAGTTGAATTTAACAAGTTGTAATCTGTTTGATAGGTAGTTGTTAAACCAGTCAACTACTGAAGATGAGAAGTTAAGTCTATGCAGTGTTGACAGAAGCAGGGGATGATCAACAAGATTGAAAGCTTTGGTAAGATCGATAAATACTGCTCCAGTGAGTAGGCCTTTGTCCATGTTGCAGAGTACATCGGTGGAGAATTTGAGAAGAGCGGTTGAGGTACTGTGCCCTTTTCTGAAACCATGATGAGTGTCTGAGAGAAGGTTGTTCTTTGCGAGATGTCAGTGGTTTGGGTTGCAACAAGCTTCTCCAGTAGCTTGCTTAGCACAGAGAGCATGGCTATGGGCCTGTAGTTGTTGATATCCTTTGGGTCACCTTTTTTAAGGATAGGCGTAATTTGGGCAATCTTCCAGAGATCTGGGACAACGCCGAGAGAGAGACAGAGTGAAAATCTTGGCCAGTGGCAAGGCAATCAATGCTGCCGCTAGCTTCAGGAGTCGTGGCTCGAGTGAATCTGAACAGGGGCTAGTGTTGTTGGATATGTTTTGCAATACCCTTTGGACAGTTAGTTGGAAGTGGTCAGCATCAGATGCAGATCTCTGGGGTGTGCAGTAAGGTTGAGATGCTGTGGGAGGTGAAGCGAAGGACGAGGTATACTGAGACAGGTCCGTGAATAATCTGTTAAAGGCATTCGCTATAGTGTTCGAGTTGTTGCAATGTACACCATTTAGGATCATATCCCCTGGCGTCGATGACTGGGTAGCCCCAAGAAAGGTCTTGATGTGTGTCCAGAATTTTCTAGGGTCACCAGCAGAGTTTGTGAGCAGTTCCTTGCAGTAGATGCTCTTCGCTGTTCTGATTTGTTTTTTTACAGGTGCTCCGAGAGGCCCTGTAGTTATAGTAATCCTCTGGTAGTCTGGACACTTTATACTTCTTCCAGAGTTTGTCCCGTGTGCGCAGGTTAGCCAGCAGGTCCTTGTGTAGCCATCTTGTTTGTTTACCCCTGACCCTTCTGGTGACCTTCGGGGTATGTTTATCCTGAAGTGCTGTGAAATTATCAATGAAGATATCAAGGGCTATTTGAACATCATGGGAGTGATAGATGTCAGACTAGTTGATACAGGATACATCTTAGAGGAAAGCTTCCACATCCAGTTTGGCAAAGTTGGTAATTGTGATGTAGCGTGGAGGGGGTGGGGGAGCAGTCTCCGGGCTCCATACACAGAAAGTGGGGGAGTGGTCTGTGATAGCATCTGCCAAGATGCCTGCAGTTTGCACATGGTCAAGGTGATTCACCAGTACCCAGTCTATGAGGGTGGAGGTAGTTAGAGAAGGGGTGGTTCTAGTGGGTTCAGTTAAGATCTGGTGCAGGTTAAAGCTCTGCATTAGTGTTAGCAGTGTGCTGTGAGTTGGTCCCAGCCAGTTTAGGTTAAAGTCACCTAAGATTATGACCTCGTTTTGCTTGGCGTTTGTGACAGTTTGATTAAGTGAATCCTGAAGACCTGTGATACCGCCAGTGTGTGGGTTGTAGGCACAGACAATGTGGAGTTTTTTTTGCACCAAGGGCAATGGTTGTGTGTAGGGATTCACAGACTGAGGTTGAGCCAGTGGGTGGGCAGACCGTAACATCAAGATGGTTTTTATAGAGGATAGCGACCCCCCCTCCACGTTTTGGGGAAAGCCTATCTCTCCGTATCAAGGAATAATTGGGCGAGGAACATAAGGAGTTCGGAATGTGAGGCTTGAGCCATGTTTCAGATAGGCACAGTAGGTCAGGACTGTACACTTTCATCCATGCCTCGAGATCAGCAAAGTGCCTGGTAATGCTCCTAATATTCATATGGGCAATGAGAAATCCTTTTCCTGAGACAGCTGATAGGTCAGTGGGAGAGTGGTGGACAGAGGGGCCAGGGTTAAGTTCTACGTCCCCTGACAATAGGATGATGAGGAGTAGGAGAAACCACTTTAATAGTGTGGAACGGGAGATGAACCAGTTGTGTAATTTTGTATTTTCTGAGCATACGAAACGAGTTGTAGTACAACCCTTCAGAAGGATAAGGGTGGTGTAGGCACGCACATGTTGTGTTTCGGCAATTTGGTTGGAGAAAGTAAAGTCATTGTGTTGTGAGGTATTCTCTCCATAGTGGTTGTTGATTGGAACAGAAGTAGATACCCCATGTAATGTAAGCATAATAGCAGTATCAGAAGCAGGATTCGTCCTCCCAATCTATGAGTTGCCAGTTTTGGCAGGATACTGCAAATGTTTACTGTAACAAGGGTGAGTGTTCCTGAGTGACTCATGGTGAGCTACTTTGGAGCAGAAAACTGACTGTTACTGTAGATCAAAGACCCAGAAAGTGTTAAATTCCTGAAGGTGATGAACATTAGCCTAGGGCATATGCAGGATGTAAAAATCCTTTGTTAGAATCTTCCCTTTGTTCTCCAAAACAGTGTTTAAAACTATACAGTTATACTGTTGAAATGATTGCAAAGCTATCTGGAACTCAAGGGGCTAACCTACGATGCAGTTTTTAAGCCTTTTGCAGAACTGTTAACAAGAGGTCAGTTCTGGGTCACTATGTTCTTTTTGTTGCATGTGCAAGGAACAAAACTGACAAGAACATTCTGTGAGAAGCAGGCTCTCTTAACGAGTTCCCAGACAAAGACTTATAAAAAGATCAGCAATGCTTCTGCTATAGAGAGAGAGCAAGACAAAAACTTAGAATTAAGAGATACCCTCAAAAGAAGGACTTTGTTTTCTCTGTTTATACTGCCTTTGTAAACAGGTATACTGAATAATTTTTATGTTTTATTTTGCTGCTATTGAGAAAAATAAAACGCAATTTGCGAATTTTGAAACTGCTCCTGGTTTTCCTATGCTTCCTGACCTGTGCCTCGACGACAGTGGGATTTATGATGTGCATACTCTACGCCAGGAGTTTTGTGCATGGATACTAGACCAGGTACCAGGGAAGAATAGAAGAAAGGTAAGGATTCTACAGCAGCAAGTCCAGGAGTGATTACCAGAAGAATGGCAGACAAACTAGCAGAGGCAGAAATCCAAGCTGAGACTGTACAGCCAGCACCAGTGATCAAAAAAAAAAAAAAAGAACAGGCAGTGACAACCTGAAAACCTGTCTGCCTTCTTCAAATGGTGGGCTATACAACAAGAGACACAGAAACAGAGAAGAGAGGAGATGAAGCAGAGAGAAAAGGAGATTTGTTTAGAGCCACAGGAAAAAGAAGTAATGCAACAACTCGAGAAGCAGAGAAAAGAAGAGATGCAGTGACAAGAGCAGCAAAGAAGAGAAGAGATGCAACGATGGGTGCCTTGCAAGTGATCAATCAATCAATCAATCAATCAATCAAATCTTTATTTATCCAGGCGATCACCGTTGAGCAAGCTCATTTACAAGGTGGACCTGCTGTTTGTCAAGGATAGATATACATACATAGATTAGCTGTGCACTACACAAAATGTTGAAGTAAGAAACAGACTTACAATTGAAAGGTACAGTATATGCATTCCATTGCACTTGTGTGAACAGATAAACAACACAAGACATTATTGTGGCATGTACAATCCTTCTTATACATGTAAGTTAAGTGTCACTTTATACAGGTCTCAGCCGAAGGGTACAAATTATGACCATTTCATCCCTCAGTAACTAATTCTAGCTTGGACGGTGGCCACTAGCTTGGACGGTGGCCATGGCTTAAACAGGGCCCATGTTTCCAACTGAACAACTATTAGGGGGCATGTAGGAGCAGGTAAAGAAAAGGTGCCAAGGGTTCCGAGGGCCAAACAAGGCAGCTGGCTACTGAACGGGTTAGGGAGGGAATAGAGGGGTTAGGTTCAAGGCTGTGTGTGGTAGAATTAGAAATTAGAAATGAAGCCACTAACAGGACCAAAAGGAGCTATGGTAACATTTACAAATTTCGGTAAATGCTTTGTCGTAAAAATTCCTAAACATCGCAATACTGACAGGAGAGCTGAGTTTCAGTGAGCTTTGAATCCTTTTCCATAGTGAGGGCAGAGCGTGACTTATGGCTGCCCTACCAAAGTGGTTACTGATCCTGGGAATTTTTAAGGAAATTAGTGAGTGGCTTCATGTCATATAGCTACTAGGTGGACTTAGAGGAAGGCAGGCAGCAATGTAGTCCGGGAGTTTGTTGGTGAGAGCTCGAAATGTCCAAATAGCTGCATTTCTATGCCGTCTGAATTGTAGAGAAGGCCACCCTACTGCAGTGTACAGCGAGCAGTGGTGCGTGGAGGATGGAAGGCCGGTTATAAATCTTAAGGCTCTGTGGTACAGTACATCCAGTTTAGCAAGTTGTGAGACAGGGCATTGGCCATATATAATGTCAGCGTAATCAATTAATGAGAGGAATGTAGAATGAACAAGCTGTCTTTTTGCGGTCTCAGTAAGGAGATGTTTAATTCTGTAAAAGAGGCCAAGCTAGAAACAAAATCTGATCAAAGCTGGAGAATCTGGCACTGCAGAGCAACAAGACACAAACAGCTTAAAATACATTAAACTTACAAAGTTGTGTCCAACTGATATCGAAGCATACTTGACAGCTTCTGAAAGGGTTGCTACAGCCGGCCAGTGGCCAAAGCAGCAATGGGCAGTCAGATTGGTACCTTACCTGACAGGTAAAGCCCAACTTGCTTATAGCAATATGGACACTGCACAGTCAAAAAACTATGACCTGGTGAAAAGCAAAATCCTGAAAAGGTATGACATCTCAGGAGAGAGACACAGGCAGAGATTTTGGTCTCTGAAGTACAACTCAGTCGACAATCCTCAAGAAGCCTTCACCCGACTCAGAGAACACCTTATGAAATGGCTCCAACCAGAGGGCAAAACACTCCCACAGATCACTGAAACATTTTTAATGGAGCAGTTCATCAACACCATACCCACAAACATACAGCTTTGGGTAAAAGAACACTGACCAGAAAGTGGGGAAAAGGCTGTTTCTTTGGCTGAAGACTACCAAATGACCAGACAGACACCACAGCAGTGAAGTAACAGCCAAGCACTGGTAAGATAATTATTTTTTCCATTTAAACTCCAAGTTTGATAACAGCTGTGCTGGGGGTAACAAATCTGAGCCCAAAGACTTTATCTGTTATAACTGTAATAAGCTAGGTCACATTGCAATAAACTGCCGTAGTAAGAAGAGTGACACTGGAGCAGATTTGTACTTAGCAAATTGGAGTAAGTACTTAACAGATGTGAAGGTGAGAAATAAGACTGTGAAGGAACTTATAGATTTGGGAAACAGACAGACCCTAGTGCATACTGAAGTGCAGGGAAAACAATGTCCAAAAGGACCAGGTACTGGTGTCATATGCATCCACAGGGACACCCGATACTATCCCACCAGACAAGTGACTCTGTCTATTAATAGAATGTCTCACCAAATGAAAGTGGGGGTAGTACCCAAGTTACTTGTACCTGTGATTATTGGAAATGATTTTTGGGATTTACTGAGTTAGTCAAAGAGGGAGTATATCCTGATATTTCAGCAGCTGTGATGACAAGAGCTCAGGCAAAGAAACTCAGATCATGGGGACTCTTTTCCTTTCGCTGATTTTGATTCGGATTTATTTAAGCATGAGCTCCAAGATCCGAAGTCAAAGAAAGAAAAAGAAAGAAGATGCCTGAAGAAACAGTGGCAACAGAAGACTGATCGACATAAGTTTATTTAATTTTTTTTATCTGAGTCTAGGATTACAAAGTACCTTTGAGCCGGGGCTCTTTTACAAAGCTTCCACATCAGTGAGTACAGGCATACAGTTTCAATTACAGTATAGAACAATCAGTAACACTGATGGTCGTAACATGTTGTTACAAGGGTTACTACATGAAACACAGGGAAGTGTACACAAACAGGGGAAAAGGAGAAATGAGAGGTGGGGAAAGGAGAGGGTGGGATGAGACAGGGGCAGGGGTATTGCAGTCTAGGGGGCTTTGTCAAGGACGGACAGGGGTTAAGTGCATCAGATGGGCTGTGGTGGAGGCAAGTGCTAGGTGGAGGGGCAACAGGCAGAGAAAACAGAGCAGCTAGGTGGGAGTACTGATTAGTCATGGCAGTCACAGGTGCTGGAGGCAAGAAGAGCGAGGCGAAACTTGGACTTGAATGCACCAAGCGTGGGTGAGGCAGAGATGTCACTACTGAGACTATTTAGCCAGCTGGGTGCCCTATATGCAAAGGACCTTTGGCCTTGGGATGTGCAACAGCGGGGGATTTGCAGAAGTTGAGGTTTAGACCTCCTGATGTTGCAGTTGTTGTTTCTGAGTTTAAGGAGAGAGCAGACACCAGAAGGGGCACTGCCTATCATTATTTTCTTTGCTGTGATGCAGGTTTGATATTTTATTCGGCTGTTGAGTTGCAGCCACCCAGTTAGAGAGTAGAGGCTGCAGGTTAATTAAGTGGTTAATATATGAAAATGCTGAAACTAAACTTATAACTTGTGATTTTGTTTCAAATCAGGCTAACAATGTTTCTCTCCCAGGGTTATTTTAAGCAGCTGGGGGTGAAACCAAAACAGGGTGAATCAATATTCAAAAAATGCAATGGGCCACTGTACAGAGTTTGGGTTAAACCTCAGATACAGGAAATGTAAATTACGTACCTATCGTAATTCTTGATCTTCTTGGACAAAGTCTCCACCACTCATTCAAAGTGATGGGATCTAATCTGGAGGCACTAGGACCCAGCGGGAGCCAAAAGTTTTCAGAAGGGCTGGCGCCGAGGTAGGAGCCACAAGGAAGCGGCATCGCGAGCTAGGCTCGCGCTGTATAGACTACCTCGGCGTCGACCCTCCAACCGCCTCAGTACCTTTTTTCCGAGAAGATCAAACGTAAACTAACCTACATCGGACATAAGACAGTCCAAATGACCCGTGTAAGAAGGGTCAACACAACAGTCTTCACAGCCCAGGCATCGAAGGAGTGAAGACCAAGACACAGATAAGTGAGCTCGGGGGATGGTGGGTGGATGTGTGAATGAGTGGTGAAGACTCTGTCCAAGAAGATCAAGAATTACGGTAGGCATGTCATTTACATATTTTCCTGGACATAAAGTCTCCACCACTCATTCACACTGATGGGAGCATACCGAGCTAAATAATCCCCCCCCCCCCCCCCCCCACGAGATGGACGGCAGGAGAGAAAGAGGAGCTCACTTTAGGGCAGAAGTCCATTAAGGATTGTCCTGCCAAAAGACTGATGCTGTCTGGCATGGACATTCAAGGCATAGTGCTTGACGAAAGTGTGCACGGAGCTCCAGGTGGTCGCATTGCAAATGTCTGCAATGGGGACGTTATGGAGTTCTGCCAGAGAGGCCATGACTGCTCTGGTAGGATGAGCGTATACTCTGCCTTCAAGCTTGACCTGTGCCATGGAGTAGCAGTGGTGAAGACAAGATACTATCCATGCAGAAATACACCAGATGGCTACAGGCTGGCCCAGCCGAGCCGCGCTAAAGGAGACAAACAGTTGTTTAGACTTGCGGATTTCCTTTGTCCTGTCTAAGCAGAACCGCAAGGCTCTCTTCACAGCCTGTGAATGCAGGGTATGCTCTTCCTCATTCTGGAAGTTCCTGAAATAAGTAGGAAGGACCAATGGTTGATTCAGATGAAATTCTGAGACAACCTTGGATAGAAATTTAGGGTGGGTTCTGGGATTCACCTTGTCCTTGTGAAATGCCGTATACGGAGGGTCCATGACCAAAGCGTGCATTTCCGACACTCTGTGGGAAGAAGTGATGGCCACGAGAAAAGCTGTCTTCCAAGACAGAAATTAATATCACACGTAGCCAAGGGCTCGAAAGGTTTACGGGTGAGCATGTCTAACACAAGGTTAATGTCCCAGGCTGCAACCGGTTGTCTGACTGGTGGCCTGGTATATAGACTGCCCTTAAAAAATCTCTTGACTACAGGAAGTTGAGCCAGGGACACGGAGTATACAGGCTCATGGTAAGCTGAAATCGCGCAAAGGTGAACCTTAATGGTGGGGTATTGGAGACCTGTGTTTGACAGGTCTAGAAGATACTCCAGCACCTTGTTAGGTGGGTAGGAAAAGGGGTTCCAAGAGGATTTTGCACACCAAATGGAGAAATGCTTCCATTTAGCTGTGTAGATTTGTCAAGTAGCCATCTTGCATGCTGCCAAGAGGATATCAGAAACCCTGTGGGACACGTTAAATCTGTTCACCTCTATCTCCTCAGGAGCCAGGCATAGAGGTGAAGAGACTTCAGGTCGGGATGGACTATTGGACCTTGGGTCAGCAGGTTCGTCTGAAGTAGAAGCGGTTTTGGTGAAGTTTCTGACAATTTGTTTATCAGTGGAAACCATATCTGATAAGGTCAGAACGAGGCGATGAGACTCATTCTTCCCCCCATGCCTCTAGTTTCAGTACCCTCTGAACTAAGGGAAGAGGTGGAAACGCATAAAGAAAGTGTTTTGTCCACCGCTGTCTGAATGCATCCTGACAAAAAATGCCAGGTCCTGGATTTCTGGAGCAGAAGAGAGGCAGTTTTGCGTTGAGTGGAGATGCAAAAAGGTCCAGGTCTGGAGTTCCCCACACGCTGAAGAGTGATTGTACTACGATTGTGTCAAGGGACCACACATGAGGATCTGCCTTCGTTCTGCTGAGATGCTCTGCTAAGTCATTCTGAACTCCCGGCAAGTAAATCACTTGAATTAGGGCTTCGCGCTCCAGGCACCATTCCCACACTCTCATCGCTTCCCTGCACAAGGGGTAAGAGTGTGTTCACCCTGCTTATAAATGTAGTACATCACTGCTTTGTTGTCCATCTGAAGGAGAATGGTCTTGCAACAGAGTTATGTCCTTCAGGGTCCGAACAGCACTGGGATTCGTCCTGACTCCCTTCACCCTTGCATATGGAGACCCTTGCAATGAGCTCCTCATCCCAACAGGGATGCATCCGTGGTGCTGAAGATCTGGGGATCTGGAGGGCGAAGGGATAGCCTACTCGAAGGTTGTCCTCCTGAAATCACCAGGTGAGTGACTGTTTCAACAGTTTCGTCACTTGTATGCGAAAGCACTGAAGGTTTGGTTGGTGACCACTGAGTGTTGAGCATCCACTGGGCAGTTCTCATGGGAAGACGAGCCAGAGGAACAGTAAACACTGAGGCTGCTATGATACCCTGCATCCGCTGCATAGAGACAGCCCGAACTGAGCTGTGTTCTCTGATTGAGCGAGCCATTAGAAGGATGTCGCTCAGTCTGTCCTCCAGAAGGAAGGCTTTCGCACTGGAGGTATCCAGAAGGGTTCCTATGAAGAGGAGCTTCTGGGAGGGCTGTAGCTGTGACTTTATCAGGACTCCCATGGACGTGAGGAGTTCTGAAGTCATAGCAACGGCGTCTAGAGTTAGCTGTCTGGAGGGGTTCGCAAGAAGCCAGTCGTCCAGATACAGAAATACTTGAATCCAGAGTTTTCTCAGGTGCGTTGTGAGAACTGCAAAACACCTTGTAAAAACTCAAGGCGCCGAGGATAGCCCAAAGGGCAGGACTTGAAATTGGTAGTGTTGACCCAATGCCACAAATCTGAGGTATTTGTGGTGGTCTGGATGCACAAAGATGTGTTGATAGGTGTCCTGCATGTCCAGGGAGGCTAGCCAATCATCAGAGATAGCAGAGTACAGAGTGAAATCATCTTGAACTTTTCCTTGTAAAGGAACTGGTTCAACTTTCGGAGGTCGAGAACAGGGCGCATACTGCCTGTTCTCTTTGGAACCATAAAGTAATGGCAGTAGAAACCTGCGTTTTGCTGTTCCAACGGAACTACCTCTACTGCCCTGCTGTTCAGAAGGCCTTGGATTTCGAAAGCAAGAAGGTCTGACTGAGAGACAGACAGCCTGGGCTGTCATTTGGGTGGATGATCTGGAGGGGTTTCCGACAGATTTAAGGAGCACCCCTTGTGGATAATCTTGAGCACCCATTTGTCTGAAGTGATCGATTTCCACTGGTCGTAGAACAGTGTCAGACGTCCTCCTACTGCCGAGGAAGGGTCCCCCTCGACAGCTGAGGTGGGACCTGGGCCGGAATCTCAGAGGGTGGCACTATGGGCTTTAGGGCCCTGTGCCTTCTGCTGCGTTTTCTTTTGCGGCTGAGGAGTTTGGTTTATGTTAAAGTCTCCTCTGCCCTTACCATGAAAGGACTGACAGTTTTGAAACTGATGCCGACCTCCGCCCTTTTGAGGAGCTGCGGGAGGGGGTCTAGCCGTTCTAATGGCTGACTTAGTTTTCTGAGTGGCCTATAGCGCTTGCTCAACCTGGGGGCCAAACAGATACACTGTCAAAAGGCAAGGCCATAACTCTTTGTTGGGCATCACTGGTGAAACCCAAGGTGTGTAACCAAGAATGGCGAAGGATAGAGATACCAGCCGCTGCTGCTCTGGAGGCAGTATCAAAGGCATCCATAGCAGCCTTAATCTGTTGATTATTGGATTAATGCCTCTAGTGATAGTTTGGAAGAGCTCTGAATTAACCTTTGAGTCAGGAAGAGCTTCTACCATAGTCTTGGGCGAATGCCGGACTGTATACTCATACTGAGAGACACAGTCCTGGTAACTAGCAATGCGCATGCATTGTCCAACTTGCCTCTACCTTTTTCCTGTTCCAATCACCGTGATCCACTCTCGTTTTTCACTTTTAGCGTATTGTACTCTGCAGAAAAAAAAAACACCAGTATAATTAACCTTGCACTGCGCTTGGGACCTTGCGTGTGCCCTTACTGTTGCACTCCTTAGTGTTATGTCTCTTATAACAGCTCTATTTCCTACAGGCATTGTATAGCTCTCTCTCTTGACCCTATCTGACCTTGCCTGTGATAATAAATAATAATAATACATTTTATTTAATATAGCGCCTTTCATAAATCAAGGCACTTCAGTCACATAAAACAAAACGATAAAAACAGATAACGCTTTACCCCACAGAAAGGTCTTCAGTGCCTGCTTAAAGCAACCCACTGTCCTGCACTCACATAGCTGTCGGGGCAGAGAATTCTAGAGGGTAGGGGCAACAAACCCAAAGGCACGAGCCCCAGATGACTTTAAGCAGACCCTCGGGATCTCCAGCAACCCCTCATCAACCGAGCGGAGCTGTCACAACAGGGTGTAAGGAACCAGGAGCTCTTTCAAGTAGTTGGGACCTTGTCCGTGTAGGGCTTTGTAAGTTAATAAACCTACCTTAAAGGTGATCTGCCACTGAACAGACAGCCAGTGCAGATTGCGCAGCACTGGATTCTAACATCTACCTCGCCAACATTGGATAGTAATCATTTATATGTTTATAGCAGTATCACCTTATCCCAATGCTGAGACTCTCTTACTGTGCCATGGAACCTGCATTCCCCTGGTGACTGGCGGTTGCCATTTCACTGCCCTAGCTGGCTATCCCCTTTGGCACTCCTCCCTGGGATCTTCAACTTACAAGCCAACTGTAAAGCACACTCAACTCAGAGGAAACTTCACAAACTCAGCAACAAGTAGTTAAAGAAATATCTGTGTAACTGGCCTTACTGTTGCTGCGGCTTTCTGGCAATATTCACCTCAACCCTGGCCCTCCACAACTTATGGCATACCCACAGTCATCTACTGGGTTACTTAAAATTGCGTCACTTAATATATGCAGCCTCCTCCCCAAAAATGGACGTACTGAATGCATGGATCTTACAACATAACCCAGACATCCTCTCAGTCATAGAAACATGGCTTTCTTCAAAAGTAGCAGATACTTCAATTTCCATCCCAGGCTACACAGTCTTTAGACAGGATAGTTGCTCCAAGCGTGGGGGCGGTTGTGCAATCTACCTCCGAAACAACCTTCAAGGTCTTATCCTAGCTCTGCCCAGAACTGATGACCATATGCAAGCCCTTGCCATAAAAATGCTTCTAGGTGCACACAATAAAACCCTTACTGTGTTTTCAATCTATATTCCTCCCAGACAGCCTCCTGCTTTGATTCACTCTTGGGAGTGTTTTGGCAGTCTGAGTCTTAATTCGGAAATTATCATGTTAGGAGATTTCAATATCAATTGCTTCTCTCCTGACACAAGCCCTTCCAAAGATGCAGTTTCAGCAGTTCACCTCACCAACCTAGTTGGGCCCCCCACTAGAATCAACTATAAAACTGGGACAGGTACCTTACTGGACTGGGTGCTCTCTAACTACCCTGATCATATATTAGACACAACCGTACTCCAAGATGCCTTCAGTGACCACTCCCCAGTTTTGTTTCATTGGGCGAACAAATTCTATAAACCACCTGCTAGAACAATTACCACCAGGGTACTCATCCGTGGCCATCTTGAATCACTAAAAGCTGACCTGCATAATGAGGACTGGTCAATGGTTTACACAACTAACAACGTTGACATTGCCCTCGACCAATTCATTCTTCAGTTCAACGCTATATGTGATGACGCTCCCCATAAAAGCATAAAATCAAAGGCCGCTGTAATCCCTGGTTTTCCAGACCTCCTTAAGTTTCTGAATGCCAGGGACCACCTATGGCACAGGTCTAGGTCTCTGTGTAACCAGGCCATCATCCAGAGGTACAAAGCAGCTAGAAATAACTGCACGAGGGCTATTTGTGCAGCTAAAAATCATTATTACAACGAAGTGCTCTCTCAGACCTGGAATGATGGCAGAAAATTTTGGACTAACCTTAAAGAGGTCACTGGTAGAGACCTCAGATCTGCCCCTACCAAGCCTAACATTGATGGTGTACCCTCACTCGACCCCAAACTTATTGCTAACACTTTTAATAACCTTTCTACTTCAAAACCCTCTCAGCCCATGAAGCCAGGAATTACCTACTCAAGGTATGAGGGAAATCAAGATTTAGTGGTGACACCCTGGATCTTAGGTTTGTAGCCCTTATGCTGGATGAAATTCTGTCACATCTAACACATATTAACATGTCACTTAGTTACTCTCAATCCCTCAGAAATGGAAATCTGCCACTGTGACACCAGTTCGTAAGTCCGGGGATCACACAATTACTGGGAACTACAGACCTATCTTTATCCTACCCCCACTCTTGAAAGCTCTCTGAGCATATAGTGGCTGACCAACTGGCTGAATACTTAGAAAGCTATCAGCTACAACGCCCACAACAACTCGGGTTCAGAAATGGTCATAGTACCACTACCGCCCTTCTGGAGTTCACAGGCTTTATTCACCATTCCTGAGATCAAGGACACCTGGTTGGTGCTGCTCTCATTGATTTAACCAAAGCTTTCGACTCAGTGAATCATGCCCTCCTTGTCGAACAGCTTACCACCATTGGCCTAGCTCGTGACATCATAATCTAGTTTGAAAGTTACCAATACAACTGTACACAGCAGGTGAAGATTGGTAACACCCTCTCAGATAGCAGACCTGTCCTAGCTGGAGTTCCTCAAGGGTCCAGCTTGGGCCCTCTTTTAATTAGCATTTTCCTCAACAACCTTCTTTACTCCTGTCAGGGTCACATCCTTTTATATGCCGATGATGCTCTCCTGTTTACCAGTCATCCAGACCCAAAGGTTCTTGAATCCAGGCTACAGAGTAATTTTTGTAGTCGCAGAAAGATGGTTCCATAAGCACAAGCTAGTTATGAATTACAACAAGACTAAAACTATGCTGTTCTCCAGCTCCCAAAATAGGCACAAAACGTACCCTCTTTCTTATCACCAACGAAGAGGGCTCTCCCCTGGAGCTAGTTCAGCTCTTTAAATATCTGGGGATTACTACTGACTGTACGATGACCTATGCCTATCACATTGACAACATTGCTAAGACTGTTAACACCTGCATTGGGCTACTTTATAGGCATAAGCAATGTTTTACCCCAGAGGCTCTTAACCTGGCCATTCAAAGCTCTCGTCTTGCTTACTGATTGCCAAGCTACGGACCAGCTACTGAAACAACTCTTCGCCGCATCATGGTTGCACTCAACAAAGCATGCCAACTCCTTACTGGCTCAGCCCATCTTTCCCATACCTGCGACATGTACACTCAGGCTAACTGGCTCCAATTCAAAGGTAGACAAGTACCAAACATGTTTACTGTCCAAAAAAGTAAGCTTAGGCAAAATGCCCCCAGTAGTGCAAAAGCTTATTATCCCTACTATCAACCGTTGTTGCAAGAGAAGCTCTACTAGCCAGATTTTTAATATACCCCACTGTCACACTTCTCTGGGACAAAGGTCCTTTGCCTACCATGCCCCGCTATGGATGAACTCGCTGCACCATGACATCACTTCAGCATCAACCGTGGGCTCCTTCAAGGTTAAACTTAATCAATCAATCAATCACTTTATTTAACTAGGCATAAACACCATTGAGCAAGCTCATTTTCAAGGTGGTCCTAGGCATAAATACAATACAGCACACTTCATAAGATTACAATTACGGTGGACAATGGTGCAAAAAAAAAAAAAAAAAAAAACATTGTGAAGGTGCCGGTCAATATGGGCCTATACATACCGGTCAACATAATTAACATGCAAAGGTACATAATGATAAGCTAGTTGCTGATGCCAGTTGTGACTGCTTCCAATAACCTTCCTTCTTGTGACCAGCACTTATTCTAACCTTATGCTATCCTGACCTTATGCATAACTGTTCTCAGTATGTAAATAACTGTTCTAAGTTGCTAATCATTCTCCTTCACATTTCCTCTTGATCCCTTCCACTCTTTCTCCCTATCCCCCTTCCCCGTTATATTTCCTTAGCTCCATTTAAAATGCTTTGTCCCATACCTTCTCACCTCTGACGAGGCCCCTGGGCTGATGCCATCCCTTACCTTGTTCATTATTAGATATTACGCTGAGCCTGTTCTCATTTTCCTGTAAAGCGTTGTTTCATAAGACCACACCCCCTCTAATATGACCCTTTGAATTCCAGGTTTTAATCAAATATGCACCATGGCATACACTGTACAATGCCACATGTATTGGAACTTCTCTATATACACTCTTGTAATGTCTTATATAATTCCTTGTTTTGTTTGTTCTCCGTCTCATACTTTTCTAATATGTATTGTTCGTCCAATGTGGAACCTATGAAATTAGCTTGTTCTCAAAGGTGTTGTCCGAAATTTCAATAAATAAATTAAATAAAATAAATAAGGTGGAAGCAGCAAAGTCTCACTTACCCAAGGCGTCGATCTTGCGAGATTCTTTGTTAATGGGGCGTGCTGTCGATTCTTGTGGAATAACAGCCTTGTCATTCTCTGCCAGAACTACGATGGCATCAGCAAAGGCTTGAGAGGCCAGAATAGGTTGATCCTTAGGAGGGGCATATTTCCCATCTATGGACTTGGCCACAGAAGGAATAAGCACTGGATTATTCCACACCATCTGTGAGAGAGTCTCAAAAGAGGGCTGCACCGGAGGGGTTAGTTCCACAGGAATATTCGGAATGTGTAAATAATGCAGACTCAGCAATTTCCTAGGATCGATCTCCAAAGTCTGGAGAGAGAGTATAGAATTTAAATTTCTGAGTAGAGACTTAAAGGAAAGGTCCTCGACCAAAGGCTGTGTAGAAAGTGTTTTATTCCTCGCCCCAAGGGTGCAGTCCTCATCACCGTCATCCCCCAATCGAAGATCAGGATCAGATTCAACATCATCCCTGCCAGTCCACAAGGGACTGCGCAGATAGGAAAGTGATGAAAAGAGGAAGGAGAAGGAGAAGGAGAAGAAAGAAACAGTGTCAAAGAATCTCTGACCCCCATGCGGCACCGCAAAAGCCTGAGGGGCAGCGCTGAGAACACAGACGGCACTGGCACAGGAAGCAGCACCGAGTGCAGTGCCGGCATGGGAAGTGGCACCAAGCGCAGCATGGGCAAGGGATGTGACATCGCATGTGGCGCCGTGGAAGCTGGCACCGAGCGCGGCGCCGATGCTTGGGAGGCCAGCACCACAGGCAGTGGCGTCGCAGCAGAACTTTCCAACCTCCAAGAAGAAATTCAGCAGGAGATAAAGGCACCAGTGTGGACCCCTGCACCGCAGCCATGTGAGGGGGATAGACACCAGGACATGGTGTCGGCGGCACCAAAGGTGCCACGTGACTAGGGAGTCCCAATCACCCCGCCTGCTGGTCCGAGGCCAAAAGCCCCAGCGATGGACTAGCCAGCTCAGGTAGCCAGGACAACCTCCGCACCCACTGCTCCATAAGAGCAGCCCAATGGTGAAACTGCTCTCCAGAGGACCCTCCATCAGGCGAGGAGGAGCTCCAGAGTCAAGGATGCCAGGAATCAGGAACAGAAGCCGGAGAGTGGCCCCTATCCCCGATAACAGACGACTGACATGCAGACCTACCAGAAGGTGACCTCGAGTGGTGCCATTTCTTTTTTGACCAGGAGGCCGAAGAAGAGCTCAAGTAGTGCCGAGAATGCGACCACTTCCTTTTGTGCTTTCAAGAAGACCGCCCATCCCCATGCGCACAGGACTGCCTGTAGTCAGACCCCCCACAGTAGAGGGCGGTGGACCAAACTCAGCCCGGCTGACTGAACAACTTTCATGTAAAGTCTCCCTACTGTCACCTGCCCAACTTATGGTAGACTCCGTCGATGGAGGGCTGAAGGCTTCTTCTTGTAATTAAATAAAATTGTTTGCTTTATTATTCTAGAAAACAAACTATACTAACTAGAACAAAACTGAAAACTAAAGCTGCTGCAGATATTTTGACTCCAGGCGGGCTAGCGACGTCACTGATGCACACTTGACGGCAGGAAAAAGGAACCAAATCAGTTGGAGGGTCAACGTCAAGGTAGTCTATACAGTGCGAGCCTAGCTCGCAGTGCTGCTTCCTTGTGGCTCCTACCTCGGAGCCGGCCCTTCCGAAAAAGTTTGGCTCTCGCTGGGTCCTTGCACCTCCGGCGTAGATCCCATCAGTGTGAATGAGTGGTGGAGACTTTCTGTCCAGGAAGATCAGATAGAACAATTGGTTATACCACAAAAGTATACATCTGAGTTGTTAAGGAGATAGCACGTTAGTCCTATGGCTGGTCACTTGGTGAGGGACTGCCAGATTGCTGTACAGATTTTGTTGGCCTGGAATTCATGTTAATAATAATAATAATCTTTATTTAACTAAGCGCCTTTCAAATTACCAAAGCGCTTTACAAAAATGGCTAAAACAGTAACATAAAAGCAACAAGTCACAAGATGATCAATAAAATCAATTATATATAATTAAACAATAAAAGCTTGGTCCCATAAATAAATAAGATGTTGCTACCTATTGCAGTTCTTGTGCTGACTGTAAGAAAGTAACCCCAGTGACTAAAACACACAAGATGCCCCTACCCTTGATCGATGTGCCTTTTCAGAGAATTGCAATGGATGTGGTTGGTCCCTTAGACAAAAGTAAAAACGGTAATCAATTCATTTTGGTAGTATATGACTATGCTACTCGATACCCAGAGGCAGTTCCAATGCGTACTATCACAGCCGCAAAAGTGGCAGCAGAGCTTGCCAACATTTTCAGCAGGGTGGGCATACCTAAAGAGATCATTACTGATCAGGGTAGTAATTTTGGTGCTGCATTACTGAAGGAGCTGTACCAACTACTAGGTATCACTACCATAAGAACCTCCTCTTATGACTCTCAGATGGACGGTTTTGTTGAGCATTTTAATCAAACCCTAAATGCATGTTAAAAAAAGGTTTGTAAAAGAGGAAGGGAAAGACTGGGACCAATACTTACCTTACCTGCTTTTTGCTTATAGAGAAGTGCCACAGGCATCAACAGGTTTTTCACCATTTGAAATGCTGTATGGGTAGACAACCTAGCGGGCCACTAGACGTAAAGAAAGAAACAAACATGGGAAGATAACCCCCATGAGAAACAATCTACTACATCTTATATGTGTGCCCTGAGAAAGAAGCTGGAAAAATATGTTGAAATCGCCATAGTAATCAGGAAGAGGCCCCAAACCAGCAGAAGGTGTATTATGACCATGGGATAAAAGAAAAAGTTTTTGAGCCAGGTGAAAAAGTCTTGCTACTGTTACCCACTACAGAAAATAAACTGTTAATGAAGTGGCATGGGCCTTATAAGGTTCTTAGATGTACTGGCACAGTTAACTATGAGACTGAGACCCCTGATAGGTAAAAACCTACTAAGATATACCATGCTAACCTCCTCAAGAAATGGGTTGAAAAACACCAAAAGCTGTTTTGCTACTTTTCCAGAAACTAATAAAGAAGATATTGATGTAGCTTATAATGTAACTGCTGATGCTGTAAAGCTGAATGTTTCCTTAACCTCTGAATAAATCGCAGAAATTCGTAAGTTGCTAAAGACATTTAACAGTAGAGGTAGAGGCTGAGCACGTAAAAGTGACAAGGAATGCTCGCCTATTAGACAAAAGACACATAGATTACCAGAGTGGTTAAGAGCAGAAGTGGTTAAGGAAATACAAAAATATGAAAGAACTGGGTATCACAGAAGAGTCGAGAAGTGCTTGGTCATCACAAATGGTGATTGTAAACAAAAAAGAAGGGGGTGTAAGAATCTGTCTTGACTTTAGAAATGTAATCAAGTGTCAGAATGTTTGACAGTTATCCTATGTCCACAACAGAAGATTTGATGGACAGACTGGGAAGTGCCAAGTATATCAGTACCCTCGATCTCACCAAGGTTACTGGCAAATCCCCCTAGCTAAAGAATCCAGAGGCAAAACTGTATTTGCCACTCCTATAGGATTCTATCAGTTTACCACCATGCCGTTTGGTTTACATGGCGCACCCGCTACATTCCAACAGTACATGGATGTAACTTTATCCCCTCACACTGGTTATTGTGCTGCATACCTGGATGATGTCATGGTGTACAGTACAGACTGGAAAAGCCACCTGGAACACCTACGAGCAGTTATCCAATCGATCAGAAAGGCAGGTCTGACAAGTAATCCTACCAAGTGTGCACTGGACATAGGGAAACCAGATATTTGGGCTATGTTCTGGGAAATTGAGAAATCAAGCCTGAGGTTTCCAAGATAGAAGCTGTAGCTAACAGCCCTGTCCTCAAAACCAAGAAACATGTCAGGTCATTTTTGGGACTGGCTGGTTATTATCAGAGATTTGTTCCCAGCCTTGCCGAGTTAGCTACTCCCCTCACTGATGGACATGAGTTAATATATGAAAACAGAATACCAGACTCGAGTTTTCATAACTTGTTCCACAAAAAATGTGATTTATTTTGCCACTTATGATGTGTTTAGTTCCTTCTATGTGGGGAAAAAACTAAGGAAAACTAAAAGAAAAGATGGGACAACATATACAGAGCACCCAGAGAATGGATGGATGACACCAGTGTCCTATCACAACATTGTGCAGGGAGTGGCAAGTAACATCAGTTCCACTTCAAAGGCATAGAAGTTGTCCACCAGAACATTAGAGGAGGCGACTTAAACGATAAGATTTTACGAGAAACTTTCTGGCAACTTACCCTCAAAAGTAATGAATGGCTAGGTCTGAATGAACATTTCCAACCTGCACCATATCTATAAGCGCAGGACTTTTGTGCATACCCATTTTTTGATGATTCTGTTTTTCCTTTTTCATGTTATCTGAATTTAACAACTACTGCTCAAAGACAAAGAACCTCTGTGCGCAAACACTGAGGCAAGGGTTACACCAAAGGGCATTTGGCTGGGAAGCCAAGTTTCAAGAAAATACAAAATCACACATGCCCACACAATGCAAAGCATCACGGGCTGCATATGCAAATCACCACAGAATGTTATACTGGTTCAACTTTAAGCAGAATTGCATGGTGCCGAAAGGCCTCTCACACAGTTTGCAAAGGGTGCTAACAGATGACACAGACATGTGTTTCGTTCTACCAGGACTCACTGCTCTACTATTTTCTTCTTTTTCCTTCCCCCCTCCTGTTTCTTATCCTCCCATTTTTCTTTTCTTCCCCCTACCCCCTCCTCCTTTTGCTTCCAGATCATCCATTCAATACACAAGAAGTTCTTTGAACTCCGTATGATCTATACAAATTGAATGATTTTGTAACTTACTGTCTCTTATCCTGTTTGTCATATGATATGACAGATGAACATACGGACTGCCAGCAGAAACAGGCCTCATGGCCTACCGAGTCTGCTCGATTGTGCAGCTAGCCCCTCAACTTGCAGCTGTCCTACCCTCCCCTTCCCTCCTCCTAACAATCCCCCTCCCCCCACTCTATCCCACCCCCTCTTAAATCCTCCCACCATTCTACACGATACCATTTCCTCAGGCAGAGTATTCCACTTGTCTACCACCCTTTCTGTGAAAAAGTGCCTTCTGATTTCCTTCCTGAATCTCCCCCCCAATCTCAGCCGATGCCCTCTCGTGTCTCTCCCCCTTCTAATCTGAAGAATCCCTTCTATATTAGTCTTGTTCCTTCCCTTCAAGTATTTAAAGGTTTCAATCATATCCTCCCCATCACTCCTCTCCTCCAGGGAATACATGTTCAGCTCTCCCAGCCTCTCCTCATAGGATTTTCCCTCCAGTCCCTGGATCATCTTCACTGCCCTGCGCTGCACCCCCTTCAACAATCTGATGTCCTTCTTCAGGAATGGATGCCAGTACTGCATGCAGTATTCCAGATGTGGCCTGACCAGTGACCTGTACAGGAGAAGGATCACCTCTTCTGTGCCTGGAGGAGATTCCCCTCGCTATGTACCCCAGCATCTTGTTTGCCTTTGCAGCCGCTTTCCTGCACGGAGCTGAGTGGTTCATACTCCCCATTATTACTACCCCTAGATCATTTTACTCCACGGTGCTTTCCAACTGTACCCCTCCCAACTGATATTTTCTCCCCTGGTTCTTTGCTCCAAACTGCAGGACCTTGCACTTCCTGGTGTGGAATCCCAACTGCCATGTCTCCGACCACTCCTGTAGTTTGGTCAGGTCCTCCTGCAGCCCCCTCCACCATTTATGTCATCTACCACAGCTCCGATCTTAGTATTGTCTGCGAACACACTGATCCTACTCCAGATTCTGTTTGAGATATCGACTATGAATATCCCACACTGCAACAGTCCCAGTGCCGATCCTTGGGGAACCCCACTCTTAACGTCCCTTTGTGATGAGAGTTCCCCACCCCCCACCACTCTTTGCTGCCTACCCCTCGGCCAGTTGGTGATCCAATGGACATTTTTTTCCCACCCCTATGTATTCCAGCTTACCCCTCAGTCTCCCATGTGGCACCGAGTCAAAGGCCTTGCTGAAGTCCAAATACAGGATGTCCACTGCATGGCCCCTGTCCAGTTCCCTGGTAACCCAGTCATAATACCTGACTAGGTTTGTCTGACAGGATCTGCCTAAGACAAAACCAAGCTGATGACTGTCCTGGAGACCACTGTCTTCCAAAAAGGTCACCAGCCTCTCTTTTAGTATTGACTCCATGAGCTTCCCCACGATTGAAGTGAGACTCACTGGTCTATAGTTGCCTAGATCATCCTTCAGGCTGCTTTTATGAATGGGCACCACATGGGCCTTCCTCCAGTCCTGTGGCATGCATCCTGAGTCCAGTGATGTGCTGAACAGGTCTGCCAGTGGTCACTCTAGGATCTTTGCTAGCTCCCTAAGCACCCTAGGGTGAATACCGTCTGATCCCGGTGCCTTGTCTGCCCTCAGCACACTTAGCCCTTCCAGCACCCTGACCTCTGTAATCCTACGTATCTGAAATACGTAACATTACTGTAAAACATTACTATCATAGCACCAGAAATGGGTAGCACATTTTATTCCGGTACTCATCAGCTTATACTATAGGTAGGTCATGTTCTGGTTGTCTCATTTCTAACAAAAAATTTCTCAGCAGGAGTATTTAACGCAATTCTTTAAACAGATTATAGAGGATACATACTGTAGCATATATCTGTTTCTAGGGACATGGATGGGTGGTTCTATCCACATTTACTGGCAGGTTCCTTGCCGCTTTAAATCTTGCCAGAAGGTCTTGAAGCTGGCTCCTCCCACCCACTCGGGTGGTACAACTCTCGGCTCCACCCCATGACGCCAGATCTTCCTTACTGCTTGGAAGCTCAGCTTCCTTCCTTTGCGCTCTACGTTATAGGCCTGGATCCTACCTCTTCGGTTAAACCGAAACTCATTCTTAAATTTACTAGACTTCGGTCTCTTTCTTCCTTCGTGGCTGCGATGGACAAACCGACTCCCGGATTTCAGTGGTGCCCTTGTGGGCAGAAGATGTCTCGGACCGATCCGCACTCCACGTGCATTTACTGCCTTGGGCTCGATCACAATCTGCAGGCCTGCGAAGTGTGCAAGTCCTTCTCGGTCAACGTCCTCGAAGACCGTGCCGCCAGACTTCAACTTGAGTGCCTCGAGAGACGTATTCCTCCGGTAAAGTCGAAGGAGGCTCGTTGGGCTGTGTCCGCAGTGGCGGGCTCTTCTCAGCAACTTGAGCAAATGATCGCCGTCGAGGAGGAGGCGGCCCAGGCCGCATCTTCTTCTTCCTCGGTCGCAGCATTTATCCCACTCTCCTTGGGCTCCTCCTACTCGACTTCAGTTAAGGAGCTTTGTCAATCCCTCTCTACTAAGGGAGAGGGGCCATCGGGACATTCCTCTCGGTCCAAGAAAAAGGACTCAAAGGGTAAGTCTCACCATTGACGTTTGTGGGAGCGGGAGAGGTCCCCTTCCCCAGATAGTCGATACTCTACTTCGGTCGAGGTTGCGGCTAAGGCCGCTGGCTTCACGGTGTCCCCATCAGGTCAGCCAGCCGAGACACCTATCGATGCAGTCGAGATTTTTCTCGACCCGGACGGGCTATCGACTGGAGAAGCCGACAACCCTTCTTCACTGGTTCCCCCGGTGGAAACCGAGGACTTGCCTGTGCCTCCTGTGCCGGAGTCCCCGGTTAAGGTCCCTGAACCGGGCGAGGAACGGTTTTCCCCCACTCTCTCCCAGACCCACCCTCAGAAACACCGAGGATCTCGGTCTCAGACCTCCTCTCGGTCCATCCGATCCCACCAACATCGGCGGTCTCGGCGGCGCTGCTCATCCTCATCATCATCCTCCTCGGAGGATAGGCTCTGGCGCAAGTTGCGTCGGCACTACGAGGATCTGATGTGGCAGCAGCTCCCTCTGTCCGGGAGCAAGCCGACTCCATCACCTTCCCCGGCCATTAAGTGGCTGTCACCTGAACGGCCGAAACAACCCCTCATGGTCATCGAGGAGCCAAAACCGGCGCTGGTTGTTTGGCCAAAACCAGCTGCACCACCCACTGTGGTGGAACCCCTGCCTCCACAACCAAGATCCGGGGCTCCGACCAAGGATTCTCGGTCGGGTCATGGGTTGCCCCATCGGTTGTCGGTCACCCTCACTCCCGATCATCCTCGGCAAGTGGAGGGTGGCTTAGGCCCTCGGCAGCTGTTTGCAGACTCCTCGGAGTCTGATGATGACTCTTCTCTGTTCTCCAGGCCCCTCGACCTGGAGTCCTCTGGGGGACAGTCAGTGGATGAGAGCCCATCCTTGTTCATGGGATTGCTTCGGCTCATCTCAGAATCTACTGAGATGAAGCTCGAACCCGTGTCAAAGCGGGCCAAGTATCCCCTCACTGAGATACTGAACCGAGGGGATTCTCCTACGGAGGCCCTTCCTGTGGCCGAGGCCATTGTTGGTCCGGCCCTGGAGCTATGGCAGTGGCCGGCTTCTTGTCCAGCTCCCTTGGCCAGGATGGCCAGGAAGTATGCCGTTCCCAACGGCTCATTCCCCGGATTCTCGGAGCACCCCTGTGCAGAGGGGTTGGTGACCGACAGTGTTTTCCGGCGCTCCGGAAACGCTCAGGACGTGGACAAGTCACCCGATACAGAGTCCAAGGAAATTGGACTATTCTGGGCGTAAATTTTACGCTGCGTCCTCCTTAGGCCTTCGTCAGGCCAGTTCGGCCGTGCTGATGGCACACTTTTCCCATGCCCTTTTGGGCTCCCTGGATGAGGTGATTCCGCATCTCCCGGCTGACCTCCAGACTACGGTCAAGCAGGTGCGGGATCAGGGAAGGGCGGTGGCAAAGCAACAGCTCCAAACTGCTCTTGATATTGGAGACTCTTGTGCCTGGTCAGTAGCGGCTGCAGTGGCCATGCGCCGCAGAGCTTGGCTGCAGATCTCCTCCTTCACGGCGGATACCCAACACAAGCTGGCACATGTTCCCTTCCTGGGTACCGACTTGTTCGGTCCCGGGGTGGAGGAACATTTACAGAGGATCAAGAAGTCCAATGCCACCTTGGACTTGGTCACATCTGCTCAGAAGGACAAAGGCCGCCAGCAGCAGCGTAAGCCCTTTCGGCCTTCTGCCCTGTGGCACGTCCGGCACAGCAACACCAGCATCAGGGCCAGCAGGCTCGCACTTGGCACTCCAAAGCCAAGCCTGCAGCTTCCTCCAGCAGGAAGCTGGGAGGAAAAGGCCCAGGAGGTTCCTCAGCCAGTCTTTCCTCCAAGCCTGCCCAGTGACGGGTTGAGGGGTGTCGCCCCAGCCTCGTCACTCCCCCCCCCCGGGTTCCCCCCGTGGGGGGGACGGCTCCACTTCCTTTCCACCTGGTCCGCTATCACCGTGGACCGCTGGGTGTTGGAAGTGGTAGGGAAGGGTCTGCCTCTGGAATTCGAGCAGGCCCCACCCTATCGAGCCGTCACTCCACGGGGGGCTATGGGGTCCGCAGCCTCTCTGTTGGCTCGTTGCGCCGACATTGCTGTGCTCCTCCAAAAGGAGGTGATCAGGGAGGTGGTGGATCCTCCACCAGACCCAGGGTGTGTGTCCAGGTATTTCCTGGTCCCGAAACGGACGGGGGGGGGTGGGGCTGGCGCCCCATTCTAGACCTACATGACCTGAACAAGTTCCTAAGGTCTCACATCTTCAGGATGGTCACTCTGGCACAGATCATTCCATCCTTGGAACGAGGAGTGTGGTTCTGTTCTCTGGACCTCCAGGACGCATTCTTTCACATCCCAATCCGTCCGTCCCACCAGTGATTCCTCCGCTTCAGAGCGGAGGGATCCCTTTACGAGTTCCGGGACATGCCCTTCGGCCTTTCTCCAGCTCCCAGGATCTTCACCAAATGCATGGCAGTGGTGACAGCATTCTTGTGGCACCGGAGGGTCCGTGTGTACCATTACCTGGACGACTGGCAGATTGCAGCCCCTTCCAGGCTGAAGGTGGAGCGGTCCAGGGATCTGGCCCTCCAGGTCTGCTCTCAGATTGGCCTCCTCATCAACGAGGCCAAATCAGAACTCGTGCCATCGCAGGTGATTCAATTCATCGGGGAAGAGCTCGACTCTCTTCGAGCTAGAGCACGGCTCCCGGCGGACAGGGCCGAGGCTCTCTCCTACTTTGCCCTATCATTTCTGGTTGGGCAACTGCGCCCTGCCTGGGACTTCGTGCACCTCCTGGGCCTCATAGTGGCCTGCACCAGCGTGGTCCATTGGGCCCGCAGGCACATGCGTCCCCTTCAATGGGGACTGGGCTGCCAATGGTCACTGCGCTCCGGTCCTCTGGACCAACCAGTGGCGGTGACCCAAGAGATGTGGAACGCTCTCCAGTGGTGGATCGTTTCATCTCACCTGCAGGAGGGCATCCCGTTTGTCCACCCCGAACCGATGGTCATTCTAATGACCGATGCCTCTCTGATGGGTTGGGGTGCCCATCTGGGGGAAAAGAGAGTGCATGGCCTCTGGTTCCCTAAGGAGTCTCGATGCCACACCAACCTGCTGGAGCATCGAGCGGTCCAACTAGCCCTCACCGCCTTCGCTCCGTTTGTGCGGGGTCAAGTGGTCCAGGTCCAGACGGACAATACCACGACCATGTACTACCTAAACCGCCAGGGTGGGATGCGCTCCTTGCCCCTGTGCAAGGAAGCTCTCTGCACTTGGTCCCTCGTGAGCAGACTGGAGGCGGATCTCCTAGCCATCCATGTGGTGGGAGCCTCCAACACTCTGGCCGATGCCCTAAGCTGGACAGGCACTGTATCTCACGAGTGGTCTCTCCTGCCGGAGGTAGTACACAATCTTTTCTCCCACTGGGGCACACCTCAGGTGGACCTGTTTGCCTCCAGGGAAAATGCGAAGCTGAGGCTGTTTCATGCCCGGCCCCCTCAGCAGGACTCACTGCAGGGGGATGCCTTCTCGAGGCCATGGACCCCAGGCCTCTTCTATGCCTTTCCCCCATTTCCCCGATCCACAAGGTGCTTCTCAAGGCGAGGAGGGACAAGGCACAGGTGATTCTGGTAGCCCCAGACTGGCCCCGCCAGTTCTGGTATCCAGATCTCCTCAGCCTCAGCTCCAGGCTCTCGAGGCAGCTTCCAGCCCACCCGGACCTGATCTCAGTCAACCAGGGGAAGGTACTCCACCCGGACCTTCAATCCCTGCACCTGACGGCCTGGTTCCTGAGCAGCTAGAGTTCCAGGCCTTGGGTCTTTCCGACGAGGTCCTTAACGTTGTTGAGGCATCCCGTAAGGAGTCGACCAGAAAATGCTATGCCTTCAAATGGAAGAGATTCTCCATTTGGTGTCAGGATTAGGGGTTGGACCCTTCCTCCTGTTCCTTGGCCAGCATTCTGAACTACCTATGGTCCCTTTCTCAGCTAGGGCTTCAGTCGACGACCCTTAAGGTGCACCTGGCAGCCATCTCTGCTTACCGGGCGAGGGCCGGAAAGCAGTTGGTGGCGCAGGAGAAGGTGGTCGGGCACCTTTTCAAGGGCCTTGATCACATATCCCCTCCTGTGCGAGAATACTCCACCTCCGTGGGATCTACTGCAGGTATTGGCTAAGCTCATGGGCAAGCCATTCGAACCGATGCACAGGTGTGGCATCTCTCACCTGTCGTGGAAGACGCCTTCTCGGTGGCTATCACGTCAGCCAGAAGGATGGGACAGCTCCAGGTGCTCTCCATCCAGTCTCCTTATCTGGTCTTCCACAGGGACAAGGTTGTCCTGTGCCCCCACCCGAAATTCCTTCCAAAGGTGGTGTCGGAGTTTCACCTTAAGCAGGTGTTGACTCTGCTGGTGTTCTACCCCAATCACACCTCGGAGGCCGAATATAGGCTCCATACTTTGGACCCTAGAAGAGCGCTCTCTTATTATAAGGACTGGACGGCTGAAGTTCGGGGAGAGGTTCGCCAGCTGTTTGTCACCTACGCTGAAGCCGCACCTGGCAGACCTGCAGCCAAGTGGACGATAGGCAGGTGGGTCACCTCCTGCATAGATCTCTGCTATAGGTTGGCGGGCACGGAGCCTCCCAAAGGGATAAGAGCTCATTCTACCCACCATACTGCTGCTTCGGTGGCTGCTTCCAGGGTCTGCAGGGCTGCTACCTGGAAGTCAGTACACACCTTCATTACCCATTACCACATCGACCTAGAGTCACGCCGGGATGCTGGTTTTGGGACCTCGTTTCTCCAGTCCTTATTTCCCAAGTAGGGGGTGTGCGCCTTGCCTCCCTCCTCCCGGAGAACTGCTAGGAGTCTGCCACTAAGTGTGGATAGAACAACATATCCATGTCCCTAAAAATACAGGTTACTCACCTGTAACAGGAGTTCTACGAATGGTATATGTTGTTCATCCACACAACCCACCCGACCGCCCCAGCTTTGACGCACAACCTGGCTTCCAGCGGGCTAGATCTGGCGTCATGGGGCGGAGCCGAGAGTTTTACCACCCGGGTGGGTTGGAGGAGCCAGCTTGAAGACCTTCCGGCAAGATTTAAAGTGGCAAGGAACCTGCCAGTAAGTGTGGATGAACAACATATACCATTCCTAGAACTCCTGTTACAGGTGAGTAACCTGTATATTCATAGCATATTACTCGGTATTACTCGGTTTTATTAAAGTGGAAGAAGACACTAGGCCCATCGAGACCACTTTCCCCACAATTGTGGGGGGAATTATTATTTTTTTTTAACTGCCCAGAAATAATCTATCACGTTAGAGCTTAAATTTATCCCGAGATGTTTCATCAACTATATACTGTGGCAGAGAGTTCCACAAAACTGCAGTTCTAACAGTAAAAAAAATTTCCTTTTATTAGTAAATGCTTTTTGTATATGAATTTGTCTATTGTTGCATCTTAAACCATAAACCTTATCCATATATGTTAGTCCACTTAACTTCATCAGATGTTTTGTCATTTAAAATATTAAAGAATAACAACAGACCACCCCATCTCGTCTCGCTTGTAGGTCGTACAAACCCAGATATTTCACTCTATCTTTATATGGAAGATGTTTTATATCAGGGATGAGTTTTGTCACTCTTCTTTGTAGACTCTCAATCAATTTCTTATCCTTTTCCAAATATGGTACCCAAAATGAAGATGCAAAATCAGTGTGTGGTCTAATATAAGCTTTGTATAATTTTGTTATACAGTCTTTATTACGCGTTATAAATGATTTTTTATACCATTGATAATACGATTTCCTGTTTGAGTTACTGTATACATTGACTGCTCCAATTAAATTTATTATTAACTATAACTCCTAAATCTTTTCTTGGGTTCCATTGGTTTGTTTCCACATAATACATAATTGATACATGGATTCCTTTTACCCAGGTGCATAACAATGCACTTGTCAGTATTAAACGACATATTATTATCATTTGCCCATTCTTCTAATATTGTTAAATCCATTTTTAGTCGATTGATGTTTAATTCTGAATCCACCTCAGCTGAGATTTTAGTATCATCGGCGAATTTACTGATCTGGTTTTCTACCCCCATTTGAAGATCTCCAATAAAAACTCCAAACAAGGTAGGGACCCAATACCGAACCCTGGGGCACACCACTAGTAACAGAAATACTGGAGGAGACTGCACTCCTAATTCTAACAATCTGGCTTCTATTCTTCAACCATTCCTCAACCCATTTAACAACATATCTATTGAATAGTAATTTAATCAATTTCAAAACCAACAGGTTATGCGAGACCTTATCAAATGCCCTACTAAAATCCAAGTACACAACATCAACTGGAATTCCTCAGTCCAAACTACTATTTATACTTTCATAGAAAGTTATTAGATTAGTAGTGCATGATCTTCCCTTACAAAATCCATGTTGAGAATTATCTACTAGACCCTTAATTAGCATTTCTTGATCCAACCTTGCCTTCAATATTCTTTCCATAATTTTACATACCACCGAAGTGAGACTAATGGGTCTGTAGTTATCCACCCTACTCTTATTACCCTTCTTATGTATAGGTATCACAGTAGCTAACCTCCAATCCTGGGGAACCACTCCATACATAAATGATTTATTAAAGATCAAGTATAAAGGAAATAAAAGTGCGTCAGAAATTTGTTTAATAAAATAGGGATTTAAATTATCTGGACCCGAGGCTGATGTTTCCTTTAAACTGTTAATGGCCTCCTTTATTTCTAACACAGTAATTTCCTCAATAAGACTGAAATAATCATATACTTGATCTTTTGAGGAATCATTAACTGTAAATACAGTCCCGAAATAGTTATTAAATACATTAGTAACAGCTAGTTCGCTGTCTATAATTTTCCCTTCATGGATGATGGTAGCTATTGAGGGATTTGAATTTTTATTTTTATTGATATATCCAAAAAAGGATTTTGGATTAAATTCCCATGTTGATAACTTAAGTTCAATACATTTTCTTTCTTTAATAATGAGTGATTTAGACAATTTAAGTTCTTTTTTATAATTACATCTATTTGCCTCACTCGGATAAGCCTTAAGTTTCCTAAATGCTTTCTTCTTTTTATTTATCTGTTTTTGAATTTTTGGTGTTAACCAGGTAGGAATTTTACCTTTATGGTTATTTATTTTAATTGTGGGAATAAAGTTTTTTCAAGATCATATATCATATCCTTAAGGGTGGACCAAGATTCTTCTACATTCTTATCTTTAAACAAGGTAGACCAATCAGTATTTAGCAGTATACCCTCTGTATTATTATAGTTTCCCTTATAGTAATTATAACGATGTTTAATTTCCCTACTACAATTTTTGTTACCTATTAACAAGAAGGTGACAACATTGTGGTCACTAGAGCCTAAAGGTTCAATTATTTCTATTTTATCCAATTTATCTGGAATATTAGTCAGGATAAGATCTAGGATATTTGTTCCCCGAGTCGGTTCCATCACCATTTGTTCAAGACCTAAACTAGTAATTAACTCTAAATATTTATGTCCAATATTTGTAGTTGCTGTAAAATTTAACCAGTCAATACCTGGGAGAGTCAAATCCCCCATAATAATAAGATTAGAAGATTCAGAATATTCTTCAAGGTATTGTATAATCGCTTGGTCATATGCAAAATCAGCATTTGGAGGGTGATATATATTTATTAGTGTAGTTTTTTGTTTTTGATATTGGAATTGAACACAACACCCCTCGATCTGTATCCCGTTTACCAAGTCTACAGCAGACTCAATGACTGAAATGGTGTCCTTTATATACAAACAGACTCCTCCGCCTATTCTATTACCCCTATTTTTATAATACAAATTATAACCTGGAATAGCATTAAACCAATGGGACTCATCATTCCACCAAGTTTCAGTAATAGATATGAAGTCTATTTCGTACTTTTTCATTCTTCCTGCTAACTCCGTTAACTTAATAATGTTTAAACTTCTAGCATTACACAGAAAAAATGTAAACTCGCTCAGATGTTAGAACTAATTCATGCAATGCTCCACCTTTGCCCTGCTTTTAGTTTAAACACCGTTAATTACGGATACAAATTGTTTACCAAGGAGATGACTTCTTTTACTCAAATGTAAACCGTCCCAACTGTAAAGACTGTAATCCTTTTCAAATGTTTCCCAATGTGTAATGCAGGTGATATTATTATTTAAAGTCCATTTATGTAGCCATTCATTCACCTCTTTTATTTTATAATAAATTTTCTTAGATGCTCGAGGTACAGGTAATATTTCAGAGAGACAAATTTCGGAATTCAAAGATTTTAACGTGCTGACCAGAGACACATAGCTATTTTTTATGTCATTGACAGTAAATTTATTTATGTCATTTGTTCCAATATGAACTACAACCAAAGGATTAATACCCCCATTTTTAAGGACATTAGGAACCATTCTCTCAATATCCCTTATCTAAGCGCCCCTGAAACTGGAACACATTCTGTTTTCTTTATCACTATTACAAATATGTCCATCCATGTATTTAATTATTGAAACACCAAGAACTATGACCTGTCTTGGTTCCTCACTATCCATTTTTTCTGAATGCGCAATAGGGCTTCCAGATGACTCTATGGGTTCTGTTGTGGTATCATGCATTGGAAGAGCATTACTAATTTCCGGAGTTGTATTGTGTGTTTGAGCATCAGTTTCAACATCATCCCTTTCTTCTTGAGTAGGAATTAAACTGTCGATGGAACTTTCAACATTGGTACATATAATTCCATCACTTTTTTCATTAAATATAGCTTTTTCCTCCAGGATATGAAAACTGTTTTTCAATGGAATTTTAAATTCCATAGCTCTCCTTTCCCTTTTTGCTTTGTTCTTCCTAAACACGGGACTCCATTCATCACTGCTTTCACCATAATCCTCTCTTGCTCTCTTAAGTGAATCTTCTTTACTCATATTTTGATTTTTGAATGTGGTAATACTAGTTTTTTTAAACTCATCTAATTCAAACTGTAGTATCTCATTTTGTTTACTTAATTTCACAACTTGTTGTTCTAACCCTTCAATCTTTGCCTTTAGCTCCAAATTAAGTATACATTGGGAACATTTTAGGCCTTCGAATCCCACACTTGTTTCCACACAAAAATTATTGCAGAGTATACAAGTCATGGCAAATTCCCCTGTAGATAGGGTAACTATCCCCTCATTAATATTCATTTCCTTACCCTTATACCACTGTTTGCAGAAATGATGATCCAAAGTAGATTAATGCTACTCCGAATACAAGTGGCAAGCTAATGATTATTGGAATATAAGCCCAGGCAAACAAATTTTAATGTATCTTCTTTAAAATACTAGTTGTTCCGTTTAGCAAGCTAGCATGCCTGAAGTCGTCTTTGCGTGCGTCTTTAGCGTTGACGTCATCTCGCGCGCTTGCTCACCCGCATCGCTGAGACGAGTTAAATAGTGTGCCCGAACCCGAAGTGCAGTTGGAGGTCACGAGGACCACCGTAGCAAACTTCACAAAATTAAAATAAATTAAATGAAGAAACCCTGTTGCGAGGCTACAGGTCTTGTTTTATTTAAATATGCCCCAAAGTGCAAGAACAGAGTTGTTTTAAGTATAATATTGAGTTCTGTAGTCCCCAGAGCACTGGCATGAACTACAGGACTCCTCTTCCTGATATTAACAGGGCTCCAAGTAGTCAACACAAAAACGTTTGTGGCCAGCAATAAAGTGCTCCAATGAATTCAGATTATAGCTCAAGTCTGCAGAACAAAGTGTTACACACAATAGTTCTATTTAAAAATGCGCTCACCGGAGCGAGTTAAAATAGTGTGCCCGAACCCGGAACTGCAGTTGAGGTCACGAGACCTCACTCGTAGCTAACTTCACAAAATTAAAAATAAATTAAATGAAGAAACCCTGTTGTGAGGCTACAGGTCTTGTTTTATTTAAATATGCCCCAAAGTGCAAGAACAGAGTTGTTTTAAGTATAATATTGAGTTCTGTAAGTCCCCAGAGCACTGGCATGAACTACAGGACTCCTCTTCCTGATATTAACAGGGCTCCAAGTAGTCAACACAAAAACGTTTGTGGCCAGCAATAAAGTGCTCCAATGAATTCAGATTATAGCTCAAGTCTGCAGAACAAAGTGTTACACACAATAGTTCTATTTAAAAATTCGCTCACCGGAGCGAGTTAAAATAGTGTGCCCGAACCCGGAAGTGCAGTTGAGGTCACGAGACCTCACTCGTAGCTAACTTCACAAAATTAAAAATAAATTAAATGAAGAAACCCTGTTGCGAGGCTACAGGTCTTGTTTTATTTAAATATGCCCCAAAGTGCAAGAACAGAGTGGTTTTAAGTATAATATTGAGTTCTGTAAGTCCCCAGAGCACTGGCATGAACTACAGGACTCCTCTTCCTGATATTAACAGGGCTCCAAGTAGCCAACACAAAAATGTTTGTGGCCAGCAATAAAGTGCTCCAATAAATTCAGATTATAGCTCAAGTCTGCAGAACAAAGTGTTACACACAATAGTTCTATTTAAAATCGCTCGCTGCTGGCCTGCGCCGCGCAGCGTTGACTTGCTAGGACGCCGGGGCGACCCGGTTCGGAACGGACTCGGTCGCCGGAGGGCCGGCCGAGGGGGGAGCAGGATCAGCATCTCATGACTGCTCTCCTGATCCGGGGAGGTGTGGTGAGTCGCCGTGGACTCCTGGTGGAGACCGGGAGAACCCAAGCACTGGGCCTGATGTCAGATGGGGCGGGCAGATGCTGGCATCATTGCACGCCCCCGCCTCTTCAAAAGGGGGGAAACTCCGCCCACCTCCGACGCCTATGATGCCCATCCCTCGGGCTGCAATGGGGCCTCGCAAAAGAGCACGGCCCCAGCCTATTGATGACGCTCGCGGGCACCCTAAGGGCCGAGGGTGCCACGCCCCGCCTTTGGGGGCAAGCCAGGGGTACTGGGAGCACGGCTCAAGAGGGGGATGCTGCAGCAGGGGGATCCGTGACTGTGGAAAATCTACAGAGGGGGTAAAAAAAAATGATACGCTAATAAGCGAAAGTTAAAATAGTGTCTAACCTGGAAGTGCAGTTGAGGTCTTGATATCTGTATTTATTTATTTCAATTCACTGATCTTATAGGCTCATATACACATTTTTAGACCACTTGCACAAATCCATTTTGTAAGTTATTTTGCTTGGTTTGCATCTAACTGCATTAGTTCAGATATTCTGCATCCTTTGCACAGAGTCATTGTTTTATGCGCTCTGCACAGCACCTTCGCTATGCGCTTGATAAGCATGTACTTCTTTCTCAGCACTAATCTACGCCAGTGTTTGCAGTCTATGTACTTTTTCAGTCAATTATACTGTTTCCAGTGTTCTACATAAGTACATATAAATGACTACTGTTTATCCACATGCTATGTATATCTATTTAGCTGTTCCCTACTATGCCATATATTCCAAAATTGTCATGTATAATTGTATTTACTTTCGACTATGTTATATATTCTGATGCTAACACTAAGTATCCGTTGTTTCTAATGTGTAATCCTCCCAGGTCGTGCCTGAAAATAGGCAAGATTACTTGTCTAATGCACTTACCTGGTAAACATAAAACGAAATAAAAAAACATTTGCACCTTCAACTAGTTGTTTTTAGGTAAATTTTCACTGAGATTTTTATTATTTTATCCTTTTAATTTTTCAGTCTCCACATGGTCCTTTTTATCGGATACTTGGTACATCTTAGGACCATTATGTTTTGTTCACCGACTATTTTATTTCACCCTTTTAGCATATTTATTTCTTGCCTGGTAATTTTACATTGCAATCTTTTGCACTAGTCACTTTAATATATTTAACAGCACTGTGTCTTTAAGAATTGCACTTTAAATAAGAGGTATAGTACCTAGTCTCACCAGTCTTGAGAAAGACCGAGAGCTCAAAAACGTACTGTGAGACTACTCAGTCATGGGGAAGGGGGCACCACTGTGGTTACTTTTTGCTTGTTTTATTCCTGCTTTTAGTCGATTTTACCTATGAATAAAGCGCTATTGGATTATACAACAAAAGCTAAATAAATAAAATAAAATAAAAATATCTTCTTGGGAGTCCAGCAGCATTTCTTCCAAAAACAAGTAGCATTTGGAGCTTATGGGGAGCATGTGCCGACTACTAGTGTGAGTACATTTCAGTTTATTGTTGGCAATGTTCCTTACTGCACTGTAGCCACCTTGCCTTTCTTTTGCCCCTCACTGAACAAAGAAACGGTTCCCCAACACTGTAAAATGGACCCCAGTGTGTGATGAGGCTTTTCAGGCCATTAAGGCTGCATTATTTCAGTCCCTGTTTTAAGGAGCACCAGACTTTGAGAAACTGTTTTTGTTACAGACAGGTGCATCGGAGGTAGGCCTAGGTGCAGTCTTGAGGCAGCATATAGACAGGAAAGGACATCCGATTCTATGTATCAGTAGGAAATTGCACGACAGAGAAAAAAGGTACTCCACCACTGAAAAGGAATGCCTTGCGGCAAAGTAGGCCATGGGTCCATTAAGATTTACTTACTAGGATCTGACTTTGTACTTGTGTAAAAGATAGCAATCCTCTCTGTTGGCTTAACCAAATGAAGGATAAAAATTCTAGAATCACACCGTCCTAGCACTACAACCATTTAAATTTAGAGTGATGCACAAATCTGGGAAAGAGAATGTCAATGCTGATTTTCTGTCAAGATATGGATCAGGAATTGAGAATCCCAAAGGTTGAAAAAATGTGGGCTGAAACTTCTCTGCTATGCTGCATATGCACTGAACTGTAAAGGTTCTAAGCTAATTTTAGATGGGAATTTAATACATTTTCGAAACCTGTTTTTGTAAAACAGGTTCCCTCTTAAAGAGGGAGTATGTGACAGGGTTGAATAAGGCCCTGCCCATTTGTTATGCAGAAAAAAGTTTAAATGCAAGGGTCTGTTCTACCCACTCCTTTTCTGTCTCTTCTGTCTGGTTGCGCAACCAAATTTTCTTGTGAGACCTAGGAACTGAGCAGTCTGACGGTTTAGCAATTCTCTGCCTTTCGCTATCTCTCTGCCTTCCCTCGCTATTCTGTCTTTTCTCCCCCCTTGCATATCTGCAGTTATAAATAATATATGTGAATTTCTGTGTAAATCAGTATGTGAGACTGGGATCCCTTTGTTTAAAACAGTATATAGTTATACTGTTGAAATGATTGCAAAGCTATTTGGAGCTCAAGGGGATAACTGGACATGCAGTTTTTAAGCCTTTTGCAGAACAGTAAACAAGAGGTCAGTTCTGGGTCACTATGTTCTTTTTGTTGCACCTGCAAGGAACAAAACTGACAAGAACATTTTGTAAACTTACAAGAACATTCTGTGAGAAGCAGGCTCTCTTAACGAGTTGCCAGACAGAGAGTTATAAAAAGAGCAGCAATGCTTCTGCAAGAGAGAGAGAGAGAGAGTGCAAGACTGAAACTTGGAATTAAGAGAGACCCTCAGAAGGAGGACTTGGTTTTCTCTGTTTCTACTGCCTTTGTAAATAGTTATGCCAAATAATTTTTATTTTGTTGTTATTGACAAAAATAAAATGCTATTTGCGAATTTTGAAACTGCTGCTGGCTTTCCTATGCTTCCTGACCTGTGCCTCGACAACAAGCACCTTGCAGACTGGGGAAGAGACCAGCACTAACTGATCTAATTCGTCAGTTCACTGGTCTCACTGTACTCAGGGAGTCCACTGGAGGGTACGCATGTGGAGCCTGGCCAGTGGAACAGTGGGAGTGGCAGCCGCCATCAGACCCAACATCTTCACGTACACCGTAGCAGAAACATGATGGCTCTGGGCTACCTCCTGAGCCTGGGCAATAAGGCACTCTGCCCTGTTCTGAGGCAGGAAAGCCTTCCCTTGCACCGAATCTAGAACTGCCCCTATGTCTTGCAGCCTTTCGGACAGAACTAGGAGGGACTTGGGCAGGCTGACTGTGATGCCCAGGGAGAAAATTAATGAAGAGTTCTCTCTAAAGTCTGCAGGAGCTGTTCCCTGGATGGGTCCTTTACGAGCCAATCATCCAGATAAGGGAAAACACACAGTCCCTCCCTTCCGAGGGCCGCAGCTACTGCTGCTAAGCACTTGGTAAAGACCTGTGGCGCAGAGGACAAGCCAAAGGGCAGCACTTACAACTGGTAATGCTCGCCCTGGAAAAGAAACCGGAGAAACCTCCTGTGAGGAAGGAACACTGAGATATGCAGGTAAGCATCCTGCATGTTCAGAGAACATAGCCAGTCACCTTTCTTGAGAAGGGGCATCAGACCTGGCAAGTCTGCCATTCAGAACTTTTTGTATTGGAACTTACAAATTGAGGTCCTTGAGGTCCAAAGTGGGCCTCAGATCTCCGGTCCTTTTTGGGGACCAGGAAGAACCTGGAATAAAATAGTACAGTAACGCAAAAACTTACCATACCAGTAGATCTTTGAGAGGAGCTCTTGCAGCAGGCAATAACCATTAGGACTAAGCTGCCAGGTGCTAGGACCCCACGGAAACCTTCTAGCTAGCTGTCTTTAGTGGGGGACCACCCCCGATGTCAGCCCACCCCGTCAGTCAATGGTATAAAGGTGGCGGTCCCCGGCCACATCTCAGTTCTACCACCGGAGACCTCAAGTCTGAAGTGGAAGGAGAACGAGGCAGGTTCTCGCCAAAAGTAAAGACAGAGCACAAGCCAAGGGGGAAGGAGGGAGGGAAAGCAGTACCTGCTGCCAAGAGCTCCTCTCTAAGACCTACTGTTTCGGTAAGTTCTTACGTAACTGTACTATCTTACTTCAAGTGGGAGCTCTTGCAGCAGGCAATAACCATTAGGACCGAGTCCCAAGCAGTAAGGAGACAAAGCACGGGAAAAGTCCGGGAGGACGCTAGAAACTAGACTGCCAACTAAAGGTCTAGGTCAGGAGGCCCTGAAGGACTGTCAGTCTGAACCTGGCTCTGCGTCTAGAAGCAATGTCCAAGCTGTAGTTCTTGACAAAGGTGTGAACTGAGCTCCAGGTAGCCACTGCACAGATGTCTGTTGCGGAAACCTTCCGGAGAGAGGCGAAAGAGGTTGCTATCTCCCTGGTGGAGTGACCCCTTACCAGTCACAGTACAGTCTTAGTGTACTTGTTATAGCAAAACACAATACAGTTCACCAACCATTTAGAGAGCGTTTGCTTGGTGACTGGGGTGCCCCGAGATCTGGGGGCAAACGAAAAAAACAAATGATCCATAGATCAAAAATTAGCTGTACGGGTCAAGTAACAACGAAGCATTCTGTGCACGTCAAGGGTATGCAACAACGCTTCCCCCCAATTGGAATACTCAGGATAATAAACTAGTAAGTTGATGTCCTGGTTAAGAGTGAACTCGGACACCACCTTAGGCAAGAACTTAGGATTCCTGCGTAAGGACACCCTGTCCTTATGAAAAATCAACTAAGGCTCTTTACACACTAGAACCTGGAGCTCTGAAGTTGTTTGAGCCGAAGTAATGGCAACTAAAAATATCGCTTTCCACGGCAGAAAGCGGAGCTCGCAATCTGCGGGGGGGACGATCTCTGATGGGAGGTCTTAAGTGTGGAATGCCCTGCAGGAAACTACGGGACACATCCAGCTGAGTGATTTTTCTTTCCCCCTACTGGGGCATGATATGCCAAAATGGTGAATACACCTTGATAGAGGAATAGCTCAGGCCCTGCTCATAAAGAGAGAGGAGATACTCTTGTATGAAGTTCAAAGGGCAGGAAATGGGATTAAGCTGGCGTGCGGAAGCCCAGAAGCGAAATCTCTTCCACTTCATAGCATAAGTAGATCTAGTGGATGGCTTTCTGGCGGCCACTAGGACATCTACCACCTTTTGAGAAACCCCATACCTATCCACAGATAAGTCTGCAGGAGCCATGAATGAAGATGCAGGGACTTGAGGCCTGGATCAGTCAGCGTGCCCTGATCCTGGGAGAGTAAGTGTGAGCCGATAAGCAGACGAAGCGGACGCTCCACTGTAAACTGCTGCAGTAGTGGGAACCAAATCTGCCAAGGCCAAAGAGAGGCAATAACAATCATCTCTGCCCTCTCCACCTGAAGCTTCAGAAGAACCCTCTACAAAAGAGGAAAGGGAGGTAATGTGTAAAGTAACCTCCCTGTCAGCACAGGGACAATGCGTCTCACCAGAAAACTCCATGCCCTGGATCTAGCGAGCAAAAACTGGGCAGTTTGGTGTTAAGTGGGGCCGCAAAAAAGTCTAACTCTGGACGGCCCCATCTGTTGAAGAGCTGGTCTGCTACCGACTGAAGGAGCCCCCACTTGTGAGCCCTGGACCGAGACTGGCTTAGGCAGTCGGCCAAGACATGTTGGATACCTGGAACATGAACAGTGATGAGTTCTAGGCGGTGTTCCAGCGCCCAGTAACAGACCCTCATTGCCTCCCTACAGAGGGGGTATGAGTGACTCCCCTCTTGCTTGTTGATGTAAAACACCACCGATATATTGTCTGATTGGATAAAAGGAGGCCCTGGAAGGAGGTCCACTCGAAAAGCCTGCAAGGCATGCAGGACCGGCCACATCTCCAGGACACTGATAAGGAGTGATTGCTCTTCTGTAGACCAGTCCCCCTGGGTCTGCCTGTTCTCCAGCTGAGCTCCCCATCCTAAGCCCAAGGCATCCGTGGTGAGAACCCACCTCGGAGGCTCCTGCCGGAAATTAACCCCTGCCAAGAGATTGGAGGGGTTGAGCCACTTGGAAAGAGTCCTGCAAACTGGGTCTGATACTCAAACTAACTGGTCAAAGTCATCGAACCTCTGGTTCCATTGTACCCTGAGCGTTCACTGAGGGACCCTCATGTGCAGGCAAGCCATGAGAACCATAAGCATGGCTGTCACCATGTGGCCAAGGAGTCGCAGGAAGATCTGAGCTGGAATCTGAGGAGCCGAAGAAAACAGATGTGCCTTAACTTGCAGGCGATTCCGGTATCCAGCACCGCTTCTATGAACTGGAGTCTCTGAGCTCTGGGGATGACTTGGGAAGGTTCAGGGTAATCCCCAGCTCTTGGTAGAGAGTAAAGGTGTCTCAAGAGAGCGTGAACCAGCTGATCCCTTGTGGGAGCCATCAGAAGCCAGTCGTCTAGGTAGGGAAAGACGTAATGGCCCCTGTGTCGTAGAGCCGCAGCCACCACTGCAGAGCACTTAAAGACTCTGGGAGCGGACAGCCCAAAAGGCAGAGCTCGAAATTGGTAGTGGTGTCCCTGAAGAAGGCAATGCAGGAACCCCCTGTGGGGTGGAAAGACCAGAATGTGCAGATATGCGTCCTACATGTCTAGGGAGCAGAGCCAGTCCCCTCGATGTAGGAGAGGGATGAGACCTTGAAGCATCACCATCCTGAACCTCTTGTATTCTATAAACTAATTCAGATAGCTGAGGTCTAGGATGGGATGAAGATCTCCCGTCTTTCTTGGTACTAAGAAGAAGTGTGCCTAGTACCCCCTTCTGAACTGGGATGGGGGAACTGGTTCTATAGTCTGTTTTTGAAGGAGGGCCTGAATTTCCCTTTCGATCAGGGGGATGTGGGAAGGAGGATAATGGGAGGACGCTGGTGGAGTTTCCGGAGGTAGCTGCATGAACTTCAGAGTATGGCCTCTCTCTATGAGTTGGAACACCCAAAGGTCTGATGTTATGCTTCTCCAGCCCTCTAGGTAGAGGGAGAAGCGACCCCCTAGTGACTCCCCCATAGACACCGCCGGAGGAGGGTGGTCAGGCAAGGTGTCACTGAGTGGATCCGGGAGTGGGCAGAGGGGCTTGGGAGAACTTTGTGGCATAAGAGGCAGAGCTACCAGGAGTCTGGGAAGTTGCCTTTCCTTTATAGCCTGCCCTCCGCTGAGGCCGATTTCAGGGTTGCTGACCTGAGGTCTTCTGAAAGGGCAGTTTCCTAAATGATTTTTGTCCCCCTTGTATATTTTTTCAAAAGATCAACTAGACCTCCCAGATTCTTGGAGACAAGTAATGAGTTTTTCAGTCTAGTCTCCAAAGAGAACCGAACCCTTAAATGGGAGGTCAAGAATGCACCTTGTGGATCAAGGGAAATGGAGGGAAGGCGTAGAAGAGGCCCGAGGTCCATGGCCTCAAGACAGCATCCCCCAGCAGCGAGCCCTGCTGGGGGGGGGTGGGCATGAAACAGCCTCAGCTTTGCATTCTCCCTGGAGGCAAACAGGTCCACCTGAGGAGTGCCCCAGTGGGAGAACAGATCTTGTACTACCTCTGGCAGGAGAGACCACTCGTGAGATGCAGCACCCATCCGGCTGAGGGCACCGGCCAGAGTGCTGGAGGCTCCTGCCACATGGATGGCCAGGAGATCTGCCTCCAGGCTGCTCACGAGAGACCAAGTGCGGAAAGCCTCCTTGCACAGAGGCAAGGAGTGCATCTCGCCCTGACAGTTTAGGTAGTACATGGTCGTGGTGTTGTCCATCTGGACCTGGACCACTTGACCCCGACCAAACGGAGCGGAGATGGTGAGGGCTAGTCGAACCGCTCGAAGCTCCAGCAGGATGATGTGGCATTGAGACTCCTGAAGGGACCAGAGTCCGTGGGCTCTGTGCTCCCCCAGATGGGCACCCCAACCCATCAGACAGGTGTCGGTCGTCAGAGTGACCATCGGCTCAGGGCAGACAAACGGGATACCCTCCTGCAGATGAGCTGGAATGAGACACCACTGGAGGCCATTCCACATCTCCTGGGTCACTGTCACCGGCTGGTCCAGGGGACCGGAGCGCTGGGACCACTGGTGGGCCAGCCCGCATTGCAGGGGACACATATGCCAGCGGGCCCAACAGACCACACTGGTGCAGGCCGCCTTGAGGCCCAGAAGGTGCAGGAAGTCCCGGGCAAGGCGGAATTGCCCAACCAGAAATGACTGGGCAAAGGAGGAAAGAACCTCGGCCCTGTCCACTGGGAGCCGTGCTCTGGCTCGAAGAGAGTTGAGCTCTGCCCCGATGAACTGAATCACCTGCAATGGTACGAGTTCCAATTTGGCCTTGTTGATGAGGAAGCCACTCTGAGAGCAGACCTGGAGGGCCAGATCCCTGGACCGCTCCACCTCTAACCTGGAGGGGGCTGCAATCAGCCAGTCATCCAGGTAAGGGTACACCCAGAACCTTTGGCGCCGCAGAAATGCTGTCACCACTGCCATGCATTTGGTGAAGACCCTGGGAGCTGGAGAGAGGCCGAAGGGCATGGCCCAGAACTCGAAAAGGGATCCCTCTGCCCTGAAGCGGAGGAATCGCTGGTGAGACGGACGGATTGAGACATGAAAGAATGCATTCTGAAGGGGCAGAGAACAGAACCACATACCTCATTCCAAGGATGGAATGATCTCAGACAGAGTGACCATCCTGAAGGTACAGGACCTTAGGAACTTGTTCAGGTCGTGTAGGTCTAGAATGGAGCGCTAGCCCCGTCCGTTTTGGGACCAGAAAGTACCTGGACTCAAACCCTGGGTCTGGAGGAGGATCCGTCATCTCCCTGATCACCTCCTTCTGGAGGAGCAGGGCAATGTCAGCTCGACAAGCTGACAGAAATGCTGAGGAACCCGTAGCCCCCCCATGGGGCGACGGCTCGATAGGGTGGGGACTGCTTGAATTCCAGAGGCAGACGCCTCCCTACCACTTCCAACACCCAGCAGTCCATGGTGATATCAGACCACATGGAAAGGAAGTGGCAGAGCCTTCCCCCCCCCATGGGGGGAACCCGGGGAGGAGTGACGAGGTTGGGGGCGACACCCCTCAACCCATCACTGGGCAGGCTTGGAGGAAGGGCCGGCTGAGGAGCCGCCTGGACCTTTCCCTCCTGGCTTCCTGCTGGAGGAAGCAGCAGGCTTGGCTTTGGGGTGCCAAGTGCGAGCCTGCTGGCCCTGATGCTGGTGTTGCTGGGTCAGACGTGCTGAAGGATGAAAGGGCTTACGCTGCTGCTGGCAGCCTTTGTCCTTCTGGGCAGACGTGACTGAGTCCAAGGTGGCGTTGGACTTCTAGATCCATTGCAGATGACCCTCCACCCCGGGACCGAACAAGTCGGCACCCAAGAAGGGAACGTCTGCCAGCTTGTGCTGGGTATCAGCCGTAAAGGTGGAGATTCGCAGCCAAGCTCTGCGGCGCATGGCCTCTGCGGCCGCTTACTGACCGGGCACACGAGTCAGCGATGTCTTAGGAAATTTGGAGCTGCTGTCTGGCCACTGCTCTTCCCTGATTCCGCACCTGCTTGACCGTCGTTTGAAGGTCAGCTGGGAGATGAGGACTCACTGCATCCAGGGAGCCCAAAAGGGCGTGTGAAAAGTGTGCCATCAGGACGGCCAAGCTAGCCTGACGAAGGCCTAGGGAGAAAGCAGCATAGACTTTCCGCCCGGAGTAGTCCAATTTCTTGGACTCCTTATCGGGTGGCTTGTCCATATCCCGAGCGTTCCCGGAACGCCGGAAAACGCTGTCAGTCACTAGCCCCTCCACAGAGGGGTGCTCTGAGAAACCGAAGAACAGCATACTTCTGAGCCATCCTGGCCGAAGGTGCTGGACAAGAAGCTGGCCTCTGCCATAGCTCCAGGGCCGGGCAAACAATGGCTTCGGCCACCGGGAAGGCCTCCGTGGGGGAATCCCCTTGGTCCAGTATCTCCGTGAGGGGATACTTGGCCCATTTTGAAATGGGTTCGAGCTTCATCCCAGTGGACTCTAAGATGAGTTGAAGCATTCCAAGGAACCAGGATGGGCTCTCATCCACCGACTGACCCCCAGAGGACTCCAGGTCAAGCGGCATGGAGAACAAGGAGTTGTCGTCAGACTCCGAGGAGTCTGCGAACAGCTGTCAAGCACCTGAGCCACCCTCCACCTGCCGAGGTCGATCGGGAGTGAGGGTGACCGACAACCGATGGGGCAACCATGACCCGACTGAGAATCCTTGGTCGGGGCCCCAGTTTTAGGTTGAGGAAGCAGGGGTTTCACCACAATGGTGGCGCAGCTGGTTTTGGCCAAACAACCGGTGCCGGCCTCGGCTCCTCGACTACTACGAGGGGTAGTTTCGGCCACCCTGGTGACAGCCACTTATTGGCCACAGAAGGCAACAGAGTTGGCTTATTCCCTGACATTAAGAGCTGCTCCACATTAGATCCTCGTAACGCCGACGCAACTTGCACCGGAGCCTATCCTCCGAAGAGAATGACGAGAATGAGCGGCGCTGCCACTTCCCATGGTGCCGAGACAGAGACCATCGACGTCAAGGGACCAGCTGGACCTTGAAGAACCGACCTTCGGGATTCCGGAGGTAGGTCTGAGAGGGGCGGGAAACCGCCCTCCCTCGTTCAGGGACCTTAATCGGGACTCTGGCACAGGAGGCACAGGCAAGTCTCGGTTTCCACCGGGAACCGTGAAGAAGGGTTGTCGCCTCCAGTTGACAAACCATCCGACGGGTCGAGAAAAATCTCGACTCACAACGGGTGTCTCGCCGGCTGACCTGACGGGGACACTGTGAAGCCAGCGGCCTTAGCCGCAACCTCGACCAAAGTCGAGTGTCAACTATCCGGGGAAGGGGACCTCTCCCACTTCCACGAACGTCGATGGTGGGACTTACCTTTAGAGTCCTTCTTTTTGGACCAAGAGGAATGTCCCAAAGGCCCTTCTCCCTTGGTGGAGAGGGATGGCAAAGCACCTTGAAAGAAGCTGTGTAGGAGGAGCCCAAGGAGAGCGGGATAAATGCCGCGACCAAAGATGATGAAGATGCGGCCTAGGCTGCCTCCTCCTCCTCGAGGGTGATCAGCTGCTCTAGCTGTTCAGCCGAGCCCGCAGCCGCGGACACCACCCAAAAGGCCTCCTTTGACTTGACCAGAGGATAACATTTCTCGGGTCACCCCAACAGCAATCGGGCAGCGCAGCCATCCAAGACCGAAGCCGAAAAGGATTTGCACAACTCACAAGCCAGTGAGTCATGGCTGAGACCACGGCAATAAACGCACGTGGAGTGCGGATCGGTCAGGGACATCTTCTGGCCCCAGGGCCACAGACGAAATCCGGGAGTCAATCTGTCCATCGCAGCTGCGAGGGAAAGAGAAGACCGAAGTCTTTTAAATTTAAGAATGAGTTTCGGATTGACCGAAGAGTGTGGATCCAGGCCTAAAACGCAGAGCGCTAAGGAAGGAACCTGAGCTTCCAAGCGGTAAGGAAGATCTGGCATCATGGGGCGGAGCCGGGACTTTTACCATCCGGTGGGTGGGTGGGTGGAGGAGTCAGCTTGAAGATCTTCTGGCAAGATTTAAAGTGGCAAGGAACCTGCCAGTAAGTGTAGATTGAACAACATATCCACGTCCCTAGAATGAGTTTTTCAGTCTCGTCTCCGAAGAGAATCGAACCCTTAAAAAGGAGGTCAAGAATGCCCGACTGCAGATCCTGGGAGAACCCTGCGACTTTTAGTCAGGTGTGGTGCCTCAGACAAATACCGGAAGTCTCTGCTCAGGCTGCCATTATCTGTAGTATCGTATGAGGCTCTCAAAACATGAGTGCCCACATCTGACCCAGATTTCAAAAGATTCAGAAGCTCAGACTTCTACGTCGAGTCTGGAAGGGCCTGGGCTATTTCCATCCCTTTCTTCCACAAGGCATTCTGGTACTGAACCATATTTAAGTAAGTAAAACTTTATTTGTATCAGGCATCCTTCCAGACCTCAGGGCGCCTTAACAATCATCAATAAAACAAATAGTCTCCACAAATAGTACAGTAAAACAACAAATACACGTACAATATTTCAGCACTAATTCACTAAATCTCTTCGAATGCCTGTTGAAATAAATGCGTTTTCAAGGATTTTTTTAAATCTTCCACGGTCAGGCTATATCGTATCCGGTGTGGTAGAGAATTCCAAAGAGTAGGAGCCATAACGGCAACAGATCTTCCTCCCGGTGTTTTTAGAGATACCTTGGGAATCTCTAGCAACCCTCGCTGGAGGATCAGAGCAAGCTGGTGGGGCAGTAAGGAGACATGAGTTATTTCAGGTAGAAGGGTCCCTGGTCACGTAGGGCCATACAGGTCAGCAATGTGACCCTGAAGGTGATCTGCCACTGTATCGGCAGCCAGTGCAGTTCACACAGCAGAGGTGTTATGTGACTGGATCTAAGGATTCCAGTTAATAACCTGGCCGTCGCATTCTGCACTAGCTGCAAACGGTTGATACCCACCCCTGGCAGCCCTAGGTAGAGGGCACTGCAGTACTCAAAATGAGTGGTGACAAAGGCGTGGACCAAGGTAGGAAGATCTTCGGGTGGGACCAGGTGTTTCACCCTAGCTATGTTCCTCAGATGGTAAAAGGAAGATTTGACCATGGCCGAGACCTGCGCCCTCAGGGTCAGGCCTTCATCAAATATCACGTCTAGGTTATGCACCTGGCACGAGGCATTCAGTGGGACTCCTCCAAGATGTAAACCCGAGGGTTTTCTCACCCATGCTCCAGTCACCCTACGATCAGGGTCCTCCACCAATACCTCCGTCTTACCCGAGTTCAACCTCAGCCAACTAGCAGTCATCCAGTTCTGTATCTCCAACAGACAGTTAAACACCGAGACAAAGTCTAACTCTTGTTCGGGCACAAAAGACATGTACAGCTGAGAATCAGCTGCATAGCAGTGAAAACTCAACCCATACCATCTTATAATGTCCCCTAATGGCAGCATGTACACTGCGAATAACATTGGGGATAGCACCAAGCCCTGCAGTACCCCACAGGGTAGCCAGCGAGGGACCAAAGAATAAATCCCTGACACTACTCTCTGGCATCTGCCCTTGAGGAAGGATCGAAACCAGCTGCAGACCGCTCCCTCAGTCCGCAGAAAAACTGCAGGTGCTCAAGCAACACCCCATGGTCCACACTGTCAAATGCTGCTGAGAGATCAAGGAGAACCAAGATGGAACGGGCTCTCTGATCTCTTGCCAGAAAGTTGAGCGACCAGATGGGCAAGAAGAAAAAATTACTCACCTTAGTAATGTTGTTTCTTCTAATGGAGTCTTGATATATTATGACAGTAGCAGTTTGTCCCACCACTAGAACTGCTCCGGAGGTGAAATGGTTAATACCATTCCAAAATAGAACTTTGAGCACGAGCTCTAAGAAGCAGCTCTATCTGTGTAATTTCAAACCTGAACTGTCAGATCTTACGAGCAAAACTCACTAAGGTCTGTGTGGAAGCTGTAACCTACACTAGCCAAATGGCCACCTAAATATTAACAACCATTGCTGGTCCCAACACCCAAGACTCAAGTCAGGGACCAGAACTACTAACACAATTCTAACAACATGAGAATAAAACAACGGTATAATAAAACACACACACCCCAAACTCCCAAAAGGGGAGAAACGCTAAAAGGGCATAAAATAGTGTCCACACTAAGTTGCCCACACCCCACCCAAGTAGAAGTTCTGAGAGGGGCAGGCTGGGGAGGTCATAATATAGCAAGACTCCATTAGAAGAAACAACATTACTAAGGTGAGTAATTTTTTCTTCAAACAACATGAAGTCTTGCTATATTATGACAGTAGCAGACTACACAGCAGTACCTCCATGGAGGAGGGGCAGAACCTACTTAGGGAATAGGTTCTGAAGAACAGGTGTGCTAAACCGAGCATCTCTCCTGGCCTGGACATCCAGGGAGTAATGCTTGGTAAAAGTGTGTACCGTTTTCCAAGTAGCAGCCTGGCATATCTCTAATACAGGGATGTCTCTGGCAGCAGCTAGAGACGCAGCTGTAGCCCTGGTAGAATGAGCCCTCAAGCCAGAGGGGGGATCTCTGCCCAGTTTCTGATAACAAAATTGGATACAAGAGACAATCCACCTGGCAATTGATCTCTTAGTAGCAGGTTTGCCTTTCCCAACTTCACCATAGGTAAGGAAAAGTTGAGGATTCAACCTGTGACCTTTGGTACGCCTCTATATAGTAACTAAGAGCTCTCTTAACATCCAGGTTGTGCAACCTCCTCTCACCAGAAGAGGAGTGATCAGTGAAAAATACTGGGAGGGAGACAGATTGGTTAAGATGGAAATCTGAAACCACCTTAGGTAAAAACTTCCTATTAGTCCTAAGGACTACCTTATCGCTGTGGAAAGAAATAAAGTCAGTTTCCACTGACAAGACTTGCAACTCACTTATGCGTCTAGCAGAAGTGATAGCCACCAGAAAAACAGTTTTCCAAGTTAGATACTTAAGCTCTGCAGAAAAACAGAGGTTCAAAAGGGGTTGCATTAACTGGGCAATACAAACATTAAGGTCCCACGAGGGTGTTCCCCAAAGGGTGGATTAGTATGGAGTAATCCCTTAAAAACTTGGAAAACACAGGGTGAGTGGAAAGAGGGGATGACTTTCCTGCTGACACAAAAGCAGATACAGCTGCCAAATGGACTCTCAGGGTAGCTGGTCTGAGGCCCAAGGAATTAAGATGGACCATGTAATCTAATACAATGGGCAAATCAGCAGATTCTGGGAAATATTTTCCTAGACACCAAATGGAAAACCTTTTCCACTTAGAACTATAAGTAGCCCTAGTGGAAGGCTTTCTGAAGCCTTTAGGATTTCAAGAACACCTTGAGAGAGGTGTAAATCAGCACTCTAACTCCTCAAGAGCCAGGCCTTGAGGTTGAGGGATTTGAGGTCTGGATACCAAACCCTTCCCTGGGCACAAGTTAACAGGTTGTGAATCCTGGGAGGCAAAGGGAAGATGGATTGTCAGTGACAGAAGGAGTGGGTACCAGGGCTGCCTGGCCCAATCCGGGGCAATCAGAATCACCCTGCAAGGCTGAGATCTGATTTTGACTAATACTTTGAATAGGAAAGGGAAGGGACGGAAAGCATAAAGAAACTTCCCCTCCCAATCCAGGAGAAGGGCATCCAGGGGGACTGAGCCCAACACTGGAGGCCTGCAACAGAACAGAGGAAGTTTGTGATTGTCTGGGGCTGCAAAAAGATCTATCTGAGGGGTGCCCCATCTGGCAAAGACTATCCCCAGCACTTGGGGATCCAGGGACCATTCGTGATGGCCCTGGGAAATCCGGCTGAGAGCATCCGCTAGGACATTGTCCTTCCCTGGAAGATGAACTGCTATGAGGGAAGTGTTCAGGGAATAGGCCAGAGACCACAACTTCATTGCCTCGGTGCACAAGGCCGAAGACCGAGTGCCCTGCTTGTTGATGTACCACATTGTTGTGGTGTTGTCTGTTCTGACTTGTATCACCTTGTTGTGGACAGATGCAGAAAATGCTTGAAGAGCTAAAAAGATAGCTCTGAGTTCCAGCAAATTGATGTGGAGCAGAGATTCCCGGGGGGACCACACTCCCTGAGTGGAAAGGTCGCCCATGTGGGCTCCCCAACCCAGAAGGGAAGCATCTGTAGTGAGAGTCAAATTGTGAGCAGGGGGAATGAAGGGGAACCCCAATCTTAAATTACTCTGATCCTGCCACCACTGGAGGGCCTGGATCAAGGTTCGAGTCAATGGGACCAACTTGGAAAGGGGGTCTCTTCTCTGAGACCAATAGGTTCTCAAGTGAAACTGAATGTCTCTCATCTGAAATCTTGCTCCCTGCACAACAGCTGTGAATGCAGCCATGTGTCCCAGGAGCTGCAGAAAGTGTCTTGCTGGTCGAGAGACCTGCAGGGTGAAGGAGGAGGCCAGAGTCACTAAATTGTCACCCTTTCTAGGAAGAAAAGCTCTGGCTAGCTTTGTGTCCAACTCTGCCCCTATAAAGGTGAGTACCTGGACTGGTTCCAGAACCGACTTTGGTAGATTTAGCAGAAAGCCCAGGGAGGTGAGAAGCTGCTGGGTAACTTGCAGGTGAGATTTTACCTGTTCTGGGGATTGGCCTACAAAGAGCCAATCGTCTAGATAGGGAAAAACAGCAATCCTTTGCCTCCTTAAGTGAGCCACTGCCACTGCTAGACACTTTGTGAATACCCTTGGGGCAGAGGTAAGGCCGAAGAGCATTGCTCTGAACTGGTAATGACCTGAGGGTAGTTCGAATCTGAGGTACTTTCGATGGGAGCTTCTGATTAGGACGTGGAAATAGGCATCCTTGAGGTCCAGGGAGGCTAACCAGTCCCCTGGCCTTAGGGAGGGTAAAATCATTGCCAGAGTTACCATTTTGAACTTTGGTTTCAAAAGATGCTTGTTCAGATATCTGAGGTCTAATATGGGACGCCATTCTCCTGTCTTTTTTGGGGTAAGGAAGTATCTGGAATACAGACCCCTGCCCTGGTGCAGGGGAGGAACACTTTCCACTGCTCTGAGAGCCAACAGGGTTGAGATCTCTGCTTCCAGAGCAAGGGTCTCTGAAGCACTTGCAGGTAGAAAAAGTCTGGTTCTCAACTTGGGAAACTTTTTGAAGCTGAGAACCAGACCCTGGCTTACTACTTCCAGAACCCACTTGTCTGAGGTTAAAGAAGCCCAGTTCTGACTGAGTAAGCCAGCCTGCCCCTACCGTAAAGGAGATCGGCCCTGGGCACCCCATCAGGGTGCCTGCTTAGCAGGAGCTTTAGGCTGAGGGGTGGGAGCAGGCCTGCCCACCCCTCGTCTGCTCTCTGAAGAAGCCCTCTGAGCATAGGCAGAGGAGGCCTGAGTCTGGTAAAAAGGCCTGTGAAAAGGCCTACCCCTACCCCTGGGGTATGCCTCTGAGGAGTGGCTTGCCGCTCCTTAGCTTGGGCACTTTTGTAAGTAGTCCTATATTCATCCATCTTTTTCATGTAATTCTCTGTCTGCTCCCCAAACAGAGAATTTCCCACCACAGGAAAATCCATAGCCTTAGTCTGGGTATCCTGTGACAGACTAGTACACCTGAGCCAGGCCAACCTACAAAAAGCTACAGATGTGGCCATGACCCTAGAGGAAACATCATTAACATCCACAGCAGCATGAAACTGTACCTTAGAAGCCTCAATGCCATCAGCAGCCACCTGTTCTAGTTCGCTAGCCAGCTGGCCATGGGCTTGCTTGGCTAATTCCATAACAGTATCCCATCTAGATTTCTGATACCTAGCTACATAAGCCATATAATTTGCTAGCCTGAGTCCCAGAGAGGCTGCCATATACTGTTTTTTCGCCATGGCATCAATCTTCCTGGAATCCTTGTCAGGAGGATGTGAAGCCAGGGGAATATTAGCTTTATCACAGGCTGCAGCCTGAACTATCCCAACATGACTGCATTGCTGAGAAAGGAATTCTGTATCAGGACCTGACAATGTGTACCTTCTGTCCATCTTTTTATCTACAGGAGGCACAGAATTAGGAGCTTTTAAAATTGTTATTGTTTGCTTCCTAAAAGACTTATGCAAAGGAACAGACAATCTCCTAGACTCTGGAATATCCATCATTTCTACAAAATCAGGCTCCTCTTGCTCATCCACAGCTTCTTCCAAGGGAAGCTGGAGGGTTTCAGCAACTTTTTTGTAAAACATAAAATGAGATGGGGACTCAGATAGCATAGGGGGAGATTCTAGAGGTCTGTCTGGGGAAATGTCCGGTTCAATGGGCACGCCCAGACCTTCCCAGCCACATTCATACTGTTCATAATCATCCTCCCCCTCCTCTGGTTCATAAAATTCCTCAACATCATATTCCTGAACCACTGGAACCGGACGAACCGACCTTTTGCCAGATAGTGGCGGTTCGGACGGAACCTGAGACAGTGACTGGACAATTTGTATGGCTTTTGCTATCTCTGCAGCAGTTGGAGAAGGGGTTTTGGACTCCAAACCTGCTGACTTTCTTGTTTTCTTTACTGGAATTGGTTCCTCAGAACCAGCTTTTCTTTTGCCCGAGGAAGTCTCGTCCTGGTCAGAGGGCACTCCCTCCGTTCGGTTGGCACCGAACCGGGCTGGCCATCCGGGTCAGCGGACTTTTTGGCCTCTCGTTCCCTGAGCCTGCCCAATCTCTTTTCCAGGGTGGCTGCAGGGAAATTCTTACATATCTGGCAGTCCGACTGGAGGTGGTCAAACCCCAGACAATAGACACATGTGTGTGGGTCAGCCTTGGCAAAGACTTCCCACAGACATCACAGTGTTGAAACCCAGTGGGCCCGTTTTTCTTTTGGGTTTCTCAGACATAATGCCAGCCTAACCAGAAAAACTTGCCCTTTAAACGGCAGTGCCAGGCAAGACACCCTTATCGGTTCCTAACCGTGTCACGGGTATTGGAAAAAACCATAATAAAATCCGTTTTTTTTTTAGAACCGATAAGAACCGGGAACCGCACTCTAAAATGTTAAACTTTAAAGTTAATAAGTTTTAAACCCAGCTGATCGGTTCAAAACCGAACCGATAAACTTACAAGTTCCACACAGACAAAACCTTTAATTTACTTACGATTACCACAGACAGAGCTTGAACCGAACGGTTTTGCGGTTAAAATAAAACTATTCTCGGTTGACTCAAACCGAGAAAACACAGTTTAAACCGAGAAATGAACCGAGCAGTAGGAGAAATCTCCGGAGCGACTGTTCACTGAGGCGGAGTAAAGAATCTGACAGTTCAGGTTTGAAATTACACAGATAGAGCTGCTTCTTAGAGCTCGTGCTCAAAGTTCTATTTTGGAATGGTATTAACCATTTCACCTCCGGAGCAGTTCTAGTGGTGGGACAAACTGCTACTGTCATAATATAGCAAGACTTCATGTTGTTTGAAAGTCTATTCTTAGTCTGCTTGCTCCATCTGGTCAATATATTTGAACTCCTGATTGGGAGGCTGTGTACGAAGGTGTTTTGGCTTCTCTGATCTAGCATGAGGTGGCATAATGACCACAAAGTCCACAGTCAGGTGTTCTGCCAAACAGGGCTCCTCCCTAGGGGCTCTGTACAGCCTGATTTTTTCGAGACGGTATCGGTAAAGGACAGATGTTTCCAGGTGAGCTTTGTCAGGTCCTGGAACGTGTCCCCCAAAGGAGGGACCACTAGAGGCTTGGGCTCCTTTTGCCTCAGGTATTTAGCATGTCTCCATCTCCCATCCACTGGAGGCCTGGATGTGCCTCATGATGTCCATGAACATAGGATCATCAGGAGGCAACCTGGGGGATGTCTCTATTATCAGCAAAGTGCGATCCTTGGGGTCAGAAACATCTGAGCCCAAGGACTTCCGAGCTCTCACTAGAGTCCACCAAAGAGGCAGATGAGGAAGAACTAGAGTAACGTCGATCACGAGACCAGTGACGGCAAAGTGACCGACGATCCTTGGACCGTCGGCTAGAGGACCGATGACGGCGGTGGCTTGAGGAACGCGAAGACCTGCGGTGACGCTGGCCTCTGTGAGGGGATCTGCTGCAGGTATCCTCGGGGCTGGGTGTGCAATCCTTTGGTGGTGGAGTCAGAGGCTTGGGCTCGAAGGACCCAGCACCACCGTAACCCGTTCTTTCAGTGGTAGTAGGTCCTGTTTGACCCAACTCCACCAGAACGAGAACAGCTCCTGTATTTTGCCTTTGGTGAATTGTGGAACCAACGGACCAGCCAGGCGTCGGAATAGCTGTAGTTGGGGTCACCAGCAACCGGGGTAGTGGAACAGTAGGAGACCGGGTTGGACGAGAGGAAGTCACCTGATGTCTGTGGTCGGTCAGCAGAGACCTCCCTTGAGGGGAGTCCACCTCTACAGGGGATGTGGAATGAGCCAGCGATGAAGGGGGTGACTCCTGGGCCGACATCTGAGCGGGAGTCCCTGTGGTGGATGGCGGCTTCAATGAGGAGATGGCCATGAGCCTAAGAGGTGCCTGGGGCGTAGTAGCCACAAACCGGGGTGTAGATGTCGGGCATTCAAACGGGCCCGACGCCTGCCCCTGACAGTGGGACTGGTCCAAGTATTTGGATGTCACCAACGTCTGGACCAAACGGATGGGTGCTGAAGTGTCACCATCCGTTTTGTGACCGGTCCCTGTCCCTGAAGTGGAGGACAACATATGGGGTTTTGCCTGTATGTTCTGGGATGCTGGGGAAGGAGGCTGAAGCCCCTGGCCCCGACATACCTCCGCCCGACCCCAAGGGAAGGGCAGAGGGTTTAGCTGGAGTCTGCCCCGAATGAGGGAGGGTAGGCCAGGAAGGATGGTCCACTCCCCTGTGAGAATAAGTGCTGGAGGAGGACATTCTGTGCAGCGGGGACCTGGAGCTGCAGCATCCCCAGGCCTTTTCTCGGTCCTTGTCCCAGGGTCAGTGCTTCCCTGAGTCCTCCTTCTTGTCCTTGAGGGTCTTCAAGGCGGAAGCCATGGAGACAGGCGAGGATGAAGATGGGCATTTCCCCACTGGCTGGGCTTGCATGGCGGCAAGCTGCTGCTCGATGAGGTGCACCTTAAGGGCCTTCTGGCGGCAGATCTGAGTCCAGGAGTTGAACGCCCGCTAATGCTCACAGGGAGCGGTGTCGTGGTTCGGGCCTAAGCATAAAAAGCAGGCCTTGTGGCCATCTTTTAACGGCAGCTGCTTACCACAGGTACACTTAAATTTTCTTTTTTCCACTGAAGAAACAGAGGAACAAGGGGAAGACGACATGCAGAAAAGAAAAAAATAATTTTAGAGAATAAAACGCTATAAACGCGAAACTGGCGGTCAAACTGAAGCTAGCTGGAGTCCGAGGAGCCATTGCTCGTGGATCAACGGCGGGAAAAGAACTGAGGCAGGGCCGAGGACCGCCCCCTTTATACCACTGGCTGATGGGGCAGGCCGACGTCAAGGACGATCCCCACTGAAGACTGCTAGCTAGAAGGTTTCCATGGGGCCCTAGCGCCTGGCGGCTTAGTCCTAACGGTTACTGCCTGCTGCAAGAGCTCCCACTTAAAGTAAGATCCCTTGTTTCTCTGGCACTTGGGCACTGGCTCAATGGCCTGTTTGAACAGAAGAGAATGCACCTCTTCCTAGAGAACAGACAGGTGGGCCAGGAGGGGTAAGTTGGAGGGCAGAGGAGTCGTCTCTGGGGGTTGCTCGGGGAGCTCCAGAGTATGACCCCCTTTCTATGATCTGAACAATCCAGGCACCTGGCGTGATGGTTCTCCACTGCCTGAAATGGAAGGAGAACAAACCTCTGACCACCACCTCTTGGTTGGGGACTGGAAGAGTGGGTCTAGCAAGGAGTCAAGTTGAGGCGTATCCAGCCGCTGGGGCAGATACATCACCTCTAGGATGCTTTTCCGTAGCTCCAGCAGTGGAGAGGGCGGACAAAGCGGCAGAGGTTCTGTGTCTGCCTTGGGCGCGCGAGGCTGCTCCTGGCCTATTGGAGGCCTTACAAAAGAGAGGGCATTGTCTGCTTTTAGGTTGCGTATGGTAGAGCAAGTGGACAGACTTAATAGCCCTGCCAGATTCCTGTAGGTTATTAATGATGTCCTGGACAGCTGGCCCAAAAAGCCTGGAGCCATTAAAAGGGGCATTTAGGATTTTCTGCTGAACATCAGCAGCAAAGTCAGAGACCCTCAGCCAGGAGTGCCTACGTAGGCACATGCCGATGGCAGCAGCCCTGGCAATAGTGCCCAAGATGTCGTCCAGGACCCATCGGAGGTGCTTGCTAATGTCCTCGGCAGTCTATAAATACTTGAAAACCTCCTGTTTCTGCGTACCTTCTGGGAGGGCCTAGGCAGCAGCCTTGCCCTTCTTCCAGTTGGTATTCTGGAACTTTACCATATGAGACAGGTAATTGGCAATCCTCAGACCAAGGGTGGAGGAGGCATTAACCCTCTTGCCCCAAAGACTGATTCTGCGTAACACTTTGTCTGGGGGGAAGGAGCTAAGGAGCTTGGGCACCTTAGACCTGTCGTGAGCTGCCTTTATGACCACCCAATCCATTTCAGGTTGGGCACCGTAGTGTGCAAACCCGAGGGGCATGATAAAGTTTATCAGCCCTGCGGGGCATAGCTGGCACCATATCAGGCCTGTGCCAGGCTGCAGTAGTAGCATTCCTTAAAGCAGACAAGATCGGAAGAATGATCTTGGGAAGACATTCAGGAATCTCCAGGAAATCAACCTGATCCTTTCTGGTGGCATCCTCCTCCTCAGTGTGGAAACCCATAACTGAGGATAACTGCTTCATAATATTGAAGAAGGTAGAGTCCTCTGGAGGGGACCTTGGAGTGTGTTTGACAGAATCCTTGCTGACAGAGGAAGCTGTGGTTCTGTCTGAAGCAAAGGTCTCTTCCTACTCAGGAAGAATGAGGTCAGGATAGCACTCCTCCTTGACATCGACCTCTTCTAGATAAAGGTTCGACGTTTGGGGCAGTGACGATGGTCCATGGGGGCAGGCCACGGCCAAAGAAGAGGTGCCGTTGACAGTGCAGGTGATGTAAGGCCTGTATGCGTCTAACTGGTGTACAATCACCGTAGTAAATTTGGTTCTGATCTCACTGAGGTAGATGAGAGTAGAAGATTGCGTTGGGGTGGGGGTAGATGGTGCCAGGAGCAATGACACGCCCGATAGGTTCTGAGAACCTGAAGAGCCTGTGGCCCAAGGGCCTGGAGAAGGAGCAGGTCTTGATGGGATGGCCATCGACGATGAGCCTGTCATCGACGAAGGAGGGACTGACGACCTGGGGTTTGACGGTCAGCCATCCTGAACATCGGGCGGAGGCACCATCGGTATAGGTCAGGCAGGCACAGAGACCTGGACAGCCGATTTAGCAGCTGCAGATCCCGAAGAACCCCCGGTCGAGGAAGTAGAGCCCATCAGGGAATGGGACCGCCTGGTGGGGGCGGTCCTGATCTCAGTCCTTTTGTGACTTTATTCCCGAGGACCTGATTCAGGCCTTAGTGACCTGGGAGCTCAACAACCCTGCCGGCCACTGAGAGGCTGGGACCCTGGAGGACCCCTGCCTTTGAACTGGCTACCTGTTCCATGAGGAAATTTTTAAAGCTTTCTTGCATTGCTTGAGGGTTGTCTGATTAAACTTCTGGCAGAGCCCACAGTCAGAGACTTTGTGGTCAGGCCCAAGACAGAAGACACAGAGAGAATGTTCTTTCTGTGGAGGCAATCTTCTTTCTGCAACAGCAGTGATGGAAAACAGAAATCAAAGGATTCACTCGACATAAAGTAAAAGGAATCTCTTAATAAAAAAAGAGATTCTAATGTATGAAGTTATGTATGTATGTAGGACAGCTAGTTTCGGAACCCACTCGTGAGGGAGCAATCTTAGACCTCATACTCTCAAACGGGGGCAGTGAGAGGATCTCAGATCTAGAAGTGGGTTGTCATCTGGGGACAAGTGATCATCAAGCAGTGTGGTTCACGTTAAACTCAGCTACAGAGTCAAGCCATACAAAAGTGAGGGTACTGGACTTTAGGAGGGCTGACTTTGGCAAGATGGGAGAGTGCCTCAGAAAAGCACTAGCAAACAGGCTAGAAGGAGATGTGGAGCAACAATGGGGAATTATCAAAACTGCCATCACAGAGGCAACAAGCCTTTGTGTGAAGCAAATAAACAAATCAAAACGAAAGAAAAAGCCACTATGGTTCTCAAAAGAGGTGGCTGTGAAAGTCAGGAAGAAAAAGATAGCATTCCGGAAGTATAAGGAAACACAGAAGGAGCAGGACAGAGAGCTGTACCAGTTAAGGCAGAAGGAAGCAGGAAGGGAAGTCAGAATAGCAAAGGCCCAAACTGAGGAAAAGATAGCCAACTCAGTTAAGAAGGGGGATAAAACCACTTATAGGTACATCAGCGAGCGTAGAAAGACAAAGGGAGGGATAGTGAGGCTGAATAGAATGAACGGTGGGTGGGCAGAGGGGGACAGTGAAAAAGCAGGAATACTGAACGAATATTTCTGCTCAGTATTCACAAAAGAGGAGGGGGAAGTGCCTAATCCAATTAACAGAAGCACTCTTGATAGGGGGGTCGATCCTAGTCCTTTCACAGAAGAAAGGGTTCTGCAAGAACTCCTAAACTGAAGGTGGACAAAGCAATGGGTCCTGATGGAATTCACCCCAGAATTCTAAAAGAATTAAGGAGGAACTAGTGAAACCACTGGCTACTCTTTTAATAAATCATGGGAGGATGGTGTGGTACCCGAGGACTGGAGGAAGGCGGATGTGATTCCCCTTCACAAAGTGGGACCAAGACAGAGGCAGGAAACTACAGACCTGTGAGTCTGACCTCTGTGGTAGGGAAAGTGATGGAGTCACTTCTGAAGGAAAGAATAGTTGAGTACCTAGAGGCCAGTGGAGCACAGGACCCAAGGCAGCATGGGTTCACAGCGGGAAGGTCATGTCAGACGAATCTAATAGATTTCTTTGACTGGGTGACCAAAGTAGTAGACCAGGGAGGGGCTGTGGACATGGCCTACCTAGACTTTAGCAAGGCATTTGACACAGTCCCACACAAAAGATTAATAGTCAAACTAACCAGCCTGGGAGTGGGACCCAGGGTGGTAGCCTGGGTAAAACATTGGCTGGACAACAGGACACAGAAGGTAATTGTAAATGGAGTCCACTCTGAAGAAAGGGGGTTACTAGTGGGGTACCACAGGGTTCAGTATTGGGTCCAGTCCTTTTAATGTCTTCATCAGTGACATTGCAGAGGGACTGGAAGAAAAGTATGCCTTTTGCAGATGACACAAAGATCTGCAACAGGGTTGATACACAAGGAGGGTGTGGAAAGGATGAAAAGGACTTGGCAAAGTTGGAAGAATGGTCAGAAGTATGGCAGCTAGGATTCAATGCAAAGAAGTGCAAAATAATGCACCTGGGAAACAAGAACCCAGGGAAGAATACACAATGGTGGGGAGGTAGTAACAACAACAAAAAGGAAAGGGACCTGGGGTAATCATATCAGATGACCTTAAGGTTAGCAAGCAATGTGAAGGCAGTAGGGAGGGCTGGGGTATACTGGGATGTATAGGAGAGGCATCATCAGCAGAAAACAGGAAGTTGTTATCCTCTGTACAGACAGTTGGTGAGACCCCATCTGGAGTACTGTGTCCAGTTCTGGAGACCCCATCTCCGCAAGGACATAGACAGGATAGAGGCAGTCCAGAGGAGGGCAACTAAAATGGTGCAGGGTCTACAAGAGAAGCCATGAGGAGAGACTAAAGGAGCTTAATATGTATACCCTTGAGGAAAGAAGGGAGAGGGGGGACATGATAGAAACTTTTAAGTACCTCAGTGGAATCAACAAAGTCCAAGAGGGTAGCATCTTTCAGAAAAAGAGACTTGCAAGAACAAGGGGACACAATTTAAAGATAGAAGGAGGGCGGTTCAGGGGCAATGTGAGGAAGTATTATTTCACAGAGAGGGTAGTGGATGCATGGAACAGCCTTCCTGAGGAGGTTGTGGGGTCTAAAACTGTGGGAGAATTCAAGAATGCATGGGACAGACATAAGGCAATTCTTGTGGGGGTAGGAAGAAATAGGCTGTTGGTTAACTAGGATCTGCGGCCTATCCTGTAGGTAGGGAAATGGGCAGACTAGATGGGCCTAGCGGTCCTTATCTGCCGTCAAAGTCTATGTTTCTATGTTAAGTTGAAAAAAGCCATAGGCGAAAAAGGCGTAAAACTGCATCAGAGCTTCCACAGAGACCCATGTGAACAAGTCGACGTTGGGAAAGAACTGAGGAGGGAGTGCGGCCGCCCACGCCTTTATAGGGTTGATGACATCAGCAGACATCGACAGCATGGGTGGCCCCAGTTGTACTACTGAAAATCTTCTGTGTGAATCCTGCTTCACCAACAGTGAAGTTCCTACGGTGTGACCTGATGACTGAGATATCCCTGAAGAACATACACATTTTGCTGAAATCAATACAGTTAATTACAAACAACCTGAAGCTGGGGGGAAGGGAGAAACCGACGCCAGAGCTGAGGGACCCCCCCCAGAGATCCTACGCTCCGAGAAAACAAATAAAAGATGTACCTACCTGTGGCCCCCTCCCCATTTTCTTTAAACGGAGATCATTAGTAACACCCTAGCAAGGCTTAAGTGGCTCCTAATCCACGCAAGGAAATGGGGAAATAAGGCAGATTAGTGAATTTGAAAGCCACAGTTTATCAGGCACAATTTTAATATACGGGTGCTCCCTGGAACCAGGCAACACAACCTGATATGCAGAATGGCAGTCCCAACAGAAATCCTGAAGATCCTTGAGAGAAGATAAAAGTAGCTCTGTCCCCTTTTAATGGCACAGCAGAACTGGGGAGTTGTTGCTGCTTGGAATCCTCATGTGCCCAGCATTCTAAAGCTTGGGCTGTGCCATTTCCCCTGGTAGGGGTTCACAATACCCAGTTGTTATGATTACCCATTAAAAATGTGGAGCGCTACAGAAACGGGGAGCTGATGATTCTCTCTGGAAGCAAACATATCTCTGGTGTGCCCCACCTCCTGAACACTGCGGCCAATGCTTGCTTGTTCATGGTCCATTTGTGATGTGTCTGGCTGATCTGGCTAAAGGAACCTGCCAAGACAGTGTTGTCTCCTCGCAGGTGAACTACTGAAAGCTGCTACCCCAGGGAGTAAGCCAGGTTCCAGATCTTCATTGCTTCTGTACACAACTTTAAGGATCCTGTGCCCACTTGTTTCCTGATGCAGTACACGGCAGTGGTGTAGTTTGTCCTGACCTGGACAGACTGTCCCCTGACTTGAGGGGAAAATGACTGTACAGCCAGGAAGACTGCCCCGAGTTCCAGCAGGTTTATGTGCTCTTGGGATTCCTGGGGGGACCACACGCCACTTACTGTCAAAGTCAGAGAGGTGTGCCCCCCAGCCTAGGAGGGAGGTATCTGTTGTTAGAACTACTGTGAGTGACCTCTGAAGGAAGGGCATGCACTCCATGAGGTTGCTCTCTTCCTTTCACCAGTCCAGTGCTCTTAAGAGAGACTGTCACAGGCACTAGCCTTGAGAGAGGGGGTCTTGGTTTTTGGGACCAGTGGGCCCTTAGGTGGTACTGGATGTCTCTCATTTGGAACCTGGCCTCTGCCACCACTACTGTGCAAGGCATAAATTAAGCAGGTTTACATCGCAATTTGCGATCCAAAAACCGGCAAATGCGTGTCAATTTTGGCTTTGATTAGCAGTATCAATTTCTCCAAGACCGCAGGGCTTAAATTCAGAGGGGGTTGGGGATGTACGAATGGCACTATTTTTAGCCCCCTTCCCAAATTCTGGACCCCCCACTGCTAATCAACTTAATTCAACCAGTTGCTAATCATTTTTTTCATTTTTCATTTTGATTAGCAAAGGCCATTAATCAAGTCTCCAAAACTAATTTATGCATTGCTGTGGAGGAGGCCATATGGCTTAACAGACCTGGGTGGCCCAAGACAAAGCATTTCACCAAATTGATAAGATTTCTGACTCCGTCTTGAGGGAGGAAGGCCCTCCCTGAAAGGGCATCCAATTCTGCTACAAACTCTAGCATTTGAACTGGTTCTGTCTGGGACTTTTGGGTGTTTAAGAGAACCCCCAGGTCCTCCAGAGTACTCTGAGTGAGGAGACAAGAGGCCTTGGCCTGCTGGTGTGATTTTCCTGTGACCAGCCAGTCTAGGTAAGGGAAAACCTGTACTCCCTGTTTCCTGAGGTGTGTTGCTACCATGGCTAAGGAATTTGTGAACACCCTGGGAGCTGAGGAGAGTCCAAAGGGGAGGGCTGCAAACAGGTAGTGACCACTTCCTACCCTGAATCTTAAATACTTCCTGTGACTGGGCCTGATCGGAATATGGAAGTAGGTATCTTTCAGGTCCAGAGACCCTAGCCAGTCCCATTGTTGAAGGAATGGGATTACTGCAGCCAGAGTTACCATCTTGAACTTTTCCTTTTTCAAGTATTTGTTCAGATGTCCGAGATTTAATATGGGTCGCCACTTTCCATTTTTCTTGTAGGTGAGGAAGTACCTTGAGTAAAGGCCCTTTTCCCCAGTTAGATGGGGGTATTTTTTTTTTTTTTTTTAACCTCTAACTACAGCAGAATCTTTTCTGTTGGAGTGGGAGGTGTGAAGTTTCTGCTAAGCTGCAGTCTGGGGAACTTTTTGATCTGCAGTGGGAGCCCCTGGCTCACTACTTCCAGGACCCACTTGTCTGTGAGATGTTCTTCCATTCCTGACAAAAGTGAGCCAATCTTCCCCTCCACTAGCAATGGGTGGGTGACCTCAATGGACTCGTCAGGGGTTCTGCCTGGGTAGACCCTTGGGTGCTGGGGTTGGGTCAGTGCATTTATAGCCTCCCCTGCCTCAGCAGAAGCTTCTCAGCTGAAAGAAGTCATAAGACAGGAAATCACAGGGAAAATAATCCCTGCCTTCACCTCCCCTTCCATGAGGCCTGTAGGAAGTGGAGGCCTTTTCCTTCTCAGTGTTGTTTTTATAGGTGGCTTTATACTCCTCCACCTTCTTCATGTATACATCTGTCGTGTCACCAAATAGGGAGTTTTTCTTCACAGGGAAAATCCATGACTTTTTTTTTTGTATAATTTCTTTATTGTGTTTCTTTTATAACAAAACATGAACATAACATCACCATTACACAGGGAATAACAAAGACTAAAAAAAAAAAAAAAAAAAACTTTCATTCTTTAGTAATCCAACAAGAAATTCATACGGTTATTACGGACACTCCACAATACACAAGCTGACTGTTTTTTCTATATTTTGCTTGGCCACTGGTCCCCCTGCCCCTCCAGGACAAATCCTCCCCTCATTGTCATTAGATTACACTGTCATGTAACAGCAGGACTCCTGCTGGAGGGAGGGAGTCCAGAAACCTCCCCCAATCATCAATGAAACGTTCCTCTCTCCCTTTAGTAATATAAGTAAGGCATTCCCTCGCCAGAGTTGGAATGGGCAGTGTCTTCCATTGCACTAAGGTGGGTTTATTACAGGACACCCAAGTATAGTCAAACTGGCTTAAATGCATAGGCTCGGGACGGCAGCTGATTATGCGTTTAAGCGGGTTATTCATATATGCGATCTTGTGCTGTTCGCTGCACCCGGTGATACGGATGTGCGAGACTGTACAGTACAAATATGTAATGTGTGCTGGGAGCGAAGGGGATGTGTGCATACAGTTCTTGTGCTTTTACTTTTCTCTGTGCTTTTCTGTGATTAGCTGCTAAAAAAGGCTTGGTTTACAAACTTTATTAATGCCTTATATTTCATTTACTGTATCCTTAGTGCGTAATTTTACTTTTCTGTACAAATTTGGCTCTGTGACACGCACAGCTTATGGGCAACCTCTGTTTGCAAGGTGCCAGAACTTGCAAGCAGATTAAGCGCCTGCAATTTTTCATCCAAAGACAGCTCCTTCCTTTTCTTTGGCGTGACATCAATCGTGGGGCAGAAGCGCAAAACAGACAAAGGATCTGGATGCATTGCGTGACTCACCAGGGATTAACTCTTGGGATTTATACTGCACAGATGCTAACTATCAACTGCAATGATCAAACACAAACTCACTGACAGCTTCTGACCTAATTAGGAAATAATCGGTATGGGATCGGTGCCTTAAGATGTGTGGTGAGTAGATAATCGGCTGATAATGGCAAGCAGATTAAAATCGGAAGTGGGGTGAAGAAGTACTAATGGCTGAAATCACACCAAAGCACACATTAAAATCTGCTTATATATAGGCACTTTTAATTATTTTAACCGAGCATTGCATAAAGGGGAACATAGAAAAATAATCGGGGAATCGCATTTCTATTAGTTTATCCGGGGTTTTCTTTTAAGTGGTATTGTATTAAGTGGGCTTGACAGTATTTTGAATGCACTGTCTAGCTAGAAAAGAAGAATTAGTACCCATCTTGGACAGGGGGACCACCAGTCAGGTCCCATATCCTCCATGCCAAATAACGACGGGGTGTATTTGCTACTGGGTTACCCCATCTCTTAGTCAACTCCTGAGATATGGCCAACCAGAAGGCTTTCAATGTGGGGCAGTCCAAAAAAGCAATGAATATATGTGCTGACCGATCTCTGGCACACGCTACACAATGGAGAGACCAGTGGGTAAAATTTATGAACCGTGTCTGGCAGGCAATATAGTCAGTGAAGGAATTTATACCAAGATTCTTTATGGTTAGTGCATAAAAGCAGATCCATAAGGGAATTGAGCATTGTGCCCCAACTGTCCTCTGTAATGTCCATATCCAAATCCTGTTTCCCAATGTACTCTCACCTTTCTAGAGAGGTCAGGAAAAATGCCTATCTTGCCTAGCCATCTTCCCTGTCAGGCCTTTACCATCCAGTCTGGCACAATACACCTCTTGTTCCAAGGACGCTAGGCTGGAGGCTTCCATTGGTTCTCCACGCAATCCATTTCCATAAGCCCGAACTTGTAGGTATCTAAAATGGTGGGACTGTGGCAGCCCCAATCTTTTCTGGATATCTAAAAAGGAGAGCATCCCCTCACTAGAAAAGAGGTCCCCCCAGACACTGTACACCCCTATCCTCCAAAACCGGAAAGCTGGGGTCCTCAAATCCAGGCAGAAATCCCGTACTGTGAGCAACTGGGATCAACAAAGTATGTTCTCCCTCAGCATCTCACCTCTTCGTAACTGCATCCCATGCTTCTAATACATACTGCGTCAGCAGATTATGACTGGCCAACTGTTTATAGGCACGACTACCCCCCAGTTGCCAGATAAGTCGGTAATCGCCCTGGACATCCCTCCTCCTCCAAGTCCACCCAGTTGGCAGCCTTGCTCTCATTAACCCAATGTTGTATATAGCGGTGTTAGATAGCCAGGTGATACACTTGAATGTCTGGGAAACCAAGCCTTCCTATATCAACCCCACCCCCCCTTGAGCCTTTGCAGACTCATCCTCAGGCACTTCCCCCACCGCATAAAGGTTCTGAACCCTTTTTCTAATCTCTTGATGTCCACTTTAGTTGGGCTCATAGGTAACATCTGCATCACACAAAGCAGCCTGGGCAAAACATTAATTTTAATTAAACTGGTGCGTCTAATCCAGGATATGGGAAGCGCCTACCACCTTTCCAAATCCTTAAGGATAGTAATAAACAGTGGTCTATAGCTTAACCTGTATAAACTTCCCAAATCTCAGCCTCCTATAATTCCTAGATAACTAAACAATTAACCAAAAACCCTCCAAATTATTCCACAACCAGCAACAGGGCTGGCACTGAAAAGTACAGTTACGTAAGAACGCACGGTAACAGTAAATCTTCAAGAGGAGCTCCTGCAGCAGGTAATAATCATCAGGCCTATGCTGCCAGGCACTAGGACCCCACAGGAAATTTTCTAGCTAGCAGTCTAATGCGGGGGACCGCCCCCTGAGGTTGGTCCTGCCACTGACATCACCAATGGTATAAAGGGGCAGTCCCCCAGCACCACCTCAGTTCGCCTGCCGGAGACCTGGCTAACATAAAGGACGGTGAACCAAGGAGGTTAAAACATCCCAAAGGGAGAAGAAAAAATTATATATAAATCCAAGGGGGAGGTAGGGAGGGAAAGCGTACCTGCTGCAAGAGCTCCTCTCGAAGACCTACTGTTACGGTGTGTTTTTGCATAACTGTACTACCTCACTTTGAGAGGGAGTTCTTGCAGCAGGTAATAACCATCAGAAATGAGTCCCAAGCAGTACAAGGATATGACCCAGGTCAGATGGGCAGTGGTAAAAGGTATCCAATTAGTCTTATAAGAGAGCAATCCCTGGAAAACAGCAAGGCCGAAGCCCGTCCTCCTCCTAGAAGCGATTTCCAGACTGCAGTGTTTAATGAAAGTATGGACAGAATTCCTGGTGGAAGTAGCACAGAGATCCGCTGCAGACACATTTCAAGAGAGGTGAAAGAAGTGGCAACTCCTCTTGTGGAATGACCCTTCACCGAGCCCGGTAAGGGTTTGTCATACTTCTGGTAATAGAACATTATGCAGTTGACCAACCATTTGGATAGCGTCTCTTTAGTCATTGTCACCCCAATCATTCTGGGGTGAAAGAAACAAACAACTGATCTGTTTTCCTAGAAGACCGGGTGCGGTCTATGTAAAAACGAAGAACTCTGAGAACATCCAGAGTGTGCAACAAGGCCTCCCCTCGGTTTGAATACTCTGGGTAGTAAACTGGTAAGTTAATGTCTTGCTTAAGAGTGAACTCAGACACTACCTTTGGAATAAACTTGGGATTAGTGCACAATAACACCCTATCTCTATGAAAAATCAAATAGGGTTCCTCACACATACGAGCCTGAAGCTCAGAAATCCTCCGGACTGAAGTAATGGCAACTAAATATAATGCCTTCCATCAGAGCTATACTGCCCCGCCCGTTACTGATAATGAAAAAAGGGAGAACCTCCTTCCCCCATGCCCGTTTAATCTTTAATTCCCTCCCTTCCTTCTCCCCACCCATGAATGCCCTCATCCCCTCCATCATTCCCCCACACAGAGGAACGCATGGAAGAGGAGATGGGAGATGGTATTCCTACTAGGCATCCCTCCTCGAAGTACACCTGATCCTTATTAATTAAGACCCACATATAGTATGGCAGCCCCTCTGATTATTCCCTACATAAGATGCGTCGAAGGAGAACGGTTTCCAGATGTATAAATGCATCTATTTGTTTGCAGGGAGCCATGTACTTGTTTATATGTACTCACCCAAATTCCGGAGGTCTCCCCCCCTCCCAACAGAGGAGTTCGCTCACTACGATTGAGGGGACATTCATATCTCAGGGGCTAATTGATTTAGCATAGAAACCCAACAGTTAAGAAAAAAAAAAAAAGGCCAAGAAGTCAGCCTCCCCGCATTTAGCAGAGCACCTCTTCCCCAACCCGAATGCGCTAGGCACTAGATGTTGCGCGCAGCCCAGGTGAATAGATGTACGCCATATTGGAGAAATTAAAACTAATATACATCTCCCTGGTTGCTGCACATTGTTTCCTCCGTAAATATGCAGTATGATTAGTTGTACATTGTGTCATGTAGTCGGGGGGAGAGAAAGAAGAGGAAAAAATAAGAGTCCGTAAGTTCTGGAAACTTCTGCGCTTCTCCGAGTCTGACCATGCTGTAAGGTAACCGTTTCCCTGATTCACAGTGGGATCTCTTGCACTCTCATCTCCAATGCACTCGGGGGAAATAGAAAGCAAACCCCCACAAGACAGCATCAGTTTGAACTTCAGGGGGGCGCGGGATCGAGTTCAGCAACCTATAAATCCAGACCAATTTGTGGTGAGTGTGTTCATCACTGTACTAAGGTCTACAATGCCCGTGCAATGTCATCAATCCAGTCCCACACCACAATCATAGGCTCGATCAGAAAACAAAGGGGCCTAAATTTACTCTTTCGAGAAGGCCATAGCATACACGGGGGGCGAGGTCAGATACTATTAACCCGAATCCGGGCATTAAGGGGTATTTTACTTCGAGGATATATATATTTGGGAGGCGAAGCAGTCAGTTCCCGGTGCACAGCCCAGGCATCAAAAGAAGCAGAGTTTATAGTTACAACTCTCACCCATCTGCATTCTCAAGGTCTGATTCCGAGATTCCAGGCAATTTCTTTACTAGTTCCTTGAATTCGTGCAGGGTTGATGTAATTGCATTGCTACTCAGAACCCTATTTTTCCTGGGAGGGACGATATGCCAGTCCTCAGTAAGTTCCTTCCTCTTGAGCTGGGGGGGCTTAGCAACAATTGGTACCTCGATTCCCCGCTCTTGCATAGCTTCACTGGCTTTCTGTGGGGTATCGTACAATTCAACACCCTCCTTCCAAAATACTCTCAATTTCGCTGGGTAAGGAGTTTGAATTCGAAGTTGTTTGTTTCTCAAGAGTTTAATACGTGGGATGTACTCCATATGTTGCTTCTATATAACAGGCGGGTATTCTTGCTCAAAGAATAAACGAGAGTCAAGGTATTTGACCTCTTTCTTAGCCCATGCACGGCAGAGTATATCTTCCTTGGTGCGGTAACTTCAGAATTTAATAATTATTGATCTAGGTCTGGTGGTCGGGTCTTTGGGTTTGGGGAGTAAGGCCCTGTGGGCACATTCGATCTTCAGCTTGTAACTTAATGGCAGCTCGAGGACATCTTTCAATAAGGCAGTGACAAATTCAACCATGTCCCCTTCCTCAGCCCCCTCCTTCAGACCATAAAGGCGTAAGTTGTCCCGTCTGGATTGACTTTCCAAGTCTATGCACTTCTGTTCAATTTGTATGGCATGACTGCAAATGGCAAACACAGCGCAGCCTAGATGCTGCAGCCCATCTTCCGCGTTCAAGATTCTATTCTCCACTTCTTGAACATGACCCTCCACCATAGAAAGCTTCTGATTTAGTTGTTTAAATTCCGCTTTATTTTCTGCTCGCATTTCTTTGAGCTCCTTCATCAGGGATTCATATCAGTTTCTTGATAGGTGCTCCGCTTTTTCATCTGTCTCGTAATTTTTGGCAGCCATCGTGCTTCTAGATTGGCCCGAACTGCGTACCGGGGAACTTGGACGCGAATCTCCGCCTTCTCTTTCAAGTCTGGACTGCATCGCTTTAGACCTCCCTCCTCGATCTCTTTGCGAACCTCCTCCAAACATTTTAAATTAATTTTGACTCTTTCAGCAAGTTTTTTGGGAGGTTTTAGAACAGGCGAGGCAGAGAGCTGTTCATCTAGCTGCTGCTACGTGCCGCGGCGGAACCAGAAGTCCTGAAAGCTGTTGTTTAGCAACAGCCCAGCCTTGGTCCCAGACCTGCTTGACCGTGGTCTGCAAGTCCCCAGGGAGATGTGGGAGGACTTTATCCAAGGACCCCAAAATGGCATGGGAGAAATGTGCCATGACGACGGCCGAGCTTGTCTGATGGAGGCCTAAAGAAGAGGCCACACATACCTTCCGGGCAGAGTGATCCAAACATCTGGATTCCTTCTCAGGAGGTCTGTCAGTATCAGTAGAACTACCACTATGCCTGAACACAGACGCGGTCACAAGGCTCTCAGCCGAAGGGTGCTCTGTGAACCCTGCAAGTGACCCCATGGGCACTGCATACTTGTGGGCCGTATGAGCAGACGGAGCTGGACAGGAGGCAGGGTGCTGCCAAAGTTTTAAGGCCGGGCCAACAATGGCCTCAGCCACAGTAAAGGCTTCCGTTGGGGTATCTCCTTTCTTGAGGATGTCAGTGAGTGGGTATTCCACCTTTTTCTGGACAGGCTCCAGGGGCATCCCTGTGGACTCAGAGATAAGGCAAGGAATGCCCTGAAAGGACGAAGGACCTTCCTCCGTCTCCATCCCACCAGCAGATTCATCATACCCTGGATAAGAATATAGGCCAGTTTCATCCGAATCAGAAGAATCCAGATACAGCGGTCGACTGCTCACATCACCCTCAACCTGCTGGAGGCAGTTAGGGGTGACCGTGACCGAGAGGCACCGGGGAAGCTCGGCGTCCGGTCTAGCTTCCTTAGAAGGAGCCCTTCCCCAGCCGGCCTGTCGGCGCAGCAGTGGGATTTCCGTTGGTGACGTCGGCGACCCAGGTTCAGGAACGGATCCAGGTCGTCAGAGGGCAAGCCGGAGGAGAAGGATCGAGCATCCCAAGACTGCTCTCCTTCTGCAGGGGGAGGAGGGACCAAGTGTTTGGTGCAGTGGCAACACCCTGCTGAGGCTGGGTTCGGCACTACATACCGATGCCAGTTAGAACTTAGGGCGGGGCGGATGCTAGCCATCATTGCACGTCCCCGCCCGTTTACAGGGGGAAAAAAATCAGGTGGGGTCTGCATCTCTATGAAGCCCTCCTCGGGCCTCGATTAGCCTCCATCGCTGGTTCTCCCAGCAAGTTACTGGTTCCGCGGGCTGGATAACAGGGGACCAGTCCCGCGGCCCCACCCTCCAGGGGGAAAGCCGGGGGTGACCAGGAGAGTTATGGTAGTGATGGCAGGTGGAAGTCCAGGGGCCATTACCAGAGTGGAGCCTGACAGAGGCCCTGCCAAAAAAGTATACTAAATTAAAAAAAAAAAGAAGGAGCCCTTCCCACAGGCTGCTTGGACAGCAGTTCCACCGAAATCGGTGGCGAGACTGGCTTAGGCCAAACCGGAGGTTTCACCAGTTCCGTGGGTGAAGGAACCAACTTAATCAGATCCAGAAGAGTCGGCTTCGGCATGGGCAGTGAAAACCAAATAATGGCCAGGGTAGAAGCTGGGGGAAGCTTGTGCCTGGTCAAAATCAGCTGTTGCCACATGAGATCCTTGTACTGCCGACAGAGCTTCCGTCGGAGCCTCTCCTCATCTGAGGAGGATGAGGACAACTGCGGCATCGCCTGTTTGGAGAGTGCTTGGCCTTCTCCAGCCAATCGGTCAGGAGTCCAGACCTCGATCGGCAGCGGGTCGACTCGGTCACCTGGGAGACACCGGTGGAACCAATCACTTCCCGGGGTCACAGACCACCTTCTCGGCAGGATTCCCAGCAGGCTGGGTCTCCTCATCGGGGAAAACAAGGACCGGAGTCCAAGAAAAAGAGTCGGCGACCACAGTCGGTGACAAGGGGTCGATCGAGTCGAGAATTATCTCAACATCGTTGATAGACACTTTGGTCGACTGGCCAGATGGCAAGGCCGAAAAGCCAGCGGCCAAAGAGGCGATTTCGACCAAGGTCAAAATGGCCGGTTCCTGGGACCGAGATCTCTTCCGAGAGCATCTCTGTCGAGACAAAGACGATCCTGGGTCCTTCTCCCACTTACGAGACCAAGAGGAGTACGTGCTCTGCAGGACTCTCACCCTTAGTCGGGAGAGAGTGGCAAAACTCTCGGAAGAAACTCTAGAAAGTGGAGCCCAGGTTGAGCGGAATGAAGAATTTCCGAGAGGAAGATTCCGCAGCATGAGCCGTTTCCTCCCTGAAGGCTTGCATGTGCTCCAATTGTTCGGCAGATCCTGCGCCCATGGAAACCGCCCACCGGGCCTCCTTGGATTTCACCAGCGGGTTCCGTTTTTCGGGCCTCCCCAGGTTAAGGCACGAGAGACTGTCGTCGAGGACACTGGGTTCGAACACGAGACAAACCTCGCACGTCGTGGTGTCATGGCTGACACCCAAACAATAAATGCATGTGGGTCAGTGCGCGACATCTTCTGGCTGCATGAACACCGGCAAAATCCGGGGGAAGACTTGTCTTCCATGACCAAAGAAAAGTAATCACAATCACTAACGCAAACAAGGCAAATTTTCGGAATAATCGAGGTTTCTGAAGCCAGGGCCTACAAAATGCGAGAGCATAAAGGAGGCAACCTGAATCTTCCAGTGGAAAGGAAGATCTGGCATCATGGGGCGGAGCCGAGGATTATACCACCTGGTTGGGTGGGAGGAGCCAGCTTGAAGACTTTCCGGCTGATTTAAAGGGAAAGGGACATTGCCTATAAGTGTGGACGAACAACATATCCACGATCCTAGAATAGAAGTGTTTCCATTTCATGGCATAGGTGGCTCTGGTTGTGGGGTTCCTCGCTGCCACTAAGACCTCCACTACTCTTGGAAACACTCCATACCAGTCCTTGACCAAGTCTGCAGAAGCCAAGCATGCAGATGCAGAGACTTGAGGTTCGGATGACGGAGAGTACCCTGTTCCTGGGAGAGTAAGTGAGGGGACAGGGGAAGTGGAATTGGAGGTTCCATCGCCAGTTGCTGGAGCACTGGGAACCAGATCTGCCTGAGCCAGAATGGTGCTATCAGACTCACGTCTGCTCTCTCCGCTTGTAGCTTGAGCAGAACTCTCTAGAGCATTGGGAAGGGAGGGAAGGCATAAAGGAACTTCCCTGTCCAAGAGAGTGACAATGCGTCTCGCCAAAGAACACCAGGCCCTGAATCTAGCGAGCAGAAATTGAGCAGTTTGGTGTAGAGCAGTGACGCAAAAAGGTCCAATTCTGGAAGACCCCTTCTTCTGAGTAGGTTATCTACTACGTCCTATAACAGCTCCCATTTGTGAGCCTGTGACCTGAGAACAGCTGAGGCTGTCAGCCAAGATGGTTTAAACTCCTGCAATGTGAACCGCTGTGACTTCCAGATTGCGCTCCACTGCCTAGTACCAGACTCTCACAGCCTCTCTGCATAGGGGGTAGGACAGTGTGCCCCCTTGCTTGCTGAGGTGAAGGACTACTGGCATGTTGTCTGTCTGGATCAGTAAGGGGCCTGGAAGGAAGACTGTCTGGAACGTCTATAAGGCATACAGAATGGCTCTCATTTTTTTTTTAATTTCATTTTTATTGATTGAGACAGCTTTTATACATCAGGCAATTACAATTAACCATATACAGCTAAATATTTCTTGTAGTTGTGTTTAGATAATACAAAAGAATGGTATCAGTCATAATTGTAAAATACAGTAATGAAAAATGTTAGCTTATACACACACTTTTCTTGTCCAGATCACCTCAAAAATTCCAGTTTCTATGACCAAACTTTAAGAAGGTGGCGGAACCTCCTATTATTAGTTTCTGTTCAAGTATAGGGGTAAGGATGGGTGTTATCTACCGCCACTCATCAAGGCCGGAAGGGGGTAGAGGATCTATTAAACAGGAGGGGAATCACCTTTCGACCCTTGTATTGTCAGGGCCTTGTCCTTCCCGTGGGTACTAGGGGACAAAAGATGGATCCTTTTGGGAGTAGTATATTATCCAACTCTGCCATTTCCTAATTAAGGCGTTATATATATTGTAGAGTTTGGCTGTCATGTATTCAAGCCCATAGATCTCATTTACTTGTTTGTGCCAATCTGAGACTGTAGGAATAAGAGGGGACATCCATTTATGAGTGATGGTCTTTTTTGCTGCCAGAAGGAAAAGCAGGAGCTGAGTGTTGGTCCAACTTGGTCTGTGAGGGGGAAAAATGGATAGCATTACCATTTCTGCTGTCAGCTCAACTGTTTCACCGAGGCACCCCTCCAACTTTGTCTGGAGTGTAAACCAAAAGAGCATTAGGGCTGGACAATACCAAAAGATATGGCCCAGGTCAGCTAGTGGACAATTACAATTTCTCCAGCACCTACCATGTGAGGCTGGCAGGTATTTTGCAAGTACTGCCGGGGAGCGGAAATAGCGGGAACAGGATTTCCAAGCAAATTCCCTCCATGTATCTGATGATTTATTTATTTTATTTAGTTTTTGTTGACGGGTAAGTGCACTAGACCAGGGGCTCTCAAATGGTGAGACCAGCCTCCCTGAGGAGGCCCCAACCTGTTCCAAGGGAGGCTCAAGCAAGTCTGAAAAAGTACTGTATTTAAATTTTGAGTTTTATACATTTTGTGTGAAGAGATGATGCAAACTGAAAGAGGATAATAATACTGTAGGTGAATTTAATGTATTTATTTACTAACAGGTGACAAGGGAAGGTGAATGAGCCAAGGCTCATTTCAGGTGTACCCGGGGAAGGGTAGGGAGTGAATACATTTCAAAAGGTAACTGCAAAACAATCATGAATTACACAATGAACAGTAGTGCAAACAAATATGAACAATAAACTAATAATGAGTGGTGGTAATTGATCAATGTGTAGCCCGATGGCAGAACAGCCCCAATACAAGGGTTGAGCATAGAAGTGCTAAGAGCAATAGCAGGAAGGAGCAAAGTAATCCCTGAGAAGTTGCTTAGGAGCAGGGAAGGATCGGGAGATGCAAAGTATGTAGGAAGGTTATTTCATATAGAGAGGAAACAGAGAAAGTAGTCTGACCCATGAAGGTACTGTAACAAGGGATAACAATGGTTCAAGAATGAAAATAGCTGAGTACGTAGGTTGGCCTGTGGGGGTGGGGGTTACAATAAGCTGAATAATAATATTTGTTTATTTTATTTGTTATTCAGATGACACCTTTGAGCACAGGAGCTCTTTTTCAAAGGTTCCACGTCAGTATAAGACAAAGAGCTGAATGTGAGCCAAGTACTCAGAGGGGTTTCAATTTATTCATGGTGTACTGCGCAAAGTACAGTATGCTGTTTTTCTTTGGAGAGGCCCAAGATTATTTCAGTTTTTGGGGGAGGCTCAGAATCTTTCCCCTTGATTTGGGGAGGCTCACTGTGACAAAGTCTGAGAAGTACTGCACAAGACAAATCCTGCCTATTTTCAGGCACGACCCGGGGGAAGGGGATACAGATGAATGCCAACTGACCTTGAACCAGATTAAGCTGTTGGTGGCATTTTTTTTTTAGTGAATGAGGGAAATTTGGCCAGGACATCGGGGAAATTCCCCTACTCTTTTTCGATAAGTGCCATGGGATCTTTAACATCCACCTGAACTACCACCAATCCAGGCAGATGGGACCTTGATTTAACGTCTCGTCCGAAAGACGGCACCTCAGAAGTGCAGCACCCCTCTCATGCTGCACTACAGTGTCATTACTGGGATATTAACCCAAATGCCAGATGTGGGACCTGAACCTACAGCCCTCTGATCTCCCGGCCTCAGAGGCGAGTGTGCTACCAACTGAGCCACTGACACTGACACTGCATTTGTAATCTTAATTGCTTTCAAAGTTGTTTTTTGCCAGAGTGGGAAGGGGATCTCCAGTTGTAAATCTTTGTTCCAGGCTTCTAGTATTGAGAGGGATGAATCTCCCAAATTATCCCGTAGTATTTTGTATAAGTGACCTATGAGATTCCTCCAGGGATTGCTCATAAGAGTGTCCCTGAGTAGAATCCAAAGAATTGGCAAAGGGTTAGGGGAACAAGTGGGAAGTCCGTTTGTTGTAGGATGTAGTTTCTCATCTGGACACAATGGTATTGGTCTCCTTTGGGAAGGGCGCAATTTTGTTGTAAATCTAAGAAAGGTAGGACTCCCGAGGTATTAACTGATGGTAGTAACTCAGGCCTAACCTATGCCAGGACTTAAATGTGGTGTCTAGATGTGCCGGATAAAAATTTTTATCTCTGGAGATTAGTGAGAAAAAAAAGGTGCATTGTTTGAAGGGTTTTTTAATTTTTAAGTTTCTCCAGACACGAAGAACTTGCATCGTGGATTTTGAAAAATCGGCCAGTGGTGGGGATAGTCCAGGTGAAGAAAAGGCAGTTTTTTTCTATATCATGCAGGTTGTTTAAGAATTCTATTAATTTCCACCTGGAAGAGTAACTAGGAGAGAGCCAAAGAAAGAGGGTTTTTAGAAAAGCTGCTGTTGCATATTTTCTCAAACCAGGAAGGTTAACCCCACCCTGGTCCTGTGGTAAGAATTGAAGAGAGACAAATTCTTGGTGTCTGGTTTTCCCAAATAAAGGTTGAGATTAACTTATTCCAGGATTTAAAGTAAAAAGTGGCAGGGAAAGTTGGGACATTTTGGAATAAATATAATAAACAAGGAAGAACGTTCATTCGAATAATTTCTATTCTTTGGAAAAAGGTCAATTTTAGATTGCCCCACCGTGTTAAGTCTTCTTGAATTTGAAGACAGACTGGTTCGTAGTTCACTAATTCCAAATGTTCGAGTTTGGAGGGTATGTGGATACCTAAATACTTAAAACTTGGTGGATCTCCACTTTAAGGGCAGAGATTTTTTTAAGGGTTTGAGTTGGAATGAAATATAACATCACAGCCTCCATTTTTGTTATGTTTAGTTTAAAGTTGGCTATTTGTTTGTATTTACCTAGAACTTCCCAAATTCTAGGTAAAGATAATTCGGGGGAAAGGACTGACAACAAGATGTCATCTGTGAATAGGGATATTGTGTAGGTCTTTTGGCCTAAAGGGATACCTTCTATCTGGGGGTCCTGTCTTATGGCCATGGCTAAGGGTTCCATATATAGGGCGAACAAATAAGGGAGAGCGGGCAGCCCTGCCTTGTGCCCTGTTGTAGAAGTATGGGGGGGGGGGGTACTATCGCTCCATTTAGGTGAATATAGGCTTTGGGTTGTGAGTATATATTTTTAAGCCAGGATAGAAAAAAGTCGGGAAAGGAAAAAAAGATAAGAGTATCCCAAAGAAATTCCTAGGAGACTCTGTCAAAGGCCTTTTCGGCGTCAAAACTTAGAAAGGATAGGGTGCCAGAGAGCCGGCTTCCAGGCAGGACATGTCTTCAACAGCTCTGCACATCCTGCTCCCAATTTTGCTCACCAAAAGCCGAAATTGGTCGGAATTTAAGTTTGCAACCTGTTTTAAAATATTAAGAACATTACCAGCTTCCGATCAATCCTAAACTTGATATGGGGTGAACAAAGCAAAACCAGCCCCACTCTTCTACAACTCCGCAGCCTGTCACCATGCCATAGCCTCAGTCAATCGCTTCAGAACTTGACCATACGGTGGGACCTGCTAGTTCGAAGAATCCCCCGTGGCAAGCCCTGGTTGAATCTGTAATGGCTGTGGACTCGAAGCTTGAAAAAACTCTGGCTAAATTAGAAACACACAATGCGGCGATAGCTTCCTTGACCTCTATGGTTGCTGATGCCGACAAGCGGTCTCTGCTAGCACAAACTACTACCCTAGTCAAGGAAAATCAGCAACTTAGATATTGCCTGGAAGGTGTGGAGAACACATTAAGAGCTGACAATGTAAGGCTCATCAGAATTCCTGAAGGGGCAGAAGAAGTGAACTTGCTGACTTTTCTGAGGCAATGGCTGGCTGAAGGGCTTACTATCCCTGAAGATTTTGAGTGGATTGACTTGCGGCAGGCCTATCGTGCTACCATGAGGGTGTGGCCTGCAGATGTGAGTCAACCTCGCGCCATGATCCTCAAGACGGCGGGATCCAAAACCAGGGACATTTTGATCGGCGCGGCCAGAGCAGTTTACCCCCTGGAGACTCAAAGCCAGGACACTAAATTGTTCCCGGACCCTTCTTTCCAGACCCGGGCAAGAAAGAAGCAATTCAATCCTGTTCAACAGAGGCTCTGGTCTCTAGGGATTGCCCATTGTTTCTTATTACCAGCCCGACTGAGTGTCAACTACGGGGGTCAAAACTGGCAGTTCACTGATCCCAAAGATGCTGGAAGATAGGCCGAGAAAGCTGTATCGTAATTTAATATCAGGCCGGGGACAGTCAGAGAAACAATTGGATCAGACTCGGAAAAAGGATGAGTACCACATCCTTTGCTATCGATTTAACTGTTACAGTTAATTATTTCTAAATAAGAAACTGGGACACTTAAGTTTGAATTTCATTTTGGGGTTATGCAGAGTGTTAATAGTTGTCCTCTCACAGTACTTAATTAAAGGAGATGAGTAAACTGTGGTTACTATTGCCAATGGGGAGCTTTCAGTCCTCAACGTTAAAAGTTTACTGTTTAATGGGATTGGAGTTGTTTTAACAGGGTTGCGAATCGTGAACATTGTGAAACATTATACAGCAGGCATTAGTGGACAGGAGGGAGGGGAAACAGTGGGGCATTGGGGCCTTAGTTTTCGTTTCTAATATAATTTCTTTATAAGGTCACAGCACTACTGGCTAGTGCAGTTCAACATTACTTGGACATTCTACCTACTTACTGGACTGATATCTTAGCCATGAGGCAGCTGGCATTTGGGACATTTTCAACTTTTGGAACATCTGATGGTTTATACCCACCTAACTAGGACATACCCCTACTCCTACTGTATTTGCATGTGAGAGCTAACTAATGTGATACCCCAATGTTGTCGGAATTGTAACATCTGATACCTTTTGCATGAGGACAATGCTTGTCATGTTTTATTACTAAAGCAATAAAAAGAAAGTTAAAAAAAAAAAAAAAACTTAGAAAGGCTGTGGGAATCTGTCTGGTGTGTATGTACTCCAGTAGTAACATGGTTTGGCGTATATTCTCGGTTATGCTACTTTGTTTAATGAATCCTGCCTGCTCAGGATGAATAATTGTAGGAAGAAGGGTCTCTAGCCTTGAAGCCCAGATACCCATATAAATTTTGTAATCAACATTAAGGATAGAGATAGGACGATATGGGGCTGGATCTGTTGCATCTTTATTTGGTTTTGAGGAGGGGTGATCACTGCATAGTGCCATTGGGGGCCCTGTCTACTACTGCTGTAAAAGCAGAGAGAAATGAAGGGAGAAGGGGACCTGAGAACTTTTTGTACCATTCCGCTATAAAGCCATCTGGGCTGGACATTTAAGCGGTTTTAAGGCTTGAATACGGCTAAAAATTTCGTCTGGGTGTATAGGGGACATTAGAGAGGCTTGCTGTAAATCTGTTAGTTCTGGGAAAGGTTGTTTGTTTAGAAATTCTGTTCTATCCCTAGACGGTGAGGCTGAGGGGAGGAAGTGTATAGCGTTTGGCAGAAGGCCCTGAAAGATGCTCTGATATGTTTATCGGAGTGAGAAATTTGTTTTGTTACAGGGTGCCTGGCTTTCAGAATTGTTGCAGTATGTTTTCTGTTTCTTAATCTCCTAGCTAGTATACGTGTGGCCCTAGATTCCCCCTCGTAACTTGTCTGTTTTAAGTAGGACATAGTTTGTAGAATTTGAGTCCATTATATTTTATATTTCTTTTTTAGGTCACCATATTCTATGTTGTATAACTTTGTCTCCTTCTCTATATGAAAGTTGGTAGGTTTGTAGTTGTTCAGTATAATGTTTATATAAAGCTTCTGCTTTCTGTTTCTTCCTGGATTTTCACCTCGTATGGTAGCTTTTATGGCGTCCCATATTTATGGGGTCCAACTGATCGCCCCTACTGTTTTCAGTAAGAAACTGTGGGATTCTTGCCTTTATATATTCCAAGTATTCTGGGTCTTTCAGAATGGTAGGGTTAAGACACTATAGTTTCATTTCAGAGGTTTTGCCTAGGTTGATTTTTAGTATTAAAGGATGGTAGTCAGATAGGATTCGAGGGCCTATTGTTAAGTCCTGGACTGAGGAAAAGCGGTCACATGATATACGAACATACGAAACTTGCCAGCAGATAAAGGCCTAGAGGTCTATCAAGTCTGCTCGAATGTGCAGCTAGCACCCCTTATTCTGCAGCTGCCCCTTCCTTCCACCCTTCCCCTTCATTAACCCTCCACCTTGTCCTGTCCCATCCTCGTTTGAAGCAGTCCACTGTTCTACTGCTTACCACTTCAGCAGGTAACGCATTCCACCCAGCCACCACCCTCTCTGTAAAAAAGTGTCTCCTCATCTCCCTCCTGAACCTTCCTCACTCCAGTCTCATATCATGGCCCCTGGTGGCCCTCCCCTCCCTTACTTTGAACAGCCCCTCTGTACCAGTCTTGTTTATTCCTTTCATGTATTTAAAGGTTTCAATCATGTCACCTGTTTCTCCTCTCCTCCAGTGAGTACATGTTCAACTCCTTCAACCTCCTCTCGTATGATAAGTCCCCAGCCCCTTGATCATCTTTTGTCGCCTGCGCTGCACCCTCCAGTAACTTAATGTCCCTCTTCAGATATGGGATGCCAGTACTGCACGCAGTACTCCAGGTGTGGTCTAACCAATGACCTACAGTGGCAGAATCACCTCCTCCTCCTCGAGGATATACCCTTGCAATACAACCCAGCATTTTGTTGGCCTTTGCAGCTGCCTTCCTACATTGTGTCGAGTTGTTCATTGACCCTGTAATGAGCACACCCAGATCTTCTCCTCCTCTGTCTGGGCTAGCTGCACTCCCTAACTGGTAACTCCTCCTTGGGTTCTTCATCCCAAATGCAGCACCTTGCACTTTCTGGCATTAAAGCCCAGTTGCCAGGTGTCTGTCCAGGTTTCAAGCTTTGCCAGATCATCCTGCAACCCTGCCATCCCCTAGGTCATCCACCACCGCTTACCTTGGTATCATCAGCAAACAGACTGATCTTGCTCTTGATGTCCCATGATATGTCTGCAATGAATATCCCAAACAACACTGGTCCCAACACTGAGCCCTGTGGAACACCGCTCATCACTGCCCTTGGGTGTGACAGCTCCCCACCCACCACCACCCTCTGTTGCCTTCCCTGCAGCCAGTTTCCTACCAATCTCACCAGGTTTGCACCCGCCCCTGTGCCTACTAACTTCCTTCCCAGCCTTCCATGTGGCACTGAGTCGAATGCCTTACTGAAGTCCAGATACAGGACATCCACTGCATGGCCCCTGTCCAGTTGCCTAGTTACCCAGTCATAGAACTCGACCACGTTGGTTTGGCAGCATCTGCCATGTATGAAGCCATGCTGTCTGCTGTCCTGTAGTCCTCTGGCCTCTAGGAGGGCCACCAGCCTCTCCTTCAGGATAGTCTCCATTAGCTTACCCACGATGGATGTGAGGCTCACTGGTCTGTAGTTTCCCGGTTCATCCTTGGGGTCACTCTTGTGGAGGGGCACCACATGAGCCATTTTCCAGTCCTGAGGTACACACCCCGAATGTAGTGAGGTATTAAATAGGTCTGCCAAAGGTCCTGCAAGGACCTCTGCCAGCTCCTTCAGTACCCGTATAAATAATAAAAAGTACATATAAAATATATACATATACGTACATATAAAAAAATAATCTAAACGAGAATAGGTTTGAAAGCGAGCTGAGTAGTAGGAGAAGCCTGGGTCTGAAGGGAAAAGTCTCCTCCAGATGCCCTCTATGCCCAGATGAGCAAGTGTTGCTTTAAAATACTTAAGGGCAGTGGAAGTCCTGTGGGCCTGAAGGGAAGAGGTGTCTCGGTGTGGAGATGGCAGTAAATGAAAGTCCCCTCCCATTATTAAAGTACCTTGATGGGCCGTCAGGACATTTTGGAGAAAGGTTTGAATCACTCCCAGTGAAGATTTGGGGGGGGTATGTGTTCACTAAAGTGCCCGGAGCATCAGTTATGACCTCTTTCACCTCCAGGGGTGTACCAACGGGGACTAGGATTGCTGTGCCACGTCTACGGCCACATGAATGGGAGGAGGCATACACTTTTTAACGGTGGCCCCACTGTAGTTACTGGTGTTCTGAATCTGATAAATGGGTCTCCTGAAGAAAAAGGAGGTCCGCCACCTGCTTGTTTAGGTACTCCATGAGGCGTGACCTTTTAATAGGGCTATGGAGCCCATTTACATTCATTGAGAATATTTTAATCGGATTAGTCGCCTTCATCCTTCGGTCCAGAAGCAAATGATTTGATACCTTTTAATGGACCAACATAGATGTAACAAGAACAAAGTGCTCTAGCTTTCGGACCAACCAGTCCTTCTTCAGAAGCTCATGGCAGTTGTTTGGAAAATACAATACTTATAACAGCTAGATAATGCAGAGAAAAACAGAAAAAATCCCCATTGGTTTAAAATACTCATTAAAAAAAACAGATGATGTCAGACAAGTTTAACAGTACAATACTGCCCTCAGTCCGAATGAACCTTGGGTTCAGATGTTCCTGGTGTAAGACACATATAAGGAATCCTACTGCACATAAATTTAATTGACATAAGATAACACTGCAGAAGCAGATAACTCCCAAATCAAGCCATGAGTGCCACAGTCAGTATAAGTATAAGGATGTGTGTGTGTGTGTGTATGTATGTGTGGGTCTGTCTGTGGGAGAGAGAGAGAGAGAGAGAGAGAAAAGGAGGGTGGGGATAGAGAGAGAGAGACTACATCTCGTTTAAGCTATGTATCTCCCTCACCCACATTATTGTGATGTGGGGTGGGTTAGGTTGTATTGTTTGTATGAACAGGAGGAGATAAATTACATTTTTATCTCTTTTTCAGATTCCCTAGACACTTGTGGTACATGAAGTTGCTACATTCTCAGTATATATTGACATCAGTACATATCAGGCTGCATGGTCTGAACTCCTTGAGGTTCCTCGACTAGAGTTTTTTGCTTAACACTAATATTATCTATTTGTATTTTAATTATCATGTATATAGTCCTGAGGTTTTTGTAATCTCTTGGGCCTTCTATTTAGCTTGAGAATACAGCTGGGTGGCAAGTCCAGCTAGGTTTTACACATCACACAGTGAGCACTGATGTTTTTAGACAACTTTACTGGTAATTTTGTCTTTAATGCATACATTGTAATTTCATGAGCCCTATAACTATCTCAGTCTGTCTTTAGCTGGTGGGGTTGCCTTTCAGTAATCACATCCTTATACTGACTGTGGCACTCATGGCTTGATTTGGGAGTTATCTGCTTCTGCAGTGTTATCTTATGTCAATTAAATTTATGTGCAGTAGGATTCCTTATATGTGTCTTGCACCAGGAACATCTGAACCCAAGGTTCATTCGGACTGAGGCAGTATTGTACTGTTAAACTTGTCTGACATCATCTGTTTTTTTTAATGAGTATTTTAAACCAATGGGGATTTTTTTCTGTTTTTCTCTGCATTATCTAGCTGTTATAAGTATTGTATTTTCCAAACAACTGCCATGAGCTTCTGAAGAAGGACTGGTTGGTCCGAAAGCTAGAGCACTTTGTTCTTGTTACATCTATGTTGGTCCATTAAAAGGTATCAAATCATTTGCTTCTGGATCTATTCTTGCAAGGACCAATACGGCAACTACTAAATCTACAGTTCTTCATCCTTCGGATCAGATATGTGGGATGACAGAGGATCCTGTTGAAATAAAAGCTTTTTAAACCTTGGTGTGTGTGTGTCATTTTTTGGTTTGTAAAATTTTGATACAACCTAAACACTAGATTTAGTAGAGCTATCATCTGACGAAGGCGAGAACCTGGAAAACAAGGGAGTCACCTCGTCCCTATGAGTTCCTCTTAACTTGGAACTGGAACAGGATAAAACACTAATCATGAAACAGCCCAGTGCTGGCTGCGTTAAAAAACTTTTAACATGATTAACTATATACAAATTGACCTCCATTGTGGAGGTGGGAATAATCAACCACTTCGAAATGGCTTCAGGAGAGGGGGCCCCTATGGGAGGTCCCCTGAAACAAAGGGCTAAAGCTACTGTCTGAGCTGTAGATGCCCTTGGAGGGGATGGCATATTTCTCAGGTGGGGAAGTTTCACCCATATAAAGAGAAGAGTTAGGTATGGAGGCATCCTATGGAAGACTTGGTCTGAGTCTCTCCCTGTCACATTTGTTAAGAGTCTAGTACCCAAAACTAGTCTGAAATATTGTTAGAGGGGAGCAATGTGAAGAGAGGGAGGGGAGAAAGGAAAAGGAAGGGGGGAAAGGGACTACTGAGGAATATACAGAGTAGGGGAAGGGAAGAGAAAAGGGTAGAGGGAGAGAGAGAAGGGAAAAAAAAGAAAAAGAAGGGAGGGGGACCCTCTAGAGGTGTGCAGAAAGGAGTCCCAGTCCAGGCAAACTGTCGCTGGTTATTCGGCTGGGCGTGGTGTTATTTTGTGCCTTGAAGGTTTCCTTTACAGTTTCTACATCCATTACTCAAACCCCAAACATTGCACAGTACATTTATGTTCCAGGTTCCCACCCAGATAGATAACCCTCCCCCCTCGATATGCAAAACAGTTACAAAATAATGCTTAATATTACTGTTCATGTCATGTACCTTGAAACTGTACATAGCATTTAAAGATGGGTAAGTAAGGGGGGGCCGGAGGAAGAAGGGATACTGTGAAGTTTTAGAATATACTCAAAATTATAGTTTAGGAGCAGTCTTCGGCGGGGGGGTGAAAGGAGGAAAGGTGTCCGTTTGCACTGCCCTCTAGCCAGTTCAGGCTTATGACCCTAATGTTCTGTAAAAGTTCCTTCTTGGGCTGGCAGGGGTGGACTGATTAAAACCTCAACGCCAGCTCTAGTTCAGCAGTTAGTCCCTCCAGCTGTTTCTGCCATAGATTCGCCTTGGAGTTATGTGAAACTATTCATTGAGAAGAACCCCTCTGCCTTGGGAAAAGAATGAAGTTCATCCCAGCCCTTTAGGTGTGTGCTTGCAGATTTGTGTATCAACTCTGGATGGGATCAAGGGTGGTTTGGGGGGGGGGCTCTATCCTGGGCTGGGGAGAGCGAGGGAGAGGGAGGGAGGGAGGAAGGAAGTGCTACCGGTGCCCGTACCATGGATCAACCAGGGAATGGTGGCAGGGAGACAACATTTAAGAGGTTCCTGGCCTAAGACCCGCCACTGGGATGCCTCAGTGTGCTTTGGAGAAGGGGTTTATGCAAAAGCCTCTGATTTTAAGGGCTGAGGTTTCCCCTTCTGCTCCCATAAACTTAGCAGTTAACAGAATCGTATTCCCGGGGATCCTATAGTGGTCTGCGGGTCTGGAAATGCCCCGTCTCTCCATGTCCCCATCAGCCATTATCACCAACCCTGGAGACCACATGGCCCAGAAAACCCCTACCTGTTCGAGTCCTTAATTATGACGGTTGAGTAAGTTCACCAGCCTAAAGGATATAATTCTGAGGCTGGCACCTTCTGGTATTGTTGAATAGAGTTAATTATTGTTGCCAGTGATTGTTCTTCCATCAATGGCTGAGAGGGACCTGGGGGTGGTGGTGGATGTCAAGATGAACAACTCGGAGACTTGTAGGAGCGCAGCAGCCAAGGCCAACAAGATGCTGGGATGCATCGTTAGGGGGATCACCTCCAGAAGGAGGGAAGTGATACTCCCTCTGTATAACTGCTTGGTGAAGCCGCACCTCAAGTACTGCGTGCAGTTTTGGAGACCACACTTAAAAAGAGACATTAAACTCCTGGAGAGGGTCCAGAGGAGGGCAACCAAAATGATTTGGGGCTTGGGGGACAGGTCCTATGAGGAGAGGCTCGAAGAGCTAAATATGTACACATTGGAAGAGAGAAGGGACCTGGGGGGACATGATAGAGGTCTTCAGGTACATAAAGGGGGTAAATAGGGGAGAAACAGTCAGGGTGCTTCGAAGGAAGGAGGAGGGGGCCACTAGAGGGCATGGGTGGAAGCTGGAGGGGAAGATTCAGGGGAGAAAGGAGGAGGTGCTAATTCACTGAGAGGGGTGGTGGAGCCATGGAATGCGCCTAGGGGCTGGTGGAGGGGTTCAAGAGGGGGTGGGACAGGTACAGGGGAAGGGTTCTGGAAGCAAAATCCAATGCAGCGAGAATATCTGGAACTGGGAAGGGAGAAGCCAGAGAAGGCGAGGGGGGCAGCAAGGTCAGCTCCCAGGGTGGGGGCTGACCAAACGAGCAGACGCGAAAGACTGTTAGGCCTGTTCTGCTGGCATTTTAGTATGTTAGTATCAGGGCTGATGTCTCTTTAAGGGCCTGCTCCATGGATCTGCGTGGTTTGGTCACGGCCTGTTTCATGTCCCTAGAGTAATCCCGTTGATTTCAAGTCGGCCAATGCTTCTCCTGCTGTGAGGTGTGTCCTGGTTCCAGTGAGAAAATGCACCACTAGCTTTGAGGGATAGGGCGTTTTAACTTTTAATTTGTTTGTTCTGAGGCAAGGGAAGAGAGGTGTGTAGTCACGTCTGAGCCTTTGGGTAAGGGGTACATAATCACTGTCCACATACATGCTGTTGTTTTCGTACAAAATGTTTTCTGAGCCCATGCTTTTTGGAGCAGTTATTTTATGGAGCAATTAAAAAATGGGCAATAACTTGACCTTGGGCGAGCCCCAGAGGGGGAGCTTATGGCTCAACACCAATGTGCCCGCTCGATGTCGACTGGAAATTAAGGAGGAAGAGCTAGTGTGGATCGGAGGAAATGATTGAGGAATGCCTGCATGTCGGGGCCTTCCTCTTCCTCAGGGATGCCATAAAATCATATTTTTTTCTTTGAGATCTATTCTCGGCATCTTCTTATCACCAGGCTATCTGGAGCTGTGCCTTGGCTAAGGCTAGAACAGATTCTTGGTGAGTATTTAGAAGATCGGCGTTCTGTGAAATTTGCTTGTCGGCCTCATCTAAGCGATCTTGTAATGTTTGGCGGTCCGAGCGGAGGTCTGTTAGAGTCTGCTTTACCTCCGTTCGAAATTCTTGGATTGCTGCTAAAATGGATTTGGAAGGGGTCTTGCTGGTTTGATTTTTGCCTCGGTGGATCCATTTAGAGTCATCGATTGCAGCCACTGTCAGCCTGGTCCCCTCGGTGGGTTGCTCCTCATCTCCCGAGTCATTTTGTTTAGCAAATACCCAGAAGTGGTTTTGTGAGGTATTACGGCTCTTCATATATTCTGGCTTTGATTGTAGGCAGTTATAAAGCGACTGGGAGAGATTTTTTTTTTATATTTTGAGTATTTTTATAATTTAGAAGAAAAGCTAGGGAGAGAGCTCAGACCTGCAATGTTCAATGCTCCATGGTGCCACCGGAAGTCAGAACGGCTCTCATTTCTAACACATTTATTTGTAGGCCGCGTTCCAGGGGAGATCACATCCCTCTTGTCTGATTGTCTTTGAAATGTGCACCCCACCCCAGCCCCGAAGCATCCGTTGTTAGGATCTGATGAGGACTGTGACTGCGAAATGGGGCTCTGGCCTCCAGATGGGAAGGGGTGAGCCACCATTCCATGACCTGATGCACAGTGTTGGAGATGCGGACTTGCTGCTTGAGATCGTCCCAACGCTGAGCCCACTGCACTATGAGATTCCACTGAAGAACTCTCATATGAAGTAGGGCTAAGGGCAATGTCACAATGGTGGCTGCCATGTGATCTAAGAGCTGTAGCACCATTTTGGCTAGGACCTGGTTCACGGAGCCAATTCTCCGAGCCAGCACCCAAAGGTGGTCTGTCCTGTCTGAGGGGAGAAACGCTCTCCCCTGGAGGGTGTCCAAGACGGTTCCTATGTATTGTAGTCTCTGACTGGGCCAGGGAAATGACTTGGGAAGATTTAAAGTGACCTCCAAGTCCTGGAATAGAGGGAAAATACTTTCCAATGTGTTCCGCAGTTGCCCTCTTGTAGGGGCTGTTAGGAGCCAGTCGTCCAGGTAAGGATAAATGAAATGTCCCTGTCTCCTGAGAGCTGTGATCACCACTGCCAGGCATCTGGTGATGGGTGAGGGACGTCTGAGGGGACTGGCGTTGGGCCCTGTGGATTGGTCTCCTCTGGCATCTGGTCTGATGGTCCTGCTGCATTGGGTGTCAGGTCTGGTGGTGGTGTATCTCCCGGCATCTGGGGCTCTGACGTCTGGCTCCCAAGGCGGAGGTGCCGATGGCTTTACTGGCGCCTGACCGTTACAATCTCAGGGGCCTGGCGTCAGGTCCTCCGACTTCTGCCCTAAGGGCAGAGACTGCTTAGGCCTTTGCGGGTCAGACGACAGCTTGGAGGGTGCCACCTGGTCCTTGACAGTATTCGAAGGAGCCGTGGGCTGTTGTCGGTCTGGAGCCCTGGCTGACGACGGCTTGGAGGGTGAGCTAGATTTCTTCTGATGCTCGTACTCCTTTCTCCTTTTCGAGCTGATGGACCCTGTTGTTGTCTCCGACGACCCTGAAGGAGTTGTCTTGTGGATGACAGGCTGTGACCTGGCGCCCGATGAAGAATGGGCCAGTCCCTCTGGAATGCTTGTGAGGTCTAATAGCCAGGGAAAAAGATGCTGCTGAAGGCCCAAGCCCGGAAGACTCCCCGACGGATGTCAGGGTGGAGGCGGGGAGCTTCATCAACGGCATCCCAGGGAGAGCAAGGGAAGCCGGAGGGGCTGAGTCCAACCTCGCACTGGAGGTGGAGCTCCTGGAGGCCTTTAACAGAGATCTAGAATGGGATTCTGACCTGTGTCTGTCGTTGTCTCCGTGAGGGTGCTGCCCACTAGATTTCTTCTCTCTACGGAAGGCGTCCCTGAATGATGAAGAAGACAAACTTTGACCCGAGTGGCTCTTTTGCATGGTGATCACTTGTTGTTCTAGTAGGTAGGCTTTCAAAGTTTTGAGGCAGCGAATGTGGGTCCTTCTATTAAGCCGAGGCAGTGCTGGCAAGCGTCTGGCTTGTGGTCAGGGTCTAGACACAACAGGCAAGCTGAATGGCCGTCTTTGGCTGGGATCCATTTGCCGCACGCACACTTCGATTTGCGCTGCTCTCTGGAAGAAGATGGCTGGGTAGACATACACTGAGTCGGTAATCTATTGGAAAAAAAAAAAGAATTGAGCAAAGTGCAAACAATGGTGGTCGACTGGAAGCAAGAAACGTCTGTGGAGCCGTCTATGGAGCCAAGATGCAAGGGTCAATGGCGGGGGAAAAAAAAACAACAAGGTGGAGCCTGGGGGGCGCCCATTTATACCACTGGTGATATCGGGGGCCGGACCAACGTTAGGGGGCAGTCCCCCGCCTTAGACTGCTAGCTAGAAGTTTTTCTGTGGGTCCTAGTGCCTGGCAGCATTACCTGCTGCAAGAGCTCCCCCTCGAAGTAAGATCTGTGGGTTCGGTGATAATGATTAGCAAGTCACTGGCATACAGCGTAATATTATGTTGCATCCCAGATTTCCCTGTCACCCCGCAAATATTTTTCGATTCCCATATTTTAATAGCTATGGGTTCAATGGCCAAAAGACAAATAGGAGAGGGGAGACTCCTGCCACATACCTGGTATTAGCGGATCTCCTCTGATGGAACTCCATTAACAAGCACCCTAGCCACCAAGTCCCAGTATAAGATCTGCACTAGTCCCACAATCTCATCTCCCATACCAAAACGCTTCACTACCGCGAACAGGCAGCTCCATTCAATGCGATCAAATGCTTTCTCGATGTCTATGGACAGCACGCATGCCTGGCCAGGATGCCGAGAACCTGAATGCACAATATTCAACAGCCATTGCATGTTGTGATAAGACAAATTACCCTGTACAAACCCAGTTCGATCAGCATGGATTATCTGAGGCAGCACCTGCTCTAGTCATCGTGCTACAATCTTAAGATCGCAGTTCACGAGGGAGATGGAACTGTAGGAAGCACAGTCATGAGGGTCCTTTCCCAGTTTTGGTAGGACACAAATGGTAGCTTCATAGCAAGTCTTAGGGAGTCCCCACCTCTTCTCTTGACTCCTCCATCAGTGCCCATGGAGGTTCCGCCAAGACAGTTCCCAACTACTTGTAATACTCTGCCATAAAACCATCTAGGCCCCCAGCTTTCACCCATTTTAAACCCCCTATTGTACACAAGATTTCGGCAGTGGATACCGGTGCCCCCAACATCACCCTTTGTGCCTCAGAGAGTCTGAAGAGTAATTCCTCCAGAAAAGCCACAGCTTGCCTCTTTGTACCAACACAGTCTGCCCTACTGAATTCCCCAAAACATTTCCTAATATGAGGTTCCCTGTGTTCCAACTGTCCGTGTCCCTAATCTTCGTAATATGGCCAGAACCTCTCTTATCACCCCCCAGCCTAGCCAGCAACGGGCCAGGTTTATTTCCCCATTCATACAAATGTTGTCTTGCAAAGAAGAGACTAGTCTTAGCTTCTTCTATAAGCAACAGATTCGGCACTTTCCACGCCACTGTAAGTTCGCACAAAGCTTCAGTCTGTCCCGGGGAGCAGGTGAAAAAGAAAAGACACTGATACAGTTCGTACAAGGCACAACATGCTTGCTGCGTGCTTTTATTTCAACAGGGTTCCAAAAAATGAAAAAACACAAGGAAATAAAATAAATTTGTAAGGATGCAACAGTCAGTATCACGTAACATCGATGGAATCCTTTTCGCATTTGTGCTTCAGATTGTTTTGAAGACATGAAGACTGCATGTCCTCTCATCTCATGCTTCAAGCAGACTGAAAAACAAAGGCTGCTTGCAACTGCTTTCAAGGCTTTTTGCAACTGGCTCCGGACAGTCTGCAAAACCAAGGCTGTTTACATTAAGATACTATTATAAATTTAAAATAAAACAAAAACGTTCTCCAGCCTTTTCCTTATCGAGGGAAACTTCTTTTATACTAAATCTGGCTTTCTCAGAAACCCAACCAATACGTAGTATATAACATTTTCAATGTACTTTAGGCAATCAGACATATTTTATAAAATATTCTTTGCAAAAGAAACATAGTCAATGCACCATTAGGGTTCCACCGACAAAAGCTGGGAAATGCAGTCTTAGGGCACCCCACCCCCACCCTGCAGGCAGGAACAGGCATAGGATGTGCTGTGGGGTTGTCAACCCTAATGTTCACCACATTCCACATTTAAGTAAGATGAGATGGGTACAGTGTATGAGAATGGGGTGAGCATTAGGGTTGACAACTCCACAGCACAGCCTATGTCTGGTCCTGCCTGCAGGGTGGGGGTGGGGTGTTAAGGTTAGGATGGAGTATGACCGCATTTCCCAATTTTTGTCGGTGGAACCCTAATGGTGCATTAACAAAGTTTTTTTTTTTTTGAGAAAGTATGATCATAAGCTTTTCAGCTTGTGGGAATGCAGGCGTCCCAACCAGCCATCATTTTCAAGAGATTGTAACTGGATTCTTATTTCCTTGTGGGAATTCAGGGCCTCCCATAACTACATAATCCTCTGCATATTTGCATGTAGAAGGACAGGGCCCAAAGAGCCCTGCGCTGCCATGTATGCATAAGGCCTGCACAAAAAAACACATTTCTGAACAACTTATCAAAAAAATGATTCCAGAATCCGATTCTACGGGACCCAATTAGGTAAACACAACTGCTGGTGTTTACCAAAGCCCTCTATTTTATAAGTTATTTAATTTTGATGGCAGCAGCATGGAAACAGATTCTGCATTTACAGTAAAAGATCCCCTGCTTGCGAAAAAGGATTCCACATTTGCGAAAAATAATCCTTTTTCGAGCGGGACATCTCACTGGTCCCATAAGAAAGAATGGGAAACTTTAAAATTTAATAACTATGGAACGATTACCATTTTTTCGTCAAACCTTCAAAATGCACATCTGTGACCTAAGACCTATAAACCCTGAAATTTTCAGACCAAAATTCCACACCATTTTGTTCTAGCAGCATGTCAAAGAATTTTACCAAAAGTGGTAACTTTCTCACATTTTTGATAAACTGTATCTTTACACCCTCACAGCTGACCAGAACAAAACTGGCCACATCAAGAGATCTCTGACCTCTGATGCAGCATGCAAAATTTCATGAAAATCGACTGAACAGCTGCAAAGTTATTAAAGTCCAAAATGTTCACTTTTAACATAGAAGTGAAGACTGAACTCTAATACAGAGGCGTAACCTCGCCCATATAATGTGCTGCATAACAACAATGCAGCAAAAAAAAAAAAAGGCTCATATTTTGAATGTGCAAATATTTAACAACAGGTCTCTGTTTTTATATTGGCAAATGAAACTGTGCTGGCTAGCTATTACAGTTTGGTCGCTTTCAGCCATACAGGATGCATTTTGGAGGGACTTGAAAAGGAAAAAAAAGAGGAGGTTCTGTAGGTGTAGGCCATCCTGACAGAACAGAAAGAAGACAGTACAGTATAGAATAGCTAGAATTATGTTGCAACAGGCTTTAGAAAAATATAGAGTCCCTCTAATATTTAGGTAGGACGACCAGCCCTACCACACAGTCACCCCTCCCATGACTGCCTTTCATTCTAAGTCTTATTTTACGCTCCATTTCTAGCTTTTTATCCTGGCATTCCTTCTTCATCTGGGCCACATACCACATTACTGTCCCTGATTTTGTCTCAGAAATTTCTTTTGTCCCTCCTAAATTTGGCATTTCTGTCAGTGAAGAGTAGGGATCTGAATCACAAAATAATGCCAGCCATTGGTGTTACAGTCTACTTCTCATTAAGAAAACGTTATTCACAAGAAGAAGCATGTTGTACACAGCTTCTGGAACTAATATTACTATTTTTTCAGATGTGTCCTGATTTTGGTCATTTGCCCCTGATCATTTTAAGCTTTGTCCCTAATTTGTGATGAGGGAGGTTGAGAGGTATGCCGGGCCAGATAAATACAGGTTACTCACCTGTAACAGGAGTTCTAGGAATGGTATATGTTGTTCATCCACACTGTCTGGCAGGTATCCTTGGCGCTTTAATTCTTGCCGGAAGGTCTTCAAGCTGGCTCCTCCCACCCACTCGGGTGGTAAAACTCTCGGCTCCGCCCCATGACGCCAGATCTGGCCCGCTGGAAGCTCAGGTTGTGCGTCGGCCGGGAGGTTGGATGTGTAGGATGAACAAACATGTACCATTCCTAGAACTCCCGTTACAGGTGAGTAACCTGTATCTCTAGGACATGGATATGTTGTTCATCCACACTTTCTGGCAGACTCCTAGCAGTTCTCCGGGAGGAGGGAGGCAAGACGCACACTCCCGATACTTACTTGGGAAAGAGAGACTGGAGAACCGAGGCCCCAAAACCAGCATCCCGGCGTGACTCGAGGTCGATGTGGTAGAGAGTGATAAAGGTATGTGCCGACTTCCAGGTAGCAGCCCTGCAGATATCCTGGATAGGGACGTCCCTGGAAGCAGCTACCGATGCAGCGGTATGGCGGGTAGAATGAGCTCTTATCCCTCTGGGAGGCTCCATGCCCGCCAACCTGTAGCAGAGCTCTATGCAGGAGGTGATCCACCTGCCTATCGTTCGCTTTGCTGCAGGTCTGTCAGATGCGGCTATAGCGTAGGTGACAAATAGCTGGCGAACCTCTCCCCGAACTTCAGCCGTCCGTTCCTTATAATAAGCGAGCGCTCCTCTAGGGTCCAAAGTATGGAGCCTATACTCGGCCTCCAACGTGTGACTGGGGTAGAACACCGGCAGAGTCAACACCTGGTTAAGGTGAAACTCCGACACCACCTTCGGAAGGAATTTCGGGTTGGGGCGCAGGACAACATTGTCCCTGTGGAAGACCAGGTAGGGAGACTCGATGGAAAGCGCCTGGAGCTCTCCCATCCTTCTGGCTGACGTGATAGCCACCAAGAAGGCGGTCTTCCATGACAGCTGTGAAATATCGCACCTGTGCATTGGTTCGAATGGCTTGCCCATAAGCTTGGCCAATACCAGCAGTAGATCCCACGGAGGTGGAGGTTCTCAATCGGAGGGAAATGTGGTCAAGGCCTTTGAAAAAGCGCCCGACCACCTTCTCCTGCGCCACCGGCTGCTTGCCGGCCCGCGCCCGGTAAGCAGAGATGGCTGCCAGGTGCACCTTAAGGGTCGTCGACCGAAGCCCTTGCTGAGAAAGGGACCACAGGTAGTTCAGAATGCTTGCCAAGGGGCAGTCGGAAGGGTCCAGACCCTTCCCCTGACACCAAATGGAGAATCTCTTCCATTTGAAGGCATAGCATTTTCTGGTCGACTCCTTACGGGAAGCCTCAACGACGTTGAGGACCTCGTCGGAAAGACCCAAGGCCTGGAAAACTAGCCACTCAGGAATCAGGCCGTCAGATGCAGGGACTGAAGGTCCGGATGGAATACCTTCCCCTGATTGACTGAGATCAGGTCCGGGCGGGCTGGAAGCCGCCTCGGGAGCCTGGAGCTGAGGCTGAGGAGATCTCGATACCAGAACTGGCGGGGCCAGTCTGGGGCTACCAGAATCACCTGCGCCTTGTCCCTCCTCGCCTTGAGAAGCACCTTGTGGATCAAGGCAAACGGGGAAAGGCGTAGAAGAGGCCCGGGGTCCACGGCCTCGAGAAGGCATCCCCCTGCAGCGAGCCCTGCTGAGGGGGGTGGGCATGGAACAGACTCAGCTCCGCATTCTCCCTGGAGGCAAACAGGTCCACCTGAGGCATGCCCCAGTGGGAGAACAGATCTTGTACTACCTCCGGCAGGAGAGACCACTGGTGAGACGCAGCCCCTATCCGGCTTAGGGCATCGGCCAGGGTGTTGGAGGCTCCTGCCACGTGAATGGCTAGGAGATCCGCCTCCAGGCTGCGCACGAGGGACCATATGCGGAGAGCTTCCTTGCATAACAGCATGGAGCGTGTCCCGCCTGGCGGTTCAGATAGTACATGGTCGTGGTGTTGTCCGCCTGGACCTGAACCACTTGACCCCGTAGAAACGGAGCGAAGTCGGTGAGAGCTAGACGGACCGCTCGGAGCTCCAGCAGGTTGATGTGGCATCGGGACTCCCGAGGGGACCAGAGGCCGTGCGCTCGGTGTTCCCCCAGATGGGCACCCCAACCCATCAGAGATGCATCGGTCGAGAGAGAGAGACCGTCGGCTTGGGGCAGATGAATGGGATGCCCTCCTGCAGATGTGTTGGAACGATTCACCATTGGAGAGCATTCCACATCTCTTGGATCACTGTCACGGGCTGGTCCAACGGATCGCAGCGTTGTGACCATTGACTGGCCAGTCTCTATTGAAGGGGACGCATGTACCAACGGGCCCAAGGGACCACGCTGGTGGAGGCCACCATGGGCCCAGGAGGCACAGGAAGTCCCGGGCAGGGCGCAATTGCCCAACCAGAAATGACTGGGCAAAGGAGGAAAGAACCTCGGCCCTGTCCACCGGGAGCCGTGCTCTGGCTCGCAGAGAGTCAAGCTCTGCCCTGATGAACAGTATCACCTGCTTTGGCACGAGTTCCGACTTGGCCTCGATGATGAGGAGGCCAACTTGAGAGCAAACCTGGAGGGCCAGATCTCTGGACCACTCCACCTACTGTCTGGAGGGGGTTGCTATCAGCCAATCGTCCAGGTAAGGGTACACCCGGACCCCTCAGCGCCGCAGGAATGCTGTCATCACTGCCATGCATTTGGTGAAGACCCTGGGAGCTGGGAGCTAGGGAGAGGCCGAAGGGCATGGCCCAGAACTCGTAAACGGATCCATCAACTCTGAAGCGGAGGAATCTCTGGTGGGACGGACGGATTGGGACGTGAAAGAACGCGTCCTGGAGGTCCAGGGAACAGAACCACACACCTTGTTCCAAGGATGGGATTATCTGAGCCAGAGTGACCATCCTGAGGGTTCGAGACCTTAGGAACTTGTTCAGGTCGTGCAGGTCGAGAATGGGGCGCCAGTCCCCCGTCCGTTTCGGGACCAGGAAGTACCTGGACACAAACCCCGGGTCTGGAGGAGGATCCGCCACCTTCCTGATTACCTCTTTTTCGAGGAGCAGGACAATATCGGCTCGATGGGCCAACAGCGAGGCTGCGGACCCCGTGGCCCCCCGAGGGGCGACGGCTCGAAAAGGTGAGGCCTGCTCGAACTCCAGAGGTAGGCCTTTTCCTACCACCTCCAACACCCAGCGGTCTGTGGTGACAGCGGACCAGGCAGAAAGGAAGTGGCGGAGCCGTCCCCCCACGGGGGGAACCCAGGGGGGAGTGACTAGGCTGGGGGCGGCAACCCTCAACCCGTTACTGGGCAGGCTTGGAGGAAGGACCAGCCGAGGGACCTCCTGGGCCTTTACCTCTTTGCTTCCTGTTGGAGGAAGCCGCCGGCTTGGGTTTGGGACGCCAAGAGTGAGCCTGCTGGCCCTGTTGCTGGTGCTGCTGCAAGGGTCGAGAAGCAGGGAGCGAAGGACGAAAGGACTTCTGCTGCTGACGGCGGCCTTTGTCCCTCTGGGTGGAGGTGACCGAGTCCAGGGAGGCATTGGATTTCTCGATCCGCTGGAGGTGTCCCTCCACTCCAGGGACAAAGAGGTCAGTCCCCAAGAAGGGGACGTCCGCCAACTTTTGCTGGGTATCCACCGTGAAGGTGGATATCCTCAGCCACGCCCTGCGTCTGCGTCGCATGGCCACCGCAGCCGCTACTGACCTGGCACAGGAATCACCTATGTCCACAGCAGTCTGAAGCTGCTGCTTCGCCACCGCCCTACCCTGGTCCCGCACCTGGTGGACCATGGTCTGCAGGTCAGGCGGGAGATGAGGATCAACCTCATCCAGGGAGCCCATGAGGGCATGGGAGAAGTGTGCCATCAGCACGGCCGAGCTGGCCTGTCGGAGGCCGAGGGAGGACGCAGCGTACACCTTGCGCCCGGCAAAGTTCAGCTTTTGGACTTTGTCAGGGGCTTATCCACATCCCGAGCGTTACCGGAAAGCCGGAAAACGCTGTCAGGTGACTAACCCTCGGCAGAGGGTGCTCCGAGAAACCGGGCAAAGAGCCGGTAGGGACCGCATACTTCCTGGCCATCCTGGCTGAGGGCGCAGGGCAGGAAGCAGGCCGCTACCAAAGCTCCAAGGCTGGGCCAGTAATGGCCTCAGCCACCGGAAAGGCCTCCGTGGGAGAATCCCCTCGGTCCAGAAGAAAAAATTACTCACCTTAGTAATTGCTTTTCTTCTCATGGAGTCTTGCTATATTATAACAATAGCAGTCAGCCACTGCAGCTGAACTGCCCCGGAGAGGAAGGAGTTAACTCCAGAAGATCTGGAGTTCTACAGCGCGAGGGCGCTGTGCTCAAAGCTCTATCTGGCAGTTTCAAATGAAACTGTCAGATCTTTACGAAGCCAACATCAAAGGACGAAAAGTCTGTGTGGAAAACTACACTAGCCTATGGCTACCTACTAGTAGTAATAACAACAATATAAACAACAAAGAAACACCCAGAACCATAATAACAAAGATTGATGGTATTATGGTTCATTTTACCACCCTTGACAAGCATATATGAACCCCTTCCCCAAGACTCAAGTCCAAGAAGGGGCAACAAAAATAACCTAAAAGAACATCTAGATCCCTAACCCAAAGGAAAACAGGTTAGGGAAAACTAAATGGCATGACACAGTGCTTGCACCACTCTGCCACCTCTACCCAAGTAGGAGTTCTGAGAGGGGCAGGAGGGAAGGAGAATATAGCAAGACTCCATGAGAAGAAAAGCAATTACTAAGGTGAGTAATTTTTTCTTCAAACACCATGAAGTCTTTGCTATATTATAACAATAGCAGATTACACAGCAGTACCTCCATGGAGGAGGGTGAGAACCTATTAGGAAATAGGCTCTGAAGCACAGTTGTGCTAAACCGAGCATCTCTCCTGGACTGATATCCAGGAATAATGCTTGTAAAGGTGTGAACTGTCTCCAGGTAGCAGCTTGACAAACTCTCCAGAATAGAATGTCTCTAGCAGCCGCCAGAGACGCAGCTGTACCCCTGGTGGAGGGGCCCTCAATCTTGAGGGGGTACTCTACCCAGTTTCTGATAACAAATTGGATACAAGAGACAATCCACCTTGCAATTGTTCTCTTAGTGGCAGGTTTCCTACAACCCTCGCCATAGGTAAGAAACAGTTGAGGGATTCAACCTATGACCTCTGGTGCCTTAGAATAGTAACTTAATGCCCTTTGACATCCAAGTTGTGCAGTCTCCTCCTCACCTGAGGAAGAATGCTCAGTGAAAAATACTGGGAGGGAGATAGATTGATTCAGGTGGAAATCAGAAACCACCTTAGGCAAAAACTTTCTATTAGTCCTAAGGATCACCTTATCCCTGTGGAAAGAAATAAAATCTTCTTCCACTGACAGGGCCTGTAACTCACTTAGTGCTCTGGAGAGGTGATAGATACTAGAAAAACGGTTTTCCAAGTTAAATACTTGAGTTCTGCTGAAGACAGAGGCTCAAAAGGAGGTTGCATTAACTGAGCAACGCAAATATTCAGGTCCCAGGCGGAGCTGGTTCCCGAAGGGAGGGTTAGTGTGAAGCAACCTTTAAAAAACTTGGAGAACACAGGGTGAGAAGAAAGGGAGGCAGGCTTCCTGCTGACACAAAAGCAGAGACAGCTGCTAGATGAACCTTCAGGTAGCTGGTCTAAGGCCTAAGGAATTCAGATGACCAAATAGTCCAAAAGAATGTGGAAGATCAGCAGATTCTGGGGTAATCTGCCTCTCAGAGCACCAGATGGAAAACCTCTTCCACTTAGAATTATAAGTGGTTCTAGTGGAAGGCTTTCCTTGAAGCCTTAAAATATCCATAACACCTTGAGAAAGGTGTAATCAGCTAGTCTAGCCCTCAAGAGCCAAGCCTTGAGGTGGAGGGACTTGAGGTCCGGATACTACACTCTCCCTGTGCACAGGCCAGTAAGTCGTGAACTCTGGGCAGGCTCAGGCAGGGTGGACTGCCAGGGACAGGAGCAGAGGGTACCAGGGCTGTCTGGCCCAATCTGGGGCAATCAGAATCACTCTGCAAGGTTGAGATCTGATTTTCACTAGTACCCTGAAAAGGAGAGGAAAGGGGGGGAAGCATACAGGAACTTCCCTTTCCAATCCAACGGAAAGGCATCCAGAGGGACTGAGCCCAGTACTGGAGGCCTGCAGCAAAAAAGAGGAAGTTGGTGGTTGTCTGGGGCCGCGAAAAGATCTATCTGAGGAGTGCCCCAACTGGCAAAGACGGACCCTAGTACTAGGATTCAGAGCCCATTCGTGATGGCTCTGAGAATGGCCTGATGAGGGCGTCCGCCAGCACATTGTCCTTCCTGGGAGATGAACCGGCTATCAGGAGGTGTTCAGGGAATAAGCCAGAGACCACAACTTCATTGCTTCGTGCACAAGGCTGAAGACCGAGTGCCCTTTACTTGTTGATGTACCACTTGTGGTGGTATTGTCTGTCCTGACTTGAACCACTTTGTTCTGACAGAATCTGAAAAGATCCCAAGAGCTAAAAAGACAGCTCTGAGTTCCAGAAGATTGATGTGGAGCAGAGATTCCTGAGGAGACCACACTCCCTGAGTGGTAAGGTCGCCCAGGTGAGCCCCCCCACCCTAACAGGGAGGCATCCGTGGTGAGGGTGAGGGAGGGAGAAATGGGAATGAAGGGAACCCCTTGTTTCAGATTGCTTTGATCCTGCCACCAGTGTAGGGCCAGGATCAGGGATTGAGTAACTGGGACCAATTTGGTAAGGGGGTCCTTCCTCTGAGACCAATAGGCCCTCAAATGGAACTGAATGTCCTCATCTGAATCTTGCTCCTGCACAACAGCTGTGGAAGCAGCCATGTGTCCGAGGAGTTGATAGCCTTGCTGGTCGAGAGACCACGCAGGGTAAAGGAGGATACCAGGGCGATGAGTCTGTCCACCCTTTCCGAGGGAAGAAAGGCCCTGGCTAACCTTGTGTTCACCCTGCCTATGAAAGTTAGGCCTGAACTGGTTCCAGAACTGACTTTGTAAGTTTAGCAGAAATCTCAGAGAAGTGAGAAGTTGCTGGGTGACTTGTAAGTGGGATTTCACCTGACCTGGAGACTGACCCACAATGAGCCAGTCGTCCAGGTAGGGAAACACAGCAACCCTTGCCTTCTTAAATGAGCCACTACTACAGCGAGACATTTGTGAATACCCTTGGCGCAGAGGTAAGGTCAAGGGCATTGCCTCTGAACTGGTAGTGGCCTGAGGGCAGTTCGAACCTGAGGTACTTTCTGGTGGGAAGGCCTGATCAGAACATGAAAATAGGCATCCTTGAGGTCCAGGGAAGCTAGCCAGTCCCCTGGTTTTAGGGAAGGCAATATCATTGCCAGGGTTAACATTTTGAACTTTGTTTCAACAGATGCTTGTTCAAGTATCTTAAATCCAGAATGGGCCGCCATTCTCCTGTCTTTTGGGGTAAGAAAGTATCTTGAATAAAGCCCTTGCCCTGATGGCAAGGAGGAACCCTTTCCACTGCTTTGCAGACCAGAAGAGAAGAAACCTCTGCTTCCAAAGCAAGGGCTTCTGAAGGACTTGTAGGGAAATGCCTGGCTCTCATCTTTGGAAAATATTTGAAGCTGAGAATTAGACCCTGGCCTATTACCTCCAGAACCCATCTGTCCGAGTTAGGGACAGCCAGCTCTGGCTGAAATAGGCCAACCTGCCCCCACTGGTACAGGAGACTTCGGCCCTGGCACCCATCAGGGTGCCTGCTTAGCAGCAGCCTTAGGCTGAGGGGAGGGAGACGGTCTCACTAGCGCCACGCTCTACCCCTGCCTCTGAAGAAACCTCTGCGAGACAGCAGAGGAGGCTTGAAATTGGTAAAAGGCCTGAAAAGGGTCTGCCCTACCTCTGGGAGCATGCCTTTGTGGCATGGCATGCTTCTCCTTAGCCTGGGCACTTTTGTAGGTAGTTCTGTATTCATCCATCTTTTTCATATAATTTTCTGTTTGCTCCCAAACAGAGAATTTCCACTACAGGAAAATCCATAGCCTTTTACTGAGTATCTTGGGACAGATTAGTGCATCTGAGCCATGCCAACCTCACGGAAGCTACAGAAGTGGCCATGACCCTAGAGGAAACATCATTAACATCAACAGCAGTATGAAATTGAACTTTAGAGGCTTCAATGCCATCAGCAGCCACCTGTTCCAACTCACTAGCCAGCTGGCCATGGGCCTGCTTGGCTAACTGCAATACTGTGTCCCACCTAGATTTCTGATATCTAGCCACATAAGCCATATAATTTGCCTGCCTGAGTCCCAAAGAAGCTGCCATATACTGTTTCTTCGCCATGGCATCAATCTTCCTAGAATCCTTATCAGGAGGATGTGAGGCCAGAGGAATATTAGCCTTGTCACAGGCTGCAGCTTGTACCACACCTACATGACTACACTGCTCAATAAGGAAGTCTGTATCCGAGCCTGACAAAGTATACCTTCTGTCCATTTTTTATCTACAGGAGGGACAGAATGAGGATTTTTAAAATCTTTGTTGTTTGCTTCCTAAATGACTTATGCAAAGGAATAGACAACCTCCTAGACTCTGGAATATCCATCATTTCCACATAATCAGGCTCCTCTTGCTCATCCACAGCCTCCTCTAAAGGAAGCTGGAGGGTTTCTGCAACCTTTTGTAAAAATAAAGAAAGAAGGGACTCAGACAGAATAGGGGAAGATTCTAAAGGTCTGTCTGGAGAAATGCCGTTCGATGGGCACGTCCAGACCCTCCCAGCCACACATATATTGATCAAATTCCTCCTCCCCCTCCTGTGGTTCATAAAAATCCTCAACTTCAAAATCCTGAACCACTGGGACTGAACGAACCAACCTTTTACCAACTGTTGGTGGTTCTACAGATCCCTGAGACAGTGACTGGACAATCTGAATGGCTTTAGCTATCTCTGCAGCAGTTGGAGACACAATTCTGGACTCCAAACCTCCTGATTTCTTTGTCTTTTTACTTGGGACTGGTTCCTCTGAACCAGTCTTCCTTTTGGCCGAGGAAGTCTCGCCCTGGTCAGAGGGCACTCCCTCTGGTCCAGTGGGTACTGAACCGGGCTGGCCATCCGGGTCAGCGGACTTCTTGGCCTCTCGTTCCCTGAGCCGGCCCAATCTCTTCTCCAGGGTGGCTGCAGGGAAATTTTTACACACCTGGCAGTCTGACAGGAGGTGGTCAGCCCCAGACAATAGACACAAGTGGTGTGTGGGTCAGCCTTTGGCAAAGGCGCCCCACAGAACATCACAGTGTTGAAACCCAGTGGGCCCGGTTTTCTTTTGGGTTTCTAGACATAATGCCAGCCTAACCAAAAACTTGCCCTTTGATGGCAGTGCTAGGCAAGACACCCTTATCGGTTCCTAACCGTGTCACGGTATTTGAAAAACCGTAATAATTTACTTTTTAGAACCGATAAGAACCGGGAACCGCACTCTAAAACCCACAGTACAGTTTTAAAAGACAGAAAAAAACAAGCGATCGGTTCAAAACCGAACCGATAATTAATTTTCCACACAGACTTGAATTTTTGTACTTACGGTTACCAGATAGAGCTTTAGAACCGAAATGCGGTAAAAATAATGACTTTTGCCGGTTCAAATGAACCGAAAACTACTCTTTTAAACCGAGAATGAACCGAGCTGAAGGAGCTGATCTCCAGAGCGACTGTTCAGTGAAGCGGAGTAAAGAATCTGACAGTTTCATTTGAAACTGCCAGATAGAGCTTTGAGCACAGCGCCCTCGCGCTGTAGAACTCCAGATCTTCTGGAGTTAACTCCTTCCTCTCCGGGGCAGTTCAGCTGCAGTGGCTGACTGCTATTGTTATAATATAGCAAGACTTCATGGTGTTTGAATCACCATCAGGGGATACTTGGCCCGTTTGGACACAGGCTCAAGCTGCATCCCGGTGGACTCCGAGATGAGTCGAAGCAGACCCAAGAAGGACGATGGGCTATCGTCCACTGACTGGCCCCCGGAGGACTCCAGATCGAACTGCCTGGAGAACAGGGAGGAATCGTCGTCGGATTCTGAAGAGTCTGCGAAGAGCTGCCTCGGCCCTGAGCCACCCTCCACCTGCTGAGGACAATCGGGAGTGAGGGTGACCGACAACCTGTGGGGCAGGCCATGACACGACCGAGAATTCTTGGTCAGTGCCCCCGACTTCGGTTGTGGAAGCGGAGGTTCCACCACAATTGGTGGAGCAGCTGGTTTCGGCCGAGCAACCGGCCCTGGAGCGGGCAACTCGACTGGAACGAGGGGTTGCTTCGGTCGTTCAGGCGACAGCCACTTAATGGCCGGGGTCTTGGCTGGGGTCGGCTTAGGCCTGTACAACAGCAACTGCTGCCACATAAGGTCCTCGTAGCGCCGGCGCAACTTGCGCTGCAGCCTCTCCTCACCCGAGGAGGACAACAAGGAAGAACAGCGTTGCCGCTACTCGCACGAGAATCACCGATGACATGTCGGCGGAACGGGTTGGACCGAAGAGGTCCGAGACCGAGACCTCGGGGACCGAGGGTGGTCTGGGAAGGGGGGGGACACCCGCTCTTCCCTCAGCTCGGGCACTTTAACCGGGGACTGCAGCCCAGAAGGCACATGCAGATCCTCGGTATCCATCAGGGGAACCGGTGAAGGAGGGTTGTCGGCTTCTCCAGTCGACAGCCCGTCTAACGGATCGAGAAAAATCTCGACTTCATCGACAGGAGTCTCGGCAGGCTGGCCTGACGGGGGCACCATGAAGCCAGCGGCCTCAGCCGCAACCTCGACTGAAGTCGACTGTCGGCCGCCCGGGGAAGGGGACCTCTCCTGCTCCCACGAACACCGACGGTGGGACTTACCTTTGACTCCTTTTTTTTGGGCCGAGAAGAATGTCCCGAAGGCCCCTCTCCTTTCATGGAAAGGGACTGACAAAGCTCCTTGAACGAAGCCGTATACGAGGAACTCAGAGAGAGCGGGATAAATGCCGTGGCCGAGGAGGAGGAAGATCGGCCTGGGCCGCCTCCTCTCGAGGCGATCATCTCTCGAGCTGCTCAGCCAAGCCAGCCGCGCGGACACGCCATGAGCCTCTTTAGATTTTACGGCGGGGAAGCGTTTCTACGCCCGGCACCCGAGCTTCAATCGGGCGGCACACCGTACAGAACGCTAATGAAAGAGCGGCACAACCGCAGGTCAGGGTCGATCTAGGCCTAGGCAGTAGACGCACATGGAGTGCGGAACCATCCTGGACATTTTCTGCCTGCAAGGACACCTCCGAAAGCCGGGAACAGATTTGTCCATCGCAGCCGCGAGGGAAGATGAAGACCGAAATTTAGAAAACTTCAAAACCAATTTCGGACGAACCAAAGAGTTAGGATCCAGTCTAAAACGCAGAGCGCTAAGGAGGGAACCTGAGCTTCCAAGTGGTAAGGAAGATCTGGCGTCATGGGGCGGAGCCGAGAGTTTTACCACCCGGGTGGGTGGGAGGAGTCAGCTTGAAGACCTTCCGGCAAGAATTAAAGCGGCAAGGATACCTGCCAGAAAGTGTGGATGAACAACATATCCATGTCCCTAGAACTAATAATCGCTCCTCGCATGAATGCTTTCCCTGCTTCTTAATATACTCCTCTGGAAGAAGCTGAATCCAAGTTTGTACTTTTACAGCTCCCACTGGTCCTTTCAAAACGATCTAAAATCGACTTTTGCCCGGATGTATGTGGGGAACTTCCAGTTAGACGCTACTTCACTCTCTCCCATTGCCATCAGGGTCACAATGACCATGGCATGGTCTGATATAGAGCTGACACACCCCTATCATTCTATGACAGCAGTCTCTGGGAATGTACTATATATATATGAATGGAGAAAAACGTATACTCTTTAGCCCCGGGGTTGGCCACCCTCCAGCTATCAATCAGGGCCAGGTCAGACATCCCTCCAGTTATCACAGATCCATGGCGTTTGCTTGCACGCCTCTTCCTCCCTCCTGAGTAATCTTATCTTGGGTCCATAATGCAGTTTGGATCATCCTCAAGAATAATAAGATTTGGAAATTGCTCTTGATGACTAATGTCTAAGACCTGTTGATAGAAGGCTGCATTAAAATTTGCTGGGGCATGTATACTACCATAAGTCAAGCATTCCCAATACAATTTTCCTACCACAAACACATATCTACCCCCAAACTGGATCTATTACAGTTTTATGTATAGTTAGAAAAAATTGTCTGTGGAGAACGACTGCAGCCCCATGTTTATGCATTGAGTAGCAGGCTGCATAGCAGAACCCTACCCATCCACCAACAAGTTTTGCATGCGCAGAAACTGTAAGGTGAGTTTCCTGCAACACCACCATGTGCATTTGCCAATGCTTAAGAGCATACAAAATCTTTTTTTGCTTAACTGGAGAGGTAAACACCCTTATATTCCAAGATGTGATTGTGACTTTACATCCTGTGTTCATTTTCACGTTAGAAGCTTATCCACTGCTGCCTCTTATTCCAATGGGAACCCATGAGCGAAACCTCACACACTGCAGATTGTCCAAACACCCTCATGTGTAGGATGAGAAGAACATTAAACAGTAACTCGCTAACAAACATTAAAACTAACCAACAAGCAATATAAACAGCATCAGTACATTCAAATATATCTACTCAAAGCAAAAATTACTCACCTTAGTAATTATCTTTCTTCTAATAAGAGTCTTGCTGTATTCTGACTATTGCAGTTAGCCCCAGCCTTTAAACTGCCCTGGAGAACAAAGGGTTAACTTTTTATGCTGAGCTCGAGCTCGGTTGAGGTCTCTATCTGGAGCCCTTTGAAATCCAACCGTCAGATTCTTACGAGCAAAAACTCACTAACTATTCTATGTGGAAACTGTAAAATTTTTACTAGCCAACTGGCAACAAAAAGTTTTGGATTCCCAAAGGAAGACTCAAGTCAGGAAACCCAAAACCAGAAAAACAATCCAAATAAGAATAATGCTAAAACAAACACCCAAGCAAAAAGAAGAGGCTGTAAATGGTGCACCCCTGAGATGCAACATTGCACCTGCCCACCCACTTCCCAAAAACAGGTTCTGAGAGGGGAGGCAGGGAGGGAGGTCAGAATACAGCAGGACTCCATTAGAAGAAACATAATTACTAAGGAGAGTAATTTTTTCTTCAAACAACATGAAGTCTTGCTGTATTCTGACTATTGCAGACTACCAAGCAGTACCTCCATGGAGGAGAGACAGAACCTACTTTGGGAATAGGCTCTGAAGTACTGCTGTGCCGAACCGAGCATCACTCCTAGCCTGGATATCCAGAGAGTAATGCCTGGTAAAGGTATGGACTGTTTTCCAGGTGGCTGCCTGACAAATTTCTAAGAGAGGAATATCCCTGGCAGCAGCCAGGGAAGCAGTTGTACCTCTGGTGGAGTGAGCCCTCAGGCCTGAGGGTGGAATTTTTCCTAGTTTCTCATAGCAGAATTGTATACAAAACACAATCCACACCTGGCAATAGTTCTCTTGGTGGCTCGTCTTCCCTTCCCCACTTCTCCATAACTGAGGAACAGCTGGAGGGAATCAAACCTGGGACCCTTGGTACACTCTATATAGTAGCTAAGGGCCCTTTTAACATATAAACTGTGTAGCCTCCTCTCTCCTGAAGAGGAATGATCAGTGAAGAAAACAGGAAGAGACACAGACTGGTTCAGGTGAAAATCTGAAACCACTTTGGGCAAGAACCTTCTACTGGTTCTAATGACCACTTTATCCCTATGAAAGGAGACAAAATCATGTTCCACTGACAGGGCTTGCAGTTCACTGATACGCCTGGCAGAGGTAATGGCTACCAAGAACACAGTTTTCCCAAGTCAAGTACTTAAGCTCTACTGAGGACATAGGCTCAAAGGGAGGTTGCATCAATTGAACAATACAAACATTTAAATCCCAGGCAGGGACAGGGTCTCTGAATGGAGGATTGGTATGAAGCAATCCTTTGAAAAATTTACAGAACACAGGATGAGATGATAGTGAGGAAGACTTCCCCACTTACAGAAAAGCAGAGACAGCTGACAAGTGTACTTTGAGAGTAGCTGGTCTGAGGCCTAGGCCATTAAGAAGGACCATATAATCCAGAACTGTAGGCAATTCAGCAGTGTTTGGGGAAATATGCTGCTTAGAACACCAAATGCTGAATCTTTTCCATTTGGAGTTATAGGTCTTTCTAGTGGCGGGCTTTCAAGAGGTTTTGAGGATGTCCAGAACCCCCCTGAGACAGATGCAAATCTGCATACTCTAACTCTTCAAGAGCCATGCCTTAAGATTGAGAGACTGAAGACTGGGGTACCAAATCCTCCCCTGAGAGGAGGTTACCAGGTTGTAATTCCTGGGAAGAGACAGGGGACGATGGACTGCTATGGACAGTAACAGAAGGTACCAAGGCTGTCTGGCCCAATCTGGAGCAATCAGAATCACTCTGCAAGGTTGTGACTTTATCTTGACTGAAACTTTGAACAGTAGAGGAAAGGGAGGAAAAGCATACAGAAATTTCCCTTCCCAGTTCAGAATCAGAGCATCCAGAGGGACTGAGCCCAAGACTGGGGGTCTGCAACAAAAGAGAGGAAGTTGGTGATTGTCCAGGGCTGCAAAGAGATCTATCTCTGGAGTGCCCCACCTTGGAAAAATCACCTTCAAGACCAGAGGGTCCAGGGACCATTCGTGATGGCGCCCTGAAATCCTGCTCAGTGCATCCGCTAGCACATTGTCCTTCCCTGGAAGGTGGACTGCTATCAGAGAGGTTTGCAGGGAATAAGCCAGGGACCACAACTTCATGGCTTTTGTGCACAAGGCCGCAGACCGCGTGCCTCCCTGCTTGTTGATGTACGACATGGTGGTGGTGTTGTCTGTTCTGACTTGAACAACCTTGTTCTGCACTGACTGAGAGAAAGCTTGCAGGGCCAGAAAAACTGCCCCGAGTTCCAGGAGATTGATATGGAGAAAGGATTCCTGAGGGGACCACAGTCCCTGGGCAGTGAGGGCCCCCAGATGGGCTCCCCAGCCCAGGAGGGAAGCATCCGTGGTAAGGACCACTAAATGAGACTAAGTGGCAAATGGGACCCCTTGCCTTAAATTGTCCTGATCCTGCCACCATTGAAGGGCTTGGATCAGGGTCCGAGTCACTGGTATCAGTTTGGTAAGGGGATCCTTCTTTTGGGACCAAAAGGCCCTCAGATGGAACTGAATGTCCCTCATCTGGAATCTTGCCCCTTGGATCACTGCTGTAGAGGCTGCCATGTGGCCCAAGAGCTGGAGGAAATGCCTTGCTGATCGAGATACCTGAAGGCTGAAGGAAGAAGCCAGTTCTATAAGAACTCTTGCCCTTTCCCGGGGAAGAAAGGCTCTTGCTTTGACAGTATCCCGCTCTGCCCCTATAAAGGTAAGGAGTTACACTGGCTCGAGAACTGACTTGGGAAGGTTGAGAAGAAATCCTATAGAAGTAAGCACTTGCTGGGTCACTTGCAGGTCTGACTTGACTTGGTCTGGGGACTGGCCCACTATGAGCCAGTTGTCCAGATATGGAAAAATGGAAATCTTTTGCCTCCTTAGAAAGGCAACTACTACTGCCAGGCACTTTGTGAAGACCCTTGAGGCTGAAGTTAGGCCAAAGGGCATTGCTCTGAACTGATAGTGGCCTGAGGGCAACTGAACCTGAGGTACTTTCTGTGGGAGCACCTGATGGGAATGAGAAAATAGGCATCTTTGAGGTCCAGGGAGGCTAGCAAGTCCCCTGGCCTTAGAGAGGGAAGGATTACTCCCAGAGTTAACATCTTGAACTTTGGTTTTAAAAGATGTTTGTTTAGGTATCTTAAGTCTAGGATGGGTCGCCACTCCCCTGTCTTTTTTGGGGTCAGGAAGTACCTGGAGTACAGACCTTTGCCCCAGTGTAGGGTAGGTACTCTCTCTCTCTGACTGTTAAAAGCCAGAAGAGATGAAACCTCTGCCTCTAGGGCAAGGGTTTCTGAGAGACCTGCAGGTGGAAAAGATCTGGCTCTCATCTTCGGAAATTTTTTTGAAGCTGAGAACCAGTCCCTGACTTACTACTTCCAGGACCCACTTGTCTGATGTAACAGACATCCAGTCCTGGACGAAGTAAGTCAGCCTGCCCCCTACTGGAATAGGAGAGTCGATCTGGGCAGGCCCATCAGGGTGTCTGCTTGGCATGGACCTTAGGCTGAGGAGTAGATGCAGCCCTGCTCACCCCCCTTCTGCCTCTCCTTCTGAAGAACTCCGTCTGTGAAAAGAAAGAGGAGGCCTGTGGCTGGTAAAAAGGCCTGCCCCTGCCCCTAGACTGCTGCCTTTGAGGAGTTGCCTGCCTCTCTTTGGCCTGAGCACTCCTGTAAGTGGTCCTGTACTCATCCATTTTCTACATGTAATTCTCTGTCTGCTCCCCAAACAAAGAATTACCCACTACAGGAAAATCCATGGCCTTAGCCTGGGTAGCTTGCGAAAGGCTAGTACATCTGAGCCAAGCCATTTTCCGTAGAGCCACAGATGTAGCCATGACTCTTGATGACACATCACTGGAGTCCACAGCAGCATGAAACTGAACTTTTGATGCCTTGATCCCATCTGCAGCCACCTCCTCCAGCTCCTTGGCTAGCTGGGGGGGGAGGCCTGTTTAGCCAGTGCCAGTACAGTGTCCCACCTGGACTTCTGGTACCTGGCTGTACAGGCCATACAATTCACCTGCCTAAGTCCCAAGGAAGATGCCATGTACTGTTTTTTTTGCCATGGCATCAATCTTCCTGGAGTCTGTCTGAGGGGTGTGAAGCCAAGGGAATGTTTGCCTTGTCACAGGCAGCAGCCTGCACTACCCCAACATGGCTGCACTGCTGGTATAAAAACTCCATATCTGAGCCTGATAGTGTGTACCTCTTGTCCATCCTTCTGTCAACAGGGGGTACAAAACTGGGAGATTTCAGGATTTTTTGTGTCTGTTTCCCAAAGGATTTGTGAATGAGAACAGACAGTCTCCTGGATTCTGGGATGTCCACCATGCCCACATAATCAGGCTCCTTCTGATCCTCCATTGCCTCCTCCATAGGAAGCTGGAGGGTTTCAGCCACTTTTCTGTAAAACAAAAAATGGGAAGGGGACTCAGAAAGCCTAGGAGGGAATACACCAAAAGGTCTGTCTGGGGAGATGTCCGGGTTCCACAGGCACATCCAGACTTTCATTATCATCACCACCATCATCTTCAAACTCCCCCTCCTCCTCAAACTCCGGTTCATAAAAATCTTCAGGGGTATAATCTTGAACCGGGGGAACTGACCGAACCAAACCCCTGCGAAAAGGTGTCGGATCGGTCGGAACCGGGCAAAGCGATTCCACAATTTGAATCGCTCTGGCTATTTCCTCGGCAGTCAGAAATGAAAATTACGTACCTACCGTAATTCTTGATCTTCTCTTGTATCTTCACCATTCATTACTGCTTGAGTTAGTGCCGGGGGCACGCACCCGCTACAGGAGGTTTTTTTTTTTCGAGTCGGCTCCACGCGCTGCCCTCAAGCCCAGCGACGTGCTGCGTCATGCTTGGGCGGCCGGTTAGGTGCCGTAGACTACTCCTCTATCTCAGTTCTGGTAGCCGGAGAGGCGAAAATAAAGGGTAAGAAATAAGGGAAGCGAGGCAAGAGAGCCGAGGGACAGGAAAAAGGAAAGGATATAAACTGAAAAAGGAATAAGCCAGTAGAGAATAGACAGAAAAGAGAGAATTCCTACCCTAAGGGACCGCAGGGCCTCCTTTCCGGGGCGGCTCTAGGGGAGGAACAGAGAGAAGGAAGAGAAAGTAGAAGAAGAAGAAGAAAAAGAGGCATGTTGAGAGGGAGAACAGTGCCCATCGAGCATTGGTTGAGAGGCTTATAGGCTCAAAACTGACAAGGGAGCAAGAATCCCAGTTGCTAGGACTGAGGGGAGGTTCAACCGAACCACCTGAACAGATCTGAATGAGGGCAGACTCTCTGAACTCTCAACATGCCAAGTCCCTTCATCCTAGTTGAGGGCTCCTAGACTGCACGGGCAGAACCTGTTCCGGGAAGAGCGCCCATCCAGGAAGGGAACTAAGTCCCTTAGCACCTTGTTAAGTGCTAACACAGTAGTGTATGGGAAAGACTATGCCTTCTCGAAGGCAGTTTTGTATGAAAGATAGAGTGGAACTCAATCAGACTCCCTAAGACAAGGCAAGCAGACGCTCAGAGCTGACAAGTTCAGTCAGTAGCTAGAAGAGCTCGAAATAATACCTGCCAGGAGGATTCTAGACTTTGCTGAGGCCAAGTCAGAGCATGGCCACTTGGGCTGTGAAACTGCATAACCTGAAGAAGGTATTTAGGAATCGCACCCTAAGGGCGGTCAGAAAGAGTTCCCTCAGAATTTAGAGAAAAGTACAACCGTGTTCGCTCTCTTTACCTTGAGGAAAAAGGAACCATTCATTAAGAATGGAAACAAAGTTGTTTTTGGCATAAAGGCCAAGGAAGAAGAAGAACGAGACGGGCGAGGGAGACGCCACAGAAGGAGGCCACTGAGGGGAAGGTGGGTGGGTATCAGTAATGAATGGTGAAGATACAAGAGAAGATCAAGAATTACGGTAGGTACGTAATTTTCGTATCTTCCCTTGTCAATCTTCACCATTCATTACTGCTTGGGTGAGTTACAAGCCCCCCTTAGAAAAAGGGGGGGGGTAGAACCCTGAGGGAACAAGACCCCCAGCCTCCTGCTGGTGAGAAACAGAAGGGGAAGACCCTGGGCTAGTCAAAAGAGAAGCCTATGGGGGAGAAGAGCTAGGAGGTGCCCCCCGAGGATGGGGAGACGGAGGAAGCCCCTGCAGTAATCTCCTAGCTCTGGAGGAAAAGAGACGGGTCACCTGGAAAGCGGAGCGAATCACCCTACGCCAGGCCAGGGGTGACAACCTTGATAGACAAAGCCATGCTGTCCGCCTAATGCAGATCGCTGTCCCCGCAAGCCTGGAAGCCACCTCACTGGCGTCATAAGATGCCCTTGCTTGGTGTCTTGCCAGCTCCAGGCCTATAGCAGAGAGGGCAATAGCTTGTCTGGTTTGCTCCATATCAGGCATTGATGCTAAGAGCTGAGAGAGCATTGACCACAAATGCCTACTGTAGGTAGCGTGATGAGCCTGATGTGACGCAATGCAAGCCATCGCACGAGAGGAAGAGAACACTCTTCACCCCCACCAGTCGAATTGTAGGAAATCCGAATCCGGTGGACAGTCGAGCCAGCAAGGCGCCTCGGAGGAGTTCTAGGTATACCAAACCGAGAGCCGGGTTGGGGATAGTACCCAGGATTCCAAAGGGCACACATACCTGCCGACAGTCTGCCGGGCTGGAGAAGGTGCGGGTGACTGCCAGGAACGGATAGACGCCCTGGAAGGGATAGCCAGGAAGGTACCACCAGGTGCTGGGCACTGAATTCTCCAAGGAATTCACTGCCTCCCTGCTCGTATTGACTCGCCTAACGAGGAGATTCAAGATCCTCACCATCCGAAGGAATCGCTGATATTCAGTGAAATCAGCATCGGAGGAGATATGAGCAGAGGGTTCCTCTCCCTCAGAGGAGGCAGACGAGGATGATGGAGAGCGAGTGTCCAGAAGATTCTTGCGGCGGTGGGGATAGGTGAAAGACCCGCTCATTCATACACCTGACATATGAGGGGAAGGCCGCCGCAGAACCTCTGAACTGCTCCCAGGATAACGTGCCCGTAGGACCGACATGGTCTGGAAGAGCGGGGGGTGGCTGCAGAGGAACAGGAGATGGGCACCTATGAAGAGGCAACTGTCCTCTGCTAGGGCTCTGAAATCCGGAGAATGGAGCCCGAGCTGGCGGGATACCAGACAACAGACCAGGTCGCAAAACGGAACCCTGGGAAAGCGAAACCTGGAAGAGCCCAGAAGGGGATCCTCCCCTGTGACTGCATGGATCCAGAAGGGCAGTCCGCAGCAACGCCACCGGAGGGGACCCCGGGGTCCAAGAGGGAAAGGCGGGGCCCAGCGCTACGGCTCCTTGCCACCCCGAGGGGTGGCCGGCGGAGACCGCGACGACTGTACCCCACCCCTCGACCCCCGAGAGCACCCTCCTCCTTGACCCCAGCGTTCTCCCACTCCGAGTGGCTGCAACAGCACCAGGGAGGGTAGCTGTCACGAGCCCCCCAGGAGGGAGAGCCCCTCCCTCCGCCCCCACTCCATCGCCCCCCATGGATCCAGGGCCACCCCTAGCCCGAGGGCCCTCAGGGGAGAACAGCAACTGGGACAGCGGGAGAGGCCCGCTGTGCCGCCTAGCACCACGTGCTATCGTGGGACCCTGACCAAGAGTCAGGTTGCCAGGACGGGTCCACGCCTGAGTCATCGACCTCCGAAGAGGAAGAGACCAGCTGGACCACAATACTACGTCCTCGAGAAATGGCGCCGCTAACGGCGCTGGTGCTAGAGGCGCGCTGGATGACCTTGGCCCACCTGCTAGACCCGGCCCCTGCCCTCAGCGGCGCCGGCTAGGCTCACGTGCCACCCGGCCGGAACTCAACCCGGTGCTACTGGAGAGAGTGAACCACGCCTGTGACGCTATGAGTGGCGCCGGAGGCCAGGAGAAGCGCGTTAACGGCGCTTGCAGTCTGATCACGGAGGCCGGGCAGCGGGCGCCGATCTGAAACAGCACCAGAGGGTGGTGCCTAGGTCCACGGTGCCGGGCCCAGCAGGCGCGGGCCTCGACACTGGAGAGCCTGCACTCCGAGGAGGTGAATGCTGAGGCGGTGTCCCCACCGCGCCCCGGAAGGGACCACGACGCCTCCGACACCGCAAAGAAGCTTCCTCTTACCGGGAGAAAAACGAGGAGTCTTGACGCAGAAACAGTTGAACTACTGCAGCAGGTGCAGCCTCGACAGCGGGAGAAACAGAACTGAGATAGAGGAGGAGTCTATGGCACTAACATCCGTCAAGCGCATGACGTGGCACGTCAGGCTTGAGGGGGCGCTCTACTGGGCCGACACCAAAAAAAAAAAAAACTCCCAGAAGGGTGCGCGCCTGGCAACAACACAAGCAGTAATGAAAGGTGAAGATTGACAAGGAAGATCATGAACCACTGGATCCAACTGGTTGATTTTTTCGTGCTTCCTTTTTGTAGGAACTGACCCCTCAGGATCGGCTCTCCTCTTGCCTGAAGAAGTATCGCCCTGGTCAGAGGGCACTACTTCTGGTCTGGTCTGGTCGGAACCGAACCGGGCTGGTCATCCAGGTCAGCGGACTTCTCTGCTCCTTTTCCCTCAGTCTAACTAATCTCTTTTCAATGGTAGACTTAGGAAAATGTTTACAAATTTGGCAGTCTGTATCGAGGTGTTCAAACCCCAGACAATAAACACAGGTGGTGTGGGGGTCGACCTTAGCAAAGACCTCCCCACACTCACTGCAGTGTTGAAACCCAGTGGGCCTGGTTTTTTTCTTGGGTTTCTAGGACGGCCAACCTAACAAACGCACTTTTGGCGGCAACCACCAGGCAAGACTCCCTTATCGGTTCCTAACCATGTCAAGGTAAGTTGGAAAAAACGTTCAAAACACGTTTTTTTTTTTAGAACCAATAAGGACCGGTAACCACACTCTAAAGTAAAACACAAGGATTCAATACAAATGATCAGTTCAGCTGAACCGATCTAACACTTTACAATTTCCACACAGAAAAACAGAACAAAATCTATCTAGTACTCATGGTACCACAGACAGAGACTGAACCGACTATGCGGAAATAAATTTGGTAAAAACCGACAACTTAACTGAGACTTTAAGCGACTTTCGAACCGAGCTGAAGGAGAAATCTCCGGAGCGACTGTTCAGTGAGACGGAGTAAACAATCTGACGGTTGGATTTCAAAGGGCTCCAGAGAGAGACCTCAACCGAGCTCAGCATTCTATGCTCTGCATAGAAAGTTAACCCTTTGTTCTCCGGGGCAGTTTAAAGGCTGGGGCTAACTGCAATACTCAGAATACAGCAAGACTTCATGTTGTTTGAAAAACAGGTAACTCACCTGTAAATACAGGTTACTCATCTGTAACAGGAGTTCTAGGAATGGTATATGTTGTTCATCCACACTGTCTGGCAGGTTCCTTGCCGCTTTAAATCTTGACGGAAGGTCTTCAAGCTGGCTCCTCCCACCCACCCGGTGCAAAACCTCGGCTGCCCCATGATGCCAGATCTGCCCGCTGGAAGCTCAGGTTATGCATGGCCGGGAGGTCGAGAGTAGGATGAACAACATACCATTCCTAGAACTCCTGTTACAGGTGAGTAACCTGTATTTCTAGGACATGGATATGTTGTTCATCCACACTGTCTGGCAGACTCCTAGCAGTTCTCCGGAGGAGGGAGGCAAGGTGCACACCCCTATACTTACTTGGGAAAGAGAACTGAGAACCGAGGCCCCAAAACCAGCATCCCGCGTGACTCAAGGTCGGGTGGTAATGGGTGATGAAGGTGTGTGCTGACTTCCAGGTAGCAGCCCTGCAGATTTCCTGGATAGGGACGTCCCTGGAAGCAGCCATCGATGCAGCAGTATGGCAGGTAGAATGAGCTCTTATCCTCTGGGAGGCTCCATGCCCGCCAACTTATAGCAGAGATCTATGCAGGAGGTGACCCACCTGCCTATCGTCCGCTTGGCTGCAGGTCTGCCAGGTGCGGCTTCAGCGTAGGGTGACAAATAGCTGGACAACTCTCTCTCAATTTCCCCAGCCGTGCGCTCCTTATAGTAAGCGAGCACCCTTCTAGGGTCCAGAGTATGGAGTCTATATTCGGCCTCCGAGGTGTGATTGGGGTAGAACACCGGCAGAGTCAACACCTGGTTAAGGTGAAACTCCGACACCACCTTCGGAAGGAATTTCGGGTGGGGGCACAGGACAACCTTGTCCCTGTGGAAGACCAAGTAAGGAGACTCTATGCAGAGCGCCTTGAGTTCTCCCATCCTTCTGGCTGACGTGATAGCCACCAAGAAGGCGGTGTTCCACGACAGGTGAGAGAGTTCACACCTGTGCACTGGCTCGAATGGCTTGCCCATGAGCTTTGCCAGTACCAGCAGTAAATCCCACGGAGGTGGAGGTTCTCGCACTGGAGGGGAAATGTGATCAAGGCCTTTGAAAAAGCGCCAGACCACCTTCTCCTGCGCCACCGACTGCTCCCCGGCCCGCGCCCGGTAAGCATAGATGGCTGCCAGGTGCACCCTCAGGGTCGTCGACCTAAGCCCTTGACGAGAAAGGGACCATAAATAGTCCAAGATGCTTGCCAAAGGACAGGAGGAAGGGTCCAAGCCCTTGCCCTGACACCAAATGGAAACCTCTTCCATTTGAAGGCATAGCATTTTCTGGTCGACTCACGGGACGCCTCAACAACACTGAGGACCTCGTCGGAAAGACCCAAGGCCTGGAACTCTGTCGGTCAGGAACCAGGCGCCAGGTGCAGGGATTGAAGGTCCGGATGGAACACCTTCCTCTGATTGACTGAGAGCAGGTCCGGCAAGCTGGAAGCTGCCTCAGGAGCTCTGGAGCTGAGGCTGAGGAGATCTGTGCCAGAACTGGCGGGGCCAGTCTGGGGCTACTGGAATCACCTGCGCCTTGTCCCTCCTTGCTTTGAGAAGCACCTTAGAATCCAGGGAATGGGGAAGGTGTAGAGGCGGCCCGAGTCCACGGCCTCGAGAAGGCATCCCCCTGCAGCGAGCCCCTGCTGAGGGGCGGGCATGGAACAGCCTCAGCTTCGCTGCTCTCCCTGAGGCAAACAGGTCCACCTGAGGTGTGCCCCAATGGAGAACAGGTTCTGTACACCTCCGGCAGGAGAGACCACTCGTGAGATGCAGCCCCATCCGCCCAGGGCATCGGCCAGGTGTTGGAGGCTCCTGCCACATGAATGGCTAGAGATCCGCCTGCCGCGCATCAGTGACCAAATGTGGAGAGCTTCCTTGCCAGAAGCATGGAACGTGGCCCGCCTGGCGGTTTAGGGTAGTAGCTACGGTCGTATTGTCCATCTGGACTCGGACCACTTGACCCGGAGAAACGGAGCAAAGGCGGTGAGAGCTAGGCGGACCGCTGGAGCTCCAGCAGGTTGATGTGGCATCGGACTCCCGCTGGGACCAGAGGCCATGGGTCCGTGTTCCCCCAGATGGGCACCCCAACCCATCAGAGAGGCATCGGTCGATAGAGAGACCGTCGGCTCAGGGCGGACAAACGGGATGCCCTCCTGCAGATGAACTGGAACGGTCCACCACTGGAGAGCGTTCCACATCTCCTGGGTCACCGTCACTAGCTGGTCCAATGGATCGCAGTGTTGTGACCACTGGCTGGCCAGTCCCCACTGAAGGGGGCGCATGTGCCAGCGTGCCCAACGGACCACGCTGGTACAGGCCGCCATGAGACCCAGGAGGCGCAGGAAGTCCCTGGCAGGGCACGATTGCCCAACCAGAAATGACTGGGCAAAGGAGGTAAGAACCTCGGCCCTGTCTGCCGGGAGCCGTGCACTGGCTCGAAGAGAGTCGAGCTCTGCCCTGATAAACAGAATCACCTGCTTCGGCTCGAGTTCTGACTTGGCCTCGTTGATGAAGGCCGATTTGAGAGCAAACCTGAGGGCCAGATCTCTGGACCGCTCCACCTCCTGTCTGGAGGCTGCTATCAGCCAATCGTCCAGGTAAGGGTACACCCGACCCCTCGCCACAGGAAAGCTGTCACCACTGCTATGCATTTGGTGAAGACCCTGGGAGCTGGAGACAGGCCGAAGGGCACTGCTCGAACTCGAAGGGATCCCTCCGCCGAAAGCTTAAGGAATCTCCGTGTGACGACGGATAGGACGTGAAAAGAACGATCCTGCAGGTCCAAAGAGCAGAACCACACGCCCGTGTTCCAGGGATGGTATTATCTGAGCCAGAGTGACCATCCTGAAGGTTCGAGACCTTAGGAACTTGTTCAGGCCGTAGGCCTAAATGGGGCGCCAGCCCCAGTCCGCTTCGGAACCAGAAAGTACCTGGACACAAACCCTGGGTCTAGGGAGGTCCGCCACCTCCTGATCACCTCCTTTGGAGGAGGAGAGCGATGTCGGCCCGAGCAGGCGACAGTGAGCAACGGATCCGAGGCCCCAGGTGCGAGCGCTCTGAAGGGCGGGCCTGCCACCCCAGAAGCAGGCCTCTTTCAATTACCTTCCAGCATCCACCTGTCCTGGTAATAACGGACCAGGCGGAAAGGAAGTGCCGGAGCTGTCCCCCCACGGGGAACTGGGGGTAGGTGACGGGGTTGGGGGCGACACCCCTCAGCCCGTCACTGGGCAGGCTTGGAGGAGGGACCGGCCGAGGGACCTCCTGGGTCTTTACCTCCCTGCTTCCTGTTGGAGGAAGCCCAGGGCTTGGGTTTGGGATGCCAAGCCCGAGCCTGCTGGCCCTGACATTGCTGGGCCGGACGCGCTGCGGGCGCAGAAGGACGAAAGGGCTTAGGCTGTGGTTTGCGGCCTTTGTCCTTCTGAGCGGAAGAGACCGAGTCCAAGGTAGCATTGGACTTCTCGATCCTCTGCAGGTGACCTTCCACCCCAGGGCCGAAGAGGTCAGTCCCCAAAAAGGGAACATCCGCCAACTTGTGCTGGGTATCCGAATTAAAGGTGGATATCCTCAGCCAAGCCCGACGACGATAGCCACCGCGGCTGCCACAGACCTCATACCGAGTCCCAATATCTAAAGCAGTCTGAGCTGCTGTTTGGCCACTGCTCTGGTCCCGCATCGCCTGACCGTGGTCTGCAGATCCACGGGAAGATGAGGGACGACTCATCCAGGAGCCCAACAGGTATGAGAGAAATGTCATGGAGGACGGGCCGAACTGGCCATGGCGAGGCTGAGGAGGACGAGCATAGACCTTTCGCCCGCATAGTCCAATTTCTTGACCTTGTCGGGAGGTTTGTCCGCATCCCCATGCCCTGCACGAAAACGCTGTCAGTAACTAAAACCTTGGCCGAGGGGTGTTCAAAACCGATAGGGAACCAGGGACCGGATACTTCCTGGCCATCCTGGTCAAGGCGAGGGCAGGGAAGAGGCTGCCAGAGCTCCAAGGCCGGGCCCACTATGGCTCGGCCACCGGAAAGGCCTCCGTGGAGAATCCTCGGTCCAGAATCTCCGTGAGGGGATACCTGGCCCGCTTAGAACGGGTTTGAGCTTCATCCCAGTGGACTCGAGATGAGCTGAAGCAATCCCAGGAAGGACTAGGGCTATCGCCCACCGACTGTCCTCCTGAGGACTCCAAGTCCATTCGCTTGGAGAAAAGGGAGGAATCGTCTTCAGACTCGGAAGAGTCCTCAAAGAGCTGCCTCGGGCCTGAGCCACCCTCCACCTGCCAAGGTCGATCGGGAGTGAGGGTGACAGACAACCTATGGGGCAGTCCCTGAGCCGACCGAGAATTTTTGGTCGGAGCCCCAACTAACGGCTGTGGAGGCGGAGGTTCCACCGGAATCTGTGGGGCAGCTGGTTTTGGCCAAACAACCGGCCTGGGAACAGGCTCCTTGGATAAAACAAGGGGTTGTTTTGGCCGCTCCGGTGACAGCCACTTAATGGCCGGGGAAGACGATGGCCGGCTTTTCCGGTCAAAGCGAGCTGTTGCCACATGAGTTCTCATATCTTCGACGCAACTGAGGCCAAGCCTCCCTCGCTCGGGAGGAGGAGGAAGAGGATCAGCGGTGGCACCGCTTGCTGCAGTGCCGAGACTGAGACCGCCTATGACGGCGGGATCGGCTGGACCGCGAAGAAGTCCGAGACCGAGAACCTTGGCTTTGCCGAGGACGGTGTGGGGAGGTGTCGCGGGGAACCGGCACTCCCCTCGGTTCGGAAGATTCAACCAAGGCTCCGGAACCAGAGAGGCACAGACGAGCCAACAGGGCCTCAACTCCCACCGGGGAACCGAGAGGGGAATCAAGCTCCAGATATGGACAACCGTTCCAACGGGTCGAGAAAATCTCGACCGCCGACTGGAAAGTCTCGGTCAACTGGCCTGACGGGGACACCGTGAGACCAGTGGTCAAGCGAGAAGTCGATCAAGTCGGGGTCGACAACTCGGGAGAGGATCTTCCCGCCCCAAGAGCGCCGTGTCGAGACTTACCCTTGTCTCTCTTTTTGGACCGAGAAAACGGTCCAGAAGAAGTTGGTCCCTCACCTTTAGTAGAGAGGGTCAGACAAAGCTCCTTAAAAGAAGCTGAATAAGAGGCACCGAGAGAGAGCGGAACAAATGCCGCAGCCGAGGTAGAAGCGGCCCGCGCCGCCTCCTCTTCGAGGGCGATCATCTGCTCGAGCTGATCTGCCGAGCCCGCCACCGCGGACACCACCGACCGAGCCTTTTGACTTTACCGAGGAAATCGCTCGACGCCCCCAGTTGTAAACGGGCAGCACGGTTCTTCGAGGACGAAGTTTAAAAAGGAAGAGCACAGGTCGCAGGCCCGCGGGTCGTGCTCAAGGCCTAAGCAGTAGATGCACGTGAGTGCGGATCCGTCCGAGATCTTCTGCCCGCAGGGCATCTCCGAAACCGGAGTCGATTGGTCCATCGCAGCGCGAGGGAGAAGACCAAGTCTTTTAGCAAAAACTTTTAATTTCAAATCAAGAATTAGGAACCAGTCTTATACGCGAGCGTTAAGGAGGAACCTGAGCTTCAAAGCGGTAAGGAAGATCTGGCGTCATGGGGCGGGCCGAGGTTTTACCACCTGGTGGGTGGGAGGAGCCGGCTTGAAGACCTTCCGACCCAAGATGTAAAGCGGCAAGGAACACCTCAGACAGTGTGGATGAACAACATATCCATGTCCCTAGAACAGTAGTTCTAGAAGTGATATATGATGTTCATCCACACTTCTGGCAGTGTCCTTTCCCTTTAAGAGCTTGCCGGAAAGTCTTCAAGCTGGCTCCTCCCACCCACCCGGGTGGTAACTCCCTCAGCTCCGCCCCCTGATGCCAGCTCTTGCTCGCTGGAAGCAGATGTGTGCGCCAAAGCCAGGGGAGGTCGGGTGGGTCCATGTGGATGATCATATACCACTCCTAGAACTACTGCTGCAGGTGAGTAACCTGTTTTTCTAGGGACGTGAATATGATGTTCTATCCACACTTCTGGCAGACTCCTAGCAGTTATCCAGGAGCAGGGAGGTAAGGCGCACATTCTCTACTTAGGAAACAAAGATTGGAGAACTCAGGCCCCAAAACCAGCATCCCAGCGTGACTCAAGCTCAGTGTGGTAATGGAAAATGAAGGTATGTGCTGACATCCAGGTAGCAGCCCTGCATATTTCGCGGATAGGGACGATCCTGAAAGCAGCCACCGACGCAGTGGTATGATGGGTGGAATGAGCCCTTAGCCCTCCAGGAGGCTCCCTACCCACCAATCTATAGCAGAGATCAATACAGGACACAATCCACCTGACAATCGTCCGCTTGGCTGCAGGTCTGCCAGGTGCGGCTTCAGCATAGGTGACAAACAGCTGGCGACTCCCTTCCCAAAGTCCAGCCGTGAGCTCTTTATAATAAGGGAGCACTTGCACAGGTCCAAATTATGGAGCCTATGCTCGGCTTCCGAGGTGTGACTGGTTAAGTACACCAGGGATTAATCAGCTGATTGAGGTGAACCTCTGACACAACCTTCAGGAGGAACTTCGGGTTGGTGGGCGGGAAAACCCTGTCCCTGTGGAAAAGCACGTAAGGAGTTTCCACCGAAAGTGCCTGGAGCTCACTGATCCTTCTGGCTGATGTGATAGCCACCAAGAAGGCGGTCTTCCATGACAGGTGAAAAGTCACACCTGTGCATCAGTTCGAATGGCTTTCCCACGAGCTTTGACAAAACCAGCAAGTCCCATAGTGCTGGTGGTTCACGCACCGGAGGGGAAATGTGTTCATGGCCCTTGAAGAAGCACCAGACCACCTTCTCCTGCGTCGACTGCTGACGGGCCCGCGCCTGTTAAGCAGAGATGGCTGCCAGGTGCACCTAAAGGGTCGTCGATTAAAGGCCTGACTTTGAGAGGGACCACAGGTAGTCAAGGATGCTAGCCATTGGACAGGACAAGGGTTCCAACCCCTTGCCGACACCAAATGGAGAATCTTTTCCATTTGAAGGCATAGCACTTCCTGGTCGACTCTTTCCGAGATGCCTCCACAATGGTGAAGACATATTTGGAGAGACCCAAAGCCTGGAACTCTAGCCGCTCAGGAACCAGGCTGTCAGGTGCAGGGATTAAAGGTCCAGATGGAGAACCTTCCCCTCATCAATGGAAAGCTGGTCCAGATGTAGGGGAAGATGCCTCGGGAGCCTGCTGCTGAGGCTGAGGAGATCAGGGTACCAGAACTGGCATGGTCAGTCCCGAACCACCAGGATCACCTGTGCCTTGTCCCTCCTGGCCTTGAGTAGTACCTTGTGGATCAAGGGAATCAGAAGGAAGGCATAGAAGATGTCTGGGGTCCAGGGCTTCAAGAAGGCATCCCCCTCCAGCGTTCCCTGCTGAGGGGGGGGCGGGCACAATACAGCCTCGGCTTTGCGTCCTCCAAGGAGGCGAACAGGTCCACCTGAGGGGTGCCCCACTGGGAGAACAGGCTGTGTACTACCTCTGGGTGGAGAGACCACTAGTGAGATGCCTTGCCCATCAGGCTGAGAGCATCCGCATACTTATTGGAGGCCCCTAACACATGGATGGCTAGGAAATCCGCCCCCAGGCTGCACATGAGGGTCCACACATGGATAGCTTCCTTGCATAGAGGCAGGGAGTGTGTCTTGCCCTGTTTGTTGAGGTAGTACATGGTTGTGGTGTTGTCAGTCTGGACCTGGACCACCTGACCCGGATGTGTGGATCGAATGCAGTCAGTGCCAGCTTAACAGCTCGGAGCTCCAGCAGGTTGATGTGATATTGGGACTCCTTGGGGGTCCAGAGACTGTGGACTCTGTGTTCCCCCACGTGGGCACCCCAGCCCATGAGAGAGGCATCGGTTGTCAGGGTGACCATCAGCTCGGAGTGGACAAATGGGATCTCTTCTTGCAGATGCGCGGAGACTAACCACCACTGGCTGGTGTCCCATATCTGCTGGATCACAGTGACCAGCTGGTCAAAGTGACCCTTATGCTGAGACCACTGGCTGGCCAGCTCACACTGCAGGGAGTGCATTCTCCAGTGGGCCCAACAGACCACGCTGGCGCAGGCCACCATGTAGCCCAAAAGGAGCAACAAGTCCTGGGCAGGGAGCAATTGCCCAAACCAAAATGATCAGAAAGAGGAGGAGAGAGAGCCTCCGCCCTGTACACTGGGAACTGGGCTCTGGCTCTGCAAGAGTCGAGCGCTGTCCTGAAGAAGATGATCACCTGGGAAGGCACGAGTTCTGACTTGGTCTCGTTGACCAGGAGGCCAAAGAAGATACAGGTTTGGAGGGCCAGGTCCCTGGACCGCTCCACCTCCAGCCTGGAGGGACCTGCGATAAGCCAGTCTAGGTAGGGGTAGACCGGACCCCTCGGCATCTCAGATAAGCTGCCACCACTGCAACGTACTTGGTGAAGACCCTGGGAGTCGAGGAAAGGCTGAAAAGCATGGCCTGGAACTCACAGAGGGTCCCCTCTGCTTGGAAGCAGAGGAACCTTTGATGAGATGGATGGATTGGGACGTGGAAGAACGCGTCCTGAAGATTAATGGAGCAAAACAACATGTTTCACTCTAGAGATGGTATGATCTGTGACAGAGTTACCATCCTGAAGGTGCGTAATCTGAGGAACTTGCACCAGGAAGTATCTGGAGACAAACCCTGGGTATTCCAGAGGATCCGTGACAGGAACCACGATCTTCTTGTGGAGCAGCTAGGCTATGTCATCTCTGAGAGCAGACAGCATATCTGCGAAAACCACATCCTTCCAAGGGGCACGGGCTCAGCAAGGAGGGTACTGCTTGAATTCCAGAGGCAGTCCCTGACCCACCACTTTGAGAACCCACCTGTCCGCGGTGACAGTGGACAAGGCAGAAAGGAAGTGGCAGACCTGCCCCCCGCCGCGAGGATCCTGGGGAGGCAAGACAAAGCATGAGGGAGGCACTCCTCATCCAGTCACTGGGCAGGCTTAGAGGAGGAGGAGGTGGGCCCAGCTGAGGCACCGTCGGAGCCTCTCCCTCCAGACCTGTGGACAACCAAGACCACCAACTTGGGTCGAGGTTGCCAGGCCTGAGCCTGCTGACCAGCCTGGGGCTGGGTGGGTTTGGCCACAGGAGTGGAGGTGGAGTGAAAGAACATCCTCTTCTGCTGTTGCTTGGAGCCATTAGGGTCCTTCTGGGCAGATATCACGGAGTCCAAGGTGGTACTGGACTTCTAGACACGGGTGAGGTGGCCTTTGACCCCGGGCATGAACAAGTCAGTGCACAGAAAAGGGACATCTGCCAGCTTATATGGAGTGCCCGCCATGAAGGTCGAGATCCTCAGCCAAGCCCTGCGGTGCATGGCCACTGAGGCCACAACAGAGTGGGCATAGGAGTCCCCAATGGCCATGGCTGTCTGGTGCTGTTTGGCTACAGCGCGGCCTTGGTTCCGGACCTGCTTGACCATGGTCTGAAGGTCCGCCGGCAGATGAGTAAGCACCTCATCCAGGGTGTCCAGTAGGGCATGGGAGAAGTGGGCCATGAGGAGGGCCAAGCTCACCTGGTGGAGACCAAGCAAGGAGGCAGCGCAGATTTTTTTAGCCGCATGGTCCAACTTTTTGGACTCCTTGTCAGGTGGCTTCTTAACATCCCCGGTTTTGCCAGAGCGCCTAAACACAGAATCTGCCATCAATCCCTCGGCCGAGGGGTGCTCTGTGAATCCCGAGAAGGAACTGGTAGGTACTGCGCACCAAGAATGGCCTCTGCCACTGGGGAAGCCTCTGAAGGAGTGTCTCCCTGATCAGGGATCTCAGTCAATGGGTGACGAGCCTGCTTCTGGATGGGCTCCATATTCATACCCGTCGACTCAGAGATCAGGTGGAGAAGGCCCATGAAGGAAGATGGGCCTTCATCCATCGAGTGATCCCCCACAGACTCCATGTCCACCGGATGGGAGTGCAGGGAGGAACCCTTGGAAGAGTCCGAAGAGTCGATAAAGAGTGGTCAACTGCCTGAGTCCCCACTGACCCTCTGCGGACGGTCAGGGGTGACGGTGACCGACAGCTGATGGGGAAGCCCCTTAGACAGCTGAGACTCCTTGGTCGAAGCACCAGTCGGTGGCTGTTTAGGTGGCGGTTCCACCACAATCAGTGGAGTCACTGGGGTCAACTGAGCCAGGAACGTTTTGACCTGCTCCGTCGATGGAGAAGACGTCGGATTCAGGCGAAAGCTAGGCATGGCCGAAGGTGAGGAGCTGAGCGACTTGACGCCAGTAAATACCAACTGTTGCCAAATAAAATCCTCGTAAAGTCAACGCAGTTTGCACCAAAGCCTCTCCCCACCCGAGGAAGAAGAGTAGTGGTGGCGCCGATGTCAGCGGAAGCCGTTCGACCCATGGGAGGAGGACCTTGACCTCAATCTCCGGGGGGACCGGCATCAGGTCTTGGAGGGAGTCGGCGAACGCTGAGGCTCCTCCAGGGCATGGTCTGGGACCAGAGACGGCAGGTCAGTGGACTGATCAGTCTCTCCAATGGTCTGAGTCAGAACCAAAGTCCTGGATAAGGAAGTGTCGGCCTCTTCAGTCGACAACTGGTCGGTCGGCTCGAGAAAACTCTCGGCTGGGACCTCAACCAGCATCTCAGCCAAATGGCCCAACGGGGTTACTGTGGAGCCATCGACCAAGGCCAAGGCTTCGACCGAAGTCCGATCCGGAGAATCGAGGGAATTGGAACCTCTCAACTGAGAGTGTTCCCGATCTCACAAATGATGAGTCTTCTCTTTATCTTTTTTGGATTCTTTCTTGGATTTGGACTTATGCCCAGAGGGTCCCTGACCGAGGGTCGGCAGAGACTGGCATAATTATTTGAAGGATCCCATAAAAATCAAGCCCAGCTGAAGTGACACGAAGGCAGAACCCTTAGAGGAGAGGGATGAGGCCTGGGCCACCTCCTCTTCAAAGGCTACAAGCTGTTCAGCGGACCCCGTGGCCACGAAGACCACCAATGGGTATCTATAGATTTGACTGGTGGGTTCTGTTGCGCCGGGGGCAGCCCAGTTTAAGTCAAGTGAGACAGTCCTCTAGAACGGTCAGGCGAAACGAGCAACAAAAGTTGCAGGCCTGGGGATCGTGCTCATGCCCCAGGCAGTAAGAGCATGTGGCATGCGGGTCGGGATATCTTCTTCCCGCAAGGGCACCGGCGGAACCCAGGAGTGGACTTATCGTCCATGGAGGTCGCAATCGAAGATCAAGCTGAGGACAGAAACTCATAAGAATTTAAAGTTTAGGATGTAAATCTGTAGAGTTAAGCACGAGGGCCCACTCAACGTGGCAGCGGTAGGAGGGAACCAGCGTCTTCCAGCAGAAAGGAAGATCTGGCATCAGGGGGGTGGAGTCGAGGGAGTTACCACCCGGTTGGGTGGGAGGAGCCAGCTTGAAGACTTTCCAGCAAGCTCATAAAAGGAAAGGACACTGCCAGAAGTGTGGATACTCCACGTCCCTAGAACACTATATTGTCTGAATACTTGATAAAGTTAAGGTGACACAAAAATAACCACCCCATCTCTCCTGTCTAGTAGTGGCAGGATATTAGTAGCACCACTCCAACTGTGCATGGACTCCTCCCCCAATCCCATATGTTAACAACCTAAATTAAACCCCATAGCTACAGTACGTGTTCCAAATTGTCCATATTCTTACCCCGGTGCGCTATCAGCACATCCCCATACCTGCCTGCTCTCTTGAACTACTCGCCCGCCCCAATAACACCACCATGAATCCATCCCCACCAACTCTGAGTGAGACATATTCTCCCTGTCTGCCTGGCCTCGGAACCCCTCAATACAACCTCCCTATGAGCCCTTAGCCCGCCTCATGTATGTTGTGACCCACTTCTCCCACTCTCTGCATGCCTGTCCTCCCCCCTCCCTTCCATTATTCCCCTTGAGTAAATGTGGGGCTGATACCCAGACCACAATATATTTTACAGTCCAGATCAGTCCAAACTTGCTTAACAGATTCCCTGGGACTGAGGACAGGAGGCAATAGAGAGACTGCCTCACTTTTTATCTTCACCTGCATTCCCCCACCAATTCATCGACTCTGCTTGGGTGTCTTGGGACAGGTTTGTAGTTCTGAGCTAGGCAAACCTTCTTAAGGGTATTGAGTGGGCCTTGACCCTGGAGGCAGTGTCACTGGTATCCACTGCAATACGAAACTGGTACTTAGTGGCATCCAGGGCTCATTTTGCAGTATCTGCTAAATCCTGCACCAAATCCCCAGAAGCCTTTTCACTCATGGCCAGGACAAAGCTTTCTGATAGTGGGCAGTATAAGCCATATAGGCAGCCTGCCTTAGCAGCAGGGAAGCAGAAGCAAAGACTTTCTTCCCTATACTATCTAGCTTTTTGGAATCATTGTCAGGGGGTGCAGTAGAGAAGGGAACCTTTGACTTAGCACAGGCAGCAGCTTTCACCACCCTTTCATTGTCAGGATGGGACTAGAGGTACTCAGCATCTCGTTTACTGAGCTGGTACTTCTTTTCAATCATTTTGTCAATGCCAGGGGTGGAGGTGCAAGTCTGTAACAATCTACAGGTCTGCCTTCTTAAGGGATTTATGCACCGGAAGGAGCAACCTCTTAGTTGAGGTTAAGCCTATCATGTTCAAAATCTCCACCTCATCATCCTCCAAAGTCAGGAGAACAATCAGGCTCTATAGGTTCCCCTTCCTCCTCCTCATCATAACAGAATTCGGCCCCCTGATCCTCCAGAACCGGGGAAGGAACCAGAAAAGAGGGGAAACCAGCATGCCCATAAGTAACTCCACGGCCAGAATGGCCTAGAGAAACTGCCATCCCTTAGCCATGTCCTCCATAGAGAGCATTCTGTTTCTGTCCACTGACGGCTCCTTTCCTTCTTCAGGAGGAGGGACAGCAACATGTTTTCTTTTTGTTTTTTCTTAGTCGTAACAAGTCTTAGTCTTCGGAACCTGTGGGCCGTTTGTGTTTACTTAACTCAGAAAGAAAAAGTTAATCATATTGCTATTGTTTCTTCCAGGGAATCCCTCATTATGCTTAACTAATTCATTCAGCCTGACACAAGTGCCCCAGAGCATGTGGAATAATATGCAAATAATAGAATTTGGAACACCATTCAAATCTCTCGCCTCGAGGTGGTGCTGTTTTCTACAGATCTATGTCAGGTCATATCTGAGCCAAATGAAAACTAGCCCCCCACCCCCGATTATGCTAGCCTATTCTAAACTATACTAAACATAAAATGCCAAAAAGGGCAATAAAGGGCTGGCCATGGCAGACTAAAACAAAGCCCCATAAACCTAGTGACTGTGAATGAATGACAAGTAATGCTCAAGCAAATAAACAGTAGAGACAAACTGATTGTTCTAGAACCTTTTCCAGGTTCTGGAAGGGGAGGTACTGTGGGAGGTTTAAGTATAATGAGGGATTCCTTGGAAGAAACAATATTACTATGGTAATTTTTTCTTCAAACCCCAGGAAGAAAAAATGACTTACCACAGTAATATTTCCAGGGGATCCCTCAGTATGCTTGACTAATGCAGTGATGCCGGCTGGGTTCAGCTACCCCGGAAGTGGAGTCTATGCTAATGATGCCAAGAATTGGCCAATCAGAGTACAGAAAGAGAGTGCTGCCTGCAGATGCTGCTGAAAGCTAGTCAAATTCATTTAGAAGCTAAAGGGGCAAAAGGTCCCAAGTCCCTAACTTAACCTAGTAGTTAAGAAAAAAATCAACAAAAAGAACTCGCCAACAGGCGAATTATGTACAACATGTTAAGAAAAAAAAGGAGCATTTCACAAGATAAATCCCAACAGTAAGAACTTTGGTAAAAGGCATGGTCTGCAGAATTAATCTCAGTCAGGTTATGGGAGGGGAGACTGAGTGGGATGTCAAGCATACTGAGGGATCCTCTAGAAGATGCAATATTACTATGGTAAGTAATTTTTTCTTCTCACCTCAGGAATCCCGCAGTATGCTTCACTAATGTAGATTACAAGACAGTGCAGTTGGGAGGGGTGAACAGAACCTACTCTGGAAACAGGTTCTGTAGGACTGCAGTGTCAAATCTGGCATCAGATCTGGACTGTACATCCAAGCACCAGTGCTTTGTGAAGGTGTATAAAGTCTTCCAGGTAGCTGCTTTGCAGATATCGAGAAAGGGAATGTCCCTTGCTGCTGCCACTAAGGCTGCAGTACCCCTAGTGGAGTGGGCCTTAAGGTAACTGCTTGCCAGCCTTACTGTAACAAAACTGAATGCAAGAGACTAGCCATTGAAAAATGGTTCTCTTGTAGGCTGGCCTGCCCTTGCCTACCTCACCACAGATGAGGAAGAGCCGAGTATGGGAGGCCCTGAACTGCTTAGTGTGCTCCAGGTAGTAGGTCAGTACCCCTTTGACATCCAACCTGTGGAGCCTGCACTCACCAGGAGTGGATTTGTCTGTGAAAAGACAAGGAGTTTTGTGGATTGATTTAGGTGAAATTTAGACACCACTTTGGGAAGAAAGTTCCTATTTGTTCTGAGGACTACTTTATCTTTGTGGGAGATATTGTAGTTTGGCTCATTGCAAAGAGCTTGCAGCTCTGAAATCCATCTGTCTGAAGTGATAGCCACTAGGAAAACAACTTTCCAGGTGATATATATATTTATATATTTTTTTTTATTTATTTTTATTAAATAGAGGTGACAAATATCAGTACAATTATTTCAATCATAGATATATATGACATAAATCGAATTAAGATTACAACTGTTTCTCAGGTTTAAGTTTAAACTCTGAATAGATCATATTATGGTCGTCTCTGTTAAGAAAAAAGTTAATAGTCGATGATTGACAGTATGCTGTTGTGACATAGTGCATCACAATTATATTGGATTTAATATCTTTCTAAGGACATAAATCAATATAAAAGAACTGTCTACATTCCTAAACCCAGTCGGGACCCCAACTCCCCTCCAGAAGTCCTATATAGTGGTATATGGAGAGACTCAAGCGACAAAGTCAGGGTCGCGTGCTGAGAAAAATATAACCCAAGGCCTCCACAAAGGTTCAAACACAAATTGTTTATTGCGGAGTTTAGCAGTCAGGGATTCCATATGGTAAATGTATGCCACCAGCCTTCTCCAGTCATGAACTGTTGGAATAACTTAGGAATGCCAGTGCTTACTTACAGCCTTTTTTGTCTGCTAAAATATATATGGGTACTAGGGTCCAGTGCCAGGATGGGCTATGTTGAGGAAAAATGGAAAGCAACACCATTTTTACTGTTAAGTTCGACCAATTCTCCCATGCAATCCGAAATTTCTTGTTGTAAAGAATACCAAAATGGCATCAATAAAGGACACGACCGAAAAATATAGCCATGATCTGCTAAATTACATGAGCCGGCTGCTGAGAGTCATCATTTGGGGCGGGGTTTTTGTATTTAAAAGCCTGCGACGCTCGCTAGCTCAGCTGCAATTTACAATTCTGTTCCTGCCTGCTCCCGAATTCTGCAATTGCCGTCTTCCAGCAAGAATTATGGACACTGCTGATATCCTACATGGATTGTCTGGCTCAGTGAGTAGGGGACTTGCGGAAGCTGGCTGCTGAGCATCATCATTGGGGGCGGGGTTTTTGTATTTAAAAGCCCGCGCCACTCACTAACTCAGCTGCAATTTACTATTCTGTTCCTGCCTGCTCCCAACTGCTGCAATTGCCATCTTCCAGCAAGAATTGTGGACACTGCTCATATCCTACACGGATTGTCTGGCTCAGTGAGTAGGGGGCTTGTGGAAGCCGGCTGCTGAGCGTCATCATTGGGGCGGGGTTTTTGTATTTAAAAGGCCGTGCCGCTTGCTAGCTCAGCTGCAATTTACAATCCTGTTCCTGCCTGCTCCAGACTGCTGCAATTGCCATCTTCCAGCAAGAACTGTGGACACTACTCATATCCTACACGGATTGTCTGGCTCAGTGAGTAGGGGGCTTGTGGAAGCCGGCTGCTGAGCGTCACCACTGGAAGTGGGGTTTTGTATTTAAAAGCCGCACCACTTGCCAGCGTGAGCATTAGCACAGCGTGATTGGCGCGAGTGCCACTCGTAATAAAAAAATAAAAATTAGTCTTACTGTTACATTATAGTATTTGATTAGATCTGACATATTTTGGCACAATGTTTGGTTTAGTAGGGTTGTTTATGTTCTTTAACTGCCTGTGTATTCGTCACAGTCATCCTTCTGAGAGTACGAACGAATTTAAGGAGTTTGCACTACAACTGGACATTGATGTGTTCATCTTATTGCCTGATAAGTATCCTTCTTGGGAGTTTTTTAGCCAAGTTTATAATAATGTTTCCCTTCCTCACCTGTACAATAATGTATTGTGGTCTTTATTTAATAACAATACTGTTCAACATATTCTTAAGAGAAGAAGGCTCTTGAAACATGAAATTGCTTTTGAGAATGCTGTACGTTTTAGGAGGTTGTTGATTTTATTGTTACTGATGTCGGGCTCAGTGCACACACACCCAGGCCCTAACTGCCCCATAGATTTTGAACCTGAGATTTTTCAAATTCCTTCTAATAGCCATCAACATCTTAGTTCTTCTCTTAAGATTGTTCATCTTAATGTACAAAACTTATTGGCTAAATGGACACAGTTTACTGCCTGGGTTGAGTGCAATGATTTCGACATAATTACCTTGTCTGAGGCCTGGTTAAATAAAATAATTTTAGATGGGGAAATTTGTTTAGAGGGATTTAAGCATCATTGTTGTGATAGAGTGGGAAAGAGGGGGGTTGGGCCATAATTTATGTTCAGGAAAGGCTTCCTTTTACCATTCATGAATGTTCCACAGATGGCTTTGGCTGTGAAATGGCTTCTATAAATTTGTTATTCGGTCAGAATAAACACCTTATTGTTAGTTCTATTTACATTCCTTTGGGGAAAATTGGAGTGGGAATTGAATTAATATCATCATTTCATAGTGGGTTACCCCCCACTAGGGAATGGATTCTCTTAGGTGATTTTAACTGCAATTGGGCCTTGGATTTAAAGAACGGTATCCCTGAGTTATTATTGGAATTAGGGGTTCATCAAATCATAGAAAGTGAAACTAGGCCTAACTATAAAACTGGTGGCGGAACAGTTTTGGACTGGATTGTGGTCACTCATCCTGATAAAATGATCAGTTCTGGGGTCCTGGTTGATGTGATGAGTGACCACTGTCCAGTGTTCTGTAACTGGTCCACCAGGGTAATAGGAAATCCACCAAAATACACTGAATCTAGGAATCTTTCCCAATTAACATCGGAAAATATTGAGACTGTATGTAATGAGTTTGATTGGTCACTGTTTGACTCTCTTAATGATCTAGATTCACTTCTTAAACTATTCCATAAGTTTTTTATGGATATTGCTAATAGGGTAGCACCACTAAGGAAAATGAGAATTAGAGCTAACAAACAAAAGTGGTTAACCCATGAGTTACTCCTTCTTATGAGATCCAGAGACAAAGTTTGGAAGCAATATAGAAAAGATAAAAGCCCGGTAATCTTACAGACGTATAAAACCTTGAGGAATAAGTGTAAAGCAAAAATGAGAAGTGCAAAAAAATCCTATTAGTCTTTCTGAACAGAGAAATTCTCATGATAATCCCCCAAAAATCTGGCGTTTCTTGAATAAATTGATTGGTAGGGAAAAAAATATTACTGATATTACTTTACAACATAATGGTTGTTCTATTACTAACCCAATTCTGTAGCTGAGTTGTTTAATCAATATTTTGGTGATCTTAGTGATTATAGAATTTCAGCAAAGGGCCACAGTCAACTCCAAATAGATTGTAGACCCACCCAAGATGAATTTAAATTTGCACCTGTTACACCGGACTTAGTGAGGGACTATATTCTTAAATATGATCCCCGGCCTAGTACTGGGTACGATGGTATTGATTTCAGAATTATTAAGTTGGGTATAACCTTTTTTTCCTATCCACTTTCATTGATTTTTAATTGTTCTTTAAAAGATTGCGTTTTCCCCCAGTGTTGGAAATAGTCTACCATAAACCCATTTTGAAGAATGGCAACCCACAGGTTGTATCTAATTATCGACCCATCTCTTTGTTGAATCCAATGTCAGAAAGTTTGGAAAGAATCATTTTGGATCAAACCCTTGAATATCTTGAAAAGTATCAAATGTTAAATGATTGTCAGCATGGGTTTAAGCCATATCATAATACTGCGACGGCCTTGGTGAGGTTCACCAGACACATACAGTGTGCCCTTTATAAAGGGCACTCTGTTGGGGCTGTATTTGTGGACCTCACCAAGGCCTTTGACCTCGTTGATCACACTTTGCTTCCATCTATCCTTACAAATTTTCATTTTTCAGCTGATGTAATTAAATGGTATTCTGATTACCTTGCCAATAGGACTTTTAGGGCACTAATTGGTAATTGTTTTTCAAATTTATTGGTTATGGAGAGTGGGGTGCCCCAGAGTTCTATCCTGGGCCCCCCTTTTTTTTCTCTCTCTGTCAATTCTGCCCCTACAGTTTGTACTAAAACATCAATGATTCTATATGCAGATGATGCAGTAATTTATAGTGATGGCACTGACATAGAAAGAATACTGAAGGATGTCCAGTGGGATTTTGATTATTTCCAATATTGGTTAATCCAAAATCACATGGTTCTCAATTAAAAAAAAACTAAACTTATGGAATTCTCTAGTAGGCCTTATGAGACTACTGATAGATCTAGTTTAATTAAAGATAAGGTTGCCATTGAGCTGGCTGAAAATTTCAAATACTTGGGTATTCTCTTGGATAGTAAATTATCTTTTGAACCTCATGTAAAATACATTAGAAAGATCATACATCAAAAGTTAGGCTTCTTATATCGTGCAAAAATATTTCTTACTGTTGATTCTCGAAAGCTGCTTTTGCACACTTTTCTTCTCAGTAATTTTGACTATGGTCTTCTTGTTTATTCCTCATCTATGATTACAGTCTTAAATAACCTTAGGGTTATTTATAACTCAATATCACGGTTTATACTTAATGCACCTTATCGTTTGCATCATTGTTAGTTGTATAAAACCTCTGGTTATCCATCGTTGACCAATAGAATTTCCCATAAAATGGGAATTTTTTTATTTAAAGTCTTATAAGGATTTTTGCCTTCATCAATCGCTGATCTTTTCCCCTGCTTTTCCCATTCCTGTAGAACCAGATCCCAGAGTAGATTTTCTTTTAAAATTCCTTTCTTTAAGAAAGTAACTGGTACCAGGTCATTTCTCCATCGAGCACCACTTTTTTATAACAGTGTCCCATTTGATTCTTCTGACTGCAAGACTGTTCATTGTTTTAAAACTCGTCTTAAACAATGGTTATTGAATAACTTTAAATGTACTTGTTGATTTTTTTTAATGTTTTGTTGGTTGTATATGTATGATTGTTTTAATGTTATGTTATTGTGTTTGTACTGTTGTAACTTGTCATCTGTGAAAATGGGCAATTTGCTCATCAGATCTACAAGTATAAAAAATAAAAAAAGAAAATGAAATGAAAAGCATTGTCTCCAGCATTCCCCAATTGATGGTGGAAGGTACTTAATTAATATTGCAGGAGAGCAGAAAAAACGATTTATAAATTTCCAAGCAAATTCGCGCCACCTAGTGGTGTGAGTGACTTTATATGCTTGTGCGGATGCCTGGAACCATTCCTGTTCCTACATGTCTAGTTTGAGGTCCCTGTTCCAGCTATTTTAAATGGAAATTGACGAGTCTCCCATGCCCCCCTCTCAAAATTTTATAAAGAAAGCCCACCTGGTGTGGCCACATACAACCATTAATATTGTCTTCCAAGTATTTCCAGGCCAGGGGTAAGGGCTCCGGCAACCTAGCAACAATATATTTTTGGCACAGCAGGTAGTTCCTTACCTGACTGTATCTAAAGTAATCGTTGTCTGATAGGCCAAATTTGGTTTGTAGTATTTCAAATGGGGTTACCCCAGACGGGGAAAGAAATTGTTTGAAGAATTGGAGCCCCAAATGTCTCCCATCTGGAGAAAATATGATCCAGGGTTGCTGGGAGAAACCTGTCGTCCTCTGAAATTAATGTATGGAAAAAAGAAATTCCCTAAAGGCTTTATGTTGTTTTAATCTGTGCCATAATTTCAATATGTGGGCTGTAGATGGCGTAAAGTCTCAAAGAGGAGGTGACTTAGTTGCAGAAGTTAACATTATCTTAGTAATGCAAGGTACTCCACATGGGGGCCAGAAACCCAGGTCAAGTGTACACCCTGGGTGGGGAAATGCTACAAGTCTCGATGGCTGAGAGGGACCTGGGGGTGGTGGTGGATGTCAAGATGAACAATTCTGAGACTTGTAGGAGGGCAGCAGCCAAGGCCAACAGGATGCTGGGATGCATTGCTAGGGGGATCACCTCCAGAAGGAGGGAAGTGATACTCCCTCTGTATAACTGCTTGGTGAGGCCGCACCTTGAGTACTGCGTGCAGTTTGGAGGCCACACTTAAAGCGGGACATTAACCTCCTGGAGAGGGTCCAGAGGAGGGCAACCAAATGATTTGGGGCTTGGGGACAGGACCTATGAGGAGAGAGGCTCAAGAGCTAAATATGTACACATTGGAAGAGAGAAGGGACCGGGGAGACATGATAGAGGTCTTAGGTACATGAAGAGAGTAAATAGGGAGGAACAGTCGGGTGCTTCAAGGAAGGAGGAAGGGCCACTAGAGGGCATGGCTGGAAGCTGGAGGGGAAGATTCAGGGAGAAAGGAGGAGGTGCTACTTCACTGAGAGGGTGGTGGAGCCATGGAATGCACTGCCTAAGGGGCTGGTGGAGGCAGAGACAGTGGAGGGGTTCAAGAGGGGGTGGGACAGGTACAGGGGAAGGGTTCTGGAAGCAAAATCCAATGCAGCAAGAATATCCGGAATTGGGAAGGGAGAAGACAGAGAAGGTGAGGGGGACAGCAAGGTCAGCACCCAGGTTGGGGACTGACCAAACGAGCAGACACGAAAGACCCGTTAGGCCTATTCTGCTGGCATTTTAATATGTTAGTATGTTAATATCACATAGATAATTTATGGCAAATTCCAGATCTTTCCAGGGAGAGTGTTAGGTTGGAGATAGCCACAAGGATAGAATTTTCAAAAAAGATGCCAACGAGTAAAACTTTAGATTTGGGAGATTAGCCCTTCCTAGGGGGAGAGGAAGCTGAAGAAGAGACATTCTGAGTCTTAGTTTCTGTCGGTTCCAAATAAAATTGGATATAAGTTTGTCCCAGGATTTAAAATAAAAGCCAGAAGGAAAGGTAGGGATATTCTTGAACAAATATAGTAATTTTGGGAGGACTATCATACAAATAGTCTCAATTCTCTGAAAAAAGGTTAATGGTAGCCGAGACCGGGAGGGAAAATCTTTTTGAATCTGATTGGATAGAGGTTCATAATTTAGCAGTATCAGTAAATCTAAATTTTTTAGAACAGTAATACCCAGATACTGAAATTTTGTTTTATGCCACTTGATCGGGTATTTGTTTTTTTAAATCCTGAGAGGGGATAAAAAATAAGGGGAACAGATCTGTTTTAGCTATGTTTAACTGGAAACCCGAAATTTTTTTTAAATCCTCTAATAATTGCCACAGGGCTGGGAGAGATTTATCAGGGGAAAGAGCGGTTATCAGGATGTCACTGGCGAACAACGCTACCTTATATTCTCTTTGTCCCACTACATCCCCTCTATATTTGCATTCCCTCCGATTGTTTCAGCCAACAACTCAATGTACAGAGCAAATAAAAGCGGGGACAAGGGACATCCCTGCCTTGTGCCTCTTTGTATTTGGATTGGTTGAGTCAGGGAACCATTAAACCGAATGTAAGTGCTCGGTTGGGCATATAGATTCTTTATGCAGGTAATGAACGAGATTGGAAAGGAGAATTTTGACAAGGTAGTCCATAAATATTCCCAACTTACCTTGTCAAACGCCTTATCGGCATCTAAACTAATAATAGTAGATGGGATCTTTCTGGCATGGACAAATTCAAGGAGAAGCATGGGTAGATGCAGATTATCAAAGGTATTTCTTTGTTTTATAAAACCTGATTGGTCTTGGTGTATTAGGCTAGTAAGAAAAAAATTACTCACCTTAGTAATGTTGTTTCTTCTAATGGAGTCTTGCTATATTCTGACATATGCAGTGAGTCCCAACCTTCGAACTGCCCTGGAGATGAAAGAGTTAACTTTCCATGCCAGGCAAGGAACGCTGAGCTCGAGCTCGGTTGAGACTCTGTCTGTTGTTCTTCAAACTCAAACCGTCAGATCTTTACGAGCTAAACTCACTAAGGTCCTGTGTGGAAGCTGTAAACCTACACTAGCCAACTGGCTACTAAACATAAAAACACATTTTTTGGTCCCAAAACAAAGACTCAAGTCAGGAGACCCAAAAAATGAAAAACACAACACCCAATCACCCCAAGAAAGGAGGGGTGAAAGCAACAAGGTGGGCACCTACTAAGTGCCAACACTGCACTGCCCACCCACATCCCAAAACAGAGGTTCTGAGAGGGGCAGGCAGGAGGGGAGGTCAGAATATAGCAAGACTCCATTAGAAGAAACAACATTACTAAGGTGAGTCATTTTTTCTTCAAACAACAGGAAGTCTTGCTATATTCTAACATATGCAGACTACAAAGCAGTACCTCCATGGAGGAGGGACAGAACCTACTTAGGAAATAGGCTCTGAAGCACAGCTGTGCTAAACCGAAAATCACTCCCAGCCTGGATGTCCAGGAGTAATGCTTGGTAAAGTGTGAACTGCTTCCAGGTAGCTGCTTGACATATCTCTAGAATAGGGATGTCCCTGGCAGCAACCAGAGAAGCAGCTGTACCTCTGGTAGAGTGAGCCCTCAGGCCTGAGGGAGGAACCTTACCCAGTTTTTCATAGCAAAATTGGATACAAGAGACAATCCACCTGGCAATGGATCTTTTAGTGGCGGGTTTCCCTTTACCAACCTCACCATAAGTGAGGAACAGTTGGAGGGAGTTAAACCTATGACCCTTGGTATGTTCTATGTAGTAACTAAGGGCTCTTTTCACATCTAAGCTGTGCAGCCTCCTCTTGCCAGAGGAGGAATGGTCAGTGAAGTACACTGGAAGAGACATAGATTGATTAAGGTGGAAATCTGAAACTACCTTAGGCAAGAACTTCCTGTTAGTCCTGAGGACCACCTTATCTCTGTGAAAGGAGATAAAACCAGGCTCCACTGACAAAGCTTGTAATTCACTTATCGTCTGGCAGAAGTGATGGCTACCAGAAATACAGTTTTTCAAGTCAAGTAGCTAAGCTCTGCTGAAGACAAAGGCTCAGGGGGTTGCATAAGCTTGAGCAATGCAAACATTAAGGTCCCAGGAGGGGCAGGGTCCCTGAATGGAGGGTTGGTGTGAAACAATCCCTTGAAAAACCTGGAGAATACAGGGTGAGCAGAAAAGAAGAGGCTTACCTGCTGAAATAAAAGCAGACAGCTGCCAGATGCACTTTCAGGTAGCTGGCCTCAGCCCCAAGGTATTTAAGTGGACCATATAATCCAGGACTGTGGGCAAATCAGCAGATTCTGGGGAAATATGCTTTCCAGAGCACCATATGGAAAACCTTTTCCATTTGGACTTATAAGTAGCCCTGGTGGAAGGTTTTCTAGAAGCCTTCAGTATATCCATTACACCTTGGGAGAGGTGTAAATCAGCAAACTCTAACTCTTCAAGAGCCAGGCCTTGAGATTGAGAGATTTGAGGTTCGGGTACCAAACCCTTCCCTGAGCACAGGTTAACAGGTTGTAATTCCTGGGAAGACACAGGGGAAGATGGACTGCTAAGGACAGTAGGAGTGGATACCAGGGTTGTCTTGCCCAGTCTGGAGCAATCAGGATCATCTTGCAGGGTTGAGATCTGATTTTGACTAGCACTTTGAACAGGAGAGGGAAGGGGGGGAAAGCATAGAGAAACTTCCCTTCCCAATTGAGAACTAAGGCATCCAGGGGGACTAAGCCCAACACTGGGGGCCTGCAGCAAAAAAGGGGAAGTTGGTGATTGTCTGGGGCTGCAAAAAGGTCTATCTGCGGGGTGCCCCATCTGGAAAATATCACCTCCAAGACCAGGGGGTCCAGTGGCCATTCGTGATGGCCCTGGGAAATCCTGCTGAGAGCATCTGCCAGGACATTGTCCTTGCCTAGGAGATGAACTGCCGTAAGGGAGGTGTTCAGGGAGTAAGCCAGAGACCACAACTTCATTGCTTCGGTGCACAAGGCCGTATACCGAGTGCCTCCTTGCTTGTTGATGTACCACATTGTGGTGGTGTTGTCTGTTCTGACCTGTACAACTTTGTTCTGAACAGATTTGGAAAAAGCTTGAAGTACTAGAAATACTGCTCTGAGTTCCAACAGATTGATGTGGAGCAGAGATTCCTGAGGGACCACAACCCCTGGGTGGTGAGGTCGCCCATGTGAGCCCCCCAACCCAAGAGGGATGCATCTGTAGTAAGGATTAAAGAGTGAGACTGAGTGACAAATGGAACCCCTTGTCTCAGATTGTTCTGATCCTGCCACCACTGTAGAGCCTGGATCAGGGTTCGAGTTACTGGGATCAATTTGGACAGAGGATCCTTCCTTTGAGATCAAAAAGCTCTCAAATGGAACTGAATGTCCCTCATCTGAAATCTTGCTCCCTGCACTACTGCTGTGGAAGCAGCCATGTGCCCTAGGAGCTGTAGAAAATGCCCTGCTGGTCGAGACACCTGCAGGGTGAATGAGGAGGCCAGAAAGACCAGGGTCCTTGCCCTGTCCAAGGGAAGGAAGGCTCTGGCTTTCTCTGTGTCCAGCTCTGCGCCTATGAAGGTGAGGAGCTGGACCGTCTCAGAACAACTTTGAAAGATTCAGAAGGAAACCTAAGGAGGTGAGCAGCTGCTGAGTTATCTGTAGGTGTAACTTGACTTGGTCTGGGGACTGGCCTACTAAGAGCCAGTCATCCAGGTAAGGGAAGATGGCAATTTTCTGCCTTCCTAGAGAAGCAACTGCTACTGCCAGGCATTTTGTGAATACCCCTGGAGCAGAGGTGAGGCCAAAGGGCATTGCTCTGAACTGGTAATGGCCTGAGGGGAGCTCGAACCTGAGGTACTTTTGATGGGAGCTTCTGATGAGAATATGGAAGTAGGCATCCTTGAGGTCCAGGGACACTAGCCAGTCCCCTGGCTTTAAAGAGGGTAGAATAATTCCCAAAGTCACCATTTTGAACTTTGGTTTTAAAAGGTGCTTATTTAAGTATCTGAGATCCAGGATGGGCCACCATTCTCCTGTCTTTTTTGGGGTAAGGAAGCACATGGAGTACAACCCTTTGCCCTGGTGTAGGGGTGGAACCCTTTCCACAGCTCTGAGAGCCAGGAGGGAAGAGACCTCTGCCTCTAGGGCAAGTGCCTCTGATGGATTTGCAGGTGGAAAGGATCTGGTTCTCATCTTTGGAAACTTTTTGAAGCTGAGAACCAGTCCCTGGCTTACTACCTCCAGGACCCATTTGTCTAATGTCAGAGACTCCCAGTCCTGGACAAAGTAAGCCAGCCTGCCCCCTACATGTAGCTGAGAATCGCCCTGGCAACCCCATCAGGGTGCCTGCTTGGCAGGGGCTTTGGGCTGAGGGGTGGAAGCAGGCCTGCTTGTACCCGTCTGCCTCTCCTCTAAAGAGCCCTCTGGGCATAAGCAGAAGAGGAGGCCTGGTTGCAAAAGGCCTATGAAAAGGCCTGCCCCTGCCCTGGGAAGCTGCCTTTGAGGAGTGGCCTGCCTTTCCTTGGCCTGTGCACCTATAGGTGGTCCTATATTCATCCATTTTCTTCATGTAATTTCTGTTTTCTCCCAAACAAAGAATTACCCACAACAGGAAAAATCCATGGCCTTAGTCTGGGTATCCTGTGACAGGCTAGTACATCTGAGCCAAGCCATTCTTGAAGTGCCACAGATGTAGCCATGACTCTAGAAGACACATCATTGGAGTCTACTGCAGCATGAATTGCACCTTGGATGCCTCAATACCATCAGCAGCCACCTGCTCCAGCTCCTTGGCAAGCTGGCCAGGGACCTGTTTTGCTAGGCCATAACAGTGTCTCATCTGGATTTTTGATACCTAGCAGTATAGGCCATATAATTGGCCTGTCTGAGTCCCAAAGATGCTACCATGTACTGTTTCTTTGCCATGGCATCAATCCTCCTGGAGTCCTTGTCAGGGGGGTGTGAAGCCAAGGGAATGTTTGCCTTATCACAGGCTGCAGCCTGCACTACCCCAACATGGCTGCATTGCTGTGTAAAGAACTCCGTGTCTGAGCCTGACAATGTATACCTCTTGTCCGTTTTTTTATCCACAGGAGGTATAGTGTTAGGAGTCTTTAAAATTTTAAATGTCTGTTTCCCAAAAGATTTGTGCAAGGGAATAGACAGCCTCCTAGACTCTGGCATATCCATCATTTCTACATAGTCAGGCTCCTCTTGGTCATCCACAGCTTCTTCCATAGGAAGCTGGAGGGTTTCAGCCACTTTTTTATAAAACATGAAATGGGAGGGGGACTCAGAAAGCTTAGGAGGAGATATCCCTGAAGGTCTGTCTGGGGAGATGTCCGGGTCAATGGGCACATCCAGATTTTCAAATCCACATTCACTTTCCTCATACTCCTCTTCCTCCTCCTCCGGTTCATAAAACTCCTCTAACTCATACTCTTGAACCGGTGGAACCAGCCGAACCGAACGCCTGCCTGATGGTGCCGGTTCGGTTGGAACCGGGGAAAGCGACTGTACAATTTTGATCGCTTTGGCTATCTCTTCAGCGGTTGGAGAGGAAAGTTTTGGCTCCACACCAGCTGATTTTTCCTTTCTAGTTCTTTTAGCTGGAACCGACTCCTCAGAATCGGCTCTCCTTTTGCCTGAAGAAGTCTCGCCCTGGTCAGAGGGCACTCCTTCTGGTTCGGTCTGAACCGAACCGGGCTGGCCATCCGGTTCAGCAGACTTTCTGGCCTCCCTTTCCCTTAGCCTACCAGCTCTCTTTTCTAGGGTAGCTGCAGGGAAATTTTTGCAAATCTGGCAGTCTGCATTGAGGTGGTCAAACCCCAGACAATAAACACAGGTGGTGTGGGGGTCAGCCTTGGCAAAGACTTCCCCACACACACTGCAGTGTTGAAACCCAGTGGGTCCGGTTTTTCTTTTGGGTTTCTCAGACATAGTGCTAGTCCTAACCAAACCTACCCTTTTATGGCAATCCGCCAGGCAAGACCCTCTTATCGGTTCCCAACCGTGTCACAGGTCATGGAAAAAACCGTAATAAAATCCAGTTTTTTTTAGAACCGATAAGAACCGGTAACCACACTCTAAATCACAAATTAAGATTTTTTTATACAACTTGATCGTTTCAAACCGAACCGATAAACCGTTTACAAGTTCCACACAGAATAGAATTAATGTAAAACCTATCTAATACTCACAAATACCACAGACAGAGACTGAACTGACAGGTTGCGGTTTAAATTCGGTTGAAAACCGAGAAAAACGGTACTTTAACCGACAAAATGAACCGAGCAGAAGGAGAAATCTCCGGAGCGACTGTTCAGTGAGGCGGAGTAAAGAATCTAACAGTTTGAGTTTGAAGAACAACAGACAGAGTCTCAACCGAGCTCGAGCTCAGCATTCCATGCCTGGCATGGAAAGTTAACTCTTTCATCTCCGTGGCAGTTCGAAGGTTGGGACTCATTGCATATGTCAGAATATAGCAAGACTTCATGCTGTTTGAAGAATAGGTTCCAATCTTTTGGCCAATATGGCCATAAATATTTTATAATCCACATTTAGTACTGAGATTGGGCGGTATGATAATGGGAGGGAGGGATGTTTGTCAGGTTTGAAAGGGGATAAAACTGCGTAATTCCAGGAGAGGGGTTGGGTCTCCCCACTCTTTAACCGCACAACACATAGATAACAAGCTAGAGAGAAGCTGAGGAATAAATACCTTGTACCATTCCAAGCTGAAGCCATCTGGGCCCGGACATTTTAGGGGCTTTAATTGTTTAACCTGAAAAAGAACCTCTGCAGCACGAATAGGTCATTCTAGGAGTTCTTTTTGTAAATCAGTTAAAGTAGGTAAATAAAGTTTTTTTTAAAAGCGGAAATAAGCTCTTTCTGGTTCTGGGATTGGGGGGCAGTATACAAGGCTTCGTAAAATTGCTTGAACGCCTGTTTTACATGATCTTCTTTATATGAGAGGATGTCTGAGGATGAAGATTTTATTTTTAAAATGGTGGAGGCCCTTTCTCTCGCTATTAATTTCTGAACCAATGCCCTAGCACCTCTGGCACCCCCCCCCCCGTAATTATATTGGCATAGATAATTCAAACTCTGGAGAGTCCTATAATCTATTATTTTTTGAATATCTCGTTTTAAAGCTCTTATATGGCGCATTATTACCGTATCGCCCTCCCGATATAACATTTGATATGATGCTAAGAGATCCGTCAAGAAGTTTAACCTTGCTTGTACCTCTTTCTGTTGATAGGATAAATATGACAGCATCTCTCCTCGGATCACCGCCTTTAATGTGTCCCACTGTATAGCATGTGAGACCTCGGGAGAAGAGTTCTCCTGTATTATCTGTGGGATGCGCGTTCTTTGAAATGGTCTAAGAATTTTTGATCTTGTAATAAAGAATTGTTAAATCTCCAGAGTTTGAGCTTCTTTTGTGTTCTTAGGTTAATTTTAAGGATTAGAGGATTATGATCAGACAAGATTCTGGGTTCTATTAAAATATATTGTATTAAGGTGAGGTGTTCTGTCGCAAAAAAGTAATCTAAACATGAATATGTATTATGCCTCCCTGAGAAAAAGGTATATCCTGGGATGGATGGGAAAATTCTTCTCCAGGCATCTTCTATACCCAGAAAAGACAAGTTCCCCTTTAAATATTTAGCTGCCTTGGAGAGCCTTTGTGGTTTGGGATTCGAGGAGTTGAGATGAGGGTGAAAGGAAACACTGAAATCACCGCCCATTATCAAAATGCCCCTGAGCCTCTCCATTACCCTCTTCAGAAAGGTCTTGATTATAAGGAGCGGGGTCTGTGGGGGGAGATATGTATTCACCAGGGTTACCATCTGTGAATAGAGTATACTTGTAAGGATTACATATCGACCTTGGGGGTCCAAGTAGGTATCTTGAATTTCAAATGGTGCTGAGGTAGGAACAAGAATTGCTGTTCCCCTCGTGTCCACTCGGATGTGAAGAGGCAAGAACTCGATAACACCCGCCCCAATGGAGTTTTGAATGTTCTAGAGTGGAGAGGTGGGATTCTTGTAGAAAGTATAGGTCAGCCCTGTTTGCTCAAATGTTACATAATTTTGTAGCACATAACAGGGGAATGCAAGTTATTCACACTCTGTGAAAAAACTTTTACCTGTACATTAACCATAATCCCGGGGAAATTATATCCATTTTGTAAATCTGGTGAAGCATCTGAGATCTTGAGGGATGGGTAAAACATGGGTCATAAGAAAAAATTACTCACCTTAGTAATTGCTTTTCTTCTCATGGAGTCTTGCTATATTATAACAATAGCAGTCAGCCACTGAAGCTGAACTGCCCCGGAGAGGAAGGAGTTAACTCCAGAAGATCTGGAGTTCTACAGCGCGAGGGCACTGTGCCCAAAGCTCTATCTGGCAGTTTCAAATGAAACTGTCAGATCTTTACGAAGCTAACATCAAAGGACGGAAAGTCTGTGTGGAAAAAACTACACTAGCCCATGGCTACCTACTAGTAGTAATAACAACAATATAAAGAACAAAGAAACACTCAGAGCCATAATAACAAAAATTGATGGTATTATGGTTCGTTTTACCACCCTTGACAAGCACATATGAACCCCCCCTTCCCCCAAAGACTCAAGTCCAGGAAGGGGGCAATATAAATAACCTAAATGAAACAATCTAGATCCCTAACCCAAAGGAAAGAGGGTAAGGAAAAACTACAATGGCATGACACAGTGCTTGCACCAATTCGCCACCCTACCCAAGTAGAAGTTCTGAGAGGGGCAGGAGGAGGGTGGATTATAATATAGCAAGACTCCATGAGAAGAAAAGCAATTACTAAGGTGAGTAATTTTTCTTCAAACACCATGAAGTCTTGCTATATTATAACAATAGCAGATTACACAGCAGTACCTCCATGGAGAGGGTCAGAACCTACTTAGGAAATAGGCTCTGAAGCACAGCTGTGCCAAACGAGCATCTCTCCTGGACTGGACATCCAGGGAATAATGCTTGGTAAAGGTGTGAACTGTCTTCCAGGTAGCAGCTTGACAAATCTCCAGAATGGGGATGTCTCTAGCAGCCGCTAGAGACGCAGCTGTACCCTGGTGGGTGGGCCCTCAATCCTGAGGGGGTTACTCTACACAGTTTCTGATAACAGAATAGGATACAAGAAACAATCCACCTTGCAATTGTTCTCTTAGTGGCAGGTTTCCTTTGCCAACCTCGCCATAGGTAAGAAAGAGTTGGAGGATTGAACCTATGACCTCTGGTGCGCTCTAAATAGTAGCTTAAGGCTCTTTTGACATCCAAGCTGTGCAGTCTCCTCTCACCTGAGGAAGAATGCTCAGTGAAAAATACTGGGAGAGAGATAGATTGATTCAGGTGGAAATCAGAAACCACCTTAGGCAAAAACTTTCTATTAGTCCTAAGGACTACCTTATCTCTGTGGAAAAAGATAAAATCTTCTTCCACTGACAGGGCCTGTAGCTCACTTATGCATCTGGCAGAGGTGATAGCTACTAGGAAAACGGTTTTCCAAGTTAAATACTTGAGCTCTGCAGAAGACAGAGGCTCAAAGGGGGGCTGCATTAACTGAGCAATGCAAATATTCAGGTCCCAGGCGGGAGCTGGTTCCCGAAAAGGAGGGTTAGTATGAAGTAACCCTTTAAAAACTTGGAGAGAACACCAGGTGAGAAGAAAGGAGGCAGGCTTCCTGCTGACACAAAAGCAGAGACAGCTGCCAGATGAACCTTCAGGGTAGTTGGTCTAAGGCCTAGGGAATTCAGATGGACCAAATAGTCCAGTAGAATGGGAAGATCAGCAGATTCTGGGATAATCTGCCTCTCAGAGCACCAGATGGAAAACCTCTTCCACTTAGAATTATAAGTGGCCTAGTGGAAGGCTTCCTTGAAGCCTTTAAAATATCCATGACACCTTGAGAAAGGTGTAAGTCAGCAAATTCTAGCTCCTCAAGAGCCAAGCCTTGAGGTGGAGGGATTTGAGGTCGGATACCACACTCTCCCTGTGCACAGGCCAGTAAGTCGTGGACTCTGGGCAGGCTCAGGGCAGGGTGGACTGCCAAGGACAGGAGCAGAGGGTACCGGGCTGTCTGGCCCAATCTGGGGCAATCAGAATCACTCTGCAAGGTTGAGATCTGATTTTACTAGTACCCTGAAAAGGAGAGGAAAGGGGGGAAAGGCATACAGGAACTTCCCTTTCCAGTCCAACAGAAAGGCGTCCAGAGGGACTGAGCCCAGAACTGGAGGCCTGCAACAGAAAAGAGGAAGTTGGTGGTTGTCTGGGGCTGCGAAAGATCTATCTGAGGAGTGCCCCATCTGGCAAAGACAGACCCCAGCACTTGTGGATTCAGAGCCCATTGTGGTGGCCCTGAGAAATTCTGCTGAGGGCGTCCCGCCAGGACATTGTTGTCCTTCCCTGGGAGATGAACCGCTATCAGGGAGGTGTTCAGGAGTAAGCCAGAGACCACAACTTCATTGCTTCGGTGCACAAGGCTGAAGACCGAGTGCCCCCTTGCTTGTTGATGTACCACATTGTGGTGGTATTGTCTGTCCTGACTTGAACCACTTTGTTCTGGACAGAATCTGAAAACACCCGAAGAGCTAAAAAGACAGCTCTGAGTTCCAAAAGATTGATGTGGAGCAGAGACTCCTGAGGAGACCATACCCAGTGGCAAGGTGCCCAGGTAGCCCCCACCCAACAGGGAGGCATCCGTGGTGAGGGTGAGGGAGTGAAATGGGAATGAAGGGAACCCCTGTCTTAAATTGCTCTGGACCTGCCACCAGTGGATGGCTAAGATCAGAGTTTGAGTAACTGGGACCAACTGGTAAGGGGTCCTTCCTTTGAGACCAATAGGCCCTCAAATGGAACTGAATGTCCCTCATCTGGAATCTTGCTCCTGCCGACAGCTGTGGAAGCAGCCATGTGCCCGAGGAGTTGCAGAAAATGCCTTGCTGGTCGAGAGACCCGCAGGGTAAAGGAGGATGCCAGGGCGATGAGTCTGTCCACCCTTTCCGAGGGAAGAAAAGCCCTGGCTAACCTTGTGTTCAATTCTGCGCCTATGAAAGTTAGGACCTGAACTGGTTCCAGAACTGACTTTGGTAAGTTTAGCAGGAATCCCAGGGAAGTGAGAAGCTGCTGGGTGACTTGCAAGTGGGATTTCACCTGACCTGGAGACTGACCCACAATGAGCCAGTCGTCCAGGTAGGGAAACACAGCAACCCCTTGCCTTCTTAAGTGAGCCACTACTACAGAGACATTTTGTGAATACCCTTGGCGCAGAGGTAAGGCGAAGGGCATTGCCCTGAACTGGTAGTGGCCTGAGGGCAGTTCGAACCTGAGGTACTTTCGGTGAGAAGGCCTGATCAGAACATGAAAATAGGCATCCTTGAGGTCCAGGGAAGCTAGCCAGTCCCTGGCCTTAGGGAAGAGCAATATCATTGCCAGAGTCAACATTTTGAACTTTGGTTTCAACAGATGCTTGTTCAAGTATCTTAAATCTAGGATGAGCCATGCCATTCTCCTGTCTTTTTGGGGTAAGAAAGTATCTTGAATAAAGCCCTTGCCCTGATGGCAAGGAGGAACCCTTTCCACTGCTTTGCAGTCCAGCAGAGCAAAACCTCTGCTTCCAAAGCAAGGGCTTCTGAAGGTTTGCAGGTGGAAAAAGCCTGGCTCTCATCTTTGGAAAGTGTTTGAAGCTGAGAACAGACCTTGGCCTAGTACCTCCAGAACCCATCTGTCAGTAGTTAGGGACAGCCAGTTCCGCTGAAATAGGCCAACCTGCCCCCCACTGGTACAGGAGATCGGCCCTGGGCACCCCATCAAGTGCTGCCTGTATAGCAACCTTGGAAGCTGAGGAGGGCGGTCTACTTGTGCCTCGTCTACCCCTGCCTCTGAAGAAACCCCTCTGCGAGACAGCAGAGGAGGCTTGAAACTGGTAAAAAGGCCTGGAAAAGGGCCTGCCCCTACCTCTGGGAGCATGCCTTTGTGGCATGGCATGCTTCTCCTTAGCCTGGGCACTTTTGTAGGTAGTTCTGTATTCATCCATCTTTTTCATATAGTTTTCTGTTTGCTCCCCAAAAGAGAATTTCCCACTACAGGAAAATCCATAGCCTTTGACTGGGTATCTTGGGACAGATTAGTGCATCTGAGCCATGCCAACCTACGGAAGCTACAGAAGTGGCCATGACCCTAGAAGAAACATCATTAACATCAACAGCAGTATGAAATTGAACTTTAGAGGCTCGTGCCATCAACAGCCACCTGTTCCAGCTCACTAGCCAGCTGGCCATGGGCCTGCTTGGCTAACTGCAATACTGTGTCCCACCTAGATTTCTGATATCTAGCTACATAAGCCATATAATTTGCCTGCCTGAGTCCCAAAGAAGCTGCCATATACTGTTTTCTTCGCCATGGCATCAATCTTCCTGGAATCCTTATCAGGAGGATGTGAGGCCAGAGGAATATTAGCCTTGTCACAGGCTGCAGCTTGTACCACACCTACATGACTACACTGCTCAGTAAGGAAGTCTGTATCCGAGCCTGACAAAGTATACCTTCTGTCCATTTTTTATCTACAGGAGGGACAGAATGAGGATTTTTAAAATCTTGTTGTTTGCTTCCTAAATGACTTATGCAAAGGAACAGACAACCTCCTAGACTCTGGAATATCCATCATTTCCACATAATCAGGCTCCTCTTGCTCATCCACAGCCTCCTCTAAAGGAAGCTGGAGGGTTTCTGCAACCTTTTGTAAAAATAAAGAAAGAGGGACTCAGACAGAATAGGAGGAGATTCTAAAGGTCTGTCTGGAGAAATGTCCGGTTCAATGGAGTACGTCCAGACCCCCAGCCACACATATATTGATCAAATTCCTCCTCCCTCCTGTGGTTCATTAAAATCCTCAACTTCAAAATCCTGAACCACTGGGACTGAACGAACCAACCTTTACCAGCTGTTGGTGGTTCTACAGATCCCTGAGACAGTGACTGGACAATCTGAATGGCTTTAGCTATCTCTGCAGCAGTTGGAGACACAATTTTGGACTCCAGACCTACTGATTTCTTTGTCTTTTACTTGGGACTGGTTCCTCTGAACCAGCCTTCCTTTTGCAGAGGAAGTCTAGCCCCTGGTCAGAGGGCACTCCTCTGGTCCAGTGGGTACTGGACCAGGCTGGCCATCCGGTCAGCGGACTTTGGCCTCTGCCCTGAGCCGCCCAATCTCTTCTCCAGGGTGGCTGTAGGGAAATTTTTACACACCTGGCAGTCTGACAGGAGGTGGTCAGCCCCAGACAATAAACACAAGTGATTGTGTGGGTCAGCCTTGGCAAGGCGTCCCCCACAGACATCACAGTGTTGAAACCCAGTGGGCCGGTTTTCTTTTGGGTTTCTCAGACATAATGCCAGCTAACCAAAACTTGCCCCTTTTGATGGCAGTGCCAGGCAAGAACACCCTTATCGGTTCCTAACCGGTCACGGGTATTTGAAAAACGTTATAATTCCGTTTTTAGAACCGATAAGAACCGGGAACCGCACTCTAAAACCCACTGTACACTTTAAAATACAGAAAAACCAACCGATCGGTTCAAAACCGAACCGATAATTAATTTTCCACACAGACTTAAATTTTTGTACTTACGTGTTACCAGATAGAGCTTTAAAACCGAAATGCGGTAAAAATAATAACTTTTGCGGTTCAAATGAACCGAAAATACTAACTTGAACGAGAATGAACCGAGCTGAAGGAGCTGATCTCCGGAGCGACTGTTCAGTGAAGCGGAGTAAAGAATCTGACAGTTTCATTTGAAACTGCCAGATAGAGCTTTGGGCACAGCGCCCTCGCGCTGTAGAACTCCAGATCTTCTGGAGTTAACTCCTTCCTCTCCGGGGCAGTTCAGCTGCAGTGGCTGACTGCTATTGTTATAATATAGCAAGACTTCATGGTGTTTGAAGCAAAATTTCCCATTTCCCATCCAGGGGTCCTATGGGACCAATTCCAGTGCACCTGGACGTGGTAGTGTACCTGCTTCCCCCATTTCCCCAGATCCAGTCATCCGTGGCCAGAAGCGGGAGCACAAGTCTGTTCTTACTTGATATGTCACCAACATTTTTGTAATTAAAAGAAAAAACAAAAACAACAGTAATATTCTTATTTTTAACCCAAAACATTTCTTAATCTCTAGTCTCCCGTAGGAGAGAACTATATACAAGTGGTCTTCCACTAAGGTGGGAGATTTTTCCATCTCCGACCCGGATCCCAGGAAAAACAATTCCTTCCTCCTAGGTAAGTGAGGGACAATCCACTGAACATGGATTTAGGCCCACTTGAGAGGGAACTCCCTCTCTAGGAACCAGCTCTCGTTACAGACTAGTCCTGTGGTGGTGAGACACTGACTTAAATTGGTGTCAGACCATTAAATATCTTTCATGGTCAAGGGAAGGGCTCCTTCCACTACAGTAACAGTAAAAAAAGGGAAAAAACATCTCTATCCCTCTCAGGGAAGTATATAATCTAGTTTTTATAAAGAAAAAGGAGAAGAAACCTGTTCAGTTTCATGTTTAACAAATAACCTTTGCTCACTGAGACCCCCCCCCCCCCATTTGTTTCAGGCCAAGTATGCCTATAATTCTGAGAGACATGTTCACTCTGCCCTCTAGTGTTCTATTCATGGAAGGATCAAAAAAGATAACCAGTATTGGCTGAGTAATATACAGTTCCTTTCTTTGTCAATTAGACTTCTAGGGGACCATCTCTATATCATGTAGAAATTAAAATAAAAGATATACAGTATATATATATATATATATTTATGTTCGCATAATGCCTCATTTAAGAGTGAGCGAGGGTAACCCCTGGGGGACAGTTCTCTAATTTGACCCAGCTGATGTCCCAAAAAGAAGTCAGGGCTGCCATACGCTCCAGGATCCGTGCATCATGATTGATTCTCTCTCCCCTCATCGTTTCTGCCCCCCAAGCGAAACATCGCAAGATCACCATTTAAATCACCCTTTTCCTATAGCTATCACTCTGGAAATCCCATAGTTCTCAGAAACATCAATGACCACCTCGCTTGAAGGACGAAGTCAAAACAAGACAAAATGGACCCTCAAAACAGCCCAGCAATGGGTCGGGTAAGTTCCTGCTAACCGAAGGTCCATACTGGCAAAAGAGTATGAGAGAGGGAGTTTACCGTTATGGGAAGGAAGACCTAGGGGGAAGGGGAGAGGAAAATCAAATCGCCATCCCACGTCGAATGAGGGGGAAAGTCGAGCGCTCTGTAGAGCACAACGGGAGGCCTTTTTAATATAGGCCCTAAGTATGTTCATTAGATGTGCTTTTAGGGAGCAACAGCTCACTCTCAAATCCTAATCGTTTGTCCATGGCTAATCACCTCCGCCCCCCCCCCCGCAGTCCCCCACACCCGACTAGAAATTGTACCTCTCTTATGTATTTGGCATCTCAGTCTACTTGGAGGGTAGGATTTCTGAAAAATCTCACTTTGTCCAATAGTTTTCATAACTTCTGGACACCGATCTCCAATTGTTCTGTGTCTTGAGAAGTGAGTCTAGAAGGCAGCTGCCAGTCCTTTAATACCAATTTGGGGTCAGTGTTAGAAATTAAGCCATGCTGAAGTAGATCAGATTTGGCCTCTGATGCTGAATTATAGGTGACAGGACCATTAAGGAGATGGATCAACAACTTCACAGGATAGGGGGTCCGAAATTTTAGATTTTGGGCTCGCAGGAGGGGAAACGGAGAGGAATACTTCCTTCTCAAATGCTGAGTTGCTGGTGCATAATCGTTATCAAATGTAATGTGACCATCTCCCAGCATTACTTTCTGTTTGCGCAATGCCATGGTCAGTATTTGATCTTTTTGAAAGAAATTATTAAATCTGATTGCAAAAGATTTTGGCCTGGCATCTGGTTTTGAAGGGTGAGGTCCAAGTGCGCGATGAGCCCTCTCGATGTCGATTTGAAATTCTGGGCCAAAATTCAGGGTCAGGCGTAGAAAGTAGTCCGTGAAAGCGATAGGGTCATTTCCCTCTTCCCCCTCTGGAATCCCATATAACCATATATTTTTTCATCTCCCTCTATTCTCCATGTCTTCCCGTCTCATAGAAAGAAGTGGCTGCTCCTCAACCAATGAGTTGCCCGCTCGTTCTAAAATGGTGATTTTGCTGGTGGTTTCCGAAATCTGGGCATCCACCTCGGTTACCCATGACTGTAAGTCTCTCAAGTCTGTGTGTATCTTTCTCAGGCTGCTCGCATTTCGGATCTAAATTCAGATATAGCTGAAAAGCTTGCCTCTGATGGCGAGTTCTCTTGCATTGGCTTTTTGGTTTTGCCCCTTTTTCCATGTTTGAGTTCTGGTTGGGAGGTAGTGTGAGAGGGTGTATCGGTGTCTGGTAGGCTGCTATCTTTGGCCTCTGGGAGATCCAAGAAAGAGCTGGTAGCGGTTCTTCTGCTGACGTGCCATTTCCCCGAGGGGACAAGACTGATAGCTCAGATGTCTCTCCCGTGGTGCACGCTGGTTAATGTTGCACATTAAAATATTTTTCTTAAATATTAGCAGGAAGAGAGATGCTGTTTTTAGTTGGTGTTATGCAGGAGCCCAAATCCCTGCGGGGTTACGCCACCATGTCTCCACCGGACGTCCCAGGTGACATTGTTATGCTTGGGTTATGCCCCCTATTGTCCCACATACACCTCACACTGTATTCCTGGTCTACTGTACTGTGATACTGCTATTTTGCACTTATATATAGAGATGAGCACCGATCATATAAGCACGGGTGTTAGGAATGTGCATTGCTGCTAAGATATGCTAATATTTTCATGCATGATTTATTATACCTCACTATAATACATTTATCTAGATTAGTTTGTCTTTTATAGATATTCCATATATTATCTACCTAATCACTGATAAGATGACTCAGACGGATCATCAGTGATTGTATACTTATATTCACATATAATTATATATAGTGTATTTTACACTCAGATATGCCATGTAATAGGCCTGTCAGCAGTTCTTTGTCTCTAAGCAAGCTGACAGAGAGACAGAAGGCTTTTGTTATGTCTTTATGTTTTATAACTGGTGTAAGCAAGAAATGCCACATGTCATTTGAACTTGTCAGCATTTCTTTTGTCTAAGCTATAATGCTAATGGAAGCATATTCTGTCTCATATGATACTCATTAGTAATTCTGTCTCCTAAGTCATTATCCAATAGAGAACGACTTAGGACCAAAACATACTGTTTCTGATATCTGTAACTATGTTGTAATCTCTGTTGCTATGCTGTTATCTGTAGTATTTAGCTGTCTGCAACCCATTGTAGCGCTCTCGAGACACTACTGTAGCTTCTCTAGAAGGGCAGAGAGCTGCAGCATGGGGAGAGATAGAACAAGATCTTAGAGAACCTAAGATCTAAAGTTCTGGAGATTATGTACATTCTTCAGGAGTGGTGAGAAACCCATCTCCCTTGTGATTTTCTTTGTCACATGCTTGGCGTAAGTAGCATAATAAACGTTATTAGTATTCCTTGCTTGTTTACGAATGTTTCTTGGCAGACTCTGAGACTCAAGAATCTGTATTATTATTATTGTTTGCCCTACACACCAAGAGTGTTTAGACAACATAATGGTGACCGCGAAATGGAGTCTGGATGTTTTTGGCAAGTTTCATTTTAATTTCCTCCGTAAATTAAAACACTGGGCGAGAGATCCCCAGTAAAAACAAGCTGAAAGTGTCTAATGTTTAAAATTTTTCGGTCAGTTGTGTATTCTACAGTGCAGACAAAACAATCTCTTGGCAGAAATTCAATTTCTGTGTAATGAGTTGTTTTATTTTTGATATTTTTTCCTATTCTTTCTCTGTGGGAACACAAATATAAAGGACCTGAAACAAACAGACAGCTTTCTTGTGCATTCAAATCCTGATGGGTATTTACTCATCTAGGTGTCCATATATGCCAAAGGCTGTTTGTCTGCTTTCATGAATTTTGGTTGCAAAGTTTTTTGATCCTCAGACAGCTAAGGGTTTCTTATCTTAAGACATGTCTAAATATATCAGTACTGAGTTGAGGCTGGATGCCTTAACAAGCCAAACTGCTAACAGTAGTTGGCTTAGTTTTGCTAAAGTAGCAGAATCCAATGGTAGTCTCTTAACAGACATCATTGCCCATTATGGGGAATTGAAAAATGGTACCAATGATCCTGAAGGATTATTAATTGCAGCATTGTTAAATTGTTTTGATGCTGTTCTAAATAAGATATCTGTTTTGGAAAGTGAGTATGATGCTTGCAAAATGGAGAATTCTGCCTACAAGCAGGAGATTAGTCTGAAAAGGGCTTCTCAAACAGAAAAAATAGCTGAACTACTGTCTAAGCTACAATCTGTCCGTCTAGAAAATGAGTCTCTATTTAATGAGAGAGGCAGCCACGACCTGCATGCCAAGAGATAACGCTCAACAGGCAAAACTTAGAAAAAATGTTTTTCAAACTAATGGTGTTCTGGCTAGTAACACTGATTCCTTATGTTTTGAAAACAAGGAACTTAGAGATGGTAAGTCTGAAGTAATTACTGAAAAAGTTAATGAGCTGGTATTTCAACACCAGACCTTGACGGTACAGCATGATTCAGTATGTTTTAATTACAGCAGACTTGAAATGAAGGTTTTGAATCTAAATCATAACGCAGTTTCTGTTGGAAAAAAGCAAATTTTACAAGATGTAAATGTCTTGAAATCTGAAAACAAAGCACTTAATAGCGTGCTAACTCCTGTATCTGAGCAGTAGGAATGTAGGAGTAAAAAGTCAGATATGGCAAACTTTCGCCATCAGCCAGAGGTATTGGCAGGGTATACTAACTTAATGCCCAAAGACCTTGCCTCTTCTAATGTTGAAGAGTTTGATTCTGAACACTCACAGTATGTTGTGGGGTGGACTAGTGCAAAGGCTAGCCACTTGTTTTTCTGTGATTCACAAAATGGTGGACACACATGTGATCAGGTTGCATCCCAATACCATCCCCAAGATGGATGCTCATGGTCATGTGATGATGGTCATGACACAGTAACCCATGATGCCCATGAGGTAATCCAAAATGGCCGACCACCATCTCACGGAGGTTCGATCTTGCTGTCACAGGGACCTGTGATTGCTGCCATAACCAAACAAAACAAACCGGAGTTTTTTGGCATGATTAATAATGTTATCAGTAACACTAGTGTTTCTGAGGGACAAAAGATTCTCATTAAAAATGATGTTAATGTACTTTTGAATAAGGTTGATACGCAATCTGTCATGAAGTCAGCATCTGATGCTGAAGAAACAGCTAATGCTGTTAATGTTTGCTTTATTAGCATAGCCTTGGATAAAGAACACACTGCAGTTAATTACATGAAAGGTTGTTTTCATTTCCTATGCAATTTAACATCCGCTTCCCCTGAGAAGACTGAACGTACTGCTTTTCCTATGTAGTGCATTAATACCTTAAGCTGCAACAATAAAAACAATGTTGCTACCATCCAGCAACATTCCTGTGGGGAAACCCACTTTACATTTGATGGGGGAAGGGACAACCCTGATTCTGAAAGCCCAGTGGCGGTGATATTTTCAGCATCACAGGCCACGTTGGGGAGGAGGGTAACAGGTTTGATTTCTGAACCTGAGCTGACAGCTGCCTCAGCACTACCTTCTCCACCCCTGATGGCTACTGAACCACAATCCATAGCTGGAGAACTACATGCAGCTTGCACAACACTTTTCTCCACTGTGCAGGCACCCTTGATAGTGCCAGCACTGCCAGCACATAATGCAGAACCCCCTCCATCAGTGACACCTGGATCATCCCATACTGTGACTGCAATGGCAGGCACTACAGGTAAGAAGGTACAAGGTATCTTAATACTGATATCATTGTCTTTTCTTTTGGGATCACCGACCATGGCCCCAGCATTGGTTAATTCTAACACAGCTTTAGGGCATTATTTTGAAACTGCCACATCAGATAAAGCAATCTCAACAGTTTTAGCCCAAACATACGATGGACACATCAGAACCACTGCTTATGCATCTCAGATGCTTGCCCCAGTGGAGCTGAAATACAACCTTTGTGAAAGGAATCTTTTGGCTACATACTGGGAAGTGAGATACTTTATGTACATCATTGGATATGCATCCATTGTGCAGCATTCCAAAAATTTGCCAACTAACTTTCTGTTGTCAGACAGAGTAAAAGACGACTCTATCCAATGCCAGACTTACACACTGGTCTCTCATTTTACAGGATTATGACATCACTGTCCTTCCTATCAAAACTTCATCCTTGTTGGCCCATGGCCTACAATTTGCAGGAGAGACCCATGATTGTTCACTCCAACCCCCCTGACCTTCTTGTCCCAGTGCCCTTTCTGACAGAACCTCAGAAAGCGTTAAATGACACCACTGTGTCATGTTTTGACTGATGATTCAGCCACACATACCAACGAGGGTCAGATAGCAGGGTTTGAAATTCGTATTGTATATCCTAGTGATGACAGAGTGTGCATGGCTAGTAATTGCATCATCATATATGTACGATTCACAGGCAATGTTAAAACACGCCTGACAAATAAAATGTAAAGCAAGGAGGCAAGGAGTCTCCTAATTACCAAAAATATTTGTGAATGGTTTAGAGAGCAGAAACATCCTTGAGAAAGACACAGCTTGTGTTAAGAAAGGAATAAAAATATTTTCCTTAACGTAAAATGATACCTGCACTCTATGAAAGAGTTAAGTTCTGCCAGCTTCAAGAAATGTCCTTGAGATAATTACAGAAAGCACTGCAGATACTATTTCCATTACAGTTTCTAATTGGGACTGTTTCTCTCTAAACTGAATTTCTTTGGCAGAAAACTAACTTCTGTTCCAGTACTCTGTAGTATCGCTGTGAAATACAGTGACTTGCTTGTGTATGTCACAACACTAACCAGTTTAAATACTGTACATTCACAAGGTTCAAGCATATTTGAAACATGACCTTTACATTCTATAAGAAGGACCCTCATTTGAAGGCAGTGTATAGGTTCCTTAATAAAGGAACTGAGGAATGACTTCCAGAAATAGCTCTTACAGAAAGTGAAAATGACATTCACCTATTCAGTGATGGCCTACTCATTTGGAACATCACTACTGTAACACTCATGAAAAGTTACAGATAATTCCTGAACACCTGAAAGTAGATTTTATCTGCTGTGCCAAGTACATTGTACTTCAGCTGGTGGACACCAGTGAGTCAGTAGAAACCCTAGACAGACCAAAATCCTCTGTCTTATGGCTACACATGAGAAATTATGTACAACACTGTATCAGTAACTGTTTGATCTGTGAACAGAACAATCCTATACCAGCTAGGAAAACTACATTGTTACTCCAGAGGCAAAAGGCACCTGGAACAAAATCCAGTTTGACTACACTGGCCTTATGCCAACCACTAACAACAACTAGTTTGCACTAGTGATTACCAACCTATTTTCCAAATAGTTTAAAGCTATCCCAAAACAGAACAACACAGTCAAAGTGCATCAAATGTTTTGGTAAACTAGCTATTTACCAGGTAGGGTTTTACCCCTAAAGGTAAATTCTGATTACAGGGATCTGGCTTTATAGCCAAAGTAATGCAGGAAATTCTGGATTTGTTATGGGTAAAACAAAACTTTTATATCCCTTACCATCCACAGTCATCAGGACAGGAGGAATGTGCTAACAGGCAGATCAAAGTTATGTTACCCAAACTTGTTCAGAAAACCCAAAAGGACTGGAATTAATCATTGCCTTTACTCCTTATGGCAATAAGAGGGACACCCTCTGCAGGTACACAGTGTACCCCATGTTTGAAATCATGACCGGATGGTCCATGAGACTCCCAGAACATTTATCTCTGGACCTGTGTACTGCCACTGCTGATGGAGCATCAGTAGATAAATATGCTAAATATTTCAAACAAGACATCCAAAAGGTACACTTGTTTGCTTCATAAGATATGGGCAAGCCCCAACAATAGGCCCTATCCCATTGTAAACAAACTCGGTCCAGCAGTCTACCAAGTTAGACTGCCTCACTACAACAGTCATTGATAAATGGCTACATGCCAATCAAATGAACCTGTTTAAAGGAGATTAAATTACTTTTCCATACCCCAATGGGTGGAATAGTACTAAATTAACTATGCTTTTCTTTTAGGTTCCAGAGAGAGAGAGATATGCTTGATTTTATACTTATTATTCTTTTTAGAAGTATGGGTCTTCTTACAAGCCCAAACTGCACATTGTATTGCAGATAAGAACCAGTGACCTAATCCTAAACAGATTGTTGAGGCAAAATACCTCACAAAGCCCACATGATTTAATTGCATCCTGTGGAATTCACACTAAAGTCCTAAAAGACATGTACATTGTCCAGAAGGGTAGTGAGGCCTTACGGAACGTTATGATCATTGCTTTGGATCACTTCTAGCAGCTAGACTTAATCTGGACTCCTGTTTTCATTTTATTGATAATCAGGAATTTTGCATCCAAAATTATACGGCAATAAAAGCCATTATATATCTTAAGGTTTTTAACCCTATGATGCCCCATAATTTGTGACACAATACTGAGTGCCCAAAACAGAACGCTGGCCCACCCAGTGGTCTAATAGCCACTTCTCAACCAGGTACCCTAGTTAATAATGTGCAGTTCATGCACATCCCAGTGATTTTTAAATCTCACCCTTTAAAACTTGAAATGATTTGTTTTATGTTTCACAACAAACGTTTCCCACATTTTTTTTTTCATAATATGATATGATTGAATACCCTGGCAGCATACCAGGTACTCATTAATGACTCCCTATACAGGGACTGATAGCACCACACATACACACACTTAGGGTTTTCACATCCTGACTGCTAGTGGTACATCTTATGACTGTAAACCAACCCAAACACACTAGGCATTTTGGTTTTGTTTTGATTTATAAAAAAAAAAAAAAACACAGGTTTAGACTCAGACCTACTTGGTTCTGACATATCTATTTGAAATAAGGCTGATACAGCCATTATTCAAGCATACATATGTTAAAGGTTCATGAGAGTATGAAATATAATATCATACCCACCCCCATTGCATGGTATACATGATTTTGCTCATTAAGAGTGATTGACATTTACAATATTAAGGATATTGTGAAGGGGTTTGACCTGACAAATGTTCGTATTAATGAATTGATTCTGCTCACATTAAGGAAGCAGATGAGCATCACATAGCTAGGAAAGTCCTTTGCACTGCCTACAGTTATCATGTTTTTACAACCCTTTGGTTATCTCTTCCGGGATCTGGAATTAGGATATATCCTTGATCTCATACATGACAGATGTATGGGTCAGTGGCATTGCCACATTTTGCATTTCTGTTGCATGTGTTAACAAAAGTTTATTTGAATCTAGCACTATTCCCTTGTCAATGGCAAGGAACCTTGGATATGTCACCACATACACCAGTATTGCTACATGTTTTGAAACTTGTTCCTGCACAATCCAGGAAGCCATGTTTATGACTCTCACAGTGTCATTGCCACATTTTTCTCCAGCAACATCCATCTCTGATCATCTGGCAACCGTCCATTCTATTGATCATCTTGATGGGAACTTTAATCGTGAAAAGGTTGAAACTACCTCCTTTCCTTGTTTACCATGAGGTCTTGGAATCGTGACCGACTCTAAACTTTGAATGTCGTACCTGAAAGGAACATCACCTTTTATGCAGATGTGACATCTTCCAACTTGTCTTACCAACTTGTGAATACTGGCCTAATAACTGAAATTAGGCTTCCATTTGTGAACTTTCAAATAAACTGTATTCAGTCCAGCCAATTAAGATTCTACAATCAAGCTCATTGTTATGCATACCATGAAGCTAGTCTAGGGTAGGGGCAATCCCCTAACTCAGCAAGAAGACTCTTCTTCACTTGATCTACAATCAAGAAATCCATTTTCTTCACTGCTGGTTTTCCGAGCCTGGCTGGCGCCTCATACAAACTGAGAACTGAGTACTGCTATTAACTTTTACACTTTGTGCAGCTGTGTGATCATCTTCAACTGAACACTGTTGCTATTCCATTGTGAAACTCAATGTGCAATCTAATGCACCCCTTGCTGAGGCCTATGAAAATACTGCTGCCTCCTGAACATTTGGATCAACCTTTGGAAAATCTGAATGCATCGAATTTGAACTATGAATCTTCATCTGACACTTGAAGAAACCTGGACTTATCCCTGGAACTGTTCGTAGTTTATGACTTGTGGACATTGACATTTTGTGTCCTGTTCAACTTACCAACTGAAAAATGCCATCCTTCAAGGTGGTATATTCTGCTGATGTGGAACATTGTGTGGTGACCAACTATACATTCTTCTGATATTGACTAAAAGTTATGCAAAATGAACTTTTCTAATTTCTGTTTTTATTCCCTAAACAGATAATAGTTTATATGGTAATCACACCTATTCCCATCCCGGAACCAGATATAATTAAGTCTAGTCCTAACTATCTTGATGCTCTATCTCGATTTTTACTTATTTTTAATATCCATATAGGCAATTTAAGTTTGTCTCTTCATTTCTTCCTAAAAGGACAGATACACACCTGATACATATCAGTATTTACTGTTTTGAAATTGAAAAACCCCATTGTGAAGTTTTATTCCAAATGTTTATAGAAATACAAGGTTTACTAACATTTTCCCTTATAATTACATTTTGTTGTTTAAGGAAAACCCTGAAATACCCGTGTGACCAGTTAACTTCTCCTATCATGCTCATGCCTTGGGCCTATAGACGAACGGTGCCTAAATACAGGTTACTCACCTGTAACAGGAGTTCTAGGAATGGTATATGTTGTTCATCCACACTCATTGGCAGTATCCTTGCCGCTTTAAATCTTGCTGGAAGGTCTTCAAGCTTGCTCCTCCCACCCACCCGGGTGGTATAACTCTCGGCTCCGCCCCATGACGCCAGATCTGGCCGGCTGAAGCCTGAGGGTTGGCTGGCCGGCCGAGGTCAGGGTCGTGGATGAACAACATATACCATTCCTAGAACTCCTGTTACAGGTGAGTAACCTGTATTTCTAGGGACATGGATATGTTGTTCATCCACACTCATTGGCAGACTCCTAGCAGTTCTCCGGGAGGAGGGAGGCAAGACGACACCTCCAATACTTACTTGGGAAAGAGAGACTGAGAACCGGGAGGCCCCAAAACCAGCATCCCGGGCGTGACTCAAGGTCGATGTGGTAGTGGTAATGAAGGTGTTTTGCTGACTCCAGGTAGCAGCCCTGGCAGATTTCCTGGATAGGGACGTCCCTGGAAGCAGCCACGCTGGCAGCAGTATGGCGGTAGAATGAGCCTTATCCTCTGGGAGGCTCCATGCCCGCCAACTTATAGCAGAGATCTATGCAGGAGGTTACCCACCTGCGCTTATCGTCTGCTTGGCTGCAGGTCTGCCAGATGCGGGCTTCAGCGTAGGTGACAACAGCTGGCGAACCTCTCCCTAATTTCCAGCCGCGGCGCCTTTAATAATGCAGCCTTCTAGGGTCCAGAGTATGGAGCCCATATTCGCCTCCGAGTGTGATTGGGGTAGAACACCGCAGAGTCAACACCTGGTTAAGGGTGAAACCACACCACCTTCGAAGGAATTTTGGTGGGGCGAGGACAACCTTGTCCCTGTGGAAGACCAGGTATGGAGACTCGATGGAAGCGCTGGAGCCTCCCATCCTTCTGGCTGACGTGATAGCCACCAAGAAGGCGGTCTCCACTACAGGTGAGAGAGACACACCTGTGCACAGGTTCAATGGCTTGCCCATGAGCTTTGCCAGTACCAGCAGTAGATCCCACGGAGGGTGGGGGTTCCTGACTGGAGGGAAATGTGATCAAGGCCTTTGAAAAAGCGCCAGACCACCTTCTCTCCTGCGCCGACTGCTTCCTGGCCGCTCCGGTAAGCAGAGATGGCTGCCAGGTGCACCCTTAGGGTCGCGACCTAAGCCTTGACTAGAAAGGGACCATAAATAGTCCAAGATGCTTGCCAAGGAACAGGAGGAAGGGTCCAAGCCCTTGTCTGACACCAAATGGAAAACCTTTCCATTTGAAGGCATAGCATTTTTGGTCGACTCTACGGGACGCCTCAACTACATTGAGGACCTCGTGAAAGACCCAAGGCCTGGAACTCTAGCCCAGGAACCAGGCCGTCAGGTGCAGGGATTGAAGGTCCGGATGGAACACCTTCCCTGATTGACTGGAGCAGGTCCGGCGAGCTGGAAGGCCGCGAGTCCTGGAGCTGAGACTGAGGAGATCTGGTCCAGAACTGGCGAGGCCAGTCTGGGGCTATCAGAATCACCCGCGCCTTTGTCCCCTCGCCTTGGAGAAGCACCTTGTGGATCAAGGAAATGGGGAAAGGCGTAAAGAGGTCTGGGTCCATTGCCTCGAGAAGGCATCCCCTGCAGCGAGCCCCTGCTGAGGGGGGCATGGAACAGACTCAGTCTGCTTCTCCATGGAGGCAAACAGGTCCCACCTGAGGTGTGCCCCAAAGGGAGAACAGATGCTGCACTACTCCGCAGGAGAGACCACTCGTGGGATGCAGCCCCTATCCGCTCAGGGCATCGGCCAGGGTGTTGGAGGCCCTGCCACGTGAATGGCTAGGAGATCCGCCCAGGCTGCGCAGACGAGTGACCAAATGCGAGAGCTCTCTTTGCACAGAAGCATGGAGCGCTGCCCCGCCCCTGGCGGTTTAGATCAGTACATGGTCGTGGTATTGTCCGCCTGGACTCGGACCAGTTGAACCCGGAGGAACGGAGCAAAGCGTGTGAGAGCGGCGGACCGCCTGAGCTCCAGCAGGTTGATGGGTATCGACTCTGCTGGGACCAGGAGGCCATGAGCCCTGGTGTTCCCCAGATGGGCACCCCAACCCATCAGAGAGGCATCGGGTCGATAGAGAGACCGCTCGGGCGGATCTAACGGATGCCCTCCTGCAAATGATCTGGAACGGTTCACCACTGGAGAGCTGCCCATTATCCCTGTGTCACCGACACAAGCTGGTCCAAGGGATCGTAGCGCTAGACCACTGGCTGGCCAGTCTCACTGGAAGGACGATGTTCCAGCGGGCCCAACTGACCACGCTGGTGCGGGCCGCCATGAGACCCAGGAGGCGAGGAAGTCCCGGGCAGGGCGAATTGCCCAACCAGAAATGATCGGGCAAAGGAGGAAAGAACCTCGCCTGTCCGGCGTGAGCCGCCTGGCTCGAAGAGACGAGCTGCTTCCGATGAATAGAATCACCTGCTTCGCCTCGAGTTCCACTCTGGCCTCGCTGATAAGGAGGCCCAGTTGAGAGCAGACCTGAGGGCCAGATCTCTGGACCACTCCGCCTCCTTCCTGGAGGGGAGCTGCTATCAGCCAGTCGCCCAGGTAAGGGCAGCTCCGGACCCCTCAGCGCCAGAGGGAATGCTGTCACACTGCTATGCATTTGGTGAAGACCCTGGGAGCTGGAGACAAGTCGGGGGCATGGCTTGAACTCAAGAGAGATCCTTCCGCTGGAAGCGAAGGAATCTCTGGTGAGACGGATTGATAGGGACATGGAAAACGCTGCCCTGCAAGTCCAGAGAGCAGAACCTATCACGCTCCAAGGATGGTATTATCTCGAGCCGAGGACCATCCTGAAGGTTCAGACCTTAGGAACTTGTTTAGGTCGTAGGTCGAGAATGGGGTGCCAGCCTCGTCTGCTGCTGGAACCAGGAAGTACCTGGACACAAACCCTGGGTCTGAAGGAGGGTCCACCACCTCTTACCACCTCCTTCTGGAGGAGGAGAGCGATGTCGGCCTCGACGAGCCGCCAGTGAGGCTGGGATCCAAGCCCTCAGGGGCGACGCTCTGGAAGGGTGGTGCCTGCTCGAATTCCAGAGGCAGGCCTCTTCCCACCACCTCCAAGACCCACCTGTCCGTGGTAACAGCGACCAGGCTGAACGGAAGTGCCGGCAGCTGCCTCACTGGGGACCTAGGGGTAAGGTGACGGGATAAAGGCACTCTCAGCCCGTCACTGGGCAGGCTTTGGAGGAGGACCGCCGTGGACCTCCTGGGCCCTTTCCTCCCTGCCTCCTGTTAGAGGAAGCCGCGGCTTGGGTTTGGGATGCCATGTCGAGCCTGCTGGCGCCTTGATTGCTAGTAGGCCGGGCCGCTGCTGTGGCACAGCGACTGAAAAGGGCTTAGGCTGTGGTTTGCGGCCTTTGTCCTTCTGAGCGGAAGAGACCGAGTCCAAGGTGGCATTGGACTTCTCTGATCCTCTGCAGGTGACCTTCCACCCCAGGGCCGAAGAGGTCAGTCCCCAAAAAGGGAACATCCGCCAACTTGTGCTGGGTATCCGGTAAAGGTGGATATCCTCAGCCAAGCCCGCCGACGATAGCCACTGCGGCCGCCACCGATCTGGCACATGAGTCCCCTGATCCAAAGCAGTCTGGAGCTGCTGTTTGGCCACTGCCTGCCTCTGGTCCCGCACCTGCTTAACCGTAGTCTGCAGATCGGCGGGAAGATGAGGGATGACCATCCAGGAGCCCAACAGGGCATGAGAAAATAGCCATGAGGACGGCCGAACTGGCTTGACTGCGGGCCGAGAGAGGACGAGCGTAGACTTTTCGCTTACATAGTCCACTTCTTGACCTCTTGTCAGGAGAGGTTTGTCCACATCCCTTGGCGTTGCGGGCGCTACCGAAGACGCTGTCGGTAACCAACCCTCGTAGAGGGGTTCTGAAAACCGGACAAGGAACCGGACCGTGATACTTTCCTGGCCATCCTGGTCAAGGCGCAGGGCAGAAGCAGGCTGCCGCCAAAGCTCCAGTGCCGACCCACTATGGCCTCGGCCACCGGAAAGGCCTCCGTCGGAGAATCCCTCGGTCCAGAATCTCCGTGAGGGGATACCGGTCTGCTTTGGAAACGGGATTGAGCTCCATCCCGTAGACCCGAGATGGAGCCAGGCAGTCCTAGGAAGGACGACGGCTATCGCCCATTGACTGACCTCCTGAAGACCCAAGTCCAGTCGCTGAGAAAAAGGAGGAATCATCTTCGGACTCGAAGAGTCCTCGACGAGCTGCCTCTGGCCTGAGCCACCCTTCACCGCCGAGGTCGGTCGGGAGTGAGGGTAACTGACAGCCGATGGGGTAGACCCTTAGCCGACCGAGAATCCTGGTTGGAGCCCCAATTGGTGGCCCTGCGGAAAGCGAGGTTCCACCGGAATCGGTGGAGCAGCTGGTTTTGGCCTGCCAACCGCCTGGGTATAGGCCTCGGATAAGTCGAGGGGTTGTGTCGGCCGCTCCGTGACAGTTGACTTAATGGCCGGGAAGGTGACGGGTCGGCTTTATTCTCGCCAGGAGGAGCTGTTGTAAACATAAGGTCCTGCATCGACGCACTTACGCTAAGCCTCCTCATCCGAGGAGGAGGACGAGGACGAGCGCGACGCGCTTATCGCGGTGCCGAGACCGACCGCCATGACGGTGGGACGGCTGACCGCCAAGAGGTCCGAGACCGAGACCGAGAGTCCCGGAATTTCGAGGTCGGTGCGGGAGGTGTCGGCCGGAACCGCATCCCTTCGGCCTGATGGTCCATCCGAGGGCTCGGAACCGGAGGCACAGGCGAGCCCTAATGGACTTCTCAATCCTCCTGGGGAACCGGGAGAGGGAATCTCGCTGCTAAAGGCGACAGCCTGTCCAATGGGTCAGAAAATCTCGACTTCATCGGTGGAGTCTCGGCCAACTGACCTGGACGGGGACACCGCGAGGCCAGTGTCGGCGGTTTGGTTGGCTCACCAAGCCGACGGCCCACGGCCCGGGAGAGGGACCTTCCCGCTTCCCAAGAGCGGCCGATGGAGGGACTTACCCTGTCCTCTTTTGGACCGAGAATAAGGTCCAGCAGCAGGCCCTTCTCCTTTAGTGGAGGGGAGACAAAGCTCCTTAAAAGAAGCCGCGTAGGAAGAACCCAGAGAGAGCGGATAAATGCCGCGCCGAGGAAGATACGCCCGCCGCCGCCTCTTCGAGGGGCGACCATCCGCCGAGTTGATCCGCCGGAAGCCCGGCCGCTGGACACCGCCAACCGGCCTCCTTGACTTCACCGAGGGAAACGCTTCGGACGCCCAGCTGTACCGGGCAGCACGTCTTCGAGGACGTAGGCCGAGAAAGATGAGCACAGGTCGCAAGCCCGCGGTCGTGCTCAAGGCCTAAGCAGTAGACACACATGGAGTGTGGATCCGTCGAGACATCTTCTGCCCGCATGGGCATCTCCGAATCCGGAGTCGATTGTCCATCGTAGCCATGAGGGATAGAAGACTCAAGGTCTTTTCAAAATTTATTTTTAACCATAAACGGAGAAATAGGAACTAGTCACAAACGCAGAGCGTTAAGGAGGGAACCTGAGCTTCCAAGCGGTAAGGAAGATCTGGCGTCATGGGGCGGAGCCGAGAGTTATACCACCCGGGTGGGTGGGAGGAGCAAGCTTGAAGACCTTCCGGCAAGATTTAAAGCGGCAAGGATACTGCCAATGAGTGTGGATGAACAACATATCCATGTCCCTAGAACCTCCATCTTTTTGCTGTGTTGCCACTGTTGCAATTAGGGCAACAAAGAGGGGATTGTTACGCTTGGGTTATGCCCCCTATTGTCCCACATACACCTCACACTGTATTCCTGATCTATTGTACTGTGATACTGCTATTTTGCACTTATATATAGATATGAGCACTGATCATATAAGCATGGGTGTTAGGGATGTGCATTGCTGCTAAGATATGCTAATATTGTCATGCATGATTTATTATACCTCACTATAATACATTTATCTAGATTAGTTTGTCTTTTATATATATTCCAGATATTATCTACCTAGTCACTGATAAGATGACTCAGATGGATCATCAGTGATTACTGTATACTCATATTCTCATATAATTATATGTAGTGTATTTTACACTCAGATATGCCATGTAATAGGCCTGTCAGCAGTTCTTTGTCTCTAAGCAAGCTGACAGAGACAGAAGGCTTTTGTTATGTCTTTATGTTTTATAACTGGTGTAAGCAAGAAATGCCGCATGTCATTTGAACTTGTCAGCATTTCTTTTGTCTTAGCTATAATGCTAATGGAAGCATATTCTGTCTCATATGATACTCATTAGTAATTCTGTCTCCTAAGTCATTATCCAGTAGAGAATGACTTAGGACCAAAACATACTGTTTCTGATATCTGTAACTATGTTGTAATCTCTGTTGCTATGCTGTTATCTGTAGTATTTAGCTGTCTGCAACCCACTGTAGCACTCTCGAGACACTACTGTAGCTTCTCTAGAAGGGCAGAGAGCTGGAGCACGGGGAGAGATAGAACAAGATCTTAGAGAACCTAAGATCTAAAATTCTGGAGATCATGTACATTCTTCAGGAGTGGTGAGAAACCCATCTCCCTTGTGATTTTCTTTGTCACATGCTTGGCGTAAGTAGCATAATAAACGTTATTAGTACTCCTTGCTTGTTTACGAATGTTTCTTGGCAGACTCTGAGACTCAAGAATCTGTATTATTATTATTTTTATTGTTTACCCTACACACCAAGAGTGTTTAGACAACACATATTTTAAGCCTACAGTAGTGATAGGCTCGAATGGGGGCTCCATGAGTTTGGCTCTGCACAAGTTCAAGTCTCAGGTAGGGACAGGCTCCCTAAGTGGGGGCTGAAGGTGCAGCAGGCCTTTAAAGAATTTCTTGAAGATGGAGTGAGAAATTATGGATTTCTCCTTACCAGCAGAAATGTAGGCCAACATGGCTGCCAGGTGAACCTTCAGAGATGAGACCCTAAGGCCTGATGCTTGCAAGTGGACCACGTAATCCAGCAAAGAAGACAGGCTGGCTTGCAGTGGGTCGATTTGCCTGTCTCTGCACCAAAAAAAAATCTCTTCCACTTGGAAGCATAATTTATTTTTAGTGCTTGACTTCTTGGCTAGCCGAAGGATACTTTGGACTTATTCTGTATACAGAAACTGAGAACTCTAGCTCCTCAGGTACCAAGCTTTGAGGTGAAGAGACTCTATGCTGGGCTATACTACCCCTGTCTGAGGCAGGGTCAGGAGACTGTGGGTTGAGGGCAGGTGAATGGGCTGTTTGATGGGGCAAGGAGCAGACAGTACCAGGGCTGCCTTGCCCAGTCTGGAGCTACCAGGATTATGGTGGCTGGCTGACTCTTGAGTTTTAGCAGGACCCTGAGGATTAAGGGGAATGGAGGGAAGGCATATAGGAACCTTCCCATCCAATCTAGAGCCAAGGAATCTATTGGCACTGTGCCTAGAGCCGGAGGCCTGCAACAGTACAGTGGAATCTGGTGATTGAGGTTGGAAGAAAAGAGATCTATTTCTGGGGTGATGCACCTCCTGAAAACTGTAGCCAGTACTTGACTGTTTATGGTCCATTTGTGATGGCCCTGACTGATGCGACTCAAGGGGTCTGCCAGCACATTGTCCTTGCCTGGGAGATGAATGGCTGATGGCTGTATGTCCAAGTAGTAAGCGAGAGACCAAATCTTTATGGCCTCTATACAGAGCTTTGTGGATCTTGTGCCTCCCTGCTTACTGATGTAAAACATAGCAGTGGTGTTGTCTGTCCTGATTTGAACAGACTCTCCTTTTAGCTGAAGGGCAAAGGCTCTGATAACCTGGTACACAGCTCTGAGTTCAAGGAGATTTATGTGGCACCTGGACTCCCTGGGGGACCACACTCCGCTTATGGACTGGTCTGCCAGGTGTGCACCCCATCCTAAAAGGGAAGCATCTGTGGTGAGCACTCTGGAGGGTTCCCTTTGCTGGAAGGGAATCCCTTCCCTGAGAATCTCCTTCCACCAGTCCAAGGCTTGCAGAAGGGTCCTTGTGACTGCAATGAGCTCTGGTACAAAGTCTCTTTTCTGGAACTAGTGAGCTATCCGGTGGTATTGAATGCCCATCATTTAAAACCTGGAACCACGGCTGTAGTAGAGGCCATGTGGCCCAAGAGCCTGAAGAAGTGTCTGGCTGGCATTGGCTGTCCCAAGACAAAGGAGTTTGCCAAGGTTTGAAGGTTGTGCACACTGTCTAGTGGGAACAGGGCCTTTCCCTGCTGGGTATCCAGCTCTGCTCCAATGAACTGCAGTAGATGAACTGGCTAAAAATGGGACTTTTCTGCATTGATCAGAAAGCCCAGAGACTCCAGGCTGTGCTGTGTGAAGCTGAGGAAGTCTCTGACCTCTTGGGGAGACTTGTCCACTATCAGCCAGTCGTCCAGGTAGGTAAAGACAAGACACATCCTGTTTTCTGAGATGGGCTACCACCACTGACAGGCACTTTGTGAAAACTCTGGGAGCTGAAGAAAGGCTGACTGGCAGAGTTGCAAACTGGTAATGGCCAGAGGGAAGTCTGAATCAGAGATATTTTCTGTGGGAAGGCCTGACTGGAATATGAAAGTAGGCGTCACTACCAATGGTAACCATCTTGAATTTGGGATTGAACAGGTGTTTGTTCAGATATCGGAGGTCCAGAATGGGTCGTCAGTCCCCATTTTTCTTCTGAGTGAGAAAGTACCTGGAGTAGAGGCCTTTTCCCCATTGGGGGAAGGGAGCTCTTTCCAGTGCATCTGCATACAGAAGAGACTTTACCTCTAACTCCAGCAGAAATCTTTCTGTGGGGGTTAGGGGTTTTAAGGTCTTGTGACCATGCTGAGAGGGACTTTTTTTGAACTGCAGGGTAAGTCCTTGACCCACCATCTCTAACACCCACTTGTCTGTGCTGATGAGGTGCCATTGGTGGAGGTAGCTGGTCAGTCCTCCTCCTGCTGGGAGGGGAGGGAGGGAGGCAACCTGGGCCTTCCAGTTAGGGATTTTGTTTAGTCTGGGATTTTGTAGAAGGGATAGGATCAGCACGTTTCTGAGCTCTTCTACCCCTTCCCATAAAGAATCCTGTCATCTGAGAGTAATCCAAGGGCATAGGGTAGAAGGCCCTGGGGCAGTAATCTCTACCTCTACCTCCCCTGCTTTGGGGCCTGTAGGAGGTTTCTCTTTAGCTGCATTACTCTGGTAGGTGGATTTGTACTCCTCCACCTTTTTCATATATGCCTCTCTTTTATCTTCAAACAGAGAATTACAGTCACAGGGCAAATCCATAGCTTTAGTTTGGGTGTCCTGGGAGAAACTATTAGTCCTCGGGCAGGCAAATCGTCTGAGGGAGATGGCCTGAACCATGGCTCCAGATGCTGTGTCACTGGCATCCACAGCCATAAGGAACGAATACTTCATTGCTTCCAGGGCTGTTTTAACAGTTTCTGCCAAGTCTTGAGCAACTTTATCTGGGGCTTGCTGGCTGATTGCCAGGACAGCAGTCCAGAGAGCCTTTTGGTACTGAGCTGTGTACGCCATGTAAGTGGAGAGGCGAAGCAGTAAGTAGGCTGTGGTGTAAGATTTCTTACCCATAGTGTCCAGTTTTTTGGAATCTTTTTCTGGAGGTTGGGAACAGTGAGCCAACTTTGCTTTATCACAAGCTGCAGGTTGCATTACTCCTTCATGGTCTGGATGCATGTAAAGGTACTCAGCATTAAATTTACCTAGCTGGTACTTTTTGTCTTTTTATCTACCCCTGGGATGGAGGTGAGATTTTGGAGTACTTTAAAAGTAGCCCTGCAAAGTGACTTGTGAATAGGAAGGAATAGCTTTTTAGAAGGAGGGAGACCCATCATATCCAAGAAGTCTGCCTCCACATCCTCCTCAGTAGACTCCTGAATAGAAAGTCTAAGGGGGGGCGTGGCCTAGCTGAGTAGCTGAATGGAGGCGTTTTAGGAGAGCTCCGACCAAATCCACAAAAAAAATCGAATGCATTCTGAGACATAATCAACCCAAAGTTGCTCAAATTGCTATTTATACAGGCTCCAATGCCGAATCATTGAAATCTTCGAAGAAACAGGCGAAACTAGTTTTCTCAAACCTCTAAGCTGGCTACCTCCTTGAGGCCTACAGACCCTTCAAGCACCTCTCCAGCCCAGGAATCAGAGCTACAAAAGGATCCAGGACTACAAAAGGATCCCAGAACTGGCACTGACAGCAGCACTATGGACCCAAATTACCAGAATATTGAGAGACTAATCAGAGACTTAAAATATGATTTGGGTACCCAGATGCAATCCGGTTTCAACAATTTAACTGCACAAATACAGCATCTGCAGCAAATCATTAATACAACTGCTGAATCAGTGGAAGCCCATGAAACATGCATAACGGAAGCTGAATCTTGAATTAGCACTCAGGAAGATGCTACAGCTAGAATAACAACTGATTTGCAGCAAGCACTTAAAGATAGGAGGCTCTTCGACTCGCAGTCACCTCCTCTATCCTGTCCCTAGTGGACTATGGACTGCCGGTGTATGGTGCTGCTGATCAGACCGCACTCCATAAAATTCGCACTACTCTGAATAAGGCCTGCAGGTTAATTACTGGAGCACCTAGGATGACACACACCTGTCTACTGTATGCTAAAGCGCTGGTACTTGATCTCGACGAGCGCCTCAAATATCTTACCTGTACCCTTACAAAAAAGACCCTCCTTGGGCTTTCCCCACCAGGATTGACCACCACCATACGCCGCTCTGTCCCACTAGTTCATACTCGGACCTCTGGGAAAACCTCTCTTGTTATCCTGAGAGCTAGGACCTCTCACGGCCAAAGAGCCTTCAGCTTTAGGGCCCCCTCCTGGTTCAACACACTGCCCCCCTCCATCTCCGAAGCTCCTACTATATCGTGCTTCAAAACTTCCTTACGTAACCACCTTATTAACACCCGACGCTGTAACTGCCGCTAGTCAAAGCCGTACTCAGTACTTATGACAAAGCTTATTACTAAGCTGCTAAGGACAACATAACTCTGGTATTGTTTGCATCCATCCTACCTGTACCAGCTTGTTTGTATCTATGTCTTAATTTACTGTTATACCTATGTGTTGTACTGCTATACTGTGTATTTTGGTTTGTCTTACTGTGACAAGGTACCTTTGTAAATGAGCCTATGGCTCAAAGGTTTTCCAAACTGCTGTTTAAATAAAATAAAAAAAAATAAAATATTGAAATGTTGAAACAAGTTGTGGATGACCACAAGAACAGAGAAAGATGCTGTAATGTCAGAATAGTGGATCTCCTGGAGGGACTGGAAGACAAAGATTGTATATCTTTCATTAAACCCTGGTTATAAACACACTTGAAAATAGCCCACGAGCTCACCTTGGAAATTCAGAGGGCCCATCGTTCTCCTGGCCAGCGACCATCTCCAGAGCACAGACCGTGACATCTCTTAGTGAAATTTTTGCGGTTTCAAGACCGCTAGGAGATTCTCTCGGCGGCCCGAAAATCTGACCCTATTCTAATCCAAGGCTCCAGGGTCAGCATCTTCCCAGACTTCTCTCGCCTATTACAAACCTGAAGACAAGCCTTCGCTGAAGTTAAAAAATGGCTACATGATCTGAATTGTCCCTTTATGATGGCTTACCTGGCGAGACTCATTATACGCCATCCTGGAAGTCGCCAGAGAGCGTTCACAGACCCTGAGGCAGCCATGGAATACGTGAAAGGGCTAGGGAGGTGCAGAGATGAGGAACGAGGGGAGGACAGTGGAGCCTGATGTGGATGCCTGCAAGTGCATTTAGTTGCTTTGACTCTTTGTTCCCTGGGATGGGGGTTTTTGGGTAGGAACCGCCGCGGCACATAACTCCAAGGTCAGAGGCCTATCAGGGCGTGCCTGAGCGACTCCCACAACTACCCGCCTTCTCAAAGGGAAGTTTGTGACTTTACTAACTAAAGACATTGGAATCCTTTATATGTATGGGCTCCCTTATTGGCCCTAGTCTTATGGGTCCGGAATTATATTGCTCCTATTGTGACTGATACCCTCTTTATGGCACTAGGTTTTCCCAGATGTTATATCTGCTTGTTTCCCTTTTCATAAAGTCCCTAAGGGTTGGGGAAGGCTTACCCAATTGCTGAGAGGGGGAAACGTAATACGGCGTTAGGTCGGACAGGGCAGAGGCGTTGGATTCCACGTCTCTGAGCTGCAAATCTGGAGATCTGGGTTTGAATCCCACAGCCCCCACTTGCATACTATGTGACCTTAAGCAAGTCACTTTCTGTGCTACCCAGGTTGCACCTGTAAACAAGCTTTCAGCTTAGTGTGTTACTCCTGGTAAAACAATTGGAAGAAAAAAAAAAATTAAACCCCACCGTACAGATGTATATGTATTTGCCTAGGGGGGAAGGAAGTGGGCTGAACGGCTCATACTTCCAGCAGGGCGCGCTCTCCGGGCCTGTTTTTTGTTACACTGGGGACTAACGGAGATCAGGGCCAATCAAGCCGAAATACGGGGAAACCATTCAGAAGCACCCTATAAAGTGGCAAACAGTGTGGGGGGGGGAAGAGATCTGGTGGGATTTTCTGCCTTGTCTGGTGTAGATGGAGCCATCTTAAGTGATCAGCTACAGTTCCTTGGGTTACAAGTGAGGGTATACTGACTCTAACAAGGTACAGCTATTATGGTAGGCTGTAAAGGTATATGGTGTGGAGGGGGGACAGGTACTCCGCCATTCTGGGAGGTGGGGTGTCCTCCCTCTTAACACAGGCCCACTCAGTGCGCTTGAGGACTATTAAGCTGAAACGCTGCACTACGAGGCTCCCAGGCTCCCCTCAGAGCGCCAAACTGCAGCTGGTGCGGTGCACCGACAGCGGCTCCCCCCGTGCACTCATATGTGCACTCGTGCACTCATACGTGGATAAAGTAACAAGGATTCAAAACATTATAATACAGGGGTCTTTGTTTTCGACTCGTGCATTAGGCAGCTCACTCCACGAAGAGTAGAGGAAGTTGATTTTTTTAAAGTTATTAGGCGGGAAGGGAGTGTGTGGGAGGAAGGGTAGTTCACAGTTTTGGGGTGGGGGAGACTCAACTATAAGGAGACTTGTTCTTAATGCGGGGGTATGGGAATTGTTCGGGGGATTTACTGTTGTAAGAAGTTTATGTTCGTTTTGGGGTTGAGAGGGAAGGGGAAGGGGAATATGTGCACGTGGGAATGTTAAAAATCAAAAATAATGGACTGTTTGGACATTGTCTCATTGTGGTTAAATATTTAATGTATAGGTACAAGTACATGGAGGATGCTTTCTATAATTTAAACCGATCTAATGGATGACTTAATCTTATCCTGGAATGTCAACGGATTGAAAACAGTGGTTAAGGGGGGCGCTGTTGAGCAGCTATCTGGCAAGACATGCCTGGAGACAGCTCTGCATATTCCGTGGCTAAAACTAATAAAAAATATTCAGCAAGTGTGATAAAAGTGATCAAAAGTTGCAGATTTGAACTGGCTAAAGTCTCCGGAGTTTGTAGATACCAAACTTACCCATGAGTCGGAATCAAAAGACGGCTGGAAGTGGAGCAAAAACCTCAGCGGCTGTACCAGACCAGGCTGCAACCTCCATGTCAACTTCGGGATCAGAGCCCCCTTGGAAAGCTCTACAATCAGCTACACAGGCTATTGATCTAAAGGTGGAGTCGATACTCCAGCGTTTTGTGGAGCAAGATGCTAGGATAGAGGTGGTATCTAACACCGCGATGATGGCAGAGAAGTCGGCGACTCAGGCTTTGGCCATGACCTCTAAACTAGTCCAGGAAAATGTCCAATTATGATACAGACTGGAGGCCTTAGAGAATTCCAATCGAGCCTCTCGTGTGAGAATAATCGGCCTTCCCGAGGGGACTGAAGGGGCTCAGCTACTAACATTTCTTAAAATTTGGCTCCCCGAAGTATTGAACTTACCAACAGATCTACTGGCTGATTTCCTCTGGAAAGCTTTTAGAATCACTCCCCTCCCCCCCGATCTGCTGGTCCACGTGGGGATATGCCGAGGGTGATCCTGCTGATCACAGCCAACTCTACGACCAGAGACAAACTCCTTCAAGCTGCAAGATCAGCAGATGGGCTTTCGTATGAAGGGGCGAAGATTCATCTGTTCCCCGACCTGTCTTTTGCCACCTGCAACAGGAGAAAAAAATTTGATGCAGTTCGGGCCAGGCTGAGAGGCCTGGGGGTCTCTCACTCTCTCCTGATGCCGGCCAGGCTCCGAATCCATTACGGAGAGCGCACGTTTCAATTTAGTGACCCGGTTGAAGCCAGGAAAAAGCTAGAGGTCATAGCTCGAGAGTTCCAAGCTTCGGAGGGACAACGGATCGAAGAATCGGAAGAGGAGACCTGAGCTGGAGTTGTTTTTGGACTTCTGTGCCTTATCCGAACTTTAAGTACCTTTTAAATCTGTTACTTCTAGCTAAATGAATATAAGACAGAGTATTTCTGGAGCTATATGGTAGCACATAATTATTATGTTCTTGCTAAAAGACTAAGTTTATTACAAAATTGACAATATGAAACCAGGTGCCCAGAGTATTTTGCTAAATCCCCTGATTTCTTGTTGCAGATTGCTTATTGACGGGATGTGTAGGCAGTTTTCTTGGGCATTCACTATGCAGAGGCAACCATTCTGGACTTGGGGACATATCAACACTGGCTGCTGAGTCTTTAATATTTTAGCCTGACATATTTTGGACATGTGCCCCAAAAGCCTTAGATGGCTGTAGCCATTTAGTTTTATTTTCTTAACGCTCTTGATGAAGCGCATTTCATTTTTCCCCCTACTGCCTAATACAATTCTGTATATAAACAACTTCTATATATACATTGGATGTATCTGTATTTCTCCTTTTAGATGACGCCTTACAGACGACTGTACTCTATGAAATTGCTTTTTTCAAAATGCAATAAACAAAGTTTAAAAAAAAAGGAAACAGTGGTTAAAAGAAAAATGGTATGGGCATATATAAAAAAAATACGAGCGGATGTGGTGCTACTGCAGGAAATACACCTCACTAAGGAGGAAGCAGACAGATTGGCTCAGTCATGGGGGGGTGTTCTTCTAGTGGCCCCTTTTACATCTAGAGCTAGGGGGGTGGTCATCTGGCTTAGACCTGGTTTACCACATAAAGTGAACAGTTTTGTAGCGGACCCTTAAGGCAGATTTGCTATTGCTGAAGTGGTCTTGAGAGGCAGAGCGTATACTTTTGCCTCTATCTATGACACTAATTTTGACTCCCCAGATTTCTTCACACATTTGGGGGTGACCTTGCCCCTTACCAGGACAACTTAGTCTTGGGGGTGATTTTAACACCTACCTTGATCCTAGGCTGGATCACTCCAGGACTAAAACTAAACCCTACCCTAAAAGTGTAGCAGGATTACAAGAATTAATGAGGGGGAGAGCTTTAGTGGAGGTACGGAGACACCTACACCCAGGGGACAGGGAGTACTCATTCTTCTCCCATTCCCACTGCGTATATACCAGACTAGATTATATCTTAATCTCCCCATAGCTGGTCACAGAACACATGCGCACCCTATATGGTCCTATACTGATCTCAGATCACGCCCCCCTCCAACTACACCTTCCAGCAGGACCCCAGTCTCCTGTGGGCCCTCAGTGGAGGTTTGATCTTATCCTACTCCTAGATGATAATGATCTCAAATACTGTATATTAATGGGAAAATTACAGAATTCATTGACAACAACAACAGACAAAAGGACACATATAAATTCGTACGGGATTCCCTAAAGGCATTTATCCGAGGGAAGACAATTTCCTATGCAATTTAAAAAAAAACCAAAAACAATCTCTTAAGGAGGAAGAAAAGCTTACGGCCGAGGTCCAGGAATTAGAAAAGAAGGCCATGGCTCATCCCCACCCTCAACTTACACAAAACTTAAAGGTATTTAAAGGGAAATTACACCAAATACTCTCCCTGAAACTGGAACAGGACCTAGTGCTCACAAAGACATATGCCCACTCTGAAGAAGACAAATCAGGCAAATGGTTGGCCAGTCTTATAAAACAAAAGAAAGCGGAGAGGGCTGTACTTTCAATGGCTGGACCAGATGGCTCCCCCACCTTCGACCAGAAGGAGATTAACAAGATCTTCCGGGTCTTCTATTCTAAGTTGTACACCACCCAGGTTCCCCCGGGGGGGTGGGGACCAGGAGGAATTCCTCCAGGGAGTGGAATTGCCATGTCTGAATGATGTCCTTGGAGACGAGTTGAACTCCCCCCGGCACCTGAGGAGATCAAACAAGCGGTCTGGCATATTAAAAAGGGGAAGTCACCGGTCCCCGATGGTATCCCTGCTGAAATTTTATAAGTCCACTTGGGAGACCACTGGCCCCCTTATGGGAGAAGTACTAGAACAAACTCTAGCACAGGGAGAACTACCACAATCTCAGAAGATGGCTACCATAGTAGTGCTCCCCAAACCGGGGAAGGACCCATCTAAATGTACATCCTACCGACCTATTTTGCTCCTCAATGCGGATTATAAGAGCTTATCAAAAATTTTTAGCAAATAGACTGGAGAAGGTACTACCAGGTTTGATACACATAGACCAAGGAGGGGCTTTGTAAGGGAAGACAGGCTAAACACAATCTATGTAGGTCCATCAACGTCATCTATAAATGGAAAAAATAAAACGGGGAGCCTCGCAGGGGTCTCCTAGCACTCGATGCCGAAAAAGCGTTCGACCGGGTCGAATGGCCCTTTATGTTTGCAGTACTACTCAAATTTGAGTTAGGAAACACTATAATTAATTGGATAGGGGCCCTAAACACTGATCCGCATGCCCAGATTCTAACTAATAGCACCATTCCTAACCCCTTTGTATTGTCTAGAGGGACGAGACAGGGTTGCCCCCTGTCTCCCTTGCTATATGTGCTCACTATGGAAGCACTGGCATGTGCCATTAGGGGAAATGGAGACATCAAAGGTTGTCGGGTGGGTAAGGCAGATCAAGTAATATCTCTATTTGCTGACGATATTTTGCTATTCTTGGATGACTCCGGAAGGGCCCTCCCCACACTGAGTAAGATTTTTGAGAAATATGGTCCCCTTTCGGGACACAAAATTAACTGGGACAAATGTGAGTGGCCCCCCTTGGGAGAAAGAAAAATCTCCATAGCGATAGCTGGAACTACAATAAACCCCACTAGGCAGATAAAATACTTAGGGGTTTTGCTCTCGAGCAAACTTTCTCAGACAATTCCAATCAATTATGGGTCATTGATCCAGAAGCTCAAGACAGACTGCATCAATTGGAGAGCTCTGCCCCTTACCTTATTAGGACAGGTGAACCTTGTTAAGATGTATATTCTCCCAAGGGCACTCTACCTCTTTCAGGCTATCCCAATTTCCCTCCCTCAGAAGTATATTAAGGCATTGGAGGGTGCTTGCACACAGCTTTTGTGGCAAGGGAAAAAAACTAAAATTAAGAGGGAGATTCTATGGTTACCGGAGAATATGGGGGGCTTAAATCTACCCAGTATGTGTCTATACTACATGGCAGCCCAGCTAGCTCATGTGCAGGATCTGTTGAGAGCTGAAGGGGAGGCTCCAACCTGGAGGCAGATGGAAAGTGGAGAGGACCCTCATCTAATACAATACCCGTTTTGTAATCTCACTAACAGTAGACACCCCCCCACCCAACATCCCAAACCCATGCACCAGGGCAACCTGGAAGGCTTGGATAAAGGCCCATTCACTACAGGGACACAATCTGGGTCCCTCCCCAGACGTGACCTTAGAAGCATTTTTGAAGAGGACAGAGGGTTTAACCCACAAGGACAGGGCAGGTCTCAGAAGATGGGACAAACTGGGCCTTTTCCGACTCAAACAAATTCTTGAGGGAGGGGAGGTATGTCAGTTCAGGGCTCTGAACAGAAAATATAAATTACATCCTTCCCAATACTTCCTGTATCTTTGACTCAAACACAGATTACAGGAGATGCTCTTGAGACCCCAGGGTCCCACACCATTGCAACGCTCTCCACTTGAATAACTATTTATCAAATTTTCTAATTTCAATGGGATTAGACCACTCAACAGGTGTTACAGGTTACTACTGGGGAGCCTACCAGATCCTATGGAGAGAATTAAAAGGGCCTGGGAGGACATCTATCCTGAGGGAATTACAGGAGGAGACTGGAGACTGCTTTTAAAAAATGTCCTAAGATGCTCAGTTAATAAACGGGTTCTGGACAGGGATTATTGACATTTTATCTAAAACTCTGCACATCACACCTACTTTTCACCCAATGGAAATCCTGCTGGGACTCCCTACAATGGGTAGATGGACTCCCAGAGGAGGACACTTATTGTGGAGGATTGGCTTAGTAGTAAGTATGCGTGAATTAGTTTTGTATTGGCGACTTGGTCAGATCCCCACTATAGCCTCCTGGATCAGGTCCCTAATGCAGACAATGAAGCCGGAGAGAACACGATATATAGTCCTGCTGTTTTTGACAGAAGAGAACTTTGGTTTCAGAGCAAGATACAGCAGTCTAGAACTACAGATTTTTTACTAATTGCCCTCCTTCCCACCCGTCCACCCACCCAAAGCCAGTTCTACTTTCATAGCCACTGGATTTGAATGACAACAGGAACTTCCTGTTTGGCAGTAGGAAGGGAAGGATCACTGAGATACATTAGTTTCATCAACCTTGAAGGAACCTAAAAAATAACTCTACCCCCCCCGGCTGCTGGAGGTCTGAATCCAAGCACGGAAGGAGACTACTGAAGACTACAGAATGTTCCTGTCCCAGAACAGGAAGGGTGAGAGTTGTAAGGGCACATAAGCAGTAGGAAAGTAAGTGTAAAAATACACAGAGGGAGGAGACAGTAAGCATACAAAGCAACAGGAGAGAGGACACAAAATAAGTCAAGATGGGAGTGGTGCAGTGCAATGGTTGTGGGGCAGCAGTGTTCGGGGAGACATTCAGGAGACTGCGATGCTGCCCTGTTTGCAGGCATCCCTCTGGTCTGAGGGAGGAGGTTGCCCGTCTCCAGGCTGACCTGGCAAGGATCCGTGAAACCTCTTCCTCCACCCAGGGACTACCAGGGCCACCACCATTACCTCAGAGGTTGCCAAGAAAGAGGAGCGGTTGGACCAAGGTGGGCTCAGGGAGGGGAGAGGGTGGTGGAACAGAGGTGCATCCCTTCAGTTGTACCTCTCCACAATTCATATGCTCTTCTGGCAAAGAGTGGTTCCTCTATGGAGGCACATGCAGTGGAGACCAAGAAGGATGCTGGGAACCTCCACAAAGGAGACCCACAGGAGGGTGGCACGAGACCCCACAGGGGAAGGAAACAACTCCTGGTGGGGAACTAGAGCATTAGAGGGGTATAAGTGGGGGATGAAGGGGACAGGGAGGTAAGGTGCCTGCCTGGTGCCACGGCTCGGAGGGACAGGAAGCGAATCCTCAAGATTGCGGGAGCAGCTGCACGTGGGAGGGAGCTGGATGTCATTGTCCACCTAGGGACAAATGACCTGGTTGTGAATGGGATCAGAGCGGTGCAAGAGGAGTTTGGGGAGGGGCCTTAGACAAGCAGCATGTATGGTAACCTGCTCGGAGGTGCTGCCTGTCTATGGCAAAGATGATGTTAGGGTATTCTGCACCATGGGATTCAATGAATGGTTGAAAAACTGGTGTGGAGCTCAGGGTTTTGGCTTCATTGGGGACTGGGGAGCCACCTGGAGGAATGCAGGCTTATACTGGTGTAACCCCCCTGCAAATGGGGGTTCCCAAAAGACTTCCAGGAGCTTGCTTGAATGCTCCAAGCCTGAATGGTGTTTGGCATTTAAGCCATTTATCAGTGAGTGTTTTTAGAACCTCTGGTACTGTCTCTTTAAGAGCTGTCTGCTTGCAGACATAATTAGTTTGTATGGGGGACTGTGTGTTTCTTTGATTGAGTACCACTCAAGCTGCTGCCAATTCACTCCATTTTGCAGTCACTAGGAGTGCAAAGGAACCTATCTGAAAGATGTAACTGTTTGCCAGAAATCATTTACAGTAATAATGAAATTACAGTTTGTCTAACCTGCTTTTTGCAGTCAGAACTGTGTCTGCTAGTTCCCCATTCTAGTTTTGAACTGCTGAACTGGACCAATCAGTGTGGGTAAGCTAGCTCTAAAATGGTGCCTTTGACGAATCAGAACTTGGACTCATAATCTGAGCCAGCCACAAGAGGATTGTATGGGCAGTGACCCTGGGAGATGTAGTTTAGACTTCAGTGCCTTTTGGACCAGCAGCAGTCTATTGTGAGTGACAGCCAATCCAGTCAAGAACTGGGAGGAACTCAAAGGAAGTGCCCGGTTTTGTCGGTTGGAGTTTCAGTTGAGCTTTGGCAGTGAAGAAGGAAGGAGCCCTGTGCTTTTCAGTGTGCAGTTTTAGTCAAAAACGTGTAAGGCCCAGAGTTCCGGCCTGCAGCTTGTGTAACAGCTTGTTAGGACTGAATCCGTCCTGTGAAAAGAATCAAAGGATCTCTGAAGAGTAGAAACCAGGCTCACCCTGTAGAAGACTGGAGGAATTGCTGAAAATTGCACTCGGTCTGTCAGGAACTGAATCTGCTGTGTGTTCTCCCGGCATTGTGCAGTAATTGCGATCGGGATACAGATGCAGCCTGCCTGGTATAGTGCTTTCTTTTATATGGATGTGTGAAGAGGTTTGTGTACCTCAAGTGAGCCCTGCTGACATTGAAGGACCCTATCTTATTTGGAGGTCGTGAGTACTAATTCAGGGTCGCCCTCGTTGAATTGCCACATTAAATCCAAATGGAATTACTGTACTGCTGACTGTTTAATTCTCCTTTCTCTGTGTGAAAGGGCCCTACCAGCTGCCACGGTTTGGACTAGCCACTAGGGCTTGGGTACCCAGGGACAGTAACTGATAGGGATAGGCCTGTGCACACAGCCATAGGTAGATTATTAGAGTGATAAGCTAATTAACCTGATTTCCCCCTGTCCTTGTTATATCCCCTAAATAAATCAGAGCTGCTTGTTTCAGCAAAGTTATACTGCCTGAGGTATTTGTCTATGTTAAAGTACTGTACTGTGATTGTTGCACTGTATCTCATTTCACAGGAGGTCCCAGTGCCGGAACCAGACCTGGGGTAAGTGTATACTGTGAAGGTAATTTGATATATTGTGTGGGCCACTAGTGGGAAGAAAGGGGGTTGCAGTGTCCCAGAGGGCTGTGACCAAGTTAGTTTAACTATTGCAAACCCTGACCTCTGGGTGGAGGCACCCGCCATTGGATCCAGGCCCCTCAACCTGTTAGTGGCAAATCAGGCAGGGGTAGTAGCCCCTGGGATAGCGCCATCTAGGGGTTACACTGGCACGATGGTCTGCATCTGTCCCGGTGGGAACCAGGATCCCAGGTGACAGGTTTAAATACTTCATTGGCAAGCATTTAAACTAGCCAAGGGGGAAGGCACTGAAATGGAACAAGGAAATCCCAGCCTCCCCCCACAAAACACAGTAGTTAGAGAGGTAAACAACAAGGTAGAGAAGTCAGTAGGGAGCAGGATAAGAATAAATGCAGAAAAAGGCGGTAAGGACAGGGATGGGGCTAAAAGGGGTAAGACCATAAAAAATAAATGGAAGGTCATGAGTACCAATGCCCACAGTCTGTGCAAAAAGCTCCCTGAACTAGTGGCCTTAGTGGAAGAGGGATGCCTGGATATTGTGGCAGTCACTGAAACATGGTACACAAGAGAACCATGACTGGGATGTCAACATACCAGGATACACAGTCTACAGGAGGGACAGGGTGGGTAAAAGAGGAGGAGGAGTAGTTCTCTATATAAGGGAAGGGATTAAAGTAACAGAACTAAAGAGTAAACAGGAAGTTGATGAGTCACTATGGGTCACCCTGAGACAGGAAATGGCACCACAATCCGCATGGGGGTTGTGTACAGACCCCCATCTCAGGGGAAGGAAATGGACAAGGAATTGATAGAAGGCATCCTTAAAATGGCAGAAAAAGGGGGATATATTGTTGATGGGGGACCTGAATATGCCATATGTTAACTGGAATACCTTTGCTGCCTTCACATCCAAAAGCAGGGTCATTCTTGATGCCCTACAGGGGACATGCCTCAGACAGCTCATGTTGGAACCCACTTGGGAGGGAGCAATCTTAGACTTGGTACTCTCAAATGGGGAAGGAGAAAGGATCTCAGATTTAGAAGTGGGTAGCCATCTGGGAACAAGTGACCACCAAACAGTGTGGTTCACACAAACACAGCCATAGAGTCAAGCTTTACAAAAACAAGAGTATTGACTTAGAAGGCTGACTTTGGGAAAATAAGAGAGTGCCTCAGAAAAGCATTAGCAAACGGGCAAGAAGGAGGGGTTGGGGAATAATCAAAACAGCCATTGCAGAGGCAACAAGCCTTTGTGTGAAGCAAATCAACAAAACAAAATGAAGGAAAAAACACTATGGTTCTCAAAAGAGGTGGCAGGGATGGTTAAGGAGAAAAGGATACTGTAGCATTCAGGAAATATAAGGAAACACAGCAAGAGCGGGACAGAGAACTTCATCAGTTAAAGCAGAAGGAGGCAGGGAAGGCAGTCAGAATAGCAAAGGCACAAACTGAGGAAAAGATAGCCAACTCTGTTAAGAAGGGGGATAAGACCTTTTATCGGTACATTAGGGAGCGAAGAAAGACCAAGGGAGGGATACAGAGACTTAATAAGGGGAAGGAAATGTGGGCAGAGGGTGACAATGAAAAAGCAGGGATACTGAACAAATATTTCTGCTCAGTATTCACAGCGGAAGAGGAGAGGGAGGTACCTAAACCAAACAAGGGTGAAACACTTAATAGGGGGGTTGATGCCAGTCCATTCACAGAAGAAAGGGTTTTGAAAGAACTCTTGAAACTGAGGGTGGACAAAGCAATGGGGCCTGATGGGATTCACCTAAGAATTCTAAATGAACTAAGGGTAGAAATTACAGTTACGTAAGAACTTACCATAACAGTAGATCTTCGAGAACAGCTCTTGCAGCAGGTTACACCATTAGGACTGAAGCCGGCAGGCGCCAGGACCCCACGGAAATTTTCTAGCTAGCAATCTTGAGCGGGGACCGCCTCCGACGTCGGTCCCGCCCTCGACGTCGGATGTAGTAAATAAGGAGGCGGTACCCCCATAATCCTCAGTTCTCCCGCCGGAGACTCCCGGCCGCTGGATGACATCAAAAGAGGAGACCAAGGATCCGCCACCAGGTGGCAAAACAAGTAAACAGGAATGTCCCATCTAATGAGATGGGTGCCGACTCACCTACCTCAGCGGGATGGTGGAGGAAGATTTTGCAAGAGCTGTTCCTCGAAGATCTACTGTTACGGTAAGTTCTTACGTAACTGTACTATCTTACTCGAGATACAGCTCTTGCAGGAGGTTACACCATTAGGACTGATTTCCAAGCAGTAATGACAATCATGCACCATCAGGAGGAGAAAAGGTAGAGACCTCGAGACAACTCGAGCCTAGGACAGAAGGCCCTGAAGGACAGCTAGACCGAACCCTGCTCTTCGCCTCGATGCAATGTCCAGACTGTAATGCCTGATAAAGGTATGCACAGAGCTCCAAGTAGCTGCAGTGCAAATAGCTGAGGTGGAGACGTTCTTTAACGCTGCAAAGGAAGTAGCCACCCCTCTAGTGGAATGACCCTTGACGGCGCCCGGTAAGGGTTTATTGCGCTTCTCATAGCAGTAAGTAATGCACTGGATGAGCCACCTAGAAAGTGACTGTTTAGAGACAGGAGCTCCCTTCATTCTGTGGGCAAAAGAGACGAAAAGTTGGTCCGACTTTTGGTGCTGTTTGGTTCTGGTCAGGTAGTATCTGAGGCACCTGTGCACATCTAGGGTGTGCAGAAGAGCTTCTCGATTAGCGTACTTTGGAAAATACACTGGTAGATCGATATCCTGATTAAGTGTGATAGCCGAGACCACCTTAGGCAAAAACTTTGGGTTTGTCCTTAGGGAAACCCTGTCCTGGTGGAAAACCAAATAAGGCTCTTTTTACATAAGAGCGTGTATTTCCGAAATCCTTCTGGCAGAAGTAACCGCACCTAAAAATAACGTTTTCCAAGAGAGAAAACATAGCTCGCAATCCGCGGCTGGTTCAAAGGGTGGCAGCGTAAGCTGCTCCAGGACAAAAGGTAAGTCCCATGGAGGGACTGGATCTTCAATGGGGGGCCTAAGGTGGAGGACGCCCCTTAAAAAGGCACGAGTGGTGTCCAGCTGGGCCACCGTCCAATGGCCTACGGGGGCGTGGTAAGCTGAAATGGCACAAAGGTGCACTTTAATCGAGGAGTAAGCCAGTCCGGAGTGGAAAAGTGAAAGCAGGTAGTCCAGCACCAGCTTTTCTGGACAGTCTAACGGTGGAAAGCCACACGCTTGAGCCCACAAACAGAATCTACGCCATTTCATGGCGTAAGTTGCGTGGGTAGCCGGTTTTCTGGTGGCAGAGAGCACATCTGCCACTTCTTGCTAGACCCCATACTGCATCATGGCAATGTCTCTAGGAGCCAAGCGTGCAGGTTCAATGAACGTAGGTCCGGATGGACTAAGGAACCCGCCTCCTGAGACAGTAGATGGGAGCTGATTGGCAAAGACACTAGAGGATCCCGGGATAGCTGGTGTAAGAGAGGGAACCAGATCTGTCTGGGCCAGAAGGGTGCGATCAGAATGAGCGTCGCTTGGTCCCTGTGAAGTTTTAAAAGAACTCTCTGGATCAACGGGAAAGGAGGAAAGGCATAGAGGAATCTGCCCGCCCAGGAGAGGGACAACGCGTCTCACCAGAAAACACCAGGCCCTGGATCTAGCCAGCAAAAATTGGGCAGTTTTGCGTTGGATGGGGATGCGAAAAGGTCTAATTCTGGAGTGCCCCATCTGTGAAACAGATCCTCTGTCACCTCCTGCAGAAGTTCCCATTCGAGGACTCTGGCCTGAGAGTGGCTCAGGCTGTCTGCGATGATGATGTCCACTCCAGGAACATGAACTGCAATTAGGTTTGCGTCGTGTTGCAATACCCACTCGCACACTCTCATGGCCTCCCTGCAAAGCGGGTAGGAGTGAGTGCCTCCTTGTTTGTTGAGGTAATACATCATCGTGGAATTGTCTGTTTGTAACAGAAGTGTACCCGGTGGAATCTCCAACTGGAAGGCCTGCAGAACATAAATGGCTGCCCTCATTTCTAGGATGCTGATGTGGAGATGAGACTCCTGGGCTGTTCACAGGCCCTGAGACCGAACACCATCAAGGTGTGCTCTCCACCCGAGCCCTGAGGCGTCTGTGGAAAGAGTCACAGTTGGGGATGGCGCTGTGAAGGGAACTCCCGCAGAGAGGTTCCCTGGATGTAGCCACCATTGCCAATCTCGAATTGCAGTTTTCGTGATTCGGATTGGATGCTGAAGATGGTCTTGCCTTTGGTCCCATTGCACCCGTAACATCCACTGGGTTACCCACACGTGGAGACGGGCTAGCGGGTCTGTTGCAATGGCCATGTGTCCAAGCAGGCAAAGGACCAGTCTGGCTGGGATGGTCTTCTTCGCCAACAACTCCCTGATGAGGGATCTGATGTGTTCCGTTCTGTCCGTGGGAAGGAAAGCTTTCCCTCTGACGGTGTCCAGAACTGCTCCGATAAACTGCAGCTTCTGGGATGGAACCAGGTGCGACTTCTCGTAGTTGCTGAGAATACCCAAGGATTGAAAAAGAGACTGGGTGCAGTGAATAGCAGTCATCAAGGCCTCCCTGGAGGGCGCCATGAGAAGCCAGTCGTCCAGGTATGGGAACACATAGTGGTCCTGTCTCCTCAGAGATGCGGCTACGACTGCCATGCACTTCGTGAACACGCGAGGTGCCGATGACAGCCCAAAGGGCAGAGCTCGGAACTGATAATGGCGGCTCTGAAACTCGAAGCGCAGGAACCTCCAATGCGGTTGAGCAATGGGAATGAGCAGGTAGGCGTCCTGCACATCCAAAGATGCCAGAAAGGTGTCCTGCTTCAGCATGGGAATTAGGCCCGGATGGGTCACCATGCGGAAGCGTCTGTAAGCGACCGAAAGGTTGAGGTCACTGAGTTCCAGTATTGGACTGAGGTCCCCTGTTTTCTTTGGAACCAGGAAGAAGTGAGAATAGTACCCTAGTCCTCTCTGGCTCCCTGGAACATGCTCTAAGGCTTCCTTTTCCAGAAGCGCGAGCACTTCCTGCTGTATGAGCAGGGCATGCTGACCCGAATAACGGGAACGCAGGGGAGGTCTTGCAGGTGGGCTGCCTACAAACTCCATATAATGGCCTTTTATCAGTTGCAGAACCCACCTGTCGGTGGTGATCGACCGTTACCCTGGAAAGTGGCGTGCGATGCACTTCAACTTTCTTTCCCCGCTGATCCTGGGAGGGCGGGGCCAAGAAGGAGTCAGGCTGTGGCAGCGTTGACCTGCAGGCTGGGCCAACTTTGAAAATCGTTGGCCTCTGCCTGGGATGACTTGGGCCTGGCCTTGCAAGTGAAAGTGCCCTGTTGCTGGCCGGAACGTTGCTGTTGCCTTGGTAGCCAGCCACGAAAACAGTTATGGTTCCTACGAAAGGAACTAGGCCGAGACCTGTACATAGCTTGTACAGATCAGACTGCCTTCCCGGCGTCCTGGAGTTTGGCGATCACTCTTTCGGAGGCTTCACCAAACAGGAACTCGCCATTACAAGGGACTTCTAGGATGTTTTTCTGGACGTCCGGGGTAAATCAATAGACACGCAGCCAAGAGTGTCTCTGGAGACAAACGCCTGAGGCTGCAGCTCTGGTTCAAGAGTTCGCAGAATCATATGCGGCTCTCAGCACTTGGGTCCCGACATCTGAACCCGTACGGTGGAGGTTCAAGAGCTCCTCCTTGTGATCGCCATCGGGCATCTTCTAACCAGGTCCTGACCCTGTTCACAGGGCGTTCTGGAACTGGAACCATATGGGCTGATAGTTCAGTGACCTGATGGCGTGCAGCAGCCGCTAGATGCTGCGCCTTCCCAGGACGCTCCAATTGCTTGGATTCCTCGTCCGGTGGCTGGGTGCTCAAATGCTGAGGTCTCTGAGACCGGCCGTGCGGGCAGTGATGACCAGGGAATCAGCCAGAGGATGGTTAGCCAAATACACGCCTCCCTAGGGGCCTTGTATAGGTGGTCAGCCTTCGGCACTCCGGCATGGAATGCGGATGTTTCAGGCAGCCTTGGTGACGCTCGCTGGCTGCGGTATCCACCAAAGGCGGCACTATCACAGGCTTCGGGTCTTTGGCTGGCTGGAGGGGTAAGCGCTGTCGCCGGGGTCAAGCTCCTCAGCATCCCACCCCATGTTCTCCTGGATGTGTCTCATGATCTCAGCGGCGAGGGATCCTCAGGAGGAGACCTGGGTAGGTCGGTGGGTCAGAGAGGAATGCTGAGAGGAGAAGGTGATCTGGAACACTCTGAAGTGTCTGACCTGGAATCCTCCCCGACGGAGTGTACTGGCTGCCTGGGTCTCTTGGGACTGGGTGACCCTGAGGGGATTTGAGGCGGTCTTCCTTTCCGAAGATCTACCCCTAGGAGGTGGTGTCTGCTCCTTGGGGGATGGAGGTTGTCCTAAGGGCCCCTTAGGTGGAGGAGGGGGCGTAGGTGGTAAAGGAGTGGGTGGAGGCAGAGTAGCAGGTGTAGTAGGAAGAGGACGTGCGGGGACCACATCCTTTTTGATGGTGTCCCACCAGAAGGTAAAAAGCTTTTCTACCTCCGCAAGATTCATATGTGACGACGGGCCTTGCGCCAGTGGCCTGTCGGCGGGGTCAGGCGTCAGGTCCCCAGGGGTCTCCCGCTGCGGGTAAGGTTCCCTTGGGAGCCCGGCATCTCCGGTGTCGCCCGCCAGGTCCTCGGGCTGCGTGGGGTTCTCCTCGGTGGAGTCCCTCTGACCGGCATCCACCGGTGACGGGGGTGCGGTCCTTTTCTCCGGGGTAGCCGACGTTGGTCCCCTGGCTGACGTCTAAGGAGGCGAACGCCTGGCCGGCGATGGGTGTCTGGGTGTCGTCGGCTTCTGTGAGCACCGGTGATGTTTGCCCGATGTCGGGTTGGCAGACGTCAGGTCTGACGTCCGTTTGAGGGACGTCAGGTCCTTGGTTTTGCGGGGTGCCGGATCCGAACCTCGGGGTGGCTGGGAGACTGACCTGGCGTCAGTGTCCCAGCGACGGGAGGAAGATTTATGGCGCTCACCCGACTTCGACGAGGCCTAGGAAGGAGTAAAGGAGGCCGAGGGCCTCGACGTCTTCAGAGGCTGGAGAGAGGAGGAACCACTGGATGACCTGACCTGGACCGGGGGAGGTTGCGACCGAGCCCTGGAGGGAGAGCGGTCCGATTTGGAGTCGGAGCTTCCGGAGTCTGAGGCACTCGCAGGAGACCTGGACCTCTCCTTTTCCCGGTGCTTGTGGGTTTTGCTCGAAGGCTCTCCCCAGGAGGAAGGTTCCTTGTCCATGCTTTTGAATTTCTCTTCCAGGAGAAACGCTTGAAGTGCCTTCTGGCGGAGGAGCCTGGTGCGACTGTTGAAGCCCTGGCAGAAGGAGCAGGCCTTGGTGTCGTGGTCCGGGCCTACGCAGCGCACACAAGCCAAATGGGGATCCTTGAAGGGGATCTGTTTGCCGCAGGCGCACTTCATATGGTGACCCTCTAAAGAAGTAGTTGGAGAGGACATCAGTTGTTCAAAATTCGAAAATAAGACGAAAATCATCGTAGTTCTATGGTCGTCACGCGCTAGAAAAGGAGACCGAGAGGCCGATACTGGTGAGTCGACGGCGGGAAAAGAACTGAGGATTATGGGGGGACCACCTCCTTATGTACTATGTCCGACGTCGGGGGCCGGACCGACGTTGGAGGCGGTCCCCGCTGAAGATTGCTAGCTAGAAAATTTCCGTGGGGTCCTGGTGCCTGCCGGCTTCAGTCCTAATGGTGTAACCTGCTGCAAGAGCTGTATCTCGAAGTAAGATCTAGTAACACCACTGACTACTCTCTTTAACAAATCATGGGAGGATGAGGTGGTACCTGAGGACTGGAGGAGGGCGAATGTGATTCCACTTCATAAAAGTGGGAGAAGGGCAGAGGCAGGAAACTACAAACCAGTTCGTTTGACTTCAGTGGTAAGGCAAATGATGGAATCACTTCTGAAGGAAAGAATTGTTGAGTACCTAGAGGCCTGTGGGGCACAGGACCCAAGGCAGCATGGTTTCACAGCAGGAAGGTCATATCAGGCAAACATAATAGATTTCTTTGACTGGGTGACCAAAGTAGTAGACCAGGGAGGGGCTGTGAATATGGCCTACCTAGATTTTAGCAAGGCATTTGACACAGTCTCACACAGAAGATTAATATACAAGTTAGCCAACCTTGGAGTTGAGTCCCAAGGTGGTAGCCTGGATAAAAAACTGGCTGGACAACAGCACGCAAAGGGTAATAGTAAACGGAGTCCACCGTGAAGAAAGGAAGGTAACTAGTGGGGTGCCGCAGGGTTCGGTACTGGGACCGGTCCTCTTTAATGTCTTTATAAGTGACACTGGAGAACACCTGGAAGGAAAGGTATGTCTCTTTGCAGATGACACAAAGATCTGCAACAGGGTTGATACACAAGGTGGGGTGGAAAGAATGAAAAGGGACTTGGCAAGGTTGGCGGAATGGTCGAATATGTGGCAGCTCAGATTCAATGTAAAGAAGTGCAAAGTAATGCATCTAGGAAACAAAACCCCAGGGAAGAGTACACAATGGGGGAGCATAACAAAATCGAAAGAGACCTAGGAGTAATTATATCAGATGACCTAAAGGTGGGCAAGCAATGTGAGAAGGCAGTAAGGAGGGCTGGCAGGATACTGGGATGCATAGGGAGAGGCATCAACAGTAGAAAACAGGAAGTTGTTATCCCTCTGTACAGACAGTTAGTGAGACCCCATCTGGAGTACTGCGTGCAATTCTGGAGACCCCATCTCTGCAAAGTTATAGACAGAGTGGAGACTGTTCAGAGGAGGGCAACCAAAATGGTGCAGGGTGTGCACCAGAAGACATATGAGGAGAGACTAAAGCAGCTTAATAGTTATACCCTTGAGGAAAGGAGGGAGAGGGGGGACATGATAGAAACTTTCATGTATCTCAAGGGAATTAAAGTCCAAGAGGGTAGTATCTTTCAGAAGAAGAGATGTGCAAGAACAAGGGGGCACAATTTGAAGATAGAGGGGGGACGGCTCAGAGGTAATGCTAGAAAGTATGTTTTCACAGAGAGGGTTGTGGATGCATGGAACAGCCTTTCTGAGGAGGTTGTGGAGTCAGGAACAGTGGGAGAATTCAAGAATGCATGGGACAGGCATAAGGCAATTCTAGTGTGGGGTAGGAGGAAGAAAGCTGTTGATTAACTAGAATCTGCAGCTTATCCATCAGGTAGGGAAATGGGCAGACTAGGTGGGCCAAACGGTCCTTATCTGCAGTCAAATTCTATGTTTCTAGAGTCCGAGGACAACTCGGTAAATATGAGAATATATGGCTGAGTTAACTGAACTGAATGGTTATCTGAACAGTTATCTAGGTGTAAATCTCAGGTGACTGAAAGAACTTGATAGCTATGAGGTTTAAATTACCTGTAGAAAGATCTAGTAAGTAGGGGGAGTGGCTTAGCAAGAAGGAAGCTACATTTAAAGACTGCCTTAGAAAGATTCTGTTATAGCTTGGCAGAAGACACCAGGAGAAAGGACTGCTGTGTGATTGGACTTCTCTACTGGGTCTAAAGAAGTAGAACTCTTGTACTTGGACCTTTAATTTACGGTAAAAAAAAAAAAAAACTAACAAAACAAAAAAAAGTGTGTGTTTGTCTGAGTTAACTGAACTGAATGGTTATCTGAACAGTTATCTAGGTGTAAATCTCAGGTGATTGAAAGAACTTGATAGCTGTGAGGTTTAAATTACTTGTAGAAAGATCTAGTAAGTAGGGGGAGTGGCTTAGCAAGAAGGAAGCTACATTTAAAGACTGCCTTAGAAAGATTCTGTTATAGCTTGGCAGAAGACACCAGGAGAAAGGACTGCTGTGTGACTGGACTTCTCTACTGGGACTATATTGCCCTCCTTCCCTCCCCCCCAAAGCTAGTTCTACTTTTACAGGCACAGGATTTGACTGACAACAGGAACTTCCTGTTTGGAAGCAGGAAGTGAGTGATCACAGAGCCTCCAAAGAACCACCATCCTAGAAGGGCAAGAGTAGCTCTCCGGCCCCCTCTAGCTGCTGGAGGTCTACCTCTGAGCAAGTAAGGGGTCTACTGAGAAATATAGGATATTCTTCTGTCAGAACAGGCCAACCAGGAGCTTAAAGGGCACATAGGCAGAAAGTAAGGAGAGAGAGGGAAAAAAGAAAAAAAAAAACAGAGGAAAGAGTAATAATTGCAAACAGTTAAGGGGCCAGAAATAAGACATGATGGGAGTGGTGCAGTGCAGTGGCTGTGGAGCAGCAGTCTTCCGGGAGACGTTCTGGAGAATGCGGTGTTGTCTCATCTGCAGGCACCTCTCTGGGCTGAGGGAGGAGGTTGCTCATCTCCAGGCTGAGTTGGCCAGGATTTGTGGGACCTCTCTTCCATCCAGGGACCACCTGTGCACTGCCGCTGCCTCAGAGGTTGCCAAGAAAGAGGAGTGGTTGGACCACAGTGGGCTCAGGGAGGGTGAGGGTGGTGGAACAGAGGCGCATCCTCCAGCTGTACCTCTCCACAATCCTATGCCATTCTGGCAAAGTGTGGTTCCTCTATGGAGGCACCCGCAGTGGAGACCAAGGAGGATGCTGGGAACCTCCACAAAGGAGACCCACAGGAGGTGGCAGGTGACCCCGAGGGGAAGGAAACAACTCCTGGTGGGGACTCCACTGTTAGGAAGGTAGAACTGGGGAGGAAGGGAGAGGGAGGTGGTGCCTGCCTGGCGCCATGGCTTGAGGGACAGGAGCTAATCCTCAGGATTGCTTGAGCAGCTGCACAGGGAGGGAGCTGGATGTCATAGTCCACCTAGGGACAAATGACCTGGCTAAGAAAGGGATTAGAGAAGAGCAGGAAGAGTTTATGGAATTGGGGAGGGGCCTTAGACAAGTAGCACGCATGGTAACCTTCTTGGAGGTGCTGCCCATCTATGGCGTAGGAGAGGCTAGGTTGTTCCACACCATGAGATTCAATCAATGGTTGAAAAATTGGTGTGGAGCTCAGGGATTTGGCTTCATTGGGGACTGGGGGTCCACCTGGAGTGATGCAAGCCTATACCGGCATGATGGGCTGCATCTGTCCAGGAGGGGAACCAGGATCCTAGGTGATCGGTTTAAATGCTTCATTGGCAAGCATTTAAACTAGCCAAGGGGGGAGGCACTGGAAAGGAGCAGGGAAATCCTAGCCCTACCCCCCAAAAAAATCACGGTAGTAAGTGCGGTAAACACCAACATAGAGGTGTCGATAGGGAGAAGGGCGTGGGTAAATGGAGAAAGTGACAAAGTCAAGAAGGACAGCAACGGGGCAAAAAGGTGTAAGGTCATCAGGAAATGGAGGGTAATGAGTACCAATGCCCGTAGTCTGGGCAACAAGCTCCCTGAGCTGGTGGCCTTGATGGAAGAGGGATGCCTGGATATCGTAGCACTCACAGAAACATGGTACACAGAAAACCATGACTGGGATGTTAACATACCAGGGTACATAACCTACAGGAGAGATAGGCAGGGGAGAAGAGAGGGAGGAGTAGCTCTCTATGTAAAGGAAGGGATAAAAGCAACTGAACAAAAGAGTAAACAGGGAGGAGAGGAGGCACTGTGGGTCACCCTGGAGACTGGAAAGGGCACCACAATCCGCACAGGGGTTGTGTACAGACCCCCATGTCAGGGGGAAGGAATGGACAAGGATATGATAGAAGGCATTCTTAGAATGGTAGAGAAAGAGGAGATACTGTTGATGGGAGACCTGAATATGCCAGATGTTAACTGGAGCACATTTGCTGCAGCCACATCCAAGAGCAGGGCCATTCTTGATGCCCTACAGGTGGCAGGCCTCAGACAGCTAGTTTTGGAACCCACTCGTGAGGGAGCAATCTTAAACCTCGTACTCTCAAACGGGGGCAGTGAGAGGATCTCAGATCTAGAAGTGGGTTGCCATCTGGGAACAAGTGACCATCAAACAGTGTGGTTCACGTTAAACTCAGCTACAGAGTCAAGCCATACAAAAGTGAGGGTACTGGCCTTCAGGAGGGCTGACTTTGGCAAGATGGGAGTGTGCCTCAGAAAAGCACTAGCAAACAGGCTAGAAGGAGGTGTGGAGCAACAATGGGGAATCATCAAAACTGCCATCACAGAGGCAACAAGCCTTTGTGTGAAGCAAATAAACAAATCAAATGAAAGAAAAAGCCACTATGGTTCTCAAAAGAGGTGGCTATGAAGTCAGAGAAGAAAAGATAGCATTCCAGAAGTATAAGGAAACACAGAAGGAGCAGGACAGAGAACTGTACCAGTTAAGGCAGAAGGAAGCAGTGAGGGAAGTCAGAATAGCAAAGGCCCAAACTGAGGAAAAGATAGCCAACTCGGTTAAGAAGCGGGATAAAATCTTTTATAGGTACATCAGCGAGCGTAGAAAGACAAAGGGAGGGATAGTGAGGCTGAATAGAATGAACGGTGGGTGGGCAGAGGGGACAGTGAAAAAGCAGGGATACTGAACGAATATTTCTGCTCAGTATTCACAAATGAGGAGGGGGAAGTGCCTAATCCAATTAACAGAAGAACTCTTGATAGGGGGGTCGATCCCAGTCCTTTCACAGAAGATAGTGTTCTGCAAGAACTCCTAAAACTGAAGGCGGACAAAGCAATGGGCCTGATAGAATTCACCCAGAATTCTAAAAAGAATTAGGGGGAACTAGTGAAACCACTGGCTACTTTTTAATAAATCATGGGAGGATGGTGTGGTACCCGGGCTGGAGGAAGGCGGATGTGATTCCCTTCACAAAGTGGGACCAAGACAGAGGCAGGAAACTACAGACCTGTCAGTCTGACCTCTGTGGTAGGGAAAGTGATGTAGTCACTTCTGAAGGAAAGAATAGTTGAGTACCTAGAGGCCAGTGGGGCACAGGACCCAAGGCAGCATGGGTTCACAGCGGGAAGGTCATGTCAGACGAATCTAATAGATTTCTTTGACTGGGTGACCAAAGTAGTAGACCAGGGAGGGGCTGTGGACATGGCCTACCTAGGCTTTAGCAAGGCATTTGACAACAGTCCCACACAAAAGATTAACAGTCAAATTAACCAACCTGGGAGTGGGTCCCAGGGTGGTAGCCTGGGTAAAACATTGGCTGGACAACAGGACACAGAAGGTAATTGTAAATGGAGTCCACTCTGAAGAAAGAGGGGTTACTAGTGGGGTACTGCAGGGTTCAGTATTGGGTCCAGTCCTTTTTAATGTCTTTGTAAGTGACATTGCAGAGGGACTGGAAGGAAAAGTATGCCTCTTTGCAGATGACACAAAGATATGCAACAGGGTTGATATACAAGAAGGCGCGGAAAGGATGAGAAGGGACTTAGCAAGGTTGGAGGAATGGTCAGAAGTATGGCAGCTAGATTCAATGCAAAGAAGTGCAAAATAATGCACCTGGGAAACAAGAACCCAGGGAAGAATACACAATGGGGGAGGTAGTAACAACAAAAAAGAAAGGACCCGGGGTAATCATATCAGATGACCTTAAGGTTAGCAAGCAATGTGAGAAGGCAGTAGGGAGGGCTGGGGGTATACTGGGATGCATAGGATAGGCATCAGCAGCAGAAACAGGAAGTTGTTACTCCTCTGTACAGACAGTTGGTGAGACCCCATCTGGAGTACTGCGTCCAGTTCTGGAGACCCCATCTCCACAAGGACATAGACAGGATAGAGGCAGTCCAGAGGAGGGCAACTAAAATGGTGCAGGGCCTGCAAGAGAAGCCGTATGAGGAGAGACTAAAGGAGCTTAATATGTATATCCTTGAGGAAAGAAGGGAGAGGGGGACATGATAGAAACTTTTAAGTACCTCAGTGGAATCAACAAAGTCCAAGAGGGTAGCATCTTTCAGAAAAAGAGACGTGCAAGAACAAGGGGACACAATTTAAAGATAGAGGGGGCGCTTAGGGGCAATGTGAGGAAGTATTATTTCACAGAGAGGGTAGTGGATGCATGGAACAGCCTTCCTGAGGAGGTTGTGGGGTCTAAAACACTGGGAGAATTCAAGAATGCATGGGACAGACATAAGGCAATTCTTGTGGGGGTAGGAAGAAATAGGCTGTTGGTTAACTAGGATCTGAGGCCTATCCTGTAGGTAGGGAAATGGGCAGACTAGATGGGCCAAGCGGTCCTTATCTGTCGTCAAAGTCTATGTTTCGATGTTTCTATCAGTTTATGGCACCAATGTCATCTCAATATTACTTTCCTTATTATAATATTACTTCATTAATTTTAGTATAAGGAGGCAAGAGTGATATGATCTTGTCTGTGTAGATGGAAGGCTGTTCTTTTTTATTTAACAAGTCACCCTCGCCACTAACTAATATCACTAACAACAATGTCTATGCTGGAATGTAAGATACAAGATGTATTCTTTTTCCTTTTGTACCTGTCTCTTGAGAATTTGAAAGTATCTCCCATTGCAGGGAGGTAAGGTATGTCTGAACATGTCCTACTTTAAATAAAGTTTCAAAAAAAAAAAAAGTCTAACAGTGTCCACCATGAGTCGGACAAAGGTAAAATCCTTCTGGCCATGAGAAAGAGAGCTAAATTCTTGGTCTGCGGTTTCATCAGGCTCTAATTCACCCTCTTGTTCATCATTATCCCCCTCACAGCAAATGCCCTGGCCAAGACCAGGGTCATGGGGAATAAGAGCAGAGGGATCTGCTGGGGCCCAATAAGAGAGCCCACAGCTTGAAAAGTTTGATATATAGATGCCAAGCCTTTGCCATTTCCTCTGCAGAGGGTATATCTTGTAGTAACACTTATGCCTCCTTTTGCTTTTCAGTGGGAGGGGCAGTGATATGTTTTTCTTTTAGGTGAGGGAATGTGTTTGCCATCATATAGTACAGTTACGTAAGAACTTACCGTAACAGTAGATCTTCGAGAACAGCTTTTGCAGCAGGTTACACCATTAGGACTGAAGCCGGCAGGCGCCAGGACCCCACGGAAATTTTCTAGCTAGTAGTATCTCAGCGGGACCGCCTCGATGTCGGTCCCGCCCCCAATGTCGGTCCCGCCCCCGATGTCAGGCACAGTATATAAGGGGCGGTCCCCGAGAATCCCCAGTTCTCCCGCCGGAGACTCCCGGCCACTGGATGACATCGGAAGAGAAGACTGAGGATCCGCCATCAAATGGCAGTCAGAGAGATGCTGAGACACCTGATCCTAGGAGAAGGATGTTGGAACTAGAATCTACCTCCAGTGGAGATGGTGGGAGGGAAAGTACTTGCAGCAAGAGCTGTTCTCGAAGATCTACTGTTACGGTAAGTTCTTACGTAACTGTACTATTTTACTTCGAGAAACAGCTCTTGCAGCAGGTTACACCATTAGGACTGATTCCCAAGCAATAGTGGAAATCCCACACCACTGGGAGGAGGGAAGGTAGAAATCCTTAGAAAAACCGAAGCCTAGGACAGAAGTCCTTGAAGGACTGCTAGACCAAAACCAGCTCTTCGCCTCGATGCGATATCCAGGCTGTAATGCCTGATGAAAGTGTGCTCGGAGCTCCAAGTAACTGCAGTACAGATAGCCGAGGTGGACACATTCTTAAGGGCCACAAAGGAGGTAGCCACCCCCCCTTGTGGAATAACCCTTGACCGCGCCCGGTAAGGGTTTGTTACGCTTCTGGTAACACAGCGTGATACACTGAATGAGCCACCTGGACAGTGACTGTTTAGAAACAGGAGCTCCCATGATCCTGTGGGCGAAGGAGACAAAAAGCTGGTCCGGTTTTCGGTGGTGTTTGGTTCTGGCCAGCTAGTATCGGAGACACCTATGCACATCTAGGGTGTGCAACAGGGCCTCTCCTCGATTCGAACAGTTGGGAAAGTACACTGGTAGATCGATGTCTTGATTAAGGGTGAGAGCTGAGACCACCTTAGGCAGAAATTTGGGATTAGTCTGTAGGGATACCCTGTCTTGGTGAAAAACGAAATAAGGCTCTTTGAACATGAGTGCATGGAGTTCAGAAATTCTTCTGGCCGAAGTAAAGGCAACTAAAAACAACATCTTCCAAGTGAGAAGACATAGCTCGCAATCCGCGGCTGGTTCAAAGGGTGGCAGCGTGAGCTACTCCAGGACAAAGGGTAGATCCCATGGCGGAACTGGATCCTTAATCAGAGGTCTAAGGTGGAGAATACCTCTCAGGAAGGCTCGTGCCATGTCCAACTGGGATATGGTGTGTTGGCCTATCGGACAATGATAGGCCGATATGGCACAGAGGTGTACTTTGATCGAAGAGTAGGCCAAGCCTGTCTGAAAGAGAGACAGGAGGTAGTCCAAGACCAACTTTTCTGGACAGCCTAGAGGCGAAAACCCCCGCGCTTGTGCCCATAGGCGAAAACGGCGCCATTTCATGGCATAAGTGGCATGAGTAGCCGGTTTTCTCGCAGCCACCAGGACATCAGCTAACTCTTGCGAGACTCCGTGTCACAAGATGGCTATGTCTCTAGCAGCCAAGCGCGCAGGCTCAACAAACGAAGGTCCGGATGGACCAAGGAGCCCTCCTCATGAGACAACAAGTGAGAGCTGGTTGGCAGAGGCACCGGAGGTTCCTGGGATAGCTGGTGTAGTAGAGGGAACCAGATCTGCCTGGGCCAGAACGGCGCGATGAATATCAGCGTCGCTTGCTCTCTGCAAAGTTTCAGAAGAACCCTCTGGATCAACGGAAAGGGGAGAAGGCATAGAGGAATCTGCCCGCCCAGGAGAGGGACAACGCGTCTCGCCAGAAAACACCAGGCCCTGGATCTAGCCAGCAAAAATTGGGCAGTTTTGCGTTGGATGGGGACGCAAAAAGGTCTAACTCTAGTGCACCCCATCTGTGAAACAGATCCTCTACTACCTCCTGGAGTAGTTCCCACTCGTGGACTCAGGCCGTCTGCGTTGACGTTGTCCACTCCTGGGACATGAACAGCAATGAGGTTTGCGCCGTGTTGCAAAGCCCAATCCCACACCCTCATGGGCCTCCCTGCAAAGTGGGTAGGAATGGGTGCCTCCTTGTTTGCTGAGGTAGTACATCACCGCAGAATTGTCTGTCTGTAACAGAAGAGTACCCGGTGGAATCTCCGACTGGAAGGCCTGCAGGGCGTAAAGAACTGCTCTCATTTCCAGGATGTTTATGTGGAGATGAGTCTCTTGGGCTGTCCACAGGCCCTGAGACCGGACACCGTCAAGGTGTGCTCCCCATCCGAGCCCTGAGGCGTCTGTGGAGAGTGTCACAATCGGAGACGGCGCAATGAAGGGGACCCCTGCCGATAGATTCTTCGGATCTAGCCACCATTGCTAATCCCGGATTACGGTCTTCGTGATCCGGATTGGAAACTGCAGATGGTCTTGCTTTTGATCCCATTGGGCCCGTAACATCCACTGGGTGACCCGCATGTGGAGACGAGCAAGTGGGACTGTCGCAATGGCCACAGCCATGTGTCCGAGCAGGCAAAGGACCAATCTGGCAGGAACGGTTTTCTTTGCCGAAATGTCCCTGATGAGGGATCTGATGTGTTCCGGTCTGTCCTGAGGAAGAAAGGCTTTCCCTTGGACGATGTCCAGAACTGCACCTATGAACTGCAGGGTCTGGGACGGAACCAGGTGTGACTTCTCTTGATTGATCATGATGCCCAGTGTCTTGAACAGAGACTGAGTATAATGAATGGTGGACATCAAGGCCTCCCGAGAGGGCGCCATGAGAAGCCAGTCATCCAGGTAGGGGAACACAGAGTGGCCTTGCCGACTCAGAGTCACCGCTATGACCACCATACACTTTGTGAATACCCAAGGTGCCAATGACAGTCCGAAAGGGAGGGCTCGGAACTGATAATGGTGGTCCTGGAACTCGAAGTGCAGAAACTTCCTGTACGCTTGAGCGATGGGTATATGCAGGTAAGTGTCCGGCATGTCCAAGGACGCTAGAAAGGCACCCTGCTTGAGCATGGGAATCAGACCTGGGAGGGTCACCATGTGGAAGTGGTTGTACAGGACCGACTCGCTGAGGTCCAGTATCGGACGGAGGTCCCCTGTTTTCTTGGGAACCAGAAAGAAGTGAAAATAATACCCTGCTCCCTTCTGGTTCCGTGGAACGTGCTCCATCGCTTCTTTTTCCAGGAGTGCAAGCACCTCCTGCTGTATGAGCAGGGCGTGCTGACCCGAGTAATGGGAAAGCAGGGGAGGTCTTGCCGGTAGGTGGTCAAGAAATTCTATGAAGTGACCTTTCTTGACCAACTGGAGAACCCACCGGTCGGTGGTAATCGACTGTCACCCTGAGAAGTGGCAAGTGATGCGACCACCGACCTTTTGTGCCCGTTGATCCAGAGGAGGGGCGGGGGCCGGGAAGGAGTCATGCTGTGGCAGCACTGGTCCTTGCAAGCTGGGCCGGTTTAGTGTAGCGTTGGGATCTGCCTGGGGACAACTTAGCCTGGGCTTTCCGCTGAAAGGTACCCTTTTGTTGCTGGTCAGAACGTCGCTGCTGCCTTTACTGCTGGTTGCGAAAATGGCTCTGGTTCCTACAAAAGGAACCGGGCCTGGGTCTGTACATGGCCTGTACAGACCTGGCTGCTTTCCCAGCGTCCTGGAGCTTGGTGATCACCTTCTCCGAGGGTTCACCAAAGAGTACTTTGCTGTTGTAGGGGACGTCAAGGATGTTCTTCTGTACGTCCGTGGTGAAGCTGGAGACACGGAGCAAAGAGTGTCGCCGGAGACAGACACCTGAAGCTGCAGCTCTGGTGGATGAGTCCGCGGAATCATATGCAGCTCGTAGTACCTGGGTCCCCACATCAGATCCTGTGCGGAGAAGGTTTAGGAGCTCCGCCTTCTGCTCGCCATCCAGAAGTTTATCGACCAGGTCCTGGCCCTGTTCCCATAGGGCGTTCTGAAACTGTACCATGTGGGTTAGGTAGTTCAGGGACCTCATAGAGCATGTAGCGGCCGCATACATGCGTCTCCCCAGGGTGTCCAATTGTTTGGATTCCTGGTCAGGTGGCTGTGTGCTCATGTGCTGCGGTCTTTGGGACCGGTCATGTGAGACCGTAATGACCAGGGAGTCTGACAGAGGTTGTTGAGCCAAGTACTGGTCCTCTCTTGGGGCCTTGTACAGGCGGTCAGTTTTCTTTGGCACCGCAAGAGTGGAGTGCGGACGCTTCCACACAGCCTTGGTGACATCCGCGAAAGAGTCCACCAAGGGTGGCACTACCACAGGCTTTGGGTCTTTCTGCCTAAAATAATGGGCAAGGTGCTGCCTTTCGGGGTCAAAGTCTTCAGCATCCCACCCCATGTTGTCCTGGATGTGCCTCATGATCTCAGAGAAAGAGGGTACATCCGGAGGAGACCTGGGAAGGTCACGTGGGTCGGGTGATGAAATGCTGAGTGGAGAAGGAGATCTGGAGTAATCTGAGGTATCCGATCTGGAGTACTCCCCCGACGGAGTATACCGCCGACGTCTGGGTCGCTTGGGGCTGGAAGATCCTGATGGAGATCTTGAGGGAGGCCTTCTCCGATCCTGGGATCTACCCCAGGAGGTGGAGTCTGCTCCTTGGGGGTTGGTGGTCATCCTGCTGGCCCCTGTGGTGGAGGAGGGGGCATAGGAGGTGAAGGAGGAGGAGGGGGAGGAGGAGGTTTCACTGGGACCACGTCTTTGCGGATGGTGTCCCACCTGAAAGTAAAGAGTTCCTTTACTTCTTGAATATTCATGCCCGATGACGGGCCTGGCGCCGGTGGTCTGTCGCCGGGGTAGGGCATCAGGTCCTTGGGTGTCTCCGGGGTGGGCAAAGGTTCCCTCGGAAGCCCGGGCTTCGGGCAATGCTGTGTCCTCCTCCATGGAGTCCCTGTGACTGGTGTCTACCGGTGACTCGGGGGGGGTGGTCTTCGGCTCTGGTGAGGCTCACGTCGGTCGCATGGCCGATGACTTCGGGTCCAGTGAACGCCTGGCCGGCATCTGGTGCTTGGCCGACGTTCTCGGCTCCTGCGAACGCCTGGCCGACGAGTGCTTGGCCGATGTCGGGTCTGACGTCCGCTTGAGGGACGTCAGGTCCTTCGTCTTCCTGGGAGGAGGATCCGGGCCCCTAGGGGGCTGGGAGACCGACCTGGAGTAGGGGTCCCGACGTCAGGTGGAAGAGGAAGACTTGTGGCGTTCAGAGGATTTTGAAGAGGCCCGAAAGGGAGTAGAGGAAGCCGAGGGACTGGAGGTCTTAATGGGCTGAAGAGTCGAAGATCCGCTGGAAGCCAGGGACCTTGACCAGAGGGGGCTGAGACCTAGCCCTGGAGGGAGAGCGGTCCCATCGGGTGGAACCTGAGCTCCGCGAATCCGAGGCCCGGTTGGGGATCTGGACCTTGCCTTTTCCCAGTGCTTATCCTAGTGTTTGTGGACCTTGGAGGAAGAATTGCCCCTGGAGGAAGGTTCTTTGTCCATCCTACTAAGTTTTTCCTCTAACAGGTAAGCCTGAAGTGCCTTCTGACAGCGGATCCTGGTGCAGCTGTTGAACCCTTGGCAAAAGGTGCAGGCCTTGGTATTGTGGTGCTGGCCTAAGCACCGAACGCAGGAAGAATGAGGATCCTTGAAAGGGATCCGTTTTCCGCAGGCACACTTTGAAAGGTGACCCTCAAATGAAGGAGTTAGAGAGGACATTAGTCGTGTAGAAACTCTGGAAGTTCTAAGTCGTCATGCACTAGCTAGAGACCCAGAGGCCAATGCAGGCGAGTCGACGGCAGACAGAACTGGGGATTCTGGGGGACCGCCCCTTTATGTACTATGCCTGATGTCGGGGGCCGGATCGATGTCAGGGGTGGTCCCCGCTGAATACTGCTAGCTAGAAAATTTCCATGGGGTCCTGGCGCCTGCCGGCTTCAGTCCTAATGGTGCAACCTGCTGCAAGAGCTGTTTCTCAAAGTAAGATCAAGAATATTCATGAATTATACTGTCACTATACTCATGGTTTCACCATGCTCTTTCCATTTAAACTCCTCAGGTTGTGCACTGGATGTGTGCTTGCTTTACGAGCAAAGGGTCAGAGGTTTGATTCTAGGTGAGGAACATATTTGCCATCTATCAGGTATATTCACGAATTATCCAGACAGAATTCACCCACGAATACTGAGAGAGCTTAGAGAAGAAATAGCTGTACCATTAGCTGGGCTATACAGTGAATCTCTGGAAAGCGGCAAGGCACCACTTGACTGGAAGAGGGCTACTGTGATAATCATGCATTAAAGTGGAGCAGAGAAGAGGCAGGAAATTACCGCCCAGTCAACTTGACCTCGGTGGTGGGTAAAATCATGGAGACACTCCTTAAAGAAAGGATAGTAGACTTTCTAAAACAGGCAGGACAACTCAACCCCAAACACCACGAATTTACCGCAGGTAGATCATGTCAGACTAACCTGATCGACTTCTTCGATTGGGTAACTAAAGCAGTGGACTGGGAGGGGGGGCAGTGGATGTGGTGTACCTGGACTTCAGCAAGGCCTCTGACACCATCCCACACAGGAGGCTGATCAATAAACTTGAACACGCAGGTGTCAGTCATAAGATAGTAAGCTGAGTAGCGCACTGGCTGCAGGATAGAACTCAGAAAGTCACAGTAAACGGCACCACGTCCAAAGGGGGTTTTGCGACCAGCGGAGTCCCTCAGGGATCGGTGCTGGGTCCAGTCCTCTTCAACATATTCATCAGCGACATTGCTGATGGTCTTGAGGGTAAAGTCTGCCTGTTCACAGACAATACAAAACTATGTAATAGGGTGGACAATCAGGAGGGAGCCTCTAGTGTGAAGGAGGATCTCATGAAACTTGAACAGTGGTCCAACGACTGGCAACTTAGATTTAATACTAAAAAATGTAAAGTGATGCACCTGGGAAAACAGAACCCAGGAACTCAATACTTCCTAGATGGGTATCGACTTGAAGAGACCAGGAGTGAATGGGACTTACGCGTAATCATATCATATGACCTTAAAGTGGGGAATCAATGCAAAAAAGTGGCCCGAAAAGCAAGCAGCATCCTCGGATGCATAGGCAGGGGAATAACTAGCAGGAAACAAGAAGTGATCATTCCACTCTATAGATCCCTGGTGAGGCCACACCTGGAGTACTGCGTCCAGTTCTGAAGGCCCCACCTGAAGAAGGACATTGAGCACTTGGAATCAATTCAGAGAGGGGCCACAAAGATGGTGCAGGGCCTCCATCACAAGCCATATGAGTCTAGACTCCAAGACCTAAACTTGTACTCCTTGGAACCGAGAAGAAACAGAGGAGATATGATAGAAACGTTCAAATTCATCAAGGGTATAAACTGTTCAGGTACACAAACTCTTCCATGCAAACAGAGAGGTGCGTACAAGAGGGCACAACCTACGCCTGAGTGGGGGAAGGCTCAGAGGCAATATCAGGAAGTACTTTTTCATGGAGAGGGTAATAGACGTATGGAACTGCCTGCACCCAGAGGTGGCTGCAGCAAAGATGATGAATGCATTTAAACACGCATGGGACCAGCACTACGGTATAAACAAAAAACAGCAAAATATAGGCGAGCAGGTTAGGTTCATGGGCAGACTAGATGAGCCACTCGGTTCCCAGCTGCCCTCAAATTCTTATGTTTCTTTTTAGCATGCAATGAGTCAGAAACCTGCTGAGTGTGTATTTTTTGTTTGGCACAGTCATTATTATTTTTATCAGACTTATTTTAAGTGGGGTCCTTGCAAGACCTATCTTTATTCTTCTGATGAGAGATGGACCCCTCATCTGTATTTTTTTACAGAAGGAGAAGCAGACTGAGAAGCCATAGTTTCCAGCCCAAAGGCTAAACACTTAATGTTGGGAGCAAAGCGAAAGTAAATTTCCTGACAGAAACAGTGACTGGCCCAAGTGTAAACAAGGAGTTGTGGCAGTCTGCCAAGTCCACAACCCAAAAGGCTTCCTAGAAATTTAAAAAAAAACAGGACCAGCCTGTTAACTAGCTTTTCTTGACCTGACAATTTGTCAGGGACCCACACAAATGGAAATTACGTACCTATCGTAATTCTTGATCTTCTTGGAAAAGTCTTCACCATTCATTCACACTGCTGGGTACTACGCAAGAAGCGCTAGGAACCAGTGGGAGCCAAAAATCTTCAGGCCGGTCGGCTCTGATGTAGGACGGTGCATGCACAGCACCGCGAAGCTGGCTCGCACCTGTGTAGGCTATCTCGCCGTCAACTCTCCAACCGCCTCAGTACCTTTTTGACCAAGGAGGTGCAGCGTAAACTATGCTAGGAAACACCTAACCTAATCTGGGCGTAAGATAGCCTGGATGACCCATGTAAGAAGGGTCAACTCAACAATGTCTTCACAGCCCAGACCAACGAGGGAGTGAACACCAGAAACAGGATGAGTGAGCTCTGGGGATGGTGGGTGGGCGTATGAATGAATGGTGAGGACTTCTCCCAGAAGATCAAGAATTACGGTAGGTATGTAATTTCCATACTTAAAGTCTTCATCATTCATTCATACTGTTGAGTGAGTACCAAGCTAAAAATCAATCCCACGAGCAGGGCGGCAGGAGACAGAGCTCACTCAGGACAGAAGTCCATTAAGGATTGTCCTGCCAAAGAAGTGTGCTGTCTGGCATGGACATCTAGAGCATAGTGCTTCACGAAGGTATGCACTGAACTCCAAGAAGCTGTTTTGCAGATCTCTGCAATGGGCACATTACGGATCTCCACCAGGGATGCCGCCACCGCTTTGGTAGAGTGGGCGTAGACCTGGCCTTCCAACTTGACTTGCCCCGTCGAGTAGCAATTGTGAAGGCATGCCACTATCCAAGCAGAAATGCATCTGATGACAACAGGCTGGCCCAGCCAGCCCATGCTAAATGATACAAAGAGTTGCTTGGATTTGCCAATCTTCCCCGTTGTGTCAATGTAGAATCATAAAGCCCTCGACATCCAGAGAGTGAAAGGCGCATTCCCCATCATTCTGGAAGTTAGCAAAATAAGTGGGGAGAACCAAGGGCTGACTGAGGTGAAAGTCCGAAACCACCTTGGGTAGGAATTTAGGGTGAATATGAAGTACCACCTTGTCCTTGTGAAAGTCAGTATTTCTGAGACCCTACGAGTGAAAGTAGTGGCCACCAGGAAAGTGGTCTTCCAGGTCAGAAACTTCAAGTCACAGGTGGCTAGAGGCTCTAAAGGTTTACGGATGAGCATATCTAGCACAAGGTTAATATCCCATGTGACTACTGATTTCCTGACCAGGGGTCTAGTGTGCAGGATGCCTCTGAGGAATCTCTTGACTAGCGTTAACTGAGCCAATGTCATGTTCTGTACTGGCTCATGGTAGGCGGAAATCGTACAGAGGTGTACCTTCACTGTCACTGTTGAGTACTGTGTTCCTGCATTTGACAGATCTAAGAGGTACTCCAACATTTTATTTGGTGGGCAACAAAATGGGTCCAGAATGGACTTCGCACACCAAACTGAGAAGTGCTTCCCATTCAGCCATGTAAGTCTTCCTAGTGGAGGGCTTACGCACTGCCAAGAGGATTTCCAAGATTCTCTGAGAAACCTTAAACCTACCCACTTCTATCTCCTCAGGAGACAGGCATGGAGATGAAGTGAGTGCAGGCTGGGATGGACCAAGGGCCCTTGTGTCAGGAGGTCCGTTCACAGAGAGAGGTGCCTCCAACGGAGTTCCATCAATCTGCTGATCAATGGAAACCATACCTGTTGAGGCCAGTGTGGGGCCATAAGAATCATTCTGCTCCCCTGTGCCTCCAACTTGAGCAGCACCCTTAGGACTAACGGAAAATGAGGAAATGCGTACAGACAGCATTTTTGTCCACCACAGTCTGAATACATCCTGACAGAAAACACGAGGTTCTGGATTTCAGGAGCAGAATAAAGGCAGTTTTGTGTTGAGTGGGGATGCAAAAAGGCCCAGGTCTGGAGTGCCCCACTCATCGAATAGCAACTGCACAATGTCTGGTGTGAGTGACCATTTGTGTGGATCCTCCTCCGTCCTGTTGAGGTGATCCACTGGGTCATTCAGAGTTCCTGGCATGTAGAGTGCCTGAATCCCTGCATTGTGCTCGAGACACCACTTCCACACCCTCATGGCCTCCCTGCACAAAGGGTAGGCATGCGCTCCCTACCCTACTTGTTGATGTAATACGTCACAGCCTTGTTGTCCATCTGAAGAAGGATTACGCTCTGACAGAGGACATCCTGCAGTGCTCAAACAGCGTACAGGACCGCTCTCATCTCTAGAACATTTGTGTGTAGATGAGACTCCTCCTGACTCAACACTCTCTGAGTGTGGAGATCTTGGTAGTGAGCTCGCCAACCAATCAGAGATGCATCTGTGGTCATGGTGATCTGAGATTCCGGTAGGGCAAAGATCAGACCTTGAAGAAGCTTGTCTTCCTGAATCCATCATGCAAGTGATCTCGTCAGAGGCTCCGTCACTTTTATGTGGAAGGACTGTGGATGCGTGGACGGTGACCACTGTGTGTTGAGCATCCATTGTGTGGTCCTCATGTGTATAAGGGCTAGAGGCACCGTGAACACATCCACGGCATTGAAAAAGCTCGAAAAGAGTTGTTCTCCCTGATGTAACAAGCAATTTGGAGAAGGCTGTTCCTCCTGTCCTCTGGAAGGAAAGCTCTTGCCCTGGAGGTAACTAGGACTCCTCCTATGAAGAGGAACTGCTGGGATGGTTGAAGCTGGTATTTTTCCAGATTCAGTAGACCCCCCCCCATAGATGTGAGGAACCAAGAAGTCGTGGCGACTGCTTCCTGTGTCTTCTTCCAGGATGGGCTTGCTAGGAGCCAACTATCCAAGTAAGGGAAGACTTGAATACTAGATTTTCTGAGATGCGCCACAAGAACTATGAAACACTTTGTAAAGACTCAAGGCGTTGAGGAGAGCCCAAAGGGCAGAACTCGGAACTGGTAGTGTTGACCCAGGGCCAAAAGCGGAGATACCTGTGGTGATTCGGGTGCACTGGGACGTGCTGGAAGGCGTCCTGCATATCCAGGGATGCCAGCCAGTCGTACTGATGAATTAGTGATGTGACAGGGTTGAATAAGATCCTGTCCCATTTGTTATGTAGAAGGAGTTAAACGCAGGGATCTGTTTTATTCTTTTCTGTTCCGTCTCTGGTCTGTCTGACTGCGCAGTCATATTTTCTTGTGAGACCTAGGAACTGGCCACTCCGATGGCCGCACTATTCTCCCTCCACCTGCTCTCTCTCTGCCTTCACTTGCTGTTTCTATCTTTTCTCCTCCGACTGTGTAACTGAAGTTATAAAATATGTGTGACTCTTTATGTGAAACTGGGATCCCTTGGTTTGAAAATGTATATGGTTATATTGTTGACATGATTGCAAAAAAGCTATTTGGAGATCAAGGGGTTAATCTGAGATACTGTTTGCAAATTCTTAGCAGAGCTGTGAACAGGAGGTCAGTTCTGGGACACCATGTATTGTTTTGTTGTTGTTCCTGCAAGGAAGGAAACTGACAAGAACATTTTCAGAAAAACAGGATGTTCTCGTTAACGAATTCCCTGGCAAAGGCTCGTTATAAAAAGAGCAGCAATATTTTTGCTGGAGAGACTGATATTTGAAATTGAGAAGAAACACTCAGAAGAAGGACTTTGTTTTCTCTGTTTGAACTGCCTTTGTAAATAGTTATACCGAACAATTTTATTTTTTTTATTTTACTGTTATTAGAAAAAATATAATGCTACTTGCGAATTTTATACCTGCTCTTAGAGTTCCTATGCTTCCTCACCTGTGCCTTGTCGACAAGCGGTAGTAGCATTCCTAGGGAGATCATCTTGAACTTCTCCCCGAACAGGTACTTGTTTACATTTCTGAGGTCGAGAATTGGGCACATGCTGCCTGTCTTCCTTGGAACCATAAAGTAACAGGAGTACCTGTATTCCGCTCTGCCCAGGGAAAATACAGTTACGCAAGAACTTACCATAACAGGAGATCTTCGAGAGAGGCTCTTGCAGTAGGTACTCACATATAGGACTAAGCCACCAGGCACTAGGACCACACGGAAAACTTCTAGCTAGTAGTGTCTGGAGGGGGACCGCCCCCGATGTCACATGACCGACATCAGCGTGCCGCTATATAGGGAGCGGTCCCCATGTTCGCCCTCCAGTTCTCCCGCCAAAGACCTAGAAAGGTATGACAGGAGAGACGGAGTGGGCTCCTGGAGCTAAAACCAATTACAGGAGAAAAAGTAGAAAAAACCTAGGGGGTAGGTGGGAGAGAAAGCAGTACCTACCGCAAGAGCTTCTCTCGAAGATCTACTGTTATGGTAAGTTCTTACATAACTATACTGTCTTTACTTCGAGAGGGCTCTTGCAGTAGGTACTCACGTATAGGACTGAGTCCCAAGCAGTGACTTAAGACAAGTCTGAGACATAGAAGGTAGGAACATGTTTGCAGAAAAGAACAGGGTACTTATGATAGGAGTCCCTGCAGAACAGCGAGGCCAAAGCCCACTCTGCGCCTTGAAGCAATGTCCAAACTGTAATGTTTGGTAAAGGTATGGACAGAACTCCAAGTTGCAGCCATGCAAATGTCTGCGGCTGAAACATTCCTGAAGGAAGCAGTAGAAGCAGCCATGCCTCTGGCTGAATGTCCTTTGACCTCCCCTGAAGGGGTTTGTTGTACTTCTTATAACAGAAGGTAATGCATTTGGACAAACGCGGTTTTGAAACAGCAGCACCTTCTCTTTTGGGCACAAAGGAAACAAACAATTGGTCAGTTTTACAGACAGGCTTCGTCCTGTTCATGTAGTATCGAAGAATTCTGTGTACATCCAGTATGTGCAGAAATGCTTCACCTCGGTGGGAGTGCTCCAGGTAGTACACTGGCAAGTCAAGTGACTGGTTCAAGGTGGATTCTGATACCACCTTAGGTAAGAACTTCAGATTGGTTCATAGAGCCACCCAGTCTCTGTGAAAAATCAAGTAGGGTGTGTTACACATTAGGGCCTGAAGCTCAGAAATCCTTCAAGTCAAAGTGATGGCCACTAGGAAGAGCGCGTTCCAGAAAAAGTACAGCATGTCAGAACTCCCTGCTGGCTTGAAAGGAGGCAGAATGAGTTTCTGTAGGATGAAATTCAAGTCCCAGAGTGGAGCAGGGCTCCGTACTGGTGGTTTTAAATGGAGGATCCCTTTTAAGAAGGTTGTGAATACCTCCAGCTGGGCCAGACTCTTGCTTTCCACAGGAATGTGGTAGGCAGAAATGGCAGCTAAATGGACTTTCAAAGTCGAGTAACTCAGACCCAGATCATAGAGATTCAGCATGTAATCTAAGACCAGTGTGACTGAACAGGAGAAAGGTTCTAGCCCCTTCGAGTCTGCCCATATGGAAAACGTTTTCCATTTCATGGCACAAGTGGCTCTAATGGAAGGTTTACTGGCCTCCACCAGAATTTGTGCTACCCTCGGGGAGACCCCGGAACGTGCAGCAGCTATGTCAGTAGGTGCCATGCATGCAGATGAAGGGACCTGAGGCCTGGATGTACCAGGGTCCCCTGTTTCTGTGTCAAGCGATCTTGAGAGGCTGGCAGTGGAAAAGGAGGCTCCACTGACAGTTGTTGCAGTAGAGAGAACCATATTTGTCTCGGCCATCATTCGTGCTCCTTCTGCCTGGAGTTTCATTAGTACTCTCTGAATCAATGGAAGTGGAGGGAAGGCGTATACAAACCTCCCCTTTCAGTACAGAGAGACCGCGTCTCACCAGAAAACACCACGCCCTGGAGCGAGCGAACAGAAGGTTGGTAGTCTTGCATTGAGTGGGGAGGCGAACAGGTCTATTTGTGGCCTTCCCCACCTTCTAAAGATGTCATCTACACCGACTGTCGGAACTCACATTCGTATGCACTGGTTTGTGTGCGACTGAGTGCATCTGCCAGGACGTTTTGAATGCCTCGCACGTGGACTGCTGTCAAATGAAGGTTGTGGTTGGCTGCCCAGTACCACACTCTCATCGCTTCCCGAGAGAGGGGATAAGAGCAGGTTCCGCCTGGTTTGTGTACCAAACTACGCACATGTCTGTCTGAATCATGAGTTGACCTGATTGGATGAGGTGTTAGACAGCCTTTAAGGCATTCAACACTGCCTCATCTTGAGTACACTGATATGAAGGGACAGTTCGTTGTGGGACCAAGGACCCTGTGTTCTGTGAATTCCCAGGTGCGCTTCCCATCCCAGGCCTGAGGCATCCATCGTCAAGGTTTGGGAAGGAATGTCTGAGAGGAATGGGACACCCTTGGAGAGCTTGCCCTGGTTTTGCCACCACAAAAGGTCCCGAGTCATCGGGTCTGAGACAAGGATCTCGTGGTTTAGATTGTTGGATCTCTGGTTCCACTGCACCCTGAGAGTCCATTGAGAGACTTTCATGGAGACTTCTGGTGACGTCACTGACTGGGGTGCAAGAGTAAAACCTAGCTCTGCTGATTCTGGTCTAAAAACAGACTCTCTCACAAATAAAACACAAAAATAATCCAAAAAGAATATCAGGGAGAGCCACAGTATTGAATGGGAGGCAAAAAAAGGACACACACACCCCCAGAAGCAAGGATTCCTCAGGATTTCTCACCCTTCATCAAGCTCTGCAGAGATTCAACCAGACATGGCGGCTCCAAATGGGGCCTCCTCTCAACAACCCAGCAATGCTACCATTCTAGCAGAGTTGCAGGAATTCAGGACTGAGGTTCGTACTTTCCAGTCAGAATTAACTACAGAAATCAGTAAACTTCCATCTCATGTTACTGAGGTTGAAACACAACATACTGAATTAGATGATCGGACTGACAGGCTAGAACACATGGTAGTGCACTTGCTAGATGAACAGCATTCTTTAAAAGAGAAATGTGAGGATCTGGAAAACAGATCGCGCAGGGATAATTTGAGAATACATGGGATTCCAGAGAACGAAGAAAAAAGAGATATTTTAAAATTTGTGGAGGAGCTCCTCCATGACTCTCTGCAATCAGACCCAGCTTTTAAATTCGACATAGAGCGAGTCCATCGGGCTCTATCACCGAAACCAACTTAGCCAGACAGACGACCTCGCTCCATCATAATGAAGTTTTTAAACTATACTACTAAACAAACTATTCTTACCAGAGCCTGGAGAATGAGGATACTAAGTATAAAGGAAGGCGCATTTATTTTGACAATGATTACTCCCCATCTATTTCAGCCACACGCAGGGCCAATGCCCCAATACTCTGTCTTTTAAAGCAACAAGAACTAAAATTTGCTACTCCATACCCTGCTTGACTAGTCATCATGTTTCCAGATGGCCCCCAAACCTTTGAGACACCAGATGAAGCAACGAAAGCTCTTCAACTCAGGGGCCTGGTTCAATCCACCCAGGAAGACTTTTCACGCAGCAAAACTCAGCAAGGCCTTCAGAGTGCTGTTTGGGACACTGCTAGGGATCCGTTCCAAAAAGACAGAGTCAAGCAACCTAGAGGATTTGAAAAACTTTTACAAGATTTCATGACCTGCACCAGAGTGAGTGGTGAGAGAGGTTCTGCAGAGACTTAAAAACTGGTAACTTGATGCGGAGGTGACTCTGCATACAGGGACTACACAATGCAACTTGGGGAAGTCTGTTTGGGATGGGGACATTGGGAAATAGAAATCCTGTTTATATTCCCAAGCTTACGGATGGGAAAAAGTTAGTGAATCAGAAGGATGTTTCTGAATTTCCCTTGGATTATCCCCCCCCCCCCGAAGCTTGCTGAAAGTCCTCCCATAGTTATTGTTTAATTATACTATAGCCCAGGAAAGGCGGCATTACTTAATGTATTTTTGCAGCGCTACATGCCCACCTGACCATTATAGGGTCAGAAATCCATCCCTAAATGGTCGACGTATTCATAAGGCCTTACTGGAGATGAGGCAGGGACTATTTCCTGGGGGTCTCTGTTCTTCATTTTTATTTCCAGTGTGGCCTGCTGCACCACTAGGCACCAGGGAAATAGTGGTACTGGTGGCCCCTTGGCATTGCCTTGACACTCCCCCCTTCAAAGGAGAGGTATCTGTTATCTCCCTACCTTGGGAGCCGCTTAAATTTTCTTCCAGGTTCAGAGACCTGTTACAGCAGGTACAATTTGCTGGTACAAAAAAGTTGATGCCTGTTGGCATTTGGTTATTTTGGCAGGCCTAAAAGTACTGAGCGTCATGTATAATGTTACAATACAACAGGCCTGCACATGTTTAGTTGTTATAGGCCTAGTGCCGAATTTTCTAGATCCTTGTGTAGTTTTAAACACTTGGACAGTGTTATGGTGTTTAAATAGAACAACAGGCAGACATTATAATTTGCTTATATCAGTGACAGCACATAAAGCAATTAATAATACAATATTGAGCATGGGGTGAAAAGACATAAGTACGGTAGGAAGGGGATATATTGTACTTTTAACACGCAGGAAATATGCATACAAGGACTGATCAGAAGTACATATGGCTAAGTCAACTTTGATTTTATCTTTAACTGTGAATGGGATTGGTAATCCGATAAAACGCTCTCAATTATTTCAATTATACGGAAAAGAGAGACCAGGGCTGCTTATGCTGCAGGAAACCCACATGTCCTTGGACAAACATTTTTAACAATTTCAGAGGTGTGGGTATTCTGTAGTAACTGAATCATCCTATGGGGTGGGAAAAGGAGAGGGGTGATGATTCTACTCTCCCAGGGGGTGCCCCTTGAAAAACAAAGTGAGATTAGTGACCTGGAGGGCCGCTATGCCATAGTGACGGGCAAGCTGTACTCAAGACCAGTTACCCTGGCATCTGTCTATTTCCCTCCTGGGTCAGGGAAGCCCTTAGTAGTAAAATTATTCGTGGATTTAATGTCCCTCATTGAGGGACAATTGCTGCTGGGGGCGGGGGGAGAGACCTGAATCACTTTAAACCCCTCTTTGGATGCTGATACCCCTCTGGCCCATAGATCTAACGCTCTCTAAAAATACACAAAACAAACCATCACTTCTCTGGGCTTGGTGGACACCTGGAGACATTTGTTTCCTAAGACAAAAGAATACACCCACTGGACCCAGCATGTGGGAAGTGGGGCTCGACTGAACTACTTTATAACCACGGTCGAGCATTTAGATTCCATTTGTGATGTATGGCAGGGGATCACCTTCTTAACGGATCATGCTCCCTTATATCTCAAGGTGGACTTAGGGGCCCAATATAAGCAAACCAATTGGCGCCTGAACCTTGTCCATCTTAGGGACCCAGAGTTCCTTGAATTGGTCCAGGAGGCTATACCTAGAATTAAACAAGAAAACACACAACATGCAGTTGCCCCCACAATTCTGTGGGATACTTTAAAAGTTGTATTAAGAGGAGAGATTACACCATTTTCTGTCTTTAAAAAACAGCAGAGGGAAAAAACATATAAAGACCTGCAGGAGGAGCTATTACATTTACAGCATTGGCCATATCAAAAAGACCCCACAATACAACAACAATTAAGAGTTGTAAAACAAAAGCTACAAAAAATAGTAGACCAATCAGTACAACAAAAATTATTTTATCTAAAGTTAAGACATCATGAGGGGGACCTAAGGCCTCCAGAAATTTAGCAAGAAAACTGAAAGAACAGAGAGCCAGAGCGAACATAATCAGCATGGTAGATCCTAAACAGGGAGATTAGCAAAAATATCCCAGGAAATTAGACTTATTCTACAGCGGTTTTACCACAAGTTGTACACCAAAGAAGAGGAAATTCCCCTAGATAACATCAAATCATATTTACAGAGTTTATCAATACCACGAATCAGCCCACTACAGGCTGAAGCCTTGCTGGTACCAATCAAAGAGGGAGAACTACTCCAAGTTCTAAAAAAAGCTCAGACCCTGAAGGTGCCAGGTCCAGATGGGTATCCCTCTGAATTTTATAACAAATTCAAAAAGCTGCTACTACCCATATTACTCCCGGCCTTACATGCGATCCAGGAGGAAGAACACCCCCCACATGGCAGTATGCTACCATATTAAGGGGAATGGGACAGGAATCAGGGTTGAGGAACAGTGGGCAGTATTTAAATGGGGATTATAAGAACAACAGAATTATGCATTAAGCAGGTTAGCAAGAGGAAAAGGAGAGGAGACCATTATGGTTTTCCAAGAGGTAGCAAAGAAAGTGAAAGCCAAAAGATTGCATTCAGGCAATACAAAAAGACACAGGCAGAAGGGATAGGGAAGTACCAGGAGAAGCAAAGGGAGGCAGGGAAGTCAGTAAGGAAGCCAAAGCTCAGACAGAAGAACACATTGCAAAATCAGTGGGTAAAGGAGACAAACCTTTACAGGTACATAAGTGAAAAAGAAAGACAAAGGGAGGGATAGTGAGACTGAAGGGGAGGATGGGAGCGCGTGGAGGATGACAACAGTAAAGCTGACATATTGAACAGGTATTTCTGCTCAGTCTTTACTGAGGGAGGGGTAATGGGTCTGAGAGGAGTACAAGGGGTGAGAATGGTGCAGAAATGGACACAAGTCCCTTTACACGAGAAAGGGTCCTGAAGGAACGAGTAACAAGAGTTGATAAAGCAATGGGGCCAGACGGGTGCACCCCAGGGTCCTTAAAGAACTAAGAGAGGTGGTGGCTGAACCTCTGGCTATCCTGTTTAGCCAATCACTGGAAACAGGGAGGTACCCAAAGACTGGAGGACAGCAGATGTAGTCCCCTTAACAAAAGTGGGAACAAAGAGGAAGCAGGGAACTACAGACCAGTCAGCCTCACCCGGTAGTGGGAAGATCATGGAAGCACTACTGAAGGAGAGATTGGTGGAACATCTGGTTGTCAATGGACTACAGGACCCAAGGCAGCATGGTTTCACCAGGGGAGGTCATGTCAGACCAACCTTGTTGAATTTTTGACTGGGTGACTAGGAGGTGGATCAGGGAGGGCAGTGGACATGGCCTATCTGGACTTCAGCAAGGCCTTTGACACTGTGCCACATAGAAGACTATTACACAAACTGGGGAATATGGGTGTGGGCAGGACAGTAGTGTGGTGGTAGGTAAAGTACAGTTACGTGAAGAACTTACCAGTAACAGTAGATCTTCGAGAACAGCTCTTGCAGCAGGTTACACCATTATGACTGAAGCCGTCAGGCGCCAGGACCCCACGGAAAAATTCTAGCTAGCTAACTACAGCGGGGACCGCCCCCGACGTCGGTCCCGCCTCCGACGTCAGGCGTGGTACAAAAGGGGGCGGTCCCGCCAGATTCCCCAGTTCTCCCGGCGGAGACTTCTTGCCGCAGGCTGACATCAAAATGGGAGACCTAGGATTCGCCGTCAGAAGACAGAAAGATAACACTTCCTGCTCAGAAAGACTGAGCCATGCCTCCTCCAAGGGGGAAGGTGGGCGGAGTAGGTTTGCTGCAAGAGCTGTCCTCAAGATCTACCAGTCACGTAAGTTCTACGTAACTGTACTATCTACTCTCGAGACACAGCTCTTGCAGCAGGTTACACCATTAGGACTGATTCCCAAGCAGTAACGCTGTCAGAAAATCCGGGAGGAGGAAAATAAGGATAAATACCAGGTCCTGAACCTAGGACAGGAGACCCTGAAGCACCGCCAAGCCAAAACCAGCCCTTCGCCAAGAGGCTATGTCCAGGCTATAATGCCTGATAAAGGTATGCACAGAACTCATTTAGTGCAGCGCATATAGCAGAAGTGGAAACATTTTTGAGCCTGCATGGAAGTAGCCACCCTCTAGTGGAATGACCCCGGACTGTACCCGAGGGGCTTTTGCTTGATACCATAACAGTGAGAAATACACTGGACAAGCCAGCGAGAAAGGGACTGTTTGGATAATGGGTTGGCCCATCATTCTCTCAGAGAAGGAAATGAAAAGTTGCTCAGAACTACTAAAGGACTGAGTTCTGTTGAGGTAAAACCTCAGGCTGCGGTGAACATCCAGGGTATGGAGCAGAGCCTCTCTCTATTTGAGTAGCTCGGAAGTAGACCGGAAGGTCGATATCCTGGTTCAGAGTGAGTGAAGAAACCACCTTAGACAAAAATTTAGGGTTCGTCCTCAGGGATACTCTGTCCCGGTGGAAAACTAAATAAGGCTCTTTGCACATGAGAGCGTGAAGTTCAGAAATTCTTCTTGCCGAGGTAACAGCAACCAAAAACAACGTTTTCCACGACAGAAAACGTAAGTCGCAATCCGCGGCAGGTTCAAAGGGGGGAGCGTGAGCTGTTCCAGGACAAAGAGCAAATCCCATGGAGGCACAGGGTCTCTAATAGGAGGCCTAAGGTGTAACACTCCCCTAAGAAATTCCCGAGAGGCGTCCACCTGAGCCACTGTACGATTTCCCACCGGGAGGTGGTAAGCCGAAATGGCACAGAGGTGCACTTTAATAGAGGAGTAGGCTAGACCCGAATGAAAGAGGGAGAGCAAATATTCTAATATTACTCCCACAGGACAACCTAAAGGGGAAAGGTCGCGTGCTCGCAACCATACACAAAAACGGCGCCATTTCATGGCGTACGTCGCATGCGTTGCCGGCTTTCTGGCTGCAGAAAGGACTTCTGCAACCTCTTTCTTTCATGAGACCAACACAAATGGCTATGTCTCTAGGAGCCAAGCATGCAGGTTCAAGAACGAGGTCCGGGTGGACAAGGAACCTTCTCCTGAGACAGTAAGTGGGAGCTGAGCGGCAACGGGAGCGGGGGTTCCCGAGATAGTTGAATCAACAAAGGGAACCAAATCTGTCTGGGCCAAAATGGGGCCACCAGGATCATTAGTGCGTGCTCCCTGCGCAGTTTGAGAAGAACTCTCTGGATCAACGGGAAAGGAGGGAAAGCGTAGGGAATCTGTTAGCCCAGGAGAGGATAAGGCCTCGCCAGAAAACACCAGGCCCTGGATCTAGCGAGCAAAAATTGGGCAGTTTTGCGTTGGATGGGGAGGCGAACAAGTCTAGATCTGGAGTTCCCCATCGAAGAAACAGATCCTCTGCTACCTCTTGAAGAAGTTCCCATTCGTGGACTCTGGCCTGAGAACGACTCAGGCCGTCTGCAATCGTGTTGTCCACTCCGGGAACGTGCACAGTGATCAGATTCGCGCCGTGTCTGATTACCCAATCCCACACTCTCATGGCCTCCCTGCAAAGGGGGTAAGAGTGTGCGCCTCCTTGTTTGTTGAGGTAATACATCACCGCCGTGTTGTCTGTCTGAAGTAGAAGAGTACACGGTGGGGTAACTGACTGAAAGGCCTGCAGGGCATAGAGGACCGCTCTCATTTCCAGCACGTTGATGTGAAGGTGAGCTTCCATCTGGGTCCACGTACCCTGGGACTTTACCCCGTCTAGGTGTGCCCCCCACCCAAGACCGGAAGCGTCCGTGGTGAGGGTGACCTCTGGGGACGGCGCAATGAACGGGACGCCTGATGAGAGCGACCCTGGGGCTAGCCACCACTGCCAGTCTTGAATCACTGAATTCGTGAGTCTGACCGATGCTGCAAGTGGTCTTGCCTTTGGTCCCATTGCACTTTGAGCATCCACTGAGTAATTGCATGTGGAGTCTTGCGAAGGGACAGTAGGAAATGGCCGCAGCCATGTGTCCGGAAAGCAAGCAAAGTGACCACCTGGCAGGTACAACCTTGCTTAATGATAGGTCCCTTATGAGGGATCTGATGCGCTCCGCTCTGTCGGCCGGAAGAAAGGCTCTTCCCCGAACAGTGTCCAGAACTGCTCCTATGAACTGCAGTTTCTGCGACGGTACCAGGAGAGACTTCTCGTAATTTATGAGAATGCCCAGGGATCGGAACAGATCCTGGGTGCTCTGGATTGCAAGAAGCAACGCCTCTCTGGAGGCGGCCATGAGAAGCCAGTCGTCCAGGTACGGGAACACGTAGTGGCCCTGTCTCCTCAGAGACGCTGCCACAACTGCCATGCACTTGGTAAAGACCCTAATGCGGAAGACAGTCCGAAGGAAGGGCTCGAACTGAAGGTGGTGGTCGAAACTCGAGGCGCAGGAACCTCATGTGCGCCTGAGCCATAGGGATGTGCAGGTAGGCATCCTGCATGTCTAGAGGCAGCTAAAAGGCGTCCTGTTTGAGCATGGGATAAGACCCGAAGGGTCACCATGCGGAATCTCTTGTAAGTGACCACACATTGAGGTCGCTGAGGTCCAGGATTGGACGAGGTCCCTGTTTTCTTGGGAACCAGGAAGAAGTGGGAATAGTATCCTAGTCCTCTCTGGTTCTCTGGGACGTACTCTATCGCCTCCCTTCGTAGTAGCGCGTACTTCTTGCCAGATCAAGGCTTTGTGCTGACCCTGATACCGGAGAGCAAAGGAGGCCTGAGGGTGGCTTTCCCGTAATTCTATAAAGTGGCCTAGACTGACCAACTGAAGAACCCACCTGTCGGTGGTAATGGCCTGCCATCCCGGCAGGAAGTTCGCAATGCGACCCCCGACTATAAACTCCCGTTGATCCTGAGGGGCCGGGGCCGGAAAGGAGTCAGGCTGTGGCGGCAGATGGACCCGCTGGCTGGGCCTGCCTAGGAGAACGCTGGCCTCGGCTGGCGGGGTGTTTGCCCTGGGCTCTACGAAAACCAGAGCCCCTCTGAGGTGCAGCGGAGCGGGTCTGTTGCCTCTGCGTCCGCGCACGAAAACGGCTTTGGTTCCTACGAAAGGAACCAAGCTTAGGTCGGTACATGGCCTGAACCGACCTTACCGCCTTCCCGGCCTCTTGAGTTTGGTAAGGATCTTTCTGTAGGATTACCAAACAATACCTCTCCTCAAAAGGAGCATCCAAGATGTTCTTTGACGTCGGAGTAAACCGAGACGCGCAACCAAGAGTGTCTCCGGAGGCATACGCCAGAAGCTGCTGCTTGGGCCGATGAGTCCGCGGAGTCATACGCGGCTCTTAGCACTTGGGTCCCCACGTCTGAACCCGTACGGAGGAGCTGAAGCATCTCCTCCTTCTGCTCACCTTCGGGCATCTTTTCAGCCGCTTCCAGACCCTGTTCCCACAAAGCGTTCTGGAACTGAACCATGTGGGTTAAATAGTTCAAGGATCTGATGGCGCAGGTAGCGGAAGCATACGTGCGCCTATCCAATGCGTCCAGTTGTTTGGACTCTGGTCCGTGGCAGTGCTCAAATGTTGTGGCCTCTGTGACCGGTCATGGAGGCTGTGATGACCAGAGAATCGGCCTGAGGATGCTGCGCAAGTACTGGTCGCCCTTAGAGCCTGGTACAAGCTGCATCAGCTCGGTCTCACTGAGCTTAGTGTGGACGCCTGGGCTGCCTGGTGACGCCCACGAAAGTGTCAACCAAGGGTGGTACCACCACAGGCTTGGGGTCCTTTTGCGAAGATATTTGGCCGAGGCGTCACTTTGGGTCTAAGTCTTCAGCATCCCATCCCATGTTCTCTGTATATGTCTCATAATATCAAGGAACGAGGATCATCCGGAGGAGATCTAGGCATCTCACGTGGGTCCGGAGAAGGGATGGAGAGGAGATGGGGATCTAGAGTGGAGTAGTCTGATCCCGTGTCCTCCGTTGAAGGCGATCGTCGCCGTCTCCTGGATCTCTTGGGGCTGGGTGATCCAGAAGAGGATTTGACGGAGGTCTCCGTTATCAGGTCTCCCCTGGAGAGTTCTAGGCTCCCAGGGGAGGAACACGACCTGCCGACCCGATGGGGAGGGGGGCAGGAACCGGAGTAGGAGGAGGAGGGGAACCATGTCCTTTCTAATGGTATCCCACCAGGAGGTGAACAGATCTTTCACCTCCGCTAGAGAGAGGCCCGACGAGGCCGGGAGCCGTGGGCTGTCACCGGTCCGGCTCCACAGGGGCTCTGTAATGGCGAGGGTTCCTGGGAGTACCGACGGGACCGGGTCGCCTGCCTGGTCCTCGGCTGCTCTAGGTCCTCCTCCGATAGAGGCTCCTGACCGACGCCGGTCGGAGGCAACAGGGCCTTCTTCTTCTCAGGAGGGCGGGGCGTCAGTCCCCACGTCCGCTGGGATCATGGCCGGCGTCGGTCGTCGGGCCGGCGGCGGCTCCAGGGAAGCAGGGCTCACGGCTGACGGCTGTCGAGCCGGCGTCTGGGCTACAGGCCTTTTTAAAGGCGTGAGCTCCAGCGTCTTGCGTGGAGGCACCGACGAAGACCTGACGTCGGGTACCGAGGAGCGGGAACCCGACTTGCGGTGGTGATAGTGTACGTTCCCGGACCGCCAAGGCCCTGGAAGGGAGGAAGGCCTGCGGATTTTCCTGAGAGGAAGCTTCCTCACTGCAGCCGGGAGATTTCGAACGGAGCTACGGGACTCGAACCCCTGGATGGGGCCTGGAAGGGCCTTCTCCTTCTCTTCTCCACGTGCTTGTGGACCTTGGAGCTTTCCCTTGAGGACATGGTCTTCAGTTGTTCCTCCAGAAACGCCTGCAAAGCCTTCTGGCGCTGGATCGTGCGGCTGTTGAACCCTTGGCAAGAAGGACAGGCCCGGTATCGTGGTCTGGGCCCAGGCACGGACGCAGGCCGTGTGGGGATCCTTGAACGGATCTGCTTTCCACAAGCGCACTTCATGGATGGCCAGAAGTTGGTGATGACATCAAGATCTTGCTTGAAGAGAATTCTGAAAATTTGTCGAAAAGCACTATTCACGCGATAGCGCTAGACTGGTAACGAAGTGGTCAGGTAGCTAAGTCGGCAGGGGAAAAGAACTGGGGAATCTGGGCGACCGCCCCTTTTGTACCACGCCTGACGCCAGAGGCGGACCGACGTCAGGGGTCCCCATGAGTTAGCTAGCTAGAATTTTTTCGGGTCCTGGCGCCTGACGGCTTCAGTCCAAATGGTGTAACCTGCTGCAAGAGCTGTGTCTCGAAGTAAGATCTGGCTGGGTGGCAGGACATAGAGGGTGGTGGTAAATGGCTGTCACTCCACAGAGGGAAGACTGACCAGTGGGGTACCACAGGGATCAGTGCTGGGACTGGTCCTATTCAACATCTTCATCAGTGACATTGCTGGGATCTAGAAGGCAGAATTTCACTGTTGCTGATGACACAAAGCTCTGTAACAGAGTAGACACACCAGAGGTGTAGACAGAATGAGAAGCGACCTGCAGAAACTTGAAGAATGGTCAGGGTTTGGCAGTTGAAATTCAATGTAAAGAAGTGCAAGATAATGCATATGGGGCACAAAAACCCTGGCACAATATATCAGTTGGGGGATGAGGATATAGCATGTACCAAGCAGGAAAGGGATCTTGGGGTTATCATCTCTGATGACCTCAAGGTAGGGAAACAGTGTGACAAGGCAGCAGGTAAAGCAAATAGGATGCTGGGCTGTATAGGCAGGGGCATCACCAGCAGGAAAAGGGAGGTCATAATTCCGCTATACAAGACACTAGTGAGACCTCACCTGGAGTACAGTGTACAGTTCTGGAGACCATACCTACGTAAGGACATAGACAGGGTAGAGAAGGTTCAGAGGAGGGCAACAAAGATGGTGCATGGATTGCATCACAAGTCCTATGAAGACAGGTTGAAGTAACTGAACATGCACTCCCTGGAGGAGAGGAGGGAGAGAGGGGATATGATAGAGACATACAAGTATCTTACAGGGAGGAACAGGGTGCAGGAAAACACTATTTTTAAGCGAAAAAGATGTTCCAGGACTAGAGGGCATGGGATGAAGTTGGAGGGAGGACGATTCAGAGGAAACATGAGAAAGAATTTCTTCACAGAACGGGTGGTGGACAAGTGGAACATCCTGCCAGAGGAAGTGGTGGGGGCTGAAACAATCACGGGATTTAAGAATGCATGGGATAGACATAAAGGAATTCTAGAGGTCAGGGGTAAGGGGAAACAGACTTCTAGGAAAACAAACTGAACTTACAAGCTCAAATGGGCAGACTGGGTGGGCCATAGGCCCTTATCTGCCGACACTGTCTATGTATCTATGTATATCAGCCATACTAAAACCCCATAAAGATGTTGAACACCCCACCTCATTTCACCCCATATCATTGCTAAATTATGATTACAAAATGTTAATGTCAGCCGTGGCCTCTAGAATAGACCATTTACTACCAGCTATTATTGACCCTGATCAAGTGGCTTTTATTTAGGGCAGACAGGCCCACAACGCCATAAGGCGTGCACATTTCTAAGTAGATTATGCCACAGAAAGACAAATCCCTTTAGTGCTACTGGGGTTAGATGCTGAAAAGGCATTCGACCGGGTCAGCTGGTCTTTTTTATCGCAGACTCTGGAGCACTTTGGATTCCCGGAACAACTTATAGAACAATTACAAAATACTTATGCCTCCCCTAAAGCAAATGTTAAGGTGGATGGGGCACTTTCAGATACATTCCAACTCTCTAGGGGCACCCGCCAGGGATGCCCAATGTCGTTTGCTCTATATCTCGAACCCCTGGCCATTGCCATCAGATCTTCTCTGGACATAGAGGGCCTTCCATTGGGAGGTTGCCCGCACAAGATATCACTATTTGCGGATGATATTCTGTTGGCTCTTACCGAGCCTGAACAATCCATCCCAGAGGTATGGAAACAGCTACAAACATTTGGTAAGCTAGCAGGATATAAAATTAACAAATCAAAAACTGAGGTATTTACGTACAATTACCTACCTCCCTCCCACTTTAAAAAAGACTTCCACTTTAAGTGGCACAGACAAGAGATGAGCTACTTTGGAATAAAACTCAAAAGAAACCCCATTCATGCAGAGCTCTCAAATCTCGAACCTTTAACCCTAAAATTGACAGAAGATCTATTTTGGTCACGTCTCCCCCTAAGCTTTCTGAGTAGGATAGATACAATTAAGCAGAATGTATTTCCCTGCATATTGTTCTTTCTTCAGACACTGTCCTTCACCCCAGCTAAAACATATTTCCAGGCATGGGACAGAATGATATCCCGCTTTATTTGGAGCAGAAAGCGTCCTAGAATTAGATATTCTGTTCTGCAACTGGCCAGAGAGAGAGGTGGCCTTAACCTCCCTGACCTCAAAAAGTATGCAATGGCAGCACAGTTAAGGGTAGTCCTACACTGGCTAAATAAACAGCATGATGCACACTGGAAACAGAAGTAACCTGGGGAGACCTATACAGCACTCAGGAGCTCCTTTTTGGGATGACCCCAAGTGCCAAGGGATAAGGAATTATCTGAAGTTCACCAGGAAACCATTAAAAATATGGCTTAAGGTCAGTAATGATAATTTTAAATTCCCTGAAAAATTGTTCTTGGGAACACTGAAGTATAATGCAAATTTGACAGCAGGTCCCTCATTCCCCTATGTAGTACAATGGCAGAGATACGGCATTTTATTCATTTTCCAGTTAGTGGGCAGAACATGTCTCCTTCCCTTTGTCTCCCTTCAGAAGGAATATCACTTGCCCCATAAATATTTTATTTCTTATTTACATCTTAAATCATACCTTCAGCCATACGAACGGTCACCTAAGTGAAAACCCTACCCAAATAATACAACTGTTACAAGCTTATATCTGAGGAATGACCTCGGATCACCTGATTAGTCAGATATATAAGGCCTTAAATGAAAGACAGGGAGACTCGACCAACTCAATCAGGTTTAGATGGGAACAAGAACTACAGGTATTAATCAGTGAGCAGGACAGGAATGAGACTGCTTTACCAACTATAAAAATATTTTTCTCACCATACTGGCGTGAATAGATGTGGAAACTCCATTCTCGTTTCTTCTACACACCAGCCTTGCTGGCTAGTATGGGAGAATTAGGGGAGGGACAGTTTTGGAGAGAATGTGGGGATGATAGCACAAATCAGAGCCATGTCCTTTGGACATGTTCTAAGCTACCCAAGTTTTGGAAGGAGATCCTTGAGGAGCTGAGTGCAATTTATGACACCACTGATTTATTCACTCCCACATTCATATTGACTTTTATTAAACCAAAAGGTCTGCGAATTGACAAAAACTTGCTGAAACAAATTTTAAAATTTATAACAGGGGGGCGCTGTGGAGCCCGAGTAGAGCAGACGCATCTTCACACAGCTCAACTGTTTTATTGCTAAAAGCATCTGATTAAGTCTACTTATCGATCAGATTTTCTACCTTAAAGATTGCAGAGCAGTTGCGCATCGTTTTAAGCAGATTATGGGGAATCCTCGTCACGATCGAGGAGCTACAGGCCATGCTACAGGGAAACAAGAAACCACTGCTCCTTTGCCTAGCAGTTCGGAAGTCGCTACTACAGGCCCAGAACAGGGAGAAGGCATCGAAACGATGCAATCACTCGGTATAAAAATGCAGTGACTCATCTCAACTGTGTTGGATTTGCACCAAAAAATGGACACTTTTACCAATCAAGTTACCGTAGTGGAAACTACCATAGAGTGTATGAAAGCAGAGATGGTGGACATCACGAAACAAGTCGCGTTGTCAACTAGCTCCTCTGTGATGGCGATTAAGGAGGCACAGCACTTCAGGACTCGCATTGAAACAATGGAAAATCAAATTAGAGCGGCAAATGTGAGGATCCTAGGCCTACCTGAAGGTGCTGAGGGCGATTATCCTAAGATGTTCATTAAGAAGTGGCTGGCGGAGACACTTCTTTCAGAGGGAGATCTGGAAATTTTCCATATTCAAAAAGTTTACCGTATGATGCCAAGAGGGAGGCAGGAGGCCGATGACCCCCACGTACTCTCTTAGTGGTCACAGCAGGCATTGGTGAGAGAGATCGCATCCTGGCCCTGGCAAGGAGGAATGCCCCGTTTTCATATGAAGACTGAACAGTGCACCTTTTTCCCCCGATATTAGCTATGCGACACAGCAGAGGAGGAAGAAATTTGACGGAGTTTGCAGGGTCTTGAAGGATTTGGGTATACCTCATTCAATAATCTTCCCTGCGAGGCTAAGAATGGTCTATCAAAATAAAGTATGGGCCTTCTCTGACCCAATTGAAGCTGGGAAGTGGGCCGATAAAACGAGAGCTACACAGACCAGAAACGAGCCTGAGGAGGAAGATCCTGCTCTACTCTCTATGGAGTGAGAATTCTTGTTTAAAAAGAACACTTATACTTAATTAATAGTTCATCTGCCTTCTGTTAATGTTTTATATAACTATAAATAGAGGTAGTTGACTTTACCCACATTTGGGGATTGTTTATATAGTAATATAGCTTATATATTAATGAGGCTTATTTTACCCTTCCCTCTTACTTTTATTAAGGAGAATTAACATTCAGACTTGGGTTGGTAAGGGACAAGGCCTAAGAAATATTCAGCACATGGAAAATATTAAGCACATGATCTGTTCTACCTATAATAATGCTTTACAGCTAATCTGTACTCTTTTTAATGTGGCTAAAGCGATTTACAGTAAGAGAGTTTAATTTTTGAAGGCAATATTTGTTTAAAGTTTAACAAAAGAAGATGTTATATATTAAGTTTTAGGGTAATGTACCCTATAATTAGGGCAATACGTTCCCCACTGGTGGGGGTAGTTCATAGAGACACTTATTTGGACTTTAACATTCTAAAGACCTAGCCATGCTGCTCTTGGTACCGCAATGTATATTTATAGACTTTCAGATATACTTTAAAGTTATATAGGAGTACCCTCCATATGGTGTATCATAGCTATAGGAGATGCATAAGTCTTTATCTGTGATTAAGGGGCATACGGCTTCAGTGGAAATGTATTCTATTGGTCTGCCTTTTATACGGAATATGTAATTGATTGTTATCAATATAAAAACAATAAATATAAAGTTTAAAAAAAAATTATAACAGCAGCCCACAAAATTATCACTAGACTATGGTTTACAAATAAAATACCCACAAAAAAAGCCTGGATTGTTTTGTCCAGGGAGATATATGCCCTTGAGCAATTCTCGGCCAAGATGATGGACAAAGTTCAAAAATGTGATGTACAATGGCAAAAGTGGATATCATACCAACTAAATCATTATGATGATTTTGTACCTTAAGCTATGTACTGAACATGTAATTTTGCTATTCTTTTGCACTGAAAAGATACTCGGGATATGATCTGTGATGATCCTTGAATTTTAATAGGAATAAAATCTGGGAGGGATAGGGAAGGGCTCACCGTGCTATGCCTGATTTGATTTGAATGGTTCACAGACTGAACTTAAAATTAGTAATTATGATTCTCTGGACAGTGAAGTAATCAGATGTTAATTTATTTTCCCGTAATATGACTGCTAGAAGTATACATGTAATGTATTGTGATGTTATAAACTGGTATTAATAAGTGATGTATTGCTGCCTGTAAACTGTTGCATTTATAAATTAAATAAAAAGACTAAATTAAAAAAAAAAAGAGAGACTCATGTGTAGTCTGGCTAAGGGGACTGAAGGGATGGCCACAGCCATGAGCTCGAGCAGTCGAAGGATTGACCTGGCTGCTATCCTCCTCTGCGATGCTACCAAGTGTGCCTGTTGCTGTAATGTTGCCATCCTGTCCTGTGGCAGGAAGGCCTTGCCCTGGACTGTGTCCAATATTGCTCCAATAAATTGGAGCTGTTGGGTAGGAAAAAGGTGGGACTTGGCATGGCTGACTGTAATGCCCACCCATTGAAAAACATCCAAACAGCTGGCCAGAGTATCTCTCAGTGGAGCTGAAATCAGCCAATCGTCGAGGTATGGGAATACTTGTACCCCCTGTCTGCGTAGAAAGGCTGCCACCACCGCAAGGCACTTCGTGAACACTCTGGGTGCCGACATAGGGTCAAAGTGAAGAGCTTTGAACTGAAAATGCTCTCCCTGAAAAGAAAACTGGAGGAATCTGAGGTGCGGCTGAAAAATCAGAATATGCAGGTAGGCATCCTGCATGTCCAAAATGCAGAGCCAATGACCCTTCTGTAATAGAGGAAGTAGGCAGGGAAGAGACAACATTCTGAATCTTTTGTATTCCACAAAGAGGTCCAGGGAGCTCAGATTGAGAATGGGTCTGAGACTGCCTGTCTTCTAGGGTACCAGGAAGAAGTGCGAATAGTACCAGTTCCCTTGATGGTTGTTCTGGAACTGGCTCAATTGCTGCCTTTGCCAGCAGGGAGTTTATTTCCTCTCTTACCAAGTGTATGCGATGAGGTTGGTAGAATGAGTGACCTGGGGGAATTTTTGGTGGTCTCTCTGTGAATTCTATTGTGTGGCATTTTGCCATCAATTGCAGCATCCATGAATCTGTTGTGATTTTCTCCTACTCCTTAAGGTGGAGGGAGAACCTTCCCCCTACCGGGTCCTCTGGAAAGCGATCCAGTGGCGGTGGGAGGATTAGAGAGTCAGGAGGCAGTGGGCAGGGAGGAGGCTGCAGCGCCCAAGGCCTTTTGAGATTACTAAAATATCACCAACAGCTTAATCTGGTTCAAGGTCAGTTCACATTCATCTGTATCCCCCTCCCCCGGGTTGTGCCTGAAAATAGGCAGACTTTGTCTAGTGCACTTACCCGATCAACAAAAACTAAATAAAATAAATTGGCTGGGGGGGCTCTACCAGCCGAAGGCGGACGACGTTCGTTTTGACATCGGTTTTGCAGCTGTCTTTGCGGATCATACTGTTTGTGAAATGGCTGCTTTTGTTTCTGGGGTGACTTGTATATAAATTGTACAGAGCGCAAGGCTTTGCTTTTGTCCTGTAAATCAGTTATGATGTCCTTGACATCTCCCCTGAACAGAGCTGAACCTCTAAAATGGCTGTCTGTACTTCAGGTGCCAGGCCTGAGATCCTAAGCCAAGCATGGCATTGGAGGCTGATGGTGGATGCAGAGCCTCTACCAGCAGCATCTACCACATCATAGGTAGGTCTTAGCATATATCTGCATGCAGATCTAGTCGACCTGACTAGATCTGCCATTTCTCCATTCGAAGTTTAGTCTTGGAAGGAGTCTGTTTTAGACTCCAGCTGTCCTAAGACTAATTTTTGGTAATCCCCCATGTCGGCGACATAATTTAATGCCCTAATCCCCAGTGTGAAAGAAGAATAGATCTTTTTCCCGTACTGGTCGAGAACCTTAGACTCTGTCGGGAGAAGAAGCACTAAGGTGTTTAGGTTTTGCGGACCTATCATGAACCATACTGATGACCACTGAGTCAGCCTTGGGATGGAGGCTAAGGTGATCCTTGCCCTCTGGAGTCTGGTAAAGTCGTCTGCCTTCCTGGCCACTGGAACCAGGGAGGAAGGTTGTTTCCAGATTGTTGTGACCAAATCCTCATGTGGCTCTATCCAGGGTGGAATGAGGGTTGGTGAGGTATTTGCCAAATCCAGGTGTGCAGACAATCTCTGTCTCTGTGGATCCTGAGTGACTGTACGCCAGTTATACACCGCTCGGATCTTCCCGAGGAGCTCCAAAAAGAAAAGGTCCTCAGGTGGGGATTTGGGAGATTCTTTCGGTCCATGGTCTTCCGGCGTAGGGGACTCAAAGTCGGAACCCGATGGAATCAATAGAGTCTGACGATCGGCCATCGTCACGTGAGCTGATCATCGGACACGCAATGTCCATCAGCCGCAGATTAGGTGGCAATGACTCACTTCTTCTGCCAAATGTCTGGATCCGAGGGTCTAGCAGTGGAGGTGGTGACGGAGAAAAAGCCCTAGGGGCCGGCATAGGAACCGTCATATGCTGGCATTTCTTGAGTTCCGATGTGAGCCGCGACTTGGCCTCTGTCCACCAAGACTTAAGTACTGCCTGCAAATCCACTTGCAATTGTCGGGGTGGTGGGTGAAATCCATAGTTTGGGTATCCATAGTAACGGTAATTAAACCCTGATGGAGGATAACCTGGCATCTGAAGACCTGGCGTCGGGTATCCCGGCATGGGGCAGTGTGGCGTTGGGAGCCCAAAGGGGTTGCCAGATGGTCCCATATAGGACCCGACTGAGGGGCCAGGTGTCAGTCCGGAAAATACCCTGGTGGGGGTGCAAAAGGCCCCGAAGGGGGATCCAGAAGCGGGATAAGAAACCCTGAGGATCCTGACGGGCCAGATGGTGGTCCTTGAAGAACCGACAGGCCTGAAGGAGTCAGAGGGACCTTCATCTGGTCTGATGTTGTCTCAGGCATTTGAGGCTCCAGCGTACGGGGTGGCGATGCTCCCGAGGGCGATCTCCACCCTCCGTTTCCCCTGTGGGGGGAGCTGGAGGTACCATCTCAATCAGCAGTAAAGGAGAAATCGGAGTAATCTCCATCGTCAGCTGCGTATTCGACGTCAGCTGATCAGTCACCCCATCGTCAGGCCTGTTAGCGGGGCCTGGTGGAGGATCCGGGGCTGAGCGGCCGTTAGAAGAGCCGAACGACTTAGCAGCTATAGCCATGCGAAACCCGGAGGAGCTGGAACTTGACTTATTGGTCCCACCTGTACCGCTAGGCCTCTGAATCTTTGAGGCCTTAGAAGACGTGGGCGCCTCCTGATCCCTGGAGGCTCGGGGGCTGACAGGTGTTTGGCAGCCACCAAAACGGTCGTAAAGATGGATCTCCTGGAGGGGAAATTACTTTCAGGGCTGCAACTCCAGCCAGAGGTGGCTGGGATGGGGACCCTTCCTGATTCCTATGTTTCTCACTGTACTTTTTCTTCTTGTGACGTCCCTTTGGAGAGGAAGAAGAGTGCCTGTGATTCTTCAGCTCCTTTACAATCAATCAATCAATCAAAATCTTTGTTTATTCAGGCGGACATCATTGAGCAAAGCTCATTTACAAGATGGACCTGGTAGGTCAAGGATCAAATTGAAGGTACAGTAGCAGATATATACAGAACACTTGTATTTAAACAGATACAGTAATATAAACATATATACAAATGAAGGATAGAGGTTGATAAAACCTAACAGGACAAGGTAGGATACAATAAAAGTACACTAGAAGAAACCAGAATGTCCAAGTCCCAATAGAGGAGCCAAAGCAAGCACTAACACAGGGTAACCGTATTACAGGCTCCAGGGCAAACTAAAGCAGACAAACAGATATAATGATTGATGACTGCAAAAAATGATGATAAACAGCCTCTGACGAATGACACGGAGGGGCTGGTGGGAGATTCAGATAGGGGCTAAGCCTACTAGTAGTAGGAGGTATGAAGGAGTGGGTGGGGTAGAAGTAAGTGCCAGGAGTTGGTGTGGAGGTCTTGGTCAGGGGAAGCAAAGCTGTAAAAAAGGTATGATAGGGGGCTGAGATACAAAATAAGGGGGCTGCAAGGGAGGGAAAAACTAAGGGCATGATTTATGGAAGAGCTGTCAATAATAATTGCTGACTGAAAGGGGGAGGGTTGTGAATGTGACTGGACTAGGCCTTGTGGTAGCAGTTGCATTTCTCTGGGAATACCCATATTGGCCATCTCTTGTTTCAAAAATTGAGCTTCCAGGGACTGCTGACAGCGTTTATGTGAGGCTGGATTAAATTGCTGGCAATGCTCATATCCATCGATCTTATGGCCTGGGCCCAGGCAAAGAAGACAGAGGGAATGGCTGTCCTTGTGAGGGAGCGGAGTTCCACAGGACTCGTACTTGTTCTTATGCGATTCTGAAGGCGCCAGAGATGACATGCACAATCAATTAATATAATGCTTTTTAACAAGAAAAAACAATGCGAAAGAGTAAACTGTTTAACTTTAAGAGATACTTATCCGAAGATGGCGTCGACAGTACCAACTGTCTTCCACGATGTCCGACATGCGCAGGTCGATGGCGGGAAAGGACTGGAGGGTGGGTGTGGGGACTGCTCTCTATATAGCGCCATGCTGACGTCGGTCACATGACGTTGGGGGCGGTCCCCCGCCAGACACTGCTAGCTGGAAGTTTTCCGTGTGGTCCTAGCGCCTGCCGTCTTATTCCTATATGTGAGTACCTACTGCAAGAGCCCTCTTGAAGATCAACTTCTACTGCCCTGTTTTTGAGAAGGCCCTGTATCTCGGAAGTAAGAAGGTCTGAGTGAGCGGTGGACAGACTGTGCTGACACTTGGGTGGAAGATCTGCGGGAGCACTGCAAAATTCAGACAGTATCCCTCTTGGATAATCCTGAGGACCCATTTGTCCATTGTGATGGGCTTCCACTGGTTGTACAACTTAGTCAGACGCTCCCTCACTGCTGTAGCGGTGTCCACCTCGGGCACCTGAAGTGGAATCTAGGCCGGATTTTCAGAGGGTGGCACTAGGTGCTTTTGGGCCCTGTGCCTTTTGCTGTGTTTTCCTTTGCTGCTGAGGAGTTTGGTTTCTGCTAAAGGCTCCTCAGCCTTTACCTCAAAAAGACTACCTGTTACCAAACTGTTGACGGTTCGCGCCCCTTTGGGGGGCCGCAGGGGCAGGCCTGGCTGTTTTAATGGCAGTCCTGGTTTTCTGAGTGGCGGCCAGCACTTGCTCAACTTGAGGGCCAAACAGATAAGAACCGTCAAAGGGGACATTCATCACCTGCTGTTGAGCATCAGGTGAGAAGCCCGACTTTCTGAGCCAGGAGTGCCACCTACTTTTCTCCATGACTGTTTCAGACTTTCCAGCGTTTGTGAGAGGAACTGCTAGTTTACAGCAAAGATGATCTTTCCCCTCCAGTATAGTTTCTCCCTGGTAATTTAAATCTTGTTTATTTTCAGCTAGATTTTCTTGCTTTAGAACCGTTGGGCGGTGAGAAAGCTCTGCAGATTCAGTCTCTTGAGGATCTTTTCGAATTTGTTACCACCACTGATCATTTTCTCACTGAAGCAATAAAACGTTGGCCTTTAAGGGCATTTGGGGGTTTATATTTTCTTCTGTGGCACTACTGAGATTCTCTCCTGAGGGATTACGTTTCTGTTTGCCTGTTTGAGGGAAGTTTTTGGTGGGACTGTTTTAAGGTTAAGGATTTTGGGAGGAGTGGGTGGGGGATTGTGTGTGAACTGTATGTTTGTGGATAGTCAATTTATGTATCTGTTGTATGATTGGGGTGAAATTGTGTTTTGCCTCTAGGTGGTAGTAATGAGGGTGTCGGAATGTATGATTGTGGTTTAGATTATGTATTAGGTCCAATATGAGAGTGTGATTGGGGTTATTAAGTGGTGTGGGTGGGATAGGTTTAGTTGGACTTTTTTGGAGTGGAGTATAGTACTGGTTAGCTTGGGATATGCTGGGGTGCCCCCCCCCTCCCAAGACCCCCTACGGATCACCTATGGGGCTACCCAGCTACGTGACCTTCGCCCCTTCACTGACCTCTCTATGTCAGCTACAACAGTGAGGTGCTGTCAGGAGGTTTGCATTGCGAGGGGTAGGGGTGGCTGGCAGCCACAGGGTAACTCGAGTTAGGCGGGGGTGAGGGATATCAAGGCAGTGAGGTGTAGAAGACACCCTGGGGTTAGACGGAGCCTAGAGAGAGGCCTGACATGTTTGGTCTCTGGCCCGAGGGTTCCCACCGGACCGAGTGGGCAGGTAGCCAGAGGGTCTGCAGCATCTGCCAGTCCCCTTCGGATGATGTTATACAATGCCAGATCAATGAGGAACAAGTCCGCAATTATGGTGGACTTGATTTCTTCGGTCAATCTGGCTTGCATCAAAAAGACCTGGCTGGGAGACGATGCCGGGCCAGTTTTGGAGGCAGCTGTCCCCCTTTGTTTAAAACTGTACATAGTTATGCTGTTAAAATGATTATAAAGCTATTTGGAACTCAAGGGGTTAGCCTGAAATGCAATTTTTAAGCCTTTTGCAGAAGATGCAAACAAGAAGTCAGTTCTGGGTCACAATGTTCTTTTTGCTGCACTTACTGAAACAGACAAGAACACTGGAAACTTACAATAATACTGTGTGAGATGCATGCTATTTTCTTAACAAGCTCCTACCAAGACTTATAAAAAGGAGTTGCTATGTTCTGCAAAAGAGAGAGACTGAGAGACAGATCTGAAATTGAGAAGAAAAGGGACTCTGCTTTCTGTGCTTGTACTGCCACTGTAAAAAGTTATTCTGAACTTTTATTCTTTTATTTTACTGTTATTAATAAATCACTTATTGTAAATTTTACAACTACTCCTGGTTCTCCTATGCTTCCTGACCTTTGCCTCGACAACAAGTACCAGGGGGCAATCAACCATAAGAAGGCAGAGTTCCTGTCCAGGGAGATTGCTGCAGGGAAGTACCAACCTGCTCAGATTTTTTGGATGGTGGACAGACTTTTGCATCCAGTTTGTCTACAACCAAAGAATGCATTTTCTGTCACTTAATGTGAGGAGTTTGCTTGGTTCTTCTCTGACAGGGTGTCTTCCATCCACGGGGGGATTCTGCCAGTGACCCGTTCTTCAGTTCGCAGTGGTCGGCTTGGAGAGATGGGAGGTGCTCCGCCAGTTTGGGAGGAGTTTAGGAGGTAGCTGAGGTCACTGGGGTTATCTTAGAGCTGAAGCACACTTATTGCGAACTGGACCCAGCACCAACTCATTTCCTGATAAAATGTGTTGGTTCCGTAGGCCTGGTGTTAGCTGAAATAGTCAGGTGTTTGTTGTTGGAGGGGGTATTCCCAGAGGCCTTGAAAGAGGCTCTGGTGAGGCCCTTCTGAAGAAACCGTCTCTAGACCCTGACGTTTTACCGAATTACCGTCCGATCTCCAACCTCCCTTTTTTGGGTAAGGTTGGTGAGAAAATTGTGGCGCAACAGCTCGAGGAGCACCTCGTGGACTTTGATATCCATGAACCATTCCAATCAGGTTTCAGAGCCAGGCACAGCACCGAAACGGCATTAGTTAGACTGCATAATGACCTTCTCAGGGTGAGAGATAGGGGAGACAAGTCAATTCTTGTTCTTCTAGATCTCTCCTCAGCTTTTGACACTGCTGATCACATTGTGCTGCTCGATCGCCTCACAGACTATTGTAGACTTGCCAGCACAGTCATCTGCTGGTTTGAGTCCTTCCTCTCTGGCAGGAAGCAATGGGTGGTAATGGGAAATGTCTCCTCCTCCTCACCGAAGCCCCTGTCATGTGGAGTCCCTCAGGGGTCGATCTTGTCGCCAATGTTGTTCGCAGTGTATATGCTGCCCCTGGGTGAGCTCATTAGATGTTACAGTACGGGCTTTCACTGCTATTTAGATGATACCCAACTGTATATGTCTTTTAACCCTGGAACATCGAATGCTGTAGAAGTGTTTAACAGCTGCTTGGCAGAGCTCAATGATTGGATGTCCTCCAGCTGGTTGAGACTGAACCCGGACAAGACGGCGGTACTAGCGACTGAGCCAGGTCGAGGGCGTGATGGAACTGCCACTGACGCTGGAATGTCGGGTTTGCATCTGGGTCCAGCGCCATTGTTGGTCTCTGCTAAGGTGCGAGATCTTGGCGTGACCCTCAGCAACAGACTGACATTTGAAGCTCAGGTGACAGCTGTTGTCCAAAGTGGTTTCTACCACTTGAGGAATATCGTCAGCATCAAACCCCTAGTTCAGCCAGAAGACCTGCCTACACTGCTGCATGCCATCGTGACCTCCACACTCAACTACTGCAATGCTCTGTACTTCGGGGTCTCAGGAGTTACCCTCCACCGGCTGCAGCTGATGCCAAATGCTGTCGCTAGGTTACTAACTGCCCTTTCGAGATCCAGCCACATGACCCCAGTAATGCGGGTTCTGCACTGGCTGCCAGTCAGGTGCAGGGTTATCTTCAAGGTGAACCTTCTCACCTATAAGACCCTACACGGTCTAGGCCCTGGTTACCTGGCTGAACATCTAACATCCTGCACCTCGGCTCACTCCCTCCTCTCCTCGACCAGGGGCCTTCTTGAGGTTCCCAGGACTAGATTAAGAACTTCCGGTGACCACGCTTTTAGTGTCGCCGGGCCAGTCCTGTAGAATGCTCTTCCGCCATCTCTTAGGGAGTCCTCATCAGTCAAGGTATTTAAAAAGGGTCTCAAGGCCCATCTTTTTGCCCTAGCCTTCCTCAGCAAAGTAGTCTGACCAGTATTATTTTAGTTACTGTTGAACCTGATTTTATGAGGTTATTTATTTACTGTGCTGTCATGTTATTGCTGACCTGTCTTATTGTGTTTTCTTTTATTCCCTTGTTACGAAAGGCGCCCAGAGCCTCTGGGATTGCGCACGGTACAAATATAGTTTACTTTGCCTGATACAGATCCCAGCACCAGCCGCCCCAGAAAGGATGTCATAGGCGTCCATAGAAGCTTGTAGCTGATTATTATTGGACTCTATGTCCCTGATAATAATCTGTAGAAACTCCATGCCAACGTCAAATTCTGTGAGGTTCTCGACTATTGACTTAAGAGTGTTCCACAGGGTGTACTCGTACTGGGAATAATGGCCCTAGTAACTAGTAATATGCATGCCCAAGGTTGCGACTGTGAATGCCCACTTCCCCAAAGTGTCAATCTTACAAGATTCCTTATTTATAGGCTGTGCTGTGGATTCCTGAGGGAGGATGGCTTTATCATTCTCCGCAAGCACTACAAGAGCATCCGCAATAGGCTGTGATGCTAGGATAGGTTTGTCTTTTTTGGGGGGGATACTTCCTATCTATGGGCTTGGCCACAGAATGGATTAGCGCTGGCCTGTCCCACACTGCTTCAGTCAGAGTCTCGAAGGAGGGGGGCACTAGTGGAGTAAGAGTCACAGGAATGTTAGGAAAATGAAGGAACTCGAGATGTAAAACTCTGCCTGGGTCCATAGATTAAGCCTGTAGGGCTAGGGTTGATCCAGTATTCCTGAGGAGAGATTGGAAAGAATGGTCTTCCACCAAGGGCTCAGCTGATATAGAAGCCTTTCTTTCCACCCCATAAAATCAGTCATCCTCTGCATCTTCAGACAAAAGCAGGTCATGGTCAGACTCATCATGTTCCACTTCTACTTCAGAAAGACCACCGAAGGCAGGTCTAGGCCAGGAAAACACGGGAAATGCCGAAATCCGGATCGGTGTCTAAGACCCCAGCACCATATGCGGGACCGATAGCGAAGCCGCACACAACGTCAACACCGCCACCGACAATGAATCCAGAGTTGACAGAGGCACTGAGGTTCCCATTGCCCGTGACATTGACGAAGGTCGTGGCATCACTGGCGAGCTGCTGCCAGACCTGAAAGAAAGGGGAGAGGGAAGTGGTACCTGTGCCGGCTCCTGCGAGGAATAATGTCGGGGGGTAAGGGACGTGGAGTTAATGTCGTTAGCGCTGGTACCGGAGAGGGTACCACACACTTCCTGACCTGGCTGACCCAGCCGCAGCCCAGGGGCCCCAAGACCTGAAGGCCCTGCAGCAGGGTCCACCAGCAAGGGCAACCAGGACAGACGCCGCACCCACTGCTCCATAAGAGCAGCCCAGTGATGAAACTGCTCACCAAAAGCCCCATCAGAGGACAGAGAGGGGCTCCGGTGTCAGAAATCTCAGCCGTTAAGAACAGGGACCACTGGAGACCCCATAGGGGTCGGGCTGGGCTTAACGTTCTCCACTACTGAAGATTCCCTAGCAGACCTACCAGAGGGCGATCTCGAGCGGTACAGTTTCTTCTTCATCCGATGGGAGGAAGAAGAACTCAAGGCTGAGTTGTGCCGGGTTCCCGACCAGGATCAGAAACAGGCTAGCTTCTTTTTGAGCTTTCGGGAGGACTGTCCTCCCTCACAAGCACAGGACTGCCCGTGGTCAGACCCCTACCCAAAGGGTGGCGGACTGGACACAGCCACACTGCCAGAACACCTTTCCAGCAAAGTCTCCTTACCATCACCGATACCGTCCATAGTTGACTCCGTCGATGACAGGCTCAGAGAATTTCTTTTTTTTTTTTTAATTAAAACAAGAAACAATATTAAAAAGTAATTAAAACTGAATGACTATAAGCTGCTGTCGTATAGACGTGAAGATCTGACTCCCAGCGGGAAAGCATCATTGTCACTGAAGCGCACTAGATGGCAGGAAAGAAAAAATTACTCACCTTAGTAATTATGTTTCTTCTAATGGAGTCTTACTGTATTCTGACAATTGCAGTGATTCCCAGCCTTTGAACTGCCCCAGAGAACACATAGTTAACTTTCTATGCAGGGCATAGAATGCTGAGCTTGAGCTCGGTTGAAGTCTCTATCTGAAGTGATTCAAACCTAAACCGTCAGATTCTTACGAGCCCAACTAAACTAAAAATTCTATGTGGAAAATGTAAAAATTCTTACTAGCCAACTGGCTGAAAAAAGTTTTGGATTCCGAAGGAAGACTCAAGTCAGGAAACCCAAAAACCAAAACCCAATGTACTATAACAACAATAATAAATCAGCACCCAAACAAAAAGGAGGAGGGTGCAAGCAAAAAACACCCCTGGGACGCAACATTGCACCTGCCCACCCACTTCCCAAAAACAGGTTCTGAGAGGGGAGGCAGGGAGGGAGGTCAGAATACAGCAAGACTCCATTAGAAGAAACATAATTACTAAGGTGAATAATTTTTTCTTCAAACAACATGAAGTCTTGCTGTATTCTGACAATTGCAGACTACCAAGCAGTACCTCCAAGGAGGAGGGACAGAACCTACTTTGGGAATAGGCTCTGAAGTACTGCTGTGCCAAACTGAGCATCACTCCTAGCCTGGATATCCAGAGAGTAATGCTTGGTAAAGGTATGGACTGTTTTCCAGGTGGCTGCTTGACAAATTTCTAAGAGAGGGATATCCCTGGCAGCAGCTGTACCTCTTGTGGAATGAGCCCTCAGGCCTGAGGGTGGAGTTTTTCCCAGTTTTTCATAAAAGAACTGTACACAAGACACAATCCACCTGGCAACAGATCTTTTGGTGGCAGGTTTGCTCTTTCCCACTTCTCCATAAGTGAGGAACAACTGGAGGGAGTCAAACCTGTGACCCTTGGAACACTCTATGTAGTAACTAAGGGCTCTTTTGACATCTAAACTGTGTAGCCTCCTCTCTCCTGAGGAAGAATGATCAGTGAAGAAAACAGGGAGAGACATAGACTGGTTTAAATGGAAGTCTGAAACCACTTTGGGCAAGAACCTTCTATTGGTTCTAAGGACCATTTTATCCCTGTGAAATGAGATAAAATCAGGTTCCACTGACAGGGCTTGCAATTCACTGATACACTTGGCAGAGGTAATGGCTACCACGAACACAGTTTTCCAAGTCAAGTACTTAAGCTCTGCTGAAAACATAGGCTCAAAGGGCGGTTGCATAAGTTGAGCAATGCAAACATTCAAATCCCAGGCAGGGGCAGGGTCTCTAAAAGGAGGATTGGTGTGAAGCAATCCTTTAAAAAATTTACAGAACACAGGATGGGAAGATAGTGAGGAAGACTTCCCCACTGACAAAAATGCAGAAACAGCTGACAGGTGTACTTTGAGAGTAGCTGGTCCGAGGCCTAGGCCATTAAGATGGACCATATAATCCAGAACCATAGGCAATTCAGCAGTGTCTGGAGAAACATGCTTCTTAGAACACCAAATACTTAATCTTTTCCATTTGGACTTGTAAGTCTTTCTGGTGGAGGGCATTTGAGAAGCCTTGAGGATATCCAGAACTCCTTGGGAAAGATGCAGATCTGCAAACTCTAACTCTTCAAGAGCCATGCTTTGAGATTGACAGACTGAAGACTGGGGTACCAAATCCTTCCCTGAGAGGAGGTTAACAGGTTGTAATTCCTGGGAAGAGACAAGGGAAGATGGACTGCTAGGGACAGCAATAGGGGGTACCAGGGCTGTCTGGCCCAATCAAAATCACCTTGCAAGGTTGTGACCTTATTTTTACCAGAACTTTGAACAGAAGTGGGAAGGGGGGCGGGGGCATACAGAAACTTCCCTTCCCAATTCAGAATAAGGGCGTCCAGAGGGACTGAGCCAAAGACTGGAGGTCTGCAACAATAGAGAGGGAGTTGGTGATTGTCTGGGGCTGCAAACAGATCCATCTCTGGAGTGCCCCACCTTGAAAAAATCACTTTCAACACCTGAGGGTCCAGGGACCATCCGTGATTGAGCTGAGAGATCCTGCTTAGTGCATCTGCTAGCACATTGTGGTGGTGTTGTCTGTTCTAACTTGAACCACCTTGTTCTGTACTGACTGAGAGAAAGCTTTTAGGGCCAGAAGAACTGCCCTGAGCTCTAGGAGACTGATGTGGAGAAGAGATTCTTGGGGGGACCACAGCCCCTGAGCAGTGAGGGACCCCAGATGGGCTCCCCAGCCCAGGAGAGAAGCATCCGTGGTAAGGACCACTGAACAACGGTGAGTAACAAAAGGAACACCTTGTCTTAAATTGTCCTGATCTGGCCATCATTGGAGGGCTTGGATCAAGGTCAGAGTCACTGGGATCAGTTTGGTAAGGGAATCCTTCCTCTGAGACCAAAAAGCTCTCAGGTGGAACTGAATATCCCTCCATCTGGAATCTTGCCCCTTGGACCACTGCTGTTGAAGCTGCCATGTGGCCCAAGAGCTGGAGGAAATGCCTTGCTGGTCAAGACACCTGAAGGCTGAAAGAAGAAGCTAGTTCCATAAGAACCTTTGCCGTTTCTAGGGGAAGAAAGGCTCTTGCTCTGAGTGCGTCCAGTTCTGCCCCTATAAAAGTAAGAAGCTGGACTGGTTCAAGAACTGACTTGGGAAGGTTGAGAAGAAATCCTAGAGAAGTGAGCACTTGCTGGGTCACTTGCAGGTGAGACTTGACTTGGTCTGGAGACTGACCTACTATTAGTCAATCATCCAGATATGGAAAAATGGAAATCTTTTGCCTTCTTAGAAAGGCAACTACTACTGCCAGGCACTTTGTGAAAACCCTTGGGGCTGAGGTTAGGCCAAAGGGCATTGCTCTGAACTGATAACGGCCTGAGGACAACTCGAACCTGAGGTACTTTCTGTGGGAGCACCTAATGGGAATGTGAAAGTAGGCATCTTTGAGGCCCAGGGAGGCTCGACAGTCCCCTGGCCTTAGAGAGGGAAGGATTATTCCCAGAGTTACCATCCTGAACTTTGGTTTTAACTCATTTTTTCCACAGGAGCTTTCTGAAGTTGTAGCACTTGTCTCCTGTATACTGTTAACAGTTAATCCTGGGCCCTTCTAAGCAAAATCAAGCCATAATTGGCATGCCGCAAACAAATGCTAATAGCACAAAAACTGTAAGTGCTAGACACAAAGTATGAGTGGCAAAATTATTCAGCATAAAATTACCTTTCCAGCAGTGATATGCAAGGAATAGCAGGTAATTTAGTTTTATTTCTGTGCTGGTCGAAACAGCAAAACAAAATATTTTTTCCACTAAAAAATGCACCATAAACCTTTTTTTGTTGGGAAATATGTAACATATCAACACCAAATTAAGCATCCAGACATTAGATGTAATTTTAGTAATTTGTTTATAAAACAAACAGCTATTTCTGTAGTATTAAACATAATTGTTCCCCATTTGAGTCAAGGTATTTTGGTGAGGTTTGAGGGACAAATCTGAACCATACACACCACACCATACCATAAACAAATGCATATAACTCCTAAAGTATACATGACACACACAACATATCAGTGGCAGTGGAGTCAAGAATCTGGCTATCCAATAACACCCGAGGATTGGCAACGAGCTTGGAGATACTCGGCCAGAGTTTCCAGCTCCCACGTATGGAGAGAATTTGAGTAGAAATGCCTAATTCAATACTTTAGAACCCCGATAATCACAAGTCATTTCAAGCCAGAGGTCCAAGCCACTTGATGGCGCCTTTGTGGCAACATGAGGGCAAATCACACCCACATAATGTGGGAATGTCCACTCCTGAGGCCTTACCTTATGCTCCTGCAATCCCACTTTCAGGAGATATTGGACCCTCACTTCCAACTGACAGTGGAGATGTTTCTGTTCTCTGTGTTCCCCCAAAACTTGAGCAGTCCAATTACTAGCTATCTACTTCTTATTCTCCTTACGGCAGCAAAGAAGTCCATCATGAAGCAGTGGTTGACACCTAAGATACCCACGATACAAGACTGGTGGAACATCACTAGACAAATCTACACTATGGAGAAAATAACACACAGCTTAAATAACCAAGAAGAAAAGTTTACCACCAGGTGGGCTAGGCCGCGAATATACTACATGTTAAAGGACCCCACCTTTGTGCCGTAAATTGGGGTGTGACACCTAAGATACCCACGATACAAGACTGGTGGAACATCACTAGACAAATCTACACTATGGAGAAAATAACACACAGCTTAAATAACCAAGAAGGAAAGTTTACCACCAGGTGGGCTAGGCGGCGAATATACTACATGTTAAAGGACCCCACCTTTGTGCCGTAAATTGGGGTGTGGTGATGGGCGAGAGACCTCTTCTCTCTCCCCCCCCCCCTTCGCTTGTGGCCCATTGGCCTCGGGGGAAGAGGGTGGTTGTTTTGCTGACTTGGGGGCCCGTGGTCTGCCACTGAGGAGAGTATCCTCAAGATATTCCTGATGCACAAGTATGAGATATCATCGTCCCAGATACGTGCCTGAGTTATACAGAACTGGGCGCCTAGGATCTCTTTTAAGAGGTTATTTTGGTTTCTTTGCCTTAAGAGGAACCTGAAGCTACCAAGGGTCCAGGAGACCTTAAACTTCACCTTTTCACCAGAAGGCCAGGACGAACTGCTTATGAACTACCTTCCCCTAGGAACTATGCTTAATCTGGACTTTATACCCTTTTTTTATCTTGAAGTGTTATACCCACACTGAAACTGTTAATGTATGTCAGCATGAAGTTATTCTCGCTGATCTGGATGACATGTCTGTAAATATGTTATAAAACCTAAATAAAGATGATATTTAAAAAAAAAAAAAAAAAAAACATAATTTTTCCCCATTTGAGTCAAGGTGTGTTGGTGAGGTTTGAGGGACAAATCTGAACCATACACACCACACCATACCATAAACAAATGCATATAACTCCTAAAGTATACATGACACACACAACTTATCAGTGGCAAAGTTGCTCCACACAAATTTGGTTTTTGTTTTATACTGGCTAAGATAACCAGAATGTGTGTTTTCTTCAAAGTGCTTAGGTGGTTCTAGATTGACAAAATGTCATACACAAATATGAATAACTCCTAAAGTGAACATGATACACACAAAGTGTCAGTGGCAAGGTTGTTCAGCACAGCATTACCTTTCTAATGGCACTATGCAGTCAATTCTAATCAATTCTGGCTGGCAAGTAATATTAAAATATGTGAGGGACTTCTCCAGACGTTTCTAGGGCACACAGGAAGTCTGTAGGTGTTCTGGGACACACTGTAGTCAGATTTGCTGACGCCTACAGACGTTTCTAGGAGGCAATTTAAGAGATGTTTGTTTAGATATCTTAGGTCTAGGATGGTTCGCCACTTCCCTGTCTTTCTGGGGAAGTACCTGGAGTACAGTCCTTTGCCCCAGTGTAGGGTAGGTACTCTCTCTATGGCTCTTAAAGCTAGGAGAGAAGAAACCTCTGCCTCTAGGGCAAGGGTTTCCGAGAGATTTGCAGGTAAAAAAGATCTGGCTCTCATCTTTGGAAATTTTTTGAAGCTGAGAACCAGTCCCTGGCTTACTACTCCCAGAACCCACTTGTCTGATGTAACAGACATCCAGTCCTGGACAAAGTAAGCCAGCCTGCCCCCTACTGGAATAAGAGAGTCGACCTGGGGAGGCCCATCAGGGTGTCTGCTTGGCAGGGGCTTTAGGCTGAGGAATGGATGCAGCCCTGCTCATCCCCCTTCTGCCTCTCCCTCTGAAGAACCCCTCTGAGAAAAAAAGAAGAAGAGGCCTGTGCTTGGCAGAAAGGCCTTTGAAAAGGCCTGCCCCTGCCCTAGACTGCTGCCTTTGAGGAGTTGCCTGCCTTTCCTTGGCCTGAGCACTCCTGTAAGTGGTCCTGTACTCATCCATTTTCTTCATGTAATTCTCTGTCTGCTCCCCAAACAGAGAATTACCCACTACAGGAAAATCCATGGCCTTAGCCTGGGTGTCCTGCGAGAGGCTAGTACATCTGAGCCAAGCCATCCTCCGAAGAGCCACAGATGTAGCCATGACTCTTGATGACACATCATTAGAGTCCACAGCAGCATGAAACTGAACCTTAGATGCCTCAGTCCCATCTGCAGCCACCACCTCCAGCTCCTTGGCTAGCTGGGGGGAGGCCTGTTTAGCCAGTGCCAGTACAGTGTCCCACCTGGACTTCTGGTACCTAGCTGTATATGCCATGTAATTCGCCTGCCTGAGTCCCAAAGAAGATGCTATGTACTGCTTCTTTGCCATGGCATCAATCTTCCTGGAGTCCTTGTCTGGGGGTGTGAAGCCAAGGGAATATTTGCCTTGTCACAGGCAGCAGCCTGCACTACCCCAACTTGGCTGATATAAGAACTCCGTGTCTGAGCCTGAAAGTCTATACCTCTTGTCCATTCTTCTATCCACAGGAGGTACAGTGTTAGGAGACTTTAGAATTTTTTGTGTCTGTTTCCCAAAATATTTGTGGAGGGGAATAGACAGTCTCCTGGACTCTGGGATGTCCATCATCTGTACATAATCAGGCTCCTCTTGATCTTCCACAGCCTCCTCCATAGGAAGCTGGAGGGTTTCAGCCACCTTTCTGTAAAACATAAAGTGAGAAGGTGACTCAGAAAGCCTAGGAGGGGAAACACCTGATGGTCTGTCTGGGGAGATGTCCGGTTCCACAGGCACATCCAGAACTTCACTTACATCACAATCCTCAAATTCCCCTTCCTCATCAAATCTGGGTTCATAAAAATCTTCAAGGGTATAATCTTGAACCAGGGGAAGCAATCAAACTGAACCCCTGCCAGAAGGAGCTGCATCGGTAGGAACCGGACGGAGCGATTCCACAATCTGAATCGCTCTGGCTATCTCTTCGGCGGTCAGAACATGAACCTCTGGATCCGAACCGGTCGATTTGTCTTTGCGTTTTCTTTTTGTCGGAACCGATCCCTCGGAATCGGCTCCTTGCCGGTAAAAAGTACGCCTCTGGTCAGAGGGCACTCCTGGTTCGGTCGAAACCGAACCAGGCTGGCCATCTGGGTCAGCAGACTTCTCGGCCTCCTTTTCCCTCAGTCTTCCTAATCTCTTCTCAAGGGTAGATTTTGGAAAGTTTTTACATATTTGGCAGTCTGAATCGAGGTGGTCAAACCCCAGACAATAAACGCAGGTGGTGTGGGAATCGGCCTTATCAAAGACCTCCCCACACTCACTGCAGTGTTGAAACCCAGTGGGCCCGGTTTTTTTCTTGGGTTTCTCAGACATGGCCAACCTAACCAACTTACCCTTTTTATGGCAACCACCAGGCAATATTCCCTTATCAGTTCCTAACCGTGTCACGGGTATTGGAAAAAAAACGCACTAAAACATATTTTTTTAGAACCGATAAGAACCGGTAACCACACACTAAGTAAAACACACAAAATTTCACTATCAAATGGCTGGTTCAGCCGAACCGAGCCGCACTTTTACAAGTTCCACACAGAAAATACAGAACAATTCCTATCTAGTACTCATGGCACCACAGACAGAGACTGAACAGACTATGCGGATACTTTTTCAGTTTAAAAACCAACGAACACTGAAACTTTAACTGACTTTCGAACAAAGCTGAAGGAGAAATCTCCGGAGCAACCGTTCAGTGAGGCGGAGTAAACAATCGGACGGTTTAAATTTGAAACACTCCAGACAGAGACTTCAACCGAGCTCGAGCTCAGCATTCTACGCCCTGCATACAAAGTTAACTCTCTGTTCTCCGGGACAGTTCAAAGGTTGGGAGTCACTGCAATTATCAGAATACAGCAAGACTTCATGTTGTTTGAAAGGGGGTTGCATAAGTTGAGCAATGCAAACATTTAAGTCCCAGGCAGGGGCAGGATCCCTAAAGGGAGGATTGGTATGAAGCAATCCCTTGAAAAATTTACAGAATACAGGATGAGATGACAGTGAAGAAGGCTTTCCCACTGACAGGAAAGCAGAGACAGCTGACAAGTGCGCCCTGAGAGTAGCTGGTGTGAGGCCTAGGCCATTAAGATGGACCATATAGTCCAGAACTGTAGGGAATTCAGCAGTGTCTGGAGATATATGCTTCTTGGAACACCAAATGCTGAATCTTTTCCATTTGGAGTTATAAGTCTTTCTGGTGGCAGGCTTTCGAGAGGCTTTGAGAATATCCAGAACCCCTTGGGACAGATGCAAATCTGCATACTCTAACTCTTCAAGAGCCATGCTTTGAGTTGAGAGACTGAAGATTGGGGTACCAGATCCTCCCCTGAGAAGAGGTTAACAGGTTGTAATTCCTGGGAGAGACAGGGGAAGATGGACTGCTAGGGACAGTAAGAGGGGGTACCAGGGCTTCCTGGCCCAATCTGGAGCAATCAGAATACTTTGCAGGGTTGTGACCTTACCTTGACCAGAAGCTTGAACAGTAGAGGAAAGGGAGGGAAGGCATAGAGAAATTTCCCTTCCCAGTTCAACGCCAGAGTATCCAGAGGGACTGAGCCCAAGACTGGGGGTCTACAACAAAACAGAGGAAGTTGGTGATTGCCTGGGGCTGCAAAGAGATCTATCTCTGGAGTGCCCCATCTTGAAAAAATCTCTTTCAACACCAGAGGGTCCAGGGACCATTCATGATGGCCCTGGGAGATCCTACTCAGTGCATCTGCTAGCACATTGTCCTTCCCTGGAAGGTGGACTGCTATCAGAGATGTCTGCAGAGAATAAGTCAGGGACCACAATGTCATGGCTTCTGTGCACAAGGCCGTGGACAGAGTGCCTCCCTGCTTGTTGATGTACCACATGGTGGTGGTGGTGTCTGTTCTGACTTGAACCACCTTGTTCTGCACTGACTGAGAGAAAGCCTGCAGGGCGAGATAAACTGCCCTGAGTTCCAGCAGATTGATATGAAGAAGGGATTCCTGAGGGGACCATAGTCCCTGGGCTGTGAGAGCCCCCAGATGGGCTCCCCACCCCAAAAGGGAAGCATCCGTGGTAAGGACCACCGAATGAGGCTGAGCAACAAATGGGACCCCTTCCCTTAAATTGTCCTGACCCTGCCACCACTGAAGAGCTTGGATCAGTGTCCGAGTCACTGGAATCAGTTTGGTAAGAGGATCCTTCCTTTAGGACCAAAAGGCCCTCAGATGGAACTGAATGTCCCTTATCTGGAATCTTGCCCCGTGGACCACCACTCTAGAAGCTGCCATGTGGCCCAAGAGCTGAAGGAAGTGTCTTGCTGGTTGGGACACCTGAAGACTGAAGGAAGAAGCCAGTTCTATAAGAACTCTTGCCCTTTCCAGGGGAAGAAAGGCTCTTGCTTTGACAGTGTCAAGCTCTGTCCCTATAAAGGTAAGAAGCTGCATCGGTTCGAGAACTGACTTGGTAAGGCTGAGAAGAAATCACAAGGAAGTGAGCACTTGCTGAGTCACTTGCAAGTCTGACTTGACTTGGTCTGGAGACTGACCCACTATGAGCCAGTTGTCCAGGTATGGAAAAATGGAAATCTTTTGCCTTCTTAGAAAGGCAACCACTACTGCTAGGCACTTTGTGAAAACCCTTGTAGCTGATGTTAGACCAAAGGGCATTGCTTTGAACTGGTAATGGTCTGAGGGCAACTTGAACCTGAGGTATTTCCTGTGGGAGCACCTGATGGGAATGTGAAAGTAGGCATCTTTGAGGTCCAGGGAGGCTAGCCAGTTCCCTGGCCTTAGGAAGGGAAGAATTATTCCCAGAGTCACCATCTTGAACCTTGGTTTTAAAAGATGTTTGTTCAGATAACTTAGATCTAGGATGGGTCTCCACTCCCCTGTCTTTTTTGGGGTAAGGAAGTACCTGGAGTACAGGTCTTTGCCCCGGTGTAGGGTAGGAACTCTCTCTATGACTCTTAAGGCCAGAAGAGATAAAACCTCTGCCTCTAGGGCAAGGGCTTCAGAGAGACTTGCAGGTGGAAAAGATCTGGCTCATCTTCGGAAATTTTTTGAAGCTGAGAACCAGTCCCTGGCTTAATACTTCCAGGACCCACTTGTCTGAAGTAACAGACATCCAGTCCTGGACAAAGTAAGCCAGCCTGCCCCCTACAGGGATAGGAGAGTCGACCAGGGCAGACCCATCGGGGTGTCTGCTTGGCAGGGGCCTTAGGCTGAGGAGTGGATACAGCCCTGCTCATCCCCCTTCTGCTTCTCCCTCTGAAGAACCCCCTCTGTGAAAAGAGGCCTGTGCTTGGTAGAAAGGCCTATGAAAAGGCCGGCCCCTGCCCCTAGATTGCTGCCTTTGAGGAGTTGCCTGCCTCTCATTGGCCTGTGCACTCCTATAAGTGGTCCTATATTCCTCCATCTTTTTCATGTAATTCTCTGTCTGCTCCCCAAACAGAGAATTACCTTCCGCAGGGAAATCCATGCCCTTAGCCTGGGTGTCCTGAGAGAGGCTAGTACATCTGAGCCAAGCCATTCTCCAAAGAGCCACAGATGTAGCCATGACTCTTGATGATACATCATTGGAGTCCACCGCAGCATAAAATTGCACTTTAGATGCCTCGATCCCATCAGCAGTCGCCTTCTCCAGCTCCATGGCCAGCTGGAGTGGGGGCCTGCTTTGCCAGTGCCAGTACAGTGTCCCACCTGGATTTCTGGCACCTGGCTGTATAAGCCATATAATTAGCCTGCCTGCGTCCCAAAGAGGATGCCATGTACTGTTTCTTTGCCAAGGCATCCATCTTCATGGAGTCTTTATCTGGGGGGTGTGAATCCAAGGGAACATTATCCCTATCACAGGCTGCAGCCTGCACGACCCCAACATGGCTGCACTGTTGATAGAAAAACTCCATGTCTGAGCCTGATAAGGTATACCTCTTGTCCATTCTTTTATCAACAGGAGGTACAGAATTTGGAGACTTTAAACATTTTTTGTGTCTGTTTCCCAAAAGATTTGTGTAGGGGAAAAGACAGCCTCCTGGACTCTGGGATGTCCATCATTTCAACAAAATCAGGCTCCTCTTGATCCTCTGTAGCCTCCTCCATAGGAAGCTGGAGGGTTTCAGTGCACTTTTCTGTAGAACAGATAGTGGGGAAGGGACTCAGAGAGCCTCGGAGGGGAAACACCAGAAGGTCTGTCTGGGTAGATGTCAGGTTCAATGGGCACATCCAGACTTTCTGCTCCATCATACTCATCATCTTGCTCATAATCCCCCTCCTCCTCCTCAAATTCCGGTTCATAAAAATCTTCAGGGGCATAATCCTGAACCGGAGGAACCGACCGAACCGAACCCCTAGCTAACAGAGCCGGATCGGACAGAACTGGGCGAAGCGATTCAACAATCCGAATCGCTCAGGCAATCTCATCAGCGGTCGGAACATGAAACTCCGGATCCGAACCGGTTGGTTTTTCTTTACGTTTCCTCTTTGTAGGAACCGATCCCTCAGGATCGGCTCTCCTCTTGCGCGAATAACTATCGCTGTGATAAGCGGGCACTCCTTCTGGTTCGGTCGGAACCGAACCAGGCTGGCCATCCGGGTCAGCAGACTTCTCGGCCCCCTTTTCCTTAAGTCTACCTAATCACTTTTCCAGGGTAGACTTAGGAATGTTTTTGCATATTTGGCAGTCTGTATCGAGGTGGTCAAACCCCAGACAATAAACACAGGTGGTGTGGGGATCGGCCTTAGCAAAGACCTCCCCCCTCTCACTGCAGTGTTGAAACCCAGTGGGCCCGTTTTTCTTCTTGGGTTTCTCAGACATGACCAACCTAACCAAACTTACCCTTTTCTTGGCAACTGCCAGGCAAGACTCCCTTATCGGTTTCTAACCGTGTTATGGGTATTGGAAAAAACCGTTAAAACACGTTTATTTTTAAACCGATAAGGACCGGTAACCACACACTAAAGAAAAACACACAGAATTCAAATTAGTTGGATCGGTTCAGCTGAACCGATCGAGAAAAGTTGTTTACAATTTCCACAAATAACCCAGAACTATTACCTAAAGTACTCACTGTACCACAGACAGAGCCCTGAACCGTAATACTACAGGAGCTAAGCGGAAAAAAATTCACTTTAACCGACTTGAACTGAGCAGAAGGAGAAATCTCCGGAGCGACTGTTCAGTGAGGCGGAGTAAAGAATCTGGCGGTTGGGTATCAAAGTGCTGCAGACAGAGACCTCAACCGAGCTCCAGTTCAACATTCTATGCACTGCATAGAAAATTAACCCTCTACACTCCGGGGCAGTTCAAAGGCTGGAGCTAACTGCAGATTGTCAGAATACAGCAAGACTTCATGTTGTTTGAATAGTGCAGTGCAGTAATAGCTAACCCACCAAACAGCTTGGCACAGCAATGTCACCTGCAAAAATAACAAGGGTGGCAGATTAGAGGCACTCACAGGAATAACCACACAGTACACCAAGGAATGTAATACTGAACACACATTTTTCTAATAACAGGGCACCACAGGACACACATTGAAAAGTACTGTCAGAATATCAGGAAGGTGGGACACAGCTGCACCAGTACACAGTGCAAGACCCACAGTCGGGCTGCCACAAAATCCAGGGAAAGGGACAGAGCACACAGGTACCAAGTTCTCACCTGTAGCTGGTAGTTATAGGTTATTCCACGCAGATATTCATAGGTACCCCATGAATTATACCCCTGGACAAGGTGATGCTAACACCCGTGTTTTACAGGGGCCATGGACATGCCAGCCAGGACCTGTTTCAGGACAGTGTCATTGAGACACTGTTCTGCCTGCAGAAGCTGTATGAAACGACACAGGGAGGGATGGCAGGCACTGACAAAGTGGTTGAAATGGTGATGCCACCCTTCTACAGCATTATTGAACAGGGGAATCTAACTCAGGGCACGGTCACAGCAGTTCCACTGCTGCACTGCGAACAGTGGTCCCCATCACCCCCCCAGCCCAGGGGGCAACTGACCTAGGTGTCCTCAAACTAGTTCAGCAATGGCTGCAGCAGGTCTTCATGCTGCATGTAAAAGTCCCATGTTCTGAGCTCCTCGAAAAGAGTGGCCACATCCACTAGGGGCACATAAGCCAAGGCAGGCAGCAACCTGATGTGCAGTGCTAAGTCCTCCTCTCTGCTGTACCCCTGGCACACCTCTGTCAGCTTCTGCACCTGCTGCCACACAGACTGACAAAATGGAAGAGGCAGCCATGTATGGACACACTGGGGAACACAGATCTGAATGCCTTCCAGGCTGCCTGCTCCAAGTCCAGGATCACAGTGGTGGGGGCCAAATGCTGACTCAGGGCTCGCAGTTGCTGCAACATCCTGGTGTAGGCAGCGGCCTTCTCTGACCGCATCGGCACAAAACACTGCAGGCCCTGCTGTGGATTGCTGCATGCCGTGGATGGTATTCAACTGCAAGAAAAGTGCAGGGAAGGTCTTGAAAGTGCCATCGCAGTACCACATCTTTCCACACTCCAGGCATGAGAGGCTCCTGGCAGTAGTGAATATCAGGAACTGCTGTCATACAGCAGGAACCGCTCACCCATGTTGGTCGGTCACTGTGTACTCCTCAGGGATCTGCAGGCCCAGCATGCTGTCGGGCTCTGGCTGTGGATGGGAGGTGGAGGCACGGGCCCGCCGAATCATGCGCTTCATGGATTGGACAGGTGGCAGCCTACTCCCAATACAGGGGCTCACGGACCCCGTACAGGACACCACAATCTGGTGAGATGTCTCGCTGGTTGCCGTGGCCCTTTCCCTCATTGCCCACATCACCTCCTTGGTCGCAATGTGTCCCGCACTGGGCATTTGGTTGTGCTCCCACATGCGCTTAATGATTTCATCCCCACAGGTGTGCAGCCAGGCTAGGCATCCACCACTGTCGTATGCATGGCACTTCCAGAAGGTTTTATCCCCTTACATCCACTCCTTGTGGTACAGGTAGCTGCCATCTTTTAGCAGGAGAGTACCGTTTTGGCTGCGGATGTAACGCAGGGGCATACTGGCAACAGAACTTCGGCGGCTGTAACGAGCGGAAGGGGGCTGACTTGCTGACAACACGCTACCACGGGGGTACTCCCCTGATACAGTGCACACTACCTCAGCAGGACTCGAACCACACAATGCCACTGTGGTGTCTAGCCCCTGTGTGCAGCCTATTTCCCCACAATCAATTCACACCTCAGAATGTGCATGCACCTCTGGTTCCACTTTCCACTGTGGGCACACCCTCCTGTCCCTTGCAAGTGTTGCACCTGTAACTGGTTACCTGTTTTCCTGCAGTTTTATCCTGTGCATTCTCTGTCCCTGCAGCTCCACACTTCCCCACGCTGTTCTGACGGGGCACTGCTGTCTACCGTTCACTCATACTACAGGCATTCTGTTGCTCACGTGGTTTTCACCACACTGTTTACCAAGCATTCTTGACCGGGAACCCCAAACCAGCATTCCAGCGTGACTCAAGGTCGATGTGGTAATGGGAGATGAAGTTGTGTGCTGACTTCCAGGATAGAAATATTCCAGGGAGCAGCCACTGAGGCAGCAGTATGATGGGTGGAATGAGTCCTAAGCCCAACGGGAGGATCCCTACCCTCCAACCTATAGCAGAGGTGCTCCACCTGCCAATCATTCGCTTAACTGCTGGTCTGCCAAGTGCAGCTTCACTGTAAGTGACAAATAGCTGGTGGACTTCTCCCTGAACTCCAGCCATGCACTCCTTATAATAGGCAAGCGTTTACCATAGGTCCAAAGTATGGAGCCTGTTCTCGATCTCAGAGGTGTGGTTGGTGAAGAACACCGGGAGATTTATCACCTAGTTAAGGTGAAACTCAGATACAACCTTCGGGAGAAACTTTGGGTTGGGGCAAAGGACAACCTTGTCCTTATGGAAGACCAAATAAGGAGACTCCACCAAGAGCACCTGTAGCTCACTAATCCTTCTAGTGGTTGTGATAGCCACAAGAAGGCAGTCTTCCATGGCAGGTGAGACAAGTCACACCTGTACATCGGTTCGAATGGCTTGCTCATGAGCCTTGCAAACACCAGCAACAAGTCCCAAGGTGGTGGTGGTTCACACACTGGAGGGGAAATGTAGTCAAGGCCTTTGAAAAAGCCCAAGAAGACCTTCTCCTGTGCCACCGATGGCATACCAGCCCGCATCCGGTATGCAGCGATTGCTTCCAGGTGCACCTTGAGGGTCGTCAACCGAAGGCCCGACAGAGGGACCAAAGGCAGTCGCGAATGCTAGTCACTGGACAAGATAATGGGTGAAGCCCCTTGCCCTGGCACCAAATGGAGAACCTCTTCCATTTGTGGTCGACTCCTTCTGAGAAACCTCAACCACAGTGAGGACATCTTTGGAGAGACCCAAAGCCTGGAACTCTAGCAACTCAGGAACTAAGCTGTCAAGTGCAGGGAATGAAGGTCCAAATGGAGTACTTTCCCCTAACAGAAAGAGAGCAAGTCCAGGGGTAGAGGAAGACGCCATGGGAGCCTGCTGCTGAGGCTGAGGGGGTCGGGGTACCAGAACTGGAGGGGCCAGTCCGGAGCCACCAGGATCATCTGTGCCTTGTCCCTCCTGACCTTGAGCAGCACTTTGTGGATCAGTGGAAATGGAGGCAATGCATACATGAGGCCCAGGGTCCAGGGCCTTGAGAAGGCATTCCCCCTGCAGCGTTCCCTGCTGAGGGGGGCAGGCACAATGCATTCTCAGCTTTGTGTTCTCCCTCAAGGCAAACAGATCCACCAGAGAGGTACCTCGCCTGGACAACAGACTGTGCACTACCTCCTGACGGAAAGACCACTTGTGAGATGCCTCACACACCCGGCTGAGGGCGTCTGCCAGCTAACTGGATATGCCGGCCACATGGGTGGCCAGGAGAGCGATGGTCAGGCTGAGCACGAAGGTCCAGATGTGGAGAGCCTCCCTGCACAGAAGGATGGTGTGTGTCTTGCCCTGTTTGTTGAGGTAGTACATGGTCGTGGTGTTGTCTGTCTGTCTACATATGACCTAACCCTGTATGTGTGGCGCAAAGGCTGTCAGCGCCAGCCATTATGGCATTGGGACTCTGTGCTCTCAAAGGCTGGCATCCCAGTCCATCAGGCAGGCATCAGTCATGATGGTGGTGACTGTTGGCTCCGGGTGGACAACTGGGATTCCTTCCTGCAGATGTTCCAGGACTAACCACCACTGGAGTTGTCCCATATCAGCTGGGTCACAACGACCAGCTGGTCAAAGTGGCCCTTGCGATAAGTACATTGATGGGCAAACTCCCACTGCAGAGACTGCATTCACCACTGGGCCCAACGGATCATGCTAGTGCATGGCGGAATCCCAGGAGATGCAGGAAATCCGAGCAGGTGCAACTGCCCAACCCGAAATGATTGGGCAAAGGAGGAGAGAACGCCCGCCCGGTTCACTGTAAGTTGAGCTCTGGCTCTGCAAGAGATAAGCTCTGCCCCGATGAAATGCATCACCTGCGAAAGCAAAAGCTCCAATTTGGCCTTGTTCACCAAGCGACCAGCAGGTCTGGAGTGCCAGGTCTCTGGACTGCTCCACTTTCTCCTTGGAGGGACCTACCATCAGTCAATCATCCAGGTAGGGGTACACCTGGCCCCCTCAACATCTCAAGTAGGCTGACACCACTGCAATGCATTTGGTGAAAATCCTGAGAGCCGAGGAGAGGCAAAAGGGCATGGTCTGGAACTTGTAGAGATTCCCTCTGCTCAGAACCAAAGGAACTGGCGGTGAAACGGACGGTTGGGAATGTAGAAGAATGCGTCCCAAAGATCCAGAGAGCAGAACCACATGTCCTGCTCCAGGGATGGAATTATCTGAGAGAGAGTGACCATCCTGAAGGTGTGCGACAGAGGGAATTTGTTCTCAGGTCATGCAGGTCTAAGATGGGGTGTCAGCCCCCTGTCTGTTTTGGGACCAGGAGGTACCTGGAGACAAACCCTGCGCTTACTAGAGGGTCCAAACTTGAGCCACTGCCTCCTTCTGGAAGAGCTGGGCAATGTCTTCCCAAAGGGCTGACAGAATTTTGGTGGACACCATGTCCTCCCATGACCGACCACTTCAAGGACACACTTGTCCATGGTGACAGCGGACCAGGGGAGGCAGGACGGGAAAGAGGGAGGCACCCACCATCCCATCACTGGGCAGGCATGGAGGTGGAAGAGGGACCGACTGAGGAAGCAGCAGGGTCTCAACCACCTGGTTTTTGGACAACCGAAGCAACCAACTTCGGTCAAGGACATCAAGCCTGGGCCTGCTGCCCAGCAGGGGGCTGGGATGACTTGGCTGCAGGTGCAGAGAGAGGCCAAAAGGACTTCTTCCTCTGAAGCTTGGAGCCCTTGGGATCCTTCTGGGCGGAGGTGACAGAGTCCAGGATGGCGCTGGACTTTCCAATCCGAGTGAGGTGTCCTTTTACTCCCCTTCCCGCCCCTAGAAGTCGGTGCCCAAGAAGGGGACATCCATCAGCTTGTGATGGATATCTGCCGTAAAAGTTGGGATCCTCAGCCAGGTCCTGTGGCACACAGCCACCGTGGCAGCCACGGGCCAGGCACAAGAGTCACCAATGTACATGATCATCTGGAGCTGTTGCTTAGTCACCACTTGGCCCTGGTCCCAGACTTGTGTTACCGTAGTCTGTAAGTCAGCCGGCAGTTGGGGAAGCACCTCATCGGGAGTGCCTAAAAGAGCATGAGCGAAGTGGGCCATCAAAAGGGCCGAACTTGCATGCCGATAGACCTTTTCTAGTTTATCATCCCCCCCTAGGGAGGCAGGAGAAGTCCTGCAGGAGATAGCGGATATCGTCGTTGGCAAAACACTGGAGTCCCCTCAGATGTTTAAGGGGGGACTTCAATGTTTAGGCGGACGATGAAACCTCGAGGCTAAGTTATAATCTCCTCCAGATGATGTCAGCTCTGGGCCTGATGCAAGAAATTTCCTCTGTGACACACCAGGGCGGCCATATGTTGGACCTGGCTTTCTCACTGGGGCTTGAGGTTAGTAGCCTCAAGACTGTTTGGGTCGTTAGGTCCGATCACTGAATGGTGGAGTTTTCGTTCGGGTTCCCCTGAGAGCTCCCCCTGCAGAGATAGTAAGCTACCACCCTTTAAGGGGTTTGACCCCAGAGGATTTTCTGACGGTAGCCGATTTATCTAGTGTGGGCAGGGTGTGCATGAGGGGTATGAGCGAGGCTGTCTTGGCCTATAATAAGGTGTTGATGGCAGGGCATGACTCTCTTGCACCAGTTCGTGTATGACCCATATCTTCTCACCTGCAGTCCCCTTGGTTTGATGGGGAGCTCAGGATGATGAAAATCATGGGTCGGAGGTTGGAGCGCTGCTGGTGGAAGTCTGGGCTGGAGGAGGACAGCCTGGCCCTACATTCCCATTATGGTAAATACCAGGGGGCAATCACCTGTAAGAAGGCAGAGTTCCTGTCCAGGGAGATTGCTGCAGGGAAGAACAGACCAACTGTGCTCTTTTGACCTGTAGACAGGCTGCTACACCCAGCCTGTCTACAGCCGGAAAAAGCCTTTTCAAATGCTCTATGCTAAGAGTTTGCTCGGTTCTTCTTGGACAGGGTGTCCATCATCCGGCAGGATGTTCCGTCAGTGTGCCTTGGTATGGCTGACATTTGTCACCTTGGGCATCTGGAAAGCACTCCACTTGGTTGGGGGGAGTTTAAACCAGTGGAGGCAGCAGAGGTCGTGGGGGTTGCTCACAGACTGAAGCACACATACAGTGAACTGGATCCAGTGCCGATGCGTTTCTTAATGATATGTGTTGACGCTTGGCTTGGTGTTCGCCTTGATTGTCCAGTGTTCTCTCTCGGAAGGAGTCTTCCCAGATGCCTTGAAGGAGGCTCTGGTTAGGCCCTTTCTGAAAAAAACATCTTTTGACCCTGACATCAAGTTGAATTACCGTCCTATCTTCAACCTCCCATTTTTAGGAAAGGTTGTAGAGAAGGTTGTGGCGCTTCCGCCTGATGAGCACCTCAAGGCCTTTGATTTTTATGAACCTTTCCAGTTGAGGTTTCGTGCGAGACAAAGCACGGAAACCGCATTAGTTTGGGTGTATAATGACCTTATCAGGGCTAGAGATCGAGGGAAAGGAACGATTCTTGTACTCCTGGACCTCTCCTCAGCTTTTGACACTGTAGACCATTGTGTGTTACTTGACCACCGAGGGAATTTTGTGGACTCACTGGCACTGTCATCTGGTGGTTTGAGTCCTATCTCACAAACAGGAGACAACGGGTAGTGATGGGGAATTCCTCTTCCTCCTGTAACCTCCAGTCATATGGAGTACCTCAGGGTTGGATCCTGTCACTGATGCTGTTTGCTGTGTATATGCTGCCCCTGGGAGTGCTCATTAAGAAGTACAGCCTGGGTTTTCATTTCTATACGGATGGTACCCTGCTGTATCTTTCTTTTGCACAAGGGACATCCAATGCGGTGGACGTGCTAAATAATTGTCTCACCGAGATCAACGCCTGGATGGCCTCCAGTTGGTTGCGACTAAACTCCGACAAGACGGAGGTACTGGTTGTGGAGTCGAACAGAGGGAGTGATAGGATGGCCCCTGGCTCAGACATAGGATTGTTCCTGGGGTCTGTGCCATTGAAGACCTACTCTAGGGTATGTGATCTTGGTGTCACCTTTGACAGCGGATTGACATCTGAAACTCAGGTGTCATCCATTGTCCAGTCCAGATTTTACCACCTGAGGAATATCACCAAGATCAAGTCCCTAGTTCCGCATGTGGACCTCCCCACCCTAGTATACACCTTCGTAACATCAAGGCTAAACTACTGTAAGGCGTTCTACCTCGGAGTCTCAGGAGGTACCCTCCACAAACTGCAGCTGGTGCAGAATGCTGCTGCAAGGTTGGTGACGGGCTAGTTGAAATACTGCCATGTCACCCCAGTGTTGCATGAACTGCACTGGCTGCCAGTCAGGTGGAGGGTCCTCTTTAAGGTGGGTTTACTTACCTTTAAGGCCCTACACGGGATGGGCCCTGACTACTTGTCTGATCTTCTGACTCCTGCTGCCTTGGTTCACTCCCTCCTTTCTTCTGATAGGGGCCACCTTGCGATTCCCAGGACGAGATTGAAAGCTGTCAGCGACAGAGCATTTAGCATAGCTGGCCCCGTCCTGTGGAATTCGCTTCCATCATCTGTAAAGGAGGCCCCTTCGTTTGGAGTACTCAAAACCCGCCTAAAGAACCACTTGTTTAGTCAGGCCTTCCCGGGCTTTCTGTATTAGATCCTGCCCAGGCTGGCCCCTTTTTACCTTTTTCTAGTTACAGCTCTTTTATTACAATTTTTAATCTGTGTTTTATTTACTTCTTTATATTTATTTATATTACTGTTGTAATTTTATTGTTTTGTTTGATTAGTGTTTCCGATTTGTACAGCGCCCAGAGCCGCCAGGATTGGGTGCCTGGAAAAATAAAACTTGTCTTGCCTTTCTGGCCATATGATCCAGTTTCTTGGATTCTCTGTTGGGAGGCTCATCCACATTCCTGACATTGTCGAGCGCCGAAGGACCAAGTCGGCCACCAGACTCTTGGCTGAGGGGTGTCCAGTGAAACCTGAAAGGGAACCAGTAGGGACCGCATACTTGCAGGGCCATCCGAGCCAACAGGACAAGAGTCTAGGGTGGCACTGGACTTCTTGATGTGAGTAAGGTGTCCTTCCACCCCCATCCTGAACAAGTCGGTGCCCATGAAGGGGACACCTGCCAACTTGTGCTGGGTATCTGCCATGCATCTAAGTGTGTTAAGTGTAGGGGAGTCTAAGGGAGTGTGACAGGCTCCCCCTACCCCTGACACCTATATCACACTGTGGACTTTCCATCTAGCTGGCTGGATGAATTTAATTACCGTTAAAATCTCACTGGGAAGGCTGCTGTTGTCAGAAGGGCTGTACTGTTAAGCTGCTAGATCGAGTGTGCCCTCATATTCCGTAACTATTTCCAGTCCTGTTCTAATATACTTCTAGAGACTGACAGCTTGCTACATCTTTTTTAATTGCTTGTATCGTGCTGCTAGTTCTAGACATTGGGAAGTGAATGTGTTTGAATATTGCCATTGTCGTTTTAAAAGGAGACTAACTGCTGCTTGCTTTAGAGTGTGACTGTGCTGTGCTTCACAGAGTGTAATTTGGACAAGCAGCTACAGCTGCTGCTACTACTACTACATTGCCACCTATTTTGCTCTGCTGCTAGATTCTAGCTTGCTTAATTCCCTTGCTGCTGGAGACGCCCCCTACCCCGATTGGTGGTGGCAGTCCATTCAGTGGGGCTGAGGTGCTTAAAGTTCTGACACCGCTAAACACGGCGGTGTTTATGCGGCGGCCGTGCAGCTAAGTGCGTTAAGTGTAGGGGAGTCTAAGGGAGTCCACAGGAGACAGGGGAGTGGAAGAGTTTGAACTAAGATATCTATGAGGAAGTACTGTATAGGGTAAGGATTTTTAAGACTGTGGAACGTAAAGGTAATGCTTATATGGGTGTGTATGTTAGGGGGTGGGTTACTATGGGTGGATAATGTAGATTTATTTGTTGCCGGTAATGGGGATGATGTTAAATATGAATTAAGTAACTTCCAATTTTCAGATAGTTTAGTTGCCTACAATGTTGCTGTTGAATCCTGGCAACTACTGTTGAATAGTAAGTACTACGCATATAAGATTATGTAGGTACAGGGGATATCAAGGTTCCTTGTATCATGGAACTTCATTTTGTCGAAATTTGGGCTATATTGTTCAAACCATCTACCTGCTGCTGAGTTAAATCCAGGGCCTTGTTTTTCTAATTCCACTTTTTCTCCTCAGGCCTCTCCCTCCACTATTTCTTTTAATGTCTGCCATGGCTTTAAAATTATTCACTTGAATGTTCATAGTTTGATTCCAAAGATTGCAGAAGCTGAACGGCTCATTATTACTTATCAGCCTGATGTTGCTCTCGCTGAAACGTGGCTGAAACCTGGGGTATCAGGCAGCGCATGTCATATTAAGGGTTATAATGTAATTTGGGCTGACCGGAAAGGCAAGAAAAAAGGTGAAGGAGTATTGGTTTACTTTAAGGATCATTTCCAAGTTAATCTTTTAAGGTCAAGTGGTGAAAGGAACTGTGAAACTGATTGGTTGTTTTTGGAGAAAATAAAAAACTCACTATGGGCTGTCTATATAATCCCCCTCACTGCAGTCAAGAAGGGCTGAAATATATCTTAGATATTTGTGCCCCTTATATTAAGCAAAGCGACATTGCTATTGTTGGGGATATGAATTTGAACTGGCTAGCCAGGGATACCCTGGGCCTTGAGTCATTTTTTCTGTCTAATGGTCTGACTCAGTGTATTAGGAAGCCAACCCGATTGAATCCCATTACACTGAACCATTCCTTATTAGACTGGGTGTTAACCAATACTGATGGTAAAGTGGCGACCTCTGGCGTCTTGGTAGACTCCACTAGTGACCACATGGCTACCTTCTGTGTATTGAATTTTTGACATCTAAAACCCCCTCCTTGTTTAGTTCAGGTCAGATCATTTAAGACGATTAATTATCCTCTATTATAGTCCTCCTTGGGTTCCACTGATTGGTCATTTCTTGAACGTATTCAGGATGTGAATGCGGCATTTGATTTTTTTTGTAATGAAGTATTCCCTTTTCAAGATATTTTGTTCCCTCTGCGGACTAATTGCTGCAGAGGTTCTCTTACTGGGTGGTTCTCTTCCAGTATTAAGAAATTGATTGAGGAGAGGGATACAGCTTGGACAAAATCTCCCTGTAGTGTTTCAATGAATCTTTACCATAGACTTCTGAACTTAGTGTCATCTGCTGTAAGAAAAGCAAAAAAAGGTTACTTCAGGGAATGTTTTGAAGTAAGCTGAGCTAATCCAAAAAGGTGTTGGCACAATGTAAATTCACTTCCATCCCCTAAACCTAAAGCTGATATCCAGAAAATCATTGTTAATAATACTGAAAGTGTTGATCTGTCTGAAATTGTTAAAACTGTTAAACTGTAAATTCTCTGACTTATCTAAATTTAGATCTCCCTCTCCTCAGTCTGTTTACACTAAACCATTACTGGGTGATCCCCCCGGTAGATAGACCTAGATTCTCATTTACTCAAGCAACTCCAAATGAAGTCACATAGCTTTTGCAATCAATCCCTGATAAAGTAAGTGATTGTGTGGGAGGGCTCGATGGTCGCTTCATAAAGCTCGCTTTCCCATTTATTGCTGCACCCATATGTTATATATTTAACTTGTCCTTGGTTTCAGGTGTATTTCCCTCGTCATGGAAGAAAGCCAGGGTGGTTCCGATACCGAAAAAAAGTAATGCTGCCTCTCTGGATGATTAGAGACCAATAATATCAATTTTAAATCCTCTTAGTAAGCTACTTGAAAAATTGGTGGCTAGGCAGATCGATGCTTACTTGGAGACCCATGATTTATTGATCGAGCAGCAACATGGATTCCAGAAGCATCACAGAACAGGGACCGCCTTGGTTGGGTCACGGACACGGTCCTGCATGGGTTTGAGAAATGTTGGATGACGGGGGTATTGTTCGTGGACTTAACCAAGGCTTTTGATTTGCTTAATCATAATCTCACTTGCTTTAAACTGCAAGACCTTGAGTTCTCTGAAGCTACTGTTTCTGGTTTGGTAATAAGTTAAAGAGATTCAACAGCTTAGCCCCAGGCACCACACAGTTTGGTGCCTTACCTACGACAAATGCTTCTGCTCCGAGTTTCATTACCAAATGGGCATTGTAAGTTTAAACAATGATTGTGAAAGGTACCCCCATAGACTATAATGGCGCGCGTCCCTGCACACTCTGTGATCACGTCATAACATAGACTGAGCGTGGGGCAGTGCCGGGATGGATCCTACAACCGGAAGAAAAAATTACTCACCTTAGTAATGTTGTTTCTTCTAATGGAGTCTTGCTATATTATGACAAGTGCAGTTTGTCCCACCACTAGAACTGCTCCGGAGGTGAAAGAGTTAACTTCCATGCAGAGCATGGAGCTTAGAGCGCGAGCTCGGTTAAGAAGCTCTGTTAGGGTAGTTTCAAACCGAAACCGTCAGATCTTTACGAGCAAAAACTCACTAAGGTTCTGTGTGGAAGCTGTAACCTACACTAGCCAACTGGCTACTAACATATTCACACATTTTCCTGGTCCCAACACCAAGACTCAAGTCAGTGGACCAGAAAAATAAGATAAAATAACTAAATAAACACAACACCCAAACATGAAGAGGGCATCAATAAATGCTAACAGAGGACTGCCCACCCCATACCCAAAGTAGAAGTTCTGAGAGGGGCAGGCTGGGGGGGAGGTCATAATATAGCAAGACTCCATTAGAAGAAACAACATTACTAAGGTGAGTAATTTTTTCTTCAAACAACATGAAGTCTTGCTATATTATCACAAGTGCAGACTACACAGCAGTACCTCCACGGAGGAGGGACAGAACCTACTTAGGGAATAGGCTCTGAAGCACGGCTGTGCCAAACCGAGCATCCCTCCTGGTCTGAATATCCAGGGAGTAATGCTTGGTGAAAGTGTGTACTGTTTTCCAAGTAGCTGCTTGACATATCTCCAAGATAGGGATGTCTCTAGCAGCAGCTAGAGATGCAGCTGTACCTCTGGTAGAGTGAGCCCTCAGGCCTGAGGGGGAACCTTACCCAGCTTTTGATAGCAAATTGATACAAGAAATGATCCACCTGGCAATGGATCTCTTAGTGGCAGGTCTCCTTTCCCAACCTCACCATAAGTGAGAAACAGTTGGAGAGTCAAACCTGTGACCTTGGTACGCTCTATGTAGTAACTTAGGGCCCTCTTAACATCTAGGCTGTGCAGCCTCCTCTCACCAGAGGAGGAATGGTCAGTGAAGAACACTGGAAGTGAAATAGATTGGTTAAGGTGGAAATCTGAAACTACCTTAGGCAAAAACTTCCTGTTAGTCCTGAGGACTACTTTATCCCTGTGAATGGAAATAAAGTCAGTCTCTACTGATAAAGCCTGTAACTCACTTATGCGCCTGGCAGAAGTGATAGCTACCAGAAATACAGTTTTCCAAGTCAAATACTTAAGCTCTGCCGAAGACAGAGGCTCAAAGGGGGGTTGCATCAGCTGAGCAATGCATACATTAAGATCCCAAGCCGGGGCAGGGTCCCTGAATGGAGGATTGGTATGAAGCAATCCTTTAAAAAACTTGGAAAATACAGGGTGAGAAGAAAGAGAAGAGGGCTTCCCTGCTGAAATGAAGGCAGAGACAGCTGCCAAGTGCACTTTCAGGGTAGCTGGTCTCAGTCCCAAAGAATTAAGATGGACCATATAGTCCAATACAGTGGGTAGATCAGCAGATTCCGTGGAAACATGCTTCCCAGAACACCATATGGAAAACCTTTTCCACTTGGAGTTATAGGTAGCTCTGGTGGAAGGCTTCCTAGCAGCCTTCAGGATTTCGAGAACACTTTGAGAAAGTTGTAGATCAGCAAACTCTAACTGCTCAAGAGCCAAGCCTTGAGGTTGAGGGATTTGAGATCGGATGCAAACTCTCCCTGAGCACAGGTTAACAGATTGTGGTTCCTGGGGAGACACAGGGAAGATGGACTGCTAAGGACAGAAGGAGTGGGTACCAGGGCTGCCTGGCCCAGTCTGGAGCAATCAGGATCATTTTGCAGGCTGAGACCTGATTTTGACTAGTACTTGAACAGGAGAGGGAAGGGGAAAGGCATAAAGAAACTTCCTTCCCAATCGAGGAGAAAGGCATCCAGGGGACTGAGCCCAACACTGGGGCCTGCAACAAAACAGTGGAAGTTGATGATTGTCTGGGGCTGCAAAAGATCTATCTGAGGAGTGCCCCATCTGGCAAACACTATCCCAGTACTAGGGATCCAGTGACCATTCGTGATGGCCCTGGGAAATCCTGCTGAGAGCATCTGCCAGACATTGTCCTTGCCTGGGAGGTGAACTGCTATGAGGGAAGTGTTCAGAGAATAAGCCAGAGACCACAACTTCATCGCCTCGGTGCACAAGGCCGAAGACCGAGTGCCCCTTGTTTGTTGATGTACCACATTGTAGTGGTGTTGTCTGTTCTGACCTGTACCACCTTGTTCTGAACAGATGCAGAAAAAACCTGAAGTGCTAGAAAAACAGCTCTGAGTTCCAACAGATTGATGTGGAGCAGAGATTCCTGAGGGGACCATAACCCCTGGGTGGAGAGGTTGCCCATGTGAGCTCCCCATCCCAAGAGGGATGCATCTGTAGTAAGGGTCAAGGAGTGGGACAGAGGGATGAAAGGCACCCCTTGTCTCAGATTGCTCTGATCCTGCCACCACTGAAGGGCCTGGATCAGGGTTCGAGTCACTGGGATTAACTCGGATAGGGAATCTCTTTGAGACCAGAAAGCTCTCAAATGGAACTGAATGTCCCTCATCTGAAATCTTGCTCCTTGCACAACAGCTGTGGAGGCAGCCATGTGTCCTAGGAGCTGCAGGAAATGCCTTGCTGGTCGAGAGACCTGCAGAGTGAAGGACGAGGCCAGGGCCACTAAGGTCCTTACCCTTTCCAAGGGAAGGAAGGCTCTGGCCTGCTTTGTGTCCAGTTCTGCGCCTATAAAGGCGAGTACCTGGACAGGTTCCAAAATTGACTTTGGAAGATTGAGAAGAAAGCCCAGAGAGGTAAGCAGCTGCTGGGTAACTAGCAGGTGTGATTTGATCTTAGTCTGGAGACTGACCCACAATGAGCCAGTCGTCCAGGTAGGGAAAATGGCAATCTTTTGCCTTCTTAGATGAGCAACTGCTACTGCCAGACATTTTGTGAACACCCTTGGGGCAGAAGTGAGGCCGAAGGGCATTGCTCTGAACTGATAATGGCCTGAGGGCAGTTTGAATCTGAGGTACTTTCGATGGGAGCTTCTGATAAGAACATGGAAGTAGGCATCCTTGAGGTCCAGGGAGGCTAGCCAGTCCTCTGGCCTTAGGGAGGGTAAAATCATTCCCAGTGTCACCATTTTGAACTTTGGTTTTAAAAGGTGCTTGTTTAGATATCTTAGATCCAGGATAGGCCGCCACTCTCCTGTCTTTTTTGGGGTAAGGAAGTACCTGGAGTACAGACCCTTGTCCTGGTGTGTGGGAGAAACCCTTTCTACAGCTCTGAGAGCCAGGAGGGTTGAGACTTCTGTTTCCAAAGCAAGAGTCTCTAAAGGGTTTGCAGGTGGAAAAGATCTGGTTCTCATCTTTGAAATTTTGAAGCTGAGAACCAGACCCTGGCTCACTACTTCCAGGACCCACCTGTCTGAAGTTAAAGACTCCCAGTCCTGGACAAGTAAGCCAGCCTGCCCCACAGGTAATGGAGAGCCAACCCTGGGCATCCCATCAGGGTGCCTGTTTGGCAGGGGTTTAGGCTGAGGGGTGGGAGCAGGCCTGCTCGTGCCCGTCTGCCTCTCCTCTGAAGAACCCCTCTGTGCATAGGCTGAAGGAGGCCTGGGTCTGGTAAGGCCTGTGAAAAGGCCTGCCCCCTACCCTGGGGGCTGCCTCTGAGGAGGCTTGCCGTTCCTTGGCTTGTGCACTCCTATAAGTGGTTCTATATTCATCCATTTTCTTCATATAATTCTCTGTCTGCTCCCCAAACAGAGAATTTCCCACCCTGGAAAATCCACAGCCTTAGACTGGTATCCTGTGACAAAAGTAGTACACCTGAGTGGGCCAATCTCCAGCCACAGATGTAGCCATGACTCTAGAGGACACATCGTTAGAATCCACTGCAGCATGGAATTGCACCTTAGATGCCTCAATACCATCAAGAGCCACCTGCTCCAGCTCCTTTGCAAGCTGGCCAAGGACCTGTTTGGCTAAGGCCATGACAGTATCCCATCTAGAGTTCTGGTATCTCGCAACATAAGCCATATAGTTTGCTTGTCTGAGTCCCAAGGATGCTGCCATGTATTGTTTTTGTGCCATGGCATCAATCTTCCTGGAGTCCTTGTCAGGAGGATGGGAAGCCAGGGAATATTAGCTTTATCACAGGCTGCAGCCTGAACTACCCAACATGACTGCATTGCTGTGAAAGAAAATCTGTATCAGGACCTGACAAAGTGTACCTCCTGTCCATCTTTTATCTACAGGAGGCACAGAATTAGGAGCTTTTAAAATTTTTATTGTTTGTTTCCAAAGATTTATGCAAGGGATGGACAATCTCCTGGACTCTGGGATATCCATCATCTCCACATAGTCAGGCTCCTCCTGCTCATCCAAAGCCTCCTCTAAGGAAGCTGGAGGTCTCAAGCAACTTTTTATAAAAAAAAAATGAGAAGGGGACTCAGAAAGCCTAGGGGAGATTCACCTGAAGGTCTGTCTGGGGAGATGTCGGTTCAATGGGCACATCCAGACTTTCAAAGTCACATTCACACTGATCATAATCCTCCTCCCCCTCCTCTGGTTCATAAAACTTCTATATCATATTCCTGAACCATTGGAACCGACTTTTTGCCAGACAATGGCGGTTCAGAGGGAACTGGGGACAGAGACTGGACAATCTGTACTGCCCTGGCTATCTCTGCAGCAGTTGGAGAAGGAATTTTGGACTCTAAACCTGCTGATTTTTTAGTTTTCTTTGCTGGAACTGGCTCCTCAGAGCCAGCTTTTCATTTGACCGAGGAAGTCTCGCCCTGGTCAGAGGGCACTCCCTCCGATTCGGTTGGCACTGAACCGGGCTGGCCATCCGGGTCAGCGGACTTTTTGGCCTCTCGTTCCCTGAGCCTGCCCACTCTCTTGTCCAGGGTGGCTGCAGGGAAATTTTTACAAATCTGGCAGTCTGAATTGAGGTGGTCAAACCCCAGACAATAGACACATTAGTGTGTGGGTCAGCCTTGGCAAAGGCTTCCCACAGACACTACAGTGCTGGAAACCAGTGGGCCTGGTTTTCTTTTGGGTTTCTCAGACATGATGCCAGCCTAACCAACAAACTTGCCTTTTAATGGCCGTGCCAAACAAACACCTTATAGGTTCCAAACACGTGTCACGAGTCGTGGAAAAAAGCGTAATGAAATCGTTTTTTTAGAACCGATAAGAACAGAGAACCGCACTCTAACAAGCCTTAAAAGGCTTTAAAACTAAGTTTTAGTACAATTCGATCGGTTCAAACCGAACCGATAACAATTTACAAGTTCCACACAGAAAACCCTATCTGTACTTACAATACTATAGACAGAGCTTGAACCGATCGGTTTTGCGGTTAAAATAATTAAATCGCGGTTAAATTCAACCGAAGATAAGCGTTTTAAACCGAAGAAATGAACCGAGCAACAGGAGGAATCTCCGGAGCTACTGTTCAGTGAGGCGGAGTAAAGAATCTGACGGTTTCGGTTTGAAACTACCCTAACAGAGCTTCTTAACCGAGCTCGCGCTTTAAGCTCCATGCTCTGCATGGAAGTTAACTCTTTCACCTCCGGAGCAGTTCTAGTGGTGGGACAAACTGCACTTGTCATAATATAGCAAGACTTCATGTTGTTTGAAGTGCCAGTGTCCCTGCAGGGATGATTTTACGAGCGATTTTTTGACAAACTGTATGCACATCTTTTTAACAACTGTAGAGCAGAAACATTTGTGGCAGGTAAGGCACCAAACTGTGTGGTGCACAACAGAAAACAAGAGACTGGTGAATCTCTTTAAGTAATAGATGTCAATTTGTGCAGGTAGGCTCAGTAGCCTCTGATGTGCTGCCAATTCATTGTGGGGTACCTCAGGAGTCCATTTTTGGCCCTTTATTATTTTCCATTTTTATCAATCAACTGCTTAAGGTCTGCAAGTTAAGTGACTCACCACTGTATGCCGATGATCTTATAATCTATGCTCAATCAAAATCAGTGTTTGAACTTTCCAGTTCTTTAGAAAAGTATTTTGGAGATCTTTTTTTGGTTGACCTCAAATGCTATGGTTCTAAATTCTACTAAAACAAACGTTATGCTTTTTGGTACACCATTCATGTTGAAGGCTACTCCGAAGTTAGAAATATCTGACTCCCACGGTTGTCTATTAGAACAAGTGTCACAATTTAGAGATCTTGAAGTACTTTTGGATCCATGTCTGACCTATTCATTATAAGTTCAATCAATAGTAAAAAAAGTAAATCAGAAAACAGGGTTGCTTTAAACTGTAAATTCAAATCTTATTTTACACAAGAGACAAGATTAGTGACTGCCACTGGGTCTCCTCTTCCCCATTCTGATTATGTATCTAGTATTTATTACAACATTGGGGCTAAAGAAATGAATGCTCTATCCGTTATGTATAACAACATTTGTAGATTTGTTTTAGGAACACCCTATAGAAGGCACCACTGTAGCCTCTACTTACAGCTGGGGTGGCTCTCCCCCAGTTGTCGGATAGAGTACTCAGTGGGATATTTGATGTTTAAGACTTTTTTTTTGGCTTCTACTTTTCCTCTCTCTAGCCTTGTTACTAGAAGAGAGTTGCTCCCTTGCTTGAGGTCAGCTGATGGTCCTCTATATATGGCTCCGAAGCACAGACTTAAAGAGCTAGTGTATTACCTGGAAACGGCCTGCAATTAATTGTAACTTTCAGATGTAGTCCGCTATCACTTCTTAGATCTCAAGTATTTATTCTTTTCTGTTTGTTAATTAGAAGATTTTCCACCTGAAAGTACTAGGGTGATGTGTGGAGCAGCACTCTGTCTGGAGGAAAAAAAAAAAGTCTGTTCTGTTCCTCCCACTACATCAACACTGAAACCACACTGACTATGATATCACTAGCAACCAATGAGAAACATTTCTCACTGCCAGGTTTCACTTTCACATGAAACAGCAGGGACTGGCTCTCCCTGGTTACTAGTGATGTCACAATTTCCTGCATTTGGATTGGTAGCTTGTGAAAGTCGCTGCACAGGCTGCAAGGATTGTGTTGTCTCAAGGTGTTTGGGCTCATTTTTGATGATGTAGTGGGAGGAACAGAGTTGGCTTTCTTTCTCCTCCAGACAGAATGCTGTTGCACACATCACCCCAGTACTGCCAGGTGCAAAATCTTCTAATTAGCAAACAGAAAATAAAAATTGCTTCAGATACTGGAAGTGATAGTTGACTGCATCTGAAAATTAGTATTAATTCCAAGCAGAACACTAGCTCGTTAAGTCAAGCTCTAGAGCTTTTTCAATTGCAGCTCCTAATAATTGGAATGCACTTCCAGTTAATGTCAGACTTGCCCCCTCAGTCTTAATTTTTAAATCTAGGTTAAAATATTATTTATTGCAGAGATCTGTATATAATTGTTTGGCTGTTTTGTGCAATATCTGTATATTTGTTTGTTTCATGTCTGGTCAGAACTGAAAAGGGATCGTTGGTCCAGCATCCTTACCCGGTTAACAAAGAATAAAAAGGCCGGCCCGCTGGCAGAGAGGCATGGCAGCCGTCTACGGTGCCGACGACCCGGGTTCAAATCTGGGTGTCGGAAGGCTGGCTGGGGGGAGCAGGACTGAGCATCTGCAGGACTGCTCTCCTGCTCTGAGGAGAGGAGGGGTTGAGTGCCTGGCGCAACGTGAACTCCCAGCAGAGCTAGGGGTACCACAAGCGCTCCAGTACCTGCACCTAAGGTGGGACGGGGCAGACGCTGGCTGACACTGCACGTCCCCACCCCTGAAAAACCCTGGAAAAAAATCTTGGCTCCCGTTAATGGAGCCAGCTGCAGCGCCGACCTCTCTGGCCACCAACCTCAGCCACTGGCCGAGTCCCATTTGGGGGTCAGCCCGAAAAATAGGGGTTGGTTAAGGTAGTATGTAACCCCGACGGCGGGTTAGGGAAGCCAGGGAAAAAGCATACTGAAAAAAAAAAAAAAAGGTAGAGATCTTCAGTCAAGCCCTGAGGTGCATGGCCACCAGGACAGCCATGGACTATGGGCAGGAATCGCTGATATCCATGGCTGTCTGGAGCTGCTGCCTGGCCACTGCACAACCCTGGTCCCAGACCTGCTTGACCGAAGTCTGTAAGTCACCCAGGAGCCAAGGAAGCACCTCGTCAAGAGTGATCAGCAAGGCGTAGGTGAAATGGGCCATCAAAAGGGCCAAACTCACCTGCCGAAGGCCGAGAGAGGAGGATACATGGACCATTTTCGCCATATGATCCAGTTTCTCGGATTCCTTATCGGGGGTTTGTCCACATCGCCGGTATGCCGAAAGACCGAGTCAGTCATCAAGCCCTCAGCCAAGGGATGTTGATGAAACCTGACAGGGAACCTGTAAGGACCGCATACTTGCAGGTCATAACAGCCAATGGCTCTGGGCAGGAGACAGTGCTGCGAAAGCTCCAAAGCAGGGCAAAGAATGCCCTCAGCGACTGGGAAGGCAACCCCCAGGGAGTCACCATGGTCGAGAATTTTGGTCAAAGGATATTTGACCCGTTTCTGTATAGGCTCCATCTGGATCCCAGTTTATTCCAAAATGAGAGGGGGCAAGCCCACAAAAGACATGGGGCCATGCTTGGTAGACAAATCCTCCCCCAATTCCAGGTCCATCGAACGCGAGTGCAGGGAGGAGTCCTCAGATTCTGAGGATTCCCAGAAAAGCGGTCGAGCCCCCGAAGGGTCTATCGGGAGCAACAGTGACCATCAGCCGATGAGAAAACCCAGCAGCAGTATAGGCATCTTCAGGAGGGGGACCATCCTTCAGCTACTTAGCAGGTAGCTCCACCTGGATAGGTGGAGAGGCCAGAATAGGACAAGCCAGAGCAGGCTGGAGCCTCGGTGGCAGCAGCCACGGAAGAGCGAGGGTGGGGGGCCAGAATCGTCTTAACCCTGGAAAGCAGGAACTGCTGCCACATTTTGCATTGGAGCCTTCTCCTCATCCAAGGAGGAAGAAAAGGAAGGATAGTGGCAGTGCCGCTTGTCCGAGTGCCAAGAGTGGGAACACCGATGTCGGTGAGGGCTGCTCGACTCTGGACTACGGGAGATCTCGACCTTCAGGGAACCAGACTGTCAGACAAAGAGGGAACGGGTGAAAGCCAAGGGTCCTCCAAGGGAACGGGATCCTCAGGGTTAGGGACTGGATCAAGACATTGGTCCGAACCTCCCTGAGAGGTAATAGATAGGTCCTAGGAAGTGAGGTATCCACCTCATTCTGCAACACCACGTCGAATGGTTCAAGAAAAATCTTGACAGGTTGGTCGACTGGCATCTCAGCCAACTGGTCCTACAGGGAGACCGTGGAGCCAGCAGGCTTGACCGAAGGATCGACCGTAGTCGAAACCTCCAAGGAAGCACGAGAATCTGAGGCCTGAGAGCAGTAGCAATCCCCCCAATTGTCAACAAGACATTTTCTTAGTCTCCTTTGTAGACAATTATGTGCTCTTAGAGGGACACTGCCCAAGGGTGGGAAGGGCCTGGCACAAATCCTTAAATGCTCCTGAAAAGGTGGCACCAAAAGAAAGTGGCACAAAAGTCAAAACGGCATGCTCCGTGGCCTGAATTGCCCCCTCTTTGAAGGCCGCAAGTTATTCTCTGGACACGCCAGACCAGGCATCTTTCGATCAAACGGGAGGGTCCCGTTCATCCGGTCCCCCTAGGAGGAGTCAAGCATGCTGGTCTTCCAAAGTACTGGGATGTGAGGTGTGACAAAGGCTACAAGCCTGGGTATGGTGAGGTATGCCAGTCCATCCGGGACAACTTCTGGCCGCAGCCACTGCATTTAAAACCAGGTGCTGAAGCCAGCCCTGTGGCGCTGAGGGTTGAGGCACTGGATGCCACACCACGCCGGCGACCTGGGTTTGGGAGCGACCTCGAGCCGCCGGGGGGGGAGAGAGACAGGCTGGAGCATCCGATGACAGCTACGCCTTCTCCAGGGGAGGGAGGGTTTCACAACCCGGCAAGCGCCACTCCTGGCGGAGGATGGGGGTGACGGTAGTTGGTGTCCCGAGGGCACCATTGGCTGAGGCGTAGGTCAGCAACCAGTCAGCCTCAGGGACTACTCCTTCAGGAAGGAGGGGAGGGACATTGCCGACATTCGGCTTTGACGTATGGGCCGCAACGTACCACAGAAACACCACCACTGGAGCCGGGAAGATGGAGCGCTGAGCCGAGGTCTCGATGTGCTGGTGCCTGCCTGTGACCTTGGACCCCAATGCATGCAAGATTCGGGGGTCTGCCCCTACCCTGACCCAGCCCGGGGGGGGGTATCTGAGGCAGGATGGAGGGACCGAGCTAACAGGTAAGGCACTGGCAGAGACCGGCTTGATTAGCAACTCCCGATGGTGCGGCTCCAGGGAGGACGGCAGGTGGGATAAATAGTAATTACAAAAAAAAAAAGTGCTGACTTCAGGTTGTCCATGATGAGATTTTCTAACCAATTCAAAAATTGCTTGAAGACGTAGTCGAATTGGAAGTTTTTGAAAAGCAAATGGCCTAGTCAGCATAGCGCGATAAGAAGGACACCGTCTTCTTCCAGCAGAAAGAAGATCTGATGTCACGGGGTGGTGCCGAGGGAGTTACCACCGAGGTGGATGGGAGGAGCCAGCTTGAAGACCTTTTGGGCAGATTTAAAGGGGAAAGGAATGCTGCCAGAAGTGTGGATAGTACACCATATCTATGTCCCTAGAATAATCTCTTTAGGTATGCCCACCCTGCTGGAAATTTTGGCAAGCTCTGCTGCCACTTTTGGGATTGTGACAGTACGTATTGGAACTGCGGCTGGGTATCGAGTAGCATAGTCACATACTACCAAAATGAATCAATTACCCTTTTTACTTTTGTTTAAGGGGCCAACCACACTCATTGCAATTCTCCCAAAAAGGCACATCTATCAAGGGTGGGGGCACCGGGGGTCACTCTGTCTTTCTTAGTCACTGGTGCTACTTTCTGACATTCAGCACAAGAACTGTAATAGGTAGCAACATCTTCATGAATTCCAGTAAAATCTGTACAGCCATCTGGCAAGGGTGCGATCCCTCCCCAAGTGACCAGCCACAGGACTATCAAGTGATATCTGTAACAACTCAGTTCTATACGGTATAACCAATTGTTCTCTCTGTTCCTGTGTCTCAGGTTTAACCAAAACTCTGTACGGTAACCAGTTACATTTTTTTTTTTTAAATCTATTTATGCTTCCGCCTGCTGAGCAGTCCCCATCCACTGGTCCCTCCAGCCCCATCACCCTGGGGTCTACTGGAACTAACCTCATGCTGCTCAGAGGTGTCCAGCTGGATGGGTGTTGAGCCTGCGATGGACTGGTGTCACTCTACTGGTCGGCAATGTTTTCCCGTTTTTTTTTTTTTTTCATTCTCGCTGGTGCAGAGGTAAGGCATGCAATGACACCACTGGCGCTGCCGTGCATGCTCCTGTGTACGGCACGCCAGGTGTCTGCCCAGCCTCTGCCCCCCCATGTTGGCAGTGGTGTGCCAACCCCCAGCTTCCACTAAGGGCCAGGCAAACACCGACCACTTGTCCCCTACCTCCCTGGGAGAGGAGAGCAGTCCTCTGGCCACTCAATCCTCTCCCTCGCTGGCCGACCCCAAGGAACCCGTTCACACCACGAACACAGGTCACTGGCGTGGCAGGAGGTAAGGCATCAATGCCTCAGCCCTCCATGCCACTGGGCCGGACCCCCCCCCCATATTACATTTTTTAAACATTGGTTCACCCTGGCTTTGTTTTACCTCAAGCTGCTTAAAATAAGTTCCTTATCTCTTGCAGCAGTATAAAACACTTCAAAATAAATGAAAACCAGCAGTCTGCACAGCCAAAATACATTTCTTTAGAGAAGAGCAATTTAGTGAGAGGGGAAACTCTAAACTCACGTGGAGAACTTTGAATGATTTCATGGGCAGGGGTTAAAAGGACATACAAATTACCCTAATCAAGAAGGGAACACTCAAATGATCCTCAAGAGGTTGCCAATATATTTAATTCGTATTTTTGTCACCTTGACCGGTATAAACCAAATGCTCACCAACCCAGTGTATTTAGTTCTAAGGGTACCCCAGAGTCCTCTCCCAATCCCTCTGAACCTACCACTTCCAGTCCCAAATTTTACTTTCATTTCCTCTCACCAACCAAAATCATAGAATATATACAAAAAAAAATTATCCCAGACCAAGTCTGGGGGTTGGTCTCTACAGCAGGGCAAACCCGCTTGCGAGGTTAGAAAGAAAAGCACACACACACACACAAAAAAAAAGGGTTGAGATCCTCAGCCAAGCCCTGTGGTGCATGTCCACCGGGGCAGCCGCAGACCATGCGCAGGAATCACCAATATCCATGGCTACCATACTGTGAAACTGGCTAGCGATCCATTGCTCTTCCTCTAACATCTTCAACTACTGACTGTGCACTGGGGGTTTTCCCAGTAAATGGAAAAGTGCCATCATAAAACCCCTACACAAATCTGATTCCAAAGATGATATTTGCAGCTTTAGGCCAATCTCCCGTCTTGCTCCTCTCTCCAAAATTCTGGAAAAAATTGTTCTTGATCAGACTACGGAATATCTGGAAAAATATAACTTACTGACAGAATCACAGCATGGGTTCAGGGCTTGCCATAATACAGACACTGCTCTGGTGAGGTTCACAAATTTCATTGATAAGGCTAATGATGAAGGGCTCATCACTGACTTGGTGTCTGTGGACCTCACCAAGGCATTCAATCCGGCTGACCAGGAGATGCTCCTTGTGACAGGGTTGAATAAGACCCTGTCCCATTTGTTATGTAGAAAGAGTTAAACACAAGGATCTGTTTTATCCTCTTCTGTTCTGTTTCTTGTCCGACTGTGCAGTCAAATTTTCTAGTGAGACCTAGGAACTGGTCATTCCGATGGTCTTGCTATTCCCCACCCCCCCGGCTGTCTCTTTGCGATCACTTGCTGTTTCTATCTTTTCTTCCCCTTGCATATCTGAAGTTATAAAATACGTGTGACTCGTTATATGAAACTGAGAACCCTTGGTTAGAAAATGTACATAGTCATTTTGTTGACATGATTGCAAAAAGCTATTTGGAGCTCAAGGGGTTATCCTGAGATGCTAGTTTGCAAACTCTTTGCAGAAGCTGTAAAGGGGAGGTCAGTTCTGGGACACTATGTACTACTTGTGAATTTTATACCTGCTCCTAGTCATCCTGTACTTCCTGACCTGTGCCTCAACGACAGATGGTTTCAGACGAAGTGAGATTTACGCCGTGCATACTCTAAGCCAGGAGTTTTGTGCGTGGGTACTAGATCTGGTACCAGTGATGCACAGCAGAAAGGTATTCATTCTGGAGTCAATACCAGAAAGATGGCAGCCAAACAAGCAGAGACAGAATTCCAAGCTGAGACTGCACAGTCAACACCAGTGATGGAAAAAAAGGAACAGGCAGTGACAGAACCTGAAAGCCTGTCTGCCTTCTTCAAATGGTGGGCTATACAACAAAGAGAGACAGAGAAGCACAGAAAAGAAGAGGTGCAGCGACAGGAGCAGCAAAGAAAAGAAGAGATGCTGTGACAGGAGCAGCAGAGAAAAGAAGAGATGGAGCAGAAGAGAAGAAATGCAATGACTGAAGCAGCGATGGCTGGACGACTTGCAAGCTATCAAAGCTGGAAGATCTGGCACAGGTCCAACAGAGCAACAAAACACCAACAGTTTAAAAGACCTTAAACTTACAAAGCTGTGTCCCTCGGATGATATCGAAGCATAGCTGACAACTTTTGAAAGGGTTGCCGAACAGCCTGCCAGTGGCCAAAGCAGCAATGGGCAATCAGGCTGGCACCTTACCCGACAGCTAAAACCCAACTTGCCTACAGCAATATGGTCACTGCACAGTTGGAAAACTATGACCTTGTGAAAAGAGAAATCCTGAAAAGATACGATATCTCGGGAGAGCCCTACAGGCAAAGATTCCAGTCCCTAAAGTACAACTCAGTCAATCCTCGAGAAGCCTTTGCCCGCCTCAGAGAACTCCTTATGAAATGGCTCCAACCAGAGGGCAAAACAGTCCCACAGATCAGTGACACATTTGCAATGGAGCAATTCATCAACATCCTGCCTATAGACGTACAGCTTTGGGTAAAAGAACACTGACCAGGAGGTGGGGGAAAGGCCATTTCTTTGGCACAGGACTATCAGATGGCCAGACAAAACATGCAGCAGCAAAGTAACAGCCAATGACTTCTAAGATCTACTTTTTCCCAGTCTAATTCCAAATCAGAAAAAAAACTGGTGGGGGTAACAAGTCTGCACCCAAAGACTTTATTTGCTGTAACTGTAACAAGCCAGGCCATATCGTAAGAAACTGCCATAAAAATAAGGAGGATACCACTGCAACAGATTTGACCTTAGCAAAGTGGGGCAAGTATTTAACAGATGTCAAGGTGGGAGATAAGACTGTAAAGGGACTTATTGATTCGGGAGGCAGACAGCCCTAGTGCATGTTGAAGTGCTGGGAAAAAACACTATGTAAAATGACCAGGTACTGGTGTCATCTACTTCCACAGGGACACGTGATACTATCCCACCACACAAGTGACACTGAATATTAACAGTGTGTCGCACCAAATGAAAGTGGGGGTAGTACCCAAGTTACCTGTACCTGTGATCATTGGAAATGACTACCCAGGATTTACTGAGTTAATCTCAGAAGAACTGAACGCTGCAGTTTCAGCAGCAGTGGTAACAAGAGCACAGGCAAAGAAAATCTCAGATGGTGGAGACACTTTTCCTTTCAGTGACTTTGATGCAGACTTGTTTGAGCCCAGCTCCAAGATCTGGAAATCCAGGAAAGAAAGAAGACGCCTGAAAAAACAGAGGCAACAAAATATATCGATGGACACAGGGGGTTAACATATGAAAATGCTTAAACTAGACTGGTAACTGATTGTGATTTTGTTTCAGAAGAAACTAAAGATTCTTCTCTCCAAGGTTATTTTAAGCAGCTGGGGGTGAAACAAAAACAGGGTGAATCAATGTTTAAAAAATGTAATGGGTTACTATACAAAGTTTATGTTAAACCTCAGACACAGGAACAGACAAAACAATTGGTTATACCACAAAAGTATAGAACCGAGTTGTTACAGATAGCACATGATAGTCCTATGGCTGGTCACTCAGGGAAGGATCACACCCTTGCCAGATTGCTGTACAGATTTTATTGGCCAGGAATTCATGAAGCTGTTGCTACCTATAGCAGCTCTTGTGCTGAGTGTCAGAAAGTAGTCCCAGTGACTAAATAAAGGTGCCCCTGGTGCCTCTACCCTTGATAGATGTGCCTTTTAAGAGAACTGCAATGGATGTGGTTGGTCCTTTAGACAAAAGTAAAATGGGTAATTGATTCATTCCAGTAGTATGTAACTATGCTACTCGATACCCAAAGGCAGTTCCAATGCATACTGTCACAGCCCCAAAAGTGGCAGAGTTATGCCAAAATTTTCAGCAGGGTGGGCATACCTAAAGAGATTATTATTGATCTGAGTAGTAATGTTGGTGCTGCATTACTGAAAGAGCTGTACCGACTACTAGGTATCAATGCCATAAGAACCTCCCCCTATTATCCTAAAACAGATGGTCTTGTTGAGCGTTTTAACCAAATACTAAAACGCATGTTAAAAAGGTTTGTAAAAGGAGAAGGGAAAGACTGGGACCAATATTTACCTTACCTGCTTTTTGCTTACAGAGAAGTGCCACAAGCCTCAACAGTTTTCTCACCATTTGAAATGCTGTATGGTAGACAGACTAGAGGGCCACTAGATGTAAATAAAAGAAATATGGGAAGATAAACCCACTCAAAAACAATTCATTACATCTTATATGTGTGCCCTGAGAATGAAACTGGCAAAATATGTTGACATTGCCCATAGTTATAATCAGGAAGAGGCCCAAAACCAGCAGAAGGTCTAACATGACCATGGGGTAAAAGACAGTCTTTCAGCCAGGTGAAAAGGTCTTGCTACTGTTACCCACTACATAAAATAAACTATTAATGAAGTGACTAAGCTTTATAAAGTGCTTAGACATACTGGCACAGTTAACTATGAGATTGAGACCTCTGATAAGAAAAATCCTACCAAGATATGCCACGCAAATCTCCTGAAGAAATGAGTTGGGGGAGGGGGGGGGAAGCTTGCTTTGCTAGTTTTACCAGAAACTGATAAAGAAGATACTGATGTAGCTTAAGACAAATTAGAACAAATTGTAACTGCTGATGCTGTAAAGATGAATGTTCCCTTAAACACTGAACAAACTGCAGAAATTCGTAACTTACTAAAGGTACTTTACCACAGTGCCAGGCTGAGCATGTAATAGTGCCAGGGAATGCTCACCCTATTAGACAAAAGACATACAGATTACCAGAGCGGTTACGAGCAGACATGGTTAAGGAAATAAAGAACATGAAAGAGTTGGGTACCACAGAAGAGTCGAGAAGTGCTTGGTTACACCATTGGTGATTAGAAATAAAAAAAAAGGAGGGGTGGAAGAATCTGTCTTGATTTTAGGAAACTTAAGTGTCAGAATTTGACAGCTATCCTATGCCAAGGATTGATGATTTGCTGGACAAATTGGGAAGTGCCAAGTACATCAGTACCCTTGATCTCACCAAGGCTTCCTGGCAGATTTTCCAAGCTAAAGAATCCAGAGACAAAACTGCATTTGCCACTCCTGTTGGATTCTATCAGTTCACCACCATGCCATTTGGCTTACATGGTGCACCCACTACATTCCAGCGGTATATGGATGTAATTTTAGCTACTCACACCGGTTATTGCGCTGCTTACCTGGATGATGTCGTGGGTGCAGTACAGACTGGAAAAGCCACCTAAACACCTACAAGTAGTTATCCAAGCTATCAAAAATGCAGGTCTAATCATTAATCCTACCAAATGTGCATTGAGCATGCAGGAAACCATATACTGTATTTGGGATAGGTTTGAGGAAATGGAGAAGTAAAGCCAGAGATTTCTAAGATAGAAGCTGTAGCTAACAGTCCCATCCATAAAACAAAGAAACATGTATGGTCATTTTTAGGGCTAACTGGTTATTATCGGAGATTTGTTGCCAGCTTTGCTCAACTAGTTACTCTCCTAACTGAACTCACGAAGAAACGGTTCCCAAAAATGTGAAATGGCCCCCAGAGTGTGATGAAGCTTTTCGGGCAATCAAAGATGCATTCTGTTCAGCCCCTGTTTTATGCAGCCCAGACTTTGACAGACAGCTTTTGTTACAGATAGATGCATCAGAGGTTGACCTAAGTGCAGTCTTGAGTCAAAATATAGATGGGAAGGAACAACCCATTCAATATATCAGTAGAAAGTTGCACAACAGAAAAAAGTACTCCACCATTGAAAAGAAATGCCTTGCAGCAAAGTGGGCCATGGAGTCCCTTAAGTTTTATTTGCAAGGAGCTGACTTTGTACTTCTAACCAATCATAATCCTCTTTGCTGGGTTAATCAAATGAAGAATAAAAATTCCAGAATCCCAAGCTGGTACCTAGCACTACAGCCATTTATATTCAAGGCGATACACAAATCCACAAAAGAGAATGTCAATGCAGATTTTCTGTCAAGTTTATGGAACAGGAATTGATAATTGCAAAGGCTGAAGAAAAAATGTGTGAGTTTAAACTTCACTGTTTGCTGTACTGGTTGTTATGGAAAAGGGATACTGCATATGCGGAGAACTGTAAAGATTATAAACTTATGTTAAAGGAGACTTTAAAGACAGTTTTGGGAAATCTTTTTTTTTTTTTTTTTAAACAGGTTCCCTCTTACTGAGGGGAGTGCATGACAGGGTTGAATAAGACCCGCTCCCATTTGTTATGCAGAAAAAGTTAAATGCAAGGATCTGTTTTATCATCTTCTGTCTCTTGTCTGTCTGAATATACAGTCAAATTTTTTTGTGAGACCTAGGAACTGGCCACTCTGACGGTCTCACTCTCTCCTCCCCCCCGCTATCTCTGTCTTCACTTGCTGTTTGTATCTTTTCTTCCCCCTTCGTATCTGAAATTATAAAATATGCGTGAATCTTTATGTGAAAAGATTGGTTTAAAAATGTATGTAGTTATTTTGTTGATATGATTACAAAAAGCTATTTGAAGCTCAAGGTGTTGACCTGAGATGATAGTTTGCAAACTTGTGCCACAAGGTTCTATCTTAGGCCTGTTACTGTTCTTACTTGTTGTCAATTCTCTCCTGGAGGTTTGTGCACACACACACACACACACACACACACACACACAACTTATTCATTATGCTGATGACGCAGCTCTTTTTGTAAAGCTAAGAGTCCCTCAGTCCTCCTTGATAAAGTTCAGCACGACTTCAATAGGCTACATTCCTGGTTATCCGCACATGTTCTGGTCCTTATGCCTAAAAAACTCAGTCAATGTTTTTTTTTCAGGTATTAGGTTGCTGATTTTGATTTCACTCTCAAAGGTAAAGATGGTAATCCGACTGAGAAAGTCACCATGTTCACATATCTCGGTGTATACCTTAACTGTTATTTAACCTTTGAATATCGTATCAGTCAGGTTATCAAAAAAGTACATCAAAGGCTTGGCATGCTCTACTATGTGAAACAATTCCTTATACCCGAAACAACAGCTCTATTAGCTAATAGTTTGCTGTTGCCCTCAACAGACTAACCGTCATTGATTTACTCCTCCTCCTCCTAAAAACTCTTTGGATGGCCGAGGGCAACATACCACAACATAATCCGGTTGTCACTGGCCTCCCTAGAATAACTCATCACTGCGATCTCTTCAAGGCAGTAAAGAAAAAATTACTCACCTTAGTAATTATGTTTCTTCTAATGGAGTCTTGCTGTATTCTGACAATTGCAGTGATTCCCAACCTTTGAACTGCCCTGGAGCACAAAGAGTTAACTTTCTACGCAGTGCATACATAGAATGCTGAGCTCAAGCTCGGTTGAAGTCTCTGTCTGGAGTGTTTCAAACCTAAACTGTCAGATTCTTACGAGCCCAACTAACTAAAAATTCTATGTGGAAATTGTAATAATTCCTACTAGCCAACTGGCTGAAAAAAGTTTTGGATTCCCAAGGAAGACTCAAGTCAGGAAACCCAAAAACCAATCTATGAACCAAACAAAAAGGAGGAGGGTGTAAGCAAAACACACCCCTGGTGTGCAACACTGCACCTGCCCACCCACTTCCCAAAAACAGGTTCTGAGAGGGGAGGCAGGGAGGGAGGTCAGAATACAGCAAGACTCCATTAGAAGAAACACAAGTACTAAGGTGAGTAATTTTTTCTTCAAACAACATGGAGTCTTGCTGTAGTCTGACAATTGCAGACTACCAAGCAGTACCTCCATGGAGGAGGGACAGGACCTACTTTGGGAACAGGCTCTGCAGTACTGCTGTGCTGAACCGAGCATCACTCCTAGCCTGGATATCCAGAGAGTAATGCTTGGTAAAGGTATGGACTGTTTTCCAGGTGGCTGCCTGACAAATTTCTAAGAGAGGAATATCCCAGGCAGCAGCGAGGGAAGCAGCTGTACCTCTGGTGGAGTAAGCCCTCAGGCCTGAGGGTGGAATTTTTCCTAGTTTCTCATAGCAGAATTGTATACAAGACACAATCCACCTGGCAATAGATCATTTGGTGGCAGGTTTGCCCTTTCCCACTTCTCCATAACTGAGGAACAACTGGAGGGAGTCAAACCTGTGACCCTTGGTACGCTCTATGTAGTAACTAAGGGCTCTTTTGACATTTAAGCTGTGTAGCCTCCTCTCTCCTGAGGAAGAATGATCAGTGAAGAAAACAGGGAGAAACACAGACTGGTTTAAATGGAAGTCTGAAACCACTTTGGGCAAGAACCTTCTATTGGTTCTAAGGACCACTTTATCCCTGTGAAATGAGATAAAATCAGGTTCCATTGACAGGGCTTTCAATTCATTGATACGCCTGGCAAAAGTAATGGCTACCAGGAACACAGTTTTCCAAGACAAGTACTTAAGCTCTGCTGAAGACATAGGCTCAAAGTGGGGTTGCATAAGTTGAGCAATGCAAACATTCAAATCCCAGGCAGGGGCAGGGTCTCGGTCTCTAAAAGGAGGATTGGTGTGAAGCAATCCTTTAAAAAAATTTACAGAACACAGGATGGGAAGATAGTGAGGGAGACTTCCCCACAGACAAAAATGCAGAAACAGCTGACAAGTGTACCTTGAGAGTAGCTGGTCTGAGGCCTAGGCCATTAAGATGGACCATATAATCCAGAACCGTAGGCAATTCAGCAGTGTCTGGAGAAATATGCTTCTTAGAACACCAAATGCTGAATCTTTTCAATTTGGAGTTATAAGTCTTTCTAGTGGAGGGCTTTCGAGAAGCCTTGAGGATATCCAGAACCCCTTGGGAAAGATGCAGATCTGCAAACTCTAACTCCTCAAGAGTCATGCCTTGAGATTGAGAGACTGAAGACTGGGGTACCAAATCCTTCCCTGAGAGGATGTTAACAGGTTGTAATTCCTGGAAAGAGACAGGGGAAGATAGACTGCTAGAGACAGCAACAGGGGGTACCAGGGCTGTCTGGCCCAATCTGGAGCAATCCGGATCACCTTGCAAGGCTGAGACCTTATTTTGACCAAAACTTTGAACAGGAGTGGGAAGGGGGGAAAGGCATACAGAAACTTCCCTTCCCAATTCAGAATCAGGGCATCCAGGGGGACTGAGCCCAAGACTGGAGGTCTGCAACAAAAGAGAGGGAGTTGGTGATTGTCTGGGGCTGCAAAGAGATCTATCTCTGGAGTGCCCCACCTTGAAAAAATCACTTTCAACACCCGAGGGTCCAGGAACCATTCGTGATGGCCCTGAGAGATTCTGCTCAGTGCATCTGCTAGCACATTGTCCTTGCCTGGAAGGTGAACTGCTACAAGAGAGGTTTGCAGGGTATAAGCCAGGGACCACAACTTCATGGCTTCTGTGCACAATGCCGTGGACTGAGTACCTCCCTGCTTGCTGATGTACCACATGGTGGTGGTGGTGTCTGTTCTGACTTGAACCACCTTGTTCTGTTCTGACTGAGAGAAAGCTTTTAGGGCCAGAAAAACTGCCCTGAGCTCTAGGAGATTGATGTGGAGAAGGGATTCTTGGGGGGGACCACAGCCTCTGGGCAGTGAGGGACCCCAGATGGGCTCCCCAGCCCAGAAGAGAAGCATCCATGGTAAGGACCACTGAACAAGGCTGAGTAAAGTACAGTTACGTAAGAACTTACCGTAACAGTAGATCTTCGAGAACAGCTCTTGCAGCAGGTAACACCATTAGGACTGAAGCCGGCAGGTGTCAGGACCCCACGGAAATCTTCTAGCTAGCAGTCTTCAGCGGGGACCGCCTCCGACGTCGGTCCCGCCCCCGACATCAGGCGTAGTACATAAGGAGGCGGTCCCGCCAGAATCCCCAGTTCTCCCGCCGGAGACTCCTGGCCGCTGGATGACATCAGAAAAGGAGACCGAGGATCCGCCATCAGAAGAAAAAGAAGAAAGGGCGTTAGCTCCTGCCAAGGCCTGGATAGGCCATACCTCCTCCAAGGGGGAATGGTGGGGGGGAAGGTACCTGCTGCAAGTGCTGTTCTCGAAGATCTACTGTTACGGTAAGTTCTTACGTAACTGTACTATCTTACTTCGAGATACAGCTCTTGCAGCAGGTAACACCATTAGGACTGATTCCCAAGCAATAGCGCTCTCTAAGCATTCTGGGAGGAGGCAAACTGGAGAGATCTTGAGCAAATCCTGACTCTAGGACAGGAGACCCTGTAGAACGGCAAGGCCAAAACCGGCTCTCCGCCGTGAGGTAATATCCAGGCTATAGTGCCTAATAAATGTGTGCACTGAGCTCCAAGTAGCCGAGGCACAAATTGCCGAGGTGGAGACATTACGCAGTGCTGCAAAGGAGGTAGCCATCCCTCTTGTCCAGTGGCCCTGGACTGTGCCCGGAAGGGGCTTCTGTTTGCTGTTGCAGCAAAAGGAAATACACTGGACAAGCCAGCGAGAAAGGGTCTGCTTTGAGACTGGTTGGCCCAGCATCCTCTCAGCGAAGGATACGAACAGCAGCTCAGACGTGCGAAGCTGTTTAGTCCTGTTCAAGTAGTGCCTTAAGGAGCGTGAACATCCAGGGTGTGAAGCAATGCCTCTCCTCTATTAGAGTACTTGGGAAAGTACACAGGCAGATCGATGTCCTGTTAAGAGTAAGGCAGAGACCACCTTAGGCAGGAATTTAGGATTAGTCCTCAAGACACTCTGTCCTGGTGGAAAATTAAATAAGGTTCCTTACACATGAGAGCATGAAGCTTGGAAATTCTCCTTCTTGATGTGACAGCAACTAAAAAACACGTTTTCCACGACAGAAAACGCAGCTCGCAATCTGCGGCAGGTTCAAAGGGGGGGAAGCGTGAGCAGTCCCAGGACAAAGAGTAGGTCCCAAGGAGGGACGGGATCCTTGATGGGTGGCCTAAGGTGTAACACCCCCCTCAGAAAGTCCCGAGAGGCATCGAGTTGTGCCACTGTGCGCTGACCTACCGGGAAGTGGTAGGCCAAAATCGCACAGAGGTGAACTTGATAGAGGAGTAGGCAAGACCTGAGTGGAAGAGGGAAAGCAGGTATTCCAGAACTGATTTCACTGGGCATTCTAAAGGGGACAGGCCGCGTGCCTGAGACCACAGGCAAAATTGGCGCCATTTCATGGCGTACGTTGCATGCGTTGCCGGCTTTCTGGCAGCGGAGAGAACTTCCGCCACCCCTCGCGAGACCCCGTGTCGCATGATGGCTATGTCTCGAGGAGCCAGGCATGCAGGTTCAGTGAGTGTAAGTCTGGGTGGACTAGAGAACCCTCCTCCTGAGACAGTAGATGGGAGTTGAAAGGCAATGGGACTGGAGGTTCCTGGGACAACTGCGTCAGCATGGGGAACCAGATCTGCCTGGGCCAGAAAGGCGCTACCAGGATCATTGTTGCGTGCTCCCTGCGTAGTTTGAGAAGAACTCTCTGGATCAACGGGAAGGGAGGGAAAGTGTAGAGGAGAGGGACAACGCGTCTCGCCAGAAAACACCAGGCCCTGGATCTAGCGAGCAAAAATTGGCCAGTTTTGCGTTGGATGGGGAAGCGAACAAGTCCAACTCTGGAGTTCCCCATCGAAGAAACAGATCCTCCGTTACCTCCTGAAGGAGTTCCCATTCATGGACTCTGGCCTGGGAATGACTCAGGCCGTCTGCGAGTGTGTTGTCCATGCCGGGAACATGAACTGCAATCAGGCTCACGCCGTGTCGGATTACCCAATCCCACACTCTCATAGCTTCCCTGCAAAGGGGGTAAGAGTGTGCGCCTCCTTGTTTGTTGAGGTAATACATCACCGCCGTATTATCTGTCTGAAGCAGAAGAGTACTCGACGGGATTTCTGACTGAAAGGCCTGCAGGGCATAAAGGACCGCCCTCATCTCCAGAACGTTGATGTGGAGGTGAGCTTCCTGAGGGGTCCACGTTCCCTGGGACCTCACCCCGTTCAGGTGTGCTCCCCACCCCAGCCCTGAGGCATCTGCAGAGAGGATTACCTCCGGGGACTGCATTGTAAACGGAACACCCGCAGAGAGTGTCCCTGGGTCTAGCCACCATTGCCAGTCTCGAATCACTGCATTCGTGATTCTGACCGGATGCTGCATGTGGTCTTGCCTTTGGTCCCACTGCACTTTGAGCATCCACTGAGTTACCCGCATGTGGAGCCTTGCCAAAGGGATGGTTGGAATGGCCACAGCCATGTGTCCGAGCAGGCGAAGGACCAACCTGGTGGGGACAGTCTTCTTCGCTGAGAGATCCCTGATGAGGGATCTGATGTGTTCCGCTCTTTCCTTGTGGGGAAAGCAAGACTTAGACCAATGGCAGGATCAGCTACGGTCCTTGCCCCGAGACCTCCGAGACTTGTCCCGGTGCTTGCCCTTTTCCCCCTGGAGAAGTCTGCAGGACATTCATTTTCTGCTCTAGCAAGTGGGCTTTCAAGGCCTTCAGGCATCTGATGCGGGTCCTGCTGGTGAAGCCCTTGCAGATCTTGCAGGAGTGTAGGTCGTGGTCTGGCCCCAAGCAAAAGGCGCACTCTTCGTGGCCATCCTTGGATGGAATTTGGTGGCCACAGACACACTTTGTCTTCTTGGGACCGGAGGAGGAAACAGATGACGGTGAAGACATGTGACGGTACGATGAGCAGAGAAGGTGATAAACTGGAGAATGATAGAAAGCGAAGAAAAGTGTTGAAATCCAAAAAATTTCTGGAATGTGCTGAATGGCATGCTAAGGCTTTTCCAAGAGCGGGTCTGCGGCAGGTGAACTGAGGTGGAACCGGGGTCTGCCCCCTGATGTAGCATGACCGACGTCAGGGGCAGACCCAGCTGGGCACTGCTAGCTAAGTTTCTTCTGGTGCATCCTAAGGCCTGCGGCATTAGTTCTAATGGTTACAGCCTGCTGCAAGAGCTTGCCCTCAAAGTAAGATACAAGATTACTAAGGTGAGTAATTTTTCTTCTAACCCCAGGTATTTTTCTATATTCCTAACTCTCTGCAGACATCAAAGCAGTACCTTTGGAGGAGGGCAGAGAACCTACTTAGGAAAGAGGCTCTGAAGTACTGCTGTGCCAAACCTGGCATCACTTCTGGACAGTGTGTCCCAACTGTAGTGTTTGGTAAATGTGTGTACTGTCCTCTAGGTAGTTGCTTTACAGATTTCCACTAAAGGAATATTTCTGGATGCTGCTATAGCAGCAGCTGTGTCCCTTGTTGAATGAGCCCTCAGGCCTGCTGGGGGTTCCATACTCACTTTGGAGTAGCAAAACTGAATGCACTGGACTATGCAGTGGGAGACTGACCTCTTAGAAGCTGGGATGCCTTTACCTACATCCCCATAAGTAAGAAACAGCTGTTGCTTGCCATGCCTATGAACCCTGGTATGGGTCATATAGTAGCTAAACCATTGCAAGGCCGCGGACTGATATATCAGTCCAAAATTCCTATATGTTCTACGGGTTAATGCTCTTTTGACATCTAATCTACGGAGTCTGCGTACACCTGAACTAGCATGTTCAGTGAAGAAAACCGGAAGTGTAATGGATTAGTTTAAGTGGAAATCAGAAACCACGTTGGGATGAAATCTTCTATTTGTTCTCAGCACCACCTTGTCATTATGGAAGGCAAGACAGTCCTTCTCAACACATAAGGCTTGTAGTTCACTGATTCTTCTAGCTGAAGTAACTGCAACCAGAAACAGTTTTTCATGGAACATATTGTAAATGTGCAGAGGACATAAGCTCGAAAGGTGGTTTCATGAGCTGAGCAATGCATATGTTCAAGTCCCACACTGGAACTGGTTCCCTAATAGGTGGGTGCAGGTGGCACAATCCTTTAAAGAACTTTTTGAAAATGGGATTGGCTGCTATGGAAATACCTTTCCCAGCAGAAATGTAAGCAGCGACTGAAGCCAGATGAACTTTCAGAGATGTATATTTCATCCCCTTGGAGTGGAGGTATGTGAGGTATTCCAGGACAACTGGGATTTCCACTAAACTAGGGGAAATCTCCTTGGAATTACACCAAATAGAGAACATTTTCCATTTTGATGAAAAGGTTTTCTTAGCAGAAGATTTTCTATATCCTTTCAGGATATCCAGAACAGCTTGAGAAAGAGTTAAGTTTGCGTATTCCAAGTCCTCAACAGCCATGCCTTGAGTCTGAGAGACCTGAGATTCGGATACAAGATTTTCCCCTGGTGGAAGGTCAACAGCTTGTGCCTCCTGGGTAAGCATATTGGTTTGGATACCGCCATGGAAAGTAATAGAGGGTACCAAGGCTGCCTGGATCAGTCTGGTGCTATTAGAATCATTGATGCAGGTTGTGACCCGAGTTTGATCAGGACTCTGAAGATGAGAGGGAAGGGAGAAAAAGCACACAGACTTTTTTCTGACCAGTCCAGAGCCAGAGCATCCAGTGGGATTGTGCCCTTCGCTGGTGGTCTGCAACAAAAGAGGGGAAGAAGGTGTTTTTTTTGGGATGTGAAGATATGCACCTCTGGTGTGCCCCATCTCCTGAACACTGAGTCCAGTACCTGCTGGTTGATGGACCACTCGTGATGTGCCTGGTTGATTCTGCTCAGGGCATCTGCCACGGTATTGTCCTTTCCTGGTAAGTGAATGGCCTGTAATGAGGCCTTTAGAGAGTAAACCAGACTCCGGACTGTCATAGCCTCTGTGCATAGAGGGTCTTACCTTGTTCCTCCTTGCCTGTTTATATAGTACATTGGTGTAGTGTTGTCTGTCCTGACTTCCACCACTTTCCCTTGTACTAGATGGGCGAATGCTTTCAGGGCCAGAAACACTGCCCTTAGCTCCAGCAAATCTATATGCAGGAGTGACTCTGTGATGAACCAGGTTCCATGAGTGGTGTGATCCCCTAAGTGAGCACCCCATCCCAACAGAGAAGCGTCGGTTGTGAGGATAATTGATGGGGTTTCCCTTTGAAAGGGTACCCTTCCCTGAGGTTGCCTGCTTCCTTCCACCACTGGAGTGCCTGAAGGAAAAATTACTCACCATAGTAATGATGTTTTTTCTAATGGAGTCTTGCTGTATTCTGACTATATGCATTTAGCCCCAGCACTTCAACTGGCCAAGAGACGAAAGGGTTAACTCTATGCAGCAGCATAGAACGTTGAGCTCAAGCTCGGTTTTCAAACCTCTGTCTCTGGTACATCTCAGTGTAACTGTCAGATTCTTACGAGCAAATTAACTATAGATATGGAAACTGTTTAACTTTTAGGCCAAAAGACAACAAACTTGGGTCCAAAAGACTCAAGTCGAGAACCCATGAAAAAGGTAGTGAAAAATACATACAGTAATTATACAAGCAACAGTAATAAAACAACTACCCCACCCTGAAAAGGGAGGGTACAAGGTACACCCCTGAGGTGCAACACTGTACCTGCCAGTCCACTTCCCAAAAACTAGGTTCTGAGAGGGGAGGCAGGGAGGGAGGTCAGAATAAAGCAAGACTCAATTAGAAGAAACAATATTACTACGGTAAGTAATTTCTTCAAACAACATGAAGTCTTGCTGTATTCTGACTATATGCAGACTACCAAGCAGTCCCCCCAGGAGGAGGGGACACAGAACGTTATACTTTGGGAACAGGCTCTGCAGTACTGCTGTATCAAACCTAGCATCACTCCTAGCCTGGATGTCCAGACAGTAATGCTTGGTGAATGTATGGACTGCTTTCCAGGTGGCTGCTTTACAGATTTCTACCAAAGGTATATCTGTGGCAGCAGCCAGAGAAGCAGCTGTACCTCTAGTCAAGTGGGCCCTCAGGCCTAAAGGGGGTTCTTTGCCCAACTTGGCATAGCAGAATTGTATACAAGAGACAATCCACCTGGCAATAGTTCTTTTAGTAGCAGGTTTACCTTTTCCCACTTCCCCACAAGTGAAAAATAGTTGATGACAGTCATTTCTGTGTGCCTTAGTATGCTCTATGTAGTAGCTAAGTGCCCTTTTAACATCCAAACTGTGTAATATTCTTCTCTTCAAGAAGAATGATCAGTGAAAAACACAGGTTGAGACACAGATTGGTTCAGATGAAAATCTGATACCACTTTAGGTAAGAACTTCCAATTTGTTCTAAGGACCACCTTATTTCTATGGAAGGAGATAAAGTCAGGTTCCACTGACAGTGCATGTAGTTCACTAATCCACCTGGCAGAAATGATTGCTACCAGGAACACAGTTTTCCAGGTCAAGTACTTAAGCTTAGCCAAAGCCAGAGGCTGAAAGGTTGGCTGCATAAACTGAGCAATGCAGACATTTAGATCCCAAGATGGAGTAGGCTGTCTAAAAGGAGGGCTGATGTGAACCACACCTTTGAAGAACTTACTGAAAACAGGATGAGATGCCAGGAAAGAGCCCTTCCCTGCAGAAAGAAAAGCAGACACAGCTGCTAGGTGAATCTTCAAAGTTGCAGGCCTAAGGCCTAGGCCATTAAGGGGAACCAGATAATCTAAGACTGTAGCAATGTCTGCAGTATCTGGCTGAATGCCTCTCTGAGAACACTAAATGATGTATCTTTTCCATTTGGAATTATAAGTTTTTCGGTAGAAGGTTTCTAGAGACCTTCAAAATATCCATTACTCCACGGAGGCACTATGGAGCCAGAGCTTGATAGTCGACAAGATTTAATGCTCCTTAAAACAAATACTTTACCTGGCCCAAAAAAGCAGTTTTTGCATACAGTAAAGGAACTAACTGGTATCTGAAGTCCTACAGACTCGTAATGGGAAACCTGAAGAAAGATAAAGGCTTGACAGACGGAGGCAGAGCTAAGAACCCTCCTGGTAACCCCACCCACACGCTCAACACAAGGCCGAAGACTAGCTGATTCCCCGATTGAGGGTGAAGAGACAATACAAACCCTCAGACAAAAAATGACTCGTCTACTTGCTTCTGTGGCAGACTTGTCGGAAAAATTTGACTCACTGACACTACGAGTCACAATGGTGGAAATAGAGATAACCCACATTAAAACCAAATTTTGTGACATAAGAAAGCCTTTGGAAGCAGCAATGGGAGAGATTTCCAGTATGGTGAAAGAGAACATACATTTAAAAAACACGCTTGGAAAATCTGGAGAATCAGGCTAGAGCAGCAAATCTGAGAACAGTGGGGATGCCCACGTGGTTTTATTCTTGAAAGACCGGCTCGAGCAGCAACTAGGGGAACCTGTGGTGGCTAGAGACTGGTATATTTAGTAAGCCTATTGTGTGGCATTCAGGGGAAGACCTATAGATGTGGACGCACCGAGGGCAATAGTAATGGTGGTAGATGGAGTCGGGACTCGCGACTTTCTTCTCGCTATGGCTAGGTGGAAAAAAGTTCTCCTGCATGAAGGACAGCGTGTTTCTCTTTACCCTGACCTATGTTATGCTACCCGTCAGAGGAAGAAAAGGTTTGACAGGGTTCGCGCTGTGCTTCGCGAGGTGAGTGTGTCACATGGACTGCTTTTTCCAGCCCGACTGCGTTTGGTGCATCAGGGAAAGGTCTTCATCTTCACAGATCCCTCTGATGCACTGAAGTGGGCCCAACAGAATGTGCCACAGCGAAGGGAGAGAATAGAAGATCTCAGGTCTGAATCGTAGCGGGACAATGAAATGGACACTTGATATCTAAACAGATTGGCTGGTTGCATAGATAGCTTGCTAATCTTACCCCAGCTTATCTATATGGTTACTTTATAAAATATTAAAGCATCCCGTTTTTGCTATTTTCAGTGGGGTTGGTTGAGGGATTTAGCAAGGGGATTTAATAGCCTTGTACTTTAAGGTTGAGTTGACTCTTTACAGACATACATGGTTCAATAACTGCAAGTTAAAAGGCAGTAAAATTATTGTGATATTTCAACAGGTAATTTGAATCCTATCATGTATGAACCTTAAGGGTCCAAAAATACAGAAAGGGCATGTGTTTCTTTTTCTCATGTCCTCTGGTAGGACACAGAGAGTATTGCTGTCATTATTGTCATAACTGTTAAGTAATCACATGCAGCTCATGGGTTTCAGTTCAGCAAATGTAGACAATGTCTTAAAATGGACAAATCTGTACCTCTTTATGATGTATCTAATTGATGCACCCAGTTATTCCTATTGGCTTTGTATTAAGAGGTGTGGCGCCCTCATCGGACTTTAAATGTACATGCTGGAGTGGTGCATCCCAAATATAAACTGTATGTTTACTGAATTCTCAATAAATAGAAAAAAAAAAAAAAATATCCATTACTCCCCGAGAAAGATGCAGGCCTGCATATTCTAACTCTTCAAGAGCCAGGCTTTGAGGTTGAGAGACTGGAGAGTGGGGTACCAAATTCTCTACTGAGAGGTTAGGAGATTGTGTCTCTTGGGAAGAGACAGGGGGAGTGACACTGCCAGGGACAACAGCAGAGGTTACAAAGGTTGCCTGGCCCAGTCTGGAGCCACCAGTATCACTGTACAGGTTTGAGGCCTGGTTTTGACTAGAACTCTGAACAACAGGGGAAAGGGGGGGAAGGCATAGAGGAACCTGTCCCTCCAATACAATATGAGAGCATCCAGAGGAACAGTCCCCAGGACTGGCGGCCTGTAGCAGAACAGGGGAAGTTGGCGATTGTCTGGGGCTGCAAAGAGATCTATCTCTGGAGTGCCCATCTGGTAAAGATTACTTTCAGGATGTGAGGGTCCAGGGACCATTCGTGATGGCCCTGGGAGATTCTGCTCAAAGCATCTGCTAGCACATTGTCCTTCCCTGGAAGAACTCCTGTCAGGGAAGCCTGAAGGGAGTAGGCTAGGGACCACAGTTTCATGGCCTCCGTGCACAAGGCCTTGGACAGAGTGCCCCCTTGCTTGGTGATGTACCACATTGTGGTGGTGTTGTCCATCCTGTCTTGCACCACTTTGTCTCTGACTAACTCTGAGAAAGCCTGGAGGGCTAGGAACACTGCCCTGAGTTACAAGAGACTGATATGAAGGAGAGACTCTTGTTGTGACCAAACACCCTGAGCCGTGAGGTCTCCCAAATGGGCTCCCCAACCTAGGAGAGAAGCATCTGTGGTTAGAACCACTGAGGAACTTGACTGAGGAATGGGACACCCTGTCTGAGATTGTCTTGATCCAGCCACCACTGGAGAGCTTGGACCAGAGTCTGAGTGACTGGAATCAATTTGGTGACAGAATCATTTTTCTGAGACCAAAAAGACCTGAGATGGAACTGAATGTCCCTCATCTGAAACCTGGCTCCTTGTACCACTGCAGCAGAAGCTGCCATGTGGCCTAGGAGTTGAAGAAAATGTCTTGCTGGGCGAGAGACCAGAGGGCGAAAGGAGGAAGCGAGATCTGTAAGGGCCTTCACCCTTGCTAGTGGGAGGAAGCCCTTTGCCTGGACAGTATCTAACTCTACACCTATAAAAGTAAGGAGTTGTACTGGTTCGAGAACTGACTTGGAAAGACTGAGAAGGAACCCCAGGGAACTGAGCAGGTTCTGAGAGATTTCCAGAGCTGACCTGACCTGGTCAGAGGACTGACCCACAACGAGCCAGTCGTCCAGATAAGGGAAGATGGAGATACCCTGCCTTCTGAGGAAGGCTACTACTACTGCAAGGCACTTTGTAAACACCCTTGGAGCTGATGTTAGGCCGAAGGGCATGATTCTGAACTGATAATGGCCTGAAGGCAACTCAAACCTGAGGTATTTTCTGTGGGAGCACCTGATAGGAATGTGGAAATAGGCATTCTTGAGGTTCAGGGATGCTAACCAATCTGCTGGCCTTAGGGAAGGAAGAATTATTCCCAGAGTCACCATTTTGAATCTTGGTTTTGTGATGTGTTTGTTCAAATACCTCAAGTCTAGGAAGGGTTGCCACTCCCCCGTCTTCTTTGAGGTAAGGAAGTATCTGGAGTACAGACCTTTGCCCCTGTGCTATGTAGGAACTCTCTATACAGCTCTGAGATCCAGTAGAGAAGAAACCTCTGCCTCTAGGGCAATGGTTTCTGAAATTGTTGTAGGTGGAAAGGACTTGACTCTAATTTTTGGAAATCTTTTGAAACTGAGAGCCAGTCCCTGGCTTACTACCTCCAGGACCCACTTGTCTGAGGTAACAGTCTTCCAGGCCTGGAAGTAGTAAGCCAGTCTGCCTCCTACTGGAATAGGGGAGGCGACACATCAGGGTGTCTTGTTTGGCAGGAGCCTTGGACTGGCAAGAGGATGCAGCCCTGCTCATCCACCTCCTACCTATCCCTCGAAAGAACCCCCCTCTGTGGAAAGAAGAGGATGCCTGGGCTTGGTAAAAAGGCCTGCCCCTGCCCCTAGACTGCTGCTTCTGAGGAGCTGCATGCCTCTCCTTGGCCTGAGCACTCCTGTAAGTGGTCCTGTATTCATCCATTTTCTTCATGTAATTCTCTGTTTGCTCCCCAAACAGAGAATTACCCACTACAGGAAAATCCATGGCCTTAGCCTGGGTGTCCTGCGAGAGGCTAGTACATCTGAGCCAAGCCATCCTCCGAAGAGCCACAGATGTAGCCATGACTCATGATGAGACATCATTAGAGTCCACAGCAGCATGAAACTGAACCTTAGATGCCTCAATCCCATCTGCAGCCACCACCTCCAGCTCCTCAGCTAGCTGGGGGGAGGCCTGTTTAGCCAGTGCCAGTACAGTGTCCCACCTGGACTTCTGGCACCTGGCTGTATAGGCCATGTAATTCTCCTGCCTGAGTCCGAAAGAAGATGCCATGTACTGTTTCTTTGCCATGGCATTAATCTTCCTGGAGTCCTTGTCTGGGGGTGTGTGAAGCCAAGGGAATATTTGCCTTGTCACAGGCAGCAGCCTGCACTACCCCAACATGGCTACATTGCTGGTATAAGAACTCCGTGTCTCAGCCTGAAAGTGTATACCTCTTGTCCATTCTTCTATCCACAGGAGGTATAGTGTTAGGAGACTTTAGGATTTTTTGTGTCCGTTTCCCAAAGGATTTGTGGAGGGGAATAGACAGTCTCCTGGACTCTGGGATGTCGATCATTTCTACATAATCAGGCTCCTCTTGATCTTCCACAGCCTCCTTCATAGGAAGCTGGAGAGTTTCAGCCACCTTTCTGTAGAACATAAAGTGAGAAGGGGACTCAGAAAGCCTAGGAGGGGAATCACCTGAAGGTCTGTCTGGGAAGATGTCTGGTTCCACAGGCACATCCAGACCCTCACTTTCACCATCCTCATCCTCAAATTCCCCTTCCTCTTCAAATTCCGGTCCATAAAAATCTTCGAGGGTATAATCTTGAACCGGGGGAACCAACCGAACTGAACCCCTGCCAGAAGGAGCCAAAACGGTAGGAACCAGGCGGAGCGACTCCACAATCTGAATCACTCTGGCTATCTCTTCGGCGGTCGTAACATGAACCTCTGGATCCGAACCGGTCAATTTGTCTTTGCGTTTTATTTTTCTCGGAACCGATCCCTCAGAATCGGCTCTCCTTTTGCCCGAAGTATCGCCCTGGTCAGAGGGCACTCCTTCTGGTTCAGTTGGAACCGAACCAGGTTGGCCATCCAGGTCAGCGGACTTCTCGGCCTCCTTTTCCCTCAGTCTACCTAATCTCTTCTCAAGGGTAGATTTGGGAAAGTTTTTACATATTTGGCAGTCTGAATCGAGGTGGTCAAACCCCAGACAATAAACACAGGTGGTGTGAGGATCGGCATATGAAGACCTCCCACCTCACTGCAGTGTTGAAACCCAGTGGGCCGTTTTTTCTTGGGTTTCTCAGACGCAGCCAACTAACCAACTTTACCCTTTTATGGCAACCGCCAGGCAAGACTCCTTATCGGTTCTAACCGTGTCTAGGTATTGGAAAAAAACGTATTAAAACACGTTTTTTTAGAACCGATAAGAAACGGTAACCACACATCTAAGTAAAAACACAAAACACAAGATTTCACTATCAAATGGCTGGTTCAGCCGAACCGAGCCGCACTTTTACAAGTTCCACACAGAAAAACAGAACAATTCCTATCTAGTACTCATGGCACCCCAGACAAAAACTGAACCGACTATGCGGAAAACTTTTTCGGTTTAAAAAACCGAGGAAAACGGAAACTTTAACCGACTTTCGAACCGAGCTGAAGGAGAAATCTCCTGAGCGACCATTCAGTGAGGCGGAGTAAAGAATCTGACGGTTTGAGTTTGAAACACTCCAGACAGAGACTTCAACCGAGCTCGAGCTCAGCATTCTATGCCCTGCATAGAAAGTTAAATACAGGTTACTCATCTGTAACAGGAGTTCTAGGAATGGTATATGTTGTTCATCCACACTTACCGGCAGGTTCCTTGCTGCTTTAAATCTTGCCGGAAGGTCTTCAAGCTGGCTCCTTCCACCCACCCGGGTGGTAAAACTCTTGGCTCCGCCCCATGATGCCAGATCTAGCCCGCTGGAAGCCAGGTTGTGCGTCGAAGCCGAGGAGGTCGGGTGGGTTGTGTGGATGAACAACATATACCATTCTTAGAACTACTGTTACAGGTGAGTAACCTGTATTTCTAGAGACATGGATATGTTGTTCTATCCACATTTACTGTCAGACTCCTAGCAGTTCTCCGGGAGGAGGGAGGCAAGGTGCACACCCCCTACTTAGAGAATAAGGACTAGAGAACCGAGGTTCCAAAACCAGCATCCCGGCGTGACTCAAGGTCGATGTGGTAGTGGGTAATGAAGGTGTGTGCTGACTTCCAGGTAGCAGCCCTGCAAATTTCCTGGATAGGGACGTCCCTGGAAGCAGCCACCGAAGCAGCGGTATAGTGGGTAGAATGAGCTCTTATCCCTCCGGGAGGCTCCATGCCCGCCAACCTACAGGAGAGATCAATGCAGGAGGTGACCCACCTGCCTATCGTCTGCTTGGCTGCAGGTCTGCCAGGTGGGGCTTCAGCATAGGTGACAAACAGCTGGCGAACCTCTCCCTGAACTTCAGCCATCCGCTCCTTGTAATAAGAGAGCGCTCTTCTAGGGTCCAAAGTATGGAGCCTATATTCGGCCTCCGAGGTGTGATTGGGGTAGAACACCAGCAGAGTCAACACCTGGTTAAGGTGAAACTCCGACACCACCTTCGGAAGGAATTTCAGGTGGGGGCGCAGGACAACCTCATCCCTATGGAAGACCAGATAAGGAGACTTGATGGAAAACGCCTGGAGCTCTCCCATCTTTCTGGCTGACGTGATAGCCACCAAGAAGGTGGTCTTCCACGACAGGGGAGAGATGTCACACCTGTGCATTGGTTCGAATGGCTTGCCCATGAGCTTAGCCAAAACCAGCAGTAGATCCCATGGAGGTGGAGGTTCTCGCACCGGAGGGGATATGTGATCAAGGCCTTTGAAAAGCACCCGACCACCTTCTGTTGCGCCACTGACTACTTTCCGGTTCGCGCCCAGTAAGCAGAGATGGCTGCCAGGTGCACCTTAAGGGTCGTCGACCGAAGCCTTCGCTGAGAAAGGGACCATAGGTAGACCAGAATGCTGGCCAAGGAGCAGGAGGAAGGGTCCAACCCCTTATCCTGACACCAAATGGAGAATCTCTTCCATTTGAAGGCATAGCATTTTCTGGTCGACTCCTTACAGGATGCCTTAACAATGTTGAGGACTTCGTCGGAAAGACCCAAGGCCTGGAACTCTAGCCGCTCAGGAACCAGGCTGCCAGGTGCAAGGATTGAAGGTCCGGGTGGAGTACCTTCCCCTGGTTGACTGAGATCAGGTCCAGGCGGGCTGAAAGCCACCTCAGGAGCCTGGAGCTGAGGCTGAGGAGATCTGGATACCAGAACTGGCGGGGCCAGTCTAGGGCTACCGGAATCACCTGCACCTTGTCCCTCCTTGCCTTGAGAAGCACCTTGTGGATCAAAGGAAATGGAGGAAAGGCATAAAAGAGGCCCGGGGTCCACGGCCTCGAGAAGGCATCCCCGCAGCGAGCCCTGCTGAGGGGGGCGGGCATGAAACAGCCTCAGCTTCGCATTCTCCCTGGAGGCAAACAGGTCCACTTGAGGTGTGCCCCAGTGGGAGAACAGATCATGTACTACCTCCGGCAGGAGAGACCACTCGTGAGATGCAGCACCTATCCGGCTTAGGGCATCAGGCAGAGTGTTGGAGGCTCCCGCCACATGGATGGCTAGGAGATCTGCCTCCAGTCTGCTCATGAGGGACCAAGTGCGGAGAGCTTCCTTGCATAGGGGCAAGGAGCGCATCCCGCCCTGGCGGTTTAGGTAGTACATGGTCGTAGTATTGTCCGTCTGGACCTGGACCACTTGACCCCATACAAACGGAGTGAAGGCGGTGAGGGCTAGTCGGACCGCTCGAAGCTCCAGCAGGTTGATGTGGCATCGAGACTCCTGAGGGGACCAGAGGCCATGCGCTCTGTGTTCCCCCAGATGGGCACCCCAACCCAACAGAGAGGCATCGGTCGTTGGAATGACCGTCGGCTCGGGGCGGACAAACGAGATGCCCTCCTGCAGATGAGCTGGAACGATCCACTAGAGAGCGTTCCACATTTCCTGGGTCACCGCCACTGGCTGGTCCAGAGGACCGGAGCATTGTGACCATTGCTGGGCAAGCCCCCATTGAAGGGGACGTATGTGCCTGCAGGCCCAACGGACCACGCTGGTACAGGCCGCCATGAGGCCCAGAAGTCCCGGGCAGGGCGCAAGTGCCCAACCAGAAATGATTGGGCAAAGGAGGAAAGAACCTCAGCCCTGTCCACCGGGAGCCGTGCTCTGGCTCGAAGAGAGTTGAGCTCTTCCCCGATGCATTGAATCACCTGCATTGGCACGAGTTCTGATTTGGCCTCGTTGATGAGGAGGCCAATCTGAGAGCAGACCTGGAGGGCCAGATTCCTGGACCACTCCACCTCCAGCCTGGAGGGGGCTGCAATCAGCCAGTCATCCAGGTAAGGGTACACCCGGACCCTCCGGCGCCACAGGAATGCTGTCACCACTGCCATGCATTTGGTGAAGACCCTGGGAGCTGGAGAGAGGCCGAAGGGCATGGCCCGGAACTCGTAAAGGGACCCCTCCGCTCGGAAGCGAAGGAATCGCTGGTGGGATGGATGGATCGGGACATGAAAGAACGCGTCCTGGAGGTCCAGAGAACAGAACCACATGCCTCGTTCCAAGGATGGAATGATCTGAGCCAGAGTGACCATCCTGAAGGTTCGAGACCTTAGGAACTTGTTCAGGTCATGTAGGTCTTGAATGGGGCGCCAGCCCCCCCGTCCGTTTCGGTACCAGGAAATACCTGGACACAAACCCTGGGTCTGGTGAAGGATCCACCACCTTCTTGATCACCTCCTTTTGGAGGAGAAGAGCAATGTCGGCTCGGCTATGGACCCCATAGGGCAACGGCTCAATAGGGTGGAGCCTGCTCGAATTCCAGAGGCAGACCTTTCCCTACCACTTCCAATACCCAGCGGTACATGGTGATAGTGGACCAGGCGGAGAAGTAGTGGCGGAGCCGTTCCCTAACGGGGGGAACCCGGGGAGAGTGACGAGGCTGGCGGCGACACTCCTCAACCCGTCACTGGGCAGGCTTGGAGGAAGGACCGGCTGAGGGACCTCCTGGGCCTTTTCCTCCCGGCTTCCTGCTGGAGGAAGCTGCAGGCTTGGCTTTGGGGTGCCAAGTGCGAGCCTGCTGGCCCCGATGCTGGTGTTGCTGGGCCGGACGTGCCGCAGGGGCAGAAGACCGAAAGGGCTTACACTGCTGCTGGAGGCCTTTGTCCTTCTGGGCAGACATGACCGAGTCCAAGGTGGCACTGGACTTCTCGATCCTCTGCAAGTGACCCTCCACCCCGGGACCGAACAAGTCGGTACCCAGGAAGGGAACGTTTGCCAGCCTGTGCTGGGTATCCGCTGTGAAGGTGGAGATCTGTAGCCAAGCTCTGTGGCACATGGCCACTGCGACCACTACTAACCAGGCACAAGAGTCTCCAATGTCGAGAGCAGTTTGAAGCTGTTGCTTTGCCACCTCCCTTCCCTGATCCTGCACCTGCTTGACCGTAGTCTGAAGGTCAGCCGGGAGATGAGGAATCACCTCATCCACGGAGCTCAAAAGGGCATGGGAAAAGTGTGCCATCAATACGGCCAAACTGGCCTGACGAAGGCCTAAGGAGGACGCAGCGTAAACTTTACGCCCAGAGTAGTCCAGTTTCTCGACTGCAATGACGGGTGTCTCGGCCGGCTGACCTGACAGGGACACCGTGAAGCCAGCGGCCTTAGCCGCCAACCTCGACTCAAGTCGGTGTCGACTACTATCCGGGAAGGGACCCTCCCACTCCCACGAACGTCGACGGTGGGACTTACCTTTAGAGTCCTTTTTCTTGGGCCGAGAGGAGTGTTCCGATGGCCCCTCTCCTTCAGTAGAGAGGGACTGACAAAGTTCCTTAAATGAAGCCGAGTAGGAGGAGCCCAAGGAGAGCAGGATAAATGCCGCGACTGAGGAAGAAGAAGATGCGGCCTGGGCCGCATCCTCCTCGAAGACGATCATTTGCTCAAGTTGCTCAGCCGAGCCGCACGCGGACACCGCAGCGAACGGCCTCTTCGACTTAACCGGAGGAATACATCTCTCGGGGCGCCCAAGTTGTAGTCTGGCAGCACGGTCTTCGAGAATGTTGACCGAGAAGGACTTGCACAATTTGCAGGCCTGCGGATCGTGTTCGAGCCCAAGGCAGTAAACGCACGTGAAGTGCGGATCGGTCAGAGACATCTTCTACCCACAAGGGCACTGCCGAAATCCGGGAGTCGATTTGTCCATCGCAGCCACGAAGGAAGAAAAAGACCGAAGTCTAGAAAATTTAAGTGAGAGTTTCGGTTTAACCGACAAGTTAGGATCCAGGCCTAAAATGCAGAGCGCTAAGGAGGGAACCTGAGCTTCCAAGCGGTAAGGAAGATCTGGCATCATGGGGCGGAGCCGAGAGTTTTACCACCCGGGTGGGTGGGAGGAGCCAGCTTTAAGACCTCCCGGCAAGATTTAAAGCGGCAAGGAACCTGCCAGTAAGTGTGAATAGAACAACATATCCATGTCCCTAGAACTCTTTGTTCTCTGGGGCAGTTCGAAGGTTGGGAATCACTGCAGTATGTCAGAATACAACAAGACTTCATGTTGTTTGAAATCGTGCTTGTCTGCTTTTGCAAAAACGTCCCCACACTTCAGGAAGTTTTTAAACCCGGGGGTCCAGTCTTTTTCTTAGGTTTTTCTGCCATCGTCAACCAATGAAGAAAAAACAAGAACTGCAATAAATATTTCACTCTTTTTTAATTTTTATTTTTTTTCGTGGTCGGTTCAGGAATTGACGAACGTTCCGATAATGAACCGAGAACTTAAGAATCTGAACCGGGTTAGTGGTTTCAAACACAAAATTTACTTCAAATTAAATAAGTAAAACAGTTAAACTAAATAGTGGAATTTAGCAAATAAAAGCTTCTGCAACGGTTACTAAACCCCGGTTCCTCGATGGCTATACCGAACCGTGAGGAACTGAGAAATTAAACTAAAACACGAAATAATAGCAATAAACTAACGTTTAAGGCAAAAATTTGAAAATAAAGTCAGCCGTAAGAATAATAATATAAGAACTACTTATATTCAGTGAAGAACCACAAGGAACGACTGATATGGGAAGTCTCCTGGGCGTCTCGACTTGTCAGGCGGAAAAAGAAATCCGATACATTGATGGAACATCACAGCAGATAAGGGCATCAGTCTGAATATGTGTCACGAGCCAATGATAGTTCTACCATTTGCATATAGTTCCATTTTCTCCGGGCAGCTCTGCTTAGAAGGCTGACGGCAGAGAGTTAGGAATATAGGAGAATACCTGGGGTTAGAATTTAGGATTAGTACGCAGAGCTACCCGGTCTCTGTGAAAAATTAAATACGGCTCCTTACACATCATGGCCTGATGCTCAGAAATCCGAGTAGAAGTAATGGCAATTAAAAATAGCGCTTTCCAAGACAAGTAGCGCAGGTCGCAACTTGTGGCCAGTTCAAATGGAGGCAATGTGAGTTTCTCAAGAACGAGGTTCGGATCCCACAAGGGAACTGGGTTACTGATCGGAAGGGTTTCAAGTGGAGAATCCCTTTCAAAAAGGTATGGGAAACCTCCAACTGAGCTATAGCTGTGCCTTCCACTGGGGTGTGTAGACGGGTATGGCAGACAAGTGGACCTTCAACAACGAATAGCTGAGCCCGAGGTCAGAGAGCAGCAATAGATACTCTAGAACATGAAGAACAGGGCACGAAAAGGGGTCCCACCCCTTGGAGGCAGCCCAAATAGAGAACCTTTTCCACTTCATGGCACATGTAGTTCTCGTGGATGGCTTTTTGGCCTCCACGAGGACCTGAGCGACTCTGGAAGAGACCCTGTAATGTGAAATTGCTACGTCAGAAGTCGCCACGCATGAAGATGAAGGGACTTCAGATCTGGGTGAACCAGCTTGCCCTGCTCCTGGGTTATAAGGTCCTGGCAGATGAGTAGAGGCACCAGGGACTCCACCGCCAACTGTTGGAGCAGAAGACCCCATATCTGGCGAAGCCAGTAAGGGGCAATTAAATTCAGGTGAGCCCCTTCCGCCTGCAGCCTGAGAAGAACCCTCTGTTATCAGCAGGAATGGAGGGAAGGTATATAAAAACCTCCCTGTCCAGCAAAGAGACAGCACTTCTTGCCAGAAAACACCAGGCCCAGGAACGAGTGAGCAGAAATTGGGTAGTTTTGCGTTGTATGGGGAGGCGAACAGATCTCAATCTGGGCGACCCCAGAGATCAACGATGTCTTTGATCATGGACTGTTTTAGTTCCCACTCATGTGTCTGGGCCCAAGTGCAGCTGAAACAGTCTGCTAGAATGTTTTAGACGCTTGGAACGTGCACTGCCATACACTGAAGCTGGTGCTGGATCACCCAACTCCATACATGCATCGCCTTCCTGCACAGGGGGTATGACCGTGTGCCTCCCTGCTTGTTGAGATACCAGGCCACATACACATATTGTCCGAGTGGACCTGGGAGAAGGCGAGGTTGAAAGGCCTGAAGGGCGTAAAGCATCGCATGCATCTCCAGTACGCTGGTGTGCAGAGAGCTCCCGCTGAGATCAGGATCCCTAGGTTTTGAGATCCTCCAAGTGGGCACCCCAGCCCTAACTGGAAGCATTCATGGTTAGGTTTTGTGTCAGAGGGGGAGACCGAAAAGGCACCCCTCTGCACAGGTTGTCCAGGTTCTGCCACCAGAGGAGATCCTGCCGCATGGGGCCAGATATCAGCACCTTGTGATCCAGGTCATCCAACCTCTGGTCCCACTGAACTCTGAGCGTCCACTACATAATTCGCATGTGGAACCTGGCTAAAGGAACAGTGGGACTAGCCAATGCCATAAGGCCTAGGAGGCGCAGAACTGTTCTGGCCATAGACCAGCGGCTGCTGGCCACAAACCTGGCCTGCTGCTGCAAGGTTTCTGCCCTGTCCAAGGGAAGGAAAGCCTGACCCTGGGCTGTATCCAGCACTGCCCGAATAAACTAGAGGCACTGGGAGGGCGTAAGGTGAGATGTGGGGTAGTTCACCGTAATTTCCACCTGACAGAAAAGATCCAGGTTAGTTGACAGAGAGGCTTCCAGGCTGTCCTTCAAGGGAGTTGTAAGGACCCAGTTGTCCAGGTAAGGGAATACAAAGAGCCCCTGGCACCACTAAGCCGCCGCCACCACCACTAGGCACTTGGTAAACACCCTGGGTGCTGAGGAGAGGCCAAAGGGGAGGTCCTTGAACTAGAAGTGCTCCCCTTAGAAGGCAAACCTGAGGAAGCGGCCGTCCGGTGGAAAGACTAGTATGTGCAGGTAAGCATCCTGCATGTCCAGGGCGCTGAGCCAGTGTCCCTGTTGCAGTAGGGGCAGCAGGCCTGGAAGGGTCAGCATGCAGAATCTCTTGTATGCTACATATGGACTGAGCTTGCAGAGGTCCAGTATGGGCCAAAGGTAGTCTGTTTTTTGGGGCACTAGGAAGAAGTGAGAGTAGTACCCCCTTCCCAGCTGGCCCTCAGGAATGGGCTCTAGTGCAGATTTTAGCAGTAGAGCCTCGATCACCTCTCTGATGAGAGGAATGTGACCTTTCAGGTAGTGAGAAGTGACCTGGCGGATTTCCTGGAGGTCTCTCTATGAATTCTAGGGTGTGGCCTCAAGCTATCAGCTGAAGGACCCATGAGTCCATCATAATCGCCGTAGGTGACTGACGAATCTGCCCCCTACCGGCTCCTGCAGAACTAGAGGCGGGGGGGGGGCAGGGCGCGAGTCAAGAGGCTGAGGGAAGGAGGATGGGGGAGCTCCGCCCCAGTAGCCCCAAGACTTGGCTGGAGGGGTGGCAGTGGCTGGAGAAGCCCACCATTTGTCCCGAGCTTGGCGGGCTGGGGCTTAAATTGACGTCACTGCTGCTGATGACTAAAGGGCTGTCACTGCTTGGTACTGGGACGATACGCGAACTGGACCAAGCGTAGCGCTTTGCTGCTTTCCTGAAGCTCGGTCAAAAGGTCCTTAACACTGCCCCCAAAGAGGACTGGGCCATGAAAAGGGGCATTCAGGATCGAGGATTGTACATCCTGAGCAAATCCTGAGACCTTAAGTCAGGCAAGTCTATGAAGCCATACTGCTGTGGCAGTGCTTCGAGCAGAGGCATCAACTGCATTGTAAGTGGCATGCAGGGTATGATGGCAGGTAATCTCTGCTGTCCTCACCAACTGTTCAATCTTGGCCTTGGTCTCTCAGTCAGGCAAGGCCTCAAACTCCGACTTGAGTTGTCCCAGAAATGCTTTCTGATAGCAGACCATGTGGGCAACATAATTCAGAGCCCTTAGTGCCAAAATGGAGGATGAATAAACTTTGCGTCTGAACTGGTCCAGCTGCCTCGACTCCTTATCCGGAGGGGAGGTGCTCATGTGCTTGGGCATGGAGGACCGGTCATGGGCCGCATTTATCACCAAGGAATCAGCCTTAGGTTGGGTACAGAGATGGTCCTTGCCCTCCGGGACATGGTATATCCTATCCGTCTTCTTACAGAAGGTGGTTATGGATGACGGCTGTTGCCAAATTGTGGACGCAAGGTCGTTGTGAGGCCCAATCCACGGGGAGGATCAAAAGAGGCGTCAGCTGTGGGAGGTCGAGATGCTCTACCAGCTGCCTACGTTGATGGTCCTGTTCCTCAGTCTTCCACCCGTTGGCCCCCTGAATCTTCTTGAGGATCTCTGTGAAGGAAGGATCCTCCAGGGGAGACTTAGGAGTTTCCTTGGGAGTAGGTGCGTCCAGAGGTGGGGATTCATAGCCCGAGACCGACAAAGAGGAACTCAAGTCCGAGGACTGGCTAGCGGCCTGGGACGGGGACGGACGATGGGGAACCTCCTTCTGAGGATCTACCCATCTCCATGCCTCTCCACAATGGAAGCAGCTACCACATGGCCAGAAGAGGAGGTCTGGGACTCTGCCGGGGGCAAACCGAGGAGTAGGAGTAGGCCAGGCTGGCGTAGAGGCCGCAACTAGCTGGCGACGGTCCAGTTCTGAGACCAGATGAGCCTTGGTTCTGCTCCACCATGAATCAAACAGAGCCTGATAGTCCACCTGCAGTTGTGGGTTAACCGGTGGAGAAGGCTGGTAGGGCGGGAGGTAACTCAAAGGATGACCCGGTGTCGGGTAGCCAGGCATATGATACGCAGGTGAAGGATAGCCCAGTGTGTAGTACCCCTGTGTTGGGTACCCTGGTGTCGGATACCCCGGCATGGGTGTGACAGGGAGATCGTGCCACTCCTGAGGACTGAATGTTTCTTAAATCTGTTGCAACAGTTCTTCTATTTCTTAGCCTCATCTGTCTTTTACAATTTCAAGTCCATAAGGTTGGCCACCTATGAGCACCCCCTTCCCTTTCTTGACTATGCTATAGCGTCCTCTTTAATTTTCCTTTTCCCTCTCAGGTCCTCGTACAGGGAGGTTACTGTCGTTACTGAGCTGATGTATAACAACAGGCTGTGTTCCTCGTTGTTGGATTTAGTATACAATAGCACTACGTCATAAAATACCTTGATGTATATCCCTTATGTGTATGAAACCTCTAAATGTTGAAAATACCACGGCACTAGGTGTTTTTGATAAAGGTAAAAAGTTACTAGGTGGCTGTATTATAGAATTAAGTTACCATGGTAGAGATATCAGAAAACCACTGTTATGTTGTTAAAATGCATGTATACTGCAGACTGTTTGAAAGGTCCTCTGGCACCATGCATTCCTGCTTTAAGCTGAACCAGCCTAAAATGTCATGGTGATTTGCATATACATCCCATGATGCTTTGCATTATGGGGGTATGTGTGGTGATGTGTTTCATTGACACTTGGCTTTATTGCCAGTGCCCTTTGGGGTAACACTTGCTTCAGTGCTTCTGCAATGACGTTCTTTGTCTTTAGCTTGTTTTTGAGTTTTTCTTTTTTTGAGCTCCCCATAGATCAAATACGCAATACCAACATAGGGAATAAAACATTTTTCATTAAAGAGGGAGATCAGTAGATGAGTGGGTCAGTAGGCGTTGACTAGGTGCAGAGGAAGGACATGCATAGCCTGCTGCTGCAAACTGATGTATAAAAGAAGGGATATAACTACAAACTCAGGCTGAAATAAATAACTTGGAGGAGTATATTGATTCTGTAGCGGATAGTTTAGTAAATGACTCAGTACAACAGAGCGCGACAAAGCCAAAGAGGATGAACATGAATGGTGTCTTGTACAAAGGTTTAAAGGGAAAAAAGGCAGATGGAATATAGGGGGTAGCTGCAACATCTGTACTGAAAATAGATTTAACAGTTTAATGACAGACTCTTGTTTACTTACACCTGGTGCTGTAGCTTCTAGTGAGGTATTACCAACAGTGGATCTCTCCCCTATTATAGTTACACAAAGCACTGACACTTCCCCTGAGCTTCTACATACCCCTGAGTCACCTCACCCATTACCACCTGCGAATGCACCAGATAAGAATGCAATCCACTTTGTAGAACCTGAGAACCCCCAAATACAAAATGTACTTAGAAACCAGGCTACAAGAAGAATAAATGTTCCTAGGGATGTTTTAGTGATCGGTGATTCCAACATCCAGTATACTGATCATATTTTATGTAAAAATCATAATTTATATACTACTGTTAGTACTCTTCCTGGAGCAGGTATAAACAACATAAAAGATATGTTCCCAGGGCTGCAAGAACATACCAATTCCCCTCTTACTCTGATTCATGTAGGAATAAATGATCTTGGCAAAAGATCTTTATTACAAATTCAGAGGGATTTTGAAGAAATTGGGGATTCTATAAAAAGTCAAGGGGGAAAGCTGATTATCTCAGGGCTCCTACCTATACCCAGGGCAAGTATTGATAAACAAAGGGACATTATGACTTTAAATGGCTGGTTTAACGATGGTATATAAGGGAGGGGTTTTTCTTTTTAGAAAATTGGACAGGTTTTCTAAATCAAAATCTTTTTGCAAGGGATAGTATGCATTTGAATAGACAAGGCAAATGCATTTTTGCTACCAGACTAAGACAGCAGATTGACTATTGTTTAAACTATTAGATGGGAGATATTCTGCCCCAAAATACCAACTGTAATAGTAATAGTAATATCCCTTTAGCCCCAGAATGGAATTGCTTAGTTATAAATGCAAGAAGCCTTGGGAATAAGATTGCTGAATTTATCTTATTATTGGAACAACTGAATGTTCACATTTGTGCTGTCACAGAAACTTGGTGGCGCGATGATGACCCATGGGACAAAAATATTCCAGGTTTCATTCTGTTTCATAAAGACAGAAGTACTACAAATGGGGGGGGGGGGGCATTGTATTTATCAAGTTTTACTAATGTAGAGAATATTGAACTCATACAGTGGCCCAGTATTGAGGCACTATGGGTCAAAATATTCCCCATCTCAGCACCGTGTATTAATATGGGAGTAGTTTACAGGTCCCCAGCAATTATACACGATGATGATATTCATCTGTTAGACTTTGTGGAGAAGATATCTTCCACAAATAATACCCTATTTTAATCTCCCTGGTATAAACTAGAAGAATATGCATACTCTATCCCCCATGGAAAACAAATATCTGCAATTATTTCTATTGGCAAATATGGAACAAATAGTCAACACTAGTACCAGGGGCAACAATATACTAGATTTAGTATTACATAACATGGGAAACCAAATCTCTAATTGTTCAGTGCTTCATCCATTGGGCTCCAGTGATCATTCTATTGCGTATTTTACTTTTAGATAGAATTTAGGACAGGACCATGGTAATACAACACTTTTTAACTTTAAAAAAGCAAACTTTGTGGGCATGACAATGGATTTGGCATCCTGGGACTGGCAATATTCCTTTTTAGATCATTCACTTCCTGAAATTTGGCAAATTCTGATTAGCCAGTTAACTTTACTTTCTAACAAATATATCCGAATTATTAAAAAAATTGATAAAACTAAATTGAAAAGGCCATGGATGAATGAATCTGTTAAAAGTCATATTAAATATAAAAACAGAGCCTACAAAAGAGCTAAGTCATGTGGAACCAAGCAAAGTTGGGATACTTTTAAATTCCAGTTAAAGGTGACTAAATATAGTATCAAAAAGGCTAAAAGGGATTTCGAGGTACGACTGGCTAGTAATGTGGGGGATAATTATAAATCTTTTTATAAATATATTAATAACAAAAGAAGTGGCACTCCACTATTGGCCGCTAAAAATATTTCTGGAGACTTATTATTGGACAAGTCACACATGGCTACTATGTGCAACAAGCAATTTTCATCAGTTTTTAACACCAAAACTGAATCTAGAAAGAAACACAATGACCATATCTTGGTGGTATTTTACAATAGATGCCAGTACTGTACAAAAACTGCTTCAAAATTTGGACCCTTACAAGTCAGCAGGGCCAGATGGTCTATACCCCCGCATCCTTAGAGAACTAGCAATCCCTCTTTCTGGTCCTGTTACTGCCTTATTTAACAAATCCATACAAGAAGGCCAGGTTATCGATGTTTGGAGACAGGCGACTGTGGTTCCAATCTTTAAAAAGGGCTCCAGGAAGGAAGTGTCAAACTATAGACTCATCAGCTCGACATCTATATTGGGTAAAATGTTAGAAGGAATTGTAAAGGAACATCTATGTAAGAAAATAGAACCTGATCCTACTCAGCATGGTTTTGTTAAGGCCAGATCATGCCAGACTAGCCTGTTGAACTTTTATAATGGAGTAAGCGGGCACTGGACAGGGGCGGCGAGGCGGTGGATGTAATTTTTCTGGATTTCTCCAAGGCCTTCGATAAGGTCCCTCACGGCCAGCTTATCGAGGACATGATAAATCTTGGCATAGGGGGAAATATATCGAGATGGGTGGAATCATGGCTCAAAGGCCGTTTTCAGAGAGTGTGTATTAAGGGCCTTTTCTCAGATTGGGATATTGTGACTAGTGGTGTACCACAGGGTTCGGTTCTGGGCCCGTGTCTGTTCAATTTATATATAGCATCATTAAAAACCACGACTGATGTTTGGTTAACAAAGTCTGCTGATGATACACGTATAGGTTACCCCATTATTAATACTGGTGATATAAATACCCTCCAGTATGCCCTAAATGAGTTCCCAGGAGTGGGCCACCCTGAAGAAATTGCCCTTTAGTACACACAAATGCGTTGTAATGCACCTTGGAAGAAAAAACATTCAATCCAAATACCTTCTTGGTGGAAAAACCCTAAAATCGGTTAGTGATGAGCACGATCTTGGTATCAGACTTTCCAATGATCTCAGCTCTAAACTCCATTGCCATGCTGTTATTAAGAAGGCAGCTGGTGTGTTGCACTGCATAAACATATCAGCAGTAAAAGTAGTGATGTCTTGCTCCCATTATACTCATCATTGGTGAGGCCCCATCTGGAGTATTGTGCCCAATTTTGGGCACCTGGGGACAAAGGCACTATAAAATCAATGGAGAAAATTCAACAGAGAGCAACTAAAACAATTTTGAAGTCAGAAATTTGGATTACCATGTTAGACTTGAAAAACTTGGGTTGTATACATTGGAGTATCGCAGAATGAGGGGGCGATTTATGTCTAGTATTTAAGGCAGCACTGGACGACAACCTGTGGGAGTTATTAGGACTTGAATTAAGGGATAAAATTTACTTAACTAGGGCACATCCACTGCAATTAAAAGTCGAACAGTGCCAAACAAAAAAAAATTAAGTAGTTGGTTCACAATAAGAGTTTGTAAAATCTGGAAGAGTTTACCTGTGGAAATAGTATCATGTGAAAATATTGATACTTTTAAAAATTACTTGGACGCCTATTTGAAACAAAAATGCATAGTAGGATATAATTAATACTGGCGAGCTTTATGGACCATGGTCTTCTTGCTCTGTATAACCTATGATACCTATGATATGCCATTGCTTAAGGTTATTTCCTGTGTTTTAAATAAACATCACATAGAGAATGTGTGTTGAACTTGAAGTTCTGAGTCTGGTCCATCTGTTATCCCACAACCCTTCCACAGTGGGGTAATGCGGCGCGGGATAACCTGGCGTCGGGTAGACCAGAGCAGGACCTGACGGTGGAGCCGAAGGGCCTGGCTGTGGCCCCAAGTGTATGCCTGAGGGACCCGGTAAGATGGGGTCTGACGGCACCCTTCAGGAGGAAGGCCCGGCGTCAGCAGATCCTTCCAGAGTTTGGGGAGGCGCGGAGGGCCCAGACGGAGGGATCTGGAAGGTGAAGTCCAGGGCATCCCCTAGAAGACCAGGCGTAGGGATCTCCGACGAAGGATGTCCCAGTGCTGGCCTATCATTGGGGCCAGCGGTCTTCCAGTTCTGGGGAAGATCCAGAGGCTCCACTGTGAGTGGCAGAGAAGGGCAGGAGGCATTCCTCGAGGCGGCTGCAGCTTTTTTGCGGCAGCTGGCGCTGGTTAGGAAGACCAACGTTCGGCCCAGAAGAAAAAATTACTTACCCTAGTAATTTTGTTTCTTCCCAGTGATACTCTGGTATTCAGAACTTCTGCAGTGTCCCTTGAAGACTGAACTGCCGGGAGAGAATTTGGAATGGTATGCTATTGATGGAATCTTTCCAGATTCTGTTTTCAAATGCTGCCTTGAACTAACTGCCTAGGTTCTAAACCCTCAGATTTCCTTGGAGCCTGGGAAGACAGGCCTCAAAAAACTAAACACCTATATATAAAAACCTTAGTAATAAGAAATACAATAATAATGGAATAACACCCAAGAGAGGGAAACCCCAAAACTGGAGGTCATAAAATGTAACAATACTGCTAAATGTCAGAAATCACCGGAAGGGGAAAAACAACAAAATGAACCCAATTCACAAACAATAGTGTCTGATTGTGGCACCTATATAGTAGGTCACAAAAACATTCCCAGGAATGCAGAGGCTACTGGTTCCTGAAGGGGAAGTTCTGAATACCAGAGTATCACTGGGAAGAAACAACATTACTATTGTAAGTAATTTTTTCTTCTAACCCCAATAATACTGAGGTATTCATAACTTCTGCAGACTAAGAAGCAGTACCTTTGGAGGTGGGCATAGAACCTACTTTGGAAACAGACTCTGCAAGACTGCTGTGCCAAACCTGGCATCACTCCTGGAGAGGATGTCCAAACTGTAATGCTTTGTAAAGGTGTGTACTGTTTTCCAGGTAGCTACTTTACAGATGTCCACTAACGGGACATTCCTGGCAGCTGCTATGGTAGCAGCTGTGCCCTTTGTGGAATGGGCCCTCAATCCCGTTGGGGGTTCCCTTCCCACCTCAGAATAACAAAACTGGATGCACTGTACTATCCAGCAAGAAATTGACCTTTTAGATGCTGGGTTACCCTTTCCCACATCCTCATAAGTCAGGAACAGCTGTTTTCCGTCTAGCCTATGGTCCTTAGTGGCTGTCATGTAGTAACTAAGGGCTCTCTTAACATCCAGACTGTGAAGTCTCCTTTCACCAGAAGTAGAGTGCTCATTGAAAAAGACAGGTAGGGTAATGGTTTGGTTCAAGTGGAAATCAGAAACCACTTTAGGGAGAAAGTTCTTGTTTGTTCTCAGGACCATTTTGTCCTTGTGGAAGGAAATATAGTTCTGGTCTATGCAGAGAGCCTGCAGCGCACTGATTCTTCTAGCAGAAGTCACTGCCACTAGGAAAACTGTTTTCCATGTGACATATTTTAGATGAGCTGAAGACATGGGCTCAAAAGAGCCTCCATGAGTTTGGCTATACATACACTGAAGTTCCATGCCAGCACTGGCTCCCTGTGAGGGGGGTGAAAATGGAAAAGGCCCTTAAAGAACCTCTTAAAAGATAGGGTCTGAGGCAAGAGAAATCCTTTGCCTGGCTGAAATGTAAGCAGATGCTGCAGCCAAATGTACCTTCAGGGTATTGGGTTGAAGGCCCAAAGAATGCAAATAAGTAAGATAATCCAACATGGCTGGTACACTAGCCTGTGCTGGCAACATTTTCTGGGTGAAACGCCAAACAGAAAACCTTTTCCAGTTTGCAGCATAGGTTTTCTTAGTGGAGGGTTTCCTGTAATCACTCAAAATGTCCAGGACACTTTCAGAAAGGTTTAGGCCTGCATATCCTAGGTCCTCAAGAGCCAGGCCTTGAGCCCGAGGGATCTGAGGTTTGGGTACAGGAGCCTCCCCTGATTGGAGGTTAACAGGCTGTGCCTCCCGGGAAGGTGCATCAGCTCAGCCACAGACGTGCAGAGCAGTAGAGAGTACCATGGCTGCCTGGGCCAATCTGGAGCTATCAAGATCATGGATGCTGACTGGGACCTGAGCTTGAGAAAAACCCTGTACACCAAGGGGAAGGGAAGGGAAGAAAAGCATACAGATGTTTCCCTGACCAATCCAGAATTACAGCATCCAGGGGGACTGTTCCCCGCTCTGGTGGTCTGCAACAGTATTTTGGCAGGTTGTGGTTCTGGTGGGATGCAAACAAGTCTACCTCTGGAGTGCCCCACTGCCTGAAAATCACTTCCACTACTTGCCTGTTCAGAGTCCATTCGTGATGGGCCTGGTTGATCCGACTCAAGGTGTCTGCCAAGGTATTGCCCTTGCCAGGCAGATGAATGGCCTGTAGAGAAACTCCCAAGGACTATGTCAGACTCCATATTTTCATGGTTTCTGTGCAGAGAGGGTTTGACCTTGTCCCTTCCTGCTTATGTAGTACACAGTGGTGGTATTGTCTGTTCTGATCTGTATCACCTTTCCCTGTAGCAGTGACGTGAAGGCCTTTAGTGTTAACAATACTGCTCTGAGCTCCAGCAGGTTTATGTGCAGGAGTGACTCTGCACTTGACCATGTGCCTTGGGTGGTGTGATCTCCCAGATGGGCACCCCACCCCAATAGTGATGCATCCGTTGTGAGAACTACTGATGGGGTCTCTTGCTGAAAAGAAATCCCTTCTCTCAGATTGGTTTCCTCTTTCCACCATTCGAGGGCCTGTAACAGAGTTCCTGTTACTGGAATCAATTTTGAAATAGGGTCTCTTCTTTGGCACCAGTGAGCCCTGAGGTGAAACTGGATGTCCCTCATTTGTAATCTGGATCCCAGCACTGTGCCAGTGGCAGCCGCCATGTGGCCCAGCAGCTGAAGAAACTGTCTTACAGTTTTTGGTTTGTTCAGGATGAATGAACCTGCTATCTGTTGGATGCTCCTTACCCTGTCCAGAGGCAGGAATGCCTTGCCCTGCAGGGTATTTAACTCTGCTCCTATGAACTGTGATACCCCAGCAGGCTGAAGGACTGACTTTTTTAGATTTATCAGGAATCCTAGAGACTCCAAGAGCTCTTAGGTGAGTTGCAGCTGCTCCCTGACGTGCTGGGGTGATTTTCCCACCACCAGCCAGTCGTCTAGGTATGGGAAGACCGTGACACCTTGCTTTTGAAGGCGTGCCACTACCACTGCCAGACACTTTGTGAACACCCTTGTTGCTGAAGTGAGACCGAATGACAGGGTTGAGAACTGATAATGACCTGAAGGGTGTCTGAACCGGAGGTATTTTCTGTGAGACTCCCTTATGGGGATGTGGAAATAGGTATCTTTTAGGTCCAATGAAGCCAACCTGTCCCCTTTCTGGAGGGTTGGTAAAATCAGTGTCAATGTTACCATTTTGAACTTTGGTTTTGTTAGATATCTGTTTAAGACCCTGAGGTCTAAGATGGGCCATTACTCCCCATTTTTCTCTGTGGTAAGGAAGTATCTTGAGTAAAATTCCTTTCTCTTTAAGTGGATTGGTACTGGTTCCACTGCTTGTGACAGAAGCAGTTTTTGAACCTCTTGTTTCCAGGAGTTTTCTCTCTGCATTTGAAGATGGTTTAAAAACTCTGGTTCTTAAGGTAAAAGGGATTTGAAGCTTAGAGACAATCGCTGGCTCACTACTTCCAGGACCCACTTGTCTGTGTTGATGTTTTTCCAAGCATGAAAATAGTGAGCCAGTCTGCCTCCTACAGGCAGTAGGGAGGCAGCCTGTACAGACACGTCACGGAGCCTGCTGAGCTTGGGATTGGGAACCATGGCTGGGAACCCCTTCTACCCCTGCCTCTTAAGTATCCCTGCTGTGGATACTGCTGGTACTGAGGCGTAGCCATGGCCTGGAAAAAGGGCCTGCTTTGAAAGGAACTGCCCTTTCCTCCCCTTCCATAGGGTCTGGAGGATGGGGAAGCTTTGTCTTTTGCAGAACTGCTTCTGCAGGTGGCCTTGTATTCATCCACCTTTTTCATATAAGCCTCTGTCTTTTCCTGTAGAGTTTTCCTCCAATGGGAAATCCAGTGTTTTGGTTTGTGTATCCTGAGTAAGATTTGTGGATCTTAGCCAAGCAAACCTTCTCTCAGCCACAGTGTTTGCCATCCACCTGGCAGCTGTGTCATTCGAATCAGCAGCCATTTGACATTATTTGGCTGCTTCCAAACCAAACCTGGCTGTTTCAGTTAAGTCAGCTGAAAGGGGAGACTGCCAAAGAGATTTTTGGTATAGTGCAGCATAGGCCTGGAAATTTGGCTGCCTGATGGCCAAGGAGGCTGAAAGGTAACCTTTCTTGGCCATACTATCAATCTTCCTAGAGTCTTTGTCTGGAGGGTGGGAGGCTAGTAGAACCCTTGCCTTGTCGCAGGCTGCCACTTGCACCACCCCTTGGTGGTCAGGGTGAGAGAACAAGAATTCAGCACCCTGCCTTTCCAGCTGATACTTTTTATCCAACCTCCTTTCCTTCGGGCCACCTATGCCCTCCGAGCCGCACTGCCTCTGATCAGCCACCTCTTCACCCCCATATAGCAGCCCCCCAGCTGACTCCCGGATGTAACCCTTCACCGGGTGGGTCCCCCCCCTCCGAGGGGGACGGCGCCGGTGGGGGCGACCAGTGCCAAACCTGCTCCGGGGTGCTACTGGGGATGGTGTGTGCACTGTCCTCAGACTTGCGACTACGGGAGCTGGCGACTGTCATCCGGTTGGCTACGGGGCTCTTTTCCCGTTTGCTCCCGGGGGCGTGGTGTGCCACAACGTAAGGCTGACGCCAACGTTCACCACACCTCCTTAGTGAGTGGGACCCCGCGCATTGCTGTGCCTCCAGCCTCCGCTAGGGATCAGCAAGCGCCAGGTCACGTCCCCGCCCTCCCCACGAGAGACGGCGAGCCGTCAGCCGACACTCAAGCCCTCTCTCCCTGGCCAGCCCTCCAGCACCCGACTCCATTCCCGAACCCGGGTCGCTGGCGTCGCAAACGGAAATCCAACCGCTGCACTGATGGGCTGGCAAGGCATACTTTTTAAAGAACTTGTTAATAGAGAGGAGAAGCTTTTTAGTGGGTGTCAGCCCCATCATTTCTATGTATTCAGCTTCTTCTTCATCCTCATCCTCAATCACCTCACTTGTGGGGATGTCTAATGCATTCACCATCCTTCTTACAAAAGTAAAGTGTGAGGAAAAATTCTCTGATGCCCTAGGAGGAGAACCAAAGTCTTGTTCAGGGGGAACCTCCGGTTTAATGTGGTCCCCGTCGTCCTCCACATCAATATCAACATACTCTTCTTGTTCAAAAAGGGAAGACTGAGAAGAGCCAGTCTCTTTGGCAGGAGTCTGAGGCAGAGGAGCAGTCAGCCCCTGTAAAGCCTGAATAATTCGAAAGGCCTGTGCAATCTCATCAGCAGCTGGCATTTTTATTGTAGACACAGAAGTCCCCAAATGCTGCTCAGCTGGGGGGTTCTGTGTGCTTTGTTTTCTTGGATTTTTTTTTAGAGAGAACCGGAGAGTCAGCCGGTTCAGCAAGCCTCTTCTGGACTGCTCGTGTACCCATCTCAGGGGTGGCAGTTATAGCTGTTGTTATTAATGTGGATTCACCCATAGAAACAGAGGGTGTCGGCTGGTCAGAATTTGAGGGACCCTTAGGAACAGATAGCTTTTTCTTGAGCCTTTCAAGGCGTTTTACAACAGTTTTTGGGGGAAAAGTTTTGCAAATATCACAGTTTGTTTTCAAATGTTCAAAGCCCAGGCAGATAACACATAAATTATGTTTGTCTGCCTTGGCAAAAATCTCACCACAGTCGGTACAAGGTTTGAAACCGGGTTCACCTGTTCTTCTTTTAGGATTTTCAGACATTCTGTGGGTAAAAAAAATACCCCAAACAAATAACGGTTAAATAAAAAAGATTTTTAAAACTTATTTAGTGTTGGCGGTCGGTTCCTGAACCGATAAGAAACTAATCGGAACCAGGAATCGAGCATAAAAATAAACTGGGGCTAGCGGTTCAAGAACCAAAATTAGTGGTTCACGAAATAAATATTTTTAAACAAATTTACACGAAACTAATGGAGTTTCTTAGTCAGGGAACTGCGATAACTACAGAATAAACCCCGGTTCCCCACTGGTTATACCGAACCAGGAGAAACAGAGAAAAATATTTTTTAAATACAGAAACAATGGTTTAACTAACAATAACAAATAGCAAAAGGCAGCAAATGAAAAGGAGAAAAATACTTATGTATTTTTATGTGTTATCATGTCAGGACAGGTAGATGAGGACAGGATCTCCAAGCTTCTGGTCCTGGCAGGCAGAGAACGAAATCTGAGGGTTTAGAACCTAGGCACTTAGTTCAAGGCAGCATTTGAAAATAGCACGCCCAAAGATTCCATCATTTGCATACCATTCCAAATTCTCTCCGGGCTGTTCAGTCTTAAAGGGACACTGCAGAAGTTATGAATACCTGAGTATTACTGGGGTTAGAATCGGGGACCAACGTGCACCTGGGCCTACTTACCAGCTCACCCACTCAGCTTAGACCCAGAAGTTTTCAAGGGCCTAAGAGTGGGAGTTTCTCTGAATCCCCAGGTGGGGGGACCAAAGACTGCTCCCTGGCATGAGGAGCAGGTTTCGGGCGCTCTCCTTGCTGGTAGAGAACCACTCATCGGCCGTGGTCCCAAAGGACAGCTGCAGCCTGGAAGAAGACCAATCCTGATGCTTCTCCTTTTCCCTCTTCTTCTTCTTCTTGTAGGAGTCCAACGAACCCCCCATAGAGGATGAAGTGCTCCTCATCTGCTGCAGCTCCTCTTCCATGGAAGCTAGTTTTTGTTTTAAAAGATGAGCTTCCAGGGCTTGCTGACAGCGTTTCCATGTGGCCTGGTTAAACTTCTGGCAGGCCTCACAGCCCTCTGTGTCGTGATTAGGCCCCAGGCACAGGAGACACGAAGTATGGCTGTCCTTCTCCAGGATCTGCTTACTGAAGGAGCACTTGTTATGGTGAGCTTCAAAAGAGGTCGGAGAAAACATGCAATCTGATGACTATTTTTGACGAAAATACAAGAAAAAATAAACAAAATACTTACTGAAAATGGTAGTCGACTGTAGCAGCGTTCTGCGAGGTCTGGCGTGCGCAGGTTGATGGCGGGAAAGAACTGGAGGGAAGGTGCGAGACCTGCCAGACACTGCTAGTTAAAGTTTTTCGTGTGGTCCTAGCACCTGGCGGCTCAGTCCTACCTGTTACTGCCTACTGAGAGAGCCCTCTCGAAGTAAGATCTGTCTGTACCATCTGAGATTTTCTTTGCCTGTGCGCTTGTCATCACAGCTGCCGAAACATCAGGATTCACTCCCTCTGTGATTAACTCAGTAAATCCTGGGAAGTCACTGACCATAATCACAGGTGCAAGTAATTTTGGCACTATCCCCACTTTCATTTTGTGGGACACCCAATTAATGTTCAGAGTCACTTAGGTGGTGGGACAGTATTGAGTGTCCCCATGGATGCAGACGACACCAGTATCTGGTCCTCTGGCACAGTTCTTTTCGAGAACTACAATATGCACCAGGGTTTGTCTGTTTCCTCAATCTGTAAGTCTCTTCACAGTCTTATCTCCCACCTTGACATCTGTCAAGTACTTGCCCCAGTATGCTAAGGACAAATGTGCTCCACAGTTACCCTCCTTACTATGGCAGGTTCTTGCAATATAACCTGGTTTATTACAGTTATGGCAAAGTCTTTGGATGCAGATGTGTTACCCCCACTAGAGTTATCATCAGACTTGGGAGTTAAATCAGGAAAAGGGGGGTCTCACTGCTGTGGCATCTGTCTGGCCCTCTGATAGTCTTCAGCCAAAGAAACAGCCTTACCCCACTTTTTGGTCGGTGTTCTTTTACCCAAAGCTGTACATCTGTAGGTAGGATATTGATCAACTGCTCTATTGCAAGTGTGTCGATGGCCTGTGGGACTGTTTTGCCTTCTGGTTGGAGCCATTTAATATTCATTTTTTATTTAAAATTGGTAACCAGGAAAAGCACACTGAGCCGAGGCTTGTTTCCAGGTGTGACCCGGAATAGAGGAACACATGAGATGACAGAAAAATTACAATCAAATGAAAAATACACATTATACAAGCCAAAAATAACAGTAAGTTATAAGTCCATATACAGATAAAGGTAGCAAGGGCAACTTCAGGCGTAGTACAGACAAGTACCCCCCCGCCATCATTGGCGGGCAGCACAAACCCACCCGCATACCGCCCAGCTGCCCACCGAATGATAGCTTACAGTAGCAGCTGTAAGCCTACTAATCCACACTGTGGACCAATGGGCCTGCAGTGCATACTGTAATGGTCATGCACAAAAACGTGAATGAAGTCATTCATTCACGGTTTAATAATGACTATTACAGTATGCACTACACCCGATGGTCCCACGAATAATAGACCAATAAACTTACAGCTGCTACTGCAAGCTACGTCGAGAAATGTTTAAAGTTATATATGGATTAGTGCTGCCGCCGATGACAGGAGCTGAAGTGAACAGGGGGGTCCTGTGTGGTGGGGAGTGCCACTGGACCACCAGAGATTACCATACGTGAGGCGTTATCTGCGATCGGGATTACAGGTGGGATGGAGGGTGCCACTAGACTACCAGAGATTTCTTGGAAGTAATATTAGTTGTAATCAGATTCGCAGCTACAGGGAGGGAGGGAGGGGTACCACTGGACTGCTAGGATATGATTTACCCATCTTTTAGGCGATCGCACTACGGGGAGGGAGGGCAGTGCCACTAGACTACCAGGGCATATATGTAACGGTTTTGCATGGGGCTATCACGGATACGGGGAGAGAGGGGGGATACCACTAGACTACCAGGGATATATCAGACTTAATATTATGTGCGATCGTGACTACGGGGAGGGAGGGGGTACCACTAGCCCCCTCTGGCAGCACCACTCGCTGTGCAGGGCACCATGTGCATTCCGCTGACCAGCCCTGCACATCTCATGCAAATGGGGCCATAATGACATGCAAATGATCCCATCTGTGCCTTGCATACATTATGGCCCCATTTGCATACAGCCGGCTCCATATCAGGACTTTGCGCATGGCATAACTCTGTTGCGCTGGCGCAGTTCCCATTCTTGGTATTGAGCCCTGTCGGGGGGGAGATGCACCAGTGTATCCTATTTGTGCCGTGAGCATTACCTGCTATTTTCAAAGGAGATGCGCCACGGCTCATCTCCTTTGAATATATCCTTTAGTTGCACCGGTGCATCTCAGTTGCACTGCGCCACCACTTGCATCTTTGCTATGCACAATTCTGAATATAGGGACCAGGGAGTCTTTGCACGCAAATCCTAAGTTCCTCCCTAAGGTGGTCTCTGAGTTTACACTCAACCAGTCTATCCACCTTCCTCTTTATTTTCCCCGAGCGTGCCAATCCAGGGGAAGCACTGCTCCATGTGTTACATGTTCGCAGATCTTTGAAGTACTACCCACTTCACACAAAGGAATGTAGAAAGTCGAAGCAGTCGTTTGTTTCCTTCATCCCAGGTAGAGGGGACGTTTCGGTTTCTAAGCAATTGCTACCAAATTGCACTGTGTTCTGTTACAACAAGTATGGCAAAGAACTGCCTGGAGCGGTTAAACTGCATTCCACAAGAGGCATGGCTACCTCTGTGGCTTGTTTCTGACGGGTCTCAGCTGCTTACATCTGTACGGCCGCCACCTGGAGTTACCGTCCATACTTTCACCAAGCACTACAGTCTGGACATTGCCTCTAGAGCCTGTGCAGGGTTTGGCAGGGCCTCCTGTCTTAAGTTTATGTTTGACCTTTCTCCCAGACTATCTATTTGCATCTGTAAATGCTTGGGACTCGTTCCTACGGTGTGACCTGATGACTGAGTTACCCCCGAAGAAGACAGAACAGTTATGTAAGAACTTACTGTAACAGTAGATCTTCGAGCGGATCTCTGTCATCTGCTTTCCCTCTCACCATCCCCCTTCTTGGGGCTCTCGTCTAGAAACTAACTGGATGGTGTATCCAGCCTTTCATACAGATCTGGGCACCTCTCTCGCTCCTTGGTCCCCCATGGCTATGGCTATGCTCCCTTTGTCTCCGGAGAAAGAACTGAGGAGGGAGCAGGATCGCTCACACCTTTATAGGATTGGTGACATCGACAAACGTCGAAGGCATGGGTGGCCCCAGCTGTACTACTGAAAATCTTCTGTGTGGATCCTGCTTCACTGACAGTAAATTTCCTATGGTGTGACTCGATGACTGAGATACCCTCGAAGAAGAAGATCTAAACTATCCAGCTGTTTCCCTCGTTTTATAAAGACTCTTTTTTTAGCAGCTTAATTGGTACCTCCTGTTGGAGACAAAGTGTCTCTCTTGCTTGTACAAAACTGTCAAGTTTCCTTCCTGCAGGAGGCTTGCTAAAAGAACTCTGTGACCCAAGCTGCAAGCTGGGCTTTTGCGGCTAGCTGAGAAGGTCAAAAAGGTCAAACTGTTATAACCTTGCTGTATTTTCCAAGAATCCCCAAATCTTTCTACATTTATTTCAAAAATAACTATATATAGTTTACAAACCAGGAATCTCAATTTCACATTAAGATCCACACATACTTCTATAACCATATATAAGCAAGGTAGAGACAGCAAGAAACAAAGGCAGGGAGATAGCAGGGTGGGAACATGAAACTGTCAGAGTGATCAAGTCCTAGATTTCACATAAAAATTTGATTGCACGACCAACCCAGTGGTGATGAAGGTTGAGGCACTGGACACCACACCTCGCACCATGCCGGCGACCCGGGTTCGGGTCAGGGGCTGGCAGGGGAGGACTAGGATCGAGTGTCTGTTGAATGCTCTCCTAGTCCTGGGGTGGGTTGGGGAACACCATCGCACAGCAGCGACCTCTGGGGACACCTGGAGGTACTGTTAGCGTGATGGCAGCTGGGGGGGGAGGGCGGCGGACGTCGGCACGCTGTGCTTGATGTCACTGCACGTCCGCATCCCCGAAAGACAAAAATAAAATCTGAGGAAAATGGCTGCGTGACCGTGCAGCTTGATGGCTGCACCCTGCACTGCCTGGAGGACTTGCCAGGAGTCCAGTCAGGGAGGATCCGGGGCTGTCCTGGCTAGAAGTGGCAGAGGGGGCCCTCCGGTGGGACAGCATGACGGCCATCCCAGACTCTCCTGGGTGTGGTATGAGCCACCCAGCTCTCCGGGTGGGTAGGGCCGGCGGCTGGATGCCCCAGGCCAGTCTCACCGCAGAAAGGCGACAAATATGGATGTGATAAAAAAATTTAAAAAAAATTTGATTGCACAATCAGACAGACAAAAGACAGAAAAAGAGAAGACAGAAAAGATCCTTGCTTTCTGCATAACCACTGGAACAGGGTCTTATTCAGCTCTGTCACTAGGACAGGAGAAGCATTTTTTTGGACCATCAGAGGTACACCAGAAATAAAATGAAGTTATATTTCATTTTTCAAATTTATGCATGTAGGAATGCAAAATAAGAACTATGACAGGAAAGAACATTTATTATTTTTTTTTAAAAAGATATATATTTTAGGGCCTACTTGAAGGTTTACATTGAGTAAGTGTGGCAGTCATATTTTTGATGACAATTAGGATGAGTTCAAAATTGTTATGGGAGGCGCGGATATGGATACGTTGATGTACTATGTCTTGGTTGCCCAAAGAACTTCATAATCATTGGGTGTCACTTGTTCGAAGCTTTGCGAAATGTGATGTATATGCTATAATTCAGTGATATACTTCACCTTCAGTAACTCTGCTAGGTGCTCCAACCCAAGGCCATGTAGAAACAGATCCAGATCACCAAAGGCTCTACAAGAGCTGTAATAATATTAAATGGTAATTTCTATGTGTCTGACAAAAACAAAACAAAGCATTATACTTAGAAAAGTTACACATGTATGATCTACAGCTTTTTAGCTTAGTATTGTATGTACATATATACTGCATTAGACTCCTGAAAATGAATGTAAGATGCCAAGTGAAAACTGATTTAACATGTGAACATATTTAAGTAATTTATTTATAATCATTTTAGACTTTAACCTTGTGCTCGAGTAACATTTTCTGCAATATAATTTTGCCTCAAACTTATCTCTATACTGCCCCATTTCAACACAAATTTGAAAATGTGTTCGAATAAAATGAAAGCAAATTCATGCAAACATGCAACTACAATGAAAACAATCTGATGGAGATGTGACTTTTTCAAAGCAGAGACACAATTAGACAACTCCAATGTGAAGAATGTTCATTACCTAGTTTTGTAGTCTTTAACTACATCAGGAGTACTGTTCAAGTACTTGAAGATTGCTTCTTCTTTAGAAATGTTCAGAGGTCTTTCCAAAGAATTGGACATCACAGCAAGTAGTGCGAACAGCTGACAAAAAAACAAACAAAAAAAAAAAAAAAACACACCATACTACATAGTCTTCAATAGATCTTTTAGAATCCCAAACAGTTCCCTGCTTAACCTTGATGCAAAAAGGTTGCCTCAGTGGGACTGAATTAATTTCATTATATGATGCCTTAAAGTTGTTAGTTACCTACAATGCATACAATGTCAAATATCTTAATTGTTGCTATAGTCTTAACAGTGGTTAAATCGTATGCTGTTTGCAAATGATTTTATAGCCCAATTTAACTGCAAAATCACTAACATTTATGATTGTTTCAATAATTTGGTGTTTCCAGAGGAAAATTCTAACATGTTGCTATGTTTTGAAGCAAATAGTTCCCAAATACATGTGCTTAGCTTTTCAATGCAAAAACTAAACTGAAAATGTTTTAAAATTTGTGTGATAAGAGTCGGCTTTGTGGCAACGAGCTGTGAGGCACCCACTTGGCATGCTGGCGACCCAGGTTCAAACCCCGCGCCCGGGATGGTAGGAGCAAAGACCAGCGGGAAGAGTTTCGAGTGTCTGTGCAGATGGAGGGAGGGTTAGGCCTACTCCGCTCTTCAAGTGGCTCCTGGTGTTTGGCCAGTGGAGGCGCACTTGGCAGTCATATGGAGCACGGGTGATCATGTGCCACTGTGTCTCCTTCCCAGGATGCTCGGGGGGGGGGGACTGGAAAAAAATGGCCCGTCCTGGGGTGCCAGATGATGGCCTTCCCAAGGAGTCACCTACACCGCCATCCACCCAACGCACAGTCCTTGTTCCCCCGAGACCGTCACCACCAATGACAAAGGTGCTTCTCCCCTGGTGGCAGCAGTCCCCCACCCCCGGTAGGGATAAGCTGTAACACTGGGGTTGTCGGTTGGAGGGGTGAAGCTTGGGAGTCTGAAGGAGTGGGGATCTAGAGGGCAGGCTGGAAAAAAAAAATCTGGCTGATACACTTTGTCCAGACTAAAGATCTGCCTCAAAACATGTCTTCAGATGTCAACGTTTAACAAAAATCTTTTATTTGAATCTTGTAACAATTTAATGTTCCGAATGTAACACAAAAACTCCATTCGGGAAGAAAAAAAAAAATTCCTTCACTGTGAGATCTCAAGAGCCAACCCTAGATAGCGGACTGGATTAATTTTCATTTTCTGTGTAAGTTACAGAGCATTAAAAAGTGTTATTTATTGAATTTTGTTGACCCGGTAAGCCCACTGGGCCTAGAAGTCCCTTTTTCAGGGGCGACCAGGGTAGGGTGGATACAGATGGTAAGCAACTGAAATTGAACCAGATTAAGCTATTGGTGGTATTTTTAGTGAATGGGAGAAATTTGGCCAGGACACCGGGGAAATTCCCCTGCTCTGTCTGCAGGGGGCCTTGCTTCCTGTGAGTAGAGGGGACCCTTTTTGTCTGCAGTACCAAGATGGCGGATGACAGGGCGGTTGGTGGTGGAATTGCTGAACATATTTTGGATTCTGACCTGACTACAGCTTCACCCATGGATTCAAAAACACCTGACATTACCGCTGAAGAATCTACAAGGCTGCAATCTGCAGGAAGAAATACTGAAGAGGGCGCTGTTCACGCTGTAGGGAGTATGGAGGATTAACAGTATGGATCGAACCTTGGAATGGGAAAGTACTGCTGCAGGAGTTCTAGAGGTTCCACCAGTTCTTATGAAAGAAACAGTTCAGAATTTGCCTAACTTGCGCAATGAAGGTGGAAATCCTACTATGCCAGCACAACCTTTAATACCCGAGGACTTGGAATTTAATGTGAATGAAGGCCATTTACAATTGGAATTGGAAAAGTAAAAGAAACAATTGTTGGACATGATATCGATGGCTGAACAGGAATTTATAACTGGGAAAAATAAGATCGAAGAAGAGAAAAAAAAGAGAATATGCTCAATGGCCAGCCCCATGCAGGAGACTAGCAAAAGACTGCCAGTAGGTACAAATGTAAATGTACCGCAAGAAAATGTTTTAAGATATGTCAGAAGTAGATGCGGATTTCATGGAAACACCGCCAGATTGGACACCGGGTGGTGCTTTGCAGAAAGCAGGATGGCTGTATGGGAATAATCAGTGGATTCCAGACCCCGAGATCCCTCTTCCTGGCTCCCCAGAAAGATTGGCAAGACAAGAGTCTGAAGTAGGTTAAAGAGATGGACCTGTAGTGGTGGGAGAGGTTCCAGTGCATCCAAAAAAAGGATTTAGCCGCTGCTGCAGCTGAGCGCCCTGAAAACGAGGCAGTAGAGATAGAGATTATGCCAGACGCCGAACCTCCAGTTGTGGACCTGCCTGTACAGGAGAATCTTCAACATACAGTGAATACTGAACCACCTACTGAACATGACACAAACAGTAATGTAAAAGAACGAACTTTCCCACTTACAGAGGGACAGAGACTAATCATGGTTTGGGAAATGATTGAGTGGGGGGGCGGGGAACGCCTCTGATCTTATGCAGGTCTCTTTCACAAACCTGCAGAATCAGCTAAAAGGCGGTTTGTGGTCCGCCTATGTTATAAGGGTTTAGCTCCGCTCTCCCCTGACAGGCACTGGTTGGGTAAAGTCCTAATCAAAGATTCTATGGGCTTTACGCAGGCTGAGATCTACGCATTCATACATTCCCTAGGAGATCATTGTTATGATATAAGCTTTTGCACTGTGGCCTCCCTAGACAAATTCTGGAGGGTCTATTATGATATTAAGGACACTGAAGTATGGAGAGACTTTCTAGCTATTCCCATCACGAAACCCACAATAAAGACAGTCACACTCCTATTTAGAAATAAGGGTGTGAATATAATGATATGATTTTCTGGTTAGAAAAACGGTGTACCATTTTTGGACACCCAAACCCAATAATGGATGATAATGGGTTCTGGACTGGGGGATGGACTTTCTGCATACAATTAAAACAAACAGATCTTGGCATCAAACATTTGCCCAGTTCCTTTTTTCTAGAGAGAGATCGGGGCATACTTTTTTATGCAGGTCAATCAAAAAGCTGCTATCGGTGTGGATCTTTATCACACCTGAATACAGACTGCAACCAGATCAAATGCTTTCAATGCAGGGTCCTGGGACATACAGCATCCCAATGCACAGCTCCACCGATCTGTAATCTGTGTGGAGACTATGAGCATTCCTTCCATGACTGCCCATGGGCAGCCCACAATTCGGAGGACGTTTCAGAACAAGAAATACTACTAAATCAAGCCAAACGTCCATTCCAACAGTCAGATGGACCTGACTCAGAATGAAGTTTTAGACCACATGGCAGTGGCAGGGGTCGGGGAAGTAACACTGGAAACAGGGCCAGATCTGGGCCCACACACAATCTCAGTCTTATATGACTGCACCTAACTTTGCGGCACCACACACAGAAGTTGTCCAGAGAGGCCCAGCTTCGAGGTTGGAAAACAGACGGGCTTTACCTCCAGAGGAACCAGAACAGGACCTAACAGTTGCATCACAACCACTGGAAACAGAGGGTATTACCCTTGTTGCAAGTATACAACAAGATTTAGAATCGGATATTACAGTCACAAACCTCCCCCCTCCCTCTTCACCCCATTTTGAGCCATCTGAAGTAGGATCTGACTTGGTTCTTTCCCCTCTCCCTCTACATAACAGATCTGCTGCCTTTCAGAATTGGGGAGATAGGCAAGAAAGGAAGAACCCTGTAGAGAATATGGAAGTTCCTTCTAACAGTGTGGAGAGTGATGTAGGGAACCTTTCAGAGACATACAAACATTGGGAACCCCAAAAACAGATTATAAGATCTAGTGTGAGACAAAAAAAAGAAACCATCCTGACTCTGAATGTTTATGGCTAGCTGGCCTCAACGTTAACAGTGTTAAATCTGCTGTAAAACGAACCACCACTTTTGCAATTCTGCACCAATTATAGTTTGAAGTTTTTTTTTTTTTTTTTACAGGATACCAGGCTTCATTCATTATAAGATGTGAATACCACTAAGAGAGAATGGATATGGGGGGGCATTTTATTGGTCCATGGGAATGGGATGTTTGCAGTGGGGTGGGCATTTGTTTTTCATCCTCAAACGTACAAATTTTACGAATGGTAGAAATAGACCCAGGATGAGCATTTCTCTTAGATGTGATAATAAATAATGTTTGCTGTAGACTGATAAATATCTACGACCCACAGATGAAGGCACACAGAACTGAATTATTGGGCAAGGTTCAATCCTTTTTACATACAAATCTGCAGATTTTTTTGGGAGGGGACTTTAATATTAACCCTTAGGCTGCTGCCGACAAGATATCTTGTCCTAAAAACCTATGCGTTCTAAATCTTACGGCAGCCTAAAGGTTAATATGACTCTAAAACACTTGTCACGACAAGGACAGACATGTAATGTCTATTGCGATAGGTCATTTCTACAGAAAGTAGTTGTACAAGCAGGCTTACAGGATGCACTAACAGTGCTGGGAAATGAAGCATACCCTACCTTTTACAAAGGAGTTTTAGCATCCCAGATAGACTTTTTTTTGTTTTATGTGTAACCCCCCTGAAAATGGGGGTTCCCAAAAGACTTCCAGGAGCTTGCTTGAATGCTCCAAGCCTGAATGGTGTTTGGCATTTAAGCCATTTATCAGTGAGTGTTTTTAGAGCCTCTGGTACTGTCTCTTTAAGAGCTGTCTGCTTGCAGACATAATTAGTTTGTATGGGGACTGTGTGCTTCTCTGAGTACCACTCGAGCTGCTGCCAATTCACTTAATTTTTGCAGTCACTAGGAGTGCAAAGGAACCTATCTGAAAGATGTAACTGTTTACCAGAAATTATTTAGAGTAATAATAAATTACAGTTTGTCTAACCTGCTTTCTTTGCAGTCAGAACTGTGTCTGCTAGTTCCCATTCTAGTTTTGAACTGCTGAACTGGACCAATCAGTGTGGGGGTAAGCTAGCTCTAAAATGGTGCCTTGACGAATCAGAACTTGGACTCATAATCTGAGCCAGCCACAAGAGGATTGTATGGGCAGTGACTCTGGGAGATGTAGTTTAGACTTCAGTGCCTTTTGGACCAACAGCAGCAGTCTATTGTGGTGACAGCCAATCCAGTCAAGAACTGGGAGGAACTCAAAGGAAGTGCCAGTTTTTGTCGGTTGGAGTTCAGTTGAGCTTTGGCAGTGAAGAAGGAAGGAGCCTATTAACTTTTTCAGTGTGCAGTTTTAGTCAAAAACATTATTGTGGAGCAGAGTTCGGTCTGCAGCTTGTGTAACAGCTTGTTAGGACTGAATCTGGCCCTGTGAAAAGAATCAAAGGATCTCGAAGAGTAGAAACCAGGCTCACCCTGTAGAAGACTGGAAGAATTGCTGAAAATTGCACTCGTCTGTCAGGAACTGAATCTCTGTGTGTTCTCCGGGTATTGTGCAGTAATTGCGATCGGGATACAGATGCAGCCTGCCTGGTATAGTACTTTCTTTTATATGGATGTGTGAAGAGGTTTTGTGTACCTCAAGTGAGCCCTGCTGACATTGAAGGACCCTATCTTATTTGGAGGTCGTGAAGTACTAATTCAGGGTTGCTCCTGTTGAATTGCCATTAAATCCAAATGGAATTACTGTACTGCTGACTGTTTAATTCTCCTTTTCTCTGTGTGAAAGGGCCCCTACCAGCTGCCACGGTTTGGACTAGCCACTGGGGCTTGGGTACCCAGGGACAGTAACTGATAGGGATAGGCCTGTGCACAGAGCCATAGGTAAATTATTAGAGTGATAAGCTAATTAACCTGATTTCCCGTCCTTGTTATATCCCTAAATAAATCAGAGCTGCTTGTTCCAGCAAAGTTATACTGCCAAGTGTATTTGTCTGTTAAAGTACTGTACTGTGATTGTTGCACTGTATCTCATTTCACAGGAGGTCCCAGTGCGGAACCAGACCTGGGGGTAAGTGTATACTGTGAAGGTAATTCTGATATATTGTGTGGGCCACTAGTGGGAAGAAAGGGGGTTGCAGTGTCCCAGAGGGCTGTGACCAGTTGGTTTAACTATCGCAAACCCTGACCTCTGGGTGGAGGCACCCGCCATTGGATCCAGGCCCCTCAACCTGTTGATGGCAAATCAGGCAGGGTAGCCCCTGGGATAGCGCCATCTAGGGGTTACATCTTGGAGGCTCACCGCTGGGATTGTGTGTCCTAGTGGCCATATTCTACGAACCACTGTTAAGAAAAAATGGGTACCCGACAGAAGTGGCTGTGCACCGCTGGTGGAGGGTGTACTGGGGAGGAGATCGACCCCCAAATGCTATGCTTATCCTGGACATCCCCTGGGTATCAATACAGGACACTGTGCAGGAGTACTTTCCAAGGTGGAAGGTTTACAAAACCCTGTGGTGGTGGGTCAGGCATGCTAATCTGCTCACCCACACTTTCCTGGCCCCAGTAGAGTTTAAGGATCCCATAGATAGCTCCAAAGTGCCACAGACCATTACCCCAGAGGGAGCCCTCCTGCTTGGAGAGTGATAACTAAGGACAGTAAAGACCCGGGGAATCAGCCCCCCACCACTATCTGAAACTTTTGAGGAGAATTTGCTGAATGGTTGCTGGGAGGGGAAAACTGTGGAGACTTGAAGAAACTATTCTTGCCACCTGGGAGTGTTCCTCCCCAACACCCTCTCTGCTCCAGTGCCCGTAATGGTGGCTGAACCAATGCAGACCCTATTTCTGCACCTGCCATTAGTCACGACTCTTACAGAAGGTTGAGGATCTTCTCTGGCACCTCCCACCCCCCCCAAGGGGAGGATGACTGGGAGACCTGGATAGACTATGTTGCCCCAAGTGCTAGAATAGCAATGCTCGAGGAAGGTGAAAAGCGAAAGAGGGTTAGTGAGCCTCCGAGGTCCTGCCTGGCTACCATCCGTGCTAAGCGGGCCAGTAACCCTGAAGCGACTGCACAGGCCTATCTTGAGGCCTTGGAAAATATGTATGGGAGTCCAGATTCTGATGAGGACCTATGGTGGAGAGTAAGAGATGCACAACAGTACCAAGGGAGTTGTTGTCTGTGTATGTATCTCGGCTGGAAAAATTGTTGCAAGAATGCCTCAGAAAAGGTAGTTTGCTAGCGATTGAACTGGACCGAACCAGGCTGGACAGGATCCTTAAGTCTGCCCCTTCTCAGGAACTGTTGCTTCAGTTAGCACCTGGCAGATCGACTGGAATCCCCACCCTCCTATGATGAGTTAATGAGAGAAATCGGGAGTTGAGAAAGACCGACCTCGGGAGGACCTGCACCAATAGCTGCGGCTACGACCGAGTGACTGAGGGACCCATCAAGAGTGAAGTTCAGGGGCAGAGGTTGGCAGTCAATGAGTGCTCTGACAAGGAAAAAGATATATGTCACAATGGGGCGAACTGTTGAGAGGATCCGGGAATTCAAAACAGTCCCTTTATGAAGAGCCACACTGCACAATGCAGGCCCTCAGCCTATATCCGACTGCATCTGCTATGGGGTGAGGGGTACCCACCCCCATGTCTCCTACTGGATAACAGCTCGAACTCGATTCCTTGACCATGGAAGTGGAGAAACTGACGAGATAACTTCAAATGCTTATCACGCCGCGAGGACAGAGATGGCACAAAGGTTTCCAGTTAGCAATACCACGCCCTGGCTCCCAGTGTGTGGCGCCTCGGCCAACTCAAACTCCAGAAAGTATGTTTTGCTATAATTGTGGGAAAGATGGGCATGAAAGGAATGCTGATCCCCAAAGACACTGACAAAAGTTGCATATAGGCTACAAGGAGGCGGAGAAGAAATCAGTGGTTAAAAGAGGTGCCGCGACATGATCCCAGTGAGGCACAAAAAGTGCTAATTCACGTCCTTTGTGGCAGGGGTCGGTTGCCCAGGCCCCCACTACCGCCTCTCCAGACTGGTCCAGAATAGTGGGTCCCTCCATGGGAGACCACTGTAAAGGTGAAACGGAGTGTCTGAAACTATAGTATTTAGCTCCCAAGTAGCAATTATGTTCTTGAATTGGTATCAGAAGCATTTGTCAGGCGTGCCACTTACAACCATTAGAAGGACTGCATGTATGGGGGTTAAGTGAGAAGGCCTACCCTATTCCGGGTATATCCGAATTTGACTGTCTTTCCCCACCTCCGTGGCTGGAGTGGCCGAACCAAGTAGAGTACTCCTAGCCTTAGTGTGTCCCCCACTGACTGTGCTGATGGTGTCCTTTGTTGATTGGAACAAATGCTCATATGTCTTGAAGGCTGCACAGTTGTGTTATGAAAACAGGGGTCAAAGACCAGTAGAGCTTTAAAGAGTTCCGGCTTTTAATTAAGAAGGCCTATGAGGCACAGAGAGATGCTGAAAAAACAGAACCAGAGGAACCGGTAGGAATTGTATGGAAGAAGGATCCTGAGTCTCTGATCCTGGCGCCAAATGCCCAGTGTACCTTACAGGGAGAGGTCCGTATCAGAAAGGATGTTAGAATAAAAATATTAATGTTGGATGCACCAGGCGATGGAAAAGTGCCAGAGGGACTGCTGGTCAAGCCTAGTATTTTGCCACTAGAGCCCATGCTTATACCAGAAGGGTAATGGTCCAAGTTCAAATGTGTCTGAAAGAGACATTCGAGTAAACAGAGGTTGCATCCTGGCTAATGTGGCATTGTGCAGACACTGCAGTGCTACCCAGCAGCAAGAGTTCAAGGAAGAATGACAGAGTAGCGCCTGACTTGTTTGATTGAGATCCCGCTGCCAGCTGAATGGAAAGTGAAGATCAGTGAGAAGCTTGCCCAGAGAGACCAGGTGTTTTCTTTAAAGGAATGGGATGTAGGATGGGCGTGCAGGACTGAGCACAATATCCGGCTGCATAGCGGAAGACCATTTAGTGAGAGGTCTCGGCCTGGCACCTGCTGACATAGATGATGTGAGACTGGCATCTGCAAGAGATGTTAGCAGCTGGTGTAATACAAGAATCCAAGAAGCCCTTATACTTCCCCCATTGTAGTAGTGAGTAAAGGAGAATGGAACAGTAAGGATGTGTGTGGATTATAGCACCTTAAACCGGACGGACTATCACAGATCAGTACACAATCGCCATTCAGGATGCTTTGGACTGCCTAGCGGGGCAAGTGGTTCTCTGTGCTGGATCTCCGCGGTGGGTACTATCAGATCCCGATGGCCCCGAGAGGGACCGGTGAAAAGACAGCTTTATCTGTCCGCTTGGCTTCTATTGAATTCATGAGGATGCCTCAAAGAGGTTTCAGGAGCTTCAGCCACTTTTCAACGATTGATGGAGCGTGCAGTGGGGGACATAGAACTTACTAGATTATATGGTATACCTAGATGATGTTATTGTGTTTGGCAGCTCACTGGAGGAAACATGAGAGCAGATTATTAAGGTATTGGACCGACTGGAGGACTTTGGCTTAAACTGTCCATTGATAAGTGTCAATTTTTTCAAACATCAGTAAAGTATATGGAATACATAGTATCCACCGAGGGAATAGAGACCGACCCAAATAAAGTTGAGGCATAAACCACTGGCCACAGCCCAAAATCTAAAAGAACTGCAAGAGATTCCTGGGATTCTGTGGTTATTATGGTAACTTTATCAGGGACATTCAAGAGTGATCATACAGCCCTTTGCCAAGCACCCTCAAGGGCATCCCCAACCTACAAAAATACCAAAAGTCAGCGTCCCTCAAGACTGAAAAAGAGTGTATTTTCATCAGTGAAAGTATTTAGGCAGCTGGACTCCGGATTAGCCGAGACTGGCTTTCATGAGATCATATATCAACTTACCCACATGCTCCAGTGCTGGCCTATACCGGTCCAAGAAAACCTTCGTCCTGCACACTGATGCTAGCTTGCAAGGGTTGGGGCTGTGTTGTGCAAGAGCCGCGAGGAATGGCCTGAGACCAGTGGCCTTTGCCGAGTGGGGAAGCCTGACCCCATCCGAAAGAACTATCCTGTACATAAGTTAGAGTTCCTAGCTTTGAAGTGGGCTGTGACCAATTCCATGAGTGACTTGTATGGGGCTAAAATACTAGGCTAAAACTGACAATAATCCCTTTGACCTATGTACTCGAAACCTCAGCTAAGTTGGATGCCACTGACCATAGGTGGCTTTCTGCATTATCTACATATATATGCTCTCAAGACCGAGCAGGTCTGAACCACATAGATGCTGATGCTCTCTCCGGAGGCCTGTTCCCCAGAATGAGTAGGGTCCGATTGGCAGAACCTGACATTCGGGCACTCTGCAGAGAAGTTTGACAGGGAGGAACAAATGTCCCGCAGGGCCTTGAAGTGGACTGCATGGTGGATTACATGAGCCTCTGAGAATTACATACCTGCTGCTTATTGCCACTTTCTTGCAATGAACATTGGTGCACTGCCTCAGCTGGACAATGACAGGGTATTAAATGAAGAACTCAATCCCACTTTCCCATGATCAAAGCAGCTTTTAGGAAGCCTCTATGCAGGAAAAAGATGTCAAAATTACGCTCCACTGATTTGAGAACTGCACTGTTATACAAAAAAGGTCCTAAGTTGAAACTGATCAATAAACTGTTATACAGAGAAACAGTAGACAGAGGGGGACAAGTAGACAAACAACAACTAGTGCTGCCCTGCCTTTGAGGACTCAGAGTACTGAGGTCCTTGCACAACCACATGGGGCACCTTGGTATAGACAGAACACTTGACTTGGTGAGATCCAGAGTTCTATTGGCCTAAGATGGGGGCTGATGTGGGGCAACACATTCGAACTTGTAGTAAGCAACTTACAGAGGAAAGCTTTGCCCAGAGGGCTGCCCTTGTTAACATCACACCAGTGCACCCATGGAGCTGGTCTAGCGATTTTCTAGTTTGGAGTCAGATCAAAAGAAATATCATGTGTGCTGGTGGTCACTGACCATTTTCACGAGATATGTAGCTTTCCCCACCAAGAACCAGAAAGCATCCACTGTGGCCAAAGTACTTGTAGAAAACTTTTTTGTTCACTATAGGCTCACAAAGAATCCATTCTGATCAAGGAGAGACTTTGAGAGTCGTCTGATCAAAGAGATGCTTTCTCTGTGGGAGTCTTGAAAGTCCGTATCCTCCTTACCACCCCCAGGGGACCCACAGCCCTGAACATTTCCAACCGACTTTGCTAGATAGGCTACTAGGCACCCTGCACCTAAGGACAAGCCTAGATGGAGCCAACAGAATTTAGCACCCTGGTACATGTGCTTATAACTGCACCAAAAGTGATGCCACAGATTCTCCCCTACCGCCTGATGTTTGGAGAGAAGCTCGACTACCAGTAGATGTGTGTTTGGGGTCTCTCCTGATGGGGTTCAGGCTGACAACTATTTACAGTATGTGCAAAGTTAAAGGCCCAGCTAACTCATGCCTACAACTAGCTCAAACCATGGCTGCCAAAGAAATCTGGCCAACAAAGAAGGTATGATAAAAGGTGAAAGCTACAGGAACTCCGGGAGGGAGATCGGGTATTGCTAAAAATCTGGGATTGCATGGCAAGCACAAGATTGCTGACAGATACTACCATCTCCCTCACATTGTAGTGGGCAAACTAGATGATCTGCCAAGTGTACAAAGTAAGGCCTGAGAATAATTCAAAGATGTAAAACAATGCATAGAAATCATTTACTGCCCATTGGACAAATCTTAATTGAGTCCTAAGCCCCTAGAAGATGCCCCCTCTGGACAGTGACTAGAGCTGCTGCTAAGAAAAGATCAAAGAAAGTCTGCACCTACAGAAGCAAAGTTAAAGTGTTACCTCCACAAGTCCCAGTTGAGCATGACTGTCAGTCCATATCGGAAGAAAGTGAGAGTGACTTTGAATATTATCCTTCTTCAGAACTAAAGTCAATTGTTTGGGGCAATCCCTAGTCAATACTGGAGACAAAGCTGGGCCTTCTGGACTTTTAAGCCCCAGCTGTCATCCTGGAGCCAATGCTCCCAGAAAGTGAAGTGCAAAGCATCAGATCAGATGAAATGGAATCATTGTGCATAGATTTGAACTGTTTGAGCTTTCAGGAGGAAAATGATAGATTAGGGCAGACTGGTGATACACCGAACAAGAAAGAGTATTGCGAGTGCCCTGACAGTCCACTGCCAGTGTCCGAAAGCTCTCCATGCAGGCAAATGTTGTGGACTCAGAAACTGTAACTCCTGGAGCTGAAAGAGGTGCCCCAAGTTCTAGCCCTCTCTACCCCATGGAGACTCCCCTGACAAGAGTGGACAATGCTGAAAGGAAATGAGGCTCAGAGTGCAGAGACTGTAACAGTTCCCCTAGAAACACTAGTCGAGCTGTAAAGCCTGTGGTGCACCTCAGTTATGATTCCCTTAGGAGGCCTGTGGATTTGCCTCTCCAATGTTGTCCATAAAAGAGTGTATGTGTCCCCGAGCTCACTGCCCCAGAACTGAGCATCAGTGCTAACTCCAAGTTACTTGTGTTGCCCTCTAAGTATGGTGCCCTTGCCCCATCCAGCCCAAGGTAACTGATAGGGAAGGGCCCCCTCTTCAGGTTTCATGTACAAGAGGTAATAACTTGAGTTATGGTACAATGTGCATATAATACTGTGTAAAAGGTGACGTACGTATTGCAATGTTTCAGAAATGTGTTCTTGGTAAAATGATATATTGACTGATGATTACATGCAGCCTAATGCAAATGTATATGGTTGCAGTTGAAACTTATGGGGTACTTGCTTGGACGGACGTCAAGCTTTCCCAGGCTGGAAGGTGTAACCCCTGAAATGGGGGTTCCAAAAGACTTCCAGGAGCTTGCTTGAATGCTCCAAGCCTGAATGGTGTTTGGCATTTAAGCCATTTATCAGTGAGTGTTTTAGAGCCTCTGGTACTGTCTCTTTAAGAGCTGTCTGCTTGCAGACATAATTAGATTTATTATGGGGGACTGTGTGCTTCTCTGAGTACCACTCGAGCTGCTGCCAATTCACTTAATTTTGCAGTCACTAGGAGTGCAAAGGAACCTATCTGAAAGATGTAACTGTTTACCAGAAATTATTTAGAGTAATAATGAAATTACAGTTTGTCTAACCTGCTTTCTTTGCAGTCAGAACTGTGTCTGCTAGTTCCCCATTCTAGTTTTGAACTGCTGAACTGGACCAATCAGTGTGGGGTAAGCTAGCTCTAAAATGGTGCCTTGGACGAATCAGAACTTGGACTCATAATCTGAGCCAGCCACAAGAGGATTGTATGGGCAGTGACTCTGGGAGATGTAGTTTAGACTTCAGTGCCTTTTGGACCAACAGCAGCAGTCTATTGTGGTGACAGCCAATCCAGTCAAGAACTGGGAGGAACTCAAGGAAGTGCCGGTTTTGTCGGTTGGAGTTCAGTTGAGCTTTGGCAGTGAAGAAGAGGAAGGAGCCCTGTGCTTTTCAGTGTGCAGTTTTAGTCAAAAACGGTGTAAGGCCCAGAGTTCGGTCTGCAGCTTGTGTAACAGCTTGTTAGGGACTGAATCCGTCCTGTGAAAAGAATCAAAGGATCTCTGAAGAGTAGAAACCAGGCTCACCCTGTAGAAGACTGGAAGAATTGCTGAAAATTACTTCGGTCTGTCAGGAACTGAATCTGCTGTGTGTTCTCCGGGTATTGTGCAGTAATTGCGATCGGGATACAGATGCAGCCTGCCTGGTATAGTACTTTCTTTTATATGGATGTGTGAAGAGGTTTGTGTACCTCAAGTGAGCCCTACTGACATTGAAGGACCCTATCTTATTTGGAGGTCGTAGTACTAATTCAGGGTTGCTCCCTGTTGAATTGCCACATTAAATCCAAATGGAATTACTGTACTGCTGACTGTTTAATTCTCCTTTTCTCTGTGTGAAAGGGCCCTACCAGCTGCCACGGTTTGGACTAGCCACTAGGGCTTGGGTACCCAGGGACAGTAACTGATAGGGATAGGCCTGTGCACAGAGCCATAGGTAGATTATTAGAGTGATAAGCTAATTAACCTGATTTCCCGTCCTTGTTATATCCCCTAAATAAATCAGAGCTGCTTGTTTCAGCAAGTTATACTGCCTGAGGTATTTGTCTATGTTAAAAGTACTGTACTGTGATTGTTGCACTGTATCTCATTTCACAGGAGGTCCCAGTGCGGAACCAGACCTGGGGTAAGTGTATACTGTGAAGGTAATTCTGATATATTGTGTGGGCCACTAGTGGGAAGAAAGGGGGGTTGCAGTGTCCCAGAGGGCTGTGACCAAGTTAGTTTAACTATTGCAAACCCTGACCTCTGGGTGGAGGCACCCGCCATTGGATCCAGGCCCCTCAACCTGTTAGTGGCAAATCAGGCAGGGGTAGTAGCCCCTGGGATAGCGCCATCTAGGGGTTACATATGCAACACACAATGCCAGTAATTGATACTGTGAACATTCCCATAGAAACCTCTGACCACACCTTAATAGGGATAGGGGTACTACGGGAATCACCAAGAGAGACAGGGCTGGGTATTTGGAGATTGAATGTTTCACTATTTTTAGACCACCAGATTCGACAAGAATTGAAATGTGTATTTCAGGACAAACTTATCACAGTTTGCCTATATGATGGGATGATACAATGGTGGGAAAATTTAAAATACTGTTTAATGGGGTTCTTTCAACAATGATCTTTAACCCAAGCTACCATTACACATAGGTGGTGTTTAGATTTAAGGAGGGAACTACAATCCACCCTTTCGAAACAGTATACGGAGGGGGTAAATTTGACACAGGAAATTAAGGCTTTGAAAGAGGAAATGTTACAATGCTAATATAATAGATTAAAATCTCTACAAAAAGAACAATCCTTTGGTACACAAGGGAGAAAGGAACAAACAAACCCTTTTCTAGATTCCCAGTATAGGAGAGAGAGAAAATTAATATCTCAGCTGGTTTCCGCACAAGGAGAAGTGCTGAAGGATAAAGAGGGTATTATGTGGTTTTTGGAAACCCACATAGCCCAGACATTTGGTGAACCAGTACCAGATTCACCTTTTATATCACAGCTGTTACAGGCGGTTCAGATGCCACAACTGTCTTCGAGCCAACGGGAACCTTTAGTGGCCCCTTTCACAGAACAGGAATTAGCCAAAGTAATACAGGGGTTACATGATGGTGTGTTCCTAGGGGAACTGTACAAAGTTTTATGGGAATTTACAGCCTGCAGAATTAATGGCGGTTTACAATTCTATACTGGAAGAGGACTATCTGCCAATCCAAATGTACAAAGGTCTCATGATTTATTTGTACAAATCGGAAGCCCAGTCAGATATCAAAAACTAGCGACCTATTACTTTATTAAACACAGATTTAAAAATGTTTGCCTAATTGTTGACAACCAGGTTAACAGGGGTCATGAATGACCTAATTAGTCCTACCCAGTTTTGTTCGGTCTCAGGGAGACGCATCACCGATGCTTTAATTTTACTGAGAGAAATAACTACCCCACAGAGGTGAGAATTTCTAGATATCCAAGACCCAGGTTTGTGGTCAGTCTGGACCAGGCAAAGGCATCTGACAGGGTTTCCCATTTATTCCCCTGGCAATGTCTAAAGGCATATGGGATCCCAGAACGTTTCCTTCAATGGTTACAGCTGTGTTATAATTTAGCATATATAAGGCCTTTTGAGAATGGTAGACAAGGTGCTCAGAGTAGGATTTATAGAGGGGTCAGACAAGGCTTCCCCCTGAGCCCTATGCTTTACATCTTTTCTCTGGACCCAGTGATAAGAATTCTTCAAAATTCTCCATTAATCAAACAGCTGGGGCAGGAGGTCACACAAACCTCAAGGTCATCGCATGTGCAGACGATCTTTGTTAAAGATGGTCAATCAATTGGTGGGATAAAAGGGGCAACACTCAATATAGGAAACACAATGTTTAAACCTTGAGGGTCTTTCAGAGACACAAGAGGCGCTTGTAGTATTCCTATAGCCCAGACACCATGTAAAATCTTAGGTGTTTATTTGGGGGATACATATAACTGGGAACGAAAATTGATCATAGGGACTGAGAAAGTTACACATTGGATTAGATGGAAAACATCAAAAAAGAAGCGAATATATATGATCAGAACGTTTTTAATTCCTGTATTTTTGTTTCTCGGCTATGTTTTCCCCTTTCCAGCTCATTTGGAAACAAAAGTATTATTACAATGTTTTTTTATGTTCTTTTGGGGAAGCAGACTTAATCCAATTAAATGGAATATTTTATATAAAGAGCTAAAGGAGGGAGCTATTCAGATGCCAAACCCAATTTTATTTTTCCTTACACGAACCTAGTTCCACTTATAAAAGGATGTACTCAGCTGTGGTCAGCTTGGAGCCTTCCGAGTGTCTGAGGTATTATGATGGAATGGGAGACGGAAATGTTTTTACATAAAAATAAATGTAGTCCAAGACTTTTGAAATTATGGAAGGGGGTTTTCGATACTATCAAAAAATGGAAAATCAAGTACCTAACGGTTTAGAATTTTTCTAGGAAATTGTTGTATGTAGATGTTATTCATGAATGTTTTCAAGATTACCCATTTTCAGGTTTTTCAAAGGTACAACAAGAGGATATCTCAGCCTATGTAATGGACCCCAGGATTCCAGGGAAAATATGGGATACAGCCTGGCTGGGGATCCATGGTAAAATCAATGTTAGAGGAAACCATAAACTCAAAAATCACAAGACAGATATTGCCCGAGGGATTATTGTGTGTTAAAAATAGAAACCATGGTTCATTTATATTTTCACTGCCCATATATCCTACAATTCTGGGATTTGGTTAAAGAGAGATGGAAATGGGATTTTCTGGTGCCCCTTAATCCCAGTCTATTATATTTTGGGATAATTCCAAATGGGATGAGATAGTACCATCACAGTACATTACGAATGGGGATGCTGCACTTCCTATACTGGATATGGATCTGTAGGTGTCTATTGGTATTACAGCAACAAGAGATTGGAGTAGATAAGTTATTTTACATTATACAACAGGATTTGAGACAGTTCAGAGCATCAGAATGGGGAGCTTTGGGTAAAGAACCATGTAGGCTTCTTTGGGAAAATATTGAGTGTATTTAAAGAAATCAGGAATGACAATGTCCCTGTTAAGGCTTGGTGTATAAAATAAGGAACGTTTTGGAGCTTTACCACCTAATTTCCAGCCTGGGGAAACCTGGGGGAAAGGTCAGAGGTAAATAAGAATTTTAAGGGGTTATAAGTTTCGGTTTATCTTTTCTTAAATTGTGAAAAAACTAGAGGGGGGGAGGGGGATGCCGAGAAACATAAGGAAGCTACAGAAGGTGTAGGCTCCCTCGGGCACAAGTTAAGGTGGGGAGGAGGTGATATATAGGATAAGAGATGGCACATCAATGGTTAACTGATTAGAGTGCTCTAAGGGTCACTATGTCCCTGGAATTGGGTAAAAGCCAAAGTTAATTTTGATTTTAATTTTATTTTTTAGTTGAATCTTAGTTCATTTTCTTTTAAGAACTTTATGGGCAAATTGTCTGGTCTCTCGTCTGTTTTTTTTTCCTCCCAAGAATTTTTGATTGTATGCTTATAATTACTTTCCTTTTATGATGCTGATTTGGTATAATGTAATACTATGAGTATGATTTGTTTTTGAAGCTTCAAATAAAAATTCCCCTATTCTTTTTCGATAAGTGCCATGGGATCTTTCGTATCCACCTGAACTACCATCAATCCAGGCAGATGGGACCTCGGTTTAACGTCTCATCCGAAAGACAGCACCTCAGAAGTGCAGCACCCCCCTCATGCTGCACTACAGTGTCAGTATTGGGATACTAACCCAAGTGCCAGATGTGGGAACTGAACCCACAGCCCTCTGATCTCCTGGCCTCAGACTATAGTTAGGCTACTGCATTTTCCTCAAACAAAAATAAAATAATTTTTTACTTGTATGGTAGTAGCCTGCCAACAGACATAGCAATTAGTCAGTTAAACAGTAACTATCCAGGTCCCTGCAAGAAGAAGCAAGACAAACCCTCACCTGGGCAGAAGTCATATGGTGCATATCATTTTCTTTGTAGAAGCCCCTGTTTAGCAAGGAACGGGATCTTAATTTGGCTCCGTGGAGCTGAGCTGCACTGATCCCTTCCACTTCCTGGTACCTTCTTGGACAGTGATCTGCCCCCACACTAGCACATTTTGTGATGTCATTATATGGGCAGCATGAGGGCGCGATCCATAGAAATCAATGCGGCTTTATTTCAAACTTAAATTTTGGTAGTTTAGATGGCTGTTCAGAACAGATCATGGCCACCGCTTAACTAACAAAGACCTTGTTAGTTAAGTGGTAGCCATGATTTGTTCCGAACGGCCATCTAAACTACCAAAATTTAAGTTTAAAATACAGCCCCACTGATTTCTATGGATTGTGCCCACGCACTGCTCGTATAGTGACATAACAAAACGCGGTAGTGCGGGGGTAGATTGGGGCACATCACTGTCCGAGAAGGTACCAGGAAGTGGAAGGGATTGGCGAGGCTGCAGATGGCCAAACTAAGATACCTTCCCAAACAGGGGCTACAACAAAGAAAAATTATATGCATCATATGACATCTGCCTAGGCGAGGGTTCATCTTGCTTCTTGGGGAGAATTTTGAAATTGAGCAAGAAAGTTACTCATTAAAGTCGCAAACTAAAGTCCAAAGGTAAATATTTAAAGCAGCAAACCTTGATTATCTGAAATGCATACTCACCACTGTTCCTTGTATACCTCTTCTCCTTCCCTCTCTAGAGAACAGGTACCTTTCCCCCACAGTGCCTCCTTTATCTCCTAATTTTGGTTTGGCTTTCTCCCCTCTTTTCTTGCTTCTCTCCTGTCTTCTGCCCTCTACTTCTTACTCCTTTCACAACACTTGTTTCCACTCTCTTACTCTCCCACCAATGAAATCTACTGCTGGCCAAGATGCCTTCTCATTCCACTTGGCTAACATTTGGGGCTCTCCCCACACTTCCATTCGCTCTGCTCCTTCACTTTTCACTCCAAAATTTATCCTCCGTGAATTCTCTATTCACTAGGCCCCCCTATCAATCTGTTGCACTGGTTGTCTTTGTACGTGTGTAAGATGAAATAAAGAAATTGCACATTTTCAAAGTCGAGTCAGTTTAAGACTAGTCATTACGGCAAGGCTGTTAGTGCCCGGTTTACTGTTTTCTGCTCAAGTTGTTTTGTAGTAAGCACCAGTCACTTCCTGGAGCGATCGTTTTCTCTGTTTGCTCTCATCAGGTTCACAACATTCCCAGTTTAAATGTGCAACTGTTGAAACCACCGCTGGATCTTATATGAGACTGAAATCACAACATGTATATACCAGCTACGCTATCTTTCATGTACTCCAACATATTACCCTAATGTTGGCCACGCTACTTTTTTTGTAAACCCTGTATGTGGAGCCAGGAACCAGATGGGATTAATCCTCGAATCTGTGCCGGCCCGATGGCACTGAGGGTTGAGGCGCTGGATACCACACCTTACACCACGCCGATGACCCAGGTTCGGGAATGGACTTGGGACATTGGGGGTCAACAGGGGAAGGAGAGGACTGAGCGTCTGGAGGACTGCTCTCCTCTCCTCTCTTGGGGTGGGTTGCAGGGGTTGCCTCACCCTGTAGTGGCCTCCAGTGGAGATCGGTGACACTAAAAGGAGCGGTGCTGTTGATGGGGTGCGGCAATGACGGACCTTAGCACTTTGTACGTAGATGTCACTGCATGCCAGCACCGCAGCGGAAAAACACATGGAGGAAAACCCCGGCCGCCAGGGAGGTGATGGGGGGGTTCAAGTGCCCAGTGCCAGCCCTGACCTGATTTAACTCTCCCTGGTCCCCACCTCCTCCCATAAGGGCTGGCGGAAGAGCGGGGACCTAGCACCCAATTCCTCAGTCGGGGACAGGGATCAGGCAGGCATCAGAGGCTGTGCGAGTGGGTCCCTGCCCGAGAGATGCCATGGCAGTTGGTGACCAGAAGGGAAACAAAGTAGAAAAAAAAAAATAGAATTTGTAAAGAAGCAGCAAAGGAGATAGGAAAGCCATTCAGAAACAGAGCAGCATGATGGCGCTGAGCTGCTCCACCCAGACTCATGTCTCCTGATATGCCATTAAAGCTGTTTGGTAAGCTTTTTAACTTTAAAATTTTGGGGCCTGTACTGCAAGGTTGTGAAACGAAAGAATTCACTGGAGTTTTTAGTTCCAGTGGGACCTCTGCAACTGGATGACCTGTGTTTGGATTTCGAGCTGGTGTGCCTCAGTTGAGACGCTTGCCAGGTCTGATGGTTCGCACAGTTCACAGCAATGAGGGTGCATGTGTGCCTGGGACTAAGTTTGTGTTTGTGGCCGATGCTAGATGGGCAGGGGCTGCTGCACAGTGTTTCCCAACTGGCAGCAGCCATATTGTGAAACTGGGCCAGAATTTCGAACTTCAGCGGAGGAAAGCTGCACCTGTGAGTGCTGATACGTGTGTTTGAGAAGTATTAAAGGTATGACAGCCTTCCCTAAGGGTGTTGAGCTTCTTTATTTATTCATAAATCTTTAGTTTTTGTTGACCCGGTAGGGTGCAGTAGACAGACAAATGCCTTTTTTTTTTTTTAACTTGCATAATTTTTTATTAAGAGTTTAAAAATGCTTCCAGAAATTCAGTATACAATGTACATTCAATTGAAGGACTACATTACATCCAGTATTCACTGTTTAAAAAACACATCCATCTTTCTTACAATATATAGGTTTCAGTGTGATTTCCAGGAATACTTTTCGCCTTTTACTACTGTAAGTAAAGGTGCAATAAACCCACCAACACTTAAAAAATGCTATTGGGAAACGCACCTTCGCTTCTCCTACCATTCTAATCCTTCATTGTGTAGTCTGTTTTAAACTATTTAACAATTACATAGGTTCTACTTAATTCACCATACTTCTAATGATCCATTCTTAACTATTTGATCTTTCCCATAAGTGCTCTGGTCCCATTCAATCAAAAACAATCAAGCCAGAGCAAAGCTAAAAAGAAAAATTAACTTTTTAGTCGACGTGAGTGCAAAGTGTTTTAAAAATTATTTATTTAACCCCCCACCCCTGCAAATCCTCTCTTAATAATCACTTACTGCACTGACTGAGAACCATGTTCACCCTATTAAGGCCAAAAGTGGGTCCATCCTCTCCTCGACCCAGTAAGACCTGGTTTCTTCAGAGTAACAAATACTGCTCTAATGTAGGAGTGCCCTCCAGATTTTCGATGTATTCATAGAATGGAAGCCATTTTACATTGAACTGATCTATTTTTATTCTTAACCGCGCCGGTATGGCCTCCATCTCTTTAATTCTGCTAATATTGGCCCTCCACATCAAAATAGATAACCGATCAGGGCTTAACCAGTGTTGACTGATCACTTTTAGAGCTGCTGCTACTAATATGTAATATAAATATCTCTGGTTTTTAGTTCTCACCTCTCTGGGTGAAAGACCCAGAATCAGGTGAGGGCCAGTCAGTGTACAGTTCCACTGAAAAATATCCTGTAAGGCCTGTGCAACCAGCTTCCAATAATTAGTTATCGGGGGGCACTCCCAGAATATATGTGCATAAGAACCGACCCCTCCACATCTCCTCCAACACTCCTGAGATGTCCCCTTTAAATAATGTGAAGAGACGCCTGGAGGAATGAAATACATGGTGACCACTCTCCACCTAAAATCCCCCCAACTTGGAGAACTGGAGGTGCTAGGGATCCCTGCCCAGATTATTACCCAATCATCCTCAGTAAGATGTAAACCTAACTCCTCCTCCCATTTTCGTTCAATTTGCTGCGTCAATAGTTTACCAACCTCCTCTTGAAGTGTCTTATAAATATATGATATATATCCCTTTGAGTCTGTCCCTCTGCTTTTGAGGAAAGTGGTTCTCACTGGGAGCAGTGGATCTGAAAGAATCTCCCCTATGCCCACGGTTGTCAAAATGTAATGCTGGCATTGTAGGTATCTATAAAAATCCTGTCTTGGGAGGTTATATTCCCCTTGCATCTCCAGAAAGGATCTCAAAGTGTCCCTCTGGAAAAACTGAGTAAGAAAAAGCAATCCCTTTTCCTGCCACCTCTTAAAGCAAGGGTCTCGTGGAGAGGCTGGGAATCCCGGCCAAAAACTAAGGTGAATATATCTCCAAACTGGAGTCAACACCCCCCAGTGTTGCCGCACATCCAGCCATACTTTGAAGGTATGTTTTGTCCATTTATTATTAATTAACTTAAGGTCAGAGTGTGTGGCAACCCAGGGCAGCATCTGAAGCGGTGTGTTCCGATGCGCCTCTTGTTCCATGAGAGGCTATCCCCCTCTCTAGCCAGGATTTAATATGCTTACGATAGGCACAACTTGAGATGCTTTATAATAATTATATACATCAGGAACTCCCTTGCCCCCCGTTTGTTTTCGTCTCTGTAAGGAGATCCCATCGCTTTCTGGGTTTCCTTCCCGACCAAATAAATCTTGAGTTCTTTTGTTTTAGTTCTTTCCCATCCTTTTTAGAGAAGGGCAGGGGTAAATTAGTGAACAGAAAGAGATACCTAGGGAGGATGTTCATCTTCACCGTATCTATCCTATGAATGAAGGCAAGAGGCAACGAGTGCCACCTATTTATAGCTGCAAAAACAGCTTTCTGGAGTGCACCATAATTAACTTGATGCAGCCTTGACAATTTAGTCGGAATTTGAATCCCCAAATACCTTACTTTTTCTCTGACCCAGTTAAACGGAATCAGCTTGTATAAGTTCTATGTAATTTTACCACTTACGGGCAGGACCTCGGATTTGTCCATATTAATTTTAAAGCCCGAAAGTTTCCCAAACTGATCCAGGAGCGCCATCAGGGGTGGAATTGACTTCTCAGGGTCTTGCATATATATCACAGTGTTGTCTGCATAAAGTGACACTTTATTCCGGGCCTGTGCTATATTAATGCCCTGTATTTTGTTCTCCTCCCTTATAGCCTGGGCAAGGGGCTCCATAGCCAATGCAAAAAGTAGAGGCGACAGGGGGCATCCCTGCCTGGTGCCCCTCCCAGCCGGAAAGGCCTCAGACAGAGTACCATTAACCTTGACCCTAGCCAAAGGGGTTTTGATAAGCCAGTGTGGCCAGTTGCAGAAAAGCACCTTCGAACCCCATTTTTAAGAGAACCGCTTTTAAATATGACCAGTTTAGCCTATCAAAGGCCTTTTCTGCGTCCCAAAAAATGGCAATCTGGATGTTTTGGGAGCCACTCTTGTGTTCCAAGATATTTAGCAAGCGCCTGATATTGTCAGACATATGTCTATTTGGTATGAATCCGGTTTGATCCGGATGTATCAGATTTTCAATATGTTTTTGTAATCGGTTAGCTAGGATTTTTGCAAGAATGTTGTAATCTTGGTTTAATAAGGAGATGGTCCTGTATGATTCACAATATTCTGGGGATTTACTCTGTTTCAGGATAACCGTGATTATGGCTTCACTTCCATGAACTTGGTGGTTTACTGTTTTCTAGGGTGGCATTTAGCACCATGGCCAATTTGGGTGCTAATGTTTTTTTTTTTTTTTTTTTTATAGAACTCGGCCGGGAATCCTTAGGACCCGGGATTTGCCGAGGGAAGCTTATCTATAACTGCTACTATCTCCTTTTCAGTGATAGGGGCAGAAAGCTCTTGCTGCATTCCAGGAGACAGCTTGGGCAGCTTCAGGGCCTTCAAAAAAAAAGGATTCCGCATTTTTTTTGCAACTCTCGTGGGTCCCTCCCTTCCCTATATAAACCCCCGTAGTAATTTTTAAAGGCTTTAGCTATTTCACTGGGTTTCTCTATTCGGGATGTGACCCCTTTTCCGCTATGAAGGAATGAGACTTATCTGCTTGTTTGTTCCCTCCTCAGTCTCAGGGCAAGGAGCTTTAAAGCTCTGCCCCCACCCTCGTAATATTTTTGGTTTGCGTAGCGCAACATCCCCTCTGACTTTTCAGCTTCTAACTCATTAAGTTCTTTCCTCTTCTCCATTAATTCCCTCCAAATTTTCTCCTTGCCTCTTGGATTACCTTTATGTTCCCTTTCTAACAATTTTATCTTAGTTTGCAGCTCTTCTACCTTTTTATTCCTCAACTTTTTCCTGGCCGAGGCTAAACTTATTAGTTGTCCCCTTAGGACAGCCTTCATTGTGTCCCACCACACCATCGGAGTACTATCTGACATAGGTGAATCTATCATAAGGTTTTTTATATCCTGTGTGATTTGTCGTGCCACATTCTTATCGTTAAGTAAAGAAATATTCAGTCTCCAATTCGTTATCCTAGGCTCCCTGTCCCAAACAAAATCAATAGAAACTGGGGCATGATCTGAAATGGCCATTGGGTAAATTACAGAGTTGGAAAATAAATGAATATCTGTGGTATAAATTATAAAAAAAATCTATACGGGAGTATGAGTTCTGGGGGATTGAATAGAATGTATAGTCCCTTTCTTTTTTTGTGGTGTAATCTCCAAATGTCCTCGAGCCCTCCCTCCTGCATTAGTATGTTCAGACACCTCGTGGCCTGTTTAGAAGTCTCCAGTTTTCCAGAGGATCGGTCTAAAGCTGGGCACAATGTGGTGTTGAAGTCGCCTCCAAGTATTAGCTGACCCCTGGGAAGCAACACCACCCTTTGGAAAACTTCCTGAAAAAAGGTGGCTGCCCCACTATTGGGGGCATAAATATTCACCACACAAATTAGTTTACCCTGAATCGTTCCCGAGACTCTAATGCACCTACCCTGGAGTATAATCTCTACTTCCTGGATACTGAATGGGGAGTTTTTCTTAATTAATATTGCTACCCCTGCTTTTTTTGTCTCTTTGCCTGAGGTGGATACCACCCTGCCCACTCAATTTAATGTGCTCTACCTCCAAGAGGCGAGTCTCCTGGAGGAGGGCTATGTCACAGCCCCTCCTTTTAAGTTCCGTTAGGATTTTGGTTCTCTTAATGGGGGAGTTAAACCCATTTACATTATAGGAGATAATCCTTAAGTGTACAGCCATGACTTATCCCAAAGAGTTTTCTTCTCATTCATTCTTTCCCATAGGAGTATATATCCAGGCTCTATAGGATCCCACGAGCCCATCCAAACCCTCTTGTCCCCTTTGAACTCACGTCAACACACTTTAACCAGAAACATTTGTAACTGACAAATTAGTAACACCAACCTATTAGTTAGAAACATCGGATCCAACATAGATCCACAGTAGTAATTTTTATCTAAACAAGAACAAGTTTCTAGTAAATTAACTTCCTAGGAAAATTAACTCTGGTAGTCAAAGGCCCCCAAGAGTTGTCACATATGTGACTAGGTTACGACCCCTCCGATGTTAAGGGGCGTTGTCGCATTAGCCAACTACGTGACTTCTTGGGCTGACAACAATTAGTCTTTTAGACGTCACTCTGTGTATATGAAAAGAGCCAACCAAACCATAACCACCCTGCCTCCCGCACTTTACCTCATCCTCCAATAAAACTCCCTCTTTGAGTAACCATTTGCTTTCCCTTATTTTTAAGCTTAAACATTAGAATTTTCTTTAAAAAAGCAAAAACAATGAGAAAGGGAGAAAGCGAAGAAAAAAGAAAGAGAGAGAGTGAGAGAAGTCCCCCCAGGATACCATCTCCACCGGGGGAGATAACTAGAAATCCATCAAACAGTTATGTTGTACACAGCCTTCTTCTGCCCTCTAGTGGATCAGGCTTGCCATTTACCATTCAGTTCAAGTTTCCAGTAAAGCTAGGTACATGAAGATAGAGGGAACCCCCCCTCAAATCCCAGGGTCACGGCAGAGAAAAGATGTATTCATGGACCAAGGATACACAGTTTGTGAGGTATTACTGTATAAGGAGGTATATTTCCCCTCCTCGAACACTCCTTAATTAATATTTAGCCTGGGGAACATCTGGTACACTCGCAGAGTAAGAAGCCATTCCCCTTTAAGCACCAGTGCCCATTCTGCAGAATACTCTCCAAGTATTACTAAACTCAGTCCTTTGGTGATGGCAAAGTCGTTTTCTCTCCATTCTGGGTCCTGTTTCTCTTCTCCGCGTGAAGTAATAATTTAGTGATGTCCCCTGCAGTTGCCATCGCGATAGACCCTAGTAAGCCTCGTTTCCTGGTCTGATTGCGGGATACCACATTCCAGGTTCCTAATCTAAGCTTTTTCTCGAAGATCTCAAGTTCCAGGTCTGGCACCGCAACCTGAAGTTCCTTCAAAGTGGCACTCGCCTCGACTAGTGAAGGGAAGGCCTTCACTCCTGACTCCAGGTAAATTCTCAGCCTCGCTGGGAAAAGCAACTGGGCCTTTATTTCTTTTTGCTGCTGAAGCTCCCTTATAACCCCTCTTACTTTTTGACTTTCGGCTTGCAGGGCTGAGGAGAAGTCCTGGTCAAAGAAAATTGTTGCCTCCTGGTATCTTAGGTCCTTATGCCTCCAAGCCTCATGGATGATCCACTCCTTAGTCTGAAAATGTAGCATTCGAATTATCAGGGAACGGGGCCTTGCAATGGGATCTGTTGGTTTCGGTATTAGGGACCTGTGGGCGTGGTCTACCTCCAAATGTACATCGGGAGGTGGGGAGAGCACTGCTCGCAGTACCTGCTGCACGAAATCAGCTATCGTCGGAAAGCCTTCCTCAGCCCCTTCAGGGATTCCATGAATTCTAAAGTTGTTCATGCGGGAACGATTTTCTAGATCTTCCAGTTTGGCTTGTGTTTCTCGATCCCTCTGAAGTAAAAATAAAAGCAATCGCTCGGTAGTCTCCTGTGCCTCAGACAGATCTCCGATTCTGGCTTCCGACGTTGAAATTTTCCTGTCCAGTGCTTTTACATCTTGCCTCAGGTCTGCCAAGGCTGAATCAATCTTGTTTACTGTAGCCAAGATCTTTTTAAGAGTTTGATTATTTTCCGATTGTTCCATATCGTCCTGGTCCCAGTCCGCAGAGGATTCTGAAGGGAACCTTCTACGTTGCAGTAGGGCCATTAGGCTTTCTTGCGGCCTACTCAGAGTTGTTTGCTTCATTTTACTTGCTGAAGACGATGGGAATTGGTGTCCTTTTGCTTTCTGCGATTTCCCTGCCAAGTATGGCGCTGGCCTCGCTATAAAAAAATACTGTATTGGAGTACCTTTCTTGAAGATTTCTTTGGATTAGGGTGAGGTGATCAGGGAGCATCTAGAGCTAGCTACCCACCATGTCCGTGACGTCACCGGAAGTCCACAGATGCCTATTTTTAGGCACAACTCGGGAGGTTACAAAGCAGGATAAAGTACAGTTACGTAAGAACTTACCGTAACAGTAGACCTTCGAGAACAGCTCTTGCAGCAGGTTACACCATTAGGACGGATTCCCAAGCAATAGCACCTTGAGAGGCCATTGGGAGGAGGCAATACGGAGATTCAGACCCGTCCTGAGCCTAAGACAGGAGGCCCTGAAGAACAGCAAGGCCGAAACCCACTCTTCGCCTAGAGGCGATATCCAGGCTATAATGCCTGATAAAAGTGTGCACCGAACTCCAGGTGGCTGCGGCACATATGGCCGACGTAGATATGTTCTTCAGTGCCGCAAAAGAGGTAGCCATTCCTCTTGTTGAATGGCCCTTGACCACTCCTGGTAAGGGTTTGTTATGCTTGTCGTAGCAAAACGAGATACACTGAATGAGCCAGCGTGAAAGGGTCTGTTTCGAAACTGGGGCCCCTTTCATCCTCTCAGCGAATTAAACGAACAGCTGCTCCGCTTTCCGGTGCTGTTTAGTTCTGGTCAAATAATATCTGAGGCACCTGTGAACATCCTGGGTGTGGAGCAGTGCTTCTCCTCGATTGGCATACTTAGGAAAGTACACTGGTAAATCACTGTCCTGGTTAAGAGTAAGGGCTGAAACCACCTTAGGCAGGAACTTAGGATTCGTCCTCAGGGACACCCTATTCTGATGAAAAATTAAATAAGGCTCCTTGCACATGAGAGCATGTAATTCGGAGATTCTTCTCGCTGAAGTAACAGCAACCAAAAACAACGTTTTCCACGACAGAAAACGTAGCTCGCAATCTGCGGCAGGCTCAAACGGTGGCAGCGTAAGCTGCTCCAGGACGAAAGGTAAATCCCAAGGAGGGACGGGATCCTTAATGGGCGGGCCTAAGGTGGAGGACCCCTTAAAAAGGCCCGGTAGTATTCAGCTGGGCCACCGTAGTGTTGCCTGGGGGGCATGATAAGCTGAGATTGCTCAGAGGTGCACTTTGATCGAGGAGTGCTAACCGGATTGAAGAGGAAAAGCAGGTACTCCAGAACCAGCTTCTCAGGACAGTCTAAGGCGAGAAACGCGTGCCTGGGACCACAGGCAAAACCTCGCCACTTCATGGCGTATGTTGCGTAGTCGCTGGGTTTCTGGCAGAAGTACTCTGCCACCTCTTGCAGACCTCTGCAGTCACAACATGGCTTATGTCTCTAGGAGCCAAGCATGCAGGTTCAGTGAATGTAAGTCCGGGTGGACTTAGTGAAACCTCCTCCTGAGACAACAGGTGAGCTGATTGGCAAGAGGCGGAGGTTCCGGGACAACTGATTCGAAGCGGGAACCAAATTTGCCTGGGCCAAAAAGGCGCTATCAAAATAAGCGTCACGTGCTCCCTGCGTAGTTTGAGAAGGACTCTCTGGATCAACGGGAAAGGAGGGAAGGCGTAGAGGAATCTGCCCGCCCAGGAGAGGGACAATGCATCTCACCAGAAAACACCAGGCCCTGGATCTAGCGAGCAAAAATTGGGTAGTTTTGCGTTGGATGGGGAGGCGAAAAGATTTAATTCTAGAGTACCCCATCTGTGGAACAGATCCTCTGCCACCTCCTGTAGAAGTTCCCACTCGTGGACTCTGGCCTGGAAATGACTCAGGCTGTCTGCGACAGTGTTGTCCACCCCGGGAACGTGAACTGTAATGAGGTTTGCGCCGTGTCGATACTCCATTCCACACCTCATGGCCTCCTGCAAAGGGATAGGAGTGTGTGCCTCCTTGTTTGTTGAGGTAATACATCACCGCAGTATTGTCTGTTTGTAACAGGAGAGTACTCGTGGAATCTCTCCGACTGGAAGGCTTGCAGGGCATAAAGGACCACCCTCATCTCCAATATGTTGATATGGAGATGAGATTCCTGGGTAGTCCATGTTCCCTGAGACCTCACCCCATTCAAGTGCGCTCCCCACCCCAGCCCTGAGGCGTCTGTGGAGAGTGTTATCACCGGGGATGGCGCTGTGAAGGGAACACCCACTGAAAGGGTTCCCAGATCTAGCCACCATTGCCAGTCCCGAACCACGGTCTTCGTGATTCTGACTGGCTGCTGCAGATGGTCTTGCCTTTGGACCCACTGCACCCTTAACATCCACTGGGTTACCCGCATGTGGAGTCTTGCCATCGGGACCGTTGGAATGGCCGCAGCCATGTGTCCGAGCAGGCGAAGGACCGATCTGGCTGGGACGGTCTTCTTCGCTGACATGTCCCATATGAGGGATCGTATGCGTTCCGCTCTGTCTTCGGGAAGAAAGGCTTTCCCCTTGACGGTGTCCAGAACTGCCCCTATGAACTGCAGTTTCTGGGACGGTACCAGGAGAGACTTCTCGTAGTTGATTAAGATGCCCAGAGACTGAAAGAGAGCCTGAGTATGCTGAATGGCCAGCAGCAATGCCTCCTTGGAGGAGGCCATGAGAAGCCAGTCGTCCAGGTACGGGAACACGTAGTGGTCCTGTCTCCTCAGAGACGCTGTCACAACTGCCATGCACTTGGTGAATACCCTGGGTGCTGATGACAGCCCGAAAGGAAGTGCTCGGAACTGGTAGTGGTGACCGAGAAACTCAAAGCGCAGGAACTTCCGGTGTGCCTGAGCGATGGGGATGTGCAGGTAGGCGTCCTGCATGTCTATGGACGCCAAGAAAGCATCCTTTTTCAGCATGGGGATTAGTCCCGGGAGGATCACCATGCGGAAGTGCTTGTAAACGTCTGACATAGTGAGGTCGCTGAGGTCCAAGATTGGACGGAGGTCCCCTGTTTTCTTTGGAACCAGGAAGAAGTGTGAATAATAACCTGCTCCTGTCTGGTTCCCTGGAATGTGCTCCACAGCCTCTTTCTGTAGAAGCGTGAGCACTTCCTGCTTTATGAGCAGAGCGTGCTGACCCGAGTAACGGGAGAGCAGAGGAGGCCTTGTGAGGGGCTTGTCCAGGAATTCTATATAATTGCCTTTTTCGACCAACTGTAGCACCCACCTGTCGGTGGCGATCGAGCGCCACCCTGGCAGGTGGTCTGCGTTGTGACCCCCGACCTTTGTTTCCCATTGATCCTGAGGAGGGGAAGGGGCCGGTTAGGAGTCATGCTGTGGCAGCAGAGGGTCCTGCAGGTTGGGCTGACTTGGTAGCACATTGGCCCCTACCTGAGGATGTCTTAACCTGGGCTTTCCGGGAAAAGGAGCCCCTCTGTTGCTGACCGGAACGAGGTTGCTGCCTCTGAGTCTGGCTGCGAAAATGACTCTGATTCCTACGAAAGGAACTGAGTCTAGATCTGTATATGGCCTGGACAGATCTAACAGCCTTCCCAGCTTCCTGTAATTTGGTGATGACCTTTTCCGAGGCTTCACCAAACAAAACTTCGCCATGAAAGGGGGCGTCCATAATGTTTTTCTGAATGTCCGGGGTAAACCCGGAGACACAGAGCTTGAGTGTCTCCGGAGACATACGCCTGAGGCTGCTGCTCTGGCCGAAGAGTCCGAGGAGTCGTACTCTGCTCGGAGCACTTGGGTCCCCACGTCTGAACCCGTGCGGAGGAGCTGCAGGAGTTCCTCCTTTTGGCCACCGTCTAGCAATTTCTCTGCCAGTTCCTGTCCCTGTTCCCACAGCGCGTTCTGGAACTGAACCATGTGGGTCCGGTAATTCAACAGTCTAGTGGCGCAAGTCGCGGCCGCGTAAGTGCGCCTACCCAGCACGTCCAGTTGCTTGGACTCCAGGTCCGGTGGCTGCATGCTCAGATTTTGTGGTTTCTGAGACTGGTCATGAGAGGCTGTAATGACCAGGGAGTCGGCCAGAGGATGGTTAGCCAGGTACTGGTTCTCCCTTGGGGCCTTGTACAGGCGGTCACCCTTCTTCGGCATTGCCAGGGTCGAATGTGGACACTTCCACGCTGCCTTGGTGACGTCCACGAAGGTGTCCACCAAGGGTGGCACTACCACAGGCTTGGGATCCTTTTGCCAAAGGTAGCTGGCAAGGCGTAGTCTTTCAGGGTCGAGTTCCTCCGCATCCCATCCCATGTCTCTTGGATGTGTCTCATTATCTCAGAGAACGAGGGGTCATCCGGAGGAGACCTAGGGAGGTCACGTGGGTCTGGAGAAGGGATGCTGATCGGTGAAGAAGACCTGGAGCATTCAGAGATGTCAGATCTGGAGTACTCCGTAGATGACGAATACTGACGTCTTCTGGGTCTCTTGGGGCTGGGTGACCCTGAAGAGGATCTAGACGGAGGCCTTCTCTTCCCTGTAGATCTGCCCCAGGAGGTGCTGCTGGCTCCTGGAGGGAAGGTGCTCGGCCTGCTGCCCCTTTTGGTGAAGGAGGGGGCGCGCGGTGGTGCTGCGGGTATGGGAGGAGGGTGTGAGGTGACCACATCCTTTTTGATGGTGTCCCACCAGAAAGTAAAGAGCTCCTTCACTTCTGCCAAGTTGAGGCCCGACGACGGACTGGGCGCCGGTGGCCTGTTGTCGGGGCCGGGCGTCGGCTCCCTGGGGGTCTCCGGTTCTGGGGAGGGTTCCCGTGGGAGCTCGATGGGTCCGGAATCGCCCGCCTGGTCTTCGGGCTGGGTGGACTCCTCCTCCAACAGCGCCTCCTGACCGTCGGTAGGCGGCGGTGTGGTTCTTCTGGCTGTGGTATCTGACGCCGGTTCCCCCGCCGGCGTCCTGGGGGGGTGAATGCCTGACCAGCGATGGGTGACGAACTGCCGCCGGTTCACGGGAGTGTTTGTGAACCTTGGCCGACGTTGGATGGGCCGACGTCGGGTCCGACGCCCGCTAAGGAGGTCAGCTCCTTGGTCTTATGCTGGGGTGGTGGCAGCAGGGAGACTGACCGGACGTCGGGAGGCGAGTGCCGGGACGAGGACTTGTGATGCTCCCCTGACCTGGACAAGGCCTTAGCTGAAGAAGCAGGCCTGGAGGTCTTGGCAGGCCGCAGAGTCGAAGAACCACTGGCTGATTTGACCACGACCGGGGGCTGAGAGTGGGCTCTAGACAGGGAGCGGTCCGACCTGGAGCCGGAGCTGCAGGAGTCCGAGGCCCTAGAGGGGGATCAAGGTCTCACCTTCTCCCGGTGCTTCTCGTGGTGCCTGTGCGATTTGCCCGAAGATTCCCCCCGGAGGAAGGTGCCATGGCCTTGAGCTTTTCTTCAAGGAGGAAAGCCTGGAGAGCCTTCTGTCGGCGGATTCTGGTTCGGCTGTTAAAGCCCTGGCAGAAGGAGCAAGCCTGGAATGTCGTGGTCGGGCCCAGGCACCCGAGCGCAGGTCGAATGAGGGTCTTTAAACGGAATCTGCTTCCCACAGGCACACTTCGAAGAATGGCCCTCCACTGAAGTTGGGGAGGACATCAGACGAAGAAAGGTTGCTCGAAGAAGGATTTCTTCTGAAGTTTGGATTTCTGAAAAGATTTCCTGGTCGTCGCGAGCTAGACTAAACCGAAGAGGTCAAGACATGCAAGTCAATGGTGGGAAAGAACTGGGGATTCTGGCGGGACCGCCTCCTTATGTACTACACCTGACGTCGGGGGCGGGACCGACATCAGAGGCGGTCCCCACTGAAGACTGCTAGCTAGAAAATTCCCGTGGGGTCCTGACGCCTGCCGGCTTCAGTCCTAATGGTGAAACCTGCTGTAAGAGCTGTACCTCGAAGAAGATCACAACATATCAACATACAAGGTAAGTATGTACAAGACTGATTGAGAACAACAGCAAACACTAGGTATGGCAAGGATGTACAATAGTAGAACAGATACAGGTGAGATAACAGACAATAAGAGAATACTGAAGTATTAAGCAGGACTCGGTGGGGGTAGAAAGAACAGTTACATAAGAACTTACCGTAACAATAGATCTTCAAGGGGATCTAAGTCATCAGGTCACACCACAGGAACTTCACCACTGGTGAATCAGGATACACACAGAAGATTTTCAGCAGTACAGCTGGGACTGCACATGCCGTTGTCGTCTCCTGACGTCACCATCCCTATAAAGGCATGGACGGCCCCACTCCCTCCTCAATTCTTTCCTCCGGAGACAAAGGAAGCTTAGCTCTAGCCATGGGGGACTGAGAGGAGGGAGAGAGAGAGAGAGAGGTGCCCAGGCCTATAAGAAAGTCTGGATACACCAGATAGCCAGTTCCAGCAGAAAGCCCTAAGAAAAGGGGGGTGGTGGGAGGGAAGACCGACCTGATGACTGAGATCCCCTCATAGATTTACTGTTACGGTGAGTTCTTACATAACTATTCTATCTCCTTTGGGGGTATCTCAGTCATCAGGGCACATCACAGGAACGCATTCCAAGCAGTTACAGGTGCAGATACATAGTCTGGGAGGAAGGCCAACCATAAACTTAAGACAGGAGGCCCTGCAGCACAGCCCTGCCAAATCCTGCACGGGCTCTAGAGGCAATGTCCAGACTATAGTGCTTGGTGAAAGTATGGACGGTACTCCAAGTGGCAGCTGCATAGATGTCAGTGGCTAAGACCCCTCGGAAGTAATCCACAGAGGTAGTAATGCTTCTTCTGGAATGAGCTTTGACCACTCCAGGCAACTCGTTGTTGTAGCAGAAAACAATGCAATTAGTCAACCATTTAGATAAACAATGTCTAGAAACCTGCACGCCCTCTCTACCAGGGGCAAAAGAAACAAACAACTGCTTCGACTTTCTACATTCCTTGGTTTGGAGCAGGTAATACTTCAAAGTTCTGCACACATCTAACGTATGGACTAGTGCTTCCCCTGGATTGGCAGACTCAGCAAAATAAACAGGAAGGTGGATAGATTGGTTCAGTGTAAACTCAGACACCACCTTACAGAGAAACTTAGGATTCATGTGCAAAGACACACTGTCTTTGTGAAAAATCAAATAAGGCTCCTCGCACCGCAGGACCTGAAGCTCTGAAATTCTTCGAGCATAAGTAATGACAAGTAAAAATAACGCTTTCCAGAAAGAAAGAACAGCTCACAAGTTACGACTGGCTCGAAAGGGAGACAGGGTCAAATTCTCCAAAACAAAATTAAAATTCCAAGACAGGACAGGAGAATGGATTGGGGGGTTTCAGATGCAGGATGCCCCTCAGAAAGGTACAGGAAACATCCAGCCGAGTGATGGTACAGTCACCCACGTGCTGAAGGAAAGCTGAGATAGCTGAAAGGTGCGCCTTGAGAGAGGAGTACTGGAAACCAGAGTCAGACAGAGAGAGCAGGTAGTCCAGGATCTGGCTTATTGGACAGGTGAAAGGGTTCAGGTTATGCTTGGCAGCCCATATGGCAAACCACTTCCACTTCATGGCACAAGTGGCTCGAGTGGAAGGCTTCCGAGCAGCCATGAGCACATCTGCTACTCTGTTAGAAATGCAGAATCTGGCAATAGCTACGTCCTCAGGAGCCAAACATGCAGATGGAGGGAACTAAGACTGGGATGGACCAGGGTCCCCTGAGCCTGGGTCAGCAGATTTCTTCAGAGAGGTAGATGGAGAGGGACCAGAGGTTCCTCTGCTAGCTGCTGCAGGAACAGAACCCAGATCTGGCGAGGTCAGAATAGAGCTACCAGGATCATGCTGGTCCCCCTCCACCTGCAGTTTGATTAGCACCCTCTGGATTAGTGCGAACGTAGGGAAGGCATAAAGGAACTCCCGCTCCAAGAGAGGGACAACGAGTCTTGCCAGAAAACTCCTGGTCCTGGATCTAGCGAGCAGAAATTGGGCAGTTTTGCATTGAGTGGGGATGCAAGAAAGTCCAATTTTGGACAACCCCATCTGCTGAACAGACCTTCTACGATGGACGATAGGAGCACCCACTCGTGTATCCTGGACTGAGTCCAGCTGAGACTGTCCGCCAGAGTGTTTAGTACTCCAGGGACATGTATGGCTGAGAGATTCAGGCCGTGGTTTGGTGCCCAATACCATACTCTCACGGCCTCCCTCCATAGGGGGTACGAGTGAGTGCCCCTCTGCTTGTTGATGTAGTACACTACACTGAGGCTGTCTAACTGAATAAGCAACTGGCCTTGAAAAAGATGGTTCTGAAAGGCAGTGCTTGACACATTTTAAAATTCGGTACTTGTCCACGGACAAGTGGCTTGCCTAAAAGTAATAGTCCCGGTGCTTGAGCTGGTAGTCCAGGTAAAAAATGGCATGTTTTAAATGGAAAGTATAAAAATACAGAAAACCTCAACGGATATATGTTAGCATCATTTATTTAGTGTGATAGACAATAAGGAAAATACTGATATGAATATATATGTAGTTTTTTTGTCAGTATGCAGGAGATTGTGACAGACAGAAGTAGCAGCAGCAGCACATACATCACAAGAATTAATGAAAGCAGTTAGCATAGAGAGAAGAATCAGCAGGACAGCAGTACAGCATCAGCATCATCGGGAAAAGTTATAGGAGCTTCCTTGCTCCAGCTGGAGCATCATTCAGTGACAGTGTCATCAGCACTAGTGACAGGGACATTTTCCTGAGAATCAACAGCAGAAGCATGACTGTGACCAGGAACGTGGCGTGTGCCAGGACCAGATAGTAGCCAGTGGTTGATAGCTTGATCAGGATCAAAACTTTCTAATGCAGGACCTTCAACTGCTACATGCAGAAGTGACTGGAGTGTGTCATCAGCCAAACTTGTTCTTATTTTTGTTTTTATAAGATTTTGAATGGAGAATACTCTCTCACATTTAGCAGTAGACACACTTATAGCCAGTAACATTTCTATTAGGTTAAGGATGTGAGCAAGCTGGGACGGTCTCTCTCGCAGTAGTCGTGAATACACTTGCAGATATGGCTAATCAACTGCAGACTTAAGCATTGCTTTTAATACAGCATACTCCCCTTTTTATACTGCTTATCTGATCATCAGAAAAAAAGTTGTGAAAGCACTCTAACAAATTACTTAAATCAGTTGTGCCAAATTCTGCAAGTTGTTCTCGTGATAGATAGAAATGTTTGAATCTGAACTGGACCATTTTAGAGGCTCCTCAGAGAAATTCCGAAAATGCTGGTCAATGTAAGATACTGCTGCATCTATTAAACTGTGCAGCTGTGTATCACTTGTAAAATTTACTTCTGGACAGTTGCCTTTGAAGGTTAAAGGAACAATCTTTAAAATGAGATAGTTCATGCATTTCTCTGCAGAATTATATTGGCTTAGAAAGGATGTCAAACTTTACAGGTTTTATTTTTAGCTCCATCAACTGGAGTATTTATTTATTTTTATTTATTAGAATATCGGAATTACAATCCTTTGAGTCATAGACTCATTTCCAAAGGCTCCTCGTCTGATGACATAAGTACAGATATGACAGGAATAGAGCAAAGACAACGTTACATAACTAGACAGACGGTAGATGTATAAACATTATTAAGCATTATAACACACTGATGAGTACCTATACAGAGTAATAGCTAGGCAATTACATACATCCTTTGCAGTGCAAAGCAGTTACATACATACTTTGCAGTGCAGTAGTGCAGGCATTACAATACACTGGTGCAAACCTATACAGAGTATTATCTTATTGGTTACATACATCCTTTGCAGTGCAGTGATGTAGGCTTATACACAGTGATAGCTAGGCAGAATAACTAGAGAGCAGAGACGAAAAAAATTACTCACCTTAGTAATGTTGTTTCTTCTAATGGAGTCTTGCTATATTATGACATATGCAGTGAGTCCCAACCTTCGAACTGCTCCGGAGGTGAAAGAGTTAACTTTCCATGCCAGACATGGAACGCTGAGCTCGAACTCGGTTGAAAACTCTGTCTGTTGTTCTTCAAACTCAAATTGTCAGATCTTTACGAGCTAAACTCACTAAGGTCCTGTGTAGAAGCTGTAAACCTACACTAGCCAACTGGCTACTAAATATAAGAAACACATTTTTTGGTCCCAAAACAAAGACTCAAGTCAGGAGACCCAAAAAATGAAAAACACAACACCCAGTCACCCCAAACAAAGGGAGGGGTGAAAAAACAAGGTGGGCATCTACTAAGTGCCAACACTGCACTGCCCACCCACATCCCAAAAACAGAGGTTCTGAGAGGGGCAGGCAGGAGGTCATAACTAGCAAGACTCCATTAGAAGAAACAACATTACTAAAGTGAGTAATTTTTCTTCAAACAACATGAAGTCTTGCTATATTATGACATATGCAGACTACAGCAGTACCTCCATGGAGGAGGGACAGAACCTACTTAGGAAATGGCTCTGAAGCACAGATGTGCCAAACCGAGCATCACTCCTAGCCTGGGTGTCCAGAGAGTAATGCTTGGTAAAAGTGTGAACTGTTTTCCAGGTAGCTGCTTGACAGATCTCTAGAATGGGGATGTCCCTGGCAGCAGCTGTACCTCTGGTAGAGTGAGCCCTCAGGCCTGAGGGAGGAACCTTACCCAGCTTTTCATAACATAACTGGATACAAGAGACAATCCACCTGGCAATGGATCTTTTAGTGGCAGGTTTCCCTTTACCAACCTCACCATAAGTGAGGAACAGTTGGAGGGAGTCAAACCTGTGACCCTTGGTACGCTCAATGTAGTAACTAAGGGCTCTCTTCACATCTAAGCTGTGCAGCCTCCTCTCGCCAGAGGAGGAATGGTCAGTAGTACACTGGAAGAGAATAGATTGATTAAGGTGGAAATCTGAAACCACCTTAGGCAAGAACTTCCTGTTAGTCCTGAGGACCACCTTATCTCTATGAAAGGAGATAAAATCAGGCTCCACTGACAAAGCCTGTAATTCACTTATGCGTCTGGCAGAAGTGATGGCTACCAGAAACACAGTCTTCCAAGTCAAATACTTAAGCTCTGCTGAAGACAAGGGCTCAAAGGAGGTTGCATAAGCTGAGCAATGCAAACATTAAGATCCCAGGCAGGGGCAGGGTCCCTGAATGGAGGGTTGGTGAAGCAATCCCTAAAAACTTAGAGAATACAGGATGAGCTGAAAGAGAAGAGGTTTACCTGCTAAATGAAAGCAGACACAGCTGCCAAATGCCTTTAGGGCAGCTGGTCTGAGCCCCAAAGTGTTCAAATGGACCATATAATCCAGGACTGTGGGTAAATCAGCAGATTCTGGGAAATATGCTTCCCAGAGCACCATATGGAAAACCTCTTCCATTTGGAATTGTAAGTAGCCTGGTGGAAGGCTTCCTAGAAGCCTTCAATATATCCATTACACCTTGGGAGAGGTGTAGATCAGCAAATTCTAACTCTTCAAGAGCCAGGCCTTGAGATTGAGAGATTTGAGGTTCGGGTACCAAACCCTTCCCTGAGCACAGGTTAACAGATTGTGATTCCTGGGAAGACACAGGGAAAGATGGACTGCTAAGGACAGTAGGAGTGGATACCAGGGTTGTCTGGCCCAATCTGGAGCAATCAGAATCACTTTGCAGGATTGAGATCTGATTTTGACTAACACTTTGAACAGGAGAGGGAAAGGGGGAAAAGCATAGAGAAACTTCCCTTCCCAATTGAGAACTAAGGCATCCAGAGAGACTGGGCCCAACACTGGGGGCCTGCAGCAAAAAAGGGGAAGTTGGTGATTGTCTGGGGCTGCAAAAAGATCTATCTGCAGGGTGCCCCACCTGGCAAATATTACCTCCAGGACAGGGATCCAGTGACCATTCGTGATGGCCCTGGGAAATCCTGCTGAGAGCATCTGCCAGGACATTGTCCTTGCCTGGGAGGTGAACTGCCGTAAGGGAGGTGTTGAGGGAGTAAGCCAGAGACCACAACTTCATTGCTTTGGTGCACAAAGCCGTAGACCGAGTGCCTCCTTGCTGGTTGATGTACCACATTGTAGTGGTGTTGTCTGTTCTGACCTGTACAACTTTGTTTTGAACAGATTTGGAAAATCTTGAAGTGCTAGAAAAACTGCTCTGAGCTCCAACAGGTTGATGTGGAGCACAGATTCCTGAGGGGACCACAGTCCCTAGGTAGTGAGGTCACCCATGTGAGCTCCCCACCCCAAGAGGGATGCATCTGTAGTAAGGATTGAAGAGTGAGACTGAGTGACAAAGGGAACCCCTTGTCTCAGATTGCTCTGATCCTGCCACCACTGTAGGGCTTGGATCAGGATTTGAGTCACTGGGATCAATTTGGTTAGAGGGTCCTTTCTTTGAGACCAAAAGGCTTTCAAATGGAACTGGATGTCCCTCATCTGAAATCTGGCTCCTTGCACTACTGCTGTAGAAGCAGCCATGTGCCCCAGGAGCTGTAGAAAATGCCTTGCTGGTCGAGAGACCTGCAGGGTGAATGAGGAGGCCAGAGAGACCAGGGTCCTTGCCCTGTCCAAAGGAAGGAAGGCTCTGGCTTCCTCTGTGTTCAGTTCTGCGCCTATGAAGATGAGGAGCTGGACAGACTCTAGAACTGACTTTGGAAGATTCAGAAGGAAACCTAGAGAGGTAAGCAGTTGCTGAGTTATCTGAAGATGTAACTTGACTTGGTCTGGAGACTGGCCTACTATGAGCCAGTCGTCCAGGTAAGGGAAGATGGCAATTTTTTGCCTTCTTAGGTAGGCAACTACTACTGCCAGGCATTTTGTGAATACCCTTGGAGCAGAGGTGAGGCCAAAGGGCATTGCTCTGAACTGGTAATGGCCTGAGGGCATCTCGAACCCGAGGTACTTTCGATGGGAGCTTCTGATGAGAATATGGAAGTAGGCATCCTTGAGGTCCAGGGACGCTAGCCAGTCCCCTGGCCTTAAACAGGGTAGAATAATTCCCAGAGTCACCATTTTGAATTTTGGTTTTAAAAGGTGCTTGTTTAAGTATCTGAGATCCAGGATGGGCCGCCATTCTCCTGTCTTTTTTTGGGGTAAGGAAGTACCTGGAGTACAATCCTTTGCCCTGGTGTAGGGGTGGAACCCTTTCCACGGCTCTGAGAGCCAGGAGGGTAGAGACTTCTGCCTCTAGGGCAAGTGCCTCTGATGGATTTGCAGGTGGAAAGGATCTGGTTCTCATCTTTGGAAATTTTTTGAAGCTGAGAACCAGTCCCTGGCTTACTACTTCCAGGACCCACTTGTCTGATGTGAGACTTCCAGTCCTGGACAAAGTAAGCCAGCCTGCCCCCTACAGATAATTGAGAATCGGCCCTGGCCACCCCATCAGGGTGCCTGCCTGGCAGGGGCTTTAGGCTGAGGGGTGGAAGCAGGCCTGCTTGTATCCCGTCTGCCTCTCCCTCTAAAGAACCCCCTCTGGGCGTAAGCTGAAGAGGAGGCCTGGGCTTGGTAAAAAGGCCTATGAAAAGGCCTGCCCCTGCCCCTGGAAGGCTGCCTTTGAGGAGTGGCCTGCCTTTCCTTGGCCTGTGCACTCCTATAGGTGGTCCTATACTCATCCATTTTCTTCATGTAATTCTCTGTCTGCTCCCAAACAGAGAATTACCCACAACAGGAAAATCCATGGCCTTAGTCTGGGTATCCTGTGACAGGCTAGTACATCTGAGCCAAGCCATTCTGCGAAGTGCCACAGATGTAGCCATGACTCTTGATGACACATCATTAGAGTCCACTGCAGCATGGAATTGCACCTTAGATGCCTCAATACCATCAGCAGCCACCTGCTCCAGCTCCTTGGCAAGCTGGCCAGGGACCTGTTTTGCTAGAGCCATAACAGTATCCCATCTGGATTTCTGATATCTAGCAACATAAGCCATATAATTTGCCTGTCTGAGTCCCAATGATGCTGCCATGTACTGTTTCTTTGCCATGGCATCAATCCTCCTGGAGTCCTTGTCAGGGGGGTGTGAGGCCAAGGGAATATTTGCCTTGTCACAGGCTGCAGCCTGTACTACCCCAACATGGCTGCATTGTTGTGTAAGGAACTCCGTATCAGAGCCTGACAATGCATACCTCTTGTCCATTCTCTTATCAACAGGAGATATAGTGTGAGGAGTTTTTAGGATTTTTACTGTCTGTTTCCCAAAAGATTTATGCAAAGGAATAGACAGTCTCCTGGACTGTGGGATATCCATCATTTCCACACAGTCAGGTTCCTCTTGATCATCCACAGCTTCCTCCATAGGGAGCTGGAGGGTTTCAGCCACTTTTTTATAAAACATAAAATGAGAAGGGGACTCAGTAAGCCTAGGAGGAGACACTCCTGAAGGTCTGTCTGGGGAGATGTCCGGTTCAATGGGCACATCCAGACTTTCAAATCCACATTCACTCCCCTCATACTCCTCTTCCCCCTCCTCCGGTTCATAAAATTCTTCTAAATCATACTCTTGAACCGGTGGAACCAGCCGAACCGTACGCTTACCTGATGGTGCCGGTTCGGTCGGAACTGGGGAAAGCGACTGGACAATTTTAATCGCTTTGGCTATTTCTTCAGCGGTTGGAGAGGAAAGTTTTGGCTCCACACCAGCTGACTTCCTTGTCCTTTTTTGCTGGAACCGACTCCTCCAAGTCGGCTCTCCTTTTGCCCAAGGAAGTCTCGCCCTGGTCAGAGGGCACTCCCTCCGGTTCGGTTGGAACCGAACCGGGCTGGCCATCCGGGTCAGCGGACTTCTTGGACTCCCTTTCCCTGAGCCTACCAACTCTCTTATCCAGGGTAGCTGCAGGAAAATGTTTGCAAATCTGGCAGTCTGCACTGAGGTGGTCAAACCCCAGACAATAAACACAGGTGGTGTGGGGGTCAGCCTTGGCAAAGGCTTCCCCACAGATACTGCAGTGCTGAAACCCAGTGGGCCCGCGGTTTTTCTTTTGGGTTTCTCAGACATAGTGCCAGTCTTAACCAAACTTGCCCGTTTATGGCAATCCGCCAAGCAAGACCCTCTTATCGGTTCCCAACTGTGTCATGAGTCGTGGAAAAAAACGTAATAAAATCCGTTTTTTTTAGAACCGATAAGAACCGGTAACCACACTCTAAAAGACAGATTAATATGTTTCAAAACAACCTGATCGGTTCAAACCGAACCGATAACTGTTTACAAGTTCCACACAGAAGAATTAAATGTAAAAGCTATCTAGTACTTACAATACAACAGACAGAGCTTGAACCGACCGGTTGCGGTTTAAATTCGGTCAAAAAACCGAGAAAATAATACTTTAACCGACAAAATGAACCGAGCAGAAGGAGAAAATCTCCGGAGCGACTGTTCAGTGAGGCGGAGTAAAGAATCTGACAGTTTGAGTTTGAAGAACAACAGACAGAGTTTTCAACCGAGCTCGAGCTCAGCGTTCCATGCCTGGCATGGAAAGTTAACTCTTTCACCTCCGGAGCAGTTCGAAGGTTGAGACTCACTGCATATGTCATAATATAGCAAGACTTCATGTTGTTTGAAAGGCTAGTGGGCCCTGGAGCGTTTTAGTGGAGCAGTCTTGGTTTAGACTTTGTCTTGGTGTGGGCCCACTTTAGTAGCAACTGGACTGTAGTTAGAGATGGCAGTAGGGCTACCGCAGACAGGTGCAGAAGTGCAGAAGAGTAAACATGTCTCGACGAGTTGGGGGACTTCTAATATTAGCAGATCATCCTTTTGAAATTCAAGTGATAGATTTTTCAATATTGGCAAAAAATCTTGAAGAATAAACAGTGATTTTACAAATTGTACTGAGTGCGCATTTCTCAGAAGTGCCTTTGCTTTGGCACCATCATCACCAGCAGAGTTTGAGACATGTTCGAGATGTTGAACTACTATGGGCAGGTTGACTTGAACAGCGTGAACTGAATGTGTCTTACTTGCAAGCCAATGAACTTGCTTTATTGCACTGAAATGAGCCAGCTCAGCGTGTATGACATCTGCTATTTCCAGCTGTTTCCTCAATTTCTTGGGGCTTTAGTGGTAAAATTTAAAAATTCCTTTCAGGGTGTTTTCTGCTCTTTGAACAAAGGGTTTTTCTTTCCATGACGTCAAGAACTGCCAACTCCAGTTTATTGGCTATGCAATGCATGGGTATTACAGCTGGGACATGTTCTCTGATTTCTGTTATGGTGCCACCTGTATGGCCCCATCAAAGTTTGCTGTAAACAGAACTGGCCCAGGCTTGCTCACATCATTCAGGTCTGAAAAAGAAAGATCAACTGACTCCAGTGCAGAGCGTTAAAAACTCCATTTGCGTGAGAATGTACTAGTGGTACAGCTTTAATTAATACAGTTGAAACCTTTTTTTCTGTGCCATCAACAAAACAAAGGAATACATTTTCCTACTCTACTATACTTGCATCTGTACCGCCATCTGCAAGAATGGTAACGAAATGGAAATTACGTATTTACCATAATTCTTGATCTTCTTGGACGCAGTCGCCGCCACTCCGTCGCACTAATGGGACTACACCGGAGGCACTAGGACCCCGTGGGAGTTAATCTTCAGGAGGGCCGGCGTCGAGATAGGACCACACATGTGCGGCACCACAAAAGTATCTTGCGCCTGTAGAGGTTATCTCGGCATCGACCCTCCAACCTCCTCAGTACCTTTTCGACCAAGGAAGCGCAGCGTAACTAATAAAATAAATAACTTAACCTAACTGGGCATGCGAAGGCCCGGATGACACATGCAAGAAGGATCTATTGAACAATGTCTTCACAGCCCGAACAACAAGGCAGTGAAGACCAAACAAACAAAATGAGTGAACCCGGGGGATGGTGGGTGGGCGTGTGAATGAGTGGTGGAGGCTGCGTCCAGGAAGATCAAGAATTACGCTAAGTACGTAATTTCCATATCTTCCTGGGCTCAAGTCTCCACCACTCATTCACACTAATGGAAGAGTACCAAGCTACAACCAATCCACCCTGAGTACAGCAGTTGGAGATGAGGCTCACTCAGAACAGAAGTCCAAAGGACTGTTCTGCCAAGAAAGGAGCTATCTGGAAAGGACATCCAGAACATAGTGCTTTACAAAGGCATGCACTGAGCTCCAACCCACTACCTTGCAGAAGACTGCAATGGACATATTATGAATCTCTGCCAGGAAGCAGCAACAACTCAGATAGAGTGGTGTGAACCTGGCCTTTCAATTGGCCTGAGACAAAGCTTAGTAGTGTCGAAGACATGCTACTAACCTAGCCGAAAACCTCTCAGGGCAAGAAGTTGACCTAGCTGAGGCATGCTGAAGCTACAAAAATTGCTTGAAGTGTAGCTTTTTGTTCTGTCGATGAGAATAGCAGAACCGTCTTAACATTCAGAGCATATGAGAGAGAGAGAGAGAGAGAGGAGTGCACCCTTTCCTTCTGGAGTTAAGACAAAAACTTGAGTAACGGTAAAAGACAGAGGAAATGTCTACTGGTTCAAGCCAGACAGAAAAAGCGCAGATGTGTACCTCCACTACCAAGTATGGCTGTCCTGCGAACGACAGGTCCATGAGGCACTCAAACACATTATTTGGTGGGTACCGAAAGGTCCAGGTGAGTTTTGTTCATCAAATGGAGAAGGGTTTCCATTTAGCCACGTAAGCCTTCCTGGTGAAAGGCCTATACATGACTTAGAAGACATCTGCGAAGGTCTGGGAGAAACCAGAGTCTACTCACTTCCATTCCGATGAGGAATCACTCTGCCCCAGTTTGCCTACAACTCAAGCAGCACTCTCTGAACTAAGGGAAAAAAATGTACAGGAGAACTTGTCTACTGCGATAATGATCCTGACAGAAGACACCAGGGTCTGGATTTCTGAAGCAGGATAGGGGCAGACCTGCATTAACAGGGCACACAGAAAGGACCAGGCTCGGGCTGCCCAGTCATTGAAAGCGACTGACCAATAACTGAAACTGGCACAACATGCGCAAGGCATCACTCACCACGGCCTTTCTGTATAGGGGGGTAGGAAAATGTTCTACCTTGCTTGTTGACAAAAACATCACAATTTTGTCATCTGCCCAAAGTGAAATAACTCCATGACAGAGAGCCTCCCTCGCCCTGGAGGAATCTAGGAGAGCTCCTAAGAGAAGGAGCTGCTGGGAAGGTGAAACTGACACCTTCCCCGGAACAGAAAAACCCCTCCTAGGGAAGGGAGAGGAAAGCTGAGGCAACTGCTTCTGAAGAGTCTAATCCGGAGCGACTGGCACGGAGCCAATCTCCAGAAAGCGAAGGTATGGATACCGAAAACTCCTTCCTGAAAAAGGACCTACTTGACCTTTAAGGCTGAGAAAGGGAGCATGCCATCTGTTAACTTGGAGGTAAGCAAGGAAGTAGGAACCTGTGTTCCAGCTTGCCGTGGAGTCACTTCTGTTGCTCTGAGGCCCGGATCCAAGGAAAGAGAGTCTGACAGGGAAAAAAAAAAAAAAACCAGACTGGGCTGCCGCCTAGGTCTAGGAAAAATCCCTGAATTAAGAGAAAATCCCTCTCGGAAAATCCTGATGACCCATACCTCCAGTGAACTGGACTTCCCCTAGAAGTAGAAGAAGTCAGGTGCCTTCCACCGTTGTCGAGAGGCAACCACCTCAGGCAGCTGAAGTGGAACCTGGGCTGGATCCAGAAGGATGGTATCGGGTGCTTTCGGGCCTAGGCCCTCTGCTGTGATGATGATTTTTTTTTTTTAAACAGTTAGTGCCTGACAATGCTCTCAGGCTTCTACCTTGAAAGGACTCCCTGTTACAAGAATGAAGATGATGTCGTCCATCTGAGGGGCAGAAGGAGCCTGAGTGTCCCCCCCCCAACTTACTCCAAGGACCAAACCAATAATCACAGCTGAGGAGATGATAATCACCCGTTGTCAATGGTAGCCACTGTAGGGGCAGTGTCATGGGGGTGCTATATATCCCTATTAAAGAAGCAGAAAAATACAGAAGGCTCTCAACCATTGCACTAGAGCGTTCCACAGGGTGTACTTGTACTGACGACTGAAAGACGTCCAGACACAGAGAAAAAAGTCCTTGGTCCACAGAAGAAGCCTGAAATGTTATGGTGGACCCCATATCCCTAAAAAAAATGAAAAAATTTTCCATCACAGACTCTGCTGATATGGAACGTTTGCATTCCAGTCTCTAAAAAGAGTCATCCGCTGCATCACCAACAAGTGGTACAGGGAGAGACTTATCTGGATCCACTTCTACCCCAGAAGAACCTCCAAGAGAAGGTCTAGGTCAGAATCACTGAGAGTCCACCACCTGGAAAGGTGTTGAGGAGATCGATGCCACTTCAGGAAGCCAGCAGTAGTGCTGCACAGAATGTGGAATTCCGCCAGCGGAACAGCATGAAAAACAATTCTGCCAGCGGAAAATCACTGGAACTTCACTGAAACCTCCGCAGATCTCCACACACTAGGATTCATGGAATCCACTCTCCAAAAACCTCTGCAGAAAAGAACAGATCCGCAGAAGTGAAACTCTGCAACTTGTTCCACCACACAGCACCAACCGGCACCACCCACTGCACCGGTATCACTCATGGCAACATAACAGCACCGTGCGGTGTTGATGCCTCCCACGGCACCAACAGAACCCGCACAGCACCTGCGGCACTGCTACCGTAGACCTGAAGAAGGGAAGGGAGAAGGAAAGTGGTACCTGTGCCAGTCCCTACATGGAAAAAGGAGAGGGGGCAGGCATGAGGTGTCGGCATTGATGGTGGTACCAAAGGCGACACTGCACACATCCTGGCCCAATCGACCCGGCCCTGGTCCAGTGGCTCTGAGGCCCGGAGGCCCCAGAACCAGGTCCACCGACCAGGAACACTGGACAAATGCCAAAACCCCCTACTCCAAAGGAGCGGCCCAGATGTGAAACTGCTCACCAGAACCCCACCGAGGACAGAGATGGGATCCGGTGTCGAAGAACATGGCCGTTAAGAGCAGGGCCAGAGGGGAACCCACCAGAGTTGGTTCAGGCCTACCGCCCTCTAGCACAGACGATCTCTGTGCAGACATACCAGAGGGCAACCTCGAGTGGTACCAATTCTTCTTCCCCCAAAAGAGGAAGAAGAGCTCAAGGTCAAACGGAGCCAGAAACCCAGAACCGCCAGTTTTGTGCTTCGGCGGACTGTTTCTTCCCCCCCCCAGCACAGGACTGCCCATGGTAGGACCCCCCTTTGCAAAGGATGGCAGAACAGAAACACCCCCTCTCCAGTGTTCATTTCAGGCCGCGGGGTCGCCTCAATGGCGCGCCCGGTGCAAAACAACCACTATTTAAACTGCTCTGTGAGTTTTAGGCGGGCTCTGTGTTGCTTTAAGGACTCGCTCAGTGCGCACGCAAGGCCCACGACAGTCAGAGTCTGTGACTGTATATCTTTATCCCGGAGGCATTTTAGGGAGGTACCGAGCGCAAGCCCTTAAAGCAATACAGACGAGGATGGAGCGCTGCTGAATGAAGAATGCCCTTGGGGCTGGGGGCATGTTGCAGTTCCTCAGCAGCTGTAGATTGGAGGAGTTCGTCCTCCATGAGCTTGAGAGGCACACTGACTGTGCCTGGCAAGAACGCACTTTGGGGGCGTGGTCTCTCAGCGGCTCGCTCTTCCTCACAATAACTGGTGCCCATAGGTCCAAGACACATCACCAGCCCGAGATGGGCAGATTGGGGCAGGAGTTAGCGCCTTCATCAGCCACGGAGTGGTTGAAATTGTTTGATGGGCAGGCATTTCGATCTGTACCATGTGATGTGCACAGAGCGCATCACATGGTACAGACTGAGCTACCAAGACCGCTGTTTAAGAAGTTGCTTGCGCAGATGGTTGGAGACGCGTGGAGTAAGCAGGCAGCACATTCCCATCGAGCGACAGTTCTCACTTCAAACTTGATCTTTAGTTAACATAGGCTATTACAGCTTCTCGTATTAACAGCCACACCAGTCGATAACTTTATTTGGCAAAAGATTTTGGCTTTGAGCAGCAGCAAGTACTTTAGTAGGAGCCAGGGCTGATTGGGGGGTCTCTGCCTTAATGATCTCCAGGCAGACCAAGCTCCTAAAAATCAGTGGTTGGGTGGAGGCAGTGTGTGTGTTCAGTGTGGCGGTGGGGTAAAAACTTTGGAGAATTGAGTCTAAGAACTCTGTGGACAGTGATGACTGCAGCTTAATCTTAAGGAGAACAGGGGAGGTTATTTGAATATGAGACAACAGGGATAAGAAGGGTCACTTCATCAACAAGTCAAGTGACTAAAAGAACTAAATATCAGCAAGGAAATCACTGAATAAAATAGATCAGTTGGTGGCTGTGCAGTGTGTGAAGTAACTTGGTCGGGGTTCTTGTCACAGAAAGCCACAGCAGTCTCAGACTGTTGATAAAACTGAAGGGGAAAAAAACAGAAAAAACAAAAATAGATAAATTATAACACTGAGCAGAGGAGTGTGAGGAGGGGCTGTCACAGTAATTTTTCACTTAAAAAGGTGGCAGTTAAGTCACAGTGAACAGAAAACAAGAAAAATAAAGCAGAGGAAAGCAGTGTGTTTTTGTTAACTTTAATAGTTTGTAAGAGGTGAAGTTAGTGAGCTTGAAGTGAAGCAAGGGCAGGGCTCTGTCTTTGCTTCTACACATTTTGGAGTGGAGAGTTGCATTATTACAAGGAATGGTTAAAAAAATATACATATCTGCAATTACATTGCTATAGAAAAGAAAGGAAAAATAACTTTAATTTTAGGAAAAAGCAGGGTGGGTGGGACAGAAAATAAAGGAGCTGCAAGCAGACAGTGACCGCTAGAGTTCTGAATTCCTCTGACTGTACTACCTTGTTTGCATATGGTGTAAAATAAAATAAAAGAGTCGGATACAGACATCTGTCAAATTGTTTTTATTAAAACATTTTGTCAGTGACACAGACACGCCAACCATATTATTTGGGCATTCTTACTTACTTTCTCAGTCACCCTCCTCAGAAGAATATAAAAAACAAGGCCTGTTGAGATTTTGTAAAATAAAGCAGTCATGGCAAAAAACAAGTGAACATTAAAACATTTTTCATGTCTTCTGCACCTAAGAGACTATGTACTGCTGCATCAGGATCAGGGTCTTCTAAAAATTCAAATGGGAGCAATGTGGTGCCAGTTCTGTCCTCTGAGAAGCAGACTGTGTTGTCCGTCACTGTGGCGGACACACAGTTGGAACCTAGTGACAGTACTAGCCAACAGTTTAGGCGCAGAGTCTGCTTTGTGAACTACTCAGTAGCCAGTCCCATGTGGCCAGTATTAAACGTAATTTTCAGGGCCGCTGGCTCACAATGTACAGGTGGTTGAGATATAATTCAGAAAAAAATGTGATGACTTGTGCTGTGTGCATCAGTAGAAAGAAACAAAATACTCTGACTTCTGGCACTGACAATTTCAGGACAAGCACCCTGACTAGGCATGCTGACTCGGCAGATCACAGAGATGCTATGGCAGCTGAAAATATGGGGCTTTGCAGCATACATTCAGAAAAGCTATATCTGAAAAAGAACAAGCTATTCTAGTTGCCATGAAGAGTGTTTATTGATGGCCAAAGAAAACTTGCCAGTTCATAAATATACAAGTTTAATGGAATTTTGTCTAGTTTAGACTGTCCTTTTGTTGACAAACTGTCTGTGGCCAAGAATGCCTCATATTCATCAGAATCTACAGCCAATGACATCCTCGAATGCATAGCCTTTGTAATTAGGCAGGAAACAAGTAGAAAATTAGAAAATAGCCCATACATCACATTAATTTGTGATGAGAGCATGACATCACTGTCGCCAAAACTAGTATTGTACGCAAGAGTGCTTGATCCTGAAAGTTTTGTACCATCTACTCATTTTCTAGAGAACTTACAGATCTCTGATGCCACTGGAGCAGGGATAGCTAAAGAATTAAAGCAATTCCTAGCCAGGAAAAAATCAGCATGAAAAAAGTAATGGGATTGGGAAGTGACGGAGCAAAAGTCATGACAGGGACTGATGAGGGAGTCACTGGGCACATGCTGCGGAAAACCCAATGCTAGTAAATATACATTGTGTTGCTCATAGGGTTGCGCTTATGTAGTTCACAAGCAGCAGACTCTGTCCCCTACCTAAAAGAATACCAAGAGGTGCTAACTGGTATTTTCTACCATTTTAAAAGATCAGCCAAAAGAGCTGACAAAGTAAAACAAATACAAGAAATGCTGGAGGAACCAACTCTAAAAGTGAAGGAGGTCCACGATGTGAGGTGGATAGCAGTTTACAAAGCGGCTGAGACCGTTCATCACACCCTAGACTCCCTTCTCACTTTTTTCTGCAATGAGACGGATGCTAGAGCAAAAGGTTATGCCTTAAAATGTCCAAATATGACTTTATAATGTCAACCTATATGCTAATGGATGTACTTGCTGTAATTACCCAGCTTAGTGTAGTGTTTCAGAAAAGAGATCTGGACATCTCGATGGTCCATGTCAATCTGGAGAAGTGCTTCTCTGATTTAGAAAAAATAAAATCTGGAACAAAGGAAAAAATGTATCTACATGAAGTGGAGAAGGATATCCAGGAAGATGAGGGAAGGCTGGTGTTCAAGGGGCATCACATACTAAGGGGAGGCAAAAACTTTTCAATCAAGGACCATTTCATTGACCATTTGGTTGCAAATTTAAAAGACAGATTCCCTGGGTATGACAGAAACAAGTTGGCTGCTTTTGGAGTACTGGGTTTTAGGCCTGTCAGCAGCCTTTCTAAAGACGATCTTGAAACCTGGGGAAATGAACAAATCTGCGTGCTGCTTGATCATTACGGTCAAGAGCAGAAACACAAACAGTTTGAGACAGTGGCACCACCACTTGTGGATGCAGACCACACCAAAGCAGAATGGGAACTGCTGAAGTCACTTGTTGTGAGAGAGGGATACCCGAGGGACAACATGCAAACTCTTTGGGGGTTCATTAACAAATATCATAAGTCAGACTTCCCAAATCTTTTGACACTGGCTGCATTGGCATTAACTGCCCCAGTCCATACAGCAGACTGTGAGAGGGGCTTCAGTGCCCAGAACATTGTAAAAACTAGCATGAGAAATAGACTGTCTGCTACTAGAGTCAGTGATCTGCTGACTGTTGCGGTTGAGGGACCTTGCCAGGCTGAATTTGATTTTCTTTCTGCAATCAATATTTGGAGGGAAAAAAAACAGAGGCGGTTATTCCAACATGGGGACTGCACTGACTGACTTATAAGTACACATAACCGAACTGTGACTGATATTTTAATTTATCCCTCTTGATATCATGCTGCGGCTGGCTTATATTAAATTAATAGGGATATTATAGTTAGCTGAGGGAGGCTGTATGTTAGATCTGTTACTGTAAACTGCCATCAGGACTCTACTAGGGCTGTTAATGCCTGTGTATTCTTCCAAAATGATCAAATATCTCTTATCTCTTATCTCTCTCTCTCTCTCATAAGAGTGCAAGGGTCTCGTCTGGTGCTTTTTTAATTTTTTTGCTGGCAAAAATTCACAGTTTACCACATTGTGAACACTCCAGACACAACTACTGGATGGACACACACGACTGTGGCTGTTGCCTGAGGCCTATGATCGCCGATGCTCGGCAGTGACAGAGATATCAGTGCCTTCTCTTGTAAACTGCTATCCACCTCTGACATCATAAAATGCAATTTATTTTCTGAGTCACAAGTTACACCTCCCAGTTGATCTGCACTTGCTAGTTCATCAGCTTTGCTTATAATACTGATGCCGCGTTAGTTAAAATTCTTTCTGTATACAATTTTTTTAAAGAAATGTCATGTATGACCCCACATTTTCCTAAAATGACCCACCTTTTCAGTGGTCAGTGGGTCATTGACCCACCAAATTTGGTTCCTAGAATGAACGCTGCCTCTCCCATTACAACTTTCAAATGAAGTCTTCCTACCGTCACCATCTAAGGTCGATTCCATTGTTGGCAGGTGAGAAATTATTTTTCTTCATCATATCTTTTTTCTTTTAAAAAAATAACACTAAAAATGTTAATTTAAATGAATACTGAATGCACAAGCTGCTGTCGTACAGACGAAGACTTGACTCCAGCAGGCGAGCAATGTCGACATCAAAGCGCACTCGACGGCGGGAGAAAAGGAACTGAGGTGGTTGGAGGATCGACGCCGAGATAGCCTATACAGGCGTGAGATAGTCTTCCGGTGCCACACATGCGTGGTCCTGTCCCTGCGCCGGCCCTCCTGAAGATTTTTGACTCCCGTGAGGTCCTAGCGCCTCCAACGTAGTCCCATTAGTGTGAGTGAGTGGTGGAGATTTGAGTCCAGGAACATTTTTGTATTTCTGACAGTCTGGATCTGTGTTTTAGACAGGACAGCTGATATCACATTACAGAAGTCTCTGGCCTGTTTACCATTTGTGTAACTACTGCCGAGTTTAACCCCATTTTTTTTCTTGCAATGTGCACAGCTACTCCATAACTGAGAAAGGATGTAAATTTTTAGCCACGGAATACGCAATGTTAAATAAACACTTCGTTTTATTTTTTGTGGATTACTCCACCTGAAAAATTGCGTGATATATTGTTTCAGATATATTATTTATTTATTATTTATTAGCCTTTGGTAACCGGGTAAGTGCACTAGGCAACAATCCTGCCTATTTTCAGGCACGACCCGGAGAGCACAGGACATTGGTATACATATCACAGTAGTACATAATAACAATCAGGGTAAACATAAGACAGCAAAAGCAATTAACATACAAGGTGATTAGAGCAGCAAAATCAGATACAGTGCATAATAAAAGGCATATTGTAACAAGAAATGGACTTGGGTCCATGCCGCAGGCCGGTAATAGGATGTAACAATTACGAGCATTTGCAATGTCCAAGGGCGTGAAGGTGAGAAAATAGCGAGCTTTTAAATGATTGACTGCATGTTGACCAGTTTCGTGACTATGTTGGTTCTCGCAAATTATATGTGGACTTGATTTCTCATGGGCTCTGACTCAATTCTAAAATTATTTAAACCAGTGGCAAACACGTTTGGTTTTTTGGAATAAGCAGGAGTTGCAAGAGTGGGATATTTCTCACAGACTGAGCACTACATGACGCATTTTTATCATCATACCATAACCAGGTAAACTGATTTAGCCAGTGATATTGAAACATTTGAGCCCTTTTTTCTACGTCATTTTTATGTTTGCTTGCACGCATGTGCAAGAAACATAGTGCCATCATCCGAGTTTTCGGAAGTGTGGCAGCCCTCTTCCAATTCAGTCAGTGTGTTTGCAGGCGCGGCCACAGTTCTCCAATGGCTGCTGGAGCTGTCTATGACAGCAGTCGAAAATGCAGTGGAGTACAGTTGAAAGGGGGAGCTACGCTTCAGTGAGCAGCGATAAGATATCGCCTGCTCATGCGCGCTCCCCCTACACATACACACACACATGCATACTGTGTACCGCCCCCATGCACACACTATATAGCCGGCAGGTGTCCCCCGTCGGCTGTCTTCCACTCCCCCCAAACAGAGTTCCATGCCACGCTGGTGCCCACCCAGCGTGGCTACTACATCGTAGCCGAATGGGTGTACCCAACCTCCGCCGGCCCACACCTCCACCCAAAACAGTCGCTCTTGTGCCACGCTGGGAGCCCACCCAGCTGCAGTGGCAAACGTCCCATGTCGTTGTCCTTTTAAAAAACCCTGAAACACAAAAACGGTCCTCGCTGTCTCTGCCCCCACCCGTGCCCACCCACTGGCACCCGGCCTCCCCACACCCCTCACCGATACTTACCTCTGACTCCGCGAATGATCTTCTGTGGACCGGGACACGTCTGCACTCTTCAAAGCAGACCACGAACTGAGGAAATGCTGGTAAGCTGTATAATGGGATACATAGGGTTTTTTCAACTTTGCTGCATATCTCAGGCATTTATTGGAATTTTTGCACCAAATTTTCAACATGGGGTTTTTGGAACCCCTTCTCATGAATGCTCTCACTGTCATGGCGTTTATCGGGCCCGAAGGGTGATTTCTCAGTCACTGCGCGAAATCACCTTTCGGGACTGAGTAACGAAACATCACTGCCACCGTTCATAAGGTGGCTCTCAAAAAGCTTATGCTGAAAATTTGGTGGAAAAATTCCTAAAAATGACTGTTTTACGAGCGTGCATTGCGCAGTTTCTACACACGCTCGTAAGCTGCGAATTTTCTATATTTTCACTGCAGATTTTCAAAATTGCCATTTTACCACACCTCCTTATGAGCAGTACAGCTGTCATTTTTCACATCTTGCCCAAAACGTGTTTCCGCCCATGTAGCGCACAATGGTGCAGTCGGTGTGCGAAATCAATGTATGGGACACATTAAGAAAATCAAAGTGACACTGTTAATGAGCAGAGGTCTTAAAATGGCTACGTTGAAAATTTGGTGAAAAAATTCCTAAGAATGACTGTTTTACGAGCGTGCGTTGCGCCGTTCCTACGTACGCTCGTAAGTTTGCGAATTTTCAATATTTTCACTCCAGATTTTCAACATTGCCATTTTATTACACTTCCTTATGAACAGTACAGCTGCCATTTTTCACATGTCGCCCAAAATGTGTTTCCACACATGTAGCATACAATGGTGCAGTCGGTGTGTGAAAGCAACGTTTGGGACAGATTAAGAAAATCACAGTTGTACTGTTCATGAGCAGAGGTCTTAAAATGGCAATGTTGAAAATTTGGTGACAAAAGTCCATCAAATGACTGTGTTACAAGTGAGCATTGCGCAGTTTCCACGCACCCTTGTAAGTTCATGACTATTTTCCGTCCAGATTTTCACCAGTGGCATTTTTCCACACTTCCTTTTGAACAGTACAGCTGTCGTTTTTCACAACATGGCCGAAATGTGTTTTCACACTTTCAGCGCAGAGATGCGTGGTCACTGTGGGAAATCATTGTTCGGGACAGATAAAGAAAATCACAGTGACACTGTTCATGATCGGAGGTCCCAAAATGCCTGTGTTGACAATCTGCTGTAAAAAATCCCCAAACTAATTACATTACGGTGTGCGTTGCACAGTTTCTATGCACGCTCATGACTTCACCAGTTTTTTAATATTTTTACTGCAGATTTGCAACATTGCCATTTTTTTTTACACCTCCCCATGAACAGTACAGCTGTCATTTTTCACATCCTGTTCGGAATGTGTTTTTGCACCTGTGGTGCTAAATGCTGTAGTCGCTCTGCATAAGCAGCTTTCGCTAACAAACTGATATTGCCACTGTTCATGAGGTGGGGTCACAAAAAACATGTTGAAAATTTGGAGTGAAAATACCAACGAATGCCTGAGGTGTTAGGGTTTCCAACCATAACGCCCCACCCTGTAGAGAATGACAGGCATCAGGGGTGTGACTTGGGATTCTTGCCTGTAATGCTCATACCATTCCACACCCTGCAGCCAGTGAGAGGCATCGAGGTATGCCTTGGACTCTTCGGCCCCAAAGTTCACCCCATTCTCCTATACCGCACCCATCTCACCGTATTTCCTGATGGAATGGGGTGCGCATAAGGGCCAAAGACCCCAAGGCACACCGTGACACTTGTCAGTGTCTGCAAGGTAGGGTGTGGTGAAATGGCGTGGCCGTTATGCCTGACGACCCAAAGGCACACCCCAATGCCGGTCATTGTCTGCAGGGTGGTGGTGGGGTTGGCTTCAGTTCAATACTTCAATGCCATTACTATTATGCAACTCTGTAGCTTCTACACTACCCATGCCAATGCCAGCAAGCAAACATTCGGCATTGACAAATGCTTGTTTATCTTTGCTTCTATTCTCAGTGGTTAAGTTCGTTGTTTCCTCATCTAAAATCAAAGGTCGCTTTAGCTGTACTAAACCAGAACGTGATGATGCCACTGCCACCACAGAACTGCTGCTGCTGTCATTCTCACTAGTTTCAGAAATTAGTATGGTCAAACAAGATTGATCAGCTGTTGTGTCTACAAACACAGACCCAGACTGTGAAGAGCCATTATTTTGGTTGTTTTCTTGACTAGGGCCGGGGGGGGGGCTGGCTTTCACACTGTGAAGAAGGCTCTTTACTTTTCGCTCCTGATGAAGATGACATTGGTGTCCCAGTCCAAAGAGAAAATAGAGTAGTTTGCTTTTGCTTATTTCTTTGCATTTTTTAACTTCTGTGCAATTGTGAAATATTCAAATATTGTTGTACCAACAAAATTCTATTTTACGTTATCTTTGTGTGTGTTGTGTAATTTTTTACCTTAAGCTGTTGTGCTTATGCTTACAACACTACAAGAGGACAGGATGGAGTAGGGAGCAGAAGGGAGTACTAGTAATAGGATAGGACACTCAGGTGTGGTACTACCGTACTAGCAGTAGGTACGGTAGTTGTAGCTACCTCGTATTACCTAGCAGCTATAGTAGCACTGCTGGTCAGGTAATACATAGAGTAATTAAAGTGGTTTTCTCCACCCCCCCCCCCCGGGCCTTTCCTCCACTTTACCTAGCTAGGTGCTTTTTTTTTTTCTGTATCAAGCACCCAAAAATGCTTTTTACCCTTGTTATTTATTGTTATTTAGCCCTCTCAGCTTTATTAAATTCCTCTGCCCATTCAGGGCAGATTTGGTCTCACAGCCACACATACCTTCTTCCAAAGTAGCTAATTTTTTTTTATTTTTTTTATATAGCTCCAAAAATACTTTTTCACTTTGTATAGTTTATTTCATTAAGTCCTCAGTTGTTCCCCAAGTTCCTCTACCCTCTCCGGTCAGGTTCAGTCTCACAGACACACACCACCTTCCACCACCTTCGTCTTTTTTTTTTTTTTTTAATCACAAAAAACTTTCTTTTCCCTTTATGCCATTTCCTTTTATTTAGTCCTCAGTTGTTCCCCAAGTTCCTCTACCCTCTCAGGCAGGTTCAGTTTCACAGCCACTCACCCCCTTCCACCAAAGTAGCTATGTTTATTTTTTTTATAGCTCCAAAAATACTTTTTCACTTTGTATGATTTATTTATGAACATACAAATACTTGCCAGCAGAAACAGGCCTTTCAGTCTATCAAGTATGCTTATATGAGCAGCAAGCACCCCTATTTTGCAGCAGCCCCACCCCCACTCGCCTCCTGGAATTGCTCAGTGTCCTTTACCCAGCCTCCCTTCCATGCCCTGTCCCATGCCCTCCTGAAACTCCCCACCAACCTGCATTCCACCACCCCCTCTGGCAGAGCGTTCCATTTTGACACAACCCTCTCCGTGAAATAATGCCTTCTCATCTCCCTCCTGAACCTGCCCCTCCTCCAATCTCAGCCCATGCCCCCTCATGTCCCTTTCCCTTCCTCTGCTTAAACAACCCCTCTGCACCAGATTTGTTGATCCCCCTAAAGTATTTGAAGATCTCAATCATGTTCCCCCAATCCCTTCTCTCCTCCAGGGTAAACAAATTCAAGTGACTCAGCCTCTCCTCGTAGCTTCTGCCCTCCATCCCCGTATCATTTTCGTCACCCTGCGCTGCACACCCTTGAGAAGCTTGACTTCTAGGAGAACATAAAGTGAACTTACAAGCTCAAATGGGAACACTAGGTGGACCACAGGCCCTTTTCTGCCAACACTGTCTATGTATCTATGTATGTCCCTCCTCCGGTACTGACACCAATACTGCATGTAGTACTCCAAATGCAGCCTGACCAAGGACCTGTAAAGGGGCAGGATCACCTCCTTGTGCCTGGATGAGAATCCCCATGTGATGCATCCCAGCATCCTACTGGCCCTAGCCATCGCCCTCCCACACTTAGAGTTATTCACGCTCCCCATTACCCTGACCCCCAGGTCCTTCTCCTCTTCAGTGACCCCTAACCGTACCCCACCCAGCCAATATTCCCTCCTCTGGTTCCTCACCCCAAAGACCATAATTTTGCTTTTCTTTGCATTAAATACCAGCTACCACTACGCTGACCACTCCTTAAGCTTGGTGAGGTCACCCTGTAGCCTCTGCCACCTCTCTATGTCATCCACTACAACTCCCATCTTGGTGTCATCCACAAACAGACTGACCCTGCTCTCTACCCCTTGTGCTATATCCGTCCTCAGTTGTTCCCCAAATTCCTCTGCCCTTTCAGGGCAGGTCTGGTCTCACAGCCACACATCACTGTCCACCACTGTAGCTAACTAGCTTTAATTTTTTGAAATCACAAAAAACTTTTTTTCCTTTATGCCGTTTCTTTTTATTTAGTCCTCAGCTGTTAACACAACTTCCTCTACCCTCCCAGGGCACGCTCTGGTGGTTTCAGACGCACACTCATCCCTCCACACTCCCCCTTACAACACTATATACAGTTGCACTGCAGCTACTAGGTTTAGGTTTCCTCCTGTGGCTGTAACACAGCAAAAAGGTTTTTTTTGTTTACCTTCATGTAGCTTCTTCTTAGACGTCAGTTGTTCAGGGCAGGCCCCGTCTCACAGCCACAAAAAAACCCTTCCACCAATGTAGCAAAGCTTAAGCTATACAGCTAGCTGCTAAGGTTTTTTTTAGTTCACCCAAAATATATGCATTTTACTATTTTCTTTATATCTTTTACTCCTCACTCCCTTGTTTGTTACTGAGTTCCTCTCTGCCCTAGTATCAGAGCATGAATACAGGCTCAGTCACACACTTCCCTTCAGCAAGTCTGTAAAAAAATACTTCTAAGTTTTTTTTACTTTAAATTACAGATTTGCTGAATTTTGGATTTTAGTTGTTCACAGTAAACTAGTTCCTCAATCCTCCAATGTCTCCACAAACTCAGTCACAAGAAATAGCAGTTACGCAAGAACGTACCGTAACAGTAGATCTTCTAAAGAGGTTCCTGAAGTAGGTCTTCACTGATAGGAATGCACCCCCCAGCGTCAAGACCACACAGCAAACTTCCAGCTAGCAATATGTGGTGGGGGATCGTCCTCAGCGTCACATGACAGGACATCAGTGTGATAGTACATAGAGGGCGGTCCCCACATCTGCCCCTCAAGTTCTCCTGCCAGAATATTCCTGCAAGGATGATGGGAGAAAAGAGCACAACTCCTAGAGCCTGGAGCTGCTGGTAGTAGCCCTGAAAAGAGATACGATAAACAGGAGCTGGGGGAAGGTGGGAGGGAAAATGTGAACTACTGCAGGAACCTCTCTCGAAGATCTACTGTTACGGTAAGTTATTACGTAACTGCTATATCTTACTTTAAGAGTGTTCCTGCAGTAGGTTTTCACTGACAGGACTGAATACCAAGCAGTCAAGAAAAGCAAGTCGGAGACTACGGTCTGGGAGGTGGAATGTCTACCAACTAGAGAGCTAGTGATGATGAGGCCTTGAGAGCCAGCTGGCGCAGTGGTAGCGCTACCACTTGGAACGCCAGTGACCTGGATTCAGTAGCGAGCCAGGGTTGCTGGAGGGCCGGCTGGGGGTGGGGGGAGGAGGACTGAGCGCCCAATGGGCCACTCTCCTTCTCCAGGGAGGGTGGGCTGCAGACCTCGCTGCAATACCACCATGTCAAGTCACAAGAATAGTAAATTACAATGGTTTCAGTAAGTAGTACAACATCAGGAAAAGTAATTACATAAACAAAAGAACAGCATGGCAAGATAAATAATGTGTCAAGTGCAGCCAGTGACCTTGTCTGAAGAGGGGTGAAAGGGATTACAAGGAGAGAAGTACAGGGGTGAATTGGGGGTGGAAGGAGCAAAATAAGAGCAAAGAGAGAGATTCCACAATGAAGCTTAACAGGAAAGACCCACGTGGGCGGGGGTAGAGTAGAGAACAAGGTGAGGAAATGGGGGGGGAGTGGAGGGGTAAAGGAAGGGGGGATGAGGTAGGAGGAAAAGAGGGCAGGAAAGGGATAAGGGAGGAAGTGCTGTGAGTGGAATAGCGCAGCAACAGGATATGGCTATACAGGGCAAATGATAAAAGAGAGAGGTCCCAGTGCGTTTAGCTGTCAGCAGAGATTAGGTATAGCAGTCACAAGATGCTCTGGAAACTAGGATTTGACCCAGCTTCTGCTTAAATGGTCCTAAGGTTGCAGTCATCGCAATCTCAGGAGGAAGGGAATTAAATAAATTAGCAGTTCTAACTGCAATGGATCGCTGTCGGAGCGAGGTTTGACAGCGAGGGACAGCAAACGTTTGGCTCACAGAACTTCGTGTGCTCTGAGTGCCATGGAAAAGACTGAAAAGCTGAAGGGAACCTGGTGGTAGGTGCTTGGTCAAAGTATGGACTGAAGACCAAGTGGCCAAGGAACAAATGTCTGAAGTGGACACGTTTCGTAGGAAGGCTGTGGAAGCAGCCATGCCACGGGTCAAGTGACCCTTAATTTCCAGCGGAAGGGGTTTCTTGTACTTCTGAAAAGTGAACAAGATGCAATTAACCAATCATTTGGACAGGCCCCGTTTAGAGATGGCTGTACCCTTACGTCTGAGTGTGAAAGCCAAAACCAACTGTCAGATTTGCGCACCTCCTTGGTCCGAGAGATACAGTATCTCAATATCCTGTACACGTCCAACGTGTGCAAAAGGTATTCCCCTGTTGGAATACTCGGGGATAATAAACTGGCAGTTGAACATCTTGGCTCAACGTAAATTCTGAAACCACTTTTGGGAGAAAGGAAGGATTAGTCCACAGAGCCACCCGGTCTCTCTGGAAAATTAAATAAGGCTCACTGCAAACGAGGGCCTGGAGCTCTGAAATTCTTCGAACTGAGGTAATAGTGACCAAAAAGAGCACTTTCCAGGACAAACAGGTTGTGCAGTCTACATCAGACACAACTTACAGGGCCACATTTTGCTATTGCCATCCACAGGTGCACAAATACAAGCCCTAACTTTAAAGGTGCTCCTGGGTGTACACAACAAAGCCATTAATATTATAACAATATACATTCCTCCGAAACTAAAGACCCAAGGGTTAGACTCTCTTAGGGAGTGTTTAGATACACTGAATCTCAACTCTGAAACTTTACTGCTAGGGGATTTTAACACCAACTGGCTCTCCCCAGATGCAAGTCCCTACAGAGATGCAGTCTCAGCATTACACCTTTCTCAGCTAGTAGAATCGACTACCAGGATGAACTACAAGACTGGCACTTTCACATTGCTGGAATGGGTACTATCTAACCGACCAGATCATATAACCCATACAACTGTTCTCCCAGACTCGCTAGGTGATCATTCGCCTGTCCAGTTCCTATGGTCAAACAATTTCTCTAAGCCTCCACCTAGAATAATAACATGCAGGGTGCTGAAGCGAGGGCACCTTGATCTAACGAAAGCGGACCTTCGACAACTCGACTGGTCACCTGTTTTTTCCTCCTCCAATGTGAATACCGCTCTGGAACAGTTTATTCTGATCTTCAAGAAAGTGTGTGATAAACATGCACCATTATAAAAACGGAAAGTAAAAGGATAGTGCAACCCTTGGTTCTCTTCTGACCTACTAGAAATAATAAGATCACGTGACCATCTCTGGCTTAGAGCCAGGGCTACAGGAAAACCTGCTGACATTCAGTCCCATAAAAAAGCCCGGAATGACTGTACTAGAGCTATTCGAGCAGCGGAAAATCAACACTATAAGGAAGCGCTCTCTTGCACCTGGAGTGATGGCAAAAGATTCTGGTCGAATCTAAAAGAAGTCACTGGAAAAAATCCCAAATCACCCCCCACCTTGCTAAACAGTGATGGTATCCCTATACAGGATCCCAGAACTATTGCATATGCTTTTAACAACACGTTCTCTGACCTCAGCAATGTTTCCCCCCCATTATTTATTCTATAAATCGGCCTTAACCTCCATTTCAAGCTCAGAAGAACAGCCCCTATCTCATCCTCTTTTCCACTTCAGAGCCCTGTCACCGTGGGAAGCCAAGAAGTACTTCCTAAAGGTACTGGGAAAGTCCATGTTCAGTGATGATTCACTGGACCTTAAATTTATAGCTCAAACTTTGAACAAAACCCTAAATCCACTAACACACATCATAAATACATCTCTAAGGTATTCACAATACCTGGATAAGTGGAAAGCTGCTCTAGTAACCCCAGTATTCAAGAGTGGGTATCGAACCAACTGGGGAAACTACAGACCCATCTCAATACTTCCACCACTCTAAAGCACTTGAAAGAATTTTGGCTGATCAGTTAGGAGAATACTTAGATAAATACCAGCAGCAACATGGGTTTTGTAAGGGACACAGCACAACGGCCCTTCTTGAGTTCACAGGTTATATTCATAATGCCTTGGACCAAGATACCATGGTCATGGCAGTTTTTATAGACCTTATGAAAGCGTTCGACTCAGTAAATCATGACCTTCTGATCGAACAGCTAGCAACCCTAGGACTCTCCTGTGATACTACCGCATGGCTCAAAAGCTACCAGCTATCTTGCTCACAGCAAGTCAAGATTGACAATGTACTCTTCTGATAGCAAACAAGTTCGCTCTGGTGTCCCAGAAGGATCAATACTGGGACCACTGCTATTCAGCATATTTATAAACCAGCTCCCCGACTCCTACCATGGCCGTATATGCTGATGACGCTGTCCTGTTTACCAGTGACCCCAACCCAAAAAACCTAGAAGTTAACCTACAAAGAAACTTCAAGGATGTAGAGAAGTGGTTCAAGGAACATAAACTCATCATGAATTACAAGAAAACTAAAGCAATGATGTTGACTAGCCCTAGAGGCAGGCACAAACCTTACTCTCTCTCAGTCCTAAATGAGGTTGGTACACCACCTGAGCTAGTACAACATTTTATGTACCTTGGAAACACGTTGGATAATACTTTGTCCTACGCTCAACACAATGACATCACGGTCAAGGCAACATGTGCCTAGGTCTGCTCCATAGGCATAGGAATAGCCCAATTCCTGAGGCCCTTGGCCTTGCTGTTCAGAGTTCTGTGGTCTCGCTTGTGGACTATGGCCTAATTATTTATGACGCTGCTACTGATTCTGCTCTCCTCTGTCACAAAGTGGCCTTAAAAAAAGCTTGCTGTCTAGCAACTGGAGCTGCTCAGCTCACACATACATGTGACTTGTATACTAAGGCTAATTGGATCCAGCTTACAGACAGACAAATTCCAAATCTGCCTTACAGCTAAAAAGGTAAGTCTTGGCCAAGTACCTACTGGGGTACAGAAACTTCTTACCCAATTTGAATCAAATCGTTGCACCAGAAGCTCTAATTCTATGATTTTCAACCTTCCAAGCTTTCGCACTGCGTTAGGTCAAAGATCTTTTGTGAGCCACGCCATAACTGGCTAAATGCCCTCCATATTGGCATCCTCTCTCTGGGCACCACTGGACTGTTTAAGAAATTGTTAAGAAGTCATCTAGTTGTGGATTCCTGCTGCGACTGTTTCCAGTAACTCCACCCTTGAGTTCTACCTGACCAAATTTCCGCCCCCATCCTACCCCCACCTCCCTACTCTATTCCCTTTGCCAACTACTTCCTAACCCTTATCTTTTCTCTTCACTACTCTTATTTTCACCTAACGACATCCTCTGGGTTGATAATTTTTCCACTACCCAGCAACTTATTCCAACTGTTCATCCTGTTGGACCCTGTCCCTAGAACTATAGAATGATCTCCTTGTACACTTCTAAGTCTTGCACAGTTGCTATTTGTATTAACAAAGTCTACTGTTTTGCTATAGCTTTTACCTTGTTAAATTCTGTTTTCTTGAAATCCTGTAACTTTTTTGTTTTCACTTTTTATTCATCTCTGATGTGGAACCTACGTAATGAGTTTGTCCTCAAAAGGTATTAATCCAAGAATTCAATAAATAAATAACACATGTCGCAACTTGCTGCTGGCTCAAAAGGCGGCAAAGTAAGTTTCTCCAAAGTAAAATTTAAGTCCCGGGGGGAACTGGACTATGGACCAGAGGTTTTAAGTGGAGGATCCCTTTCAGAAGGGTTTCTGAGACTTCCAGTGACATCATCAACCCATGCAGACGCTCTGATAATTGACTCCGCTAAACCCCCCCATATAATTCCATTTTAAATCAAGTTTCTCCCTTGGGAACTTACTTTTCACCCCAATACAAGGCTCTGAAATGGAATGGTGATGAGAAATAGGCTGTGACCAACTCTAAGTGGTGGTTTAAAGCAGCAAAAACTCCAGCTTCCCTCGAGAGCCCAAATCGCACATCAGGAGGCTGCAAAACCAGCCGAGGTGGTTGATCCGGGATGGGAGAGTGACTCGGAGGAGGAAGGGGAGGACTATACTATTACCTCCCGGCAGCTCTGTTGTGAATTAAAACGCATGAACAACACACTGAACACCATTAAAGCCGACATAAAGGAGAACAGAGAGAATATTGCACAGCATAATAAAAATAATCAGTTCACAGAAGATATCTGTCTAAACATGATGAAACTAAAGACCTGCATAATGCAGTCATCTTGCAGCTTCATGATCGCTCCCAGCTACTGCTGCAAAAAAATAGAGGATCCTGAAAATCGTTCCTGCAGGGAGAACTTGAGAATCCGTGGCCTTCCAGAGAGATCAGAATCAAGTAATGTACCAGAGTATATATAGGGCCTTATCAAAGAACTGCTGGATTTGGAGAAAGATGATCCTCTTAACATAATTCGGGCTCACAGGGTACTCTCTGCTCCTCCGAAAGACCTCAACGCGAGACCTTGATCTGTAATTGTCGCTTTTCTAGATTTTAGAACCCAGGAGAGGGTTCTAAGAAAGGCGTGGGAAAGAAAGGAGATCTTGTTCAGTTATACAAGGCTTTATTTTGAACCAGATTATGCTCCTGCCACAATGCAACAATGTAAGGCATGGCTTCCAGCAGTCAAGGCCCTTCGTGGTAAGGGCCTAAAGGCGAGGGTCGATTTCCCTGCATCCCTGAGGGTTACCTCGGACGCGGGCACAAGTATTTTTGAATCACCCTCGGGGGCCAAGAAGTTTATGTCTTCTTTGGGAATCCATCTGGATGCTCTGATTAAACCCGGCCTCATGAGGGAGATTGAGAAGTGGCAGTGGTCAGTAATGGGCAGAGCAGGAAATAAGATGAATGCGGCTACTCAAGAGAGTTCGAGCTACTGGCATAAATTACAGGATCGAGCAAAGTCCAAAAGGGTATTGGGAGAAGAATCCCCTGGTTACCACACTGCTACCTAAGTGAACTGGAGACTACTTGCGAACTCTTTGCCTGGACCGAGGGACTGTCTTGGGTTTGATTGGGAATGTTGCTCTCCCTGACCCCTCCATGTTCTTTCCTCCTCTTCCCTCCTGGTTTATTTGGAGTGGAGGGATGGAGGACCTGTCTAATGACAGTATGGTTGCTCTGTTGGGAGTACAGTAATGGAAAGGGGGGTTGAGCTTTGAAATGTTGCATATAACGGGGTGTACTGAATTTAAGGATGGAGTGAGGTGACTGAGATTCCTACGCACACTCATGATTTATGTGGGGAGATCACTTTCATCATATGCAAATTGGGGGGGGGGAGGCGGGAAAGGGATGGTCTGTATTGGATTAGATGACCCCACTGTGGCAGCTTTGGCCCCAAAGTTTGTGGACAGAGCAGCCAGGCATTGGATTTTTTTATCCAACGTATTCCATCACCACGGAGACCTTGACGAGTGATGGCACGTCTGTGGCACCTTGGAAGCGACATTTGAGGGGGCAGGATTACAGTTTGTTTTCCCAGGTTGGGAATTTGTTAATATTCTGCCTCTTCTCTTTTTCTATTGGGGCTGACTCAGTTATTTCTACTTTTTTGTTGGTTTACATATTTAGAGCTGCATCTTTCCTCCTGGGCTGGCCGCTGCCTATCCCGATCCTCACGGTCCTGCAGATTCTGTCTGGGCCCTTTTATTATGGGTGGACCTAATGTAGTAACCTATAATGTACGGGGCATGAACCATCCAGCTAAGAGGTTTAAGATATTACAAGACCTAGCAAGATTGAATACACAGATTGCGTTCCTGCAGGAAACCCATCTCACTGCAGCCGAACATGAAAAGTTGGTGAGGAGATGGGTGGGTACCGTATATGCCTCCTCATACTTGGAGCACCAGCATAGAAGTGGGGTTGCAATTTTAGTACATAAAACCTGCCCCTTGGTGGTACGGGGGGGTACAGACAGACCCAGGGGAGGGGCAGATTTGAAAAAGGTATCTGCGACTCTGGGAGAAATTAAATATTATTTCATTAACATCTATGCACCTAATGAGGATCAGGAGGCGGCTTTCTTTAAAACTACCTTTTCAAGGTTGGTACAGGTGGATGGGGACCTTTTGATTCTGGGGGGTGATTTTACTACAGTGGTCTCACCCAACCTGGATAGACGAGGGGGGGGGGCCAGAGGGACGAAGCTGGGGCAGGCGAGTAAAACTCTTAATAGGGTAACTCAGATCTGGGGCTTGGTGGATGCCTGGCGCTGGGTGAATGGTCAACAGAAAGACTTCTTGTATTACTCGGAGAGACATGACTGTTATTCACGTATAGATATGATACACGTCCCAGCTGAATGGGCTTATCTAATAAGAGAAATGCCAGATTTTTCCACGAACTCTGTCTGACCATGCAGCTACGAGGCTGGGTTTAACTTTGATTCTGACTCTGCATAACTCACACTGGAGGTTCAATCCAGGCCTGCTTAACAATACAGAATTCAAAACATATATTAGGAACTCCACTGGGGAGTAGCTAGAGAACAACCCAATTGGACAAACCACTCATGTGGTCCGATGGGATGCCCTTAAGGCGGTTCTAAGAGGCAATATCATATGCTTTGCATCATGGGAGAGGAATACATTTTCATAGGAACTGGAACAACTTCGGGGTGACATAGCAGAGTTGGAATTTCAGCACAGAATCTCCTTACAGCCGGAAACTAAAAAACAGTTGGAGTCTCGTAGGATGCAGCTTGATAAAATTCTAACACTCAAACTAGAAGGGGCATACAGGAGAGTTAGGCAGCAGTACTATGAAGGAGGTAATTGAGCCGGAAAATTGCTGGCTGTGAACCTGCGTACTCAGTTAGCCAGCAGACATTCTTGGAATTGAGAACCCTAAGGACAATAAAAGAGTTCACCATGGGCCTGAACAGATTATCTCGTTTTTTGCAGATTACTATCGAGAGCTGTATACCCAGGACCCTGTTCCAGGTGTTGAGGGCCTTATGGGGGACTATCTTGACCAAACAAATTTGCAATCACTACCTGCCCTCTCTAGGGCAAACCTGAAGGCAAACATCACCTCTGCAGAGATTAGCGAACAAATTAAATCATTGAAGGATGGCAAATCCCCTGGTCTGGACGGTTATTCCCCTGAATATTACAAAGAGTTCGAGGAGCTTCTGCTCCCTTTGCTTTTGGAGGTTTTTCGAGAGGTGGCAGATTGGGGGGGGGGGAGAAGGGTTCCTCCGGGGTCATGGGATACTGCACTTATATCAGTATTGCTTAAGGAAGGAAAGGATCCTCTAAAATGCAGGTCGTACAGACCCATCTCCCTACTTAATGTTGATTTCAAACTCTTTACGGGCCTTCTGGTCCGCCGCTTGCAGAAGGAAATCTCCCTTATTATACATGAAGACCAAACGGATTTTATTTCCCAAAGATATCTTACGAATAATATCTGGAGACTCTTGAACATCATCTCTTCCCAGGTGGCTAATCCAGAATTTTCAACTAGCCATTTCCATGAACGCAGAAAAAGCTTTTGATAGGGTAAATTGGCTGTTTTTAAAAAGTCCATGGAGAAGTTAAATTTCGGCCCTAAATTTCCACATATTGTCTTGCAGTTATATTCACATCCTAAATCCCAAGTCAGGGTAAATGGGATTAGCTCTGCAGCATTTGCTATCTCCAGAGGAACAAGACAGGGATGCCCCCTCTCGCCGCTACTGTTCGCAGTTGATCTAGAACCACTGGTGGCTGGAGTGCACCAGAATTTGGAGATTAAAGGTATCATGGTGGGGGGAATTGAACAAAAATTGTATTTGTATGCTGACAATTCAATATTTTTTTTATTCTCTCCACAGATCTCCCTCCCCCCGCTAATGGCCCTGTTACGGGAGTTTAGTACGATCTCTGTGTACAAAATTAATTTTTCCAAATCGGAAACTCTAAAGGTGAGTGGCTCTCTGCCGAGATCCTTCCTATGCAACTTTCCCGTTCAAATGGGCCCCACATAATCAGACTAGATATCTGGGTGTCCAGGTGTCTGTGGATATGACCAGACTCTTCTCGGTTAATTATGAGAGGTTGTGGAACTCGATTGCACAAGATTTGGCACAATGGCGCCTCTTACCACTATTGTTGGTTTGTCGTATAGAGGAAATAAAAATGAATATCCTTCCCTGCATGCTCTTCCTTTTTCGGTGCCTCCCCATTCAAATTCCGAGGGTGTTCTGGTCAAAGATGGAAAGGGATATTTCCCTTTTTATTTGGAATCATAAAAAAACTCGAGTCTCAAGGAAGATCTTACAATCCCCAAAGGAAGCAGGGGGTCTCTCTACCAAATTTGCCCCTCTACTATTTAGCGGCACAGGGGGCTGGTTTAATGACCTGGGCTAAGCACAGAACTACTTCTCAATGGTACTATTAGGAGGATGCAGCGGTCAGGGACAGACCGCTGTTCTTGGTTGTACTGACAGATTACCCAAGAGAGCTTCAATGCCTAATACAGAACAGATGGGTATGACATGGCTTACATATCCTTCAGAGGATTCGTAGGCTCTTGGGCTCGGCAAAGGGATTAGGTCTCCTTTCTCTTATAAGGTTTGACCCTACTTTCATGCCTCCTCTATTACACTCAGGATACACCGTATGAGCATCCAAAGGGATAACCAGATTCACACAGTTTTTAGAGGGCGGGAGTTGTATTTCATTTCAGAGGGTGAAGGAAAAGTTTCATTGGCCTAATACAGAATTGTTTTGCTATTTACAAATTAGACATTTCATAAATTCAAGGGACCACCTTCAATGTCTACTGCGCCCTTACTCAGACTGGGAGAATTTCCTGTATGGGGCAGTGACCATTTCAGGTACGGGGAGGTTTATCTCACCCTTGTACAGGCTCCTGCCCCAGCTGATTCATGATCCACTGGAGGCACACCGTAGTGCTTGGGAAACAGAGGCGAATATCCCGATCCCTGCACTGAATTGGCACCATAGATTGAAGTGGGGGTGGAAGGTGTCCTCATCCCCAAATTGGCACGAATTTTCTTGAAGTTACTAACCCGGTTCTTTAGAGTCCCTGTGGTAACTAGGCACTTCGTAGAAGGGGCTTCAGACCTCTGTTGGAGGAAATGTGGACAGAGAGGTACCCACTGGCATATTTTTTGGGAGTGCCCAGTCCTGACCCAGTTTTGGATATCTATCAAACAAACAGTACAAATTATAACTGGAGTAGATATCCCCCTTGGTGGGAAGGAATGGGTACAGGGCATACCTACGTCATCACACCTTAAGTGGGAAGCCAGAAAAGTAATTTCAATTATGATCTCGGTGGCATTAAAATGTATCACAAGTAACTAGCTCTCGGAAAAAGGCCCCACTACTGTGGAGTAGGTTAGGAGGATGAGAGAGGTGGTTTTAATGGAGTCTCTTATGGCTAAATTGCATTTTAGCTCTGACAAGCATATTATAAGGTGGCAAAGCTGGGAACTTTGGTCTCAGACCTTTGAGTAGGTGGGTGTGATTAGGGCTGGGAAGGAAGCCCAGGCTGTGGAGCCTGCCCTGCCCACCCTTGTTAATATTCCTCTTTCGTTTATCATTGGGGGGTCGGGGATGGCCGGGTTGGGGGAGGATCTTGATGCAGCTCAACCGGGGCTGTGCTGGTAAGGCCCGATGTCAACCTAATGTTTAGCATTTGTTAACCTTAATTTTAAAGACGGAGGGGGTCACAACCCTTCTTTGTCAGAGTCTTTTTTTTTGCAGGGCATCACTCCTGTATTGCGAGGAATGAATTATATATACATCTGCACTAGGTGGAACATCTGTTGATATCCTGTTCTATACATTTTTAATGTTGTAAAGGAAAGGGTACCCGACACTCTAAGTTACTATATGAATGCTTTAATAAAGCTGATTTTCAAAAAAGAAAGGTTTCTGAGACCTCCAACTGCACTAGGGATTTGCCATCTACTGGAAGGTGATAGGCGGAAATCGCAGAAAGATGGACCTTCAGGGAAGAGTAACTGAGGCTCGAATCAGACAGGTGCAAGAGGTACTCAAGGACCTTGAGCGCCAAACAGGAGAATGGGTCCAGGCCCTTGGCCATGGCCCAAATTGTAAATCTCTTCCACTTCGTAGCATACATAGATCTAGTGGATAGTTTTCTGCCCTCCACTAGGACCCGGGTGGCTCATGCGGAGACTCCAAAACGTGAGACCGCTACGTCCAAAGGTGCCACACATGCAAGTGGAAAGACTTGAGGCTCGGATGCACCAGGCTGCCCTGCTCCTGAGACAGAAGGTCGTGAAGGAGAGGAAGAAGTACTGGGGGTTCCGCTGCCAGCTGCTGTAACATAGAAACATAGAATTTGACAGCAGATAAGGACCGCTTGGCCCACCCAGTCTGCCCATTTCCCTACCTAATGGATAAGCTGCAGATCCTAGTTAACCAGCAGCCTACTTCTTCCTACCCCCAACCCCTAGAATTGCCTTAAGACTGTCCCATGCATGCTTGAATTCCACCACTGTTTTTTGACTGCATAACCTCCTCCGGAAGGCTGCTCCATGCATCCACAACCCTCTCTGAAAAAATACTTCCTTAAATTACCTCTGAGCCGCCTCATCTTCAAATTGTGCCCCTTGTTCTTGCACACCTCTTTTTTAAAGATGCTACCCTCTTGACTTTATTGATTCCCTTGAGGTACTTGAAAGTTTCTATCATGTCCCCTCTCCCTCCTTCCCCGAGGCTATAATGACAAGCTCAAGTTTCTCTTCATATGTCTTCCGTGCAGACCCTGCACCATTTTAGTTGCCCTCCTCTGGACAGCTTCCATCCTGTCTATGTCTTTGCAGAGATTGGGTCTCCAGAACTGCACTAGTACTCCAGATGGGGTCTCACCAGCTGTCTGTACAGAGGGATAATAACTTCCTGTTTTCTACTGGTGATGCCTCTCCCTATGCATCCCAATATCCCCCCAGCCTCCTTGCTGCCCTCTCACATTGCTTGCCCACCTTTAGGTCATCTGATATGACTACTCCCATGTCCCTTTCCATTTTTGTTGTTGTTAGTATCTCATCCCCACTGTGTACTCTTCCCCTGGGTTTTTGTTTCCCAGGTGCATTACCTTGCACTTCTTTGCATTGAATCTAAGCTGCCATACATTTGACCATTCCTCTAACCTTGCGAGTCCCTTCTCATCCTTTCCACTCCACCTTGTGCATCAACTCTGTTGCAGATCTTTGTGTCATCTGCAAAGAGACATACTTTTCCTTCCAGTCCCTCTGCAATGTCGCTTATAAAGACATTGAAGAGGACCAGTCCTAATACTGAACCCTGTGGTACCCCACTAGTAACCCCCCTTTCTTCAGAGTGGACTCATTTACTATTACTCTGTGTCCTATTCTCCAGCCAATTTTTACCCAGGCTGTCATCTTGGGACCCACTCCCAGGCTGGCTAACTTGTATATTAATCTTTTGTGTGGGACTGTGTCAAATGCCTTGCTAAAGTCTAGGTAGGCCATGTCCACAGCCCTCCCTGATCTACTACTTTGGTCACCCAGTCAAAGAAATCTATCAGATTCGCCTGGCATGACCTTCCCGCTGTGAATCCATGCTGCCTTGGGTCCTCAGCCTCTGGCCTCTAGATACTGACAATTCTTTCCTTCAGAAGTGATTCCATCATTTTCCTATCACTGAGGTTAAAACTAACAGGTCTGTAGTTTCCTGCTTCTGCCTTGCTCCCACTTTTGTGAAGGGAATCACATCTGCCCTCCTCCAGTCCCTCGGGTACCACCCCATCCTCCCATGATTTGTTAAAGAGGTAGTCAGTGATGTCACTAGTTCTACCCTTGGTTCTTTTTTAGAATTCTGGGATGAACCCATCAGGCCCCATTGCTTTGTCCACCTTCAGTTTTAAGAGTTTTTTCAGAACCCTTTCTTCTGTAAATGGGCTGGTATCAACTTCTGTATCCAAAGTGTTTCTATTGTTTGTTTTAGGTACCTCCCCTCTTCATTTGTAAATACTGAGCAAAATATTTGTTTAGTATATCTGCCTTTTCACAGTCACCCTCTGCCCACCCCCTCCCTTTATTAAGCCTCACTATCCTCCTTCGTCTTCTTTCGCTCCTGATGTACCTATAAAAGGTTTTATCCTCCTTCTTAACTGAGTTGGCTATCTTTTCCTCGGTTTGGGCCTTTGCTGTTCTGACTGCCTTCCCAGCTTCCTTTTGCTTTAACTGATACAGTTCTCTGTCCTGCTCCTTCTGTGATTCCTTGTACTTCCTGAATGCTTTCTTTTTCTCTTGAACCTTCACTGCCACTTCCTTTGAGAACCATAGTGGTTTCTTACATCGTTTTGTTTTGTTTGTTTCACACAAAGGCTTGTTACCTCTGTGATGGCAGTTTTTATTATTCACCATTGTTCTTCCACCCCTCCTTCCTGCCCATTTGCTAGTGCATTCCTTAGGCACTCACCCATTTTGGCAAAGTCAGCCCTCCTAAAGTCCAGTACTTTTGCCTTTGTATGGCTTGACTCTATTGCTGTGTTTATTGTGAACCATACTGTTCGATGGTCGCTAGTTCCCAGATGGCTACCCACTTCTACATCTGTGATCCTCTCTCCATCTCCATTTGGGAGAACCAGGTCTAAGATTGCTCCCTCTGGATTCTGTAGTGGAGGGAACCAGATCTGCTGAGGCCAGAGGGGAGCTATGAGGATCATGCGAGCACCCTCTGCTTGGAGCTTCAGCAGAACCTTCTGCAGAATTGGAAAGGGAAGGAAAGCGTACAAAAAATCTCTGTCCAACAAAGAGACAGTGCATCTCGCCAAAAAACACCACACCTGGGAATGAGCAAGCAAAAGTTGGGTAGTTTTGCACTGCATGGGGAGGCAAACAGGTCTATTTTTGGCCGACCCCACTGATCAAAAAGATCTTTCACTACCTCTTGCTTTAGTTTCCATCCATGTGCCCATGGGACGGTGTGGCTGAGACTGTCGGCCAGGATGTTGTGAACTCCCGGGACATGGACTGCTGTCAGAGACTGGCCATGCTGGACTGCCCCGCATCACCTCCCTGGAGAGGGGGTATGATCGTGTGCCTCCCTGCTTGTTTATGTACCAGACTGTGGAAATGTTGTCAGTCTGGATAAGGAGCGTTTCCAGTTGCAAGAGGGGCTGGAACGCCTGGAGAGCGTACAGCACTGCTCTCATCTCTATGACGTTTATGTGCAAGTGCTCCTCTTCTGGAGACCATCTCCCTTGAGTTTGTTGGTCTCCCAGGTGGGCTCCCCAATCTTCACCTGAGGCGTTGGTTGTGAGGGTCATGGAAGGAGATGGGGGATGGAAAGGGGCTCCCGAGGAGAGGTTGGACAGCTCCTGCCACCAGAGAAGATCCCTCTTCATACTGCTAGAAATCATGACCCTGTGGTCCATATCATACAAGCGTTGGTCCCACTAGACTCTGAGGGTCCACTGGCTCACCCTCATATGTAGTCTGGCCAATGGAACTGTGGGTATGGTAGCCGCCATTAGACCCAACAGGCAGAGGACGGAGTACGCTGTGGTCCAACAAGAGTTCGACACAAAGCTTGTCGAATCAGAGTATCCGCCCTGTCTGGAGGTATGAAGTGCCTCCCCTGGACCGTATCCAGCACTGCTCCAATGAACTGGAGGTGCTGAGACGGTGAGAGTTGAGACCTGGGATAGTTCACAGTGATTCCAAGCTGGGTAGAGAGGTCCAGGGTGGTGGAAAGCACCTCCATCAGATCGTTCTAGGATGGGACCAACAGCCAGTTGTCCAGGTATGGGAAAACGCAAATCCCCTTGTGGCGCACGGCCACACTTACCACTACCAAGCACTTGGTAAAAACCCAGGGTGCCAAATAAATGCCAATAGGAAGGGCCTTGAATTGATAGTGGTTCTCCTGAAAGGTGAACTGAAGGAAACGGCGGAGGGCCTGGAAGATAGAGATGTGCTGGTAAGTGTCCTGCATGTCCAGCAAGCACAGCCATTGATTCTGTTGGAGCAGGGGTGAGAGTCCCAGGAGGGTAAGCCTGCGGAACCTCTTGCATTCCACAAAGAGGTTGAGCAGAATGGGCCTCAGAGTGCCTGTTTTTTTGGGCACCAGAAAGAAATGGGAGTAATACCCCCTTCCTGTCTGGCCTAGAGGAACTGGCTCCTTGGCTAATTTGTCTAATACAGCCTGGATTTCCTGCTGAATGAGAAGCAGATGACCCAACGGGTAGTGAGACCTGCCCGGCGGATTGTCCAGGGGTCTGTCCAGGAACTCGACCGAATGCCCTCCTGCGATGAGGACCCAAGCATCAGCAGTTATTGCCTCTCACCTATCCATGTGGAGGGTGAACCTTCCCTCCACGGGCTCCTCTGAGAAGATAAGAGGGAGTCCCCTCAAGTCAGGAGGCAGAGGGGAGGGCCACTTTGCTGCCTCCAGCTTGCCCCTTTTGGGGGATAATAGGTCCTGTCAGCCTTTTTAAAGACCGCAGGAATACAGAATGCTTGTTGCCATATTGTGGATGTTAGGTCCTCGTGAGGTCCCATCCAAGGTGGAATGGGTAGGGGATCTGCACTGGTTAAATCCAGGTGCTCAACTAACCTCTTCCATTTTGGTTCCATCTCCTAGGATGCCCAAACAGAAGCCTACTAGATAGATCTGTAGAGTTCTGCAAAACACTGGCCCTCCAGCGGATATTTGGGAGACTCCTTGGGTTGTGGTTACATTGGGGAATGAGGCTCTGAATGAGCTTCAGAGTCGGAGTCACTGTCTGAGTCTGAAGACTCTGGTGTGCTAGGTACAGAAATATCTGGAACCTCTTCCGTAACCCTGACACCCAAGAGGGCCCCTGCTGGGTGCCTGCCAGAGTTCCTATCCGATGACCGATAATCCATCAGGGATGGGCTTCTAGGAATTACCCTATGGGTCGGGGTAGAAACCACGACTGGATGTGGATGCCCCAGCTACTGCAAGAGCTGCAATTTGGCACCCTTCCACCAGGATGGAATTGACCCCTGTGCTTCCGGCTGAGGAGGAGGAGGAGGCGGGGGGGGAGCGCGGAGGAGGCAGTGGAGGCTGGTAGCCTGGGAACCCCGAGGGAGAATATTGGGGGTAACCAGAAGCCTGGTATCAATAAGGGTAGTGATGATGGTACCCCCGGTACACATGGCCTGACATCGGGAACCCGGTTTTGGCACATGCGACAGCCCACCTAGTGCCGGGTAATCCGGCAATGGCCCCCATGGCACTGGGTAATATGGGAACTGTGGCAGCAGGTAGCCTGGGTTCGAGCCTGTAGGGCCGGACAGTGGAGGCGCTGAAGGACCGCTGGGAGCATGAGGGTCCGTTGGCAAGGCTGGGGTCCCAGCTGGAATCCCCAAAATGCCAGGTGGGGGCTTCGGCGTTGAAGTGATAAATCCAGAGGCCATTCCAGAGTCTGGAGGGATGTGGGCGGGAAAGTGGCCTAGGGTCAGGGGTCTAAGAGGCCCCGACATCTGATCCAAGACTGACGAGGGGGGGAAGAGTAATAGAGACCCCCCCGCCATCGATGGGTCCGCTGGAGAAGCAGGAAGCTCGGATAAAATACCCAAAGTAGGGGAAGAAATCCCCTGGCCAGAAGTACTCATGTCCCGAGAGTCCGGTGATAACGAGGGGTTGGGCTGGGTCAGTGAGTCCCGGGAGAGACAACTCTCATGGGGCAATGAGGTGCCTGGAAGCTGGCTCTGGGCGATGTCAGGTACTTCATTCAGGCCCGACAGGAGAACTTCGGCCGAGCGGTTGTCGGGCTGAGTGGATGTCGGAGGAGACGGCATCCAACTTATCAGTCGCAGTTGGGCGGACAGCAGAGGAGCTGGAGTCTGGCTTACCAACTGAGGCTGTGCACCCAACGGTGGAGCCATACAGTGACTGACTGGCCAGAGAGCTATCGACAGGCCCCAAAAACAATCCTCCTGGTAGGAACACCACTGTCGTCCACTGATTAAGGCTGGAGGGGGAGTCAGTGACCTAGCCACTGGAGTGGATGGCGACTGTAGAGGAGGAGTACTTACCGAGGTGTACGCCCCACCTGAACTTGCATCGGCTGCCTGGTGACGCTGGATAGAAGGGGACCGGTCCCGGCACTTCTTTTTCTTGCGCTCTGAAGTGGGTGAGGATGAACGTTCCTGCAGCTCCTGAAGCTCCTTTTCCATCCATGCAAAGTGTTGTTTCAAAAGGTGGGCATCAACGGCTTTCTGGTGCCTGATGTGCGTGGTCTGGTTGAAGGACTGGCAGATGTCGCAGTCGTTAACCTGATGTTTTGAGCCTAAGCAGAGGATGCAGTGGGAGTGATCATCCCTGTGCAGAATCTGAGCACCGCACTGTGAGCGCTTCTTAGTTTTATGCGAAGACATGCATTAACAATTGGAAAAGAACTAGAAAAAAGAACAGAAATAATTGGAAAATGGTGGCTGACTGTAGCTGAGTTCACCGTGAGGTCCGAATTATAAAGGTCGACGGGGGCAGGGGAAGAGAACTGGAGGGCGGGCGTGGGGACCACCCCCTATATACTGTCAAGCTGATGTCCCGTCATGCAACTCCGGGGGCGGTCCCCCACCATGTATTGCTAGATACAAGTTTGCTGTGTGGTACTGACACCAGGGGGCGCTGTCCTATCAGTGAAGACCTACTGCATGAGCCCTCCTGAAGTATCCCCCTGTATCATATGCTCCTTGATGTGTTCAATCTTTATTTTTTTTGTTGGTAGTTTGTTTGAGAACTTGTTCTGGCCTTTGACGTCTGTGCCCCTACCGGGAGCCTATCACATGTCTGCCGTCCTCCCCACATGACAATCTCTTACTTCAACCCTTTCCCCCAATTTTTTCAATAATGTTTCCTTTTCCCTTTTTTATCTTGATATAACCCCCAGAGTGTTCTTCCTTCAGGTTGTTAAAAATCAAATGGTAGTTACAGACACACACAATCGTAGACTAAGTGTAGCAGCTAGAGATCAGTACTACAATGAGAAGAATCAGAATGCATCCTACTCCCAACGGTCGCTGAGAAGCGTACTGTCCCATTCTGCTCCACCCCAACCACCGCATCTGCCAAAAGCCAGTACTGACAGGCAGTCTCAGTCAGCAATAGAATGTCTAGCCTGTCAGTCTGGCTGGACTGGGCCAATCATCTCTGTGACGACGGTGAGCTCATTCATGTGCCCTGTTCTGCTCGCTCCCACTGGTTGCCGAGTGCCCGTGCTTGCCTGCTGTCCTCACAGGAGTGAGCGTCATCACCAGCTAGTGTAGCCACGTGACTTATTCTGTGGCAATCAGGTGACTGCCGACAGGGCTCGGGGAGTCACAGCGCCATCTGGAAGTCTGGGATGAAAGCGCAGCACAAGAGGTTAAAAAACAAAATGTTTAAACAAAATGAGCAATGTGGTTGTCCGTGGGACAAGCAGGGCATAACAGTATGCTTGTCCCACGGTAAAATCTTGTTGTCCAGGACGTCGAGCTATAGGATTTGTCAAGCCCTGCTGAAAGGCCTGTATGGCATATAAAACTGCCCGCATCTCCAGGGCACTAATATGCAAGGAGGTTTTGATCTGGGATCAAGAAGCCTGAGTTTGAAAGGGACCCAGATGGGCTCCCCAGTGCAATCCAGAAGCATCTGTGGTGAGGATTTGCTAAGGGGAGGAGATCTGGAATGGGACACCCTGCAATAGGTTCAGGAGGTCCATCCACCACTGGATCACCTTGCGGACTGGGGAAGAGACCAACACTAACTGATCTAACTTGTCGGTTCACTGCTCCCACTGTACTCAGAGAGTCCACTGGAGGGTGCGCATGTGGAGCCTGGCCAGTGGAACAGTGGGAATGGCAGCCGCCATCAGACCCAACATCCTCAGGTACACCCTGGCAGAAACATGACGGCTCTGAGCCACCTCCTGAGCCTGGGCAACAAAGCACTCCGCCCTGTTCTGAGGCAGGAAAGCCTTCCCTTTACGCCGAGACTAGAATCGCTCCTATGTACTGTAGCATCTGGGACAGAGCTCGGACTGACTTGGGCAGGTTGACCATAGTGCCCAGGGAAAGAGATAACTTAAGAGTTCTCTCTAAAGTCTGCAGGAGCTGTTCCCTGGACGGGGCCTTTAGGAGCCAATCATCCAAATCAGGGAAAACGTATAGCCCCTCCCTTCAGAGAGCCGCAGTTACTGTTGCTAAGCACTTGGTAAAGACCCGCAGCACAAAGGACAAGCCAAAGGGCAGCACTATGAACTGACAGTGTTCACTCTGGAAAAGAAACCAGAGAAACCTCCTGTGAGGAGGAAACACAAAGACATGCAGGTAGGCATGTCCAGAGAACAAAGCCAGTTGCCTTTCTTCAGAAGGGGCATCAGACCTGGTTAGGTTACCATTAGAAACTTTTTGTACTGGACATACAGATTCAGGCCCTGGAGATCTAAAATGGGCCACAGATTACTTATTTATTTATGGTCTTGAAATTTCGAAACCTACACTATCCTTCTCTCCTTGTAATCCCTTCCATCCCTCTTCAGACAAGGCCATTGGCTGCACTGGACACAATATTTATCTTGCCATATTATCCTTTGTTTATGCAATTACTTTCCTCATGTTGTACTACTTAATGAAAAAATATTACTCACCTTAGTAATTATATTTCTTCTAATGGAGTCTTGCTGTATTCTGACAATTGCAGTGATTCCCAACCTTTGAACTGCCCCGGAGAACAAAGAGTTAACTTTCTATGCAGGGCACAGAATGCTGAGCTCGAGCTCGGTTCAAGTCTCTGTCTGGAGTGTTTTGAACTTAAACCGTCATATTCTTACGAGCCCAATGTGTTTTGAACTTAAACCGTCAGATTCTTACAAGCCCAACTAACTAAAAATTCTACTAGCCAACTGGCTGAAAAAAGTTTTGGATTCCCAAGAAAGACTCAAGTCAGGAAACCCAAAAACAAAACCCAATGTACCAAAAATAGCAACAATAAATAAGCACCCAAACAAAAAGGAGGAGGGTGCAAGCAAAAAAAAAACCTGGGGTGCAACACTACACCTGCCCACCCACTTCCCAAAAACAGGTTCTGAGAGGGGAGGTAGGGAAAGAGGTCAGAATACAGCAAGACTCCATTAGAAGAAATATAATTACTAAGGTAAGTAATTTTTTCTTCAAACAACATGAAGTCTTGCTGTATTCTGACTGTTCTGAACTTGCAAGCAGTACCTACAAAGAGGAGGAGAGAACCTACTTTGGGAATAGGCTCAGAGTACTGTTAGCAAACCAAGCATCACTCCTAGCCTGGATATCCACAGAGTAATGCTTGGTAAAGGTATGGACTGTTTTCCAGGAGGCTGCTTGACAAATTTCTAAGAGGGATATCCTGGCAGAAGCCAGGAAGCAGCTGTACCTCTTAGGAATGAGCCTCAGGCCTGAGGGGGTGAGTTTTTCCAGTTTTTCAAGCAGAATTGTATACAAGACACAATCCACCTGGCAACAGATCTCTTGGTGGCAGGTTTGCCCTTTCCCACTTCTCCATAAGTAAGGAACAACTGGAGGGAGTCAAACCTGTGACCCTTGGTACACTCTATGTAGTAACTAAGGGCTCTTTTGACATCTAAACTGTGTAGCCTCCTCTCTCCTGAGGAAGAATGATCAGTGAAGAAAACAGGGAGAGACACAGACTAGTTTAAATGGAAGTCTGAAACCACTTTGGGCAAGAACCTTCTATTGATTCTAAGGACCACTTTATCCCTGTGAAAGGAGATAAAATCAGGTTCCACTGACAGAGCTTGCAATTCACTGATACGCCTGGCAGAAATAATGGCTACCAGGAACACAGTTTTCCAAGTCACGTACTTAAGCTCTGCTGAAGACGTAGGCTCAAAGGGCAGTTGCATAAGTTGAGCAATGCAAACATTCAAATCCCATGCAGGGGCAGTCTCTCTAAAAGGAGGATTGGTGTGAAGCAATAATTTAAAAAATTTACAGAACACAGGATGGGAAGACAGTGAATTAGGCTTCCCCAAAGACAAAAACGCAGAGACAGCTGACAAGTGTACCTTGAGAGTAGCTGGTCTGAGGCCTAGGCCATTAAGATGGACCATATAATCCAGAACCGTAGGCACTTCAGCAGTGTCTGGAGAAATATGCTTCTTAGAACACCAAATGCTGAACCTTTTCCATTTGGAGTTGTAAGTCTTTCTGGTGGAGGGCTTTCGAGAAGCCTTGAGGATATCCAGAACCCCCTGGGAAAGATGCAGATCTGCAAACTCTAACTCTTCAAGAGCCATGCTTTGAGATCGAGACTGAAGATTGGGGTACCAAATCCTTCTCTGAGAGGATGTTAACAGGTTGTAATTCCTGGGAAGAGACAGGGGAAGATGGACTGCTAGGGACAGCAACAGGAGGTACCAGGGCTGTCTGGCCCAATCTGGAGCAATCAGAATCACCTTGCATGGTTGAGACCTTATTTTTACCAAAACTTTGAACAGGAGTGGGAAGGGGGGAAGGCATACAGAAACTTCCCCTCCCAATTCAGGATCAGGGCGTCCAGAGGGAGTGAGCCCAGGACTGAAGGTCTGCAACAAAAGAGAGGGAGTTGGTGATTGTCTGGGGCTGCAAAGAGATCCATCTCTGGAGTGCCCCACCTTGAAAAAAATCGCTTTCAAAACCTGAGGGTCCAGGGACCATTTGTGATGGCCCTGAGAAATCCTGCTCAGTGCATCTGCTAGAACATTGTCCTTGCCTGGAAGGTGAACTGCTACAAGAGAGGTTTGCAGGGAATAAGCCAGGGACCACAACTTCATGGCTTCTATGCACAAGGCCATGAACCGAGTGCCCCCCTGCTTGCTGATGTACCACATGGTGGTGGTGTTGTCTGTTCTGACTTGAACCACCTTGTTCTGAACTGACTATGAGAATGCTTTTAGAGTCAGGAAAACTGCCCTGAGCTCTAGAAGACTGATGTGGAGAAGGGATTCTTGGGGAGACCACAGCCCCTGGGCGATAAGGGACCCCAGGTGGGCCCCGCAGCCCAAGAGAGAAGCATCCGTGGTAAGGACCACTGAACAAGGCTAAGCAACAAACGGAACACCTTGCCTTAAATTGTCCTGATCCTGCCACCACTGGAGGGCTTGGGTCAAGGTCAGAGTCACTGGGATCAGTTTGGAAAGGGAGTTCTTTCTCTGAGACCAGAAAGCTCTCAGGTGGAACTGAATATCCCTCATCTGGAATCTTGCCCCTTGGACCACTGCTGTTGAAGCTGCCATGTGGCCCAAGAGCTGGAGGAAATGCCTTGCTGGTCGAGATACCTGAAGGCTGAAGGAAGAAGTTAGTTCCATAAGAACCCTTGCCCTTTCTAGAGGAAGAAAGGCTCTTGCTCTGAGTGTGTCCAGTTCTGCCCCTATAAAGGTAAGAAGCTGGACTGGTTTGAGAACTGACTTGGGAAGGCTGAGAAGAAATCCTAGAGAAGTAAGCACTTGCTGGGTCACTTGCAGGTGAGATTGACTTGGTCTGGAGACTGACACACTATTAGCCAATCGTCCAGATATGGAAAAATCGAAATCTTTTGCCTTCTTAGAAAGGCAACTACTACTGCCAGGCACTTTGTGAAAACCCTTGGGGCTGAGGTTAGGCCAAAGGGCATTGCTCTGAACTGATAATGGCCTGAGGGCAACTCGAACCTGAGGTACTTTCTGTGGGAGCACCTGATGGGAATGTGAAAGTAGGCATCTTTGAGGTCCAGGGAGGCTAGCCAGTCCCCTGGCCTTAGAGAGGGAAGGATTATTCCCAGAGTTATCATCTTGAACTTTGGTTTTAAAAGATGTTTGTTTAGATATCTTAGGTCTAGGATGGCTGCACTCCTGCTTTTTTGGGGTGTCAGGAAGTACCTGGAGTACAGTCCTTTGCCCCAGTGTAGGGTAGGTACTCTCTCATAGCTCTTAAAGCTAGGGAGAAGAAACCTCTGCTCTCAGGGCAAGGGTTTCAGAGATTTTTGGTGGAAAAGATCTGGCTCTCATCTTTGGAAATTTTTGAAGCTAAGAATCAGTCCTGGCTTACTACTTCCAGGACCCACTTGTCTGATGTAATAGACATCCAGTCCTGGACAAAGTAAGCCAGCCTGCCCTACTGGAATAGGAGAGTTGACCGGGCAGGCCCATCAGGGTGTCTGCTTGGCAGGGGCTTTCGACTGAGGAGTGGATGCAGCCCTGCTCATCCCCCTTCTGCCTCTCCTCTGAAGAACCCCTCTGAGAAAAGGAAGAAGAGGCCTGTGGTTGTAAAAAGGCCTTTGAAAGGCCTGCCCCTAGACTGCTGCCTTTGAGGAGTTGCCTGCCTTTCCTTGGCCTGAGCACTCCTGTAAGTGGTCCTGTACTCATCCATTTTCTTCATGTAATTCTCTGTCTGCTCCCCAAACAGAGAATTACCTACTACAGGAAAATCCATGGCCTTAGCCTGGGTGTCCTGCGAGAGGCTAGTACATCTGAACCAAGCCATCCTCCGAAGAGCCACGGATGTAGCCATGACCCTTGATGACACATCATTAGAGTCCACAGCAGCATGAAACTGAACCTTAGATGCCTCAATCCCATCTGCAGCCGCCTCCAGCTCCTTGGCTAGCTGGGGGGAGGCCTGTTTGGCCAGTGCCAGTACAGTGTCCCACCTGGACTTCTGGTACCTGGCTGTATAGGCCATGAAATTCGCCTGCCTGAGTCCCACAGAAGATGCCATGTACTGCTGCTTTGCCATGGCATCAATCTTCCTGGAGTCCTTGTTAGGGGGGTGTGAAGCCAAGGGAATATTTGCCTTGTCACAGGCAGTAGCCTGCACTACCCCAACATGGCTGCATTGTTGATATAAGAACTCCGTGTCTGAGCCTGAAAGTGTATACCTCTTGTCCATGCTTCTATCCACAGGAGGTATAGTGTTAGGTGACTAAGATTTCTAGTGTCTGTTTCCCAAAAGATTTATGGAGAGGAATAGACAGTCTCCTGGACTCTGGGATATCCATCATTTCTACATAATCAGGCTCCTCTTGATCTTCCACAGCCTCCTCCATAGGAAGCTGGAGGGTTTCAGCCACCTTTCTGTAAAACAAAGTGAGAAGAGGTCTCAGAAAGCCTAGGAGGGGAACACCTGAAGGTCTGTCTGGGGAGATGTCCGGTTCCACAGGCATATCCAGACCTTCACTTACATCTTCATCCTCAAATTCCCCTTCATCTTCAAATTCCAGTTCATAAAAATCTTCAAGGGTATACTCTTGAACCAGGGGAACCAACCGAACCGAACCCCTGCCAGAAGGAGCCTGAATGGTCGGAACCAGATGGAGCGATTCTACAATCTGAATTGCCCTGGCTATCTCTTCGGTGGTTGGAACATGAACCTCTGGATCAGAACCGGTCGATTTATCTTTGCGCTTTCCTTTTGTCGGAACCGATCCTTCGGAATCGGATCTCCTTTTGCCCAAAGAAGTATCGCCCTGGTCAAAGGGCACTTCTTCTGGTTCAGTCAAAACCGAACCGGGCTGGCCATCTGGGTCAGCGGACTTCCCGGCCTCCTTTTCCCACAGTCTACCTAATCTCTTCTCAAGGGTAAGATTTGGGAAAGTTTTTACATATTTGGCAGTCTGAATCGAGGTGGTCAAACCCCAGACAATAAACACAGGTGGTGGGGGGATCGGCCTTAGCAAAGACCTCCCCACACTCACTGCAGTGTTGAAACCCAGTGGGCCCGGTTTTTGTCTTGGGTTTCTCAAACATGGCCAACCTAACCAAACTTACCCTTTTTTCGGCAACTGCCAGGCAAGACTCCCTTATCGGTTCCTAACCGTGTCACGGGTAATGGAAAAAAAAAGTTAAACACACGTTTTTTTTTTTTTAGAACCAATAAGAACCGGTAACCACACACTAAGTAAACAAACAAAATACACAATCAAATGGCCAGTTCAGCCAAACCGACCGCACTTTTACAAGTTCCACACAGATAAACAGAACACTTCCTATCTAGTACTCACAGCACCACAGACAGAGACTGAACCGACTATGCGGATACTTTTTTCAGTTTAAAAAATGACGAAAACTGAAAACTTTAACTGACTTTCGAACTGAGCTGAAGGAGAAATCTCCGGAGCGACCGTTCAGTGAGGCGGAGTAAAGAATCTGATGGTTTAAGTTCAAAACACTCCAGACAGAGACTTCAACTGAGTTCAAGCTCAGCATTCTATGCCCTGCATAGAAAGTTAACTCTTTGTTCTCCGGGGCAGTTCAAAGGTTGGGAATCACTGCAATTGTCAGAATACAGCAAGACTTCATGTTGTTTGAAACCACTGTAATTTGTTATTCTCGTGACTTGACGTTGAACCTCTGTAAAAAAAGCCCCTGGCTCAAAGGTCTTTCCAATTTGTTAAATAAATAAATAAAAAATAAATGACTATCTTTGAGCATGGAGCTCATTTACATAGGTTCCATGTCAGGAAACTAGTACAATACAGGTGCAACACAGACATGTGCAATAAACAAGAAGAGTAAGGTTGATAAACAACAGAATACATAAAATCTATACAATTCATTTTACAAACGTGTGAGGATTTGTTAGCGGTCATATATAGGTGGGTGCCAACTAGGCAAGGGGAGAAGAGAGGAGTGCAGCCACGAGTTTGCTTTGTCAAGAGGTGGGGTGGGGGAGAAGAGCGAAATATGACGAAAAGGAGTTGGGTATGCAAGGAGGAGGGCTGAAGACCAGGAGGAGGAGGGACAGTAAGGAAGCAGATTGTCAGAAGGGGTCGAGAGGAAGCGTTTGGGGTGAGGTAGGTGGGGTATCGAAGAGGAACCAGTGATGGAGTTGGGGGGGGGGGGAGGCGGATTGGAAAAAGGGAGTGTAGCGGATAGCCTGGTACTGGGAGTTAAGAGGAATGGAAGTTAGCTCACACAGTGACAAACACCAAGGGTAGTCGGGTATCATAGCAGTTCATTTTCTAATGCTTCAAGCTTTGGTGTATTTGCTATTGCAGAGGGAAGTTCACTGAGCCAAAGAGGGGGTCTTGCATGCCAAGGATCATTGGGCTAGTGCTGTATGAAGAAAGGCAATCTCTGGTGTTTTTGGGGACCAGGAAGACCACGGAGTAAAAATACAGGTTACTCACCTGTAACAGGAGTTCTAAGAGTAGTATATGTTGTTCATCCATACTTATTGGCAGGTTCCTTGCCGCTTTAAATGTTGCCACAAGGTCTTCAAGCTGGTTTCTCCCACCCACCCGGGTGGTAAAACTCTCAGCTCTGCCCCATGACGCCAGATCTAGCCCGCTGGAAGCCAGGTTGTGCGTCGAAGCCGGGGAGGTCGGGTGGGTAGTGTGGATGAACAACATATACCACTCCTAGAACTCCTGTTACAGGCGAGTAACCTGTATTTCTAGGGAAGTGGATAACTTGTTCAATCCACACTTATTGGCAGACTCCTAGCAGTTCTCCGGGAGGAGGGAGGCAAGGCACGCACCCCCTACTTAGGGAATAAGGACTGGAGAACCGAGGTCCCAAAATCAGCATCCCGGCGTGACTCAAGGTCGATGTGGTAATGGGTACTGAAGGTGTGTGCTGACTTCCAGGTAGCAGCCCTGCAGATTTCCTCGATAAGGACGTACCTCGAAGCAGCGGTATGGCAGGTAGAATGAGCTCTTATCCCTTTAGGAGGCTCCATGCCCGCCAACCTACAGCAGAGATCTATGAAGGAGACGACCCACCTGCCTATCATCCGCTTGGCTGCAGGTCTGCCAGGTGCGGCTTCAGCGTAGGTGACAAACAGCTGGCGAACCTTTCCCCAAACTTCAGCTGTCCGCTCCTTATAATAAGAGAGCACTCTTCTAGGGTCCAGAGTATGAAGCTTATATTCAGCCTCCGAGGTGTGACTGGGGTAGAACACCAGCAGAGTCAACACCTGGTTAAGGTGAAACTCTGACACCACCTTCGGAAGGAATTTCGGGTGGGGGCGCAGGACAACCTTGTCCCTGTGGAAGACCATATAAGGAGACTCGGAAAGCGCCTGGAGCTCTCCCATACTTCTGGCTGACGTTATAGCCACCAAGAAGGTGGTCTTCCACGACAGGTGGGAGATATCACACCTGTGCATCAGTTCGAATGGCTTGCCCATGAGCTTAGCCAATACCAGCAGTAGATCCCACGGAGGTGGAGGTTCTCGCACAGGAGGGGATATGTGAGCAAGGCCTTTGAAAAAGCGCCCAACCACCTTCTCCTGTGCCACCAACTGCTTCCCGGCCCGCGCCTGGTGAGCAGAGATGGCTGCCAGGTGCACCTTAAAGGTCACGACCAAACCCTAGCTGAGAAAGGGAACATAGGTAGTCCAAAATGCTGGCCAAGGAACAGGAGGAAGGGTCCAACCCCTTATCCTGACACCAAATGGAGAACCTCTTCCATTTGAAGGCATAGCATTTTCTGGTCGACTCCTTACAGGATGCCTCAACAACGTCGAGGACCTCGTCGGAAAGACCCAAGGCCTGGAACTCTAGCCGCTCAGGAACCAGGCCATCAGGTGCAGGGATTAAAGGTCCGCGTGGAATACCTTCCCCTGGTTGACTGAGATCTGGTCCGGGCGGGCTGGAAGCCGCCTCGGGAGCCTGGAGCTGAGGCTGAGGAGATCTGGATACCAGAACTGGCCGGGCCGGTCTGGGGCTACCAGAATCACCTGCGCCTCGTCCCTCCTCACCTTGAGAAGCACCTTGTGGATCAAGGGAAATGGGGGAAAGGCATAGAAGAGGCCCGGGGTCCATGGCCTCAAGAAGGTATCCCCCTGCAGCGAACCCTGCTGAGGGGGGCGGGCATAAAACAGCCTCAGCTTTGCATTCTCCTTGGAGGCAAACAGGTCCACCTGAGGTGTGCCCCAGTGGGAGAACAGATCATGTACTACCTCCGGCAGGAAAGACCACTCGTGAGATGCAGCACCTATCTAGCTTAGGGCATCGACCAGAGTGTTGGAGGCTCCCATCACATGAACGGCTAGGAGATCCGCCTCCAGTCTGCCCACGAGAGACCAAGTGCGGAGAGCTTTCTTGCACAGAGGCAAGGAGCGCGTCCCGCCCTGGCGGTTTAGGTAGTACATGGTCATGGTGTTGTCCGTCTGGAGCAGGACCACTTGACCCTGTACAAATGGAGCGAAGGCAGTAAGGGCTAGTCAGACCGCTCGAAGCTCCAGCAGGTTGATGTGGCATCGAGACTCCTGGGGGGAACCAGAGGCCGTGCACTCTGAGCTCCCACAGATGAGCACCCCAACCCATCAGAGAGGTGTCGGTCATTAGACTGACCACTGGCTCTGGGCGGACAAACGGGATACCCTCCTGCAGATGAGCGGGAATGATCCACCACTGGAGAGCATTCCCCATTTCCTGGGTCACTATCACTGGCTGGTCCAGAGGACTGGAGCGCTGTGACCAACGGACCATGCCAGTGCAGGCCGCCATGAGGCCCAGGAAGTCCCGGGCAGGGCGCAACTGCCCAACCAGAAATGACTGGGCAAAGGAGGAAAGAACCTCGGCCCTGTACGCCGGGAGCTGTGCTCTGGCTCAAAGAGAGTCGAGCTCTGCCCCGATGAATTGAATCACCTGCGTTGGCACGAGTTCCAATTTTGTCTCGTTGATGAGGAGGCCAATCTGACAGCAGACCTGGAGGGCCAGATCCCTGGACTGCTCCACCTCCGACTTGAAGGAGGCTGCAATCAGGCAGTTGTCCAGGTAAGGGTACACCTGGACCCTTCGGTGCCGCAGGAATGCTGTCACCACTGCCATGCATTTGGTGAAGACCCTGGGAGCTGGAGAGAGGCCGAAGGGCATGGCCCAGAACTCGTAAAGAGATCCCTCCGCTCTGAAGTGGAGGAATCGCTGGTGAGACAGATGGATTGGGACGTGAAAGAACGCGTCCTGAAAGTCCAGAGAACAGAATCACATGCCTCGTTCCAAGGCTGGGATGATCTGAGCCAGAGTGACCATCCTGAAGGTTCGAGACCTTGGGAACTTGTTCAGGTCCTGGAGGTCTAGAATGAGGCGCCAGCCCCCCTGTTCATTTTGGGACCAGGAAGTAACTGGACACAAACCCTGTGTGAAGGAGGGTCCGCCACCTCCTGATCACCGCCTTCTGGAGGAGCAGGGCAATGTCGGCTCGATGGGCCGACAGGAGAGGCTGCGGACCTCAGAGTTCTCCGTACACGTGCTCGATAGGGTGGGGACTGCTCAATCCAGCGGTAAACCCTTTTCTACCACTTCAATATCCAGCGGTCCGTGGTGATATCGGACCAGGCGGAAATGACGTGGCGGAGCCGTCCCCCCATGGGGGAACCCGGGGAGGAGTGATGAGGTTGGGGGCGACACCCCTCAACCCGTCACTGGGAAGGCTTGGAGGAAGGGTCAGCCGAGGAGCCTCCCGGACCTTTCCTTCCCAGCTTCCTGTTGGAGGAAGCAGCAGGCTTGGCTTTGGGGTGCCAAGTGCGAGCCTGCTGGCCCTGATGCTGGTGTTGCTGGGTCAGATGTGCCGCAGGGGCTGAAGGACGAAAGGGCTTACGCTGCTGCAGGCGGCCTTTGTCCTTCTGGGCAGACGTGACCGAGTCCAAGGTGGCATTGGACTTCTCGATCCGTTGAAGATGCCCCTCAACCCCAGGACCAAACAAGTCGGTACCCAGGAAGGGAACATCTGCCAGCTTGTGTTGGGTATCTGCCATGAAAGTGGAGATCCGCAGCCAAGCTCTGCGGTGCATGGCCACTGCGGCTGCTACTGACCTGGCACACGAATCAGCGATGTCCAGAGAGGTCTGGAGCTTCTGTTTGGCCACCGCCCTTCCCTGATCCCGAACCTGCTTGACCGTAGTTTGAAGGTCGGCCGGGAGATGAGGAATCACCTCATCCAGTGAGCCCAGAAGGGCGTGTGAACACAGTGCCATCAGGACGGCCGAGCTGGCCTGACGAAGGCCTAGGGAGGAAGTGGGGTAAACTTTCCGCCCAAAGTAGTCCAGCTTCTTGGACTCCTTGTCGGGAGGCTTGTCCACGTCCCGAGCATTCCCGGAATGCCAGAAAACGCTAACGGTCATAAGCCCCTCCGCAGAGGGGTGCTCTGAGAAACCGGAGAGTGAACCAGTGGGGACAGCATACTTCCGAGCCATCCTGGCCGAAGGTGCTGCCCAAGAAACTGGCCGCTGCCATAGCTCCAGGGCCAGGCCAACAATGGCTTCGGCCACCGGGAAGGCCTCCGTGGGGAATCCTGTCCAGTATCTCCGTGAGGGATATTGGCCTGCTTTTGAAATGGGTCTGGCTTCATTCCAGTGGACTCTGAGATGAGCCGAAGCATTCCCAAAACGAGGATGGGCTCTCGTCCACTGACTGACCCCCGGTGGACTCCAAGTCAAGCGGCCTGGAGAACAAGGAGGAGTCATCATCAGACTCCGAGGAGTCTGTGAACAGCTGCCGAGCGCCTGAGCCACCCTCCACCTGCCGAGGTCGATCGGGAGTGAGGGTAACCAACAACCGATGGGGCAAGCCCTGACCTGACCGAGAATCCTTGGTTGGGGACCCAAATTTTGGTTGTAGAGGCGGGGGTTCTACCACAATGGGTGGCGCAGCCGGTTTTGGCCGAACAACTGGTGCTGGCTTCGGCTCCTCAACCACTGCAAGGGGTTGTTTCGGCCGCTCCGGTGACAGCCACTTAATGGCCAGGGAAGACAACAAAGTCGGCCTATTCCCGGTCAAAAGGAGCTGCTGCCACATTAGCTCCTTGTAGCACCGACTCAATTTGCGCCGGAGCCTATCCTCCGAAGAGGACAAAGACGAGGTTGAGCGGCGCTGCCGCTTTCCACAGTGCCGAGACCGAGACCGCCGATGTCAGCGGGATCAGCTGGACCAAGAAGAGGTCCGAGACCGAGACCCTTGGTGTTTCCGAGGGTGTGTCTGAGAGGGGGCAGGGGAAACCCGCTCCTCCCTCGGTTCAGGGACCTTAACCGGGGACTCCGGCACAGGAGGCACAGGCAAGTCCTCGGTTTCCACCGGGGGAACCGGTGAAGAAGGGTTGTTGGCTTTTCCAATTGACAGCCCGTCCGACGGGTCGAGAAAAATCTTGACTGCGTCAACAGATGTCTCTGCTGGCTGACCTGACGGGGACACCGTGAAGCCAGCAGCCTTAGCCGCAACCTCGACCGGAGTCGAGTGTCGACTTACCCTTGGGGTCCTTCTTTTTGGACCGAGAGGAATGTCCCGAAGGGCCCTCTCCCTTGGTGGAGAGGGATTGGCAAAGCTCCTTGAAAGAAGCTGTGTAGGGACTTCCGGTGACGTCATGGCAGCGTTAACAACCTGAGAGCTGAGCTCCCCTCCTGCTAGAACTACAAATTCTCTTAATCTACAGAAAAACAGCAAATAAAACCACAAAATGCTGCCTGGAGGTGTTAAACACGACAAAGGAGACAAGAGGCGTATCAAAGTAGCAGCTAAAAAGACAGATGGGGCTGGATTGCTGGAGAACCGACTGGCCCGAAGCAGGAGCTCCTCGATTACAAGCCAACATGGCTCAGGCTATGATACGGAAGGTGAAACGGAGATCTTGTCACGCTCCCACTTTGAACAACTGCTACAAGAGATTCAAGACTCCCGATCAGAGAATAAAAGGGAGTTTTCGAAATTAAACGAGAAGCTGAGCAAGATGGAGCACCGTACAGAGGGGGCAGAGGAGAGAATCGCACGAGTTGAGACGGCCGGAGATACTCTGGCGCAGGCAGTGGGCTCCCTCGTTCATCACACCCTAGCCTTACAAGCAAAATGTACTGAACTGGAGGCAAGATCCAGGAGAGATAATCTCCGACTGTATGGGTTGGCTGACGGTGCGGAAATTCAACCGATGGCACTGTTTATTGAAGACCTGCTAAGGGACGTTCTGGAGCTACCGGGGGATTACCAGATGAGGGTGGAGAGGGCACACAGATCCCTGATACCAAAACCTACAGAGCCATCCGCTAGACCCCGTTCTATCATAATTAAATTTGCAAGCTTTCGTGTGAAGGAGGATATACTGAAAAGGGTCTGGCAAAAGAAAGAACTTGAGTACTTAAGACTCTCGACTTATATTAGATCAGGACTATCCCCCCGAAATTCAACAGGCCAGACAATGATGGGTGCCCTACTTTAAGTTGTGCAGAGAGCTTCAACTCCGCCTTCAAACACCCTTTCCAGTGAAATTCAGAGTTTTCTGAGTGGAAGGCCCAAAAGTATATAATACAGTGGAAGAGTTAAACAAGGTTCTGAGGGGAAAAGGTATCCAGATACCCCACCAAGAGTAGAAGCGCACTAAACGAAAGCAGATGGAACCAACTGAGTGGCACTCAGTTGTAGGAGGGAACAGGAAGGCTGGGACATCTCTGGAGGCAGCGCAGATATTGCTGGAGAAACTGGTCGGAGGAAAACTACTAAACAGGGGGAACCTAGTCTGCAGCGATCCACCAGCAGCTTCTGAGGGTTGAAATATAAGTATGGACAAGATCTTGTATTTTTTGTGTCGATTGAGCTCCTTGCTTTGAAGGGAAACTACGCGTTGGAGACACTAGAGGTTAGAGGGAGCTGAGCTGTATGCGAGGCCTACATGGGAATCGGGAATAGCTGGTGGGCCTCTGAAAATAAATAAAGGACGATGGACTAGAGACTGAACTGATTAATACTAAGCCAGATTATCTCTGTATGTTCATTTGGGCTCTACGTTATATATTAATATGTGGCTCAGCCCCTACCGGGTATTTCGATTACCTGAGGCTCTTAAATGATCACAAGGCTCCCAGGTTACAGCAACATGGACCTACTGAGGTCAGGGGTTGAAAGTTGGGCCTACGTATGATTTCAGATGGGATATATATGAGAGGCCTTTGCTGTGATCAGAAATTGGTATTAACTGGAGGTGCGGTTCGGTGGGGGAGAGAGAAAGAAAGCTCTTAATAATAACATTCTGTTGGGTGGAAGGACACTGCCATGACGTTTACTTTATCCACAAACAGGGGCCTAGACAGTTATAAGACCCCAGAGGGGGGCTCCATTCATTTGGGGCAATTTTTGTCCTCCTCATCTCCATTCCCCAATGGAAAGTCTGGGGAAAGGAGAAAAGAGATCTGTATTATCAGATTTCCTACCTTGGAAGCCTAATACAGTTTGTAAAATAGTTATATTTAGTGCCCTGTTGGCAATGGTTATTTGGTTTTTGAAGGTCTCACGGAAGAGGAATATGTTTGTGGTATGATGTTGCTGGCTGGGGGGGGGGGGCAATAATGAAACTGGTCTTGAAGGTGATACGAAAGTATAACAATGGATAGAGACAGGAAATTTTGTTCTTATAATGTCCACGGGTTGTCCAGCCCAGTGAAAAGGGCAAAAGTGCTCAGCTTCCTGAGGAACAAAGCTGTAGATTTTATATTTTTACAAGAGACTCACTTGTCTCCACAAGAACATTTGAAGTTGGGTTCAATGGGATTTGATTGTAGTGCCACGGCTTCATATAAGAACAGACGTGGGGGTGGTGGCAATTTTGATCCCCAAAGGTACTCCGTATGTAAAGACGGGGGAGCTGGCGGACAGAGAGGGGAGATATGAACTTATGAGGGGCACTTTTCTAGGTAAGCCACTAACCCTTGCCTCGGTGTATTTTCCCCCTGGCTCGTGGACAGCAACATATCTAAACTTCTTGATCCTTCTTGACCATCTTACAGGAGTAGGCACAGGGAGAGGTAATTTGGGGAAGGGACTTAAATCCAATTTTCAATCCGGCATTGGACTCTACCACACAAGTACAAAAAAGAGCAAGGCATAGCCAAAAAGGTTGGTAACCGAACTGAGGTATGTGGATATCTGGCGCCATCTAGAGGGGAAAAAGAAGGAATATACTTTTTACTCAAAGGTATACCAAGTATATACAAGACTGGATTACTTCATGGTTCCCAAGGAAATGGTAGGTCGGGGCAGGGAGGTCTCGGTGGGGGAATTCTTGCTCTCTGATCATGCTCCGATTTTTATGTCGGTTTCATTTGGGGAGTTTAGAAGGTCTACCTTTTGGAGGTTGAACCTGTGGTTGTTGCAGGATAAGCAGGTGATGGAATCTATCACTCGAACACTGGAACAAACACGGGTGGAAAATGATCTCCCAGGGACCTCCCCGGCTGTGTTATGGGATACTATAAAGGCAGTTATAAGGGGAGATTTTATAAAATGGTCAAGCAGAAGGAAAAGGGAAAGAGAGGCTAAGAAGGCTGAGCTAATATCACAAATAGCACAGTGTGAGGCCCAGCAAAAGATTAAAATAGACAAAGATAGGACCAAATTATTGAAACAACTTAAAGATAAATTAATGAATATTCTTGATTATGGGGTCGAGCAGAACCACCTGTTTCTTAAACAGAAATACTACGAAGGAGGACCTAGGTCTTTGAGATTGCTGGCAGCTAGACTCAGGGTCCAGAGAAGTAATGCTACCATATAGGCAATACAGCACCCCTTGGACAACCGTATGGCTAAGGAAACTGATTCCATAGCGGAATCGTTTAGGGCTTATTATTCCAACCTTTATAAGCAAGGTGCTCAGCCATCGAGTGCTCAGATCAAAGAATTCTTAGGGAAGCTAGATCTCTCCCTTCGGTCTCTGAGGAGCAGGTGACTTGGTTGAGTAGACTGACTGAAGATGGGGAGGTGCTTGGGGCTATTAAGAACCTCAAAACCCTCAAGTGTCCGGGGATCGATGGATTGCCTGGGGAGTTTTATAAACAATTTGGTGGGAAGGTCTCCCCGTTGTTGGGGAAATTATTTTGGTTCCTACAGGGAGAAGAGAGCGAGATCCCCCACTCCTGGTCCCAGGCAATAATCTCAGCGATACCCAAACCGGGAAAAGATCCTGTATTGTGTTCCTCCTACCATCCCATTTCAATTTTAAATATTGACTACAAATTAATGACCTCAGTTTTGACCAAGAGACTACAAACATTGGTACCCCAGATAATTGGCCTTGAACAAACATGTTTTTTTCCGGACCGACAGGCTCAGGATAATTTGAGGAAAACATCCCTTCTAATTGATCACATAGTCAGTCAAAAAAAAAAAAAAAAAAAAAAAAATTGGCTTTATTGGTTAGCATTGATGCAGAAAATGCTTTTGATAAAGTGTCCTGGAGGTTTCTGGAGGAGGTCCTTGCCTCTTTTGAGTTGGGAGGGGCCTTTCAGACCCTGATAGCCAAAATCTACAAATCCCCTACAACATACATAAGAGTGAATGGTCATCATACTAGGGGGTTCGGTTTGGAGAGGGGGACGAGGCAGGGGTGCCCCTTGTCTCCCCTCCTCTTCACTCTCTACATGGAACCCTTGGCTCAGAGCATTAGGAAGGATGAGGGGATAAGGGGGGTAGAATTGACGGGTTGTCAGTATAGGATATCTCTTTACGCAGATAACGTCCTCCTTTACCTGGAAGACCCAGACACATCCCTCAGAAGTGTAATGGACAGGTTGGCTCAGTTTTCTGAAATGGCAGGCTATTCGCTGAACACTGCTAAAACAGAGGTCTTGAGGTTCAGATATGTCCCCACCCAGGAAATTAAGGAAGCCTATCCTATGAGATGGGATCTCACGCAAATGAAATATTTGGGGATCATTATTAGCAACTCCCCTGCACAACTAAAAAATTTGAACTTCTCTCCCATGGTACAGCAGTTAAAAATGATTTCAAAAGATGGGGTTTACTGCCTCTTTCACTTCATAGTAGGGTGATGGCTGTAAAGATGAATGTTTTGCCAATATTCTTATATTTGTTTCAAGGCACCACCTGCTTGGTGACCAGAAAGATTTGGAAACATGGCAGAGAATGCTAATGAATTTTATCTGGGCAAATAGAAGACCAAGAGTAAGGCAACACACTTTATTTCTTCCAAAGGAGGAGGGGGGATTGGGGGTTCCGTGGCTCGAGGGTTACTGGGAGGCCACACATCTGAGAATAGCTCTGTTGTGGGGGGCAAGCCTCATGTAGGGCTATATGGAAGGAGATAGAGTTGGCTGCATGTTCCCCCCTCCCCCCCGCCAGCAGTACTGTTCCATCCGGCGGACCTCATAACAGCACGAGAGGAGATTTGTTCCACAACTCGGACAACATGGGAGGGGTGGAAAAGGGGTACTGGGAGGGAAAGGAAACACGGGGGTCATTGGAGATACGGCTGGTGGGCGATAGATCCTTCATTTGGCCCAGCACAATGGGACACCTGGTTTTTAGAAAGAGCTCGTAGAGGGTTACAGGCACCATGGCAGTTATTAGAGGGAGAGGGATTACTATCCTTTGAAGTAGCACAGAGAGTTTTCGGTCTCTCCCCCAGAGATAGAATGCATTACTACCAAATTACTAGCTTTATTAGTAAAAAAAACTTAAGCTGGAGTGTAGAACAGGTTTTGGGGGGACTGTGAAATATATCTTTGAGGACATTTGGAAAGCTGAACATCCCACAGGGGTTATTTCTCAACTATATAAGAGGAATATTAAACACATTAAAGTAGGTATGAGTTATATTAAAATGGCTTGGGAACAAGAAATGGGCCTATCTATCCCCGAAGGAGCTTGGGAAAAGACTTGGGGTAACATCTGGAGGATTTCCTCTTCCCCCACCTGGAAGGAGTTCCTGTGGAAAGTAAGGGTTAGATACTTTAGGGTGCCAGTGGTGGTCTCTAGACAATATAGGGGGTCCTCCCCAGAATGCTGGAGGAATTGTGGAGTGGACAGAGCCACTCATGAACACATCTTTTGGTCTTGCCCCACTATCACTCCATTTTGGTCAATGCTGACCACCTCGCTTAAGCAGATCTTCCAGATTCAAGGACAACTGGGTCCGCAGAGTCTTCTACTGGGAGAACTTCCAGCAGAAATTAAAGGGAGGGATGCCAAATATTTATGGCAAATTTTAATAGTAGAAGCTTTAAAGTCTATAACAAGGCGATGGTTGCAGCCTCTTCCTCCAACAAAGGAAGATTGGTTGGAAATGGTGGGGCAAGTTCAGAGGATGGAGGAATTAACATTTAAGATTCAGAGGAGAACTGCAGTTTATGTGAATTGCTGGACCCGTTGGACTATTTGGGTAGGGTAGGCTACAGTTTTAGCCTTAGTGAGAACAAACAGGCCTTCTCTTTCTAGGGCCAGGTTCCCCCTTTTCTTATTTTTATTTTTCTCTTCCTTTAACCCCAGAGGACTTAGATGGGTTGGGGAGGTGGGTCCTCACGGGGTCAGACAAAGCTGAGTGGCCTGGGCTGTGGGGATTGCCTTTACCTCCTAATAAGTAATATGGTAATGGTACAAAGTACCTCATGTTAACTTCTGGGTTGGATATTCAGGGGGATTACCAGAACTTTCCCACATTAGAAAGGGTTATAATAATTAAGTCAGATATGTAGAGACGTGAGACCCTATGTATGTATGTATATTATATTTTGTTTGTTATATCTATTTTCCTGTGATTTTAGCTACTTGTCTAATAAAGGGAATAGCTATGGTTATAAAAAACTGTAAGTATGGATACGGTACATCTCAGGTGGCTGAAATTAAGAGGATATATACTGTTATCTGAACTACTGTATATGGATGTAATAAGCAACTTAAGCTGTAAAGTAAAATGTAAGAACTAAACCAATAAATGAAGTATAAAAAAAAAAAAAGAAAAGCTGTGTAGGAGGATTCCAAGGAGAGTGGGATAAATGCCGGAACCAAGGGTGATGATGATGCAGCCTGGGCCGCCTCCTCCTCGAGGGCGATCATCTGCTCCAGCTGTTCTGCCGAGCCCGCAGCCACCGGACACACTAGCAGACCTCCTTAACTTAACTGGAGGATAACGCTTTTGAATTGCCCCAACAGTAATTGGGAAGCGCAGTCCTCCAAGACCGAAGCCGAAAAGGATTTGCACAACTCACAAGCCTGTGAGTCATGGCACAGTCCAAGGCAATAAACATACGTGGCGTGCAGATCGGTCTGGGACATCTTCTGCCCACAGGGGCACCGACAAAATCCGGGAGTCGATTTGTCCAACGCAGCCACGAGAGAAGATACAGACCGAAGTCTTGTAAATCTTAAAACAAGTTTCAGATTAACCGAAGAGTGTGAATCCAGCCTGACATGCAGAGCGCTAAGGAGGGAACCTAAGCTTCCAAGCGGTAATGAAGATCTGGCGTCATGGGGCGGAGCAGAGATTTTTACCACCCGGGTGGGTGGGAGGAGCCAGCTTGAAGACCTTTCAGCAACATTTAAAGCTGCAAGGAACCTGCCAATAAGTGTGGATTGAACAGCATATCCACGTCCCTAGAACCCCTTGTTTCTCTGGTGCCTGGGCACTTGCTCTATGGCCTGTTTGCAGAGAAGGGATTTCACCTCTTCCCAGACAACAGACAGGTGGGCTGGGAGGTAGTTGGAGGGCAGAGGGGGAGTCTCTGGGGGTTGCTCAATGAGCTCCAGAGTGTGACCCCTTTCTATTATTTGAAGAATCCAGACATCTGACATGATGGTTCTACACTGATTGAGATGGAGGGAGAACTGACCTCTGACCACCACCTCTTGGTCGGGGACCGGAAGAAGAGAGGCTGGTACAGAGTCAAGCTGAGGCAGATCTAGGATGCTTGGCTGCAGCTCCAGCAGTGAAGGGGCAGGCAAGGCAGCAGAGGCTCAGCATTTGCTTTGGGCTCGAGAGGCTGATCATGGCCTACTGTATTGGAGGCCTTATGAAAGGTAGGGCACTGCCTGCTCTTAGGTTGCGTATGGTAGATTGCATGGACAGATTTAATAGACCTGCCAGATGCCGGCAGATTATTAATGATACAGAGATTAGGGGGGCGCTGCTGAGCAGCCTAGATGGAAGCAGCTTAAATCTCGAGCTCCTGAAGGAAACCTAATATTTTAAGCATTTTACTATCACATACCTGCAAATTCTGCATTTACAAGTGAACGGACAAGTCTGTAGACTTAGTGGACCACTGAGATGGGGAAATCAAAAGGAGGTAGCGCCGCGTCTGCAGATTTTTTCACCCCAAAGTGATAGCAACGAGAGGAGCGGCCTAAGCATAGTGGTGCGACATCAGACCACGCAGAATCTGCCGCTGGAGAGGCCTCCCTCACAGCTATACATGCCACACTACAGAAACTGGTCAGTTCAGTCCAAGAACTGGATAAAAAATTTGACTCACTCACCCCCAGGGTTTCGGCTCTGGAGACACGCATGGACCACTGCGAGACCATGGTGCAGCATTCGGATACATCGGTGCTTAAAACTTCAGAGGCCACTACTAAATTAATAAAAGAGAACATGCAACTTTGACAACGCTTGGAGAATGTGGAGAACAAGGCGAGGGAACACAATCTCCAGACAGTGGGCCTCCCAGAAGCGGCTGAGGGGGAAGATGCACTACAGTTTGCTAAGGCATTGTTGCCAGCGATCTTGAGCATGTCGGAGGAGGATCCCCCATCTTCTTTAGAGAAAGCATATCGATTTAACCCCAGTCGGGCTCCGATGGATCCTACGACCCCTAGGACTCTGATGCTGACATGCACTGGAGTTGGTGACCGGGACCGTGCCCTCGCTCTGGCTAGAAGATGGAGATCGTTGAAATATGAAGAGGCCATGATCATGATGTTCCCTAATTTGTCTTACAGTACTCGGCAGAGGAGACAAGCCTTTGATGGACTGAGGGGTCGTCTTAGGAAGCATAAGGTGCAACTCCAGCTGCTTTTACCAGCAAAGCTGCGAGTGGTTTGGAATGGGCAGCATTTCTTACTTAATGATGTGAAGGATGCAGACAAACTTGTTCTCCGCATCGAGCAGGAACTGGAAGATCGAGATGGAGGAGAGAACTCGGCAGATGAGGATTAATATTTACAATGAATGTGGGCTAAAACAGTAAGACTGTTAATGGCTAGGCCTTTGGTGCTAGTTTGTACCATAACATTACCAGCTATATATTATGCCACTCTGTTTGGGAAGCTTTGGACTGGGACTTTTTTATAAAAAATATTTTCTTTGCCAGGTCTAATTTTAAGGCCATCAGTTTACTGGTCCCTCTTTATTCTATAGCTGGGTAGATGATTATGTTTTTTTTTTCCCTGGGTTGCTGAACCTTACATGTTTAATTAAACTCAGGATATCTATTAATAATCCAGAATATTCATATTTGTGTTAATAGCAGATATATGTGGGCATTTGTTGTTGGGTTCCTTTTGGGAGCCAGGGGATATTATTTTCTTATTCATTAATCCTATAAATATTAGGGGAATCGCTAGGACCGAGAGGTCCCTTTGTTAATAGGGAGTCAACTTTGATATATATATATACATATATATATATTTATTTATTTTTTTACAGATAGATTCCCCTGGTCTCTTCCATGGCTGCATGCAATTGGACAATCCATTTTGGACTTATTATTTCATTACTCTGTACCTCCCCCGATGATGTAATGAGCAAGGGGGTGTCTTTAGCTATATCCTTTGTTCTGTACATACTGCTATCCCTCATGTGTAATTGATGTGCGAGTTTTGCTTACAAAATCAATAAAGAAATAATACAAAAAAAAAATGATACAGAGATTAAAGATACATCCAGCACTCCCAAGTAAAATTCAGGGAGAATATTTTTATTAATTCAAAGAAAAATTTTTTAAATATTTACAAATGTAAGCACAAAAAGTATTTTCAATGTAAAATACATATACATTTCAAGGCTCAAAAAACCCGCTCCAGCCTCGGCACTTCAGGGCAATTTTATTTATTTATTGAAGGTATCAGAATTACAATCCTTTGAGTCAGAGATTCCTTTTCAAAGGCTCCACGTCAGAAAACAACACAATGACATTACAAGTATAATATATGTAGGTAACATGATGGTACAATAAGGGTATATACAATTGTCACAACAGATAGGTGGGGTTCCAAATTATATAACAGGAATTAGATAACACAATATATATATAAGGTAGAAAGTGAGATGTGCAGTAAGGGAATAGCAGGACTGAGGGCAAGGTAGGGGTGGGAGATAAGAAGGATGCAGGGACGAGCCCACTGTCATACTGGAGGGGAGAAGGAGAGAGTTGTAGGCAAGGAGGCCTACGATAGAGGATTATGCAGGACAAAGTGCATTGTCGTAGGGGTGGGGCAAGGGGCAGTGCAGGGGCAGGGAGGAGTCAGGTGCATCACTCGGCTGCCTGAAGCAGCATTCAGAAGGTTAGACTTCACAGAGGCGCTAAGAGGCCTCCCGTGGATCCCCCCTCCCCAGTACATCACTCAGCTGCCTGAAGCAGCATTCAGAAGGGCAGGATTCCCCATGAGAGGTGCAAAGAGGTAATCAGCAGCCTCCCTGCTTGCACAGCTTTTCTAGGGGTGTTAGCCCGTCGATGCTGCGTATCGACTGCCCCGCCCACCCCAGACACCCTCCCACTCAAGCCCACCTCGATCACATGACTTCCTGTACCATTTTTACTAAGACCCTAGATCCCCATTAGCAGGTTATACAACCACCCACCAGAGGGCTTAATCCTTCCCCAAGGTTCCAGCCGCTCCTCCTCCTCCTCCTCCAAGCCTCTCTACTTCCTTAGTGACACTCTAGGGCCCCCCATTCAGGTTCCCCCCCTCACTCAGTTTACCTTCCTGCTAGGAGATCACCACTCCCTCCCCTTCTCCTGCTAACTCCACCGCCCCCTACCAAACTCCCACTGAACCTCACTCCACCCCATGCTGCCTTTCTGATAGCCACCACTAGGAGTCGCTACCAACCCCCCCCCTTTTTTTTTAACACAGCATACCACCCCTCCCTTGGTGGCTCATTCTATTCGCACCACAGGCCATACATGGCTCTTTCTCCAGGAGTCCCCCCCGGTCTCGAACCTGGTACCTCCTGCACCAAAGTCCATCACCCTACCACTACGCCAAGGAGACTCCCTCCCTCACTCAAGGGAGGCAGTAGGTCACCCTTGCAATGTCACTCTGATAAACCTTCGCCTGACACAATGGCCGACCCCGTCCGCTTGCTCAACCTGGCTCACCACTAACATCACTTGTGTCCCCCTTATCTATGTCCAACAACCTCCCCTATATCACGTCCCCTCAGCCACCCCTGGCTGCCCTCTACTATGTTAACTCACCCATGCGGTCCGCATTAGTATCACCCCCTCCACACCCTCTTACGTGCTCAACCCTACGCCTATACACCACAGGTTTAATATGGCCCCCACTTTCACCTGTCATACTCGCCCTGCATGCCCTCCCAACTCCCTGCACGGGTACCATGGAAAATACCAGTAGCCCTACACAGAGCCGCATAAAAAAGCACCTTCCCCTGTACAGAATAATCACCCTACTCCTCCTACTGTCTGGGAACATCCACCCCAACCCTGGCCCAGGCACCCCAGTACCAACTCACCCCACACCAGTCACTGGCCTCTGCATCGCCTCCATGAACATATGCAGCATACTAAAAAAAAAAACAAAAAAAAAAAACACTGCCTTCCAGTGCTGGATCACCACACATCAACCAGATGTCCTCGCACTGGTAGACACCTGGCTCTCCAAGGCCACCTCTGACTCAGTCATCTCCCTCCCAGCTTATGCACACCTCAGGTTGGAAAGGGTGGGTAAACAGGGTTGGGGATGTATACTCTACCTACGTCACTCCTTGCTGGCATACAGTAAGCCTTACCACCCCCCAGCCCTGGAGCACGGTGCCCAAGCCTTATCAGTAAAAGTCACACCAGACTCATTCAGGGCCCCCCTTATAATCACTGTGGTGTACATCCCACCATGTAAACAAATCCACACGCTGCACTCCATCATGGACTACATTGGCAACCTTCCCCACAAAACTGAACATATCCTGCTGGACGACCTAAATATTAACTGGCTCGCCAGCACAGCTGCCACCTCAAAAGATGCACTAGCAGCCCTAGACCTCCACCAACTGGTATCTAAACCAACTAGGCACAACCCTACCACCGGCATGCATACCCTTCTGGACATCATACTCTCTAACCGGCCCCACAAAATCAAGGACACTGTAGTCCAGCAAAACGCCTTTAGTGACCACTCCCTTGTAACTTTCACATGGTCAGGCAGACAAGTGGCACCAACTCCCTCCGTCACCTTCAGACACCACCTCCGCCCAGGCGAAGTCTCTAAATTCAAGCAACATCTGGCCGGCTGGGACCGGTCCCCAATTTTTAAGGCCACCAATATGGATGTGGAGATAGACTACTTTTATAGCTCCTTCACCGTGGCCTCCCCTTAAAAAGACCCACACTAAGCAACAGAACACACCCTGGATAACAACCTCCCTTATCCAGCAACTAAAAAACAGGGTCAATCTGTGGCACAAAGCCTCTGACTCAGGTAAACCCACTGACATACAGGCCTATTGTGCTGAAAGGAACAGATGCACTTGGGCCATTCGCAAGGCGAAGGCCGACCACTACAGGGCCACCCTAACTGCCTCCTGGGGTTCTTCCCACAACTTCTAGGATAACATAAAAACCCTAAATGGCAAAACATGGGCCCCTCCCAATAAATGACTCAGTCACCAGTGACCCAAAAGAAATTGCTGACACCCTTAACACCAGCTTCACAGACCTTAGCACGATACTCCCCCAAAATTTCTTTAACCCCATACCCTCCTTGGACCCCCCCCCCAGCGGCCACTCTTCTACCTCCAGGCCATCACTCCCCAGGAAGCCGAGCCATACTGAAGCAACATCTGGCCGGCTGGGACTGGTCCCAGCCAGCCAAGAATTGTCTGGAGAACAAGACACAGAGGGTATTAGTAAACGGAGTCCACTCTGAAGAAATGGGGGGGTTACTAGTGGGGTACTGCAGGGTTCAGTACTAGGACCGGTCCTCTTTAATGTCTTTATAAGCGACACTGCAGAGGGACTGGAAGGAAAAGTATGTCTCTTTGCAGACGACACAAAGATCGGCAACAGAGTTGATACACAAGGCGGGGTGGAAAGGATGAGAAGGGACTTGGCAAGGCTGGAGGAATGGTCAAATGTACGGCAGCTTAGATTCAATGCTAAAAAGTGCAAAGTAATGCACCTGGGAAACAAAAACCCAGGGGAAGAGTACACAGTAGGGGGTGAGATACTAACGACAAAAATGGAAAGGGACCTGGGGTAGTCATATCAGATGACCTAAAGGTGAGCAAGCAATGTGAGAGGGCAGTAAGGAGGGCTGGGAGGATACTAGGATGCATAGGGAGAGGCATCACCAGTAGAAAACAGAAGTTATCCCTCTGTACATACAGCTGGGGAGACCCCATCTGGAGTACTGCATGCAGTTCTGGAGACCCAATCTCTGCAAAGACATAGACAGGATGGAGGCAGTCCAGAGTAGAGCAACTAAAATGGTGTAGAGTCTGCACCAGAAGACATATCAAAAGAGACTTAAGGAGCTTAATATGTATAGCCTCGAGGAGAGGAGGGACAGGGGGGACATGACAGAAACTTTCAAGTACCTCAAGGGAATCAACAAAGTCCAAGAGGGTAGCATCTTTCAGAAAAAGAGGTGTGCAAGAACAAGGAGGCACAATTTGAAGCTAGAGGGGGATGGCTCAGAGGTAATGTGAGTTAGTATTTTTTCACGGAGAGGGTTGTGGATGCATGGAATAGCCTTCCTGAGAAGGTTGTGGAGTCAAAAACGGTGGAATTCAAGAATGCATGAGACAGGCATAAGGCAATTCTAGCGGGGGGTGGAGGTAGGAAGAAGTAGGCTATTAGCTAGGTTCTGTAGCTTATTCATTAGGCAGGGAAATGGGCAGACTGGGTGGACCAAGTGGTCCTTATCTGCTGTCAAATTCTATGTTTCTATACCTCACTAAGGCCCTAAATGGCTCAAGCCCAATAAATGACCCTCTGGATATTAAACTGCTACGTCTGGCCTTAGATGTCCTGCTCCTCCCACTTACTGGCCTGCTAAACTGATCCCTCTGCCTTGGACAGTTCCCCAGTGAATGGAAAAAAGCAGTAGTGACACCCATCCACAAAGGTGGAGACAACCTCTCCCCTGGGAACTACCAGTCTATTTCCACCCTCCAAAAAGCCCTAGAGAAAGTCATGAGAGACCAGCTGGCACCCTACCTTGAAACCCATAACCTTCTATGCAAAGAGCAGCATGATTTCCGTGCTGGATACAGCACCACAACAACCCTCCTAGAATTCTCAAATCATACCCATACTGCACTAGACAAGGGTCAGCTGGCTGGAACCATGTTTTTTTAGACCTCTCCAAGGCATCTGACACAGTCAATCACCCCCTCCTGCAACTGGGTTTCTCTCAAGGACCCCTGGACTGGTTCTCAAGCTACTTGTCCTCCAGAACGCAATGTGTAAGGATAAATATCACACTATCCGGCACCCGTCCCATCCGCTCTGGAGTTCCGCAAGGCTCTATCTTGGGCCCAGTGCTTTTTAGTCTATTTCTCAACGCCCTTCCCAACTCGTGCCCATGAAAGGTCCTCCTATACGTGGACAACGCAGTCCTCTATGCCTCCCACACAAACCCCACCAACCTCCAAGCCTCACTCCAGCACCAATTCAGCCAAACTGAGCACTGGTTCACACAGCGTAGACTAGTCCTAAACCAAAAAAAAAAAAAGACCATGTTATTCTCACACCAGAGCAAAATGAAGAATGACCACCTGCATATCCTCTCCAGTTTCCTCTGACCCCTAGAGCAGGTTCACACTTATAAATACCTGGTGGTCATCTTTGATACAGCCCTCACTTTCCATGCACACAAACACACTTGCAGCAGAAGCTAATGTGCGTACTGGCCTCCTATATCACCACAAAGACTGTCTGCCTTGCGCCTAGCCATCACCTCATCCATCATGTCCCTAATTGACTATGGACTACCAGTCTATGCTGCCACCGATGCCACCGCAATCAACAAGATAGAGGCGGCTATTAACAAAGCATGCAGGCTCCTATCCGGAGCAAACCGAACACCACACACCTGCACCCTGTACTCCTTACACAGATTCTCAATTTTGAAAAAAGGCTTCTCTACCAAACCTGTCTCATGACCAAAAAGTCCCTCCTGGAGCCGACACCCCCAGGAGTCTCTGCCGTGCTAGTCCCTGCTACCCCAAGGCCCGCACCTGCAGTACGGACAGATCATTGTTATCCATCCCAAGGGTTAGGACCACTCTAGCCCAGAGATCCTTCCCTATCAGAGCCCCAACCTGGTTCAACACACTACCCGCATCAGTCACCTGTCACCCCAAACTAGGCACCTTTAAATGGGCCCTCAGGGGCCACCTCCTCACCTGCCCGCTGTAAAGTAGCAGCTTCAGCGGTAACACACTAGCTGTAGCACACAAGATTTGACAGCACCCTGACAATGTCCAACCAGGACAGCTCTCTTAGTCAGACTGAATGCCAGCATACCTACGTAGCCCAATGACCTGTCCTATCTACAACTCTGGATAGACCATTCATATATGTGTTAGCTACAACTCTGTATAGGCCATCATCCATGTAATCGCTATGTACTATGCACAAACAATACTAGATTGGCAATCGCACCGCTGCATTCCAAGTGTGTTAGCTACAGCTCTGTTTAAGCCATCATCCATGTAATCTCTATGCTCAATGCACAAACACTGCTACAGTGACAATTTTGCCTGATGTACTGTATTGTACTGCTTGTGTTATTTGCATTTACAGTGTATTATATTATTTGTATCACTTGTATTATGTCCTGTACTGTTACTGACGAGGAGCCTTTGGAAATGAGTCTATGACTCAACGGTTTGTAATTCTGAAACTTTCAAATAAAGTTGTGATCGGAGTAGTGATTTAAAACAGCTGATCCTAGGTTCAAGGGAGATGTGCGGAGGGAGTTGAGCCTGGTAGGGGCACGATATAGGAATGAGCATTGGCCAAGGGAGTTTTTTTGGTGAGGCACTAGGTAGGTTGGTTTGAGTGAGCTATGGGTGGACTTAGTGGTGGTCGCAAGTGGGAGGAGAGACTAGGGGCAGTTAGGCCAGCAGTGCCCTTTTTAGCTAGGAGACAGGTGTGGTATTGGAGCCTGCTGTCGAAATCAAGCCATTTTGATTGGCTGTAGAGGGTGCAGGTGTGGGTGGTATTGGGACAGCCTAGGGACAGGCAGCAGGCCTTGTTTAGGGCAACTGTAACTCTTTGTAGGGCAGTATTATCAGCTGCACCATAGATCAAAATGCCGTAATCAACAACAGATGAGGAAATGGCGAGTTGGAGGGCTTCTAGGAGTAGGCAATTCCGAATGTGATAGAGAAGGCCGATACGGGAGTTAACAGCGGTGCAGAGGAGGTGGATGTGTTCGTGAAAGGTAAGAGAAGGGTCTAAAGTACCTCCAAGATACTTGAAGGTACCAACTTGTTTGAGGGGGAGTGAGAAGGAGGTATAGACATGGAGGGGTGAGTGTTTGAGTTTGTTTTGATGGTGAGCGAGAAGCATCACCTTGGACTTTTTTTTCTTCAGGACAAGCTTATGACTGGCAAACCAGGACTCCGCTATGGTAAAGGCAGCCTGGAGCGAGCATTCCAGGGAGGCAGGGCTGGTGTGGGATGTATAAAGGACAGCATCATCTGCATAAAGTAGGATGCTCCCGGGGCAGGTCTTGGGTAGGGTGTTCAGGAAAAGACTGAACAGTAAGGGCCCAAGGATGGACTCCTGCAGTTCTCCTGAGTGGACAGAAAGGGGTGACGAGAGGGTGGAGCTGATTTTGACCCTTTGTGAGCAACCCGTTAGATAGTCTGCAAACCAAGAGTTGGCATCCTGGGACAGGCCAAGATGGGAAAGAGTAGAGAAAGAGGGTGTGATTGACGGTGTCGAATGCCTTAGATAGGTCCAGGAAGACAGCACCTGCCAACCGACATTTGTCAAGGGCTGTGTGGATGTAGTTGGAAAATTCCAGGAGGGCCGTGGAGGTACTATAGCCTTGCCGGAATCCATGTTGTTCAGGGGATAGTTGATTATGTTTGGTGAGGTACTCAGTGAGTTGGTCCGAGACAATGCGTTCTAGGGCCTTGGTTGGGGGGGAAGGGGATGGAAATGGGGCGACAGTTGCTGGAGGAGAGGCAGTCACCTGATTTAAGTATAGGGGTAATGATGCCAGTTTTCCAGGTGGAGGGGAATTTACCAAGTCGGAGCGACAGGGTAATGAGGTGGGAGAGGACGTTATCTAACAACAAGTCCAGTATCCGAAGATCAAGCAAGTCACTGCTATGATGGGAGCCACTTAGGGCTTTAAGGAGGTAAGGAGGTAGGGTTTAATCTCCTGTGGGGTGAAGACTTGGAAACGAAAGGTGAGTTTGCCAAGGGGAGGGGGAAGGTGGTAGGGTGAAAGAAGTCTGGGGGGAGGACAGAGCTAAGGTTGGAGAAAGTACAGTTAAGTAAGAACTTACCATAACAGTAGATCTTCGAGAGGCACTCTTGCAGCAGGTAATACCATTAGGACTAATGCCGCCAGGTGCTAGGACCCCATGGAAAACTTGTAGCTAGCAGTCTGAGGCGGGGGACCGCCTCCAACGTCAGCTCTGCCCGACATCCGGTGTGGTATAAAGGGGGCAGTCCCCCGGCGCCATCTCAGTTCTCCAGACGGAGACCCGGCTAACACAGTGTTGGAGAACCAAGCAAGAACTCCCCAAGCTAGTACAGGTGAAAAACTTGGATATCTGGAGGATGGAGGGTGGGAAAGCCACCTGCTGCAAGAGCTCCTCTCGAAGATCTACTGTTAGGGTAAGTTCTTACGTATCTGTACTAAATAACTTCAAGGGTGGAGCTCTTGCAGCAGGTAATACCATTAGGACTGGGTCCCAAGCAGTACCCAAAGAAAGGCCCAGGTCTAAGCAGGAGGTGGTAGAGAAAAACTGAAACACAGGCAGATGCCAAGTATACTAGGAGAGTAGGCCCTGCAGGATGGCTAGTCCAAAACCTGCTCTCCTCCTAGAAGCAATGTCTAGGCTTTAATGCCTGATGAAGGTATGGACTGTGCTCCGTGTCGCAGCAGCGCAAATATCTGCTGAAGAGACATTCCTTAGGGAAGCAAAGGAGTGGCCACGGCTCCGGTGGCATGGCCCTTAACGGGACCCGGAAGGGGTTTACCATGGTGCTGGTAGCAAAAGGAAATGCAGTGCACTAGACAACAGGCTAGAGACTGCCTAGATACAGGAGCTCCTGTCATCCTTTTTGCAAAGGAAACAAACAACTGGTCCATCTGTCTGGAAGAATGTGTTCTGTGAAGGTAATATCTTAGGATTCTATGAATATCCAAGGTGTGTAACAGCGCTTCACCTTGGTTGGAAAACTCAGGGTAATAAACAGGAAGGTTGATGTCCTGATTCAGTGTCAGGACGGACACCACCTTCGGTAAGAACTTAGGGTTCATACACAGGGTCACCCTGTCCCTGTGAAAAATGATATAAGGTTCCTTACACATTAATGTCTGGAGCTTGGAAACCCTTCGAGCTGAGGTAATGGCAAACAAAAGGAGAACTTTGCATGAGAGGAAGCGTAGCTCACAAGAAGCGGCTGGCTCGAAGGGGAGGGTGAGTTTCTCCAGGACAAACAGTAAGTCCCACGGGGGAACGATGTTCCTCCTGGAGGGTGTGACATGTATGACCCCTCTGAGAAAGGTCTTGTAGACATTCAGTTGTGCCAGAGATCTCTCCCAGATAGGCTCATGATACACGGAGACCGTGCACATGTGAACCTTGATGGATGAATAGATCAGTCCAACGTCCAAGAGGTAGAGGAGATTGTCTAGCACATGGCTGACCAGACAACCCAAGGGATCTATGGCACAGGCTGCAGCCCAGATGCAGAAACGCTTCCATTTCAGAGCATAAGTAGCTCCAGTGGAGGGTTTCCTCGATGCCACCAAGACCTCCGCCACTCTGCTTGACACCCGTAGTCTCTCCTCCGCTAAGACTGTAGGAGCCACGCATGCAGGTGAAGAAAATGAAGAGCAGGATGGACGAGTGTCCCTTGTTCCTGTGAGAGCAGGTGGTGGAGAGTGGCAACTGTACTGGAGGTTTCAAAGATAGCTGCTGGAGCAACGGATACCATATCTGTCGAGGCCACAGAGGGGCAATCAAAACCATCCTGGCCCCCTCTGACTGCAATCTGAGCAGTACTCTCTGAATGAGCGGGAAGGCATACATGAACTTCCCTGTCCAAGAGAGGGACAATGCATCTCACCAGAAAACACCAGGCCCTGGAGCAAGCGAGCAAAAAGTTCACAGTTTGACGTTGGACGGGGACGCAAAAGCGGTCCAACTCTGGATGACCCCAGTGACCAAAGAGGTTGTCTCAGCCTTCTTGAAGTAATTCCCATTTGTGGTTTAGAGAGGTGGAGCGACAGACTGTCGGCGAGAACATTTTGGACCCCTGGCAGGTACACTGCGATGAGGTCTAGACTGTTCTACTGCCCAATCCCACACTCTCATGGCCTCTCTGCAAAAGGGGTAAGAATGAGTTCCCCCTTGCTTGTTGATGTAGAAGTCCACTGGTGTGCTGTCTGTCTGTACCGGAAGAGGACCCCGTGAAAACTGGTCTCTGAATGCGTGAAGGGCATTCAGAATTGCTCTCATTTTCAGAACATTTATATGTAGAGAGCTGTCTGTAAGGGACCAAGATCCCTGGGTCCTGTGATCCCCTAAATGAGCACCCCAACTGGTCAGAGAGGCGTCTGTGGCTACAACTTGAGGCGGAGTTGGCCTCCAGAAAGAGACTCCTCCCTCTAGATTCTTGTGGCATAGCCACCAGTCGAGGGAGCGATGGACCGCCCAAGAGATCCGGATCTGGAGATCCAGATCGTCCACCGCTTGGTCCCACTGGACCTTCAGATCCCACTGCAGGACCCTCATGTGTAGTCTGGCGAGGGGTACTGTGGCAATGGAGGCCGCCATGTGGCCCAACAGCTGGAGGCCGACCTTGGCGGAGACCAAGGGTGCTCTCTGGACCCTACTCGTGACAGCACGAAGGCGTTCTGCTCTATCCAGGGACAGAAAAGTTTTCCCCTGCACAGTGTCCATGATTGCTCCTATGAACCGCAACCTCTGTGATGGCCCTGGGTGTGACTTTGGTCAGTTCACTGTGATTCCCAGGGAACAAAACAGACACTGTGTCTCCCTGAAGGTGATTTGGAGCTTTTCTTCCAATGAAGCAGAGAGGAGCCAATCGTCCAGGTAGGGGTAAACAAAGAGGCCTCTCCTTCGGAGTGACGCTGCTACACTGCGAGACACTTGGTGAATACCCTGGGGGCTGATGAAAGGCCAAAGGGGAGTACCTTGAACTGGTAGTGCTGGTCCTGAAAGCTGAAGCGAAGGAACCTTCCATGAGATTTCAGGACCTTGATATGCATGCATGTGTCCTGCATATCGAGGGAGCACAACCAGTCCCCCTGATGAAGCAAGGGGAATAGGCTAGCCGGAGTAAGCATCCAAAATCTCTGGTACTTGACAGAGAGATTGAGCTGGCTCAAGTCCAGGATGGGGTAAAGATCTCCGGTTTTCTTTGGGACCAGAAAGAAACAGGAGTAGTAACCTTTGCCCTTCTGGGCCTGGGGAACCGGCTGGATGGCGTTTTTCTCCAAGAGCTGCTGGAACTCCATAGCCAGAAGGAGATTGTGTGCTGGTGCACCAGTGACTGGGGGGGGGGGTTGTTCGGTGGAATAGAAAGGAATTCTACGGCATACCCATTTTGATTGGTGTCCAGTACCCATTTGTGTGAGGTGATGCTGGACCATTCGAGTGGGTAGAGGGCAAATCTCCCTCCTACCTTCTCTTACTGCCTGTCCCTGAAGAGAGGAGGGGGGCAGGGAGAGTCAGGCGGAGGGGGTAGTGGGTCCTTGGAGTTTTAGGCTGCATAGGGCCCTGGGAACCTTGGGGGGCTGGGTGACCCAGCCTCTTGAACACTTTACCTTGGGGCTGTCTGCTGCCCTGTCCCTATCCTTTTCGAAAGAGACGACGACGTGGATCTTGAGGCTGGGATTTGTACATGCAGTGTACGTCGTCCACCACTTTACCAGACTCTTGTAGCTGTTTGACCATGCCTTCAACCTCTGGGCCAAACGGAACTGGGACTTGGAATGGGGAATCCAAGATGGACTCTTGCAGGTCCAGTTAGAACCCCGTCAGCCTGAGCCACAATTTCAGTCTCAGACAGACCCCCGAGGCAGCAGCCCTGGAGGCCATGTCCACCACGTCATACGAACGGAGGACATGTTTGTCAACGTCCAGACCTGACTGGGCGCAGGCTAGCACTTCTTTTTTTGATTCTGGGTCCGGCACTGACCTGACCAGGTCCATGGTCTTCTGCTATAAGGACTGCTGGTATGTGACAATATGTGCCATGAAGTTAATGATCAGATGGCACCTGTGGCAGAGGAATAAACCCTTCTGGCCCCAGCTGTCCAATTTTTTGGAGACCGGGTCAAGGGATTGGGAGCTCAAGTGTTTGGGCTGGGAACCCCTGCCGTGAGCTGCAGTTAGAACCAAGGAATTAGCCTTTGGCTGCTCTGCCAAAAATGGTTCAGGTTTTGGTGGCTTGTAGAGCCTGTCAGCCTTCCTAGGAACTGTAGGCACTGAGGAAGGAGTACGCCAAGTCAGGCGAGTGACATCCTGGAAAGGATCAATAAAAGAAGGTATCACCAAAGGCTTGGGTTCTCTTTCGCCCAAGAACTTGGCCAGTCGCTTGCACTCTGGGTCCAGGTCCTCTGTGTCCCACTTATAAATGGTCTGGATGTGTCTCATTATACAGAGGAAAGAGGGGTCATCCGCAGGAGACCATGGGGAATCCTTGGGTCCCGGGGAAGAATTCCCCATCTGAAGGGAGAAATTCCCCATCTGAATCTGGCTCGGATTCTGCGTCTCCCTCTTCTGAAGAGGATGAGGGAGGAGAAGAAGGTACGGGAGACAGATAACATCTTCTCTTTTTGCCCTCAGAGTCTGGGCGTGGGCTCTCACCCCCTGCAGGGATTGAGGTGGGTGAAGGTCCAATGGGTGGTGGATTAGGGTGAATAGGGAGCCTATGTCCGCTACCGGGACGACCGCTGGGCCTCGCATTGGGTTCACGGGGCCTGGCATCTGGCTGTCCAGAGCAAGCATCTGGGGATCCTGAGGTGTCGGATCCTGGGCCCTGTCGCCCGAGGGCTGTCATCCGGTGTCGCCATCTCCTGGGGGACTGGCGTGCGGAGTAGGTTCAGCCGGTGACTGACCCCCGGAGGGGGGTGCAGTCATCAGGTCCTATGCCGGTGACCGTCCCATATCAGGTGTTGGGAGTGGGGCGCGGAGAAGGCAACTGGCTGGGCTTTCGCTGTTTGGCAGGTGGGTAAACCTAGCTGGAGGAGGTGGTGCGTGCCCGAGCCCGGACGCACCTCCCTGCCATCCTGTGTGTTCGTCTGATGTCTTCAGTTTATTGGATGAACTAGACTTGCCCTTTGAGAATTTAGACTGGCCCTCCTTGGTCGACCCCGAGGCAGATTTATGGGGTCAATGAGCCAGGGAAGACTGGTGTCCCGAGGAGGCCAACTCCTGGTGCTTGCCCAGAGAGGAGGCGGGAGTGGACTTACTCGCTTGGGTATGTTCGGTTGCCTGGACCGGAACCGAACCGGACCTCCGACCGTAAGTCGAAGAGGAAGAGGCCAGCTTAGATGGCGATTTAGGGCCGGACTCGGACCTGGCCCGATTTTTGTCCTTATGGTGATGTTTCCCACTCGAGGACTTCTCTTTCGGTGGGTAATCCCTGGCGGGAGAAGAGGAGCTAGCCCTGAGCCTTGCTGCATCGCCACTAGTTTTTTCTCCAGCAGGAAAGCTTTGAGTGCGTTGGCTCTCCTGCACTTGGGTCTTCTGAATTGCTGGCAGTGGGTGCAGGCATCAAGTTGGTGGTCTGGGCCTAAGCAGATGAGGCAGGTCGCTTGGCCTTTTTGGCCCGGAATCTGCCACTGCACACACAGCTTTATGCCGTGTGGTGGAGGAGGCTTGTTATACACTAGGCAAACTGATTCAAAGTGAGAAAAATAACTTTCAAGCTGCCGACTACTTAAGAAGTCGCCGTCGACGAGCCGAACTGGAGGTTGGACGTCAAAGGTCCCCTCGCATCAGACTGCTAGCTACATGTTTTCCGTGGTGTCCTAACGCCTGGCAGCATTAGTCCTAATGGTGGTTACCTGGCTGCAAGAGCTCCACCCTAGTTAGATTGAGGTGTTTAGGGTGTCAGCGATCAGTCTTTGTGTCATTAGCGATGGACCCATTCACAGTGAGTTGGGCGGGGGTGGATTTGCCACTGAGTGATTTCATATTTTCCCAGAATTTATGACCAGAACCCTCAGGATGAAGTAGCAAGCAGCCTTATAGTGTTCAGCCTTGGTCTTCCAGATGGCCCAACTACACGAATCCCGGGCAGCCCGGTACACTTGGTGGTCAGCTGGGATACCAGAATCAAGGGCTTTTTTCCATAGGTCGTCACGCCGCCGCATTAGGTCCAGGATGGACGAAGAGATCCAGGGGGTGTCATACCCTTTGACCATCTTCTTGGTGAGGGGGAAAATCTGCTACAGGCCTCATTAAAGGTGCAAATGAAGAAGTCTACGGCTGCATCAAGGTCCAGGGAGCAGAGGAGGGGAGACCAGTCACAGCGGAAGAGACAGACTTTCACGTGATTTAACATGCCGGGTCGGAGCTGTCTAGTGTGGATATATTTGGGAGGTGGCTTCTTCATCAGACAGGACCAGGTGCAGAGAATGAGGGGAGTGGTCGCTAAGCAAGTCGGAGAGAATGGAGATGTCTGTGAATTTGTGGGGGCGACTGGTCAAGACTATATCCAGTAGGATGGCGGTGCCAGTTGTGTGGTTGAGGCGAGTGGGGCAAGTAACCAGTTGGGTTATGTCAAGAGCTGCAAGGGCATCGCAGTAGTGGGAAGCTGAGGGGGAGAGCCAGTTTATGTTGAGGTCACCAATTAAGATTAGCTCAGCTTGGGGACTTCCGGTGCAGCTTCCGGCTACATGGCTGCATGGACTTCAGGCTTCCGGCCGCTCCTCTTATTAAAGTTGCAAAAACAGCCGCAATCCTAGGTAAATTCATTGGAAGACGACTTAACAACTTATGGCTGCAAGTAACCTGCATGGGGGACCCAACAGATTTGCTACACTTCACCCTGACACAGAAAACTCGGAAGGGGACGCTACGGATTCTGGAGCCTCCACACACCTACCTCAAGTGTCTAGGCCAAGAAGACGGAATAAGCCCAAATCAAATCAGCCAGCCAAAATGGAGAGTAAACGCGATAAAATACTGCAGGAGCTCCAAGACTTTAAGCCCGATTTTAAAAAATTTAAGCAAACACAGGAATCCTTCCAAAAAGATCTTGCAGATCTACACTCCGGAGTTACATCCCTCGATAACCGGATGCTAGAACAGACTGCCATAACATCTCAACTACAAAACACCCTCAATCAAGTGGCTTACCTCTGTCAGCTCACTGGAGATAGACAAGAGGATGCTGAAAATCGTAGCCATCATCAGAACCTACGGATCTACGGGATCCTCGAAAATACTAAGGACCGAATTTGCTTAATTTCATGGAGGCCTTCCTACGAGAGGCCCTTGCACTGCCCTCAGACTACAATTTTGAAATAGAGAGACTACACCGAGCCTTGGGCCCGAAGCCTACTCAACCGACAGCATGCCCCAGATCCATCATCATTAAATTCCTCCGCTTTCAAACAAAAGAATTTATCCTAAAGCAAGCTTGGGCCAAATCCCGCCTCTACTGTGGAGAACATCGCGTTTTTGTAGATAATGATTATGCCTCCGCCTCCATGAAGCGAAGGCAGGCATATATTCCACTATTCCCAATCCTCAGGCAACAGAAACTCAAATTTAGAACACCATACCCCAGCAGACTGGTCGTTCAATTTCTGTCAGTGCAACAATCGTACAACACTTTTGAGGATGCCTGCACAGATTTTAAGAAGCGTGGACTTACTTTACCACCGTCCATTCGCCAATCAAGGAAAGTGCCCGAAGAAAGAGACCCCCATGAAACGAAATCAGCTCGGCAACTACCAGACCAGCGAGCTACCACAGCTTCAATCAAGAAAATGCTGGCACAGTTCTCCAGACAATCGGACAGAACTCTTCCAGAACTTTTGGTACACAGTGAGTGGAGGGACGGTGGGTGAGGGGCTTGGAGGATGGTCCCACAGGGACCCCAAGATTTGGTGGGCCCACACAGTGTTTTAACTTATTTTCTCCCCACTGGATTTACTTGGCGACATGCAATTTAACTATTCAATGCCAGGTTTTCTGTTTTTCGGGGAGTGCGGGGTGCGCTTTGTGGTGGGTTAGCCCGCCGGGTCCATCCGACAATTTGCAAGGGTGGTGGGGGATCGAGGGTCTCTCTGCTCTGTCCTTGATGCGAATGGGGCTTGAGGGTGGGTGAGCTGGGGGCGAGCCATACACGGCAAAACATGAAATGCCCTCTTATTGTAGAACCTGTTCACTGGATGCTTTGCCAGGGAGCTAATTTCTTCTGATTCTTTCCCAGTAAATAGGTTTTTTTCAGAAATGCCCAGTGTCAGTGGTGGGTTAGTGGGACTCGAGTGGTCAAACAGCCTGCTCAGGCCCGGATACCCGCCAGGACTGGGAGATTATATTCAAATGAGCTCTCTCATTAAGACTGCATTTACTCGTTAAATAGAGCGCAGTTACAGGGTCTTCTCAGCCTGGCGGCACTCATGGGTATTTTAACCCGATGATTTAAAGTGGTATTTGGAAACGGGTTCCAGCCAAGGTAATATTCTGTGATCTTTTGGCTGGTGGGCTCGCTCCCTGTCTCGCCTCCCTGGGGCACGTAACACTGCTGGCACTTGGAGCTGGGGGCTGGAGTGTTCCCTCCCTCCTTGACACCTATGGCCTCCTGAAAGGTACAGGACTCAGATGGACTGCCGGCCATGGCTTGCCTCGGGTCTTCCCCCCCCCCGGACCTGCGCCAAGTCCTCCTCTCTCTTACTGGCGAGGAGTGAACGTGTGGGGCCTCCCTCGAATCCCTCTAGTGTTATTACGTCCCTTCACTCTCACACCTTGAATACAGTCAGAGTTCCTCCCTGGAGGACCCTCAGTTGTTGCTGGTATTTCAGGTCCCACAATGAGTGGTTGCTCTTCTCACTTAGCAAACTGAGATAGATATTTTAGTCCAAAATCACATTCCCGTAGTCCCCCCAATTCCTGCTTTTCCAGACAACCAGCCTGATCTCAGAATTCTGCAGTGATTCCCCTTTTGCTCATCAATCGGGAACGGGAGTTGACAGGTTTTGTGGTCACAGATTTGACTGGGAATTCCTAAGGTGCCTCAGATTATACTACAACTCGATTAGTCCTCTATTACGGAAGGGTCCCAGGGAAGGGAGCATAGAGACGCCTCCTACATACCCAGGGGACAACAGAATTGTTAAAAAAGTCGAGATCATCGGCTCTGTCTCAGGCCATTCAGGTCTCCCTCCAGACACACCCTCATCTAATCAGGAGCGGTCCGGAGACCATCACTTATGCTAAGCCTTGACCACAAAGGTCCTGCACCTTTTCTCTTTCAGAGATCTTCCCTATTCCCTACCAATCATTCTTATTTTTCTCCTACCCCTAATATTAGTTATCTCCACTCCTACCCTCTACTCTACCGGACTTAGGGGCAGTACTTTCCCCAGGGCCTCACGCCAATTTGTGGCGTGGGAGTCCACTTTGGTGGTCAAGTGACCGTCCCTAATGTTTGCTCCATTCGAGCATGCATTGTTGGAAGTCACACATATCCCCATAACAGGGTCTGTACATAGTTATAATTCTCCTTATTAGGTAAATATTTTCACAAGCACGCCCAGTTGGCATGCTAAGTTTTTATAGTTCTTACCCAGTGGCCAGTTTCTTTTATATTTTGGATCACACAATACTGAATTATTGCTTTTGGTACGGATCGTACTGGTTGTACACATTTGGAAATCCTGGAGGATGGATGGGGGGCGTCTCTGGCATTTGGGGGGGGGCGGGTGATGTTGAAAAGCTCATTTATAGATAGCAATGCAGCATCCTTTTAAACTTATATCACATAATGTGAATGGACTGGCTGGCCCCATCAAGAGGGACTGTACACTTAGAGCTCTTAAAAAACTTAACCTGGACATCCTTCTTTTGCAGGACTCACCTCTCCTCGGTTGAGCACCAAAAGCTGCTCAAATCTGGATTCTCTCAGATAACTGAATCTTCATTCCAGAGGAGTAGAAGAGGAGGTTCAGTGATTTTAATACCGAAAAACACTCCAAATTACAATTACTGGACCAGTACGCCAATGGAGAGGGTAGATTGACACTGGCGGTAGTCAGACTGAACCAACAAATCTTAACAGTGTGTAGTCTTTATGTCCCACCTCGTTCCGACGCCTCCACAATGCAGCACCTAATGGATGCCATTCTGACCAGGCAACAGGGAATTTTAGGCCTTGGTGGTGACTTTAATTGTCTCCTTCGTCCTTCTCTGGACTCATCGGCAACTCGTCCCCCCCCCACACACACACACAATCGTCGGAACAAAAACATCTGCGACGTCTCATTCAGGATGTAGGCCTGATGGAAGTTTGGAGACAACTGCACCCTTCACAGCGAAAATTTACTTACTACTCCAATGCCTTTAAACATTATTCCAGGTTAAACTACTTTTGTTTAGGAAAGGAGCACACTGACCTAATTTCGATGGCGGAAATTCACAATATCTGCCTATCTGATCATGCCCCCATCACCTTTAATCTTAATATTAAGAAAGATAAAATAAATACTCAATGGACATTCAACCCATCCCTTTTCCGAGATAAAGAATTTCGGGACTTACTAGATAAGTGGATTCCAGAAATTATTGGAGATAACACCTCACCACAGATTACCCAACAGACTCTCTGGGATACCCTCAAGGTAGTACTTAGAGGCTATATAATAGCTTACGCCTCCCAAAAGAAAAAAAAGGGCAGAGTCCAACTTACTAGCTCTACCAGATAAACTTAAATTTCTCCAAAAGGTTCACATGCAGGGAGATACTGATCTCCTTCCTCTGATAACACAAACACAAGTAAAGATTCAACAATTACTGACAGCAAAAACTGAGCAGGCCCTGGCCTGGCTGCTGCAACGTTATTATGAGGGAGGAGCCAGGGCTTCCAAACTCCTAGCCTATCGCCTCAGAAATCAAATACAACAACGTACTATCTCTAAAATAAAGGATCCTATATCAGGCCAAACTAAATATTCTACACCACAGATTCTAGAGGCATTTAAGAAATATTACCAGACCCTGTACTCCTCCCCTACCCCCAGACCCACATAATAAATATAAAAGAAGCGCCTTGGCTGTATAGCGTAGTGGCGGCGCCACTTGATAGAAATTTTATTAGTAACAATAGGAGCAAATTTGAGTAGTATTTCTGCTGAGATTTACTTAGAAACTTAGGGTTAATCTAACTGGAAGCTGAATATTTTATATGTGAGTCTGGGTAGGTTATTTGTTTCATTTAATGTTAATTTTATACTGAGTTTTATTATTTGTTTTATTTTTCTATTCTTTATTTAATTTATTTAATATATTCTGGGTGGGTTGCTTATATGCAAGTTTTATATAGTATTTACTAAGTGATTACCTGAGATTTCTCTACCTTATAGGATTATCCCTGATATAATGAGGTAGTTGTTCATTATTTTATTATAATTAAAGTTTGATTAACAGGGTGGTTTAAATTTTCTAGCGTTGATGTTATGGTGGGGAATTGTTCTGGTAGGGTGCCAGTTTTAGTATGTGAAAATTCTGCTCAGAATAGAAAATCCTTTACAGAATGTCCATACTTGACAATAGAGTATAGGGGAACTATGATGGGAGAGAGAAATGTTCTAATTGGGTGGCAAGGGGACATTCATGCCTCTTTATTGAATATCCATATTGAGACAACTTTGATCAAATGGGTGTATATGGGTAGTGAACTTCTATGTGGCTGGGGACATAATGCTGTTTTAGAAAGTACCAAATCTAGAAATTATTTAGTGAAGGGGAAATGTTTATATTTTAAAATGTCTAGAATGGGTAAATGGTTTGTAATTATAGGGTTAATGTTATGGGGATGTTCAATTAAATCCTGGGCCTGTTGCTGATTTGAATCATGATTATACATTTGAAATGTTGAATGAAAAAGGATTGAAAATTGTGCATATTAATATTTGTAGTTTGCTTAAGAAAATTGAGTATCTAAGAGAGTGGGTGGTTTATTATAAGCTTGATATTTTAATAATTACTGAATCATGGCTGCATACAAAATTCAAGATAATGATATAGCCTGAAAATTTCTATATATATAGAAAAGACAGATCCAAAAGAGAGGGGAGTATTAGTTTATGTTAAAAATTGGATTGATGTTAGGAATTGCAAGATTTGTATAATTGGACTGATTCAGAATTGTTACCATTAGAATTAAAGCTACCTTATTCTAAACCCATCTTATTGATTGGCATTTACCGCCTACCTAAAAGCAGCTTAATGGTCTCTCTGAAATACAGGATGTATTGAAGAATTATCAAAATTCATGAAATTTTGATAATTGGGGATTTAAATGTTGATTGGGAAATATAGATGCCCATCATAGTCTAATTGATATGGCTACTACATTGAATTTGGTGCAACTGATAGAAGATGTTACTAGGTTAAATGCAGTAAATCCCAGTAATTCAACTATGTTAGATCTTATTTTTACTACAAATCCAGAAAAGTTTATAAAGAGTGGGGTGTTACCAGACTCAACGTCAGATCATCAGATAATTTTCTGTATTAGAAATCAGAAATCTAGAAAGACATCTAAGAATGTTGTACAAATTAGAGTCTTTAAACAGTCTGATTATGTTTAATTTATGCAGGAATTAGAAAATTATAACTGGGAGAGACTAGAACTAATTCCCAGTGTGGGGGATGCGTGGGATATGTTTCAAAAGGATTCAATACAAATTTGCAATAAACATGCTCCTATAAAAACTAGGTTGATAAAATCAAACAAAGCGCCATGGTATGATTCAGGTTTGTTTAAAATTAAAAGAGCTAGAGATAAGGCATGGAAACAAGCTAAATTAGCAAAGAGAGACCAGGACTGGCATAAATATAGGCAATTAAGAAATTTATATACAAAGGAAATTAGAAAGGCTAGATTGGCCTATTGTAACAAAAATTGTCTAAAGAAATGATGGAAAACTCAAGAGTATTTTGGAACACAATAAATAAGATGTATAAGGGACTTAGCTTGGGATATCCTAATCATTTCCTAATTAATGGTAATAAGATGGATTTGGAAACAAGGTGGTTAATGAGTTTAATACCTTTTTACAAATATGGGTATTAATGAATTACAATTGGGTGGAGGAGATGTAAATCAGGTTCTACAGAGAAATTCCCAGGTAAATGATACAGATAGAGTTTATGTACAATCTGGTATACAAGCTGAGTTTAAGTTTACTTCTATTACTAGAGGAAATGTTAGGATTTATTATTTCAAATTAATACTAATAAAGCAGAAGGTATGGATGATATCCCTAATATCTTATTAAAGTATGCAGCCCTATTATTGATTTACCTAAGCAAACTTATTTAATTTGTCTCTTCTCTCCTGAGTTACCTCAAACTTGGAAGACTGCCAAGATTGTGCCAATTTATAAGACAGGATCTAGGTTATTATTACAAAATTATAGACCATTCTCTTTACCAACAATTTCTAAAATTTTGGAGAAAATAGTTGCATAACAATTACAGGTATATCTGAAAGATAATGAAATCCTTAACAGTTATCAATCCGGCTTTAGACCGAACATGGAACAAACACTGCCCTTATAAAGGTCACAGGAGATATAATGAGAGCATGGACAGGGGATGCCAGTGGAGCAATTTTGTTGACCTTTCTAAGGCCTTTGACACGCTGGACCATGGCATCCTCCTGTCCAGACTAAAAACCTGTGGTATGTCTGAGTCGGTTATAAATTAGTTTCGAAATTATCTTGACTGAAGATTGCAGCAAGTGACTATTAGAGAGTGGTCATCTGATTTGAAATTGATTGTGTCAGGAGTCCCACAAGGATCCATTTTGGGTCCTATACTATATCATTTATATATGAATGATTTGGGGTTTGAACAACCAAAGCTACAATACCATATTTATGCTGATGATACAGTTGTATATTTTGCTGATTCATCAGTGAGAACTATTCAACTAGTATTACAACAGACTTTTGATCAGTTACAGGAATTTTTACTTAGATCTAAATTGGTTTTGAATGAAAAAAAATCTCAGGTAATGATGTTTCATAGGGTTCTGGGTCTAAAACTGAATATGAGGGTTACAAATTAAAACATTTTCAGGAAGAATCTTGCAACAAGTTGTTAGTTATAAATATCTGGGGTGTATTTAGATACAAAATTTAAATGGGACAGTCATATAGATAGTACCTTGACTAAAGTTGGTAAGTGCTTGGGGTCATTATATAGAGTAAGAAATAGTATGTCTTTGGAAATTAGAAAATTAGTTGTAACTGTTGTTGTACTACCCATATTGGAGTATGGTAATTTGATATATATGGGTGCGTCTAAAGAGCAACTATATAAGCTTGATGTTATGTATAATAAATTAATTAGATTTATACTGGGAGCTGCAAAGAGGGCACATAGAGTAGATATGTATAAAGAATTAGACTGGCATACATTGTCTCAAAGGCGGGCTCTTAGTACAATTATGTTAATGTTAAAATGTATCTCAGGAAAAGTCCCTAAATATATGGCTGAGTCCATTAAAATAAAAAGACCTACTGAGGGTCTGCGCTCTGCTAATTACTTGGCAGTCCTAAGTCGTAGAACGGCTTGGGGGGATAAGCATTTTTTTAATATCGGACCTTCTATATGGAATAAATTGCCTGGGAAGCTTAGACCCCTTGAGGGAAATTTCCAGTTGCACCAAATTAAACAACGGCTTATCGAAAATATTAGTTATGATGGGAAATAGTTTGAATCTTAGGATGGTAGATTGTAACTTGTATTAAATGTATACTTTGAATTAATTATTGTTTTTTGTATGTCCTTCTTGTCCTAGTTTGTTTTATGATTTGGAATTGTGTTATATTTATTGATGTATAATTATAGTGTATATGTGTTTTCCTTCGTTATATATTGTTAACTTATAAAAGTAACTGGAAATGACACCTGGATCTCACTGTAAAGGAGCTTCGGCTCAGTGGAGATATCCTTATTCATTTTTTGTATGAATAAAATTTTTTTACTACTACTACTACATAAAATTCCCATTTTTCTTGACCAGCTGCATCTTCCGGTGCTTTCAGTGGAATAACAAAATCAGATAGTAGCCCCAACTACAGAATTAGAGCTTCAAAACGCAATTCGAAGTCTTAACAATGTAAGTCTCCAGGTCCAGATGGCTTTGGAGAAGAATTTTATAAAAGCGCATGGGGCCTTCTGAAAAATCCACTTCTCCAGACACTAACATCTGCACATCACACCTCCTCTTTCCCAATCTCCTGGAGACAAGTCACAATTTCGGTGCTCTTGAAACCTCAAAAGTCTCCGCATTTATGCGATTCATACCGACCTATCTCGGTGCTCAATCAAGATTACAAAATATACACGAGCATAATGGCACATAGACTTGATCACATCCTTTCCTCACTGATACACCCAGACCAATCGGGATTTATCAAAGGTAGACAGAAAACTGGTAACATTAAAAGAACATTATATCTTATAGACCATGCCCAATCTACTAAATCCCCCCCCCCTTTAATACTAAGCCTGGATGCCCAAAAGGCGTTTGACATGTTCTCATGGGAGTTCCTTCAGGTGGCCTTACTAAAGTTTAATTTTCCGACTTCTTTTACGGACGCAATTAGAGGAATTTATACAGGACCGGCGGCGGTCATGAAATTGAATGGCTCTCACTCGACGCGCTTCTCCTTACATAGGTGCACCTGGCCAGGCTGCCCCCTTTCCCCATGTCTGTTTGCTATTTTTGTAGAACCCATAGCCCAATATCTTAGACAATACCCTAACCTACACGGATATAAAGTCTCAGACCAATCATACCACAAATTAGCATATTATGCTGACGACCTCCTACTCTGTATTACTCACCCAGAGGAATCATTACCAACCTTATCCGCCATTTTAAAAGAGATAGAGACCCTTACAAGATACATCACAAACATAAGTAAGTCAGAGGTCCTGACTATACAATCTTCTCTTCCAGTGGACTTTACCCAGAAATTCCCTTTTATGTGGGATAAAGCATATTTAATATACCTAGGAATTAAAATTCCCCCAAACCTAGGGGACCTATATAATTTGAATTACTCCTCCACCATCTCTCAAATAAAATCAGACCTTCAGAGGAGGACTCCTCTCCCACTATCATTGATAGCTAGGGTACAGTCTACCCAAATGAATTCTCTCCCGAAGGTTTTATACCTATTACAGAATATTCCTTTACCCCTCTCGCCGAAGGACATACAGTTCTGGGATAAATCCATTAGTAAAATCTTATGGGCAAATCAACAGCCCAGAGTGGCCCTGGCAAAGTTGCAGTGCCACAAGCAGAGAGGAGGACTATCCCTACCTAACATCTTTTTTTACTCGATGGCTTCTCTACTCACGCATATAACTACTTGGATGTCCTCTCGGACTCAGGCCCCAACCTGGGTATCAATAGAGCAGAATATGGCTTCACGGCCGTTGTTCTCTTCTTGGATATTTCAACCAAATAATAGAACACGAATACAGGGAGCCTCTAGATTTACCAAAGAGATGCTCCATGCTTGGACGTGGTTCTTGGCTTGCCCGTCCTGTAGGTTTCTCTCCTCCTGGTTAGGGATCCCGGCCGAGGACCCCACTTGGACCCTGATGGGATTAGACTTCTCCTTTCGTTCCTGGGCCCGCAAAGGACTACGATTTACCCACCAATTCTACACTAACGCAGTATTTAAAACATCTGATCAACTTAAACAGGAGTTTTCATTGGATAGGAATGACTTTTTTAGATACTTACAAATCCGTCACTTTTTAAGTTCAAAGCCTGGACCTGACATCTCCGACCAGGTCATCCCTCCCCTCTGCCACCTTCTGATCCAGCTGGAAAGGGGAGGTTCCCGTAATCATTTGATCTCTCAGTTTTATAAAGCTTTATAAGGAGCTCCATCACAGGTCATGGACCTGGTGCAATTTCACTGGGAAGCAGAACTCCAGATGGACTTGTCCCAGGAGGACTGGCTCCGGATATGGAGGAGACAGCATAAAACCTCCAGTTCTTACACATGGAGAGAATATTCCTGGAAAGTAGTCTCCAGATATTTCCGTACACCACAGATCACTGCCAAGTTCCTGACAGGTGGTGATTCCTCATGCTGGAGGAACTGAGGATGTGAGGTCGCTACGCACACACACATTCTGTGGTCTTGCCCAGTTTTAACTACACATTGGGTAACTATAGGTGATAGAATAATACACCTTTTCCCTGACATTGATCGAGTTATCCCCGGCGATGGGCTATTACTCCACTATCCCCGTTCTTTTAGAAACCCACACCAGGTGTATCTTCTTAATGTCCTATTAGGAGCGGCCAAAAAGTGTATAACTAGGCTCTGGCTTCACCAGGAGCCCCCTCCATTTCAGCTTGGGAAAATATAGTATATGACATATACAAACTTGAACATATGACCGCCAGGATTCATAAGGTTCCTGAGCTGATGAGCAGGTAGAATCCTTGGTTCCTCGATATATCAGTTCAGATTGGACCAGATACCTTAGAATGAAGGTTTAGACGGAGAACTATGAGGGGGTTTGTTTGGTGGGGCCTAGCCAGTCCCAAGTACAATTTCTCCTTTAGGGGATCCCTTGTTAATGGAAAAGAAGGGGTCTCCATCCGACATCGTTCCCCCGGAAGCAATCTCCCTCCTGTGCCAGGCCCCCCCCGTTCACTTATTTAAGTGTGTATCTATCTAATTATGTATCCCAGAAAGCATAATCACAATGTATAATTTGGTTCAGAGCACCTGTTTTTGTAGGTTTACTTTAAAGCAGGAAATGACAAAAGATCTATTGTCATATACTAGTAAGGTAAATATTAATTATTTACTCATCTGTATTAATACTCATTCCTACATTATGTATAGATCTCTCTCCCCGTATCGGGGTTACTTTCCTTATTGATGTTCACTATCTTGACTTGTACAAATCAATATATTCCTGCATGATTACAAAGTGATCCAATACCTGTAAAAACTTGAAATAAAATCAAGTTTAAAAAAAAAAAAAAGATTAGCTCAGCTTTGGGGCTGGGAGAGATATTCAATGAGAGAATGGAAGGCGGGTTTCTGGTCTTGTGGGGGAATGTAGGTCGCAGTGAGAATTACAGGGGCCTTCGAGGGGCCAAGGGAGATATTGAGGGATAGGACTTGGGCAGCTCTGGCACGTTGTGGAGTGGGGAGGGTGTACGCATTGAAGGAATCACGAAGATAGATGGCACAGCCACCCCCACATTTGCCCAGTCTGTCGTTGAGGTAGGGTGTATATCCCGGGATTGAGACAGAGGAGTCGGGGATCGATTTGGATAGCCAGGTTTCCACTAGGGTGAGGAAGTGGGGTTGAGGCTGGGCTACCCAGACCTAAAGATCAGTAAATTTTTTGGGGAGACTGCAGATGTTAATGGAGGCAGTGCATAGCCCAGATGCTGCAGCATTAGGTTGGGCAAAGGTTCCAGAGGGTCCGGGTGGATGTTCCCTGATATGAGGAGAAACAAGGAGAGAGTCCAGAGGAGCTGCCAATGTAGGGCATTTCTATGGGTGGATGCGGTAGTATGAGTGGTGGCTGGTCGGGGGGTAGGTAGGGCCTGAAGACTAGGGGTGGCGAGACAAAAGTTAGCCAGGCAGAGCCACTGAATGGGAAGTGGGGGGGGGGTGTTGGGGAGGGAAAAGGAAGAAGGTTGCATATGGGTATATTGTGTGGCGGGGTGGCTGGAGGGGGAACGGGAGGAAAGCGAGGAGGATGAGGACGAAAGGAGGAAGCGAGGTGGGAAGAGGGGCCATGGTGGGACTTTTTCCTAGTCCTTATGCAAATGTCTCAAACTCTTAGCTTAAAAAAGTTTAGGACTCAAGCTTGTACACAGGGCAGCTGTCATCAGGGGTGAGTGACGCTGAGGGTAGGAGAGAAGCGGTTATTACTAGGGATGGAGGCAGTATAACTTATTAGATCTTGGTTTGCGTCTAGCAGTAGCAGTAGATGCAAAGAAATGAATAGTCCAAGCAACGTTATTGTCCTTAATTGACTACGCAGACTTCATATACAGTAGCTGTGTGGCCTCCTATCTTGGATAATTGGATACGCTCTACCACAGAGCTATACACTTCATCACTGACCTCCCCTTCTCTACCCATCATTGTGCACTATATGCCACCATGGGCTGGACCTCACTTCACTATAGGCGCAACTTTAATGCAGCACTCTGGATACTTAGAGCCCTCAGTGGCAAACTCCCTCAATACATCGACTGTCTGTCTCCAATTGTTCCCAGGAATTATTCCCTTAGAAGCTGCTCAAAACTCCTGCTAAATATACCCAGGGCACTCACACGAGTCGGGAGAGCCGCCTTTGGATTCTCACTCCCATCAATATGGAATAAAACCCAAAAAATACTTAAGCTGAAAACCCCAGTGAGTACCCTTTTGTTCAAAAGGCTTTACCGTGATGGCATTACGGAAATTTGAAACTGCTTTACTAAACACTAAATAACCTCCTCCTGCAAACGGCGTACCCGCAAACGTAAGGACCTTCAGCTGAAATGTGCGTGCTCTCTGTTCTAGCATGCCCACCAACAGATCCACAGGATTTATTGCCGAACTCCCATATTCTTATTCTTTTGACGCTCTGAACAGCTGCAGCCCGATTCTAGCACATGCTACCGCACTGGGGATAATTATTGTCTCGCCTAAAAATATTTGGTCCCTCGTCCATCCAACACTCCTCTGCCCCAACCTCCAGGACCCTCCCAGTTATGCCCCTCCTACTATATTCCTCCTCTTGCACTTAGTACAATGGCAGCTTTTCTCCTCCATATGTCGCCGCGTTTTGGGGCAAAAATCGCTTTGTCGCCTTTCTTATGGTCCTCCGCCCTCATATTCCCTCACTCTGCTCTAACAATTGGGTCCTCTTTGCTTGCGCCCCTATTCCCCACCTCTCCCTACATTATGCGCTTGATATCTTCCATCTGGTATGCCTACCCTCTCCCTAACATTTCCCACTACAAAATGCAGTTTTTGGGTTTGGATCTAGCACAAGTTCATTATCCACGACTCTTTGTAGTTCTATGTTCAATGTATATTACCTGTAAATGTGCATTTTTACTATAATAGCAGCTATTTTTACTGTTTGTACTATTGTAACTTCTCTTTCTGTATTATTACTGTAGGACCGCAAGTCCACCTTGTAAATGAGCTTGCTCAATGGTGCCCGCCTGGATAAATAAAGATATTGATTGATTTTTTAAGAGTGATCCGAGTACAGCAGCCACTAGCAGTAGGAAAAGATAGCTTGCTAGCAGGAAAGTTGGCTGACAGGTTCTACACTCACATGACCTGGGCTATATAGTAAGTGGACCACCATGGGTGGTGGCGGGAGCGGTGGGGTAGCTGAAGCGCAGTGTCAGCGGGGCAATCCTTTCCCCGAGCGAGCAGTTGTAACCGTCGGGTGTAGTGCTGTACCTTCTTGCTGGGTGGTCCCTGAGCGGATCGGGGGAGGGCAGCTTCAAGGGCCCTCACGACCTCCTCGGCTGGACCAGTAAGTTGTGGAGAGAGGAACAGAAGGTGAGCGCTTTAAATAGCAGGAACGGGGGGTGGCTTAACAGGGGGAAGGACTAGATTAAATTAATTTGAGAAGAGCCATCGGGGACAGTGCGACGGGGGAACTGGCTTAACAGACAAGCTGGCACCGGGATTAAGATAAATAGTTAGGAACCATCCATGTGCAGGAATTATGCAAGTTAATTAGAACTAGCCTGGTGATACTGCAGTACTGGGCTATAATATCTAAGTGTAAAAGTAATAAAATGTGCCAGTACTACAGTGAATTTGTGCTCATTCCAGCTAGAGAATATGTTTTAAGTTGCCTCAGCAAAAGGGAGAATTAATTTCTAAAGTGGTGTTAAAGTAAATGTAAATCTGCAGTAAATCTCAAGGTAGGGGACTGATCTTAAGGTGACAGTAATTAGATCCGAAAACTTGACAAACAGCTATACAATTCTAACATCATTCCTGACCTTAAAGTAGCAATTAATTTAGAGAGAAAACAGAGGTAGCACAGTAGGAAATATAGCTATACAATTCTATCTCCAGCAGTACGACGACTTAAAAACTGCAAACAGTCCAGGTTTTAATTTAAAAATTGGCGACAAAATCCTTTCCCTGAGCGAGCGGCTGTAACCATCGGGTGTAGTGCCGTACCTTCTTGCTGAGTGGTCCCTGAGCGGATCAGGTAAGGGCAGCTTCAAGGGCCCTCACAACCTCCTGGGCTGGACCGGTGAGCTGTGCAATGCTACCCCCCCTTCGTCTGGAGGTGTGACCAAATGTGCAATGATAGTGTTTTAAATGTGTTAACACAGGTGCCAATCATTAAATAATCAAATACTTGTACAAGTATATTAAAGTGCCTTAGTGCCTACAGAGATTTTTTTTTTTTTTTTAGTTGTTTAACCAGGAATAGCACACTAAGCTGAAAGCTTTTTTTACAGGAGCAACCTGGGGGCACAAGGAAGTTAAGTGACTTGCTCAGGGTCACACAGTATGCAAGTGGAAGCTGTGGGATTCAAACCCAGGTCTGGTCTGCTGGTTGTCACCAGATTTGCAGCTCAGAGCCTTAGACCACTGCGCTACACTGCCTCCTAATTGGTAAGACTGGTAATTCGATCCAGATCAGGTTAGCTCTAATTAGTGTTCATGTCTCTATAGTTAATTTAATTGGAATTCCAAACATTGGAGGCATGAAACACTGATGAGGTGACTTGGATCAAAATGCCATCTCTAATAAGACAAAAATGCAAAAACTTGTGAAAAATAAACCACTAAAAAATAAACTACTAAAAACTATGGCACCATAGTAAATATCTCATACTGTGTTAAGCACATAAAACACCATTACTAAGCATAAAGATATACCTTTGAAATCAATTCTAACTGCAAGACATACATTCTGTAGTGTTGTACACAATCATTTTAACAGCTGATATACAGTAAGAAAAAATTACTCACCTTAGTAATTATGTTTCTTCTGTTGGAGTCTTGCTGTATTCTGACAAATGCAGTTAGCCCCAGCCTTTAAACTGCCCCGGAGAACAAAGGGTTAACTTTCTATGCAGAGCATAGAATGCTGAGCTCGAGCTCGGTTGGTGTGTCTCTGTCTGGAGCCCTTTGAAATCCAACCGTCAGATTCTTACGAGCAAAAACTCACTAACTATCCCACATGGAAATTATAAAATGTTTCTAGCCAACTGGCAACAAAAGTTTTGGAGTCCCAAAGGAAGACTCAAGCCAGGAAACCCAAAACCCAATCCAAATAATAATAATAATAAAACAACAGCTAAACAAAAAGAAGAGGGTGTAAAAGGAGCACCCTGAGGTGCAACACTGCGCCTGCCCACCCACTTCCCAAAAACCAGGTTCTGAGAGGGGAGGCAGTGGGGGGAGGTCAGAATACAGCAAGACTCCAATAGAAGAAACATATTACTAAGGTGAGTAATTTTTCTTCAAACAACATGAAGTCTTGCTGTATTCTGACAAATGCAGACTACCAAGCAGTACCTCCACGGAGGAGGGACAGAACCTACTTTGGAAATAGGCTCTGAAGTACTGCTGTGCTAAACCGAGCATCACTCCTAGCCCGGATATCCAGGCAGTAATGCTTGGTAAAGGTATGGACTGTTTTCCAGGTGGCTGCTTGACAAATTCCTAAGAGAGGGATGTCCCTGGCAGCAGCCAGGGAAGCAGTTATACCTTTTGTAGAGTGAACCCTCAGGCCTGAGGGTGGAATCTTTCCCAGTTTCTCATAGCAGAATTGTATACAAGACACAATCCACCTGGCAACAGTTCTCTTGATAGCAGGTTTGCCCTTTCCCACTTCCCCATAAGTGAGGAATAACTGGAGGGAATCAAACCTGTGACCCTTGGTACGCTCTATGTAGTAGCTAAGGGCTCTTTTAACGTCTAAACTGTGTAGCCTCCTCTCCCCTGAGGAAGAATGATCAGTGAAGAAAACAGGGAGCGACATAGACTGATTCAAATGGAAATCTGAAACCACTTTGGGCAAGAACCTTCTATTGGTTCCAAGGACCACTTTATCCCTGTGAAAGGAGATAAAAATCAGGCTCTACTGACAAGGCTTGCAATTCACTGATATGTCTGGCAGAGGTAATGGCCACTAAAAACAGTGTTTTCCAAGTCAAGTACTTAAGCTCTGCTGAGGACATAGGTTTGAAGGAAGGTTGCATAGGCGAGAAATGCAAACATTTAAAGCCCAGGCAGGGGCATGGTCTCTAAAGGAAGGATTGGTATGAAGCAATCCTCTAAAAAAATTTACAGAACACAGGATGAGAAGATAGTGAGGAAGACTTCCTCACTGACAGAAAAGCAGAAACAGCTGACAAGTGAACCTTGAGAGTAGCTGGTCTGAGGCCTAGGCCATTAAGATGTACCATATAATCCAGAACTGTAGGCAATTCAGCAGTATCTGGAGAAATATGCTTCTTGGAACACCAACTGCTAAATCTCTTCTATTTGGAGTTATAAGTCTTTCTGGTGGAGGGCTTTCGAGAAGCTTTGAGAATGTCCAGAACCCCCTGAGACAGATGCAAATCAGCAAACTCTAACTCTTCAAGAGCCACGCCTTGAGATTGAGAGACTGAAGACTGGGGTACCAAATCCTCCCCTGAGAGGAAGTTAACAGGTTGTAATTTCTGGGAAGAGACAGGGGAAGATGGACAGCAACAGGGGGTACCAAGGCTGTCTGGCCCAGTCTGGAGCAATCAGAATCACTTTGCAAGGTTGTGACCTTATCTTGACTAAAACTTTGAACAGAAGAGGGAAGGGATGGAAGGCATACAGAAATTTCCCTTACCAATTCAGAATCAGAGCATCCAGGGGAACTGAGCCCAAGACTGGGGGTCTGCAACAAAAGAGAGGACGCTGGTGATTGTCTGGGGCTGCAAAAAGATCTATCTCTGGAGTGCCCCACCTTGAAAAAATCACCTCCAATACCAGAGGGTCCAGGGACCATTCGTGATGGCCCTGTGAGATCCTGCTCAGTGCATCTGCTAGCATATTGTCCTTCCCTGGAAGGTGAACTGCTATCAGAGAAGTTTGCAGGGAATAAGCCAGGGACCACAACTTCATGGCTTCTATACACAAGGCCGTAGACCGAGTGCCTCCCTGCTTATGTACCACATGGTGGTGGTGTTGTCTGTTCTGACTTGAACCACCTTGTTCTGCACTGACTGAGAGAAAGCTTGCAGGGCCAGAAAAACTGCCCTGAGTTCTAAGAGACTGACATGGAGAAGGGACTCCTGAGGGGACCACAGTCCCTGGGAAGTGAGGGCCCCCAGATGGGCTCCCCAGACCAGAAGGGAAGCATCCGTGGTAAGGACAACTGAATGAGACTGAGTGGCAAATGGAACCTCTTGCCTTAAATTGTCCTGATCCTGCCACCACTGAAGGACTTGGATCAGGGTCCGAGTCACCGGGATCAGTTTAGTATGTTTGTGCAATGTTGTAATGAAATGTTGTTTGTGTTTGTTCATCTTTGTGACGAGGTACCTTTGGAAATGAGCCTCTGGCTCAAAGGTTGTAAACTGATATATAAATAAATAAATAAATAGATAGATAGATAGATAGATAGATAGATAGATAGATAGTAAGGGAATCCTTCCTTTGGGACCAATAGGCCCTCAGATGGAACTGAATGTCCCTCATCTGGAATCTTGCCCCTTGGACCACTGCTGTACAGGCTGCCATGTGGCCCAAGAGTTGAAGGAAATGCCTTGCTGGTTGGGACACCTGAAGGAAGAAGCCAGTTCTATAAGAACTCTTGCCCTGTCCAGGGGAAGAAAGGCTCTTGCTTTGACCGTATCCAGCTCTGCCCCTATAAAGGTAAGAAGCTGCACTGGCTCAAGAACTGACTTGGGAAGATTTGGAAGAGATCCTAGAGAAGTGAGCACTTGCTGGGTCACTTGCAGGTCTGACTTGACTTGGTCTGGAGACTGGCCCACTATTAGCCAATCGTCCAGATATGGAAAAATGGAAATCTTTTGCCTCCTTAGAAAGGCAACTACTACTGCCAGGCACTTTGTGAAAACCCTTGGGGCTGATGTTAGACCAAAGGGCATTGCTCTGAACTGATAGTGACCTGAGAGCGACTCTAACCTGAGGTACCTTCTGTGGGAGCACCTGATGGGAATGTGAAAATAGGCATCTCTGAGGTCCAGGGAGGCTAGCCAGTCCCCTGGCCTTAGAGAGGGAAAAATTATTCCCAGAGTTACCATCTTGAACCTTGGTTTTAAAAGATGTTTGTTCAGGTATCTTAGGTCTAGGATGGGTTGCCACTCTTCTGTCTTTTTTGGGGTAAGGAAGTACCTGGAGTACAGACCTTTGCCCCAGTGTAGGATATGCACTCTCTCTATGGCTCTTAAAGCCAGAAGAGACAAAACCTCTGCCTATATGGCAAGGGTTTCTGAGAGACCTGCAGGTGGAAAAGATCTGGCTCTCATCTTCGGAAATTTTTTGAAGCTGAGAACCAGTCCCTGACTTACTACTTCCAGGACCCACTTGTCTGAGGTAACAGACTTCCAGTCCTGGACGAAGTAAGCCAGCCTGCCCCCTACTGTAATAGGAGAGTCGACCCGGGCAGACCCATCAGGGTGTCTGCTTAGCAGGTGCCTTAGGCTGAGGAGTGCATGCAGCCCTGCTCATCCCCCCTTCTGCCTCTCCCTGTGAAGAACCCCCCTGTGAAAAGGGAGAAGACGCCTGTGCTTGGTAGAAAGGCCTATGGAAAGGCCTGCCCCTGCCCCTAGACTGCTGCCTTTGAGGAGTTGCCTGCCTCTCCTTGGCCTGAGCACTCCTGTAAGTGGTCCTGTACTCGTCCATTTTCTTCATGTAATTCTCGGTCTGCTCCCCAAACAGAGAATTACCCAAAGCAGGAAAATCCATGGCCTTAGCCTGGGTATCCTGCGAGAGGCTAGTACATCTGAGCCAAGTCATTCTCCGAAGAGCCACAGATGTGGCCATGACTCTTGATGACACATCACTGGAGTCCACAGCAGCAAGAAACTGCACTTTTGATGCCTCAATCCCATCTGTAGCCACCTCCTCCAGCTCCTTGGCTAGCTGGGGGGAGGCCTGTTTAGCCAGTGGCAGTACAGTGTCCCACCTGGACTTCTGGTACCTGGCTGTATAGGCCATATAATTCGTCTGCCTGAGTCCCAAGGAAGATGTCATGTACTGTTTTTTTGCCATGGCATCAATCTTCCTGGAGTCTTTGTCTGGGGGGTGTGAAGCCAAGGGAATGTTTGCCTTATCACAGGCAGCAGCCTGCACAACCCCAACATGGCTGCATTGCTGGTATAAAAACTTTGTATCTGAGCCTGATAGTGTATACCATTCTTCTATCAACAGGAGGTATAGAATTGGGAGACTTTAAATTTTTCTTGTATCTGCTTCCCAAAAGATTTGTGAAGGGGAATAGACAGTCTCCTGGACTCTGGGATGTCTATAATTTCCACATAATCAGGCTCCTCTTGATCCCCCACTGCTTCCTCCATAGGAAGCTGGAGGGTTTCAGCCACCGTTCTGTAAAACAAAGTGGGAAGGGGACTCAGAAAGCCTAGGAGGGGATACACCTGAAGGTCTGGGGAGATGTCCGGTTCCACAGGCACATCCAGACTTTCGCCATCACCATCATCATCTTCAAACTCCAGTTCATAAAATTCTTCAGGGGTATAATCGTGAACCGGGGGAACCAACTGAACCGAACCCCTGCCAAAAGGTGCCGGATCGGTCAGAACCGGGCAAAGCGATTCCACAATCCGAATTGCTCTGGCTATTTCCTAGGCAGTCAGAACATGAACTTCTGGATCCGAACTGGTCGATTTCTCTTTGCGCTTTCTTTTTGTCGGAACCAAACCCTCAGGATCGGCTCTCCTTTTGCCCAAAGAAGTATCGCCCTGGTCAGAGGGCACTCCTTCTGGTTCGGTCGGAACCAAACCGGGCTGGCCATCCGGGTCAGCGGACTTCTCGGCCTCCTTTTCCCTCAGTCTACCTAATCTCTTTTCAAGGGTAGATTTGGGAACATTTTTACATATTTGGCAGTCTGTAACGAGGTGTTCAAACCCCAGACAATAAACACAAGTGGTGTGGGGATCGGCCTTGGCAAAGACCTCCCCACACTCACTGCAGTGCTGAAACCTAGTGGGCCTGTTTTTTTTTCTTGGGTTTCTCAGATGTGGCCAACCTAACAAACGTACCCTTTTTATGGCTACCAGGCAAGACTTCTTTATGCGTTCCTAACCGTGTTTCATCGGTATTGGAAAATACGTTTTTTTTTTTTTTTTTTTTAGAACCGATAAGGACCGGTAACCACACACTAAAGAAAGATACAAGTAATAACAACAAATGATAGGTTCAGCCAAACCAATCTACACTTTTACAAGTTCCACACAGAAAATCAGCACAAAACCTATCTAGTACTCACGGCACCACAGACAGAGACTGAACCGACTATGCGGAAATAAATTTCAGTTAAAAACAGACACTTAACCGACTTTCGAACTGAGCTGCGGGAGAAATCTCCAGAGCGACTGTTCAGTGAGGCGGAGTAAAGAATCTGACAGTTGGATTTCAAAGGGCTCCAGACAGAGACACCAACCGAGCTCGAGCTTAGCATTCTATGCTCTGCATAGAAAGTTAACCCTTTGTTCTCTGGGGCAGTTTAAAGGCTGGGGCTAACTGCATTTGTCAAAATAAAGCAAGACTTCATGTTATTTGAATCACAGAGCACTGGTATAAACCAAAACATCCAGGAAAGCTCTTTAAATGTGTCTTGACCATGTTATTCGTATTCCCCAAACCAATCCAAAAATAATGAATAAATGAAAAATAAAAAAGGGAACAATTTAATCATTTTATACATGACATATATGTGCTACTCAGAACAAACAGGGGCTGCATTAATTACACCAATTAATAAGCAGTACATCCTACAATTTAAATGCACCTCATAATTAAACAAGATTTCTATGTATGAATAAAAGAAATGCAGTAGCCGTGTTAGTCCAGTCAACAATGTAGAGAAAAAAACAAACAAATATGTTGCAGGTGATACCTTTTATGACTTTGACCTGAGGAAGAGTTGCATCTCTCGAAAGCTAGTCTTAGAAATAATTTTGTTAGTCCAATAAAAGGTATCACCTGCAACATATTTATTTTTTTTTTCTCTACATAAGTATGAATAAATGATTTCTAGTCCATGGAGTCATTGAAACTGTGGAGTTTCAGCGTTTTTAAAGTAAAGATCCATTTGGATTCCTTTCTATCCAATTCAAGCTGTCTGTTGCCCCCACCTCCCATTCTTTAGGGCACATGATCGATGGCCATATACAATATCTGAAGCCCAGTCAGAGCCTGTTGTGCCTGCAGAAGCCTTGCTACAGGATGCTCTAAATCTATATTTTGAATAGTGCTCCTGTATGTGCTCCTTTAGACTCCAGGTTGTCTGCCCTATATAATCTTTGTCACAGGAGCACCACAGGGCATAAACAACAAACTTGGATAAACATGCTAAAAAATGGTTCATTTTCACTTGCCTAATTCCAGCCGTTCCTGGATTAAAGCAGGACTTTCCCTGCATTTCCGATTTACAGGTCTTACACCTCCCGCAGGGATAAAATCCCACTGGTTTTGTGCTAAGCTACGAGTTGGAGGGCGGTGGTTTTCTATAGTCACTTCGAGTCAGAACACCTTTAAGGCTTTTTCCGTTTTTAAATGCTACCAATGAACCCGATTATGCTATCACTTTCAAATCTGGGTCCGTGCCCAGGACTTGCCAATGTTGTTTAATTATGGCACGAATGTCCATGGAACCTGTTCCATATTCAGTAGAAAAGATTAACCTATCTTGTTTACTGTTTTTGTACTATAATAAATCCCTTCTTAACTTACTTTCAACCTTAGCCATAGCCTTATTTAAGATCTCCTCGGAATAACCCCTTGATCTCAGTCTGGCAAACAGATCCTTTCCATCCTCAAAATCTTGGGGTTCCGAGCAGTTACGTTTTAATCTGATTAACTGGCCTTAAGGTAAGACTCCTATTGTATGCTTTGGATGTGAGCTTTGTCAATGAAGGGTGCTATTTCCTGCAGTTCTTCTATGCAAAACCTTAGTCTTGATGGTAGAGCCCACCTCCCCTATCAGTGTAAGATCTAAGTAGTTGATTTCCCTTTGATGGTATTGGGCTGTAAATTTCAACCCCAGACCATTGCCATTAACGAACTCAATGAAAGATTCCAATTCTATTCTCAAACCATCCCATATAAACAACAAATCATCAACAAACCTCTGATATCCTGAACATTAGGCCCGAAAAGCTTAGAGCCATTGAAGGGACATTAAGGACCCTTTGCTAAACAGCAATAGCAAAGCTGGAGACCCTCGGCCAGGAGTGCCTAAGTAGGTAAATGCTGGTGACAGCAACCCTGGCAATAGTGTCTGAGATATCACAGAAGGCCCGAAGGAGGTGCTTGCTAATGTCTTCAGCGGTCTACAAGCAGAACCTCCTGTTTCTGTGTACCTTCTGGGAGGTCCTGGGCAGCAGCCTTGCCCTCCTTCCAGTTGGTATTCAGGAATTATACCATAGGAGACAAGTAATTGGCATTCCTCAGCCCAAGGGTGGAGAAGGCATAAACCCTCTTGCCCCAAAGATTCATCCTGCGTGACTCTTCGTCTGGGAGGAGGGAACTAAGGAGCTTTGGCAACTTAGACCTGTCGCGAGCTGCCTTTAGAAACACCGAGTCCATTTCAGGCTGGGCAGCATAGTGTGGAAACCCCTAGGGGCATGATAATTCTCATCAGCCCTATGGGGCATAGCTGGTACCATATCAGGCCCATGCCAGGATGCAGTAGTAGCATTCCTCAAAGTAGGCAAGATCAGAAGAATGATCTTGGGAGGAGATTCAGAAATCTCAAGGAAATCCACTAGGTCCTTTCAGGTGGCATCCTCCTGCTCAGTATGGAAACCCACAGCTGAGGATAACTGCTTTATAATATTGAAGAAAGTATGGTCCTCTAGAGGAGACCTAGGAGTGTGTTTGACAGAATCCTCTCTGACAGTGGAAGCTGTGGATTTGTCTGATGTGAGGGACTCTTCCTCCTCCTCTTCCTCATCAGGAAGAATAAGGTCAGGATGGTACTCCTCCTCGACTTCTTGCTGATCAAGGTCCAACGTCTGGGGCGCCAATGATGGCCCACAAGGGGTAGGCCACAGCTAGCGAGGAGGTGCAGACAATGATACCACGACTGCACAGGTGAAGTAGGCTTGTATGAACCCAACTGGTGCAGTATGGCTGAAGTACATTTAGTTAAGATCTCAATGAGGTTAACAAGTGTCGAAGACGGCTTCGGCGGGGGGAGGGGTGTGATGATACTGGCAACAAAGACCCACCCAACGGGCAATGGAACCCAAAGAACTTGTAGCCAGGTCACCGGGAGGTGGGTTTGTTGGCGGGATCACCTTCAGGTCTATGGCTTGGGGGTGTTCAGCCAACTACCTCAGACCGGGTGCGGAACCTGGATGTTATGTTTGATGACTATTTGACACTTAAATCTCATGTATCAGCAGTTGTCAAAACCTCCTTCTACCATCTGAGGAATATCGCCCAGGTGAAGCACCTGGTTCCTTCCAACGATCTTCCAACTTTGGTCTACGCCTTCGTTACCTCCCGCCTTGACTACTGCAACGCCCTTTACCTTGGCTTACCGGGGGTTGATATCTGCCGCCTGCAGCTTGTGCAGAATGCAGCAGCCAGGCTATTGACTGGTTTGTCTAGGACCAGTCATATAACACCTGTGCTCTGCAGACTGCACTGGCTGCCGGTACGGTGGTGGATCACCTTTAAGGTCAGTTTGCTGACCTATAAGGCCCTACACGACCAGCGACCTGGTTACCTGCAAGATCTACTTCATCCCTACTGTCCCTCCCGCTCTCTCCGATCCACTGACGAGGGATTGATAGAGATTCCCAGGGTTCATTTAAAGACATCTGGGGCCAGATCTTTTAGTTTTATGGCCCCAACCCTGTGGAATTCTCTACCTCATCAGGTGCAAGACTGCCCGACCATCCAAAGTTTTAAAGTAGTTTTGAAGACATTTCTTTTTAGCCTTGCGTATACTGATTTTTAATGCCACTGTCATGAGTTTTAACCTTATTTATGGTTTTAATTGTTTTATTTATTGATTTATTTTAATTAATTATGTACAAGCGCCTTGGTTTTGGAAAGGCGCTTTTTTATAAATAAAGTTTGATTTGATCTAGCCTGAGGGCCTGGAGTAGATCAGACCTCGATGGAGGGGTCGTCGTCGACGAGCCAGTCGCTGACAGAGGAACTGATGACCCACAGGTTGATGGCTGGCCGCCCTGAACGTGGGGAGAAAATACTATCAGTATGGGTCTGGTAGGCATGAGACCTACACACTGGATTTATGCACCGGCGCAGCCGTAGCAGATGAGGAACCCCTGGACAAGGATGAAGAGCCAGTCAGGGAGCGGGACTGCTGCCAGGGGGCGCATTCCCTGTCCCGGTCCTTTCTGTGACTCATTCCTGAGGACTTGTCTTGAGCCTTAGCAGCCTGGGAGCTCGACAACCCTGCTGGCAACTGAGAGGATGGGACCCCAGAACTGGCTCCTGTAGTTCCATGAGAAAAGTTTTGAGAGCCTTCTAGCATCACATGAGTGTCTGATTAAACTTCTGGCACAGCTCACAGTCAAAGACTGTGTTCAGGCCCACAACAGCAGACACAGAGAGACTGTTCATCTGCGGAGGTGATCTTCTTTCCGCAGTGGCAGCGACGGAAGAGAGAAGTGGAAGGATTAACTCTCGACAAACAAAATAAAGGAATTTTTTTGGAGAAAGAGATTCTACAGTATTATGCTGAAAAAAGTTGTAGGTGAAAAAAAGTGCAAAACTGCATCAGAGCTTCTGCGGAGACCCATGTGAACAAGCTGATGGTGGGAAAGAACTGATATGGGAGCGAGGCCGCCCACACCTTTACAGGGTTGATGACGCTGGTAGACATCAACAGTGTGGGAGGACCCAGTTGTACGGCTGAAAATCTTCCATGTTGATCCTTCTTCACAGACGATAAAGTTCCTATGGTGTGACCTGATGACTGAGATACCCCATAAGAAGATCAAACATAACTTTCACCCTTCACAATAAATTCAAACAAATGTGGTTTGGTACCAGAGAGTACAGGTAGTACAGTGTGCAGTAACAAATACGTATGTAGCACAGCATGTTGCTTACTAAAAGACACTGGGGCAGACTATGGGCACTTGACTCAAGAGGCCTGTAGGCAGGTGCGGTTAAGTGCTTTCTTTTATCTAGGGTGTGCATGAGGTGGGTATTATAGGGGTACAATGGGTTAGGGGCAGGCACACTGGGACCGTTGAAGCAAATAGGAGTGGAGATGGCTGCTAAAGGTGCTGGCAACTCGGTGCTGCCGCAGTGGCGGAGGTAAGCTGTTCCAAAGTTTGGAGTTAGGGAGGAGAAGGACATATCATCATATCTAGTTTGTGACCTGGGGATGGTCAGTTATTCAGTACCCGAGGATCTGAGAGTGTAGCTGCTGATGAATGGCACAAGGTATAAGGCAAGGGGATGGGGCATCTGGTTCTGTAGGATAAGGATACTGTGTAAAATTTTCCCTAGTGTAAAGTCCATTAGTGCAGGAGGGGAGGGCCAGCCTAGTTTGCTGTAAAATAGGCAGTGGTGGGTAAGTCATTTACATGCAAGAGTGAAGCAACAGATATTGTTATACCCATACGTAAGTTTAGGAAGTAGCAGCATGTGTGCTATGTGTATCCTAGCAACAGGTGAAAGGTTGGTGCTGGCACGATAGGCTATACCAACACTAGTATTGTCGGCCTTACATGAAGAGGAGATGTGCAGAGTGAAGTCCAGGGAGGGGTCCAGTGTGATCCCTTAGTACTTGAAGGATGTGACTTTGTCCAGAGGAGAGCCATTAATGTAGACCACAGAAAGAGGAGAGGCTAAGTTTCGTAGACAAGAAGGTCTACCAAAGAGCATCGCTTGGGATTTGGAGAGGTTCATTAAGAGTTTATTTTCATTAAGCCAGGATTGGGCTACCTTGAGATCAGAAAATAGAGTTTTGTTGATGTCGATTACATCAGGGGCATGGTTAATAAACACAAGACCGCTGGCATAGAGGAGATGGGTGCTGTGTTTGAAACAGTAATATATAGAGCTGATATGCAGGGAGAATAGGAATAGGAGTGGTACAAGAATCGAGCCTTGGTGGACGCCAAGGGCAGTAGGGAGATAGTCAGAGAAAAGGCGGTTGGAAGACAATCAGAGAAGGAGGAGCTCATCTTAACCCGCTGTGTCCCATAAGAAAGGTAACTGGTGAACCAGGGTAAAGAGCGTTCAGAGATCCCCAGGGAACTTATCTTATAAAGGAGCATCTGGTGATTGACCATGTCAAAGGCCTTCGTCAGGTTGATGAATACTGCACGTGTGTTCTCCATTGTCAAGGGAAATGTAGATTATATTTGTTAGGGTAATGCAGTGGTTGTGCTGTGGCATTTACGGAAGCCATGCTAGGCAGAGAGAGTAGGCTGTAACTATCCAGGTACGTGGTGAGTTGGGAGGCAACACTATTCTCCGGTATTTTGCTTAGAGTGGGTAATATGGCGATGGGTCTTTAGTTGGAAATTATTTTATTGTTTCCTTTTTTGAAGACTGGTACAATATTTGCTTGTTTACAAACAGTGGGGATCGTGGTGGTGGAGAGGGAGAGGTTAAAGATTCTAGTTTAATTAGTTTGGGTTCTAGACCATCTGGGCCAACCGATTTGGATTCTGGGATCTTCCTGAGCAGTTTAAGTACTTCCTTGATGGTAACCTGTTTGGGGGGGGGGGGTGGTGATGAGCTGCAGGAGGTATAAGTGGAGGGGACGGACCTCCTATGTGCATATTTAGTGCCTTCAGGGTTGGGGAGATATTGGTGAATAGTTTATTGAAAGCATTCAAAATGGTAAGGGGGTTATTGCACTAGATCCCATCAATTTTTAAGCTGGGCGCCAGAAGGGCTGGAGTATCCAAGGGCCTGTTTGAGGTGGTTCCAAAACTGGCAAAGGTTTTCATGTGAAGAGGCCAGGTTAGTCCTAGAATAGCTGCTTTTGCTCTGTCAGATAGCTTGCTTACACTTATTTCTTAAGGCTCTGTAAGTGGTCGAATTAGTGTGGGAGTTGGAGGCTTCAAAGGAGGCCCAGCATTTTTCTCTTTCTTTCATAAGTGACAGGAGGAGACGTGTGAACAATTTGGTCTTTATACCCCAAACACTCCTGGAGGTGAGAGGAGCATGCTTGTTCTGGAGCCTTAGGAAGATTGTGTTAAAGAGGGAGATAGCTGTGTTGACATCAAAGGTGGCCCAAAGGGCTGTCCAGTTCGACTTTAAATTGTGTAGGGTCAAGGTGAGAGAAATTACTAAAGTGGATTATGCGGGGTGGTGCGCTGAGTATGTTGGTGCAGCAAACACAGAACACTGGTGAGTGGTCACTTAAGGCTTTGGGGAATACACCAGAGCAGGTTATTTTGTCAATGTTAGGGACAAGGATCCAGTCAATAAGGGTAGCTGTGGTGGCATCATTAGATAGTCTGGTGGGTTGGGAGATGATTTGGGTAAGTAGCAACTTATTTAGTGTATTCTCAGCTGATGTTTTAGCTTGGCCGGCCCAGTTGATATTGAAATCACCAAGGATCACAAAGTCATTACTAACGATTGAGTCAACTGTGTCCATAAGGGAGAAAAGCCCATTATGGTTGTAGCTGGGTGAAGGTATACACAGAGGGCGTTCGGTTTCTCGTTGTTGCCTAAAGTTAATATGCCGTGACACTATTTGAAGGAGATGGCTGCAGGAATTTGGGGAACAGACATTTAGGTGGGACTTCAAGTATATCACAGTACCACCTCCCCTCGTGGGAGGGGGCCTAGCACACCTAATAAAAGCTGTAGCCTAATATGTTGTACAGGTTATCGGGTAAAGAGGGCTTGAGTCAGGTTTCTGAGATGCACAGAATATCTGGCTGACAGTGCGAGGTCCATGCTTTTAGCTCAAACTGCGGACTAGGCTTCTGATTATAAAGTGAACAGTTTTTAGCCTCTACAATTGCCACGGGAGGGGAAACAGGCAGGGCTGGTCCAGCCCTGGCTTTTATGTCACCAGTGGTGAGCAGCAGAAGGTGCAACTAAGGGAACAGAATGATTAATTATAGCTGTTTAACACTCTTAGCTGTAAGAGGAGAGTGCCAACGGGCTTTTATAATGTAGTGTGACAATGGATACCATATTTTTGAAGTAAGAAGACCCAGCGTGTACAGGGGTCAATGGTGCCAAGTTAGGGTGTTGGATATGCTGAAGTCAGTTAGGGTGGAGGATTAGATGAAATCCATGAAGCTGCTGGTACAGTGTCAACAAGGTGCACTGCAACGAGGAGGGCTGACAGGCAGGCAAGAGCAGCCAGTGAGAAGAGAGGATGTTGAGGTGGAGCTTTTTTTTTTTTTTTTATTTAAAAAGATAATTGTAAAACAGTTCACATCCATATGTCCATAATCATTCACATGACACTGTATTATAGCCAACATAGATTCGACAAGAGACAACTGCATCCTTTCAGGTTAATAAGATAGGAGGGAAACAACCTCTCTATATTTGAAGCTCAGGTCAAACCAGCTCACCTCAGGCAGATTCGTAGCACTAGACCCCCTGACACCCTTACCCTTCTATTCCTTCCCATAGTGACATGCTTTCTACCTGGCTTAAATCTGCCAGTAAAGGTGCCCATTCCCTTGCAAAGCCCTCCAGTCTGTCCTTAACCAATACGGTAAGGCGTTCTAATGCCAAAATCTGAAGATCACAGCCTGCCATTGTGGTACAGAGGAAATCACTTAGGAAACCCAAGTATCCTGAATACAATGTTGGGCCAAAATGAACAACACCCTCATCCACCTATGTAGGGGTTCCCATTCTCCCTCCTTGGTCTCCTCCACTCCAAACAGACACATGAGGGGGTCAAGCCTTAAGGCCCTCCCAGCCATTCTTCCCACTTCCGAGGCCACCACCTTCCAGAATCTCTGAAAGACCCTGCACTCCCAAAAACAATGATAATAAGTCCCCATCTCCTTCTCACACCATCCACACTTTGGTGAGACAGCTTGATATTTGTGCACTATTGAAGGAGGGCGATACAGTCTGTGAAGAAATTTATAAAAGGCTTCTTTAAACTTATTGCATACGAGAAGACCCATATGTAAAGACAGTACCACAGCCCAGTTCCGGTCCAGTATCGGGCCCCTAAGTGTCTCTCCCAGAGTCTCCGTACCCATTGTAACTGATCTGGAAAGCGACTCCTACATTCCTCGACAACTTTCCCAACAAAACCCTTCGGATCCTCAGCTACAGACATAAATGAAGCCTTTATTTTTAACATTTCTTGCCTACCCACTCATCCTCCTCTGTCCATCCTGGAGAAATATGCTCTAACCTGAAAGTAACAAAACAACTGCTCCCCCCCGTTCTAAACCCTGCTTCACTGTAATATAAGGGAGTATATAATCCCTTTGACATAAGTGCCCCAAACTTCGGGCTCCCTTCTGCTCCCACCTCCTCAGCCCAGGGTCATCTCACCCCGGCAAGAAAAAAGGGTTCTGGGCAATGGGCACCAACAAAGTATCTATCCCGCCTACACCTCTCAGCTTTTTAAACTTCTCTCAACTTTCCAAAGTGGCCAGCATCAGAGGGTTTTTCCCAGCTTGATCCCTATACATCCGAAGGCCCCTTCTTTCCAGATAAGCCGAGAGCCTAGCAGGGCAGCCCCACTGTTCCAGGTCTGCCCACCTTGCCACCCTGGGAGTATGGACCCAATCCCCTATATACCTTTGTTGTATCGCTAGAAAGTATGTCCCAAATCTGGGAAATTAAGGCCCCCTCTCTCTGACTCCAATTTAAGCCTCTGCAGGCTGTCCCTCGCACGTTTCCCATTCCAAATGAATGCGGAGAAGGCCCCCTCCAACTTTTTAATGTCCCTCCTTGTTAGTCCCACATAAAGCATCTGCATTAAATACAGAAGCTGAGGAAAAATATTCATCTTGATCAGATTTATTCGCCCTAGCCAAGAAATCGGAAGGGAGGCCCAACGTTTCAAAATCCGCCATAATATCTTTAACCATTGGTGTATTATTCAGATCACAGAGGGCCCCGAGGGACCTTCCCACCCTGATCCCCAAATATAGAAAATGCTTATTCACCTGTTTAAACCCCCACATCTGGTCCAACCCACTACCCCTGGGAAGTCACATCAACTCAGATTTATCTAGATTTAATTTATAACCCGAGAATGTAGCAAATCTTTCCACCATGTCTAGCAATATTGGGATGGACTTTCCTGGTTCTGCCACAACAAGCAACATATCGTCGGCATACAACATGATCTTATGCTGCTCCCCAGAGACCCCTCAACCCGATCCCTTTAATATCTCTATGTTGCAAACTGCCGCGGCCAGCAGCTCCACTGCTAGGGCGAACAGCAGGGAGGATAGGGGACACCCGTGTCTTGTACCCCTGCCCAACTGAAATCCTTCTGATAAGGTACCATTCACCAGCACTTTGGCCTGAGGAGAGCAATACATGGCTCTTATCCACCCCCCAAAAGATTCACCCAGACCAAACCAGGACAGGATCTCAAAAAGATAGCCCCACTCCACTCTATCAAAGGCCTTTTCAGCATCCATTGATAGAATGCACGTATCCTCCCTCCCCTTATTTGCTCTCCATACAATATTTAGGAGACGACATACATTATGATATGAGAGGCGACCCTTGACGATCCCAGTCTGGTCTGGGTGAACCAACCCTGGGAGTAACACCTCCAATCGGGTGGCCAAGACCTTTGCTAGAATCTTCAGGTCACAATTCAGCAAAGAAACTGGCCTATAAGATGCACACTCTGTCACCTCTTTACCAGCTTTAGGTATTATGCATATAACAGCATCTGAGAAGGTGCCTGGTAGTTCCAGACTCTCTCCCTCCTTCTGCTGGAAAGTATCACACAGCGGGCTGCCAACTGACTCCCCAAAGTCTTATAATACTCGGCAGGAAACCTGTCTGACCCGCTAGCCTTCCCCCTCCTTTAATCTTTGTAATGAGATAACCACCTCAGCAATCGTAATAGGTTTGTTCACCGCCTCAGCCTGTTCCCCAGTCACTTGTAACTCCAGGTTTCTTACAAACTCCTTCAATAGACCCTCTTCCCCCCCCCCTTTCAGCTATATACAATGTTTTAAAAAATACACTAAAGCATTTCCAAATCTGTGGTTCCTGCCTCTGGAGATTGCCCCCTTATCCTTAATAGCAATAATATGGGTTGGACACCAACCTCCCTTCATCAATCGAACCATCAATGGGCCGGGTTTGTTACCCCACTCAAAAACTTGCTTTTTACAGAACGTCCAGGCCTTTCTGGCTTCTCCATGGAGAAGGGTATTCAAAGCTTCTCTAGTAGCTGCTAAGGCCACCCTCGCATCACCCCCCGCCACCCATCTCACCAGTTCCCTCAACTACTCTTCTAATGCCACCCGTCTCTCCCGCTGTTGTTTCTTAACCCTATTAACATATCGAATAATCATACCTCTCATACAGGCTTTTCCTGCATCCCACAATGTGGCCTTAGATGCAACTGACCCCATATTAGTTTGCATATATTCTTCTCATTGCTCCTTCAGGTAGTCTCCAAACTTTTTGTCCCCCAAAAATATGTCGGAAATTTCCAGGGTGGAGGACCCTCCCTCTGAATCCCCATCTTTTTTTTCCAATTTCATTTTTATTAAGGTTTTTATATTATGACAGTCACAGTTCACTTAGTTATAAACCAATAATATTACATTGTTTGTATAGAGGCTCCATTCAAGCATGATTAACAGATTAGAGCTATCAAATAACATTCTTTTATCTGAAGGTAGCATCCTGTGAGCATTTCCAGCATTTCATGTATTGAACATTTCCAATCATCTCCCGTCCACCCATCCACTTCACCCCTCAACACCCCAGACCACCACTCCACCCCGCCTGTTATGTTTACTCTCAGGTGAATTGAGGGACATAGTAAAGAGCACTATCCAACTGATCTGAGCAGTCAGGCTGCAGGCGTATGGTATTAGGGTACAAAGCTTGGGTCTTTATTCATTATATGCATAACCCATCTTCTCCATTTTAGAGAGCCCAGCTCCGCCTTATCATTTAAGTTATAGGTCATTCTTTCAGATCTGTATATAAGGTTGACAATCTGTCTCCAACCCGTGATGGTGGGTACCACCACCGTAAGCCAATGCTTAGTAATGGCCTTTTTGGCTGCCAAAAGTAAGATATTTAGCAGGTACTGAGTATGGGGATCATGCAGCCCCTGAGGAAGGACATGCAGCACAAAAAGGTCACCTCTATAAGGGAGTCTAATCCCAAAAAGCTCATCTAATTCTTTAAATACATCCTGTAAAAAGGGCTGCAATTTTGGACATGACCAAAAAATATGAGTATGGTGAGCGGAGGCCTTACCACATAGCCGCCAACATGTTGCCCCAGCGGAGGTGTGGTAATGGGAAGTTATCACTGGGGTACGGAAATATCTTATTAAAGGTTGCCAGGAGTATAACCTCCAGACATGAGAGTAGGTGATTTTTGATGTCTTGCGCCATATTATTTCCCATTGTTGTGGTGAGACCTGCTTCCCAACTCCGCATTCCACCTCTCCCCTATCCGCAAGGTATCCCCCCACACCAATGGCAGCATTGATTTGTAAATAGCAGAGATAGCGTGTGCTAATCCCTGTGCTTTTATTGCTTGTTGGATCAGCTGAACCAACTGAGGATGTTTATCAGGAGTACGAACACTAAGTGGGAGAGATTCAAAATAGTGTCTAAGCTGCAGATGCCGGAAAAAGCCCGATCGAGGCAGCTGAAACTCTCGGCTCATCTCGCCGAAGTCTCTAAAGAGATGGCCCCTTTGAAACTGTGAAAGCCTTGAAAGGTGGACATGCCTCCAATTCCGGAATGTATGGTCCAGAAGAGCTGGGGTAAAGTCCTCCAATAAGTCTATTGGGCACAACATGACCAGGAAAGGTTTTATCCCCAGTGCCTTGCGTATCAGGCCCCAAGCCTGCACTTGGTGCACGACCCAGGGACTCCAGGTTGTCTGGTCAGTCGGGGATGGGTTCTTATAGAGAATTATTCTGTAGCAGTCCCAGCCAGGGAGCATACCTTCCTCGATTTCCCTCCATTTAGCTGGGTTCATTCCTATCAGACGCTGTATGATAAATGCCACATGAGCTGCCCAGTAATATAATTTTAAATTAGGGAGGGCTAGGCCGCCCTGATCCCTTGGAAGAAAAAGAATTTCCATTCTAATTCTGGGACGTCTTCCAGCTCAGATAAACCTCGAAATGGCTTTGTTCCAAACTTTAAAAAGATTATTTGGTAAATTAAGGGGGATGTTCTGGAAGAGATAAGAGTGCCCTCGGTAAAATCACCATCCTGACCATCTCAATACGTTGAATCAAGTTCAACGGGAGTATACTCCATCTTTCAAGATCTTGTTTAATTTGAGATGAGAGGGGGCAGTAACTGTTACCACAGGTCTCAGTAGCTTGATGGGATAGGTACCGTATATCCCTAAATATTTTACCTTTGAAAGCCCCCAGTGAAACGGATATCTCTCCGTTAAAAGCTTGGGAGGGGAGAAGAGAAATGTGAGGGCGTCTGTCTTGGCGGTGTTTAATCTGTAACCTGAACATGCACCAAACTCCTCCAATAACTGAAAGACCATGGGGATGGATTGCTCGGGTTTAGTAAGGAACAGCAGGACATCATCCGTGTAAAGAGCTACCCGGTGATCCAGTCCGTCTATGTTCACTCCCAAAATCCCTGGGGAAGATCTGATTGCCTGAGCCAAAGGTTCTATGAGATGGCAAATAAGCCCGGGGACATAGGACAGCCCTGGCATGTGCCCCTATAAAGGGGGGAGTAGTCAGAATGATGGCCTGCTACTTTAATGCACGCCCTTGTGGATTAAATACAGGTTACTCACCTGTAACAGGAGTTCTAGGAATGGTATATGTTGTTCATCCACACTTATTGGCAGGTATCCTTGCCGCTTTAAATCTTGCCGGAAGGTCTTCAAGCTGGCCCCTCCCACCCACCGGGTGGTATAACTCTCGGCTCCGCCCCATGGCGCCAGATCTGGGCCGCTGAAGCTCAGGTTGTCGTTGAGCCAGGGGAGGTTGAGAGTGATGAACAACATATACCATTCCCAGAACTCCTGTTACAGGTGAGTAACCTGTATTTCTAGGGACATGGATATGTTGTTCATCCACACTTATTGGCAGACTCCTAGCAGTTCTCCGGGAGGAGGGAGGCAAGACGCACACCCCAATACTTACTTGGGAAAGAGAGACTGAGAACCGAGGCCCCAAAACCAGCATCCCGTGACTCAAGGTCGATGTGGTAATGGGTAATGAAGGTGTTTGCTGACTTCCAGGTAGCAGCCTGCAGATTTCCTGGATAGGGCGTCCCTGGGAAGCAGCCACCGATGCAGCAGTATGGCGGGTAGAATGAGCTCTTATCCTCTGGGAGGCTCCATGCCCGTCAACTTATAGCAGAGATCTATGCAGAGGTGACCCACCTGCTTATCGTCCGCTGGCTGCAGGTCTGCCAGATGCGACTTCAGCGTAGGTGACAAACAGCTGAGAACCTCTCCCAATTTCACCATCAGCTCTTTTGTAATAAGCGAGCCTTCTAGGGTCCAAAGTATGGAGCCTATATTCAGCCTCCGAGGTGTGATTGGGGAGAACACCGCAGAGTCAACACCTGGTTAAGGTGAAACTCCGACACCACCTTCGGAAGGAATTCGGGTGGAGGCGCAGGGACAACCTTGTCCCTGTGGAAGACCAGGTAAGGAGACTCGATGGAAAGCGCCTGGAGCTCTCCCATCCTTCAGCTGACGGATAGCCACCAAGAAGGCGGTCTTCCACCATAGGTGAGAGAGAGCACACCTGTGCATAGGTTCGAATGGCTTGCCCATGAGAGCTTTGCCAGTACCAGCAGTAGATCCCACGGAGGTGGAGGTTCTCTAATCGAGGGGAAATGTGATCAAGGCCTTTGAAAAAGCGCCAGACCACCTTCTCCTGCGCTAACGACTGCTTCTGCCCGCCGCCCGTAAGCAGAGATCGCCACAGGTGCACCCTTAGGGTCGCCGACCCAAGCCCTCGATTAGAAAGGGACCATAAATAGTCCAAGATGCTTGCCAGGAACAGGAGGAAGGGTCCAAGCCCTTGCTCCTGACACCAAAATGGAAACCTTTTTCCATTTGAAGGCATAACATTTTCTGGTCGACTCATATGGGACGCCTCAACTACATTGAGGACCTCGTCGGAAAGACCCAAGGCCTGGAACTCTAGCCGCTCCAGGAACCAGGCCGTCCAGGTGCGAGGATTGAAGGTCCGGATGGAACACCTTCCCTGATTGACTGAGAGCAGGTCCGGGCGAGATGAGCTGCCCGCGGAGTCTGGAGCTGAGACTGAGGAGATCTGGGTACCAGAACTGGCGAGGCCAGTCTGGGGCTATCAGAATCACCTGCGCCTTGTCCCTCCTCGCCTTGAGAAACACCTTGTGGATCAAGGGAAATGGGGGAAAGGCGTAGAAGAGGCCGGGTCCACTGCCTCAAGAAGGCATCCCCTGCAGCGAGCCCTGCTGAGGGGGCGCATCGGAACAGTCTCAGCATTCGCGCTCTCCTGGAGGCAAACAGGTCCACCTGAGGTGTGCCCCAAAGGAGAACAGATGCTGTACTACCTCCGGCAGGAGACCACTCGTGGGATGCAGCCCCTATCCGGCTCAGGGCATCGGCCAGGGTGTTGGAGGCTCCTGCCACATGGATAGCTAGGAGATCCACCTCCAGGCTGCGCACGAGTGACCAAATGCGGAGAGCTTCCTTGCATAGAAGCATGGAGCGCGTCCAGCCCTGGCAGTTTAGATAGTACATGGTCGTGGTGTTGTCCGTCTGGACTCGAACCACTTGACCCCGGAGGAACGGAGCAAAGGCGGTGAGAGCTAGGCGGACCGCTCGGAGCTCCAGCAGGTTGATCTGGCATGCGACTTCACGGGACCAGAGGCCGTGGGCCCCGTGGTGCCCCCAGATGGGCACCAACCCATCAGAGAGGCATCAGTCGAGCAGAGAAACCGCCGGCTCGGGCGGACTAACGGATACCCTCCTGCAAATGACCTGGAATGATCCACCACTGGAGAGCGTTCCCACATCCCTGTGTCACCGACACAAGCTGGTCCAAAGGATCGCAGCGTTGTGACCACTGGCTGGCCAGTCCCCATTGAAGGGGCATGTTCCAGCTGGCCCAACGGACCACGCTGGTGCAGGCGCCATGAGACCCAGGAGGCGCAGGAAGTCCCGGGCAGCGCATTGCCCAACCAGAAATGATTGGGCAAAGGAGGAAAGAACCTCGCCCTGTCCGCCGGGAGCCGCTCTGGCTCGAAGAGAGTCGAGCCTGCCTCCCGATGAACAGAATCACCTGCTTCACTCGAAGTCCGACTTGGCCTCGTTGATAAGGAGGCCTAGTTGAGAGCAGACCTGGAGGGCCAGATCTCTGACCACTCCACCTCCTGCCTGGAGGGAGCTGCTATCAGGCCAGTCGCCCAGGTAAGGGTACACCCGGACCCTCGGGCGTCAAGAGGAATGCTGTCACCACGCCATGCATTTGGTGAAGACCCTGGGAGCTGGAGACAAGCCGAAGGGCATGGCTTGGAACCGAAGGGATCCCTCCGCTGAGGCGTAAGGAATCCTGGTGAGACAGATGGATGGGACTGAAAAAAGCGCGTCCTGCCGTCAGAGAGCAGAACCAGCACGCGTTCCAAGGATGGTATTATCTGGGCCAGATGACCATCCTGAAGTTCGAACACTAGGAACCTGTTTAAGTCGTGTAGGTCGAGAATGGGGCGCCAGCCCCCCGTCCGTTTCGGAACCAGGAAGTACCTGGACACAAACCCTGGGTCTGAAGGAGGGTCCTCCACCTCTCTTATCACCTCCTTCTGGAGGAGGAGAGCGATGTCGGCTCGACGAGCCACCAGCGAGGCTGGGGACCCCGAAGCCCCCCGAGGGGCGACAGCTCTGAAGGGCGGTGCCTGCTCGAATTCTAGAGGCAGGCCTCTTCCCATCACCTCCAAAACCCACCTGTCCGTGGTAACAGCGGACCAGGCGGAACGGAAGTGCCGGAGCCGTCCCCCCACAGGGGGACCCAGGGGTAAGGTGACGGGGATGGGGGCGACACCCCTCAGCCCGTCACTGGGCAGGCTTGGAGGATGGACCGGCCGAGGGACCTCCTGGGCCTTTTCCTCCCTGCCTCCTGTTAGAGGAAGCCGGCGGCTTGGGTTTGGGATGCCAAGGCCGAGCCTGCTGGCCCTGACGTTGCTGGCTGGCTACTGGGGCGCAGAAGGACGAAAGGGCTTAGGCTGTGGTTTGCGGCCTTTGTCCTTCTGAGCGGAAGAGACTGAGTCCAAGGTAGCATTGGACTTCTCGATCCTCTGCAGGTGACCTTCCACCCCAGGGCCGAAGAGGTCAGTCCCCAAAAAGGGAACATCCGCCAACTTGTGCTGGGTATCCGAAGTAAAGGTGGATATCCTAAGCCAAGCCCGCCGACGCATAGCCACTGCGGCCGCCACCGACCTGGCACATGAGTCCCCAATATCCAAAGCAGTCTGGAGCTGCTATTTGGCTACTGCCCTGCCCTGGTCCCGCACCTGCTTGACCGTAGTCTGCTGATCCGCGGGGAGATGAGGAATGACCTCATCCAGGGAGCCCAACAGGGCATGAGAAAAATGTGCCATGAGGACGGCCGAACTGGCCTGACGAAGGCCGAGAGAGGACGCAGCATAGACTTTTCGCCCGACATAATCCAATTTCTTGGATTCCTTGTCGGGAGGTTTGTCCTATCCTTGGCGTTAGCGCGTTACCGGAAAACGCTAAGTCAGGTAACCAACCCCTCAGCAGAGGGTGCTTCAAAAACCGACAGGGAACCGTAGGGACCGGATACTCTCCTGGCCATCCTGGCCGGGCGCAGGACAGGAAGCAGTGGCGCTGCCAAAGCTCCAGGGCGGACCCACTATGGCCTCGGCCACCGGAAAGGCCTCCGTCGAGAATCCTCGGTCCAGAATCTCCGTGGGGATACCTTGCGTTTGGAACGGGGTTCGAGCTTCATCCCGTGGATTCCGAGATGAGCCAAGCAGTCCTAGGAAGGACGACGGGCTATCGTCCATAGACTGTCCTCCTGAGGACTCAAGTCCAGTCGCTGGAGAAAAAGGAGGAATTATCTCGACTCGGAGGAGTCCTCGAAGAGCTGCCTCTGGCCTGAGCCACCTCCAACCTGCCGAGGTCGGTCGGGAGTGAGGGTAACCGACAGCCGATGGGTAGAGACCTCAGCCGACCGAGAATCCTGGTCGGAGCCCCAAACAGTGGCTGTGGGGCGGAGGTTCCACCGAATCGGTGGAGCAGCTGGTTTGGCCGAACAACCGGCCTGGGTACAGGCCTCGGAGTGAGTTGATGGTGGTCGTCAGCTCGGTGACAGCCACTTAATGGCCGGAAGGCTACTGCATTGGTTTGTTCCCGGTCAGGAGTGAGCTGTTGCCACATGAGGTCTCGCATTGTCGGGCGTAACTTACGCCAAGCCTCCCTCGGCCCGGAGGAGGAGGACCCAGCGGCGACGCTATTACCGTGGGTGTTGAGACGTGAGACCGCTTTCGCACGGGCGTGGATCGGGCTGGACCTGCGAAGAGGTCCGGAGATCGAGACCGAGAGCCTCGGCTCTCCGAGGTCGGTGAGGGAAGTGTCGGCAGGAACCGCACTCCTTCGCCTCGAGGGTTCATCCGAGGGCTCCGGAACCGGAGGCACAGGCAAGCCATCGGGATCCTCAATCTCCTCCAGGGGAACCGGGGAGAGGAATCTCGGGCTTCTATGGGCGAAGCCCACACGTCCGTGAGTCAGAAAAATCTGGAAGCTTCATCGACAGGAGTCTCAGTCAACTGACCTGGCAGAGTGCCGTGAGACCAGTGGTGAAGCGGAACGGTCAAGCGAGTTTACGGCCGACTTACCTGGGAGAGGGACCTTTCCCGCTCCCAAGAGCCGCCGACGAGGGATTTACCTTGTCCCCTCTTTTGGACCGAGAAAAGGCCAGCAGACGTTGGTCCTTCTCCCTCAGTGGAGAGGGACAGACAAAGCTCCTAAATGAAGCTGTGTAGGAAGAACCCAGAGAGGCGGGATAAATGCGCGGCCGAGGAAGATACGGCCCGCGCTTCTCCTCTTCGAGGCGATCATCTGCTCGAGCTGATCCATGAAACCCGCCGCCGCAGACACCGCCGACCGGGCCTCCTTAGACTTCACGGAGAAGCGCTTCTCGGCGGCGGCAGTTGCAATCGGGCAGCACGGTCTTGAGGGCGTGAGCTGAAAGAAGAGCACGAGTCGCAGTCCTGCGGGTCGTGGCTCAAGGCCTAAACAGTAGACACACGTGGAGGTGGATCCGTCCGAGACATCTTCTGATTCGCAGGGCATCTCCAAAACCGAGTCGATTTGTCCATCGTAGCCGCGAGGATCGAAGACCGAAGTCTTTTAGCAAAAACTTTCACCGCAAAAAACGGAAGAAGCAGAGCAGTCGCGAACGCAGAGCGCTAAGGAGGGAACCTGAGCTTCCAAGCGGTAAGGAAGATCTGGCGTCCTGGGGCGGAGCCGAGAGTTATACCACCCGGGTGGGTGGGAGGAGCCAGCTTGAAGACATTCCGGCAAGATTTAAAGCGGCAAGGATACCTGCCAATAAGTGTGGATGAACAACATATCCATGTCCCTAGAATATATGTTCTGCAGAATAGATATGAAGGGGGTCGGGAACTGCATAGTCGCCATCATGGCAAAGAGGAATGGCCATGCCACCCGATCGAAGACCTTCTCAGCGTCCAGGCTGAGAAGGACCGACGGGTCATTCCAAGATTGCATCACGTGCACCAAGTGCAGGGCCCTCCTCACATTGTCCGTGGTCGATCTAGAGCTTACAAAGCCAGTCTGATCAAGATCTATCAAATTTGGAAGAACATTGTCTAGCCTCCGGGCCAAGATAGACATAAAATATTTATAGTCCATATTAATGACTGATATCGGTCTGTACGACCCACATTGTAAAGGGTCTTTGCCCGGCTTAGGTATAACTGAAATTGTTGCATATTTCCAGCGGGGAGACCTCCCTTCAAGGACCTCATTAAAGCCTCCAAAAGAGGTTTGTTAATAACTTGAGTTAAGCCCTTATAATACTCTGCCCTATCCATCCGGACCTGGGGCCTTCTGGGTTTTAGATCTGGAGATGGCCAGCGTCAGTTCCTCCAGCGAGATCGGATTCATTAAATTAGTCTGTTGATCCGGAGTAAGTGTAGGAAGCTTTAAGGCTGAGAGAAAAATGTCAGTGCGAATAGGGTCAGTCGGGTGGTCCGGGGTATAAAGGGAACTATAATATTGACAGAAAACTTGAGAGATGTCTTTAAATTTAGTGTACTGAAATCCAGTTTTAGGGTCTCTTACTGCTGCAATTGTGGTCTGTTTGTGCTGTTGCCTGAGCCTGTATGCTAGTAAGCGTGAAGCTCTGGGACCAGTCTCACCACATCTCTGGCGTAAATATGCCAATGCAATTTCCGTCTGCTGCAGGCAGATAGAGTCAAGGTTCTCTTTAACCTGCTTTATCTGGGGAAGGAGAGTGTTATCTCCTTGTTGGTGAATTTGTTGCAAAAACTGGAGTGTTTGTTCCAGTTGTGTTTGCCTCTCCTTCCTTGTCTTTGTCAGATTAGCTGAATATTTTATCAGGTGACCTCGCAGGACTACTTTTAAAGTGTCCCATCTGATAGTAGCAGGAACCTCTTGAGTGGCATTGTCCTGTATAATCTCCTTAATCTTATCTCTGAGAAACTCAGTAAATTGTTCATTTTTCAGGTGAACAGGGTTAAATCTCCATATTGAATTACGCCTTTCCCAGCCCAGGTCCCATACTGTGGTCAAAGGGGCATGGTCTGAATAGGCTATAGGCCCCAACGTGGCCTCCACTAAGGAGCCAAGATACTCCTTCTGCGTAAAGCAGTGATCTATTCTTGAGTAGGTTCCATGGACGGCCGAATAATAAGAGTAACCCCTATCTCTAGGGTGCAGGGCCCTCCAAGTATCTATCCACCCAACGCCCCCGGTGAATCGTTTAAAGAATTTATGAGAGGCCAGTTGAATACCGCGCCAGGACCTAGAAGTATCCAGTGCCGGGTTTGGGGCGATGTTAAAATCCCCTGACAGGATCAGAACACCCCTTGTCAGCTCGATTATTTTATCAAGCAAGAAACGAATTGTAGGGGAGCCCAAAGCCAGCGGGAGATATACATTAGCCAGTGTGATTTCCCTGTCATACAGTGTACCTGACACAATAATCAACCTGCCTTACGGGTCTGCCCATTCCTTAACCTTCTGGAAGGGAAGATGAGAGGCAACCAGTATTGCAACCACTCTTCTCCTACCCCCCCCGGGAAAGCAGAGGAGAAAATCTGCGTGAAACCTCTCCTCCGCAGTTTCCCGTGTTCAGATGTATTTAAGTGGGTTTCCTGCATATAGATTATCTCCGCTTTTGATTTCCTGGCCAGCGTTATCATTCTGGAACGCTTCACCGGACTGCTCAGACCGTTCACATTCAACGAGTATACTTTTAAGTGCTGGTGAGCCATGTTTTTCCCCAGATTAATACTACCATTACATCAAGCATACTAATCCTTTGAGACTTTCCCATCGCCTCTACCTGAATTTCTAAGAACATGTGACTGCCTCCTTGTCTCATGAAGTAAAAACCCAGTGGTATTAATACTAAACTTGTCTCTTTTAAACTGAGACTAAGCAGATGAGCTTGTAAAGCCATCCAAAAACTGATATAACAGTAAACTTTGAAAAACATTAAAGTTGCAAAGTATGAGAAGTTTAAATTGTCCCATTCCTCCCATCCACTCGAAAGGAGCTTTGGAGTCAGGGGTGCAACCTGGAAAACATCATGGGGAACAATAACTATATACAGTGCCCTAAGCAGCGCTAGAGCGTGAAAAGACATTAAGGTAGGGGACAGCTGGGATACTCACTCCCGAATCTCTCCTCCCAAATCTGGGTTTAGGTGACTTCCAAGGGAGCTGCTGGTTGTTGTTATCCAGCAGTAGGCAACTGCAGATACGCAGTGAGGTGGGAACTCCTACAATGGAGGGGAAAAGCAAGCCCTTTAAGAGCTTGCCTTGTGGTCAGCACAGAGAGAGAAAAAGAAGAAAAAGGGATCTCAAAATATATCTTTTCCTGGGCTGCCCCACCCCCGGTAAAAAACAGAGGGGGACCCAGCCATGTCTAGGACTTTAAATATAGACTATATGCACCAAAGATAAAACTATGACAATATAAAGGGTGTAGCACCAGCCCAAGAAAGAGGGATCCTATACCCCCCCATGTATCAAACCGGGACAGGGGGACAGCAATCCTCAGCACTGCAACCCCCCCGAGGGGCCCACAAGAGGGCCCAACGTAAAAAATTCAGAAGCACCCATTGGGATTCATTGTGGCCCGCTATGCCCTTCCAAGCATTCAGGTCTCGCCCGTTGTCGCCCCCCCGAACAGGGCCCCAAGGTCCCCCACAATCAGGTGCAAGCACTGTACGACCAGCCAACGGCGCACAAGGGACCACAAGGCACCTCCCGAAGTCAGAGGGGAGCTCCTACATACACCTGAGGATACCCCAGGATTACAGAACGCTGAAACCTCCCCGAGGCCTGTGCCACTCCTCTTACCTCCCCCTAGGAATCGGGAGGGGAAAGAGTCAAGCGACGATAGGGTTCGCCACTCCTCTATTAATCGCAGAGGAGCACGATCGGGTCCAGCGATCCACGGGGGGCCAGCAGCAGACATCCCCGACAAGTAAAGCAGGGAAGAGTCCAAACGATAGGGGGACACCTCTTAGTGGTCTGAGCAGGTCATAATTCAGCAGGCCGAAATCCTGTGGCTCTCTCGAGGGTCCGGGAGTCCCAATGTGTACCCATGAAAGCCAGAGACCCCCTCTGCATGGGCGATCTCCCGGCAGCACAGGGTACAACATTACACGCCCCCCATCCCCCACAGCACCCCCAGCCAATTCAAAATTTAGCGTTACAAGTACTCACAGAGGCTCCACGGCCCTCAATAGTTCGGGGATTGACAAATTGTGCGCCATATTTAACAGCAGAATGAAGAGGAAGCAGGGCTACGGCAGGGGAGGAAACCACGGGTGCAACCAAGGGAGCGTCACAAAAGGTCAAAAAGAAGCATGAGGGACAGTTCTCGCCTATTCAGGTTGCTGATTCTGCTGGTTGCTTGCCAGTTGGGGACTGTCCCTTGGAGTCGTCCTCGAGATGTGCTGCCTTTCTGTTGACTGTGGAGGGGTCGCCATATGTCCTGAGTAGGGCTGCTAAGTCCGCTCGCAAGTTCGTGTGGGTGGACCTCTGCGTTGAACCAGGCATCGAGGAGCCCTTCTGCGAGACCGACCAGGCTGAAGCTAGTAAGTCCTTCTCAAGTTTCTCCTTTGAAAGGGGCGGTAGGGATATCCTCATTGTAACCAGGAACGGAGAGGCCGAGAGTAGGTCTCGAAAGATTTTCGGCCCTGTGTCTGTTTCCACTTTTAGTCTTGCCGGGTACAGGATCTGCGGCTTTATATTCTTAGCCCTGAGCTGTTTTACCACTGGCCATAGAGTTTTTTTCTGACTTCCAGAACCGCTTACAGTATGGTCGTTGTCAACAGAAATTGAGAGCCGCAGAAACTTAGCTGGCTCTTCCGCCAGGCTTTTTGTAGCAGCTCCTCCTTGATTTTGTAGGAAGTAATCTTGGCCACTATAGATCGGGGCTTTGCCTCAGGGTTACTCGGACGGGGAGCAAGGGACCGATGGGCACGATCCATCTCAATAATGTATTCCGCTGGTAAGTCGAGAAGGTCCCGAAAGAAGTGTTGGAGAAATTCAGGCTTTGACGGATGCTTGTCCTCTGCTCCTTCAGGCACCCCATATATCCTTAGATTCTGTCTCCGACCTCTGCTTTCCAAATCATCAAGGCGGTGCATAAGCTCCCGATCTCAGGCCATAAGATACAGGATCAGACGGTCATGACGGTCAGACTTTTCTGACACTTGAGATACACAGAGTTCGAGCTGATCCGTTTTGTAATTTATACTGTGTATGTCCGCCTTTAGTTCGGACAGTGATTTATCTATTTTGGTGACTGTACGGGCTGTTTGCTTTATAGTTTCAATTAGATCCAGGTGAGGGCCTTCTCCATGCGAGTCCGACCAAAGCAAGTTGAGTAGGGTGTCCATCGTATCCGTTGCATCCTCCCCCTGTCCCTGCATTAGGGCTCGCAATTTCTGCGCCTGGGTAGGCTGAGGTTTCCCTGGCTTACTTCTCTTCTGTTTTGCTGGTGAAGACATGTTGCTTCTTGGTGATTTTCGATGATTATTAACAGCTAGGGTTCAGAGCTATGGGGCTAAGCAGCCATTACAGCGCTGACATCACCGGAAGTCCCCGAATCCCCATCTTGAGGGTGAGAATCACCACTGCATGATCAGAAATGAAGATGGGGCTATGTTTTACGTCTAACACTCTCTTATACCATTCCCTCAGTAGGAACACATAGTCTATGTGAGACCAGGTGCCATGTGAGTTGGGAAAAAAGGTATATTCCTTGGCTCCCGGGTTCACTTCTCTCCACCCATCAATCATTCCCAGCTCCACCAATCCAAGTCGCCACTGCCAGATTGCCTCACTCTGCCGGCCACGACCAAAGGAATGATCAAACACAGGATCCATAGGGCAATTTAGAACCCCCAAAGTACCAGATCCGGAAATTGCTCTTTTACCAACAATGAACATAGCAGACTATAGAAGGCAGGTTCAAAAATGCCGGGCATACACACTACCAAAGGTAACTCTCTCACCCCATAATTAACCCACCACAAAAACATCCTGCCCCCCTCCTGCATCCTTCACCACCCTCTGCATCTGGAAGGGTAATTTTTTTTTTATGCATGAGGACAGTGACTCCACGCTTATGTGATTTAAATGAGGCTGAGTAACATTTCCCAACCCACCCCCTCATCAGTTTGGCATGTTCCGAATCCGTCAGGTGGGTCTCCGGCAGCACAGCCACTTGCATCCCCTGCCTCCTTAATGCAGTGAGAAGGCCAGTGCGTTTTACTGGAGTCACTATCCCCGGTACATTCCATGTACATACATTCAAATCCTGTACATTAGCCATTATAGCCAGCTATAGGGTCCCTTTGGCCCCCACCAGGAATCTAATGGTAACCAGTGGGGGCACCCCCATCTCTTTTTACATCTCCCAGCTCTACTTCCAATCAGCCTAAGCATACAGCATATATGGATGTGAACACATGAACGTGCATAACAGTGCACCACAATATAAACAAACAGAAATAGAAACTATCAACTGTATAAAGAGAAAGAACCTTAAATCCCAACTTGTTCTTCCCCTGCCTCCCCACCGTGTCCTAATAATTGACCATCAGTTATCCTTCCCATAACTCCCAGTTCCCATTTGAACTTCCACCTCTCATCTACAAGCCCTCCCTCCCCCACTCCCATCCAGCCAGAATTATTTCCATAAGCCTTGCCCTCCCCCATCTCACTTACCTCCCCCTGCCCACACATTCTACGGACACTTGCTGCCAATGATGCAAGGGTGTTCAAATACCCTATCCGTTTGACCGTGTTCCCCCTTTGCCCCTCCCCACAGTCCACCGACAGAGAGCAAAACAAAAAAGGGTTAATTTTTTCTCATTCGCCTCTTCCCACATATAATCTTCGATGGCCAAAGTTGTCAGCTATCCCCCGTTGCCCCCCAAAATCCTTAGCCAAGGAGGACTTATAATAACCCCTTTCTCTGGAGACCAGAATCCGAACACCCAGAGTTCATGGCCCAGAATGCCTGTGCCATTCGATTTAACTCCCATCAATAAAGTGCCCCGCGCCCCCACACTCTGGTATTCACAGCATATGGTTCCCTCCCCCCAAAACCTAAACAACTGACCCCGACCAAATTATATAACACTGATATTAATAACTCCCCCACCCCACTGAGGGATGACCAAAAATAGCCTCTGCTTTTCTTCCTTGCACCTCCATTTCAGGTTTGCCGGCCGCAATAGTCCGTTTCCATACTCTTACAATTCCCCCAGATGCATATCCCGTAGAAAAAGCAGGAGAAACTCCACGAGTCCCTCTGTCAGATTCACATTCTCCATCAGGTGACTACGAATGAATGCAACTGCCATTCTCCCAGAGACCAGGGCCCACGGTGCTGACTGTAGTCTAGCTCCACCCCCTGCACCTCCCCTCAGGGAGCGCGGGTACTCATCAAGACAGTCCCATCGCAAGTACAGATTCCCTCACTTTTAAGATGGCACCGGGTGACAGCAGCCTCTCGAATCCCCAGAAGTTCTGAATGTCTCAGCAACATGCCATGGCCAATAGAGACTTGCCCAGCCTACCTTCTTCCTGAGTTCCTCCACAAAAATTTCTGCCTTCTTCACCTCCCAGGAGGAAAATACCGCGCCCTTGTGCTTGATTTTAAAACTTAAATCATGAAATTCTCCACTTTCAGGGCCCACAGGTTTGCCATCACATTGTTAAACATTTTACATTTTTTTAACAGTCTAGCTGAATAGTCCTGTGAAATAAACAGCTTGTGTCCCTCATACAGAATCGGGCCATTTTCCCCTATATGCCCGCAGTACCCTCTCTCAATTCTGCTAATAATGGAACCTCATGATGAGCTGTCGAGGCGGTTGGCCCACGGGCAGCTTGGGCATGAGCCCCCAACAATGAAGGCAATGTCACTGCACACAATTCCAGTGCACTCTCACCTTCCTTCCCTTCTGATAGGCCCCGTAAACAGAGGTTGAGCCTCCTATGATAAGTTTTCCTGGAAGTTGACTGCTTCCTTCATCTCTTCCAGTTCTTGCTGCAGTGCCAGGATTTTCTCCGGGGCACCCAGCATTTCTTTCTCCAGCCTAGAGACTCTCTCCTTTGACTCGGTTAGATGATGTGCCTGGACTGACTGCTGGTGAAGACTTCTTATATTTTATCATCTATCCGGGATTCCAGCTTACAGAGTCAGGGTTCGAGGGCCACCACGACCTGCCCCGTGAGTTCACAGCTGAGCGCTGTTATCTCCGCCGCCTAGAGAGAAATCAAGCTCTGGCTTTCGCTCTGCCCTCTGGCCGCACCTTTCTTCCCCATCTTAGCTGCCAATCGCTGACTCTTACCCAGGCCCAGGGTTAAATATTCATCCATACCATGTTCACTACTCGGTCGTATTATTCTGAACCGAAATAAGAAGTGAAAATGAACTTTTATTTAACTTTATTTCCCCGATGGTGAAGAGAGAGGCAGGAACACGTCTTAACACTTTACCAACTCATGAGTGCCATTTTTTTTTTTTTTTTGATAGGTAGGGGGAGGGGGTGGTTTCAGATTTGATGAATTAGATGTCAAGTGCTTGGTATATTTAGAGGCAGTAAGAGGGAGAAGAGATAACTGAGAGGTACAAGAGATGCTAGACTAGGGTAAATTAGCAGAAGCCACCTGTCACAGAATTTGTGACCTAGAGGATATGCACTAGATAGAGGATGGCATTTCAAAGGATGTGGTCGGGGAGCTTAGATCTTGAGGTACAGTGTTGGAGTGCCAGGGGCTGCCAAGGGTAAACCAGGAGTTCTTGACCAGGAGACTATCAAAAGGCAGCTAACCGAGAGCAGGCAACAAGGTCACACAGTTAGGCGGACTGAGCTCGCAGATGTGACTAAAGCACAGTTGACAGATGAGAGTGTATGTAACAATCAGGAGAGGTAGCAAATGTTTGTAGGTTAGAATGCAAAGCAGGTTGGATTGCACTGGGATCCCGAGAAGCGATAAATCTGAGAGCCCACACAGCGATTAGGTATGGGACACAGTCAGCTGAAAACTAAAGCTGGCACCAGAAGTGGAGAGAATAGTGAATTGGACTGCCTTATGGAGCAGGCAGTCGAGAGAGAGAGCAAACTTGGATGACGACAGTGGCATAGGGAGCGCAGTGGCCCAAGTTAGGTAGGGCAGGAGCGGTAGGAGAATGAGGATGCACAGCAGCTCACTGAATTTGGTGGCTGAGCAGGTGGTGTGGAGATAGTTGAAAAGAGGCAGGCATAAGAAAAGACCAGGTCGAGACAGGGGCAGGGGGGTGGGGAAGTGGGATGGTACAAGTTTAACTTTGGGGGGGGGTGAAAGTAAGCTGATTGGTTCTGACAACCTTCAGAACCTGACAAAAACAGCAACACGGTGAGTGGGAGGAGGAGGAGAAGAGGGTGGCTGGAAAGTACTAGGAGGTGAGCTGAAGCAGTACCTGGTTGCTGCTGACAGGTAGTGTCAAGACAAGCCCTCGTGACCTGCTGTTGCTCCGTGGAAATCACGGGGAATGTGCCGGGAGAAGAAAAAGAAAGATTTAGTGGGCAGTCCCCAAGGAAAGGAGAGTTCAGGGGAGGAGATTAGGTCTAAATCAGCACTGTGGAGTGGGGGGGGGGGCGCAAGAGGAGAGGGAGACTGGTGCAGGTCAAAACAAAGGAGCAGGCTGTACTAAACAAACTCCAACACAAATTAATTTTGTTGAGTAAAACACACAGAACTGAGGTGAAAAAACATCTGCTCAGAGTTAATCAGAGCAGATTCACCAACAGTTAAAGGGAACAGCAGGAAAACAGAAACATAGACTGATGGCAGATAAGGACCACTTAGCCCACCCAGTCTGCCCATTTCCCTACCTGTTGGATAAGCAGCAGATCCTAGTTTTACCAAACAGCCTATTTCCTACCTCCCACTAGAACTGCCTTATGTCGGTTCACACATTCTTAAATTTCTCCACTGTTTTTGACCCTACAACCTCCTCAGGGAGGCCATTCCATGTGTCTACCACCCTCTCCGTGAAAAAATACTTCCTTATGTTGCCCCTGAGTAGTCCCTCTCTATCTTCAAAGAGTGCCTCTTTGTTCTTGCACATCTCTTTTTCTGAAAGATGCTATCTCATTCTTGGACTTTGCTGATTTCCCTTGAGGTACTTGAAAGTTTCTATCAAGCCCCCCCCTTTCCTTGAGGGTATACATTTTAAGCTCTTTTAGTCTCTCTTCATATGACTTCTGGTGCAGACCCTGCACCATTTTAGTTGCCCTACTCTGGACTACCGCCATCCTGTCTATGTCCTTGCGAAGATGGGGTCTCCAAATCTGTACACAGTACTCCAGATGGGATCTCACCAACTGTCTGTACAGACGGATAACAACGTCCTGTTTTCTACTGGTGATGCCTCTCACTATGCATCCCAGTACCCTCCCAGCCCTCTTTACTGCCTTCTCACATTGCTTGCCTACCTTTAGGTCATTTGATATGAATACCCCCAGGTCCCGTTCCATTTTTGTTGTCGTTAGTACCCCCACTGTATACTCTTCCCATGGGTTTTTGTTTCCCAGGTGCATTGCTTTGCACTGAATCTAAGCTGCCATACCTTGACCATTCCTCCAACCTTGCCAAGTCCCTTCTCATCCTTTCCACCCCTTTGTGTATCAACCCTGTTGCAGAACTTTGTGTCATCTACAAAGAGGCATACTTTTCCTTCCAGTCCCTCTGCAATGTCACCTATAAAGACATTAAAGAGGACCAGTCACAGTACTGAATATTGCCGTACCCTGCTAGTAACCCCCCCTTTCTTCAGAGTGGACTCAGTTTACTATTACCCTCTGCATTTTGTTATCCAGCCAATTTTTTACCCAGGCTACCACCCTGGGACCCACTCCCAGGCTGGCTAACTTATTTATTTCTTTCTTTTTTTTGGAACTCTTTTTTTCTGTCACACATTCCGGGCATCCTTCCGGGGTGTACCCTTGACTGCTACTTTCTACTCCCTTACCTGAACCCCCTTGACCAGAGGAACTCCCACCACTCAGGCAGACCTAGCCCCCCGGATCACCCCCCGGGACTGGCCCGTCCTCCCCGACGGCCTTTCTGTAATGAGAGAGGTCCTACCTTGGGTGGTGTGGGAGGCTGGAGTCCTCTGATTGCGGGGCCGGCGGTTGGGATGTGGGGATCGTCCCTCGTACCCCCATCATCTCCACAGAGGGTGGCGGTGATTTTTTCTGGTGCGTTCTGTTTCCCCTGTGGAGCCTGGCCAGCAAGGTGACATAGCGCCGTGACTCTGCCTCCCCAGGCATTTGCCGCACCCCCTACGTATGGCGGCCCCTAGCTACCGCTAGAGGTCACTCAGTGAGCAGGCACATTCCCAAATCCACCCAGGGAAGAGAGAGCAGTGCTCTGGATGCTCGATCTCTTCCCTGCTCTGCTGACCCCGGCCACCTGGCCTCGCTTCCGAACCTGGGTCGCGGCGTGACGCAAGGTGTGGCATCCAGCGTCCCAACCCTCAGTGCCACCGGGCCGGCTAACTTGTTTATTAATCTTTTCTGTGGGACTGTGTCAAATGCCTTGCTATAGTCTAGGTCAGGGCCCCGATTTTTCTGCGGCACACTGGAACAAAGTTCTGCAGCAGGGTTCTCATTTTCCGCAGAACTTCTGCGGCGCTCGACACCAATTTCTGTGGCAATTCTGCGGCACATTTTTACCCTTACGTTTTCCTTTTTTTTTTTTACCGTATCTGACACAATGCACACTCGGAACACAGTCATTTTATGGGCTTTTGTCACCAAATTTTCAACATATCCAGTTTAAGACCTCTGCTCATGAACAGTGTCACTGTGATTTTCTTAATCTGTCCCGAACATTGATTTCGCACACTGACCGTGCCATTGTGCGTTACATGTGCGAAAACACATTTCGGTTGGAGATGTGAAAAATGACAGTTGTACTGTTCATAAGGAGGTGTGGTAAAATGGCAATGCTGAAAATCTAGAGTGGAAATATTAAAAATGCTCAAAGTTCCGAAAGTGCGTAGGAACTGCACGACGCACGCTCGTAAAATAGTCATTCTGGGGAATTTCTTCAGCAAATTTTCAACATAGGGTTTCTGGGGGCCTATCTTGTGAACTGTGACACTGTCATTTCGTTAATCGGTCCCGAAAGGTGGTTCCGCACAGTGACCACGAAATCACCTTTTGGGACAGAATACATTAAAATAAATTACAGTGTCACAGGTTCATAAGGCCCCAAAAACCTCATGTTGAAAATTTGGTGAAAAAATTCCCAAAAATGGCTGAGATATGCACTAAAGTTGAAAAAAATCCATTTATGCCATTGTACAGCTTACCAGCATTTCTTCAGTTTGCGGTCGGCTTTGAAGAGTGCAGACGTGTTCCAGGTCCACTGAAGATCGGCCACACTGGGCTCCGGAGGTAAGTATGGGTTGAGGTGGGGGTGTGGGAGGTGGGGTACACACACAGGAAGGCGCGGTTGGGGATGAGGGCAAAAGAATCAAAGAGGAAGTTTTTTTTTTCAGGTCTTTTCATTTGTTTTAGAACAGCGGGGGACTTTTGCCATGCTGGGGTGGGCTCCCAGAATGGCATACAGACGTGGGTGGGGCACTGAAGCCGGCGAAGTTGGGCACCCGTCGGAAAATGAAATTTTTCCCACGCTGGGGTGGGCTCTAGCGTGGCATACAGACATTTTGGGGGCAGTGAGGCTGACGGAGGATTCAGCACCCCGTCAGCAAAGGGCGTGATGTTCCGTTGGCAGCCACGAATTCCGCAGGTGTCGGCAAATTCCGCGGATAATTCAGCGGTTTGCCGCGGCAAACTCGGGGCCCTAGTCTAGGTAGGTCATGTCCACAGCCCCTCCCTGGTCTACCACTTCGGTCACCCAGTCAAAGAACTCTATTAGATTCGTCTGACATGATCTTCCCTCTGTGAATCCATGCTGCCTTGGGTCCTGTGCCCCGCTGGCCTCTAGGTACTCAACAATTCTTTATTTCTGAAGTGATTCCATAATTTTCCCTAGATCAAACTAACAGGTGTGTAGTTTCCTGCCTTTGTCTTGCTCCCACTTTTGTAAAGGGGAAAGGCGCTGGACACCAACAGCCTCGTGGCCCCCACACTGGAGGCGAGCAGGAGCAGTACCTGGTTGCTGCAAATGGGTAGCGGAGAGGGTGGCTTCCAGACAAGCCCTCATGACCCTATGTTGCTCTGGGGAAATTTCTGGGAATGTGCCCAGGAGAATCTGGTTGCTGCAAACGTGTAGCAGGGAGGGCAGCTTCCAGACAAGCCCCAATGACCCACTGTTGCTCCAGCAAAATTTACTGTGCTCAGATCAAGCAATGTCTATCCACTTCACAGTTCACTGGCTTCACCTTCGACTTAGAATCACTGTAGGTTTGGAGAAAAGGTACTGTACACAATTAAGATCGAATAGATTAGGAGTTCTTCGCATGGATGTCTCAATCACTACTGGTAACAGTTTTAAAACACAGAATTTATTGTGTGGGTGATTTGATCTCACCTGTGTGGCTGAGTAACTGACGGAGGAGATATACAGTAGTTATGACATAAAAATATCCTTCTGGCAATCAGACTTGGTGGTTGTTGACCTGAATCTCATAAAGGGAACTTTTTTTATTTCCATATTTTGTTTGCGCTTCCTGGGTGTGTCAAGCTTGGCTCCTGTCTGCTCTGCTGCGCTGTCCACCATCTTCTCAGGTTCACCTGTACTGGCTAGTACTTCTACAGATCCCACCATCTGTGTTGTGTTGTGGAGTCAGAAGAGGAAAGTCCCTCCCCCCCATAATCCAGTAGGCCAGCATGTGGTTCCTGGTGATGTGGCAGATATACGCTCGGTGTGCAGGGCTTCACTGATGTCTGCCTTGCCATATTTTTCCTCCTGGTTTTCTCCAGTTTTCCCTAGCCACAGCATACCAGGGATAGCGTATGCACGTGAAGGCGTGCATGCTTCCCATGACAGCAACTTTCTCTCCCTCCACTGACATATGTCTGCCCATCATGCATCCTATGAGCTACCACCATGCCTCCACCTGGTGGCAGCCAAGTGCAGAGACAGCAAGCGACCGCAATCCAGGAGAGAAGTGCTGCCACACAACCGCTCTATCATCTCTCAGCCCTCCCCCTTGCCAACCCCAGCTCATTCCCAAACTTGGGTCGCAAGTGTGGCAAGAGCTAAAGCGCACAGTGCCTCAGTCCTCTGCACCACAGACCGGCCTAATAAAGGGATCTTATAAATAACATTTTAAAGGTTACTTCAAATGGCATTTACAGGGCAAGGAGTGAATGGACAGCAGAACATGCTGCTTTGGAACCGCTTAAATTATATACTTTATACTTTGCAAAAAACTTCATTAATACACCAGTTAGGGTTCAACTTAATACCACAAAACTGGGGAAATGTGGTGTTACAGTTTCCAACTCTAACTCTCCACCCCCAACCCAAGCAGCAGAAGGAAACAAATGTTAGGGATTTGGGTCTCCGGAATATTGCTGAATCAGTGGTGGGGTCTTCCTTGGGGTTGTCAATGATAATGCTCACCCCCTTCCCGAACCCACAGCCTACTGTCCAAAGCACAAGGTACAGCTCCAAACCAGTGTCTCATACTGATACACTCTTCAAAGGTAGAAAAGTATGTCTCGCCACATGTTGCCAACACAATCTCTTCATGCAGGGCCCTGCATGAAGAAAGCAGATCATGTTTGATGTTGTTTGCCCAGGGAATGGGGTGGACATTAGGGTTGAAAACCCCAAGGAAGACATCACCACTGATTTGCCAAGTCTCCAGAGACCCAAAACTCTAATGTTTCTTTGTTTCACTACTTGGGAGGAGGAGGTGGGTAGATGAAAACCATAAATACAGGTTACTCACCTGTAACAGGAGTTCTAGGAATGGTATATGTTGTTCATCCACACTGTCTGGCAGGTTCCTTGCCACTTTAAATCTTGCTGGAAGGTCTTCAAGCTGGCTCCTCCCACCCACCCGGGTGGTAAAACTCTCGGCTCCGCCCCATGACGCCAGATCTGGCCCGCTGGAAGCTCAGGTTGTGCGTCGAAGCCGGGGAGGTCGGGTGGGTCGTGTGGATGAACAACATATACCATTCATAGAACTCCTGTTACAGGCGAGTAACCTGTATTTCTAGGGACATGGATATGTTGTTCATCCACACTGTCTGGCAGACTCCTAGCAGTTCTCCGGGAGGAGGGAGGCAAGGCGCACACCCCCGATACTTACCTGGGAAATAGACTGGAGAACCGAGGCCCCAAAACCAGCATCCCGGCATGACTCAAGGTCGATGTGGTAATGGGTAATGAAGGTATTTGCTGACTTCCAGGTAGCAGCCCTGCAGATTTCCTGGATAGGGACGTCCCTGGAAGCAGCCACCGATGCAGCAGTATGGCGGGTAGAATGAGCTCTTATCCCTCTGGGAGGCTCCATGCCCGCCAACTTATAGCAGAGATCTATGCAGGAGGTGACCCACCTGCTTATCGTCCGCTTGGCAGCAGGTCTGCCAGGTGCGGCTTCAGCGTAGGTGACAAACAGCTGGCGAACCTCTCCCGAATTTCAGCCGTGCGCTCCTTATAATAAGCGAGCGCCCTTCTAGGGTCCAAAGTATGGAGCCTGTATTTGGCCTCCGAGGTGTGATTGGGGTAGAACACCGGCAGAGTCAACACCTGGTTAAGGTGAAACTCCAACAGCACCTTCGGAAGGAATTTCGGGTGGGGGCGCAGGACAACCTTGTCCCTGTGGAAGACCAGGTAAGGAGACTCGATGCAGAGCGCCTGGAGTTCTCCCATCCTTCTGGCTGACGTGATAGCCACCAAGAAGGCGGTCTTCCACGACAGGTGAGAGAGTTCACACCTGTGCATTGGTTCGAATGGCTTGCCCAGGAGCTTTGCCAGTACCAGCAGTAAATCCCACGGAGGTGGAGGTTCTCGCACGGAGGGTAAATGTGATCAAGGCCTTTGAAAAAGCGCCAGACCACCTTCTCCTGCGCCACTGACTGCTCCCCGGCTCGCGCCCGGTAAGCAGAGATGGCTGCCAGGTGCACCCTTAGGGTCGTCGACCTAAGCCCTTGACTAGAAATGGACCATAAATAGTCCAAGATGCTTGCCAAAGGACAGGAGGAAGGGTCCAAGCCCTTGCCCTGACACCAAATGGAAAATCTCTTCCATTTGAAGGCATAGCATTTCCTGGTCGACTCCTTACGGACGCCTCAACAACATTGAGGACCTCGTTGGAAGACCAAGGCCTGGAACTCTAGCCGCTCAGGAACCAGGCTGTCAGGTGCAGGGATTGAAGGTCCGATGGAACACCTTCCCTGATTGACTGAGAGCAGGTCCGGCCAGCTGAAGCTGCCTCGGGAGCCTGGAGCTGAGGCTGAGGAGATCTGGGTACCAGAACTGGCGGGCCAGTCTGGGGCTATCAGAATCACCTGCGCCTTGTCCCTCCTTGCTTTGAGAAGCACCTTGTGAAACAAGGAAATGGGGAAGGCAGAAGAAGCCCGGGGTCCAGACCTTGAGAAGGCATCCCTGCAGCGAGCCCTGCTGAGGCGGGCATGAAACAACCTCAACCAGCGTTCTCCCTGGAGGCAAACAGGTCCACCTGAGGTGTGCCCCAATGGGAGAACAGATCTTATACTACCTCGGCAGGAGAGACCACTCGTGAGATTAGCCCCTATCCGGCTCAGGGCATCGGCCAGGGTGTTGGGCTCCTGCCACATGAATGGCTAGGAGATCCGGCCTCAGGCTGCGCGATCAGTGACCAAATCGCGGAGAGCTTCCTTGCATAGAAGCATGGAACACATCCCGCCCTGGCGGTTTAGGTAGTACATGGTCGTGGTATTGTCCGTCTGGACTCGGACCACTTGACCCCGGAGAAACGGAGCAAAGGCGGTGAGAGCTAGGCGGACCGCTCGGAGCTCCAGCAGGTTGATGTGGCATCGGGACTCCCGCGGGGAGCAGAGGCCGTGCGCCCGGTGTTCCCCCAGATGGGCACCCCAACCCATCAGAGAGGCATCGGTCGATAGAGAGACCGTCGGCTCGGGGCGGACAAACGTGATGCCCTCCTGCAGATGAGATGGAACGGTCCACCACCGGAGAGCGTTCCACATCTCCTGGGTCACCATCACTAGCTGGTCCAATGGATCGCAGAGTTGTGACCACTGGCTGGCCAGTCCCCACTGAAGGGGGCGCATGTGCCAGCGTGCCCAACGGACCACGCTGGTACAGGCCGCCATGAGACCCAGGAGGCGCAGGAAGTCCCAGGCAGGGCGCGATTGCCCAACCAGAAATGATTGGGCAAAGGAGGTAAGAACCTCGGCCCTGTCCGCCGGGAGCTGTGCTCTGGCTCGAAGAGAGTTGAGCTCTGCCCCGATAAACAGAATCACCTGCTTCTGCTCGAGTTCCAACTTGGCCTCGTTGATGAGAAGGCCGATCTGAGAGCAAACCTGGAGGGCCAGATTTCTGGACCACTCCACCTTCTGTCTGGAGGGGGCTGCTATCAGCCAATCATCCAAGTAAGGGTACACCCGGACCCCTCGGCGCCGCAGGAAAGCTGTCACCACTGCTATGCATTTGGTGAAGACCCTGGGAGCTGGAGACAGGCCGAAGGGCATTGCTCGGAACTCGAAAAGGGATCCCTCCGCTCGAAAGCGAAGGAACCTCCGATGTGACGGACGGATAGGGACGTGAAAGAACGCGTCCTGCAGGTCCAGAGAGCAGAACCACACACCGTGTTCCAGGGATGGTATTATCTGAGCCAGAGTGACCATCCTGAAGGTTCGAGACCTTAGGAACTTGTTCAGGTCGTGTAGGTCTAGAATGGGGCGCCAGCCCCCTGTCCGTTTCGGAACCAGGAAGTACCTGGACACAAACCCCGGGTCTGAGGGAGGGTCCGCCACCTCCCTGATCATCTCCTTTTGGAGGAAGAGGCGATGTCGGCCCGACGAGGCCGACAGTGAGCTTGCGGACCCGAGGCCCCGGTCTGCGGCGGCTCTGAAGGCGGGGCCTGCTCGGATTACTAGAGGCAGGCCTTTTCCCACCACTCCGCACCAACCTGTCCGAGGTAATAACGGACCAGGCGGAAAGGAAGTGCGGAGCCGTCCCCCCACGGGGGAACCCAGGGGTGAGGTGACGGGGTTGGGGGCGACACCCCTCAGCCCGTCACTGGGCAGGCTTGGAGGAGGGACCGCCGAGGACCTCCTGGGCCTTTACCTCCTGCTTCCTGTTGGAGGAAGCCCAGGCTGGGTTTGGGTGCCAAGCCCGAGCCTGCCCCTACGTTGCTGGGCCGGACGCCCATGGGCGAAGAACGAAAAGGGCTTAGGCTGTGGTTTTTGACCTTTGTCCTTCTGGCGGAAGAGACCAAGTCCAAGGTAGCACTGGACTTCTCGATCCTCTGCAGGTGACCTTCCACCCAGGGTCGAGAGGTCAGTCCCCAAAAGGAACATCCGCCAACTTGTGCTGGGTATCAGTGAAGGTGGATATCCTCAGCCAACCGACGACGATAGCCACCACGCCTACAGACCTGGCACATGAGTCCCCAATGTCTAAAGCAGTCTGGAGCTGCTGTTTGGCCACTACCCTGCCCTGGTCCCACACCTGCCTGACCGTGGTCTGCAGATCCGCGGGAAGATGAGGGACGACCTCATCCAGGGAGCCTAACAGGGCATGAGAGAAATGTGCCATGAGGACGGGCCGAACTGGCCTGGTGAAGGCCGAGGAGGACGCAGCATAGACTTTTCGCCCGGCATAGTCCAATTCCGGACTCTTGTCGGGAGGTTTGTCCACATCCCTAGCGCTCGCACTGGAAAACGCTGTTATAACCAACCCCTCGGCAGAGGGGTGTTCAAAAACTGGACAGAGAACCGTAGGGACCACATACTTCCTGGCCATCCCTGACTGAAGGCGCAGGACAGGAAGCAGGCACCAGAGCTCCAAGGCCGGGCCCACACGCCTCGCCACCGGAAAGGCCTCCGTGGAGAATCCCTCGGTCCAGAATCTCCATGAGGGGATACCTGGCCCGCTTAAAAACGGGTTCGAGCTTCATCCCAGTGGACTCCGAGATGAGCCGAAGCAATCCCAGGAAGGACGAAGGGCTATCATCCACCGACTGTCCTCCTGAGGACTCCAAGTCCATTCGCTTGGAGAAAAGGGAGGAATCGTCTTCGGACTCGGAAGAGTCCTCAAAGAGCTGCCTCGGGCCTGAGCCACATTCCACCTGCCGAGGTCGATTGGGAGTGAGGGTGACAGACAGCCTATGGGGCAGTCCCTGAGCCGACCGAGAATTTTTGGTCGGAGCCCCAACTGATGGCTGTGGAGGCGGAGGTTCCACCGGAATCGGTGGGGCAGCTGGTTTTGGCCGAACAACCGGCCTGGGAACAGGCTCCTCGGATAAAAACGAGGGTTGTTTGACGCTCGGTGACAGCCACCTAATGGCGGGGAAAACGACGTCGGCTTATTCCCAGTCAGAAGGAGCTGTTCCACATGAGTTCCTCATATCTTCAAGCGCAACTGGCGAAGCCTCCCTAGTCGAGGAGGAGGAAGAAGAGCGGCGTGATGCCCGCTTGCGAGACCGAGACCACCTATGACAACAGGATCGGCTGGACGCCAGAAAGTCCGAGACCGAGACCGGGAACCTCGGCTTTGCCGAGGACGGTGCGGGGAGGTGTCGCGGGGAACCGGCACTCCCCTCGGTTCGGAAGATTCAACCGAAGGCTCCGGAACCGGAGGCACAGATGAGCCGACGGGGTCCTCAACTCCCACCGGGGGAACCGGGGAGAGGGGATTCTCGGCTTCTCCAGCCGACAACCCGTCCAACGGGTCGAGAAAAATCTCGACCGCGTCGACGGGAGTCTCGGTCAACTGGCCTGACGGGGACACCGTGAGACCAGTGGCGAAGCGAATCAACGAAGTCGATGGCCGACAACTCGGGGAGAGGGATCTTTCCCGCTCCCAAGAGCGTCGACGGTGAGACTTACCCTTGTCTCTGTTTTCGGACCGAGAAAACGGTCCAGAAGAAGTTGGACCCTCACCTTTAGTCGAGAGGGTCAGACAAAGCTCCTTAAAAGAAGCTGAATAAGAGGCACCGAGAGAGAGCGGGACAAATGCCGCAGCCGAGGTAGAAGCGGCCCGCGCCGCCTCCTCTTCGAGGGCGATCATCTGCTCGAGCTGATCCGCTGAGCCCGCCGCCCTTGGACACCACCGACGGGCCTCTTTTGACTTTACCGAGAAATCGCTCGGGACGCCCCAGTTGTAAGCGGGCAGCACGGTCTTCAAGACGTAGGCCGAAAAAGAAGAGCACAGGTCGCAGGCCTGCGGGTCGTGCTCAAGGCCCAAGCAGTAGACGCACGTGGGAGGCGAATCCGTCCGAGACATCTTCTGCCCGCAAGGGCATCTCCGGAAACCGGGAGTCGATTTGTCCATCGCAGCCGCGAGGGAGAGAAGACCAAAGTCTTTTTAGCAAAACTTTTAATTTCGAAAATTCGAAGAATTAGGAACCAGTCTTACACGCAGAGTGTTAAGGAGGGAACCTGAGCTTCCAAGCGGTAAGGAAGATCTGGCGTCATGGGGCGGAGCCGAGAGTTTTACCACCCGGGTGGGTGGGAGAAGCCAGCTTGAAGACCTTCCGGCAAGATTTAAAGCGGCAAGGAACCTGCCAGATAGTGTGGATGAACAACATATCCATGTCCCTAGAATGCCACAATTCCCTACCTTTACGGCATTAAGTGGAACTCTAACTGATACATTAACAAACTTTTTTACAAAGTACTTCTTTCATTTTTGAGACAGTAGAATATCTTCATTCAGGCAGACCCCTCTGGAACCTGCATGAACAGATGCAGATGGGCAGGGCCCTTTGTGCCCTATGCCAAGGGAAGACTCTCTCAACCTACAGAAGTGGAAGTCCCTTGTGGTCCCTGCACTTCCGTGCAGCAACAAACAATAAGAATTCATGGGTCTGTCTGGTGGGCTGCGGAGGTGCATGTCCCTATGGTCAATGCACTTCCATACGGCCACAGATATAGACGCAGAGGGCAGAGTCCATCTGTAAGCCGATGCACAGGGCCTCTGCCACCCATAGGTGCAATGGGTGTAGAGGTGCAGGGCCCTAGGCCAAAAGGACAGCTGTCTTCACCATATGATACCTGGGCTCCTGCGGACAACCCTGCAGCTTTCACTCCCTGATCTAAGCGGTGTCACATAACAGCGCAATTCCCTCACCCTTCCCCCATGTAGCTGGGTCACTGATCTGGCCCCTGAACTGAGCTCACCAGGACGGGATCACACAGCATATTCGCTGGAGTGCAGACTGACACAACACATAGGTTTCCTTTCTAAAATTTTGACCCCAAATTTTCAAGATAGTCATTTTATGACTCCCTTTATAAACATGACACATAGCATTTATAGTATATTGGCTGAAACGTAATTTCACATCAGAAGTGCGAAAACACATCTTGTCCAGGATTTAAAGAATGACACCTCTCATGTTTATGAGGTGGTGTGGAAAAACAGCTATGCTTAAAGTTTGAAGTCAAAAAACTGAAAATTAGCAAAGTTATGAGTGAACATTGAAATATTGCAACGTTCACTTATAACCTGGACATTTTACTGTATTTACACACTAAAATTTTCAGCACAGCCTTCTTACTACCCCACCTCATGAACCTACTACTCCACCTCATGACCCCGGCAAGTGAAAATTTTCAAATCTCCGCCAAAATGTCATTCTGCACCACAGGTGTGAAAACACCTTCTGTCCAGAATTTCAAAAATGACAGCTGTCACATTTATGAGGTAGTGTGAAAAAAATGGATAGTCTGAAAATCTGGGGGGTCAAAATATTTAATATTACAAGTTGTGAGCCAGTGTAGAGAAGTTTCAACATACGTTCCTATCTTTGTCATTTTTACATATCTGGACTGGTCAAATTTTCAACATAGCCTTCTTATGGCCCTACCTCACAAACAAGGGTGGTGAAAAGTTTGAAACCCTGCTGGAAGGGTGATTTTGCAAAGTGACCGCAAAATAATCTTTTGGGCCACATTTTCATAATTCCACCACAAATGGTTACGAGTTGTGGCCCAAAAAAAAGCCATGCTGAAAATCTGGGGTCAAAATATTCAAACACGACAAAGTTATGAATCAAAGCTCAAACTCCACTGAAACACATTAAACCAGACTTACCTTATTTTCTCATATCACAGGTTCCAGCAGCAAGATATGTCTTCACACAGTGGATCTACGTCATGGGACATGTTCAGATGCATGATGGTGTGCGAGGGTGTGTGTTGAGTGTGAGGTCAGGGTGGTGTGGGTGGTAGGTAGGTGTGTGTGTGGGGGGGGAGTGAGATCGGAGAAGGGCCCTTTTTTTGCAGGTTTAAAATAAAAAAATCAAGCTGGCCCAGAGGCACGTTAAGCACCTTACCTCTCACCATGTCAGCGAGCTATGTTTGGGAACGAGCACAGGTTCCCACGGGTCGGCTAGGTAGGGAGAGGATTGAGTGCCACAGGACTGCTCTCCTCTCCCAGGGGAAGGGATCTGCATGCTCCACCAAATAACTGCCACCAGGTGGAGGCCTGGTGACAGTGTGGGTTGGGGAGGGCAGAAGAAGGGAGGTGTTATGGGACTCCGCCGTGTGTGCATTCCTCCAAATGTACATGTTGGTGAGTGCCCCAGCATGGTGACAGGACAAAAGCAAGTAATGAAGCCTGCCTGCCAACCCCCACCCACCACATCTCTGGTGGCCCTGGGGCTGGAGAACTGGATTGTGCTGGGGTGGGGGATCCATGGGGGTGCTCTGACCCTCAGGAAAGTCCCCAAGGAGGTGTAGGACGGTGGGACTGGCAGGACCGCGTTGAGGGGAGCATAGCCTGTCCTGGCCATGAAGAAGATAAACAAAATATGGAAGAAAAAGAAATCAATGAGGGACAGCTTTTTTTCCTGGGGACTCTGCAAACACTGGGGATTAGGCACCTCAGTGTCAGTCTACTGTTAGTCAGCACTGGGGTTGGGCACCCTGGTCCTCCTATATAATACAGAACATCAGTGAACACTGTGAAGGGCAGGTAGGCGAACTGTAAGAGAGGGAGGAAAAAGCAGTACTGGGATGGGCACCCCAGCCCACTTGGGAACAAATTATACAGTTGTGGTTCTGCTATAGATTCCCCCCACTGTGCAACTGAAATTCTGCACATTATCTGCTGATCAGCTATCAAACAATAAAAGGATGCAGTGTCATGGTAAAGAACAGTTATATACTCAACTGTAACAGTAAATCTTCGGGAGAATCTCTTTCATCATGCCACACCTATGGAACTATATATCGCCAGGCACTACACCACACAGAAACTTTTGCAAGCAGTCCACTAGGGGCCGCCCATAATGACGTCAGATATCAGTTCTCCCATATAAACGTGGGCGGCCTCTTCTCATCTCAGCTCCCTGCTGGAGATCATGCTCGGAGGACCTCCCTGTAGGAAACCAGGACAGAACCTAGGGCTCTGCCAACAAGGAGAGGCAGAGAGCAGTAGATAGACCCTCAAGGAGAAGGAGACAATCTCGCCAGAGTCTCAGGATCCGATAGCGGAAGGAAGGTGGGATGGTATGGCTTGATGAAAGAGTTTCTCTCAAAGACAAACAGTTACGGTGAGTATGTAACTGTTCTATCTTCTTTGAGGGTATCTCTTTCATGAGGCCACACCTAAGGAACGAGTACCAAGAAGTACTGACCATAAACAGTTTGAGTGGCAGGAGCCTACAGGCCTAAGAAAGTAGGCCCTGGAGCACAGTTGGGCAAAGCCAGCCCTTTTTTGAGAGGCAACGTCCAGACTGTAGTGTTTAGTGAAGATGTGGACAATACTTCAGGTGGCAGCTGCACAGATTTCAGCAACAGACACATTTTTGAAATATGCAACAGCTATGGCCATGACTCTAGTAGAATGACCACAAACAATCCCAGGAAGTTCCTTACGGTACTTCCTATAACGAAAAGTAATACAGACTGCTAACCATTTGGACAGGCACACTTTGGAAACTGATCGCCCTCCTTCCCATGGGCGACTGAAATAAAAAGCTGTTAGGACTTCCTGCAGTCCTTTGTGCAGTGTATATAATACCTGAGTATTCTATATACATCTAAAGTATGGAGCAATGCTTCCCGTGGATTAGCATGCTCAGGAAAATAAAACTGGCAGGTGGATTGTTTGATTTAAAGTAAACACAGACATCACCTTTGGTAAAAATGTAGGTTTAGTGCGCAAAATCAGAAAGGAGGCTCACACATTAGAGCCTATAGCTCTGAAATCCTCTGAGCAATAGTAATCGCAAAAAAAAAAAAAAAAGCGGCCCAGTGGCATGGAGGGCTGATGCATCAAGCCTTACCTCCTACCACACCAGCGACCCGTGTTTGTGGTGCGAGCTGGTCGCAGGGGGTCAGGCAAGGGTGGGAGAGAATTGAGCATTCGGAGAACAGCTCTCCTCTCCCAGGGAGAGGTGGGACTGGAGATCGGTGCATGCCTGGTCCCTAGTGGCAGCTGGAGGCTAGCACACCAATACCACTAGATGTGGGGGGGACAGACACAAAAGCAGACAGCCGGCATGCCGCGTGCGGAAGCGCGTACAGCTCAGCCACTGGCATCACTGCATGCTAAGTCCACACTCAAGGATCGGGAGAAACTGGAGGCAGAAAAACACCGTGGACCATCAGGATGATCCCAGCTCTCCGCACCCAGCTAGCTGGCACATCAAGCCAGAGGTGAGTACCAGTGGACGCTGGGGTGATGGGGCTGGGGGGGCCGGTCCGCGAGAAGAAAGAAATAAGCAAAAAAAAAAAAAGAAGCATTTGTCAATGTTCACCACTGGTACTGATATTGTACTAGGTCTAGGAGCAGATCCCCATGCCAGAAGACTATAATGAGCTGGGCATGGCATGGGGGGACGGAAGTTATGGCGGGACAGCAACAGACTCATTTAAATCTGAAATGACATGCAGAAGGCTGAAACAGATCTAGATAGCGGGGAAATGTAGACTACCACTTTTTGCACCAACCAAAGAGCCACCTAACTGCACTTTCTAATTGCTGTGATATACACACGCTAATACAAATACACATATATGCATATTTATTACAGCATAACTTAGCAGTGCACTGTCTGCACACATAGAGCATTGACACACACACACACACGTGCAAACACAAATGCCACTGCCTTATATGGGGTATACCATTCGAACATCGAAGTTTCAACATCAAAACCCCAGTGTCGATGGACTTTGCATCTACGGGGAGATTTTTCATTGACAGGGGACAAGCACCTAACTCTACTGTCTGAGTGACATGGAGTTAGATATTTAAAGTAGGGGAAATGCAGGGGCAGAGCCCCGCACTGATACAGTTAAGTGTGGCAGTCGATGTCAGCAAGTTGTGGGTCATTATTGGGACGCGTTGGCGATGTCAGCGGTATTGCGTCTATGTGAAGGATTGCGATGAAATTTCTGACGTTGAGGCTTGGTGGAGCCATTATATGGCATTTATTTACTTATACATCTAAGCCTAACTTTTACTGTATTTTAGATAAGCACTGTGTTTTGCACTTACTCACTGTACTAATCTACTGGGTAACTAAGATAGGATCAGGTAGGTGCGGTGGATGTGGCCTATCTGGATTTCAGAAAGGCCTTTGGCACTGTCCCCCATAGAAGGTTGATTAACAAATTGCACAACATAGGGGTGGATCCTAAAATAGTTCTGTTAGTGGAGAACTGGCTGAATGGCAGGAGTCAGAGGGTTGTGGTACACAGGGAGTACTCTGGAGAGCGAAAGGTGATGAGCAGGGTGCCAAAGGGGTTGGTGTTAGGGCCGGGACTCTTCAATGTCTTTGATGTCTTTGTTGGGGACATTGCAGAGGGACTGGAGGGGGAAGACATTTCTCTTCGCATAGGATACAAAAGTATGCAATAGGGTGGACATGCTAGGTGGTGTTGAAAGAATTTTTTTAAATTCAAGTTTATTGACATTCAAGGGTACAGTATACCAATAAAGTCTGACTACAACACATTTTTGGTCTCTCAGAAAATCCTTAAATACAGAGTACATCTCATTCTTTGATCTTTTGTTTAAACAATCTATCTCAATGATTACTATAACTATTACACATTACTTCCTTTAATCTTCCACTGACATGCATACAACTTTAATTTTTCTCCCCAGTTTAACATGGCTCATTCTGTCTCCCTATGCCCTGGTCAGCCTCTACCTTGGGTCCCCGTCCATATCACCCACTTGGACCACCTATGTGCAAATGTCTGTGTTCAGAGATTAATTTTGTGCATCAGCTCTTCCATCTCCATAATATCATGCACTATTCCCTGCCACTGTTTGCAATCAGGGGATCTACTACTAGCCATTTTCTTTTAATAGCTTTATGAGCAGCCGTTAAGATGATGTACCAGAGATATATATAATAATAAATAAATAAATAAATAAATAATATAGCATCTCTCCCACTAACCTCTGGTGGTGGCAGGCCCAAGACCAAGTGTGGAAAAGTCATGTCTGAGGTGATGGAAAACACTTCACTCAATGCCCTCTTAATTTGCACCCAGTAAGTTTGTAGGGCAGGGCAGTGCCAAAATATGTGCGTATGATGAGCACTGGGTTCATCACACTGTCTCCAGTATTCCTCAGACCTGATCCTCCCCCACCTACACTGTGTGGCTGGGGTGTAGAAAAATCTTGTTCTGACCTTCCAGGCAAATTCTTGCCATAGATGTGAGTAGGTTGTTTTGCTGACCAGACTGAAAATGTTACCCTATTCTACTTCTGTAATCTGGAACGCTGCTTCCCCTTCACGCTTTGGGGAAGGGTACAAGTTTGGTACAGACCTCTAAGGGCTTTACAGATTGCTGAGATATGTCCCTTCAGTAGCGTCTGGTTCTGTATTGCCTGGATTATTTCCATCAGTGAGCCGAGTTGGGAGATTGCTTGGTTATTTTGCTGGAGTTCAGGGAGATAATTCCGCAACTGTAAATATCTGAAAAAGTCACTGTTGAGCAGATGGTACATCTCCTTTATCTGGGTGAAGGATAGTACCATTCCCCCGGACAGCAACTGTCCAAGAGTGACCAGCCCCTCCCTTGTCCATGGCCTAAATATGTGATATAACTTGAAGGGGGAAAAATGAGTCGCTCCAGGTGAACCATTGTAGGGGCCAAATTGCCACAGAAATTTTATATTTTGCCCGGTTCTGTAGACCGCTCGTAAAGTATTTCTAGTCATCAGAAAAGGAAGCTCCCCAATATGTAGTCTGAATGACATATCTGCCACTCTTGCTCCCAGACGGGCTCCCTTTACTGCTTCCACCTCCATTCTCTGCCAGTGAGCTTCGTACCCCTCTGCTGATCACAGGAAAGCAAACTGTAATTGGGTGGCCATGTAATAATCCTCTAAATTAGGGAGGGCCCTGCTGTGACAGGGTGGAACAGGACCCTGCCCATTTGTTATGGAGAAAGTGTTTAAATGCAAGGATCATTCCCTTTCTGTATCTTCTCTGTCTAGTTGCGCAACCCAATTTTCCTGTGAGACTTCGGACTTGATCAACCCGACAGGCTCGCAATTCTTTGCCTCTCACTAGCTCAGTTCTCTTTTGCTGTTTGTTTTTCTCCCTTGCATATCTAGATCTGCTGATATAAATATATGTGCAAATCATTGTATGGAAATGTAACTAATATCGGGATCCCTTGTGTTTGGAAAATATATATAATTACTGTTGAAATGTATATAATTATAATTTGAGATGCCTGCAAAAAGCTGTTGGAAGCTAGAGGTTACCAGAGTTCAATTTTGAAGCCTTTTGCAAAAGCTGTGCAAAACGGGGCCTCAACTCGAGAAGAACACTGTGTTCTAGCAGCTCCTGCCTGATATTTACAAAAACAAGATACTTGCTAAGGATTGGGGTTGAAAGGACTTATAAGAAAGATTAGAAAAAAAAGGGACACAGAGACTGAAAGAAAAAACAGTTTCATTTCTCCTCTGTACATAGTTATTCTGAACAAGTTTATTTTTTTTATGTTACTGCTACTGTAAATAAATATTTTTGGTGAATTCTACAACTGCTCCTGGTTTTCCCTATGCTTCCTGACCTGTGCCTCGACACCTGCCTCCTGTGGGTTTGTCTGAGGACACAATTGAGGCTTTTATTCGTGGCCTCCCTGGAGCCCATATGTATTTTTAAATAATCCCCTGCCAAGTCATAAACTGGGTTTGTGGGATCTTCAGGGCCAAACATTGGAATAAGTACAGAAATCTGGGCAAAACATTCACGGTCACTGATTGTATGCATGAGTACATGGTAAAATTCAGAAGTGTCCATCTTGCAATGTCTTGATGGATCTGTTGAAGCAATGGGCCGAAATTAACATCAAATAATTTGTTTAAATTCTTAGGAATAAGACTCCCTAAGTACTTAATTTCAGAGGTGCCCCAGTTTAGGGGTAAACGTTTTCTGGTTTCGTATTAGGGGTTGTAGTGGAATCGAAGGACCTCTATTTTGGTTTTATTCAAACTGTATCCAGCATGACGGCCAAATTCCTCCAGCCGCATCCAGACCTGTGGTATTTTGGTTTCTGGCTGGGTAAGGTACAGTAGAACATCGTCATAGTAATGATATCCTATGTTCTGTGTCCCCCAACTTCAACCCATGTATGTGCTGGTTGTTCCTTATAGCCTTATCCAGGGGTTCAGTATAGATGGTGAACAGTACAGGGGATGGGGGCAGCCCTGTTGTGTGCCCCTTCCCAAACTGAACCTGTTTGATAGCCCCCCGTTAACCCTGCCACACGTCTGCATACAAGGCTTTAAGACTTGTGATGAATTGCTGCGGGAAGCCCAGTTCTAGCATCAGGAAGAGGAGATTCCAAGATATCTTGTCGAAGGCTTTCTCTGCATCTAAGATCATCAGGCAGACAGGCGTGCATGTATGGTTAATGTTATTAATGATATTTATAGTTCATCTAACATTATCAGAAGCCTGCCTCCCAGCCACAAATCCGGTCTGGTCCATATGGATTATCTGTGGAATAAGTGTCTTGAGCCTCTCAACTAAAATGGCCATGAACAACTTATTGTCCATGTTAAGAAGGGATATAGGCCAGTAGCACCCACACTCCGTGGGGTCCTTCCCTGCTTTATGAAGTACTGTTATAGTGGCATGGTTCCATAAAGGCAGGACTGCTTCTCCTTCTCTCCACACTGCGTTTTAAGTGTCACCCAATGGGGGGGTCACCTCTTAGATAAAAACCTTATAAAATTCCCCCCCATATCCATCTAGGCCGGGGCACGTCCCTGTTTTAGTATACTGTATGGCTCTAGTGATTTCAGGATGAGAAATGTTGGTCGACAAAGCTTCTAATAATAATAACTTTATTTGTATAGCGCCTTTCAAAATGTCAAGGTGCTTTAACAGTAAAAAGATAAAACAGAATACAATAAAACACAATTAAGTACAAATACCAAGAAAATTCATAGCTTCATTAAAATCAGACAGAATAGGCCTGGTGCCATAAGCAGGTTTTTAAGGCCTGTTTGAATCCCCCCATGGTCGCGCACTCCTAAAGCTGATGGGGTAGAGAATTCCAAAGGGCTGGGGCCACATACATAAATGCATGGGCCCCCAATGATTTAATGATACCCTTGGAATCTCTAGCAACCCCTCGTCAGCCAAGTGGAGCGATCGCCCGGGGCAGTAAGGAACCAGAAGCTCTTTCAGGTAGTATGGACCCAATCCGTGTAGGGCTTTATACTAACATACTAAAATGCCAGCAGAATAGGCCTAACGGTCTTTCGTGTCTGCTCGTTTGGTCAGCCCCCACCCTGGGTGCTGACCTTGCTGTCCCCCTCGCCTTCTCTGGCTTCTCCCTTCCCAGTTCCGGATATTCTTGCTGCATTGGATTTTGCTTCCAGAACCCTTCCCCTGTACCTGTCCCACCCCCTCTTGAACCCCTCCACTGTCTCTGCCTCCACCAGCCCCCTAGGTAGTGCATTCCATGGCTCCACCACCCTCTCAGTGAAGTAGCACCTCCTCCTTTCTCCCCTGAATCTTCCCCTCCAGCTTCCACCCATGCCCTCTAGTGGCCCCTTCCTCCTTCCTTCGAAGCACCCTGACTGTTCCTCCCCTATTTACCCTCTTCATGTACCTGAAGACCTCTATCATGTCCCCCTGGTCCCTTCTCTCTTCCATTGTGTACATATTTAGCTCTTCGAGCCTCTCCTCATAGGTCCTGTCCCCCAAGCCCCAAATCATTTTGGTTGCCCTCCTCTGGATCCTCTCCAGGAGGTTAATGTCCCTCTTTAAGTGTGGCCTCCAAAACTGCACGCAGTACTCCAGGTGCGGCCTCACCAAGCAGTTATACAGAGGGAGTATCACTTCCCTCCTTCTGGAGGTGATCCCCCTAGCGATGCATCCCAGCATCCTGTTGGCCTTGGCTGCTGCCCTCCTACAAGTCTCAGAGTTGTTCATCTTGACATCCACCACCACCCCCAGGTCCCTCTCAGCCATTGAGACTTGTAGTATTCCCCAGGGTGTACACTTGGCCTGGGTTTCTGGCCCCCAGGTGGAGTACCTTGCATTTCCCTGCATTGAACCTCAGCTTCCACTTTCTAGACCATCTTTCCAGAGCCTCCAGGTCAACCTGCAGGGCCACCCTCCCCTCCTCCCCATCCACCACCGCCCCCAGTTTCGAGTCATCTGCAAAGAGACTCATCTCACTGCTGATTCCTGTCCTTATGTCAGATAGGTAGGCGTTGAACAGAAGGGGCCCAAGGACTGATCCCTGTGGGACCCCACTAATGACCCTCCTTGGGGATGAGACTATCCCACCAACTACGACCCTCTGGGTCTGGTCCTGGAGCCAATTGCCTATCCATCTGATCATCTGGTTTCCCACCCCCATTTCTCCTAGCTTATCCAACAGGCCCATGTGAGGAACAGAGTCAAATGCCTTGCTGAAGTCTAGAAAGAGGACATCCACTGGTCTACCCAGGTCCAAGGCACTTGTCACCCAGTCATAGAACTCCACCAGGTTTGTCTGATACGATTTCCCCGGGATGAATCCATGCTGTCTATCGTCCAGGCACCCTGATTTATCCAGGTCCCCCCCTAGCCTCTCCTTGACAATGCCCTCCATCACCTTGCCCACCACCGATGTCAGGCTGACAGGCCTGTAGTTCCCTGCAGTTCCCTTTATAAGTCAAAGGTTCGACTTTAAAAGTGATCTGCCACTGAACTGGCAGACAGCGCAGTTCGCGCAGCACCAGGGAGATATGACAAGTCCAGGGAGTTCCTGTCAACAGCTGGGCTGCAGCGTCCTGGTAGCCCAAGATAGAGGGAACTGCAATAATCAAGGCACGAGGTCACAAAGGCGTGGACCAGCGTAAGAAGATCACCGGACAGAACTAGGTGCTTGACCCTGGAGATGTTCCTCAGATGATAAAAAGAGGTCTTGACAACTGCCGACACTCGAGATCGCAGTGTCAGCTCATCATCAAGAATCACCCCCAGGTCCTGTACCTGTTCAGAGGCAAGAAGCTGGGAAACCCCCAGGAAGATTCCTGTAGGCAAACCCGCTCCTGACCCCTCTAGCCGGCGACCGGGGTCCACGACCATCACCTCAGTCTTTTCCGAGTTCAACTTCAGCCAGCTGGAATTCATCCAATCCTGGGTTTCAGCAAGGTAGTTATTAAATACAGAGAATGCTCTATCCTGGTCGGGTGCAAAAGACAGGTTGAGCTGGGTATCATCAGCATAGCAGTGAAACCTCAGCCCATTCCATCTTACAATGTCTCCGAGGGGCAGCATGTACACTGTGAACAACATAAGGGACAATACCGAACCCTGAGGGACGCCACATGACAGAGAGACTGGGTCGAAGGAATAAATCCCTGACACCACCCTCTGAGCTCTGCCAGTGAGGAAAGATTTAAACCACCTGAAGACTGTGCCAGACAGGCCACAGATGAACCTCAGGCATTCGAGAACAGCCCCATGGTCCACAGTGTCAAACGCTGATGAGAGATCAAGAAGAACCAAGACAGAACGGCTTTTCTGATCTCTCACCATCAGATCATCATTGCGCACCCCAGAACCAGCGCAGTCTCGGTACTATGCCTCTTTCGAAAACCGGATTGGAGAGGTTCATAGATGTCATGGATAGTCAAATGGTTGTCCAGTTGTAGAGCCACTACTTTCTCAATCACCTTCCCCACAAAGGGGAGGTTAGAGATAGGTCTGTAGTTGGCAGGGCAGTCTGGGTCCAGAGAAGCTTTCTTCTTGAGGGGTGTCACCACCGTCTCCTTCAGGGAGTTAGGAAATTCACCTGACTCAAGGGAGCACCAGACTATCTGTGCTAAGACCGTGCTGATGAGATCACAACAACCCATAATCAGGGAAGTCGGGCCCGGATCTAAACTACAGCACGAAGGGTGCATACCCTGGACAATCCGCATGACATTGATGAACTCCGGCCAGTCGAAGAAAAGTGAGGGAAAGTGACTGAGCACCGATCAATAGCATCTCCCATAGTGTGTGTGTTGGCTGGAGCCCTGCCCTGATGTCAGCTGCCTTATCCACAAAGAACTGAGCGACCTCATCACACTCCAGTTGTGAAAAGGCTCTTCGAATCTACAGGCAGGCCAGGTTGCACAGTCTGTCTCTCCCTGTTCCCTGGTCAGAGTGGGTAGGCCCAACACCAGATGGATGCATTGTTTATCTGAGGATGTAGATTCCTGCTGGGGTTGGCAAAGTCTCTTATAAAAAGAGACAAAGGCTTTGGCCACCTGGTCTCCCCTGTAAGTCACTTGTCCTGTTCTAGGATGTTTGATTTTAGTGATATTATGATTTGGCAGATTGCTGTATCAGGCGATATGCCAGGAATTTTGTCGCCCTTGGACCTCCATCATAGTACCTCTGTTTGAGGTAGCATAGTGCCTTTTCTGTTTCTACATTTAAAAAGGTTTGAATTTTATTTTTCACCTCTTTAAGTCTTTCTTCTATTTGTTTATCCCGTTTTTGTTTTTGCTGAGCCTCTAGTGATCTCAGTTGGGTTGTGAGGGAGTCCATCTGGTGTTGCCGCTCTTTTTTCTTATACGCAGAGATGGAGATCAGTTTACCCCTAGCCATTTCCTTCACTGTGTCCCATAAAATCTGCAGGGAAATATCCTGATTGGAGTTTGTCTCCACTGTCTGTTTGATAATGTCCCGAATCTCCAAGACTGTTTCTTTGTCTCATAGGCAGGGTGGTATAAATTAGTTTGAAACTGGTGGTCAGTTTGGCCACTAGCTTTCAAAATCTGGTAGCCAAAGCCACGCTTTCAGTGGCTGTTCTTTTTAAGGGCTCAAAAATCACTTTGTGGTCAAGTAGCCAGTTGTTCGGTAACTTCCAAAAGCTAACAGCCAAACCAATTTCTTTAGTGGCCACTGGCCACCTGGCTACCCAGTTTGTCCCACCTTGCTCGTAGGAGGGAGATGTTAAGTCTCCACTGTGTATTTTTCCTAGGGAGCAACAAGTCAGTCTCTACAAACACTAGTTGGTGATCTGAGTATGTAGCGGAGCCCACCCACATGGATCTGAACATGGACAGGTCTTTGACATATGTAAAAAAAACATATCTAGTCTGGAGTATATTTTAAATCTAGGAGAAAAATATGTGAAATCTTTAGCATTCGGGTATTTCTCCCACCACTGATCAGCAAAGCCCAACTCTGACAAGAGCTTTGAGAACTGTTTGGCTGTCTTATTCCTATTAGTGGGGAGCTCTGAAGTTGTGTTTAAGTTCCTATTGATTGTCAAATTCAAATCCCCCCCCCCATGATAACTAACCCCTTCGCTTTCTCCACTAAAAGGTGGATTAAGTCCAAGTAAAACCCAATTTGAGAGCTCAGTGGAACATAAATATTTATAAGTGTGACCCATGTGTCTTGTACCAAGCCCGTTATCATAACATACCATGCCCCTGGGTCCATCATTATCTCTTCCTCTTCAAAGGGCAAATCTGCCGCCAAAAGAATAGCCACCCCTCCTTTTTCCCTTCTCCAGGAAGGCCTGATATATCGTGGGCTAGGCCTTCGATTTAAGTTTCAGTGCCTCCCCGGGAGACAAGTGGGTCTCCTGCAGAAAGCAGACCGAACATTTTTGATGTTTAAGAAATTGCACAATTTGTCTCCTTTTTTTTAATTTTTTTGAAATTACTATTTATTCGCCTTCCTGCCTGCCATCCCCGACCCTTCAGGAGCCTCAAGGTAGACATCCCTCTGCCTTCCACCCTGCCCGTATGACCCCCCTGGAACCCCATGGAGCTTCAGTTTACCCCCTGAGCGGGGATGGGGCAGAGCCCCCTTACCCCAACAATCAACTTTCGTCAGTCCAGGGGCCATCGGGCGGGCGAAGGCACATCGAGGGCACGTCTCCGGAGGCTCCATCTTCCCGGCGATGGCAGACGTTTTTCCTCTTTTTCTCCCACCCACTACAGCGTAGGACCCCTGACGTCAAGGCGCAGAGCGCTGACGTCACGCTGTTTGTCGGCAGCCCTTCCCCTTAACATTGGGGGCTTGCAGTACTCCGAGCCTCCGCTCGGAGTCAGACAAGTGTTCGGGCTATAGACTTAACCCTCCCCGGAGTAGACGAGCTGTCGTGGGACGCCAAGCCTAACTCCACCGGCTGGCTTCACCAGCGACCCGAGTCCGCCTCCCGTCCCGGTCGCCGGGCGCGGAGCGATGTGTGGCGCCCAGCGCCTCAACCCTCAGCCACTGGCCGGCAATTTGTCTCCTTTTTAATGGAGTTATTAATCCCATTAATGTTGTATGACATGGTTTTCAACCTAGAATGAGCCATGTTTAATATCCCAAGAAATTAACAGCTGTTCAAAAATCATTTTCACAAAATTCTTATCCCTTAGTGTGCAATTTCCTGTGAAAGTTTGAGTGTACCCAAATATAGAGCTAACTACATACATCCAAATATAAACCCTTCCACCATAAACAACATGTATGAGACTTGTGGGTATTTCTCACCTCTGCCTCAGAACAGAAACTTTGTTGTAGGGTGTCAACCCCCCCCCCACTGTTTATTATGTAGAACAGTCCCAGGTCACCAAACAAAAAAAGGAGGTGTTCTAGGCTTTGAAATGCAACTTCCTAGGGCGAGCTGGGTTACCCCCTACTCAGGTGATGCCCCCTTAGGGGCACCAAAACTCTAGTTTAAGCAGAGAGAAACCGCAGTTCTGGAACTAGCGGGGTGTGCCCCACAACCCATGCAGTTAAAGCCTTCGTCAGCAAGTGTCTGGCAGATAGTCGCCCCTCCCCTTCCCCCAATCTTCTAGATTTTGCTAAGTATCAAATGTGTGCTACCATGTATCTTTACTGGCAAGAGAGGTTTCTCTCCTGAAAATGGTCTACAAATGTATTGACAGACTTGAAACCAATGGGGCACTACAACATCTTATATATATATATCTATATATTTTGAGATTTGGTCCCTGTGCCACCCATGTGGTTGCATTCCAGTCCGATCCCTTCGGGGACAGCTGCAGTATGATACATTCTTGGCTGCACAGCAGGGATCCCCTGCCCCCCAACATTCACAAGCGGCCTGGTGGTGATTTCCACCCATTTGTGTATTTCTTAAACTATGGGCACAGACCAAGTATTTTTATGGCTGTCCTTCACTCCACCCCCGAGGCATATCACCTTGTGGGATGAGAAGAAAAGAAAGGCAGCCCTACACTGACTGCTCTTCGGTGGGTATTACAGTAGCCACCTCTTATCATCAGCTCCCTCCATGCTCTTCCTATGGACCCTCGACGAGAGGGTGTGAGGCAGAACACAGAAATTAGACATGACTTTGGCAAACCTCATTACAAGTACGAACTGTATGTGGGTAGAGGAGGAGAAAAATACATTTTTGCCTGTTCTGATTTACCCACCTGGCAGTCACACATATATAGCCCCAGTTTAAATGGAGGGGGAATCAACTTGCAGTTTTAAGGGCAGTCCCAACCAGCAGCCAGAAAAAGTATATATGTCCTAGTCATCAGAGGGGGCCCCAGAACAGGTGTTGCCATCCAGACAGACGAAGATGAAGGGTGTGTAAAATCATTCAGTCTACGGGTGTTCAGGTGTCCATTCTGTCTGCTACTTCACCCATATCAGATGTATCCACTGGGTCCACAGGTCGTGCCTGCCTCAATAGTCCCTCTAGCTGTATCCAAGATCCGTATGTCTTCAAGAAAGCCCCGAGGTCTGTTCACAGAACTGCTGGGTTGTTTCCCAGAGGGCCGCCTTTCCTCGAGACGCCTCTGCGTGCTACTGTCCTGGCGGACCACAGGAGTTCTTTTTCAAGCTGCTCCTTGACAAGTGGGGGAGTCTCGATGCCCAGATCCTTTAAATAACTGGATGCTGCGAGTAAGTCCTGAAATGTGTGAGTGCCTTGGTCTGTTTCTATACGTAGTCTGGCTGGGTAAAGCATTTGTGCCTTGATCTGCCAGGCTCACCACAGTTTCAAAATGGGCCACACCACTTAGCGTCTCTCCTGATCTGCCATGGTGCAATCATTATTGAGATTCAGTTTGCTGTGCTGGAATTTAAGCTCCCTCTGCCTCCAAGCCCTCTGCAGTAATGCCTCCTTCACTGCGTAGGAGGTAATCTTGAAGCCAAAGGTCCCAAGGAGCTATGAGCTCGATCTATGGATAGATCGAAATCTGTTGGCAGATGCAGTACTGACCAGAGCAGTTCTTGTATAAAACTAATGGTGCTTGGGGCCCCCTCTTCAGCTCCCTTTGGGATCCCATGCAAATGAAGGTTCTGCCACCTGCTGTGGCCCTCCAGGTCATCCAAGTGGTAAGTTAGTTCCCTTTCTCTGGCCATAAGGTAAAGTAGTAGGTGATCATGGCGGTCCACTTGTTCTGTAACTGTAGTGGATCCCAGCTCCAGTTGGTCCGTGCAGTGTTCTATCTTTTCAAAATCCAACTTAAAGCCCAAAAGTGTGTGGTCTATTTTTTTTTTTTTTTTTTACCATTAAGGCCGTCTGCTTTATTGTTGCCACCAAGTCGGACCACTCTTCGGGAAGTGAGGCCCGAGACGCCATGCTGGGCTCCCCTTTGGTGGCGTCCACTGGTAGGCATTGTTTGTCTTGTTGGCGCATGCCTTTCAGTTTCTGCGCTGGTGTGTCCGAATTTTTGGTATGAAAACTTTCGATCTAGTAGCCTTTGCCGATGAATGCATCCTGGTGATGGCAGATGTAGGCTGATAAAGACTGGGAGTTAGGCAGAGCTCAGGAGTTAAGCTGCCATTGCTTTGCCGACATTACCGGAAGTCCGGGTGTTGAAAGAATGATGGAAGACCTTAAAAAACCAGAGAGTCGGCCTGGTGGCACTGAGGGTTAAGCTGCTGGATGCCACACCTCACACTATGCTACTGACCGGGGTTTGGGAGCGAGCCCGGGTCATCGAAGGCTAGTTAAGTGGGAGGGAAGCAGCAGGATTGAACAGCCACAAGGCAGCTCTCCTCTCCCGAGGAGGGACTCGGTCGCCCCCCTTCCCCACAGTCCAACTGCCCCCACGTGGAGGTCCGAGGGTAGTGCAGGCAGGCAGGTGGCAAGCAGAGGGAGGGCGCTACAGAACCACAGTGCGCATGTACCTCCACAGGCGCACGCTTGGCAGTGGCAAAGGGAGTGGACGGGGAGTCTGGCGAAAACTAGGAAAAAACAGGGGCATAAACACAATAAAAACAACTGGATAAATGGTCTGAAGAATGGCAGCTGGGATTCAGTGAACAGATGTGCAGGATCATGCAGATAGGGCACAATAACCCAGGAGCAGAGTACAAACTATGTAAGGCGGTACTGACAGTCACAAATCAGGCAAGGGACTTGGGAGTTACTGCACAGAACCTAAGAGAAACTAGGCAGTGTGATAAGGCGGCTAGAAGGCTATCCAGATGCTTGGATGCACAGGGAGGGGTATCAGGAGTATAAAGAGGAAGGTCATCTTGCCTCGTATAAAACACTTATGAGATTGCATCTGGAATACTGCATCCAGTTCTGAAGGCCCCATCTGAGAAAAAACACACAAGGTGGAGGCGGTGTACTACAATGGTGCAGGGCATATGGGATAAGACCTATGAGGAAAGACTAGCCAAGTCGATATTTTAAAGTTTTATTTCACTTGGGTAAAGCATTTAAACCAATTTAAATACTGAATTTTTACACAATATGCCGGTTGAGTTTGATATATGATGTATCGAATCTCAACTGGCATATCCTGTAAAATATCACTTATGCTCATGCTTTTACCCATTATTTCTAATGAATTTGTACAATGCAGATCTGCTGAGAGGCAGTTTCAATGTGGTCTTCCTTTTACACATTTTTACAATGTGTTTTCCTAGAATATGCCTGCTGATTGCTATATATTAAGCCTGGATAGTTCACAGAAGACGTGACATCTTATTTTCAGTGGGGCTCTACATCTACACAAAATTATGCTGCACTGTATAAAATCAGAACACGCTGAAAACAATATTTTATATCTGGACTAGGCTACCCTGAAAAAATACATTATAAAAATGGTAAAATCATGACCCCACTGAAAATAAGATATTGCATCTAATTTGGGATATCCTGAGTAAATACAGTGCAAAAAATGTGTAAAATGATCCCCACTACAATCTCATCAGACAAGACAGACCCTCATCAAAACGTGGAGGCGGAGTTGCCATCTTCTATAAGCAGCACCTGTTGCTATCCCATAATGTACTGTCTACCCTGTCTCACTGTGAAGCACTCCATGCCACACTACAACTAGCCTCAAAGAAATTACACATAGTTTGTGCCTATAACCCTCCTGCTAGTGGCAGTAAGGGTCTTGAAGAACTCCTCTCCCTAACAAACAGCACCATTAGTAGTAATGAAGTCCTTATAGTGGGAGACTTAAACCTAAACTGGATTAGTAGTGCAAACCAGTCCTCTCACACCTTGGTACAAGGCCACAACCTTCACCAAATGATCACAGACCCAACAAGGGTCATGGCTCCCCCTCGGACCAGTACTCTGATTGACTGGATCCTTACAAACTGCCCTGACAGCATAATAGGTGCAGGCACCCTTACGGATGCAATTAGTGATCACTCCAATATCTACTGCATCTGGCACTCTACCAGTAAACCACCTCCAACCCCAAAACTCATTACCTTCTGCAATATGGCCAATTTTAACTTAGCGCAGTTTACTTCTGATCTCTCACTGATTGACTGGTCCCCGATCTACACCTCAACAAATGCCCAGGTGGCTCTTGACTACTTCTTGGACCACTTTAGCCCTCTCCAAGACACCCATGCTCCCTGTGTCACCCACCGGATTCGTGGAACTCAGACAAAGTGGTTAACAAAAGCCCTACTTACCCAAATAAGAGCCAGGGATAAAGCATGGCGGCGGTTCAAGATCACTGGGATGCAGACTGACCATAATCACTATCATTCTCTGAGCAACTCATGCAAGAAAAACATACGCTTAGCCAAAAGCTCTTTCTGCAAGGACCTGCTAATAAAAGCCTCAGGAGACTCAGACACATTTTGGTCAACCATAAAAACACTCCTTGGAGCAAATCACAGGGCCCACACCAGTGATATGCTGTTAAATGGCATTCACTGCAATAATCCGGTGACCATAGCAAACTATTTTAATCACCATTTCTCAGATCTAACAAATTACCTCACCTCCTTCCCTCCTGTCCACAACACTGCACCCCCTAGCGATACCAAACCGCTACTCTCGCGCCCACCCTTTAGGTTCTGGAGCATAAAAAGAGGAGAAGTGTTAAAACTGCTACTCACCATTCCTGACAGCACTAGCACGGAGTCTGATGGACTTGAACCAAGGCTCCTGAAAGCCGCTGCTCCACTCATACCCTCTCCCCTAACCAAAATTTTCAACCTGTCTCTATGCCATGGCATAGTTCCTAATATCTGGAAAATAGCCAAAGTCACCCCAATTCCAAAAAAGGGTGACCCTAAAGAAATAAATAACTACCGTCTCATTGCAATTCTCTCTGTACTTGGCAAATTTTTGGAAAAACTAGTGTCCACCCAATCCATAGAATATCTCCAAAAATACAACCTTCTATCTAGCTCACAGCATGGCTTCCGCAAAGAACACAGCACCTCCACCGCCCTTCTCAAACTCACCAATGACATATATGCCTCCATGGACTAGGGCCTCCTGACAGGTGCAGTCTTCATCGACCTAACTAAGGCACTTGACCTGGTCAACCATACCCTTCTTCTTATAAAACTACACTCCCTAGGCTTCGCCACTGATGCAGTGGCCTGGTTTGAAAGCTACCTGTCCGACAGAAAACAAGCTGTAGTGTTTAACTCAGCCATATCAGATCTTTCCTCTATTCACGTCGGAGTGCCCCAGGGCTCAATCCTTGGGCCCTTACTTTTCTCTATCTTCATTAACGACATCCCACTCCTTGCACCAAACTGTTCATCTCTGCTCTACGCTGACGATCTAGTTATTTACCACAGTGCTAGAACTGTTGTCGACTTAAACCACCCTCTTGCCGTGGATTTTGCAAGTATTCAATCCTGGCTCACTGAAAACAAACTTATTCTCAACTCTAGTAAAACTTACTCCATGCTCTTTGGCTCATCTGCTAGACTTAAAGCGAATCAAAATGCCCTAATAATCCCGTGTGCGGATGGCTCCTCACTGATTAGCACCAATTCCTTTAAATACCTGGGTGTTACTTTCGATCAATCTCTAGACTTTGATTTGCACATTACAACCACCTGTAAGTCGGTAAACGCCAAAATAGGTAGTGCCTACCGAACTAGATATGCCCTTACCCCTTCGGCTAGACTTGCTGTGGCCCAAGGCTTTCTTCTCCCAGCCCTTGTATATATGGCTCAGTCACCTACCTATCTGCCTCCAAATCATCCCTCCATAAGTGGGATACCACCTACAACAGCATCTGCCACTATGCCTCTGCATCACCATGTTTCAAACATCACTGCCAGCTCTATAGTGACCTAAAATGGCCGTGCCCCTCTGCCCACAGACTCCAGGCATTTGGCTCACTAATTGACTGTACTGTCAGATCAGGCCTCCCCCTATCCCTCAGCTCCCTACTGGACACACAGCCTCTCTCCTATGGGCTGCGATCGACTGACCAAGCCCTTTTTCACATTCCCAGACACAGACCTAATATGGGTGCACGCGCTTTCTCTCACGTGGCTCCAAAATACTGGAATTCCATACCCCAAGCTATTCGACAAGCAACCACCCATGCCACTTTTAAGAAATTTCACAAAGAGCACCTACGCGATACCAACCCCTGCACTTGCTTTAATCCACCTTAGTTCTACTCTTCTTCCCCTGCCCTGTTTTAATCTACTTCTCTGACATCTCTTCCCCGCCTCTCTCAACACCCTCTTTCAGGTCCTCTCTCTCTTTCTCTCTCTCTCTCATTTTCTGTCTGTCTCTCCCTCGCCCTCTTCACTCTCTCCCCCTCCTATCTCCCTCCCTTCCTCTCCTCCCTGTTCTTTAACCACCACATTGTGACTTGATATAGTCTCTATGTATGCCCTCTATTGCAATGTCTGTGTTCTTACATTGTATTGATCTTCTGTTACTCGTCCTACTGTTCTGTAACTGCATCATACCGTTTAAACCTACTTGTGTTTGTTGCAAAATTTGTCTCCCCATACCTGAAGTTTTGATTTGACTCTGAACTGTACTGCTTTTCATGTGCTGCATCACATATACAATTATGTATGTCTAAACTGTGTTCTCCTGGGTCGTGCCTGAAAATAGGCATCCTTGTGCCTAGTGCACTTACCTGGTTACCAACAGCAAGTAAACAAATAAATGTAGCATCTCCCCTGTGCTATTCAGGGCACAAAATATAGCATAAGAAATAATTAAAGGAAATCTACTGTAAACTGACCTTAATTGTGTTCCACATAACCACAACTGACATAAACAGTTTCTTTATTGTTTTATAACACATTAGATTGCAGTATTTATTTCAAATGTTGTGGACACAAGAATGGTGTGTACAGTATGTGTGTGTCTTGTGTGTTGTGTGTGTGTTTGCTGTAGCTCAATATAAATATTTTTTTCCCAAACAGCATAGTAAATGGAGTAACACATGATGTCACAAACCCACTCAGCAGATCAGGCCCTCTACTCCCACAGTGCCAACCTCCGAGTGCAGTATTGTGAACAGGCAACAGAACAGGGTAACCCTCCTGTCTGCTTGTGGGTTCGAATCACCTTTAGTCTCAAGTTCTGTGGGGATTCAAACTGTGAACCTTATGCTAGCGTACCCAAATGTGCAGGCTCAGATAATCTGCTCTTCGGGGGATACCAGATATGTTTCACCTAAGAGCACCTAACCAGATATCCAAAATGAACCCTTAAAACGCTATAAAAGACCTTGGGTATATTCTTACCTTTTCCCAGTTCGGTAACACTATCAGTTTATGAACAGTTATAGTCAGTCTTAACCGTCAATACATCACATGCAAAAGAAAGAACTTCGAAGACACACCAGGTAGTCTCTTTAAAATAAGAAGTTTACTTAAAAATGGATAAAAATAATATAAACTGTAAACACAGAACACTATATCACAAAGCATACAATCACTTAAAAGAAAACCAGGAAAAGTACAAACATAAACTCCTACCACAAGACAATCAGACTTTTCAATCTAATGTATTACCTTCTTACAGTGCTTATAGTTAGTTCTTGTTTGTAAGAGCCCTCAAAGAAATGTGTGTAAAGATCAGACACAGAATAGCTTAAACTGTCTCTCAAACACACCCCTTCCGTGATGTCACCTAGCTCCTCCTTGTTAAATATAAAAAAATACAAACAGGATATCCTATCAGGAGGTATATTAAATAAGGTGACATCAGCAAAAACTCATTTCCCAATATGACTCCTTAATTTTGTGTGGTTTCCTGTTTCCAAGGATCAAAGGATAGTTATGACTTTTTAGCACCATAGTGATATAAAGTACAGTTACGTAAGAACTTACCGTAACAGTAGATCTTCGAGAGAAGCTCTTGAAGTAGGTAATTACATATAGGACTGACACCGGCAGGCGGCAGGACCCCACGGAAAAATTTCTAGCCAGCAGTCCCTGGAGAGGGACCGCCCCGACGTCGGTATAAAGGGGAGGTCCCTGACACCCGTCTTCCAGTTCTTTCCCGCCACAGGCCAAAAGAGGCCGGACGAGAGAAGAGTGGATATTTCCCTCCATGGAAAAGGTGCTGAAAAAGTTTAGGGGGATGGAGGGCAGGAAGGTATTACCTACTGCAAGAGCCTCTCTCGAAGATCTACTGTTACGGTAAGTTCTTACGTAACTGTACTATCTTACTTCGAGAGGGCTCTTGCAGTAGGTAATTACATACTGGACTGAGTCCCAAGCAGTCTGGAACAAGGAGAAGCACACGGGAGGAGGAAGTCTACTCCAAGTAGAACCTTTAGCTGTGCAAGCCTTAAGAGAGAAGGCCTTGCAGAACAGCCAGCCCGAAGCCTGCTCTACGGTGAGAGGCAATATCCAAACTGTAATGTTTTCTAAAGGTACGGACGGAGGTCCAAGTGGCGGCAGCACAGATGTCCGCCGCTGACACATTCTTGAAACAAGCCGCTGAGGCGGTGACTCCTCTGGTGGAGTGGCCTCTTACTTGACCCAGGAGAGTCTTGTTGTACTTGCCATAACAGAAATTGATACAATGAGCCAACCATTTAGATAGGCATTGCTTAGAAACAGCATTGCCTTCCCTTTTGGGTGCAAAAGAGACAAACAGTTGGTCAGTCTTCCTGAGATCCTTTGTCCTGTTAGTGTAGTATCTCAGAATCCGGTGAACGTCCATAGTATGGAGTAAATACTCCCCTTGATTGGAGTACTGCGTAAAAAGGGTGGGTAACTCTATGGACTGGTTCAGAGTAGACTTCGCTACCACCTTAGGAAGAAACTTAGGGTTAGTGCACAGAGCCACACATTCCTTGTGAAAAATCAAGTATGGAATTTTACACATCAGGGCCTGGAGCTTGGAAATTCTTCAAGCTGAAGAAATGGCTACCAGGAAGAGAGTCTTCCATGAAAGGAACTTCAAGTCTGTGGAAGCTGCCAGTTCAGAAGGAGGCAGAGTAAGTTTCTCAAGAACAAAGTTCAAATCCCAAGGAGGGGCAGGAGTACATATAGGAGGTCGCAGATGGAGAACGCCTCTGAGGAAAGTCTTAGAGACCTCCAGCTGAGCAAATGTCGTGTCTGCAAAGGGAACATGATAGGCCGAGATGGCCGCCATGTGAACTTTCAGAGAAGAGTGACTAAGACCCAGGTCAAAAAGATGGCATAGGTACTCCAGCAGTAGCCAAGCCGAACAGGGAAAGGGTTCCACGTCTTTCGAAGCAGCCCAGATAGTGAACCTTTTCCACTTCATGGCGTATGTAGATCTAGTGCAGGGTTTTCTTGCCTCCACTAAAATCTCCGCCACTTGGGGAGTAACCCGAAAGTGACTTTGAGCTATGTCAGCAGGAGCCATGCATGAAGCTGAAGTGACTTGAGACCTGGATGGACCAGAGTCCCCTGATCCTGGGTCAACAAACTTCATGATAGAGGAAGAGGATGACCCTCTGAGTATTGTTGTAGAAGACAGAACCAAACTTGCCTAGGCCAGAAAGGAGCAATCAGAATCATTCGTACTCCTTCTGAAACTAGTTTCTGAAAGACTCGTGTGATAAGAGGAATTGGGGGAAAGGCATAGACGAATCTGTCCTTCCAGTCTAGAAACAGAACATCTCTCCAGAAAACACCTCGCTCTGGAACGAGCGAGCAGAAGTCGGGAAGCTTTGCGTTTAGAGGAGAAGTGAACAGGTCGACCTGTGGTGTTCCTCAGTGTCGGAAGATACCTTCCAGAACCCCTTGGTCCAGTTCCCACTCGTGAGCCAGGGTGGACGAGCGACTTAGCTTGTCTGCCAAGGTGTTCTCGATTCCCGGAACATGAATTGCCACGAGGTGAAGGTCGTGTTGTGCTGCCCAATCCCAAACCCTCATTGCTTCCCTGCAAAGAGGGTAGGACCGAGTCCCCCATTTATTGATGTACCAAACCACACACATATTGTCTGTCTGGATGGCTAGGTGGCCGAGAAGAATGTACAGGTGAAGGGCTTAGAGAGCGTACAGAACTGCCCGAAGCTCAAGCACAATGATGTGAAGTGTCTGAGCTTGGACCAAGAGCCCTGGGTCCGATGGGGACCGAGATGGGCTTCCCAACCTTTGCCCGAGGCGTCTGTGGTTAGAGTCTGGGGGGGAGGAAGAAAGAAAGGAACTCCCCGAAGCAGGTTCTCTCGAACCATCCACCATTGCAAGTCTCGGAGCATCGGTGAGGAGACTAGAACCGGGTGATCTAAGTCGTCCACCAACTGATCCCATTGGGAGCGGAGTGTCCACTGAGAAACTCTCATGTGGAGCTGAGCACGCGGGACTGTCGGGATAGCAGCCGCCATGAGCTCGAGGAGGCGAAGGCCCGATCTTGCACTGACCCGCCTGCGGCCGGACAACAGACTTACTTGAGTCTGGAGAGTGGCCACCCTGTCCGGTGGCAGGAAGGCCCTGCCAATGGTCATGTCTAAAATCGCCCCTATAAACTGTAGTCTCTGAGATGGGATCAAGTGAGACTTGGAATGGTTGATGGTAATACCCAGGCAGGCAAAAACCTGCTGGGTAATGGCAAGGCAATGCAGGAGTTCCTCCCTGGAAGAGGCCGCCAGAAGCCAATCGTCCAGGTACGGGAAAACTTGCATCCCCCCCCCCCCCGAGTACGCAGGTAAGCCGCCACCACCGCAAGGCATTTGGTAAATACTCGGGGAGCCGAGGATAGGCCAAACGGAAGTGCCTTGAACTGGTAGTGGTCCCCCTTGAACGCAAAATGAAGATATCTGCGGTGAGACGGGCGAATGGAAATGTGCAGGTAAGCATCCTGCATATCCAGAGTGCACAGCCATTGGCCCGAACGGAGGAGGGCAGAAGGCTCTGCAAAGAGAGCATTCTGAACCTTTGTACTCCACAAAAGATTCAGGGAACTGAGATCTAGAATGGGTCTTAGATCTCCTGTCTTCTTTGGGACCAGAAAGAAGTGGGAATAGTAACCCATCCCCTGAAGATGAAGAGGGACGGGTTCTATCGCCTCTTTCAGCAACAGAGCTGAAATCTCTTCCTGGACCAAGAGAAGATGTTCCCGAGAATACGACAACTTTTGGGGGGGTGGCGAGGTGGTTCCTGTAGAAACTCTACTGAGTGTCCTTCTGCGATCAGCTGGAGCACCCAAGAATCTGATGCTATCCTCTTCCAGCCCGGAAGGCGGAGGGAAAACCTCCCTCCTACCGGTTCCTCCGGGAAGTCCGGAGGCTGTGGGAGAGGAAAGGAGTCAGGTGGTGTGGGGCAGCACTGCAGCTGAAGCACCCGCTGCTTTTTTGGATGGGGGGGGGGCTTAGCAGCTCTGGGGGCCTGACGTTTAGTGGCCCGCTTTCCTGGAGGTTTCGCCTTAGGCCGATTCCGTATGCGAAAGGGATGGCGCTCCGGCTGGTGGGGATGGTACATACAGTCAAAGGACTTTAGTGCCATCCCCCTCTCCTGCAAATCGGTGATGATGTCCTTGACATCGCCACCGACAAGCACCGACCCCGGAAGGGTGCTTCCTGAATAGCGGACTGCATTTCCTGGACCAACCCTGACACATTGAGCCAAGCGTGACGACGTAAGCCTACGGCGAAAGCTGAGCTCCGTCAGCAGTGTCCACTGCATCGTAGGTCGCATGAAGCATGTGTCAACTGGCCAAACTTGCAGAGCGGACAAGGTCAGTCAACTCCTGCTTGACCTAAGAGTCCGGCAGGGAATCCAATTTGACTTCCACCTGAGTAAGAATTGTCTTCTGGTAATCCCCCATATGACCAACACAGTTCAGGGTCCTGATCCCCAGTGTGGAAGAAGCAAAATTCTTCTTACCATACTGGTCCAGTAGGCAGGATTCTTTGTCAGGTGGCGACGAGCTAAGGTGTTTTGGGTTAGCCGACTGGCCGTGAGCGGCGCTAATCACTAGCAAGTCAGCACGAAGGTGAGAATCTAAAAAGTCAATACCCTTGGGAGCCTGGTATAGCCTGTTCGACTTCCCAGAAAGTGGGGCTAGAGCCGACGGCTGTTTCCAAATGGTGGTAACAAGGTCGGCATGAGGCTCGATCCAGGGTGGCACCAAGGTAGGAGCTGTCATGGGCAGATCCAGATGGTCGGCGAGTTTCATTCGCGGAGGGTCTGGTTCCAAAGACTGCCACTTATGTACCTCCTGGATTTTGCGTAGCAGCTCTCCGTAAAGGAAGGATCTTCTGGAGGCGACTTCAGAGGAGTCCTTGGCCTGGGCTTTGACGGAGAGCGTGGCTCGTCGTCCCTTTCAGAGCAGCTGTCGAAAGAGTCCGAGGAGTCTGAGGGGAAGAGGAGGAAGAAGAAGAAAAAGACTCCCTTTCCCGACCCGGGGGAGAAACGGACCCCTTGGGAAGCCCTCAAGGAAGCGTGTCCTGCCCCTCTCTGCACCCAGAGGGGTTAGCCCTGGTGTCCAGACGTGGTGAGAGAGTGTGTCGCCGTGGACGTACGGGAACTGGGACCGGCACCGTCGTCGGTAGATGGCTCTCCACCTCTCTGGTGAGCTGAGCCTTGGCCTCAGCCCACCAGGAGGCCAGAGTCTCCTGCAAATCCACTGGCAGCTGAGGGGGCAGTGGAGGAGGAGGGGATAAAGGTATAGACTATATCCATAAGGAGAGTATCCAAAACCCGGCGGCGGAAAACCAGGCGTCGAGTATTGTGGCGCCGGGTACTGTGGCGTCGGGTAGACCAGCGTCGGGTACTGTGGCGCTGGATACTGTGGTCCCAGGTACGACGGCGTCGGATACGACAGAGGGTACCTAGGAGCCGGAGAAGCTGCTGGAGCAGACGGCCCGGCCGGAAGCCTCACGGGCGGGTCCAGGTTGGAAGGCCTGGAGGGTCCTTCATCGGGGCGACATCCGGGAGCGGGATGTCGACCGGAGTCGGTAAAGCAGGCATCGGAGGTACCGGGGTCGGAGCCGGCGTCCGGGGAACTGACGTCAGATCCGGTGGACCCGCAGGTGGGTGGTCTGATGGAGGCGGAACCCCAGCATCGCCCAGGGATTGGGGGGAGTCCCCGGGGTCGGGCTGGGGAGACTCAGGGTCCCCGGAGGGCAGTGAAAGCTGCGGAGAGCCAGAGACAACAGACGTGGGAGGGTCCGGCTTCGGCTCTTCCGCTGTATGGATGTCGGGTGAACCGACGTGCGGTTTCTCAGCGGGATCCAGGTGGGCACTGGAGGAGCCGGCGTCCGACTTACGGGACCCATCGCCGGAGGTGGACCGCGATGGAGGAGTGACTGGTTCGACGGAAGAGGGGACCTGCGCTGCGAGGGTGGTCGACGCAGCACTCGGCGGTGTCAGAGGATCCGACGTCCGGCTTACCGGGCTGCCCTGGCGCCAGTAGACCCGCGGGTTACGGCCATACCAGGGCAGAGGCCTCCAATAGCCCGGAGGTGCCCGAAGGGCCTGAGCGCGAGCCAGACGGGTGGGCCAATGCCGCCTCAGAAGCCTCTGAGGTGGCCGTCGAGGAGCGGTCCCCCGGAAGGGACGTTACCTGTAACACGGCGACTCCCGAGGGAGTCACGGTGAAGAAGCTCTTGTCCCGGTGCTTCTCTGTCTTTTTTCTTCTGATGGCCTTTGGGGGGAAGTGGACGCCTGCCGCAGTTTTTTTGAGTTCCTTCTCCATGGAGCTCATCTTTTCCTTGAGAATGTGGGCTTCCAGGGACTGCTGCTGCCTTTTCCGGGTAGCCGCGTTAAAACTGAGGCAGTGCAGGCACTTCTCTACTGGGTGATCAGGGCCTAGACAAAACAGGCACAGAGAATGGCCGTCCTTGTGCGGAAGTTGGGCGCCGCATGAGTCGCACTTGTTTTTGTGCTCAGAGGGTGTAGGGGACGACATACACCGACGGATGTACTGACGATTTTAGCAAGAAAGAGAAAATACTCTGTAAAACACCGACGAAAGGAGTCTGACGAGCGAAGACCTTTTCCACGAGGCGCTGCACGAGCTAACGGCGGGAAAGAACTGGGAGGTGGGCTTCAGGGACCGCCCCTTTATACCGACGTTTCCTGACGCCAGTCACCTGACGTGAAGCGGTCCCTTGCCAGGGACTGCTAGCTAGAAATTTTTCCGTGAGGTCCTGCCGCCTGCCGGCGTCAGTCCTATATGTAATTACCTACTGCAAGAGTCCTCTCGAAGTACGATCATGTTTTCTTCCTCCAAGATGTCATAAAAGTTTACGATCCCTACATCCTGGCAGCTGGTCAGCTCCAATTAAGTCAGATAAACAGGAGACCCTTAATTAAGGCTCTCTAGTTTTTTTACTTACCTCCTGGTTTCAGGTTAATACATCCTGTATTACTCACTAAAACCTGACCCATGGCACAGCTGCCTTATGGAGACAAATCACACACTACATTTTTACACTACAAATATCAAAGAACAATCATAACCAGCTGGCCAAGCGTCACACATGATACCATTCCTTACTTGTCTTAGGCGGTTAAAGTAGCAGCTGCCTTCTGCTATACCAACTAGCACTCCAGAAACTGCTGGTTGTGTTATGCACTTAGATTTGTAACCAAACCAGAAACGGAGGTGGCTGTTTTCAGGGCTAAAAGTTTCATAATATCTGAGCCATCTAAAGCCCAGTCTATTTTCCAAACAGCATAGTAAAATTAGTAACAAAAGATAACAGTTCTTTCCAGATGTGTTCTGCTATAGTAAACTATAACTAAGACAGTGCTCATCAGATAGTGTCTTAAGAGGTTAAAAAAACAGTGCAACTCTTTTTAGGAGATTCCTTGCTGGGAAAGGGTGACATTCATGAGGTATGAATGTTTCTTGAAAGAGAATATGTGTCCAACTGAAACTAGTAGAAAGAAAATGTTTAAATGCTAAATATTTAAATGTGCAAGTTGTTGCATTTTGAAGGGGTAAACAAATCTGCAGTTGAATAGGCAACCAATATTTAACAAGCTGTTTCAGTTTCCATTGCTGTAATGTTGAGGAGGAAGGGAGCAGGCAGGCTAAGAGCACATGATGAGATCAGCTGTGCTTGCTGAAAGAGCTGATTTATGAATGTGTCTGTCGGTACATTGTTTTGAAGTCCATGCACTTTCATGACTGAAGTGTCATGATCAGGCTTACTGATTATTGGTCAAGCCCCTTTCAGAGTCTCCTGCATTGGACCACCGTGACACATCTTTCAAAACCCTGTACACAGCAAAATGTTCGACTTGCGCTAGCACGCACGGTGAACATAGCAACGCTTTCCAAGAAAGAAAGAAAGCAAAGGCAACAAGTCGTGTCTGGTCCAAAAGGAGCCAAAGACACAGGTTACTCACCTGTAACAGGAGATCTAGGAGAGATATATGTTGTTCACCCACACTTTTGGCAGCTACCTTGCCGTTTTAAGATGTGCCGGAAAGTCTTCAAGCTGGCTCCTCCCACCCACCTGGGTGGTAAAACCCTTGGTTCCGCCCCATGGCTGTAGATCTGGCCGCTGGGCTGAGTTGCACATCGGCTTGAGGAGGTTGGGTGGAGTGGGCAATGGATGAACAACATATACCTCCCTAGAACTCCTATTACAGGTGAGTAACCTGCACTTCTACGGACGTGGATATGTTGTTCAATCCACACTTCTTGGTAGACTCCTAGACTCCTTATTACTTGGGGAATAAGGACTGGAGAACCGAGGTCCCAAAACCAGCATCCCGGCGTGACTCTAGGTCAATGTGGTAATGGGAAATAAAGGTGTGTGCTGACTTCCAGGTAGCAGCCCTGCAGATTTCCTGGATAGGGATGTCCCTAGAAGCAGCCACCGAAGTAGCGGTATGGCGGGTTGAATGAGCTCTTATCCCTCTGGGTGGTTTGATGCCCGCCAACCTATAGCAGAGATCTATGCAGAGGTGACCCACCTGCTTATTGTCCGCTTGGCTACAGATCTGTCAGGTGCGGCTTCAGTGTAGGTGACAAACAGCTGGCGAACCTCCCCCTGAACTTCAGCTGTCTGTTCCTTATAATAAGCGAGCACTCTTCTAGGGTCCAGAGTATGGAGCCTATATTCGGCCTCCCAGGTGTGACTGGGGTAGAACACCGGCAGAGTCAGCACCCGAGTCAGATGAAACTCTGACACCACCTTGGGAAGGAATTTCGGGTGGGGGCGAAGGACAACCTTGTCCCTGTGAAAGACCAGATACGGAGATTCTATGGAAAGTGCCTGGTGCTCTCCCATCCTTCTGACTGACGTGATAGCCACCAAGAAGGCGGTCTTCCATGACAGGTGGGAGATATGGCACCAGCGAATCGTTTCGATTGGCCTGCCCATGAGCTTGGCCAATATCAGCAGTAGATCCCATGGAGGTGGAGGTTCTCGCACCAGAGGGGATATGTGATCTAAGCCTTTGAAAAAATGCCAGACCACGTTCTCCTGCACCACCGACTGCTTGCCGGCCCATGCCCGGTAAGCAGAGATGGCTGCCAGGTGCACCTTAAGGGTGGTTGACCGAAGCCCTAGCTGAGAAAGGGACCACAGGTAGTCTAAAATGCTAGCCAACGGGCAGGATGAAGGATCCAACCCCTTGCCCTGACACCAAATGGAGAATCTCTTCCATTTAAAGGCATAACAATTTCTGGTCGACTCCTTACGGGATGCCTCAATGACTTTGAGGATCTCGTCGGAAAGACCGAAGGCCTGGAACTCTAGCTGCTCAGGAACCAGGCCGTCAGGTGCAGGGACTGAAGGTCCGGATGGAACTCCTTCCCCTCGCTGACCGAGATCAGGTCCGGGTGGGCTGGAAGCTGCCTCGGGAGCCTGGAGCTGAGGCTGAGGAGATCTGGATAACAGAACTGGCGAGGCCAGTCTGGGGTTACCAGAATCACCTGCGCCTTGTCCCTCTTCACCTTGAGAAGCACCTTGTGGATCAAGGAAAATGGAGGGAAGATGCAGAAGAGGCCCGGGGTCCATGGCCTCGAGAAGGCATCCCCCTGCAGCGAATCCCGCCAAGGGGGGCGGCATGAAACAGCCTCAGCTTCGTGTTCTCCCTGGAGGCGAACAGATCCACCTGAGGGGTGCCCCAATGGGAGAACAGGTCTTGAACTACCTCCGGCAGGAGAGACCACTCATAAGATGCAGTGCCTATCCGGCTGAGGGCATCTGCCAGACTGTTCGAGGCTCCTGCCACATGGATAGCTACGAGATCCACCTCCAGGCTGATCAAGAGAGACCAAATGCGGAGAGCTTCCTTGCATAGGGGCAAGGAGTGCGTCCCGCCCTGACAGCTGAGATAGTACATGGTCGTGGTGTTGTCCATCTGGACCTGAACCACTTGACCCCATACAAACTGAGCGAAGGCGGTGAGGGATAACCATACCGCTCGAAGCTCCAGCAGGTTGATGTGGCATCGGGACTCCTGAGGGGACCAGAGGCCAGGGGCCCTGAGCTCCCCCAGGTAGGCACCCCAATCCATCAAGGAGGCATCGGTCGTAAGGATGAACGTCGGCTCAGGCTGTAGCACATCTTCTGGGTCACGGTTATTGGCTGGTCCAGAGGACCGGAGCGCTGAGACCACTGGCGGGCGGGACCAACGGACCACGCTGGTGTAGGCCGCCATGAGACCCAGAAAGCGCAGAAAGTACCGGGCAGGGCGCAACTACCCAACCCAAAATGATTGGGCAAAGGAGGAAAGGACCTCAGCCCTGTCTGCCGGGAGCTGGGCTCCGGCTCGAAGGGAGTCGAGCTCTGCCCCAATGAACTGAATCACCTGCTATGGCACTAGTTCCGATTTGGCCTCGCTAATCAGGAGGTCAGGTTGGGAGCAGACCTGGAGCGCCAGATCTCTGGAACGCTCCACCTCCAACCTGGAGGGGGCTGCTATCAGCCAGTCGTCGAGGTAAGGGTACACCTAGACCGCTCGGCGCTGCAGGAATGCTGCCACCACTGCCATGCATTTGCTGAAGACCCTGGGAACTGCAGAGAGGCCGGAGGGCATGGCCTGGAACTCGTAAAGGGATCCCTCCACTCTGAAGTGGAGGAATAGCCCATGAGATGGACGTATTGGGACATGAAAGAACACGTCCTGGAGATACAGAGAACAAAAATGAAAATTACGTACCTACCGTAATTCTTGATCTTCTCTTGTATCTTCACCATTCATTACTGTTTGGGTTAGTGCTGGAGGTGCGCACCCACCACCGGAGTTAATTTTTTTGGAGTCGCCACCTACAGCGCCTCCCCCGAGAGCGACGCAGTGCGTCATGCGCCAAGGACGGCCGTTAGGTGTCGCAGACTCCTCCTCCATCTCAGTTCTGATAACTGGAGAGGCGAAATAAAGGGTAAGAAACAACGGAAGGAGGCAAGGGAGCCAAGGGACAGCAAAAGGAAAAGATGTAAACTGAAAAAGAAATAAGCCGAAAGAGGAGAGAGAAGAAGATGCCTGTCCTAAGGGAACGCAGGGCCTCACCCCTGGGGCGGCTCCAAGGAGGGATTGAAAAGAAGAGAGAGAAGGAAGGAAAGAGAGGGCAAAGGAAAAAGGAGGGGTGGCGGGAGGGAGAGCTCTGCCGGCTGGGAGATTGGTTAAAGAGATATAAGCTCGGTACCAACAACAAGGGAGCAAGAAGCCCACTTTATAAAGGAAAACTTCTTAACTGAACCACTTGTCCAGAAGGAGCACAAGGCAGATTCTCTATAGTTCCTGCCATCCCCAATCCTTTAAGTCCCCGCTGAGAGCTCTGAGACTGCCAAGGCAGAATATCTGTTCCGAAAAGGAGCAAGCAACTAAGGAGGGAGAAGAAACCCACTAACATTTTGTTATGTGCTAACACATATGTGAGTGGAGGAGGGGTAAGGGTTTAAGCCCTACAAAGGACAACCCCTAAATAGAAAGATTGGAACTCAATCGGACTCCCTGAAAGCAAGGCAAAGATCACCAGCTCAAGGTAAAATAGTGTCAGGACAGCTTAAATTAGGAGAACTGACACAGGATGATTGAGACATGCCAAGGGGACTTAGCAAAAAAAACTGAGCCATGCAAGGGAAAGCTTCCTATCTGTGAAATGAAAGTGTGGCCTAAAAGGCCAAGTCACCCCACAGGGGTACTCCGAAAGAGTTCCCTAGGACAGAAAAAGTTACTTGTTCCCCTCCAACCAAAGGGAAAAATAAGAGGTCCGTCCAGAGGACGTAAGAAGTGTATATATATATATATATATATATATTTTTTTTTTATAAAAGCCAGGAAAAGAGGTGGGGGACAAGTAGAGAGATGGAGATGCCTAAGAAGGAGGCCCTAGAGGGGAACGAGGGTGGGTATCAGTAATGAATGGTGAAGATACAAGAGAAGATCAAGAATTACGGTAGGTACATAATTTTCATATCTTCCCTTGTCAATCTTTACCATTCATTACTGCTTGGGTGAGTACCAAGCTCCCCACCCCACAGAGGGGGGAAGACAACAGCGTCCCTGAGGGAACAAGACTCTCAGCCTTCTGCTGGTGAGAAACAGAAGAAAGAGACCCATGGCTGATTCCAAGAAAAGCCTATGGTTGGGAAGAGCTAGAAGGTGTCCCCCAAAGACGAGGGGATGGAGGAAGCCCCTGTAGAAGTCTCCTAGCCCTGGAGGGAAAAAAAAAATGGGTCCCTTGGAAGGAGGAGGGAATCACCCTACGCCGGGCCAGGGGTGACAATCTAGACAGACGAAGTGATGCCGTCCGTCTGATACAGATCGCTGTCCCTGCAAACCTGGAAGCTACCTCACTGGCGTCGTAACATGCCCTTCCTTGGTGTCTTGCCAGCTCCAGGCCTATAGCAGAGAGGGCAATGGCCTGTCTAGATTGCTCTGAATCAGGCACTGATGCTAGAAGCTGGGATAGCATCGACCATAAATGCAAGCTGTAGGCAGCATGGTGCGCCTGATGAGATGCAATGCAGAGCATCGCACAAGAAGAAGAGAACACTCTTCGCCCCCAACGGTCAAATTGTAGAGAATCTGAGTTCAGTGGACGGTCGTGCACCAGCCAGCGGCGCCCAGAAGGAGTATCTAGGAAATCCAATCCGGAGGGCAGGTTGGGGAGAGGACCCAAGGACTCAGACGGGACACAATACAATCTCCTGTAGTCTGCCGGGGCTAGAATAGGAGTGGCTAGAGACTGCCAGGAACGGATAGACGCCTCCTGGAACGGAATAGGCCAGGATGGCACCACCAAATGCTGGGCACTGAATTCACTGAGGAATTTACGCGTCTCCTGTTTGGTATTGTCTCGCCTAACAAAGGAGATACAAAGATCCCTCGCCATCCTCGAAAGGAATAGCTGATAATCAGCTAAACCAGCATCGGAAGAGATATGAGCAGGGGTTTCCTCTCCCTCTGAGGAGGAAGACGAGGATGATGGAAAACTTGAATGTCCAGAGGACTCCTGCGGCGGAGGGGATAGGCAAAACACCCGCTCATGCATACATCTAACGTATGAAGGGAAGGCCCCCGCAGGAGGTCTGAACGTCTCCCAGGATAACGGACCCGTAGGACCGACAAGGCCGGGGGGGGGCGGGTGGCTGCAGAGGAATCGTAGATGGGCACCTATGAAGAGGCAACTGTCCTCTGCTCTGGCTCTGAAATCCGGAAAATGGAGCCCGAGCTGGCGGGGTCCCGAACAACAAACCAGGTCGCAGAACAGAACCCTGGGGATGCGAAACCTGGGACAGCCTAAAAGGGGATACGAGCCTGAGGCTGCATAGGTCCAGAAGGGCAGCCCACAGCAACACCACCGGAGGGGTCCCTGGAGCCCAAGAAGGAAAGGCGGGGGTCCCACGCTATGGCTCCTACCCACACCCCGACGGGTGGCAGGCGAAGACTGAAGCACCTCCCCTCGGCTTCTCAACTGCTCAGACTCAGAGGACGCCCTCTTCCTCGACCTCAACGAAGGGACCTGTTGCTCCAGGGGGTTTTCCCCGAAGGAACCCCCCGAAGACACAGTCCCTGACCCACCCAGAAGGGGTGCAGCAACACTGGGAATGGCAGCTACAGTAGCCCCCTCCGGGCAGGCAACTTCATCCCCAGCCTCCACCGCCTCCCCCTCCGAGGACTCTAGACCACCCCCAGTCTGGGTATCCTCCAAGGACAAAGCTGGAGGGACTGAGGAATAGGAGTGCTGGGCCGCCTGACACCACGTCTCACCAGAGACCCTGATTCCGAAGAATCGGGGCACCAAGACGGGTCCACATCTGAAACATCCTCCTCACATGAAGAGGAGACCAGCAGGACCTCAATACTGGCGACCCCAGAGCACTCCCGAGAAACGGCACTGGTGTCACCGGTAGCGCCGGATGATCTTGGACCACCCGAAATGCCCAAACCCGGTCCCGACTCGGGCGGCGCCTGGCCAGGCCCATCGGCACCGCCCACCAGCACCGAGCCAGCACGGTGTCAGCAAATGGAGTCGACCAGGCCCATGGGTTGCAGGTGGCCGGGAGAGTCGAAATGACGCTGCCGACGGCACCACCCCGATCACCGGCGCCACCAACGGCACCGGGATCCAGAGTGGCGTCGAGGGTCCACCGGTGCTGGGCCCAGAAACCTTGGGCCGCGACACTGGGGGAGCCTGCACCTCTGGGGAGGTGACTGCCAAGGTGGTGTTCCCACCGCGACCCCGGAAGGGACCATGTTGTTCCTCCGACACCGCAAAAGAGGCCGCCTCCTCGGCGAGACTAGAAGATGAGGAGGCCTCCTCCTCTCCAGACCATATAGGCCTGGGAGGGGACCCGGAGGAAGGGTCTAAAGTTCATACCTGGGAAGCCCTAGAGCGACGTCATCTGCCGAAAATCGGTGGAGCCCAGCCGATCCTAAATGCGCAGACTTCAAGGACTTGGCAGTCCATGGAGAAACAAGCGTCGCACGAATCCATGTTATGGTTGGGTGCCAGGCAACGTAGACAAAACTCATGCCGGTCCGTGACGCAAAAATGCCGGCCACAGGAGCACCGACGCATAGGGGCACAGCCTGCCTTTAACTTACACTTAGCTCCTGAACCTGACATGATGCGAAATAAACAGAAAAACACAGCAAAAAGATCCCGGCACCGTAAGAAAAAACAGAACAGTCTTACTGGTTGATAACAACTTCAACGGCGTCGGGATGAGTGGAAACGGAAAAGGAGTCGCTGCAAGTAGGCCTCTGACACAGCTGTAAACCTTGCACACGGAGCAGGTGCAGCCTCGACAGCGGGAGAAACAGAACTGAGATGGAGGAGGAGTCTGCGACACCTAACGGCCACCCCTTGTGCATGACACAATGCGTCGCCGTAGGTGTCAACTCCAAAAAAAAAAAAGAAACACCTCTCTTGGCGGGTGTGCACCTCCAGCACTAACCCAAGCAGTAACGGAATGGTGAAGACTGACAAGGAAAGATCCACATGCCTAGTTCTAGGGATGGTGTGATCTGAGCCAGAGTGACCATCCTGAAGGTGCACAGCCTTAGGAATTTGTTTAGGTCGTGCAGTTCGAGAATGGGGCGCCAGCCCCCCATCCATTTTGGGAACAGGAAGTACCTGGACACAAACCCTGGGCATGGAGGAGAATCTGCCACCTTGCTGACCACCCCCTTTTGGAGGAGCAGAGCTATCCGACAGAGAGGCTGCGGTATTGGTAGCCCCCGAGGGGCCTGGCTCGGAAGGGAGGAGTGCTCCACTCCAGCAGGCAGACTCTGCTGACCACTTCTAAAACCCAACGGTCCGTGGTTATAGCCGGACCAGGCGGGAAGGAAGTGGCTGAGCCAGACCCCCAAGGGGGGACCCAGGGGAGAAGTGACGAGGTTGGGGGGCGGCACCCCTCAACCCGTCACTGGGCAGGCATGGAGGAAGGGCCAGCTGAGGAGCCGCCTGGACCCTTCCCTCCCGGCTTCCTGTTGGAGGAAGCAGCAGGCTTGGCCCTGGGGCACCAAATGTGAGCCTGCTGGCCCTGCTGCTGGGCCGGTCGTGCCGCAGGAGCAGAAGGGCGAAAGGGCTTATGCTGTTGCTGGCAGCCTTTGTCCTTCTGGGCAGATGTGACAAAGTCCAAGGTGGCACTGGACTTCTCAATCCGATGGAGGTGGCCCTCCACCCCGGGCCCGAACAAGTTGGTGCCCAAGAAGGGGACGTCTGCCAGCTTGTGCTGGGTACCTGCCGTGAAGGTCGAGATCCATAGCCAAGCTCTGCGGCACATGGCTACTGCAGCTGCTACTGACCGGGCACAAGAGTCTCCGATGTCCACAGCAGTCTGGAGCTGTTGCTTGGCCACTGCCCTTCCCTGATCCCGCACCTGCTTGACCGTCGTTTGAAGGTCAGCTGGGAGATGAGGAAGCACCTCATCCAGGGAGCCAAAAAGGGCGTGTGAAAAGTGTGCCATCAGGAGAGCCGAGCTAGCCTGTCGAAGGCCTAGGGAGGCAGCAGCACAAACTTTGCGCCCGGAATAGTCCAGCTTTTTGGACTCCTTGTCCAGGGGCTTCTCTATGTCCGTGGCGTTTCTGGAGCACTGGAAAATGCTATCGGTCACCAGCCCTTCGGCCAAGGGGTGCTCCGAAAAACCAGGTAGGGAACCAGTCGGGAATGCATACTTGTGGGCCATCCTGGCCAAAGGCGCAGGACAGGAGGCAGGCCGCTGCCACAACTCCAAGGCCAGACCAACAATGGCCTCGGCCACAGAAAAGGCCTCCGTAGGGGAATCCCCTCAGTCCAATATCTCCATGAGGGGATATCTGGACCATTTTTGCACGAGGTTCGAACTGCATCCCAGCAGAATCTCAGATGAGCCGAAGAATACTGAGGAACGAGGATGGGCTCTTGTCCACTGACAGACCACCAGAGGATTCCAGGTTGAGGGGCCTGGAATAGAGAGCGACATCTTTGGACTCCGAGGAGTCTGCAAACAGCGGCTGACCTCCTGAGCCACCCTCCACTCGCTGAGGCAGATCAGGGGTGAGGGTGACCGACAAACTGCCTTCTTCCTCCCATCCAGGTGGCATCCTCCTCAGCACCACCCCGTGACTTCAGATATTACATGCGAGACACAAGATCGTTGTGCCACTTGCCGGGGGAGAGCCAAGCTATAGCAGAAGTCGATGCAGCAGACTATCCACCTGCCAATCATCCACTTAGCCACTGGTCTGCCTGATGTGGTTTCAGCATAGGAGACAAACAGCTGCCGAATTCCAGCAGTACGCTCTTTGTAATAAGCTAGTGTTCACCTCAGGTTCAACAAATGGAGCCTGTGCTCGGTCTCCGACATTGGACTGGTGAAGTACACCAAGAGGTTCATTACCTGGTTAAGGTGAAACTCTGAAAAAAAGCTTTTGATACTGTTCCACATAGAAGATTGATTAATAAGCTGAGTAGGCTCTGGGTGGGTCAAAGGTTGGTCAACTGGGTGGCAAACTAGTTGACAGGCAGAAAACAGAGAGTGGTGGTAAATGATATACAGTCAGAAGAGATGCAAGTCACAAGTGGAGTACCTCATGGATCAGTCCTCTTCAATATCTTAATCAGTGACACTGCAGATGGACTGGAGCTTTGCCTGTTTGCAGATGACACCAAGATCTGCAACAGAGTAGATGATCCAGATGGGGTGGGCAGAATGAGAAGAGAGCTGGATAAACTGGCAAAATGGTTGGAAGAGTAGCAACTGGGGTTTAACGCAAAGAAACGCAATATCATGCACATACGGAAGAGAGACCCTGAAGCCAGCTATGGGTTGGGAGGGGAGCTGCTGGCAGTCACAAGGGAAGAAAGAGACTTGGGCATCATCATAACAGATGACCTGAAATCATCCAAGCAGCCCACTAAAACAGTAGGTAAGGCTAGAGGGATGTTGGGGTGTATTAGTAGGGGTATCACAAGTCATAAGAGGGAGGTAATAAATACAGGTTACTCACCTGTAACAGGAGTTCTAGGAGTGGTATATGATGTACATCCACACTTATTGGCAGGTTCCTTGCCACTTTAAATGTTGCCGGAAGGTCTTCAAGATGGCTCCTCCCACCCACCAGGGTGGTAAAACTCTCAGCTCCGCCCCATGACGCCAGATTTAGCCCGCTGGAAGCCAGGTTGCATGTCAAAGCCGGGGAGGTCTGGGTGGGTTGTGTGGATGAACAACATATACCACTCTTAGAACTCCTGCTACAGGTGAGTAACCTGTATTTCTAGGGACATGGATATGTTGTTTAATCCACACTTATTGGCAGACTCCCAGCAGTTCTCCAGGAGGAGGGAGGCAAGGCGCGCACCCCCTACTTAGGGAATAAGGACTGGAGAACCAAGGTCCCAAGACCAGCATCTCGGCGTGACTCTAGGTCGATGTGGTAATGGGTAATGAAGGTGTGTGCGGACTTCCAGGTAGCAGCCCTGCAGATTTCCTGGAAAGGGACATCCCTGGAAGCAGCCACCGAAGTAGCGGTATGGCGGGTAGAATGAGCTCTTATCCCTCTGGGAGGTTCCATGCCCGCCAACCTATAGCAGAGATCTATGCAGGAGGTGACCCACCTGCCTATCGTCCGCTTGGCTGCACGTCTGCCAGGTGCGGCTTCAGCGTAGGTGACAAACAGCTGGCGACCCTCTCCTCGAACTTCAGCCGTCCGCTCCTTATAATAAGAGAGCGCTCTTCTAGAATCCAAAGTATGGAGCCTATATTCGGCCTCCGAGGTGTGACTGGGGTAGAACACCGGCAGAGTCAACACCTGGTTAAGATGAAACTCCAACACCACCTTCAGAAGGAATTTTGGGTGGGGGTGCAGGACAACCTTGTCCCTGTGGAAGACCATATAAGGAGACTCGATGGAAAGTGCCTGGAGCTCTCCCATCCTTCTGGCTGACGTTACAGCCACCAAGAAGGCGGTCTTCCACGACAGGTGAGAGATGTCACACCTGTGCATTGGTTCGAATGGCTTGCCCATGAGCTTAGCCAATACCAGCAGTAGATCCCACAGAGGTGGAGGTTCTCGCACCAGAAGGGATATGTGATCACGGCCTTTGAAAAAGCGCCCGACCACCTTCTCCTGCACCACTGACTGCTTCCCAGCCCACGCCCGGTAAGCAGAGATGGCTGCCAGCTGCACCTTAAGGGTGCAGGGATTGAAGATCCAGGTGGAATACCTTCCTCTGGTTAACTGAGATCAGGTCCGGGCAGGCTGGAAGCTGTCTCGGGAGCCTGGAGCTGAGGCTGAGGAGATCTAAATACCAGAACTGGCAGGGCCAGTTGGGGGCTACCAGAATCACCTGCGCCTTGTCCCTCCTCGCCTTGAGAAGCACCTTGTGGATCAAGGGAAATGGGGGAAAGGCATAAAAGAGGCCCTGGGTCCACGGCCTCGAGAAGGCATCCCCTTGCAGCGAGCCCTGCTGAGGGGGGCGGGCATGAAACAGCCCAGCTTTGCATTCTCCCTTGAGGCAAACAGGTCCACCTGAGGTGTGCCCCAGTGGGAGAACAGATCATGTACTACCTCCGGCAGGAGAGACCACTCATGAGATGCAGCACCTATCCGGCTTAGGGCATCGGCCAGAGTGATGGAGGCTCCTGCCACATGAATGGCTAGGAGATCCACCTCCAGTCTGCCCACGAGAGACCAAGTGAGGAGAGCTTCCTTGCACAGAGGCAAGGAGCTTGTCCCGCCCTGGCGGTTTAGGTAGTACATGGTCGTGGTGTCGTCCGTCTGGACCTGGGCCACGTGACCCTGTACAAATGGAGCGAAGGCGGTGAGGGCTAGTCGGATCGCTCAAAGCTCCAGCAGGTTGATGTGGCATTGAGACTCCTGGGGGGACCAGAGGCCGTGCGCTCTGAGCTCCCCCAGATGGGCACCCCAATCCATCAGAGAGGCGTCGGTCATTAAGAGTAACCATCGGCTCTGGGCGGACAAATTGGATACCCTCCTGCAGATGAGCGGGAACGATCCACCACTGGAGAGCGTTCCCCATCTCCTGGGTCACTATAACTGGCTGGTCCAGAGAACTGGAGCGCTGTGACCACTGGCGGGCCAGTCCCCATTGTAAAAGACACATGTGCCAGCGGGCCCAACGGACCACGCCGGTGCAGGCCGCCATGAGGCCCAGGAAGTCCCGAGCAGGGCGCAGCTGCCCAACCAGAAATGATTGGGCAAAGGAGGAAAGAACCTCGGCCCTGTCCGCTGGGAGCCGTGCTCTGGCTCGAAGAGAGTCAAGCTCTGCCCCCATGAATTGAATCACCTGCGTTGGCACGAGTTCCAGTTTGGCCTCATTGATGAGGAGGCCAATCTGAGTGCAGACCTGGAGGGCCAGATTCCTGGACCGCTCTACCTCCAACTTGGAGGAAGCTGCAATCAGCCAGTCGGCCAGGTAAGGGTACACCCGGACCCTTCGGCGCTGCAGGAATGCTGTCACCACTGCCATGCATTTGGTGAAGACCCTGGGAGCTGGAGAGAGGCTGAAGGGCATGGCCCAGAAGTCGTAAAGGGATCCCTCCGCTCTGAAGCGGAGGAATCACTGGTGGGATGGACGGACTGGGACATGAAAGAACGCATCCTGAAGGTCCAGAAAACAGAACCACATGCCTCGTTCCAAGGATGGGATGATCTGAGCCAGAGTGACCATCCTGAAGGTTCGAGACCTTAGGAACTTGTTCAGGTCGTGGAAGTCTAGAATGGGGCGCCAGCTCCTCGTCCGTTTTGGGACCAGGAAGTACCTGGACACAAACCCTGAGTCTGAAGGAGGGTCTGCCACCTCCCTGATCACCTCCTTCTGGAGGAGCAGGGCAATGTCGGCTCGATGGGCCGACAGAGAAATGCAGATTCTGTGAGCTCTCGTGGGCTACGGCTCGATAGGGTGGGGACTGCTTGAATTCCAGCTGCAGACCCTTTCCTACCACTTGCAACACCCAGCGGTCCGTGGTGATATTGGACCAGGTGGAAATGAAGTGGCGGAGCCGTCCCCCTGGAGGGGGGGCCAGGGAAGAGTGATGAGGTTGGGGGCGATACCCCTCAACCCGTCACTGAGCAGGCTTGGAGGAAGGACCGGCCGAGGAGCCTCCCGGACCTTTCCCTCCCGGCTTCCTGTTGGAGGAAGCATCAGGCTTGGCTTTGGGTGCCAAGTGCGAGCCTGCTGGCCCTGATGCTGGTGTTGCTGGGCTGGACATGCCGCAGAGGCTGAAGGACAAAATGGCTTACGCTGCTGCTGGCGGCCTTTGTCCTTCTGGGCAGACGTAACAAAGTCCAAGGTGGCATTGGACTTCTCAATCCGTTGAAGATGCCCCTCAACCCCGGGACCAAACAAGTCGGTACCCAGGAAGGGAACGTCTGCCAGCTTGTGCTGGGTATCTGCCGTGAAAGTGGAGATCTGCAGCCAAGCTCTGCGGCGCATGGACACTGCAGCCGCTACTGACCGGGCACATGAATCAGCATTGTCCAGGGAAGTTTGGAGCTGCTGTTTGGCCACCACCCTTCCCTGATCCCGCACCTGCTTGACAGTAGTTTGGAGGTCAGCTGGGAGATGAGGAATAACCTCATCCAGGGAACCCAAAAGGGCGTGTGAAAAGTGTGCCATCAGGACGGCCAAGCTGGCCTGATGAAGGCCTAGGGAAGAAGCGGCGTAAACTTTCTGCCCAGAGTAGTCCAGCTTCTGGGACTCCTTGTCGGGAGGCTTGTCCACGTCCCTAGCGTTCCCGGAATGCCGGAAAACGCTATCGGTCACGAGCCCCTCCACAGAGGGGTGCTCCGAGAAACCGGAGAGTGAACCGGTGGGGACAGCATACTTCCGAGCCATCCTGGCCGAAGGTGCTGGACAAGAAGCTGGCCGCTGCCATAGCTCCAGGGCCGGGCCAACAATGGCCTCGGCCACCGGGAAGGCCTCCATGGGGGAATCCCCTCAGTCCAGTATCTCTATGAGGGGATACTTGGCCAGTTTTGAAACTGGTTCGAGCATCATCCCAGTGGACTCTGAGATGAGCCGAAGCATTCCAAAAACAGGGATGGGCTCTCGTCCACTGACTGACCCCCGGTGGACTCCAAATCAAGCGGCCTGGAGAACAAGGAGTCGTCATCATCAGACTCCAAGGAGTCTGCGAACAGCTGCCGAGCACCTGAACCACCCTCCACCTGCCGAAGCCGATCGGGAGTGAGGGTGACCGACAACTGATGGGGCATGCCCTGACCCGACCGAGAATCCTTGGTTGGGACCCCAAATTTAGGTTGTGGAGGCAAGGGTTCTACCACAATGGGTGGCGCAGCCGGTTTTGTCCGAACAACTGGTGCCGGCTTCGGCTCCTTGACCACTGCGAGAGGTTGTTTTGGCCGCTTCGGTGACAGCCACTTAATGGCCGGGGAAGACAACGAAGTCGGCCTATTCCTGGTCAAAAGGAGCTGCTGCCACATTAGCTCCCCATAGTGGCGACTCAATTTGCGCCAGAGCCTATCCTCCGAAGAGGACGAGGATGAGCAGCACAGCCGCTTTCCACTGTGCCAAGACCAAGACCGCCGATGTCGGCGGGATCGGCTGGACCGAGAAGAGGTCCGAAACAGAGACCAAGACCTTCGGTGTTTCTGAGGGTGGGTCTGAGAGGGGGCGAGGGAAATCCGCTCCTCCCTCAGTTCAGGGACCTTAAGCGGGGACTCCGGCACAGAAGGCACAGGCAAGTCCTCGGTTTCCACCGAGGAACCGATCGAAGAAGGTTGTCGGCTTCAGTCGACAGACCGTCCAGGAATCGAGAAAATCTCGACGCGTCGGCCAGTGTCTTGGCTGGTTGACCTGGCGAGGACACCGTGAGCCAGCGGCCTCAGCCGTAACCTCGAACGGTCGAGTGTCGATTCTCTGGGGAAGGGGACCTCTCCCGCTCCCACGAACATTGATGGTGGGACTTAACCTTGGGGTCCTTCTTTTTGGACAGAGAGGAATGTCCCGAAGGGCCTTCTCCCTTGGCGGACAGGAACTGGCAAAGCTCCTTGAAAGAAGCTGTGTAGGAGTATTCCAAGGAGAGCAGCATAAATGCTGTGACCGAGGATGATGATGATGATGCATCCTGGGCTGCCTCCTCCTCGATGGTGATCATCTGCTCCGGCTGCTCCGCCGAGCCTGCAGCCACGGACACCGCCCAACGGGCCTTCATGAACTTAACCCGGAGGATAATGTTTTTTCGGTCGCCGCCAGCAATGTCGGGCATAGCAGTCCTCCAAGACCCGAAGCCGAAAAGGATTTGTACAACTCACAAGCCTGTGAGTCATGGCCGAGTCCAAGACAATAAATGCACGTGGCGTGCAGATCGGTCCGGGACATCATCTGCCCACAGGGGCACCGACGAAATCCATGAGTCGATTTGTCCATCGCAGCCATGAGGGAAGATACAGACCGAAGTCTTGTAAATCTTAAAATATGTTTCAGATTAACCGAAGAGTGTGAATCCAGCCTAAAACGCAGAGCACTAAGGAGGGAACCTGAGCTTCCAAGCGGTAAGGAAGATCTGGCGTCATGGGGCAGAGCCGAGCGTTTTACCACCCGGGTGGGTGGGAGGAGCCAGCTTGAAGACCTTCCGGCAACATTTAAAGCGGCAAGGAACCTGCCAATAATTGTGGATTGAACAACATATCCATGTCCCTAGAATCCCTCTTTACAAGACACTGGTTAGGCCCCATCTGAAGTACTGCGTGCAGTACTCGAAGCCGCACTTGCACAAGGACAATAACAAAATGGAGGCAGTCCAGAGAAGGGCAACCAAAATGGTGCAGGGACTGCATCAGAAAACATATGAGGACAGATTAACGGAGCTCAATATATATATACACCCTAGAGCAAAAGAGGGAGGGAGAGAGGTGATATGATCGAAACATTCAAGCATCTTAAGGGCATTAACAAGGTGAAAGAGTCTTAACATGTTTTAATATAAGAAAAATAGCAGGACAAGAGGACACAGCATGAGATTAGAGGGAGGCTGATTAAGGGGTAATGTGAGGAAGTTCTTTTTCACAGAAAGGGTGGTGGATGCATGGAACGGCCTACCTCAGGAAGTGGTGGATAGCAATACAGTGCAGGGCTTCACACAGGCATGGGATAGGCATAAGGGAGCAATACAGATGAGTATGACTAGATAGGCCATTGACAGAGTACAGGCCTATGGCACATTCATAAGGTAGAAAAAATGGGCAGACTGGATGGGCCTTGAGGTCCTTATCTGCCATCAATTTCTATGTTTCTAGACCCAAAACCAGGAACTCTAGCCACTCAGGAACCAGGCTGTCAGGTGCAGGGACTGAAGGTCTGAATGGAGGACATTCCCCTGACAGCACCGGAACAGGTCCGGGCAGAGATGCAGACGCTACAGAGGCCTGCTGATGCGGCTGAGGGGATCGGGGTCCCAGAACTGGCGTGGCAAGTCTAGAGCCACCAAGATCACCGGCAACTTGTTCCTCCGCACCTGGATCAGCACCTTGTGGATCAGGGGAAGGGAGGGAAGGCGTACATGAGGACTGGGTGTCATCGAGGCACAGGTCAGGAAGCACAGGAAAAATCAGGAGCAGTTGTAGAATTCGCAAAAAGTATTTTAGTACTAGCAGTAACATAAAAATAAACTTGTTCAGTATAACTATCTACAAAAGCAGAATAAATAGAGAAACAAAAGCAGAATAAATAGAGAAGATACATCTGAGTTTTCCTTCAATCTTTATGTATCCCTTGCAAGAAATTGCAGCTCTGTTTTATAAGTCCTTGCAACCCCCTCCTTAACAAGTATCCTGTGGTTTTTTTTTATAAAATGTTCTTGCAAGTGTCAGGCAGGTGCAGCAAGAATACAATGTCCCAGAACTGAGGCCTGTTCTCCACAGCATCTCTAAAAGGGCTTAAAAACTGCTCTCAGGTTAACCCCTTGAGTTCCCAATAGCGTTCTGCAATCATCTCAAACTATAATTATATACATTTCAACAGTAACACTACATAATTTTAAACAAAGGGATCCCAGTATCAATTACATTTCCACATAATGATTTGCATATATTTTTATACCAGCAGATATGCAAAGGAGGAAAAACATAAACAGCACGGGAAGACTGAGAGACAATGAGAGACAAAGAACTGCAAGACTGTCAGGGTGATCTCACAAGAAAATCTGGTTGCACAACCAGACAGACAAGTGACAGGAAAGGAAAGAACAGATCCTTGCATTCAAACTCTCCATAACAACTGGGACAGTGTCCTATTCAACCCTGTCACACCAGGGTCCACAGCCTTGCAAAAGCATCCCCCAGCAATGCCCTGCACTGGAGGGGTGGGGGTGGGCACAAAACAGATTCAGCTTCACATTCTCCCGGGAGGCAAACAGGTCGACCTGGGGAGTGCTACACTGGAAGAACCGGTGGTTGACTACCTCCTGGTGATGGGACCACTCGTGAGACGCCTCGCCCACTCAACTGAGGACATCCACCCACTGGTTGGACATGCCAGCCACAGGAATCGCCAGAAGGTAGGCGTCCAGGCTCCAAACAAGGTTCCAGATGCGGAAAATTTCCCGGCATAATGGGAGGGAATGCATTCGACTCTGCTTGTTGAGAGGCAGTACATGGTCATTGTGCTGTCCATCAGGACCTGGATGACCCGACTCCGAACATGCGGAGGAAATGCTGTCAGACAGACGCACTGCACGGAGCTCCACCAGGTTGATGTAACATCAGGACTCTTCGGAGATCCAGAACTTGGTCCACCAGGTGGGCACCCCAGCCCAGCAGAGGTGCGTGAGTCAATAAAGTGACCGTCAGCTGCGGGCAGACAAAAGGGACTCCATCCTGGAGATGGTTTGGGTCTAGCCACCACTGGATGATGTCCCCCATCTGCTGTGTCACCATGACCGGCTGGTCGAAGTGACCGTATAACTGAGACCACTGCCAAGCCAGCCCCCACTGCAGGGAGTGCATCTTCCAAGGTGCCTAACGGACCATGCTGGTGCAAGTCACCATGTATGCCAGGAGGTGCAGGAAGTCCCGGGCAGAGTGCAACTGTCCAACCTAAAATGATTGAGCAAATGAGGTAAGATCCTTCGTCCTGTCCACCAGGAGTCGGGCACTGGCCCGACAGAAGTCGAGCTCCATCTCGATGAATTGAATCATCTGCAAAGGACTGAGTTCCGACTTGGCCTCGTTGACTAGGAGGCTGAAGGCTGAGCAGGTCTGGAGGGCCAGATCCCCAGACTGCTTCACCTGCACTCTTGAGGAACCAGCGATCAGCCAGTCATCCAGGTATGAGTAGAGCCAGACTCCTCGGTGCTGCAGGGATGCTGCCACCACTGCAATGTACTTGGTGAAGACCTCGGGGGCTGAGGAGAGGCCAAACAGCATGGCCTGGAAATTGTAAAGAATCCCTTCCGAGCGGAACTGCAAGAAATGCTGGTGGGATACACAGATGGGGATATGAAAGAAGACATCTTGAAGGTCCAGAGAGCAGAACCACATGCTCTGCTCCAGTAACGGACTAATCTGATTCAGAGTGACAATCTGGAATTTGCGCAGCCATAGATACTTGTTAAGGTTGTGCAGATCCAGTACGGAGCGCCAGAACTCCGTCTGTTTTGGAATGAGATAGTATCTGGAGATAAACCCCTGGGCAGACCGTGGCATCCTGGACATGAACCACTGCCTCCTTCTGTAGGAGGTGGACAATGTATTCCCGAAGGGTATAGGCACAACAGAGCAGGAGAGCCTCAAACTCTACAGGCAGACCTTGGCTGACCACCTCAAGCACCCACCAGTCTGAGCTAATAACGGACCAAGCGGACACAGAGCCAACCCTTGATGGGAGGTCCTAGGGAGGATAGGGTGGGCAGGAAGAAGGCACTCCCCAACCCGTCACTGTGTAGGCTTGGAAGCGGTGGTGGGTGTAGCTGAGGAAGCAGCAGACCCTCACCCACCAGACTTTTTTTTATATATATACTTCATTTTTATTATTTTCAGTTATTAAGCAAACATCATTTCCATATGACAGACATACCATTATAATTATTACAGTACACTGAAAGATCTAAGCTCTCTTAATCATAGGAGCGGTGCATCTTAGACATTTTGATACCACATCTGGAGGGTAATAACTCAACACATTATTTCTTAAATGTCCATTGTAAATTTGCCGCAAACTAAGCCCATGAGCAGTATGACTAGTACTTTTTTCTAAAGTCAAATAGAAAAGTCCAATAATAGCATGCCTTATTTAGGGCTAACTGTGTCATACTTTAATCTTAATAATAAAAGAACCAAGAATGTAACATCATGGCAGCATAATTAGATATAAACAAACCATGTATGTAAAACGGAATGTAAGGTACTGACAATCCGGTGAAAAATATTATGACTCATTTAAAGCTCAATCCTCCTACTTGGAGCCCCCCTTGTTATAAACCTCATACATTAATTTAAACTTATTTTTATTAATCGAAGCAAGAGAATTCCCAACAAGTAAATACGTGGGGAGAAAATTAAAATGCAAAATCAGAAGTTCCTCTCTCACACCCTGAGAGAGCTAATAAGCAATTGTCAACTGTCCAGCAGAGGTAAAATAATGAAGTCTCGGGGCTGCAACGCAATGCTAGAGTTGACAATGACTAAGGAAAGTAAATTAGAAATAAATCAGAGCTATACTCAGCTCAAAGACAGTTCAAGTGTCCTTATCTTCCTCTAGGGTCAATGATTTCCTCCTCCTCAACTCTTCCCTTCTGGTGGCTCGATTGAAAGCGCAAGGCCTATTTTCCAGCTTCAGCAGGATTGGCGATGATCCAAACTTTGCCAACATGGACGATCCGGAGTCGAGCCGGGTAGATCATCGTGTGGGATACTGAGGCAGCCCGGAGATTTTGGAGGACACTGTCAAATTTCTTGTGATGCACCCTTGTTGCATAGCTAATGTTCAGGAAAATGTATATGTTGCGATCATCCTGTGTGAGAGGTCCCACCTGTCTGGCCATCCGGAGGACTTTATCCCAGGTCCCCATGCCATCTGTAATCACTAAAAGTGTGCGAAGGTATCGGATTGGTCTCGGTACCCCCGGGAAGTAATGCGATAGGCCTTCTGAAGTCCGAATTGGTATTCTTGGCCTTCACGTACCAATTTTTCATTGAACCAGTCTTGCAAAAATAAAATGGGGTGATCCCCTTCGATCCCTTCTGGTAAGCCCAGTATATGCAAGTGTGAGGATCTGGCCTGGTTCTCCAAGGTTTCAAGCCTGGCTCCAAAATGTGCATTTTCCTTGACAAGCATCAAAGTAGCAATCACTGCCGAGTCTGCTTGGCTTTTGGCTTCATGTACGGAGGTTTTTAGAAGGTCCACTGTTGCTTCCACAGCTGTCACCCGGGTCCCAAAAGTGTCTACTTTAGAGTTTAGATCAGTTATAGATGTGATTAGCTACTGTATTTTTAGACCTAGGGAGGTCAGAGTTTCTTCCGAATCCAAAGTAGTCATGGCCTGTGCACTCGTGTCGTGCCTCAAAGGCTGGGAGATACTGCTCAATTTTCCTCTGAGTCCTCCACCACAACCCTTTTGAGGATTACCCATTATGACAATGTATTTATTGCTCCTCTTTTCGAATATGTAATGGGTTCTTGTAAAAATTGTCTCCAAATAGGTGATTTTGAGATTTACAGATCTGTCGGTACAGAGCTATATGAATTTGCTGCCACTCAGCTCCGGCTCCACAGCACCCCCAACCCCTGTCCACCAGACTTCTAGGTGGTATAAGAGGTTTGCTTCGGTCGAGGCCACCAGGCCTGCTGGTGTCCCACAGGGGGCAAAGGTGGTCTGGGCACAGGGGCAGAACAGCGCTGAAACTGAAAGTGCTTCTTAGTTTTCGGGCCTTAACATCCTTCTGCCCAGATGTGACAAGAGTCCAGAGTGGCAATGGACCTCTCAATGCGAGTGAGATGGCATCCACGCCGGGGCCAAATGGGGGACATCCGCCAATTGTGCTGGGTATTGACTGTAAAAGTCGAAATCCGCAGCAACGCCTTGAGGCACATGGCCATAAAGCTGGCACACGAGTCGCCAATGTCTAGGGACGTCTGGAGCTGCTGTTCAGCCACAGTGTGGCCTTGATCACAGACCAGCTTGACAGGCAGCTGCAGGTCAACTGGGAGCCAAGGGATAAACTGATCCGGGGCACCTAATAAGGCATGTGCAAAGCTGGCCATCATAACAGCTGAACTAACCTGCTGAAGGCAGAGGAACAAGGCCGCACAGACCTTCTTGGCCCTGTGGTCCAATTTCTTGCACTCTTTGTCGGGAAGTTTATCGACATCCCTGACATTACCTGTGTGCTGACTGACTGAGTCAGCGACCAACCCTTTGGCCGAAGGGTGGTCCGTAAACCCGGACAGGGACCTAGTGGGGACCACACAGGCTGATGGCGTAGGACAGGATGCTGCCGCAGCTCCAGAGTGGGGCCAAGAATGGCCTCCACAACAGGGAAGGTGACCCCAGGGACTCGTACCTGTCCAGATCTTTGTCAAGGGGTACTTCACCTGCTTCTGGACAGGCTCCAGCAGGGACCCTATAGACTCAGAGATCAAGCGGTGCAGGGCCCTGAAGGAAGTAGACCTCTGCTCTGCAAACATATCCTCCCCAGACTCATGGTCAAAGCCCAAAGTGTGAATGCATCCAAGTCCGTGTACTCCCTGAACACCGGCTGCACCCCCGTATCCCCGCTGATGATGCGTGGTCTGTCAGTTTGAGACACTGTAACCGGCAGCTGATGAGGGAAGCCCAGTGGTAGAGCATGCAGACTTGGAAGGAGGCCTCTCCTTGGACTGCAGGGGCTCCACCATAATGGGTGGAGAGGCTGGCGTTGGCTGAGCCGGGGTGGGGGGGGGAGGCTGGCCCGGGCTGGGGTTGCAACGGCCATGGGTGTGCCGGAGGAGGCTGAGGCACAGGCAGCAGCCTGTTGCCAGTGCCAATAAGCAACTGCTGCAATATGAACTCTTTGTAACAGTGCCACATCTTACAATGGAGCCTATCTTCCCCTGAGGAGAAAGAACAATAGTACTGGTGACGTCTCTTAGCAGAGTGTTGAGTGGCCTTATCGGAAACCACTAGACCTCTAACTATGAGAACCTGACCTGGACCTCGACCACTGGAGAAACAGGGCAGTGAGGGGAAGCGGGGACAGATGAAGGATGTCTGAGCTCCTCTGAAAGGTCGAGCTTCTGGGGAGAAGGGTCCGGCTCAGGGTGCTGATCTGGCCCACCCTGGGAGAGATCAGGCAGGACCGGGGACCTGGAGAGGGAATCCTCCCCCCTCGTGTTGTCACAACGGGTCGAGAAAAATCTCGACCAGCTGGTTGGTTCACGTCTCGGCCAACAAGCCTGACAGGAACTCCATGGGGCCAGCAGCCTGTACAGAAGCATCGGCTGAAGCCGACAGCTCGACAGATATTGAGCTAGCAGAAGCGCAGGAACCAGAGGCCCGAGAGTGCTTGCGGTCCCACAACCCAAGACTGGGCTTCTTACTTTTGGAGTCCCATTCAGAAAATTTCGACCCCTTGGAAGGGCCCTCCTTGAAAGTTGGAAGGGACTGACACAAGTCCCAGAATGCCCCATTAAACAAGACGCCCATGCCCACTGGAACCAGGGTGGACACAGACAAAGTGCCCGCTGCAGCCTGGGCCACGACCTCCTCAAAGGTGGCAAGTTGCTCAGCAAAGCCTGCGGCTGTGGAAACCACCTTACAGACATCCTTTGATTCAATGGGAGGGTCCCGTTCATCCTGACAGCGCAGGAGGAGGCGTGTGTGGCAATCCTCCAAGGTGGATGGATGATGGGTATGTACAGCACAAGTCAGTGAGATGTGGTGCATACCCAGGCAGTAGATGCATGTGGTGTGCATGTCAGTGTGTGACATCTTCTGGCCGCAAGAAGCACCGCTTAAAAATTGGGTCCAGATTTCGGGTCACCCAATTCCATAGTACATGCAGAAAAGTCGAAAACCTTGAAGCTGAAAACATTTTAGAAAAGTTAGGGCCTGCACCTAGCGCGGAGCTGCGATGGAGGGAACCTGATGCATCCAGTGGAAAGGAAGATCTGGGGTCATGGGGCAGTGCCAAAGAGGATACCACCCAGGTGGGAGGGAGAAGCCAGCTTGAAGACCAACTGGCCAGATTTAAAGGGGAAATTAATTCTGCCAGAAGTATGGCTAGTACACCATACCCATGTCCCTACAACCTCCCCTTCCAAGAGAGGGACAATGCGTCTGGCAAGAAAAAACTCCAGGCCCTGTAATGAGCAGCAGAAAAGTGGCAGAACTGCGTTGTGTGGAGCACGCAAAAAGGTCCAACTTGGGACAACCTCATCTGTCGAACAGGTCTTCCACCATTAAGGTCAGTTGTTCTCATTCATGCATTTTGGACTGTGACAGGCTTAGCCTGTCTCCCAAGATGTTTTGGGTGCCTAAAACATGTACTGCTGACAGCTTTAGACCATGTTCTAGAGCCCAACACCATGCCCTCATTGCTTCCCTGCACAGGGGGTAAGAATAAGCTCCCACTTGTTTGTCAATATAATGCATCACCTTGACCTTGTCCATCAGTACGATCAGAGGACCCAGGGATAGGTGAGCCTGGAAGGCCTGTAGGCCCTACAGAACAGCTCACATTTGGTCCAGACACCCTGCATCTGATGGGGCCCTAAATATGCCCCCAGCCCATCCTCGAGGCATCTGTAGTTAAAATCTGATGAGGAGAAGGGATCAGGAAAGGAACCCCGGTTAGCAGATTGCTGGGTTCCATCCACCACTTGAGCAACTTGCGTAAAGGAGAGTTTACTAGAACTGACCACAGGACCCGGTGGACTTCTGGGAAGAACCAAGACGGTGAGAACGTTGTGCGAGTGGGCACTCCTCCAACTGTTCCCTCCTAGACATGTGAGTGTATGTTGTGCAGTGCCAGAGGATTTAAAAACTAGAGTAAGTGCCCTGATATGAATATACGGAGCCTTTTTGACTGAGCGAGAGGAAAAAGCAATTCAGAGCCCTAAATGGGACGGCTGTAGTGAACAAGAAAATGATGCCAGGCAAAACTATGCCAAACGCAAGAAAGACCTACAATCCAAATAAAATGATTGCTAAATCGGTAAAACAATTTGAAATACAAACGAGGCTAAGAGCCAACATGGGCACAAAAAATAAACAGACTGGGTCAGAAGAGAAACTAAAGAATACACCAGAAAAAGAAAAGTGGAGAGGAGACTATCAAGCGAAGATAACTCACCTGAGGAAGCTGAGTTGAGTAATTCAGGAGGAGAGATTACACCAAATACAGCACCAATCTTTTTGAGAAGGACTGACTCAAAGGAGAGGTTACTAGAACTCTCTGTTCTAAATCATCTGTAAGTTGATCCCACTAGACTCTCAAGGTCCACTGAGGGTTCCTCATGTGTAGTCTGGCCAGAGGCACTGTGACAATGACCGCAGCCATTAGATCCAAAAGCAGAAAGAATCTTCTGTTGTGACATATTGGTTGTTGTGGACCATTTAGGCCTATGCAATCAGACGATCGGCCCTGTCCAGAGGCAGGAAGGCTGAGCCTAGGGCTGTGTCCAGAACTGCCCCTACATACTGCAGATGCTGGAAAAGGATCAGTACAGACTTTGGTACACTGACAATGACCCCCCAGGGCATCGAGCAGTTGTCTTGTTTGAGCTAGGGTGTGAAGGAGTTGCTCCCTGGAATGGACTTTCAGTAGCCAGTCGGTCACGTAGGGAAATACATAAAGGCCTTCCCTGTGAAGGGCTGCTACTACTGCCAAGTATTTTGTAAAGACCTGTAGCGCAGATGACAAGTCAAAGGACAATACTCTGAATTGGTAGTGTTTTCCTTGAAATAGGAGCCTCAGATTTCCTGTGATGTTAATATGAAGGTAGGCATCCTTCATGTCTAGAGAACAGATCCAATCTCCTACCTGCAATAGTGGGAGCAGGCCCTGCATAGGAACCATTCTGAACTTTCTGTACTCTATGAAAAAGGTTCAGCCGCGGGAACGGCCTTGGTGGTGGTGCCAAGGAACACCCTGCGCTGGACCCAGCGACCATGGATGCCGACAACGGGGGAGCCTGCACCTCCGAAGAGGTGACTGACAGGGCGGTGCTCCCGGCCCAGAGTGGAGCCAGACAAGTCTTCCAGCACCACAGTAGAAACCTCTTTCTTGACAAAGCTGGAAAAAGAGGAGGCCTCCTCCTCACCGGACCATATAGACCAGGGAGGGGACCTGGAGGAAGGGCAAAGAGACCTATGCTTGGACCGACGAGAGTGATGCCGCCGCCCCCAGCCCCGAAAGTCTGTGGAGCCCTGCTGAATTTTAACGCATGGTGTTCGAGAATGCAGCAGTCCATCGAGAAGCAGGCATTGCAGTGATCCATGTCATGCTGAGGTCCAACGCAGGTATGGCAAACATCATGCCGGTCCGAAGCTGAAAACTGCCGGCTGCAGGGACACCGACCCATGGGAAGCCGGCCCGCCTTAGAAGAATGCTTTCTGGCCCCTGAAACAGGCATGATGCGAGCGAGAAATTTAATCACAGTACAGTACAGACTCGACGCCACTCAGGTAAAAAATAATTGGAAAGGTTTTACCAAGATTCAGGAATGGCGTCGAGTGACTTTGACGGCAGAACTGAAGAGAAGACAAGATGAACAGCGTCGACAGAAATGGCCCCGAACTTGAGGTAGTGATGCTGCGCTAAACTAGCCAACTGACGCAGCAGAGCAGAGCAGGATGTGAGGTGCTGTATAACAGCGGGAGAAGCAAAACTGAGGTGGAGGAGGAGCCAACCACCATTACTGGCCAACCCACAAGTCCCACGACATACATTGGCCTCGTGGGCAGTGCCACCAGCTCCTCCCCTTTGAGAAAAAAAATCTGCTGCGGGGTGCTGTGCTCACAGCTAACACCCACCAGTGATGAATCGTGAAGACTGACAAAGTTGAAGTCACGATCCTGGACATGTGCATTACAGCTGACACCAGTGCGCGTGCCCGGATTCATGGATTCCTCTGCTTGGCAGACTTCAGGTAGGAAGTCCAAGGAACCTTGGGCAATTCTCAAGTAATTACCCTTGGGTAGACAAAAAAAAAGTATGCTAGCAGGCAATGGTTAAGCGTTCTCATATGATTTTACTATTTATTTTTATTTATTAGCTATTAATTATGTATAGAACTGTTCATTATAGAATATTTAGAAACAATCTTAACTTTATAGTGAAATAATGTAAACTTTTTTTTCTTGTATTCTGTGTTTAAGGTTTGATGTTAAGAAGAAAGTAGCATTGTAAATTATTGGTTGTTGTTCATAACTTTTAATAAAATGTCACTGACAAGCATTCTAATGGAGCAGAGCAAACCCCCCCTTCTCTAAAGCATAGCTGTCTTTCTGCTTCTGCCCCCCCCCCCCAAAAAAAAATACTTTCCACTTATTCAAGATCTGGCCCTCTCCCTAAACATGTTCCATTATTTGCCTTCTGTCTCTTAGGGTAAATCCTGATATTTTATTTAATATTTGTAGCCATCCTATTTGTACAACTTGTGTTGTATCTGATTTTATTTTGTTTAATATCTGCAGCCATCCTATTTGCCCAGCTTGTGTTGCAATACATATCTGATTACTTGCTTAGCTCCCTCGCTAACCACTATCTCAGTGCCTCCCGACTCCAAGCACAGAGGATTCCCCGGCTCAGGGCTGACATCATCCATTTGAAGTACCGGCTGCTGCCGCCTCCGAGCAATTCAATATGGGTTATGCCGAATGTGGATGCGCTTTTGTGTCTGATGTCGTCACAAATGACGTCACTCATTTCAACCTGTTACAGCATCGCTTAGCTAGAACTGTGCTCCAAACTACTGCCTTTTTGACAGCCCAACACTCCTAGGGGACAGTGCTGAGCCAGCTGCAGGCAACAGTGAGGTACATTTCTTTGCTACTTGCCAGGTACAACCACTGTGATTCAAATGATGGGACCCGGTCCCATTACCGGTGATTCGTGCTGGACCCGCAAGCTGAGCTGTATAGACTCCTGCTCCTCTTTGGTAGCTACGACATTAACTGGATCAGGAAGCAACCTAGGAGGGGACTGGAGTGGGTAGCCTTCATCGGCAGCGGGGACACATATATTACGCTTCCTCCATAAAGGGCCAGTTCACCATCTCGAGACAAAATTGCAGCTGCTCCACTACCTGACCAAAGAGTTCTGTTCGATATGTTGCAATTCTTTTTGCTTGTGGGAGGCCTTGCAGGAAAATTGGAGCGTATGGTAAAGCTGCTTGCCAGACGGCTTTATGTAAATTAAGTTACCGAAGCGCTCATTAGAGTGCTTTACTTGTTTCAAGTAAAAAAGTTTACGCCCCTAAATGCTGAACACTGTCATAGCCAGCTCCTGGAGTCATTGGTCCGCCAGGGACGAGCCCAATGCAGAATGCTCTGCATTGGGCTACTCCATGACACACCTCAGAAATGTAATTCTCTGTCACAAAATGTTTCTTGCGCATGCACAAGGAGACATTAAACAGAAAGATCGGCAATCACAACAACGCCCTCTGCTGGAGGGACCACTTCACACAAAACATTTTTTTACTCATTTCTTTCTTTTTTTGTCCCACTCCACATATTAATCAGCTATCTTCTTGGACCCCCTCCAGCCCCGTCACCCCAACGTCTGCCAGAACTTACCACCAGCCAGTACTCCCAGAGCTTACCCCCAGTGGGGTCAGCAGGGTCCCCCAATCTTCCGCCATGAAACCAGAGCCAGTAGTTGGTCCAGTGAGCACAGGTAATGGGGTTCAGGGCCTTCGAAGGTTTAAGTGCCATTCTGCAGCCAAGGATTTTCACTTTTTCCTTACCCCTGAGGGACGCAGCATGCAATGACGCCTGGCCCGCGCACCCATGTGCCATGTATCAGCATCTGCCTGCCCCTCCTGCTCTTTCACAGCAGTCCCAGGTGCCTTTCCTCCAGCCTACCACTAGGGGACAGGCATACAATGGACCCTGCAACCCCACCCATGAAAAGAAGAGCAATCCTTCAGATGCTAGATTCCCCTCCCCCTGGCTGATCCTCCGACGCCCCGAGCTCACTACCGAATTTGGGTTGCTGGCTTTGCGAGTAGCAGTGCTACTGCTGCGCCAACGGTCTGGCCCTTTTTTTTTTTTTATTCTTTTATTGCTCCTTCTGCGGCTCCACGGGGCTATGACCTCACCCTTTGAGGAGGTACATCCTCTGGCCCTACCCCCAGATTGTCTGCCCCCCGAAGTTCCCCCGCGGATTCACCCTCCACAGCGGGGCCAGGTGGAGGGGCACCGGCAATCCCATGCCACAGCAAATTTGGTGGGGGTCAGACTTCGCCGGAGCGGCTGGGTCATCACGGGTCCGTGGAGCCCCGACCTTTTTCTGTTTTTCTCCCTCCCTTCCCTCCGATGTAGACACGTTGGCTTCTGAGCCTCCCAGCCCATACTACCCTCCAACCACCACTAGAGGGCAGTCAGCGGGCAGGATGACTAGTCCCCTTCCCCGGAGAGAACAGTCCTCTGGATGCTTAATCCTCTCTCCCACCTGCCGACCCCCAGCGGCCTTGGCTGCTTGGCGTGGCGAGGTGTGGTGTCCAGCACCTCAATCCTCAGCGATACCGGTCCGGCCCTTTTCATTCATTTCTATTAACTTTTTTTTTTTTTAAACCTTTTTTAAAATTTTTTTTCTAAAATGCGAATCAATCTCCATTTTCTAAGCATAGTAATACCCTCCAGAGTGGGTAGTATAGGCTATATTGCCCTTCCAGAGCTATAATGCCCCCTGCCTGCAGTGTTGAGCCTCATTACACCTCTGAGCAGACAAGTACAGCCCAATTCTACCCACCCGGTGGAGTGTCACTGCTTACGTAAACTACTGCCCATCTTTCCTGAACAAAATTCTAGACAAACTGGTCACTGACCAGACCTCTGAATATCTTTGAGAGCATAACCTATTTTCTAAGGCCCAGCATGCTTTTAGACAAAGCCACAGTACCTCCACAGCACTTCTTCAATAAACAAATGATACCAACATTGCCATGGACAGAGGTATGCTCACTTGTGCCATGTTTACAGACTTATCCAAGACCTCTGATTTAGATGACCACCCTTTACTTATGGCTAAGATGCTGCTATCCCTAGGCATCTCCCCTATGGTTTTCACCTGATTCAACAGTTACCTTAAGAACAGAGTTGTACAAAATCAATAAAAAACGAGTCTGGCCTCACGACTACCTACAGTACATAGGCATAGTTCAATGATCAATACTGCTCCTCCCGGCTTGATGTGGACAACATGGTACTCAGTACTAACTCAAAAGACTTAGGTGACATTTACTCTAGCCTGAACTCGGCTCTCTCAAAACAAACTTCCTTTCAACACTAGTAAATCTCACTCTATGTTATCTGGCTCTGCTCCAAAGCTGCCTGGTTATCCGTACCTCCTCATAAATGCTCAACTGTTTAAATCCCTTAGTCTTACCCTTAACCCTTTGGATTTCTCACTACAGATCTCCAATGTTTGTAAAGCTGTTAAACCTAAAATAGACCTGGCCTACAGAGTCAAGTATGCCCTCGTACCCTCTGCCCATGTTGCCACTGATCAGGGTATTCTTTTTCCCAGCCTTACCTATGAATTTGTCATCTAGTCCACCTCCTTCAAAGGAAACCTCTGCAAACGAAATATATCTCACAATAACATCTGCTGCTTTGTCTTTGCCTCCACTCAATTTACCAGCACTGCAGCCTTACACTGGCTTAAACTGTCTATCCCCTATTGATTGTTGCTCCCATGCTACTGGTACCCTTACAGACTAAATTCTCACAACAGTGCCCTCCTGCCTAGCTGCACTGTTGCAGCCCCGAATTGGCTTACCCCCTTGGCTCCAGTGATCTGTCCCTTGTAGCTGTTCCAAGCTGTCCTACCATTATGGGGGAACAGGCCTTCTCCTACGGCACCACACTTCTGTTAAGACGCTACTGTATAAAGTGTACCTTCTCCAAACTGTAACAAGATCCTGCTGCAATCGGAAATCAGTGTAAGTGAGTCACTGACTCAATGGTGCATACATTTTTCATGAATAAAATTATTATTAAATAATGGAACTCCCTCCCATTGCCCTCCAGAACTCCCTATCCCATGCCGGATTACAAAAGGAGTTAAACCTTTATCGAAAGTCTTTAGACATATAGCATGTACTGCACTTAACTCACTATTTCTTCTGTGCCTGCGTTCATATACATACGGTAGTACTTTTTTTTCTTATTTTAATTATTGGTTACTTGCCTCCCCACACACCTACGCTTGTTTAAATCGCCGCCTATGTAACGTTTTCTATTTGAGATCAGTTATCTGAAGTATTACCTGCTTACTTTCCTTGCTACACTTTCATACTTACTTATACAGTAAAAGCCACTCAAGTGGAACAGCTGGGTGGAAAGCTGATCGTCCCACGTAAGCGGCCGTCCCAAAAAAACGAAGTTTGACTACCGGGCTTGTGGAACTTGAATTCAGATGGAGAAAGGAGTTTAACTCACTGAATCGCTAGGTGCTAATCACGTGTCAACAAGTACAGTTTGTTGTTTAAGGGCAGTGAGGGGGAGCAAGGGTGATTTCTTTTCTTTTATGCTGGTATGCCTTTTCTTCATTTAGGGTGACTTTTTTATGCTTGTGTGCATTTGTTCACTGCAGTTCTGTACACTGTTTAAAGCGCAGTGTAAATTTTATCACTGGAATCTCCTTCATATTGTGGGTACTCTTCGTACTGTTGCAGCAAGTGTTCGGCTGTTTGTGACACCATGTATGAAGTGGATGGTGCATGATCCTCATCTCCATATTCCAGTGCTCGAACACAGCCAGCAGTTCCGACTGGACATTGAGCAAACTCTGCTGCTGCTGAACTGGACAAAGCGCTGGCAGGAGTAAAAATTTCATGGCAGGACCGACATAACTGCAGCACAGCAGAAGTAAAGAGCAAGTCACAGAACTGATTCATCACAGAACCTGTGACACACAAACCGTTAACTTTTGGCAGCTGAATATAGCGGATTACAGCCAATTACATACAACTACATGTCCACTGTATTCTAAAAAAATACCAGTCCGCTTTCAGGGTAACTGGCTGTTAACTGCTAAGATTCAACTGTCAGGCATCTCAACAAAGCAGCGCTACCGATTAATGGAGTCCCATTTATACATATTTCGGCACCTATATTTATTGACAGGACTAAATTGTTCCTCTAGAGATGTCCCGCTTAAACGGCCGTCCCGCTTAAGCATGTCCTGTCTAAATGACTTGCACTGTAGTAGCATATTTAATGCACTATAATGTTTTGTACTTCTGTACTACTATATTCTTTTGTGTTGTACTGTGATACTACTCATTAGCTGTACCATGTTTCTTGTATCTGAATTGTGCTTGTGATTGTAGTCTCCCCAGTCGTGACTGAAAAGAAAAAAATTACTCACCATAGTAATGTTGTTTCTTCTAATGGAGTCTTGCTGTATTCAGACATAATACAGTTAGCCCCAGCACTTGAACTGCCCCGGAGAGGAAAGAGTTAACTATACAGAAGCATAGAACGTTGAGCTAGAGCTCGGTTTTCAAACCTCTGTCTGTGGTACTTCCCAGTGTAACCATCAGATTCTTACGAGCACACTAACTAACATACTATAGTATGGAAATTGTTCAACATATAGCCACACGGCAAAAAATTATTTTTGGGCCCAAAAGACTCCAGTCGAGAACCCAAGAAGGAAAGGTAGTGACAATATTTAAGTATAAAACACCAGAAAAAATAACATCCACCCCACCCAAGAGGGAGGGTACAAGGTACACCCCAGAGGTGCAACACTGTACCTGCCAGCCCACTTCCAAAACCAGGTTCTGAGAGGGGGGGGAGGTCTGAATACAGCAAGACTCCATTAGAAGAAACAACATTACTATGGTGAGTAATTTTTTCTTCAAACAACATGAAGTCTTGCTGTATTCAGACATAATGCAGACTACCAAGCAGTTCCCTATGGAGGAGGGAATGCAGAACCTACTTTGGAAAGAAGCTCTGCAGCACTGCTGTTTCAAACCTAGCATCACTCCTAGCCTGGATGTCCAGAGAGTAATGCTTGGTAAAAGTCTGTGCTGTTTTCCAGGTGGCTGCTTTACAGATCTCTAACAAAGGTATACCTCTGGCCGAAGCTAGAGAAGCAGCTGTACCCCTAGTCGAATGATCCCTCAGGCCTGAAGGGGGCGTTCTACCCAACTTGTCCTAACAAATTTGTATACAAGGAACAATCCACCTGGCAATAGTTCTTTTAGTGGCAGGCTTACCTTTCCCCACTTCACCATAAGTGAGAAACAATTGAAGACAGTCATTTCTGTGTGCCTTAGTATGCTCAGTGTCGTAGCTAAGGGCCTTCTTAACATCCAGACTGTGTAACCTTCTTTCACCTGTAGAAGAATGGTCAGTGAAAAACACAGGGAGAGATATAGACTGGTTCAGATGAAAATCCGATACCACTTTGGGCAAGAACCTCCTATTGGTTCTTAGGACCACTTTGTCCCTATGGAACGAGATAAAGTCAGGTTCAACTGACAGAGCCTGTAACTCACTAATCCGCATGGCAGAAGTAATGGTTACCAAGAACACAGTTTTCCAGGTCAAGTACTTCAATTCGGATGAAGCCAGAGGTTCAAAGGGTGGTTGCATAAGCTGAGCAATGCAGACATTAAGATCCCAAGGCAGAGTGGGCTCCCTAAAGGGAGGGTTAATGTGAACCAGGCCCTTGAAAAACTTTCTGAAGACAGGATGAGATGCCAGGGAAGAGCCCTTCCCTGCTGAGAGGAATGCAGAGACAGCTGCTAGATGAACCTACAGAGTAGCAGGTCTAAGGCCTAGGCCATTCAGATGAAGTAGATAGTCTAAGGTTGTGGAAATGCCTGCAGAATCAGGCAGGATGCCTTTCTGAGAGCACCAAATACTGAACCTTTTCCATTTTGAGTTGTAAGTTTTTCTAGTGGAAGGTTTCCTGGAGATCTCCAGAATATCCAGAACTCCCTGAGAGAGATGTAGTGCTGCATATTCTAACTCTTCAAGAGCCAGGCCTTGAGATTGACAGACTGGAGATCGGGGTACCAGATCCGCCCCTGGGAGGAGGACAGAAGATTGTATGTCCTGGGCAGAGACAGAGGACATGACACTGACAAGGACAGCAGTAACAGAATACCACGGCTGTCTGGCCCAATCTGGAGACACCAGTATCACTGTGCAGGGTTGAGTCCTGATCTTGATCAGAACTCCGAACAGCAGAAGGAAGGGAAGGAAGGCATAGAGAAACCTGCCTTTCCAGTCCAAAATGAGAGCATCCTGGGGAACCGTCCCCAGAACTGGAGGTCTGCAAAAAAACAGAGGAAGCTGATGATTGTCTGGTGCTGCAAAGAGATCTATCTCTGGAGTGCCCCACCTGGAGAAGATGACCTTCAGGATGTGAGGATCCAGGGACCAATCGTGATGTCCCTGTGAAATTCTGCTCAGAGCATCTGCTAGTACATTGTCCTTTAATGGAAGGTGAACTGCTACCAGAGAAGTCTGAAGAGAACAGGACAGAGACCACAGCTTCATGGCTTCTGTGCACAGGGCCGAGGACCGAGTGCCTCTCTGTTTGTTGATGTACCACATTGTGGTGGTGTTGTCTGTCCTGACTTGGACCACCTTGCCCTTGACTGAATCCGAGAAGCTCTGCAGGGCTAGGAAAACTGCCCTGAGTTCCAGGAGATTGATATGAAGGAGAGACTCTTGTGGAGACCAGACCTCTTGAGCTGTCAGGGCTCCCAGGTGGGCTCCCACCCTAGGAGAGAAGCATCCGTAGTTAGAACTACTGATGGGACTTGAGGAGAAATGGAACCCTTGTCTGAGGGTTGTCCTGGTCCAGCCACCACTGGAGAGCTTGGACCAGAGTCTGAGTCACTGGAATCAGTTTGGTAAGTGAATCCTTCTTTTGAGACCAAAAAGACCTTAGATGAAACAGAGTATCCCTCATCTGGAACCTTGCTCCCTGCACCACTGCTGTGGAAGCTGCCATGTGGCCCAGGAGCTGGAGGAACTGTCTTGCTGGGCGGAAGACCTGAGGTCAAAAGGAGGATGCGAGATCCACTAGGGCCTTCACCCTTGCCAGGGGAAGGAAGGCTTTTGCTTGTACAGTGTCCAACTCTATGTCTATAAAGGTGAGAAGTTGAACTGGAGCCAGGACAGACTTTGGAAGATTAAGAAAAAACCCCAAGGAGCTGATCAGGTCCTGGGTAGTGTGAAGAGCTGACCTGACCTGTAAGGTGACTGACCCACTAAGAGCCAGTCATCCAGATACGGGAAGATGGTGATACCCTGTCTTCTGAGGTAAGCCACCACTACTGCAAGGCACTTTGTGAACACCCTTGGAGCTGATGTTAGGCCGAATGGCATAGCTCTGAATTGATAATGGCCTGAAGGCAACTCGAACCAGAGGTATTTTTTGTGGGAGCACCTGATAGGAATATGGAAGTAGGCATCCTTGAGGTCCAGAGATGCTAGCCAATCCCCTGGCCTTAGAGAGGGAAGGATTATTCCCAGAGTTACCAATTTGAATTTAGGCTTTGAAATGCATTTGTTCAAATACCTCGGGTCTAGGATGGGTCACCACTCCCATTTTCTTTGGGTTAAGGAAGTACCTGGAGTACAGTCCTTTTCCCCTGTGCTGAGTAGGAACCTTCTCTATAGCTCTGAGAGCTAGAAGAGAGGAAACCTCTGCTCCCCAAACAGAGAGTTACCTACTACAGGAAAATCCATAGCCTTAGTCTGGGTATCCTGTGAAAGGCTAGTACATCTGAGCCAAGCATGTCTTCTGAGAGACACAGATGTAGCCATGACTCTAGATGCCATATCAATGGAGTCCACAGCAGCATGAAATTGCATTCTGGATGCCTCAATTCCATCAGCAGCCACCTCCTCCAGCTCCTTGGCTAGCTGGGGAGAGGCTTGTTTAGCCAGTTCCAGAACCGTATCCCATCTGGATTTCCGGTACCTGGCTGTGTAGGCCATATAAGTAGCCTGCCTGAGTCCCAAAGAGGATGCCAAATACTGTTTTTTGGCCATGGCATCCACTTTCCTGGAGTCCTTATCGGGGGGTGAAGCCAAAGGAATGTTAGCCCTATCACAGGCTGCAGCCTGCACTACCCCAACATGGCTGCAATGACTACAAAGGAACTCCACAGCTGAGCCTGATAACAAATACATCCTGTCTATTCTCTTATCCACAGGAGGTATTGAACTAGGGGTTTGTAAAATTTTGCGTGTCTGTTTCCCCAAGGATTTATGAAGAGGGATAGACAGTCTTTTGGACTCTGGGATGTCCATCATTTCCACAAAATCAGGCTCTTCACCCTCCTCTGCAGCTTCAACCAAAGGAAGCTGCAGGGTTTCTGCCACCTTTTTGTAGAACAAAAAATGTGAAGGGGACTCAGAGAGCCTGACAGGAGAGACGCCTGAGGGCCTGTCTGGGGAGATGTCCAGTTCAATGGGCACATCCAGACCCCCCTGGTCATCGTCGTCATCATCATCATCATCATCATCGGGATAGTCTTCGTCTCCCTCCCACTCCCCGTAATAAGCGTCTGGATCATAATCCGGAGGAGACTGATCCGACCGCCTAACCGGCAGTACCGGTTCGGACGGAACCGGTCTAAGCGACTGAACAATGCTAATTGCTTTGGCTATTTCGTCCGCGGCTGGAGAGTGCAATACCGGATCCGAACCAGCAGACTTATGCTTCTTTTTGATGGAACCGACCCTCGGGGAACCATTTCTCCTTGCCGAGGAGTATCGCCTGGGTCAGTAGGCACCTGCTGGGGTTCGGCATAACCGAACCAGGCTGGCCATCCAGATCTCGGACTCTCGGCCTCCCTTTCCTTCAGCCTACTCAGTCTTTTGTCTAGAGTGATTTAGGAAAGTTTTACAGATTTGGCAGTCTGACTTGAGGTGGTCAAACCCCAGACAATAAACACAGATGAGGTGGGGGTCAGCCTTAGCAAAGACCTCCCCACACTCACTCAGTACAGTGTTGAAACCCAGTGGGACCGTTTTTCTTCTTGGGTTTGTCAGACATGGCCAACCTAACAAATTACCCTATTGCAGCTTTCAAGCCAGATAATACAATAACCGATCGGTTACAAACAGTGTCACGGGCTTTTTAAAAGAATCGGCAAAAAAACCCGGTTCTTTTGAAACTGATTGGTACCGGAACACCACTCTAATCCCAGAAATAAAATTAAACAGAATGGGTCAGTTCCAAACCGGACCGACCAGAGAAAAACCGAAGAAAAGAACAATTTCCAACTTTTCACAGAAATAAAACACAGTCACTACCTATCTACACACTACCTGTACCACAGACAGAGGCTGGAAATCCGAAAATAACAAAAAATTATACGGTTTAAACCGAACACTTTACTTTTACCAAACTGAGCAGAGGAAATATCCGGAGCGACTTCACCGTTAGGCGGAGAAAAGAATCTGACGGTTACACTGGGAAGTACCACAGACAGAGGTTTGAAAACCGAGCTCGAGTTAACTCTTTCCTCTCCGGGGCAGTTCAAGTGCTGGGGCTAACTGCATTATGTCTGAATACAGTAAGACTTCATGTTGTTTGAAGTATTTTACTGCCTAGAGCACTTACCCAGTAATCAAAACCAAATAAATACTGGTACATGCCATGCAACAGAAGCAACCCACTGGACAAAGAAGGGGTGGCACAGAGGATGAAAATCCCCAAGTCCAACGTCTGACTTGCTGTAAGTGCAGTAGGACTTGCACTACATTCCTTTTTTTTCTCTTGTACGTATATTTTGTTGAGTTTAAAGTGCATTTCATACAGTTCTCTAATATGCATATCAGAGTGTAGGACAATATATTTTGTACATTTGTTCTGAATTTTCCCCATTGCTGATAACAAATATATAACAGAACACCAACTAATGTGAAATATAATTCCAGTGTTTTACCTTATTTATTTCTTTTGTTGCAGGGCATGATGCAGGGCTCAAGGACCATATGTGGGGTAGCTGGAGAGGGATCAAAGGGCCAGGCAGGCCATGGGGACACAAGGGCATTCATCAAGTCTTTCTTTCTGGTTTTAAGGGACAAAGTGATGATCCTTCTGTGTAATTATATGGATCCACCTGGTCCATCTATTGCTAAATAAATCTTGTCTCAAATCTAAGATGTGTGTTATTTTCTCCAGTCTATATACTTATTCAAGCAGGGTATGCCACTGAGTTATCATTGGGATCTGAGGCCCAAGCCTTAATCTGGTTATATTTTTATTAGCCACTGTTATTAAAATGCAGAGAAAGTAGGTCTTATGTATGTCTTGTGGGAGACATTCTGGAGACTGCGATGCTGCCCTATCTGCAGGCACCTCTCTGGGCTGAGGTAGGAGGTTGCCCATCTGAGAAGAGCTGGCCAGCTTACAGGCTGCATCCACCCCCACCCAGAGACCACTGGGTCTACAACCTGAATCTCAAAGGATGCCCAGAAAGAGGACTGACTGGACCACAGTGGGCTCAGGAAGGGAAGGTCTAAAGCACATCCCACAACCAGTCACGCTTTATTCATTCATTACAAAGCGGGTTTACAACCTTTTGAGTCAGAGATTCTTTTACAAAGGCACCTCATCGCGGGGGTTGGGGGCAGTCATCAAGAGAGTTATTATAGTGCAGATTAAAACAGAGGATAACATTATAGGTGTAGCAAAAGGAACATTTAACATAGATACACTTAGGTTACATAATGTAGTAGTTTGTATGTTACTTAGGTTACATAATGCTACAAAATTTTGAGTTACACTCATGGATATAATAGGTCCTCTGAGAAGACAGCGGGTTAGATCCCTGTTTGGACCTAGTAGGGAAGGAGTGGGTCTGGGGGAGGGAGAGGCTGTCCAGTGGATGTTGTCAAGCCAGGGGGCAAGGCAGGCGGGTACCACAGGTTACAACAGGGGGTTAGTTGCACCTACAACAGTGGGTATTAAAGACATGGTTCCGAAGGGCTGTTTTGAAGGAGCCAATTTTTGGCAAGTTGGAGATGCAGCTAGGGAGGGAGCTGAACCAGGTGGATGCTCAGTAGAGGAAGGATCTCTGGGCAAGAGAGGTCTTGGTTCTGGACACCTTGAAAGTGGCCTTAACAGAGCTATGGGTGGTGACAGACAATAATGACAGTTGTAGGGAGGTGGAAACCCGGAGAGTCCCAGTGTTTCTTAGCAAGAAGGCAGGTGTGGTAGAGCAGTCGCTCCTCAAAGTTGAGCAGATTGGTGGTAGTATAGAGAAGGCAGGTATGAGTTCAGCTGGGGGCACCGGTCAGGAGCCTACAGGCCTTATTGATGGAGAGTTGGATTTTGGAGAGGGCAGCGTTGTCAGCTGCGGCACAGATGAGCAAGCCATAGTCCATGAGGGACAAGATGGAGGAGGTGATGGCCAGCCTGAGGCAGGCAGTCCCTGTGCCGGTATAGCAGGCCAATCCGAGAGTTAATGGCAGCTGACAGGGCATTAATGTGGGTGTGGAAGGAGAGGGCAGTATCGAACGTGATGCCTAGGTACTTGTATGTGGTCACTTGCTCTAGCGGGTGCAGAGTGCTGGGGATAATCAAGAGGGGGGATATTTTTAGCTTTATTTTGGTGGTGGGAGAAGAGCATTATAACTTTATAAACTCCTACGCTGTTTTGGAGGAACGGGAAAGCCCCACACAGGCACCTGCAGCTGGGACAAAGGAGGATGGGTGGGCCCTCCAAGATGGAGCCCCAGGGAATGGGAGGAAGGGACCCCAGAGGAGGGGTAAACTTCTCCTGGTGGGGGGCTCTATCGTCCAGGGAGTGGAGTTAGGGACACGAAGCAGGGGGGAGAGGGAGGTAAAGTGCCTCCCGGGAAATGCTGCATGGAGGAATGGGAAGCGGATCCATAGGATCAATAGGGCGATAGCTAGGAGTTACTACCCTGCACTGTGCTAGCCTGTTGTGGCGACTGCCCCAACTGCCCCAGGTGGTTCTTACCTTTATTGGTGAGACTGGTCACATGATTAGTCATGTGACTCACCTGCTCTTCATACTATCTCTGCAATTCCCTGCTGTAGCTTATATGCAATGGCCACCAGGAGCCACTGTTTCACTATTCACTTCCCCCATTTATCCCTAATATAAAGTACCTCTATTGTGGTTGTAATCACTCCAACCTTGCCACAGCCCACTCTGTTCCTCCCCATATCTATCCACTTTTCAAGCACCTCTGTCTCTCCGATGTGCCTGGATTCGAACCCCTGACCCTCTGCAACAAGGTCAGTAACCCTAACCACTACGCCATCCCAGCGGTAACAATTAGCCAGTTTTTTTAGCTTCCCTTAAACTAGCCCTTGATGCTCCCCTATAGCTGCGCCCAGCCTGCTGACTAATATACTTACCCATCTATCTCCTAACTTACGAAGAGTTCCACGGAGAGCTGGTCACGCTTTTTTGCATCTCCCCTCTACATAGAAACATAGATTTTGACGGCAGATAAGGACCGCTTGGCCCACCCAGTCTGCCCATTTCCCTACCTAATGAATAAGCTGCAGATCCTAGTTAACCAGCAGCCTACTTCTCCTTACCCCCACCCCCTAGAATTGCCTTATGACTGTCCCATGCATGCTTGAATTCAACCACTGTTTTTGACTCCACAACCTCCTCCGAAGGCCGCTCCATGCATCCACAACCCTCTCTGTGAAAAAATACTTCCTTAAATTACCTCTGAGCCGCCTCTTCTATCTTCAAATTGTGCCCCTTGTTCTTGCACACCTCTTTTTGAAAGATGCTACCCTCTTGGACTTTCTTGAATCCTTGAGGTACTTGAAAGTTTCTATCATGTCCCCCTCTCCTCCTTTCCTCGAGGCTATACATATTCAGCTCCTAAGTCTCTCTTCATATGTCTTCCGCAGACCCTGCACCATTTTAGTTGCCTCCTCTGGACAGCCTCCATCCTGTTCATGTCTTTATGGAGACTGAGTCTCCAGAACTGCACGCAGTACTCCAGATGGGGTCTCACCAACTGTCTGCACAGAGGGATAACAACTTCCTGTTTTCTACTGGTGATGTCTCCTCCCTATGCATCCCAGTATCCCCCAGCCCTCCTTGCTGCCCTCTCACATTGCTTGCCCACCTTTAGGTCATCTGATATGACTACCCCAGGTCCCTTTCCATTTTTGTTGTTGTTAGTATCTCACCCCCATTGTGTACTCTTCCCTGGTTTTGTTTCCCAGGTGCATTACCTTGCACTCTTAGCATTGAATTTAGCTGCCATACATTTGACCATTCCTCTAACCTTGCCAAGTCCTTCTCATCCTTTCCACCCCACCTTGTGCATCAACTCTGTTGCAGATCTTTGTGTCATCTGCAAAGAGACATACTTTCCTTCCAGTCCCTCTGCAATGTTGCTTATAAAGACATTGAAGAGCACCAGTCCCATACTGAACCCCCGGTACCCCACTAGTAACCTCCCTTTCTTCAGAGTGGACTCCATTTACTATTACTCTCTGTGTCCTATTCTCCAGCCAATTCTTTACCCAGACTGTCATCTTGGGACCCACCCCAGGCTGGCTAACTTGTATATTAATCTTTGTGTGGGACTGTGTCAAATGCCTTGTTAAAAGTCTAGGTAGGCCATGTCCACAGCCCTCCCTGATCTACTACTTTGGTCACCCAGTCAAAGAAATCTATCAGATTTGTTTGGCATGACCTTCCGCTGTGAATCCATGCTGCCTTGGGTCCTGTGCCCCTCTGGCCTCTAGATACTCAACAATTCTTTCCTTCAGAAGTGATTCCATCATTTTCCCTACCACTGAGGTTAAACTAACAGGTCTGTAGTTTTCTGCTTCTGCCTTGCTCCCACTTTTGTGAAAGGGAATCACATCTGCCCTTCTCCAGTCCTCGGGTACCACCCCATCCTCCCATGATTTGTTAAAGAGGGTAGTCAGTGGTGTCACTAGTTCTACCCTTAGTTCTTTTAGAATTCTGGGGTGAATCCCATCAGGCCCCAATGCTTAGTCCACCTTCAGTTTTAAGAGTTCTTTCAGAACCCTTTCTTCTATAAATGGGCTGGTATCAACTTCTGTATCCAGAGTGTTTCTACTGTTTGTTTTAGGTACCTCCCCCATTTCCTTTGTAAATACTGAGCAAACATATTTGTTTAGTATCTCTGCCTTTCACAGTCACCCTCTGCCCACCCTCCTCCTCTTTATTAAGCCTCACTATCCCTCCCTTGGTCTTCCTTCGCTCCCTGATGTACCTATAAAGGTTTTATCCCTTCTTAACTGAGTTGGCCATCTTTTCCTCAGTTTGGGCCTTTGCTGTTCTGACTGCCTTCCCAGCTTCCTTTTGCTTTAACTGATACAGTTCTCTGTCCTGCTCCTTCTGTGATTCCTTGTACTTCCTGAATGCTTTCTTTCTCTTGAACCTTCACTGCCACTTCCTTTGAGAACCATAGTGGTTTCTTACATCGTTTCGTTTTGTTTATTTGCTTCACACAAAGGCTTGTTACCTCTGTGATGGCAGGTTTTATTATTCCCCATTGTTCTTCCACCCCTCCTTCCTGACCATTTGCTGGTGCATTCCTTAGGCACTCACCCATTTTGGCAAAGTCAGCCCTCCTAAAGTCCAGTACTTTTGCCTTTGTATGGCTTGACTCTATTGCTGTGTTTATTGTGAGCCATACTGTTCGATGGTCGCTAGTTCCCAGATGGCTACCCACTTCTACATCTGTGATCCTCTCTTCATCTCCATTTGAGAGAACCAGGTCTAAGATTGCTCCCTCTCGAGTGGGCTCCAATACTAGTTTCTAAAGCATGCCCCCTGTAGGGCATCTAGAATAACCCCACTCTTTGAAGTGGCTGCTGCAACTGCACTCAGTTAACATCTGGCATATTCAGATCACCCATCAGCAATATCTCCCTTTCTGCCATTCTAAGTATTCTTTCTATCATTTCCTTGTCCATTTCCTCCCGAGAAGGGGTCTGTATACAACCCCTGTGCGGATTGTGGTGCCATTGCCGGTCTCCAAATTCACCCACAGTGCTTCTTCCTCCTGTTTTCCCTTTTGTTCTGTTGCTTTGATTCCTTCCTTATGTAAAGAGCTACCCTCCTCCTCCTCTTTACCCTCCCTGTCCCTCCTGTACATAGTGTATCCTGGTATGTTTATGTCCCAGTCATGGTTTTGTGTGTACCATGTTTCTGTAACTGCCACGATATCCAGATGTTCCTCCTCCATCAAGGCCACTAATTCAGGAAGCTTGTTACTCAGACTACGGGCATTGGTACTCATTGCTCTCCATTTTTTGATGGCTTTACCTTCTTTTGCAGCATCCCCACTGACCTTTCTACCTCGGTCTTTCTCTCATTTAGTACCCTGTTTTGTAGGAGAGGCTGGGATTTTCCTGCTGCTTATCAGTGCCTCCCCTTGACTAGTTTAAAAGCTCACAATAAAGCATTTAAACCGATTGCTCAAAAGACTTATTCCCTTCCTGGACAGATGCAGACCATCCTGCCAGTATAGGCTGGTGTCCCTCCAGGTGGAACCCCAGTCCCCAATGAAGCCAAACCCCTGCGCTCCACACCATCTTTTCAACCATTCATTAAACTGCATGGTGCAAAGTACCCTCACCTCACTCATGCCATTGACAGGAAGCACCTCAGAGAAGGATACTGTGTGTGCTACTTGTCTTAGGCCCCTCCCCAATTCTACAAAGTCCTTCTGCACTGCTCTAATCTCATGATTAGCCAAGTCATTTGTCCCTAGGTGGACAATGACGTCCAGCTCAGACTCCCGTGCACCTGTTCTCGTGATCCTGAGGATGCGCTTCCTGTCTCTCCAAGCCATGGCACCAGGCAGGCACCTTACTTCAGTTTTCCATGCTCCCCCCAGTTCTATCCCCCTAATAACTGAGTCCCCCACCAGGAGATGCTTCCTTTCCTTGTGGTGTCCTCTGCCTCCTTCCTGTGGGCCTCCCATGTGACAGCTGTCCTCAGCCTCCTTAGTCTCCTCTGCGGGTGCATCCATAGGGGAGCTATACTCCCCCAGAATGGTGTATGGATTGTGGTGTGGAACAACTGACTGGGTGTGCCTCTGTTCCACCATCCTCACCCTCCCTGAGCCCACTGTGGTCCAATTACTGGGGAACTGAATAATAAGCTCCTACTATTTTCTATCAGTATTCCACACCATGCTCCTCCTTACACTCGCCTACTTTTCCTTCCTACTCACCCCTACTTCCCTCTCTTTCCCGCGATCACTCCAATTTCTATCCTTTGCCCTTCCTCCTCCTCCCCCCCACTCTCCCATCCTCCTGCCACCCCATCACTACCACTGGTGTCCAGGAGCATCGATCCTTCTCTCAACAGGAATTCACTTCACATTCTTCCTTGCATCTAATACTCACTACAGTAACCTGCCCACCCTTGCTCCCTCTCACCTGCTATCCCTGCCTAGGAGACAGTCATCCACTCTCACCAAATTACTTATAGCACTACTGCTCCTGGCAGCAGCCATCATTGAACCTAACCCCAGACCTGTCCCCACCCCCAACACTGATCTGCCCAAAGGTCTACGTATAGTCCATCTAAATATACAAAGCCTCCTCCCCAAAATTTACCTTCAACCCCTTATGACTAACTTAAATCCCTCTGTCCTCATCATCACAGAGTCCTGGCTTAGCTCGAAAATCCCTGACTCTGCTATTGCCATCCCTGGGTACTCAGTCATCTGGCAGGACAGATCGTCCAGGGGTTGGGGAGCAGCCATGTATATAACCTTCTCTTTCCAATTCTCTGTCTGCCTCTCCACTGCCTCCCCCTCTGCCTACGAACTTTTTGTTAATAAAACTATCCCAACCCTGCTCCCTTCCCATCTTTGTGGGCGGCATCTATTGCTGTCCCAGCTTGCTGCCTCTTCCCTATCCTCACCCTCTATCACTGACCTCTTCTCTTCTCTCACCAGGCTCGCCACCCCTGGTGAGCTCTACATCTCAGGGGACTTCAACATTAATTGGTTGTCCAGCACCCAGACCAAAACCTGCAATCAAGTCTTTACCCTAAATGTAATACAACTCATCAAAGATCCTACGTGGCTAAATCACAAATCAGAGAAACATACCCTAATAGACTGGGTACTGACATCTCACCCACACAGAGTCATCACCTCCTATGTACTACCGGATGCACCCAATTATCACCATATGGTTTACTGTGTACAGAAAATCCATCGGGTGAAATCCCTGCCACTTATTCTCAACCTTCGCTCCCTCTGTTCCCTAAACCTGTCTTCCCTCCACAGTGACCTTCCCAGTACCGACTGGTCGCCTACTGCCAATGCTTCCTCAGTAGACTCAGCCCTGAATTACTTCAGCTCCCAATTCCTAAATGTCTGGAACCACCATGCTCCACTTAGAAGGACAAGGGTACATGGAAACAACCTCCCATGGGTCTCCACCGAGCTGCCAGTGTGTCAACGTGCTCGTGATCAGGCATGGGCGGTGTTTATAGCTTCCGGAACCACTAAGTAAGGCCCCCTGTTCTCTGCGGCAAACTGATGTAACTTCAGCACGGACTATGCAGTTCTGCGGCACTGTTAGGTCAAGTTCTGTGGCAAGGTTCAAAGTTCTGCGGCACAGTTATATAAAAATAATACAGAGCCAGTTTTACAGTTTTGGGGGGCCCCAGCAAGGATGGCCTGTGACGAGGATTCCTAACTTCCACCACATCAATGTAAGTTACATAATTTCCCTTAAACCTTCACTTTTATTCTTTTGCTTTTCAGAAGCTGTTTGGGCTCTCCATATTTGTTTACATCTATTTAGGGCTTAGTGATATGTCAGGCAACATTAATGACTACTGGCAGGCACCCCCTCAATGTACTGGCAACAAAGCAAATAGCTGAATAATTGTTCTCCAAGGGACAGCTTGATGTAGCCTAGCCATGGAGCACCCAAGACTCCCCTCCTCTGTGAACACATATCAGGGGCCCCGTACACAGTCATAACTGGAGGTGGCAGGCTACTGGTGCATACAGAGACTCCTCATACTGTCACCCTGAAAACTGCCATACATTAAAAACATAAAATTAAACAGCAGTGTCAGCATGATTATTTCTATCTTTTTCTTGGTTTGTTTCACTCTTTCCTTGTTTAGTTGTCACATTTTGAATTAATAATCTTTAGTGTGATTGTCATCTTTCTTACACTGGCTTCATTATGTTGCTTGCACGCATGTGCAAGAAACATAGTGCCATCATCTGAGTTTTCGGAGGTGTGGCAGCCCTCTTCCAATTCAGTGTGTTTGCAGGCGTGGCCGCAGTTCTCCAATGGCTGCAGGAGCTGTCTATGACAGCAGTCGAAAATGCAGTGGAGTACAGCTGAAAAGGGGAGCTATGCTTCAGTGAGCAGCGATAAGATATAGCCTGCTCATGTGTGCTCCCCCTACACACACACTGCCTTGCCGCGTCTGCGTGCTCACCCCCCACGCACACATTGTATAGCCGACAGGGTGACCAATCCCCCATCGGCTGTGCTGCTCTCCCCCAGCGTGTATACATCGATAGCCGACGGGTGCCCAATCCCCATCGGGTTCCACCCCCAAACAGTTATCCTTGTGCCACACTGGGAGCCCACCCAAGCGTGGCAAACATCCTGCGACGTCATCCTTTTAAAAAAACAAAACAAAAACCTGAAACACAAAAACGGTCCCTCGCTGTCTCTGCCCCACCCACACCCACCCAATGCGCACCCTGCCTCCCCACACACCCCCACCCCATACTTACCTCCGGACTCGATGCGAGGATCTTCGTGGACCGAACACATCTGCACACTTCAAAGCCGACCGCGAACTGAGGAAATGCCAGTAAGCTGTATAATGTAATAAATCGTTTTTCAACTTTGCTGCATATCTCAGGCATTTTTGGAATTTTGCACCAATTTTCAACATGGGGTTTGGGACCCCTTCTCTCGTAGTCTCTCACTGTCATGGCGTTGTCGGGCCGGTGATTTACGTAGTCACTGCTGAAATCACCTTTCGGGACCAATTAACGGTAAACAACACTGCCAGTGTTCATAAGGTGGGCTCAAAAGCCTATGTTGAAAATTTGGTGGACAAATTCCTAAAAATGACTGTTTTACTAGCGTGCGATGCGCAGTTCCTACGCACGCTCGTAAGTTCGCGACTTTTCAATATTTTCACTCCAGATTTTCAATATTGTCATTTTACCACACCTCCTTATGAGCAGTATAGCTGTCATTTTTCACATTTCGCCCAAAAAGTGTTTCCACTCATGTAGCACACAATGGCGCAGTCGGTGTGCGAAATCACTGTATGGAACACATTAAGAAAATCACAGTGACACTGTTCATGAGCAGAGATCTTAAAATGGCTATGTTGAAAATTTGGTGAAAAAATCCTTAAAATGACTGTTTTATTTAGCTCATGTTATGCAGTTCCTACGGACGTCAGTAACTTTGCAAATTTTCAATATTTGCACTCCACTGACTTCCAAATACCTACACAGCACATAGAAGCAAGCAACATTCGGCAATGACAAATGCTTGTTTTTTAGTTCCTTTCATGTGCACCTCACTCCCCTAGCCTGAAAGCCCTGGCATCTGCAACGCCCTCTGACCATGAGCTGTCCTTTAGCAGGTAATCTCAGGATCGCACCTAATCATGGGTTGCCCTCGTGGAACCTTGATGCACTACTACTGGCCTAGTAGGGTGGCTCAGCTAGCTTCTTGTATTTTCTCTTCTGCCACTATAGTCTCACTGTCTATTTCTAAGTCAGGCAAAGTTCCCCTTCCCTGGAGGAAAAAATGGCAGCAAGGCTCCCACCTCCACTCCAGACGAAAAGGCTGCAATGCTCTCTGCTCTCTTCTTCCCTCTCCAAAACCTAGTAAAACAAATGTGTTCACCTCCCACCTACCTAATGGCAGTAATGCTATCTCCTCCTCTAAGCTACATAATGAGAGCAATAATCTCCCCTCTCTTCTCTTCCGCAGACCTACTCACAGCAATGCTCTCTTTCCTCCCCCTTCCCCATAACAGTAGTAATGCTCTCTGCAACCTCCCCCCACCCTAGACCTAATGGCAGCAAGATATTTTCTCCTCTCCATAACATGATCCTCCCCCCCACAGAAGCCTTGCCTGACTGTTTTTTTTAAATCCAGTGTAGCCCATCTCCGCCCATCTCAGCGCCACTACTCACCCATGAAGGAAAAGGATGGTATTTGCAATGTTCTCCAAACAATTTTTTCACAGAATGTTAACACACTGGGGGCTGGCTGTCAGACTAGGGAAGTAGAAGAGGCAGGGCTGACAGTTAAACAGAGCCAAAATGTGATTCATTCAAATTGGGGGTGGGCTACACTGGATTTATTCTTTTTCTAACCTTGCCTGTGTAACCCCCCTGCAAATGGGGGTTCCCAAAGTTCTTCCAGGAGCTTGCCTGAATGCTCCAAGTCTGGGCGATGTTCGATGTCTGAGCTGTTTAAATGTGGTTCCAAGTGAGTGCTATTTGAGCCTCCACGTACTGTCTCTTTAAGTCTTCTTGCAGACTTAATTAGTTTGTATGGGGGACTGTGTATTTAATGCGCGAATCCCGGCCGAGCTGCTGCCAATTCGCTCCGTTTCTGCCGTTGCTACATGTGCAGAGGAAGCCTTGTTGAAAGATATAACTATTTGCCAGAAATCATTTAGAGTGACTGAGAAAATGTAGTTTGTCTAACCTGTCTTTATTTTAGCACGAACTGTTTCAGTGTAGCTCTTTCATTTTGATTCTGAATAGCTGACTTGGACCAATAAGGATGATAGGAAGACCCTAAAATGGAGCCTGTGGACGAATGGGAACTTGGACTCTTAATTTTGAGCCAGCCACAAGGGGATTGTATGGGCAGTGACTCTGGGAAATGTAGTTTTGACCTTGGTGCCTTTTTCCTACCAACAGAGGGAGTCTTAGTGTGAGTGACAGCTGAATCAGCCAACAGAATAGTGTGAAGCTAAAGGAAATGCCCTGCTCTGTGACTGGAAAGATCAGATCAGTTGTGACTGTGAAGAGAGAAGGAGCTGTGTGCTTCTGCGTTGTGTAGTTTTGCGCGGGAAGCGCGTGTGAGGCCCCGAGTTTCGGTCTGCAGCCTTTGTGAGTGTCAGTTTGGACTGAATCAGAGTTGTGAGGAGAAAGAAGCACTAGAAGTGTGGAAGCCAGGCTCACCCTGTAGAAGACTGGAGAAATTGCTGAACCGCGCACGGTCTGTCAGGAACTGAAGCTGCTGTGTGTGCTCCCGGGTATCTTGCAGTAATTGCGATCAGGATCGAGGAGCAGCCTGCATGGTATAGTACTTTCCTTTTACATATGTGTAACCCCCCTGCAAATGGGGGTTCCCAAAAGACTTCCAGGAGCTTGCTTGAATGCTCCAAGCCTGAATGGTGTTTGGCATTTAAGCCATTTATCACTGAGTGTTTTTAGAGCCTCTGGTACTGTCTCTTTAAGAGCTGTCTGCTTGCAGACATAATTAGTTTGTATGGGGGGACTGTGTGTTTCTTCTCTGAGTACCACTCGAGCTGCTGCCAATTCACTTAATTTTGCAGTCACTAGGAGTGCAAAGGAACCCATCTGAAAGATGTAACTGTTTACCAGAAATTATTTAGAGTAATAATGAAATTACAGTTTGTCTAACCTGCTTTTGGCAGTCAGAACTGTGTCTGCTAGTTCCCATTCTAGTTTTGAACTGCTGAACTGGACCAATCAGTGTGGGGTAAGCTAGCTCTAAAATGGTGCCTTGACGAATCAGAACTTGACTCATAATCTGAGCCAGCCACAAGAGGATTGTATGGGCAGTGACTCTGGGAGATGTAGTTTAGACTTCAGTGCCTTTTGGACCAACAGCAGCAGTCTATTGTGAGTGACAGCCAATCCAGTCAAGAACTGGGAGGAACTCAAAGGAAGTGCCCGTTTTTGTCGGTTGGAGTTCAGTTGAGCTTGGCAGTGAAGAAGGAAGGAGCCCTGTGCTTTTTCAGTGTGCAGTTTTAGTCAAAAACGTGTAAGGCCCAGAGTTCCGTCTGCAGCTTGTGTAACAGCTTGTTAGGACTGAACTGGCCCTGTGAAAAGAATCAAAGGATCTCTGAAGAGTAGAAACCAGGCTCACCGTGGAAGACTGGAAGAATTGCTGAAAATTGCACTCGGTCTGTCAGGAACTGAATCTGCTGTGTGTTCTCCGGTATTGTGCAGTAATTGCGATCGGACAGATGCAGCCTGCCTGGTATAGTACTTTTTTATATGGATGTGTGAAGAGGTTTGTGTACCTCAGTGAGCCCTGCTGACATTGAAGGACCCTATCTTATTTGGAGGTCGTGAGTACTAATTCAGGGTTGCTCCCTGTTGAATTGCCACATTAAATCCAAATGGAATTACTGTACTGCTGACTGTTTAATTCTCCTTTTCTCTGTGTGAAAGGGCCCCACCAGCTGCCACGGTTTGGACTAGCCACTAGGGCTTGGGTACCCAGGGACAGTAACTGATAGGGATAGGCCTGTGCACAGAGCCATAGGTAGATTATTAGAGTGATAAGCTAATTAACCTGATTTCCCTGTCCTTGTTATATCCCCTAAATAAATCAGAGCTGCTTGTTTCAGCAAAGTTATACTGCCTGAGGTATTTGTCTATGTTAAAGTACTGTACTGTGATTGTTGCACTGTATCTCATTTCACAGGAGGTCCCAGTGCGGAACCAGACCTGGGGTAAGTGTATACTGTGAAGGTAATTCTGATATATTGTGTGGGCCACTAGTGGGAAGAAAGGGTTGCAGTGTCCCAGAGGGCTGTGACCAAGTTAGTTTAACTATTGCAACCCTGACCTCTGGGTGGAGGCACCCGCATTGGATCCAGGCCCCTCAACCTGTTAGTGGCAAATCAGGCAGGGGTAGTAGCCCTGGGATAGCGCCATCTAGGGTTACATCTTGGAGGCTCACCGCTGGGATTGTGTGTCCTCTAGTGGCCATATTACGAACCACTGTTAAGAAAAAATGGGTACCTGACAGAAGTGGCTGTGCACCGCTGGTGGAGGGTGTACTGGGAGGAGATCGACCCCAAAATGCTATGCTTATCCTGGACATCCCCTGGGTATCAATACGGACACTGTGCAGGAGTACTTTCCAAGGTGGAAGGTTTACAAAACCCTGTGGTGGTGGGTCGGCATGCTAATCTGCTCACCCACACTTTCCTGGCCCTAGTAGAGTTTAAGGATCCCATAGATAGCTCCAAAGTGCCACAGACCATTACCCAGAGGGAGCCCTCACTGCTTGGAGAGTGATAACTAAGGACAGTAAAGACCCGGTGGGGAATCAGCCCCCACCACTATATGAAACTTTTGAGGAGAAATTTGCTGAATGGTTGCTGGGAGAGGGGAAAACTGTGGAGGACTTGAAGAAACTATTCTTGCCACCTGGGGGTGTTCCTCCCCCAACACCCTCTCCTGCTCCAGTGCCCGTAATGGTGGCTGAACCAATGCAGACTCCTATTTCTGCACCTGCCATTAGTCACGACTCTTACCGAAGGTTGAGGATCTCTCTGGCACCTCCCCACCCCAAGGGAGGATGACTGGGAGACCTGGATAGACTATGTTGCCCCCCAAGTGCTAGAATGGCAATGCTCGGAAGGCGAAAAGCGAAAGAGGGTTAGTGAGAGCCTCCGAGGTCCTGCCCTGGCTACCATCCGTGCTAAACGGGCCAGTAACCCTGAAGCGACTGCACAGGCCTATCTTGAGGCCTTGGAGAATGTGTATGGGAGCCCAGATTCTGATGAGGACCTATGGTGGAGAGTAAGAAATGCACAACAGTACCAAGGGGAGTTGTTGTCTGTGTATGTATCTCGGCTGGAAAAATTGTTGCAAGAATGCCTCAGAAAGGGTAGTTTGCCAGCGATTGAACTAGACCGAACCAGACTGGAAAGAATCCTTAAGTCTGCCCCCTTCTCAGAACTGCTGTTGCTTCAGTTACGCCTGGCAAATCGACTGGAATCCCCACCCTCCTATGATGAGTTAATGAGAGAAATTCGAGGAGTTGAGAAAAGGCGACCTCGGAGGTACCTGCACCAACAGCTGTGGCTACTGACTCGGTGACTGAGGGTGACCCATCAAGTGAAGTTCAGGGCAGAGGTTGACAGTCAATGAGTGCTCTGACAAGGAAAAAGATATGCCACAATGGGGCAACTGTTGAGAGAGATCCGGAATTCAAAACAGTCCTTTATGAAGGCCACGCCTGCAAGTACGGGGCCCTGACCTATATCCGACTGCATCTGCTATGGGGTGGGGGTACCCACCCATGTATCCTCCTGGGTTGATAACAGCTCCAAACTCAATTCCTTGACCATGGAAGTGCAGAAACTGACGAGATGTCTCCAAATGCTTATCACGCCGCAGACAGAGATGGCACCCAGGTTTCCAGTTAGTAATACCCGCCTGGCTCCCAGTGTGGCGCCTCGGCCAGCTCAAACTCCAGAAAGTATGTTTGCTATAATTGTGGGAAAGATGGGCACATGAAAGGAATGCCAGTCCCAAAAGACACTGACAAAGTTGCATATAGGCTACAAGGAGAGCTTGGAGAAGAAATCAGTGGTTAAGAGGTGCGACATGATCCCAGTGAGGGCACCAAAATGCTAATTCACGTCCTTTTGTGGCAAGGTCAGTTGCCCAGGCCCCACTACCTCTCCAGACTGGTCCAGAATAGTGGGTCCCTCCATGGAGACCACTGTAAAGGTGAATGGAGTGTCTACAAGAGCTGTATTAGACAGTGGCTCCCAAGTGACAATTATGTTCCAGGATTGGTATCAGAAGCATTTGTCAGAAGTACCCTTACAACCATTAGAAGGACTGCATGTATGGGGGTTAAGTGAGAAGGCCTACCCTATTCGGGTATATCCAATTTGGCTGTCTTTCCCCACCTCCGTGGCTGGAGTGGCGAACAAGTAGAGACCCTAGCCTGAGTGTCCCCCACTGGACTGTATGATGGTGTCCCTTTGTTGATTGGAACAAATGCTCATATGTTCGGAAGGCTGGCACAGTTGTGTTATGAAAACAGGGGTCAAAGACTAGTAGAGCTTAAGAGTTCCGGCTTTAATTAAGAAGGCCTATGAGGCACAGAGAGATGCTGAAAAACAGAACCAGAGGAACCGGTCGAATTGTATGGAAGAAGGATCCTGAGTCTCTGATCCTGGCGCCAAATGCCCAGTGTACCTTACAGAGAGGTCCGTATCAGAAAGGATGTTAAGAATAAAATATTAATGTTGGATGCACAGGCGATGGAAAATTGCCAGAGGGACTGCTGGTCAAGCCTAGTATTTTGCCCGCTAGAGCCCATGCTTATGCCAGAAGGGTAATGGTCCAAGTTCATAATGTGTCTGAAAGAGACATTCGAGTAAACAGAGGTTGCATCCTGGCTAATGTGCATGCACACTGCAGTGCTACCCAGCAGCAAGAGTTCAAGGAAGAATGACAGAGTAACGCCTGACTTGTTTGATTTCGCGACTCCCGCTGCCAGCTGAATGGAAAGTGAAGATCAGTGAGAAGCTTGCCCAGAGAGACCAGGTGTTTTCTTTAAAGGAATGGGATGTAGGATGCGGCAAGGAGCTGAGCACAATATCCGCTGCATGACGAAAGACCATTTCGTGAGAGGTCTCGACGCCTGGCACCTGCTGACATAGATGATGTGAGACGGCATCTGCAAGAGATGTTAGCTGCTGGTGTAATACAAGAATCCAGAAGCCCTTATGCTTCCCCATTGTGGTAGTGAGGAAAAGAATGGAACAGTAAGGATGTGTGTGATTATCGCACCTTAAACCGCGGACTATCCCTGATCAGTACACAATGCCCGCATTCAGGATGCTTTGGACTGCCTAAACGGGAGCAAGTGGTTCTCTGTGCTGGATCTCCGCAGTGGGTACTATCAGATCCCGATGGCCCCAGAGGACCGTGAAAAGACAGCCTTTATCTGTCCGCTATTTCTATGAATTCATGAGGATGCCTCAAGGATTTCAGGTGCCCCAGCCACTTTTCAACGATTGATGGAGCGTGCAGTGGGGGACATGAACTTACTAGAGTGCCTGGTATACCTAGATGATGTTATTGTGTTTGGCAGCTCACTGGAGGAACATGAGAGCAGATTATTTAAGGTATTGGACCGACTGGAGGACTTTGGCCTTAAACTGTCCATTGATAAGTGTCAATTTTTTCAAACATCAGTAAAGTATGTGGGACACATAGTATCCACCGAGGGAATAGAGACCGACCCAAGTAAAGTTGAGGCCTTGACCACCTGGCCACAGCCCAAAATCTAAAAGAACTGCAAAGATTCCTGGGTTCTGTGGTTATTATCGGCGCTCATCAAGGACTATTCAAGAGTGATCCGCCTTTACTTAACCTTACTCAAGGGTATCCCCAACCCACAAAAATACCAAAAGTCAGCATCCCTCAAGACTGAAAGAGTGTATTTTCATCCGAGTGAAGTATTTGGGGCCCGCTGGACTCCTGATTGTGAGACTGCTTTTCATGAGATCATATATCAACTTACCCATGCTCCAGTGCTGGCCTATGCCGATCCAAGAAAACCTTACGTCCTGCACACTGATGCTAGCTTGCAAGGGTTGGGGCTGTGTTGTACCAAGAGCACGAGAATGGCCTGAGACCAGTGCCTTGCCAGTAGAAGCCTGACCCCATCCGAAAAGAACTATCCTGTACATAAGTTAGAGTTCCTAGCTTTGAAGTGGGCTATTGTTGACCAATTCCATGAGTACTTGTATGGGGCTAAAATACTAGTAAAAACTGACAATAATCCTTTGACCTATGTGCAGACCTCAGCTAAGTTGGATGCCACTGGCCATAGGTGGCTTTCTGCATTATCTACATATGACTATGCTCTCGAATACCGAGCAGGTCTGAACCACATAGATGCTGATGCTCTCTCCCGGAGGCCTGTTCCCCAGAATGATTGGGTCCGATTGGCAGAACCTGACATTCGGGCACTCTGCCGGAAGTTTGACAGGGAGGAACAAATGTCCACGGACGCAGTGGACTGCATGGTGGATTGCTTGGGAGCCTCTGAGAATTGCATACCTGCTGCTTATTGCCACTTTTCTGCAATAGACATTGGTGCACTACCTCAGCTGGACAATGACAGTATTCAGGGCTCAACTCGCGATCCCATGATCAAAGCAGCTTTAGAAGCCCTCTATGCAGGAAAAGATGTGTCCAAATTAGCCCACTGATTTGAGAACTGCACTGTTATACAAAGAAGGTCCTAAGTTGAAACTGATCAATAAACTGTTATACAGAGAAACAGTAGACAGAGGGGACAAGTAGACAAACAACAACTAGTGCTGCCCACTGCCTTGAGACTCAGTACTGAGGTCCTTGCACAACCACATGGGGCACCTTGGTATAGACAGAACACTTGACTTGGTGAGATCCAGATTCTATTGGCCTAAGATGGGGCTGATGTGGAGCAACACATTCGAACTTGTAGTCGCTGCTTACAGAGGAAAGCTTTGCCCCAGAGGGCTGCTCCCTTGTTAACATCACCACCAGTGCACCCATGGAGCTGGTCTGTATTGATTTTCTAAGTTTGGAGTCAGATCAAAGAAATATCAGTAATGTGCTGGTGGTCACTGACCATTTCACGAGATATGCCCAAGCTTTCCCCACCAAAGACCAGAAAGCATCCACTGTGGCCAAAGTACTTGTAGAAAACTTTTTGTTCACTATGGGCTCCACAAAGAATCCATTCTGATCAAGGAGAGACTTTGAGAGTCGTCTGATCAAAGAGATGCTTTTCTGTGGGGAGTGCGAAAGTCCAGAACCACTCCTTACCACCCCAGGGGACCCACAGCCTGAACGCTTCAACCGCACTTTGCTAGATATGCTAGCACCCTGCACCCAAAGGACAAGCCTAGATGGAGCCAACAAATTAGCACCCTGGTACATGCTTATAACTGCACCAAAAGTGATGCCACTGGATTCTCCCCTACCGCCTGATGTTTGGAAGAGAAGCTCGACTACCAGTAGATGTGTGTTTTGGGGTCTCTCCTGATGGGGTTCAGGCTGACAACTATTTACAGTATGTGCAAAAGTTAAAGGCCCAGCTAACTCATGCGCCAACTGGCTCAAACCATGGCTGCCAAAAGAAATCTGGCCAACAAAGAAAGGTATGATAAAAGGTGAAAGCACAGGAACTCCAGGAGGGAGATCGGTATTGCTAAGAAATCTGGGATTGCATGGCAAGCACAAGATTGCTGACAGATGGCACCATCTCCTCACATTGTAGTGGGCAAACTAGATGATCTGCCAGTGTACAAAGTAAGGCCTGAGAATAATTCAAAAGATGTAAAACAATGCATAGAAATCATTTACTGCCCATTGGACAAATCTTAATTGAGTCTGAGCCCCTAGAAGATGCCCTCTGGACCAGTGACTAGAGCTGCTGCTAAGAAAAGATCAAGAAAGTCTGCACCTACAGAAGCAAAGTTAAAGTGTTCCCTCCACAAGTCCCAGTTGAGCATGACTGTCAGTCCATATCGGAAGAAAGTGAGAGTGACTTTGAATACTATCCTTCTTACGAACTGAGTCAATTGTTTCGGGGCAATCCCCTAGTCAATACTGGAGACAAAGCTGGGCCTTCTGGACTGTCTAAGCCCCCAGCTTCATCCCTGGAGCCAATGCTCCCAGAAAGTGAAGTGCAAAGCATCAGATCAGATGAAATGGAATCATTGTGCATGGTTGAACTGTTTGAGCTTTCAGGGGAGGAAAATGATAGACTGGGGCAGACTGGTGATACACCCGAACAAGAAGAGTATTTTGAGTGCCCTGACAGTCCACTGCCAGTGTCCGAAAGCTCTCCATGCGAGCCAAATGTTGTGGACTCAGAAACTGTAACTCCTGGAGCTGAAAGTGCCCCAAGTTCTAGCCTCTCTACCCCATGGAGACTCCCCTGACAAGTGAGGACAATGCTGAAAATGAGGCTCAGAGTGCAGAGACTATAACAGTTCCCCTAGAAAGACTGGTCGAGCTGTAAAGCCTGTGGTGCACCTCAGTTATGATTCACTTGGGGGCCTGTGGACTTGCCTCTCAATGTTGTCCATAAAGGGGTATATGTGTCCCGAGCTCACTGCCCAAACTGAGCATCAGTGCTAACTCCAAGTTACTTGTGTTGCCCTCTAAGTATGGTGCCCTTGCCCCATCCAGCCCCAAGGTAACTGATAGGAAGGGCCCCCTCTCAGGTTTCATGTACAAGAGGTAATAACTTGAGTTATGGTACAATGTGTATGTAATACTGTGTAAAGAGTGACGTACTGCAATGTTTCAGAAATGTGTTCTTGGTAAAATGATATATTGACTGATGATTACATGTGCGAGCCTAATGCAAATATATATGGTTGCAGTTGAAACTTATGGGGGTACTTGCTTGACGCGGACGTCAAGCTTTCCCAGGCCAGGAAGGGTGTAACCCCCCTGCAAATGGGGGTTCCCAAAAGACTTCCAGGAGCTTGCTTGAATGCTCCAAGCCTGAATGGTGTTTGGCATTTAAGCCATTTATCACTGAGTGTTTTTAGAGCCTCTGGTACTGTCTCTTTAAGAGCTGTCTGCTTGCAGACATAATTAGTTTGTATGGGGGGACTGTGTGCTTCTCTGAGTACCACTCGAGCTGCTGCCAATTCACTTAATTTTTGCAGTCACTAGGAGTGCAAAGGGAACCTATCTGAAAGATGTAACTGTTTACCAGAAATTATTTAGAGTAATAATGAAATTACAGTTTGTCTAACCTGCTTTCTTTGCAGTCAGAACTGTGTCTGCTAGTTCCCATTCTAGTTTTGAACTGCTGAACTGGACCAATCAGTGTGGGGTAAGCTAGCTCTAAAATGGTGCCTTGGACGAATCAGAACTTGGACTCATAATCTGAGCCAGCCACAAGAGGATTGTATGGGCAGTGACTCTGGGAGATGTAGTTTAGACTTCAGTGCCTTTTGGACCAACAGCAGCAGTCTATTGTGAGTGACAGCCAATCCAGTCAAGAACTGGGAGGAACTCAAAGGAAGTGCCCGGTTTTGTCGGTTGGAGTTCAGTTGAGCTTTGGCAGTGAAGAAGGAAGGAGCCCTGTGCTTTTTCAGTGTGCAGTTTTAGTCAAAAACGTGTGTAAGGCCCAGAGTTCCGTCTGCAGCTTGTGTAACAGCTTGTTAGGACTGAATCCGTCCTGTGAAAAGAATCAAAGGATCTCTGAAGAGTAGAAACCAGGCTCACACGTGTAGAAGACTGGAAGAATTGCTGAAAATTGCACTCGGTCTGTCAGGAACTGAATCTGCTGTGTGTTCTCCGGTATTGTGCAGTAATTGCGATCGGATACAGATGCAGCCTGCCTGGTATAGTACTTTCTTTATATGGATGTGTGAAGAGGTTTGTGTACCTCAAGTGAGCCCTGCTGACATTGAAGGACCCTATCTTATTTGGAGGTCGTGAGTACTAATTCAGGGTTGCTCCTGTTGAATTGCCACATTAAATCCAAATGGAATTACTGTACTGCTGACTGTTTAATTCTCCTTTTCTCTGTGAAAGGGCCCCTACCAGCTGCCACGGTTTGACTAGCCACTAGGGCTTGGGTACCCAGGGACAGTAACTGATAGGGATAGGCCTGTGCACAGAGCCACAGGTAGATTATTAGAGTGATAAGCTAATTAACCTGATTTCCCTGTCCTTGTTATATCCCTAAATAAATCAGAGCTGCTTGTTTCAGCAAAGTTATACTGCCTGAGGTATTTGTCTATGTTAAAGTACTGTACTGTGATTGTTGCACTGTATCTCATTTCACAGGAGGTCCCAGTGCGGAACCAGACCTGGGGTAAGTGTATACTGTGAAGGTAATTCTGATATATTGTGTGGGCCACTAGTGGGAAGAGGGTTGCAGTGTCCCAGAGGGCTGTGACCAAGTTAGTTTAACTATTGCAAACCCTGACCTCTGGGTGGAGGCACCCGCCATTGGATCCAGGCCCCTCAACCTGTTAGTGGCAAATCAGGCAGGGGTAGTAGCCCCTGGGATAGCGCCATCTAGGGGTTACATATGACTGTGCGTAGTGCTTGTGTGGAATCGCTATTTCCAATCCCCTGTACTATGTGCTGAAGCTGGAAGCAAACCCCAGCTTGTCTCAAACTAAATCCATTTGCTATCAACTGCAGTGGGGTCCAGTCACAAGGACCTTGTCTCCATGCCCTGCTGTTTCTGACAATCCAGAAGAACGTCCATCATCTGGTTCTCAGCTTGGGTATTGTGAGTACAAATCAGGGTATTCCCCTGCAGCCTGTTTTCAATCACTAGTGTGTCATCTAATTCTTGTTGTTTCTTTGCTTCATGGACTGAGCCATCGGGCTCCGGATTACAACTGGGTGTTGTGCATATATTTTCTTCTACAGGGCCCTATCCATCTGCACCTGCCGGCCAACCCCAGGCAACGGACTTGGCTAGCCCCCCCCCCCAACCTGGGTACCCAGAGTGTGACTTTTCAGACCCTGTATATGTGTGCACAGTACTGTGATTTAATGCCACAAATCAACCTGATTGCCCCCCTCCTTGTTACTGTCCCCTAAATAAATCAGATTATTTGTTGTTATACTATATACTGTGGTGTTGGTACTTATGGAAACAGTATTGTGTTTTGCTGTGTATGCTGCTTAACCTTATTTTTCAGGGGGTCCTCAGAGACGAATCTGCGAATCAGTCTCGAGGGTAAGTGGTACCTTATGAATGAACAGTGTGTACATGTGGGGTATTGGTACTGTAACTCCTGTGCATCGTGTGGGCCGAGGGATTAGAAGGGGGTCTCAGTGTCCCAGAGGGCTGTGACCAAACTAGACCAACCATTACAAACCCTAACCTCTGGGTGGAGACACCCGCCATAGAACCTAGGCCCCTCAACCTGTCAGTAGTCAAGCAGGCAGGGGTAGTAGCCCTTGGGATAGCGCCATCTGGGGCTTACACCTGGATACCAAAGAACAGAAAAAAAACCTGACTATTGTATTGAACTGTCAAGCTATTTGTGCTTCAAAGAGCAGGTTTCGACTATTAAAAGATCCCCCCAACACATAAGATTGTTTTCACCCAAAAAGTTAAATTTATTTCACGGTATATTTCGAAAAAAAAAAAAAAAAAAACACTCGTAAAACAGCTCTGTGGAGCTGGTATCCAAAATGGTAGCTTTTCTCTCCCTGGAGCCACACCCCCATGCATGCACGTTTCGTGATGTCAGTACCAGAATGGCGCGGGGATGTGCTTCATAGACTACAATAAGGAAAATTTGTAAAAGTTGTTTTTATACTTTTTAGTGCCGAATTTGAGAAAGGAAAGCCACTGCTCAACTAACAATGTCCTTAAAAAATGTTAAAATGTTTCATCTGCAATGTCATTATGACTTTTTCTATTTTCTCAATTTGTTTTTCTCTTCCCTTATTTAGTTTCCACATTTTACATAAATAATCTTTAGCTCTGTCACTTTTCTTACCTTGGTTTCATCTTTTTAATTTCTTCAGTCCATCCCGCATTCTCTCATTCTTTTCCTTCCCCAAGTTTTTTTTTTATTTACTTAGCTGTCCCTTTGCTTGCATTTTTGATCATTTACATTTTTCTTCTCTAGACACCAGAGTTGGCCCATCAGGTTGGCAACCTCACAGCCCCATCCACAACAATCTCTTGTGCTCTAAACCCCATAAGGATATCAAACTGCACCTCCCCCCCCGACAGCACTTTACCCTTTCATGGTTTTAAAACATGTAAAAACCCACCACTGCCCATCTCAACCCCACCACTTTCCTATCAAGCCTTGAGAATGCCACTGAGTGGTCTTGTGGATTTAAATGCATGTCATTATCCAGCCTGGTACTGTATAGTGATCCTCTGCCTCTTCCTGCCTCAAAAGTACTGCAAAGTCTCCTCTTAGACATTACTCTGTCCCCTCATAAAGCAAGAAATATCAATCCTGCATATCTAAGCCCCAAAATGCATTCCACCCAGAGCCTTACTGAGTCACTCTGTTTTTTTATATTGGCACCCTTTTTTGGTCCAAGAGTGTAGGCCAGTCCTCTGCCTCTTCCTATTACTGCTGGGCCCAAATGCTGGATTCATTCCCCAGTATGGCTTTGTGTGGGCCCTACAAAGCACTACTGGGATAAGAAAAAAAACATTCTGGCCCATTAGCAGTGCTAGGAAAAGGCAATGGATCATTATGCAGCCTTGGGTCAAAAATGGGGTCCCAATATAAAAAAAAATAGGTGACTCAGGGGTAGCTCTCAGGGCTGAGTGGGGATGATTTGAGGGGCTAAGATGGTTGGGGATGAATGTTGGTTCTTATAAAGCTACAAACAGGCAGAGGCATTGCTTGAAAGGAGTGGTGTCAGTCTCTGTCTTAAGTTACTGGGGCAATTTCTGTGGCCAACCCCAAATTATGCGGCAGGTCATAATGAGGTCTCATTAATGAAAACTAGACTATAACAACAATGGCTGGCATTATTTTGTGATTCAAATCCCTACTCTTCAGTGACAGAAATGACAAATTTAGGAGGGACAGAAGAAATTTCTCTGACAAAATCAGGGACATCACTGAAAATCAGGGACAGCTGAGTGGTATGGTTTGTCCTCAGGACTACCTTATCCCCTATGAAATGAGATGTAGTCCTGTTTGATGCAGAGAGCCTGGAGCTCACAGATTCTTCTTGCAGAGGTCATTGCTTCTAGGAAAACTGTTTTCCATGTGACATATTTTAGGTCAGCTGAAGACATGGGCTCAAAGGGAGGCCCCATGAGCTTAGCTGGCACCGGTTCCCTGTGAGGGGGATGCAAATGGGCCAGACCCCGAAAGAACCTCCTAAAGGTGGGTTCTGAGGCCATTGTTACCTTTGCTCCAGCAGAAATGTAAGCAGATACTGTGGCAAGGTGAACCTTCAAGGTGCTGGGATGCAGTCCCAGGGAATGTAAATGAGAGAGGTAGTCAAGAACAGTTGATACCCCACCCAGCCTGTACTGGCACCCGGTCTCTGGTTGAACACCAGATTGAAAACCTTTTCCATTTTGAAGACTAGGTTTTGTTAGTGGAGGGTTTTCTTCACCCTCTCAGAATGTCTAATACTGCTTCAGAGATGTGTAAATTAGAATATTCTAGGTCCTCAAGAGCCAAGCTTTGACACTGAGAGACCTGAAGTTCGGATACAGCAGAGTCCCCTGGTTGGAGGTTAACAGGCTGTGCCTCCAATGGAGATGTAGTAGTCTGGCTACAGACAAGGAGCGCAGAAGAGAGTACCATGGCACCTGTGCCAATCTGGAGCTATCAAGATTAGAGATGCTGAATGGGATTGGAGCTTGAGCAATACCCTGAATACCAGGGGGGAGGGAGGAAAGGTATACAGGTGCCTCCCTGACCAATCCAGAGCCAGGGCATCCAGAGGCAGTGTACCCTGATCTGGTGGTCTGCAGCAATACTGTGGCAGGTGGTGGCTCTGGTGGGATGCGAGCAAGTCTATCTCTGCCGTGCCCCATCTCCTGAAGATCACTTGCACCACTTGCCTGCTCAGGGTCCATTCGTGATGGGCCTGGTTGATCTGACTTAAGGCATCTGCCAGGGTATTGTCTTTTCCTGGCAGATGGATTGCCTGCAGGGATACTCCCAAAGAATACGCCAAGGTCCAGATTTTCATGGCTTCTGTGCAGCGAAGACCTGACCTGGTGTGTCCCTGCTTGTTTATGTAGTACATTGTGGTGGTGTTGTCTGTTCTGAATTGTACCACCTTCCCTTACACCAATGCTGAAAAACTTTTAGTGCCAGAAACACAGCTCTGAGTTCTAGCAAGTTTATGTGCTGGAGGGACTCTGCAGCTGACCAGGCACCCTGGGTTGTGTGATCCCCTAAATGAGCAGCCCAACCCAGGAGGGATGAATCTGTTGTGAGGACAACTGACAGAGACTCTGTCTGAAAAGGAACTCCCCCTCTCTTAGGTTGGGTTCCTCCTTCCACCGCTGGAGTGCTTGTAACAAAGTCCTTGTTACTGGAATGGGCTTTGACAGAGGATCTCTTCTTTGACTCCAATGAGCCCCGAGGTGGAACTGGATGTCCCTCATTTGGGAACCTGGAGCCCAAGGCTGTGCCTGTGGCTGCAGACATGTGTCCCAGTAGCTGTAGAAACTGCTTTGCAGTTGTGTTTATGCAAGCTGAATGAATCTGCAATCAGCTGGAGATTTCTTACTCTGTCCAGAGGCATATAGGCCCTGCCCTGCAGGGTACTGATCTCTGCCCCTATGAACTGCAGGACTTGTGCAGGAATGAGGACTGATTTTTTTGTGATTGATCAGGAACCCTAAAGACTCCAGGAACCCTTGGGTGGTCTGTAGATGCTGTCTGACTTGGTCTGATGATTTCCCTACCACCAGCCATTTGTCCAAGTATGGGAGCACTGTGATCCACTGCCTTCGAAGATGTGCCACAACTCTTAAAAGGCACTTTGTGAACACCCTTGGGGCCAAAGAAAGGCAAAAAGGAAGGGCTGAAAACTGATAATGACCTGAAGGGAGCCCGAACCCAAGATATTTTTCATAAGACTCCCTTACGAGGATGTGGAAATAGATGTCTTTAAAGTCCAGTGATGCCAACCAATCCACTTTTTGGAGTGCTGGCAGAATCAATGCCAAAGTTGCCATTTTGAACTTTGTTTTTTTCAGATGCTTGTTTAGAGCTCTGAGGTCCAATACAGGTCGCCACTCCCCATTTTTTCTTTGTGGTGAGAAAGTACTTGGAATAAAAACCCCTTCCTTTGAGGGGAGCTTGGACAGGTTCTACTGCGCTTAGCAGTAGCAGGTTTTGAACCTCTGCCTCCAGCAGTTTCTTTTCTGCTAAGGAGGGTGAACTGAAAACCATTTTTTTTGAGGAGGAAGGGATTTGAAATCCAGAGACAGACACTCACCCACTACCTCCAGGACCCACTTGTCTGTAGTGATGTTTAGCCAAACCTGGAAGAAGTGGGACAGTCTGCCTCCGACAGGGAGGGAAGAGGCAACCTGTGCATCAGGGAGTTTATTTTGCTTGGGGCTGAGGCTGGGCCTGTGACCCTCGCCTAGAACCCCTTCTACCTCTACCCCTGAAGTACCCCTGTTGTGGGTACTGCTGATACTGCGGTGTGGCCACTGGTTGGAAAAAGGGTCAGATGTGGAAGGACCTGCCCCGGCCCCCACTTCCATAAGGCCTGGTGGATGGTGAAGCCTTCTCTTTAATAGAGTTGCTTCTATATGTGGCCTTGTACTCATCCACCTTTTTCATATAGGCCACTGTTGATTCCCCAAACAGATCATTACCTTCTAGAGAGAAATCAAGAGCCTTTGACTGGGTATCTTGAGTGAGATTTGTGGCCCTTGGCCAGGCAAATCTACTCTGGGCTACCATGTTAGCCATCCATCTGGCTGCAGTGTCATTTGCATCAGCAGCCATTTGGAACTAGTATTTACCTGCCTCTAGTCCAAACCTAGCAGTTTCTGCTAGGCTGTCAGACAGGGGTGAGGGGGCTTTCTGAGCCATGGCCAAAACTGACTGCCACAAGGACTTCGGTCACTGGGCAGCATAGGCCTGAAAATGTGCCTGTCATATGGTTAAAGAAGCTGACAGGTACCCCTTCTTTGCCATACTATTTTTCTAGAGCCCTTGTCTGATGGGTGAGATGCCAGAGGGACCCTAGCCTTATCACAGGCAGCTTGCTGAACAACCCCTTGATGATCTGGGTGGCAAAAGAGGAACTCTGCCCCTTCCCTCTCCATCTGATATTTTTTGTCCATCCTCTTGTCAAGAGGGGGGATGAAATTAGGGGTTTCAAGCAGTTTAAGAGCATACTTTTTGAAAAATGTATTTATAGGAAGTAGGAAAGCTCTGGTGGGGGTTAGCTCCATCATTTCTAAATACTCCACCTCCTCTTCATCCTCAGTCTCCTCCCTTGTGGTGATGTCCAGTGCATCAGTCATTCTTCTCACAAAAGTAAAATGTGAGAAGTAATCTTCGGATGTTCTGGGAGGAGAGCCAAATTCCTGCTCAGGGGATACCTCAGGTCCAATGCATTCCCTTCCTCCTCCTCACATTCACTGTATTCTTCCTCTTCAGTGAAGGAAGATTTGCCTGTGCTGCTAGGCTGTCCCACAGGGGTTGGGACAGGTGGCTGCTGATCAGTAGGCACTAAGCCGTGTAATGCCTGCATTACCCTGAAAGCTTGGGCAATTTCTTGAGGAGAAGGCATAGTCGAGGCAGGCTCAGAAGTCCACTTTTTAGGAGGTAGGGGTTCTGTGTGTTTTAACTACCTTGAGTTCTTAGAGGGAAAAGGGGAGTCAGCCAGTTCAGTAGCCCTCTTGCTGCCTTTGTCATCCGTCTCAGGGGTAGAGGCAACAGTAGAAGTGGTTTCTCTCACATTAACAAGGGGTATAGGCTGGTCAGAGCCAGAGGGACCCCTGGGTGGAGGAAGTTTGTTTTTCAGCCATTCCAGGCATTTTTCTACAGTTTTCTCAAGCAATGTTTTACAAATATCACATTCCTCCTTCAGATGCTCATATCCAAGGCAGGCCACACATAAATTTTGTTTATCTGCCTTGGCAAAAACTTACCCACATTGAGAACAATTTTTAAAACCGGGTTCACCGGTCTTTTTTTTCGGTTTTTCTGACATTTTACCGATAAGAAAGTAAACCGCTAAGTTAGATTAATTTTTAAAATAAAACTTAGCAGTTGCAGTCAGTTCCGGAACCGATAAGAACCAGAGGAACCAAACCAAAGGACAAAAAGTGAACTGGGATTAGCGGTTCAGTAATTTGGAAGAGCGGTTACAAATATAAAGTTTTAAAACTAAAAACTAAGAAACTAACAGGGTTTTTTAGTCAGAAAATCACGACTAACTAAAAACTAACCCGGTTCACTCCCGGTTATACCGAACCAAGAGGAACCAGTGAAAAAACTAAATAACTAGTGCTAAACTAAGTTTTGACAGTAAACAGTAAGTATAAGGTAGCAAATGAATAAAAAGAGATACTTATAGTATTTATTTAAGTTTCTTCACTTCAGAAAAGAAAGTAGAAGAGCAACACTCTGAGCGACCAGACTATTCAGGCAGAGACTGAAATCTGAGGAGTTTAGAACACTGGCAGTTAGTATAGGGTGGCATTTGAAAAGTTGTGACGTGCAAAGAGTTCTATCATTTGCATGTGTTCTATTCTCTCCAGGCAGTCCTACCTAGAAGGCTTACTGCAGAAAGTTATGAATACCTGAGTATTACTGGGGTTAGAATCATGGTTGCTGGTTCTGACTGTAGCTTGAGAAGAACTCGCTGCAGAAGGGGGAAGGGTGGGAAGGCATAGAAAAACCTCCTGGTCTAAGACAGGGACAACGCGTCTCACCAAAAAACACCAGGCCCTGGCTCTAGTGAGCAGAAATTGGGCAGTCTGGCATTGAATGGGGACGCAAAGAGGTCTAGCTCTGGAGTCCTCCATCTTTTTAATAGGTCGTCTACTACCTCTTGGAGAAGCTCCCATTTGTGAGCCTGGAACTGTGAGCAACTGAGGCTGTCTGCTGAGGTGTTCTGAAGACCTGGGACACGTACCGCAAACAGTTCCAGGCTGTGATCTACTGTCCAGTACCAGACCCTCATGGCTTCTCTGCATAGGGGATATGAATGTGTGCCCCCCTGCTTGCTGAGATAGAAAACCATGGGCATTGTTGTCCATCTGGACTAGAACTGGGTCTGGACAGAGGTCATCCTGGAATGCCTGTAAGGCGTACAGCACCGCCCTCATCTCCACAATGTTTATATGGAAAGAACTTTCTAAGTCCAAGACCTCAGATGAGATTGCTACCGACGTGAGCACCCCATCCCATGCCCGACGCATCTGTGGTGATAACTTGATGAGGGGAAGGGTTCCTGAAGAAGGCACCCTATCGTCAAGCAGAAGGGATTCAGCCACCATAGCAGGGTTTGGTGTACTGCCCTGGAGATTCTGACCCTGTGATCAAGATCGTCGCTTCGTTGGTTCCACTGCACCCTGAGGTTCCACTGCAGAATTCTCATGTGCAGGTGAGCAAGAGGCATGGTCACTGTGGCAGTGGCCATATGACCCAGGAGTTGTAGCATCATTCTGGCTGGAGCCTGGTCCACAGACAGTAATCTCCAAGCCAGCGCCTGAAGGCGATCTGCCCTGTCTGATGGGAGAAAGGTTCTTCCCTGAACCGTGTCTAAGATGGCTCCTATGAATTGGGAGTCTCTGGGATGGCCAAGGGGCCGATTTCAGGAGATTTAGAGTTATCCCAAGGTCCTGGAACATCTTGACGGTGCACTCCAGGGTGAGACATAGCTGTTCTCTGAATGGGGCAGCCAGTCATAGAAGAAGGGGTAGATGTAATGACCCAGCCTCCTGAGAGCTGCAGCTACTACTGCCAGGCACTTGGTGAGTACCCAAGGTACCGAGGACAGGCCGAAAGGGCCCTGAAATGTTAGTGCTCTCTTTCAAATGTGAATCTGAGATACTTCCTGTGGGATGGCAGGATCTTTATGTGCATGTATGCGTCTTACATGTCCAGGGAGCAGAGCCAATCTACTTGGCGCAGCATGGGAAGCAACCCTGGAGTGTCACCATCCTGAACCTTGTGTACTCTATAAAGACATTCAGTTGACTGAGGTCCAAGATGAGATGAAGGTTTCCTGTCTTCTTTGGAACTAGAAAGAACTGAGAGTAGTAACCCTTGCCCCTCTGGGATTTCGGTACTACTTGAATCGCTCGCTTTGACAGGAGGGCCTGTACCTCCACCTGAATGAGGCTTGCATGGGATGGAGAGTTGAATACATGGGCTGGTGGACTGTCTGGGGGGGTAGTTGGGAAAACTCCAGAGCGTAGCCCGTCTATGAGCTGCAGCATGCGCTGATTTGTCATGATGATCTCCCAGCCTGCGAAGTAAAGGAAGAATCGCCCTCCCACTGCCTCCCCTATTGACTCTGCTTGGGGAGAGGGGGGCACACAAGAAGTCGGGCAGAGGTTGAGGGGGTGGGGAGAGGAGGCCTGGACTGCTTAGCTGTTCGCAGTCCCCGAGTTCCTGGTGCCTGAGGGGTGCTTTTCTCTTGAACCCTCCTCTTTGTTGCTGTCTCTTTGCTTGCTGTCCTTGGTGCCCTCGAAAGGGCCAGCACCTAGGGGCATATGATTCAGACTTGTACATCTTGTGTACTTCACAGACAGCCTTCCCAGAGCCCTGTAGGCCAGTGATGACCTTCTTAGACTCTTGGCCAAAGAGCACAGAACCCTGGAATGGCAGGTCCAAGATAGTGTCCTGCATGTACTATTGGAACCCAGACACTCGAAGCCACAAGTGTCATCTGAGGCATACTCCTGAGGCTGTGGCTCTGGCTACTGTATATGCCGCATCATACAAACATCTGAGCACATGCTTGCCCACATCTGCCCCAGATGCAGATGGCACCAAGCTCTGTAGGAGAGTGGACACAGCTGAAGGGATACAGGACCTACAGGAAGATCTGGAAAAGCTAGGGAGGTGGTCCAGGATCTGGCAGCTTGGCTTCAATGCCAAGAAATGCAAAGTTATGCATATTGAAGCTAAGAATCCTAGGGCAGAGTCAGAGTATCTGTATCAGAGGAGGAGGAGAAGGACCTGGAAGTGATGATCACTAGCGACCTGAAGCATTCCACGCAGTGCAAGAAAGCAGCAGCAAAGACAAACAAGATGCTGGGATGCATATCTAGGGGGACCAGTAGTAGGAGAGAGGAGGTTATACTGCCCTTGTACAGATCACTGGTAAGGCCGCATCTAGAATATGGAGTTCAGTACTGGTGCCCACACCTCAAAAGGACATTAACCTCCTGGAGAAGGTCCAGAGGAGGGCTACAAAGATGATAGCTGGTCAGAAGGGTAAGGCATATGAGGAGAGGTTGAGGGCACTGAACATGTACTCCCTGGAAGACGGGAGACAGAGAAAGGGGAGACATGATTGGGGCGTTCAAGTACTTGAAAGGGATAAATAGGGTTGATAAGAGTCTCTTTAAGCTGAGTGGCAACCATGACACGAGGGGTACAGTTTTAAGCTGGAGGGTGGGAGGACAGGAAGCACTTCTTCACAGAGAGGGTGGTGGACACTTGGAATGCGCTGCCAGAAGAGGTAATCTCGTTGAAGACAGTGGGCAGTTTTAAAAGAGGCTGGGACAGGTATGGGGGAGGGTAAGGGTCATGGGTAGGAAGGATGGGAGGAGTGGGAAGAGGGGGCAGGGACAGTAGCTCAAGCTGTGGACCTTGCAATACGAGCAGACTTGATAGACCAAATGGTCTTCTTCTGCTGGCTTCTTCGTATGTTCCTATGACTGCAGGTCGGTCAGAAGCTCTGACTTATCGTCAGACTCTGGCTGTGTCTTAGCTAGGTCTATAGCCTTCTGCCACAGACAGTTCTGGTACATGATCATATGTGCTAAGAAATTTAGAGACCTGATAGTACAGGTGGAAGAGGTGTACACCCTCCTCCCAAACTGGTCAATCTTTTCAGATTCCTTAACGGGTGGCTGGGAGCTGGTATGCTTAGGCTGTTGTGACCTGCCATGAGCCGCTGTAAGGACTATGGGGTCTGTCTTGGGCTGTTCACCGAGGTGGTGCTAATTTCTGGGGGTCCTGTAGAGCCGACCTGCCTTTTTGGGCACCGCAGAAGTAGTGGAAGGATGCTTCCATGTCAACTGTGTTACATCCTGGAATGGCTCCACCAGCGGGGAAATGTCTAGTGGTCTTGGGTCAGTAGCTCCCAAACATTTAGCCAAGCATCTCCTTTCTGGGTCTAATTCCGCTGTTTCCCACTGGTTGAGGAATTAAATATGCCTCATAACCTCAAGGAAGGTGGGATCATCAGATGGAGACCTGGGTGAATCCTTCCTCGGATCTGGTGAAGGCAGAGGGAGATCATCCGCAGGAGAGTCATAAGGTGAGGAGGAACCGCTGCAGTCACCATGCGGTTTGGAGTGACGGTCGGTGGACCTACTCCAACGTCGGGAGCAACGTCCGCTTGACCGGCTCTGCCCTCGGGGGCGACAGTGGCTGAGCCTGCTCGCCTGTTAGAGTGGGACCTGAGGGGCGTGTGATGTCTGTGGCTCTAACGTCCGTCAGAGCCCTTATCCGAGCCACCTGGAGTTGGGCGGTGTGGCAGCAGGGGTGGCGACGGAGTTCTGCAAGGATGCGTAGGCTGTGCCACGGCCATCACTGCACCTGTGGGTTCAGGTAGGAGGTCACCCTCGATGGTGTTCCACCAACTGGAAAACAGTGCTCCTACTTCCGCCAAGCGGACCATCAAGCCTGACAGCTGGTCTGAAGTCTGTTTGGTTGATCCAGAAGGGGTTGGAGTCGGGCCTAGCATCTGAGAGGCTTCTGGCACCTGGCAGACAGGCAAATCACCTGGTGTTTGGTCCTCCGTCTGCGCATCAGACACGGTGAATTTGGCTGACAACGAGGTGTCAAGCACTGTGGTCATAGGCTTAGTGGGGCCAGACGTCAGTTCGGCGGTCGTTAGGTCCTCTGGCGTAGTCCCATGCCATTCTAGCGAGGTCGACAATGGCTTGGAGACCGATGTCTGGTCTGACTCCAGAGTGAGGGAGACAGACAATGCTGGAGGCTGTCGTTGGTCTGACTGAACAGCCAACAACAGTTTTAGCATGAAGAATGCTTCCTTGGTGTGCTCATGACCCTGGTGCCTGTCGTGGTCATCAGCCTTGGCTGACAAACTGGAGGACGAGGCCTTACCAATGGCGGGGCCCGAACGGACATTTGTCAAAGCAGAAGAAACAGAGGCCAAGTCCTTGTCCCTAGACGCTAGCGTTTGTTAGTGGGGTCTGATGGCCAGAGACAATGAAGAGACAACCTGGGAAGGCCCTTGCCCCGAACCTCTGCCTGATGCCTGGGATAACAGTCAGCCCTTGTGCGATGAACGGGACTGCGAGTCTGACCTGGACCTGTCCTTGTCTGTCCTGTGATGCACCCCCGAGTGCTTCTTCTCCTTAGGGGAGGCGTTGTGGGTGGAGGATGAAGAACAGCTGTGCCTAGAGTGAGACTTTTGCATCGCAGCCGCTTCTTGTTCCAGCAGGGGAGCCTTGAGTGTTTTCAGGCGGCAGATGCTGGTGCACTTGTGTAACCCCCAGGGGGCGCTATCCCAAGGGCTACTACCCCTGTCTGATTTGCCACTAACAGGTTGAGGGGCCTGGATCCAGGCAGAGGTCGGGGTTCAGCCAGTCTGGTATGACTTGGTCGCAGCCCTCTGGGTCACTGCAACCCCCCATTCTTCCCACAAGTGGCCCACACAAATCAATCACAGTACCCTCACTATATACACTGACCTACAGGCTTGAATCAATCAGCTTGCTCCAGGGACCCCCTGAAAAGTAAATACAGGTTACTCACCTGTAACAGGAGTTCTAGGAATGGTATATGTTGTTCATCCACACTCATTGGCAGTATCCTTGCCGCTTTAAATCTTGCCGGAAGGTCTTCAAGCTTGCTCCTCCCACCCACCGGGTGGTATAACTCGGCTCCACTTCATAGCGCCAGATCTGGCCGCTGGAAGCTCAGGTTGTGCGTCGAAGCCGGGAGGTCGGGAGGGAGTCAGGATGAACAATATACCATTCCTAGAACTCCCAGTTACAGGTGAGTAACCTGTATTTCTAGGGACATGGATATGTTGTTCATCCACACTCATTGGCAGACTCCTAGCAGTTCTCCGGGAGGAGGGAGGCAAGACGACACCCTAATACTTACTTGGGAAAGAGAGACTGAGAACTGAGGCCCCAAAACCAGCATCCCGCGCGTGACTCAAGGTCGATGTGGTAGTGGGTAATGAAGGTGTTTGCTGACTTCAGGTAGCAGCCCTGCAGATTTCCTGGATAGGGACGCCCTGGAAGCAGCCACCGTTGCAGCAGTATGGCGGGTAGAATGAGCTCTTATCCCTCTGGGAGGCTCCATGCCCGCCAACTTATAGCAGAGATCTATGCAGGAGGTTACCCACCTGCTTCTCGTCCGGCTTGGCTGCAGGTCTGCCAGATCTTGGCTTCAAGCGTAGGTGACAAACAGCTGGCAACCTCTCCCAATTTCAGCCATGCTCCTTATAATAAGTGAGCCCTTCTAGGGTCCAGAGTATGGAGCCTATATTCGGCCTCCGAGGTGATTGGGGTAGAACACCGGCAGAGTCAACACCTGGTTAAGGTGAAACTCCACACCACCTTCGGAAGGAATTTCGGTGGGGCGCAGGACAACCTTGTCCCTGTGGAAGACCAGGTAAGGAGACTCGATGGAAGCGCCTGGAGCTCTCCCATCCTTCTGGCTGACGTGATAGCCACCAAGAAGGCGGTCTTCCACGACAGGTGAGAGAGCACCTGTGCATAGGGTTGAATGGCTTGCCCATGAGCTTTGCCAGTACCAGCAGTAGATCCCACGGAGGTGGGGTTCCCGCACTGGAGGGAAATGTGATCAAGGCCTTTGAAAAAGCCAGACCACCTTCTCCTGCGCCACCGACTGCTTCCCGCCCGCGCCGTAAGCAGAGATGGCTGCCAGGTGCACCCTTAGGTCGCCGACCTAAGCCCTTGACTAGAAAGGACCATAAATAGTCCAAGATGCTTGCCAAGGAACAGGAGGAAGGGTCCAAGCCCTTGTTCTGACACCAAATGGAAAACCTTTTCCATTTGAAGGCATAACATTTTCTGGTCGACTTTACGGGACGCCTCAACTACATTGAGGACCTCGTCGGAAAGACCCAAGGCCTGGAACTCTAGCCGCTCAGGAACCAGGCCGTCAGGTGCAGGGATTGAAGGTCCGGATGGAACACCTTCCCTGATTGACTAGAGTAGGTCCGGCGAGCTGGAAGCTGCCGCGGAGTCCTGGAGCTGAGACTGAGGAGATCTGGGTACCAGAACTGGCGAGGCCAGTCTGGGGCTATCAGAATCACCTGCGCCTTGTCCTCCTCGCCTTGAGAAGCACCTTGTGGATCAAGGGAAATGGGGAAAGGGCGTAAAGAGGCCGGGGTCCATTGCCTCGAAGGCATCCCCTGCAGCGAGCCCCTGCTGAGGCGGGCATGGAACAGACTCACCGGCGTTCTCCATGGAGGCAAACAGGTCCACCTGAGGTGTGCCCCAAAGGGAGAACAGATGCTGTACTACCTCCGGCAGAGAGACCACTCGTGGGATGCAGCCCTATCCGGCTCAGGGCATCGGCCAGGGTGTTGGAGGCCCTGCCACGTGAATGGCTAGAGATCCGCCTCCAGGCTGCGCACGGTGACCAAATGCGGAGAGCTTCCTTGCAAAGAAGCATGGAGCTGCCCCGCCCTGGCGGTTCAGATAGTACATGGTCGTGGTATTGTCCGCTGGACTCGGACCACTTGACCCCGGAGGAACGGGAGCAAAGGCGGTGAGAGCTAGGCGACCGCCGGAGCTCCAGCAGGTTGATGGGCATCGACTCCCCGCTGGGACCAGAGGCCATGAGCCCGTGTTCCCCAGATGGGCACCCCAACCCATCAGAGAGGCATCGGTCGATAGAGAGACCGTCGGCTCGGGCGACGAACGGATGCCCTCCTGCAAATGATCTGGAACGGTCCACCACTGGAGAGCTGCTCCACATCCCTGTGTCACCGCACAAGCTGGTCCAAGGGATCGCAGGCCAGACCACTGGCTGGCCAGTCCCCACTGAAGGGACGATGTTCCAGCGGGCCCAACGGACCACGCTGGTGCAGGCCGCCATGAGACCCAGGAGGCGAGGAAGTCCCGGCAGGGGCAATTGCCCAACCAGAAATGATCGGGCAAAGGAGGAAAGAACCTGCCCCTGTCTGCCGGGGCCGCGCCTGGCTCAAGAGAGTCGAGCTGCGCCCGATGAATAGAATCACCTGCTTCGCTCGAGTTCCGACTTGGCCTCGTTGATAAGGAGGCCCAGTTGAGAGCAGACCTGGAGGGCCAGATCTCTGGACCACTCCGCCTCCTCCTGGAGGGAGCTGCTATCAGCCAGTCGTCCAGGTAAGGGTACACCCGACCCCTCGGCGCCGCAGGAATGCTGTCACCACTGCCATGCATTTGGTGAAGACCCTGGAGCTGGAGACAAGCCGAAGGGCATGGCTTGGAACTCGAAGAGGATCCTTCCACTGGAAGCTGAAGGAATCTCTGGTGAGACGGACTGATAGGACGTGAAAAACGCGTCCTGCAAGTCCAAGAGCAGAACCACACGCCGCTGCTCCAAGGATGGTATTATCTGAGCCAGAGTGACCATCCTGAAGGTTCGAGACCTTAGGAACTTGTTTAGGTCGTAGGTCGAGAATGGGCGCCAGCCCCGCTCGCTTCGGAACCAGGAAGTACCTGGACACAAACCCTGGGTCTGAAGGAGGGTCCACCACCTCTCTTACCACCTCCTTCTGGAGGAGGAGGCGGCGTCGGCCTCGACGAGCCGCCAGTGAGGCTGGGATCCCGGTTCCCCGGAGGCGGGCCTCTGAAGGGTGGTGCCTGCTCGAATTCCAGAGGCGGCTCTTCCACCACCTTCCAAGACCCACCTGTCCGGTGGTAACAGCGACCAGGCGGAACGGAAGTGCTGAGCCGTCCCCACGGGGGACCCAGGGGGAGGTGACGGGATGGGGCGACACCCCTCAGCCCGTCACTGGGCAGGCTTGGAGGAGGGACCGCCGAGGGACCTCCTGGGCCCTTTCCCCTGCCTCCTGTTAGAGGAAGCCGGGCGGCTTGGGTTTGGGATGCCAAGGCCGAGCCTGCTGGCCCTGACGTTGCTGGGCCGGGCCGGGGCACAGAAGACCCAAAGGGCTTAGGCTGTGGTTTGGCGGCCTTGTCCTTCTGAGCGGAAGAGACCGAGTCCAAGGTGGCATTGGACTTCTCGATCCTCTGCAGGTGACCTTCCACCCCAGGGTCGAAGAGGTCAGTCCCCAAAGGAACATCCGCCAACTTGTGCTGGGTATCCGGGTAAAGGTGGATATCCTCAGCCAAGCCTGCCACCTAATGAAGCCACTCGCGGCCGCCACCGATCTGGCACATGAGTCCCTATATCCAAAGCAGTCTGAGCTGCTGTTTGGCCACTGCCCTGTCCTGGTCCCGCACCTGCTTAACCGTAGTCTGCAGATCGGCGGGAAGATGAGGATGACCTCATCCAGGGAGCCCAACAGGGCATGAGAAAATGTGCCATGAGGACGGCCGAACTGGCCTGACGAAGGCAGAGAGGACGAGCGAGACTTTTCGCCCGACATAGTCCAATTTCTTGACTCCTTGTCAGGAGGTTTGTCCACATCCCTGGCGCTGCCGGGCGCATCGGAAAACGCTGTCGGTAACCAACCCCTCAGCAGAGGGGTGTTCAAAACCGGACAAGGAACCGTAGGGACCGTGATACTTCCTGGCCATCCTGGCCGGGCGCAGGGCAGGAAGCAGGCGCTGCCAAATTTCCAGTGCCGACCCACTATGGCTCGCCACCGGAAAGGCTTCCGCCGAGAATCCCTCGGTCCAGAATCTCCGTGAGGGGATACCTGGCCCGTTTGGAACGGGTTCGAGCTCCATCCCGGAGACTCCGAGATGAGCCGGGCAGTCCTAGGGAAGGACGACGGCTATCGTCCATTGACTGACCTCCGAAGACTCCAAGTCCAGTCGCTTGGAGAAGAAGGAGGAATCATCTTCGACTCGGAAGAGTCCTCGAAGAGCTGCCTCTGGCCTGAGCCACCCTTCACCTGCCGAGGTCGGTCGGGAGTGAGGGTAACTGACAGCCGATGGGGTAGACCCTTAGCCGACCGAGAATCCTTGGTCGGAGCCCCAACTGGTGGCTGTGGAGGCGGAGGTTCCACCAGAATCGGTGGAGCAGCTGGTTTTGGCCGAACAACCGGCCTGGGTATAGGCTCCTCGGACAAGTCGAGGGGTTGTGTCGGCCGCTCCGGTGACAGCCACTTAATGGCCGGGGAAGGCGACGGAGTCGGCTTATTCCCGGCCAGGAGGAGCTGTTGCAACATAAGGTCCTCGTACCGTCGACGTCATTTACGCCGAAGCCTCCCCTCATCCGAGGAGGAGGACGAGGACGAGCGGCGACGCTGCATCACGGCCGAGACCGACCGCTTATGACGGTGGATCGGCTGGACCACAAGAGGTCCGGACCGAGAGTCCCGGAATTTCCGAGGTCGGTGCGGGAGGTGTCGCCGGAACCGCACTCCTTCGGCTCAGATGGTCCATCCGAGGGCCCGGAACCGAGGCACAGGCGAGCCCATCGGATCCTCAACTCCTCCCGGGGAACCGGGAGAAGGGAATCTCGCTGCTAAGGCGACAGCCTCGTCAATGGGTCGAGAAAATCTCGACTTCATCGGTGGGAGTCTCGGTCAACTGACCTGACGGGACACCGTGAGGCCAGTGGTCAGAGCCGGATGGTCGATCAAGCCGATCGTCGACGGCCCGGGAGAGGGACCTTCCCGCCCCAAGAGCGTCGACGAGGGACTTACCCTGTCCTTCTTTTGGACCGAGAATAAGGTCCAGCAGACGCAGGCCCTTCTCCTTTAGTGGAGAGGGACAGACAAAGCTCTTAAAAGAAGCCGTGTAGGAAGAACCCAGAGAGAGCGGATAAATGCCGCGCCGAGGAAGAATACACGCTCACGCCCTTCTTCGAGGGCCACCATCCGCCGCCAGCCGATCCACGAGCTCGTCAGCCAAGGACACCGCCAACCGGCCTCCTTGACTTCACCGGAGGGAACGCTCGGACGGCCCAGTTGCAATCGGGCAGCACGGTCTTCGAGGACGTAGGCGAGAAAGATGAGCACAGGTCGCAAGCCCGCGGGTCGTGCTCAAGGCCTAAGCAGATATACACGTGGAGTGAGGATCGTCGAGACATCTTCTGCCCGCATGGGCATCTCCGAATCCGAGTCGATTTGTCCATCGCAGTCGCGAGGGATAGAAGACTGAAGTCTTTTGCAAAATTTTATTTTTAAATCCGCAAACGGAGAAATAGGAACCAGTCGCAAACGCAGAGCGTTAAGGAGGGAACCTGAGCTTCCAAGCGGTAAGGAAGATCTGGCGTCATGGGGCGGAGCCGAGAGTTATACCACCCGGGTGGGTGGGAGGAGCAAGCTTGAAGACCTTCCGGCAAGATTTAAAGCGGCAAGGATACTGCCAATGAGTGTGGATGAACAACATATCCATGTCCCTAGAAAATGTTGTTACACAATAATCACTGTACAGTAATTCACCATAAACACAGGAGTTAGCCAGTATACCTTTGCAAACAATCAATCTGATTTATTTAGGGGGAAATAACAAGGACTTTGGGGGGGGGAATCAGGTTAATTAGCTTACCGCCCTAATATATAAGTAGCTACCCAGAGCACTGTGCACAGGCCTAACCTATAAGTCACTGTCTCTGGGTACCCAGGCAATAAAGGCTATTCCCTCGATGCAGCTGGTTGGGGCCCTGACACAGAAACGAGCATTTGAGTCCTACGAAGATGAGATAGAGCCAGCAGGCACAGTTAGTGTAGCCAGTAAAAACCAGAAGATCTTGCCCTCACTAGGAGCATTTGACAGGGAGCTACCCTGATTTAGTACTCACGACTCCAGTAGAAAGAGCGCTCTCACACCACTCGCAGGATCGAGCCTGGAATTCCAATGCTTCTCCACACATTTATATGAAAGGCAGAGGGGTACCATACCAGGCAGCTGCTGTATACCTCCCGATCGCTTTCACTGCATACACCGGGCCAATCGACGCAGCTTCACTTGTCCTGATAGACCGAGTGCGATTGAAGCAGATTCTCCAGTCCTCTACAGGGTAAGCCTGATAGGTAGCTGCACTTTTTGCACAGCCTCCTCTGACCGCTACCTAGCAGATTTAGTCCGACTTGCTTGCTGGCGACATGACCACATCCGACTTCTAAGCCTTCCACCTTCCTCCGCAAAACACTCAACAGCGAGGAGCCCAGAGCTCCTTCCTCGCTCACAGCCACAGCGTCTCTGTTCCTGGGCAGTTAGGGCAAGCCTCACAATTCGGGCATCACCGAATCCCATAGGTGGGCTGCAGATGCCAGTCACTTAATACTGCCCCTATTGGTGCAAACAAGGCACCATAATCCAGACTTCACTTCCCAGAATTACTAGCTGTGTCCCATTGGTCAGCCAGCTCTCTTAAGAGTCCTGACTCTGGTTGGCTGCTGCTTACTCCATTTCAGGTACCCCCCCCTTGTTCCCATTGGACCCTCAAACAGTCCAGGTCCAAAATGAAGGGGTCAAGCACACATAGTCCCAGCTGCAATGAAAGCAGGTTAGACAAACTGTAATTTCCTAATACTCTAAACAATTATAATCAAGCAGTTACATCTCTCAGGAGGGTTCTCCTTTTGTGCTTACAGCGACTGTAAAACTGGAGCGATTTCACCGCAACTCAGGCGGGATTCGAGCAAGGAAGCACAGCCCCCCTTACACAGTCACTGGAGCCTGCAAGCAGGCAGCTCTTAAAGAGACAGTACGCAGAGGCTCTAAAAGCACTCGCTGCAGAGCCATTTAAAACGGCTTAAATGCCGAACACCATCCAGACTTGGAGCACCCAGCCAGCTCCGGGAAGACTTCTGGGAACCCCCCATTTGTAAGGGGGTTACATCTGTAAAAGCTGAAGCAGTGCGGGCAGTCGTCCGACTTGTGCTGCGGTCCCAGGCGCAGGAGGCAAGCCAAATGGGCATCTTTGTCCGGAATTTGTCTGCTGCACACACACTTTGTCTTATGCCACGGTGTAGAAGTAGAAGACTCGACAGACATAAAGAGGCAATCGATTAACTCGAAAAGTTGAACTGTGTGGAGCGTCAAGAAAAAGTGGCAGTCAGTGGTAGCAGGAAGCATCAGTGGAGCAGAAATGAAGGGTCAACGACAGGAAAAAAACCAAAGTGGTGCCGGAGGACCACTTCCTATATACCGAGGGTGACGTCGGGGGCGGTCCCCCGTCTCGGACTGCTAGCTAGAATTTTTACACGGGGTCCTAGTGCCTGATGGCATAGTTCTAACCATTATTACCTGCTGCAAAAGCTCCATCTCAAAGTGACATCTAAAATTCCAGCCCACACCCCTGGTGAAGTTTCTGGTCAACATTTGCTCACTATTTGTTCACATCAAGGAAGACTGGCCATTGTAATGCTTCTGGAAAGAGCTTTTGAATGTGACTGCTAATGCATATGCAGTGCAGTTGGGAACTGTATAATAATGTTACAATACGACAGGTACGGTTTACTGAGGAAAACAGTTTTCAAGCTTCATTGCCCTTGCTGCATACCTCAGTCTCTGTTCTGGTACTGTAACATTGTTTTTGCAAGGTACTGCATAGACAGTAGATATTTAAGGTTGGCAGTATGTTTTAGTGAAGTATAACTGCATGTATAAGAAAAAATTACTTACCATAGTAATCTTCTTTCTTCCCAGTGATGCTCAGACATTCATAACTTTGTGCAGTCATCCTGATGGGTTGGACTGCCCCGGGAGATGGAACACATGCAAATGATGGAGTACCATGGCTGCCTGGGCCAATCTGGAGCTATCAATATCAGAGAAGCTGAGCGGGATCTGAGTTTCAGTAGTACCCTGAAAACTAGGGGAAAAGGGGGAAATGCAGAGAGAAACTTGCCCGACTAATCCAGTACCAAGGCGTCCAGAGGGATTGTGCCTTGGGCTGGTGGCCTGCAACAGTACTGAGGCAACTGGTGGTTCTGGTGGGATGCGAACAAGTCTATCTCTGGAACGCCTCACCTGCTCAAAATTACCTGTACCACCTGCTTGTTCAATGTCCATTCATGATGGGACTGATCGATCCGACTCAGTGTGTCTGCCAAGATATTGTCCTTTCCTGGCAGATGAATGGCTTGCAGGGACACCTTGAGGGAATATGCCAGAGCCCAAATTCTCATGGCTTCTGCGCATAGGGGACCTGATCTGGTGCCACCCTGCTTGTTTATGTAATACATAGTGGTGGTATTGTCTGTTCTGACCTGTACCACCTTGCCCATTACCAGTGTAAAGAAAACTTTTAGTGCCAGCCGCACTGCTCTGAGTTCCAGCAGATTTATATGCTGGAGGGACTCTGCTTCTGACCAGGTACCCTGAGTTGTGTGCTCCCCTAGATGGGCACCCCAGCCCAGCAGGGATGCATCTGTTGTGAGGACTAGTGAAGGATCCTCCTTCTGGAAGGGGACTCCCTGTCTTAGGTTGGATTCCTTTTTCCACCACAAGAGGGCTTGTAACAGGGGCCTTGTCACTGGAATGAGTTTTGAAAAGGGATCTTTTTTCTGACTCCAATGAGTCCTGAGGTGAAACTGGATTGTCTCATGTGAAACCTGGAACCCTGCACTGTGCCTGTGGATGCAGCCATGTGACCCAAGAGCTGCAGAAATTGCCTAGCTGTTTTTCGACTGTGCAATCTGAAGGAGTTTGCTATTGTCTGAAGACTCTGCACCCTGTCTAGTGGTAAAAAGGCCCTGGCCTGTAGGGTGCTGGTCTCTGCCCCTATGAACTGTAAGGTCTGTGCAGGGGTGAAGACAGATTTTTTCTGGTTTACTATGAAACCCAGGGACTCCAAAAGATCCTGTGTGAGCCTTAGAGAGGTTGCGACCTGCTCTGGTGATTTGCCCACTACTAGCCAGTCGTCCAGGTATGGAAAGACAGTCACTCCCTGTCTTCGAAGAAATGCCACCACAGCTGCTAGGCATTTTGTAAACACCCTTGGTGCCAAGGAAAGGCCGAAGGGTAGGGTTGCAAACTGATAATGATCTGATGGGAGTCTGAATCAGATATTTTCTGTAAGATTCCTTTATGGGGATGTGGAAATAAGCATCCTGTAACTCCATAGATGCCAGCCAGTCCCCTTTTTGGATTGTTGGCAGAATCCGAGCCAAAGTGACCATTTTGAACTTTGGCTTTTTTAGGTGCTTGTTTAAAGCTCTGAGATCCAAAATTGGCCGCCACTCCCCATTTTTCTTTGTTGTTAGGAAGTATCTGGAGTAAAAACCTCTTCCTCTCAGGGTTGTAGGGACTTGCTCCACTGCTTTGAGCTGAAGCAGCTTCTGAACCTCTGCCTCTAGCAACGAAATTTGTGCTGGGGTGGGAAAGTGGAAACCCTGGGGTGTCTTCGAGGAAGAAATTTGAACTGCAGAGACAGACTCTTGCCCACTACCTCCAATACCCACTTGTCTGTGGTGATGGTTGACCAGAGGGGGAGGAAATGGGACAGTCTGCCTCCAACAGGTAGGGAGGAGGCCGCTTGCATCTCAGGGGTTCTGTTTAGGCTGGGGTTGAGGTTGTGGCTGAGCCCCTCGCCTAAAGGCCCTTCTACCCCTACCCCGAGTAGCCCTTTGGGGGGTACTGCTGGTATTGGGGCATGGCTACTGGCTGGAAAAAGGGTCTTGATAAAAAGGAACGACCCCTAGCCCCCCTTCCATAGGGCCTAGTGGATGAGGAAGTTCTGTCTCTAGCAGAGTTATTTCTATAAGTAGCCTTATATTCATCCACTTTTTTCATATAGGCCACTGTGGACTCCCCAAAAAGGGCATTTCCCTCTAATGGGAAATCCAGGGCCTTTGACTGGGTGTCCTGAGTGAGGTTTGTAGCCTTAAGCCAAGCAAACCTCCTCTGAGCCACTGTATTAGCCATCCATCTGGCTGCAGTGTCATTCAGGTCAGCAGCCATCTGGAACTGGTACTTGGCCGCCTCTAGCCCAAACCTGGCAGTTTCAGCCAGGTCATCTGACAAGGGTGGGGTGGCCTTCATTGACATTGCCAGTACCGACTGCCACAGGGATTTCTGATACTGGGCAGTGTAAGCTTGAAAAGCGGCCTGTCTCATGGCCAGCGAGGCTGATAAACAGCCCTTTTTGGCCATACTGTCCAATTTTCTGGAGTCCCTGTCCGGTGGGTGTGAGGACAGAGGGACTTTAGCCTTATCACAGGCAGCTTGCTGTATTACCCCTTGATGATCAGGGTGGAAAAGGAAGTCAGCTCCCTCCCTGTCGAGCTGGTATTTTTTATCTATTCGCTTGTCAATAGGAGGAATAGAATTTGGGGTTTGGAGAAGCTTCATAGCATCCTTTTTGAAGAATTTATACACTGGGAGGAGGAGGAGGGCCTTTGTGGGTGTTAAACCCATCATATTGAGGTACTCAATCTCGTCCTCATCCTCAACCTGCTCTGTTGTGGCAATATCCAGAGCATCTGCCATTTTCCTTACAAAAGAAAAATGAGAGGAAAAATCCTCAGACACTCTGGGAGGCAAGCCAAATTCCTGCTCAGGGGAAACCTCTGGGGGAATAGGTTTGTCCTCCTCGTAAAGCTCAACCTCTTCAAAAAAGTGTTGCTCCGGATCAGGGGGAAACACAGTAGCAGCAACCTGGGGACCCTGGGAAGGGGCAGGAGGCTGAGGGATGATGCTCTGCAGAGCCTGCATAATTTTAAATGCCTGGGCTATGTCCTGAGCCGAAGGCATTACAGGCTGCTCCGCAGAAGTCCCTGGTTTAGCAGGAGAGGGTTCTGCATGTTTAAGCTTTTTTAATTTCTTTGAGGGAACCGGAGAGTCAGCCGGTTCTTTCCCTCTTTTTGCCCCTTTTTCGCCCGTATCAGGGGCAGGGGTAGAAGCACTGGTTAATTCAACCACAACAGACTGGGGTGTCAGCTGGTCAGAGCCTGAGGGACCCCTTGGAAACTTTTTATTAAGCCGTTCAAGGCGTTTCTCAACAGTTTTTTCTGGGAATGTTTTACATATATCACATTCCTGGTCCAAATGTTCAAAACCCAGACAAGCCACACATAAGGTGTGCATGTCTGCCTTGGCAAACACATCTCCACACTTCAAACAGTTTTTAAAACCAGGCTCCCCAGTTCTCTTTTTCAGTTTCTCAGTCATGGTGAAAGATAAAGTGAAAAACCTCCAGCCGCTAAATACCAAAGCTAATGCGGTAATTTAAACAGCTTTGCCTTTTTTTTTTTTTTTGCGGTCAGTTCCTGAACCGATAAGGAACCGAGAAAGGAGATGAAAAAATGAACCGGTTCAGCGGTTCTGTAACCGATAAAAAGCGGTTACAAATAATATCTTTTAGGACCAAATTTTAGTGATAATGAACAGGTTCTTTAATCAGAGAACCGAAACTAAGTTACAACTAACTTGGATCCCTCACGGTTATACCGAACTGCAAGGAACCAAGAAACAACAATTTAAACAATAATAACTAACAATTAATAGAGGCAGTAAAAGAAAACTAAAATACTTATGGTTTTTATAACTTTTCTTTCTTCTTTCACGCGAAAGAGGGCGACAGAGACTCCGATCGACCAGACTTTCAGGCGGAGAGAAAAATCTGAAGGGTTTAGAACACTACAGTTGGTAGAGGCAGTATTTGAAAGATGCTCACGTGCAAAGAATTCCATCATTTGCATGTGTTCCATCTCTCCGGGCAGTCCAACCCATCAGGATGACTGCACAAAGTTATGAATGGTCTGAGCATTACTGGGGTTAGAATGAAAATATTACTTGTTTGGACAAGTAAATTATTTCTGATTGACCTAATATTATCAACCTTTTATATCTTTCCTCATCTGTTGCAGTCTGTGAAAGAGAGTGCAGAAGGAGGCATTATGGAGGGTGGTCTCACTGAATGCAAGAAGCCTAGGAAATAAATCCGCTGAACTACAGGAAAGGAACAGCAGGAAGGGGAAGTTCCCTCAGGAAACCAGGCCTTGCAGAACTGCGAGGCCAAACCCTGCTCTGCATCTGGAAATGATGTCAAGCTGTAATGCCTGACAAAGGTATGAACAGAACACCAGGCAGCGGCAGCACAAATACTGGCTGCTGGTACCCGCTTCAGAGCCATGAATGAAGCAGCAACAGCTCTGGCAGAGTGAGCTCTAACCGGCCCCAGGGTAGACCTGTTGTGCTTCTCTAGCACAAGATAATGCAATGAACCAACCAGCACAAAAGCGTCTGTTTGGTGACCGGGCGACCAAAGGACCGTTGAGCAAAGGATACAAAAAGTTGATCAGATTTCCTGTCCCCTTTTTTCTTGGCTAGGTAGCATCGGAGAGCCCTGTGGACGTCCAAGGAGTGAAGCAGGGCCTCCCCCGTTAGAATGCTCTGGATAATATACCGGGAGCGAACGGATTGGTTCAGAGTGAGCTCGGAAACTACCTTTGGTAAAAACTTCGGGTTAGTGCGAAGATCAACCCTATCCTTGTGAAAAACACAAGGTTCTTTACACATGAGGGCTTGAAGTTCTGAAATGCGCCTCGCTGAAGTAATAGCAACCAAAAGCAAAGTCTTCCAGGATAGAAGACAGAGCTCGATCTCCATGGCCAGTTCAAAGGGAAGAACAGTAAGCTACTCCAGGTCGAAAAGGAGATCCCGGGGCGGGGGAGGGGGGGAACAGGATCCCTGTTGGGAGGTCTGATATGAAGAATACTGTGTAAAAAGGCCTTGGAAACCTCCATCTGAGCCACCGTCTTATCCGATACAGGCAAGTGATAAGCAGAGATGGTGGCCAGGTGCACTTTGATGGAGGAATAGCTGAGACCTGTCTCTCAGTGAGAAAGTAGATATTCTAGAACTGAATTAACCATACAGACCAGCGGGTCAACCCTCTTGGCTGTGGCCCATATATAGAAACGTTTCCACTTCATAGCGTAATTGGCCCTGGTGGCAGGGTTGCATGCCTCGACTAGAACTTGTGCTACTTGATCGGACACACCGAATCTGACTTTAGCTAGGGCCTGAGGAGCCAGGCATGCAGGTGAAGAGAACGCAGATTCGGGTGCATCAGGGACCCACTGTCCTGTGAAAGTAGGTGAGAGGATAGTGGAAGAGGCAGTGGAGGTGCTGTCGCTAAACGCTGAAGTAAGGGAAACCAAATCTGATGAGGCCACAGCGTAGCGATCCAAATGAGGATGGAGAGTTCTCACTGCGCTTTAAGGAGAACCTTCTGTAACAGCGGGAAGGAGGAAACGCATAGAGAAACCTCCCTTTCCAGCAGAGGGACAACGCGTGTTGCCAAAAAGCTCCAGGCTCGGGACTTAGCAAGTAGAAACTGGGCAGTTTGGCATTGAACCGTGACGCTAAGAGATCCAAGTCTGGTGTCCCCCACTGACAGAAGATGTGATCTGCGATCTCTTGAAGCAGCTCCCATTCGTGAGTTTGCAACTTTGTCCTGCTGTGAACATATCGGCCAGTACGTTTTGCTCCCCCGGAACGTGTACTGCCATCAACAAGAGCTGGTGCTCCAGAGCCCAGTCCCACACTCGCATGGTTTCCCGGCAGAGGGGGTAAGAGTGTGTACCTCCCTGCTTGTTGATGTAGCACATGACCGAAGTGTTGTCCGTCTGTACCAAGAAGTGGCCCAGCACTAGGACCGACACCAGGGTTTGGAGGGCATAAAGGACCACTCTCAGCTCCAGAACGTTGATATGCAGATCTTCCTCTATTGGGGACCAGTAGCCTTGAGTGCGATGTGTCCCCAGATGAGTGCCCCATCCCGTGGATGATGTGTCCGTGGTCAGAATCTGGGACGGTGCCCCCACGTGGAAGGGGATGCCCGCCAGAAAATTTTTGGACAACATCCACCAGTGTAATTCCCAGCAGACTGGCTCCGAGATCCAGATCGAGGTGTCCAAGCTGTCTAATGTTTGATCCCACTGTACCCTAAAGGATCATTGGATGGTTCTCATGCGTGGGTGTGCTAGAGGGCTATATGCCCTAACAGCCTGAGGAGGAGTCTTGCAGGGACTCTTGAGGCTGAAGAGATCTGAGACGCCAAGACCTAAATGCAACCTGCTCTGTCGGTGGGAAGAAACATCTTCCCGAGAGTGGTATCCAGAAGAGCTCCGATGAATTGGAGGTTCTGGGCTGGGAGCAGATGAGATTTGTCCCTGTTGATGGTGATCCCCAGGCGCCGAAACAGCGAGATGGAATCCCTGATAGTTTTCAACAGGTGAGACCTGGAGGGAGCCAGGAGGAACCAGTCATCCAGATAAGGGAACACAAAGTGGCCCCGTCTCCGTAGTGCCGCGGCGACTACTGCCAGGCACCTGGTGAAGACTCTGGGGGCTGAAGAGAGACCGAAGGGAAGGACTTGAAACTGATAGTCTTGTCTTCGAACCTGAAAAATCTTCAACAGTTCCTGGCAATAGGGATATGCATGTACCATAAGCATCTTGCATGTCCAAGGATGCCAACTAGTCCCCAGACGAAATGAGCGGCAGAAGAGTGGGAAGGGAGACCATCCTAAATCTCCTGTAGAAGACCCATTGGTTCAGATCGCTGAGGTCGAGAATGGGTCTGAGGTCTCCCGACTTTTTCGGAACTAGGAAGAAGTCGGAGAAGAACCCTCTCTCTCTTTCAGCCAGGGAAGCCGGCTCGATGGCCTTTTTGTCCAAAAGGGATAAAATCTCCCTTCTGAGTGCTCAGTGTTCCCTTGGATAACGGGATGGGGGCGGTGGTCTGTCCAGTGGAATAGAGTCGAACTCTATGGAGTGCCTGAACTCCACAAGATCGAGTACCCACTGGTCGGAGGTCACTTGCCCCCACGCGTCCGCGTAGAGGAAAAAGCGACCTCCGAACGGCTCCCTTGACTGAACGCCTAGGGAAGGAGGGTAGCCTGACAGCCAGGTGGTGGGAGGGGGAGGCGGCAGTGGCTGCCTTGGCCTGCCTAGAGGAGGAGGCAGAAGATCCTCTGGCTCTGCCCCTATGACTGAAGCCGCCTTGCTGTGAGTGTTGCTGGAAGCGAGGCTGCTGAGGCTGATGTGCCCCATGGCCACGAAAATGAGGCTTACGAGCGCGCCCGTTTCGGGTGGTACATGGACTGCACGGTTCGGATTGCACTGCCAGAGTCCTGCAGCCTAGTGATGATCCTCTCCATGTCTTTGCCAAAGAGCACGGAGCCTCTGAAGGGAGCATCCAATATGTTTGTCTGTACATCTGGATCAAACCCAGAAACCCGAAGCCAAGCATGGCGATGGAGGAAAATGCCAGTGACGCCCGCCCTTGAAGAGGTGTCCGCAGAGTCGTAGGCTGACCTCAGAACGTGAGAACCCACGTCTGAGCCAGTCTAAAGTAATTTGGCAAGCTCTGCCCACTGAGGGCAATCGGGCATGCTGTGCACTATGTCCAACCCCTGTTCCCAAAGGGTGTTCTGTAATTGGACCATGTATGCCAGGAAGTTTAGACTCGTGATACCGCAAGTAGCAGCTGAGTACACCTTGCGGACCATATAATTCAGCTGCTTAGAATCTCTGTCAGGCGGCTGGGTGCTCAGGTGTTCGGGCCTCTGCGAATGGTCGTGAGCTGACGAAATCACCACTTAGTCCGCTGCGGGTGGTTTGGCCAGAAAAGGATGGCTCGTAGGTGCCCGGTAAAGCCGATGAGCCTTTTTGGGCATGGCAGAGGAGGAGTGAGGGTGCTTCCAGGTCGCACAGGTGACATCCTCAAAGGTGTTGACCATGTGAGGGATGACCACCAGCTTAGGGTCTTTTTGGTGGAGGTATTTAGCCAACCGCAGCCACTCGGGGTCCAGGGCCTCAGTGTCCCAGCCCATGCTGGCCTGGATGTGCCTCATCACCTCCATGAAGCTAGGGTCATCTGGAGGGGATCTGGGATGTCCCTCCATGTCCCCCAGGTCTGGCTCTACGTCGGAGTCTGCATGTGAGGTGTCAGAATCCACATAAGAGTCTGGTGAAGAGGAAGGGGATCTGTGCCGCTTCCTCTTGTGCCTCCCGTCCGGAGAAGAAGAGCAGGAGGAACTTCTCAGTCTGGTCCTCCTTGTTTTCTTCTTGTGTTTCTGGGGTGCCAGTTCCTCCCCCACCCCAACATCTAATGGTTCCGGAGTATTAGGTACTGGAACTGGAACGGGTGTGGGAGGAGGAGCCCCCGCTGGTAGGTCCCTCTTTACAGTGTCCCACCTGTGGAAGAAAAGCTCCTTGACCTGCGATAAATTCAGTTTGGGTGAACCAGGCGCAGGGGGTGGAGGAGCACCCGAGCCTGAGCCGTTGTCATGGCGGTACCGACGTCGGGTCCGCACCCTTATCCACTGGCATAGGCCTAAGGGGCGGTGTCGGAAGGGCGTCAGCGCCTCCGTCGTCAGGCTCAGACATCTGACAGGCTGGCGACCCAGGTGAAGGGGTGCCAGAACTGAAGTCGGGAGGCGCCAGGGTAGCCGGTGTCAGCAGGACAGTGACCGGCGGCGGTATGACCTTCACCAGGTCAGTGGGTCTTCGGGTGTCCGTCGATCCAGCGTCCACTTATCTTTGGAGGCCGATGGACATCCTTCAGAGGAGTGAGCCTTAGGGTGGTCGGCCTTATGAGAGGCAGACTTCTCGACTGAGCGCTGGTCAGTCCCCGGAGGCGGGTGTCGATCACAGTCACGCGATTTCGGCAGCAAGGAAGAAGCCCTGCTGCCAGAAGACCCGGAGGTCTTGCTCGACTCCTGGGAGTCAGCCTTTGAAGAAGATGCCGAACAGGAGGAGGCCGTACCTGCGCCCAGTGAGAAAGCCTTCTCGGCAGGCAGATGTCCCCTCAAGGGTTGAAGGGTAGCTCCAGGAGACTTGGTTGCAGAAGACCCGGAAGATGGTTTAAGGGCCGTGAGGTGGGAGTCATGCCTCGATGACCCAGACTTCAAGCCCGAAGACCTGGGCCTAGAGTGAGACCTTCCTCTGTCCTTGTGCTCCCGGTGTTTGTGTGGCTCGTGGGCGGGAGGGTGGTCAGATTCCCCTGAGGAAGAGGCCCATTCCATGGCGGCCAATTTGAACTCCGCTAGTTAGGCAGAAAGGGACTTCTGATGCCTGATCCTAGTGCGGGAACAGAAGGCCTGACAGTGGGGGCAGGCGTCATGGTCGGGCCAGAGACAGAAGAGGCAGGCCAAATGACCGTCTTTGGTGGGTATCTGTCACCCACAAGCGCACCTGTTCACGTGTGAAGTCGATGACATAGATGCAAGCGAAAAAACTCGGTTGAGCAGCAGAGAAGGAAGCGATCGGTACTACAAAACGGTAGCCGAGGCAAACTATCCCTGACCGTGCGGCGGGAAAGAACTGGCGCACACTGGGAACTCCTCCCTTACATAGGGTGACGCCGTGTGTGGAGCAGACATCAGTGGGGCCGTTCCCACATCGGTACTGCAGGATGGAAAAAAATGCTGAGAACCACCGCCAGGTGGCATCAGTCCTAACTGTGGTACCTGCTGCAAGAGCTTCCTCTCGAAGTAAGATCATTGTTTTTGCAAGGTACTGCATGGATAGTAGATATTTAAGGTTGGCAGTATGTTTAGTGAAGTATAACTGCATGTATAATGAAAATATTACTTGTTTGGACAAGTAGATTATTTCTGATTGACATAATATCAACCTTTTATATCTTTCCTCGTCTGTTGCAGTCTGTGAAAGAGTGCACTGAAGGGGGCATTATGGAGGGTGGTCTCACTGAATGCAAGAAGCCTAGGAAACAAATCCGCTGAGCTACAGGCACTCTTAGCAGTGTGGAGGGTGGATATTGCAGCTGTCCCCGAAACGTGGGCAACTGAGCACCAGGACTGGGCTCTGGCAATCCCAGGATACAAATTATACAGGATGGACCATAAGGAGGGGAAGGGGTAGCAGTCTATGTGAGGGACGGGATCAAATGCACAAGGGACAAGAGAGAAGAAAGGAGAACAGAGGTAATCTGGCTGTAGCTCCTAGACTCAAGGGGTAGGAAATTGAGGTTTGGGGTGGTATACAGGCCGGCCTCCCAGTCTGAAAAGCTTGACAGGGAGTTAGCGGGACAATTCAAAAAGATATATAGAAAAGGGAAGGTGGTCATCGTGGGGAATTTCAACTTGTTGGGAGTTGACTGGAGCATTCCGGTCACCTCCAGTGCTAGGGAACAAGTGCTCCTGGACGCGATTCAGGAGGGTCTCCTAACACAGTTGGTTACTGTACCTACTAGGCTAAAGAATATTTTAGATCTGGTATTGTCTAATAGGTAGGCAGTGAGGGAAATAGAGGTAGAGGACCCACTAGCCGACAGCGATCACCAAACAGTGTGGTTTAATATCACAATGTGCGGGGAGCCAGATAAATCAGTCACTCGGGTGGTAAACTTCATGGGGGTGCACTTTGGGAGGATGCAGGAAGTACTGAAAGGGAAACTGGAGGGCATAAGGCAGGAGATGGACGTGGAGCAGAAATGGGATATTATTAAACAGGGGGTTACAGAGGGAACAGAAGCCTGCACCAAGGCACAGAGTAAGAGGAGCAGAGCAAGAAAACCATGCGGGTTGAACAGCGAGGTTGTGGAAGTGGGGAGGGCAAAATGAGTGGCACACCAGAAGTTTAGGAGAATGGGGAAGGAAGTGGACAGGTAGGAATATGCAAGATGGTCCAGGGAGGTGACCAGAAAAGAGAGAGAAGTCAAGGCCCAGAGGGAGCTGAGATTAGCACAGGGAATTAATTGGGGGGAAGGGGGGACTTTTTCAGATACATCAGGGAGAAGAAAAAATTACTCACCTTAGTAATGTTGTTTCTTCTAATGGAGTCTTGCTATATTATAGACATTAGCAGTTTGATCCAGCTCTAGAACTGCCCTGGAGTGAAATGGTTAAAACCATTCCAAAATAGAATTTTGGCACGAGAGCAGCTCTATCTGTGTCATTTCAAACTTGAACTGTCAGATCTTTACGAGCCAAACTCACTAAGGTCTGTGTGGAAGCTGTAACCTACACTAGCCAATTGGCTATCTAAATAATAACAACCATTGATGGTCCCAACACCCAAGACTCAAGTCAGGGGACCAGAAATACTAACACCATTCTAATAATATGAAAATGGAACATAAGTATAATAAAACACACACGCACGTACACATACACACCCCCAATGTCCCAAAGGGACAAAATGCTAACAGGACATAAGTAGTGCCACACTAAGTTGCCCGCACCCCACCAAGTAGAGGTTCTGAGAGGGGCAAGTTGGGAGGTCTATAATATAGCAAGACTCATTAGAAGAAACAACATTACTAAGGTGAGTAATTTTTTCTTCAAACAACATGAAGTCTTGCTATATTATAGACATTAGCAGAATACACAGCAGTACCTCCATGGAGGAGGGGCAGAACCTACTTAGGAATAGGCTCTGAAGAACAGCTGTGCTAAACCGAGCATCTCCTGGCCTGGACATCCAGGGAGTAATGCTTGGTAAAAGTGTACTGCTTTCTAAGTAGCAGCCTGGCAAATCTCTAATAAAGGGATAGCTCTGGCAGCAGCTAGAGACGCAGCTGTACCCCTGGTAGAATGATCCCTCAAACCGGGGGCTCTGCCTACTTTCTGATAACAAAATTGATACAAGAGACAATCCACCTGGCTATTGATCTCTTAGTGGCAGGTTTGCCTTTCCCAACTTCACCATAGGTAAGAAAAGTTGAGGATTCAACCAGACCTTGGTACGCTCTATAATAACTAAGAGCCTCTTAACATCCAGGCTGTGCAATCTCCTCTCACCGAAGAGGAGTGATCAGTGAAAATACTGGAAGGAGATAGATTGATTAAGATGGAAATCTGAAACCACCTTAGGCAAAACTTCCTATTAGTCCTAAGGACTACCTTATCCCTGTGGAAAGAAATAAAGTCAGTCTCCACTGACAAGGCTTGCAATTCACTTATGCGTCTGGCAGAAGTGATAGCCACTAGAAAACAGTTTTCCAAGTTAGGTACTTAAGCTCTGCAGAAGACAGAGGTTCAAAGGGTTGCATTAACTGGGCAATGCAAACATTAAGGTCCCAAGCAGGGCCGTTCCTGAAAGGAGGATTAGTATGGAGTAATCCCAAAAAAACTTGGAAAACACAGGATGAGAGGAAAGAGGGATGACTCTCCTGCTGACACAAAAGCAGACACAGCTGCCAAATGAACTCTCAGGGTAGCTGGTCTGAGACCCAAGGAATTAAGATGTACCATGTAATCTAACAAAATGGGCAATTCAGCAGATTCTGGGGAAATATTTTTCCCAGCACACCAAATGGAAAACCTTTTCCATTTAGAACTATAAGTAGCCCTAGTGGAAGGCTTTCTGGAAGTCTTTAGGATCTCAATAACACCCTGAGAGAGGTGTAAATCAGCAAACTCTAACTCCTCAAGAGCCAGGCCTTGAGGTTGAGGGATTTGAGGTCCGGATACCAAACTTTTCCTGGGCACAAGCAACAGATTGTGATTCCTGGGAGGCACAGGGAAGATGGACTGTCAGAGACAGAAGGAGTGGGTACCAGGGCTGCCTAGCCTATCCGGGGCAATCAGAATCACCCTGCAAGGCTGAGATCTGATTTTGACTAGTACTTTGAATAGGAGAGAAAGGGGGAAGATAGAGGAACTTCCTCCCAATCCAGAAGAATGGCATCCAGGGAACTGAGCCCAGCACTGGAGGCCTGCAACAGAACAGAGGAAGTTTGTGATTGTCTGGGGCTGCAAAAATATCTATCTGAGGGATGCCCCACCTGGCAAAAACTATCCCCAGCACTTGAGGAGCCAGGGACCATTCGTGATGGCCCTGGGAAATCCTGCTGAGGGCATCCGCTAGGACATTGTCCTTCCCTGGAAGATGAACTGCTATGAGGGAAGTGTTCAGGGAATAGGCCAGAGATCACAACTTCATTGCCTCGTGCACAAGGTCAAGACCGAGTGCCCCTGCTTGTTGATGTACCACATTGTTGTGGTGTTGTTGTTCTGACTTGTATCACCTTGTCGTGACAGATGCAGAAAAGCTTGAAGAGCTAAAAAGACAGCTCTGAGTTCCAGCAAATTGATGTGGAGCAGAGATTCCTGGGGACCAAACTCCTGAGGGGAAAGGTCGCCCATGTGGGCTCCCCAACCCAGAAGGGAAGCATCTGTAGTGGAGAGTCAAGTCGGAGAAGGAAATGAAGGGACCCCCGCTCTAAAATTGCTCTGATCCTGCCACCACTGGAGAGCTAGGATCAAGGTTAGAGTCACTGGGACCAACTTGGAAAGGGGGTCTCTTCTCTGAGACCAAAAGGTTCTCAAGTGCAACTGAATGTCTCTCATCTGAAATCTGGCTCCCTGCACAACAGCTGTGGATGCAGCCATGTGCCCCAGGAGCTGCAGAAAGTGTCTTGCTGGTCGAGAGACCTGCAGAGTGAAGGAAGAGGCCAGAGCCACTAAATTCCTTACCCTTTCTGGGGAAGAAAGGCTGGCTAGCTTTGTCCAATTCTGCCCCTATAAAGGTGAGTACCTGGACTGGTTCCAGAACTGACTTTGGTAGGTTTAGCAGAAAACCCAGGGAGGTGAGAAGCTGCTGGGTGACCTGCAGGTGAGATTTTACCTGTTCTGGGGACTGGCCTACAATGAGCCAGTCGTCTAGATAGGGAAAACAGCAATCCTCTGCCTCCTTAAGTGGGCCACTGCCACTGCTAGACACTTTGTGAATACCCTTGGAGCAGAGGTAAGGTCAAGGGCATTGCTCTGAACTGGTAATCACCTGAGGGCAGTTCGAATCTGAGGCTTTCGATGGGATCTTCTGATTAGGACATGGAAATAGGCATCCTTGAGGTGCAGGGAGGCTAGCCAGTCCCCTGGCCTTAGGGAAGGTAAAATCATTGCCAGAGTTACCATTTTGAACTTTGGTTTCAAAAGATGCTTGTTCAGATATCTGAGATCTAAATTGGGCCGCCATTCTCCTGTCTTTTTTGGGGTAAGGAAGTATCTGAATACAGACCCCTGCCCTGATGCAGGGAGGAACCCTTTCTACTGCTCTGAGAGCTAACAGGATGAGACCTCTGTTTCAGAGCGAGGGTCTCTGAAACACTTGCAGGTAGAAAAGTCTGCTCTCAACTTGGGAAACTTTTGAAGCTGAGAACCAGACCCTGGCTTCTACTTCCAGAACCCACTTGTCTGAGGTTAAAGAAGCCGAATTCTGACTGAAGTAAGCCAGCCTGCCCCCCACTGGTACAGGAGAATCGGCCCTGGGCACCCTATCAGGGTGCCTGTTTCGCAGGAGCTTTAGGCTGGGGGGTGGGAGCAGGTCTGCCCACCCCTCGTCTGCCCCTGCCTCTGAAGAAGCCCCTCTGAGCATAGGCAGAGGAGGCCTGAGTCTGGTAGAAAGGCCTGTGAAAAGGCCTACCCTCACCCCTGGGGCATGCCTTTGAGGAGTGGCTTGCCTCCTTAGCCTGGGCACTCTTGTAAGTAGTCCTATATTCATCCATCTTCTTCATGTAGTTCTCTGTCTGCTCTCCAAACAGAGAATTTCCCACCACAGGAAAATCCATAGCCTTAGTCTGGGTATCCTGTGACAAACTAGTACACCTGAACCAGGCCAACCTACGAAAAGCTACAGATGTGGCCATGACCCTAGAGGAAACATCATTAACATCCACAGCAGCATGAAACTGAACCTTAGAGGCTTCAATGCCATCAGCAGCCACCTGTTCTAGTTCACTAGCCAGCTGGCCATGGGTCTGCTTGGCCAATTGCATAACAGTATCCCATCTAGATTTCTGATACCTAGCTACATAAGCCATATAATTTGCTTGTCTGAGTCCCAGAGAGGCTGCCATATACTGTTTTTTTGCCATGGCATCAATCTTTTGGAATCCTTGTCAGGAGGATGTGAGCCAAGAAATATTAGCTTTATCACAGGCAGCAGCCTGAACTACCCAACATGACTGCATTGCTGAGAAAGGAATTCTGTATCAGGGCCTGACAATGTATACCTTCTGTCCATCTTTTATCTACAGGAGGCACAGAATTAGAGCTTTAAAAGTTTAATTGTTTGTTTCTAAAATACTTATGTAAAGGAATAGACAATCTCCTAGACTCTGGAATATCCATCATTTCTACAAAATCAGGCTCCTCTTGCTCATCCACAGCCTCTTCTAAAGGAAGCTGGAGGGTTTCAGCAACTTTTTATAAAACATAAAATGAGATGGGGACTCAGACAGCATAGGGGAGATTCTAAAGGTCTGTCTGGGAGATGTCCGTTCAATGGGTACACCCAGACCTTCCCAGCCACATTCATACTGTTCATAATCCTCCTCCCCCTCCTCTGGTTCATAAAATTCCTCAATATCATAATCCTGAACCACTGGGACCGGACGAACCGACCTTTTACCAGATAGTGGTGGTTCGGACGGACCCTGAGACAGTGACTCGACAATTTGTATGGCTTTTGCTATCTCTGCAGCAGTTGGAGAAGGAATTTTGGACTCCAGACCTGCTGATTTTCTTGTTTTCTTTACTGGAATTGGTTCCTCAGAACCAGCTTTTCTTTTGCCCGAGGAAGTCTGGCCCTGGTCAGAGGGCATTCCTCTGGTTCGCTGGCACCGAACCGGCTGGCCATCCGGTCAGCGGACTTTTGGCATCTCGCTCCCTGAGCCTGCCCAATCTTTTTCCAGGGTGGCTGCAGGAAATTCTTACATACCTGGCAGTCTGACTGCAGGTGGTCAAACCCCAGACAATAAACACATGTGGTGTGTGGGTCAGCCTTGGCAAAGACTTCCCACAAACATCACAGTGTTGAAACCAGTGGGCCCGGTTTTCTTTTGGGTTTCTCAGACATAATGCCAGCCTAACCAAAAACTTGCCCTTTAACGGCAGTGCCAGGCAAGACACCCTTATCGGTTCCTAACCGTGTCATTGGTATTGGAAAAGTTAATAAACCGCTTTTTAGAACCGATAAGAACCGAACCGGACTCTAAAGTAGTAACTTTCAGTTTTAAATGAGTTTTAAACCCACTGATCGGTTCAAAACCGAACCGATAACTTACAAGTTCCACACAGACAAACCTTCATTTACTTACGGTTAACACAGATAGAGCTTGAACCGAACGGTTTTAAGTGTTAAATAAAACTATTGTCGGTTAAATCCAACCGAGAAAACACTTTTTAAACCGAGAAATGAACCGAGCAGAAGGAGAAATCTCCGGAGCGACTGTTCACTGAGGCGGAGTAAAGAATCTGACAGTTCAAGTTTGAAATGACACAGATAGAGCTGCTCTCGTGCCAAAATTCTATTTTGGAATGGTTTTAACCATTTCACTCTGGGGCAGTTCTAGAGCTGGATCAAACTGCTAATGTCTATAATATAGCAAGACTTCATGTTGTTTGAAAAGGAAGTGCAAGAAGACAACAGTGAGGATACAAAGGGGTGGGAATGGACGGAAAAGGGGGAAGAGCAGGCAGAAGCACTGAATGAATGCTTTTGCTCAGTGTTCACGGAAGAAAGGGGGGCACTGCTACCAGCATGGGCTGGGAGGGTGGAGACAGGGCGAGAGGAGGCGACAGGTGGAAGAATTGAGGCAAATACTATAGAGTCCTAGAGGGACTGAGGGCACTGAAGGAAAACAAGGCACCAGAGCTGGATGGTATCCACCCCAGGATGCTTGGGGAGATGGCGGAGGTGTTGGCGGAGCCACTGGCGGATCTGTACAGCACCTCACTGGAGTTGGGGTGTGTGCCACTGGACTGGAGGATGGCACATGTAGTACCATTACACGAGAGCGGGCCAAGGGATGAACCGGGTAATTATCATCAGGTAAGTCTCACCTCCATAGTGGGCAAACTCATGGAACGATACTAAAGGAAAGACTGGTGTCATACCTGGAGGAAAATGGCCTCCAGGACGTGAGGCAGCATGGGTTTGTTTCAGGGAAGTCTTGTCAAACCAACCTCACCCAATATTATGACTGGGCGATAGGTGAGCTGGATAAGGGTCATGCAGTGGATGTTCTTTACTTGGACTTCAGCAAGGCCTTCAATTCGGTGCCTCATGGGTGGCTTGGGGAGGAGCTAACTGGTGTAGGGGTATGGGCAAAAATGATGAACTGGATTACAAGCTGGCTGAGTGGTAGGCTGCAATGGGTGGTGGTTAGAGGGGAGCTCTCAACTCCAAGGCCGATGACGAGTGGGGTGCCACAGGGTTCTGAGTTGGGGCCAGTATTGTTTGGAGTCTTCATATCAGACACTGCACATGGGGAGGTCAGCAAGGCAAGCCTGTTCGCTGACGACACCAAAATTGGAGCAGTGGTGGATGGAGAGGAGGGATGGAAGCAGCTGCAGGGGGCCCTACGCAAGCTAGAGGAGTGGTCAGAGAGGTGGCAGATGGGGTTCAATGCAAAGAAGTGTAAGGTCATGCACTTTGGGATGAAGAACCCAAGGACAGAATACTGGCTGAGGGGGGGTTAAGCTGGGGATCACTGAGGTGGAGAAGGACCTAGGGGTAATGATAACAGGGACTATGAACAACACTGCCCAGTGCAGGAGAGCAGCTGCAAAAGCAAACAAAATGCTGGTGTTTTTCGTCCAGGTGAAAGAGGTGATCTTGCCCCTCTACAGGTCGCTGGTAATGCCACACTTAAGAGTACTGTGTGCAGTTTTGGAGGCCATACCTAAAGCGTGATATCAGGCTACTGGAGGGGGTGCAGAGGAGGGCAACAAAGATGATATGTGGAATGGAGGGGACAAACTATGACAGCAGGCTGGGAGACCTGAATACGTACACCCTGGAGGACAGAAGAGACGGTGGGGGACATGACAGAGACATTCAAGTATCTGAGGGGAATCAATAAGGATGGGGCAGATGGGGTCTTTAAGTTAAGGAGGGGGAGGATGACCAGGGACACGGGCTAAGAATAGAAGGGGGAAGATTTAGGAAGGAAATGAGGAGACACTATTTCACAGAGAGGGTGGTAGCAAAATGGAACGCCCTACCAGAATGGGTGGTATCATATAAATCTGTGAACAGCTTCAAAGGACAGGAAACGGGGAGAGTGAGGGTGGGGGAGTTGGGGGGTGGCAATGGGATGACAAAGGGGAAGGGTGGGGCAGCTGCAAACTAGGGGTGTTGGCTGCACATTCCAGCAGACTTAGATAGACCGGGTGGTCTGTTTCTGTTGGCACATTTGTATGTTCGTATGTTTATTTGTAGGTTGCTATTTGCATGCAGCAAGGCATGCAGGGGTATATAATAATGGTTCAATAATCACAAACCTCAAGTGAGTTGCTAGGCTTTTTAAAATGGGTTTTCAATCACAAGGGTGTGGTGTGCACATTTATGGAACCCAAATTAAATAGGAGAGAGAAATAAATAAGTACCTGAGCTGGGACTTTAACCCAGGACACCCAGAATTCTGGTTAAGCTACCAGCTGCACCACCAAGGCAGCTGGAAACTGGGATGTCCTGAGGCAAATTACTCTTTCTGTAATGCACAACCAGGTGCTGCACGGATAATTTCCAATCACAAGGGTGCAGTGTGCAAATTTATGGAACCCAAACAGAAGAGAGGAAGAAATGAGTGCTTTTGTTGGGAATTTGAACCCAGGTGACCCAAAATACTGTTCTGGTTGTGCTGCCAGCTGCACCACTAAGGCTACTGGAAACCAAGACCTCGTGAGGCACCTTACTCTTTCTCGAATGCAAAACCTGGTGCTGCACAGATAAGCCCTTTTGAAAAAAATTTCTTTTAAATTATTTTTGAAGAAAAAAATACCGTTTTGAATGGGAAAAAAATTGAAGAATAAAATAGTTCCTCTCAGGGCATTCCAATGAAACTACAATTCTGCACCACTGAGGAAGTTTCCCATCACATTAACATTTTCAAACTTTTTTTAAAAAATCATTAAAAAAAAGTTTGACCCTGTTTTTTTTTTCCGCCTCCCGTGTTCGCTGGTCCTTCACTCCTTCAGGCTCCACAGGCTCTCTCCAGCCCCACTGTCCTTACCCAGCCCTCCTCTGGTCCTCATATGGCAGCCGATCCCCAGGATATCCCGGCGTATCCCCTTCGCCGGGCGGGTCCCCCTCCTCCGAGGGGGAAGGCTCCAGCACACACTACTAGGGCCCGGGGATGCTGCTGAGGAGCAAGAGACCCTGGGAAGGCACTCAGAGAACAGAGAGCCGTCATCTGGCAGCCAGCGAGCAATTTTTCCTTTTTTCTATTGGGGGCAGCGTAGTGATGTCACGGCATACACTGACGTCCACTCCTCCCCCAGTTAGCATTGGGGCTGTGCGTCCTGTGATACTCCCAGCCTCCGCTAGGAGCCAGCAGGCGCCGGACCAGTCCCCCTACCCTCCCCCTGGAGAAGGAGAGCTGTCCATGGGACGCTCAATCCTTCTCCCCCCGGCCGGCCCTCCAGCGACCCATGCTCGTTCCCGAACCCGGGTCGCTGGCGTTGCAAGTGAAACCCAACCATTGTGCCGGCGGGCCGCCTTGACCCTGTTTTGTTGTTTTCTTACAGTTATGTTCTGGTACAAGGTGACCAGGGTGTTGTTGCATCTTGTGGTGGAGCTTGTGATGGAGAAAACAGAAGGAAATCATTTACATTTTGCATGTAACTTTGGAGGGCTGGGTGGCATAATGATATTATACCTGTGCACAGGTAGTAGTAGCCTTGAGTGAAGTACAAAAGTGTAATTGTGTGCTGATAATCACACGCTTCTTCTTCTCTTTTAGCCTATCAGGTGGCTTCATTTTTTATACAAATGTACATGTTCAGACAGTTGACATACATGTGGCTGCTAGTGCAGACATTACTGTATTGTGTAGAAAAGGTGTTCTCATAGTTATGGTATACTGACATTACTAACTACTAAAAGGATCTTTCATGTTTTCGTTAATTCTGGGAGCTAGTGTACAGTCTTTTATTTAGATACACTTTATGTGTCCCCCAGCAATGGTCACAATTTTCACAGTACTGTAATTGGCTTGGTTCTGATATACTGCTATCACTTCATACTAGATTATGATTTCCTGCTTGGTCTGGCAACTTCATTTTTATGTTTCCTTGCGCATGCACAAGAAACATTTTGCTTTGCTTCAGAGAACGGCATTTTACAGGTGTGTCACAGACTAGCCCAATGCAGAGCAATCTACATTGTGCTCATCCCTGACAGCTCAATGACCACACAAGCAGAGTATGACGGTGGTCACAGTTCCATGGGTGTAAACTTTGTGTACTTGAAATGACTAAAGCGCTCCAATAAGAGACTGCTTCAGTACTTTCATTTGCATAAAGCCAGCCAGCAAGCAGCTGAGTGGCTTTGATCAGCAGCCATTTGTTCCTCCCATCAGCCTCATACAAATATGGGAGTTTCACAGCAACTGTCCATGTTAAAGACTGCAGATGTAATGCACCGTTACATACAGTAGAATACCTCATCCTGAGGTACACTTGCCTCTCTCTCTCCACTATTACACCACCCCGCTCCCCACAGTACATTTGTGAGCTCATGTTCCCAATCCCCATACACAGTGGACTAACAGCACTTGACTCCACAGGCACAGCGCAAGACAGAGAGCGGCACAGTTAATGCAGCAGTGTTGCAGTCCCTGCTCTCTCTCTCTGACGTGACACAGAATCAGTGCCCTGCACAGTGTGTCCAATTTGTACCTGCCAGCTGCCCGTACACACAGCAGTGCTCACTCTGGTGCTTTATAGCTTTGCAGGGTCTCTCCCCCAACCCACACACACACACATGTACAGTAAGCAGCTCACCTCGCTGCTAAGCAGTGTGTTCTTGAGCTGGCAGATCCTCCTGCAGTCTGAAATTGTGACAGAGAAGGAGACAGAGAAACAGAAAGAAGCAAATGTCTCTGGTCCCGTTGTGTATGCAAGGTGCCCCCCCACCCCCAATTTTCAGCACCCCTGAGAGGCCAGCCCAAGCGAGACACAGACAGTGAGTGTCAGCTAGAGACAGAAACCGGGAGAGGAGCAAAGTGCTATGTGCGGTCCGGTGCAGGTTTGCCATGTAAAACTTTATTTTTCTTTTCTTTTTAAAGAAATATGCCTCGATCAGAAGTCTGAAGAGCCCAAGTAAATATTATGCTGAGTTTCTCTTGGCCAGTTGGGGGGCAGGGTGAGTGTTGGCACTCTGATGTACTAGCTGCCTTGATGCTACTCGGGATAGTTTAAGGTAACTTGGCTGAATAAACAAGGTCCTACCAGACTGATATAGTATCTGCAATATGGGACACAAGCAAAATCTAGTTGTATGGGACAAGACATTTGCCACAATGTGGAACTGTGGATACAGTGCCCAACTTAAATATAAACGCTTAAGCACTATGGAAACTAGCATTTTTGTGCTGAAATACCTTTGCTTTTGCCTCACAGACATTCAAACAGTTACAGTACCATTGTAATCCAGGACATCTTATCATGGTGGCTGGGCTAAGGTGCTGGACTCAGAGCTCTGAACTTTCCCAGTGTTGCATGGATGGCCATTTGTTTGTTTTTTTCCAACTAAAACAATACCCCCCCACCACATACACCATGCAAGGAAACATTCGGCATTGACAAATGCTTGTTTCTATAGCAGGTTAACACTAACAAGAACTTTTCAACTGGCTCAAAAACTTTTTCTTTTACCCCACGGTAATAAAACTCCTTGTGCTGTTTGGGGGTTCTTCCTGATTGCTGTGGACAATTTCAAAATATTTTACCAGTTTCCGTCTCAGTGCACACATAAAAGATGTAATAGATTCTTTCTGAGCTGGGTCCTTCCCATGTTTCTTTTATTACATGCAGTGGCCCTCTAGACTGTCTAACATACAACACTTCAAAGGATGAAAACCTGTCGATGCTTGTGGCACTTCTCTGTAAGCAAAAAACAGGTAAGTCATGCAGTGGTCCTAATCTTTCCCTTCACCTTTCACAAACCCTTTTAACGTTTTTTTAGCGTCTGATTAAAATGCTCAACAACACTGACTGACTGAGGGTGATGTGACAGGGGGAGGTTCTTATGGCAGTGATACCTAGTAGTCGATACAGGTCCTACAGCAATGCAGTACTGTTTTTTTCTGTTTCTGTTCTGAAAAAAAAAATGGCCCTAAATATGAAGGAAAATGGAAATAATTTTTTTTGAAAGATGGGACAGTTTATATAAATTCTTATGCTCACGAGGCACTAATGATACTTGATTCGGGAGGGGCAGTGGTGATCACGCAAAAGTATACCGTTAACGCGTGTCACATGTTATTCAATGGTACCACGAATTTGCGCAGTAGCAGTATACCGCGCTACCGGTATACTTTTGCGCTATCACCACTGTATGCCAGATGAATGTTCTGAAGACTATACATGTAAATGGATAAAACATCTAGTCTCTCACTTCTAATGGTTTACCCGTAGCTTGAAGTTTTTTTCTCTGCTTTATTTTCTAATTTCCATATTTTTTTTTTTTTAATTATTCTTTTTGGTCAGGTTGTTGACATGATAAGGGTAGACAGTTTTTCTTCCAAAAAATTTAGTAATTGGACGTCACAGAGCCGCCAGCAGGAGACTTAGAAAAGGGCCCCCACAGCCTTAAATAAACAGTTTTTATCTACTAAAAGCCACCAGAAACATCCAGAATGGCTAACACAGGACAACCGAAGGATAAACAGAGGGGCTCAAGACTAAAAAACTGCTCGAGATCAAGGGATGTTGAGAGATTGTCCCAACCCGCACCAAGCAGGAGCCCCTCTCCGGCCAGCATGGCCGAACCGAGGAGGAACATGAGCAGCTTTCATACTCTCATTTTGAACAGCTTTTCAATGGCTTAAAAGAAATGAGGGCTGAGAACAGGAGTTCCGATCACTAAATCAAAAACTTACCGGTTTGGAGAGCAGACTAGAAAAGGCAGAAGGCGGTGGCGGTGATGGAGGACAGTGCATACCAGTCAGGCCTAATAATAAAGATGCTGGCAGAACACATGGAGCGACTGCAAGAAAAATGTGTAGACACAGAGAGCCGGTCTCATCGAGATAACCTACAGGTGTATGGGTTACCAGAAGGCACTGAAACTGGGCTGATGACCGATTTTATGTCAGATCTACTTACAAATGTGCTGCAATTACCGGCTGGCACAGAGCGCTTCAGCCAAAACCCTCTGATCCAGGAATGAGACCCCGATCAATAATTACTAAATTTAATAGCTTTAAGAGAGTTAAGGAGGAGATACTGGCCAAGGCGTGGAAGATGAAAGAGATCAAGTATATCACTTCCCAACTATATTTTGACCACGACTTTCCCCCTGAAATCCAGCAACAAAGATCATAATATGCAGACATAATCAAAAGGCTGAAATCAAAAGGAGTTCATTTTCACACACCTTACCAAGCTAAAATGCGGGTGTTCTGGCCAGAGGGAATGAGGATTTACAAGTCGGCAGAAGAAACGTCAGATCTTAGTGGAAAGAGGCCTAATGGATCCACAGGAGCAGACAGGAGAAACTCCATTTCCCAGAAGACCAGCGAAAGGAATTCTGATTGGGCGACAGCAACCAACAGGAGGAGAAAGGGTCGCGATGAACTGATGTCATCAATGGCTTCCCTACAAGCAGTACAAGTGCTCATGCAGAAGCTCCAAGGCAGTAAGAAGAACCAAAACAAAGATATGCAGGACTGAAATGGTACAGTGCTCATTTTTTTGCTATTTTTCCTCTAGCCTGGGATAGGCTGTTTGTTCGAGGGCAGGCACTGTGGAACACGGGTCAGGTTTAAACACCGGATGACCCGAGGGCACAGAAATAAAATGGAAGTATATTGCTGCTCCCTATTATTAATTTGGTACATTGTTTACACCTGTATGCCAAGAAGTTGCAACTGCCCGAAGATCTAGCTTAATCTGTGTAGCTTATCTGAGTAAAGAGACATATAAATTGATAAGAGACTGTCATAATGAGACATGACTGAAGCAAAATCAAAGATTGGACTTTTTAAGTTGAAACAGACTTGTTGACTGCACAGCTGGACATAAAATCAATGAATCTGCTGAGACTCTTACCTCATTTCTAGGTTTAGTCATGCATACCAAATAAGTTCAGATAATTTTCTTCAAGAAGGCGGCATCAGTTTTTCCACTTTATATGTTGTGAGGCTGGGAGGGACAATACTGTATTTTGCAAGCTTCCTAGGAAGATTTCTTCTGCCGTCCGCTCCTTTGAGTGGATTCTAATCTAGAGGTGACGTCATGATAGCTGCTTTTCTACAGTCCATCTCGAGCCCAAATAGTAGATCTTAAGGGCTCTCGAGGGGTATCGCCTTTTAAGGTGGTAAAAAGCCAAACTGTTTGTTCTAGACCCCCATCAAATTAGTTGAGGGGGAGCTGTAGCAAGAACTCCCTGCTGATAGAGCAAGGAAGTTCCATACAGTATAAGTGTAAAAGTTGTTAGTTTATTTTACAGTTTATTTGAAAATGTATGTGTTCAAAATTTCTCAGCTGGTTGCTGTTGTTGATAGGCTAACCCACTTGGACATGAGAGGAGGGGTCCAAATGGTTGATTGGGATGGGGGGTTGGGGGAGAATATTGTGGAAGCAGAAAAAATACAGGAGGTACAAGTCAGTGAAGTGAAAAGTAATAGTCATGGATAACTCTGATATTACAATTATTTCCTATCATGTCAATGGATTAACCCATCCTAGTAAGAGAAGTAGGATGATGCCTTTTTTACGTAAGACAGAGGCAACCTTTATAATGCTTCAGGATAATCATTTGAATAGGGAGGAGCATGCCAAGCTTAAAAAATGCGGTTATCAGGTGGTTCAAGACTCATCTTATAAAAAGGTTAGGAAGGGTACTGCAATTTTAGTGTCAACCAAAACAACTTTCGAATATCGGGATTCACTGGTGCACAGGGAAGGAAGATATGCGGGACTAAAAGGAAGATTTAATGGAACCATAGTAACCCTGGTGTCCATATATTCGGATTTCCAGTTTTATAGGGAAGTCCTTCTTAGAATTACAGAATGGGCAGAAGGGCATTTATTAATAGGGGGTGATCTGAACCTGTGCCTAAATCCGGCTAAGGATTCATCCATCCAGGTTATAAGAAAATGGGGTGGCAAAGAAGGTGGCTGGACTGATGGGTGAACTGAGCCTGATTGACGTATGGAGATCCATGCATAAGGAGAGTAGACAGTATACTTTCTTTTCGCAGGCGCATCAGTCTTATTCTAGGCTGGATTATTTTTTGGTGCCCAGGGACTCACTGTGAGTTTGTTGTACATCATGGTTGGAGGACATAACACTGTCAGACCATGCATCTATTTTTCTGAAAGTGGCCCTTGGGTCTATAAAATGCACAACTTTCTGGTGGCTGAATGCATCTCTGATACAAGACAAAGAAATTCAGAAAACTATACAAGAGGCCACTGAGCAAGCAACCCGGGAAAATGATACTCTGGACATCTCACTAGGTATTCTCTGGGACACGATAAAGGCCATAATTAGGGGCAAGTTTATCGAAATCTCAGCTAGATTAAAGGAACAGGGAGAGAACAAAATAACACATTTAAAAAATCAAACAGAATTAGAATGGGAATGAGAACAGCAACAAAAATTGGATAGGGAGCAGGGGAAAAAGGCTGACTGATTATAAGAAGGAGCTGCTAGAAACAGACTATCAAGTGGAGCAGAAGTTGTTATACTTAAGACAAAGATTTTATGAAGGGGGCCATGAGCACTGAGATTGCTCACTAGTAGGCTTCGCCAAAACAGAGCAAGAGCTAGCACCCCAAAAATCCTAGATCCAGAAAAAAATAGGACATGGAAATATAAGGTTGAGGAGCTAGCAGATGCATTTAGATCTTTTTAAGAGAAATTATACTCTTAGGGTGCATCACCTTCAGAGGACACAGTAAAAGAATTCTTGACCCCTTTGAGTCTCCCCAAAATTTCTGAACAAGGAAAAAAGGCACTTCTATCCCCAGTGGGCATGGGAGAGCTGCATACAGAAATTAAACGGCCGAAGGCAGGTAAGTGCCCAGGCACTGATGGCCTTTCCAATTAATTTTATAAACAATTTAGAGATGATGTGACCTCATTGCTGCTTAGGGCATATAACTGTGTACGGACTGAGGAAGGGGCGGCAGCTCCATCCTGGTCACAGGCAGTATAATCTCTGTCCTACCAAAGCCGGCCGGGACCCAACAATCTGTTCTTCATATCGCCAAATCTCCATATTAAATACGGATTATAAGATTCTTACTGGTATATTGGCAAGGCGATTGTAACAAATACTACCAAAGCTCATACACCAAGACCAAACAGACTTTGTCCCAGGAAGACAAACAATGGACAATATTAGAAGATCAGTTGACATTCTAGATCAACAACAGAGAAGTTCGCGCCCTGCTTATTTAATGAGTCTAGATGCCGAAAAGGCATCTGATCAGGTTTCATGGTCTTTCTTGTGCAGTACCCTGGCCGGCTTTGGTTTCCCATCCCTGTTTACCAAGTTTATTTTTAAGTTATATTCCTCCCCTAAGGCCTATATTAGAGCCAATGGCCACATCTCATAGGTCTTTGACCTAGCAAGGGGAACCAGGCAGGGTTGCCCGTTATCACCCTTATTGTTTGCGATTTATATAGAATCCTTGGTCCAAAGCAGTAGGTTAAATCCCAGAATATCTGTGGTGGGGATAGGGGATACAAAGCATAAATTGGCTCTGTATGCTGACGATGTTATGTTATATTTAACCAACCCAGAGATATCTCTGCCTGAAGTATTTGCCAAAATTGAGACTTTCTCTAAACTTTCAGGCTATACTCTAAATTGAGCAAAGACAGGGGTACCGACCTTGAACTCGCAGGTTCCACTAGCATTCAGAGCAAGGTACCCTATGAAATGGAAATGAGCTACAATTAAGTATTTGGGAGTAACGTTGAGTAAGGATCCAGCCACCTTGTTTGCTGATAATTATCCACCACTGATTAGGAATATAAAAATGGATTTGCATAGATGGGATTGCATGCCCTTTACATTTTATTTGAGGCTGAAAATCATTAAGACTAATGTGGTGCCTAGATTAATGTATCTGTTCCAAAGTGTGCCCTGTGCGATTCTAAATAAGGACATAAAAGAATGGCAAGGTCTACTGATGACTTTTTTGTGGGGAGGGGGTAGACCCAGAATCTCACAGAAAACTATTTTTATCAAAGAGAGAAGGGGGCAGGGCCTGTCCTAATCTCCAAGACTATTGGACAGCTTCACAAATGAAAATAACCCTTTTATGGGCGCATAAGATATATGGGGCACACTGGCAAAAAACAGAATTGTATTACACCATGGACTCTACACTCACAGCCATACTGTTCTCCTCTTTGGGGCGAAATTATAAGAATATGGCCCTGTTATCGTCTGTTAAGGCCACACTAGGTAGATGGTACAATGGAAATAGAAAGGGATATACGGCTAGGCACAATTGGAAATATACCTGGTGGATAAAAGATAGGGAGTCCCCCCCAACTCAATATTCCTGGTTTCAAAAACAGGCGGACAGGGGAGTATATGCACCATGGCAGTTGATGCAAGGGAACACTATTATGCCTTTCGAAAGGCTCAGGGAGAGATGTGGGTGGACACAAGCCGACCTCATTTATTAATATCAAATTAGGGATACGATAACCAACAAACTAAGAAATACAGTGTTATTGGAGGATCCCAGGCCCTTCCCGGCAGTTTATGAAACAATATGCTTCCAGCCTGCTTCCTTCAGCCCACAGCAAACAGCTGAGCGCCGGGGCTGCGCTCCGCCAGCGGGCGGTCGGCGGCACCTAGCCGAACTTGGGAACCACAGGGCTGGGAGGAACAGCGAGGGAGCAGTCGGGAAAGGCGCAGCCAATCGGTAAGCGAGCGCTCCACCAGGCACAGCAGCCGATTGGCTCTCCTGCCCCACTGACTTACACTGGCTCAGTCTGCATTGCTGAAATCTGTGTGGGACTTGAAAATTTGTTTTTCTTTTTGTCTTTTACTCTTCCCCTGGTGTTCTACTGCAAGTTTCCCAGAAGAGCTGCTTCCTCTGCCTGCTTCCTTCAGCCCACAGCAAGCAGCTGGCGCCGGGCTTCGCTCCGCCAGCCGGGCGGTCGGTGCACCCAGCCGAACTTGGGAACCACAAGGCCAGGAGGAACAGCGTAGGGAGCAGTCGGGAAAGGCACAGCCAATCGCCTGCTTCCTTCAGCCCACAGCAACCAGCTGAGCGCCGGGGCTGCCCCGCCAGCGGGCGGTCGGCGGCACCTAGCCGAACTTGGGAACCACAAGGCCGGGAGGAACAGCAAGGGAGCAGTCGGGAAAGGCGCAGCCAATCGCCTGCTCTTCAGCCCACAGCAACCAGCTGAGCGCCGGGCCGCCCGCCAGCGGGCGGTCGTGGCGGCACCTAGCCGAACTTGGGAACCACAAGGCCGGGAGGAACAGCGAGGGAGCAGTCGGGAAAGGTGCAGCCAATCGCCTGCTTCCTTCAGCCCACAGCAACCAGCTGAGCGCCGGGGCTTCGCTCCGCCAGCGGGCGGTCGGCGTCACCTAGCCGAACTTGGGAACCACAAGGCCGGGAGGAACAGCGAGGGAGCAGTCGGGAAAGGCACAGCCAATCGCCTGCTTCCTTCAGCCCACAGCAACCAGCTGAGCCGGCTTCGCTCGGCCAGCGGGCGGTCGGCGGCACCTAGCCGAACTTGGGAACCACAAGGCCGGGAGGAACAGCGAGGGAGCAGTCGGGAAAGGCGCAGCCAATCGCCTGCTTCCTTCAGCCCACAGCAACCAGCTGAGCGCCGGGGCTTCGCTCCGCCAGCGGGCGGTCGGCGGCACCTAGCCGAACTTGGGAACCACAAGGCCGGGAGGAACAGCGAGGGAGCAGTCGGGAAAGGCGCAGCCAATCGCCTGCTTCCTTCAGCCCACAGCAACCAGCTGAGCGCGGGGCTTCGCTCCGCCAGCGGGCGGTCGGCGGCACCTAGCCGAACTTGGGAACCACAAGGTCGGGAGGAACAGCGAGGGAGCAGTCGGGAAAGGCGCAGCCAATCGCCTGCTTCCTTCAGCCCACAGCAACCAGCTGAGCGCCGGGTTCCGCTCCGCCAGCGGGCGGTCGGCGGCACCTAGCCGAACTTGGGAACCACAAGGCCGGGAGGAACAGCGAGGGAGCAGTCGGGAAAGGCGCAGCCAATCGCCTGCTTCCTTCAGCCCACAGCAACCAGCTGAGCGCCGGGGCTTCGCTCCGCCAGCGGGCGGTCGGCGGCACCTAGCCGAACTTGGGAACCACAAGGCCGGGAGGAACAGCGAGGGAGCAGTCGGGAAAGGCGCAGCCAATCGCCTGCTTCCTTCAGCCTACAGCAACCAGCTGAGCCGGGCTTCGGCCCGCCAGCGGGCGGTCGGCGGCACCTTAGCCGAACTTGGGAACCAAGGCCGGGAGGAACAGCGAGGAGCAGTCGGGAAAGCGCGAGCCAATTGCCTGCTTCCTTCAGCCCACAGCAACCAGCTGAGCACGGGCTTGGCTCCGCCAGCGGGCGGTCGAGTGGCACCTAGCCGAACTTGGGAACCACAAGGCTGGGAGGAACAGCGAGGGAGCAGTCGGAAAGCGCAGCTAATCGGTAAGCGAGCGCCCACCAGGCACAGCAGCCGATTGGCTCTCCTGCCCCATTGACTTACACTGGCTCAGTTTGCATTGCTGAAATCTGTGTGGACTCTGAAAATTTGTTTTCTTTTGTCTTTTACTCTTCCCTGGTGTTCTACTGCAAGTTTCCCAGAAGAGCTGCTTCCACTCTGGTGAGACATCTATAGAGGGCAACTGCTGTTGATTCTGTTGAATTCTGCTGGACTCTGTTAGCAGCAGTGGGCCAGACGCTGAGGCCCACTCTCCTTCTAGTTTTATATGTAAATCATCAAAAAGTGCTGTTATCCACTATTGTATTGTAAGGGAAACTACTGTTTTGCTGCTCTTTAAAGTAATTGCAGCTCCTTGTCTGAATATGAGGTAGGCAGACGCTGAGGCGCCACAGGACCCCCCACAGTCCTTTGTAGTGCAGATTTGGTCAGTGACACTCAGAAAAGGCTTGCTACTGCCTTTATTAATTGCTGCACTCTGTCTCTCTCCAGCCTGCTTCCTTCAGCCCACAGCAACCAGCTGAGCTGCTGGGGCTTCCTCCGCCAGCGGGCAGTCGATGCACCTAGCCAACTTGGGAACCACAAGGCCGGGAGGAATAGCGAGGAGCAGTCGGAAAGGCGCAAAGTTTGCCCACCCGCCTTTCCCTTCCTGTGTGTTAATTTATAGGCATCTTCCCTTACAAATCTCTTCCCCTCCCACAGCACTTTTCTAAAACCAACAGACAGTCACACCAGCTTGCTGACCCAACCAATCAGCAACTTCGCTACTCCCTATTGCCAACTATCAATATCCCCCTCAGAATGGGGAGCTTGCTACTGATACTCCTGTCACTAATAGCCATAGGGTTCCACAATGAAGATGACCCTATTATACAATCTAAAGTGGTCAACCCGACTAGTTTCTCTGGAACATCCCCTGTGGCTGACACCTATACCCTCATATATGTCTTGCCATTGCTGCATCGACTACAGTGGTACAATCACCATAAAGTTACACACATCACCACATATATGTCTCAGACAAGACCCCACTACTGGGTATATAGATCCCCACTAAGCCTAGTCATCAAACTGCTAATTGGTATCCCACACACTACCTTAAATCCACAGGGAGCACCCAAAACAAAGAGTGGCAACAGAATAAAAAGGAGGACCAAAGACAGCCCCCTCCCTATCACTGGCAGCCCTTATGAAATTACTGATCTTCCTATTGCTCTGTATTGGTAATGTAGAAATCAACCCTGGACCTCTTGAAAGCATCACATCTCCCTCAGACCTATCCTCAATTAAAGGCTCAGTTTCTGCATATTAATGTATGCAGTCTGTTGAAAAATTTACATTGCTACAATCCTGGGTTGCCCATACCTTGCCAGACTTTCTTGTGATAACTGAGACATGGCTCAAGACCACCACAATGGACAGGGAAGTTAACCTACCTATCAGCTATTCAGAGCTGATCGCCAAACAAGGGGAGGCAGAGTAGCCATATATGTAAAAGCTGGTTTAGTTGTATCCTGTACTGCTGCAACATCTATGCCCAAGGAATTTGAGTGTCTATCCCTAAAAGTCTCTCTCCCCAATACAGCAGCTTTCCATTTAATTGGATGCTACAGACCCCCCCCTCCTCTGCTGAACACAAGCTCTTATCCCACCTGGGAAACCTGGTCAAGTCCTGTACTGAAGAAGTCATTATCATAGGGGACCTGAATTTCAACTGGCTCACCCAGGCAGCTACACCTCTGGTATCATTCTGTGACACCTATGGGCTCACAGTTAATTAATGCACCAAGAAGACTAAATGCAAGGAATAGTAGTAACAGTACTCTACTTGACATCATACTAGTGAGTAAACCACATCTATTCACACACACTGGAGTGCTCCTATGCGACATAAGTGACCACTGCCCCATCGCAGGGGTAAGATCCAACAGCATTAAAACAGATCCTGCAAAATTCCTCATGAGGAGATCCAAGAAAAACATCAATATTGAAGGATATCTGCATGATCTAGCCTATTCTCCACACTGGCAAAAGTTCTATCTTGCACATTCTGTAGAAAAAGCTCAGCAGGTGCTAAATAGCATTATATTAAATGCCCTTAACACCCATGCCCCAATCTCGTATCCGAATAAAACAAATCCTGTCGCTGGTTTTCAGCTGACCTCAAAGCTGCACTGCTGAGAGAGATAAACTTTGGAAAGTATCAAGAAAACTAAGAATACCATGGACTGGATGATCTTTAGGAAAGCCAGGAATAAATGCACTAGGAAGTTAGGGATGCAAAGGCTGCCTACTACCTGGCCCAGCTCACTCCTCCTACCATAATACTGTTAGATTTTAGGGCACCATCAAGGGTATGATGGGCCAGGATGTTAACAACCCCCTTCCAACCCATTTACACAGTAACTATGGCCCCATTACTGGCACATTGGAAATCCTGGATGCATTCAACAACCACTTCACAACAGCTGGCCTTGCCTTTGACTCCTCCCCAGCTAACCTATTAAGGGATCATTTAAGCTCCCACTATACTGGTGAACAAAGAGTTGACTCCTCCTTAGCTTCAAACCTATACTGTTGAAACAAGTTGAGGATCTATTATGGCATCTAGATACCAAAAAGGTGCAGGGCAGATCTTCTGACCCATTCTTTCTAAAGATCATGTCATGTGCTTGCAGTCCCCAACTCACCTCTTTAACCTTTCCCTAAACTCTGGCTCTATTCCACGCCTGTGGAAGACAGCCCAAGTGGACCCCCTTCTAAAATCAGGGGACCCTACGGATCTTAATAACTACAGGCCCATTTGCATCCTACCTGTGTTATCCAAGATGCTGGAGAAAATAGTGAGTATTCAGTTAAGGGAATATCTGGACAATGCTAATCTATTAAATCCAGCTCAATCTGGATTCAGGGCCAAACATAGCACTATCACTGTGTAACCCCTAGATGGCGCTATCCCAGGGGCTACTACCCCTGCCTGATTTGCCACTAACAGGTTGAGGGGCTTGGATCCAATGGCGGGTGCCTCCACCCAGAGGTCAGGGCTTGCACAATTGAACCAATTCTGGTCACAGCCCTCTGGGACACTGCAACCCTCTTCTTCCACTAGTGGCCTACACAATATATCAGAATTACCTTCACAGTATACACTTACCCCAGGTCTGGTTCCAGCATTGGGACCTCCTGTGAAATGAGATACAGTGAACAATCACAGCTCAGCATTTCTTAACATAGACAAATACCTCAGGCAGTATAACTTTGCTGAAACAAGCAGCTCTGATTTATTTAGGGGATATAACAAGGACAGGGGAAATCAGGTTAATTAGCTTATCACTCTAATAATCTACTCATGGCTCTGTGCACAGACCTATCCCTTATCAGTTACTGTCCCTGGGTACCCAAGCCCTAGTGGCTAGTCCAAACCATGGCAGCTGGTAGGGCTCTTCACACAGAGAAAAGGAGAATTAAACAGTCAGCAGTACAGTAATTCCATTTGGATTTAATGTGGCAATTCAACAGGAGCGACCTGAATTAGTACTCACGGCCTCCAAATAAGATAGGGTCCTTCAATGTCAGCAGGGCTCACTTGAGGTACAACAAACCTCTTCACACATCCATATAAAAGAAAGCACTATACTAGGCAGGCTGCATCTGTATCCCGATCGAATTACTGTACAATACCCGGAGAACACATGTAGATTCAGTTCCTGACAGACCGAGTGCAATTTTCAGCACCTCCAGTCTTCTACAGGGTGAGCCTGGTTTCTACTCTTCAGAGATCCTTTGATTCTTTTCTACAGGACGGATTCAGTCCCACAAGTTGTTACACAAGCTGCAGACCGAACTCTGGGCCTTCATACACGCTTTTTTGACTAAAACTGCACACTGAAAAGCACAGGCTCCTCTCCTTCTTCACTGCCAAAGCTCAACTGAAACTCCAACCGACAAAACCGGCACTTCCTTGAGTTCCTCCCAGTCTTGACTGATTAGCTGTCACTCACAATAGACTGCTGCTGTTGGTCCAAAAGGCACTGAAGTCTAAACTACATCTCCCAGAGTCACTGCCCATACAATCCTCTTGTGGCTGGCTCAGATTATGAGTCCAAGTTCTGATTCGTCCATGCACCATTTTAGAGCTAGCTTACCCCACCTGATTGGTCCAGTTCAGCAGTTCAAAAACTAGAATGGGAACTAGCAGACACAGTTCTGACTGCAAAGAAAGCAGGTTAGACAAACTGTACTTCATTATTACTCTAAATAATTTCTGGCAAACAGTTACATCTTTCAGATAGGTTCCTTTGCACTCCTAGTGACTGCAAAATGAAGTGAATTACAGCAGCTGAGTGGTACCAGAGAAGCCACTAGTCCCCCATACAACTAATTATGTCTTGCAAGCAGACAGCTCTTAAAGAGACAGTACCAGAGGTTCTAAAACACTCACTGATAAATGGCTTAAATGCCAAACACCATTCAGGCTTGGAGCATTCAAGCAAGCTCCTGAAGTCTTTGGGAACCTCTATTTGCAGGGGGGTTACACCTTCCTGGTTTCGGAAAGCTTGACATCCGCCGCCAGTACCCCCATAAGCTCCAACTGCAACTACATACATTTGCATTAGGCTCGTATACGTAATCATCAGTCAATATATCATTTTACCAAGAACACATTTCTGAAACATTGCAGCGCCACTTTACACAGTATTACATACACATTGTACCATAACTCGTTATTACCTCTTGTACATGAAACCTGAAGAGAGGGGGCCTCCATCAGTTACCTTTTGGGCTGGATGGGGCAAGGGCACCATACTTGAGGGCAACACAAGTAACTTGAGTTAGCACTGATGCTCAGTTTGGGCAATGAGCTCGGGGACACATACACCCTTATGGACAACACTGAGAGGCAAGTCCACAGGCCTCCCAAGTGAATCTTAACTGAGGTGCACCACAGGCTTTACAGCTCGACCAGTCTTTCTAGGGGAACTGTTATAGTCTCTGCACTCTGAGCCTCATTTTCAGCATTGTCCTCACTTGTCAGGGGAGTCTCCATGGGGTGAGAGGCTAGAATCTTGGGGCACTTTCAGCTCCAGGAGTTACAGTTTCTGAGTCCACAACATTTGGCTGCGATGGAGAGCTTTCTGGACACAGGCAGTGGACTGTCAGGGCACTCAAAATACTCTTCTTGTTCGGGTGTATCACCAGTCTGCCCTAATCTATCATTTTCCTCCCTGAAAGCTCAAACAGTTCAACCATGCACAATGATTCCATTTCATCTGATCTGATGCTTTGCACTTCACTTTCTGGGAGCATTGGCTCCAGGATGAAGCTGGGGGCTTAGGACAGTCCAGAAGGCCCAGCTTCATCTCCAGTATTGACTAGGGATTGTCCTCAAACAATTGACTCCAGTTCGTAAGAAGGATAGTATCAAAGTCACTCTCACTTTCTTCCTATATGGACTGACAGTCATGCTCAACTGGGACTTCTGTGGAGGGGAACACTTTAACTTTGCTTCTTAGGTGCAGACTTTCTTGATCTTTTTCTTAGCAGCAGCTCTAGTCACTGGTCCAGAGGGGCATCTTCTAGGGCTCAGACTCAATTAAGATTTGGTCCAATGGCAGTAAATGATTTCTATGCATTGTTTTACATCTTTGAATTATTCTCAGGCCTTACTTTTGTACACTGGCAGATCATCTAGTTTGCCCACTACAATGTGAGGGAGATGGTGCCATCTGTCAGCAATTGTGCTTGCTATGCAGTCCCAGATTTCTAGCAATACCCGATCTCCCTCCTGAGTTCCTGTGCTTTCACCTTTTATCATACCTTTTTTGTTGGCCAGATTTCTTTGGCAGCCATGGTTTGAGCCAGTTGGCACGCATGAGTTAGCTGGGCCTTTAACTTTGCACATACTGTAAATAGTTGTCAGCTTTGAACCTCATCAGAGAGACCCCAAAACACACATCTACTGGTAGCTTACCATTTCTTCCAAACATCAGGCTGTAGGGGGAGAATCCAGTGGCATCACTTTGGTGCAGTTATAGCACGACCAGGGTGCTAATTTGTTGGCTCCATTCTAGGCTTGTCCTTGTGCAGGTGCCTAGTATATCTAGCAAAGTGCGTTGAAACGCTCAGGCTGTGGGGTCCCCTGGGGGTGGTAAGGGAGTGGTTCTGGACTTCGTGACTCCCACAGAGAAAGTATATCTCTTTGATCAGACGATTTCAAAGTCTCCTTGATCAGAATGGATTCTTTTGTGGAGCCCCATAGTGAACAAAAAGTTTTCATAAGCATTTTGGCCACAGTGGATGCTTTCTGGTCTTTGTGGGAAAGCTTGGGCATATCTCGAAATGGTCAGTGACCACTAGCACATTACTGATATTTCTTTGATCTGACTCCAAACTCAGAAAATCACACAGACCAGCTCCATGGGTGCACTGGTGGTGATGTTAACAAGGGGGCAGCCTCTCTGGGGCAAAGCTTTCCTGTAAGCAGCTCTACAAGTTCGATGTGTTGCTCCACATCAGCCCCATCTTAGGCCAACAGAATCTGATCTCACCAAGTCAAGTGTTCTGTCTATACCAAGGTGCCCTAATGTGGTTGTGCAAGGACCTCTGTACTGAGTCTCTCAAAGGCAGGGCACTAGTTGTTTGTCTACTTGTCCCCCTCTGTCTACTGTTTCCTCTGCATAACAGTTTATTGATCAGTTTCAACTTAGGACCTCTTTTGTATAACAGTGCAGTTCTCAAATCAGTGGAGCGTACTTTGACACATCTTTTCCTGCATAGAGGGCTTCTAAAGCTGTTTTGATCATGGGATCGTTGGATTGAGCTCAGTCATGGTCATTGTCCAGCTGAGGCAGTGCACCAAATGTCTATTGCAGAAGTGCAGCAATAAGCGAGGTATGCAATTCTCAGAGGCTCCTCAAGCAATCCACTATGCAGTCCACTGCTCTGTCAGGGACATTTGTTCCTCCCTGTCAAACTTCCTCGTAGAGTGCCCAATGTCAGGTTCTGCCAATCGACCCAATCATTCTGGGGAATAGGCCTCCGGAGAGAGCATCAGCATCTATGTGGTTCACACCTGCTCGGTATCTCGAGAGCATAATACATGTAGATAATGCAGAAGCTACCTATGGCCAGTGGCATCCAACTTAGCTGAGGTCTGCACATAGGTCAAAGGATTATTGTCAGTTTTTACTAGTATTTTAGCCCCATACAAGTACTCATGGAATTGGTCAACAATAGCTCACTAAAGCTAGGAAATCCTAACTTATGTAACAGGATAAGTTCTTTTCGGATGGGGTCAGGTTTCTACTGGCAAAGGCCACTGGTCTCAGGCCATCTCGCGTTTTGGTACAACACACAGCCCCCAACCCTTGCAAGCCAGCATCAGTGTGCAGGACGTAGGTTTTCTTGATCGGCATAGGCCAGCACTGGAGCATGGGTTGTTGATATATGATCTCATGAAAGCAGTCTCATTAATCAGGGAGTCCAGCGGCCCCAAATACTTCACCTCGATGAAAATACACTCTTCAGTCTTGAGGGACGCTTGACTTTGGTATTTTTGTGGGTTGGGGGACACCCTGAGTAAGGTTACAAAGGGCGGATCACTCTTGAACAGTCCTTATTAGTTACTGATAATAACCACACAGAATCCCAGGAAGTTTTGTAGTTACTAGATTTTTGGGCTGTGGGCCAGGTGGTCAAGGCTCAACTTTACTTGAGCTCGGTCTCTCATTCCCTCGGTGGATACTATGTGTCCCACATACTTTACTGATGTTTGAAAGAACTGACACTTATCAATGGACAGTTTAAGTCCAAAGTCCTCCAGTCGTTCCAATACCTTAAATAATCTGCTCTCATGTCCTCCAGTGAGCTGCCAAACACAATAACATCATCTAGGTATACCAGGCACTCTAGTAAGTTCATGTCCCCCACTGCACGCCCATCAATCGCTGAAAAGTGGCTGGGGCACTTGAAACCTCGAGGCATCCTCATGAATTCATAGCCATGCCGACAGATAGCGTCGCCTTCTCTCACGGTCCTCTGGGGCCATCGGATCTGGTAGTACCCACATGCGAGATCCAGCACAGAGAACCACTTGCTCCTCGCTTAGGCAGTCCAAAGCATCCTGAATGCGGGCATTGTGTACTGATCAGGGATAGTCCACTGCTTAAGGTGCATATAATCCACACACATCCTTACTGTTCCATTCTTTTTCCTCACTACCACAATGGGGAAGCATAAGGGCTTCTTGGATTCTTGTATTACACCAGCAGCTAACATTCCTTGTAGATGCTGCCTCACATCATCTGGTGTCAGCAGGTGCCAGTGTCAGACCTCTCACGAAATGGTTCTTCGCCATGCAGCCGGATATTGTGCTTCTCAGCTCCTTGCACGGATCCTACATCCCATTCCTTTAAAGAAAAACACCTGGTCTCTGGGCAAGCTTTCACTGATCCTCACTTTCCATTCAGCTGGCAGCGGGTCGCCGAATCAATGTTGTAGCGCATTCCTGTCATTCTTCCTTGAACTCTTGTTGCTGGGTAGCACTGCAGTGTCTGCACAATGCACATTAGCCAGGATGCAACTCTGTTTACTCTAATGTCTCTTTTCTGACACATTAAGAACTTGACCATTACCCTTCTGGTATAAGCATGGGCTCTAGCGGGCAAAATACTAGGCTTGATTCCAGCAGTCCCTGGCAATTTTTCCATCGCTCTGCATCCAACATTAATATTTTATTCTAACATCCTTTCTGATAATGACCTCTCCTGTAAGGTACACTGGGCATTTGGCCAGGATCAGAGAGACTCAGGATCCTTCTTCCATACAATTCCGCCAATCGGTTCCTCTGGTTCTGCTTGAAGACTTTCTGTGCCTCATAGGCTTTAATTAAAAGCCGGAACTCTTAAAGCTCTACTTGTCTTTATCTCTGTTTTTCATAACACAACTGTGCCAGCCTTCCTAACATATGAGCATTTGTTCCAATCAACAAAGGGACACCATCATACAGTCCAGTGGGGGACACACTAAGGCTAGGGTCTCTACTTGTTCGCCACTCATTAACGGAGGTGGGGAAAGACAGCCAAATCTTTGATACACCTTCTGAATAGGGTAGGCCTTCACTTAACCCCCATACATGCAGTCCTTCTAATGGTTGTAAGGGTACTGCCTGACAAATGTTTGATACCAATCCTGGAACATAATTGTCACTTGGGAGCCACTGTCTATCATACAGTGTTTGTAGACACTCCATTCACCTTTTACAGTGGTCTCCATGGAGGACCCACTATTCTGACCAGTCTGGAGAGGCGGTAGTGGGGGCCTGGGCAACTGACCTTGCCACAAAGGACGTGAATTAGCATTTTGGTGCCCTCACTGGGATCATGTCGCACCTCTTAACCACTGATTTCTTCTCCAAGCTCTCCTTGTAGCCTATATGCAACTTTGTCAGTGTCTTTTGGGACTGGTATTCCTTTCATGTGCCCATCTTTCCCACAATTATAGCAAAACATACTTTCTGGAGTTTGAGCTGGCCGAGGCGCCACACTGGGAGCCAGGGCGGGGTATTACTAACTGGAAACCTGGGTGCCATCTCTGTCTGCGGGCGTGATAAGCATTTGGAGACATCTCGTCAGTTTTCCACTTCCATGGTCAAGGAATTGAGTTTGGAGCTGTTATCAGCAGGAAATACATGGTGGGTACCCCACCCCATAGCAGATGCAGTCGGATATAGGTCAGGGCCTGCATTTGCAGGCGTGGCCTTCATAAAGGGACTGTTTTGAATTCCCGGATCTCTCTCAACAGTTCGCCCCATTGTGGCATATCTTTTCCTTGTCAGAGCACTCATTGACTGTCAACCTCTGCCCCTGAACTTCACTTGATGGGTCACCCTCAGTCACTCGGGTCAGTAGCCACAGCTGTTGGTGCAGGTACCTCCCGAGGTCGCCTTTTCTCAACTCTCGAATTTCTCATTAACTCATCATGGGAGGTGGGGATTCCAGTCGATCTGCCAGGCGTAACTGAAGCAACAGCAGTTCTGAGAAGGGGCAGACTTAAGGATCCTGTCCAGCCTGGTTCGGTCCAGTTCAATCGCTGGCAAACTACCTTTTCTGAGGCATTCTTGCAACAATTTTCCAGCCGAGATACATACACAGACAACAACTCCCCTTGGTACTGTTGTGCATCTCTTACTCTCCACCATAGGTCCTCATCAGAATCTGGGCTCCCACACATTCTCCAGGGCCTCAAGATGAGCCTGTGCAGTCACTTCAGGTTACTGGCCCGTTAGCACGAATGGTAGCAGGGCAGGACCTTGAGGCTCTCACTAACCTCTTTGGCTTGGCTTCCGAGCATTGCCATTCTAGCACTTGGGGGCAACATAGTTCATCCAGGTCTCCCAGTCATCCTCCCCTTGGGGGGTGGGGAGGGTGCCAGAGAAGATCCTCAACCTTCGGTAAGAGTCGTGACTAATGGCAGGTGCAGAAATAGGAGTCTGCATTGGTTCAGCCACCATTACGGGTACTGGAGTGGGAGAGGGTGTTGGGGGAGGAACACCCCAGGTGGCAAGAATAGTTTCTTCAAGTCCTCCACAGTTTTCCCTTCCCCCAGCAACCATTTAGCAAATTTCTCCTCAAAAGTTTCAGATAGTGGTGGGGCTCATTCCCTGGTCTTTACTGTCCTTAGTTATCACTCTCAAGCAGTGAGGGCTCCTCTGGGGTAATGGTCTGTGGCACTTTGGAGCTATCTATGGGATCCTTAAGCTCTACTAGGGCCAGGAAAGTGTGGGTGAGCAGATTAGCATGCCGACCCACCACCACAGGGTTTTGTAAACCTTCCACCTTGGAAAGTACTCCTGCACAGTGTCCTATTGATACCCAGGGGATGTCCAGGATAAGCATTGCATTTTGGGGGTCGATCTCCTCAGTACACCACTCCACCAGCCGGTGCACAGCCACTTCTGTCGGGTACCCATTTTTTTCTTAACAGTGGTTCAGAATATGGCCACTAGAGGACACACAATCCCAGCGTGAGCCTCCAAGATGTAACCCCTAGATGGCGCTATCCCAGGGGCTACTACCCCGCCTGATTTGCCACTAACAGGTTGAGGGGCCTGGATCCAATGGCGGGTGCCTCCACCCAGGAGGTCAGGGTTTGCAATAGTTAAACTAACTTGGTCACAGCCCTCTGGGACACTGCAACCCCTTTCTTCCCACTAGTGGCCCACACAATATATCAGAATTACCTTCACAGTATACACTTACCCCCAGGTCTGGTTCCGGCACTGGGACCTCCTGTGAAATGAGATACAGTGCAACAATCACAGTACAGTACTTTAACATAGACAAATACCTCAGGCAGTATAACTTTGCTGAAACAAGCAGCTCTGATTTATTTAGGGGGATATAACAAGGACAGGGGGAAATCAGGTTAATTAGCTTATCACTCTAATAATCTACCTATGGCTCTGTGCACAGACCTATCCCTATCAGTTACTGTCCCTGGGTACCCAAGCCCTAGTGGCTAGTCCAAACCGTGGCAGCTGGTAGGGGCCCTTTCACACAGAGAAAAGGAGAATTAAACAGTCAGCAGTACAGTAATTCCATTTGGATTTAATGTGGCAATTCAACAGGGAGCGACCCTGAATTAGTACTCACGACCTCCAAATAAGATAGGGTCCTTCAATGTCAGCAGGGCTCACTTGAGGTACACAAACCTCTTCACACATCCATATAAAAGAAAGCACTATACCAGGCAGGCTGCATCTGTATCCCGATCGCAATTACTGCACAATACCGGGAGAACACAGCAGATTCAGTTCCTGACAGACCGAGTGCAATTTTCAGCAATTCCTCCAGTCTTCTACAGGGTGAGCCTGGTTTCTACTCTTCAGAGATCCTTTGATTCTTTTCACAGGACGGATTCATCCTAACAAGCTGTTACACAAGCTGCAGACCGGAACTCTGGGCCTTACACACGTTTTTGACTAAACTGCACACTGAAAAGCACAGGGCTCCTTCCTTCTTCACTGCCAAAGCTCAACTGAAACTCCAACCCGACAAAACTGGCACTTCCTTGAGTTCCTCCCAGTCCTTGACTGGATTGGCTGTCACTCAATAGACTGCTGCTGTTGGTCCAAAAAGGCACTGAAGTCTAAACTACATCTCCCAGAGTCACTGCCCATACAATCCTCTTGTGGCTGGCTCAGATTATGAGTCCAAGTTCTGATTCGTCCCAAGGCACCATTTTAGAGCTAGCTTACCCCACACTGATTGGTCCAGTTCAGCAGTTCAAAACTAGAATGGGGAACTGCAGACACAGTTCTGACTGCAAAGAAAGCAGGTTAGACAAACTGTATCTCATTATTACTCTAAATAATTTCTGGCAAACAGTTACATCTTTCAGATAGGTTCCTTTGCACTCCTAGTGACTGCAAAATGAAGTGAATTGGCAGCAGCCGAGTGGTACTCAGAGAAGCACACAGTCCCCCATACAAACTAATTATGTCTGCAAGCAGACAGCTCTTAAAGAGACAGTACCAGAGGTTCTAAAAACACTCACTGATAAATGGCTTAAATGCCAAACACCATTCAGGCTTGGAGCATTCAAGCAAGCTCCTGGAAGTCTTTTGGGAACCCCCATTTGCAGGGGGGTTACAACTGCATTAGCCAAGGTCACCAATGATTGGCAAACCGAACTGGATAAAAAGAACAATGTCTGTGCAGTATTCCTGGACCTGAGTAAAGCATTCGACACTGTGGACCACGAACTGCTACTCTCATCCCTACACTCCACTGGCCTAGATCCATCCTCCCTTAAGTGGTTCAGATGCTACCTCCGGTAGATTACAGCAGGTAAAAGCTGAAGGTGACCTCTCCCATTAAGACCACTGTCAAGAGGAGTTCCCAAGGCTCTATTCTGGGTCCTATCCTTTTGCCATTTATATAAATAAAATTGATTCAACCCTTACCAAGTCCTCAGTACATCTCTTTGCTGATGACACTGTACTGTATGTCAGGAACCCTTCACCTAAAGTTGCTCATGAAATCCTACAAGCAGAATTCTCCCTGTTACAACATCAGCTTCTCGAGAAAAAGCTTCTGCTAAATGCAAAGAAAACCAAAGCAATGATGTTCACAACCCAAAACTCCACCAACACATCCTCTTCAATCAGTCTCCCCAGATATGCACTATACTTGGAGAAAATCTGGAGTATGTTGAAAATTTCAAATACCTAGGTGTGTGGATTGACAACAGACTTGACTTTACTCAGCATCTAGAACAACTGCTGAAAAAGCTTCGCCTAAGGCTTGGCCTCCTCTACAGATTAAAACCCTTCCTTAATAGAGATTCAAAGATGAGATTAGTCCAGGCCATCTTTCTATCAGTCATTGACTACGCAGACTTCCTCTATAGTCACTGCTCCACCCCTGCCTTCAAAAGTTGGATACCTTATACCATAGAGCAATAAGGTTCATTACAGACCTGCCATATAATACTCACCATTGTTCTCTCTATGATTCAGTTGGATGGGTTTCCTTCATGTCAGGAGGAGCAGAAATGCAGCTCTATGGATCTACAGAGCTTTATCAAAAACTCCCAAGCTATATCCTGGACTGCTTCAACCTGACCACTCCCAGCTTCTATGCCCTAAGAAGCAACAATATCATCCTGCTCAAATTGCCCAAAGTCAACACCAAAATAGGGAGGGCAGCAATCAGCTACTCTCTAGCCATAGCATGGAACACCCTACAAAAATCCCTAAAACTGTCCATTATCATTCCATTTACATCCTTAAAGCAGCACTGTACAGCCTTCTTCACAGAGAAATGCAGTTGCTACCGGTAGAGATAGAATAGTCATCACACAAAGCCATATTCCAATCACATATGGCATATTCCTTCCAGCCAGACACCGCCAGTATATGGCACCCAATATTCCCTTTACCATCCTTGTACTCATTATGTGGTGACTGTCATAGCCCTCATTGTGATATATGTATTGTACATATTGTAGATGTTAGTTTAACTTTCTCTTGCCAAGCTTTAACATGTGAATTCTCTGTATATTATTGTGTTATAAATAACATTTTCTTGTTTCTGTATGTATAACTGTCTCATAAGTATGTGATGTAATTGCTGTGCACCAACTCGAACCTTGACCTTATCAGGTCCATCTTGTAAATGAGCCTTGCTCAATGATGATCGCCTGAATAAATAAAGATTTGATTGATTGATTGTTTGATATGGGCTTCTCCTCATGGCAAAGGGACCATCACCATGCTTTACTCGAATTGGTGATGGACAGAGCCCACAATTTACAAGTAACACAACATTAGTGGGAGGTAGAGCTAGGAGTAAATTTAAATGATTCTAAATGGTAGAGGGTTTACCTGAGCTCTTGGAAGACCACGTCCTCCCCTATCTGGCAAGAGTTTGCCTGGAAAATTAAAATTAGATATTTCTGAACATCATTAAGGCAAGCTAAGATGGGGTTGCTGACACAGAGTAAATGTTGCAGGGAGTGTGACTACCTGCAAGCTGACTTAGCACACATCTTGTGGCAATGCCCCATAGTTGAAAACTACTGGCAGAAAATACACCACCATTTGATGGAGTTGTTTGGGACCACCTCAAATTTAGGTCCAGAAAACTTTCTATTGGGAATTACACCATCCGAAATTAAAGCGAAAGAGGGGCGATATTTATGGGCTATTTTAACCATAGCAGCCTTGAAGGCGATTACTAAAAGATGGCTGCAGACAGCTCCGCCAAATATGATGGAATGGGTTGAGTTACAGGTAACTGGAAAAATACAAATAATGGAGAGATTAACTTTTGCAGTGAATCATAAAAAAGAACAATACATGAATAGGTGGAATAGGTGGGAACTATACAAGGAAAATATAAAATAGGCCCTTTCCTTGTGTCTTTCTGTCCCCCCACCCCCTCCTTATCCCTGTATCTAAGTTAACGGTATGATTTGAAGCTTTTAACAATGAAATACATGTTTATAAGTCTAAGGGTATAGCTTGACTTTATGCTATTTATTGTGGTTTAAATGATTAATAATGTTAAAATAGTGTTTAAATAATGATAGGAGACATAAATGGAATGTTTGAGTTATTTTTAAAAATCAGCAGTTTATAAATGCTAAATAGCCGGCCCGGTGGCGCAGAGGGATGAGGCACTGGCGCCTTACCTCACACCACGCCGGCGACCCAGGTTTGGGAATGGACTCGGGCCGGGTGCCGGCAGGAGAAGGATAGGACTGCTCTCCTCTCCTGGGGTGGTTAGCCCTGCTCTGTCAGTGTCCCCTGGTGGAGACCAGGGGATACTACAAGAAGCAGTGCAGAAGACGGTACCAGAAAAGTGTGAAAAATGCACGCATGCCGTCTGGATGACGGTGGCCCACCTCCCTGCGTCTCTCAGCCAAGATAACTCCACGCTGCATTTCTGTCCCCTAGTAAAGTTGCAAGGGAGTGCTACGTGCGCTCCAGTCTCTACTCCCTGATAGCCGGTGGGATATGGAGGCCCCGAAGGATACATCCGGGACAACCCGGGCACGTGGAGCAGCTGGATGTATGGATCGGGTCAGAGGGAGGCACCGCAGGACTTGGCCACCAAGGAGAGGACGATAGCGAAGCGCAGAGGAGGTATAAAGAAATAATGCAAAAAAATAAATGCTAAATGTATCTAAGTTGTTATAGATAAGAATGAGTATGAGACAGGTACTGTATGTCTAAGTACAATGCTGGATTGCAACTTGTAAATCAATTCAATAAACAAGAATAAAAAAAATGTAGTAATTATTTCTTCAGTCTGTCTTCAGCCTAGAGAAGCGTTTTCTCAGTTAAGATGTAAGGAGTTTGCTCGGTTCTTTGCGGATAAGGTTGCTGGCATTAGGTCTGGCATCGGTCCGATCCCTCCTATGGGGGACTGCGGTGGTCGATTGGAAGTGGCCTGCCCTCAGTCTGTCTGGTTAGATTTTCACCGGCCGGAATTTGGGGACATTGTGAAGATCATCCAAACAATGCGACCAACTAGTTGTAGTTTGGATCCGGGTCCTACACCACTTTTAGTAAGTTGTGTAGAAGTTATCTACCCAATCCTTGCAGACATTGTCTGGATGTCTTTGGAGACGGGGTCTTTCCTGACCCCCTTAAGGAGGCGATAGTTCGACCACTCCTTAAAAAATCCTCCTTGGACCCAGATTGTCTTGCTAACTACCGGCCTATCTCTAACCTGCCATTTGTTGGTAAGGTTATTGAAAAGGCAGTTACGTTACAATTGGATGATCACCTTATATCTCACAATGTCTACGATACTCTCCAGTATGGTTTCAGGAAAAGACACAGTACAGAGACTGCCCTTGTCCGGGTATTGAGCGACCTCCTGATGGCCAGAGATCGAAAGGCATGTACCGTTCTGGTCCTTCTCGATCTGTCTGCTGCATTTGACACTGTAGACCATGGAGTGCTATTGGATCGCCTGCGGGTCTTTTTACGGACTGTCTGGTACAGTCCTAAAATGGTTTCGTTCTACCTCACGGGCAGGTTTCAGAGAGTTGTCACGGAATTTATTCCTCTGACACTCACTTCCTGCCTTGTGAATATTACAGGCTCCATCTTAGCTCCCATGTTGTTTGCAGTGTACATGCTGCCATTAGGAGAAATCATCAGGCGATACAGTCTGGGTTTTCACTGCTATGCGTGATGATACTCAACTGTATCTGTCCTTTCTCCCGTCAAGGTAATGCACTCTCTGTATTTAATAGTTGCCTTGATGAGATCAGACTGTGGATGAGTTCGAGCTGGTTGAGACTCAATCCGGATAAGACTGAGGTGCTGGTTGTGGATCCAGGTCGTCCGGGATGGGTGTGGGTGTTGGGCAACCATCAGGTTTATTACTTGGTGATGCATTCCTCTATCTCTAAACAGGTGCGAAACCTGCGTGCTATTTTGATGATGGTTTAACCCTGAAATCCCAGGTGTCAGCTGTCGTCAAATCCTCTTTCTACCATCTGAGGAATATCGCCCGGATGAAACATCTGATTCCCCCGGATGACCTTCCAACATTGGTCCACGCCTTTGTCACTACCCGTCTTGACTACTGCAACTCCCTCTACCTAGGGCTACCAGGGGTTGATATCCGCCGCCTTCAGCTGGTGCAGAACGTGGCAGCCAGGCTTTTGACTGGGACTTCTAGAACCAGTCACATTACGCCTGTGCTCCGCGAACTGCACTGGCTGCCGGTTTGGGGGCGGATCACCTTCAAGGTTGGTTTACTAACCTTTAAAGCCCTACATGACCAGGGACCCGGTTACCTGAAAGATCTTCTGATTCCCTATTGTCCCCTCCGCCCTCTCCGTTCCGCCAACGAGGGATTGCTGGAGATTCCCAGGGTTCGATTGAAGTCATCAGGATCTCGCGTGCTTTGCTTTTTCAGCACCGACCCTGTGGAATTCTCTACCTCGTTGGTTGCGAGAATGTCCAACCGTTGAACATTTTAAAGTTGCTTTAAAAACATATCTTTTTGGATTAGCGTATCTCTGCTAGTTGTGGCTGTCTTTTAAATGTTGTGATTTTATTATTTTAAAACTTGTACAGCGCCTTGATTATGAAAGGCGCTTTATAAATAAAATTGAATTGAATTTCACTTACATGGTTTCCTTTTTTACTTTTATTTTTTTGTGTGTGTTAGATTTTAGTTTATACTATGATTAAAAGATAAAACATTTTAAATTATGAAATCTTTTTAATATGGTATATTTTGAAATACAATGTTAAGATTTTATATTGTTCATCTTTGCAATTCTTATGTGTATTTTAGTAATACTGTAGTGTAAACTGAGGAGTTTTCGTATTTACTTTTGTAATTGCCTATCTTTTAAGAAAATTTAAATGACAAAACAAAAATGCAGCACCAAAATTACAACCCAGATTGCCCTATGTTCTCTTTTAGCTCTTCGCCTTCTTTTAGTTTTACTTTAGATGTTGTTGCTAGCACATATTTGTTGCACTACACCTACTGACTGCTGTTTCATGATCTATTTACTGTGTCCCAAAACCCCTATTATTATGACAACTAGTTGTTTCAATTACCTTTGCTATAGTCTACTCATGAATATTGCCTTATTGTATTGTATTTAGTTTACGTACCTTACTACTGCCTATTCTTTTGGCAGCTATTTTTGAAACTTGTGTACCTTGTATACCGTCTGTACACTTCGCTGATTGTATATATTGTTCTGTATGTTTGATATCTGCCATTGCAACTCTCCCAGGTCCTGCCTGACAATAGGCATTTATCTGTCTAGCACACTTACCTGGTAAACAAAAGCTAAATATAAATAAATTAAATACTCTCTTTAGATATGCTAACCCTGCTGAAGAGTTTGGCAAGCTCAGCTGCCACTTTTGGGGCTGCGACATTATGTGCTGGAATTGCCTCTCCGTATCGAGTAGCACAGTCAGATACTAACAAAATGAATCAATTATTCTTCTGACTTTCATCAGCGGGCCCAACCACATCTATTAGAATTCTCTCAAAAGGCACAGCTATTAAGGGTAGGGGCACCAGCAGCACCTTGTCCTTTTCAGTCACTAGGGATACTTTCTGACATTCAGCACAAGAACTGCAATAGGTAGCAACATCCTCATGAATCCAGCCTAGTAAAATCAGTACAATAATCTGGCAAGGGTGCGGTCCCTCCCCAACTGACCAGCCACAGGCCTATAATGTGCTGTCTGTTAACAACTCTCAGTTCCATACTTCTGTGGTATGACCAATTGTTCTATCAGTTCTTGCTTCTGAGGATTAACCCAAACTCTGTCCGTTACTTTTTTTAAGCATTGGTTCACCCTGTTTTTGTTTCACCCCCCAGCTACTTAAAATAACCTTGGAGAGAAATACTGTTAGTTTGGTCAGAAACAAAATCACAATCAGTTATCAGTTTAGATTCAGCATTTTCATATATCAACCCCTTATGTCCATAAGTCTTTTGTTGCCACTGTTTTTTTCAGCCGTCTTCTTTCTTTCCTGGATTTTCCAATCATGGAGGTGTGCTCAAACAACTTAGAAGCAAAGTCACAAAAAGGAAAAGCGTCCCCAACATCTGAGATTTTCTTTGTCTGTGCCCTTGTTTTCACAGCTGCTGATACAGCAGGATTTACTCCTTCTGTGATGAACTCCGCAAACTCTGGAAAGTTATTTCCAATAATCTTAGGTACAGGTAACTTAGGTACTACCCCCACTTTCATTTGGTGCGACACCCTACTAATGTTCAGAGTCACTTGTATGGTGGGATAATATCGAGTGTCTCCGTGAATGCAGATGACAAAAGTGCCTGATCCATTTGCAAAGTCTTTTCTCAGAACTTCAGCATTCATGAGGGTCTGTCGACTTCCTGAATCTATAAGTCCCTTAACAGTCTAATCTCCCACCTTGACATCTGTGAAACACTTGCCCCAATTTGTTAAGGCCAAATTTGCTCCAATGTTACCCTCTTTATTTTAATGGCAGTTTCTTCCAATACTGCCTGGCTTATTACAGTTGTAGCAAAAAAGTCACTGGGTGCAGATTTGTTATCCCCATCAGAGTTTTTATCTGATCTAGAGTTAAATCGGAAAAAAAGAGGGTCTTATCAATCCTTGACTGTAACTTCAGTACTGTGGTGTCTGTCTGGCCATCTGACAGTCCTCAGCCAAATAAACAGCCCTTTCCCCACTTTCTGGTTGGTGTTCTTTTACGCAAACCTGCACATTTGTAGGAAGGGTGTAGATGACTAGCTCCACTGTAAATATGTCAATGATTTTTATGTTTGCTTGCACGCATGTGCAAGAAACATAGTGCCATCATCCGAGTTTTCGGAGGTGTGTCACCCTCTCTTCCAATTCAGTCAGTGTGTTGGCAGGCGGGGCCCCACTCCGCCAATGCATGCTGGAGCTCTCTATGACAAGCTCCAAAATGCAGTGGCATACAGTTGAAAGGGAAAGCTATGCTTCAGTGAGCAGCGATATGATATCGCCTGCTCATGCGCAGCTCCCCCTATACACACACTGAAACGCACGCACGCATACTGCGTGCTGCCCCCCCCAGGCACACACGTATAGCTGACGGGTGCCCAATCCCCATCAGCTGTGCCGCGCCTCCAAAAGTTTCACATGCCACGCTGGGTGCCTACCCCAGCGTAGGCAACTCACAGAATAGCCGATGGGGGTGCCCAATCCCCGTTGGCTCCACTGTCTTCACCCCCCCCCGAGTACTGGGTGCCACACTGGGAGCCCACCCCAGCGTGGCAATAGATGTTATGGCCGACGGGGGTGCCCAATCCCCCGTCGGCTCCACGGCCCCAGCTGTCCTCTGTACCACGCTGGGAGCCCACCCCATCGTGGCAAACATCCCCATCGCCAATTTAGAAAAAAACCTGTAAATTAAAACGGTCCCACGCAGTCTCCTGCCCCTCCCACAACCTGCACCCACCCACTGCGCACCCTGCCTCCCCACACCCTCCTCACCCCATACTACCCGACCTCGCGCCGATTTCATCTTCAGGGCCGAACACGCCTGCACTCTTCAAAGCCGACTACAAACTGAGGAATGCCGGTAAGCTGTATAATGGATAGATAGGGGTTTTCAACTTTGTCGATATCTCAGGCATTTTTGGAATTTTTGCACCAAATTTTCAACATGGGGTTTTGGGACTCCTTCTCATGAATGCTGTCACCTGTCATGGCGTTATTCGGGCTCGAAGGTGATTTACGCAGTCACTGCACGAAATCACCTTTCAGGACAGATTAACGAAACGACACTGCCAGTGTTCATAAGGTGGGCTCTCAAGAAGCCTATTTTGAAAATTTGGTGGAAAAATTCCAAAAAACGACTCGTAAGTTCGCGAATTTTCAATATTTTCACTCCAGATTTTCAACATTGCTATTTTACCACACCTTCTTATGAGTAGTACAGCTGTCATTTTTCACATCTTGCCCAAAATGTGTTTCCGCCCATGTAGCGCACAATGGCTCAGTCGATGTGCGAAATCAATGTATGGGACACATTAAGAAAATCAAAGTGACACTGTTCATGAGCAGAGGTCTTAAAATGGCTATGTTGAAAATTTGTGAAAAAATCTCTAAAATGACTGTTTCTGACGTGCGTTCTGCGTAGTTCCTATACATGCTTCGTAAGTTTGCGAATTAATATTTTCACTCCAGATTTTCAACATTGCCATTTTATTACACTTCCTTATGAACAGTACAGCTGCAATTTTTCATATGCCGCCCAAAATGTGTTTTCGCACATGTAGCGTACAATGGTGCTGTTGGTGTGCGAAAGCAATGTTTGGGACAGATTAAGAAAATCACAGTTACACTGTTCATGAGCAGAGATCTTAAAATGGCTATGTTGAAAATTTGGTGACAAAAGTCCATAAAATGACTGTGTTACGAGTGAGCATTGCACAGTTTCCACTCACCCTCGTAAGTTCATGACTTTGTAATATTTTAAGTCCAGATTTTCACCAGTGGCATTTTTCCACACTTCCTTATTTACAGTACACCTGTCATTTTCCACAACATGGCCAAAGTGTGTTTTCACACTTTCAGAGCAGAGATGCGTGGTCACTGTGGGAAATCATTGTTCGGGACAGATAAAGAAAATCACAGTGACACTGTTCATGATCGGAGGCACCAAAATGCCTGAGTTGACAATCTGCTGTAAAAAAATCCCCAACCTAATTATATTACGGGTGTGCGTTGCACAGTTTCTATGTACGCTCGTGACTTCACCATTTTTTAAAATATTTTTACTGCAGATTTGCAACATTGCCATTTTTTACACCTCCCCATGAACAGTACAGCTGTCATTTTTTACATCCTGTTCGGAATGTTTTTGCACCTGTGGTGCTAAATGCCGTAGTCGCTGTGCATAAGCAGTTTTCAGCTAACAAACTGATATTCCCCTGTTCATGAGGTGGGGTCACAAAAAAACCATGTTGAACATTTGGAGTGAAAATACCAATGAATGCCTGAGGTATTAGGGTTTCCAACCATAACGCCCAACCCTGTAGAGAATGACAGGCATCAAGGTGTGACTTGGGATTCTTGCCTGTAATGCTCATACCATTCCACACCCTGCAGCCAGTGAGAGGCATCAGTATGCCTTGGACTCTTCGACCCCAAAGTTCACCCCATTCTCCTATATCGCACCCATCTCACCGTATTTCCTAATGGAATGGGGTGTGCGTAAGGGCCAAAGATCCCAAGGAACACCGTGACACTTGTCAGTGTCTGCAGGGTGGGGTGTGGTGAAATGGCGTGGCCGTTATGCCTGACGACCCAAAGGCACACCCCAATGCCTGGCACTCTCTGCAGGGTGGTGGTGGGGTTGGCTTCAGTTCAATACTTCACTGCCATTCCTATTACGCAGCTCTGTAACTTCTACACTACCACTGCCAGCAAGCAAACATTCGGCATTGACAAATGCTTGTTTGTACTGTTTTGCTCTCTGGTTGGAGCCACTTAATTAGGAGTTCTCCGAGCTGGGTGAAGGCTTCTCGAGGACTGTCAACTGAATGGTACTTTCAGGGATTAGAATCTCTGCCTGTAGGCCTCTCCTGAGATGTCATATCCTCTAAGGATTTCTCTTTTCACAATGTCAGTTTTCTGATTGTGCAGTATCCATATTGCTGTAGGCAAGTTGGACTTTACCTGTCAGATAAAGTACCAGCCTGATTGCCCATAGCTGTTTTGGTCACTGGCAGGCTCCAGCGACCATTTCAAAAGTTATCAGGTATGCTTCAATATCATCTGAGGCACAGACTTTTATAGGTTTAATGTCTTTTAAGTTGTTTGTTTTGTTGATCTGCTGGACCTGTACCAGATCCTCCAGCTTTAATAGCTTGCAAGGCATCCAGCCATCACTGCTCTTGTTGCTGCTGTCTCTGCATCTCATCTCATCTCTGCTTCTCTGTCTCTCTACGTTGTATAGCCCACCATCTGAAGAAAGCAGACATGCTTTCAGGTCCTGTCCTGTCTGCTCTTTTTCTTTCCTCACCGGTGCTAACTGTAACAGTTCTCAGTTTGGACTTTTGTTTCTGCTTCTAGTTTGGCTGCCATTCTGTAGTAATCACTCCTGGGCTTGCTGTTGCAGGACCCATACCTATCTTCTATGCTTTTTAGAAAATGCAAGAAGACCTTTTTCATTAACCTTCCTGTGACCAGCCTGAAGAGTACCTTCGTCTTCTTAAAAGGCACAACCAATTAAGACATCCTGTCTCAGAACTGATTTCCTGCTGACAATTCCAGTAATAAGCTAGTGAAAGGTCAAAAGGGTTCTCAAGATCTTAACTATATATGCTATCTATACTGCATATACTGTTCTTAACTTACCTGTATTAGGCATAGGTCTGACTGTACATGATCACTGTAATGTTGGCTGTGCACCTTTTTTTTGTTTTGTTTCATTCTGTTTTTTTCCATGTTTATGATTTGTTTCTATGTACAACTGTTTCTGTGAATTGTTCCCAGGTTCACCTTGGAAATGAGTATACTCAATGGCGTTCGCCTGGTTAAATAAAGGATTGATTGATTGAAGATCACCCTCCTTTGTTCCAAACTGCTAAATGCTCCAACACCCAAGTAGCTGTCTGTAATCATTTTAACAATACCATTATATATACTTGCAAACCAAGAGATCTCAGTCTCGCATACAGATTCACACATACTTTTTGAATCACAGAGAAGCAAGGGGGGAAAGAAAGAACAGAAACAGCAAGAGAATGAAGGGAGACAACAGGGAGAACTGTGGGACCATCGGAGTGGTAAACTCCAAGATGCCACAAGGAAAACCTGACTGTGCAACTGTTTAGGCAAGAGACAGACACGTGACAAGGCAAAGGACGTGGAGGGACTCACTTAACTAGAATGACTCGAAACAGGGATGAACAAGGAAACAAAGTTTCCCCAAGTACCTGCAGCACTGACCCTCAGGCAAACAGCTCCCCATTAAAGGACACATGCAGCTTACATTACTGACTTCTTCTTTATTAAACACAGCGCATAAAAGAGCTCAATGAACTGTAGCAAAGTGTAGAATGCAGAAAAAATGGTGGTAAGACTTAAATGCTCATTACTAAACTACTAGCACCATTAGGGTGCATATCGTAGCAGCAAGTTCAACAGGCGGCCAAATGATGTGCACACACCAATCAGCTGATGTTTTGGTATTTCACCTTCCTCAGAAATGACTGGCTCACAGGACCCCAGTTTAAAATAGGCATACTCGATGCATATTCAAATCTGGGGCGTGATTAAGCTCAGCTCAATAGACGCTGCCTGTAAAGACATGATAGAATCAATTAAAAACGAACAAAAAAACCCATATGCAACACATTAAAAAGCAAACAATAAATATACAAACTGTAAACCATAAAAAAACACTGTACTGGCAAGTCTTTATTTAGCCCTTTTGGACTCAAAATCTGAAGCTTACAGATCCAAAAACATTCCCATTGAGACAATTTTTTTTGAATGTCTCCTCCCCATGTACCAACAGTCACTTACATAGACTTTGACAGCAGCTAAGGACCGCTTGGCCCACCTAGTCTGCCTGTTTCTCTACTTACAGGATAAGCTGCAGATCCTAGTTAATCAAAAGCCTATTTCTTCCTACCCCCCACAAAAATTGCCTTATGTCTGTCCCATGCATTCTTGAATTCTCCCACAGTTTTAGACCCCACAACCTCCTCAGGAAGGCTGTTCCTTGCGTTCACCACCCTCTCTGTGAAAAAATACTTCCTCACACTGCCCCTGAACCACTCCCCCATCTTCAAATTGTGTCCCATTGTTCTTGCACATCTCTTTTTCTGAAATATGCTACCCTCTTGGACTTTGTTGATTTCACTGAGGTTCTTAAAAGTTTCTATAATGTCCCCGCTCTCCCTCCTTTCCTCAAGGGTATACTTATTAAGCTCCTTCAGTCTCTCCTCGTATGGCTTCTCTTGCAGACCCTGCACCATTTTAGTTGCCCTCCTCTGGACTGCCGCTATCCTGTCTATGTCCTTACAGAGATGGGGTCTCCAGAACTGGATGCAGTACTCCAGATGGGGTCTCATCAACTGTCTGTACAGAGGGATAACAACTTTCTGTTTTCTGCTGGTGATGCCTCTCAATATACATCCCAGTATCCCCCCAGCCCCAGTATCCCCCCAGCCCTCTCTACTGCCTTCTCACATTGCTTGCTAACCTTAAGGTCATCTGATATGATTACCCCAGGTCCCTTTCCATTTTTGTTGTTGTTACTAACCCCCCCCCCACTGTGTAATCTTTCAATGGATTTTTGTTTCCCAGGTGCATTATTTTATACTTCTTTGAACTGAAACCAAGCTGCCATACTTCTGACCATTCCTCCAACCTTGCCAAGTCCCTTCTCATCCTTTCCACACCCACACCTCCTTGTGTATCAACCCTGCTGCACATCTTTGTGTCATCTGCAAAGAGGCATACTTTTCCTTCTAGTCCCTCTGCAATGTCACTAATAACGACATTAAAAAGGACTGGACCCAGTACTGAACTCTGCGGTACCCCACTAGTAACCCCTCTTTCTTCAGAGTGGACCCCATTTACAATTACCTTCTGTGTCCTGTTGTCCAGCCAATATTTTACCCATGCTACCACCCTGGGAACCACTCCAAGGCTGGTTAATTTGACTATTAATCTTTTGTGTGGGACTGTGTAAAATGCCTTGCTAAAGTCTAGGTAGGCCATGTCCACAACCCCTCCCTGGTCTACTACTTTGGTCACCCAGTCAAAGAAATCAATTAGATTCGTCTGACATGACCTTCCCGCTGTGAACCCATGCTGCCTTGGGTCTTGTGCCCCACTGGCCTCTAGGTACTCAACACTTCTTTCCTTCACAAGTGATTCCATCACTTTCCCTACCACAGAGATCAAACCGACAGGTCTGTAGTTTCCTGCCTCTGTCTTGGTCCCACTTTTGTGAAGGGGAATCACATCCGCCTTCCTCCAGTCCTCAGATACCACACCATCCTCCCATGATTTGTTAAAAAGGGTAGTCAGTGGTTTCACTAATTCTCCCCTTAACTCTTTTAGAATTCTGGGGTGAATTCCATCAGGCTCCATTGCTTTGTCCACCTTCAGTTTTAGGAGTTCTTTCAGAACCCTTTCTTCTGTGAAAGGCCTGGGATCAACCACCCTATCCAGAGTGCTTCTGTTAATTGGATTAGGCACCTACCCCCTCCTCCTCTTTTGTGAATACTGAGCAGAAATATTTGTTCAGTATCCCTGCCTTTTCACTCTCCCTATCTGCCATCCACCGTTCATTCTATTCAGCCTCACTATCCCTCCCTTTGTCTTTCTACACTCCCTGATGTACCTATAAAAGGTTTTATTCCCCTTCTTAACCGAGTTGGCTATTTTTTCCTCAGTTTGGGGCTTTGCTATTCTAACTTCCCTCCCTGCTTCCTTCTGCCTTAACTGGTACAGCTATCTGTCCTGCTTCTTCTGTTTCCCCTTATACTTCCTGAATGCTATCTTTTTCTCCCTGACCTTCCCTGCCACCTCTTTTGAGAACCATAGTGGCTTTTTCTTTCATTTTGATTTATTTGCTTCGCACAATGGCTTGTTGCCTCTGTGATGGCAGTTTTGATATTTCCCCATTGTTGCTCCACCACTCCTTCTAGTCTGTTTGTTACTGCTTTTCTAAGGCACTCTCCCATCTTGCCAAAGTCAGCCCTCCTGAAGTCCAGTACCCTCACTTTTGTATGGCTTGACTCTGTAGCTGAGTTTATCGTGAACCACACTGGTTATCACTTGTTCCCAGATGGCTACCCACTTCTAGATCTGAGATCCTCTCACCGTCCCCATTTGAGAGTACGAGGTCTAAGACTGCTCCCTCACGAGTGGCTTCCAAAACTAGCTGTCTGAGGCATGCCACCTGTAGGGCATCGAGAATGGCCCTGCTCTTGGATGTGGCTGCAGCGAATGTGCTCCAGTTAACATCTGGCATATTCAGGTCTCTCAACAACAGCATCTCCCCTTTCTCTGCTATCCTAAGAATGTCTTCCATCATATCCTTGTCCATTCCCTCCCCCTGACATGGGGGTCTGTATACAACCCCTGTGCGGATTGTGGTGCCATTTCCAGTCTCTAAGGTGACCACAGTGCCTCCTCTCCTTCCTGTTTACTCTTTTGTTCAGTTGCTTTTATCCCTTCCCTTACATAGACAGCTACTCCTCCCACTCTTTTGCCCGCCCTGTCTTTCCTGTAGGTTGTGTACCCTGGTATGTTAACATCCCAGTCATGGTTCTCTGTGTACCATGTTTCTGTGACTGCTACAATAGCCAGGCATCCCTCTTCCATCAAGGCCACCAGTTCAGAGAGCTTGTTGCCCAGACTAATGGCACTTGTACTCATTACCCTCCATTTCCTGATGGCTTTACACCTTTTTGCCCCATCCCTGTGCTTACTGCCTTTGTCACTTTCTCCATTTACCCCTGCACTTCTCCCTATCAACATCTCTAACTTGGTGTTTATCTCACTTACCACCCAGACTTTTTTTGGGGGGGGGGGCTACGATTTCCCTGCTCCTTTCCAGTGCCTCCCCCCTTGGCTAGTTTAAATGCTTGCCAATGAAGCATTTAAACCTATCACCTAGGATCCTGGTTTCCCTCCTGGACAGATGCAGACCATATTGCCAGTATAGGCCTGCATCACTCCAGGTGGACCCCAGTCCCCAATGAAGCCAAATTCCTGAGTTCTGCACCAGTTTTTCAACCACTGATTGAATCCCATGGTGTGGAGCACCCTAGCCTCACCTACGCCATAGACAGGCAGCACCTCCGAGAAGGTAACCATGCATGCTATTTGTCTAAGACCCCTCCCCAACTCCACAAACTCTTCCTGTACTGCTTTGATCCCTTTCTTAGCCAGGTCATTTGTCCCTAGGTGGACAATGACATCCAGCTCCCTCCCCTGTGCAGCTGCTCCAGCGATCCTGAGGATTCGCTCCCTGTCCCTCCAAGCTATGGCACCAGGCAGGCAGGCACCTTACCTCCCTCTCCCCTTCCTCCCCCAGTTCTACCTTCCTAACAATGGAGTCCCCCACCAGGAGCTGCTTCCTTATCCTGTGGGGTCCCATGCCACCCTCCTGTGCGTCTCCTTTGTGGAGGTTCCCAGCATCCTCCTTGGACTCCACTGTGGGTGCCTCTATAGAGGAACCACACTTTGCCAGAACGGCATATGAACTGTGGAGAGGTACAACTGGAGGAATGTGCCTCTGTTCCACCATCCTCACCCTCCCTGAGCCCACTGTGGTCCAACCGCTCCTCTTTCTTTGCAACCTCTGAGGCAACGGCAGTAGCCCTGGTGGTCCCTGGATGGGAGAGGAGGTCCCACAAATCCTGGCCAATTCAGCCTGGAGATAAGCAACCTCCTCCCTCAGCCCAGAGAGGTGCCTGCAGATGAGGCAACACACATCCTCCAGAACGTCCACCACACTCTCTGTGAAAAATATTCCTCACGCTACCCGAGCCATCTCCCTCTATATCTTTAAATTGTGCCCCTTGTTCTTACCATCTCTTTTCTGAAAGATGCTACCTCCTGGACTTTGTTGATTCCTTGAGGTACTTGAAAGTTCCTATCATGTCCCCCCGTCCCTCCTTTCATCAAGAGTATACATATTAAGCTCTCTTAGTCTCTCTTCATATGGTTTTTGCTGCAGACCCTGCACCATTTTAGTTGCCCTCCTCTGGACTGCTTCCATCCTGTCTATATCCTTGCGTAGATGATGTCTCCAAAACTGCACACAGTATTCCAGATGGGGTCTCACCAACTGTCTGTATAGAGGGATAATCACTTCCCTTTTTCTACTTTTGTTGTCCCTTCCTATGCATCCCAGTATCCCCCTGGCTCTCCTTACTGACTTTTCACATTGCTTACCCACCTTTAGGTCATCTGATATGACTACCCCCAGGTCCCTTTCCATTTTTGTTGTTGTTAGTACCACCCCTGCTATTGTGTACTCTTCTCCTGGGTTTTTGTTTCCCAGGTGCATTACTTTGCACTTCTTTGCATTGAATCTAAGTTGCCATATGTCTGACCATTCCTCCAACCTTGCCAAGTCCCTTCTCATCTTTTCTACCCCCTCTTGTGTATCATCTCTGTTACAGATCTTTGTGTCATCTGCAAAGAGGCATACCTTTCCCTTCAGACCCTCTGCAATGTCACCTATAAAGGAAAATCTAACTCTATCCCTATGAAAGTGACGAGTTGTACTGGTTCGAGAACTGACTTTGGCAGACTGAGAAGGAATCCCAGAGAACTGAGCAAATCTTGAGTGACCTGAAGAGCTGACCTGACCTGGTCAGAAGACTGTCCTACAATGAGCCGGTCGTCCAGGTATGGGAACAGAGTAATCCCCTGCCTTCTGAGGAAGGCCACTACTACCGCAAGGCACTTTGTAAACACTCAGAGCCGATGTTAGGCCGAAAGGCATGGCTCTGAACTGATAATGGCCTGAAGGCAGCTCGAACCGGAGGTACTTTCTTTGGGAGCACCTGATAGGAATGTGGAAATAAGCATCCTTGAGGCCCAGGGATGCTAACCAATCTCCTGGCCTCAAAGAGGGAAGAATTACTCCCAGAGTCACCATTTTGAACTTTGGTTTTAAGATGTGTTAGTTCAAATACCTTAAGTCTAGGATGGGTTGCCACTCCCCTGTCTTTTTTGGGGTAAGGAAATATCTAGAGTACAGACCCTTGCCCTGTGTAGAGTAGGAACTCACTCCACGGCTCTGAGAGCTTGCAGAGAGGAAACCTCTGCTTCTAGAGCAATGGTTTCGGAGATGTTTGCAGGAGGAAAAGACCTGACCCTCATTTTTGGAAACTTCTTGAAACTGAGGCCAGTCCCTGGCTTACTACCTTCCGGACCCACTTTTCTGAGGTAACAGACTTCCAGGCCTGGAAGTAGTAAGCCAGCCTCCCTCCTACTGGAATTGGGGAGTCGACCAGAGCTGACACATCAGGGTGTCTTCTTGGCAGGAGCCTTGGACTGGGAAGAGGATGCAGCCCTGCTCATCCCCCTCCTGCCCCTCCCTTGAAAGAACCCCTCTGTGGGAAGAGAAAGGAGGCCTGGGCTTGGTAGAAAGGCCTGTGAAAGGGCCTGCCCCTGCCCCTAGACTGCTGCTTTTGAGGAATGGCTTGCCGTTCTCTGGCCTGTGCACTTCTGTAGGTGGTCCTGTACTCATCCATTTTCTTCATGTAAGCCGCTGTCTGCTCCCAAACACAGAGTTACCCACCACAGGGGAAATCCATGGCCTTAGCTTGGGTGTCCTGAGAAAGGCTAGTGCATCTGAGCCAAGCAAATCTCCTGAAAGAAACAGATGTAGCCATGACTCTCTATGCCACATTGTTAAGAGTCTACAGCAGCATGGAATTGCACTTTGGATGCCTCAATCCCATCAGCAGCCACATCATCCAGCTGTTTGGCTAGCTGGGGGGAAAGCCTGTTTAGCCAGTTCCAGAACCATATCCCACCTGGACTTCTGGTATCTGGCTCTGTAGGCCATATAACTAGCCTGCCTGAGTCCCAAGGAGGATGCCAAGTATTGTTTCTTGGCCATGGCATCCACCTTCCTGCAGTCTTTATCCGGGGGGGTGTGAAGCCAATGGTATATTAGCCCTGTCACAGGCTGTAGCCTGCACTACCCCAACATGGCTGCAATGACTGACCAAAAACTCCGTACTCGAGCCTGATAGCATATACCTCCTGTCCATTCTCTTATCCACAGGAGGTAAAAAATTTGGTGTCTGTAAAATCTTTGTTGTCTGTTTCCCCAGGGAATTATGGAGTGGAATAGACAACCTCTTGGACTCTGGGATGTCCATCTACACAAAATCAGGCTCTTCTTCCTCCTCCTCAACAGCTGCAACCATAGGGAGCTGGAGGGTTTCAGCCACCTTTTTGTAAAACAGAAAGTGAGATGGGGACTCAGGAAGCCTTGGAGGAGAGACATTGGAGGGTCTGTCTGGGGAGATGTATGGTTCAATGGGCACATCCAGACCTTCATAATCATTGTCATCATCATCATCATCATCATCCGGTAACTCTTCATCCCCCCTCCCACTCCAATTCGTAATAAGCATCTAGATCATAATCCGATGGGAGTTGGATCTGACCGAACCAAGCGTCTAACAAACAGCGCCAGTTCGGATGGAACCAGACAAAGTGACTGCACGATACTGATCACTTTGACTATTTCTTCAGCGGATGGAGTAAGGGATGCTGGATCCGAACTGGCTGACTTTTTTTGTCTTCTTGATGGAACCGACCCCTTAGGGTCGGCTCTCCTTTTGCCTGAGGACGTCTCGCCCAGGTCAGTGGGCACTTCCTAAGGTTGGGTCGGAACCGAACCGGGCTGGCCATCTGGGTCAGTGGACTTCTCGCCCTCCTTTTCCTTTAGCCTATGTAATCTTTTCTCCAGAGTGGCCTTAGGAGATTTTTTGCAGATTTGGCAGTCTGTTTTGAGGTGGTCAAACCCCAGACAATAAACACAGACGATGTGGGGGTCGGCCTTACAAAGGCCTCCCCACACACTGTACAGTGCTGAAACTCAGTAGACCGTCTTTTTAACTTGGGTTTCTCAGACACGGCCAGACTAGAAAAAATTACCCTTTACAGCTTTTAACCAGGTAATACACCCCTATCGGTTACCAACCGTGTCATGGGTTCTGTAAAGAAACCGAAAACATTTTTTTTTGTTTTTTAAACCGACAGGAACCGGCACACCACAACCAAAATCTCAGAAAATAAATTCAAACACAGAAGATCGGTTCCCAATTGGACCGACTGAGAAGGCACTGAAATTTACAATTTCCACAGAAGAAAACACAAAATCACAGTTCACTACCTATCTACACTACTTACTGTACCGTAGACAGAGGCTCGAAACCGAAAATAAACAAATCACTTGAAAAACTGACACGTTTTGAAACTTTACTGAACCAAAGCGAAGGAACAATCTCTGGAGCGACTTCACAGTTAGGCAGAGTAAAGAATCTGTTGGTTACACTCTAAGGCATCACAGACAGAGGTTTGAAAACTGAGCTCGAGCTCAACATTCTATGCCTGGCATAGAAATTAACTCTTTCCTCCCCGGGGCAGCTCTAGCGCTGGGGCTAACTGCATATGTTAGAATACAGCAAAGACTTCATGTTGTTTGAAACAAAGGTTTTTCTCCAGAGTGCAACTTTATTTTTGCTTTAAAGTTCTTTAAGGGCTCCAACTGTTCCTCAATAATGCTTTATGGTTAATCGAAATCTCTTTTACTGCACTACTCTGTGAAGTCACACTCTGTGCCACCTGGAAACTATTTGATCAGTTTAGTCTGTTACGTTTAAGCTAATTCCATCTCAGCAATGCTGGCCTATGTCCCTTAGCTATAACCAGTGCCAAAACAGTCAACTGCTCTCCATATGTAAATTGCACTTTTACTTTTCTAAGTTAAGGAATTTCCTCTCCTGAATACGGTAAGTTTCGAGTTAAAGTGAGGTACTCTCCAAAGTAATATGGGACAAATTTTGTGTGTAGACTGTCTCTAGAACTATTGTTCCTGTGACCAGCTGCATATTCACAGACGTATCATCCAAGTGCATTTTAATATTTATCCCTTTTACACCTTCACTTGCTCAATTTCTTCATATGCCCAGTTCTGAGCCACTGGTGGCATTTTTCATTTTTAAATTTGAAGATGCAAGGTGAATGCATCCTGCCAAACCTGTAGCAAGCTTGATTTCCCATGTTTGTATTCTTTTCCCCTGAATTGTTCTGGACAGCTCTCCTTTTCAGTATATTTACTACTGGGGAACTGTTTAGCTGCAGTGTCCCCAGTGCCCCACACTTTATGTACACCAACAAGCTGACCAGGTATCTTCCCTGCAAGCTCCTGTGCATTTCTTGAAGCCAATTCCATGGCTAAAGCAACTTCTGAAGCAGACTGGAAAGTCAGGACCTTTTCAGACAACAGACATTTCTGGCATTTTTTTTTTAACTTATAGTTTATTGGTTTTATAAGAAACAAACGTATATACCTGATCCCCGATGAAAGTGCATAAATGGGTTGTATCCAATACATTACAATAGGAAAATGAGGCACATTTCGCCCATGTTGTTACATCATTAGAGGGCAAACATCAAAGATACATGCATTACACTCTTAAACTAGAGCTTAAGCTAAACTGATGAGAGAAAACCATGTGCACTAACAAGATACAGACCAATTTTTCTAAACCTTAATATTAAAACATTTTTACAAAAATTGTAAATGAGCCACATGGCTACTAAGGGTCTGGATACATCATATAGTAAATGCTTGGGATACTGCCTTCTGTGCTTAGAATTTATTCCCCAAATATGTCTACCAATGACATTTTATTGTAAGGAATTAATGACTGCCCTCGTCAGAAATTACTAAATATGCCAGCCTGGTGGCACTGAGGGCTGAGGCACTGGATGCTTTACCTTGCGCGACGCCAGCTGTCAACAGGGATGGAGAAGGACTAAGCGTGCGATGGACTGCTCTCCTTCTCCGTGGGGGGGGGTTCCAAGTTCTTGGTGTGACACTTAGACAGCTGGTTCTGATAACTCGATGATTTTTGTAATATAAAAATGTAGTGCGATTGTCTGTCATGAAAAATCCTGTGCCTGGGATGACAACCCCCCCCCCCCGGTATCAGTTCAAAAGACAGGATATATGTTAAACAGCAGATCTCTGAATGCAATTAACTTGTCAGTTTGCTCTGAAGCCAGGATCTAAAATATCCATTTTATGATGTCCTCAGGAAAGTCAGTCAATTGCACCTGGTGTCATAAAAAGTCCTTTGAAGTGTTTGAGAATGGAGACTGCTCATAGATCAAAGGAAACTGAGAAAATGACCGTCTTAATTAAGAGTGTCATCATTTGGAAAATGAGTCTTGCTGGAGTCACAGAATTCAATACCTTGATGGGACTTGCTGTTTTGTATATATATATTTTTTTAATGTATCCTGAAAGGGAGGAGCTAGATGATGACATCATGTAGAGGGTTGAAACACAGCATTTTTAAACTGTAGTCTGTATTCCATTTAAACACACACGTTTGGACTCTGAAAAAAGCGACATCAGGCACTGTTAGAAGAATACATTAGGTAGACAGACCGAAGTGTATTATTGGTAGGAATTTGCACTTTTTTAAACTTTTTTTTTTGAAAGTGATTTGTATGTTTTGTAATATATGGTTCAGTATTTACACTTTTATCTATTTTTAAGTAAACATCTCATTTTTAGAGACTACTTAGTGTGCCTTTGAAATTCTTTATCTGACAAGTGAAGCATATATGATTAAAGGTGACACTGTGCAAAGCTACTGGTAATACCCAACTAGGAAAAGGTAAGAGTTTCTTCTGAGGTCTTTTCATAGAGTTTTAAGGGTTCATTTTAAACACCTGGTTAGCTGCCCGTAGGTGAAGAATATCAGCAGCCCCCCCAGGAAGAGCAGAATTATCTAAGCCTGTACATTGGATAAGCTAGCAAGAGGTTCACAATTTGAATCCCTCCAGAACTTGAGACCAAAGTTTGATTCGAACCCACAAAACAGACAGGAGGGTTACCCTGTTCTGTTAACTGTTCACAATACTGAGCTCGGAGGTTGGCACTGTGGGAGCAGAAGGCCTGATCTGCTGAGTGGGGTTGTGACAGATTGGTTGGCAGCGGTCGATCATTTTGGTACTACAAGCTTTTATTGTTCAGTGTGTCAGCTTGAGACCGTCAGCTCACTTGCAAATAAAGAAAAAGGCAGTGATTTATTTTTAAAAATGAGACAGAACTGTATCACTTGGTGTATAGTCAAGTTCCTAACAGTTTTTTTTTTTCCCTAAAGTGCAAGTCAGAGTAGCCATAGTTAGGGAAGAAGATGACTTCCAACTACAATAGGCACACTGTAGACTACTTAAAGCAGTTGTGCAGGGGCAGAGGAGTCCAGTTCGAGGTGAAAGCCACCAAACAGAACCTCGTGGATGCCCTGATGGTAGCAGATACCCAGAGCATTGAGTCACAGACAGTGACTGAAAAGGACTGAACCTTGAGTGTGGCAGAGTAAGTGGCCAGTGCAGTGTCCAGATCCGATGAGGAGGGCAACAGGGCCAGTGCCAGCGAAGGGCCACAGCAGCAGGGAAAGGTCACCAGTATCCTGGAACCAGAAGTACTTAGGCTGCAGACTGAGTTGTGCCAAATGGAGCTGGAGATCTAGGAGAAGAAAGAGTGAGAACAGTGAGAGGCGGAACGAGAGAGATGAGAGGCACAGCGGGGACAGCGGGAGGCTGAGCGTGAGCACCAGCGAGCTGCAGAGGAGAAGAGGGAACAAGAACAGCGAGAGGTGGAAAGTGAGCGCCAGAGGCAACATGAAATGGAGAAGCTACGACTCCAACCAGTGGTACCAGAGCAGGTAAGTGGCTTGGGTTCAACTGGGACTACATGACTGGGTTACAAATTGAATTCCAAATTGATAGCCAAATTTAAAGAGCAGGGGGATATGGATGCCTTTTTAAATTATTTTGAAAAAGTTTGTATTTGGGCTAAAATGCCTTGAGAGTCCTGGAGCTTCCTGCTATCCCCACTACTTACCAGGAAAGCTCGGGATGCATTGGATCAAATGGACAATAAGAACAATGATGATTACAGCAAACTTAAAGCTGCACTGTTAAAAAAAATTTGAATTAACTGCTGAATCATACAGAGCTAAATTCCGTAAGCTCTGAAGAAGCCCTGACATGAGCTACGAGGAGCTATCCACGAAACGACGTCAGTTTTTAAAACGTTGGTGGGAAGGAATTGAAGCAAACTCTGTTGACAAAATTGAAAATGTGATTCTGTTAGAACAGTTTTATTGGGCATGCCCAGCTGAGCTAAAAACCTGGCTGGAGGACCGTGATCCCAAAACAGTGCAAGAGGCTGGTGAACTCTCTGACCGCTATGCCAAGAGCAGACCTGCTCTGAGAGCGAATGGGGCGGGCGTGGCAGCGCAGAAAGGGAAAAGCGCACCTTCAGGGCAGCTAAAACCCTCACTGCCTCCACCGAAACCAGTTAACCCCAGGTTTCAGAGAAAAGATTTCTCTGAGAAAAGAAATGAATGTTGGGTATGTAAAGAAATGGGGCATATTGCCAGACAGTGTCTCAAAAGAATGAGCAATATGCAGAATGGTACTAGTAAAGAAGTGGGTTGTTTGTGTGAGCCTGAAAGAATGCCGGTGAACATGAGGGAACACATGCACCCAGTCATGGTGAATGGTGTACAGATGCAAGGGTTAAGGGACACAGGGGCATCCCTGACACTGGTAAAAAGGGATCGGATACAGCCTGGTCAGCTTACACCCAATAAATATTTCACTGTACAAGACTTTACTGGTGGGGAGAAACATTGCCCCTTGCTAGTGTTCTCCTAGACTTGGGTGAAACAGGGGGAACTGTGTAACAGGTGGCTATAGCCCAAACCTTAGCAGTGGATGTGATCCTGGGCAACAATCTCAAACAGGAGATGGTGTGTGCAGTTACCCGTAGCCATGCGGCAAGGTAAAATTGCAGCTCCCTAAACCCCACAGAAGCCACAGTGGAAACCAGTGAGAGGCTGGTTACCCAACCTGTATCTCCAGATGGGAAGATTAATGAAAAGGGGGTACAAATTTCCCCAGTAGCAGTTAACTACAAAGCTATGGAGGGTTACTCCGAAGAGGGAAGGGTGACTCACTGTCAGAGGGTTGGGACTGACAGTGATACTGAGTGCCCTGAAGCTAATTCTAGGGACCCTAGTTTAGTGACTGAAGGGGACCTGTCCCATGCCTTGGGAATGTGTGAGGGGTTTGCAGTCGCTCAGACAAGTGACCCTAGTCTAGAGAAGCTAAGGGCTTGGGCAGACTCTGACAGGGCACAGGGAGGTGACGGCAGACATGAGGTTTATTGGGAAAATGGACTGATGTATACTCAGGCCGTGCAGACAGAGGGAGAGATGCTAGGCAAGCAGCTTGTCATTCCCCAAGGGTATCGTGAGCAATTGCTCAAAACTGTAAATGATATTCCTTTGTCTGGTCATCTGGGAATCGCATGCACTACGCAGCGGTTGACGCAGAAGAAAAAATTACTCACCTTAGTAATGTTGTTTCTTCTAATGGAGTCTTCTATATTATAGACATTAGCAGTTTGATCCAGCTCTAGAACTGCCCGGAGTGAAATGGTTAAACCATTCCAAAATAGAATTTTGCAGCGAGCAGCTCTACCTGTGTCATTTCAAACTTGAACTGTCAGATCTTTAGAGCCAAACTCACTAAGGTCTGTGGAAGCTGTAACCTACACTAGCCAAATGGCTACCTAAATAATAACAACCATTGATGGTCCCAACACCCAAGACTCAAGTCAGGGGACCAGAAATACTAACACCATTCTAATAATATGAAAATGGAACATAAGTATAATAAAACACACACAGTGCACATACATACCCCAAAGTCCCAAAGGGGACAAAATGCTAACAGGACATAAGTAGTGCCCACACATGCCCGCACCCCACCAAGTAGAGGTTCTGAGAGGGGCAGGTTGGGAGGTCTATAATATAGCAAGACTCCATTAGAAGAAACAACATTACTAAGGTGAGTAATTTTTTCTTCAAACAACATGAAGTCTTGCTATATTATAGACATTAGCAGAATACACAGCAGTACCTCCATGGAGGAGGGGCAGAACCTACTTAGGGAATAGGCTCTGAAGAACAGCTGTGCCAAACTGAGCATCTCTCCTGGCCTGGACATCCAGGGAGTAATGCTTGGTAAAAGTGTGTACCGTTTTCCAAGTAGCAGCCTGGCAAATCTCTAATAAGGGATATCTCTGGCAGCAGCTAGAGACGCAGCTGTACCTCTGGTAGAATGAGCCTCAAACCGGGGGCTCTGCCCACTTTCTGATAACAAAATTGGATACAAGAGACAATCCACCTGGCTATTGATCTCTTAGTGGCAGGTTTGCCTTTCCCAACTTCACCATAGGTAAGGAAAAGTTGGAGGATTCAACCTGTGACCTTTGGCACGCTTATATAATAACTAAGAGCTCTCTTAACATCCAGGTTGTGCAACCTCCTCTCATCCGAAGAGGAGTGATCAGTGAAAAATACTGGAAGGGAGAGAGATTGATTAAGATGGAAATCTGAAACCACCTTAGGCAAAAACTTCCTATTAGTCCTAAGGACTACCTTATCCCTGTGGAAAGAAATAAAGTCAGTCTCCACTGACAAGGCTTGCAATTCACTTATGCGTCTGGCAGAAGTGATAGCCACTAGAAAAACAGTTTTCCAAGTTAGGTACTTAAGCTCTGCAGAAGACAGAGGTTCAAAAGGGGGTTGCATTAACTGGGCAATGCAAACATTAAGGTCCCAAGCAGGGGCCGGTTCCCGAAAGGGAGGATTAGTATGGAGTAATCCCTTAAAAAACTTGGAAAACACAGGATGAGAGGAAAGAGGGGATGACTTTCCTGCTGACACAAAAGCAGACACAGCTGCCAAATGAACTCTCAGGGTAGCTGGTCTGAGACCCAAGGAATTAAGATGTACCATGTAATCTAACAAAATGGGCAATTCAGCAGATTCTGGGGAAATATTTTTCCCAGCACACCAAATGGAAAACCTTTCCATTTAGAACTATAAGTAGCTCCTAGTGGAAGGCTTTCTGGAAGCCTTTAGGATCTCAAGAACACCCTGAGAGAGGTGTAAATCAGCAACTCTAACTCCTCAAGAGCTAGGCCTTGAGGTTAAGGATTTGAGGTCCGATACCAAACCTTCCCTGGGCACAAGTCAACAGGATTGTGATTCCTGGGAGGCACAGGGAAGATGGACTGTCAGAGACAGAAGGAGTGGGTACCAGGGCTGCCTGGCCCAATCGGGCAATCAGAACTCCCTGCAAGGCTGAGATCTGATTTTGACTAGTACTTTGAATAGGAGAGAAGGGGGGGAAGCAGAGAACTTCCTCCCAATCCAGAAGAAGGGCATCCAGGGAACTGAGCCCAGCACTGGAGGCCTGCAACAGAACAGAGGAAGTTTGTGATTGTCTGGGGCTGCAAAAGATCTATCTGAGGATGCCCCACCTGGAAAAAACTATCCCAGCACTTGAGGATCCAGGGACCATTCGTGATGGCCTGGGAAATCCTACTGAGGCATCCGCTGGACATTGTCCTTCCCTGGAAGATGAACTGCTATGAGAAGTGTTCAGGGAATAGGCCAGAATCACAACTTCATTGCCTCGGTGCAAGGCCGAAGACCGAGTGCCCCCTGTTTGCTGATGTACCATATTGTTGTGGTGTTGTCTGTTCTGACTTGTATCACCTTGTCGTGGACAGATGGAAAAAAGCTTGAAGAGCTAAAAAGACAGCTCGAGTTCCAGCAAATTGATGTGGAGCAGAGATTCCTGGGGGACCAAACTCCCTGAGTGGAAAGGTCACCCATGTGGGCTCCCAACCCAGAAGGGAAGCATCTGTAGTGAGAGTCAAGTCGTGAGAAGGGGAAATGAAGGGGCCCCACTCTTAATTGCTCTGATCCTGCCACCACTGGAGAGCTAGGATCAGGTTAGAGTCACTGGGACCAACTTGGAAAGGGGTCTCTTCTCTGAGACCAAAAGGTTCTCAAGTGAAACTGAATGTCTCTCATCTGAAATCTGGCTCCCTGCACAACAGCTGTGGATGCAGCCATGTGCCGCAGGAGCTGCAGAAAGTGTCTTGCTGGTCGAGACCTGCAGAGTGAGAAGAGGCCAGAGCACTAAATTCCTTACCCTTTCTGGGGGAAGAAAGGCTCTGGCTAGCTTGTGTGCAGTTCTGCCCTATAAAGGTGAGTACCTGGACTGGTTCCAGAACCGACTTTGGTAGGTTTCGCAGAAACCCAGGGAGGTGAGAAGCTGCTGGGTGACCTGCAGGTGAGATTTTACCTGTTCTGGGGACTGGCCTACAATGAGCCAGTCGTCTAGATAGGGAAAAACAGCAATCCTCTGCCTCCTTAAGTAGGCCACTGCCACTGCTAGACACTTTGTGAATACCCTTGGAGCAGAGGTAAGGCCGAAGGGCATTGCTCTGAACTGGTAATGACCTGAGGGCAGTTCGAATCTGAGGTACTTTCGATGGGATCTTCTGATTAGGACATGGAAATAGGCATCCTTGAGGTCCAGGAGGCTAGCCAGTCCCCTGGCCTTAGGGAAGGTAAAATCATTGCCAGAGTTACCATTTTGAACTTTGGTTTCAAAAGATGCTTGTTCAGATATCTGAGATCTAAAATGGGCCGCCATTCTCCTGTCTTTTTGGGGTAAGGAAGTATCTGAATACAGACCCCTGCCCTGATGCAGGGAGGAACCTTTCTACTGCTCTGAGAGCTAACAGGGATGAGACCTCTGTTTCCAGAGCGAGGGTCTCTGAAGCACTTGCAGGTAGAAAAAGTCTGCTTCTCAACTTGGGAAACTTTTTGAAGCTGAGAACCAGACCCTGGCTTACTACTTCCAGAACCCACTTGTCTGAGGTTAAAGAAGCCCAATTCTGACTGAAGTAAGCCAGCCTGCCTCCCACTGGTACAGCAGAATCGGCCCTGGGCACCCCATCAGTGTGCCTGTTTCGCAGGAGGTTTAGGCTGGGGGGTGGGAGAAGGTCTGCCCACCCCTCGTCTGCCCCTGCCTCTGAAGAAGCCCCTCTGAGCATAGGCAAAGGAGGCCTGAGTCTGGTAGAAGGCTGTGAAAAGGCCTACCCTCACCCTGGGGCATGCCTTTGAGGAGTGGCTTGCCGCTCCTTAGCCTGGGCACTCTTGTAAGTAGTCCTATATTCATCCATCTTCTTCATGTAATTCTCTGTCTGCTCTCCAAACAGAGAATTTCCCACCACAGGAAAATCCATAGCCTTAGTCTGGGTATCCTGTGACAAACTAGTACACCTGAGCCAGGCCAACCTACGAAAGCTACAGATGTGGCCATGACCCTAGAGGAAACATCATTAACATCCACAGCAGCATGAAACTGAACCTTAGAGGCTTCAATGCCATCAGCAGCCACCTGTTCTAGTTCACTAGCTAGCTGGCCATGGGCCTGCTTGGCCAATTGCATAACAGTATCCCATCTAGATTTCTGATACCTAGCTACATAAGCCATATAATTTGCTTGCCTGAGTCCCAGAGAGGCTGCCATATGCTTTTTTTTGCCATGGCATCAATCTTCCTGAATCCTTGTCAGGAGGATGTGAAGCCAAGGAATATTAGCTTTATCACAGGCAGCAGCCTGACCTACCCCAACATGACTGCATTGCTGAGAAAGGAATTCTGTATCAGGGCCTGACAATGTATACCTTCTGTCCATCTTTTATCTACAGGAGGCACAGAATTAGGAGCTTTTAAAATTTTAATTGTTTGTTTCTAAAAGACTTATGTAAAGGAATAGACAATCTCCTAGACTCTGGAATATCCATCGTTTCTACAAAATCAGGCTCCTCTTGCTCATCCACAGCCTCTTCTAAAGGAAGCTGGAGGTTTCAGCAACTTTTTCATAAAACATAAAATGAGATGGGGACTCAGACAGCATAGGGGAGATTCTAAAGGTCTGTCTGGGAGATGTCCGTTCAATGGGCATACCCAGACCTTCCCCCCACATTCATACTGTTCATAATCCTCCTCCCTCCTCTGGTTCATAAAATTCCTCAATATCATAATCCTGAACCACTGGGACCGGACGAACCGACCTTTTACCAGATGGTGGTTCGGACGGACCCTGAGACAGTGACTGGACAATTTGTATGGCTTTTGCTATCTCTGCAGCAGTTGGAGAAGGAATTTTGGACTCAGACCTGCTGATTTTTCTTGTTTTCTTTACTGGAATTGGTTCCTCAGAACCAGCTTTTCTTTGCCCGAGAAGTATGGCCCTGGTCAGAGGGTTCCTCCTCTGGTTCGGTTGGCACCGAACCGGTGGCCATCCGGTCAGCGGACTTTTGCCTCTCGCTCCTGAGCCTGCCCAATCTTTTTTCCAGGGTGGCTGCAGGAAATTCTTACATACCTGGCAGTCTGACTGGAGGTGGTCAAACCCCAGACAATAAACACATGTGTGTGGGTCAGCCTTGGCAAAGACTTCCCACAAACATCACAGTGTTGAAACCCAGTGGGCCCGGTTTTTCTTTTGGGTTTCTCAGACATAATGCCAGCCTAACCAAAAACTTTGCCCTTTTAACGGCAGTGCAGGCAAGACACCCTTTATCGGTTCCTAACGTGTCACGGTATTGGAAAAACGTACTAATCCGCTTTTTAGAACCGATAAGAACCGGGAACCGCACTCTAAAATAGTAACTTTTAGTTTTAAATGAGTTTTAAACCCACTGATCGGTTCAAAACCGAACCGATAACTTACAAGTTCCACACAGACAAAACCTTCATTTACTTACGGTTACCACAGATAGAGCTTGAACCGAACGGTTTTGTGGTTAAAATAAAACTATTCTCAGTTAAATCCAACCGAGAAAACACTTTTTAAACCGAGAAATGAACTGAGCAGAAGGAGAAATCTCCAGAGCGACTGTTCACTGAGGCGGAGTAAAGAATCTGACAGTTCAAGTTTGAAATGACACAGATAGAGCTGCTCTCGTGCCAAAATTCTATTTTGGAATGGTTTTAACCATTTCACTCCGGGGCAGTTCTAGAGCTGGATCAAACTGCTAATGTCTATAATACAGCAAGACTTCATGTTGTTTGAATTTCTATTGGCCTAACTTCACCCAGCAGGTGAAAGAGTATTACAGGTCTTGTCAACGGTGCAAAGAAATAGGGAAGGCGGGCAACAAAACCCAAGCCACCCTGATTCCATTGCCCATAGTGGAGGAGCCATTCCAGAGGGTGGGAATGGATATTGTGGGGCCTTTAAATACCCCCAGCTCCTCAGGGAAGAAATTAATCCTGACTGTGGTGGATTATGCCAGCCGGTACCCAGAGGCAGTCGCCCTATCCTTACTGAGGACAGACAAAGTGGTAGATGCCTTACTTGGGATTTTCTCCCGTGTTGGGTTTCCGCAGGCAGTTATCACCCATCGAGGGGGTTCCTTCATGCCGGACCTGATGAAATGTTTATGGGAGACGTGTGGGATGGTGCAGAGATGCATGACACCGTATCAACCACAAGCCAATGGGCTTGTGGAAAGATTCAATGGTACCCTGAAGTCAATGCTCTGGGCGTTTGCTGAACAGCATGGGAGGGATTGGAAGAAATATCTTCCCCACCTGTTGTTTGCATACAGGAAAGTGCCTCAAGAGTTGACAGGATTTTCCCCCTTTGAACTCTTATATAGACATCGGGTACGTGGGCCCCTAGACTTGATCCGGGAGGACTGGCAAGGCAAGCACGCCAACCAGGGAACTCCCATTGTGGATTACGTCCTTAGGTTTAAGGAAAGGCTGAAGGAGCTTATGGGGACAGCCCAGAACAACCTGGCAGCTGCACAACAGAAACAAAAAGTGTGGTATGACCGCAGAGCCAGAGCTCACTCATACATGGTGGGTCAGGAAGTCATGGTCCTTATTCCGGTCCAGAAAGACAAGCTGCTGACTGAGTGAGCAGGACTGTACAAAGTGGTGAGGAAGGTAAATGACGTGAACTATATTGCAGAGTTATCTGACTGAAGACAGACAGAAAGGATGTATCACGTCAACATGATGAAGCCATATGCAAATAGGGCTGACATGGTGTTTGCAGTGTGTAGCCCTGGGGAGGGGACGGACGAAGGAGAACCCCTTCTGGACTTGCTGGAAGAAAGCAAGCAGGAGTCCTCTGTGGAGGCAGTAAAATTGTCTCCCCAGCTGGCCCCAGACCAGATCCAGGAAGTAAGGGAGGTTTCAGCAAACTTTGCCCCATTGTTTAGCGCTAAGCCTGGACTAACCCCCTTAACGACGCACGATGTGGAGACAGGGACACAGACGCCCATATGGCAGACAGCATATCGGGTGTCAGAGGCTGTCCAAAAGGACATTAGGAGGGAAGTGGAGGAGATGCTAGATTTAGAGGTAATCCAGAGATCCCACAGCCCCTAGGCCTCACCCATAGTTCTTGTGCCTAAGCCAGATGGCTCTACTTGTTTCTGTGTGGACTATCGTGGACTGAATGCAGTCACGAAGTCAGACGTCCACCTGATGCCCCGGATGGACGAACTCCTGGACAAGTTGGGAGGGGCGACCTACCTTACGACGACTGACCTGACCAAGGGGTACTGGCAGGTAGAGTTAACGGACAGAGCTAGGGAGAGGTTGGCATTCATCACTCCGATAGTCTTATTTCAATTTAAAGTAATCCCTTTCGGAATGAAGAATGCCCCAGCCACTTTCCAAAGGTTGGTGAACCAGGTGTTAAATGGTGCCGAGGAGTATGCCATGGCATACCTGGATGACACTGCCATCTTTAGTACCAGCTGGGAGGAACACCTATCCCACCTTAGGGAAGTGCTGGGCAGCATACAGAGGGCCGGGCTCACTGTCAAAGCCGGGAAGTGCCAAGTGGCCATGGGAGAAGTGGCATACCTCAGGCATGTGGTAGGCCGACGACAGCTCCATCCTAAAAAAATAAAAACAGAGGTAATCCAGGCGTGGCCCAGACCAGAAACACAGAAGCAGGTCAGTAGTTTCCTTGGGACAGCAGGGTACTATAGACAATTTGTACCCAATTACAGTGCCCTGGCTGCTCCCCTATCTGACCTGGTAAAGAAAAGGATGCCAAAGAAAATTACCTGTGAACCAGCCTGTGAAGTAGCCTTTATCAGACGGAAGGAGGCACTGTGCAGTGCTCCTGTTTTGACAAGTCCTGACTATAGCAAACCCTTTATAGTTCAGACTGACGCCTCAGATGTGGATATTGGGGCAGTACTGAGTCAGACATCCAGCCAAGGGAAAAATCACCCTGTAGCGTATCTGAGTAAGTTACTTCCCAGGGAGCGGGCATACTCCACTGTGGAAAAGGAGTGTCTTGCCATAGTGTGGGCCTTGAAAAAGTTAGAGCCATACTTATATGGGCAGCATTTTGTGGTAGACTGACCACAACCCCCTGGTTTGGCTGACGCAGATGGGAAAGAACAATGGTAGATTGCTAAGATGGAGTCTTGCTTTACAAGGGTATGACATGACAATTCTACAAAGGGCTGGAGCGAAAAAACAGAACTCAGATGGGCTGTCTCGTGTCTACGAGGAGTGAACTGATCTGGGAAGCTCATCCCATGCAGAGGATACAGCCCCCAAATTCAGTCTAGGTGGGGAGGACTGTGACGCTTAGACAGCTGGTTCTGATAACTCGATGATTTTTGTAATATAAAAATGTAGTGCGATTGTCTGTCATGAAAAATCCTGTGCCTGGGATGACAGCCCCCCAAAGTATCAGTTCAAAAGACAAGATATATGCTGAACAGCAGATCTATGAATGCAATTAACTTGTCAGGTTGCTTGGAAGCCAGGAGCTAATATATGCATTTGATGACGTCTTCAGTAAAGTCAGTTAATTGCACCTGGTGTCATAAGGAAGTGGAATATCCATTTTATGACGTCCTCAGGAAAGTCAGTTAATTGCACCTGGTGTCATAAAAAGTCCTTTGATGTGTTTGAGAACGGAGACTGCTCATAGATCAAAGGAGACTGAGAAAATGACAGTCTTAATTAAGAGTGTCATCATTTGGAAAATGAGTCTTGCTGGAGTCACAGAATTTAATACCTTGATGGAACTTCCTGTTTTGTGTATATACATTATATATATATATATATATATATACATATATACACACACACACAGTATATACTGTATATATATATATATATATATAGTCGAGGCCAAAAATATTGGCGCCCTTGCAGTTTTTTCTAATAATGCACCATTCCTTCCAGAAAATTGTTGAAATTAAAAAATATTTTGGTATCCACATATGTATTTCTTTGGTTTGCAGTAGAATAAAACACAAAAAGCAGAACATTTTACTAAGTCTTAGCTTAGTCCACACAGAAATCCTTAAATGGTCTGGACAAAATTATTGGCACCTTTTAGAAGTAGTTAGAAATAATTGGATTTCAAGCAGATGATTCTCCTTCACTTTGGAACTGAACTCACCTGTGGTGAGTTGCAGGTGTCTGCAATATAAAAATCACTCATTCAACCAGTTTGAATAGAGAAAAGGACTCATTCTCCTGTTTTGTGTCACTGTGTGTTCCACGATGAGCATGGAGAAAAGAAATACAGCTAGAGAATTGTCTGAGGAGGTCAGACATAAGATTGTAGCAACATGGACAATCTCAAGGCTACAAATCAATCTCCGAGACCTTGACTTGTCTTGCCTACTGTGACGAATGTTATCAGGATGTTTGAGGCCCATGGCACTGTAGCCAACCTCCCTGGATGTGGCCGCAAGAGAAAACTTGATCGAAGACTGCAGCGCAGGATTGTTCGAACGGTGGAGAAAGCGCCTCGATCAACTGCCAAACAGATTCAAGCTGACCTTCAGACACAATGTACGACAGTTTCAACTCGCACCATCTGTCGCCAACTCAATGAAAGGGGGTTACATGGTAGGAGGCCCAGGAAGACTCCACTGCTGAGAGAGAGAGACACATAAGAAAGCCTGACTGGGGTTTGCCAAAACACACCTGAACAAGCCAAAATCCTTCTGGGAGAATGTCCTGTGGACAGATGAGACCAAATTAGAGCTTTTGGTAAAGCACATCATCTCTATGTTTACAGAAAACAAAATGAAGCCTTCAAAGAAAAGAACACCTTCCTACAGTCAAACATGGAGGAGGTTCAGTGATGTTTTGGTTTTGTGCTGCCTCTGGCACTGGGTGCCTTGAACGTGTGCATGGCATCATGAAATCTGGAGATTACCAGGCCATTCTGCAGCGCAATGTTGAACCCAGTATCAGAAAGCTGGGTCTTCGTCGAAGATCATGGGTCTTCCAGCAGGACAATGACCCCAAACACACTTCAAAAAGCACCCAGGAATGGTTCAAGACAAGACGCTGGACTGTTCTGAAGTATCCAGCAATGAGTCCAGATCTAAATCCCATTGAAAACCTGTGGAGAGATCTGAAAACAGAAGTTGGGAGAAGGCACCCTTCAAATCCAGGAGAACTGGAGCAGTCTGCACAAGAAGAGTGGGCCAAACTGCCAGTAGAGAGGTGCAGGAAGCTCATCCATGGCTATAGGAAGCGGTTGATTGCAGTTATTTTGACCAAAGGCTGTGCTACCAAATATTAAGTCTAGGGTGTCAATAATTTTGGCAATGCCATTTCTTTTCATTTTCTGATTTAAAAGGATATATTAAATTCTGAATCAAAAACAAAGGTTCTGTAATATTAACAGAGAAATAAAGAATTGTGGAGACCAAATGTTGTTAATTTCAACTTATGTTTAGAGGAAATTGTGAGTTATTTGAAAAAGTGCAAGGGCGCCAATATTTTTGGCCACGACTGTATATATACATATATTTTTTTTTTGTGTATCCTGAAAGGGAGGAGCTAGATGATGATATCATGAAGAGGGTTGAAACAGCATTTTTAAACTGTAGTCTGTATTCCATTTAAACACACATGTTTGGACTCTGAGAAAGTAACATCAGGCACTGTTAGAGGAATACATTAGGCAGACAGACCTACGTGTATTATTGGTAGGGATTTGCACTTTTTTTAAACCTAATTTTTTTTTTTTTTTAAGTGATTTGTATGTTTTGTGATATATCGTTCTGTATTTACATTTTTATCTATTTTTAAGAAACATCTCATTTTTAGAGACTACTTGGTGTGCCTTTGAAATTCTTTGACAAGTGAAGCATATATGATTAAAGGTGACACTGTGCAAAGCTATTGATAATAACAAACTGGGAAAAGGTAAGAGTTTCTTCTGAGGTCTTTTCACAGAGTTTTAAGGGTTCATTTTGTACACCTGATTAAGTGCCCATAGGCGAAAGATATCTTGCCCCCCCCGAACAGCAGAATTATCTGAGCATGTACATTGGGTAAGCTAGCAAGAGGTTCGCAGTTTGAATCCCTCCAGAACTTATTTATTTAGCTTTTGTTAACCAGGTAAGCACACTAGACAAACACATGTCTATTTTAACTTGATACCAAAGTTTGATTCGAACACACAAAACAGACAGGAGGGTTACCCTGTTCTGTTAACTGTTCACAATACTGCACTCAGAGGTTGGCACTGTGGGAGTAGAGGGCCTGACCTGTTGAGTGGGGTTGGAACAGTCAGCACCTGTCTGCCCCCTAGCAGAGGCTGGGGGACACGGCTGCCACACTGAAGACAGGGAGGAGTTGGGGCAGACACTGGAAGAAGCATGTGCGGACACAAGCGAACTCCACTCCTCATGCATGATTGAACGCCTCGACTCCATGGGAGAAAAAGCAGCAAAAAGAAACAGCAGTTATGCAAGAACTTACTGTAACAGCCAGCCCGTCGGCACAGCGGTTGATTTTCCGCTTGCGGCGCTGGCAACCCGGGTTCGGGAACGGACCCAGGTTGTCGGAGGGCTGGCCGGGGAGAAGGATTGAGCGTCCATAGGACTGCTTTTCTTCTCCGCGGGGGGGGGGGTTGAGTACTCGGTGACACCTAGTAGAGGCTGGGTGCATCGCAAGCATCAATGCCAAATTGAACTTGGGGGCGGGTCAGAAGCCGGTCGTCACTGCATGTCTCCGCCCCTGTTCACAAAGAGAGAATAACATGCTGTGCCTGGCCGTCTTAATGAAGCTCAGCCCCTGACGCCTCGATCAGCCTCCAGGAACCAGCTCCCCGACCAGACGTTTGTTGTGTGGCCCGATATGGGGGTCGGTGCCGCGACCCCGCTCTCTGGGGGGCAAGCCAGGGATGACAGGGTGAGTGTGGGCAAGTCCAGAGGTGGAGGCAAGGGGGTCCATGACCGGAGCAGAACCAGATGGCTGTCAGGGGACCAAAAAGCATAGTAATTAAAAAAAAAAAAAAAAGGAACGTACCGTAACAGTAGATCTTCAAGAGAGCTTCCTGCAGTAGGTCTTCACATATAGGACTGTGCCCCCCCAGAGTCAGGTTCCAACAGCAAACTTGTAGCTAGCAATCGGCAGCGGGGACTACCCCCGGCGTCAGATGACGCAATGTCAGCCCGACTATAAAAGGGGTGGTCCTGGGCCCGCCCTCCAGTTCTTTTCCACTGGAGACCTAAAGAAAGGTAAGTAGAAAGGAAGAAGTAACAACTCCTGGGACCTTGTGCCCTATCTAGACCTATGGGCTAGGCAGGAAGGAAAGGAAATATTTCCAGGAGCTAGGGGAAGGTGGGTGGGAAACTAGACCTACTGCAAGAATCTCTCTCGAAGATCTACTGTTTACGTCAAGTTCTTACATAACTGCTATATCTTACTTTGAGAGGGTACCTGCAGTAGGTCTTCACATATAGGACTGAATACCAAGCAGTCTAAAGAGAAGGCGTTGGAGACGAGGTTCCGGGAGGAGGAAAATGTTCGCCAACTGAGGTTCTGCCTTAGGATAGAAGACACAGCAAAACAGCAAGGCCGAAATCAGTTCTATGCCTAGAGGCAATGTCCAGAATGTAGTGTTTAGTGAAGGTGTGGATAGAAGACCAAGTGGCTGCTACACATATCTCTGCAGTCGACACATTCTTAAAAAAAGCAGTAGAAATTGCCACGCTTCTGGTGGAGTGGCCTTTAACCCCCCCTCCGAAGGGTCCTTCCATGTTTCTCGTAAGTGCAGTGAATACAGTTAGCCAGACACCTAGATATAGCCTGCTTCGAGATGGTCTTGCCCTGGCACTGGGGGGCAAATGCCACAAAAAGTTGGTTTCCTTTATGAGCCTCCTTAGTCCGGGAGGTATAGTACCTCAGAATCTGGTGCACATCCAAGGTGTGCAACAGATATTCCCCCATGTTGGAATGCTGAGGATAACAGACCGGCAGTTCGACAATCTGGTTGAGAGTCGTCTCCGAAACCACTTTCGGAAGAAAGAAAGGATTAGTCCTAAGGACCAACCGGTCCTTGTAAAAAATCAAATAAGGCTCTCTGCACACAAAGGCCCGAAGCTCTGAAACTCTTTGAACTGAAGTAACCGCAACTAAAAATAAAGTCTTCCATGACAGGATGCACATATCGCAACTAGCTGCCGGTTCAAAAGGGGGTAATGTATGTTTCTCCAACATAAAATTGAGATCCCAGGGAGGACAGGGGTTCCAGACTGGAGGTTTAATATGAAAGATGCCCTTCAAGAACATTTTTGAAACCTCTAGCTGCGCTGGGGTTTTGCACTCCACCGGGAGGTGGTAGACCGACACCACAGAAAGATGGACCTTAATGAAGGAATAACTAAGGCCCAACTCAGAAAGATGTACGAGGTACTCTAACACCTGGGAGGCCAAGCAAGGTAAGGAATCCAAGCATTAAGCTGTGGCCCAGATGGAAAATCTCTTCTACTTCATGGCATAGGTAGATCTGGTAGAAGGTTTTCTGGCTTCTAACAGGATCTGAGCGACCTGGGAAGAAACTCCATAGCGGAAAACCGCTATGTCCACAGGTGCCATGCATGGAGGTGGAGAGACTGAAGACTCGGATGTACCAGGGTGCCCCGCCCCGAGACAGAAGGTAATGAGACATCGGCAGAAGGACTGGAGTTCTAGAGCAAGCTACTGCAACAACGGGAACCAAATCTGCCGAGGCCACAGAGTAGTGATCAGGATTAAGTGGGCCCTTCCACCTGAAGTTTCAACAGAACCTTCTGAATAAGAGGAAAGAGAGGAAACGCATATAGAAACCTCCCTGTCTAAGAGAGAGACAGTGCGTCTCACCAAAAAGCACCATGCCTGGGAACGAGCGAGCAAAAGTTGGGTAGTTTTATGTTGAATTGGGAGGCGAACAGATCTAGGTCTGGCCGGCCCCATCGAAGAAACAGGTCTTCGACTACGTCCTGCTTTAATTCCCACTCGTGAGTCCTGGCTACTTATCAGCTGAGACTGTCTGATAGAACATTGTACACGCCTGGGATGTGGACTGCTGTCAGAAACAGACCGTGCTGAATCGCCCAGTACCATACTCTCATTGCTTCCCTGCAAAGAGGGTACAACCGAGTTCCTCCCTTTTTGTTGAGATACCAAACAGTCGCCATGTTGTCTGACTGGATCAGAAGTGTTCCTGAGACGAGTAACAATAGAAGGCCTGGAGAGCACAGAGTACTGCTCTAGTCTCCAGGACGTTGATATGGAGCTGCTGCTCCTGGTGGGGTCCATGAACCTTGGGTTTTGTGGTCCCCAAGATGGACACCCCAACCCATATCAGAGGCGTCCGATGTGAGGGTCTGGGTAGGGGACCGAGAGTGGAAAGGAGCTCCCACTAACAGGTTTTTGAGATCCTGCCACCAAAGAAGATCCTTCTGCAGGCTGCTGGAGATCATGACCAATTGGTTCATATCGTCCAACCATTGGTCCCACTGGACTCGAAGAGACCACTGGGTGACCCTCATGTGCAGTCTGGCCATGGGGACAGTAGGAATGGCCGCTGCCATGAGCCCCAAGAGACAGAGCACCAAGTGTGCTGGCGTCCATCCAGCCTTAGCCACCAAAGTGGCTTGGTAAGCTAAGGTCTCGGCCCGATCCAATGGCAAAAAGGCCTTGCTCTGGACTGTGTCCAGTACCGCCCCAATAAATTAGAGGCACTGAGAGGGTACTAGCTGGGACTTGGGGAGGTTGACCGAGATGCCCAGCTTGACAAACAAGTCCAGAGAGAAAGAGAGAGACTCCTTCAGACTGTCTGGGGAGGGGGCTCAAAAAAGCCAGTCGTCTAGGTACGGGAACACGTATATGCCCATGTGGTGGAGAAATGCCACTACTACCGCTAGGCACTTGGTGAAAACCCGGGGCACTGAGGACAGGCCAAAAGAAAGTGCCCTGAATTGGAAATGGTTCTCCTGAAAGGAGAACCGGAGGAAGCTGCAGTGGCCAGGAGGATGGGGATATATAGATAAGCATCCTGCATATCTAGGGAGCACAGCCATGTGTTTGGAGCAGGAGCAGGAGTAGGAGTCCCTGAAGGGTCAGAATGCGGAATCTCTTGTATTCCACTAAGAGGCTGAGATCCAGGATAGGTTGCAGATCCACAGTCTTCTTTGGTACCAGGAATAAATGGGAGTAGAATCCCCTTCCTAGTTGGTCTGGAGGGATGGGTTCTATTGGTTTTTGCAGCAAGGCCTGGATTTCCTGGTGGATGATTGGGATCTGACCCGGCAGGTAAGAGGACCTTCCTGGAGGGTGTGGAGGTGGAATCTCCAGGAACTCAATAGAGTGACCTTGTTGTATGAGCTGAAGAACCCACATGTCTGCGGTGACAGACTTCCACCCTTCCAGGTGGAGGCCGAACCTCGCTCTCCTACCGGTTCCTCCGAGGGGAATGGAGGTAGCGGAAGGAGAGGGAGCGAGTCAGGATGCTGAGGGTAGGGGAGCTTTGGCCCCTGAGGCTGGTTTGGTAAACTCTGCCTGGGGGGTTTGAGCTCTAGAGCCAGTGGTGCGTCTTTTGCCTTGACGCTTATTCTGGGTCTTATTCCATCATCTCTGGTGACAAAATGGCTGTTTCTTTTGACCCGTCCGATAGATCGAAGAGATCGTCCGCTCTCCTGCAGCCCTGTTATAATATCCTTCGCTTCACCGCCAAAGAGGATGAAATCCCTGAAGGGTGCATCCAAAAGGGATGACTGGAAGTCCTGTGCCAGACCTGCACTACGGAGCCATGACAGGCGGCGAAGGCAGATCCCCATGGCTGCAGCCCAAGCCACCGAGTCCACGGAATCTTGCGTGGCTCGGACAGCATGACGGCAAGAGGACTTGCTCATACGGACTTTGTCCAACAACTTGGCCCTGAGGTTTTCGTCAGGGACATCCTGAAGGTCCCTTTCCAGCTCAGCAAGGGATGCCTTCTGGAAAGCCACCATATGGGACACACAATACTGGGTTGCAGTATAGCCTAGAGGTTAGAGGAACAAGGTGTGAATGAGCTTGATACATCCAGCAGACCAGACCTGAGTTTGATTCTCACAACCTCCACTTACATACTGTGCGACTCTGAGCAAGTCACTTAACCGCCCAGTGCTCCCAGGTTGCCCCTGAAAACAGGCACTTGTGCCTAGTGGGCCTTACCCGGTTATCAAAGACTAAAATAAAAACAAAATAAATAATTTAGTGACCATATGGCACAAGAAGTGGATGAGTAGATCTTTCTACCAAATTGGTGCAAGTTGTCATAAGTCTGTCTGGTGGGGATGAACTCAGGTGCTTGGGTTGAGCCGACTGGTCATGCGAGGCTGTGATGACCATAGAGTCGGCTTTCAGGTGCGACGTCAAATGAGAAATCCCTTCCAGGGGGAAGTAAGTTCTATCAGCTTTCGGGGCCGCCCAGCGGCGGAATACGGGGGTCAGGCCCCAGAAAACCGCCCGAGGGTGCCACCGGTCCACTGGGAAGTGGCAGGGGATCAGGAGCGGCGCCCGGGGTCCCAAAGGAGGGGGCTCCACGCCTAACAGATCCTGGTCTGGCAACGGACCTCTTGGGGGAAGGAGGTCCAAGGTTGGAGAGAAGCCTGGCGAAGGGGGGGCGCTCTGGGAGAGACCCCAACAGGTCGGGAAAATGATCCTGAAGGAAGAGACAAGTCAGGACCAGGTGGAGAATCCCTTGGAGAAGAAACCAGCAGGGATCAAGGGTCTCACGTCCGGTTCCTCGAAGGAGCCCGACGGGCGAGTAGGAACGGCTGTGTGGTCGACGGGTGGTCTGTCATCCGACTTACCAGTTGCGACCAGACTGTCTATGGCAGAGGAACCGCGGACAGGCTGATCGGTCTAGGCCGAGAGCCTGGCGGCAACGGTCAAAGGACAACTTAATAGCAGTGCTACGTGAAGAAGAAACAGAGACCTCAAGAGAGGCTATCCCCATCTGCCCGCTCACCTCGGCAGGAGGGGAAGAAGGCGCCCGGCCCGCAGAAGCGGACAGAGTGCCCGGAAGAGTGGTACTCACAGTCTTGGAGGTGGAAGGCCTTCCTCGTGGTGATAGGCTCCTCTACCGGCACTTCTCCTTGTCCTTCTTTTTCTTCCTTGGGGCCGGCGACAACGACCTCTCCCTAAGCTCCTGGAGCTCCTTTTCCATAGAAGCTAGCCGACGGGTGAGAAAGTGGGCCTCGAGGGTCCGCTTGCATCAGGTCCGGGTGGCCTGACTGAATCCCTGACTGATGGCACACTTGGCAGAGTTGTGCTTAAGCCCCAGGAAAAGGAGGCAACAGGAATGGTCGTCCCTGTGCAGGATTTGGGTGCTGCACTTCTTTTCTGGATGAGCCAACATACACTCCTTCGAAAACTGTGGAAAAAGTGATGAGGATAACGACTAAAACACCAAATATAAAGCGGGCAACTGATCGGTGTTCTAACACGTCTGCTGAACTAATTGAGGTGACGGTGGGAAAGAACTGGAGGGTGGGCGTGGGACTGCTCCTTTTGTAGTCAGGCTGACATCATGTCACCTGATGCCGGGGGCGGTCCCCGCTGATGATCGCTAGCTACAAGTTTGCCATTGGAACCAGACACTGGGGGCGCAGTCCTATATGTGAGGACCTACTGCAGGAACCCTCTCGAAGTAAGATCTACTGCCACAGCAGAGTGATAGAGGGTGCCTCACAGGCTCCGCTCCTGGCCAGCCACAGCACTGGCCCCTTGAATCCGGTCTCCGGTGTGTGGGTTGGAGAATCCCGCTGGGGGATGGGGAAGACCCTGGGGCCGGGTCAGTGCCAGATGGTGGATGTTGGGGGACAGGGCTGGGGGATCCCTCTGGATGTAAGCCAGCGGTAGGGAAAAAGTAATAACTGTAAAAAACGAAATAACTCAATTTTATCCTATGACATCCCCAACATGAAGACAGGGTTTTAGCTCCCACTGGAATTACAGATTAAAAGACAATGACAACCCTAGCTCTTATTAACGTTTTGAAAATTGAGTTAATTAGGAAAAATAATTACAGATAACCTGGCATTGGAATTCTGAATAGCTTCTGAGCCGCCTCCAGGAACCACCACCCATGGAGGGAAGGAGGCAAGATGAGCCATGACATCGGCGCCATCTTAAGTGAAAATAAAGTAGTAGCATTCCCAAAGTCCAACATAATTCGTTACAGTACAACCCAACCTGAGTTTTCAACATAGGGACCTACTACATGCTTTTAAACAGGCAAAAGGTTTATAACCTCAACCTACAGTAGGCCATAGCTCCCCACACCCTCAATACCCGATCAGTCAAAAAGCTTTAAAGCCCAACTACCAGCAGAAAGTGAGAGTTCTCTAGCCTTCCTCTTCTTCCGATTCTGCTGCTTGGCCTTGGGAACCAAAGTCCTGCTTGATTTTAATAATGAGCTTATCCGCATCCTTAGGATCACTGAAAATATATGTTTTTCCAGGGTAGAGCAATTTCACTTTTGCTGGAAACTGTAAGCTGTGCGAGACTCATAATGTCTACAATGTGGCACAAACGGAGTCTAAAGCTTTTCTATGAGACCTTGTGGCAAAACTGAGGTCTGGGAAAAGAGAAATCTTCAGTCTTTCAGGTGATATTACTGGTCTGTTTCGCCATACTGCTTCTAGAATTAAGTCCCGATCATAGATGTCTGCCATCATGACCAGTAATGTTCTGGCTCCCTCCATATGTTCCATGGCCCATCTGGGTGTAATTCTGTATGCTTTTAGGATCTCAGGTGGGGAGACACCAAAGTGTTGCACAAACTAACTCTGCATGAACTGAATCAGGTTATCTTCAGATGATTCTGGCATCCCAACCGCTCTAATATTGGCAGCTCGAAGTTGATTTACAGCAATTTCAAGCCGAAATCGGAGAACACGATTCTCCTTAATGAAACTCGTTGTGGCTGCAAGAGACTTTCCTGCCATGCCAACCGTTTCTTTCACTTCGGTAACAGCCTGTATACACTGTTGCTCACAGGTAAGGAGTTTAGCATGTATGTCCACGACTTTCTTGTCCAACTGAATAAGCCTCATATCGAGAGCTTTAACTGCCTGAAATACATTGCATAGTGTGGGATCATCATTATGCAAGTCTGCTGTAGAGGCTCCTTTTCCATTGCTACTCAAAGACCCGGCCTGCTGTAACTTCTTTCTGCCACCATTCACAGTATGTTTTTTCCGGATTCTCATCTTACTGTCAGTTTTTTGGCTACAGTTCCATTATGGGGCTTTTCTTTCCGACCTCCGTTATCTTTGTATCCTGGAGAACTCTTAAATAAACCTGTAATTTTAACTTGAAAAAACAAGTTTGCCTGGAGCTCAAGCTAAGCATGTCTGGCCACGCCCCCGACATTTTTGTACTGATTCACTTTTTAAACCACACATAAATCTGTAGCCGAATACTTCATTTAGAAAAGCTCCAAACTCACAGTTTGTAGTATATTGCTTTAAAACTACAATATAATCAGCTATTGTTTTCACCGTCTTTCTGATCCCGGTGATAAAATCGAAAGCGCTCCACAATTATCATTGGTTTGGGACTATAATGTCCTGTTAAGAGTCTGTGCAAGCTGCAAAAGGATTTATCTTTCGTTTTTTCTGGGTCTATTAATATCATAAAAAAGTCTGTAGGATTGCTCATTTATGCTACTGTACCTCTGAATTCTTCTTTCTTTTTGCAATCTCTGCTGGTGTTTTTCCATCTTTAGTTTTCAGGGTCTTATCAGCTCCAAGTTCAATCAGCTTTAAGACTGCACTTTTCTGCTCATGATGTACTGCCCATGTTAGTGCCTGTACACACAAAATTAAATATAAATACACAAGTCAAGTATAAGAGAAACTATGATATAGATGGACTTCATGGCCAATAGCATGTGATCAATACTCCAGGTTACAAAATTATGTTGCAACTAAAGAAGGGATGAGGACATAGTAGAATGCAAGTAACCAGACATTTAAAGGGTTTGGCAACATCAGAAACGTAGAGGACCACAAGGATCAAATTAAGCCCTCTCCATCTGCCCAACAAAATATATACACAGCTGTGCCAGCCAAGATGCAATGTAGTAATGCTGTAGTATATCACAAAATGCTGCCTTTAACTGCAGGGAACAATGTAATTCAATGACAATTAAGCACTTCTGTCATGCAGTATTCTGTGACATCTCATTTATTTATTTTATTTTATTTATTTATTACAGAATCGGAGAGTACCTTTGAGTCACAGACTCATTTACAAAGGTTCCACGTCACATGGGTTATAAACAGACAGACATTACAGTGATTACTGCGAATAGATCACAGGGAAAGATACAGCTTATTTGCAGGGAGTATTTACTTCAAGTTACTTAGTTGTAGCACGGCTGGTTCCACTTTAGGTTACTCACCAGTAACTGTAGTTCTAAGAATAGCATACAGTTCACATCCACACACTAGCAGTCTTCCCAGAGACAGCTGAGTCGTCAAAGCGTCTTCAAGCTAAGCTCCTCCGAGGGTTGCAGCGTTGCATATCTCCGCAATGGGATCAGCCACTGAGGCAGCAGTACGTCTAGTGGAACAAACCCTGAGCTCCTTGGGTGACGCTGTATCTGCAACCTCTAACAGAGGTTGATGCAAAATGTAATCCACTTAGAAATCAGCTACTTTGCTGCCAATCTGCAAGGCACAGCTTCTGTGTACATGAGAAAAAACTGGTGAGCCTCTCCTCAAACTTTAGCCATGTACTTACTCCCTGTAATAAGAGAGTGCCCTCCACAGGTCCAGAGTTTGAAGCCTGCGATCGGCCTCTGAAGCTGGGCTGATGAAAAACACCAGAAGGTGTATCACCTACTTAAGGTGAAACTTCGATATAACCTTCAGGAGGAATGTCAGGTGAGGGTGAAGGGTGACTTGTCCTGTGGAAAAGGGGGACTCCACCAGGAGTGCCTGGAGCTCACTGGTACTTCTAGCTGACGTGATGCCACCATCAAGGTGGTCTTCCACAACAAATGTGCCATCTCATATTTGTGCATAGCCTCAAACAATTTGCCCATGAGCACTGCCAACACCACCAGTAGGTCCCATGGAGGCAGTGGTTAGCGCACCAAAGGGGACAAATAATCCATGCCTTTAAAAAAGTACCTGACAACCTTCTCCTGAGCAATCGTCGGCATACCAGCCCATGACTGGTATTCAAAGATAGCCGCTAAGTACATCTTAGGGTTGTTGCCCACAGTCCCGACAGAACCAGAGGTAGTCAAGAATGCTCACCATAAAACAAGTAAGTTCCTAACCGTGGCACCAGATCAAGAACTCCCACCACTTAAATGCATAGCATTTTCTAGTCAACTCCTTACAGGATGCCTCCTCGACAACACATCCTTCAACTCTAGCAGCTCAGGAAGCAGGCTGCAATGTGCAGGGGCTGAAGGTCCATGGGTAGGATCTTTCCCTGTTGTTTGGTCAGCAGGTTGGGGCAGAGAGGCATCTTCCATAGATGCTTGCTACTGAGGCTGAACAGATCCCAGTACCAGAACTGTCTGGGCCAGTCTGGAGCCATCAGGATCATCTGTGCCTTGTCCTTCTGGGCCTTGATCACATCCTTGTGAACCAAGGGGAAGGTGTACAGAAGGCCCGGGCTCCAGGGCCTTGAGAAGGCATCTCTCAGCAGTGTCCTGGACTGAGGAAGTGAGCACAAAACAGCTTTAGTTTTCTGTTTTCCCACCAAGCAAACAGATCCATCAGAGAGATGCCCCACTGGGAAAACAGATGATTCAAGGACCACTCCTGCAATGTCTCTCCAACCTGGCTGAGTACCTGCCAGGACCTCCTTATGAATGAGCTTGCTCAATGGAGTTTTCCTGTAATAAACTTGAACTTGATTTCTCCCACAAAATGAATCACCAGCTCTGTTTCTAGACTGTGCACAAGAGTGCAGGCGCAGAGAGGATCCAGACATAAGGAAAGCAGTGTGCCCCACCCTGCCTGTGAAGGTAGTACATGGTGGTCGTGTCGTTTGACTGAACCTGCATAACCTAACCCTGAATCAACAGAGTGAATTCCGTCAAAGCCAGGTGCACTGTGCAGAGCACCAGCAAGCTGCTTGATGTGTTGGGACTCCCCAGAAGACCAGAACCTGTGGGAATAGTGGTTTCCAAGGTGTGCTCCCCATCCCACCAGAGACATGTTCATTGTGATGCAGGTTACTTGTTGTGACAAAGTTCTGGGAGGACAAATGGGATTCCCTCCTCCATGTTCTCTGGTGATAGCCACCGCTGGATGGGGATCCCACAGTGGCTGGTTCACCAAGATCGACTGGTCCAGGCAACCTCGACGCTGTGACCACTGCCGGCTCAACTCCCATAGCGGGGGGGCGCATCCTCAAGCTGGCCCAAGGGACCACAATGGTAGAAGCCATCATCAATCCCAGCAGCCTCAGGAAGTCATGGGCAGGGTGCAAGCACCCAACCTGAAATGATCACGCAAAGGAGATAAGGTTGATGCCTGATCCGCCAGGAGGTGGGTCTTGGCCCACATGGAGCCTTGTACTGCCCCGATGAACCGGATTATCTGTGAGGGGACTAGCTCTGACATGGCCAGATTTACCAGAAGGCCCAAGTCTGGAGAGATCTGGAGGACTAGATCCCTGGACCGCTCCACACCCCTCTTGGAGGGCCCAGGTAGCAGCCAATCGTTCTAGTAGGGAAACACCCAGACACTCCTGTGACACAGTAAAGCCACCAGCACTACCATGCACTTGTTCAAGACCCTGGAGCAGATGAGAGGCTGAAAGGCATCTCCTGGAAATGGCACAGGTTCCCCATTGCACGAAACTGACGGTACCGACAATGGGACGGATGGACTGATATGTGGAAGAACGCATCCTGGAGGTCCAGGGAGCAGAACCACTTTCCCTGCTCTAGGGATGGTACTACCTATTTATTAAGAAAACTTCAGAGATTACCTATGGGCACGAGTGCTCATTTACAAAGGTTCCACATCAAATACATGGTCTCAAAAAATAAATAAATAAATAAATAAATAACAAGTACAATAAGTAGTTCCACAGGAAATGCAACTGAGTCAGGCTCAAAGCATTTAAAGAACAACCGCATACAGATTTGAAAAAATAAATCTATACCGATAGCTCTGTAAAGTCACAGGTTATGCACAGAGAGAAAACGAATAAAACTGTTTTACAGTTACAAATGCATAGGACTGTGACCATCCGGAACTTGCACTTCCGCATGAACTGGTTCAGATCATGCAGATCTAGCATGGGGCACTAGCCCCCATCCATTACAAGACCCAGAAGAAAAAATTATTCACCTTAGTAATTATGTTTCTTCTAGTGGAGTCTTGCTGTAATCTGACAATTGCAGTTAGGTCCAGCCTTTCAACTGCCCCGGAGAACATAGGGTTAACTTTTCTATGCATGGCATAGAATGTTCATCTCGAGCTCGGCTGAAGCCTCTGCCTGTTGTTATTCGAACTGCAAACGTCAGATCTTTACGAGCAAAAACTCACTAGGTGTTCTGTGTGGAAACTGTAAAATTTTTGACTAGCCAACTGGCAGAAATACGATGTTTTCGTTCTCAAGGAAGACTCAAGTCAGGAAACCAAAACCAATCAAATGAAACAACATTCCACCCAAAGAAAAAGAGGTGTAAAAGGGGGCACCTCTAGGGTGCCAACATTGAGCCTGCCCACATCCCAAAATTCTAGGTTCTGAGATAGGAGGCGGAGGGGGAGGTCAGAATACAGCAAGACTCCACTAGAAGAAACATAATTACTAAGGTAATTTTTTCTTCAAACAACATGAAGTCTTGCTGTATTCTGACGATTGCAGACTACCAAGCAGTACCTCCATGGAGGAGGGACAGAACCTACTTTGGAAACAGGCTCTGAAGTACTACTGTGCCAAACCGAGCATCACTCCTAGCCTGGATATCCAGAGAGTAATGCTTGGTAAAAGTATGGACTGTTTTCCAGGTGGCTGCTTGACAAATTTCTAAGAGAGGGATATCCCTGGCAGCAGCCAGGGAAGCAGCTGTACCTCTCGTGGAATGAGCCCTCAGGCCTGAGGGTGGAGTTCTACCCAGTTTTTCATAGCAGAACTGTATACAAGAAATGATCCACCTGGCAATAGATCTCTTGGTGGCAGGGTTTGCCCTTCCCAAATTCTCCACAAGTGAGGAACAACTGAAGGGATTCAAACCTGTAACCCTTGGTACACTCTATGTAGTAGCTAAGGGCTCTTTTAACATCCAAACTGTGTAGCCTCCTTTCCCCTGAGGAAGAATGATCAGTGAAGAAAACAGGGAGAGATACAGACTGATTGAGGTGGAAATCTGAAACCACTTTAGGCAAGAACTTTCTGTTAGTTCTAAGGACCACTTTATCTCCGTGAAAAGAGATGAAATCAGATTCCACTGACAAGGCTTGCAATTCACTGATACGTCTGGCAGAAGTAATGACAACGAAAAACACAGTTTTACAAGTCAAGTACTTAAGCTCTGCTGAGGACAAAGGCTCAAAAGGGGGTTGCATAAGCCGAGCAATACAATCATTACGATCCCAAGCAGGAGCAGGATCCCTAAAGGATGGATTGGTGTGAAGCAATCCCTTGAAAAACTTACAGAATACAGGATGGGATGACAGAGAGGAAGACTTGCCTACAGACAAGAAAGCAGAAACATCTGCCAAGTGTACCTTGAGAGTAGCTGGTCTGAGACCTAGGCCATTAAGATGGACCATATAATCCAGAACCGTAGGCAATTCAGCAGAGTCTGGAGAAATATCCTTCTTAGAACACCAAGGAAAAAATTACTCACCTTAATAATGTTGTTTCTTCTAATGGAGTCTTGCTGTATTCTGACATATGCAGTTAGGTCCTGCCTTTCAACTGCCCCGGAGAACAAAGAGTTAAACTTTCCATGGCCAGCATGGAATGTTCACCACGAGCTCGGTTGAAGCCCATGTCTGCTGTTGTTTAAACTGCAACTGTCAGATCTTTATGAGCAAAGATTCACTAGATGTTCTGTGTGGAAACTGTAAAATTCTTACTAGTCAACTGGCAAATAGATCTATATAAAAAGTTTTTGGTTTCAAAAGGAAGACTCAAGTCAGGAAACCCAAAAACAAAACACACCCAAAACACAACCTCTCACCCAAACCAAAAGAGGGTGAAAAAAGGACACCCCTAGGGTGCCAACACTGCTCCTGCCCACCCTGGAGGATTCTGCAGCAAAGTCGGTGTGTCTGGTGTTGGGGGGTTAGGCTCAGAAGGCTCCGGTGTCTGGTCATCAGGCTGAGGTAGCTTAGGCATCGAGGTAGGCAAGTCCGAGGTACCTGGCGTCAAACCCAGAGGGACAGTACCATCTGGTGTTGGACGAGCTGGCCCCGGCGTCTGGTCGTTGGGTTCTTGGGCATTGGCTGAGGATGGGCGTCAGGCCCTGCCGGCGACTTTGGAGTATCTGTCAATGGGTTCACCCGAGGAGGCATCAGGAAAGCCAGTGTCGAGGGGACTGGTAAAGGCTGAGGCTGGAGACTGATCCTTCGGCTGCCTGGGAGGAATCGCCTGAGTAGGGGACCCAACTCCTAAACAGGACAGAGGCCCCACTTTCCCAGAGGAGTAGGACGACAGTCACGGGTTTTGCCTGGGAACGTCAGCCCCTGACATCAGGGCAGACTCGGCAGACACCCTGGCTGGGAGAGCGACAGGTGAAGGCCTGTCGCCCAAAGAGCCACCAGTGAACCACTCAGCTGAGAGCCTGTAGTAACGATGGGCCTAAGCTTAAGAGGCTAAGGGGTGGGGGAAGATTTCCCACACCCTGAAGAACCTTCTCCCATTACAGAGATAAGGGAAGGAGGTTTGGTCACCAGGAGCCCGGTGGTGGAGGTCGACACCCTGCAGGGCGATGAGCTAGAAGTGGTCGCCGACTTCATCGGGGACTGTGAGCAATCTCCTGTCTGAGATCTCTCCTTATGTTTTTCCCGGTATTTGTGTCTGTCACTTGATTTCTTCTCTTTATGAGAAGAAGATGAAGAGGCTGAAGAGAATGAAGAACTCTTGCAGTGAAGCTCCTTCTCCATTTCAGATAGCTTCTTAGAAAGCAGGAAGGATTCAAGAGTCTTATGGTGGTGGAGCTTGGTGCAATGGTTAAAGTCTTAGCAATGCTGGCAGGCCTCACTGTTGTAGTCCGGGACTAGGCAGAAAAGGCAGGCCGAATGGCCGTCCTCAAGGGGAATCTGCTTCCCGCATGCACACCTAAGACTGCTACCTCTTGATTAAAGAGGTTGGCGAAGAAGACGACATGCAAGAAATCATTGAAGAAATCACTGGTTATAGATAAAATAACAGAATGCTGGTTAGTGTGGTAAAAATGGCGGTTGATAAGCTGAAGGAGTCTGCGGAGGTCTGACTTGCGTGGCTAACGGCGGGAAAAGAACTGGGGATGGGCTGGGGGAACCACCCCTTTTATACTGTATATGACGGGGCGTAAAGCAACCAACTTTCTGAGGCCTAAAACTGGGACGATCCATCCTGACCATGACCCCCCAAACTGTGTCACTCCTACGGGCACCGCCGCTGACAACACTGCACACAAGCAATTACATTTTTCTGCTTGCTCTGGTCGTGCCGTCCCACAGTAAAACCAGTAGCAAACATCCAGATTAAAACAATACATCATTCTGCTGCAGCAAGTTCTAATCATGATGTACAGAAAATTCATTAGAAGCAAACCTGCATTAGATTCTGTTCAGACATTCGAGCTGCAAGTATTGCTCCTCCTGACAGTCCTATCCAACCCACTTACACTCACCTCATTTGCTGAACAAACTTCACTTCAGTGACTCCCACCACCACACCAGATTGTTTTCACACACTTCCCTACAGCTGATCAGGTTCAGGTACCTTAGTTCACTGTTGCTGGTCTCTTCTCTGTCTGGAGTCCCCCTCAGCTGCTGTCAGGCAGACATCCACATGTGCTTGTTTACACTACTGCCCAGTCTAATCTAACAGGAAGGAACATGCTTTACTGGGTTCCCACTGACATGCTTGCAGTGCAACACAGATCAGAGGTTGAAGTTGCAAACTGCTGTCCAGCCGGTAGCCATGCCACAGTGATACTGAAATAACTGTCACTCACGGATTAGCAGTCAGCAAAAAAAAAAAAGGGACAAAACTGTGACAAGTAAGCAAAAAACCAGGACAAAAGTGACATTTTGCAAAACTTGTGGGGACACTGGGACATGCTGCCTGAAATAGGGACTATCCTGGGAAAATAGGGACTGTTGGTAGCTTTACGGGGGGCGGGCCAAAGTCGGGGGAGGTCCCCCGCTGTATACTGCTAGCTAGAAGTTTTCCATGGGGTTCTGGCGCCTTATTCCTAAAGGTGTTACCTGTTGCAAGAAGAAATCTAGAAGTAAGATCTTTAAATTCTGTGGTATTGAAAAAGTACAGATGGGAAACGGGGGGAGGGGGTGACCCTGGAGCATTACTGTTAAGCAGGGAGGCGTTATGGATTGTCCAGTTCGGAGGTCAATATTCTCCAGGACTTGACAAACTGGAAGATATGCCTCTTATCAAAAGGAAGAAAAATGTCTGATGCTATTATCTAACTTCCTAGTTCTAAATTACTTACATCTCCTTCTCTTATTTTTTTTTTGAACTTGAAATAACTTTTTATTTAGTGAAAAAAGGAATACAAATACATCTTTGTATTCAGGAATCATATCCGTTCTAAAACTACATGCAATTACATCAAGGTTTACATGAGGTTATCTTTAGGCAAAGTTCATTCAATTGTCCATTTTGTTTCTTGTCGCAGGTTTCCTTGCTGTAAAGAATGTGACAATGGATGTCTTTGTTGTTACTGCAAACCCTCATAACTAGCCTTACTCCTAAACTTGTAATTTTCTATTCTTAACAGATAGATATTCATGAATACCTTTGTTAACCTCAATAACTTAAATACGAGGAAGAGAGAGGGAAAAAAAAAAAAAAAAAACACTGTTCTCTGTATCTGTTATTATTACTGTCAAGATTCACTGCCCTGTTCACTGTGGGAGAAACATTTTCCCCCTATATTCCTTTTGGGGTTGTGACAACTTAGAATCTTACAATGTCAGGGGATTGCCCGTTCTTCCAGAAAGTCTCCATTTATAAACACAATATGGGAAGGGCGCATGAGGTAAGGTCCCCAGGTAATCAATTATAGCCAGAACCTTTGTTGCCAAGCTCTGCCTTAGGCCTGTAACATCTGCTCAAGGACAGGGGGTGCCCTCTTTTTCTTCTAGGTGGTCGAAGAAGCGAAGCCACCTAGCATTAAATTTCTCTGTGGTCAATCTTAACCTTGCTGTAATGGACTCCATACTCTTCACTTGGTTAATATTATTGTACCACTGGGTCATCGAGGGTGGGTCCTCCCTAAGCCACTTCTGGGTGAGGGACTTCAAGGCCGCCGCCACCAGTACATAGAATAAATATTTCTTGGTCTGTTTTTTCAATTCTATTGCACGTAGTCCAAGCACCAGGTTTTCAAACTCCAATGTTGTCTTCAGAGAAAATATTTTAATTATTTCTTTGGATATTTCTGTCCAATAAGAGGATATCTGGGTGCAGGCCCAAAATATATGGTAGTGTGTGTGCCCTGGACCCACAGTTCCTCCAACACCCATCCGAAGAGAGGGAGGCATAGTGGTACAAGACTGTTGGGGTCCTAAAGAACCGGATATTGATTTTCCATCTAAATTCTCTCCAGAAGGGTGAACTCATTGTTTTCTGAATTCCCCTCTAGATATCCCTCCATTAGCCCTCCAGAATACCATGATCTGTTTCAGCATTCCAGTGATCTATTACCCTCTGAATGGCCAACGTACCCGTCCCCCATTAGTATTTTGTATATTTGAGAGATGTATGTCCTAGTGTCTTATGAAATACTCTTCTGGTAGGTTAACGTTACAGGGGTTGCTGGGCACTGAGCCAGCTCTGTTAGTCCTATATTGTTCTGTATATAGTGGGTGCATTGAATGTATCTAAACGCATCTGTCTCATTTAAGGTGAATTCCCTCTGTATCTCTGTAAATGATTTAAGGCGGTCCACCTCCAGGAACTGCCTTGGATATTTAAGTCCCTTGATCACCCAATCCGTCAAGCGGGTATCTCCTCTGTGAACAGGGAAGCCCAGCATGTTGTACAAAGGGAGGTATTCCCACACTGGTCTTAGTATCTCCCACTCCTGTCTGGCTTTCAGCCACATTTGACATAGTATGCTGTGTCACGGTATTTTTTTAGCTGTTTTAATTCCTTGGGGAGAATTCTCCAAGGCAATAAATTGAGGGGACCCATCTGACAGTCTTCCTCTTCTATCTCTCGCCATCCATGACTCCTCCCACACATCAGCATTTTAATAACTGGGCGGCCAGGTAATATCTGGGGAAATCCGGGAACCCCAGTCCCCCTCTCTCCTTATGTTCTATTAGTACAGTATATCCCAATGGACTCTTGGTTTTTTCCCTGCCCATATAAAATCTGATAACTTTTTCTTTAGGTCTTTTCAGTCTTTGTTAGGGATTGGCAGGGGGAGGTTGGTGTAGAGAAACAAGAAACGAGGAAGGACATTCATTTTAACTGTTTCTATTCTGTTTGTAAATGTTAGGGGAAGAATAGACTACCCATTTATATCGGCGTATACCTGCTGTTTTAAAGACCCATAGTTGTATTTATAAGCTAGTTTTTCCTGAACGGGGATATGAATTCCTAAGTATCTGATTTTGGTATCCACCCATTTGAAGGGGGTCATTTCTCTTAGTCTCTGGTCTGGAACCCTCCCCAAGGCTAGTACCCCTGATTTTTCTTTATTAATCTTAAAACCTGAGATATCCCCAGAGTTCTTCAGTAAATCTAACAAGTGCAGAAGGGAGGTTTCTGGATCACCTAGGTAAATGAGGGTATCATCTGCGTACAAGGATATTTTATGAGTTGTGTTTTGGATCTCTACTCCTTTTATTTCTTTCCTTTGCCGTATGGCCTGGGCCAGTGGTTCCATACTAATTGCAAAAAGCAGGGGTGAGAGAGGGCATCCCTGTCTTGTTCCTCTTCTGATTTTAAGTGGGGAGATAGTGTGCCGTTTACCCTTACCTGGGGATCTTGATAGCATAGTTTTACCCAGTTCAGGAAATTCCCTTCAAAACCCATTTTTTCTAGTACCTGAAAAAGGTACATCCAATTTAGCCTATCAAAGGCTTTTTCTGCATCCAAAAAAATTGCCAGATCTGTTTTTGTATTGGAAGTTTTCTTCTGGATGTTTAAAAGTCGCCTTATGTTATCACTTAGCTGGCGGTGTGGTATAAAGCCCGATTGATCAGGGTGAATTAATAATTCAATATATTTTTGAAGCCGAATGGAGAATATTTTTGTGAATATCTTTAGATCCTGATTCAGTAAGGCTATCGGTCTAAATGAATCGCATTTCGTGTGGTCTTTCCCCGCTTTTGGAATTACTGTTATTAGTGACTGGGTCCAGCTCTCTGGGGTTCTACCCTCTTCTAAACAGTTGTTAAAGACCTCAGCTAGTATCTGGGCTACTGTGGGGCCTAATATTTTGTAAAATTCTCCACTGAACCCATCCGGGTCTGGGGTCTTGCCCCCTGGTAACTGTTTAATAACCCCCATTATCTCTTCTATTGAGATGGGGCGGTTCAACTCCTGTTTCATCGCCTCTGATATTCGGGGAAGATTAATGGAGTTCAGAAATGTTTTCACTCTGTTTCTGGTTATGGCCTCGTCTTTCTCCTCCCCGTACAGTTCTTGATAAAATTTTTGAAATTGGAGTGCTATTTCTCCTGGGTCCTCCCGTTTTACACCTTGTGGCCTTGTGTCTTGTAGAAAGGGGATATATCTATCCATTTGGGCTTTTCTTAACCTGAAAGCTAAGCGTTTTGATGCTCTCCCCTCCACTTCATGATATTTCTGATTTGTGAATCTCAGATATCCCTCCGCTTTTTTGTTATCAAACTCTTGTAGTTTTTTTCTAATTTGGGTTAATTCTTTTTGGGTCTGCCGGTCATAAGGATCAGCCTTGTGCCTTTTCTCTGCTGCGGTTAATTCAGTAGTCAGCCTATTATAAGTAATATGTTCAAGCTTCTTTTGGGCAGAGGCAAAGCTGATTATGTTCCCCCTTATCACCGCCTTAAGGGTATCCCACTTAAGCACTGCGGAGTGGGCTGTTGGGTTATGAACTGTTTGAAAGTCTTTAATATTTTCCTTTAATCTTTCCACAAATGTTTTGTTGTTCAGTAGAGAGACATTTAGTCTTCACAGGGTTTGCCTGCCCTGAGGTAAAAGGGTTAGCCCTATCGATATTGGGGCGTGATCTGATAGGGTTATGTTATGTATTTTGGAGCTTTTGACCTCATAAAGGTGTGAGACATTTGTGTAGAAGAGATCTATTCTCGAGTACGACTGTTGGGGATTTGAATAAAAGGTGTAGTCTCTTTCTTTCGGGTGGTGTGCCCTCCAAATATCTACCAGGCCTAATTCTCTTGTCAGTGTGGTTAAAACCTTTGAGGCTGTTTTATTTGTGGCCTCCATCCTCGAGGAGCGGTCCCTTAGTGGGTGGGGAGCAACGTTGAAGTCTCCTCCAAGAAGTATCTGACCCTGCGGCAGATCGGCTATCTTCTGGAAAACTTTTTCAAAAGAAGTTTCTTGTTGCCTATTTGGGGCATAGATATTAATGAAATGAATGAGCTTACCCTGAATTTTCGACGACATCCTCACATATCTTCCCTGCATTCCTCCCTCTGTTGCTTCTATTGCCAGGTGTAAACCTTTGCGTGTTAGTATTGCTACCTCTGCCCTTTTTGAACTGGGGTGTAAAGCCGCCGCCGCCACCACCTTCTCCACCAAGGTTCGTCATAGTTTAAGATGTTCTGGTATTGATAAGTGTGTTTCCTGGAGGAAAATCACATCTCCCCTCAGCTTCTTAAGTTCCTGCAACAGTCTCGTACGTTTTATCGGAGAGTTTACTCCTTTAACATTATAGGAGCAAATGTTTAGGCAGGCCATTTTATTACGTCTGGAGACCTCTGGTGAGCAATGGGGGCAATAGCCTCCTTGAGTGTGTCCTCGTCCCTAGATCTTCTTATCCTATCTGTACCCCTAATTTTATCTCGTTTATTTTTCTGTATCTCATTTTGAATCTTTACCACAGTACAAACCAAGAACTTTATAACAAAGACAAAGAATATGAAAAAAAGACAGTTAACTCTTAACTTAGAATGTTTATCAACCATTAAACTTTTATCTACTTGACCAACCATGGTCTAACAGTAGAAAAAAAAAACCTTTTGTTGCTGAGAAACCAACTTTTAAAATAACTCCCTATGTGCTTCCCCCAATCCCTGTCTCCCTTTAATCAAAGGAGAGAGGGCGAGGTGGTAGCCTCGCTACACTTGTAGTGTGCGTATCTCACACCTGCTGTCTCTAATTAAGAGACTAAGAGCTGTTTTTTCTGCTCTGAATTACACATCACGTTTCCCAGTTCATGAACCCTATCCCACTCTCCAAGACCAGTACCGTCTCTCTGTAACACCATCCTTCTTATTATGTTCCCTCCCTCCCCGTCGATCATTTCACAGTAGGGTATGTGGTCTTTAGAGATAACCCCCTTATGTATCAGATAGGATAGCCCCTAATCCCTTCTCCCCTTAGGCAACTGTTCCTCCAACCCTTGGAGCTAATAACTGTCGGTGTTTCCCCTCGAGCAGAGCCTCGCTGGGCAATCAATGTGGGTGCATAAGTTACTATTCCCTACCTAGTAACCACAGCTCTTGTACCTGCGGTACCCAGGAGTGTCTACGCAACAGGTGCTGCAGTTAGAAAAGCCTGCGCAATGGTGCAGCCCCCTTGGGATTACCCCTAGTCAGGCAAAATCCCATAGTTCCCATGGAGATCGCCTCACCAATTGGCCAGGTATGTGCAGCGGTCCCTTGAGAGCCATCTGGTGGCCCAAAGAGCTCTCTGGTGTCATCCTGCTCTACCACACAGTCCCCCTGTAATCACTGCCTGTCCTTGAGTTCAACCATGCTGTTCCCTTGCTCCGAGGTGGACCCTTAGTTTCCCCCTTCGTTCTCTATGGTCTTCCCCCCTCTCTCCCCCCCCCCCCGGCCTCATCATCTGAGGTAGTTACCGCTCTCTTTGGCAGGGATAACAGAGGATCTAATTTCTATGTGCTGCTTATCTGTCCCGTGGTCCACTTAAAATTTCATTTTCCCTCTTTCCTTTCCCCCTCGCTATATAATCAGGTAGCTAGAACTATTGTAGTCGCCTTCTCCCGGCCCTCGATAATTGCGGCCCTCCTACATGTCATGCCCGCGACCTGAAAGGTAAACAAGAAGACCAAAACAGAAAAAAAAAAAGAAGACCAAAGAAACCTTGGCCTGTGGGTAGCGGGGCAGTCACCCGGCAACTCTCCACCTGTAAGCACAACTCTGCCGCGCTCCATGGGGGCTGCTCCGCCAGCCAGCTAAATATAAGAGTGGGCTTCCACGTGCTTTCGTGTAGATCAGAGAGATCTCCGGTGGCACATTACTTGGCGGGAAGATTACCCTGCCATATAACTGTGTCTCCGTGAATTTAGATTTAGCGTACCCCTGTATCAAGGTGGGCTCTCCTTTGAGATTAGGCCTTTTCTATCCTCTTGTTACTTCCCCTTCTCCTGCATTTGATTCAAAACCTTAAACCTCTTATTTACTGAAGTTACCCTTTGCTTTTTGCACCCCCCCCCACCACCATCTCCTCAAGGGTGATTACAGTCCTTTCTGATCGTAGCAAGAGGAGAAAGATAATAAAAGAAAAAGTGATCAGCCCTCTCAGGAGCAACTTATCTGCTTAAAGTTCCTTTAATTCGCCGCTCTCCTTCCGATTCTTTTACCGCATTTTTGCCCAGTGCGGTTGTTGTGAGCTCCTCTCTCAGCGTTGGGGGGATGATCCAGCATGCAGGCCTGGGTCCGGTCGTTTTCCTCCTGCTTCTGCTCTCTGGATAATCTTCTCTGCTTCTTTCACCAGCGTCTTCAGAATGGCTCCCAGTCTCATCCTCTTGATCCCTCTGCCTACCGTGTGCCATACATTCTGCTGGAGTCTTCTCTCGAGCGCCTCTAAGTCTGACAGTGCGCTGTCCCATTCCTTCAGTAGTGGGGTGGCTTCCAGTATATTTTCAAAGGTTTTAGGGCCTGCTTCCATGTGGAACCTTAGCCTGGCCGGGAAAAGTAGCTGCCCCTTCACTTTTTTCTTCTCCCTGACCTCCTTCAGAACTGCTTTAACTTTAAGCTTTTCTTGTTGTAGTGCTGGGGAGAAGTCTTGTTCGAAGACGATGCTGTGCCCTTGATACTTCAGATCCTTAAGTCGCCACGCTTCTCTAAGGATCCACTCCTTCGACTGGAACATCACCATCCTAACTACCCACGATCGGGGTCTTGCTTCCACATTAGTTGGCTTCGGAACTAAGAAGCGATGAGCTCTGTCTAGGGTTAGGTCTAGATCTGAGGGTATTTCCAGCGTGGATCGCAGTAAATGCTGCATAAAGTCTATTGTGGTTGCATAGCCCTCCTTGGCACCCTCCGGGACTCCATGGACCCGGAAATTATTTCGGCCGGAGTGGTTTTCGATGTCTTCCAGTCTGGCTTGGGTCTCTCGCTCCTTTTGTAGCAAATACAGGAGGACTTTATTGTCGGTATCTTGCAGCTCTGTTATTTCGGTGATTTTAGCTGTATTTTCCGCCACTTTGTCATCTATTTTCTTTACATCTTGACGCAGGTCGGCACGTGAAGATTCTATTTTCTGCACTGACGATAGTATTTTTTGAAGGGTTCTCTCGGACCTCCTTGGAAGCAGGAGTTTACTGTCTTCTGTGTCGACCGATGACTCTGAGAGGTTGCGATCTCTTCGTGAACAGGCCGCGTAGCCCTTCCTTTCCTCATCCATGGTAAGCTGTTTTAACTTCGTTTGGGAGTTGTTGTTTTTCGCCATTTTCGGTTTATTACTTCTAGTGGCCACTGTGTAATAGATCTTTGGTCTCCAAGATTCTGTAGTATGTAGTTTATGGGAGGATTAAGTCTGATTTCTATAGACGGGTCCTGGAGCTTTTCAGTCTACCATCCCACCACTCCCGTGATGTTACCGGAAGTCTGTTTCTCTCTTTCTCTTATTTTTTTTCTTTATAGGTTCTAGCCCTATGGCTTACATATCTTTTGGTATGAACAAAATAAAACAGCCTCCCACAGTGGGGAGGCAAGTACCTGACTCGTTTAAATGTAGCCTTTTGGAACTGTTTTCTGGCTGCTAAAATAATTATTTATGAAAAAATGTACAATGTGTTTGATTTTGCAATGTTTTAAGTTCTGTGACCAAGTAGTGCCTACTCATATTGAGTATGTTTTTTAACTAATTCAGTATGTCTGTCTTTAAAAAAAAAAAAAAAAAATACGCACTGCACCTTTGAATTTCTTATTTGCACTTGGGGACAGCTTATCATGAACATCTTAAAAACCCCAGCTTTCTCACTTCCTGCATCCCTTTGAGAAAGCCTGCAGAATGAAACCAATTAGGGATTCACTGACTGTTCATCACTAAGGTATTGTGTACCTGCTATGCCTTTTACATGTCAATAAAGTCTGAAGTGTTACTGAAACCTGGTGCTGGTAATCTTTGCTGCTCATATGAACTGAACTGGGCACAGGTTGCTAGTGTGGAGCAGTGCTCTCGTTCTGATTGTCTGTGGTCTGGCAGGTGAGCACCCCGCTTCACCAACAATGCATCTGTCATCAACATAAGGCATGGCTCAGCTCAGACAAAGGGAATTCCAGTCGAAAGGTTCTGAGGACACAGCCAACACTGACTGGCATCCTGCATTGACCGTATCACCTGAACCGGCTGGTTCAGCTGGTTGTGGTACAGGGGCTAATGAAGCCCCAATTCCTACAGAAGGAAGCACGTTTGCCGGTGGATGTAACAGACCACGCTTGTTCTAGACAGCAACATGTTTGCAGTGTTCACAGAGGAAGGGGAGGTATCGGAGCTGCCGGGGTGGGGGTGAGAGGTAGGGAAGGTCCAAGAGGCAGGATTTACAATGGGAAACAGAGATGGGTGAGGAAGGATAGAGTAGAGGAGGAGGGAGAGGCGGTGACAGGAGGGGAGGCAGCAGGGGGAGAATGATACAAAGAGCACAAAAAAGTGCAGATAAGGGACGTAAGGAGGGAGACAGCGGGGTTCCGGGGGAAGTGGACTGGGATCACAGTGGAAGGTGGGGTCAGGATCAGAATGATGGGGGGTGTTGGTGCTGGAGGACTCCATATTGAAGGGGATAAGATGGAGAGGAAGGCACAGTTGTATCTGGGTTGAGGCAATTCCAGGCTGACCACAGACAGGGTAGGGCAGGCACTTCTCAAGTCCGAAAGCAGAGGGAGGATGAAACCACACATGGTGGTGCACATGGGAACAAACGAATTGGCTGAGGAAACAGTAGAGGAGGTAAAGGGGAGGTTCGAGGAACTGGGTAGGCAGTGTGAGGAGATGGGAGTATCGGTGGCATTCTCTGAGGTGCTACTGGTACCATGTGCACGTACAGGAAGGAAAAACAAAGGATAGAGGCGTTCAATGGGTGGCTGAGGGACTGGTGCTGAACCAGGAAATACGGACTGCTGTCAGACTGGGGCAGGACCGGGGACAACAGCGACCTATATGCAGGGGACAGGTTACATCTGAGCAAGGAGGGGAAGAACGTACTCAAACTGGGATTGGAGGGGTATATTTCATCAAGGGTGGATTTAAACCAGGAAGGGGGGGTGGCGAAGGGACTGTTGTTAGAAACAATGTCTGGAAAGGGGAGAATTGAGTACTCACCCCCCCAGTTAGAGGTGAAAGCAGTGAGGAGGGGGTACAGAGAGGACCAAAAGGGGGGGGGGCGCAGAGGAATGGTAAGGTTGGGGAGGTAACAGGCTGGAAGGTGGTCTCACTGAATGCAAGAAGCCTAAGGTACAGAACTGCGGAGTTACAGGCGCTCTTGGCGGTGGAATTGGCGGACATAGCAGCCATCACAGAAACATGGGCCACCCAGAACCAGGATTGGCATATGACGATCCTAGGGTACAGGCTATTCAGAAAGGATAGGGCCGAGGGGAATGGGGGAGGGGTGGCAATCTATGTGAGGGAGGGGATTAAATGCGTAAGGGACGAAGGGGAGGACAGAAGCTCAGTGGATCCTGTTCCAGGATGTGAGGAATAGAACACTGAGGATGGAGGTAGTGTACAGGCCATCATCACAGGGTTGTGACCTGTACCAGGAACTGGCAGATCAAATTGGAAGGGTAAGCAGGAAGGGAAGCACAGTGGTGGTGAGGAATTTCAACCCATCTGAAGTGGATTGGAGCACACCTGCCACCGTGAGTGCAAGAGAGGGGGTCCTGTTGGAAGCTTTTCAGGACAGCTTCTTGACACAGCTGGTACGAGGCTGACACAGTTGGAAAGGACTTTGGACCTTGTACTGGATAATGGGGAAGCTGTAAGGAACCTAGAAGTGGAGGAACTGCTTGCTGGGAGTGACCACTACTCAGTGTGGTTCACACTAAACATGGGGGGGGGGGCATGGTACAAGGGTGGTTGAGTTTAGGGGGCAGACTTTAGGATGAGGGAGGAAATTTTGAGCAAGCACCTGGCAGACATCCAACAACACATGGATGCAGATCAGAAATGGAATATAGTAAGTGGAGGGCAGGCGGAGGCAACAGAGACCTGTACTAGAAAACAAGAAGTGCAGGGCAAAGAAACCCAGTTGGCTGTCACCGTAGGTCAGGGAAGGGATGAGAGCCAAGCAGGTGGCATTTCGGAAGTACAGGAAAATGGGAAGGAGAGAAGATAAAGATGTATACAGGGAAAAGTCTAGGGAGGTCACCCGACTGGCAGGTGGGGCCAAAGCGTCTAGAGAGCGGAGACTGGTGCAGGGATCAAAGAGGAGAAAAAGATTTCTCAGTTACATAGGCAAGAAAAGGAGATGCAAAGACCAGCTTGTGAGGATCAAGAAAGATGGGGGTGAGTGAGAAGGGCAGAGCAAGCAGAGGCACTGAACAAGTACTTCTGCTCTGTGTTCACGAGGGAGAGGGGGGAGCAAATACCTCATGCAAGTGGGGGGGGGACAACAGATACAAGGATTACAGAGGGCAGGGTGCTGGAGGGGTTGAGGGCATTAAGAGTGGACAAAGCACCTGGGCCAGACGGCATTCAACCTAGAGTACTGAGGGAGTTGGCAGAGGTCCTTGCGGGGACGCTCGCAGACCTGTTCAATACCTCCCTGGACACAGGATGTGTGCCACAGGACTGGAGGAGGACCCATGTGCTGCCCATCCATAAAAGTGGGCCAAAGGATGAACCAGAAAACTACAGGCAAGTGAGCCTTAACTCGATCGTGGGCAAACTCATGGAGATCATCCTAAAGGAGAGGCTTGTGAGCTTCTTGGAGGCAAACGGTATCCAGGACGACCAGCAGCACGGATTTGTCGCAGGCAGATTATGCCAGACAAACCTGGTAGAGTTCTATGACTGGGTGACACAGGAACTGGACAAGGGCCATGCTGTGGACATCCTGTACTTGGACTTCAGTAAGGCCTTTGATTCGGTGCCACATGGGAGATTGGGGGGGAGCTGGAGTATAGAGGGTCAAGACAAAACATGGTGACCTGGATCAGGAACTGGCTGAGGGGGAGACAGCAAAGGAGGGTGGTGGTGGTGGGGACTCTCATCACCAAAAGCGGTGACAAGCGTGGTACCACAGGGATCTGTGCTGGGACCAGTACTGTTCGGGATTTTCATTGCAGATATCTCAAATGGGATCTGGAGCAAAATCAGTCTGTTCGCAGATGACACCAAGATGGGAGCTGTGGTAGATGACATGGAGGTGGGGAAGGGGTTGCAGGAGGACCTGAATTAGCTGCAGGATTGGGCAGATAAATGGAGCTGGGGTTCTACGCCAAGTGCAAGGTTCTGCACTTCGGAGTCCAGAAGCAGGGGAGGGATTATCACTTAAATGGGGCTCAGTTGGGCTGCTCCACAGAAGAGAAGGACCTAGGGGTGATCATAACAGGAAGCATGAACAACTCAGTTCAATGCAGAAGGGTGGTGGCAAAAGCCAACAAAATGCTGGGGTGCACAGCTAGAGGGATCTCCTCCAGAAGTAGGGAGGTTATCCTAACCTTGTATAAGTCACTGGTCAGGCCCCACCTAAAGAACTGCATGCAACACTGGTGCACGTTCCTGAAGAAGGACATCAATTTGTTGGAGGGGGTACATCGTAGAGCTACAAAGATGATCCAGGGATTGGAGGGCAAGCCATACCAGGAAAGGCTGGGGGAGCTGAATATGTACTCTCTTGAAAAGAGGAGGGACAGGGGAGATATGACTGAGACCTTTAAGTACCTGAAGGGAATAAACAAGATTAATACAGAGAGGATTTTCTAGGAGAGAATGGGGAGGTACACGAGAACCCACCAGCTGAGATTGGAGGGGGTTCGATTCAGGAGAGAGAGATGAGGAGATATTTTTTCACAGAAAGAGTGGTGGACAAGTGGAACTCCTTGCCGAGAGAGGTAGTAGCCTGCAAGATGGTAGACAGCTTCAAGAGGGGTTGGAATAGGGAAAGGGTTGGACGCACAAAAGGCCGTGGGAGACTCATGAAGGTAAAGAAGCACCGTGGAGAGACAAAAGGGGCATAAAAATAGAATATTAAAAAAAAAAAAGGAATAGGGAAAGGGGTAATAGGATGGGGGAGGAGGGCAGCAACATTATAAGATGGTTGCTGCGCACTTGACCAGACCCAATAAACCACGAGGCTGGTTTCTGCTGGCAATTTTGTATGTTCGTATGAACCTCAACAGCTGGGGGAAGCAACTGCCCAACCCAAAATGATTAGGTAAAAAAGGCAAGACCCTCTGCCTGCTCCAAAGGTAAACAAGTCCTGGCGTGCAGACACCCAATTCTGCTCCAATGAACAGGATCACATGCGTGGATACCAGTTCTGTCCTGACCAGCTTGACCAGCAGTCCCTGATCCCTGGACCACTCCATGACCTTCCTAGAGATGCAGATGATGAGCCAGTCATGCAGGTATAGATTTACTCTGACATCTCTGCAACTGAGGTAGGACACCACAACTGACAGGCACTTGAAGACCACCCTACCCTGGGTGCCGAGAACAGGCTGAGTGGCATGTTCTTTGACTAGTACAAGATCTCATGGAGGTACCACCTGTGGGACAGATGGGATGGGGATGTGAAAGAATGGATACTGAAGGTTCAGGGAGCAAAACCATGCCCCCGGCTCCAGAACCTATGAGTCAACAGTGCCCTGAAATGGGTTTGGGACTATCTGCATTGAAGGACTGGAACTCAAAGATGATAGCATCATATCATCCATAGAAGGTACGGCAGTGCCTGATGCAGAGCCTGACCTTTGTTTCTCGATAACGGTCCGGGAGGTTGCTTTTGTTGATGCCACTGGTGTGGGCGCTGACGAGGACATACCTGTTTCTCAATAGCAACAAGACCTCGCTCGCAAAGCAAACCTGCCTTTCTCATTATGTTTATACTTATGGCCAGATGATGAGGAGGCCCGAGATGACAAACCTTTCCTTGTCCCCATCTTTTGGTTTCAACAAACATTTCTCGAATGATCACACAGGAGAAGCAGACTTTGAGCACTTTTCCTTCTTCATGGCTTTAAACGCTTTTAGGGCAATTATATTTTCTAGAGCTGTCTTACAGCGTCGCCTTGTAGCCTGCTTTAAACTCTGGCAAACTCTCATGTTCTGAGATAGGCCTAAACAGCACACACAAACAGACTTTGTGTCTTCCTTGAAGATTTTATGACCGCACTTACAACATCGAAAAGTACAGTTACGTAAGAACTTACCATAAGAGTAGATCTTCGAGAGGAGCTCTTGCAGCAGGCAATACCGGTAGCACTAAGCCACCAGGTACAAGGACCACAAGGAAAACTTCTAGCTAGCAGTCTACAGCAGGGAACTGCCCCTGACGTCAGCACGCTGATGTCCATCCTATGGTATAAAAGGGGCAGTTCCACAGACCTACCTCAGTTCTTCCGGCGGACACTCTGGCGCCAGACGCAAACAAATGGGGAACAGAGGCAGTTCCTCAAAGCTGAGGAAAGGAAGCATAGCTGTAAAGGAGAAAAAAGCAATCGGGGGAAGGAGGGAAGGAAGCAGCGCCTGCTGCAAGAGCTCCTCTTGAAGATCTACCGTTCTGGTAAGTGTTTACGTAACTGTACTATCTTCCTTCGAGGGGGCTCTTGCAGCAGGCAACACTGGTAGGACTGAGTCCCAAGCAGTACCGGAACTGACCGCAAGTCAGCCAGGAGGAGGGAAAAAAAAAAAAAATAGACATAAGGTCGTTCATGACAGAAGTCCCTGAAGGACTGCAAGCCCAAAATTGGCTCTGGATCTTGAGGCAATATCCAAACTGTAGTGCCTGACAAAGGTGTGACCCGAACTCCAAGTGGCAGCTGCAGGAATATCTGCAGTGGATACTTTTCTGAAGCAGGCGGTAGAGGCTGCCATACCTCTAGTACAGTGGCCCATAACTGGCTCAAGCAAGGGCTTGTCATATTTACAGTAACAGTACACAATGCAATTTGCCAACCATTTAGATAAACATGTTTCGAAACAGGTGCCCCTTCCCTCTTAGGGGCAAATGAAACAAACAACTAATCAGTCTTACGAAAGTGTTGGGTGCGGTTAGTGTAATAACGGAGCACTCAGTGAACATCAAGAGTATGCAACAAAGCCTCCCCCCCGATTAGAGTACTCGGAAATAAACTGGAAGGTGGATGGATTGGTTCAAAGTGTAAACAGACACCACCTCAGGCAAGAACTTAGGATTTGTACGCAAAGACACTCTGTCTTTGTGAAAAACCAAATAAGGCTCTTTACACATCAGAGCCTGAAGCTCGGAAATCCTTTGAGCAGAAGTAATAGTAACTAAAAACAGTGCTTTTAATGACAGAAAGTGTAGCTAGTAACTCATGGCCAGCTCAAAGGGAGACAGAGTGAGCTTTTCCAAAATAAAAATAAGATCCCAAGGTGGGACAGCGTGCCGAATGGGAAATTTCAAATGAAGAATGCCCTGCAAAAACGTGCAGGAGAGGTCTAATTGGGAAAAAGCCTTGCCCTCTACAGCTGCATGGTATGCAGAGATGGCAGAAAGATGCACCTTTAATGATGAGTACCCTAGGCCTCTGTCCAAAAAGGAGAGGAGATACTCCAAAATCAGGTTCACCGGGCAGGTGAAAGGATCTAAGTGACGAGCTGTAGCCCAGAGGGAGAAGCGCTTCCACTTCATGGCATAGGTAGCTCTCGTGGAAGGTTTCCTGGCAGCCACCAGGACATCAGCAATCCTAGAAGAAACCAAAAAGCAGGCAGTAGCTAAGTCTGCAGGAGCCACACATGGAGATGCAGATGTAACCCCTAGGTGGTGCTATCCCAAGGGCTACAACCCCTGTCTGCTTGGCTACTAACAGGTTGAGGGGCCTAGGTTCTATGGCAGATGCCTCCACCCAGAGGTCAGAGTTTGTAGTGGTTATACTAGCTTGGTCACAGCCCTCTGGGACAGTGAGACCCCCTTTTGTTCCCTCTAATGGTCCACACGGTACACAAGAAAAAATTACTCACCTTAGTAATGTTGTTTCTTCTAATGGAGTCTTGCTATATTATGACATATGCAGTGAGTCCCAACCTTCGAACTGCTCCGGAGGTGAAAAAGTTAACTTTCCATGCCAGGCATGGAACGCTGAGCTCGAGCTCGGTTGAAACTCTGTCTGTTGTTCTTCAAACTCAAACCGTCAGATCTTTACGAGCTAAACTCACTGAGGTCCTGAGTGGAAGCTGTAAACCTACACTAGCCAACTGCATACTAAACATAAGAACACATTTTTGGTCCCAAACAAAGACTCAAGTCAGGAGACCCAAAAAATGAAAAACACAACACCAAGTCACCCAAAAAAAGGAGGGGTGAAACAACAAGGTGGGCATCTACTAAGTGCCAACACTGCACTGCCCACCCATCCCAAAACAAAGGTTCTGAGAGGGGCAGGCGGGGAGGTCATAATAGCAAGACTCCATTAGAAGAAACAACATTACTAAGGTAAGTAATTTTTCTTCAAACAACATGAAGTCTTGCTATATTATGACATATCAGACTACAACAATACCTCCATGGAGGAGGGACAGAACCTACTTAGGAAATAGGCTCTGAAGCACAGCTGTGCCAAACCGAGCATCACTCCTAGCCTGGATGTCCAGGGAGTAATGCTTGGTAAAAGTGTGAACTGTTTTCCAGGTAGCTGCCTGACATATCTCTAGAATAGGGATGTCCCTGGCAGCAGCCAGGGAAGCAGCTATACCTCTAGTAGAGTGAGCCCTCAGGCCTGAGGGAGGAACCTTACCCAGCTTTTCATAACAGAACTGGATACAAGAGACAATCCACCTGGCAATGGATCTTTTAGTGGCAGGTTTCCCTTTACCGACCTCACCATAAGTGAGGAACAGTTGGAGGGAGTCAAACCTGTGACCCTTGGTGCGCTCTATGTAGTAACTAAGGGCTCTCTTCACATCTAAGCTGTGCAGCCTCCTCTCGCCAGAGGAGTAATGGTCAGTGAAGTACACTGGAAGAGAATAGATTGATTAAGGTGGAAATCTGAAACCACCTTAGGCAAGAACTTCTTGTTAGTCCTGAGGACCACCTTATCTCTATGAAAGGAGATAAAATCAGGCTCCACTGACAAAGCTTGTAATTCACTTGTGCGTCTGGCAGAAGTGATGGCTACCAGAAACACAGCCTTCCAAGTCAAGTACTTAAGCTCTGCTGAAGACAAGGGCTCAAAGGGAGGTTGCATAAGCTGAGCAATGCAAACATTAAGATCCCAGGCAGAGGCAGGGTCCCTGAATGGAGGGTTGGTGTGAAGCAATCCCTTAAAAAACTTGGAGAATACAGGATGAGCTGAAAGAGAAGAGGCTTTACCTGCTGAAATAAAAGCAGATACAGCTGCCAAATGTACTATTAGGGTAGCTGGTGTCAGCCCAAAGGTATTTAAATGGACCATATAATCCAGGACTGTGGGTAAATCAGCAGATTCTGGGGAAATATGCTTCCCAGAGCACCATATGGAAAACCTCTTCCATTTGGAATTATAAGTAGCCCTGGTGGAAGGTTTCCTAGAAGCCTTCAATATTATCCATTACACCTTGGGAGAGGTGTAGATCAGCAAACTAACTCTTCAAGAGCCAGGCCTTGAGACTGAGAGATTTGAGGTTTGGGTACCAAACCCTCCCCTGAGCACAGGTTAACAGGTTGTGATTCCTGGGAAGACACAGGGAAAGATGGACTGCTAAGGACAGTAGGAGTGGATACCAGGGTTGTCTGGCCCAATCTGGAGCAATCAGGATCATCTTGCAGGATTGAGATCTGATTTTGACTAACGCTTTGAACAGGAGAGGGAAGGGGGGAAAAGCATAGAGAAACTTCCCTTCCCAATTGAGAACTAAGGCATCCAGAGGGACTGAGCCCAACACTGGGGGCCTGCAGCAAAAAAGGGGAAGTTGGTGATTGTCTGGGGCTGCAAAAAGATCTATCTGCGGGGTGCCCCATCTGGCAAATATTACCTCCAGGACCAGGGGATCCAGTGACCATTTGTGATGGCCCTGGGAAATCCTGCTGAGAGCGTCTGCCAGGACATTGTCCTTGCCTGGGAGGTGAACTGCCGTAAGGGAGGTGTTCAGGGAGTAAGCCAGAGACCACAACTTCATTGCTTTCGGTGCACAAGGCCCTAGACCGAGTGCCTCCTTGCTTGTTGATGTACCACATTGTGGTGGTGGTGTCTGTCCTGACCTGTACAACTTTGTTCTGAACAGATATGGAAAAAACTTGAAGTGCTAGAAAAACTGCTCTGAGTTCCAACAGACTGATGTGAGCAGAGATTCCTGAGGGGACCACAATCCCTGGGTAGTGAGGTCGCCCATGTGAGCTCCCCACCCCAAGAGGGATGCATCTGTAGTAAGGATTAAGGAGTGAGACTGAGTGACAAAGGGAACCCCTTGTCTCAGATTGCTCTGATCCTGCCACCACCGTAGGGCTTGGATCAGGGTTCGAGTTACTGGGATCAATTTGGTTAGAGGGTCTTTCCTCTGAGACCAAAAGGCTCTCAAATGGAACTGGATGTCCCTCATTTGAAATCTTGCTCCCTGCACTACTGCTGTAGAAGCAGCCATGTGCCCCAGAAGCTGTAGAAAATGCCTTGCTGGTCGAGAAACCTGCAGGGTGAATGAGGAGGCCAGAGAGACCAGGGTCCTTGCTCTGTCCAAAGGAAGAAAGGCTCTGGCTTTCTCTGTGTTCAGCTCTGCGCCTATGAAGGTGAGGAGCTGGACAGGCTCTAGAACTGACTTTGAAAGATTCAGAAGGAAACCTAGAGAGGTGAGCAGTTGCTGAGTTATCTGCAGATGTAACTTGACTTGGTCTGGAGACTGGCCTACTATGAGCCAGTTGTCCAGGTAAGGGAAGATGGCAATTTTTTGCCTTCTTAGGGAGGCAACTGCTACTGCCAGGCATTTTGTGAATACCCTTGGAGCAGAGATGAGGCCAAAGGGCATTGCTCTGAACTGGTAATGGCCTGAGGGCAGCTCGAACCTGAGGTACTTTCGATGGGAGCTTCTGATGAGAATATAGAAGTAGGCATCCTTGAGGTCCAGGGACGCTAGCCAGTCCCCTGGCCTTAGAGAGGGTAGAATAATTCCCAGAGTCAGCGTTTTGAATTTTGGTTTTAAAAGGTGCTTGTTTAAGTATCTGAGATCCAGGATGGGCCGCCATTCTCCTGTCTTTTTTTGGGGTAAGGAAGTACCTGGAGTACAATCCTTTGCCCTGGTGTAGGGGTGGAACCCTTTCCACAGCTCTGAGAGCCAGGAGGGAAGAGACTTCTGCCTCTAGGGCAAGTGCCTCTGGTGGATTTGCAGGTGGAAAGGATCTGGTTCTCATCTTTGGAAATTTTTTGAAGCTGAGAACCAGTCCCTGGCTTACTACTTCCAGGACCCACTTGTCTGATGTCAGAGACTTCCAGTCCTGGACAAAGTAAGCCAGCCTGCCCCCTACAGGTAGGTGAGAATCGGCCTTGGCAACCCCATTAGGGTGCCTGCTTGGCAGGGGCTTTAGGCTGAGGGATGGAAGCAGGCCTGCTTGTACCCCGTCTGCCTCTCCCTCTAAAGAACCCCCTCTGGGCGTAAGCAGAAGAGGAGGCCTGGGCTTGGTAAAAAAGGCCTATGAAATGGCCTGCCCCTGCCCCTGGAAGGCTGCCTTTGAGGAGTGGCCTGCCTTTCCCTTGGCCTGTGCACTCCTATAGGTGGTCCTATACTCATCCATTTTCTTCATGTAATTCTCTGTCTGCTCCCCAAACAGAGAACTCACAACAGGAAAATCCATGGCCTTAGTCTGGGTATCCTGTGACAGGCTAGTACATCTGAGCCAAGCCATTCTGTGAAGTGCCACAGATGTAGCCATGACTCTTGATGACACATCATTAGAGTCCACTGCAGCATGGAATTGCACCTTGGATGCCTCAATACCATCAGAAGCCACCTGCTCCAGCTCCTTGGCAAGCTGGCCAGGGACCTGTTTTGCTAGAGCCATAACAGTATCCCACCTGGATTTCTGATATCTAGCAACATAAGCCATATAATTTGCCTGTCTGAGTCCCAAGGAAGCTGCCATGTACTGTTTCTTTGCCATGGCAATAATCCTCCTGGAGTCCTTGTCAGGGGGGTGTGAAGCCAAGGGAATATTTGCCTTGTCACAGGCTGCAGCCTGCACTACCCCAACATGGCTGCATTGTTGAGTAAGGAACTCCGTATCAGAGCATGACAATGTGTACCTCTTGTCCATTCTCTTATCCACAGGAGGTATAGTGTGAGGAGTTTTTAGAATTTTTACTGTCTGTTTCGAAAAAGATTTATGCAAAGGAATAGACAGTCTCCTAGACTCTGGGATATCCATCATTTCCACATAGTCAGGCTCCTCTTGATCATCCACAGCTTCCTCCATAGGGAGCTGGAGGGTTTCAGCCACTTTTTTATAAAACATAAAATGAGAAGGGGACTCAGAAAACCTAGGAGGAGGAGACACTCCTGAAGGTCTGTCTGGGGAGATGTCCGGTTCAATGGGCACATCCAGACTTTCAAATCCACACTCGCTCTCCTCATACTCCTCTTCCCCCTCCTCCGGTTCATAAAATTCCTCTAAATCGTACTCTTGAACCGGTGGAACCAGCCAAACCGTAAGCTTACCTGATGGTGCCGGTTCGGTCGGAACCGGGGAAAGCGACTGGACAATTTTAATCGCTTTGGCTATTTCTTCAGCGGTTGGAGAGGAAAGTTTTGGCTCCACACCAGCTGATTTCCTAGTCCTTTTTGCTGGAACCGACTCCTCAGAGTTGGCTCTCCTTTTGGCCGAGGAAGTCTCGCCCTGGTCAGAGGGCACTCCCTCCGGTTCGGTTGGAACCGAACCGGGCTGGCCATCCGGTTCAGCGGACTTTTTGGCCTCCCTTTCCCTGAGCCTACCAACTCTCTTTTCCAGGGTAGCTGCAGGAAAATTTTTGCAAATCTGGCAGTCTGCATTGAGGTGGTCAAACCCCAGACAATAAACACAGGTGGTGTGGGGGTCAGCCTTGGCAAAGACTTTCTCACAGACACTGCAGTGTTGAAACCCAGTGGGCCCGTTTTTTCTTTTGGGTTTTTCAGACATAATGCTAGCCTAACCAAACTTACCCATTTATGGCAATCCGACAGGTAAGACCCTCTTATCGGTTCCCAACCGTGTCACGGGTCGTGGAAAAAACTGTAATAAAATCCGTTTTTTTTAGAACCGATAAGAACCAGTAACCACACTCTAAATGACAGATTAATATATTTTAAACAACTTGATCGGTTCAAACCAAACCGATAAACCATTTATAAGTTCCACACAGAATAGAAATTAATGTAAAACCTATCTAGTACTCACAATACCACAGACAGAGTCTGAACCGACCGGTTGCGGTTTAAAAACAATACTTTAACTGACAAAATGAACCAAGCAGAAGGAGAAATCTCTGGAGCGACTGTTCAGTGAGGCGGAGTAAAGAATCTGATGGTTTGAGTTTGAAGAACAACAGACAGAGTTTCAACCGAGCTCGAGCTCAGCGTTCCATGCCTGGCATGGAAAGTTAACTCTTTCACCTCTGGAGCAGTTCGAAGGTTGGGACTCACTGCATATGTCATAATATAGCAAGACTTCATGTTGTTTGAAGAACTGCGATACCTATACCCCACATGTACACTGGATCCAATCATAAAGTACCACTTACCCTCGAGACTGATTCCGGAGTTCATCTCGGAGGACCCCCTATGAAATAAGGTTGGTCAATTCACACAAAATAGTGCAATGCCTGCTATATAGGTACTGACACTCTAAACAGGTTAAAGTCAGTAACATCCAATCTGGTTTATTTAGGGGAGTGAAACACAGGGAGGGGAAGATCAAGCTGATTAGCAGAAATAAATCACAGTACTGTGCACTCATACAAGGTCTTAAAAGTCACACTCTGGGTACCCAGGTTGGAGGGCTAGCCAGGTCCGTTGCCCGGGGTTGGCCGGCAGGTGCAGATGGAAAAGGCTCTGTAAGAGAGAGATATGCAGAATACCCAATTGTAATCCAGAGCCAGATGGCTCAGTCCTTGAGGAAATGAAAGAAAGGAAATCAGATGAAACACTGGTGATGGTTAACAGGTCACAGGGGGATGCCCTGATTTGTACTCACACTACCCCACGCTGAAAACCCGGCGCAGATGGTGGTTCTGGATTGCCAGACACACAAAGCAGGGAGATGAGATTCTACAGGCCAGGCCACACTGCATTGATCAGCAGATGGATTCAGTCTGAATACATTTAGCTCGACTTTCAGTTTACAAGAGAAGAGAACCAGATTAGCTATTCCTCACAAGCATTCCACACATTTATATGTAACCCCTAGATGGCGCTATCCCAGGGGCTACTACCCCTGCCTGATTTGCCACTAACAGGTTGAGGGGCCTGGATCCAATGGCGGGTGCCTCCACCCAGAGGTCAGGGTTTGCAATAGTTAAACTAACTTGGTCACAGCCCTCTGGGACACTGCAACCCTCTTCCCACTAGTGGCCCACACAATATATCAGAATTACCTTCACAGTATACACTTTCCCAGGTCTGGTTCCCGCACTGGGACCTCCTGTGAAATGAGATACAGTGCAACAATCACAGTACAGTACTTTAACATAGACAAATACCTCAGGCAGTATAACTTTGCTGAAACAAGCAGCTCTGATTTATTTAGGGGATATAACAAGGACAGGGAAATCAGGTTAATTAGCTTATCACTTTAATAATCTACCTATGGCTCTGTGCACAGGCCTATCCCTATCAGTTACTGTCCCTGGGTACCCAAGCCCTAGTGGCTAGTCCAAACCGTGGCAGCTGGTAGGGCCCTTTCACACAGAGAAAAGGAGATAAACAGTCAGCAGTACAGTAATTCCATTTGGATTTAATGTGGCAATTCAACAGGAGCGACCCTGAATTAGTACTCACGACCTCCAAATAAGATAAGGGTCCTTCAATGTCAGCAGGGCTCACTTGAGGTACACAAACCTCTTCACACATCCATATAAAAGAAAGCACTATACCAGGCAGGCTGCATCTGTATCCCAATCGCAATTACTGCACAATACCGGAGAACACACAGCAGATTCAGTTCCTGACAGACCGAATGCAATTTTCAGCAATTCCTCCAGTCTTCTACAGGGTGAGCCTGGTTTCTACTTCAGAGATCCTTTGATTCTTTCACAGGACGGATTCAGTCCTAACAAGCTGCAGACCGGAACTCTGGGCCTTACACGCTTTTTGACTAAAACTGCACACTGAAAAAGCTCAGGGCTCCTTCCTTCTTCACTGCCAAAGCTCAACTGAAACTCCAACCGACAAAACGGGCACTTCCTTTGAGTTCCTCCCAGTTCTTGACTGGATTGGCGTCACTCACAATAGACTGCTGCTGTTGGTCCAAAAGGTGCTGAAGTCTAAACTACATCTCCCAGAGTCACTGCCCATACAATCCTCTTGTGGCTGGCTCAGATTATGAGTCCAAGTTCTGATTCGTCCAAGGCACCATTTTAGAGCTAGCTTACCCACACTGATTGGTCCAGTTCAGCAGTTCAAAATTAGAATGGGGAACTAGCAGACACAGTTCTGACTGCAAAGAAAGCAGGTTAGACAAACTGTAATTTCATTATTACTCTAAATAATTTCTGGCAAACAGTTACATCTGTCAGATAGGTTCCCTTTGCACTCCTAGTGACTGCAAAATGAAGTGAATTGGCAGCAGCTTGAGTGGTACTCAATCAAAGAAACACACAGTCCCCCATACAAACTAATTATGTCTGCAAGCAGACAGCTCTTAAAGAGACAGTACCAGAGGTTCTAAAAACACTCACTGATAAATGGCTTAAATGCCAAACACCATTCAGGCTTGGAGCATTCAAGCAAGCTCCTGGAAGTCTTTTGGGAACCCCCATTTGCAGGGGGGTTACATATATGTAAAGGAAATTACTATACCAGGCAGCTGCTTTCAGGTCCCAATCGCACTTACTGCAAACACCCGGGAGTTCACACTGCAGCTTCAATTCCTGACAGACCGAGAGCGATTCAGCAATTTCTCCAGTCTTCTACAGGGTGAGCCTGGTTTTCACTCTTTCAGCCTTTCTTCCTCTCAGTATTCTCGGATTCAGTCCGATTCGAGTTGGCAACAGCCCGACTTTAGGCCTCTCACACACTTCCCGTGAGAAACTATACAATGCAGAATCACAGAGCTCCTTCTCTCCTCATGGTCACAACCGATCTGATCTCTCAGTCGCAGGGCAGAACATTCTCTTTGGGCGCCACCCATTCCAGTTGATGGACTCAGCTGTCAATCACTCAGAAACTCTCTCCACCGGTGCAAATAGGCGCCAAGGTCCAGAACTTCACTTCCCAGAATTACTAGCTATACATCCCAGTGCAAACCAGCTCCCAAGAGAGTCCGAATTCTGGTTGGTCCAAACAGTCTCCATTTTACAGCTCCCTAATCCCATTGGCCCCAGAACAGCAGTTTGTGTCCAAAATGGAGGGGCAACACACACAGAGTCCCAGCTGTAACAAAAGCAAGTTAGACAAACTACAATATTACGAATGCTCTGTTTATAGGGAAACAAGCATATCATTTAGTTGGGCTCCCTTTGTGCCTCCAGCGACCGCAAAATGAAGCGACAGCCCCGCAGTTCAGGCAGGCTTCAAGCAGGGAAACACCAGTCCCCCTAGAAAAGCAGTAACTGTGTCTGCAAGCAGACTGCTCTTAAAGAGACAGTATGTGGAGGCTCTACCAGCACTCACAGTGCCAATCTAACGGCTTAAACGCCGAACACCAGCAGGCAGGGGAACACCTGGGCAAGCTCCACGGAGGCCCTTTAGGAACCCCCATTTATAGGGGGGGTTACACAGAGATCAGAGGTCTGGCTGGACCAGGGTGCCCTGTTCCTGGGAGAGCACAGGGGCAAGGGAATTGGAGGTTCCACTGCCAGCTGCTGAAATAGAGGGAACCAAATCTGACTCACCCAATAGGAAACTATGAGAATCATCTCCGCCTCCTCCGACTGGAGTTTCAGGAGAACCCTCTGCAGGAGTGGGAAGGGAGGGAAGGCATACAGGAAAGTACAGTTACGTAAGAACTTACCATAACAGTAGCTCTTGGAGATGAGCTCCTGTAGCAGGCTACATCGTAAGGACTATGCCGTCAGGCACTAGGATTCCACGGAAAACTTCTAGCCAGCAGTACCCAGCTGGGGTCCGCCCCTTACATCGGCCTGCCCGCCAACGTCACCAGCTGTATTAAAGGGGGTGGTCTCCAGACCCACCTCAGTTCACCCACCGAAGACCCGAAGGTTGCTCAGCAAGAAAGCTCTCTGAGGCAAGTGCAGAAGCAAATCCCAAAAAGAGAAAACTCAAAAGGGGGAAGGAGGGAGGGAAAATAGTGCCTGCTGCAGGGCTCATCTCGAAGATCAACTGTTAAGGTAAGTTCTTATGTAACTGTACTATTTTACTTCAAGTAAGAGCTCCTGCAGCAGGCTACACCATAAGGACAGAGTCCCAAGCAGTGTCCCTCATGAAAACCAGGGGAGGAAGGATCTATAAATATGAACAGCGAGACCAACAATGTTTCTAAACTGAATGGCTACAATTTTTTCAGGGAAGAAGGCCTTGGAGCACAGCGAGGCCAAATCCTGCTCTTCCTCTGGAAGCAACATCCAAGAAGTAGTGCTTGATGAAAGTGTGCACTGAGTTCCACATGGCTGCTGCACATATGTCTGCTGTGGAGACATTTTTGAGGGCTGCAAAAGCAGTAGCCAGGCCCCTAGTGGAATGCCCCCTTACCGGTCCTGGCAAGGTTTTGTCATACTTTTCGTATACAAAAGTAATGCGGTTGGACAACCATTTGGACATAGTCTGCTTCGTTATCGGCTTTCCCAAGGTTCTGGGAGCGAATGAAAGAAAAAGTTGTTCAGCTTGCTCGATTCCCTTAGTCCTGTCCAAGTAATCTCTGAGAATTCTATGAACGTCCAGAGAATGAAGAAGTGTTTCACCTTTGTTAGAATACTCTGGGTAGTAGACCGGGAGGGATATGTCTTGGTTGAGGGTCAACTCGGAAACCATCTTGGGAAGAAACTTTGGATTAGTACGAAGAGACACCCTGTCTCTGTGAAAAACCAAGTAGGGTTCTTTACATATCAGGGCTTGCAGCTCCGAAACCCTTCGAGTTGATGTGACAGCCACTAACAGTGCCTTCCAAGATAGGAAGTGTAAATCACACTGAGATGCTGGTTTGAAGGGAGAAAGAGTCAATTTTTCTAGGACAAACAGCAGATCCCAAGGTGGAACCGGATCCCTAATGGGTGGTTTGATGTGGAGAATACCCTTCAACAAGGTCCCTACTAGGTCCAGCTGTGCAACCATCTTGCCTAGTACCGGCTAGTGATATGCCAAAATGGCGCAGAGATGCACCTTGATAGAAGAGTTAGCCAGCCCCTGATCTGAGAGTGCAAGGAGGTATTCGAGAATTTGATTCACCGAACAGTGCATCGGGTCTAGGGAACGTGCTAGTGCCCATATGCTAAAATGCTTCCACTTCATGGCATAAGTAGCTCTCGTAGAGGGTTTCCTAGCTTCCATAAGGACATCCGCTACTCTCTGAGAAACTCCATGCCTGGATATGGCTAGGTCCATTGAAACCAGACATGTAGATGCAAGGACCTCAGCTCTGGATGAACCAGCATCCCCATTTCCTGGGAAAGAAGGTCCGGTCGAATTGGGAGCTGAATGGGAGGCTCCCCTGCCAGTTGCCAAAGCAAAGGAAACCATATCTGTCGTGGCCAGAGCAAAGCCACTTGGATCATTGCAGTTCCCTCCTAATGTAGTTTCAGAAAAACCCACTGAATGAGAGGGAAAGAAGGAAATGCATACAGAAACCTCCCTGTCCAGCAAAGGGACAATGCGTCTCGCCAGAAAACTCCATGCCCTAGATCTAGCGAGCAAAAATTGGGCAGTTTTGTTTTGCATGGGGACGCAAAGAGGTCTAGCTCTGGACTTCCCCATTTGCCGAAGAGGTCGTCCGCCACTTCTTGAGACAACTCCCAGTCATGGTTTTTGGAGTGTGACCAACTGAGTTTGTCTGCCAGAATGTTCTGAACTCCTGGGACATGGATTGCCATAATTGAAATCCTGTGCTCTACTGTCCAATACCACACTCTCATGGCTTCTGTACACAGAGGGTAGGAGTGAGTCCCTCCCTGCTTGTTGATAGAAGACCACGGACATGTCTGTTTGAATAAGCAGGGGACCCTGGGATACGTGAGCATGGAAGGCTTGAAAAGCGTACAGAATTGTCCTTATCTCCAGAATGTTGATGTGCAGGGACACTTCTAGTTCCAACCCAGTGCCCCGAGTACGATGACTCTGAACATGAGCTCCCCATCTGAGACCCGAAGCATTCATTGTGAGGATTTGAGTCAGTGAAACTGACTGAAACAGAACTCCCGCTTCTAGAGTAGGTGAAGCCATCCACAAAGACAGTTCCTGTTTGACAGCCTGTGACACCTTGACTGGATAGTCTAGGCTGTCATCTGTTTGGTTCTACTGCACTCTCGGGTTCCACTGTGGAATTCTCATATGCAAACGAGCTAGCTGTACTGTGGGTATGGTTGCTGCCATATACCCCAGGAGCTGCAACATGGTCCGTGCCGTAACTGAGTTGGCTGCTGTCACTTAGGAGGCCTGGTCTCTCAGCCAACTGGCCCCATCTGGGGGAAGATAGTCTCTTCCTTGCTCAGCATCCAGAATTGTTCCAATGTATTAAAGGTGCAGGGATGGCCAGAGGCAGGACTTTGGGAGATTGCCTGTAATCTCCAATCATGCAAACAGCTGGAAAATGCCTGAGAGGGTGTGGATCAGCTGTTCCTTCGTGGGAGCAGTTAGAAGCCAATCGTCTAGTTAGTGGTAGACAAAATGACACTGCCTGCGTAGGGCTGCCACCACTACCGCTAGGCATTTGGTGAACACTCTTGAGGCTGAGGAGAGACCAAAAGGCAAAGCCCGGATTTGGTAGTGATTCCCCTGAAAGGTGAATCTCAGGTACCTTTTGTGAGCTGGAAACACTGGGATGTGCAAGTATGTGTCTTTCATGTCCAAAGAGCAAAGCCAGTCCCCCTGGTGTAATAGGGGTATAAGACCTGGCAGCGTAACCATTTTTAATTTTTTCTAGGCAATGTACTGATTCAAGAAACTCAGATATAGAATTGGCCTTAGATCCCCGGTCTTCTTGGGAACCAGGAAGAAGTGGGAATAATATCCAGTTCCTTGTTGGTGAAGAGGAACAGGCTATATAGCCCCCTTTCCTAGCAATGACTGACTTTCTAGTGTGATAAGAGGGATGTGGATGGGGTGGGGTCAAGAAGGGACTGGAGGTCTGTCTGGTGGGATTTCTGTGAAGTCCAGTATGTAACCCTTTTTGATAACGCCCCTCACCCACTGGTCTGAAGTCACTTCGGTCCACCCTTCTGGGTAGAGGGAGAACCGACCTCCCACTGCCTCCCCCATCTCTTCCGGTGAAGGAGGGGGAAGTGGCAGGGCGTCATGAGATGAGACCTGGGGTGGGGGTGGGGGGCTGCGCAGACTTGAGGTGTCTGGCGCCACTGACTCCCGGCTGATAAGAGGGAGACTTCTTCTTGAAGGGACCTCAGGGCTGCTGATTTTTTGTCTCTGTTGGCCCTGGCGATGAAAGGGCTTGTGCCTTTGTTGCTGGGGCTCTGACCTATACATATCGTGTACCGACTGACTGCTTTGCCCGAGTCCTGAAGTTCTGTAATTATTTTTTGCACCTCTTCTCCAAAAAGGACAGCCCCATGAAATGGGGCATCTAGAATGAAGTCTTGTAGGTCTGGCCTGATCCCAGAAACTCTGAGCCAGGCATGGCGTCTTAGACAAACCCAGGTAGCAGCTGCCCTGGCTGCAGTGTCTGCCAAGTCTTAGGAAGTCCTAGGGACATGCATCCCTACGTCAAGGCCTGATTGCAGCACATCCAGAAGCTCTGTACGGGAGGGGTTATCCTGCTGCTTTTGTGCCAGGTTGATAGCCTTTTTCCAGAGGGACTTCTGATACTGCTCCATGTGGGCCAAGAAGTTCAATGACCTGATGGAGCAGGCATAAACGGGTGGTTGGGAACTCGTATACTTTGGCTGCTTGGTTCTGCCATGAGCTGCTGTGCGAACCATAGAATCTGCCCTAAGGTTTTCAGCCAAAAAGGGCTCGGCCTTGGGAGGCTTATAGAGCCTGTTAGCATTTTTGGGGACAACAGAGAAAGATGCTGGATGTTCCCAAGCTAGCCATGTGAGGTCCTGAAAAGGGGGAACTAAGGAAGGGATGACTAGTGGCTTAGGGTCACTCTTCTCTAAAGAGGTATGTAACCTCTTCCTCTCTGGGTCCATCTCCATTGTGTCCCACTGATTTAAATATTGAATGTGACGTATAACGTCCAAGAACGCAAGGTCATCGGGCGGGGATCTTGGAGACTTCCGGGGTCCTTCTGGTTCTGGAGAGAAACCCCTGGATGACTCTACTGAGGAACTAGAATGGCTTTTACAGTAGTCCGAGGAAGAGGATCTAGATCTTTTTCGACCTCTCCGACTCCCGTTCCTGTCCTCTGAAGACGATCTGTCGTAGGAGGACTGGCGACGTCGGCTAGAGTGTCTCCTACGCCTGGGTCTACCCGGGTCTGATCCCTTAGGCGTGGGACTTCTGGAGGGACGAGGGTCCCAAGGGAGGTCGTCTGAAGAGATAGGCTTGTCAGGGACCAGCGTAGGGGCCGCTGGAGACTGTGGGGTGTGTGTGTGTGTTTTTTTTTTTTTTTAAGGCGGTCCCCTTTTACCGTATTCCACCATGAGGTGAAAAGATTTCCCATCTCTGCCAGAGAGCTCATGGGAATCTGAGGGGTCTTGTCCTTGGGTTCCTCCATATCGGAAGGGGGTGGCTGGGGACTGGGGGGGCCGCTCGGTCCGACATCAGATCATCTGTCAGCGGAGGATCTGTCGCGTGGTCTGTTGTCTGGTCCGCTGGGCTTTAGCAGTGGCCTGTTGACAGGTGGACTGTCACGGTGACGCACGGTTTTGTCTAACGACGGGACTTGAGGCGACTGCCCCGAGGCCCTTGAGGCTTAGTCGGGGTTACAGGTGTTGCAGGGTCTGACGCCGGGGTGGGGGTGGGTGCTGGTTTCGCCGGTCGTCTGATTTATCGGATGACCTGTCGCCAGGTGCAGGTGTCAGGGTCTTGACTGCGGTAGCTGACTGCCTGTCCCTGGGGGAACATTCCCTGGAGCAGGAATGATCCCAGCGTCCCCGGCCGTCGCCAGAAGCTGATGACTAGCTGGAAAGAGAGGACGCCTTGACCTTATCGGTCAATTTCCCTTTCTTAGGCTCTGAGGGGTGCTGAAATAGCCTAAGAGTAAGGGAAGAGCCCTGAAGAGCTGCCGCCAGAGGAAGCTGTGGTGGCGGCAGCCTTAGAGATCGACAGGCCCGCTGAATGGCCTGTCGGCGGGGCTGAATCCGCTCGTTTGCCTGAGCGGGAATGAGAGGGTTTCTCCCTTCGAGGAGAACTGAATCAGGCCTCCGACCTACTGCACTCCTTTTCCTTGTGATAGTGCTTCCCTCAGGGATGTTTCTCTCTGTGGGAGGTCGGCGATCATGAGGTCGAGGAGCTGGCCTTCAACAGGCGCTGAAGGGCGGCAAGCTGCTGCTCCATTAACTAGGTCTGGAGAGCTTTCCGGCAATGGATGCAGGGGCGTTGGTTAAATTTAGCACAATCTGGGCAGGCCTGTACATCGTGAGTAGGCCCAAAGCAGAATAGGCACTTCAAGTGGCCATCTTTCGATGGAATCTGCCACCTGCACGGACACTTGCACTTCCGTCGTGAAGACAAAGGACATAGAGATGACATACACCGAATCGATGGACAAAACGGTAGAAAAAAACTGATGAAAGGTACTGTCTGACTGGAAGCAAAATGGCAGTCGACGAGAGCAATGAGGCGTCCGAGGAGCTAAAGAACACAGGTCAACGGCAGGAAAAGAATGGAGGTGGGGCTGAGGACCGCCCCCTTATACAGCTGACGACGTCGGTGGGCGGGCTGATGTAAGGGGCGAATCCTAGCTGGGTACTGCTGACTAGAAGTTTTCCATGGAGTCCTAGTGCCTGACAGCATAGTCCTTATGGTATAGCTTGCTGTTGTGTCGCACCAGAAAACTCCAGGCCCTGGATCGAGCGAGCAGAAAAGCAGCAGTTTTGCACTGAGTGGGCACACAAAAAGGTCCAACTCATGGTGTCTCCACCTCTCGAAGAGATTTTCGACCACAAAGGATAAGAGTTCCTACTCATGTGCTCTCGACCTGGACCGGCTTAGACTGTCGGCCAGGGCATTTTGGATTCCTGGAACATGGACGGCTGAGAGTTCCAGGCCATATTCGATGGTCCAGTACCAGACTCTCATGGCTTCCCGACAAAGAGGATAAGAGTGAGTGCCCCCTTGTTTGTTGATCTAAAGACTGCAGTGGTGATGTCTGTCTGCTCCAGCAGCGGGCCCGGAAGAATGTGAGTCTGGGAGACCTGCAGGGCATAAAGAACTGCCTGCATCTCCAGCACATTGATGTGGAGATGCTGTTCCGAGCTAGGTCAAACTCACAGAGTCCGACAGTCTCCTAGATGGGCTCCCCAGCTGAACCCTGAAGCATCGATGGTCAGGACCTGCTGAGGGGACAGCAAGCGGAAAGGGAACCCGGAGCAGCTGGTTGGCGGGGTTCTGCCACCACTCTAAGGCCTATCTCACTGGGTCGGACACCAGCACTGTCTGCTCCAAATCGTCAGTAAACTGGTCCCAATATGCTTGAAGACTCCACTGGGGGACCCTCTTACAAAGGCGGGCCAGGGGAACAGTGGTTATAGCAGCTGCCTGTCATCGAGGCACAGGTCAGGAAGCATATGAAAAACCAGGAGCAGCTGCAGAATTCGCAAAAAGTGTTTATTAGTACTAGCAATAACAGAAAAAATAAACTTGTTCAGTGTAACTATTTACAAGGGCCAAATAAACAGGGATGATCCATCTGAATTTTCCTTCAATCTCTGTCTCTCTCTCTTGCAAGAAATTGCAGCTCTGTTTTTATAAGTCCTTGCAACCCCTCTCCTTAACAAGAATCCTGTTTTTTTCTAAAATGTTCTTGTAAGTATCAGGCAGGTGCAGCAAAAACACAATGTCCCAGAACTGAGGCCCCTTCTTCACAGCTTCTGCAAAAGGCTTAAAAATTGCATTTCGGGTTAACCCCTTTAGTTCCAAATAGCTTTGCAATCATCGCAAACTGTAATTATATACATTTCAACAGTAACACTATATAATTTCTAAACAAAGGGATCCCAATTTCAGTTACATTTCCACATAATCTGCATATTTTTTTTATATCAGCAGATATGCAAGAAAGGAAAAGACATGACAGCAAGTGAGGGTAGAGAGATAGCGAGAGGCAGAGAATTGCGAGACTGTCAGGATGATCAAATCCTAGGTCTCACGGAAAATTTGGCTGCACAACCAGACAGACATGAGACAGGAAAGGAAAGAACAGAACAGATCCCTGCATTCAAACTCTCCATAACAACTGGGACAGGGTCCTAGTCAACCCTGTCACACTGCCATGTGCCCCAGTCAACACAGGAAGGTTCTGTCCAGAACGTGGCAACTGGAAGACACAAGCCGGGCCTGCACTCTCAAGTGTTCTGCCCTGTCCTCCGGCAGTAAGGCTTGTCCCTGGGATGAGTCCAAGACCGCCCCTATATACAGGAGGCATTGGCTCTGTGTCAGGCAAGACTTTGGCAGGTTGGTAGTTATCCCCAAGAGCTGGGAGAGCCAAAAGGTGATTTCCAGTGTCTGCAGCAAACGATCCCTGGAGGGGGCTGTCAGTAGCCAATCATCCAGGTAGAGGAATACATAAAACCCCTGCCTCCGAAAAGCCACTGCCACAGCTGCTAGGCACTTGATAAAGACTCGAAGTGCTGAGGAAAGGCCAAAGGGGAGGGCCCGAAACTGGAAGTAGTCCCCCTGGAAACAGAAATGGAGGAAGCGGCGATGGGCTGGGAAAACTAGGATATGGAGACAGACATCCTGCATATCCAGGGAACAGAGCCAGAGCCAGTTCCCCTGGTGAATGAGGGGCAACAGTGCCTGACAAGTCACCATCCTGAAGAGTCTGTACTCTAGAGAGATTCAGTTGGCTCAGATCCAGGACTGGACAAAGATGCCCCGTTTTCTTGGGGACTAGAAAGAAATGGGAGTAGAATAGTTTTCGCTTTGGCCGAAGTGCAGGGTTCTGAAGACCCTCTTGCACGAGTGCCTGAATCTTAGCCTGGATGACAGAGATGTGGGCCTGTGGGTAATGAGTGCGAGGGAGGGCTTTCCAGGAAGGGGGGGGGGGATTTCTAGAAACTTGAGGGTATGACCCTGCTCGATGATCTGGAGCATCCATTGGTCTGAGATTACAGTGCACAACCCATCTAGGTAAAGGGAGAAGCGACCTCTGACCATCTCCCCCAAGACCTCTGGTTGGAGGGGGAGGGCCAGGAGTCAAGCAATGGAGCCGGGGGTAGGCATGGCAGCTGAGGGTGCTCTGGGACAGTGGTGGCTGCTCCAGAAGGCTGGGTGGTTGGCCGCCTTGCGTTTAAAGAGGCCTTTTGACTGCTGACCCTTGGCAGACTAGCAGGAGAGCTGATGAAAGGGCACACGCTGGGAGTAGTACATAGTGTGTACCGACCTCGGACCCTTTCCTGATTCTTGGAGGCAGGAGATAACATCCTGAGCATATCAGATGCAAACCCGGATACCAGGAGCCAGGAATGGTGGCACATGCAAACACCTGCCGCTGCCCTGTAAGCCACAGCAACCACCATGTCGTAGGCTGCTCTCTAGACACAAGTGTCTACATCAGATTCAGACTTGAGAAGCTGGACTAATTGGGTTTTGGTGGAGTCATTAGGGAGGGCTGCCACCAGATCTCTTGTCTGGTCCTAAATGGCATTCTGAAACTGTACCATGTGGGCCAGGTAATTCTGGGCCTGGATGGCCAAGGTCGAAGAGGAATAAACCCACTTGCCAAGTCAGTCTAGCCGGTGGGATTCCTTATCTGCTGTATGGGTGCTCAAATGTTGAGGCTTCTTCATACGATCATGAGCAGCATTCATGATCACTGAATCTGTCATGAGTTGCTCACTATAGAAAGACTTGCCCACTGGTGCGTGGTAAAAGCGATCTGCCGTTCTAGCCATGGTCGCAGTGGGCAAAGGGTGATTCCAAGTCACCTTGGTTACGTTCTCATATGCCTCTAGGGAGGGACCACCAAAGGGAAAGTCTCTGACTTGCGCAAGTAAATGCTGAGGTGACAGTGCTCTGGGTTCATTTCCTCCATATCCCACCTCATGAGGGACTGGATATGGTGCACCACATCCATAAAGGAGGGATCTTCCTGGGGAAGGGGGACTTCGGGGTTTTCTTGAGTCTGCCCCCGAGTGTCAGAGGAGTCATCCCCCGAAGGGTCATTCTCTGGGACCAGCGTTGGCAACTGACAGCCCTCCGTGCGTGGAAGTGGGAGCTCCAGTACCACCCTTAGAGGTTCCCATAGTACGTGAGTTAGTAGGCTCGGACCGGCCCGGATCACTGGGGGGGGGGTCCCAAAGGGGTGAAGAGGGAGGTCTCCTAGGGGTGTGTCCTTGTCCTTCATAAAGGTCCACTAAGCTGTGAAACAGGCATTGTAATCCACTGGCGGGGGGAGAAGATTATACTGTGGATACTGGAAAATAGGTGGCGGGTACTTGTATGTTAGTCGGCGGGGGGGGGGCAGCATCGGGTACCCTGGCATTGGTCTGGAAGGCATCGGCTGTGGATTCCTAAGCAGGACAGCAGGCAATGGTGAGGTGCAGACTGTGGCGACGATTGGTGAGGTGTTGGTAGTGTAGGCATCAGCAGAGCCGGCGCTGGCCTACAAAACGAAGGCTGGCACCAGTCTGGAGATGGAGCTGACAGAAGCTCCATAGGGGAAGATGGTGCCTGCGGAAAGGGTGGGAGTTCCCCCGAGACATGGGCAGCGGCGTCACCTGCATCAAGGAGGAGGTGAGCACTTGCTCCAGGGGATGCCTGAAGGACTGGCGCTGGCTGCTCAGTCGGGGACCGACGAAGGCAACGCCTTGATGGGGGGAAGGGGGACGGGGGTTGCGAAACTCCATCACTGGAGGAGCCAAACCCGGTCGAGCCACCTGGCTCCGGACCTGCTGAGATTAAGGGCCTCAGCATTAGGGACTTGGAGGCAGGGGACGAGTTCCACTGCCCCAAGGAGCCGCCGCCCATAACAGAAATAAGGGCAGGTGGTGGAGCCACTGGCAACCCGGAGGGAGTGAGGGCTGCAGGGGGTGAAGGGGCCAAACTCCCACAGGAGAAGGACCCCTAGCAGAAGCTGGTTCGTTTGGAGACCACGAGCAACAGGCAAACTGAGGATGGTTCCGGTGCTTGTGCTTCACGCTCGACTTCTCCTTCTGGGAAATAGAAGACGACTAAGCCACAGAAGCTGGGGAGGTGGAAGAACTTTTAGTCTGTAGCTCTTTTTCCATCACGGCTAATTTCTGCTGGAGTGGATGGCTTTGGAGGGTCTTCAAGCGGTGTCTCCGTGAGGCCTGGTTGCAGTCCTGGCAGCGCTTGCAGGCCTTGGTGTTGTGGTTGGGGCCTAGGCAGAGCAGGCAATAAAGAGTGATCATCTTTAGCAGGGATCTGCTTGCCACAAGCACACTTTGTAGGCTGGTCGTAAGACGAAACTAAAGAACAAGACAAACAATCTGAAGAAAAACACCGAAACTTGAAGTTAAATCCTACCTTAAAGAAATCGCAGGTAAATTGCAAAGAAAATGGCGGATGACTGAAGCAGGTGTCTGTGGAGGTCCGACTTGCATGGGTCAACGGCGGGAAAAGAATGAGGTAGGTCTGGGGGACCTCCCCTTTTATACCATAGGACCAACGTCGGCAGCAGTCCCCCGTTGTAGACTGCTAACTAGAAGTTTTCCGTGAGGTTCTAGCGACTGGCGGCTTAGTCCTACCGGTGTTGCCTGCTGCAAGAGCCCCCTTTGAAGCAAAGATCAAGGTTCTCAATGCGCTTGAATAAAGGTTGGGGACTTGATCAGGGATGTGGACCATGTGCGTATCTGAGATGACCACCACCGACAGAATGCCAGGCAAATCGTCTCCATACAAAAGGTCTTGCTTGAGGCCCCCTCCTGTGGCTGTGGGGTCAGAGCCTCCACCTTGATCAGCTGAGAAGTGGGAACCACTATGGGCAGAACCATGGGATGGAGTGTGTGCACCCACGAGAAATATGAGGTGGCCGGTCTGGGAAAACAAAGCACCTGGCCCACATGGGACCACTGGTGCCTCAAAAAAAAAAAGTTAGTACAAACACACTTCTGGCAGTGTCCTTTCCCTTTGAGATCTGCCGGAAAGCCTTCAAGCTGGCTCCTCCCACCCACCTGGGTGTTAGCTCCCTCAGCACCACCCAGAAACATCAGATCATGCCCACTAGAAGCAAGACTGGTGTGTCACTTGCAAGGGGACGTTGGCTGGGCTGGTGTGGATATACATAATATACCACTCCTAGAACTACCATTACAGATGAGTAACCTGTTTTTCTGTGGACGCGGATATGATGCAATATCCACACTTCTGGCAGACTCCTAGCAGTTCTCTGGGATGAGGTGGCAAGGTGCACCCCCCCAATTTAGGGAACAGAGACTGGAGAACTGAGGTTCCAAAACCAGCATCCCAGCGAAACTCAAAGTCGATGTGGCAGTGGGACATGAAGGTGTGTACTGACTTCCAGGTAGCAGCCCTGCAGATTTCCTGGATAAGGATACCCCTGGAAGCAGCCACCAAGGCAGCGGCATGATGGGTGGAATGAGCCCATAGCCCTAAGGGAGGCTCCCTACCCGCCAACCTATAGCAGAGGTCAATACAGGATACAATCCACCTGCCAATCATCCGCTTAGCTGCCGGGCTGCCAGGTGTGGCTTCATTGTGAGTGACAAATAGCTGGCGAACCTCTCCCTAAACTGCAGCCATGCACTCCTTATAGTAAACAAATGATCAATGCAGGTCCAAGGTATGGAGCCTGTGCTCGGCCTCCGAGGTGTGACTGGTGAAGCATACCAGGAGATTAACCACCTGGTTACTGTGGAACTCTGACACAACCTTCAGGAGGAACTTCAGGTTGGGGCGAAGGAAAACCTTGTCCCTGTGGAAGACCAAGTAAGAAGACTCCACCGAAAGCACCTGGAGCTCACTGATCTTTCTGGCTGATGTGATAGCCACCAGGAAAGCGGTCTTCCACAACAGGTGAGACATTTCATACGTATACACTGGTTCGAATGGCTTGTCCACGAGCTCTGCCAACACCAGTGTCGTCGAGGTATAGGTCAGGAAGCATAGGAAAACCAGGAGCAGTTTCAAAATTCACAAATAAAATTTTTGTTTTTCTCAATAGCAAAAAAATAAAATTATTCAGTATAACTATTTACAAAGGCAGTACAAACAGAAACAACTTAAGTCCTTCTTTTTTAAAACTTTATTTTTTTCATTATGCCTTATACAAAACATATATCTAATGCTTGCAGTTGACAGTCCAAAATAAGTACAACATTTCCTTCCGGGGAAAAATACAATTTCCTCCTTAATCTAAAGGATATTATGCATCAACTACATTGTGTTACATCATATGGGGGGGTATCCTATATTCCTACAAAAACAAGGTTAATAAACCATCCTAGTGTGTGCTGCTTGAATAGCCCACGAGCACATGGCTTAGCATAATGTTAAGTAATTGACCAGCAATACAGTCCAAAAGTAATCAAGTAATGCCCCTAACATAGGGGCAGTTGGTGCCATGCTCTATCCTAAATGAAAGTGAGAAAATGCAGCTATAGATTGATTTACAGCAAATCTTTAAGCTATATTAGAAGGAGACCATTATACTATAAAGTGCCCACTTCTCTTTTCTTTGTTTTAAATTTATTCCTGCTTCCTTTCCCCACCATTAACTGAATATAGCAGGCCCGATCTGATTCCTGCTACAAACCATTAATGAGGAAGAGAGCTAAAACATGCCTGCCCTCCAAATCTAACAAGTATACGGGCCTTATCAGTTTCCAAAAATTTTAACTGGTGGGTGAAGATGTAAAACATTACTAAAAGAGACGAGAGCATTAATAAGTCCAAAGTCCCCAAAACCTTCAAGATGTTGCCTCGTCGTCCTCTTCGTCCGATCCCTCCGTTCTCTTTCTCAGTTCTGCGACCCTTCTGTCTGCCCACTTACCGGCCTCAGTGGGATCTGAAAACAAGTAGATCCTGCTCTGGTGCACTATCCGGAGTCTGGCTGGAAAGATAACTGTATGCGGTATTCCCAGCTCCCTCAGGACTCGTCTGACCCCATCAAACTTTTTCCTCCGTTGCCTTGTTGCGTAACTGATGTCAGGAAAAATATGAACTTGAGTGTGCCCCTGAAATACTGGGGCCGCTTTACGGGCCAACCGAAGAATTTTATCTCTAGCCGCCACTCCCGGCTGCAACTAACATTAAAGTACGGGTCACTTGAGTTCTGTGAACGCACCGCTGGTGTTACCCTGCAACTTTTTGTATGTCCCAGGTATTTGCTGAGGCTTCTGGAGTTCAGCTTCCGCTAGCCATTCTTGCATGTTTAGAATCGGGTAGTCCCCCTCAGAGCCTTCGGGAAGTCCTACGATCCGGATATTTGCCCCACGCGCTTGATTTTCAAGGGCTTCCAAACGTGCTCTAAGATGCTGAGATTCTTTAATGAGCAGGGTGGTCGCTCCGGTCGAGGCCTCTGCCTGTTTGCGAACCTCCTGAATGTCGTCTTTCAGCCAGTCCACTGCTTTCTCTACAATCAGTACTCGGGTGTTGAAATCGTCGACTTTCTGGTTAAGTGTAGCCACTGATGTTATCAGAGTCTGGAGTTTATAGCCCAAAGTGCTGATAGTTTCTTCACCAGCGGGTCGGCCCTCAGCCAGCGCCATTTCCTCCGTTCTCCCAAGACCCGCTGTTCCTTTAGCTTTCCCAGCCACTCCAGGCGTCCTGTCTTTCTTGGGATTACCCATCCTGATGTACTTTGGGTCGCTCTTCACCTTGGAGAGGTCGAAGAAACTGTGGGGAGCTTCAAAATATGAGATTTAAAATGAAATTTCCCCAATCGATGTGTGAGTTGTAAAAATTTGCTGCACGGGCTCCCGCCCCCCAGTCCTTCTTCTGAGGGTATCTCTTAATTCCAAGTTTCAGTCTCTCACTCTCCTTGTTTCTCTAGCAAAAGCACTGCTGCTCTTTTTATAAGTCTTTTTCTGGGAACTCGTTAAGAGAGCCTGCTTCTCACAGAATGTTCTTGTAAGTTGCATTCCGTGCAGGTGCAATAAAACAGTACATGGTGTCCCAGAACTGATCTATTATTCACAGCTCTGCAAGGGGCTTAAAAACTGCATCTCAGGCTAACCCTCTGAGTTCCAAATAGCTTTGCAATCATTTCAACAGCTTAATTATACACAGTTTTAAACAAAGGGATCCCAGTATCAGTGACATTTCCACATAAAGATTCACATATATTTCATACCTGCAAATATGCAAGGGGGAAGAAAAGACAGAAATAGCAAAGGAAGGCAGAGACATAGGGAGACGCGGAGAACTGCGAAACCGTCACAGTGATCAGTTACTAGGTCTCACAAGAAAATTTGGTTGCGCAACCAGACAGACAAGAGACAAAAAAGAAGAGGATAGAACAGACCCTTGAGTTTAAACTCTGCATAACAAATGGGGCAGGGCCTTATTCAACCCTGTCACAACCAGCAACAAGTCCCAAGGTGGTGATGGTTCATGCACCATAGGGGAAATGTGGCCAAGGCCTTTTAAAAAGCACCTCTTCCTGTGCCAGCGACTGCCTACCAGCCCATGCCCGGTAGGCAGAGAGTGCACCTTAAGGGTCGTTGATCAGAGGCCCGACAGAGAAGGATCAGAGGCACTCGAGAATAATAGCCACCAGACAAGATAAAGGGTCAAGGCTCTTGCCTTGGCACCAAATGGAGAAACTCTTGCATTTCAAGGCACAGCATTTTCGGGCTGACTGCTTCCGAGAAGCCACGGCCACAGCGAGGACATCTCTGGAGACACCCAAAGCCTGACACTCCAGCCATTCAGGAACCAAGCTGTCAGGTACAGGTCTGGATGGAGAACCCCCCCCCGGATTGCAAAAGAGCAGGTCTGGGCATAGAGGAAGATACTTCGGGAGTCTGCTGCGGAGGTTGAGGAAATCGGGGTACCAAAACTGGCATTACCAGTCGGAAGCCACCACGATGATCCATGCCTTGTCCCTCCTGGTCTTGAGCAACACTTTTGTGGATCAAGGAAAATGGAGGAAAGGCACAGAGAAGGCCTGGGGTCCAGAGCCTCGAGAAGGCATCCCCTTGCAGCATTCCCTGTTGAGGGGGGCGGGTACAAAACAGCCTCAGCTTTGCGTTCTCCCTAGAGGCAAACAGGTCCACCAAAGTGGTGCCCCACTGGAAGAACAGGATGTATACTACCTCCAGACAGAGGGACCACTTGTGAGACACCTCGCCCACACGGCTGAGTGCTTCTGCCAGCTGGCTGGAGACGCCGGCCACATGGATGGCCAGGAGATTGGCATCCAGGCTGAGCACGAGTATCCAGACGCAGAGAGCTTCCATGCACAGAGGAAGGGAGTGCGTCCCTCCCTATTTGATGAGGTAGTACATGATCATGGTGCTGTCCATTTGGACCTAAACAACCTGACCTCGAAAAGTGTGGAGCAAAGGCTGTCAGCACCAGCCAAACAGCCCAAAGCTCCAGCAGGTTGATATGGCATTGGGACCTCCTTGCGGGTCCAGAGCCCATGGACTCTCTGGTCCCCCAGGTGGGCACCCCAGCCCATCAGGGAGGAACTTGTCAGGATGACAGTCGGCTCTGGGCAGACAAACGGAATTCCTTCCTGCAGATGTTGTGGGACCAACCACCACTGGAGGGTGTCCCACATCAGCTGGGTCACCATGACCGACGACTGGCCCTAGCACCGAGACCATTGACGGGCAAGCTCCCATTGCAAGGAACACATTCTCCAATGGGCCCAATGAACCACGCTGGTGCATCCCATCACATATCCCAAGAGGCGTAGGAAGACCTGAGCAGGGCGCAACTGTCCAACCCGAAATGATTGATCAAAGGAGGAGAGAGAGAGAGACTCCGTCCAGTCCACCGGAAGCTGAGCCCTGGCTCTGCAAGAGTTGACCTCTGCCCTGATGAACTGAATCACCTGCGAAGGTACTAGTTCTAACCTGGCCTCGTTGACCAGGAGGCCAAGGGACATGCAGGTCTGCAGGGCCAGATTCCTAAACCGCTCCACCTCCTCCCTGGAGGGACCTGCTAAAAGCTAGTCCAGGTAGGGGTACACCTGGACCCCTCAGTAGGCTGACACCACCGCACTGCATATGGTGAAGACCCCTGGGAGCTGAGGAGAGGCCAAATGGCATGGCCAGAAGCTCATATAGAATCCCCTCTGCACAGAACCAGAGGAACCAGCAGTGGGACAGATTGATAGGGAAGTGGAAGAACACATCCTGGAGATCCAGAGAGCAGAACCACATGTTCTGCTCCAGAGATGGTATGATCAGAGACAGAGTAACCATCCTAAAAGTGTGTGGTTAAAGAAACTTGTTCAGGTCGTGCAGATCTAAGATGGGGCACCAGGCCTCCATCCCCATGTCCGTTTTGGCACCAGAAGTACCTGGAGACAAACCCTGTGTGTACTGGAGGGTCCGAGACAGGAGTCATGACCTCCTTCTGGAGGAGCTGGGCAATGTCTTCACGAAGGGCTGACAGAATATCAGCAGACACCAAGTCCTCCCATGGGGCACAGGCTCAGCAAGGCGGGTAAGCCTCAGTTTACAGAGGCAGACACTGACCGACCACCTCGAGGACACACCTGTCCATGGTAACAGTAGACCAGGTGGAAAGAAAGTGGCGGAACCAGCCCCCCATGGGAGGATGGAGGGGAGTCAGGACAGGCATGGGGAGGCACCCCCATCCTGTCACTGGGAAGTCTTGGAGGCGGAGGAGGGACCGGCTGAAGAACCAGCGGGATTCTCAACCTCCTGGTTTACAGATGACTGAAGCAACGGACTTCAGCCGGGGACTGTTGCCCAACTGGGGGCTGAGACAGCTTGGAGGCAGGAGCAGAGACGAGCCGAAAGGGCTTTTCTTCTTTTGAGCCTTAGAGCCCATGGGATCCCCTTGGTGGAAGTCACAGAGTCTAAGGTGGCACTGAACTTCTCAACACAAGTAAGGTGCAATTCAACCCCTAGCCCGAACAATCAGTGCCCAACAAAGGGACATTTGACAACTTGTACTGGGTATACACTGTGAAGGTCAAGATCCTCAGCCATGCCCTGCACTGCATGGCAACCGCGGAAGCCATGGACCGGACACAGGAGTCGCCAATGTCCATGGCCATCTGGAGCTGCTGCTTAGCCACAGCTTGGCCCTGGAGAAGCACCTCACTGAGCATGCCTCAAAGGGCATGAGCGAAGTGAGCCATCAAAAAGGGCTGAACTTGCCTGCTGAAGGCAGAGACAGGAGGCAGCATAGACCTTTTTGTCCATATGATCCAATTTATTGGATTCCTTGTTGTAAGGCTTATCCACATCCCCAACATTGCCGATACACTGGGAGACCGATTCAGCCACCAGACCCTTGGCCGAGGGGTGTTCAGTGAATCCCCAAGGGAAATGGTAGGGACCGCATACTTGCGGGTCATCCGAGCCGACGGAGCAGGGCAAGAGGCTGGATGCTGCCAAAGCTCCAGAGTGTGGCGAAGAATGGCATCAGCAACTGGGAAGTCCTCCCCTTGGGGGTCACCCCAGTCGAGAACCTCGGTAAGCGAGTACTTAGCCTGTTTCTGGACGGGCCCCATCAGGAGACCCATCGACTCCGAGATAAGTCAGAGAGGACCTGAGAAAGAGGTGGGACCACGCTCAGTCAACAAATCCTAGGCCGACTCGGCAACCAATGTACAGGAGTGAAGGGAGGAGCCGTCTGACGCCAAGGATTCATTGAAAAGTGGTCAACTGTTAGAGTCTCCGCTGACCCTATGGGATCTATTGGGACTCACAGTGAACAACCACCACCCCAGAAGCCCGGGTGCAGTTCGGGCGTCCTTAGGGGGCGGACTCACAGGCGGCTGTTTGGAGGGTGGCTCCACCTGAATCAGGGGAGAGGCCAGAACAGGCTGAGGCGGATCCAGTCGAGCTGCAGTAGGCTGAGGCCTAGGTGGGAGTAGCCATGTAATAGCTGGGGTGGGAGCTGGAAGCTGCTTAACCCCAGAGAACATGAGCTGGTGCCACATGGGCTCCTCGTAGTGCCGACACATTTTGCACTGGAGACTATCCTCGACTAACAAGGAAGAAGAGGGGGAGAAGTGGAGATGCCGCTTGCCTGAATGTTGAGAGTGGGAACGCTGATGCCGACGTGGACTGCTCGACTCGACTTCAGATCGGGACTTCAACCGTTGGTCTCAGAGAGAGACGGTGAAAGCCAAAGGATCCTCCAGGTTCACCAGATCCCGAGGCGGAGGAAGTGGATCAGTATAATGGTCCGACCCTCCCTGGGAGGTAAAAGGCAGGACCGGAGTCCTAGAAAAGGAGGCATAAGCCTCATCTGGTGACAACGGATCGACTGGTTTGAGAACAATCTCGACAGGCTGGTCAATGGGCATCTCAACCAACTGGTCTGAGGGGCAGACCGTAGACTCAGCAGCTTGGGCCAAATGATCAACTGTAGTCAAAATCTCCATAGAAGCACATGAATCTGCGGCCCGAGAGCACTTGCAATTCCACGATCAACCATGACACTTCTTTTTAGTCTCTTTTTAAGGCTTAGATTTTGTGCCCGAAGAAGGGCCCTGCCCAAAGGTGGGAAGGGCCTGGCACAAATCTTGAAATGCTCCTGAAAAGGTGGCACCTAAAGGGAGCAGCAGAAAGGTCTAAGCAAAACAAGCAGGCTCCACAGCCTGAGCCGCACCTTCTTCAAATGATGCAAGTTGTTCAGTGGACCCCGCAGCTGCGGAAACCGCTTGATGGGTGTCTTTAGATTTAATGAGAGACCCATTTATCAGGGCACCCCAGAAGAAGTCAAACGTGCCTGTCTTCCAGTGTAGTAGGATGCAAGGTGCAACACAGGATACACGCTTGGGGATCGTGTTCGTGGCCTAGGCAGTAGACACACATGGTGCGTGGGTCCATCCGGGACTTCTTCGGCCCACACGCACATTTTTTGAATCCCGGTGTCAAATTCCAGTTCTCCACCATGGATGAGGTGAAAGAATCGCCTAAAGACAAAATATTCGCAATGTGAAAGATTTTAGAAGTAAAGGGCCTACTCGGCAAGAGAGAGTTAAGGAGGGAACCTTCTTCCAGTGGAAAGGAAGATCTGATGTCATGGGGCAGTACCAAGGAGTTTTCACCCAGGTGGGAGGGAGGAACCAGCTTGAAGACTTTCTGGCAAGCCTTAAAGGGGAAAGGACACTGCCAGAAGTGTGGCTAAGTACACCATATCCACGTCCCTAGAACACGTTGAGGTTGACAACTGAGAAGGAAAGGATCTGCCTTTCTTCTAAATTATTAAAGATAAAAAACATCAAATCAGGCTCTCCACTATCGTAGGCAAATCTGCAAGGTGGTGCTCCTTATATTATTCTAAGCAAACCAGCAGGATGGTGCACCCACCTCTGATGAAACCACAAAGGGCCGTGGTGAAACATAAGAAAAAATTACTCACCTTAGTAATTGCTTTTCTTCTCATGGAGTCTTGCTATATTATAACAATAGCAGTCAGCCACTGCAGCTGAACTGCTCCGGAGAGGAAGGAGTTAACTCCAGAAGATCTGGAGTTCTACAGCGCGAAGGCGCTGTGCCCAAAGCTCTATCTGGCAGTTTCAAATGAAACTGTCAGATCTTTACGAAGCTAACATCAAAGGACGGAAAGTCTGTGTGGAAAAAACTACACTAGCCCATGGCTACCTACTAGTAGTAATAACAACAATATGAAGAACAAAGAAACACTCAGAGCCATAATAACAAAAATTGATGGTATTATGGTTCGTTTTACCACCCTTGACAAGCACATATGAACCCCCCTTCCCCAAAGACTCAAGTCCAGGAAGGGGGCAATATAAATAACCTAAATGAAACAATCTAGATCCCTAACCCAAAGGAAAAGAGGGTGAGGGAAAACTACAATGGCATGACACAGTGCTTGCCTAATTCGTACCCTACCCAAGTAGAAGTTCTGAGAGGGGCAGGAGGAGGGTGGTTATAATATAGCAAGACTCCATGAGAGAAAAGCAATTACTAAGATGAGTAATTTTTCTTCAAACACCATGAAGTCTTGCTATATTATAACAATAGCAGATTACACAGCAGTACCTCCATGGAGGAGGGTCAGAACCTACTTAGGAAATAGGCTCTGAAGCACAGCTGTGCCAAACCGAGCATCTCTCCTGGACTGGACATCCAGGGAATAATGCTCGGTAAAGGTGTGAACTGTCTTCCAGGTAGCAGCTTGACAAATCTCCAGAATGGGGATGTCTCTAGCAGCCGCTAGAGACGCAGCTGTACCCCTGGTGGAGTGGGCCCTCAATCCTGAGGGGGGGTACTCTACCCAGTTTCTGATAACAGAATTGGATACAAGAAACAATCCACCTTGCAATTGTTCTCTTAGTGGCAGGTTTCCCTTGCCAACCTCGCCATAGGTAAGAAAGAGTTGGAGGATTCGAACCTATGACCTCTGGTGCGCTCTAAATAGTAGCTAAGGCTCTTTTGACATCCAAGCTGTGCAGTCTCCTCTCACCTGAGGAAGAATGCTCAGTGAAAAATACTGGGAGAGAGATAGATTGATTCAGGTGGAAATCAGACACCACCTTAGGCAAAATTTTCTATTAGTCCTAAGGACTACCTTATCTCTGTGGAAAGAGATAAAATCTTCTTCCACTGACAGAGGCCTGTAGCTCACTTATCGTCTGGCAGAGGTGATAGCTACTAGGAAAACAGTTTTCAAGTTAAATACTTGAGCTCTGCAGAAGACAGAGGCTCAAAGGGGGTTGCATTAACTGAGCAATGCAAATATTCAGGTCCCAGGCGGAGCTGGTTCCCAAAAGGAGGGTTAGTATGAAGTAACCCTTTAAAAACTTGGAGAACACCGGTGAGAAGAAAGGGAGGTAGGCTTCCTGCTGACACAAAAGCAGAAACAGCTGCCAGATGAACCTTCAGGGTAGCTGGTCTAAGGCCTAGGGAATTCAGATGGACCAAATAGTCCAGTAGAATGGGAAGATCAGCAGATTCTGGGATAATCTGCCTCTCAGAGCACCAGATGGAAAACCTCTTCCACTTAAGAATTATAAGTGGCCCTAGTGGAAGGCTTCCTTGAAGCCTTTAAAATATCCATGACACCTTGAGAAAGGTGTAAGTCAGCAAATTCTAGCTCCTCAAGAGCCAAGCCTTGAGGTGGAGGGATTTGAGGTCCGGATACCACACTCTCCCTGTGCACAGGCCAGTAAGTCGTGGACTCTGGGCAGGCTCAGGGCAGGGTGGACTGCCAGACAGGAGCAGAGGGTACCGGGGCTGTCTGGCCCAATCTGGGGCAATCAGAATCACTCTGCAAGGTTGAGATCTGATTTTTACTAGTACCCTGAAAAGGAGAGAAGAGGGAAAGGCATACAGGAACTTCCCTTTCCAGTCCAACAGAAAGGCGTCCAGAGGACTGAGCCCAGAACTGGAGGCCTGCAACAGAAAAGAGGAAGTTGGTGGTTGTCTGGGGCTGAGAAAGATCTATCTGAGGAGTGCCCCATCTGGCAAAGACAGACCCCAGCACTTGTGGATTCAGAGCCCATTCGTGATGGCCTGAGAAATTCTGCTGAGGCGTCCGCCAGGTCATTGTCCTTCCCTGGGAGATGAACCGCTATCAGGGAGGTGTTCAGGGAGTAAGCCAGAGACCACAACTTATTGCTTCGGTGCACAAGGCTGAAGACCGAGTGCCCCTTGCTTGTTGATGTACCACATTGTGGTGGTATTGTCTGTCCTGACTTGAACCACTTTGTTCTGGACAGAATCTGAAAACACCCGAAGAGCTAAAAAGACAGCTCTGAGTTCCAAAAGATTGATGTGGAGCAGAGACTCCTGAGGAGACCATACCCCCTGAGTGGCAAAGTCGCCCAGGTGAGCCCCCCACCCTAACAGGGAGGCATCCGTGGTGAGGGTGAGGGAGTGAGAAATGGGAATGAAGGGAACCCCCTGTCTTAAATTGCTCTGGACCTGCCACCAGTGGAGGGCTAGGATCAGAGTTTGAGTAACTGGGACCAACTTGGTAGGGGTCCTTCCTTTGAGACCAATAGGCCCTCAAATGGAACTGAATGTCCCTCATCTGGAATCTTGCTCCCTGCACGACAGCTGTGAAGCAGCCATGTGCCCGAGGAGTTGCAGAAAATGCCTTGCTGGTCGAGAGACCCGCGGGGTAAAGGAGGATGCCAGGGCGATGAGTCTGTCCACCCTTTCCGAGGGAAGAAAAGCCCTGGCTAACCTTGTGTTCAATTCTCGCCTATGAAAGTTAGGACCTGAACTGGTTCCAGAACTGACTTTGGTAAGTTTAGCAGGAATCCCAGGGAAGTGAGAAGCTGCTGGGTGACTTGCAAGTGGGATTTCACCTGACCTGGAGACTGACCCACAATGAGCCAGTCGTCCAGGTAGGAAACACAAGCAACCCTTGCCTTCTTAAGTGAGCCACTACTACAGCGAGACATTTTGTGAATACCCTTGGCGCAGAGGTAAGGCCAAGGGCATTGCCCTGAACTGGTAGTGGCCTGAGGGCAGTTCGAACCTGAGGTACTTTCGGTGAGAAGGCCTGATCAGAACATGAAAATAGGCATCCTTGAGGTCCAGGGAAGCTAGCCAGTCCCTGGCCTTAGGGAAAGCAATATCATTGCCAGAGTCAACATTTGAACTTTGGTTTCAACAGATGCTTGTTCAAGTATCTTAAATCTAGGATGGGCCGCCATTCTCCTGTCTTTTGGGGTAAGAAAGTATCTTGAATAAAGCCCTTGCCCTGATGGCAAGGAGGAACCCTTTCCACTGCTTTGCAGTCCAGCAGAGCAGAAACCTCTGCTTCCAAAGCAAGGGCTTCTGAAGGATTTGCAGGTGGAAAAAGCCTGGCTCATCTTTGGAAAGTGTTTGAAGCTGAGAACCAGACCTTGGCCTATTACCTCCAGAACCCATCTGTCCGTAGTTAGGGACAGCCAGTTCCAGCTGAACTAGGCCAAGCCCCCACTGGTACAGGAGAATCGGCCTGGCCCCCCATCAGGGTGCCTGCTAGCAACAACCTTAGGCTGAGGGAGAGGGACGGTCTACTTGTGCCCTCGTCTACCCCTGCCTCTGAAGAAACCCCTCTGCGAGACAGCAGAGGAGGCTTGAAAGTGGTAAAAGGCCTGGAAAAGGGCCTGCCCCTACCTCTGGGAGCATGCCTTTGTGGCATGGCATGCTTCTCCTTAGCCTGGGCACTTTGTAGGTAGTTCTGTATTCATCCATCTTTTCATATAGTTTTCTGTTTGCTCCCCAAAGAGAATTTCCCACTACAGGAAAATCCATAGCCTTTGACTGGGTATCTTGGGACAGATTAGTGCATCTGAGCCATGCCAACCTCTGAGGAAGCTACAGAAGTGGCCATGACCCTAGAAGAAAACATCATTAACATCAACAGCAGTATGAAATTGAACTTTAGAGGCTTCGATGCCATCAGCAGCCACCTGTTCCAACTCACTAGCCAGCTGGCCATGGGCCTGCTTGGCTAACTACAATACTGTGTCCCACCTAGATTTCTGATATCTAGCTACATAAGCCATATAATTTGCCTGCCTGAGTCCCAAAGAAGCTGCCATATACTGTTTCTTCGCCATGGCATCAATCTTCCTGGAATCCTTATCAGGAGGATGTGAGGCCAGAGGAATATTAGCCTTGTCACAGGCTGCAGCTTGTACCACACCTACATGACTACACTGCTCAGTAAGGAAGTCTGTATCTGAGCCTGACAAAGTATACCTTCTGTCCATTTTTTTATCTACAGGAGGGACAGAATGAGGATTTTTTTAAATCTTTGTTGTTTGCTTCCTAAATGACTTATGCAAAGGAATAGACAACCTCCTAGACTCTGGAATATCCATCATTACCACATAATCAGGCTCCTCTTGCTCATCCACAGCCTCCTCTAAAGGAAGCTGGAGGGTTTCTGCAACCTTTTGTAAAAATAAAGAAAGAAGGGACTCAGACAGAATAGGAGGAGATTCTAAAGGTCTGTCTGGAGAAATGCCCGGTTCAATGGGCACGCCCAGACCCCCAGCCACACATATATTGATCAAATTCCTCCTCCCTCCTGTGGTTCATAAAAATCCTCAACTTCAAAATCCTGAACCACTGGGACTGAACGAACCAACCTTTACCAGCTGTTGGTGGTTCTACAGATCCCTGAGACAGTGACTGGACAATCTGAATGGCTTAGCTATCTCTGCAGCAGTTGGAGACACAATTTTGGACTCCAGACCTACTGATTTCCTTGTCTTTTACTTGGGACTGGTTTCTCTGAACCAGCCTTCCTTTTGCCAGTCTCTGCCCTGGTCAGAGGCACTCCCTCTGGTCCAGTGGGTACTGGACCGGGCTGGCCATCGAGTCAGCGGACTTTTGGCCTCTCGTTCCCTGAGCGGCCCAATCTCTTCTCCAGGGTGGCTGCAGGAAATTTTACACACCTGGCAGTCTGACAGGAGGTGGTCAGCCCCAGACAATAAACACAAGTGGTGTGTGGGTCAGCCTTGGCAAAGGCGTCCCCACAGACATCACAGTGTTGAAACCCAGTGGGCCCGGTTTTTCTTTTGGGTTTCTCAGACATAATGCCAGCCTAACCAAAACTTGCCCTTTTGATGGCAGTGCCAGGCAAGACACCCTTATCGGTTCCTAACCGTGTCACGGGTATTTGAAAAAACCGTTATAATTCCGTTTTTTTTAGAACCGATAAGAACCGGGAACCGCACTCTAAAACCCACTGTACACTTTTAAAATACAGAAAAAACCAACCGATCGGTTCAAAACCGAACCGATAATTAATTTTCCACACAGACTTAAATTTTTGTACTTACGGTTACCAGACAGAGCTTTAAAACCGAAATGCGGTAAAAATAATAACTTTTGCCGGTTCAAATGAACGAAAAATACTGCGCTTGAACCGAGAATGAACCGAGCTGAAGGAGCTGATCTCCGGGGCGACTGTTCAGTGAAGCGGAGTAAAGAATCTGACAGTTTCATTTGAAACTGCCAGATAGAGCTTTGGGCACAGCGCCCTCGCGCTGTAGAACTCCAGATCTTCTGGAGTTAACTCCTTCCTCTCCGGGGCAGTTCAGCTGCAGTGGCTGACTGCTATTGTTATAATATAGCAAGACTTCATGGTGTTTGAAGGCTTTTTTTCACCTGCAACATGGTGTTGCTTTAGCGTGTTAGTGGACTGTCCTTTGTGTGTGCTCTGCTTCTTTTGGATAACTTTTTTATTCTACAAATAAATTATTCTGGACTGTATGTATTGGAGTGTCTGGATTTTTCATGAAGTGCCTAGATGAAGCAAAATCTAATTGAAATAGAGTGTTCAGTGATGGATTTAAGAGGTAGTTGCACTATCCTGTTGGTTTGCTTCTAAATAATTAGAAGACCTAGTACAATTCTTGTATCATCTCAATCTGTGAAACGGTGCCCCTGAACTTAAAATGTTTTTTAAATCACAACTCCCTCTCTATTCTGGTCTTGCACTCACTGCCTTTTCATAACAGAGCTTTTGCTGAAGGGTCCAGCTGTAGCTGAGATCTAATTTAAAAAAACAATGACAATATCAAAAATCACCAATTAGAACTGAGTAAAAACAGTAAATTAACAAAACATGTCTAAACAAATTTTAAGTAAATCACATAAGTAGAAACAGGCAAAGGCTCACTGTAAAGTTCAAGCTGCAGTGGCCATGCAACACTTAGCATAACCTGTCTATAATTATCCTAACAAGCATTTGTCAATGCCGAATGTTTGCTTGCTGGCATTGGCAGTGGTAGTGTAGAAGTTACAGAGCTGCGTAATAGGATGGGCAGTGAAGTATTGAACTGAAGCCAACCCCACCACCACCCTGCAGAGAGTGACAGGCATTGGGGTGTGCCTTTGGGTCGTCAGGCATAACGGCTACGCCATTTCACCACACCTCACCCTGCAGACACTGACAAGTGTCACGGTGTTCCTAGGGTCTTTGGCCCTTATCGCACCCATTCCATTAGGAAATACGGTGAGATGGGTGCGATATAGAGAATGGGGTGAACTTTGGGGCCGAAGAGTCCAAGGCATACCTCGATGCCTCTCACTGGCTGCAGGGTGTGGAATGGTATGAGCATTACAAGCAAGAATCCCAAGTCACACCCCTGATGCCTGTCATTCTCAACAGGGTTGGGCATTATGGTTGGAAACCTAATACCTCAGGCATTCGTTGGTATTTTCCTCCAAATGTTCAACATGGTTTTGTGACCCACCTCATGAACAGGGAATATCAGTTTGTTAGCCAAAAGCTGCTTATGCACAGCGACTCGACATTTAGCACCACAGGTGCAAAACATTCTGAACAGGATGTAAAAATGACAGCTGTACTGTTCATGGGGAGGTGTAAAAAATGGCAATGTTGCAAATCTGCAGTAAAAATATTTTAAAAATGGTGAAGTCACGGCGTACATAGAAACTGTGCAAGCTTACACCCGTAATATAATTAGGTTGGGGATTTTTACAGCAGATTGTCAACTCAGGCATTTTGGTGCCTCCGATCATGAACAGTGTCACTGTGATTTTCTTTATCTGTCCCGAACAATGATTTCCCACAGCGACCACGCATCTCTCGCTGAAAGTGTGAAAACACACTCGTGCCATGTTGTGAAAATGACAGCAGTACTGTAAATAAGGAAGTGTGGAAAAATGCCACTGGTGAAAATCTGGACTTAAAATATTACAAAGTCATGAACTTACGGTGCGTGGAAACTGTGCAATGCTCACTCGTAACACAGTCATTTATGGACTTTTGTCACCAAATTTTCAACATAGCCATTTAAGACCTCTGCTCATGAACAGTGTAACTGTGATTTTCTTAATCTGTCCCAAACATTGCTTTCGACACCAACAGCACCATTATGCGCTACATGTCTGAAAACACATTTTGGGTGGCATATGAAAATGGCAGCTGTACTGTTCATAGGAAGTGTAACAAAATGGCAATGTTGAAAATCTGGGTGAAAATATTAAATTCACAAACTTATGAGCATGCATAGGAACTACTTAGCATACGCTCATAAAACAGTAATTTTTGAATTTTTCACCAAATTTTCACGAAGCCATTTTAAGACCTCTGCTCATGAACAGTGTCACTGTGGTTTCTTAATTTGTCCCATACATTGGTTTAGCCACCAACTGCATTTAATAGCTACATGAGGCAGAAACACATTTTGGGTGAGATGTGAAAAATGACAGCCGTGCTACTCACAAGAAGGTGTGGTAAAATGGCAATGTTGAAATCTGGGTGAAAATATTGAAAATTTAGAACTAAAGCGTGCGTAGGGCATACAGCTGCCTTTCTAAGTAAAACATCGTTTTGGAATTTTTCCACCAAATTTTCAAAATAGGCTTCTTGAGAGCCCACCTTATGAACACCTGCAGTGTCGTTTCGTTAATCGGTCCAGAAAGGTGATTTCGCGCAGTGACTGCGAAATCACCCTTCAGGCCCGAATAACGCCATGACAGTGACAGCATTCATGAGAAGGGGGTCCCAAAAACCCCATGTTGAAAATTTGGTGCAAAAGTTCCCCAAAATGCCTGAGATATGCAACAAAGTTGAAAACCCCCCCATCTATCCCATTATACAGCTTACCGGCATTTCCTCAGTTCGCGGTCGGCTTTGAAGAGTGCAGACGTGTTCCCGGTCAACTGAAGATCGTCGCACCGAGCTCCGGAGGTAAGTATGGGGTGAGGGGTGTGAGAACAGGAGTGCGCAGTGGGTGGAGCTGCGGGTTGTGGGGAGGGGCAGGAAGACTGCGTGGGACCGTTTTTTCTTTACAGGTCTTTAAAAAAATAGCCTGACAGGGGCGTTTGCTACGCTGGGGTGGGCTCCCAGGCGTGTAGCAGAGCAGCTGGGAGAGGTGGAGCCGGCGGGATTGGGCACCCCATCGGCCATGGCATTTGTTGCCACGCTGGGTGGGCTCCCAGCGTGGCACCCTTCAGCGGGGAGACAGTGAAGCCGACGGGAATGGGCACCTCTGTCGGCTATACCATTGAGTTGCCATGCTGGGGTGGGCACCCAGCGTGGCATCTGGAAAAACTTTGGTGGGGGGCGCAGCACAGCTGACAGGGGATTGGGCACCCCGTCGGCTATCACGTCTGTGCGTGTGGGGGAGCACGCGGTATGCGTGCGTGTGTGTATGGGGAGCTGCGCGCGGGCAAGCGATATCTTATTGCTGCTCACTGGCGTAGCTCCCCACTTTCAACATATGCCACTGCATTTTGGAGCTTGTCATAGACAGCTCCAGCATGCACGATGGCGGACGAAACGCTGCAACACACTGACTGAATTGGAAGAGGGGTGACACACCTCCAAAATCTCGGATGATGGCACTATGTTTATTGCACATGCGTGCAAGCAAACATAAAAAGGGGAGAGAGGGAAGAAAATGAGGGTTACTCATCTGTAACTGTAGTTCTAAGAGTGGTGTATGGTTTACATCCACACTTCTGGCAGAATCCTTTCCCTTTAATTCTCTGGCTAAAAGGTTTTCAAGTCTGGCTCCTCCCAACCACCTGGGTGGTATCCTCCTAGGCACCGTCCTATGACATCAGATCTTGCCCGCTGGAAGCAAGATTCAGTGTGCCACCTGCCAGGGGAGGTTGGGTGGGTTGCATGGATGTACACCATATACCACTCGAACTACAGCTACAGGTGAATAAAAGCAGCTTACTCACCTGTAACAGTAGTTCTAGGAGTGGTGTATCATGCTCATCCACACTTTCTGGCAGTGTCCTTTCCCGTTAAGACATGCCGGAAAGTCTTCAAGTGGGCTCCTCCCACCCACCCACCTGGGTGGTAACTCCCCTAGCTCTGCCCCGTGACGCCAAATCTTACCCACTGGAAGCAAAGACAGTGTGCCACTTGCCAGGGGAGGTCAAGTATGTCACTGTGGATGACCATCATATACCACTCCTAGAAAGTACAGTTACGTAAAAACTTACCGTAACAGTAGATCATTCAGGGATGTCTCTTGCAGCAGGTAATGCACTTGGGTCGTCGCCAGAGGTCGCTGTGCTGCATGGCAGCTCTTCTAGCAGTCTTTCACCAGGAGCCGCCCACCGATGATATCATCATCATCATCCTGTTCCTATATAAGAGTGGGTAGTCCCTGGTACCCTCAGTTCCCCACCAGATTAAGCTTGCTAAGCGAGGACCAAGAGGATCCAAGGTACCATAGGTGTCCCTTCCCATGTGCTAAGTGGAACAAAGTCATTCTCTTACAGAAGGAGGGGGACGGAGGGAGGGAACATACCTGCTGCAAGAGACATCCCTCAAAGATCAACTGTTATGGTAAGTTTTACATAACTGTACTATCTTCCAAGGGGTGGTCTCTTGCAGCAGGTAATACACTTGGGATGATTCCCAAGCAGTGTACCCAAAACAGGGTGGGATTAGGATAGGAGACCCTGTAGGACTGCGTGGCCAAAGGCCGTCCAACGGCGGGAAGCAACATCCAGGTTGTAATGCTTTGTGAAGGTATGAATGGTGGACCACATGGCTGCATTGCTGATATCCGTGATCAAGGCCGCCGTGGAGGCCTGGGCTCTAGTGGAATGGGCTTGTACCGTTCCCGATAGGGGCCTGTTGTATTTCGTGTAACAAAATGTGATGCAATTTGCCAACCAACTGGAAATGGTTTTCTTGGCAATCAGGGAACGTTCCCTGGTGAAGGCGAATGTGACAAACAACTGAGAGGTTTTTCTCAAGGATTTGGCACGGTTTATATAGTACCTTAGAATACGATGAACATCTAAGGTGTGTAAGAGATGTTCTCCTGGATTACAATGCTCAGGGTAGTAGGCAATTACATGGTCTGGTTTAAGGTGTGTTCTAAAACCACTTTCAGCAGAAAGGAGGGACTGGTGCGGAGAACCACTCTGTTCTTGTGGAAGAGTAGGTAAGGCTCTTGACACATCAGAGCCTGAAGCTCGGAGATTCAGCAAGCCGAAGTGACGGCTACTAGAAACACTGTCTTCCAAGAGAGGAAGTGGAGATCAGCGGTATCTGCTGGCTCAAAGGGCGTGAGGGTGAGTTTCTCCAATATGAAATTCATATCCCGGGGAGGGGGGTGTCGTTGAGGCACAGGTCAGGAAGCATAGGGAAAACCCAGGAGCAGTTGTAAAATTCACCAAAACTTTATTTATAGTAGGAGTAACATAAAAAATATATAAACTTGTTCATAAGAACTATGTACAGAGGCAAAATAAAATCTTTCTTCAGTCTGTGTCCCTTTTTCTTGTCATCCCTCTTGCAGCTCAGCTTAGCTCTTTTATAAGACATTTCAACCCCCATCCTTAGCAAGCATCCTGTTTTTGCAAAATGTTCTGTTCTCGTAAATATTAGGAGCTGCTAGAACAGTGAGCTTCCTGAGGCCCCTCCAGCTTTTGCAAAAGACTCAAGCATTTGCACTCAAGTAACCTCTAGCTTTTTCAAGTCATGTCAAAATACAATTACACATTTCAACAATAATACTAAATATTGTCTAAACAAAACTGATCGCATTATCAGTTTCATTCCATACATTGATTTGCACATATTTGTTATATTAGTTAATATGGATATGCAAGGGAAGAAAAAACAGCAAGGGGAAACAGAGAAACAGTAAGAGGCAAAGAATTGCGAGACTGTTCTGAGGTCTCACAGGAAAATTTGGTTGCGCAACCAGACAGAGAAAAGGAAGGAATCCTTGCATTTAAACAATTTCTCCAAAACAAATGGAATAGGGTCATATTCTTCCCTGTCACGGGAGGGGTGTGCTTCATGAGAGGTTTGATATGAAGCATGCCTCTTAAGAACATCTTGGCAAGATGATGTTGGTACAGTAATTTGCCTTCACAGGGTTCACGAAAGGCCAAAATGGAGGCCAGACGAACTCTGACAGAGGAATAGTTTAGGCCCTTCTTGGCAAGTGAAGCCAAGTAGTCCAAAAATTTGGATAAAGGACATGAAAATGGATTTAAAGAAAGGGAAGCAGCCCACATGGAAAAGCGTTTCCATTTAGTGTTATACGTTTCCCTGGTTGATGGTTTTCATGAGGCCAAGAGGATGTCGGCCACAGGTGAGGAGACTTGAAGACGTGCTATGAAAGTGTCTTCAAGAGCCAAGCGTGAAGTTGTAGAAACTTCAGGTTGGGGTGAAGGAGGGTGCCCAACTCCTGAGTCAGGAGATCTGGTCTGATTGGCAACGGAATGGGATCCACCACAGACAGTTGTTGGAGTAGGGGAACCACACCTGCCTGGGCCACAAGGGGGCTATGAGAATCATGGTGGCAGGTTCAAGTTGTAGTTTCAGTAGAGTCCGTTGCAGGAGCGGGATGGGGGGAAAGCATATAAAGAGAGTCCGGTCCATGGTTGGGACAGGACATCGGTAGACAGTCCCCTTCTGTTCAGGATAATGGAAAAGTATTTGGGGAGTCGATGACTGTTGGGGGATGCAAACTGGTTCAGTTGTGAGCTCCCCCATAATTGGAAAATCATCTGAAGAACTTTGTGAAGAAGAGTCCACTCATGCGTGGAGGACTGATGACTGAGAATGTCTGCCAGGGTATTGTGGCATCCTGGTAGATGGATGGTAATTAGTGTGAGTTGTCGGAGTGTTGCTTCTTGCCAGACCCTCAGCACCTCCCTGCAGAGAGCGCGAGATCTGGTGTCCCCTTGTTTGTTCAGATAGAACACCACGGAGGTGTTGTCTGATTGGATCGGTAAAGGTCCAGGATGAAGGTGGGGCGAACAGCCCTCATTTCCAATAGATTTAGGTGTGGCAAAACAGTGAATTGGGGCCATTTGTCCTGTGTCCCATAAGGGCCGAGGTGAGCTCTGCAGCCGTCCAGGGAAGCATCCGTGGTCAACGTTTGCTGGGTAGGGGGAGCCTGGAAGGGCATGCCCTGTGATAGGTGGTGTCGATGTGTCCACCAGTCCAGAGCGGAATGCAGGGATGGGGTGACTTTGATATTGTCCTTGAAGTCGCCCGACCACTGGTGCCATTAATTGCGAAGTACCCATTGTACTAGTCTCATATGGAGACGGGCATATGCCACTGTGGGGATGGCAGCTTTCATAGGCCCCAGAAGACGCAAGAAACTTCTGGCTGTTATGTACTGCTGTGTTTTTGTATGCGAAGCCAGAAAGAGGAATCAGTCTTGTCTGTCAACAGGGAGGTAAGCCTTGGCGGAGACAGTGTCCAGAATCACTCTTATATGCTGGAGTGACTGGGAAGTCTTCGGGTTGGATTTGGGCCAGTTGATGGTAATGCCCAGATTTTGGAATAGGGTAAGGGTGGCCTGTAGGGAGAGAAGCACAGCCTCTTCAGAATTTGCTTTTATCAGCCAATTGTCTAGGTATCGGAAGATGAAATGTCCGTCTCTTCTCAGGGCTGCCACCACTATGGCAAGGCACTTGATGAAGACTCCCGGAGCGGACGAAAGTCCGAAAGGAAGTGCCCAAAATTGGTAGTAGTGTCCTAGCAACTGAAAGTGTAGGAACCAGTGGTGGGAGGGGTGGATAGGGATATGCAGGTATGCATCTTTCATGTCCAGGGCACATAACCAATCCCCCTTTTTTAACATTGGTAGTATGGATGTCATTGTACCCATCCAGAACCTTTTTTACTGAATGAGTAAATTCAGTTGTCTTAGGTCTAATATCGGTCTGAGGTCTCCCGTATGTTTGCGGATCAGAAAGAAATGAGAGTAAAATCTCTGACGTAACTCCGAATCAGGAACAGAATAAATGGCTTTTTTGTGTAGAAGTGCCTGAAGTTCCTCTTGGAGGATGGGAATATGGTCAAATGGATAATGGACTGAGCGAGGTGGGTGCAGGGGAGGGGGAGATGTATGTTTCAATGTGTGCTCCATACGTACGATTTGGAATACCCACTCATCCAAGGTAATGGCTTTCCAGGCCTCCAGATGAAGGGCAAAGTGGTCCCTGACAAGGAAGTGGGGCGGCAAGCACTAAGGTGTCACTGGGCCGGGGGCTGGCCTGTCCCTCCCTGGGGGTGGGAACGGGGGCCCTTTGAGGTTGGGGTGGCAGTCCTAGAGGAGGTGTGGGAACATCCACGGGAACCACCTCGATACGTTCTTCTATTCTTGTCTCTCCGTTTATCTTGAAAAGTTTGAGAACAGAAGTGGTATGAGGGCTGTGATGTGTGTGGTACATACCATGCACCATAAGGATAGTGCGGTCCAACGCTTGGAGATCATCCAAGAACGTTCAAGTGCCTGGGCCAAAAAGCTTAGAGCAATTACATGGGGCATTGACCAGTTTATGTTGTATATCTGGTTGCAGACCTGACACATGCAGCCAGTCATGACGGCAGAGGGTGACACCCCATAGCCGTCGACCGAGCTGAAGTATCCACCGCATCATATCCTGATCAAAGATGTCGAGAAATGGAATTTCCTGTATATATCACAGCCAGTAATTGGTCTTTCTCCTGTGATGGAAGGAGATTATTGACTACATCAGTAGCCGAGGACCAGAGGGTACGTTGGTGTTTCACCATATGTCCCACATAGTTTAAGATTCTCAGATTCAGTGTGCCTGCCTGGAAGACTTTCTTCCCTAAGTAGTCTAGGCTGCGCGATTCCTTATCTGGAGGTAAGGAGCTCATGTGTTGGGGATGTTTAGTACGATCATGAGCATCGGCAATGACCACTGCATCTGCCTCACAGATCGAAGAGAAGAAGGGATGATCAGGGGGAGCCTGGTACAGGCGATCCACTTTCGGAGGAAGAGCCAGAACAGCTGAAGGCTGATCCCAGGTGGCCAGTACTGCATTTTGATAGGTTTGGATGAGTGAGGGTACCACAACTACCAGGTCCTCCAGCAGTTCAAGGTAGTATGCCATGTCTTTTCTCTGCTTATCATGTTCAGTGGTAGAGAAACCCATCATTTTTTGATCTGGACCATCATGTCGTAAAATGACGGGTCATCAAGAGGCGAGGACGCTGCATGGCGAGAAGGTTCTTCATGCACAAATGACAGTGGAGAGGAAAGACGGGAGTCCCATTCTTTTTTTTTATTATCAAAAATATTTTATTAAGGTAGAGTTACACCAGAATATAGCATATAATTCACTGCAACATACATAACAAATAATACAACTAGATACAGCAGCAGAGTAACAGTTACATAGCTGGAGTCTATTTAACAATAGCAGTAGTGAAAGGTAAGGGCAAAAGCTGGATATTTAACATGCACCAAGATTAATTGCTCAGTAAGTCCGCTCAAGGTGTGTGGCGGAAAAGTATCTGTGATCCTCAAGAGGAGCAGAATTCTTATAACAGGATCAGGTTTGATAGGGCATAGAGAGTATTAACACATCTGATATAATTCGCCCCCCCAACCAATGGTTGAAATGGAGGAGCTTAAAGCATTACTACACCGGGAACTCACCAGCCTCTATGGCCTGGATAAGAGAGAGCCAAGCGGCCGGCCCGGTGGCGCTGGATGCCACACCTCGCACCACTCCAGCGACCCGGGTTCGGGAATGGGCCCAGGCTGCTGGGGGTCGGCAGGGGAAGGAGAGGACTGAGCGTCTGGAGGACTACTATCCTCTCTTTGGGAAGGGTTCTGGGGCTACTCGGCATCCGAGCGACCCCCGATGGAGATCGGGGGGCAGTACAAGTACGCCTGTCAGAACAAGAGTGGGCGGGAGTGCGGCAGATGTCAGCAGGTGAGCCGTGTGCGGACGTCATTGCACGCCACACTCCCGAGGGGGCAACTATAACCACGAAAAACCCCGCCTGGGACTGTGGAGATGATGGGGGCACCAGAGGCAGGACGCACATCCCACCGCCGTCCCAATCCCTGATGGACTCCTAGCCAACCCGGCAACTGCTGTAAGCCCTCTCTAATTTCAGATAGGCCGCTGAGGGTGAGCGGGCCCGGCCCAGGGGTGATCCGGTGCACTAGGGCTGTCTGGTTGTCAGGGGAGTTCTAGTCGGATTGCAGGGTTCAGGCAGGGAGTAGCAGTCCTCGCCGTGTGTGCACCCCGGAAGGATGCCTGGTCTAGGGGGAGCATAAACATAATCTACAAAAAAAAAAAAAGAGGGAGCCAAGTATCCTCAAACTGGTGATGTCTGCCAAGGGCATTAAGTTACACTCCCTCCAAAGTCATGAGAGACAACAGGTTACTGACCCATCTAGAGATCTAGGGAAGAGAGGGGGACATCCAAACCTGTGCTGTTGTTTTCCAGGCATTAACAAGTGCTAAGGACCACAAATGTTTATTGGCCCCAGCTCGAGGATGCTGGATCTGCCCCCAGTAATAATTCTAAGGGTGATTTTGAGGTGTTATACCCAAGCACCCTACTCATTATGTGGTGAACATTGTGCCAGAAGGGAGCCACCCTAGGGCAGGTCAGGGCCAGGTGTACAAAATCCCCCTTACCAATGGTACATTTAGGGCAGTTACTAGGTTTTGAAGCATCAACTGTATGAAGCCTTACGGGGGTAATGTAAGTTCTGTACCAGAAATTTAGCTGAATTTGTCTGAGCTTATTGCTCCGGGAGCATGTTAGCAGATAAGAGTAGGCCAACTGCCAGGTCTTGTGATCTAGATCAACAAGTAAGTCTTGGCACCACTTGTCCCTAATCCCTTCGACAGCAGAACCAGAATGGCCCTGTATGATATGGTAAAAAATAGAGAGGGGCCCCTGGCCTGGCTGCCGGCAAACAAGCTCCTTCTCAAACGGGGAGGGGGGCCCCAACCATTTGTGTGATCTAGGGTCGTACCACATCTCTGCCTTGCACAGAGAGAGAGAGAAACAAAAAAAATTCCCTGGTTGTATGCCCCATTCCTCACAAATGTGGGAGAAACTCTATCAGATCCCCGTTGTACAGCTGATGCACAGAAACTAAGCCCTTCTGTCACCAAGCATGGATACGCTGCAACAGGGTAACGGAGCATCGCCCCCTCCCCCTAAGGCCAGCCATGAGGCTAATGTATGGTGATTGTCCAATGCGATGCCCAATGTGTTTGTGGACCTCCAGCCAGACCTCCAAGGTGTAGCCGTAAAAGGATTGGGGATTGTGGGAAGGCACGGGTCACCTAGAGCAGCCATCAGGGTGTCATTCTTAAGACTGCCCACTATTAAATCTTCCTCTAGCCCCAACCAGGTATAGTCTGATTCAGTGCTACCCACCAGAACAAACAACAACTGTGCAGCTCAAAAATATGCTCGGAAATTCGGCAAACCCACCCCGCCCAGTTGAGGAGGCAGCTGAAGAGCAGCTCTTTTAATTCTGGCATTGCTGCCACGACACAGGAACTTATGCAGGATTGCATCTTGGGACCAGAAATGCGCCTTGGGCAGCCTAATGGGGAGAGACTGATACAGATACAGGCATCTGGGCAGGACTGTCATTTTTATAACTCCCGCCCTTCCCAGCCAGAGAGACAGAGAGAGAGAGGAAGAGCTGTCCATCTATCGCAATCCTCCGAGATCCTAGAGAGGAGGGACTTGAAATTAAGGTCATAAATATAACTAATTCTGGCCGAAATATACACCTCCAGGTACTTTCAGTTATTAACCAACTGCAGGCCCCCTAGATTGGCAATTAATTGAGTTCTAGCCAAGGAGCCTACTGGAAGCAATTCACTCTTGGTCCAATTCACCCTATGGCCAGAAATGGCTCCATACGCATTCGTAAGTTGATGCACTGCGGGCAAGTCTTGTGCTGGGTTCTGCAAATACATAAACAAATCATCGGCATACATAGCAATTCTGTGTTCAGCTTCCCCACCAATAAAGCCTCTTATGCACATATGAACTCTAAAGTGCTGCAGCCAAAGGCTCCAGTGAGAGCATGTACAACAGCGGAGACAAGGGGCAACTCTGCCTAGTGCCATGTCCAAGCCCAAATGGAGGAGTGAGTGTGCCATTCACAGCTATTTGGGCCTGCGGATTAGTACATAAGGTGCGAACCCATCCTCTGAAAATAGGCCCAATCCACATCCTCTCCAAGGTATCAAAAAGGTACCCCCACTCTACACGTCAAACACTTTCTCCGCGTCCAGTGTCAGCACCGCTGCTCCATGTTTATGTTTTGCTTTACCCCATCTATAGATCAGATTGAGAGTATGCTGGATATTATGCTTCCCCTGACACCCCTTAACAAAACCAGACTGGTCACCGTGCACCAGAGAGGGGAGTAGAGACTCCAACCAGGAGGCCATCGCCTTTGCCAAAATTTTGTAATCAGCAGTTAACAAAGAGATGGGCCTATCAGAGGCACACCAGACTGGGTCCTTCTCCAGTTTCGGCAAGACAATAATAGTAGCGGACCGTGTGGAGGGTGGTAGCTCACTCTTTGCCAGGCATTCCATTAGCATATCATACAGCGGATCCAACAGGATTGAGGAGAAGGCCTTGAAAAAGTCTACTGGGAGGCTGTCTGGCCCGGAGCTCCCCCCCTTTAGTGCCCCCAATGCCAGGGAAACATCCTGCCTAGCCAATGATGAGTCTAAATGGCTAGATTCATCATTCTCCAATTTTTGAAGCGGGACCCCATTGAAGGGGTCAAACTGCTGCTTGGTATGGGAGACCTCCGAAGTGTAGGGGGTTTCACAGAACTGACCAAAGGCCCTCCCAATCCCCAGTTTATCCTGCACCAAATGGTTCACTTCATCGTGGACCTGCCCTACTGTACACTCCGCCTCATGCTTCCTTAACTTCCAGGCCAAGAGTCCCCCCTCCCCCAAATCAAAGTATACCCCTGCATTTGCCAAGATGATGGTATGCTCCAGCCTGGCACTGCCCAATGCATTGTAGTGCCATTTAAGTTTCTGTATTATTCTATAAAGTGGCATAGTGGGTTTTTTCCTATGAGCTGCTTCACAGACCTCTATTTTAGCTCTCAATCAATCTCATCAATCTTTTTATGGTGCACTGAGTATGCTATAGTTTGCCCTCTGATAAAGGCTTTCAACGCCTCCCAATGGACTTGATCAGTGGCATCTCCTCTCTTATTAAACTGCAGGAATTCCTTAATCTGCTTAGACATAAAAGAGACACAGTTTAGGTCCTTCAAAAGTACCGGGTCTAACTGCCAATGCCTAGGGGTGCAAGCGGGCCAGACATCCTAAGGGATATGTAATGGGGTGAGTATACTGCCTCTCCTACCGCTCCAACCAGAGATCTGGAAACCATAACTCTGTCTAAGTGTACATATGACTGGTGGGAGTGGGAGTAGAAACTATAGTCCCTGCCCGAAGAACTGAGGTGCCTCCAGGCATCTACCAAACCAGTTTCTAATTCCAGTTCCTTCAGGGCCTTTGAGTTTCTTAAAATAGGTATCGGCATCACACTGAACCTATCCATTATTGTGTCAGCCACACAACTGAAGTCCCCTCCCAGTATCCAGGGTCCCTCCCAGCTAGACATATCTAATGCCAATTTCTGAAGGAAACCTGGGTTGTCCACATTGGGAGCATGCACCGAGCCAATGCATAAAGTCCCCAGCCCTGGGGTACAGATTCTGGCCAGGGCATATCATCCTGCGGGGGTCAGTTATCTTCTCAATTAGCTCCACCCGAAGTCCCCGGGGTATCCACACTGAGGCACCCCTAGCGTTCAAGAAGAATGCAGAGGAGACCCAAGTACCCTCCAAAAAGTCACCTGTCTTTTTTGCCTCCACCCCAGACATGTGGATTTCCTGTAGGAGGACCACCTGCCACCTTGGCCTATGAACCTCCGTGAGCAATTTCTTTCTCTTGACAACAGACTTAAGCCCATTAACGTTCCAGGCAGCCACTTCAATGTCACTACCCATTCTCAAAGTAACATGATGGCTCTTAAAGTACCCAGCTCATTGGCAGGACAGAGCAGAAGGCAGGCTATCCCCTCCCAATGTGGGCAACCCGATCTGAAGCATCTGCCTTTCTGTATCGTACCATAGACCAGTAGCACTTCTCTACCATATTATTAGATTTAACTAACAAAGTCCCAATACCTTCCACCCTCCCTGAGAAAACATTTAAGAAACCAGAACTCCCTCCCATCCCATAAACCCTTGTGCTGCCAGCACTGGCGGCAGAAGCATCGAGCCCCCAACCCCGAGTGCAACTGTCAGCATTATTCCACGCCCAAAGGGGAAAAGCAGCCCGAGATCCCAGCACTTCCAGCTGGAGGCAACCCTCCCTGACCCCAGCAACTTATCATAAAACTCCCCCTCGTCCAGTAAACATATTGTAGAGCCCCCCCCCCCGTCAGACTCAATGATGCCTGAACTAACTTCCCTTGCAAACAGGCAGAAAAAAGCATTATCAGTGCAAATACAACTATCCAAAAATTAAGCTATATCAATAAGACACCATTTTGAAAAGAAAATAATTGTAAAAGCAGCCCTATGCTAAATCAAAAGTAAATTGCTAACAGCACATAGCAATTGCCACCAGCAGTCCCAGACTTTGAGTCTACTTCAGTGTTCCGAATATTTACTTCGATGATAAAGGAACAGAACAAGAGTGATCCCCTCTCGAGATAATCACCAAGTGGCACGTAAAATTAAGGCAAACAGGAACAACGCTTGAGGATCAAAAATAAAATAGAGTATATAATTCCAGAGTATAATAGCCTGGAACATCGGCTCGGGTGTTGTAGATTCCTGCAGCACGACTCCCCCGCTGGTACCCGTGTCCCCAGACATGGTTGGGGAAGAAGTGGATTCTGAAAGGGCCAGGACTACAGCGAGGGGCAACAACAGAAGGTCTGTCAGTAAATGCGACCCACTAGTCCCACGCTTATGCAGCCACAGTCCCTCAGGCAATTAACTCCAAAATTAGCCCCTTAGTTGGCCCAAAACGGTTACAGGAAAAAGAATAAGAGCCCCAGGAGAGATTTAATAAAAAAGTACTCCTCTGTAGGTTTATGGTCAGGTTGGCGCAGGTTGGACCCTTTCCCTTCTGATCTCCTCTTCCTCCACCCATTTTTCAGCAACTTTAGGACAAGTGAAAAACTTATGCGACTGGCCCGTCTTGTCAATCTAGAGTCGGGCTAGATACATAAATGCAAATGACCACACTAACTTGTGCAGCTTCCCTTTAATCAGGTTGAATTTCTGGCGCTGGGTCTGCAGTTCCGGACTGTAGTCCTGAAACACATAGACCTTGGTGTTGTTGAAAGAAATCGGGCTGCAGCCTTTGGCTGTTTGCATCACTTCCTCCTTATCTGTGTAGCGGAGGTATCTAATTAGGCAATGGCGCAGTCTTTCACCGCGTTTCAGGGGTGGGCGTACCCTATGAGCCCTTTCCACCTCAAAGTCGCTGCATTCAACGGGGAGACCCAAATGCTCTACCAACCACTGATGCAGTTCTTTTTCAGGGCTGCAGCCTTTCGTACCTTCGGGAAGGCCCACGATGTGCAGACTGGACCAGCGGGAATGATTTTCCTGGTCATCCACCCACGCGGACAGATCTTCCAGGGTTTTTTTTTTTTTTTTAAGTCCACTGTGCTCGGAAGGTACTGCAGTAAGGGAATCCTCTAATTCTCCCCACTTTGTGCTCCAGGTCTGCAATTGCGTAGTGTGAGTGGCTGAGGTCTCCGAATGTCCTGTAACGACACTCTGCAGGTGCGTCAGTTGAGCTTTAATATTTATAAACCCTGCTTTCATCTCATGCTGCATCTGTAGTAGGGTAGCCGGTACACCGGCTAGAGAGGTGGTGAGATCAGCCATAGTCAAGCTCAGCTGATAACTTACGGGAGAGGATTCCCAGTCTTGAGGCCTGCCACCAGGCACAGAACCCCTGCTATTCTTCCATCTGTGGAGCATCAAAGTTCAGTTGGGCTTGCTTATTTTTCTGTTTGCCAGATGCCATATCATCCAAGCTAGTTCCTATGCACTGTTTTTGTTCCTATACTAATTTCAGACAAATTTTTAGAGGCAAATAAGATGTCTGGAGGAGCTAACTAGCTCACGTCTCCTATGTCCGCTGGCTAGCCGCGCCCCCCCCCCGGGAGTCCCATTCTTGGAGCTCAATATTCTCCAGGTCACCTGGGATGCCTTCCAGGAATTCTAGATCCTCGGAATACTATTCTTCCTCATAGTCAGATGGGAAACCAGGTGCAGAACTTGGTCCCTCCCCAAAAATCTGTTTTGGCGGGGGTGTGGACAACCCGAGATGGATGACCCCCATCACCAGGAGCCGGAGGCTGTGAATACCTCATTACATCCAGAACCTGCTGTAGTACTGTGGCCATATCCATTGAGGTAGTAGTGGGGGGGGGGAGCCTCTGTGAAACCAAGGGAATGATAGAGGAGAGTGGACGTGAAGTATAAGCTGGTCTGGAACCTGGATGATACAATCCAGGGTCCCGGTCCCACTCAGGCCAGCCCCGATGCACAAAAGACCTTGAAGGAGGAGGGGCAGCCGAAAATGTGAAATCCATGGTGTTTCCCAATGCATCCTGGCCCGTCGTCGAGGAGGCAGGAAGAGAGGAAGATTTTATATGTTTGATAACCATTGTCATCGACGAGAGAAGAGTCATCGCTGATGGAGCACCAATGGCAGTAGTATAGGATTCAGCTGAAATTTGCTGATAAAGTGCTAGAAAGCACAGTCGATGAGACAGAGTAAACTCCCATCGACAAAGAGGCAAGTTTTAAGGGTGTCATCGACGAGGAAAGACCTGAAGTGGTCATCGACCAACATTTGGAGCAGGATGCTGAAGCAGGAGCATCCTTGTCAGACCTGTGCTTCTTATGTGAAGCACTGGCTGGTGGGTCCTTGGGACGGGCCCCCTGCTTATTTCAGAGAGTGGCTTTTTGCTCCATGAGGTAAGCCTGATTATCAAGCAATTGTCATCGATGAGTTGCCTGATTAAACTCCTGACAAAGTTTGCAGGAGGATGAGTTGTGTGAGAGTCCCAAACACCGGGCACAGACTGTATGATTGTTGAAACAGTAGATCTTTCTACTGTAACGACAGGAACAAAATAAAGGTGATTCACTTGAAGATCCTTCTGACATCCGTTGATGGAGTGGGAACGGGGTAAAAAAAAAAAAAAACCTTTCCTTTTGCTCAGTTCCTTGTTGATGATTGCTTACATTTTGCACTAGCTGCTGCGTGCGAGCTGAAGATGGTGGGAAAATGAACTGAGGATACCAGGGACCACCCACTCATATAATAACAGGATGATGATGTCATTGGTGGGTGACCCCTGGTGAAAGATTGCTGGAAGAGCTGCCGTGCACCACAGCGACCTCTAGTGACAATCCAAGTGTATTACCTGCTGCAAGAGGCAGGGCTTGACAAATTTTAAAATTAGGTACTTGTCCACGGACAAGTGGCTTATCCAAAAGTAGTTGTCCCAGTGCTTGAGTTGGTAGTCCCGGTATAAAATGGCATATTTTTAATGGAAAATATCAAACTACAGAAAACTCAATGGATTTATTGTAGTAGTTATTTAGTGCTGAAATAGACAATAAGGAGAATAAATAATATGGTTTTATTTTTGTCAGCAGCATGGCGAGGCTGCGAGCATAAGACAGAATTAGCATTAGCAGCAAGGAACTGACAGCAAGTGTGGTTGCAGCAGCAGCACAGAGTGCCAGCCTGCAGCACAGTGAGAACATCATTACAGCAAAGTAGCAGACAGTACAGCATCGAGAAAAGTTACAGGAAGCCTGAGCTTGCTCCAGCCGGAGCATCATATTCAGTCATGTCGTCATCAAGACTAGTGACAGCCTCACGGACATTTTTGTGTGAATCAGCAGAACTAGTAGTTGAACTAGCATGACCATGATGACCATGAATGTGGCATGTGCCAGGAACAGATAGTAGCCAGTGGTTGATAGCTTGATCCGGATCAAAGCTGTCTACTGAAGGGCCTTCAACTGCTATATGCAAAAGTGACTGGAGCATGTCATCAGACAAACTTGTTCTTATTTTTGGTTTTATAAGATTCTGAATGGAGAATACTCTCTCACATTTAGCAGTAGACACACTCATAGCCAGTAACATTTCTATTAGGTCAAGGATGTGAGCAAGCTGGGCAGGTTTCTCTCGTAGTAGTCATTACACTTGCAGATATGGCTTGTCAACTGCAGACTTAAGCATTGCTTTTAATGCACAATACTCCTTTTATACTGGTTACATGATCTTCAGAAAAAAGTTGTGAAAGTAGTCTAATAAATTACTTAAATCAGTTGTGCCAAATTGTGCAAGTTCTTCTCGTGACAGATCAAAATTTTTGAAATCCAAGCAACTGAACCATTTTAGAGGTTCTTCCGAGAAATTCCGAAAACGTTGATCAATGTAAGATACTGCTGCATCTATTAAACTGTGCAGCTGTGTATCAGTCGTAAAATTTACTTCTGGACAGTTCCCTTTGAAAGTAAAAGGAACAATCTTGTCCTCACTGCCACGTTTTGAAATGAGGTAGTTCATGCATTTCTCTGCAGGATTATATTGGTTCAAAAATGATGTCAGCAACTTTCCAGGTCTTGTTTTTAGCTCAGTCAACTGGAGTAAGCATGTCTCAACGAGTTGGGGGACTTCCAATATTAGTAGGTCATCCTTCTGAAATTCAAGTGATAAATTTTTCAATATTGGCAGAAAATCTTGAAGAATAAACAGTGATTTTACAAACTGTACTGCGTGCACATCTCTTAGAAGTGCCTTTGCTTTGGCCCCATCATCACCAGCAGAGTTTGACACATGTTCAAGATGCTGAATTACTGTAGGCAGGTTGACTTGAACAGCATGAACTGAACGCGTCTTACTTGCAAGCCAACGCACTTGCTTTATGCACTGAAATGAGCCAACTCGGTGTGTATGACATCTGCTATTTCCTGCAGTTCCCAAGTTTCTTGGGGCTGTAGTGGTAAAATTTAAAATTCCTTTCAAGGTGTTTTCTACTTTTTGAACAAAGGGATTTTTCATGACGTCGAGAACTGCTAACTCCAGTTTGTGGGCTACGCAATGCATGGGTATTACAGTGGGGACATGTTCTCGGATTTTTGCTATAGTGCCACCTGTATGGCCCATCATCACACTGGCACCAAAGTTGGCACATACAAGAACTGGTCCAGGTCTGCTCACATCGTTAAGGTCCGCAAAAGAAAGATCAACAGACTCAAGTGCAGAGAGTTATTGCTTTAAAAACTCCATCTGCGTGAGAATGTTCAAGAGGTACAGCTTTAATTAACACAGTTGTAACTTTTTTTTTCTGCGCCATCAACAAAACGAAGGAAGACATTTTCCACTCTACAATGCTTGCATCTGTACTGCCATCTGCAAGAACGGTAACAATTTTGTATTTTTGATAGTCTGGATCTGTGTTGTAGACATGACAGCTGATATTGCGTTACAGAAATCTCTGGCCTGTTTACCATTTGAGTAATTGCTGCAGAGTTTAACCCCATTTTTTTCTTGCAATGTGCAAAGCCACTCCATATTTGAGAAAGGACATACATTTTTAGCCAAGGAATATGCGGTGTTAAATAAATGCCTCATTTTATTTTTGGTGACTTCCTCCATCTGAGAAAATGCGTGATATACTGCAGTTCCAGATATGTTAAAATTGACTGCATGTTGACCAGTTTTGTGACTATGCTGGTTTGCACAAATTATATGTGGATTTGATTTCTCATGGGCTCTCACGGACTCAATTCTGAAATTATTTGAACCAGTGGCAAACACGTTAGGTTTTTTTGAATAAGCAGGAGTCACAAGAGTGGGATATTTCTCACAGGCAGAGCAGTACACGACGTATTTTTGGTCATCATACCTTAACCAGGTAAACTGACTTAGCCAGTGATGCGGAAATGTTCGAGCCCTTTTTTCAACATCATATTTTTTATCTTTGCTTCTTTTCTCAGTGTTTATTTCCTCATCATCTAAAAAGAAAGGTCGCTTTATCTGTACTGAACCAGAATGTGATGGCACTGAACTGCTGCTACTGTTATGCTCACTCGTTTCAGAAACTGGTACAGTCAAGTTAGACTGATCGCCTGTTATGTCGACAAACACAGACCCAGACCGAGAACCTTGGTCGTTTTTTTCTTGACTACTAGTAGGGCCGGGGGGGGCTGGTTGGGGCTGGCTTTCAGACTGTGAAGAAGGCTCAGGGTCAGGCTCTTTACTTTTGTTTCGATGAAGAAGATGTGGATGTTTTCCCTGTCCAAAGGGAAAATAGTAGCTTGCTGGCTTATTTTGTTGCATTATTTTAACTGTCTTCTATGCTGCAATTGTGAAATAAACTAATAAAGATTGTTGTTGTATTATTGTACACAATATTGTACACAATAAAATTCTATTTTGTGTTATCTTTGTGTGTGTTGTGTTACTGTAATTTTTTTACCTTAAGCTGTTGTGCTTATGCAGCACTACAAGAGGGCAGGACAAAGTACTTAGGTGGGAGGGGGCTGGGTCCAGAGCCGGACGGAGTACTAGCAGGAAATTGCTTTTTCCCTTCTCAGGGCAGGTTCGGTCTCACAGCCACACACACAAACACTTCCACCAGTGTAGCTAGTACTGGTAAGTTTATTTTATTTTTTCGGTGTCCCCAAAAATGTCTTTTCCCTTCTCAGGTCAGGTTTGGCCTCACAGCCGTACACACATACACCTCCACCAAAAGTACTAGCTAGGGTTTATTATTTTATTCTGTGTAGTGTCACTGTCACACAAAAATGTTTTTCCTTTCCCTTCCATAGTATATTTCTAAGAAAGAAGTCCAGCAGTTGTTCCAAGTTCCCTCCTCCACTCAGGGCAGGTTAGGTCTCACTCAAGTCACAGCCCACTGCCATACACACCTCCACCAAGTACTTGGTAGGACAAACAAAGTACTAGCTAAAAGATAAGTTTATTTAAGGTAGCTATCTTTTTTTTTTGGGGGGTATCAATCTCTTTTTATACTGCGACTGTTTACTTTATTAAGTATTCAGTTCTTTCCCTTCCACAATTTCCTCTACTCTACCCTTAGGCTCTCAGGGCAGGTTCGGTGGTCTCACACTGACGGCCCCTGCCACACACTGCACACACACCTCCTCCACCAATGTATGTAGCAGACTGCAGTAGCAGCTAGGTTAATTCAGGTTTTTCTGTAGCTCAGAAAAATGGTCTTACTTTTTTCCCTTTAGTTTACCTTTTATTCCTATAATTTCAGTTGTTCAGGGACAGTGGGACCGGTCTAGGCTAGCTAGGAATAGGTGTGGTGTATATAAGGTTAGGTAAGGAGGGCTAAGGAGGTTTATAGTTTTCTTAGTTCAGTTGTTGTGTACTTCACATCACACACGCTCTATCTAGTGGTCTTGCACCCACAGGAGGCACACATTATCAGTCAGGTCCAAGTCTCTGATCTCTACTCTTTCACGGAGGGCAGGCTTGTCTCACAAACACACACACACACCCCCCAACCCTTATCACACGATTATTATTGAAATATTTAGTAGTCCCACAACTTAAGTTCAACACACAATCGATTCCCCCACTTAGAGTCTCATGTTTTTTTGCCTTTTTTTATTTATTTAAGAGCTGTGTATCTTTTTATTTTTCTTCACTTCACATGAGTCCACACATGAGTCCAAACAACACACACAGCTCCCTGAATTCAGTGTGCAGTGTTTTTGCTTAGTTCTCCCTTCTTTTTTTCTCTAAACAAACCTTTTTTATATATATAATCAGCAGATTGTTTTATCAGACTTTCCACACTAAGCAAACGCCTTTGAGCTCCTTTTTTTTACAAAGATCTCTCTCTCTCTCTCTCACATCCCCCTTCCCCAAACTACAGATCCTCCTACTCTCCCGCTCGCTTGGCGCTCCAAAACTCCAATATATATTTGTATTGTATTCTAACTTCTCTCTCCAGGTACTAATATTACTGATTTGCTAGTGACTTGCGGCATCGGCACCAAATACACAGTTTGACTGTGCTCCAAACAGAAATTATGTGCTCTCTGCCTCTCTCTGAGCAGCGAAATGGCGCATTTGCCAACGTGCATGGAGCTAGTGCTACTGCCACTCTGAGAGCTCCAGTCCACCCCCCAAACACGATCACCAATAGCCAGGACTGACAGGACTGTACCATCAGCTATAGGCTGCCTAGCCTGTCAGTCTGGCTATTTTTGACCAGTCATGAGCGCGTTTCTTCTTGGCGCCGCCCTCGCACCTCCCTGAGAGTCTGCTGGTGCCCGATTTCGCGTGCTACTGCACAGTTAAGTCGGGACATAAGTCACGGTGGCTGCTGTAGGTGGTGGAGAGCGCCGATTCAACAATGCCATTGCAAAGACTCTGGAGTCTAGCATGGCTCTCTCCATCTAGTGGCCAGCGAGGGAAAAGCAGGTAAAAATCTGCAAATTTTAAACTGCAGCATGATAGTCCGTGGGACAAGCAGAACTCTGGTAATCTGCTTGTCCCCACATAAAAAATGGTAGTCCGGGACGTCAGGCTATAGGATTTGTCAAGCCCTGGCAAGAGACCATCTCGTGGAAGATCTATTGTTACAGGTGATTAACCTGTTTTTCTAGGTACGTGGATATGATGTTCTATCTACACTTTCTGGCAGACTCCTAGCACTTCTCCAGGAGGTGGGGGCAAGGCGCATACCCCTTATTTAGGGGACAGAGATTGGAGAACTGAGGCCCCAAAACCAAGGACTCAAGGTCAATGTGATAATGGGAAATGAAAGTGTATTCTGACTTCCAGGTAGCAGCCCAACAGATTTCCTGGATAGGGACATCTATGAAAGCAGCCACCGAGGCAGCGGTATGATGGGAGGAATGAGCCCTTAGCCCTACGGGAGGCTCCATACCCACTGACCTATAGCGGAGGTTGATGCAGGATACAATCCACCAGCCCATCGCCTGCTTAGCTGTCGGTCTGCCAGGTGCGGCTTCAGCATAGATGACAAATAGCTGGCATACCTCTCCCCAAATTCCAGCAGTGCATTCCTTATAATAGGCTAGAGCTCGCCGCAGGTCCAGAGTACAGAGCCTGTGCTCAGCCTCCAAAGTGTGGTTGGTGAAGTACACCAGGAGATTAATCACCTCATTAAGGTGAAAATCAGGCACACCCATTGACAGCAACTTCAGGCTGGGGCGGACAACCTTGTCCCTGTGAAAGACCAGGTAAGGAGACTCCACTGAAAGTGCCTGGAGCTCACTAATCCTTCTAACTGACACAAAAGCCACCAGGAAGGGGGTCTTCCACAACAGGTGTGGCCTCTCACACCTGTGCATTGGTTCGAATGGCTTGCCCATGAGCTTTGCCAAAACCAGCAACAGGTCCCAGGGTGGTAGTGGTTCACATACTGGAGGAGAAATGTGGTCAAGGCCTTTAAAAAAAAGCACCAGACCACTTTCTCCTGCACCACTGATTGCTGACTGGCACATGCCCAGTAAGCACAGATAGTTGACAGGTGCACCTTAAGGGTTATTGACCGAAGGCCCGACTAGGAGAGGGACCAAAGGTAGTAGAGAATGCCAACCACCAGACAAGATAATGGGTCCAACCCCTTGCCCTGACACCAAATGGAGATCCTCTTCCATTTGAAGGAATAGCATTTTTGGGTCGACATTTTCTAAGAACCCTCAACAACGTTGAGGACATCTTCAGTGAGACACAGCCTGGAACACTAACCGCTCAGGAACCAGGCTGTCAGGTGCAGGGAGGTCCACCAGAGGGGTGCCCAGCAGGGAAAACAGGCTGTGTGCTACCTCAGGGTGGAGAGATCACTCATGAGACCCCTCGCCCACATGGCTGACAGCATCCGCCAGCTGGATGGAGACACCGGCCACATGGATTGCCAGGTGATCGTCCACCAGGCTGTGCACGAGGATCCAAACATGGAGAGATTCTGTGCACAGAGGAAGGGAGTGCATCCTGCCCTGTTTGTTGAGGTTCTACACGATCGTGGTGTTGTCCGTCTGGACCACCTGACCCTGAAGGTGTGAAGCAAAAGCAGTCAGCACCAGCTGAACTGCCCAAAGCTCTAGCAGGATGATGTGGCACCGGGACTCCTCGGGGGGTTCAGAGCCTGTAGACTCTGTGTACCCCCAGGTAAGCAACCCAGCCCATGAGAGGTGCATCGGTCATCAGGATGACTGTCAGCTCTGGGATGATGAATGTGATGCCTTCCTGCAGATGTCCTGGGACCAACTACCACTGGAGGGTGTCCCACATCCACTGGGTCACAGTGACCAGCTGGTCGAAGTGACCCCTATGCCGAGACTACTAGCTGGTCAACTCCCACTGCAGAGAGCGCATTCTCCAGCAGGCCTAATGGACCACGTTGATGCAGTCCACCATGTATCCCAGTACACAAAGGAAGTCCCAAGCAGAGCGCAACTGCCCAACCCTAAATGATCAAGCAAAGAAGGAGAGACTCTCTGTCCCATCTGCCGAGAGCTGAGCCCTGGCTCTGCATAAGTCGAGCTCTGCCCCGATGAAAGAGATCACCTGTGAGGGCACGAGTTCCGACTTGGCCTGACTGACCAGAAGGCCAAGAGAGGCGCAGGTCTAGAGGGCCAGGTCCCTGGACTATTCCACCTCCTGCTTGGAGGGACCCGTAATGAGCCAGTCATCCAGGCAGGGGTATACTTGAACTCCCCGGCGCCTCAGGTGAGCTACCACCACTGTGAAGCACTTGGTGAAGACCCTGGGGACCAAGGACAGGTCGAATGGCATGACCTGGAACTCGCAGAAGGTTCCCTCCACTCTGAAGCCGAGGAACCACTGACGTGATGGATGAATCGAGGACATGGAAGAAAGCGTCCTGTAGATCCAGTGAGCAGAACCACATGTTTTGCTCGAGAGATGGTATGATCTGAGACAGAGTGATCATCCTGAACATGCGTGGCCTGATGAACTTGTTCGGGTCGTGCAGATCTAAGATGGGGCGCCTGCCCCCCATCCGTTTTGGCACCAAGAAGTATCTGGAGACAAACCCTGGGTGTTCTGAAGGGTCTGGGACAGGAGCCACGACTTCCTTGAGGAGGGGCAATGTCATCCCGAAGGGCCGACAGGATGTCGACGGACTCTATTCCCTCCCGTGGGGTGCAAGCTGAGTAGAGCGGGTAAGCCTCGAACTCCAGAGGCAGACCCTGACCGACTACCTCGAGGACCTACCTGTCCATGATAACAGTAGACCAGGCAGAAAGGAAGTGGAGGAGCCACTCCCCCTTCCCATGGGAGGACCAAGGGAGCTCAGGACAGGAATGGGGGAGGCACCCCCCAACCTCGTCACTGGGCAGGCTCGGAAGCTGAGGAGGAACCGGTGGAGGAGTTACTGGGACCTCTAGTTCCTGGATTCCTGACGACCGAGGCCATGGATCTGGGCTGGGGATGCCAAGCCTGTTGCTGTCCATCCGGGGCCTGGGCACGTTTAGCCACTGGGGCAGAGGCAGGCCGAAAGGGCTTCTGTTTTTTGGGGTTTAGAACCCTTCGGGTCCTTCTCAACAGAAACCACCAAATGCAAAGTGGTGTTGGACTTCTCAATTCGGGTGAGGTGCTCTTCCATACTAGACCCGAACAGGTTGGTACCCAAGAAGAACGTTTTCCAACTTGTGCTGCATGTCAGCCATGAAGGTGGAGATGCGCAGCTAAGCCCTACGGTGCATGGCAACTGCCACGGCCACAGACCAGGGGCACAAATCGCCAATGTCCATGGCCATTTCCAATTGCTGTTTTGCAACAGCTCACCCTTGGTCCCTGACATGCTTGACCGTAGCTCGGGCAAGTTAGGAAGCACCTCATCCAGGGAACCCAGCAGGGCATGTGAGAAGTGGGCCATGAGAAGGGCCGAGCTAACTTGCCGAAGACTGACAGAGGAGGCGGCATACACCTTTTTGGCCACATGGTCCAATTTCTTGGACTCCTTGTTGGGGGGTTTGTCCACATCCCCCACACTGCCAGTGCGGCAAAACACACAATCAGCCACAAGACCCATGGCTGAACAGTGTTCCATGAATCCCGACAGGGAGCCGGTAGGGACCGCATACTTGCGGGCCATCTGGGCTGATGGCACGGGGCAGGACTCTGGATGCTGTTACAGTTCCAGGGCAGGACCAAGAACAGCATTCTGTACTGGGAAGGCTTCCACTGGAAAGTCACCCTGGTTGAGGATCTCTGTCAGTGGGTACCGTTCTCACTTCTGAACCGGCTCCAGCTGGAGACCTGTGGATTCTGAAATGAGGCGGAGAAGGCCCATAAAGGACGTGGGCCCCTGATCTGTCGAAAGGTCCCCCGTTGACTCCACAGTATGGGAATGTAAGGAGGACCCTTCCGATTCCAAAAGAATCGTGAAACAGCGGTCGACCACCCGAGTCCCCACTAACCCTGCAAGGGCGATTCGGGATGACGGTGACCGACAGCCGATGGGGTAAACCCCTACCTGGCTGATCGTTCTTGATCAGAGTGCCAGTCATCGGCTGTTTAGGAGGCAGCTCCACCAAAATCAGCGGAGAGGCCGGAGGGGGCTGCGCTGGGACCATACGAACTGGCTCCTGCCGAGGCAGAGTCTGCTGCAGATCCAGTAGTGGCACCCAAGGAAGGGCTGGGGTGGCCGGGATCATCTTCACCCAGGTCAGCCACAGCCGCTACCACATAAGCTCCTTGTAGTGCCAACGCAACTTGTGCCAGTGCCTGTCCTTGCCAGACGAGGAGGATGAGGAATGGCGGTGGCGCCGCTTACCCAAGTGCTGGGAGCGCCAGCATCAAGATCGATGCGGCCTGCCAGAATTGGGTCTCCGAGAGTGAGACATCGACCTTGACTGCCTCGGGGGAACTGGCGGCAGGTCTCAGAGGGGGGCCGGCAAAAGCCGAGGACTCTCCTGGTATGGGTTCTCCGGGTCGAGAGGGGGCAGAACAGTGCCCTGATCCATTCCTCCCTGAGAAAGTGGAAGGACCAGAGTCCTAGAAAGGGAGGTATTGACTTTCTCAGCCGACAATGGGTCGACAGGTTCGAGAAATATCTCGGGGGTGTCGGCCAAAGTCTCGACCAACTGGCCCAACGGGAGACCGTGGGGTCAGTGGCCAAAGCTGAAGCACATACTGTAGTCAGCAACTCCAGCAACGTGTGGGAATCTGAGGCCAGAAAGCGCTCCCGATCCCATGACCGACGACGAGACCGCTTTTTGGTCTCCATCTCCCTTTTTAGATTTTGTGCCTGATGGACCCAGCCCATGACTGGGAAGGGCCTGGCACAGTTCCTTACACCCCGATAAAGGAGGCACCCAAGAAGAGTGGCAAAAAGGCCAAAGCTTGGCTAGCCCGGTGGCGCTGAGGATCGAGGCGCTGGACGACACACCTCATGCTACTCTGGCGATCCTGTTCGGGAATGAGCTCGGGTCATCATGGGTCGGCAGAGGAGGACTAAGATCGAGCGTCAGGAGACAGCTCTCCTAGTCCTGGGGTAGGCTGGGGAACCTTCACCGCACTGTGGCGGCCCCCTGGGGACGCCCGGAGGCACTGCATGCGACGGTGTGCCTGGAGGTGTGTCGGGATGCCCGGCAGATGTGCATGAGCGACACACTGCATCTGCGCTCCCAATGGGAAAAACAGTGGAAGATGGCTGGGCGGACCGAGCAGCTTGATGGCGTGCCATGTCTCAGCTGAGAACTGCTGAATCGCGACGGGGGTCCAGAGCTGATCTGGCTGGATAGGGTATGGGGAGGCCCTCCAGCTGACCGGTGATGGCCATGCTGAATCCCCCATCATGTGAGTGAGCCTGGTGCTCTCCCGGCGGGCAGGGCCAGTGGCTGGATGCCCCCACCGGTAGTCGCCGCAGCAGGCGAATAAATACGAACATAAAAAAAAAGGCCAAAGCTGAGGAGATCTGCACTGCGGCACAGGCCGCGGCCTTCCCGAATGCTGCGAGTTGTTCGGCAGACCCCGCAGCCACGTAGACCACCCGATGAGCGTCCTCAAGACTTCACAGGTGGGTCCCAATCGTCCAGGTGTGCAAGGAGAAGGCAGACCAAGAGAATGGAAGGTGCGGGAAAGGCAGCAAGCCTGGGTATCATGCTCATGGCCGAGGCACTACATGCACGAGATGTGCGGATCCATTTGGGACATCTGCCCGCAACCACATTTCCAGAGCCCCGAAGTGGACTTCGCGTCGTTCATGTCGGCGGCGAGAAGTAAAGCCAGAAGACAAGATTTTTATTAAAGTGTAAAGGAAATAAATCGCAATGGGCCTGTTCAACGCAAAAGCAGTAAGGAGGGAACCTTCCTCTTCCAGCAGAAAGGAAGATCTGGCATCATGGGGCAGAGGTAGGGGAGTTACCACCGGAGTGGGTGGGAGGAGCCAGCTTGAAAACATTCCGACACATCTTAAAGGGAAAGAACACTGCCAGAAAGTGTGTATAGAACATCATATCCATGTCCCTAGAACCCTCATTTCTAGTGACATGGATATGGGGTACTAGCCACACTTCTTGAGGAGGGGGCAAGGCACACATACCCTATTTAGGGAAGAAAGACTGGAGAACTGAGGCTCAACAACCAGCATCCTGGCATAACTCAAGGGCAATGTGGTAATAGGAAATGAAGGTGTGCGCTGACTTACAGGAAGCAGCCCTGCAGATTTCCTGGATGGGGACGTCCCTGGAAGCGGCCACTGAGGCAATAGTATGTCTGGTGGAATGAGCCCCAAGCCTAACGGCAGGCTCCCTACCATCCAACCTAAAGTGGAGGTCAATGCAGGAGACTATCCACCTGCCAACTGTCCATTTAGCTGCCGGTCTGCCAGATGCAGTTTCAGCATAGGTGACAAAGAGCTGGTAAACCTCTCCCCAAACTCCAGCCATGCGTTCCTTATAGTAAGCAAGCATTCACCACAGGTGCAACGAATGGAGTATGTGCTCAGTCTCAGAGGTGGAGCTGGTAAAGTATACCAGGAGATTCATCACCTGGTTAAGCTAAAACTCTGAAACAACCTTCAGGAGGAACTTTGGGTTGGGGCTGAGGACAATTTTGTCCTTGTGAAAAACCAGGTAAGGAGACTCCACTGAAAGCACCTGGAGCCCACCGAGCCTTCTGGCAGAGGTGACAGCCACCAGAAAGTCAGGTTTCCATAACAGGTGTGACATCTCACACCTGTGCATGGGTTTGGATGGCTTGCCCGTAAGCATCACCAAAACCAGCAACAAGTCCCAAGCACCAGCGTGGTCAAGTGGTCACGGCCTTTAAAAAAAGCACCAGACCACCTTCTTCTGCACCACCATCGGCATACCAGCACACGCCCGGTATGCCGAGATGGTTGCCAGGTGCACCTTGTGGGTTCTTGGCTGAAAACCCAAATGGGAGAGGGACCACAGGTAGTCCAGGATGTTAGCCACCAGGCAGGACAAGAGGTCCAGCTCCTTGACCTGGCACCAAATGGAAAATCTCTTCCATTTGAAGGCGTAGCAGTGGCGAGTCAGCTCCTTCCGAGAGGCCTCAACGACATGGAGGACCTTGTCAGACAGACCCAAATCCTGATATTCTAGCCACTCAGGAACCAGGCTATCAGGTGCAGGATCTTCTCCTGATAGGAAGAGAACAGGTTCAGGTGAAGAGGCAGTCGCCACAGGAACCTGCTGGTGAAGCTGAGGAGATCAGGGTACCAGAATTGGTGTGGCCAGTCCACAGCCACCAGGATCACCTGCGCCTTGTCCCTTCAAACCTTAAGCAGCACCTTGTGGATCAGGGGAAAGGGAGGGAAGACGTACATGAGTCCAGAGCCTCATGAAGGCCTCCCCCAGCAGCGTTCCGCACTGAGAGGGGGCGGGCACAAAACAGCCTCAGCTTTGTGTTCTTCTGGGAGGCAAACAGATCGACCTGGGGAGTGCCCCAAAGGGAGAACAGGCCATCAACTATCTCCTGGTGACGGGACCACTCGTGAGACTCCTCGCCCACTTGGCTAAGGGCGTTCGCCAGCTGGTTGGACACAAAGGCCACATGAATTGCCAGAAGGTCAGCGCCCAGACACTGCACGAGGATCCAGATGTGGAGAGCTTTCCAGTACAATGGGAGGTAGGTGTCCCACCCTGCTTGTTGAGGTTGTACATCTTCATCATGTTGTCCATCTGGACCTGAACGGCCTGATCCCGAACATGTGGAGAGAAGGCCATCAGTCCTAGATGCGCTGCATGGAGCTCCAACAGGTTGCGACACTGCGACTCCTGGGGGGGCCTACAGCCCATGGACTCTGGTTCACCAGGTGGGCTCCCCATCCTATCAGAGATGTTGGTTGTGAGACTGACCAATGGCTCTGGATGGACAAATGATACTCCTTCATGGAGATGTTCTGGGATGGGTCACCACTGGATGACGTCCCACATCAGCTGCATCACCATGACCGACTGGTCGAGGTGACTGAGGCACTGAGACCATTGGCTGACCAGCTCCCACTGCAAGGGGGGGGCATCCTCCAGTGGGCCCACCGGACCACGCTGGTGCAGGCTGCCATGCACCCCAGAGGGCGCAGGCGGTCCCAGACAGGGCCCAATTGCCCAACCCGAAATGATCGGGCAAAGGAGGTAAGATCCTATGCCCTGTCCACCAGGAGTCATTGAGCTCCGCCCCAATGAACTTAAATCACCTCTGAAGGACCGAGTTCCAACTTGGCCTCGTTGACCAGGAAGCCCATGGCCAAGCAGGTCTGGAGGGCCAGATCCCTGGACTGCTCCATCTCAACTCTGGAGGAACCGGCAAGCTGCCAGTCATCCAGATATGGGTACAACCGGACTCTTTGGCACTGCAGGAATGCTGCCACCACTGCCATGCATTTGTTGAAGACCCTAAGGACCGAGAAGAGGCCAACTAACATGGCCTGGAACTTGTACAGGATCCTTTCTGAGCAGAACTGCAGGAACTGACAGTGAGACAGACAGATGGGGATGTGGAAGAAGGTGTCCTGGAGGTCCAGGGAGCAGAAAGTACAGTTACTTAAGAACTCAGCAGAAAGTACAGTTACTTAAGAACTTAGCAGAAAGTACAGTTACGGAAGAACTTACCATAACATCAGATCTTCGAGAGGATCTCTTGCAGCAGGCCACACTGGTAGGACTTAGTTGTCAGGCATTAGGGCCACACGGATGGCTTTCTTGCTAGCAGTCTACACGAGGGGGCCGCCCACCTCCGACGTCACCCTCTGATGTTGGCCTATCTTATAAGAGTGGGTGGCCCCAACAGCCTCCTCAGTTCTCCTGCCAGACACCAGAAGCAGGAACCCTTTAGGGAAGCCGAGAAGGTAGCCAAGGTAATCTTAGGGCAAAAGAGAAAAAGAAAGCAGAACAACCTCCATCCAATGAAGAGAAAAGCTGGAACGACGGCCCAAAAAGGCCACAAGAAAAGAACAAAGGGAGAAGAAGGGAGGGAAATGCATGGCCTCTACAAGAGAGCCTCTCGACTATCTATTATCACAAGTTCTTATGTTAACTGTACTACTTTACTTTGAGGGCATCTCTTGCAGCAAGCCACACCAGTAGGAGGAGTCCCAAGCAGTTCTGGCAAAGACTAGACTGGGTGGATGGCTAGAAGGACCTAAGAGAGAGAAGGCCTTGTAGAACAGCCAGGCCGAAATTTGCCCTGCGCCTAGAGGTGATGTCCAAACTGTAAGATTTGGTAAAGGTATGGACAGTGCTCCAAGTAGCAGCTGCACAGATCTCTGCAGCTGAAACATTTTGGAAACATGCGACAGAAGTGGCCATACCTCAAGTGGAGTGGCCACGATCCATATCTGGAAGTTCATACTGTAATTCCTGTAACAGAAAATAACACAACTGGCCAACCATTTGAATAAACACTGTTTGGACAACAGAACGTCCTCTTTCCCAGGGGCAAAATAAACAATTGTGAAGACTTCCTGCAGTCCTTTGTCTGGTGTGTACAGTACTCCAAAATTCTATGCAAATCCTAAGTATGGAGCAATGCTTCCCCTGGATTGGCATGCTCAGGATAATAAACGGACAGGTGGATGGATTAATGCAAAGTAAATTTAGATGACCCTTAGGAAGAAACTTAAGATTACTGCTCAAAGACACCGTCTTTGTGGAAAATCAAATACGGCTCCTCACATGAGAAATGGAAATTATGTACCTACTGTAATTCTTGATCTTCTCGAACAAAGTCTCCACCACTCATTCACACTAATGGGATCTACGCCGGAGGCGCTAGGACCCAGCAGGAGCAAACCTTTTTGCAGGAGGGCTGGCACCAGAGATGGAGTGGCGCCACGAGCCTCGGCTCGTGCAGCAATGACTATCTCGGCATCAACCCTCCAACCGCCTCACCCCCGAGGAGGTGCAGCATAACTAACCTAGAAGGATAGCCTAACGAAAATCGGACATCAGATCATCTGGATGACCCATATAAGAAGGGTCAACAAAGAAGTCTTCACAGCCTAAAGATTGAGGGAGTGAAAACCAACAACAGAGGTGAGCTCGGGAGATGGTGGGTGAGTATGTGAATGAGTGGTGGAGACTTCAACCAAAAAGATAAAGAATTACAGTAGGTATGTAATTTCGATATATTCCTGCACATAAAGTCTCCACCACTCATTCACACTAATGGGAGAGTACTGAGCTAATAATCCCCTGAGAGGGCAGCAGCAGAGACCAAGAGCTCACAATTTTAGGAAAGAAGTCCATTAAAGATGGTTCTGCCAAATGAAAGATGTCGCCTGGCATGGACATCCAGGGCACAGTGCTTGACGAACGTATGCACTGAGCTCCAGGTAACTGCACTGCAAATATCTGCAACGGGCACATTGCGGATTTCCGCAAGGGATGCTGCAACTGCTCTAGTACAGTGAGCGTACACTCTGCCCTCCAGCTTACCCTGCGCATGGAATAACAATTTTTTAATTTATTTTATTTTTTTATTTTAATTCATATATCGGATTTACAACCTTTGGGTCAAAGACTCATTTACAAAGGCACCTCGTCGCAGGGAGGGGAACAATCAACTTGTGAGACAAGACAGTGGGCAAAGGCATGCCACCAGCCATGCTGAAATGCATCTGACAGTGACGGGTTGGAAGGAAACAAACAGTTGTTGAGCTTTGCAAATTTGTTTTGTTCTATCCAAATAGAAACGCAGAGCTCTTTTGACATCCAAAGAATGAAGGGTACACGCTCCTTCATTTTGGAAGTTCGCAAAGTAAGTAGGTAGGACTAAAGGTTGGTTTAGATGGAATTCTGAAACAACCTTAGGGAGAAACTTAGGATGGGTTCTAAGAACTACCTTGTCCTTATGGAACACAGTATATGGAGGATCTGTGACCAAAGCATGTATTTCAGAGACCCTGCGGGCTGAGGTAATGGCCACCTGGAAGGCTGTTCTCCAAGTGATAAATTTCAGCTCACAGGTAGCTAGAGGCTCGAAAGGCTTTCCAGTGGGCATGTCTAGTACAAGATTAATGTCCCAGGCTGCGACTGGACATCTAATAGGAGGTCTGGTATGCAGAATACCCTTAAGAAACCTCTTAACTACTGGTAACTGAGCCAGTGACAAGGAAAGTACTGGCTCATGATAAGCTGAAATGGCACAAAGGTGAACTTTGACTGTAGAGTATTGTAGACCTGAATTTCGGAGTTCTAAAAGGTACTCTAGACATTATTTGGTGGGCAGGAAAAAGGATTCAAAGAGGATCTTGCACACCAGAGAGAAAAACGCTTCCATTTGGCCATGTAAGTTTTTCTAGTGGCTGGCTTACCCGCAGTCGAAATAATATCCGAGATTCTGCAAGAGACATTGAACCTGTTCACTTCTATCTCTCCAGAAGCAAAGCGTGAAGGTGAAGCGACCTCAGATTGGGATGGACCACAGGCCCCTGAGTTAGAAGGTTCGTCTGTAGTGGAAGCACTTTCGGAGGGGTTTCCAACATACTGCTGAGTAACGGAAACCATATCTGTCAAAGCCAGAAGGGAGCAATGAGGATAATTTTGTCCCCCTTGGATTCAAACTTGAGAAGTACCCTCTGAATCAGAGGAAGAGGAGGAAAGATGTATAGAAAGCGTTTTGTCCACTGCAGCCTGAACGCATCCTGACAGAAAATGCCAGGCCCTGGATTTCTGGAGCAGATGAGAGGCAGTTTTGTGTTGAGTGGGGATACAAAAAGTCCAGGTCTGAAGTTCCCCACACTGCGAATAGTGACTGAACTACGGCTGAGTCTAGAGACCACTCGTGAGGATCTGTCTCTGTTCTGCTGAGACAGTCTGCCAGTTCATTCTGCACTTCTGGCAGGTAGACCGCCTGAATTAGAGCCTTGTGCTCTAGACACCATTCCTACACTCTCATTGCTTCCCTGCATAAGGGGTAAGTGTGTGTACCGCCCTGCTTGTTGATGTAATACATCACTGCTTTGTTGTCCGTTTGAAGGGGAATGTTCTTGTGACAGAGAATGTCCTTCAAAGCCCGGACTGCATAAAAGACGGCTCTCATTTCTAAGACGTTTATGTGAAACTGGGCTCATCCTGAGTCCATGTACCCTGGGTGTGGAGATTCTGACAGTGAGCTCCCCAACCTATCAGGGACGCTTCTGTGGTAATGGAAATCTGATAATCCAAGGGAGCAAGGGATATCTTTCCAGAAGATTCTCCTCTTGCGACCACCAGGTGAGTGACCTCTTCAGAGGTTCTGTCACTTTGATGAGAATGACTGAGGGTGAGTGGTTGGGGACCACTGAGTACTTAGCATCCATTGGGAGATTCTCCTGTGGAGGTGTGCTAGGGGCACAGTGAACACCGAGGATGCCATGAGACCCAGCATCCGTTGCATTGAGATAGCTCAAACTGAGGTGTTCTCTCTGCTGTATCGGGCCATCTGTAGGATATCGCTCCTTCTGTCCTCTAGTAGAAAGGCTTTCGCACAGAAGGTGTCCAGAAGAGTTCCTAGGAAAAGGAGCTTCTGGGAGGCCTGCAACTGTGACTTCTTGAGATTTAGCAGGACTCCTATGGACGTGAGAAAGTCCGAGGCCGTGGATACGGCGTCAAGAGTTCCTTGCCTGGAAGGGCTTGCTAGAAGCCAGTCGTCCAGATATGGGAACATTTATATCCCGATCTTTCTGAGGTGCTCTGCGAGAATTGCACAACACTTTGTAAAGACTTGCAGCACCAAGGATAGCCCAAAGGGTAGGACTCTGAACTGATAATGCTGGCCCAAAGCCACAAAGCATAGGAATTTGCGATGCTTTGGGTGGATAGGAATATGCTGGTAAGCATCCTGCATGTCCAAGGAGGCTAGCCAGTCGTGTTGATGAAGCAAAGGTAACGGGTTCCTAGCGAAATCATCTTGAACTTTTCCTTGGGAAGAAATTTGTTTAATTCTCTGAGGTCTAAAATGGGGCGCATGCCCCCGGTTTTCTTTGGCACCAGAAAGTAATGGGAGTAGAACCCTTTGTTTCGTTGATCCAGTGGAACTATTTCTACTGCCCTGTTGTTCAGAAGGCCTTGTATCTCGGAAGCGTGAAGCTCTGACTGAAATACTGACAGCCTGGTGTCATTTGGGGACGATCCGAGGGGTCTCTGAAAGTGAGGAATACCCTCGAAGATTATTCGGAGGACCCATTTGTCCGAAGTTACGGACTTCCACTGATTGTAAAATTGAGTCAGACAACCTCCCACCGCTGAGAAAGAGTCCCCCTTGGGCAGCTGAGGTGGGACTTAGGCCAGAAACTCAGAAGGCGGCACTGGGCTCTTTGGGCCCTTGTGCTTTCTGCTGCGTTTTCTTTTGAGACTGGGGGTCTTGGTTTTTATTAAAACCTCCCCTGCCCTTGCCTTGAAAGGACTGATGGTTGTGAAATTGACGCTTATTAACATCCCCCCCCCCCCCGAGAAGGGGCAGGAACAGGTTGAACCAGTATAATGGCAGACCTAGTTTTTTGTGTGGCCTCTAGAGCTTGCTCTACTTGCGGACCGAAGAGATACATACTGTCGAAGGGTAATGCCATGACCTGTTGCTGGGCATCATTTGTGAAACCTGAAGTGCGCAGCCAAGAGTGACGGCGGGTATAAATGCCTATCGCTGCCGCTTGGGAGGCAGTATTGAAAGCATCCATAGCTGCTTTAGCCTGCTGGTTGTTGGACTCGATACCCCTGGTTATGGTTTGAAGAAGCTCTGAATTAGTGTCAGACTCCGGTAGAGCTTCTACCATTTGTGTGAGCGAATGCCAAAGAACATACTCATATTGAGAGAAATAACACTGGTAGCTGGCAATACGCATACCTAGGGTGGATGCAGCAAAGACTCTCTTACCTAAAGTATCTATCTTACGAGATTCTTTGTTTATAGGTCAGGCTGTAGTAGCCTGAGGAAGAACAACCTTATCATTCTCTGCCAAGACCACAATAGGGTCCGCAAAGGCTTGGGAGGCCAAAATGGGTCGATCCTTGGGAACAGTGTACTTTCTATCTATGGGCTTAGCCACAGAAGGAATGAGAGCAGAATTATTCCATACCATTTGAGAAAGCGTCTCAAAGGAAGGCTGTACCGGGGGAGTTAAATCCATAGGGATCTCTGGTACATGAAGGTATTGGAGCCTTAAAAGCTTCCCAGGATCGATATCTGTAGTCTGGAGAGAAAGAGTGGAATTCAAATTTTTCAGCAGAGACTTAAATGAGAGGTCCTCGACCACAAGCTCTGCAATAGGATTAGACCCTGTTCCTTCCATGTCATCACTCAGCCTGAGGTCCGAGTCAGGCTCAATATCATCTCCTGACAGTCCAGGAGGGACTGTATGGACAGGAAAGGAGTGAAAATCAGCAGGAAAAGTGGAAGGAAAAGGGTCCGGATTCGAGGAGCCCTGAAGATGTCACTCCAAGCCGCGGCACCGAAAAAGAGCACAGCGCCGCCTGACCCAGCGCCGTGCACAGTGCCGACACAGCCCTAAGCGCCAAGGGTGGCGCTAACAAACCGCATGATGCCAAGGACGGCGCCAACACACCACACAGCGCCGAGCGACCCATTGACGCCGAAGGAACCGAAACCAACACAGAGCTCCAAAAACTAGGATTTGAGGAGAAAGAATGCCAGGAGATAGAGGCATCGGTGTGGCCCCCTGCGCCACAGCCATGTGAGGGGGAAAATACCTGAGCGTGGATTTGACGGCACCAAAGAAGGTGCCGCACGACTAGGGAGGCCCAACCGCCCTACCCGATCCCACGAGGCTGGAGTGACCGGGCCAGGTAGCTGGAACAACCTCCGAGCCCATTGCTCCATCAGAGCGGCCCACTGATGAAACTGCTCCTCTGGAGCCCCACCAGAAGGCGGGGAAGGGCTCCGATGTCGAAGAGGCCAGTGATCAGAAACAGAAACTGGTGACTCCGGAGGAGGAGACCGGCAACTGACCCCAATGACCGACCATCGACGCCCAGACATACCAGAGGGCGACCTCGAGTGATGCCTTCTCTTTTTGACCTATGGGCTGAAGAAGAGCTTGAGGCCAAAAAGTGCCAAGAATGCAACAGTTTTCTTTTATGCTTCTGGGGGGACCACCCCTCCCCCCAGGCACAGGACCGTCCGTTGTCAGGACCCCCCCCCCTCCGGAGAGGGCGGCGGACCAGACCCAGCCTGGCTGACTGAACAACTTTCATACGAAGTCTCCCTACTGTTACCTGACCAGCTCATGGTCAGCTCCGTCAATGTAGGCCGAGACTTCTTTCTTGAATAAGAACAAATTATAGTAAGCGGTACTTATTCCAGATATACTATAAAATAATAAACTGCAAACTATGCTGCTAGTTTGAAGTTTGACTCCCGGTGGGCAAGCAACGTCATCACTGTAGCGCACTCGGCGGCGGGAATAAAGGAACTGAGGCGGCTGGAGGGTCAACGCCGAGATAGTCACTGCCGCACGAGCCGAGGCTCACGGCTCCATCTCTGGCGCCGGCCCTCCTGCAAAAAGGTTTGCTCCCTCTGGGTCCTAGCACCTCCGGCATAGATCCCATTAGTGTGAATGAGTGGCGGAGACTTTATGTCCAGGAAGATCCTGAAGCTAAGAAATCCTTCAATCAGAAGTAACAGCAACTAAAAATAACGACAGACCGTGCAGCTCGCAACTTATGGCAGGTTGAAAAGGAGGCAGGGTGAGCTTCTCTAACACAAAATTTAAGTTCCAAGCTGGGACAGGATTGCAGATTGGAGACATCAAGTGCAGTATGCAGGGTTTTAATAGCCGGTATCACATTGCAATCTGTGATGAGAACTGGCTGCTAGGGCAATCCATTCTGATCTTGCATCGCAAAAAAAGTGCAATGCATTCTATGACCCTCCCCCCACCCATCTGAACCCCACCACCCTCCCCACAGACACTCACCCACATATAAGGAAATGCCACACTAAGTCTCGCCGCCACGGCCTGGAATAAATTCCGGCAATGGTTTCCATAGTTAATAGCATAAGTAAAGTAATATCCACTTAGCAGTGCCACCCATAGCATTCTCACAGAGTCTCATCGCCGCACCCCCGAATGCCGGCAGTCGCTCCCAGTAGTGCTTTGCGATCACCTCCTGACGAAGCCCTTACATGGCGAAGTGCCAGGGCAGTTTGGGATTACGGACCGAATTCCAGCTTGCAACAATTTGACTGGGATCTTACCCGCTAATAAATTTATTTTTCTGAAGACTTACATTGTGGAAATCCTTCACTGGAGTAAGCCACTTACACCAGGCTCTGGAGTGTCGGTGTAGCTTTGTGTGTTTGAATGTTCAGGGTAGACGCCCTGCACCAGCACCCTGCTTAGGTCTGTTGAGCACAGCACACCTCTACTGTTTTTGCAAATTGTTAAGAGATGTACCTTGATGCAGGAGTACTTCCGAGTATGATACGTGGAATGGACCAATCTCAGAGTGCGTCCTGACGCCTGTAGCTGGGACAGAATATCCTCTGCGTCCCAGCCGAACAATCAGTACCTCTAAAAGGGGCATTCATGATGGACAGCTGGACATCTTGGGTGAACCACGACACCTGGCGAGCCGGCGCATGCAAATGTTGGTCAGCGCCCCTTGGGCCGACACATCCACAGCATCGTAGGCCACCCAAAGCAAGTGGGTACTGACATCAGAGGCTGACTTGAGGGAGCCTATGACCTGTTGTTTGGCAGGGTCATCTGGTAAAGACTGAACAGCATCCCAGGCCCATTACCAAAGGGCATTTTGATACTGAAGCATATCAGCCAAGTAATTTAGGGCACAGATCACCTGAGTAGAAAAGGCAAACGCCCACTTGCCCAAGAGGTCCAACTGACATGACTCTTTATTGGGTGGCAATGAACTCAAATGCTTAGGCCATTTAGTGCGGTCGTGAGCGGTGTTTATCACTGCCAAATCTGTCTGCACCTGGTCTCCGAGAAAGGGCTTCTGGGATGGGACATGGTACAGCCTATCTGCAATTTTGGACATTGCTGGGATCAGGTTGGGCCCACACCAGGCCGTCATGGTGGCATCCTCATAAGTGTCAATGAGAGGAGGGACTATTAACCGTGGAGTTTCCAGCTGTTGAAGGTAAGTGGCCAGCCGGCGTCACTCTGGATCCTGCTCCTCCGTCTCGAACCCCATAGCCTCTTGGATGTGCCGCATAAAGACTGTAAAGGAGGAGTCATCCGGTGGTGACTTGGGGACACTCCTGGGGGTGTCCTCTCCTTTAGAGCAGCCTGTAGAGGGAGATAGGCGAACTGCTGAAATTACCATTGTCTCCCTCATCGTCACCCTGATCGTCGTCAGGCAGATGGAAGTCTGGGCAGCACTCATCTCCCTCTTCTGTGGGACACCTGGGGTTATGAGCTGGCCTAGGAGGTGGAGTAAGGCATGGAGGCACCAGAATGGACGGCCCTGGAGAAGGCCCCTGGAGAGTGCTGGGCGTGTGACCCTGAGGCTAGGGGACCTGCGACCTCATAAAACCCCAAAGGAACATGAGTAGGCCCTGCAAATCAACAATGATTGGCATCAATCCAGTGGGCACTGGGTAAGGACAGGCCGGCGTTGGTCCTGTGTGTGCCGATTGTGGGAAAAGCAGCGCAGACCCTGCAGGCGCTGGATGTGGTTAGACTGGTGTTGGGCCAACAGGTGCCGGGTGATGACAGACTGGCGCAGATCCGACGGGCATCAGCTAGGGATAGGAGGGCATAGGCCCAATGGCAGCCAACTTACACAAAACCAGCGGCGGCCCAACAGGCGTCGGGAGAGGCAAGGCCGTCGAGAGTCCCATGGGTGCCGGTTAAGGGTGAACAGGTGCCAGCGAGGGCTGAGCCCTAATAGGCATAAGTGGAGGAGGGCTTAAACCTGGGGAGGTGCCACTATTTTGATGCATCTGCTCGGAGGCCAGAGGGCGGGCAGCAGACCCCAAAGAAGAGGCCATCGCAAGAATCATGGGTGGCGGGTGGGAGTTAGAAGTAAGCCTGGCGTCTGCCGAACCTGCACCGGCCAAAGGAACACCAGTAGAGCCAGCATGCTGTGTGCCCGAAGACAGCAAAAGCCTAAGCAGCAGGGGCTGGGAGTGAACCCTGACTTGAAAAGCCTCCACCCATGCCGGCCCGTTGGCGCAGCGGTTGCATTTCTGCTTGTGACACCAGCGACCGGGGTTCGGGAGTGGCTTCAGGTTGCTGGAGGGCCGGCCGGAGGAGAAGGCTTGAGCATCCTAGGGACTGCTCGCCTTCTCTGGTGGGGGGTGGGGGGGGGAGGTATAGGATCTGTGGCTTGTCTGACCCCGGGTGGAAGCCCGAGGTATAGCAAGCTGGTAGGACAGATCAATGGGGAGCTGTGTGGTGGACGTCGGCGTAACGCCTTAAAGTCAGGGCACACACCACACAGAGAGAAACAGGAAAAAGCACTGCCGGAGCACGGGTAGAAAAGCTCCAGTGCCAGCCCTGATTGCGACTGCCTGCCTGACCACCAGGGGACCCGACGAGACTAGAAGATATCAGTGTCTCTGGGCCCCGCCCCATACCCGCATAGGGGGTATAGCCACGGCTCCATGGGGGAACCCCCGGGGATTCAGGCAAGTCAGTTGCTTTGGGGGGGGGGCACATAGGAGTATCCCGAAGAAGCGCAGCTCCGGGGTGGGGGTAAGGAGGAGAAATACAAAGGTAAAAAAAAAAAAAGGAAAGAAAAGCTTCCACCAAAGACGGTAACTGTGGTGGGAGGTGTAAGTGATAGGGCATGCGCGGCAGACAAGGCCAAGCCCCCGGAGTAGGAAGGCCCCTTCGCGGCAGATGAACAGTGGGGAGACCTCAACCGGGAGAAGGAGGAAAGGGACCTATCCCAGTCCTTGTCCCGGTGTTTGTGCTTCCCAGTAGGATGTCTCAGGACTTCGATGACTTGGAGCCCAAGGACTGGGCTGGGGAGACCGAGGAGCTCCTGGCCTGCAGCTCCCATTCCATGGGGGCGACCTTCTGCTACAGGAGAAAGTTCTCTAAGGTCCGCTGGCGGCGGTGCCGGGTGGCCTGGTTGAATCCCTGGCAGATCAGGCAGGCTTGGACGTCGTGAGTTGGGCCTAGGCATCAGACACAAACAGAATGGCCGTCTTTCTCAGGTAGCTGTTTTCCACAGGCACACTTGGTCTTGGAATGATCCGAGACTGATGATGGTTTAGAAGACCTAAAAAGGGGAAAATAGTGAAAAGAAACAATGGTGCAGAAGATTAAATACAAACACTGAAAGTGTTCGAAAATGGCGGTACACTGAAGCTGTGGCGGTTTTCAGAGGTCCAACGTGTGTTGGTCCATGGCAGGAAAAGAACGGAGGAGGATATGGGGGCCGAACACTCTCATAAGATAGGCTGACGTTAGAGGGTGATGGAGGAGGTGGGCAGCCCCCTCTGGTAGACTGCTAGCTAGAAAGTTTTCTGTGTGGTCCTAGTGCCTGGCGGACAAGTCCTACCAGTGCAGCCTGCTGCAAGAGATACCCTTGAAGTTAGATCCACATGTCCTACTCTAGGGACGGGATGATCTGATTCAAAGTGACCATCGCATGACCAGAGAAATTTGTTGTGGTTGTGCAGATCCAGCATGGGGCACCAGCCACCGGTCTGTTTCAGAACCAGAAAGTATCTGGAGAAAAACCCCAGACCAGCCGTGGCATCCTGGACACGAACCACTGCCTCCTTCTGAAGGAGCCTGGCGATGTCCTCCCGAGGGACAGACAACAGATCCACTTACACCATGTCCTCCCATGGAGCACAGGCTCAGCTGGGCGGGAGAGCCTGGAGCTCCAGAGGCAGACCTGGACCGACCACCTCAAACACTCACCAAGAGGTTATATCAGACCAGGCGGAAGCAAAGTGGCAGAGCCGACCCCCCACAGGAGGCCCTAGGGTGGAAAGAACGGGCAGGGGGAAGACACCACCCAACCCATCACTGGGGAGGCTTGGAAGCAGCAGCAGGGCTATCACCCTCTGGACATTTTAGCTCCAGAGGAGACCGGCTTCAGCTTAGGTTGCCAGGCCTGCTGTTACTCACCTGGGGCTGAGGTGGTCGGGCTGCAGGGCCAGAGTAGGGACGAAACTGAAAGGACTTTTTCCACTGTTTTTGGTCCAAAGCATCCTTCTGAGTGGAGGTAATGGAGTCCAGTGTGGTGCTGGACTTCTCGATGAGTAAGATGTCCATCCATGCCAAGCCCAAACAAGTCGGTGCCAAAAAAAGGGACATCTGCTAATTTGTGCTGAGTGCTGTAAAAGGCGAAATCCTCAGCTATATCCTATAGCACATAGCTACTGCTGAGGCCACTGACCTGGCGTACAAGTCGCCAATGTCTAGGGCAGTCTGGAGCTGCTGCTTAGCAACAGTGTGACCTTGGCTGCAGTGCAACGTGACTGGTAGCTGTAAGTCAGCCAGGAGCCGGGGGATAACCTTGTCCAGGGTACCCAATAAGTCTCGAGGATTGTCGACCGAGTGGTACTTCAGGAACCAGAATCCTTGCCTGTGGGTCTCTCCTGAGATGTCATATCTTTTCAGGATTTCTCTTTCACGAGGTCATAGATTTTTTTGACTGTGCAGTGTCCATACTGCTGTAGGCAAGCTGGGCTTTACCTGTCAGGTAAAGTACCAGCCTGATTGTCCATTGCTGCTTTGGCCATTGGCAGGCTGCGGCAACCCTTTCAAAAGTTGTCAGGTATGCTTTGGTATCATCTGAGGGATACAACTTTGTAAGTTTAATGTTTGTTGCTCTGCTGGATCTGTGCCAGATCCTCCAGTTTTGACAGCTTGCAAGGCATCCAGCAATCGCTGCATCTCATCTCTTATCCTCTGTTCTTGTCGCTTCATTTCTTCTATTCTCTGCTGCTCCTATCACGGCATCTCTTCTTTTCTCTGCTTCTCTGTCTCTCTTCGTTGTACAGCCCACCATTTGAAGAAGGCAGACAGGCTTTCAGATTCTTTCCCCGTCTGTTCTCCTTCCATCACTGGTTCTGGCTGTACAGTCTCAGTTTGGACTTTTGTCTCTGCTAGTTTGGCTGCCATTCATCTGGTAATCACTCCTGGGCTTGCCGCTGCAGCATCCATACCTTTCTTCTATGCTTCCCAGGTACCAGGTCTAGCACTCACATACAATATTCCTGGCTTAGAGTATACACGGTTTAAATCCCACTTTCTCAGACACCACATGTCGTTGAGGCAGAGAATCGCAAAAGACTGTCAGACTGATCAGTTCCTAGGTCTCACAAGAAAAATCTGATCGTGCAATCAGACAGACAAAAGATGCGTTGAACTCTTTCTGTGTAACAAATGGGACAGGTTTTTATTCAACCCTGGCAGAAGTATCTGAGATATCACAGGCTGTGCAGAGCAAATGCTTGACAACATCAGCCCCTTCAGTAAGGGCCTTGAGAAGCTTTTTTTTTTTTTTGCATGCTCTGTTTTTTCCCACCAGCCAACCTGGCCCCACTCCTTTGGGCGGCCACCTCGTACCCCTGCCACTTCTCCATTTCACCATCTGCAGCCTCCCGCCATATCCTTTTGCTGGGGGGGTCCCCTACCAGTGGGGGCAACCCGGAGGGGAGATCTAAATGCCCACAGGCACTTCCTTGCATCCTTGTCAGACTGTGGAGGAACAGCTTGAGGGGCTTTCCAGCTTTGCGGCAAGGGGGAGGCGGGGCCACAGTCATCGGGCTGGCATAAGTGGCAATTTTTCCTTTTTCTGCCCTCCCACCACCCCTAATTGGGCCACATACTGTGATGACCTGAGGTGGGAACGTGCGGGGGCACGTCGAGGCTGCACGCCGCCAATCACGTCCACCAATCAGCCTCCAGGTGACAGAGGCCCTACCCCCCCCCCCAGGTGGGAAGCATCCAATGGATGCTCTGGAATCCCTCTCTGCCAGACTCCGCTCCTGAGGCCCAGGCTCAGGGCACAAACCTGGGTCACCAGCATTTCGAGTGAACCTCTTCGCTCGGCACCACGGAGCTGGCACGAGTCGCTCTTCTTTTGCGGTACCCTCTGGTAAGGCTTATGCAGCTGCCTTGGCCTTCCTCCAGAAGGTGTTCTGGTACTTCATCATGTGGGCCTGGTAGTTAGCAATACAAGGCTTAATGATGCTGAGGCAAAGGTCCTTTTGCCTAAAGCAGCCAACCTTCTGGACTCTTTGTCAGGAGGCAAAAACACAAGTGCTTAGGCATCCTAGACCTATCATGGGCAGCATTAATGATCACTGAGTCTGCCTCAGGCTGGGTGGCATAATATTGCTTCCCAGAGGGGGCCATGTACATTTTATCTGCTTTTCTGGGTACAGCTGAAATATTAATTGGCCTGCACCAGGCAGCAAAGGTGGCATCTTCTAAACCAGGAAGTACAGTAGAGGTGGTACCACTATTGCAGGAGATTCTGGCAACTCCAGGAACTCTGTAAGGTTTTTCTTAGTAGTGTCCTGTTCCTCCAGGTCAAAGCCCATGGCAGCCTGCAACTGCTGCATCATGATGAGAAAAGTGGGATCCTCCGGAGGGGACCTTGGTACGTTGACCACTGAGTTCTCACTGCAAGTGGAGACCAGGAAGCTGATGCCGGAGTCACAGCAGCTTTCAGCACAGTCCTCAGCTTCCTCCTCCTCCTCCTCATCCTCCATTATTTAGTTGGGATTATATTCATATTCATCGTTCAGCGGGTTGACAGAGAGAAGGGAGCAGGCCAGCAATGTCTTTGGTGCCCTAGGAGGTAGCTGTAGCAAGGGTTACCCTGTGGCATCGATGGGGGTTAGTAACAGGCCCCATCAATGGACCCCCTGGAACTGGGAGGTGAGGAAGCAGGCGTCTAATCATATTTGAGAAAGATGAAAGGGCATCAATGGTGCCTTTTCCCACAGCTTCCCTTTGAGAAGAGGTACTCATCAGGGGTGCCCTATGTCTCCACTGCTCTTTGTGCTGGCTATGGAGCCACTGGCAGCCCATATCCCACAAAACAAACACATTAAAGGTATTCAAATTGGCCAGATAATGCACAAGATTGCACTTTATGCAGACGACACACTGTTGTTTATTGAAGACCTCAGAGCAATCCTCCCCCATCTGCTACATACTCTTAAGGAGTTTGGGGCTATCTCCAACTTTAAGATCAACTCTGATGAAACTTAAGCTTTACTGCTAAGTGACTCCTTTTGTCCCTCACCAAGATGCTCCTTTTCCTTTCCAGTGGACATGGGATTGGTTTCGATATCTTGGTTTAAACATCACTACTGATAAAGCAATGCCCACATTGCCCGGCGCAGATGATAGCGTTACCGCTAAATGGCGCCAGCAACCCAGGTTCGGAATGGACTCGGGCAGCTGAAGGGCCGGTTGGGGAGGAGGATCGAGCGCCAGAGGCTGCTCTCCTCCTCCGGGTGGGGTGGGATGCGGGTCCCGCCACCTGGGTGACCACAGGTGGAGGTGCAGCAGACCGCATATAGCAGGGAGGAGGGCGTCTGCCGGAGCGGAGCGTTATACCGCTAGGACGCAAGGCCATTCCTAGAGCTCTCTATGTGCAGAGCGCCCTATGGGAGGGTGAAACAGTAGAAAATACCCCTCCCGGTGCTCCCTGTAGACGGAGCTTCAGGCTCGATCCCCTGCCAACATGGGCGATTTGGATCCCCACTTAAACACAGATGCTGTGGGCGGAGAAGGGGAGCCTCCTTGCACTCCGCTCATGGTCAAACCAAGGCAGCATGGGGAGTGACTGCACCAAGCTGACAGACAAGCAGGGACGTATAAGGTCAGAGAAGACTCCTGAAGATGAGGAAGTACCGGGGGTGAGAAGGGGGTATAAAAAGAGAATATAAAAAAATAAAAAAATAAAAAAAATAAACTACTGATCTGCAACAACTATATGAAAAAAAATTCATAAAGCCATACTAGCTGATGTTAAGAAGGATTTATAGAGATGGGAATTCTTTCCCTCTCTCTCTGGGAGCTCAAATGGAATCTGTCTGCATGAATGCTTTGTCTAGATTTTTATATGTATTTCGCATGCTCCCGGTTAAACCCTCAGAATCCTTCTGGAAACAGACAGACTGGATGATCTCGAAATGTATCTGGGGTGGGAAACACCCATGTATCCAGAAGACAATCCTGCAGCGGGACAAACCTGCTGACAGCTTGGCTATCCGCAATTTAAAAGACTACTATCTTGCCGCTCAGGCTTTTCCAGTGTTGACTATTTTGAAATGCAAGTCTGACACTGGGTGACTGGAGGGAGAGGAGGAGCAGCTTCCAGGTATCCCCCTGGACGTGGCTCCCCTACTGCCACTGTCAAAATTTAGATTACTTAAATTGGAAATCCCGTGGACTAAGCATTCCTTTAGTGAATGGAGCAGATTCCGTAGTATGGTGGGTGGAACAGACCAGTTAGGCTACCTTATCCCAATTTGCGGCAACAGGTAATTTGAACCCGGAATCACGGACCTGGGCTTTGTGGTCCCTTTGAGGTATTTTAACAATAGGAGACCTATGAGACCATGACACTTTGATGAGTTTTTAACAACTCAAACTGAAATTTCATCTGCCCAACTCGGAACATTTTCACTTCCTACAGATGAAAGACTACATTAATTCCCTCCCCACAATACAGTCCGCAAGCTGAAATCCTGTTACCCTGGACAGTATTTAACTTCAGAATGGTGGGTAGAGGCAGAATCCCTTGTAGTACATACACAGCACCATATGAAATTGCCAGCAAATAAAGGCCTTATGGTCTATCAAGTCTGCTCAATTGTGCAGTTAATGAAGCAGCCCTTATACTGCAGCTGCCCCTCCCTCCCCCCAGTGACCTTCCCCCTTACCCTTACCCACAGTCTCTCAATTATATGCTTTCTTACAACTTCACAGAAATAGGGCTCTTCACCCAATCTGGGAAAAGTGGGAAACAGCTCTTTTTGTGGAAACAGACTCTCAGATGAAAACTAAAACTTGGACGGTGATACACAAGACAATCTGCCCTTACCAGCGGCGGGAATTCCGGTGGAAAGTTATAGTTAACTTTTGCAAAACAACCACCATTACCCATCACTACACACCTTGGGACTCCAACAGATGTTGGGGACATTGCTGTACTAAAGGGGATCATTTTCATATATTTTGGTCCTACCCCAAACCACGCCATTTTTTGAGGGAGGTTGCCAGTACTATTTCAGACATTTTAGAAGTCCCACTCCCCTCACACCTTTGAAATTTTCATTTCAGGTGTACTCCTTAAGGAGGCGAGTTCTTCCCAAAATAACTACCTACAGTACATTGCATATTAGTAGTGGTGGCAATAAAGGCCATCACTAAGAGATGACTGGTTTCTGCTGTCCCCACGGTTTGTGATTGGATTAATCTAGTGAAAGAAATTCATTTCATGGAAGAAATGTACATGAAGCTGCACTATCAGTATGATGGTGACAACCTTAACACTCTGATGCGGTGGACCAGATGGGACACCTATCTTATGCACTCCACCACTGCTGGCTCCTGTACTAACTCAGAGAGAGGGCCGGTATACATTTTTGGTCGTTTTTTATTTGTTTCTATTACCCGGGTGGCCATATCAATTGCAAATAGGTGCTTTAGCACCACCCATTACTAATCATTTTTGTTTTATCTCCTGCTGTGTAGCACAACTGCTGTAGCAACTTTTGCATTCCTGTTTGTTTTAATCCTTTGAAAAGTCTTAATAAACAATGCATTAGGGGGGAAAATAAAAAAGACTAAGTATCACATGTGCGTTGGAGCCCGTATGGTCAATGGGTGTGGCTGGAGGAGTTCACGGGGGGAAGAAGAGTACCTGACATCAACGGTGATGTACCAGCCCTACTAGGCCTGGTAGTGCCTATGTCAAACCCCAACCTTGGTGTCATGTCAACAGTCGGGGAGAGCAAGCAGAATCGCTGTCGGAACAGATGACGGCGCTGAGGAGGTCATACCTGCAGGGCGGAGGAGTGACTTGAAATGCACCAAGGAAGCTCTCTTCTTGTCCTTGTTCTAGTGCTTGTCTTTGTATCTCCCTAACGCCTTGTCCTGGGATTTGGATAACCTAGACTTGGTCAACTGGGCCAGCAGAATGGCTGTACTCTTCTGCTGGAGCTCCTTTTCAATCCTATCTACCTATTGCTCGAGGAAGTGTTTTTCTAGAGCCCCTTTACGGCATCACCTGGTTGCGGAAATAAACCCTAGCAAATTTTGCATGCTTTCACGTTGTGTTCTGGGCCTAGGCAGCAGACACAGACGTAGTGAGTCTCGCCGGTATAGATCTTGTCTCCACACTCACAATACTGGAACAACTTCAACAGTTGTTTCAATGACATACAGGTCATCAAAAATCAATATAAAGGTAATTACTATTTTAGCAAAAGAAATAAAAACAAACAGTGGCTATTGCAGCAGCACTTCCTTCAGCAGTCAGAGTATGGTCAACGGCAGGAAAAGAAATGAAGAGAGGAAGGGCTGCCCACATTTATATGTGAGCCAACAAATGACGCTGTCATGGATGGCCCCTAGCTGACTGCCTGCAAAAGTTTCCGTGTGGTCCTAATGCCTGGAGGCTTATACTTCCATGAGTGTGGCCTGATGAAAGACATATCCTCGAGGGAGATCCATAGTTCTAGCAGTGGTATATGCTTCACATCCACACTAATGGCAATCTTCCTTTAAGTGCTGCTTTGCCAGAATGTCTTTATGCAAAGCTCCTCCCACCTCCCAGGTGACTATATACCTCAGCTCCACCCCATGATGTCAGATCCTGCATGCTGGAAGCAGGGATCTGTGGGCCACTTGTCAGGGGTGGTCAGGTGGCTTGTGTGGATGTGAACCACATACCACTCCTAGAAAGTACCGTTATGTAAGACCTCACCGTAACAGTAGATCTTTGAGGAGTGTCTCCTGCTGCAGGTAGTACACTTGGGTCATCGCCAGAGGTCATGGCGACAGCAGCTCTTCTAGAAGAGTTTTTCCAGGGGCCACACATGACATCAGCTTCCTGTTTCCTATGTAAGTGGCGGTCCTGGATCAACAGTTTCTGCTGGATTCAGCTCGCTAAGCGAGGACCGAGGGGAAGTCCAGGTACCATAGGTATCCCAACCCATAAGTCACTGGACCAGAATTTGGTCTCTTAGAGAAGTAGGGGGACGGAGGGTAGGACTGTACCTGCTGTAAGAGAGACTCCTCAAAGACCCACTGTTACGGTAAGGTCTTACGTAACTGTACTATCTTCCACGAAGTAGTCTCTTGAAGCAGGTAATACACTTGGGATGAATCCCAAGCAGTAAACCCACGAAGGGTAGTCATTATGGCAGGAGGCCTTGTAGGACAGCTCAGCCAAAGTTCATGAAACAACATCTAAGTTGTAATGCTCTGTTAAAGTATGAACTGTAGAACACGTAGCTGCATTGCAGAAATCTGTGGTAGAGGCCACGTTAAAGCAGGCTGCCGTGGTGGCCATAGCACCGGTAGAATGGCCTGGGACAGGTCCTGGTAATGGTTTGTTGTATTTTGTGTACCAAATGTTATACAATGTGCTAGCCAATTGCAGAGGGTCCATTTAGTGACTTGGAGACCTTCCCTGCTTGAGGTGAAGGTAACAAAGTTGAGAGATCTTTTTAATCGATTTAGCTTGATTAGTATAGTATCTTAATATACTATGGACATCTAAAGTATGTAAGAGGTATTTGCCTTGAGGGAGTGTTCAGGATAATATACCAGTAACTCCAGGGACTGATTTAAGGTGTGTTCAGACACTATCTTATGTAGGAAGGAAGCGTTGGTACGAAGTGCCACTCTGTCTTTGTGAAAAGTTAAGTAAGGTTCTTTACACATGAGGGCAAGAAGCTCGGAAATACGCCGAGCTGAAGTGACAGCTACTAAAAATAGCGTTTTTCAAGAAAGGAAGCAGAGGTCACAAGTGGCTGTTGGTTCAAAGGGCTCAAGAGTTAATTTTTCTATTAGAAAACTGAGATCCCATGGAAGAGTGGGTCTTCTGATAGGAGGTTCAATATGTAACATTCCTCTTAGAAACATTTACATAGTAATCTGTCACCTAGAGGTTCATGGAAGGCCGAAATAGAGGTCAATGGACTTTGATGAAGGAATAGCTTAATCCTGACTCGGCAATCGAGGCCAAGTAAATACAGGTTACTCACCTGTAACAGGAGTTCTAGGAATGGTATATGTTGTTCATCCACACTGTCTGGCAGGTATCCTTGCCGCTTTAAATCTTGCCGGAAGGTCTTCAAGCTGGCTCCTCCCACCCACCCGGGTGGTAAAACTCTCGGCTCCGCCCCATGACGCCAGATCTGGCCCGCTGGAAGCTCCAGGTTAGCGCCGAGGCCGGAGGTTAGGTTGTTGTAGGATGAACAACAACATACCATCCTAGAACTCCTGTTACAGGTGAGTAACCTGTATTTCTACGGACATGGATCTGTTGTTCATCCACACTGTCTGGCAGACTCCTAGCAGTTCTCCGGGAGGAGGGAGGCAAGGCGCACACCCCTACTTAGGGAATAGAGACTGAGAACCGAGGCCCCAAAACCAGCATCCCGCGTGGCTCAAGGTCGATGTGGAATGGTGATGAAGGTGTGCTGACTTCAGGTAGCAGCCCTGCAGATTTCCTGGATAGGGACGCCCCTGGAAGCAGCCACCGATGCAGCAGTATGGCGGGTAGAATGAGCTCTTATCCTCTGGGAGGCTCCATGCCCGCCAACTTATAGCAGAGATCTATGCAGGATGTGACCCACCTGCCTATCGCCTGCTTGGCTGCAGGTCTGCCAGGTGCGGCTTCAATGTAGGTAACAAACAGCTGCAACCACTCGCACTTTAGCCATGGCCTTTGTAGTAAGCGAGCCTTCTAGGGTCCAGAGTATGAAGCCTATATTCGCCTCCGAGGTGTGATTGGGATAGAACACCGCAGAGTCAACACCTGGTTAAGGTGAAACTCCGACACCACCTTCGAAGGAATTTCGGTGGGGGCGAGGACAACCTTGTCCCTGTGGAAGACCAGGTAAGGAGACTCGATGCAGAGCGCCTGGAGCTCTCCCATCCTTCTGGCTGACGTGATAGCCACCAAGAAGGCGGTCTTCCACGACAGGTGAGAGAGTTCACACCTGTGCATTGGTTCGAATGGCTTGCCCATGAGCTTTGCCAGTACCAGCAGTAGATCCCACGGAGGTGGAGGTTCTCGACCGGAGGGAAATGTGATCAAGGTCTTGAAAAGAGCCAGACCACCTTCTCCTGCGCCACTGACTGCTTTCCGCCCGCCACTGCAAGCAGAGATGGCTGCCAGGTGCACCTTAAGGGTCGTCAGACCTAAGCCCTTGCTGAGAAAGGGACCAAAGGTAGTCCAATATGCTCGCCAAGGAACAGGAGGAAAGGTCCACTTTTGCCTCTGGCACCAAATGGAAAATCTCTTCCATTTGAAGGCGTAGCATTTTCTGGTCGTGACTCACGGGATGCCACACATTGAGGACCTCGTCGGAAAGACCCAAGGCCTGGAACTCTAGCCGCCAGGAACCAGGCCATCAGGTGCAGGATTGAAGGTCCGGATGGAATACCTTCCCCTGATTGACTGAGAGCAGGTCCGGGCGAGCTGGAAGCTGCCTCGGGAGCCTGGAGCTGAGGCTGAGGAGATCTGGGTACCAGTACTGGCGGGGCCAGTCTGGGGCTATCAGAATCACCTGCGCCTTGTCCCTCCTTGCTTTGAGAAGCACCTTGTGCATCAAGGGGAATGGGGAAAGGCGTAGAAGAGGCCCGGGGTCCACGGCCTCGGAAGGCATCCCCTGCAGCGAGCCCTGCTGAGGGGGGCGGGCATGGAACAGCCTCAGCTTCGCATTCTCCCTGGAGGCAAACAGGTCCACCTGAGGTGTGCCCCAATGGGAGAATAGATCTTGTACTACCTCCGGCAGGAGAGACCACTCGTGGGACGCAGCCCCTATCCGGCTTAGGGCATCGGCCAGGGTGTTGGAGGCTCCTGCCATATGAATGGCTAGGAGATCCGCCTCCAGGCTGCGCACGAGTGACCAGATGCGGAGAGCTTCCTTGCAGAGAAGCATGGAGCGCGTCCCGCCCTGGCGGTTTAGATAGTACATGGTCGTGGTAAAGTCCGTCTGGACCCGGACCACTTGACCCCGAAGAAACGGAGCAAAGGCGGTGAGAGCTAGGCGGACTGCTCGGAGTTCCAGCAGGTTGATGTGGCATCAGGACTCCCGTGGGGACCAGAGGCCGTGTGCTCGGTGTTCCCCCAGATGGGCACCCCAACCCATCAGAGAGGCATCGGTCGATAGAGAGACCGTCGGCTCGGGGCGGACAAATGGGATGCCCTCCTGCAGATGAACTGGAACGGTCCACCACTGGAGAGCGTTCCACATCCCCTGGGTCACCGTCACTAGCTGGTCCAATGGATCGCAGCGTTGGGACCACTGGCTGGCCAGCCCCACTGAAGGGGCGCATGTTCCAGCGGGCCCAACAGACCACGCTGGTACAGGCCGCCATGAGACCCAGGGAGGCGAGGAAGTCCCGGGCAGGCAGCATTGCCCAACCAGAAATGATTGGGCAAAGGAGGAAAGAACTCGGCCCCTGCCCGCCGGGAGCTGCGTTTGCTCGAAGAGAGTCGAGCTCTGCCCCGATGAAAAGAATCACCTGCTTTGGCTCGAGTTCCGACTTGGCCTCATTGATGAGGAGGCCGACCTGAAAGCAAACCTAGAGGGCCAGATCTCTGGACCGCTCCACCTCCTGTCTGGAGGGGGCTGCTATCAGCCAATCGTCCAGGTAAGGGTAAACCCGGAACCCTCAGTGCCGCAGGAATGCTGTCACCACTGCCATGCATTTGGTGAAGACCCTGGGAGCTGGAGATAAGCCGAAGGGCATGGCTTGGAACTGAAAAGGGATCCCTCCGCGAAAGTGAAGGAACCTTTGATGGGACGGACGGATGAGGACGTGAAAGAGCGCCGTCCTGTAGGTCCAGAGAGAGCAGAACCACCACTGTGTTCCAAGGATGGTATTATCTGAGCCAGAGTGACCATCTTGAAGGTTCGAGACCTTAGGAACTTGTTTAGGTCATGTAGGTCGAGAATGGGGCGCCAGCCCCGTCCGCTTCGAACCAGGAAGTACCTGGACACCAACCCCGGTTTGAGGAGGGTCCGCCGCCTCTTATCACCTCCTTCTCGAGGAGGAGAGCGATGCTCGGCTCGGCGAGCTGACAGCGAGGGTCGGACTCGAGGCCCCCGAGGTGCGACGGTTTCGAAGGGTGGGGCCTGCTCAACTCCAGAGGCAGGCCTTTCTACCACTTCCAACACCCACCGGTCTGTGGTAACAGCAGACGCAGGCGGAAAGGAAGTGGCGAGCCGCCCCAACGGGGAACTGTGGGTGAGGTGACGAGGTTGGCGACACCGCCAACCCGTCACTGTGCAGGCTTGGAGGAGGAACCGGCCAAGGGACCACCTGGGCCTTTACCTCCCTGCTTCCTGGAGGAGGAAGCCGCTGGCTTGGGTTTGGGACGCCAAGCGCGAGCCTGCTGGCCCTGGTGTTGCTGGGCCGGACGTGCCGGGGGCCCAGACGGACGAAAGGGCTTGGGTTGCAGTCTGCGGTCCTTGTCCCTCTGAGCGGATGAGACCGAGTACAAGGTGGCATTGGACTTTTCGATCCTCTGGAGGTGGCCTTCCATTCCAGGGCCGAAGAGGTCGGTCCCCAGGAAGAGGACATCCGCCAATTTGTGCTGGGTATCCGCTGTGAAGGTGGATATCCTCAGCCATGCCCGACGGCACATAGCCACTGCGGCCGCGACTGACCTGGCGCATGAGTCTCCAATATCCAGAGCAGTCTGAAGTTGCTGCTTGGCCACTGCCCTGCCCTGGTCCCGCACCTGCCTAACCGTGGTCTGCAGGTCAGCCGGGAGATGAGGGACTACCTCGTCCAGGGAGCCCAACAGGGCATGGGAGAAATGTGCCATAAGCACGGCCGAGCTTGCCTGACGAAGGCCAAGGGAGGACGCAGCGTAGACTTTTCGCCCGGCATAGTCCAATTTCTTGGACTCCTTGTCGGGAGGTTTGTCCACGTCCCTAGCGTTTCCGGCACGCCGGAAAACGCTGTCGGTAACTAACCCCTCGGCTGAGGGATGTTCCGAGAAACCGGACAGGGAACCGGTAGGGACCGCATACTTCCTGGCCATCCTGGCCGAAGGCACAGGGCAGGAAGCAGGGCGCTGCCAAAGCTCCAAGGCCGGGCCCACAATGGCCTCGGCCACAGGAAAGGCCTCCGTAGGGGAATCCCCTCGGTCCAATATCTCCGTGAGGGGATACTTGGCCCGCTTGGATACGGGCTCGAGCTGCATCCCGGTGGACTCTGAGATGAGCGTGAGCAAACCCAGGAAGGACGAAGGGCTGTCGTCCAGCGACTGACCTCCAGAGGAATCGTCGTCGGACTCAGAAGAGTCTGCAAAGAGCTGCCTCGGGCCTGAGCCACCCTCCACCTGCCGAGGGCGATCGGGAGTGAGGGTGACCGACAGCCTATGGGGCAGACCCTGAGCCGACCGAGAGTTTGGTAGGAGCCCAAACAGCGGCTGTGGAGGCGGAGGTTCCACCGAATCGGGTGGGTAGCTGGTTTTGTCAACAACCGCCTGGGAACAGGCTCCTCGGGTAAAACGAGGGTTGTTTCGCTGCTCGGTGACAGCCACTTAATGGCCAGGGAAGCGACAGCGCAGCTTGTTCCCAGTCAGAAGGAGCTGTTGCCACATGAGGTCCTCGTATCGCCGACGTAACTATACGCTGAAGCCTCCCACATCCGAGGAGGAGGATGAGGACGAAGCGGGCGGCGCGCCATCGCGGTGCCGAGACCGAGACCGCCTTATGACGGGCGGGATCGGCTGGACCGCTGGCGAAGTCCGAGACCGAGAACCTCGGCCTTCCGAGGACGGTGCGGGAGGACGGGTGGAACCGCCCTCCTCGGCTTGAGGGTTTAACCGAGGGCTCGGAACTGGAGGCACTGGCAAGCCCGCGGATCCTCAACTCCACTGGGGAACCGAGAGGGATTTAGCCAGGTCGACAACTCACCGCTCAACGGGTCGAGAAAGATCTCGACTCGCCGACGGGAGTCTCGGTCAACTGACCTGGACGGGACACCGTGAGACCAGTGGTCGGTCGAACGATCGACCAAGTCGATGGCCGACAACTCGGGGAGAGGGACCTTTCCCGCTCCCAGGAGCGTCGATGGAGGGACTTACCCTTGTCTTTCTTTTGGCCCAAGAAGAAGGTCCAGCAGACGTTGGTCCCTCTCCTCTAGTGGAGAGGGACAGACAAAGCTCCTTAAAGGAAGCTATGTAAGAGGAACCCAGGGAGAGCGGGATAAATGCCGCGGTCGAGGAAGATGCGGCCCGCGCCGCCTCCTCTTCGAGGGCGATCATCTGCTCTAGCTGATCCGCCGAGCTCGCCACCGCAGAAACCGCCGACCGGGCCTCTTTTGACTTTACCGGAGGAAAACGTTTCTCGGGGCGCCCCAGTTATAAACGGGCAGCATGGTCTTCGAGGACGTAGGCTGAGAAGGAAGAGCACAGGCCGCAAGCCCGCGGTCGTGCTCAAGGCCTCAACAGACACACACGGGAGTGGATCCTCAGACATCTTCGCCCGCAAGGGCACCGCCGAAACCAGAGTCGACGGTCCATCGCAGCCTGAGGGATAAAGACCGAAGTCTATAATGCAAAAAATTTCAAATTCGGAAAACTGGATAATTAGGAACTGGTCTTATACGCAGAGCGTTAAGGAGGGAACCTGAGCTTCCAAGCGGTAAGGAAGATCTGGCGTCATGGGGCGGAGCCGAGAGTTTTACCACCCAGGTGGGTGGGAGGAGCCAGCTTGAAGACCTTCCGGCAAGATTTAAAGCGGCAAGGATACCTGCCAGACAGTGTGGATGAACAACATATCCATGTCCCTAGAATCCAAGATTTTCATCAGTGGACAGGAATTGGGATCCAATGACCGGGAAGCAGCCCAGATGGAAAAGCATTTCCATTTGGCATTACATGTTTCCCTGGTTTACGCGAGGCCAGTAATATACTGGCAACAGGGGAGGACACTTGTAAACGTGCTATGAAAGCATCCTCAGGAGCCAAGCATGAAGGTGTAGGGCCTTCAGGTTGGGATGTAGAAGGATCCCTTGATTCTGAGTCAAGAGATCTGGTCTGATTGGCAACAGAACAGGTTCCTCCACTGAGAAAGGTTCCTCCACTGAGAACTGTTAAAGGGGGGTGGAATCACACCTGCCGAGGCCACAGAGGGGCAATGAGAATCACGGTGGCAGGTTCTAGTTGTAATTTCAGTAGAGTCTATTGCAGAAGTGGGGATGGGGGTGGGAAGAATATAAGAAGAGTCCTGTTCACGCTTGGGACAGGCATCTATAGACCATCTCTTTTTGCTCGGGATAATGGAATAGTATCTGGGGAGACGGTGGTTGACTGAGCAGGCAAACCGGTCTAGTTGCGAGGTCCCCCACAGACGAAAGATTTCCTGAAGCACTTCGTGATGAAGTGTCCATTTATGTGCGGATGACCGAGAAGGCCAGCCAGGAGATTGTGACGTCCTGGTAGATAGATGGCTATTAGTACAAGGTGTTGCTGATGGCCTCCTGCCAGACTGCAAGTATCTCTTAGCATAGAGTACGGGATTTCGTACCTCCTTGTTTGCTGAGGTAGAATACTACTGCGGTGTTGTCTGACTGAATCAGCAACGGTCCCAGAAACAAGTGAGGTTGAAAAACCTGGAGGGCTAAGCGAACCACCCTCATCTCCAGGAGACTGATGTGGGGAAGAGGGATAGAACTGGTCCACTAGCCTCGTGTTCTGTAAGGACCCACGTGCACACCCCACCCTTCTAGTGACACATCCGTAGTCAGTGTCTGTTGGGGTGGGGGGACTGGAAGGGCATGCCTTGACATAGGTTGGCCCAGAGGGTCCACCATACTAGGGCATACCACAACATGGGTGTGACTCTGATTTTGTCTTCAAAATTTCCTGTTCTTTGAGACCACTGGTTCTGGAGAACCCACTGAACTGGTCTCATGTGAAGAAGGCCAAATGTTACCATAGGGATGGTAGCGGCCATGTGTCCTAGGAGGCATAACATGGGTCTGCTGTGACTACTTTCTGGGTTTGTATCTGAAAAGCCAGAGATAGAAGCTTGTCTGTCGGCTAGAAGGTAGGCCCTGGCGGATACAGTGTCTAGGACTGCTCCTATATATTGGAGCGACTGTGCAGGGGTTGGATTGGACTTTAGCCAATTGACCGTAATCCCTAGAGCTTGGAACAGAGTTAGGGTTGCTTCTAGAGAGAAAGGCAGAGAGGCTTCGGACTCTGCCTTGATGAGCCAGTCGTCCAAGTATGGGAAGACAAAGTGTCCGTCCCGTCGTAGGGCTGCTGCCACTACCGCTAGGCACTTGGTAAACACTCTCGGGATGGAGGAGAGGCTGAACGGGAGTGCTCAAAATTGGTAGTGTTGACCGAACAGGTGAAAACGAAGGAACCTGTGGTGGGCAGGATGGATAGGGATAAGTAGGTAAGTATCCTTCATATCTAGAGCACACAGCCAATCTCCTTGTTTTAACATTGGCATGATGGAATTTAGGGTGACCATGCAGAATCTTTTGTACTGGATGTATAGGTTCAATTGTCTGAGGTCCAGTATTGGTCTGAGATCTCCAGTTCATTTGGGTACCAGGAAAAAGTGGGAGTAAAATCCTTTTTGGTGCTCTGTAAGGGATACCGGATAAATGGCTTTCTTGGTTAGAAGGGCCAGTAGCTTTTCCTGGAGAACAGGAATATGGTTGGGTGGCTAATGAACAGAGCGGGGGGGGGGGGGATGCGGAGGAGGACTGTAGTTTCAGAGTGTGACCACCCCTCTGAATGATCTGAAGTACCCATTCGTCCGACGTGATCATTTTCCAGGCCTTCGAGTGAAGGGCAAAATGATCACCCATGGTTTCCGAGGCCTGGTCGAGGAAGCGTGGACAGAGCCCCAGTTGGTCACTGGGAGGTGGGCTGACCAGCCCCAACAGGCGGGTGGGAGCAGGAGCCCCTGGCAGCAGAGGTGTTGGTTCTGGTAGACTGGGAACGACCTCAGAATCTGCCCCTTTGTGAGCCTCTGTATTTTCCACCTCTTTTGAAATAAAAGGAGGATTGAGGACGGTATGATGGCTGGTAGGTATGGTACATGTCATACACCATGCGTTAAGTTCTTCCTGAAGACGGGAGATCATCTATCAATGTTTGGGCACCTGGACTGGAATGTTTGGACCCATTAAAAGGGGCATTAACCACTGTATGCTGTACATCAGGTGTAAAACCTGAGATTCGAAGCCAAGCATGGCAACACAAGGTAATGCCAGTTGGTGACATGCAGGCCTAAGTATCAACCGCATCATACCCCGAACAAAGTAAGTGTAGGGAAATGGAGTTGCCAGTAGATACTGTAGCCAGTAATTGTTCCCTTTCCTGTGAAGGAGGGAGTTTATTGACTAATTAAATGGTCAAGGACCACAGTGCACGCTGGTATTTGATCATATGTCCCAGATAATTTAGGACTCTGAGATTCATGGTACCTGCTTGGAATACCTTTTTCCCCCCAGATAGTCTATCCTATGGGAATCTTTATCCGGAGGTAAGGAGCTCATGTGTTTCGGTTGTTTTGTACGATCATAAGCAGCAGCAATCACCACTGAATCTGCTTCAGGAATGGTGGATAGAAAAAGATGACCCAGAGGAGCCTGGTAGAGGTCATCTGCCTTGCGGAGAATAGCCGTAACATTGGAAGGCTGGTTCCAGGCCACAAGCATAGCATTTTGGCAGGTTTGGATTAGTGAGGGTGCCATGAAGACCGGATCCTCTGGTAACTCTAGATAGTCTGCCATATCCTTACGTTGTTTGTCATGTTTGGAAGTAGAGAATTCCATGACTTTCTGAATTTGGACCATCATCTCATGAAAGGATGGGTCATCTGGAGGAGAGGCAGCCGCCTGCCTGGATAAATCTTCATTTAGAGAAGAAATTTCTGATAGGGGAGACTGGGGATGGAAATCCATGTCCTGGAATCCCTCGGTCTCCAGATCTCCAATAAAATCTACCGGAAATTCAGCCACATTTGATAGGTAGTCATCCACGTATGAGGGGGGTGACCAGGGTGGTGAAGGGTCTCTGTCACCCTAAAAGTGTTTAGACAGAGGAGTAAGGGAACGGAATGGGTGGCTCGGCACTCCTGGATCGGAGGGCTGAGCATGCCGCATGGTATGCAAGACCTGCTAAACTACTGAAGTAAAGTACAGTTACGTAAGAACTTACCGTAACAGTAGATCTTCGAGAACAGCTCTTGCAGCAGGTTATACCATTAGGACTGAAGCCATCAGGTGTCAGGACCCCATGGAAATTTTCTAGCTAGCAGTCTTCAGCGAGGACCGCCTCCGACGTTGGTCCCGCCCCTGACGTCAGGTGTAGTACATAAGGAGGTGGTCCCGTCACAATCCCCAGTTCTCCCGGCGGAGACTCCTGGCTGCTGGATGACATCAGAAGAAGAGACCGAGGATCCTCCATCAGATGGCCAAGACTAAAAACAAATCGTTCCATTCCGAAAGATGGATGTTGGACTATAACCTACCTCCTCCAAAGAAAAGGGGGGATGGTGGGCGGGAAAGTACCTGCTGCAAGAGCTGTTCTCGAAGATCTACTGTTACGGTAAGTTCTTACGTCAACTGTTCTATCTTACTGGAGACAGCTCTTGCAGCAGGTTACACCATTAGACTGATTCCAAGCAATGGCAACATTCTAAAGCCATCGGGAGGAGGGAGAACAGAGAGTACTGCCCTGCCTCGGGCTAATACAGAAGTCCCCAGTTGACCTGCTAGGCCGAAACTAGCCCCTTCGCCTGAGGCGATGTCCAGGCTATAATGCCTAATGAAGGTATGCACTGAGCTCCAGGTGGCTGCAGCACAAATAGCTGAAGTGGACACATTCTTCAGCGCTGCAAAGGAGGTGGCCACTTTTCTGTTAGAATGGCCCTTGACCGCGCCTGGCAAGGGCTTGCTGCGCTTGTCATAACAGAAAGAGATACATTGAATGAGCCAACGTGAAAGGGTCTGCTTCGAAACAGGGGCCCTTTTCATCCTCTCAGCAAAGGATATGAAGAGCTGATCCGCTTTCCGGTGCTGTTTGGTTCTGGTCAGGTAATATCTTAGACACCTGTGAACATCCAGGGTGTGAAACAGCGCTTCTCCTCGATTGGTGTACTTAGGAAAGTACACTGGTAAGTCAATATCCTGATTAAGGGTAAAGGCTGAAACCACCTTAGGCAGGAACTTAGGATTTGTCCTCAGGGATACTCTATCCCGGTGGAAAATTAAATAAGGCTGTTTGCACATGAGTGCATGTAATTCGGAGATTCTTCTTGCCGAAGTAACTGCAACTAAAAACAACGTTTTCCACGACAGAAAATGTAGCTCGCAATCCGCGGCTGGTTCAAAGAGTGGCAGCGTAAGCTGCTCCAGGATGAAGGGCAAGTCCCAAGGAGGAACCGGTTCCTTGATAGGCGGCCTAAGGTGGAGGACCCCCCCTTAAAAAGGTACGAGTAGTATCCAATTGAGCTACCATACGATGGCCTATTGGGGCATGATAAGCTGAGACTGCACAAAGGTGCACTTTGATCAAGGAGTAAGCTAGCCCAGATTGAAAAGGGAAAGCAGGTACTCCAGAACCAGCTTCACAGGACAGTCTAAGGGCGAGAAACCACGCGTTTGAGCCCACAGGCAAAACCTGCGCCACTTCATGGCGTATGTAGCATGTGTTGCCGGTTTTCTAGCAGCAGAAAGACAGTCTGCCACCTCTTGTGAGACTCCGTGCTGCATCATGGCTATGTCTCTAGGAGCCAGGCATGCCGGTTCAATGAGTGCAAGTCCAGGTGGACTAGTGAACCCTCCTCCTGAGACAACAGATGAGAGCTGATTGGCAAAGGAATCGGAGGTCCCCGAGATAGCTGATGCAGTAGCGGGAACCAGATTTGTCTGGGCCAGAAAGGCGCTATCAGGATAAGCGTCGCGTGCTCCCTGTGAAGTTTGAGAAGAACTCTCTGGATCAATGGGAAAGGCGTAGAGAAATCTGCCCACCCAGGAGAGGGACAACGCGTCTTGCCAGAAAACACCAGGCCCTGGATCTAGCGAGCAAAAACTGGGCAGTTTTGCATTGGATGGGGACGCAAATAGATCTAATTCTGGAGTGCCCCATCTGTGGAACAGATCCTCTGCCACCTCCTGTAGAAGTTCCCACTCGTGGACTCTGGCCTGGGAACGACTCAGGCTGTCTGCGACAGTGTTGTCCACCCCGGGAATGTGAACAGTAACAAGGTTTGCACTGTGTCGAATTACCCATTCCCACACTCTCATGGCCTCCCTTCAAAGGGGGTAAGAGTGTGTGCCTCCTTGTTTGTTGGGGTAATGCATCACCGCAGTATTGTCTGTTTGCAACAAGAGAGTACTCAGTGGAATCTCCGACTGGAAGGCTTGCAGGGCATAAAGGACCGCCCTGATCTCCAGTATGTTGATATGGAGATGAGATTCCTGGGTAGTCCATGTTCCCTGAGACCTCACCCTGTTCAAGTGCGCTCCCCACCGCAGCCCTGAGGCGTCTGTGGAGAGAGTTATAACCGGAGACGGCGCTGTGAAGGGAACCCCCAATGAGAGGGTTCCCGGATCTAGCCACCATTGCCAGTCCCGAACCATGGCCTTCGTGATTCTGACTGGATGCTGCAGATGGACTTGCCATTGGTCCCATTGCACCCTTAACATCCACTGGGTTACCCGCATGCGGAGTCTTGCCATCGGGACTGTAGGAATGGCCGCAGCCATAAGTCCAAGCAGGCGAAGGACCAGTCTGGCTGGGACGGTCTTCTTCGCTAACAGATCCCTTATGAGGGATCGAATGCGTTCTGCCCTGTCTTCGGGAAGAAAGGCTTTTCCCTTGACAGTGTCCAGAACTGCCCCTATGAACTGCAGTTTCTGGGACGGTACCAGGAGAGACTTCTTGTAGTTGATGAGGATGCCCAGAGACTGAAAAAGGGTCTGGGTACATTGGATGGCTATCGGTAGTGCCTCCTTGGAAGGGGCCATGAGAAGCCAATCGTCCAGGTACGGGAACTCGTAGTGGCCCTGTCTCCTCAGAGACGCTGCCACAACTGCCATGCACTTGGTAAAAACCCGAGGTGCTGATGACAGTCCGAAGGGAAGCGCCCGGAACTGATAATGGCAGCCAAGAAACTCGAAGCGCAGGAACCTCCTGTGAGCCTCAGCAATAGGAATGTGCAGGTAAGCATCCTGCATGTCCAGGGACGCCAAGAAAGCGTCCTTCTTCAGCATGGGGATTAGCCCCGGAAGGGTCACCATGCGGAAGCGCTTGTAGACAACCGACAGATTGAGGTCGCTGAGGTCCAAGATTGGACGGAGGTCCCCTGTTTTCTTTGGAACCAGGAAGAAGTGTGAATAGTATCCTGCTCCTCTCTGGTTCTCTAGAACGTGCTCCAAAGCTTCCTTCTCTAGAAGCGTGAGCACCTCCTGCTGTATGAGCAGGGCATGCTGACCCGAGTAACGGGAAAGCAGAGGAGGCCTTGTGGGTGGGTTGTCTACAAATTCTATATACAATAATGGCCTTTTTCGACCAACTGTAGCACCCACCTGTCGTCGGTGATCGACTGCCACCCTGGAAGGTGGTCCGCGATGCAACCCCTGACCTTCATTTCCCGTTGATCCTGAGGAGGGGCGGGGGCCGGGAAGGAGTCATGCTGTGGCAGCATTGGATCCTGCAGGTTGGGCCAACTTTGTGGCTCGTTGGCCTCTGCCTGAGGATGTCTTGGCTGGGGCTTTCTGGGTGAAGGAGCCCCTCTGCTGCTGGCCGGAATGAGGTTGTTGCCTTTGGATCCGGCTGCGAAAGCGACTCTGGTTCCTGCGAAAGGAACTAAGCCGAGACCTGTACATAGCATGGACAGATCTAATCGCCTTCCCGGCTTCCTACAATTTTGTGATCACCTTCGCCGAGGCTTCACCAAACAGAACTTCGCCATGATAAGGGGTGTCCATGATGTTCTTCTGGACGTCCGGGGTAAACCTGGAGACACGAAGCCAGGAGTATCTCCGGAGACACACGCCTGAGGCTGCAGCTCTGGCCGAAGAGTCCACAGAGCCGTATGCGGCTCTAAGCACCTGGGTCCCCACGTCCGAACCTGTATGGAGGAGTTGCAACAGCTCCTCCTTCTGGCCACCATCTGGCAACTTTTCTACTAGGTCTTGTCCCTGTTCCCACAATGTGTTCTGGAACTGAACCATGTGGTTGAGGTAATTTAACGATCTAATGGCGCAAGTCGCGGCCGCGTACGTGCGCCTGCCTAGGACGTCCAACTGCTTGGACTCCGGGTCCGGTGGCTGTGTGCTCAAGTGCTGTGGTTTCTGAGACCGGTTATGTGAGGCTGTAATGACCAGGGAGTCGGCCAGAGGATGGTTCGCCAGGTACTGGTCCTCCCTTGGGGCCTTGTACAGGCAGTCAGCCTTCTTCGGCATTGCCAGAGTTGAATGTGGACGCTTCCACGCCACCTTGGTGACGTCCACGAAGGTGCCCACCAAGGGTGGCACTACCACAGGCTTGGGATCTTTTGTCAAGATAGCGGCAAGGCGCAGTCTCTCGGGGTCCAGCTCTTCAGCGTCCCACCCCATGTTTTCCTGAATATGCCTCATTATCTCGGCGAATGAGAGGTCATCCAGAGGAGACCTAGGAAGGTCGCGTGGGTCCGGAGAGGGGATGCTGATTGGAGAAGGGGATCTGGAGCACACAGAGGTGTCAGATCTGGAGTCCTCCGTGGATGGGGTATACCGACGCTTTCTGGGTCTCTCGGGGTTGGGTGACCCTGAAGTGGATCTTGACGGAGGCCTTCTCCTCTCCAAAGATCTGCTCCTAGGAGGGGATGCTGGCTCCTTGGGGGTCGATGCCCGCCCTGCTGACCCCCTAGGTGGAAGAGGGGGCGCAGGCATTGGAGGGGCAGCGGGCACAGGAGGAGGTTGTGTGGTGACCACTTCCTTCTTGATGGTGTCCCACCAGAAAGTGAAGAGCTCCTTCACCTCTGCCAAATTAAGGCCCGACGACGGACCGGTGCGGTGGCCTGTCGCCGGGTCCCAGGGTCTCCCGCTCTGGGGAGGGATCCTGTGGGAGCTCGGCGGGACCGGGGTCACCCGTCTGTCTTTGGGCTGGTGAGTCCTCCGGCGACATGCGGTAGGTGTGGTCCTGCTTTCTGCGACAGGCGGCATGAGAGTCCCCGCTGGCGTCCTGGAGGCAGATGCCTGACCGGGCGACAGGTGACTTAACGGGTAGCCAATTCCGGAAAGTGCCTATGTATCTTGTCCGACGCCGCTTCAGAGAGGTCAGCTCCTAGGTTTTGCAGTGGGGTGGTTGGGAGACAGACCTGACGTCGGAGGCTGAATGACAGGATGAAGACTTGTGGCGCTCCCCAGACCTGGACGAGGCCTTCGACGAAGTGGACAAAGATGCAGGCCTGGAGGTCTTGACAGGCTGCAGAGAGGAGGAACCACTGGCCGATCTGACGAGAACTGGGGGAGGTTGAGAGCGAGCCCTCAAAGGAGAGCGGTCTGACCTGGAGCCGGAGCTGTGGGAGTCCGAAGGCCTGGAAGGGGATCTGGGTCTCTCCTTCTTCTGGTGCTTTCCGCGGTGCTTATGGGAGTTCCCTGAAGACTCCCCTTTGGAGGAAAGGTCTCGATCCATTGCTTTGAGTTCTTCCTCGAGGAGGAAAGCTTGGAGAGCCTTCTTGCAGCGGATCCTTGTACGGCTGTTGAAGCCCTGCTAAAAGGAGCAGGCCTGGGTGTCGTGGTCTGGGCCCAGGCAGCGAAGATAGGCTGAGTGGGGATCCTTAAAAGGGATCTGTTTACCGCAGGCACACTTTGATGAATGGCCCTACAAAGAAGTTGGAGAGGACATCAGACAAAATCCGTTAGAAAAAACAGTTGAAATTTTCCTAGTCATCGTGCGCTAGAAACTGACTGAGAGGCTAATGCTGCGATGTCAATGGTGGGAAAAGAACTGAGGATTGTGGCAGGACCGCCTCCTTATGTACTACGCCTGACGTCGGGGGCGGGACCGACGTCGGAGGCGGTCCCCGCTGAAGACTGCTAGCTAGAAAATTTCAGTGGGGTCCTGACACCTGACGACTTCAATCCTAATGGTGTAACCTGCTGCAAGAGCTGTATCTCGAAGTAAGATCGTCCAGTTGGGAACTGGGGGTGGGGGTTGAGGGGGTTCTGGGAAACCGGGGGGATTGTGGAGGTGATTGGATGCATAGCCTGAGCAGGTCTTGCCCCTGGGTGGTAAAGTCTAGGGTCCCAATCTCTGTCCGCCTGGCCCCATGCATGTACATCTGTAATGGTGGAGGGGCAGTATGCATTGCAAATGCAGTCAATTACCCCAGTGGAATGCAGCTCCTCGTCAATGGAGCCACTTGGGAAATGGTATTATGAAGTGAAAAAGATGGTCCTGTCGATGGGACATCGAAGGAACCTACCAGAGGTTCATCATAGACTGCTGTCAACGTGCTGGAAAGCGCCGATAAGAGGGCATAACCTCCCGTCGACGAGGAGGCAGTCCGAGAATGCATTGTCAATGGTGGGGCACATGTTAACGGTGGCGGTCGACGAGCACTTAAGCACAGAGATTGAGGAGGGCTTCTTCTCCTTTCTGTGTTGTTTGTGAGAATCAGTAGAGGGGGAGCTCTTGGGACGAGCCCCCTGGTTCTCCATGAGAGATAATTTCTACCCCATTAAATGATTTCTGATTTCCTGCAGCCATCATCGACGGGTTGCCTGGTTGAAATTTTGGCAATGTATGCAGGAAGTGGTGTTGTGTGTGGGTTCCAGACACCTTACACACGTGGTATGGCTGCAGAAGCAGTAGATCTTTCTACCACCACAGCAGAAACTAAATAGTGCTATCTTATTTGAAGATTCTTTGGAAATTCGTCGCTTGCTCAAATTCTCGTCCATGACTGCTACTGAAGTTGCTCTAGATGCTGCGTGTGAGCTGAAGACGGCGGGAAAATGAACTGAAGATACCAGGGACCACCCACACTTCTAAAGGAAACAGGAAGCTGATGTCATGTGTGGGCGGCCTCTGGAAAAGACTGCTAGAAGAGTTACCATGCACCACAGCAACCTCTAGTGACAACCCAAGTGCATTACTTGCTGAAAGAGACCACTCTGTGGAAGATCTGTGGTTGCAGGTGAGTAAACTATTCTTCTAGGGACGTGAATATGGTTCACTTATCCACATGCTGAAAGACTTCTATCAGTCCTCCAGATGGAGAGGGCAAGGTGCACATCCCTATATGGTGAACCGAGGTTGCAGAACTGAGACCCTAAAAGCATTGTGACTCAAGGTTGATTCTGTAATGAGAAATGAATTACTGTGCCGACTTCCAGATAACCACTTTACAGATCTTGTCTAAGGGGACATCTCTGAAAGCAGCCACTGAGGTAGCAGCATGTCTGGCGGAACTAGCCCCAAGCCCTAGGGGAGACTCCTTACCAGCCAAACTATAGCAGAGATCAATGCAGGAGACAATCCACCTGCCAATCATCCTCTTAGTTGCTGGTCTGCCAGGGGAAGCTTCAGCATATGTTACAAGAGTGGGTGAGCCTCACACCAAACTCCAGTTGTGCACACTCTATAATGGGAGTGTGCCTGACACATGTCCAAGGTATGAAGCCAGCGGGCAGCCTCCGAAGATGAGTTGGTAAAGTATACCAGAAGGCTAATCACCTGACTAAGGTGAAACTCTGATACCACCTTTGGGAGAAACTTTGGGGCAGCACTTGTGGAAGCCCAGGTATGGAGACTCACTATAGCACCTGGAGCTCACTAATCCTGGCAGATCTGATAGCCACCAAGAAGACGGTTTTCCATGATAGGTGTGACATCTCACACCTATACACAGACCCAAAAGGTTTGCCCAAGAACACCACCAGAACCAGCAACAGGTTGCAAGGTTGTGGTGGCCACACTGGCTGGGTCACTGTGACTGGATGGCCCAGGTGAGCGAGGCGCTGGGACAACTAATGGCCCAGCTCCCACTGAAGGTGCTGCATCCATCAGCGAGCCCATCTGACCATGCTGGTGCAGGATGTCACATACTCCAACAGCCACTGAAACGCCCAACCTGAAATGATTGAGTAAAGGAGGAAAGATCTTGTGCCTTGTCACAGGAAGGAGGGCTATGGCCCGACGGGAGTCTAGCTCTGCCCTGATTAAGAGAATGACCTGCAAGGGATCAGTCTGGACTTCGTCCGGTTGACCAGAAGGCCCAAGTCTCTGCAGGTCTAGAGGGCCAGGTCCCTGGACCACTCCATGGCCTCTGTGGCTCGCCAGGCTATCAGCACATCATCCAGGCAAGGGTACACCTGACCCCCTGATGCTGCAGGAATGCTGCCACCACTGCCACACACTTGAAGAAGATCCAGGGCACTGAAGAGTGGCCGAAGGACATGACCTGGAACCGATAAGAGAACCCCGTCTGCGCAGATCCAGAGGTACTGCCAATGGGACGGATCGAATGGAATGTAAATGCTTCCTGGAGATTCACAGAGCAGAACCTCACATCCTACTTCAGAGATGGAATTATCTGGTTCAGCGTGACCATCCTAAAATGAAAATTACATACGTACCGTAATTCTTGATCTTCCTGTGTATCTTCACCATTCATCACTGGCAGGTGTATGCCGTGAGCGCAGCACCCCGCGGGAGCTTTTTTTTTCCCGCTAGAGGGAGGAGCCGGTGCCGATGGTGCTGCCCACAAGGCAGACGCATGGTGTGCTGCTTGTGGGTTGGCCAGTAACGGCCGTTGGCTCCTCCTCCACCTCAGTTCTGCACACTGGAGAGAGAGAGAGGAAAAAGAGTAGAGCACAAAATGAGGGCAGGGCAAGGGAGCCCGAGGAACAGTAAAAGGAAAGGATATCAACAGAAATAGGAATAGGCTGGCCAGAGGAGGAGGATCTGGAGGACATGGGCTATAAGGCCCCAGTCCCTGAACGCCCAAACAACAGGAAAGAAGAAGAAAGAGAGCTAGAAAAAGAAGGAGTAAAGAGAGAGGGGAAGGAGGGACCCATCCACTGACATACTTCGATCAGCTCAGGATAATTAAGTGACCGGGGAGAGTTTCCTAAGGAAAGCATCCAGCTGACTGATATAGTTGCTGATAGTTTGCAGCTTGAAGCTATAACTCCCCACCAGGGTCAGAAGACAGTGATCGAGGAGAAGGTCCCCTTCCCACCTCCACCCCTTAAACAAGGTGGGAAATGCCTCCCCCCCCCCGGCAACAGCCTCCAAAGGAGAACCCACAGGGTTCAAGGGGGTGGTGAGAACTCCACCCACTCAAACACCTCCCTCCCCGAGGAGGAGGAGGAAGACTGAAGGGGAAGACAACATAGATGGAAGGGAAAAAGGGGTATTCTCTGCTGGCCCCCTCCTGCCCCCAACCAGGGACCCCAAGGAGCCCAGCACACCTCGGGGGCTCAGAAGCCCCCAGGGACAGAAAGAAGGGCCCACCAAGTCATTCCAGAAGGTCTCCTTGCTTAAGAGGTCCTACTTGCCCTCCCTCAACTATTAGGAGCAAGGGGTCGTAAGGCTGCAGAGGGGATAAAACCCCAATTGGACCTTGGAGAGGAGAGCCATCAGGGAGGAGGACTGCCCAGGGACTGAGGCCTTCTGAGGGAAAGGTGGGCGCAATTCAGTGATGAATAGTGAAGATACACAGGAAGATCAAGAATTATTGTATATACATAATTTTCATATCTTCCCATCTTCCCTGTGTCAATCTTCACCATTCATCACTGATGGGTGAGTACAGAGCCCCCTGAAAGGGATTCAGCACTTTTCTGAGGGACAGGTGTCCTTCAGCCTCCCGTAGGGGAAACACAGGAAAAGGAGACCCATTCCAGGCCAGTTAGGCCCGACACTGGTCTGGGTGAGGCAGAGTCCTCATTCTCTGGGTAAGGAAGGCAGCCCTGAAGATTGCGTCTCGCCCTGTGGGAGAAAAGGCAGGTCCCCCGGAACGCGGAGGCAGTCATGCTACACCGGGCCAGGGGTGAGAGCTTTCATAAGCAAAGCCACACCTTCCGCCTGACGCAGATCATTGTCCCCGCTAGCCATGAAACTACCTCATTTGTGTCATAAGATGTCCTTGCTTGGTGCCTTGCTAGCTCCAGGCCTATCGAGGAGAGGGCTGTGGCTTGCCAGGCTGCCTCCAAATCAGGCAACTATGCCAACACCTGGCCTAGCATCACCTACAGGTGCCTGTTATAGGCAGCATGGTGTGCCTGATGAGAAGCGACTGAAAGGATAACCCGCACCGAGGAGAAAATTCTCCACTCCAGGCGGTCAAACTCCGCAGAGTCCGGATCCGAAGGCTAGTTGTGGACCAGGCGCCTATGCCCGGAAGGGGTGTCCAACCATTCTATTCCCACAGAGGGATGGGGCAAAGTGCCTGGAGACCCCTGGAGTGCGCAATATCGCCACCGGCAGTCTGAAGCAGCTGGGGCAGGGGCGGCTGGAAAGTACCAGGCGCTGTGTGATGCCTCCTGGAAGGATATTGGCCAGGAGGGGACCACCAAGTGGTCCGCACTGTACTTACCTAGGAAGGTGCATGCTGTACACTCAGTATTGTGTCTTGTCGCATAGGAAATAAGCAGGTCTTCAACAAGCCTCGCAAGGAAACACTCATAGTCTGATCAGCGTCAGAGGACAAGTGGACAATATTCTCCTCTTTCTCGATGGAGGAAGACTAGGAAGCCGAAGAACCTGGCGATTCAGACTCTGGCTGCAGAGGGGGAGACAGGCGAAAGACCTGCTCGTCCATGGCCCTGACATACCTAGGGAAGTCCACAGCCTGTGCTTTGAACTGTTCCCAAGTCAAAGGTCTCAAAGGACCCACGTGGCCTGGGAGAGAAGGGGCTGGATGCAGAGGTAAGGGGGGAAAATATTTCACCTCAAGTGAAACACCTCTGCCAGGGCTAGACCTAACAGGCAATTGCAGACTGCGAGGGGAACTGTAGGTCGGATCAGACAAGGACCGCTCAACCAGCCTGAAGCGGTCAGGACACAGACCTGTGAGGGGAGGGAACCCTATGGGGAGACGGGGCCCCGTGTGTCAGAAGGATGGACCCCCAACCCCACCCAACAAGGACTGCTCCGAAGAAGATGAGGGAGAGAACTTGGGCTCAGCGCTGCGGCTCCTCCCCGAGCCCCAAAGGACTACAGGGGGATGCCCTAGCCCCTCACCCCATCCTCTCAACCCCGCCGACTCCGAGGAAGATCTCTTCTTTTTTTTATATTCAAGTTTATTGCATATTTTGGCACAGGCATACAGTAATCACAACTTGTTTCCAGCACATATAACTTAAGGAGTACATACATATTTACAAGGAATGATTTTATCCATTTTCCATTTCATCTATTAAATCTGCTTCCACTGTAAGTTTATTTTATTTTACTTTTACTTTACAGAGAGCGACCTGGAAGACTTGATTCTCTAGTGTCCTTTTTGTATGAATCTCAGAGCTCCATTCCCTGCCCCACTCTCCTTCTAGTCTACTCCACTTCACCTGCATTTGGTAACATCAGCCATGGAGTCCACCTCCCCACAAAATTCTGTGTTCTCAAGTTTATTCTATATGTGACTTCCTCCATGTCCTTGATTTCATTTATAATTGATAACCAGTCTTGGCCTGTCAGTGGACATGGTGAAAGCCACTTTCTAGTTAGAGCCTTGTGCGAGGTAGTAAGAAGGATGTTCCATAGGTATACTTTATTTGCTCCCCTGACTTCTTCTGGTTTTATTCCCAGTATCAAATTCCTGGGACCCAATATAGACTGTATAGAGAATACCTGCCTTATTTTCTGTTCTACTTCTATCCAATAATTTATAAGAGCCGGGCAGGACCAGAATACATGTAGATAGTCTGCTTTAATTATCCCACATCCCCGCCAGCATTCCCTGTAGCATTTCTTATCCCATTTACACTGAGTGCCTGGGACAACAAAGAATCTCATTCTTAACCTTCCACTCGTATTCCCTCCACATCGGAGAGGACGTGGTCCGAGAGCCAGTGCCACAGCCGAGGTCCATTCCCCTTCCTCAAAATATTCCCCCGTTTCCCTTTCCCATCTGTTCTTAATGTGGGCGGTTTTGCTCCCTCCTCTATCTCTCAGGGCTCCATATATAGCTGAGACCAGGCCCTCAGCTTTAGTTGAGTTTAGTATTTCAGCTATGATATCCCTCAACCCTACTGAAAAGTTAGAGTGTTTGTGGAGAGTTTGCAGACCATGTATGTAGGATCTTATTTGCAAGTATCTAAAGTAGTCTGCCTGTCTCAGCGAGTATTCTTCTTTAATCTGTGTAAACTCCAAGACAGTATTTCCCTTCAGAAACTGACACAGGAAGTACAAACCCAATCTACCCCAGTTCTTAAAGGTAAGATCCTGCCTAGGTGGTGAAAATTCTGGGTCCCAAGCAAACCATCTCAATGGCCATATCTCCTCGTCTAATTTATGTTTATTCCATAGATGTTTTAGAGAACCCAGTGTATTTTTTACAGACATCAGTGAGATATTCTGTTCTCTAATCTGGATCCCCGGGGTCATCACTCTGGCTCCCAACGGCATCCCGTCTGTCTTGGCCTCCTCAATTGTCTTCCATTGTGCCTTATATGTTTTAACCGACCATAAGAGGGCCCATTTTAGTTGGGTAGTTAAAAAATAATCTTCCAGATTAGGGACATTTCGCCCCCCCAAACTTTTTGTTCGTTTGCAGTACCGTAATTTTGAGTCTAGGTCTTCTTTTATTCCAAATATATCTTGTAAGCATCCTTTGCCAGATCTGAAATTGTTTTTATGGATTTTTATTGGGAAGCACTAGAAGAGATATAAGTTCATGGATACCGACTGTATCCTTGAGTATAAGGGTAGGTTGAGTGCTTCCCGCCTCTTAATATCCTGCTTAATCTGGGTTATAATGGGTTCAAAATTATTTGAGTATAGCATTGCCAAATTTTTTGGGATTTGAGCACCCAGGTATTTAATTTTCCTCCTGTTCCAGTTCGTGTCCAGCATCTGCATTATATTAGTGGGAGGGTTGCAGTGAAATTTCAGAACTTCTGTTTTATTTTTATTTAGTGTGTATCCTGAGTACTGACTAAACTTATCAGTGAGAGCCCATATTTTAGGGATGGATCTGTCCAGGTTGGTTATATATAGGAGGACATCGTCTGCGTACAGGGATATTTTATGTTCCTCCCCTTCCACATCCACTCCCTTTACCTCATCTGATTCCCTTATTGCCTGGGCAAGGGGTTCTATATAAAGATCAAAAAGAAGGGGGGACAGTGGGCAACCTTGCCTTGTACCTCTCCCTAGGTTAAACCTCCACGAGATACCCCCGTTAACCCTCACAAAGGCTTGTGGGGAGGTGTACAAAGCCTTAATCACCTCCAAGAATGTCGACCGGAAGCCCATTCTTTTAGGGATCAGGAAGAGAAAGTTCCAGTTGACTTTGTCAAACGCTTTTTCTGCGTCGAGGCTCATAAGACAGGCGGGAATGCATTTTTTGTTAATAATGTCAATTATGTTGATGGTTCGCCTTACTCCTTCTGGAGCCTGCCTACCCTCCACAAAACCAGTTTGGTCCGGGTGTACAAGGTCTGCGAGAAAAGACTGGAGTCGTTTGGCTATTATTGCAGTGAAAATTTTATAGTCTACATTTAGGAGGGAAATTGGTCTATAGGATCCACACTCTTTCGGATCCTTACCTTCTTTCGGGATCACCGTTATGGTGGTGTAATTCCATGACGGAGGGACCACCACTCCCTCCAACCACACCTGATTGTATACCATGTTCAAAATGGGAGTCAGATCCGTTACAAACATTTTGTATAGCTCCCCCCCCCAAACCCATCGGGACCTGGACATTTACCCATCTTAAGCCCCCCTACCATATCCATAATTTCCTGTTGCGTGACTGGGCGTTCCAGAGTTTGTCTGTGGGCCGCAGTAAGCCTGGGTAGTTTTAGAGCTTCTAAAAATCACACAGCTTCCTCAGGACACGAGTCCGGCTGGGGGAGGTATAGCTTTTTATAGTACGTGACAAACGTTTCGGCTATCTGTTCCCATCTATAGAGGACAGAACCGGTGGCCGGGTTTTGAAGGCCAGTGAAGTTTGCCCTGGCCGACTGTTGTTTCAGCCGGTACGTCAAGAAGCGTGTGGCCCTTGGTCCTCCTTCATAGTAGGCCTGTTTTGTGTATAGGAGTGCCTTTTCAGTCTCCAAAAGCTGTAGCCTCTGGAGGCTTTGCTTAAGATCCCTTATCTCCCTCTCCCTTTCTCTACCAAATTTTATTTTCTGTTGCCCCTCAAGGGCTTTAAGTTCCTGATTTAGTTGTTCCCTTTGTTTATCTCTTTCCCTTTTTTTATATGTAGCTATTGAAATCAGCCTCCCCTAATCAACGTTTTAACAGTGTCCCAAAGAATTTGGGGCGTAACATCTAGGCCCTCATTCGACTGAATAGTCTGTTCTATTATTTCCCGGATTTCCTCCCTGATCTTTTCGTCCCTAAGCAGGCTGACATTGAGCCTCCATTGTGTAGGTTTTCTTGGAAGCTGGAAGTCAATCCGAGCATAAATTGGTTTATGATCTGATAGGGTCTCAGTACCCACCCACACAGATTCAAAAACTGACAGGTCCCTCCCGTATGTGAAGAACATATCTAATCTTGAAAAAATGTTACATCTTGGGGAGTAGTATGTGTAATCCCGTGCCTTGGGATACTTTTCCCTCCAGACATCCGTCAAGCCCGTATCTTTCATAAGTCTCTTCAGCGGCTTGGAGACTTTCTCACTAGGGGCCAGGATGTTTGAGGTGGTGTCCAGGGATCTATCCATGACGACATTCCGGTCTCCCCCGGCAATCACTATCCCTTTTGCCCTTTCCGCCAGTAACTTAAATAAGTCTGCGAAGAAAACAATGTGTGTCCCCGGGGGGGCATACACGTTCAATAATGTTATCTGAAGATCCTGAACACGACCCACTACCATCACATATCTAGCCCCCGCGTCCCTTATTACCTCCTCCTCTACAAATGGGAGTGAGGCTGAGAGCAGAGTGACCACCCCTCTCTTTCTCCCATTTGGGAGGGATGCGTGATAGACAGTCGGGAATTTTCTACTTTTTAATTTGAGGGCTTCTTTAGGGGAAAGATGCATCTCCTGCAAAAATTGAATTTCACATTTCTGTCTCTTTAGGAATTTTTAGAGACGTTTTCTCTTAACAGGGTTATTTATACCATTTACATTTAGTGATGCAATTTTAGATTTGGCCTTATCCATATTTAAGATTCTCTGTCCTTTCTAGTGATCTATACTCTTGTGCGTTCTTAAAATCCCCCCGTCTTTCTTTCCCCTCCTCCCACCCCCCGCTTCCAGATCGCTCCCCAATCCATCTTTTCTCCTTTATTTAAAGTATGCACTTGTTTACATCCCTCCCTGTGCCATGTATGATATCTATATAATAATAAAAACAGAAAATTGCTGGCTTTAAACCGCCAGCCAAACTGTGTGCAGTTAAGAACATTCCAAACTCCATCCCCCCCCCCAATGGGGCTGCAATCCTTTTAACAGTATAAACCCATAAAGTACGTAACTTCCAAGCTACTAATTTCAGAATTTTAATAAACATTTTTAACCAATAAAGAGATATCCCCCCCTCGCTTTCCCATGTCTGAGTAATCTTCTTTTCTGAGATATAGGTTCCATGGGGGATATTAGAACTCTGTACTGTAAATCCCAACTTCCTAGGTCAGTCCAACTCCAAATGAGTGAACTGGTTTGTGCCTCACTTGGGGCACTGAGCCCTGTATGGTGTCTTGGGCTAAACCTCTTCAGAGCTCTATTTTGGGGTCTTAGCCCCTTGTTCTGTGGTGTTACCAACGTCAGCAAAACTAGTAAGCAGCGCTAAGCTTTGCAAATCCAGATTCTCGTCACTCCCAGCCCTTGTTTGATTCGGTGTAGAGAATCCTCACACCTCCTCTATCCAAGAACTAGGCCATCATTATTGAGTCCCTCCACCCCCCAGATAAGGAGGTGGTATGGGAGGAGAAAAGCAAAATCACCAGTTTAAGTACTGCCCTCTAGCCTTCCCGTAACTAGGTGCTTCAGGCAAATTGGCTTAAGCTGAGGCAGTGTTCTTTTTTGTTAACTTTTACTTCAAATCCTCCATGGTGTACCTTTAAAATCTTTCACAACTTATACCACTGCCCAGTGTTTTTGTCAGAAGCCCCATCCCTTCAAACCCACAAAGGTGAAAGAGCCCATCCCCCAACCCCGAAACACGAGGCAGTCAGGCCACAGCGGCATTCCTCTCCCCAGAACAATCAAATCATGCATGAGAGAGAGAGGACCCCCCGAGCCATTCAGATATATCTGTTCCGATGCCCGAGGCATGTCCCTCCCCAACCAGAACATTCGTGAAAGGAGAGGTGAGGCGAGGTAAATGTGTGCGCCCCCAACCATTCAGGTCCACGGTATCTAAGTCCCTGCTATATTTATAACCTAGCACCAGTCCGGGCAGAGAGCGTGCATAGAGGTTCCCCCAACCAGTTTTATTTCAGCCATGACCCCCCCCCACTGATCTATACCGGGTGACCTAGCCTTCTCGATTTCCTTTAGTTTTAAATCTGTAGATTGTCTGTTTATCCGCAATTGTCCACTTTTCAGTTGTATTCTAACCCGGAAATCCTCCTCAGTAATTATTCGTTACTCATTGACATATGAGTTACCGCTCAGTCCACCGAAGCTCTGTCTGATCGAGGAGCCGCTGCCTGGGTTTGCGTCTCATCTGTAGAATTATCTTGTGGGGTAAGTCCAGCCAGCTGTACCTTCGAGATATAGGGCTTGAGGAGTGCAGCAACATCTGATCATAGATTGGTGGAGTGAGGGCGCGAATGGCAGGTCAGTCCCTTACGCACCACCGACCAGGCCGATCGCCGCAATTCTTTTTCCATCCTCTCCTTTTTTAGCCCAGGGACTGGTATTCTGGTTTCTTCGAGTAAGGGCTTAGCCGCCAACAGATCTTCAAAGACTTTGGTGCCTTGTCTGGTCTCCACCCTTAGTCGCGCGGGAAATAGCATTTGTGCCCTTAAATTTCGAGCTCTGAGCTGCTTCAGGATGGGCCATATGACCCGACGTGCCTCCTGTACCCCTGCAGTGTAATCATTGTCTATCATAATATGGTGTGTCCTGAGCATAATTTTCTTTGATTTCCACACTTGTCTGATAATCTCCTCTTTAGAGGCATAGCTGGTCATCCGTACCACAAATGAACATGGGCGAGAGTCAGGGCTCAATGGTCGCTGAGAAAAAGCTCTCTTATTCACACCTTATGCCTCAAGTCCTCCAAGTTCCACAGGCCCTCTGAGTAGGGCCATAGAAGAGGGGGTCCCAGACCCAGCATCTGGACAGAGGGCGGCACTAGGGGCGGCAGTCGACCCCACTCCCAACACCATCTGCTCCCATAGTCCCGGGACCGCTATCCTGTACCGTGCTCCCGGCGCCACCCTTGGCATGGGAGCTGGCGCCGACCACAGTCTCCGGAGCCATGGGAAGGGGCACCTGGTGGGCGCAAGGGTCCTGGGCCCTGGAGAACCCACCAACTCTGAAGAATCAGGTTGCCAGTCTGGATCAGCCTCTTGATCATCCAGCTCTGGAGAAGAGGAGATCCAAAAAACCTCCAGATGGGCGACTCCAGGGGCTCTCCCAACCTTGGTGCTGTGAACGGACCTAGTACCTCTCATGGCGCCACCTCGATCACCAGAGCCGCAAACAACCCCAGGATGTGAGGCTGGCCCCAAGGAATGGCCCATGCCAGACCCAGCAATTGTGGGCTCGACACTGGAGAAGCCTCACCTTCGAGGAGGTGACTGCCAGAGTGTGCTCCCAGCTCCGAATGGAGCCAGACCGGCCCCGCGGAAGACACCTCCTCCGTGACAAGGCAAGAAAAGGAAGAGGCCCCCACCTCACCAAACCATATAGGCCCAGGAGGGGGCCCAGAGGAAGGGTGAATAAACCTGCATTTGGACCGAGAGCGCTGCCACCTCTCTAAAGTCAGCAGAGCCCTGCCAACTTTAAATGTGTGGTACTTGAGAACGCGGCAGTCTATCAAGAAGCAGGTACTGCAGTGATCCATTTCATACTGAGGTCCAAGGCAGGTGAGACAATCATCATGCCGGTCCATCACGGAAATCTGCCGGCCACAGGGACACCGACGCACAGCAGATCAGCCTATTTTGGAAGATCGCTTTTTGTCCCTCGAACCTGGCATGATGCTTCGGAAAACTATATAATCATCAGACAAGACTCAGCACCATTTACAGTATAAAAAGGAAAGCTCTTACTGGTATTTCCAGAAAAATGGCGCTGAGTAACCGGAACGGCAGAACCAAGGCGTCGAAGTTGGCTGAGACGGTGCTGAAAAACGGCCTCTAATAACTTGAATGCAGGAAGCCACAAAGGACAACTAGGCCACTGATGCAGATACTTCCCGAGCTCTAGCGAGATGCTGTCTCAAACGGCGGGAAAAGCAGAACTGAGGCAGAGGAGGAGCCAGCTGCCATTACTGGTCAACCTGCAAGCACCACATCATCAGCCTCGTGGACAGCACCGTCTCCTCCCCTTAGGGGGAAAAAAGCTCCCACGGGGTGCTGCGCTCACAACATATACCCACCAGTGATGAATGGTGAAGACTGACACAGGGAAGATCTTGCGATTCCTGAGAAACTGATTCAGATCATGAAGATCCAGTATGAAGCGCCAGCCCCCCCACCCCACCACCTGTTTCAGGACCAACAAGTACCTGGACACGAATCCCTGGCCTGTCATGGAGTATGGGACATGGGCTATGGCTCCTTTTGCAAGGAGCTGAGCCACATCCTCCCTGAGGGTGGACAGCGTGTCCTGCGACACAAAGCACTCCCCTGGAGTGCAGGGTTGGTAAGCTGGAAGAGCCTTAAAGTTGAGAGGCAGAACTCTGCCTACAACATCCAGGACCCATTTGTCCGAGGTAATTACGGACCGATGATGCCAGAAGTGGCGTATCCGACCCCCCATGGGGAGCTGAGGCAGGGACTGGACTGGCAGGAAGTGGACAACCCCTGACATGGCAGTTTTGGATGGGGCACTGGCCGCTGCTGCCAGAGGGGCACCACTACCCCCACTCTTTTGTGACCCTGACCAGGAAACTTTTTCTTGGGGTGCCAAGCCTGAAGTTGTTCCTGCCGAGGCTGCTGTGATGGAAAGGGACAAAACTGAAAAAGTTTTTTCTTCCACTTTTGCCCTTTCTGGTCTATTTGGGAGGAAGTCACAGAATGTAGGGTAACATTGGACTTTGAGGTGTCCATCCACCATGGGGCCAAATCAGTCTGTGCCCAAAAAGGGAACATGGGCAACTTGTGCTGGGTGTCCACCGTGAAGGTGGAACTCTTCAGCCAGGCCCTGCGACATATTGTGAATGCCGCTGCAATGGCATAGGTGCAGGAGTTGCCAATGTCCAAAATTGTCTGGAGCTGGTGTTTTGCCTGGAGGTTGGCAGGATCTTCTGTGTGGAATATAACTTGGGGGTGGGGACTAGGAGGTGCCCTGGGATGAAAAGGGTCCAGGAAAGGGGTCCTCCCTGTCTGGTACCCATACCCAAGGGCTCCACGGTTGATGGGCAGGTAGCTGGAAAGAAAAAATTACTCACCTTAGTAATTGTGTTTCTTCTAATGGAGTCTTGCTGTATTCTGACTATATGTAGTTACCCCCAGCACTTGAACTATTCTGGAGAGGAAAGAGTTAACTCTATGCCAATGCATAGAACTTTGAGCTCGAGCTCGGTTTTCAAACCTCTGTCCCAGGTACTCCTCAGTGTAACCGTCAGATTCTTACGAGCCCTATACTAACTATCTAACAACCCAGAAATTGTTTTTAGAGCTTTTGTGCTAAAAGGCAATAAACATAAATTTAGGGTCCAAAGACTCAAGTCGAGACCCCCAAACAGAATCCAAGCAGGTAATAAAGCAAACATAGGAACAAGAAAAAACTCAATTAAAAAGAGGCACCCAGGTACACCCCTGAGGTGCAACATTGCGCCTGCACACCTGTATTCCAAAACAACTAGGTTCCAGGAGGGGAGGCAGGGAGGGAGGTCAGAATACAGCAAGACTCCATTAGAAGAAACACAATTACTAAGGTGAGAAATTCTTTCTTCAAACAACATGAAGTCTTGCTGTATTCTGACTATATGCAGACTACCAAGCAGTACCCCCAAGGAGGAGGGAACTAAAGAACCTATTTTGGAAACATGCTCTGCAGTACTGCAGTACAAAACCTAGCATCACTTCTTGACTGAATGTCAAGGGAGTAATGCTTGGTAAATGTGTGAACAGTCTTCCAGGAGGATGCTTTGCAGATTTCCACTAAGGGTATGTCTCTGGCTGCTGCGACCGAGGCAGCTGTACCTCTGGTGGATTGAGCCCTCAGGCCTGAGGGTGGCTCTTTCCCCAGTTCTGAGTAGCAGAACTGTAGGAGACAATCCACCTAGCAACAGTTCTTTTGGTGGCAGGCTTACCTTTACCCACATCCCCATAAGTGAAAAACAGCTGGGAACGGTCATTTCTATGGGGCTTGATGGATTTTAAATAGTAACTCGGAACCCTCTTTACATTGAGACTGTAATCTCCTCTCTCCAGAGCAGGAGTTGTCACTGAAAAATACAGGCAATATCATAGATTGGTTCAGATGGAAGTCTGATACCACTTTAGGGAGGAATTTCCTTTTTGTATGCAGGTCCACCTCATCCCTATGAAATGAGATGAAATCAGGTTCCCCTGATAAAGCCTGTAACTCAGTGATTCTCCTGGCAGAAGCAACAGCAACCAGGAATATAGTTTTCCAAGTCAGGTATTTGAGCTCAGCTAAGCAAAGTGGTTTGAAGGTAGAGTGTATCAGCTGTGCAATACAGCTATTGAGATCACACAGGAGTAGGATCCCTGAAGGGAGGATTGATATGGACCAACCTTTGAAGAATTTTTTGAAAACTGGGTGGAAGGCTAGAGAAGAAACTTTCCCAGCCAAAAGAAAAGCAGAAATAGCTGCCAAATGCACCTTGAGAGTGGTAGGCCGACGGCTTAAACTATTAAGATATACCAAATAATCTAAAGCAGTGGCAATATCAGCTGAATCCATGTGGATGTGCCTCTGGGAACACCAGAACCCAAACCTCTTCCATTTAGAATCATAGGTCTTTCTAGTGGAAGGCTTTCTATTGGCCTTAAGGATATCCAGAGCTGATTTTGAGAGATGCAGGCCTGCATATTCTAGCTCCTCAAGAGCCAGGCCTCGAGCCTGAGTGTGTGAAGACTGGGGTACAGTAGCCTCCCCCGAGATGAGGTGAGGAGGTTGAACTGTCTGGGAAGGCACAGGGGAATTGTCACTGATAGTGACAATAGTAGAGGATACCAAGGCTGTCTGGCCCAGTCCGGGGCTATCAGAATCGCAGCGCCAGGTTTGGGACCTGATCTTGACCAGAACTCTGAATATCAGAGTAAAGGGAGGAAAAGCACAGAAAAACCTGTTGGTCCACTCCAACAGGAGAGCATCTAAAGGAACAGACCCCAGCAGAGGGGGTCTGCAGCAGAACAGATGGAGCTGACGGTTGTCCAGGGCTGCAAAGAGATCTATCTCTGGAGTACCCCATCTCTTGAAAATTATCTGAAGAATGAGAGGATTCAGGGCCCATTTGTGGAGACCTTGGGAAATCCTACTGAGAGCATCTGCAAGTACACTGTCCTTCCCTGGGAGATGCACAGCAATCAGGGAAACCTGCAGGGAATAAGCTAGTGACCATATTTTCATGGCCTCGGTGCACAAAGCCAAGGACCAAGTGCCCCCTTGCTTGTTGATGTACCACATCGTTATGGTGTTGTCTGTCCTGATCTGCACCACTTTCCCCTGAATTAAACTCGAGAATGTCTGAAGTGCCAGAAAGACAGCCCTGAGTTCGAGAAGGTTTATGTGTAGAAGAGACTCCTGATGAGACCAAGTCCCCTGAGCAGTATGCTGATCCAGATGGGTGCCCCATCCCGGCAGGGAAGCATCTGTGGTGAGAGTCACTGTGGGAACCTGACTGAGGAAGGGAACCCCTTGCCTCAGATTGTCCTCTTCCAGCCAGCACTGGAGGGCCTGAACCAAAGTTAGAGACACTGGAACCAACTTGGAGAGGGAATCTTTTCTCTGAGACCAAAAGGCTCTTAGATGAAATTGAATATCCCTCATCTGAAACCTTGTCCCTTGCACTACTGCAGTACAGGCTGCCATGTGGTCTAGCAGCTGCAAAAAGTATCTGGCTGGCCGAGACACAAGTGGACGAAAAGAGGAAGCCAGAGTGATGAGAGATTGAACCTTTAAGAGAGGAAGGAAGGCCTTGGCCTGAACAGTTTCCAACTCCACTCCTATAAATGTGAGGAACCGAACTGGTTCCAGAACAGACTTTTCCAGGTTTGGAATGAATCCTAGAGAGTCCAAAAGATTTTGGGTGACTCCTAGAGCTGACCTGACTTGGTCTGGAGACTGACCTACTATGAGCCAGTCGTCCAGATAAGGGAACAATAAGATGCCTTGTCTTCTGAGAAAGGCCACCACTACTGCCAGGCACTTGGTGGATACCCTTGAAGCAGATGTTAGGTAGAAAGGCATTGCTCTGAATTGATAATGGCCTGAGGGCAGTTCGAACCGGAGCTACTTTCTGTGGGACTGCCTGACAGGTATGTGGAAATAGGCATCCTTGAGATCCAGGGAGGCTAGCCAGTCTCCTGGTTTCAGAGAGGGAAGAATAACTCCCAGAGACACCATCTTGAACTTTGGCTTTAGTACAGCATGTGCTTGTTTAGGTATCATAGATCCAGGATGGGTCATCACTCCCCTCTCTTTTTTAGGGTAAGGAAGTACCTGGAGTACAATCCTTTTCCTCTCTGGATGAGAGGTACCCTCTCCACTGTCTGCAGAAGCAGTAGAGAAGAGACCTCTATTTCTAAAGCCTATATTTCCTCTGCCGAGGAAGGACAGAAAGCCTTTGCTCTCAGTTTTGGGAACCTGCTGAAGCTGAGAGCAAGACCCTGGCTCACCACTTCCAGGATCCACTTGTCTGAAGTGACAGACCTCCAGGCCTGAAAGAAGTGAGCCAGTCTGCCCCTTACAGGAATTGGGGAGGCGATCCTGACTGACACATCAGGTTGTCTGTTTGGCAGGGGGCTTAGACTGGGAGGAGGATGCAGCCCTTGTCATCCCCCTTCTGCCTCTTCCCCTAAAGAACCCCTTCTGCTGAAAAGGGGAGGAGGCCTGGTAGAAAGGCCTGTGAAAAGGTCTGTTCCTGCCAGCCCTGGATTGCTGCCTCTGAGGAGTGGTCTGCTTTTCCTTGGCTGCAGCACTACTATATGTGGTCCTGTACTCGTCCATCTTTTTCATGTACGTCTCTGTTTGCTCCCCAAACAGAGAGTTACCAGTAACAGGAAAATCTATGGCCTTGGTCTGGGTATCCTGAGATAAACTGGTACACCTGAGCCAGGCAAATCTCCTCATGGAAACAGATGTAGCCATGATTGACCCTAGAATGAATATCATTCGAGTCCACAGCAGCATGAAACTGGACCTTTGAAGCTTCGATGCCATCCACAGCCACCTGCTCCAGCTCCTTGGCCAGCTGGGGAGGGGCATTCTTAGCCAGCTCCAGAACCGTATCCCACCTAGACGTCTGATATCTGGTTGTATATGCCATATAGTTGGACTGCCTGAGTCCCACAGAGGATACCAAGTACTGCTTCTTTGCCATGGCATCCACTTTCCTGGAATCCTTATCTGGGAGGTGAGATGCTAGGGGAATATTAGCCTTGTTACAGGCTGCAGCTTGCACTACCCCAACATGGCTGCAATGGTTAGTAAGGAAATCCGTACCAGGGCCTGACAGAGCATACCTCCTGTCCATTTTCTTAACCAAAGGAGGTATAGATGTAGGAAACTAATATTTTGTGGGTCTGTATCTCCAGGGACTTGTGTAGAGGAATAGACACCCTTTTTATGTTTGCTTGCATCCATGTGCAAGAAACATAGTGCCATCCTACAAGAATTTGTAGGTGTGCCTCCCCCACTTCCAATGCCCTGCTGCATGCAGGCATGGCCGCACCCCGCCAATGAATGTCACAGCTGTCTATGACAGCCCTTCAGATGCAGTGGCGTACAGTTGAAGGCCAAAAACCACTGCAATCAGCAGTGGTAATGTGTAGGCAATTTGCATACTGCAGCATCGATAGTATACAAAGTGCCTACACGTCGGCACTGCACTGAATCAGCTGTCATAGACAGCTCCGTCCCCCGTCACAAGTAGCACGCTGGGAGCCCACCCCAGCGTGCTCATGCGATCCCCCACACACATTGTATGGCCGAATGGGGTGCCCAATCCCCCGTCGGCTCCGCTCCACCCCCCCCCCAAACAGAGTTCAGGTGCCAGCTGGAGCCCATCCCAGCATGGCAACAGTTCCGTAAGGCTGAGGGAGGCGCCCAATCCCTGTCGGCTCCACTGTATCCCCCAAACAGACTTCTAGGTGCCACGCTGGGAGCCCACCCCAGCGTGGTAACAGTCTGTATGGCCGACGGAGGTGCCCAATCCCCTGTCGGCTCCACTGCCCCCCCAAACAGCCTTCCAGCTGCCATGCTGGGAGCCCACCCCAGCATGGCAAAAGTACTGCGTCGTCTTTAATAAAAACATGCCCTGTAAGAAAAACGATCCCTCGCTGACTGTCTTGACCCCCCAACCGTGCCCACCCTCCGTGCACTCTACCTCCCCACACCCCCACCTCACCCCATACTTACCTCTGGAGTCCAGTGCGATGATCTTCCGTGGACCGGGAATACGTCTGCACTCTTCAAAGCTGACCATGAACTGAGGAAATGCTGGTAAGTTGCATAATGGAATAAATAGGGTTTTTTCAGCTTTGATACATATCTCAGGCATTTTTTGGAATTTTGGCACCAAATTTTCAACATGGGGTTTTTGGGATCCTTCCTCATGAATTCTGGCACTGTCATGGCGTTAATGCGGCCCAAAAGGTGATTTTGCGATCACTCGCAGAACCACCTTTGAGACCAATTCACGAAATGGCGGTGTCCTGGTTAGACAGACCCCTAAAAACCTATGTTGAAAATTTGGTGAAAAAGTGCCCAAAATGACCGATTTATGAGCAGCATTATGCAGTTCCTACGCACGCCGCAAGTTCGTGAATTTTAATATTTTCACTCCACATTTTCAACATTGCCATTTTACCACACCTCCTTATGAGCCGTACAGCTGTCATTTTTCACATCTCAGCTAAAATGTGTTTCAAGACATGTAGCGCACAATGGCGCAGTCAGTGTGCGAAATCAACGTTCGGGACAGATTAAGAAAATCACAGTGACGCTGTTCATGAGCAGAGGTCTTAAAATGGCTATGTTAAAAATCTGGTGACAAAAGTCCATAAAATGACTGTGTTACGAGCCAGTATGGCGCAGTTTCCATGCACCCTCGTAAGTTCATGAACCTGTAATATTTTCAGTCCAGATTTTCACCACTGGCATTTTTACACACTTCCCTTGTGAACAGTACAGCTGTCATTTTTCACACCATGGCCGAAATGTGTTTTCGCACTTCCAGCGCAGAAATGCGTTGTCGCTGTGAGAAATCACTGTTCAGGACAGATTAAGAAAATCAAAGTGACACTGTTCATGAGCAGAGGTCCCAAAATACCTGTGTTGACAATCTGCTGTAAAAAATCCCCAAACTAATTACATTATGGGTGTGTACTGCGCAGTTTCTACGCACGCTCGTGACTTCACCACTTTTTTTCATATTTTCACTGCAGATTGTCAACATTGCCAAGTTTTGCACCTCCCCATGAACGGTACAGTGGTCATTTTTCATATCCTGTTCGAAATGTGTTTTTGCACCTGTGGTGCCAAATGGCGTAGTTGCTGTGCAAAATCAGCTTTCGGTTAACAAAGTGATATTGCCACCGTTCATAAAGTGGGGGTCACAAAAAAAACATGCTGAAAATTTGGAGTGGAAAATGCCAACTAACGCCTGAGGTGTTAGGGTTTCTGACCATAATGCCCCACCCAGTAGAGACTGACAGGCATCAGGCGTGTGACTTGGGATAGTCGCCTGTAATGCTCATACCATTCCACCCCCACCCAAACCCTGCAGCCAGTGAGAGGCATTGAGGTGTGCCTTGGCCTCTTCGGCCCCAAAGTTCACGCCATTCTCCTATACTGCACCCATCTAACCGTATTTCCTGATGAAATGGGATGAACATAAGGGCCAAAGACCCCAAGGCACACCGTGACACTTGACGGTGTCTGCAGGGTAGGGTGTGGTGAAATGGCATGCCCGTTATGCCTGACGACCCAAAGACACACCCCAATGCTCATCAGTATCTGCAGGGTGGTGGTAGGATTGGCTTCAGTTCAATACTTCACTGCCATTCCTATTATGCAGCTCTGTTAATCCTACACTACCAAAGCCAATGCCAGCAAGCAAACATTCTGCACTGACAAATGCTTGTTGACTTTGGGACATCCATGATTTCAACATAGTCAAGCTCTTCCTGATCCTGTTCAGCTTCTTCCATTGGAAGCTGAAGAGTCTCAGCCACCTTCTTGTAAAACAAGAAGTGGGAGGGGGGGACTCAGAAAGCCTGGGAGGAGACACATTAGAAGGCCTGTCTGGGGAGATGTCAGGCTCAATAGGCTCATCTAGGTCTTCAAATCTTCATCATCTTCGTTTCCTTCCCAATCGCCCACATACTGTAGAATGCTTCGGGGTCATATTCAGAAGCAGACAAGTCCAACTGAACTAACTGTCTCTGCGTCGGTGTCGGTTTGGTCAGAACCGGGCGTAGCGACTGCACAATAGCAATCGCTTTGGCTATCTCGTCAGCAGTCAGACCATGGGAACCGGGATCCAAACCGGCTGACTTGCGCTTTCTTTTTGCAGAAACCGATTCCGCAGAATCGGCTCTCCTCTTGCTCGAGGGGGTATTGCCCAGGTGAGTGGGCACCCCCCTCAGGTTCGGCTGGAACCGAACCGGGCTGGCCAGCAGGATCAGTGGATTTTTCGGCCTCCCTTTCCTTCAGCCTGCTTAAATGTTTATCCACAGTGGCCTTAGGAAAGTTTCTCCAGATTTGGCAGTCTTCTTTGAGGTGATCAAACCCCAGACAATAAACACAGATGAGGTGGGGATCAGCCTTGGCAAAAGCCTCCCCACACTCAGTGCAGTGTTGAAACCCAGTGGGCTCGGTTTTCTTTTTTGGGCTTCTCAGACAAGCCTAAAACACAAAGTCACCCTTACCAGTGTTCAAGCCAGGCAACTATCAAACCTATCGGTTCCAACCGTGTTATGATCTGATGAAAAAAAATGGAGAAATCAACTTTTTTTTCAGGAACCGATAGATACCGGAAACCACACTAAAGTGAACTATAGAAACAGAAACAATAAATCGCTTCAGTTCCCAACTGGACCGACTGGAAAGAAACCAAAAATAAAAAACAATTTCTCTATAAACCACACTACTACCTACCAATACACTTACTGTACTGAGACAGAGATGTAAAAATCGAAAAAATTTAAAGAAGCGGTTTACTAAACCAACCAATTTTACCACAACCAAACTGAAGTGAAGGAGAGGATCTCCGAAGCGACTTCACAGTAATGCGGAGTAAAGAATCTGACGGTTACACTGAGGAGTACCTGGGACAGAGGTTTGAAAGCCGAGCTCAAGCTCAACGTTCTATGCATTAGCATAGCGTTAACTCTTTCCTCTCCAGAGCAGATCAAGTGCTGGAGCTAACTGCATATAGTCAGAATACAGCCAATACTTCATGTTGTTTGAAAGCCTCATCTGCCTATCTTTCTCGGGTGGGGACGTGCAATGCCATATCTATTAAGAACAAAATGGCAATTATTGCTGATCTTGTCTCAACATCTGATCTGGCTTGCATCATCTAGACCTGGCTGGATGAAAATGCTGGCCCGGTGGCGCCGAAGGTGGAGGAGCTGGACGCCACACCTCATGCCACACTGGTGACCCGGGTTTGGGAATGAGCCCAGGTCGGCAGGGGAGGGAGAAGATTGAATGTCCAGAGGACAGCTCTCCTCTCCCGGGAGGGGGGGGGGCTCCTCCTCGGTGCTTGGCTGGCCTCTGGCAGAAGCTGGAGGCACAGCAAGTGTTGGAGCATAGAGAAGGGTTGGGAGTGGCAGACGTTGGTGGAAACACCTTGTCGTTGGGGCGCTGGCCACTCCCCTACAGAACAGGGGAAATACCTTCCAGCTCCGATGGAGATGGAGCACCAGGGCTTGCCCTCGATTTGCAGCCGCCTTTCTGGCACCTCTCGACCGACAAAACTAGATGTTTGGGTCCTACCTCGTCCCCGGCCAGGGAATAGGCCGTGGCTCCATGGGTGACAGGGGTAGACCAGGTAAGGCAGTCTGCAGAGGGATGACTCCTAGGTGCTCCTGAGGATATCGCAGTTGGTGGGAGGCAAGGCGAGAAAATAGAAAGCTAAAAAAATAAATAAATAAAAAAATAATGCTGGCCCAATTTTGGAATCAGTAATTCCAGCTGGGTACTTGGTGATTCACTGCCTGAGAAAGAATCGTAGGGATGGGGGTGTGGCAATTTGTTTCAAATTGGACCCCAGCCTCACAGCCCTCCCAGTAGGAACGACGAGATCTTTTGAACGTGTGGCCGCTCAATGGGCTGCAAGATCCTTCTCATCTACTGTCCTTCCGGAGATGGGAAGGAATTCATGCAGGAAGTCGCAAACTTCATCGAACGGTGTGGAGTCGCCCAAATGGATTATTCTGGGTGATTTTAGCGCCTGGGTCGACAAGAAACTCTCACAATTTGGTCAGGACTTCCTCCAACTGATGGGTTCATTGGGCCTAACACAGGTTGTTACCTCTGCAACCCATATACACGGCCACTTATTGTATCATCTTCCTGCTGGGAATGGAGGTCACTGACCTTATGGTGGAGACGTTCGCCTGGTCAGACCACCATACCGTGAGATTCTCAGTAGCAGCCTCCTCCTAACAGACCTTCCCCTATGGAGATGGTCCAGTACCGCGCTTTAAGGGGTTTGACCCCACAAGGTCTGAAGGCAGTGCTGGACCTATCAGGTATGATGAATGCATGTGAGAAGCCAGGGGAGTTAGTTCTATCCTATAATAGGGTGGTTACTGAGGCTGACTCCATCGCACCTGTCCATGTTTGACCCCTTACTTCACACCAGAGATCCACCCTGGTTTGATGGGATCTTCAGGGAGATGAAGATGAGGGGCCGAAGGTTGAAGCGGCGCTGGCAGAAATTCAGATATTGGGAGAACAAACTTATATTGATGTCCCATTACAGGGATTATGAATCATCAATCTCCTGTAAGAAGGCAGAATTCCTGTCCAATGGGATTGCTGCAGCAACTAACAGACCGGCTCAGCTCTTCCGCACTGTTGACAGGCTATGTAATCCTACCTGTCTTCAGTCCGGGTGAGCGTTTTCACAGTCTAAGTGTGATGAGTTCACTCTGTCCTTTGCTGATAAGATTGCCACCATCAGGTCAGAGATGCAGTCGGCGCCCTCTAAAGGAGCGTGCAGTGGTCAGCTGGAAGTCATGGGTAATCAGTCTGTCTTGTCTGACTTCGACTGACTGGCTGTCGTGGATGTCGTGAACATAAGCCAGGAGATGAGGCCAACCTGCTGTAATTTGGATCCGGGAACAACACGTCTCCTAGTGGGGTGTGTTGATGTCATTGGCCTGGTCCTAGACAGTCCAGTGTTACTTGGTGACAGGGGTCTTCCGAGCCCTTTTTTTATATATATATACACATATATATACACACACACACATACTTACTTTACTGTATTTCATTCCCAATGACATTTCCACATTCACCTTGCATACAAATAAACAACTTAATTTTACATACAAGTACTGTTGATCATAATCAATTTCCACAGTCCAAGCCTTTGTTTGGTATTTTGTTCTACTAAAATCCAAGTAAAAAGGAAACCCTTTTGGCATGAACCTCTGTCTTTTAAATTGTCAAAATTATCATCTCTGTGAGGATGTTTGCTAATATTTAAAAGTAATTAATAGTATTTAGTAACAAACAGTGAGACAACGTCTCATAACCAGTCAAAAGTTAGGAGAGGCAGCAAGCGTACATCTTATACCTGAAAATGATCTATTACCTATAGCTACTCGAGTGAGTGCGAGATCCAGACCCAGAACAGAGGACTCTACATCTTTAGGAAAGGATATGTTACCTCTTCCCTTTTCTCCCAACACCAGGAGGGATGAGAGGTTCCTCCTCTGACCCTTCCCTGAGCCCTTAAAGGAGGTGGTAATAAGATCTCTTTTGAAAAAAGCTTCACTGGACCTGGACTGATGGGCTAAATACAGACCTGTCTCTAATCTTCCCTTTGTTGGTAAGCTTATTGAGAAAGTGGTGGCCCATCAACTGGAGATCCATCTATCAACTCACAACATCTATGACCCTCTCCAGACAGGTTTCAGGAAGGGGTATGGCACCGAGATTGCCCTTGTTCAGGTGCTAAATGATCTTATGGTGGTGAGGGATCGAGGAAGTCATTCCACTCTTATTCTCCTTGATCTCTCAGCTGCATCTGACACCAGGGACCACGGGGTGCTTTTGGACCACCTGCAGGTTTGTTGTGGACTAGCTGGTACAGTCCTTAACTGGTTCCAATCTTTCCTTACTGGCAAGATACAGAGGGTGGTCTCTGGGATTTTTTCCTCGGCACTCCTGCCCTTTCCATGTGGAGTCCTGCAGGACTCCATTCTGTCACCAGTGTTGTTCACGGAGCATATGCTGCCACTGGGAGACATTATAAGATGGTATGGGCTGAGTTTTCACTGCTATGCAGATGATACTTAGCTATACCTGTCTTTTGCACCTGAGCAGCAGGAGGCGGTCTCGGTTGAATCCAGATAAGACTGGGGTACTAGTGATGGAAACCTGGTCGCTCGGGGGTGAAGGTGCAATCTGGTCGAGCCTCTGGGTGGATGCTCAGAGACTCCCACTTGCTTACCTCTACCGGTGCAAAAAACCTTGGCACTGTTTTGGACTGCAGCTTGACACTTAGATCACAGGTGTCGGCTGTGGTCCAGAATGCTTACTACCATCTGAGAAACATCACCAGGGTCAAACACCTGGTACCCCCCCAAATGATCTGCCATCCCTGTTCCATGCCACTGTGACTTCGCGGCTGGATTACTGCACACCCTCTACCTAAGGCTACCAAGGGTTGATCTTCGCCGCCTGTAGCTAGTGCAGAATGCGGCAGGCAGGTTGCTGATTGGTCTTCCCAAATCGTGTCATATTAACCCAATGCTGTGCTCTCTGCACTGGCTGCCAATTAGGTGGGGGATCACCTTCAAGGTCCGTTTGCTGACCTACAAGGCCCTACACTGTCAGGGGCCCAGCTACTTTAAAGACCTCCTGTGCCCCTGGTGCTCAGTCCGTCCTTTCTGCTCCACTGATGAGGGCCTCCTGGAGGTTCTCAGGGCTCACCTGAAGACATCTGGAGTGCATGTTTTCTCTTTCAGCACACCCACCCTCGTCAGGTAAGAGAGAGTCAGTCTCTTGAAATTTTCAAACGAGAGCTGAAAACCTTTTTGTTCAGTCAGGCCTTTTTACCCGATTAGTTAGCTGACCTATTATTAATATTACTGATGTTTATTGGATGTTTTTGTTTTTAATTTATTCTTGTGAAGCGCCATGAGTCACAACTGATAATGTGCGCTATATCAAATAAAGAATGAATGACCCTAGAATCTGACTATGTTTACAACAAGCTGCATCTCAACAGGCAGGTAAGGTAGGACATGATCTAGCACTCCCATCAGTAAGTGACCAAAATGGGCCATCATCAGCATGTAACCCACATGATGGAGACCTAGGGAGGATGCAGTGTATACTTTCTTTGCTGCATGGTCAAGCATTTTGGACTCCTTGTCAGGGGGCTTGCCCACATCCCTAGTATTGTCAAATTTCCGAAACACAGAATCAGCTACCAGACCCCTGGCCAAGATGTGGTCTGAAAATCTGGACAAAGTGCTGGTAGGGACCACGTACTTGCAGACCATACGGGCTGAGGGTGCTGGACAGGAAGCTAGGTGCTGCCAAAGCTCCAGCGTTGGTCCAAGAATGGCCTTGGCCACAAGAAAGACAACCTCAGGGAGTCGTCCCTATCCAGCAAGGCCCCATTTTCTGTGGTTCTGCGGCATGCGGCGATTGCCACAGAACCTGCCGCAGAATCTGGGGTTGGGTGCAGAAATTGCCCCAGTAAGTTACATACAGACACCACTCCTTTCCACTGATTACTTGGCTTGCTTTTAGCTTATAAGAACTAAAATTTACCCCAACCATCTCAGCCTCTCAAACTATTCCCACCCAACCCCGAGAGCCCCCCTTGAGGCACCTTACTTTTATATATATATATATATATATTTCACACTTTTTTGGTCGAAGGTTGTGTAATGATCCATTGCCTTTTCCTATCATGGCTAGCAGGCCAGAATGTTTGTTTCTCATCCCAGTAATGCTTTCTGGGGCCCACACAAAGCCATACTGGGGCACGAATACCACATCTGGGAGCAGTAACAGGAAGAGGCAGTGGACTGACCAACAGTGTTAGACCAAAAAAGGGTGCCAATATAAGAAACCGAGTAACTCGATGAGGCTCTGGGTAGAATGACTTTGGGGCTAAGATATGCAGGACTGGTATTTCTTGTTTAATGAGGGGGCAGAGTAATGTAAAAGAGGAGACCCTACAATACTTTAGATTGGCGAAGGATTACTGTACAGTGTTGGGCTGGATAATGACACACATTTAAATCTACAAGGCCACTCAATGACATTCTCAAGGTTGGTTAGGAAGTTAGTGGGGCTGAGATGGGCGCTGGTGAGTTTGACCTGTTCTAAAACCATGAGAGGGCAAAGTACTGGCTGGGGGGACCAATTTGCTATCTTTAAGGAATTTAGAGCACAAAAGGTTGCTATGGTTGGGGCTGGGGGTTGTCAACCTATGGGTTAACTCTGGTGTCTGGGGGAGAAAAATATAAATGATGAAAAATGTATGCAAGGGGACAGCTAAGTAAATAAAATTGTTGGGGCAGGAAATAAATGAGAGAATGCTGGACATACTGAAAAAATGAAAAAGATGGAGCCAAGGTAAAAAAAAAAAAAGAAAAACTAGAGATAATGTAAAATATGGAAACTAAGTAAGGAAAGAGGGAAACAGACAGACAAAATAGAGAAAGTCACAGTGAGACTGCAAATGAAACATTTTTAATTTTTTTTAACATTTATGTATTGCTCTGGGACAACATGCAAGGGTGGGCAAGACAGATTTCAAGCTTACTGCATCCCAATTAAAAATTGCCCACAGGGATAAGTAGATTTACTTAGAGCATCAATGACTGTTCAGTACAGTAGTCAGCTTTTTTTTTTCTTTTGTAACTGGGTAAGGTTACCAAAGAATAAATCCAGTGTAGTTCAGCTCATTTTGAATTAATCAAATTTTGGCTCTGTGGAAATGGCAGCCCTAGCTCTTCCACATCCCTAGTCTGACAGCCAGCCCCAGTGCATTAACGTTCTGTGATAAAATTGTTTGGCAAGCATTACAAATACCATCTTCTTCCCTCCTGGGGAGGGTAGTGGTGCTGAGTAGGGTGGGATGGGTTACACTGGATTTTATAAACTGGAATTAGGCAAGACTGTTGAGGGGGCAGGATCATATTAGGGAAAGGAGAGAATATCTTGCTGCCATAAGGTTTAGGGTAGGGGAGGTTGCAAAGAGCATTACTACCATTAAGGGGGAGGGTGATAAAAGAGAGCATTGCTATGATTAGGTCTGGGGAAGAGAGGAGGGATTATTGCTGCCATTATGTAGACTGGGAAGGAGAGATTATTACTGCCATTAGGTAGGTGGGAGAGGAGAAAGCTTTTATTTTACTAAGTTTGGGGGGGTGACAAGAGAGCAGAGAGCATTGCAGGCTTTTTGTCTGGAGTAGAGGACAGAGCACTGCTGCCATTCTTTTCCTCTCGGGAAAGGGCAACTTTGCCACACTTAGAAACAGAAGCTGTGTTTACACGGCTGACTTCACTCCTTCTGTGGAGCATTGCTGCACTGCCCCATCCAAAACAGATGCTTAGCTTCTGAGTCTACACAGCCCCTCTCAGCGTCAATGCAAGACGCGCTGGAGAGGGGCTGCGAGTCAAGGAGTGGTCGGCTGATAAAAGCAAAAAGATGCCCACAGGGTCTGGTGCATTAGAGTGAGTGATGCAGCCTGTCCACATGGCCGCTTAAACACTCACTCTGGAATGCGTTCCCACACTTGATGCGACTGAGGGAGCGGAGTAAGGACCAGCTTTCTGCAATCCGGTAAGTGTCCACATGGCGGCATCTGCACCACAGCAACCCGAGCATTCGGCTGCTGTAGTGCAAATGCGACCATGTAAACAGGGCTATAGACAAAGAGACTACGGCGGCGGAAGAAAAAGTAAAAATACAAAAAGTCAGCTGTGCCACTCTGATAGGCCAGTAATAGCACATCAAGGTTCCATGAGGACAAACCATGTTCAAGTGTGATCTTGAGATCACCTGTTCTAGGGCAGCCCATGGTCAGAGGGGCTCTGCAGATGCCAGGGCTTTCAGGCTAGGGTAGGGAGGTGCACATGAAAGAAAATAAAGTAAAAATGAAGCCAGTGTAAGAAAGATAACAGTCAAGCTAAATACTATTTGTTCAGAATGTGAAAACTAAAGAAGAAATGAGTGAAGCAAACAGAGAAAAAAGAGAAATAACCACGCTAACACTGCAGATGTTTAATTTTTTTATATTTTTAAGACATGGCAGTTTTCAGGGTGGTAGTATCGGGAGCCTCTGTATCCACCGATAGCCTGCTGCCCTAACTACAACTGTGAATGGGGCCCTTGATAGGTGTTCACATATAATGGGAGTCTTGGGTTTTACGTGGCTAGACTACATCAAGCTCCCCTTTGGGTTTGAAATATATCTGATCTGTTGGATAGAGCGTACCCTATATTATGCTGTGTAAAGAATTACATGTTATGTATCTTATTACTATAAACTTTTTTATATACAGTACACACAATGCATTTGCTGATTATTAGTGTTGTATTTCCAAAGGAGTTTTTCTCCTGGACAGAATAAAAAAAAAGTATTTAATAATAATTGTTTTTACATCTGTAATAACATTCTGTTATGCTTGAAAATTCATATATATATATATACACACATACACACACATATATATATATATATATATACACACACACACACACACACACACACACACACACACACACACACACACGACACAGACACATACATATATGAGCTCCCCCTTGGGGAACAATTATTCAGCTATTTGCTTTGCTGTCAGTACATTGAGGGCTGCTTGCCAGTAGCCGTTAATGTTGCATGACATAGCACCAGTCCCGAAATAGATTTACATGACTATGGACAGCCAGAACAGCTGCTGAAAAACATAAAACTGGAGATTTAAGGGAAATTATATAACTTACATTTATGTGGTGGAAGTCAGGGGTCCTCCTCACAGACCATCCTTACCGGGGCCCCCCAAAACTGTAATGCTGGCTCTGTATTATTTATATATAAATGTGCTGCAGAACTCTGAAGCTTGCCGCAGAACTTGACCTAACAGTGCCACAGAAGTTTAGAGTTCCTGCCCGCATAATTACATCTACAGTGCCGCAGAGAACACAGGGCCTTGGTATCCAGGATGTCAGTGAAAAGGTATTTAGCCCTTTTCTGTACTGGCTCCAAGGGGACTTCCATGGATTTGGACATAAACCTGAGAATAGCCCTGAATGACACCGGCTCATGGACGGTGGTCTGCTCCCTCAACCAAATCATGGGTAACCATATTAGTCCTTGAGGAATGCACAGAGGAATCATCGGAGTCATCCGAGGACTCAAAGGCTGCCCTCGACCTCTTATCTTCATGCACTATTCGGGACTTGTCCAAGTGGGAGATTTCCACTTACAATCGGCCTGGCAAGCCAGCAGCCTTACGGGAGTCCTAAGAAGGGGCTCCCCACAAGGACTGCCGTGGAGGTGGTTCCACCTGTAAAGGTGGTGAGACAGGTTGATGACAACTGTCTTGGCAGGACCGGCATGTGCATGATTCATGACGACCACTGCCTAGTCATGTGCCATTGCGGACAGAGTAGCTCCTCATAGCACTGTCGCATGCATCAGCAGGAGCCTCCCTTCATCCGAAGAGCCCAGTCAAGCAGAATCAAGAGTACAAAGAACCCCTCGCTCTTCAACACAGACTTCGATGTTGAGGAGATCCAGCCAGAGGTGCATGGTCCACCACCTGCACTGCCTTCAACTGCTCAATTCCAGTGGTGGTGGGGCTGTTCCTGAGAGGAGATGGCAAGGATCACCGACTGGCTCCTAGTCTTCCTGAATGAGGCCTTGTAGAACCAGGGTCCCAGAGATCAAGTCATCCTCAACCCCTTCTGACAATGGTTTGAGAAAACATTTCAGCTGCTTGTCTGACCTGTATCAAAGCCGATAAGCCCAAGCTGGCCCGCCGGCGCAGCGGTTGGATATTCACTTGTGACGCCAGCTACCGGGTTCGGGAGTGGACCCGGGAAGCTGGAGGGCCAGCTGGGGAAGAAGGATTGAGCATCCCCAGGACTGCTCTCCTTCTCTGGGGGGGAGAGAGGGGCAGTGTGTCTGCTGCTCAAGGGACTCCTGGCGGGCCAGGTGAACCTGAAAGTGTTGAGCGCCGTAAGTTTGAGGGTGGGGTGGATGGCGGTCACTGCACGCCCCGCCTCCCAGGCTTACGCAGAAAAATCATTGGCTGCCATGGATGACGGCCACCCCTCGACACCTGGCCTCAACAGCTCCCCTGCCTCTCCCACGACCTATCCCGGTCCCATGATGGCATCCCAGGACCCTGAATCCCACTCTGGAAGGAAAGCCAGAGAGGCACTGTTGGCTTTGCCGACACCTTCCTCCATCTCAGACGGACCTGGAAGATGCTGTAGCCCTGCCCTGAGGTATCGCGGTGGTAGGGCCATTAGGGGAAGCGAAGTAGGTGCCAGAAGGGAGGCGCTGAAGGTAGGATGCCCAATATAAAAAAAAACGATAAGCCCAGAGTTACCACAGAGCAAGTCACCTGTCCCTCAACCAAAGAAGGCTCAGCCGAAGTCAAGCACTTGAGAGGTCGGGGGAGTCAAAGGAGAGAAAAGAACACGCCCTTTCCCGATCCCACAACCGACAGCAGGCTTTCTTAGATTTCTTCCTGTGGCGGGTAGAGCTCTTCCTGAGGATCTAGAGGGCCCGGTACACATAACAGAGTTCACCCTTGAAGGGCGCTCCTACACTGTCCCTCATGAGAAGCAGTGCCGAGACTGATGAACTACCCACTGCGGCTTTGGCCACCAACTGTTCCACTGCTGCAAGCTGGGCTGCGGACCCTGCAGCTGCTGGGGCCACCTTGTGAGTTGCCTTAGTCTTCATTTTCGGGTCCTGGTCAGCCAGCTGGACAAGAAGAAGGCAAGCCTGGCAGTCTTATAGGGACAAGGGTAGCATCGCTTGTTACAGGCTGCAAGTAGCAATGTCATGTGATATCCCCAGGCAGTAAAGACATGACATGTGAGGATCCATCCAAGACAAAGACACGACATATGCAGATCCATCTAAGACATCTTCTGCTGGCACTGGACATGCTACATGAAACTGGGAACAAGCTTCAAGCCATCATGATCCATGAAGGAGTCTATCGACGAGAGCGGAACTGAAGAATATGCCTAAAGAACGAAGTTTCAGAACAAAGTTATGAAGTTTGCCAAATGGCACACTTAGAGAAGCCTACACTGCATATGGAGCTGCGAAGGAGGAGACCTGATTCTTCCAGCAGAAAGGAAGAGATAAAGTTACGGGATGAAGCCAAGGGATAGCTCACCCAGGTGGTGGGAGGAGCTCTGCTTAAAGGCGTTCTGGTGAATCAACCTCTTAAAGAAAGACTGCAAGAAGTAGGGAATAAGTGAGCCATATCCATGTCTCTAGCAATATAACATTATAAAATCATATAAAAAAATAAATAATGAACTTGCTGGGGTGGTGGTGGTGGGGCCACTAGCATCAGGGATACTGTCATTCTTTAAGTGGATAACAAAGCAGAAAGAGGGTAGCACTAACACCAGGGACACTGTCCTTCAAACAGGGATCTGGGTGGTGGTTTGTGGGGGGTACCACTACCATCAGAGACACTCAGTATTCAAACAGGGATTGGGTGGGACAGGGTACCACTAGCATCATGAATACAATGCTTTTTCAAACCAGCGACTGGGCCAGAGGTGGGTACCACTAGCATCAGGGATGCTGCATTACTACAAATGGGGACAGGGGTGACAGGAGGCAACAGGCGCTTTTACACACGCACTGCTGTTCCGAAACCAGCGTTACCTGTCTGGCGCCGATACAGCCCGTTGCACTTCACGTCCTGATTAGACGAGCTCCTGTTTCACCATGACATCGCCCAGCCCTCCATAACGGTGCAGTACTCCTTGTGAGAACAGGGAGGGGGGAGAGGGCGGAACAGTGGCCGTCACACGAGAACTCAAGAGCTAGAGTTATTGAGCCGGAATGGGCGCTTTACACTGCGTGCTGCAACAGCACATTTGGGGACAAACCACCCACGCCAGGGAATGCGGTTCAGGTGACCGTTCGTTTTTCAACGGAACAAAAAGCATTTAGACAGCATGGGATGGACCAGTATGGTCCTTCAGTAACGCTTATTCCGTTGTAAGAATGCGTGTGTAAAAGCACGTAATGACTGCCACTCTGCACTATGCCTCCATGCATACAGTGGTGTGGAGGCACTGCGCAGAGCTGTTAATGGCCATATAATGGCATGCAAATTATCTATTTACTTATATATGTCTTGTCTGATCATTAACATATGAAGGACCCAGCAGAATAAGGCCGTTTGGTCTATCTAGTCTGCCCATATTGCAGGGTACACAGCTTAAGCTACTGATCATGGCCCCCCACTTCCAGTACTCCCAACCTTTCCATCTGCCCCTCTTCTGATCCTTACTTTCCCCTTAAGTCTATCACAGCCTCTCTTGAATCTGCCCACTGTCTTCTTTGAGAACACCTCTTCCATCAGCATATTCCAACTGCCCATCGCCCTCTCAGTGGGGAGAGAAAAAAAAAAAAAAAGGCTTCACAGCCTCCCTCCTAAACCTTCCCCCCTCCAACCTAAGACTGTCGCCTTTTATTTTGGTTGCCACTTATCTTAGAGAGACCCGCATTATCCACCCTATTAATCCCCTTCAAGTAGTTCAAGGTTTCAGTCATGTCTCCTATCTCTCTCTTCTCCTCCAGGGAGTACACGTTCAGGGCCCCCAAGCTGTCCTCGTATGCTCTCCTCTGCTGGGCCCTGATCATCTTAGTTGTCCTCCTCTGGACAGTCTCCAGCAGGTTAATATCCTTTTTAAGGTGTGGGCACCAGCACTGCACTCTGTACTCCAGCTGTCGTCTCACCAGTGACCTGTACAGGGGTAGTATAACCTCCTCTCGTCTGCTGCTGATCTCCCTGGCTATGCCGCCCAGCATTTTATTTGCCCTTGCTTCTGCTTTCAGGCACTATGTGGAGGGCTTCAGATCACCAGAGATCATCACTCCCAGATCCTTCTCCTTCTCTGTTGCTGATACCCAGACCCCTCCCATGAAGTACTCTGGGATTCTTGGCTCCAGTGTGCATAACTTTGCATTTCTTTGCATAGAAGCCAAGCTGCTAAACCCCAGACAACCTCTGAAGCTTTTTCAGATTTTCCTGTAGGTCCTCTACACCTTTAGCTGGTGTCCACCCCTCCCAAAGAGCCTGGTGTCATCCACGAATAGGCTTGTTTTGCTCTTAATGACATCCCCAATATTACTGCTGAATACACTGAATGACACCGGTCCTAGCAGCCAGCCTTGAGGGACCCCACCAATGACCTCCCTGGTGCTAGATAACTATCTCCACACCACCACCCTCTGGGTCCTGTTCCTCAGCCAGTTTTCTACCCATCTGGTCATCTTCTCCCCAACTCAGAGAACAGCTAACTTCCTGATCAACTTCTTGTGGGGTACAGAGTCAAAGGTCTTGCTGAAGTCCAGGTAAAGGATGTCCACCTCTTGGCCCCATCCACTGCCTTAGTAACCCAGTCTAAAGAAGTCAATCAGATTTGTCTGACACAATCTTCCTTCCTTAAACCCGTGCTGCCTTCTATCCTAGAGACCATACTCCTCTAGATACCCTACCAGGCTTTCCTTAAGCATGGTCTCCATGAGCTTCCATATGATTTAGGTCAGACTGACCACTCTGCAGTTCCCTGGGTCATCATTGGGATCACTCTTATGGAGGGGCACCAGTCCTGCGGTACCACAACAGACTCCAGTGAACTACTGAAAAGGTCTGCCAGAGGCTCCGCAAGTTCATCTACCAGTTCTCTCAGCACCCTTGGGTGTATGCCATCCAGGCCCGGTGATTTGTCCACCTTCAGTGCTAGCAGCCCTTCCCTCACTCTGTCCTCCTCCACCACCACATCTGTGCTCTCCCCCCTGTAGGCACCAGGCCATCTTCCTCCCTGCTGAAGACAGATCATAAGTATTTCTTCTGTACCTGCTTTTCCCCCTTCTCCAGCCATTCATCCCCTTTCCAAAGCCTAACAATCCTGTCCTTCTTGTCCCTTTTCTCACTTAGATAGAGAAAAAAGGCCTTCCCCAATTTTTAATTCCATCAGCTTTCTGCAATTCCCTCTGTGCCACAGACTAAAAAGTCTACCTTACCTGCCACACTAGCCAACTTTGGCTAATTCTCCCTATCCACCTCTCATGATCTTTTAAGATTTACTATAGGCTAACTTCAATCAATCAGTCAAAGTTTTTATTGCTCGGCAAAAGCCATTACAATGTAAAAAGAAAAAGTTTTTACAAGAACACGATCACATATAAAATAATTTCTTAAAGCTACATTGAAAGATAAATCTTATTACATACAATAGTTATACGGATCTCAAGTTCATATTACACAATTAAGACATGTAAATTGTACAAAGGGTTGAATAAAAATATTTACATTTTATCCTTAAGGAAATGATATCCTCTATTACAGACGGAGCAAAACAATCTACCCTACATATAAGAGTTAAAGAAATAGCATACCATCTGTTCAAGAGGGAGGCCAAGACCACTCATGACACTATCTAACCATTCAGACCTCTGTAGGCCATAAAGCGGGCATGCCAGCAAAAATATTTTTCAGATTGTCGTCTGTATTATTCCCACATTAACAAAATGGTGAGGTTATGTCAGGCCTCTTCTGTCTGAATTTTATATAGTGTGTCGAGTAGATTTCCAATCTAAATCTAGTCAGTAATATTCTGGCTTTGGCTGGATGATTTTAACCAAATACGGTTTGAGTCCACGTATGATTTTAAACAGCAGGTTCCTACTTTCGGGACTGCTAGTCTCCCCCAGCATGTTCGATCCCTTACCAGATCAGTAGCTCGCTGCTCAAGTTTTGTATAAAAACTCCACATATACAAGAAGTTACATCCCCCATAATTTTGTAAATTTGTAGAGTGGGCAGAAAAAAGATCGACTTCCGGTACAAAAATGCCCCACGTCATTACGCAGCCTGTTTTGTGATTCACATACGACGGCTGCATGAGTGTGCCCCATTCAGACGGAGCTTGTATTTCCAAACATATTTATGTCTTCTAGTGCTGGGATTTTAGTATAGCAAAGCGATCGATCGACTAACAGGGACCCAATTAGTCGACTGTTCGCTTTGATATACAAAAATCCCAGCACTACAGGGTATAAATATATTTGAAAATACCAGCCCCATAGAACTGAATGGGGCACGTTCACGCAGCCTTCATTTTGTGACATCACAAAACAGGGCTGCATGGGCTGATGTGAGGGCGTGTTTTTCGGACCGGGAAGTCTGTCTTTTTTTGGCCACTGTACAAATTTACAAAATTACGAAGGATGTAACTTCTTGTACATGGTATTTTTATGCCAAACTTGAGCAGCGAGCTACTGATCCAGTAAGGGATCAAACAGGCTGGGGCAGGCAGCTATTAGGAACCTGCTCTTTAAGTTTATACCATCTGAATAATTTCAATTCAGAAAGGCAACCAAAATGCCAGCCTGCTGGTACAACGGTAGCAATACTGCTCGTGACGCTGGTGACTCGGGTTCGGTAGCGAGCCAGGGTCAGAGGGCCAGCCGGTGGGAGAAGGACTGAGCACCCGATGGGCCGCTCTCCTTCTCTGGGAGGGGTGGGTAGCTCTCCTCGCTGCAATACCGCCACCACCTGGGTGACCACGGGTGATGCCGGTGCAGAAAGAGGAGGCGTAACTCTAGGGAGACCAGAGTAGAGGTACGTCTCTGTGTGCCTTCGACTCATTGGTCCTCTCTGAGCGCTGATGTTCACACAGGGGGCGGGACCAGAAAAAGGGGAAAAAAAAAAAAAAAAAAAAGACCCCACGTCAGGCCTAGGCAATGGGCTCCTGCACCGAAACTGACCACAGAGGTACTGGGGCGAACTTCAGCTGCCCACTCCCCTGAGGCTTCGAGAAAGGTAAGTGGGAAGGCCTCCTCCGCCTCAGCCGTGGGGTTAACTGGAGCTCTAGAGGTAAAACATGGAGTGGGACACTATCGAAGTGACCCCCAGTCCCCTCCGTGGCATAGCCTGAACAAGTGCATTGGGAGCCCTGAGAGAGGGACCCAATGTGGAGATGGAAAGGGAAAACTAGAAAGTTAAAAAAAAAAGGAGGCCAAAAGAATTAGATTTATTAATATCTCAATCTAGTTTTAACCATTTGAGTAATTTCATCCCAAGGTCTGAGATAAATATCCCAGAATAAGTGCCCCAATCCATAGGGAAAAATCATTTCTGGATTATGTGAATAATAGGGGACTCAAAACCCATAGTGGAGTACCTTATTTCCTCTTCAAGGCACCTCCTTGGGAGGCGTGATTCTTGAAGGAGAAACAATCTCATAAATAAAAGTCGTCTTTCCCAGACTAGAGTGGAAAAGGAGCATTGGCCAAATTCAAGCCTTAGCATAGCTGCCAGAAAAGCTTGCGGTACCATTAGAATATATCTGTACAGTTTATTAAAAGTTATTTTGAGCTTTTCTAATTTGGAAGTTTCCCAGATTTCTGCAGCATAAAGTATACGTTTTAATTTTTGCATGAAGAACTTTTAAAATCCCAATAACTGTACTACGGCCCACTTTAGCATGGAAGATTTTAAACGCATTGGTCGCTGTAACCATCTTTGTTTGTATTAATTTAGAGTGTTCATTCCATGTATGATTTTGTGTGAATATTACTCCCAAGTAGTCATATTGTTTGACTATTCTTTTTTTATCCAAAATTTTGGAGGTTTTTTATTCCGATTCCCAAAGATTATAATTTTAGTCTTGTCTTTATTGATGTTTAATTTGTGACTGGCACAAAGTTCAGCAAAAGTTTTTAATTTTCTCTGAAGTACCACGGCAGAGGAAGAAGTTAGTACCAGGTCATCTGCGTATGCTAGGCAGCCAACTCTTGAATCAGCAATTTTTTGAGCATGAAATTCTAAGCTGGGTAAGTTTTGCAATATTTAATTAATATAAATATTAGAGTGTAGGTGCCAACAGGCAACCATGACGGACCCCGAGGTTAGTTTGAAATGCTTAAGTTGTGTGGCCATGTTGATCACATTGGACCTCTGCCCAAGTATTTTTATGAAGACTCATCAATATTCTTAATTATTCAGGAGATATATTCAATTTCTGTAACTTCTGCCAAAGAATATTTCGACTTATGTTATCAAAAGCGGATAAGTCCACAAAGCAGCAATATAATTTCCCTCCCTCTCTTAACCGTTATATATTTCCATATCAGGAAATTTAGCACATAATAGTGCTGGACAGTAGATCTCGAACTCCTGAATCCATTCTGCATCTCTCCAATTACAGAATGTTCCTACAATCATGTCAAAAATCTAGTTAATATGATTTTTAAAACAGTTTTTTGGGATACATCTCATCAAGCTAATTGGTCTATACATTCTTGGGTCTTTTGGGTTTTCTTTTTTATAGATGGGAAAAATTATGCTTCCCGGCCAGTTAGCTGGGCATTCACATCCTTGTATGAAAATATGAAATATTCTCCTGAAGACTGGCACCCACCAATCACCAAAGGATTTATACACATCTCCCATAATATAGGCCAACTTCCTGTCCCTTACTGCCTGAGTAACCTCAGTACTGAACCAGCTGGGTGCATTGGCCCTGGAGTTCTTCCTCCTGAGCCTAACACATTCCTCCTGTGGCAAGCATCATTCCATCCTTAATGATGGGCCACCTTTGGCCGACACCCATATCTGCTCTGATGCACGCCAGGTGCCTCCTTAGTACCTCACTTATCTTCATGAAGTCCACCCTCTTAAAATCCAGGACCCTGGTCCTAGTGAGAACATACAGGCATTCGAATATGGCACTCAGCAGTAAACACGCTAACCAATTTGGGATGAACTACCCCATTTGCTCCAGAGTATTATTCATACATATCAATATATATACACACACACACACACACACACACACACACACACGGATGGTGTGTTGCATGTACGACTATCATAATGACTAGTCCATATACTATTTAGTGTACTGCCCTATCACTTCGGCACTATTGCATGGCTTTCAATATGAGGCCCCAAAACATTTTTTGCATCAGTTGTCTTTGTGGTTTTCAGCAAAGGTTCAGTTTGCTTGGAAATATTAGATACTTCAAGCCCACTGCAACAGAATTTCTATTAATAATAAGTCAATCTTACCGTATAACCATTTAAGTCCTGGGCATCCAATTCTGCGCCATGAGCAACAAGCAGAGTGATAACTTGAGTGTGCCCTTCCCTGGCTGCAAGCATTAATGGAGTCATCTGTACACTAGAAAAATAAACAACACATAGTTAATGCCAATCCTGGTAAACTGTGCTAAGACTCTCTGCAAAAAAATAAAAAAAAGAACTACAGAAACTCAGCAAGAAGGAAAACCGTATTACTTGTGGTTTTGGAATTTACTTTTACATTGGTGCTGACTCGTTTCCACCTCTCTGCTGCACAGTTTACTGGGATGAGACTTCACCTTACGACAGGGCCTCATTGATTATCCTTGTACCTTGTTATTACTGCAATGTATTGTATTACTATGCCCACTTGTGCTATATGTTCTATTGTGCTACTGTATTATTTATTCTGTACCTACCAGGCCGTCCTTGAAAATGACCTTGCTTAATGGAGTTTCACCTGGCTAAATAAATACTGACTGATTGATAAATACAGGTTACTCACCTGTAACATGAGTTCTAGGAATGGTATATGTTGTTCATCCACACTGTCTGTCAGGTTCCTTGCCGCTTTAAATCTTGCCGGAATGTCTTCAAGCTGGCTCCTCCCACCCACCCGGGTGGTAAAACTCTCGGCTCCGCCCCATGACGCCAGATCTAGCCCACTGGAAGCCAGGTTGTGTGTCGAAGCCGGGGAGGTTGGGTGGGTCGTGTGGATGAACAACGATACTATTCCTAGAACTCCTGTTACGGGTGAGTAACCTGTATTTCTAGGGACATAGATATGTTGTTCATCCACACTGTCTGGCAGACTCCTAGCAGTTCTCCGGGAGGGAGGGAGGCAAGGCGCACACCCCCGATACTTACTTGGGAAATAAAGACTGGAGAACCGAGGCCCCAAAACCAGCATTCCAGCGTGACTCAAGGTCGATGTGGTAGTGGGTGATGAAGGTGTGTGCTGACTTCCAGGTAGCAGCCCTGCAGATTTCCTGGATAGGGACATCCCTGGAAGTAGCCACCGATGCAGCAGTATGGAGGGTAGAATGAGCTCTTATCCCTCTGGGAGGCTCCATGCCCGCCAACCTATAGCAGAGATCTATGCAGGAGGTGACCCACCTGCCTATCGTCCACTTGGCTGCAGGTCTGCCAGGTGCGGCTTCAGCGTAGTGACAAACAGCTGGCGAACCTCTCCCCGAACTTCAGCCATCTGCTCCTTCTAGTAAGCGAGCGCTCTTCTAGGGTCCGAAGTATGGAGCCTATATTTGGCCTCCGAGGTGTGACTGGGGTAGAACACCAGCAGAGTCAACACCTGGTTAAGGTGAAACTCCGACACCACATTCGGAAGGAATTTCGGGTGGGGGCACAGGATAACCTTGTCCCTGTGGAAGACCAGATAAGGAGACTCGATGAAAAGTGCCTGGAGCTCTCCCATCCTTCTGGCTGACGTGATAGCCGCCAAGAAGGCAGTCTTCCACGACAGGTGAGAGATGTCACACCTGTGCATCGGTTCGAATGGCTTACCCATGAGCTTAGCCACTACCAGCAGTAGATCCCACGGAGGTGGAGGTTCTCGCACCGGAGGGGATATGTGATCATGGCCTTTGAAAAAGCGCCCGACCACCTTCTCCTGCACCATCGACTGCTTCCCGGCCCGCACCTGGTAAGTAGAGATGGCTGCCAGGTGCACCTTAAGGGTCGTCGACCGAAGCCCGTGCTGAGAAAGGGACCACAGGCAGTCCAGAATGCTTGCCAAGGAACAGTAGGAAGGGTCCAGGCCCTTGCCCTGACACCAAATGGAGAATATCTCCCATTTGAAGGCGTAGCATTTTCTGTTCGACTCCTTTCCTTATGGGATGCCTCAACGATGTTGAGGACCTCATCGGAAAGACCCAAGGCCTGGAACTCTAGCCGCTCAGGAACCAGGCTGTCAGGTGCAGGGATTGAAGGTCAGGATGGAATACCTTCCCCTGAATGACAGAGATCAGGTCCGGGCGGGCTGGAAGCGCCCGGAGCCTGGAACTGAGACTGAGGAGATCTGGATACCAGAACGGCGGGCCAGTCTGGGGCTACCAGAATCCCTCCACCTTGTCCCTCCTCCTTGAGAAGCACCTTGTGGATCAAGAGAAATGGGGAAGGCGAGAAGAGGCCCGGGGTCCACGGCCCGAGAAGGCATCCCTGCAGCCAGCCCTGCTGAGAGGCGGGCATGAAACAGTCTCAGCTGTGCATTCTCCCTGGAGGCAAACAGGTCCGCCTGAGGCGTGCCCCAGTGGGAGAACAGATCTTGTACTACCTCGGACAGGAGAGACCACTCGTGGGACGCAGCCTATATCCGGCTTAGGGCATCGGCCAGGGTGTTGCAGGCTCCTGCCACATGAATGGCGAGGAGATCCACCTCCAGGCTGCGCAAGAGTGACCAAATGAGGAGAGCTTCCCTGCACAGAGGCACGGAGAGCATCCCGCCCTGGTGGTTTAGGTAGTACATGGTCGTGGTACTGTCCGTCTGTACCTGAACAACTAGACCCCGTAGAAATGGAGCGAAGGCGGTGAGGGCTAAACGAACCACTCGAAGCTCCAGCAGGTTGATATGGCATCGGGACTCCCGAGGGGAACAGAGGCCTTGCGCTCTGTGCTCCCCCAGATGGGCACCCCGACCCATCAGAGAGGCATCAGTCGGTAGAGAGACTGTCGGCTCGGGGCGGACAAACGGGATGCCCTGCTGCAGATGTGCTGGAACGGTCCACCACTGGAGAGAGTTCCACATCCCCTGGGTCACTGTCACTAGCTGATCCAGAGGAACGAAGTGCTGTGACCATTGGCTGGCCAATCCCCAATGAAGGGGATGCATGTACCAGCGGGCCCAACGGACCACGCTAGTGCAGGCCACCATGAGGCCCAGGAGGTGCAGGAAGTCCAGGGCAGGGCGCGATTGCCCAACCAGAAATGATTGGGCAAAGGAGGAAAGAACCTTGGCCCTGTCCGCCGGGAGCCGTGCTCTGGCTTGTAGAGAGTTAAGCTCTTCCCCGATGAATTGGATCACCTATTTTGGCATGAGTTCCAACTTGGCCTCGCTGATGAGGAGGCCAACTTGACAGCAAACCTGGAGGGCCCGATCCCTGGACCGCTCCACCTCCGCTCTGGAGGGGGCTGCAATCAGCCAGTTGTCCAGGTAGGGGTACACCTGGACCCTTCGGCGCTGCAGGAATGCTGTCACCACAGCCATGCATTTGGTGAAGACCATGGGAGCTAGGGAAAGGCCGAAGGGCATGGCCCGGAACTCGTAAAGGGATTCCTCCGCCCTGAAGTGGAGGAATCTCTGGTGGGACGGACAGACTGGGACATGAAAGAACGCGTCCTGAAGGACCAGGGAACAGAACCACATGCATCGTTCCAAGGATGGGATTATCTGAGCCAGAGTGACCATCCTGAAGGTCCGAGAATGGGGCACCAGCCCCCTGTCCGTTTTGGGACCAGGAAGTACCTGGAAACAAACCCCGGGTCTGGAGGAGGATCCGCCACCTTCCTGATCACCTCTTTTTCGATGAGCAGGGCGATATCGGCTCGGTGAGCCGACAAAGAGGCTGCGGACCCCGTAGCCCCCTGAGGGGCGACGGCTCGGAAGGGCGGGGCCTGCTCGAACTCCAGGGGCAGGCCCTTTCCTACCACCTCCAACACCCAACGGTCCGCAGTGATAACGGACCAAGCGGAAAGGAAGTGGCGGAGCCGTCCCACCAACGGGGGGGGGGGACCCAGGGGGGGAGTGACGAGGCCCCTCAACCCGTCACTGGGCAAGCTTAGAAGAGGGATTGGCCGAGGGACCTCCTAGGCATTTACCTCCCTGCTTCCTATTGGAGGAAGCCGCGGGCTTGGGTTTAGGATGCCAAGCGCGAGCCTGTTGGCCCTGGTGCTGTTGGGCCGGACGTGCCGCAGGCGAAGAAGGACGAAAGGACTTGTGCTGATGCTGTCGGCGGCCGTTGTCCTTCTGGGCAGAGGTGACCGAGTCCAGAGTGGCATTGGACTTTTCGATCCGCTGGAGGTGACCTTCCACTCCACGGCCGAAGAGGTCGGTCCCCAGGAAGGGAACATCCGCCAGTTTGTGCTGGGTATCCGCCGTGAAGGTGGATATCCTCAGCCATGCTCTGCAGCGCATGGCCACCACGACTGCAACTGATCTGGCACAGGAGTCTCCGATGTCCAGAGCCATTTGGAGCTGCTATTTAGCCACCGCCCTACCCTGGTCCCGTACCTCCCAGACCGTGGTCTGCAGGTCGGCCAGGAGATGAGGAATCACCTCATCCAGGGAGCCCATGAGGGCATGAGAGAAGTGTGCCATCAGCACGGCTGAGCTGGCCGACTGGAGGCCAAGGGAGGATGCAGCGTACACCTTGCGCGCGGCATAGCCCAGCTTTTTGGACTCCTTGTTGGGGGGCTTGTCCACATCTCTAGCGTTCCCGGAACGCTGGAAAACGCTGTCAGCGACCAACCCTTCGGCAGAGGGGTGTTCCGAAAAAATGAGCAAAGAGCCGGTAGGGACCACATACTTCCTGGCCAAAGGTGCAGGACAGGAAACAGGCCACTGCCAGAGCTCCAAGGCTGGGAAAACAATGGCTTCAGCCACTGGAAAGGCCTCCGTGAGTGAATCCCCTCGGTCCAGTATCTCCGCTTGGATACAGGCTCAAGCTGCATCCCGGTGGACTCCAAAATGAGCCGAAGCAAACCCATGAAGGACGATGGGCTTTCATCCATCAACTGGCTCCCGGAGGACTCCAGGTCAATGGGCCTGGAGAACATGGAGGAGTCATTGTCGGACTCCGAGGAGTCCGCGAAGAGCTGCCTGGGGCCTGAACCACCCTCCACCTGCCGAGGATGGTCGGGAGTGAGGGTGACCGACAACCTGTGGGGCAGGCCCTGACCTGACCGAGAGTCCTAGGTCGGCGCCTCCGATTTCGGTTGTGGAAGCGGAGGTTCCACCACAATCAGTGCAGCAGCTGGTTTCGTCTGAACAACTGGCCCAGGCTTGGGCACCTCGGCTACAGCGAGGGGCTGTTTCGGACGCTCGGGTGACAGCCACTTGATGGCCGGGAAGGGCGACGGCTTGTTCCCAGACAGAAGTAACTGCTGCCACATCAGGTCCTCATAGCGTCAATGCAACTTGCACTGAAGCCTCTCCTCTTCCGAGGAGGAAGATGAGGACGAGCGGTGAGGCCGCTTACTTCGGTGCCGAGACCAAGACTGCCGATGACGGTGGGATCAGCTGGATCGAGACGATGTCCGAGACCGAGATCCTCGGCGTTTAAAAGGACGGGTCTGGGAAGGGGCGGGGGACACCCGTTCTTCCCTCGGCTCAGAAGCCTTAACCGGGGACTGCTGCACCGGGGGCGCAGGCAAGTCCTCGGTCTCCACTGGGGGAACCGGTGAAGAAGGGTTGTCAGCTTCACCAGTCGACAACCCGTCCAACGCATCGAGAAAAATCTCGACCGCGTCGACAGGTGTCTCGGCCAGCTGACCTAACGGGGATGCCATGAAGCCAGCAGCATTAGCCGCAACCTCGACCGAAGTAGAGTGTCGACTGTCCGGGAAAGGGGACCTCTCCCGCTCCCACGAACGCTGACAATGGGACTTACCTTTTGAGTCCTTTTTTTTGGACAGAGCGGAATGTCCTGATGGCCCCCTCTCCTTTCGTGGAAAGGGCATGGCAAAGCTCCTTGAAAGAAGCTGAATATGAGGTACCCAGACAGAGAGAGAGAGAGAGAGAGAGAGGGGATAAATGCCACGACCGAGGAAGAGGAAGATGCAGCCTGTGCCACCTCCTCCTCGAGGGCGATCATCTGCTCGAGTTGCTCAGCTGAGCCAGCCGCCGTGGTAACCGCCCAACAGGCCTCCTTCGACTTCACCGACGGGTAGCGCTTCTCGGGGTGCCCCAGCTGTAACCGGGCAGCACGGTCTTCCAGGACGTTGGCTGAAAAAGAACGGCATAACTCGCGGGCCTGCGGATCATGTTCTAGGCTGAGGCAGTAGACGCACGTGGACTGCGGGTCCATCCTGGACATTTTTTTCTGCCCACAAGGGCACCGCCGAAATCCGGGAGTCGATTTGTCCATTGCAGCCATGAGGGAGAAACTTGACCGAAGTCTTGAAAATTTTAAAATGAGTTTCGGGCGAACCGAAGAATTATGATCCAGTCTACATGCAGGGCGTTCAGGAGGGAACCTGAGCTTCCAAGCGGTAAAGAAGATCTGGCATCATGGGGCGGAGCCGAGAGTTTTACCACCCGGGTGGGTGGGAGGATCCAGCTTGAAGACCTTTCGGCAAGGAACCTGCCAGACAGTGTGGATGAACAACATATCCATATCCCTAGAAGAAAAAATTACTCACCTTAGTAATGTTATTTCTTCTAATAGAGTCTTGCTGTATTCTGACTATTGCAGTTAGGTCCTGCCTTTAAACTGCCGAAAAGAACAAAGAGTTAAATTTTCCATGGCCAGCATGGAATGTTCACCGCAAGCTAGGTTGAAGCACCTGTCTGCTGTTGTTTAAGCTCCAACCGTCAGATCTTTACGAGCAATACTCACTAGAAGTTCCGTGTGGAAACTGTAAAACTCACACTAGCCAACTGGCAACTAAATTTACATAAAAGGGTTTTTTGGTTTCAAAGGAAAGACTCAAGTCAGGAAACCCAAAAAATAAAACATCCCAAAACACAACACTCACTGAAAATAATGGAGGGTGAAAGAGGGACACCCCTAGGGTGCCAACACTGCTCCTGCCAACCCACACCCCAAAAACCAGGTTCTGAGAGAGGAAGTGGGGGGGGGGTCAGAATACAGCAAGACTCCATTAGAAGAAACAACATGACTAAAGTGAGTAATTTTTTCTTCAAACATCATGAAGTATTGCTGTATTCTGACTACTGCAGACTACCAAGAAGTACCTCCATGGAGGAGTGACGGAACCTACTTTGGAAACAGGCTCTGAAGTACTGCTGTGCCAAACCGAGCATCACTCCTAGACTGGATATCCGGAGAGTAATGCTTGGTGAATGTATGGACTGTTTTTCAGGTGTCTGCTTGACAAATTTCTAAGATAGGAATATCCCTGGCTGTACCTCTAGTAGAGTGAGCCCTCAGGCCTGAGGGTGGAGTTCTACTCAGTTTTTCATAGCAGAATTGTATACTAGAAACAATCCACCTGGCAACAGATCTCTTAGTGGCAGGTTTGCCCTTACCGACCTCTCCATATGTGAGCAAAACAACTGGAGGGACTCAAACCTGTGACCCTTGGTGTGCTCTATGTAGTAGCTGAGGGCCCGTTTAACATCCAAGCTGTGCAGCCTCCTCTCTCCAGAGAAGGAATGGTCAGTGAAGAAAACAGGGAGAGACACAGACTGGTTAAGGTGGAAGTCTGAAACCACCTTAGGTAAAAACTTCCTGTTAGTTCTTAGGACCACTTTATCTCTATGGAAAGAGATGAAATCAGGCTCCACTAACAGGGCTTGCAATTCACTGATAGGGCCTGGCAGAAGTAATGGCTACCAAAAACACAGTTTTCCAAGTCAAATACTTAAGCTCTGCATAGGACAAAGGCTCAAAGGATGGTTGCATAAGCTGAACAATGCAAACAGTAAGGTCCCAAGTAGGAGCAGGGTCCCTAAAAGGGGGATTGGTGTGCAACAATCCCTTGAAGAACTTACAAAACACAGGATGGGCTGACAGAGGAGAGGGCTTGCCTACTGACAGGAAGGCAGAGACAGCTGCCAAATGCACTTTAAGTGTAGCTGGCCTAAGGCCTAGGCCATTGAGATGGACCATATAGTCCAGAACCATAGGCAACCCAGCAGATTCTAGAGAAATATTCTTATTAGAATACAAAATTGTGAACCTTTTCCATTTGGAATTGTAAGTCTTTCTAGTGGAAGGCTTTCGAGAAGCCTCAAGGATATCCAGAACCCCTTGGGAAAGATGCAGATCAGCAACTTCTTACTCTTCAAGAGCCATGCCTTGAGATTGAGAGCCCTGAGGTTCGGGTACCAAATCCTCCCATGAGAGGATGTCAATAGGTTGTAATTCCTGGGAAGAGACAGGGGAAAGTGGACTGCTAAGGACAGCAACAGGGGGTACCAGGGCTGTCTGGCCCAGTCTGGAGTAATCAGGATCACACTGCATGGTTGTGACCTTATCTTGACTAACACCTTTAACAGGAGAGGGAAGGGGGGAAAAGCATACAAAAATTTCCCTTCCCAATTCAGGATCAGGTCATCCAGGGGGACTGAGCCCAAGACTGGGGGCCTGCAACAAAAGAGAGGAAGTTGGTGATTGTCTGGGGCTGCAAAAAGATCTATCTGTGGAGTGCCCCATCTCGAGAAAATCACTTTCAAAACTAGGGGATCTTGGGTCCATTCGTGATGGCCCTGGGATATCCTGCTGAGAGCATCTGCTAGGACATTGTCCTTCCCTGGGCGCTGAACTGCTATCAGAGAGGTCTGCAGGGAATAGGCCAGGGACCACAACTTCATTGCTTCTGTGCACAAGGCCGTAGACCGAGTGCCTCCTTGCTTGTTGATGTACCACATGGTGGTGGTGTTGTCTTTTCTGATCTGGACCACCTTGTTCTGTACAGATTTGGAAAAGGCTTGCAGTGCCAGAAACACTGCTCTGAGTTCCAAGAAACTGATGTGAAGCGGAGATTCTTGAGGTGACCATAGCCTTTGGGTAGTAAGAACCCCCAAATGGGCTCCCCAGCCCAGCAGGAAGGCAGAGTATCGCTGAATGAGACTGAGTGACAAAAGGAACTCCTTGTCTCAAATTGTCCTGATCCTGCCACCACTGCAAAGCCTGGATCAGGGTTCGAGTCACTGGGACCAGTTTGGTAAGGGAATCCTTTCTCTGGGATCAGAAGGCTCTTAAGTGGAACTGAATGTCCCTCATCTGGAATCTTGCTCCCTGGACCACTGCTGTGGAGGATGCCATGTAGCCCAGAAGCTGAAGGAAATGCCTTGCTGGTCGAGACACTTGTAGGGTGAATGAAGAGGCCAGTTCCATAAGGGTCCTTGCCCTGTCCAGGGGAAGGAAGGAAGGCCCCTGCCCTTACTGTATCCAGCTCCGCCCCTATGAAGGCGAGGAGCTGTACTGGCTCGAGAATTGACTTTGGAATGTTGAGGAAGAATCCTAAGGAAGTGAGCACTTGCTGAGTTATTTGCAAATGTGACTTGACTTGGTCTGGAGACTGACCCACTATGAGCCAGTCGTCCAAGTATGGAAAGATGGAGATCTTTTTTCTCCTTAGGAAAGCAACCACTACTGCCAGGCACTTTGTGAAAACCCTTGGGGCTGATGTTAGGCCAAAGGGCATTGCTCTGAATTGATAGTGGCCTGAGGGCCACTCGAACCTGAGGTACTTTCTGTGGGAGCACCTGATGGGAATGTGAAAGTAGGCATCTTAGAGGTCCAGGGAGGCTAGTCAGTCCCCTGGCCTTAGAGAGGGAAGGATTATTCCCCGAGTCACCATTTTGAACTTTGGTTTTAAAAGGTGTTTGTTCAGATATCTTAGGTCCAGGATGGGCTGCCATTCTCCTGTCTTTTGGGGGGTTAGGAAGTACCTGGAGTACAATCCTTTGCCCTTCTGTAGGGTGGGAACCCTCTCTATGACTCTGACAGCCAGGAGGGAAGAAACCTCTGCCTCTAAGGCAAGGGTCTCCGATGGATTTGCAGGTGGAAAGGATCTGGTTCTCATCTTGGGAAATTTAATGAAGCTGAGAACCAGTCCCTGGCTTACTACTTCCAGGACCCACTTGTCTGATGTCAGAGACTTCCAGTCCTGGACAAAGTAAGCCAGCCTTCCCCCTACAGGTACTGGAGAATCGGCCTGGGCAGACCCATCAGGGTGTCTGCTTGGCAGGGGATTTAGGCTGAGGGGTGGATGCAGGACTGCTCATTCCCCATCTGCCTCTCCCTCTGAAGAACCTCCTCTGAGCATAAGAAGAGGAGGCCTGGGTCTGGTAAAAAAGCCTTTGGAAAGGCCTGCCCTTGCCCCTGGACTGCTGCCTTTGAGGAGTGGTTTGCCTTTCTTTGGCCTGAGCACTCCTGTAGGTGGTCCTGTACTTATCCATCTTTTTCATGTAGTTCTCTGTCTGCTCCCCAAACAGAGAATTACCAATAACAGGTAAATCCATGGCCTTAGCCTGGGTATCCTGTGATAGGCTAGTACATCTGAGCCAAGCCATCCTCCTTAGAGCCACAGATTTAGCCATGACTCTTGATGAAACATCATTGGAGTCCACAGCAGCATGAAATTGCACGTTGGATGCCTCAATCCCATCTGCAGCCACCTGCTCCAGCTCCTTGGCAAGCTGGTCAGGGGCCTGTTTAGCCAGAGCCAGCACAGTGTCCCATCTGGATTTCTGGTATCTACCTGTGTAGGCCATATAGTTAGCCTGTCTGAGTCCCAAAGATGCTCCCATGTACTGTTTCTTTGCCATGGTATCAATCCTTCTGGAGTCCTTATCTGGGGGGTGTGATGCCAAGGGGATATTTGCCTTATCACAGGCAGCAGCCTGCACTACCCCAACATGGCTGCATTGCTGAGAAAGGAACTCCATGTCTGAGCCTGAAAGAGTGTACCTCTTGTCCATTCATTTGTCCATAGGGGGTATGGAGTTAGGAGTCTTAATAATTGTATTTGTCTGTTTCCCAAAAGATTTATGGAGGGGAACAGACAGTCTCCTGGACTCTGGGATGTCCATAATTTCAACAAAATCAGGCTCCTCCTGATCCTCTACCACTTCCTTCCATAGGAAGCTAGAGGGTTTCAGCCACTGTTTTGTAAAACATAAAGTGGGAAGGGGACTCAGAAAGCCTAGAAGGAGAAACACCTGAAGGTCTCCCTGGGGAGATGTCCGGGTCAATAGCACATCCAGACTTTCATAATCACCATCATCATCCTCATACTCTCCTTCCTCCTCATCCGGTTCATAAAATTCTTCTAAAGTGTAATCCAGAACCAGGGAAACCCACTGAACCGAACCCCTGCCAGATGGTGCCAGTTCGGCCGGAACCAAAGTAAGCGACTACACTATCCTTATCGCCTTGGCTATCTCATCAGCGGTCGGAGTATGAATTTCTGGATCCAAACTGGACGATTTATCTTTTCTTTTAACCGGAACCGACTCCTCAGAATCGGCTCTCCTTTTGCCCGGAAAAGTATCGCCCTGGTCAGAGGGCACTCCTGGTTCGGCCGGAACCGAACCGGGCTGGCCATCCGGGTCAGCGGACTTCTCGGCCTCCCTTTCCCTCAGACTTCCTAATCTCTTATCCAGGGCAGTTTTGGGAACATTCTTACAAATTTGGCAGTCTGAATCGAGGTGGTCAAACCCCAGTCAATAAACACAGGTGGTGTGGGGATCAGCCTTAGCAAACACTTCCCCACACACACTGCAGTGTTGAAACCCAGTGGGCCCGTTTTTTTTCTTGGGTTTCTCAGACATGGCCAATCCCATCCAAAACTTGCCCTTTTTTCGGCAATCTGCCAGGTAAGACTCCTTATCGGTTCCTGACCGTGTTACGGGTCTTGGAAAAAAAACGTAATAAAAATATTTTTTTTTTAGAACCGACACGGACCGGTTACCACACTCTAAGTAAATTCACAAACTTTTTTTACCTGAACTGATCGGTTCAGCTGAAACAATCCACAATTTACAAGTTCCACACAGAAACTAAATGCAAAACTTATCTAGTACTCACGGTACCACAGACAGAGACTTAAACCGACAGATTCAGTAGCAGCAATTCGGTAGAAACCGGGTGAAAAACTACGCTTTAACCGACTTTTCTGAACCGAGCAAAGGAGAAATCTCCGGAGCGACTGTTCAGTGAGGCGGACTACAGAATCTGACGGTTGGAGTTTAAACAACAGCAGACAGGGGCTTCAACCGAGCTCGCGGTGAACATTCCATGCTGGCCATGGAAAGTTTAACTCATTGTTCTCTGGGCAGTTGAAAGGCAGGACCTAACTGCAATAGTCAGAATACAGCAAGACTTCATGTTGTTTGAATGGGTCACCAATCCCCATCTTTCTGTTGTGTGAGAAAATACTTGGAGTAGATGCCTTTTCTCCACTAGGGAAAGAAGACTCTTTCCACTACTTTTGCGGACATAAATGCCTTTACTTCCAACTCCAACAGCTTTTATGTTGGGGTTATAGGTTTGGAAAGTTTGTGACTCTGTTGAGAGGGAAACTTTTTGAACTGCAGGGTAAGTTCTTGATCCACCACCTCTAGCACCTATTTGCCTGTAGTGATGAGGTGCTAGTGGTGGAGGTAGTATGTCAGCCTGCCCCCTACTGGGGGAAGGGAGGCAACCTGGACATTGCAGTTAAGAGGTTTGCTTAAATTGAGCATTTGGGGAAGGTGAGGGGTCAGTCCTTCTCTGGGCCCTCCTTCCTCTTCCCCTGAAGTAGACTCTCACCTGAGAGTAGTTCAAGGGTATAGGCATTGGCATAGGGTAGAAAGTTCTAGGCAGTGCTCCAGATAAGGCGAGTACTGACCACTTTTACTCACCTTATTTTAGGAAATACTCTTCAGAAATTATTTTTTAACGAGTACTAATACTCACCCAACATTTGTAAATGCGCCACACTCTGCAGAACAGTAATTCATAACTTAACTGGCAATTCACAAACAGAGCTTTTTTTTCCCCCAGATTTACAGCAATATATATGCATCCCAATCTTATTTTCCTCACTAGATTTTAAAACCAGGAGTGAATTACTCCTGCCTGCCATTATTATCTGGGGCACTGTTGGCACCTGATCAATTTTTATCTAGAAAAAAAAACTACGCTGTTTTTTTTAAAATGTACTCCTCACTCCATTCCGTCCAGACATTTGTATGCATCTGAATTTGGTTTCACTCACCTCACTTTCAAAATCAGGAGTACAGTACTGTTCTCAAAAAATCTTATCTGGAGCCCTGGTTCTAGGGTAGTAACCTCTGCCTCGGTTTCCCTTACTCAGAGATCCCTGTGAAGTAGAGGCTTTCTCTTTTCTTGCATTGCTTTTTATGGTGGTTTTATATTCCTCCATACCTTCTTCATGTAAGCTTCTGTGTTGTCCCCAAAGAAAAAATTACTCACCTTAGTAATGTTGTTTCTTCTAATGGAGTCTTGTTATATTATGACATATGCAGTATAACCCCAGGTTAGAACTGCTCCGGAGGTAAAAAGAGTTAACTTTACATGCAGGGCATGGAATCTTGAGTGCGAGCTCGGTTGAACACTCTGTCTGTTGTAGCTCAAACTTAAACTGTCAGATCTTCTGAGCAAAAACTCACTAAGGTTCTTGTGGAAGCCATGAACCTACATTAGCCCACTGGCTACTAACTACAAAAACACATTTTATTCTTGATCCCAAAACAAAGACTCAAGTCAGGGATTCAAGAAAAAAAAAAACATAACACCTAAGCACCTTAAGAAAGGGTGAAAATAAAGTGGGCATCTATGAAATGCCAACATTGCACTGCCCACCCACATCCCAAAAATAGAGGTTCTGAGAGGGGCAGGCTGGGGGAAGTCATAATATAGCAAGACTCCATTAGAAGAAACAACATTACTAAGGTGAGTAATTTTTTCTTCAAACAACATGAAGTATTGCTATATTATGACATATGCAGACTACACAGCAGTACCTCCATGGAGGAGGGACAGAACCTACTTGGGAAATAGGCTCTGAAGCACAGCTGTGCCAAATCGAGCATCACTCCTAGCCTGGATATCCAGGGAGTAATGCTTAGTAAAAGTGTGAACTGTTTTCCAGGTAGCTGCTTGACATATCTCTAGGATAGGAATGTCCCTGGCAGCAGCCAGAGGCGCAGCTATACCTCTGGTAGAGTGAGCCCTCAGGCCTGAGGGAGGAACCTTACCCAGTTTTTCATAGCAGAATTGGATACAAGAGACAATCCACCTGGCAATGGATCTTTTAGTGGCAGGTTTCCTTTACCAACCTCACCATAAGTGAGGAACAATTGAGGGATTCAAACCTGTGACCCTTAGTACGTTCTATATAGTAACTAAGGGCTCTTTTGACATCTAAACTGTGCAATCTCCTCTCACCAGAGGAGGAATGGTCAGTGAAGTACACAGGAAGAGACATGGATTGATTAAGGTGGAAGTATGAAACCACCTTAGGCAAAAACTTCCTGTCAGTCCTGAGGACCACCTTGTCTCTATGAAAGGAGATAAAATCAGGCTCCACTGACAATGCTTGTAGCTCACTTATGCGCCTGGCAGAGGTGATAGCTACCAGAAACACAGTTTTCCAAGTCAAGTACTTAAGCTCTGCTGAAGACAATGGCTCAAAAGGGGGTTGCATAAGCTGAGCAATACAAATATTAAGATCCCAAGCAGGGCAGGGTCCCTGAGACGGAGGTTGGTGTGAAGCAACCCTTTAAAACATGCGAACACAGGGTGAGCTGAAAAGAAGAGGGCTTACCTGCTGATAAGAAGACAGACACAGCTTCAAGTGCACTTTTAGGGTAGCTGATCTCAGCCCCAAGGAATTCAAGTGCACCAAATAATCCAGGATCGTGAGCACGCCAGCAGATTCTGGGAAATATGTTTACCAGCACACCAAATGGAAAATCTCTTCCATTTTGAATTATAAGTAGCCCTGGTGGAAGGCTTCCTAGAGGCCTTCAATATATCCAATACACCTTGGGAAAGGTGTAGGTCAGCAAACTCTAACTCTTCAAGAGCCATGCCTTGAGATTGAGAGATATGAGGTTCGGATACCAAACTCTCCCCCTGGGCACAGGTTAACAGGTTGTAATTCCTGGGAAGACACAGGGGAAGGTGGACTGCTAAGGACATGAGGAGTGTGTACCAGGGTTGCCTGGCCCAATCTGGAGCAATCAGAATCATCTTGCAGGATTGAGATCCGATTCTGACTAGCACCTTGAAAAGAAGGGGGAAGGGGGGAAAAGCATAGAGGAACTTCCCTTCCCAACTGAGGAGGAAAGCATCCAGAGGGACTGAGCCCAACACTGGGGGCCTGCAGCAAAAAAGGGGAAGTTGGTGATTGTCTGGGGCTGCAAAGAGATCTATTTATGGGGTGCCCCATCTGGCAAATACTACCTCCCAGTACTAGGGGGTCCAGTGCCCATTCGTGATGGCCCTGGGAAATCCTGCTGAGAGCATCTGCTAGGACATTGTCCTTTCCTGGGAGGTGAACTGCCGTAAGGGAGGCGTTCAGAGAATAAGCCAGAGACCACAACTTCACTGCTTCGGTGCACAAGGCCGTAGACCGAGTGCCCCCTTGCTTGTTGATGTACCACATTGTAGTGGTATTGTCTGTTCTGATCTGAACAACCTTGTTCTGAACAGATGTGGAAAAAACCTGGAGTGCTAGAAAAACTGCTCTGAGCTCCAGCAAATTGATGTGGAGCAGAGATTCCTGAGGGGACCACAGCCCTTGGGTGAAAAGGTCGCCCATGTGAGCTCCCCACCCCAAGAGGGATGCATCTGTAGTAAGGGTCAAGGAATGAGACTGTGGAGTGACGGGAACCCCCGTCTCAGATTGTTCTGATCCTGCCACCACTGAAGGGCCTGGATCAGGGTTCGAGTCACTGGAATCAATTTGGTTAGAGGATCTGTCCTTTGAGACCAAATGGCTCTCAAATGGAACTGGATGTCCCTCATTTGAAATCTTGCTTCCTGCACCACTGCTGTAGAAGCAGCCATGTGCCCCAGGAGCTGTAGAAAATGCCTTGCTAGTCGAGAGACCTGCAGGGTGAAAGAAGAGGCCAGAGAGACCAAGGTCCTTGCTCTTTCCAGAGGGAGGAAGGCTCTGGCTTCTTTTGTGTTCAGTTCTGCGCCTATGAAGGTGAGAAGCTGGACAGGCTCCAGAACTGACTTTGGAAGATTGAGAAGGAAACCTAGAGATGTAAGCAGTTGCTGGGTTACTTGTAAGTGTAGTTTGATCTGTTCTGGAGACTGGCCTACAATGAGCCAGTCATCCAGATAACGAAAGACGGCAATCTTTTGCCTTCTTAAATGAGCAACTGCTACTGTCAGGCATTTTGTGAACACCTCGGGCCGAGGTAAGGTCAAGGGCATTGCTCTGAACTGGTAATGGCCTGAGGGCAGTCTGAATCTGAGGTACTTGATGGGAGCTTCTGATGAGAACATGGAAGTAGGCATCCTTGAGGTCCAGGGAGTCTAGCCAGTCCCCTGGCCTTAGAGAAGGTAAAATAATCCCCAGAGTCACCATTTTGAACTTTGGTTTTAAAAAGTGCTTGTTTAGATACCTGAGATCCAGGATGGGCCGCCATTCTCCTGTCTTTTTTGGGGTAAGGAAGTACCTGGAGTACAACCCTTTGCCCTGGTGTATGGTTGGAACCCTTTCCACGGCTCTGAGAGCCAGGAGGGAAGAAACTTCTGTTTCCAGGGCAAGTGCTTCTGATGGGTTTGCAGGTGGAAAAGACCTGGCTCTCATCTTCGGAAATTTTTTGAAGCTAAGAACCAGTCCCTGGCTTACTACTTCCAGGACCCACTTGTCTGATGTTAAAGACTTCCAGTCCTGGACAAAGTAAGCCAGCCTGCCCCCTACCGGTAGTGGAGAATCGGCCCTGGCCACCCCATCAGGGAGCCTGTTTTGCAGGGGCTTTGGGTTGAGGGGTAGAAGCAGGCTTACTAGAACCCCTTCTGCCCCTTCCTCTAAAGAACCCCCTCTGGGCATAAGCAGAAGAGGAGGCCTGGGCTTGGTAAAAAGGCCTATGAAAAGGCCTGCCCCTGCCCCTGACATGCTGCCTTTGAGGAGTGGCTTGCCTTTCTTTGGCCTGTGCACTCCTATAGGTGGTCCTATACTCATCCATTTTCTTCATATAATTCTCTGTCTGCTCCCCAAACAGAGAATTGCCCACAACAGGAAAATCCATAGCCTTAGACTGAGTATCCTGTGACAGGGCAGTACATCTGAGCCAGGCCATTCTGCGAAGAGACACAGATGTAGCCATGACTCTTGATGAAACATCATTAGAGTCTACTGCAGCATGAAATTGCACCTTGGATGCCTCAATACCATCCGCAGCCACCTGCTCCAGCTCCCTGGCAAGCTGGTCAGGGGCCTGTTTTGCTAGGGCCAGGACAGTATCCCATCTGGATTTCTGGTACCTAGCTGCATAAGCCATATAATTTGCCTGTCTGAGTCCCAAAGATGCTGCCATGTACTGTTTCTTTGCCATGGCATCCATCCTCCTGGAATCTTTTTCAGGAGGGTGAGAGGCTAGAGGAATATTAGCCTTGTCACAAGCTGCAGCCTGCACTACCCCCACATGGCTGCATTGCTGGGAGAGGAACTCCGTATCAGAGCCTGATAAAGCATACCTCTTGTCCATCCTTTTATCCACAGGGAGGATAGAATGAGGAGTTTTCAGAATTTTACTGTCTGTTTCCTAAAAGATTTGTGCAAAGGAATAGACAGTCTCCTAGACTCTGGAATATCCATCATTTCCACAAAATCAGGCTCTTCTTGATCATCAACAGTTTCCTCAACAGGGAGTTGCAGAGTCTCAGCAACTTTCTTGTAAAACAAAAAATGAGAAGGGGACTCAGATAGCCTGGGAGGGGAAACCCCATGAAGATCTGTCTGGAGAGATGTCCGGTTCAATGGGCACATCCAGACTTTCAAAAATCACACTCACTCTCCTCATACCCCTCCTCCCCTTCCTCCGGCTCAAAAAAATCCTCAGAATCATAATCTTGAACCGGAGGAACCGTCCGAACTGACCGCTTCCCTAATGGTGTCGGTTCGGACGGAACCGGGGAAAGAGACTGGACAATTTGAATAGCTTTGGCTATTTCCTCAGCGGTTGGAGAAAGAACTTTTGGCCCCAAACTAGCTGACTTTCTAGTCCTTTTAGTTGGAACCGGCTCCTCAGAGCTGGCTCTTCGTTTGCCCGAGGAAGTATCGCCCTGGTCAGAGGGCACTCCCTCAGGTTCGGTTGGACCCGAACCGGGCTGGCCATCCGGGTCAGCGGACATTTTGGCCTCCCTTTCCCTGAGCCTACCAACTCTCTTTTCCACGGTAGCAGCAGGAAAATTCTTACAAATCTGGCAGTCAGCATTGAGGTGGTCAAACCCCAGACAATATACACAAGTGGTGTGTGGGTCAGCCTTAGCAAAGGCTTCCCCACAGAGGCCACATTGCTGAAACCCAGTGGGTCCGGTTTTTCTTTTGGGTTTCTCAGACATAGTGCCAGCCTAACCAAAACATGCCCGTTAATGGCAATCCGCCAAGCAAGACTCTCTTATCGGTTCCCAACCGTGTCACGGGTCGTGGAAAAAACCGTAATAAAATCCGTTTTTTTTTTTTTAGAACCGATAAGAACCGCGGGAACCGCACTCTAAAGGACTAGAAAGTAATTTTAAACCCAATCTGATCGGTTCAAACCGAACCGAAAAGACGTTTACAAGTTCCACACAGAAGAAAATAAACAAAAGCCTATCTATTACTTACAATACCACAGACAGAGCTTGAACCGATGATTGCGGTTAAATTTTGGTAAAATAAACCGAGAATTACACTTTAAAACCGACAAACGAACCGAGCAGGAGGAGGAATCTCCGGAGCGACTGTTCAGTGAGGCGGAGTAAAGAATCTGACAGTTTAAGTTTGAGCTACAACAGACAGAGTGTTCAACAAGAGCTTGCACTCAAGATTCCATGCCCTGCATGGAAAGTTAACTCTTTCACCTCCGGAGCAGTTCTAACCTGGGGTTATACTGCATATGTCATAATATAGCAAGACTTCATGTTGTTTGAAGAGGGAGTTATTCTCTCAGGGGAGATCCATACCTTTGGTTTGGGTTTCCTCGGAAAGGTTAGTCATCCTCAGCCAGGCACAGTGCCAGAGGGAAATGGCTTGGGCCATAGTCCTGGAGGCAGTATCATTACTGTCCACAGCCATATGAAACTGGTATTTAGTGACCTCTAAGGCAGTCTTACCAGGTTCTGCCAAATCCTGAGCCACTCAGTCTGAGGACTGTTGGCTAATGACTAGCACAGCATTCCAGAGTGCTTTCTATGTTTGCTTGCATGCATGTGCAAGAAACATAGTGCCATCATCGGAGTTTTTGTAGGTGAGGCACACCATCTTCCAATTCAATCAGTGTGTTTGCAGGCGCGGCCACAGTTCACCAATGAATGCTGCAGCTGTCTATGACAGCAGTTGAAAATGCAGTGGCGTACAGTTGAAAGGGAGAGAGCCGCTTCAGTGAGCAGCTCCCCCCCCGCCACACACACACGCATGGCCGACGGGTTGCCCAATCCCCATCGACTCTGCTGCCCCTCACTCAACAGAGTTCCTAAATCAGTAATATGTGCACGACCCAACCATCACCATATCTGTGAACTAAAACTGACTTAATCTCCAGTGGAGGACAGGGTTTCAGAAAAGCACATTGCAGTTGCTACAAGACACCATCAAATTCTACCCTCTCCTATACACTGTGCAATGCAATCTCAACAGCAGAAAATCTGAGCAAATGCAGCGGAGCTGAAGACGGACCACCCCGCCCCCTTCCCTCAAGCCCTTTTTAGAGGCCTTTGTTTGCAGGGTGCATCCCTAGAAGCGGTATCTTCCATGACTGCAGCTTCCCATGATGTCTGACCCCATAGCATTAGCTTTATGAGGTGATGGAGAGGTGGTATCCCCCAACCCAACGAGCCGCAAGGTGCCGCAGTTCAGTACCCGTGTCACAGACAGCACCATACCCCACAATCTGAGCTCGCTCTTTTTAAATGTGGGGACGGGTGCGCGCGCTATGAGAAACGCATGATTTTCCGGAAGGCTCGAGGCTGCACATGTTAGAAGCACCCCCAAACACTGTACCGTCCCCAATTCGCATCAGCAGAAAGTGGCACCGAGCCTTCAGCTGTCGGACAGGGGGGCGCTACAAGGCACAGTGCGCCGGAGCATGGCAACCCGCTTAAAAAGATGGGGCCTGATCCACAGCACATCGAAGGCGGGCCCACTTTAACCCACCAAACCTAAAGGAGCAAGAAGCCAAAAATCATAAGCTTGGACAAAAACGGTCGCATGCCCCCGCCACACAAATACTAACGACAGAGCTGCACCGCACGGCCTAGCAACTGTGCTGCCCCCAACCCCAAATAGGTTTCATAAACAGAACATGCATGCCAGGCCAACAGAATGTACACAAGGAGAGCTTGAGCTCAATAAAGCAAACATTCCCGCTGGTACTTACAGGTCGTTTAACAATGCTGTGCACAAACTCACAATCAGGGATTTATTACAAGAGCATTACGTAGCATATTACAGCATGAGGTAGTGAATGTGACAATATTTATATTTGTTGTTGCACCTGTAAGTACAAACAACACTGGATGACACTTTTGCTGTTTTCTGGACACAGTATGGGAACAGACTGAAAATGAAGAGCAAACTCCTTATATAGACAAATGCCACTGGTGATAAAACTGTATATGGTATAGGTTCCCAAAAGTTGAATCTATAAGGATGATATGTTTCATGGTTATGCATCAGTAATTGTTAAATATTGGACCTGAGTAAATATGTTTGCAATAAGTGTGTTTTTTTTTTTTTTTAGGAAGCTTTCATTTTTTCCCATGATCACTAAAACCTTGCTGTCTGTACCTTTGTGCACATACTGTATGTAGACTAAGAAAAAATTACTCACCTTAGTAATGTTGTTTCTTCTAATGGAGTCTTGCTATATTATGACATATGCAGTGAGTCCCAACCTTTGAACTGCTCCGGAGGTGAAAGAGTCAACTTTCCATGCCAGGCATGGAACGCTGAGCTCGAGCTCGGTTGAAACTTTGTCTGTTGTTCTTCAAACTCAAACCGTCAGATCTTTACGAGCTAAACTCACTGAGGTCCTGTGTGGAAACTGTAAACCTGCACTAGCCAACTGGCTACTAAACATAAAAACACATTTTTTGGTCCCAAAACAAAGACTCAAGTCAGGAGACCCAAAAAATGAAAAACACACCACCAAGTCACCCCAAAAAGGAGGGTGAAACAACAAGGTGGGCATCTACTAAGTGCCAACACTGCACTGCCCACCCACATCCCAAAAACAAAGGTTCTGAGAGGGGCAGGCGGAGGTCATAATATAGCAAGACTCCATTAGAAGAAACAACATTACTAAGGTGAGTAATTTTTCTTCAAACAACATGAAGTCTTGCTATATATGACATATGAAGACTACACAGCAGTACCTCCATGGAGGAGGACAGAACCTACTTAAGAAATAGGCTCTGAAGCACAGCTGTGCCAAACCGAGCATCACTCCTAGCCTGGATGTCCAGGGAGTAATGCTTGGTAAAAATTTGAACTGTTTTCCAGGTAGCTGCTTGACATATCTCTGGAATAGGGATGTCCCTGGCAGCAGCCAGGGAAGCAGCTGTACCTCTGGTAGAGTGAGCCCTCAGGCCTGAGGGAGGAACCACACCCAGCTATTCATAACAGAATTGGATACAAGAGACAATCCACCTGGCAATGGATCTTTTAGTGGCAGGTTTCCCTTTACCGACCTCACCATAAGTGAGGAAAAGTTGGAGGGAGTCAAACCTGTGACCTTTGGTAGGCTCTATGTAGTAACTAAGGGTTCTCTTCACATCTGTTGTGTAGCCTCCTCTCACCAGAGGAGGAATGGTCAGTGAAGTACACTGGAAGAGAAATAGATTAAGGTGGAAATCTGAAACCACCTTAGGCAAGAACTTCCTGTTAGTCCTGAGGACCACCTTATCTCTATGAAAGGAGATACAATCAGGCTCCACTGACAAAGCCTGTAATTCACTTATGTGTCTGGCAGAAGTGATGGCTACCAGAAACACAGCCTTCCAAGTCAAGTACTGAGCTCTGCTGAAGACAAGGGCTCAAGGGAGGTTGCATAAGCTGAGCAATGCAAACATTAAGATCCCAGGCAGGGGCAGGGTCCCTGAATGGAGGGTTGATGTGAAAGCAATCCCTTAAAAAACTTGGAGAATACAGGATGAGCTGAAAGAGAAGAGGGTTTACCTGCTGAAATAAAAGCAGATACAGCTGCCAAATGTACTTTTAGGGTAGCTGGTGTCAGCCCAAAGGTATTTAAATGGACCATATAATCCAGGACTGTGGGTAAATCAGCAGATTCTGGGGAAATATGCTTCCCAGAGCACCAATGGAAAACCTCTTCCATTTGGAATTATAGGTAGCACTGGTGGAAGGTTTCCTAGAAGCCTTCAATATATCCATTACACCTTGGGAGAGGTGTAGATCAGCAAACTCTAACTCTTCAAGAGCCAGGCCTTGAGATTGAGAGATTTGAGGTTTGGGTACCAAACCCTCCCCTGAGCACAGGTTAACAGGTTGTGATTCCTGGGAAGACACAGGGGAAGATGGACTAAGGACAGTAGGAGTGGATACCAGGGTTGTCTGGCCCAATCTGGAGCGATCAGGATCACTTTGCAGGACTGAGATCTGATTTTGACTAACACTTTGAACAGGAGAGGGAAGGGGGAAAAGCATAGAGAAACTTCCCTTCCCAATTGAGAACTAAGGCATCCAGAGGGACTGAGCCCAACACTGGGGGCCTGCAGCAAAAAAGGGGAAGTTGGTGATTGTCTGGGGCTGCAAAAAGATCTATCTGCGGGGTGCCCCATCTGGCAAATATTACCTCCAGGACCAGGGGATCCAGTGACCATTCGTGATGGCCCTGGAAAATCCTGCTGAGAGTATCTGCCAGGACATTGTCCTTGCCTGGGAGGTGAACTGCCATAAGGGAGGTGTTCAGGGAGTAAGCCAGAGACCACAACTTCATTGCTTCGGTGCACAAGGCCGTAGACCGAGTGCCTCCTTGCTTGTTGATGTACCACATTGTGGTGGTGTTGTCTGTTCTGACCTGTACAACTTTGTTCTGAACAGATTTGGAAAAAACTTGAAGTGCTAGAAAAACTGCTCTGAGTTCCAACAAATTGATGTGGAGCAGAGATTCCTGAGGGACCACAATCCCTGGATAGTGAGGTCTGCCATGTGAGCTCCCACCCCAAGAGGGATGCATCTGTAGTAAGGATTAGGAGTGAGACTGAGTGACAAGGGAACCCTTGTCTCAGATTGCTCTGATCCTGCCACCACTGTAGGGCTTGGATCAGGGTTCGAGTTACTGGGATCAATTTGGTTAGAGGGTCTTTCCTTTGAGACCAAAAGGCTCTCGAATGGAACTGGATGTCCCTCATTTGAAATCTTGCTCCCTGCACTACTGCTGTAGAAGCAGCCATGTGCCCCAGGAGCTGTAGAAAATGCCTTGCTGGTCGAGAGACCTGCAGGGTGAATGAGGAGGCCAGAGAGACCAGGGTCCTTGCCCTGTCCAAAGGAAGAAAGGCTCTGGCTTTCTCTGTGTTCAGCTCTGCGCCTATGAAGGTGAGGAGCTGGACAGGCTCTAGAATTGACTTTGAAAGATTCAGAAGGAAACCTAGAGAGGTGAGCAGTTGCTGAGTTATCTGCAGATGTAACTTGACTTGGTCTGGAGACTGGCCTACTATGAGCCAGTCGTCCAGGTAAGGGAAGATGGCAATTTTTTGCCTTCTTAGGGAGGCAACTGCTACTGCCAGGCATTTTGTGAATACCCTTGGAGCAGAGGTGAGGCCAAAGGGCATTGCTCTGAACTGGTAATGGCCTGAGGGCAGCTCGAACCTGAGGTACTTTCGATGGGAGCTTCTGATGAGAATATGGAAGTAGGCATCCTTGAGGTCCAGGGACGCTAGCCAGTCCCCTGGCCTTAGAGAGGGTAGAATAATTCCCAGAGTCACCATTTTGAATTTTGGTTTTAAAAGGTGCTTGTTTAAGTATCTGAGATCCAGGATGGGTCGCCATTCTCCGGTCTTTTTTGGGGTAAGGAAGTACCTGGAGTAAAATCTTTTGTCCTGGTGCAGGGGTGGAACCCTTTCCACGGCTCTGAGAGCCAGGAGGGAAGAGACTTCTGCCTCTAGGGCAAGTGCCTCTTGTGGATTTGCAGGTGGAAAGGATCTGGTTGTCATCTTTGGAAATTTTTTGAAGCTGAGAACCTGTCCCTGGCTTACTACTTCCAGGACCCACTTGTCTGATGTCAGAGACTAGTCCTGGACAAAGTAAGCCAGCCTGCCCTGGGTAGGTGAGAATCGCCTGGCAACCCCATCAGGGTGCCTGCTTGGCAGGGGCTTTAGGCTGAGGGGTGGAAGCAGGCCTGCTTGTACCCCGTCTGCCTCTCCCTCTAAAGTACCCCCTCTGGGCGTAAACAGAAGAGGAGGCCTGGGCTTGGTAAAAAGGCCTATGAAATGGCCTGCCCCTGCCCCTGGAAGGCTGCCTTTGAGGAGTGGCCTGCCTTTCCTTGGCCTGTGCACTCCTATAGGTGGTCCTATACTCATCCATTTTTTTTCATGTAATTCTCTGTCTGCTCCCCAAACAGAGTATTACCCACAACAGGAAAATTCATGGCCTTAGTCTGGGTATCCTGTGACAGGCTAGTACATCTGAGCCAAGCCATTCTGCGAAGTGCCACAGATGTAGCCATGACTCTTGATGACACATCATTAGAGTCCACTGCAGCATGGAATTGCACCTTGGATGCCTCAATACCATCAGCAGCCACCTGCTCCAGCTCCTTGGCAAGCTGGCCTAGGACCTGTTTGCTAGAGCCATAACAGTATCCCATCTGGATTTCTGATATCTAGCAACATAAGCCATATAATTTGCCTGTCTGAGTCCCAAGGATGCTGCCATGTACTGTTTCTTTGCCATGGCATCAATCCTCCTGGAGTCCTTGTCAGGGGGTGTGAAGCCAAGGGAATATTTGCCTTGTCACAGGCTGCAGCCTGCACTACCCCAACATGGCTGCATTGTTGTGTAAGGAACTCCGTATCAGAGCCTGACAATGTGTACCTCTTGTCCATTCCTTATCCACAGGAGGTATAGTGTGAGGAGTTTTAGAATTTTACTGTCTGTTTCCCAAAAGATTTATGCAAAGGAATAGACAGTCTCCTAGACTCTGGGATATCCATCATTTCCACATAGTCAGGCTCCTCTTGATCATCCACAGCTTCCTCCATAGGGAGCTGGAGGGTTTCAGCCACTTTTTATAAAACATAAAATGAGAAGGGACTCAGAAAGCCTAGGAGGAGACACTCCTGAAGGTCTGTCTGGGGAGATGTCCGGTTCAATGGGCACATCCAGACTTTCAAATCCACATTCACTCTCCTCATATTCCTCTTCCCCCTCCTCCGGTTCATAAAATTCCTCTAAATCGTACTCTTGAACCGGTGGAACCGACCGAACCGTATGCTTACCTGATGGTGCCAGTTCGGTCGGAACCGGGGAAAGCGACTGTACAATTTTAATCGCTTTGGCTATTTCTTCAGCGGTTGGAGAGAAAAGTTTTGGCTCCACACCAGCTGATTTCCTAGTCCTTTTTGCTGGAACCGACTCCTCCGAGTCGGCTCTCCTTTTGGCCGAGGAAGTCTCACCCTGGTCAGAGGGCACTCCCTCCGGTTTGTTGGAACCAACCAGGCTGGCCATCCGGTTCAGCGGACTTTTGGCCTCCCTTTCCTGAGCCTACCAACTCTCTTTTCAGGGTAGCTGCAGGAAAATTTTGCAAATCTGGCAGTCTGCATTGAGGTGGTCAAACCCCAGACAATAAACACAGGTGGTGTGGGGGTCAGCCTTGGCAAAGACTTCCCCACAGACACTGAAGTGTTGAAACCCAGTGGGCCCGGTTTTTCTTTTGGGTTTCTCAGACAAAATGCCAGCCTAACCAAACTTACCCGTTTATGGCAATCTGCCAGGTAAGACCCTCTTCTCGGTTTCCAACTGTGTCACGGGTCGTGGAAAAAAACGTAATAAAATCCATTTTTTTTAGAACCGATAAGAACTGGTAACCACACTCTAAATGACAGATTAATATATTTTAAACAACCTGATCGGTTCAAACCGAACCGATAAACCGTTTACAAGTTCCACACAGAATAGAAATTAATGTAAAACCTATCTAGTACTCACAATACCACAGACAGAGTCTGAATCGACCGGTTGCGCCAGTTACCTGACCAACCTCCCAACGCAGCGGTTGGTGGCACTCTTTCCAGTACCTGCCTCAATCCGCTTCAGGAGTTCCCCAGGGCTCCATACTTGGGCCATTACCTTCTCTCTTTCTCAATTCCTGCCCTATGCATGCGCAGGAAAGATCCTTCTCTATGCAGATGACGCAGTTCTCTTTGCCTCTGATAGTAACCCCACCTCACTCCAAAACTCCCTCCAGCGTGCCTACACCTCAGCTGAAAACTGGTTCACTGATCATCGTTTGGTCATCAACCTTAAGAAAACTAAGACTATACTTTTTACTCACCCCCAAAATAAGTCCAGCAACTTTCCTCTCTCTGTTCACTCCGCCCTGAATCTCCCTTTAGATCTTGTGCACTCCTATAAATACCTTGGTATAATCTTCGATTCTGGTCTCTCCTTTCATAACCACATCTCTGCTCTGACCTCTGCCTCCAATGCACGGTTGGGTATCCTCTACCGGCACAAAAAATGTCTCCCTGCAAACTCCCTTCGCTTGGCTGTCACCTCTTCGGTGCTCTCCCTAGTTGACTACGGCCTTCCTGTTTATGGCTCAGCAGACCAGACAGCCCTTCACAAGGTACGCCTAACGCTTAACAAAGCATGTAGACTTATTACCAGTGCCCATAGACTGACCCATACCTGTCATCTTTATTCCATGTCCTCTCTACTCAACCTCGATGAGCGCCTCCTGTTCCTAACGTGCCAAGTTACTTACAAAAGCCCTCCATGGGCTATCCCGCCACCTGCTGCCAATTCTATTCACGATCAACCCACAGTGCACACCGCACCTCCAGCAAAACTGCTCTGGTCATCCCCAGGGTGCGGACCACCCAGGCCAAAGGGCTTTCCCTATAGAGCCCCCTCCTGGTACAATTCCTCCCAGCTGGCATCACTGACCCCCATCACTCGCTAGCTTCAAATACTGCCTAAAAATCACTTGCTCACTTCTCATTCCTGCCACTGCCCCCGACCCCCATCCCCACCTCCGTGATGTATCAAAAAAATAAAAAACTATGCCTATTGTTAAAGAGTGTTGCTGACTGTATCGCTTTGCCTGCAACTTGCCTGTGCCTTATTGCTGTACTGTATTTCTGATTGTCTCATGTACATATGTAGTTCTGTTTTCCTTCCGACGAGGTACCTTTGTAAATGAGCCTCTGGCTCAAAGGTTTTAAACTGATGTTAAAATAAATAAATAAATAAATAAATTCAGTCGAAAACCAAGAAAAACAATACTTTAACCGACAAAATGAACCGAGCAGAAGGAGAAATCTCCGGAGCGACTGTTCAGTGAGGCGGAGTAAAGAATCTGACGGTTTGAGTTTGAAGAACAACAGACAGAGTTTCAACCGAGCTTGAGCTCATCGTTCCATGCCTAGCATGGAAAGTTAACTCTTTCACCTCTGGAGCAGTTCGAAGGTTGGGACTCACTGCATATGTCATAATATAGCAAGACTTCATGTTGTTTGAACTAAGAATGTTCAGTGTCTAGATATGGTCATACTTATTATTTTTAAGTTATACCTGCTCCAGTATGTTCCTGCAACTGTGTGAATATTATAACTTACAGTATATAAGTTGCCTGTAAAGGTTCCTCCTGGCATGGTTAGTCCTGTAAACGACAATGTTGTCTAAATGGGGTTATGTTTTTGCCTGTGGCCATAGTCTCTTTGCACCCCCTGTACAATCTGGCATTTTTATGCCTTATTTGGTGATTTTTTTTTTGTGCATACTTTGGGTACTTTTATTATACAATTAGACATGTTTTGTTTTCCTTGTGAACTTTCTACCTTTGCTAGCCATCATCAGTTCCTTCCCAGTTTATCTAAAATCAATAACAATTATCAATTTATGTGCTTCCTCTTAAATTTCAAATACTATCACAACAATTTCTGAGGGCGATTGTGGAAACTGCTGATCAAGGGCTGTACAATGCCCAGGGTGCAATACAACCTTCATCTTCAAACTCCTTAAAATTAGGACATCTATGCACAGTATAATTATTCATACAGTACTTGCTTTTGAAGCAAGGGAGTGGCGGACCTGATAGGCCTGGAGTCCTTCCAACTTTAAATTACTATGCTACTATAATACATATTATTGCACAATTAATGTAATTCTGCTTGAACCCACACAGAAAAGGTAAACTGCCATTCTGCACATAGAGCCGCCCCCCAGTACTGGTAACCTTGCACACGCAGCCAGTGCAGATAGAAACTCATTATAGTGTATAGTAGTGTGTTATAGTGTATGGTGGAACGTCATTCTCCACCGAAATCCATCGTTTTCGAAACCTTGTAGTCACACACTAGTGACGTTTGCAGTGCAGCAGAATGTTTTTTTCTACTGCACTGCGAATGTCATACACTGTCCTCGAGCAGCAATTGACAGTTAGGGCTCACTCCATAGACAGGACACACAGGGAAAGCAGCAATGTCGGCGGCAGTACCAATGTTTAGCGTTAAAACATTTAAAATGTAAAGCGTGAAAACGTTCACAATATGAAGTTCTTTTTTCCTTCTAGTAACCTAGTAAAAATGTTTTGAAGCAGAAACATGCTGTAGTGATATTTTCCCCCAAAAAAACGACGTTCCACCATACACTATAAAGAAAAGTGCATGGGGAACAGTTGACAACAGGGCATCTTTCACCTCGTTGGCACTATGACGACGGATTACCTCTCAAGCTGCGCTCTCGAGCTAATCCATTATCATAGTGCCAACTCGGTGAAAGAATAGCCCTGTTGTCAACTGTTTCCCATGCACTATCCTATATGTTCTGTATAGAATTCTATCCCTTTCAAAATGCTGTTGTAACACAGTTCAAAGATCATAGAATGTGATTCTACCCTACTGTGGTAGAACAGCATTCTAGAACCTCTAGAGACTGTATGAGTCAGTTTCATTTTGAAAGCAAAATGACTCACACACATATATTTCACACAGTACTATACAGCATAAAAAAATACAGGATGAGCAACTCTATTTACAACCAGTGTGTTCTGCCACAGAGGGGTTCTGATTCCCATGGACTTCTCAAGCTTCGCTCTCGAGGTCAGTGGGAATCAAAACCCCTCTGTAGCAGAACACACTGGTTGTGCATAGTTGCCCATCCAGTATTCTCTATGCTGCTGAACACAGCGTTTGCCTGTATGTTGCCGAGTACTACATTATGGAAAGTGAATATCCAGATCCAAACTTTCAGTGAGCCTGTGTCTTTCAGGAGATCTGTAACCTCGCCTATTTTTTTTTTTATTATTCATATTGTGCTGCTTGGTGTCTTTAAACAATATCTAAAACATTTTAATCAGCTCACAAAAAGTCCATACAGTAAACTCATAGGAATGAAGAGCATCATTAAGAATGGATTTGGTGTGCTACTTATAATTTTCATTTAAGAACCTAGAAAAATAGACAATGACAGCAGAAAAAGATCAAAGACCCATCTAGTCTGGCCAGAGTTCCCCATATTCCCCAGGACCTGTTATTTGCATAGGGTTTTACACATCCTGGGTCCAGCCCCCCTCTCCATACTGCTACTGACCTGAGCAACCATCATACCTTTCACTCTGTCCCAGCCATGCTTGATCTCCACTGGCAGACTGTTAATGGCTCCGCCACCCTCTCCATAAAATAGAACTTTCTGACATCCCTCTTGAACCATCCCCATCCAGTTTCCACTTGTGACCTTGGGGTCTTAATTCTGTACTTCTGCTAAATAGTTCCCAGTTCACCTTGTTAATTCTCTTCAGGAACTTGTAGGTCTCTATTATACCACCCTTTCCTTTATCTAGTAAGGTTTTTTATATTTGCTTGCACGCATGTGCAAGAAACATAGTGCCATCATCCGAGTTTTCGGAGGTGTGTCAACCCCTCTTCCAATTCAGTCAGTGTGTTGGCAGGTGCGGCCCTGTAGCCAATGCATGCTGAATACTGTCTATGACAGCTCCAAATGCAGTGGCATACAGTTCAAAGGGGAGCTACGCCAGTGAGCAGCAATAAGATATCGCCTGCTCACGCGCGGCCCCCTACACACACGCAGGCTACTGCATGCGCCTTCCCCATGCACACACACTGTACAACCGTGTGCCCAATCCCTGGTCGGCCGTGCTGCGCCCCAAAAAAGCCCTTCACATGCACCCAGCGTGGCAACTCATCGTATAGCTGACCCAGAGGTGCCCAATCCCGTTAGCTCCTGTCCCCAGTACGGGGTGCCGCACGCTGAGGCCCACCCCAACGTGGCAACTGATACTATAAGGCCGACAGGTGCCCAATCTCTGCCGACCCACGCCCCCAACCAGTTATCTCTGTGCCACGCTGGGAGCCCATCCCAGCATGGCAAACGTCCAGTCGTCATTTAAAAAAATAAATGGAAATAAAAACTGTCTCGGCGCTTCTCCCTGCCCCCCACAACCCGCACCCACCCTCTTTGCCTTGCCTCCCCAAACCCCCACCCCCATACTTACCTCTGGACCTCCAGCGACGATCTTGGTGGACCGGGAACACGTCTGCACTCTTCAAAGCCGACTGCGAACTGAGGAAATGCCGTATAATGGGACAGATAGGGTTTTTTCAACTTTATTGCATATCTCAGGCATTTTTTGGAATTTTAGCACCAAATTTTCAACATGGGGTTTTTGGGACCCCTTCTCATGAGTGCTGTCACTGTCATGGCGTTACTTGGGCCCGAAGGGTGATTTCGCAGCCACTGCGTGAAATCACCTTTCCGGAATGATTAACGAAACGACACTGCCACTGTTCATAAGGTGGGTTCTCAAGAAGCCTATTTTGAAAATTTGGTGGAAAAATTCCTAAAAAGGATTATTTTACAAGCGTGCGTTGCGCAGTTCCTACGCAGGCTCGTAAGTTCGTAAATTTTCAATATTTTCACTCCAGATTTTCAACATTGCAATTTTACCACACCTTCTTATGAGCAGTACAGCTGTCATTTTTCATATCTCGCCCAAAATGTGTTTCCACCCAGTAGCGCACAATGGTACAGTCGGTATGCGAAAGCAATGTTTGGGACAGATTAAGAAAATCACACTTGCACTGTTTATGAGCAGAGGTCTTAAAATGGCTATGTTGAAAATTTGGTGACAAAAGTCCATAAAATGACTGTGTTACGAGTGAGCATTGCGTAGTTTCCACGCACCCTCGTAATTTCATGACTTTGTAATATTTTCAGTCCAGATTTTCAACGTTGATATTTTATTACACTTCTTTATGAACAGTACAGCTGCCATTTTTCACCTGTTGCCCAAAATGTGTTTTCGCACATGTAGCGCACAATGGTGCAGTCGGTGAGCGAAAGCAATGTTTGGGACAGATTAAGAAAAATCACAGTTACACTGTTTATGAGCAGAGGTCTTAAAATGGTTAAGTTGAAAATTTGGTGACAAAAGTCCATAAAATGACTGTGTTACGAGTGAGCATTGCGCAGTTTCCACGCACCCTCGTAAGTTCATGACTTTATAATATTTTCAGTCTAGATTTTCACCAGTGGCATTTTTCCACACTTCCTTATGAACAGTACAGCTGTCATTTTTCACAACATGGCCGAAATGTGTTTTCACACTTTCAGCGCAGAGATGCGTGGTCGCTGTGGGAAATCATTGTTCGGAACAGACAAAGAAAATCACAGTGACACTGTTCATGATCGGAGGTCCCAAAATGCCTGTGTTGACAATCTGCTGTAAAAAAATCCCCAAACTGACTATATTACGGGTGTGCGTTGCACAGTTTCTATGCACGCTCGTGACTTCACCAGTTTTTTAAATATTTTTACTGCAGATTTGCAACATTGCCATTTTTTACACCTCCCCATGAACAGTACAGCTGTCATTTTTTACATCCTGTTCGGAATGTTTTTGCACCTGTGGTGCTAAATGCCGTAGTCGCTGTGCATAAGCAGCTTTCGGCTAACAAACTGATATTGCCACTGTTCATGAGGTGGGGTCACAAAAAAACCATGTTGAAAATTTGGAGTGAAAATACCAACGAATGCCTGAGGTATTAGGGTTTCCAACCATAATGCCCAACCCTGTAGAGAATGACAGGCATCAGGGGTGTGACTTGGGATTCTTGCCTGTAATGCTCATACCATTCCACACCCTGCAGCCAGTGAGAGGCATCGAGGTATGCCTTGGACTCTTCGACCCCAAAGTTCACCCCATTCTCCTATACCACACCATCTCACCGTACTTCCTGATGGAATGGGGTGCACGGAGCCAAAGACCCAAGGCACACTGTGACACTGCAGTGTCTGCAGGGTAGGTGTGGTGAAATGGCGTGGCCGTTATGCCTGATGACCCAAAGGCACACCCCAATGCCTGTCACTCTCTGCAGGGTGGTGGTGGGGTTGGCTTCAGTTCAATACTTCACTGCCATTCCTATTACGCAGATCTGTGACTTCTACACTACCACTGCCAATGCCAGCAAGCAAACATTCGGCATTGACAAATGCTTGTCTTACCTTGGGTTAGTGGGAGGCTCTTCAGCCCTGTCCCCATTCTTCACAACTGGCACACACCTCTCCAGGAGCCACGGTACATATCCCTGCTTATCCCCCCAACCCCCACTCCCACAGTGGGACTATGATGGGGAAGGATGTCCTCCCGCCATCCCTTGGCCAACAAATCCAGACACAGACACACACACACATATCTGAGCAGCAGCACAGACCACTGGGAGAAGGGCAAGGCTTCATACAGCTCCTCTTTCCCAATTTCCCATGTGAAAGGCCATTGAGGCCCTCACAGTCAACACTGATAGGTAGGGCTAGGCAGACCCAATGGGCTGTAGAGCCTTTTTCTACTGGCAAATTCTATATTTCTGTATACTTCTGTGTTCCTGTGTCTATAGCTGTCAATCACTGTTTAAAAAAAAAAAAAAACATGACCTTGCTGAACCTAGAACTCAGCAAAACACACAGCCACCATTTCCACACCCAAGGGGGAGATTTAAATGGTTTCTTATTCCCAAAGCTCTGTACCCATCTCCTCAAACACACCTACAGCCCCCCCCAAAGTATTTTATGCAATAAAACTGAACTTTTCCTCTTTCAACAGCTAAATAACAGTGAGATATCACTTTTCTACTCTAAGTATTCTGCCACTCATGGCACAGCTCTGACACACTCATCGGTGGCATCTCCAGCCCAGCAGAAAACAAGAACATGGACAGCCACAGTAATACCATAAAGCAAACTTAAGCTGTTTGAATTACTTTGTTTGAGGGTCAGGGTAGGCTTCAACAGATAAGTAGGGAGTTTTCTGGCCAAGAAAAAAGGCCTATTTACACCATCTGATCTGCCCCATTGCGAGAGGGGCAGATGAGTTGCATCAGTGCCGGTTAAGCAGTGTAAAAGCATGGGGAGCACATTATACAGAATAAAAAATAGGCAACCCTAAATTACAAGGATGGTAATTCCATCTCAGGGTTCGAGTGACAAACCACTCGAGCTCTGCTCTTATGGTTTGTCATCATCACGTCAGAACCCTTTGATGTAACTTCAGACGTGTAATTCACATTTAGATCACATTCAGTCTCCTGTTTTAAGATGCCCTTTTCACACATTTTGTGTCTGCTTTAGCAATTTTTTAAGAGTTGAAACAAAAATAGTGAGCATGCAGTAGTTAAATATTGCAGCTGCAGATGTCCCATCAATATTCCCAAATAATGTATATTTAATTTGCATACATTCATTAAAATATATGCTGGCAGTATAGCCGAGAGGGTACATAATGAGCTGTGAATGAGCTTGGTACATCCAGCAGACCTGGGTTTGATCCCCATAGCCTCCATTTCCACATTGTGTGTCTCTGAACAAGTCGCTTAACCTCCCCAGTGCCCTGGGGTTGCCCCCTGAAAACAGGCACTTGTGCCTTGGGGGCTTTACCTGGTTAGGAAATAATAATAATAAAACCAAAACCACCAACACCTTAATCTGGTTCAATTTCGGCTGGTTTTCATCTGTATCTCTCCCCATGGGAGAATGCTGAAAATAGGCAGAGTTGCCCAGACCTCCTTTTCAGTCAACAAAAACTAAATAAATAAATATTTGAACACCTATGGCTAAATATTAGTTTTTGTAACTGAAATGAACTAGAGCAGTGATTCTAAAGCCCAAATCCTGGTGACCACAAAGGGACTTAAAATGTGATGACCCAAACTTACTAGTGCCCTCTCATTTTTCACCCAAACACCTTGATATAGCAAATTTCTTTCCTCACAAGATACAATAAATCTAGCTTCAGACAAATTTTCACTTGAAAATGCAACTCCCATGTTTTTTTTTATGTAACTGTTTGTTTGTTCCATGACCTTTGCAAATGGGTGCCAAACAACTCAGTGGCCATTGAAAATTGTGAAGGTGGCCATGTGCGACCACGGAGATGTCATCTGAGAAGCACTGAGCTACAGTGCAAGAGATGTTACTCCTATATGGAACACTGGGAACATCAGAGCTGAATCCAGACCACAGAACGTAAACCCCAACATGGCAAACATAAAAGGAAATATGGCACTATATACATCATTTCACCAGTTTCCTATTGTAGAGAAGATGCCACGGCACAGCTCAGCAATTATCAGTTGGCCTTTTTTTTTGTTTGTTCTGGTTTTTTTTTTTTTTTTAGTTAATATCCAACATAGCCAGTGATGGGGCACAAAAACCAATAAGATCAAATAAAGGATACTGGTGTAGATAACATATATGATGGAAGATCTCCAATCAAAGCAAAGTTAAAAAAAGGCCTCTGAGAAGAAAACGGTCACTGTACTGTTTAACATTCAATGGTTATCTATACTGTTCCTTAAAGGAACACTGTCAACCTTCTTTGGTCTCAAACTGTCTCTAGTTTAAAAAACACGTTATGATTGCTCACATTCTGTACAGATAGTTGGTGCAGCTGGTACTTTGATTCTGGTTCCATTTTTTCTTTTCAAAGTAAAAACAGACTGCCCACCATACTGGTGTTAACACACAAAAATAGTTTAGTTACATATTTTGATCAACTTCCATTGCATCTGTCCTGGATCTCAGAATGCCCCTAACACCATCTAGTCACTCATGATGCCGTGTGAGTAGCGGACACTATAATATCAGGAGTGGCTGCATAGTTAGGGGGGTATTCCTTATGTTCAGGATGTATGCCCTAAGTATAGGCCAAGGATCTGAAGCAAAACATAGTTGGGTGTAATTGCACCATTCCCATGCATTTCAGTTCTGCTCAGAACGGAAGCAGAAAAAACAGTTAACTTCTATGAATTTTAGAGAAACCAAGCAATACAAAATGTGGGTTTTCAACTAGAAATAATATGAAGCAAAATGGGTTCACAGGGTCCCTTTCAATGGAGCATAAAGCTTTTTTTGATAAATTTAAAATAACTGGAAATTTGAGCTGATGTGATGTCTGTTGCATATACCCACTACCATTATTTTATTTTATTTTTTTATTTTATTTATTGCAGATTCAGATTGCATAACCTTTGAGCTAGAGAGCTCATTTACAAAGGTTTCACGTCAAAAAAAATGAAGGTGCAGAGACACTTTAGAGTTACACAAGTACAGCAGTTCCTCAGTGAGTCAAACAGTATAGACAATTGTGGATAGTACATGGGACAAAGAGGTACAGGTACAATAGGACATAAAGGTGCAAGTAAGCAGCCAACATGGCACTGTCATGTTTTATTTAAGTGCTACACATTGGAAGAGAAACTTAGGTGAGGTACTAGAGACAGCATGTGCTGCTTGTCTGAGAGTGGGAGGCTGAGTATAGTAGTCACAACCATCAGACTGGGACAGGTGGTTCCAGAGTGCCACTTTGAAAGGGACAATTTTACTGAACTTTTGAAGGGTGTCAGAGAGTTTATTTAACTATTTAGGGCCCCTATAAGCTAAGGACCTTTGTGCTATGGTGGCGTGTCTAAAGAGGACCTGGAGGGCATTTCTAGTTCTACTTCTGGTACATTCAGTGGTTTTAGTCAATTGAAAAAGCTTCTTCAAGGCGGTAGGAGTTAGGTTTAATTTGGCTTTTTTTTGCCAGTAGACATATTTGATACCTGATCCTGCTGTGTAGGGGGAGCCAGCCGGTTTCAGAGTACAGGGTGCATGTATGTGTCAGTTTATCTGTTTCGAGGGTTATCCTGCAAGCCCTGTTGAGTAGCAGCTTAATCCTTTTCATGTTTGCTTGCATGACTGTGCAAGAAACATATCATCTACGAGTTTTCATAGGTGTGCCTCCTCCACTCCCAATGCCCTGCTCCCTTTTGCAGGCACGGCTGCACCATGCCAATGAATGTCCGAGCTGTCTATGAGATGCAGTGGCGTACAGTTGAAAGTGGAAAAACGCTGCAATCAGCGGTTGTAATGTGTAGACAATTTCCATACCACCGTCGGCAGGTAATTTACATACTGCCATCAGCATTATGCAAAGTGCCTACACTCAGCACTGCATCCTGAACACAGCTGTCATAGACAGCTCCCTTGAAGTACCCCCTGCCCCCAAAATACTCAAGTAGCACACTGGGACCCACCCCAGTGTGCTCTTGCGCTTCCCCCTGCCGCACACAATATGGCTGACAGTGGTGCCCAATCCCCCGCCAGCTCCACGGCGCTCCCCCACAGACTTCTTGGTGCCACGCTGGGAGTCCACCCCAGTGTGACAAAAGTGAGAATGGCGACGCAGGTGCCTAATCCTCGTTGGCTCCACTCAACAACTCCCCCCCACAGATTTCCAGTTGCCCCGCTGGGAGCCCACCCCAGTGTGGCACACGTCTGTATGGCCGACAGGGGTGCCCAATCCCCCGTCGGCCCACTGACCCCCAAAAAACTTAGCTGCCACGCTGGGAGCCCACCCCAGCATGGCACAAGTCCAGAATCATCTTTCTAAAAAGAAAAAAAAAACCTGAAAAAAAAAAACGGTCCCTCGTTGATTGTCTTGCTCCCCACCCCCAACCACATTCTGCGCATCCACCTTCCCACACCCCCCTGCCCCATACTTGCCTCTGGATCCCAGCACGATGATCTTTGGTGGCTCGGGAACACATCTGCACTCTTCAAAGCCTACCGCGAACTGAAGAAATGCCAGTAAGCTGTATAATGGCATAACTTTGTTTTTTTTTCAACTTTGGTGCATATCTTGGCCATTTTGGGGAATTTTTTCACCAAATTTTCAACGTGAGGTTTTTGGGGCCTCACCTCATGAACTCAGTCACTGTCACTTTGTTATTCGGTCCCCAAAGGTGATTTCGCGGTCACTGCGTGGAACCACCTTTTGGGACCCAATAATGAAACAATAGTGTCAGAATTCATGAGGTAGGCCCCCCCAAAACCCTATGTTGAAAATCTGGTGAAAAAACTCCCAAAAATGACTGTTTTACGAGCGTGCATTGTGCAGTTCCTAAGCACGCTTGTAACTTCGCACATTTTTAACATTTTCACTCCAGATTTTCAACTTTGCTATTTTATCACACCTTCTTATGAGCAGTACAGCTGTCATTTTTCATATCCTACCCAAAATGTGTGTTCGCGCATGTAATGCCCGATGGCGTGGTCAGTGTACGAAATTAATGTTAGGGACAGATTAAGAAAATCACACGGACACTGTTCTTGAGCAGAGGTCTTAAAATGGCTATGTTGAAAATTTCATCACAGAAGTCCATAAAATGACTGTTATGAGCATGTATTGTGCAGTTTTCACGCACCCCAGTGAGTTCACAAATTTGAACTATTTTCACTCCAGATTTTCAACACTGGCATTTTTCCACACCTCCTTATGAACAGTATAGCTGTCATTTTTCACACCCTGGCTGAAATGCGTTTTCCCACTTCCAGAGCAGAAATGTGTGGTTGCTCTGGGAAATCACTGTTCGGGACAGATTAAGAAAATCACAGTGACACTGTTCATGAGCAGAGGTCCCCAAATGCCTGCATTGACAATCTGCTGTAAAATATCCCCAAACTAACTACATTATGGGTCTGCATTGTGCAGTTTCTATGCATGCTCGTGTCTTCACTTTTTCTGCAGGGTGGTGGTGGGGTTGGCTTCAGTTCAATACTTCACTGCCATTCCTATTATGCATCTCTCCCACTCCTACACTACCAATGCCAATGCCAGCAAGCAAACATTCGGCATTGACAAATGTTTGTTGACACCTACTGCAAAGGCCATGTAAGTAGAGAGGCAAAGCAGCAGAGAGGCTATGGTGTAAGATTTCTTACCCATAAAATCCAGTCTCCTGGATTCTTTCTATGAAGACTGGGAGGACAGAGGCACTTTGGCTTCGTCACAAGCTGCAGTCTGTACCACTTCCTCATGGTCTGGGTACATATAGGCTAATTCAGCATTAGTTCTCTCTAACTGGTCCTTTTTTTTTTTAATTTCGTTATCTACCCCAGGACTAGATGTGGGGTTCTGGAGCAGTTTAAACGTTGCCCTTCAAAAAAAAAAAAAAAGGCTCTTTCTCCTCTTCTTGGTCAGTAGTCTCCCGATAGTAAGGTCCAGGGTGTCCCCAATAGGCTGCACAAAGGTGTAATGAGAGGGAAAATTCTCCTAGCTATTAGAGGGGGTGCCAAACTTTTGGTCGGGGAATACATATGGCTCTAAAGGTTCATCCTCTTCTACTTCTTCATCACCCTCATCATAATAAAAGCCCTGGTCGAGCCCACGGCCTGAAGGGCAAGGGGTATTCGAATCAGGAGGGGCATTAAAGAGGTTGCCCATAGCCTGAAAATTGTATAAATTGCCAAGCCTTAACCATTTCTTCAGGAGAGGGTGCATCTTTTTGTGTCACTGACATCTCCCTTTGCTTCTCAGCGGGAAGGGCAGTAATATATTAATATCATCGCTGTCTGCCTTGGCCACTATTCTTAAGCAATTAATGCAATTTTTTAAAACCAGCTGGTCCAGTTCTCTTTTTAGGTCTTTCTGACATGCCAATTCGTCAGAAAAACCTGTCAAATCGTTGTTCCCAATAGGGAAAATGAGAGAAAATAGACAGCTCGCTCACGGTATAGAACCACGAATAAATGGTTCCCAAAGGCAGAAAAGTAAACGTTTTTGACAGGAAAATGCAGTTCCCAGTGAAAAAAGGGAACAGCTAAATGTTTAAAATGTTAGCAGGCCCGGTGGCGCTGAGGGCTGAGGCACTGTACACCACACCTCGTGCCACGCTGACAACCCATGTTCGGGAACAAGCACGGGTCGACGGGCTGGAGAATGATCCAGCATCAGGAGAACAACTCTCTTTCTGCGGGGGAGGGGGGAAGAACATCAGCAGTTGGCGCGTGGCTGCCCTTGGTGGAAGCTGGGGGGCAACACCACTGACGCTGCAGTAACAAGGGTCTAGAGGAGGCAGACACCGGGAGGAGCGCATACGGAAGCGTGTGTGCTCCATCCCTTGGAGTCACTGCATGTCTCCTCCAGCAGGGGAACTACTCTACAGAAAAATCCCTGGCAGCATGAAGGCTGATTACTGATGCTACCACGGTCCTGCGCCAAGCAGCTCCCTCCTGAGTCCACCCTCCTGGTCTCCATGGTGGTCGGAGAGATCAAGAGGGGCAATGGCAGGGAGGTCAAGAGCTCTGCCCGGGGCCCAGTGGCGCTCAGATTTGAGGCGCTAGATGCCACACCTCACGATATGCCGGTGACCCAAGTTCGGGAGCAAGCTCAGGCACCGGGGGACGGCAGGGGCGGGTAGAGGATTCAGCGCCCGGGGGGCTGCTCTCCTCCCCGGGGGGGGGGGGCTGGAGATTGTCCAGCGTGCCTGCTGCTCCCGGTGGAGACCAAGGGTGCTGCAGCACACAGGGCAGCACGTACTCAGTGCGGTTGACGCTTAGCAAGGTAGCCGTGAGCCATGGTGTCAGGGCATGCACCATGCATGGGGGGGGGGATCGAGCACCAGAACATGGAAAAGTCCGGCCTGCGGGGTAGATGATGGCACCTGCCCTCATGCATATGGTTGAGTCCCTTCTGCCTGGCCTTCCAGGTTCCTCCGTCCGGGTCCTCACCCACAGCTGGCGAATGACTGTAAAAAGAGCGCTCAAATGGGAGGGGCGGCCCCACCCCGAAGGGTTAAGCTGGGCTGCCGACTGTGGGATGAGAAGGAGAGAGAAGGCACAGGTTGGAGGACTTCAGGCAGGATGCCTGAGAGAGGCCCCGCAGACCGTGATCAGCGGGAAAAATAATTGAAAGAAAAAAAAAGGGGGGGGCGACCTAGCTGTCTAGATGGGGGAGGAACCAAAGCCCCCGTCGTGGAATAAAATAAATTAATAAATATTTAAAGTTAAAAGTGTGGCTTTTAATTTTTTTAACCACAAGCACCTACAATTTTACCTCAGAAAAAGAGTGGGAACCACAGTCGGAACCGCTGATAAAGGCAGCATTTGCGGTTCCTGGGAACCAAAGAGAATCACAAGAAAAAGTGATGTTAAAAATACCGTAGAAACACTAAAGACAGCAGAAAAACTGAGACACCGACTTAAAAGAAATTTCTTCAAGCGAAGTCTGAAGCAAGATCTTTGTGGCAGTATTGCTCCAGTCAGCAGAGAAATTAATCTGACTGCCCTCTGGCTCTGCTGCAGACAGCACAACCTCACTAGCATTTTGATTGGCTAATTCTAATTAGATCATTAGCATCAGCTCCACCTCCAGGGCAGCTGAACCTGGCTGGCATACTGCAACAGTCAAGCATACTGAAGGAACCGTGGGATAAGAAACTACAATTACTGGCCAGCATTTTTAATAGCTAAATAACCACATTATAATAACCAGAGAGCAATTTCTCCCATTCTCCCAAACACGGTTATAATTCACCAGTATAACCACCTGGTTATAAGGGTGAACACGTGCCGGATTTCCCCTGGCTCCAAGCATGCCCACAATGCCTCCCTCACACAAACATTATGCTTCAGGCCAACCACGCTCTCACTGCTGGACCCACTGGCCATATAAGCACGAGCTGTCAATCAAACTCGCACTACTGAAGCTGCATGCCCCAGTGGCACAACAGTCACTCATTTCAAACAGTCAGTGTCCCTCACAGAAAAGCAGCTGAATTTTAACAGTTTAAAAAACAAACAACTTAAAGTTTACATAACTGAATGAGTCTCGAAGGAGTTCATATCACTGAACTGGCACTGTATCTCTCTAAGCCTCTCCCTTATTAAAAACACCACACGGTAACTATAAAAAACAAAACATGGGTTAGTGTGTGTAACACAGAATTATAAACACATGCCCAGTGTTCGATGTTTATAAAATCCTTCAAGCTTCACAATCAGGGTTGATGCAACAACCCATACCTTGGATTATATAATAATACATGGGGTGGTGTGTTTAACGAGATTTTACACGAGCCCGAGGTGTTGCATGTTACATAAACCCCAAGAGCGAAGCTCGAGGAGTTTATTTAAATGTCCGCCACCATGGGTGAATGCAAAATTCGAGTTTTACATGCCACCCCATGTTTTATTATATATATAAAAATTCTTCGCTGTTCATCCACGGTTCAGTCTGCTTGAAACGCAGTCCGCAGTCAGCTTGAAGTGGCTGCTGAAACCTTTTGTTTTCTTTTTTTTTTTTTTTTAAAACATTCTATCAAGGTTTAAAAGTTGAAGACATTTATTTTTGTAAAATTTACTTATCACTGAGTACGAGTGGTGGTGAAGTGTCTTGAGCTGCGGAAGAGAAGACCAGTGGCTGGCACATATGTGGAGTGAGGGAAACAAGCGTGTTTGCCATTATAACCAGCTAGTTATTATGACAAATTATAACAGAGTTTCCCTATGGGAAAAAACGCTCCCCAGTAATTATATTCTGGTTGCATACACATTTTCCCACGTATTAGTCTTTATGTAGAAAGCAGTACATCAACTGGCTGTGTAAATTTTAATTCTCTCCCTAAAGGAGTTCCTTGAACAACTAATCTCCACATAAAAACGTTAAGACTGAATACAAAAGAAGTAATTACTCACCTTAGTAATTGTGTTTCTTCTAATGCAGTATTGCTGTATTCTGACATATGCAGTTAGCCCCAGCACTTGAACTGCTCCAGAGAAGAAAGAGTTAACTCTTTGCAGGAAGCATAGAACGCTGAGTTCGAGCTCGGTTTAAAACCTCTGTCTGCAGCACTTCAAAGTGTAACCATCAGATTCTTACAAGCTATTACTCACTAACTACATTTCTTAAAGTGGAAATTGTAAAAGAAGATAGCCAACAGGCAACACATTTTTGGTTCCCCCAAAATAATAACCAGGTAGTGAACCAACATATACCTACCAAACAACATGACAATAACCCCTCCCCCCTTCTAGAAAGAAGGAGTGCCAAGTACGCCGCTGAGGTGCAACACTATACCTGCCAGCCCACTTCCCAAAAACAGGTTCTGATAGGGGAGGCAGGGAGGGAGGTCGGAATACAGCAAGATTCCATTAGAGGAAACACAATTACTAATGTGAGTATTTTTTTCTTCAAACAACATCTAGTCTTGCTGTATTCTGACATATGCAGACTACCAAGCAGTACTGCCATGGAGGGGGGTACCAAACTAATTTCGGGAGTAGGCTCCGCAGTACTGCTGTTCCAAACTGAGCATCACTCCTAGCCTGGATATCCAAAGAGTAATGCTTGGTGAGAGTATGGACAGTTTTCCAGGTGGCTGCTTTGCATATCTCTAGTAAAGGAATATTCTGGGCAGCAGCCAGGGAAGCAGCTGTACCCCTAGCTGAATGAGTCCTCAGGCCTGAGGGGGATATTTTGCCTAGCTTTTCATAGCAGAACTGAATACAAGAGACAATCCACTGGGCAATAGTTCTCTTAGTAGCAGGCTACCTTTTCCTACTTCACCATAAGTGAGAAACAATTAGGGACAATTATACCCAAGTGCCTTAGTATGCTCAATGTAGTAGCTAAGTGCCCTCTTAACGTCCAAACTACTGTATGTAAATACAGGTTACTCACCTGTAACAGGAGTTCTAGGAATGGTATATGTTGTTCATCCACACTGTCTGGCAGGTTCCTTGCCGTTTTAAATCTTGCCGGAAGGTCTTCAAGCTGGCTCCTCCCACCCACCCGGGTGGTAAAACTCTCGGCTCCGCCCCCATGACGCCAGATCTGGCCCGTTGGAAGCTCAGGTTGCGCTCGAAGCCGGGGAGGTCGGTAGGGTGTGGATGAACAACATATACCATTCCTAGAACTCCTGTTACAGGTGAGTAACCTGTATTTCTAGGGACATGGATATGTTGTTCATCCACACTGTCTGGCAGACTCCTAGCAGTTCTCCGGAGGAGGGAGGCAAGGCGACACCCGATACTTACTTGGGAAATAAAGACTGGAGAACCGAGGCCCCAAACCAGCATCCCAGCGTGACTCAAGGTTGATGTGGTAATGGGTAATGAAGGTGTTTGCTGACTTCCAGGTAGCAGCCCTGCAGATTTCCTGGATAGGAAGTCCTGGAAGCAGCCACCGATGCAGCAGTATGGCGGGTAGAATGAGCGCTTATCCCTCTGGGAGACTCCATGCCCGCCAACTTATAGCAGAGATCTATGCAGGAGGTGACTCACCTGCTTATCGTCCGCTTGGCTGCAGGTCTGCCAGGTGCGGCTTCAGCGTAGGTGACAAACAGTTGGCGAACCTCTCCCTGAATTTCAGCCGTGCGCTCCTTATAATAAGCGAGCGCCCTTCTAGGGTCCAAAGTATGGAGCCTGTATTCGGCCTCCGAGGTGTGACTGGGGTAGAACACCGCAGAGTCAACACCTGGTTAAGGTGAACCCGACACCACCCCGGAAGGAATTTCGGTGGGCGCGAGGACAACCTTGTCCCTGTGGAAGACCAGGTAAGGAGACTCGATGCAGGCGCCTGGAGTTCTCCCATCCTTCTGGCTGACGTGACAGCCACCAAGAAGGCGGTCTTCCACGACAGGTGAGAGAGTTCACACCTGTGCACTGGTTCGAATGGCTTGCCCATGAGCTTTGCCAGTACCAGCAGTAGATCCCACGGAGGTGGAGGTTCTCGCACCGGAGGGGAAATGTGATCAAGGCCTTTGAGAAAGCGCCAGACCACCTTCTCCAGCGCCACCAACTGCTCCCCGGCCCGCGCCCGGTAAGCAGAGATGGCTGCCAGGTGCACCCTTAGGGTCATCGACCTAAGCCCTTGACTAGAAAGGGACCATAAATAGTCCAAGATGCTTGCCAAAGGACAGGAGGAAGGGTCCAAGCCCTTGCCCTGACACCAAATGCAAAATCTCTTCCATTTGAAGGCATAGCATTTCCTGGTCGACTCCTTACGGGATGCCTCAACAACATTGAGGACCTCGTCGGAAAGACCCAAGGCCTGGAACTCTAGCCGCTCAGGAACCAGGCCGCCAGGTGCAGGGATTGAAGGTCCGGATGGAACACCTTCCCCTGATTGACTGAGAGCAGGTCCGGGCGAGCTGGAAGCTGCCTCGGGAGCCTGGAGCTGAGGCTGAGGAGATCTGGGTACCAGAACTGGCGGGGCCAGTCTGGGGCTATCAGAATCACCTGCGCCTTGTCCTCCTTGCTTTGAGAAGCACCTGTGAATCAAGGAAATGGGGGAAGGCGAGAAGAGCCCGGGGTCCACAGCCTCGAGAAGGCATCCCCTGCAGCGAGCCCTGCTGAGGGGGCGGCATGAAACAGCCTCAGCTTCGCGTTCTCCCTGGAGGCAAACAGGTCCACCTGAGGTGTGCCCCAATGGGAGAACAGATCTTGTACTACCTCCGGCAGGAGAGACCACTCGTGAGATGCAGCCCCTATCCGGCTCAGGGCATCGGCCAGGGTGTTGGAGGCTCCTGCCAAATGAATGGCTAGGAGATCCGCCTCCAGGCTGCGCACGAGTGACCAAATGCGGAGAGCTTCCTTGCATAGAAGCATGGAGCGCGTCCCGCCCTGGCGGTTTGGGTAGTACATGGTCGCAGTATTGTCCGTCTGGACTCGGACCACTTGACCCCGGAGAAACGGAGCAAAGGCGGTGAGAGCTAGGCGGACTGCTCGGAACTCCAGCAGGTTGATGTGGCATCGGGACTCCCGCGGGGACCAGAGGCCGTGCGCCCGTGTTCCCCCAGATGGGCACCCCAACCCATCAGAGAGGCATCGGTCGATAGAGAGACCGTCGGCTTGGGGCGGACAAACGGGATGCCCTCCTGCAGATGAGATGGAACGGTCCACCACCGGAGAGTGTTCCACATCTCCTGGGTCACCATCACTAGCTGGTCCAATGGATCGCAGCGTTGTGACCACTGGCTGGCCAGTCCCCACTGAAGGAGGCGCATGTGCCAGCGTGCCCAACGGATCATGCTGGTACAGGCTGCCATGAGACCCAGGAGGCACAGGAAGTCCCGGGCAGGGCACGATTGCCCAACCAGAAATGATTGGGCAAAGGAGGTGGAACCTCGGCCCCAGTCCGCCGGAGCCGTGCTCTGGCTCGAAGAGAGTCGAGCTCTGCCCCGATAAACAGAATCACCTGCTTCGGCTCGAGTTCCGACTTGGCCTCGTTGATGAGAAGGCCGATCTGAGAGCAAACCTGGAGGGTCAGATCTCTGGACCGCTCCACCTCCTGTCTGGAGGGGGCTGCTATCAGCCAATCGTCCAGGTAAGGGTACACCCGGACCCCTCAGCGCCGCAGGAAAGCTGTCACCACTGCTATGCATTTGGTGAAGACCCTGGGAGCTGGAGACAGGCCAAGGGCATGGCTCGAACTCGAAAGGAATCCCTCCGCTCGAAGCGAAGGAATCTCCGATGTGACGGATGGATAGGGACGAAAGAACGGCGTCCTGCAGGGCCAGAGACAGAACCACCGCCGTGTTCCAGGGATGGTATTATCTGAGCCAGAGTGACCATCCTGAAGGTTCGAGACCTTAGGAACTTGTTCAGGTCGTGTAGGTCTAGAATGGGGTGCCAGCCCCCGTCCGTTTCGGAACCAGGAAGTACCTGGACACAAACCCGGGTCTGGGGGGTCCGCCACCTCGATCACCTCCTTTTGGAGGAGGAGAGTGATGTCGGCCCGACGAGCCGACAGTGAGGCTGCGGACCCCGAGGCCCCCCGAGGTGCGACGGCTCTGAAGGGCTGGGCCTGCTCGAATTCTAGAGGCAGGCCTTTTCCCACCACCTCCAGCACCGACCTGTCTGTGGTAATAACGGACCAGGCGGAAAGGAAGTGCCGGAGCCGTCCCCCCACGGGGGGAACCTGGGGTGAGGTGACGGGGTTGGGGGTGACACCCCTCAGCCTGTCACTGGGCAGACTTGGAGGAGGGACCGGCCGAGGGACCTCCTGGACCTTTACCTCCCTGCTTCCTGTTGGAAAGCCCGGGCTTGGGTTTGGGATGCCAAGCCCGAGCCTGCTAGCCCTGGCGTTGCTGGGCCGGACGTGCCTGAGGCGCAGGAGACCGAAAGGGCTTAGGCTGTGGTTTGCTGACCTTTGTCCTTCTGAGCGGAAGAGACCGAGTCCAAGGTAGCATTGGACTTCTCGATCCTCTGCAGGTGACCTTCCACCCCAGGGCCGAAGAGGTCAGTCCCCAAAAAGGGAACATCCGCCAACTTGTGCTGGGTATCTGAAGTAAAGGTGGATATCCTCAGCCAAGCCCGACGACGCATAGCCACTGCGGCCGCCACAGACCTGGCACATGAGTCCCCAATGTCTAAAGCAGTCTGGAGCTGCTGTTTGGCCACTGCCCTGCCCTGGTCCCGCACCTGCCTGACCGTGGTCTGCAGATCCGCGGGAAGATGAGGGACGACCTCATCCAGGGAGCCCAACAGGGCATGAGAGAAATGTGCCATGAGGATTGCCGAACTGGCCTGGCGAAGGCCGAGGGAGGACCCAGCATAGACTTTTCGCCCAGCACAGTCCAATTTCTTGGACTCCTTGTCGGGAGGTTTGTCCACATCCCTAGCGTTCCCGGCACGCCGGAAAACGCTGTTGGTAATCAACCCCTCGGCCGAGGGGTGTTCCGAAAAACCGGACAGGGAACCGGTAGGGACCGCATACTTCCTGGCCATCCTGGCCGAAGGCACAGGACAGGAAGCAGGGCGCTGCCAGAGCTCCAAGGCCGGGCCCACTATGGCCTCGGCCACCGGAAAGGCCTCTGTAGGGGAATCCCCTCGGTCCAGAATCTCCGTGAGGGGATACCTGACCCGCTTAGAAAAAGGTTCGAGCTTCATCCCAGTGGACTCCGAGATGAGCCGAAGCAATCCCAGGAAGGACGAAGGGCTATCGTCCACCGACTGTCCTCCTGAGGACTCCAAGTCCATTCGCTTGGAGAAAAGGGAGGAATCGTCTTCGGACTCGGAAGAGTCCTCGAAGAGCTGCCTCGGACCTGAGCCACCCTCCACCTGCCGAGGTCGATCAGGAGTGAGGGTGACAGACAGCCTATGGGGCAGTCCCTGAGCCGACCGAGAATTTTTGGTCGGAGCCCCAACTGATGGCTGTGGAGGCGGAGGTTCCATCGGAATCGGTGGGGCAGCTGGTTTTGGCCGAACAACCGGCCTGGGAACAGGCTCCTTGGATAAAGCGAGTTGTTTGACGCTCCGGTGACGCCACCTAATGGCGGGGAAGGCAGCGGTCAACAATCCGGTCAGAAGGAGCTGTTGCCACATGAGTTCCTCATATCTTTGTGTAACTGGCGGCCTCCCTCGTCCGAGGAGGAGGAAGAGGGACTGACGGCAACGCCGCTTGCTGCGGTGCCGGGCCGAGACCGCCTATGGCGGCGGGATCGGCTGGACCGAAAAGTCGAGACCGAGAACCTCAGCTTTGCGAGGGCAGTGCGGGGAGGTTTGCGAGAACCGGCACTCCCCTCGGTTGGAAGATTCAACGAAGGCTCCGGACCCGGAGGCACAGACGAGCCGACGGGTCCTCAACTTCCACCGGGGGAACCGGGGAGAGGGGATTCGGCTTCTCCAGCCGACAACCCGTCAACTGGTCGAGAAAAATCTCGACCGCATCGGCGGAGTCTCGGTCAACTGGCCTGGCGGGGACACCGTGAGACCAGTGGCGAAGCAGAAGTCGATCAAGCCGAATCGGCGGCCACAACCTCGGGAGAGGGATCTTTCCCGCTCCCAAGAGCGTCGACGGTGAGACTTAGCCTTGTCTCTCTTTTTGGACCGAGAAAACGGTCCAGAAGAAGTTGGACCCTCACCTTTAGCCGAGAGGGTCAGACAAAGCTCCTTAAAAGAAGCTGAATAAGAGGCACCGAGAGAGAGCGGGACAAATGCCGTAGCCGAGGTAGAAGCGGCCCGGGCTGCCTCCTCTTTGAGGGTGATCATCTGCTCGAGGTGATCCGCCGAGCCCGCCGCCGCGGACACCGCCGACCGGGCCTCTTTGACTTTACCGAGGAAATGCTACCGGGGCCCCAGTTGTAAGCGGGCAGCACAGTCTTCGGGGACGTAGGCGAAAGGAAGGCACAGGTGCTTGAGCCTGCGGTCGTGCTCAAGGCCCAGTAGTGAGGCATGCGTGGACTGCGGATCAGTCCGAGACATCTTCTGCCCGCAAGGGCATCTCCGAAACCGAGTCGATTTGTCCATCCATGCGCGAGGGAGAGAAGACCAAAGTCTTTTAGCAAAACTTTTAATTTCAAAATTGAAATTAGAACCAGTCTTATCGCAGAGGCGTTAAGGAGGAACCTGAGCTTCCAAGCGGTAAGGAAGATCTGGTGTCATGGGGCAGAGCCGAGAGTTTTACCACCCGGGTGGGTGGGAGGAGCCAGCTTGAAGACCTTCCGGCAAGATTTAAAGCGGCAAGGAACCTTCCAGACAGTGTGGATGAACAACATATCCATGTCCCTAGAAATACAGGTTACTCACCTGTAACAGGAGTTCCAGGAATGGTACATGTTGTTCATCCACACTGCTGGTATCCTGCCGCTTAAATCTTGCTGAAAATCTTCAGCTCCTGCAGCAATCAAACTCGGCTCACTATGACACCAGATCTAACCTGCTGGAAGCTCGGGTTGTACCTCAGCTGGGGAGATCGGGTGGGTCGTGTGGATGAACAACATATCCATTCCTAGAACTCCTGTTACAGGTGAGTAACCTGTATTTCTAGGAAAATGGATATCTTGTTCATCCACATAACTGAACTCTACCAGTTCTCCAGGAGGAGGGGCAGGCGCACACCCCGATGCCCAGGAAAAGACTGGAGAACTGAGGCCCCAAACCAGCATCCCGGCGTGACTCAAGGTCGATGTGGTAGTGGGTAATAAAGGTATGTGCTGACTTCCAGGTAGCAGCCCTGCAGATATCCTGGATAGGGACATCCCTGGAAGCAGCTACGATGCAGCGTTATGGCGTGATAGAATGAGCTCTTATCCTCTGAGAGCTCCATGCCCACCAACCTATAGCAGAGCTCTATGCAGGAGGCGACCACCTGCTTATTGTCCGCTTGGCTGCAGGTCTGCCAGGTGCGGCTTCCAGGCGTAGGTGACAACAGCTGGCTAACCTCTCCCGAACTTCAGCCTTCCGCTCATTATAATAAGCGTTGTGCGTCTAGGGTCCAAAGTATGGAGCCTATATTCAACCTCCAAGGTGTGATTGAGGTAGAACACGGCAGAGTCAACACCTGGTTAAGATGAAACTCCGACACCACCTTCGGAAGGAATTTCGGGTGGGGGCGCAGGACAACCTTGTCCCTGTGGAAGACCAGATAAGGAGACTCGATGGAAAGCGCCTAGAGCTCTCCCATCCTTCTGGCTGGGAGTGATAACCAAAAAGCGGTCTTCCACGACAGGTGTGAAATATAGCACCTGTGCATTGGTTCGAATGAAGCGCCCATGAGCTTGGCCAATACCAGCAGTAGATCCCATGAAGGTGAGGTTCACTACTGGAGAATATGATGAGAGCCTTTGAAAAGCGCCGACCACCTTCTCCTGCCACCGCACTGCTTCCGCCTGTGTCCGGTAAGCAGAGATGGCTGCCAGGTGCAACAAGGGTCGCCGACCGAAGCCCTTGCTGAGAAAGGGACCACAGGTAGTCCAGAATGCTTGCCAGGGACAGGCGGAAGGGTCCAAGCCCTTCCCCTGACACAAATGGAGAATCTCTTCCATTTGAAGGCGCGTAGCATTTTCCTGAGCCGACTCATACGGGGCCTCAACGACGTTGAGGACCTCGTCGGAAAGACCCAAGGCCTGGAACTCTCTAGCCTCAGGAACCAGGCCATCAGGTGCAGGGATTGAAGGTCCGGATGGAATATCTTCCCTGGTTGACTGAGATCAGGTCCGGGCGGGCTGGACGCCTCGGGAGCCTGGAGCTGAGGCTGAAGAGATCTGGATACCAGAACTGGCGGGTCAGTCTGGGGCTACTAGAATCACCTGCGCCTTGTCCTCTCGCCTTGAGAAGCATAGCTAAGGATCAAGAGATGGGGAAAAGGCGTGGAGGACCGGGGTCCATGGCCTCGAGAAGGCATCCCCCTGCAGTGAGCCCATTTGAGGGGGGCGGGCATGGAACAGACTCGGCTTTGCATTCTCCCTGGAGGCAAACAGGTCCACCTGAGGCGTGCCCCAGTGGGAGAACAGGTCTTGCACTACCTCCGGCAGGAGAGACCACTTGTGGGACGCAGCCCATATCCGGCTTAGGGCATCGGCAGGGACACTGGTTTACCGGGATTGAGAAAGGGCATATTCCGTTTTACACATTATAAAAAACGGTATTGTCACCGGTGACTGTTAAGCCAAAATCCGGTTTTACCGGTGTTTGGTTTTGTGTACTTTATTTAACAATTTTTTAACTCTGCTAACATGCATTTTGGCAATTTTGACCTCCACTATTACACATCTTTCTATCCTTTACCAATTTAAAGTTAGTTTAGGTACAAGATGTGATGGCAGCAGAAACACTACAGCCCCCATCCCTAAGTGTGATAGAAGCAGCATTATAACCCCATCCCATAAGTGCGTTGGCAGCACCGCAGCACTACGACTATCTCTGATGTGATGGCAGCAGCAGCAGCACCTGACCTCCACTCCTCAGGTGTGACCCTTAAGCAGCAGCACTGTGGCGCCCATCCTTAGAGTGTGATGGCAGCAGTACTACGGTCACCATTCCTCCAGGTGTGACAGAAGTAGCAGCACGATGCCCCTATCCCATGGGTGTGATGGCAGCAGTACTACATTCTCCATCCATCAATGTTGATGGCAGAAGCACTACAGCCTCCACCCCTTCGGTGTAATGGCGGTAGCAACAATGCAGTCCACATCCTCTGAGGTGATGGCAGTAGTGACAGCACTATGAGCCCCTTCTTCAACACCCACCCGACATGCACAAGTTACAATGACTTGGTCTCTTTGCTTGTAGAACTCAGATGAATTAATCGGAACCATCACCACTAAGGTTGGCTGCCTTTGTTTTTCGTATCTGTAATTTAACTGCCTGAATTGGGATTTCTGCCTGAGCCACCACTGACCAGGTTTAGGAACAGACTTGGGTGTTGAGGAAGGCCAGCTGGTGGTGAAGACTTGAGTGTCCAATGACCACTCACCTTCTCCTGGGAGGAGGTGGGTTCACAGCTCAGCATTTGCTGGCCCTGATGGAGGCCAGAGCATGACAACATGTCAGCCCTCACTGCGAGGAGGCCCGGGATGGGCGTCAGCTTGTGCCTTGACATCATGTGGCCTGTCACACTCCCAATAAAATGGAAAACACCTGCTGACCAACGAAGGACAGCTGTTGTCCTCCATAAGCTGTAAGCCCAGACATGTGTCTGTTCTGACCCCTACCATGCCCAGGATACACAGGAAGCTCTTTAGGGCAATTCTCCTCCCGGTAGCCTCCCACAGGGTAGGGGCTCACTCAATGAAGGATTACTTTAGAGGTTACCTGGTAGCACAGCAGTAGCGGCAGTGGATGGTGGTTGGGACCAGCAGCAGTGGTAGGAGGCCTTGGCTTGAGCCTGAAGGTGGATGGCCAGAGGTAGGAGGAGCAAAAAAAACTGCTTGAATTTGCTTCTTTGAAATACAGTGTCTTCACCTAAAAATCCATAAGTGATTAGTGGAGGACGTTCAAATGGATTTATGCATCTCCCAGACATGTGGATGCTTTTTTAACTTGGTGTCCATGAAAAGGTGTCTCCTACTTTTCATGTCTGAGGCTCAGATGTGAATTGAGCACTACTCTACCCACCAGCATCATACAGCCCCTGGGGTCTTACCTTCTGTACGTCATTGACTGTGCTCAAAATCCACTGGCCAAACATAAGTACACTTAAATACTTAACATTTGCTTTTTGTTGAAGCAGTCTATCAGAAAACTTTTTGTTGTCACGAGACTGAAACAGCAGGTGGGGAAAGGTGAAATTATCCAATTCACCTAAATGGGGTGCTAACTGTGAAGTCTTTTCATAAGTAGTAAGGCAGTTTCTCCTTTGTGAACATACTTTCATTCAGACTAGTTTTCATTCAAGAACTGAAGATTTTGGATGGCCCTACTGATTATAAACTTGAATAAGCTAGTTGGTAACAGTGATCCTGCATTTAGCAATCTACAACCTAGATTCTTATATGCAAAGAATACAATAAAACCTGACTAAAATCTAAAACAGGCTTATAAAACACATAAAATGTATCTGAACATTTATCTTTACCTATACAAAATCACTGCAGCCCAAGTAAAACTCAGGTAAATTACATGGTACCCTGACTACTATTCCATGATGTAGTAAACATATATTGGTAATTTTATATTCTTTGTAAACAAGTAAGGCCCACTAGGCAGAACTGTCTGTTTCAGGAGTGACTGAGAAGCACTGGGAGGTTATGTGACTCTTGGAGTCACACAGTATGCAAGTGAGGTTGTGGGAATCAAACCCAGGTCTGCTGGATGTACCCAGTTCATTCACTGTTGTACTCTAACCACTAGGCATGGGTGGTTAAACTGAATGGCTGATTACAACAAAGCAGTGCAAGTGATTCTTACTGACTCTATGCAGCAAAACAGGAAGAACCAAAGCACAGCAGCATTCATTTTAAGATGCTGAAATCTGGGAGGCTGACCTGCTGGCTGCAGTAGCACTATTGCTTGTCATGCCAGTGAGGGTCAGAAGCGAACTCGGGTTGCTGGAGGTCTGCAGGGGAGTAGGATCAAGCACCTGGGGACTGCCCTCCTTCTCCAGGGAGGGTGGGCTACTGAGTCCTGCTGCTTACCACCACCTGTGTGACCACAGGTGGTGATCAAAAGTGCTGCAGAGTGATCAGTAGAGGTGACGCTAGCCAGGATCTGGAGCAGTGTGTTTCTATGTGACCTACCTCACTGGATCTCCTGGTGCCGGTGCCCTCAAGGGACAAAGATCAGAAACCAGAACAATCACCCCACATCGGCCAGTGGCAGAAGGACCCAGGTGCTCAGACTTCATAACCAGGCTCCATGAGGGACCCACTGAGCTGCCCGACACACAAAGGGGTGTGGAGGGTGACCTAGAGTCTCTTCCTTCCACCTGGGGGTACAATCCAGGCAGGATAGGGCAGGACCACAGGAGCTCCTGAGCATTAGCTGGGGGTGAAGCTAAGGGATAGCCAGCCTAGGGATCTCTGAAAAGTGGAGACTGATGCTGTGAGAAGGGACATAGAGAAATAAAAAAATGTAAAAAGTTGCTGAAATCTTAGAGATCTGTGCAGTGACATGCAATTTCCGTGAGGCACCGGTACAAGAATTCAAAATCCGCAAATCCAAGCAGGATTCCCGTGATTGTGACCGGTGTTACGATAAAATGGAAAACCAGGGTCCCTAGACATCGACCAGGGTGTTGGAGAACTCCTGCCACGTGAATGGCAAGGAGATCCGCCTCCAAGCTCATGAGGACCATGTCACGGAGAGCTTCTTGCATAACAGCGTGGAGCGCGTCCGCGCCTGGCGGTTCAGGACAGTACATAGTCGTGGTATTGTCCGTCTGGACCTGAACCACTTGACCCCACAGAAGCGAGGCGGGCGGTGAGAGCTAAGCGGACCGCTCGAGCTCCAGCAGGTTGATAGCGCAACGACTCCCGAGGGGACCAGAGGCTGTGCGCCGTGTTCCCCAGATGGGCACCCCAACCCATCAGAGATGCGTAATTAGATAGAGAGACCGTTGGCTCGGGGCGAAGTGACGGGATGCCCTCCTGCAGATGTGCGGAGCGATCCACCACTGGAAGCGGTCCCACATCTCCTGGGTCACTGTCACAGGCTGGTCCAGCGGATCGCGCGTTATGACCACTGGCTGGCCAGTCCCATTGAAGAGACGCATAACACCAACAGACCCCAACGGACCACGCTGGTGCAGGCGCCATGAGGCCCGGAGGCGCAGAGAGTCCCAGGCAGGGGCGCAACTGCCCAACCAGAAATGATTGGGCAAAGGAGGAAAGAACCTCGGCCCTGTCCACCCAGGAGCCGTGCTCTGGCTCGTGAAGTCGAGCTCTGTCCCGATGAATAGTATCACCTGCTTTGGCACGAGTTCCGACTTGGCCTCGTTGATGAGGAGGCCAACCTGAACAAACCTGGAGGCCAGATGTGGACGCTCCGCCTCCGCTCTGGAGGGGCTGCAATCAACCAGTCATCCAGGTAGAGCTACACCCGGACCCTTGACGCGCCAGAGCGCTGTCACCACTGCCATGCATTTGGTGAAGACCCTGGGAGCTAGGGAGAGCCGAAGGGCATGGCGCAGAAGTCGTAAAGGATCCCTCCGCTCTAGGCGGAGAAATCTCTGATGGGACGGAAGGATTGGGACGTGAAGAACCATCCTGGAGATTCAGAGACAGAACACACCGCCTGTTCCAAGGATGGGATTATCTGAGCCAGAGTGACCATCCCTGAAGGTCCAGAAACCTTAAGAACTTGTTCAGGTCGTGCAGGTCGAGAATGGGCGCCAGCCCCAGTCAGACCCCCAGGACCAGGAAGTACCTGGACAAACCCCGGTCTGGGAGGATCCGCCACACCTTCCTGATTACCTCTTTTGAGAGAACAGGGCAATATCAGGCTCGGCTGGCCAGAAACCAAGCGAGCCTGGACCCGTATCCGAGGCGGCGGCTCGAAAGGAGGAGCCTGCTTTCGAACTCCAGCGGCAGGCCTTTTCCTACCACCTCCAACATAGCGGTCCGTGGTGATAGCGGACCCAGGCAGAAAGGAAGTGGCCAGGCCGTCCCCACAGGGAACCCAGGGGAGTGAAGCAAGGCTGGGGCGGCACCCCTCAACCCGTCACCGGGCAGGCTTGGAGGAAGAACTGGCCAAGGGACCCTCCTGCCTTACCTCGCTCTCTAGGAGCAGCCGCCTGGGTTTGGGACGCTGGCGAGCCTGCTGGCCCTGTTGCTGGTGCTGCTGGGCCGGTCGAGATGCAGGAGCGAAGGGACGAAGGACTACTGCTGACTGGCCTTTGTCCCTCTGGGTGGGGTGACCCGAGTCAGGGTGGCGTGGACTTCTCTCGAGTCTGGGTGTCCCTCCACTCCAGGGCCAAAGGGTCAGTCCCAAAAGGGGACATCCGCCAACTTGTGCTGGGTATCTGCCGTGAAGGTGGATATCCTCAGCACCCTGCGACGTCGCACAGTCACCGCGCCGCTACTGACCTGGCACAGGAATCACCTATGTCCAGGCAGTCTGAGCTGCTGCCGCCACTGCCACCCTGGTCCGCTGGCGGACGTGGTCTGCAGGTCAGGCGAGATGAGGAACAACCTCATCCAGGAGCCCAAGAGGCGGGGAGAAGTGTGCCATCAGCACGCCGAGCTGGCCTGTCGGAGGCCGAGGGAGGACGCTGGCGACCTTGTGCCCCGCAAAGTCCAGCTTTTGACTGTTTGTCGGAGGCTTATCCACAACCGCGTGCACGGAACGCCGAAAATGCTGTCGGTGACTAACCCTTGGCAGAGGTGGCCGAAGGAAGCTTGGGCAAGAGCGGTGGGGACATATGCTTCCTGGCCATCCTGGCCGGCGCAGGACAGGAAGCAGGCGCTGCCGCTCCAAAGGCTGGGCCGACAATGGCCTCAGTCACGGGAAAGGCCTCCAGGGAATCCCCTCGGGTCCAGTATCTCCGTCAGGATACTTGGCGTTGGACATGGCTCGAAGGTATCCCGTAGACCCGAGATGAGTCAAGCAGACCCAAGAAGGACAATGGGCTACCGCCCAATGACTGGCCCCCAGAGGACTCCAGGTCGACTCTGCCTGGAGGACAGGAGGAGTCGTTGTCGGATGCTGAAGAGTCTGTGAGAGCTGCCTCACCCTGAGCCACCTCCACCTGCGAGGGACAGTCGGGGTGGGGTGACTGACCTGTGGGCAGGCGTGACCGACCAAGAATCATGTTCGGTGCCTGACGGTTGTGGGCGGAGGTTCCACCACAATCGGTGGAGCAGCTGGTTTGGCCGAGCAGCGGCCCTGGGCGGGCAACTCGACTGGTGCGCAGTGGTTGTGATCGTTCAGGCGACAGCCACTGATGGCTGGGGTCTGGACCGGGGTCGGCTTAGGCACGGACAGCAACTGCCCACATAAGCTCCTTGTAGCACCGGCGTAATTCACGAAGCCTCCCTCATCCAAGGAAGAGGACGAGGGAGGGCAGTGTAAGCCGCTTGCCCGATGTGTCGAGACCGCCGATGTCGGTGGGAGCGGCTAGACCGAGAAGAGGTCCGAGACCGAGACCCTCAGGGGGACCGAGGGTGAGTATGGGCAGTGGCGAGGGACACCCGCTCTTCCCTCGGCTCAGGCACTTTAACCAGGGACTGCGGCCCAGAAGGCACAGGCAGATCCTCGGTATCCACCGGGGGGAACGGTGAAGGAGGGTTGTCGGCTTCTCCAGTCGACAGCCCGTCTAACGGATCAAGAAAAATCTCGACTTCATCGACGGGAGTCTCGGTAGGCTGGCCTGACGGGGGCACCATGAAGCCAGCGGCCGCAGCCGCAACCTCGACCAAAGTCGACAGTCGGCTGTCCGGGGAAGGGGACCTCTCCCGCTCCCACGAACGCCGATGGTGGGACTTACCTTTCGACTCCTTCTTGGGCCGAGAACAATGTCCCGATGGCCCCTCTCCCTTCATGGAAAGGGACTGACCAAGCTCCTTGAACGAAGCCGTATACGTGGAACTCAGAGACAGCGCGATAAATGCCGCGGCCGAGGAGTAAGATGCGGCCTGGGCTGCCTCCTTCTCGAGGGCGATCATCTGCTCGAGCTGCTCAGCCGAGCCAGCCACCGGACACCGCCCAACGAGCCTCTTTTGATTTTACCGGCGGGAACGCTTTCGGGCCTCGAGCTTCAATCGGGCAGCGGATCGGCCCAGGACGCTGGCTGGAGAAAGAGCCGCACAACTCGGCAGGCCTGCAGGTCGTGATCTGCCTAGGGCAGTAGACGCATATGGAGTGCAGATCCGTCCTGGACATTTTCTGCCTGCAAGGGCACCTCCGAAAGCCGGGAATCGATTTGTCCATTGCAGCCGCGAGGGAAGATGAAGACTGAAGTTTAGAAAACTTCAAAACCAATTTTGTACGAACCGAAGAGTTAGGATCCAGTCTAAAACGCAGAGCGCTAAGGAGGGAACCTAAGCTTCCAAGCGGTAAGGAAGATCTGGCGTCACGACGTGGAGCCGAGAGTTTTACCACCCGGGTGGGTGGGAGGAGCCAGCTTGAAGACCTTCCGGCAAGATTTAAAGCGGCAAGGATACCTGCCAGAAAGTGTGGATGAACAACATATCCATGTCCCTAGAATCTTCTTTCTCCTGAAGAAGAATGATCAGTGAAGAACACAGGAAGAGACATGGACTGGTTCAGATGAAAATCTGAGACCACTTTGGGTTAGATCCTCCTATTGGTTCTAAGGACCACCTTATCTCTGTGGAATGAGATAAAATCTGGCTCCACTGACAGAGCTTGTAATTCACTAATACGCCTGCCAGAAGTGATAGCTACTAGGAACACAGATTTCCAACTCAAATACTTGAGCTCATCTGAAGCCAAGGGCTCAAAAGGGGGTTGCATGAGCTGAGCAATGCAAACATTAAGATACCAAGCAGGGGTAGGGTCCCTAAAGGGAGGGTTGGTATAAACCAAACCCTTAAAGAATTTACAGAAGACAGGATGAGATGCCAGAGAGGGAGCCTTCCCTGCTGACAGGAATGCAGATACAGCTGTTAAATGAACTTTTAAAGTGGCTGGCCTGAAGCCTGGGCCATTAAGATGAACCATATAATCCAGAAGAAAAAATTATTCACCATAGTAATGTTGTTTCTTCTAATGGAGTCTTGCTGTATTCTGACTATATGCAGTTAGCCCCAGCACTTGAACTGCCCTGGAGAGTAAAGAGTTAACTCTATGCAAAGGCATAGAACATTGAGCTCAAGCTCGGTTTTCAAACCTCTGTCTGTGGTACACTGAAGTGTAAAAGTCAGATTCTTATGAGTACTAAACTAACTAACTAACTCAAAGGAAGAAATTGTTTCCAAAATTTTGTGCCAAATGGCAAAACAAAGCTTTAGGGTCAGAAGAGTGAAGTCGAGAACACCCAAAAAGAACACAACAGGTAGTGGTCTACCAAAAAAACTAATAACAAACACCCTAAGAAATGGAGGCATGGCCATTACACCTCTGGGGTGCAGCACTGTGCCTGCCCCACCACATCCCAAAACTACTAGGTTCCAGGAGGGGAGGGAGGAAGAGAGGGAGGTCAGAATACAGCAATACTCCATTAGAAAAAACAACATTACTATGGTGAGTAATTTTTTCTTCAAACAACATGAAGTCTTGCTGTATTCCGACTATATGCAGACTACCAAGCAATGCCCCCTTGGAAGAGGGAGTTAGAGAACCTATTTTGAGAACAGGATCTGCAGCACAGCCGTGCCAAACCTAGCATCACTTTGTGACAGAATGTCCAAAGAGTAATGCTTGGTAAAGGTGTGAACAGATTTCCAGGTAGCTGCTTTACATACCTCCACTAATGGTATATCTCTAGCTGCTGCGATAGAAGCAGCTGTACCTCTGGTAGAGTGAGCCCTCAGGTCTGAGGGAGGCTCCTTCCCAAGTTTAGAATAGCAGAAGAATGCAAGAGAAAATCCACCTGGCAATAGACCTCTTGGTAGCAGGCTTGCCCTTTCTCACCTCACCATAAATGAGAAATGATTGAGAACAATCCTTCCTATGTGCTTTAGTATGCTCAATATAGTAACTGAGAGCCCTTTTCACATCTAGACTGTGTAGCCTCCTCTCTCCAGAGGAAGAATGATCAGTGAAAAAGACAGGCAGATGCATAGACTGGTTCAGATGAAAGTCTGACACCACCTTGGGAAGGAAATTTCTATTGGTACGAAGGACCACCTTATCACTATGAAAGGAAATGAAATCGGGTTCCACTGATAAGGCCTGTAGTTCACTGATCCTCCTACCAGAAGAAAAAATTACTCACCTTAGTAATTGCTTTTCTTCTCATGGAGTCTTGCTGTATTAGGGCTATAGCAGTCAGCCTCAGCCTCTGAACTGCCCCAGAGAGGAAAGGGTTAACTCCAGAGAAGTCTGGAGTTCCACAGCGTGAGGGCGCTGTTCAAAGCTCTATCTGTGCAGTTTGAAGTCAAACTGCCAGATTCTTTACTGTAAGCTAAACTAATATAGCAAGTCTGTGTGGAAAACCCTACACTAGCCATTGGCTACCTACCAGTAGTAGAACTACAAAACACAACAATCACAGAATAGCAACAAAATTATTAAATATTGTTAGCATCACTGAAAAGAAGCATTAACAGACCCCTCTCCCAAAAGACTCAAGTCCAGGGAGGGCCACCTACCACTCAAGAACAACAGAATTACCTAGTTCCTAAACCCAATAAGCAGGAAAAGGCATGACACAGTGCTTGCACTAATTTGCCAACCCCATACCCAAGGAGGAGTTCTGAGGCGGGTAGGAGGGAGGGTTGTCCTAATACAGCAAGACTCCATGAGAAGAAAAGCAATTACTAAGGTGAGTAATTTTCTTCAAACACCATGAAGTCTTGCTGTAATTAGGACTATAGCAGATTACACAGCAGTACCTCCATGGAGGAGGGTCAGAACCCACTTGGGAAATAGGCTCTGAAGCACAGCTGTGCCAAACGGCATCCCTCCTGGATTGAACATCCAAGGAGTAATGTTTGGTAAAGGTGTGAACTGTTTTCCAGGTAGCAGCTTGACAGATCTCCAAAATGGGAATATCTCTAGCAGCCGCTAGAGATGCAGCTTACCTCTGGTAGAATGAGCCCTCAATCCTGAGGGGCTCTTTACCCAGTTTTTGGTAACAGAATTGGATACAAGAGACAATCCACCTTGCAATTGTCCTCTTAGTGGCAGGTCTCCTTGCCGACTTCCCATAGGTAAGGAAGAGCTGAGGGATTCAAACCTATGACCCTTGGTGCGTTCCAAATAGTAGCTTAGAGCTCTTTGCGTCCAGACTGTGCAATCTCCTCTCCCTGAAGAGGAATGCTCAGTGAAAAATACTGGGAGAGAGATGGATTGGTTGAGATGAAATCTGAGACCACCTTTGGTAAAACCTTCTATTAGTCCTAAGGACTACCTTGTCCCTATGAAAAGAAATGAAATCTTCTTCCACTGACAAGGCTTGCATCTCACTTATACGTCCTAGCAGAAGTGATGGCCACTAGAAAACAGTCTTCCAAGTCAAAACTTGAGGTCTGTCAAGACAGGGGCTCAAAGGGGTTGCATTAGCTGAGCAATGCAAACATTCAGGTCCCAAGCAGGAGCTGGTTCCTAAAAGGAGGGTTAGTGTGAAGTAACCCCTTAAAAACTTGAAATTACAGGGTGAGAAGAGATGGAAGCAGGTTTACCTGCTGACACATAAGCGGAGACTGCTGCCAGATGAACCCTTAAGGTAGCTGGCTTAAGGCCTAGAGAATTTAAGTGGACCAGATAGTCAATAAAACAGTCAAATCAGCAGATTCTGGGAGATTTGCTTCCCAGAGCACCAAATGGAAACCTCTTCCACTTAGAATTATAGGTGGCCCTAGTAGAAGGCCTCCTGGCACTTCAAAATATCCAAGACACCTTGGAGAGGTGTAGATCAGCAATTCTAGCTCCTCAAGAACCAAGCCTTGAGGTGGAGGGAACTGAGGTTCGGATACCACACTCTCCCCTGTGCACAGGTCAACAGGTCGTGGGTCCTGGGCAAGCTCAGGGGAAGGTGGACAATCAGGGACAGAAGGAGAGGGTACCAGGGCTGTCTGGCCCAATCTGGAGCAATCAGAATCACCTTGCAGGACTGAGTTCTGATCCTCACTAGTACCCTGAAAAGGAGAGGGAAGGCATATAGATATTTCCCCTCCCAATCCAACTGGAAGGCGTCCAGTGGGACTGATCCCAACACTGGAGGTCTGCAACAAAACAGAGGAAGTTGGTGGTTGTCTGGGGCTGCGAAAAGATCTATCTGAGGGGTGCCCCATCTGGCAAAGACTGACCCCAGCACTAGAGGGTTCAGGGCCCATTCGTGGTGGCCCTGAGAAATCCTGCTGAGGGCATCCGCTGGACATTGTCCTTCCCTGGAAGGTGAACTGCTATCAGGGAGGTATTCAGGAGTAAGCCAGAGACCACAGCTTCATTGCTTCGCTGCACAAGGCAGAAGACCGAGTGCCCTTGCTTGTTGATGTACCACATTGTTGTGGTATTGTCTGTCCTGACTTGAACTACCTTGTTCTGGACAGAAGCTGAAAAGGCCTGGAGAGCTAAGAGGACCCTGAGCTCCAGAAGGTTGATGTGGAGCAGAGATTCCTGAGGAGACCACACTCCCTGAGTGGAAAGGTCGCCCAAGTGAGCCCCCCATCCTAGGAGGGAGGCATCTGTGGTAAGTGTGAGGGAGTGAGGAATGGGTAAGAAGGGACCCTTGAGTTAGATTGCTCTGGTCCTGCCACCACTGAAGGGCCAGGATCAGAGATCTTGTCACTGGGACTAATTTGGTGAGGGGGTCCTTCTTTTGGGACCAAAAAGATCTCAGGTGGAATTGGATGTCTCTCATCTGGAATCTTGCTCCCTGCACGACAGCTGTGGACGCAGCCATGTGTCCTAGGAGTTGCAGAAAGTGCCTTGCTGGCCAAGAGACCCGCATGGTGAAGGAAGATGCCAGGGCAATGAGTCTGTCCACTCTCTCGGAGGGGAGATATGCCCTGGCAGACTTTGTGTTCAACTCTGCACCTATGAAAGTTAGTACCTGAACTGGTTCGAGAACTGACTTTGGAAGATTCAACAGGAATCCAGAGAGGTGAGAAGCTGCTGGGTGACCAACAAGTGAGATTTACGTGATCTGGAGACTGACCCACTATGAGCCAGTCGTCCAGGTAGGGAAAAACGCCACCCTTGCCTTTCTCAGATGAGCCACTACCACAGCCAGACATTTTGTGAAAACCCTTGGGGCAGAGGTAAGGCGAAGGGCATTGCTCTGAACTGATAGTGGCCAGAAGGTAGTTCGAACCTGAGGTACTTTCTGTGAGAAGGCCTGATCAAGAAATGAAAATAGGCGTCCTTGAGGTCCAAGGAAGCTAGCCAGTCTCCTGGTCTCAGGAGGGCAAAATCATTGCCAGAGTTAACATTTTGAACTTTGGTTTCAGAAGATGCTTGTTCAGGAACCTTAAATCTAAGATGGGCCGCCATTCTCCTGTCTTTTGGGGTAAGGAATACCTTGAATAAAGACCCTTGCCCTGATGGCAAGGGGAACCTCTCTACTGCTTTGCATCCCAGCAGAGAAGAAACCTCTGTTTCCAAAGCAAGGGCTTCCAAAGGATTCATGAGTGGGAAATGTCTGGCCCTCATCTTTGGGAACTGTTTGAAACTGAGGACCAGACCTTGGTTACCACCTCCAGAACCCACTTGTCCGAGTTAGGGACAACCAGTTCTGGCTGAAATAAGCCAACCTGCCCCCCACCGTACAGGAGATTCGGCCCTGGGCACCCCATCAGGGTGCCTGCTTGGCAGCTGTTTTTGGCTGAGAAGAAGGGACGGTCTGCCTGAGCCCCGTCTGCCCCTGCCTCTGAAGAAACCCCTCTGAACAAAGGCTGAAGAGGCTTGAGCTTGATAAAAGGCCTGTGGTAAGGCCTACCCCTACCCCTGGGGGCATGCCTTTGGGGGGCATGCCTCTCTTTAGCTTGGGCACTTTTGTAGGTAGTTCTGTATTCATCCATTTTTTTCATGTAATTTTCTGTCTGATCACCAAACAGAGAGTTACTTACTACAGGGAAATCCATAGCCTTTGCCTGAGTGTCTTGGGACAAATTAGTGCATCTGAGCCATGCCAACCTACAGAGCTACAGAAGTGGCCATGACCCTAGAAGAAACATCATTAACATCAACAGCAGTATGAAATTGAACTTTAGAGGCCTCAATGCCATCAGCAGCCACCTGTTCCAACTCACTAGCCAGCTGACCCTGGGCCTGCTTGGCTAACTGCAAAATAGTGTCCCATCTAGACTTCTGATATCTAGACATAAGCCATGTAATTAGCCTGCCTGAGTCCCAAAGAAGCTGCCATATATTGCTTTTTTGCCATGGTATCAATCTTCCTGGAATCTTTGTCAGGGGGATGTGATGCCAAGGGAATATTAGCCTTGTCACAGGCTGCAGCTTGAACAACACCTACATGACTACACTGCTCAGTGAGGAAGTCTGTATCTGGGCCTGATAAGTATACCTTCTGTCCATTTTTTGTCTACAGGAGGGACAGAATGAGGATTTTTAAAATCTTGTGTTGTTTGCTTCCTAAATGATTTATGCAAAGGAATAGACAACCTTCTAGACTCTGGAATATCCATCATTTCAACAAAATCAGGCTCCTCTTGCTCATCCACAGCCTCCTCTAAAGGGAGCTGGAGGGTTTCTGCCACCTTTTTATAAAACACAAAATGAGAAGGGGACTCAGACAACAGAGGGGGAGACTCTAAGGGTCTGTCTGGAGAAATGCCCGGTTCAATGGGCACGTCCAGACCTTCCCAGTCACAAATGCACTGATCAAATTCCTCCTCCCCCTCCTGTGGTTCATAAAACTCCTCAATAACATAATCTTGAACCACTGGACCTGGGCGAGCCACCCCTCTGCCACTTGTGGAGGGCTCTCCAAGTCCCTGAGACAAAGACTGAACAATCTGTATGGCTTTTGCTATTTCTGCAACAGTTGGAGAAACTATCTTAGACTCCAAGCCTGCTGATTTCTTTGTCTTTTTTGCTGGTGCTGGTTCCTCTGAACCAGCCTTTCTCTTGCCCGAGGAAGTAACGCCCTGGTCAGAGGGCACTCCCTCTGGTCCAGTGGGTACTGGACCAGGCTGGCCATCCGGGTCAGCGGACTTTTTGGCCTCTCGTTCCCTGAGCCGGCCCAATCTCTTCTCCAGGGTGGCTGCAGGGAAATTTTTACATATCTGGCAGTCTGAAAGGAGGTGGTCAGCCCCCAGACAATAAACACAAGTGGTGTGTGGGTCAGCCTTGGCAAAGGCTTCCCCACAAACATCACAGTGTTGAAACCCCGTGGGCCCGGTTTTTCTTTTGGGTTTCTCAGACATAGTGCCAGCCTAACCAAAACTTGCCCTTTTCTTCAGGCCTTGAAACAAGACACTTATATCGGTTCCTAACCGTGTCACGGGTATTGGAAAAAACCCTATTAAAAACGAGGGTTTTTTTAGAACCGATAAGAACCGGGTACCTCACGTCTAAAAATTCATCAAAATACAAGAAACGATCGGTTCAGACTGAACCGATAATTATTTCCACACAGACTAAATTTCGTTTACTTACGGTTACCAGATAGAGCTTAACCGAAAAGCGGTAATTTGAGACTTTTGCCGGTTTTCTGAACCGAAGGAACCGACCGAAAACCGCGTAGTGAACCGAGCTGAAGGAGCTGATCTCCGGAGCGACTGTTCAGTGAAGCGGAGTAAAGAATCTGGCAGTTTGACTTCAAACTGCACAGATAGAGCTTTGAACAGCGCCCTTGCGCTGTGGAACTCCAGACTCCTCTGGAGTTAACCCTTTCCTCTCCGGGGCAGTTCAGAGGCTGAGGCTGACTGCTATAGTCCTAATTACAGCAAGACTTCATGGTGTTTGAAATACAGTTTTCCAAGTCAAATATTTCAGCTCAGCTGAAGATAAAGGTTCAAAAGGGGGCTCCATAAGCTGTGCAATACAGATGTTAAGATCCCAAGAAGAAGTGGGCTCCCTGAAGGGAGGATTGACATGGACCAAGCATTTGAAGAACTTCTTGAACATTGGATGAGAAGCTAGGGAAGAGGCCTTACTGACCGAAAGAAAAGCAGACACAGCTACCAAGTGTACTTTAAGAGTACCAGGCCAGAAGCCTAAACTGTTAAGATGCACTAAATAGTCCAGAACAGTGGCAATGTCAGCCAGCTCTGGCTCAATATGCCTACTGGAACACCAGACACCAAACCGCCTCCATTTGGAGTTATACATCTTCCTAGTGGCAGGTTTCCTGCTGACTTTTAAAATATCCAAGACTGATTGAGACAGATGCAAACTTGCATGTTCTAACTCTTCCAAGAGCCAGGCCTTGAGCCTGACAGTCTGAATGTTGGGGCACAGAATCCTCCCCTGAGAAGAGGTTGTACTGCCCGGGAAGACACAAGTGCAGTGTTACTGACAGTGACAACAGAAAAGGATACCAAGGCTGTCTGGCCCAGTCTGGAGCCACCCGAATCACCTTGCAAGGCCGGGACCTGATCTTCAACAGGACCCTGATAGGGCTTGCAATTCACCGATAGTTCTTTCATTTCTTAACCAGAAGTAATGGCTACCAAAAACACAGTTTTCCAAGTCAAGTACTTAAGCTCTGCTGAGGTCAAAGTCTCAAAGGGGGGTTGCATAAGCTGAGCAATGCAAACATTAAGGTCCCAAGCAGGAGCAGGACCCCTAAAGGGGGTATTGGTGTGAAGCAATCCCTTGAAAAACTTACAGAATACAAGATGGGATGACAGAGAGGAGGACTTGCCTACCGACAGGAAAGCAGAAACAGCTGCCAAGTGTACCTTGAGGGTAGCTGGTCTGAGGCCTAGGCCATTAAGATGGACCATATAATCCAGAACCATAGGCAATTCAGCAGAGTCTGGAGAAATATTCTTCTTGGAGCACCAAATGCTGAATCTTTTCCATTTGGAGTTGTAAGCCTTTCTGGTGGAAGGCTTTCGAGAAGCCTTAAGGATATCCAGAACCCCTTGGGAAAAATGTAGATCTTCTAACTCTTCATGAGCCATGCCTTGAGATTGAGAAACGGAAGATTCGGGTACCAAATCCTCCCCCGAGAAGATGTTAACAGGTTGTAATTCCTGGGAAGAGACAGGGGAAGGTGGATTGTTAGGGACAGCAACAAGGGATACCAGGGTTGTCTGGCCCAGTCTGGAGCAATCAGAATCACTTTGCATGGTTGTGACCTTATCTTGACTAGCACTTTGAACAGGAGAGGGAAGGAGGAAAGGCATACAGAAATTTCCCCTTCCCAGTTCAGAGTCAGAGCATCCAGGGGGACTGAGCCCAAGACTGGGGGTCTGCAACAAAAAAGAGGAAGTCGGTGATTGTCTGGAGCTGCAAAAAGATCTATCTCTGGAGTACCCCATCTCGAGAAAATCACTTTCAAAACCAGAGGTATCTAGGGCCCATCCATGATGGCCCTGGGATATTCTGTTCAGTGCATCTGCTAGGACATTGTCCTTCCCTGGGAGGTGAACTGCTATCAGAGAGGTTTGCAGGGAATAGGCCAGGGGACCACAACTTCATTGCTTCTGTGCACAAGGCCATAGACTGAGTGCCTCCTTCCTTGTTGATGTACCACATGGTGGTGGTGTTGTCTGTTCTGACCTGAACCACCTTGTTCTCTACAGATTTGGAAAAAGCTTGCAGTGCCAGAAACACTGCTCTGAGTTCCAAGAGACTGATGTGAAGCAGAGATTCCTGAGGTGACCACAGTCCCTGGGTGGTAAGATCCCCTAAATGGGCTCCCCAGCCCAGCAGGGAAGCATCTGTGGTGAGTATCACTGAATGAGACTCAGTGACAAATGGAACCCCTTGTCTCAAATTGTCCTGATCGTGCCACCATTGCAAGGATTGGATCAGGGTTCGAGTCACTGGGATTAGTTTGGTAAGGGAATCCTTTTTTTGGGACGAAAAGGTTCTTAAGTGGAACTGAATGTCCCTCATTTGGAATCTTGCTCCCTGGACCACTGCTGTGGAGGCTGCCATGTGGCCCAGTAGCTGAAGGAAATGCCTTGCTGGTCGAGACACCTGAAGGGTGAATGAAGAGGCCAGTTCCATAAGGGTCCTCCTTGCCCTTTCCAGGGGAAGGAAGGCTCTTGCCTTTACCGTATCCAGTTCTGCACCTATGAAGGTGAGGAGCTGCACTGGTTCGAGAATTGACTTTGGTAGGCTGAGAAGGAATCCTAAAGAAGTGAGCACTTGCAGGGTCACTTGCAGATGTGACTTGACTTGGTCCGGAGACTGACCTACTATGAGCCAGTCGTCCAAGTATGGGAAAATGGAAATCTTTTGTCTTCTTAGGAAGGCAACAACTACTGCCAGGTACTTTGTGAAGACCCTTGGGGCTGATGTTAGGCCAAAGGGTATTGCTCTGAATTGATATTGGCCTGAGGGCAACTCGAACCTGAGGTACTTTCTGTGGGAGCACCTGATGGGAATGTGAAAGTAGGCATCTTTGAGGTCCAGGGAGGCTAGCCAGTCCCCTGGACTTAGAGAGGGAAGGATAATTCCTAGAGTTACCATTTTGAATTTTGGCTTTAACAGATGTTTGTTCAGATATCTTAGGTCCAGGATGGGTTGCCACTCTCCTGTCTTCTTGAGGGTTAGGAAGTAACTGCAGTACAATCATTTGCCCTTCTGTAGGGTGGGAACTCTCTCTATAGCTCTGACAGCTAGGAGAGAAGAAACCTCTGCCTCTATGGCAAGGGTCTCAGAGATTTGCAGGTGGAAAAGATCTGGCTCTCATCTTGGGAAATTTTTTGAAGCTGAGAACCAGTCCCTGGCTTACTACTTCCAGGACCCACTTGTCTGATGTAAGAGACATCCAGTCCTGGACAAAGTAAGCCAGCCTGCCCCCTACTGGTATAGGAGAATCGACCCAGGCAGACCCATCAGGGTGTCTGCTTGGCAGGAGCTTTAGGCTGAGGGGTGGATGCAGGCCTGCTCATCCCTTCTGCCTCTCCCTCTAAAGAACCCTCTCTGCAAAAATGAAGAAGAGGAGGCCTGAGCTTGGTAAAAAGGCCTTTGGAAAGGCCTGCCCCTGCCCCTGGACTGCTGCCTTTGAGGAGTTGCTTGCCTTTCTTTGGCCTAAGCACTCCTGTAAGTGGTCCTGTATTCGTCCATTTTCTTCATGTAATTCTTTGTCTGTTCCCCAAACAGAGAATTACCAACTACAGGAAAATCCATGGCCTTAGTCTGGGTATCCTGTGAGAGGCTAGTACACCTGAGCAAAGCCATTCTCCGAAGAGCCACAGATGTAGCCATGACTCTTGATGACACATCACTGGAGTCCACAGCAGCATGAAACTGTACTTTCAATGCCTCAATCCCATCTGCAGCCACCTGCTCCAGCTCCTTGGCAAGCTGGGCGGGAGCCTGTGTAGCCAGTGCCAGTACAATGTCCCACCTGGACTTCTGGTACCTGGCTGTATAGGCCATATAGTTAGCCTGCCTGAGTCCCAAAGATGCTGCCATGTATTGTTTCTTTGCCATGGCATCAATCTTCCTGGGAGTCCTTGTCTGGGGGGTGTGATGCCAAGGGAATGTTTGCCTTATCACAGGCAGCAGTCTGTACAACCCCAACATGGCTGCTTTGCTGAAAAAGGAACTCCATGTCTGAGCCTGAGAGAGTGTACCTCTTATCCATTCGTCTGTCCACAGGAGGTATAGAATTAGACTTAAGAATTTTTTGTGTCTGTTTCCCAAAAGATTTGTGGAGGGGAATAGACAGTCTCCTGGACTCTGGGATGTCCATCATCTCAACATAATCAGGCTCTTCCTGATCCTCTACTGCTTACTCCACAGGAAGCCGGAGGGTATCAGCCACCTTTCTGTAGAACATGTAGTGAGTGTGAAGGAGACTCAGAAAGCCTAGGAGGAGAAACACCTGAAGGTCTGTCTGGGGAGATGACCAGGTCAACAGGTAGATCCAGACTTTCACCATCACCATAATCATCCTCATACTCTCCCTCCTTCTCAAACTCCTGTTCATAAAATTCTTCCAAAGTATAATCCGGAACCGGGGGAACCGACCAAACCGAGCCCCTGCCAGATGGTGCCGGCTCAGTTGGAACCGAACTAAGCGATTGCACAATCCTAATCGCCTTAGCTATCTCATCGGCAGTCGGAGTATGAGATTCTGGGTCCGAACCGGTCAATTTGTCTTTTTTCTTTTTGTCGGAACCAGCTCTCCTTTTGCCTGAAGAAGTATCCCCCTGGTCAGAGGGCACTCCTTCTGGTTCGGTCAGAACCAAACTGGGCTGGCCATCCAGGTCAGCGGACTTCTCGGCCTCCCTTTCCCTCAGTCTACCTTATCTCTTTTCCAGGGTAGATTTGGGAAAATTCTTGCAAATTTGGCAGTCTGAATCGAGGTGGTCAAACCCCAGACAATAAACACAAGTGGTGTGGGGATCAGCCTTAGCAAAGACCTCCCCACACACACTGCAGTGTTGAAACCCAATGGGCCCGTTTTTTTCCTTGGGTTTCTCAGACATGCCCAACCTACCCAAAAACGCACTTTTTTTTTGACAATCCGCCAGGCGAGACTTCTATTGGTTCCTGCGATCGTGTCTCAGTCTTGGGGAAAACGTACTTAAAACCCGGGTTTTTTTTTAGAACAGATACGGACCGGTAACCACACACTGAAGTAAAGCACAAGTTGTTTACCTCAAATTGATCGGTTCAGCCGAACCGATCCACAGTTTACAAGTTCCACACAGAAAACAGAACAAAAACCTATCTAGTACTCACGGTGCCACAGACAGAGACTTGAATCGACTATGCGGAACAACAATTTAGTAGAAACCGACCGAAAACTGACACTTCAACCGACTTTTGAACCGAGCAGCAGAAGAAATGCCCGGAGCGACTGTTCAGTGAGGCAGAGTAAAGAATCTGATGGTTGCAGTTTGAACAACAACAGACGGGGCTTTAACCGAGCTCGTGATGAACATTCTCCGGGACAGCTGAAAGGCAGGACCTAACTGCAATAGTCAGAATACAGCAAGACTTCATGTTGTTTGAAGTTAGTAAATTGATTTGTTCTGAATCATGGATTTAAAATAAAGGTTTGAGAGATACCTGACTTTCTTCATTTCATTCTCCACACCATCCCTTCTTCAGCTCCCCTCACCCATACTGCTGCAGTGTTTGCAGGCAGTCTACTCCCACAATCTCTACCCCCCACCCACAAACACACAACACACCTTCTGCCATACAGATGTACTATACCACATTACAGACAAACATAAGACAATGATGACAGAAAAACACCTGTCGGCCTATCCAGTCTGCCCACCCAACCCAACTACTCTGCATTGGTTCCAGTGGCCATCCCTCTCCTTTGTTTCTACCCTAACTAACCCGATATGCCAGTCACATTCCTGCCGGCAGCTGTTCACTGATTTGGCTTGTACCCCTTCCTCCAGCAGCTAGTTCCACTTGTCCATCACTCTTCCTATGAAAAGGTGCTTACGAATGTCCCTTTTAAATCTCCCTCCTGCAAGTTTAACTGAGTTCCCTCTCATCATTGCAGCTGAACTCAAGCAAGTTTCTTAAGATCCACACTATATCCCATGCAGGTACCTGTACGTCTCAATCATGTCACCCTTTTCTCTGCCCCTCTCCCTCTTTTTCTCAAGGCTTTCGTGTTCAAGTCCTGCAGCCTATTCTCATGTCTTTCCGCCTAGTACATGGACCATCCTGGTTTCTCTACGCTGTACTGCTTCCACCCTGTCGCAAATTCTTCTCAGGTATGTACTCTTAACTCCAGTCCCTTATGCACTATTCCAGATGTTGCTGCACCAGTAACCAGTACAGTGGGAACATCCCCTGACATCTACTGCTCATCCCCCTTTCTATGTAACACAGAATACTGTTTACCTGCCCACAGCTCTATTATAATATGCTGCTGTTTCTAGGCTCTCTGATATCATCACCCCTAGACCCCCTTCCTCCATGCTGCTTTCCAGCACCACTGTTCCCATTTCATACTTCATTCTTGGGTTCCTCTTCCCAATGTGCATCACTTTGCACTTTTTTTGCATTGAAGCCCAGCTACCAGATCTTTAACCAGCTCTCCAACTCACTCAAATCCTACCAGAGTTCCCTTAGCCATTTTTCACGTCCACCATTGCACAGATCTTCATGTCATCTGTGATGAGGCAGAATCTTGCCCTCCATGCCTTCCCCTATGTCACAAATGAATACATTGAAAAGGACCGGGCTCAGCACCGACCCCAAGGCACCCCACGTGTTACTTCTCTTACCTCTGTAAACTATCCATTAACTACTACCATCTGTGTTTGTCACCACCCAAGTTGCCATTCCCCCAGTCCTTTATCTTCCTTTTTTTTTTAATATACTTGACCGGCTCCTTCGGGTTTCAGAGGGGCCTTGTACCTCCCTCCTACTCCATCCGCCTGGTCCATTCAGGCTCACCCCCCAAATTTCATGTTGCTCAATGGGCCATGGGTGTATGCATTTTCCATTTTAGCGGTACCGCCCCAGAGGACGCCGTCGCGCAGGGCATAGGTCCCGACAGGCTGCGCATGCCATCATCAAGCACCTGACAGCATCCTCCCCACTCTTGACTCCAGAGAGTCGTGTGCTCCGTACTGTCCTTGCTTCCACCGGCAGAGGAGCTTCGGGCACTATATGCACCCTGGTAACCTACCCCTGGAGGAAGAGAGCATCCATTGGGATGCTCGATCCTTTTCTCCCCATCTGACCTCAGACAGCCCGAGTCTGTTCCTGAACCAGGGTCGCCAGCGTAGCATGTGGTGTGGCTTCCAGCGCCCCAACCCCCTCAGGCCACCGAACCGGCCAGTCCCTTATCTTCTTGACTAGCCTCCTGTGGGGAACAAAGTCAAAGACCTTGCTGAAAGCCAAGTATACCATATCTACTGCCCTCATCATCCAGTCGAAGAAGTCGACCAGATTTGTCTGGCAAAACCTTACCCTCCTAAACCAATAGTGTCTAGGGTCTTGTAGTCAATTTCTCTCCCAGAAGTCCGCCAGTTCCTCTCTTGGAAACAACTCCATAATTCTTCCCACTATACACGTCAAACTGATTAGTCTATAGATCCTTGGCTTCTCTCTCCTTCCACTCTTGTGTACGGGGACCATGTCCACTGTCCTCAAGTCCCTAGGGACCACCCCATGGCCAGCGACCTGCTGAATATGTCTGCAAGTGGCCCTATCACATCTGCTACTTCCTTCAACATCCTTACGTTTAAGCCATTGGGTCCCATAGATTTATGAACTTTCAACCCCATAAAGGCTTCCAATACCATTTTCTCTGTTATTGTGATGATACCACTTGAGCACTTGCTCTCCTTCCTTCTCCTCTTAACCCACATTCTGCCAGAGGCCCATCCTCCTCCCTAGTAAACATGGAATAAAACTATTTTTTTCAGTATCTCTTTACAATTTAGTATTGTAAGGGACAGTTCCTCATTTAACTCTTTAGAAGCCCTATGCCATGCATTGAAAGGGTGCTATTCCACACTCTGCACGAAGATTTTAACGCAAAAATTCAATATTAATCTCTGCTGCTCCATTAACAGCATGTTGTGACCAGGAAACAAACCACCACAGTGCTCTGAGCTTCTACCACTACGATGTAACGTGTCAAATTTGGATGATGAACGGTACATACAAACATACGAAGAAGCCAGCAGAAGAAGGCCACCTGGTCTATCAAGTCTGTTCGTATTGCAGGGTCCACAGCCTGAGCTAATGTCCCTGCCCTCCCTCCCCACTCCTCCCATCCTCCCTAACCATGATCCTTACCTTCCCATGTTTATCACAGCGTCTCTTAAAGCTACCCACTGTCTTCAACAAGATGACTTCTTCCGGAAACGCATTCCAAGTGTCCACCACCCTCTCTGTGAAGAAGTGCCTCCTGACCTCCCTCCTAAACCTCCCACCTTCCAGCGCCTCCTGACCTCCCTCCTAAACCTCCCACCCTCCAGCTTAAGACTGTGCCCCTTCATGTTATGGTTGCCACTCAGCTTAAAGAGACTCTCCTTATCAACCTTATTTATCCCTTTCAAGTACTTGAAGGTCCTAATCATGTCCCCCCCTCTAGCTCCTGTCTTCCAGGGAGTACATGGTTCAGTGCCCTCAACCTCTCCTCGTATGCCTTACCCTGCTGACCCACTATCATCTTTGTAGCCCTCCTCTGTACCTTCTCCAGCAGATTAATGTCCTTTTTGAGGTGTGGGTACCAGTACTGAACTCCATACTCTAGATGCGGCCTTACCAGTGACCTGTACAAGGGCAATATAACCTCCTCTCTCCTACTACTGATCCCCCTAGATATGCATCCCAGCATCTTGTTTGCCTTTTCTGCTGCTTTCTTGCACTGCGTAGAGTGCTTCAGGTCACTAGTGATCATAACTCCCAGGTCCTTCTCCTCTGATGTAGATATTCGGACTCCACCCAGGTAGTACTCTGTCCTGGGATTCTTGGCTCCAATATGCACAACTTTGCATTTCTTGGCATTGAAGCTAAGCTGCCAGATCCTGGACCACCTCCCCAGCCTTTACAGATCTTCCTGTAGGTCCTGTATCCCTTCAGCTGTGTTGACTCTCCCGCACAGCCTGGTGTCATCTGCGAATAGGCACATTTTGCCCTTAATGCCATCCCCAATGTCACTGATGAAGACACTGAACCACACCGGCCCCAGCACCAAGCCCTGTGGGACCCCACTGGTTACCTCTCTGGTACCAGATAACTCTTCCCCCCACAACTACTCTCTGGGTTCTGTCCGTCATCCAGTTTTCCACCCCATCAGGCCATCATTTCCCCAACCCAGAGATCCACCGACTTCCTAATCAACCTTTTGTGGGGCACAGAATCAAAGGCCTTGCTGAAATCAAGATAGAGGATGTCTACCGCTTGGCCTCTGTCTACTGTCTTAGTGACACAGTCAAAGAAGTCAATCAGATTAATTTGACACAATCCCCCAAAGAATCCATGCTGCCTCGCATCCTGGAGACCATGCTCCTCTAGATATTCCACCAACCTTCCCTTTAATATGGCCTCAATGAGTTTGCCCACAGTGGAAGTCAGACTGGCTGGTCTGTAATTCCCTGGGTCATCCTTGTGGAGGAGTACTACATGAGCTGTCCTCCAGTTCTGCAGCATGATGTCAGACTCTAGTGAACTATTAAATAGGTCTGCCAGTGGCCCTGACAGCTCCTCAGCCAGCTCCTTTAGTACCCTTGGATGTACTCTGTCCGGCCTGGTGATTTGTCCACCTTCAGTGCCAGCAGTCCCTCCCTCACTCTATCCTCCTTTATCACATCTGTGTTCCCCTCCCCTCCTGTTCCTCTTTTCCCACCTGAAAGCAATGGTCCGTCCTTCTCCCTGGCGAAGATGGAACAGAAGTATTCATTTAATATCTCTGCTTTCCCCCATTATACTTCACCCCTCTCTTAAGCCTAACAATCCTTTCCTTCTTGTCCCTTTTCTCACTTACATAGCAAAAGAAGCCTTCTCCCCCTTCTTAATTCCTTCAGCTATCTGCAGCTCCTTCTGTGCCTTTGCTCACCGGACTTCCTTACTTGCCTCACTAGTCAACCTTAGGCAATTTTCCCTATCCACCTCTCTCTTGGTCATCCTGAATTTTCTATATGCCAACCTCTTTCCCTTACTACCTGGTAGAGAGCAATGCCCTGAAATTCAAATGTTGTAGCATACGAGTCCAGCAATGTCCAAATTTTCCTTAAGTCTCAAAAGAAATAAACAAAAACCAAAAAAAAAAAAAATTTTTTAGGGACTTCCACAGACGCATGGTAGCTGAGCAGTTGCATTGTGTGAAGCCCCTGCATTCCGCTCTTGATTGCTCTATCAAATGCAATATATTTTGCACTTTCTTAGCTTTTAACAAATACTAACACTGGAATACTTGTGAGTATATGATGGGAAAAAGAGGACAAGCAGCGGAGGAAAATGAGTGAAAAACAACTTACTCTTCCACTCCTCTCAGAGGCCAGCAAACCCACATGGGCAAAGAACACTTAAGTACTTACCATAACAGTAGATCTTACAGAGAATCTCTTTCATCAGGCCACACCTATGGAACTCATAGCAGCCAGGCACTAGTACCACATGGAAACTTTTGCAAGCAGTTAGCCAGGGGCCACCACAACAATGTAGAACATTAGCGTCCACATAAATGCGGATGGCCGCTTCTCTCCTCAGTTTCCCGCTGGAGATCATGCCCGCAGGACCTCCCTACAGAAAATTAGCAGTGAACCCAGCACTACACAAACCAAGCAAGGCAGAGAGTCATCAGCACTAAATACCACCTCTGCCTGGCACAGTCTGGGATTATCAGGATGACTGTTGCAGACTCCCTCCTGAGCACCTACTGGATTGTGAGGAAATGGACGAAAGGCATACAGGAACCTCTTTAACCATGACAGGAAGAATGCATCCTCTAGCACTGTCCTGTTCACTGGGAGCCTGCAAAAACAACAAAAAAAAAGGTTGGGACTTCCAGTGACATCACCACCCTATGTAGTCGCACATGTGTTCAGCTCCTGCTAAACCTCCTAAATAAACATATTTTTTCATCTTGTTCTACAGAATTCAACAGCTAAATTTGACTAAATACCTGACAGACACCATGTCAACCAGAAATACACTGACGGCGATGACCTGAGGGGGCCTTAAACAACAGAAATTATCCCTGGCTCCGTGAGCAACAGTAAAAGCCGGTGAGATCTTCCGGCCTACTGAACCAGTGGACCCTGAGTGGGAGAGTGAATCCGAGGAAGAAGGGGAAGTTTCTACAATCGCGTCCTGCCAACTCTGTCGAGAATGGAGACGTTTTAAGCAACACCCTGGACTTCTTCAAAGCAGACATAAATGAAAACCAGACTAAGTTATCACAACAGGGGAAGCAGCTCCAAAGTGTGGAGGAACATAGAACATCATGTGCCGACACGGCAGATCTACGTAACAGGGCCATCTTGCAACTACATGATCGCTCACAGCTCATTATGTACAAGCTAGAAGACCTTGAAAACAGGTCTCGACGAGTCAATCTCCGAATCCATAGCCTGCAAGAACATACTGAATTTGGAAAGAAAGCAGAGTATGTAGAGGGCTTGCTTAAAGAAATACTGGATCTAGACAAAGACTTACCACCAAAAATAATCAGGGCTCATCAAGCACCGGCAGCCCCTCCAAAAGATCCCAAAGCCAGGCCCCGGTCAATGATTACTGCATTTCTAGACTTCCGAACCAAAGAGCTGGTACTCCGGAAAGCATGGTCTAAAAAATATATAATTTTTGGAGACACCAAATTATTCATCAAGCCAGATTATACCCCAACCACGATGGTGCATCGGAAGCTCAGGTTTCCAGTTATCAAGGCCCTTCATAGTAAAGGTCTTAAAGCCAGTGTAGACTTTCGGGTAAGACTGCACATAACTTCAGACAAAGGCACAAAAGTGTCTGACTCGGTGGCGGAGGCAATGAGGTATCTCACCTCTCTGGAGATAATGGTGGACGATCTGATTAGCCCCACAACAGTTAAAAGAAGTCGAGAAACGACAGTGGCAGCTGGAGGGAGGGGGACCATGGGCAAGATGGGGTCTGGGCCATTCTATTGTGGCCGGTAATGCTAGCCTGTGGTATAAGATGCAAGAGGAGACCAGATCATCTCTTAAAGAACAGCAATCAACTCCCACCCACAGTCAACAACCAGGACTCTGGCCACAACAACAGGAGCAGTAACAAGATTTAGCCAGGGACGCAGATTCTGGGCTGTCAACTTGAACTTGGATTCCAGAGAATAGTCGACGGCAATTTCAACTCTTCATAGGTACTGTTGGGGGGACTTTTTGATATCGCCTTCGGGACATTCCTGAGGGAACAGGAACCTCAAGGCTTTTGGTCTGTATTGGGGAAAGTATGCCTGCTATATTTCAACCAGGAATGCTGGCAGACATTATTTGCTGACATGGACACTGCTGCCTCAACGGTGATTCTCGCCAATGTAACACATGCTTTCTTTTTTTATTATATAAACTTCAGACAGAGGCTGGGGGCAGTCGTCCTGCTTATTTGAATCAAAGTTAAATTTACTGATGGGATCTGTCAAATTCTTTATATATTGTTAACAAAAACTTCATCCACAGATAGTTGGGTGATTTCAAGATGGGGGCTACTTCATTTGGACAGACAACTGGCTCAATGCCAGGTTTAGGGGGATACTGCTTTATCTGCTTGGACTGGGGGGGCAAAGGCTGCAGCTCCTATTCAGTTAATTTTTGTGTCCCCCCTCATTTTTTTGTTTCTTCCTTTCCCTTCTTTCTTTATTTTTAATACTATCAGCAATTGTCAGCCATTATAAACACATACTTGTTTATAAAGTGGAGCAAGTTAAGCACTGAAAAATGGAAAAATGGGGGGGGGGAGCTCGGTGGATGGGTACACCTTGTCACAAGCCCCTTGCCCCCAAACCCCAGGCAGCCCGGTAGAACCTCCTATTTTCAGAAAGGACACCCCTTTTTATGAACTCGTGAGCAGCTGTAAAGGTTCCGGAAGACTTACCCACCTTTCTTTTCCCAGTGGGAGGGTGGAAACTGTAGTTTTGAGTTCCCTTGGCTCTGTACTACTTTCAGTATTTGAATCCCAGCACGGCCACTGGCTACATCTTGCCTAAGCAGCTGGGTACGATAGCCGAGCGTACTATCTTTCAAGGCACAACGTCTTTTCAAAATCCTTCTGTTAAAATGTTAGATCACATAATCAGACCCCCAGGTAGAGTTGATGAGAAAATCATAAAAGCTTACTTAAAATAAAAGCAATACAGAAAAGTCTGCAGTTTGGAAGAACTCTGAAATGCAGATGATATCAAAAGTAAAACTGGATGGTTTACAGAAAACACTAGAGACTGTTTTTCAAAACTATACTTTGTTTTGATGTTAAGAGTCCAGAAAAGATTTTAAATGTCCTTGTAAAGATGAGTTCTTAAGCAACAGTTTGTAGCAAGTTTGTATCCCAAGTCAGTTCCTCTGAATGTCCTTTTAAAAAGGCTTCAGGTGCTTCCTTGGTGAAAGTTTTTGTTTCCAAAATTCTGACTTAAAATCAGAATTTTCTGTTCAGTATGTGAAAAGTCAGCCGGCACGGTGGTGCTGAGGGTTGAGGCAATGGATGCCACACCAACGACCCGGGTACAGGAACGAGCCCGGACTGCTGGGGGTCGGCAGGGGAATAGAGAGGATTGAGCGTCCGAGGGACTGCTCTCCTCTCTCGGGGAGGATCCAGGGGTAGCCTGGTGTGGCAGTGGCCCCCGGTGGAGACCGGCGGCACTGCTATCTGCAGGGGCTTAAAGGCTTGGGGCAGATGTCGGGCGGCTGCCTTCCGGACATGAGTGGGAGCACTCATGTCACGGGCTGGGCGGCATTGCACGTCCCACGCCCAACACTGGAGACCCACCACCGCCCCCAATGATCTCCTCGGGACCCTATGTCCCCCGGGGATGCCTGGGAGAAAGTAATGACCTTGAGGATGGCAGGGTTCACAGTGGGCGGTAGAGCCGCACTGGCCAGCAGAGAGGTCTGAGAGTGTTCTGGAGTTGGGGCAGATAAACAGAGTTGAAAAACAATAAAAGTGTGAAAAGTCAACATTTTCACACACTTAGGTATGGTTTTAGAGATTTTTCCAGGCCTACACATATACTTCTGGTCTTCAAGTACATGCCAACTGGACAGGCTATCTGACCCCCCCCAGCTGAACTGTTTATCAACTGCCCCGAGTTCAAAATGCGTCTCTTCTACATACAGGCTGGGCTGGCCATCTTCAAGCCACACCGACAGTGTGATGGGGTGCAACAGTTTACTTTTCCCTGTAGGTGTCACTGTGGTTTCATGTCAACCCCAGTGACATCTGGTCCATGCATCTGGTGTAATCCCCGACCCCTAGGTCATCCCCGGACCTCTTCCTGTCATGGAAAGCTAGGTACCCGCCTGGCTCCATAAAAATGTCTCCCTTATCTGGAGACGTACCAGATTCAGAAATAGCCATTGGAACAATTAAGGCTATTTTTGTAGTTTCATTCCTAAAAGCCTTTTAAAGAAACAGTGTCTTAATTCTAAAGTACATTACAACATACACAATATGAACCCACATACATGGATATAGGCCTATCATGCGATAGACCTAAGTTTTTTTTTTCTTTGGGTCGCCAGCCTGGCTAGAGGCTCCAATCCAGACAGAGACAATATTCGGGAGGGGAAGGGAGGGCAGGGAGCTAGTTGGGCTATGTTGGGAAGGTTGATACCACAGTTGCTGCTTACACCAGGAATATTCCGGACCTTCCGGTTATGTGCTGGGCTTATCTCAGCACTACCCATCACCATAAGGCAACAAAAGTGTGGTGGGCCTACTGTGGCACCTTAGAAGGAAAGTAACTGGAGAAGAGAGGGGTTGAGGTTTGTTTGGGGCGCACCCCGATTCAAGTTTGCTGTTTACATATATAGTTGTGTTTTAAATGTTGTATCATGTGTTGGTTGGTTTAACCCTTGGGCTGCCCCCCAACCAATCATCCATCCGAACACATGACTGGGTTATAGACTAATACCCAGCTTGATGGTCGGAGATCTAGAATGCAAGGTGGTAAACTACCTACTAATGGAGAAGTTAAATATTGTACCGTATAATATCAGAGGAATTAATCGCCCAGTCAAACGAACAAGACTCCTACAGGAACTGGGTAAATTAGATTCTCATACTGCATTACTAAAGGAGACCCACCTCACAGAGATGGAACATAGGAAACAATGCCGTGGATGGGTGGGCTCCATTTACGCCTCCTCATACCTGGCTCACCCACATCGCAGTGGAACAGCTACTTTAATTCATAAAATGTGCCCCATAAAAGTACAGGATGTCAAATCAGAACCAGAGGGAAGGTTTCTAAAAATACAGGCCCTTTATAGAGATATTCCCTGCATAATTATAAGTGTATATGCCCCAAATGAGGATGGGGAGGCAGCTCAGTTTTTCAAAAAGGTATTTACAAACGTGGTGGAGGTTAATGACTGCCTTTGCATTCTGGGAGGAGATTTTAATACTGTGCTTTCCCCATCTCTGGACAAACAGGGAGGGGCCCCAAGGGCAAGGCAGGGGATAGCTGGTCCAACCCTAAGTCGATTAGTTCAGAAATGGGGGCTCCTATACAGGTGAAGGTGGATGAATGGGCAGCTCAGAGACTACTCGCATTACTCCGACAGACATAACTGTTACACCACGATAGATATGTTGTTTTTGTCAGAAGAGTGGGCATATGCTACATCCCAATATAGGATACATCCACATACCATCTCAGATCATGCTCCAGTACGACTTACCCCGACGTTGGCACCCTCGCCCAGAAACTCTCACTGGTGCTTTAATGTTGGTCTTCTAAACAATCCAGATTTTAAAACTCATGTAGAAAACACAATCAGATAATACAGTATACAGAAACAAATTTGGAGGGGCCGGTGGCCCATACCGTAAGATGCGATGCCATTAAGGCTGTCCTTCGAGGAGCCATTATTAAATTTGCAGCTGAGGTAAAGAGACAGAGGGTTTCCAAAATAACGGAGCTAGAGGCAGAGACCACAGAACTAGAATTTCAGCATATGGTTTCTTTAAATCAGGAAGTTAAGAAGGCTTTAGAAAAGTGCATAGGTGTTTTAAGCATCACGTGATAACTCAGTTGGAAGGGGCATAGACGTATTCGCCAGCAATATTTTGAGAATGGGAACTGGGTGTGGTGGCTGTTAGCGGCCACACTACGCACCTAACAGACGAGTAGACTGATCCTCCGACTGAAAAACTCAGCAGGGGGAGACACCGAGGAGAGCCATCTGGGGAGAATTACAGACATATCTGCACAATATTATAAAACTCTATACAAACAAGGAGAGATATCAGACTTTCAAGATGTTGTTGCAGACTTTCTTGAGGGTCTAGAAACTGGGACCCTCTCTGGGGGCTTGACAGAGCTCTTGGAGGTGGACATAACTTTGGAAGAGTTGAAATCATAGGTGGCAGATCTAAAAAATGAAAATTCATCTGGATTAGATGGATTCACATCAGAATTCTACAAGAAGTTTGGAGAACTGCTCCTCCTAGTCCTCATGAGGGCCTGCACAGAGATTCTGGCCAGAAAAAAGACCCCCGATATCTTGGCAGAAGGCTCAGATATCAGTACTGCATAAGGCAGGGAAGGACCCCTTGAAGTGTGAGTCATACAGACCTATCTCTTTACTTAATGTTGACTTAAAGATCTTCACAGGGTTGATGGCTAGGAAACTTCAGACTGTGGTCCCTCAAGCGGTCCATGAGGACCAAACTGGGTTTATTTCAGGGCAATACCTGCCTGACAATATCCGGAAACTGCTAAACATCATTTACTCCTAAAAAACACAGAGAGATTTTCAGATAATTATTTCCACGGACGTGGAAAAAAGCATTTGATAGGGTTAACTGGAAATTTCTGAAACTGTCCATGGAAAAAGTTGGCCCTAAATTTCTGCAAGTTATTACTCAACTGTATAAAAAAATAGAGGCACAGGTGCGGGTTAATGGCATCAGCTCCACCCATTTCACAATCTCGAGAGGGACACAGCAGGGATGTCCGTTATCCCCTCTTCTTTTCACACTGAGTCTGGAGCCCCCGGCAGCTAAAGTCCAACAAGCTCTAGAAATTAAAGGTATAATGGCGGGTGGAGCAGAACAAAAACTATCCCTATATGCTGACAACTCAATTTTTTATCTCTCCTCAACTGAGACTTCCCTATCTCCTCTTTTGCAGACACCACAGACCTTTGGCTATCTTTCGGGACAGAAAATAAATTTTTCAAAATCTGAAGTGCTGGTGATAAATGGTCACATCCCTAGACCATTTAAATATCCCATTCCTTTTAAATGGGCCCCCAGTAATCAAACTAGGTATCTGGGGATACAGGTGACAATAGACCTCTCCAGGCTTTTTGCCACAAACTACGAGAGGCTCTGGGGAGCAGCGGAACAGGATCTGGTCGGGTGGCACCTCCTCCCCCTCTCCCTGGTGGGGAGGTGGACGTGGTGAACATGAACAATCTACCATGCCTGCTATTCCTATTTCAATGTCTGCCTATTTGGATCCCATTAACCTTTTGGAATAAGTTAAATGTGTCTCTCAGTGTATGTGGAATAATAAGAAACCCAGAATAGCTAGACATGTACTACAACTTCCTAAGGAGAGGGGATGCCTGGCAGCTCATGTGGCAGGTCTTATGACATAGGCCAGACAGAGAGTCTCCTCCCAGTGGTATTTACTTGAAGATGCTGACCTGGGAGATGGGCCATTGTTTACCCTGGCATTAATGGAGGCCACTTTGGAGTAAGAACGGGGCGTACAAAATCAATGGGTTAGGCATGGCCTATATATACCTAGGAAAACACAGAGGCTTCTGGGCACTCCGCGTGGGTTTCCTCCAGCCTTGGAAATCCAGGGTATGCAAGTTGGGCAGCCCCGGGTATTACTAGGTTTACACAGTTTTTGGAGAATGACAGGTGTATTACATTTCAGAGAGTGAAAGAGAAATTTAATTGGAAAAATGCGGAATTCCTACTGTACATGCAGGTGAGAAGAAAAATTACTCACCTGTAGTAATCTTGCCCCCGAGAGGTCCACTAATATTATTACTCTTTGCAGTGCTCCTTTAAGTCAGCACTGCCCCAGAGCCAAATAGAATGCTATGCTAATTACGGAATGTTTAGCTTGTGCATTCATTTTCAAACTGCCTGCTTTCTACCTTAGATTTCTGTGAAGCCTGCGAAGAGGCCATAATATATATATAACAATTAACAATTTTAGAATGCTAATGCCCAACAGGGCCATGTAAAAAAGAAGTAATAGGCCAAGAAAGGGCCAATAAAAACACAGTAATAGGATGAATCCTCTTTTCTGAGCCAGATATACCCTTAGAAAGAACCTACCAGCTAAGCATTACCTAAATGCGCCAGCCAGTGAGCTATCCTTCATATTGAGAAGCATCTCAGCTGTACAGAGTATTTTTCTGTGATTCTAAGCGGAGGACCAGGGGTGGGGAGTAATATTATTAGTGGATCCCTGGGAAGAAACAAGATTACTCAGATGAGTAATTTTTGTTTCTAACCCCAGGAATCCACTAATATTATTAGTCTTTGCAGACTATGTAGCAGCATCACTAGAAGGTGGGCAGAATCTATTTAGGAAAAGACTCTGCAAAACAGCCTTTCCAAAAGTGGTATCACTCCTTGCCTAAGTATCCAGGTTGCGTGTTTAGTAAAGGTGTGGGCTGACCTCCAGGTAGCTGCTTTACAAATCTCCAACAGAGGGACCTCTCTGGCAGCTGTAATGGTGGCAGCTGTGCCCCTTATGGAATGGGCCCGAAGACCTGACGGAGGGACCTTGCCCACCTTTGAACAGCAGAACTGAATACACTGGACTATCCACTGAGATATAGTACTCTTTGAAGCAGGAGATCTCTTACCTACTTCCCCATAGGTAAGGAACAGTTGTTGTCTGGCCTACCTATGATCCTTCGTATTGGCTATATAACAGCTCAATGCTCTCTTCACATCCAAACTATGCAGCCTATGCTCACCAGAGCTAGCGTGTAGTGTAAAACATACTGGTAGGGTAATGAACTGATTTAAATGAAAGTCAGAAACTACTCTGGGAAGGAACTTTCTTGTTAGTTCTCAACACAACCTTATCATTGTGAAAAGAAATATAGTCTTTCTCCACACATAGTGCTTATAACTCACGTATCCTCCTAGCAGAGGTAAGTGCCACTAGGAAAACTATCTTCCAGGTAAGAAATTTGAGCTCTGCAGAAGCTAAGGATGCAAATGGTGGAAGCATAAGCTGGGCAATACAAATGTTGAGATCCTAAGCTGGCACTGGTTCCCTATGAGGGGGAAACAGATGTAAAAGGCCCTTAAAGAACCTAAATACGGAATTATAAGCTAGGGATACCTCATTCCCTACAGAGAGATAAGCTGAAAGTGAAGCCAGATCAACTTTCAGAGTTGAGTGCTGCAATCCCAAGGAATGCAGATAAGACAAATAATCTAGGAGGGTTGGAATGCCAGCCTGTGCTGGGATTTTGCCCTTGTCTGTACACCAAATAGAAAATCTTTTCCATTTTGAAGGACTTCTAAATCTTCTTGGGAGTACTGGGAATCTGAATACTCTAAGCCCTCAAGAGCCAAGCTTGAGTGTGAAAGACCTGAGACTGGGATACACCACCCTGTCATGAAAGAAGTCAGTAGATTGTACCTCTGAGGGAGGTAGATTGGTTTTCTCACTGACATTGAGAGCAACAGGGAGTACCATGCCTGTCTTGGCCAGTCTGGGGCTATCAGAATCATCAAGGCTGGCTGTGAGCCGAGCTTCATAAGAACTCCGAGAATCAGAGGAAAAGGAGGGAATGCACAAAGTTATTTTCCTGTCCAAACGAGAATCAGGGTATCCACAGAACAGTCCCTTTCACTGGAGCGCTGCAGCAATACAGCGGTAAATGGTGTCACAAACACGCTCAGCAGGTGAGGCCCTCTGCTCCCACAGTGCCAACCTCCGAGTGCAGTAATGTGAACAGGTAACAGACAGGGTAACCCTCCTGTCTGCTTGTGGGTCCGAATCACCTTTAGTCTGAAGTTCTAGAGGGGGGATTCAAACTGTGAACCTTATACTAGTGTACCCAAACGTGCTCTTCAGGGGGATGCAAGATATCTTTCGCCTAATGGCACCTAACCAGGTATCCAAAATGAACCCTTAAAAGAGCTTAGGAATATTCTTAACTTTTCTCAGTTTGGTAACACCATCAAGCCCTTCAGAACAACTGTCAACTTAACCACGTATACATCACATACTAAAAAAAGAACTTCGTAGACACATCCAGTCTTTTTAAATATTAATAGTACTTAAAGATGATAAAAGCATGAAAAATATAAACACAGAACAATATATCAAAGAGCATACAATCACTTAAAAGAACACAAGGAAAAGTACAAACAAAAAAGCTCCTACCACAATACAATTAGACTTTTTCTGTCTACAAACAATGATCTTCCCGTCAGGAGATATTTTAAATACTGTGATGTCAGCACAAAATAATTTCCTAAATAATGACAGTCTTTAATCAAGCCTTTCCTTTGATCTTGTGCGATTTCCTGTTCCCCAGGCATGTCAAAAATTTACAACTTTTCACACCATGGTGGTATAACAAGTTTTTCCTCTAAAACGTCATAAAAGTTTACAAGCCCTATATCCTGGCAGCTGGATCAGTTCTAATTAAGAAAAAAAAGCAGGAGACCCTTAATTAAGTCTCTCTAGTCCTTTAATTACCTCCTCGTTTCAGATCACTTGTCATTCCACTGACCTGGAAGGGGGAGGCACCCATAGCAGACGACGTCTCATGTGAGACACTCACATACCACATTCTATATTACAAATGTGATAGAACAATCATAACCAGCTGAGCCAACCTGGTGGTGCCGGACACACCACGCGGGCAACCCAAGTTCGGGAGTGAGCTCGGGTGCCGGGGGTCGGCAGGGGAGGGTTGCTCTCCTGTCCTGGGGGGAGGACAGCGGGATGCCGGGCGTTCCGGCGGCCCCTGGTGGAGATCAAGGGCGCTACAGAAGTGCAGGTGGCAAGTAACAGCATGCCCAATGCTGGCAGGACTGTCATGCGCCAAGCGTTGGGGGTGCTCACGCAGGGGGGGGGGACTAAACAAGGAAAACCCCCGGCTCACTGGGACAGGCGACGGCACCTATCCTCCATGGCCAGCACCAGCTTCGACTCTGCTGGCCTCATCACTCTTCCATCCGGGCCCCACCTGCATGCCAGAGTCTGCCTCGCTAAAAGAGCCCAAGGAAGTAGTCAGGCTACCCTCCCCGGGCATGTCAAACCAGTGGTGCTGGCAGCAAGGGGGGGAGAGTGGGCACAGACCACAGAGAATCACGGACAGGCAGGCACAGGGGAAAAGGTTGGCTAAGAGAGTTTCCATGAGCCATGACCGGAGGGAAAAATACTTAAATAAATAAATAAATAAATAAATAAATAACCAGCTGGCCAAACATCACGATCCTCCCCACCTAGACTGCATTTGGGGGCTCTATCCCCTGCATGGAATGAGCTTCCCAAATCAGTTTACTCCTCATACAGACGCGATAGGCCATCGGCGTTCTGATTGGTCGCTCCAGCCCTATGTAAGATTGTCATGTCATACCCTTGCAAGGCAAGACACCATCTTAATAGTCTACCATTAGTTTTTCCCACTTGGGTCACCCAAATCAGGGGTTTGTGGTCAGTTTGTACCTCAAAATGCTGCCCATATAAGTATGGCTGTAACTTCTTTAAGGCCCACACTATGGCAAGCCACTCTTTTTCCACAGTACAGTAAGCCTGCTACCTAGGAAGTAACTTTTTACTCAGGTACACTACAGGGTGATCTTTCCCTTGGTTGGATGTCTGACTCAGTACTGCCATAATACCCACATCTGAGGCATCAGTTTGGACTATAAAGGGTCTGCTATAGTCAGGACTTGTCAATACAGGAGCACTGCACAGTGCCTCCTTCAGTTTACTAACTGCTTTTTCACAGGCTGGCTCCCAGGAAATTTCTTCTTAGGCATCTTTTTCTTTACCAGGTCAGATAGGGGAGCAGCCAGGGCACTCTAATTGGGCACAAATTTCCTATAGTAACCTGCTGTCTCTAGAAACTCCTGACCTGCTTCTCCATTTCTGGTTGGGCCATGCCTTGATAACCTCTATTTTTACTTGGTTAGGACAGAGCTGTCTACAACATGCCTGAGGTATGCCACTTCAGCCATGGTTACCTGGCACTTCTCAGCTTTGACAGTGAGCCCAGACCTCTGTATCCTGCCCAGCACTTCCCTAAGGTGGGACAGGTGTTCCTCTCAGCTGGCACTAAAGATGGCAATGTCATCCAGGTACCCCACAGCGTACTCCTCAGCACCATTCAACACCTGGTTCACCAACCTCTGTAAAGTGGCCGGGGCATTCTTCATTCCGAAAGGCATTACTTTAAATTCAGATAAGCCTATCAGAGTGATGAAGACCGACCTCTCCATAGCTCTCTCAGTTAACTCGACCTGCCAATACCCCTTGGTCAGGTCAACAGTTGTAAGGTAGGTCGCCCCTCCCAACTTGTCCAGGAGTTCGTCCATCCGAGGCATCGGGTGGGTGTCTGACTTCGTAACTACATTAAGTCCATGATAGTTCACACAGAAACGAGTAGAACCATCTGGCCTGGGCACAAGGACTACGGGTGAGGCCCAGGGGTTGTGGGATCTCTGGATTACCCCTAAATCCAGTATTTCCTCCATCTCCCTCCTAATGTCCTTTTAGACAGCCTCTGACACACGATATGATGTCCGCCGTATGGGCGTCTGTGTCCCTGTCTCCACATTTTGAGTAGCTATGCGGTTTAGTCCAAGCTTGGTGCTAAACAGTGAGGCAAAGTCTGATAAAACATCCCTTACTTCCTGGATCTTGTCTGGGGCCAGCTGGGGTAACAGTTTAACTGCCTCCACAGAGGACTCCCACTTGCTTTCTTCCAGCAAGCCCAGAAGGGAGTCTCCTTCATCAGTCCCCTTCCCGGACTACATACTGCGAACACCATGTCAGCCCTATTAGCAAATGGCTTCGTCATGTTGACATGGTACATTCTTTCTGTCTGTCTTCTGTCAGGTAACTATGACATAGTTCACGTCATTTACCTTCCTAACTACTTTGTACGGTCCTTCCCACTCAGCCTGCAGCTTGTCTTTCTGGACTGGAATAAGGACCATGACACCCTAACCAACCGTGTACGAGCGAGCTCTGGCTCTGCAGTCGTAACACACTTTTTGTTTCTGTTGGGCAGCTGCCAGGATGCTCTGGGCTGTCACCATAACTTCCTTCAGCTTTTCCCTAAACCTAAGGATGTAATCCACTATGGGAGTTCCGAGTAGCATGCTTGCCTTCCCAGTCCTCCTGGATCAAGTTTAGGGGCCCACTTACCTGGCATCCATATAACAGCTCGAAGGGGGAAAATCCTCTCGATTCTTGGGACACACCTCCCTGTATGCAAACAACAGGTGGGAAGGGTATTTCCCCAGTCCCTCCCATGATGTTCAGCAAACGCTTGGAGCATTGACTTCAGGGTACCATTAAATCTTTCCACAAGTCCACTGGCTTGCAGGTGGTAAGGTGTCGTGTGCCTCTGCACCACCCCACACTTCTCCCACAAACATTTCATCAGGTCCAACCTGAAGGAACACCCTCAATTGGTGATAACCTCCTGCAGAAACCCAACACGGGAGAAAATCCCAAGTAAGGCATCTGCCACTTTGTCTGTCCTCAGTGAGGATAGGGCGACTGCCTCCGGGTACTGGGTGGCATAATCCACCACAGTCAGGATGAACCTCTTCCCGGAGGAGCTGGGGGTATTTAAAGGCCCCACAATATCCATTCCCACCCTCTGGAAATGGGCTAGGGGATCAGGGCGGCTTGGGTTTTCTTGCCCACCTTCCATAATTCTTGGCACTGGTGACAAGAACTGCAATACTCCTTCACCTGCTGAGTGAAGTTGGGCCAATAGTAATTCTGGGCCAACCGCTGCATAGTGCGCACGATTCCCAGATGACCAGATAAGGGTATATCATGTGCAATCTTGGGCAACTACTCAATACCTCTGGGAAACGACAAGCTGCCTGCCTATCACCCCTCTCTCTGACTTCACAGCCTGAGTATACATCAGTCCATTTTCCCAATAAACCTTATGTTTACCATCACCTTCCTGTGCTCTGTCAGAGTCTGCCCAAGCCCTCAGCTTCTCTAGACTAGGGTCACTTTTCTGAGCAGCTAAAAACTCCTTACACATTCCCAAGGCATGGGACAGGTACTCTTCAGTCTCTGAACAAGGGTCCCTAGCACTACCTAGTATCAGGGCACTCAGGATCACTGTCATCCCTAACCCTCTGACAATGGGTCACCCATCCTTCTTCGGAGTAACCCTCCGTAGCTGTGTGGTTAACTGCTACTGGGGAAATTTCTCCCCCCTTTTCATTAGTCTCCATATCAGGAGACACAGGCTAGGGAGCCAGCCTCTCAGTGGTTTCCACAATGGCTTTTGTGGGGTCCAGGGAACTACAATTTTCCCTTGCCGCTTGGCTATGGGTAACTGCACACATCATCCCATTTGAGATTATTGCCAAGGATGACGTCAACTGCTAAAGTTTCGGCTACAGCCACCTGTTGCACAGTTCCCCCTCTTTCACCCAAGTCTACGAGAACACTAGCGAGTGGCAATGTTTTCTCCTCACCAGTGAAGTCTTGTACAGTTACAAATTCATTGGGTATAAGTTGACCAGCCTCTATCAGATCCCTTTTTACCAATGTCAGGGATGCCCCTGTGTTCTTTAACCCTTGTGTCTGTACACCATTCACCGAGACTGGGTGCATGTGTTCCCTCATGTTCATGAGCATGCTTCCAGCGACACATAAACAACCCATTTCTTTCCTAGTCTCATTCTGTGTATTGCTTGCCCTTTTGGGACTCTTGTCTGGCAATATGCCCAGTTTCTTTACAGACCCAACATTTGTTTCTTTTCTCAGAGAAATCTTTTCTCTGAAACCTGGGGCTAATTGGTTTTGGTGGAGGCAGTGAGGATTTGAGCTGCCCTGAAGGCGTGCTATTCCCTTTCTGCACTGCCACGCTTGCCCCTTTCGTTCTCAGAGCAGGTCTGCTCTTGGAATAGCGGTCCGAGAGTTCAGCAGCCTCTTGCACTGTTTTGGGATCTCGGTTCTCCAGCCTGGTTTTCAGCTCTGCTGGGCATGCCCAAAAAAACTGTTCTAACAAAATAGCATTTTCAATTTTATCTACAGAGTTGGCTTCAATTCCCTCCCACCGACATTTTCAACACTGACGTTTCATGGCTAGCTCCTCGTAGCTCATGCCAGGGCTTCTCCTGAGATTATGGAATTTAGCTCTGTATGCTTCTGCAGTTAAATCAAACTTTTTTAAAAGTGCAGCTTTAAGTCTGCAGTAATCATTACTGTCCTCACTGTCCATTTGACCCAATGCATCCCGAGCTTTCCTGGTAAGTAGCAGGGATAGCTGGACCCTCTAGGAATTTTAGCCTGAATACAAACTTTTTCAAAGGAATTTAAAAAGGTATCCATATCTTCCCCCTCTTCAAATTCAGCTATCAATTTGGAATTCAATTTGTAACCCAGTTCTGCAGTTCCAGTTAAACCCAGGCCACTTACCTGTTCTGGTGCTGGTGGTTGTAGTCGTAGCTTCTCCAGTTCATGCTGCCTTTGACACTCTTGCTCCTCACGGTCCGCCTCTCGCTGTTCACGTTCAGCTTCTCACTGTTCTCGCTCCTTCTCCTCTGCGACTTGTTTCTCTTGCTCGGCGTCTCTCTGAAACTTCAGCTCCATTCCGCGCAACTCAAGCTATAGCCTGATTGCTTCTGGTTCCAGAAGGCTGGTGACCTTCCCCTGCTGCTGTGGCCCTTCGCTTGCACTGGCCCTGCTGCCCTCATCGGACATGGACAATGCACTGGCTGCTAGCCCATCCATGCTCAAGGTTTGGTCCTTTACAGTCACAGTCTGTGACTCGATGCTCTGGACATCTGCTGCTATCAGGGCATCCATCAGGTTCTCTTGATGGCTCTCCCCTCATACAGGACTTCTCTGTCCTGGCACAACTGCCTCAAGTAGTCTACAGTGTGCCTGCTGTAGTTGGAAGCCATCTTCTTCCCTAACTACGGCTACTCTAACCTCCACTTTAGAAAAAAAAATAAAACAGGTAGGAACTTGACTGTAAGCAGAATAATATAGTTCTGTTTCCTTTTTAAAAAATAAATCACTGCCTTATTTTGCAAGTGAGCTGCACAGTATTAAACTGACACACTGAACAGTTAAAGCTTGTGTTACCAATTTTATCCACACCGCTGCCAACCAAATCTGTCACAAACACACTCAGCAGGTCAGGACTTCTGCTCCCACAGTGCCAACCTCTGAGCGCAGTACTCTGAACAGGTAACAGACAAGGTAACCCTCCTGTCTGCTTGTGGGTCCAAATCCCCTTTAGTCTCAAATTCTGGGGGGATTTAAACTGTGAACCTTATGCTAGCATACCCAAATGTACAGGCTCAGATAATCTTCTCTTCGGGGGGGGGCGGGTAGATGCAAGACATTTTTCACCTAAGGGCACCTAACCAGGTATCCAAAATAAACCCTTTAAACTCTTTTAAAGACCTACCTTTTCCCAGTTTGGTAACACCATCAGGCCCTTCAGAACAGCTGTCAACTTAACCATGTATACATCACATACAAAAAAGAACTTCGAAGACACACCCAGGCTAGGGTTACCACCTGTTCTGATTTTTGCAGGACGAAAAAATTACTCACCTTAGTAATTATATTTCTTCTAAAGGAGTCTTCCTGTATTCTGACAATTGCAGTGATTCCCAACCTTTGAACTGCCCCAGAGAACTAAGGGTTAACTTTCCATGCAGGGCATGGAACGCTGACCTCGAGCTCGGTTGAAGTCTCTGTCTGGAGTGTTTTCAACCTAAATCGTCAGATTCTTACGAGCCCAACTAAACTAAAAATTCTATGTGGAAATTGTAAAAATTCTACTAGCCAACTGGCTGAAATGTTTTGGATTCCCAAGAAAGACTCAAGTCGGGAAACTCAAAAACTAAACCCAATGTATTTAAAAAAAAAATAATAATAAATAAGCACCTAAACAAAACGGAGGAAGGTGCCAGAAAACACACTCCAAGGGTGCAACACTGTACCTGCCCAACCACTTCCCAAAAACAGGTTCTGAGAGGAGAGGCAGGGAAGGAGAACAGAATACAGCAAGACTCCATTAGAAGAAATATAATTACTAAGGTGAGTATTTTTTTCTTCAAACAACATGAAGTCTTGCTGTATTCTGACAATTGAACTACCAAGCAGTAAGAGGTAGCATCTTTCAAAAAGTGTGCATGAACAAGAGGCTGATTTGAAGATAGACGAGGCGGCTCAGAGGTAATTGAGAAGTATTTTTTCACAGAGAGGGTTGTGGATGCATGGAACGGCCTTCCGGAGGAGGTTGTGGAGTCAAAAACAGTGGTAGAATTCAAGCATGCATGGGACAGTCATAAGGCAATTCTAGGGGGTTGGAGTAGGAAGAAGTAGGCTGCTGGTTAACTAGGATCTGCAGCTTATCCATTAGGTAGGTAAATAGGCAGACTGGGTGGGCCAAGCGGTCCTTATCTGCTGTCAAAATCTATGTTTCTATGTTTTACCTCCAAGGAGGAGGGACAGAACCTACTTTGAGAATAGAGACTGAAGTACTGCTGTGCCAAACCAAGCATCACTCCTAGCCTGGATATCCAGAGAGTAATGCTTGGTAAAGGTATGGACTGTTTTCCGGGTGGCTGCTTGACAAATTTCTAGGAGAGGAATATCCCTGGATGCAGCCAGGGAAGCAGATGTACCTCTTGTGGAATGAGCCCTCTGGCCTGAGGGTGGTGTTTTTTCCTACTTTTTCATAGCAGAATTGTATACAAGACACAATCCACCTGGCAAGAGATCTTTTGGTGGCAGGTTTGCCCTTTCCCACTTCTCCATAAGTGAAGAACAACTGGAGGGGAGCCAAACCTGTGACCCTTGGTACGCTCTATGTAGTAACTAAGGGCTCTTTTGACATCTAAACTGTGTAGTCTCCTCTCTCCTGAGGAAGAATGCTCAGTGAAGAAAACAGGGAGAGACATAGACTCGTTTAAATGGAAGTCTGAAACCACTTTGGGCAAGAACCTTCTATTGGTTCTAAGGACCACTTTATCCCTATGAAAGGAGATAAAATCAGGTTCCACTGACAGGGCTTGCAATTCACTGATACGCCTGGCAGAGGTAATGGCTACCAAGAACACAGTTTTTCCAAGTCAAGTACTTAACCTCTGCTGAAGACATTATTATTTGGTTTTTGTTTACCGGGTAAGTACACTAGACAACAATGTTGCCTATATTCAGGCACGACCCGGGAGAGTACAGTCAGGGGGAGATCAGAGTCAACATTAAAGAGTATTTCATGACGTAGCATGAGGTAAGAACAAACATTTGAACAGTATACAGCCAGGTACAGTCATTATCAGTGATGACAAAGAGAAACAGATAACATTACATTAATTATTTTCATCTGATGATACATCAATGACTAAATTGAAACAGCAAACAAAACTTAAATGAAGTAGCATTATAACAATAGGATTTCTGCTGGATGTTGGAAACTTTCAGATTTTGGAGACCAGCAGGAAATCAGTAAGTGCCATAGGGAAGAGAAAATGCTAGGAGAGAGGCTCAAGTTACAGCACAAGAGCAGCAGTCGGATTCTAATAGGTGTGCCCGAAGACTCAGTTTAAAGTCCTTGTGGGATTTGGAGAGTTTGATGTGGGAGGGAATGGAGTTCCAGGAGCGGGGGGCAGATATGGCGAAGGATTGTTCTCCTTTTTGTGTGCGATATCTGGGAATTTCAAGTTGGGTTTGAGCAGATGCCCTGAGGAGGTATGCTTGGGAGGGCTGAGTTAATAGTTCGGCAAGGTATTAGGGGACCCCGTTCTGATCATATTATCAATTGTACAGCCTGCAGAATAGTGTCTGAGCGAGTCTGGGGAGAGCCAATTTAGTTTCGAGTAGAGCAGGCAATGATGGGTAAGTCTGTGAGCGGAGAGAGCAAATCTGCATATACTGTTATAGCAGGTGCTCCATTTCTGGAGCGCTCTTTTGCTAGCTTTAAGGTAAACCTGAGAGCAATATGTTAGAGCAGGGAGGAGAAATCCTTGTGCAATAGCAAGCTGGGCAGCATCACTGAGGGAGGACCTAATTTTGAAGGCAAGACCAAGTTTTGAGTAAACTGTCTTACATGTAGCCGCAATGTGGAGGTTAAAGTCAAGAGATGGGTCGAGAGTGACTCCTAGATACCTGAAGGAGGTAACTAATTCAAGAGGGGAGTCATCTAGAGAATGTATCAATAAGTCTGGAGTAAGAGATCTGATTCTTGATGGGGGGCCAAAAAGCATAGTTACAGTTTTCTTAGCATTCATTAGGAGCCTGTTCTGTAGTAACCACTCCTGCAAGCAGTTGAAGTCTGCTTGAAGATGTGCTCTTACTGATAAGGGATCTTTACCACTGGAGAGAAGCACCATGTCATCAGCATAAAGGATTAACGAGGAGGAGCAGGGAAGGGAGGGCAAGTTGTTCATGAAAAGGAGAAAGTAGTGGGCCAAGAATAGATCCTTGGGGGACTCCAACAGAGGTAGGGGAAAGATTTGAGACGGCGGATTCAATTTGGACAAATTGCAACCTCCCTGAGAGGTAGCTATCGAACCAGGAGATAGTCGACAGGTCAAAGCCAAGGCAGGACAGTTTGGAAAGTAGCAGAGAGTGATTCACAAGGTCAAATGCCTTTGTGAGATCGATAAATATGGCCCCAGTGAGCAGGCTCTTATCCATCGCTGTAAGGACTGCATCTGTCAGCTGAAGTAGAGCAGTTGTGGTGCTGTGTCCTATTCGGAATCCATGCTGGGTAGGGAATATAAGGTTGTTAAGGTGCAGGTAATTTGTGACCTGAGTAGCGATGGCCTTCTCGAGAAGTTTATTTAGGGTAGAGAGAATGGCAATCGGTCTATAGTTTGACATATTTTTGGTATCCCCTTTTTTGTGAACAGGGACAACGCGGGCGGTTTTCCACAATGTTGGTACCGTTTGGGTTATTATGGAAAGATTAAAGATTCTTGCAATAGGAACAGCAACAGCAGGGGCTGCCTGCTTCAAGAAGCTTGGCAGTAGCCCATCCGGGCCAGCAGATCCATAGGTGGATACTGATTTGAGGAGATGCAGCACTTCGGTGGAGGAGACTAATGTGAGACGAAAAGGGGTTTCATGTGAAAGTTGCACCTCAGGAGGAGGTGAAAGAGGTTGGTTGAACTTCTCAGTGTATTCGGAGATCCAGAATTGTGCATTAAGAGCATTAGCAATAGTAGGTAACTTATTACAGTTTGCGTCATTCAGTGTCATGTCGGTAATGGCCGTCTTGGGCCTTTGCCCAATGAAATTTTTGATGTGGTTCCAAAAACCCCTGGTATCACCCGCTGAAGACTGGAGAAGCTTAAGGCAGTAGCTCCTTTTAGCCTTCCGAATATCTTTTTTGCAGGCATTTCTCAGTTGTTTATAGTTAACCCAGTCTTCTGATTGTTGGGACTTCTTTGCCAAGGTCCAGGCCTTATCACTTTTTATCATGGCTCGAAGGAGGTCTTTTTTTAGCCATTTATCAGGGGAGCCCCTGAGATGCCTTTTTTCATAGGGATATGCAGATCCTGAAGGGCCAGAAGCTGAGACATCAGGTATTCAAGTGCTGTGTTTACATCATCAGTGTGATAGATGGGAGACCAGTCTATATTATTAATATCCTCGAGAAGTGCAGTTCTGTTTAGTTTGGCAAAATCCCAAAATTGAATGATTCTTGCGAGGGGTTTAAGGCAGTGGCCTGCTAGGGACATAGGCTCAAAGAGGGGTTCCATAAGCTGAGCAATGCAAACATTCAAATCCCAGGCAGGGGCAGGGTCTCTAAAGGGGGGATTGGTGTGAAACAATCATTTAAAAAATTTACAGAACACAGGATGGGAAGATAGCGAGGAAGGCTTCCCCACAGACAAAAATGCAGAAACAGCTGATAAATGTACCTCGAGAGTAGCTGGTCTGATGCCTGGGTCATTAAGATGGACCAAATAATCCAGAACCAAAGGCAACTCAGCAGTGTCTGGAAAATATTCTTCTTAGAACACCAAATGCTGAATCTTTTCCATTTGGAGTTGCAAGTATTTCTGGTAGAGGGCTTTCAAGAAGCCTTGAGGATGTCCAGAACCTCTTGGGAAAGATGCAGATCTGCAAACTCTAACTCTTCAAGAGCCAAGCCTTGAGATTGAGGGACTGGAGATTGGGATACCAAATCCTCCCCTGAGAGGATGTTAACATGTTGTAATTCATTGGAAGAGACAGGGGGAGATGGACTGCTAGGGACAGCAACAGGGGGTACCAGGGCTGTCTGGCCCAATCTGGAGCAACCAGAATCATCTTGCAAGGATGAGACCTTATTTTGACTAAAACTTTGAACAGGAGTGGGAAGCGGGGGAACAGCATACAGAAATTTCCCTTCCCAATTCAGAATCAAGGCATCCAGGGGGACTGAGCCCAAGACTGGAGGTCTGCAACAAAAGAGAGGAAGTTGGTGATTGTCCGGAGCTGCAAAGAGATCTATCTCTGGAGTGCCCCACCTTGAAAATATCACTTTCAACACCTAAGGGTCCAGGGACCATTCGTGATGGCCCTGAGAAATCCTGCTCAGTGCATCTGCTTGCACATTGTCCTTGCCTGGAAGGTGAACTGCTACAAGAGAGGCTTGCAGAGAATAAGCCAGGGACCATAACTTCATGGCTTCTGTAAACAAGGCCATGGACCGAGTGCCTCCCTGCTTGTTGATGTACCACATGGTGGTAGTGTTGTCTGTTCTGACTTGAACCACCTTATTCTGAACTGACTGTGAGAACACTTTTAGAGCTAGAAAAGCTGCCCTGAGGTCTAGAAGATTGATGTGTAGAAGAGATTCTTGGGGGGGACCACAGGCCCTGGGCAGTAAGGGACCCCAAGTGGGCTCCCCAGCCCAGAAGAGAAGCATCCGTGGTAAGGACCACTGAACAAGGCTGAGCAACAAACGGAACACCTTGCCTTAAATTGTCCTGATCCTGCCACCACTGGAGGGCCTGGATCAAGGTCAGAGTCACTGGAATCAGTTTGGTAAGAGTCCTTTCTCTGAGACCAGTAAGCTCTCAGGTGGAACTGAATATCCCTCATCTAGAATCTTGCCCCTTGGACCACTGCTGTTGAAGCTGCCATGTGGCCCAAGAGCTGGAGGAAATGCCTTGCTGGTCGAGATACCTGAAGGCTGAAGGAAGAAGCTAGTTCCATAAGAGCCCTTGCCCTTTCTAGAGGAAGAAAGGCTCTTGCTCGGACTGTGTCCAGTTCTGCACCTATAAAGATAAGGAGCTGGACTGGTTCGAGAACTGACTTGGGAAGGTTGAGAAGAAATCCTAGGGAAGAGAGCACTTGCTGGGTCACTTGCAGGTGAGACTTGACTTGGTCTGGAGACAGACCCACTAATAGCCAATCGTCCAGATAAGGAAATATGGAAATCTTTTGCCTTCTAAGAAAGGCAACTACTACTGCCAGGCACTTTGTGAAAACCCTTGGAGCTGAGGTTAGGCCAAAGGGCACTGGTCTGAACTGATAGTGGCCTGAGGGCAACTCGAACCTGAGGTACTTTCTGTGGGAGCACCTGATGGGAATGTGAAAATAGGCATCTTTGAGGTCCAGGGAGGTTAGCCAGTACCCTGGCCTTAGAGAGGGAAGGATTATTCCCAGAGTTATCATCTTGAACTTTAGTTTTAAAAGATGTTTGTTCAGATATCTGAGGTCTAGGATGGGTCGGCACTCCCCTGTCTTTTGGGGGGTCAGGAAGTACCTGGAGTACAGTCCTTTGCCCCAGTGTAGGGTAGGTACTCTCTCTATAGCTCTTAAAGCGAAGAGAGAAAAAACCTCTGCCTCCAAGGCAAGGGTTTCCGAAAGATCTGCTGGTGGAAAAGATTAGGCTCTCATCTTTGGAAATTTTTTGAAGCTGAGAACCAGTCCCTGGCTTACTACTTCCAGGAACCACGTGTCTGATGTAACAGACATCCAGTCATGGACAAAGTCAGTCAGCCTGTCCCCTACTGGAATCAGAGAGTCGACCCGGGCAGATCCTTCAGGGTGTCTGCTTGGCAGGGGCTTTAGGCTGAGGGGTGGATGCAGGCCTGCTCATCCCCCTACTGCCTCTCCTTCTGAAGAACCCCCTCTGCGAAAATGAAGAGGAGGCCTGTGCTTGGTAAAAAGGCTTTTGAAAAGGCCTGCCCCTAGACTGCTGCCTTTGAGGAGTTGCCTGCCTCTCCTTGGCCTGAGCACTCCTGTAAGTGGTCCTGCACTCATCCATTTTCTTCATGTAACACTCTGTCTGCTCCCCAAACAGAGAATTACCCACTACAGGAAAATCCATAGCCTTAGCCTGGGTGTCCTGTGAGAGGCTAGTACATCTGAGTCAAGCCATCCTCCGAAGAGCCACAGATGTAGCCATGACTCTTGAGACATCATCAGAGTCCACAGCAGCATGAAACTGCACTTTAGATGCCGCAATCCCATCTGCAGCCACCACCTCCAGCTCCTTGGTTACCTGGGGGGAGGCCTGTTTAGCCAGTGCCAGTACAGTGTCCCACCTGGACTTCTGGTACCTGGCTGTATAGGCCATGTAATTCGCCTGCCTGAGTCCCAAAGAAGATGCCATGTACTGCTTCTTTGTCATGGCATCAGTCTTCCTGAAGTCCTTGTCAGGGGGGTGAGAAGCCAAGGGAATATTTGCCTTGTCACAGGCAGCAGCCTGCACTACCGCAACATGGCTGCATTGCTGATATAAGAACACTGTGCCTGAGCCTGAGAGAGTATACATCTTGTCCATTCTTTTATCCACAGGAGGTATAGTGTTAGGAGACTTTAGGATTTTTTGTGTCTGTTTCCCAAAAGATTTGTGGAGGGGAACAGACAGACTCCTGAACTCTGGGATATCCATCATCTCTACATAATCAGGCTCTTCTTGATTTTCCACAGCCTCCTCCATAGGAAGCTGGAGGGTTTCAGCCACTTTCCTGTCAAACATTAAATGGGAAGGGGACTCAGAAAGCCTAGGAGGGGAAACACCTGATGGTATGTCTGGGGAGATGTCCGGTTCCACAGGCACATCCAGACCTTCACTTACTTCATAATCATCAAATTCCCCTTCCTCTTCAAACTCTGGTTCATAAAATTCTTCAAGGGTATACTCTTGAACCGGGGGAACCAACCGAACCGAACCCCTGCCAGAAGGAGCCGGATCGGTCGGAACCAGACGGAGCGATTCCACAATCTGAATCGCCCTGGCTATCTCTTCGGCGGTCGGAACATGAACCTCTGGATCCAAACTGGTCGATTTATCTTTGCGCTTTCTTTTTGTCGGAACCGATCCCTCAGAATCGGCTCTCCTTTTGTCCAAAGAAGTATCGCCCTGGTCAGAGGGAACTGCTTCTGGTTCGGTTGAAACTGAACCAGGCTGGCCATCCGGGTCAGGGGAATTCTCGGCCTCCTTTTCCCTCAGTCTACCTAATCTCTTCTCGAGGGTAGATTTGGGAACATTTTTACATATTTGGCAGTCTGAATCGAAGTGGTCAAACCCCAGAAAATGAACCCAGGTGGTGTGGGGATCGGCCTTGGCAAAGACCTCCCCACACTCACTGCAGTGTTGAAACCCCAGTGGGCCTGTTTTTTTTCTTGGGTTTCTCAGACATGGCCAACCTAACCAAACATACCCTTTTTTCGGCAACCACCAGGCAAGACTCCCTTATCGGTTCCTAACCGTGTCACGGGTATTGGAAAAAAAATGGTTAAAACGCGGTTTTTTTTTTTTAGAACCGATAAGAACTGGTAACCACACACTAAATACAGCAAAATTCACAATCAAATGGTCAGTTCAGGCAAACCGACTGCACTTTTACAAGTTCCACACAGAAATATAGAACAATTCCCATCTAGTACTCTAGCACCACAGACAGAGACTGAACCAACTATGCGGATACTTTTTTTTTTTTTAAAACCGACAAAAAACTGAAAACTTTAACCGACTTCGAACCAAGCTGAAGGAGAAATCTCCGGAGCGACCATTCAGTGAAGCGGAGTAAAGAATCTGATGGTTTAGGTGCAAAACACTCCAGACAGAGACTTCAACTGAGCTCAAGCTCAGCGTTCCATGCCCTGCATGGAAAGTTAACCCTTAGTTCTCTGGGGCAGTTCAAAGGTTGGGAATCACTGCAATTGTCAGAATACAGCAAGACTTCTTGTTGTCTGAAAGTCCCGATTTGGGCATCTGTGTTCTGCAAAAAAAACATGAAAAATACTACATGTCCTGACATTATAGTAGAAAAAAATATCTTATGACTTCTCCTAAATTTTGCAAAAAGAACTATTAATACCTTAGCTAAAATACCTTAAAATGATAAACACTAAGAACAACTGAAAAACTACAACACCTCGTCTTAATTCTGATTATTTAGAGAAAACAAGTCTGCTGCGTTGGTCGAGGTTACATATTGTCCTGCGAAAAATCATGTTTCAGTAAGAAATGTCCCACTTTGGCTTCTTAAAAGGTGGTAACCCTAACCCAGGCAGTCTATTTAAATATAAAGGGTACTTTACTTAAAGATGATAAAAGCATGAAAAATGTAAACACAGAACAATATATCAAAGAGCGTACAATCACTTAAAAGAAAACAAGGAAAAGTACAAACAAAAAACTCCTACCACAATACAATTAGACTTTTTCTATCTAATGAATTACCTCTATAGTGCTTATAGTTAGATCTTGTTTCTTAACAGCCCAAAAAGAAATGTCACAAAGATCAGACACGAGTCCTAGTTAAACTGTGTCTCTCTCACACAACCCTTCTATGATGTAATTTAGCTCCTCCTTTTAGAATATAAAAAAATATGCAAACAATGATCTTCCTGTCAGGAGATATTTTAAATACTGTGACTTCAGCAAAAACTAATTTCCCAAATTATGACAGTCTTTAATCAAGCATTTCTTTTAATGTTATGTGGTTTCCTGTTCCCCAGGCAGGTCAAAGATTTTACAACTTTTCACACCATGGTGGTATAACGTTTTTCCTCTAAGACGTCATAAAAGTTTATGAACCCTACATCCTGGCAACTGGGTCAGTTGTAATTAAGATACAAAAACAGGAGACCCTTAATTAAGTCTCACTAGTCTTTTAATTATCTCCTGGTTTCAGGTCACTTGTCACTAAACTGACCTGGTTGGGGGGGGCACCCATAGCATAGGATGTCTCATGTGAGACATTCACATACCACATTCTGCATTACTAATATCTTAGAACAATCATAACCAGCAGGCCAAGTGTCACAAATGGTGATCCTGGTGGGAAGCAAAACAGATCCATTTTACTGGGGTTCCCCATCGCCTGAATAGGACCTACACTACTTGGCTATTCAGTGCCCATTCATGATGGGCCTAGTTTATCCTGCTCAAAGCATCTGCCAGGGTACAGTTCTGTCCTGGCAGATGAACTGCTTGTATGGAGGCATTTAGGGAGTAAATCAGGCTCCTTATTTTCATTGCTTCTGTGCACAGTGGAGTGGATCTTGTCCATCCTTGTTTGTTGATATAGTACATTGTGGTGGTATTGTCTGTTCTGATTTGAACCACTTTTCCCTTTATAAGATGTGTCCAGATATGGGAAAACTGTGACACCCAGCTTTCTGAGATGTGCCACTACTACTGATATGCATTCTGTGAACGCCCTTGGTGCAGAGGTAAGGCTGAAAAGAAGTGTTGAGAACTGGTAGTGGCACGAGGGGGGGCTGAACCCTAGATATCTTCTGTGTGATTCTCTGACAGGGATGTGAAAATATGCATCTTTTAAATCCAAAGATGCTAGCCAGTCCCCTTTTTGTAGTGTTGGCAGGATTATTGCCAATGTGACCATTTTGAACTTGGGTTTCACCAAGTACTTGTTTAGATGTCTGAAGTCTAGTGTAGGCTGCCACTCTCTAGTCTTTTTTGTTGTTAGGAAATACCTGGAGTAAGAACCCTTGCCCTCTTTGATTGTGTCGGGCAGGCTCGACTGCTTTTGCCAGTAATAGGTTTTTTACTTCCTGTTCCAGCAGTTTTCTTTGTGAGGGAGGAATTCATGCCAAATGTTTTACCCTTGGAGGGGGAAAGGACTTGAAACAAAGGGAGAGACCCTGACCCACTATTTCCAGGACCCACCTGTCTGATGTGATTTCTGACCAGTTCTGGAAATAGTGGGGAAGTCTGCCCCACACTGGATATGAAGAGGCAGTCTGAAGAGAAGAGAAAGGGGCTCTGCTTTTGTTGTTGTTGAGGTTGGGTAGAATGAGACCCTCTGTAGGAGCATGTTCTGCCACATGCCCTATAAAAACCCGTCTGCTGAGGTTGGTACTGTATCTGAGGAGCAGCTTGCACCTGAAAGAAAGGTCTTCTAAAAGAAGACCTACCCCTGCCCCCCTAGAATAAGAAGTGAAGGACTGTCCCTGGTGGAATGACTTCTGAAAGTAGCCTTGTATTCGTCTACTTTCTTCATGAAGGCTTCAGTTTGTGCACCAAAAAGGGAATGGCTCTCAACTGGGAAACCCACTGCTTTGTTTTGAGTGTCCTGGGTGAGGTTGCTAGCCCTCAGCCAGGTGAACTTTCTCATAACTATAGTTCCAGCCATCTGGCAACAGTGTCATTTGCGTCTCCTGCCATCTGGAATTGGTATTTGGAAGCCTCTAAACCCAACTTGGTTATCTCTAGTAACTTCGAAACAGTGAGGGAGGGATTTGCCTCTGTATTATCCAGCACAGACCGCCATAAAGCCTTTTGGTAAAGAGCAGCATATGCCTGGTAAGTGGCTTGCCTGACAGCAATGGATGCTGAGAGGTACCACCTCTTAGCCATACTGTCCACCCTTCTGGAGTCTTTTTCAGGTTGATGAGAAGACAAGGGTTTTTTTGGCCTTCTCACAGGCTGCCTGCTGTACAATGCCCAGATGATCTGGGTGACTGAATAAAAACTCAGCACTAGATCTCTCCAGTTGGTATTTTTTGTCACATTTTTTGTCAACAGGTGTGACAATTTGAGGAGCTTTTAAAATTTCCAGAATGTCTTTACTGAAAAAATTTGTAAAGAGGAAGGAGAAGTCGTTTTGAGGGTGTTAGCCCCATTAGTTCCATATACTGAACCTCTTCTTCATCCTGCACTTCCTCAATTGTCTGGAGGTCCAGTATTTCCACCATTTTCTTAATGAAAGAAAAATGGGAAGATAAATCCTCCGAGGTCCTAAGGGGGAACAAAAGTCGTGCTCCGGTGACACCTCAGGTTCTATTCCTTCCTCATCGTGATCATCACCACCACAACCCATTGTGGGAACAGGCACAACAGGAGTAGCAGCAGCTGTTTTATCAGCTGAAACAGTTATAGGTTGCTGGAGTGGGGTGGGGCAGGCCCTGCAGCACTTGTAACAAAGCTAGAGCTTGTGAAATATCAGCAGGAGAGAGAGTATGTGTGGGCACCTGAGGGACCCCTTGAGGTGTTTCAGCTGGGGTGTCAGTGTGCTTACTTTTTCTTAGTTTTTTGGCAGGCACCAGAGAGTCAGCTGGCTAACTGCCTCTCTTACTAGAGCCCTCACCCATATCAGGGGTGGATCTGGAGGCTCTACAAGGAATTGCCACATTAGGGGGTGAACTGGTCAGAGCCCAGGGACCCCTCTTCAAGTCTTCTTTAAGTATCTCCCTGCGCTTCTCCACAGTTTTTTCAGGGAAAGACTTGCAAATCTCACAATCCTCACTGAAATGTTTAACACCAAGGCAGAGCAGACAAAGGTCATGATTGTCAGCACTTGCAAATACCTTGGCACATTTAATACAATTTTTAAAGCCTGTAGGTCCTGTGTTCTTTTTAGGTTTATCCACCAGTATAAAAAACAGGATACAAAAACTGCTAACTAGAACAAGATTTAAAACTATGCAGTCAGTTTAAACAATAAAGCAATCGGTTCAGAAACTGATACATTTAAACAGAACTGCGGTTCCGAACAGTTCCAGAACCGAGAAACCGCTAGGAGAACCGGAACCACCTTGGTTCAAAAGCAGTTAAATTAAATACTTTTAAAGAAAAAACAATCAGAAACCTACCTAAACGTTCCCTGTGAAATTTATAAAGCGATCGGTTACCCCTCGGTTCAAAGGAACCGCGAGGAACCGATAAAAAAAACTAAAGAATTTAAGCTATGAGGTAAAAACACTAAATAACAATAAGAATTAGGCAGTAATGAAAAAAATAAGACAATACTTAAAGTTTTTTTTTATCTAATCTAATGCACAATTTAGATGATCTTGATAGAGATCTCAAGGGCGTCTGAACTTTGCAGCAGAGACAGAAAAGTTGACGCAGAATGCAGGCAGTTAGAATAGGGCAGTTTGAAAATGAATGCATGAGCTAAACATTCCACAATTAGCATATAATTCTATTTGGCTCCGGGGCAGTGCTGGCTTAAAGGAGCACTGCAAAGAGTAATAATATTAGTGGATTCTTAGGGTTAGAAACATTATTCCTTCTGATGATCACATCCTCCAGCTGACATACCCATATACTGTACAAGCTAGGAAAACTTCCTATATGGTTCAGTGACAGTAACTGGGTCAGGAAGATACATGTCAGTTATTTATAAACTGTTGCTTTAGCATACAGGAGACCCCTGCGGGCACACAGGAAGGCCTGGGAGGGAGAGGCAAACATCACCACCACAGAAGCAGATTGGGCTCACAGGTTAAAATGGGGATGGAAAGAAATATGGTGAGAATTCTTTTGGAAGGTTCTTATCCAATTCTTATCTAATTCTTCCAATTATCCAATTCTTCCATACCCCCACAGTGACACAACACTATAGTACCACTGCTGGGGCAGAGTGTTGGAGGGCCTGTGGCCAAACAGGTCATCATTGGAATATTTTCTAGGGATGCCCAGCATGGACAGCCTTTTGGAAGAACATACAAACAGCGGTATCTGCCATCATGGGAGTACTTCTCCCACTGCCCTTTGAGGACTGGATTTTGGGGATACTCACAACAACACACCAGAGGGGGGAGGTACAAAAAGTTCTGTTAACTTTAATAGTCGTAGCATTGAAGTGCATCATGGGAAAATTGTTACAGCACGAACCGCCCACTTTAAGAGACTGGGTATGGTGATATAAAGATGTGTTGATGATGGAGTCTATGAATGCTAAGAAAAAATTACTCACCTTAGTACTTATGTTTCTTCTAATGGAGTCTTGCTGTATTCTGACAATTGCAGTGATTCTCAACCTTTGAACTGCCCTGGAGAACAAAGAGTTAACTTTCTATGCAGGGCATAGAATGCTGAGCTCGAGCTCGGTTGAAGTCTCTGCCTGGAGTGTTTCAAATTTAAACTGTCAGATTCTTACAAGCCCAACTAAATAAAAATTCAATGTGGAAATTGTAAAAATTCCTACTAGCCAACTGGCTGAAAAAAGTTTTTGATTCCCAGGGAAGACAAGTCAGGAAACCCAAAAACCAATTTACTACAAATAACAATGATAAATCAGCACCCAAACAAAAAGGAGGAGGGTGCAAGCAAAAAACACCCCTGGGGTGCAACACTGCACCTGCCCACCCATGTCCCAAAAACAGGTTCTGAGAGGGGAGGCAAGGAGGAAGGTCAGAATACAGCAAGACTCCATTAGAAGAAACAACATTACTAAGGTAAGTATTTTTTTCTTCAAACAACATGAAGTCTTGCTGTATTCTGACAATTGCAGACTCCCAAGCAGTACCTCCAAGGACGAGGGACAGAATCTCCTTTGGGAATAGGTTCTAAAGTACTGCTGTGCCAAACCGAGCATCGCTCCTAGCCTGGATATACAGACAGTAATGCTTGGTAAAGGCATGGACTGTTTTCCAGGTGGCTGCTTAACAAATTTCTAAGAGAGGGATATCCCTGGCCGCAGCCAGGGAAGCAGCTGTACCTCTTGTGGAATGAGCCCTCAGGCCTGAGGGTGGAGTTTTCCCAGCTTTTCATAGCAGAATTATATACAAAACACAATCCACCTGGCAACAGATCTTTTGGTGCACTTTCCCACTTCTCCATAAGTGAGGAACAACTGGAGGGAGTCAAACCTGTGACCCTTGGTTCACTCTATGTAGTAACTAAGGGCTCTTTTAACATCTAAACTGTGTAGCCTCCTCTCTCCTGAGGAAGAATGATCAGTGAAGAAAACAGGAAGAGACACAGACTGGTTTAAATGGAAGTCTGAAACCACTTTGGGCAAGAACCTTCTATTGGTTCTAAGGACCGCTTTATCCCTGTGAAATGAGATAAAATCAGGTTCCACTGACAGGGCTTCCAATTCACTGATACGCCTGGCAGAGGTAATGGCTACCAGGAACATAGTTTTCCAAGTCAAGTACTTCAACTCTGCTGAAGACATAGGCTCAAAGGGGGGTTGCATAAGTTGAGCAATGCAAACATTCAAATCCCAGGCAGGGGCAGGGTCTCTAAAAGGAGGACTGGTGTGAAGCAATCCTTTAAAAAATTTACAGAACACAGGATGGGAAGATAGTGAGGAAAACTTCCCCACAGATAAAAATGCGGAAACAGCTGACAAGTGTACCTTGAGAGTAGCTGGTCTGAGGCCAAGGCCATTAAGATGGACCATATAATCCAGAACCGTAGGCAATCCAGCAGTGACTGGAGAAATATGCTTCTTAGAACACCAAATGCTGAATCTCTTCCATTTAGAGTTAAAGTCTTTCTGGTAGAGGGCTTTCGAGAAGCCTTGAGGGTATCCAGAACCCCTTGGGAAAGATACAGATCTGCAAACTAACTCTTCAAGGGCCATGCCTTGAGATTAAGAGACTGAAGATTGGGGTACCAAATCCTTCCCTGACAGGATGTTAACAAGTTGTAATTCCTGGGAAGAGACAGGGGAAGATGGACTGGTAGGGACAGCAACAGTGGGTACCAGGGCTGTCTGGCCCAATCTGGAGAAATCAGAATCACCTTGCAAGGCTAAGACCTTATTTTGACCAAAACTTTGAACAGGAGTGGGAAGGGGGGAAAGGCATACAGAAACTTCCCTTCCCAGTTCAGAATCGGAACATCCAGAGGGGCTGAGCCCAAGACAGGGGGTCTGCAACAAAAGAGAAGGAGTTAGTGATTCTCTGGGGCTGCAAAGAGATTCATCTCTGGAGTGCCCCACCTTGGAAAAAATCACTTTCAGCACCTGAGGGTCCAGGGACCATTCGTGATGGCCCTGAGAGATACTGCTCAATGCATCTGCTAGCACACTGTCCTTGCCTAGAAGGTGAACTGCTACAAGAGAGGTTTGCAGGGAATAAGCCAGGGACCACAGCTTCATGGCTTCTGTGCACAAGGCTGTGGACAAAGTGCCTCCCTGCTTGTTGATGTATCACACGGTGGTGGTGTTGTCCGTTCTGACTTGAACCACCTTGTTCTGTACTGACTGAGAGAAAGTTTTTTGGGCCAGAAAAACTGCCCTGAGCTCTAGGAGATTGATGTGGAGAAGGGATTCTTAGGGGGACCACAGCCCCTGGGCAGTGAGGGACCCCAGATGGGCTCCCCAGCCCAGAAGAGAAGCATCTGTGGTAAGGACCACTGAACAAGGCTGGGTAACAAAAGGAAAGTACAGTTACGTAAGAACTTACCATAACAGTAGATCTTCGAGAACAGCTCTTGCAGCAGGTAACACCATTAGGACTGAAGCAGGCAGGCGTCAGGACCCCACGGAAATCTTCTAGCTAGCAGTGTTCAGCAGGGACCGCCTCCGGCGTTGGTCCCGCCCCCGACGTCAGGCGTAGTACATAAGGAGGTGGTCCCGCCAGAATCCCCAGTTCTCCCGCCAGAGACTCCCGGCCGCTGGATGACATCAGAAGTGGAGACCGAGGATCCGCCGTTAGAAGAAGAAGAAGGAGAGTTAGCTCCTGTCAAAGCCTGGTTAGGCCATACCTCCTCCCAAGGGGAATGGTGGGCGGGAAGGTACCTGCTGCAAGAGCAGTTCTCGAAGATCTACTGATACGGTAAGTTCTTACGTAACTGTACTATCTTACTTGAGATACAGCTCTTGCAACCATTATAGGACTGATTCCCAAGCAATAGCGCCTCTAAGCATTCTGGGAGGAGGCATAACGGAAAGACCTTGAACAAATCCTGACTCTAGGATAGGAGACCCTGTAGAATGGCAAGGCCGAAACTGGCTCTCCACCGTGAGGTAGTATCCAGGCTATAGTGCCTAATGAAGGTGTGCACTGAGCTCCATGTAGCCGCGGCACAAATGGCCGAGGTGGAGACATTGCGCAGCGCTGCGAAGAAGGTAGCCACCCCCCTAGTCGAGTGGCCCCAGACTGTGCCTGGAAGGGGCTTCTGTTTGTTGTTGTAGCAAAAGGAAATGCACTGGACAAGCCAGCGAGAAAGGGTCTGCTTTGAGACTGGTTGACCCAACATCCTGTCAGCAACGGATACAAACAGCTGCTCAGACGTACAAAGCTGTTTAGTCCTTTTCAAGTAGTACCTTAAGGAGCGGTGAACATCCAGGGTGTGAAGCAATGCCTCTCCTCTATTAGTGTACTTAAGAAAGTACACAGGCAGATCGATGTCCTGGTTAAGAGTAAGGGCAGAGACCACCTTAGGCAGGAATTTAGGATTCATCCTCAAAGACACTCTGTCCTGGTGGAAAATTAAATAAGGTTACTTACACATGAGAGCATGTAGCTCGGAAATTCTCCTTGCTGACGTGACAGCAACCAAAAATAACGTTTTCCACGACAGAAAATGCAGCTAGCAATCTGCGGCAGGTTCAAAGGGGGGGAGCATGAGCTGCTCCAGGACAAACAGTAGGTCCCAAGGAGGGACGGGATCCTTGATGGGTGGCCTAAGGTGCAACACCCCCCCCCTCAGGAAGTCCCAAGAGGCATTGAGTTGTGCCACTGTGCACTGACCTATCGGGAAGTGGCAGACCGAGATCGCACAGAGGTGAACTTTAATGGAGGAGTAGGCGAGACCTGAGTGGAAGAGGGAAAGCAGGTATTCCAGAACTGATTTCTCCAGGCATTCTAAAGGGGAGAGGCCGCGTGCCTGAGACCACAGGCAAAATCGGCGCCATTTCATGGCATACGTTGCGGCTTTCTGTGTGGAAGAACTTCACACCTTACGAGACCCGTGTCGCGTAATGGCTATGTCTCGAGGAGCCAGGCACGCAGGTTCAGTGGCGTAAGTCCGGATGGACTAGTGAACCCTCCTCTTGAGACAGTAGATGGGAGCTGAAGGCAGCGGGACCGGAGGTTCCGGGACAGTGTGTCAGCATGAGACTAGATCTGCCTGGGCCAGAAAGGCGCTACCAGGATCATTGTTGCGTGCTCCCTCGTCGTTTGAAAGAACTCTCTGGATCAGCAGGAAGGGAGGGAAAGCGTGGGGAATCTGTCCGCAGGAGAGGGACAACGTGTCTCGCCAGAAAACACCAGGCCCTGGATCTAGCGATCAAAAATTGGGCAGTTTTGCGTTGGATGGGGAAGCGAATAAGTCCAACTCTGGAGTGCCCCATCGAAGAAACAGATCCTCTGCTACTTCCTGAAGAAGTTCCCATTTGTGGACTCTGGCCTGGGAATGACTCAGGCCGTCTGCGATTGTGTTGTGCACACCGGGAACATGAACTGCAATCAGGCTTGCGCCGTGTAGGATTACCCAATCCCACACTCTCATAGCTTCCCTGCAAAGGGGGTAAGAGTGTGCGCCTCCTTCTTTGTTGAGGTAATACATCACCGCTGTATTATCTGTCTGAAGCAGAAGAGTACTCGACGGGATTTCTGACTGAAAGGGCATAAAGGGCCGCCCTCATCTCCAGAACGTTGTCTTTGCGTTTTCTTTTTGTTGGAACCGATCCCTCGGAATCGGCTCATATTTTGCCCCAAGTATCGCCCTGGTCAGAGGGAACACCTTCTGGTTCAGTCGAAACCGAACCGAGCTGGCCATCTGGGTCAGCGGACGTCTCTGCCTCCTTTTCCCTCAGTCTACCTAATATCTTCTCAAGGGTAGATTTGGGAAAGTTTTTACATATTTGGCAGTCTGAATCGAGGTGGTCAAACCCCAGACAATAAACACAGGTGGTGTGGGGATCGGCCTTAGCAAAGACCTTCCCACACTCACTGCAGTGTTGAAACTCAGTGGGCAGACATGGCCAACCTAACCAGCTATCCCTTTTTATGGCAACTGCCAGGCAAGACTCCCTTATCGGTTCCTAACCGTGTCACGGGTATTGGAAAAAAAACACAGTAGAACACGTTTTTTTCAGAACTGATAAGAACCGGTAAACACACACTAAGTAAAACAACACAAACACAATATTTATTTCACTATCAAATGGCTGGTTCAGCCGAACCGAGCCGCACTTTTACAAGTTCCACACAGAAAAAAAACAGAACAATTCCTATCTAGTACTCACGCCACCACAGAGACTGAACCAACTGTGCGTGTAACTTTTTCGGTTTAAAAAACCGACGCAAACTGAAACTTTAACCGACTTTCGAACCGAGCTGAAGGAGGAATCTCCGGAGCGACTGTTCAGTGACGCGGAGTAAAGAATCTGACGGTTTAAGTTTGAAACACTCCATACAGAGACTTCAACCAAGCTCGAGCTCAGCATTCTATGCCCTGCATAGAAAGTTAACTCTTTGTTCTCCGGGGCAATTCAAAGGTTGGGAATCACTGCAATTGTCAGAATACAGTAAGACTTCATGTTGTTTGAAAGCTTCATCTTAATTTTGAGAAACATGAAGACAGATGGCAGGGTTGGTGGGTTTGAGTGCTGGGACATGGTTAAAAATGAAGTTCCAGAGGTCACATGCGATTTGGTGAGAGGGGACGGACTGTGAGAGTAGTCTCTACACTCCAAGACTTCTTGGGGAGGTTAGAACAACAAGCCACAGTTCCTGTGGATCCCTAGGTAGATCAGAGTCAAACTCAAAAGGCAGGGGACAGGGGACCTTGTGTGCAGCCCAACCAAGGGTCATGCAGGTTAGGCCCTAGTTGTATTTAACCTTGTTAATTCAAAATGTTTACTCTCTTTTTAAAGAGCTTTTGGTCTTAAACCACCTCCCATGTTTTAGGAAGGCATTTAACTGTCAAACACAGAACTGAAGATCACAGTCATTACATGGTGCTTGCAGGGGCGGGCTTCTCCACTTATAGGATTACAGCAATACAGTCTGTACTGCAACAGAAATCTTGAATGCATTATACTGTATATAAATTATCTTGTAAGTAACTGTGTTTTAAAGATGTGATATTCATTGTTGGAAAAAAAAGGCGAGTTGGGGGAAAATAAGGTCACTCACCTGTAACCATAGTTCTAGGAGTGGTATATAGTACACATCCACATTCCAGCAGTTCCACTGGATGGCGAGGACTGGCCGTGACTTTTCTCAAGCTAAGCTCCTCCCACCACCCAGGTGAATATAACCCCCGACTCGACCCTGTGATGTGAGATCTAGCACGCTGGAAGCAGGGGGTTCTGTGGATGTGTACCATATACCTCTCCTAGAAAGAACAGTTATGCAAAGACTTTTGCCGTAACAGTAGATCTTCTAGGAATGTCTCTTGCAGTAAGTCATTACTTCTGGGAGTTTCCCCAGGTGGCGCTCTGACACGGTAGTTTTCTCCTGCAGTCTCTACACCAGGGACCACCCACATGACCTCACTTCCTGGGCTGTGCCTATAAAAGTGGGTGGTCCCTGGTAGTCTCCATTTCCCACCTTTTTCAGCTCACGAAGGCGAGGGACCGAGGTACCAAAGCCTCCTGACCCTACATCATTTTCCCTGTTACAGAATGGCAGGGGGTCAGAGGAGGTAGCTACTTCACTGCAGAACATTCTAGAAGATCTACTGTTACGGCAAAGTACATCTTCAGTAACTGATCTGTCTTCCACGGAATGGTCTCTTGCAGTAAGTCATTACTTCTGGTTGATTCCCAAGCAGTTATATGGCAGTGGGGTGGCCAGATATGGCATTCTGCCGTACATATAGTGTGGTCTTAGGACCGGTAGGTGCTGAGAGCAGTATATCAGCATATAAAAGAATTCTGCATTCTGTCTTTAAGTACTCCATTATAGTATTCGCTATAAGGTTATGGCTGAAAGACAAGCCAGACTGGCTATTACTGGGCATTGTCAGATGAGTTAAGCAGATATAAACCTGATCAGGGTATGGCATACCTGATTCTGTAATGAATCAGAAGAAATTCACCCATATAACGGAGTAACTGATAGGTTTCAGTGGCATGAACTGGAAAAGACAATGTATGTCAAGCCCTGTTGGGTTCCGAGTTTTGAACAGTAACTCAAATAAATACAGGTTACTCACCTGTAACAGGAGTTCTAGGAATGGTATATGTTGTTCATCCACACTGTCTGGCAGGTTCCTTGCCGCTTTAAATCTTGCCGGAAGGTCTTCAAGCTGGCTCCTCCCACCCACCCGGGTGGTAAAACTCTCGGCTCCCCCATGGCGCCAGATCTGGCCCGCTGGAAGCTCAGGTTGCTGTCGAGCCGGGAGGTCGGTGAGTCGTAGGATGAACAACATATACCATTCCTAGAACTCCTGTTACAGGTGAGTAACCTGTATTTAGGGACATGGATATGTTGTTCATCCACACTGTCTGGCAGACTCCTAGCAGTTCTCCGGGAGGAGGGAGGCAAGGAGCACACCCCCGATACTTACTTGGGAAATAAAGACTGGAGAACCGAGGCCCCAAAACCAGCATCCCGGCGTGACTCAAGGTCGATGTGGTAATGGGTAATGAAGGTGTTTGCTGACTTCCAGGTAGCAGTCGTGCAGATTTCCTGGATAGGGACGTCCCTGGAAGCAGCCACCGATGCAGCAGTATGGCGGGTAGAATGAGCTCTTATCCCTCTGGGAGGCTCCATGCCCGCCAACTTATAGCAGAGATCTATGCAGGAGGTGACTCACCTGCTTATCGTCTGCTTGGCTGCAGGTCTGCCAGGTGCGGCTTCAGCGTAGGTGACAAACAGTTGGCGAACCTCTCCCTGAATTTCAGCCGCATGCCTCCTTATAATGTTTGAAGCCTTCTAGGGTCCAAAGTATGGAGCCTGTATTCGGCCTCCGAGGTGTGACTGGGGTAGAACACCGCAGAGTCAACACCTGGTTAGGTGAAACTCCGACACCACCTTGGAAGGAATTTGGTGGGGAGCAGGACAACCTTGTCCCTGTGGAAGACCAGGTAAGGAGACTCGATGCAAGCGCCTGGAGTTCTCCCATCCTTCTGGCTGGCGTGATAGCCACCAGAAGGCGGTCTTCCACGACAGGTGAGAGAGTTCACACCTGTGCACTGGTTCGAATGGCTTGCCCATGAGCTTTGCCAATACCAGCAGTAGATCCACGGAGTGGGGTTCCGCACTGGAGGAAATGTGATCAAGGCCTTTGAGAAAGCACCCAGACCACCTTCTCCTAGTGCCACCGACTGCCCTCGCCCGCCTCGTAAGCAGAGATGGCTGCCAGGTGCACCCTTAGGGTCGCCACCTAAGCCCTTGACTAGAAAGGGACCATAAATAGTCCAAGATGCTTGCCAAGGACAGGAAGAAGGGTCCAAGCCCTTGCCTGACACCAAATGCAAAATCTCTTCCATTTGAAGGCATAGCATTTCCTGGTCGACTCCTTACGGGATGCCTCAACAACATTGAGGACCTCTCGGAAAGACCCAAGGCCTGGAACTCTAGCCGCACAGGAACCAGGCCACCAGGTGCAGGGATTGAAGGTCCGGATGGAACACCTTCCCCTGATTGACTGAGAGCAGGTCCGGGCGAGCTGGAAGCTGCCTCGGGAGCCTGGAGCTGAGGCTGAGGAGATCTGGGTACCAGAACTGGCGGGGCCAGTCTGGGGCTATCAGAATCACCTGCGCCTTGTCCCTCCTTGCTTTGAGAAGTACCTTGTGAATCAAGGGAAATGGGGGAAAGGCGTAGAAGAGGCCCGGGGTCCACAGCCTCGAGAAGGCATCCCCCTGCAGCGAGCCCTGCTGAGGGGGGCGGGCATGGAACAGCCTCAGCTTCGCGTTCTCCCTGGAGGCAAACAGGTCCACCTGAGGTGTGCCCCAATGGGAGAACAGAGCTTGTACTACCTCCGCAGGAGAGACCACTCGTGAGATGCAGCCCATATCTGGCCCAGGCATCGGCCAGGGTGTTGGGCTCCTGCCACATGAATGGCTAGAGATCCGCCTCCAGGCTGCACACAGTGACCAAATCACGGAGAGCTTCCTTGCATAGAAGCATGGGCAACGTCCCCCCTGGCGGTTTAGGTAGTACATGGTCGCGTATTGTCAGTCTGGACTCGGACCACTTGACCCCGGAGAAGCGGAGCAAAGGCGGTGAGAGCTAGGCGGACCGCTCAGAGCTCCAGCAGGTTGATGTGGCATCGGGACTCCCGCGGGGACCAGAGGCCGTGCCTGTGTTCCCCCAGATGGGCACCCCAACCCATCAGAGAGGCATCGGTCGACAGAGAGACCGTCGGCTCAGGGCGGACAAACGGGATGCCCTCCTGCAGATGAGATGGAACGGTCCACCACCAGAGAGTGTTCCACATCTCCTGGGTCACCATCACTAGCTGGTCCAATGGATCGCAGCGTTGTGACCACTGGCTGGCCAGTCCCCACTGAAGGGGGCGCATGTGCCAGCGTGCCCAATGGATCATGCTGGTACAGGCTGCCATGAGACCCAGGAGGCGCAGGAAGTCCCGGGCAGGGCGCGATTGCCCAACCAGAAAAGATTGGGCAAAGGAGGTAGAACCTCGGCCTGTCCGCCAGGAGCCGCTCTGGCTCGAAGAGAGTCGAGCTGCCCGATAAACAGAATCACCTGCTTCGGCTCGAGTTCCGACTTGGCCTCGTTGATGAGAAGGTCGATCTGAGAGCAAACCTGGAGGGTCAGATCTCTGGACCGCTCCACCTCCTGTCTGGAGGGGGCTGCTATCAGCCAATCGTCCAGGTAAGGGTACACCCGGACCCCTCAGTGCCGCAGGAAAGCTGTCACCACTGCTATGCATTTGGTGAAGACCCTGGGAGCTGGAGACAGGCCGAAGGGCATGGCCCGGAACTCGAAAAGGAATCTCTCCGCTCGAAAGCGAAGGAATCTCCGATGTGACGGACGGATAGGGGCGTGAAAACAGCGTCCTGCAGGTCAGAGAGCAGAACCACACGCGTGTTCAGGGATGGTATTATCTGAGCCAGAGTGACCATCCTGAAGGTTCGAGACCTTAGGAACTTGTTCAGGTCATGTAGGTCTAGAGATAGGCGCCAGCCGTCCGTTGGAACCAGAAGTACCTGGACACAAACGGGGTCTGAGGGGGTCCGCCACCTCCCTGATCACCTCCTTTTGGAGGAGGAGGCGATGTCGGCCCGACAGAGCAGACAGTGAGGCTGCGGACCCCAGGCCCCAGTCGCGACGGCTCTGAAGGGCGGGGCCTGCTCGAATTCTAGAGGCAGACCTTTTCCCACCACCTCCAGCACCCACCTGTCCGTGGTAACAACGGACCAAGCGGAAAGGAAGTGCCGGAGCCGTCCCCACAGGGGGAACCTGGGGTGAGGTGACGGGGTTGGGGGCGACACCCCTCAGCCCGTCACTGGGCAGGCTTGGAGGAGGGACCAGCCGAGGAACCTCTTGGGACTTTACCTCCCTGCTTCCTGTTGGAGGAAGCCCCGGGCTTGGGTTTGGGATGCCAAGCCCGAGCCTGCTGGCCCTGACGTTGCTGGGCCGGACACGCCGCGGGCGCAGAAGGACGAAAGGGCTTAGGCTGTGGTTTGCGGCCTTTGACCTTCTGAGCGGAAGAGACCGAGTCCAAGGTAGCATTGGACTTCTCGATCCTCTGCAGGTGACCTTCCACCCCAGGGCCGAAGAGGTCAGTCCCCAAAAAGGGAACATCCGCCAACTTGTGCTGGGTATCCGAAGTAAAGGTGGATATCCTCAGCCAAGCCCGACGACGCATAGCCACTGCGGCCGCCACAGACCTGGCACATGAGTCCCCAATGTCTAAAGCAGTCTGGAGCTGCTGTTTGGCCACTGCCCTGCCCTGGTCCCGCACCTGCCTGACCGTGGTCTGCAGATCCGTGGAAGATGAGGGACGACCTCATCCAGGGAGCCTAACAGGGCATGAGAGAAATGTGCCATGAGGACGGCCGAACTGGCCTGGCGAAGGCCGAGGGAGGACGCAGAATAGACTTTTCGCCTGGCATAGTCCAATTTCTTGGACTCCTTGTCGGGAGGTTTGTCCACATACATAGCGTTCCCAGCACACCGGAAAACGCTGTCGGTAACCAACCCCTCGGCCGAGGGGTGTTCCGAAAAACCAGACAGGGAACCGGTAGGGACCGCATACTTCCTGGCCATCCTGGCCGAAGGCGCAGGACAGGAAGCAGGGCGCTGCCAGAGCTCCAAGGCCGGGCCCATTATGGCCTCGGCCACCGGAAAGGCCTCCGTAGGGGAATCCCCTCGGTCCAGAATCTCCGTGAGGGGATACCTGGCCCGCTTAGGAAACAGTTCGAGCTTCATCCCAGTGGACTCCGAGATGAGCTGAAGCAATCCCAGGAAGGACGAAGGGCTATCATCCACCAACTGTCCTCCTGAGGACTCCAAGTCCATTTGCTTGGAGAAAAGGGAGGAATCGTCTTCGGACTCGGAAGAGTCCTCGAAGAGCTGCCTCGGGCCTGAGCCACCCTCCACCTGCCGAGGTCGATCGGGAGTGAGGGTGACAGACAGCCTATGGGGCAGTCCCTGAGCCGACCGAGAATTTTTGGTCGGAGCCCCAACTAATGGCTGTGGAGGCAGAGGTTCCACCGGAATCAGTGGGGCAGCTGGTTTTGGCTGAACAACCGGCCTGGGAACAGGCTCCTCGGATAAAACGAGGGGTTGTTTCGGCCGCTCCGATGACAGCCACTTAATGGCCGGGGAAGATGATGGCGTCGGCTTATTCCCGGTCAGAAGGAGCTGTTGCCATATGAGTTCCTCATATCTTCGACGCAACTTGCGCCGAAGCCTCCCCTCGTCCGAGGAGGAGGAAGAGGACGAGCGGCGGCGCCGCTTGCCGCGGTGCCGAGACCGCCTATGACGGTGGGATCGGCTGGACCGCGAAGAAGTCCAAGACCAAGACCGAGAATTTGCCGAGGACGGCGCGGGGAACCGGCACTCCCCTCGGTTCGGAAGATTCAACCTAAGGCTCCGGAACCGGAGACACAGACGAGCCGAAGGGGTCCTCAACTCCCACCGGGGAACCGGGAGAGGGATTCTCGGCTTATCCAGCTGACAACCCGTCAGCGTGTCGAGAAAAATCTCGACGGCGTCGGCTGAAGTCTCGATCAACTGGCCTCCGCGAGACACCGTGAGACCAGTGGCAGCAAGCAATTCGACCGAAGTCGATGGCCGACAACTCGGGAGAGGGATCTTTCCCGCTCCCAAGAGCGTCGACGCGAGACTTACCTTGTCTCTTTTGGACCGAGAAAAGCGGTCCAGAAGAAGTTGGACCCTCACCTTAGCCGAGAGGGTCAGACAAAGCCCTTAAAGAAGCTGAATAAGAGGCACCGAGAGGCGGGACAAATGCCGCAGCCGAGGTAGAAGCCGAGCGCCGCCTCCTCTTCGAGGCGGTTATCTGCTTCAGGTGATCCGCCGAGCCCGCCGCCGCGACACCGCCGACCGGAGCCTCTTTGACTTTACCGAGGAAATCGCTCGGACGCCCCAGTTGTAAACGGGCAGCACGGTCTTCGGAGGACGAGGCCGGTGCTGAAGAGCACAGGTCGGAGGCCTGCGGGTCGTGCTCAAGGCCCAAGTAGTACGCATGCGTGGAGTGCGGATCCGTCGAAGACATCTTCTGCCCGCAAGGCATCTCCGAAACGGAGTCGATTTGTCCATTGCAGCCGCGAGGGAGAGAAGACCAAAGTCTTTTAGCAAAAACTTTTAATTTGAAATTCAAGAATTAGGAACCAGTCTTATCGCAGAGCGCCATGAGGAACCTGGAGCTTCCACGGTAAGGAAGATCTGCATCATGGCGGAGCCGAGAGTTTTACCACCCGGGTGGGTGGGAGGAGCCAGCTTGAAGACCTTCCGGCAAGATTTAAAGCGGCAAGGAACCTGCCAGACAGTGTGGATGAACAACATATCCATGTCCCTAGAATACAATGTTATTATTTTGTAGTGCTACTATGTAGAAAGGTAGTACAGTGTTTCGCCATGTCTGGCAAGGCATTAGAAAAAATGTATCAATTTCTGGAATAAATAGGCTACATAAGTAGCAAACGATATGAAATGAAACAATGCATCTATTTCATAATGCAAACCAGTGGCTCTTGGGAGTCAGTAGTATTGTAGTCAATACTGTACCCGTTTTAGGGCAAAGACATGGAATGCAACAGAGTGATGTAGTCAGTTCCATCGTGCATCAGTAATCTTATTTGCAAGGGGGTCCCAAGTATGCCAGGGCCCGTAGCCTTGTTAGGTGTAAACCTGAAATGTTAGTATGGTGGTCCCTTTTTTTATGCTGTCGCATGAACAGAAGTTTAAATAAGGATCTGGATAATTGCAAATTATGAACCATTAGATCTCATCTTTGAGATTCCAAACATGTTAATCTGAGAAAAAAGTCATAAGGTTTGTGACATGCACACATTTTGTTGCCCAAGTAGCGTGGATCAGAAAATTGGTAAGTCTTGCAGAGTTTATAAGGTTTGTAATATATATATATATATATGTACTCACCCTTGTTTCTGTGGCCTTTATCTATGGCCAAGTGTAGCAGCAGAAGTCTGGTAAGAATATTATGATCCAAATTATAACATTATCAGGATATGTCGATTGTTTCTCAGCATGTGAGTAATAGCAAGCTCTGTTCATGGGAGGGACACGAGGGTCTGGCGCATAACAGGCCTAGAGGCATCCCGATGAAGTGACCGTAATGGCCTGCAACAGTGATACCTCAATTAAATACGTATATATGAACATGATAAACATGTTACCTTCCGCCCTGAAGTGTGTCTCTTATAATATTGGCGAGGTTATCCGCAAGGCATAGGTGATAGTATGTTGCATTCTTAGTCAGTTCTGGGTCCCAAGTGGCGGACGCCAAAGAATATGATATGTTGATAGTAGTAAAATATGAAGTTGATGCTGATGAAATAAGCCCCTTTGAATAGTAGGGATACGCCATATATCTTGTTGATAAATAACCTCATAGTTCTATACACTGGCGTTGTCGACTGGAGGATTTTCTGCTCTATAACATGTAGCCTAGTTGATAGAGGAGGCAGCCAAGAGATATCCATCAAAGGGGTACACCCTGTTGATGAGAATATGTAACCATGATAATGTTCTGCTGATGGAAAAATGTCTCTTATTAATATATATATATAAATGTATATATACAGTAAGGCATGGTCTGTGGACAGTGGAATGTGGCCATTAATCGTGGGATCATCCCAGTCAATGGTCTAGAAGAAAAAAATTACTCACCTTAGTAATGTTGTTTCTTCTAATGGAGTCTTGCTGTATTCTGACAATAGCAGTGAGTCCCAACCTTCGAACTGCCCCGGAGATGAAAAAGTTAACTTTCCATGCCAGGCATGGAACGCTGAGCTCGAACTCGGTCGAGACTCTGTCTGTTGCTGTTTGAACTCAAACAGTCAGATCTTTACGAGCTAAACTAACTGAGGTCCTGTGTGGAAGCTGTAAACCTACACTAGCCCACTGGCTACTTAACATAAAAACACATTTTTTGGTCCCAAAACAAAGACTCAAGTCAGGAAACCCAAAAACTGAAATAAACACACCACCCAATCACCCAAAGAAAGAGAATGATAACAAAAAAGGGTGGGGCACCTCCTGAGTGCCAACACTGCCACTGCCCACCCACATCCCAAAAACAAAGGTTCTGAGAGGGGAAGGCGGGGGGGAGGTCAGAATACAGCAAGACTCCATTAGAAGAAACAACATTACTAAGGTGAGTAATTTTTTCTTCAACAACATGAAGTCTTGCTGTATTCTGACAATAGCAGACTACCAAGCAGTACCTCCATGGAGGAGGACAGAACCTACTTGGAAATAGGCTCTGAAGCACAGCTGTGCCAAACCGAGCATCACTCCTAGCCTGGATATCCAGGGAGTAATACTTGGTAAAAGTGTGAACTGTTTTCCAGGTAGCTGTTTGACATATCTCTAAGATAGGAATATCCCTGGCAGCAGCCAGGAAAGCAACTGTACCTCTGGTAGAGTGAGCCCTCAGGCCTGAGGGTGGAACCTTACCTAGTTTTTCATAGCAAAATTGGATGCAAGAGACAATCCACCTGGCAATGGATCTTTTAGTGGCAGGTTTTCCTTTGCCAACCTCACCATAAGTGAGGAACAGTTGGACGGAGTCAAACCTGTGACCCTTGGTACGTTCTATACAGTAGCTAAGGGCTCTTTTCACATCTAAACTGTGCAGCCTCCTCTCACCAGAGGAGGAATGGTCAGTGAAGTAAACAGGAAGAGACATAGATTGGTTAAGGTGGAAGTCTGAAACCACCTTAGGTAAAAACTTCCTGTTCGTCCTGAGGACCACCTTATCGCTATGGAAAGAGATAAAATCAGACTCCTCTGACAGGGCTTGTAACTCACTTATGCGCCTAGCAGAGGTGATGGCCACCAGGAACACAGTCTTCCAAGTCAAGTACTTAAGCTCTGCTGAGGACAAAGGCTCAAAGGGGGTTGCATGAGCTGAGCAATGCAAACGTTAAGGTCCCAAGCAGGGGCAGGGTCCCTGAATGGCGGATTGGTATGAAGCAATCCCTTGAAAAACTTGGAGAATACAGGGTGAGCTGAAAGAGAAGAGGGCTTACCTGCTGAAATAAAAGCAGAGACAGCCGCCAGATGCACCCTTAGTGTAGCTGGTCTGAGTCCCAAGCTATTAAGGTGAACCACATAGTCAGGGACTGTGGGCAGCTCAGCAGACTCTGGGGAAGTATGCCTCCCAGAGCACCATATGGAAAACCTTTTCCATTTGGAATTATAAGTAGTTCTGGTGGAAGGATTCCTAGGAGCTTTTAGAATATCCATGACACTTTGAGAAAGGTGTAAATCAGCAAACTCTAACTCTTCAAGAGCCAGGCCTTGAGATTAAGAGATCTGAGGTTCGGGTACCAAACCCTCCCCTGAGCACAGGTTAACAGGTTGTAATTCCTGGGAAGAGACAGGGGAAGGTGGACTGCTAAGGACAATAGTAGAGGGTACCAGGGCTGTCAGGCCCAGTCTGGAGCAATCAGGATCATCTTGCAGGACTGAGACCTGATTTTGACTAGCATACAGAACAGGAGAGGGAAGGGGGGGAAAAGCATACAGGAACTTCCCTTCCCAACTGAGAACTAAGGCATCCAGGGGGACTGAGCCCAATACTGGGGGCCTGCAGCAAAACAGGGGAAGTTGGTGATTGTCTGGGGCTGCAAAAAGATTTATCTGTGGGGTGTCCCATTTGGAGAAGATCACCTCCAAAACCAGGGGATCCAGTGACCATTCGTGATGGCCCTGCGATATCCTGCTGAGAGCATCTGCCAGGACATTGTCCTTGCCTGGGAGGTGTACTGCTGTGAGGGAGGTGTTCAAGGAATAGGCCAGAGACCACAACGTCATTGCTTCTGTGCACAAGGCAGTAGACCGAGTGCCCCCTTGCTTTTTGATACACCACATTGTTGTGGTATTGTCTGTTCTGATCTGAATAACTCTGTTCTGAACAGACTTGGAAAAAGCTTGAAGTGCTAGAAACACTGCTCTGAGTTCCAACAGATTGATGTGAAGCAGAGATTCCTGAGGGGACCACAACCCTTAGGTGGTCAGGTCTCCCAAGTGGGCCCCCCACCCCAAGAGGGAGGCATCTGTAGTAAGGATTAAAGTGTGAGACTGAGTGACAAAGGGAACTCCCTGTCTTAGATTGTTCTGATCCTGCCACCACTGCAGGGCCTGGATCAGGGCTTGAGTCACTGGAATCAGTTTGGTAAGAGGGTCCTTTTTCTGAGACCAAAAGGCTCTCAAGTGGAACTGAATGTCCCTCATCTGAAATCTTGCTCCCTGCACCACTGCTGTAGAAGCAGCCATGTGCCCCAGGAGCTGCAGAAAATGCCTTGCTGGTTGAGACACCTGTAGGGTGAATGAAGAGGCCAGTGTGATAAGCGTCCTTGCCCTGTCCAGGGGAAGGAAGGCTCTGGCCTTTTCTGTATCTAGCTCTGCGCCTATGAAGGTGAGGAGCTGAACAGGATCTAGAACTGACTTTGAAAGATTCAGAAGGAAACCTAGAGAGGTAAGCAGTTGCTGAGTTATCTCTAGATGTAACTTGACTTGGTCTGGGTACTGGCCTACTATGAGCCAGTCGTCCAGGTATGGGAAGATGGCAATCCTTTGCCTTCTTAGAGAAGCAACTACTACTGCCAGGCATTTTGTGAACATCCTTAGAGCAGAGGTTAGGCCGAAGGGCATTGCTCTGAATTGGTAATGGCCTGAGGGCAGCTCGAAATACAGGTTACTCACCTGTAACAGGAGTTCTAGGAATGGTATATGTTGTTCATCCACACTTATTGGCAGGTATCCTTGCCGCTTTAAATCTTGCCGGAAGGTCTTCAAGCTGGCTCCTCCCACCCACCCGGGTGGTATAACTCTCGGCTCCGCCCCATGATGCCAGATCTGGCCCGCTGGAAGCTCAGGTTGTGCGTCGAAGCCGGGAAGGTCGGGTGGGTCGTGATGGATGAACAACATATACCATTCCTAGAACTCCTGTTACAGGTGAGTAACCTGTATTTCTAGGGACATGGATATGTTGTTCATCCACACTTATTGGCAGACACCTAGCAGTTCTCCGGAGGAGGAGGGAGGCAAGCGCACACCCCAATACTTACTTGGGAAAGGAGACTGGAGAACCGAGGCCCCAAAGCAGCATCCCGGCGTGACTCAAGGTCGATGTGGTAATGGGTAATGAAGGTGTTTGCTGACTTCAGGTAGCAGCCCTGCAGATTTCCTGGATAGGGACGTCCCTGGAAGCAGCCACCGATGCAGCAGTATGGCGGGTAGAATGAGCTCTTATCCTCTGGGAGGCTCCATGCTGATCAACATATACAGAGATCTATGCAGGTGGCCCACCTGCTTATCCGCTTGGCTGCAGGTCTGCCAGATCGGCTTCAGCGTAGGTGACAAACAGCTGGCGAACCTCTCCCAATTTCAACGTGCGCTCTTTGTAATGGCGGCGCCCTTCTAGGGTCAAAGTATGGAGCCTATATTTGGCCCTCCAGTGTGATTGGGGTAGAACACGGCAGAGTCAACACCTGGTTAAGGTGAAACTCCGACACCACCTTGGAAGGAATTTCGGGTGGGCGCAGGACAACCTTGTCCCTGTGGAGAGACCAGGTAAGGAGACTCGATGGGAAGCGCCTGGAGCTCTCCCATCCTTCTGGCTGGCAGTAAGCCACCAGAAGGCGGTCTTCCACGACAGGTGAGAGAAAGAGCACCTGTGCATAAGTTCGAATAAGCTTGCCGCAGGCTTTTGCCAGTACCAGCAGTAGATCCCACGGAGGTGGAGGTTCTCGCACCGGGGGAAATGTGATCAAGGCCTTTGAAAAAGCGCCAGACCACCTCTCCGCCAACGACAGCTTCCCGGCCCGCCGGTAAGGCAGAGATGGCTGCCAGGTGCACCCTTAGGGTCGTCGACCTAAGCCTCTGATTAGAAAGGGACCATAAATAGTCCAAGATGCTTGCCAAGGAACAGGAGGAAGGGTCCAAGCCCTTGCCCTGACACAAATGAAAACCTCTCCATTTGAAGGCATAGCATTTTCTGAGGTCGACTCATACGGGGCCCTCAACTACATTGAGGACCTCGTCGGAAAGACCCAAGGCCTGGAACTCTGGCAGCTCAGGAACCAGGCCGTCAGGTGCAGGGATTGAAGGTCCGGATGGAACACCTTCCCTGATTGACTGAGAGCAGGTCGGGCGAGCTGGAAGCTGCCGGAGTCCTGGAGCTGAGACTGAGGAGATCTGGTGCACCGAACTGGCGAGGCCAGTCTGGGGCTATCAGAATCACCTAGCCTTGTCCCTCCTCGCCTTGAGAAGCACTTGTGGATCAAGGAAATGGGAAAGGCGTGAAGAAGCCGGGGTCCACTGCTTGAAGGCATCCCCTGCAGCGAGCCCCTGCTGAGGGGGCGGCATGGAACAGTCTCAGCTTCGCGTTCCCTGGAGGCAAACAGGTCCACCTGAGGTGTGCCCCAAAGGGAGAACAGATGCTGTACTACCTCCGGCAGGAGAGACCACTCATGGGATGCAGCCCCTATCCGGCTCAGGGCATCGGCCAGGGTGTTGGAGGCGCCTGCCACATGAATGGCTAGGAGATCCGCCTCCAGGCTGTGCACGAGTGACCTAATGCGGAGAGCTTCCTTGCATAGAAGCATGGAGCGCGTCCCGCCCTGGCGGTTTAGATAGTACATGGTCGTGGTGTTGTCCGTCTGGACTCGGACCACTTGACCCCGGAGGAACGGAGCAAAGGCGGTGAGAGCTAGGCGGACCGCTCGGAGCTCCAGCAGGTTGATATGGCATCGGGACTCCCGCGGGGACCAGAGGCCGTGGGCCAGTGTTCCCCAGATGGGCACCCCAACCCATCAGAGAGGCATCGTCGATGGAGAGACCGTCGGCTCGAGGCGGATGAGCAGGATACCCTCCTGCAAATGATCTGGAAAGATCCACCACTGGAAGCGTTCCCATCCCTGTGTCACCGACTAAGCTGGTCAAAAGGATGCAGCGTTGTGACCACTGGCTGGCCAGTCCCATTGAAGGGGCCATGTTCCAGCCAGGCCCAGTGACCCGCGCAGTGCAGCGCCATGAGACCCAGGGAGGCAGGAAGTCGGGCAGGCGCAATTGCCCAACCAGAAATGATTGGGCAAAGGAGGAAAGAACCTCGGCCCTGTCCGCCAGGAGGCAGCTCTGCCTCGAAGAGAGTCGAGCTGCGCCCGATGAACAGAATCACCTGCTTGACTCGATTCCGACTTAGCCTTGTTGATAGGAGGCCTGGTTGAGATCAGACCTGGAGGCCAGATCTCTGGACCACTCCACCTCCTGCCTGGAGGGAGCTGCTATCAGCCAGTCGTCCAGGTAAGGGTACACGGACCCTGGCGCCCGCGAGGAATGCTGTCACCACTGCCATGCATTTGGTGAAGACACAGGAGCTGGAGACAAGCCAAGGGCATGGCTTGGAACTCGAAAGGATCCCTCCGCTCGGAGCGAAGGAATCTCTGGTGAGACGGAACGGACAGGGACGTGGAAAAGGCGTCCTGCAAATCCAGAGACAGAACCACACGCCGGCGTTCCAGGATGGTATTATCTGAGCCAGAGACCATCCTGAAGGTTCGAGACCTTAGGAACCTGTTTAGGTCGTGTGGGTCAAGAATGGGCCAACCCCGTCCGTTCGGAACCAGGAGTACCTGGACACAACCCTGGGTCTGAAGGAGGGTCCTCCACCTCTCTTATCACCTCCTTCTGGAGGAGGAGAGCGATGTCGGCTCGACAGCCGCCAGGCGAGCTGGGGACAGCCCCCGAGAGCGGCGCTCTGAAGGGCGGTGCCTGCCGAATTCTAGAGGCAGACCTCTTCCCATCACCTCCAAAACCCACCTGTCCCGTGGTAACAGCGGACCAGGCGGAGCGGAAGTGCTGGGCCGTCCCCAGAGGCCAGGGGTAATTGACCCAGGGGATGCGACACCTCAGCCCGTCCACTGGGCAGGCTTGGAGGATGGACCGGCCGAGGGACCTCCTGGGCCTTTTCCTCCCTGCCTCCTGTTAGAGGAAGCCGGAGGCTTGGGTTTGGGATGCCAAGGCCGAGCCTGCTGGCCCTGACGTTGCTGGGCCGGGCGCCACAGAAGGACGAAAGGAGCTTAGGCTGTGGTTTGCATGCCTTTGTCCTTCTGGGCGGAAGAGACGAGTCCAAGGTAGCATTGGACTCTCGATCCTCTGCAGGTGACCTTCCACCCCAGGGCGAGAGGTCAGTCCCCAAAGGAACATCCGCCAACTTGTGCTGGGTATCCGAAGTAAAGTGGATATCCTCAGCCAAGCCACGACGCACATAGCCACTGGGCAGCCACCGACCTGGCACATGAGTCCCCAATATCCAAAGCAGTCTGGAGCTGCTGTTTGGCCACTGCCCTGCCCTGGTCCCGCACCTGCTTGACCGTAGTCTGCTGATCCAGCGGGGAGATGAGGCATGACCTCATCAGGGAGCCCAACAGGGCATGAGAAAAATGTGCCATGAGGCGGCGCCGAACTGGCCTAAGCGAGGCCGAGAGAGGGCCGCAGCATAGACTTTTTCGCCCGACATAATCAATTTCTTGGATTCTTTGCCGGGAGGTTTATCCACATCCCTGGCGTTGCCGGCGCACGAGCGCTGTCAGTAACCAACCCCTCAGCAGAGGGTGCTCGAAAAAACGGACAGGGAACGGTGGGGACCGCATACTTCCTGGCCATCCTGGCGGCGCCGAGACGAGGCAGAGGGCTGCCAAAGCTCAGGGCCGGACCCACTATGGCCTCGGCCACGGGAAAGGCCTCCGGAGAATCCCTCGGTCCAGAATCTCCGTGAGGGGATACCTGGCCGTTTGGAAGCGGGTTGAGGCTTCATCCGGTGGATTCGAGATGAGCGGAAGCAGTCCTAGGAAGGAGACGACGGGCTATCGTCCATAGACTGTCCTCCTGAGGACTCCAAGTCAGTCGCTTGGAGAAAAGGAGGAAATTATCCTCGGACTCGGAGGAGTCCTCGAAGAAACTACCTCTGGCCTGAGCCACCTCAACCTGCCGAGGTCGGTCGGGAGTGAGGGTAACCGACAACCGATGGGGTAGACCCTAGCCAACCGAGAATCCTGGTCAGAGCCCACAGTGGCTGTGTGGAGGCGGAGGTTCCACAGAATCGATTGGAGCAGCTGGTTTGGCCGAAGAACCGGCCTGGGTACAGGCTCCTCGGGTAAGTCGAGGGTTGTGTCGGCCGCTCGGTGACAGCCATAATGGCGGGGAAGGCGACTGCGTCGCTTGTTCCCGATCAGGAGGAGCTGTTGCCACATGAGAATCCTCGTCGTCCAGGCGTAACTTACGCCGAAGCCTCCTAAATCCGAGGAGGAGGGCGAGGACAGCGGCAACGCCGCTGCCCATGATGCCAGGGCCGAGACCGCCTATGACTGAGGATCGGCTTGACGCGAATAAGTCGGACCGAGCCTCGGCTCTTCCGAGGTCGGTCTGAGGGAAGTGTCGGCAGGAACCGGCACTCCCGCGCCTCGGAGGGTTCATCCGAGGGGCTCCGGAACCGGAGGCACAGAGCAAGCCCAGGATCCTCAACTCCTCCGGGGAGCAGGAGAGGAATCTAACGGCTTCTATGGGTGTCAGCCCGTCTAGCAGGTCGAGAAAAATACCGACTTCATCGACAGGAGTCTCAGTCAACTGACCTGGCCGGGGCACCGTGAGACCAGTGGCCAAAAGCAGGCGGTCAGCAGTAGTCGGTCGGCGGCTCGGGAGAGGGACTTTCCCGCTCCCAGAAGCGTCGTCGGAGGATTACCCTTGTCCCTCTTTCTGGACCGAGAAAAGGTCCAGCAGACGTTAGCCCTTCTCCCCTAGTGGAGAGGGACAGACAAAGCCCATAAATGAAGCTGTGTGGGAAGAATCCAGAGAGTGGGATAAATGCAGCGGCCGAGGAAGATACGGCCCGCGCCGCTCCTCTTCGAGGCGATCATCTGCTCAGCTGATCCGCCCGAACCCCGCCCTAGCGGACACTGCCGACAGGCCTCCTGAACTTCACGGAGAAGCGCTTCTCGGGACAGCCCAGTTGCAATCGGGCAGCGGTCTTAGGGGCGTGGGCCGAGAAGGAAAACTGAGTCACAGTATCCTGCGGGTGCGTGCTCAAGGCCTAAACAGTAGACACCGCGTGGGTGTGGATCGATCGAGACATCTTCTGCCCTTGAGGACATCTCGAAAACCGGGTCGATTTGTCCCGCCATGGCGAGGGATCGAAGACGACAAGTCTTTCAACAAAAACTTTCCAATTAGCAAAAGCGGAAGAAATAGGAACTGATGCATAAGCCTTGAAACAGGAGAACCTGGGCTTCAAGCGGTAAGGAAGATCTGCGTCATGGCGAAGCCGAGAGTTATACCACCGAATTGGGTGGGAGGAGCCAGCTTGAAGACCTTCCGGCAAGATTTAAAGCGGCAAGGATACCTGCCAATAAGTGTGGATGAACAACATACCCATGTCCCTAGAACCTGAGGTACTTTTGATGGGAGCTTCTGATGAGAATATGAAAATAGGCATCCTTGAGGTCCAGGGAGACTAGCCAGTCCCTGGACTTAGAGAGGGTAGAATTATTCCCAGAGTCACCATTTTGAATTTTGGCTTTAAAAGATGCTTGTTTAAGTATCTGAGATCCAGGATGGACCGCCATTCTCCTGTCTTTTTGGGGGTAAGGAAGTACTTGGAGTACAATCCTTTGCCTTGGTGTAGAGGTGGAACCCTTTCCACAGCTCTGAGAGCCAGGAGGGAAGAGACCTCTGCCTCTAGGGCAAGTGCCTCTGAGGGATTTGCAGGTGGAAAGGATCTGGTTCTCAGCTTTGGAAATTTTTTGAAGCTGAGAACCAGGTCCGGCTAACTACTTCCAGGACCCATTTGTCTGATGTTAGAGACTTCCAGTCCTGAACAAAGTAAGCCAGCCTGCCCCCTACAGGTGGTGGAGAATCGGCCCTGGCAAACCCATCAGGGTGTCTGTTTGGCAGGGGGTTTAGGCTGAGGGGTGGAAGCAGGTCTGCTTGTACCCCTTCTGCCTCTCCCTCTAAAGAACCCCCTCTGAGCATAGGCAGAAGAGGCGGCCTGGGCTGGGATGCTGCCTCTGAGGAGTGGCTTGCCTTTCCTTGGCCTGAGCACTCCTATAGGTGGTCCTGTATTCATCCATTTTCTTCATGTAATTCTCTGTTTGCTCTCCAAACAGAGAAATACCCATAACAGGAAAATCCATGGCCTTAGTCTGGGTATCCTGTGACAGGCTAGTACATCTGAGCCAAGCCATTCTACGAAGTGCCACAGATATAGCCATGACTCTAGATGAAACATCATTGGAGTCCACCGCAGCATGGAATTGCACCTTGGAGTCCTCAATACCATTGGCAGCCACCTGCTCCAGCTCCTTGGCAAGCTGGCAAGGGACCTGTTTAGCTAAAGCCATGACAGTGTCCCATCTGGATTTCTGATACCTAGCTGTATAGGCCATATAATTGGCCTGCCTGAGTCCCAAGGATGCTGCCATGTACTGTTTCTTTGCCATGGCATCAATCCTCCTGGAGTCCTTGTCTGGGGGGTGTGAAGCCAAGGGAATATTAGTCTTATCACAGGCTGCAGCCTGCACTACCCCAACATGGCTGCACTGTTGTGTAAGGAACTCCGTATACGAACCTGACAGAGTATACCTCTTGTCTATTCTTTTATCCACAGGAGGTATAGTATTAGGAGTCTTTAAAATCGTAAATGTCTCTTTCCCAAAAGATTTGTGTAAGGGAATAGACAGCCTCCTAGACTCTGGGATATCCATCATTTCTACATAGTCAGGTTCTTCCTGGTCATCCACAGCTTCTTCCATAGGAAGCTGAGGGTTCAGCCACTTTCTTGTAAAACATGAAATGGGAGGGGGACTCAGAAAGCCTAGGAGGAGACACTCCTGAAGGTCTGTCTGGGGAGATGTTGGGTCAATGGGCACATCCAGACTTTCAAAACCACATTCACTTTCCTCATACTCCTCTTCCTCCTCCTCCAGTTCATAATATTCCTCTAAATCATAATGTTGAACTGGTGGAACGTGCCGAACCGAGCGCCTTCCTGATGGTGCCGGTTCGGTCGGAACCTGGGAAAGCGACTGCACAATTTTTATCGCTTTGGCTATTTCATCAGCGGTTGGAGAAGAAACTTTTGGATCCACACCAGCTGATTTTTCCCTTCTTGTTCTCTTAGCTGGAACCAACTCCTCGGAATCAGTTCTCCTTTTGCCCGAAGAAGTTTCCGCCTGGTCAGAGGGCACTCCTTCTGGTTCGGTTTGAACCGAACCGGGCTGGCCATCCGGGTCAGCGGACTTTTTGGCCTCCCTTTCCCTGAGCCTACCAACTCTCTTCTCTAGGGTAGCTGCAGGAAAATTTTTACAAATCTGGCAGTCTGCATTGAGGTGGTCAAACCCCAGACAATAAACACAGGTGGTGTGGGGGTCAGCCTTAGCAAAGACTTCCCCACACACACTACAGTGTTGAAACCCAGTGGGCCCGGTTTTTCTTTTGGGTTTCTCAGACATGGTGCCAGTTCTAACCAAACTTACCCTTTTAATGGCAATCCACCAGGCAAGACACTCTTTATCAGTTCCTGACCGTGTTACGGGTCGTGGAAAAAAACGTAATAAAATCCGTTTTTTTTAGAACCGATAAGAACCGGTAACCACACTCTAAAAGTAGAAATAAAGATTTTTACAACAACTTGATCGGTTCAAACCGAACCGATGAACCGTTTACAAGTTCCACACAGAATAGAAAACAATATAAACCTATCTAGTACTCACGAATACCACAGAGACTGAACCGACAGGTTGCGGTTTAAATTCGGCCAAAAACCGAGAAAAGCAGTACTTTAACTGACAAACTGAACCGAGCAAAGGAGAAATCTCTGGAGCGACTGTTCAGTGAGGCGGAGTAAAGAATCTGACGGATTGAGTTCAAACAGCAACAGCCAGAGCCTGGCATGGAAAGTTAACTCTTTCATCTCCGGGGCAGTTCGAAGGTTGGGACTCACTGCTATTGTAAGAATATAGCAAGACTTCCTGTTGTTTGAAGGAGTACCATGCCCCGTAGACAGTGGAATGATACATAGATACATAGACAGTGTCGGCAGATAAGGGCCTATGGCCCACCCAGTCTGCCCATTTGAGCTTGTAAGTTCAGTTTGTTTTCCTAGAAGTCTGTTGCCCCTTACCCCTGACCTCCAGAATTCCTTTATGTCTATCCCATGCATTCTTAAATCCCGTGATTGTTTCAGCCCCACCACTTCCTCTGGCAGGGTGTTCCGCTTATCCACCACCCGTTCTGTGAAATTCTTTCTCATGTTTCCTCTGAATCGTCCTCCCTCCAACTTCATCCCATGCTCTCTAGTCCTGGAACATCTTTTTTCAGCTTAAAATAGTGTTTTCCTGACCCTGTTCCTCCTGTAAGATACTTGTATGTCTCTATCATATCCCTCTCTCCTCCTCTCCTCCAGGGAGTACATGTACAGTTCCTTCAACCTGTCTTCATAGGACTTGTGATGCAATCCATGCACCATCTTTGTTGCCCTCCTCTGAACCTTCTCTACCCTATGTCCTTACGTAGGTATGGTCTCCAGAACTGTACACTGTACTCCAGGTGGGGCCTCACTAATGTCTTGTATAGCGGAATTATGACCTCCCTTTTCCTGCTGGTGATGCCCCTGCCTATACATCCCAGCATCCTATTTGCTTTACCTGCTGCCTTGTCACACTGTTTCCCTACCTTGAGGTCATCAGAGATGATAACCCCAAGATCCCTTTCCTGCTTGGTGCATGCTATATCCTCACCCCCCAACTGATATTGTGCCAGGGTTTTTGTGCCCCATATGTATTATCTTGCACTTCTTTGCATTGCATTTCAACTGCCAAACCCCTGACCATTCTTCAAGTTTCTGCAGGTCACTTCTCATTCTATCTACACCCTCTGGTGTGTCTACTCTGTTACAGAGCTTTGTGTCATCAGCGAACAGTGAAATTCTGCCTTCTAGATCCTGCGCCATGTCACTGATGAAGATGTTGAATAGGACCGGTCCCAGCACTGATCCCTGTGGTACCCCACTGGTCACTCTTCCCTCTGTGGAGTGACAGCCATTTACAACCACCCTCTGTGTCCTGCCACCCAGCCAGTTACCTACCCACCACACTACTGTCCTGCCCACACCCATATTCCCCAGTTTGTGTAATAGTCTTCTATGTGGCACAGTGTCAAAGGCCTTGCTGAAGTCCAGATAGGCCATGTCCACTGCCCTCCCGATCCACCTCCCTAGTCACCCAGTTAAAAAGTCAATGAGGTTGGTCTGACACTGACCTCCCCTGGTGAAACCATGCTGCCTTGGGTCCTGTAGTCCACTGACAACCAGATGTTCCACCAATCTCTCCTTCAGTAGTGCTTCCATGATCTTCCCCACTACCGAGGTGAGGCTGACTGGTCTGTAGTTCCCTGCTTCCTCTTTGTTCCCACTTTTGTATAAGGGACTACATCTGCTGTCCTCAGTCTTTGGGTACCTCCCTGTTTCAGTGATCGGCTAAACAGGATAGCCAGAGGTTCAGCCACCACCTCTCTTAGTTCTTAAGGACCCTGGGGTGCACCCATCTGCTCCCATTGCTTTATCAACTCTTATTACTTCCAGTTCCTTCAGGACCCTTTCTCGTATAAAGGGACTTGTGTCCATTCTGCACCATTCTCACCTTGTACTCCTTCAGACCCATTACCCTCCTCTTCCTCAGTAAAGACTGAGCAGAAATACCTGTTCAATATGTCAGCTTTACTGTTGTCATCCTCCACGTGGCCCCCATCCTCCCCCTTCAGTCTCACTATCCCTCCCTTTGTCTTTCTTTTTTCACTTATGTACCTGTAGGTTTTGTCCCCTCTACCCACTGATTTTGCAATGTGTTCTTCTGTCTGAGCTTTGGCTTCCCTTACTGACCTCCCTTTGCTTATCCTGGTACTTCTCCCTATCCCCTTCTGCCTGTGTCTTTGATTAATAGAAATCCTGCTCTGTCGACGGTGGGTCATCTGCCGTCGACGATGAAAGAAGAGGAGCAATTCCCATTGACAGTGGAGTGTGTCTCATAGACAACAGATGAAGCTAATGTGCCTCGTTGACAGGGGTTGTTACGCCCGTCGATGGGGAAGGCTTATTCTTGTATGAAGCCACAGTTGATGATAGTCTTGGAGGAGGCCTCTGTCAATGAGGAATGAACCTCCCATCGACAGGAAGTATAGGAGGCCTTCGTTGATGGGGCATGACTGGTCCGTTGATGAGAATCATGTAGGAGGCCTCTGTCGACGGTGGATGAATATTCAGTCGATGAGAAATCATGAAGGAGGCCTCCGTCGACAGTGGATGAAGGGTCCATCGACCGGAATCATGCAAGAGGCCTCCATCGACTGGGAATGACCCTCTCGTCAACGAGAAGCATGTAGGAAGCCTCAGTCGACGGGGAATGAACATCCTGTTGATGAGAAATATGCAGCAGGCCTCCGCAGATGGGGAATGAACCTCCCGTTGACGAGAAGTATGTAGGAGGCCTCCGTCGATGAAGAATGTACGTCCCGTCGATAAGAAGTATGTAGGAGGCCTCTGTCGACAGGAATTATGCATCCATCGTTGGGAACATAGTGTGAGCCTCTGTAGAGTGTTGTTGGAGGGCCTCCGTCGATGGGGATTATGCATCCGTCAACGGGAATATAATGTAAGTCTCTGTAGTCTCTTCTGTGATGAAGATGATGTAGAAGTGCCTGCCGCAGATGGGGTATTTGTCCTCCATCGAAGAAGAAAGTCTCCTTGATAATGTATATTTAGCATACATGACTGTTGAAAGGTGGTCAGGCAGGACTTATGGTGAAGACATGCCTTCCACTCCGATGCTTCAAAAGACTCAGTGTTGTCGGAGCCTGTTAATAGAGCTCAAGTCTTCCATCCTTAAAACTCTTGTTTGAGTATATGAATATGGTGCCATGGATTAAGCCTAGGCACCCAAAGCTGTGGGTTCAATCCATGTTGTAGATCACTTAGCAGAAGGGTATTCTAGCTGCTGAGAGCTGAAGCCGGTGGGAAAATGAACAGACACTACCGGGGACCACCCACTTTTATAGGCACAGCCCAGGAAGTGAGGTTGTGTGGGTGGCCCCTGGTGTAGAGACTGCTGGAGAAAACTACAGTGTGAGAATGCCACCTAGGGGAAATTCCCAGAAGTAATGACTTACTGCAAGAGACCGTTCCGTGGAAGATCTAGTTATAGGTGAGTAACCTATTTTTCTAGGGGCGTGGATATGGTACACTATCCATGCTCTGGCAGAGCCCTAGCAGTTCTTTGGGAGGAGGGGGCAAGGCTCATACCCCTACTTGGCGAGCTGCGACTGGAGAACAAGGTCCCATAACATGCATCCCGCCAGGACTTAAGGTTGATGCGGCAGTGGGAAGTGAAGGTAAGTGCTGACTTCCAGGTAGCAGCCATACAGATTTCCTGCATAGGAATATCCCTGGAAGCAGAGACAGAGGCAACAGTATGTCTGGTGGAATGAGCCCTAATCCCAGTGGGAGGCTCCCAACCAGCCAACCTATAGCAGAAGTCGATTCAAGAGTTGATCCACCTTGCTACTGTCTGCTTTGTTGCTGCTCTGCCAGATGTGACTTCAGTGTAGGTGACAATCAGGTGGCGAGCCAGACCCCGAATCCCAGCCGCATGCCCCACTTAACAGGAAAGTGTTCTCTACAGGTCCAGGGTATGGAGCTTGCAGTTAGCCTCTGAAGAGGGGCTGGTGAAATACAGTAGCAGCCACAGACACTGCAAGATATTTGCTGAAATTTCTGTGATATTTCCAGAAATATCTCATGCTTTCTCCATTTCCACAGTAGGGGCAGCAGAGAGAAACTCTTTAGAAATTTTGCGAAATATCTGGAAATAGCTGGCAATGTTTGTGGCTACTACTGTACACCAGTAAGTTAATAACTTGGTTAAAGTGAAACTCCACCACCTCCTTCAGGAGCAACTTTGAGTTGGGGCGAAGGATAACCTTGTCCCTGTGGAAGACCATATGGGGAGAGTCCACCAGGAGCTCCCCAATCCTTCTGGTAGACATGATGGCCACAAAGGAGGCCGTCTTCCATGACAGGTGTGACAGCTGACACCTGTACATTGGCTCAAATGGCTTGCCCATGAGCATAGCCAGGGCCAGCAAAGTGGAGGTGCATCACACACTGAAGGGGACAAGTGGTTAAGGCTCTTGGAAAGCAACCAACCACCTTCTCCTGAGCTATCAATAGCATACCGGCCCACACTCGGTAAACCAAGATGGCTATCAGGTGCACCTTAAGGGCCGTCACTTGCAGTCTCAGTTGGGAGACGGACCAGAGGTAGTCCAAGATGCTAGCCACTGGGCAGGCAAGGGGTTCAAGCTCCTTGCCCTGGCACCAAATAGAAACCATCTTCCACTTGAAAGCACACCACCTATGAGTCAACTCCTTCCTGAATGCCCCCAAAACGTGGAAGACATTCTTAGAGAAACCTAAGGCTTGGAACAGTAGCTGCTCAGGAATCCAGCAGTGAGGTGCAGGGACTGAACGTCTGGGTGTAGGTCCATCCCCTGAAGTGTGGTCATCAGGTCTGGGCAGAGAGGCAACTGCCACGGAGGCCTGTTGCTGAGGCTGAGCAGATCCGGGTACCAGAACTGCCTTTGCCAGTCTACAGCTATCAGCATCAGCCACGCCTTGTCCTTCCTCACCTTTACTAGAACCCTATGGATCAAGGGGAAAAGGCACAAATGAGGCCCGAGGTTCAGGGTCTCACAAAGACATCCCCCATCACAGTTTCGGACCACTGGAGGGGTTACAAAACAGCCTTGGTTTTGGCATTCTTCTGGCAGGCAAACAGGTCCACCAAGGATGCGCCTCACCAGGAAAACAGGTAGTCCACCACCTCCTGATACAGAAACCACTCATGTGATGTCTCTCCTATCTAGGCGAGAGTATCTGCCAGATGACAGTTCTCTCCCGTGATGTGAATTACCAGCAGATCTGTGCCCAGGCTGCACGAGGGGTCCAAGTGTAGAAAGCCTCCTAACACAAGGTAAGAGAGTATGTGCCACCCTGTCTGTTCAGGTAAAACATGGTCATGGTGTTGTCTGCATAGACTTGAATGACCTGGCCCCTGATCATCGGAGAAAATTCCACTTTTATTTATTTACTGGGTAGGTCAACTGAGACAAAGTCCCTTTTTCAGCGACGACCCAAGGAAAAAAAAGCATTCCAAGAACAAAACATAATACAATAATACACAAAGAATAGTACAATGAGTTACAATATACAGTTAAGCCACAAGTAAATAACAACAGTACCCGAGTAGGCAATAACCAAAGGATTCAGGAGTACAGGCAGTTTGCAGGCAGCAGGGGAAGCAGGGAGGCAGATTAATATTTTATTCCATGTGCAGGGACATTGATGCCATTCACATACCAGATGTCAATAATTTAAACAGCAAGATAACTAAGAATAGCCAGATTCAACTGCATTTGGTTAGAAACATGGGGGTTCAGGTTACAGTCAGATGTTATTCCAGATAGAGGAGAAGTGGGGAGAGCAGCTTGTCTTTGAGATAGGAGAGAACAAAGGCTGTTTGTGACCATTGCGGAGATTGAGAGAGATGCGTAACATACGTCACATGTGGACTTACTTGTTAACAGTTGCCTCTGCATTGGGGGGGGGGGTCTGAAGAATTCATCCTTGTAGAGTTTTTTTGAATTGGTTAATGGTTTTGCAGGAAAGTAGAGGGTGGGTCAAGTTCCAAATTCTGGGGGCAGTGACCACGTAGGATCTTTGGCCTATCTATCTTGGCCTTCCGAAGCTCCAGTAATGGTAGGCTAGAAGATCTTAGTACACGAGGGGTAGGTTTTAGGGATAGCAGGCCCATCAGACTGGGAGGAGGGGCTGATGAATCAACTTAAAGGCGGTACAGTGCACAGGGAAGTCAAATCTGTTGTCACCGGCTAGGCAACTTAGTTTGTTGAGTGCAAGGCAGTGGTGAGTACGGGTGGGGTCCGAGGCGGCAAAGCGAGCTATCCTACGGTATGTCTTTTTTAGCTTGTTCAGTAACAGAGCCTTAACCGAGTGGATGCCAGGTGCCGCACAGAACAGACCAGGGAACAGAGTGGCAGAGGCAGTGGTCACTCTGGCACGCTCTGAGAGTTAGGGTGCTGAGCGGTAGAGTAGCCCAAGTTTTTAATTTGTGGTTTTGATGGTGTTGTTTGTGTGTGCTTTGAGCACTAGGTTCTCATCAAGCGAATCCCAGGTATTTGGATAATGAGACATTTTCCAGTGGAGTACCCAAGGAGGTTTTTAAGAGGAAGGGTGTGTCATATGGGGTTTTGAAGGAGCATAGTTTTGGTTTTTTACTCACTGAGAGCCAGTTGGTTATTTAAGAACCAAGATTCTAGGGCATGGAAGTCTACCTCAAGATTCGTGGTCAGGGTGCAGATATCCTTGGAAGATCTGTAGAGTACTGCATCATACGCGTAGAGCTGTACTGATGCACCATGACAGTTAAGAGGCAGGTCACTGATGAATAAGGAAAACAGTAGGGGACCAAGTATGGACCCTTGCAGTATCCAGTCAGTGATTGGTGCTAGAAGGGATAGTGTGTTTGCCAACTTGACACACTGAGAATGATTTGCTAGGTAATTTGAAAACCACACGACGGAATTATTATCCAGTCCGATGTGGGGAAGTTTAGCTATGAGCAGGGGGTGATTAAAAAGGTTAAAGGCATTAGTTAGGTCTACAAAGATCAGCCACTGACTTGGCCCAGATCCATGTTCTTGAAATGTCAGAGATGTGGGACAGAGTCGGTTCCATGGTATTTACGGAAATCATGTTGAAAGTCTGTGAAGATGTTTGTTCAAGGAATGAGTACAACTGGTTGTAGAGGATTTGTTCTTGAATTTCTGCAATAGGGCAGAGGACAGAAATTAGTCTATAGTTTTGGACTGTATCAACCGGGCCAGATTTGTGGACAGGTACCACTACCGCTGTTTTCCACTTCTCAGGGATAGAGTTTGTCATGAAAGATCGACTGATTACCATTGAGATGGGCAGGGCAAGCGCTGGTGCCATAATGCGGAGGAATTTAGGGGGCATGGTGTCAAAGCCTGGAGAGCTAGCACATTTGAGTCTCTTGAGCAATTTTAGGATCTCAAAACTGGTGGCACTTTTTATATGAAAAGGAGACACGGTTGGTCTTGTGTTGATTGGTATTGTAGTATGAGCAAGAGGGGGGAAGACTGTGTCTGTAGGGAGTAAGGTCTGTAAAGAAGTTGTTTATTCCCGTGGCAATGTCCAGAGGTGTTGTGAGAGTGGATCCATTAGCGGTCATGGTTCGAGGAAAGTAGTTACGTAGGAACTTACCGCACCAGTAGATCTTCTAGAGAGGTTCCTTCAGTAGTTCATCACATATAGGACTGGCACCACCTGGTGTCAGGCGGCACGGCAGACGTTTCTAGCAATACCTGATGGGGGACCGCCCATCCGACGTCACGTGACTGACATCAGCGTGACTGTATATAGTGGGCAGTCCCCATGCCCACCCTCCAGCTCTCCCGACGGAGCCAGGAAAATGCCATACAGCAGAAGCAAACAGGAATTGGAGTCCCTGTAAAAAGTAAATGAGGGGAAGGAGGGAGGGAAAATATATGACCTACTGAAGGAACCTCTCTCGAAGATCTACTGTTATGGTAAGTTCCTACGTAACTGTACTATCTTACTTCGAGAGAGTTCCTTCAGTAGGTCATCACATATAGGACAGAGTCCCAAGCAGTCCCTCTAGAAAGACACCGAGAGAAAACTAGGGAGGTGGAAACTAGCTCCAGCAGAATAACTGAAGTCCAGAAAGGACCCAGTTTAGGGCAAAAGGCCTTGCAGGACAGCTAATCCAAAGCCGGCCCTCCGCCTAGAAGCAATGTCCAGACTGTAGTGTTTGGTAAAGGTGTGGACAGAACTCCAAAGAGCGGCAGCACAGATGTCAGCTGCCGAACCGTTCCGAAGGAAGGCCGTAGAGGCGGCCATGCCCCTAGTAGAATGACCTCTTATGGAACCCGGAAGAGGTTTGTCATACTTCTGGTAACAGTAACGAATGCAGTTTCCTAACCATTTGGAAAGGCCCTTCTTAGACACCGGTTTGCCCCTAGTCCTAGGGGAAAAGGAGATGAATAGCTGATCACACGAGTGGAGCTCCTTAGTCCAGTGAGTTTAGCACCGGAGGATGCGATGGACATCCATCGTGTGAAGGAATGCCTCACCCTTATTGGAAGGGGACGGGTAGTAAACCGGAAGCTCTGTTTGGTTCAGTGTGGATTCCGACACCATCTTGGGAAGAAACCTCGGATGCGTCCTAAGGACCGCCCGGTCCCTATGGAAAATCAAGTAGGGCTCCTTGCAGACTAGAATGTGAAGCTCCAAAATAATTCGGGCGGAAGTGATAGCCACCAGAAAAAGAGTCTTCCAGGAAAGGAAGTGCAGATCACTGCTCATAGCCGGTTTGAAATGAGGAAGGGTGAACTTTTCCAGAACAAAGTTCAAGTCCCAAGGTGGAGTAGGACTGCGGATGGCGGGGTTTCACATGGAGAATGCCTTTCAAAAAGGTCTCCGAGACCTCCAACTGAGCCACAGGTTTACCATCCACTAGCTCGTGGTACACAGAAATGGCAGAGATATGGACCTTCAATGAAGAAGAGGAACGACCAGAGTCTGATAAATGAAGGAGGTATTCCATAACCTGAGGGGCCGAACAGGAGAAAGGGTCCCAGCCCTGAGCGGAAGCCCAGATTGAAAACCGTTTCCATTTCATCGCATAAGTGGAACAAGTGGATGGTTTCCTGGCCTCAATAAGGACCAGAACCACTCTATAGGAGACCCCAAAGCGAGAAATCGCTATGTCTGAAGGAAACATGCATGAAGATGCAAGGTCTTGAGCCCCAGATGGACCAACCTGACCTGATCCTAGGTCAGGAGATCGTGGGTCAGTGGAAGTGGAACTGGTGATTCCCAGGAAAGCTGTTGAAGCAGCCGAAACCAAATTTGTCTCGGCCAGAGGGCAGCAATGAGGATCATCTTTGTTCCTTCGGCCTGAAGTTTGAGGAGAACCCTCTGAAGAATGGGAAATGGAGGGAATGCGTACAAGAATTTCCCTGTCCAGGATAGAGACCTGTCATTCCAAAAAGCATGTGGTTCTGGAACGAGTGAGCAAAACTTGGGAAGTTTTGCGTTGGATTGTGAGGTGAAGAGGTCGCTTTCCGGACGCCACCAATTTCGGAAGATGAAGTCCGCCACTTCCTAATGTAATTCCCATTCGTGGGCGAGGGTTTGAGTTATGCTGAGACTGTCTGCCAGGACGTTTAGAACGTCTGGAACGTGCACAACCACTAGGACCAGAAGGTGCTGGACTGCCCAATTCCACACCCGAGTCGCTTCCCTGCAAAGGGGGTACGAACGGATTCCTCCTTGTTTGTTGATGTACCAAACTACTGACATGTTGTCCATTTGGATTAGCAGCATTCCCTTGGGTAGCAGGGTCTGAAAAGCCTGGAGGGCATATAGGACCACTCTAAGCTCCAGCACATTGATGTGGAGATAAGTCTCCATGCCTGTCCAAAGGCCTTGTGCTTGGTGATCCCCCAGATGGGCCCCCCATCCCATATTCGAGGCATCCGTGGTGAGGGTGACTGCCGGTGCAGGATTCCGGAATGGAAGTCCCAGGGAAAGATTGTGTGGATTCTCCCACCACTGTAAATCCGTCTGGACCACTGAAGAGACTGAGACTGGATGGTCCAGGTCGTCCAGAAGCTGGTCCCATTGCACCTTTAATGACCACTGTGTGATCCACATGTGCAACTTTGCTAGGGGAACGGTCGTGATGGAAGTTGCCATAAGCCCTAAAAGTCTAAGGACCTCCCGTGCACGAATGGTTCTGAGAGAGGCTACCTTGCGAGCCTGACTGATTAGGGTCTTCACCCTGTCTGGAGGAAGGAAGACTCTGCACTGGATCATATCCAGAACTGCCCCAATGAACTGTAGTCTCTGGGATGGTACTAGAGATGACTTGGGGATGCTGATTGTTATCCCCAGTCGAATGAAGAGGCCCAGTGTGAAAGGCAGCGCTTCCAACAACAGATCGCTTGATGGTGCCGAGATCAGCCAGTTATCCAGGTAAGGGAACACCACAATACCCCTGCAGCGTAAAAACATCGCTACCACCGCCAGGCACTTGGTAAAAACCCAGGGTGCCAAACACAGACCAAAGGGGAGCGCTCGGAACTGGAAATGCTCCCCTTGGAAACAAAAACACAGGAAACGGCTGTGGCTGGGGAAGATAGAGATATGCAGGTATGCATCCTGCATGTCGAGGACGCACAGCCAATGATTCTCCAGCAGAAGAGGAAGCAGACTCTGAAGCGTCAGCATGCGGAACTTCTTGTACTGTACATACTGGTTGAGGTGACTCAAATCGAAGTCTGAAGTCCCAGGCCTTTTTTTGGAACCAGGAAGAAATGGGAGTAAAACCCTTTTCTCCTTTGCCCGAAGGGGACAGGCTCAATTGCTTCTTTGAGCAAGAGCGCACTGACCTCCTCATGAAAGAGGAGGGCCTGGTCCTGGGAGTAAGAGGACCTCCGTGGAAGAGTGTCCGAGGGGATCTCCAGAAACTCAATGGTGTGTCCGATGGATACTAGTTGCAGGACCCACTCATCTGAAGTGATTGCCCTCCACTCCTGCGCGTGGCAGGCGAACCTTCCCCTCACCTATTCTCCGTCAAAAGACTGAGGGTGCAGTGTGGCTGGAGAGTCAAGAAGTGGCGGGACACTCGGGAGGAGGCCCTCCCGAACATTGTGGATTCTTGGAAGCGGGCGGGTAGCAGTACCCATGGCCTTACGCTTAGCTTGATGTCTCTGCTGAGCGTTTTTCCGCTGCCTCCCGGTCCTTCTCCGTAAGGGCTGCTGTTGTTGCCGAGTGCTCGATTGGTACAAGGACCTAATGGATTTACGGGCCACGCCTTTGTCCTGTAAATCCGTTATAATGTCCTTGGTATCTCCTCCAAAAAGGACAGAGTCCCTGAAGGGGGCATCCTGAATCGCCGACTGGACTTCATTAGTGAGTCCAGAGAGACGAAGCCGGGAGTGCCGTTGAAGAGCAACGGCAGTTGCTGAGGTACGGTCGACAGAGTCGTAGGTGGCACAAAGAGCATGCCTACAGGAAATCTTGGAGAGGTGGAGATCCTTAGCAAGTTCTTCCTTAAGGGGTGAAGGATCCATGGATTGGACCCTCGCCTCCAACCTGGCTATAGTCTGTTTCTGGTGAGATACCATATTGGCCACGCAACTAAGGGAGTGAAGAGCACATGTGGCCGACGAGTAAACTTTGTTCCCGAACTGATCCATCAGCCTTGACTCTTTGTCCGGAGGTGGTGTGCTCATGTGCTTGGGAGCTGTAGAGCAGTCATGAGCAGCCGAGATGACTACAGAGTCTGCCTTAGGATAAGCCTTTAAAAAAGGAGTGTCCTTAGGTACCCGGTAGAGCCTGCCCGCCCTCTTGGGAACAGCTGGATTCGAATGAGGCATCTGCCAGACGGTAGTGGTGAGGTCTTGATGAGGACCCATCCATGGCCCGGTTCCCAGGAGCTCCCCGACTAGCACCACAGGCCTATGCATGGTCTCCATGAATATCCGTAGCCTCCTCAAAAAGTTTGACTCACTACAATGCCTGGTCACATCAATTAACCCTGATGTCATCGCTCTGGTTGAGACTTGGCTGTAAAATCCTCCCTGACTCCCTAGTCTCCCTTCCTGGTTTCACCCTCTTCCCGTTCTGACCATGTTGGGAGACAGGCGGCTCGTGCTATTTATGTCAAGGAATCTCTCCCCGTACTAGCCCTGCCTGCTCCCATCCTTGACTCCAGGGCCCAGGCGCTTACGCTGAAACTAACCCCTGACCCTTTAAAGGGACTCCTTAATCTGACTACTGCATACGTGCCCCCCAGGGACCAAACGCAGGCCATTGCCTCTCTTACAGAATACCTTTCCTCACTACCTCCTTCAGCTAGATCAAATTCTGGTGGGTGACTTAAATGTCAACTGGCTCACCCTCTCCTCCTCTACCCGACTCCTTTTCTGCAATAGACCTAACGCAACTAGTTACCCACCCTACCAGGACTAACCCAAAGAGGCTCCAGTACCCTGCCTGATGTGGTACTCACCAACCGCCCTAATCGGATCCCCAATGTACAAGTCCTCCCAGACTCTCTCAGTGATCACTCCCCCATTCTATTCCACTGGTCATCCTCAGTCCCCAAACCCATAGCACAGTCCACATGCCGGTGGCGTCTAATACCTAGTGGACTGATAAAACTTAAGGAACTTCTGTCCCAAATTGACTGGTCTCCTATACAGGCAACTCCTGACATTGACACAGCTCTCTCCTTCTTTACCCGAACTTTTAATAATGCTTGTGATATCTTTGCCCCAATGTTGACCCGCGTTCTAAAAGGCAGAATGCCCCTAGGTAACCCCAGCTTTGATCCACCAACTCAAACATAGGGACAACCTGTGGCACCGTGCCATTGAGACTGGCCGGCCCAGTGACAGAGCAGTTATATGCCACCTGAAACAAGTGCACTCAGGCCATCAGAAGGCCAAGTCTGAGCACTATCGGTGCTCACTCACTGCCTCATGGGGAACCCCAGAACCTTCTGGGATAACATTAAACAGTTAAATGGAATTGCACACTCCCCCCCCCACCAGATCAACATTAATGCGCAATCTCCTCAGACCCAGCCCTCATAGCCAACCACCTCAACACCTCATTCACTGACCTTAGCCCTATCCTCCCTACAAATTTTTGACCCTCCTCCCTACCACCTGCCGTAAATCTTTCTCACCCTTATTTTCTCCTCCGCCCGTGTTTCTGCCCAAGAACTTAGGCGCACCCTATCACTGCCCTCAAGAGTAATAGTACAGGCAGTGACACCCTGAGATCCGTGTATCCTCGGCTGGTCTTAGACACAGTCCTTACCCGATCACGTGCCTCATCAACCACTCTCTTTGCCTGGGAAGGTTCCAACTGCCTGGAAAGTCGCCACTGTCACCACTATCTTTAAAGGTGGTGATAGGACTGTGGCTGGAAACTATCGCCAATCTCCATTCTCTCTCCTCTCCAAGGCCTTGGAAAAGTGGTGGCCTCTCAAATCTCTGACTACCTCTCCACCTACAATGTCCTATGTCCTGAGCAGCATGGCTTCGAAGCGGGCCACAGTACCATCACAGCCCTCCTAGAGTTCTCCAACTTTCTCCACTCCTCCTTAGACACTGGTTCTCTGGCTGGTGCGGTCTTCATTGACCTCTCTAAAGCTTTCGACACTGTCTCCCACTCCCTTCTTCTTGATGCCCTTAGTCTCTCTGGTTTTGCTGCTGGGCCTATCTCCTGGTGCACCAGTTATCTGTCTGACCGCTCACAGCGTGTAAAAATTAATGGGACCTACTCAGACATCTGTCCCATCTTTTCTAGGGTTCCCCAGGGCTCCATTCTGGGCCCCTTACTATTCTCCCTTTACCTTAACACCCTTCCACGCTCTTGCTCGGGGAACATTCTTACTGTCGCTGATGTGCAGTCATCTTTGCCTCAAGTCGTAACCCTATTGCCCTCCAGGACTCGCTGCAGAAGTCCTTCGCTGAAGCCGAGGGCTGGTTCAAGGAACATAGATTGGTGATAAATCTTAAAAACAAAACCATGTTCTTCACTCATCCTCAAAGTATGCAACTTCAAACTCCTCATTCACTCTGGGTCCTCTTTCCCACTTGAACAAGTTTGCTCCTATAAATACCTAGGGATCCATTTGACCCCTCCCTCTCCTTCCATGGACACATAGCTGCCTAGCCACTGCCACTAATATCCGACTGGGCATCTTACATCGGTATAAACACTGCCCTCTCCCGGAGGCTCTTGACACCTGCAGACACCCTCCTCTATCCTGTCCCTATGTGGACTATGGACTGCCGTGTATGGTGCTGCCGATCAGACCGCACTCCATAAAATCTGCACTACTCTGAATAAGGCCTGCAGGTTAATTACTGGGGCACCTAGGCTAACACACACCTGTCTACTGTACACTAAAAGCGCTGGTACTTGATCTTGATGGCGCCTCAAATATCCTGACCTGTACACTTACAAAAGACCCTCCTTGGGCTATCCCTGCAGGATTGACCACCACCATACAGACGCTCTGTCCCACTAGTTCATACTCGGACCTCTGGGAAAACCTCTCTTGTTATCCCTAGAGCTAGGACCTCTCCACGGCCAAAGAGCCTTCAGCTTTAGGGCCCCTCCTGGTTCAACACACTGCCACCTCCATCTCCAGCTCCAACTATATCGTGCTTCAAAACTTCCTCGTAACCACCTTATTAACACCCGAAGCTGTAATTGCCACTAGTCAAAGCCGTACTCAATACTTATGACAAAGCTTACGACTAAGCTGCTAAGGACAACATAACTCTGGTATTGTTTGCATCAATCCTACCTGTACCAGCTTGTTTGTATCTATGTCTTAAGTTACTGTTATACTGTGTTGTACTGTTATACTTTGCATTTTCGTTTGTCTTACTGTGACAAGGTACCTTTGTAAATGAGCCTATGGCTCAAAGGTTTTCCAAACTGCTGTTTAAATAAATAAATGGGGGGACTGGAATTGACGGCAGAGACTCCAAATCAAGATGCTGCATAGGATCCTGATCCTCCGACTCCCAGTCGAAATGATCTCATAAGGTCCTCAAGAGGTCCGAAAAGGAAGGATCCTCCAGAGGGGATTTAGGTGAGGTCCTTCCTTTCATATCCTCAGAGTCCTCCACTGATTCCTCCTCCTCAGAGTCCTCCTTCCATCGGAACTGTCTTTCATCTCCTCAACAGGGCGATGACAAAATTCCCGTAGGGTGACATCCTGTTGAGTCTTCCCCGAGACGTGGACAGTGGAAACAGAACTGCTCGGGGACGGAGATCCAGGAAGCTGGAGCTGCGGGAGTCTAGTTTCTAGATCCGAGACCAGCTCAGACCTAGCCCCCTGCCACCAAGACTGAATTACAGTCCTGAAATCCGGAACCACCGGAGGAGGGTCCGGAGCCGGCTGAGGTTGGGGAGGAGGTGGGGCAACCGAAGGGGGATAATACCCCTGTAAACCCATAAAAGGGGAATACAGGTTGTAACCATGGTGGAACTGCCCAAAATGGCTCCAATCAGGAGCAACCCCCCCCCGAGCAGGGATCCCTAGGATACCCAAAAGGGTAATGGGGGACAGTATGGGGCCTGGTACAGATTCCCGATGACATATCAGGCGTCGGGGGAATCCACATCGGACCTGCCATCATATAAATAGGAGGAGGGTCTGGCATCGGGACAGCCCACATCAAAGGAACTGATGTCAGTACCGGCGCAACCTGATCCGGCACTGGAAGAGGGTCTGGCGTCGGGACCGGATGAGGGAGCTCCGGCGTTGGGGCCAGAGGTAAAGGCCTGTCGGTCAGTCCAGGCAAAGGGACTGCCATTGGGATCACTGGCATCGTAGGAGGTGCCAGTGTCCCGCCGGAAGGCAGAGGAGCCTCCAGAGGAAGGCCGGAGGGCCGTGAAGGAGTCTCCTGGTCTGGGGCCCCCGCGGGAGAATGCAGTGAAGAACCCCCTAAATCGAGAGGCTCGATGGGATCTCCCGGACTGGCGCCAGACGCGTCCGAGGAGGACTGTGAGGACGCGGGCGCAGTAACAGGAGGGACAGGGGCCATCTCCCTCTGGTCCCGCTGGACGTTGGGTTGGTCGCCGTTAAGCCCCGATGGGGGAACCAGGCCCGTACAGTCGTTGGAGATGGCCATCTTAGTGGGCAAGGTCGGACAGTCGGGGAGGAGCCCTTGGCAGACTTATCAACCGTGGCCTGGCGACTGCCCCCAGCCGGGGGAGTCGACTTAGCGGCCACCGCGCAACAGACTTACTGGTAGGAGCGGTGCGGGTCGCTGGAGGAGCCGACAGCTGACTTAACCGCTGGAGTTTTGTCCGACTTACCGCCTGCCTTCGGCAGTAAGGGGGCCTTGCTTGTGGACTGCCTGGCATCGTCCATGGAGCGAAACCGTTCCTTAGTCTTCTCTTTATGCTTTTTAGAAGGGGGAAAACTTTTCAGACGAATCCCTGAGGTGTTCCACCCTTTTCTCCAGGTAGGCCAGACGCAATTTAAGAAAGTGGGCCTCCAATGCCTGTTGCCTCCGCTTTTTAGTGGCCTGGTTGAAAGACTGGCAGTCAAGGCATAAGGAGACAGGATGGTTAGGGCCTAGGCAAAGAACGCACTTGATGACCGCTCTTTGTGAGAGATCTATGCTCCACAAGCAGAGCAATGCTTTCCTTCGGAGAAGACATCAAATCTGAAGTAAAATTAGAGAGAACTCGAGGAAAAAACAGACGCGAACAAACTTTCTTGATGATTGCTACTGGAAGTTCGCGATGCGACTGACACGGGTGGCGACGCAGGGAAAGAACTGAGGCGAAGTGGGACTGCCCACTATATACAGGCACGCTGACATCAGTCACGTGACACTGGGTGGGCAGTCCCCCGTCAGGTATTGCTAGAAAAATCTGCTGTGCGGCCAGACGCCAGGTGGCACCAGTCCTATATGTGATGACCTACTGAAGGAGCCCTCTTGAAGTAAGATCAGTGCGTTCTCTACCTTTTAGTAGAGTATTCATCTGGCGACAGAAGCTTTTAGGGGTGGTAAGGTTTTTTTTCTTGTAAAGAGACAAGATAGTCTCTTTCGGACACCTTTATTTTATTTTTGCATAAACTGCAGAGGCAACGATTACTAATCCAATCACTATGTACCTCACATCTCTTAACGGTCTTCCAGGCTTTATCACGTGTATGCATGAGACCCCTCAGGTCATTAGTCAGTTAAGGGGCAAGAAAGCCTTTGGATCTTCTGGTTTTATATGGGAAAGAGAGTTAAAGGTGGCTGTGAACATTGAGATAAGATAGTCAAGGGCCTGATTTATATCATGAAGGTGTTAAGTGGTGACCAGTCGATGGAGGCTATGCAACTGTTGAATTCTTCCTTGGTGAACTTGGTCAAATCCCTGGTTTTGATTATTTTGGGGGGTGGATGGGGTGCAGACCTGTTCCAGACACAATTGCTGGGTAAGTGATCACTCAGGGAGTCTGGGAAGATACCAGTAGCTTTGTTAGCTGGTGTGCTGATTATGATCCAGTCAAGAAACGTGCATCTTCCAAACTTCATGTTTAGTCTAGTGGGTTGCTCTATGATCTGCACAAAATGTATGTCAGCCAGAGCAGAGTGGTACTGCACATTTTGTGAGCCAAACCAGTTAAAGTTAAAGTCACCACATACCACTGTGTCATGTCTGGGGATGTTGTCCAGGCTGGTGATAACCTCCTCATACGAGGATGAGTGTCTGGAAGGCAGATAAATGCAGCCTAACACCAGTTTCTTAGACCCACCAAGAGTGATGGCGATGAAGATATGCTCAGCCAGAGGGTGGATATCCAAGTCATCCATTTCATCATCAGTCAGTTCAGTCCTGGTATAGATCACGACACCCCCACATTTTCCATGAGCTGAGGCCTTTCTAAAGATGGAGAATCCAGGAAGGATGACCTCATGAGATCTGATGTCAGGTTTTAGCCAGATTTTAGATATGCATAGGATGTCAGGTTTATGAAGCTGGGTCCATGCTTCAAGCTCAGGCATCTTACCTCTAATGCTTTGGATATTCATGTGAGCTATTTTGAGGCCTGGGGTGTTGGTCCAAGTGGGCAGCTGTCTCAGGGAGTTTGGTACACTACCACAGGGGATGTTAGTGGTGTGGCCTGAATTCAGTCCAGGGGTTAGTTCAATGTCCCCGGATAGCAGCATAGTACAGAACTGGCACTGCATCAGGGGGGTACGGAAGAAAGGTAATTTTCGCCACCGTCTGATTCGAGATGGAGTTAGGGCTGTTTTACATCGCAGGGCTAGTAACTGGAGACACAGCCGCTGTGAAAACTCTAGACAGGATGCGGTATGATGTTGGCTGAGGATAGGGCATTGATTGGAGGTCATAAGGGACCTTTAAGTAGTGAGGGCTGGTGATGGCCCATAATGCAGCAAAAGTGCCAAGCAAATTAGTACCATTCCTGTACCTTTTAAGCGCAGCATGGTTGTGGTATGTAGTGGGACTTCCTGGGAGCTGCTAGTCTGACCAGAAAGGGGCCAGAGATGGTAGAACTAAGGATTAGTTCGAAGTGTCCAGCAAACCACAATGTAGTTGGGAGCGGCTTATGAGCATTTAATGGAGATCTGGAGTGGGCCGAAAAATCGAGTACACGGCATTGCAAGGACCAGGCGCTACCTATGGAGAACCAGGGCTGTTTTTACCAGGCAGGGAGATCCACGGAGCCAGCTCAGCCGCAGCGCACAAGTTCGATGAAGCCTCTGCCCAATAGGGAGGAGGCAGCAGCGTTTCTGGCCAATCCTGTTAGGATAGCACGTGGCCGTGGGCCAATAAGCGCAAAAGCCACAGAACTAGGTGGCAAGCCGTATCTTAGTGCTAGAGGAAGCGAAGTGGGTCTCAGCCTTCAGCTGGGCGCGGTGTGCGGCGCTGCTTGGTCGGTGCTTCGAGGAGGCGTGGAGCTGCCTAGAAGAAAGAGAGTGGAGAACAAGAGGTTAGGTGAGGGTTTATACCAAGGGGGAAACAATGGAGAATACAAGGGCTGGCTAATTTGTGGTGGAGGTGAGAAGCAAAAATTAAATAGAAGCTAAGGTGAGGAGGGGGGTTGGGGTAGCCAGAGAGAGGCACCAACGCTAGACAAAAAGCAGGGTAGTGCTGTAGGCAGGAAAAACTAATTCAAAAATAAATCAGGAAGGGACTGTACTTTCATTTACAGAAGTGATTCAAGAATTTCAGAATAAAACAAGAGGGAGCTGTATGCGGGAAATGTACACCAGAAAAAAAAATGAGGCCAGTCACACTGCACGGAGATATAGCAGGTTTACATGGTGACGGGACTCTCTGAGTAACCAAAACCTGTGGGTCGTGTGGTCCCTCAGGTGTGTTCCCCAGCCCACCAAAGATGCCGCCATCATCAGCGTGATGGCTGTCTCTGGGCGGACAAACGGTATTCCTTCCTTCAGGTGTTTTGGGACTAGCCACCACTGGATGGCATCTCATACCAGCTGCGTCACTGTGACCAGCTGATCCATGTGACCAAGGTGCTGGGACCATTGCTGGCCAAGCTATCACTGCAGGGGGTGACCTGCCAGTGGGCCAAGCGAACCACACTGGTGCAGGAGGCCATGTACCTCAGCAGTCACAAAAAATCCTGGGCAGGGCACGAGAGCCCAACTTGAAATGATCAGGCAAAGGAGGCAAGATCCTGTTCCCGGTCTGTCGGGAATCTTGTTCTTCCCCAATGAAAATTGATCACCTGCTTCGGTACCAGTTCGGACTCGTCTGGGTTGATCGAGAGAGGCCCAAGTCTCTGCAGGTCTGGAGCCCAAGGGCTGTGGATCTGACCACAGCCTCTCTGGAGGGACTAGCAATCAGCCAGTCGTCCAGGTAGGGGTAGACTCTGACCCATAGGTGCCGCAGGTGGGCTACCACCACAGCCAGGCACTTGGTGAAGATCCTTGGAGCTGAGAAGAGAACAAACAGCATGACCTGGAACTGGTACAAGATCCCCTCTGTTTGGAACCGTAGGTACTGGTGGTGGAACCTTCGGCTGAGGATGTGGAGGAACGCGTCCTGGAGGTCCAGGGAGCAGTACCACATGCCCTGCTCAAGGGATGATATAATCTGGCACAGAGTGACCATCCGGAACTTGTGCTTCCGTATGTACTGGTTGAGATCATGAAGACCCATTCTTTTCAGGACCAGGAAATACCTAGACATGTAACCCTGACCAGTTGGGGTGTCCAGGACACGGGCTATAGCTCCTTTCGCAAGGCAATAAGCAATGTCCTCCCTGAGGGCAGACAGCGTGTCCCGAGACACTCCAGACTCTCAAGGCATGTGAAGGCGGTAAGGCAGGAGAGTCTCAAAATCGAGAGATAGACCTCTGCCCACTACATATAACATCCACTTGTCTGTTGTGATAGTGGACCAACGTGGCAAGAAGAGAAGCAGCCTGCCTCTGACGGGAAGAATGGTCAGGACAGGATAGGTGGAGGGATGATAATCCCCAAGCAGTCACCGGGAAGGCTTTGCAGGGGTACTGGCAGCTGGGGCCAGAGAGGCACCACTACCCCTGCACCTTCTTTTTTCAGACTTTGGCCCCCAGACCTCTTGGTGTGCCAGGAGTGCGGCTTTTGCCGGAGTGGCGGTGACTGAAAGGACTGGTACTGAAAAGTCAGTTTCTTAGGCTTTTCCTTGGGATCCCTCTAGGATGAAGTCACTGAGTCCAAGGTGGTGTTAGACTTCTCGATCCATGTGAGATGTCCTTCCACCCCGGGGTCGAAGAGGTCAGTGCCCAAAAAGGAGACATCCACTAACCTCTGTTTGGCATCTGCCATGAAGGTGGAAAAACGCACCCAGGTCCTGCAATGAATGAAGACAGCTGCTGCCACCGCACGGGAACATGAATAGCCCATGTCCGAGGCTGTCTGGAGCTGCTGCTTAGCCAGTGACTGACCACAGTTTCAGATGAGTTCCACCATCACCCGCTGCTCTCGGTGGAGCTGGAGGAGGGCAATCTCAAACATACTCATCATGGAGTGGCCATAGTTGTCCATCATGAAGGTATAGCTAGCCTGCCTGAGACCCAAGGTAGCCACAGCATACATCTAATTAGCGGCATGGTCAACCTTACAGGACTCCTCATCTGGGGGCTTGTCCACATTCCCCTGGTGTCCCAACTTACAGAACACCAAGTCTGTAAAAAGCCTTTTCGTGGAATGATGGTTGGAGAACCTTGAAAGGGAACCAGTAGAGACTGTGTACTTGTGGACCATACAGACTGAAGGTGCCGCGCAGGATGCTGGATGATGCCGAAGATTCAGATCCAGTCCCAAGATGGCCTCAGCCACTGGGAAGACAACCTGTAGGGATGTGTACAGGTCCAAAATGTCCCTGAGATGAAAGATGGCCCTCTTCTGGACAAATTCCAACTGGACGCCAGTGAACTCAGAAATGAGGCAAAGCAGTGTCCTGAATGATACCGACCTCTGGTTGGTGGAGGCCTCATCAACCATATCCCGGTCAAAGCGCGGAGCCCCAGAAGAGGCGATGGTCTCTTGGTCAGAGGTGACCAGTTGACAGAAGACACTTCAAAAATGATCTCTGACCGCATATCACCACAAACTTCCCGGACTCCTTGCTCGGGGTGATCCTGACCAATAATCAGCCTGGCAAGCCTGAAGCCCAGTGGCCGGTCCCCTTGGACAGAGTGCCAGTGGGCAGTTGACAGGATGGTGGCTCCACTATAATCAGAGAAACAGGTGTTGGCATCACCTATGGAACCAGGGCTGGCGGGCTGACCACTGGCAGCTGCAAAGGGAGAAGGGGACTTTGGGATAGAGCCCTATCCTGCCCCGTGATGGCCCACTGCTGCCAGGGGAACTTCTCATGGCACCACTGCATCTTGCAGCAGTACCTCGTCTCTCCAGAGGACAAGAAGCGCCACTACCAATGCTCCCCAGTTAAGCATGATCAAGAGCGAGAACGCCTTGACTGCAACCTCAACCATCGACCACCCAATTGACAGAGGTCAGGGACATTCTGTTGCTGCCCATAGATGAGATGCTGACCAACATTCAGCAACATGGGCATGGAAGTCCTGACCTCGGTCAGAGGTTTGTCCCGAGCAGCATCGATCAGGGACACCAATCGAGCCACGTCCTCCTGGGTGAGAACCAGGAGCATCAAGGTCTACAAGACTGCTTATTCGGCCTTATCCAACAGCAGATCAATCAGGTCGAGCTCAACTGACTCAGGCAGGGCCATAAAGTCCACAGCCTGCCACTTGACCAAGGGGCACTCGATGTCCACCAAGCAGTCAGGCAAGTCAAGGGATTGGGAGGACCGAGATCTCTCCCCATCTCACGATCCATGGTGATGGTGAGAAGACTTCCTCGATTTAACAGACTTGGTCTCTGACCAGTGATCTTGGAAGGCAGGATTCTTCCCCAAGACCTGAGGGGCTGGCACAACTAATGGAACGGGTCCATGAAGGCCCCTCTGATGCTGGGCCTAGTCAGGACCAATGCAGAAGCTGAGGAGACGTGGTGGGGGCCACCATCTTTGCTTCTAGGGCAGCAAGCTGAACTGAGACCCAGCAGCCGCCAAGGCCTTTTTGCTGCCCTTCGAGCGGTCCTTTGGATCCTATTCCAAAGGCTGGTCCACAGCAAGTCAGAGCTTCCTGTCCTCGAGGGACTCAGGGAGTATTTGAAAGACACAGGATGCACCTGGCCACCTTTGTGTTTCCTGTCAAGGCCATAAATGCATGTGACGCAAAGATCAGTGGCAGACATCTTCTGCTGGCACCGAACACAAAATTTAAATCCAGGCTTTTTGCAATCCATCGTAGATCAGTAGACAGAGTCGAGGAAACTAAGAATAAGCAAACTACTCTGAAAACTCGAAACTTCCAGCAGGAAGAAAGATCTGATTACATAAGGTGGAATCAAAGGTTATATGTGCCAGGGTGGTGGCAGGAGCATAGCTAGAGAAATGTTCCAGCAAATCATCGCCTTCCAGTGGAACTGCCAGTGTGTGGATAATGTTCCATGGCCAAGCCCCTAGAAACTAGGAATTTGTTGCTCTCCCATGAAGCAAACAATTCCATCTCTGGAGTGGCCTATCTTCTGAAAACTAATGCTACCACATGCTAAGATAGAGATCATTCATGACTGCTTTGGCACATCCTGCTGAGACACCACTATCACTCTGTCATTACCTCAAAGATGGACTGCAGAAATTCTGGCATCCTGAAAGCACACTGCAGCCCAGATCCTGATTGCCTCCAAGCACAGTTTTGAGGATTTGGTTTTTCACTGGTTGCTGATGTAGTACATGGCTGTATTGTCTGTCTGGATGTGGGCTGTTTGTTCCTGTAACTGGAGGAAAAGGACCGCATCGTCATGATCACTGCCCTGAGTTCTAGGTGGTTCATGTGCTCTATTCTCTGCTGTGGACTCCAGATGCTATTTAATGCGAGATCCCCACATGCCTCCCCAACCCAGGAAGGAGTCATATGTTGCGAGCACCCGTGTGGTGAATACCTGGAGGAAGGGAATACCCTCTCTCAGGTTGTCAGGAAATCTCTTGCAGGCCTTGGCTGCCCTGGGATGAATTAACTTTACATGAGATTAGGCTACCTACCTTGTTCAAAGGGAGAAATACACTTCCCTGCAAGATATCCAATTCTGTACCAATGAACTCCAGAATCTGAACTGGTTCTGTCTAAGACTACACGTTTATCTGAAATCTAGTTTCTCTAATGTTCTCATCACCACTAAGATGAAGAACACTGCACTTTTTTTTTTTCCTGAAGACAAGCCAGTCATCCGGGTAAGGGGAAACTACTACACAGTGGCTCCTCAACTATACTGCTACCACAGCTAGGCACTTTGTAAACACTCTTGGTGTTGAGGTAAGGCCCCAGGGAAGGGCTGTGAACTATACTGGCAGTTTCCCAGTTTGAACCTTAGGTATCTCACGTGACTGGGTCTGATTAGACCATGGAAGTATGCATCCTTTAGATCCGATAAACTCAGCCAATCCTGCGAGTAAAGGGAGGGTTATTGTGTCCAGGGTGACCATCCAGAATTTTTCTTTTTTTTTTTTTAATACTTTCTTTTTATCCTCCTTGCCTGCCCCCAAGGTCCTCTCCTTCCTTCCTCTCTCCCTCTCATTCCACCTTCGGTGGGATCTGCCCCTAGAGTGCCTCCTTCCTCCTCCTGCACATTGGGGTCTGTCCCTCTTTTGGTGGCCCGGATGGTACTTGAGAGGCTATCATCTAGGGCCGCCAGGGGGGGTATTTTCTCATTTTCTCCCCTGGTTTTCCCCTTGCCCTCAGGGACACCCCAGCGCTAGGACGTCGTCCCGGAAGCGCGCTGGCGCGCCAAACCTCATCGCCGCCCGACGTCCCCGGCTCCGATGAACGGGGCGCTCTACCCTTCCCTTCTGCGGGTGCTTCCACGGCTGCGAAGGATGCAGAACGCAGAGCGTTCTTGGTTCCCACCCCTGAGAGAGGAAAGCGTCCGTTGGGACGCTCGATCCTCTCTCTCCCTGCCGACCCCCGGCCACCCGAGTTCATTCCCGAACCCGGGTCGTTGGCGTAGCGCGAGGTGTGGCGTCTAGCACCTCAACCCTCAGCGCCACCGGGCCGGCTAGAATTTTTCCTTTTTGATGTGCCTGTTTAGATACTGCAAATCTAAAATGGGTCACGACTCCCATGTCGCTGTGTTGGTTAGGAAGTATACTGAGAAATGGGCCTCATCTATTATGGAAGGGGACCTTTTTATTGGCTTTGCTTGCAGAAGCTTTTTTACCCCCATGTCCAGCAGGACATGTTCCACTGGGCAGTGGGATGGGAAATTTCTTTACTTCTGCAACTTCAGGAATTTTTGAAAACTGGAGTAACTGGCCTTGATACACTACTTCCAGGATCCATTTGTCTGTGGTGGTTTTCCCCACTCCTGGGGGTAGAGTGTCTGTCTCCCTTCACTTGCAATGGTGTACACGTGACATAAGCAAAATAGTCAAGGGTTTTGTTTAAATGCTGTGGCTTGGAGGCTGGTGCTGCTGCACACCTAGGGGGCCCTTCTACCCCCTACTCCATAGTATCCACTCTGTAGCTGGTAACTGTAGTCAGCACAAGGGGCAGGAAATGAGGCTCATGCACCAAAAATCAAAACCATCCATTATTCTTTATTTTTCACAGTCATTTAATTTATTTCCAATTGTTCATGCCATGCACTTCATGGGGGAAACTGTACACTGTAAATATATATATATTCAATATATCTCCATTTTTTATTAATAGCAGCATACACTATTTTTTATATAATCCACACTAATACATCCTATAACAATAATTTTAAACTTCTCAACAATTCAGCCCAAAACAGACAACCTAATAAATAAGGAATCTGGTAGTACTCTCTATTTACAAAATATACTGTATTACTGCAGTATTAAGCATAAGCTACCATTTTATGGATACAAATAAATTATTACTTTTTGCTTTTCATTTCCCTTCCTTGTACTTTTGTGTCCTTTGCCACTTCTATATCAGGAGATCTAAAAGGACAGCAAAATGCATATAATGGATATATCATTCTGTTCCTAAAATGTAATTTATATCTAAAATATTTTATTACCATGATAAACATTCACCCCAGATGTGTTAACTGCATACATCACTATTATTACTTCTGTGTATTCCTTTTTCCAACAATCATACACCTGATAATCCAAAAATAGCTTTTAGTTTGTTTGAAAACTTTTTGGTGAATTTGTTTAATGTCTTTTTTTAACAAATGCTTAATTGCAAATGTCCTCTGATGTTCTGTGCTGCTTTTATATGCCCAAATGATTTCTAGAAGAAACACACTGAACATATATTTTTACAGTTTATAGTGTCCCTGATAAAGTGCACAAAGCACTGGCAATAAATTAACTATGAAAATAAAGCATACTGGATATTTTGATTTGTGGTGAATAAGCCTCATTTCCAACCCCTTGTGCTAGCCCTGTGATAGGCAGTTGGAATATGCTCCTCCCCATTGTCCTTTTATCTTTACAAGATTTGGGACCACACTGGCTGATACCGATGGTAATCATAGCCAGAGTAAGATCTAGGGTTGTAACCTCTTCCCCTGACTCCACTTCTATAAGGCCTCTAGGAAGTGGAGGACTTTTTCTTTTCTGTTAGGCTCTTATAAGTAGATTTTTTTCTCATTCCATTTAATGTGTGCCTCCATTTTATCACCAGAGGATTCAATTCAATGGGGAAAATAGCGGCTTTTGTCTGGGCGTCTCGAGTAACGAGAATTGACCTTAGCCAAATCTTCTTAAGAACACTGACTATGCTAAGACTCTGGAAACCGAGTTATTTGCATCAACAGAAATGGGGAACTGGTATTTAGTGGCATCAAGGGCTGACTTTCCAGTTGCTGTTAAGTCCTCTCCCACTTCACCATCCATCTTTTCTCTCATAACCAGCACTTCACTCCATAATGCTTTCTGGTACTGAGCTGTATAGGCCATGTAGGTTGCCTGCCTGAGCTGCAGGGAGGCAGTCGCATGCATTTTCCTGTCCAATGTCCAGTCTTCTGACAATCCTTCTCGGAAGGTTGGACAGAGAGAGGCACTGCAGCTTTCTCACAAATCTACAACACATCTGTACCACTCCCTCATGATTAGGGTGGGCATACGGTTATTCAATTCCTTTTTTTGTCCACTTTTTTCCCTTTTCTATATTCTTGTCCACACCATCACCAATCTGTGGTGCTGACATTATTTTAGAGATAATTTTCCTGAGACTTATGGATTGGGACTAACAGTCTCCTTTTGACAGCTAAACGCTTCATGTTCATGAATTCCAATTCAATATCTTCTTTTGTTTCTTCTTTTCTTCCAGACATTCACAATGTATTCCCTAGTTGTCTTACCAATGAGGAATATGAAGAATAATCCACATTAATGCTTAGATGAGAACCACATTCTTGCTCTGGGGGACACAAAAGGCTCTACTAGCTCATCCACCACCTCTTCCTAATAATCCTCCTCCAGGACAGGTTGAAGCTGAGGAACCTCAATCTCGAAGGGGGGTAGCAGTTATATTCATTACATTTCTCATGGTTTAAAATGCTTGGAAAAAAAATGCCACATCTTAGTAATGTCCTCTGCAGAGGGCATTTCCATAGGTTAAACTGCCTGCTCCTTATCCCCTGTAAGAGGAGTATGGCAGGGACATGCTTTTCTTTTTTTTTTCCTCTTTGCAAGCACTGGTTCCAGTACCTGCTATGAGGCTCTTTTTGTACTTTCACCATCAGTTACATCAAGGCTTTCCCTTTCACATGCACTGAGATCTCTTCCGTGCTTTTAAACTAGCTTAGTAGCTTTGTCTTTTGTCTCTGTCCATTTTGGAAAGGATTGCTGCTTTGGAGGTGATGAACCCTCTGATGTGTACTTTCCATTATCACTGGGCGCTCCCTCCATTTCTACGCCTTATGTATGCTTTGGTGACACTGAAGCAGAATTTGGAGACAAAAGAGCTTTCCTTTCGGAAGCTATTTTTCTTTATGTTGTTGGGCAAAAATGTCCTACACAACTCACAATTCTAGAAATTGTGATCTGGGCCTCAACACCTCAAGCACAACTCATGATAAAATGCCGATGACAGGAGCTGTATGTTTTTGAATCCGTTAGGCTCAGTTGTTTTTTCTTTGGCCCATCTGTCATGTCCGTTTGGTGACAAATCTGGTTCCACTAAATTTATTTAACAAAATACCACAATTTTTAAGTAAGAACAACAAGCATTTATTAAAACAACAACAACAAAAAATGGAAAAGTGTTTGGTTCCCTCAGGCTGAAGCCCTGTCAAAACGCGACTTCTCCAGTTCCTGGAAACCAAGCAGGAAATTAACAGAAACGCTAATACCAACACACAGTATTCTTAAACTTGATACTGATACATGAAGAAGTTCTACTGTATGAAAAGGGTGGTAGAGCCCAGGAACAGTCTGCCAACGGATGTGGTGAGCACCATGACCGTGAATGGTTTTCAAGCATGGCTGGGACAGAGTGAAGGGTTTGGTGGCTACTCAAGTGGGTAACATTAGGAAGGGGGGCAGAGCGATGGATCAGAAGGCATAGAACCCTGTATGGATATTTGGTGCCAGGCAAACAGGGAACTTTGGGCAGACTGGATGGACCTTTGGTCTATTCTTCTATATTTCTGAACTAACTTTTTCTATCAGAAAACAACAAAGATATTACATTGATATATAGAGTCAGTGACTCAGCAGGTTTCACTCACCTCTGAGGCTAGAAGAATGAAAGGTTATTAGTTCTAACCCCACGCCAGGACTTACTGATACTGTAGGCCAACTTTCAGATAAGACATTACTGGTAACAAAATCTTAACGAAATTAACACTTTTTTTTTTTTAAAGCAACAAGTTAAGATAATTAGGGATGGTATGGCTATCTGAGAAGGAACAGGGTAGACAGATGAAAATCTGTATTATACATAACTGGGTTGGTGGGTTGTATGAATCAATAATGTCTCTTTATTTTGATACACCCTGACGTTTCTCACCGAAAATTACAGGCTTTTTTATGTGGATTTATTTGTATAGCTCCATAAAAGTAAAATGAAATCATTTTCACAATGTTTTAACCTAATTTCATTAAACAGAATATTTCAATATATTTTTTTCACTGTTTCACTCTGTACCTTAATACAACATCACTATGTTTTTAAAAGTTGTGTGTGCGTATTATGTTTTATGCTGCAATAAATACAGAAAATAATATTTTAATATCTTTTGTTACTTTGTAACAGCTCAAGGTTAGTATGAATGTTAAGCATCCTGCTCTCAAACTCGTTTTATGCACTGAACTCCCTGTAACTGGCTGTAACTCGGGTACAGAGAGAAACAGTGGGGTGATTCAAAATAAACAAGTCTGAATGTTTGGACCACACTATCAATTCATACAATCAACTAACCCAGCTGTATATATACAGACTGCATGAAGCCTCGGTGGGTTGAAGACAGCAGGACACAGCCATTTCCTACAGTATCTTTTTGTATTTAGATAAGAGAAAACTTGGAGGGAGGCAGATGATGGGGAGAGGAGCAAGGGAAAGGCTGAGGGGAATAGCTGCAGCAGCACAAACACAAATAGCAAAGGAGATATCAGATAATACAGGTGAGGAGGAAAATTGCAATACAGCATAGTTTTGGAAAGTATCCCAGCTCCCTACACAATTTCATAGAAGTGGCCTGTGTCACAAACGCACTTGGCAGGTCAGGCCCTCTGTTCCCACAGTGACAACCTCCGAGCACAGTAATGTGAACAGGTATCAGACAGGGTAACCCTCCTATCTGCTTGTGGGTTTGAATCACCTTTAGTCTCAAGTTCTGGGGGGATTTAAACTGTGAACCTTGTGCTAGCATACCCAAATGTACAGGCTAGGAGAATCTGCTCTTCGGGGGGGATGCCAGATATCTTTCGCCTAAGGGCACCTTACCAAGTATCCAAAAATGAGCCCTTAAAACTCTATAAAATACCTTAGGTATATTCTTTCCTTTTCCCAGTTTAGTAACACCATCAAGCTTATGAACAGTTTTTGTCAGTCTTAACCCTCAATACGTTACATGCAAAAAGAACTTGGAAGAGCCAGGCAGTAGCTTTCAAATGAAAGGTTTACTTAAAAAATGGATAAAAATATGTTACATGTAAACACAGAACACTATATCAAAAAGCATATAAATCACTTAAAAGAAAACAAAGAAACTACAAACTCCTACCAACATACAGTTAGACTTTTTCTATCTAATGCATTACCTCTACAGTGCTTATAGTTAGATGTGGTTTCTTAAGAGCCCAAAGAGAAATGTCTCTCAGTTGAAACACAGAATACAGTTTAAAATGCTATGTTTCCATGCCTTCTATGATATTATCTAGCTCCTCCTTTTAGAAAATAAAAAAATTATACACACAATGATCTTCCTGTTAGGAGATATTTTAAATACTGTGACTTCAGCAAAAACTAATTTCCCCAATATGACTCCTTAATTAATATCCCCTCTTTGATCTCAAGCAGTTCCTCTTTTCCAGGCACATCAAGGAGCTTATGACCTTTCACACCATGGTATAAAACTGTTTTTTTCCTCTTAGACGTCATAAAAGTTTACGATCCATATATCCTGACAGCTGTGTCAGTTCTAATTACAGGAGACCCTTAATTAAGTCTTTCTAGTAGTTTAATTACTTCCTGGTTTCAAGTCACTTGACTGTAATTGAAACGGGGGGCACTCATGGAAGCACTGACAATCACACACATACTATATTTTTACATTACAAATATCATAGAACAATCATAACCAGCTGGCCAAGCGTCACAATGTCCAAAGCAGTAAGGAAGATATATCTTAAAGAACTCACCCATTTCAGCCTGCTAGCAGCCAATATGGCCTTTACTAAGAAATGGCTCACTCACACGATACACTCTCTCACCTTGTGGCAGGATTACTGCTGTTCCACACCTTCTCCTATTACCTGAACAGATAATGTTGTTGTACTGTGTAAAGACTACTGTACTTTTTTTCTCCCTTGTACCCCCAATTAGGACGGTTCAGGAAACAAGCGGTTTTTGCTCGGTAGGCCTTTCTTTGTAAAATGCTTTCAATAAATAAACCTCTACTGTGGAAAATATCTTCTTTTGTCTAAGACATACACCCCCTGAAATGTACCCTTACCTGGAATAAGTGGGTACTCTGCATTATGACAGTTAGGAAAGAGTTTGTCACATAGCATCCTTTCATTAGCTCAAAGTATATGGAATTAGGTGACATACCTGGATGGAATCAGAAGGGGCGAAGTTATAATTATCCTTGGAGATCAACTAAAACACCATCTTCCCTCTCCCCCCTTTGCTGGATCCACTGGTGACCATGCCCCATAACGCAGTAAACTAAACTCCTTCAAGAGACTGGCTCTTATTTCACTGTACATCATTAATTGCTGCCAGTACTTGAAACATGCAACCAATTTTTAACCAGAGGCCTTAAAGGTGTAGTCTCTAGTGTGCCATATGCATATTAAGTTACTTTCACATTAAAATGTAGAGAAAAATCTTACTGTATAAAACTGTAGTTGTTGGTATATGTTTGATGTTATACGTTAGTTTCCACCTGTTTCCTTTGTTATTTTACAAAAGAAATCAATAAAATCCAATGTTAAAGAGGACCTTCACCAGTCCTTTTGACTTCCATGCATAAATTACCCCTTCTTGCATTGATTCTGGGATTGTATTTCATTACTGTCTGCTGCAGTTAGTTTTTGCATTATGAACTGCTAAAAACTGCAAGGTGTACCAGAGCTCCCGTAGCAAGCCTGGGGTTTCTGTGGACCTAGGGCTGTACTGCTGACATCACTGTAGGGCAGAGTCAGTTTCACAAAAAGAAAACATACTGACAAGGCATTTGGATTTTGACATAATGCATTGCTAGCAGGGTGTCTTGGGGGAGGGGGAACACAGTATGTATGCTGAGTACTGGTAGGTTTCCCTTGCAACACTGCTGCAGCTGCATGGTACTGCACAGTGTGAGTCACTCCCCTATCCTACAATGATGTCACCCGGAGCTAGCAGCCCAGCAGCTAAACATCAATGACAATTGTAACACGGCATCAATAGTGTGCCTGTGATGGCGCGACCCGATAGGCGTAGGACGGTCATGAGACGGCATCCGAAGTGGGTATTAACCCAAGTAGATGCCGTACGCTGGCAGTACCTTGAGCAGCCAGACCCCAGTTTAGCAGCACTCGGCACAGCAGGGGAGCGAGTGTTAGAGAGGGAAGCGTGGCAGACCAAGAGTGAGACAATCCAGAGGCAGACTGAAGCGGCGGGGAGGGGGGAGACAAGCAAGCACGCACAGGAGCGATAGGTGAACCAGTCCCATACAGAGACCCCATAAGCATCGTAATGCCGGTTTGTTACCCGATCTGTAAATGCACCGTAAAAGTTTGCTCAGCACACCGTCTCCTCCTCTTATGTAGTTGTAGTAAGACAAAATAGGCTCCTGACGACTCTGTCCTCTCACTGCCCATATTATACAAGCGCATTAAGCCACTTCGTCGGTGGGCTTAATGTGATTGATGCACGAAGGGTGGTAGCCCTGGGCTTCCGGCACCCACCACCCCATGCATCAATCAGCATTAGAGCCCACCTCCATCGTGGCTTAATGCTTACGTGCAGCAGGGCTCAAAAACAAATCCAAATTATAGAAGGCAGAGTAAACCTTGGCCAAAAATCAAAAATGCATACACCTTTTCAGGTTTAGTACTGCATATAATGACTACAAGCTGTAATTTTTTGGACCACACTGAAGTTCCTCTTTAAAAAGGGTAATACATTTAGTAAAACTATCTGAAAACCATGACAAATGTATGATTTCATAGCACCATATTAGTGACAAAGGAAATCTCATAAATAACACTGCAGCAGGCAAGGCAAAAAAATGATACCTCACCTATCGTAGCACTCTGATGGCAGCCACAGAACATTTGCTAGTGCACCCAGTATGGCATTAGTGACCACAAACAATCTCCACAGCCTAAACAAGACTATTTACCCTGTTTAGCTAGCTCAAGCCTTTCACATAAGGGGCTCTTTGTTTAATATGTGCTGAGCTGGACACAAATATTTTTTCGGGGGGGGGGGCACTTCACCTTAAGTTGCTCGGAGCAGTCATGACAATTGAGCACTGTACTGCTTTACAATAATTTGAACCTCAGTGGTAAAATAAATCCTGAGTTGGGTCAGGGACATAAAATGAGAGAAAACTGTGGAGAAAGGGATTATAAATTCATAAACAAGTAGTAACAGAACAAAAATACAATATAATAAACAGAAGGATGCCATTAGTGTTAATAAAAAAGTAAACCACTTTAAACGGACAACATTTCACCATGGGGCCGTTTATATTTCAGCACAAACAAGTTACATAAAACCACAAGTGATATCAAAATGAGGGGAAGAGTTTCACTAAACAAGCATTTGTCCATGCCGAATGTTTGCTTGCTGGCATTGGTAGTGTAGAAGTTACAGAGCTGCATAACAGGAATGGCAGCGAAGTATTGAACTGAAGCCAACCCCACCACCACCCTGCAGAGAGTGACAGGCATTGGGCTGTGCCTTTGGGTTGTCAGGCATAACGCCACGCCATTTCACCACACCCTACACTGCAGACACAAGTGTCACTGTGCCTTGTGGTCTTTGGCCCTTATGCGCACCCAATTCCATCAGGAAATACGGTGAGATGGGTGCAGTATAGGAGAATGGGGTGAAGTTTGGGCCCGAAGAGTCCGAGGCACACCTTGATGCCTCTCAATGGCTGCAGGGTGTGGGTGGGGGTGGAATGGTATAAGCATTACAGGCAATAATCGCAAGTCACACCCCTGATGCCTGCCATTCTCTACAGGGTGGGGCGTTATGGTTGGAAACCCTAATGCCTCAGGCATTCGTTGGTATTTTCACTCCAAATTTTCAACATGATTTTTTGGGACCCCCATCTCATGAACAGTGGCAATATCAGTTTGTTAGCCGAAAACTGCTTTTGCACAGCGACTACGGCATTTGGCACCACAGTTGCAAAAACACATTCCGAACAGGATGTGAAAAATGACAGCGGTACTGTTCATGGTGAGGTGTAAAAAATGGCAATGCTGAAAATCTGCTGTGAAAATCTTAAAAAAACCAGTGAAGTCACGAGCATGCGTAGAAACTGTGCAACACACACCCGTAATGTAACTAGTTTGGGGATTTTTTTTTTTTTTTTACAGCAGATTGTTAACACAGGCATTTTTGGGACCTCCAATCATGAACAGTGTCAGTGTGATTTTCTTTATCTGTCCCGAACAATAATTTCCCACAGCGACCATGCATTTCTGCGCTGAAAGTGTGAAAACACATTTCGGCCATGTTGTGGAAATGACAGCTGTACTGTTCCTAAGGAGGTGTGGAAAAATGCTACTGGTGAAAATCTGGACTGAAAATATTACAAATTCATGAACTTACGAGGGTGCGTGGAAACTGTGCAATGCTCACTTGTAACACAGTCATTTTATGGAGTTTTGTCACCAAATTTTCAACATAGCCATTTTAAGACCTCTGCTCATGACCAGTGTCACTGTGATTTTCTTAATCTGTCCCAAACATTGATTTCGCACACCGACTGTACCATTGTGCGCTACATGTGCGGAAACACATTTTGGGCGAGATGTGAAAAACGGTAGCTGTACTGCTCATAAGGAAGTGCGGTAAAATGGCACTGTTGAAAATCTGGTGTGCAAATATTACAAATTCGCAAACTTGCCTGCGTGCGTAGGAACTGCGCAACGTGCGCTCCTAAAACAGTCATTTTTGGGAATTTTTTCACCAAATTTTCAACATAGCCATTTTAACACCTCTGCTCATGACCAGTGTCACTGTGATTTTCTTAATGTGTCCCATACATTGATTTCGCACACCGACTGAGCCACTGTGCGCTACATGGGCGGAAACACATTGTGGGCAAGGTGTGAAAAATGACAGCTGTACTGGTCATAAGGAGGTGTGGTAAAATGGCAATGTTGAAAATCTGGAGTGAAAATACTGAAAATTCGCGAACTTATGAGCATGCGTAGGAACTGCGCAACGCACGCTCGTAAAACAGTCATTTTTAGGAATTTTTTTCACCAAATTTTCAACATAGGCTTTTTGGGAGCCCACCTTAAGAACAATGGCAGTGTTGTTTCATTAATGGGTCCGAAAGGTGATTTTGCGCAGTGACTGCGAAATCACCCTTTGGGCCCAAGTAACGCCATGACAGTGCAAAAATTCATGAGGAGGGGTCCCAAAAAACCCATGTTGAAAATCTGGGCCCAAAATTCCCAAAATGCCTGAGATATGCAACAAAGTTGAAAAAACCCTATTTATTCCATTATACAGCTTACCGGCATTTCCTCAGTTCGCGGTCGGCTTTGAAGAGTGCAGACGTGTTCCCGGTCCACCGATGATCGTCCGGGCGAGCTCCGGAGGTAAGTATGGGGTAAGGGGGGTGTGGGGAGGCAGGGTGCGGGTGGGTGGGTGCAGGTTGTGGGGGCGGGGGAGACTGTGAGGGAAGGTTTTCTTTCTTTGGGTTTTAGATGGCGCAGGACATTTGCCAGCGCTGGGGTGGGCTCCCAAGCGTGGCAGCTGGAAAAACTGTTTGGGGGCTGGAGCAGGCGGGGACTGGGCGCCCCGTCGCTATAACATGCTTTGCCACACTGGGGTGGGATCCCAGCGTGGCACATGGAAACTTTTTGAGGGGGTGTGCAGCCGATGGGATTGGGCACCCCATTGGCTATGACAGTTCTTGCTACGCTGGGGTGGGCTCCCAGCGTGGCACCTGGACAGCTGTTGTTGAGAGGGCGTGGAGCCGGAGGGATTGAGCACTCCTGTCGGCCACACAGTGTATGCGTGATTTATCAGCACACAATATGCGTGGTTATGCTAGGAGGGGAGTCTGTCACTGAAGCAGAGCTCTCCTTTCAACTGTATGCTATATTGCATTTTCCTGCTGTCATAGACAGCTAACATAGAAACATAGACTTTGATGGCAGATAAGGACCACTTGGCCCTCCCAGTCTGCCCATTTCCCTACCTACTGGATAAGCTGCAGATTCTAGTTAACCAACAGCCTACTTCCTGCAACCCCCCACTATAACTGCCTTATGTCTGTCCCATGCATGTTTGAATTCCCCCACTGTTTTAGACCCCACAACCTCTCCAGGAAGGCGGTTCCATGCGTTTACCACCCTCTCCGTGAAAAATAATTTCCTCACATTACCCCTGAGCCGTCCCTCCTCTATCTTTAAATTGTGCCCCCTTGTTCTTACACGTCTCTTTTTCTAAAAGATGCTACCCTCCTGGACTTTGTTGATTCCCTTGAGGTACTTAAAAGTTTCTATCATGTCCCCTCAGTCCCTCCTTTCATCAGAGGTATACATATTAAGCTCTCTCAGTCCCTCTTCATATGGTTTCTGATGTAGACCCTGCACCATTTTAGTTGCCCTCCTCTGGCCTGCTTCCATCCTGTCTATATCCTTTCATAGATGAGGTCTCCAAAACTGTACGCAGTACTCCAGATGGGGTCTCACCAACTGTCTGTATAGAAGGATAACCACTTCCCTTTTTCTACTTGTGATGCCCCTCCCTATGCATCCCAGTATCCCCCTGGCTTTCCTTACTGACTTCTCACATTGCTTACCCACCTTTAGGTCATCTGATATGACTACACCCAGATCCCTTTCCATTACTGTTGTCGTTAGTACCTCCCCTGCTATTGTGTACTCTTCTCCTGGATTTTTATTTCCCAGGTGCACTACTTTGCACTTCTTTGCATTGAATCTAAGTTGCCATATGTCTGACCATTCCTCCAACCTTGCCAAGTCCCTTCTCATCCTTTCTACCCCCCTTGTGTATCAACTCTGTTACAGATCTTTGTGTCATACGCAAAGAGGCATACCTTTCCTTCCAGATCCTCTGCAATGTCACCTATAAAGACGTTAAAGAGGACTGGACCAAGTACTGAGCCCTGAGGTACTCCACTAGTAACCCCCCTTTCTTCAGAATGTGTTCCATTCACTATTACCTTCTGTGTCCTGTTGAGCAGCCAGTTTGCTACCCAGGTGGGTAGCAAATCAGTGGGACCCACTCCCAGGCTGGCTAACTTGATTATTAATCTTTTGTGCGGGACTGTGTCAAATGCCTTGCTAAAGTCTAGGTAGGCCATATTCACAGTCCCTCCTTGGTCTATTACTTTGGTCACCCAGTCAAAGAAATCGATTAGATTCGTCTGACATGACCTTCCTGCTGTTAATCCATGCTGCTTTGGGTCCTGTGCCCCACTGGCCTCTAGGTACTGAACAATTCTTTCTTTCAGAAGTGATTCCATCATTTTCCCCACCACTGAGGTCAAACTAACAGGTCTGTAGTTTCCTGCTTCTGCCTTGCTCCCACTTTTGTGAAAGGGAATCACATCTGCCCTCCTCCAGTCCTCAGGTACCACCCCATCTTCCCATGATTTGTTAAAAAGTGTGGTTAGTGGTGTCACTAGGTCCTCCCTTAGCTCTTTTAGGATTCTAGGGTGAATCCCGTCAGGCCCCATTGCTTTGTCCACCTTGAGTTTTAGGAGTTCTTTCAGTACTCTCTTCTGTAAATGGACTGGTGTCAACCCCACTATCCAGAGTGCTTCTACTGTTTGGTTTAATTAACTCCTCCTCCTCTTCTTTTGTGAATACCGAACAAAAGTATTCATTCAGTATCTCTGCCTTTTCACTGTCTCCCTCTGCCCACCTCCCCTCTCCTTTATTAATCTTTACTATCCCTCACTTAACCTTTCTACGCTCCCTAATGTACCTATAAAAGGTTTTATCCCCCTTCTTAACTGAGTTGGCTATCTTTTCCTCGGTTTGGGCCTTTGCTTTTTTGACTGCCTTCCCCACTTCTTTCTGCATTAATTGATACAGTTCCCTGTCGTGCTCAGTCTGTGATCCCTAATACTTTTTGAATGCAGCCTTTTTCTCCTTAACCTTCCTGACACCTCTTTTGAGAGCCATAGTGGTTTTTATTCCGCTTTGTTTTTTATTTGTTTCACACAAAGGCTTGTTGCCTCCATTATGGCAGTTTTGATTTTCTCCATTGTTCTTCCACCCTCCTTTCTGGTCATTTGCTAATGCATTCCTCAGGTATTCACCCATTATGCCAAAGTCAGCCCTTCTAAAGTCCAGTATCCTTGTCTTTGTATGGCTTGTCTCCATGGTTGTGTTTATTGTGAAGCACACTGTGCAGTGGTCGCTTGTTCCCAGATGTCTACTGACTTTAAGTTTGTGATCCTCTCTCCATTTGAGAGTACCAGGTCTAATATTGCTCTCCCGAGTGGGTTCCACCACTAGCTGTCTAAGGCATGCTCCTGTAGGGCATCTAGAATGACTCTGCTCTTGGATGTGGCTGCAGTCCATGTCGCCCAGTTAACATCTGGCATATTCAGGTCCCCCATCAACAGTATCTCCCCTTTTTCAGCCATTTTGAGAATATCCTCTATCATTTTCTTGTCCATTTTCTCCCTTTGAGACGGGGGTCTGTATACAACCTTGTGCGGATTGTGATTGGCGAACTGCGACCGCGCCTGCAAACACACTGACTGAATTGGAAGAGGCTGACACACCTCTAGAAAACTCGTATGATGGCACTATGTTTCTTGCACATGCAAGCAAGCAAACATAAAAACTTGGAAAGCTACTGAAAGTACAGACAGGCACAACTGATAGGTACACAGCACCCTCTGGTGAAGAACAATAAAAATAACACCTCAATCCAGAAGAGGTCCCAGTAACATAAAACATACAACTGAAAGGTGTAGAAAAAATTTAACATCTTTGTCTTTCTGATTTGTAGATTGTGAACCCCCTGCTGGAGCTGTGTCTAAGGGGAAGTGTCACTCTGATGATATTTAGTGGAGGATTGGTGTGGGCAGCTCTACATTAAAATCAGAGACTTCTGGCAGTTTGCAACTGTGCTGTATTTCAGAATGACAAAATCCAGGAAAAAGTTTACATACAGTACATGACCAAACTCAGTAAAAACACAGCTGAAGACAACAGCAAAAAACCTTTGATGATAATTCCATTTATGATTAGCAACAGAAGAATACTATCACATGGAAGTTAGCCCTTCCCTACGAAAAGCAGAAACCCCCATTCTTCAACAGTTGACACTCCAGGCAGACACACAGTATGAAGTATCTGTTACCCTGATGAACTCAAATAGCCAGCTGCCATAATTAAAACAAACAAACCAAAAAAAGAATTTGTTATAATCCTTACTATGAGGCACTTCTAACATCTGTACCTCCAGCGCTGCACTGCAATGCAGCCCTGCCCCCAAATAGTGTTTCCTTAACACAAAGTTGGGAACAGGACTGAAATGTACAGAAGTTAAGACTGACGGCAAGATTTTTTTTGTGTGTGGGGGCTCCCCCATATAAACACTACTTTACACAAATCTACAGGCCTCTGTACGCGAACTGATGTAGTATATGCAGTAAACAGAATAATAATAATATATAGGGGACAGTATGTTACTAGACTATAAAAACAGGTTACTCACCTGTAACAGTAACTCTAGGAGTGGTAGATGATGTTCATCCACACTTGTTGGCAGATGCCTTTCCCTTTAAGGCTCCACTGAAACTTCTTAAAAGCTAGTTCCTCCCACCCACAAGGGTGGTAACTCCCTCTGCTCCAGCCCGTGATGCCAGATCTTGCCCACTGGAAGTAGCAGTGTACGCCACAGCCAGGGGAGGTTGGGTGGGTTAGTGTGGCTGAAAATCATATACCACTCCTAGAACTACGGTTACAGGTGAGTAACCTGTTTTTCTAGGGAGATGGATATGATGTTGTATCCAAACTTGTTGGCAGACTCCTAGCAGTTACCTGGTAGGAAGGAGCAAGGTGCATCTCTACTTAGGTAACAGAGACTGGAGAATTAAGGCCCCAAAATCAGCATCCCGGCGTGACTAAAGGCTGATGTGGTAATGGGAAACGAAGATGTGTGCTGATCTCCAGATAACAGCCCTGCAGATTTCCTGGATATGGACAACTCTGGAAGCAGTCACTGAGGCAGCGGTATGGCGGGCGGAATGAGCCTTAAGCCCTACGGGACACTCCCTACCCACCAACCTACAGCAAAGGTCAATGTAGGAAACAATCCACCTTCCAATCATCTGTGGCATTAGCATAGGTGACAAACAGCTGGCGAACCTCTCCCCAAACTCCAGCCATGCGCTCTTTGTAATAAGCAAGCGCTTGCCTCAGGTCCAGAATATGGAGACTGTGCTCGGCCTCCGAGATGAGGTTGGTGAAGTACACTGGGAGAGTAATCATCTGGTTAAGTTTAAACTTTGACTCAACCTTCAGAAGGAACTTCAGGTTGGGGCGAGGGACAACCTCGTCCCTGTGGAAGGCCAGATAAGGAGACTCCGACAGCGCCTGGAGCTCACTGATCCTTCTGGCTGATGTGATAGCTACCAGAAAGTTGGTCTTCCACGACAGGTGAGACATATCGCACCTGTGCATCAGTTTGAATGGCTTGCCCATGAGCTTTGACAAGGTCAGTAACAAGTTAAAAGGTGGTGGTGGATCACGCACCAGAGGGGAAATGTGATCAAGGCCTTAAAAGAAATGCCAGACCACCTTCTCTTGCACCGACTGCTGACCAGCCCATGCCTGGTAAGCAAAAATGGCTGCCAGGTGCACCCTGAGGGTCATCAACCGAAGGCCTGACAGAGAGGGTCCACAAATAGTCAAGGATCCTAGCCACTGGACAGGAAAATGGGTCCAACACCTTGCCCCGATACCAAATGGAGAACCTCTTCCAATTGAAGGCACTCTTCCGAGAAGCCTCGACCACGGTGAGGACACTGTCAGAGAGACAAGGAGCCTGGAACTCTAGCCACTCAAGAACCAGTCTGTCAGGTACAGGGACCGACGTCCCGGTTGGAGTACCTTCCCCGACTGATGGAGGGCAGGTCTGTGCGGAGAAGACGACGCCTTAGGAGCCTGCTACTGAAACTGAGGAGACTGGGGTATCAAAACTGGTGTGGCCAGTCCAGAGCCATCAGGATCACCTGAGCCTTGTCCCACCTGGCCTTGAGAAACACTTTGTGGATCAAGGGAAGTGGAGGGAAAGTACAGAAGAAACCTTGGGTCCAGGGCCTTGAGAAGGCATCCCCCTGCAAAGTTCCCTGCTGAGGGGGCGGGCACAAAACAGCCTCAGCTTTGCATTCTCCCTGAAGGCAAACAGATCCACCTGAGGGGTGCCCCACTGGGAGAACAGACTTATGTGCTACCTCTGGGTGGAGAGACTACTCTTGAGATGCCTCGCCCACATGGCTGAGAGCATCTGCCAGCTGGCTGAAGGCACCGGCCACACAGATGGCTAGATCATCAGTCTCCAGGCTGTGCACGAGGGCCCACATGTGGAGAGCTTTCTTGCACAGAGACAGGGACTCTGTCCCACCTTGCATGTTAAGATAGTACGTGGTTGTGGTTTTGTCCGTCTGGACCTGGACCACCTGACCCTGAATGTGAAGGAGCAAAGGCAGTCAGCGCCAGACAAACTGCTCGAAGCACCAGCAGGTTGATGTGACAAGGGGACTCCTTGGGGGGTCCAGAGCTCGTGGACTCTGTGTTCCCCAAGGTGGGCACCCCAGCCCATGAGAGAGGCATTGGTCATCAGGATGACTGCTCTGCGCGGACAAACGGGACCACTTCCTGCAGATATTTTGGGATTAACCACCATCGGAGAGTGTCTCACATCCACTAGGTCACAGTGACCAGCTGTTCGAAGTGACCCTTGCGCTGAGACCACTGGCTAGCCAGCTCCCATCGCAGAGCGCATTCTCCAGCGTGCCTAACGGACCACACTAGTGCAGGCTGCCATGTAACCCAGCAGGCACAGGAAGTTCTGGGCGGGGCGCAACTGCCCAATCAGAAATGACTGGGCAAAGGAGGAGAGAGCATCTGCCCTGTCCTCCAGAAGCTAATCCCTGGCTCTGCAAGAGTCGAGCTCTGCCACGATGCAGCTGATCAACTGTGAGGGTACCAATTCCGAATTTACCTCGTTGACCAGGAGGTCAAGAGATACGCAGGTCTGGAAGGCCAGGTCCATGGACCAGTCCACCTCCTGCTTGTAGGGACTCACATCAGCCAGTCATCCAGGTAGGGGTAAACCTGGACCACTCGGTGCCTCAGGTAAGCTGCCATCACTGCAATGCACTTGGTGAAGACTCTGAGGGCCGAGGACAGGCCGAATGGCATGGCCTGGAACTCGTAGAAGGTTCCCTCTGCTCAGAAGTGAAGGATCCATCTGTGAGGATGGATGGCTCGGGACGTGGAAGAACACGTCCTGAAGATCCAGGGAGCAAAACCACATGTTTTGCTCTAGGGATGGTATGATCTGAGAGAGTGTGACCATCCTGAAGGTGTGCGACTTGAGGAACTTGTTCAGGTCATGCAGATCTAGAATGAGGTGCCAGCTTCCCATCCGTTTTGGCACCAGGAAGTACCTGAAGACCAAACCTGGGTGTTCTGGAGGATCCACAACAGGAACCACGACTTCCTTGAGGAGGAGCTGGGCAATGTCGTCCTGTAGGTCCAACTGAATGACTGCAGATACCAAGTCCTCCTGTAGGGCATAGGCTCAGCAAGGCGAGTACTGCTCAAATTCCCGAGGCAGACCCTGAATGACCACTTCAAGAACCCACCTGTCCGTGGTGACAGAGAACTAGGCAGAAAGAAAGTGGTGGAGCTGGCCCCCACGGGAGGACCCAGGGGTGGCGTGACGGGCATGAGGGAAGCATCCCTCATTACATCAGTGTTCAGGCTAAAAGGGAGAGGAGGGTCAGGCTGAGAAACCACCGGGGCCTCATCCTCCAAGTTTATGGATGACCATGGCCACAGACTTCGGCCAAGGCTGCCAGGTCTGAGCATGCTGTACAGCTTGGGGCTAGGCTGGTTTGGCTGGAGTAGTGGAGGTGGACCGAAAGGGCTGCTTCTTCTTTCTGGAGTCCCTCTAGGCAGATGTTACAGAGTCCAAGGTGCATTAAAGGACTTCTGAATGCAGGCGAGATGGCCCTCGACCCCGGGCCCAAAAACGTTCGTGCCCAGGAAAGAGACAACCACCAACTTGTGCTAGGTATCTGCTGTGAAGGTCAAGATCCACAGCCAAGCCCTGTGGTGCACGGCCACTGAGGCCGTCATGGAGCGGGCACAGGAGTCCCCAATGTCCATGGCTGTCTGGAGCTGCTGCTTAGCCACAGACTGACCCTGATTTCGGACCTGTCTGACCATGGTCTGGAGGTCCGTTGGAATATGAGGGAGCCCCTCATCCAAAGTGCCCAAAAAGGCATGGGAGAAGTGTGCCATCAAGAGGGTCAAGCTTGCCTGGCAAAGGCCAAGTGAAGAGGCAGCAAAGAGCTTTTTCGCCGAATGGTCCAATTTCTTGGACTCCATATCAGGCGATATGTCAACGTCCCCCACGTTGCCGGAGTGCAGGAACACATAATCAGCCACCAGACCCTCGGCCAAGGGATGTTCTAGGAATCCTGAAAGGGAGCCGGTAGGGACCACATACTTGTAGGCTATCTGAGCTGACAGTGCTGGGCAGGAGATGGGTCGCTGCCAAAGATCCAAGGTGGGGTCAAGAATGGCCTCTGCAACCGGGAAGGCTTCCCCAGGGCAGTCACCCTTGTCCAAGGTCTCGGTAAGAGGGTACCTTTCCCTTTTCTGAACAGGCTCTGACTTAAGACCCACGGAATCCAAGATCAGGTGGAGAAGGCCCATGAAGGAGGTAGGGTCTTTATCCATCGAGACCCCCCCCAGTTGACTCTGAGTCCACCAGATGGAAGAGAAAGGAGGAAGCCTCCAACTCAGAGGAGCACTGAAGAGGGGTCGACTGCCTGAATCCCCGCTGACCCTCTGCGGACGGTCAGGGATGACAGTGACCGACAGCCGACGGGGAAGATCAGAAGCCGGCCGAGACTCTGTGGTCAGACCACCAGATTTTGGCTGTTTAGGCGACAGCTCCATCAGAATTGGCAGATACGCTGGGGTGGACCGAGCTGGATTAGGTATTGGCCTCTGCGGTGAAAGCCAGGTGATGGCCAAGCTAGGAGCCGGCACAAGCTTCATATGGAGCAACACCAGCTGTTGCCAAATGAGATCCTCGTAGCGTCAACACAACTTGCGCCAACGCCTCACCTCCCCGGAGGACGAGGATGAAAAATATTGATGGCGGCACTTTCCTGGGTGTGTAGGGCAGGAATACAAATGTCGGCTTGAGCTGCTCGACCCCAGAGAATAAGACCGGAACCTTGACTGCCAGGGGGACCAGCAGGAAGCTTTGGAGGCTGCTGGCTTCGGATTCCTCGTCGATAACGCAAGGTGGCGGGTCAGCGGACTGATCCATTCCTCTATGAGTCTGAGTCAGGACCAGGGTACTGGACAAGGAAGTGTCGGCCTCCTCAGTCAACAACTGGTTGAATGGCTCGAGAAAGATCTCGGCTGGAAGATCAACTGGCGTGTCGGCCAACTGGCTCAACGGGGTTAAAGTAGAGCCAGTGGCCTGGGCCAAAGATTATACCCAAGTCAGATCTAGTGAAGCACTGGAATCGGAAGCCTGGGAGCGAGAGTATTCCCAATCCCATGATCGATGACGAGACAGTTTTTAGGCCACTTGTGTGCTGAAAAGCGGCCCTGACCGTGACTAGGACAGCCTGGCACAATTCCTAAAACACCCCCAAAAAGGAGGCACCCAAAGAGAGCGGTAAAAAGGCCGAAGAGGAGGAGGACTGAGCCGCAGCATGGGCCGTTGCCTTTTTGAAAGCAATTAACTGTTCTACAGACCCCATGGCTGCAGAGAACACCAGACAGTCGTTATTTGATTTGACCAGTGGGTCCATTTGCTTGGACGGCCTAAAGTCAAGTGGGAGTGATGGCCCTCGAGAACAGAAGGATGAAAAGTTCAACAAATGTTGCAGGCCTAGGGATCATGCTCGTGGTCCAGGCAGTACATGCATGCAGCATGCAGATCTGCTCGGGACATCTTCTGCCTGCAAAGGCATTGGCGGAACTCCGCAGCAAACCAGTCGTTGTCCACTGCGGTCAAGAAGAACGAGCCTGAAAACAACGTTTTTTTTAATTAAATTTGGAAGGAAACCCTAAGCTTTAACAGTAAATGGCCTACTCAGCGTGAGACCGATGAGGGAACCTGCTTCTTCCAGCAGAAAGGAAGATCCAGCGTTATGGGGCACAGCCGAGGGAGTTACCACCCAGGTAGGTGGGTGCAGCCAGCTTGAAGACTTTCTGGTGGAGTCTTAAAGAGAAAGGCAACTGCCAACAAGTGTGGATGATCATCATATCCACATCCCTAGAATGCCATTGAGAGGTTCTGGTGACATGTGAACCTCGACAGCGAAGTTCAAGAGGTTCCAACATGCCACCAGAACCTCGCTCTCAAGGTTCACATCACCAGAACCTCGATGACATTATAGCCAAGAAATCATAGTCCCGTATCTGTTATTTTATTTTTTTGTAAGATATGAATCCATTGTACACATTTTTAGGATTCTAGTCCGCGTCCTGGGTCCGACCATCTCCAGCGCTGCTCCGCCTTCAGGTACTACTGCCTCTCGCTGTTCAGCACTACTGTTGTGACTGCCTGCCACTCTGCTCAGTGCTCTTGGTGCAACTGTTTCATGGTACTGCTCCAACTCGGGTCCCAGCAACTCCCCTTGTCTGCCAATCTGTCATTTTTTTAATGTTGCAGTGTCATCCGCTGAACAGCCTGCCGGCTTTTACTGTACGTCATAGTTTACAGTGAAAGCCGGCTGGTGCATAGCTGAAGCACTGCTTGCAACACGAGAACATTCTTTTTCATGATAGCATCGTTGGAGCTCCATCAATAGTATTACGAGATGTCATAATGCTATGGCTGGATCTGAAACCATGAGCTGCCAAGATATAGGGCTCGTAAACCTTTATGATGTCTTAGAGGAAAAACATTGTATACCAACCTGGTGTGAAAAGTCATAAAATCCTTTTATGTGCCCTGGGAATAGGAACTGCACGAGATCAAATAGGGGATGTTAATTAAGGAGTCATACTGGAAAATACATTTTTGCTGATGTCACCTTATTTAATATAGCTCCTGATAGGACATCCTGTTTGTATATTTTTATATTCCAAAAAGAGGAGCTAGATGGCATAGAAGGGGTGTAGAAACACAGAGTTTTAAACTGTATTCTGTGTCTGAAGTGAGAGATATTTCTTTTTGGACTCTTTAAGAAACAAGACCTCTGATCTAACTTAAGCACTGTATAGAGGTAATACAATAGCTAGAAAAAGTTGAACTGTATGTTGGTAGGAGTTTGTAGTTTCCTTTGCTTTTCTTTTAAGACACTGTATGCTTTGTGATATAGTGCTCTGTGTTTACATTTTACATATTTTTATCCATTTTAGTAAACATATTATTTTGAAAAACTGCCTGGGTGTGTCTTTGAAGTACTTTTTGCATGTGACATATAGAGGGTTAAGTCTGGCAAAAACTGTTCATAAGCTTGATGGTGTTACTAAACTGGGAAAAGGTAAGAATATACCCAAGGTCCTTTATAAAGTTTTAAGGGTTCATTTTGGATACCTGGTTAGCTGCCCTTAGGCAAAAGAATCTGGCATCCCCCGAAGAGCAGATTATCTGAGCCTGCACTATAAGGTTCACAGTTTGAATCCCCCCAGAACTTGAGACTAAAGGTGATTCGGACCCACAAGCAGATAGGAGGGTTACCCTGTCTATTACCTGTTTATATTACTGTGCTCAGAGGTTGGCAGAGGGGAGCAGAGGGCCTGACCTGCTGAGTGCATTTGTGACAGATCTGGTTGGCAGCGGTGCGGATACATTGGTAACACAAGCTTTAACTGTTCAGTGTCTAAGCTTAATACTGTACAGTTCACTTGCAAAAAATAAGGCAGTGATTTATTTTTAAAAAGGAAACAGAACTATACCATTTTGTTTACAGTCAAATTCCTACCCGTTTATTTTTTTTTCTAAAGTGCAAGTTAGAGTAGCCATAGTTAGGGAAGAAGATGACTTCCAACTACAGCGGGCACACTGTAGACTGCTTGAGGCACTTGTTTCAGGACAGAGGAGTCCTGTATGAGGGGAGAGCCACCAAGCAGAACCTCATGGATGCACTGATGGCAGATGTCCAGAGCATCGAGTCACTGACTGTGACTGTAAGGGACCAAACCTTGGGAATGGAGCAGCCTGCAGGCACTGCAGTGTCCAGATCCGATGAGGGCCAGTGCAAGCGAAGGGCCACAGTAGCAGGGGAAGGTCACCAGCATTCTGGAGCCAGAAGCAATCAGGCTGCAGATTGAGTTGTGCAGAATGGAGCTGGAGTTCCAGAGAGACGCTGAGAGAGAGAAATGAGCCACAGAGGAGAAGAGGGAGCGAGAACAGCGAGAGGCTGAAGGAGAACGGCGAGAGGCTGAACGAGAGCAGCGAGAGGCAATAAGTGAAGAGCATCGGCACCAGCGAGCCGCAGAGGAGAAGAGGGAGCGAGAACAGTGGGAAGCTGAACATGAACACCGAGAGGCGGACCATGAGGAGCGTGAGCGCCAAAGATGACATGATCTGTAGAAGTTACGACTCCAACCACCGGCATCAGCGCAGGTAAGTGGCTTAGGTTTAACTGGAACTACAGGACTGGGTTAAAAATTGAATTCCAAATTGATAGCTGAATTTAAAGAGGGGGAGGATATGGATGCCTTTTTAAATTCCTTTGAAAAAAGTTTGTATTCAGGTTAAAATTCCTAGAGAGTCCTGGAGCTTCCAGCTATCCCCACTATTAACCGGGAAAGCTCGGGATACATTAGGTCAAATGGACAATGAGGAGAGTAATGATTACAGCAAACTTAAAGCTGCACTGTTAAAAAAAGTTCGATTTAACTGCAGAAGCATACAGAGCTAAATTCTGTAAGCTCAGGAGAAGCCCCGATATGAGCTACAAGAGGCTAGCCACGAAACGATGTCAGTTTTTAAAACATTGGTAGGATGGAATTGAAGCAAACTCTGTAGATAAAATAGAAGGAAAAATTACTCCATTTAATAATTATGGTTCTTCTAATGGAGTCTTGCTGTATTCTGACTACTGCAGTTAGCCCCAGCCTTTAAACTGCCCTGGAGAACAAAGGGTTAAACTTTCTATGCAGAGGATAGAATGCTGAGCTAGAGCTCGGTTGAGGTCTCTGTCTGTTTCCCTTTTGAAATCCAACCGGCAGACTCTTACGAGCAAACACTCACTAACTATCCTATGTGGAAACTGTAAATTTTTTCTAGCCAACTGCCAACAAAAAGTTTTGGATTCCCAAAGGAAGACAAGTCAGGAAGCCCAAAACCATCGACAAATCCAAATAAGAATAATAATAAAACAAACATCAAAACAAAAAGAAAAGGATGTAAAACTAGCACCCCTGAGGTGCAACACTGCACCTGCCCACCCATGTCCCAAAAACAGGTTCAGGGAGGGAGGTCAGAATACAGCAAGACTCCATTAGAAGAAACATAATTACTAAGGTGAGTAATTTTTTTCTTCAAACAACATGAAGTCTTGCTGTATTCTGGACTATTGCAGACTACCAAGCAGTACCTCTATGGAGGAGGGACAGAACCTACTTTGGGAATAGGTTCTGAAGTACTGCTGTGCCAAACCGACCATCACTCCTAGCCTGGATATCCAGAGAGTAATGCTTGGTAAAGGTATGGACTGTTTTCCAGGTGGTTGCTTGACAAATTTCTAAGAGAGGAATATCCCTGGCAGCAGCCAGGGAACCAGCTGTACCTCTGGTGGAGTGAGCGCTCAGGCCTGAGGGTGAAATTCTTCCTAGCTTCTCATAGCAGAATTGTATACAAGACACAATCCACCTGGCAATAGTTCTCTTGGTGGCAGGTTTGCCCTTTCCCACTTCTCCATAAGTGAGGAACAACTGGAGGGAATCAAACCTGTGACCCTTGGTATGCTCTATATAGTAGCAAAGGGCCCTTTTAACATCTAAACTGTGTAGCATCCTCTCTCCTGAAGAGGAATGATTAGTGAAGAAAACAGAAGATACAGACTGATTCAGGTGGAAATCCGAAACCACTTTGGGCAAGAACCTTCTATTGGGTCTAAGGACCACTTTATCCCTATGAAAGGAGATACAATCAGGTTCCACTGACAATGCCTGCAGTTCACTGATACGTCTGGCACAGGTAATGGCTACTAAAAGCACAGTTTTCCAAGTCAAGTACTTAAGCTCTACTGAGGACACAGGCTCAAAGGAGTTTGCATCAACTGAGCAATGCAAAAGTTCAAGTCCCAGGCGGGGCAGGATCCCTAAATGGAGGATTAGTATGAAGCAATCCTTTGAAAAATTTACAGAACACAGAATGAGATGATAGTGAGGAAGACTTCCCCACTGACACAAAAACAGAGACAGCTGACAAGTGTACCTTGAGAGTAGCTTGTCTGAGGCCTAGGCCATTAAGACGGGCCATTTAATCCAGAACTGTAGGCAATTCAGCAATGTCTGGGGAAATATGTTGCTTGGAACACCAAATGCTGAATCTCTTACATTTGGAGTTATAGGTCTTTATAGTAGCGGGCTTTCGAGAGGCTTAGAGGATATCCAGAACTCCCTGAGACAGATGCAAATCTGCACACTCCAACTCTTCAGGAGCCATGCCTTGAGATTGAGAGACTGAAGACTGGGGTACCAAACCCCCCCTTAAGAGGAGGTTAACAGGTTGTAATTCCTGGGAAGAGACAGGGGAAGATGCAGCAGGGGGTACCAAGGCTGTCTGGCCCAGTCTGGAGCAATCAGAATCACTCTGCAAGGTTGTGACCTTACCTTGACTAAATGTTTGAACAGTAGAGGAAAGGGAGGGAAGGCATACAGAAATTTCCCTTACCAGTTCAAAATCAGAGCATCCAGAGGGACTGAGCCCAAGACTGGGGGTCTGCAACAAAAGAAAAGAAGTTGGTGATTGCCTGGGGCTGCAAAGAGATCTATCTCTGGAGTGCTCCACCTTGAAAAAATCACCTTCAAGATCAGAGGGTCCAGGGACCATTCGTGACTGCCCTGTGAGATCCTGCTCAGTGCATCTGCTAGCACACTGTCCTTCACTGGAAGGTGGACTGCTATCAGAGAGGTTTGTAGGGAATAAGCCAGGGACCACAACTTCATGGCTTCTGTGAACAGGGCCGTAGACCGAGTGCCTCCCTGCTTGTTGATGTACCACATGGTGGTGGTGGTGTCTGTTCTGACTTGAACCACCTTGTTCTGCACTGACTGAGAAAAAGCTTGCAGGGCCAGAAAAACTGCCCTGAGTTCTAGGAGACTGATATGGAGAAGGTACACCAGAGGGGACCACAGTCCCTGGGCAGTGAGGGCCCCCAGATGGGCTCCCCAGCCCAGAAGGGAAGCATCCGTGGTAAGGACCACTGAATGAGACTGAGTGGCGAATGGGACCCCTTGCCTTAAACTGTCCTGATCCTGCCACCACTGAAGGGCTTGGATCAGGGCCCGAGTCACTGGAATCAGTTTGGTAAGGGAATCCTTCCTTTGGGACCAAAAGGCCCTCAGATGAAACTAAATGTCCCTCATCTGGAATCTTGCCCCTTGGACCACTGCTGTAGAAGCTACCATGTGGCCTAAGAGCTGGAGGAAATGCCTTGCTGGTCGAGACACCCAAGGCTGAAGGAAGAAGCCAATTCTATAAGAACTCTTGCCCTTTCCAGGGGAAGAAAGGCTCTTGCCTTGACAATATCCAGCTCTGCCCCTATAAAGGTAAGAAGCTGCACTGGCTCGAGAACTGACTTGGGAAGGTTGAGAAGAAATCTAGAGAAGTAAGCACTTGTTGGGCCACTTAAAGGTCTGACCTGAACTGGTCTGGAGACTGGCCCACTATGAGCCAGTCGTCCAGACATGGAAAAATGGAAAACTTCTGCCTTTTCAGAAAGGCAACGACTACTGCTAGGCACTTTGTGAAAACCCTTGGGGCTGATGTTAGACCAAAGGGCATTGCTTTGAACTGATAGTGGCCTGAGGGCAACTCGAACCTGAGGTACTTTCTGTGGGAGCACCTGATGGGAATGTGAAAATAGGCATCTTTGAGGTCCAGGGAGGCTAGCCAGTCTCCTGGCCTTAGACAGGGAAGAATTATTCCCAGAGTTACCATCTTGAACTTTGGTTTTAAAAGATGTTTGTCTAGGTATCTTAGGCCTAGGATGGGTCGCAACTTCCCTGTCTTTTTTGGGGTAAGGAAGTACCTGGAGTACAGACCTTTGCCCCTGTGTAGGGTAGGAACTCCCTCTATGGCTCTTAAGACCAGAAGAGATGAAACCTCTGCCTCGAGGGCAAGGGTTTCTGAGAGACCTGCAGGTGAAAAAGATCTGGCTCTCATCTTCGGAAATTTTTTGAAGCCGAAAACCGGTCCCTGGTTTACTATTTCCAGGACCCACTTGTCAGAGGTAACAGACATCCAGTCCTGGACAAAATAAGCCAGCCTGCCCCCTAATGGAACAGGAGAGTCGACCTGGGCAGACCCATCAGGATGTCTGCGTGGCAGGGGCCTTAGGCTGAGGAGTGGATGCAGCCCTGCTCATCCCCCTTCTGCCTCTCCCCCTGAAGAACCCCCTCTGTGAAAAGAGAGAAGAGGCCTGTGCTTGGTGAAGAGGCCTGTGCTTGGTTAAAAGGCCTGCCCCTAGACTGCTGCCTTTGAGGAGTTGTGTGCCTCTCCTTGGCCTGAGCACTCCTGTAAGTGGTCCTGTACTCGTCCATTTTCTTCATATAATTCTCTGTCTGCTCCCCAAACAGAGAATTACCCACTACGGGAAAATCCATGGCCTTAGCCTGGGTGTCCTGTGAAAGGCTAGTACATCTGAGCCAAGCCATTCTCCGAAGAGCCACAGATGTAGCCATGACTCTTGATGACACATCACTGGAGTCCACAGCATCATGAAATTGTACTTTTAATGCCTCGATCCCATCAGCAGCCACCTCCTCCAGCTCCTTGGCTAGCTGGGGGGAGGCCTGTTTAGCCAGTGCCAGTACAGTGTCCCACCAGGACTTCTGGTACCTGGCTGTGTAGGCCATATAGTTCACCTGCCCGAGTCCCAAGGAAGATGCCATGTCCTGCTTTTTTGCCATGGCATCAATCTTCCTGGAGTCTTTGTCTGGGGGGTGTGAAGCCAAGTGAATGTTCGCCTTGTCACAGGCAGCAGCCTGCACTACCCCAATATGGCTGCATTGCTGGAATAAAAACTCCGTATCTGAGCCTGATAGTGTATACCTCTTGTCCATCCTTCTGTCAACGGAGGTACAGAATTGGGAGACTTCAGGATTTTTTCTGTCTGTTTCCCAAAGGATTTGTGAAGGGGAACAGACAGTCTCCTGGACTCTGGGTTGTCCATCATTTCCACATAATCAGGCTCCTCCTGATCCTCCACTGCCTCCTCCATAGGAAGCTGGAGGGTTTCAGACACATTTCTGTAAAACAGAAAATGGGAAGGGGACTTAGAAAGCCTAGGAGGGGATACACCAGAAAGTCTGTCTGGGGAGATGTCCAGTTCCACAGGCACATCCAGACTTTCACCATCATCACCATCATCTTCAAACTCCCCCTCCTCCTCAAACTCCAGTTCATAAAAATCTTCAGGGGTATAATCTTGAACAGGGGGAACCGACCAAACCGAACCTCCTGCGAAAAGGTGCAGGATCGGTCGCAACCGGGCAAAGCGATTCCACAATTTGAATCGCTCTGGCCGTTTCCTCGGCGGTCAGAACATGAACCTCTGGATCCGAACCAGTCGATTTTTCTTTGCATTTCTTATCTGTAGGACCTGACCCCTCAGGATTGTCTCTCCTTTTGCCCAAAGTATCGCCCTGGTCAGTGGGCACTCCTTCTGGTTCGGTCAGAACCGAACCAGGCTGGCTATCCAGGTCAGCGGACTTCTCGGCCTCCTTATCCCTCAGTCTATCTAATCTCTCTTCAGGGGTAGATTTAGAAACATTTTTACAAATCTGGCGGTCTGTATCGAGGTGTTCAAACCCCAGACAATAAACACAGGTGGTGTGGGGGGCGGCCTTAGCAAAGACCTCCCCACACTCACTGCAGTGTTGAAACCCAGTGGGCCCATTTTTTTCTTGGGTTTCTCAGACATGGCCAGCCTAACCAAACTTACCCTTTTTATGGCAACCGCCAGGCAAGACTCGATTATCGGTTCCTAACCGTGTCACGGGTGTTGGGGAAAAAAAAAACCCACTAAAAACACATTTTTTTTTTTTTAGAACCGATAAGGACCGGTAACCACACTCTAAAGTAAAACACAAGGATTGAATACAAATGATCGGTTCAGCCAAACCGATCTAACACTTTACAATTTCCACACAGAAAATCAGAACAAAACCTATCTAGTACTCACCGTACCACAGACAGAGACTGAACCGACTATGCAGAAATAAATCTGGTAAAACCTACAGCTTAATCGAGACGTTAACAGGCTTTCGAACTGAGCTGAAGGAGAAATCTAGGGAACAATGGTTCAGTGAGGCAGAGTAAAGAATCTGCCGGTTGGATTTCAAAGGGAAACAGACAGAGACCTCAACCGAGCTCGAGCTCAACATTCTATGCGCTGCATAGAAAGTTTAACCCTTTGTTCTCCAGGGCAGTTTAAAGGCTGGGGCTAACTGCAATAGTCAGAATACAGCAAGACTTCACATTGTTTGAAAATGCTATTTTGTTAGAACGTTTTTTTGGGCATGCCTAGCAGAGCTGAAAACCTGGCTGGGGGACGGAGATCCCAAAACAGTGCAAGAGGCTGCTGAACTCTCGCACTGCTATGCCAAGAGCAGACCTGCTCTGAGAGAAAATGGGGTGGGCGTGACAGTGCAGAAAGGGAAGAGCGTGCCTTCAGGGCAGCTAAAACCCTCACTGCCGCCGCTGAAACCAGTAAGCCCCATGTTTAAGAGAAAATATTTCTCTGAGAAAAGAAACGAATGTTGGGTCTGTGAAGAAACTGTGCATATTGCCAGACAGTGTACCAAAGGACTAGCAATACGCAACATGAGGCTAGGAAATAAGTGGGTCGTTTGTGTGTCCCGGGAAGCATGCACATGGACATGAGGGAACACATGCACCCAGTCACGGCGAATAGTGTACAGACACAACGGTTAAGAGACACAGGGGCATCCCCGACGTTGGTAAAAGGGGATCTGGTACAGCCTAGTCAGCTTATATCCAATGAATTTGTAACTGTACAAGACTTCACTGGTGAGGAGAAAACGTTGCCACTCGCTAGTGTTCTCCCAGACTGGGGTGAAAGAGGGGGAACTGTGCAACAGGTGGCTGTAGCCAAACCATTAGCAGTGGACGTCATCCTTGGAAACAATCTCAAACAGGGGATGGTATGTGCAGTTACCTATAGCCAAGCGGCAAGAAAAAATTGTAGTTCCCTGGACCCTACAGAAGCCATTGTGGAAACCACTGAGAGGCTGGTTGCCCAGCCTGTGTCTCCTGATATGGAGACTAATGAAAAGGATGGAGAAATTTCCCCAGTAGCAATTAACAACACAGCTACGGAGGGTTACTCTGAAGGAGGAGGGGTGATCCACTGTCAGAGGGTTAGGGATGACAGTGATCTTGAGTGCCCTGATACTAGTGCTAGGGACCCTTGTTCAGAGACTGAAGGGACCTGTCCCATGCCTTGGGAATGTGTAAGGAGTTTTCAGCTGCTCAGAAATTGACCCTAATCTAGAGAAGTTGAGGGCTTGGGCAGACTCTAATGGACTACAGGGAGGTGACAGTAAACACAGTTTATTGGGAAAATGGACTGATATATACTCAGGAGGTGAAGACAGGGGGAGGGGTGATAGGCAGGTAGCTTGTCATTCCCCAGGAGTATCGTGAGCAGTTGCTCAAGATTGCACATGATATTCCCTTGTCTGGTCATCTGGGAATCACGTTCACTACGCAGCAGTTGGCCCAGAATTTCTATTGGCCCAACTTCACCTAGCAGGTGAAGGAGTATTGCAGGTCTTGTCACAGGTGCCAAAAAATAGGGAAGGCAGGTAAGAAAACATAAGCTGCCCTAATTCCATTGCTTATAGTGGAGGAGCCATTCCAGAGGGTGGGAATGGATATTATGGGGCCTTTAAATACTCCCAGCTTCTCCGGGAAGAGGTTCATCCTGACTGTGGTGGATTATGCCACCCGGTACCCAGAAGCAGTCACCCTATCCTCAATGAGGACAGACAAAGTGGCAGATGCCTTACTTGGGATTTTCTCCCGTGTTGGGTTTCTGCAGGAGGTTATCACCAATCGACGGAGTTCCTTCAGGTTGGACCTGATGAAATGTCTGTGGGGGAAGTGTGGGGTGGTGCAGAGGCGCACAACACCTTATCACCCGCACGCCAATGGGCTTGTGGAAAGATTTAATGGTACCCTGAAGTCAATGCTCCAAGTGTTTGCTGAACAGCATGGGAGGGACTGGGAGAAATACCTTCCCCACCTGTTGTTTGCATCCAGGAAGGTGCCCCAAGAGTCGAAAGGATTTCCCCCTTCAAACTCTTATATGGACGCTGGACATGGGCCCCTAGACTTGATCCGGGAAGACTGGGAAGGCAAGCACGCCACCCAGTGAACTCCCATTGTGGATTATGTCCTTAGGTTCAGGAAAAGGGTAAAAGAGCTTATGGGGACAGCCCAGAGCAACCTGGCAGCTGCCCAACAGAAACAAAAAGTGTGGTATGACTGTAAAGCGAGAGCTCGCTCGCACACGGTGGGTCAGGAAGACATGGTCCTTATTCCGGTCCGGAAAGACAAGCTGCAGGCTGAGTGGGCAGGGCCATACAAAGTAGTTAGGAAGGTAAATGATGTGAACTATATCATAAAGTTATGTGACAGAAGACAGACATGAAGAATGTACCATGTCAACATGATCAAGTCATATGCTAACAGGGCTGACATGGTGTTTGCAGTATGTAGACCTGGGGAAGGGATGGATGAAGGAGACCCCCTTCTGGACTTGCTGGAAGAAAGCAAGTGGGGGAGTCCTATGTGGAGGCAGTTAAATTGTCTCCCCAGTTGGCCGCGGACAAGATCCAGGAAGTAAGGGAGGTTCTAGCAGACTTTGCCCCCTGTTTAGAGCCAAGACTGGACTTGCCCCCTTAGCAACGCACAATGTAGAGACGGGGACACAGACACCCATACAGCGGACAGCATATCGGGTGTCAGAGGCTGTCTAAAAGGACATTAGGAGGGAGGTGGAGGAAATGCTGGCTTTAGGGGTAATCCAGAGATCCCACAACCCCTGGGCCTCACCCATAGTCCTTGTGCCCAAGTCAGATGGCTCCACTGATTTCTGTGTGGACTATCGTGGACTGAATGCAGTCACGAAGTCAGATGCCCACGATGAACTCCTGGACAAGTTGGGAGGGAGGGGCGGCCTACCTTATGACTACTGACCTGACAAAGGGGTATTGGCAGGTAGAGTTAACTGACAGAGCTAGTAAGAGGTTGGCCTTCGTCACTCCAATAGGCTTATCTGAATAAAGTAATGTCTTTCAGAATGAAAAACGCCCCCGCCACTTTCCAAAGGTTGGTGAACCAGGTGTTAAATGGTGCAGAGGAGTACGCCGTGGCATACCTGGATAACACTGCCATCTTTAGTGCCAGCTTGAGGAACACCTGTTCCACCTTGGGGAAGTGCTGGGCAGGATATAGAGGGCTGGGCTCACTGTCAAAGCTGAAAAGTGCCAGGTGGCCATGGCTGATGTGGTATACCTTGGCATGTTGTAGGCCGGGGGCAGCTCCGTCCTAACCAAGTCATGGCCCAGACCAGAAACGCAGAAGCAGGTCAAGAGTTTTCTACGGACAGCCACATACTACAGGAAATATGTACCCAATTACAGTGCCCTGGCTGGTCCCCTATCTGACCTAGTAAAGAAAAGGATGCCTAAGAAAATTACCTGGGAACCTGCCTGAGAAAAAGCCTTTACCAGACTGAAGGAGTCACTGTGCAGTGCTCCTGTGTTGACAAGTCCTGACTATAGCAGACCCTTTATAGTCCAGACTGACGCCTCAGACGTGGGTATTGGGGCAGTACTGAGTCAGACATCCGACCAAGGGAAAGATCACCCTGTAGTGTATCTGAGTAAAAAGTTACTTCCCAGGGAGCAGGCTTACTCTACTGTGGAAAAAGAGTGTCTTTCCATAGTGTGTGCCCTAAAAAAGTTAGAGCCATACTTATATGGGCAGCATTTTAAGGTACAGACAGACCACCAACCCCCTGGTTTGGCTGATCCAAATGGGAAAAACTAAAGGTAGACTATTAAGATGGTGTCTTGCCTTGCAAGGGTATGACATGACAATCTCACATAGGGCTGGAGCGTCCAGTCAGGATGCCGATGGACTGCTGCGTGTATATAAAGAGTGAACTAATTTGGGAAGCTCATCCCATGTAGGGTATGGAGTACCCAAATTCAGTCTAGGTGGGGAGGATTGTGACACTTGGCCAGCTGGTTATGACTGTTGTATGGTTGTATGATATTTGTAATATAAAAATGTAGTGTGTGAGTGTCTCACATGAGACATCCTGTGCTAAGGGTGCCCCCCCCACAGGTTTTAGTGGAAATAACAGGATATATTAATCTGAAACCAGGAGGTAATTAAAAGACTAGAGAGACCTAATTAAGGGTCTCCTGTTTCCTGTCTTAATTAGAACTTACCCAGCTGCCAGGATATAGGGCTAGTAAACTTTTATATCTTAGAGGAAAAACATTGTATACCAACCTGGTGTGAAAAGTCATAAAATCCTTTGATGTGCCCTGGGAAAAGGAACTGCTCGAGATCAAAGAGGGGATGTTTATTAAGGTGTCATATTGGGAAATGAGTCTTTGCCGATGTCACCTTATTTAATACACCTCCTGATAGGACATCCTGTTTGTATATTTTTTATATTCCAAAAGGAGGAGCTAGATGACATCATAAAAGGGATGTGGAAACACAGAGTTTTAAATTGTATTCTGATCTAACTTAAGCACTGTATAGAGGTAATACATTAGATAGAAAAAGTCTAACTGTAGGTTGGTAGGAGTTTGTCTGTAGTTTGCTTTATTTTAAGTGATTGTATACTTGGTGATATAGTATTCTGTGTTTACATTTTACATATTTTTATCCATTTTAGTAAAACTATTATTTTGAAAGACTGCCTGGGTGTGTCTTCAAAGTTCTTGTTGCATGTGACATACAGAGGGTTAAGACTGACAAAAACTGTTCATAAGCTTGGTGGTGTTACTAAACTGGGAAAAGATAAGAATATACCGAAGGTCTTTTATAGAGCTTTAAGGGTTCATTTTGGATACCTGGTTAGCTGCCCTTCGGCAAATGATATCTGGCATCGCCCGAACAGCAGATTATCTGAGCCTGTACATTTGGGTACACTAGGTTCACAGTCTGAATCCCCCCAGAACTTGAGACTAAAGGTGATTCGGACCCACAAGCAGACTGGAGGATTACCCTGTGTGTTACTTGCTCACAATACTGAGCTTAGAGGTTGGCACTGTAAGAGAAGAGAGCATGACCTGCTGTGTGCGTTTGTGACACTGAAAAGGCTAATTTTTTTTTAATATTGTGGAGAACAGTCACGGAATTACTGATTACATGCAGATGTGATCAACATTTCAGAATATGTGCTCATTTTGGCTGACTTGCTTTTGTGAACTGTGGAATCATCTCAGTTTTTCTGCTGTTTGTGGTTTGGGAGTCGGCTGCTGTGCATTATGGGAAATGCATATATTTCAGTGCACAGGAGATTTGACATCTGGTAGTTAGTTGTTCCTGCAATTCCCTTGGCAGACCAACAGATGGCTGTGAAATTTCTGCTAGTTGTTTCTACAAAGAACAATTCTCTACTATATAATATTGTTCTGTAGTTCACATGATAATCCACATTCTGCTGGTGAAATTCTGCCAATTCTTTTCTGACAGTATTACAAGGAATAATTTTAAATTTTCAGAAATTCCACAGAATTCTGTATAAGTGGAATATGAAAATTCCAAACAGCACTAGGTAGGGAACAGGGGGGAGCCACACAGAAAAACATGGAGAATAAGAATAGAAAAATTCTTGCAGCAGAGAGTGTTTCTGGCTTACTACCTCTCACTTTTAGTCAGTTGTGTAGTACAGTAGTAGCCCTTGGGATACGGAAAAATAAAAAGAAGGGAGATATCAGTACATTTAAGCAGTTCGATACTGCTGGAATCATAGGTACCAGTGTGTGTCACTATCAGCATAATCCATCTCTGTTCACCTTCCCTGCAACAGAAACCAGCTAGATTAAAATAAACCACAGGTAATTATAGCCTACATCTCATAACTACCCAACAAGATGCCACCTTATAGTTTACAAACTGTTAAAAGATGGAATTTTGCTCAGCCAAACCATAGATTCCTTGACCTAGTAAAAAGCCCACTGCCATGCTGGAGCTTTTGTGACAGAAACCAAATGATATTCGGCACGCTAATTTTTGCTAATTTTGGCTGACTTAGTTTTGTAAACAGTGTAATCACATCAGTTTTTCTGCTATGTTTGATGTATTATAGGCTGCTATAGCATGCAGTTACTTTTTAAACAGTCTGGTGTGCCTGCATTAGTTTTTTGACAAGGCCACTCTTTTTGGCCATTCCCAAAAAGTGTATATGAGTTGGAAATCTTTGTAACTCTTGGCACAAATGTTACATGTATCATGAAATCTCAGCTTTGTAATAATTGTAACCGTGTACCAATTACCATGTATTTTTGACTTATTCTATGGACCCCGTACCTTTCTCTCTAACTGTACCATGTTACTGTTCTTTGTTTTCTCCAAGTCTGCCATCTGTTGGCCAGCTGTGAATTGCAGGCTAAGACTGTTTTAACCACTATTTACACCAGTCTTAGCCTGCAATTCACGGACGGCCAACAGATAGCTGAACAGCAGGGACAGGAAACTAACATGAGAAACAGAATGTGGGTGTACTCTATCACTGATTAATTCTCAGGCAACCATGGGTTACTTGAGAATTAATCAACGGTCACCTGATGCTGTTGGACCAATCCTGTGCAATCCTTTCTCTTCCCCATGTTACAAAAATGTACTACTACTTTTTTATATGTACAGTGGTCTGCAGCATTATATAAACTTGTGTTTATACTGCTCACCTGTCCGATTCTGCTAGCAGGGTATTACTTGCATATAGCCCTATTCCTCACTTAGCGTCATCAAAATGCTGTTTTGGGGGGGGTGCTAATGAGCAGTCATCGGTGAAGACGTAGGTTCCCGCAGCTCCCTTACCCGCGGTAAATAAAAGTGGTATTTTGGCAGATCTTGTAAATTAAATCAACTCCTGAGGGTGAAGAACAGTCTGGGAAGTGTAATGGATGAATATTTGGTGTCAAGTGGAGGAAAAAGTTCGAAATCCACCATGAAAGGGTAAGGGAAAAGGACGGCAGCAAAGGCCCCGGAGGCACCAGGCCCGATTTTGCTATCTGCAAGCGAGGTGGCTTTACTAGGCCGCAAGGTCTCGGGCCAAGTGATGGAAGTGCTCCAGGAGAAGTGGGACAGCCTAGAAAAAAAGATTGATGGCAGACTGCAGAATTTGACGGAAATACTGAATACGCAGGTGGGCAGAATCACTGAGGTGGAAGAGAGGGTGTCTAAGTTGGAGGATGAAGTGGATCCCATGGCTGCTCATGTGGGAAGCTTGAAAAAAGAACTGGTGGAGCTAATTTGAGCAGCATGATTACCAAAACACAAAGGCGGCTCAATTTAAGGATCAGAGGTCCTGGCGGAGAGGAGGCTCTAACATTTATGACTTTCTGTGCAGTTAAACTTCCTAATATGCTGGGAATGAAGCTCAAACATGGGAAGCTGAAGCTGGAACGAGCTCACAGAGCGGTCACCGCACATCCTCCGGCTGGGCAACCCCCGAGGCAGATCATCTTTCGTTTTCACAACTTCCAGGACAGGGAGGAGATGCTCCGAGCATATCGAAATATGAAAGAGCTGCGTTATGAAGGGGAGAGGCTTTTCCTAGCACAGGACTGTTTGAACAGGGTCCTGAAGAAACGCAGAGCCTTTGGTCCATTGCTGGCGCAGCTTAAAGAAATGAAAGTGGAGGGATTTATGCTGTACCCTGCGATTTTGAAAGTCAAGCACGAGGGAGCAACATACACCTTCTGGGATCTGGAAAGGGCGACGGTGTTTGTGGAGGAGCTTAAAAAGAAAGCAGGGTGAAAGTGGAAAGCACGACTGGTAGCAGAGGCGAAGAAGGACTGAAATGAAGTGTTATACAGCTTTCTACGAATAAAAGTTTGCTGCGGTTATTACGTGTTGGAATCCAAGCCCTAATGTTTTTAGGGGCAGGGTGTTGAACTTGTTCTGGTACTTTGGACTCAGGGACCCCTTGTCGCAGTCGGTAGCTGGTCGAGATGTGGAAGGAGAGAGGTTCGATGGATGGCTACAGAGAGATCAAGACAGCAGCGATATGGCGGGAAATCAGCTGGGACTATGAGCAAGGACTGGAGTATTATGCTCCCGCTAAAGAAAAGAGGACTGATTTCCCTGTGGACATGAGGATGCCGAAGTTGGGTGGGTGGGGGAGGCCTGCTGGCACCGCGTGTGTTCTGAGAGCAGGGCCGGCGTCCTCTCCTCTCCTATAAGCCCTCCAATGTTGAATCAGTGATAACAGGGGTGAAAAAGACAGGTATAATATAATGGGGGGGGGGAGAGATTCAGTAAAGTGATGGAAGCAAGCATAAAGATACTGCTGGAACAGGACACTGGGGAGGGGTGGGGTCCATGTCCGGAACAAGGTTTCATATGTTGCATATCAAATGTTCTTCATTTTTTGAAGTTGAGGGAATCTTATTTGGATCTGTGTAAGATTTGCCTTGAAAGTAATGCGGGGGGTGTCGGGGAACGGAACGTTTACAATGAGTGGGCGATTGAGTTATTTTAGTTATCGAATGTGGAGAGGGAGGGTGGGGTCTGAGAAGTTGGAGAAGTTTGTGTGGGGGTGGGAGAAGGTTGTTACAAATTGGAGAGGGGAGCGAGGGGAAGGGCAATATTGTGGGGGGGGAATGTCTGGGAGAGGGGTTATATATGTCAAATTATGTTGTGTTACATCATGGGTTTCTGTTTTTTGGAGTTAAAAAGGGGTTTGTGTGCCATCTTAAAAGTAACAGTCAATCGGGATTGTGGAGAAATGTGAAAGTAAGAAGGGGTAAGAGGGGGAAAGTATACGGAGGCAATGATGAAGGGTAAAACTCTGGGAGTGGTTTCTTGGAATATAAAGGGGATCTCGACTCCAGCCAAAAGGACAAGTGTATTGTCAGCATTGCATCGACAGGGTGCTCAGGTAGCCCTGCTACAGGAAACACATTTAACCAGCAGAGAACATGAGAAGCTGGAAAGAGGATGGGTGGGTAGATGTTATGCGTCTCCTTATAAGGCCCAAAAAAGAGGTGTCGCAATCCTGGTGGGGAAGAGAGTTCCCTTTCTCTGCTCTAGGATAGTTGGTGATATAGGGGAAAGTAGATATGTATTTGTGGAAGGGGAACTGTACAGGGAGAAGGTCACTTTTGGCAGTATTTATGCCCCGTCGATGTTCGACTCCGCCTTTTATCAGGAGGTCCTTGATGTACTGATGCGGGAACAATTCAAAGGGCTAATTTTGAGAGGAGACTTAAATGCAATTATGCAGGAAAACCTAGACCACTCGGAGGGGAGGGACAGGAGGGCAGGTAAAAAGAAGAGATGGCAGGAGGGGATGCTGGACTTGGATGAAATAGACTGCTGGAGGACCAAGCACCCGGGGGAGAAGGGATTTACCTTTTACTCTAATACGCATAACACGTGGACCAGAACAGATTACATTTATATACCGATGCCCTGGTTAAGCAGAGTACAAAAAATTGAACACAGCCCCATTATGCTTTCGGACCATGCTATGGTCAGGGTGGAGGTGGAGATGAAAGAGGATAGAGAGGACCCTCCTCCGTGGAAATTTCCTAGGTATTTACTAAGAAGGGAAGATTTTATAGAATATGTAGAACAGCAGTGGCAGTATTAAAAGGAGACGAATGAGGGATCAGTAGAGTCCTCTGGGTTATATTAGGAAGCTGGGAAGGCGTATATTAGGGGAGCTATTATCAGGTATGTGGCCCAATACAAAGGGAAAAGGAAGCTACTAGGAAGAGGTTGGAGGATGAGGTTAAGAGGAGGGAGATAGTGGAGAGGCAGAAGGGAAACAGGGGTAAGAATCTGAGAGCCGCTAGAGAGGCCTTGAATGCACTTCTCCTGGGTGAGGCCCGTTCAGCCGGTAGATTGGCCAGGAGTAGGATGTTTGAGTGGGGTAACAGATCTGGTCCGTTAATGGCTAGGTTGATAAAGGGTAGAAGGACCTGTGTGTGTATCCCGGGAATTAAGGGAGAGGAATTGGGCGGTTGGTCACAGACAAGATCGCGATAAGAGAGAGGTTTCAGCGGTTTTATGGACTCTTGTACCAAGCTGAGTGTAAAGGTATGGAGGATAGTGCTGCCAGCTTTCTGGAGAGAATTAAAATACCCGGGTTGGGCGTGCAGCAGCAGGAGCAGTTAAATGAGGAGATCACGCAGATGGAAATCAGGCAGGCCGTACAATGCATGAAACAGGGTAAAGCTAGTGGGCCGGATGGGTTTCCCATAGAGTTTTATAAAAAATTCTCCGGGCAGATTGTAGAACCCCTTCAGAGGGTCTTTGAGGAGGCGGGGAAGGAGGGGGGAGGTCTCCCGACCTCATTTGGGGAAGCGGTTATATGCTTGGTACCTAAACCAGGGAAGGATGAGCAAGAAGGTTCAGCATACAGGCCAATCTCGCTGCTGAATTGCGATGCTAAAATATTAGCCAAAATCTTAGCCAGGAGACTGGACCGGTTTTTACCGGAATTGGTGCATCCAGACCAGACGGGTTTTGTAGCGGGTAGGTACTCGTATCATAACATGAGGAGGCTCCTCAATGTAATATGGAGGGCGGCCCGGGGATGCAAAGACATTGCGGTGCTTACAATGGACGCTGAAAAGGCCTTTGACTGCATTGAATGGGAGTACTTATTTGCGGTTCCGCGGAGATTCGGTCTTGGGGACAGATTTATTGGATGGGTTGGAAGCTTATATGAGGCCCTGGTGGCTAGGGTTCTGGTGAATGGGGGTCTAACTGGACGGTTTGCTCTTCATAGGGGGACCCGACAGGGATGCTCCCTCTCGCCCCTACTATTCGCTATGGCGATCAAGCCATTGGCGATAGCCATCAGAAGCTCTGAAGGAATTAGTGGGGTAGCTGGGCGTTCAGGGGAGGAACATAAGATTGTGCTCTACGCTGATGATATGCTGCTGTTTGTACGGGACCCGGCCAGGTCTGTTCCCCCGCTGTTAGAAGTAATAAAGGAATTTGCGACTTTTTCCGGCTACAAAATTAACATCCACAAATCTGAAATTATGTTATAGGGAAGTTTGGAAAGAGAGCACGGGGAAACGGCATGGGGTTTAAGGAAGGCAGAAGAAGATTTTACATACTTAGGCATTCGAATAGGCCATGAGCTGAGCCAGTTGTATAAACTTAATTATGGGGCGATGGTTTAGAGTGTAGAGCAGGAGCTAAGAAGATAGAGGGGCCTCCCATTGTCGTGGTTGGGGCTAATAAATCTTTTAAAGATGAACACGCTACCGCGTATTTTATATTTGATGCAGATGTTACCGGAGGGTTTTAATAAGAAGGATGTCAAAAGATTAGAAAAGGCCTTCTCGGGGTTTTTGTGGTGTGGGAAGAGGCCTAGGGTGAGTCTCCGTAGGCTCCAGGCAGATTCGGATAGAGGAGGGCTGAACTTCCCAGATGTTAGGAATTATGCATTGGCTATGCAGTACAGACTGATAGGAGACTGGGTGAATAGACCGCTGGGGGCTAGATGGTTAGACCTAGAGGAAGAGAAGGAGGGGGTAAGGTTGTCTGCATTCTTGAAGATAGGAGGGAAGAAAGCGTATCGCAATCGATCAGACCCGAATCCCCTGGTCGTCTCAGTGCTGGACGGCTGGGAGCAACTTCGGAAAAGGGTGGGGGTTAATATGAAAGAAGAGACATTGCTACTTCCACTTGGGGGAATCCCGAGTTTATAGCCGAAATGGAAGACATTGAATTCCAGCGGGAAGAAAAGGGTGAAGTGTGTTAAAGATTTTTGAGGGTAAGTGGGGAGGGTTAGGGCAGAGTTGAGGGGGAGATGGGTTAGGCATGTTCCGGATCTTTCAGGCAAGAGACTATGCCAAGAACATTAGGAAAGCTGGGAGGGATTCGCCCCTCGAGGAGATGGAGCAATTAGTGCTTAGTACTCGGAAGGAGGCGAAGGGTATCATAGGGAGAGCGGCTAAGATGGGGCGGAAATACAGGCCGTCTTATGTTTGTAAAACTAAAGCACTTTGGTGTAGAGACCTCGGAAAGGAGATTCCTGACCAGGGCTAGGAGGTGCTATTACAACAACACAAGGGCCTACTGATCTGTAATAAGTATCAGGAATCTTTTTATAAGTTTCTACATAGGATATACTGCCTCCCAGATCTGGCACACAAATACCGTCCGGAGAGTTCACCCCTATGTAAAAGGTGTAAGACTGAGGTCGGTACCTATATACATTGTTTCTGAGAGTGCCAACAATTGGCGCAATTCTGGGAAGGTGTGGCTAAGGAAGTAGGTAAGGTGTCGGGAGGGCATGTGGGGAAAAATCCGTATTTTCTTTTATTTGGTGTAGATGACTCAGAGGAGGAGGGGTGGAAACCCCTTCCGAGATGGGTTAGAGTTCTGGTTGCAATGGCCAGACATTGTATATTAAACACATGGATTTCAGGGGATGTTCCTACCCTGCAGCAATGGAGGAACTTGTGCCTGCAGGCTCTCGGCATGGAAAAGCTATATTACATAACAAAGAATAGGGAAGAGCAATTTTGGGCAACGTGGGGGACAAATGTATTTTCGCTCTCTCCGACTGAAAGGGAAATTATGGAAAAAGGGTTGGAGAACTGAGGAGGATGGCTTGGGGTGCCGAGAGGTTGGAGGACTAAGCAAGACTGAAAGACCAAAGGGAAAAAAAATGGACTAAAGGAGGAGCCCGAAATTGGGGTATTATAAATTTTAGAGTTGTAATAAAATCAAAACCGAGGACTAAGTGATGGATGTAAGGAAAAGAAGGCACAGATGGCAAGAGAGATGAGAAAAAGATGGGGGGGTTTAAAGGTTTTTTTCCTTTAATGGGGGGAGGCGGGGGAAGGGGATTGTCAAGCGGCTTAATGTGAAGAGATTAAGACAAATGGAACATAAGTATGTATATGTGGTTGTATTATGGAAAAGTCTAATAAAAATATTATGCAAAAAAAAAATGCTGTTTTGGAATGGCAACACTGCATTGTATGGGGATGTAGTGCTGGAAGCACACAAGTCATAAATGCCACTTAGTAAACGTTATATTTAATTCAATCTTGTTTTGAAGAACATCTTACTTGCTGTTGAACTTCTCTTACCATAGAAACTGTAAAAATGTACCCGACTGGTCTTACACTTTTGCCAAACTTTAAGACTTCCACCTTTATGAGGAATAATTACTTTTGTTTTGTTCCAGTGAATTTCAAAGTTGACACAAGAGTGTCAGTTCACTAAGAATTGGATCACTACTGAATACTCTACATCAATGCATTTGATAGTGCTGTCCGTATTCACATAAAACAAATCTGCAGGTGATTTCAAAGACCTCTAAGGCAGGCTACGAGCCAAAGGGCAAAGGCTATCATTATTCTGTTAGTGATCCTTGGTGATTTTTGCACCATTTTTATGTTGCTTGCACGCATGTGCACGAAACATAGTGCCATCATCGGAGATTTCAGAGGTGTGTCACCTCCTCCTCCAATTCAGTCAGTGTGCTGGCAGGCGCGGCTCCTGTAAGCCAATGCATTTTGGAGCTGTCTATGACACGCTCCAAAATGCAGTGGCATACAGTTGAAAGGGGGAGCTATGCTCTGCGAGCACTGATAAGATATCGGCTGCTCACGCGCCCCCGACATCGCGCAGGTACGCGCCGTACCAAGACGCGACTGTATAGCCAACGGGTGCCCAATCCCCGCCGGCTGAGCTACGCCCCCCAGTAGTAGGTGCCATGCTGGAGCCCACCCCAGCGTGGCAAGCAGTCTCGCGACGGGGTGCCCAATCCCCGTCGGCTGAACGCCCCCGCCCTGTGCCACGCCTGGGAGCCCACCCCAGTATGGCAAAATACCATGGCCGACGGGTGCCTAATCCCTCGTGGCTGAACGCCCGAACATCCTTGTGCCACGCTGGGAGCCCACCCCAGCGTGGCAAACGTCCCACGCTTTTTTTTAAACCTGTAAACGAAACGGTCTCGCAGCTGCCTCCCAACCCCCCACAACCAGCACCACCCACTGCGCATCTAGCCTCCCCACACCCATACTTACCTCCGACTCGCGCAACGATCTTCGTGGACCGAACACGCCTGCACTCTTCAAAGCCGACCCGCGAACTGAGGAAATGCCGGTAAGCTGTATAATGGGCTAGATGAGGTTTCAACTTTGTTGCATATCTCAGGCATTTTGGAATTTTTGCACCAAATTTTCAACATGAGGTTTTAGGACCCCTTCTCCTTGGTGATGTCACTGTCATGGCGGTGTGGGCCGAAGGAGTGATTTCGCAGTGACTACTGAAATCACCCTTCGGCCCGAATACCGCCATGACAGTGACATCATTCATGAGAAGGGGTCCCAAAACCCCATGTTGAAAATTTGGTGCCAAAATTCCAAAAAATGACTGTTTTACTTAGCGCATGCTAAGTAGTTCCTACCCATGGTGTTCGTAAGCTCAAGAATTTCAATATTTTCACTCCAGATTTTCAACATTGCCATTTTACCACACCTTCTTATGAGTAGTACAGCTGTCATTTTCACATCTCACTAAAATGTGTTTCACCATGTAGCTAGAATGGCGAGTCGTGCGAAATCAATGTACGGACAATTAAGAAAATCACAGTGACACTGTTCATGAGCAGAGGTCTTAAATGGCTATGTTGAAAATTTGGTGAAAAAATTCCTAAAATGACTGTTTATTTAGTGATGCGTACAGTTCCCACGCACGCTGTAGTGTTTGCGAATTTTCAATATTTCCACTCCAGATTTTCAACATTGCCATTTTACCACACCTCCTCATGAGCAGTACAGCTGTCATTTTTCACATCCTGCCCAAAACGTGTTTCCGCCATGTAGCGCACAATGGCGCAGTCGGGGTGCAAACTCAATGTATGGGACACATTAACAAAAATCACAGTGACACTGTTCATGAGCAGAGGTCTTAAAATGGCTATGTTGAAATTTTGGTGAAAAAATTCCTTAAAATGACTGTTTTACGAGCATGCTTGCGCAGTTCCTATGCACGCTCGTAAGTTCGCAAATTTTCAATATTTGCACTCCAATGACTTCCAAATACCTAAACAGCACATAGAAGCAAGCAACATTCGGCATTGACAAATGCTTGTTAAATTGTGTACTGCAGATTGCCATGTCTTGGAATAAATCAGCAGTTAGCACTGAAATAAGCTGTGTTGGATTTTCTTCTGTGTGGCGTGGAAACAGCGTTTGTATCCATTTTATGAAACGAACTTACTACTGCAGCAGGCCTGGTGGCCTGGCTACCAGATGTACCCTGTCCATTCCCTGAGCGCAAGTAAGGTTCTCATAAATTTGAACTGTTGATTTCAACAGGTATACCGCATGTAGTACATATCCTGATGTCCCAAATTTCTTTCCCTGGTTACAGAATGATTAAAACCTTTCTGATTTATACTAAAACACAATCATACAAATGTAGTCATCATCGAGATGTGGAAATGAAAGAAAAAATTACTCATCTTAGTAATGTTGTTTCTTCTAATGCAGTCTTGCTGTATTCTGACATATGCAGTTAGGTCCTGCCTTTCAACTGCCCCGCAGAACAGAGTCAACTTTTCTATGCCTTGCATAGAATGTTCATCACGAGCTTGGTTAAAGCCCTTGTCTGCTGCTGTTTAAACTGTACCCTCAGATCTTTACGAGCAAAGACTCACTAGGTGTTCTGTGTGAAAACTGTAAAATTCTTACTAGCCAACTGGCACATACATAAAAGGATTTTTGGTTTCAAAGGAAGACTCAAGTCAGGAAACCCAAAAACAAAAACACATCAAAAACACAACATCCCATCAAAACAAAAAAAAAGAGTGTGTAAAAAGGGCATCTATAGGGTGCCAAGACTGCTCCTGCCCACCCACATTCCAAAACCAGGTTCTGAGAGGAGAAGCGGATAGAATACAGCAAGACTCCATTAGAAGAAACAACATTACTAAGGTGAGTAATATTTTCTTCAAACATCATGAAGTCTTGCTGTATTCTGACTATTGCAGACTACCAAGCAGTACCTCCATGGAGGAGGGACAGAACCTACTTTGGGAACAGGCTCTGAAGTACTGCTGTGCCAAACTGAGCATCACTCCTAGCCTGGATATCCAGAGAGTAATGCTTGGTGAAAGTACGGACTGCTTTCCAGGTGGCTGCTTGACAAATTTCTGAGAGAGGAATATCCCTGGCAGCAGCTGTACCTCTTGTGGAATGAGCCCTCAGGCCTGAAGGTGGAGTTCTACCCAGTTTTTCATAGCAGAATTGTATACAAGAAACAATCCACCTGGCAATAGATTTCTTAGTGGCAGGTTTGCCTTTACCAACTTCTCCATAAGGAACAACTGGAGGGATTCAAACCTGTGACCCTTGGACAGCTCTATGTAGTAAGTCTTCCTGGTGGAAGGCTTTCGGGAAGCCTTAAGGATATCCAGAACATCTTGGGAAAGATGCAGATCTGCAAACTCTAACTCTTCAAGAGATGATGTTAACAGGTTGTAATTCCTGGAAAGAGACAGGGGAAGGTGAACTGTTAGGGACAGCAACAAGGGACAGCATGGCTGTCTGGCCCAGTCTGAAGCAATCAGAATCACCTTGCATGGTTGTGACCTTATCTTGACTAGCACCCTGAACAGGAGAATATGAGAAGTCATATCACGCCTGTGCTGCGCGAACTGCACTGGCTGCCGGTTCAGTGGCGGATCACCTTCAAGGTCGGGTTACTGACCTACAAAGCCCTACACAAACAGGGACCGCAGTATCTTCAAGATCTCCTTATTCCCTACTGCCCCTCTCGCTCACTCCGATCCGCCGACGAGGGATTGCTAGAGATTCCCAGGGTTCGTTTATAAACATCTGGGGCACGGGCATTTTCCTACGCTGCCCCCACCCTGTGGAATTCTCTACCTCATTGAATACAAAGCTGCCTGACCGTCGAGAGTTTTAAGTCAGAATTAAAAACTTATTTATTCTTAAAAACATATGGAGAGTGATTGTATTGTTATTATTGTTGTTGATGTTGTAAGTTTGTAATTTTAATTGCCTTTCCATTTGTACAGCGCTTTGGTTTTGAAAAGCGCTTAAAAATAAATTTTTACTTACTTACTAGGAGAGGGAAGGGGGGAAAAGCATACAGAAATTTCCCTTCCCAGTTCAGAATCAGAGCATCCAGGGGGACTGAGCCCAAGACTGGGGGTCTGCAACAAAAGAGAGGAAGTTGGTGATTGTCTGGTGCTGCACAAAGATCTATCTCTGGAGTGCCCCATCTTGAGAAAATTACTTTCAAAACCAGAGGATCCAGGGCCCATTTGTGATGGCCCTGGGATATTCTGCTCAGTGCATCTGCTAGGACAATGTCCTTCCCTGGGAGGTGAACTGCTATCAGAGAGGTTTGCAGGGAATAGGCCAGGGGCCACAACTTCATTGCTTCTGTGCACAAGGCCATAGACCGAGTGCCTCCTTGCTTGCTGATGTACCACATGGTGGTGGTGTTGTCTGTTCTGAGCTGCACCACCTTATTCCCTACAGATTTGGAAAAAGCTTGCAGTGCCAGAAACACTGCTCTGAGTTCCAAGAGACTGATGTGAAGCAGAGATTCCTGAGGTGACCACAGTCCTTGGGTGGTAAGATCCCCCAAATGGGATCCCCAGCCCAGCAGGGAAGAACCTGTGGTAAATATCACTGAATGAAACTGAGTGACAAATGGAACCCCTTGTCTCAAATTGTCCTGATCCTTCCACCATTGCAAGGCTTGGATCAGGGTTCGAGTCACTGAGATTAGTTTGGTAAGGGAATCCTTTCTTTGGGACCAAAAGGCTCTTAAGTGGAACTGAATGTCCCTCATTTAGAAACTTGCTCCCTGGACCACTGCTGTGGAAGCTGCCATGTGGCCCAGTAGCTGAAGGAAATGCCTTGCTGGTCAAGACACCTGAAGGGTGAATGAAGAGGCCAGTTCCATAAGGGTCCTTACCCTTTCCAGTGGAAGGAAGGCTCTTGCCTTTACTGTATCCAGTTCTGCACCTATGAAGGTGAGGAGCTGCACTGGTTCGAGAACTGACTTTGGTAGGTCGAGAAGGAATCCTATGGAAGTGAGCACTTGCTGGGTCACTTGCAGATGTGACTTCACTTGGTTTGGAGACTGACCTACTATGAGCCAGTCGTCCAAGTATGGGAAGATGGCGATCTTTTGTCTTCTTAGGAAGGCAACAACTACTGCCAGGTACTTTGTGAAAACCCTTGGGGCTGATGTTAGGCCAAAGGGCATTGCTCTGAATTGATAGTGGCCTGAGGGCAACTCAAACCTGAGGTACTTTCTGTGGGAGCACCTGATGAGAATGTGAAAGTAGGCATCTTTGAGGTCCAGGGAGGCTAGCCAGTCCCCCTGGGCTTAGAGAGGGAAGGATAATTCCCAGAGTTACCATTTCAAACATTGGCTTTAAAAGATGTTTGTGCAGATATCTTAGGTCCAGGATGGGTCACCACTCTGTCTTTTTGAGGGTTAGGAAGTACCTGGAGTACAATCCTTTGCCCCTGTGTAGGGTGGGAACTCTCTCTATAGCTCTGACAGCTAGGAGAGAAGAAACCTCTGCCTCTAGGGCAAGGGTCTCCGAGAGATTTGCAGGTGGAAAAGATCTGGCTCTCATCTTGGGAAATTTTTTTGAAGCGGAGAACCAGTCCCTGGCTTAGTACTTCCAGGACCCATTTGTCTGATGTAAGAGACATCCACTCCTGGACAAAGTAAGCCAGTCTGACCCCTACTGGTATAGGAGAATCGACCCAGGCAGACCTATCAGGGTGTCTGCCTGGCAGGGGCTTTAGGCTGAGGGGTGGATGCAGGCCTGCTCATCCTCCTTCTGTCTTTCCCTCTAAAGAACCCCCTCTGTGAAAAGGAAGAAGAGGAGGCCTGAGCTTGATAAAAAGGCCTTTGGAAAGGCCTGCCCTGCCTGCCCCTGGACTGCTGCCTTCGAGGAGTTGCTTGCCTTTCTTTGGCCTGAGCACTCCTGTAAGTGATCCTGTACTCGTTCATCTTCTTCATGTAATTCTCTGTCTGCTCCCCAAACAGAGAATTACCAATTACAGGAAAATCCATGGCCTTAGCCTGGGTATCCTCTGAGAGGCTAGTACATCCGAGCCAAGCTATCCGCCGAAGAGTCACAGATGTAGCCATGACTCTTCTTGATACATCACTCGAGTCTACAGCAGCATGAAACTGTACTTTCAATGCCTCAATCCCATCTGCAGCCACCTGCTCCAGCTCCTTGGCAAGCTGGTCAGGATCCTGTTTAGCCAGAGCCAGTACAGTGTCCCACCTGGAATTCTCGTACCCGACTGTATAGGCCATATAGTTAGCCTGCCTGAGTCCCAAAGATGATGCCATGTATTGTTACTTTGCCAAGGCATCAATCTTCCTGGAGTCCTTGTCTGGGGGGGTGTGACGCCAAGGGAATGTTTGCCTTATCACAGGCAGCAGCCTTCACAACCTCAACATGGCTGCATTGCTGAAAAAGGAACTCCGTGTCTGAGCCTGAGAGAGTGCACCTCTTGTCCATCCGTTTGTCCACAGGAGGTATAGAATTAAGAGACTTAAGAATTTTTTGTGTCTGTTTCCCAAAGGATTTGTGGAGGGAAACAGACAGTCTCCTGGACTCTGGGATGGCCATAATCTCAACATAATCAGGCTCTTTCTGACCCTCTACTGCTTCCTGCACAGGAAGCTGGAGGGTATCAGCCACTTTTTTGTAGAACATGTAGTGTGAAGGGGACTCAGAAAGCCTAGGAGGAGAAACACCTGAAGGTCTGTCTGGGGAGATGTCCGGATCAATAGGCACATCCAGATTTTCACCATCACCATAATCATCCTCATACTCTCCCTCCTCCTCCTCCGGTTCATAAAATTCTTCCAAAGTATAATCTGGAACCGGGGGAACTGACCGAACCAAACCCCTGCCAGATGATGCCGGTTCAGTTGGAACCGAACTAACTGATTGCACAATCCCAATCGCCTTGGCTATCTCATCGGCGGTTGGAGTATGAAATCCTGGGTCCAAACTGGTCAATTTGTCTTTTCTTTTTGTCGGAACCGATTCCTCGGAATCGGCTCTCCTTTTGTCTGAAGAAGTATCGCCCTGGTCAGAGGGCACTCCTGGTTCGGTTGGAACCTAACCGGGCTGGCCATCCGGGTCAGCAGACTTCTCGGCCTCCCTTTCTCTCAGTCTACCTAATCTCTTTCCAGGGTAGATTTGGGAAAATTCTTGCAAATTTGGCAGTCTGAATCGAGGTGGTCAAACCCCAGACAATAAAAACAGGTTGTGTGGGGATCAGCCTTGGCAAAGACCTCCCCACAGACACTGCAGTGTTGAAACCCAGTGGGACCAGTTTTTTTCTTGGGTTTCTCAGACATGGCCAATCCTAACCAAAAATGTACCCTTTTTTCGGCAATCCGCGAGGCAAGACTCCCCTATCGGTTCCTGACTGTGTCACGGGTCTTGGAAAAAAAACGTAATTAAATCCGTTTATTTTAGAACCGATATGGACCGGTAACCACACACTAAAGTAAAGTACAATTTTTTTTTTTTTTTTTACTCAAATTGATTGGTTCAGCCGAACCAATCCACAGTTTACAAGTTCCACACAGAAAACAGAACAAAAACCTATCTAGTACTCATGGTACCACATACAGACACTTGAACTGACTATGCGGAAACAGCAATTTGGTAGAAACCGACCGAAAATCGACACTTCAACCGACTTTTTGAACCGAGCAGCAGGAGAAATCTCCGGAGAGACTGTTCAGTGAGGCGGAGTAAAGAATCTGACTGTTGCAGTTTAAACAACAGCAGACAGGGGCTTCAACCGAGCTCGTGATGAACATTCTATGCAAGGCATAGAAAAGTTAACTCTTTGTTCTCCGGGGCAGTTGAAAGGCAGGACCTAACTGCATATGTCAGAATACAGCAAGACTTCATGTTGTCTGAAACACAAATGGGCAAGCAGAGGCTAATATGACATATGCATTACTGTCCATTAAGTCCATAGCCCTTTCCCACATTATAATTTAGCACTTTTAAGACATAATAAAAAATTACTCACCATAGTAATTTTGTTTCTTCCAAAGGGTTCCCTCACTATGCTTGATAAACTTCCACAATTCCTGTGGAAAGAGCTGCCCCAGAGCCTAGAATTTTATGCTAGAGAACTTTAACATGAAATTCAAAACTCTGCTGTGGTCATGCTCTCACACCCCCTAACCACAGATTTATTTCTCAAGCGGTGGGAGAGCAGTAATCTACGTAAATGACTTGCAAAAATTAGAAAAAATAAATTTTGAAAAAAAAGCTTTTTTTTTTTTTTTTACAAAAACAAACTGAAAATGTTAAAAGAACAGTTATGTAAGAACTTACTGAAACAGTAGATCATCGATGGGATCTCAGTGATCAGGTCACACCGTAGAAATTTCACCATCGGTAGGGGTGGGCAAAAGTTGTTTTTCCGCCATAGCGGAACTTCCGTGAAAGTTTGCAACATTTGCAGAAGTATCCGATCCTCTGCCAGTGGGGACGTGGAAAACTTCCGAAAGATTTTGGGCAACATTTCTCCGAACTCCTGCTCAGCTAGATGGCAGGTGCGGAGGAAAGAAAAAAAAAGGCAGACTGTCCTGTGGTGCCCCTGTCCAGTGCTGCTCCCTAGCCCTGCCCAAAATAAAAAATAAATGCCTGGTGGCTAGTCGTCTCTCCCCCCACCCAATAACCCGCCCGACATTAGTTAAAAAAATTGCCCGAATCCCCCATAATCCCTGGTGGTTAGCAGTCCCTCCCCATCCATCACCAGCCCAACATTTTTTTTTAAAGTGTCCCCTGTAAGTCCTGGTGGCTAGTGGTCTCTCCCCCGCCACCCAATCACCCACCGACCACATCATTTCAACACTTCCCCATCCTGATCCCCTAAAATACAGTTACTGACAAAATAAAATCAAAATAAACAATTTCTCCCTGGTGGTCTAGTGACTGTCCCTCCCTACACCCAAACCATTAAACATTTATTCCCAGTCCCTGGTGTTCTAATGTACCCCCGCACCCCCACCCCTGCAGGCAATGTCTCTCCAGTCCCACCCCACCCCATCCCAAACGGGCTGCCGACACATTCCACCTCTCTCTTCTGTGGATGCAACCCACTGATATTATGAATGAATCATCATTCATTCATTCATATTATCAGTGGGCTATCGGCCGTGGAGGAGGAAGAGGGGAGACTGAGGTGGGACTGGAAGGACACTGCCTGCAGGGGTGGGGTACACTAGAGCACCAGGGATTGGGAATAAATGTTTAACGGTTTAGGGGTAGGGACAGTCGGTCACTAGACCACCAGGGAGAAATAATTTATTTTGATTTTATTTTGTCAGTAACTGTATGATGGGGGAACCCTGACAAAGTGGTCCCCTGAGGCCTCGAAGCACTGGGCTGTTTTGTCTTAGGTGTGTGGATCCCATATGTATTTATTGCACTTTTGTGAAGCTGTACAAATTAATATTTATGAATCAGTAAAGTAAAGTGGTTCAATTTCTCACCTGGCCTGAAGTGCAGTTTCTTATTTTGTTTTATGCCATTATTTTCCATCACATGACTTCACTGTGATCGCCCTCCTGGTTTCAGATTTGGGGAGCAGGGTGGGACTGGAGAGACATTACCTGCAGGGGTAGGGGGGTTGTGGGGTACACTAGACCACCAGGGATTGGGAATAAATGTTTAACGGTTTGGGGGTAGAGAGGGAGGGTCACTAGACCACCAGGGAGAAATATTTTATTCTGTCAGTAACTGTATGTGGGGGATTAAGATAGGGAGGTGTTGACATTATGTGGTTGGGTGGGGGAAGGATCACTAGCCACCAGGGATTACAGGGATGCTTTTTCTTTTAAATGTCAGGTGGGTGATTGATGGGAGAGGGACTGCTAGCCACCAGGGATTAGAGAGGATTTGAGCAATGTTTTATAATTTCGGGCAGGTTATCGGGTGGGGGGAGGGACCACTAACCACCAGGGATTACCAAGTAAATTTTTTTTTTATTTACTATAGGGGAGACAGAATTTCTGCTGAAGTTCAGAAAAGGATTACCGAACTTTCGCTTCAGTTCTGCCAGCAAAAGCTTTTTTTCGCACACATTGATAAAGCAGGATCCACTCACAGGATTTTCAGCAGTATACTGGGGCCACCCATGCTGTCGACATCATCAACCCTATAAAGGCATGAGTGGCCTCACTCCCTCCTCAAATCTTTCCCCGAGAGACAAAAGGAGCAGAGCTCTAGCCATTGGGGGGGGGGGGTGCCCAGGCCTATATGAAGGGCTGGATACACCAGACAGCCAGTTCCAGTAAAGAGCCTCAAGAAAGGGGATGGAGGGAGAGAAAGCAGACCGAATGACGGAGATCCCCTCAAAGATAGTACAGTTAAGAACTTACTGTAACAGTGGATCTTCCGAGAGGAGCTGTTGCAGCAGGTAATACCTTTACGACTGAAGCCAGCAGGCGCCAGGACCCCATGGAAAACTTCTAGCTAGCAGTATACAGCGGGGGATCGCCCCCGACATCACAAATGGTATAAAAGGAGTGGTCCCCCAGCCCATCTCCAGTTCTCCAGCCGGAGACCTCGGCAAGTAGGTAGGAAAGGAGAACCGAGGAGGTTCCTCCAATGCAGGAAAAAAAGGCATCAGTGATGGAGAAGCAGCTACCAGTGGGAAGGTGGGGGGGAATAGTACCTGCTGCAAGAGCTCCTCTCGAAGATCTACTGTTATGTTAAGTTCTTACGTAACTGTACTATGTACTACATTACCTGCAGCAGGTAACACCTTTAGGACCGAGTCCTCAGCAGTAAGGAGAGACCCCGGTCAGCTGGGTGGAAGTAGAAGTCTTCCAAAGAAAATTAGGAGAGGAGGCCCAAAAGAAATGCCAGTCCAAAGCCTGCTCTGCATCGAAATGCAATGTCCAAACTGTACTGTTTGACAAAGGTGCAGACAGAACTCCAAGTAGCAACTGCACAAATATCTGCGGCTGACACATTTTTCAAAGAGGCAAAGGAAGCTGCCATGCCCTTGGTAGAGTGACCTCTTACTGAGCCTGGTAAGGGTTTGTCATACTTAGTGCAGCAGAAAACAATGCAATTAACCAACTATTTGGATAAACACTGCTTAGAAACAGGAGCCCCTACCATTTTGGGGACGAAAGATGCAAACAACTGCTCAGACTTTCTAGTGGCTTGGGTGCACTCCAAATAATAATGAAGCACCCTGTGAACATCCAGAGTATGAAAAAGTGCCTCCCCTCGGTTCGAGTCCTCTGGACAGTAGACAGGACAGTGGATGCCTTGATTCAAAGTAAACGACACCACCTTGAGAAAAAACTTAGAATTAGTCAACAAGAACACTCTATCCTTGTGGAAAACCAATTAAGGCTCCTTGCACATCAGGGCCTGAAGCTCGGAAATCCTTTGAACGGAAGTAATGGCAACTAAAAATAACGCTTTCCACAACAGAAAGCGTAACTCGCAACTTGCTGCAGGTTCAAAGGGAGACAAAGTTAGCTTTTCCAAAGCAAACAAAAAATTCCATGGTGGGACAGGGTCCCAAATGGGAGGCGTCATATGCAAAATGCATAATAAAAATGTACAGGGAAGGGGGGGGCGTGCTGTGGAGCTCGAGCAGAGCAGCAGGATTTCTATACAACTTCTGATACTAGCTGTAAAACCTTTGAAAATCAACCTTTTTCAGTATTTAATTATAAATAATAATCAGACCACTGGTGACAGAATCTATAGAACTTACAAATGGGTAATCCTCAGAAAGATAAGGGCGGTGGAGCCGGAGGAAAATCATGGCAGATGGCTCAGCCCATGTGGAACAGCCATGGAGCGCAGGCCACTTTAACACAGGAGCCACAGGAAATGATGGCCTCGTCTGGGGTGAAACTGCAAAGAATAAATTCCTCCATCACAGACCATCATGCAAAAATGGATACTTTCAGCACCAGAGTTACAGTGGTGGAATCGGATGTCGCAGAATTAAAAAGTGAAATGTCCAACCTGAAAAGACAGTAGGAGTCCTCGGCAGCCATGACCACAATGATCGTAAAAGAGAATGCTCATCTCCGAACACGCCTGGAAACATTAGAAAACCAGGTCAGCCCATCGCATATCAGGATTCTGGAACTTCCTGAGGGGATCAAGGGGGACCACCCCCTTAAGTGTATTTAAGACTGACTTGGAGAGAGACTGGTGCCTGAAGGGCAAAATATTTGCTTTACACTCCAAAAAGTATCCCGCATAATCCCAAGAGGCTATAGGGAAATGTCGGGGATTCCGCGTACACTACTACTGATTATCAATGGGGTCGGTATCCATGATAAAATTCCGAGTTTAGCCAGATGTGCAAGTCCGATTATGCAGCACAACCGAAATGTATATCTGTTCCCCGACATCAGCTATGCAACGAGAATGCGCGGGAAAAAAATTTGATGCCATCAAAAAACTGCTGAGGGAGGCCCACATCGTCCATGCTATGATATTCCCAGCCAGGCTGATAATCATTTGTGAAGGTAAAGTTTGGGTGTTTTCAGATCCTGGAAAAGCGGGGAAATGGGCAATTCGTTATGTCACCAACTGCAGGGGCCAACGCAGAGAACCGAGCGTCGTCTATGAACCGGAGCTTGAGGAGACAGAGGAAGGCTGATCTATCTCCAATTTTGCTCCATAGACCAGTTTGAACTTTAAACATTTAAATGTTGGAACATGAAGTTAATATATGCCATATGTTTTGTCATCTGTTGGCAAATTAAAGCTTAGGGCTCTCATGGGGTTCTTCAGTCCTCTCATTTTGTATACTGGGACTACATGATTCAGACAGAATTCTCCCAAAATTTTCTTTCCTATATCTCCCACATTTGTTAAAATACTGGGATCGACTGATGGATAAGCAAATAGTTTATGCTTGTTTTTTTTGCATATGTTTTGTGCTGCATGATTATTATGCTGCCTAAAATTACATAAATGAAGATTTTTTTTTCTTCCCTTTATAGTGTGACGCCACAAGCCTCCTGGGAAGTGTGATATTTCTGGACTTCAAACGAACTTTTAAGTACTTTTGAATTAGTCACACTGCTCATGGGCTTATTGCACAGCTTAAATTTGGATATACCATAAATGCTCGAATAAGAGCCTGGGTGCTTATTTAATTCATGTAGCATATTTACCAGGTGCTTATTCAAGCAAGGTGCTAATTCAAACACAGGCTCTTATTAATTTGGCACAACTTTTTAAGAGAAAAAGGAAAAAATAGAACTCAATGTTGGTATCTATAATTAAATTTTATTTTTTGTAATTTTTTACTGGAAAAAAATAATTTCATTCATCACATTCAGTGCTGTAATCAACAGCTAGTTCGTTTTTGGCTTTACAGTATGTGATTTATGCGATTAAAAAAATTTCAGTCATCACATTCATCACTGTAATCAACAGCTAGTTCGTTTTCTGCATTCACCTCGGTATCTTCAGCATCTGCATCAACTTCTGGTTCTGGCTCTTCAGTAGTATTTATGCCACTTGTAAAGAGCGTATGAAGCTTAATAAGGACATCCTCCCTTTGTTCATATAGTATCCCATTCGGTTTCAGCACATTAATGTTCTCATCCTGCGAGCTGTCAAGTGAGTTCGAAACACCACAGACAATGAATGATTTGATAATAAGTTCATTTGGGATAGTATCCCATGCTTGCTCTACCCACTTTGCAAGCTGTACTCTGGAAGGAGGCTTTAGGTTACCCCCTTAGATGTACTGCTTCTCCCCTTCGGACATCCACTGTTCATAAGGCTTCCTATAGTATGCTTTAAAAGGGAGATTCCAGCAGACATCAGCTGCCTGCACAAGGCCAGTGCAGCCACCAGGGATGACTGCCGTATCTGTCTTTAGTTTCAGTAGGACATGTTTTGTGGATTCTTGTATATGGCATCTATAGGCATCACAGACTAAGTCTACGAGAAAAAGATAGCCTTCTCCACACCTGATTGAGCCTTACATGAGTCAGGTCTTCATTCATCCAGCCACTGTCGCTGTAAACACACACAACACCTGATACAGTGTCCAGTTCTTTGTCACAGCGTTTACCTTTAAACAATAAAGGGAGGTAGCTTTGCGCCATTCGCTTTTGTTGCCAATACAACTGTGACTCTGGACTTTTCATGTCCTGTAGTTTTAAGGGGGACTGATTTGCTACCGATGAAATCAACAGTACAGTCTGCAGCCATATCAAGCCATATGGGCGTTTCATCCATTCCCCCGATCTGAGCTAAGGAGAAGCCCCTTTTGATACGCTAAACTTCGGACAAACAGCAGGAAGGAGGTTAGCTTAGGGGCTACTGTAACAGGAATGTTCTGCCCAACAGTGGTTTTGCGTCTTAATGTGATTCCATGCCTTCTGATAAAGTTTCTTAACCACCCATCACTTGCTGCAAACTGTTTGCCCGTCCCCTTACTTGCTCTTGAAAATATTTTAAACGCTTCCTTTTTTACAGCTTTTCTGTTTACCCTTAAATGCTGGGCTCTCATTAACTCGATCCATGAGTAAAGCTCCACTTCAAGTGTCTCAGAACCTGGCCGCCGACCTCCTCCTTCCAATTTTTGGCGACCTTGCGAGGCCATTGCCCTAAGTTGGTCTGCTTGCTTGCACCACTCCCTGATGCGTTTGGCATCCACACCAAAGTTGCGAGCTGCACTCTCCTTACTATTACCACTTCGGACATCATCATCTGCCTGCAGTTTGAAATCTATATTGTAGCTGTGGAGCCGTCCTTTCTTACAATTCGGCTTCAAATCAGAGTCTGGTGAGTGCTCTTTCGCTGTCCAGTTCAATCATAGCTGTGGTGTGTTCAACAGAAGGAGGCAAAGGCTTAAGTAGCAAATGGTGGATTAATTAAAAATAAACTGTGTTGCTCTGCAGTTGCGATTAGCTAACGGTTTGACTTAAAAAGTGTATTGCTCTGCACTGCGATAAGCTACTGGCACTCGCTAACCACTCTCTAAACCAGGTGCTTATTGAAACCAGGCACTTAATTGAACCGGGGGCTTAATTGAACACAGGCGCTTAATTTCGGGACGTCATTTGACCAGGCGCTTATTCAGGATCGGGCACTTATTCGAGCATATACAGTAACTTAGAATTGCTGTTCTAGCTTTAAGTTTACCCCTCAATGGTATCAATATATCTGAGATGCACCTATCCACTTTCAATACAATGTTATTAACAGGAATATCCTGGATATGGAACCGTCCTGTGTATGTTCATATGAAAAATTTTAAAATAAAGTTAAAAAAAATGTAAAGAGAAGATCCAGCTGAGGAAGTTTTTTCCCCTTAACAGGTGCATGATAGGCTGAAATGCAGAGGGATGCACCTTGAGTGAGCAGTAGCTTAGTCCTGAACCAGACAGGGACAGGAGGTACTCCAGAACAGAATTCACCAGACGGATGAAGGGGTCTAAATGCCTAGCAGTGGCCCAGATGCAGAACCGCTTCCATTTCATAGCGTAGGTAGCACCAGTGGAAGGCTTCCCAGCAGCTACCAGAGCATCCTCTACCCTGGGAGATACCCCAAATCTGGATATGGCTAGATCTGCAGAAGCCACGCATTGAGATGCAGAGATCTGAGATCCGGATGGACCAGGGTTCCCTGCTCCTGAGCAGACGGGTAGGGAAGCTGGAGGCTCCACTGCAAGTTGCAGGAGCAGCTGAAACCAAATCTGGTGCAACCAGAAAGGTGCCACCAGAATCATCTCTACTCCTTCCGACTGCAGCTTGAGAACAACACGCTGCAGTAGACGGAAGGGAGGGAATGCGTAAAGGAACCTCCCCATCCAAGACAGGGACAACACGTCTTGCCAGAAAACACCAGTCCCTGGATCTAGAGAGCAAGGACAGAGAGCTGTACCAGTTAAGGCAGAAGGAAGCAGGGAAGGAAGTCAGAATAGTAAAGGCTCAAACTGAGGAAAAGATAGCCAACTCGGTTAAGAAGGGGGATAAAACCTTTTATAGGTACATCAGCAAGCGTAGAAAGACAAAAGGAGGGATAGTGAGGCTGAACAGAATGAACGGTAGGCGAGCAGAGGGGGACAGTGAAAAGCAGGGATACTGAACGAATATTTCTGCTCAGTATTCACAAAAGAGGAGGTGGAAGTGCCTAATCCAATTAACAGAAGCACTCTTGATAGGGGGGTCGAACCCAGCCCTTTCACAGAAGAAAGAGTTCTGCAAGAACTCCTAAAACTGAAGGTGGACAAAGCAATGGGGCCTGATGAATTCACCCCAGAATTCTAAAAGAATTAAGGGGGGGGAAACTAGTGAATCCACTGGCTACTCTTTTTAATAAATCATGGGAGGATGGTGTGGTACCCAAGGACTGGAAGAAAGTGGATGTGATTCCCCTTCACAAATGTGGGACCAAGACAGAGGCAGGAAACTACAGACCTGTCAGTTTGACCTCTGTGGTAGGGAAAGTGATGGAGTCTCTTCTGAAAGAGAGAATAGTTGAGTACCTAAAGGCCAGTGGGGCACAGGACCCAAGGCAGCAGGGGTTCACAGCGGGAAGGTCATGTCAGACGAATCTAATTGATTTCTTTGACTGGGTAACCAAAGTAGTAGACCAGGGAGGGGCTGTGGACATGGCCTACCTAGACTTTGGCAAGGCATTTGACATGGTCCCACGCAAAAGATTAATAGTCAAATTAACCAGCCTGGGAGTGGGTCCCAGGGTGGTAGCCTGGGTAAAACATTGGCTGCACAACAGGACACAGAAGGTAATTGTAAATGGAGTCCACTCTGATGAAAGAGGGGTTACTAGAGGGGTACCACGGGGTTCAGTACTGGGTCCAGTCCTTTTTAATGTCTTCATAAGTGACACTGCAGAAGGACTGGAAGGAAAAGTATGCCTCTTTGCAGATGACACAAAGATCTGCAACAGGGTTGATACACAAGGAGGCTTGGAAAGGATGAGAAGGGACTTGGCAAGTTTGGAGAAATGGTCAGAAGTATGGCAGCTAGGATTCAATGCAAAGAAGTGCAAAATAATGCACCTGGGAAACAAGAACCCAGGGGAAGAATACACAATGGGGGGGAGGTAGTAACAACAACAAAAAAGGAAGGGGACCTAGGGGTAATTATATCAGATGACCTTAAGGTTAGCAAGCAATGTGAGAAGGCAGTAGGGAGGGCTGGGGGTATACTGGGATGCATAGGGAGAGGCATCAGCAGCAGAAAACAGGAAGTTGTTATCCCTCTGTACAGACAGTTGGTGAGACCCCATCTGGAGTACTGTGTCCAGTTCTGGAGACTTCATCTCTGCAAGCACATAGACAGGATGGAGGCAGTCCAGAGGAGGGCAACTAAAATGGTGCAGGGTCTGCAAGAGAAGCCGTATGAGGAGAGATTAAAGGAGCTTAATATGTATACCCTTGAGGAAAGAAGGGAGGGGACATGATAGAAACTTTTAAGTACCTCAGTGGAATCAGCAAAGTCCAAGAGGGTAGCATCTTTCAGAAAAAGAGATGTGCAAGAACAAGGGGACACAATTTAAAGATTGGGGGGGGGAGGCGGTTCAGGGGCAATGTAAGGAAGTATTATTTCAAAGAGAGAGTAGTGGATACATGGAACAGCCTTCCTGAGGAAGTTGTGGGGTCTAAAACTGTGGGAGAATTCAAGAATGCATGGGACAGACATAAGGCAATTCTTGTGGGGGGTAGGAAGAAATAGGCTGTTGGTTAACTAGGATCTGTGGCCTATCCTGTAGGTAGGGAAATGGACAGACTAGATCGGCCAAGCGGTCCTTATCTGCTGTCAAAGTCTGCGTTTCTATGTTTCAAAAACTGGGCAGTTCAGCAATGGATGGGGAGGCAAATAGATCCAGTTCTGGACATCCCCATCTGTCGAAGAGGTCTTCTGCCACTGAGGAATGAGGTTTCCACTCGTGTGCCCTGAACTGAGACTGGCTTAGGCTGTCGGCCAGGGTGTTCTGCAAGCCAGGAACATGGACTATTGTCTAGTCCAGGTGATGATCCACTGCCCATGAGCAGACTTGCATGGCCTCCCTGCAGAAGGGATAAGAATAAGTCCCCCCCCCCACGTTTGTTGATGTAGAAGACCATCGACATGTTGTCTATCTGGATCAAGAGGGGGGGCCGGATAGCAAGACTGCCCGAAAGAGCTGAATGGCATACTGAATCGCCCTCCTCTCCAGGACACTGATGTGGAGATGGAGCTCTTGCTGAGACCAGGTCCCCTGCGTTTGACGGTCTCCCAAGTGGGCTTCCCAGCCTTGGCCCAATGCGTCTGTGGTTAGGGTCTGACTAGGAGACTCCTTCCCCAGGCAAACCCCTTTCGAAAGGTTGGAGGAATTCAACCACCATGCCAATGCTTGTCAAACAAGGCTCGACAGAAAGATGGATTGCTCCAGGTTGTCTGAACGCTGGGCGCAATGAATTCTCAAGTTCCATTGGATCACCCTCGTGTACAGCCTGGCCAGGGTGACTATGGCAATGGTGGCTGCCATGTGTCCCAGGAGTCTTAGAGCAGACCTGGCCGGGACCTGATGCAAGAAGAATATCTGTCGAACGTGTGTCTGAAGCTACTCTGCTCTGTCTTGAGGGAGGAAGGCTTTGCCTCGTGACGTGTCCAAAACCACCTCTATGTATTGCAGCCACTGGCTTGGCCAAGGACAGGACTTGGGGAGGTTCAAGGTAAACCCTAGGTACTGAAACAGGGAGAAAGTGACCTTCATGGTGTGGAGAAGCCAGTCCTGGGTGGGAGCGGTCAGCAGCCAGTCGTCCAGGTAAGGTAAGACATAATGGCCCAGTCTCCTTACAGCTGCAGCCACAACTGTGAGGCATTTGGTGAAAACCATGGGGGCCCGAGAACAGGCCGTAATTCAGAGCCCTGAACTGGTAACGACTTCCCTGGAAGCAGAAGCAAAGGAACCTCCCGTGGGGTTGGAAAACAGAATGTGGAAGTATGTGTCCTGCATGTCCAGGGAGCATAACCAATCCCCTCGGTGGAGGAGAGAGAGCAGACCAAGCAGAGTTACCATCTTGAATCGTTTGTACTCTGTATTGATGCAGCTGGCTGAGCTCGAGGATAGGGCGTAGATCCCCCAGTTTTCTTTGGTACCAGGAAGAAGTGGGAGTAAAACCCTTTCCCCTGTTGTGCTGGAGGAACTGGCTCTATGGCCTGCTTTTGCAGCAGGGCCTAGATCTCCTCTGCGATGAGAGTGCTGTGAGCCTGACAGTAATGGGAAGGGACCGGTGGGTTTTCTGGGGGTATCTCCGTGAACTCCAGAGTATGCCCCTTTTCGATGAATTGCAGGACCCACTGCTCTGTGGTTATCTAGCGCCATCCTTCTATGTACGAGGAAAATCGCGTCCCCCACCACCACCTTCCCTAAGACTTCGGCCGGGCAAGGGGGGTGGGGGTCAGGCAACAAGTCAGGCTGAGAAGCTAGGGAGGCACAGCGTAGCCCGAGAGGTTCTTGGGGCCCAAGGGGCAGAACATCCGAAAGCAGAAGTGGAACCCTTGCGCTTAAATCCTGCTATCTGCTGCTGTCCTCTGGGTTGCTGTCTGACATTCCTCTGAAAGCAGTGCTTAGGATGCCATTTGGGCTGGAATTTCTACATCGTGTGTACATATCTGATAGCCTTTCCTGACTCCTGCAAGCGAGTAATGATTTTTGTGAGTCCTTCCCAAACAGAACTAAGTCCCTGAAAGGAGCATCCATGATTTTAGATTGGACACCTGGAGCAAAACCAGACACCCTCAACCAGGAATAACAGTGGATCCACACTGCAGAGGCCGCGGCCCCTACTGCAGAGTCCACCGGATCATAAGAGGCCTGGAGGATGTGACTACCGACATCCGATCCTGATTTTAAGATGGCCATCAATTTCTCCCTTCCTGGGCAAGCTGGGATGGCCTGAGCCACCATCACTGCCTTGACCCACAAGGCATTCTGGTATTGAACCATGTGGGCTAGGATGTTCTGATACCGTGTAACATATGTGGCAGAGGAATACACCTTTTTGTCCAAGTGGTCATATTGTTTGGAGTCCTTGTCTGGAAGTTGAGTACTGAGGTGCCTTGGATGCCTAGGCCAATCATGGGAAGCGCTAATAACAACTGCGTCTGCCTCTGGGTGCTCCCTGTAAAAGGGATCCTCTCTGGGTGCACTATATAGCCGGTCTGAATTTTTGGAGATAGCTGGCATAGAAAAGCGGCACTTCCAGGCTGCTCTGTTGACGTCCTTATAGGACTCCACTAGTGAGGGGACCACCACAGGTAGGTTGTCCTTCCTCCTGAGAAGAGAGGCCAACCAATGTCACTCCGGATCCAGCTCTGCCGTTTCCCAACCATTAACCTGCTGGATGTGCCACCTTACATCCATAAATGATGGGTCGTCGGGCGGGGAAAGAGGCGTGTCCTTACAGCCCTCAGGCTCCGAAGGAAGGTGGGAGTCCTTTCAGCCTGAAGAGGACAAGTAACCATCCGAATCCCCCAAATCCAGGGAGGGGGAAGGTGAATGTGGCTGCTTGCACAGCTGTCCTTTAGGAAAGGGAGAATAACCCCTATCCAGCGTCGGAGTGGTCTCCAAGTGGAGGAGTAGGTGGGCGAACCAGGGGCTTGTCCGGAGGTGAACCCGAGAGGTAGGCTTGGAAGGTTCCTTAGGGGTCACTTTATCGTTAAAATAGGCCCAACAGGCCGCAAGAAGCTCATTCAGGGCTTGTGGAAGATTTGACAGGGAGGCTGGTGTATCAGGCATCGGGGAGTAGGTGAATAGTCTTCAGGCTGAGGTACCTCTGACGTCAGGGAAGGCCGACCTGGGTTATTGGGCGTCGGACCCCGAGGGACAGTCATCTGGCATCAGGCAGTCTGTACTCGACATCCGACCATCAGTTGAGCATAGGCGTCATGCCCCGACGGCGACTTAGGAGGGTTAAGTGGCAACGGAGGCACCCAAGGTGATGCCAGGGAAGCTGGTGTCGAAGGAACTGGTGTAGACTGGGGCTGGACTGGTGATTCAGCTTGCAGCTGCCTAGGAGTCGTCATCAGAATAAGGGAGGTGGCTCCCGAGTGGGACGGACACCCCCTCTTTCCCATACGAGGACGGCGTTGGTCCCGGGTGTCGCCTGTTGGAGTCAGTCCCTGATGTCAGGAGGACACGGCAGGCACCCTGGCTGGGAGAACAACAGGCAAGGGCCTGCCGCCCGAAGATCCACCAACCAAGCCACTTGGCTTAGAGCCCGCAAGGACAATGGGCTTAAGCTTAAGAGGCTGAGAGGCGGGGGATGATGTCCCATGCCCTGAAGAATCTTCTTCAGCAACAGTGATAAGGGAGGGAGGTTTGGTCACTGGGAGCCCAGAGGTTGAAAGGGCAGCCGCAGTGGAAGGAGTCGCCCCCAAAGACCCAGAAGTGGTCACCCACTTAGCTGGGGACTGCGAGTGGCAATCTGACTGGGGTTTCTCCCTGTGCTTCTCCCAGTGCTTGTGTTTGCCACTCAATTTCTTCTCGTTATGCGAAGAGGAGGATGCAGAGGACACTGAGGCAAGGGAAGAGGATGAACTCTTTTGGTGAAGCTCCTTCTCCATCTCCAAAAGCTTTCTGTTGAGCAAGAAGGCTTCAAGGGTCTTCTGATGGCGAATCCAAGTGCGCTGCTTGAAATCATGGCAACGCTGCCAGACCTCTATATTGTGGTCCGGGCCTAGGCAGAAGAGGTAGGCTGAATGGCGGTCCTTACTAGGGATCTGCCTGCCGCACGCACACTTTGATTGCCCCTCTCAACTGAGAAGGATGAAGAAGAAGACATGCAAGTAGAATTTTGTAGAGAATTTGTTTTTGACAAAAATAACAAAACTCGGGTCACCGCGATATAAAATGGCGGTCGACTAGCTGAAGACGTCCACGGAGGACCAACTTGCATAGTCAACGGCAGGGAAAAAAATTTACAGTTACGTAAGAACTTACCATAACAGTAGATCTTCGAGAGAGGCTCTTGCAGTAGGTAATTACATATAGGACTGATGCCGGCAGGCGGCAGGACCCCACGGAAAAATTTCTAGCTAGCAGTCCCTGGCGAGGGACCGAACCCACGTCAGGCGACTGGCGTCAGGAGACGTCGGTATAAAGGGGCAGTCCCGGACGCCCGCCTTCCAGTTCTTTCCTGCCACAGGCCGAAAGAGGCTGGACGAGAGAGAAGCGGGTATTTCTATATATGGAAAGGGAGCTGAAAAAGCCTAGGGGGATGGAGGGCGGGAAGGTATTACCTACTGCAAGAGCCTCTCTCGAAGATCTACTGTTACGGTAAGATCTTACGTAACTGTACTATCTTACTTCAAGAGAGCTCTTGCAGTAGGTAATTACATATAGGACTGAATCCCAAGCAGTCTGGAATAAAAAAAAGGCACCGGGAGGAGGAAACTACTCCAAGAAGTAGCTCTACCTGTGCAAGCCTCAAGACAGGAGGCCTTGCAAAACAGCTAGCCCGAAGCCTGCTCTATGGCGAGAGGCAATATCCAAACTGTAATGTTTCATAAAGGTATGGACAGAAGTCCAGGTGGCGGCAGCACATATGTTTGCCGCAGACACATTCTTGAAACAAGCTGCAGAGGCAGCTACTCCTCTTGTGGAGTGGCCTCTGACTTGACCCGGGAGGGTCCTGTAGTATTTGTCATAACAGAAAGTGATGCAAAGAGCCAACCACTTAGACAGGTATTGCTTGGAAACTGCACTGCCTTCCAGTATGTGAGCAAAAAAGACAAACAACTGATCAGTCTTTCTGAGATCCTTCGTCCTGTTGGTGTAGTATCTCAGAATCCGGTGAACATCCATAGTATGGAGTAAATATTCCCCTTGATTAGAGTACTGTGTAAAAAAAGCAGGTAGCTCTATGGACTGATTTAAGGTAGACTCTGCTACTACTTTAGGTAGAAACTTAGGATTTGTGCGAAGAGCAACTCGTTCCTTGGGAAAAATCAGGTAGGGGATTTTACACATCAGGGCCTGAAGCTTGGAGATTCTTCGAGCCGAAGTAATGGCCACCAAGAAGAGTGTCTTCCATGAAAGAAACTTCAAATCTGCAGAAGCTGCAGGTTCGAAGCGGGAAAGTGTAAGTTTCTCGAGAACAAAATTCAACTCCCGGGGGGGGGGGCGGAGTACGGATGGGGGACCTCAGATGGAGGACCCCTCTGAGAAAGGTCTTAGAGACCTCCAGTTGAGCGAAAGCTTTGTCTGTGAAGGGAACATGATAGGCTGAGACAGCTGCCATGTGTACCTTCAAGGAGGAATGGCTGAGACCCAAGTTGAACAGATGACGTAAATATTCCAGCAAAAATCCCACTGAACAGGAGAAAGGCTCCATGTTCTTGGAGGCTGCCCAAATAGAGAATCTCTTCCACTTCATGGCATAGGTGGACTCGGTGGAGGGTTTTCTGGCCTCCACTAAAATCTCTGCCACTTTTGGAGACACACCAAAACGGGATTGGGCTAGGGCGGCAGGAGCCATGCATACAGTTGAAGGGATCTGAGGCCTGGATGGACCAGGGTCCCCTTATCCTGGGTCAACAAACCTCGAGATAGAGGAAGAGGAGGAGCCTCTGAATGTTGCTGTAGTAGAGAGAACCAGATTTGCCTGGGCCAGAAAGAAGCGATCAGAATCATTCTCGCTCCTTCTGAGGCTAGTTTCTGCAAGACTCGTGGGATCAGAGGAATTGGGGGAAAAGCATAGACGAATCTGTCCTTCCAGTCTAGAGACAGACCGTCATTCCAAAAAGCGCCTTGCTCTGGAACGAGCGAGCAAAATGTGGGAAGTTTTGCGTTGTGGGGGATGCGAACAGGTCGACCTGCGGAGTTCCCCAAAGCTGAAAGATATCGTCTAGTACCCCTTGGTCCAGTTCCCACTCGTGAGCCAGAGCAGAAGAGCGGCTTAGCTTGTCTGCCAGGCTGTTGTCGACTCCTGGAACATGAATCGCCGTTAGGTGAAGGTCGTATTGTGTTGCCCAATCCCAAACCCTCACTGCCTCCCTGCATAAAGGCTAGGACAGAGTTCCTCCCTGCTTGTTGATGTACCACACTACGCACATGTTGTCCATCTGGACGGCTAGGTGGCCGGGAAGGATGTACTGGTGAAGGGCCTGAAGAGCGTACAACACTGCCCGAAGCTCGAGCACAATGATGTGAAGAGTTTGTTCTAGTGTGGACCAAGAGCCCTGGGTCCGATGATGGCCTAGATGGGCTCCCCAACCTTCGCCTGAGGCGTCTGTGGCTAGAGTCTGGGAGGGGGGAGGATGAAAGAAAGGGACCCCCCAAAACAGATTCTCTCGAACCATCCACCATTGCAAGTCTCGCATCATCGGTGATGAGATCAGAACTAATTGATCTAGTTCATCCACTAGTTGATCCCCACTGAGAGCGAAGAGTCCACTGAGAGATCCTCATGTGGAGTCGAGCTCGGGGGACCGTCGGAATAGCGGCCGCCATGAGCCCAAGAAGGTGGAGGACCGACCTCGCCGAGACCCTCCTGCGTTTGGATAGCAGACAAATCTGGGCCTGAAGAGAGGCCGCCCTGTCCGGAGGCAGGAAGGCCTTGCTCATGGTCGTATCGAGGATCGCCCCGATGAACTGTAGCCTCTGGGAAGGGTCCAGATGAGACTTGGAATGGTTGATGGTAATACCCAGGCAAGCGAAAACCTGCTGGGAGAGGAAACGCAGGAGTTCCTCCCTGGACGAGGCTGCCAGGAGCCAGTCGTCCAGGTAAGGGAACACCTGTACTCCCATGGTACGCAGGTGGGCCGCCACCATCGCCAGGCATTTGGTAAATACTCGGGGGGCCGAGGACAGACCTAAAGGGAGTGCCTTGAATTAGCAGTGATCCCACTGAAATGCAAAATGAAGGTATTTGCGATGTGAGGGGCCAATGGGAATGTGCAGATAGGCATCCTGCATATCCAGGGCACAAAGCCAATGACCCGGCCGAAGGAGGGGCAGAAGGCTCTGCAGAGAGAGCATCCTGAACCTTTTGTACTCTACATAAAGATTCTGGGAACTGAGATCTAAAATCGGTCTGAGATCTCCCGTCGTCTTTGGGACCAGGAAGAAATGGGAAAAGTAACCTGTCCCCTGAAGATGAAGGGGGACGGGCTCTATCGCTTGCTTCATGAGAAGAGCCGAGATTTCTTCCCGGACCAAAGGAAGGTGTTACCTTGAATACGACGACTTCAGAGGGGGGTGGCGGGGTGGTTTCTGAAGAAACTCTATGGAGTGTCCTTCCGCTATAAGCTGGAGCACCCAAGAATCCATTGTTATCCTCTCCCATCCCAGAAGGTGGAGGGAAAACCTCCCTCCTACCGGTTCCTCCGGGAAGTCCGGAGGCGCTGGGAGAGGAAAGGAGTCAGGTGGTATGGGGCAGCGCCGCAACTGAAGCACCCGCTGCTTTTTTGGGTGAAGGGGGCTTAGCAGCCGTGGGGGCCCGACGTCAGGTGGCCCGCCTTCCCTGTGGTTTCGCCTTTGGCCGATTCTGTTTACGAAAGGGACGGCGCTGCTGCTGATAGGGACGGTACATGGAATCCACTGATTTCAGAGCCGTCCCCTTCTCTTGCAAATCGATGATGATGTCCTTGACATCATCCCCGAATAGCACCGACCCCCGGAAAGGTGCCTCCTGAATAGCGGATTGCACCTCCGGGACCAAACCTGACACACGGAGCCAGGCATGACGCCGTAGGCCACGGCGAAAGTAGAGCTCCGCCCGGCAGTGTCCACTGCATCGTATGTCGCACGCAGGATGTGGCGACTGGCCGAACGAGCAGAGCGGACGAGATCAGTCAACTCCTGTTTGACTTGGGAGCCAGGCAAGGAGTCCAGCTTGGCTTCCACCTGAGTAAGGATGGCGCTCTGGTAGTCCCCCATGTGCCCGACGTAGTTCAGGGCCCGAATCCCCAGTGTGGAGGAAGCATAAATCTTTCTTCCGTACTGGTCCAGAAGGCGAGATTCCCCATCAGGAGGGGACGAGCTAAGATGCTTTGGGTTCACCGACCGGCTGTGAGCGGCGCTAATCACGACCGAGTCGGCACGAGGGTGAGAATCTAGGAAGTCAACACCCTCTGAAGCCTGATACAGCCTGTTCAACTTCCTTGGAAGTGGGTCTAAGGCCGATGGCTGTTTCCATATCGTGGTGACAAGGTTGTCGTGAGGCTCTATCCAGGGTGGCACTAGTGTAGGAGCAGTCACGGGCAGATCCAGATGTTCAGCGAGTTTCAGTTGCTGAGGAACTGGTTCCAAAGAGTACCACTGATGAACCTCCTGGATTCTTCTAAGAACCTCAGTAAAAGAAGGATCCTCCGGAGGAGACTTCGGAGGAGTCCCCGGCTGGGGCTTCGACGGAGAGCGGGCTCGCTCCTCTCAAGCATCTGTCGGAAGAGTCTGAGGAATCCGACAGAAGAGGAGGAAGAAGACTCGCTACTCCGACCCGGGAGGAATGGGTCCCTTGGTAGCACCCGGGAACGCGTGTCCTGCCCCTCCCTGGATCCAGACGCAAGAACCCTGGAATCCGGAGGTGGGGAGGGAGTGTTCCACCTGGGGCATACAGGAGCCTGAGATGGCACTGTAGCCAGAAGGCGGCTCTCGACCTCCTTGGTGAGCTGAGCCTTGGCCCCAGCCCACCAGGAGGCCAGAGTCTCCTGCAGGTCCACCGGCGGCCACGAGGGCGGTGGAGGAGGAGGAGGAGGAGGGGGATAAGAATAGGGGGGAATACCTATATGGAGCGTATCCAAAACCCGGCTGCGGGTAACCCGGCATTGGGTATTCAGATGTCGAGTACTGCGGTGTCAGAAAACCCGGCATCGGATACGGCGTTCCCGGGTACACCGATTGGTGTCGAATAAGACGGGGTACCGGGAGCCGGTGAGGGCTGCCGCGAGACGGTCCGCCAGAAACCTTGCAGGCAGGTCCAAACGGAGAGATCGGGTGGGGGGCCTGACGGGAGAAACTCTCCCTGCGCCGGTAAGACAGACGTCAGGGCTGACGGCCGAGGCCCCGACGCCGGTGGTACCGACGTCAGAGCCGGTGTCCGGGGAGCCGACGTCAGGTCCGTTGCACCAGGCGGAGGAGGGACTGATGGAGGCAAAACATCCCCAACTACTCCAGGGTATGGAGGGGAAGAAAAAATTACTCACCTTAGTAATGTTGTATCTCCTAATGGAGTCTTGCTATATTCTGACAGTAGCAGCAGTGAGTCCCAACCTTCGAACTACCCCGGAGATTAAAGAGTTAATTTTCCATGCCAGGCATGGAACGCTGAGCTCGACCTCGGTTGAGACTCTGTCTGTTGCTGTTTAAACTCAAACCGTCAGATCTTTACGAGCTAAACTCACTAAGGCCCTGTGTGTCAGCTGTAAACCTACACTAGCCAACTGGCTACTAAACATAAAACACATTTTTTGGTCCCAAAACAAAGACTCAAGTCAGGAGACCCAAAAAATGAAAAAACAACACCAACTCAAGTACTCAACCACCAAAAAAGAAGGTGGTGAAACCAAAAAGGTGGGCAACTACTGAGTGCCAACACTGCACTGCCCACCCACATCCCAAAAACAGAGGTTCTGAGAGGGGCAGGCAGGGGGGGAGGTCAGAATATAGCAAGACTCCATTAGAAAAAACAACATTACTAAGGTGAGTAATTTTTTATTCAAGTCTTGCTATATTATGACATATGCAGACTACAAAGCAGTACCTCCATGGAGGAGGGACAGAACCTACTTAGGAAATAGGCTCTGAAGCACTGCTATGCCAAACCGAGCATCACACCTAGCCTGGATGTCCAGGGAGTAATGCTTGGTAAAAGTGTAAACTGTTTTCCAGGTAGCTGCTTGACATATCTCTAGAATAGGGATGTCCCTGGCAGCAGCCAGGGAAGCAGCTGTACCTCTGGTAGAGTGAGCCCTCAGGCCTGAGTGAGGAACCTTACCCAGTTTTTCATAACAAAATTGGATACAAGAGACAATCCACCTGGCAATGGATCTTTTAGTGGCAGGTTTCCCCTTTCCGACCTCACCATAAGTGAGGAACAGTTGGAGGAAGTCAAACCTGTGACCCTTGGTATGCTCTATGTAGTAGCTAAGGGCTCTTTTCACATCTAAACTGTGCAGCCTCCTCTCGCCAGAGGAGGAATGGTCAGTGAAGTACACTGGCAGAGACACAGATTGATTAAGGTGGAAATCTGAAACCACCTTAGGCAAGAACTTCCTGTTAGTCCTGAGGACCACCTTATCTCTATGAAAGGAGACAGAATCAGGCTCCACTGACAAAGCTTGTAATTCACTTATGCGTCTGGCAGAAGTGATGGCTACCAGAAACACAGTCTTCCAAGTCAAGTACTCAAGCTCTGCTGAAGACAAAGGCTCAAACCGGGGTTGCATAAGCTGAGCAATGCAAACATTAAGGTCCCAGGCAGGGGCAGGGTCCCTGAATGGAGGGTTGGTGTGAAGCAATCCCTTGAAAAACTTGGAGAATACAGGATGAGCCGAAAGAGAAGAGGGCTTACCTGCTAAAATAAAAGCAGACACAGCTGTTAGATGCACTTTCAGTGTAGCTGGTCTCAGCCCCAAGCTATTTAAATGGACCATATAGTCAAGGACTGCGGACAGATCAGCAGATTCTGGGGAAATATGCTTCCCAGTGCACCATATGGAAAATCTTTTCCACTTAGAATTATAAGTATCCCTGGTGGAAGGTTTTCTAGAAGCCTTCAGGATATCCATTACACCTTGGGAGAGGTGTAAATCAGCAAACTAACTCTTCAAGAGCCAGGCCTTGAGATTGAGAGATTTGAGGGTCGGGTATAAAACCCTCCCCTGAGCACAGGTTAACAGGTTGTAATTCCTGGGGAGAGACAGGGGAAGATGGACTGCTAAAGACAGTAGGAGTGGATACCAGGGCTGTCTGGCCCAGTCTGGAGCAATCAGGATCATCTTGCAGGGTTGAGATCCGATTTTGACTAGCACTTTGAACAGGAGAGGGAAGGGGGGAAAGCATAGAGAAACTTCCCTTCCCAATTGAGAACTAAGGCATCAAGGGGGACTGAGCCCAACACTGGGGGCCTGCAACAAAAAAGGGGAAGTGGGTGATTGTCTGGGGCTGCAAAAAGATCTATCTGCGGGGTGCCCCATCTGGAAAATATCACCTCCAAGACCAGGGGGTCCAGTGACCATTTGTGATGGCCCTGGGAAATCCTCCTGAGAGCATCTGCCATGACATTGTCCTTTCCTGGGAGGTGAACTGCCGTGAGGGAGGTGTTCGGGGAGTAAGCCAGAGACCACAACTTCATTGCTTCGGTGCACAAGGCCGTAGACCGAGTGCCTCCTTGCTTGTTGATGTACCACATTGTGGTAGTGTTGTCTGTTCTGACCTGTGTAACTTTGTTCTGAACAGATTTGGAAAAAGCTTGAAGTGCTACAAATACTGCTCTGAGTTCCAACAGATTGATGTGAAGCAGAGTTTCTTGAGGGGACCACAACCCCTGGGTGGTCAGGTCGCCCATGTGGGCCCCCCACCCCAAGAGTGAGGCATCTGTAGTAAGGATTAAAGAGTGAGACTGAGTGACAAAAGGAACCCCTTGTTTCAGATTGTTCTGATCCTGCCACCACTGTAGGGCCTGGATCAGGGTTCGAGTTACTGGGATCAATTTGGTCAGAGGGTCCTTCCTTTGAGACGAGAAGGTTCTCAAATGGAACTGAATGTCCCTCATCTGAAAACTTGCTCCCTGCACTACTGCTGTAGAAGCAGCTATGTGCCCCAGGAGCTGTAGAAAATGCTTTGCTGGTCGAGACACCTGCAGGGTGAATGAGGAGGCCAGAGAGACCAGGGTCCTTGCCCTGTCCAGGGGAAGGAAGGCTATGGCTTTCTCTGTGTCTAGCTCTGCGCCTATGAAGGTGAGGAGCTGGACAGGCTCTAGAACTGACTTTGGAAGATTTAGAAGGAAACCCAAAGAAGTGAGCAGTTGCTGAGTTATCTGTAAGTGTAACTTGACTTGGTCTGGGGACTGGCCCACTATGAGCCAGTCGTCCAGGTAAGGGAAGATGGCAATTTTTGCCTTCTTAGAGAAGCAACTACCACTGCCAGGCATTTTGTGAACACCCTTGGAGCAGAGGTGAGGCCAAAGGGCATTGCACTGAACTGGTAATGGCCTGAGGGCAGCTCGAACCTGAGGTACTTTCAATGGGAGCTCCTGATGGGAATATGAAAGTAGGCTTCCTTGAGGTCCAAGGACACTAGCCAGTCCCCTGGCCTTAGAGAGGGTAGAATAATTCCCAGAGTCACCATTTTGAATTCTGGTATTAAAAGGTGCTTGTTTAAATATCTGAGATCCAGGATGGGCTGCCATTCTCCTGTCTTTTTTGGGGTAAGGAAGTACCTGGAGTACAACCCTTTGCCCTGGCGTAGGGGTGGAACCCTTTCCACAGCTCTGAGAGCTAGGAGGGACGAGACCTCTACCTCTAAGGCAAGTGTCTCTGATGGATTTGCAGGTGGAAAGGATCTGGTTCTCATCTTTGGAAACTTTTTGAAGCTGAGAACCACTCCCTGGCTTACTACTTCCAGGACCCATTTGTCTGATGTCAGAGACTCCCAGCCCTGACAAAGTAAGCCAGCCTGCCTCTACAGGTAGCTGAGAATCGGCCCTGGCAACCCCATCAGGGTGCCTGTTTGGCAGGGGCTTTAGGCTGAGGGGTGGAAGCAGGCCTGCTTGTACCCCGTCTGCCTCTCCCTCTAAAGAACCCCCTCTGGGCATAAGCAGAAGAGGAGGCCTGGGCTTGGTAAAAAGGCCTATGAAAAGGCCTGCCCCTGGGAAGCTGCCTTTGAGGAGTGGCCTGCCTTTCCTTGGCCTGTACACTCCTATAGGTGGTCCTATACTCATCCATTTTCTTCATGTAATTCTCTGTTTGCTCCCCAAACAGAGAATAACCCACAACAGGAAAATCCATGGCCTTAGTCTGGGTATCCTGTGACAGGCTAGTACATCTGAGCCAAGCCATTCTTCGAAGTGCCACAGATGTAGCCATGACTCTAGATGACACATCGTTGGAGTCTACTGCAGCATGGAATTGCACCTTGGATGCCTCAATACCATCAGCAGCCACCTGCTCCAGCTCCTTGGCAAGCTGGCCAGGGACCTGTTTTGCTAAAGCCATAACAGTGTCGCATCTGGATTTTTGATACCTAGCAGTATAGGCCATATAATTGGCCTGTCTGAGTCCCAAGGATGCTGCCATGTACTGTTTCTTTGCCATGGCATCAATCCTCCTGGAGTCCTTGTCCGGGGGGTGTAAAGCCAAGGGAATGTTTGCCTTGTCACAGGCTGCAGCCTGCACTACCCCAACATGGCTGCATTGTTGTGTAAGGAACTCCGTGTCTGAGCCTGACAATGTATACCTCTTGTCCATTCTTGTATCCACAGGAGATACAGTGTTAGGAGTCTTTAAAATCTTGAATGTCTGTTTCCCAAAGGATTTGTGCAAGGGAATAGACAGCCTCCTAGACTCTGGGATATCCATCATTTCCACATAGTCAGGCTCCTCCTGGTCATCCACAGCTTCTTCCATAGGAAGCTGGAGGGTTTCAGCCACTTTTTTATAAAACATGAAATGGGAGGGGGACTCAAGAAAGCCTAGGAGGAGGAGACACTCCTGAAGGTCTGTCTGGGGAGATGTCCGGGTCAATGGGCACATCCACACTTTCAAATCCACATTCACTTTCCTCATACTCCTCTTCTTCCTCCTCCTCCGGTTCATAAAATTCCTCTAATTCATACTCTTGAACCGGTGGAACCGGCCAAACTGAGCACCTGCCTGATGGTGCCGGTTCGGACGGAACCGGGGAAAGCGACTGAACAATTTTGATCGCTTTGGCTATTTCTTCAGCGGTTGGAGAGGAAAGTTTTGGCACCACACCAGCTGATTTTTCTTTTCTAGTTCTTTTACCCGGAACCAACTCCTCAGAATCGGCTCTCCTTTTGCCCGAAGAAGTCTCGCCCTGGTCAGAGGGCACTCCTTCTGGTTCGGTTTGAACCGAACCGGGCTGGCCATCCGGTTCAGCGGACTTTTTGACCTCCCTTTCCCTGAGCCTACCAACTCTCTCTTCTAGGGTAGCGGCAGGGAAACTTTTACAAATCTGGCAGTCTGCATTGAGGTGGTCAAACCCCAGACAATAAACACAGGTGGTGTGGGGGTCAGCCTCGGTAAAGACTTCCCCACACACACTGCAGTGTTGAAACCCAGTGGGTCCGGTTTTTCTTTTGGGTTTCTCAGACATTGTGCCAGTCCTAACCAAACTTACCCTTTTATGGCAATCCGCCAGGCAAGACCCTCTTATCGGTTCCTAACCGTGTCACAGGTCGTGGAAAAAAACGTAATAAAGTCCGTTTTTTTTTTTTTTAGAACCGATAAGAACCGGTAACCACACTCTACAAGTACAATTTAAGATTCTTTAACAACTTGATCGGTTCAAACCGAACCAATGAACCGTTTACAAGTTCCACACAGAATAGAGTAAAATATAACCTATCTAGTACTCACAAATACCACAGAGAGAGACTGAACTGACAGGTTACGGTTTAAATTCGGTCGAAAACCGAGAAAAGCTGTACTTTAGCCAACAAATTGAACCGAGCAGAAGGAGAAATCTCCGGAGCGACTGTTCAGTGAGGCGGAGTAAAGAATCTGATGGTTTGAGTTTAAATAGCAACAGACAGAGTCTCAACCGAGCTCGAGCTCAGCGTTCCATGCCTGGCATGGAAACTTAACTCTTTCATCTCCGGGGCAGTTTGAAGCTTGGGACTCACTGCTGCTACTGTCAGAATATAGCAAGACTTCATGTTGTTTGAAAAGTCCCTGGGATCAGGATGGGGGGACTCTGGTTCCCCGGACTGTAGCGAAAGCTGTGGTGAACCATGAACGACGGACACTGGGGGGCCCAACGTCGGTTCCCTCGCTGGCCGGACATCGGACGAGCCAGTGTGAGGCGTAGAGACGTGCTCTCGGCAGACGCCGGAGGTGCCGACATCAGACTTATGAGGGCCTTCACCGGAGGTAGGTCGAGAGGAAGGGTCGACCTGGTCCGGTGGGGAAGGGGCCATGCGTCGCCCCGAAGGGTCGGACGTCTTACAGGCCCTCTCCAGGCGGACGTCAGAGGAGCCGACGCCCGGTTTGCCAGACTCGCCCTCTAAGGTAGGCCGCAAGCCTGCGGTTGAACCAGGGGTGGAGGCCTCCAACAGACCGGAGGCGCCTGCAAGGCCTGAGCCAGACGGGCGGGCCGACGCCGCCTCAGAAACCTCCAAGGCAGCCGTCGAGGAGCGGTCCCCCGGAGGGGATGTTACCTGAATGCCCGCGACTCCCGAGGGAGACGCGGTGGAGGGGCCTTTGCCTCGGTGCCTGTCCTTGTCCTTTTTCTTTCGATGGCCTTCAGGGGAAGTGGACGCCTACCTTAGCTTTTTAAGCTCCTTCTCCATAGAGCTCATTTTCTTTTTGAGGATATGGGTTTCCAGGGATTGCTGCCGTCGTTTCCGGGTGGCCGCGTTAAAGTTAAGGCAATGCTGGCACTTCTCAACTGGATGATCCGGGTCTAGGCAGAACAGGCACAGGGAGTGGCCGTCCTTCTGCGGTAGTTGGAAGCTGCACGAGTCGCACTTGTTCTTGTGCTCGGAAGGTGTAGGAGATGACATACACCGATGTTAACACTGACGTTTGTCGAAAACAATAAGATTTTTTGGTAAAAAAAAAAAAGATGAAGGTAGGCTCCAATGAAGCACGAACTTTTCCATGAGCTACAAAACTAACGGCAGGAAAGAATTGGAAGGTGTGCTCCAGGACCGCCTTTATACCAACGCCTCCTGACGCCGGTCACCTGACGTGGGGGCGGTCCGCCAGGACTGCTAGCTAGAAATTTTTCTCCAGGTCCTGCCGCCTGCTACGCCAGTCCTATATGTAATTACCTACTGCAAGAGCCCTCAAGTAAGATCTGGTATGCGCTGGGGGACTCCCCCCATACCATATGTGACATCGGGGGCAGGCCAACATCAGGGGTGGTCCCCATCTGTATACTGCTAGCTATAAGTTTTCTATGGGGTCTTGGCACTTGCCTGTTTCAGTCCTAAAGGTGTTACCTGCTTCAAGAGCCCCCTGAAGTAAGATCTACTGTTATGGTAAGTTCTTGCATAACTGTTTAATCTTTGGGGGTATCGCAGTCATCAAGTCACACCGCAAGAATGAGTCACAAGCAGTTACAGGTGTAAACAGACACTCTGGGAGGAAGGTCCACCATAAACGTAAGACAGTTGGCCCTGCAGCACAGCCCTGCCAAAACCTGCACGGGCTCTTGACGCAATGTCCAGACTGTAGTGCTTGGTGAAAGTATGGACGGTACTCCAGGTGGCAGCCACACAAATGTCAGCAGCTGAGACCCCTCGGAAACAAGCCGCAGAGGTAGCCATGCCTCTTGTGAAATAAGCTTTAACTGCTCCAGGCAATTCTTTGCTATACTTGCTGTAGCAGAATTGCCTAGAAACTGAAGCGCCCTCTCTACCTGGGGTGAAGGAAACAAACAACTGCTTTGATTTTCTACATTCTTTGGTGCAAAGCAGGAAGTTTTTCAAAGTTCTGTGCACATCTAATGTATGGAGCAGTGCTTCCCCTGGATTGGCACGCTCGAGAAAATAAACAGGAAGATGGACAGACTTGCTGAGTGTAAACTCAGAGATCACCTTATCGAGAAACTTAGGATTTGTGCGCAAAGACATCCTGTCTTTGCGAAAACTCGGATAAGGTGCCTCGCACTACAGGTTCTGAAGCTCTGAAACACTGAACTCCAGGAGAGGGTCCAGAGGAGGGCAACCAAAATGATTTGGGGCTTGGGGGATAGGACCTATGGGGAGAGGCTCGAAGAGCTAAATATGTACACATTGGAAGAGAGAAGGGATTGGGGGGACATCATAGAGGTCTTCAGGTACATGAAGGGGGTAAATAAGGGAGGAGCAGTCAGGGTGCTCTGAAGGAAGGGGGGCAACTAGAGGCATGGGGTGGAAGCTGGGGGATTCTAGGGAGAAAGGAGGAGGTGCTACTTCACTGAGAGGGTCTGGAGCCATGGAATGTGCTGCCCAGGGGCTGGTGGAGGGTTTCAAGAGGGGTGGGCAGGTACAGGGAAGGGTTCTGGAAGCAAAACCAGTGCAGCGAGAATATCCGGGACTGGGAAGGCAGAAGTCAGAGAGGATAGGTAGCAAGGTCAGCCCTAGGTGGGGCTGACCAAACGAGCGGACATGAAAGACCATTAGGCCTATTGTGCTGGCATTTTAGTATGTTAGAAGTAATAGCAACTAAAAATAATGTTTTCCATGAGAGAAAGCAGAGCTCACTAGTTGCGGGTGGCTCAAAAGGAGGCTGGGTCAATTTTTCCAAAACAAAATTCAAATCCCAAGCTGGGACTGCAGAATGGATTGGAGGTTTTAGTTGCAGGATGCCAATTAAAAAGGTATGAGAAACATTCAGCTGAGCTACTGTGTGGTCACCCACGAGCTCATGAAAGGTCGAAACAGCCGAAAGGTGCATCTTGAAGGAGGAGTACTGGAGACCCGAGTCAGACAGAGATCAGGTAGTCCAGGATTCTGGCTCTCTGAACAGGTGAAAGGGTCCAGATTAGGTCTGGCAGCCAAGATGGCAAACCGTTTCCACTTTATGGCATATGTGGCTCGAATGGAAGGCTTCCGGGTGGCCACAAGGAGGTCCACCACTCTGTTGGAGACCCCAAACCTGGCGATGGCTATGTCCTCAGCAGCCAAGAATGCAGATGGAGGGACCGGAGGTTGGGATGGACCAGGGTCCCCTGAGACTGAGTCAGCAGGTTTCTGCAAAGTGGGAGTGGAACCAGAGGTTCATTCCGCCAGCAGCTGTAAGCAGGGCTCAGAATGGAGCTACTAGACTCATGCTGGCCCCCTCCATTTGCAATTTGATGAGGAAACACTGAATTGGAGAGAACAGAGGAAATGCATAAAGAAACCTCCCGCTGCAGGAGCGGGACGACGCGTCTCACCAGAAAACTCCAGGCCCTGAATCATGCGAGGAGATACTGGGTAGTTTTGCATCGACTGGGGATGCAAAAAGGTCCAACTCCGGATGACCCCATCTATCGAACAAATCTTCTGCAACGGATGAGAGGAGCTGCCACTCAAGCATGCTAGACGGAGTCCAGCTGAGGCTGTCCGCCAGAGTGTTTACCACGCCTGGGACATGGAACACCAAGAGTGTCAGACCGCTATCTAACACCTAGTACCACACTCTCATGGCCTCCCTGCATAGGGTGTATGAGAGAGTCCCCCTGCTTGATGATGTATTACACAACACTGAGACTGTGTGACTGCACCAGCACCTCACCTGGAGCAAGGTGGTTCTGAAAATCCTGCAAGGCGTAGAGCACAATCTGCATCTCCAGGACATTGATATGCAGGGAAGTCTCAACCCGAGACCAGGAATCCTGCATTTGGAAGGAACCCAGGCGAGCTCCTCAGCATGAACCAGAAGCATCCGTGATGAGGATCTGCTGTGGAGAAGAGATCTGGAATAGGACTCCTTGCAGCAGGTTCAAGGGGTCCATCCACCACTGGAGCACTCTGCAGACTGGGGAGGAGACCAGCACCAACTGATCTAACTCGTCCATGCGTTGGTCCCATTGCACTTGGAAGAGTCCACGGGAGGATGTGCATATGGAGTCTGGACAGTGAAACAGCGGTAATGGCAGCTGCCACTAGACCAAACCATCTCAGGTACACCCCAACAGGAATAAAATGGCTCTGGGCCACCTCCTGAGCCTCAGCTACAAGGCACTCCACCCTGTTCTGTGGCAAGAAAGCCTCCCCTGCACAGAGTCTAGAACCACCCCTATATATTGCAGTCTTTGAGACGACACCAGAACCGACCTGGGCAAGCTGACTGTAATGCCCAAGGAGTGGAACAACTGGAGAGTTCTCTCCAGAGTCTTCAGGAGCTGCTCCCTGCCTTTAGAAGCCAATCGTCCAGGAAAGTGAAAATGTACAGACCCTCCATTCTGAGGGCTGCAGCTACTGCTGCTAAGCACTTGGTAAAGAGTTGCGGTGCAGAGGACAAGCCATAGTGCAGCACCTTGAATTCGTAATGCTCACACTGAAACAAAAAATGGAGAAACCTCCTGTGAGGAGTGAAGATCAAGATGTACAAGTAGGCGATCTACATGTCCAGTGAACAAAGCCTGTCTTGAGAAGGGGAATCAGACTTGGCAAAGTTACCATCTGGAACATTCAGTACTGGATGTACAGAGTGTAGACTGTTAGGTCCAAAATGGGCCTCAGATCTCTGGTCAAAAACCTGGAAAAAAAACCCTCGTTTCTCTGGAGCCTGGGTACTGGCTCAATGGCCTGCTTGTGCAGAAGAGACTGTACTTTCTCTCGGAGAACAGACAAGTGACCCGGGAGGTGAGTGGAGGGCAGTGGAGGGGTTTCTGAAGGCTGCTCGATGAGCTCCAGCATGTGACCTCTTTCTATGATTTGCAGAATCCAAGCACCCGAAGTTATGGTTCTCCATTGATTCAGATGGAGGGAGAACTGACCTCTGGCCACCACCTCTTTGCGGGGTCTGGCAAGTAGGAAAAAAATACTTACCATAGTAATCTTGTTTCTCCCAGGGGACACTCCAGTATTCATAATTCTTCTGCAGTGTGCCTTTAAGCCGGATCTGCCTGGAGATGGAATGCTATGCTAATGATAGAATCACTGGCTCGTGCCACTTTTTCAAATGCTGCCACCTATCAACTGCCTACATTCTAATCTTCACATTTTGTGGACGCCTGGAAAGACAGGGCCCAAAATGATTTAATAATCATCATAAATTTAGTGACTATAAAACTCCCTAACTAACCCCCAACAGGGGGAAGAAAAATATGTGTATTTTAAACCACACAGTCCCCAGTGTCAGAATCACCTGAAGGGGAGAAAAGACCACTGAAAGCATAGTTTCAATAAAAGCCAGAATGTGGCATACATGCCCTTTAAGTTCAGTGTGGAGTGCAGCGGCCACTGGTTCTGGTAGGGGGTGCAGGGTTGGAGAGTTATGAATATTGGGAGTATCCCCTTGGAGAAACAAGATTACTATGGTAAATACATTTTTCTTCTCAAGCCAGGAATACTCCAATATTCCTAACTCTTCTGCAGACTAAGAAACAGTACCTTTGGAGGCGGGCACAGAACCTATTTTGGAAACAGGGTCTGCAGGACAGCTGCACCAAACCTGGCATCAGCCCTAGCCTGCATATTCAGGCTGTAGTGCTTGGTAAATGTGTGAACTGTTCTCCAGGTAACTGCTTTACAAATATCCACCAGGGGCAGGCCCACCAGCACAGTGGTTGGATTTCCCGCTTGCGGCACCGGCGACCCGAATTCAGGAACGGACTTGGGTCGCTGGAAGGCCAGCCGGGGAAGAAGGATGAAGCGTCCCAGGGACTGCTCTCCTCCAGGGGAGGGTACAGACACTGTCCGGCACTTGACGGACCCCTGGCAGAGGCCGGGGGTACCGCAGCAACCGGCACTCAGCAGCACTTCGGAGGCAGGGCAGACGCAGGTTGTCATTGCACGACCCCACCTCCAGTGCAACAAAGCAAGGAGAGAAAAAAACACTCCTGCACCCGCTGGCACAATGAAGCCCGCTCCGGCTGCATTAGACACTCAGGCCGACTCACGCCTCTGCCAAGTTCAAGACACCCTTGGTCAAGGTGCTGTGACACCGCCCTGGGGGGAAAGCCAGGGGGTTCGAGGGAGGACAGCTTCAATTTGAGCTGCCGCAGCCAGAGTCTCAGCGCTGGAATGCAAGAGGTAAAAAGTGTAATTGGAAAAAAAAAATATCCACCAGGGGAGCATCCCTGGAAGCTGCCACAGTGGCAGCAGTACCTCTTGTGGAATGCACACTGAGCCCTGCTGGGGGCTTCCTTGCCCACTTTTGAATAGCAAAACTGGATACACTGGACAATCCAACGAGAAATGGACCTTTTAGATGCAGGATTACTTTTCCCCACATCCCCATAAGTCAGGAATAGTTGCTTCCTTTATTGCCTATGAGACTCAGTGGTTGTCATGTAGTAGTTCAAAGCTCTCTTGACATCAAGGCTATGTAACCTGCACTCACCAGAGCATGAATGTTCAGTAAAGAACACTGGCAAAATGAATGATTGATTCACGTGAAAATCTGATTTCCTGTTAGTTCGGAGAACAACTTTATTCTTGTGAAAGGAGATGTAGTCCTGCTCAATGCACAAGGCCTGAAGTTCACTGATACGTCTGGCTGAAGTGATGGCCACTAAAAACACTTTTCCATGTAACATGTTTAGTGCTGCTGAAGACATTGGTTCAAAGGGGGAATCCATGTGTTTGGCAATACAAATGTTTAGGTCCCATGCTGGCTTCGGTTCCCTGACGGGTAGGTACAGGTGAGATGGGCCTTTAAAGAACCTTTTCAAAATGGGGTTCAATGCCATAGAGGTAGTCTTACCTGCTGAGGTATAAGAACATACTGAAGTCAAATGAAGAAAAAATTAGTCACCTTAGTAATGTTGTTTCTTCTAATGGAGTCTTGCCATATTATGACATATGCAGTGAGTCCCAACCTGCGAACTGCTCCGGAGGTGAAAGAGTTAACTTTCCATGCCAGGCATGGAACGCTGAGCTCGAGCTCGGTTGAAACTTGTCTGTTGTTCTTCAAACTCAAACCGTCGGATCTTTACGAGCTAAACTCACTGAGGTCCTGTGTGGAAGCTGTAAACCTACACTAGCCAACCGGCTACTAAACATAAGAACACATTTTTTGGTCCCAAAACAAAGACTCAAGTCACGAGACCCAAAAAATGAAAACACAACACCAAGTCACCTCATAAAAGGAGGGGTGAAATCAACAAAGTGAGCATCTACTAAGTGCTGAACACTGCACTGCCCACATAAATCCCAAAAACAGAGGTTCTGAGAGGGGCAGGCGGGGGGTCATAATATAGCAAGACTAATTAGAAGAAACAACATTACTAAGGTGAGTAATTTTTTCTTCAAACAACATGAAGCCTTGCTATATTATGACATATGCAGACTACACAGCAGTACCCCCATGGAGGAGGGACAGAACCTACTTAGGAAATAGGCTCTGAAGCACAGCTGCGCCAAACCGAGCATCACTCCTAGCCTGGATGTCCAGGGAGTAATGCTTGGTAAAAGTGTGAACTGTTTTCCAGGTAGCTGCTTGACATATCTCTAGAATAGGGATGTCCCTGGCAGCAGCCAGGGAAGCAGCTGTACCTCTGGTAGAGTGAGCCCTCAGGCCTGAGGGGGAACCCACCCAGCTTTCATAACAGAATTGGATACAAGAGACAATCCACCTGGCAATGGATCTTTTAGTGGCAGGTTTCCTTCACCAACCTCACCATAAGTGAGGAACAGTTGGAGGGAGTCAAACCTGTGACCCTCGGTACGCTCTATGTAGTAACTAAGGGCTCTCGACACATCTAAACTGTGCAGCCTCCTCTCGCCAGAGGAGGAATGGTCAGTGAAGTACACTGGAAGATATGTAGATTGATTAAGGTGGAAATCTGAAACCACCTTAGGCAAGAACTTCCTGTTAGTCCTGAGGACCACCTTATCTCTATGAAAGGAGATAAAATCAGGCTCCACTGGTAAAGCTTGTAATTCACTTACGCGTCTGGCAGAAGTGATGGCTACCAGAAACACAGTTTTCCAAGTCAAGTACTTAAGCTCTGCTGAAGACAAAGGCTCAAAGGGGGTTGCATAAGCTGAGCAATGCACACATTAAGATCCCAGGCAGGGGCAGGGTCCCTGAATGGAGGGTTGGTGTGAAGCAATCCTTTGAAAAACTTAGAGAATACAGGATGAGCTGAACGAGAAGAGGGCTTACCTGCTGATATAAAAGCAGACACAGCAGCCAGATGCACTTTTAGGGTAGCTGGTCTCGGCCCCAAGGTATTTAAGTGGACCATATAATCCAGGACTGTGGGTAAATCAGCAGATTCTGGGGAAATATGCTTTCCAGAGCACCATATGGAAAACCTCTTCCATTTGGAATTATAAGTAGCCCTGGTGGAAGGTTTCCTAGAAGCCTTCAAGATATCCATTACACCTTGGGAGAGGTGTAGATTAGCAAACTCTAACTCTTCAAGAGCCAGGCCTTGAGATTGAGAGATTTTAGTTTCGGGTACCAAACTCTCCCCTGAGCACAGGTTAACAGACTGTGATTCCTGGGAAGACACAGAGGAAGATGGACTGCTAAGGACAGTAGGAGTGGATACCAGAGATGTCTGGCCCAATCCGCAGCAATCAGGATCATCTTGCAGGGTTGAGATCTGATTTTGACTAGCACTTTGAACAGGAGAGGGAAGGGGGAAAAGCATAGAGAAACTTCCCTTCCCAATTGAGAACCAAGGCATCCAGAGGGACTGAGCCCAACACTGTGGGCCTGCAGCAAAAAAGGGGAAGTTGGTGATTGTCTGGGGCTGCAAAAAAGATCTATCTGCGGAGTGCCCCATCTGGCAAATATCATCTCCAAGACCAGGGGGTCCAGTGACAATTCGTGATAGCCCTGGGAAATCCTGCTGAGAGCATCTGCCAGGACATTGTCCTTGCCTGGGAGGTGAACTGCCGTGAGGGAGGTGTTCAGGGAGTAAGCCAGAGACCACAACTTCATTGCTTCTGTGCACAAGGCCGTAGACCGAGTGCTCCCTTGCTTGTTGATGTACCACATTGAGTGGTGTTGTCTGTTCTGACCTGTACAACCTTGTTCTGAACAAACTTCCAAAAAGCTTGAAGTGCTAGAAAAACTACTCTGAGTTCCAACAGATTGATGTGGAGCAGAGATTCCTCAGGGGACCACAATCCCAGGGTAGTGAGGTTGCCCATGTGAGCTCCCCACCCCAACAGGGATGCATCTGTAGTAAGGATTAAGAAGTGAGACTGAGTGACAAAAGGAACCCCTTGTCTCAGATTGCTCTGATCCTGCCACCACTGAAGGGCCTGGATCAGGGTTCGAGTCACTGGGATCAATTTGGTTAGAGGGTCTTTCCACTGAGACCAAAAGGCTCTCAAATGGAACTGGATGTCCCTCATCTGAAATCTTGCTCCCTGCACTACTGCTGTAGAAGCAGCCATGTGACCCAGGAGCTGTAGAAAATGCCTTGCTGGTCAAGAGACCTGCAGGGTGAATGAGGAGGCCCTTGCCCTGTCTAAAGGAAGGAAGGCTCTGGCTTTCTCTGTGTTCAGCTCTGCGCCTATGAAGGTGAGGAGCTGGACAGGCTCTAGAACTGACTTTGAAAGATTCAGAAGGAAACCTAGAGAGGTGAGCAGTTGCTGAGTTATCTGTAGATGTAACTTGACTTGGTCTGGAGACTGGCCTACTATGAGCCAGTCGTCCAGGTAAGGGAAGATGGCAATTTTTTTGCCTTCTTAGGGAAGAAGCAACTGCTACTGCCAGGCATTTTGTGAATACCCTTGGAGCAGAGGTGAGGCCAAAGGGCATTGCACTGAACTGGTAATGGCCTGAGGGCAGCTCAAACCTGAGGTACTTTCGATGGGAGCTTCTGATGAGAATATGGAAATAGGCATCCTTGAGGTCCAGGGACACTAGCCAGTCCCCTGGCCTTAGAGAGGGTAGAATAATTCCCAGAGTCACCATTTTGAATTTTGGTTTTAAAAGGTGAATGTTTAAATATCTGAGATCCAGGATGGGCCGCCATTCTCCTGTCTTTTTTGGGGTAAGGAAGTACCTGGAGTACAACCCTTTGCCCTGGTGTAGGGGTGGAACCCATTCCACAGCTCTGAGAGCCAGAAGGGAAGAGACCTCTGCCTCTAGGGCAAGTGCCTCTGGTGGATTTGCAGGTGGAAAGGATCTGGTTCTCATCTTTGGAAATTTTTTGAAGCTGAGAACCAGTCCCTGGCTTACTACTTCCAGGACCCACTTGTCTGATGTCAGAGACTTCCAGTCCTGGACAAAGTAAGCCAGCCTGCCCCCTACTGGTAGCTGAGAATCGGCCCTGGCAACCCCATCAGGGTGCCTGTTTGGCAAGGGCTTTGGGCTGAGGGGTGGAAGCAGGCCTGCTTGTACCCCGTCTGCCTCTCCCTCTAAAGAACCCCCTCTGGGCATAAGCAGAAGAGGAGGCCTGGGCTTGGTAAAAAGGCCTGCCCCTGGAAAGCAGCCTTTGAGGAGTGGCCTGCCTTCCCCTGGCCTGTACACTCCTATAGGCGGTCCTATACTCATCCATTTTCTTCATGTAATTCTCTGTCTGCTCCCCAAACAGAGAATTACCCACGACAGGAAAATCCATGGCCTTAGTCTGGGTATCCTGTGACAGGCTAGTATATCTGAGTCAAGCCATTCTGCGAAGTGCCACAGATGTAGCCATGACTCTTGATGACACATCATTAGAGTCCACTGCAGTATGGAAATGCACCTTGTATGCCTCAATACCATCAGCAGCCACCTGCTCCAGCTCCTTGGCAAGCTGGCCAGGGACCTGTTTTGCTAGAGCCATAACAGTATCCCATCTGGATTTCTGATATCTAGCAACATAAGCCATATAATTTGCCTGTCTGAGTCCCAATGATGCTGCCATGTACTGTTTCTTTGCCATGGCATCAATCCTCCTGGAGTCCTTATCCGGGGGGTGTGAAGCCAAGAGAATATTTGCCTTGTCACAGGCTGCAACCTGCACTACCCCAACATGGCTGCATTGTTGTGTAAGGAACTCCATATCAGAGCCTGACAATGTCTACCTCTTGTCCACTCTCTTATCAACAGGAGGTATAGTGTGAGGAGCTTTTAAAATTTTAAAAGTCTGTTTCCCAAAAGATTTATGCAAGGGAATACACAGTCTCCTAGACTCTGGGATCTCCATCATTTCCACATAGTCAGGCTCCTCTTGATCATCCACAGCTTCCTCCATAGGGAGCTGGAGGGTTTCAACCACTTTTTATAAAACATAAATGAGAAGGGACTCAGAAAGCCTAGGAGGAGACACTCCTGAAGGTCTGTCTGGGGAGATGTCCGGGTCAATGGGCACATCCAGACTTTCAAATCCACATTCACTCTCCTCATACTCCTCTTCCCCCTCCTCCAGTTCATAATACTCCTCTAAATCATTCTCTTGAACCGGTGGAACCGGCCGAACCGGGCGCTTACCCGATGGTGCCGGTTCGGTCGGAACCGGGGAAAGCGACTGGACAATTTTGATCGCTTTGGCTATTTCTTCAGCGGTTGGACAGGAAAGTCTTTGCCCACACCAGCTGATTTTCTAGTCCTTTTTGCTGGACCGGCTCCTCAGAGTCGGATCTCCTTTTGCCCGAGGAAGTCTCGCCCTGGTCAGAGGGCACTCCCTCCGGTTCGGTTGGAACCGAACCGGGCTGGCCATCCGGTTCAGCGGACTTTTTGGCCTCCCTTTCCCTGAGCCTACCAACTCTCTTTTCCAGGGTAGCTGCAGGAAAACTTTTACAAATCTGGCAGTCTGCATTGAGGTGGTCAAACCCCAGACAATAAACACAGGTGGTGTGGGGATCAGCCTTGGCAAAGACTTCCCCACACACACTGCAGTGTTGAAACCCAGTGGGCCCGGTTTTTCTTTTGGGTTTCTCAGACATAGTGCCAGTCCTAACCAAACTTACCCGTTTATGGCAATCCGCCAGGTAAGACCCTCTTATCGGTTCCCAACCGTGTCACGGGTCGTGGAAAAAAACGTAATAAAATCCGTTTTTTTTATTACCGATAAGAACCGGTAACCACACTCTAAAAGACAGATTAAGATATTTTAAACAACTTGATTGGTTCAAACCGAACCGATAAACCGTTTACAAGTTCCACACAGACTAGAAATAAATGTAAAACCTATCTAGCACTCGCAAATACCACAGACAGAGTCTGAACCGACCGGTTGTGGTTTTAAATTCGATTCGAAAACTGAGAAAAACAATACTTTAACCGACAAAATGAACCGAGCAGAAGGAGAAATCTCCGGAGCGACTGTTCAGTGGGTGAGAGTAAAAATCTGACAGTTTGAGTTTGAAGAACAACAGACAGAGTTTCAACTGAGCTCGAGCTCAGCGTTCCATGCCTGGCATGGAAAGTTAACTCTTTCACCTCCGGAGCAGTTCGAAGGTTGGGACTCACTGCATATGTCATAATATAGCAAGACTTCATGTTGTTTGAAGCTTCAGTGTGGAGGGCTGCAAGCCCTAAGAATGCAAGGATACCAGGTAGTCCAGCACATGTGGCACTCCTGCCTGTACTGGAACTATATGCCAGGTAGAACACCAGATAGAAAACCTTTTCCATTTTGCAGCATAGGTTTTCTTTGTAGAGGGTTTCCTATACCCACTTAAAATATCCAAGACCCCTTCAGAAAGATGCAAGCCAGCATACTCTAGGTCCTCAAGAGCCATGCCTTGAGTCTGAGTGACCGGAGGTTCGGGTATAGGAGCCTCCCCTGACTGGAGGTTAACAGACTGTGTCTCCTGGGAAGGTGTACTGGTATGTCCACTGACATGGAGAGCAGTAGGGAATACCATGGCTTCCTGGGCCAGTCTGGGGCTATCAGAATCATTGTGACCGACTGAAGCCCGAGCCTGAGCAATATTCGGTACACCAGAGAAAATGGGGGGCAGGCATACAGATACTTCCCTGACCAGTCCAGGATGAGGGCATCCAGGGGCACTGTGCCCACTGCTGGAGGTCTGCAACAGTATTGTGGAAGGTGGTGACTTTCGTAGGATGCAAAGGGATCTATCTCTGGGGTACCCCACCTTTTGAAGATTATTTCCACCACTTGCCTGTTCAAGGACCATTCGTGATGGGCCTGGCTGATCCGACTCAGGACATCTGCTAGAGTATTGTCCTTGCCTGGCAGATGAGTGGCATGAAGAGAAACTCCTAGAGAGTAGGCCAGAGTCCAGATTTGCATGGCTTCTGTAAAGAAAGGATTGAAAGTTTACCCCCTTGCTTGTTTATGTATCACATAGTGGTGGTATTGTCTGTTCTCACTCGTACCACCTTTTCCTTTATCAGTGGTGTGAATGCTTGCATTGCCAGGAAGACTGCCCTTAGCTCCAGCAGACTGATATGCTGGAGAGAGACTGCACTTGACCAAGTGCCCTGGGTAGTGTGCTCTCCTAGATGGGCACCCCATCCTAACAGTGATGCATCTGTTGTGAGAATCACAGAAGGAAGCTTTTTTTGGAAGGGAACCCCTTTTCTGAGGTTGGCTTCCTCCTTCCACCACTGAAGGGTCAAGAGTAATGTTTTTGTTACTGGGACCAGCTTTGATAAGAGAGTCTTTTCTCTGGGCCCAATGAGCCCTTAGGTGGAACTGAATGTCTCTCATCTGAAACCTGGAGCCCAGGACTGTGCCTGTGGCAGCTGCCATGTGTCCCCATAGTTGAAGAAACTGTTGTGCAGTTCTTGCCAGGTTCAGCTTGAAAGAAACTGCTAGTTGCACAATGTTTTTTACCCTGTCCAGTGGTAAGAAAGCTCTGCCCTCCCGGGTACTTATATCTGCTCATGTGAACTGCAGAACTTGTGTGAGGAGAAGAACTGATTTTTTTTAAATTTAACAGAAACCCCAAGGATTCCAACAGGTGCTGGGTGAGCGGTAAGTGTTCCTTTAGTTGCTGTGCTGACTTTCCACCACTAGCCAATCATCCAGATAGAGAAGCACTGTGACACCTTGCCTTTGCAAATGTGCCACAACTACTGCCAGACACTTTGTGAACACCCTAGGAGCTGAGGTGAGACTGAATGGCAGGGCTGATAACCGACAGTGACCTGATGGGAGTCTGAATCTGAGATACTTTCTGTGAGACTCCCTTATGGGGATGTAGAAATAAGCATCTTTCAGGTCCAGAGATGCCAACCAGTCCCCTTGTTGGAGTGCTAGCAGAATCAGAGATAATGTCACCATTCTGAATTTTGGTTTTCATAGGTGCCTGTTTAGCACCCTTAGGTGTAAATAGGCTGCAGCTCCCCATTTTTCTTTGTTATAAGAAAATATCTTGAGTACAGCCTTTTTCCCCTGTGCTGTGGGGGGACTGGTTCCACTGCCCTTAACAGTAGCAGGTTTTGAACCTTCTTTTCCAACAGCTTTTTCTCCATGAAGGAAGCTGGTTTTCAGACTCTTGTTCTTAGAGAGGGGAATGACTTGAAGTTTAAGGACAATCCCTCACCCACAATCTCCAGGACCCACTTGTCTGCGGTGATATTTTTCCAGGCCTGCAAATAATGGGTCAGCCTGCCCCCTACTGAAATGGGGGAGACCGCCTGGGAGAACAAGTCAGGGATCCTGCTTGGCTTGGGGCTGAGAGCAGGGTCCACGCCTGGCAACCCTCCTGCTTCCACTTCTAAAATACCCTTGTTGGGGGTACTGAGGTACCTGGGGTATATAGCCATGGCCTGATAAAAAGGCCTGGAATGAAACTGTCTGCCCCTGCCTCCCCTACAGTAAGGCCTTGAGGAGGGAGAGGCCTTTTCTTTGGTCAAATTACTTCTGTTAGTGGCCTTATATTCATTGACCTTTTTCATGTAAGTCTCTGTATGGATCCCAAAAAGGGAGTTACCTTTCACTGGGAAATCGAAAGCCTTGTTTTGGGTGTCCTGTGTGAGGTTTGTGGCTCTTAACCAAGCAAACCTCCTCTGGGCTATAGTATTCACTATCCACCTAGCAGCAGTGTTATTTGAGTCTGCTGCCACTTGAAACTGATATTTGGCTGCTTCCATGCCAAATCTAGCTGTCTCAGCCAAACCTGCTGACAGATTGGCTGGGACTTTGTCAGCCATAGCCAACACAGACTGCCAAAGAATTGTCTGATATTGGGCAGAATAGGCTGGAAAGTTAGCCTGCCTGATGGCCAAAGAAGCTGATACATAGCGCTTTTTGGCCATGCTGTCAATTTTACTTGAGTCGTTCTCTGGGGGGTGAGAAGCCAGAGTGACTTTTGCCTCGTCACAGGCTGCAGCTTGCACCACCCCCCGGTGGTCAGGGTATGAATACAAAAATTCATCACTCTCTCTGTCAAGCTGATATTTTTTATCCAGCCTTTTATTTAAAGGCGGGACAGACTCAGGTGTGTGGCGTAGCTTGAGAGTATGCCTTTTAAGAATATATTTATAGAGAGCAAATACATGTTACTCACCTGTAACAGGAGTTCTAGGAATGGTATATGTCGTTCATCCACACTGACTGCTTAAATCTTGCCGGAAGGTCTTCAAGCTGGCTCCTCCCACCCACCCGGGTGGTAAAACTCTCGGCTCCGCCCCATGATGCCAGATCTAGCAAGCTGGAAGCCAGGTTGTGAATCGAAGCCAGGGAGGTTATGGTCGCGGATGAATAACAATATACCATTCCTAGAACGCCTGTTACAAGTGAGTAACCTGTATTTCTAGGACAGGGATATGTTGATCATCCACACTGTCTGGCAGACTCCTAGCAGTCTCCTCCGGGAGGAGGAGGGCAGCACAACCCAGTACTTACTTCAGGAAATAAGGACTGGAGAACCGAGGCCCCAACCAGCATCCCTGCTTGACTCCGAGGCTCGATGTGGTAGTGGATGAGGAAGGTGTGCGCTGACTTCCAGGTAGCAGCCCTGCAGATTTCCTGGATAGGGATGACCCTGGAAGCAGCCACCGATGCAGCGGTATGGCGGGTAGAATGAGCTCTTATCCCTCTGGGAGGCTCCATGCCCACCAACCTATAGCAGAGATCTATGAAGGAAGTGACCCACCTGCCTATCATCCGCTTGGCTGCAGGTCTGCCAGGTGCGGCTTCAGTGTAGGTGACAAACAGCTGGCAAACCTCTCCCCGAACTTCGGCCGTCCACTCATTATAATAAGTGAGCGCTCTTCTAGGGTCCAAAGTATGAAGCCTATATTCGGCCTCCGAGGTGTGATTGGGGTAGAACACCGGCAGAGTCAACACCTGGTTAAGGTGAAACTTCCACATCACCTTCGGAAGGAATTTCGGGTGGGGGCGCAGGACAACCTCGTCCCTGTGGAAGACCAGATAAGGAGACTCGATGGAAAGCACCTGCAGCTCTCCCATCCTTCTGGCTGACGTGATAGCCACCAAGAAGGTGGTCATCCATGACAGGTGAGAGATATCACACCTGTGCATCGGTTTGAATGGCCTGCAAATGAGCTTAGCCAATACCAGCAGTAGATCCCACGGAGGTGGAGGTTCTCGCACCGAGGGAATATGTGATCAAGGCCTTTGAGAAAGTGCCCGACCACCTTCTCCTGCGCCACCGACTGCTTCCCGGCCCGCACCCAATAAGCAGAGATGGCTGCCAGGTGCACCTTAACGGTCGTCGACCGAAGCCCTAGCTGAGAAAGGGACCACAGGAAGTCCAGAATGCTTGCCAAGGAACAGGAGGAAGGGTCCAGGCCTTTGCCCTGACACCAAATGGAGAATCTCTTCCATTTGAAGCGTAGCATTTTCTGGTCGACTCCTTTCGGGACGCCTCAATGACGTTGAGGGCCTCGTTGGAAAGACCCAAGGCCTGGAACTCTAGCTGCTCAGGAACCAGGCCGTCAGGTTCAGGGATTGAAGGTCCGGATGGAATACCTTCCCCTGATTGACTGAGATCAGGTCCGGGCAGGCTGGAAGCCACCTCAGGAGCCTGGAGCTGAGACTGAGGAGATCTGGATACCAGAACTGGCGGGGCCAGTCTGGGGCTACCAGAATCACCTGCGCCTTGTCCCTCCTCGTGGATCAAGCTAAATGGGGGAAAGGCGTAGAAGAGGCCCGGGGTCCACGGCCTCGAGAAGGCATCCCCCTGCAGCGAGCCCTGCTGAGGGGGGGGGCCGGCATGAAACAGTCTCAGCTTCGCATTCTCCCTGGAGGCAAACAGGTCTGCCTGAGGCGTGCCCCAGTGGAAGAACAGATCTTGTACTACCTCCAGCAGGAGAGACCACTCGTGAGACGCAGCCCCTATCCGGCTTAGGGCATTGGCCAGGGTGTTGGAGGCTCCTGCGACATGAATGGCGAGGAGATCCGCCTCCAGGCTGCACACAAGTGACCAAATGCGGAGAGCTTCCCTGCACAGAGGCATGGAGCGCGTCCCGCCCTGGCGGTTTAGCTAGTACATGGTCGTGGTATTGTCCATCTGGACCTGAACAACTTGACCCCGTAGAAACAGAGTGAAGGCGGTGAGGGCTAGACGAACCGCTCGAAGCTCCAGCAGGTTCATATGGCATCGGGACTCCCGAGGGGACCAGAGGCCGTGCACTCTGTGCTCCTCCAGATGGCCACCCCAACCCATCGAGAGGCATCGGTCGATACCGAGACTGTCGGCTCGGGGTGAACAAACGGAATGCCCTCCTGCAGATGTGCTGGAATGGTCCACCACTGGGGAGCGTTCCACATCCCCCAGGGTCACTGTCACTAGCTGATCCAGCGGAACGAAGTGTTGTGACCATTGGCTGGCCAGCCGCCATTGGAGGGGACGCATGTACCAGCGGGCCCAACGGACCACACTGGTGCAGGCCGCCATGAGGCCCAGGAGGTGGAGGAAGTCCCGGGCAGGGCGCGATTGCCCAACCTGAAATGATTGGGCAAAGGAGGAAAGAACCTTGGCTCTGTCTGCCGAGAGCCATGCTCTGGCTCGTAGAGAGTGAAGCTCTGCCCTGATGAATTGTATCATCTGCTTTGGCAGACTTGGCCTCGTTGATAAGGAGGCCAACCTGAGAGCAAACCTGGAGGGCCAGATCTCTGGACAGCTCCACCTTCGCTCTGGAGGGGGCTGCAATCAGCCAGTCGTCCAGGCAGGGGTACACCCGGACTCTTTGGCGCCGCAGGACTGCCGTCACCACTGCCATGCATTTGGTGAAGACTCTGGGATCTAGGGAAAGGCCAAAGGGCATGGCCCGGAACTCGAAAAGGGATCCCTCTGCTCTGAAGCAGAGGAATCTCTGGTGAATCGGACAGATTGTGACGTGAAAGAACGTGTCCTGAAGGTCCAGAGAACAGAACCACACGCCTCATTCCAAGGATGGGATTATCTGAGCCAGAGCGACCTTCCTGAAGGTCCGAGACCTTAGGAACCTGTTCAGGTCGTGCAGGTCGAAAATGGGGTGCCAGCCCCCCGTCTGTTTTCGGACCAGAAAGTACATGGACACAAACCCCGGGTCTGGAGGAGGATCCGCCACCTTCCTGATCACCTCTTTTTTGGGAAGCAGGGCAATGTCGGCTCGGCGAGCCAACAGAGAGGCAGCCGACCACGCAGCCCCCCTGAGGGGCAATGGCTCGGAAGGGTGGGGCCTGCTCGAACTCCAGAGGCAGGCCCTTTCTTACCACCTCCAACACCCACTGGTCTGTGGTGATAGTGGACCAGACAGAAAAGAAGTGACGGAGCCGTCCCCCCATGGGGGGAGCCCAGGGGGGAGTGACGAGGCTGGGGGCGACACCCCTCAACTCGTCACAGGGCAGGCTTGGAGGAGGGACCGGCCAAGGGACCTCCTGGGCCTTTACCTCCCTGCTTCCTGTTGGAGGAAGCCGCGGGCTTGGGTTTGGGATGCCAAGGAGCTTGCTGGCCCTGGTGCTGGTGGGCCGGACATGCCGCAAGCGCAGAAGGATGAAAAGGCTTGTGCTGCTGCTGTCGGCGGCCTTTGCCCTTCTGGGCGGAGAAGACAGAGTCCAGAGTGGCATTGGATTTTTCGATCCGCTGGAGGTGACCTTGCACTCCAGAGCTGAAGAGGTTGGTCCCCAAGAAGAGGCCATGCGCCAATTTGTGCTGGGTATCCGCCGTGAAGGTGGATATCCTCAGCGGCACATGGCCACCACGGCCGCAACCGATCTGGCACAGGAGCCTCCTATGTCCAGAGCCCTCTGGAGCTGCTGCTTAGCCACTGCCCTACCCTGGTGCTGCACCTGCTGGACCGTGATCTGCAGGTCGGCCGGGAGATGACACCTCATCCAGGGAGCCCATGAGGGCGTGGGAGAAGTGTGCCATCAGCACGGCCGAGCTGGCCTGGCGGAGGCCAAGGGAGGGCCTTAGTGTACATGTGCCCGGCATATTCCAGCTTCTGGACTCCTTGTTGGGGGCTTGTCCACGCCCCTAGCATTACCGAACGCTGAAAACGCTTATCGGTGACCAACCCCTGGCAGAGTGGTGTTCGAAAAAATAGGCAAAGAGTCTAGGGACCACATACTTCCTGGCCATCCTGGCCGAAGGCATAGGACAGGAAGCAGGCCGCTGCCAGAGCTCCAAGGCTGGGCCAACAATGGCTTCAGCCACCAGACAGGCCTCCGTGGGTGAATCCCCTCAGTCCAGTATCTCCGTCAGGGGATACTTGGCTCACTTGAATACAGGCTCAAGCTGCATCCTGGTGGACTCCGAGATGAGCCAAAGCAAACCCATGAAGGACGATGGGCTTTCATCCATCGACTGGCCCCCGGAGTACTCCAGGTCAATGGGCCCGGAGAACAGGGAGGAGTCGTCGGACTCCAAGGAGTCCGCAAAGAGCTACCTGGGGCCTGAGCTACCCTCCACCTGCCGAGGACGGTCGGGAGTGAGGGTGACCGACAACCTGTGGAGCAGGCCTTGACCCAACCAAAAGTCCTTGGTCGGCGCCCCCGATTTCGGTTGTGGAGGAGGAGGTTCCACCACAATCAGTGGGGCAGCAGGTTTCAGCCTTACAACCAGCCCAGGCTTGGGTACTTCGACTACAGCGACGGGTTGTTTCGGCCGCTCGGGTGACAGCCACTTGATGGCCAGGGAAAGCGACGGCGTCGGCTTGTTCCCGGACAGAAGTAACTGCTGCCCCATCAGGTCCTCGTAGCGTCGATGCAATTTGTGCCGAAGTCTCTCCTCTTCCGAAGAGGAAGACGAGGACGAGCAGCAGCGCCGCTTACCTCGGTGCCGAGACCGAGACTGCCACTTTCGGCCGGATCGGCTGGACCGAGACGATATCCGAGACCGAGATCCTCGGTGTTTCCGAGGATGGGTCTGGGAAGGAGCGGGGGACTTGGAAGCCTTAACAGGGGACTGCGGTAGCGCGGGCGCAGACAGGTCCTCCACCGAGGGAACCGGTGAAGAAGGGCTGTCGGCCTCACCAGTCGACAGCCCGTCCGACGGGTCGAGAAAAATCTCGATCGCGTCGATGGGTGTCTCAGCTGGCTGGCCTGACGGGGACGCCGTGAAGCCAGCGGCCTTAGCCACAACCTCAACCGAAGTCGACAGTCAGCTGTCTGGGGAAGGAGACCTCTCCTGCTCCCATGAACGCCGACGATGGGACTTACCCTTTGAGTCCTTCTTTTTGGACCGAGAGGAATGTCCCGATGGCCCCTCTCCCTTCGTGGAAAGGGATTGGCAAAGCTCCTTGAACGAAGCTGAATACGAGGTACCCAGTGACAGCGGGATAAATGCCGCAACCAAGGAAGAGGATGATGTGGCCTGGGCTGCCGCCTCCTCCTCGAGGGTGATCATCTGCTTGAGTTACTCAGCCAAGCCAGCCGCTGCGCTAATCGCTGCGTAGCGCTTCTCGGGGTGCCTAAGCTGTAACCGGGCAGTGCGGTCCTCCAGGACAGTGGCCGAAAATGAACGGCATGACTCACAGGCCTGCGGATCGTGTTCTAGGCCGAGGCAGTAGATGCACGTGGAGTGCGGGTCCGTCCTTCTGCCCACAAGGGCACCGCCAAAATCCAGGAGTCGATTTGTCCATCGCAGCCGTGAGGGAGAAAGATGACCGAAGTCTTGAAAATTTTAAAATGAGTTTCGGGCGAACCGAAGAATTAGGATCCAGTCTATCACGCACAGCGTTAAGAAGGGAACCTGAGCTTCCAAGCAGTAAGGAAGATCTGGCGTCATGGGGCGGAGCAGAGAGTTTTACCACCCAGGTGGGTGGGAGGAGCCGGCTTGAAGACCTTCCAGCAAGATTTAAAGTGGCAAGGAACCTGCCAGACAGTGTGGATGAACAACATATCCATGTCCTTAGAACAGCTTTTTGGTGGGTATTAAACCCATCATCTCAAGGTATTTAGCTTCCGCCTTATCTTCTATCACTTCTGTGGTAGAGATGTCTAGAGCATCAACAATTTTCCTGACAAAGTAAAAATGAGAAGAAGAATCTTCAGAATACCTGGAAGGAGAGCCAAACTCCTGCTCAGGGGATGCCTCAAGCTCCATAGGCTCCCCTTCCTCCTCCTCTTCACCATAATCTTTCTCCAGTGGGAAAGATCAGTTAGCATCAATAGGGGTCTGAACGGAGGGCTGCAGATCAGCAGGCAGCAGATCTTGCAAGGCTTGTAAAATGTTAAATGCCTGTGCAATTTCAAGAGGAGAAGGCATGGTAGGCGGCACCACAGACGTACCCTTAGGCTGACCAGCAGGGGGTTCAGTGTGCTTAATCTTTTTTGCTGGAACCAGAGAGCAAGCCGGTTCAGCTATTCTTCTTGTACCCGTGTCAGGGGTAGAAGTAACAGGAAAGTACAGTTACGTAAGAACTTACCGTAACAGTAGATCTTCGAGAACAGCTCTTGCAGCAGGTTACACCATTAGGACTGAAGCCGTCAGGCGCCAGGACCCCACGGAAAAATTCTAGCTAGCTAACTACAGCGGGGACCGCCCCCGACGTCGGTCCCGCCTCCGACGTCAGGCGTGGTACAAAAGGGGGCGGTCCCGCCAGATTCCCCAGTTCTCCCGCCGGAGACTTCTTGCCGCAGGCTGACATCAAAATGGGAGACCTAGGATTCGCCGTCAGAAGACAGAAAGATAACACTTCCTGCTCAGAAAGACTGAGCCATGCCTCCTCCAAGGGGGAAGGTGGGCGGGAAGGTACCTGCTGCAAGAGCTGTTCTCGAAGATCTACTGTTACGGTAAGTTCTTACGTAACTGTACTATCTTACTTCGAGACACAGCTCTTGCAGCAGGTTACACCATTAGGACTGATTCCCAAGCAGTAACGCTGTCAGAAAATCCGGGAGGAGGAAAATAAAGGATAAATACCAGGTCCTGAACCTAGGACAGGAGACCCTGAAGCACGGCAAGCCAAAACCAGCCCTTCGCCGAGAGGCGATGTCCAGGCTATAATGCCTGATAAAGGTATGCACAGAACTCCAAGTAGCTGCAGCGATATAGCAGAAGTGGAAACATTTTGAGCCATAATAGCGAAGCATCCCTCTAGTGGAATGACCCCGACTGTACCCGGAGGGGCTTTTGTTTGATACCATAACAGTGAGAAATACACTGGACAAGCCAGCGAGAAAGGGACTGTTTGGATACTGGTTGGCCCATCATTCTCTCAGACAAGGAAATGAAAAGTTGCTCAGAACTACGAAAGGACTGAGTTCTGTTGAGGTAAAACCTCAGGCTGCGGTGAACATCCAGGGTATGGAGCAGAGCCTCTCCTATTTGAGTAGCTCAGAAGTAGACTGGAAGGTCGATATCCTGGTTCAGAGTGAGTGAAGAAACCACCTTAGGGCAAAATTTAGGGTTCGTCCTCAGGATACTCTGTCCGGTGGAAAACTAAATAAGGCTCTTTGCACATGAGAGCGTGAAGTTCAGAAATTCTTCTTGCCGAGGTAACAGCACTAAAAACAACGCTTTCCACGACAGAAACGAGCTTCGCAATCCATGCAGGTTCAAGGGGGGAGCGTGAGCTGTTCCAGGACAAAGAGCAAATCCCATGGAGGCACAGGGTCTCTAATAGGAGGCCTAAGGTAACACTCCCCCAAGAAATTCCTCGAGAGGCGTCCACCTGAGCCACTGAACGATTTCCACCGGGAGGTGGTAGTCGAAATGGCACAGAGGTGCACTAATAGAGGAGTAGGCTAGACCCGAATGAAAGAGGGAGAGCAAATATTCTAATATTACTCCCACAGGACAACCCTAGTGGGAAAAGGTCATGTGCTCGCGACCATACATTAAAAACGGCGCCATTTCATGACGACGTCGCATGCTGTGCGGGCTTCGGCTGCAGAAAGGACTTCTGCAACCTCTGCAGACCCTCGTGACGCAAAATGGCTATGTCTCTAGGAGCCAAGCATGCAGGTTCAAGGAACGAGGTCCGGGTGGACAAGTGAACCCTTCTCCTGAGACAGTAAGTGGGAGCTGAGCGGCAACGGGAGCGGGGGTTCCCGAGATAGTTGAATCAACAAAGGGAACCAAATCTGTCTGGGCCAAAATGGGGCCACCAGGATCATTAGTGCGTGCTCCCTGCGCAGTTTGAGAAGAACTCTCTGGATCAACGGGAAAGGAGGGAAAGCGTAGAGGAATCTGTTCGCCCAGGAGAGGGATAACGCGTCTCGCCAGAAAACACCAGGCCCTGGATCTAGCGAGCAAAAATTGGGCAGTTTTGCGTTGGATGGGGAGACGAACAAGTCTAGATCTGGAGTTCCCCATCGAAGAAACAGATCCTCTGCTACCTCTTGAAGAAGTTCCCATTCGTGGACTCTGGCCTGAGAACGACTCAGGCCGTCTGCAATCGTGTTGTCCACTCCGGGAACGTGCACAGTGATCAGATTCGCGCCGTGTCTGATTACCCAATCCCACACTCTCATGGCCTCCCTGCAAAGGGGGTAAGAGTGTGCGCCTCCTTGTTTGTTGAGGTAATACATCACCGCCGTGTTGTCTGTCTGAAGTAGAAGAGTACACGGTGGGATAACTGACTGAAAGGCCTGCAGGGCATAGAGGACCGCTCTCATTTCCAGCACGTTGATGTGAAGGTGAGCTTCCATCTGGGTCCACGTACCCTGGGACTTTACCCCGTCCAGGTGTGCCCCCCACCCAAGACCGGAAGCGTCCGTGGTGAGGGTGACCTCCGGGGACGGCGCAATGAACGGGACGCCTGATGAGAGCGACCCTGGGGCTAGCCACCACTGCCAGTCTTGAATCACTGAATTCGTGAGTCTGACCGGATGCTGCAAGTGGTCTTGCCTTTGGTCCCATTGCACTTTGAGCATCCACTGAGTAATTCGCATGTGGAGTCTTGCGAAAGGGACAGTAGGAATGGCCGCAGCCATGTGTCCGAGCAAGCAAAGGACCGACCTGGCAGGTACAACCTTGCTTAATGATAGGTCCCTTATGAGGGATCTGATGCGCTCCGCTCTGTCGGCCGGAAGAAAGGCTCTTCCCCGAACAGTGTCCAGAACTGCTCCTATGAACTGCAGTTTCTGCGACGGTACCAGGAGAGACTTCTCGTAATTTATGAGAATGCCCAGGGATCGGAACAGATCCTGGGTGCTCTGGATTGCAAGAAGCAACGCCTCTCTGGAGGCGGCCATGAGAAGCCAGTCGTCCAGGTACGGGAACACGTAGTGGCCCTGTCTCCTCAGAGACGCTGCCACAACTGCCATGCACTTGGTAAAGACCCTTGGTGCGGAAGACAGTCCGAAAGGAAGGGCTCGGAACTGAAGGTGGTGGTCGAGAAACTCGAAGCGCAGGAACCTCCTGTGCGCCTGAGCCATAGGGATGTGCAGGTAGGCATCCTGCATGTCTAGAGACGCTACAAAGGCGTCCTGTTTGAGCATGGGGATAAGACCCGAAGGGTCACCATCGCGGAATCTCTTGTAAGTGACCGACACATTGAGGTCGCTGAGGTACAGGATTGGACGGAGGTCCCCGTTTTCTTGGGAACCAGGAAGAAGTGGAATAGTATCCTAGTACTTCTGGTTCTCTGGGACGCATTTCGCCTCCCTTTCGTAGTAGCGCAGTACTTCTTGCCAGATCAAGGCTTTGTGCTGACCCTGATACCGAGAGCAAAGGAGGCCCGAGGGTGGCTTTCTCGCGAATTCTATAAAGTGGCCTAGACTGACCAACTGAAGAACCCACCTGTCGGTGGTAATGGCCTGCCATCCCGGCAGGAAGTTCGCAATGCGACCCCCGACTATAAACTCCCGTTGATCCTGAGGGGCGGGGGCCGGAAAGGAGTCAGGCTGTGGCGGCAGATGGACCGCTTGGCTGGGCCTGCCTAGGAGAACGCTGGCCTCGGCTGGCGGGGTGTTTGCCCTGGGCTCTCACGAAACCAGAGTCCTCTGAGGTGCAGCGGAGCCGGTCAGCGTTTCTGCGTCCCTCACAAGACGAACGGCTTTGGTTCCTACGAAGGAACCAAGCTTTAGGTCGGTACATGGCCTGAACCGACCTTACCGCCTTCCGCCTCTTGGAGTTTGGTAGGATCTTTCTGTAGGATTACCAAACAATACCTCTCCTCAAAAGGAGCGTCCCAAGATGTTCTTTGGGCGTCCAGGGTAAAACCGAGGCACGCAACCAAGAGTGTCTCCGGAGGCATACGCCAGAAGCTGCTGCTCGGGCCGATGAGTCCATGGAGTCACTACGCGGCTCTAGCACTTGGGTCCTACTGCCTGAACTCTGTACGGAGGAGCTGAAGCATCTCCTCCTTCTGCTCACTCGGGCATCTTTTCAGCCGCTTCCAGACCCTGTTCCCAAAAGCGTCTGGAACTGAACCATGTGGGTTAAATAGTTCAAGGATCTGATGCGCAGGTAGCGGAAGCATACGTGCGCCTACCCAATGCGTCCAGTTGTTTGGACTCTGGGTCCGGTGGCATGGTGCTCAAATGTTGTGGCCTCTGTGACCGGTCATGTGAGGCTGTGATGACCAGAGAATCGGCCTGAGGATGCTGCGTCAAGTACTGGTCGTCCTTAGGAGCCTTGTACAAGCGATCAGCTTTCTTTGGTCTCGCCGGGAGCGAGTGTGGACGCTTCCACGCGGCCTTGGTGACGTCCACGAAAGTGTCAACCAAGGGTGGTACCACCACAGGCTTGGGGTCCTTTTGTCGAAGATATTTGGCGAGGCGTACTCTTTCGGGGTCTAAGTCTTCAGCATCCCATCCCATGTTCTCTTGTATATGTCTCATAATATCAAGGAACGAGGGATCATCCGGAGGAGATCTAGGCATCTCACGTGGGTCCGGAGAAGGGATGGAGAGTGGAGATGGGGATCTAGAGGTGTGGAGTCTGATCCCGTGTCCTCCGCTGAAGGCGATCGTCGGCGTCTCCTGGATCTCTTGGGGCTGGGTGATCCAGAAGAGGATTTCGACGGAGGTCTCCGTTTATCAGGTCTCCCCCTGGGAGGGGTTCTAGGCCCCGGGAGGAGGAACACGGCCTGCCGACCCCGATGGCGAGGGGGCAGGAACCGGAGTAGGAGGAGGAGGAGGAGGGGGGAACCATGTCCTTCTAATGGTATCCCACCAGGAGGTGAACAGATCTTTCACCTCCGCTAGAGAGAGGCCCGACGACGGCCCGGGAGCCGGTGGGCGGTCGTCGGGTCCCGGCGTCGGCTCCACAGGGGGCTCTGGTAATGGCGAGGGTTCCCTGGGAGTACCGACGGGACCGGGGTCGCCCGTCTGGTCCTCGGGCTGCTCTAGGTCCTCCTCCGATAGAGGCTCCTGACCGACGTCGGTCGGAGGCAACAGGGCCTTCTTCATCTCAGGAGGGGTGGGCGTCGGTCCCCCTACCGGCGTCCGCTGGGATGCAATGGCCGGCGTCGGTCGTCGGGCCGACGGCGGCTCCAGGGAAGCAGGGCGCACGGCTGACGGCTGTCGAGCCGGCGTCTGGGCTACAGGCCTTTTTAAGGGCGTGAGCTCCAGCGTCTTGCGTGGAGGCACCGACGAAGACCTGACGTCGGGTACCGAGGAGCGGGAACCCGACTTGCGGTGGTGATGGTGTCGTTCCCCGGACTTCGCCAAGGCCCTGGAAGGGGAGGAAGGCCTGGCGGATTTTTCCTGAGAGGAAGGCTTCCTCACTGCAGCCGGGGGAGATTTCGAACCGGAGCTACGGGACTCCGAACCCCTGGATGGGGACCTGGAAGGGGCCTTCTCCCTTCTCTTCTCCACGTGCTTGTGGACCTTGGAGCTTTCCCCCTTGGAGGACATGGTCTTCAGTTGTTCCTCCAGAAGAAACGCCTGCAAAGCCTTCTGACGCTGGATCCGGGTACGGCTGTTGAACCCTTGGCAAGAAGGACAGGCCCGGGTATCGTGGTCTGGGCCCAGGCACCGGACGCAGGCCGTGTGGGGGTCCTTGAACGGGATCTGCTTTCCACAAGCGCACTTCGATGGATGGCCAGAAGTTGGTGATGACATCAAGATCTTGCTTGAAGAGAATTCTGCAAAATTCGTCGCAAAAAGCACTATTCACGCATCGCGCGCCAGACTGGTAAACCTAAGGGTCAGGGTAGTTGTCGACGGCGGAAAAGAAATTGGGAATCTGGCGGGACCGCCCCCTTTTGTACCACGCCTGACGTCGGAGGCGGAACCGACGTCGGGGGCTGTCCCCGCTGTAGTTAGCTAGCTAGAATTTTTCCGTGAGGTCCTGGCGCCTGACGGCTTCAGTCCTAATGGTGTAACCTGCTGCAAGAGCTGTGTCTCGAAGTAAGATCTGTGGTTTCACCCACAGTCCCAGAGGGTATCGGCTGGTCAAAGCCAGAGGGACCCTTAGGTGGAGGCACTTTCTTATTTAGCCTTTCCAGATATTTTTCATGCTTCTTTTCAGGAAAGGTCTTGCAGATCTCACAATCTGCATTTAAATGATCACAGCCAAGACAGGTGACACAAGAAAGTACAGTTACGTAAGAACTTACCGTAACAGCAGATCTTCGAGAGAAGGTCTTGCAGTAGGTAATTACATATAGGACTGAAGATGGCAGGCATCAGAACCCCATGAAAAAATTTCTAGCTAGCAGTCTCTAGCGGGGGACCTCCTCCACATGAGGTGACTAGCGTCAGATGATGTTGGTATAAAGGGGCGGTCCCCCACACCCGCCTTCCAGTTCTTTCCCGTCAAAGGCCCAAAAGGCAAGATGAGAGAGAAGTGGATCTTTCCCCCATGGAAAAGGAGCTGAAAAACTAAGGGGGATGGAGGGTGGGAAGGCATTACCTAACTGTACTATCTTACTTCGAAAGGGCTCTTGCAGTAGGTAATTACATATAGGACCGAGTCCCAAGCAGTCTGAAACAAGGAGAAGCACACAGGAGGAGGAAAACTACCCATCCATAGATCCTCCGGCTGTGAAGGTCTCAAGAAAGGAGACCCTGCAGAACAGCTAGCCCAGAGCCTGCTCTACGGCGAGAGGCCATATCCAAACTGTAGTGTTTCATAAAGGTATGCACAGAAGTCCAAACTGCGGCTGCGTAAATGTCAGCCGCAGGCACATTCTTAAAACAAGCCACAGAGGCAGCGACACCCCTGGTGGAGTGGCCTCTGATTTGACCCGGCAGGGTCTTGTGATACTTGTTGTAATAGAAAGTGATACAATGAGCCAACCATTTAGATGGGCATTGCTGGGAAACAGCATTGCCTTCTCTTTTGTGAACAAATCAGACAAACAGCTGATCAGGCTTTCCGAGATCCTTCTTCCTGGTGGTGTAGTACCTCAGAATTCGGTGAACATCCAAAGTATGCAAGAGGTACTCCCCTTGACTGGAGTGTTGCGTCAAGAAAGCAGGAAGCTCAATGGATTGATTCAGTGAAGATTCCGGTACGACCTTAGGGAGGAAAGTACAGTTACGTAAGAACTCACCGTAACAGTAGATCTTCGAGAGAGGCTCTTGCAGTAGGTAATTACATATAGGATCACACCAGCCGGTGGCAGGACCCCATGGAAAAATTTCTAGCTAGCAGTCCCTGGTGAGGACCGCCCCGCCAGGTGACCGTGTCATACGACGTCGGGTATAAAGGGGCGGTCCCATAACCACCTTCCAGTTCTTTCCTCGCCACAGGCCCGAAGGCCCGGACGAGAGAAAAAAATTACTCACCTTAGTAATGTTGTTTCTTCTAATGGAGTATTGCTATATTATGACATATGCAGTGAGTCCCAACCTTCAACTACTCCGGAGGTGAAAGAGTTAACTTTCCATGCCAGGCATGGAACGCTGAGCTCGAGCTCGGTTGAAACTCTGTCTGTTGTTCTTCAAACTCAAACCGTCAGATCTTTACGAGCTAAACTCACTGAGGTCCTGTGTGGAAGCTGTAAACCTACACTAGCCAACTGGCTACTAAACATAAGAACACATTTTATTGGTCCTAACACAAAGACTCAAGTCAGGAGACCCATAAAATGAGAAACACAACACCAAGTCACCCCAAGAAAGGAGGGGTGAAAAACAACAAGGTGGGCACCTACTAAGTGCCAACACTGCACTGCCCACCCACATCCCAAAAACAGAGGTTCTGAGAGGGACAGGCAGGGGGGGAGGTCATAATATAGCAAGACTCCATTAGAAGAAACAACATTACTAAGGTGAGTAATTTTTTCTTCAAACAACATGAAGTCTTGCTATATTATGACATATGCAGACTACAAAGCAGTACCTCCATGGAGTAGGGACAGAACCTCACTTAGGAAATAGGCTCTGAAGCTAGCGGTGTCAAACCGAGCATCACCCTAGCCTGGATGTCCAGGGAGTAATGCTTGGTAAAAGTGTGAACTGTTTTCCAGGTAGCTGCTTGACATATCCCCAGAATAGGATGCCCTGGCAGCAGCCAGGAAGCAGCTGTACCTCTGGTAGAGAGAGCCTCAGGCCTGAGGGGAACCTTACCCAGTTTTCATAGCAAAATTTGAAACAAGAGACAATCCACCTGGCAATGGATCTTTAGTGGCAGGTTCCTTTACCAACCTCACCATAAGTGAGGAACAGTTGGAGGGAGTCAAACCTGTGACCCTTGGTACGCTCTATGTAGTAACTAAGGGCTCTCTTCACATCTAAGCTGTGCATCCTCCTCTCGTCAGAGGAGGAATGGTCAGTGAAGTAAACTGGAAGAGATATAGATTGATTAAGGTGGAAATCTGAAACCACCTTAGGCAAGAACTTCCTGTTAGTCCTGAGGACCACCTTATCTCTATGAAAGGAGATAAAATCAGGCTCCACTGACAAAGCTTGTAATTCACTTATGCGTCTGGCAGAAGAGATGGCTACCAGAAACACAGCCTTCCAAGTCAAGTACTTAAGCTCTGCTGAAAACAAAGGCTCAGAGGGGGGTTGCATAAGCTGAGCAATGCAAACATTAAGATCCCAGGCGGGAGCAGGGTCCCTGAAAGGAGGGTTGGTGTGAAGCAATCCCTTGAAAAACTTGGAGAATACAGGATGAGCAGAAAGAGAAGAGGGTTTACCTGCTGAAATAAAAGCAGACACAGCTGCCAGATGCACTTTTAGGGTAGCTGGTCTCAGCACCATATAATCCAGGACTGTGGGTAAATCAGCAGATTCTGGGGAAATATGCTTTCCAGAGCACCATGTGGAAAACCTCTTCCAATTGGAATTATAAGTAGCCCTGGTAGAAGGTTTCCTAGAAGCCTTCAGGATATCCATTACACCTTGGGAGAGGTGTAGATCAGCAAACTCTAACTCTTCAAGAGCCAGGCCTTGAGATTGAGAGATTTGAGGTTCGGGTACCAAACCCTCCCCTGAGCACAGGTTAACAGGTTGTGATTCCTGGGAAGACACAGGGGAAGATGGACTGCTAAGGACAGTAGGAGTGGATACCAGGGTTGTCTGGCCCAATCTGGAGCAATCAGGATCATCGTGCAGGGTTGAGATCTGATTTTGACTAGCACTTTGAACAGGAGAGGGAAGGGGGGGGAAGGCATAGAGAAACTTCCCTTCCCAATTGAGAACTAAGGCATCCAGAGGGTCTGAGCCCAACACTGGGGGCCTGCAGCAAAAAAGGGGAAGTTGGTGATTGTCTGGGGCTGCAAAAAGATCTATCTGCGGGGTGCCCCATCTGGCAAATATCATCTCCAAGACCAGGGGGTCCAGTGACCATTCGTGATGGCCCTGGGAAATCCTGCTGAGAGCATCTGCCAGGACATTGTCCTTGCCTGGGAGGTGAACTGCCATAAGGGAGGTGTTCAGGGAGTAAGCCAGAGACCACAACTTCATTGCTTCGGTGCACAAGGCCGTAGACAGAGTGCCCCCTTGCTTGTTGATGTACCACATTGTGGTGGTGTTGTCTGTTCTGACCTGTACAACTTTGTTCTGAACAGATTTGGAGAAAGCTTGAAGTGCTAGAAAAACTGCTCTGAGTTCCAACAGGTTGATGTGGAACAGAGATTCCTGAGGGGAACACAATCCCTGGGTAGTGAGGTCGCCCATGTGAGCTCCCAACCCCAAGAGGATGCATCTGTAGTAAGGATTAAGGAGGAGACTGAGAGACAAAAGGAACCCCTTGTCTCAGATTGCTCTGATCCTGCCACCACTGTAGGGCCTGGATCAGGTCCAGTAACTGGGATCAATTTAATAGAGGGTCTTTCCTTTGAGATCAAAGGCTCTCAAATGGAACTGGATGTCCATCATCTGAAATCTTGCTCCCTGCACTACTGCTGTAGAGGCAGCCATGTGACCCAGGAGCTGTAGAAAATGCCTTGCTGGTCGAGAGACCTGCAGGGTGAATGAGGAGGCCAGAGAGACCAGGGTCCTTGCCCTGTCCAAAGGAAGGAAGGCTCTGGCTTTCCCTGTGTTCAGCTCTGCGCCTATGAAGGTGAGGAGCTGGACAGGCTCTAGAACTGACTTTGAAAGATTCAGAAGGAAACCTAGAGAGGTGAGCAGTTGCTGAGTTATCTGTAGATGTAACTTGACATGGTCGGGGGACTGGCCTACTATGAGCCAGTCGTCCAGGTAAGTAAGATGGCAATTTTTTGCCTTCTTAGGGAAGTAACTGCTACTGCCAGGCATTTTGTGAATACCCTTGGAGAAGAAGTGAGGCCAAAGGGCATTGCTCTGAACCGGTAGTGGCCTGAGGGCAGCTCGAACCTGAGGTACTTTTGATGGGAGCTTCTGATAAGAATATGGAAGTAGGCATCCTTGAGGTCCAGGGACGCTAGCCAGTCCCCTGGCCTTAGAGAGGGTAGAATAATTCCCAGAATCACCACTTTGAATTTTGGTTTTAAAAGGTGCTTGTTTAAGTATCTGAGATCCAGGATGGGCCGCCATCCTCCTGTCTTTTTTGGGGTAACGAAGTACCTGGAGTACAACCCTTTGCTCTGGTGTAGGGGTGGAACCCTTTCCACAGCTCTGAGAGCCAGGAGGGAAGAGACCTCTGCCAATAGGGCAAGTGCCTCTGGTGGATTTGCAGGTGGCAAGGATCTGGTTCTCATTTTTGGAAACTTTTTGGAGCTGAGAACCAGTCCCTGGCTTACTACTTCCAGGACCCACTTGTCTGATGTCAGAGACTCCCAGTCCTGGACAAAGTAAGCCAGCCTGCCCCCTACAGGTAGCTGAGAATCGGCCCTGGTAACCCCATCAGGGTGCCTGCTTGGCAGGGGCTTTGGGCTAAGGGGTGGAAGCAGGCCTGCTTGTTCCCCGTCTGCCCCTCCTTCTAAAGAACCCCCTCTGGGCATAAGCAGAAGAGGAGGCCTGGGCTTGGTAAAAAGGCCTATGAAAAGGCCTGCCCCTGCCCCTGGGAAGCTGCATTTGAGGAGTGGCCTGCCTTTCCTTGGCCTGTGCACTCCTATAGGTGGTCCTATACTCATCCATTTTCTTCATGTAATTCTCTGTGTGCTCCCCAAACAAAGAATTACCCACAACAGGAAAATCCATGGCCTTAGTCTGGGTATCCTCTGACAGGCTAGTACATCTGAGCCAAGCCATTCTGCGAAGTGCCACAGATGTAGCCATGACTCTTGATGACACATCATTTGAGTCTACTGCAGCATGGAATTGCACCTTGGATGCCTCAATACCATCAGCAGCCACCTGCTCCAGCTCCTTGGCAAGCTGGCCAGGGACCTGTTTTGCTAGAGCCATAACAGTATCCCATCTGGATTTCTGGTATCTAGCAACATAAGCCATATAATTTGCCTGTCTGAGTCCCAAGGATGCTGCTATGTACTGTTTCTTTGCCGTGGCATCAATCCTCCTGGAGTCCTTGTCCGGGGGGTGTGAAGCCAAGGGAATATTTGCCTTGTCACAGGCTGCAGCTTGCACTACCCCAACATGGCTGCATTGTTGTGTAAAGAACTCCGTATCAGAGCCTGACAATGTGTACCTCTTGTCCATTCTCTTATCCACAGGAGGTATAGTGTGAGGAGTTTTTAGAATTTTAAATGTCCGTTTCCCAAAAGATTTATGCAAGGGAATGGACAGTCTCCTAGACTCTGGGATATCCATCATTTCCACATAGTCACGCTCCTCTTGATCATCCACAGCTTCCTCCATAGGGAGCTGGAGGGTTTCAGCCACTTTTTTATAAAACATAAAATGAGAAGGGGACTCAGAAAGCCTAGGAGGAGACACTCCTGAAGGTCTGTCTGGGGAGATGTCCGGGTCAGTGGGCACATCCAGACTTTCAAATCCACATTCACTCTCCTCAAGCTCCTCTTCCCCCTCCTCCGGTTCATAATATTCCTCTAAATCATACTCTTGAACCGGTGGAACCGGACGAACCGGGCGCTTACCTGATGGTGCCGGTTCGGTCGGAACCGGGGAAAGCGACTGGACAATTTTAATCGCTTTGGCTATTTCTTCAGCGGTTGGAGAGGAAAGTTTTGGCTCCACACCAGCTGATTTCCTAGTCCTTTTTGCTGGAACCGACTCCTCAGAGTCGGATCTCCTTTTGCCCGAAGAAGTCTGGCCCTGGTCAGAGGGCACTCCCTCTGGTTCAGTTGGAACCGAACCGGGCTGGCCATCCGATTCAGCGGACTTTTTGGCCTCCCTTTCCCTGAGCCTACCAACTCTCTTTTCCAGGGTAGCTGCAGGAAAATTTTTACAAATCTGGCAGTCTGCATTGAGGTGATCAAACCCCAGACAATAAGCACAGGTGGTGTGGGGGTCAGCCTTGGCAAAGACTTCCCCACAGATGCTGCAGTGTTGAAACCCAGTGGGCCCGGTTTTTCTTTTGGGTTTCTCAGACATAGTGCCAGTCCTAACCAAACTTACCCGTTTATGGCAATCCGCCAGGTAAGACCCTCTTATCGGTTCCCAACCGTGTCACGGGTCATGGAAAAAAACGTAATAAAATCTGTTTTTTTTAGAACCGATAACCACACTCTAAATCACAGAATAAGATATTTTAAACAACCTGATCGGTTCAAACTGAATTGATAAACCGTTTACAAGTTCCACACAGAAAAGAATTAATGTAAAACCTATCTAGCACTCGCAAATACCACAGACAGAGTCTGAACCGACCGGTTGTGGTTTAAATTCGGTCGAAAACCAAGAAAAACAATACTTTAACCGACAAAATGAACCGAGCAGAAGGAGAAATCTCCGGAGCGACTGTTCAGTGAGGCGGAGTAAAGAATCTGACGGTTTGAGTTTGAAGAACAACAGACAGAGTTTCAACCGAGCTCTAGCTCAGCGTTCCATGCCTGGCATGGAAAGTTAACTCTTTCACCTCCAGAGCAGTTCGAAGGTTGGGACTCTCTGCATATGTCATAATATCGCAAGACTTCATGTTGTTCGAAGCAGATGTTTCCATTCGTGGAAAAAGAGCTGACAAAGCCTAGGGGGATGGAGGGCGGGAAGGTATTACCTACTGCAAGAGCCTCTCTCGAAGATCTACTGTTACGGTAAGTTCTTATGTAACTGTACTATCTTACTTCGAGAGAGCTCTTGCAGTAGGTAATTACATATAGTACTGAATCCCAAGTGGTCTGGAACTAATAAAAGGCACCGGGAGAAGGAAACTACTCCAGAAAGTAGCAGAAGCCTTGCAATCCTCAAGACAGGAGGCCTTGCAAAACAGCTAGCCCGAAGCCTGCTCTCCGGCGAGAGGCAATGTCTAAACTGTAATGTTTCATAAAGGTATGGACGGAAGTCCAGGTGGCGGCAGCGCGTATGTCTGCCGCAGACACATTCTTGAAACAAGCTGCAGAGGCTGCTACTCCTCGTGTGGAGTGACCTCTGACCTGACCGGGAAGGGTCTTGTTGTACTTGTCATAACAGAAAGTGATGCAATGAGCCAACCACTTCGACAGGCATTGCTTGGAAACAGCATTGCCTTCCCTTTTGTGAGCAAAAGAGACGAACAACTTATCAGTCTTTCTGAGATCCTTCATCCTGTCGGTGTAGTATCTCAGAATCCAGTGAACATCCATGGTATGGAGTAAATATTCTCCTTGGTTGGAGTACTGTGTGACAAAAGCAGGTAACTCTGTAGACTGATTTAAGGTAGACTCTGCTACCATTTTAGGTAGAAACTTAGGGTTCGTGCGAAGAGCCACTCATTCTTTGTGAAAAATCAAATAGGGAATTTTACCCATAAGGGCCTGGAGCTCGGAAATTCTTCGAGCGGAAGTAATGGCCACCAAGAAGAGCTTCTTCCACGAAAGAAACTTCAGATCTGCGGTTGCTGCAGGTTCAAAGGGAGGAAGGGTAAGTTTCTCGAGAACAAAGTTCAAGTCCCAAGGGGGAGCAGGAGTTCAGATGGGGGGCCTCAGATGAAGGACCCCTCTAAGAAAGGTCTTAGAGACCTCTAATTGGGCAAACGCTTTATCTGCGAAAGGAAAATGGTAGGCTGAAATAGCAGCCATGTGCACCTTCAAAGAGGAATGACTGAGACCCAGGTCAAAGAGATGACGTAAATATTCCAGCAGAACGGCCACTAAACAGGAGAAGGGCTCCACGTTCCTAGAGGCGGCCCAAATAGAAAATCTCTTCCATTTCATGGCATAAGTGGACCTAGTGGAGGGTTTTCTAGCCTCCACCAGAATCTCCGCCACTTTTGGAGAGACACCAAAACGAGATTGAGCTAGGTCTGCAGGAGCCATGCATGAAGTTGTAGGGACTTGAGGCCCAAATGGACCAGGGTCCCCCGATCCTGGGTCAGCAAACCTCGAAGTAAAGGAAGAGGAAGAGGAGGAACCTCTGAGTATTGTTATAGAAGAGAGAACCAGATTTGCCTGGGCCAGGAAGGAGCGCTCAGAGTCACTCTTGCTCCTTCTGTGGTTAGTTTCTGCAATACACGAGGGACCAGAGGATTTGGGGGAAAAGCATAGACGAATCTGCCCTTCCAGTCCAGAGACAGAGCGTCGCTCCAGAAAGCGCCTCGCTTTGGAACGAGCGAGCAAAAGATGGGAAGTTTTGCGTTTTGGGAAGAGGCGAACAGGTCTACCTACGGAGTCCCCCAAAGCTAAAAGATATCGTCTAGCACCTTTTGGTCCAATTCCCACTCGTGTGGCAGGGCAGAGGAGCGGCTTAGCTTATCTGCCAGGGTGTTGTCGACTCCTGGAATGTGAATCACAGTGAGGTGAAGGTTGTGTTGAGTTGCCCAGTCCCAAACCCTCACTGCTTCCCTGCATAGAGGGTAGGATTGAGCCCCTCCCTGCTTGTTGATGTACCACACCACGCACATGTTGTCTGTCTGGATGGCGAGGTGACCGGGAAGAATGTATTGGTGAAGGGCTTGGAGAGCATATAGTACTGCTCGAAGCTCGAGCACACTGATGTGGAGAGCTAGTTCCAATCTGGACCATAATCCCTGGGTTCAGTGAGGACCCAGATGGGCTCCCCAACCTTCGCCTGATGCATCTGTGGTCAGAGTCTGGGAGGGGGGAGGATGACAGAAGGGGAACCCTCGAAACAGGTTCTCTCGAACCATCCACCATTGCAAGTCTCGTGCCATCGGCGAGGAGACCAGAACTAGATGATCTAGGTCATCTATGAGTTGATCCCACTGGGAGCGAAAAGTCCACTGAGAGATCCTCATGTGGAGTCGAGCTCGAGGGACCGTCGGAATAGCGGCCGCCATGAGCCCCAGGAGATGGAGAACCGACCTCGCCGGAACCCTCCTGCGTTCTGATAGCAGGAAAATCTGTGACTGAAGAGAGGCCACCCTGTCCGGAGGCAGAAAAGCCTTGCTCACCGTCGTATCGAGGATAGCCCCGATGAACTGTAGTCTCTGGGAGGGATCCAGGTGAGACTTGGAATGGTTGATGGTAATACCCAGGCAAGTAAAAACCTGCTGGGTGAGGGAGAGAAAATGCCGGAGTTCCTCCCCGGACGAGGCCGCCAGGAGCCAGTCGTCCAGGTAAGGGAACACCTGTATTCCCATCGTACGCAGGTGGGCCGCTACCACAGCCAGGCATTTGGTAAATACTTGGGGTGCCGAGGAAAGACCAAACGGGAGCATCCAGAATTGGTAATGGTCCCCCTGAAATGCAAACCGAAGATACTTGCGGTGAGAAGGGCGAATGGGAATGTTCAGATATGCATCCTGCATATCCAGCGCACAAAGCCATTGACCCGGCCGAAGGAGGGGCAGAAGGGTCTGTAGGGAGAGCATCCTGAGCCTTTTGTATTCCACGTAAAGGTTCAAGGAACTGAGATCAAGAATAGGTCTGAGATCTCCCGTCTTCTTTGGGACCAGAAGAAATGTGAATAGTAACCAGTCCCTTGAAGATGAAGGGGAACGGGTTCTATGGTCCTCTTCGCGAGGAGGGCAGAGATTTCTTCCCGAACCAAAGGAAGATGATCCCTTGCGTAGGACGATTTCAGGGGTGGGTGGCGGGGTGGTTTCTGTAGAAACTCTATAGAATGCCCTTCAGCTATAATCAGGAGCACCCAAGAATCCGTTGTAATCCTCTCCCAACCCAGAAGGTGGAGGGAGAACCTCCCTCCTACCGGTTCCTCCAGTGTGCCCGGGGGCGGTGGGAGAGGGGAGGAGTCAGGTGGTGTGGGCAGCACCACAGCTGGGGCACCCGCTGCTTTTGTGGCGGGGCCTGGCAGCTGGGGGCCCACCGCTTAGTGGCCCGCCTTCTTGGGGTTTCGCTATGACGCATCAACGCCGCGAAAAGGACGGCGCCATGGCACATGAAATCCACGGATTTCAGAGCCATCCCCTTCTCCTGCAAGTCGGTGATCATGTCCTTGACATCACCACCGACAAGCACCGACCCCCTGAAAGGTGTTTCCTGGATCGCGGATTGCACCTCCGGGACCAAACCTGACACGCGGAGCCAGGCATGACGCCGTAGACTCACGGCGAAAGCGGAGCTCCGCCCGGCAGTGTCTACTGTATCGTATGTCGTCCGCAGAATGTGGCGACTGGCCGAACGAGCAGAATGGAAGAGATCGGCTAACTCCTGCTTGACTTGAGAGTTAGGTAAGGAGTCTATCTTAGATTCCGCCTGGGTAAGGATGGCCTTCTGGTAATCCCCCATATCTGCGACGTAATTCAGGGCCCGAATTCCCAGTGTGGAAGAGGCGTAACTCTTTCTTCCATACTGGTCCAGGAGGCGAGACTCATTATCCGGGGGAGACGAGCTAAGATGTTTGTTGGTGCGCTGACCGGCCGTGAGCGGTGCTAATCACGACCGAATCTGCACGAGGGTTGGAGTCCAGATAATCTACACCCTCTGGAGCCTGGTATAGCCTGTTAGGCTTCCTAGAAAGTGGGGCTAACGCCGACGGTTGTTTCCAAATCGTGGAAACAAGGTGGGCGTGAGGCTCAATCCAGTGTGGCACTAAAGTTGGAGCTGTCAGGGGCAAGTCCAGATGTTCGGCAAGTTTAAGTCGCTGAGGATCTGGTTCCAACGAGCGCCACTGATGAACTTACTGGATTTTTCTGAGCAACTCCGTGAAGGAAGGATCCTCTGGAGGAGACTTCGGAGGGTCTCAGCCGGGCTTAGGACGGAGAGCGAGGCTCGTCGTCTCTCTCGGAGCATCCATCAGAAGAATCTGAGGAATCCGAGAGGAAGAAGAATCGGAAGCAGAATAAGACTCCCTAACACGGCTTGGGGCAGGAACGGGTTCCTTGGGGGTACCCTGGACAGCGTGTCCTGCCCTCTCGAGATCCAGAGGAAGGGCTCTGGAGTCTGGAAGGGTGAGGGAGTGTGCCCTCCTCGGGCGACGGGAGCCTGGGCAGCACTGGCCGCCATATAAGCTGTTCTCTGACTCCTTGTGAGCTAAGCTCTGGCCTCCAGCCCACCATGAGGCCAGAGTCTCCTGCAGATCCACCGGCAGCCATAGGGGTGGTGGAGGAGGAGGGCGAAAGGCGTATGGGTTGTACCCATAAGGCAAGTATCCGAAACTCAGCTGCGGAAAAACTGGCTCCGGGTATTGCGGCATCTGGCTTCAGTCCTATATGTAATTACCTACTGCAAGAGCCCTCTCGAAGTAAGATCTGTGTTTATCTGCCTTGGCAATGACCTCTCCATGCTCTGTGCAGTTTCTGAAACCAGGTTCACTGGTCTTTTTCTTCGTTTTTTTCTGACACAAAAACAAGAACTGCAATAAAATAAGTAAATTTAAAGTGTTTTTACCACAAATTTAGCAGTTGTGGTCGGTTCAGGAACCGATCAGAAAACCGAGCGGAACCGATAAAAACTGGAACCGGTATTAGTGGTTCGGTAACCGATATACTCGGTTACAAAAATATAACAAAATTAAATTTTTTTAAAACTAGAAAAACTAAAATAAGGGGGAAAAAAGTCCTTAGTTTCTCACAGGTTATACCAAACCATGAGAAATCGAGAAAACAACGTAATCTAACAAAAACACTAATGGTTATAAAGATAAACAAAGGATAAAGGACAGCAGTTGAAAATAAAATACAGTAATAATCGTACAGATTATTTTCCAAGTGTTTGAAGGCGAGATGTTGAGGAGAAAATCTCCAAGCGTCTTGTCTTGACAGGCGGAGAGAGAAAGCTGAGGGTTAGAATGTAGGCAGTTGATAGGCTGCAGCATTTGAAAAAGTGGCACAAGCCAATGATTCCATCATTAGCATAGCGTTCCATCTCTGGGCAGATCTGGCTTAAAGGCACACTGCAGAAGAGTCAGGAATACTGGAGAATTCCGGGGATGAGAATCAAGCAGAGGTGGATCCAGCTCCAGGGGCTGACCCATCACTTCGAGGGCATTTGGCCGCGGCTCCTGCACTGGAAGGGGTGGGCAAGAAAGTGAATACTCTTCATTTGCCTTGGGGCTAAGAGGCTGCACAAGGTCTACTGGATGTCTTGTAAAAGGGAGGGTGCTGTCTGCCCTTAAACTGCATATGTTAGAGGTAGTGGACAGATCTTATAGCCCTGCCGGATGCCTGCAAATCATTAATGATGTCCTGGACATCAGGCCCAAAGAGCTTAGTGCCACTGAAAGGGGCATTAAGCACTTTCTGCTGGACATCAGCAGCAAAGCCAGAGACCCTCAGCTAGGAGCGCCTACGTAGGCAGATGCCGGTGGCAGCAGCCCTGGCAACAGTGTCCGAGATAGAACAGAGGGCCCTTAGGAGGTGCATGCTAACACCCTCAGCAGTCTTCAAGCACTCGAGAACCTCCCGTTTCTGTGCACTATATGGGAGTGGGTACAGGGTCATAATGTTGCAGGCAAAACCACACATATCAACAATGCCGCACAATAAGCAGCATGCAGCAAAATATCGTTGGAACAACACGCCAACTGATAACAAAGAATGTGCTCTGTTAGCACAACTACCGGTATCTGTTTTTGATGGGGGGTGGGCTCCCCCACCAACATCCCTTGGAAATAAAATAACTCCTAGGGGGGTTTGGACTCGGGATGGGGCGCAAGTTGGGTGGGGGGAGAATGTTTAAAACAAAAAAATGCCTTAACACAAAGGGACCTGGGGAGAATGGAACTGCAGCCTCAGGTCCTCGACGCCACCGAGTTGTGGTGCTCTAGCCACTCCACCACGGGAGCAGCTCAGCCAGGCACCGTACCAGCAGTATACTTGACGCTCCACCGTGTAACACTACAGTGACAGGGCTAGCGGTTATTACCTCACGCTAAGAAGCCCCTTTTGTGCTTTGTCCTGCGCGACAATTCATGTGCTATTTTGGCAGCGCTATATTGACCTGGTACCCTGCGAGGGCCTGAGTGGCAGCTTTGCCCTTCTTCCAGTTGGAGTTCTAGTATTTTACCATATGAGAGAGGTAATTGCCAATCCTCAGCTCAAGGGTGGAGGAGGCATAACCCTATTGCCCTAAAGGTCAATTCTACAAGACTCTTTGTCAGGGGGAAGAGAACTAAAGTGCTTAGGAGCCTTAGACCTGTCATGAACTGCCTTAATGACCACTAAATTGGTCTCTGTGTGGACAGTACAGTAAGGAAACCCCTGGAGGGCATGGTAAAGCTTATCTGCCCTGCGGAACATGGCTGGCACCATATCTGGCCTGTACCAGGATGCAGTAGAAGCATTTCTAAATGCACATAAAACAAGAGGAATGATCTTTGGGGGAGACTCTGGGATCTCCAGAAAGTCCACAAGATCCTTTCTGGTGACATCTTTCTCCTCAGTGTGGAAACCCATGGCTGAGGACATTGTTTCATCACAATGAAAAATGTAGGGTCCGAAGAAGGAGACCTAGGGGTGTGCTTAACTGAATCCTCACTAACAGATGAGGCTGTGGACCTATCTGAGGTAAAGACCTCCTCTTCCTCATCAAGGAGAATGAGGTCAGGGTGGGACTCCTGCTCGACGTCGAGCTCTTCTTAATCCAGACGCTGGAGGCACTGACGCTGGCTTGCATGGGGCTTCCTGTGGCCTATGAGGAGGTGTCGACAACCAAGCTGCTGTCGACGGCGCTGGTCATGTGGGCCTGTATGCACCCAACTGATGAATGATCCCCAAGGTAAACTTGGTGAGGATTTCATTCAGGTCGACGACCACTGAAGGCTGCATCGACGGGGGGAAGGGATCGACAGTACAGGGATCAATAACCCGCCTGATGGATTCTGTAAACCCAAAGAGCCTGTAGCCCAGGTAGAAGAGGGGTCAGGCCTCGATGGAAGGGCCATCGATGACGAGCCCAGCATTGACAGAGATGGGGTCGACGACCAGCCACCCTGTGAATCGAGTGGATGTCCTGTTGGTATGGATCTGGAGGGCACAGAGACCTGGACAGTGACTATATGTGTCGGTGCAGCCGACGTGGGACCCCCTGTATGAAGGAGGAGGGGTCGTCGGGGTACGAGACCGCTGCGGCAGGGGGAGAGGGGGAGGTCCCGGTTTTGATCCTCTTTATGACTTCTCCTTAAGGACTTGTCTTGGGCCTTAGAGGCCTGGGAGCTTGACATCCCTGCCAGCAACTGAGATGCTGGGACCCCAGAGGACCCCTGCCTGGAACTGGCTGCTTGTTGTTCCATTAGGACATTTTTTTAAAGTCTCTTTGCATCACCTGAGGGTTGTCTGATTAAACTTCTGGCAGTGCTCACAGTCAGAAACTTTGTAGTCAGGCCCAGTGTTCATCTGTGGAGGCAATCTTCCTTCTGCAGCAACAGAAGACAGAGGTCAGATTAACTCACGACATGAACAAAATGAATGAATCTCATATAAAAGAAGAGATTCCAAAAGCAATAAGTAAGAAAAGCAGTAGGCAAAAATGGCACAAAACTGTGTCAGAGCTTCCGCGGAGACCCATGCGAACAAGTTGATGGCAGGAATGAACTGAGGAGGGAGTGGGAATGCTCAAGCCTTTATATGGCTGATGACGTCGATGACTTGGGCAGCCCCAGTTGTACCGCTGAAAATCTTACGTGTGGATCCTGCTTCACTGGCAGTGAAGTTCCTACTGTGTGATCTGATGACTGCGATACCCCTGAAGATGATCTGGAGTACTGCGTCCAGGTCTGGAGGCCCCATCTAAGAAACAGTCAGGGTGGAGGCGGTGCAGCGGAGGGCAACTAAGATGGCATAGGGCCTGAAGGATAAGACCCATGAGGAAAAACTAAAGGAGTTAAATATGTATTCCCTGGAGGAAAGGGGGTAAGAGAGAGACATGATTAAGACACACAAATACATCACCAGTACAAACAGAGTATAGGACGGAAGCATCTTCCAAAATAAAGTAAGAGATGCTCCAAGTCAAGGGGCACAAAATGAAGTTTTTTGGGGGGCTAGGGAAAGGGAGAAATATATTTTTCATGGAGAGGGTGGTGGAGGCAGGGGGGCTCCAGAGTTCAGTTTGGGCATGGGGCCTCACACTAGATAGGGATTAATAGGGAAGACTGGGTGGTGATGAGACTCCCACCCCTTAGCCCAACCTCCCACTGAGCACCCACCACCCCGCACATCCTAACTCACCTGAACAGGTCCCAGTATGAAGATCCACTCTCCCATCAAGGGCACATCTTGCTGCTAGAACTGGCACAACTGCTATATGAGAAATAAAGTAATTGCTATTCAATGTATTTCAATGGGTTTTCAACTGCACTTACCTTATTATGGCCGTGGGCAGAGCCTACAGCCATCTTATCTGTAGCTGGAAAATGGAGCATCGTGGAACACATGTTTTAGTCTTTTTCAATCCATGATTCCATGCCAACTGAAATAAAATACTCCCTTTTTCTGTTAAGAATGTTGGATACATAACTCCAAGCCGCTTATCAGATGCCATTAGGAAACTGAAACAGCTTGTTAAATATTTGTTAAATATTGGTCGCCTACTAAACTGGAGATTTGTTTACCTCCTTCGGAATTCAACAACTTATACATTTAAATACCTAGCATTTAAAAAGCTTCTTGCTACTAGTTTCACTTGGGAATGTATTGTCTTTCAAGAAATATTCATACCCCATAAATGTCATTCCTTTCCCAACAAAGCTATAATTTACGCTGTTTTCTTTTTAACCTCTAAAGACACTAACTGATAAGTACTGTCTCAGTCATATACCAGGTCTTCAGTGAACTACCCAGACTGAATATGTAGCAATCAGCAGGCATTTTCTATTATGCTTTTCGGGGGAAAAAATACATTGAGCAACAGCAAACACACACGCCATCCTCATGGCCACAACATTCAAAAAAAATACTGCATTCTAGTGTTATAAAACAATACAGAAACTGTTTCTCAGTGAACAGAGTGAAGTTCAGTTTAGAGAAGATTTCTTTTAAATATTTCTTATCCTGTATTTTGTATCCTGGATAGCGCAGGGGAGATGCTACATCTCATCGTCACAAGGATGTTCATTTATACATTTTTGCACTGTATTTACTCAGGCTGTCCCAGATTAGATGCAATATCTTTTTTTCAGTGGGGTCATGATTTTACCATTTTGATACTGTATTTCTTCAGGGTAGCCTAGTCCAGGGTCCCAGATATTCAAAGGAGATGCACGGTGCATCCTGGCAGAAAAAGTAGATCTGCCGCACAATCCAACAATGCGCTGCAGCGTGATATTCAAACGTGCAGGATGCGCTGCCCACAAGGGAATGGGCCAGGGTGCACACAAATAGTATGCCGTGCAAATCGAGGGTGCGTTCCCATGCGCTGCGGCATACTCAGTGGGAATGCGCCCCTCGCAGTCCAGAGCAGCGCAGCCCCTAGTTAGGCCATGAATAGCTGGCCTAACCCAGCCAGCCACCCACAGGCAGACTGCGGAAGTGCACCAAGGTACACAGCAGCCTGGCAGCCCTGGTGGACTAGAGGTACCCCCTCCCATCTCAGAGTGATCCAACTCCATCCTCGAAGAGCTCCATAGTGTAGGGCCCCCCGGACCCAATCACATCAGAGGAAACCAGGGTCCATATCCATAGCATAGAGGATCCCCACCAACCATCTCGGTACGTAGACACCCCCACTCCCCCCATACCCCACCTATTGCAGAGACTGGCACTGCCCTCCACACCCTGCCATGGCCAGCCGACAACTGCACTGGACCTGGGCCGGGGACCTGTACTCTGGAGTGACCCTGGTGGCTGTACCGTGTGCTGGGGCAGTATGCAAGCTGCGTACCCACCAGTGTGAGCAGCTGTGTGTAGGTCCCTGGCAAACCGTAAGAGAGAATTGACATACCTCCAATGCATGCCTTGTCGATGCTGTATCTTCCTACTGTAATACACCTCTGCAGCTCCACACTCTCCCCCATTCCCCAACATGCCACCCTTCGGACCGCTGAGGTATCCTGGGTGCCACGGGGTTCGTTATCCTGCAATGTCATTTGCAGTGCATGCTCCAGGCTATGAATAGTGTTTCTGCGGTTCCTCAATTATACAGATGAATGGGAGGTAAGAGGTAACATGCTTGTTCCAGGACCTGTGCGAGTGGGTACAGCATCAGCTGTCACCCGCACTGAGCAGTGCAATGGCACCAGGATGATGGGTCCGCATGTGAGCGCCTGAAGTGTATGGCCACTGGGTGTTATTGCCCACATACAGCTCATGCCTTGCTATGACATTTCAGCATCCTACTGCCAGTGCTCCGCCACCCAAAAATAAGATGCCATTTCTTCTGTGAATGATCCAGACTACATATATATAGCAATCCATAGGCATATGAAAAAATGATTCACCTTAGTAATCTTGTTTCTTCCAATGTATTCTTCCATATTCATAACTCTCTGCAGTTAGCCTGCTCAGTAGAACTGCCCCGAGAATGGTACTATATGCTAATGATGGAATCATTGGAACGGGAAACATTCAAACTGCTGCCCTCATCTGCGGTACATTCCATCAACGTCTCAGATTTCTAGGAAGTCCACAAAGCAATCTTACTGAGTGACTCAAGCTCAAAAAACTGCTTGATATAGACAAAACTATTCTATACAAACCCTACCCCTGATACTAATGATTATAGTATCAGGCGTACCTGAAACACCCAGAATCACCTGGGGAAAAAGAAAGGTAAGTATGAAAAAACAACCCCACAGAATTAAAATAAGTGTGCCCAGGTCTGGGACTGTCAATTAAGAAGACCATTCAGAGGCTCTGGTTCCAGAAGGGGAGGAAGGGAGGGAGAGTTATGAATATGGAAGAATACATTGGAAGAAACATGTAACATTATATTTACTATGTATTAATTACTGCTACGCTTATAATGTACTTGCTATACACAAATGTTTTATCACTTTTTTTTTTTTACTGGTTCTGTTGTATGTGACTAAAACAAGTCCTTGTGCAAGCATAATAATGGATAGACACACCATGTACAATAAGCCATTTCTAATCTCAAGGTTGTTACATAGCTTAAAGAGAGAACAAACTGTTACTTCCTTAATCATAAACACAACGCATGACAGTACACGCCATAATCAGCACATTCCTCAGCTATGGGAAAATATTGAGATATGTCAGACTATGCTATTCTATAACAAACAGGCCAAAATTAAGAACAACATGTATCTAATACCTGGTCATTATGTGGAAACAGCCCCTCAATAGCTGTACTTTATTAAATATTAACCCTTTGGGTTTACAGCATGTAGATTCTGGTATATATATATATATACACACACACACACACTGTTAGGGTAACCTAATAATGCCTGTGCTCTTTTAAAGTTACAAGAAAGGTCAGTTGGAGATATATAAACCACAGGGAGCTGTGACGGCATACAGATTATGTGAAAAATCGGCCAATACAATAAAGTCAGCCTGTGCCAAATGAGTCATAAGGAGTTATGGCAGCATCTGGATCAGAAGACTTTCTAAAAACACAAAGTAAACTTTCAAATCGCATAATCCATATATGCATAATGGTCATTTAGTTTTGTATTAGTTGTAGGGAGCTACAAATAACACTACAAGTCCGACCTAAACATATTTCATAATATGCAATCAATAAGGGAAAGCATAACAAAAGACCTAACAATAGTGTTTGCTTGTGATTACCTATTTCTACATGCTAGTAAATAAATAACCTTTTAATTATAATTCTTGTTAATACTAGAGGAGCACTTGAGTGCTGGATCCATTTTAATCACAACGTTTTATTAAATGTACTAGGATACATGCTAGATTACTTTTGCTCGTTAGTCATATTGGTTTGACGGTGTCTCAGTATAATCCTAATGGAGCAATGTCGCCATCTTGTGGTGACAGTTAAAATTGTTAGCTTAATTGCAATGCATTACATTTCTAAGCTAAGGGAAGCAGTATGACCAAATATGGATAAACTGTTATGAAAGCAATGCTAAGCAAAAACATAATTACCAGTGTCACAACTCATGGACAACATTAGGCCATACCAACATAGCCAAAGACTGACAAATATCTTGTAGCTAAAGTATTACCTTATACGTAATTTCCTGAAGTTGTTTGTCACACTGTATATAAACCCCACTGCCTAAAGCTTTGGGAGAACATGTAACCAGCTTACGAAGAGCACTGTGTCGCTCTTAATAAAATACCTTTTGCTTACAAGGAAAGTTCTCCGGTCTGCTACTCTTTGATGTCTTTATCCTCTAGGTGCCCGAGCCAAACATCACGTAACCTACCGCTCACCGGCTGGCAATTCGTAGGGTTACAAAACAAGATTACTAAAGTGAGTAATTTTTTCTTTCTAACCCCATGTATTCTTCTCATATTCCAAACATTCTGCAGAATACAAAGCAGTACCTTTGGAGGTGGGCAGATAAACTACTTAGGAAAGAGGCTCTGTAGGACTGCTGTGCCAAACCTGGCATCACTTCTGGACTGCAAGTCCAAATTACAATGTTTAGTAAAGGTATGTACTGGCCTCCAGGTAGCTGCTTTACAGATCTCCAGCAAGGGGATATCCATAGAAGCTGCTATAGAAGCAGCTGTGCCACTGGTAGAGTGGGCCCTGAGGCCTGCTGGGTCCTGTTTTCCAGATTTTGTGCAACAAAACTTAATGCACTGAACTATCCAGCGAGAGATTGATCTCTTAGAGGCCGAAGTGCCCTTTCCCACATCCCCATAAGTGAGAAAAAGTTGCTGTTTATCAGCTCTCTGATCCTTGGTGTGAGTTAGATAATAACTCAATGCTCGTCACACATCCAGACTGTGGAGCCTGCACTCTCCTGAACTGGCATGTTCTGTGAAAAAGACTGGCAGTGTAATGGACTGATTCAAGTGGAAATCAGAAACCACCTTAGGGAGAAAGCTTCTGTTAATACGAAGTACTACTTTATTATTATGAAAGGATAAATAATCCTTTTCCACACACAGTGCTTGTAACTCACTTATTCTTCCAGCAGAAGTGATTGCTACGACAGTTTTCTATGTCACATATTGTAAATGTGCTGATGACATAGGCTCAAATGGAGGTTTCATGAGCTGAGCAATGCAAATATTCAGGTCCCATACTGGGACTGGTTCATTAATAGGAGGATGCAAGTGGGCTAATCCTTTAAAGATTTTTTTGAAAATAGGGTTAGATGCAAGGGAAACAGTTTCCCTGCTGAGAGAAAAGCTGAAACAGATGCCAAGTGCACCTCCAGGGATGTATGTTTCATGTTTAAGGCCTTGAGAGTGCAGTTCAGTAAGATATTCCAACAACAGTAGAATCTCGGCTAGAGAAGGAGAAACATGTTTAGCATCACACCAGACAGAAAACATTTTCCATTTTGTATTATAGGTTTTCTGTATCCTTTTAGGATATCCAGAACAGCATGGGAAAGCTGAAAAATTGCAAACTCTGTCCTCAGGAGCCAGGCCTCGAGTCTGAGAGACCTGAGGTTCAGGTACAGGATCTTCCCTTGGTGGGAAGTTAATAGGTTGTGCCTCCTGGGTAGGACTGGTGTGGACACTGACATTGACAGCAGAAGGGAATACCATGGCTGTCTGGCCCAGTCTGGTGCTATCAGAATCATGGGCGCAGGCTGTGACCCGAGTTTGAGTAGCACTCTGAAAATGAGAGAGAAGGGAGGAAAGGCACATAGGTGCTTTCCTGACCAGTCCAAGGCCAGAGCATCCAGGAGAATTGTGCCCCTGACTGGTGGCATGCAAGAGAATGGGGTAACGTGATTCTCATGAAAGACAAAGAGATCCATTTCTGGAGTGCCCCATCGTCTGAATACTGAGTCCAGTACCTGTCTGTTCAGAGACCATTCGTGATATACCTGGCTGATCCTGCTTAAAGCATCTGCCAGGATATTGTCCTTGCCTGGTACATGAATAGCTTGCAAGAAAGTTTTTTGAGAGTAAGCAAATTCCCAAATGTTCATGGCGTCTGACTTTGTTCCTCCTTGCTTGTTTATGTAAAACATTGTAGTGGTGCTGTTTGTTCTGACCTGTAGCACTTTGCCCTGTATTAACTGGGAAAAACTTTTTAGAGCCAGAAAGACTGCTCTGAGCTCCAGCAGGTTTATGTGGAGAAGAGACTCCATGCTTAACCAAGTGCCATGGGTAGTGTGCTCTCCTATATCAGCATCCCGTTCTAGCAGAGAAGCATCTGTTGTAAGGATGACTGAAGGATTTTCCCTTTGGAAGGAAACTCATGTCCTCAGATTGTGGATATCTGTCCACCACTACAGGGACTGGGTCACTGACCTTGTTACAGGGATCAGTTTTGACATATCGTCTTCTTCAGCACCAGTGTGTCTGTAGATGAAACTGTATGTTTCTCATTTGAAGTCTTTCTCCCAAGACCACTCATGTTGCTGCAGCCATATATCCCAGTATTTGCAAGCATCTTCTTGCAGAACATTGCTTTCCCAATTCGAATGAGGCAATCAGTTTCAGTATGAACTGAACTCTGTCCTCTGGAAGAAAAGCTCTTCCATTTGTGGTATTCAGTTCTGCTCCTATGAAATGCAGAACTTGAACTGGTGTGAGGATGGACTTTTCCTGGTTCAGCAGGAAACCAAAAGACTGCAACAAATCTTTTGTTACTTCCAGGTGTGCTTGCACCTGCTGAAATGATTTGCCCACTATTAGCCAGTCGTCGACATAGGGAAAAACTGTAATTTCTAGTTTTCGTAGGAATGTCACTACCACTGCCAAGCATTCTGTGAATACCCTTGGTGCTGAGGTTAGACCAAAGGGCAGGGCTGAGAACTGGTAATGACCTGAACGAAGTCTGAATCTGAGATATTTTCTGAGACTCCCTTATGGGTATGTGGAAATAAAGCATCTTTTAAGTCTAGAGATGTCAGCCAATCTCCATGCTGAATAACAGGTAAATATAAAGGTAGGGTCACCATCCTGAGTTTTGGCTTTGCCAGATATTTGTTCAGATGCTTTAGGTCCAGAATAGGCCACCACTCCCCATTTTTCTTTTTGTAAGAAAATACCAGGAGTTAAACCCTCTGCCCCTCTGAAGGGTAGGTACCTGCTCCACTGCTTTCATGCTGAACAGGGTTTGAACCTCCTTTTCCAGGAGCTGTTCTTTGATAAGCGAGGCTGGCTTGAATAGCCTTGACTTCACAGGACGGAAGGATTTGAAACTCAGGGAGAGTCCCTGGCTTACTACTACTACTTTTTTTTGTATAATGTTTTTTTATTGATTTTCAATCATAACAACACATACATATAGACAAATGCATTTCTTAATTTTACATTCAGATATTACTTTCCCTCTCAATTAATATCTATTTCAGTCTGGCAGTATGGGGAATAAGACAGGCTAATATCTTTACCATTTCAAGTGAAGGGTGAATATCACAGCATGGCATGAACCATGTGTGTGTGTGTGTGGGGGGGGGGGGGGTGACACCCATCCAATCTAGTCCCATCCCTTTAGGTTAAGCCTTCACATAGGGTAATCATCTCTTGTCTACTGAGCGAGGATAAGAAGAGTGCCCACTCTTTACAGAAGACCTCTGACCCATCCCGCAGTGTCAGTGATAACCTCTCCAATGTCAAATTCTGCAACATCAGTTGTCGCCACTGCTGGATGGTTGGTGCAATATTGTTGACCCAGGTATTTTGGATACAGTGCCTGGCCATTACCAGGAGGATTCTAATTCATCGTGGCATTGTTTCCCACTCCTCTGTCTCATCCGCGTACATACCAAATAACCCTTTAATAGGGTCCATTGCGATGGGGGTCCCTGCCAGTAACTATTTCTTTGAATATTTTATTCCAGAAGGACCGTAGAATACAGCAGTCCCAAAAACAATGCATATATGTTCCTACCTCCTGCCTACATCTCCCACATAGCAGGGAAACAGTTGGTGAGTAATATAGTCTGTGCAAAAACTTATAATAAGCCTCCTTAAATTTATTACAAATTAGAAGACCCCTATGTGCCAACAGCAGCTTTTGCCAATTTTCTTCAGATATCTCCCTGCCTATGTCCTTACTCCATTGTTGTCTTACCTTCTGTGTATAATCCAGCCACCCCTGCTTTCCAACTTTTGCAGCCTTACCAATAAACCCTTTAGGGTCTTGTTGTATCCCCAGTATTGTTATTTCTATTGAGCTCCATTCTTGCCCTCCAGTTTTTCTTCCATTTTAACTAAAATGTTTTAGTTGGAGATACCGAAACATATGCTGCCTTGCAGACTCAATCTCTTTTAATGTCCTCTAATGGGAGTAATGCCCCCCACTAATTGGGTACCTACACATTTCACCTTTCTTTTCCATTCCTTAAATCCTCCAACCTCTAATCCTGGCAAAAAAAGGGTTCCTTGCTACTGGTATCAATAAAGTTTCTCCTTTAGTTATTCCCCCTAGCTTTCTTAAGTAGCCCCCAAGCTTCCAATGTCATTCAAACTAGAGGATTCTGGCCCCCTTGGGTCCTATATGCCTGTGAACCTTTACTGAGCAAGTATGCACATAACTGTCCCAAGCAACCCTCTTGCTCCACTGTCACCCAGCTTACTCCGGCGCGAAATACCCAATCAGCTATGTATCTGCTGGAACGGAAAGAGGTACTTGCCAGATCTGGGAAATTAAGGCCCCCAACCACTTCAGCTTAAGTCTTTGAGTCGATTCTCTGCCTCTGCCCTTTCCAAATAAACTGAGCAAACGCTTTTTCTAACCTATCGACATTCCCCCCGCAAAATTCGCAAAGGGAGCATCTACATAGGATACATTATTCTGGGTAGAATGTTCATTTTTATGTTTGCTTGCACGCATGTGCAAGAAACATAGTGCCATCATCCGAGTTTTCTAGAGGTGTGTCAGCCTCTTTCAGTTCAGTCAGTGTGTTTGCAGGCGTGGTCGCTCTGCGCCAATCACTGGTCCAGCTGTCTATGACAGCTGAAAATGCAGTGACATACAGTTGAAAGGGAGAGCTCCACTTCAGTGAGCAGAGCTCCCCCCCCCAACACGCACGCATGCATATTGCGTGCTGACGCGCCCCACCCCCCACGCACATACTGTACAGCCGATGGCAGTGCCCAATCCCCCATCGGCTGCACGCTCCACCCCCAAAGCATCCAGGTGCCATGCTGGGAGCCCACCCCAGCGTGGCAAAATTATGTGCGGGGGTGCCAATCCCCATCGGCTGCAGCCCCCCAAAGCATCCAGCTGCCACACTGGGAGACCACCCCAGCATGGCAAATTGATGTTATGGGCCGACGAGGGTGCCTAACCTTGGCTCCAGCCCCCAACAGCATCGGCTGCACACCCCAAAGATCCAAGTGCCACGCTGGAGCCGACCCAGCGTGGCAAATTGATATGGCAGACGGTGTGCCCAATCCCGCTCGCTCCAGCCCCCACCCTCAACAGCCTTCCAGCTGCCACGCTGTAAGCCCACCCCAGTGTGGCAAACGCCCATGCGTGCCTTCGTCCCTCATAGTCTTACAAAAAACAAAAAAACTGTAAATACTAAAACTGTCCCTCTGCGCTTCTCCTGCCCCTCCCACAACCCGCACCCACCCACTGCGCATCCTGCCTCCCAACACCCCCACCCCATACTTACCTCTGGAGCTTGGCACCACGATCTTCGGTGGACCGGGAACTCGTCTGCACTCTTCAAAGCCAACCGCGAACTGAGGAAATGCTGGTAAGCTGTATAATGGGATAGATAGGGTTTTTTCAACTTTGTTGCATATCTCAGGCATTTTTGGGAATTCTGGGCCCAAATTTTCAACATGGGGTTTTTGGGACCCCTTATCATGAATGATGTCACTCTCATGGCGTTACTTGGGCCTGAAGGATGATTTCGCAGCCACTGCGCGAAATCACCTCTCCAGAACGATTAACGAAACAACACTGCCAGTGTTCACAAGGTGGGCTCTCAAAAAGCCTATTTTAAAAATTTGGTGGAAAAATTCCTAAAAATGACTGTTTTACAAGCATGCGCTATGCAGTTCCTACGCGACGCCGTAAGTTTGCGAATTTTCAATATTTTCACTCCAGATCTTCAACACTGCCATTTTACCACACCTTCTTATGAGCAGTACAGCTGTCATTTTTCACATCTCACCCAAAATGTGTTTCCGCCCATGCAGCGCACAATGGAGCAGTCAGTGTGCAAAATCAATGTACGGGACACATTAAGAAAATCACAGTGACACTGTCCATGAGCAGAGGTCTTAAAATGGCTATGTTGAAAATTTGGTGAAAAAATTCCTAAAAATTCCTATTTTAAGAGTGTGCGTTGCAGAGTTCCTACACACACTCATAAGTTCACACATTTTCAATATTTTCACTCCAGATTGTCAACATTGCCATTTTACCACACCTCCTAATGAGCAGTACAGTTGCCATTTTTCACATCTCGCCCACAACATGTTTCTGCCCATGTAGCACACAATGGCGCAGTCGTTGTGCAAAATCAATGTGTGGGACACGTTAAGAAAATCACAGTGACACTGGTCATGAGCAGAGGTGTTAAAATGGCTATGTTGAAAATTTGGTGAAAAAATTCCCAAAAATGACTGTTTTAGGAGCACACATTGCGCAGTTCCTACGCACGCTGGCAAGTTTGCGAATTTTTAATATTTGCACTCCAGATTTTCAATAGTGCCATTTTACCGCACTTCCTTATGAGCAGTACAGCTACCATTTTTCACATCTCGCCCAAAATGTGTTTCCGCACAGGTAGTGCACAATGGTACAGTCGGTGTGCGAAAACAATGTTTGGGACAGATTAAGAAAATCACAGTGACACTGGTCATGAGCAGAGGTCTTAAAATGGCTATGTTGAAAATTTGGTGACAAAACTCCATAAAATGACTGTGTTACGAGTGAGCATTGCGCAGTTTCCATGCACCCTCGTAAGTTCATGAATTTATAATATTTTCAGTCCAGATTTTCACCAGTGGCATTTTTCCACACCTCCTTATGAATAGTACAGCTGTCATTTTCCACAACATGGCCAAAATGTGTTTTCACACTTTCAGCACAGAAATGCGTGGTCGCTGTGGGAAATCATTGTTTGGGACAGATAAAGAAAATCACACTGACACTGTTCATGATCGGAGGTCCCAAAATGCCTGTGTTAAACTGCTGTAAAAAAATTCCCAAACTAGTTACATTACGGGTGTGCGTTGCACAGTTTCTACGCACGCTTGTGACTTCACCAGTTGTTTTTTTTTAAGATTTTCACAGCAGATTTTCAACATTGTCATTGTTACACCTCCCCATGAACAGTACCGCTGTCATTTTTCACATCCTGTTCGGAATGTGTTTTTGCACCTGTGGTGCCAAATGCCACAGTCGCTGTGCAAAAGCAGTTTTCGGCTAACAAACTGATACTGCCACTGTTCTTGAGGTGGGGGTCACAAAAAAACCATGTTGAAAATTTGGAGTGAAAATACCAACGAATGCCTTAGGCGTTACAGTTTCCGACCATAACGCCCCACCCTGTAGAGAATGACAGGCATCAGGGGTGTGACTTGGGATTCTTGCCCGTCATGCTCATACCATTCCACCCCCCACCCACACCCTGCAGCCAGTGAGAGGCATCAAGGTGTGCCTCGGACTCTTCGGGCCCAAACTTCACCCCATTTTCCTATACCGCACCCATCTCACCGTATTTCATGATGGAATAGGGTGCACATAAGGACCAAAGACCCCAAGGCACACCGTGACACTTGTCAGTGTCTGCAGCATAGGGTGTGGTGAAATGGCATGGTCGTTATGCCTGACGACCCAAAGGCACACCCCAATGCCTGTCACTCTCTGCAGGGTGGTGGTGGGGTTGGCTTCAGTTCACTACTTCGCTGCCATTCCTATTATGCAGCTCTGTTAACTTCTACACTACCAATGCCAATGCCAGCAAGCAAACATTCGGCATTGACAAATGCTTGTTAATACTGTATATTGATGCGTCCCATCCATGATATTGGTAACTGCATCCACCTTCTCAGGTCTGCCTCTATTATTCTGATTAATGGCGTATAATTCAGGCCATATAAGGACCCAATTGTTCTCCCCACCTTAATACCTAAATATATTATGCTTGTAGATTTACATTGTATACCCCATTGCTTGTCTCCTTCTTCTGATTTAGGGAAGCACAGCATTTCTGACTTATTCAAATTTATTCTATAACCAGAGAATCCCGCAAAACTTTTTATCAATTCCAAGAGTGATATCACAGATCCCCTCGGCTCTCTAAGGAACATCAGCATAACATCCGCATAGAATGTGACCTTATGCTCAGTGTTTCAAACCCCTTTCACTCCCTGTATACTCGGGCATTGCCTTATTGCTCCTGCTAATGGTTCCAGTGACAAGGTGAACAACAGTGGTGAGAGCAGACAGCCCTGTCTGGTTCCTCTTTCCAACCTGAAAGGTTTAGTAGGGGTCCCATTAACTGAAACACTGGCTCTGGGAGACTGGTACATCGCCCTAATCCACCGTACGTACGGGTCCCCCAGACCAAACTGGTCCAACACCTCAAAGAGGTATTCCCATTCCACCCTATCAAACGCCTTTTCAGCATCCACTGATATAATATAGGTCTTCTCTGGGTCTTGGCCACCCCTTCACACCACATTAAGCAACCTACGCACATTGTGGTATGATAAATACAGGTTACTCACCTGTAACAGCAGTTCTAGGAATGCTATATGTTGTTCACCCACACTGTCTGGCAGGTTCGTTGCCTCTTTAAATCTTGTCAGAAGGTCTTCAAGCTGGCTCCTCCCACCCACCCGGGTGGTAAACTCTCGCCCGTCCCCATGACGCCAGATCTAGCCCGCTGGAAGCCAGGTTGTGCGTCGAGGTCGGGGAGGCCGGGTGGGCTGTGTGCATGAACAACATATACCATTCCTAGAACTCCTGTTACAGGTGAGTAACCAGTATTTCTAGGGACATGGATGCGTTGTTCATCCACACTGTCTGGCAGACATCTAGCAGTTCTCCGGGAGGAAGGAGGCAAGGCGCACACCCCCTATTTGGGAAATAAAGACTGGAGAACCGAGGCCCCAAAACCAGCATCCTGGCATGACTCAAGGTCGATGTGGTAGTGGGTGATGAAGGTGTGTGCTGACTTCCAGGTAGCAGCCCTGTAGATTTCCTGGATAGGGACATCCCTGGAAGCAGCCACCGATGCAGCAGTATGGCAGGTAGAATGAGCTCTTATCCCTCTGGGAGGCTCCATGTCCGCCAACCTATAGCAGAGATCTATGCAGGAGGTGATCCACCTGCCTATCGTTTGCTTGGCTGCAGGTCTGCCAGGTGCGGCATCAGTGTAAGTGACAAACAGCTTGTGAACCTCTCCTCGAACTTCAGCCGTCCGCTCCTTGTAGTCCGTGAGCGCTCTTCTAGGGTCCAAAGTATTAAGCATATATTCGGCCTCCAAGACGTGACTGGGGTAGAACACCGGCAGAGTCAACACCTGGTTAAGGAAAAACTCCAACACCACCTTCGGAAGGAATTTCGGGTGGGGCGCAGGACAACCTTGTCCCTGTGAAAGACCAGATAAGGAGACTCGATGGAAAGCGCCTGGAGCTCTCCCATCCTTCTGGCTGACGTGATAGCCACCAAGAAGGCAGTCTTCCACGATAGGTGAGAGATGTCATACCTGTGCATCGGTTCAAATGGCTTGCCCATGAGCTTAGCCAATACTAGCAGTAGATCCCACGGAGGTCGAGGTTCTCGCACCAGAGGGGATATGTGATCAAGGCCTTTGAAAAAGTGCCCAACCACCTACTCTTGCGCCACCGACTGCTTCCCGACCCTCGCCCGGTAAGCAGAGATGGCTGCCAGGTGCACCTTAAGGGTCGTCGACCAAAGCCCTTGCTGAGAAAGGGAACACAGGTAGTCCAGAATGCTTGCCAAGGAACAAGAGGAAGGGTCCAGGCCCTTGCCCTGACACCAAATGGAGAAGCTCTTCCATTTGAAGGCGTAGCATTTCCTGGTCGACTCCTTACGGGACGCCTCAACTACATCGAGGACCTCGTCGGAAAGACCCAACTCCTGGAACTCTAGCCGCTCAGGAACCAGGCCGTCAGGTGCAGGGATTGAAGGTCCGGATGGAACACCTTCCCCTGACTGAATGAAAGCAGGTCCGGGCGAGCTGGAAGCTACCTCGGGAGCCTGGAGCTGAGGCTGAGGAGATCTGGATACCAGCATTGGCGGGGCCAGTCTGCGGCTACCAGAATCACCTGTGCCTTGTCCCTCCTCGCCTTGAGAAGCACCTTGTGGATCAAGGGAAATGGGGGAAAGGCGTAGAAGAGGCCTGGGGTCCATGGCCTCGAGAAGGCATCCCCCTGCAGCGAGCCCTGCTGAGGGGGCGGCATGGAACAGCCTCAGCTTCGCGTTCTCCCTGGAGGCAAACAGATCCACCTGAGGTGTGCCCCAATGGGAGAACAGAGCTTGTACTACCTCCGGCAGGAGAGACCACTCGTGGGACACAGCCCCTATCCGGCTTAGGGCATCGGCCAGGGTGTTGGAGGCTCCTGCCACATGAATGGCTAGGAGATCCGCCTCCAGGCTGCGCACGAGTGACCAAATGCGGAGAGCTTCCTTGCACAGAGGCATGGAGCGCGTCCCGCACTGGCGGTTTAGGTAGTACATGGTCGTGGTATTGTCCGTCTGGACCTGAACCACTTGACCCTGTAGAAACGGAGCAAAGGCGGTGAGAGCTAGGCGGACCGCTCGGAGATCCAGCAGGTTGATATGGCATCGGGACTCCCGCGGGGACCAGAGGCCATGCACTCTGTGCTCCCCCAGATGGGCACCCTAACCCATCAGAGAGGCGTTGGTCGACAGAGAGACCGTCGGCTCGGGGCGGACAAACGGGATGCCCTCCTGCAGATGAGCTGGAACGATCCACCACTGGAGAGCGTTTCACATCCCCTGGGTCACCGTCACTAGCTGGTCCAATGGATCACAGCATTGAGACCACTGGCTGGCCAGCCCCCATTGAAGGGGGCGCATGTTCCAGCGGGCCCAATGGACCATGCTGGTGCAGGCCGCCATGAGACCCAGGAGGCACAGGAAGTCCCAGGCAGGGCGCGATTGCCCAACCAGAAATGATCGGGCAAAGGAGGAAAGAACCTCGGCCCTGTTCGCCCGGAGCCGTGCTCTGGCTCGAAGAGAGTCGAGCTCTGCCCCGATGAAGAGAATCACCTGCTTCGGTTCGAGTTCCGACTTGGCCTCGTTGATGAGGAGGCCGACCTGAGAGCAAACCTGGAGGGCCAGATCTCTGGACTGCTCCACCTCCTGTCTGGAGGGGGCTGCTATCAGCCAATCGTCCAGGTAAGGGTACAACCGGAACCCTCGGCGCAGAGAATGCTGTCACCACTGCCATGCATTTGGTGAAGACCCTGGGTGCAAGAGACAGGCCGAAGGGCATGGCTCGAACTCAAAGGGATCCTTCCGCTCGAAATCGAAGGAATCTCTGGTGAGACGGACGGATAGGGACGTGAAAAAACACGTCCTGCAGGTCCAGAGAGCAGAACCACACGCCGCGTTCCAAGGATGGTATTATCTGAGCCAGAGTGACCATCCTGAAGGTCCGAGACCTAAGGAACTTGTTTAGGTCGTGCAGGTCGAGAATGGGGCACCAGCCCCCCGTCCGTTTTGGGACCAGGAAGTACCTGGACACAAACCCCGGGTCTGAGGGAGGGTCCGCCACCTCTCTGATCACCTCTTTCTCGAGGAGCAGAGCGATGTCGGCTCGGTGAGCCGACAGCGAGGCTGCGGACCCCGAGGCCCCCTGGGGCGACAGCTCGGAAGGGCGGGGCCTGCTCGAACTCCAGAGGCAGGCCCTTTCCTACCACTTCCAATACCCACCGGTCTGTGGTTATAGCAGACCAGGCGGAAAGGAAGGAAGGAGCTGCTCTCCACGGGGGAACCTGGGTGGGTGACGAGGTGGTGGCGACACCCCTCAACCCGGCTACTGGGCAGGCTTGGAGGAGAGACCAGCCGAGGACCTCCTGGGCTTTACCTCTGTGCTTCCTGGAAGAGG